>OX411726.1:17087540-22087540 GCA_948252095.1 Dicycla oo | reverse complement strand
CTGCATCCGGTTTGACTGAAAGCCAACCCTAACACAGTTGGGAAAAGGATAGGCAGATGATGAGATATTGATACCCGTCACCCCCCCGTCCCCTGAGTTTTAATTTGACCCTGTATATTGCCGCCCGGCCGAGCCGAATCATGCCGATACGAACAAATGTGTAGCACCCCTTATAACAACATTTTAGCGGTGCTTCTTTCAGTACATCACTACGTGGAAATAAACGTAACATCACACCTGTAATCCGCGAAGGGTTAGGTAGAAGTACCCTATATTCGCCAGTTATGTTTGAGGCCAGTTGTGTTGTGTACGTGGAATTAATAAACGTTAAAAGCCGAAACGAGACCCCCTATAATTTTATTTATCGATGTCACCCTTTTTAACTCCAATAATGAGGGTGAAAATACATTTACACGTACATATCAGCATTTTCCTTCATGTCTATCTCTTTCTGTCTCTCATTGGCATTGGCGAGAAGTCCATTCGCATACACTAGCATTTTCAATGCGAAGACTGGAGATTACGAGCGGAATTCTCGCTCAAATTCAAATTATTTTATTTCACATAATAGTCACATAATCACAGCGGAAACCAGCCTTCCGCGCGGGAGATATTATAGTGCACAACTCTCTTCCCTCACTCTCATAGTCCGATGGGACGGCAATCCGACACGGCCGGCTGCAGTCTCGACATAGATCATGATCGCTTTACGACCGAATTTTGTCGCTAGGTCCTAATGGGGTCCCTAGACGGTCAAGACTGCTTGAAAAGCATGAAAAAATCATTTATTTGTCAAGCAATTTTGACCATCTAGGAACCCTATTAGGACTTTGCGACCTGATTCGGTGGTAAAGCGATCGCTATCTATGTCAAAACTGCAGCCCCAGGCGCAGGACCAACGGCGCTACGTGCGCACCGAGGCACGGGGGTATCACACCGCCAACTTCCAACCTCGGGGCACAAAAACCTACATGGGCACTTATGAAACGTCAGAAGCTGGGCGCGAGGTTCCAATGGGGTTGTTTCCCGGAAGCTTCGCAAGAGAGCGCATCTTGAAGACAAAACGATCAAATAGCGACAAGAAAAAACACTTAGCGCCATCTCACGGGAAAGTTTTCAGCAAGGAACTACATTGACAGCTTAATGAAAGTAACAAACACTTAGCGCCATCTACGTGGAACTAGTTTGACAGTTTTCTTCCCCATTGGTTGTAAGCTCTAGCAAATGACGGCTGTAAGTGACAGGAAGAGACAGATATTGAAAAAATGCTGATACATACTATGTATGATTTCACCTTTATAGCTAACACTGACGTTAGCCGGGGAAAATTGAGTAATTATCTAGTACCTGTCGTTAACTGAAAACACGACTAAATAAACTACCAGCCCTTTTATAATCTACGTCACCCTGTAAACTCCCATTATTTAACAACAAAGGATCATGAGCGAACTTAATTAGGTCTAATAAATGAGCTAGCGGGAACTAAACGATGAATGTTGCGAAAACATTCGAGACTTATTGAAATCGTTCATACATTGTAAACGTAATAATAACTTTATTTCGTTATGAAGTAACGTTGTACCCATACTGATCAAAAAACTACTAAAGAGATACTAGACAAAATTGTATCTGTTCAGTCCAAAATATTCGTTTAATGGCGCTACAGATTCTTGAGTTAACTGTTTTTAGTAATTTTTATTTAACTTTTTTTCATTTTTGTCTCATTTAAGACTTACTAAACATGGTACCCTATTCATTCATGGGTTTGAAAATCCTCATGGCTGGTCTCCGCCCTATATTTTTAAAGTACGAGAGCATGATATCAACCGTAGAAAAAGTATTTAAAATTCGGCCAATCTTGAAAATTAATTATAATTTTAACGTTAGGCAATGTTTTCAGTACCTCAAGATACAGTAGCGCCATCTGTAAGTAGTATAAACACAGAGTAATAAACAAATGGAGGGTTAATATGCGGGCAAAAATTGCATGTCTTTTTAGTAATTTGTATTGTATGTTCGATTAGTCTGTCCTAACACATATATGTATATGACCGTCGCCCATCGTAACGAATCAACACCAACTTCATTGCTTTCCTTAGGGCGTAACACATGTCTGTAGCTTGTACAAAAAAAGAATTGCAAGTAGCTAGCACGCCATTGTGAAATTCACCAATCAGAAGTTGTTATGGCACTGCATGCAAGCTAATGCATACTTTTGTGCAAGTTACAGGCATGTGTGTTCTCGCCCTTAAGAGCAGTTGTTGAATTGTTTACGTGTTCGACAGCCACAACATTTAACGTGCCCTTATTTGATTGCCGTTAGTCCTCCATTTGCTTACCAATCCGTGACGTGTAATAAGTACTAAAAGAAGCACCGATGTGCGCTGGGCCCATCTAGTTGCCCTCGATGGCCTTAGCTACGAATTCTATGAACCTTTTCCCGTACTGTTCGGGATCGCAGGTCGATATGCCGTCGACGTTGCTGCCGTATTTCACTGTTTTCGCTGCTTTTGCCGCCTGAAATTGTTAATTTAGTTGTACATGGTTTGAAACACGATGCTGAATATTTGTTCAAATAGAACATGTCTCGAAATTAACGCACACTACCAAACACCAGTATATTATGTAACAGTATTTTTATTTCACGAAGCGACATGCGCTTTACGTGTGGTTACCAAGTGCACAAACGCGCTGTAAATGTGTAGCGCAACCGTCCGAGACAATGGCGAAGTCGGAAGGGTGTACGTGTGTATGTTATGTGCTGACACTACTCGTCTCCACTCACACATTCACAGCGTGTTTGTCCACTTGGCTAACACAAGTAAAGCGCGTGTCTAATACTTTATAATACGTATATTAAAAATGTCAGAAATCGATTCTGAACTTACATAACGTGCATTCATTCAATTACACATTGTATAGCCCCGCATAATAACGGTCTCTATAGCATAAGAAAGGCTCATTAGTAACTGATCCGGGATCCAAAACTCGAGTGAAAAATTACCTGTTTCTTGACTCCGTAGTGCGTCAGCACATCAATCAGCGCAACGAAGTAAATCTCCTTTTTGGGGGCACCTGAAATGGAAATAAATGTAAAATAAATACATTACATTTTGTCGCTCTAAACCTATACTATTTACTATGCCTGATACCAGAGAGCAGTGGTGGCCCAGTGGTAACGGCTGCGTCTTACGAGTTGTAGGTCGTGGGTACGAAGTTCGAACCCAGGCAGGCGCTTTACTTTGTGTAAATTATGTCATCACCACTGCTTTCAAAACGGTGAAGGAAACCGAAATGTCCTAGAACCAAAAATACGAAGACTTGTGACATCTACCAACCCGCACTGGGCCCGCGCACAGTATTTTATTTTATCTCAAAATGACCACCTCCCTGATTATTAGTGAATCAGATAGAGCTTTTTATTCTAATTGCGAGAGTAAAACTCCCACGAATCCATCTTAACTAGTTTAGGAGATATCCGGGGGTAAAACTTTTTACCCATATTTTGAAAAAATAATTAAAAAAATATTAAAAAAATTATTTCATCTAAACTTTTACAGTTGCTTTATTTTTTTAGCTACATTTTAAAAGGTCTTGTTTTTATCTATTTTACGAGTCCTTTATGGCTGCTCTAGACCTCGTAGGAACCGAGAAATCAGCGATTTTGTGATTTTCGTTTTTATTTTTTTTTGCCCATGTTCCTCAGTATTAGAATCTGCAATTTACTTTTAAAAAGAGGTAATAAGGTAGACTACCAACACAAAAAAAAAACAACAATTAATTCCGTGGAATCTCGGAAATACTAAGATTTACCCGAACTTATCCGAACCCGGGGTAATTACCCGCAAATTTTTTTAAGACGTATTTTTTATATTTTTTACTTTATAAATATAGTAGAATTCTTTTGGCTTGTGTTTTGATAATAATTGTGCTTAAACATCATCTGCGTTAAATAAACTATCTTCGTTGTAAAGAAGTGTTGTAAACTCATTTTCTTCACTCTCGGTACATGCAGTTTCTTCTTCGACATCACTGTTATCTTCATTTAAACATTCAGAATTGTCCGGTTACTATTATACTATTATTACTATTCATTTCTATAACAGCTTCTGGCAGTGGCATTCTCCTTCGGTTACTTAGGCGTTGTTTTAGCCGTATCGCTGATATGACAGGGTCGGATGACTCAAGCGCCCTGTGGAATAAGTCCATCATAGTATGAACCCTAGAATCTTTCCGGCTGTGATGTTCCCTATCCTGACGCCAAAATTTATTCCTCGACTCTCCAGCCTGTTCAGATAGTAGTCCTATGGGTAGCGCTGAATTCTCTATAATTTTTTCTCCGTGAATTAAGATTTTATGTATAGTAGTAGTCATAGGGTGCCAGTTGTATTTCTCTACATACTTATAAGCCACATTTTTACAAAATGTACCGAATTTTTTTGCGTCTATTGGTAATCCCGAATTGATGGCTATTAAAATTACATTTAGGTCATCGACGAGCCATTTTTCAATGCCAAGTATATTAGCAAACGTTTGGCGGCTTTGTTCACTTTTGAATACTCGCCGAGCCGTATTGCCGTCATTTGAGGTGCCTGAATTAGGTTTAACAACGTCTACCAATAGACTCATACTTTCCTTAATTTGGTTTTGGATTTCTTTTTTTCTTTCTGCAGTAATTTGTCCCAGATCAGAATTTTTCTTTACTCGCCACTGTCTGACTCTTGGGTCATTTTTATATCCCAAGTGCAGCAAGAATTCCAGGCATCTTATATACGCATGTAAAGGACTCATGCCGTTTTTCAGTGCCGCTTCCTCTGTAATTGGTATTGAAAAAGCAAGGTCTAGGTTATTGAAATTCGTGGAGGTCAGTTTGCAAATAGCACATCTTAATTGGGAAGACGTGTTGTTTATTATATTAAAAACTTTTTCATCAATTAAGCTCAGCGTTAAATTACAGTTTGTGAAGACAATAAATCCTTTTGATGTAAGTGTTGTAATAGGAGTCAAAAGCCTTATTTGTTCCTCTATATATTCTTTTTCAGACAGTATTCTTTCTTGCGTCTCTTTTCTATATTGGATGTGAAGAGGCCTACAAGAACGAAATGACTGTGGGGCTGGATTTAACCATATTAAACTGTTTTTGCCTCCGCATTCTTGAATTTTCAATGGTACCAAAGTTGTAGCAATTATTGACTTTTCGTCAAAATCGGGGTCACCAGAATGTTCTCTAAATTCCTGTCTGTATACAGATTGCCCAGTACTTCCATCAAATCCCCAAGAAACATAAAAAGTACAAGCCAATTGGCTGATATTCTCTTTTTCCATGTAATGATTTACAGATTCATCATTTAAATCTAAGATACGCTGGAGTGTGTGGGCCAGTAAACCCTGCAGGGTAACAGAAGCTTCGATTTCTGAAACAGATATTTCTTCTGAAGGGTAGCATGATTGTCTGGCTTGCGCTACTTGATGATAAGGTGGATATAGATTAAATCCTCTTTTCTTGGAGTCTTGCTGTAAAAATTTATAAGTTTCGACGCTTAATCTTCTGTCAATCATTATTCCAAGAGTTTCTTCTGGAGTATAAGGATGAGTTTCTTGATTTATCATAGTTAGTATTTTAGTTGGTTTGTTCGGAGTTTCAATACACTTATTAATAATTATCTCCAAATCACGTGCACTTTTTTTTTACTTAATTTTTCGTCTCCAACAGTAATTGTTTTAGTAAACGTTTTTGTCAATTTTTCAGGTGGTTCATCTTCCAGTTTCGCTTTAAGTCTTTTTATGGCTCTTTGTTTTTGACGTGGATTAAGTTCCTCGAATCTTTTTTTGCTGCTATCTTCTGTATAGGGACTGAGAGTAGTAGTAAATGATGTATCTACATGTTGTTCCTCAAGGTCATTAGCACTCACTGTAGGTGTTATATGCTGTTCTTCCTCAATATGCAACGCACTCTGCGTAAAATTTTGAGGAAAAACATCAACACGTGAGCGAACTAAGTCTTGAGGAATATCATCTATAAATGATTTGTTCAACCAGTCTTTGTTCTTTTTCACGAAATGGGAATAGTTGCTTTTACAAGTCTTGAATTTTTTTTCTGCTTTACAAATAAATAATCCTATAGCCATAGCAAATTTTTCCTCTTGAGCATTGGAAAGCGGAGAATTCAAATGTTTTGCAAGAGTTAATGACATCAAACATACCCTCTCGGGTTTACTTAGATCCGTTGGCCTACCCAATCGTCCATTTATTTTTTTACTCTCTTCAATAAAAATATTAAAAGCCTGTAATCTGGTTAATAGAGGATCTGGATCTCGGTGTACTCCTCGTGTATTTGCGGTCTCTTCCGGAGCATGTGAAGGACCGGCTACGGCGCAATCCGTAGCTTCACTTGCCACTCGCCGACCAACATGAGGGTTGGCGCCCTCATGCCCTCCTAGCATTAAGTCATCCGATCGGAGCTCGGAGTGACATCCCTCAGCACGGTGGGTCAAGCCGTGCTGAGGCAAAGTGGCACTATGAGTCTGACGGCTCCATAGTGCCTCACCCCCGTGTCCTCCAGAGTAATATGTATATACGGGGTTTCAGCGATTGCCTTTCGAGGGTGGACTCCTTCCCGCATCATATTACCTATCACTGGACCAAATTAGTTAGTTAACTAACTAAAAACACAAATAAAGGCAGTTCTCGTAAATGTAAACTATGTTAATTTAAAAAAATCTGTATACAGACAGGAATTTAGAGAACATTCTGGTGACCCCGATTTTGACGAAAAGTCAATAATTGCTACAACTTTGGTACCATTGAAAATTCAAGAATGCGGAGGCAAAAACAGTTTAATATGGTTAAATCCAGCCCCACAGTCATTTCGTTCTTGAAGGCCTCTTCACATCCAATATAGAAAAGTGACGCAAGAAAGAATACTGTCTGACAAAGAATATATAGAGGAACAAATAAGGCTTTTGACTCCTATTACAACACTTACATCAAAAGGATTTATTGTCTTCACAAACTGTAATTTAACGCTGAGCTTAATTGATGAAAAAGTTTTTAATATAATAAACAACACGTCTTCCCAATTAAGATGTGCTATTTGCAAACTGACCTCCACGAATTTCAATAACCTAGACCTTGCTTTTTCAATACCAATTATAGAGGAAGCGGCACTGAAAAACGGCATGAGTCCTTTACATGCGTATATAAGATGCCTGGAATTCTTGCTGCACTTGGGATATAAAAATGACCCAAGAGTCAGACAGTGGCGAGTAAAGAAAAATTCTGATCTGGGACAAATTACTGCAGAAAGAAAAAAAGAAATCCAAAACCAAATTAAGGAAAGTATGAGTCTATTGGTAGACGTTGTTAAACCTAATTCAGGCACCTCAAATGACGGCAATACGGCTCGGCGAGTATTCAAAAGTGAACAAAGCCGCCAAACGTTTGCTAATATACTTGGCATTGAAAAATGGCTCGTCGATGACCTAAATGTAATTTTAATAGCCATCAATTCGGGATTACCAATAGACGCAAAAAAATTCGGTACATTTTATAAAATGTGGCTTATAAGTATGTAGAGAAATACAACTGGCACCCTATGACTACTACTATACATAAAATCTTAATTCACGGAGAAAAAATTATAGAGAATTCAGCGCTACCCATAGGACTACTCTCTGAACAGGCTGGAGAGTCGAGGAATAAATTTTGGCGTCAGGATAGGGAACATCACAGCCGAAAAGATTCTAGGGTTCATACTATGATGGACTTATTCCACAGGGCGCTTGAGTCATCCGACCCTGTCATATCAGCGATACGGCTAAAACAACGCCTAAGTAACCGAAGGAGAATGCCACTGCCAGAAGCTGTTATAGAAATGAATAGTAATAATAGTATAATAGTAACCGGACAATTCTGAATGTTTAAATGAAGATAACAGTGATGTCGAAGAAGAAACTGCATGTACCGAGAGTGAAGAAAATGAGTTTACAACACTTCTTTACCACGAAGATAGTTTATTTAACGCAGATGATGTTTAAGCACAATTATTATCAAAACACAAGCCAAAAGAATTCTACTATATTTATAAAGTAAAAAATATAAAAAATACGTCTTAAAAAAATTTGCGGGTAATTACCCCGGGTTCGGATAAGTTCGGGTAAATCTTAGTATTTCCGAGATTCCACAGAATTAATTGTTGTTTTTTTTTTGTGTTGGTAGTCTACCTTATTACCTCTTTTTTAAAGTAAATTGCAGATTCTAATACTGAGGAACATGGGCAAAAAAAAATAAAAACGAAAATCACAAAATCGCTGATTTCTCGGTTCCTACGAGGTCTAGAGCAGCCATACAGGACTCGTAAAATAGATAAAAAACAAGACCTTTTAAAATGTAGCTAAAAAAATAAAGCAACTGTAAAAGTTTAGATGAAATAATTTTTTTAATATTTTTTTAATTATTTTTTCAAAATATGGGTAAAAAGTTTTACCCCCGGATATCTCCTAAACTAGTTAAGATGGATTCGTGGGAGTTTTACTCTCGCAATTAGAATAAAAAGCTCTATCTGATTCACTAATAATCAGGGAGGTGGTCATTTTGAGATAAAATAAAATACTGTGCCGCGTGGTGGATTACGGCTCACTGCCTCTCACAGAGAGGAGGCCTGATCGGTTTAGGTAGTTCAATTTTGTGATGTTATCTTAATATGGATATGCGTTTAAATCCCACACAGTTGGAATTTAATTCTAAAAATTTTTAGCACTAAGGGCCGGTCTTTTGATCCGTAGTTAACTCAACCAATTGTTAAACACAGTAACTAATGGTTGAATTTTGGCTAAATATGAACGTAATCATGTTAGCTCATTCATACTAAAAATAGCAACTAATTGCGTAACTCATTCGTGTTTAACCTTTTAAATTTAGCCAAAATTCAACCATTAGTTACTTTTTTTAACCATTGGTTGAGTTAACTACGGATCAAAAAACTGACCCTAAACTACCTGGTAATACATTGTTTATTATGACGATGGTTGATAAGAGCGGTAAAAGTCAGTGCTACTATGTGCGAGAGAAAGAGACAAAAGGATATTTAGTAAGTGGCGTCTCTTTCTTTTCTATTGTCCGCTATGCAATTGGGATTTCGTATTACTTACGTTCCTTGTTTCGTTAAGTGCGCACGTAGTGATTTTGTGGTGACTGGTTTATTTTGATGACCCCTCTACTTGATTTACGGACTGATCTCTCCTCTATTCACGGCTATTTTACTAGCCGCAAAATTATTTTTATATAAATTAAGTATATCAATGACGTAAATATTTATTTTTGTCAGAAGAAAAACATTAGATTATAACTTATAACAAATCATAAAATCTCGCTTCCCACAAAGCTTATCCATATTAATACAACGTTTAAGGTCATTCACCTTAAATTGCATCTTTTCCAATCACTGCTGATTATGCTGCTACCAGTAGTATGTATCAAAGGCTTGTGACCTACAGTTCTGTTAAAGCTTATTTTGGTACTAAAATAACATGACTCGGTGGTTCCTGAATCCTTGGTCATCTATTTGTTTCCTTGTTTTTGTTGTGTTAAATTTTATGGTGAAATGTTTTGTACCACTGTCCTGTCATTTTGACAGTGACATTTTTTGACGTTTCTTTGTTTACAAAAATTATCTGAATTAGAGACTCAGGGTATAGTTAATTAATTCAACTTACTCTCTTGGCTGGGTATGGCGTATATGTCAAGCTCGGGAATGATGCCCTCGTACCGCAGCGACGACTGGCGGGCAAAGCCGCGCGGACTGTCCGGCGGAGTGTTGTAGCCCCATCTGTGGCGGAATAATAATACAAGTGTTAAGAGGGCTGTCGCATTTTATCACCTCTCTCGCTCACACGGGACCAAATTTTTAATATTGTTAAATGAAAAGTAGCTTTTTTTGAACATGTATTCAATTGCCGAACTAGTAAATAATATTAAATCAATAAGGTAATTATTAAAAACACATTTCTATTGTGATAACCAAAACAAAACAAAAACAACTCAACTAATTGTGAACAGCGTTGTGGGCTGCAATATTGTTTTTATGTTTTGTGGATTTCTTGTTTCTATGTTTTATATTGTAGCTGTTAGTTGTTCCTTATGAATAAAATAAAATAAAACTCAAAAAACTCAACTCTGCTCAAAAAGTAATAGGATCTGTTTTTGAGATGAATTAAATGAATGCCACAAACAAAATGTGTTTTTAATCATTACTTATTAAATTATTTTTTTTTTTTAAAAAAAAGCAACTCATTGAATATTAGAACTTAAAACGGGATATTTACCATGTATATTGTTTCGAGTTTCCGATATTTCGGCACTGTTGCAAGTGCCATGATCACGGATAAACTCGAAATACATGGTAATTATCCTGTTTGAAGTTCTAATAATAGTGTTAGTGACCATGCCGGTTTAAAAACATCTTTTCATTTAACATTCTTAAAAATTTTGGCTCGTGTGAGCGAGGGAAGTGATAAAAGCCCTCTTAAATGCTGGGAAAATAATAATAAACCCTTGGATTCACTAGGGGAAAATCGGCCCCCAGCATGCCGCGCAACGCTGAACCTACGATGCTGCAACGTCACGCACTGTCTCCCACCCGCAACATTGTGCGCCACATGAGCGCGGGCTAAATCCTACCTAATATTACAAATGCGAATGAGAGTTTGTTTTTTACGCTTTCGAGGTTAACCGCTGAACCGATTTTGATGAAATTTGGTATGGGGATACTTTGAACCATGGGGAGACTTTTATCGACATACCACGCGGGCCAAGCCGTGGGCGGAAGCTAATCCTAACTAATATTATAAATACGAAAGTGAGTTTGTTTGTTTGTTACACTTTCACATGGATTTGGATGAAATTTGGCATATGGGTAGACCATGACCTAGGTTAGGAAATATGATATTTTTTTTATCCCGGAAGTACGTTCCCGTGGGAAAATTTCCAACCTCCACGTGGGCGAAGACGCGGGCAAAAGCTAGTATTAAATAAAATAGTGTTACCGGTCGCCATGATGCCTAGTATCGGTATCGCTGTCGGTATCGGTGTCTCCGTTGTCGCTGTCGTTCTCAGCGTCTCGTTGTCTCGCCGCCTCGGCCTCCGCCTCCCCGCGCCCGCACTCGTGCATGCCCAGTAGGAGGGAGTAGTCCATCAGGTGGAGTTTTGTCAGGAACTGCAAATGAACATGTTTTATTAATGTGTGTGGATGTGGAGTTGTCACAAATGATGCTCTACCCCTGTCCTGTTAGAAATTAAAATGTGATTGGCTATTAAAATTACGAGACGCTCTTTTGACGCCTGTAAAAAGTGCTAAATACATTTATATTTCTCAAAACGGTGAAGCAATACATCTTGAGGAAACCGGCATGTCCTACTCCTAGAACCAAAAATTCGAAGACATGCCGGTTTCCTCACGATGTTTGCTTCACCATTTTGAGAGCAGTAGTGATGAAATTACGATGATTTGGATGAATCACCTCAACATCAGCAGTAAGGGTCTCCAACAACTTCTCTTTGGCGGCATCACCGATGTCAATGCGTACTCCTTGTTTGATGAAGTCGTTGTCTTTGAGTGTGGGCAGGTCTTTCTCCAGCTCTTTCTCTGAAGCCTCGCGGTCTACTGTCGAGCCTTTTAAGTCGTATTTCCTAGAAAGGGAGAGATCGTGTTTTAAAAGATTTTTTTTTTCATCCAACAAAGTTGAAGTTAATGGAATCAGGGGCTCAGAAAAACATAGGGACTATAAATGGTATAATTATGCCGTAACAGACCGTCTTGTCACAATTCTTCTTCAGCTTCAACAGACGACCTTATGTAATGCAATATGTAGCCCAATCACAAACTGCTCAGTGCTCAGGGGTCATTTAGGGAACTCGCGCACTACGAGACCACGACCATGACTTGTCGCACGGCCGGCCGTTGACTTGGCCGCAGAAAGTCCGACCAAGAAGAAAGTTTAGCCGCACGACCAGCCGTCCAGCTAGTTAGTGGCGCCCTTATGTTGTTAATTTTTAAATGACCAATGTAAGTATTCTTTTTTTTTAGGGCTCCGTACCTCAAAAGGAAAAACAGAACCCTTATAGGATCACTCGTGTCTGTCTGTCCGTCTGTCACAGCCAATTTGTTCCGAATCTAATGGACCGATTAGGTTAAAATTTGGTACACATATATATTTCTGTGACGCAAACGCGGACGTGTAACGTAAATAAATAAATTTTGAATATGGGGGTCAACTTCGGGGGCAAATAAGAAAATTAAAAAAAAAGTTATGCTAACTGTACCGTGTGACATATCAAATGAAACAGCTTACTGTGAGGGTCTCAAATATATATTTGGTTATAATTTTAAAATAAACCATTTTAAAGTTATTTAAGAAAATAGACGGAAATTGACCCCCCCCCCCCCCCCTTATCTCCGAAATACTGAACATAAAATTTTGAAAAAAAAAATAGAAAATAGTTCAATACCTATAGATTACAGGAAAACCTATAAGAAGTCGATGGTCTTAACACAACATGGTAAATCTCTCAATATTGTGCGTACAAACTTACATTTGTCCATAGTTAAACAAAAAAAGATCCAGGTGTAATGTGGGTTGGATCCTTTTCGTTTAACCATGGACATTTGTAGTTGGAATGTATGGGAGAACATGATTTTCAAATACAATGTTAACTTTGTTCTTGGGACAAATTCATCCCAACTACGGAACCCTTCATTGTGCGTGGTCCGATACGCACTTGACCGTTTTTTTTTTAATTGCTAAATGGGCCAGCTCTTGATCTCGATCTCGCCAGGTGGCAAGTGATGTATTTATATTATTAGTGTATTTTTTATAGAATAATAATATCAAACACTATATAAATTGTTTCAGAATAACATTGAATTGAATCATCATAATTATTTTAATGCTGTCGCGTTGAGCACTTTCATTGGTCGCTGCAATTAACGGGCGTTGAGGATAAAGGGCAAAATATACTTTGTTTAACGCTTTGAGGGACACTAACGAGACACAATAGAGGTTTTAATAATATTACTGCTATGACGGTCATAGCATAATGTCCTTCAAAGCGCTCCCCACCAAACCGGCCAAACCGGGCCCCACCAAACGAATGTACCGATAAAAAATCGCTATTTCACACAATTGCACATAGTGATTTGATTAAGTATCAACTTGATATTATGTATGTCGCCGCCGGAATGTATAATACGCCGTAATACTAAACGTCTAGCCGAAATACATAATGGCGCTGTTTTCCATTACGGCTGATTGACGTTCAGCCAAAATGTATTACGGCTAAACGTACGCCGCATTGTGTGTACAATGCGACTGATCAACGCTCCGCCATAATACAATTTGGCACGACGCTTTGAGTTTTTAGTTCCGATATGGTTAGGTTAGGTTAGAACTGTGACCAACCACGCGCGAGCCGAGCGAGCGAAGCGAGCGGTGCCGCGGGAGCGGCAGGCGAGCACTACTTCAAAGTTGGTCGCAGATCTGTTTGCAATATGGCTAAATGTTGGCCGCCGTTTTGGCGAATCATTACGACATTTTGGCTGAACGTCTATCAGCCGTAATAGAAAACTGCGCCTTTATGTATTTCGGCTAGACGTTTTGTATTACGCCGTATTACTTATATAATTTAGCTGCGACATAAATACTACGATAAGAATTTTCCTTATCTATAAGGAAAACTTGCGGGTAGTTGCTAATCACTGACGCTGACTATTATAGTTAAATGTCACGCCTGAAATAGCAAGCCAAGCTTGCCTGAAGCAGGTTTGACCACGCAATCAGTCTTTTCAGCCCAATGATGATTTCACAAGTTGGTACTGGCTAGTACTTACTCGACTGGCTGAATGATTATTCCAAACTACTGCAGGTCCACCATGTTGATTGGAGGATCGTTGCTGCAAACTAACCATTTAACTTTGTAAAACATTTTGAGCGCCCCCTTTATATTCTCAGAAAGAAAAACAATAAAAATATTCATGGCCTCAAAAATTACCTTGTGCCATATCCGTTTTTAGGGCAATACTATTCCCGGCCACCGTAGGCGCGGTCTTGCGGACGGCGAGCAATGGATGTAATGTCAGCAGTAACTGATGGCGTCCGCTAGGGCCGGTCTTTCAAACAACTCGGGTCGCGAGTTGTTTGAAAGACTTACCGTGGCCCTGGCACAGACAACTGAAGGAACACGGGTGGGTTTTAGTCAGTAAAAGTCTGACACGCCCTCCCGCTCCGCCCAGAGCGGAAGAAGTTATTTGATGATTTCCCACCAAAAAGAAAAAGAAAATGGGCAATATAATTCTGGGATAGACTGACCATAACTAATAGTTTTTTTTTAAATATATATTTTTAAAATAGTTTTATTTTCACCTTGATCTCCTGACTAAACCCCCGAAGCTGAAATACAACACATTTTTCAGAAATACCTGTGTATGTTGAGATGGTTGGAGAACACGTTCCTTGTGGCGACGAGGTAGTGCTCGATGCCGTCCACCGTCAGCCGGTACATGCCCAGGTACTGAGGCAGTAGGGTCTTACCGTGGCGCTCCACGATGTACTGGAAATAATAGAACTATCGTTTATTTATTTCAGACCACGCCATCATCCATATAGAAACAAAATTTAAAAAGAAAAATAATATTAAGAAACAACAAAACAAAAAAAATAAGTAAAACAACACAACAATGGAAAATTGGATCAGGACCGCCCTTTACGTACATGCAGTTCGGTCCAATGCTCCATTAAGGAGCACTCCATGACCATTCTCCCTGCAATAAGCTGCAGGAAGCTGTTGGGGCTGACCCGTATGCGACGCATCAGAGACGCTGTTCATTTGCGATGTATCGCTTGAAAGCCATCCACTTGAGCGTCCGCAAGCATATCTGATGCGCTAAAAAAGCGTGGCAACCCTATCAACATCCTGAATGCATTATTGTATTGGACACGCAGGGCATTGTAAGTCCTCTGCGTATACTTCACCCATAGGCTGCAACCTAAAAAGACTGACAGTAAGCTAGCGTAGACTGACGTTTAGCTATGTGTGGAAATTATAAATTCATCTTTGCAATCTTTGCCTGCTGGTATTATTGTATATTTATTCATTGTATATCATTGCATATTATATATACATATAAATATATTTACACGGAGCCGGCAAAGATTATGTATGATCTAATGATACAGGTCAGATCCATTTATATTCTTGTATCAACAGTCTTTTACAAAACACGCACACTCACAACAAATAAGCTGAAAGAGCTGAAAACCAGCGCTGGGGCTGTCTCGCACTGGGTCGCAGCATTATGCTGAGCGATGTGTTTTGCGTGGATGTGACACATATTTTCCCCCATGTGTTCTTTTTTTGGGTTAGTGTTTACCGCAAATAAACGTATTTGCTTTCAAAAAAGAGTCAGTGACGAAGAATAATATCTTGTGTCATCAATGGATTGGTGATTCCAATATGGTATTTCTTCAGCGAGAACGTGACAAAATCCATTAGGACAGCCTTTACGAAACCTACGAGAAGTGAGGGCTCGTTACAATACCTAACATCACACTTCAATGTTGATTGAATCATCCGAATAACCAAGAATAAGTTGTCTGTTGTCAACTCGCCCTTATAATAATAATAGCAAGCAATTTTCTCCCATAGCAACAAACCGCAAATAAAAATGGCCCATATTCTTCTGAAACTGAACCAACCTGTCTTAGAAACAAAGATAATTTACAAATTACACAAAATTGTTCTAAATTACTCACACAAGTGACAATGACGCTATCTTTCACAAATTATCGGAAGTAACACATTACGTACGTATACTTTCTACGATTAGATAGGGGGAGATCATTTGTTTACATGCCGATTGATAACATGTCAATGATGTTGTCTCTTAAAATTTGAATAATGATTTCTTCCGAGTTGTGGTGGAAATAGGCATTTCTGCGTTGAGCGATGCATGTACTGTTAAATATGAGCCAAATCCTACGTATAGAGGATGAAAGGACAATTTGCCCTTATAATAACCACGATTAGGATACGGATTGGTGATAAGACGATAGTGAATTTCCTCTCGACGTCATCCTTTATAAGCCGTTATATCGGCTTTTGCGACACCTGAAGTTGGCCAAATTTTAGGTAAGACTATAAAAACTGCTACCTTAATTATTGCATTTATATGTGGTTTTAAAACTACCTACGTGAAAACCGCACGTAGTCCATTGTATCATTGTTTCCTACCAAAATGACTCAAACACTTTATTTGTCAGGTGACTTTTACGACTGAAATGCATGAATAATCGGCATAATGAATGGCATCCTAACTAATATTATAAATGCGAAAGTATGTTTGTTTGTTACCTTTTCACGTCTAAACCACTGAACCGATCATCCTGAAATTTTGCATATACGTTGTCAGGTGTACAGAAACGGGCATAGGGTATCTTTCATCCCGAAAAAAAGTACTGTTCCCGAGAAAAACAACAATAACGTTCTTATGATAATAGATGGCGCCACGTGTCTTTCGAATCATGACTGAATTAATACGCTTTTACGCTAAAACTGCTGAACGGATTTGGATGAAATTTGGCACATGGGTAGACTATGACCTGGATTAGGACATAGGATACTTTTGATCTCGGTAGTACGTTCTCGTGGGATAATTCCCGACAACCACGCGGACGAAGCCGGGGGCAAAAGCTAGTAATGCATAAAGCTGCGTCTAAATGAGTGTGGTTTTACACAATTAGCAGAGCGATACCATTGCATTATGGGACTCGTCCATCCAGTATGTGACAGATTTGTCAGACTAAATCTGTCAAAAACTCAAAATGGTGAAACCATTTCAACGTTTTTAAATTAGTAGACTTGGCCCCCAGTTCATTATGCTGCCGCCGTCCCTAATGAAGCACTGCACTGATATCGACCAGACGTTGTAGTTCACAATATCGTAGAAATGCTATATCCTGGCAAGTCTGAAGATAGGCAGTACGAACTTTCCCGCAAGATCACTCACTCACACTCGCCTCATGTCACGATTTGGTTCCTAAAAAAAACTACTGCGCAGCCTTCTGCGCGAAGTTCGCACTGGCCAAGATATTTCGGCCGTAATGTAAAGCGCTGATGGTTACTAAAGCGCATGTCATACCTGGTACACAGCCTACCAATAACGTGGCAGGTAGAACACATATTCGCGGTTAAATTCTCCAGAAGTAGCAGAGGGAAGTTGCCAAACGTGTTTATAATCTTTCCAACCATTTATTTTACTTTAGCGTCCATGAAGTTTTGCATTTTTTCGCCAATGTTTGCCTGTCAATAAATGAGGAACTTCATAGTGTCCATGAAGTATTGCATTTCTTCGTCAATAGTTGTCTGTCAATAAATAAGGAACTTCATAGGAGTATTCCCGTTTGAGCACCTATTTTTAGAGCACCTTTAGCTTGATATTATATATTACTCGAATAAGCAAAGCCCAAAGACCTGTAATACTCACGGGATGGTATTGCTTAAGGAACGAGTGCATCCTCTCAACCTCCTCGGAGGTCAGGGTCTTGAGGATGAACAGGCGGTCGTAGCTCTGGTAGAACTTCGCCCCCGACTTGCCAGAGGAGTCGTCAGGGATCGGCTGAGATCTGTCGACAAATATCCGTTTTTGTTTATCTTACTTTTTAAACCATCAATCCAAATACTTCCGTTTGTTTCAGCATTACCACGTTGTATGGCAATGCTGATAATTTGCCCAAAATGTAGGCCAGCCCTCTGGTCACGTGAAAAGTCGACTAACATCTTGGCGATGTCTCGAAAAACTAAGTGGGCACTCAGACCCCATGGACCTAGTGTTTCAACCCCAAACGGCTCGATCATGTAAGTCCCAATAAGATTGGAGTATTTGCGCCGTTTGAGGTTTTCCGCACCAGCAACAGCCAAGCGCCGTTTGAGGTTTTCCGTACCTGCCACAGCCGCCCCAGCGCAACCCGCCGTGCTATAGAAGATGGGATGGCGCAAGGGTGTTGACACAAGTTGCATCCCACACCAAAGGCCTACCTACCTTCCAAGACATTATGGTAATTCCGTCTGGTCTTTTCACATCGTCGCGTGCCAAGCCATTAGATTCTAAAACAGCGGCCACATCAGCGGTGACAAGAGCACGACGGATGATGTCATTGATGCTGGTGTGCCCTGCTATCCGGCCTGCGTTTTTTACTGCAGGATAGGCCATGGTGTCCGTGTTATTGTACGCATGAAATGAATTCTTATTGATGTATGCATCTTTTTGCGGCTGACTGTATCCCATACAAATTCTATAGGTTGCCTAAATAATTCCGGAATCTAGAACGATACCTAGTCAAGTATTTGTGTCAATGAAACAGACTAGAGTATAAGATGTAAACTATTTTTAAAACAAATTCATGACTGAGTATAATATTGATCTAGAATATGGGGCCTGAGTGTTTTTGATAGTGATATGAATACGTATACCTATGTAATTGCAGAATTTATATGTATGTCTGTCATTCTATTAACAGATACATCCCAATCCCGTCCGCTTAAGTTTGCCTTGTGGAGCTACCCGATAAAAGCTGGCGGTCAGCACGCGGCACGGCGCGGAATGGCATGGCCATTGGGTTTTCATAAGCGGAAATGATTTTGAATCTTATTTTCATACCCTTAGACACACTCACATTTCGTTAATATCCTCACAAAGGGTCTTGAGCATATCGCGGGAGACTGCGCTATAACGCGGAAAGCATCGGGCCGTACAAATGTTAATAATGATTTGCCATGCCATTTATAAATGCGAGCGGCAATGTGTACTATTGTGTACACAATATAATATATTCATCATCATCATCAACTTCTTGCTCTTGCCCCATGTTACTTGGGGTCGGCGCAATACGTTTTCTCTTCCCATTCTCCCCTGTTAACTGTCACGCTATCATTCACTCCTTTCTCTTTCATATCATTCCTCACACAATCCATCAATCTTTTCTTTGGTCTTACTCTGCCTTTCTATCCATCAACATATATTCATCATTCTTATAGTCACATGCGTTTCCTCCCTCCTCATCACATACCCATACCCGGCCAAACAATTTCCTTTCAACTTTTCTGTCACTGGCGCCACTTTCAAACGTCGTCTTATACACTCATTTCTTACTTTATCCAATATCGTCACTCCACACATGCATCTCAACATTCTCATCTTCGCTGCATGCAATATTTTTTCATCCGTCTTCTTCACGGCCCAGCATTCCGATCCATACAGTACGAGATACCTTATCATGGGCAATATAATATTATAATTATTCAATATTAACAAATTGTTATAAAGAATCTAACTCTTTACAACAATTTGTTCGATAATTAAAGGAAATTGATAGTAGTCCGTCCCGTTTAGGAGAAAGTTTTGATAAAATATATAACATTCCGGCTGTTATCACCTAAAATGGCGGTTCGAAATTCTTGTATTTTTTTGTGGTATTTGAGTTTTTTCTTTAAAGCAAATTTTTTAAGTGGATTCATATATATATATATATATTTACTGCTGCTAATGTCGTGTTAAGTAAGCTGAGGTTATGTTAATCAATATCTTTCGTGTAAAGTTCTACTGATATGAAAATAATTTCACTTTAATACGAAAGCTAAATAAACAAAACACGAGTACGTACTGCATCATTATTCTAATGTATTCCTAATGCTTTTATTTTCGAAGGACAAGTTACTGGCGACCATCAACAAATTAATAGTTTTATTTTAGTTCTAAAAAAGTACATTTTACTCGGTTTCCCGGGTTTCCCGCACCCGTATTACGTATCTTGCTGAAGCCTAGCGTTAGCAAAATTTGCGCAATAATTGCTTTTCAATCGCAAATCGGTATTACGTATCAGCGATACGACATACTGATTTGCGATTGACAAGCGATTGAATTGCAATTATTGTGCAAATTTTGCTATCGCTAGGCTTCTGCAAGATACGTCTACCGGATATGTCGTAATTTTCAGGATGTCTGGGAACAGGCCTGATGGTTTTTTATAAAAAGGCTGGATAAAAACGTCTACCCTTCAAAGAAATTGGTAAAGTTTGACGCTCAATGTTGATTTTAAGACAAAATTGCGCAACTCCGGCAACTCGTTGATTGTTTGGAAAGCCTCTGGGTTTCCAACTTTATAAACTGGATGCCCGGGAAAAACAGCTTCTTATCTAACAGGCACACTATACTGCGTCCACGATTTAATTTGCAAATATGTGGTTTTTGAAAAACCACTTTAATACTTACTTACACATATAGTTCAATTTGCGCTACAACTTCAAACATTTTTATGACTTTTTCAATAGTACTAGTTATTTTGAAATCGACTTAATTTACAGGGTCACAAACTTAAATATTCGTTTAAGTGGAAATGGTATCAGTTGGAAGCAACGACTTGAATGGACTAAATTTATCGTATCCTAACTAAATTATAAATGCGAAAGTGAGTGTGTTTGTTTGTTACGCTTTCACGCTAAACGGCTGAACGGATTTGGATGAAATTTGGCACACAGGTAGACCATGACCTGGGTAAAGACATAGGCTACTTTTCATCCTGGATCGCAGACGAAGTCGCGGGCAACACCTAGTATTTCTATTGCTACGTTCTCGTCGGTCTACTAAAAGAAGGTATTAATTTAACACCAAAATAGACCGAGTTCTCGTTGAACACTTTTATCAACGACTTAAATAATCTTACAAATCTAAGAACATACCAACATTAGTCAGTTTTTATCGTAGAATTTTAATACCAAGCAAGTTTTTCCTTTATGTCAGGTATATACATATGTACGCTCTTATATGACACTATCGATAAAATAAAACCCAAGCTATTCTCAGAATATATAAAAGGTACAAGGTAAAACTAATATTGAAAAAATGTATACTTCTTTTCTGTATTAAACAAAGGATCTAATGAATGTCGTAGGTCTGTATGGCTATAGCGACATAGGCGACTTTGCCTTGACCTTGCTATTAACTGAAATTAAAGAATACAGCAGTCCTGATAGCGTTCTTGTAATTCTTCAAAACCCCATCGAAATCTAGACAGTAATTTTGGAATATTATACCCAATCATAGAAAATATAAACATATAAGGTGACGGGTAGTTAGTGACCGATACTTAAACACATGATTGTACTCATGATAACAAACAACTTTTACCTACTATGGGACCAAACATGAAATCGCGAAAAACAATCTGCTGTTCCCTACATTTTAACGAGATAAATAAATGTAGGGAACAGCTGACTTTTTTTTCGCGATTTCAGTATTGGTCCTATAGTAAAAGTTGTTTGTTATCATGAGTACAATCATGTGTTTGAGTATCGGTCACTAATTACCAATCACCCTTTATATGTTTACGAGAAGGTGCCTACTTTGAAAATCAAATTACATTAATTTATACAAATTCCAGCGACGTGATAAAAAATATACTGACTTTCTAAACTCATTCTTCAAAGTACTAAAAAATTTCTTACTCGTGTTTAGATTTCGTTGCTCATCACGTTTGTGCAGTTTGGCTAGCTAATTTTATTTGACCCTGTATTATAAGTACATTTCTAGCTCCCACCACACATAAATCTACTAGCGCAGGGACGTATGCACGTTTGTGCAGTTTGGCTAGCTAATTTTATTTGACCCTGTATTATAAGTACATTTCTAGCTCCCATCACACATAAATCTACTAGCGCAGGGACGTATGAAACGCTCAAATTTTGATTGCATATTTTCCAAGTATACAGAGTGGCGATTAGGTTATCACATTAATTGAAACTACATATTCAGGACATGACTGTGGTCCCCTGCGTTGAAATTTTTTGCCGGTTATTATAAAAAAAAATATTATTCCATACATTTTGACCACGTAGGTATTGCACTTTTGTAGGAAACCACAGTTTTTTTTTATAATAACCAACGAAAAATTTCAACGCAGTGGGTTCCAGAATTATGTACTGAATACGTGGTTTCAATCAATGTACCTAATCGCCACTTTGTATTTTCTTTATTATCTACAAAATGCAAAGACTTTATGTGGTAACTTTTTGTTATGAAACTAACATTTCACGTGAGCAGAACCTGATCATATCTTAGTAAAGTATAAGTACCTTCACAAGACACTCTATTACATGATGAAACTGAATTACAAAGTATATGGTTGTGTATGTAAATTACAATCAACAGTGATTTGTGACTTGTGAGTGAGTTTGTGATGTTGTTTCTTACACACACCCTAACAAACAAGAAATTAAGGACACTCAAAGTAAATTACAGGTCTTAGAATGAGGAGCTACGCAGACGACAGACATTTTAAGAGATCGAAATTCTTTGGCATGAAAAGTCTGCGAGGTGTGCATAGTTTTTGCGTGCGTGTATATTTTGATGGGCATAAAGTACACAGCTGATTGTCTGTAGTCTGCGTCGATCCTAAGAGGAGCATAAAAAGTAACAAAGCGAACGCTCCACAAAGGTCAACCAAAATAGGTAGCGCCAGGGTAGCCCGCGATATTCAAATTTTCTTACGTTTTTTGCAATTTGCAGCTCATTGTCTGGTTGTATGTTGATTGGCGACCGTAACAAATATGTATTTACAGAAATATAATAATTAGAATCAGTAACACAACTCCTTAAGTTAGTATAATCCTAAAATGTCAAGATTTCATGTAATAGTATTTTTTTGGGATTACCTCGTCTTAAAGAGTTGTATTGATCACTTTAATGATTCTAATTATGTAAACAGATACTTGTTACGACCGCAAATTATAATTTGATCAACGTACAATATAATACCGACTTGTTAATTTCAAAAAACGTAAGAAAATTTGAATTTCGCGGGCTACCCTGACGCTTCCCCCTTAAGGGGAAGAGCCAGGGTAGCCCGCAAAATTCAAATTTTCTTACGTTTTTTTGCAATTTGCAAGTCAATATTAGGTTATATGTTGATTAAAGTATGATTCGCGACCGTAACAAATCTGTATTTATAAAATTATAATAATTAAAATCATCAAATTCAACTCTCTAATTTCTTAGTACCCTATTGAATGACAATTTCATGAAATCTTGACATTTGAGGATTATACCAACTTAAGGAGTTGTGTTACTGATTCTAATTATTATATTTCTGTAAATACATATTTGTTACGGTCGCCAATCAACATACAACCAGACAATGAGCTGCAAATTGCAAAAATCGTAAGAAAATTTGAATTTCGCGGGCTACCGTGGCGCCTTTGCTTTAATGACAAAGTGATTACCTAGGTCCTTGAATATCCTTTCATTTTCCCAACATAATGCAATGCAAATTAATTCCTGTGACGTCTTTCTCATTTGTTTCTATTTCGTGTTACGTGCGAAAGAGATGCGAATATTAACATAATACTTACCAACCGGTGAAAGTGCACATGAATGTGCTTACATTACAGCATTAATGTGCACATGTAGTGTAAATGTTAAAGAAAACAATATATACGGTATATTAAGTAACCGAGATATACGGGACAATTGCGGAGGTTAAGGAACGTAAATGGAGGTCACGGTCAATCAAGGATCTAGGCACTCTTGACACCCATTCAACCTAAACTGGAATGGACAACAGGAAAGTAGGCATACAAAAACCAAAATCCAACAAAAATCCAATTTCATATCCAAACTTTTGAAACCGTCTCTCATGAGGTCTCTTTCAAGCGGTTAGACAAGGGAAATGACTTCACAATACAGCCAGTGATCGTGAATGCTTATGCTCGCCGTGTCAGTTCGAAAGGCACACTACATACTGTTATTTGAGAAAAAAAAGAAACTAAAAACTGAAAAAAAATCGTACAGCTGCTTAGTAAAACTCCGCTGACCTCAGGCGTTTTATCGTCAGCCCTCGTTTGACGAACTCGCTTGCATCGTGGAATATGCTCTCTTGATGTGTTTCGTTTTTCAGGTTGGCAACCCCGGTTGGCGCCGTCGCCGAGCGCCGCAGCATGCTACAAGGCCTCTTCAGAGCCTTTGAGCATAGGTAGTTATCTGGCTTCCTAAACCTAGGGACCACAGGATGGGATGTGGGATCGAGGATGCCAGATAATACAATATGGGGATAAAAATAAACATAAATAAATACATAATCAATAAACAAATAAATTACCGTTAGCGTATCACTCGTGCCAGTCGAGTTTGACTTCGGTATTGGCTATGGTTGGGTTTTACAGTTAGGATTGTACCTTGTGAGTGATTCCTTGTAGTCAATATCGTCGATTCCGAACCTCTCTCGTAGATTCCTGAACACAAGAGGGCAGTACTCCTTGACCTTAAAGTGTGATGGCATGTTTTCTCTGAAACAATGGATTATTCGTTAATCTATATGTATAAATAGAAATCAATTGCCTAATGTATGTACGCGCATCACTTCAGAACGGTTGCACCTATTTGGCTAATTCTTTTTTTGTTGTGCTTGTAATCGTCAGAACAAGATTTTATGACATAATTTTTTTGAAAATTCACTGGAAAAGTCGGAAATTTGGATGGTATTTTTGTATGAAAACAGACACACACAAACTACTGGAGACAGATACATGAAATACACCCGGGCGGGCGCCGGGCACGAACAGCTTGTCTGTATAAAATCAATTACCGAATGTATGTACGCGCAACACTTCAGAATGGTTGCACATATTTGGCTAATTGTTTTATCAATACCTTTCATAAAAGGCGCAACCCTAGGAAGTCTTGAATTATCATAAATCGATTACGATAATAAGAAATAGAAAAGTAATTTCGGAGAAAAGATAGCTAAAACCAATAAATATTTATAATCAGGAGATTGATTGCATTTTTGCCTAATCTAGGAGGAATTACTGCCTTAAAATAGTAATCATAGTACACAAAGTAATTGCCTTGTGTATTTAATTTAGATAGGTACCACAATAAATGGTGTAAACCTATTAATATAACATTAAACGAATAATTTAGCTCTATCAATTTTATTAGCATTGACGCACCAGTCGTATTTTATGTAACAACAAGATTATAGAATGGTTTAATAGATCTTAATAGTCTACAGATTAGTGTCTGTATGTTGGCACAGCTTTGCTATTTATGTATAATTGACTATTGACTATAATAACTATGATAATATGATAGAGGATAGGCTTCATCAGTTTGCGTTGTATCTCATGTTGGCTCGAGCGACGGTGACGATAGTTTATTTTGTGGTAGAAATATCAGACAGCAAAGTTGCTGGGGTGCATAAAAATTCTTCCAGGTGTAGTGAAACTTAAATGTATGTTTGAAGCATTCTGGGAAGTAAGCATCGTAACCATCCAGCTAGAGCTGACTGGGTAGTATTCTTATCACAGCATGAACTGGGTACTTTCATTGAGTGGAAGAACCTGTAGTAAGTAGGTACTCTCGTTGAGGTTAGAGTATCGTTACTCTAAACGAGAGTACTTACTACGTCTAAATAATAACAGCCGCATGGATCGATCCATCAGGTTAAGCTATGCTTGCCGGGGTTGGTCCGGTTATTCCCGGCTGTCATTCGTGGATCTTTGACAGTCGTTACGGGTCGTCAGAAGCCCGAAAGTCTGACAACCAGTCTTACCAAGGGGTATCGTAGTATATATCGTCTGATAGGCAGTCGCTCCATGTAAAATACTGGTATTCAGCTGCATCCGGTTAGACTGATAGCCGAACCCATCATAGTTGGGAAGAGGCTAGGCAGATTGATTTGAGTAGAGTTCGTCATTGGCGCTTTAAGGCCAGCGCACTAGCGCAGATTGGGGCGGGCCGCCTCGCAACGCAACAATCTGCCTAGTCTTTTCCCAATTATGTT
Source organism: Dicycla oo (assembly GCA_948252095.1). Classification (NCBI taxonomy): domain Eukaryota; kingdom Metazoa; phylum Arthropoda; class Insecta; order Lepidoptera; family Noctuidae; genus Dicycla; species Dicycla oo. Next base: position 22,061,657 of record OX411726.1, on the reverse strand, counting down.
GGGGTCGGCTTCCAGTCTAACCGGATGCAGCTGAATACCAGTGTTTTACATAGAGCGACTGTATATCTGACCTCCACAGCCCAGTAACTGGGTAATAAAATACCCCTTGGTAAGTCTGGTTGGTGGCTTTCAAAACGTCACACGGCGCACTGATAGGGGCGTATTCAGTAGTGGTCTGCTGTAGTGATTCACTGTAGTGGTCGCTATGAGGGCGATTGTTTTCTCAGACTTCTGACAACAGTAACGACTGTCAAAGATCCAAGAATGACAGCCGGGACCTACGGTTTAACGTGCTTTCCGAGGCACGGAGGAGTCTCGGTATGTAAAGATGGTCACCCATCCACGGACCAATCCGAATTGTCATAATCGCTCATTACTTATGTGACAACCCAATAATATACTTATGACCTTTAGTTAATTTTGTAAATCCAAACCAGATATACTTTAACCGATTTTGAGTTACTCAACTTCAGACAATTTCAACGTATTAAAAACATTTGCAATATCTTTTTAGCAGTGCTAAACGTTTATGCCCTGGTTTATTATTAATTGTCTATTTAGTGCAATTCCCTTATCTCCATATTATTATCCTTGTTCTTTGACATTGTACCAGCCTGATAAAGCTGAATATTTTAAGTTTCTCACTTAATGCCTGTCAACATAATCAATCTTAGGGCCAATTTTTCAATCGCCTGATAACTTTTATCTGTAGAACAAAAATGGCAGCTTGACATATTTTCTGTGCAAAAGCTGTCAAACCGCCGTATTTATTCCTCCGATAAATCTTATCTGACGATTGAACAATCTGCCCTTAATACACAAATGTATTAAATGGGGGGTTGTAAGTTCATTTAGCCATTCTTTAAATGTTATGGTTATACGAATATTACAATATTGTGATATGATGGAGATAAAGGACTAGTCTTATGAATTGATGCATAATTATTTTATTTTTTTACTTAAGTTTTCGTACTATGCATGTCTTAACTTTAAAAAACTTAAACTCTCTTCTCAAAATTGACAATAGGAATTTATTTAGTTTTCAACTTGCTTGTAGAAAAAAAACGTTCCAAGAAGTACTTTCGTGGCCCAGGCATTAGGCACCTGTCTCACCGCCGGCGATTAACGAGAAGCGAGTAGAGCTAGCGATTACTCGCTGGTATGCGTATGTTCCAAGCGTGCGTCTCTCAGCGAATGTTCTGCCCGCCAAGCGAGCTTCGCAGACCGAGAACTCTCTTTGAGGGCCTTAGCACACCGCCACGAAACCGCATGATGTTCCGCTACTCAAATCGCGATTCGAGTAGCGGAACATCATGCGAGTCAGTTGAATAGAACTACTGCGGTTTCTGGTGTGCTAAGGCCCTGATAGCTCTTGTCGCTGCGACAAACTAGTACTCGCCGGTGGTGTGAACAGATCAAGTAGGTACGTAACTACGTATATATGTTGCGGGTAATGCTAGATGGTGGTTGGCTAGATGGATAGAAACCTAGGTTTACCCAAGCATTTTGGGTAAAGTCCGAATAATAATTAAAATAAATTTGAATTCCCCATACTCACCTAGGTATGTGAATAGAATGATTAAACTTAGGTGTAGGCTGAAAGGTAGGTTAGGTTAGGTTAGAATTGTGACCATATAACGCACGAGATTATTCGCATTTTACCCAAAATGCTTGGGTAAACCTAGGCTTACTCAATCTTCTAGCATTACCCGTAACATATACACGGTGTGTCGTAAAAAGTGATCCAACGTTAAGGGATCGATAAGCCATATATTCAGCTATCACATACCACAATTTGAACCATTTTGTCCAGTCTCAAAACAAAATATTATTATATTATTTGAAAAATTGAACCCTTGCTTTACTTTAATTTGGCTGTATTTTCTATAAATGACATTACTTTTTTTTTTATTATGTTCTTTTATTATTATTTTGGCATTTCTCCGGACCCTGGGGTCGCTACTGCCCAACAGCTCGCCACATGCTGGCCTGTGGGTTTCTGTATCTCTCTTTCTTTCTTGTCTGGCTCCTCATCCTAGACCCACCACGACGTCAACAGCACAGCAGCAGCGGTACAGCAGTGGGGTTATTATTATTGCATGTGCTATCACATGCAAATGTAAAAAAAAATTACTAAAGCAAGTTATCAATTTAAATATAAAATTGTATTCTGAGACCTAAAAAAAAATGGTTCAAATGGTGGTATGTGATAGCTGAATATACGGTCCATCAACCCGTTATCGTTTAGCCTCTATTTACGACACAACCTGTATACGTATCTCTTTTACTTACAAGGGACCTACAATTTTTTTGTACGTTTCTTGAGGTAGAAAATCTTTGACAGCTAGCCGCTTCCTTGTCGGTGGTGGGACCAGTGCCTTGGGGTTTTCCAAGACAGTAATATATTTCTGATTAAGTATGACATGAAGGAAACTAGATGACGCAGCGTAATTCTTATCAGTTACAATTATCCTTATATTGAATTTAATAACAAGACTTACAACTTTTAACACTTATAACTTTCTAACAAATTCCTTAACAAAATAATACTTATTGTAAGTTCACAGTCACATTATTTTATCAATCGTCAATGGTCTGCATCTGTCTTTATTTTCTTTAGAATTTAATCTTGGATGGATACTCAGGCTCTTAAATTTTCTGGGCAATGAAGTAACGCAAAAATTCTCACCAGAAAGTGGAATCTATTGGATACTCAAAGAATGGGAATAGCATTGTTTTTGTTATTTATAAAAAGTAATATTACAGTTGACTTATTTCCAAATACTTGCAAGATATAATCACTAAATGGTCAGCAAAATGCACTACAATGGTCTAACAATAGAATTAACATACTAGTTGTATGGTAATCAAGTAAAATCAGTTTGTGGCGTCTGTTCTTGTTAGTTTTGTGTCTTTTATGACCAAAAATAACAAACTGGTTTTGAAGAGATTCACAGACAGCTACCTGAGTTTCCATATAGGGTGACTGGTAATTAGTGACCGATACTAAAACACATGATTGTACTCATTATAACAAAAAACTTTTACTATGGGACCAAACTTGAATTCGCGAAAAAAAAAATCAGCTGTCCCATACATTCATGTTCGCATATCTCGTCAAATGTAGGGAGCAGCTGATTTATTTTCGCGTTTCAGGTGTGGTCCCATAGTAAAAGTTGTTTGTTATCTCGTGAGAACAAACAACTTTGAACTCATGTACAATCGGGTGTTTAAGTCAATCTGCCTAGCCTCTTCCCAACTATGTTGGGGTCGGCTTCCAGTCTAACCGGATGCAGCTGAATACCAGTATGTGTCTAAGTCTCGGTCACAAATTACCAGTCACCCTATAGAAGGATAGAGGGTGCTTTTCACTTTCAAATTTTTATCTTTAACATACAGGCAAAGTGTAATTGATTATTTTTAAATCAGTTTATCTAACCACATCACTTTTTTTGTAGTTTGCACATATTATCCTTAATTTTCATCAAAAATGACTAATGTTTCACTAGAAACCTATTTCCTTGACGGAAAATTATGTTGCAATACATTGTAAGACACATGTGCTACAAAATAGCAATAACGAGTATGAAAATTATTTGTCCTTCAAGTGTCTACTTTGTTCACAGTATAAATTGAGAATTCTCTCAATTTTGTTTTTGAATTTAAATTTTGAACTCAATATCTGGTATAATGTAACAAAAAGATTATGTTATTGCATTTTAGATTTGAACCCTGACTTCGTTTGTGATAAACTATTGTAACATGAAATAATTTTAACTTCGTCACAGAGACAATAACAACTGAAGATCATCTAATCATAGGGGTACAAAATTTCTGAATGTAATATTAATACTAAGTTCTGTTGCCTGCGCTTCGCTCGCGTGGATGTCAATACTATATGAATCAGATTTTGTTCACAATTTCAGGGGTTTTAATTTTTTTGCGCGGAACCCTAATTCTCTTTCTAAAATAAAAGAAGCCTCCCAATAAAAATGTCAGGTGTGGATCACATCAACAATGTGGTAAAAAAATGTGAGCGCTCAGTATCAGTCCTAAAGGTTGTATCTGGAATCTGGTGGGGACCCCACCCAATCAATCTGCCTAGCCTTTTCTCCACTATGTTGGGGTTGGCTTCCAGTCTAACCGGATCAGCTGAATACCAGTATTTTACATGGAGCGACTGCCTGTCTGACCTCCACAACCCAATTACTGAGTAATACGATACCCCTTGGCCCTTGGTAAGACTGGTTGTTAGACTTTCGGGCTTCTGACGACCCATATCGACTGTCAAAGATCCAAGAATGACAGTCGGGACCAACGGCTTAACGTGCTTTCCGAGGCACGGAGGAGTCTCGGTATGAAAATATGGTCACCCATCCACAGACCAACCCCGGCAAGCGTAGCTGAACCTGATGGATCGACCCGTGCGGCTGTTATTACGTAGCCACGAGCTCCCATACACACTAAAATTTGTGTACAATGCTCTGGTCAGAAAGAAGTGTGATGGACTATTTCTGCTTCTTACTTGAGCCGTGTAATAAAGAGGTGCTTCGTAAGCTAGACGCCATTCAAGCCAAATGCCTTAGGATTGTGGTAGGAGCAATGAAATCCCCCCTATTAGAGATGGGCAATCAACCGGGTTTAAACCCGTTTACTGGGTTTAAACCCAACAAAGACCCATTTATTCTAGGTTTTTACTCGGGTTTAATAAACCCAAAAAACCTGGTTTAAAGCCGTTTCCGCCGATTGGGTTTAAACCATCTGCCCATCTCTACACCCCAAAAATGCTCTCCAGGTAGAATGTGCAGAGCCTCCCCTAACCTTCGTACAATACAATACTTGGCAGATTGCTTCCGTCCCATCTTAGAACAACTCCACCTATCTTTAGAAATATCCCCTTATTGGAAATGTAAGTCACTTCGCTTGTTGATGAATAGGTACAGAGAGCTTAAAAACCTCTCCTCACCTGTTTGTCAGTATCCCTCTATATATATATATACTCTTACCAGTATTTTCTTCCGCATACAAGGTGGTCCACTTTAGGCCAAAACTTGACTTGATGAGAGTACTCTGGACCATATTTTTTTTCATGTCCTTCAAATTCACAATCGTTTGAATTGTACCATAAACTTCCCAAAATTAAAATCACCCTTCCTACTAACTTCCATTTCCTCTTAACTAACTTTTCCCCTAGTCTGGTGTGTAATATTAATCATAAATCTGTAAATATCCATGTCGTTTTTTAGTAGAGTAATCATTTATGTATTTTATTTAAAAAAAGTGTCCTTTCAGCTAATAGCTAACAATTAACAATTAACAACTACCACAAAGTGAAAAGTTCGACGGCTCATCTCGCTATACTGCCGTGCCGCTACCACATGACGCTGGCAGAATAGTCGACACCGGCTCAGTTGCCAAAGAGAAAAAGAAAAAAATCGATCCAGCCGTTTCGGAGATTAGCCAGAACAAACAGACAGACAGACAAAAATGTTAAAAACTGATTTTTTATTTCGTGCATATGCATTTCGAAAAAAACTGTTATTTTGACATTAAATTACAAACAGACACATTTTATTTATTTGTATATACAGGAAAAGTTTTTAAGCAGTGCGCAAATTTTCACAGGGTGTTTTACCCATGAATATGAACAACTTTCACTATGGGACCAACTCTGAAATCACGAAAAAAAAAATCTGCTTAATCATATAAAAGCTCAATACCTACTCAAACAAAATGTATGAAACAGCTGATGAACACCCTGTGAAAAATTGTGCACTGCTTAAAAACTTTTCATGCATATACTACACAATCTGTCAAATTTCTTTAATAGATTTTCAACTTTATCGCTAAAGCATTAGGTTCAAGGTTGATTGGGAAAATTTGAGAGTTTCGGGTAGCTTGACCTGCTGGCGTCTGTACAACAAGCAAAAATTTTACATTTGTACCTATATCACTACATATTATAAAACAAAGAACCCCGCCGCGTCTGTCTGTGTGCATGTATGTTCACGATGATCTCAAAAACTACTGAACGGATTTTCATGCGGTTTTCATCTATCAAGAGAGTGATTCCTGTGGAAGGTATAGGTGTATAATTCGTTAAAATTTTGTGTAAATTTTTCGAATTATGACAATGATTGTTGAAGATACTGGAAAAATTAAGCTGTCAGGGAGCTTTCATTGAAATTTCTGCCTAATCCATTTGAGATTTAACAAAACAATGTATGGTGGGATTGTTTCTCTGTTATAGGTCTACTAAAAAGTCTGCTGAGGCCTACGTCTATTTTTTAAAGATAGTTTATTATACCCACTCTAATTTCTAAAAAAAACTATCATATATAATGTGGTATTTGCGAAAGCTATTTAGACAGATACAGTATTAATAATTATCAAATTAAATACATTTACGTTAACAATTTCATACACATTATAATAGCCCTTTACACCACACAACTTAAATGAATGTCTTAGGAGTTATCGGAAATTAAAAACTATGCGCAAGAAAATAAATTCAAGTGGTCTCGCATCAATGCAATAGGATTTGCTTGATGCAGCCACCCCGCCTGTTCTCCACCATCCACCGTCACCTACTGTTGTATATAAGCTGAGAGATAAAGTGTGCAATTCCATATAATTCAAAACTCCAAATAGTGTGGTAATGTTATATTTAAATCTAATTCATACTCAACACAACAAGCTGATGCAAAAAATGTAGGCATATATCCTCTACATACTCGAAAACGGCTCGTAACAGTTTTGATGTGTTGCAATAAAGGGGTTAACAGGGGCGAAAAAATCGATCTAGATAGATTGTGACCAGGTACTTATAATACTATCTGTGACACAATGAACTCTTATTTCATTTAACTTTTAACATTAAGTTTTTATTCTGCTTAAATACTTAATTGTAAGACGGATATTTCAGTCATAGCCTAGATTCCAATTAAACGTTACGGATAGTTTAGGCAAATTCTTACTTGTTAAATAAATGGTTGTCAACTTTGAGCTTGGAGTAAGCTCTGAAGTCGTCCGGGAGGAGCATGACTGGTATTGTGACATGACTTAGCTCATTTATCTGAAAACGAAAAATACTATTTAGCTATCAACACAGTACAATACAAATTAATGTTGACGTGATCAACATGCTTATATTTATTGGAACTGTGTCCAACGCAATAAAGATTATTAGTCTATTTATATTCAATGGCAAGGAGAGTTATAAAAACATAATATATTGACAAAGTGCCAGAATTTACGATAGGATTTGGGTGTTAAAAAAAGTTTTTTTTATTAAGATAAATTCAAATGTAAACATTATAAGAGCACAACAAACCAGTTGTGTGGGAAATGACATAATAATGATGCTTTGCTCGCAGAGATCGTTTCAAATAGGAGTATACACCCGCCATACAACTGCTATTAATGCATAAAATACGAAGTAATTACCGTGTGATTCACACCCCACATAAACACAGATAGTAATGGTTCATTTGCACGAAACAGTTTCACTTTTTGATGTTTTACACGAATGTGTTTCTTCTTCAATTTGCTTAATCCAGAACTAGGAACGGACATTTTGGATTTGTTTACAACTTCTACCAGAGTCAGAGAACAACCACTGTACGTAATTTATAGCGCGAGGTACTAATTAAACCATTTTTAGTTAACGGGGATTATATTGAATCACAAAGAAAGACGATTAAAATGAGAAATTTATAGAAACTCGACACCCAATAACAGCAGCAAACGGCTTTTTGACAGAAGACACAGAAATTCTGAAATTCACAGATTTCGCAGAATGTAAAGCAATACAAACTTAGTCGCCTAATTAGAGACGTCATTCGATTCATTTACTTTTAGTCGATGGTAGTTTATTAAAATTAATGGTAGAATTAAATATTTTGAAATAAAAAGGAGACCTTAGACGATCATTTAGACATTTGTTCAATACCTACTATTATTTATTGAGGTTGAATTTTCTTTTAATGGCCCACTTGGACATAGGGTAAATAAATACAGCTCTGTTAATACACCGATTTTGACATCGCTAGCAGCCTAATGTCAGCTACTCAATACCTTTATAGAACTTTTGTTGGGACGTGATTTAGGTTCTATGAAATTAAATGTTCATTCAGTGGGTACACATGAGTTTAATAAAATGATATTAAAATTAACACGGTACAATAACTGATTGTATGACAATGAAATGACGCGAATGACGCGGTAGGTAACGACAGTGTTGTGTGTTGTCGTGACGTCGACTGACGACTGTTGACTGTTGACTGACTGTTGACTGTATGACAATTATGAAATGACGCGAATAACGCGGTAGGTAACGACAGAGTTGTGTGTTGTCGTGACGTCGACTGACGACTGTTGACTGTCGACTGTGTATGACAATTATGAAATGACGCGAATGACGCGGTAGGTAACGACAGTGTTGTGTGTTGTCGTGACGTCGACTGACGACTGTTGACTGTCGACTGTGTCGTGAGTCGTGAACTTCGCAGACATGCGAAGTTATAGGCACTTAAGCTCATGTATGTGCATGTGTGGTTCCATACCACTACATGTCCTCCCCCCTTTGATGAAGACAATTTATTAAAAGGGTAAACAAAAATAATTGTCAAAAAACATGAGCAAAGTGTAGGTAAAACATTGCAAATACCTATAAAATGGTTTAGTGTAAAAGTTTATACCTAACTTAAATGAAACAATAAGACACTATGCTAACATGAGGCATTTAGAATGTATATAAAAACAAAACTACACAAGTGGATGCTTAAACTAGAGAAAACCATTTAGTAAAAAAATTAAAATACATTGGTCATAAATTGACAACAACTTAATACAAAAAGATTTTTTAACTTAACTAAGTGGTAACGATAACATAAAAATAATGACGTTATAAGTTGACATAATTACTGTGAGAACGCCACAGAATTGTTTGTTTTGTTGGTCTATTTTAAAAACACAGAACACTTCACCGCACTTCAAATTTCACATTGACATTTTTATTGCTTTGGGACTGGCGACAAAAAAATGTTTTAAATGGCAAATCTCACGGTCTTTTTCACGATGCGACCTGATCTAGTCGTGACAGATGGCTCAGATTTGTCAAGTGGTGTCGATTGGGCTCCACTTCCAACCGGTGTGTTTGCTTTTGTTTCTGGTGAAACGAAAACTTCATGTGGTGACGACTCAAGTGCAGGGCCATTAGTTATAACATAAGCAGGTTTGAGACGATCGAGAGAAATAGTAACTTTTCGAGAACCTACTTGAATGTCGTAATGTTTATTGCCTCGTTCGAGGATTTTATAAGGGCCGTCGTATGGTGGTGTTAACGAACGTTTAACTTCGTTTTTAATGAACACGTAGTCTGATTTTTCGAACTCTCCTAGAGGTGTAATTGTATGCCTTTGTACTTTACATTTCTGACATTGAATGCGACTTCTTACAAAGCTTGCAACGTCAGTATTCATGTAGGGCCAAAAATAGCGCTGCGCGATAAGGCGACGCGTAGCGGCTACCCCAGGGTGGTTAAGAGCGTGGACACTTGAAATCGCTTTTTCTCGAAACTCCGACGGTAAATAAAGTCGCGCTGATGACGTTGATGTTTCGAACGTAAGCTCTTGATTTGAGCATGGCATGCGGAACAATTTAAATTCCAAGTTAGGTTTTTGTTTTAGCATTATTAATTGCGTATCTTTTGGCTTTTGTATAATTGCTCATAATCGAAAATATCGTGCACATATATCTCTTCTATTCTTGAAAGAGCATCGGCGCCGTTATTGAGCTCGCCCTTAACTCAATTTTGTTGCAAAACTGAGAAATAAAATCTAATTGACGAAGGCGTCTTGGAGGATCTGCTTTCGAGTTCTCGCATTTTACGAAGAAGTTGAGTGGGTCGTTGATCCCCTAGCTCGACTTTCGTAAGTAACGTATGTAGTTGCTTGGACTCAGACTCTTCATATGCCGAAATTAATCTGTCTTTTACTGTTTGATATTTACCGTTCGCGGGCGGGTTCTCGAGAATGTCACTAATTTGACCCAATTCGTCTCGACCTAACTTAGCTATAACTAGTTGGTATTTGTGTAAGTAACCTGCTTTTTGTGCACCGATTATGGCCTCGAACTGGTGGAACCATAGTCGTGGACGCGCTGCCCAGAAGTCGGCGATGCGGGAGTTGATGGTGATCGTCCCCGTCTCTGGCGACTGGTGCTGGTCTATGGTATAACACGGACCAGCTTGCTGAGGTGCGTAGACGCTGCCAGGTGCGGCGCCAGCCATGGTGGCTGTGTGCTCAGGATCGACAGTAATTTTGTAGTCAGCGGCAGCAGCAGATGTAGGGTTGGACATTTTGAAAGTTCGTAAAACAGTTCACAGTAACAACACTAAAGATGGTCTGAGTCTGTATTAAACGCAATTGCACTCGCGGGTGCAGAACCGTATTTTTAAAATCACGTCGGGGTCACCAATATAGAACTTTTGTTGGGACGTGATTTAGGTTCTATGAAATTAAATGTTCATTCAGTGGTACACATGGGTTTAATAAAATGATATTAAAATTAACACGGTACAATAACTGATTGTATGACAATTATGAAATAACGCGAATGACGCGGTAGGTAACGACAGTGTTGTGTGTTGTCGTGACGTCGACTGACGACTGTTGACTGTCGACTGTGTCGTGAACTTCGCAGACATGCGAAGTTATAGGCACTTAAGCTCATGTGTGTGCATGTGTGGTTCCATACCACTACACCTTTTACAAAATATTGATTGTCCCGATGCAAGGACGTTAATTGTTGAGGAGTTCACCTGGTGAGTACCAGAAGAACTGGAGTTGATGGTGAAGTCACCATTGCATTGATTATTGCATTCCGTAAAAAGAAAGCTTTCACCGATTATGGGATTTTTTAGCTCAAAGCAGATTTAAGGCCGATATGAGGCGACATCTTAACCTATTTGTTATGTGCAACAGATTTTCTTATGGTTTCTGACACTGCCGTAACTGCTGTACCTATTTGCTCAGCACTAGAGATTTAAGCTCATTGTATTCCTTTTGATGCAAGCTTTCTTTGATTGGAGTTTTTTTTTTTTTTTTATTAATTTCTGAGCAGATTTACGGATTTATTTGGTTATTGTCAACTTCATATTAATTTTTAACCCTATTTTGGCCAATATTTCTGTTGTTTCTCTTTAGGTCCTGGTAGTGCTTTGTTAATTCTTAACCAAGACACTACTTGGCTAGTATATACTATATCTATGACTTGACTAAACACGTTTTTGCGCTATATGAATTGATATTTCGACACATAGTGAAAAGCAGAGGGTCGTACGCAAATTATATTCGGTTTTAAAGTTGTTATCTTTTGAATGCTTAACTATTATTACTCTAGCATTAAAAGTCTCGTAGAAATTAGCGGTTGAAATCTTATATGTTTTTGTCGGTCCGAAATATCGAACTTACCACCAGTACACCGAGCGAAAAGTCGTTTTCATGTCACGCCCTTTATTACTGGAGGCTTTTATTTAGGTATAAAGTTCTGCTTACATTTTTTAGTTTCGTGTTTTTACTTCTGCTTGAGTATAGTTTTCGATTTTCTTTTTTTTGTATATTGGCGTGTGCTAGCTTACTTATAGCAAATAATTTAATTTATTGTTTTATGTTGCATAATGTACCTAAATTATAATGCGATTTATAGATTCAAATTTTTGAACTGAACAGACAGCTGTGCGTGTCACTTCTTCTCCCCAGCTAAAGAACTAGGAATTGGTGAAAAGCGGGCGTTTTGGGGGACTGTCTTATGTAATTTTGACGTTCGAAAAGTGCTGATTCTCAGCCTAGTTTAAATAAAAGTTTAAATAAATTAAAATAGACTTTTGATTTTGATTTTGAAAAAAAATAGATTCCGACGAACTGAGAACCTCCTCCTTTTTTTGAAATTGGTTAAAAAACTAAGCCGGTTGGCGCGGTGGTCGCACACTGCACATTACTTAAGCTCATTTCAGACTACGCTATACTATTCTGCTATTTAGTACAACATTAAAAGCTATATAGCTATACTATATAGCATTGCGTTCACATTATGCGATATAATCGCAAGCAAATATGCTATATGGCAATCTCAGTTGATCGTGTCGTTTCGTTCGTCTCCCTTGCGGGGCGTGCGGGGAGCAGAGCGCCGCGCGATCATAGCATAGTGTATCGCTCCAATAATATATAGTAATAATAATAATATATAGATTAGTTCTCGAGATTACTTGACCCGCGTCACAGAGCGTATCGACTTCCTGAAGCAGAAGATCTGTGCATGGGCGAACTGTATTCGTCGGTACAGACGGAGAGTGGACCGGTACACTCAGAATCGCACATTCCAGAGCGATGAAAAGTGGTTCTATAGGGCTTGGGAGCGACCGGACCATGGTGTGACCGACACGCGCCTCCCGGATGATGACGCCATGTATTCGTTCTGGCGAAGCATCTGGTCGGTGCCTGTCAGTCACACCGAAGGTGATTGGACCAGGGAGATCGAGCGGACGTGCGATCAAATACCAGAAATGGGGGCACTTACCATCAGCCCCCAAAATGTAACTTGTGCAGTCCCTCCGTTACCTAACTGGAAATCTCTAGGGCCGGACGGGCTGCACAACTTTTGGATAAAATGATTCCATAAGTCGCACGCCCGCTTGGCATCCCAGTTCCAGTCAGCCTTAGAGTCGGGGTCGCTGCCTCAGTTCCTAACGACAGGAATAACCCACCTGCTCCATAAATCAGCTAGTACTGCGGAACCCAAAAATTATAGACCGATCACTTGTCTGCCGACTGTCTATAAAGTTCTTACATCCATTTTGAGAGCTAAAATTAACAATCATATAGACAATAACTCCATCATGTCTGCCTCTCAAAATGGAAGTAGGAATGGATCCCGCAGTACTAAGGAGCTGCTCCTCATAGATATGGCCATTAACCAACAGGTTCGTCGTTCCCGAAAGGATCTGTCGACATGCTGGATAGATTATAAGAAGGCCTATGACTCGGTGCCACATACATGGCTCATGAAGGTGCTGGAGTTGTATAAAGAAAATACAACTCTGCGGACCTTCTTGATGTCGTGTTATCGTGTATGGGTCAGTGGCGGACAGTCCTTCGCTATCCAGGATGTCTACATATCCAGAGGAATAGCGAGCCGATAAGGATCGAGCGAGGTATATTTGAAGGCGATAGTTTGAGTCCACTTTGGTTCTGCTTAGCCTTGAATCCTCTAAGCACACTGTTGGAGGATTCAGGTCTAGGCTATCGATTGAAAAGAGGTGGTCAGGTTATATCTCACCTTCTTTACATGGATGACTTGAAACTTTTTGCCCCCAGCAATTTTCAACTGATGGAGCTATTGAAGGTAACCAAAACTTTCAAGAGTGCCATCAGGATGGAATTTGGTGTGGACAAATGTGCGGTCATGCATGTAAAGCGGGGGAGGATTTTGGAATCCGTAGGAACCCAACTCTCGGATTCCATACACCTAAGACCCCTCTCCTCACTCGAAACTTACAAGTATTTGGGTATTTAGGAAGCGTTAGGCATCAACGCTGCTGACATGAAGCAATCGCTGAAGGAGCGCTTCTTTAGCCGCCTGAACAAAGTATTTACTAGTCTTCTATCAGGCGGAAACAAGGTGCGCGCCTTCAACGGTTGGGTCATGCCGGTTTTGATGTACTCTTTCGCTAAACTCAAATGGACTCAGACAGAACTTGACGCCTTGGATAGGAGGGTCCGCACACTGCTGACAGCAAATCGGATGCATCACCCACGGTCATCGGTGATGAGACTGTATATTTCGCGGAAGTGTGGCGGTCGAGGCTTCTTAAATGCTAAGACCCTGCACAACCGTGAGGTATGCAGTCTCAGGGAATACTTCCTAGAAGCCGACGTGGGGATGCACCGAGATGTGTTCTCAGTGGACAAGGGCCTCACCCCGCTCTCCTTGGCTAACGAGAACTGGCGCAAACCTATAGTATTAGATACTAATGACCGCAGGGAGGTATGGCAGAGCAAAGAGCTTCACGGGCGCTTTTACCGGGTCCTAAATGGGCCTGATGTAGACCTCTTGGTGTCCGTATCCTGGTTGCGATTCGGTGATCTCTTTGGCGAAACCGAAGGTTTTATCTTTGCGATTATGGACGAAGTTATAATGACGAACAACTACCGGAAATATATTGTGAAGGACGGCACGGTTGACATCTGTCGGGCATGCCACCGTCCGGGGGAATCTATCCGTCACATTATTTCTGGCTGTTCTCGTCTGGCTAACGGAGACTACTTGCATAGACACAACCTTGTAGCCAGGATTATCCATCAGCAACTTGCTCTGCAATACAATGTTGTGGAATCGGAAGTACCGTATTATAGGTATGTGCCCGACCCAGTTCTCGAAAATGGCAATATCACATTGTATTGGGATCGATCTATCATCACTGACAGGACTATTGTTGCCAATAAGCCAGATATAGTGGTGATAGATCGAATAGAGCGTCGCACAATGATTGTTGATATAGCGGTTCCGCATGACGAGAACCTTATCAAAGCTGAAAAAGATAAACAGATTAAGGATCTTGATTTGGCTCGCGAGGTGGTCGACATGTGGGATGTGGATACAGCAATCATTGTGCCGATAGTTGTGACAGCCAATGGCATAATAGCGAAGAGTCTCGACCAACACCTGAGGAGGCTCTCGTTAGGCAGCTGGATCAAGGGCTTGAACCAGAAAGCGGTACTTCTGGACATGGCACGTATTGTTAGGAGGTGCCTCTCTCAGAAGCCCTGACCACTGGTAGCTTGGACCCTGTTCCCGATACCGGTGGGCTACTATTTTTTATATTTTTAAATGATTTTATTTATTTTAAGTTTTTATAAAAATATTTAAAAATGTAAATCATATGTATATAATGAAAAATAAAAGAAATAATATATAGCAATAATATATAAGTGTGAACGTGTTTTAAATAAATGTATGGCGAGCGATATTGTTGTGCTATCAACTACATATATGCTTTATGCTATTATATTATAGCGTAGTCTGAAATGAGCTTTAATCTACTTATACGTAGATCCAGTATCTCTATTTGTAGTCTGTGATAGTATCTCGGTGTAATCTGTCTGAATGACTTACAACCCGTGCGTATTAACATGGCACCTGGTTCGGAAACAACTCTCTTCCAGCTTCCCCGCGCAGGGCCCCCGCTTTCGTCGTGTGAGACAAGTAGCGATAGCATCACTGGGACTGCAGTCTCGACAAAGATAGCGATCGATTTACGACCGCATTCGGTCGCAAAGTCCTAGTGGCGTCCCTAGACGGTCAAAATTGCATGACAAACACGAAAAAATCACAAGCTTGTCAAGCAATTTTGACTGTCTAGGTACCCCACTAGGACTTTGCGACAGAATTCGGTCGTATAACGATCGCTATCTATGTCGAGACTGCAGCCCCTGTTACCGTTGCACGTATCCTTCCGTTTGAGTTTCGGAGTAATTTGTTTGCTCTTATTTGTTATCGGATTTTTGTGGAGTTTTTGTTATTGTTACGTTTGGACGTTTTATTTGTTAATACTTTTTGTTGAGTTTTTGTTATAATAGTTACGTTTGGACGATATTCAAAAAACTAAAAAAAAAAAACATTTTTTTTTTGCACTCAGTACTTTAAACGTCATTCATTCGAGCCAGATGCCATGTTAATGCGCACGAGTTGTGTAAACCTATGGACTTGTCCTACCTACAAAATTAGCGTACATACCTACGAAAAATCGAGCACTCATAGAGATGGGCATATACCCAGTAAAAACCCAGAGATTCGTTAAATACCCATTTATACCCATTTTTAGCTACCCATTTTTAATTTATACCGGGTAAAAATTAAATCAGTTTAAACTAAGTATTGTATTTTTTAATAGATACTTTGACATACAGAATTTTATAATTTATTTTATTTGAGACCGTCGTCGACGTTGTTGACGTCGTCGTCGGACATATACGTTACAGTGCTATAGCACTGTAACACGGACTAGAAAAAAAAGAACTTTTTTTTAGTCCTCACACAGTGCCATAAGTACCTACTGAATTAATAGAGAGGTTTAGTCAAGTTTAGTATTATTGTGTTGATTATAATTAAGTGGAGTTTGGTAATTAAATGATGACGACTAACACTAATCCTACAAAATTACTTAAGTAGGTAATTGTGATATGTTAGGTAAAAAAGGGTTTAGCCAATGTGATTATGATGTGTTAATGTTTTTTTATTTATTTAAGATGGGTTTGCTCTTGGCTCTAGTCTAGGTCGGAGGCGACAGAGGCAGAGTCGAAAGATGGAGTGAGCTTACCCAGAAGAAGCCTGTTCACTCTCACTTTGAAGAGATTAGGGTTGTATGCGTTCGGTAACACAGACGCAGGTAGTGAGTTCCACTCTTTTGCTGTGCGCATTATAAAAGACATTTGGAAGCGCTTAGTGCGAATTGGTGGAATAGCAACTAGGAAGGGATGGTAACTGGCAGTGCGTCTAGATGTCCAATGGTAGAAGAGGGCCGGCGGAATGAAGTCGTGGAGTTCTTTTGCACACTCACCGAAGTACAAGCAGGCAACCTTACGGCGATGAGCCAAGCTACGAAGCTTGGCATCCACCAGTTTTACGTCGCCAATGAGCCTCTTAGCTCTGCGTTCCACCGAGTCAAGCGCAGCTAGGTGGTACTTAACTGATCCATCCCAAAGGTGGCTGCAATACTCCATGCAGGATCGGACTTGAGCTTTGTAAAGAGTTAAAAGCTATCCAGGCTTAAAGAATCGCTTTACCCTATTTAGGATGCCCAGTTTCTTGGCCGCAGTTTGGGCTTTGTACTCGATGTTGAGAGCCAAAGTTGAGACCAGATGTCAACTCCATGCCTAGGAGCTCAAGCCAATCAGTTACAGGAACAGACGTACCCCGAAAAGTAGGAGTTTGAGCGAAACGATTCCTTTTAGCGGTAAAAAGACACGCCTGTGTTTTGGTGGCGTTAAAAGTGACCAGAATATCATCATCCCACTGGGAGACAAGGCTTAAGGTCAAATCTGTCTGCTCTACCACGGCCTCAAGGAACGAACTTCCCGCTAGTTTTTACGCTGGACAAGTATCTCTCGGAAACTGTACTGTCATCTGCGTACTCAACAATACCAAGCTGAAGCAGTTCATTAATTTGCAGCAGGAAAGGAGTTACAGAGAGAACAGACCCCTGAGGAACTCCGGCATCAATAGCCATAAGGTCAGAAGAGCAACCGTCAACGACTACTCTGATCGACCGTTCAGCTTAAGGAAATCTGATATCCAGATACAAAAATCTGCTGGGATGCCATAAGCAGGAAGCTTGCTGAGAAGAGCAGCGTGCCAGACCCAGTCAAATGCCTTTGAGATGTCAAGCGATACAGCAAGTGCCTTGCCGTGTTTCTCGATGGCTTCGCCACAGCAGTGCGTGACATACACAAGAAGATCGTCAGTTGACCGTCCCCGGCGAAAGCCATATTGACGGTCACTGAGGAGATCATTGTCTTCAAGGTAGGTCAGCAACTTATTGTTCAGTACCCTTTCCATAACCTTGCACAGAATGGAGATAATGGCAATCGGACGGTAATGGGCAGGGTCTGCACGGTCGCTCTTTTTGGGCACTGGTTGTACATTTGCAAGCTTCCAGGATTTCGGCACCGTTCCTTTTGCAAGAGAGCGGCGGAACAAACGTGTCAACACAGGAGACAGTTCAAGCGCACACTGCCTCAACACTCTCGCTGGAATACGACGGTATTCTGTATTATAACAATGATGTTACTAAAATTAAAGGAATTATGAAGATTTATTTATACACTACAGGGTAAAACACCAACAACCTCTTAAGGGGTCATTGTACTCATCATTATAAACAACTTTTACTATGTGACTAAACCTGAAATCGCGAAAAAAAACAGCTGTTCAGTACATTTTGACGAATTATGCGAACATAAATGTACTGAACACCTGATTTTTTTTCGTTTTTTTTTCGCGATTTCAGGTTTGGTCCCATAGTAAAAGTTGTTCATAATGATGAGTACAATGACCCCTTAAGAGGTTGTTGGTGTTTTACCAATAACCCTGTATACAAGTATCAAACTAATTGTGCAGTTTTAATATTTTTTTATGATTATTACTTACTGTATACAGGGTGTCCCTGGAAGTATGGATCAAATCGAATAGGGGCGTGGGCAAGGTCATTTCCAAACTTTGTAACCCCGAGAATGTTGGTGCAATTTTTTACGGTTTAAAAGTTATGACCAATTTTTGTTTTTTTCAATGAAAAAAATCATTAAAAAAAAACTAGCAAAGCTATCAATTACTTTTTTTTTCAGAATTTTGTAGAAAAGTGGGCCTATTCATATTCTTAAAGGTAGTGTGCAGCATTTAGTTAACTTTAAAACATGTGCAGTCAGTACAGCACTCATTTGTTTGGGTTCTAAGCAGTTGATTTTATTTGAAAATTTATGTTGAATAATGATTTACAAGACATTTAACTTCGTTTTATTTGAAACCAATATTTTATCTTCAGTATTCAAGGTCAAAATTAACATGATAGGTCGTAGTATTGATGACGAAGCCAATTAAATGATATAACGACATTATTCATTTTTACCCGGTATTTTTTATTAATACCCGGTAAAAAAGGGTATTTTTTCTTTTTTACCTTTTCTTACCTTTCCTTCCAAGTTATACCCACCCGCCCTTCTCTAGGCACTCAACATGGCCGCCTTTCGTAGGGTTGTTACTGTGAGTGCAAGAAAGAGAGCAAGCAACCGTTTGATAGATAGCACATCTACCACAAAACTCGGCATTCAACATGGCGACCTTCAATCCTACTTCAATGCTGCTTCGACCTGCGATCATGGCGATAGACATGATTTTGACGTCACACAAGAGTGTTGTCAAAGGAGATCGGCAGAAACCCATATATTTTCAGTATCACATACATGCTTACCGTTTCATAGAATGAATATATGGATTTGAATGCTACAATAGAGTATAACAAAATATGTAAAGGTAACACATACATTAGACTTTGGGATATTAAATTGATTTATACATAACCTCAAAATGGACCACCAAAAATAATACTTAAAGGCAGACCTCGTTATCGTCGGGGCAAAACAAAGAATACGTGACGCATATAGCTATTTTCAAGTTTAGTGCCTATCAAAACATACACTCCTAGAGATGTGCTTTATGAATATAAGAAATAAAAACTTTATTCACATTTTTGACATAGTCAGTCATAGAAACATGTGACAGTTACCTGTTTTGAATTGGAACACTACGAAATGTCTTATGTACAACCTACCCGAAACTGTCAGATTTTCCCAATCAACTTTGAACCTAATGCTTTAGCAATAAAGTCGAAAATCTATTAAAGAAATCTGACAGATTGTAGTAGCTTGATGTGCTGGCGTCTGTACACTATCATATAGTCAGAAGACCATAAAAGGATTCCTACGGTGGTGACAGCTCATTGGAAGACATGTCCGACTAGTTATTATAAGTAGGTAGGTACACTTATGTACTTATTAATAAAACAACGAGGGAATTGGTCCATTGGTTCATTATTTTCATTATGTAGGCATTGCTCCTGTAGGTAAAAACTAGTACGTATCGGAAAGTCTGTTTTTGTTTGATTGACACTTCGGTTTAATTAGTCTATGAATTCTTTATGCCCCGAAGATGACGAGGTCTGCTTCCTACTAACGTAACTCTAGGCAGACCCTTATAAACCCCTTATAAATACATTTCACTCAGATAAAGTGGATAGATTGTACTTTAATAATTATAGAAGGATTTTTGTGTTACTTAAACATTTTAAAGAAGGGTGTTCTAAGCGAACGAACGTTGTGCGTTACAAAAACAAAAATAACGATGACGAATATGACGTGCCAATATAAATATGTTTAGTATTTGACATAAGTGACAGCTGTGTTGCCAAATATTGATTAACAAATCGAATCGGTTCAAATCATCGAATCGTATCATGAATATTATAAGTTGTCTATTCTCGAATGAAATCGATCTACTTCCTTTTTATTTAATGACCAATATTTGCACGAAAGATTTCTTTCTTTTTTCTTTCTTTGGAAATATATACATAATACGCGTGGAATTGCTTTGGCCGTCTACTCTTGAAAATTAATTGTGTTCGTCTATTTAATATCCCTTTTCTTATTTTTTATGTAATTATTGATTACCTTTCAACATAACATTCTCTAACTTTTTTATCTCACACCACTACCCGTGAAATTCTTAACATTCAAGAGTTATTACGTCAAATCTGATTGACGTAGTTTTTTTTTTTTTTTATTAGTATATTTAAGTTTTCACATATTTCTATGTATTGCACTTATTTTATTGAATAAACGATTTTTTTTCTTCTTCACTAAAGTGATTAACTCATTTCTTCGATAAATCTAATCGTAATAGATCGAGTTGGCTCTATTTTATGCGTTTTGTTTCCGTAACGGGGCTGCACACTAAAACCATTGTTTTTTTTAATTACTCCCAACAAGTATTAAAACATTTTAACTTGGAAAATAACTGCGGTTATAATTTGCATATAACTTTACTAGGTTTGGAAACGATTGGAATTTGATGAGGTACCCAACTTGCCAATATTCTTTAGTCCTTGACAAATAAAAAAAAAATAATACATTAGGTAATTATTCTCATGTACGAAGTTATATGCATAAATGTACTGCATCGCCAGCATTTCTATGCGAATTTTGATGATTCTTCTTCTTTTCGTTCGTCTTGGGCTTATGTAATTGTAAGTATATTCAACTAAAAATTTAAAAATAAATTTACTTTAAAAAATAAAAACCGACTTCAAAAACTAAAAATGATTAAAATAACTTTCATAAAAACCTTAACAGCTTCTGAAGTCGGTGTCTTCAATTCTTCAATGTCAATGCACCTTAGCTTTACACCGACTTCAGAAGCTGTTAAGTTTTTTATAAAAGTAAATAACTTTTATAAAAAACTTAACAGCTTCTGAAGTCGGTGTAAAGCTTCAAAGCGTTAAAGAAAGGTTTGATTATTATTTGGATATCACGAATGAGAAGGCCGAGAATGTTATAATCGCAGCTTTATCGTATCCACGGTTTAAAAATAAATGGTTTACGTGTATTAGTCCCACCGTACATAAAAAAATGTACCTACTACTTTGTTCAAATTAACAATTTGCTTAGAAATCAATCAAGAAAACTCAAATGAATTACAATCGGACATTCAAAAGAAATCAAACACACAACATCAAAATGACGAGTTTTTTTATTTTAATTCAGACTCTGGGAGTAAAAATACCTAATGATAATACTAGCCAGTCACCAAAAAGAATTCGTTCGCAATTCGTTTTTGGTTTTTGAAGTCGGTTTTTACTTTGTTAACTTTTTAAACAAAAATGGAAAATATGATTAAAAAAGATTAAATTTTTTAGTCATATTTTCCATTTTTGTTTCCACCATCCACTATGTAAAAGTAAATTAGCTGTGAAACATTTTATTACTGTGTCTCCATTAAGCAAACCTTACTCTTATTGTGAAAGTTTGTGTTATGTGTTTGTTAATTTTTCACGCAAATCTAATGAACCGATTGCGATGAAACTTGATAGGTATGTACATACATAGCTGTTACTTTTTATCCCAATATTCCTGTACAAACAAACAGACAATCTATACTATGTATAACTTAACCAAACAATCATTAGTTAGGTACTTGGTACTTACTATAGTGCATTAGTGGTGATAATATTAAATATTAATTAAGGATTCAGTGTCTCAAAGTTCATTGTAATATTTTGTCCATTTGTATTGTCCACTTGGATACCAAGGTATCCAAGTGGCAAGTACAGTTAGATACTTACCTACATACCCAATTGTTTCTTTTGTAAAATTAACACACTTATAATTAAATGAGTAGGTAGTTACATAGGTGCCTACCTAGGTATCCGTATAATAAAATTATTATTAAAGATAAAAAAATAAAACTGACTGATTATAATAACGTTTTCTTTATTTTTCCCTCAAAACATGATCCTTGTAAGGAAGTTTCGGTTTCGGCCGAAACTGAGACTGTTGCCGAAATTCAGTTTCGGTTTCGAGTTGTCGCAAAAACCAGTTTCGGTCGGACACTAGCACCGTCCCTTTTTCGCAACGGAATCATGATTAATAAATAGTTCATAATAAGGACCCTGAACATTTGAAGGACTTGGATTTAGCTGTCTTTGATTCTATAGTAAAACCTTTTCAATCAGATTATGTCATGAAATTAATATTTAGTTAATTTTCAGTCAAAATTTTAATTTTATCGATGGTGTCGCCATCTGTGCTGACTTAGAGTAACTAATTGTTTTGGATGGGGATAACAGATGTCGCATTTTGAAAATGCCCCAAATCTGTCATTATATGGAATTGTCCTATCCCTGGCCGAGGCTGCTTATCACAACACAATGGACGGCACACCACAGAGCCAGCATAACTTAGTGATGTGACGAGTTGGATTTTTTTTTACTCGATATGGCTACTGACTCGAGTTGACTCTACTCGGTGCTTCCTGCTGGGAGAGAAAGGGAGCTCGACTTGAGGCTGATAGGTAATCATAATGATGTTGAATTGTTGATTTGATATGACTACTCGAGTCGATTCGCAACTCGAGTTGACTCCTAACTAACAAAAAACCAAAATTCCAATCATCAATCAATTCGCGGTTTTTCACTCGCAATTCCGATCCGAGTCGAGTCAGCCGAGCCCGAGCCGACCGAGCCCGACCCGAGTTCTATTTCATTGCGTTGCATGCGAGTTGAGTGAGTGAAATGCAATGCATGCAACGCCGCAAGGCGCGTGCGGCGGGCCGCGCGGGGGGTGTGACTCGTGAGTCGTGAGGACAAACCGCGCGCCCTGTGGCGTGCTGAAAAAAACTGAACCCAAGTTGACTCGATTACGATTTGAATCGAGTTACTCGAATCAAATGACTCGCACTTCGCTAGCATAACTTGCGGTCGGCATAGACATAGCGTTATATTGTAGTACTCTGTGGACATAGCTCTGTGCACAGAGTACTATAATCCCGGCTAAGGGTATTAGAGTATTAGTGTTCTGTGACTATAATATAACAGTGTCTTGCGGTCGGTTGATAGATTGACAGCTCAAAAATATTTCACTTTTCTGGGCGGAAAATAACAATTCCACTTTCCAGTTTAATTTTGGGTAGTTCTGGTAGAGTATTTACATAATTGTGCAGTGAATTTGTGTGAGAGACAATAATGATCATCCCAAGCCCGTTCGTTTACTGGGCACAAACTGAGAGTGTAATATCATTGAAGATAGAGTTGAAAAATGTTATAAAACCTGATGTGAAAGTTGTCGAGAATAGCTTGAAATTCTCGGCACAAGGCGTTGGTGCCCGTGGCGAGAGTCTTTATGAATTTAATTTGGATTTATTTTCACCTGTAAAAACAGTAAGTACACCAGTAGGTACAGTGATTATTTTATCAAGTATTAAAACTTTTATCAAAGAATATCTTCTTTGATAAAAGTTTTAATACTGGGGTGTAATTACGTATTCCAGGCGCTTAAGCCCGTTCTTACCATGTGATAAAAGTACCTATTTGATTAAATGTTAGCACAACACATCATTGTTGTGGCAAACAATTTATATGTTAGTTTCGAGGTTTCTACATAATTATACTAAAATATGTTAACAAGTCTTGCAATGTTACATACAAACCATGCTAGTGCTTGTATGAACTGGCCCCTCTTGTCAACCCAGTGAATCAGCATACAATAGTTACCTACTAAAATCTTTAGAAAAAATCTATAAAACAATTTATTGGTTAATATTTTGTAAGTTTTTGATTAACTGTGCTATATTTTCATAAATTTTATGTTCTTAAAAGTAATATTGTAGAACTATTTGTATAAAATATTCTAAGCTTTAACAACAGTTACAGCTTAGAATATTTTAAGACCCTGTTCATCTTGAAAACTAGTAAATTATAATATTGGAAGGCCATACTATCATTCATACCAAAGATTTGAATTTATCCAAGTCTTAGCATAGCTTGTAGATTGTTAATGAGTTTGTATCTACAACAACAATTTTATTATGTGCGTCACTTTCACATGAATAAACAGTTTTTCTTTCTTTCTTTATTTCTAAAACTTGAAAGACAATGGTATAAAATTCACCTCAAACTCAGACCATTTGTTTTAATTAAATTAATTACAGACACATTTGAATTGTCAAAGTCGGTCAGTTAGAATGTTGAAGCTAGTTACCCATTCCAAAACATATATACTATGGAGAAGAACGGGCAACCCGCACCTGCTGGCACGCACGGAGCACTGCGGCAACTTCGGTATGGTATGATGGTGCAGCTACATACTAAGAAAAATCTTAGAAACAATTCAATATACATACATAAAATCATGCTACGATTCAGATTCATTTATTAATTGTAAAACATAGGTATATTATAAGTTCTTATTTGGTACATGGTAATACATTGAGGGTGCTATGTTTTGCCTCTAGGGCTTACCATGCAATATAATTAATATAGGAATTATAAATAAACAAGTAAATTAGATCATCTATCGCATTAAGTAACAATTATCAGTCACACTAAATAATGTTGATTAGATAAATTACGTGTGGTGAGAAAAAATAAAAAATGTCCACTGTGGTTGTAATAAAATGAAAATTGTCAGCACTTACTTATTTAAAGAATGTTAAAGAAATTGAATGATGTCATAAATTAATATTAAATGTCACGTCATGTAAGGAAGATCAATAATTGTTACTTATGAAATGTCAACGATTCTTACATAGCTCTTCTGTCACATTTACCCAGTTGCGAGTACTATGCACCTGACCTGACAATTCAAAATATAAGATTAAAAATAAGTCCCATTCACAAACATAACACGTGGATCAACATCATCCAGCTCACCCATTTTCAAGGGAACCTACAATTTCAACACTTGAAAGGCAATACCTTTATCAAACGCCATGTTGGCATTTTATGGTTTTTTTTTTTTATTGTAAAAAATCGCCTATTAAGTAGTCATAACTACTTGATTCCAACGAAATGTAATTGCAGTTTAAAGGCTTAATAAACTGGCATTTAAAGATTAATAATAATAATAATAATAATTTTTATTTTGAAAGCAGCGAAGATCTCGTAAATACGCACTCGATCTTGTATTGCGCGGCTATTGCGGCGTGTCGTGTAGCCAATGTCACATTTCCAAATTGTGACATAGCTACACGACCAAAACCCGCTGTTCCAGCCTGGCAGTGCAGGATCGAGCGGCGTATCGAGGGGACCAAAGTGCTCATCGGCAAACTATACTGCTTCAGGGAGGGCAATACTCGCCCTAGAGTGATGCGCTTTGTGAGGCGGGCGTTCTCGGGGACTGGAATCAGTCCTCAAGAATATATGTCCCGTGTCACAGAGCGCATTGACTTCCTGAAGCAGAAGGTCTGTGCATGGGCAAGCCGTATCCGTAGGTATAAGCGACGGGTTGAGCGGTATACCCAGAATCGCATATTCCAGCGTGATCAAAGGTGGGTGTATAGAGCATGGGAGCGACCTGAGCAAAATGTGGTAGACGTATGCCGCCCGGATGATGATGCCACTAGCATATTCTGGCGCAACATCTGGTCGGTGCCCGTCTGCCATACTGAGGCTGAATGGATGCGCGATGTTGAGCGCGTGTGTGTCGCCATACCGGAGATGGAGGAAGTAATAATTACTTCCTCCGATGTAGCCAGTGCAGCCCGCCCGATACCAAACTGGAAAGCTCCGGGACCGGACGGACTGCACAATTTTTTTGGCTTAAATGGCTGCAAAGTTCACACGCGTGCTTAGCATCGCAATTCCAGTCGACCTTAGAGTCTGGGTCACTGCCACAGCTCTTTACAACAGGAGTTACTCACCTGCTCCATAAGTCAGGTGATGCCACGGAACCCAAAAATTATAGGCCGGTCACTTGTTTGCCGACGGTCTATAAACTTCTTACATCCATTTTGAGAGAGAAAATTAATTCTCATTTAGAAAAGAATTCTATTATGTCTGCCTCTCAAAATGGATGTAGGAATGGGTCCCGCGGCACCAAGGAGCTACTCCTCATTGACATGGCCATAAGCCAACAGGTCCGTCGATCCCGAAAGGATTTGTCGACATGTTGGATAGACTATAAGAAGGCCTTTGATTCGGTGCCCCATACATGGCTCGTGAGGGTGTTAGAGTTGTACAAAATTGATACAACTCTGAGCACCTTCCTAACGACGTGTATGGGGCAGTGGAAGACGGTTCTTCGCTATCCAGGGTGCCGACAAATTCAGGGGAGCAACGAACCTATTAGGATTAAGCGGGGAATATTCCAGGGCGACAGTCTGAGTCCACTGTGGTTTTGTTTAGCCTTGAACCCTCTTAGCACTCTGCTGGAGGGTACAGGGCTGGGCTGTCCTTTGCGGAGAGGGGGTCAGGTAATATCCCACCTGCTTTATATGGATGATTTGAAACTGTTTGCCACCAACAAATTGCAACTGCTGGAGTCACTAAAAGTAACTAAAACTTTTAGTGATTCCATCAGGATGGAATTTGGTGTAGATAAATGTGCAGTCATGCATGTAAAGCGGGGCGGGATTGTGGAATCTGAGGGACTACAACTCTCAGATTCTATAAACCTGAGATCACTCTCCGCAACTGATACCTACAAATACCTGGGTATGTCAGAGGGGTTAGGCATTAACGGGCCTGACATGAAACAATCGTTGCAGGAGCGCTTCTTCGGTCGCCTGAAAAAGGCACTTAATAGTTCTTTGTCAGGCGGCAACAAGGTGCGCGCCTTTAACGGCTGGGTCATGCCGGTCCTGATGTACTCCTTTGGCATACTAAAGTGGACCCAGACGGAACTAGACGCCCTGGATAGGAGAGTCCGGTCACTGCTGACTGCAAACCGGATGCATCACCCACGTTCGTCTGTCATGAGGCTGTACATTCCGCGGAAGTGCGGGGGTCGAGGTTTTTTAAATGCTAAGACCCTCCACAACCGCGAGGTGTGCAGTCTCAGAGAATATTTTCTCAAGGCTGACGTGGGTATGCACCGAGATGTGGTTGCAGTGGACAAGGGACTCACCCCGTTGTCCTTGGCTAAAGAGAACTGGCGCAAACCTGTGGTGCTTAGTACCAACGACCGCAAGGAAGTATGGCAAAGCAAGGAGCTTCACGGACGCTTTTTCCGGGCCCTTCATGGGCCCGACGTAGATTTCTTAGCGTCCGTGGCCTGGCTACGCTTCGGTGACCTCTTTGGGGAAACCGAAGGTTCAGTCTGTGCGATTATGGATGAAGTTATGCTAACGAATAACTACCGGAAGTATATAATGAAAGACGGGACGATCGACATATGTCGGGCATGCCATTGTCCCGGTGAGTCTATCAGACATATTACTTCTGGGTGTTCTCGTTTAGCTAACGGCGAGTATTTGCACAGGCATGACCAAGTAGCCAGGATTATCCATCAGCAACTTGCTCTGAAATACGGCCTTGTGGACTCTGAGGTACCGTATTACAGGTATGTGCCCGACCCAGTTCTCGAGAATGACCATGTCACGTTATACTCGGATCCATCTATTATCACTGACAGGACTATTGTAGCCAATAAGCCTGATATAGTGGTAATAGATCGATCAGTCGAAGGCCTTTGACAGGGTCTGGCACGCTGCTTTGCTCAGCAAGCTTCCTGCTTATGGCATCCCAGCTGATTTTTGTAGCTGGATATCAGATTTCCTTAGTGAACGGTCGATTAGAGTAGTTGTTGATGGCTGCTCTTCTGACCTTATGGCTATTGATGCCGGAGTTCCTCAGGGGTCTGTTCTCTCTGCAACTCTTTTCCTGCTGCACATCAATGACCGGCTTCGGCCTGGTATTGTTGGGTACGCAGATGACAGTACAGTTTCAGAGAGATACTTGTCCAGAGCAAAAACCAGCGGGGCCGAAGTTCGTTCCTTGAGAGAGGCCATGGTAGAGCGGACAGATTTGACCTTAAGCTTTGTCTCCCAGTGGGGTGATGATAATCTGGTCTCTTTTAACGCCACCAAAACGCAGGCGTGTCTTTTTACCGCTAAAAAGAGTCGTTTCGCCCAAACTCCTACTTTTCGGGGTACATCTGATCCTGTAACTGATCGACTTGAGCTCCTAGGCATGGAGTTGACATCTGGTCTCAACTTCGGCGCCACCATCGAGTACAAGGCCCAAACTGCGGCCAAGAAACTGGGCATCCTAAATAGGGTGAAGCGATACTTTACGCCTGGACAGCTTTTAACCCTTTACAAAGCGCAAGTCCGATCCTGCATGGAGTATTGCAGTCACCTTTGGGATGGATCAGCTAAGTACCAACTAGCCGCGCTTGACTCGGTGGAACGCAGAGCTAAGAGGCTCATTGGCGACGTAAAACTGGTGGATGCCAAGCTTCATAGCTTGGCTCATCGCCGCAAGGTTGCCTGCTTGTCGGTCTTCTACAGATTGTACTTCGGAGAGTGTGCCCGAGAACTCCACGACCTCATTCCACCGGCCCCCTTCTACCACCGGACATCTAGACGCACTGCCAGTTACCATCCCTACCTGGTTGCTATTCCACCAATTCGCACTAAGCGCTTCCAAATGTCTTTTATAATGCGCACAGCAAAAGAGTGGAACTCACTACCTGCGTCTGTGTTTCCGAACGTGTACAACCCTAATCTCTTCAAAGTGAGAGTGAACAGGCTTCTTCTGGGTAAGCTCACTCCATCGTCGACTTTGTCTCTGTCACCTCTGACCTAGACTAGAGCAAACCCATCACAAATAAAAAAAAAAAGATCAGTGCGCCGCACAATGATAATCGATGTCACTATCCCGCATGACGAGAACCTCGTGAAGGCTGAGAAGGAGAAACAATTGAAGTATCTCGACTTAGCCCACGAGGTTGTCGCTATGTGGAATGTGGACTCGGCAATCATTGTGCCGATAGTCGTTACGGTCAATGGCCTTATCGCTAAGAGCCTCGACCAACATCTCAAGAGACTCTCGTTGGGTGGCTGGGTGAAGGGCATGATTGAGAAGGCAGTCCTCCTTGATACGGCGCGTTTTGTGAGGAGGTTCCTGTCTCTGGGACCCTAACCACCGGTAGCTTGGACCCTGTTCCCCATGCCGGTGGATTTCTATTTTTTATATTTTAAATGTTTTTTTTTTTAAATTCTAATATTTAAAAATATAACTTATATGTAAAAAAGTTGAATAAAGATAATAATAATAATGTGGTCGCGGTAGACAAGGGCCTCACCCCACTCTCCTTGGCTAAAGAGAACTGGCGCAAGCCTGTAGTGCTTGACACTAACGATCGCAGGGAGGTATGGCAGAGTAAGGAGCTTCACGGACGCTTTTTTCGGGCCCTGCATGGACCCGATGTAGATCTACTAGAGTCCGTAACCTGGTTGCGTTCCGGTGACCTCTTTGGGGAAACCGAAGGTTTTGTCTGTGCAATTATGGACGCAGTTATCATGACGAACAATTACCGGAGATTTATTGTGAAGGATGGAACGGTTGACATCTGTCGGGCATGCCACCGTCCAGGAGAATCAATCCGACACATTATCTCCGGGTGTTCTCGTCTAGCTAACGAAGAGTATTTGCATAGACACAACCTTGTAGCCAGGATTATCCATCAGCAAATTGCTCTGATATACAGCCTTGTAGAATCGGAAGTGCAGTACTACAGGTATCTGCCCGACCCAGTTCTCAAAAATGGAAATATCACTTTGTATTGGGATCGATCCATCATCACTGACAGGACTATTGTTGCCAATAAGCCTGATATAGTGGTGGTGGATCGAATAGAGCGGCGCGCAATGATTATTGACATAACGGTCCCGCATGACGGGAACCTCGTGAAAGCCGAGACAGATAAACAAATCAAGTATCTTGACTTGGCTCGCGAGGTTGTCGACATGTGGGATGTGGACTCGGCGATCATTGTGCCGATAGTCGTATCAGCCAATGGCTTAATTGCCAAGAGCCTCGACCAACACTTAAGGAGGCTCTCGTTGGGCAGCTGGATCAAGGGCTTGATTCAGAAAGCGGTACTTCTGGACACGGCTCGCATTGTTAGGAGGTTCCTCTCTCTGGAGCCCTGACCGCCGCACATACGGGTATTTTGCTAATCTACGCGGCCAAAAGTAGAATTTACAAACTGTAGATAATGTTGAATAGGACGACTACGTGAGCTAGAGAACAGTCCAGGGAACAATAACCCGCCCTCCCCGCTCCGCTACCTGCACTAGTCGCGTCACGCAATTAGTCGGAATTCGATCGTTCAACTTGTTGTTTGTGTCTGTTCTCGCGCTCGTGCAAAAACATTAACTTTGAAGTTAAATATTAAATATATTGCGTGAACTGAAGAAGTGTTTGTGATGGATCCTGATGTAGCAGGTATTTATGCTGTGTTTTATTATTTTTTTAAAATATTTTCATAATTACAAAGGTAAGATATAATCATTTGAAAGTACCCACATGTTAGGGCGATTTTTCATTGTAAATATTTTATTTCTTCGTCTATTTGTTATACTATCCAGTTAGATCCTGCCATAATTCCATATACAAATGAAAGTTTGAAGCTTTGAGTAGTAAAAAATAAAAAAAACTGCCGCGGATAAGCGCGGATACGTTATGTTTTGATAATTTGAATTTATTTTGAGTAATGTATAAAAAAATGACTGTAATTCTTATAATTAAAAAAATATATATCTTTTTGTTTTAGGTTTACGAGGTACCTCGGGAGTAAGAGTAGTGACCCGTAAATACATGTTTGATCGTGTGCAGAGCTATGATTTGCCGAACTTGGAAGAAAAACTCAATTCCTTCAGAAGCCATTTATTGTCTGATGAAGATTACACGGAAGAACAAATTGAGACCCTGAAACGTAACTTTTCGCACTTCAAATCACAAATTAAGCAAAGATGGCTAAAAGCACATAAGAAGGAGGACGTATTTCGCAAAGTTAACCACTCATGGCTCGATGGAACGTTTGAGATACCCGCAATTTCACAAAATCGACCAGGACGACCATCTAAGTTATTTAACGAATCGAGTGAAAGGACCAAGAGGAGGAAAACTGAAGAGATTCGGTCTGTTGTGGCACAAGATATTATTGTTCATGCAGCTCGGGTTGAGTTGCGGAAATCTGGAAAAAGAGATGCTTCCGAAATACTTAAAGAGATCACCAGTACTCCAACTCGAGCATCAAAATATAAAAAGGCTTTTTCTAAGTCAACAAGAGAAAAAACATGCTCACTTACTCCAGTACAAGCATTGTCGATGTTTGTCGAAGCCGATCTTACTCGTCGACAATACGAAATAGTAAGAAATATTAACAAGAAGTTCTTTCCTTGTTATACTCTGTTACAGAAAGCGAAACAAGAATGTTATCCGCCCCCAGAATCATGCAGGGTGACGAGTACCTATGCTGAAACCGATTTACAACCTTTGGTTGACCATACAGTTAGGCGTTTATCTATTTTCCTAGAAGAGGTTCTAACAACATTAAAAGAACAAGAACGAGAGAGCTTAAAATTAATTTCTAAATGGGGATGTGACGGCTCACAGCAATCACAGTTCAAACAAAAGTTTGCAAATGATGCAGACTCTGATGCCAACATATTTCAAAGTAGTTTCGTACCTCTACGATTAGTTTCCTGCTGTGAAGGTGAAAAACTTGTATGGGAAAACCCAACACCTTCTTCTCCACGATTTTGCCGCCCTATAAGATTTCGATTTGTTAAAGAAAATACTGATATAACGGAAGAAGAAATTAACTTCGTGAAAAATTCTTCTAATTCGCTAAGGGCCACAGATGTTAACATGAATGGGACTAATTACTCGGTCTCTCATGTCTTTGTCATGACAATGGTGGATGGCAAAGTCTGCAATGCGGCCACTGGCACGAAATCTACAAGTCGATGCTACATATGTGGTGCAACTTCTAAGGATTTTAACAAGATTGATAATCAAAGAGAAATAAGTCCCGAGGCTATCGAGTTTGGACTCTCAATTTTACACGCTCGGATTCGTCTATTCGAAAGCATTCTCCATTTGGCTTATAAATTGCCAGTAAAGAAGTATAGAGAGAGGAAGACAGAAAACGAAAAAAAATTGGCACACGAGAAAAAACTCCAAATCCAGAAAAGATTTCGCGAAGAAACTGGATTATTGGTGGATATACCAAAGGCAAATTTTGGCAATACCAATGATGGTAACACGAGTAGGAGATTTTTTGAAGACCCAAAATTGGCATCTGACATAACTAGGGTTGCCAGGCCATAAAATGCAAAGGCCGGACTGCGCACTATATAAGGCCGGACATTTTGCCCTAAAAGCCGGACATGTTTTTTTATTGCCAAACAATAATGTTTTTACAGCTGGGCTGTTGAAAAAAGTATTTATACGTGTTGAAAAGTGAGGATATTCGATATTTATTAAAAGATGGACATAATATTTATAATAAAAAAACTCGTTTACGAATTTGAAATGTTTATTAAGTTACACTATTACAGTTTTACTTACAAATGAATCATCAGTCTTTTGTAGATAATTAAGTATTATTAAAACTAAAAAACAAACGAATATAGCTCTCTTTTGGCATTCTTAATACTATAAACTAAAAAATATAATAAAACAAACAAAAATAATCATTCTTCTGGAAAGTAACAAAAAGATAATATTAATTTTACGGCTAGGTAAGAATTTACTTTATAGTAGGTATTTATAGAACAATTTAAAATCTTTAAAAAATAACAAAATCTAGTTATATTTGGCACTTGCACCTACTTTGTGAAGAATTTCGTTTTCCTTAGAAATCATATCGTAAAATTCTTTACATGTTAATTTTAAATTGCATAACAAGAACATCATCTTAGCAATTGTATCTGTTTGTAGTCTACTGCGTTCCTTTGTCCACTGGGCGTTTATTAAAGAGAAAACTCTTTCAACGTTGGCATTGTGGCCTGGTATTGCAAAATAATATTCTGCCAACTTAAGCAGTTCCGAATAAAATTCTTCATTATTAAATGATTTAAAATACGAGGTCCACTTCTGATGTGCCAACAGCTTTTTAAAGTCAGAGTCATCTTCGTGTTGCTTTAAAAATTTTATGAAGTTTTGCCACTGATCAAAAAATTTATTGTCATTTAACTGTACATTTTTTCTAGACAAAGTGTCTATCGTTTTTGCCCCTTGTTCCCAGCTTGGAATATTAGCTAAAGTCATCCACTGAAAGTGTTTTAAGTCAGTACAAAATTCACTGGTCCAGGAATTCAGGTAATCTTTGGCAATATTGTACATTCTTCTCATGTTTTGTTTAAAATCTTCTACCTCATCCCGACGAGCCTCCGATAAACGCCGCAAAATTTCGGTCACTTTCATTGGGCAAAAATTTTGTTCCAATCTTTCGTTTATATTTTCCACTACTTGCGAACACTGATCAATTACTTCATTGACAGAAATATCAGCAGTTTCAGTGTGTTTGATTCGGCTTTGGTATATAGACATGAAAGAATGTAAGAGCCATAAATAACACTCAGAGAAGTCATTTTCGAAAAACATTTGCAATGTTCTGGCCGGATAACTCAGTGAAAGAAAGTATGACTTTAGTGGCTCGTACATTTGCAAGATTCTCTCTATGGCGGGATAAAGAGATAGCCAGCGGGTTTTTGAATGGCTAAGCATACGTTTAAAATCAATTTCCAATTCTGAACAAACTTTTTTTAAAGCTTCAGTACGAACTGTGAAGCTGGCAAAATGGTTGTGCATTTGCATCACTATGCTGTCTACACAGATTGGTAAAGATTCGATTGCGTGATGTACGGAATTGCTGAAGATATGTGCAATACATCCAACACCGACCATATCATCGTTTTGAGTAGCTGATTTGAGTCTACTGTAGACGCTGTTGGTCCCACTTCTCTCTCTACCGCCAAAGTTAGTATTGGTGTTGTCCGCTGAAAAAGCAATTAATTTATCCAATAAGTTTTTATCCGTCAAAATGGTGTGTATGTAAGTGGATATTGTTTCAGCAGTCTCGCTCGGTAAGGCCTGTAGCTCCAGTAATTTAACTTGAATTCCTCCCTTTTTAGGGTTGAAATATTGTATAAGCACAGGAAATAGCTTAATAGCACCATGGTTGCTACTATCTGTGGAGACGCTCAAGTATCTGATTTTTGACACTTCTTTTAACATATTTTCTTGGGCAAATGGGCCTAAAACATTTTTTAGGATAGCTTCAGCTTTTGAGCGGGAACAGGTTACATCTTTTGCGATTTTCGAATTGGGATATATACTCTTGCAAAGTGGAGCTGTGCAATCTAGTGAGTTAAATGATTCGTGATGTTTAACGGTATGATAAACCAGAGTAGCTTCTGTGGCCCGAACGCTCCGTTGAAGATTTAAGTTCGCATTGGATTCCATGAAAATATCAATTCTTGATGTAGATGCCGTAGTACGAATCTTCATTTTGTGTTTTTCGGTATTTAAATGCTTTTCTAAGTCAGCTTTGCCCTTATTAGCAACGGAAATTATTTGATCACAAATTACACATTTTGCCAGATTTGAACATCTTGTATTGACTTTTTAAACTGTCAGAAAATATACATTTTCTTTTCGACATGACTAATAGAGAGATCTGAAACAAAGATGTTGTACTTGTATTTGAGGTTTGTCAATAACACATTAATGCTACAAATAGGAAAATATAAAACTAACTCACCAAAAATACGGTCGCCGCTAACTGAAATACTTAATTGTACGTGAACACACGCCAAGCACGCGCAAACGCCACGTGTTCCTAGGGCAGACTAACGGGCGCGAACCTGTCCGCGGACGGTGCGGGCAGCGGGGCGGGGTAACCACGCTCACGCACGCCACGCGCGGCGCGGCGCGAATCGCGAGCCGGAAGATAGTATGCTCTCCGCTCGCCCTTGTCTGTTCGGGTCGGGCGCTCGTCCGCCCATCGTCGTACGAATCGCCACTCTGACAAAAAGCCTGACAAAAGCCGAACAGGCCAAACACGTACATATTTGGCCGGACGCGACTGCAAAAAGCCTAACATGTCCGGCTAAAGCCGGACACCTGGCAAGCCTAGACATAACAGGCATAAATTATGACCTAATATACAGACTTAAGGTCATACTAGAAACTATTTCGAGCGGCCATATAATTGATTCGGAAAAATACGACAAATACGCTTTGGATACTGCCCGCTTATATATCGATTTATACCCTTGGCACCCAATGACTCCTACAATGCACAAAATTCTAATTCATGGTGCAGTGGTCATAAAAAACGCGCTGTTACCTATTGGGCAGCTATCAGAAGAGGCCGCAGAAGCGCGCAATAAGCATTTTAGATCATATCGCCAGAATTTTGCTCGAAAATTTTCAAGAGAAAACTGCAACAGAGATATTTTGAATCGGTTGCTTTTGACATCAGACCCTCTTATAAGTTGTATGAGAAGCTTAAAAAAAAGAAAAATGCAAAATTTTTTGCCAGAAACTATCACGCTTCTCATGCCTGGGGAACCTAATGTTGATACTTCAGAGAGCGAGGAAGAAAACCAATAATTTAATTTTAAATTTTTTTACATACTTTTGGAAAATATTATAAAGTGAATATATATCAATAAAACCTCTTTTATACCACAAAAAGTATTTTTTCTACTAATTTATATCCTTTAGAAAAGAATAAGAACTTAAAATAATTTTGGCCGCGTAGATCGTCAAAATACCCCTATGTGCGCCGGTAGCTTGGACCCTGTTCCCGATACCGGTGGGCTACTATTTTTTTAATATTTTTAAATGTTTTTGTTTATATATGTATTACAATTGAATAAAGGAAATAATAATAACCTGGGACATTATTCACACACGGTCATCTGATCCCAAACTAAGCAGAGCTTGTACTATGGAAACCAGTCGTTGAGAATTGACTCGAGAAAATTCAAGAGCTATGATTTATTATGACTTTCGAAGTGGTTTAACACAAAAACAGTGTGTTGACCGGATGATTTCTGCATTTGGTGATGAAGCCCCATCCAAAACCACAATTTACCGCTGGTTTGCTGAATTTCAACGTGGACGTGTCAAGCTCAATGATGATCCCCGTCAAGGTCGTCCAAAAACTGCAGTCACCCAAGAAAACGTTGATGCTGTGCGTAAGCTGATTGAGGAAGATCGACATGTGGCATACCGCGAAATTCAGGCAACTTTAGACATTGGCATGAGTCAAATACAAATAATCTTGCATGAACAATTAGGTGTAAAAAAGTTGTTTTCCCGATGGATACCGCATTCGCTCTGTGAAGAGCAAAAAGCGGCTCGCGTTACTTGGTGCGTCAGAACTCTCGAAATATTCCACGCAGGATCCTCAAATGCTGTATACAACATCGTATCAGGTGACGAATCCTGGATATACGCGTACTAACCCGAAACAAAAAACCAGTCACGAGTTTGGGTGTTCGAAAATGAGTTAAAGCCAACAAAAATTGTTCGTTCACGGAGTGTTGCAAAAAAAATGGTGGCCACGTTTGTCTCCAAAACCGGCCATGTTGCGACTATTCCTCTTGAGGGACAAAGAACGGTTAATGCAGAATGGTATGCTAGCATTTGTTTGCCACAGGTCGTTTCTGAACTCCGTAAAGAGAACTGCAACCGCCGCATCATCCTCCATCACGACAATGCGAGTTCTCACACCGCGCACAGAACAAAAGAGTTTTTAGAGCAAGAAAACAGAATTATTAGACCATCCGCCGTACAGCCCCGACCTAAGCCCTAATGATTTCTATACTTCCCCTAATAAAGAATAAATTGCGTGGTCAGAGATTTTCATCACCCGAAGAAGCTGTGGACGCCTACAAAACGGCAATTTTGGAGACCCCAACTTCCGAATGGAATGGTTGCTTCAATGATTGGTTCCATCGTATGGAAAAATGTGTCAAATTTCGCGGAGAATACTTCGAAAAGCAATAAATAGTAATGTTGTGTCACTTCCTTGATTCCCGAAATTTTCAGTGCCGCCCTCGTATCAGACGGGGATGTAGTAGTGACATAGGATGAAATAAAGGCTGAATTGGGATATTAGTTGAGGTGGAGTTAAGGAAGGTAGACAGAAAATAAGAAGAAAAAGCCTCACAAATAGAATCACCAGTAAGCAATGACTCATTGTTGTAATTTAGTGTATTAGGAATAGCATTAGAATTATAGCGATTTTTAACAAAGGTCCAAAAGTATTTAGGGTTATTTTTGATTTATTTTTCCGTTCGATTGAGGTAACAGTTATAACACGAGGCTTCCATGAACCGTGAACATGACCATGGCATTATGAACTTTCTCAATCCTACTATAATATTATAAATATGAAAGTTTGTGAAGATGTTTGTTACTCAATCACGCCAGAACGGCTGAACGGATCTGGATGAAAAGCACAGAGATAGATTATAGTCTGGAATAGCACATAGGATACTTTTTATCCCAGAAAAATGTATCTAATAAGATAATTTCCTACATCCACGTAGGCGAAGTCGCTGGCAAAAGCTAGTAACTTAATATGGCCCAAAATGTCGCTTAGTCAATGTTGCCTTTCAAGCGTCGATTTGTATATCAAATGCCACAACTTTATTAGAAAAATGAAAAAGAGGCTGAGTCTCAATAATTAGCTACATCTTCCGATGATTTTAATTTCAGGCTGAAAATGACCACGTTACCACAGTCCGTGTGTTTGAAAACAGAGTGGAACTTATCCTGCAGAAGGAGAAGCCCGCTTGGTGGCCCCGGCTGACTGCTCAGCCACAAAAACCCGCATGGCTCAAAGTAAGATAATGCTTTCTATAAGAACCTTTTTTTCTGAACAGTTAAAGTAGTAGAAAATAGTCATAGTAGTTTTTTTTACTATGATGTTTCGTCATCATTCTCCAACCCTTTTCTTAGTTTATTTGGGGTTGGGACAGCATATTATTATCTTCTCATACTTCTCTATTATTGTCATTTAGGTAGTATATTTAGTAAGACATTTTTTTATTGAAAATAATTACAAAATTAATAAGATCATCTTTTATGATTCATACAATCTTTAACTTAATCTATCAATGAAAGATAACAAGCTTTAATTTGTCATAAATATGTTAAAGTATGTAAGAATAAATCTATCTATTTATAAATAAATCAATTGCCGTGCATTAGTCTGGCAAAAACTCGAAAATGGTTTTACTAATTACTATTTTTTTTTTTGTTTTGTTCGCTTCGTTACTGGGGTGGTTTAGGAAAAACTAAAATTAGGAAAAACCCAAAGGAACAGCCGATAAATCGAAATTGAAATGTTTACAGGACAACGTCTGATGAGTCAGCTAGTATTATAATAAACAAGGCTTGACTTTGAATGTCATTGCCTTCAAAAAATCTTCAACTCCAGTTCAACTTTTAATTTCAGTTTTTATTCATTCATAAATTTTTTCTCATGAGAACATCATTGCCGTTGAACTTCAGATCTCCATAATATAGCAATGGATAATGGAATAATTAGGGTTCCATACCTCAAAAGGAAAAACGGAACCCTTATAGGATCACTTGTGTGTCTGTCTGTCTGTCCGTGTGTCCGTCTGTCACAGCCAATTTGCTCCGAATCTAATGGGTTGAAATTTGGTACACGTATGAATTTCTGAGACCCAAACACAAACGTGTAACGTAAATAAATGGATTTTGAATATAGAGGTCAATTTTGGGGGGCAAATAAGAAAATTAAAAAAAGTTTTGCAAACTGTACCATGTGACATATCAAATGAAAGGAAGGATATAAATAAATGGATTTTGAATATAGGGGTCAATTTTGGGGGGCAAATAAGAAAATAAAAAAAAGTTTTGCATACTGTACCGTGTCATATCAAATGAAAGGACGTACTGTGAGAGTCTCAAATGTATTTTCTATCATTTTAAAATAAACTATTTTAAAGTTAACTAAGAAACAGACGAAAATTGACCATTCCCCCTTATCACCGAAACTACTGAGCCTAAAATTTTGAAAGAAAATAATACAGAAAATTGTTGCAAACTTCTAGATTACAGAAAAACTTATAAGAAGTCTATGGTCTTAAAATAACATGGTAAATCTCTCAATATTGTGTGTACAAACTTACATTTGCAGTTGGAATATATGGGAGAACAAGTTTTTCGACTGCAATGTTAAGTTTGTTCTTGGATCAAAATTCATAATTACAGTAAGTCATAACACCAGTAACACGACTTACTGTAATTATGACATCGGGGCTGTATAAGACGATTCATTGAAGTTGCAGCACCATAAACAAAATAATTATTAAAATACTTTTTTAACTAAAATCACAGATAAACTTTGACCTGTGGATGTCTGAGGACGCTGCAGACAGTGAAGACGAGAAACGTGACGTCATGAAGGACTACCCGGGCATGTACGACAAACTGCATAAAGAAGAAATGGGCTACAGAAGAGGTAAGTTGTTGAACAAATACATTATTAGCTACAGTGAACAAAACTTGAGCAAAGTAGCTCAGGATATCTTTGACACCCATGTCACAATGATTAAATAATAATACACATAGAATATCAGTATCAGATTGCATTATAATTAACGTGAAGCCAAAGATCAATGTAGTTTCCTATTCTTGGAAGCAATAATAAAATTAATTATATCCTTGTGACAGTAAGGGCTGGTGTACCTGGCGAGGCGCAGCGCGGCGCGCTTGTCACTGCCAAACAAATATCAACGTTGCGTGCCTAAAAATAAAGTTGAGAATAAATAACGTGACACGCGCGCCTCTTTTCTAATGGATGTTTATTTATTTTCAACTTTATTTCAACTGAAGTAAGGTCGATATTTGTTGGGCAGTGTCTAATGCGCTGCGCTGCACTTCGCCAGATGTGCGCCGGCCCTAAACGTCTGGTTGTCTATTGAGAGATAATAATTATGTTCTTCTCACAACAAGGACAAGGATATCTCATCTGTCAATAGACAAGTGTGCGTTTTCACTAACACTAAGCGACACCAAATTTTTTTGTATTTTATTTATAGTCTTTTGCCAGAGTTATAGTTCTTTTACAAAATGTTTAATCTCAGTTCTGAGTCTCTGTATGCCCTTTGGCAAAGGCCTCCTCCAACCCTTCCAATTCTCCCTGTTCCTTGCCTGCCTAGTCCTCCTGCCATTTTTTCAAGGATTTTCTTGTTCTATTTCTCATCTCCCCTGAGTGTGGCCGGTCCATCTCCATTTTAATTTCAGTTTTAGTACTACATCCTGTGTTTTTGTTCCGTTCTTGATTATTACACAGTGAT
Organism: Dicycla oo; assembly: GCA_948252095.1. Lineage (NCBI taxonomy): Eukaryota > Metazoa > Arthropoda > Insecta > Lepidoptera > Noctuidae > Dicycla > Dicycla oo. The sequence continues at coordinate 22,021,190 of OX411726.1, read as the reverse complement.
TGGTTCTTTCTTTTCCCCATCATACTCCTTTCCATGCTATGCTGTCATGTCTGAAGTTTTGTCTGTTGGGTTTTGGTCATCGACATCAAAATGAATGCCTAAATAAAAGTGTTTCAACGCAGTGTTTGGTATCGCGGATCAAACGCAGGCTGAAGTTTGTATGCAAACGAAGCCGCGGTCAACAACTAGTCTAACATCAAATATTCGGCTGTCTGGTTGTTGAATGCTAATGAAGCCAAACATTTCCATTCCAAATACAACAATTCCATCGCCGAAATGTGCATTACAACACAACTTTTGAAATGAATGATGAAATGAATGCTGTTTGCATAACTACTGTAGTCATTTCAAGAACGTTCCTAGCATTATATCGATATTTTTGTTTTGAGTTAGTTAATGCTTATATTTACTTAAAAATCGGATCCTTGCAAAGTACTTTGAGTAGATAACCAAACTGAAGCAATATAAAATGATAAGACCCTCAACTTGTTTGGTGGAGTTGTCGCTATGAAAGAGAATGTCTATTGTTGTCTATACAACGATAAAATATGTCATCTTTCTACGTCAAATAGGCCATGTCTCCAGTCGTGGTAAAAAGAATCGTCAGTTACTAAGTTCGTGTAGCAGGTAGCGTTACCATTTCGAAATTTGAAAAAATTCCTAACATTTTTGTTATGCCGGATATTTGCAAAAAAGAAGTCAGGACAATTTACGTTTTCATCTTCCTGTTTCGGTACTCATAAAGTTTTTTCTTTCAAAAAGAAAAAATCCGAAACCCGTTATGTCGAAAAGTTCGGACAAAGTCTGGACGGGGGGCCAAAAATCCGCACGTCTGAACAAACCCGGTAACCCTAGTAATAGGGCTCTTTGTCCAAAATATATGCATTAAAGTCAAGAGCAAACCCATCTCAAATAAAAAATAAAAAATTAGAGACAAAGGCCTCATTTAGTAAGTAACAAGCACTCGTGAACTCACTTTATTTACAGGCTAACCAATGACGGACGCCTTAACTCCTATAAGGATTACTTATCTGTTTAGTTCCCAGTTATTGTTTTTTTTTAAAAGAGTATACATTCCATGGAGTTTCTTGCCCATTCTTTTCCATAAACAGGAACCTACTACGCTTTGGAATCGGTAATGCTTTGATTTTGAGTTTCTGAAAATATAATAACCACCATCTCCCTTTCCAGAGGACCTCAAAAAAGTATACCTGAAGTTATACAACCTGTTCCAATTCGTGGGTTACACATACGTGCTAGTTGTCATAGCCGTTAGATACGCTAAGCTTGAGTATGAATCAGTGGCTGATACGTATGAGCATGTTGGACCTGCCATGAAGTTCTTACAGCTGCTACAGTATCTTGAAGTTATGCATCCGCTGTTTGGGTATACTAGGGTGAGTTGAAAACTTGAAATACTTTATCCTGTTGGCGTAATTTGAACCTTATGCTCAGAAACATAGAAGTCAGTAATAACATGTTTTAGGATTATTCCGATTTGTCACCCTGCTTTGAGACAAATCGACAATAAGTTTGATCTGTCCCCCTATCACTGATAGGGGGACAGATAGGAGTGACAATCAATCGATCTGTCCTCTTAAGGGGAGAAAGCAGGGTGACAGATCGGGATAATCAATGCTTTATAGCAGTTGAGGTTCTTACAGTTCAGAACAAGAAAGGTTTTATAATAATGTCCCTTATGGGAAGCAGCATTCATGTTTTATTTCTTGTCAAATTAAAAAAAAATCAATAAGAACAAAATTTTGTATGGCAACATCTACCAGATGAGTAAATGGAGGTGGAATACCAGGCTCTTTTCGAATGTTGAAGACACCTCCAAGCTGTTTATTTTAGGGGAATGGCAAATGGGGTTGTTGTAACCGATTTAGTTTTTATGTAATATAATTAATAATAATAATATTCCACAACTATCACACAACGCCGTCTAGCCTCAAGCTAAGCAGAGCTTGTGTTATGAGTACTAGACAACTGATAAACATACTTATATATTTCTAAATACATACATATATAGATAAATTACACCCAGACACAGAACAAATGATCATGCTCATCACACAAACATTTGTCCTGGGTGGGAATCGAACCCACGACCTCCGGCATAGCAGTCAGGGCCACTAACCACTAGACCAACAGGCCAGTCTAAGTAATAACAGCCGCATGGGTCGATCGACCAGGTTAAAGCTACGCTTACCGCTATTGTTTCCTGGATGGGTGACCATCTTTACATACCAAGACCCCTCCGTGCCTCGGAAAGCACGTTAAGCCTTTGGTACCGGCTGTCGTGAATCATCAGTCAGTCATTACGGCGGGTCGTCAGAAGCCCGAAAGTCTGACAACCAGTCTCTTACCAAGGGGTGTCGTATTACCCAGCGACTGGGATGTAGAATAAGATAAGCAGTCGCTCCATGTCATGTACGTTACTGGTATTCAGTATTCAGCTGCATCCAGTAAGACTGGAAGCCGACCCAGAAGTCTTGGCAGATGATGAATTCATTTAATTTTAATATCTCACCTAATCACCATTTTTGAACATGTTTACAGGGTGGAGTACTAGTTCCGTTCCTGCAAGTGAGCGGTCGAGCGTTTGTCCTGTTCGTGATGATTGAAGCTGAGCCACGAATGCATTCAAAGCCCGTAGTTTTCTATCTCTTCGTCATGTGGAGCATGATTGAAGTTGTTAGGTAAGGCAGCCTTAATAACTTTTTTTGTTTAATGTTTGTGGCATGATAAATTACATTTAGAACACCCCTTAGCCCCCGTTCCCACAGACGTCAAAATATCGCGGCGGGGATTTTATCGTGCACTGGATTTTCGACTCTCAGTGTTGAGCCGAGTGTTGAGAATTCAAAATACTGCACCCCAGCCCGTCAAAAAACACACTGTTGGATTTTCAACTCTCCACTCTGAGCGGTGCGTTGAAAATCAAGTGCGTGAAAAAAATCGCCCGTGCGAACCTGGACTTTGAGCAAGTTTCCAGTTTAGAGCGCGTCGCTTCTTATTAAGAAATGCGCCTTAAAGTGGATGCGCAAAGGTACCCAGTGAAATTCAAATTTTCTTGCGTTTTAAGCAATTTGCAGATCAGTGTCAGGTTGTATAACCATAATAAACAACAATACATCTCTCTAAGTACTTAGAGTGATATATTGTTGATTCTTATGGTTATAAATTATGTAAATACATATTTGTTATAGTCACGAATCATATTTTGATCAAGATACAACCTGACAACCACCATGCGTGATCACACAATGCTATTTAATTGCCTGTGGCAAGCTGCACCATCAAATAAAAAATAAATAAATAATTTATTTTTTTGTAAAGACTCCAGCAGGTCAAGCAACCCGAAACTGGCAAATTTTCCCAATCAACCTTGAACCTAATGCTTTAGCGATAAAGTTGAAAATCTATTAAAGAAATTTGACAGATTGTAGTAGCTTGATGTGCTGGCGTCTGTACCATCTAAAGAGTGTTGACGATGCAAGTCAGTTGTTACCTCAATTTTATTTTTGCAATCAAGAAACGTGCATCGTAAATGGGGCTTTACGCAAGAAATAAAATCTGTAGTCTTTGGATACTTGTCCATTCCTATTATTTGCCTGGAATTGCTGATTGACACGCCCAATGCCGTGGTCCCACGACCCGCTTTGTCACGGACCAGACCGCGCCAGGCCAGGCCGTGGGAACAGGGCCTGCGGTGGCCTGTCGTCGCCCGTCTGATCGAATGTATGGGATGATCCGTGGAATATTTTGAACGGGCCGCGACAGGCTCGGACCCCGGCATAACGGGCTCTCCTAGACATACAGCTGCGTTTTATGTCACATGATCTAAGCTTATATTTTCGTTACAGGTACCCATACTACATATCCCAGCTATACAAAAAGGAAATCTACATTCTGACTTGGCTACGCTACACGATGTGGATACCTCTCTACCCAATAGGCATTATATGCGAAGCTATAGTCATACTCCGGAACATACCATACTTTGAGGAAACTAATAGGTTCACAGTTGCACTGCCAAATGAATGGAATTTTGCTTTCCATATGCCAACATTCCTGAGGGTCTACTTACTCTTCCTCACATTCCCGGGAATGTATTTCGTGATGTCACACATGCACAAACTAAGGAACCACAAGCTGAAGCCAAAGATTATCATCAAGAAGTCCAAATAGGTAAGGCTGAGTCGTTTCCCAACTATGTTTAGAGAAACGGTGTGAAATTCTTAAGTGTATGGAATAGAAACTTATAAGTCCAATTTTTATATTAAAACAAAAATTAAGCATTTAAAGGAAAGACTTTGTAAATTGATTTAGAAAACTGATTATTTACTCAAATATGTATTGTGCACAAAATGTGTTTTGCATACTAGTTAGTGTAAGGGCGGGAATATACATGCCTGTAGCTTGTACAAAACTAAAGTAGCTTCTGATTGATGAATGTCACAATGGCATGCAAGCTATAGGCATGTGTATTCCCGTCCTAAAGTTTCTTTTCATATTATGTAACCAAAGAATTCCGAGTTAATACTGTAATAAATATTCATGCATTCACTTAATAGTTAGGTAGATCAGTTTTAGCCATTTCTCCTGCCATGACTACTTCAATTAGTTTAGCGCTACCTTCGCCTTACAGTAGTAATAAGGATCAAATTCGCAAAACACATAATATTCGTTAGTGAACTGACAGGTGTCAAGAACGTATTCTCTCGACGGCCGGACTGTAGCTTTGTAAATTATCGCTCAAGTCATAGAGCACGGAGCAGCTACTAGAGACGGCACTGCGGGCCTAGACAAAGTAACAATCGATTAGCGATGACGCTGGTAGAAAAGCCAAAACTGTTGGTTGACATAAGCTATCGAAATGTCATGTGATCATATCGACTGCCGCAACGAACAGTATCGATTCTGAAATTTTTCGTTTATTGTACTAATATAATATTGTACGATAGTGCATATAATATAGTATTTGAAAAAAAAAAAATATTTAAACAAGTTTTGAGTCGAATACAATCGATACTTCACACTTTGAGCAAATCAAAATCAAAAGTGCTGATTCTCAGCCTAGTTTGAATAAATTTCAAACTAGGCTGAGAATCAGCACTTTTCGAACGTCAAAATTACATAAGACAGTACCCCAAAACGCGCGCCCTTCACCACTTCCTAGAGCTTTAACTGAGGAGAAGTGGCGCAACAAACTCCCCAGCAGCAGTCGGTTCAGTTAAAAAAAAATCTATACAACACTACGCAAATTAATACATGTAAGTTCATGACGCAACACAAACATTAAATTTAATTTAATTATTTCCTAAAAGTCAGCTAGCACACGCCAATATACAAAAAAAAGAAGGAAAGAAAAAAAATCGAAAAATCGAAACTATACTCAAGCATAAACAAAAATACAAAACTAAAAACACAAGCAGAACTTTATACTTAAATTAAAAGCCTCTAGTAATAAAGGGCGTGCCCACTTACATATAGCCGTACACATGTAGTCGTAACTCGAAGCCACAAATGATAAACTAGGACCATCGAAGTAAAATAAACAACCGAGTTAAATTACTAATAACAAAACAAAACCAAGGTCAGCAAGACGACCAGTCACCACAAGCAGCACCCGTTCACGAGCATAACGCAGAGATCAGCCATTACCCCCCTCGCCATATTTGAGGGAAGGAGGCAACCCGACCCCCGACGCTACCGCAAGCAGTGACATCTAAGGGAGCATGACGAACTTGCTGCCGGTTGCTCAGGCAAGAATAATTATGATCAATTGTCGAGGTCACTAGCTAACCACATATTGCAATACCATTCATAAAAAAACATTGTAATGAGTAGATTATGTCAATGATAAATAAAAATAAAATTAAAATAAATTGACCTTTAAAGTCAAAGAAAAGAAATAATTATATGAACTCATATTACCTGTCAGTAGTTAAGCTAATTCTGGAGAAAGAACATAAACATCGTCTTGAGTAAAACACAGCGACCAACTATTCTTATCGTTTAAGTAATCGTTGATAGAATAGTATGCCTTTGAACAAAGGTTAGATTTTACTTTAGCTTTAAACGCATTGTAGGGCAAATCTAGCAAAGAAGAGGGTAGCTTGTTATAAAAGGATATACCAAGCCCAACAAATGAGTTATGAACCTTATGAAGCCGGTGAAACGGAGCACGTAATTTGTCCTTATTTCTGGTGTTAACATTATGAATATCACTGTTTTTAGTGTATACATGTATATTTAGTCTAATATATAAGATGTTGGCGAAGATGAATTGTGATGCCACCGAACGCAACTAACATCGTCGAATGTTACAAGTTCGATCGTGGTCGTGCGTGGCGGTAACATCATTATTAGTTGATTAGAGATCAAAATACAACTTTAAACTGCTCTACTGTAAATTACGTAATTTGTAGGTTCGATACTGTTCGTTGCGGCAGTCGATATGTCAACGAATTGACAGCGTCCAAAGATGACTTCCATAGACATGCGTCGATAGCAATTGTAGAAATAGAACTATAACACACACCCACATCCATATAGAACACACACACCCCTACAATTACCAGAACACTTCGTTTACCTGTTTTTATTGTTTTCTTTGTTAGTTTTAATTCTAGTTTTGTACCTAAAAGGCACAATAACTTCGGCTATTCTATAATGATAATAGTCATGTTACCCAGTAACTGGGTTGTGGAGATAAGATAGGCAGTCGCTCCATGTAAAATACTGGTTTTCAGTTGCATCCAGTTAGACTGGAAGCCGACCCCAATATGTTGGGAAAAGGCTAGGCAGATTGTCTCAAATGACGTAAATAAAGGCTTTGAATGGCGAAGATGACAGAGTTGTGCGCTCAACGCACTTTCGGCGCCTCATTACAAATGATTACACTTACTATTTTCCCGAGAGAGTCCTCCCTTAGCAACAATAAAAATTATGTGAAGTTGCGAGTTTGCTATCTTGAATCCCAAAAAAAAAAACCACTTTGGTTGGAAATCCATGGTAAAAAGTTTTAGTTATTTTATTAAATAATGGGATTATTTTCAAAGTAATCAGAGATTATAGTGCACATAAATTATGTTGGCAGCCTAATAGTACTATTCTGTGTTGACGGGTGGGCCCCGTAAAGATAACAGTGTTCTGTGGGTAGGCTGTAGGCATCTATTTAAATTCCTCCTAAGTTTCAACTAGAGTTTCCTATTGGGTGTAGGTATTATTATTTCGGTGTTATTGAAAATTAGGATAGAATAAAAGTCTTATGACGTTCTCAACATATATAATAATAAACATAGGTTTTAATATTTGTACATTTTGACGTTTGCGCGTACGTAAATCATTGCAATTTGAACCTTATGTCCGCGTAATACAGCTGTAATATAGCGCTTGTGCGTCGTGAGATTTCAACATTTTTTTCGTAAAATATGGTGGTAAAGGATGAGCTTGTATTGCATTTAATTTGCAAACTTGTTTTTTGGTGATGTGATTAATTTATTTAAATATTTGTGTCTTTATTGAATTGAAAATTATAAATTTTCATTTCAATAAATAAATAATGAACTTGTAAGAAGTGATTATTTATAAGAATTATGTTTACATTTTTGTTTACTGGATGGTGAAAGTAATAAATGTTTTGTTTATAAAATGGAGAAGCTGTTTTTATGTTTTGTGAACCTGTAAATATTTTCATACAAAAAGCGATAACCTTTTTCTCCCCGTAAACATAGTCTAATTTTCATAATTTTTGGAAATGTTGCAGGTATAATGAAAAACTTCGTCCATACGTTTTTATTATAAATAAATATGGCATACAATATAAGATATTAGCATCAAAATATCTATATTTTTGACTTATAAACTTCCTTGAGCGTTTTTATTATTTTTAAATTAAATTAAATTGCTAAAAAAGGAATACGTACAGATCTAGATTAAGGTGTACTGAATGTAATGAAATCAAAATTGTCTCATTTCGTAAAGGTTTAGGGGGGTGAAAACGTTATCGCCCGAAACAATATTTATGTAAATATTTGTATGAAATGTAGGTAATTGCCTCCAAGGCTCGCGTTGCATATCGGCACTTCACAATCCTTTTAATTCGCATGTTTCTGTTGATTCTTTCAACTTGTAAACAAGACCAATACTACCCGAGGCCAAGATGCTACATAGTGATTTACTCGAGCGTCGTGGGGACCTATTGGATTTTGAACATTATATGGTAGAAAGAAAAAGCAGTCAAGTGCGTGTCGGACCACGCACAATGAAGGGTTCCGTAGTTGGGATGAATTTATTCCAAGAACAAACTTAACATTGTAGTTGAAAAGGTTCTCTATTGTGTTTCCTAACTTTTGTATCCATAATAAAGTGCCATAATTTTTTTTTGTCCTAATCATCATTTGTCCGAATGATAACTTGCCCGAACCTAACGTCACATAATATCACATGCCATAAAATTGAAATCCCTAAATACAATATGCCCTAAATTTGTTTGTCATAAATATTACAATCAATAATATACAAAAGACTTAAAACTGTTCTCAATAAAAGTTATAAGTCCTAAATTAAAATTATTTAATGTTTATTTATCCTAAAGTTTTTATTACGATTGTTCATTATTTTACCAAATCAAACTGATACAATACATAAATAGTAAAGATGTAAAAACAACTTGGCTTTTGTCACGGCTCTGGCAGCAAGCATGCATAATGCATGCAACCAAGCATGCAAGAAAGCAAGCAAGCATGCAGCATGCAAACAAGCATGCAGCATGCAAGCAAGCATGCAGCATGCAAGCAAGCAGGCATGCAGCAGGCATGGTTTCTGTCACGGCTCCGACGCTGCGGGTCTCCGGCGGTCCCACGCGTGCTAATCGTCGCAGACGGCTTTCGCTCACCACCGCAGCTTCGGCTTGCAGGCCGGCGAACACGGCGGCTCGCAGGCCGGCGAACACGGCGGCTCGCAGGCCGGCGAACGCGGCGGCTCGCTCGCTCCTCAGCCCGCAGGCCGCCGCGCCCCTACGTCCCTACGCGATTCTAAATTACACTCTTTCTCCATTTCGACCCCTGTTGGGCAGACAAGACTGCGTGGAGTCGAAATTACAGCCATTCGTTTCTGTCACTAAAAACTAATTTATAGCAAATGTTTTAGGACTAACAATTTTATTATAAATGAACATTAGGAATAATACACATATACAGACATATGACTTTATTTCATGCAAAATTATGAGATTCAATTATACTAATAATACTCGATATTATGACAAAATAGTTATAGAAGTAAAGATAATTATGTAAAACGAAATTTCAAATTTTTGATCATTATCGTTACGCAAACGTTATGGATTTTCGGACAAACAATTTTAGGAGAAGAAAGCGAGTACCAGTTGAAAAACATGTTCACCCATACATTCCAACTACAAAACTTGTTGGAATGTATGGGAGAACATGTTTTTCAATATGTTTAATAATAATGTAATAATATGTTTAATTTAACAATATTGAGATATTTACGTTATTGTAAGACCATAGACTTCTTATAGGTTTTGCTATAATCTATAGCTATAGAATTACTTTCTGTATTTAAAAAAAATATAAGGTCAGTAGTTTCGGAGATAAAGGGGGGAATGGTCAATTTTAGTCTATTTTCTTAAATAAATTTAAAACAGTTTATTTTAAAATTATATAAAAATATATATTTGAGACCCTCACAGTAAGCCCTTTCATTTGATATATCGCACGGTACAGTTGGCTAATATATATATTTTTTTCTTATTTGACCCTCATATTCAGAATTCATTAATTTACATTACACGTCCGTGTTTGGATCACAGAAATACATAAGTGTACCAAATTTCAACTTAATCGGTCCATTAGATTCGGAGCAAATTGGCTGTGACAAACAGACAGACATATGAGTGATCCTATAAGGGTTCCGTTTTTTCCTTTTGAGGTACGGAACCCTAAAAAAGGTTAAGTATATGATGTATAATAATAATAATACCATTTATTTCAGGCGACATAGGCCCACAGAACCTTAACCTAAACATACATATTTTTATAAACAAAATCTTGTGTTAGTAAATAAGGCTTATGACTATGTTAGTAGCACTTCACTTTGCACTAGCTCTTTGTGCTGTCCTGTGGAACTTGTCCGCGGAAGCGACGGAACACCACGTCCTGCGGCCAAAAGTCTTCTTCCATGACGAAGGGTAGATAACAGTTCGGTACACGCACGACGAACGCCTTGAAGTTGACGTTCCGGCGTGATTCCAGTAACTGCACCCTTGGCGTGTACCTCGTCTTTTGTCGCACGTACTCTACGATGTCCTCCGCCTTAGTGGTGAAGTGCAGGCGGGAGATGTACACCGGTGTATTCGGCTTTGCGGCACGCACGCTCACTTCGGGCACCTTAGGAGCTTTGCCGCAGCGGTTCTTGTTTGTTCGCGATCGGCGCTTCCACCTTTGCACCGTCACAAAACCATCATCCTTATCAGCTCTAATCAGCGCCTTTTATGGCATTGGCTTGATACCAGGACCGCCAGGAGCACTCGCGGTGACGCTAGCGAAGTCCCTTTGCAGAGGTTTCAGGGCTTCAAGTACTGGCTGCGGGATGGGGCGAGGGGCTCGGGCGGCGCTGCGTGGAGGAGCCGCGGTGACGAGCACAGGGCTGCGGGGCGCTCTGCAAGCTCAGTAAACGATGGATGCGCTGGCGACGAAACTGCTGACACGGAATTCGACGACGATATATATATATATATATATATATAACCTTCACCGGTGGGGGGATTGGCTACAGGTTCTCAAAAATGCAAAAATAACTGTGACATGGATTTACTCGAGCATGTCAGATATTGATAGTCTATATCGCACACCTAGATAAAGAGTAGCACAACTCAAAATAATCCAAAATCGAGTTATTGCGATTATCGGACTCTGCGTCGAAAACTGCATTGACTGATTTACTTCAAAGACACATGGGTACCAATCTCCATTAATGAGTTACAACATCATACAAAAATATTTTAAATTGATCAAATAGAAAACGAGGAAAACGTTTTTTACTGTGCCTGAAAAAAGGGGTACCTATTTTGAGTTGTGCTACTTTTGATCTAGGTGTGCGATATGTCCCACGTGTTTCTGATAACGGAGGAAAATTAATCTGCCGGTTTGCATGGTGGGAGTGGCCGTACAAAGGGGTTAAATGACGACGCTGGAACCAGAGTGATCTAAGTGACATTTTTACCAATAATGGGTTTGTTACACAATGGCATAAAAAAAAATCATAATTCTTTCAGGCCACACTGATCTAAGTGCTTCCCAGTACCTACTTTTTCCTTGAGAGATCACAACATCTCACTATAGAATTGATGTGGTTTGCAAAGTGTTAATTTTCTGAGTTAATTTTTTTAGAAACATACTTTTGTGCCCTAGATCACTCTGGTTCCAGTGTCGTCAAATATGGGAAAAAAATACTTATTCGAACGCGTCAGATATCCAGAAGGGATGTTAAGTAAACCTTAAGGGAGCTCCTATTCAAAAGACTGGCGATTTGTACGCGACCAAAACTCATGGCTAATTTTAGAAAATGCAAAAGAAAATCGTAGCACTGAAGTAGTCGAGTGCGTCAGATTAATATACAGACGGTTCAGCCTGATGTCCTTGCCGTGACCCATAATCTGACAATTATGTAATATGTGGAGGAATTTCCTTAATCTGACGGTTTGAATTTTGTTTTTTCAAATCGCGAAATTCTAATTTTCTTAGGTTTTTTGCAATTTGCAAGTCAGTATTAAAATTAAGGTTGTATGTTAAATAAAGTTTAATTCGCGGCCGTAGCAAATACAAATGTATGATATTTACAGAATTATAATCATTAGAATTAGTATTACAACTCTTTAAGTTAATTTATCTACACCCATGCTATAAATCCTCTATAAAAGTTTCTGAAACAGTTAGCTTATTGCCAACATTAAAACAACCAGTGTCATAATAACCATAATATCATCCAAACGAGTGTTATAATGTTGTACTAAATTTCATTATGCAACTCCCACAGAGTACTCTTTGATATAAAGGGTGACTGGTAATTAGTGACCGATACTCAAACACATGATTGTACTCATGATAACGACAACTTTTACTATGGAATCAAACATGAAATCGCGAAAAAAAAATCAGTTGTTCCCACGACTTATGCGAACATAAATGTAGGGAACAGCTTTTTTTTTCGCGCTTTCAGGTTTGGTCCCACAGAAAAAGTTGTTTGTTATCATGAATACAATCACGTGTTTAAGTATCCAATACCAGACGCCCTATATAGGCAACTCCTTTGCTTTTTCGATCCCTTTCTTACACATCAAACAGCCACATTCTCACTACTCAATTCGTGGTATCTTTATGAATATCAAAAAAGGAATATTGTCAAGAACGCGCGTTCCACTACCACAGCGCCGTAATTAAAAAATAACAATCTTATACATTGTTTGTATTAGATACTCAGCAATTAAACTTTCCATGAAATTACATAGAGTTCTTACAACACCCTATGGTTTCAGAACCTTTCAATAGAGGATTCATATCATGGATGTAGATAGTCTTGTATGCAACTGTACATAATTAGGTATTATAACACTCATGTGATAAAATCCACACTCGTGTTTTAATACCCCTTGTTATAATACTACAGTTGCATACACTAATAATCCTCAAATGTCAAGATTTCATTATAATAGGTTGGAGAAAAAGTTTCTTCGCAGTTTTTAAGAAAATTCAAAACATTTTTTAATATAGTTTATTTACATTTAACTAAAGTATGTAGGTACCATTTTGTTCGATATCTTTTTGCCATCTTGTAGGTAGGGACATGATCGCATTGCTATAGAAATTTTGGGACTTCTGGTCAAATTACCGCGACAAGTGGTTTTGGCAGTCCTCTCGTGATGTTAACCTGACACTGCCTAAAGAATTCTGAAGAGACCGAAACAGGTGGAAATCTGAAGGTGCAAGGTCAGGACTATACGGCGGATGCATTAACACCTCCCAGCCAAACTCTCTTAATTTTTGCTGAGTGGCTAAAGATGTGTGAGGTCTAGCGTTATCATGATGAAAAACCACACCCCTTCTGTTGATTAATTCCGGCCACTTTCTCTCAACTTCTTGCTTTAATCTCATCAGTTGTTCGCAGTAGAGTTCAGAATCCATGGTCCTGCCTGGTGGTAACAGCTCATAATGAATAATGCCCCTCCAATCCCACCACACACACAGCATCACCTTGTTGCGAGTTAACCCGGGTTATGCCACAGTCCTCCCGTATTATTATTATACTCTTTGCCACAGTCTGTGAAGCCTGATCGGCCTTTGACCACGACCTTTTTCGCACGTTCTTGTCATACGTGATCCACTTTTCATCACCAGTTATCAGCTTCTTCAAAAATGGTTCGGTTTCATTACGTCGTACAGCCCGCGGCACGTAAGTTGGCAAGAGTCGTTAGATGCGCAGAAGTCATTTTTTAGATCTCTTTGGTCGCGAGCGGGACGCGGGGAATGAGGTAGCATCATTCCGAGCGCGCGATTGGTTGGTCAGTCGACCCTTGTCTCTCGCGTCGTGTCCACGTTCCATTCGCTCCCGAGTACACTTGCGTACACTAAAATTGTAACATTTGTTTTTGTTGAGCTTTTGTTACAAGTTCTTGTTATTGTTTTGTTTGAATTTTTAAATTTAGATAATGCCACAAACAAATACCATTTTACGTAGACATGCCAGAAAAATGGTTTATGATGTGTACTGTTACATATTTTGACGAATTATGCGAACATAAATGTACTGAACTGCTGATTTTTTTTTCGCGATTTCAGGCTTGGTCCCATAGTAAAAGTTGTTCATAATGATGAGTACAATGACCTCTTAAGAGGTTGTTGGTGTTTTACAAATAACCCTGTATATTTTATTTATTACTCCTAATATACTTCACGAATTCTTCTCCTTTCTTTAACTTTCTTCTAAATAGTTATGTTTAAAAATAAATTATGGTAATAACCACAGAATAATGACAAGCAATAAAAGTGACCATTTTTTTGTTGCAATAAGTGTAGCATGCGCGAACTTACCCCCACTACGCCAAAACCTTGCCAACTTACGTGCCGCGGGCTGTAATAAAGAATCACAAATGAGTAGGTACACGGTTCATTAGGTTTCTTTCAGTGAGCTCGTGAGGTACCCAAATGTCGAGCTTTTTTGTGTACCCAGTTTTTTTCAAATGCGCCAATACTGTTTTGTGGTCAATTTCCAGTTCTTCAGCTACGTCGTAACTACTGATATGCCGATCTTGCTCCACTTTTTCAAAAATGGCATCCATTTTATCCGTAATAGGGCGACCAGAGCGACGTGCATCTTTGACATCAAAATGTCCGGATTGAAAACGCTTAAACCAAATTTGTGCTACTCTCACAGACACTACACTAGGTCCATAAACATCACAAATTTTTTTCGCGGCTTGCGTTGGATTTTTACCTTTTTTGTAGTAAAATTTTAAAATGTATCGAATTTCTTCATTAGATACACTCATCTTGACGGTACGAAAAACAAATGAAAATCACACATTTTCCTAATTTGAATTTGGAATTATGTTCTTTAAAATTTAAACTTTCAATGATACCAAAACCAGCCAGATACAAATAGTATAGCCAAAGAGATTTTATTACAAGTTCATACATACTATAATGCGAAAAGACTTTTTCCCCAACCTAATATATTCATTCATTAGGATTACCTGGTCTTAAAGAGTTGTATTGATGACTTTAGTGATTACAATTCTGTAAATACATACTTATTACGGTCGCGAATCACGTTTTGAGCAACGTGCAACCTAATACTGACTTGTAAATTGCAAAAAACGTAAGGAAATTTGAATTTCGCGGGCTACCCTGACGCTTTCGCCTTAGGAAATTCCTAATCCTAATCTTCGGCATAGATATATTCATTAAATGTAGTCTTTTAATGAGGTATGTCATAAAAAACAGTGTTTTTTATAAGGCAGCAGTTGTATAGCATTCAGCCGGGATCTATGATTTTGGTCAATATAACCGGTATGTTGTTCTAAAGTTTAGTTCTACAGTTAAAACCGTTTACGGCATCGTTTAACGATGTCGTAAACGGTTTTAACTGTATCATAATTCCAGTTGCCATAAAAATAAAACTCACCATTTCATACTAAGCTTTATTAAAATTAAATCACCTAATTACACAGTAACCGCACTTTGTGTTACCAGCAGAAATAATAATAATAAACTGTAACTTTACACCAGGGAGGCTTTTTAGATCACAAATGGCATTATGAGCACCATGCCTTTGCCTTCTTAAGAGCGCAGCTTTAGGTAAGCACGCTGGAACCATTCCCGGGGACTAGAGTGGGCGTAGTACTCATGGAAGATTGGTTCCACTAAAGTATCTTCGGGGAGAAGTTTGTATACCTTCTCACCGTAGTAGGTGCCGACCTGGAACAAATAAAAATTGTTTTTGTTTCTTTTTTCTGTGGATAACATATATGAAACCAACAATGGCAGGATATGCTATTATTGCTTCTAACAAAAACCTATATTTGTAAGGATATGAAATGTACGTGGTATTGTTTAGTCAACCTAAATTATTTCAATATATTTCCTGTAGGCATTATTTCATTATAGCACAGACGCGATCAGGTCAAGCTACCCGAAATTGACAAATTTTCCCAATCAACCTGAACCTAATGCTTTAGCGATAAAGTTGAAATCTATTAAAGAAAGACAGATTGTAGTAGCTTGATGTGCTGGCGTCTGTACAATGTGCCGTTGCAATGGCGACATTATTTTTAATTAATTTAATCCGCGTTTTCGTTTTATAAAAGTATTTTAATTTCATTAACGTTATTGTTTATTTACAATTATCTAAAATAGCATCTTGGAACAACCTGTAGCGCAGAGATAAAATTAAAACGACCGAGAAAAAAACGCCAAGCCACTCGAGTTTTTTTTCCCATGAACCTACTTACCAGCTGGGTCAGAACAATATACAAACAAACAATGAACAAAAACAAAGGTGTTGGTCAACGGCCTTTTAACCAGCTGGCATAGAATGCTGGATAGCTTCATGAATGAGTCTTGCATATTATCCTAATTTTGGTTATTATTTAGTTTGTTTACTGGATAAAGAATTATGCCCATGTGGTGGCAGAACACGGACATCAAATATGTAAAACGAGTTGTTTAAAGTTGTTTTACTTTACTAATGTTTGCAAAGGAGTATCTTTCTAATGCGAGGGCCTAATTTAGTGCAAACTTTTTGATTGGCTTATTATTATTTCACTAAATCTGGCCAGCTTGTTCGTGCGATTTGACGCCATTACATTATTTCCTCTGGGGATATGTAAAGTCACGTGTCTACGCAATAAACTAGTAACAATTGAGCACTTGGATGTCAACATTCAACCCATTGTTGCTGAAATACAGCCTGATTTACTGCTAAGAGTGCGTGAATATTTGACCACCAGTTTACGCCATGTACGCGCCACCCGCCCAAAATCATCAGACATTAATGTCATAAAATTATCTGTCAAATAAAGCCAATTTCATGGATATTAAAACATTTTGATGTGTTTTATTTCAATTTAAAGTTGTCCACCTCTAAAATAAACACCCTTTACAACCATGTTTAGTATAGGTAGAATAAATTATTATTTTTTATTATTAATAAATGATTTGATTAGAAAAAGCAGCATTTTATACCTCCCATCCGGGAACATCCTTCATGAGTTCACGCTCAGCATCACGGTTCCTACGGAGCTGCTTCAAGAATGCCCTGTCCCTCTCAGCCAGCAACATCGGGAATATTGCCATCTTGGCAGACCGCATTTCAATCTCATCTTTAGTTATTTGCTTGTAGGTCTTATTATACATATAAATCCCGAATGCTGTGATGCCAATGTAGCCAGCAAACATAGTATACCCTGAAAATATAATAACAGTGGACAGTGTAGACAATCATAACATCACGCCTTGTTTCCCCGAAGGGTAAAGCAGAGGTGTAGGTACACCTCTGCCTTACCCTTACTACACCCACATTTTGCCAGTTATGTATAAGTCCCATGTATTGGGAGCGAGCCTAATGCCATCAACCAGGCACAAATCTAGACTCTACTGAGAAATTCCAGACAGAAAAACCCAATAACACTGCCCCACCTGGGAATCGAACCCAGGACCTCATGCTTAGCAGTAGTGCTTGCAACCATTAGACTAGAGGCAATAGTGTTAACTTGGCTTTATGTACACCAAATACCAATGCGAGACAGAGCCTGAATATTTAAAATGGTTTATTCCCGGTCGTCCCCACTGGGCACGACTGGGGAAAAAAAGTTTCGTACCATCGTACTACCGTGCCATCTGTGATAAGCACCTTAAAACTGTAAGAATTTGTGTAAATAAAAGTTCCAATCGTCAGCACTGGGGAGGAACAAAACTTTTTTTCCCAGTCGTGCCCAGTGGGGACGACCGGGAATAAACCTTTAAAATATACTTTATTAATTATCTTACTACCAGTCTTAAGCCTAGGTACAACCAACAAATGGAATAATCAATAAGTTATAGAAGTCATGAATAGTGATTACAAAACATGAGTTACAATTAATGTACAATCAAATACTTTGGATTTTTCTTTACATTTATGAACATATTATGTGTGTGTTGCTTTGTGTTTATATTGGCAGTAGAACGAATTATTCGTGTCTATAAAACAAAACAAACTAACCTATAAAGGTAAGTTACATAATCTAGTATTAGTCTTGTTTGCAAATCAAAATGAATGAAACTATTATTTTACTTACCGCTAAATAATGTTTTTGCAGGTATCCTTTTATATGGAATCGGTTTGTAGCCCCCCGGAGGGGGCAAATCCTGTTTACGGGCTACTTGACAAGCTTCCATCTTCCAATTTGACAATCACCAAAGCAGATTTTCGATCAACCAACAGCTGACTGACATTTAGAATTTTTTGACGCTTGCGTTCCAATACAACTCAATCTTATTTTTTTTTTGTAAGATTTCAAAAGTAACACTGGTAACACATTATTATTCGTACCCCTAGCAACCATCAGACGCTTTTGAGAAGATTTTTTAAAATAATTTAATTAAAGTTTAGCAAAACATGAATCCTGCAGCTACTGATGCTGGTGTTCAAGCTGATATTTCGGAACCAGAAACTGTAGAAGAAACACTGAAGATAAAACCACTAGAACGAATCGAGCTCCATCCCAAAGTTCCTATTGAACCGTCTGCGTATGGCAAAGGGAAGAATTTCAGCCGGCCATGGATTCTACAAGATGGACGCGAAGGTCCTGATAAAGGGAGCGAGATGCGCCGCTGCTATACAGTCCCCAAGAAAGCAAAAGTTGGGGAAGGTAATATGTTACGTTCCACGAGTAAAGGTACCTTAAGGTGCTTATGGAGTTATGCACAGAACAGATCTTTTATCTGTTCTGTGGAGTTATGCATACTATAATAATCTGGAATTAATAAGCTGTCGATAAAAAAAAAAAAGATCAAGCTCCTACGATGTGTAGCGTACGATTTAAGTTTAGCCACCTCAAAACAACGTTGTCGTTGTAAGTTACATAGTGGTCTTTGGAAAAAATCCCTCAAAAAAGTCCTTCAAAAAATGTTGCGATAAATTCTGTATTACAAATCAAAACCTTAATATGGGCTAATGAATATGCATAATAAATAACCAAATTCAAAAACTTTTTTTCTTAGTTTTCACATTTTTTTACGTTGAGAACGCCAGATTGATCAATTAAAAAACAATTACCTACCTACTATATAAACTGGGAAAAAAAACCAAGAATTAGAGGTAAGAACAACTTTTAATATTTTCATGCAAAATCACGATTTAGGTTTTAATTTAACAAACAACATAAATTCTTGCACACAAAACAACAATATTATATCATTAGCATATAATAAAACTTATAATATCGCATTTTAGAGACTATTTTTAACTTTTTAAGTCACTTAAACTTACATCACAATAACAATCTTTGTTCCTTACATTAAAGGTATTGAAAAGGTATTGTATGGAAATTTCGTAACAAACAATATGTCAGGACAATAAATGGTATTTTGATTAATTTTACCTATTATTTTAATAACTATCTGCTATAAAATAATCAGTTCCTTCTTACCTATAGGTACTTTTTCATTTATAAAAAAAAACTGTATTATTAAACTCAACGTATTTTAATAATTTACTTAATCATCTAAGCGGTGCATGTCCCGATATGATTGCAAGTATTATTTTCTTATTTTTCATAGCACACGGCCCTAAGGTACACCTTTTCTACTAAACTTTGAAGCCACATTATGGGCTAATAACTTACATATCATAAGAAATAAATATAGGAAAATAAATGTTACATGATGTAACATAAACCATAAGATGTAACTTACATCTTATGGCTTACGAAACAGCTATAAAAAAATCCATTTTTTTACATATTTTTACGAAACATTTAATATCTCTGAAACTAAAAACCGCCTTATGGTACCTTTTCCCGTGGAACGTCACATACTTATATTGAGATTCGTTTTTTTGTAGGAGCTTTTCTAAGTACCTATTCATTACAGTTTTACTTCGCAACCTTTTAATTATAAGACCAACATCATAAAACTTTCAATTTTACTTCTAGGTATCCGCAGGCGAATGCTAACAGATTTCTTTTGGGAACAAATGCTGGACGAAGTGATCGACGAGCTGAAGACATTCCAGCCAGTCTCCGAGTATTGCACAGAATATGACTCGAATTACGCCAAGGAAGATTTTCAGCCTCGCAATTTAGAAGTTACAGCTGATAAAAACGTAAGCCATTCAACCTCTGAATCTTCCGCCTTAGATAAACCTATTCTGTCTTTAAACAGTGTTTAGATAATGGCGCCGATTCCCTTATTGTTTGTTTGTTGTGTACTTATTGTTTTTTTATTTTTTATTTTGCTTCTTTTTGTGTACCTAGAAATATTTCGACACAAATGTATTTTTGTTATGAAATAAATAAGTTGAACTTGAACTTCCCTTTTTCACAAACTAAACTTAATTTAAGTTCAATGCATCTTTTTCTTTCATTTTCATTAAGAAAAGGACAGAAGATAAATATTAGCTTAGTCCTGTCAAATTAAGATACTCTAGACAAGTTTAGACGTGATCACGGAGCAAATACTTTGTATTTGCTCGCGCTGACTAATTTGACAGGAGTAAACTAATGTTTATCTTCTGTCCTTTTCTTAATGAAACAGAAAGAAAAAGATGCACTGTACTTAAATTTAGCTTAGTTTGTGAACAAGTGAATCGGCGCCATTGGTGCCGATTCTCTTGTTCAATAACTAAACTAAAATTAGAGAATCGCTATCTTTTATTGACAGGCAGCGCGAGAAAAGGGCGGCTATAGCTATGAACTAGAGATGTCAAACTAGTTAACTCCTTGCGCTTCACCGTGTCTTTATTCGACCATGTTTTTACGTGTCGTCTGAATTTGTATAAAAATATTAGTTCCAACTAAAGACAGATCTAATATACGTCCGTCTCTTTCTAGTTTTATTAGAGAGAAAAAGTTAGTAATAGGCTAAATTAAGTTTAATTTGTGTATGTATGTACAACATAATCGGCACCACTATCTGTCTAAAGATGGTTTTAGGGAAAATTACATTTTATAATAGAGTAAATTATCTCAAAATTTTAAAACCTCTATAATACCAATCAGCATGATTAAGTGTGAAATATCTAAAAGCGGACTCTTTTTTAAGTCCTTCTGTAGATCAAACAATTATTTTAGTAGGTAGGTATACAGTTAGTTAAATTATTCAATAAAGACTTAAAAATGGTATTCACAAATCTATTCTAGTTATAATTATTTAGTAGGTAGATATTTTTAAGTGTTCATCTTGTGATACACACTAGATTTCACTAGAAGATGAATCTTTAGAGGTTTTTTCTTACATTTAAAAAATACTATTTTTGGAGGTTCATTCATTGAAAATAAATTATGCAAAATGGAAAAAGTAAAAAAATATATTAAAAGAACTGGTGGTTTTTGTAAATATGATACTCGTACAACAATATTTAAAGAATAACCAAAACCAAGCGGAGTTCCCGCAAAGTTCTCTTCGCGCAATAGTAGGTACCTCCCTATCTATAGCTAGTAACTGCCCGTAAGGAATAAGGACGTTTTTACAGAAATATTAAAATGGAGAAAAAAAAACATTTTTTCCTTTTTAAAATACAATAAATAAATAACATTTTCATTATATGACGGTAAAAAAAACCGTCAGATTAAGGAAATTTCTTCACATAATTGTCAGATTATGGGTCAGCACGACAAGGACATCAAGCTGAACCGTCTGTATATTAATCTGACGCGTTCGAGTATTTCAATGTTACGATTTTTTTTTTGCATTTTCAAAAATCGGCGATGAGTTTTGCTCGCGTCCAAATCGTCAGTTTTTAGGGTTCCATACCTCAAAAGGAAAAATGGAACCCTTATAGGATCACTCGTGTGTCTGCCTGTCGGTCTGTCCATCTGTCACAGCCTATTTACTCCAAATCCAATTTGACCGATTATGTTGAAAAGTACACGTCTGAATTTCTGTGACCCAAACACGGACGTGTAACGTAAATAAATGAATTTTGAATATAGGGGTCACTTTTGGAGGGCAAATAAGAAAATTAAAAAAGAAGTTTTACAAACTACCGTCTGACATATCAAATGAAAGGACTTAAGGAGGAAGCGGTAGGGTAGCCCGCGAAATTCAAATTTTCTTACGTTTTTTTGCAATTTACAAGTCAGTATTAAGTTGTATGTTAAATAAAGTATGATTTGCGGCCGTAACAAATATGTATTTACAGAATTATATACAATAGAATCAGTAATACAACTCCTTAAGTTAGTATAATCCTAAAATGTTAAGATTTTTTTAGGATTACCTCGTCTTAAAGAGTTGTATTGATCACTTTAATGATTCTAATTATTTAAATAGATACTTGACCGCAAATTATAATTTGATCGACGTACAATATAATACCGACTTGTAAATTGCAAAAAACGTAAGAAAATTTGAATTTCGCGGGCCAGCCTGACGCTTCCCCTTGCGGAGAAAGCGCTAAGGTAGCCCGCGAAACTCAAATATTCTTACGTTTTATGCAATTTGTAGGTCAGTATTAAGTTTAATGATGATTCAAATATAATTCGCGACCGTAAAAATCATATAATTAGTTTGGCCATAAATACTGTTACAATTAAAAATAAGAAAGATATTACATTTGAATTTGGAATCTGTCATTTTTATACGATTGTTCATTGAGTTTTCTCATTTTGGCGCCAATACATTGTACAATATTTTGCGATATTAAAATGGAGTGGGGTGATAAAGAGAACCGAATCGCTGTGATTGCATTACACAAAGTTGGTATGGAGCCAAATGCAATTTTTAAAACTCTCCATACGCTTGGTATTAGTCAAATGTTTGTGTACCGGGCTATTAATAGGTACAATGAGACCTCTGTTTGTGACAGAAAAAGATCTGGCCGTCCACGTAGTGTTCGTACGAAAAAGGTGGTCAAAGCAGCAAGGGAAAGAATTCGAAGAAATCCTGTCTGAAAGCAAAATATTTTATCTCTGGAGATGAAGATAGCACCCAGAACCATGTCACGTATTTTAAAAGATGACTTAGGACTTGCAGCCTATAAGAGACGCGCTGGTCATTTTTTAACTGATAATTTAAAAAAGATAGATCCTCAAATGCTGTATACAACATCGTATCAGGTGACGAATCCTGGATATACGCGTACGAACCCGAAACAAAAAACCAGTCACGAGTTTGGGTGTTCGAGAATGAGTTACAAGCCAACAAAAATTATTCGTTCACGGAGTGTTGCAAAAAAAATGGTGGCCACGTTTGTCTCCAAAACCGGCCATGTTGCGACTATTCCTCTTGAGGGACAAAGAACGGTTAATGCAGAATGGTATGCTAGCATTTGTTTGCCACAGGTAGTTTCTGAACTCCGTAAAGAGAACTGCAACCGCCGCATCATCCTCCATCACGACAATGTGAGTTCTCACACCGCGCACAGAACAAAAGAGTTTTTAGAGCAAGAAAACATAGAATTATTAGATCATCCGCCGTACAGCCCCGACCTAAGCCCTAATGATTTCTATACTTTCCCTAAAATAAAGAATAAATTGCGTGGTCAGAGATTTTCATCACCTGAAGAAGCCGTGGACGCCTACAAAATGGCCATTTTGGAGACCCCAACTTCCGAATGGAATGGTTGCTTCAATGATTGGTTCCATCGTACGGAAAAATGTGTCAAATTTCGCGGAGAATACTTCGATAAGCAATAAATACATTTTTAAATAGTAGGTAATGTTGTGTCACTTCCTTGATTCCCGAAATTTTCAGTGCCGCCCTCGTAAATACTGTTACAATTAAAAATAAGAAAGATATTACATTTGAATTTGGAA
Organism: Dicycla oo; assembly: GCA_948252095.1. Taxonomy (NCBI): domain Eukaryota; kingdom Metazoa; phylum Arthropoda; class Insecta; order Lepidoptera; family Noctuidae; genus Dicycla; species Dicycla oo. The sequence continues at coordinate 21,997,642 of OX411726.1, read as the reverse complement.
TCTGTCATTTTTATACGATTGCATGTTCATTGAGTTTTCTAATTTTGACGCCAATACATTGTACAATATTTTGCGATATTAAAATGGAGTGGGGTGATAAAGAGAACCGAATCGCTGTGATTGCATTACACAAAAGTTGGTATGGAGCCAAATGCGGTTTTTAAAACTCTCCATGCGCTTGGTATTAGTCAAATGTTTGTGTACCGGGCTATTAATAGGTATAATGAGACCTCCTCTGTTTGTGACAGAAAAAGATCTGGCCGTCCACGTAGTGTTCGTACGAAAAAGGTGGTCAAAGCAGTAAGGGAAAGAATTCGAAGAAATCCTGTCCGAAAGCAAAAGATTTTATCTCGGGAGATGAAGATAGCACCCAGAACCATGTCGCGTATTTTAAAAGATGACTTAGGACTTGCAGCCTCTAAGAGACGCACTGGTCATTTTTTAACTGGTCCCATTTTTGCAAACAAGAACCAATCCAGAGTTTGAGCGCTGTGGGTTGGTTCTTGTTTGCAAAAATGGATCCACTGATAATTTAAAAAGAATAGGGTGGTAAAATCGAAACAACTACTGAAGCGGTACGCAAAGGGAGGTCACAGAAAAATTTTGTTTACGGATGAGAAAATCTTTACAATTGAACAACATTTTAACAAACAAAATGACCTTATTTATGCTCAAAGCTCTAAGGAAGCTTCCCAATTAGTCGACAGAGTGCAACGTGGGCATTATCCGACTTCAGTGATGGTTTGGTGGGGTGTTAGCTATGAAGGAGTGACTGAGCCATATTCGTAATTTAACTAACATAGAGACAGCCCGTTTAGTGTACTTTAGCTATTTTCATAGTGTAATGTCGTACGGTATTCTGTTGTGGGGAAATGCTGCCGACATTCAGACTATCTTTGTTTTGCAGAAAAGAGCTATTCGATGCATTTATAAATTAAGTCCGAGACAATCTCTCAGAGAGAAATTTAAGGAGATTAGTATAATGACTTTGCCTTCTCAGTACATTTTTGAAAATATTTTATATGCCCATAAAAATATTAAATTGTTTAAAAAATACAGTGACATCCACAATATAAATACTAGGAACAAACACAAATTTGTTGTCCCTCCAACAAGGCTCAAGAAAATAGGTCGCTCATTCAGGTGTCAATGTATACGCTTTTATAATAAACTTCCAAGCCACGTTCAAGATCTGAGCCTTAATAAATTCAAATCATTCATTAAACGCAAGTTGTGTCAGAAAGCTTATTATACCGTTAAAGATTATATTGAGGACAAAAAGGCTTGGGATTGAACTGCTCCAAATTTTATTTTATTCTTTTATTTTTGCATACTGAATGTTGACATGACTATTTACTTTGTACAGTATTATATTATTTTAATTTATTGTGAATGTGAAGACTATGTAGGTCATTGCTTTTTTTGTTTGTTTTATTTTTTGTCTCATTTATTTTTAATCATCGTCTGGCAGTTTGAGTAATTTATGCGGCCTACCCCAATGTCCTTTCTTTGGTATTGTTCGTCGAATCGTTGAGCTCCTTAAGTTCTGGGTTGAGCTGCGCGATTATTGACAAATGCGTGCACTGACTGGACAGGTCCTCTCAATCTGTGTGGTTCTTTCCTCAAAAGACCATTTCAGACACCAATCTACATGGTCTTCACATGAAGTGACCAAGATTATGTCTGGACTTTATAAGAGACTGTGACCTCTGAGTTTGTTTCGGCCTTTCTTCTCAGAGTAGTCAGATAGGAAACGCCGACCTCATCTAGTTTAAAAAAAAAAAACATGATTGACTTGTAAAAGTGTTTGTACAAACCTACTTACAGAAATAAAAATCATTTATCATCATTTATCATATATCATATTTTTGTGAAAAAGGTATCAAAACATCTGCACAAGTGTATCAAGATACCATTCTTGAGAAGGTAGTTAAGCCCCTTAACAACACCATGTTCAATAACCAAGTATGGTCCTTCCAACAAGACTCGGCGCCGGGTCATAAAGCTCGGTCCACGCAGTCTTGGTTGGAAGTGAACGTTTCGGACTTCATCAGAGCTGAAGACTTGCCGTCGTCTAGTCCCGATCTTAATCTGCTGGATTATGATTTATGGTCAGTTTTAGAGAGTACGGCTTGCTCTAAACGCCATGATAATTTGGAGTCCCTAAAACAATCCATACGATTGGCAGTGAAGAATTTACCCATGGAAAGAGTGCGTGCTTCTATTGATAACTGGCCTCAACGTTTAAAGGACTGTATTGCAGCCAATGGAGACCACTTCGAATAAGCTTTTTATATTTTAAATTGTTTTATATTTATGTATTAAACTAACACACTGTAAAAGTAATAAATATTATTTGCAATAAAAAAAAAATCTTTTCTTCGTGACAATATTTATGGCAAGACGAGAAGAGAAGAGTATTTACAAAATAATCATCATTAGAATCAGTAACACAACTTCATAAGTTAGAAAAAACCTCACTTCATGAAATAGTCATTCAATAGAGTTATATGAACATAGAGAACTGTATTGATGAGTTTAATGGTTATAATTATATATTATAAATACAGATTTGTTACAGTCGCGAATCATATTCAAATCAACATACAACCTAATACCGACTTGTAAATTGCAAAAAACGTAAGAAAATTTGAATTTCGCGGGTTACCCTGACGCTTTCGCCTTAAGAGGGCTGTTTCGTTTTGTCACATCTCTCGGTCACACGTGACCAAATTTTTATGAATAAATGCTTTTTTGAAAAATGTAATCAATTAGCGAATTAGTAAATAATATTAATTTAATAGGTAAGTAATTATTACCCTACCTTTATGATTGTATAACTCGTCAAAATGTAGGGAACAGCTGATTTTTTTTCGCGATTTCAGGTTTGGTCCCATAGTAAAAGTTGTTTATAATGATGAGTACAGTGACCCGTTAAAATGATGCCCATGAATTCAATTTCATCCTGTATAGAGCCAATGGTTTTCGTTCTGTTTTCCTGTTGGCCTGCCTTGGCCTCACCAGTTATTCCTTTGTTTCAGATGCACCTCAAGTATCCGTTGTACGGCACTGGATCCAGCGCCATTACTTATTATAGTGAAACTACTACTAAGACTGGGCCTGTAAGTAACATTGTAGAAGCGTATAGTATCTGTGGTAGAAGCGTCAGGGTAGCCCGCGAAATTCAAATTTTCTTATGTTTTTGCAATTTGCAAGTCAGTATTAGTTGTATGATTCGCCGCCGTCACAAATATGTATTTGCGTACAGAATTATAATCATTACAATCAGTAATACAACTCCTTACGTTAGTATAACCCTCAAATGTCAAGATTTCATGTCATTCATTAGGATTACCTGGTTTTAGAGAGTTGTATTGATCACTTCAATAAATATAATTATGTACCTAAATACATACTCGTTACGGCCGCGAATTACATTGTGATCAACGTACAACCTAATACTGACTTGTAAATTCCAAAAAACGTAAGAAAATTTGAATTTCGCGGGCTACACTGACGCTTTCGCCTCAATATCGACTTTTTATGGTATTGGAGCTTTAGCGTAACATCGCCATTTGCATTGTTACCAGTTCCTATGACTTCTTAGTAGAAACGTTTCGATCTCAATTTTTACCGGCCCGTTTTTATTACAGAGAGAGATTTTGGAGAAGTTCCGAAGATGCCAACACTTCACTCGACCTATGGAGGAGAGGCTGGACGACGGCTGGGTTTTGTAGATTATTTATACTTATTCTTTTCCTTACAATAGTCTTGTCTAAAATTGTGGTTAATTTAATAAAGTCTTACAAAACTTATCACTTTTGTGTTTAAGTTCACTCCACTCGTACCTAAAAGCGTATCCCACTAAAGCGGAAAAAACATGAGAGTCCACCCGCGCAGTGGCGCCCTCATCGTTTGTTTAATAATAATAAGTTTAGAAAGTAAATAAAGATAATAATAATATGTATTGCTACTACTACTACCACCGCTGTATCTCTACGTTGACGTCGTGGTGGGGCTTGTGCGCTCCGAACTTTAGGTCTGTGCCGGTAGAGTTTACTTTGCCAGAACGGATCTAGGATGAGGAGCCAGACCAAGAGAGATACAGAAACCCGCAGGACAGCATGTGGCGAGCTGTTGGGCAGTAACAACCCCACGGACCCTATCTCCCGGGAGAAATCTTTTCCTCATCTCTGGCTTGCCTTTATTGGCCGGCTGGAGTGAACACTGACGAGGAACAGAGCTCCCACCTCTTTCTTGCCTTTATTGGCCAGCTTGAGTGGAGATTCGCAAGAGCAAACGTGCTCGGAGGAAGGAAGTAGGAATACTGGAAAGTAAGGTGCTGGTAGGGATCTTGACCGTACTTCCGGGATTGTCCTGATAGCCGTGGGATACCTCTCCACTCCTCAAGCACCTGAGGAAGTGTTGCCCCTTTATCGCTACGTCACTATGTGCTAGCGGCCGTTTCCGGGGGCCCATTATTGAGTGTGCAAGTCACCCCCTGCCATTTTATCAGTGTATAATATATTACATTGGTCAGGCAGGGGACATAGTTCTTCCATAGTTCAAGTTATCCAATCCACTTTAGCCACCCAGACCCATAGCCCAATATGTTTTGTTTCCACGTACAACAATAGTCCTGTACCGACCGGGGGATGTCCTTGGGTGCACTTGCATAGTGGATACAGGGATAATCGTCGGTTGGTGCATCATCATTTAAAATTATCTAAGGGGCCTCTGCGAGTTGGCTTCGGCTCCTCGTACGCCTTCCAAAGGTCCGGGACCCCAGGTCAAAAGATAATAATAATAACCTGGGACATTATTCACACACGGTCATCTGATCCCAAACTAAGCAGAGCTTGTACTATGGAAACCAGATAACTGATATACTACATATACTACTTTTTTTTTATTTCTTTTGAATGAAAATGCAGAAAATAAACATGTTGTGCCCCACAAGACTATACGGTATAAGTTTTATTGTAATCCTTAAAACGATGAGGGCGTCACTGCGCGCTCGGTATAGGTACACGTACCCTCTTAAATCTGCATCATAGATGTAAGAGAGAAATCTGCATAGACCTAAAGTACGCTTTTATAATTTCTAAGGTGACGTCCACGTCGACGTCACGTTACACAGGGAAGTAAAATGTCTGGAAATTTTAATTAATAACAAAATTTAATAACAGCACGTAGGTACCTATTTCCATACATTTTATGGACGTGGAAGAGGACATCCACAAGAATTTCGTCACGGAAGAAATTATAAAAGAGCACATTGGCTATTGTCGATTGGAAACCTGCACCCTAATTGCGTAACACTCTATCGATCGGAATCTGAATCATTTTGAAGCAAAATGCTATTCCATTGCTTCATATGTTCGAAAAATTTGTCTTCTCAACACCGTAAATAACGCAATGAATGTTGTTGAACTGTCAAAATGAAACCGATTCCGATTGATAGTGTGTTACGCAATTAGAGTTCTGGCTAGGCCAATCCTACTGATTTTTAAATGCATAGCTTCCAGAAAGCTATTAGTGAGTTACACTTTTTGATAGAAGAAATCAAATTATCAGCAATCTTGAAATCAAAATGTCATTTGAATTGTCACATGAACATGTATTATCAGAATGAAAAACATAGGAAATTCGGAACGCATACAACAATACACCACAGTCTACACACCATGAGTGAACAGCAAAAGAAGATAAGAAGGTATGAATTAATTAGGTACTAGGTTTTAGAAGCAGTTAACCTTAAAACAACAGATCGTCGTCATCCCAATTGTGGGGATAACAACCAGGCTTGAAGTCGCCAGAATCCGTGGTCGTGGAAAATGTGGAGGTGCACGTCAGAATACCAGTGAGGCACTCTATAGACCGGCAGCGAGCGGACAACGGTGTAGGGTTGTTGAGTACCTCTGGGAAACGAAACACAGATTATTCCTTTACCTGCTACTTTTAGGGGAGGAACTGATGTTCCTATCTGTTCAATAAAAATATTGGTGCCAATAAATAAATAGGTACCTAACTTAGTTCTGTATGAAACCAGCATGTACCTACATAGACACCTAGAGAACCTCGTAAATACTAACTCTTGTGTTCTGTGGATTTGGTCGAGAACATGATTATTATAGATATTTTGGCTACAATATTTTGAGTGGTACATGCCTTGAGATTCCCCGGAACCAACTGCGCTAATGGCTTTCCGTAAGAGAAGGCGCGCTTGAGTTCTGACCTTCTTCGCTTTTAACATTTTCAAACGATGAAACTCTTCCCGCTCCTGTTTACAAATAATACATATATAACTAACTAGCTTCTGCCCGCGACCTCGTCCGCGTGAAATTTCTTGTTCCTCCGACCCACCGCGTCGCATCGCATCGCCTGCCCGTGCTATTACTCCTTTTTCGCTTAGCGTTCTGACTTTTTTCATTTTGCTCGGCTCCTGAGGGTCGTAGCGTGATGATAAATAGCCTATAGCCTTCCTCAAGAATTGGGCTATCAAATGGAAACAAAAAAATCCAAATCCGACTGGCACTTCCAGAGATTAGCGCGTTTAAGCAAACAAAAAAAAACGAACTCTTCTGCTTTGTTATTAGTATACATAGATAGATTTGGATTTTAATTCAGGACATAACTCAGGGAGCTATCTTCTAACCCATAATTTTTGGTACGACCATTAAATTAAAAAGGTACCTATTTTATGAAGAAATTCTTACCCTTTCATCCATTTCCGTCATAATATAAGATTCAGTGTTACGTAACTTCGGCATGATGACTTTTTCGATACCATTTACCTTCCTGTAAACATTTAGAGACAAACAGCTCACTTGAAGTTTTGGTACTACTCGTACTTAGGTAACAAACTAATAAATTAAGATTAGGTACCGCTGCACGTATATAAAACATCGAGCTTCTGTCAATCATTTGTTTGAAGATGACCGAGTCGGAACGGATGTTTTCAATGCGTTTAATTGTGGTGAAACTGTGCAAGTGGGCCTAAGTACCTCATTCTGCCTAGCCTTTTCCCAACTATGTTGGGGTTGGCTTCCAGTCTAACCGGATGCAGCTGAATACCAGTATTTTACATGGAGCGACTGCCTATCTGACCTCCACAACCCAGTTACTGGGTAATACGATACCCCTTGGTAAGACTGGTTGTCAGACTTTCGGGCTTCTGACGACCCGTAACGACTGTCAAAGAACCTCGAATGACAGCGGGACCAACGGCTTAACGTGCTTTCCGAGGCACGGAGGAGTCTCGGTATGTAAAGATTATAGGTCACCCATCCACGGACCAACCCCGGCAAGCGTAGCTTAACCTGATGGATCGACCCGTGCGGCCGTTATTACTTAGCCACGAGCTCCTCTACCTATGTAACAAATATTTAAATTAATTCTACCTTAATGTGGACCTAATAGCTTCGTCTAAGAGTACGCAAGTATTTCTTAATGAGGCAAACTTGACGAGTATTCGTACGGCTTCCCGAAAAGCTTTCTTGGCTTCACTGGTTCGGTGGCCGCCCGCGCCGAGTCCTGCGTAGCGCAAGGGGTCCTCGACACCAGTCTCTTCTAAAGCTTGAAGAGATACTGTGGAAACTCCTGATATGTTCTCGGGTACACGCTGAACTCGAACTTGCGCCTGTATTGGTATGGGATAATGGAATTGTAAATTAAAAGTTCCTTCCGATACAATCGAATATTCGATAGTTCTTTCCGATACGATTCCTTGTCGGGTGTGCAAGTTGCCTTAGATAGTAGGTAGGTACGTTAGAATAGGGGTGGCCCCCCGGACTATTACTGCCATCTATGGGCGCTCACCCTATCACTATATACTAGGTATTCTTTCCCTACATTCTGAGGTAGTCGCGAAATTCAAATTTTCTCCATACGCTTTTTGAAAAATTAGCAGGCACGCACTTTTGTAAGTTGCAATAAGCAGGGACATGTTTCGATCGAGACTTGTTACCTATGACTACTCATAGGTAACAAGTCTCGATCGAAACATGTCACTGACAGCAACTTATAGTTGTAGAAATTAACTTACTAGGCCAATATTCTCAAGCACCAACGCATTTGACTCTCCATTAGTGAACTTGATAGCTGCCAACGTTATGTAAGCTTCTCTCAGAGTATGGCCCAAAATGGCCTGAGTTGAGGCCAATTCTGAGGCCACTTGCCTGCCTCTGAAGCGTAAAGCTTCAGCCTTGCGTCTGAGGAGTTGGTACCCTCGGTTCACCTGCTCCTGCCTGTGTTTTATTTCTTTCAACATGAAGAGAGATGCTGTCACCGGGTATCGGTTCTCTGTATTCATTGTTTGGCTGGTTCTATGAAATTTTATTCGTTTTAAACTCTTTTTGCGATTTTATAGGATTAACGTCGATCAGTCAATATCAAATTGCCAAAGATATTAATGTTACATGTTCTGTGATAATGACGTTCGATGAGAAAAGAAAATCGAGCATAGGGCTATAACTTTTTGTAAGTAAACTACTTACTTACAAACTTTTTTGTAATAATTTCGTAAGAGATGGCAAAACGTGGGCAAAACTTTTTGCATGCCCGTTATTACACTGTTATTACATGTGTGTTATTACTACTACATTCGTTTACAGTTATTTTACCTCGTGACAGCAACAACCCAATAGCAACCTTATTGTAACGAAAATCAAAATCACTGTTATTTTGATAGGCTTGTCAATGGCAGCAACCCAACGCATTGGTTTTGGGTTTATAAAACAGGGAAGATACGGTACACTCTAATGTCAAACACTCCCTACGGCGCGTCGCCCACACGAGCTAGAGTCGAGGCGGCGTCGCTTCGCGGGCGAGCGGTGAAGGGGTGCGGGGTGGGGGAAGGGAGGTGCGGGGGTAACCTGGAAAATCCCCGCTCCCTCCCTCCCCACCCCCCTGAACAGCGCGCCCGCGCCCGCCGCGACGCCGCCGCCTCGACTCTAGTTCGCGTGGACGACGCGCCTACAACTACTTTTCCCCAGTCATGTGCATTAACAACAGAAATAGAGAGACATATTACGCGGGCTGTAGCTTGAACGAGATAGCAATAATTGTTACTGTTACGTACAGACGCCAGCAGGTCAAGCTACCCGAAACCTAATGCTTTAGCGATAAAGTTGAAAATCTATTAAAGAAAGGAGATGGTGTCATAATTCACCCAAAAATCCAAGTGCAATCGATACGATCAAACTGTGTGCACAATAATTCCCTAGAACTATCTAAATAAACGTACCCAAGTTGCAACATCCTAATCCGTGGGATATCGGAGCTGAGATCCCGCCGGAGCTCTGTCCGCTGTACCGTGATTTCTCGCGGCAGCGGAGTTACGCCCCGGCGTTTCGCCTCCTCGCGCCACTCCCACACGTGCGCGAGGACTTTCGCCTCCAGATCCGACGGCGGCAATCTGGCAAGGAGGCTCGCCACCTCACCGGAGACCGTGCGGTAACCCCGGACTAGCCGAATGGCCATGACCCTCTGGGACGCGTTCAACCGGCGGACTGGCCGCAGCCTCAGGGAACGCGATTCACTATTCCCGTGAGATGGTTACACAAAGCAGGTAGAAATTTTGTTTCACTCTTGCGCAGTCATAGCGTATTTTTGCTCTCTTTCGCTCTCGTGGCACCGTGACGCCTCAGAATGAATTCTTTTCTTTTATTCAGTCGAGACTTAACTGCCTCTGCGATCTCATGTGCCCGTTACGCTTACGTTTGTTTTTGTTCACTTCGTTTTCTTTTATTGTTATCACTAGTTTTATAACCTGTTAGTTAAGTTTTTTGTTATTACTGTTACCTGTTGTTATTGGTAAAGAAATGGCTGCTTTTACCAGGGAGGAATACGCGGACATGTTGTTAGCGTATGGAAGCGCTAATACTAATTCGCGTGAAGCGCGAAGAATTTATCAAGAGCGTTATCCCAACCGCCGAGTACCCAGTCATCAGACGTTTGCGAGTACTTACCGACGTTTACGACAAACCGGTAACCTGAACTTACACGAACCACGAGTGGACGCAGCACGACCCGATACTACCATTGACGAACAAGTTCTTGCCGAGTTTGACGCGGACCCTACCAAAAGCATTAGACAGATAGCTTCAATACTTGGCTTAAGCATATGGAAACTGTGGTCTGTTCTCCGGCAAGATGGTAGGCATGCTTTTCACTACACTCCAGTGCAAGGTAAGATTAAGCCGTTTATGCACTGCATCTGATACGATTTTGTGGAATGTAGTAAATTATGAGACAGTTCAATTGATCGTTCCATTTAACCTTGATTTCGTCACTTTCTTTATTAGTTGTTTTGCCTCATGTTGTTTTTAGCGCATTCAATTCTAATTTCAAATTAAATTCGAATAAACTATTCCTATTCGGCCGCATTCACGTAACAATCAGGCGGCCAGCGCTTACAGGATTCGGATTTCGGATTCGGTTTGCGCAGGTGGTCAGCGTAGGTAAACTTGCCAGCACTTATGGCTCCTTTTTAGAACAAAATTGAAAAGTCGCACGCCCTTTTGTGAATGTGGTCTCACGTCTTTATGGCTAAGCCATAAAGCCAATTAGTGTACTTAAAAATTGAAGATAATTTAATTTAGATAATTGTAGAGTTTGAACTCGGAGGAAGAAAAGATTCAGTATTGAAATCGATTCTTAGACGTGTTTTGTTTGTTCTAGGTCTCGATGACAGTGATTTTGGGAGACGTGTGCAATTTTGTCGCCATTTGCTGCATACCGATGTGGACGACGTAAACTTTTTAAAAAGTATTCTGTGGACGGACGAGTCCAAATTTGACAAAGAAGGGATTGTCAATTATCACAATCTTCACCATTGGGCACTTAAAAATCAAAACCCACACGTGAAGAGACATAGGGGCTTCCAGAGGAGATTCAGTGTGAATGTCTGGGCAGGAGTGATTGGCGATAAGCTAATAGGGCCTCATTATTTGCCCGACAACATCAATGCGAACAACTACTTGGATTTTTTGATAAATGATTTACCACCATTAGTGGAAGAAGTGTTCCAAGTAGACATAAACAGGCCTATTGTCTTTCAACACGATGGTTGCCCAGCTCACTTTAGTCTAATTGTACGTGAGCATTTGGATAATTGTTTCCCAAATTCGTGGATTGGCAGGGGAGGACCAATTCCCTGGCCTCCACTATCGCCCGACCTCACTCCGCTCGATTTTCACGTGTGGGGAAGGGCAAAGGAACTAGTTTACACTACAGAAGTAGAAAGTCGAGAAGATTTGTTAAATCGAATTAATGCTGCTTTCGAAGTTATGCGACAGGAGATGCTGCTGCGCACAACAACTGTAGAAATCAGACGTAGATGCCGCACCTGTATTGCAAATGAAGGGCGTCAATTTGAACATCTGTGATTTTATTTAAATAAATTATTTAAATTGATTTAATTGTTTTATTAACGCACCTAACTGGTACAGCATAATTTCAATCGATCATTTAATTTTTACCAACTTTGCAGTATTAAATTTCGCAAAACATTTAACTTTCCGTAAAGGTAGAGTTTCGTCAAAAATTTCCTACTTGATAAAATTATGAAATAACTCTTAAAGTTTTTTTTTATAAAAGAAAATTACATACCATTAGAAAGCTCACACACTAGGGATGTTTTGCTAGAATTGGAACTCCTCAATCATTTTTTGTTTTTTTTTTTAATGCAAGTTGAAATTAACATTTAAGTATTTTTTACATCTTTCTGTAAGTTTGAGGACTCATAACTTTTTTTCTAGCTAACATCTGAACAAAGCAGTAATTTTATAAGAATCTGCCAACATCAAAGATTAAAATAAAAAACAAAATATTGCCTGTTTTACCCATTTTTAATAAAAAATACACTTTAAAGTTAAGAAAGTGGTGAAACAATAAAAAAGAAAAAAAAATATTTTAAAAATGCCCAGTGGGCCAGGGCCAAATAAATTAGGGCTGAGTAAGTAGCAGATGACCCCACCTATCCACCATTTTCGTATGTTCAACGTTCTGCCAAACACCCTGTATATGATTTGGATTTATTCTATTTCAAGCGATTACTTCAGAGAGGCTTATATGATCTATTCCTAGATGTTGAGGTAGAAATTCATTTTCTAGACATTATCGTGCCTTTTTTGACATCCGGATGAAAGTCGCTTTAGATACTCAGCATGGATGCCAATCGAACATGCGGTTCACCAGATCGTAACTTACAGAGATAAACACCCAATATTGACTGAGATTTATCAAGTTGTCGTAGTGACGGCGTTTCGAGCAATATGTTATTGAACAACTCGTGATTTACCCCAGTCCAGAAGTGGAGATCGTCTCCACTGACTTCGTGGAGGCTTTCAAAATTAAGACAATTTCTTTTTTCTCTCTGTCAAAACATGACGGTGTCTTTTTTGCAATACTAAACGATTGCAAATCACACACCGATTGTTTTCTGCCATATTAAACAGTATCCACTCACAAAGCTAACTCAGAATCCAGTATGAAATGCCACAATGTCGACTGTCCAAAGTCGAAATAAAAACTCAAGTAGATAACACACAGATGGCTACGAAATCAAGCGAAGGACTGGGATAAATGACGTCACACGCCAAGAATACGTATTTGCCGCATGCAGTATTGGTAAAACGTAGAGTGCAGTTTCAAAATACCTGCGTAATTAATGAATACCTCAGTAAAGTAGTATTGATACAGTTTATTTCTATTATTATTTTGTTAGGTGTATATCGATATTTTTCTTAGTGTAATATAGTAACGCAACTAGGAGAAACTCGACTGCTGTTATGCTGACAAGCTAAGATTGAAATAAATGAATACCTTATAATACCGACAATGACGATACAATACCATCAATGAGAACTACAACTATTATTACTTACTACTACTACCTACCTTAGTAAAGTAGTATTGATACAGACTACAAATAGTTTATTTCTATTATTATTTTATTAACTGTACATAGATATTATTCTTAGTGTAATAACGCTAATAGCATCTATGACGTCGTTGGTACATAATACAATCGAGAGCATGACTATTTTGGCACCACAGCTGTGAAAATCCCAAGTCAAAACGTTGTTTTTTTGCATACTTTGAGAGCCCATAGCTCCGATATCCCACGGATTAGGATGTTGCAACTTGGGTACGTTTATTTAGATAGTTCTAGGGAATTATTGTGCACACAGTTTACCGTATCGATTACCTACGTTTCGTTTTTGGGTTTTTGGTCCATAGGTACATTTTGGACCATGTCCTTTGACAGATTGTAGTAGCTTGATGTGCGGGCGTCTGTACATTGTATATAATGTACCTACCCTTTTTTTTTGTGGATGGGAAATCATCAAATAACTTCTCCCGCTCTGGGTGGAGCGGAAGGGCGTGTCAGACTTTTACTGACTAAAACCCACCCGTGTTCCTTCAGTTGCCTATGCCAGGGCCACGGTATCTTTTTCAAACAGCCCGCGACCCCAGCGGCATCGGCCCTATTGGACCCCATCTTTTGCTGACATCTCTTTGAGGCGCGCGTGGAACACAACGCGCCGTCGACCCGGGCCTGGTCCTCACCGGACGGCTAGCTACCCACTACTCACCGTCCGAATGTACCTACCCTAGACGTAAATTCATCGATAGAAAAGCACAAAAATAAAAATGATTAATTCTAACCTAAGAACTTTGGTGTTGCCAACTTTATATTATTACCCACTATTGTGGGAAATATGTATTTATTTTGCAAGTGCATTAATTATATATTTGAAAGATTTATTGGCTTGTTGCAGTTTTCCTGAACATGATAATTTACGTCGGAATTGGATTGTAGCTACAGAACAAACAGATTGGACAACCAAAACCTTCGTCAAAAATGTGCAGCATATATTTTGAGAATACATATACAATCAATCTGCCTAATCTTTTCCCAAATATGTTGGGGTCGGCTTCCAGTCTAACCGGATGCAGCTGAATACCAGTATTTTACATGGAGCGACTGCCACAGACCTCCACAACCCAGTTATTGGGTAATAGGTACGATACCCCTTGGTAAGACTGATTGTCAGACTTTCGGGCTTCTGACGACCCGTAACGACTGTCAAAGATCCACGAATGACAGCCGGGACCAAGCGCTTAACGTGCTTTCCGAGGCACGGAGGAGTCTCGGTATGTAAAGATGGTCTGGGGTCATGGGTTGGGGTTGAGAATACGTATACGTCACGCAACAAAAGTATTTGAACCCAAGCAAAAAATTAGAAACATTCATACGAAGCGTGTTTTATTTAAAGGAAAGTAGTTTCTAAACAGTATCTAAGATGTCATATTATTATGGTCCACCATTAGATGTAGTTTAGAATAGTTTAAGTTATGATGAGGCTGACTTGCCACTGTGGATAAAAGCCTCTTATAAAAATTTAGAATAAAAAAAAAAAAAAAAATGGTCCACCATATGAATCTGATGAAACAATTTTTACAAACCGTGAGATTAAGGAAATTGCTCCACATAATTGTCAGATTACGGGTCAGCACGACAAGGACATCAAGCTGAGCCGTCTGTATATTAATCTGACGCACGAGTATTTCAATGTTACGTATTATTTTTTGCATTTTAAAAATCGGCTATGAGTTTTGGTCGCGTCCAAATCGTCAGTCTTTTGAATAGGGGAGGAGCTCCTTAAGGGTTTACTTAACAGCCCTTCTGAACATCTGACGAATAACTTTTTCCCATTTTCAACCCATTTGTACGGCCACCCCCACCCCCACCATGCAAACCGACAAAATGATATTCCTGCGTTATCAGAAACACGTGGGGCATATACACTATCAATATCGGACGCGCTCAAGTATTTCCATATGATAGTTTAATTGCATTTTTGAAAACCTGTAGCCGCTTCCCCCCACCGGTGAAGGGTATACATTATAATATAACCTTTTTTTCTTTCTACAATCTAATCTTCAAAATACAATAGGTCCGCACGACGATCGAGTAAATCTGGCCTCCCCTACTACGTGACGTGACGAGACGAATGGTCCCAGGGACCACGGCAGCGACTAAGGGTAAGGTTAAGCTTTGGTTTTCTAGGAAAGGTTCCGTCATATTATAACGGCTGTCATGAAAATCTGTCATTTTCACCCATAGCCAAATTGATATCTTTTGTCGCATTCACACAAGAAAAAGAGCAACTTACGCCGATGTCGTGTGAAGTAATGAAACGAAACGATGAGATTTTTTGTTTCACGGCGCGTGTCGCGTTTTTCAAGATTTAGCATAGTACTTATATAAACAAAGTTTGACAGTTAAACGTGCAGCTAGCTATTGTCTTATTTTATTACAGTTTTTAAGTGTTCTAAATTAAATAATGTATGTTATATTTTGTTGTGAACAATTTACACATAAATAATTCAATATTAAAAAAAAGCCATGGTGCATTGTAAAGGGTTAAAAAGGTGTAAAAGTGATAGTGGAACGAAAACGCCAGACTTTTCATTCGTAAGTATACCACTCTTTATAAGTTACTAGGCTTTCAATAACATTTTATTGTGTTCATGCATTGTGTATAATGTACCCTAGACGTAAATTCATCTATAATAAAGCACAAAAATAACATTTATTGATTCTAACCTAAGAACTTTTGAGTTGCCAACTTTTATTTATATTTTCATCCACTATTATGGGAAATATGTTTTCTACAGTGTGTATTAATTATATATCTGAAAGATAATGGCTTGTTGCAGTTTTCCTGAACATGATCATTTACGTCATTACTGGACTGTAGCTACAGGGCGTACAGATTGGACACCTAAACCGTCATCAAAAATCTGCAGCAGCTATTTTGGAAAAAAAGAATGTTAATCAAAAAGAAGAAACTTACACTACTATTACCTAATGCTGTACCAATTCTGGTATTTCAGTTAATAACATATTAAGTTTCGATCCAGGCTTTATGTTTATGTATATATAGGGTTTTTAAAACTATGTGCAATTAATTACCTGTTGTGAGACTATTATTTTTTGCATTTTATGAGCAATAAATGACTGAGACAGGCTTTTCTTAAACTCTGAACGTGATTCAAGTTTTAAAATTGATCTAGAGCACAAAATACCTTATTTTGTAATCACCATCTTCCTACACCTATTTTGCATTAATGTCTTGTTAAAGATAATTAACTTTTTTTTAGGAAACAAAGGCCTGTATTCCATCATTTTCCTCCATCAGTTTACATGAAGAACCAATTCTGTAGGTAAAAGCTAAAGGACCTTAAGTCACATTTTATAAATTATTCAGTAGAGCTCATTAAAGATGTCTATAGGTACCCGAAATTAGATATTAAAATCGACCGAGTATAAAAAGTAAATAGTGTATCGTTGTGCAAAAAAATTATGATTATGAAGGTTTATTAAGCTATTATATTGTGATATTTTTTGACAAATATTGTTCCTTAAGGCTATAAAAATAAAAATGGACTTAAGGTCCTTTAGCTTTCACCTACAGAATTATGGAAATTGAAAATAATTTAAGCATTCTTGTAAGTACAGTATATAAAGTATATTATAATAATTATTGCACATCAAGCTACTACAATCTGTCAAATTTATTTAATAGATTTTCAACTTTATCGCTAAAGCATTATGTTCAAGGTCGATTGGGAACATTTGATAGTTTCGGGTAGCTTGATGTGCTGGCGTCTGTACATAGCTGTAATATACTGATTGAAATACTGTATTGATTCGGGGGAAAAATAATAGTATTTTCTCCCGAATCAATACAGTATTTTGTATATGTATTCTTCAGTATTAAGATAAATTACTTTTGTAATAATCTTGGTACATTAATACATTATCAAGCAGTTTGATCGAGGGATGTCATGAAATCAAAAGTTTGGCAAATTTTAATTAACATATAAATAAATCACATGATTCCAGATTGATCGTGCTGTTGCCATACTGTTGTCAACTAGTGGTCAAAAGCCAGTTGAAACGGTATACCCTCCAATTTCTAAACAACCATCAATAGTAAGTATTACAACCAAAAAATATTGTGTCTGTAACAAAGTTATGGTTATTAAACAGATTTTTTTGGATTTTAGGACAAGACTCTAGAGTATTCCTCGAACGTTAAAATAAATGCGCAAAGGTACATAACAGAAATCCTTTGTGCACAACCCGCACTGACTGTAATTGGCGAAGATGCCATTTACGTGGACGATAATACTAGGGCCCACCGTTCCGTTCGGTATTCGTCGTTTGGATTGGCCAGCGCGGAGCCCCGACCTTAACCCCATTATTAGACGTCTGGGACCTTAAGCAAGTATGATCTGTCCAACCACTTCCACAAAACATCAGGGAGCTTTAACGTGTGATCTCGGCTGAGTGGGAACACATTTCACAGGACACCATTAAAAGCCTGGTGGAAAGCATGCCAAGACGATTACATGCCGTAACCGCTGCAAGGGGAGGTCATACTCGTTATTAATTTTTATTTTTTGTATTGTATCTTTTTGATTAAAATACCGTAAAAATTATATATAAATCTTAATTTCATTATTCCCATAAAAATGACCACACGGCTCTGTTTACATTGACTAAAACACCGATTCCTGGATTTAAGTGTTAAAAAACTATATTCTCATTGATAATAAGAAATTTCCAGTCATTTGGACTAATGACATACTAAAAATATTAATATTATCCATATAAAAGCCAATGACTGTAAGGTGCCCGTTTTTTTTTTTCTCTTACTAATTCTATACATTCTCGGAAGCGAAACACCTATGTATTTAGAATCACACAAATTGTGGGGTAATTTTTCTTCACACGGTAACCCAAACTACAATGACGTAATTTTTTTTGTCCCGTTCTGCGACACGCTTTCTAGGTGTCTATAGTATTTTCTGTCTACGTTTTCACCTGTATTTGACATTATGTCAAACCCCGCCCCCTAAAGATTTAAATCGCTAGTTGCCTTCAGCGTACTTAGTCACGCGAAAAAGTGTCAATACTATCGTATTGACACTTTTTCGCGTGACTAAGTAGTAGTAATGAGAAGAGTGAGCTCACACATTTATTAAATAGCATTTCCATGACAATCAAGTCCAGTCACTGTTTGATGCGGTAGGGCGAATCTAACGATTTAAATTTTTGCCGCTGTCATAATTTTCATGACAGCCGTCACTGCGGCCACTGCTCTTCCAGGAAACCGTACCTAAGACATAACGCCGCTGTGCAAAATGCTACATTACACTCATTATAAACATTTAAACTGACGTTTACGTTAGTGTGGCTCTACTTAAAAAAAGAAAAACATTTCGACTTGCCTACAATAAAACCAAAAAAATATAGGAAATACTCATTATTTGATCTAAATTCTTAAATATTTCTTTACATTTCATAAATGTACATTTATAAAGCAGTCTCTCATAATACAAATTATTCTACAATGATCACTGGTCATATTCAGTCCCAATAAAACACTCTAGGTCTCAGCTGTCCGGCCAATAGTTATAGCTTCCTGAGGGGGGAGGAACGGGCATAGGTGGTCCGTTCGGAGGGGGTCCCGTGCCCGCACTGTAAGGTGAACCTTGTGGGGACCCATACCTTGGTCGGAACCAAGGCCTACTTGTGTATTGATACTGGTTACTCGCGTAAGCTGCCAAGTTCTGTCCAGTAGCGTTTGGGTACGGGTTTTGTGGAGTCTGGTTTGGCGCGAATGCCACATTCGGCATGTTCGGAAGGTTGGCAGTAGGATACGTTTGTGGCGCTGGCGTCGTAGATGGAGAAAAGCTAGTTTGCTGTGAGTTTTGTGATGTTGGTGTACTTGGAGGCGCGTAGGATTGATTAGAAGTCTGGTTCGAGCCGTTTGTTGGGTTGTATGTGGGAGGAGGTTGTGCCGTCGTCGTTTGACTGGCGTAAGTTGCGGTTTGGCTGCCATTCGATGACCCGTACGTCGGTGTTCCATTCTGATTGGACGGTGTAAAGCCTGTCGTCTGCGGTGATTGGCCGTCTGACGTAAATGTTTGCTGATTTTGCACTGTACCCGTCAATGAATATCCGTTATCTTGTGATGAAGATGTGATGTAATTAGTTTGGTTGTTAGCCCCATTTGTTTCAGTTTCCGGGGATGTAGATTGTCCGTTGCCATTGTTTGATGTGTTCTGAGTGGCTGGTATACTGTACTGCACCGTCGGATTGTTAGTGGGAAGGTTGATAGTACTAGAGTTTCCTTGCATCATATACTGTTGGGGCATCCCTGTATACTGAGACGTGGGCGTCAGAAATGAATTTGGTACTATTTGGTGCACAGGCGGTTGTGACCCAGGGATCGTTTGCCCAGGGTTTATAGGAGATGAAGCTGGAGCTTGCACAATAGGAATCGTCCCTAAGTTAGGGTTCAATTGATGTCCCGCTAGAGCTGCGTTCAATTGCTGGGCGGATAGCTGCGTATTAAAGTTGAGTCCTGTGGGCATATACTGCGAGGTAGCTGGCATGTTCATTAAAGGCACGTTATACTGGACTCCGCCTGGCATGCCCAATTGGTTAGGTTGCATCACTGTGACATTCTGACCGGGTTGGAGGACTTGTTGGAACCCAGGAGGTAACGCACTTTGCATGAGGTTCGGATGATTCGCAGGTATCATGTAGACTTGGCTGTTTGGTTGCCCAAGCATTGTTGGAACCTGGCTTATGTTCAATGGGTTCTGTAACACTGTCATGCCTTGAGGAACTGTGATCATTTGCACGTTTTGTGCGGTATTCTGGACTTTACTGAGGTCTTGCTTCTGTCCATCTTTGCTGGTTTGGATTTGTATCGCGTTTCTGTCGATCTGGCGGATGTACATTCCTGTACCATCTTGGCTCAATCCGGGGGATGAGACACTGTAAAGAGATATTTTATAGTTAATAGTTAGTACTATCAGAAGGGCAGGAAAATGAGTTAGTACTATCTTAGAATTAAAGATGATGCGAATGTGGGACGAAGGTTGATTCCTACAGAAAAGACTGGATGTATTAGTAGTGAAAATAAGTTTTTTTAAATGAAGTAATGCCTTTACCCTGCAATCAAACAATACAGGTCAGTTATTTGTTAGTATTTAGGGTCAAAATTGTAGTTTCTTACTTCGTCTGCTGTCCCGAAGACACTTGTATAATGGTGCCGTGTGCTGGGTTAATTTTCATTCCCATACTGACAATGGCGTTGTCCTTAGCTGTAAAATAATGTAAAGTTATAGTACAAACTCTGTATGTTTTAACAACGCTTTGCTCTCTACGCTTAGGTATTACAGGAGTGAGGTACTACTATGCTGTTAGTAAAATAACTAGTAAGATACATGGACTTTTGTTAAATTACTTGCAAAGATGATGGATCTCGGAACTCTCCATCGAATTCTGTAAATAATTAATTTAATGGTTCTAATCTACTACATACTTCCTCCGCACCATTCATCTTCAGAATAAAATAGAAAAAAACAATGGTAGTTTTAAACGTAAAACTATGCATAGCATGTCGCGGTGACGCGATTTCCCTCTACCAAAAATCGCGCAACGCGCCAAAATAAGTTTTCGCTTCAAAATCTAAGCAGTAAAGTAAAAATACTCAGTGAAAAATATACGCTTTGACGCAAAATGGCAGTCTTTATAATCGAATCAGTTTGTCGCGGTCAGCTGCTTCAAAACTACGCTTGGCAGACGTTATAGTTTGACCGCTACCGCTGTACCGCTGGGGCGGGACCGCGCCCGTGAACGTTGACGATTGAGCGACGGGTGGCCTTGAGCGTTGACGAATGAGCGACGGGTGGCCTTGAGTGATAACGAATGTGCGACTGGTGGCCGTGAGCAGTGACGAATGAGCGACGGATAGCCGTGAGCAGTGACGAATGAGCGACGGGTGGCCGTGAGCAGTGACGAATGAGCGACGGTCTGCCGTGAACAATGACAAATGAGCGACGGGTGGCCGTGAGAGATGAATGAGCGACGGGTGGCCGTAAGAGTTGACGAATGAGCGACGGGTGGCCGTGAGCGTTGAGTAATGACGCGCACATACCTAAGGTGGTACTACGGTAGCGGTCAAACTATAGTAATAAGTATTTGGAAGTAGGCTCTTCAATTTCTTACACTGAGTTCCACTGGATTCTGTATATTTTGCCATCGATATTCGTTGGAGATATTCTGCAAAGGATAAGGTGCTTTATAATATAAATTGCTAGAAAAAAGTAAATAGAAAAAGTCCTCCGATGAAGTTCTTTTTAGTGGTAGCTGCAATGCAGTATAAAAGCGAGGCAAAGAATAAAAAACAGTGGTGGCCCAGTGGTAACGGCCGCGACTTAACGAGTTCTTTGTGTAAATTATTTCATCACCACAGCTCTTAAAATGTTGAAGATAAACATCGTGAAGTAGAGAGAGAAGTCCTAGAACCAAAAATTCGAAGACATGTGACATCTACCAACCGGCACTGGGCCCGCGTGGTGGATTAAGGCCCATGCCCTCTCATCAAGAGGAGGCCTGTGTCCCAGCAGTGATAAAACATCATAGCTGATTATGGAATAAGGTTTACTTCTACGCTAGGCACGCAATTTAGTTACTACATAATACAGGTAACGAATACCTTTTTTGATTAGTTAGAATTTGATAGTTGTATACTTAGGTAATTAATATTGATGACGAGGATGTGTTTACGCCTTTGAAATAAATATCACGCTTAAGGAGAAAGCGTCAGGGTAGCCCGCGAAATTCAAATTTTCTTAGGTTTTTTGCTATTTACAAGTCAGTATTAGGTTGTACGTTGATCAAAATGTAACTCGCGGCCATAACAAGTATGTATTTTCATAATTTTAATCATTAAAGTGATCAATGCAACTCTTTAAGACGAGGTAATCCTAATTGAATGACTATTTCAAAACTTCACATTTGAGGATTATACTAACTTAAGGAGTTGTATTACTGATTCTAATGATTATAATTCTGTAAATACATTTTTGTTACGGCCGCGAATCATACAACTTAATACTGACTTGCAAATTGCAAAAAACGTAAGAAAATTTGAATTTCGCGGGCTACCCTGACGCTTACGCATTTACGCAAAAAATGCCATCGAATGAAAACTAAGGATAGTTTTTTTTTTAATAGTGTGTAATAAAGGCATAAAATAAATAAGTATACGCATTACGTTCAAAGAGTAGCTAATCAAAATATTTTATAATTGCAATTTAGCTATTAAAACGTTGTTTATGCTTTACGCAAAAGCAGTCAACATACTCCAGTCCAATTATTTGGAGTCTTCTTCATCCACAAATTTCTCAGCCGTCATCTCGGTTCATACGGTCTTCCTAGCTAATATACAAGGAGTAATTTTTGTCACCGTTAACGGGTCACTGTCCTCATCATTCTTAACAACTTTTACTATGGGACAAAACCAAAAATCGTGAAAAGCTGCTCCCTGCATTTATGTCCGCAAAACTCTTCAAAATGTAGGAAACAGCTGAATTTTTTTCGCGATTTCAGGTTTGGTCCCATAGTAAAAGTTGTTCATAATGATGAGTACAATGACCCCTTAAGAGGATAACGGTGATTAAAATTACACCCAGTATAATCTTTCAACGTTACGCAAAAGCAGTCTGAACATAAAAGCCTAATGGCCACAAGTGTCCGCTGAAAACAAAGAAACACTAACGCAAGTTAGATGAATTCAAGATTTCCAATGTGTGGCTGCGTCCTTCGCCAATGTCTAAATTCATCACAACTCGGCTCAAAATCTTCATTGCTTACCTACACCAAAAAATAAAAATAAATCACTGACGCAAAGGCGATTGATCAAAAAAGCCTACGTGATGAACGGCGCTGATAATAGGGTGATTCGTGCATAATTATACATGGATTGTGGCCCTGAAAATGTAGAAAAGCTTCGTTTGCTGTCTTGATGCTGTATATTTCGTTGCAGATTAAGCTAGCCAGGAACCCGAAAAAAGAAAGCAGTAGAAACTCAGTCCGGAAACAAAATACCTAGTACAGGATCTGCTTTCTTTACCTGTTTTTTTTTTTGTGGTATGCTATAAACCCAAAGAAAAACAATGGATGGCCTGCTGTATGTTAAAGCTAGTTAAAAAGGTAAGTATATCTAGATATAGCGCTCGCATCGCATTCTTAACAGGTAGCTAGAGGGTGGTGAATTTTGCAGACAGATTTGCAAAGACGCTACGCTACGCTAAAATCAGTACAAAAACAGGGTAACATGCTTAAGTCCGAGAGGATTTGTTGTAGCCATGTGATTGGTATTTTCTCAGGTCTCAGCCAAGCTGCTTTAAAGAAAATGATTAGGAGCACCGATACCGATACCGGTTCCGATATATTGGCGATACTTCGGGTTTGCCGATATTTTTATTCGCGCTAGGTACAACGATACTTTTCAAATTTCGCGCTTCAAAAAAGTAATGTAAACGCGCGTGCTGATTCGTCTATTTCGTTGCAAACGAGGCAAGAACAATAATGACGTCTTATACCCAAAGTTGAAGAAAATGGCGCAGAAATACTTTAGTTTCCAAATGAGTACTGTCGCATCAGAGGGACAATTTTCCACCGCAGGTCTCATTCAAACAGACTTGCGAAATCGCCCTCGCAAAACTTGAGAATAGTTTGTTTTTTAAACAAAAATCCTAATTACTAACACTAGCCAATAATTTGAATCCTAACTAATATTATAAATGCGAAAGTGAGTTTGCTTGCTTGTTACGCCCCAGAATAAATATTAACAAGTACTAACGTTACGTTTTCACGGCTCGACTGATTTTTATGAAATTTTGTATAGGGATACTTTAAACCCTGGGGAAGGACATAGGCTGTAGCCTATCGACATACCTCGCGGGCGAAGCCGCGGGTGGAAGCTAGTAACTAATAATCTCATTCTCATTAAAAAAAAAAAATAACCCAAATTGTATTTTATTTATTTTACATTCATTTAAATTCAATAAGCGTATCGACATCGGTATCGGTATCGTCGATATTTTTATAAGAGTTATGGGTATCGGTATCGTATCGACGAAAAGGCGTATCAATGCATCCCTATAAATAATTATTCTCAAAATGCCTTCTCCCCTTGTCTGTTCAACTATTGTAGGTACTACTTGTTGTTCAACTATGATGGCGGAACGCAGATGTCTTAAAAATAACACAGATAAAAAAACACGCAAGCCTTAATTAATTGATATATGACTGATTAAGTAAGCAGGTGCTGGTTACATTACATAAATATTTAATACACGAGATGACCTGAATAAATTGTTGCTCTTTAAGTTGATGCGGAATCTTATTTGATGTGTAACATCTTTCCTCTCGCTTTCCTGCAATTGGTCATTAAAAGTATACCTATTCCATATACCAAAAAAAAAAAAAACAAAAAAATGTCTACGCGCAAAAGTTTTTCGCATACTCACCTCCCTACTTCCTCATTTTTTACTTTGTCGATGAGAACCTGATATTCTGAGTCTTCCAAATAGGAATGACCAAAGGGTGGAGTGGAGATTCCGCAACTATTTCTACTGGAGTGATCAACGCAGATAACACGCTAAAGAATTACGCTGTTGCCATTACAAAGAGTACGCAAACGCTTAAGGCAGAGCTTGTACAAATAAATACTAGCTTCAAGTCATCTCGTATAAAAACAGCAGATAATCTTCAAAGTACCTGGTGCCGCGGTCCAGGTGCGGGAATCTCTCGTGGAGTTCTTGTCATGGCTCACATGCGACCTGGAGCATCACATCGTTTCAATACACGAACACAACAAACAAAAAAAAAAACTGTTTGAAAAAGGAACCAGAGTTGGAAGGAGTTCTTCATTTCTTCACAAAAGCGATGCGTATGAAGGTTCAAAGAACTGTAAAGTCATTTTCTGTAACGAGAATATCTTCCGTGATTCTTCTTTCTTGTAGAACTGGCCGTTTGTAATGATTTTGGGCAATACGATGAAAACATTACTTTTCAGAAGTCGGTAAAAAGCGTGTTCGATTACTATTGTGACCTAAGTGGGTAAACTTATGGTTTGTCCTGAGAAAACGAAAGATGCTTGTTAAGAAGATAGTCAAAATAGTAATAAAACAAAACTAAAAAAGCTAGGAAAAATAAAATTTCGTTTTTCTTCTAGTGTCCTCATTTTTCTTCCAAGTGACGAATTACTTCTTCTTTTTCGTCAAAGTAAAAGATTTCAATATTTGAAAAATAATAAGTAGGTAATGATTATTAATTGTAACGCCAATTGAAGTTTAATTTAAATGCTTGTAGTAATTTATTAGACAAATTCCGTGTCATTTTTCAAATATCAAAATCTTGTCGAAAAGATAGTTGCTATATTTTGAAATGTAATAAATTCATGTAATGTAAGTATGTGTGTTGAATATTGTTAAGGATCAAAGCTTAGATTATATAATGTCCAGATTCCTAGTAGGCCCCCGTAAATTGATTCCAAATTTAAGTAGCTACTACTAGCTAAGTTGTCCGATCCCCGCGCCACACGTCAAGGAGCGTTCGCTGCGTAAAAGTCACGAGCCGGGTGTTTTCATTTCTAAAAAAATGATAGTTTGTGCTGTGAAATCGTGTAAAAAATACACTACAAAAAAAGAAAGTGCACTAACATGTCATTTCATAAGTAAGTATTCAATTTCACCGTGTATTTCTTAGTTAAATTTGAAAATGAAAAAATAATAATGTGGCGCAGTAACTGTTGTAGTGTTGCCTAGGGCATGAAATCAGTTTATCCATATTTATAACACCTCTCGAAAAAAACGAGGGATGACAAAGGAGTTTTATTAACATGGACGATGATTGTTTTTGTGAGTGTTAGTTTGTTTCTTTAACCGTATAGTTCGGAAACGCCCTCAATTGGACCCGAACACATAACCTCCGTCGGCTCGTTATTAGAACGACGACATACAACACCCTAAATTGATTATTGCCACCACAATCTTATAGTGTGCGTTAATTAAAAAGCTCATATGTTAGCGCCATTAAATCTTTAATGTTTAGCACGCAAGGATAATAATTTACTTTTATAGAATCCAAGTCTGTAAATGCGATAATTGCCATTTTGATGACAGGTCGTGGCTAAAAAACATAAAAATTGGGGATTTCGAACATCCAAACTCCACCACAGACAGGGGCAGTGAATAATACATTATTTATTTGAAGAATTCATCCATTGTTCAAGGTACATAAGTAGTGGTAATGAAGTTTTTTAATATCCAAAATCGAAGTTTCGTGCCAATATCGTGTGTTTAAATTTTTACTTGTCTCAAATATCACACACACATGTAGATACGATTTAACATGTGACAAATATTATTCAAAATATTATATACAACAAGAAAATGCCCAGATCTTAAAGTAATATACAAACGTAGATCCAATAATACGTAATATTCATTACCATACCCATTTGAAATAAGGAGAAATATTGCTTGTAAAAGCGAATGCTAGAGTACACAAGCAAGCATGGTGTAATAAGACCCGTTTTTTTAAAGGCGCTAGCGAAATGAGAGCTAAAAATTAAGAACACTTTCGCAGTGCAATTAAATTTTGAATGATGTTTTTTTTGAACATTCACAAATTCATAACAAAGATGCGGTCGTAGCTAGCACATAAAATCACAATATTAATTTATTACTTCTGCTCTGTGTAGTAAAAACGTGTGCGGTCGCGAAACCCCTGTCAGGAACGAAGTTCGTTCATACGTACCTATGATTTAAAACAAAAACACAATTTTCGCAGCCGCCATCTTGGATTTATATTTTGACCTTACTATCGACTTCAGCACCCTAGAAAACCACAAAAACGACGCGCATGATTAAAAATGTGAAAATTGTCACAGCCGTCATCTTGGCTTTTCATTTTAACTTCACTATCGGCTAGCACCCTCGAAAACCATGAAATCGATACCCATGATGAAAAATGTCTAAATTTTCGCAGCCGCCATCTTGGATTTACATTCTAGCGTCACTATCGGCTTTAACACCCTCGAAAACCATGAAAACGACACCCATGAAGAAAATTTGGAAAATTTTCGCTGTCGCCATCTTGGATTTATATTCTAACGTCACTATCGGCTTTAGCACCCTCGGAAACCGTGAAATTGATACCCAAGATGAAAACTTTTTAAATTTTGAATTTTCATTTTAATTTCACTATCAGCTAGCACCCTCGAAAACCATGAAATCGATACTCATGATGAAAAATTTTAAAATTTTCGCAGCCGCCATCTTGGATTTACATTCTAACGTCACTATCGGCTTTAACACCCTCGAAAACCATGAAAACTACACACATGATGAAAATTTTGGAAATATTCGCTGCCACCATCTTGGATTTATATTCTAACGTCACTACCGGCTTTAGCAACCTCGAAAACAATGAAAACGACACCCATGAAGAAAAATTTGAAAATTTTCGCAGCCGCCATCTTTGATTTTCATTTTGACCAAATTCACACTTTTTCTTTCTTTTATATTCCGACCATTTCAAGCTAGTAACAAACAAAATTAAACAAATTAAAACAAATAACAACATGTCGTCAACAAAAAATCTGCCTAGCCTTTTCCCAACTGTTGGGGTCGGCTTCCAGTCTAATCGGATGCAGCTGAATACCAGTATTTCACATGGAGCGACTGCCTATCTGACCTCCACAACCCAGTTACTGGGTAATACGATACCCCTTGGTAAGACTGGTCGTCAGACTTTCAGGCTTCTGGCGACCCGTAACGACTGTCAAAGATCCACGAATGACAGCCGGGACCAACGACTTAACGTGCTTTCCGAGGCACGGAGGAATCTCGGTATGAAAAGAAGGTCACCCATCCACAGACCAACCCCGGCAAGCGTAGCTTAACCTGATGGATCTACCCGTGCGGCTGTTATTACTTAGCCACGAGTCATCAACAGTGAAAATTATCCTTTACAATTTTCTTTTAAATTATCCTTTTCTATTTAAAATTTCCCACATTTTTAGGGTAATCTCTATGCACTGGTATTAAAAACACGTGTTGCACACATACGCAAATGCGTTAGAAATACACTCGCGAGCGTGGCGCTCACTCACACAGGTATAAAAAGTGGCTTCACGATAAACGTTGAGTTTTGTATTAAACTCGGAATTTGGACATTCTATAATCTAAGGATCAAAGTATAAAAAAACTGATTATTTATTATAGCAAATATGTTTTACAATAAAAATAAAAAATACTGAAAGAAAGTCAACATTCGATTCTAATAAAACTAAATAGTTATTTTAATCTAACTTACACAGCAGGAGCTATGGGTCTTAGCTGCAACTGGCTTGGTGTCCCATCAGACAACCTCTTTTGACCTCGAGATTCCTGTCCAACATTTTTTGAAGGAGTTGTCGAGTTCTGAAAAACGAAACTATTTTTTAAACGTATTTGTCATTTGAAAGCATTTGAGAGAGACGAGTTAATGGGCGCTAATAAGGGCAGAAGCAATTGTTTAATTGGATTGAAAAATAGGATATTGGAGAAAATAAAGAAGCAAATGAATTCAGCAGTGGCATAGCTGGACGGCGGTTGTCTATTGTTTGCCCGAAGATTATATGCCATAATCATCATTTTCCCGAATTTAATTTACCCGAATTTCATTTGCCCGAATGTTTCATTTGCCCTAAAAGACATATGACATACTTTTAATTGCCCGAATTTTAGATACCATAAGATACGAATGCCATAAGTATTGTTTGCCTTATTTTTATGTGCCATAATAATTATTAGACATAATATTTAAATGGCATAACAAGTATTAGACAAATATTTAAGTCCCGTAATAATCATTACACATGATACCTACTTATTAGCTTTCTGGCTGTCGATGTCGATGGGTGCGCAATGTTTGGTATAATAAGAATAAACTTATTTATTCTGTGCATGGTTTTTTTTTCTGTGCATGGTTGATGGTGGGCTAGGTCGACGGAGCCCCGCTTCGCGGGGCTCCTACTTCTGTGTGGTTTATAAAAAAATAACCACGAAGGGGATGGCGGGGTCTATTCGCTCGCTTCGCTCGCTCACACGACCCCGCCCTCCCCTTCTAACCTAACCTGTCCGAGTCGGGGTGCCCTAAAGTCCCAATTGCATCCAATTTCTCTTGATATAAACAACCGTTACACACCCGATGTCGATGGCAAATTATGTTATGGCATATCATAATTATGGCATGTGATAATTAGGGCATGTGATAATTAGGGCTTACAATGATTATGACAAATGATGTTATGGTAAGTGACTTTATGGGAAACAATGATTCTGGCACGTGACTAATATGGCAAATGAGAGTAGGGCAAATGAGTATTATGTCGTATGATATTATGGCTGTTGACTATTATGGCAAATGATATTAGGGCAAATAAAATTCGGGTAAACGGCGGTATACCCTGGACGGCCAATAGGATTTTTTGTTCTTTTAAGTCAAGCGCACATTATAGCCGCAACGGATTGCAGCGCAAGGCATTTTTATTAAAAAAAAAAAAACCGGCCAAATGCGAGTCAGACTCGCACATGAAAGGTTCCGTACTACCATACAATATTTACGCCTACTTATTTTTTTTTATTATTTGTTGTTATAGCGGCAAAAGAAATTTTAACTGTCTGCCTATTACGGTTCATGAGATACATCCCACTGCCAGACAGACGGACGGACGGACACCGGAGGCTTAGTAATAGGGTTCTGTTTGACGCCCTTCGGGTACGGAACCCTAAAAAAAGGGGTGCGGCCCGCAGTGCGCGTTGATCCATATTAGAAAATGTACGAATGTGAAGAAGGAGCATTTTCGTAATGCCTTGCGTTGCTTCAATTTGCTTTAGCCTTAAAGGGTGTTTCAGGGGTTGACGTTTTGTCAAATAAATTGCTCCGTCATAGCTACGCCACCAGAAAAGGTTAAAATATTAATGGAAAAGAAACTAACAAAACAACCGCCAAACGTAATGAACGAACGAAAAGTACAAAAAATGCAGGTTTCAGCAGGGATGACAACTAAAGAAATGACTAAATTAAATAATCTGTGAAAATAAAACCCTAGACCAAACACCAAAGGCATGTGAGGTTAAGCATCATATATTAGTATGTGCTAGTATTAAAACCTAATGCTCACAGAAATCATTTGTGGTGAAGATGCTTGTCCAGTTGATATAATGTTTATCAAAGAACCACTGCTTACTATTGGCTGTTGGGAAAATTTAAAACAATATCAATGTTATGTCTTAGTCCAGTCTGTATTATAGTACACTCTCTATGGTACACCGGACGAAACATTATGTATTTGTATATTGGCAGTAGTGTCTTTAAAAAAAAAATGTCAAAAAAAGTGTCATTGAATTTACATTCATCATCATTCTCCTGCCCTTGTCCCAATTTATTTGGGGTCGGCGCAACATGTCCTTTTCTTCCATACAAGAAATATTAGTCGTCATCTCAGTAGTCACTTCCTTTCTAGCCACATTTTCCTCATTCCACATGCCCATAGCATGACAACCTATTTCCACACAACTTTTCAATCACCGGTGTCACTTTCAAACTTCCTCATACTCATTTCTTATTCTATCCATTCGCGAATTTCATTGAATTACATTACTGTACGATAAACACTGTTTTTAAAACATTAGAAAGCCTAAAAAAATATTGTGTACTTACAAATATTTTATTTATTTTTAATAAATCATACAAAATAACGTTTTATAGTTTCATAGAAATTGTAAAGCCAGTAATAAAAATAAGAACTAACTTTATGTAACTGTATGTTGCTAAAAGTAAGTTTATTGTTATAAGAAATAAAGTGTTACCTTTTGGTTTAGCTGCATGAAAGTGCCAGTGGCTTGTAGCTGCTGCAACTGACCTGCTGTTAGAGGAAGAGTTTGTTGTAGTCCACCCGCTGGAGCTATCTGTAAACATAAATTATTAATGATTAAATATTCAGAAAGACAATTGTTATGCGTTCCCTAGAGGGTCAAAATTGCTTGACAAGCACGCTCGACAAGGCTCGTAACAATGTCAAGCATGCTTGTCAAGAATCCGCACTCATGTTCATTGACAATCATTGAAAAAATATAATCTTTTATAAAGCACGTAGATGTTTGTCAAGCACATCAAGCTTTGTTCTAGACAGTCCAAATTTCTTGACAAGCACAAATCACGAAGCACGAGTCAAAATGTCTTCACATGCTTGTCAAGCAATGTTGGACGTCTGGAGACTGCATAAGGCTTTTCTTACAGAACCTCACTCAAAACTCAATTATTACTTGAAACTAGTTTTAAGTAATGTAGAGTTTTAGTAGTAGTAAGGTGGAGTATCGTCAGCCTTAGTTGTTAACCTGCCAATTAAAGCTGGCTATATATTTGTTTTCCTAATTTTATTAAAATGTGTGTAAGATATACTATTAGTTATGCTTTTACAATATCAAGGAACCTTATTAGAACCAACAGGAGTTTCCGAATTTCGATTGTTAAAGCAATAAATATATTAGTCAGATTTTAACGATAAACAAATTAGGCCGATGGTATGATAAACATTATTTGAGTTATATTGCAGGCCTGAGGCACTAATTTGGGACTACAGTAGAGCAATGATTATCCGAATGTTGGTCAACCGAACAACCGTTTAACCAAACGCTGCATTAGCTGCTCATAAGCAGGTAGGCTTGCTTAAACAGACCAAGACTAAGGACTTTTTTAAGCATTAGTTTGTTTCTTTTCATGTTTGTAATACATACATATATCTATTTTGTTTACTGGATTACTACTTATTATTGTAATAAATAAAAAAGATTCACAACAGATTACATATATGTGGTTTTAATGGAACAGTTTTTCATTTAGTTTGATTATCTGAATAAATCAGTTTTCCGAACACCTTTGCCCCCTAATTCGTTTGGATAATGAAACTGACTACTATTAGCACCTCTAAAGTTTGAGTTTGAAGCATGCAATGAGATAATGGTTCCAGGAATTGCTTTGATAGAAGGTCCTTCTGTGCACCATAGGTATTATGTGATATGCTTTCATTTTTAATTTGTATTTTTAAGTAATGGAATGACAGAAAAACTTACAGATACAAACTGTTGAGGTTGAAAATTAGTCAGTCCTTGCTGACCTGCTGCTAAGTCCTGCAGCTGTTGGTAAGGAATCAACATTGTCTGAGAGCCAGGCATAGTCCACTGCACAGTGTCAGCCCCTTGTATGTGATACTTCACTTCTTTGTCCCCTTTGTCAGTACTATACAGGATCTTCTGACACGCATTAGTACTCTGAGCAGCGCACACAACAGGAGTAGAAGTAGCTGTGCTTACAGTAGTACTGTCAGAAGTTGAAAGACTCGCTTGAGGAAACGTTAGCCCATTTGGTAGAATCATTGACATAGAAGATGGCACACCGCTCAGCCGCAACGGAGTCACATTCACTGGCTGCATACTAGATATATCTACTATCTGTGTCCCAAAGTTTGGCTGCTGTAAACTCAATGTTTGACCCAGAGGCAGAGATGTAAAGTTAGCATTGGAAACTTGCATCCCAGGTTGTACTATAGGTATTAGCTGCCCATTCTCTTGGTTCAACACATACTGCTGCTGAGGTTGGAGCAGTTGTAACATAGTGGGTTGACGAACTGTCATGAGAGGAGCTGTCGCAGGCGCCACACTGACCACTGGGGGGATGACGGTGGGGTGGGCGGTGGACGTTAAGGTCTGAGGAGTCGATAGCGCCGCAGTCACGACAGGCGGCGGCACGGCGGGAGGTGCACTAGTTGTCGTCAGTGTTGGCGGAGGCACATTCAGCGCAGGCGGCGGTCCCCCAGCCTGCGCCGCGCTCCATTGCGCCAACTCAGCCCTTATAGTCTCTATCAAGTTCTGTGCGAGTGACCTGGCGCCTGCCAAAGCGTCAGATCTCGTATGATGCAGAGCCAAATGCAATGGCTCTATTTTATCACCTTTTAACACAGCTACCACACCAGTCTCTGACCTAATATATTCCAAGTTAGTGCCATTCTGAAACCAAATTAATTACAATGTTTTCTATGCGGTTTAGAATGCGGAAATCGTGTCCAAAGATACAAAAACTTACGGGTCCCAGAATACGTCCTTTTATATCAAATGCGGCCGGCGCATTATCCAGACCGATATAAACTTTATCTATAAGACCACCGGACATCATTTATAATCGCTGTTTATGGAATTTTATAGCGTCTATTTGATTTTAGCGAAAAGCATCTTTCTTCCGCAGGAGGGAGAAAAAGCGCTTTTGACATTAATACTTTACTCTTTGCATTAATGCGTTTCGTTCTAAAGTAACAGGAGGTAGAGATGCCACCACAGTTTTTACTTTAAAAGTGGAAATCGACAGTTTAGTTGCAAATTATTGAGAGTTTACCATTCAGATTTTCTGGATTAATAACGTTATCTGTTTTAACTACCACTACATAACAAACAAAAATTGTTCTTTCACACTCCGCTCAAACAAAAAAGACGTACCGTTTTTGAACGATGAAAAATATTCTGTAAGGGGTTGTTATTCTCTCTCGGTCTCGGTGCAGATCGAAAATATCGAAATGGATAAGCAGATAAATAATGCTCCCTAAGAGTAATGTGTTCTGTCTGTGAGATAATGGCGCTGATTCCCTTGTTCACAAACTACATTTTTAAGTTCAGTGCTTACAAATTTGATTTTTTCTTTCTATTTTATTTAGAAAAGGACAGAAGATAAATATTAGTTCAGTCATGTCAAATTAGTCAGCGCCTGACGTAAATGACGTATTTTTAGGTCTATGTCTCTGAATAAGGAAACTTATTCAGAGGTCTATGTTCACCAACATGCAAACCACTGGTTAGGTATTTAAACAGCTGGTTTGTTTGTGTTTGTGTGAAAGAACTGATTAAATATCTAATCAGCCGTTTAAAAGTCGGTGAACTCCACCCTTAGTAGGCAATTTTTTAATCACCTCTAAACTTGTCTATGGAGTATATTCTTTTGATAGGACTAACTAAACTAATATTTATCTTCTGTCCTTTTCTAAATGAAATAAAAAGAAAAATTCGCACTGAACTTAAATTTAATTTAGTTTGTGAACAAGGGAATCGGCGCCATTCTCAGTAATAGTTCAGTACATTTTTTCTATTTTTATACATTATATTTTAGCTTCTGGCCGCTTCTTGCCGCTGGATGTCGGAAATGGGAAGGGGAAAGCTTCAGGTAACCCGCAAAATTCAAATTTTCTTACGTTTTTTTGAAATTTGAAAATCAGTATTAGGTTGTATGTTGATTAAAGTGTGACTTGCGACCGTAACATATTTATGTATTTACAAAATTATAATCATTAGAATCAGTAATGCAACTCCTTAAGTTAGTATAATCCTAAATGTCATGGTTTCATGAAATAGTCAGTCAGTAGGATTATATTATGAACTTAGAGACGTACCTACTGATGATTATAATCATTATAATTCTATAAATACATACTTGCTATGGTCGCGAATTATGTTCAGATCAACATATAACCAGATACCGTCCTGCAAATTGCATAAAACTTAAGAAAGTTTGAATTTCGCGGGTTACTTGGAGCTTTCGCCTTCTTTCGCAGCCACCCACGCACCGGTGCGTGAGCGCTGCCAAGTGGGAGCCCGACCACGCACTGGTGCGTGTCACTATTATAAAGTGAGGGGGGCAAACTACACGCACCGGGTTGCGTGGTCGGCCCCCACTTGGGCAGCGCTCCACGCGTGGGTGGCAGCGAAAGTGTTAAGGAAAACTATCCTTAGTTTTCAATCATATGCTTAAGGGGGAAGCGTCAGGATAGCCCGCGAAATTCAAATTTTCTTACGTTTTTTGACATTTGCAAGTCAGTGTTAAGTTGTATGTTAAATAAAGTATGATTTGCGGCCGTAACAAATATGTATTTACAGAATTATAATCATTAAAATCAGTAATAAAACTCCTTACGTTAGTATAATCCTGAAATGTCAAGATTTCATGAAATAGTAATTCGTTATGATTACCCGGTCTTAGTTATATTGATTAATTTAATGATTCTAATTAAGTAAATAGCTACTTGTTACGGCTGCAAATTATATTTTGATCAACATACAATATAATACCGACTTGTAAATTGCATAAAACGTAAGAAAATTTGAATTTTGCGGGCTACCCTGACGCTTCTTCCTTAAGGCGAAAGTGTCAGGAAAGCTCGCGAAATTCAAATTTTCTTTTTGTAACCTATTTGTAAATCACTATAACATCAATACAACTTTCGAGTTCATATTAGCTTATTGAATGACTAATTCATGAAATCATGATATTTGAGACCAATTCTAACGGAAGATGACCCTACATTAGATCTTTTATGGCCCAGTAGCTCTTCCAGGTATTGTCGGTGCGTCTTGCAACTTCTTTGTGTTCTCTTGCCTGGAATGAGACTATTTGACCAAGATAGATAACTATCTCTATCTTGGTCAAATAGTCTCTTTCCAGGCAAAACAGTTGATGACTACATCAACTTGGTCTTCGACTAAATCGTCTGCAGTCAGACCTCTAGGCTTGCCGTGCTAAAATCGTCTACCATCCGAGTCAACTCGGCGGCTGAAGACGAAAAGAGGGAAATATCGTCGACGAAACGGAGATCAGATAATCTCTTATGACGGACCATAATGCCTATTTCCGTCCAACCCACTGCCAGCTTTCGGAAGACTTCCTCCAGCACAGCCGTGAATAGTTTGTATTGGAATGGATTTTTTTTTCAATGCTGTTCACTACGAGTCTATCTAATCTAATCGGAGTGAAAGCTCAGAGGAATCACAGAGGATCATGATATTATGTAAAACTTGTTTTGTCCACTCTCCTACACTACTTGCAGGAGTTTCTCTAGCGCCGCTGTAGATCCATTTTTACCACAATTTCATTAATTATTGTTTCTTTCTAGTATGTACT
This sequence comes from Dicycla oo, assembly GCA_948252095.1. Taxonomy (NCBI): domain Eukaryota; kingdom Metazoa; phylum Arthropoda; class Insecta; order Lepidoptera; family Noctuidae; genus Dicycla; species Dicycla oo. The sequence continues at coordinate 21,961,704 of OX411726.1, read as the reverse complement.
AGGTACTCATTGAACTTTGTTGTTAATGCCTCTAATTTTAATAGTAGTTATTTAATAATAATTTCCAACAGAAGACATACTGTTTTTATTTATTTGTCATGTAATAAAGTCCGGTAAAATGGCCAAAAGAATTGCGATAATTTGTATACACGGTAATTTACAGAGAAACCATTTACTTACAATCAGAGAATTTGAATATACTACCTGCACGTATTATATAAAATGATATCTACACCTAAACCTAGAGTTTAGACTAGACATACGAGTTAGTCTACTGGAACATGATTCGAAGTGCTTATTTTCGTTCACTGAAGTGGCCTCGTCTATCCAATCTAAAGTTTGTGGTGTATACGGATTTATTCTATTTATGTGAAACTATCATTTTTTTGGATATTTTGTGACGTGTGGTGGTGGGTTTAAATAAAATGCATTCATATTAAATTTGCATATGTAATATCAATTTATATTTCTACAAAACATGATATGATGTCTCTATATTGTTAAACACATGAAAAAAATATAATGTTACCTCTGATTTTAACATGATTTATTGTGTACTTTTACTTATAGGTAATATGAAAGAATTATATTTGTCATGATTTCTCACAATCTTGTTACAATTTCACAGATCTATTAAGCTACACAAAAGGTATAGGTAATTATTATAAAAGACAACAGATATTAGTAGGACAGTAGTTTGAAAATTAACAATTAGAGCGAAAACATAAACAACATGATCACACTATGCAAGTGATTTTTTAATAGTTTTTTAACATCAGTAAATGATTAATCACTGGGCTTATTTCTATCACATTAACAACTAAGTACTCTATCATACGGGACTAGAAGATCAAAAAATTTATAATAAAGGCTGGGTTTTACCACTACCAAAAAGCGCACTGTTGAGATATTTAAAACATTTATTTTTAGAAAGTTAAATTTCAGCAGTGGTAAAAGAAAGCCTAAATATAGTTTTTCTTATAAACCAGCAAATTAAGGACGGAGATGAACTCCAAGCTCGTTATTTTTATATTGGAGAGGATATAATTACTAGTCTTAGGAATTTTAGTGCATCGAATTTTATTACCCTGAATCCAAAATATATCAGGCAATTATGGCTGATTAAGAAGATACGAAAGTTGTTTTATAAATATAATATTAATATCCTATCAGACAAAGCTGAAATTCCTCTAAAAATAGAAAGAATGAGTCGTAACACTATTTGTCCCAGAATAGCGAATAAAAATTTGTTGGCACTAGGAAATGAAAGAAAAATAATTTAAGTTACCAAGTTTTTGATATAAATGGGATATAATATAATAAAATGTATTGCCGAAACGTCAATGGAAGCACTATCTTCCACCATAGTATTTCAAGCAGCCATAGTCTTTCGTTTACTATTTTTACCACTAAATTGCTGTATCAATGAGGTAGTCGGATGATTTAAATGAAAAAATATAAATCTGTCTCTTCTCTATTTGTACATAACCTCTAAATCACAATTCCACAAGGCTACGGTCAGAATTTAAGCTGCAATTGTTCCTACTTATAGTAGGTATATAACTATGATAATTATTTAAGTAATAAACTGTTCCTAAACCTTTATAATGGTAATAGACACGATAAATATAATTTATAATATTTTGTCTCTTTTTTTAAGTAGGTATTTAATTATTTTTTTTTATCATTCTCTCATGTTGTTATATAACTCTGAAAAGTTTAGCCGCCAATATAATTTATTACTCATCATCTGCCTAGCCTTTTTCCAACTATGTTGGGGTCGGCTTCCAGTCTAACCGGATACAGCTGAATACCAGTATTTTACATGGAGCGACTGCCTATCTGACCTCCACAACCTAGTAACTGAGTAATACGATACCCCTTGGTAAGAGTGGTTATCAGACTTTAGGGCTTCTGACGACCCATAACGACTGTCAAAGATCCACGAATGACAGCCGGGACCAACGGCTTTCGAAGCACAAAGGGGTCTTGGTAGGTAAAGCTGGACACCCATCCACGGAACAACCGCGGCAAGCGTAGCTTAACCTGATCGATCGCCCCGTGCGGCTGTTGTTACTTAGCCACAGGTCCCTCATTACTACTAACAAACATTTATTACTAACACCCTAAATATAATCCTCAATTTAAAATACAATAAAAATTCTCATGGTACATTTTCCAATGCGAGAAGACACGATAAAGGCAACATAATTTAAGGTATACAATACACTGTTGGTGTCTAAACAGATTTTACCCTGTTTTACTCTGTCAATTTTTAAATACATTTAATTTATTAAACAAATGTATGAAACAGTCGCCGTATTGTCCAAAATTTACTTCCCGTCTCCAACCTGGCACTGAATTTTGAACACATTTGTTACTTAAACACTCATAGACATTTACATCCTCCAATTACTTTTGTAAAATACGTTTAGAAGCCACTTTTTGGCACTTGATAATATAATAACAGTCGCATAGATCATTCAGACCACAGGCGCAGATAAAGGGGAAAATCGTGATTCATATTTTTATTAAACAGCGCCCTAATTGCGTAAGGCAGCATTTTGAAGCAAATTGCTAATCCATTGCTTCATATGTTCGAAAAATTTACCTTCTCAACACGGTCAATGACGCAATGAATGTTGTTGAACTGTCAAAATGAAACCGATTCCGATTGAGATATTTTACGATTTTTTTTTGAGAGATTGATTACGCAATTAGGGTGCTGATTTTTCTAAGATATCTGGGACATTATTTTACTATTATTTGGTATGAAAATGAGAGATCCACAGTCATTGGTCATTTATGTTTTAGTATCCGTTATATTTTGAATACACCTTTACACGCCCATGGTTGGTTATCCAAGTAATGACAGTAATAATTATGATATAATTATTAAATCACAGATATTATCTGTGCTTACTTATTTATTATGCATTATTAATAATGGTGGGGCAAACACAAAGGTGACTTACTAAATCTAAGTAACAATAAAAAAAATATCACCCACGCCAACGATAATATTACTTTTTTTTTATAATAATTATTAAAGTAATAAGCCTAATTCGAACATAGCCTAACATCATGTTAGTATGAGAGAGGAAAGTAGTCGGGTATAAAAAATAATCGTAAAAAAAAAAACTAATTTCAAATGTTAAGGTTCATACTTAAAATTCAGAATACTCAACGTATAGAATATTTTAGATCAACTTTTTCATAAAATTTGATAAAACATAGCTTCACAGGCAGCTAGCCGGACTAACCTAAGACTCCTAAGAGTTTATCACACAGTCTGGGGTAGAAGGCGGTTACTGGAGCCGCGAGCATCGGGAACAGTAGTCCCCGTTGGCGGGGCTGCCGTAGTACATGCAAAGCGGCGCGCGGCAGGGCGCGGGCGAGGGCGGACGGTCGTCGTAGAACGTGGAGCGACTCAGGTACAGTGTTCTGTCGACAGGGGCTCGACCAGACTTATTAGATGTGTTAGTAGCCGCTCGAACTGCGTCGTGAGCGGGTCTCTCCGCTTCTGCGTAGAACTGTGATCGTCCTGTGCCATAGCGAGGTTGGCTCGGGCCGACTGGTTGCTCTTTGCGATTTTTTTCGGCTGTGTACCTGGAGTTTTGAGGAAATTTTTTTAATGACTTCCTTAGAGTTCATACCGAAATAACACATAACATGACGTCTGTATTCTCCGAAGAGTTAGGCAGAGGTGAGGTGTAGGTATAGTCAATCTCAATCTGCCTAGCCTTTTCCCAACTATGTTGGGGTCGGCTTCCAGTCTAACCGGATGCAGCTGAATGAACAATCCTTAACGACTGTCAAAGTTCCACGAATGACAGCCGGGAACGGCTTAACGTGCTTTCCGAGGCACGGAGGAGTCTCGGTATGAAAAGATGGTTACCCATCCACAGACCAACCCCGGCAAGCGTAGCTTAACCTGATGGATCGACCCGTGCGGCTGTTATTACTTAGCCACGAGCTCCAGGTATAGTAAACTAACAAATTATCAAGTCCCATATATGGGGGCGAGTCTATTGTTATTTTGTCCGGGCACAAATTCAGATTCCGGGTTGCTATAGGAAGAACTAATAATTGTTAATTCCTATAGCAGCCCTATAAGGTAATTATTACCTTTGCCTGACCCTGTGATTGAGCCAAAGACAATATATCTGAATGACAAAAAAAAAAAAAACCGGCCAAGTGCATGTCGGACCACGCACAATGAAGGGCTCTGTAGTAGGGATGAATTTATCCCAAGAACAACTAACTCATGGTAGTTGAAAAGCTTGTTCTTCCATACATTCCAACTACAAATGTAAGTTTGTACGCATAATATTTAGATTTACCATGTCATTTTAAGATCATAGACTTCTTATAAGTTTTCCTTTAATGTTTTAGGCTCAGTAGTTTCGGAGACAAAGGGGAATGGTCAATTTTCGTCTATTTTCTTAAATAAATAACTTTAAAACAATTTATTTTAAAATGATTAAAAAAAATATATATTTGAAAGCCTCACAGTAAGCCCTTTCATTTGATATGTCACATGGTACAGTTTGCAAATTTTTTTTTTAATTTTCTTATTTGCTCCCCAAAATTGACACCATATTCAAAATTCATTTATTTACGTTACACGTTCGTGTTTGGGTCACAGAAATTCACACTTTCAACTTAATTGGTCAATTAAGTTCGGCTGTGACAGACGGGCAGACAGACAGACGGACACACATTTGAGGTACGGAACCCTAATTAACTCTACTCACCCAATCCAAGCCTCGTTAAGATAATTCTTGACCATCTCCTCTTGCACGGGCGCCCTCGCCGCTAGCACTCTACAGCACAACACTTCACACGTAGACTGAGTCCTCATCAAATTCTCTTCAGGATTGCTATGACTCCCACTGCTTTTACCAGCCAACTTCGCCATAGACCCAAAATTCTTCTTCAATTTACTGCTCATCGACCTTCCAATACTTCCGAATTGTTTGGCTACCGAGTTCAGCTGCTTCGAACTTTTGGTTGATAATGTGTCGAGGGATCTTCGCAGTTCTTCGGGCGGTTGGCTGAGGGAGATGCATTCTATAGGCTCGAGGTCTAGGTAAGCTGCCAGCATTGCGGAACGTTGGTATTCATCCGGTAGGATGTTGTTTATAGTTTTTTGGTCGGGTTCGACGTCCCAGCGGAAGTCTTCACCGGGGTCTACGTTGAATCTGAAATGAAAAATATATTGAGTGAAGTTGGAACAAAAGTAATGAGACACAAAACTCTATACATTTTCTTTTTCAAGTTAATTGTGTTTGATAATATTCTAGAATGTTGTAGAACATTCTAGGTACTTGTGGGTTTATATAGAGCCGCCCTAGCGATTGGTTTAGTCAGTTTGAAGAAATATGGACGAGCGACAAGTTAGAACACTATACTAATACGTACTTGTTAGGTTACAGTGTGAGGGCTGCGGCTAACAATACCAACACTGCATTGGGCAATGGAAGTACAAGCCATGCGACGGTGTTTCACCGTTTTAAATCAGGAGACAAGAGCCTTGAAAGTCAGCCACGCTCTGGACGACCACCCGCAGTGAATGATGACGATTTACGCCGTGAACTGCAGTCGAATCCGGATGCTACTACTCGTGAATTAGCGGAATCACTTAACTGCAGTCACCACGCCGTGGAAAACCATCCCAAATTTTGACTTCTATTGCGTTGGTGGCATGACAAATGGCAGCTGCACTAAACAATTGGTATTGTAACCATATTTTTGCTTTCAACCTACCTAACCTACGCCTACGGGATAGACTTTAAAATCGGTTGAACGGACTGTAAAAAGTTTTATTTAAATGTCTAATCTTATTTCAAATGGAGTATTATACCAGTTTTCAACAGCAACTAACTTGCCAGTATCGTGCAACAATATTGTACGTGTTGTTTAGACGGTGCCAGTTAATTTAATGGTATGCCACAGGCAATAAACTTACACCGTGTAAATAGTGCTTTGGAACCTCGACCGAAACTACGGATTTCATGCTTAGGGAGTAGACCCCTTTTCTTTTTTTTTTTCTTGGAGAAATGCTCATGTATACTGCACTACCACGGGGAGATAGTGCAGTTATGTGGGACTCGCAACTCACGGTGTCCTCCTCTGCCGCTTGTGGCGGGAACACGGGCACGCGTTAGCACTGATCAGTGAACCCGCCGCGTCTGTCCGTCACCGGACCCTCTTCTGGGGAGTACCCCCATCACCGGCGCACTAGAACACATTGCACGCCGAGACCACCCCAGGGACCAAACCAGCACATGGGCGCTAGACGACCTCGTGTCTAGCACCCTTGGTTCCCCTGCGACCGGTCAAGTCAGTGGCCCGGCTGCCTATCACTTTTCGGCCGCAGAGGATAGGGAGAGCGGCCAACGAAATACCGACACTCCTCCTCCCCTGCGGCCCCACCGCATCCACCATCAGACGGCCCCGTCAAGGCCGCGGAAGGTATGGAGAGCGGCGCACCGCAATACCGGCACACCTTTCCCCCCGCGGCCTCCAACCCTCAGCCGCGATGCCTCCCATACGACATCGCGGCCCGCCTCAGTTGCGATGTCGCCCAAGCGGCACCGCAACCTACCTGTTGGCCGCTACGTCGTCGGCTTCATGGAAAAAGCCCTGACGAGCGGCCCCTCCTCAGGTTCCTCTTCGCTTCACCGTGGGTGACCAAGCCAGCGATAGTTGAGTGACGGCACAAGGAAATGGATCAAGGTCAATATTATGATACATATTCGACGTCATCAAGTGTGATATCAAGTATATATTATGTAGTACATACAAGAATAAAATGCATGCAGGATAACCAAAAAATAAATATAGGTTCAGACATGTTTGCCACATACTATGGCGTGAAAATTAAAATTGGTAAAATTAATTTCAACACAATGGCGCCGATTCCCTTGTCCACAAACTAAACTTAATTTAAGTTCAGTGTATCTTTTCTTTATATTTCAATAACAAAAGGACAGACGATAAATATTAGTTTAGTCCTGTTAAATTAAGATACTCCACAGACATGTTTAGACGTGATTAAATAATTGGCTACTAAAAAAAAAATACGTCAATTTAAGTCAGACGCTGACTAATTTTGCAGATTTAGTTTAGTCTGTGTATAATTAATATCATTAATTTAACGTCAGTTCAGCAAACAATAAAAAATCTATGTGAAAATAAAAGATTCTGTCAGAAATTCATCCAATCCTCTTGCTTAATATCTGAACTTCTTGAACCTGCCGCTTGTCTTTTTTATATGCACGTGTTTCTGTGACATTTAAAACATATTTTCTTTATTTCTTACCTTATAGGCATAGGATTCCCGGCATGGTCTTCTAATGGTACTCTAGCGCCGTCAGTAGGTAGCGGCTCACACGGTACCAATGCGGAGAAGTGTCCCGCGTCGTAGGCCAGCAGGATGGGCGTCTTGCTGCAGGCGTCGGGCGCCAGCTCCAGCGGCAGGTACACGCCGCCGAAGGGGATGGGGGCTATGGGATCGCCGCGGAAGTCCTGCAAGTGTTGGTTTTGTTATTTGACTAGTTGTATAACTTCGCTCATAGTTTAGGATAAATCCACATTTTGGGTTGTGATTTCAACTAAAGACTTAGTATATTGTCGAACTCGAAATTGCTATAGCACCCTAAGGTTGAATGTCACTCATAAAACAACGAGGCGCAGTAAAACTTATACAGGGTTATTTGTAAAACACCAGCAACCTCTTAAGGGGTCATTGTACTCATCATTATGAACAACTTTTACTATGGGACCAAACCTGAAATCGCGAAAAAAAATCAGCTGTTCGGTACATTTTGACGGATTATGCGAACATAAATGTACTGAACAGCTGATTTTTTTTTCGCGATTTCAGCTTTGGTCCCATAGTAAAAGTTGTTCATAATGATGAGTACAATGACCCCTTAAGAGGTTGCTGGTGTTTTACCAATAACCCTGTATATTTACTGTGTACTCAGTACAATTTCAACCTTAGTGAAGTTTCAGTTTCATTCAAAAAGCTATTATGATATCTTCCATTTTAGTGTTTTTATTTTTGTGAAAAGAAAAATAAGCTAGCACCTAACACGCAGTAGTGCGTGTCCCTTGAGTGATCATCTCATATTAAACTTGTATTGAAATACCAGAAATCAAAATAAGTAGTACCAACCCTCAAAGCAACATCAGCGAACACAATAACCGGTCGTCTCATGACATGTGCCAGCGCGAACACATGCAAGTGTTCCAACGCGGCATAGTGCGGCGCGGCGGCGGGCGTCGCGCGCGCCGGCTCGGGCGAGGCTGCGCTCACGCACTGGGACCACTCGCACTCCCATTCCGCTTCGGACGGGGTGAGTCCCGCTGAGCGTAACGATATGCTCTCTGACCAACGCCAGCGGCGTTTTATTGCGTCTGGAAACGGGAGAAAATGTGTTAAGTAAGTCTAGGTCATCGTCATCATCATCTGCCTAGCCTTTTCCCAACTATGTTGGGGTCGGCTTTCAGTCTAACTGGATGCAGCTGAATACCAGTATTTTACATGGAGCGACTGCCTATCTGACCTCCACAACCCGGTAACTGGACCCATTGATAAGTCTGGTTGGTGCCTTTTAAAACGTCACACGGCGCACTGATAGGGGCGTATTCACACTGTAGAGGTCGCTATGAGGGCGATTGTATTATTGGTAAGTATTTTACATGGAGCGACTGCCTATCTGACCTCCACAACCCGGTAACTGGACCCATTGATAAGTCTGGTTGGTGCCTTTTAAAACGTCACACGGCGCACTGATAGGGGCGTATTCACACGGCGCACTGATAGGGGCGTATTCACACTGTAGAGGTCGCTATGAGGGCGATTGTATTATTGGTAAGTATTTTACATGGAGCGACTGTCTATCTGACCTCCACAACCCGGTAACTGGACCCATTGATAAGTCTGGTTGGTGCCTTTTAAAACGTCACACGGCGCACTGATAGGGGCGTATTCACACTGTAGAGGTCGCTATGAGGGCGATTGTATTATTGGTAAGTATTTTACATGGAGCGACTGTCTATCTGACCTCCACAACCCGGTAACTGGACCCATTGATAAGTCTGGTTGGTGCCTTTTAAAACGTCACACGGCGCACTGATAGGGGCGTATTCACACTGTAGAGGTCGCTATGAGGGCGATTGTATTATTGGTAAGTATTTTACATGGAGCGACTGTCTATGTGACCTGCACAACCCGGTAACTGGACCCATTGATAAGTCTGGTTGGTGCCTTTTAAAACGTCACACGGCGCACTGATAGGGGCGTATTCACACTGTAGAGGTCGCTATGAGGGCGATTGTATTATTGGTAAGTATTTTACATGGAGCGACTGCCTATCTGACCTCCACAACCCGGTAACTGGACCCATTGATAAGTCTGGTTGGTGCCTTTTAAAACGTCACACGGCGCACTGATAGGGGCGTATTCACACTGTAGAGGTCGCTATGAGGGCGATTGTATTATTGGTAAGTATTTTACATGGAGCGACTGCCTATCTGACCTCCACAACCCGGTAACTGGACCCATTGATAAGTCTGGTTGGTGCCTTTTAAAACGTCACACGGCGCACTGATAGGGGCGTATTCACACTGTAGAGGTCGCTATGAGGGCGATTGTATTATTGGTAAGTATTTTACATGGAGCGACTGTCTATGTGACCTGCACAACCCGGTAACTGGACCCATTGATAAGTCTGGTTGGTGCCTTTTAAAACGTCACACGGCGCACTGATAGGGGCGTATTCACACTGTAGAGGTCGCTATGAGGGCGATTGTATTATTGGTAAGTATTTTACATGGAGCGACTGTCTATCTGACCTCCACAACCCGGTAACTGGACCCATTGATAAGTCTGGTTGGTGCCTTTTAAAACGTCACACGGCGCACTGATAGGGGCGTATTCACACTGTAGAGGTCGCTATGAGGGCGATTGTATTATTGGTAAGTATTTTACATGGAGCGACTGTCTATGTGACCTGCACAACCCGGTAACTGGACCCATTGATAAGTCTGGTTGGTGCCTTTTAAAACGTCACACGGCGCACTGATAGGGGCGTATTCACACTGTAGAGGTCGCTATGAGGGCGATTGTATTATTGGTAAGTATTTTACATGGAGCGACTGTCTATGTGACCTGCACAACCCAGTTACTAGTGGGTAATACGATACCCTTTGGTAAGACTGCAAGTTGTGAGACTTTCGGGCTTCTGACGACCCGTAACGACTGTCAAAGATCCACGAATGACAGCCGGGACCAATAGCTTAATGTGTATGTAAAGATGGTCACCCATCCACGGACCCACCGCGGCAAGCGTAGCTTAACCTGATCGATCGACTCGTGGGTTTTTATTACCTAGCCACAATCCCTTAGTACATCTAGGTGTGTGTCGGATAAAGATGGTGCAGTCGGTAGACCGAGATAAGTATCCATCTAACCAAGTTAACTAATTAGACTGAGCGACTGACTGGTTATATCCAAGAAGATCCTCTACCTTAAGGGGGAAGCGTCAGGGTACCCAATATTCAATATCTTTAATGCTTTTCCATAAATATTTGCTTAGGTGGTATGTGTTTAAAATTAGGATTATTATGGACCCTGTCGGGCAGCAATAGGGTAGAAGAGACAGTAAACCACTGCTAGTCATAGGGCTTTTAAAAGGCACGTCACTGAGCTCTGGATCTTCGGCCTCTTACACAATTTCCCCGAAAATAGTTTATTGTCCAGGTAATACAGTACGCAGGTTTACAGGTTAACACAGAGTTGAGATGACATGAGTACTATGAGTAGCGTTACAAAATATTATTTGCCAGTGAACCCCAAACAAGACAGTAAGTCCGTATCTTGGGGCTCGGGGTAGACAGTAAGTCCGTATCTTGGGGCTCGGGGTACGAATCCCAGAGTGGAGACTAGTCAGGTGTTGTATGGTATGTCTACAAGTAAATTGAATAACACTTACTAGTAAATACTTCACCGCCTTCTCCAGACAGCAGCGCCTGAACCTTAGTTCTCAATGCAAGCAGTCTGTCATGGAAGCCATAGGCCGCGAGTGATGCAGCATGCGGCAGACAGTTGCCGTCGCCCGAAGTGGCCAGTGGAAGTAAGCGAGGGGCTCCCGGGACGCGACCGTGGCGCCACCAGTTAAGTATGTTGGCGGATTCTAGGGTAACTAACGTCGCAGTCTCTAGCAGGTCCTTTTCTAAGAATGTTCTGGAAAAGGTGAGAGGATTTTGGGTTTAATTTTCTGTGATTTGGTCTGGTGGCAAATCGCGATATCAAATGTTTTGGGGAGGTTCTAGAAATTTAGTTATCTACAATAAAAAAAAAATGCTTTTTATTTGCTAAAAGTATTTAGTAATTTGATAGTCCTAATGACTCTACTGAAAATTCTAACTTATACAGGGTTATTGGTAAAACGCCAATAATTATGAACAACTTTTACTATGAGACCCCGTACAATGACCCCTTAAGAGGTTGTTGGTAAGGTAAGTCGATTTTGGGTTTAATTTTCTGTGATTTGGTCTGGTGTCAAATCGCGATATCAAATGTTTTGGGGAGGTTCTAGAAATTTAGTTATCTACAATAAAAAAAAAAAAATGCTTCTTATTTGCTAAAAGTATTTAGTAATTTCATAGTCCTAATGACTCTACTGAAAATTCTAACTTATACGGGGTTATTGGTAAAACGCCAATAATTATGAACAACTTTTACTATGAGACCCCGTACAATGACCCCTTAAGAGGTTGTTGGTGTTTTCCCCTATATATTTCTTACCTCACTGGTTCTAATCGGGACATGGAACATATTTCATTTTTCCTAAACGTTAACCATGAGAAACCTAGAATTTACTTTCATGCATTGCCTGAATTCCTCCTACGCCAAAATCAATGTAGCCCATGTCGCATTCATGTGTCCGAAACACGAAAAGGTTAAAGTACGGTAAACAATAACAGAAAGTTCAACGGCAACAAACGGTCTGATTGCGTGTGCGACGATAATGAATATTGGCTAGCTGCCGACCGTACGTACGCACCAACAACGGCCATATTCACGTATACGGGTCTACCACTATATTTGTCATTCGTGACTAATTTAAAGGGCATCAATCCAAAATAATGCAAATCGTAGAGCGTTGGCGTGCGAGACACACGCTTGTCATCCTTTCGTTTTTCTGTCTAGCAAGTCATTTCCATATATTTATGCTAACATTCACCAAATGCTCCTCTGAATGCTCCTGATGAGTTTGTATTTGTAAATAACCGAGCGATAAATCAAATCGAACATCGGTTTGCGGAAATCCATTTGGTAATCAAAACAAAGGCACGCGGAGTGCTACTAATTTTAGGGTGTCAGCGATGAGCTGTCATGACATGTTTTTCTTGAACATAACCACTGTGGCCTTGCGTCGAAAATAGCCAAAAGGCAATCCTCTTTTAGTACCAGATTAAGTAGTCCGACCTTTAGTCAGTTTAAATTACCAAGATTATTATGCTTACCTAAAATCAGGTGGGTAGACAGAAATATCTGGAAGCAGCAGTATGTGATCGGAATTGATTGTGTTTGGCTCTGGTTCTGTATTATTGCGTAACGCCCACACGAGGCCTTCGTTGTCTGTCGCACGGGAGATGCCTCGGGATAGCTTTCGACCTGGTAGAAAAAAACTGATTTTCAAGCTGTTATGTTCCGGGAAATTTTGGTAGGATTATAAGAAGATCTATGGTAGTTACAGCCCAAGGGCGTTAATAATGGCTCGATAGAAATGGTTTCGTAGACCTTCGTTTTTGTCAGTCATACCTGTGTGGCAGTGCCCTTCTAAATCGCGCTGAGCCATACTAACGTCCATTTACACTACAGTCGACTCTCGATAATTTGAAACTGAAGGGACCAGAGAAAAATTTCAAATTACCAAGAGTTCAAAATAACAGGAGTTTTAATAACCAAGAGGGAGGGAGGAAACAAATCAAGTAAACAAGAGTTTGATCAAAATTCGAGATTTATTATTTTAAATATTTGTACAATTACTCAGAATTTTAATAATACAAATCAAACATTAACATGACTCACTTTAACGTTCAATGGTAGACTGGAATGCCAATTGTAAACTCACTCATGTCTTATTTACTTATGTAAACAATCGACAGGTCTGTCCATGTATATAAACAAATGATAGGTGCATGATAAACGCTTCAAATTATAGAGAGTAAGGAAGCCCGGACTTCTAATTATGTTGACGGGCAAGATACTACCTATTCCGTCAACTTAAAATTACCGAGGGGACCAATTAACCTTGATTTTATTCAATTTTTCGAGTATTTTTCAAGGGACCAGAAAAAAAATTCAAACTATCGAGAGATTTAAATTATCAAGTGTCAAATGATCGAGAGTCGACTGTACATGTTTGTCTTTTCGCTTGGACTCTACCAGGCTCAAGAAGTTATTTCAGTGTAAAGTACTGTTGCGTAATATTGATCTCAATTAATAAGTCTAACTCACATTCTGGAGCAGGTGTGAGTACTAGGTTGGATGGTGCTGTGAACGACATGTTTAGGTCGAGGGTGCCGACAGAGCGCTCCGGAGAGATGACGTCACCACCAGCCCGCGCCTTCAGCGATGCGCCGTGCACTCTCTCTGAAAGAGACAATCCGTGATAATATAACGCATCGGGTATTACGTACGACTATTTATAAGACACACTGATTCATATTATAAATTTTAGCATGTGCTTCTGCGTATATAGGTACAAACATAGGGTTTATTTTGAGAATGCCCGAGTTTCGATATGCATGACTTAAATTGAGGCTAACTGCGCTTAACGCACGCAATTAACTAAAACATGTCTCGTTACTCATTCTGACAACGCTCCTAATAGAATTTACCACTGACCTATTGTAAAACTAGGTGGTTATTAAGGAATTTGTTGGACAATACCAGTCGACACTCAAACTGCGGTGACTGATTGAAACTAACTAAATACTGAATATTCGTCAAACTGGAACGGAAAATGCCACCCGATTTGAAAACCCGTTGAATTCATAATTAATAAAAAAAAACCCTGGTTATGATGTTGTTTCCATGGTTAGTAATGAGGATAACTTTTATCAACTCTGACGGTAGATAAGTCACGTAAAATATATCGCAATGGCAACATTTCCATTTCCTGAAGGGAAGTGTGTCACGAACAATGGATTGGTTACGACTTTATACGCTTGATTGGGGACAGTCCTTCAACTGGAGACACTATGGTCTGCTGTATTTGGGAACTTTGTATTCGAAACATTTTCGATAACTGTGTGTGCTGTTTACCATTCAAGCGCTGCGCAGATTACGATGGATTTGTCCGCGAGCAATTCGGAATCTTATGGAAATCCTGGGAGTCTGTTTGTCCTACTGTGTGATCTATTGCATAGATTACCAATACGTTCTATGGTCAAATTGTCCATCATTAGCTCAGCGCCTTAGGCCACATTCTGTCCCTTCCGGTGCGTTCCCGCTGGTTCCCGCACTGTAGAGACGGGGGGTAGCCGTGGCTTGGTCACCCTTAGTGAAGCGAAGAGGAACCCGAGGAGGGGCCGCTCGTCAGGGCTTTTGCCGGTAAGCCGACGACGTAGCGGCCAACATGGCGGCTGAGGGTTCGTGGAGACCGCGACGGGAGAGGAGTGCGGTGCGCCGCTCTCCCTGCCTTCCGCGGCCTTGACGGGGTCGCCACCGTCTGATGGTGGACGCGGTGGGGCTGCAGGGGAGGTGTGTCGGTATAGCTTGGGACGCTCTCCCTATCCTCTGCGGCCAAAAATTGGTAGGCGGCCGGGCCACTGAGGCGGACACCGTGAGTTTTAGTGGGTTGGAGCCCCATTGGTAGTGCAGTATGCATGAGCATTTCTCCACGCAAAAAAAAGGCGACATCCTGTAGAAATGTTCATCATAGCCGGCATAATACAAATAATAAATAAGAAGGAAGTTTGAAATAGATTTTTAGAATAAATAAAGAACATAAAGAGAACGTCGAATTTATTTTGATCACCTATACTTATATCACAAAATCTCACGCCGAAATGGATTACTAAGATTCGATACATTAGCTGAGCACCATCTGAGCTCCTAATTATTTTGGATGCTGATAAAGCCGCGTCTTTCCATGTATGGATTATCACAGTTTGATTGACTGTACAACTGTGGTGGCCACATGATGGTAATCACTCCACAAGCACGAATTTAACAAAACCTAAATTGATTGATCAGTGGCGGGCGCCATACAGCGACCGCGAAGTTTCCGATGCTCAAATAAAAATCAAACACAATAGACGCGACGGAGCAAGACCGTACGATTCGATTGACAACATTAATGGCCAATCTGAATACCGCCGCCATTCAAAGTCATCGGATAAAGTTACGCTACATTGAATCTCTGTAAATCGTTGTTTCAATTTGAAATGCAATTTGCACATTTAACTTTTCATGTTTTGTCTATAAATCAGCGCGTTATTGTTACATGTTGTGGTTTGAAGCTGTCGAGTAAAGTAAATTCACTATCAGATTGGTATGAATGATGGATAGCATAAGCTTGCCAGACACCCAATCTCGAACATGGAGGAAAATGAAGCTATAGATGCGATTAACGTGGCCAACTACTCGACTCAACTCATTTAATACAAACCCATCGATTCGAAACTCGAAAAGAAGAAGGTAGCAAATCTTGCAAGAAGGATAAGACAACCTATTAAATATGTGATGGATACCTCATGATAAGGCATGAAGATATCAATGCTCAAAGGGATTCACTAGTAAGTGAATATTCAAAGCGAGTGGAGGGAATAGTGCCTGCAAAAATTCGTAAACAGATTATATTACTTCATCAATAATCGTATATTCACTTGCGGCGATTATTATTTCTAAATATAGATAAAATACACTGATTATTTCTAAAGCTATAAAAATAATGATGCTGGGAAGTGGGCACAGCCGCACAGGAAGACCGAGACACTAGACAGAAGTTTTCAAGGAGTGAATCTGTTACAAATCACGCACGAAGATCAAAGCAGCGTTAGGTCTGGCTCTGTTTTGTGTCCCGACAATTTAGTTTCCGTTCCCGCAAATTAGGTGATACCAACAGAATTTTATGGGTTTATAGCCGGCAAGCTAATTGGCACATTCGGTTTTACATAAACATTTCTGCACCTGAAACTGTATTTGTGGAAAGATTTTCAGTATATAGCGCTAACAGTAAAAAAAACCAGAGACAGTTTAAGAATATTGTTACAGATATCAGAAATAGATAGTATCGACACGTTCGACACGCGAGAAAAAAGAACTAATCAAACAATCTAATAATAAATCTAGGAAATACGTTCAACGACAGCCGTAATTGAATCGATAACGATACAACCCTCGCGTCGTCCAATAACAGTGATATTGATAATGCCGCCGTCCCACGGCCCGCTTTCTCACAGGCCAGGCCGACAGGCCGTGGGAACGGTTGGCCTGCGGTGACCTGTCGTCGTCCGTCCGATCGAATGTATGGGATGATCAGTAGAATGCTTGGCACGGGCCGCGACAAGCCTCGACAGGCACAGGCCGCGACATTATGATAATCTTCTATTGTGGTCATAAACAAATATGATCCATATTATTCGTCAAAAATGTGTGCTTATAACTTAAGCCAGACATTGAAATAAAACAGGGACGTGCCCAGACTCCCCAGTATTTATAGCGCGGCATCAAGCACACAAAATTTGGGCCAACGACTTTGTGAGCGAAAGTAGAAAATGGGAGGCAAGGAAATAGGACGATAGGCGTCAAACGGGACATGACGCGCCTGACACGTGCTCTATTAATCGGCGTACACATTGCAACACGAGCTTACACAATAAATCATAGCACAATATGATATTTAGCGCCCTACACGGTCAACGACTGACAAAGAGTAATATTAGTAGTAGGTACTTCAAGATTTTCTATAGATACAGAAACTCGAATGCTTTATTTTATGTAAGATTTGGAAAAATTCAAACGCGTCTAAAAGAAAATCACGAAATAAACCAAGCATTTGCATATTTGTGGTAAAAATATGTAAATGAACACGCCTACAAATAGCTATGAATTCTGAATAGTTCTTCTAGCGTTATTGCAGTAAGTGCTCCATAAATTACTTTCTGGCAGTCATAAGATTTATTGGAGAAGGATCTTTTTTCATATTTACCATCAGTATGTTTGCCAGCAATAGGGTCGGCTTCCATCACCATCCCGGCTTGCCTACCCTGCAACAAAAGGAATTCATCAAATCCAAAATATTGTATAGGGAATACTATGACAATGTCACAGAATAGTCCTCGTTCGGGCTTGAATGCGCTACTTCGCTTACCAACAAGCCAACTGCGTCAACCACATGCACACAAAATATAACTCAAATAATATTTCGTTATTTATTGGACAAAAAACAGTGTTTACAGCGAGCCTTGCCAGCGTGGAAAATGACGAATTAAGTCCAGAAATATTAACATGAGCAATAATGACACGTACCACCACCCACACAGGGTTTTAAATAGATTTAAATAGCCAGATCTGATTGTCAATTTAATTGTGTTCTTGGACAAACACATGATATGGCTTACGACGCTTTGTTTAGAAGTCAACAAGACGGGTAAGAAGGTCTTTGTGAACTGGTTTCTCTTGTTTACATCTGACGTTGATCATGGTGACGATATCGCACAGCAAATTTCATAATCGAACAGGTAAATTCTCACTGTTTACTTATCGTATCTTTGATCAAATGTTATATGGCCGATTCCTATAAATTACGGAACGTTAATGGTTAAAATTAATTCTCGTTTCTTTACGAATAATGAAGCAAAGAACTTTGCAGACCCTTCCATATGGAAGTATCTATCACAGGTAAAATTAGCTTATACGAATCTATTTATATGCAGAGTTTGGGGAATAAAAATGCTACCATTGGTAATCAAAACGATTCGTTTTTGTTTATAGGATCCAAGCAATAGAGTACGGATTGTGTGTAGGCGAATTATGTACCGTGTTAAGTATATTATTATGGTCTACGGAGTACAAACTACGTCGTAGCAAATCACCCATCGTTGTAAAAATGCTGTTACATTGTAATCACGAGAATTTGCGCCTCTAACTCCATCACCAGTCGTCGCAGTTTATAGAGCTGAAAACAACAACTGCTTTGAACTTGCTACAGTCAAACACAGGTCAGCAATTTTACATCCTACACTAAACGATACCTACGTTAGTTCGCTGTGAATGGCCATAAAAGCAGATCTTGACTACGATTCGTGTAGGTATCACATCTTCGGTACCTGTCGCTGTTTTTATTTTACTAATGATGATTAATACCTGATAAGGAGACATTGAAAACGGTTGGTATTAAT
The DNA here is from genome assembly GCA_948252095.1 of Dicycla oo. Taxonomy (NCBI): domain Eukaryota; kingdom Metazoa; phylum Arthropoda; class Insecta; order Lepidoptera; family Noctuidae; genus Dicycla; species Dicycla oo. The sequence continues at coordinate 21,943,272 of OX411726.1, read as the reverse complement.
ACATATAAATATAAACATGATGTGTGCATGTCTTGCAACGATAAAGCTGTTTCAATAGAAAGAAGCCCTGGCATTGTATGCACCACTAACATATATGAGGTTTTACGATATTATCCGCGGCTGAACGATAACTTCGCATTCTAATGACACATAGCATGCTGTAGATAAGGTAGCGATTCGAAACAAGGCCGTCTGAGATCTATGACTATGAGCTATGACTCATGTTTGTATTCGTTTCGACGTATCATCAAAGCATGAGGAAATGAACCGGCAAAGCCTTCCTTGACGAAATAAAAACAAAAACAAAGCAATAAAGGAGGAAATATGGAGGTCATTTTTACTAATTACTCAAACTGAAAGCGATATATTTCCCAAATTGAGCAATCTGGCGGTCCTGACTACGCTTCTGTTTACTTAATTAGCACTTACGTGCTAAGAATGTGGCTGTAGACAACATTATCACATTTTACATCACTTAGGTAAGTAGTCGGGCTTCACTTGGAGGAAATCTAATACTTACTTCACTGTTATTCAATTTTTCAAGGTGTTTTTTAGATATAATATTGCCATCGTGTGTTGTTTCAAAACAACATTGATATGGCATATCAAGAATTGTTGTTATTAGTACTCAACTAGCAGGCCTTGCTACTTGTTAGGCAAGGTTAGCTTTGTTTTTGTAAATTTAATATCTGGTTCTTTGAATTCATATTACGGCAATGTCTCCCTGAGTCTCCCATTATAGTATGATACGATCTGACGTGACGTAGTCGGAACTTGATAACCGTACTCCCATACAACAAAAATATTGAACGGGATGACGTATATACCGCCGGATACGTCACGGCCAGATTAATAAGCGGTCAACCCATGAATGGGGATGACATTGAATTCAGAATGAGAAACACAGAGCGGTATATTACTTTATATGGTGGTGTGCGGTAGTTTGAATATTAATGCAGTGCAGATGATATTGACGTTGTGCTTCAGTGACGCCAACCAGATATGTGGGAACTGGGAACGGAAAATTTTCTCTTCAGAATCAGAAACACACGCTGTTATTGTTTGAAGTTAGGGAGTATATTTTTATCCTTTTGGATTCGTTGCGTGTCTACTGTCTACAGTAGCGAGGATGTTTTTTATTGTATGCGTTTCGTTTTTGTGTTTTATTTTTAGCCCGTTCCGTTGTTCCAGCTTCCAGCCGAATAAAATTACTTTTGGCGTTTTGTAGGGAGTACGGAGAGCGTAGGAAGCAGCGTTCGTAACACCAGTATATTTTTATGATTTTTTCTGTACTCTTGTCCAAAAACAACGTGTATTTGTATTTACTCGTATGAAACTGTAGGGATTTTGAACCTAGTCTGTTGACTAATTACCTTACGATGCCTAGGTATAGGTAAGTTGGTACTTAAGTGAGTGTAACTTAAGTGTAAGTATTGATTTTCAGCATGCGTAAGCAAATTGCTTTACAACAATTCGACCTTGCATAATTCTTGCTTGAGGGTCGACGAATTTGCCGTGAAACCAAAGAACGAGTGAATGCCTTCTAAAAAAGTCAATGAAATTACTTTTTTTCGACAATCTTAGTCGATAAGGGACTAACCATACTTATTCAGCAAAATTCAGCATTTTGTCCATAGAAAACACAGGTTTTATATGGAGATGCGTACGCGAGAGTTCCGTGCAGACTCGGAAAGTTGGACGAATGTGTACGCATCTCCATAAAAAAAAACTGGTGTTTTCCATGGACAAAAGCTGAAGTGAGCTGAATAAGACAGTGTAGTTGGTCCCTAAAATTACTGTTCAATATTTCTATGTTCAACCTTATATACTATCCAAGACGCTATTCACTTTAGCCTGTATCACTTCAGGAAGTGTCTTTAACATTGGCGCTCTGCCAAACTTCCATCACCAATTTTATGTCAATAACCACCATGACATTCAGATGTTCCGATGTCATCGAGTCATTTGATCGCACTCGAGTTATTGAATTCTTTACCAGCGTTAACACTTTCTCGATGTTTTTATATTAAAATCTCACGCGGTTTTCATTCTCACAGTTCAATAATGGCCTCCCTGATATTGGTTAAAATCATGCAACCGAGAACACTCTTGTATATATATATGTTACTATACAATAATATACACGCTATTCTCCGTTCTAGGGTTCTGGTTGATCGCACTGTAAGAATCTTTGACCTTATTATGCATAGCTAGTCACGGCTGAATTTAGTTTAGAGTTCTGCTTACTAAGAGCTGGGGCTAGCGAATTATTGAATCTAAGTATGCTATACCAAAACTGTAATCATTTGATATCAAATTCACCATCAATCTTGCTGGGGCTTTTTGGCCCTTCGTGCAGCAATTTGCTCGCCGATCTTCAGGGGGAAATCTGGATATACGTAAATTTTCAATGCCAGCAATGAGTACAGATACTCAATTTTACTTGCCAAATGGAAAATACAAGAAGTATTGGCCATTTGGCGATTACTAAGGTGACTTGCCAAATGGCCAAGCCATGCCATCCTCAGTGTGGAGGTCTGCCCGGCTTGGGCAGAGTACCGCCGCTTTCTCGCGGAGGCGATCTCTCGCGTCCAGCCCTGGTCCAGGCATTGGAAGGGAATTGATAGCCGATTCCCAACCACCGCAGGCGCGGGCTTGTGGATGGAGAGCAATAGGTAGCTCGCCGTCCGATAAGGGTCAGCTCGGGTCGACGGCGCGTTGCGTTCCACACGCGCCTCAAAGAGATGTTAGCACTAACTGATGGGGCCCGTTAGGGCCGATGCCTGCCAGGGTCGCGGGTTGTTTGAAAGAGTTACCGTGGCCCTGGCACAGGCAACTGAAGGAACACGGGTGGGTTTTAGTCGGTAAAAGTCTGACACACCCTCCCGCTCCGCTCCCAGGAGAAGTTATTTGATGATTTCCCACCAGAAAAAAAAGGCCATTCGCCTGACAAGGCTGTCCTGGACTTATCGTTGGTAAAAATATTATTATTATTACGAGTATTATCTTTATTCAACTTTTTTACATATAACTTATATTTTTAAATATTAGAATAAAAATATATAAAAACATTTAAAATTATAAAAAATAGAAATCCACCGGCATGGGGAACAGGCTCCAAGCTACCGGTGGTTAGGGTCCCAGAGACAGGAACCTCCTCACAATACGCGCCGTATCAAGGAGGACTGCCTTCTGAATCAGGCCCGTCCATGTATAGCGCGAATCATGTTTTGATCAACCAGCACGGACCCGAACATTTAAAAATTATTTTTTTTAGCGCATCCCCGTAAATTAAGGGAATGCGCTAAGGTAGCCCGTGCTTATCATTAAGTGCATTTCCCCAGCCACCCAACGAGAGCCTCTTGAGATGTTGGTCGAGGCTCTTAGCGATAAGGCCATGATTATTAGTATTATTATTATTATAAAAAGCCTGTGATGTGCCAATGCAGGGAAAATACCTCCCTACTCTCCTTTCCACTTCTCTCCGTCTAGAGCTACTAAGGACCAGTTCTTTTTGAAGGAGTCCCGCTCATCCCGCCATCTCCGTCTCGGCCTGACTATTTAGTAAAATATCTCATCAAATTCACAGCGTGTAAGATTTAGGAGCGCAAGGTTTTAATGCCTTATAGGTACAGGTTGGCCATCACCTACCTACCAGTACAAGTGTACTAGCGAGTTATCAATCCGAACAGCAACTTTCGCATCGACTTTTTGTGAAGAGCAATGGTTATTGCGAACCGAATCGTATTTCTACACAACATGTCATTGCACGAGAGAAAGTTGTATTGTATTAGGCATTGGTATGCGGCAGTTCGAACGTGGTAAGTACCTTCTTGTAATTTCTACTGGATGTCGTCAAACCATGAGAGGGTATTTGGTTTTTAACTAATGTATTTCATGCTCATTATATCGTTTTATGGTGGTTTAGGCACTGAAAACAGTAATCATATCCTAATTTATTTGAGGTCGGTACAGTACAGAACCTCTTACTTCTTCTAGGGATATTCGCACCCGCATTGAGCTCATTCGGATGTAGATGTGGGTAGAAGACGGTGAATATAAGTAAAATCATAATCAACAAAATGGAAACTATAATCATTTAAAGCATAAATATAAAAATCTGCTTAACCTTTCCCCAACTATGTCGGGGTTGGCTTCCAATCTAACCGGATGCAGCTGAATACCAGTACACGGAGCGACTGCCTATATCGGAGCTCCACCAACTAGTTACTGGCTAATACGACACCCCTTGAGAAGACTGGTTGTCAGACTTTCGAGCTTCTGACGACCCGTAACGACTGTCAAAGATCCACGAATGACAGCCGGGACCAACGACTTAACGTGCTTTCCGAGACACGGAGGAGTCTCGGTATATCAATGTAGCACATCTGTATAGTGGCATTTTCACAAAATGCTCTTATATCCATCAAATATGTAGCTCTCGAAATAATTGATTTTTAAATGATTATAATTTAATAATTATTTTATTATCATTTCCGCGCATAGAATTAATCAACATACAACGAAACTGCGCTGCAATTTGCAAAAAAACTTAAGAAATTTTGAGTTTCGCCTTGACGGATCCCTTAAAAAAAAAAACTTGAGATCCGCATCAGCATCCGCATCCGGGGATGTGAGCTACCAAAAATCCGCATCAGTAGATGTGCGCCACCAAAAATCCGCATCCGCAGATGTGAGCCACCAAAAATCCGCATCCGCAGATGTGTGTCGCCAAAAATCTGCATCCGCGGATTAAAAACATCCCTGATCGTACTAACGTACATCTACATTAGCCGTCATCTCAGTGTTCAATCCTTCCTAATTTCACATTTTAACACAATGGAATCCTGCACCCTAATTGCGTAACACACTATCAATCGGAATCGGTTTCATCTGACAGTTCAACAACATTCATTACGTTATTTACGTGGTCGTCAGACAAATTTTTCATTTTTCGAATATATGAAGCAATGGTTTAGGAAATTGCAACAAAATGATTCAGATTCCGATTGATAGTTTGTTACGCAATTAGGGTGCTGGCCTAATGTTAGGTATGCGGCATCCAGTCAGTCAGAGCAGCCAGTAAGAGTTGATTGGGGAAAACATGAGCCAGCCAGATCTCGATCAGTATTGTTTCCTTTACTATCTTATCTACATAGAAAATGCTGCGGAGCAGATTCTGACTAATTCTCAGTCGTGTTTATAATACAGCTTTATCCTTGACACACATAATAAAGAGATCTTGAAACTCAAGCGGTTGTGTTCCCGGGATTTGTAAAACGCGGTCTACCTAGCTGTCGTTCTGTGAATTGCATTCTTTGAAAAATTAAGGTCAACATTCATGCAAGGCCGGACTGTGCGTCGGAAGTTTTGGCGCAACTAGGGAGAGGTCTATAGATCTATGTTTAGCAGTAGACCTGCAATAAGCTGTCTTGAGGTATCATTCTAGTGGCATAGCTATATGGGTGACTGGTAATTAGTGATCGATACTAAAACACATGATTGTACTCATGATAACAAACAACTTTTATTATGGGACCAAACCTGAAATCGCGAAAGAAATCAGCTGTTCCCTACATCTATGTTCGCATAACTCGTCAAAATGTAGGAAACAGCTGATTTGTTTCGCGATTTCCGGTTTGGACCCATAGTAAAAGTTGTTTGTTATCATGTATACAATCATGTCTTTAAGTATCGGTCACTAATTACCAGTCACCTTTTAGTCCTACAGACCCTGTATAAAAATATGTTTGGGGTCCTCAAAAGGAGTGTAATGGTTTTATTTTTACAAAATAAATAAAACGGCATCCTGTTATTTGCTTACACACGTGGGGGCCCCGTATCATCGATACGGCTGACACGGCGGTAGCTACGCCCCTATCATTCGTTGTTAGAAATCGTCGCCGGTAAAAAACAGTGCGTTTCAAATTCATCAAACTATACATACACCCTCATGTCGATGTCTCATTAAGGAGGTTAACTCGTGACGAAAAACGTGATAGATAAGGATTAAATAAGAATAAAGATAAAATAATCTAATCAAACCATTAAAAAGGGCTAGTTGCTATCGTATCTAGCGTCATTAATTCTTATCTCCAGTGTAAAATACTGAACGATTTTCCTTGCTACAGGTACTTAACTGCTTCAAACTGGAGTGGGGTGTTTACTGTATTGCTAAAGCAAGAACTGGGAAATGTTAAGTTGAACAGAGTACATAATAATTAGAATCAACAAATCGTAGTTGATTTGACAGTTATATAGTCGATAGTACAAAAATAAAAACATCTAAAAGTTGTCTTTAAATATTTACAAAAAGGTAAAAATAAAAATGAGTGAACAATCAATGACAAAGAGTGTTCAAATATAAATAAATAATTTAAAAAATATGCTCTGATAAACTCAGGATATCGCCAGACACTTTTATGACGGGTGACAGTGACGTCAATTCGTATGAAAGATTGTACACAAAATAATGAAGATTATGAAAAAAAAAAGCGGCCAAGTGCGAGTCGGACTCGCGTACGAAGGGTTCTGTATACCACCGTACAATATTCAACACTACCTACCATATTTATTTAAAACACGTTTCTTGACTGGGACTTCCTTTAATTTTGAACTTTATTTTATTTTAAGTAATTGTTGTTATGAAGGCCATAGCAGTACCTATACACATTTGAAGATTTCAAGTGTCTACCTATTACGGTTCAACAGATACAGCCCTGTGACTGACGGACGGACGGACAGACATCGGAGCCGTAGTGAAATAGGGTCCCGTTGGCGCTCTTTGGGTACGTACGGGACTCTAAAAAGAACTGTAGAATACTGGTTCTTTTTTTTGACACAGATGTTTCTTTGTATGTCGTATGATATTTTTAGACACAAGATAAGAATGAAGTCGTTAATAATGGTATTAAACGATGGATGGACGAAGTCGTTGGTCCCGGCTGTCATTCGTGGATCTTTGACAGTCGTTACGGGTCGTCAGAAGCCCGAAAGTCTGACAACCAGTCTTACCAAGGGGTATCGTATTACCCAGTTACTGGGTTGTGGAGGTCAGATAGGCAGTCGCTCCATGTAAAATACTAGTATTCAGCTGACTCGGGTTAGACTGGAAGCCAATCCCAAGATAATTGGGAAAAGGCTAGGCAGATTGATGGACTGTGTGAAAGATAATAATTATAGCCAGAAAGAAGGGTGACTCTACTGAGATGGCGACTAAGTAACAGAGAAGTATGGAAGAAAAAGACATGTTGCGCCGTCCCTAAAGAAATTGGGATAAGGGCAGGAGAATGATAAATATTGTTCATATGGTTATTTTAGGCTCTTCTGTAACTTGCCGATGCCAATAAAAAAAGAATACTTTAAAATAAAATTACCTTTTTATACTATACCTAAACGTTTTTACCTTTAGTTTGTCTTTTGTTTGCCTTCAACATCATAGCTTGTTTCAAGTACCTAAGGTTCTACCTATGCTTCACTTGTGCATTTAAACTTTATAGGTACAGGGTGTAAGTGTAAACAGTGTCAACCTTTTAAGGGGTCATTGTACTCATCATTATTAACTACTTTTACTATGGGACCAAACCTGAAATTGTGAAAAAAAAAAAAATTGCTATTCCCTACATTTTGATGAATTATGCGAACATAAATGTACTGAATAGCTGATTTTTTTCGCGATTTCAGATTTGGTCCCATAGTTAAGAGTTGTTCATAATGATTAGTACAATAACCTTAAAAGGTTGTCACTGTTACACTTACAACCTGTATACATTTAAAACAGGACAGAATAGCAGGTACAAGCAAAGATTTTTTAGGTAGGTTTTAGGTATGGGTTACCCAATGCCTACCAAAATTATGCAGGTATATTTATCCAATAAAATAATATAAACATACGAAATCAAAACAGTCATTTCGTACCAACATATTAATTTATTACATACATAAACTCACGCCTTATTCCCACAGGGGTAGGCAGAAACTACAGAACGTCACCTGCTACGATCCTTACATACCTACTACTTTAGCCTCGTTTACGTTCATACATCTGGTCATACACGCACGCCGGTTGCGAGTACTACGCACATGACCGTTATTATAATATTAATAATATAATATTTAACTAAGCTTATCGGGACTCGGTACTAATATTTGTGTACTACTTTTTTACATTATTTGCTAGCTAGTTAAGCCGTGAGTGATGGTTTAACACCTGATGCATCATACCATTGCCTGATTAGAAGCCTTATCTTTACAGCTGTGCGTGGACAAACCACCGGCTTTTATTTTGAAATTAATTATATATTTTATTTTACCTATGCTGCTTATATATAATTATATATTTTATATATAATTATATATTTTATTTTACCTATGCTGCTTATATTTTGAAATAGAATTTGTTTTTTTTTTATTCAAGTTATTCTATATTATTGGAGAATGGAACAATAATTATAACTTATCATTGCTTATTTTAAGTGGTTGTTTGTTTTAATCCCACCAGAAAAAAACATCTTGTTTTGATGTCAGATCTGCATTTACATTTGTTATGTATCAATTTATTCATAATTTACCTAACTGTCCTACAAAATATGATCTTAAAACTTAAAATTTTAATTAAATAACTGTTTTCTCGTTGAAATTATTACATAACTTAACACAATTATTACATAATTTAACTTGGTCATTAATAAAACCAGTTTCTAACAGAAACAACATATGTCTAATAAATATATAAGTTTAAAGAAAAACTGCTTACTCACATAATAAAAATTGTAGCATAGGCGTAAAATTACAATATTCTATGACCATGTAACATTTACCTATTTAGTTTAGTTTGTTTAGTTTTGCTTTGTTTTTCTTTTTTTTTTAATTAGGTACCTAATTAGTTGTGTTTTCTAAAAATAACAAAAGCTACATAACAAAGGAGGTGTTCAAAGCATAAGTTCCAGAATTAAACATTCTGAAACCTCAGAGTATCAATATCATGTTACTGGCCAGTGAGAAGTTACAAACTCCCTAGAAATTAGATACACTTGATTTTAATTGTCTGGTTCCAGATAAAATTAAAACTGTCCAGCAACATTCTTTTTTTCACCCCTGCCGAAGTTAAAAACCCTTCCACTTCATGTAAATGGTCAATCTCAAAGATACATTTTTTTCTTTTTAGACTTTCCTAAATAAAAGCTGTTTTGATTTATTTTTTATTTTATTTTTTTACCACAGCCCACAACTTCGTCTGCGTGTAATCTCTTGTTCCCCGACCTATACCCGCTCCATTGCATTGCCTGCTCGCACTGTTACATTGTTTTCGCTTAGCATTCTTTCTGACCATTTTTTTCGTTTTTGGTCGGCTTCTCAGGCTCAGTCAGTTGGATTTCAAAAAGATATTTTGAAATCCAACTGGTAATTCCAGAGTTATAAAAAACAAAAAAAAAACAACCAAACTCTTAGGTAATCTTCAAAGGTGTTGTTGAAGGTGTTGCATGGTAATGACGCATATTTCCTTCTACTTCTGTTAAACAACAATTTCATATACAGACGCCAGCAGGTCAAGCTACCCGAAACTGTCAAATTTTCCCAATCAACCTTGAACCTAACGCTTTAGTGATAAAGTTGAAAATCTATTAAAGAAATTTGACAGATTGTAGTAGCTTGATGTGCTGGCGTCTGTACATATTGTTTGTTTTATGTTTTTTTTGTTTTGTGTGTTTTGTTGTATTTTATAATTTTGTGTTTTGAAATTATATGTGTATTTTGTGTGCATCTCTTTCACATGTATAAACAGTTTTTCTTTCTTTTATTTCTTTCATTAATTAAGTATGTTAATGTGGTGTACACCTGTAATTGGCCTATACATAAGAACTACCTACAACTTATTAATCAATGTGTAATTTATATCCTACCTATTTTAACTAAATAAACATAAGACAAACATAAAAAAAAAAAATATGAAACTGAATTTTTTCATTGTTTACTCAACAGTAGTACACATGCAGTCTATAAAAGTTGTTACCTTGCCATAAGCACCAAGATTTTGTAATACCAGGCCATAATACAGATGTAAAATTTTATTAGGGTAAATTATAGGCTTTTTATGATCAACCTACAAAATCACCAAGCGATGTGTCTACTTGTTTCTACTCTGATGATAATGTACCAAAGAGGTGTAATAAGGTAGAAAGTCTACTTGTTTATGGGGGTGTGAACAATTCGGTCTGTGAGCTGCCTAATGAGGATAATCTTTTCAACCATAATGAATACATACTTAGATTGTTATTTGATTAGGGAATCAGTTGCTAATTGAATCACAAATAGCAGTAACAGTTAAGTATTAAGTTATTTATGATGATTATTTTAAAGGTAGTGCTGATTCTTTTGTTTCAATTCAGCACAAAACGAACATACCCGTAACAAACTATCTTTTAAATTTGGAACGTGAGTTTTTATTCTATTGACAAACACAAGAATATGTAGGTACAAAGAAAACGTTTTATAACACGTGCGTGATATGTACTGCTTGTTTTCTCTACAAGTACATAACTGAAGTATTACGTTGCCTTATAAATACTTATAGGGCACAACACAAGCTTATGGCCGAATTAGACGATGACACTCGGCTTCGCTCACTCAAGGTTACACGAAACAGCGCAACTGAACTGGCCCACGTTCCAGACAAAACAACAGATTTAAACTCATTACGAAATTATAATGACCCAATATTTAACAATGAATTGCGTTTGCATAAAAATTACGTACGATACGACAGGTGTTTGATCATCGTTCACATTATTAACTCACCTTATAAAATGCAAAAAGTCCTTATAGTGTTCTGTATTTCCATAAAACACTTGCACTTCGATTACTATCACAAATCGAAAGATAAAACACTGAAAATTATATATATTTACAATTTTACAATATTTACAAATAAACACCACTTTCCACTGCGCGCAGCACTCGTAAAAACCAAAAACAAAAATAGACTGGCTGCACTGACAGCTGGATGTCTAGTGTTGTTGACACTATAATTTACATAACAGTCGATTATAAATTTAATCGAATGCTACATTCGAACCACATTTGTAAAATTTGAAATTAAGTATCACAGATTCAACAGTTTCAGTGGATAACAAAATCTAACATGAATTAACTCTTTACAAAAATTTAATAATTGGTTTGTGACGATGGGAAGAGAACAGACGGCAAGACGTTGTTGCCTTAGAAGTTGGGTAGGCCTTTGATGTGGGACGCAAAACTAGAAAGATGAGATGTCCTAGAACTGCTGACTGTGATGGCGCCATAGCCGTGGGCGAATCGCTCGGATCATGGGGCCCGAATGGGCATCTACTTTTTATGGAAACTCGCTGACTGGTTGACACTTCACGTGATACTTCACATGGATGGCTTCACTTTGGCATAGAATTAGCATTGCTATTAAACGTGGCTGTGCTGCCAGTCTTCTGGGCACGTTTACGGATGACAGTGATGCGACAGTACTGTGAGAGTTATGTTATGCATATTATAAATTGTAAATTTCTATGTTAATAAACAAATAAATTCTTTTATTTCAGGTAATTACACACTTAGCCAAACATAAATTAACAGAAATCAAATGAAATAAGATAAAATCAAAACAATAAAATCAAATTAAATGGAACTGAAAATAAATCAAAATAATCATAATAAATAAAAGTAAATGATAACAAAATAAATTAAATGAAATTAAATAAAAATGAAATTTTAATGTACAGACGCCAGCACATCAAGCTACTACAATCTGTCAAATATCTTTAATAGATTTTCAACTTTATCGCTAAAGCATTAGGTTCAAGGTTGATTGGGAAAGTTTGACAGTTTCGGGTAGCTTGACCTGCTGGCGTCTATACATACATTGAAAATAAATAAGTAAATTGAGTTTAATAATATTATTCGGTTAAATAAATAGTAAGATATTGTAATCGTTTCATTCGACTTGGCATTGTTCACAACCATTCAATCAATTAATCGTTGAAATTGATTTGAGTATAGTCTATGTCACAGCACAATGTCTATGAAAAAATGTTGGCAGGTTAAATGTTTTTCCATTCATATGGAGAATATTATTCAAATTTGAGGCATTGGTCGAATACACTATTTTGTCCAAACAATGTAAGATGTGTAATCAAAGGAAAAATGTTATGACTGTGAGATAATACTACAATTTTAGTACAGAAAAAATACTTTGTGTTTATATTAAGAAGCAAGCTAAGCTATTAAGACATTTTACAATATTATTAGTTGATTAATTATTCCCGTTTCATAGGCGATAACTTACCTAGTTTCTAGTTTTCAGTCTGATTCTCTTCAATTTTAAAATCAAACAAAATAATAAATTGCCTTTGACGTTTGACAGAAACTTTGGGCAGACTCACAAATAAAGTGGCAACACCGTTCTGAATTTCCGTGTTCCTGTCGGGCAGGCCGATATGGCTCGAAAGTCCAATCAAATCATTCAGCTCGCGATCCTATGTGGGCGATACCTATCAAAACAACGTTCTGTATAGTAGACTCCGCGTGTTATTTACAAATTAAAATTTGAAAACATTGACTGAAAATATTTAGCTTTTAACGTTTACAGAGATGCAGTGATAGTTTTAAGTGGTATTTGTCGTAATAAGGCTTGACTTTTGACTTATTGACTGTGTGCGAATATTTATTTTGTGTCGAAAATGACCGCTTCCACGATGATTGAATTGGAATCCTGGATAATCTACCAGTGTGTGCTGAATGAATGCCATGTGTCCAACAGCTGTAAGTAGTACTTGTATAATTTTTTTATGATAATTAATTCATCAGAAATACACCGCACGACACAGCGTGTGATTTTAATCACGTCCAATATTTTGTAATTAATAAAACACGTAAATGGTTTCCTCAATTTATTTTTGTATTATTTGTTCCTTTTTCCGTTACCTAGCGGTATACTTTTAACAATGTATCTATTAGCTAATATTTTTTAACAAAAAAAAAATATATATTCTGTGCTAGTACTTTATTTACTAATCTAACATAATATGCCTGAATAATGAAGGATATTATTTTAGAATATTTATAGTACATAATTAAAAAATATATATTTTAATTAAAACAAACAACAAAGGCCTCGTACTCAAAAAGTAACAATACAATAAATTAAGCAGGTACCTACTTTGATGTCAGTAAGTAGGTAATAAGAATAACACTACCGTGTTTGGGAATTTTGTTGTAGGTACGCGTAGCTCTAGGTAACGACAGGTTGAGAATTACCTCCTATGACTCATGTCAACATGGAATCAATTTAATTGTATTAGAAATTCAATTTTATTCGTATAGGCATAACGTCTTCTCTTCGTCCATGAATTATTGGGTCGAACTACGTGATCTCATGATGACCAACGCATAACATTTTTACGACAAGAAAACTAGTCCGAATTGTTGCTGAAGATTAAAGAGAGAACCAGGTTAAGGAGGTGGGAACTAAATAACAGCTTGGGTGTTTATGGGAGCCTAGTACCTAATAAGGAAAAAGTGAACATTTTTGTAAGCTCTTCCCAGGTCATTGCCATTCACGTGAATTCTTTGTTATCCTTAGTAAAAGCACTCAGAAAGGCCTTTGCCCTAAGGTCTAACTGTCTAAGGTAAACTAATGTTTTTCAAGTTTTATGCGAAGGATTTCCTAAGCCACCAATCAGTCTGCCTAGCCTTTTACCAACTACGTTGGGGTCGGCTTCGGATGCAGCTGAATACTAGTATTTTACTTGGAGCGACTGCCTATCTGATCTCCACAACCCAGTTACTGGTTAACACGATATCCCTTGGTAAGACTGGTTGTCAGATTTTTAGGTATCTGACTACCTGTACCTAACGACTATCAAATATCTACGAATTATAGCCGGGACCGGCTTAACGTGCTTTGCGAGCCACGGGTCTTGATATGTAATGAATGGTCACCCATCCACGAACCGACTGCGGCAAGCCATGGGCATGGCCACCTTCGATAGACATGGGCGACTGTTATCCTTTAGCCACGAGCCCCTTCCCCCGAGGTGGATTTTCTAAGTCACCATAATACAATATTACCTGGGTTCTAGACTTCTGTATAGAAACACCTGCATCTTCGAGAATAGGCGCCTGTTAACTTTTATGAAGAATATCACACCTCTCACTCTCACGTATCTCTTCTTCATAAAAAGTCGTTTAGCTATCACGAAATTATCATAGAAACGACAAGCTCAATCAATATCATGCATGACCACAAAAATCGTCACCGCACAAACGAACCAATTTAAATCAAGAAACGAACCATAAACAATCTTCATTGAATTGTTGTTTAGATAAGAGGCGTCTTTTAGAAACAAGTAACGATCACGGGTAATCGTGAACGCTCGAACGGAACCCCTAATTAACGTTAATTGCTTACCATCTTCATAAATGAACACATGCCCTGTCCGAAACGGTGTCTGTTAGTCCTCAATGGCGCATGAGGGCATTTGGAAGCGTGCTGCTTATTATACTTAGGTACTTGGTATGAAATTTTTGTATCTGTATTTTGGAAGCATGTCATAAAGACTTAGTAGGATTAAAAAACAGAGCTTTTAGGTAAAACCTGTAAAATTTTAATTATGTATAGTTAGAAAGTGGTGTATATTGAGAAGACGTCTGATAGAAATGTATGGGAGAGGAAGAGGTGCTGCGTCGACCACGAATAAGAGCGAGAGGATGATCATGACATTTGACTTATCAAGAAGTCTGTCGGTCATAAAGTAAAAATTCAGACATCTCATGCACTACATGACTTTCAAAGTAAAACTATAAAAAAATAACTAAAGTATGGGGTCGAAAAATTCTGCTGTCGACCGGTAATGTACCCAAGAGGCTGGCGGTATTGCCACGTTCTACGGCAATGCTTAGGCTCTGGCCAAGGTAAAAGCCAGCCCTTCGGTCACGGGAAGTGTCAACCAGCCGTTTCGAGATTTCGTTGAACAAACCATGAGCACTCGGACCCCACGTCATAAAGTTGGATAAGAACTTAGTTAACCCTTCCAAAGCATTTCCTATAGAAAAGAACAGGCATGAAACTATTAATTTCCTCAAGATTCAAGAGTTGTTCGGAAAATGGATTACATTGTCGGAGCATTAAATTAAGGCTGAAATAAGAAACAATAAGATCGTTAACAGTTTGCAACAAGTATACGAACAAGTTGCCTAGAAGAGGCTTTTACTCGGAACCAATCACGTTTGATCCCAGTCAGAAACATGCTCTCGATGTTTAACGCGTTGCCATTTCCTATTAGGTCATAGTCATACTGTCTCGTTGTTTAGATAACAATAATCAGTTTACAATATATATTATAATTATATAAACCTAATTAATTAATAAAAATAACAAAATTATATCCTAACTTAAGTAAATCTATTCTCAAACTAAAATATGGCGTCGAAAAATTCATCCGCATCGCTGTGGACTAGTATTGTACCCAAGACACTGGCAGGATTACCACGTTGTATGGCAATGCTTACCCTCTGGCCAAGATAAAAGCCAGCCCTTGGGGCACGGGAAATGTTAGCCAGCCGTTTCGAGATTTCCTTAAAGAGAACATGAACACTCGGACCCCACGTCCCGAGGATTTCAACCCCAAACAGCTCGAAAATATAAATACCAATAAGGTTATGCGGCGCTAGCACAGCACGCCGAGCCAGGAAGATGGGATGGCGCAACACACGTTGCATCCCACACTAAAATCTGTTTAACAAAAAATTGGGCACGTACAACAGCTTTGCAGATTCACAGAAAATCAGTGCGAATTGATTATGTTTCTGAAGTCAAAGCAAACGGTTTTCTCGCTTACGTGGTCTTTGAGATTTGCATTGAGCTGAAAAGTTGCAATGCCGAAAAATCCTTTCCTTACTCACGAAGTGTAATAGATAGATTGCATTTAACAGTTTTGTTATCAGAGTAGACCCTGCTGCTAGGGACAACTTTGTTAGGAGTGTTTGAAGGTAAAATGTGGATCGATCAAGTCTTCATGACACACGGAGCTCCACGAAGGACATGCCCTTGACGTCGGCCAGATCTTGAAGACCCGAACAACAAGGAACGTGTAAAGTATATAGGCAGCGTTTTATGTTTACTGTGGAGTACTCAATAAATTCAAAAGTAGATCCTGCTACGAGTCGTCTCTGTTAGAAATGTTTGAATGTAAACTGTGGATCGATTAATTCTTCATGACACACGGGCCTCCATGAAGCACGCGCCCTTGACATCGGCCAGGTCGTAACGACTCGAACAACAAGAAACGTGTAAGGTATATAGGCAGCGTTTTATGTTTGCTGTGGAGTACTCCATAAATACGCAATGTTTTAGTAGGTACAGGTTAACACTCTGCTGTTGAGACCACACACCACTTTGTTGACTTTATGCTAGGCATTTGAATAGGTGGAAACCTACTGAGAACATCCATAAAATAACGCATTTTCCCCTATCGTGGTAAGAAACGGAGTTTTGCCTTCCTTTTACGCCAGATTCCACATTCTTATATCTTTTTATACCGTTTGGTAAATTCTACTGACCGGAAGAACATCACACGCATAACGTCTGATGTTCTTCTATGTATCGTAAGGTTGCCGAAACATTCAGCGAAAATGTTTTCAGGAAAATAAACGAGTTTGTATAAAAAAAGATTGAAATAGAACGATCCGCGGTTCAAAGAAGGATTTTCCGACATCGATCAAGGAGCGCCACCTAATAATTACGATACTTAAACCTAATGGAGAACTTAATTATCCTGCAAAATAATTAAAGCCATTTACGTGAGGAAGTTTATGGAATAAATCCAGTCTTTTGCGTAACATACCGGGTTTATGGTCGATCCTTATGCTACAAGATTCATGCCGAGTGCTAGTAAAGTAATAACATCGTTAAGTTTTGTTACAAAAATCTAGAACGCCTGAATCTGAGAAGTTAGCCGAAGTTACGAAGAAATAATAATTTTACAGTTTTAAACTTTAAAAAAAAGTAATGCAGACAGCAACTTTGAAATGGCTTTTCTATAGGAGCTATTGACTGTAACAAACTCAAAATTAAATAGCCAGTTTTGCCGTTGAGGAAAAATCGTGACTGCCATAATATTTAATAAAGTTATTTTTAACACTGAAATTCATAAAACCGGTGCCTCGGTGGTAGCATACATTTTCGGTTAGAGTAGAAAGAAAATTTTAAAATCAGTGTATGTGTTATGGGAAATGGGTCATTTCATCTAATGAAGTCGGTTAAAAATGTCCTTTATATTTTGAGAATGAATAAAAATCAGCGGGGTAATTGCGTAATATATTTACTTACATTCATTGCGTTATTTAGGTACGTTGTTGAGAAGATGAATTTTTCGAACATAAAAAGGAATGGTTTAGCAATAAGCTTCAAAATGATTCATATACATTGATACGCAATAAGGGTGCTGATGCTGTAAAGTGAAATTTTATCCCCAAAATCAGAATAACGAGTGTAAAAAGACCCCTGGATGTCTCGTAAAAAAATGTAGAAGGATTTACAAGATAATCTCCCAAACTTCACAGTACTTACGTTACCAGAATTAATTTCCGAAGTAACCCAAATTGAAATATTTGTGGGTTCGTCGAGTGTTTGCAAACCTCCTTCAATTCTAAAGACACGGATTAGAAGCTCTTAGGTATAGTTAAAATGTTTCTTGATCTAATTAAGATGAGGTTAAGTCTTGGCTTTAAATCTTCTTTATGGTAAGTTTGAGAAGAGGTTTTATGTTATCTGTCCTTCTAGCTGTAGGTATACATGTAGATAATTAATTACCACGGACTCAATATGATATTCACTCATTAAAATAAATTAGGACAACAAGGTGTAATTGGGTGTAACAATACAAACAAACTCAACCATGCGTGGACCGACTCTGATGCTATGCATGAAATGATAAAATAAGCGCGGGAGTAAACCTAGATACCTACTAAAGATTATAATGATTTTGAACCGATTTGAAAATGTTCTTTGGTGTTTTATTACCACGTCTGCAAAGGACAGCAAGATAGAAGTTATGAAACAGTCCGCTTTCCAGACAAAGATACTTTATTAAGGAATAGATTGCACAATCGGCTTTTCCAAAGCTGCGTTTTAGTTTTAAACTTCTTTTACTATTTCTCTATGACCACGCAAAAGCAAGATTACGCTGAATGAATATCACTGTACACTGTACAGCGGCTTGACCGCAATTTACCAAAGTGTTCGGCCAAGGATTACTCTGAATTCCACGTGTGGAATGTGGAGCCCGAAGGTCACGAGCTTTTGTCCAGTATTCGCACATCGGAATATCGCCGCGTATCTGGCCGACCTGCATTCCCTAACGCTGGGTTTTATGTAGGTACCATTCCAAGTATTATCATGTTTATTTAGGCACAAAAGGTCGTCGAATGTCTTTATTTTTACTAATTTTAATCCCTTTCGACTGCCTAATAAATTGTCTTATGATTGTTGTGTCCTCAGTTTTACAAGACTCATCTCGATAAGTTTGTTAATAAAGAAGGGACAAGTCAAAAGTATCTTATGGACGTTGAAACGTGAGCGAAAATGTTTCTTCGTCCAAAGTCCCCCTTCGTTTACAAGAGTCCTTATTGGAAAGAACTAAATAATGGGCCGGTTCCTTGCTCAGCTGTTGCGAGGCAGGTGCGATGCCAGCTGCCCTTCCCATAGTTGTAAGTGTTGTAACGGCCGCCGGCGGCGTGTGCGGCCTGCCGTTCTTCTTTCAAATTCAAACTAAGGAACTGTTTTAAAAAAAATGAGTTTGCAAAAAGTACTAAGGTGAAAAGTTCTTTCTATTTTTTTATACAGCCAAGTTCGTTATTGTTGTTCTCTTGGCATTGCGACAGTACCATGACTAAGGGGGTAGGTATGAATTTTAATTGGAATATGCCTGCCTCGCGAAGTCGCGAACCTTGTTCGGTAAACTGTGGATTGTTTAGAATTCGATCTGGATACTGCTTACCTTTAAAATACAATGAGTTAATTTAATGTTAAGAACGATAAGGCAAAACTCAGAATTCTATGTTGCATTTTTTGTATTCAAGATTGTTTATAGCATTTCGGTAAAAATCTTAATTAGAATTGAAAACATTTTGAATTAAAATCCATGTGGAAACAAACGGCTCAAATTCTTTACATCCATTTTCATGTAAGGTATTTAAGGCCTGTAAACTTATACATACTATGTTGTTTTCGCCATTGATTGGGTTTGGCATTATATAAGTATTTATTTCCACCGTATAAATCATATATAAATGTGGTTTTAATTACCTGTCCTTTTGACAAAAATCATGTTACTTCTTTTTGCTCAATATTTTATTTTCCCTTTTAAGTAGGTACTTATATCATTAAGTTGAAGTTTATTTAATTACAGAGACTAGATATTATAATTTCTTACTCGATCTCTCACGAATTCCATTGTAGTCAACGAGGGCCAACTCGCAAGTTGTCATTTCACATTAACTGTTACTGCTAGTAACCTTTCAACTAAATGCATTACTTTCCGTATATATGGTCATTAAAGATAAAATAGCTATCCTCGTACATAGAGGATTTTGATGTCCCTGTAGTAACTAAAACGAGTCTGGTCCTTTAAAAACTGTTCGTCCTGTAGATAGACAGGAATCTCGCAATTTCGATATTGGAACTATCGTTTCGATCCAAGTGAAAGACAAGAATCTCTATTGTGCCCAGACATAATCCGAACCATGCCAAGTTGGTCCCTTAATTAAATAACTAAGATCTCGTCCTTCTGTCGGCTAGGCTATTAATACTGGGGTTAAACGGGAAGGTTTTATAATGATTGATTGCTTGTAGACATCGATTCCGACTCAAAAGTCATTACTGAGGTAAAATTGGTATTTCAGTCCAAACTCTGTTAGGCTCTACAGCGTCAAACTTTCAAAATCCGGTGTTTACTTCAGTAGAAAGCGTCAAAGCTGATAAGAAATCTGTTGTATGATCCAGACAGCAAAGAAAAAACATGTGACAACTTGGTACATTGTTTCATGACCCAATAATGATTGCGGGCCAGGGTCGCCCAATACCTACCGTATAATGCTCTTATGAAATCAATAGGGGAGATCTATGTATAACATTGTATAGTAAGTACAGCTATTACGTGACTTGACAGAATTTTATTAACGCATTAATTTTCTGTCGATACCTTTATTTTCGGTTTTGTAGAGGCCTTCGTCCTTAGTGCTAAGTTGAAACCGTTTAGGTAGGTATAATATCCAATAGGGATGATGCCTGGGTAAAAATAAAGAAATTCTATTTAGTCCGTCAGTCAGATAATATAAAAATATTAGACACGTATTTTTTGCTTTATCCTATTCATAAAAAATGACTTAGATAACACGCGTTAAAGTTCGGGAGTGGGGGCTTGCTACGTCACTTCTACGTATAAAATCTACGAAGACGTGACCTCATGCCACATTTTAACTCAATGTATCGCCGTAATCTTTTAATTACGTAAAAAAAGAAAAAATACGTGTCCAATATTTTTTACTATTCTACATGACGGACAAATAAAAAAAAATAGTCATCATCCCTATTCTAAGTTAAACACTTCCGTCCGCACTTACAAACAAACAATCATTCACATTTGAAATGACGACAAATCCGCAAGAGAATGGCGCGCCAGCTAACCATATAAATAAAATTCTTGTGTCCGTCTGTATTGGAACATAATAAATTCATTGTCACGTTCCCGCGTGTGGAATATTTCGTAATGAATGATTAATAACGAACTAACTGTGCACGTTTGCGATATTGTACATAATAATATTTACAATGTTTATATAACTGCATGCAAAATGCAAATGTGCTCCAGTGCAAGCCATGACTTAGATGATCTTTTGATGGTTATATTCAGGAAATTTCTACTGTTGAATGTAAGACTGACACCTAGCACAAATGAAAAGCAAAAGAGTAAAGTCACCGTTATCCTAACGCTATCGAAAATGTTTATATTGAAAGAAATTGTAACAGCGACATTTATTTTGTGAGCTTTAA
Organism: Dicycla oo; assembly: GCA_948252095.1. NCBI lineage: Eukaryota > Metazoa > Arthropoda > Insecta > Lepidoptera > Noctuidae > Dicycla > Dicycla oo. The sequence goes on along the minus strand of OX411726.1, from coordinate 21,922,193 downwards.
AACCATTTGGAACTAAAGAGGCATAATCATACATATAGTTGGCTAGCGGGAAACACGTTAGGTAGGGTGTATGTTCTTATTAAGATAATATACTGGATGATTTTTTTTACCGTCTTAAAAAAAATAGGGTACAATAGGTGAACGGAGTAGAAGAGCCTAAGGCATACCTAGTTTTTTTCGTTTGTTTTTCAATAGCTTAGACAGAAATTGCTCTATCAATAAACTGTACCTACACATTTGAAGTAAACTAGAACAATAAGAACAGACATTTTGAAAAACTTAATAGATCGTTAAAATATCGAAATTCAAATCATACGCACTACGCACCCTGCGTAGTGCGTATGATTTGAATTTCGATATACAGTATGTTAACCAACAGAGGGCGTTCCCGTTAACCCGCAATAGTATAGCATCCATACATGCTAAAAAAAATATTACCATTCGAAAACAAAATGGTTTTTATTTTTTTTTAATATTAAAATATTCACTAAAAATGTTAAATTGATACGTAAAAGAAACACTCTGTACACGCGTACTTGAAGGACGGAAACATCGCAATTTAGTTTTTATTTTTATATTTTTTTGAATATTTTAGTGAATATTTTTAGCATTTTTAGTGAATATTTTAATATTAAAAAAAAATAAAAACCATTTTGTTTTCGAATGGTAATATTTTTTTTAGCATGTATGGATGCTATACTATTGCGGGTTAACGGGAACGCCCTCTGTTGGTTAACATACTGTATATTAAAAAAAAAAAAACTAGGTATGCCATGGCTAATGGCTTCTACTCCGTTCACCTATTATACCGTATTTTTTTCAAGACGGTAATAAAGTCACCCAGTGTATTCATTGGGTGTGAAATATTAACAGAACAGCTATATTAAATGTGGTATGACAATACAAACCTTGACAAGGTTATAATCGGTATGTTATACATATAGCCAATGATATTTAATACACAAGATGTGTTACGTTCATAGTAACAAACGTTTGAAATCCGGCCGTGATCAATGTCCCAAAAAAAGAGGGTTGTGTTTTTTATTATTATGCCTTGCTTGACGCGGACTAAAGACAATAGCCCAATGTGTCGCAATTGGGACGCTTTCTTGTCTTTACAAAACACGCGGTAGTACCATATCTGCCTCATTTTAACGTAATATCATTGCATAAAGCCCATCCATTTGATTTAATATACCTACCTAAGTACCTAACTCGCCTTTTTTTTTTTTTTTTTGACACGCCGCGGAAGGGCGTGTCAGACTTTTACTGACTAAAACCCACCCGTGTTCCTTCAGTTGCCTATGCCAGGGCCACGGTATCTTTTTCAAACAACCCGCGACCCCAGCGGCATCGGCCCTATTGGACCCCATCTCTTGCTGACATCTCTTTGAGGCGCGCGTGGAACACAACGCGCCGTCGACCCGGGCCTGGTCCTCACCGGACGGCGAGCTACCCACTACTCACCGTCCGCAAGCCCGCGCCTACGGTGGCCGGGAATAGGCTATCGATTCCCGCCGCCCAGGGCGTCTCCTGCGGCGACTGAGGGCGTGAGGTTGCCTCTCCCTCACGCGTTCCGCCTCCTCCTTCGCGAGCATTACCGCTTCGCAGAAGGAGGTGACGGCCTCCCATGCACTCTCGCTCCGCACCATGGCCTGGACCAAGCTCGGACGCGAGAGATCGCCGCCGCCGATCGCCTCCGTGAGAACACGGCGGTGCTCTGCCCAAGCCGGGCAGACCTCCACTGTATGCTCCACCGTGTCCTCTGGGCGATCCACACAATGGTGACACCCTACCTAACTCGCCTGCTTTAAAGTATTTAGATCAAGTATTTACAGGTGGTTTTCTTTGAACATTTCTTCGCCCTTTAGCTACCCTTAAAAATATGTCAAGGTCATTAATGAAAAGTTTTTGCATATTTGCACACGACACTTTTATATTCTCAAATGGTTATATTTTAGTTGAAGAGAAATTAAAACTTAATTAGGGTTTATGTTTTAGTCGAGAAGAGTTTAAGCAGAAATAGGTCTTAGTGAAGCAGAAGACTTTTTAAAAGGAGCATCAAAAGTTAATTCTCTTTTTTTTCTTCAGGCATGACAATGCCTGCATTGTCATTTGCGCATCATTGTCCTTTGCCCAGATTTCGGGGCTTTCTTTTAGTGATTTTCCAGATTTTAGCTTGAAAAAAAAAAACATCATACCTATTATTAAATTCAAATAGCTGCAAGGTTTGGTTGATCGTCCATTGTTTATTTTCTTGATTTTAACATTCACCTGATGACTTTCAATTAATCGTCCTGTTTTGCTTTTAATTATTCAAAATAAGCTCTTCAAAATAGACCCAGACAAACTAGTAACAGAATTTTTTGGAGAAAATAAAGCTTTTGGAAAGATATTTCAAAACTCAATTGTAGTTGGCAAACAAAAAGTTTGATTGGTTTCTTCACGAGTTCTTAACTTCAGCAATCAGATCAAATGGCTTTCCGCACTTAAGGACGTTACTGAACTATCTTTAGTGCTAACTGATATACATACTTAAATTGTCTTTACTTAGTTGTATTTGAAGAAAAAATGTGTTAAACAACAGAGAGTTGGCTACTTATCTTTTGAATTTCTCCAAGTATGGTGTTGTATTTGTTAAACTTTTTCATAATTTTGGGGACAAAAGCCAATGTCTGCAATTGGCGTCTTTTTATTTTTCTCGCGGCCAATAACCAAAGAATAGTGTAACAAACGAAACTTATTTGACATGCATATCTTTAAACTCAGTCCGAAATTAGATATAACAGTTAGAAGTTGGTATGTATTTATTAGGTTTGTAGTCAATTTTTTTACTCCTAACGCACGGGAGGAGGTGTACCAAATATTCTAATGATGTCCAAAAACATGCCATGGCTTTTGTGTGGCAACTTAACACTAACCTTGCACCTAGGAGTCGAAAATTGCCTACAAAACTAATAAATACCAACTTCTAACTGTTTAATCTCATTTCGGACTGAGTTTAGAGATATGCATGTCGAATAAGTTTCGTTTGTTACACTATTCAGTACTATAAAAACAAGATTTGGTTGATGGTCGCGAGAAAAAATAAAAAGACGCCACCTTCCATACTATAATCGGCATAGCCCTTTAGGGAAGCCATTAAATGTGTTGATCACATTGGTCCATCTTTCTTCTTATTGAATATTTTTTACAAACTGCGAGATAAAAAAATATATATGTGGTCATATCGTTTTATTACAAAATACTGTTCGTGCAAGTTTTGGCATTAAGCATTGCGTTTCGTTTGGTACTATCGCAATAATCTTTTGCAAAAATACCAAAAGTGAATGGTTCCGTAGTGACATCATTTGGGTTATTGTTTTCATTTTGTTATTCTTGCAACTCTATTGTTGTTTGCAGCTTTAAATAAAACACTTCCAGACAGAGACACTAGTAGGTGCTTATCTGAAGATGGTCAAAGACTGCATGGAGAAATAAGAATAGGATCGTCTTTATTTGGTCACGCTACTTCTCAGTATCATCAACTGCCTAACCTTTTTCCAACTATGTTGGGATCGGCTTCCAGTCTAACCGGATGCAGCATTGTAGCTGAACACCAGTATTTTACATGGAGCGACTGCCTATCTGACCTTCACAACCTAGTTACCGGGTAATACGATACCCCTTGATAACTCTGGTTGGTGCTTTTTAAAACGTCACACGACGCACTGATACGGGCGTATTCACACTGTAGTGGTCGCCATGAGGGCGTTTGTAATACTGGTAAGTATTTTACATGGAGCAACTGTCATCTGACCTGCACAACCCAGTTACTGGGTAATACGATACCCTTGGTAAGACTGCAGGTTGTGAGACTTTCGGGCTTCCGACGACCCGTAACGACTGTCAAAGATCCACGAATGACAGCCAGGACCAATGGCTTAATGTGTATGTAAAGATGGTCACCCATCATCGTAGCTTAACCTGATCGATCGACTCGTGCGGCTGTTACCTAGCCACAATCCCTTAGTACATCTAGGTGTGTGTCGGATAAAGATGGTGCAGTCGGTAGACCGAGAAGTAAGTATCCATCTTACCAAGTTAACTAATTACACTGAGCGACTGACTGGTCATATCCAAGATGATCCTCTACCTTTAGGGGGAGGGGGGGGACTAGTTGTCAGACTTTAGGGCTTCTGACGACCCTTTACGACTATCAAAGATCCACGGAGGGTCTCGTTATGTAAAGATGGACCCATCTACAGACCAAGCCTGGCAACCGTAGCATCGACCCGAGCGGCTGTTATTACTTAGCCACGAGCCCCTTCGCTACTTTTGAGTATCTAATTACTTATTTCGTTGTACGGATCAAAAGTTTATTTCTATTTGTCCTAGCAAACAACTGATACATAAATAAACGTGCTAATGTTTCTGAATGGAATGCGTTATCTGCATTACTCATTATACAAGTAGCAAACTGTACAGTAATGGTGAATTTATTCGCTTATCTGCAAGCGAAAAAAACGAGTGGGTCTCAATCGCAACAGGCAGAACGGACTAAGCGAATAACTAGTACGGGTTTCTTTGCTGATAAATTAGTCAACTAATCATTATTATATGACACAGGACATGATACATTATAATCTTACGAATGTTATAATGGGTCCTTGTAACTCTCAGAACATAACCACGGATGCTTCAGCCTTTATTGCAAACTTTGAAGTCAAGATGTTACTGTGAGTACCCAACTTTGCTTATAATAAATAGTTCTATTGTCTTGTTTCTATTTGTTCTCTAACAACAAATATGAAGACGCAATCAAATCGTTACCGCATTGCTGTAAGGATCTTTATTACCCACAAAATTCGTCATGCATATACGAACGAATGGTTTTTGATACTTCTACTTCGCATTAATCTGTCACGGTATGCCAAACAGGTCCGGTTTCTAACCGTTAACCGATATCTACGTTTTTATGAACACTCTTCACAAATATTCCGTCTAGCATATTAGTCGAACTGATCGATTTTACGCCGACTACCGTTGTTAACCTTTGCACTTCCAATGTAAGGAGTCTATTTTAGTTTTGACTTGGTGCGTCTTTCTTCTTTGATTGAAGATTATGATTTATAAATGTCTGTCGTAAAATTAGATACGTTTGAACTCGAAAGTTTCTTCCTTGCTTCAACTTTGGTAGATACAGTTTTAACGGTTTATTGAATAAAATATTCATTTGTCCAGCGATAACAGTCGTTTCTACTGTACCACAAGTTGTGTCCATATATGGTTTTTCCTGCATCAGGTGTCGCGGTCTACCGCCACTATTATTAATTTTTGTATTGTCATTTCCAGGATTATAAGGCATTGTTAATGTTAATGTCATCATTCTGTTTTTTTTTTCTAATGAAATGTAAAAATTATTGAATAAAATTGTTTAATACCCTTTTTAGCTTTACGTAACACTATAAATGGTGAATGTTGTGTTAGCCTGTAATTGTTGCACTTATAAATGAACTTATTTTAAATGTATTGTGTAAACAATTGTCATGTCCAGGGGAATTGTTGTACCCCGAAGATCACAGTTGGAACTTTCTGCAAAGGAGCTTCAATTAGATTTCATTGAATTTGTTACGATATGACTGACCAATTCTGGAGAAGTTATTTGATCAACAAACAGTGACTATAAATTCGAGGAAGCTTAGATTGTACTGACTAATCGCAAACAGTTCTACGCAAGTTCTTGTCTACGATTATGAAGTATCCAACTAAATCATATCTCCAGTTATTGTTGCAACATTTAGTATGTATCATATTTTCTGACTGCATATATTTTATTTCCAATCATCTATCATTTAAGTACTTTGCGAGAAAGACTATAATGGCTCGTCAATTATCCTAACTAATATTATAAATGCGAAAGTTTGTTTGTTTGTTTGTTACCTTTTCACGCATAAACCACTGAACCGATCATCCCAGGACAGGTCAGCTGTCGTGGTTGGTTAAGATACCGTCTATCATGCCGCAGGTCGTGGGTTCGATTCCCATCCAGGACAAACATTTGTGTGCATGAACATGTCTGTTTGTCCTGAGTCTGGGTGTAATTATCTATATAAGTATGTATTTACAAAAAAAAGTAGTGTATGTATATCAGTTATCTGGTTTCCATAGTACAAGCTCTGCTTAGTTTGGGATCAGCTGACCGTGTGTGTAATGTCCCAGGATATTATTATTATATTAGATATATATCCCGAAATTTTGCATATATACGTACGTTGTCACGTGTCCAGAATCGGACATAGGGTAACTTTCATCCAGACAAAAGTATTGTTCCCGAGGAAATCAACAATAACGTTTTTATGACGATTTTATGATAGATGGCGCCACGTGTCTTTCGAATCATGATTGGATTATATAGTAGTGTGTTAAGAGTTTTTTTTCCGATAACCACGCGGGCGAAGCCGCGGGAAAAGCTAGTTGAAATGATAAATAATAGTCCTCACCTCCATACAATACAGGCATTATAATGCAATCTTTCAGACTATCACTTGAGAAATTGTGGTCCTTATTGCTACTTGCTGAGGAGCGATAATGCGTAGGCTGAGGTAGGCTGACAAGGTCGTTAAGTCTAGCCTCCAGACAGCCTGTTTTGCTAGCTTTAATGATATGTTTATGCTTGAGTTATAAATATTAGCGGGACATTTAGCGGCAAGCCATGTAGATACATTTTGATAAACTTTTTGAATTTAATTTTGATTGAGTAGGTACTCGTATTCTTTTTATTACACTGGTTTTCAAAATGCGAATCGCGATATTGCTTGTAAACAAGATTCTGTAACAGTAATGGTAACGGTAGGTAAATTTTGGGCCGCGTTGCGCCCGCGCCGGTCTGCTTAATTGGTTATTCCGCTTCAGTATGAACAGTTTCGATGCTTCTGTGAAATTGACCGCTGAATTCGAGTGTCGGTGTGTTTTTGTTTTGTTAATACTTGCACATGTTCGGTTTCAATTTGTTTGTTTTTGTGATCTGGCGCCTGGGATACTTGGCAGTTGAATTTTACTTTCATGGAGTCATGATTAAAGGATTTGTAAACTTGAGAAGCTTTGCTGCTTAGATTATTTCTAAAGAGATTGAGAGTGATGGTTGATGAGTTGTATTTGCTTTTTTACTTGTGCTACATTGCATACTTTCGGTGTCGAACACCTATCATTTGTAATATCAAACATCCTTTCAAGAAAGCTTGTATCAAAAACTACCCATTGTCTTCGACTCTGAGCTAGCCCTGTATTCACATTACACAACATAGTCGGATACTTGATAGCTCCATTGTCACCACAATGTTGGCCTTTGTTATTTGAAAGATTGTATTACAATACTGTAAGACTAGCGGACTTGTTCCGGGTTGCCGATCCATGACACACTTCCGAAACAAAAGACTAATCGTTCTTCAACGACGATTAATATCCCGTTCGGCTTTTAATTAAGTTCGAAACTATGTTTATCTTGAACTTCCGTTATGCTATTATACATATTTATGACTAATTTTACTATGAATTCTTCAGTTTATTATGGACTCACTTTATTATAGACGTTAAAATAATTTTCCTTAGGTTTATTGGCGGTCCAAGCATTAGCCAATCAATGACCCCCATTCCGGTTTCTTCGCTCAAATATTTCGATTTTGTCCTGTCGGTCCTCATCCTGCAGAATGACGTCAACTTCAAATTTAATTTCGACTGTTACCAGTTTGTTAGTCATACAAATTAAATCCGTAGTATGAAAAAAGCCTACAAGACGCTTTAATTTGCACAAGAGCAAACGTTTTTCTTGCTTCTGAACAAATTGGGCCTAAATTATTTTGGCCTTTTTATTTAAGTACCTTATTATTACATTTCCTCCTCTTCAGTAATCCCCTGTCATTTTTTCAACCGTTATTTCGTGTAACATTTTAATTAAACGGGAAATCGCAGATGGAATGGGCGTACATCCTTGTATATATTTTCAAGATCTGTTAGCTATAAAGTTTTGTCTTCTGGTCCACTGAATATGTTTGCACATTTTATTGCTGACATAAAATGAGCGCATTATAAGAGTGCGATAACTATTTCCTAATAAAGGCAATTTTCTGGTATGGTATTTAATAATGAAATAGGGTCTTTTTGGCCTTGTATGTGGGGAAGTTCTTTGTACAAAGGCAGTCAATTAGAGTCATATAGGGCGCGTAACATCGTTTTTATTTGCCGGAATACTGGGTTTCATATGCTTTTAAGTCTGTGACAGGATGTCGAGGGAAATGTTTGTGTCGCGTCGGTGTCACGATTCTGAGAATCACTAAAGTGATTTACTCAAGTAATATTGCTACATATTTTAGGTTAAGTGATTTCTGTTGGTATGGGACATGTATGTTCAAATGTAGGTACGTGTAGCTTGTCAGTCACCTGTAGTGTTCTGAGAAATCCTGTTGGTAGTTTGAATCATTCCGTAATGTTGTCTTACGTTGTGGATTTTATGATATTGTCGAACTTAATCTTCATTTGTTTTTTACTTAACAGTTTGTCTTACTAATCTTATATGTTTCGACAATCGATAGTTATCTGTATGATTATATGCCACTATGTATTTCGAATACATTTATTATTATAATTATTTTATTAAGGTTTATAATTTCTGTAACGATAATGGTCTGATACGCTTTGCAAGAGATGTGTAAGCAAATAAAAAGTGGAGGAGAGATACTGTCTCGTTCTATTTAACATATGTTAGCAAGAAGCGTATTAATGTCTGCTATAATTGCAACCGCGTTGCTCTTATGAAACGTAATATGAGCGGCGTCGACTGCTTATTGTTCGGCATCTCTCACGATTTTACTTGTTTCTCGAAAGTCAAGGGAAATGATTCATTTATTATGTTTGTACTCCACAGTATTTCCGCTGTTATTTAATTGACAGACTGCGACTTTGCTTTCGATACGATCTCCTTGTAAGCAACTAATTAAATAGATTGAGGTTTATTGTACGAGTTAAATGGCTGTTAATTTACTTCGATTTGGATTTAAATTGGTACGGCGTGGTACTGACTTCTAAAAGTCAATTAAATTCTGTAATCAAGGACGCTTTCCTCTCTCCTTCAAGGTTTCATATATTTCATTTCATCGTCTGTACTTTTTTCATGTACCTGAGCTTTCAATTACATACCTATATGATTATTTAATGAAACAATCCTGTCAACCAAAAAAAACATTGGGTAAGGAGGTACAACGTAACACAAATTCAAATGCGTATCTAATCTCATTTGCTCACGAGAAACTTGTCACTGCCCATACATACAGTGGAACCAGTTTTTGCTCCACATCAGGCAATGACCGCGGGAACGATAATGTCGTAATTAAATATGCAGTCTAATCTTAAGGACGGAACATCTATATTTGCCGGGAATGAAACGAAATGAAACCGTACGATGTCAGACGAGATCGTGGTATCGAATGTTCTCACGCACCGCATTCTAGCTCACCCCGCCGCTTTTACACCAAAAGAATATAAATATTGTTATTGAATGTTGAATAGCCAGATGTAAATCTGTTGTGTAAAGAGTTTGAGGCAGGAAGTAAAGGAGCAAAACGGGCTCTCGCAAACATGGATGTAAGCACAACTTGGAAGATTTAATGATATCTCTAGCATTGTGGCGTTTTTTACATTTTCTACATTCGTTGTTGCGGTCAACCGCAATTAATCCCCGATTTTCTCGGGGTAAACCGTCCGGCTTAATCTTTTCTTCGCCATCTTATTTGCCATTCATATTTTGCTTCATAACCATAACATTCAATAACGTCAAAATAACTTTTGTATTTGGATTCGAATTATTTAAAATCCTCAACAGTTTGTCATTAAAGACTTCAAGCTCAAAAGATATATCACCTAATCCAATAGCTTGGGACTGATTTTAAAATAAAGCTACTCACAATATATTCGATCACGACCAGTTTATATTTGTTCATTGTACATGATGTGTCAAAAGGGGACGCTATGTCCTATGTGATCAAAGGAATAGGAATGCCTATGTAATTGGATGGGTCCCCATTTAAGCATACCGTTGGGTCGGTATTATGTGTCTATCGGCGAAGGGATTTCCTCAGGTGCCTTATTGGAGCCTGGGGTTGGGTCTGTGATTTGAATTGATCGTTTTGTATGTTGAATTCGAATTGGTCTTTACGTTTTTGTTCATTGTTAAATTTCCTGTGTGAACCATTTTCAAATTGTTTTATTGCGAATTTCACATCTTTTCGTCTTCCCAGTTTTTTCTCATGGCTGATGTACTTATTAATTTCTTCATAAATGTTACAATGAGTGCCTGTAATACGTGGGAATCGCGAGCTTGTCATCTGGACAATATTCGCTGCATCTTTTGAAACTAATGAAATAAAACAATAAGTAGACCTACCATGTAACCGTCTCAGTGACGTGAAAACGATACCAATTACTGAAGCTGTGTTTCAAGAAAAAAATAAAACAAACCGCAGAACGGCCGTGTCGATGTTGTTCAAACATTTATAAACACCATGATTCAATCAGCGCTCGCGCTCTGTACAATTACGTAAAGCAAGATCGAGACCTTACTTTATGGTTTTATTATAGGCTGACTGCCTGGTTGGTTTTGTGGTGGCAAGTACGACTGCTGCGGTCCCCACAATTTCGTAGCAGCAGCTTGGGGTGCCCAGTTGATGGCAATAGGCTCGCTTCTTAGTGAATATTACATTGAAGTTAAACAAAACTGGCGAATAATACACCTGCCACTTGCCAGTAATACATATCTTCTGTGGAATATAGTTGTAATGTTATGTTCTTATTATAGCCCAGTTAAATACTAACATTTAAAACGATTAAATTCTTCGATTTAGATTTATCACTTTAAGTAATAGCTATGTTTCAAACAATAATTTTTGCTGTCCCTAAGCCTTTTGTTAACATCTTGTGTTACCTTGTGGAACGCAAATAAATGAATATGAATATGAACATGGTTTCCCTATTGTAATCATATTGTATTGCGTTTTAAATTGTAAACCGGCGGACTACCGACTAGCGACTAGGTTGGACGGATGCAAATTTTCTTTTAGTCTTGTTACGAAGTATTTGCTCTTATGTAAATTGTTCGGTTACGCATAAACTAGGTTCTTATTCTCGTGGGATTTCAATGATGTGAGTCAAGTAATCCTCCTTTACTTATACAGTACAGTATGATTCTGCGTAGAGAGTAACAAAATTACCATCTGCGGCTTTCAGTGAGGCCATATTAACATTGCTCATCTATATCGATTCTATCCTACTAATATTATAAATGTGAAAGTTTGTATGTTTGGATGTTTGTTACTCAATCACGCAAAAACGGCTGAACGGATTTGGATGAAATTTGGTATACAGATAGTTTATAACCTGGATTAAGACATAGTACATACTTTTCATCCCGGTAGAAGGTTCCCGTGGGATAATTTCCGACCGAGTACTAATGATAAAGCTGAAGAGCTTGTTCTTTTGTTTGTTTGAATGCGCTAATCTCTAAACTCGAAACTACCAGCTGGTTTTGAAAAATCTTTTTGCATTTCATAGCCCAATTATTAAAGCTATTTAACAACACTCTAGGATCCTTAGGCGCCGAGCAACAAGAAAAAGAGTTAGAATAAGCGAAAACGAAGTAATACCGCGGGCAGGCAAAGGCAATGCGAAACAACGGGGTGAGTCGAGGGAATAAGAATTCATATAATTAAAAAAAAAAAATTAGAAGCTAGTATCATTCATCATTAATTCTATTAATATAACTACAAACACACGACACAATTAAACGTTTTACAAGGAAAACGATGACCCCAATAGTGTTCGTCGTACGTTAAACCGTACGAAAATAACAACAAACTGTAGAACGCAATAGTGCGAGATAAATGTTCAATTCAAGGATGGTCTAACTAAGCAATGATTAGGTCACCGTTAACCGTCTGTTCAACTGTGAGTCAGAATTTGTGGGTTCATTTGACTGGTGGCGTGTGTCTGAAGGCTGGTAGTGTTGAGAAGTCCTAAGTCCTACGTCATTGTGCGGTCTAGGTCTAGACACATAGTCCTGTTACTTCAAGTTTGAAAATTTAAAGGAATTATTATATATGGATTGGAGTATTCAAAAAGCCAATTGGACGTCCTTGGGGAACTGTTTGATTGATGTTTATATGCTAGTTGACGTTATAGCATAGAATTGGGCTGCTGGGTATCATTTTTTGCATCAAATAGATCAGTTTCATGATCAGTCTGTATAGTATTTGTTTTACCAATACAATTTTATCAGGTAAGTTGTTATTTATTACAAGTCTTTTTTAAAAGCCATATTCTAATCTTCGTGGCTAAGTCATACAGCCGCACGGGTGGATCGATCAGGTTAAGCTGCGCTTGGCGCTGTTGGTCTGTGGATGGGTGACCATACCGAGTATACCAAGTCCCCTCCGTGCCTCGCCGTTGGTTCCGGCTGTCACTCGTGGATCTTTGACAGTAGTTACTGGTCGTCGGAAGCCCATAAGTCTGACAAACAGTCGGTCAGGTCAGATCGCTCCATGTAAAAATACTGATATTCAGCTGCATCCGGTTAGACTGGAAGCCTACCCCACCATAGTTAGGGGAGAAGGCTAGACAGACGATGATGATGATTCTAATCTTTAATTGTTTTTAAAAAAAGAAGTTGTCCGTCCTTTATGATGACTCTGAATCATCGTGCATTTATCTGGTTGTGTATGTTTATAAACCATTGTATGTATGTACAATCTACGTGTCCAGTCATCTGAGACGCCTTTGTCTTTGACTTTCATCGGTACCTAGCTAGCAACAGCATGATTATTTTAGACTGCTGCAATGTTACTAATAAAGGAAACTAAAGAGTGAAGTGAAAAGTGAGTGTATGTGAGTCTGCTCTGAACTGTAGTCACGTGTAATTTTTTGCCTACTCTCATATTACATTAAACGCGAATTATAAACTTCAAAACGAGTTTATATTGACATATTTTATCCCATCAAAAACATTTTCATGTAAAATGTGGCCAAGACGAGAACATATGGCTCGCATTGTCAAAAGTTATCTCATGTAGAGCCAAGCTTCTAACTCTACACGTCCTAACTCTACTAGCCCTAACTTCACAAACTCTACACCTTAGATGAATATTCAAAATGAAACTAAACTCACTGCTTCAGCTCTGAATAAAAACATTCGAATGACACGATTTTATAATAAACTTCCAAGCCACGTTCAAGATCTGAGCCTTAATAAATTCAAATCGTTCATTAAACGCAAGTTGTGTCAGAAAGCTTATTATACCGTTAAAGATTTTATTGAGGACAAAAAGGCTTGGGATTGAACTGCTCCAAATTTTATTTTATTCTTTTATTTTTGCATATTGAATGTTGACATGACTATTTACTTTGTACAGTATTATATTATTTTAATTTATTGTGAATGTGAAGACTTTGTAGGTCATTCCTTTTTTTGTTTGTTTTATTTTTTTTCTCTCAGTTATTTTTAATCATCGTCTGGCAGTTTGAGTAATTAATGCGGCCTACCCCAATGTCCTTTCTTTGGTATTGTTCGTCGAATCGTTGAGCTCCTTAAGTTCTGAGTTGAGCTGCGCGATTACTGACAAATGCGTGCACTGACTGGACAGGTCCTCTCAATCTGTGTGGTTCTTTCCTCAAAAGACCATTTCAGACACCAATCTACATGGTCTTCACATGAAGTGACCAAGATTATGTCTGGACTTTATAAGAGACTGTGACCTCTGAGTTTGTTTCGGCCTTTCTTCTCAGAGTAGTCAGATAGGAAACGCCGACCTCATCAAGTTAAAAAAAAAAAAACATGATTGACTTGTAAAAGTGTTTGTACAAACCTACTTACAGAAATAAAAATCATTTATCATTTACACTTCACACGACTGAAATACTTCAAGCTACTCTAACTTTTATGTCTTTATGATATTATAACATGTATAATATAATCCCATGAAGCAGATGAAGTTAAATTGTCGTGCACACAGATGAAACTTTATCAGCATAAATCTTTCAGAAGTTCGCTAATGTATTTAAATGTTTCTGATGAAATATTATAGTGCGGGCTTCAGAAACATTTTTGAGTTCCATCGTATTTTTAGAGCTTCAATCGTCCGAATAATTTTGGGTCATCCAGTTTATATCATAGCGTTTTTTCGCCGATGGATCACCGTTGTGGAGTTCAATGATAGCTTCTAGTGGTTTATGACGATGACGCACTTTCGGTTTAAAAAAAAAATTCTTCAGTCTAGCTTTACCTACCTATTTCATGCTGTTCTCCATCAAGATCTAAGACGAGAATAGGATATAAAATATTCAAATTCATGTCAAGCTCCTTACGTTAATCTAAACGTGATCTTGAATCAAGCAGGCAATTGAAGGAGTGTAGGTAAACAGAATAGGACTCTCACGTAATATTCCTAAGTTTAGACCTGACACGTTTCGCGCCAAATGAGATCGTATTTAATAACGTTTCCCTTATTTACTCGGCCAACAGGCCTGAAACCCGGTCAAGTGTGTATCCATATCTACATTGAGAGCCAAGTGACTCTGAGTGTCACGTGTTTACCAATTGAAATATGAGATTGTCGTCTCGTTTACAAATATACAGATATAAAGTGTAACATATAAAAGGCAATAACGAATAGATTGAAAACATCAGATGCTAGATACTATTAAAAGTATAAACACACGTTGTGCAGATAACTAAATTGTTGTGAACCGTAAGAACATAAATATCGAGGATACATAAAACCAGACTTTCAACATGTGTGAATGCCAATAACCTACGAATATTATGCAAACATTCGATACACACTATGGTACCGGAAGCAGACAATTTTCCGCTATAGCATAAAAAGCGCTTTATATTTCATGTACGTATACTGAGTTAACACGATAAAGCGATTAAGCGGCTCTAGGCGTCTATCAGAAACTGCGTCGCATATGGCATCGACCGCAGGGTGCATTTTCTTTTTTTTTATTCCGTGACCACGGCAGCGGCATCCGGACGCAACTGGCGACGTGCGAGATAAAAGGATTTTAAATATAGAACGGGGAAAATGTAACGGCTATTTTTTACTCATGTGGCTTGTTAGTAAAAGCTTGGATTACCACAATGTGTTCATTGAAGTGGTGCAAGCGAGACCATACTTTGTACTTATAGTCTGGGAGATTATATCGTTTAACAGATAGAGACACTACTTTTTGCTTTTATACAGCCCTTTTATACGACTGATAAATAATGACAGTTGTTATTTAATATACGGACATATCATGTTGATAGTTCATTCGTTGCTGAATCAGTTTCCCTGATTGTACTGTGAAGTTTTGTCTCCAGTGGCGGAATAGAAGAATAAGAAATAACAGATGGAGACGCAGTAACCTATTAGATAATTATAAGTTGAAACGATACAATATTCGGAGGAATTCACGCACTTCTTAAACTACAAGCCTAACACCCTAGCTCAAGCCGAACTGCCTTTTTTATTTATTAAAAAAAAAAAATCGACTTCAAAAAGAAATGAACTCAAAATTATGAAATAACTGTATTTTAGTTTTGTGCCACCGATTTCCGAAATTAAGGTTATTTCATAATTTTGAGTTCATTTCTTTTTGTATTCGATTTAATTTTGTAAAATTATTTTTTTATTTCGTAATTTTTAGTTTTTAGTAAAAACTGAAATATTTGTTTGTAATAGTTGTTAATTATGTTAGATTTTGATGAAACTTGCACTGTTCCCTAAGTTGAAGTAAATGTAAGCAAAAAAAAAAAAATGGTCATGATCCGATTAATAGTTTCAGAGAAATGCGTGGACAAACATTCATACAATTCATCAAATCATCTATAAAATTTTGTATATTTGTTTGGAAGCCCTAATAGATTATACATATGTAAATATATTGCAGTTCCAATAATATTACATACATACGTGTCGAATTGATAATCTCCTTTTTTTGAAGTCGATTAAAAAGTAAGTTCTATATATAGTGATAAAATGTCACCTAGTATACATAACTATTGTATATACTTTGATTTATGTAATTGGTTTTTAAGCCGTGTGAATCAAATAAATAAGGTTGTCCATTGCATGGAACCTTTACAGTACTTACACATCGTATTTTGCTTTTATTAAAATGTGTTTTAATTTGTAGCAACACTGGCAACATGAAAGTCATATTTTGTGAATCATGTTTGTTGTTTTGTTGTTTGTTATATTTTCGTTTGAGTTGTTTACGTTTCAACTGAACGTTCAAATGGAGATTGTCTGTCTGATTAAATGCTCTGTAAATGAATGTAGAGTTGTTAGAAATTAACTTCAAAAACTAATTTGTTTTGGATATTGCCTTGTTTTCTTTTGAATAGGTACCTAGAAAGAAACATTGTTCTGAAATGCGACCGTTTCGAGTAATGATGATATTTAAAAACGGTGCTAATTTAAAATGTCATTATCGTCTTCAAATATATTTAGTTGTTTAATGAATTAATAGTTCAGCGACGAACTTTTAGCGTCCAATAAATGCTTTTCAAGCGACCATATATTGTAAAAAAAGCTACTGCGTGGTGATAATTCATAAGCAACTAAATTTGCGATATCTACGCATTGCCAGCTTCTAATAAGTGTATCAACTGCATCTATAATATAACGTACTCTAATTTTATATAGTCACCTATATTTTTATACGTCAGCATGAGTAATAGATGTGTGAATCTACTATAATTGAACATAAAATTACCTTATTATTTATTGTCATCAAAAAATGGTCAATGAAAGCTCTAATTTCATGTAGTCACCTATAAAAATAATTAAAGCCGGTAGCAGAAATAGTAGGTTGGCTGCTACAGCCGGCGGTTAAAAAGTAGAAAATGGGTATTCTGAAATTATATAATGAGGTTGTATATGAAGTTAATGAGATGAGAAGTAAATATGAACAAGGTCAGCAAACCTAACCTCGGGGTGCCTCGCTCGCTCTTGCATCTTATGTCGTTTGATGGATTAATATACCTAATGTTCTGTTAGCTGTTCTATTAACTCGTTGCCTACATACAAAAAAAAGACGTTACGTTGCAGGTGCTAAAGCAAACTTTTGTTGTTGCTTTCATAATTTCCCTTTAAAAACCACATTTTATATTTTCTTTTAAATATTTTTTTATTTTCTTTTTGTTAATTTTATTTTTTCTTTTTCTTTACAGGAGCTGGATGTGTAGCTGATATTATTATTTTTACCACAAGTTTCTTTAATTTTCTTCATGGTATCATGTAAGTTTTATTTTATTTTTGGTTTCTTTATTTTTATTTCCGTTTTGTTATGTTCATTTATATTACTAACATATTTCTCCACAGAAGCGAAATATGTAACATTATTTAAAAACATACGGACTGAATAACCATAATCATATTCATAATCATAATAATTTATATGGTATATTAAATGGTCTTAAGACTAGTCAATGGTATCATCACATTCAGCCAAGTGTGGCGTGCAAAGATTAGATACATACATTAAAAAAAAAGTAGGTACATAAAGTTCTTTCATCTCTGTCCTGTAAATGACAGATACTTTTTATGGATCCTTTTATGAAAATCGGTTCCCCATTTCGACCCATATCCTCAAAATCCGGGCCATTTCACCCGGAATTTTTCCATTTCCGTAAGCGGACATGTCTGTGGATTTGCACGGGACGCCGCCGCGGGACAATTCAATTTGACGTTATTTTCCGGATGTTTGATGTAAAGCCCACCCTGACGAGAGATGCCGTACAAATAATCCGGTAAACCGGGTTCGGTATCTCATCTATTCGAATCTATCTATAGGATTGGGATAACAGGGTTCCCGGAAGGTCTAGATGTGGAATTTGCTGTAGATTTTCTTAGGGTTCGGTTGAAGTATGGTTTGCGGAATTTGGGGCTTGTGAAGCGTCGCAAATTCACAATATTGCAGGTTATTCATTGAACCATATCAAATAATACGCTCAAAGATGAGAAAATCATTTCATGCTTATATTAAAAGCTGACAATTTGTATAATTTATATTATTTAATAGCAGTTCTAACTTTTGACAAGTAAAAAATTTATCTAGCCATCAATGGTAGTAAGATATTGAAGATCCACCTAAATAAAGAAAATAATTTAAACCACCACTCATTTAATACTTACAATAAATAAAAGAAAACAAACAAAAGAGGTCCATCAATTCCTTTGCATGACAAAAGCAATACGGAAGCGTCCAGTAATTTGTGAACTTTTTCATGTTGACCATAAACCTCTCAATTCCAAGGTTGGTCGCGTACCAAGGCAGCCGAGTTCCAACCGGAAGGTCCAAGGTCATTGCAGCAATGTGACGTACTTCCTCGGAAAAGGGCATAAAGTTATTCGCATGATTTATCGATCCTTTGATACAAATTGTGGGTAGGTGAGTAATTGCTAGGTTGTATAGAGCGGAAGTTAATCTTTTCCTTAATAGGTATAATAATGTAATTACCTATTTGATGAAGCTTTGCCGGATGTTGGTTTCATCAGAACAAGTTCTAATGGCATAATATAGTAACAATAAAGATTTGCATAGGTTACCATTACTTTATTACCTCTTAAATACTCTGCCTCTAAAAAATGACTCTTCATTAATCTTATTGCTATTTTGGCTATAGTACAAACCTATTAACAAAATTAAAAAATGCTCGAGGCTAAGTAATAACAGCCGCACGGGTCGATCGATCAGGTTAAAAGTAAGCTACGCTTGCCGCGGTCACTCCGTGGATGGGTGACCATCTTTGCATACCGAGACCAACAACTTAAAACGTGCTTTCCGAAGCATGGAGCTTCGGAAAGCACGTAGCTTCGGAAAGCACGTTTTAAGTTGTTGGTCCCGGTTATTCGTGGAACTTTGACAGTCGTTACAGGTCGTCAAAAGCCCGAAAGTCTTACAAACAGTCTTACTAAGGGGTTTCGTATTACCCAGTAACTGGGTTGTAGAGGTCAGGTCAGATCCATATAAAATACTGGTATTCAGCTGCATCCGGTTAATCTGGAATCCGACCCCAACTTAGTTGGGAAATGGCGAGGCAGACGATGATGATAAACCTATTAAAAAGTATATTAATGCTACCATTCATTCATTTATAAATATAATCAATATTCACTTCTTCAGACCACCCCACTGATTGTATAACACATTCAAAAGTATCGAAATATCTGACAGTCAAAGACCTTTCCTCTTTGAAACTTCTTAAAGCAATTAAGCTGTAATTGAGGACGCCATTTTGTCTCTATAGTGGTGCCATTATTGACAAAAACTTTTTAGCCAAAAAATTAAACCGACTTCCAAAACAAAACACTACAAAGTGAAAAATAACTTTAATTTCGGTAGTCGGTGTCTTGGGTTTTGTATTTTCGTTTTTTGCCGCCGACTTCCGAAATTACGGTTATTTTTCACTTTGTAGTGTTTTGTTTTGGAAGTCGGTTTTATTTTTTGGCTAAAAAGTTTTTATTTTTCACTTTTTAGTTATGGAACCTACCCCACACTAATTCGAATACATAATTGAGCACAATAATTGTAGATATAGCCGTGTAAATAACAGTGATAGGAAGTTATTAAAACACCATCACATCATCCACATAAAATAAGTGGGAAATATACGCATTATTGAAGCTAACTAAAAACTCCCCAAGCAAAGTTAATAAAATTTATATGGGACCACCTCGGAAGTATACCCTATCAAACAAAAAAAGAATTTTCTAAATCGGTCCATCCGTCTTTGAGTAATCGCGTAACAAACATACAAAAAAAAAAAATATATACCGAAGAATTGAGAACCTCCTCCTTTTGGAAGTCGGTTAAAAACACCATTTAATGTTGGTTTGAAAGAGACGTGTTTCACAATACCTCATAAGAGTTATTAAGTATATGAAAATTAATACTGTAGAGGTAATGACACTATTATACTCTCTTTCCGTTCTCGATAAGATCTTGCAAGGTCAAACCCACTACTTTCAAAGACGATATGTGATCTTATTGACTGTACAAGGTATGTACATGACAAGACGACTTCATCTAGTTAAAAAAAAAAAAAATGATTGACTTGTAAAAGTGTTTGTACAAACCTACTTACAGAAATAAAAATCATTTAAGATATCCTTTATAGATACTTTCTACATTGTCTAGACAGCTGTTTCCAGTATTCCTTCTATTTTTAGTCCTAATATACCTAGTATCGAAGCTCAATCTCATAAATATTACCAAGGACCAAAGCTGGAAATTATTTTTTCCAGGCAAGATTTTGTGATTCAAAATCGTACTGTATTTAAATAATTACCCTTTCTTTAACCCGTCTCACAAGGTAAAACTTAACATACTGCAATTAGAAATACTTGGCTAATAACTCATAGTTAGCATGGTCCTTGCATCTGAAGGTCTGTAATAAGTGGGGCAGCTCATCCTTGACACGCCCTAGGTGACCGCATCACATGTACGAGTATGAAGGAAATGTACGGCGAACATTGAATATGGTAAATGGTTTATTAAACATGCTTTAGGTTTAGGGCAGGCTAGGAACGTTTTGATTTCAATTTACTTAGTTTACATTAGTGGAACTAATAAATTGATTGATGGTGAATTTGTTTTATTATTACTTATTTATTGTCTTTCAAGGCAGGCGCGGACTTAGAGGTCCAGGGCCCCAAGGCACTTGAGATTTTAGCCCCGCGCCCCATCCTGAAGCCATTTTGGAAATTTACCAAATAAAATCCACTACTTAGTACATAAAATATAACTTTTTAATCGAATTTAATGACTATAAATAAACACCAAAAATATTGCAGTCTATGTCGCCATATTTAATTTCTTCAACGGTCGTCATAAATCGACTATTCTTTTCCTCGTATTCCTTAACACTCAAATTACCCACGTGAACCAACTTACTTTCTTCAAGCAATACTGTGATTATATCCATTTGTGTAATATTTTTGTAAAAATCTATATGATTGATTACAAAGGGTGCCGGCTGCTTTCAAAGAGAACTTGGGATGCAAGAGCGAGCGAAGCAAGCTGAAATTTATGTACCTCGGATTGACTATTCATACAGTAGAAGCAGTTACTTTGTCGACTTATGCAAGAAAGTTTAAGAATTAAGAGTTAAGATGCAAAGGCGAGCGATGCGAGCTCGAAGATTTTTAGCACGCTTCCTTGGACAGATTAGATTTCTTTAGAAATAAGATTTGCTTTGTAGACTTATGCAAAAATGCTGAAGAAATAAGAGAAACTATGATACAAGAACGAGCGAAGCGAGTTCGAAACTTTTTAGCATCCGGCCTCGGAGAGGTTAGATTTCTTATTTTTCCTATGGGTGCCGGGTGGTATAAAAGCGCGGGAGCCCCCCAAAGCGCGGGGCCTGCAGCATTGTGCTATCCAGCCAAGCTTTGGAGCCTCTAGGCTGACTAGGCCCCTAGGCCAGTGCCTTGTTTGCCTAGGCGTATATCCGTAGCTGCATGAAGGTCAGAATAAAGCTGTCCACTGCTGCCATTGGCAGGGCCGTTTTAAGCCTATTGAAGGCCCTGGGCACTTTAGGATACTGGGGGCCGAAGTGAAAAGCGAGCGAAGTGAGCTCGAAATTTATTGCACGCTGCCTCTCATAGCCCCTAGCTATGACACTGGCAGGAAATAAGGGGCCTCATGAATCGTGGGGCTCTGGGCGCTTGCCCAGAGTGCACGGAAAAAAAAATTGTTTTAAATTAAGAATATTTCACTTGGTCAAGACATTGCGTGATTCATATATGGGGAAAACATTATATTCTTAAAATTAGTAAATATTTGTCTTGTTATTCATTTTTCTTCCAAGTATATATACTCACTAACCAAGGCAATATCCTATTCTTGCAATGAGAAAGCTACGTTTTCTTTGCCTAAATAAGTATATTTTTTTTAAGTCTAGAATATTAAATTCTCAAATTTAAGACAATTATGTCTTAAATCTAGATTGTACTCCTCGAAGTTCTCCGATTACTCCTCCGACTATGAAGAGCAATATCTCATAGCAAGAATATATTTATTAGACAAGAAATGTCATTGTTTCTGATCAAGAATATATCTATTGGTCAAGAATTTCCGTGATTCATATATGGGGAAAACAATAAATGGTTGTACCAAAACACAACTATTCTCAATGCTAGTAAATAAATAGTTAAGTCAAGATATTTCTCTTCCTTCTAGAATTTACATACTTGTGATTAAACAATATATTTGAGAATAATGCTTTTCTCAGTTGAACACTTTGTCAAACGGATCCCGGAGTTTTCTTACAAGAAAATAAATTCTCAGTATGAAAAATAAATGACTTGTAAGAAGAAAGGTATTTACTTATCTGTATGCTACGGCATATTTCAGTGAAGCAGCTTTAACTCTTGCATCAATTAATTCTATTTTCACACTGAGAACAATTTATCTCTAATGAAAAATATCAACAATCTTAGTTACTAGTAGATGCTCTTCAGTGAAGAAGTTTAAGCTACTAGTTCAATAACAATAAGTTATTCTCTGGAGATCACGTTGTTTTAAAAAGATAGTCTGAATGTTCTTAGTTCAATAATCATGCGTTTTTAGTGAAGAAGTTTTATTTCTTAGTTTAATAATTTAATCGAATTTAAACGGAGATCACGTTGTATAAAAAGAATAATATCAATGTTCTTAGTTCAATATTTATGCGTATTTCAGTGAAGGAGCCCAGTTCTTAATTCAAAAACAATAAGCAATTGATACCGAGATCAGATTGTCTCCAACCAATAATGTTAATAATGTTGATTTAAGAACGTGCAGGACTGCAGGTACTTAACTGAAGAAGTTTTAGTTCTTGATCTAATTCATTGTATGTTTCATACGGAGATCAGAAATCTCTTGGCTCAATAATAAAGTATTTTACTGTAAGAATTTTCATTTCTTAATTCAAATCATAGCATGTTTCATACGAAGGTCAGATTGTCTTATTTGAATAATTACAATAGTCTTGGTTCAATGGTTAAAATGCGTTTCAGTATTTTTTTTTCAGTTCATCGTTCGATTTATTCAAGTTAAAGTTTAGTCAGAATGTAATTAAACAAAATGTTCACATTCTGACTAAACTTTAGCTTGAATAAATCGAACGATGAACTGAAAAATATTGACTGAAACGCATCTTAAGCATTTAACCAAGACTGTTGTCAAATAAGACAATCTTAACTCCGTATTTAACAAAGCACTTGAATCTGTACAAAGAACTGAAACGGCTTCACTAAAATACCATGATTATTGAGTACCATTTGAAACATTAAATGAACAAGAAAAAGTACTAAAACTCACAGAATTTCGAGTCTGATCTTTCAATCTGATCTCCGCGTGCCATTTCATGCCTGAAAATAGAGGTAGGTAAATAAGTGGGAGATACTCAAATTAATAATAGATAAAATAATACAATGGATTTAATTGTATGAAATCATTTATTAAAGAATAAACTTCCTAAAACAAAAGTATTGATCATTTTATTTAAATATATTCTAGGTATTAATCATATTACCTAATAATGTTATTACTGTGAATATTACTTAAGGGGGCATCGCAAACTATTGCTTACATTAGCTGCCTAGCTGCACTCGTGAGAAGTATAGATTAGCGCCGCCCTTTAAGATTTGTTTCTTTATTGGACCTATACCATCAGAACCTTATACCCAATAATACTTAGTAGTTCAATAATTATCATCTTAAATACAATACTTAATATCTTGATAATATCGCTTTATCATGATCATTCTTAATCCTAAGGCGCTGGCAACCCGCCTACTATCACATTTTTATTGTCATACAAAATAATATTAATTGTCAAATCCTATCATTATCATCTGAAATATCTTAATTTGTGTCATGCTTCGCAGCAGAACCACTTTGGCTATATTATGTAAAAATTACAGGATAGAATGTAGAGAATGTCTATATTTTTGTAGCTTAAAATTGGAAAATACCAATTCAATGTGGTCATGCTACAGAGCATACTCTCCAGCAGAGCCACTTTAAAAATAACGGTTATTTCACGCTGATTATGCACAGGTCATAATATAAACAAATGTATAATTATTGTATATCAAGATAACACTTTGCTTGCTGTGTAGAGCCTTGTCTTTTACTTCATCAATTTTCGTTTGTATATCGCCAGGATTCTGAAAATAATAGCAAACACATAAAAATTGCAAAATTGATGAACATACCTACAAAGCACGCGTGTTTACTACTAATATTATAAATGGGAAAGCTTGTGATTGAATCTGATCTAAAAATTTGGATGAAATTTGGTATGAATGTAAATGATACCCTGGTTAACAGATGTTACTCTTTATTCAGGAAAAAACCAAAACATACCATCAAATTACGTAACCGCGAGTGAGCCCGCGAGGTACAGATATTAAATACCATACATGCAACTAAATAAAATAGTACCCTAATATATTTACCTGGACGTAAATTATGCAGTTTTCGACGCATTCTAATGTGGAAAATTTTCTGCGCTTGTTCAGTCTTCCTCTCGGGGGAATCAGGTAGGACAACAGTTTTATTTGATCTGGCACTTTTAAATCTGAAATGTATAAAACAGTTGATTTATTTTGAAGTAAGTACCTACTATGCGAGCGGAGCCACGGGCGGATGCTAGTAACGTAAATAATATAAATAAGAATAGTGACGGTGACGGTGAAGGTAAACCTAATAAATGAAAGTTAAACTGTTTATTACCATCATCAGGCTGCTCTTGAATACTTTCATATAAAGTACTCAATGTGTCATCTTTTGATTCTCCAAATTTGAGGCTGATGATTTTATTAATAAACCATTTCCAATTCCTGAAAAAGCATGTTGATCTTTCAGGATATAGTCTTTCAAAGTCCAGGTTTATCTAGAAACAAAAATTGGTCATCTGTAAACATTTAATTCTGTAAACAATTTTTCAGAAAAGTATCTGGCATGCTGGTGTTGGACCAATCTAGTTACAGCCAACATAACAATAATATCTATAAAAATATTTGTGGGCAATCCACACAACACTATCTAGCCCTAAATTCCAAATTGGATAATGAAAAGTGTAACATCGAACAGCTGTCTACCGCTTCGCATAACTACCTACTACCAGCCTATCATTTATTTGGGAACCCATAATCGAATAGGTAGGTACATTGAGTTTTAATTATATCTATGGGTAGGTAGGTAAAACCAGTAAGATTCTTTTTGCTCACAACATGGCGCCTAGCCGGCCCCGGTGCCGTCATTCATCGTGTGTTAGTCGATCTTTAAAATGCAATAACTTAATTAGATGTATTTCGAATAATTAAACACTTACCTTAGCACACAACCCAATCTCCAACAACGCAAAAGAATCACTCGACAGAATCACCACGAACTGACACTTGCAGAAGACGTAACGTAATGCGGTGCACTGCACATCCAAGTCCAAAATAAAAAGGGTGTTGCCTGCTACGAAATGTTATTTACCATAATAAGGCCGAATCTGTCACGCCTCCACTATTTTTCCTGGCATTGACTTACTACGAAATTAATCACTAAGCATACATTAAACCTATTTCACGGTGTCTGAGTAACGTTAATCATACTCTCACTTTATGTTTGCATGTCTCAAATAGAGAAGGATAATGTTTTTGACGGACAGAAAGGACAAAAGTTGAAAAAGAAACGTGTCCAGAGACTTCTATAATATACAGGGTGGGTAAGAAATCGTGGAGCAAACGAAACAGGGTGATAGTTGGGGTTATCAGGATAATTTTTGATGGTAATTTTTTTTACAGTAATGTTCTAAAGTTACAAGAAATGTTTTTTTTTTAAGAAAATACCAAAGATTGTAATAAATAGGTCGTTTAGTTGCTTATTACCACAAAAGTGCTTTTATGACAGTGGGTACGATGATTTATGAGTATTGACACATTTTATTTTTCACATTTTCACATTTTAACCTAATGGAAATCAAATCAAATAGTTTTTATATTATTTAAGTTCATTTGTAATGAACTTAAATAATATAAAACCAAACGGAACGAATGGCTTTTGTACCTACTTTATTTCATACACTACTAATGAATCGAACATCGTGCCTATAAAAACAGATTGGTATAGACATACTCCCAAAAGTTGGGGAAACAATTTGTGAAATTGCAACACTCGTTCCTTTTCGTTGACGACAGTTGTGACGTAGGTAGGTAGGTAGCACATTTTCAAAAAACGCGAATTTGGTTTAAGAATAACGAGTCTTAAATCAAATTCTTGATTCTTGAAAGATGTAGGTAATAATTAGTGGTCGTCCAGTTGTCGAAATTCGACCCTATTTAATTTAAATTTTAAGTTTGAACATGGTTCTATTGTCACAGATTTCGCTTTTCGATTTTTTTGTAAGCCATAACCATAACTTATAAAAAATGTTACATTTTGCACTCCTTCTCTTTATAAACTTTAAGTGTGCGAAATTCATACTCCTCCGTCCAATGATATTATATCCTCCGTCCCCGCAATTTTCGTAAAAAGGGGTAGGTACCTACTTAACTAAGCAAATCTTTTGCTTCACGTAGGTATTAATTATAAATTAGAAGTCTTATAGGAGTTTGTTGTCTTTCCTACGACTTGTACTTATAAAATTTCGACAATATTACAGGGAATAAAATGAGGGTTTATTAGAAACTTTAATACCTATTTCCTTTGTCTCCATAAGTACCTAAGTACCTTTATAATAAAGTTTTGGTCAGCAATCAGCCTTCACATTTAATAATCATTTTTAAATGTTATAAAATTAAATAGGTAGGTAGGAGTTACCAACATACCTTAGGTAGCACTGCCATAGCAATAAATATTAAGTACGTAGGCTGTACATAATTTCAGATGTTTATGTAGGCCTAGCTGGTACCTAATTCTTTAAAATATATATATATATATATATAATATATTCTTCGGAATAGGGAAGGGAATACCTACCTACCTAATCTCTTAGGGTTTTTCGGTCCGTCCATTTGTCACAAATGTTACTCTCTAAAAATAGGTAATTATGTAGATAGGCAGTGTAATAGTTCTATGTAGGATATTTATAGATATAGGTACTTGTACTTGCACGTTATTGTAAAAATATTATTTTTAAATAAAAATAAGTAAGCATGTACCTTTTGACGTAGGTACCTACATAGTACTATTAATTCTTCCTTACATAATAGGTAGATACAAAACTTTAGTAAAGCTGAAGCAACCTAAATACTCGTAGTGTTTATTATTTTTATCCTTACATCATGTAGGTACCTAATTTATAGAAAGTAATCAGCCTATCTATACATTTAGCTCGTAAATTAATTAAATCTTTTATTGCGTACCTATAATCCTAGGTAATTATTATGGAATAGTAGGTTCTCATCGGTGTACTCATGGGGAGGGCAGCTGCCCCCGCCATTTTTTTAAAGATGGGAAATCATCAAATAACTCCTTCCGCCCTGGCCGGAGTGGAAGGGAGTGTCAGACTCTTACTGACTAAAACCCATCCGTGTTCCTTCAAGTGCCCTTGACGTTCCAAGGCCGCGGTGACTCTTACCGCAACAGCTGCCCTCTGGATTGGGAGTGTTATGAAGATTCAAATGACGTTTTTGCGACCCACGGTACTCGTATTTCGAAAAAAAATACGAGTGGTACGCCCAGCTCGAAAACACTCAAACCGCTATACAGCCTATCGAATGACGTTGTCGTGAACACGCTGATTCGAAAAACTGTTTGAATGGTTACTACGACGCTAAGTAGTCTTAAGTAGTAGGTCTTAAGTACGAAAATCTTGGTATCGAAATCCACTGTTGCGAATAGGATAATTCCAATCTGAATTTGTCTGACTTTGTCAAATAGTTTTTCGAATCAGCGTGTTCGCGACAACGTCATTCGATAGGCTGTATAGCGGTTTTCGACTCAATGTGTTATAAACAATGATTCTTAGGTCAATGCTTGTTATTTACTTAACCAGAAACAAACTTTTCTTATACTGAACATATATTTTCTTACCAAAAAACGTTAGAAAATCTTATTTTAAAACAATTTAGATTCCTAGCTCAACACCGTAACTTATTTCCACAAAACAAGAATGTCTTGTTCGAAAACATTTGACTATCTTTACTTGAATAATTTAGATTCTTACGTCAATACAACTATTTACTTACCCAAAAACAAAGTTTTCTCAAACCAAGCATATATGTTCTTACTAAAACACGTTAGTATCTTATTTTGAGACAATTTACATTCCTAGTTCAACACCATAACTTCTTTCCACAAAACAAGAATGTCTTGTTTGAAAACATTTGACTGCCTTCACTTGAATAATTTAGATTATTACGTCAATACAACTATTAACTTACCCAAAAACATTTTTTTCTCAAACCAAGCATATAATTATGTTCTTACTAAAACACGTTAGTATATTTTATTTTGAAACAATTTACATTCCTAGTTCAAAAAACAAGAATGTCTGTCGAAAACATTTGACTACCTTTACGTGAAAAATTTAGATTCTTACGTCAATACAACTATTTACTTACCCAAAAACATTTTTTTCTCAAACCAAACATATACTTTCTTACTAAAACACGTTAGTATATCTTATTTTGAAACAATTTAGACTCTAGTTCAACACCATAACTTATTTCCACAAAACAAAAATGTCTTGTTCGAAAACATTTGACTGCCTTTACTTGAATAATTTAGATTCTTACGTCAATGCAACTATATACTTACCCAAAACACAAACTCTTCTTAAACCAAACATTTATTGTATTATTATAAAATGTAAGTCTTTCTTATTTCGAATCATTTCAGATTCTTCTTTCAAATCCGTTATTTTCTCACATTAAATGTTTTCTTCTTAGAACAAAAAAATATTTTTCTCCATCGAAAACGTTCCTGCTTTCTGATTATGAGAATCGTCAATACTTCTATGAAGAGTATAAAACTTTTGTCACAATAATATTATTGTTGAACGAATTTACACATTTACTTGAACCAATAATTTATTTTTATTCTTGGCCCTAATCTCTGAGCTTCTTAAGCTAAATCCTTTTATATTCAGAGTAAGAATTCTTAATGAATTATTTCAAAATGCAAATGTATTTTACAGTCAAGAGTAAATATCGTCTTGATCCAAAAAAATATTCTTGATGTAAATAAATAAATGAAGAATAATATTATATATCTAGAAGAATTCCATTTTATTTTATTCAAGATATTATTGTTACTTTGAGTAAATATATGCTTGAGATTAAACAATATACTTGAGAATAAGTTTATTCTTGAATGAAAACTTTGCCAGACCCCATTTTTTTCCGTGTGGCTAATGGAAAAGACATATGATTGGAGAGGCCAATGCAGGACATTGGCCTCTCCAATCACACGTTATTTTACTTTGATCTTCGGTTCCTCTCATCCATATGCTGCTAGTCATCCCTGCGGAGATTGTCTAACCTCATTCGTTGCCACTTCAGCTTGCATTTTAAGGCCAAAGTCGAAAACTCTGCTGAGCTGTTATGTAAAAATCGCATCGTGAAAACTTATTATAGGTGAAGTGAACTGTCATTCTGCCTGCTACACTATTATGTAACCATCTCACCGTGAAAATTTAAGTGAAATGAGTGTGGAGTTAGCTGTCAATGTCATCCTATCTGATGCTAGGGATGGACTAAGCACATTTATACAGTCACAATCGAGATTTTAATAATATTTTTTATGCTATTCTATTGATCATTTTATATTATTTTAAAGCTAGTATTTAAGTATAGATACTTAAATACTAGCTAGTCGATGGTGAGGTCAAAATGAAAACCCAAGATGACAGCTGCAAAAGTTTTTCAAATTATTCGTCATGGGTCTTTTTCGCAGCCGCCATCTTAGATTTTCATTTCGATCTGAATATCGGCTTTAGCACCCTCAAAAACCATGAAAACGATACCCAAGATGAAAAATATGAAATTTTTGCAGCCGCCATCTTAGATTTTCAGTTTGACTGTCGGCTTTAGCACCCTCAAAATCCATGAAAACGACACCCATGATGAAAAATATAAAATTTTCGCAGCCGCCATCTTGGATTTTCATTTTCACTACTGGCTAACTGGCAGCCTCAAAAATCATGAAAACGACACCTATGATGATTTTTTTTTTGCAGCCGCCATCTTGGTTTTTCATTTTAACCACACTATCGGCTTAAGCACCCTCGAAAGCCATGAAAACGACACTCATAACGAATAATTTAAAATTTTCGCAGCCGCCATTTTAGATTTGAATTTAAAAGTGGTAAAACATACTACACATAATATATCACTAAATAATTTTTAAACCACATAATGTCATAACCACGTTTGAAAATTATTAGCAGATCTACATATTTAAGAAGGCAGATTTGTTTAACGAGGTAAAACAGTTTAAAAGAAGCGTACACAGTTAATTAAATTATCAATTATTGTAAATTAGAAAGATTAACTAGACAGCACTTCGTAATAAAAAACTCACAATGGGAATTTTCCGTTGACCAATTTTAAATGTTCAGATAGTTTTTAAAAAGACCAAAAATTAAAAAGAGCATTAATTAAAACGGCTTTCATCGTTTGAAGCTCAAAAATTTGTTAGATAAGCTTTTGTATATTTCCAGTGTAAAAATATATGTAATAAAAAACATCTGAATATTATATTAATGACATAACGCGCAAGCGTGGCGTGATCTTATCACTTCACCCTATTCTGAAAGCACGGCGTGATCTTATCACTTCACCCGATTCTCGTAGCCATGTCAACCACCCGCGCCGAAGTGAGTCGGCTAGGTGAAGTGAGCACGATGAATGAGTGTCAGTTAAACTGTTGAACTTTGTAATAGTGTAATGATGATGATTTAATAAATATTATTTTATTATTGGCAACGACTGGGTAAGTTAGGTAGGTCATTTAAATAAGAAGACGTGCGGCTAATACGTACCTAATATTTTATTGTAGAAACTATCTAACACATCGTTTAGTTCCTACATAGTTTTTGTGGGGTTAAATTCTAAGGCCTTTTTAGTAGCATTCGATCACTTTACACGCTCAGTTGTCTCTTCTTATTGAGTACATTCGTTTGGTTAATAACAAAGCTGTACAACGTCGCACAGTCTACTCGAATCGATCGATAATAAATAAATCGCTACTTCAAAACTCATCGCCAATGCGTTTATTTATGAGTTAACAATGGGTTCATAATATTAATAACAAACAATGTCCATGCGCATTTTTTTTTAGTAGCTAGCTTAAACGTAAATGTTTTATTTTATTTATTTATTGTTCGTGCTTGACGCGCTTGCGCCACATTTTTTCTAGATTAGTCATATATATATAAGGACTAGTCTAGAAAAAATATAGAAAAAAACAAAATTGAGTGTCGGACTGCATTTCTGATTTGCTATTTTATATAAAAAAAAAAATAGTAATGGGTAGATACTTAAATAATAGCTTTAAAATAATATAAAATTATTATCAATAAAATTAGCATACAAATATTATTAAAATCTCGATTATGATTGTTGTAAATGTAATGCTTGGTATTGACCAAGCATTACATTTACAATCATAATCGGATTGCCCTAGCATCACGGGGATAACAATGACAGCTCACTCCACGCAAGTTTTCACGGTGAGATATGTACAGCAGTGCTATTCTGTACAAATCTCACCGTAAAAACATTGGTGGGGTGACCGTGGAGTGAGCTGTCAATAGTGACAATCCCTAGCATCAGGTGGAATAATAGCTCACTTCAAGCTCACTTCACCTAAGTTTTCACGGTGAGGTTTTTACAGAATAGACCGGCTGACTAGATCGCCCGATCTTATCTCGTCCCGGATTTGATCCCTTAGAGCAACTCCATGTATATCCCTTTGCAACTTTGCTTGAGCAACTTTGAATTCCAGTGCATATAGCAGGTCTTACAAATATGTAGATCATAGAGATAGCTGATTAGAAGGTTGTTCTTTAGCAGGATATTACCTTGTACTGTTTGTATATTAGTCAATTGAATGCGATGTTAAATTGAAGGTTTTTTGATACATTATTCAGTCTTCCTTTCAATTGTAAGATAACCTGTTTACCAAGGTCTAACAACTGCTTCATGAGATATACTATATTTTAATTAGACGCATCAATCGCTGCACGGGAACATAAGCCCACGTTCGCATGGACGTAAAAATTACGGACGTAAAGATTTTCAACTATCGGTGTTGAGCCGAGCGTTGAGAATCCAACATTTACACATTTACTTCGCTTGTAGCTTGGAAGTGTTTCGGGCAGTCTAGTCGTCGCGATGTAATTTAAACATATTGTGCATTTTCGATAGAGATATTTGGTAATTGATCTAGCATATACACAATTTCTACGTCTGATAGTGCACACTGAGACTGATCCTGTTTATTTTATCCACACAGACAGTGCTCTAGAGCAACCTTAGCACTTTTTGATTTGTATAATCTCAACATTCAGACCACAAAGGTTTCAGATCAAAATCTAGATTTATGTCAAGCAGTGTAACCTTTTCCTGTTAACCAGGGAACTCAGAGCTTGTGTAATGAATGACTAATGAGTAAAGACTTTCAATTCCGTAGTCACGTCGAGTAGTGAAATATAAAAAGAAAAGAAAGAATGCGCGATAAAAAGTCGCCCGTGGGAACCTGGGCTAAGTTTAGGTTCCTGTGCAGCGCTTCGTGTGCCTCCTAGAATACAATAATCTTTCTATTTCCTACTGACTGAACCTGCTGTAACAAAGTAAAAAAAAAAAAACAATGTGTGCAAGACTGTTTAATTAAAGTTATGTTTGCAAATGCAATCTACATTTCAACCGACAACCACAAACCCATTTGTTTTTCTTGTTGTTTAAAACATACTCCGAGCTCAGAGGTAGCTGTAACCAATTTAATTTACCTTCATACGATTTCACAGACGAATGCTTTTAATATTCCCGTCGCACGTAGAAAAATGTGAGCAGTTTTTTACGAGGGAGGCAAAATAAAGGCGGTGTCTCCTACATTACGAGTATGTATAATATAATCAGAAAAAATTAAATGTACCTACATATAATATTCTCTTCGTTCGCCGTAATACCTTGTGGAACATGATAAGGCTTTGTTGGCAGGTCGTTAGGGTATCCTTGGAGACACGAAGCCTCGGAGCCAGGTCGGGAGATAGATAACGCCTTTATGGCTAGATACCAGGCAGATTCAATTAAATGTGTCGTTTTTAGAGTTGGGTGTTTGGTTCTTATCTTGAACAAGTCGTGAAGTGAAAGAATGGTTGTTTGCGATAAAC
This sequence comes from Dicycla oo, assembly GCA_948252095.1. Classification (NCBI taxonomy): domain Eukaryota; kingdom Metazoa; phylum Arthropoda; class Insecta; order Lepidoptera; family Noctuidae; genus Dicycla; species Dicycla oo. The sequence continues at coordinate 21,888,805 of OX411726.1, read as the reverse complement.
TTTGCTTTATTGCCTTCTTGTCTTCACTTGAATACATACTCGTATCCTCTGAAACGATAGATTTTGCAATGTGTTATGTTTGACAATGGCGGCGATACCGTTGTTCACAAACTAAAGTAAATTTATTTTCAGTGCATCTTTTTCTTTCTATTTCATTAAGAAAAGGACAGAAGATAAATATTAATTTAATCCTCTCAAATAAGTCAGCGCCTGACGTAAATTGACGTATTTTTAGTAACCAACTTTTTAATCACGCCTAAACTTGTCTATTGAGTATCTTAATTTGACAGGACTAAACTAATATTTATAGTCTGTCCTTTTCTTAATGAAATAGAAAGAAAAAGATGCACTGAAAATAAATTTAGTTTAGTTTGAGAACAAGGGAATCGGCGCCAAAATTGGTAATAAATTGATTATAATATGATACTGTTGTATCATATCATAATCAATTTATTAACGTTAGTAACCGATTCTATTTATCAATAATTCCAAAACCTAATGCATATTGAGTAGCTTTACCGTACGTTAACCATAGTAAAACCATTCTTTTATTTTTTGGTCAATAGCACAAATATTATCATTTTCCACTTTAGTATGTAGTTATCAATAACTCTCTCTCTCTCTGTCTCTGTCGCGTCCGACCTAGACTAGAGTCAAGAGCAAACCCATCATAAATAAAAATAAAACCATTATAACAAATTTTTCTTCCAAAATTGAATCTACTATGCAATACCATTCGTCTAACTTAAGAAAAGCTAGTCTTTTTATAGCATAAAACAAAACTATCAAATGACGTTACGTCGTACGTAATCTATGTATCTTGCCCCTTGTACGGAACCTCGAACCTGTGACTTAGTTAGACATAGGTACTCCCACACTCAGAGAAAAGGTACCTACGAACATACATAACACATATGTCTGTAGATGTCTCACAGTGTAGGAAAGATGATCTTTAAGTGATTAATCTGACCTTTCTCTAATTGTTTTTAACTACAGTTTGTACGCACAGCACTAATGAAACCGTTCTTGCAGTACTTTCTAAATGACATGAGAACTATTTCGGTTCTCAAATTCGTTGAATCATCTTTTATATTTAACTATCTGAGTCGGCAAACGTTGTCCTGTCAAAATTTCAATAATTCATACATAATTCCAATAGAAAATGCACTTTCAGTTTTCCCGAATTCTCCAATTCTTTCAGTGAGCTCGTGAGGTACCCAAATGTAGAGCTTTTTTGTGTACCCAGTTTTTTTCAAATGCGCCAAAACTGTTTTGTGGTCAATTTCCAGTTCTTCAGCTACGTCGTAACTACTGATATCTCCACTTTTTCAAAAATGGCATCCATTTTATCCGTAATAGGGCGACCAGAGCGACGTGCATTTTTGACATCAAAATTTCCGGATTGAAAACGCTTAAACCAAATTTGTACTCTCACAGACACTACACTAGGTCCATAAACATCGCAAATTTTTTTCGCGGCTTGCGTTGCATTTTTATCTTTTTTGTAGTAAAATTTTAAAATGTATCGAATTTCTTCATTAGATTCACTCATCTTGACGGTACGAAAAACAAATAAAAATCACACATTTCCCTAATTTGAATTTGGAATTTTGTTCTTTAAAATTTAAACTTTCAATGATACCAAAACCAGCCAGATACAAATAGTATAGCCAAAGAGATTTTATTACAAGTTCATACATACGAGTACTATAATGCGAAACGACTTTTTCCCCAACCTAATACATTTGGCAATTTATTTTTATTTATATAGATAGTACGATTAAACTCACCTATAGTAAAGTTTGTAATTGGTAACGTTAATAATAAATGCGACATGTGGGCAGTGTAAAATATCTATTGATTTTTCCATCCATTCATGATTGACGAAAATATAATATATCAAACATTTAACAAACAAACAATACTCGTAGAACAAGGCAAAACTTGTCAAAACAGCCGTGGAAACAACGAAATTAAACAAGTGATGGTAAAATCTAACAATACGTATTCCATTGCAGCCGGTGCATTAATATTTTACAGTATAAGAATAAAAAAAACTTTTTAGCAAAAAATAAAACGGACTTCCAAAACAAAACACTACAAAGTGAAAAATAACTTTAATTTCGGTAGTCGGTGTCTTGGGTTTTGTATTTTCGTTTTTTGCCACCGACTTCCGAAATTAAAGTTATTTTTCACTTTGTAGTGTTTTGTTTTGGAAGTCGGTTTTATTTTTTGCTAAAAAGTTTTTATTTTTCACTTTTTAGTTGTGGAACCTACCCCACACTAATTTGAATACATAATTGAGCACAATAATTGTAGATATAGCCATGTAAATAACAGTGATAGGAAGTTATTAAAACACCATCACATCATCCACATAAAATAAGTGGGAAATATACGCATTATTGAAGCTAACTCAAAAACTCCCCAAGCAAAGTTAATAAAATTTATATGGGACCACCTCGGAAGTATACCCTATCAAACAAAAAAAGAATTTTCTAAATCGGTCCATCCGTCTTTGAGGAATCGCGTAACAAACATACAAAAAAAAAAAAAACTACAGACGAATTGAGAACCTCCTCCTTTTGGAAGTCGGTTAATAATGAATGGCAAAGCAAGGAGATTCACGGGCGCTTCTATCGGGCTCTTCATGAGCCCGATGTAGATTTCTTAGCGCCTGTATCCTGGCTACGTTTCGGTGACCTTTTCGGGGAAACTGAAGATTTCGTCTGTGCAATTATGGACGAAGTTATCTTGACGAATAACTATCGGAGCCGTATTATGAAGGACAGACAGTTGTCGTGTGTCGGGCATGCCACCGCCGTCCGGGTAAGTCCATCAGACATATTATTATCACTGGTTGTTCTCGTCTGGCTGACGGCAAGTACTTGCATAGGCATAACCAAGTGGCCAGGATTATACAAGTATTTGCACGACCCAGACTCGAAAAATGCCATGTCACGTTGTACTGAGATCGGTCTATCATTACTGACATGACTATTGTCGCCAATAAGCCTGATATAGTGGTGATAGATCGATTAGCACGCCGCGCAATGATTGTCGATGATACCATCCCACATGACGAGAAACTCGTGAAAGCTGAGAAAGAGAAACAAATAAAATATCGCGACTAAGCTCACGAGGTTGTTGACATGGGGAATGTGAGCTTGGCTGTCTTTGTGGCGATTGTAGTAACGGCCAGCGGCCTGAAGGCCGAAAGCCTCGACCAATATCTCTCGAGGCTCTCGTTAGGCGGTTGGATTAAGGGCCAGATTCAGAAGGCAGTACTAACCTAACCACCCCGGTAGCTTGGACCCTGTTCGCGATACCGGCGGACCACATTTTTTATATTTTTAAATGTTTTTCTTTTTATATATTTTTAAGAAATATTTAATAATGTATTTTTTAAGAAAGAAAAAAAATTATAAACGAAATATTATATAATACCAGCCCCCAGATTATTGTCCCATTGCAGGGCAAAGGCCTCTTCTCATACAGACAAGGCACGAGCATAGATCTTATTTTACAGTACTTGTATGAGAGTTTTAATTGAAATTTATGAATGGTTCCGCTGAACAACGCGCAAAGTCTGTGCAAAAACATAGACTATTTAGCTATGCAGAACGGAGACTTGGACATAAATCTTTCCGAGCATAAATTGGACAAAGTATTGTAACATAATTCATCGTAGAATTTTGATGGCGTTTTTCCGTGAATTTGTAGTCTTTTCGCAGTCTTGCTTGTTTATTTATACTCCGCTGTTTTTTTTTTTTTTTTAAGGTTTTATTAACTTTTTAATTGGTTTGAAGATAAATCAGGTTGCAAGACCATGAATGGCACGGCGCCTGTTCAAAGTTTCAAAAGCTTTTAAGACATTATTGGTGAAAACTGAACGCCAGAAATGTTATTGCAATACACAATCACAACTACAACCAACAATCTTGTTGTGCTTTTCAACATATTCAGGTATCGTTAGTATTCGTGGTGTTTCTTTAAACAAAAAGTTGCTAAGATTCATCAGGGTCGTCCAAAGTGACGCGTCCTTGATCATCATTATCTTCTTGTTCTTATTCCATTTTTTTTTGAGGTATTGCGCAGCATGTCTTCTTCTTTCTCACATCTCTATTTGTTGTCATACAGGGTAGGAGGGACGTCGACGCACAACCTGCTACCATGATTCAGTACTTACATGATTCTGGAATCCTTGTGCGTTGACAATTTTCGATCAAATTGTATGGAACAGCAACATTTTTTTTTTTTAATAACCTTCGAAATATTTCAACGCAGTGGGCTCCAGAATTATGTACTGAATCCATGATAACAGGTTGTGCGTCATATATGTCGCCTTACTCACAGTGGCACAATCCTTATTTCATTTCTTTCGTTGCTTTTATAGTGCAAATTATCTCAATTTACAATCAGTATAAACTCTGAGCTTACTGCTTCTCTATACAAAGGTTTTATCACTTAAAAACAACTAAAAATCAGTTTGTATTTCCCTCAATCTTATTGGCCATAGAATCCAGAATGTATACGTATATGTGGCGCTGTCGAGCCACGTTAATAGCACCTGTCTTAGAACACAATTGAATTTTATACCGTCACGTAACTAAGGATCAAAGTGGCTTAACTTCGCTGAATCGAATTGTTTCTGGAAAGTGCTAGTAAAGAAGAGCTATCTAATATAATTTGGTGAAGACGTTTCAGAGGCTAACAACCCCTCCAAAAAATACCTTTAAAAAAATATTATGAAAGCAATATATATCTTAAAGGTTTAAATTATGTTATACCATCTACATATCCAATCGACCTACGCACTTCCGCTGTCTGACTTGGCTCATGGGCCTCGCGCCATATTATCAATGTCAACGTGACTGACTATACAAGCTTTGATCCAAAAGTAATGATAGAATCCGTTAATATATATTTTTAAATATTTATTTTTGCTAGTTTATTTACCCACTAAAAAAAGTCAGCCTAAAAAAGTCATATACATAGACCATGATTCCCAGGAGGTACATTCTATTGAAAAGTTATTCATATTGAATAGCATATCATTACTTTTAGATCAGCTTAGTATTACAGACATATGACATTAATACATATTTCATATAATGAAGAACGACTACTTGATATTCCATTTACTGAAAACCATTTAAAACCTTCAGGAGAAAATAACACAAGTTCAAAATTCCTGGAATCAAATAACCCGAATTCAAATGCGTAAATATAATTTCATGATTAACTTCCTGTACACAGAAGAATACCTACTTAAGTACTTTGATAAAATCGTTTATACAGCAGGAACGGTTCTCATTGGGGTAAATCAGGCAAAGGAGTATTTGAGGTCGTTGACCCGGCATTATACCGTGTTCCCGCTTCCCCGGCGGCCCGGGTATTGCTTTACAAAATAAATTCGATGAGAGACCTTAAAATTCTATTACGCTCTTTTCGTTGTTTTTCGTAATGTCATTCTTTCTTAGCTGTTTGCTTACATACCGTCTATGGACAACGTTTTCAAGATGTGGTATCTTTTCTTTTGGTACCACTATTAGTTTCATTGCTGATAAATATTAAAGATCAATTCAACTTCTTCATCTTCTCCAACCAGTTTTTACCCACTGCTGGTATTTGGCTCCTCTGATGTTAAATCTTTGTCTGTAGCTGGTTTAGTCATTGCTTTTCCTATGGTTTTGATTTACTTGCCTTGGGTTTTGACAATACGACTACCGAAATGGAATATTTTGTGAACTCACTTTTTCCTGTGACTGTCCCCTTGTTCTGTGGTTTCTGCCTTCCCCATGGCAAAAAGGCATGAGTATGTTTGTCAACCAATCAATCAACTCAACGTATCGCAAGTCCACTGCAGGCTGGATACATGCCTCTCTCAGGCTGTGCCACAACATGCTATCCAACGCCTTCCGAATCCAGTCTGTCCCAGAGGATACATACCTTAATAAGGTGGCTACATTTTTAAGGTGTATGTATTATTTATAATTTCAGAGCAACGACCATACAGAGGCTCTACCTAAAATCCTGTTATTAGTGAATATAGCCAAAACCTGCTTATTAAACTCCCCGCACTAATCAAATATTTGTACTTATAGCTAAAATTTGTTTCGCCATATTTTTTTCATCAAGGGTCCACTGGATAGATTGCCCATAACTGATACAAGGGTGATTGACACGAAGGTAGGAACAGGCTTTATCGCACGCACCTTATACTAAAACTACGCAACTATTTACGTAGGTAGATCCGTAATTATAGCGGAAATTGTAATACCAATATAAAGATAAATATATAAATTACCTGTTGAGGATTAGTCCAACCTCGTTTCAACCGTGGGTGTTCTTAATTATCAAGAAGATAAGCAGCCGTTCACCTGTCTGACTGTCACTACTTAAAATTATTGAAAACATGATACAGTTACAGTTATTGAAGACGGAAAACCACGAGTTAGGGTGATGTTACGATCTGAGAAACGGGCTGAATATTATCTACTTAAAGTAAAAAAAAAAATAGTAGCTGTATCAATAGTACCATGCTTGACAAACGTAAATGACCCACTTACAAGTACACAGGTAGACCCGACCTCGCGACATAACCTCACCAGCCTTTTACGGCACCCATGAGAAATCTATGGGGTATTCTCTATTTTTAGCAGAAAACACGACACATTTCCACATACTCGTACTAGGTTGTTTCGAAAATTGTTAGCCACAGAATAAATACAATTTCTTTATTCTTGAAACTATTTTGAATTGACGGCTAATTTCAATACAAATCTCCTTGGTGAAAATCATTGGCAACCCATGTGTAGTTCTTTTTTAAAATATTTTTAAAGATTATCTGTCACTCGGTCACTCCTCTTTTGTTTGCAACAATGGACGTCTCGCGGGAAGCTTTTCGCTAGGTACATTTTTTAAATGTTTCGAAAGCTGGTTCACCCTAATGTATATTGCATTGGAGTTGGAGAGGGAGTATTTTGAAAAGCTTTAAATAAACTTTTTCATATTCTAACTATTTTTCATTCCACTAACAATTTTTGGAACAGCCCACGTACCTACAAGAAGAAAAATAAACCTCATTCCGGTGCACATTGTATTGGATTTAAGTGTTACCGAAGTCTTAAGGAAGTGTCGGTTTGTTTGTTTACTCCCTTAGGCAACATCGGTAAATTGGACAATGAATAAAGAAGGAAGTTCGTACATTATCCATCCTTGTCACACCTTGATCAGACAAACTCAACATGTGGATTGTCGTGTTCCATTATATCAGCAGCAAGAGCTAAGCGTGCAGCTTGATCTTGCTGTCTTCTCAATTCTATATTTCGACGTTGTCAAACCAAAAACTGCTTTGTGCAAAAATTTTACTTTTGAAATCTTGAAAAAAAAAAGTTCTCAAAAAAATCTAGCTGTTGCACATTGCATATTTTATAATAGGTCTTAGATCGTCGTACACAGCTCATAGGCATTAGCAGTTTTTTATACGGTGAAATAACACAAAGATCAAAAAGTAGAAATCACAAAAAAGTGCACTTAGCAGATTTTGGTTTAACAACGACGATTCCTTGCCTGCTTGTGACCCTAATTTACTAAAATAGCTCACCTCTGAGAGACATAAAGATGACTGTAGTTTAATTCTGTGGCGATATACCTACTGGCTGATAAAAAAACAAAATGGATCACCAATCCGAATGAAAATGTGGCATTTTCCCTCAAACCGGTCGATGAAGCGGGATTTAAAATCAGCAGTAGATTTTTTAGAGATGTCTTAAGGTCCTCTGATCTTATAGGGCGGCAGATAATGCAGATATTCGATGACTATGAGACTAAAAATGGTTGAAGGTTGAATATGAATATTTATAGCAGGGATGCATCGATACGCCTTTTCGCCGAAACGATGATACCCATACTGATATTTTTATAAAAATTACGGTGATATCGATACCGTTGCCGATACGGTTATTGAATTTTAATGAAGGTAAAATAAATAAAACATACGTTCGATTGTTTTTTAAAATTAATATAAAAAATTACAGTCTCTAGAGAATTATTAAAATTAATAGTTAAGGTTAATAGTGTTAGTAATGAAAATAACCACGAATAAGATTTTTGTTTATAAAACAATGTATTCTCAAGTTTTGCGGAGATTTCGCAAGTCTGTTTCAATGAGACCTGCGGTGGAAAATATTCTCTGAGATGCGACAGAACTCATTTGGAAACTAAAGTATTTCTGCGCCATTTTTTTCAAGTCTAGGTATAAATAAGACGACATTGTTCGTGCCTCGTTTGCAATAAAATAGACGAAACAGCTCATTACTTTCTTGAAGCGCGAAATTTGAAAAGTATCGTTGTACCGGCAATAAAAATACAAGCCCGGCAAAACCCTAAGTATCGCCGATATATCGGTATCGGATGCAACCCTAGTTTATAGTTTTTCCCGTCATTGTTTCTATGGCAAGTAAAACTAAAGCCTCAAATAATGAATACCTACAAGCCCCCATGTTTTCTCGTCCAGCAGATGTGGTAAATGTCAAGTAGCTCGTTATTCGTTATACCGACTTTTGCGTTGTTAGTACTGAGAGCGACCGCTTGTTTATACTTTTTGCTTCAATGAAGCGTTCTAATGAATGCTACTGTCATTCGTAACGGATGTTTCAGGACTGAATGTAGGTCGAGAGAGTTTTTAAAGAGGATTTTCCGTCCTTAGGGGTTTAATTAAAGTCTTTTGTGGTGGCTTTGGAGTATTTGCTTTGATTTACGATCAAAGCTAGACAGATAATTAGGAACAAATGGATGTGTTGAAAAATCTACTGGGGATTAAGACTAAGTACAATAAAAATTCATACCGATTTACTATAGGTACCTATCTATTGTGAAAGTTGTACGTATCTTTCTCTAGAAATACGAGTAACTCATAAATTTTATATAGGCCTTTCCAATTTTGAAACAATTTTGCTTGCAAGCTGCAATTGTACCTATTTATGACAATGTAAAACAAAGGACCATAGGAGCAGGGTTTTTTCAAATAATCAGTGTATATGTCACGGGTAATGCTAGATAATAATAATATCCTGGGACATTTCACACACGGTCATCTGATCCCAAACTAAGCAGAGCTTGTACTATGGAAACCAGATAACTGATATACTACATATACTACTTTTTTTTTGTAAATACATACTTATATAGATAATTACACCCAGACTCAGGACAAACAGACATGTTCATGCACACAAATGTTTGTCCTGGATGTTTATGGACCTAGTGTAGTGTCTGTGAGAGTAGCACAAATTTGGTTTAAGCGTTTTCAATCCGGAAATTTTGATGTCAAAGATGCACGTCGCTCTGGTCGCCCTATTACGGATAAAATGGATGCCATTTTTGAAAAAGTGGAGCAAGATTATCATTAGTTACGACGTAGCTGAAGAACTGAAAATTGACCACAAAACAGTTTTGGCGCATTTGAAAAAAACTGGGTACACAAAAAAGCTCGACATTTGGGTATCTCACGAGCTCACTGAAAGAAACCTAATGAACCGTGTACTCATTTGTGATTCTTTATTACGACGTAATGAAACCGAACCGTTTTTGAAGAAGCTGATAACTGGTGATGAAAAGTGGATCACGTATGACAAGAACGTGCGAAAAAGGTCGTGGTCAAAGGCCGGTCAGGCTTGTGAAGCCTGACCGGCCTGTGGCGAAACCCGGGTTAACTCGCAACAAGGTGATGCTGTGTGTGTGGTGGGATTGGAAGGGCATTATTCATTATGAGCTGTTACCACCAGGCAGGACCATCGATTCTGAACTCTACTGCGAACAACTGATGAGATTAAAGCAAGAAGTTGAGAGAAAGCGGCCGGAATTAATCAACAGAAGGGGTCCACACCCCTTCTGTTGATTAATTCCGGCCGCTTCATGATAACGCTAGACCTCACACATATTTAGCCACTCAGCAAAAATTAAGAGAGTTTGGCGGGGAGGTGTTAATGCATCCGCCGTATAGTCCTGACCTTGCACCTTCAGATTTCCACCTGTTTCGGTCTCTTCAAAATTCTTTAGGTAGTGTCAGGTTAACATCACGAGAGGACTGCCAAAACCACTTGTCGCGGTATTTGGACCAGAAGTCCCAAAATTTCTATAGCAATGGGATCATGCCCCTACCTACAAGATGGCAAAAAGTTATCGAACAAAATGGTACCTACATACTTTAGTTAAATGTAAATAAACTATATTAAAAAATGTTTTGAATTTTCTTAAAAAATGCGAAGAAACTTTTTCCCCAACCTATTATACAAAAAGCAACTTTTAGGTGTAAAGTCGTCCGTTTTGTAGATATTACATGCATAACATCACAGATTAATGAAACCCAAGGCGTTGTACGAAACGAAAATGTGACATATCAATGTTTGTGAAATGTACTGGTTCCGTAGCTCAAGTTCTGTGTCTATACTAAAGAGATGGAGAACACAGTTGCGCTCACACATTGTCGAAAACACTCATGTCACAAACGTGAGTTCCTATACAATATACCTATGTACATAGGTATATTGTATAGGAACTCACGAAATTAGTCCTGTTAGTCGTTAAATGTCGCACTATTTCAGCGTCTGCATGTTCAAAATACAAATGCAAAGTTAAAAGCATTTTAGACGGTTCAAAACCACATCAGAAACTCGAAAGAAAAGTAATGTTTGAGAAAAAGATCTGTAAAGAATGGCCCATCTTTTTCATTCCTTTGTACAAATAAAGAGTTAAGAAAGAGCAATAACGAAGGTGTCGCATCCATCACCCAGACTGCCTGACAACACATGTGCTGAGACTAATAAATGAGCAGACGGGACTAGGCCCACGTACCCTACGGGCGATTATTTCCCGCAGTGATTTTTGTCGCGCACTAAATTTTCAATTCTCGGTGTTGAGCCGAGCATTGAAAATCCAACAGAGTACATGAGCGTTTTCATACCATGTCTGAATTTATGGAAATATTTAGCCTGGCAAAATGTCGCAAAACCGACATGATGTACTCTTCCCATTTTATATTCAAAATTATATTTTCACGAAAGCATTTATATTATCAAATGTGTATAGCGTTACATTAGGATATTCATCATCTGAAAACAGATAAATTATGTAAACTAACCTGAATCAGTAGATAATGTGTCTCAAACCCGACAGAAGAAATCATGACGGCCATGGCACTCATTTTTAGGGTTCCGTACCTCAAAAGGAAAAAACGGAACCTTTATAGGATCACTCGTGTGTCTGTTTGGCTGTCTGTCTGTCACAGCCAATTTGCTCCGAATCTAATGGACTTAAGAGTAAGTAGGTTTGTACAAACCTACTTACAGAAATCATATTTTTAAAAATGTCGGCGTTTCCTGTCTAACTACTCTGAGAAGAAAGCGGAAACAAACTCGGACGTCACAGTCTCTTTTAACGTCCAGACATAATCTTGTTCAGATCAGAATGGTGTCTGAAATGGTCCACACAGATTGAGTGGACCTGTCCAGTCAGTGTGCACGCATTTCGTCGTCCAGCTCAACTCAGAACACGATTCGACGAACAATACCAAAGAAAGAACGGATTATTCCGACCTATCACCCTGCTTTGTCCCGTTAGAGGGACAGATCGTAAAAAAAATGGATCTGTCCGTTGGTGGGGACCAACGAGGGGACAGTTCGAACTTTATTCACTCCTATCTGGGACAGATAGTAGTGAACAAAGTTGCTAACAGGGGGACAGATCAAACTTTTTTCCGATCTGTCCCCCTAAGGGGACAAAGCAGGGTGACCGGTCGGATTAATCCGAAAGGACATTTGGGTAGGCAGCTAATGATTTATAGGTCAATTCGTTGTCTACGGTTAGAGAAGAATGTTGATGAATGGAGAGGGCGAGGAAGACGAAGAGGGATGAAGAAAAAACATGTTGCGCCGACCCCAAGTAATATGGGACAAGGGCAGGAAGATGACGATCTTCGTCTGTGGCAAGTTTAGGGTTAGGCCAAAGATCGTCAGTCATGCATGCTCAGTCTACCTATGTATAGGGTGACTGGTAATTAGCGACGGATACTTAAACACAGTCATCATTGTTAACATATACTATGGCAACAAACCTGAAATCGCGAAAAAAAAAAATCAGCTGTTCCCTACATTTATGTTCGCATAACTCGTCAAACAGCTGATTTTTTTTCGTGATTTTAGGTTTGGTCCCATAGTAAAACTTGTTTGTTATCATGAGTACAATTATGTATTTAAGTACCGGACACTAATTACCAGTCACCTTATATTTCTACGAACACAGCAGTCAACTCCGACGATGAGCATTTCATGTTTTTGCAATAGCCATCATCTTCATCGTCATTTTAGCGTCCACTGCTGGACTTAGGCACTTAGAAAGGACTTAACTAATATTTATCATCTGTCTTTTCTTAATGAAATAGAAAGAAAAAGATGCACTGAACTTAAATTAAGTTTAGTTTGTGAACAAGGGGATCGGCGCCATTGGCATTTTATATTTGCGTTTTGCAAACAGCTGCAGTTGGTCCACATTTACGGCTATTGTGCGAACTTTACGACTCTACCATACAAAGTATGCGCTACTCGGATATTTTTATCTTCAGAACCGTCAGTGCCATAAGTTTTTTAATATATTTTATGTCTTTATTCAAGAAAAAGACTGATTGGTTCAAGAGTTATAACTTTACGACACTTCACTCAAAATTGAGTGTGTTAGTGTGTAGGATGATAAGATTGGCCAATTTAAACTTTCCCTTTTTAAACAACGTAACAAAGACATTTATAATTAACTAGCTTCTGCACGCGACTTCGTTTGCGTGAAATTTCTTGTTCCCCGCCATCCCTTCTCACCGCATCGCCTGTCCGCGCTATTCTTCGTTTTTGCCTGGCGTTCTTTTTGGCGTTTTTTTCTTTTTACTCGGCTCCTAAGGGTCCTATGATGTTAAAGTTATTAAAGTTCCAGAGATTAGTGCGTTCAAACATACAAACAACCTCACAAGCTTTATTTTTAGCATAGATTACACAGGAAGTAAAAACAATATTACTTCATTATTTTATACCAATCAGTAAATTAATTAGCAAAAAAAATCGTTAGGTAAATAAATTGCTTTCGTTACTCACAGAATATAATCGGAAAATACTTTCTAAGGTATACAAACGTTAAGTAATGATTTCCCTCCCTAAAGGCCAAATGAAAGACGTTCACGGTCACGACCATGAGTTCAATCACTTTCGTGAAATAAAACCGCGGTTCTTTTGAAGAAAACACCTCGGGTATAATCTGAATTTTCTTTTTAACGAGCAAGCTTTTATGTTTTTTCCATATCCGTTTGGCATGTTTGCGATTTTATCGAAAACTGATGTTTTTTATTTCACTACTTTGTGTAATTTTTGATGAAGACTCAAATGGGTTGTGGAGGTCAGATAGGCAGTCGTTCCATGTAAAATACTGGCTGAATCCGGTTAGGTTGGAAGCCGACTTCAACATAGTAAGGTTTACAGTATAATCACCGCATCCTTTTCTTAAGACAAAGTAAAGGCAAAGAGCTTTTGCAAAATAGAGTTTAAAGGTAAACCCACACTTAAATCCGCGCCGAAAGAATCGCCCGCGCCGAACGAAACGAAGTTTCTAATAATTCTTCTGGCGATTCGTCCGATTCGGCGCGGGTAAGTGTTCTTGGTTTCAAAAAATTCGATTCTTACGGCTCCGCTTCGCTCTGATAAGTATGCGTTCACTCTTAAAGGGAGGCATAAGAATTTTGGGTAGCCAATTTAAACTATTCTGTCATTATAATAGCCATAGTTACTTAGTAAAAGTTAATCCATTGGTCAGAGTATTTCACATGGGTTCGTCACAAGTCTGTGTCCAGTCCAATTAGGTTAATGGTGGGACAACGACGCAATAGGTATATTTGACGCATAGCCATCAGTCACTTTGTTTGTATGTGAAAATATTTTAATTTGTTTAAGGCGAAAGAGTAAGGGTAGCCCGCGAAATTCAAATTTTCTTACGTTTTTTGTAATTTACAAGTCAGTATTAGGTTGTACGTTGCTCAAAATGTAATTCGCGACTGTATGTATTTACATAATTATAATTATTAAAGTGATCAATACAACTCTTTAAGACCAGGTAATCCTAATGAATGACTATTTCACGATATCTTGACATTTGAGGATTATACTAATTTAAGGAGTTGTATTCTAATGATTATAATTCTGTAAATACATTTTTGTTACGGTCGCGAATCATACTTTATATAACATACAACTTAATACTGACTTGCAAATTGCAAAAAACGTAAGAAAATTTGAATTTCGCGGGCTACCCTGACGCTTCCACCTTAAAGGTTTACTGAGAAAGAGGGTGATGTGTGATATCATCCGCTTTAGCTGTCTATGTTTTGAAAATGGGTCAATAAAGGCAAGCAAACATTACAACCGCATCGCATTTTTATACAATAAAGTGCGGTGCACCAGACCCACACTACAGCATCCTAACTGCGTCACACAATATCGATATCGGAATCTGAATCATTTTGAAGCAAGTTGCTAATCCATTGCTTCATATATTCGAAAAATTTGTCTGCTCGACAACGTAAATCACGCAATGAATGTTGTTGAACTGTCAAAATGAAACCGATTCCGATTGATAGTGTGTTACGCAATTAGGGTGCTGGGCCCTGTAGTGTGAAAGTGATGGAGGATTTTTGCAATGTATTGCGTTGTGACGCGGCCCGCCACAATCTACTTTAACCTTAATTATACAGAGTGTTGATTTTGTCGATTTATTCTACGTTTGGCCCACAGAGTTTAGTCCTACATAAAAAAAAAATCCTGGGTCGTCCCAAACAATATGCTTCCTTCGTCCCAAAATATAATTTTAATTATTTTATTCCCGCTTCGTCCTATTTTATATTCCTTCTACGGCCCATATTTTTTTTTGTATATGCCTAACTTGTTTGTACAATCAGCAAAAAAGGTTACGTATTATTAAATACATATTTAACATCAATCAACTATTAAAAACAACCGCTCCTCTCTCTCTTCTCCGCGAGAGAAAATTTACTGGTATTATTATAATGATTGATTATATTAGACAGATTGTTTTTAAACCTTTTGTTTTGATACCCTCATTTAATTGTTGGTCGGTAAATTTTTCAGTAATTAAGATTATCATGTCTTAATATTGTTTATTATATATCTGACTGTTCTGTATATTTAAACTGTAGTAATGATATGATGATTATTATACCAGTTCTGTGATTTTGATTGTGATATTGGTTGATTGTACAGACGCCAGCACATCAAGCTACTACAATCTGTTAGATTTCTTTAATAGATTTTCGACTTTATTGCCAAAGCATTAGGTTCAAGGTTGATTGGGAAAATCTGACAGTTTCGGGTAGGTTGACCTGCTGGCGTCTGTACCTTTAAAGTACCATCGAGGAAACTTACATCTGACCAATTTGAAAACAAAATGCCGCGGACACAATGACCACAACTGTTGGCAAGCTTGTTACTATAGCGGCCGAGCGCTGCAAGCAAGAATAGTCCTTACGGTGTATAGATGTTCGCTTCTCCGATAGTACTTTTGGACGAGCTTCGTCACAATTTTATGGAATGTGGGACAAAACTTCGGGACGAACGAAGAATAAACCATTTTGTCACCTGCATCCTTTAAAGAGTAAAGGCTCCCACAGATAGGCGCGACGCGACGGACTGACGCGACTCCGGTAGAACAGTTTCCATGAAGTTTTCATAGAAATTGTTCCAACAGAGTCGCGTCGTGGGAGCCTTAATTGTGCCTGTCATTCTGAGCAAGTTACCCTATAAAATTAATTTTAGGTTCGAAGAAAAACGACTTTTCATACAGCCAATGCGTACTGTAGAGTTAATGACGACTCAAGTAGGTAATAAATAATAATAGTGGGATATAAAATTATCATCATTTATTAATTTCACTTAACTAATAAAGATAATACATATTAAATACCACTAACGATACAAGGGCAGTTAACACTGTACAAGGGGAATTATAGTGATATACATCGTTTTCAGACACAGTCGATATTCCGGCCACAGACTCATCTCTGTTTGTAAAACATGAAGAACCACGTAACAGTTTTTTTTTTTTTTCAATAAAACTGAATACTATAAAATTATTAATATTATACCTCGTAAAACTAAACAAGAACCCAAGTAATATGATAGCTAGGGTGATCCTGAAATATTGTGTAATAAAAACCAATGTCGTTGTAATAGGGTCATAACCAACTAAGGGGGATTTCATATTTTTGTGAGGAGAGAAAAAAATCCGGCCAAGTGCGTGTCGGACCAGGCACAATGAAGGGCTCCATAGTTGAAAAGAATTTATCCCAAAAACCAACTTAACATTGTAGTTGAAAAACATGTTCTCCCATGCATTAATATACGTTACGGCCATTTCTCCAACTGCAAATTTAAGTTTGTAAGTAATCCCAAAAAAATAATTTTATGTGTTAAAATTACAAGTTAACTATTTTCGGACTTTTCGCTTTAATTGTGCTGTGACCTTGCTTCTTGCCAAATTTTATGATTCTAGATCAATGGTTTTGATTTACTGGCGAGTATCAAAATATGTCGCATAAATGGCCGTTTTTTTATTGCGTTGACTTAGAAGCTCGATTTTTCTAGAGCTCCAAAGGACTATAGACCTTCTTATTTGGTATTAATTTCAACTTGATACCTCCACGTGTCCCTGAGAAAACGGGTCTTGACAGACAGACAGACAGATAGATGGTCAACGCAGTAATCCTTTCCGTTTTTTGCGTTTGAGGTACGTACCCTAAAAACGGATTTTGTGTCTTCGAATACATGCAGTCTATTGTTGATAAATGCTTAGTCACCACACCGTTATGTTAGCGTGTCATGGCGGCACTGTTTGAAAAGAGAACATGTCAAAAATCTGTCCAATCCAGTAAATCGCATATTATTTCTGTATCATGCAAAAAGTTACGCGTATTATAAATAAATGGTAATGTTAAGTCCATAATAAATAGGTATAGGTTTGTCGGTCAGGCATATTAAAATAATTACCTGTATTACCTATGGACTGACATTTGCACTAGTTACTTTGACATTTCATTAAGTACGAGTAATGTAGCTTACACATACAACCTTTACAATTTTCTAAGTATGGCTGTTTGTATAACAAAATAGGTAGTCATGGGAACTGACGAAGTGACGTCATCATCATTCATTCTCCTGCCCATATCCCAATCTATTTGGGGTCGGCGCAACATGTCCCTTTTTTCCATAATTCAGTCGTCATCTCGGCAGTCACCGAGTCTTGTCATATCATCGTTCATACAGTCCATCCATCATTTCTTTGGTCTTCTCCTACTCTTGTAGCCATAGCCAACCGACATTCATACTCAAAACTTTCCTCACGACATTTTCCTCATTCATCCGCATCACATGTGTCATACTATGACAACCGATTTCCGCACAACTTTTCAGACACCGGAGCAACTTTCAGACGTCTTCTTATGTACTCATTTCTTACTCTATCCATTCGTTGAAGAGAGGAGCTCGTGGCTAAGTAATAACAGCCGCTCGGGTCAATCCATCAGGTCAAGCTACGCTTGCCGGGGTTGGTCTGTGGATGGGTGACCATCTTTACATACCGAGACTCCTCCGTGCCTCGGAAAGCACGTTAAGCCGTTGGTCTCGGCTGTCATTCGTGGATCTTTGACAGTCGTTACGGGTCGTCAGAAGCCCGAAAGTCTGACAACCAGTCTTACCAAGGGGTATCGTATTACCCAGTAACTGGGTTGTGGAGGTCAGATAGGTAGTCGCTCCATGTAAAATACTGGTATTCAGCTGCATCCGGTTAGACTGGAAGCCGACCCCAACATAGTTGGGAAAAGGCTAGGCAGATGATGATGATCCATTCGTGTAAGACCACACATCCCTCTTAGCATTCTCATCTCAGCTGCATGCAATTGCCTTTTCAGGGTGACTGTCGGTGCCGGCAGAGAAGTGGAAACTTAAACGTATTATATTACAGCGCGACATATGTGTCGCGCTGTAATATAATATGTCCAGGTGTCGAGGAGTCGCGGTGACGCGAACCCGTAAGATTTCCCCCCACGAAAAATCATTCAACGCGCCTAAAGAAGTTTTCCTTTCAAAAATATCAGTTATTTCATTAGCCACCTACTTTGAATATACTTGGAAATCTCTTTCAACCGGTGTCACATATTTAAGTATTTTCTCAGAACTTAATTACTAAAAAAGTGCTTCACAGTAAGCTTTTGGTGAGGACCGTCACGCTTTCATGGAAACCAAAATTAATGTAAACGATACGATAATGATAATTATTATAACTTGACTACCAATAGGTAGCTATTTACAAGGCGAAGTGAGTGGAAACGCCGGAAGGGGACGCCCTAGGAAGACATAAACCTTATTGGTGATGTTCTTCAGAAAGGTCTGGTGTCTAGTACCTACTTGCAACCGGCGTGCGTGTATGACCGGATGTATGAACGTAAACGAAGCAAAAGTAGTATGTTAGGATCGTAGCAGGTGGCATTCTGTAGTTTCTGCCTATCCTCGTGGGAAGAAAGCGTGTATATAGCGTGTATTATAACTTGACAAAATAAAAGCTATTTCAATTTAACCTTAGTCGAATTTTCCACATGGAATCGTGAAAAGCATTTAAAATTAGGAGAACCGACATCAAACATTGAGGCCAATATCTATAAACGTTATTTCACGCGTACTTTGGCTAAGCTTTATTCCTGTCACTTTCGCACAACTGTCAAACTACAAGTGTAAGACAGAGGCGGGAACATGTCTAAGCCGGAGCAAATGCTAAGTAACTTTTTTTTTATCTCGACCAGAGATTGAGAATAAGGTAATTAACGTAGTGTTATCTTCCATTGCATCTTCATCATTGCCTATCCTTTTCCCAACTATGTTGGGGTCGGCTTCCAGTCTAACCGGATGCAGCTGAATACCAGTATTTTACAAGGAGCGACTGCCTATCTGACCTCCGCAACCCAACTGGGTAATACGATACCCCTTGGTAAGACTAGTTGTTAGACTTTCGGACTTCTGACGACCGTAACGACTGTCAAAGATCCACGAATGACAGCCGGGACCAACGGCTTAATGTGCTTTCCGAAGCCCGGAGAGGTCTTGGTATGTAAAGATGGTCACCCATCCACGGACCAACCGCGTCAAACGTAGCTTAACCTGATCGAACGATCCGTGCGGCTGTTATCACTGTCGGCTATCTTCCACTTCCGGCATTATTTATACTTATGAAACAGTGTTAAAAAATGAGCGAGCCTTACAGTGACATCTGATGTCTGTTTGGGTTGTAGTTGAGTGAAGGCTTGAAGGACTTTCACTTCCTTGGAACCGATTAATGAGGCACGATATAAGTATGACTCTGATATATTTTATATTACTTTGACAGACAGACACATGAGTGATCCTATAAGGGTTCCGTTTTTTCCTTTTGAGGTACGGAACCCTAAAAAGGTAATGAACATACAAAATTATAAAAAAAAAACAACCCGGATTCCTCTTTGTTAGCCGAATGATATGGAGATAATTTTGGTAGTTGTAACAGTGGCCGGGTAAGATTACACTTAGATGTGGAAGAAAGCCAGCACCTATTATGGATCTAAGCGTCCTATCCTATTGAATTCGAATTCCATAGAGTGAGGCCGCCTAAACGAAGAGGATATGCAACGTACCCCACGAATACGCGACTCAGATTAACAATAACATTAAAGCATAGCAGACGACCCAGACGGAAAAACGTCCTTTAACACAAATTAAAAGCTAAACCGTAAAAGAAATCAGTAGGGTAATAAAATGGTTATCTGTTGGTGGGCCGTTGAACCGCCCGGCGTGAAGTCGGTGGAGGAGAGGCGCTTGAGCTGATGGACACGGCCCGCCGCTGGCACCGCTGACATGGCCCGAGCAAACAGTTGGAAGCTGTGCTCCCCGTGCCGGAAAAGCCAGAATGCTGGCTTAGATAACATCCTACACGAAAAAATACTGTTATAGGTAGGAAGTAATCGCCAGGATTCATTTACCTATATATAAAATAGTTGAAATGAAAGAGCTATACATACGTGTTGCCGGAGACGAGACGTTTCCTTGCAGAAGCTCCCTGAGCTGTAGGTACAGACTCGCGCTATATAGAGAGAAGAACAAGACTATATCGATTATAGCAACGATAATGCGGAGAAGAAGGAATTCATGCTGAATAATTATACATACCAAAAAATAACTGGACACTACCACACACGCCCTTTTCTGTTAGGTCACCCTTTTCTTATTAGGCAAATACGATACACTGCGTAAAGTTTTGTGCACTGAGTAAATTTAGAGGTTAATATTCTTTAAAAAAACGACATACGTTTCAGGAGGAATCCAGGTTTTAAAATGACAAAAAAGTATCAACCGTCAGAAGTCGAGAAAAAAATCACTATTCCGAATTCAAAGTTAATAAAAAAGTGAGGAAGGCAAACTATGCAGTTCCTACATCTGATTCAGTTAAAATGTATTTAATGTGAAAAAATCATTGAACCGACTTTGTAGAATGAATAATTCTACACTATGTTGAGCTACCTACCTATGAGGGACTTTATAAATAAATCCATTTTGAGATAGTTTTGTTCTGGAAGCACGTGGATCGATATGGTGGCGTGTGTCACGCAACTAGTGATGTACTCGTAGTAGGTATATCTACTATGTAGTATCCGCCATTCCGTATTCATATCCGAGGATATTGACAACGGATTTCCGACGAATACAAAATCGTATCGGATTCTTGTTAACGCCATTTATAAAAATTTTACTAAGGTTATGGACGTACCTATATTGTCTCGTTGTATTCCTGATAGGTACGAATTGTGGAGATTAATTAGCAGAGTCTCAAATGATGAGTGTTTGGTTATACCTCATCACTACTGAGATACCTACTATACCTACATGATGATTCTCAAAAGGACACGATATACATATACGTACAGAATATGAGGAACGCCTGCAGTAGCTTCTGCAGTTAGCTTAATTCATCAAGCTAAGTGTAAATTCTCGTATTTACGGATTTATCTTTTCATTCCATGCCTTGTCACGGCCCTATTTGGAACACCCGTTGGTCGACACCTAACCGTGGATGCCTCTAATTTACACTGTTCTCGAATTTCTATGTGTTCACACAATTTATGGGAAATTTCCCTTCTGTTTTATGGACGTTATTAAACATATACAGGGTGTAATTTTAATCACCGTTATCCTCTTAAGGGGTCACTGTACTCATAATTACGTCTGAACAACGAATGATGATAACGAATAATGATGATGTGATGAGTGAAAAGGTTCCTAAGGTGAAAAGCTTTTACTAAGTTTTTAAAAGCTGGTAAGTAACTAAATTCAATATTATGCCCATTCATAAATAATCTCATAGGAAAATCTATATTCAAAGAAAATATTCAATAAGTACAAGAAAACTAAAGCTTTCTACATGAATAATAAGAAAGAACCGAGGGACCTGGATAGGGCCAGACATATAAGAGACGAACTAGACCACGAAATAATATCTTTATGCTACGAACGCTAATAGAATACTAAACGAATACCTACAAAATAATACCACATTTGCCTGATATTCAATTATTCATGAACACAAATTATGACTCACAAGATAGGAACTTTTCCATATTGATTGTCCCTTTTAAAAAAGGAACGATGGAAAATAAGGGCACTCGCTCATGGGCTACTCAAGACGACCAGTTTTCATAAGTACACACATACATTTAGCGATTGGCTGCCGATGCCGCCCGCGGCGATATGTATAAAAAGTGATTGTCGCTGACGTGATGTGTTGTGAATCGTCCGTAGGAGCGCAGCCTTAGGCCGTATTTCCACCGCCACGTCAACGAGAAATGAGATTAACCGTACGTGACGTCCCGGTGGCGGCGATCGTTTGTCCACCGCGACCGAACTCGGCGGTTCAGTATGTTATGAATTGATAGACAAAACAAAACCCGGCAGAGCAGCGCTGGTGTGACGGCAGCGTGTAGACAACATCAAACGTGTTTTGTATTGTGTCATAACCTCGGGCCGAGAGAGCGAGGTCGCGCCGCACTACTCGAAAATTCGGGGGCCGGGATCCCGGCGGGCGCTAGGGAGACGGTGCGGTAGACACGCGGTCATAGTAAATGTATATTATGTATCGCTATTTCGGCGCCGTCATCTCGTTCCCGTTGACGTGGCTGTGGACAAACGACCTTAAGGGCGTGTAAAAGACAGTTTGAGACTGCGATACAAAAAATAAATATCTAAGCACTGCGGCTGTCACTGAAATTGTCTGTGCGTCATTCATGCCCCATGAGTTCTTGCCTCTTTTTTCTTACTTTTGTATCAAAAATATACATTTTGTTACGTAAATTGAGTACTTACCGGAAAGTTTTGAAGTAAAGGGGCCGTCCTGTGTTGTAAAGTTTGTTCGTTCGATCATAAACTGTGAGCGTAGATTGATTCGATGGTTCTTTGTCATCTATAATTCAGAGCCGTCGGTCCAATTGTCAATACTTACATCAAACATTTATGAAACAATTACGTTTTGTATCGAAATAGGTACACACATCAACACCGTCTAGGGATATTCCGTATTTTCTCAATTTACTCAAAATTTGATTTACATAACATGTATATATTTTTATAAAGCCCATTTATCTGACTCGACTTTAGAACAAAATATTTTTTTTTGCGTAAATAAAATAAAGACTAAAAGTAAAATAAAAGGTAACGATGAATGTGTTTTTCAAGAAAATGTGAAAAATAAAGTGAAATTATTCAGTTTTTTGCAATTATGCGAAAAATCAGTAGTCCGTAAAACCACCCATGATGTTAACAACGGTCCTACAACGGTTTATCATGCTTTGAATTTTTACTCTAATGAGTTTATGTTGGCACCAATTTAAATGTAAATAATGTGTGTGAACTATGGAACGACTAAATAAAAAAAAATGAAGTTATCAAAGTCTTGCTGCGGGATATTGTCCCAAGTTCTGCCAAGATGCCAAAAAAGTTGCTCTTCAGTCGCAATTTTTGCAGGAAAATTCTTCAAAGCCTATTTGTAGTCGATGGAGATAGACTATTGGTACTAACACTATAGAAGTTACGGTATTTTTCAGCGGTAATTGTGTTTCTGATCCAAACGAGATCTGGTCTTCAACCAACACGAATTCCCGCCCAAACCATAATGTCTCGCCGTGGTATGGAAGGAGGGTATGCAAAGGGCTCTCACGACTAGGAACTCGCCATACGCGTACTCTTCGTGAATCGGGATGGAAACCGAATCGGGACTCATCTGTAAACAGAGCTACAGATACTGGTTATCTTCCCACAGCAAATGTTCACGAGCCCACTGTAATCTTCGGCTGATTCTGCTATTCAGCTGGATCCGGTTAGACTGGAAGCCGACCCCAACATAGTTGGGAAAAGGCTAGGCAGATGATGAACTTAAAGAAAACAAATTTTGTATCTTCTCTCTGTCTTACCGGGCTCCAAATGAATATACGTTAGAGATATTATGACTCTCAGACCAGAAACTTCTCTGTAATGTAACATCAGTGTTAATATCAGAGAGCTGCTTACCAAGCATCATGAATAAGATAAAACTAGGTCATGTCAGGACCTAGTTTCCCATTCATGGCAACCCGTCTGACAAGCGAGATATAAACACCGACATTTTCCACTAAATGTTAGACCTTTACCTATGAAATTGCCGTTTAGTATGCAGAAAGTTAATGTCATTTTTATATAAATATTTTTTATTTCTATCAATCAAAATATACCCACACCCATGCTATCGATGCATCTCTGCCAGCGAAGTGGTAATTTTTCAATGCCCTTCTCGAAGTAAAGTCTGTCGGCGCAAGGTCAGGTGAGTACGGTGGATGACGCAAAACTTCCAACCAGCTTAGAGACCGTCTGTTATATGAGGTCGAGCGTTGTCGTATAGGAGCAGCGGGGACGAGCGATTAACCAAGGCTGGCCAGAGATTTGCGAGCTTCTCCATCATTGTGTCTAGTTCCTCAAAGTACACATCCGCAATAATGCTGGTGCCATTTGGTAAGAAGCTGTGATATACCAGCACTAGACCACCATACAGTGACCATGGCTTTTTTAGGGGCAAGTTTTGGTTTGAGGCATTGCCTAGGCGCTGAACCAGGGTCTAACCAACATGTTGACCGCTTATGATTATCAAAAAGAATCCATTTTTCATCGCAAGTGACAATGCGGTTCAAAATCCCTTCGTTTCTATGTCTGTTAAGCAACGCAAGGCATAACTCAACGCGTTCGTCGCGTTGGCGACCGTTCAGTTCGTGCGGCACCTGCTTATCACGTTTTTTACCTTGCCAATTTGACGCAAATGGACCAATATTGTTTTCATGCTAACGTTGAAAGCTGCTGCTACCTCAGCCATAGATTGAGTATCGTCAGCTTCCACTATCGTCTTTAATTTGTCGTTGCTGACTTTAGTTTTCGGGTGACCACGGGGTTCATTTAATAGATCCACATTTCCATGTCGGAAGCGTTCAAACCAATAACGAGTCGTTCGTTTGTAGTGTTCACTCCGTACACGTAATTAATGTTGCGAGCCGTTTGTGCGGCATTGCTACCGCGACGGAAGTCGTATTCCAAAATTACTCGTATTTTTATCGTGTCCCATATTGATGAAAAATATACAAATGTAGTGAAAACAAAACACTAATCAATAAACAATTGACTGAATTTGAAAATAGAATTCCATATTTTTTAAATAAAATTCATTTGAATGTAGAATTTATTGCCAGCCATACATAAATTACGTTTCAAATGGCCAGTATGCCCAGTATTGTAAAACGGCAACTTCATAGGTAAAGACCTATTATTTACATTATGAACTCGTTGTAAAGATCTTTAGCTTTGCATTAAACTAGGCACATGGATTTATTGGACAGAAGATGAGAAATCAAATGTTAAGACAAGATCAACTTTTTCAGTTCACTAAATCGAAAAAAGGTTTGAACAAATATCGTTTCTCCTTTCGAATAGTCTTCATTGTTTGCTGATTGCCAGGTCCCACATTCACATTTCGGGAATAGGTGCTGGGGACGGCCCTAAACACTTTTTGTTAAAGATCCCCGACTCAGCATTAATTTTGAATAGGTCCTCTACGAAAGTCTTCGATATCGCAGGCGATGGCGTCTTAACTTGTGATTAAATATTTCGTGGTAAAGTAGAAATGTTAATCACTGAACTAGATTTATCTCTCAACAAGTCGTATCGTATAAGCTAATTGGTATGAGACCAGTTACTACAATTTCCTAAGCACCTTATCAGTTGAATTCTAGATCTCAAACGGGACTAACAAACGTTGAATTTATTCCAATGAATGTACTGTTAACATAACAGTACATTCATTATTGGTAGGAATGCCGATAATTATTCATGAAACTATAGAAAAGAACTTATAAATCACAATATCAACAAAGACACAGCAGTTGACGACCAGTTTCGCTAAGTTTTGTCGAAACTTTCGCTATCCAAACTCCACGGAAAATGGGGAGTGAGGGATATTTCCAAGTTATGGACTAAAAGTTATTCACTTATGAAAGTGCCTTAATTATATTGACATGAACCGCTTTTTTAAAGTTTGCTTGTTGAAGTGCTTACATAAATGAGTTTCGTCTGAAAAGTTTCGGAAAATTGTAAAACTGTGTAAATATAAGATTCTATAAGAATTTAAAAAATATGCTCGTTAAGTCAGTACTTTGCTGTAACTTTAAAATCATTGATCGTCAGTTGGACTGTCAATACCTTTCCGCTTCCATCGCCTGTCATTTGTTTTCACCAAGCATCAGCGCCAGCGCCGTCCACTTGAGTTTCAAAGTCTCACTTACTCCAATTAACAAAACATTGTTCTTAATTGTCTTCTCGGAGCGAGGTCGTTGACCAAGCCCTCTTCCTAGGGCTGTACCGTAATGGTCCATTGTTCAGACTTGTTACGAGTTGTACCTATACTCCAAGTCTCGAATGTTTATGTGCGTAAATAACGATTGTTTATCGATATCAAGGTGGAGTTGGAGCGTGGCTAGGAAAAGTTTGAGAGGATTTGGCGAAAAAACTTTTAATTGTGCTGGAATCTTTGTTTGGAAAAGAATCACTTCTCTTCCACTGAACATTTTTAATGACGCTTCTTAAGAAAAACAATGAGTTCTTTGCATACAACTTCGTAATGTTCCAAAGTTTCAGATAATGGTTTCTTAGATTTATATCAAAATACATCAAAGTAATTTTACAATAATGGCCTGCGATAACATTAAACCGACGCATTGCAAGATTTATAACAATTGTGAAGAAGAAAGAAAAACAAGAAAAAAAACATAAAAAAAGTAAAAACCGACTACAAAAAACCTAAAACGAATAAAATAACTTTCATAAATAACTTAACAGCTTCTGAAGTCGGTGCCAAGCTATTAGTGCATGGAAAAACTGCAGACACTGACTTCAGAAGCTGTTAAGTTTTTTTATGAAAGTTATTTTATTCTTTTTAGGTTTTTGAAGTCGGTTTTTACTTTTTTTAAAGTAAATTTATTTTTCCATTTTTAGTTTAATACAAAATCCGCTATAAAATGCCGGAAATACACTACATTTATATGCATATAACGTGAGTACGTGAGAATAATTAACTAATGTATATATATACTAAAACCTTCTTGAAAGTATGTAGATCACGCTAGTGAAAGAATCATTAAAATTGGTTCATTAGTGTTACAGTAAATCGTGGTCATTCAAACATACGTACATACATACGGGTCGAATAGGGAACTTCCTTTTTCGAAATCGGTTAAAAAGGAAGAAAGAAAGGGCCGGGGACCCTAAAAAGGAACGTTCCGTCGTTCACATTAATTTATGAATCGATTCCATAAATTCTGCTTTTGGGTACGATGACCCTACAATGTTAATTTCCGTAATAATTCATCTTTGTACACTCTCTTGTCGTGACCCTGTGATGAAGGGACGGCTTACAGAATTGTGATTTTATTCGAAATCTCCGTGCCCTATTAGATGCGCTTTTACAAAATTCCTTTTACATGATAGAAGTCTGTTTTAAAAATTTCGAACATCTTTTTAGCAGACTTTCGTCACGAGAAAATTATAAGTTGAGACGCTCCCGGAATCATTATTATAGCTAGCACAAAATACTATCTCAACAAAACACAGGTGTTCTTCATAGTAAGTAAATGGCAACCTTTAAACTTTCTTGACACGTGTAGACCCGGCGAAACTTGTTCGTTTGTTCTTTGAGAAGTCGAATGAAGCAACAGAAACCATGTACTTATATTTGTAACTAGAGATTCTAGTAGGGCGATTATACGTATACATATCACTAGGGGATTCTAATTCCGTAACCGGATTACCGGAAGTAAAGTCGGAAATGACAGGTAGCTCTGAGGGATTAGCTGTCAAACTATAACAAGAAGGTAGTTTCAAACACATCCCTGAATATGTAAATAACAAAGTTGTGAATCAAAACAATGAAGGTTCCCTATTGAGGTCCCTGAACTCAAAGCTTGTGTGGGTTCTCAATGTATACAATACCTACCCACCACCTGTGAACACAACACCTTCGTGGAAACCGTCTATTTTGGTTTTTCAAATAATTTAGAAATGAGAATAGCATTCTAACTTGAGGCTAAATAACAACAGCTGCAGGCTTGAGGGTCCATCCATAAAGTTCAGCTTCGCTTGCCGGGGTTGGTCCGTGGATGGATGACCATCTTAACATACCGAGACTCCTCCGTGCCTCGGAAAGCACATTAAGCCATTGGTCATGGCTGTCATTCGTGGGTCTTTGACAGTCGTTACTGATAGTCAGAAGCCCGAAAGTCTGGCAACCAGTCTTACCAAGGGGTATCGTATTGCCCAGTAACTGGGTTGTGGAGGCTCCATGTAAAATACTGGTATTCAGCTGCATCCGGTTAGACTGGAAGCCACATACAACAGTTGGGAAAAGGCTAGTCAGATTGATTGACTAGCATTCTACCTTATATCTTTGATTGACTGTATGTGATACGCTGAAAATAAAACTGTTGGCGGTTACATAATTATGAAGTCTTGGCAAACAATGCAAAAGTATGAATATAGATGGTTCAGAATCACGAGTTTACCAAACAACTGAAACCCAATAGAACCAAATACTTTTCAATGTTCTTAGTTAAAACAAGTCTAGCATAATTGGACATGATTCTATTAATTAAACCTTTTCAGAATCATGAAAAATAATGTTCCTTGTAAAAAAAAAAAAAAATAATTGGTGCTGAAGAAATTATATATAGAGGTTGATAAATAGAAAACATTCATGATATTTTGGGATATTTGTTTATTATAAAATAGAGTCAAATTTCATACAGATATTTTGAATTAAAATTTTTTGGACTTGCCTTTTTCAGTGTGACTCGTGCCCTTTTTAACCGACTTCCAAAAGGAGGAGGTTCTCAATTCGTCTGTATTTTTTTTTTTTTTTTTGTATGTTTGTTACGCGATTACTCAAAGACGGATGGACCGATTTAGAAAATTCTTTTTTTGTTTGATAGGGTATACTTCCGAGGTGGTCCCATATAAATTTTATTAACTTAGCTTAGGGAGTTTTTGAGTTAGCTTCAATAATGCGTATATTTCCCATTTATTTTATGTGGATGATGTGATGGTGTTTTAATAACTTCCTATCACTGTTATTTACATGGCTATATCTACAATTATTGTGCTAAATTATGTATTCGAATTTGTGTTGGGTAGGTTCCACAACTAACAAGTGAAAAATAAAAACTTTTTAGCAAAAAATAAAACCGACTTCCAAAACAAAACACTACAAAGTGAAAAATAACTTTAATTTCGGAAGTCGGTGGCAAAAAACGAAAATACAAAACCCAAGACACCGACTACCGAAATTAAAGTTATTTTTCACTTTGTAGTGTTTTGTTTTGGAAGTCGGTTTTATTTTTTGCTAAAAAGTTTTTCGAAATGACTGGTTCAATTGTTCCCAACAATAAAAACGATGTTTTAATATCATTTTCAGTTTAAAGCTCGGAAACTAACCCTGATTGCTCGCTCGAGGTTGTGTTGAGTATCAAGTTTAATTTCCCTTGCAGTTATACTTAATTAAAATGCAGCTTTTCAGTCGGTTCCGAGCTATAAAACAAAGTTGAACAGTGTATTACTGTAGCTTTACTTTATTTAGTAGATAACACAGAAGCCTTGAATGAATATAGACTGCAATAATATGAAAGCTAACGCTCTCAGGAAAAGAGACCTTATTAGCGGTTATTAGCTCAGGAGATCTTAAAGTAGTTACTTAAATCATTGTTATCAAAAAAGGTTGACTTAGGCCTTGCCAAGATATGGGGGGAATGCACAATCTACTGCGATCTCTTAAAACATAGGAAACTTTATACCTACGTTTAGATAAGGTAGGTACGTCCTATGCCGAACATCTGCATTTTGGAGAAGGAAGACCTAGATTAAATTCAGACTAGCCGTTGCCCAATAGGAGACTGCAAAATCAGCTGCAGCTGATGAAATTTTTAATTAAAACCACTGAAGCAGAACGGTATGGCATCAAATCAATGACCTACAGGAATTTCATTAAAGCTCAAAGATCTATCAAAAGTGTATTGAATCTTCCGACAATATTAAGGGATTGTAGGAATATTCAATACAATACTAAGGACAACGGATACCCTAGTATTATTCTCAGCATGACTTTGGAACTATGTGAATGCATTCAATATCCGTAATATCGAATAGCAAGATACCCGATACAAACGATCTACTGGTTTCTCCTGCGTTGCCATGGTTGGCTGTTATACAAGATCTTACTTTGTTATATACCTCAGTGCTTGTATGTATAGATCTTGATATCTTCATGATATTAAGTTCTGAGAAACTGAGTATTGAAGATAGCGTTTTAACTTTGATATATAGAGAAGTATAGTTACCTTATTTAAGTTTTGCGGACGGAAATGTAGCTTCTCTGTAATGGAGGCCACTCATATACTTACGCAAGGTTAGACTTGCAAAAGTCTGCGTGACTCTGAATGGCTTGGATGTCTTGTGCTAATTCATCCCACACACGTTAATGTATACTTGTGCAAGTTTAATTTTGCGCAAGTATATCGTAATGTGTATGGCCTGCATAAGGAATATACAAGACAATTTTTTAAGCTACGAGCAAATTTTCACAGCTTGTTCTAACCATGAATATGAACAAATTTTACTATGGGACCAACCCTGAAATCACGAAAAAAAAATCTGCTGTTTCATACATTTTGGTCGAGTAGGTATTGAACTTTTATATGATTTTTTTTCGTGATTTCAGGGTTTGTCCCATAATGAAAGTTGTTCATATTCATGAGTAGAACACCTGTGAAAATTTGCGCATTGCTTAAAAAAATATCCCGTATAGTTTGAAAATGATTTTGAAGTATGTAGATTGCAGAGCAATTATGTAAAACTCACTTCTATGATTAGGTACCCGTTGACTGATTATAATAAAGTGTTTATTTTTACCGAATAATAGCCCATGTGATAATGTATAAAAAAGGTAATCCATAAAATATTTTCAAGAGCTGAAATCTCTCTAGGCAACAAGGTAGCTTTACACTCCGACGAACAACATAAAAAGAAGTTTTCTCCTCCACCAGTGGTAAATTATAACGATAAATCCCTACTTTATCGTTTTTCTTTTGAAGGTAGAAAAAAGTAATTCAGCCTTTTTACTACATGATTCTTTTTACCTAGAACGGTTACCGTTTTAAGGATGTATAAGCTCACATTGCTTCTTTTTATGAGAAAACTTGTTTGTATATTTCAGAGGTATTGTTTGTGAATATTTCTAACCAAGATACCTTTTAAAACACAGCTAAACTACCCATTCGGGTACTCACGCTTTTAGACACAATTTTCACGGCTTATAAATATTTAGTTAAACGGTTAACGGTCATGAATTGGGTAATCATCATCATTCTCCTGCCCTTGTCCCAATTTATTTGGGGTCGGCGCAACATGTCTTCTTCTTCCATACTTCTCTATCAGTCGTCATCTCGGTAGTCACTCCCTTTCTGGCCATATCATCTTTCATACAGTCCATCCATCGTTTCTTTAGTCTTCCGTTACTCGTATAGCCCTCCACATTCATACTCAACACTTTCCTGACGACATTCTCCTCATTCCTCCGCATCACATGCCCATTCCATGACAACCGATTTCCACACAACTTTTCAGTCACCGGTGTCACTTTCAGACTTCCTCTTACATACTCATTTCTTATTCTATCCATTCGCGTAATACCATACATCCCTCTTAGCATTCTCATCTCGGCTGCATGCAATTGCCTTTTATTCATTCTTTTTATGGCCCAACATTCTGATCCGTACAAGACAGCAGGTCTAACCATTGTTTTATAAATCTTCCCCTTGAGTTTAAGGGGAATGCGGGAGTCGCAGATTGTTCCCGTGACCTGCCGCCATTTCATCCATCCAGTGTTAATTCTGTGCGACCACTGAAAATCAGCGCTGTGCTGTGTACAACATTATGCTGAGTGGAAGCCTTCTCGTCACAGTCCCGACATGCAGCTGCCGACTACTTTTTCCATGCTTTTAATTATACAGGATAACATTAAATTAGCTAGCGAAACTCTGCAGACGTGATAGGTATCGATGGCTAAACAAAAAATAAATTAATTTGATGGTGTTTTTTTTTTGGGGTCATCAAATGGGGTCATAAGAACGTTATTGTTGTTTTCCTCGGGAGCAGTACTATTTTTCGGGATGAAAGAAACTCTATGTCCGTGTCTGCACACCTGACAACGTATATGCAAAATTTCAGGATGATCAGTTCAGTGGTTTAGGCGTGAAAATGTAACAAACAAACTTACTTTCGCATTTATAACTACTACTAACTATAAGGAGGTATTCTAGCCAATTTAACTTCTTTATATGCTCGTGTTTCTGTGAAAATATTCCGAATAAAAATATATTTTTGTTCAGTCGAGCAGATAGTGGTATCATTAAAGGGTTAACGGTTACCCCAGGGAGCTATATCCTGGGCGCCCCTGCCAAGGTCGTCTGTGTATAATGGACAAACTTAATGTACCCGTTTTACACATATTCATTTTAATACTGATTATGATTATACTAATATTGACCAAGATTTGACTGCACCGTCTGGTAGAAAAGGTACACGCCGAATAGATAACAAAGACTTTTTAGACAAATCTACTGTAATCATCCCAGCCAACTGGTGCCAGCTGTTTTCACTAGAATACCCATAGGTATATAAATACACTATGATTGATGTTTTTAGTCCGACTACAGCGAAATAAACGTGTTACTACAGGTAATTAGATAGTAACTAATAATCAATCTGCCTAGCCCTTTCCCAATTATGTTAGGGTCGGCTTCCAGTCTAACCGGATGCAGCTGAATACCAGTATTTTATATGGAGCGACTGCCACTGACCTCCACAACCCAATAACTGGGCAATCCGATAACCCTTGGTAAGACTGGTTGACAGACTTTCGGGCTTTTGACGACCCGTAACGACTGTCAAAGATCCACGAATGACAGCCAGGGCCAATGGCTTTATGTGCTTTCCGAGGCATGAAGGAATCTTGGTATGTTAAAATGGTCACCCATCCACGGGGCAACCCCGGCAAGCGAAGCTTAACCTGATGGATCGAGCCGTGCGGCTGTTATTACTTAGCCACAAGCTCCTCTAGATAACTAGTAGTAGAGTATATTTATTATTCTATTTATAGTTTGTAATAGGTATAATTGTATCTTTACATTTAAATAAATATTTATTCCTCAATATTTTTTAATTACACCTACCACTGTTGGTCTCTGCATCGCCCAAATGTTGTCTGGTAGAAAATACCCATGGCATTAAATCCGCCTCTGTACATTCTGTGCTTGAAGTATTATGTAAATAAATTAAGCATTGTTCAAAAATAACTTCCGATTATTACTTTAGTGCCTATTAGTGGTTTTTATTACTTTTTATTGAAATAAGCCTTATTATGTTAATAGATAATACTGCAATATTACCTACAGGAAAATCATAAACGGACAAATAACTACAATAACGTTTACAAAAAAAAAAAGTTTATATACATATGTGTATAATATAAGCGACGAATTGAGAACCTACTCCTTTTTTTAAGTCGGTCAAAAAAGGCGTAAATAATATGACAACTAGTTTCTGCCCGCGACTTACCTACTTTACTTACTGACTTTTCTTTTTGCTCCGTTCCTGAGGATTGGGGTGTATAATTTAACCTTACTCAAGAATAGAATCGGGCTAGCAAATGCAAAAAGAGTTATTCAAATCCGACTAGAGATTGTAGTTAGTTCTGGAGATTAGCGCGTTCAAATAAAAACAAAACAAACTCTACTTGTATACAATAATAAAGCTGAAGAGTTTTATTTTTATTTTGAGTTGTTTTTTTTTTTTTTTTTTTGTATATAGGCAAAGAAATTGTCTACTTGGGTATAGTCAAAGAGACGACGGCGACGCTGTGCAAAGCCAAACTTTTTCCTAAACTCGGTGAGCCATACAGCCGAATATTGTATACTTATGTAGGTATTGTTTGTAATAAATAGGCAGCGACATAAGAGAAGGAGCTTGTGGCTAAGTAAGAACAGCCGCACGGATCGATCGATCAGGTTTTAATCTATGCTTGCCGCTATCGGTCTGTGGATGGGTGACCATCTTTACACACCCAGACCCCAATAGCACTATAAGCCGTTGGACCCGGCTGGCATTCGTGGATCTTTGACCTGTCATTACGGGTCGTCAGAAGCCCAAAAGTCTGAAAACCAGTCTTACCTAGGGGTATCGTATTACTCAGTAACTGGATTGTAAGGGTGAGATAGACAGTAGCTCTATGTAAAACACTGGTATTCAGCTACATCCGGTTAGACTGGAAGCCGACCCCAAGATATTTGGGAAAAGGCCAAAAGATGATGACATACGTAGTCGTAGCTACAAGAAAATTGAAAAAAAAAAAACAGCCTACTCGTACTTAGCGCAGACACCATTATTTTTTATTCAGCCTCGAAAATCGCTAAAAGGGTGTAGGTACTAAAATCTTACACGTTATATTCCACTGTCAAAAAACATTGTCTAACACATGTTTAGTACAAATAGAGGCTCTTAGAGCTTGCCAGGGATCCCAAAGAGCCTTGGTGGAATGCCGGATGCTGATGGCACGAAGAGGTGTCGAGCTAGGGATTACGTTGGCTGCCAACTGCCGATCACATCGAATGAAAAACTAAATAAAGTATTCGTGTGTAAAGTTTTACATATCATTAAGCTGTTGGTAAAGTAATCAAGTTATTTGTGAAAGATTAGTTTGGCAGTTTGGTTTTTAATATCTCTTTTTTGCCTTCAAGCACATGCACGATTCTTAAATTTACCTAGTAAATTAATGAAATATGAACAGGCCAATCAAATTCATTGGGTGAAATTGATTGGCACTATTTCATATTTGATTGTCATAAAATTAAGCAATCTTTTCACGCTGGTCCCATCACAATCTTAATTTAATTTCTCGCAGAATTTCCCATAGGTATTTTCAGCCAAATATTTAATTTCCTCAAAAGTTAATTGTACAAAACATAAAAGCATCAATAAACAAACATGCCACTTCATTAAAATATTCATTAACTCTCGATGACTTTGAGGGCCGGTTTTTTGATCCGTAGTCAACTCAACCAATGATTAAACATAGTAAGTAATGGTTGAATTTTGGCTAAATGTGAAAGGCTAAAATAAAAATGAATGAGTTATCATTAATGTATTCATGTTAAAAATAGTAACTAATGGCATTTTGTTTGACAAACACATATAGCCAAAATTCAACCATTACTTGCTATGTTTAACCATTGGTTGAGTTAACTACGGATCAATAAACCGGCCCTTAGAGAGTTAACATAAAAAAGCAACACGGAAGGGAAGCTACTCAGGAATTTGACCACGTTTTTGTTTATTTTCCGCAATGTTTGTACCAAGTGTTTATGGGGTGACCATTTTTATTTTATTTGCCTTATAGTGGTATGGAACCCACACATGCACACATGAGCTTAAGTGCCTATGACGTCCCACGGCTGCTAAGTTTGAATACAGTCGACAACACACAACAAGGTCGATTACTAACCATGGTTCGCGTCATTCGCGAGTTATAAAGCATTTTTATGTCGTTGGTTGCAATAAGGATGCATGGACATGGCTGCATTTGACGGCTTTTATCTCCAAGGCTGTTTTGCAAAAATACTTGTCTCTGTGTTTATAACTCATTTTTGGAAAAAGAAGTTACTGGTTTGTGGATGTCGCTTCATGTAAAATCAATCATTCAAGTGCATCCGATTAGACTGGAAACCACCCAGTCGGGAAAAGGCGAGGCAGATTGATTGAATTTTGAACCAATTTGTACAGAAAGTTACACATGTGTGTACAAAATACATTCCAGAAATCGTGGAGTATAGTGGAAAGTTAAAATAAGTTTGTTAAAGTATTTAAATATTCGCCCCCCGTAAAATGCGAATATTTAAATATTTTCATATACAAAATATTTAACCGTAACATGAATACGACAAACAGGTCATATCTTGATGCGTTTGTATCTGTAGCTACTTTCCTGTTAGCGCCCATTGGTGCGTAAGCGCCTGCGATTGTTATTCAAATACGTGTGTCATTACACGAGCACAATACACGCGGCCGATCCAAAGAACGATCGTATCGGCAGCCGAGGGGTTAACGGATTCTGTAATTAGAATACGACTATGTAATCTGAGTGTTTGAGGAAAATATTACAGATCAAGGATCTGTGGCGGCATCTACAACGCCACATGCGAACTACGCATCAAAGACCTGACGTCACACAAATCCTGCATCACGCAAGCAGATTTACCGCGCGACTGACATAACCTAACCGTCGGGCAGTAGCCCACCAGACACAACACCCGTCTGGTCGGATAATCCTACCTTTTCTATGGAGGATGAGTGTACTTTACACCTCTCCTTCCTCATACTTCCTCATACTTCTACAGATCATTTTCAGCTGATCTATCAATCTTCAATCTAATGCAACGTTGACTGGCAACCCGTACTGCTGATCACGAGGGCTTGGGTTCGAGTTATTGGATTTTCCCGCCAGAAATTTCTCAGTAGCAGCTTGGAGTCTGATTTTGTGCCAGGTTGATGGCAATAAAAAAAAATTAAATTTCATTTATTTCGGACAACTTTGATCCATATTGTGTTAGTATTACAAAGACTTATATTCTAGTGTTAGTAGTAGGTACAGATACAAAATAAGTAATTTTAAAAATAAAATAATGCACACTCCATGCAGAGGACGACTAGACAAGAAAATCAAGTTTCCTACCCAATCAACCTCCGCATAAAATGCCTAATATTTGGAGTATAGCTCTCCGCCACCGCTCTCAGGATATAGTTGCGACTACCCCGTACTCTGCTCAGCAGCGACGCGGTTTTTTTGCGTATAATGGCTTGAAAGCCATCTGTGTGGGTCTCAGCAAACATTTCCGAGGCGCTGCAGAAACGGGGCAGTCGCAACAACATCCTGAAAGCATTATTATACTCTACGCACAGGGCATCCAGCGATCTCTTGGTGTAGCTGACCCATAGATTGCTCGTGTAAAAACTCTGACAGTAGGCCTTAAAAAGAGTAATTTTTACTTGGTCAGAGCACCGAGCAAATCTACGGGCCAACATGTTACCTCTGACCGCTAGCGCCCTACGCTCTCTCTCAATGTCTATATCATCCCTAAGGTCTTCGGTGATGAAATGCCCAAGATACTTAAATGTTGACACTCTGTTTAATGGGAGCCCATTCAGCCTTATTATTTCCGGAACAGAGTCTGGACACCTACCACCAGCCTTAAAGACGATATATTGACTCTTGGTGACATTATAAATTAGTCCGTGTGAGGCAGCATATGTCTCACACACTTTGAGCAATTCTCTGATAGCCCCAGCAGTTGGGCCCAGCAGCACCATATCGTCCGCGTAGTTGATGTTATTGACACTCACTCCATTCACTCGACATCCAATGGTCATGCTACTGAGCTCAGTGATGAGGCCATCAACATACAGATTGAAAAGCCTAGGGGATGTCAAACCCCCTTGTCTCACACCACATTCCAATCTATATGCTGAAGAGAGAGTGTTAGACCACTTTACTTGGTTCTTTTGATTGGCATACCAGTAATGGAAGATTTTTAGTAATTCAGCAGGCACACCCCTGTCCCTCAACTTGTCCCAAAGCACATCATAAGAAACAAGATCGAAGGCTTTTGAGAGGTCAAGGAAACAGGCGTACACCGGCGTCTTACGATCAGTATAGTATTGAACAGTATGCTTGAGGCTTAAGATAGCAGTTTCAGTTGATAGTCCAGGCTGAAACCCGAACTGTGCTTCATGGAGATTTAAAATATTTTTCAAACATGAGTCAAGCATACTGTCCAACACCTTAGCCATGATCGTTGCCAAGGAAATCGGCCGATAATTCCCTTTACTGGATATGTCCCCTATCCTGTTCTTAACGATGGGAATCACAATAGTCCTCATTAAATTGTCTGGCAAGTATGAATGTCTAACACACATCGTATAGAACAGAGACAAGACCCTCGGTACGTGGACCCCAGCGTATTTCAGGTGGTCAATGCTGAGTCCATCATGACCGGGAGACTTGCCCCTGCTCATTCCTTGTATGACTCCTTTTACTTGCTTGGCAGAGAAGTGCATAAGCGTCTCCTTTTTCTGACAACAATAATTATTACCTGGAGGAACTGAGGGACCAAGGGGAGATTGCACCTGGAAATTTTCCCTAAATAGGATATATAGACACTTAATTCACCACTACATCATTCACACGCGTTCTGCTATTTCACCACTCATATTAACACACATACCCACATCCACACCCCATATCTTCAAGCTTACCAACAAACGCTTGCACTCCCTAATGGTACTAAGACGAAATATATATTATAGTAGTGATAAACAAATGTCCTAAGATAAATATTAGAATGTCAATAGCTGAACACTATCTCCTGATATACCGGTTCCCGCCTAGTTCAGGTGCTAGAGTCAATACCACAAAAAAAAAAAAAGTTGTGATACTTATCGTGTATGTACCTGTTTGTAATTGCAACTGTTAATGGTGAGAAATAAATTATTATTAATAATAGACTCGCCCCTATTCATGGGACTTCAACATAACTGGTGAAATGTGGGTGTACTATATTGTATCACACACATCTCTGCACATCTCTGCCAAACACTTATATTTGCTGATCTTGCACTGCTGAGAATGAACCTCTTCACGATTGGTTAAAGCTATTTGCAATGCGCCATGTTGTTATCACCATTTAGACAGGCTTAAACTGACTGCTGAACCATTTCTGAGATCATCAGGGTCCTATTGAATATAACTGACGATGCATATTTGTCAAAGAAATGTCAAAATTGTCACATTTACCCGAGCGGTGCTGTATAATAAAGCAGAAAATGTATGAAAGAAACTTGTAAAATATTGTCGCTTGTAAGCTGTCACCTATCGTTTGTATTAAATCAGCCCCAGGTGTAAAGGCGCAACGCGACTAGTAGAACAATTTCTATAAAATCTTCAAGGAAATTGTTTTATCAGAATTGTGTCTGCGAGAGCCTTAAACCGGCAATGGTGATACACACTTGCTTATACTAGAACTATAACCTATTCACTAATGACTTGATTTTTTTCCCTACTATAACCTCAATATATGTAAATTGCAATGAATAAGTGAACGTACCAAACTACACAATATAAAACATAGCTTTTCGTAACTGACAGCTAAATAATAGGGTGTACTTCTGACGCGGCACGACCTCCTATGCCGTCTATGCGGCAAGTCAGTGGTGCCGGTGGCTTTGTACCGGCTATTCCGGCTTCCAGATTACGCGATTGTATGCCATTGGGCTATAAATTTATAAGCTCTTGTGCAGTTAGACAACCTCCAAACTCGGCTTGTTCAGTAGCCGCCGGCATTGATGTTCCTAACTAAGCACTCCATTACTCGCCGGACTTTCTGTTGGTCTATTCCGTACAAATTTCACCGAAGTGAAGTGTGCTGTCATTTCACCTGAAGCTGTTGACTTGGATTTGCATTATTGACAGCTCCTTCATGTTGCATTCACCAAGTTTTCACATTGAGATTTTTACGGAATAGATCGGCTGGATTCAGCAATTTCAGTTAGGCGTTGATAAATTAGTCAGCCAGAGTCTAAAAATGAGATCCTCCTCTTTTCCATTAAGTTTTGTAGATCGGAAAATTGCTGATATTTTTTACTTTAATTTAAATATGATTTAATGTTATAACTGCACGGTTTCGTGGGAAATCTCATTATCATAAATTAAATATATCTACTATCTAGACCGAAATGTATACTTTTTGGGCTCTGATAAAAATCGGGGCGTTATTGGGGACAGAGGTCTGTGAACACATTTAATATAAGTCGTAAATAAAGGGTTACATGTCAAGTTATACTTTCTGTTTTCTTTACTCTTTTAT
This sequence comes from Dicycla oo, assembly GCA_948252095.1. Lineage (NCBI taxonomy): Eukaryota > Metazoa > Arthropoda > Insecta > Lepidoptera > Noctuidae > Dicycla > Dicycla oo. Next base: position 21,849,096 of record OX411726.1, on the reverse strand, counting down.
AGGCTGATCTTGTATTGTATATGATTTCTGTATAATGAGAGGTCAGCTTATATTGCTGTTAATGAGGTGAATAACCTCTGCGGTCTGTTTCAAATAAGGCTCTTTCCATTTTGCACCATAAATGATGTAGATTTTATAATAATATTTCTTACACATATTTTGGAATATGTTATGGTGATGCGGAGGAATGAGGAAAATGTCGTCAGGAAAGTTTTGAGTCTACGCCAAATCACATCTTCTTTAATGATAGGTTCATTAAAGAAGATATGATTTGGCGTAGACCAAAGAAACGATGGATGGACTGTGTGAAAGATATGGCTAGAAAGCGAGTGACTACCAAGATGACGACTAATAGAGAAGTATGGAAGAAAATGACATGTTACGCCGACCCCAAATAAATTGGGACAAGAGCAGGAGTATGATGACGATTTTGGAAAGTATCAGTAAAGATAGAATCGGGTAGAAATCCCCATTGAAAATCCCCATCAATGGTGATTTGTAGACAAAAAGTTCACAAATCCCCATCGGTTTAAAAATAAAATACAAACAATATAATAATCACGAAGTCTTTATTTGTTATAGAGGTAAGAACTATTGATTCGTAGTCAGGGGGGCAATTGCGTAATACACTTTCAATCGGAATCGGATTCATTTTGACAGTTCAACAACATTCATTGCGTTATTTACGTTGTCGAGCTGACAAATTTTGCAAAGGATTAGCAATTGGCTTCAAAATGATTTTCAGATTTCGATTGATAGTGTGTTACGCAATTAGGGTGCTGGTCATGATGGGGATTTGTGGAATAACCCATCAATGGTTAATAATTTGAACACGAAATGTAAGCACTGGTTTTTATTAGTCCACTGCTGGTTAAAATACTCCCTTGTTTCCACTCCAGCTTCTTTCTTTTGAGCTAGATATTTAAGTGTGAAACTTAGGGATAAAAGTAGGTATTTTACGTAATCTGGCCTACTTATGTATGTAGATCTACTTGAAGAGCAACAGCAATACTGCTTGTAAAGCATAAATAAACTGATAGGAGTATACTTTTGTTCTACAACCACATCACGTTGTTGTGCATGACAGATGTTAGGTATAGACTCCATCTTTTTAATCGACTTCAAAAAAGAAGGAGGTTCTCAGTTCGTCAGAATCTTTTTTTTATGTATGTTCCCCAATTACTCAAAGACGCCTGGACATATTTGGAAAATTCTTTTTTTATTTGAAAGGGCATACTTTCTAGTTGGCCCCGTTATCAGGCTAGTATCTGATTATGGGATTCTGGAGAAATCGACGGAACTCTTCAAATATTATAGGCACACCTATAGCGATTTGGGTATTTTTTTTATAGTAACTCGAGCATTTGTTCTTGGCAAGCACTATTTGGTCAAGTGGAACTGATGATGAAGGTCACAGATGGCCATCGGAACTACTCAATAATAAGTATTTCACGGGTTGCGATTCGATTCGGTGCTTTGATAATGGTTGCTAAGTAATTTATGCTCATCACAATGGTGACGTGGAGTTCTCCTGGTACCTACTTACCAGGAGAACTCCTCAACAATTAACGTCCCTGCATCGGGAAATGCAATATTTTGTAAAAGGTGATGAGCAGACATTAGAATATTGTAACTTAGATAAATAACAAACTGACCCACTAAAAAATGAAAAATAAAAACTTTTTTTGCAAAAAAACAACCGACATCCAAAAAAAAACACTACAAAGTGAATAATAACTTTAATTTCGGTTGTCGGTGTCTTTGGATCTGCAAAGACACCGACAGCCGAAATTAAAGTTATTATTCACTTTGTAGGGTTTTCTGGGAGTCGGCTGTTTTTTTTTTTTAAAAAGTTTTTTTCTAGCAAATTCTGGTTACCTACCACACCAATGGCTTGTAAAGTAATCATAAACAAAAGTTTTTCCAGGCCCGAGATCAATCAAAATCAATCTGCCTAGCCTTTTCCCAACTCTGTTGGGGTCGGCTTCCAGTCTAACCGGATGCAACTGAATACCAGTATTTTACATGGAGCGACTGCCTATCTGACCTCCACAACCCAGTTACTGGGTAATACGATACCCCTTGGTAAGACTGGTTGTCAGACTTTCGGGCTTCTGACAACCCGTAACGACTGTCAAAGATCCAGGAATGACAGCCGGGACCAACGGCTTAACGTGCTTTTCGAGGCACGGAGGAGTCTCGGTATGAAAAGATGGTCACCCATCCACAGACCAACCCCGGCAAGCGTAGCTTAACCTGATGGATCGACCCGTGTGGCTGTTATTACTTAGCCACGAGCTCCTTCCGATGTATGCACGTGTATTAAAAACTCATAAAATACTTACTACATATCTCACACTAGTGCCTATTGTATAATGAACTACCCACGTACCTACCCATAACACACGGCACTGTTGACAATCAATCTGCCTAGCCTTTTCCCAACTATGTTGGGGTCGGCTTCCAGTCCAACCGGATGCAGCTAAATACCAATATTTTACAAGGAGCGACTGCCTATCTGACCTCCACAACCCAGACAGACAGACAGACAGACTAATTGTTAGACTTTCGGACGTCTCACGACCCGTAACGACTGCCAAAGATCCACGAATGATAGCCGGGACCAAAGGCTTAACGTGCTCTCCGAGGCACGGAGAAGGCTTGGTATGTAAAGATGGTCACCCATTCACGGACCGAACACGGCAAGCGTAGCTTAACCTGGTCGACCTACCCGTGCGGCTATTATTACTTAGCTACGAGCTCCTCTTGTGGACTATAGCCATTTTGTTTTAATCATTTTTATAATCTGCGGAGGTGCCAAACACTCATGATTGTACATAAGTTTTACGTAACACATTGTACATAACACACTGCTGATACGGTTATTAAATAAAGTATACTGCAATTGGCAAAAAACTGGACTAGGTACTCTTTTTACAAACTTTTATTTATAGTTTCACCTGTCCCGGTGTCTGTAATCAAATCTTGCAAGTTAAATTTGACCCACTTCTCGGTTTCCGATTGAGCTGGAATTTTACATACATATGTAAATCGGATGACAATGCAATATTGTTATGACATGGAGCTGATCTCATGATGGATCCGGAAGGCGGCCATGGGAACTCAGTAATAAAACGTCGCAACCCTCTCGAGTTTGGGTTCGTTTGACTTGTCTTAGGGCCGGTGTTTTGACTCAACCAATGGTTAAACATGGTTGAATTTTGGCTAAATGTGAAAGTCTGAATATGAATGTATTCATGTTAAATATTAATGTGCTCATTCATATTAAAAAATAGTAACTAATGGCATAACTCATTCATGTTTAGCCTTTCACATTTAGCCAAAATTCAACCATTACTTACTATGTTTAACCATTGGTTGAGTTAACTACGGATCAAAAAACCGGCCCTTAACTAGGACTTTCCTGAGATGACATCAAGATTAATACGAGTACAAGCTTGTTTACAAAAAAAAAAAAACATTTGTGACAAGTGACAATGTAGGTGCGCATCAAAGCTTTAATAGACACAGCAGCGTATTACACTCTAGCTTCTGCCCGCGACCTCGTCCGCGTGAAATTTATTGTTCCCCCGACCCACCGCGTCGCATCGCATCGCCTGCCCGCGTTTTTACATCGTTGTTGCTTAGCGTTCTTTCTGATTTTTTTCGTTTTGCTCAGCTCCTAAAGATCATAGCGTAATGTTAAATAACCTATAGCCTTCCTCAAGAATTAGACCATCAAATGCAAAAAGAATTTTGCAAATCCGACTGCTAGTTCCAGAGATTAGCGCGTTCAATTCAAACAAACAAAAAAAAAAACAGCTCAGCTTTATTATTATTATTATAGATAGACGTTTATAGCTTCGACACTGTAGTTATTTTCTCCTTACATAAACACAAAGATCCTTCTAAGCTAAACTTGACCGAAAAAAGGCTCAATATGCCTCATACCGGTAATCTAGCCACGCCGAAACCCATTACCATCGGGATAGAAGGGTATGTTACGCAAGCCGTAATCAAGATGACCGCTCCAAGGTCTGGGCCAGCTAAATCAGAACATTGACATTGTCGGGGCGCGTTTAGAACTTGACTTTGTGCCCATAATACCAAAAAAGTGGGAAACAGTAGGTTCAGTTTGGTCAGTCCTTAGTTGTGCTTGCTTTGGAAAGCTTGTAAGGTAATATTATAGAGCTGGAAAGCTGCTGTCTGGGCTCCGAGTGGTCATGGTTTGTTCAACGAAATCTCCAAATGGCTGGTTGACACTTCCGGTGGTCCAAGGGCTGACTTTTACCTTGTCCAGAGGCTAAGCATTGCCATAAAACGTGGCAATGCCGCCAGTCTCTTGGGTACATTACCAGTCGACAGCGATGCGGAGGAATTTTTCGACGCCATACATTAATTTTTTGAATTATTTTAGTTAGGTTAGGATATTATATTTTTATGTTACTAATCTGTTAATAAATAAACTCCTTATATTACTAGAGCTGTATTTAGCCACCTCAATTTGCAATAGCATCCTATGTTCAAAAACTTTTATTGTCTTCCAACATTGTCTTCCCAACAGCAAATGACGAATGTACATACAAACTTACATACATACCTTAATTAACCCGTTTAGGGGATAAATTTTCAAAAATCCTTCCTTAGTGCTCACCTTAGTTATAAGGAACTCTTTTACAATGCAAATAAAAAAAAAATCTAAAACAGAAAATTACTGGTAAATGGTTAATAAAAATCTTAAATTTATTAATTCACTGACTGAAGGGAAGATTGTTATTAACTAGATTGCGCAAAAGTAGTCGTAGTTTTGCTACTTGATTCTCTCCCTTTCTCTAGCATACGCATTCATAAAATGATATAACAACATTGTCCTGTCTGCCTACTAAAACCCAGGTCATAAGAAAGTTTCACACACCTCATAAACTCAGGCAGACGACCGCATATGTTTCATCCTCTTTATAGCAGCTCTAAACTACTGTAAATGACTCCACACTGGTATAGGTTGATAGTTTGGCACCCCTCCAATCTTCAAGGCTTGTGGAGCACGCTATATGGTAATATTCGCTTATCAGTTTCCGGCGGAAAGTGCTATATGGGCGCGCCATTTTTATACATATACACGGAGAAAATTAGTCGCTTAGTCATCAGTTTGACTAAAGCACTTTTAGTTCAAGTCACAAGGCTGTTATTGTCTACAACTTTCGACCTTAGCCAGTCGTTATAGGTTCCCAAATGGTTTTTTCTGCTGTTGAAAAGAATTACCTTGTAGATACTTAGTCACTGTTACCAAGGTTCGTCATTATTTGATTGAGTATTTAGAATTTTAATTTAGACTTGTGAGTCATGTGGTTTTCAAACAGCTGTCAAATAGGCTTTATAAATATTACCTGCTGTTGTCATGATTTATTCTTATTGATTAGGTATTGTATTTTCATCTTGAAAGGTGAGATTTAGGTTACATCTGGAGATAGGCAGAGGTATCCTCCTTAGGCGATAGAAACATCATAAATGCTCATCATTATCCAAAAACTGTCTGTGCGAACTGTGGACGTACTTGCAAAAAAACTATCGAGATTATTATTAAAGCCATCTGAGGAAACCCAATTAAGAAAAGGACAATATTGATGTCCAATATCAGAAAATGGTCATATAGTCATAACCATTATCTTTCTACAGTCCGGATATTTGAATATAAAATAACAGGTTAATTTAACTTTCAATTGGCCAAATTCTGAACGCGATTCATTTTAATCAGTCTCTCGTGAAGAGCACGCTTCGGATTTTATCGATAATTATGATCTGATTCAAAAGAATCGAAAGGTATCTTAAATTCGACGGTAGACAAGTCCTTTTCTAACAGGATACAATCATAAAGAACAATAGCCAGGTTTGACAATCGCAGTTGATGGAAATTCAGAGTAAAGTTAGATATTTAGATAATTTCAATTTAAAGATTGGTAGAATAGATATAGGAATTTGTTAATCCTCTTTTACTATTCATACAATACCTCAAAAAAAAAGCTAGGAAGATGATGATGATAACAATACTTGCGCTAAGAGACATATAAATAATGTTTTATCATTGCCGTTGAAAATACCTCATAACTTAGAATGACCCATATCTCTCTTCTTAGTCGTTCCCTCAATGCTGAGGATCCCGACCACATACGACGCGTCTCCAAGCTATGCGGTCTTCAGCAGTGTGGACCGCTCGGTAAATGCTACCTCCAACGGTTCTTGATCGCGTCTGACCACCTTGCCGGTGTTCTGCTTTGAGCGCGTTTTCCTTCCACCTGGCCCAGTATCATAATAAGCCTTTCCACACCATGCTTAGGTGAAGGCTTGTCCGAAAAAGCTGAGGGCACGCTCCTGGCATATTGTAGTTATCCGCTTGGTGATGTTGAGTTTCTTCAGTATATATTCATTCGTTCTCATGGTTGTCCATAGTATTAAATGTAGCCTCCGCCAACACCACATCACGAAAACATCGATCTTTCTGCTTTCGCGGGTTTTAATGCACCACGTTTCAGCGCCATATAAAAAGTAGAAAAAAAACTAGAGCACACGGTGAATAAAAATATACTAAGACTAAAATAAAATGAGTAGCTTACAACAATGCAGCAAAATCATCATGCAAATCATGCACTTCCAACGAACCGTTATAAAACCACTTTAAAACTGAATTTGAAGAAGTTTGGACGAGTAATCTGATAATCTGCATGCAAACTACTGGAAATGGAGCAGACTTAGTCATAAAACCTAACACTCACTACCTAACTTCAAAGTAGTTTCTAACTTTATTGACCTTTGCCCTTTGTGAGTAGGGTTTTCAGTTTATAATGAGGAAATTGTTGAAAACTGCTTTAATCATAGTTTCAAGCTTTTGCTAACATATGGTTAGCTACCACAGCTTATCTTACCGTGGGTTTGCACTGGACTAAAATAGTTCCAATAATTCGCATTTATCTCGCCTTCCACTGCTGGATCTCATATTGCACCATAACACCGAGGTTTCTGCCTTCCGCATCCAGACTGTCCCAGACGCATGTTCAAGGTCTTGCAAATTTTTGTAATTTGCGTAAAATCATCTATACTTTCGATCAATTTCCGCCGCCTAAAAGGTGCTAAGTTTTTAAATATAGAAACCACTTAGAAAAGCGATTTCGATTCCCATTAAAATAAAATGATTAATCTGTGTGGATGACAAATATCATTAAACGATAGCTTGGCCCGTCCTTGGTTGTATTATTGACATTGAACTTTTGAATAATACAGGTGACTAAGCAATGGTGGAATGATTGCTGAAAAAGTTATAGCAACTAATGAACCTACTGTAGTCTGTAAGCGTAAAAACAGTCGTCATTTCCTGATAAATAAATGAAAACGAATACATCATTAGTTGGTTTCCTGAAGGTAATACTGTATTCAGAGTCGTAGACTTTTTTGGCGTGAACCATAAACGATCTAACCATCCGAATATCCAACACTATCTCCAAATTGGCAATACTGTATCAGACTCCACGTACGTGACCAATACTTAAACCAAACTACTGTAAGTTTGCAGCAGAGTCCGTTTATACGATCTCGTTGGACATTCAGATAGAACCGCACAGCTGTACGAGTAACCAGTGCTGCCAGTACAAAATATTATATCGGTTTTGGCAAGACTTCAAATGGTTGTTTCAACCCTCAATCAGTCGTTTTGATTTTTGAGTACGTGAGGATAATGTTACAAGAGGTAGCATTTTTCACCTGTTACTACTACTTGCACATGTTTATTATTTTGGCTCAATTTCTCATCTGTCGCCATTGTTCTTTCTTGCTTTATTGGACTATTGTATAAGTGAGAGGAAACAGTGGATTTTCTTCACTTCAGCTGTTAACCCATTCAAACACTATTATTGATTATTATTAACATGATGAGGTCATTAAATAAATTCTAAATTATTACGTAGACAATTGTTCAGTCTATTTTTGCTTCGATATAATTTTCATACCTGTTAGAGGATGACAAACCAATTAGTTTATTGCTGTATGAGTTAATTGTAAGTATTAACAACTGTTATTTCAGCAGCTGCATTTTCAGCTGGTTTTTATGTTAATAACACGCAGCTGCTCTAAGGTCAACCTGATTGACGATTTAATGTACAGTACCTACACGATAATTAATATGGCGGATCGAGATATAAAAAGAGACTGTCATATGAGTGGCTGTGTCGAAGCTCTATAAAGCCAAGTTTTTCTGATACCCAATATGCCATATACAGCCGACACACATAACCGTATAAATTCGAAATTGACCATTTGTATCAAATAGTCACCAACAAAATACCTATGTATAAATACTATAAAAAGATTCGGGATCATCATGTAACAGGCTATTTACAAGTCGAGGCTCACCTGCACAGAACATAATATACCCTAACGGGAAGAATGAAGCTCACCTGCTCGAGCAAGGCTATCTGAACCCTCCCCCCTTCGGACACGATCGCAATATCCGACGACGATTTGTCTGCTACCGTCGCGTCGGTTGCCATGGTAACCGACGACAAAGGGATAAGCTTTCTTGTTTACAGACACCTGAGTTTAGCTGGGTGATCGATTTAGTTTTTAGATACAACAAGCAGGGTACCATTGAAATAATATTTGGAATAGGTTGTTTGAAAGGTTTAATCGACCACGACGTTGTTTAGCGGAATTGAATTAATGTACGTATTGGGTAATGTAATATTACGTATTGTTATTAGTGATTGATTCATATTATTTTAATTTTCCTCTATTGGTACTAAAATAAATGGAATTAAATCTAGAAATAGGTTTGAATTCGTTAATGTGACAATGATACATAAAATATTTCATCAGATATTCCCAAATATCCTAAAAAGTAATTTCACTGCATGAGCATTGCACTTAAAGTAATATTACATGACAATATTCATGTTGATGTAGATAGATAAACAGATGCAATGAAAGCAAGCAGCCCACAGTGCAATGTAATAGTTATCAGAGATTCAATTGAAAACACTATTGTTCATTGCACAGAATTGAAACAGATTCCTCCAGGCAATTGTAAGTAAACAGTCTAGATGACAGATGTGGGCCGATGCGATACTGCATAAATTAATATCAACGTGAATATAACTATGGTTGTATCAAAATTGTTTGATCTAGTATTTTAATTGTAGTAGCTTTCGTATATCGGTCATCATTACCTAATCTATTTTGGGCTATCGAGGTCACCATTTTGTTTTAGAATAAATTATCGATCTTTTGATCATCGCTCGCTTTCAATTTATAAGTACAGATTTTGGTTCGCGAGTAATTACGAATAGTCATGAGCTATTGTACGGTGAAATTGCAAAAAGTTTTTTCTTATTATGAGCACGGAACGTTGGACTTGAATGCTCTAGTAATGGCGTGGTATTGCTTATCTTTAAATCGTTTACATTAAATGCTTTTCTTTTATCTTTGCTATGTTAGAAATGGTTTTCGTATTTTCTTTCGTCTGATGCTTTCTTTAATTTGCATCAAATATTTTTTCGATAGGTTTTATATTATGAATACTTTCGTTTTTCTTCACTATATTATCTATCGACGCTAACCTTCTTTCTAATCTACAACAACACACCATGATTTATTAATATCATAGCTTGGCTCATAGATATTTACTAAGGATTGTATTTTCTTGTCAACAGCAATGGAAGGCGGCGCGTGGTGCGCTCGCGACATTTCGCTGCGTGCGCAGAAGAAGTTCCTATCGCGCGTCGGCGGCGCTGCCAGTGCACGTGCGCTCGTACTTGACGAGCATGCTGCTAAGCTGCTGGACCAGGTACTACTATTTCTAATGTTATAATATTTAGGCTCAGTTCTATCACCTTTTAAAATAGAGTGGGCGTGCCCTTTTGCAAAACTGAGCTAGTTCATTGAAGTCCGCTAAATATCGTAATAAAGCTAGCTCATTGCACATTTCTGCCTGACTCTACTCAGGGGTAAGTGTTAGCCAAGGAGTCAAATTTTTCATATTTTAGTTGCTACAGAGTAGGCACCCATGAAATCAGGTACTCAACAAGTAGAATAAGTATTTAATGCACCAGCTGCTTTTTCAACTCGATATCGCAGTCCACAGCTGGACAATGGACATAGCCTCTCCCAAGTTGCACCACACGTTTTTCTGCCTTCCACATCTAGTCTGCTTTACTTATATCTAACCTTGTCACTTCCAGTTCCTGACAGTACTCCGCGAGCGCCTGGAGAAGAGGGAAGCGGAAAAGCTGGTGAAGCACGTGATCAAATCAGCCGTGAAGCTAGGCGTGCTGCGTCGCCATGGTCAGCTGTCGGCGGCAGACGAGCGGGCACTGGGAGCTTTCCGCTCTAAGTTCCACGTAAGTATTGACAATAGCTAAGTTCGTGATTAACACTAGCCTAATAGCTTGTCACACTAGTGTCAAGTATGAACTTGGCATACAGCCCAGTAGCCTCACTTACGTTTTCGTAGATTTTCAGTCCTCCCTTACTTTTGTAACAGATATTAATGTCTTCATGATTTGTTGTATGACTTGTAGGTTCTGCAAGATTATCTTTCTGTTCTTCTGATCGTTTCTAGTGAGTATTCTCGGATTTATATAGAAGTGTAAGTATAATGCTATCCCTAAAAAATCATATTCAAGATAATTTTTCAATTAGCTTAACTCTCAAAACTCACCACCAGTTCCAATTCTTACGTTTTCCTATCTTCTCCATTTTCCAGACTGTGCTGATGGCGGTCGTGTCGTTCTGCGAAGTCGACTTCTCATACGACCGTGGATTCCTACAGGATGCACTGCGTGAATCTCATCAGTCCCTAAAGTGAGTATAGGAACCATTTACGAAGAGCTTTTAAAGGTTTTGGAATTGTTTTATTTATTGATTTATAACCAACTTATATTTACAGTTTGCACCACACATACATTGTTAAAGGATGCTTTAAAAACATCGTACGTATTAATACTATTTTCAAAACAATGTTGTTTTATTTTCCAGAGCTGTAGTTGAGCGACATCTCACAGACAAGTCAGTATCCAGACTCGCCGGCGTTTTCGCCATCGCATCTCGAGGTGAGCTTCTCGACGCACTATTCGCCGGCCAGGTCGACGAGGATGTGCTCAAACTATCCAGGATGCTGCGCAAAGAACTGGACAGAGGCCTTCTATAATCTCACACTATCACACATCCTGTGCCGTCCTTAACCAAAGCTAGACGTACCAACGTATTTGGACGATTTTCCTCTGACGAGGCTTCACGTCGTCGGGACACATGTCCCTGAAACTCGACTATGGGAACACTTACAATATCGTTATCTCCACAAATGGAGATTTGATTTTTTATTATTAACAATATTTCTAATTAGATTGTATGTACATACAATTTGCACAGTCGGTGGTTCGATTATGTGCCGGCTTTGAGTTTGGCTTGTTTAAAATTGCCATTAAAATTCAAAAAAGAATAGAAATAAATAGTTATGCATGAAAATATAATTAAAAATTTATGAACAATTTTCATAATTACACATCGTAGATGAAACAATTTGGAATGAAAACAAAAGTATTAAGTTTATTACAGTTAATTTAACCACAAAACGTATACTGATATGATATGACAGAAATAGCACCATTCGAATCAAAGCCGGCACTGTGATGTAGGGCATTATCGCTTCAGCATTCGTTTCACTAACTGTACACAAAATGTTTCATAAACACGCCATAAGCTCTCTCAAGTCTACACGGAAAATAAGTTCGTGATTCTCAAATATGGCGTTCTGAAATATGGCGTTAGTGGCAATTTACAAGACTTCTATGAATACTCAGTGAGTTTATGTTGAAATATGTAATTATTGTCATTAAATTATTATATCAGTATGTATATGTGGGTTATATGCGCGTATCTAAAAATATTTTATTGGCATTATGTTTGGATCTGACAGCGTACTATCACCAAATGCCATTATTTTAAAATTGTGTGCTGGATCGTGTTAACATCCACAGTTATTGATTATTAAGCATGAAAATACAAGTTAATGACTACTGTCTGTGGTTTGACACCAATGATTCATAATAACTCCACTTTTAAAATAGGTATAGGGCTTTTTATATTGACGACTGTATGAGTGTCAACAGTGAAAACACTCGTTTAATTTCATTCATATATTATGTATTTGACCAAAGCCAACAGTTTCTTGTAACTCATATAATAAAATATAATACCAGTAATCTTCAATATTTTACTGCATAAATCGAAATCTTTCTTTCCAATATAAACTTGCCTGCCGTATATCTGCCAATTTTATCGATTGATTTGAAGAAGTAAGGAGTATGTTATTCATGACTATGTCGAAACATATTATCTTGCCTTGTCTTACGACTTTTAAGATTATTATTTTACACAGCATTATTATTTTAGAATGCATTTAATAGTTTGTATATAATAAATATTTTAAGATATACTCGAATAATTTAATTTTGTAATTATATTTTAGTTTTACGCAATAGACTTTAGGAGAACAGTTACCAGTAAGGTAAGTCGTTCTTTTAAAATATCAATAATGTGGTTTTAAACATTTTAACATTCAGATCCTTAGATATTTTAATAAGTCAATCAATTTCTTGGTACATTTTCAAGTATGCTACTAATGGAGAAATTACTTATTTATGGATCTGGGTGTACAGCCTTGAATTGTAAACTACTGTTAACTTATGTAATCGAAAATTAGACTTAACAAACATATTCAAGCCTACACATCTACGAATATATTAAATCTATCAAAGTAAGGCCCTATTGCATTACTCAATAAAATCAAGTCATCTGTAGTTAACTTGGTCATTGGGGTTTGTTTTTTCAGAATACGTAGGTATTGGTTCTAGGTCTTGTATTATGATATCAGAATGTTTGATTTCGTATTTTAATGTTATAATGAATAATTTATAATCAAATCTGGATGAAATAAATATATCATACTGTATTTTTCAAATATGTAAAATTGAAAGTTTCAACGATGTATGTATAAAGATTTTGTGTAGTTAAATTATCATTGTTAGGAACCTACTACTCAAGTATTCGATCGAACAAATCACAAAAAATTAGTCATAAAAACATCGGACTCTTGCAAAATTTTATAAAATACTTTGGACCAAAACTTTAATATCTACACAGTTCTAACATATCTGAACTAGAATTCATATCTTAATTATTTTATTAGCAATAAACTTGAATAGTCATAGTTCGTAACTATATTGTTTTGTATAACTACTTATTTGTAGTCGTAGTGCGGTACTCTCACTATAGAACGCACATCTCTAACTCTCTTGCCTAATCGTGTCACTGTTTAGTGTTTTATACTATTTGTGTTGGTGTTATGGCGTTTTCCATTCAGGGAATACATATACTTACCTATTCAGTCGAATGAATTCTGGATTATTTTCAAGAGCAAGGATTGTGGGCATTTTGTCATGGCTCTTGACTAAAACAAAAGGTGTGTAATTGGTGAGATACACATGTCGTCTTTCTTCTGAGAATAAATTGCCATGAATGTAATGTAACGAAGCGTAAATTTCTATTTAAAAAATAAACTTAATTTGTGAATCTAGTCTCTTCAAATAATCTCGAGGTAATTAATGCCTAGATTTGTATGTGCATCTCTGAATGGGAACCACCAAATGTCATAGCTAGATGAAATCAAAGAGACGTCCAAGTAGGGATTGTATTAAAAAAAGACAATATCAATGTGTAATATAATAAATGTTGATTCCTAGACGACTCTCTACGAGGTGTTACTGGATTGATGTGAAATGAATGTTTAAAGTTAGTTGTTTTTTTACAAAAAACTGGTGTGATTTATATGTTAGCTATATGTTAGTAGTTAGTTTCTCAACTTTTGAATGTTTCATTGTATATACGTACTTTATGAAGATGACATTCACCTCATTGACGTTAAGTGTTTTAGGTACCTATTCTTCTTCTTGAGAATCGGTGGCTAGTTTGAAATTTCGGGCAAGGCATGTCAACCGAAATAAAGGCAATTTGGTTCATGTTTTGAGTCATTTTCATGAACCGGACTAAATGTATTGTGGCCTGTCGGTGAATTGAGGTGAGCGTTAGTTCTTCAGAAAAACCTATTTGTTACACATACACTACATACCAACCTATTTAAAAGGATTTTTAATACAATGTCGGAATCTCAATGAATGAAATGTTAAGTATCAAGTTCTATGGTTAAGTCAGGCTTTAAAATGAAACATCGCAGTCTTTATGAGGTATTTTAAATTAATTTATTAAACAAGTAATTTTTTTTTTCTAATAGAGACTCAAATTGCAACTTTGTTTCAGAACACATTAAATGCAAAAATGACAGTGAAGCGTTTTATGACACAATGGTAAACAGTATTGAAATTGAAATGACCCATATTTATTTTCTAAGTATTTTCTATAAAATGAAAAATTTCTTTATCAAGTCCAATTTGATTATTCAAACACTAAACAATCTGTTATTTTTATTGTTAAATAGCTGTACCGAAAAACGTTGTCCTGTCAAAATTTCAATAATTCATACAATATTCCCATAAAAATGCACTTTCAGTTTTCCCGGATTTTCCAATTTTCCGGCAACTTTTCAAACATTTTCTTTCATACAAACCTTGTCCTGACAATTACAAACACAACAAAAAGGAATTATCCAATTTGGTGCAGTCGTTCGGAAGTTATGCGCTTACATACATTTCGGCGACTCATTTATATACAGGGTGTCCGGTAATGAATGGATAACCTTGAAATGTCTTATAGTATAACTTATGGCCGTTCAGAAAAAAAATTGAAACAAAATATATCATAAGTAGTACCTAAGTTATGATTTTTTTAAAAGAAAGGTCTAATTTTTTTTACCTTGTTTTACTTTTATGAACACTACGATCAGAAATGAATGGATTCCATCGGTTTGTTGTTATTTTATTATTATACACGAACTATGCTAATAGATAAACAGTCAATAGTATGACTAGCTATTGCACTTTTTTATTAAAAAATTAGCAGATTAATTAATTTTAGAAAAACTTTGCAAAATTTATTTTTTAAACTATGTTTAAACATCTTGGGTATAAAAAAAATGTATGAATACATGAGTGGCCAATAATTTTAAAATAATGTCACTTTCAAGTAGATTTTATAATGGTACAATTCATAAATGTATCTACAATAAATAGTGAATTATTGCGATTAATGTAGAAAAGGAGAAAATTTTACTAAATATCAAAATTTGTAATATGGGAACATTTTTTAAATTTAATTGTACCTGAACTTTGGGGATTAATAAAAAACAACATTTAACATAAACAACACTTTATTATCATTCGTTTATAATAAATGTTCAAACTGCCGGCCTCCCACTCTTATGCAGGCCCTACATCTACGGATAAATGATCTACGGAGCAGTCTTGTGTACCGTCGTTCACTAATTTTTGATGCGGCTGCTCTGACTCGTCTTCTTAATTCTTCTAAAGACCTTATAGGCTTACAGTATACTTCCTCTTTAAGGCAGCCCCAATAAAAAAAATCCAATGGATTTAGGTCCGGTGAACGTGGAGGCCACAAAATTGGCCCTAGCCGCCCGATCCATCTATCTGGGTACGTGTTATTTAAAAATGCACGAACAGATACAGCATAATGCGCAGGACAGCCGTCATTTTGCAACCAATATGACTCCCTCAGCTCCTCGGGCACTTCTTCTAATAAATTGGGGAGATCATTTTGAAGAAACTCCAAATAACTTTGCCCTGTTAAATTCCCCGGTAATTCAAATGGCCCGATTATTATTCCACTTAATATTCCAGTCCAATAATTGATTTTAAATTGGTATTGGGATCTATCTTCACGCATAAGATGGGGATTTTCTAATTCCCAACCGTGTAAATTATGAAGATTCATGTATCCATCTCTTTTGAATGTTGACTCGTCGCTCCACAGAATTTTATTAAAAAATTGCGGGTCTTCTTCGATTTTTGCCAGCATTTGTCGGCAAAAACGCAATCTAGCTGCATAATCTCTTGGTTGGAGAGTTTGCACGCGTGTAACGTGGTAAGGGTGGAATTTATTTTTTTTCAAAATATCGTGCACGGTCGATTTTCCGATACCTGTGCGTCGAGCTATTGTTCGTGTAGAGGTAGAAGGATCGTTTTCGACTTCCTCAAGCACGGCTTCTTCTACATCAAGACGAGCGATTCTTCCACTGCTTGTACCACCGACACCACTACCAGGCAATCTTCCTTCGGAGTAACAACCGTGGACACGAATAAATACGCGGTAGTCTGGGTGGCGCGCATTAGGGTATCTCTCCCTATAGAGCGCTGCAGCTGCATTTGCGTTACCTCTGCATTCTCCATAAATGTAATGCATATTTGCATATTCTTGTGCCGTATACTGACGTGGCATTTTGATACACAAAAACACAAAAGTCCAGTTTAGTCCAAAAACAAACCAAATCGTCGCAAATATCACCAAACAAAACAAGTCCAAATCAGTAAGCAAAACGAATAGTCCAATAAAATAGCCACGTGGTCGTTTTAACACTGATTCAAAGTAAATCACGATAATTGCAAACGGAAACTAAATAAACACATGCGAAGTCGAGCAAGTCGAGAAACGCACTAAAAGTATGAGTGCTTACCTGATGTTTTACATTTATTTCCTCTCTCTCGCACCTAGCCGATTCAGACCCTCTTTGTCTAACATAACACAAAAGAATGACAGCACGGCGTGCGCGCAGGTAGCAAATATGAAGGTCACACGACCCATTTCACGCTTTTAAAGTAACTATTTTAATCATTATGAGTATTTGTAAATTTCTGACAATTTGGTTTCAATACGCAATTTTTATTCACTACAAATTCCTTAAATGTATTTTTGATTAATCTTCAGTGGTCAGAAGCAATTTAATTTAAAAAAAGTTCCTACATTACTTTTGACATTTGGTAAAATTTTCTCCTTTTCTACATTAATGGCAATAATTCACTATTTATTGTAGATACATTTATGAATTGTACCATTATAAAATCTACTTGAAAGTGACATTATTTTAAAATTATTGGCCACTCATGTATTCATACATTTTTTTTATACCCAAGATGTTTAAACATAGTTTAAAAAATAAATTTTGCAAAGTTTTTCTAAAATTAATTAATTTGCTAATTTTTTAATAAAAAAGTGCAATAGCTAGTCATACTATTGACTGTTTATCTATTAGCATAGTTCGTGTATAATAATAAAATAACAACAAACCGATGGAATCCATTCATTTCTGATCGTAGTGTTCATAAAAGTAAAACAAGGTAAAAAAAATTAGACCTTTCTTTTAAAAAAATCATAACTTAGGTACTACTTATGATATATTTTGTTTCAATTTTTTTTCTGAACGGCCATAAGTTATACTATAAGACATTTCAAGGTTATCCATTCATTACCGGACACCCTGTATAGGTATATAGATTGGAACATATCCGCATATTTATTAATTTTATTATTTATGTACTGTACAGTTATATACTTACATAGAGATACGACATAATTTTCTCCAATTTCAATACTGTTAAAGACTTATGATTCTATTACCGAGCACATAATGGCACGTACATGACATTTTACTGAACCTAGGTCTATTTCACTTTACTTCTCAGGAACGTCATCAATGCGTTTGAGACGAGTGGAGCCGGAAACTTAATAGTAATAATTTTTGTTAAGCTGTGTTATTGTAATAAGATTTGATATCAAATATACAATTGATAAAAGTTTCTGAGTATTTATTTCAACTATGATACAAACCCTTAATTATTTCTCGTAGTAAGCCGTAGGACCGACTATTGTCACAGTCACATGTTAATCATTAATGATATTAGTCAAATCAAATTCACGTTTAACTGGTTACGGTACGATCCGAGGAATATTATCAACTGACTCGGGGGTAACACGGTTCGCCTGTAATTCGTACCGAACAAACAACGAGAACAAAGTCTAGTTTCAACATTATTTGCATTCTTATTGGACCTTCTTAAAAGATTGAGCATAGCTTTGGATAAAGTGTTCTACTTCATCCATTGCAAAAAAAATATTATTCTTTTTTATGCTGTGATTGTCTTGATCATCGTCGTCAGTTGATTCATGTTCTTGCTCCAATTTTTTTGACGGATCTATTGAGGAATCGGAGTTAGTCGTGTTTTCAGCGAGTATGTTCAGTTATAATTGCTAAGAGTTTGTCGTTTTGGATCATATGTCTCTCCTCTAGTTTTAGGTCTATACTTTGGTATTCTTCTACTGCTGAAGCAATCATCTTTCAGCCTTTCAGCCCAGGGCCAGTTTTTGTAGTTGTGTTTAGTATGTGGCGGCGTAGGCAGGTTCCGAGGACTTCTTGAACTTTAGTACAAAGTTGTTTTTTAGACTTTTTTACTTTGCAAACCAAATATCCACTAAAAATGAAACTGGTTTTAGTACCTAGGCCTATATTAAACAAAATATCTTATTTTAACAGTAGTATATCATCGAATAAAAGACATTCCCTGTCATATACTCGTAGTACCAAGTTTGTTGTCGAATCAGGCTCTGAAATGAAAAACACAATCTTCAAGAAAATTTTAATAGAACAAGATAATTGTTTAAGATAGCGACACACACATTGAAAAAAATGGCAAAAACGTTTTTGTGACAACATACGGTAAGTAGGTATTGAAAATTGTTCAATTTTTTTTTCGATTTTTAATCGTAACAAATTAGAGCTAAATCTGGAGCAGCTAAGTATTGTCTTATCACTTGTCACTTGTTAATTATCAGTGGTGTTAGTAAAATCAAATTCATGTTTCACCGGATGCGGTACGATGCGGCGAATATTATCAACGGACTCGGGGGTAACTCCGTCAGCTTGTAATTCGTACCGAGAGAACAAAGTCGCTATCTCTAGTTTTAACATTATTTGCATTCTATTTGGTAATTTCTTAAAAGATTGAGCATAGCTTAGAAAAAAGTGATCTACTCCGTCCATTGTACAATTAATAATATTATTTTTAATGCTGTTGTTCTCCTGGTCTTCGTCAGTTGATTCTAGTCCCTCTTGTTCCGGCTTAATTGACTGATATATTGAGGAATCTAAGCTAGTCATGTTATCATCTGGGATGTATAATTCAACCATGCTTTGTATTCTTTTAGTGCTGGTACAATAATCTAGAAACCTCATGCCTTCAGCCCAGGGCCAGTTTCTGTACTTCTTATAAGTTTCTCCGTGTACAGGTTCCGAGGACTTCTTGTAGTGTAGGTAGTTGTTTTTCAGAGTTCTCCATTTGGCATACCAACTGTCCGCTAAAAATGAAACTTGTTTTAGTAGATTGAACGATGTTTCACAATAAATTGAACACTTATGAGGAGGCTCCAGTCAACAAAGACAAAAGGAAACATGGAAGAGGTCGCCTTGTTGTTTGGTTGAAGCAGTTTTGAAGAAAAAAAGGGTAGTCCCCTTTTAAAGGGAAAAATAAAAAAAAATATTAGTAGGTACAGGAAGACTTGGCAAAAAAAAAAAAAAAACAAAACCAAAGATACGAACATTTTAATATGGTAGTGTGTGTCAGACTTTGAAATGAAACAACGCAGTCTTTATGAGGTTATTGTAATTAAACAAGATAAATGTAGGTACTATTAGAGACACTCACATTAATCAAACATTTTATAGATTGCATTTCAATCAACGTTGTTGTCAGCTACATTTGATGATGGGGGCAGCAAAACTGCGCAACTGTTTCTCAACTTTGTTTCCAATGGAATGGATAACTTACAAATATAACAGAATCTAGAGTCAAGAGCAAACCCATCACAAATAAAAAAAAAAAAAAGAATCGTCCTAAGACAGAATGTAAAGCCGGATTTAGGTACATCACGAAATTAGTGACATAACATTATTTTCTTGACATTAATTTCATTAACAATTTTAAGTGTAAACTTCTAATTTCATGATGCATGCATTATTTTCATGAAATATAAATACTTTCGTGCCAAGCGCGATTTTTGATAAAAGTAATGTCGCGCAACTAATTTCACTATCAAAGGCGACGTGAAACGAGTGTCGCGAGAGCACATTTGTACGATAATATTGTATATTGCAAAATAAGTGATACTGTAGATTTTACGATACTAATAGTTGAGGAGCTGCCGAACAAGTCTGGATTTGTTCTGTAATTGATTTTTTAGAGTAGCGGTCAAAAACCAAAATAAGCTAAAGTTAGGTAGTTCGAAATTTAAAAAATGTACTTAAATGTGTGTGTGAAATATAAGCTCGGATCTGGCTTTAGTTCAATAGAACCCTAACCACCCTTTTCTTATTTTTTTTTTTTTGACAATTTCAAATCATCCAACTAGACAAGAACGAGTCAGTTTCTGATTGATAACACCGTTTTCCACATTTATTTTAGGCATTCAGAGCCAGTTTTAATTGAAAATGTTAGTAAATATAAGAGTGCACAAAGAGCGCAAAACAAATAACAATTTAAAAATGGAGTGTGTGGACAAGTCGGGATTTGTTCGCCAGCTCCTCAATTATTATACGAAACAAAGTTTTGTGAAATTTATTTTACCATGCATGCAATGAATTTTGTTAATGTAAATCCCGCTTTTCAGCCTGATCACACTGGTTCACAGATGTCACATAGGTGCATCCGTTACGCTTATGATTCATGATGAATTGTGGTTTTATTTTGGATGGAATCTACTGTTTTTTAGCTATCGGAAAAATTACTATTAATTAGTCCAATAATATGAATGCGATGTTATGCGGTACTGGAATGATCATTATTAAATTAATATTTTTCTGTTATGCTGCGTTATCATATAAGTTTAGAGTTTTTAAGTAGGTACACTACATAATATTTCTTCAATTTTTTTTTAAACAATCCAATTGTAGTATTTCAACAAGACGTAATTATACTGTTACAACCAAAAACTATTTTTACTGGAAATGTTCAAGCAATTTCAGTGGCGCAACTACGATCATCATTTGAAGGAAGCCGAAGAAAAAATGGTTCAGTTCTCATAAACTCTAGATAACATCCAAATGAATAAACTCAAAAATTAAAGTAATTCCTTACTCTTCTTTTACGCCACATTCACACGTACACGTAGCCTTGTGTAAGTACTTACGTGTGAATGCGCCTTTGCGTGCTAATGCGAGACCAGCTTATACTGGAAATGTATAGCTTGATATATGTTAGTGGATATATTATTATTTATAATATTATTTCAGTGGCGCAGCTACGATCATCATTTGAAGGAAGCCGAAGAAAAAGAGAGAAAAACTCTAGATAACATCAAAATGAATTAACTCAAAATGCTAATCTAATTCCTTTCATTAATTACCTACTTTTCTAAATTTAACGCCACAGTTGGTCAAGTAACATAACCAAAGAAACGCTATCACACACAAATTGAATTAGCTATTTTATAAATAAAACGATAATATTCTCAATTATAGATATTTCAGAAAAACATTATATTACAAAAATATTTTAAAGTGATGAAATTAATAAAATGCAATAGAACAGGTGAAAACAAAATACACGTGATTTCGTCTGTCAAGAAATCAACACAACAAATTACGAAAACGAACATCAGATACTAATTATTTGCGGTGACTTTTCTATTTAAGTCACTGTTTCATAGTCATAACTCGCTGTAGTTCGGCTTCCTTAGTTACCTGACGCAGTTATCGGATTTCTTTGTTTATATGTACAGACGCCAGCACATCAAGCTACTACAATCTGTCAAATTACTTTAATAGATTTTCAACTTTATCGCTAAAGCATTAGGTTCAAGGTTGATTGCGAAAATATGACAGTTTTGGGTAGCTTGACCTGCTGGCGTCTGTACAAAACAAAAAAAAACATCAACCATCTGTAATGTGATGTCACAGTTATCCATTGGTAATAGTAAAAAATAAGAATAGTAGATGTCCTGCACCCTAATTGCGTAACACACTATCGATCAGAATCTGAATCATTTTGACAGTTCAACAACATTCATTGCGTTATTCACGTTGTTGAGAAGACAAATTTTTCGAACATATGAAGCAATGGATTAGCAATTTGCTTCATAATGATTCAGATTCCGATCGATAGTGTGTTACGCAATTAGGGTGCTGGTTGTTGCGAAGGGAAACCGATAGAAATCGGGCTGTATGAAGGTTGCGACCCTGCATTTCCAGTTTATGCTGATCTCGCATTTTATAGTTAGTTTCTCTATGACCTGTGTATAATAAGAAATGTGATTGCTCATAGTTAACAAATAAATTGTGCTACTACCTAGAACTGTTATGCGGTGATACGGTAAATACCCGTATCGCCGCATAACAGTAACCGAAAAAGCTGGCCAAAACCTCTTTTTACCGAATTAGTTGTTTACTAGATCTGAAAGTTCCCTGAATCAGAAAAGAGTCCTGGCCATCTACCTGCGACTCCTTTTTTTTCTATTGTGAAATATGTGACTCAATCGCAACTCAATTTGACTGTCGCTCACGCTGTACGTTAATTTTGTTGAAGCTTTAAAACGCCCTTGTTAATTATTTAAATATTAGTAAAATAGTGAGCTTTTAGAAAAGTTTCAAACATGGATGCTGAAACAGAAGGTAACATACATAATAAACACACAAATTAAGAAATATAGTTATCATTTTATATTGCATGCAATAGTAAATATTTTTGTGTTTGAAGCAATATTATTGTAGCAGTTTTTTTTAGTGATTTTTAATAATCACGTGTTATTTAGAAGTACTTCCAAGCTTTGCCCAGCGATTAAATTTACTGGGTAATAAGACCATTTTCAGTGACTTTACTAATCAGTAATAATTTCTTAACAAAAGACACCAATTCGGTTTTTATGGCACTTTTTATGGACCAGGTCCACGCTTTTTGCTTGGTAATAAATGGTAATATTTTGTTCACATACAACTCGGAAACATATGGATATGACGCGGAGGGCTTTATATGACTTAATAAAAAAGTCCTGTCGTACAAAATTTCAAGAAAATATGGGATACATAAAGACAAAGTCGATGAATATTACAAAATGTCCAGAAGAGAAGCGCAAAGACCCGAAACATCAGCTTTCTCGATACACGGAAGCAATTAAAAAAAAAAAAAAAACAATGAATGGCTAACATGGACTACCAATACAGACTCATCAAATATTCAAGGGTGGTTGTCCAAGTAACAGTTTTTCGGAATAAAGAGAACGATCTAAAAGACGAAAAGTCAAACATCTTCGGATGTATTAAGTTTTGCTACTCATATGAGCTTAAGAAAAACTGGACAAGTGGATGCTGCTAATGTTTTAAAAGAAGTTATAGAAAGAACTCCTACATGGGTTCAGAAATATAGAAAAGCTATAAAAACACCAGATAAAACCCCTAAGAACCTTTCGCAGACAGTTGCTTTATCAGTTTTGGTGGAATGGATTTACAAGAAGGCAATATATGTATTGTATATAATAAGAAATGCCGACAAGGAAAAATTTCCATGCAATAGTGTACTACAAAGAGCAAAATATGAATGTTATCCTCCGAAAGAATCGATAGAGCGACATCAACTAGTGCCGAGCTTGAATTAGAACATTTACTGGATCTTACTACCAGTAGATGATACCAGAAAAAGAGAGACAGAATCTTCAGCTCATATCATAATGGGTATGTAATGGGTAGCAGAACAGTCAATACAAACAGAAGTTTGAAAGCAGTTTTGAAACCGATGCCAATATGATGGTGATGATAACCGTGATGACAGTGATGCTGATGATGGCAGCAACGCATATAGCGACTCGGAAGACGAACATAGTGATTGATGGTTTTTTTTTTGTATTATTTTATTAAGAATATGTTTTATGGAATAAATGTATTTAAAAAAATATTAATTTTATTCATAAAATTTTCAATTAACATTTTTTATAACAATTTTTTATTAACATTTTATACGTTTTCTTAGACATACTAGAGATACATGGGTGCATTAAATAGTTTTGGCCAGCTTTTTTTTATCAAATACCTATGTGCGCCGGTACTACGTCAGGCGTCGCGGGCAGGAGAAACGCTGGCGTGGAGTGCATGGACGCCCAGGGAGTCTTCTCTTGTCGCACCACCAACACGGGTGTCCGCGCACCTCTACATCGTTTAGAAAAAAAATTACAATACCCTTTTTTCAGAATTAGATTTATTTTCTTTGTCAGTTAACAAAATTCGCATTGATCTACTTAAAATGATCGAAAAAACAGATGAGGTTAGTTTTTTCATATTATTATGTATGTAAAAATTTTAGTACTAATAAAAGAATAACATTTATTAATTTGTATGATTTATTAGATAGGTTGTACTCGTGCTCTTCCAAATTTACATTCGAATATGTACGTATAACATGTGGATAATGAACGCACTGATATACCTAAATTATAAGCTATTGTTAACCATGTATAGTGTGTAATAGTTGGTTTTCCTTAATAAATAAAATAAAATATGTATATAAGATTTCCGTACAATGAGAGTCAGCTTATAATTAAATGTGCTTGATCGCACCGATAATACAATTTCTGTAGTAACTCAAAATGTGACTTTTTTCAGAATCGACGAAAATTTGATTAGGTATTCACTTCCTGATAAAGATTATAAAAATGAATACTTTATTAAGTTTATTAATACGGTACGCTAAATTTTGCGTTTGAATTAATGATTATCTAAAATTTTACATATTTTGAGTTACAGCAGTATTGTACTAGGTAATAGTGCGATATGTAGCCGTGTACACGACAATAAGAACTACCTACCTATATAAAAGGCATAGTTTTAAAAAATGTGTGCATAATCACGTTTTTTTGTAGAAAAGATGTTGCAGCGCTGCGTGCAGAGACTAGTCGTACCTACGTAACTGCTTGCCCAACTTTTGTCGCTGCGATGTGGTATGACTGTGGTACTATCGGAGAAACGAACATCTACAGGGTTATTTGTAAAACACCAGCAACCTCTTAAGGGGTCATTGTACTCATCATTATGAACAACTTTTACTATGGGACCAAACCTGAAATCGCGAAAAAAATCAGCTGTTCAGTACATTTTGACGAATTACGCGAACATAAATGTACTGAACAGCTGATTTTTTTTCGCGATTTCAGGTTTGGTCCCATAGTAAAAGTTGTTCATAATTATGAGTACTATGAGCCCTTCAGAGGTTGCTGGTGTTTTACAAATAACCCTGTATACACCGTAAGGACTCTTCTTGCTTGCAGCACTCGGCCGCTAAACATTTGCAACAGAATGTGGTCATCATGTGCATGGGACTTTGTTTTCAAATTGGTCAGATGTAAGTTTCCTCGATAGTACCTACGCGTGAACTGAAGGACTTCAAGCGATGTTACTATTGTTGCTATTGGACACTATTTCATAGTCTAAAAATTGACGAGAAACAACTTAGAAGAGGCTATAGGCTGAAGCTGCTATTTTCTAATAAAATTATGTCTTATCGTATGCTACTATCACATTTTAATCGTCAATGGTATTAAAAAAATCAAATTCAAGTTTAACTGGATGCGGAACGATCCGGGGAATATTATCAACGGACTCGGGGGTAACACCGTTCGCCTGTAATTCATACCGAGAGAACAAAGTTGCTATCTCTAGCTTTAACATTATTTGCATTCTACTTGGTAACTTCTTAAAAGATTGAGCATAGCTTAGGAAAAATTGGTCTACTCCGTCCGGTGAAGAATTGTTATTCTTTTTAATTTTATGGTTGATCTCTTGCTCTTCTTCGCTCGGTTCGGTGTTACGTCTCTTTCTTTTTCTTCTAATGTCTGTAACTTCTTCTTCCGCGTCATTTGACTCTTCTGTGTTAACATCAGGAATGCTATTAGTAGCTCTGCTAGGTGTACCTCTTATTCTTCTGCTGCTGATAAAGTTGCATTCATCTAGAAACCTCACGTGTTCAGACCAGGGCCAGTTTTTGTACTTCTTATAATTTTCGCAGTAAGGAGGTTCCGTGGATTTCTTGAACTTAGCGAAGTTGTCTTTCAAACCTTTCCACTTGGCACTCCATATGTCCGCTGAAAATGAAATGTATGTTAATAGGTTTAATGACGATTCTTAACGACCACCATTCCCTTGTCATATACGTCGAGGACGGTATTTAGATAACGTGTAACGGGTACTTATGTTCATTTGTTCTGTATTTGTTGCTGTTTTTAAATCTTAATTCAAACACAAGTGGGTCACTGTTAATTTCCTAATAACAACTTCTCGTGTCTGGTCTACGGACGGATTGCCGTATCATCGGACTATGAGAGTGAGGGAGGAGAGTGCACCTGTGCTTTCGCTTACACGTGCGACACTTGCACTGCAATGGTGCTAGTCTCTGTTGAGAGCTCGAGCACTTTCAAGAGGATATAATTGATGAAAAAAGGTCTTATCGCTCAGTGTAATGCAGTGGCAAGTTCAATATATCTGACGGACAAAAACATTTAAGATTTCAACCGCTAATAACTACGATACTTTTAATGCTAGAGTAATGGTTGTGCATTCAAAAGATAGGTCATATTTATAACAATTTTGTACCAGGATTTATTTTGTCTACGACGTCACATCGCGAGTGCAGGTGCATGCGCGCGACCCTCTATTTTTCACTATGTCTCGAAATTCCAATTTGTATAGCGCCAAAATATGTTTAGTTAGAATGTTGATTCTAGCATCATTGGCAAGAGTTGACAAAGCACTACTAGGGCCCAAAGAGAAACAATAGAAATATTGTCCAAACTAGCGTCAAAAATGCATTTATGAAGTTGATAATAGCAAAATAATTTCAGACGTCATTTCAAAAACTAGGCGGGGAAAGCTTGCTTCAAATAAGGAATGCAATACCTAAGCCTAAAAAGTCCAGTGTCGAGCAAAAACATAATTGTTTCATAAATCGCACACCTAGATCAAGGGTAGCACAAATCAAAATAGGTACCTCTTTTTTCAGGAACAGCAAAAAACGTTTTACTCGTTTTCTATTTGATCGATTTAAAACGTTGTTGTAGGTATGATGTTGTAATTCATTAATGGAGATTTGTACCCAGGTGTCTTTGGAGTCAATCAGTCGATGTGGTTTTCGACGCAGAGTCCGATAATCGCAATAACTCGATTTGTACTCGAGGTGTCTTTGGAGTCAATCAGTCAATGTAGTTTTCGCCGCAGAGTCCGATAATCGCAATAACTCGATTTGTACCCAGGTGTCTTTGGTGTCAATCAGTCAATGTAGTTTTCGCCGCAGAGTCCGATAATCGCAATAACTCGATTTATACTCAGGTGTCTTTGGTGTCAATCAGTCAATGTAGTTTTCGCCGCAGAGTCCGATAATCGCAATAACTCGATTTGTACTCAGGTGTCTTTGGAGTCAATCAGTCAATGTAGTTTTCGCCGCAGAGTCCGATAATCGCAATAACTCGATTTGTACCCAGGTGTCTTTGGTGTCAATCAGTCAATGTAGTTTTCGATGCAGAGTCCGATAATCGCAATAACTCGATTTTGGATTAGTTTGAGTTGTGCCACCCTTTATCTAAGTGCATGTGCGAAATGTTTGATGTAAGTTGGTATTGACAATTTTGAACCGACTGCTCTTAGATGACAAAGAACCATCGAATGAATCTACCTACGCAGTTTATGATCGAATGAACTAACTTTACTAACATGACGGCCCCTTTTCTCTAAAACTTTCCGGCATTCAATTTACGTAACAAAATGTATAAACACAAGTAATAAAAAGAGGCAAGAGCTCGTAGGGCATGAATGATTCACAGAAAACGTCCCTGACAGCCGCAGTGCTTAGATATTTATTAGGTATTTTGTATCGCAGTCTCAACCTGTCCTAGGTATAAACGCCCTGTCCACCGCCACCTCAACGGGACGTCAACGGAAACGAGATCATTCTGCCTAGCCTTTTCCCAACTATGTTGGGGTCGGCTTCCAGTCTAACCGGATGCAGCTGAATACCAGTATTTTACATGGAGCGACTGCCTATCTGACCTCCTCAACCCAGTTACTGGGTAATACGATACTCCTTGGTAAGACTGGTTGTCAAACTTACGGGCTTCTGCAACAGGTCTCAAAGATTCGGAATGACAGCCGGGGCCAACGGCTTAACGTGCTTTCCGAGGCACGGAGAAGTCTCGGTATGAAAAGATGGTCACCCATCCACGGACCAACCCCGGCAAGCGTAGCTAACCTAATGGTGCGACCCGTGCGGCTGTTATTACTTAGCCACGAGCTGATCGGAAACGAGATGACGGATAAAAAAGTAGGTATGAGACAAAGTAAAGGTACAAGTCCGTAGCCGACTACCGGCAGCAGCAGCAGGCGACGTGTCGCCGCGGCTCTACTGATTTCTATGTATTTCCATGAAAGACCTCTGCAAACGACGTGTCGCTAGCAACGGAAGGCATTTCATATAAATATATAGAAACCAGTAGAGCCGCGGCGACACGTCGCCTGCTGCTGCTGCCGGTAGTCGGCTACGGACTTGTACCTTTACGATACGAACATGGCCTTGATACATCATTTTATAGATTGTATCGTAAAAATATTTGCATAGATATAGGTAAGTAGGCCTAGTTTGGAATGAACGCCAATGTGCCGCGTTTAAATCAACCTAATGCAGTTCAATACCAATTATGGCATATGAATTGAAATGTTGGCTTATGTCCTATGCCAAACGTTGGTCATATGCCTAAGTAAAGTAGGTAAAGTAGATAACAGCTATTGTAAACTGTTTATTCTAATCAACTTCGATTACTTATCTACGAGACTATCGATTGTAATAACAATATAATAAAATCAGTAATCCAATATTGATATTGACTTGTAAAAGTGTTTGTACAAACCTACTTACAGAAAAAAAAAATAAAAAAAAATAAAATAAAATAAAGTAAGTCCAAGATGAACTTTTTAATACCTATACAACAAAAATGAGTGCAGGTTTTGGGTGTGGATTGACTGTCATTGGCTGGACCATAGACTGATGGAAATATACCTCTTAGAACTTTTTTCGCTACATATACAAGCACAATATCAATCAATCAATCTGCCTAGCCTTTTCCCAACTATGTTAGGGTAACGCGCATTAATTATTCGAATTTATACCTTATTCCTTGGTAAACTTAGCAACATGTATACTTAGATTCAGTTAATATTATAGAATGTCTAGACTATTGAGAAAACAAAATAATTGGTTCCAAACGCATTTTGTTTTGGACGGTCAACGCTGAATAATAAGAAAACACCGAATCACCGAATGAAATAATGAATGAGCTAACGCGGCCCTCGGTTTGTGCCACTCAGCAGTCGCGTACGTATAACTTACACACTAGAAACATAGATGGCGCTTGAGGTACATACATACGCTGTAGTAAGGAGTTAAGAACATGGGGTAACTTACGATTGCCTGAGCCCATTTCACTAGCGATTTCTTTCCAAGTTTCCAGTCTCTTTGGTCGATTTTTGTATTCCGGATCATTCATATCATAAAGGAAGGGTCTTTCTCTAACTAAATCAATCAATTTTTCTGTTTCAGACATGGCGGTGTTTACGTCAGCGGGAAGACACGTAGAACGCGGGCGGCGTGCGTTCCTACTGACCGCCGCGGTCGAACTGTCAGCTTGCGCGAACGAAACGAAGATTCTAGAAATCGCTTGCAGGACAGAGAGCGCTGAACTCCTATCGCGGAACGCGTGACCGCTCTCTCTTTCACACACAGGGGTTATCAATTCGATGATAACAATAAAAGAGTTTTTAAGCATGTTTGCACTAGGGAGCGTTTATTTTTCGTAGTTGCAAACGAATGAAAAAAACGAACTTATTAAGATTTTATGTAAAGTACTTACTTATTTGAAATATGATAAATACACACCCTACACTCATTCGAGCGATAACAGATACTTACCTACAAATAAAATGTAGTATGTACCCAGTTATAATACCTATCGCACCTTCGGCGGCGGCGCAACAAAGTCACAACAGCTCATTTTTAAATTTTACAGGAGAGGACTTTTAAGATTTTTTACGCATTTATTACATTGTCTTATTACTGGATTACTATTTGTAGTAGGTTTGAAATATATATATAAAAAAAAAAATGTTAATTGATTTTGCTGTAGTTTCACGTAAAAAACTTATTTTGAATTATTAAAAGAAATCCTTTTAGATTTTTCAGTTTTGGCTATTTGTGCCTTTGTTGCACCGAAGGTGCGATATGTATGAGCAGTTTCTAGCTAAGTACTAGGTAGGTACTGTAAAGTTTCCATGCAATGGACTTTAATCTTATGTCTGGCTGACATTCGATAAAAAAAAATCTTTATTTAAATAATTTAAAAACCGGTCAAGACGGTTCCGTACTATTTCCTACTTATCCTACTTCCTACTAACCTACTAATATTATAAATGCGAAAGTTTGTGAGGATGAATGGATGTTTGTTACTCTTTCACACAAAAACTACTGAACGGATATTCATGGCACACAGATAGTTTATAACCTGGAGTAACACATAGGTTACTTTTTAGCTCGGTATTCTTACGGGTTCGAGACTTACGCGGGTGAAACCGCGGGGCGCTGCTAGTAATATGTAAAAAAGTGTACTATTTACAGACATCGTTTTATTTTTCCTGTAATCTTTACATAAACTTCTATAACACTGAATAATTTCAGATTTTTCTCTATCCAAACTTCGGAGATAAGGGGGGAACGGTATATTTTTTTAAATTTTTCATCATAAGTCGAAAACTATGCGGCCTAAAAAAAAAAAGAAAAAAATGTTTGAGTAGCTCCACTTCGAATTTTTAAGACCCCCTTTCAGTCCCTGTTACAAAAAATATATATTATCTCTTTTTTCTTTGCAAAATAGTTGGCCAAATGTCATCTAAAACGATTACAAAATTCAAGTTGATAGCATTAGTAGTTCTTGAGATATCCAGCTGTGACAGACAGACAGACTGAGTTCCACCCTACCATAAGGGTTCCTTTTTACCATTTTGGTACGGAACCCTAAAAAAAGATAGTTCCGATGTTTTTGCCTGACGGCACCTCGGTTTTAGCTAGGACTCTAGTCGGGATAATTTACGTATAAATTATACTTTTGTTGTGGCTTGACCGAGTATTATTTACTATCCAACTACACACCCAGAACAAACTCAGAACTTCCACATAATTGGACTCTGATCTTCTACAGTACATAGGTAAGTAGGTACTTTATCAAAACTTAAGGAATACTCTTACCTACCTCAACAAAGTCGGGTTTGTTCGAACACTTATAACTCGAGAACGGCTGGATCGATTTGCATGATTTTTGATTTGTTGTGTTTGTCTCCGTCCCGAATAGCAGAATAACTATTAAAACATCGGAAAAATACACGAAAAAAGAAATATGAAGAAAATTAATTAGACAGGACAACGTCTGTCGGATCAGCTAGTATTATCTAAAAGGAACAGTCCACCGAACAGACGTCACGCAAGACCGGCACCCGGCACCGTAATTGCGTAACACACTATCAATCGGAATCTGGATCATTTTGAAGCAAATTGCTAATCCATTGCTTCATATGTTCGAAAATGTGTGCAACGTAAATAACGCAATGAATGTTGTTGAACTGTCAAAATGAAACCGATTCCGATTGTGTGTTACGCAAATAGGGTGCACATTAAGAAATCCGATAGTAGGTCTCGCTTGCCTAGTGAGAGTGAACAGGCTTCTTCTGGGTAAGCTCACTCCATCGTCGACTTTGTCTCTGTCACCTCTGACCTAGACTAGAGTCAAGAGCAAACCCATCACAAAAAAAAGCTATAAGCTCGACTGCTGAGTGTGGGGAACGATTCCCATTGGGTTTTGTTAAGATTAGGATCTTTTCATAATGGCGCAATTGTACTGGGTCGCTAGCCCGTGCTTGTAAGAGTTTACTCGAATAGGCTAGTTGACAATTTTTAGGATCCCGATTAAAAATGTTCCTTGTGGTCTATGTTCCTTAGAACATGAATATTTCATTAAAATATTAACATGGACAATAGGAATTTTTAATTTATAAAACTAAATTTAATTTCCATAGTCAAAACGGGACACACTGTAATGGCGGCTCAAGTGATGTCATCACCTTTAGTCGTCAAAACTATGACATCTGTGTGAGACTGAGAAAGTCCGCTATCAAAGAAGTAAAACAAATTCAATGTTTTCACCCGCTCTGCTCTTGTATTCCTGTGATGCTTGATATCGATCCAAAGAATCTATAATATATATTTGTAAGTTTTTTTTTTTACAAATCAATTAAGGTGGCACAGTGGTAGCCCGCGAAATTCAAATTTTCTTACGTTTTTTGCAATTTGCAGGTCAGTGTCAGGTTGAATGTTGATCAAAATAAAATTCGCGACTGTAACAAATATCATCATCATCATCGGCCTAGCCATTTCCCAACGATGTTGGGGTCGGCTTCCAGTCTAACCGGATGCAGCTGAATACCATACGACTATAACAAATATGTATGTACATAATATTATAACCATCATAATCATCAATACATCTCTATGTTAGATTTGTATGATTTCGGACTCAAACTTAGAGAGACATCGATCTAAATAATATAAATACAGACACTAAATAGCTCGTTTTATAAAACGAATCTGACGTTTACGTTTTGATATTTCTTAAAATCATCCATTTCAATAGTATTTTTTCTGACCATTCCATAAATAACATGCAAATGCTATTTACTTTTTTCCTCTAAATTTAGGAGAACACTGAAACAATGTTATTTTGTCAAAGTGACATTATGACTTGATGACTGCAGATCGTGACGTATCGCGCTCTGATTCACGTTCAATGTCAAGTGAGCAATGGCTATATTTTTAACCGACTTAAAAAAAAAACGGAGGTTTTATATTCGACACGTATGTATGTAATATTATTGGAACTGTAATATATTCACATATGATAATCTATTAGGCTTCCAAACAAATATAAAAAAAAATCCCTCCTGATCAGAAGGTCTAAGTAGCTAAATGTCCAACAGCGCGAAACGTCTAATGAGCAGCAAGTCTAATTAGCAAAATGTCTACGTAGCAAAACGTTCAACTATCAGATGGTCCGTATAGCAGAACATCTATTTAGCTAAAAGTCATTTTTAAAATGTGTACACTCATGATAGAAAGTAAAAGTCATTTGTAAATTACATGAAATTTCTTTTTAAAGTCGATTTTTTTTATTACATAATTACGTAATTATTTCTCAAGAAATCATTTACAAAACTATGTTGAATTTTGATTCTTTTAGCTCGCAACCAGTCTATATAATAAAAATTCATAAGGTTTTTTTCTTACTGTCAACTAGCCTATTCGGACACCCGATGCATTAGGTACTTGAAAATTTTGTGTGCTCAACAACGTAAATACTCGTAACGCAATGAATATTGTTGAACTGTCAAATGAAACCGATTCCGATTGAGCACTGGAATACGGGCACTGCGGGGGATTACGAGTAGTTAGAATGAAGTCAGAGACTACTTATTATGACAACTAGCAAAGCACTGATAGAAGTGAAAGGAAAACTGGCTTCGGATATCCGAATTCGGGTAACCGAAACGATGAAGTTGGACTAGATTTTCCGAAGACGGGTGTACTCGACCCCGTTCAAGTAGACTTGGTCGTTTGCCCGAATTTCATAGGCAATCGAATTCGGGGAGAACGACCAAGTGTTATTATAATTACGCCATAATAGTTAGCGTCAGAATATCTGGTTGCCTATGGCCAAAGGCTCTGAAAATATATTCAAGAATTGCTATCCAATTGCTTGTACTTGCTACTTTCTTCAATAATTGCTACATTATGATACATTCAGAGAAATATGAATATTTTTTGACCAGCCATTCTGACGTCAGAATGGATGGTGGCCTCCGTGTTCAGCTTGACACACAGAATTTCCTGAGCCCGGAGTCTTGATTTTTCCACGGTAGAAAGCATAGGCTCGCCCCCTGTTGTATGAGACTCAATCGATCGACAGTTTTGAAACTGCTGAAATACCACATCTGAACTGCAATTTCACAGCTAGTTTGCGGTCCAAATGCTGACCATCAGTCTATCTGCACAGGGCTTACTAATTCATCTTCATGGCTAGGAGGAAAAGTCAAACAAAAATAAGAAATAAAACAAACGATTATTGTGAAAGCACCAGTCAATAAATTTTATTCACTAAAATTCCCTTAGTATACAAATCTGATATTGGTGATGTGGATGACGTGGTCTATATACTACAAGTGCTGGTGTATCTGGTTGTCTGATGCCATTCTCACCACGACATTATAACTTAGCTGAACCTTCTGATTGCCAAAAAGGAGACAAGCCAAATTGTGCCCA
The DNA here is from genome assembly GCA_948252095.1 of Dicycla oo. Classification (NCBI taxonomy): domain Eukaryota; kingdom Metazoa; phylum Arthropoda; class Insecta; order Lepidoptera; family Noctuidae; genus Dicycla; species Dicycla oo. The sequence goes on along the minus strand of OX411726.1, from coordinate 21,814,654 downwards.
GCAGGTGACGGTCTTTCACCGAGCCTCGAGAAGCACGTTTAGCCGTTAGTCCCGACTGTCTTTTATAGATTTTCTTTGACATTCGTTACTGGTAGTCGGACCCCGAAAGTCTGACAAACAGCCTTATCAAGAGGTATCGTATCACCCAATAACTGAGCTGTGCAGTCGCTTCATGTAAATACTGGTGTTCAACTGCATTCGGTTAGACTGGAAGGCGATCCCAACATAGTATGGGAATAGGCTAGGCGGATGAACACCCATTTCTGTGGCAAAAATCAACAACGTTTTTAAATTAAACTCATGTCAAGTTATCTGACTGGCTGTTGACCATTCAGTGAACCAACGTCTGAATAGTTGTTAGTGTTGATTTTCATTCCAGAAACCGGTACCCGTATTACGTATCTTGCAGAAGCCTAGCGATAGCAAAATTTGCGCAATAATTGCTTTTCAATCGCAAATCGGTATTATTTATCAGCGATACGTTATACTGATTTGCGATTGACAAGCGATTGAAAATCAATTATTGCGCAAATTTTGCTATCGCTAGGCTTCTGCAAGATACGTAATAAGCCTGCCGGACTTGTCTGTCTTTTAGTCGTGACTGTGGCGTGCTGTGTACAGCTTGGCTCATCTTCTGTTTCTGCGGTGTTTGTCATGGTGTTAAGAAAGAAGAAATGCATGTCGTTTTTCGAGTTCCTCCTTACATTTCTGACATGTTTTTGTTGCCTTTAGGTAATGGTTGACTATCCTTTAAATTTTTGTACTTATATTTTCAGGAACCAGCTTATTTCAGAATGTCTTGGTCAAAATAGAACGTAATATATTATTAAAACCTAGGATCTGTTTCATTGCTTACACAAAATCATACAAAAATTATAAGTACTTCGTCAACTTCTCAAAATACTTACATCATTTCCTAGTAATAAAACAGACCACAAGTCATTAGCGATAAGAACCAGTTTCGCTTGGCTTTCCTCTACTACACATGAACAATTATTATGAAATTAAACAAAGGAAAACATATGAGATCTTTAAAACAGAAACATTCAGTGATAGTAAAGTTCTTACATCTAATTATAATTTCTTATTATAACAATTAGAATGAGAAAGCAGTTTATCGATGATCAAAGCAATGACTATTTACAATTTTACTTATTTTTGGAATGGTTAAAATATGGAGTTAGTTAAACAAAGGGATAGTGATGTTTTTAGTAACATTTATCTAGAACGTTTTAATTTCTACTACGACAACGAAGTTAACTAATTCAACCGTTGATTTCAATATCGGCGCATACCTACTTACATAGTGAGTGACTGTACATACATATTATGGAAATACTTTTTTATATCTGTAATTCGTATATTGTCACTACGATTTTTGCGACATTATAAAATACATTACCAATCAATAAATAATATATTCCCTACAATATCCGACAATTTCAAAAATATGTATATCAATGAAATGAGATCATTCGTGAAAGCGCCATCTATGGTGACACAGCGACACTATGAGAGTACATTACGAGACAGAAAGCTCGAAGCTTCGTCCTGAGCTTACACATAACTAAACGACTATCAAAGTAATTTTAGGTATAAAATAGATTTATTTCTCTAACCTATAAACTATACATATTAGGTTCTAGTCGACCTATGAGTATTACTTTTGTCCAATCCTGCGCATGCTTGCAATTGAAAATCGAATGTTTTGTTCCTGTCCAAATCATAAACAGTATTGAATGCACGGACTACATATTGTATGAATGATTAAAACCTCGACTTTTTGCTTTTTGAAGTTTAAACTCTTCGATCTATGTATATTAGGTAAACTTACTTATCATTGTGTCATTAGCATAAAGTTGACTCTTAACAACTCTACTAATGATAGCTAAGTCTGTAACGATATAATTAGCCTCCAAGTTACCTATCTGATAATCTTGCTCAAAAATACAACATTTGATGTCACAGTCAAAATAGACTCAAAATCGAATGAGCTTAGTTGAGATTTCTTATGCCGCGGTGCCACGGCCCGCATTCACACAGGCCAGAGGGCGCCAGGCCAGGCCGAGAGGACGAACAGTCGGCGTGCGGTGGCCTGTAAATGTTGTACCCGCCTAATCATTGAATGTAATATTTCAACCAAACATTGCACTAAACGTGACAAGTCAGCGAAATCTGTATATATACCTAGAGCGAATTTTTTACTTTCAATTTGACAGTTGTTAGGTAAACCTAAATTTTAATCAATAGGTCTCCAGAATCTTTAACTAAGGTTGATGAGAACTAGACTGAAAATAAATACATCTAGGCTTAAGAATAGTTTGTCAGACATTATTAACGAGTGAATTTCTATTACATCAAGTGTTCTTACATTTAGATATGTAGAGTAATTAGAAGACATTGAAACGGGAGAGATTGGTTTGTTTCATATCGGCTGTCAAGTTCACAATATATTTAATCTTGCTTAGTTTTGAGCATTCTGCTTTACGTTTTCAGCAGACTATTATTGAAGAAGTTTGAAACGGTGATGGTACAGTTTTATGTAGATCAAAACTTCTTTGTACTCTTCTGTTCAGGTTCGTTCCCTCCCGTTTCAAAACATTAAGTTAATCTACATTTGAATAAACACAAGGTCGCACTGTGTTTTGGGATTGATTACACATTCATGTTTTACAACAAAGAGGAGGGGAGGGGACGCTGTGCGCTTTCAAACATATACAAAATATTCCACGCGAATAAATTCCAAATAATTTCGTCTATCTAATGTACAATATCATTTTTAGTTTACAAATTAACGCTAACACAAACTCTTCGTAATCTCCGCTGGACTTTGGCTTTGCCATCCTACTTCTTACCGTACTCTGTGCAATAATAATAAGTGAGAAAATAAACGAACCAAACGATCATGGCCGATCTTAGTAAGAAATTAAACTTGAGTGACCTTCTTTATCAGGTCGTCTCTGATAAAATAATTTAACTATTGCTACACCAAAATTAGATGGATTTCTAGTGAGCTATAGATAAGAGACTCGGACAACCCTTGAATACTTTCCAGTCCAGCCAATTTGAATGGTAGTGGAAAAGAAGGGCTCATCGACATATTTCATAAAATCTAACTAACTAAGCCATTCGATTCATTATAAGCGGGCCTTTCATTTGGTTAATTCGGTCGGAACAGCATTAAAGGCGCCCATTGTAAAGATAATCCACAAGCGACTAAAGGGATCACATTGCAGCTCAAACTTGACAGTAAGATGCACATTGCATACAAAATCGGTAAAGAAGGTTCACACACTAGATATTGCGATACCTATATAAAACTTACAGTTACATAAGCGCTGATTTTTTTTTACAGAATAATTACAATGTTGAACATTTAATTAGCCATTATCACTGAATAATTTTCTTTTGTTGATGAGCCCCTGCTTTTCCTGTGCCCTTCACTTGTTAGAGTTAAAATCTATAGGTTGTTGTACTTTTTATCCATACCAACTCTGGAACTCAATGTACTGAACACAGAAACGATTACAAAAGCCTCTAAACCGTTAATAAACTAAACATGTTGAAGGATGAAAGGGAAATACGTGGAGTCCTTGTTGATACTGCACAAGTTTCCTGACCCTGTAGTCCATCTGTCGTTTCCCTACTTTAATGGACTGTCTTCCAATGTCTATCTACGTCTGATAGTGTATTGACGTCTGTATTTTCATTCAAAGCAGGTATTGTCTTAAGTATAACTATCCATAACTTCACAAGCAGGTGATAACTTGCTTGTGAAATTGCGGAAGAGTTTAAATATAAGTACTGATGACTTAAGATGAATCCTGACTGATGATTTGACAGCATAGCGTCTTCTGCGAGGCACGAATGTGTCGTGGCTTCGTTCTTTACAGACTAGTCAGTGTTTATGGGAATATAGATGTCCATAATGAGCCTTTTTTGAGATATTCTGGGAAAGTTGGTTTGCTCCTGTCATCACCGAGTTCTGAATTAAATCGAATTGGATACAAAAGAGTTCCAAATCTACAATAGTTCGAATTAAATTAGATTCGATTCCAAGTCGGGGGTAGATAAGCCAGTTGGTTGCCTTTAGGTCTCGGAATTCAGCAGTTTTTTTTGCTACAAGTCAGAAGAGTAGTGCAGTATGAACCTGGGACGGGGGTGGGTCTGTGGGAATGCGATCGTGATGCTGCGTTCACTCCTTGAGCTTGTGCCAGTCGGCGATCTGCCGGCGCGGCGCTGCCTGAACCTCGCGCCAGTGGTGCCGTGCGCTGCCTGCTCCCACAGCACCTAGTTCCAGCCGACCGATCACCTGGGGAATAGACAGGTATTGTTAGTAGGTGACCACATATGAAAAGAACATAAGGGTTTAGCTCGATGCCTATGAGGATAAAAGGTGGACAGTTCCTCATCCTCCATTGAAAAGGGAGGATCTTCCAACCAGACCGGTGTTGTATCTGGTGAGCTTCCTACAGCCCTGTGGTTGTGGTCGAGCCGTTGTATATGTTCTAATTATCTCAGCTTTTTTAGGAATTATGAGACGTCAGATATATTGCGTAGTCTATATGTGGCGTTATAACTGCCGCCACGCGAGATTCTGACAGATCTGTGCCCTGTTTATCAAAACTTATAAGCCTTTATTACAAACATTTTTCCTGCAAAATATTTCGTTATTACAAATGGGTATGTGTTTATCAAAACTACACGTATAAATTATGGGTTACAAGTGTCGTTATTTATTTCACAAGTATATTTTTATATTTGTATTCGTGATTTTGTACATCAAAAGATCTTTTGTAAGTAACAATTTGTAGAAAATCATGGCAAATCCTGAGATTGGGACAACTCCCCATTCCGCGTTACCAGTTTACGAGTATCGTGCTTAGTACCGCAATCAAGTTCGATATTCTTTTTTTAAATGTGGTCAAGTGATTCAAGCGATGAAGAGAATATTAGAATAACGGAAGCGAGAACATATAAAAGAAGAATTAACTACGGTCATATGGAGATGACCTACGAATTCCACCGAAAGGTTTCGACTTAAAGCTGAAAAATTGTAAATCTTTTATATGCCCATAAAAACATTAAATTGTTTAAAAAATACAGTGATATTCACAATATAAATACTAGGAACAAACACAAATTTGTTGTACCTCCAACAAGGCTCACGAAAATTGGTCGCTCTATCAGGTGTCAATGTATACGCTTTTATAATAAACTTCCAAGCCACGTTCAAGATCTGAGCCTTAATAAATTCAAATCATTCATTAAACACAAGTTGTGTCAGAAAGCTTATTATACCGTTAAAGATTATATTGAGGACAAAAAGGCTTGGGATTGAACAGCTCCAAATTTTATTTTATTCTTTTATTTTTGCATACTGAAAGTTGACATGACTATTTACTTTGTACAGTATTATATTATTTTAATTTATTGTGAATGTGAAGACTATGTAGGTCATTGCTGTTTTTGTTTGTTTTATTTTTTCTCTCAGTTATTTTTAATCATCGTCTGGCAGTTTGAGTAATTTATGCAGCCTACCCCAATGTCCTTTCTTTGGTATTGTTCGTCGAATCGTTGAGCTCCTTAAGTTCTGAGTTGAGCTGCGCGATCACTGACAAATGCGTGCACTGACTGGACAGGTCCTCTCAATCTGTGTGGTTCTTTCCTCAAAAGACCATTTCAGACACCAATCTACATGGTCTTCACATGAAGTGACCAAGATTATGTTTGGACTTTATAAGAGACTGTGACCTCTGAGTTTGTTTCGGCCTTTCTTTTCAGAGTAGTCAGATAGGAAACGCCGACCTCATCTAGTTAAAAAAAAAAAAAAACATGATTGACTTGTAAAACTGTTTGTACAAACCTACTTACAGAAATAAAAATCATTTATCATTTAACATTTAATTAACAATTTGGGTAGCCATTTAGAAAGAAATTCAAACTGAAAGAACGCTCTGTCAACCAATTTAATATTATAAATTGCTCTACATTGGTTGGGAAACGGAGCTCAATACCATGCTGTTTCTTACGTGCATGGTGTAACAAAAGGCAGTGTATCTATGCAGTGCAGTCCAGCCAACAATACAGAAATTTTTGAAGACTTCGTTAAATCCAGGAGGTAGTACAGAAGTTTCATATGTTAAAAGGAATGCCATTAATTTATGGCTGTCTAATTGGTATCTTGATAGAAATTGATGGACCACACCAACATGAAGAAGTTTTCGTAGATCGACACGAAAATCATTCTTAACTCTTTGGTTGTGAGAGGCCCTGACAAGACGTTTTCTAATTGGCCCGGAAGCATGACAGTACAGTTTTAAGAAACATTTGTATGAGCAATTTGAAAATGGTTGGAGACCTATTTCACAAAGGATTCTCCTTGGCGACTCTGCATACCCTCTGAAGGAATGGATCATTACTCCTATAGTAATACATGGCAATAGACAATATTAAAAAAAACATACAAAAAAAAAATGGCGGGAAAAGAATGTGGCGGCATACCTTTTTTTGATTTTAGAACTTACAAGTATAATGACCTAGCGTTTAATTTTACATACCATGTAGATATTGTTTGAAAAACGTAATTTACAGGAACTTGTAAAAACTTCCTTGTAAAATCTAACTTGTGAATGCGTAGACTTGTAAGTTTTGATAAACAGGGCACTGGTATGAAAAATGGCAATGTTTATGTTTTTAAATTATGGTGTAGTTTATATAGCTATTATTATCTGCTTTAATGTGTGGTTTGAACTTGGAATGCATCTGCCAGGCGAAATATTTTAGGCCGTTGCGTTAACTGCCAAACAACATCCCATCCAACAAGTTACCGCGATCATCCTGAAGTCCTTTACTGTATCGTTGAATCAAAAAGCCACTAACCTCATTCTTAGTAACCCTGTCCCAGTCCAACACAAGCAGCTCGAGCGACACATGGTCGAGGGTCGCGTTGGGCGCGGCTGGAACCTCGAACACGAACGACTCGTTGAACACCGGGTTCAGCGTGCGCTTCTTCACGTGAGTCTTCTTCTTGGCGATGCGTTGGCCGTTGTATAGCAGGTACATCTTCACGTAGCTGTGGGTGAGAAGTATGGGTTAGTGTGGCTCCAATGTGTATTCATGAAATGCTAAATATTGGTTAGCTTTACAAGCAGGTCCTAGATCAACTTTGGTGAACATTCAAAGATTTAGGTAGGTAAGTAGTAAAACCCGTTATAGTTTCACCGATACCGCTGAACCGCGGGGCGGGAATATATATAGTTGTAAAATAGTTGTAATCATAAGAAGCCGATAACCACCTATATCTACAGACTCCCGGTTGTTTATCCGACTGCGAGCTAAAAGGGTTTTTGAGCCTAAATTATTTTATTTGTAACTACGTTTATAAAATGGTTTTTCACTATAGTGAAAATGTTGTTTGTTGCCCTTGCACAAAACTTTAATCGGGTTTTCCATTTAAAGTTTTGTACCTATTCACCCGTGGGTCTCTATTTCCCCGCTTTACCTGGTAGGTACCTAACTTCCTACGTTAATAATACGAAATTCGTAAATAAATAGGTACACACTCTTGCGCACGGGTCGTCGCGTGATCGTGAGCGACGATGCCGTGTCGTGCACCGTGCTTTCGATGCCATTTCAATTTATACATTTGAAGCCGTGGAAAATAGTATACAACGTTTGTTATCGAAAAAAAAAACCGTTTTCAACAGCGCGGTTGTTTTCGTTGTCAACCGGCTTCGCATCTATAGACGAGCAAGAAAGTTTAACCCACTTTACTTATAGTCTTCTATACATACACACCTAAATATTTTACCACTTTGTCGGCGTGATTAATACGTATAGGTATCCATGCCAAATTATAGCTTTCTAGTACTAAGTCTCTGAGCTGAGCCGCGGACAGACAGACAGACAGACGGTGAAACTATACAGGGTTATTGGTAAAACACCAACCACCTCTTAAGGGGTCATTGTACTCATCATTATGAACAACTTTTACTATGGGACCAAACCTGAAATCGTGAAAAAAATCAGCTGTTCGACATTTTGACGAATTATGCGAACATAAATGTACTGAAGAGCTGATTTTTTTTCGCGATTTCAGGTTTGGTCCCATAGTAAAAGTTGTTCATAATGACGAGTACAATGACCCCTTAAGAGGTCGTTGGTATTTTTCCAATAACCCTGTATATACGGGTTCCTTGTTGACTACGGAACCCTAAAAAGGCCTAAGTTAAGTGAATACTAACGGGTCAGCAAGTCCGGTGACGTCCATCTTGGGCAGGTTGCGGGCCTTCAGCAGCACGACTGTGAGACGAGCGGCCGCCGGCTGCCAGCACAGTGACACCAGCACCTCGCCGCGACCCACGCTGCGCATCTGCAGGTAGAAGGAGAACAATGTTGCATTGCTAGATGATGAGATCATGATACAAGTTATTGCAATATGGTACCAGGTCTAAGAGCGAAATGTGGCGCAACTGGAACGCTATGAGTGTGGTCAGACATGAGACACTGGTCACTGGTGATGTCGGGAGTGGTAAGCTCGTCCAGCGCATTCATTAGTGTTTCGCTCGTTTACTCGATTTCGGTGCTATTCGATGTCTTGCCCAACGATATCGCATGTCGTACTTAGTCATATATTAAATTCGGCATCACGTGTTCTGCGTGGTGTTCTCGAAAGTTTGTCTGGGCCACAATCTGTAGTCTGGGCTGTTTTATAAGGAAATATGACTATCACCGAAAAGTCTGTTGTTAACGTTACAATAAGTCTTTCTTTACGGCCTACTGAAGTCTCCTGCTTACCTTGAGACTACGTGGTTGTATCTCGCGGCAGAGCGCCATGGCCTCGCCACTCTGTAGCTGCAGGCTCGTCAGCGGGGACACCACCTCTCCAATTATTTCATCACGCGAATATCTGGAACATAAAATTAACATTATAAGCCAAATTTCTACTTTTTCAAGTCTAAAGAAGTTCCGATTATATCACTGACAAAAGTATTAGCTCGTCTTGGTACGGCCAGCGACAAAAGTCTCTGATAACTCTGCTGCTTTTACACATTTTCTAAATTGCCACAAGATTATTCGATACATTGTATTTTCAGCATTTCAACCTACGAGTTAATATTATCATATTTTACTTATGTTCCGATTTAAATTAAATATTTAGCTCAATAATTAAGATTTTAAAACCTGAAGTGTTAATAAACTTTTGTCGCTGACTGTAGGTACAGACCAAATCAGAAAATGGTTGCTATTGAGGGTAGAAAATATACCTGGGTAAATAAAGTTTTGCTCTTTACCTGTCAAAGCTGAGTACGACGAAGTGCAGGGTGATGGCGGCGATCTGGTGCGGGGCGATGCCGTAGAAAGTGAAGTCCTCGTCGTATACCGGGCAGCGGGTCTTGCGAACAACTCTGAAAGTGTTAAGCTTAAGTAAATAAATAAGTAAAGAAAGAAAGTACGAAGTACTTAGGTAGTTATCAAAAACTTCGTAGGCAAACCGTATTCAATCACCAAACTTTTGATACAGACGTCTTAGGCCTCGCCTCCTCTAAAACTTGCGATAACTTATGTCACGAAAAAACTTGGACTTTCGAAAAATACAGCCGAACTCTTTTTGCCTTTTTAATCGACTTCCAAAAAGGAGGTGGTTTATTATTACTTTAAATAATGTATGTTTTTTTTTATCTATGTTCACAGCGATTTCTCTGTCAATTGCGGACCGATTTTGAAAATTATTTTTTTGTTTGAATGGGTATGCTCTCGAGGTGGTCCCAAGACAGTCAGAATCTGATGTGGGGATCCCATGGAAATCGAGAGAAACACTCAAATTTTATAGGCACACTTATAGCGATTTGGGTGTTTTTATAGTAACTAGTGCATCGAAAAGCATTCCGAGAGCATCGCACGAATTACTATACCCAATACTAATACCTAATACGATACTTCACCCGATGGTGCTCCAATGGGTGAAGTGAACTACTTAATATTAAGTATTTCACGGGTTGCGATTCGATTAGGATTACCTACTTTAATATGGTTGCTAAGAAATGTAGGTATGCTTGTAACAATGCTTATGGTCAAGTGGAGCTGATGGTAAGTTCTTCTGGTCCAGGAGAACTCCTCAACAATTAACGTAGCTGCATCGGAAAAGCAATATTTTGTAAAAGGTATACAGGGTTATTTGTAAAACACCAGCAACCTCGTAAGGGGTCATTGTACTCATCATTATGAACAACTTTTACTATGGGACCAAACCTGAAATCGCAAAAAAATCAGCTGTTCAGTACATTTTGACAAATTATGCGAACATAAATGTACTGAACAGCTGATTTTTTCGCGATTTCAAGTTTGGTCCCATAGTAAAAGTTGTTCATAATGATGAGTACAATCACCCCTTAAGAGGTTGCTGGTGTTTTACAAATAACCCTGTATAAATTACAAACTGACCCACTAACTTACACTACAACTTTTTTGCCACCGACTTCCGAAATTAAAGTTATTTTTCACTGTGTAGGTAGTGTTTTGTTTTGGAAGTCGGTTGATTTTTTTTTTGTAAATTTGCAGCTTTTGCAAAAAGATGTTAACTGCCATCGCGCTAACATAACGCAGATTCGATTATATCAGTCGGTGTCTATGACCAAAAATAACATGTTTAGTTTCTCTGTCGTCGGATCATTAGGTCCTTCTTGTGACAATGGGGCGGGCGTCTATATATACCTTTAAGAGATAGTAATAAAACAAAGTCGCTTTTCCTGTTGTTCTTCTAAACTATCATCACAGAGTATTAAGTCCGGAAGGAATAATGGGATTAATGTAATCATCAAACATCATAACTATTCATACTAAAAAAAGCTCGAGGCTTTGTCAAGTCGTAAATACTGTGCGAAGCAGGGAACTTACTAGTACTACTAGGGTACTTACTAGTATAATTAATTAAAAAAGGTCAAAAAAAAAACTTTTATTTCTGACCCATAGGAACACAATAAGGTGGCTAAGTAATAATGCATGGGTCGATCCATCAGCTCATTCCTCCGCTAGACGTTGAACGTCCCGTTTTATTGCTATGGCTTTTGACTTGTTTTTTGCGGAGAATCACTGACTCCTAAGACACAGGCACATACACCTAGTTTAGGAGTCAGGGAATTAAAATTATTGTGACCTAGTTATAAGCCTTATATGCTCTTAGTTTTAAGTTCCTGTAATTGTGATGGCTTTTGGTGAAAATAAAGAATTTATTTATTTATTTATTTATAGCTTAAGCTACGCTTGCTGGGGTTGGTCCGTGGATGGGTGACCATCTTTATATACCTTGACTCCTCAGTGCCTCGGAAAGCTCGTTAAGCTGTTAATCCCGGCTCATTCACAGATCCTTGACACTTGACCCTTACGGGTCGTCAGAAGCCCGAAAGTCTGACAACCAGTCTTACCCATTGCGTAGTACATATATATCGATGGTCTTACCACCCGATTTCCCATAAAAAAAAAAAACTGTTGTACTGACCGTGTCTTAACCTTGTGTTGCTTGTCGGGCAACAGCTGCAGCTTGACGTAGGGGTCCGGACCTGCGGGCTCGCGACCTGGCAGACCCTGGCACGATACCACCGACACCACCAGCGCGTTCTTCTCGTTCTCATAGCTGCGGACGAAATAAAGGCGAATTCAAATAACGAATCTATAATTGACTCGATTGCCTCGTTGGGGCTGCAATCTCGACATAGATAGCGATCGCATTACGACCGTCTCTAGACGGTCAAAATTGCATGACTAACACGAAAAATCACATGCTTGTCAAGCAATTTTGACTGTCTAGGTACCCCAATATGACTTTGCGACAGAATTCGGTAGTAAAGAAAGAAAGAAAGAAAGAAAAATATGTTTATTTGTCACAGAAACACGTGCATACAAAAATATAATTAACTCGAGTTTTACAATAAGAAAAATAAAACAAATCACGAGCACAAAACAAAAGTCGGCAGCTGCTGGCACGCCATGACTGTGACAAGAAGGCTTCCACTCAGCATGATGCTGTGCTATGGGGGGCCCACAGCACAGCGCTGGTTTTCAGTGGTCACCCGAAAAAGACGTAGGTACGGAAACCAAGTCAGGTTAAATGATCTGTACATGAATTAGTAAATAAATAAATAAAATAAAATAAAGCGATCGTTATCTATGTCGAGACTGCAGCCCTTGGTCTATAAACGCTCCTGCTGAGCATGCGGGTAAGTGGTAGGTACTATTGGGTTTTTCCATCTGGAATTTCTCAGTAGCAGTCTGGAATCTAGACTTGTGCCCGGTTGAAGGCAATAGGCTCTCCCCTATTACATGGGACTTAAGGCGAAAGCGCCAGGGTAGCCAGTGAAATTCAAATTTTCATAAGTTTTTTGCAATTTGCAAGTCAGTATTAGGTTGTACCTATGTTAATCAAAATATGATTCGCGGCCGTAACATGTATGTAGTTACAGAATTATAATCATTAAAGTGATCAATACAACTTTTTAAGACCAGGTAATCTTATTGAATTACTATTTCGTGAAATCTTGACAATGGAGGATTAACTTGACAGGCCAGCTGGCGTGGTTGATTAAGATACCGTCTATCACGCCTCAGGTCGTGGGTTCGTTTTCCATCCAAGACAAACATTTGTGTGCATGAACATGTCTGTTTGTCCTGAGTCTGGGTGTAATTATCTACATAAGTATGTATTTACAAAAAAAAGTAGTGTATGTAGTATATCAGTTATATGGTTTCCATAGTACAAGCTCTGCTTAGTTTGGGATCAGATGACCGTGTGTGGAATGTCTCAGGATATTATTATTATTATACTAACTTAAGAAGTTAGAGGAGGAGGAGGAGATTTGTAGATCTTCCACAAACATCCATCCCAACTTTCGCTTTTATAATATTAGTAGGATAATCATTTTAGAGTGATAGTACCTAATTTAGTTGAGTTTATTTCTCCAAAACATTGAAAGATTTTTTGTGTAGTTATAGCGTCTCTTTGGTTCTTCTATTTGACGATAGATTGTGTTAAATTCAGTAAAGACTTATGGTCAACTCACATCTGTCAGCACGGAATCGCATCTTTTGAAAAGAGAAAAGGTAAGTGCGCGCGGCAGAATGCGAGCGCATCGCCGATTCCGCCGCGCGCACTCTATCTTTCTCGCTCTAGCAAATAACGATCCTGAGAGATAGAAATGGATAGAGCATGAAATAATGCGATTCCGTGCTGACAGATGTCAGTTGACCCATATTTTAAAGTTAATAAAGTTCCACGTTGAGGGAGGGTGTTTGTAAGTCCGCCCGATTACATATATTGTGTAAAACACAGCAGGCAAAAGAGGTATTATATCCTCACACAAGTCTTCGAATAATTCCCGTGTGATGCTATAGTTTCCTATGGACTCCTGGGAATACTCGCCAACCGAAAGTGTTGGCGTAAACATCGATGGCGTCGCCTCCGCTCTTCCTGTAGAGCTACTTCGAGCATTAAAAAAGCAGCCATAGTTTCGAAATCTTCTTAAGCTTGTTGCTTTCGTTGACAGCAAACTATTTTGATGTCGTATCAACTGACATAACGATCCGTCAAAACAAGTGTCAAGTTCAGTTTTTCGGACGGGCAAAATCACATCGGGAGTAGGGACGAATCATCCGTCCGTAGGTGATAGTGAGAGTCGAAATTACGGACTTCGCGCTTAGGGCGTAGACCCCCTGTTTATAAGTAAAGTTAGAAGTAAAGTTATTCTTCGGTAGCTCAACATGCTAAATAATACTTATAAGTTTTTCTGTAAGTAATTACAGAAACACTTATAAGTAAGTATTATTAGTATTACTTCGAAGTTGTATGTAAATACAACTTCGAAAACAAATCAGTAGTCGTAATACAAATCAATACACGAAAATACAAATAGAAACTCATTTCATAATCTGTCGTCAATACGACTAAGTTGCACGGAAACCGATATTCACCATACACGCGAATATTCAGTACTTTCCAAATTACGTCTGGCATTTGTTATCGATTTAACCCCGTCGCGCGTCGTGTACTAGGGCTAACCGTTGTAGGTATGCGTTAGGCTCTAGATGTAAACTAGGTCATATCGGGACACTAGGTCGAAATACAGTCAATATTATAAGTAATATTTGTTCGGATTTGTATCGACCAGGTCGACAGCGTTACGAAAAATTGTTATTTCTAGCTACTTCTGTAACTTGTTTTCTTCAGTTGTTCTTCAAGATTATACTCGTAGCATATTTATGAGTAATATAATATAGCTTTAGAGTTAGACTTTCATAAAACCAACTCCGTCTTCATCTACAATATGTAACAAAAACCCTGTTGTTCCTTTTAACACATGATTGTACTCCTGATAACAAACAACTTTTACTATGGGACCAAACATGAAATCGCGAAAAAAAACCTCTAATGCTCCCCACCATAGAACAGATCTATTTCATCTGTTCTGTGCTCCCTACAATTTGACGAGTTATGCGAACACGAATGCATGGAACAGCAGATTTTTTTTTTCGCGAATTCCGTTTGGTCCCATAGTAAAAGAAGTTTGTTATCATGAGTACAGTAGGGTTTTTGTTACATATTGTATACAAGAATATCAACGGTTTTCCATTCTGTAATGGGTTTTAATTTATCCGAACTTCCAGCAGATGTTTTTTACCAAAACACAATCTCGTAATCAAGTGGCCTCTACAACCTCGAAAACTAATAAACTTTCTATTTGGTGTCTACAAATAGATAAGGATAAAGGGATACTTCTGTAAACGTAAGTACGTGAGCCCTGTAACTGTAGTACAGTCAGCGTTGAAAATATCGGGATAAATGATAAATGATTTTTATTTCTGTAAGTAGGTTTGTACAAACACTTTTACAAGTCAATATTTTTTTTTTTTAAACTAGATGAGGTCGGCGTTTCCTATCTGACTACTCTGAGAAGAAAGGCCGAAACAAACTCAGAGGTCACAGTCTCTTATAAAGTCCAGACATAATCTTGGTCACTTCATGTGAAGACCATGTAGATTGGTGTCTGAAATGGTCTTTTGAGGAAAGAACCACACAGATTGAGAGGACCTGTCCAGTCAGTGCACGCATTTGTCAGTAATCGCGCAGCTCAACTCAGAACTTAAGGAGCTCAACGATTCGACGAACAATACCAAAGAAAGGACTTGGGGTAGGCCGCATAGATTACTCAAACTGCCAGACCATGATTAAAAATAACTGAGAGAAAAAAAAAAAAAAAAAGGAAGTGCAGATGGTGCAAATTGATCAGGAAAATTATCATACCAAACACTCTTATAGTAGGATACGCGAAGTGTCAGGCGATTTTGTGCAATGTGCGGTGCTACCACATTGACTTGTTCTACACTAAATAAACTGGCCTGCAAATTATTATAGAACTTTCTACCAAGAAAATCTAAATATGTATCTGAATGACTCGACGGGCTTGTGGCTAAGTAATAACAGCCGCAAGGGTAGATTGATCAGGTTAAGCTAAGCTTGCCGCGGTTTATCGGCGGATGGGTGACCATCTTTACATACCAAGACCGTCCGTGCCTCGGATAGCACGTTAAGCGCCGTTGGTTCCGTCTGTCTTTCGGGGATCTTTTACGGGTCGTCAGAAGCCCGAAAGTCTGACAACCAAGTGGAGCTCAGAAACGCAGTCGCTCCATGCAATTAAATCCAGTAGCCCTGCTCATGGAAGTAGCTCTAGTTTGTCACAAACTTAAATTAGGATGTCGCTTCATAAACGCATAGTACCATTTTTTTCCCGCAGATTGTTTAATTTTGTTAAAACCATGTTTTATATTATTTTTCTCCGCTAACTTAAATGCCAGTCGGCTAATATCTGTAGGAATAATGTCGTATAAGCAACCTTCCATCTCAAGAACGTGTTAACCAGCTCATATTATAATTCTGGAGGGAGGTCACTTTCGGAACCCGGTATTTGGACGTGTTCTGTGGCCTTTTGGTTTACTCCATCTAACGTTTGTTTCAGTGTTGCTTTCGGGACTCCATATATTCTGCTTGCTTCATTTAAACCAACTCTTTGTTTCCTTTTTGTTTCTAAAGCAAGGTTCATGATACTTCTTTGGTTCCATGCATAGTTCTTCCTTTTTTCGACATTCTGGAATTTTATTTTTTTTCCATAATTAGTGAAATACTCGGGACCTATTCCTATAACTATGACCAGAAAAATACAGTAAAAAGTTGCTATGAGTGGTAATCAGCTGCATCCGGTTAGACTGGAAGTCGACCCCAATATAGTTGGGGAAAGGCTAGGCAGATTCAGATGTTATTTCAATGACTCCCGGCCATGTTGTTTCGGAATGAACACTGTATACAACAACAGCTGTTCTACTGACTACATTTTTTTCCACATTAATATTCAGTTTAATTTTCTTACTTATTCAGGTCATTTTGAACGGCCCGTTTGTCTCTATAGTTTCAACGCTGACTGTACTCAGTACGTGAGTGAATAGGGGTCGAAAGAAACACGTTACAAAGTTTATAGAGATGGCGGTGGAGCGGGGACGGGCGACACTTTCCCGATATTTTACGATTAGACCTCTAGGGACTGGTTTAGTTTACGTTTTATTGGTAAATATATGTGAGAGGGAGTCACGTTACGTATTGGAGTAGTGAATCAATGAATTAATGTCAACTGTCGAAAAGTGTTATTTAAATTATGGTGATAAATAAAACTGGCAGACATAAAGAAACGCGACTCTAGTAGAAGAAATTCTATGTAAACTTCATGTATGTTGACAATCAGAATCGTGTCGCACCATCGCGTCGCGCCTGTCTCTGGGAGCCTTTTATTATTGCAATAACAAATAAAAATGAGATCACAAAATCATACCTATCAAGTGTATTCAATAAACAACACCTTTCGTATGCCAATCTACTTCCAATATCAAACTTGTTATCAACAAAACCACCCCTAAAACCTTTACAACAACAATAATCCCGAAAATAGTGGATTTGTACCTGATAAGGGGAAAATTTTACAAGCGGCTGAGTATCGTAAAACGAATATATTCAAGTTTACGGCCTGTGCCAGACGCTATGCCATTTTATTATTAAAACACAGTAAAAAGGCTTAGCCATTAAAGGCTTTTATGCTCTGTGTAACAAAACACCCCCTAGGGCTGTACAAATGGATTACTTTTTAGTAAGACTAGCTAGAGTAATATTCCGAAAAGTTGAATGCGAGCGAAGTTTAGCGAGTGAAGAGGTGAGTTATAATGATATACATCCCTAATAATAGAGGTAAAAAACGTGAATTTATTGTTTATGTGAAGCGGTAAAGTTTATGGTTGTGCTCGAGTTTAATATCCATTTAGTCTCGGATGTTTATACAACGTAACCGCATTTTTTATCATGAAAATGCGATTAACGCCACTCGATTTAACGACAAACTCTCTAAAATGTCGAAATTAAGTACTAGACTTTGGTTGGTTTACCTTGTTGACAGTATACACTCTATGTAGCATCACACCCAACTAAATAACGACAAAAATACATCATTATTATGTAATAAACAGTACTTGCTAAGTTGCCGAAATTAATAAGAACTGCAGCTGTGTACGTTCTTTTGTATGTTGTTTTGTTGCTTTATTGTCTAGCTTGTATTTACCTCGACTGTCGGTATCATACTGAAGATTCTAAGGCGCCGTCCTATTGTCATCGCTCGTAGGATAATGCGTGCGTCCGAAGAAAATGATCGTGCGACCGTGCGTTCAAACATACTGATATCTCCTATTGAATTCCGCGCGATCATGCAAAAGCTGCAGCCATTTCGAGTGTGATCGCATCGCTCCAAAACAGGACAAACAATTTCTTATCGCGCGAGCGGTTTCATCGCACGTTGAAATCGCATCGCATCATCGCACGAGCGATGACAACAGGACGGCGTCTAAGGAATTCGCTTCTTTTGTTTGTTGTGATTACCTTGCACGTGTTTACCTCGGCTGCTAGACGTTATGACGTTAGGTTGGAGAGGCGCCACGGTGTCCTCACCTACCGCCTGACACAGCTCCTCACCCATATATATCGATGTCCTCACCGGACACGGTTGCTTCGGGAGATTCCATTCAATGGTATTCACTTATCCTATTTAAAGATTACCAGTGTGCAGTGATGGCCCAGTGGTAATGGCCGCGACTTACAAGGTCGTGGGTAAACCCCGACAGGCGCTTTACTTTGTGTAAATAATTTCCCAAAATGTTGAAGGAAAACATCAACATACCACCCCGCACTGGGTCCGCAAAGATTAACACCATTATTTTATTAATCGGAACTTTACTTGAAGCGATCATATCCACGAACCTGTAGGACTTAGCTGTACAAAAGCATTCTAAATAAATTTAAAAGCTTAACGAAGCTTAGATCTCCGTAATGATTTAAGAGATAACGCTTTATGAGTAATTCTTCCGTGAACAGTGCTTTAGAGGATCGTGAAGTGCCGATACGCGGCGCGAGTCTTGCGAGGCAATTAGGTACTACATTTCGTTTTTGAAATATTGTTTCTGCCGATAAAGTTTTCACCCGCCTAAACCTCTACGAAATAAGACAATTTTGGTCTCATTAGATTCAGGACACCTTAATCTAGGTCTGTACGTTTTCTTTTTTTTAACCGACTTCAAAAAAAGGAGGAGGTTCTCAGTTCGTCGGAATCTTTTTTTTTATGTATGTTCCCCGATTATTCGAAGACGGCTAGACCGATTTGGAAAATTATTTTTTTATTTGAAAGGGTATACTGTCTAGTTGGTCCCATTGTCATCAGATCAGGATCTGATGATGGGCTCCTGAAGAAATCGACGGAACTCTTCAAATATTATAGGCACACCTATAGCGATTTGGGTATTTTTTATAGTAATTCGTGCATTTGTTCTTGGAAATCACCATTAGGTCAAGTGGAACTGATGATGAAGATCACGGATGGCCACCGGAAGTACTCAATAATAAGTATTTCCAGGGTTGCGATTCGATTAGGTACCTACTTTAATATATTATCGCATTTTGGTTGAAAATTTACAGCTTCACAATCCTGTTAAGGTTAAAAGCAGTTTGATATTTACCTTAGAAATATTTTATTTAACTTGAAAAGATATTGTATAAAAAGAAAGCTTAGGAATCATAATATTATAATCCTAGTCGGTTGAGTCGGACATAATTTGATAATTCCTAAGGAGTTTAACTGTAGTTTAATTACATAACATAATGACAATCTACACGTAGATCGGAAAATCCTACTTTGTAAAACCCAATCTGCCTAGTCTTTTACCAACTATGTTGGGGTTGGCTTCCAGTCTAACCGGATACAGCTGAATACCAGTATTTTACATCGAGCTACTGCCTATCTGACCTCCACAACCCAATAAATGGGTAATACGATATTCCATGGTACTGGTAACTGTCCAAGATCCACTATTGACGCTTTCCGAGGCACGAAAGAGTCTCGGTATGTAAAGATGGTCACCCATCCACGGACCAACCCCAGCAAGTGTGGCTTAACCTGATGACTCTATCGGTGCGGCTGTTATATGTCCAAAACTGAAGTGACCTTTCAGCCGCTAACAAACTGAAAATAAGACCGACACCTATTCAAAACCACTTCATTATCACTGTCAAAACCATAGCATAATTATCTCTTCAAACAAAGACAAAGTAAACTAAGCCAGAGAACTCAATTTGATTGCGGCGTGAAGTACTCGTCTCCATTATAATGACCGCGGGATGCCCGCGCCGTGGCGACCGCAGACATTGTTATAAGTCCGCAAATTACCGGAACTCCGTAGACTCCGCAAATTACTGGAACTCCGTAGACTCCACAAGTTCCGCAGCTCCGGAGCTCCGGCGTGACAAATAAAACGTCGCCGGTGCGTAAACAAACGAAACTATTTAATGAGACAATTTAACTTTGTACCAAAAGTTAAGGGTTTGTTGGTGCGTGGCCCCAGCCATGTGAGTTTTACTTTTATATTACACACAATTAAAAGGTGAGAGTTTTCGCACTGAATCAGAATGAAAAACTTTTTGTTTCCTAGACTTCGTAATACATAAAACAAGGACGAGAGAGAGACATGGACAAAATATCTGTGTAGTCTTAAACTTACTTTGAAAACATGTTATCAGAATAAGTACATTCTAAATGTCGTGATATTTCTGTATCTATTGTAATTTTGACCCAGTCATCCATCATCCAAGTGTGGGTATGTATTTCGTGTCATATTACGTAAGATATTCTGTTACGACAAAAACTAAATTAACGAATATAGAGAGAAAAAAAGATGAGACTAATCTTAGGTCCAAAGCAACATAATTCATCGACATTTTCTCTCTTACGCTGAATAAACTTGACCCTCTAAAATGACCTTAGGCCGTTGTAGTGCGGCTTAAGTTTTAAGAAATTGTTATCTTTATGATCACTAGTCGTCTCGACTCCCGAGTCGAGTTTTTTACGGGATTAAATATCACCATAAAATACTTTGATACCCTATATAAGCTTTTTGCACTTCAAATTGTATTCAAACACCAAATGTAGTAAATGATCACCAAATCTAGTAAATGATCACCAAATCTTAACGAGCGAATTATTGCGTTAGGTTAGGTTAGGTTTTTTTTTTATATTTGTTTGATTTGCTTTTAATGTTCTTTCTAGGTTAGGTTAGGTTAGGTTAATAATGATTAGTTTGTAGTCTAGGATAGCAAGATGTTAAACATTTTGTTTATAATTTCACAATAAAATGGAGTTTTAACTTTGGTGATCATTTACTATTTTTGGCAGTATTTTACTTTATTTGGTGGTAAGTTAAACATAAGCCGTTTTTTACTCCGCAGGTGGGACGGCCAGGGCTCTAACCGTTATTATAGAGAGTCAAACTACGAAAAAACTCATAGATTTTAGTTCGGTAATCAATAATTGACCTTTAAATTAACAACAGTAAAAATAACAAAATTATATCCTAATTTAAGTAAAACTATTCACAAACTAAAATATGGCGTAGAAAAATTCATCCGTATCGCTGTCAACTGGTAATGTACCCAAGAGACTGGCGGCATTACCACGTTGTATGACAATGCTTAGCCTCTAGCCAAGGTAAAAGCCAGCTTCTTGGGTCACGGGAAGTGCCAACCAGCCGTTTCGAGATTTCCTTAAAGAGACCATGATACTCGGACTCCACGGCACGAGGGTTTCAACCCCAAATGGCTCGAAAATTTAATTACCAGTAAGGTTATATTTACGCCGTTTGAGGTCATCCACAGCCGCAGTAGCGGCGCGCCAGCACCACGCTGAGCCAGGAAGATGGGATGGCGCAAGAATATCGACACACGTTGCATCCCACATTTAGTTTTTAGTAAGGTTATGTGTTTCAACTGTTTATGTATTTATCAATTAAAATCGGGATAATAATTTATAACTATCTCACTTACCTACAAAATAGCAAGAACTACTAAAGATTCTAACAGAACACTATTCAAAGAATTCTCTCCTCTTTTTATTCCAATATTCCGTTCTCATTATCTCGTCTCGTATAATCATTTTCATCTCACAGATAATACGGCTTCCACTCTGATCCTTCCAGCGGTAATGAGTAATGATGGACATAGTCGGGATTTTTTCCTAGAAAATAGGGAGTTTATGGACGTAATATACCTTTGAAAATACTTGAAAAGGAGACCGCTGCGACCATGAACGATAGATAATAGGTCCACGACCGTAATTACGATTGTGGAAATTTTGCATGCGGCCATTTTAGTTGCTAACCATGAGATGTGTTTTGGAATTTCTGACATAGTGACATAAGTTGGCTTATTTGAAGAGACATGCTTTGTTGATTTAGATATAGTTAGTTCCTATCACAAACTAGCGAAAGAGGTGGTAATGTTACTGTGTAACTTTAAATAGTAAAGAGGGAAATGTTTTAAGAAACTGATTTGGATACTGGGATACAAAACTAGCCACATCCAGGAAATGTAGGTAGCTGTTTCAATGTTACCATCAAGAGCCTTTTTGACGTGTGGAAATAAAAATATTTTATTTAGGATAGAAACACACAGGAAATACAAACAATACAAAAGGAACATTTAAAAGAAAATTAGGTAGGTGTAGATATATGTTATATTAAGTTTTAGATTTCTATTGTATATAGGGTGTACTGGTAATTAGTGACGGATACCACAGATTAATACAAATGGGACACTCCGTAAAATCATTTAAATAAAAAGCGACTCTCGCTGTGACACAATAAAGTGCAATTCAGGTCGCATAACGCTTACAGTTATATTCACCTACAAGTTAGAGAGGCATGGCCTATCTCACTGGGCCAATTCAGTAGGACTGCCGCGGTCAGATGGTATAAGAGTTACGCGTAAGAAAGAGATTTCACGAAATAGCCATTCATTAGGATTATACGAGTATAAACATAGGAGTTGCGTTGATGATTTGAATGATTATAACTCTATAAATACAGATTTGTTACGTCCGCGAATCATATTCAGATTAACAAAAAAAGTAAGAAAATTGGAATTTCGCGGGCTACCGGGAGCTTACGCCTTAAACACATGACTCATGATAACAAACAACTTTTAGTATGGGACCAAACCGGAAATCACGAAAAAAGTCAGCTGCTCCCTACATTTATGTTCGCATAACTCGTCAAAATGTGAGGAACAGCTGATTTTTTTAATACTAAAAGTTGTTCGTTAACATGAGTACAATCATGTCTTTAAGTATCGGTCAATAATTACCAGTGGAATAATCAATTTAGTTATAACTTTTCGCATATCCATACATTAGTGATAAGTAAGCAGTTCAGGTACATAGAAGGCTGCATATATAGCATATCCTTCACATACACGGGTTACAGCTCAGCCAAGGTCAGCCGCTGACCGTGTCCGTGGCAGGAGTGCATGTTTAGCTGAAGACCTTGGACGCATTAGCAGTTTCCGCTGGCATTTCATATGTTTCATATCACACGGCAAATCTGTGTAGCCTAAGTGCATTAGAATTACTTTACGAAACTTTTGTGAAATTGAAAGACTAGAACGGAAATTGTTTACACTTCGGGTTTTATTTTTAATGCTCTAATTTATTGTATAATTTGTATATCTTTAAATTTAAATAAATATTTATTCCTGAATTCTCGTAATTGCACCTACCACTGTTTAAAATGTGCCTCTGCATCACCCAATGGTTGACTGGTAGAAAATGCTTATGGCATTTTAAGTCCGCCTCTGTTCATTTATGTGCTTAGAGTATTAAATAAATAAATTCATACTTACCTAAAATAAAATCGTAGCAAAATCAACACTGAACATTGAATAGGTATTAAAAAATAATGTTACAAGGTCTGGGAACGATTTTAATACCGAAAATATAGTTTTTAGATTTTTTCTATTTCGTCTTATTTTTCTCTTTTTTAGGGTTCCGTAGTCAACAAGTTCAACTTATTCTTTATTAACATAAAAACATAATATCCTAACTAAAACTATTAAAAAACTAAAATATGGGTCAAAAACAGTTCCTCCGCCGACTGTCGACTGGTAATGTACCCAAAAGACTGGCGGCATTGCCACGTTGTATTATGGCTAGATTCTTCTCAAATTTTGCATCGCTATTCCCTATAAGTCTGGTCAGTCTGCAGGTTATAAAGTATCACGCTATTTGCTATGGGGGATGAGCAATATTGCATCATGTTCGTATTCTTCTATAGTCTACCGCAAATTGTAAAAAGACAAGCCCAAAGTTATCAGATATTGCAGATATCGAACCTTTCAAATAATTATCATTATCCTATACCTATATGGAGCTAAGCAGACAATCATGACATAAGAACGACTATTTTAGAAACCTTAGAACAAAGCAATTGGCTTAGCGGTTCGACGACTGCTTTTTTGAAGCCTGTGGTTGTTAGATCGATTCCCAACTATTAATATTTCTTGTATTTCTTATTTTACAAGTTGTAATAAATGCTAGTTCGTAGAACGTAGTACAGAAAAACGGGAAGTTTAGACCTCTTCTGGCATTTAGGATTATCTATGGTTAGGTGAGTGTTATATTATTTAAGTTATAGCCGTTCGTAAGGAACAGTTTGTATCATTGTTGTGCCATTAGGTAGCATACGCAAGAACGCAGGCGTTCATTAATTCGTTAAAATTCGCAAGTAATGGGAAATTGTTAGTGAAGGCTGCGAGTGTTGACCTCAGGTCGAGCTGCTTCTCACATGGATATATAACTGTATATCTTTTGCTCCCACGTCAGCAATCCTGACTCTCTGTATATTTTGGCTGCTGAGACCAAACCTACAAACGTACATACAGGGAAGTTTTATAAAAATGTGATGGCTATTTTAGTATATTGTGGTATGTATTTGGTCTTACAACTTCCACGCGAACGAAGTCGCGGGCAAAAGCTAGTATACATTAAAAACAGTTCCATGTCTGACCGACAGACAGCGCACGCCGCGCCGCCTAAACTACGAAATAAGGTGTAGGTCTGTGAAGTAAGAAAGTTTTTTCTTAACTCTACAACCCCTTGGGCTGCAGTTTCCACATAAATAGCGATCGCTTTACGACCGAATTCGGTCGCAAAGTCCTAAGGCGGTCCCTAGACGGTCAAAACTGCATGATAAACACGAGAAAATCACATGCTTGTCAACCAATTTTGACCGTCTAGGTACCCCATTAGGACTTTGTGACTGAATTCGGTCGTAAAGCGATCAGTATCTATTTCGAGTCAATGGGGTATTGGTTTGTTTGCCAACGGAGTTACGAAACCACAAAAAAATAAATATTTGTACGAAATTTTGTATAGATCTATAACAAAATTACTGCCGTTTGCAGAAAACTATTATTTTCTTGAATAAAACAGCTAGCCGGCTTCGGAAGCCGGTGCTACACCGAACAAAGGTACAGTACAATATTTATCGTGAACAAAGGTATACTTCAACTGCGTTACGACAAAGCGTCGACACAAAACAAATCCTGTGTCGTGCGGCGTTGTGCGATGTCGTACAATGTCGTGCGGAGTCGTGCAACGTAATTGTGGGTGGCGGGGTAGTTATTGATTCGTAGACTTCCCCATTACGTAGAGTGGTGACGTGTCGATAATGTGGGAATATCGGCTCTGTAATGCATGGATTGTAAGTACTTGACTGTTGTGACAGCCTGTCGACATGAAATACTAAGTGAAATCGTGTGCCGTGCCGATGTTATCGTTTCGTGACTCATAAACAGGGTAGCTAGAGCGTAAATGTATTTCCATGTTATGTGTGGTGTAGTGAAGATATTGAAAAAACAGTAGCTTTCGTAAATATACAGGTGCATTAAAAATAAAGTCGTTTTATTAGGTTGGTTAGCCTTCTAGCTATCTTGTCGTCTAACGGTTTAATCATGCAATTTCCATTTTTTTTTTGTGATGGGTTTGTTCTTGACTCTAGTCTAGATCAGAGGTGACAGAGACAAAGTCGACGATGGAGAGAGCTTACCTAGAAGAAGCCTGTTCACTCTCACTTTGAAAAGATTAGGGTTGTATGCGTTCGGAAACACAGACGCATGTAGTGAGTTCCACTCCTTTGCTGCGCGCATTATAAAAGACATTTGGAAGCGCTTAGTGCGAATTGGTGGAATAGCAACCAGGTAGGGATGGTAACTGGCATTGCGTCTAGATGTCCGATGTTAGAAGGGGGTAGGTGGAATGAGGTCGTGGAGTTCTCGGGCACACTCTCCGAAGTACAATCTGTAGAAGACCGACAAGCAGGCAACCTTGCGGCGATGAGCCAAGCTGTGAAGCTTGGCATCCACCAGTTTTACGTCGCCAACGAGCCTCTTAGCTCTGCGTTCCACTAAAACTGGTTGTCAGGCTTTCGGGCTTCTGAGGACCCGTAACGACAGTCAAAGACCCACGAATGACAGCTGGGACCAATGGCTTAACCTGCTTTCCGTAGGGTAAGATGTATGTAAAGTGTTCACCCATCCACGGACCAACCGCGGCTAGCGCAGCTTTATCTGATCGATTGAACCATGCGGCTGTTATCACTTAGCCACAGGCCCCTCCTTTCATCGAAGTACTCAAAGAAAAAAAAAGAAAAAAATCATCGAACCACCATTTATGATTGGCAGAGGATCTTACAATATTTCTAGAACTCTGTATTAGGTTTAATTCCAATATAAATGCAAATACGAATAAACAACAGCCTTTTTCCAGAAGCAAAAAATAGGACAAAAGGAAAACAATGTTATGGATACAGAGAAAATACATGACTCAGAAATAATTCAACTATTCCACAGTTGTTTTATTCTTCGTACGTAGTCATTAAGTATGGCGGATACATTACATGGCGCCTAGAGCCAACCGTGGAGTAATTAACTAAGAAATCACTTTTATAATTGCGTTGACCCCTAGTTAGTCTCGATGAGGTATCACGTTACTGCTAATTAGGAGTCGGTAATGGCCACTAATCCTATAATGTGAGTGGGTAGCCGACAAAATTACAAAAGGTATTGATACCGTACCCAAATTCACTTATATAGCTAGGTTGATAACAACGGTTTTGACATTCCTGAAATCTAAAAATATCTCAAATAAGCAGACTAAATAAAGTATTCTGCGAATAATCATATTACGAACGAGAAATTGAGATATTAAACCCAAATTCACTTATATAGCTAGGTTGATAACAACGGTTTTGACATTCGACGAACGAGAAATTGAGATATTAAATTAAAACGTTCCACAAAATAAAACTTACACAAAGTATATTAACATTGAACGAAAAAGAAATAAAAACTTACATACTTTCTTTTCTTTTTTGAAAGCATACTTGAATAAAACGAAAAAATCTCTGTAGCTGTTTACATTTTGACGTATCATGTAAATTCCCGGCGGACTCCCCCAACAAATTGAATATTCATTTAATATTTCACAAGTTGCATATTTAATCCGTCAGTTCCCGACAAAAGATGTCTGAATCCGTCAAAATGATGCTTTTGATAAATTGCAGAGTAGATTAGATGAGGGACGAATGATTAAAGAACTTATTGACATTGGACATTCAGATTGATCGGGTGTAACTGGATTATGATCGAGTCTGCGACGACTTGGTACGAAGGTGTACACTGTGACCCTTGGGGATTCGATCGGATAGAGCTCTATTTACTTTGTGTTAGTGATTTTCAAAGACTTGCAATCCTGTTTAAATAGGTACTCTGTAAATTGGACACTACGATTAAGGAGAATCTCAGATTGGATGGCGTTGTAGAGCGTATTGAAAGCGTTTAAATATTTGATTTACAGTATTTACTTATGTGGCCTCAAGATCCCCACACACATTGGTGGTTTCAGAGAATGTAAGTTTGTATAATTGGTCATTGCTCGATTTTTATTTTAGGAGCGCGGAAGTGGAACAGTCGAAAGCTAAGTCCGGGTTTCAATATTTCGGGAAAGGGATACCTATCAAAGTTTTCATCCTTCCAATTACTTGATATCAATCAGGATACCAGCACGCCTATTGTGACCACCGTAGAAACTTGGTAGCTCATACTGCACTGTAGAAGAAACGAAGACAAAATGACATAATGTAGAACCCCATTTTTATGTCCACGCAATAACTGTCCATCACAAGGTTGCCTGGGAGAGTCGCCCATTGTATGTTTTGTTTTGTTAAATGTATTATTTTCTATGTATTTTCTCATGTATAATAGAGTATATATAAATAAATAAAGATTTATACCGCTGCGATGTCAAATATGAAGAAAATAAATTTAATTTTGTCTTCGTAGTGGTCAACTACGCGCGTGGCTACATTTGTAGGTCAATTTTCATCGGCGTAGCTTTAAAATTTACCTAATTTTGTCTACGTAGTGGTCATGCTACGCACGTGGCTACATTTGTAGGTCAATTTTGATCGGCGTAGCTTTAAAATTTATCTAATTTTGTCTACGTAGCGGTCATGCTACGCGCGTGGCTACATTGGTAGGTCAATTTTCATCGGCGTAGCTTTAAAATTTACGTAATTTTGTCTACGTAGTGGTCATGCTACGCGCGTGGCTACATTTGTAGGTCAATTTTGATCGGCGTAGCTTTAAAATTTACCTAATTTTGTCTACGTAGTGGTCATGCTACGCACGTGGCTATATCTATAGGTCAATTTTCATCGGCGTAGCTTTAAAATTTACGTAATTTTGTCTACGTAGTGGTCATGCTACGCGCGTGGCTACATTTGTAGGTCAATTTTGATAGGCGTAGCTTTAAAATTTACCTAATTTTGGCTACGTAGTGGTCATGCTACGCACGTGGCTACATTTGTAGGTCAATTTTCATCGGCGTAGCTTTAAAATATACGTAATTTTGTCTACGTAGTGGTCATGCTACGCGCGTGGCTACATTTGTAGGTCAATTTTGATCGGCGTAGCTTTAAAATCACTTACCGCAGCTTGAAATGCAGGTCTCCTAGACGTCCGTCACTGATCTCTGGCTCCGTGGTCTTGGTCTTCTCGGTGGCATTCGCATCGGCGAGCTCCTTGCTGAGCGGGGTCGGCTCGGTCGGCGCGGTGGGAGAGTGGGGGCTGTTGCCACCAGTTGGCTGTATCGAGAAACGATTTCATTATTACACGTGTCTACATTGTTCTCTCTGCCTTGAACCCTCTTCTTTATGAGAGAGAGCCAGCCGTAATCACCACGCGGGCCCGTTAGTGGATGCCAGATGTCATGTCTTTGAACTTGAGGCTCTAGACATATCGGTTTCCTTACGATATTTTATATCTTTGAGCATTTTTTGCTTACTTAATGTTGATAGATAACGTCTTATCACTAACAATTGGGAGCGAGCATGGGAATTCCCATACCTGGCAGGCAGTACGGACATCAAACGAAATAGTGTGCCTACATTGATGTATAAAATATCAATGTATGCCTTTTTTTTTGTGGATGGGAAATCATCAAATAACTTCTCCCGCTCTGGGTGGAGCGGAAGGGCGTGTCAGACTTTTACTGACTAAAACCCACCCGTGTTCCTTCAGTTGCCTATGCCAGGGCCACGGTATCTTTTTCAAACAACCCGCGACCCCAGCGGCATCAATGTATGCCTAGTAACCGTATTGTGTTGCCATCGACAACAGCAGTCAGAGTGGTCAGTAAGTAAGTAGAAGTAAGTACAACGCTTGAAAGGGTTGGTGGGGGTTTTGTGGGCTATCACAAAAGAAAGCCCACGATAGGCTTATGACGTTGCTATTTGTTTTTCTAAATGTGCAAAAATCGATCCTAGACTTAGGCAAAAAGGCTGCCATGCTAAAATGGGAATGGGCGTGTCATGTTAGCCGTATGAATAGTGACCGCTGGGCAACAGTCTCCACACGGAGGGTGCCTGAGGATGGTCGGCGTCGCCACAACAATAACGTTCGGCGTAGCAAGGGATGGATCGAGGTGGCCCTGGAAAAGGATGCCTTGACATGATTTGGGGGAGGCCTTTGCTCAGCAATGGGACAATGCAAGCTAAAATAAAAAATATGCAAGCTCATCCTAACTAATATTATAAATGCGAAAGTAAGTTTGTTTGTTTGTTTGTTTGTTTGTTTGTTACCTTTTTACGCCTAAACCTCTGTACCGAACATCCTAAAATTTGGCATATACGTTGTCACGTGTACAGTAACGGACATAGGGTACCTTTCATCCCGACAAAAAGTACTGTTCTCGAGGAAACCAACAATAACGTTCTCATAATAATAGATGGCGCCACGTGTTTTTCGAATCATGATTCAAATATATTATTAAGCGAAGCTTCAGTAGTGTGTTAAGAGTTTTTTGTTTTTATTTAAGTACCTAATAGATTCTGTGAGTCTAGAGTATAGAGTGTCGATAGACCGGTATTCCATTATAAATGCAAAAGTGAGTTTGTTTGTTACGCTTTTACGCTAAAACCGCTGAACGGATTAGATGAAATTTGGTACATGGGTAGACTATAACCTGGATTAGGACATTTTCCGACAACCACGCCGGCGAACCCGTGGGCAAAAGATAGTTCACAATAAAACTGAAACTGACAATCATTTACTTCAATTAAACCATTTTAGAAAGATATATTATTATGCTACCTGCCCTACGAACAATGAAAGTTTATTATTCGTAGTGCCTGCCAATTGCAAATCGTAGTAAGGTTCCTGCAGAAAAGAACGGGCAAGAAACAACATGGACACTCCTTTAAATCAAAATATTACAAAAACCTGGTTACATTATTCTTGTTGCTCCTATATTTCAGAACATTGTATAAAAGAACAACATAAAACAATTCAAAATATTAAATAAAGATAAGCCAGTGCAGTGAAGAGATGATCAGTCTCAGCTGACGGCGCTCGTTCACGATAACGCGTAGATCAGCACCATCCAGCTCAACTCATCGAACACCATATTTGACTTACCGTGGCAGCAAGGTTGATGCCGTTGATGGACGGCGGCTGCGGCGTCGGTTGCGGCTGGGAGGCGGCGGGCGGAGCGGGCGCGGTTGGTGACGGGGACTTGCGCAGGTAGTGCGTGGCGGAGCCCGGGGAGCGCACGGCGGTGGCGCGGCGTGGCGGTTGGAAGACCAGAGCCTTGTCTGGGCCGCGCTTGCCACCTGCGTAAAGTAATGGTTATGAATCTAAAGTCAGTGAAATCAGCGCTGTGCTGTAGGTCCCCCAGCATTATGCTGAGTGGCTGAGCTTTTTACCCGACTGTCCCAGAAGGAGCGTAATGTTTTTCGAGAGTATGTATATATGTCTATTTCTTTGGCACACTCTGTAGCCTAAACGGCTTGATAGATTTTAACGGGTTGAACGACATTGGGCAAGTCTGATATTCGTCAAATCGGCAATTCGTCAAATTTGATATTGGTCAAAGCTGTAGTTCGTCAAATCGTCTGTTTGTCCAATTATGAAACTTGCCAAATACGCTATTGGTCAAGTCCATGTACAGTCGATGAAAACGCGTTTTAAATTCACATAACTTACTTGTAGGAACTTACAAAAGGAATAGCCGCGTGCTGTAGGTTCCTATTTACAGTATTAAAATGTAGTAAATAGTAATTGAGTATTCTGAGGTTTAATTTGTTTCGATTGTTACCTCATTCGAATCTGTAAGAGCAGGTAGGATCTAGGCGGAAAATGCTGGCTAAATAATATCAGGTTGGCGGAAAAATACTGCAAAAAAATTGTAAATTACTAGAATTTTCCGGAATATTTAGTATTGATCTGGGATACGTAAGAATATTGTAGAAGGTTCTCGAAGCTATCACATCAAGGGTATATAAAGGCGCGCTAGTGAGGATTTGATTAGTTTGTGAAAATGATTAGTGAACATCAACTTCGAACGATCATATTTTACGAGTGGTGTAAGGGACACAACGTGAGTGTGGCTACCGCTAACATCAGCAAAGCGTTCGGTGAAGGTGTTGTATCGAGATGGAAGATAAGCCGCTGATTTGCTCGCTTTGCAAGGGGAGATATAACTCTTGAAGATCACGAGCGATCTGGGCGACCATCCACCTTCGACGATGAGGAATTACTCCGCTGTTTAAAGGCTAATCCAGAAATACGCGTGATTTGGCAGAGACTCTTGGCTGTCAAATTCTTCATCTTTGCTACAGCTGAATAGAAATAGCATTAAATACGGATTTGATTATTGTAAATGGCACTTTTAAAACCGTACCGCAACCTTTTTTTCAATTGTTATCAATGCACGTAGACGTGGGCAGTACAAGCACCAATATTATTCCCATATTTTTTTGCCTCTTGCCTAATAAAACTCAGCAAACCTATGAGAGAGTATTTTCGGTTTTGCGTTCTCGATTCAAGCTTGATGTGAATTTTCTAAAATGTGATTACGAAATGGCAATAATTAACGCTGAAAAAAGCATATTCCCTGATGTTCTGGTCAATGACTGCTTTTTTTCATTTTAATCAAGCAATTTATAAAAAATCAAAAGCATTTGGAATGATGACTGATGACAATTTGAAAAAAAAAATTAGACTAACCACAAATCTAGCGTTACTGCCCTATCAGTATATTCCTGAAGGATGGTTAGCAATACTTGAGATGATGCCAGAAAACAGTAGGGCGGAAAAATTTCAAAAATATTTTACTGAGCAATGGCAAAAAATAATTTCTCAGGACATGTGGTGTTGTGCAAATGAACGCCATCGTACCACCAACGCAGTCGAGGCTTGACATCGGAGATTAGGGATTAAAGTACAAGAAAAACATATTTTTATGTACAGACGCCAGCAGGTCAAGCTAGCCGAAACTGTCAAATTTTCCCAATCAACCTTAAACCTAATGCTTTAGCGATAAAGTTGAAAATCTATTAAAGAAATTTGACAGATTGTAGTAGCTTAATGTGCTGGCGTCTGTACATAAGTATTAAAAAAAAAACGAAGCGAAATATTATTTAAATAAAGTTAAAAAACAAGATGAGAAGCAGAGGAAAACATCCAACATCATAAAAGATGCCAAAATAGAAAGAAAAAATAATAGAAAAATTATTGAGTGGAAAATTGAGATGCCTTAAACTGTTTAAAGGCCTATTCAAACCTAAGCGGTATTCGCTGCCGCTATGGGTAGAGGTACATACCGCGCGGGTTTCGCTTAGGTATTTAGTATTATATTTCGCGGCAAGAGCGGTACAGATGAATGAACAGTAATATTACCGCATACCCACTCGGTTTTCTCTACCGCAGACGGTAGCGATTACCGCTTAGGTTTGAATAGGCCTTAAAACAGTTGTGTTGGGTATAAATTGTATGTAAATAAATATGAATTGAATAAATGAGTTAATAAAAAAATATTATGAGGTACTTTCATTTTTACAGTTGATTGTACTTAAATTACTTGACCAATAGCGTATTTGGCAAGTTTCATAATTGGACGAACAGACGATTTGACGAACTACAGCTTTGACCAATATCAAATTTGACGAATTGCCGATTTGACGAATATCAGACTTGCCCAATGTCGTTCAACCCATTTTAACATATGAGGTGTCTTAATTGTAAAAAAAAAATATATTAAAAAAAACAAAAAAAAACCCGACTGCAAAAACACATAACTAAAAAGAGAAAAACAAGCATTATAATCTATATAATTTTGGTACTGCAAGCCATACATACCAATAACCTGAAATATGGTGTAACTTTTGTTTGTCCCCGCCTGCAGTACCAAAATTATTCCATGCTTGTTTTTCTCTTTTCAGCTATGTGTTTTTGCAGTCGGGTTTTTTGTTTTTTAATTTTTTTTTTTTTTGTCAAAGTCAACGCGCAGCTGCCACTACTTTCCACTTCTTTACTTTTAATTATAATGTTTGTTTTGTTTTAAGTACTAAGTAGGCATTCAGGGCCTGAGCACACCTCCGCCACACCAGCGAAACCGCAGTAGTTAAATACAACTGACTCGCATGATGTTCCGCTATTCGGATCGCGATCCGAGTACTTAGCGGAAAATCATGCGATTTCGCGGTTTAGCTACGGAGATGTGCTAAGGACCTCAAGCTTGTCTTTTTTGTAAACACGTATTTCTATGAATATAAACAAATCTTTCATTTCATCCTTAGATTCTGGTGGTAGTAACTAGACGTAGTGCTCACTATCACAATCAATTCGAATGGTTCATAGCAGCAGTACATTAGGAGACTTTGATGACAGCCAGATTTCAGAAATAACTAATCTGTGGTCTGCAAGTCTGGTCTGGCTCTTCTTACCTATTTCGTGTGCAAGTTTCATCGACCGCTATCAGTGCCACGGCTTTGCAAACCAACAGACGTATAGTAACACGTCTCTATAACACTCTAGAGGACGTGACTAAAAGTAATAACAGCCGCACGGGTCGATCCTTCAGGTTTAGTTACGCTTGCCGGGGCTGGTCCGTGGATGAGTGACCATCTTTACATACCGAGACTCCTCCATGTATCGGAAAACACGTTAAGGTGTTCTGTTGTAAGTGTGTAAGTGTGTAGGTGTGTAAGTGTGTTAAGGCGTCATGGCTGTCGTTCGTGGATCTTTGACAGTCGTTATGAGTTTTCAGAACCCCGAAAGTCTGACAACCGGTCTTACTTACCAAGGGGTATCGTATTACACAGTAAATGGGTTGTGGAGGTAGATAGGCAGTCGCTCAATGTAAAATACTGGTATTCAGCTGCCTCTCGTTAGAAAGATGACTCCAATATTGTTGGGAAAAGACTGGGCAGGTTGATCTGTAATACGTCATGTCGTTCACTACGTACCTAGTTTGTGGGCGAGCGAGTTCCTGCGACGTGCGATCCAGCAGACGAGGGCGCCGAGCGCGGCAGCTACCAGGGCTGCGGCGCCGCACACCACCAGCCATAGTGTAGCCCCATGCAGCTCGCCAGCTAACAAGAAGAAAACAAGAAAAACTGTTATTTCGGATTAAAAAAAAACACAAACGTTGACTAGAAACGTGCATCACCGATACCGTGCAGTCTATCATTGTGATTCGTAAATGTTTTATACCTAATATTCCTGAGTGTTCTTACACACGAGCGACACGCGTCAACGGCAGAGGCAACTACGAGTACATGCGTCGGCGTCGGTCGTCGACGCGTTGAAGAACACTGCCGACATGTCGGCGTCAGGTCGCCGACCTAAAGCGATGCTTACAGTGGTGGCGTGTCGTGTCCGCCATTTTGTCACTCCTGAACTATGTATTTACTGACAAAATGGCGGACGGGACACGCTACCACTGCAGGCGTCGCTGTGCTTTCGGTCGTCGGCGCGTACTAAATGTATCAGATGTAAGAAACTGGTGAGTAATTATTCTGTTTTGGTATCGGAAAAGACTTAATTAAATAATTCATGACAGTTTACTGAAGCATATGTAGATAACTTCAGTAGACTGGAGCTCTTTGTGACATGACTCTTCCGGGGAAGTTCCGGTATGAGCAGTAGGTATGTTTAACTTTGTTTTTATAGGTTAAGTAACACATTTGGCGCGTTACGGGAAGTATTTGTCCATATTTGAGTTTCATCGTGTGCGTTTCTTGAGTTTTCCTTGTCTTGCCCCCGAGGCGGAGGTGGTAAAACTAAGTTCCCGTTACCAAAAAAAAAAATGTCCAGGAAGTACTTTTGCGTAACGAATACAAGACCACGTTTCTACAATTTTGTTTAAAAAAATGGTTAAAAACACTTGTCATTTCATAATATTAAAAATAATTTAAAATGTCTAACTAATTATTACAATAAAAATATGAAAGATCTTCACATTAGCCGGTACTTTGATACCGGCTAATGTGAAGATCTTTCATTCGATTTAGAATTCCAAATTCAAATTAATTTTATAATATAGCATGACATTAAAAAAAGAACCAGTAGGTCATTTGTTTTCCCGACGTTCGATTTTTCTTTCATATCGATGTTTCTGTAACTATGAAAAAATCGAAATTGCGCGACTATTTTCAAATACGAGTTCCGTCGTGACACCAACGCAACACAGACAGTGTTTGGACAAGGTACCGCAAGTGAATGCATGGTGCGTTTTTGGTTTGATCGCTTCCGTTCTGGAAATTTTGATATCAACAATGAACCCCGGGGAAAAATTAAAATCATTTTTAAAAAAATTAAATTAAGTATTTAAACAACAAGCGAAATATGTTCGTGATAAGGCGTAAAAAAAACACAAAGACTTTCCACGAGATAGCCCACTCATGACCATGCCAGCCATGCCAGCCTATCTCATGAAAACTGACTTACTAAAGTGGATAGCTTGATAAACATCCACTGTTAACCCAACTAACAAAATAAACAGAGCCCTAAAAATATTAACTAAAATGAAAACATTACAGAATTTTTATTCACACTATCCCTACTTATGGACGTCAAGTATGTTTCATCGATCCATTGAATCTACTTATTCATATGGTGATGGCCTATTACCGTGATTTGATGAGCCGTTCGCTTACGAAACAAGAACAACTTTCCAATAACCGATCAATGGGTACCTACGTTCTAATATTCACATTATCGGTTATTGTGGAATGGGATATTGCCTAAGTTTGCCTGTAATAGTAGTATGTACTCTCAGCTACGTAGATTAATATGAAACATGATAGTTCTATTCGAGGTTGTATTTAGTGTTCGTAAAAACAAGCAAGCAATATTGTGCGTACATAATCCAAAAATGATGATAAGTATAAAATTAACTTCTGTCCAAATAGGTAGGCAAGCGACTTTGACTTTTGTTTTTAAGACCTTAGCTAGCAGATCCTCCTTAAATTCATTAATCCCCATTCATCTTTCTTCGTTCCTTTCTTCTCCTTTTCCTTCTTTACATAACAAGAGAGTCATAATTAATTTTTCAATGACCATCACGAGAGTATAAAATTAACTTCTTTCCAAATAGGTAGGCAAGCGACTTTGACTTTTGTTTTTAGGACCTTAGCTAGCAGATCCTCCTTAAATTCATCCATCCCCATTCATCTTTCTTCCTTCCTTTCTTCTCCTTTCTTTACATAACAAGAGAGTTATTGGTTTAATTTTTCAATGACCATCACGAGGTAAGTTTTTAACGCATTTGCCCAAACTGTAGTCAGAAATAGGTACCAGTGGCGGCCACATTAATTTCAATAAAGCACTCGGTAAAACTATACCTCTAACTTCTGTGATAAATCTGTATAAAAACAATTGCAAAACTTTCATATTCAGAGTTTCAGACACAACAGAGGAATAACTGCAACCCTTTTCAAGTTTTATCCATTAGACCCGTACTTTTTAAACATGACTCATCGCTTGGACACGGAAAAACATAAACAATTCAATAAATTATAGTCGTTGTGAATGTTCTACATATACCATGTAAGTATTATAGCTATGTGTGTGTTATATACTTTGTTCCTATGTTTGTGGTACGTGTACTCGTATGTATCAACACGTGTTCGGTAGCCGTTTGTTTGAAAAATTCCTAATTTGCTACGGATATCAATGATGTAAGGTAGCTGTTTGGGTGTTTTGTTTTTCTTCATTATCAGTTAAAGCTGCGCCTTGTTGAAAGTTGACAACGCAGCGTCAGTGTGTACACACCATTAATTTATGAAGTTATCAAAATAGTGAAATATTTGACACCTATTGCAACGAAGACAACTTTCAGAATGCACTCACTTTATAGAGACATTATTTTTACATGCGCTTAGCGCGTGTTTTTCGTTATTTTGTTCGTGCTGACGGTAATTTTTAATTAATTTTGTTCGTGCTGACGGTAAAAATAGTACTGCTTTTTTAGGTCAAGTAACTGCAAATTACTTCGTATCAGATACTTTGCCATACATCTTATTTCAAAGATACAGAAAGAAACAAGACGACATAAATAAATAAACTACATTGGATCTCTATATAGAGTCCGCAGTGCTTTAACAAAAAAAGAAATAGTTTTATATAGAGAAAAGCCGAGAGATGTCGGCGCCCTACTTCTGAACTATACATTTTTTATACGGACTCTATGTAGCGGCTAGATCTATGTAGAGTCGGGTAATAAAATGTTCTCCGGCATCCAGTGAGGGGAAGCTCTATGTCAATTGAGGTTACATAAACAAAAAGCCTTTAGGTTTAAAATGACTAGACTCCGGTGGAGGTAGAAATCTTAATTGCTTTTTCCTCTGGCTGTTTATTTTAATACCTACCATTTGTAGATCTCGAGTTCATTTAACTTGAAGTTCAACGCGAATGGTACCAATTTTCTTAGTTCAAGTTAGAAGTAGGTCTTTAAAACTGAGTTAAGAACTTTGAGCTTTTAGAATACGCCTGTGACGAGCCACCGAATGACGTAATACGAGTGTGCAGTATTTTATTTAAATTGTGTGCTGAATATTTTATAAAAATAAACAGGAAATGCCAACTCAGTTTTTAAATAGCAATATGTTTAATCATATGAGCAATCTATCAACTATGTGAAATATATCCTTTATAGTGAGGTACTTTGCGAAAACCACTTTTCAACCTTATTACTTTAGCAATAAGGTCGAAAAGTGGTCCACCGCAAATGTCCACGATGGCACAGATTAGTACAGATGGGACACTCCGCAGTTTAGGTATGAAGCTATAAGTACGCGGCGGGCCCTTGTCACGGGGCCAATTCACCGCGCACCGGCCGGCTCGCACGGTCAGTTCGATACGCGATAGAAAGAGAAGCAACTTGTAGGTGAATATAACTGTAGGTAGAAGCGTTGTGCGACCTTTTTTTTTGTGGATGGGAAATCATCAAATAACTTCTCCCGCTCTGGGTGGAGCGGGAGGGCGTGTCAGACTTTTACTGACTAAAACCCACCCGTGTTCCTTCAGTTGCCTGTGCCAGGGCCACGGTAACTCTTTCGAACAACCCGCAACCCTGGCGGGCATCGGCCGAAGCGGACCCCTTCAGCTAGTGCTGACATTTCTTTGAGGCGCGCGTGGAATACAACGCGCCGTCGACCCGGGCCTGGTCCTTACCGGACGGCGAGCTTCCCATTGCTCGCCATCCGCAAGCCCGCGCCTACGGTGAAGCGTTGTGCGACCTGAATTGCACTTAATTGTGTCGTAGCAAGAGTCGCTTTTTATTTAAATGATTTTGCGGCGTGTCCCTTCTGTTTAATCTGTGACGATGGTATACTTAGTAAAGTCAGGGTAATTTCTTGTTTATTAAATTGTTCGTATCTAAAGTCTATTCATAAACGAAATCTCAAAAGGGGTTATTGTATTCATTATGAACAACTTTTACTATGGGGCCAAACCAGAAAGCGCGAAAAAAACCAGCTGTTCCTTACATTTATGTTCGCATAACTCATCAAAATGTAGGGAACTGCTGATTTTTTTTTTTGCGATTATTCAAATAGATGCCATATGCTCGCCCCCTAGCATAAGTATATATATAATCAGCCTATAATGTGAGCACAGCTGGGAAACATGCCACCTCTCGGTGAGAGGTAGTGGGCTGTAATCCACCACGCGGGCCCAGTATCGTATTTTGTTCGTCGTATATTTGGTTCTAGGACATACCGGTTTCCTCACGGTGTTTTCTCTCATCGTTTTTGAGAGCAGTGCTGATGAAATTATTTACACAAAGCTGGCCTCCTATTACACGGGAATTAAACATAACTGGCGAAATATTGGTGTAGTATAGCTGCAACTCTGCCAAACCCTTTGGTATAACAAGGCGTGATGTCTTTCTTTGACAGTTGTAGATAGATAATATACGTAGCTTGTCAATATGATAAATTGCGCCCCCCGGTCAACTCCTTGATATGCAATGCTTTCTGTAGCCCCATGAAACGTGTGGCTCCAAGGGATAGTGTGAATGTTTGGGTTTATTCGAGTAATCGAGTCTAGTCAAACCATGCTGAGGTCGGTCCATTTCATTCATTCATTCATTAATTCATTCATACTAATTTCCTAGGTTGTAAAATGACATAATGACGCAGCACCCACAGGAGGTTGATAATCTTATTTATCGCATTGTCAATCAAGAGTAATACCAACTACTGCATATTCTATTAAAGTCCCGAAATAGACTCTCTGTGGAATTTAACGCTACCCACGTAGGTAGGCGATTTTATCTCGAGAACACAACCTTGAAACTATACCCAGCTATTGTTTAGACCCCATCTATCTTCGTTTCTACTCTCCACCCACTTGATCTGTACCTATACAATCGAGATCAATCAATCTACCTGCCTTTTTTTAGTCTTTTCCAAACTATGTTGGGATCGGCTTCCAGTCTAACTAGATGCAGCTGAATACTAGTATTTTACATGGAGCGTCTGCCATCTGACCTTCACAACCCAGTTACTGGGTAATACGATATTCCTTGGTGAGACTGGTTGTCAGACTTTCGGGCTTCTGACGACCCGTAACGACAGTCAAAGAACCACGAATGACAGCCGGGACCAAAGACGTGCTTTCATAGGCACGGAGGGGTCTTGGTATGTAAAGATGGTCACCCATCCACGGATTGGTCCTCGGCAAGCGTAGCTTAACCTGATGGAAAGACCCGTGCGGCTTTTATTACTTAGCCAATCAATATATCGGGTCTAAAAAAAGATCTAGGTCATGTTTCGCTGTTTTGGACCAGACATACTCGTAAATATCGATTGGGAAATGCATACAGCAGCTGCTAGACGAGCAGTCTCAACAAACGTTTTTGATACAGGTATAAATTTCTTTCTTCAAGTAAGTTTACTACCTATTGCTATACCGGGTGTCTGAGAAAAGGCATCGCCAACTTAAGGGTATGATACAGACCATCAAACTGAACAACTTGTTCCCGGGGCCCAATATCGTAATTGCGAAAAAAAAATATCAGTTGTCCCATACATTTGCCCAAGTAGGTATTGAAGTTTTGTATGGGACGACAGATTTTTTTTTCACTATTACGATGTTGGTCCCCGGGAAAAAGTTGTTTAGTTTGATGGTCTGTACCACACACCCATAAGTTGGCGACACCCTTTCTTAGACACCCGGTATATGTAGGTATAGGTATACAAAACTGCAATCCTCCACTTTTGGTGTAAGCCGCTGTTGTCAATCTATGTATTAAACATGGTTGACGTATTTCGCACCCACGAAGTCGCATCACTGTCGCAACTTTATAAATACGCTTTATTTTCGGAAGAATGTGAAAATGACGTGCTACCTGCTAAAACGGAGCGGAATTGACGAAAATCGACGAATTTTGCTATAGTATTATGCCGCGATCCCACGGCCTGTCGAGGCCTGTCAGCGCCTGTGCCTGTTTAGGCCTGTTGTGGCCCGTGCCGAGCATTCCCGCGGCTCATCCCATACATTCGATAGGACGGGCGACGACAGGCCACCGCAGGTCGACTGTTCCCACGGCCTGTGGCCTGGCTTAGCGCCGTCTGGCCTGTGTGGCCTTTTCCATTAATTTAATTATAAAGATATTGATGGTCTCTCTCATAATGCCGTGGTCCCACGGCATTATGAGAGAGACCATCTCACAGGCCAGACACCAGGCCAGGCCGACAGGCCGTGGGCAAAATCGGCCTGTGGTGGCCTGTCGTCGCCCGTCCGATCGAATGTATGGGATTATTCGTGGAATGCTCGGCACGGGCCGCAACAGGCCTCGACAGGCACAGGCCGCGACGGGCCGCGACAGGCACGGGCCACGACGGGCCTCGACAGGCCGTGGGATTGCGGCACAAGAGACAAGACGAGGTCACTTTCCATCAAAACAATCGTGTAAACATTTAAACCAGCACACGTTTTATACATAAAACACAATAATAAAATAAAAGCTACAATGAATTCAAATGTAATTAACATACAGATTACTGTGAGATACCTACGTAGTACGTAACCAACGTTAAGTTAATTCAAGGATCAAATTGCATTACCGGTGACGCACGCAATGGCTATAACTCCCCTACCTCCCCTCGACCATGGAACAAGCAGATTTCCAATAAGCTCCGTTCCACCCTTTCCGTAAACATTGTCTGTGACAGTCTCAAATACCCGGTTTTACTGGCTGATGGGTTAACTAGAGGAGAGAGGGAAAAACGTGACATGGTTTAGTATGTTTTATAGGTAGATTTTGGCGGGATAGAGGCTTATAGTGTTGGATAGGTACCTAATAATCTTGAATCATCGTTATTATCGAAATATTTTGTACTTGTCCAATCACACAGAAAAATTAGGTATGTAGGGTAAAAATGGGATAGTTGCCCTAGAAAAATAGACGCCCCATAATTCAAATTGTGACTTGTAAACAAAACCCTACCTTTTATTCATAGGATGCAGGGCCTACAAAACCGTTTCCTCCAAAAGGAAACGGGAGCCCCTTGGTTCGTTCGGAACGAAATCCTCCACCTAGACCTTGATATTCCCACCATCTCTCAGTTCTTGAAACGCAACTCCAAGCGTTTCTTCGACTCAGCCACCAACCATCGCAACCTTCTGGTTGTCGAGGCGGCTAGTTGGCTAGTTATGTCCCCTCCCGTATCAGTACGGTCCGCCCCAGGCTTGTTCTCTCAGAGCCCGATGACCCCATAACTCTTCTCCAGGAGAGCAGTAGGGATCGTAGGAACAAAAACAGATCGACATTCCGACCTTGCCGCCGAGGTCCCTCGTGACGACTCCGAAGTAACATTGTCCTCCCCTGTCCCTTGCTCGGTAATGAAGTACCAGCTGGTGTCGTAGCTGAGCCAATAGCTTTAAATTCCCCTGATAATAATAATTACCATGATTTGATCCATGCAGCCTGTCCCATCTTGCTGTCCTCCCCCAGCGACGCCCTAAGCCGAGGTTTGTTCCCCACAGGGATTGCCCTTAGCGTGCAGTCGCTTAGTTTTGTAAGTTTTATGCCCTGGTTGGAGACTTTGAGTTCGTTTAAGGCAGCTACATGATTAACCGGTTAAGTAGCCACGGCCTCACTAGGCTAACTACGAGACGCCATTCATAAAAAAAAATCAATAGTCGGGCAGTTGCCCACCAGACACAACACCCGTCTCGTCGGAGGATCCTCCCTTTTCTACGGAGGATGAGTGAACTTTACACTCTGTTCCTCATACCTCTATAAACACATGATATTTTATTTTAAAGAAATAGGTATGTAAAGAAAAAACAGCGTTCATGACGTATTGCATTTTTTCGTCTATGGTTGCCTGTAGGTAAATAAATAGAATCTTCACAGGCGTGCTTATGTCAACAGTAAATTAAATGGTTGAACAGATTATAAGTCCAAGCATATCTTCCACTACAGTGATATCATCCGTTGCATCTAGACTCATTTCGGAAAAATATGCTCGTGGCTAAGTAATAACAGCCGCACGGGTACGGGATACGCTTGCCGGGGTTGGTCTGTGGATGGGTGACCATCTTTTCATACCGAGATTCCTCCGTGCCTCGGAAAGCACGTTAAGCCGTTGGTCCCGGCTGTCATTCGTGGATCTTTGACAGTCGTTACGGGTCGTCAGAAGCCCGAAAGTCTGACAACCAGTCTTAAAAAGGAGTATCGTATTACCCAGTAACTGGGTTGTGGAGGTTAGATAGGCAGTCGCTCCATGTGAAATACTGGTTTCAGCATTCAGCTGCATCCGGCTAGACTGGAAGCCGACCCCAACATAGTTGGGAAAAGGCTAGGCAGGTAGATTGATTGATATCGATTGTATAGGTACAGATCAAGTGGGCGGTAACTTGCTTATTTTAGAATACTAATAAACTTCCCTTTTATTGGAAAACCGAGGTTGTTCTATTGTGTATCAGTAAAAGTACAGACACTTTCTTTTTCAAAGTAACCTTCTTAAACACAAAGAGAACTAAAATAAACCGTAAGTTCTAACCTAAACTTTGAGAAGTCTATAAAGAAACTAAAGTATTATAGTCTAAAAGAACTGGATAACAGGGAGGGATCTTCAATGTTTAGATACTAAAAGGGAGTCGTGACAGACAGCTT
This sequence comes from Dicycla oo, assembly GCA_948252095.1. Lineage (NCBI taxonomy): Eukaryota > Metazoa > Arthropoda > Insecta > Lepidoptera > Noctuidae > Dicycla > Dicycla oo. The sequence goes on along the minus strand of OX411726.1, from coordinate 21,771,230 downwards.
CAAGCAATAAATCTCGGGAAGCACTTATTTAAGTGCGTCCTTGCCCTTCTCAAGTGCGACCGCCCCCGCGCCCCCCGCGCCCCCCGCGCACTTCACGCTCACTTGATGAAGGCTTACATATAATGCAAATGAAAACATACTCATTTTTAACTGAAGTGCTTTCATAATTTAATTTGTTGTGATTTGTCGTTAGAATTTTTTGTGTGTTTCGATTTGAAAATCTTTTGATGATATAAGTTTCACAGGACGACAGTTTTCTTTTAATGGAGCAGCTTTTGTATTTGTAGATAACCAAAATATTACATAAATAAATAAGTCACGGATATTACATTCCTGAAATACATCGAAGCAATAACATTTTCTCAGTACGAAGAATGTCGACAGGAAAATTTTCCGTCCCTCAGTAATATTATCCGAACAAACATAATAAATTCAACGGAACATTTTCTCTATACACCTGGATATATTACGTATATTCGCAAACGCGTTAATGAAACTGAAACCTTACGATTCTGCGAAACGATAAAATTAATTCCCTCGATTGAAAACACTTTACTCTGACGTCAGATTCTGTTACGTAAAGGGGTCCAATATTTCATCCCCACTCATTTTAGTTTTCATTAAAACCTTGAGCAAAAAACTGTTATTTTCGAATTTTGCGTAAGAAAGATCGTGAAATTACTAGGTAATTAAGAAAAATGATGTCCTTCAGACTATATTGCTGTGAATAGTTTTAAAAATAGTTTATAGATATACGTACGCAGGGGTGCTCTCATGGTTTTACTGCCACGGGAATTAATTAATACGTGTTGAAAGTTTTATTAATTACTAGTGACGACAAAACGCCCCGCGGGCCCTTGCTATGAAGAGTTCTTTCTTATGTCTAAGTTAAATATTAATACACTTCTTATTACAGAATGAATTTCTCCAAACGATGTTGAAAACCGCATGAAAATATGTTGAGTAGTTTACAAGAACAACGCGGTCACGCAGACAGACATGACAAGTGACTTTAGATTTAGATTTAGTCGATTTTACGTTAAGCATTGCTCACTACTCACTTTTATTCCAAACTAGCTGTTGCAGGATGAAAAGTAGCCTGTCTTTTTGGGTCTGCTCATATGCCAAGTTTCATCTAAATCCGTTCAGCTGTATGAGCGTGATAGCGTAACAAACTCACTTTCGCATTTATAATGTTAGTTAGTATGGAGTTCGCAGAGCTGTAACTGTGCTCTACTTATACTGTTTATGATTGTAAGTGGACAAGGACTCTTCCCTATGTAAGGTGAACTAATGCTATTACGATAACTAATGTTAATGAATAGTCCAAAAGTAATATGATATTATAAAGAGTTAAGGAGGAAGCGTCAGGGTAGCCCGCGAAATTCAATTTTTCTTACGTTTTTTGCAATTTGCAAGTCAGTATTAAGTTGTATGCTAAATAAAGTATGATTTGTGGCCGTAACAAATATGTATTTACAGAATTATAATCACTAGAATCGGCAATACAACTCCTTAAGTAAGTATAATCCTAAAATGTCAAGATTTCATGAAATAGTCATTCATTAGGATTACCTGGTCTTAAAGAGTTGTATTAATCACTTTAATGATTCTAATTATATACCTAAATAGATACTTGTTACGACCGCAAATTATAATTTGATCAACGTACAATATAATACTGCTTTGTAAATTGCAAAAAACGTAAGAAAATTTGAATTTCGCGGGCTACCCTGACGCTTCCCCCTTAAAGTTTGTAAGTTTGGATGTAGGAGGTAATCCGATTTCGAAAATCCTTTCACTGGCTGAAAGCTATACGAAGTGTACTATGTCCGAATGCCATAGAGTAGGTAGGTAAATAGTTGAAAAACCACGTGGGCGAAGTCGTGGATAGAAGCTACTTACTGATAAACTATTACTTTTAGAAGGTAAACTGAAAACTACAAATAACACATTTTTATTTTAAAAACCAACATATTCTCTAATAAACGCGTAATCCCCAAAAGACCTATATTTCATGTTTCCCATCCATTCGCTTATACGTGTGTCCGTGTGTAATCATTATGTATTTGACACGGAAACACAGAAATCAATAGCAATTAATTCATCACAAAGTAATGGCGTACTAAACAATGACGTCACTATTTTAAAATGGTCGCCAATTATCACTAGTTCATGACCTAGAATAGGGTAGGGAAATACGTGATCATTCCTTTCATTACAGGCATTATTGGAACTTTTGTAGACCAATTCCAGTCTGCAATGACCTCCTCCAACCTTCTCCATCTCTCCCCCACTCTGCCCCATGTCGTTCCAGAGACCTGTCTGATGTCATCCTCCCACCATTTCTGTGGTCTACCTCTTTTTTGACCGTTTCTTGGGTACCATTGCAACTGGGTAACTATACTGACATTAATTGCTAGTAAATTCTATAATATCGAAGCAAGAAAGCAATCTTGTAGTATCTCGGAAAAGTTTAACTTTACACCACAGCCAAAAATTTCAAAAATTCATAACTCATAAACTAGCTGAATCGGAGAGGTTATTTTTAGGATTATGTACGTACCTCAAAAGGGAAAACGGAACCCTTATAGGATCACTCGTGTGTCTGTCTATCTGTCTGTCTGTCTTTCACAGCCAATTTGCTCCAAATCTAATAGACCGATTAAGTTGTTTTGTACACATATACATATCTGTGACCCAAACACGTGTTAAGTAAATAAATTAATTTTGAATTTGAGGGTCACTTTTGGGGGCAAATAAGAAAATTAAAAAAAAAGTTTGAAAACTGTACCGTGTCACATATCAAATGAAAGGGATTACTGTAAGGGTCTCAAATGTATTTAATTATAATTTTAAAATAAATTGTTTTTAAAGTTATTTAAACAAATAGACGATTATCAACCACCTTATCTCCGAAACTACTGAGCCTAAAAATTTTGAAAAAAAATCTTAAAATAGTTCTATACCTATAGATTACAGGAAAATGTATTAAAACTCTATGGTCTTAAAATAACATAGTAAATGTCTCAATACGAAATTACATTTACAGTTGGAATGTATGGGAGAAAATGTTTTTCAACTACAATGCTAAATTTGTTCTTGGGATAAATTCATCTCAACTACAGAACCCGTCATTGTGCGTAGTCCGACACGCAATTGGCCGCAATTGGCCGCAATTCTAACATGCGTTTTATAATAGTTACAACAATTGGTATTTTAATTTCAACCAGCAATATTGCTGTATCTTGTTTGTTGAAACATATGGCACAACAAAACAGATTTAAGCTTCAAAATTACAATAAAATCGTTATAATGGTTACACAAAGGTAGATTATAACGATGTTACTGTATCTATATAACATTTAAAATATTTGATTTAATGGTATTGACAGCATTTTGAAGTATATTTTATTAAAAAAATTTGGAAAAGTAAACGTAGTATCAAAAAAAATATTGTCATTTTGAGTGTACCTACATATTTTATTTTCCCGCATCAATATTGTAGTACCCAGCCGTAATAGCGTCGTCCATATTACTCATTTCTGTATAATTGCCTCTTTCCAAAGCTAGCTGTTTTATATGAATGCTCAGATACAGTACGAGTATGTAATAATACACAAGAGATACCAGGCCACATAACAGGCAAAAAAAATATCAGCAACAATTTGTTATAAAAATCCAGTCAAAATCTCCGAAAGATACTGTAACACTCAATAAATAAAGAGAAACAATTTTCGAGGGTTAGATGAATCCAGATTTGTTATTCATAGCTTTACTCGTACACATGTATCCTTTGTTACAAAGTAGAGAACCCTTTGCAACGACCCTCTGTGTATATTTGATGGACAACATTTAGGATTCATAGCCATCTATGTGCCGCTACCTTGGATATGATTTATACAAACTGACCTGTGACCTTATGAATAACTTAAATTGGCTTAAAGTAAATCGTGTCAGATAGATTTAAAAACAATGTAACTTGTCACAGCTTGGCTCACCGCCGCAAAGTGGCCTGCTTTTCGGTCTTCTACAGATTGTACTTCGGTAAGTGCACCCAAGAACTCCACGACCTCATTCCACTAGCCCCCTTCTACCATCGGACATCTAGACGCACTGCCAGTTACCATCCCTACCTAGTTGCTATTCGACCAATTCGCACTAAGCATTTCCAAATGTCTTTTATAATGCGGACAGCAAAAGAGTGGAACTCACTACCTGCGTGGTTCCGAACGCATACAACCCTAATCTCTTCACAGTGTGAATGAACAGGCTTCTTCTGGGTAAGCTCACTCCATCGTTGACTTTGTCTCTGTCACCTCCGACCTAGACTAGAATCAAGAGCAAACCCATCTCAAATAAAAAATAAAAATAAACTTTTATTTATTTTTAATTTTTTTTTTGTCAAAAAATCCTCATCATTGGCAGACTTGTTCCAGCCACTACTAAGTATAGGGCTCCTCCCTTTTGTGCCATGCTTCCATATGTCACAAAATATTACATGTAAGTATTATACTTATAATAAGAAACGAAAATCCTTCATGTTTCTTACAAATAAATATAAATTTCCTAATACGAACGATTAATCCCTGTTAACTTAAGCTCATTCTAAGTTACGTACATTCACCTCATGATCCCATTTAACAAAATAACAAGAGTAGCAAACAAGTTAATCCCTGTTCTAAAAATATCTTCTACATAACTTAAAGCACCCCACATTTGTGTTCGTAATACTAACAAAGATTCAAGGGTAGTTTCAGCAAGAAATAATATTGGTTACACTTACTAAAAACGTGGTAAACATTCGCAGATCCTTTACTCAACATAATTTTGCAAAGTTCCCTCAAAGCTTTCAAATGAGATTACCAACAGACTTCTCGAGGTCAACAGACTGTTAAAACATATACTTTACGACATATGTCATGTCTTTACGTCTGTGATTCCCGAAGGGTTAGGCAGATGTGTATATTTAGTACACCCATATTTTGCCATTTATGTTTAAGTCATCAAGTACTATAGGACGAGCTTATTGACATCAACCGGACACAAATCCATCCGTGCTGCTACGAATAACGTTCTTGCTAGAAAATTCTCTCTAGAATACTATAGGAGACTATTTATATTCCACCCCAGACGGTGAAAGTGCCTTTGGCTGGTGAAAAGGTTATGGAATAATTGAGCTGTTGGAAATGACATTTGATATTACAATCTTAGCGGGAGATCTGAGATGCAAAGTGACTGTTCTGGAAGTTTCAGTGGGCGGTTAATTCAGAAAGATGGACGGAAACGTCAACTGGGATGACATTATAATGTTTAAGAAAATTATTGTTAAGTTATCTGACAGTTTTTGGAATTTTTGAGGACATTCAATGATGCCCCATCCTAACTCTAATATTATAAATGCGAAAGTGTGTTTGTTTGTTACCCTTTCACGCTAAAACGGCTGAATGGATTTGGATGAAATTTGGTACATGGGTAGACCATGACCTGGATCGCAGACGAAGTCGCGGGCAACAGATTGTTTCGAAATAAAGAGGGCAAGTTACGCGTAAATAAAGTTCCTGCCAGAATAAAACGCGAATGGCAACACTGAAATGATAAGACACGTACCTACACAATGTCATTATGCTAACCACACCTGGAGTTACAGAGCCAAAAAGTTCTCCAAAAATAATCTCAAAAAGTAACATTGAAAATGACCTCATTTAAGAACAAGTGTTTACAAAGAGGAGTTTTGTGGTCACAGGTCACATTCCGTGACCGGTCACGTCTAGCGTCTGCATCACGACCACAGAGTAATAAAATTAGGTCCGTTCGGGATCGCGTGTGATCTCCAATGTTGAGCTGGTAACAGACGGACCCGTTGTTCGTAAAATGCTCAATTATGAAAATTTATGAATGTCTCTTGAAGGGTCTGTATATTTGTAGTAAAACAAACTTGGAAAGTATTTTAAAGCTCATTTTATATTACCCATGATTTCATCCATTTTTAGGGTTCCGTAGGTTCCTCAAAAGGGAAAAAACGTAACCTTTATAGGATCACTCGTGTGTCTGTCTGTCTGCCCGTCTGTCACAGCCAGTTTTCTCCGAATGTAATGGACTCATTAAGTTGAAATTTGGTACACTTATAAATTTCTTTTTTACCCGTATTTTTATTTTACCCGTTCGTAAATAAAATAAATTAATTTTGAATATGGGGGTCACTTTTGGAGGGCAAATAAGAAAATGTATTGTACACGTAATAAACACGGACGTGTAACGTAAATAAATAAATTTTGAATATGAGGGTCACTTTTAGGGGCAAATAAGAAAAAAAAAATTGCAAACATTAGCGTGTGACATATCAAATGAAAGTGCTTACTGTGAGGATCTCAAATATATATATTTATATATATATATATTTAATAATTTTAAAATAAATTGTTTTATAGTTGTTTACAAAAATAGACGAAAATTTGAAAATTTACCATTTATCTCCGAAACTGATGAGCCTAAAATTTTGAAAAAAATACAGAAAATAGTTCTATTCTTATAGATTACAGGAAAATCTATAAGAAGTCTATGATATCAAAATAACAAGGTAAATCTCTCAAAATGATATACATCCTAACTTAATATTATAAATGCGAAAGTGAGTTTGAGGGTTTGTTACGTTTTCACGCTAAAACGGCTGATCGGATTTAGATGAAATTTGGCAAATGGGTAGAACATTACCTGGATTAGGACATAGAGTACTGTTATCTTGGTAGTACGTTCCCGTGGGATAATTTCCGACATCTCTCGTGAGTGAAGCAAACATATTATTATGTCATTATGAAAGATGAATTTTTTGTAGTCACATTTGAATAACATTACTAATTTTCTTGTGGAATCGCTCTTGCTGAGCATGAGGTACTAGGCTTAGATTCTCTGGTTAGACTAAGTATCATTGAGGTTTTTCTTCAGGAATTTCTCAGTAGTAACCCGGAGTCTGTATTTGTGCCCGGTTGATGGACAATAGGCTTGCCCCCTATTAAATAAGACTTCAACAATAACTAGGCGAAATGTGGGTGTACCTAAAGAAAGAAAATCAAAAAATCAAAATCAGAATAAAAAGTCATTTATTTAAACTAGTCTGAGAATCAGCACTTTTCGAAAGTCAAAATTGCATAAGACAGTCCCCAAAACACTCGCCCTTCACCACTTCTTAGTGCTTTAGCTGAGGAGAAGAAGTGGCGCAACAAATTCCCCTGCAGCACAGCTGTCTGTTCAGTTAAAAATTGATTCTATTCAACAGTGCACCAAATAATTTAGGTATATTGCGCAATACAAAACATCAAATTAAATTTTTGCCATAAGTCAGCTAGCACATGCCAATATAAATAATTGAAAAAAATACTTAAACAATTAATAAAAATACAAAACTAAAAATGTAAATAGAACTTTATACCTAAATAAAGGCCTTCAGGCGTAGGTATAGTGGGCACGCCACTTATATAATTATAGCTTTAAGTAGCCGTATTTTATTTGGAACACGCACAGAAAATACAAACAGTAAAAAAGAAGCATATAAAACTTACAAAATTAAAATAAAAAACAAAGAGAAAAACAAAATGAACAAATTAAAAAAAAAGACCGGTGCGAGGTAAAAAAGGCTCCATCTCAGCAAAAAGCTGAGATATTAAAAAAATAATACCTACCTACTCGTAAAGGTCTGGTCTGAAATAATTCGCAATTTCTTAAATCCCGAGTTTTAAACGTCATGTTTATCATTCCGGGATTTCATAGGAGGTATTATCCACTCTTGTTACTTCTTTCCTCGAAGTTTAGGTATTTATGCTCTACCTATTCCGATCTCTGGTTATTAGTCGTCCGCTATTAAATTAAATATTGTAAATTCATTGCATCTCCTGCACTTCTTTATTATTCTACCGAAAATTAATCTCCTACCCAAGTAGATTCATCATTCTCCTGCCTTTATTGCGCGCACAATAGCTTTCAGAATACGTGTACTGGTTTGGAACCATGCGGTGTGCCCCACTCCGGATACAGTCAGCGTTATAGAATTACGTCCGCTTCAGGCGCTGTAGTTACTTGAGAAATATGCTGACGTAAAGGCGCAGACCCACCGCGGCGCACGTGTTAACGCACGTGTTAACATTCGTTTTGCAAGAAAATGTATCGGATTGTGTCCAATCCTCCGTGCGCCGAGGTGGGCCACGCACGCGTGTGTACTGCAGTGGAAACGTAGACCCACGTTGTCTAACAAATAAAAAACAAACTGCTGGGGAGTTTGTTGCGCCACTTCTTCTCCCCAGCTAAAGCACTAGGAAGTGGTGAAGGGCGGGCGTTTTGAGGGACTGTCTTATGTAACTTTGACGTTCAAAAAGTGCTGATTCTCAGCCTAGTTTGAATAAATGACTTTTGATTTTGATTTTGAAATGAATCCACGCAGATAAAATGCGCCGCGTGCCCGTGCACACCGTGCGCCGCGGTGGGTTTGCGCATTAAAGCTATAAAAGCAGTCAATGGTGCCGATTCTGTTGTGCACGAACTAAACTTAATTTAGGCTATTGCTAACTTTTTCTCTCTAATAAAACAAGAAAGAGACGGACGTAAATTAGAGCTGTCATATTTCCATACAAATTTAGAAAAACATGTCGACTAAAAACACGGTGAAGCGCAAGGCGTAAACTAGTTTGACATCTCAAACTTAGTTTATAGCTGTAGCCGTCCTTTTCTCGCGCTGCCTGTTAGTAAAAGATAGCGATTCTCTAATTTTAGTTGAACAAGAATATCGGCACCAGAGTCTCATAAAACATAATCGAGTATTCACGGGCTATTTGTATTAAGCGACATGTTTGAAACTTTACAGGAGAGCATTTCAAAGTTTCATTATTCGGAAACAAAAAAACATTGTAAAAAAGTATCAATATTTTTTACGAAAAAGTGGCCTATCTACGGTTAATAGTGCCTATCTCCGTTTTTTATGTTTTTCGCTTTTTAATGCAGGTAGATATGATAATAACTCAATATCGGCCAGGATGTCGCTTAATACCAATAGCCCGTGAACCCTCGATATGTTTTAGAACTAAAAAAATATGATGAGGAGCTTGTGGCTAAATAATAACAGCCGCTAGGGTCGTGATTGATCAGGTAAGTTAAGCAACACTTGTCGCGGTTGGTCCGTGGATGGGTGACCATCTTTACAAGACCCCTCCGTGCCTCGGAAGGCACGTTATTTCGTTGGTCCCGGCTGTCATTCGTGGATCTTTGACAGTCGTTACGGGTCGTCAGAAGCCGACAGTGACAACCAGTCTGACCAAGGGCTATCGTATTACCCAGTAACTGGGTTGTGGAGATCAGATTGGTAGTCGCTCCATATAAAATACTGGTATTCAGCTGCATCAGGTTTGACTGGAAGCCGACCTCAACATAGTTGGGAAAAGGCTAGACAGATGATGATGTTGATAAATAACTCGTAAAAACTGAGTGTACCACACCTCTGCCTATCCTTCGGGGAACACAAGCGTGATGTTTTGTTGTGTTAGTGAAATTGCTTTACTAAAATAATAATCGGTAAACGTCTAACATAGAAGGCAAACGTATCAAATATCGTACACAACGTAATATCAAAGATAACTACTACGCGTAGCTCGTAGCGCTACGCCGTAGCACCTCTACGACCGAACGCTGATGTTATTATAGTATGATCGTAGCGACTACGTATATGGCGTGTTACGAAGCCAACCTGCAAGCTCAGCACATGGTACCGACAAAGTGACCGATAGTATTACACACCGCGCTTCCCATGTAACCGACTATTGTCATCGCCTTTCTTCTACCTAACTTCGGTGGGAACGGACACTGATATATGATATTAAACCTTACTAATAACAAATCTATTTTATAATTTTTATGTGAAACTTGTGAACTTTCAAATATATTTCGTAACCAAAAAGGACTTATTCATTGGAGAGTATCCCGACACACGCCCCCACACATATCTGGCGTAATAATATGATTATTATCGTATATTAGTTATATTAAACGTAGTCATCATAATACTGAGATTTTTTTTAATAATATAAAAAAATATCGCACATTTAGTTCTTATGAAAATATTTTTCATAATATAAAATAATCTTGTATGAAAGGGATGTTACTAGGCACATAAACGAAAGAAGATAAGCTACAGTACAACGACTGTAGGTATCATACAACGTACCGCTGCAATGGCGACATTAATTTGACACACGTATACATATTACGTATATTACGCGTTTGCGTTTTAAAAAGATATTGTAATTACATTAAACGTTATTATTTATTGATTTACTTACAATTTTCTAATATAGCATCTTGGAGCAACCTGTAGCGCAAAGATGAAATTAAAACGAACGAGAGAAAAAGGCCACGCCACTCGAGTTTTTTTTTCGAGCTTTATTAAAATTGGGAGCACTCTATGTAAAAAATTCAATCATGAAGCTACTTACCAGCTGGTTCAGAACAATAGATAACCGATGAATAAAAAAAGATGTTGGTCTTCACTTCCTTCAATGGTCAACGAATTATTTTATCTTATTATATTTTTTATGATTACTGGCCACTATCCCTACCAGTGCGTTGAATTAATTTCGCCATTGTGGCGGCACGTTGTTTAATATTTTAACTTCATCATTTTGACTACTGCCGCTCATTGAACAATTAAAGAGTAAATGACAAAATCACTACATTTAATAGATCACAGAATTGGTAAAACTTCGCTGCTGTCAATTCTTTTTTGAAGCTCCTATGTTTTTGACGTCACGTCGGGCCAAACAACACATCACGATAAAACAAATCAGCAAATAAAATATAGCATACTTCTTAGAATTACACCGCCTAGCGTCCTAGCGCCTAGAGTTTTATACTGGCACAAGTAGTCGAATGTTAGCCTTGGAATCTGATCTGAAGTCGGGGCGAGTTTTTTTTATAGTTCAGATAAATGAAAATACTAAACTAACAATAAATTTCATTTCATTGTCTAAAACTTATCGAATACGATAAGTTCTAGACAATGACACCTCACATGTCAGGGTAAGAACTTTTTTTTCCAAAATCAGAAGTTTATTGTATGTACTTTATTTTATTTGTATTATTTGTCTACCTATTTCGGTTCATGCGATACAGTCTGCTGACAGATGGAGAGAAAGGCAGCGGAGGCTAGTTGTTTGGCACCCTTCGGGTACGGTACCCTAAAAACGAGCTAGATACTTGTAACAATGAAACAAATGAACAGTTATATGCTTTTGTGTTAACTCCAAAGCTATATCGATTTCGAGAAACGTTTCAACTCCAGCTAATATCTTTTGGCAGCCAGTCAGAATGTACGTACTTACAGGCACAGATAACACAATTACTATTCTAATAGTATAGGATTTCGTTTAGTGTAATGCGCTCAGGTCGTTCACCGGTCAATACTCTGGCACATATCATTACAGCTGAGTTTTATTGAACCAAGGTATCTATACTATGCTTTTCCTTGTGACCTTTAAGAAGGGACGGGGCCTGCGAGGAATTTGAAAAATAGATATTTGAAGAAACTATTGCCGTCGCGCTGTCCCCGAATAATGAAAAGTGAGTGCAATAGAGACAGCTGCAACTCAGACCGATTATATCACAAAAACTGTGACGAGAACGACGTTTCGTATTCCCCTTTTTTCTCCTCGAAAACTGAGCTGATTCAATTATTTATTCACATAAAAATTTTAAGGACGAGTAGTCTATGAATTTGTCTGGTAGTCCTCTAATCACGGCAGTAAAAATGGGGCGTTTTTTGTAATATTTTGCTCTGGAGGCATTATTTAGGAAGAAAAAAGGGGAATACATTTGTATGGAGATTCGCAGGCCCTGTTCCTGCTTAAGGAAAACATTGTTTTGACTCTAGATATTTGAGAAAATATTGTCACTTGTAATTGAATAGGTATTTTTTTTTAATTATAATCAATCTGCCTAGCCTTTTCCCAACTATGTCGGGGTCGGCTTCCAGTTTAACCGGATGCAGCTGAATACCAGTATTTTACATGGAGCGACCTCCACATCCCAGTTACTGGGTAATACTATCGTATTAAGAAGAAGAAACCCGAAAGTCTGACAACTAGTCTTACCAAGGGATATCTCCCTTGGTAAGACTAGTTGTCAAACTTTCGGACTTCTGACGACCCGTAACGACTATCAAAGATCCACGAATGACAGCCGGGAGCAACAGCTTAACGTGCTTTCCGAGGCACGGAGGAGTCTCGGTATGTAAAGATGGTCACCCATCAACGGACCAACCCCAGCAAGCGTAGCGTAACGTGATGGATCGACACTATAATGTCTATCATTAATATGGATAGACCTGCTTCATTTACAGATACGCGGGGCGTCGCTCGTCGCGTTGGGCGGCGCGGCCCGCACTAAATTCAAATAATTATATGGGGTTATAAGAGAGCGTTTACGGAGAAGCGATTTCCCCGCCAGAGCCATCATCGCCACGGGACCGTGTATACGTATCGAACGTAAAAGCGCGGCTAGCCCTCCAGTTGTACCTATACTTATATACTAAATTTGTAACCGAGAATTAAACGTTGAAGTATTGATTGTAAAACGTGGTTGTTATTGGTGGCTCTCACTACCATCCCAAACAACTATAGGACTTCAAAGTAGGTAATAGAGAGTACCTAGGTAATCAATATTCAATTAATTAACATAATTAAATTAGTATTTTAATAATCATTCAAACATTAATTCGACTTCACGGGACCAGAGGCGTGGCCATTTGTAGCCCAAAGAATTATTAGCATTGCCATCCGAGATGGCAATGCTGCCAGCCTTTTGGGCACTTTTCCCATTGACAGCGATGCGGACGAATTTTTTTATGCCCTATGAGTTCTTTTTATTTCTATTTTTTATTATATACTTGTACATATGTATTATATATATTTTAGTGTTAGCTTGTACTATAACAGTCAGAAGTCGACTAGCAATCTCACAAAACTATGGCATAGCAATATTAGTTGTACTTATAACCTTCTTCTATAAGAAGGTTTGACAATACTACACATTGGCAACTTGTAGCCCACTTATGATTGCTATTACAAATTTCAATAAGTTTCGTAAGCGTTACGTACGGTGGCCAAAGTGGTTAGCACTGTGCCTCGCATGGCGAACGTTCGGGTTCGAGTCTCACATCAAACATGAAAAATATTTTTTAAGTATTACATGTGAAATAAGAATGCCGAGTTGGTAACAAATATGTTAAATAGTCCACAACTTAACGAAGATTCTTTCGTTTTACAATTATTTTCAATCTTGAGAGTCGTTATTAAAGATGAGGGTAGATTTGAAACAAAGTTCACTTTGTTTCAAATGTACCTTCATATTTTAACTACTTTACTAGTTCACATAAATTATTCCACTATTCGCTGTTGTTGGTTGGTGAACATTACGAGCGCTTGTGTTATCTTGTTGTTGCTATTTTAGTATTCTTCTGAATTCAATATGCAGGCTAATATTAGTATTGAAGCCAAGGCAAATATTGTGGCCCTATATTCGAATGGCCTTAATATATCTCAAATATCGAATGAAACCGGCTTATGCGTAAGTTTATTTTTTATTTTATTTTATGTGATGATACCTACAAAATATAATATAACGGTAGATTAATCGCTTGTTGCAAGTGTGTAATATAGATTTTTTTTAGAGAGAGACTGTTAGGCGTTGGGTGAAGAGATTTGAGGAAGAAGATAGCCTGAAGAGTCGTGAGAGGAGCGGAAGAAAACCTCTTATTAGCCAGCCTCAGCGACGTTATATGGTAGCTAATTATGAGACGAATGGTTTCATCCCAACAAGGCGTTTTGCCGATGAGTTCGGCACATCAGTACGCACCATTCGCCGCATACTCCATGCCGAAGGTCTTCATCACCGAACGCCAGCTAAAAAACCGTTTTTAACGCAACGGCATAAAGAGGAGAGGTTAAGTTTTACCCGGGAATATTTGGACTTTGATTGGGAGATGACAATATTCACCGACGAAAAATCTTTTAAATCGAGCCAAAAAGGAAGGCTGCATTTGTGGCGTAAAAATAACACGCGTTGGTCTGAAGGAAATGTCAGACCAAAAACGGAGTCAGGCAGAATCAGTGTGAATATGTGGGGGTGGATAGTGCTCAAGGGCCCGGTGAATTAAGTTTTATATCGACGCGAGCCAACAGTGTCAACTATGTGGAAGTGTTGAACGATGTAATGTTGCCTACGGTGCGTAATATCTACCCCGCAGAAGACTTAAACGAGATAAGTTTTGTGCAAGACAATTGTCCTATCCACCGTGCCAGCATTGTTCGCGAATGGTTTAGCAATCATCTGGAAATTAAATTTATTCCTAGGCCAGCTCGGTCCCCTGACTTAAACCCCATAGAAAATATATGGGGTTTAATGGTGCAAAGATGGGAAGCTCGGGACGAGAGATGCCCTGAGCTACTCAAATCCCATTGCATGCAGTTATGGGATAGTTTGCGCGGCACAAATATCTGTGCAAATATTGTAGCGTCTATGCGTCGACGTCTCATTAGCTGTACCTATCGAGGCTAACGGAGGTCACACGAAATATTAAAAATCCTAAACAGGTAGGGTAATTTTGAGTCAGGGGACATAGTGGCCGTAACTTTAACAAATTAGTATTTATATTATTGTAATATTGAGGTTAAGTTTCAATCCTCTTTTCATTGAGAAAATGAATAATTAAGCTATAACCTCTTAAATGATATCAGAATTTTCATAATACATATCTATATGTAACCTAAAATGTGTTTTTTAACATTCAATACTATAATAATAACATAAGTAAGTGTAAAGGATTTCTTTTATATAAAAAAATATTACAATGTTACCACATCAAAATTTGTTTCATTTATTATCATATTATAATAATAAATTAACTTTATAATATATTTATTGTAATATCTATTTGTTCAAATTAATTTACAAAAATAGATCACTAAAACATACAAATAATAATAATTATATAAAACATAAAAAAACTGGCCCAACTCGGATTCGAACTCACGTCTATCCCGATCACATTAACGAGTGCAGCCTCGTTACCGATCTAGCTAATGTTAACTTATAGCCACTTGTCGAAATTTTGCATTACTATGAAAAAAATATCTGACGGCGATAAAAAAACAAGTAACTGATATTGTCATCCTTGTCTAGCATTGACCACATCTACAACTACTCATAGCGATGCTATACGACATGTTAATGTCTTAGCGTTGGAACATCACACACGCCGCAGCCCGTATAGCGCAGGCGATAATGGTCATTGCGGTGTAAGTGGACTTCTAGACGTTGACTGTACATTGTAATTAATTCTTTAAGATGACATTCATTATTCAAGCCTTTGATACTTATTTAAAACAGCAATGACGTCTTGGAACCCTGAAAGGAAGATAACTTTCATGCAAATGAGTTGGCCGATTACCTGTACTAACATGTCTGTGTTTCAGCCGAACACCATTTTGAATCACAAAGTAACATTGATTTTAAACGCGAAAGTTATTGTTACATTTCTAGAGCTTACATAATGCTTACATATTCATTTTATATCATACAAATAAACATGTCTATAGTTATTTTTTAGTGTTCCGTACCTCAAAAGGATAAAGCGGAACCCTTATAGGATAACTCGTGTGTCTGCCTGTCAGCCTGTCTGCCCGTCTGTCACAGCTAATTTGCTCCGAATGTAATGGACCGATTTAGTTGAAAATTGGTACACATATGAATTTCTGTGATCCAAATACGAACGGGTAAAATAAAAATAAAATAAATGAATTTTGAGTATGCGGTCACTTTTGGAGGGCAAATAAAAAAAAAATTAAAAAAAGTTTTGCAAACTGCACCGTGTGATATCAAATGAAAGGGCTTATTTTGAGGGTCTTAAATAGTTTTATTTTTTATTTTAAAGTTTTTTTAAGAATATAGACGAAAATTTACCATTCACCCCCCTTATCTCCCAAACTACTGAGCCTAAAATTTTGAAAAAAATACAGAAAGTAGTTCTGTATTTATAGTTTACAGAAAAATTAATACGAAGTCTGTGGTCTTAAAATAACATATGTAAAAGTCTCACTATTGTGCGTACAGACTTACATTTGCAGTTGGAATGTATAGGAGAACATGTTTTTCTTTATTATACACAAGAGTTTCATAAAACCATTCGAATTCATAAATATGTATAAGAAATAACTTTTATTCCAACGTGTGAGAAGCTACATGAAGGTTCTTACATAAATGTATGTAAATAGGTCTCTACACCTGTTGTATGTATTAAGTTGATTTATTACATCTTGAAAGGCATAAATGATAACATTATAATCTGTTGAGATCCAGTTTTCCACATATTTCTTTTATTTGTTCACAAAACAGATTTCATAACCAGAAAACAAAAAAAGTTTTTCTAGGACAAAATGTATGGATATAAAATGGAAGTTTCTACACAAGAAGTAAGAGTAAGAAGTACAATCTGCAGAAGAATGACAAGCAGGCAACCTTGCG
This sequence comes from Dicycla oo, assembly GCA_948252095.1. Taxonomy (NCBI): domain Eukaryota; kingdom Metazoa; phylum Arthropoda; class Insecta; order Lepidoptera; family Noctuidae; genus Dicycla; species Dicycla oo. The sequence goes on along the minus strand of OX411726.1, from coordinate 21,754,673 downwards.
GCGATGAGCCAAGCTGTCCAAGATGTGAAGCTTGGCGTCCACCAGTTCTGCATCGCCAATGAGCCTCTTAGCTCTGCGTTCCACCGAGTCAAGCGCGGCTAGTTGGTACTTAGCTGATCCATCGTAAAGGTGGCTGCAATACTCCATGCAGGATCGGACTTGCTCTTTGTAAAGGGTTAAAAGCTGTCCAGGCGTGAAGTATCGTTTCACCGTATTTAGGATGCCATATAGTATAGTTCGCGTCAAATAACTTGCCGCTCTGAAACCAGGCTTTCCGATGCGCATGGCATGTCGCGTTGCTGTTTTAGTATAGATATGACTACTGCGCACCCACTTACGCGAACTTCAGTGCGGTAAACTTACATGACGTGAACAATAGCGACATTATGAAGCTTATAGACCACTTTCACAGTAGTACCAGTGTTACTGTTGAGATGGCGTAGAATTCGAAATTAGTTTTGGATAATTATTTTGTTGTTATTTAGTTTTTCGTAATTAATTAATATTGTTTTCTAAATTAAAATTTAACGTGGTTCATTTCGGAAGTGGACTGGTACTCGAGAATTTTGTTTGTCTGTGGTTCGAAGTTTCTCAAAGACGAGAGAAAATTTGCTGGTCAGAGACAAAGGACGAGAGGTGGTTTTTTTGAGACGTGGTTTTGAGCCATCGAACACGTATAGATTTTGGAGGAACCTTTTCTGTGATATTCTGGACTGTGTACAGATAATCCCGATGGGATTATTTATTATTATGGCGTGTTAAGCTGTGAGTACATTAGGTACTATTTCTTAGTACCTAAGTCCCACATAGCATAGTTTCTGAGTCCCATATAACTGCACTATCTCCCCGTGGTAGTGCAGTATGCATGAGCATTACTGTCTTTCTGTTCATTCTGGAAGTCCTAGGATCTTGTTTTGACTAGGGTGGATTTTGTTCCAGGTCTTCAGGGTTTGTAATGTGTAATGAGGTACTTGTTTGATTGATTCTTTCTGTAGCAAATTATACCCTATAAAACTTTAGCACGGTTGGGAGCAGTATAGCATAATAAACATATATTAGGTAACATTTTGTGTTTCTGATAATTTCTGTAAACTACTAAGAAGCCGGGTTACAACGTCCATCTTTTGTCGAGCCGAGTTCTCCAATAGGCCGAGTTGATTGAATGTAATTAATGACGTTCTATACTAAATCGGATTAGCTCGAACGCACTCAAGGTTCTGTTGTGCACAAACTAAGCTTAATTCAGGCTGTTGTTAACTTTTTCTCTCTAATAAAACAAGAAAGAGGCGGACGTAAATTAGAGCTGTTAAATTTAATTGGAACTAATATTTCCATACAAATTCAGACGACACGTAAAACCATGTCGAATAAAAACACGGTGAAGCGCAAGGCGTAAACTAGTTTGACATCTCTAACTTAGTTCATAGCTATAGCCCTCCTTTTCTCGCGCTGCCTGCTAGTATAAGATAGCGATTCTCTAATTTTAATTTAGTTATTGATCTAGAGAATCGGCAAGACTATCACACTGATTCTAGACGAAATGGGATTATATTACTGGACTGCAAGCATGGAAGTCTGTATCAAAAAGACTTTTCGTGTTCCTTGAGAGATCTCTCACGAAACCCAAATTGGAGAAATGTAACCGATTCTCTATATAGGTAACTAACGTAACATCACGCCCGAAGGTTTAGGCAGAGGTGCACTACCTATCGTAGGTATACCCACATTTCTCCAGTTATCCATAATAACAAAACATAATAATTTCGCCATAGCTGGGACTCAGATCTTTTATCTGTGGGAGGCAATGGGCCGTTACTCATCAAGCGAGTTAGTGGACGTCACATGTCTATGAATTTTTGGTTCTAGGACAAGCCAGCTTCCTCAAAATGTTTATCATCACCGCTAAGCATTGGTGGTGAAAGAAAACTCCGTGTCGTAACTACTGGGTTAGGTTCATTGAACCGTGCACGTGTGCAACAGAATGATATCTAAATATTAATATGTGTAGTAGCCACATATTAATATTTAGATATCATTCTGTTGCATACAATGTGCATAATAATATCGTTTATATATCTAATATCTATAATAAACATAACACAAGTTCTAAAGCTTGTTTTATAACAGACTAGCAGCGCCCCGCGGTTTCACCCACGTAAGTCTCGAACCCGTAGGAATATGGGGATAAAAGGTATCCAGTGTGTTAAGTAGTTTTTGCGTGAAAGAGTAACAAACCTCCATCTGTCCTCACAAACTTTCGCATTTATAATACCTATTAGTAGGAAGTTGCCCCCCCCCCCCCCCCCCCCGGGGTGCTAACTGGAGGAAACGCGAGTTCCGGTTGATATCGCGATGAGCTCGCTCCGTATTATCTCTTCAGTATTCACCTTGTTATTGTTATAAATAAGTAGGTCATATAGTTCATTCGTATTATTAATTAGATTTTCATGACAAAGTTTTGTTAGAACCAGTATTTTTGGATTAGATTTTTGTTTAAATTATTTCAACTCCTGCTTAGGTTCCTAAACCAAATTATTAAGGGTTTTAAAGTCATTCTTCTTGCGGCTTATTCCTGAGCATACCTATAAATCGATGACTTTAAAATAAAATTGTCATTAATATCATAAATCTTTAATATTTAACATCCCTATTGATATTTACACCGTCTACGAATGACTCATGAATGAAACCTAACTCAGCCTTGCCGACATTACGATCTAACCAGACATATGAGACATAAAAACCTATTCGTCAATACTTTTATACTTGTAATAAATACAGGTACATGTCTACCTACCTCTACTCGACCTCTGAGAGGACAAACGAGGCCTAATTGTATTAGCAATGTGTCGCCATCTGGCGTCGGCTCACGTAACTAAATTAGTTAATTTGGGACCAAAAGCATTACGGTGTATTAGATCTTTTGCTGATTCTATTAGGGCCGTAATTAGTTTATAGAGAATTTGTTTCTGCTTTCGGTGGCTAATTAAGGTTGATATATTATTATTATAATACAAAAAGAGAACGAGAATTATTCTGAAAAGTTACATTTTTTCACAATTTTATTTCATATGAATTAGAAAAAAGGTTGTTTCATGAAAAGCGACATGAACAGCGACACCTACCATTTCAAATAATTAAGAACTACAGTTATAAACAGAGATCGGAATAGTTGGAGTATAAATACCTAAACTTTGAGGAAAGAAGTAACAAGAGTGAATAATACTTCCTATAAAATCCCGGAGTGATAAATAATTAAATCAGTCTGTCTAGCTTTTTCCCAATAATGTTGGGGTCGGCTTCCAGTCTAATCGGATGCAGCTGAATACCAGTATTTTACATGGAGCGACTGCCTATCGGACCTTCACAACCCAGTTACTGGTAATACGATACCACTTGGTAAGACTGGTTGTCAGACTTTCAGGCTTCTGACGACCCGTACCGACTGTCAAAATTCCACGAATGACAGCCGGGACCAGCGGCGTAACGTGCTTTCCGAGGCACGGAGGAGTCTCGGCATGAAAAGGTGGTAACCCATCCACAGACCAACCCCGGCAAGCGTAGCTTAACCTAATGGATCGACCCGTGCGGCTGTTCTTATTTAGCCACGAGCTCCTCCTGATATACAATTAAATCTCGGGATTTAAGTAATTGCGAATTATTTATTATTTACTATAAATATTAAATTTGTTACGAATGTATTTAAAGTGAAATAAATAATTCCCAATTTCTTATTTACCGGGGTTTAATTCAATTCAATTCAATTCAATTTATTTATTGCAGATAATAAAAATCCATAATATTACAAAAACAATATAAAAAACATAAAGATGAATAAATAAATAAAAAAATATAAAATATAAATTTAAAAATATTATAAAAATTAATCGTGAATGTCAAAACATGTATAAAAGAATAATTACTTAAGTCAAATAATAATAATAATCAAATATAATTTAAACTGTCAAATAATACTAATAATCAAAATACAATTTAAACAGAAATAAATAGATAGTCAAAACACATAAAAATATTATAGTACCTACATATTATAAGATTTAGAAATTGCGAATTGTTTATTATAAATATTTAATTTGTTACGAATGTATTCAACCTACAATATACGTAAGTAATTCACAATTTCTTAAATCCCTAGATTTAATCGCCATGTTTATCATTCCGCGATTTTCCGCGATTCCGCATAGCGATAAAATAATTATATACCGGAAGACTGGTCTTGCAAAAACTGTTACAACTTAATGTAGTTGAAGTAGGTACCTACTTGAATTACTGCTCACCGGAGCATTCGCCTGTAACGTCACAATTCAAGATTCGATAAGATTAGCATTCATGTTACAAATTGTATCACCGCTCACGGGTGCTCCCATTCACTACTGTAATGCGAATGGTCCCGTTGAATGTAATGTTAGAAATTGTAACATTACACACTTACTTTTGTAATGATCAAATTTGAACTGTTTCATTACAGGCGACACTCCCGGTGAAGGAGCACCTTTATGATGCCGTTTTTATCTAAAAGGACGTAGAAATATGGTAGTAAAATAATACCCACATTTGGGTATCTATAGTCTTAGGGTCAGTTTCCACCAAACGGAAAAATCCAAGCGGATGCTCGAGCACTTTTAAATTTCACTGAAAAAGTAAGTGTATCTATATTGACTTAGTACCTAAGTATAAAATTCTGCGCATATTATATTATAACGCTTGATAAACGATTGATGATTTTTTTTTATGTGTTAATGTTTCCTAATTTGGGCCCCTATTGTTTTCAATTATCTACAATATCAGTGACTTTCATTATATAGAGAAAGCTCTATAGGATTTGTCTTCATGTTAATTGCTGATAAGAAATCTTGCTAAAAAGGGGTGTAGTTTTATACGGTTAAGGTTACGTATTCCAAGGTTTTCAAGAAAATTAGTAAGTAACGGATATTTGAATTAAAACAGCTGTCGGAGTATGTGTTTCCTAACCTGGAGGTCTTCAATTCAAGAGACTTATCCAGGCAAGCATACTCCATCGTCGACCACATCATCGTTTACTATCAGGTGAGATAAGGTCAAACGCGAGCCTATCAATAATAATAAAAATAGGTGGACCTAGTTTCACCCCTCTGGGCCCTCATTGCCACGAGCATACTTTGTCGTTCCCAGCATTTAGAATGAACTTTGTGACGTACAAAAGCTATATAAAGCTCCATTTACACGGAACAACTTTATTGCCGGTGGCATACCATAAAATTGAAGGGCAATTAACAGGCACCGTCTAAACAACACGTACAATTAAGTCGCATGCGATTTTATGGAATGCCAAAAATTGCATTGAATTATTTTGTATGCCATTTTATGGAATCGCGCGCGTGTAATCACTTGCATGTAATTCTTGAATGGCAATAAAATTGAACGTGCTTTATGGCATGCGATTATTGCTCTTGATCCTTCCAGAAACTAGCACCGTGTAAACGGAGCTTAAGAGCCTACACAACCTCAGCTCAAATTCTAATTTCACCCCCACTTCCCCGCGCCATCTCACTCTTTATCAGTGTGTTCACATTAGTGAGTTCTGAGCGCAAGCGACACAACTCACCCGCTCGAAAGCCGAAGCGAGGGCATTTGTCCACCGAGAAATACGAACCGAACGTGACGACCCGTACCCGTATTACGTATCTTGCAGAAGCCTAGCGATAGCAAAATTTGCGCAATAATTGCTTTTCAATCACAAATCGGTATTATGTATCAGCGATACGTCATACTTATTTGCGATTGACAAGCGATTGAAAAGCAATTATTGCGCAAATTTTGCTATCGCTAGGCTTCTGCAAGATACGTAAGCCTGCCGGTTGCGGCGATCGTTTGTCAAATGACCCGGTGTCTTGAAACCCTGACTTGCAAGTAAGTAGTTAAGCGTCATACAATGTATAGTTTCTGTTTGCCTCTTTAACATCGTCATCACATCAATAATTTCAGTCCAGTTTCCAGTAAACGCTCTCTCTCTCTCTCTCTCTCTCTCTAAACAGTGCTATCGCTCTCAGTGGGTGGTTCGACAAGGAATTATATAATTAGGCCTCCGCAAACGTTTGTGAGATAATAGGATCACACGGGTAATCCGACTGTCAGGTGCATAGGTAACCAACACACAAATCGGTCATAAATTTAATATAGCACCAAGGTATTACGAATGCCATTTATCATGCATTTGAGCACCATGATTCTTGTGATAAAAATATTTGTAGTGAAAATACAAATATTTTTAGAATAAAAAAATATTTGTAACACACGTCTCTGGCATCAGATGAAATATATTTTAATCTACAATGATGCATCACACTCAAGGATCTAATTGAAAATGTAGACAGCAACATTGTAGAGAATTTTAATGGAGTAGTTGCCAAATTAGTTGGCGACAAAAGAGTCAACTACGCTCTTAAACGGTCTTATCAGGCAAGATGCGCAGGGGTAGTAGTATCATTAAATATATATATATATTACTTATTTTGCAGTTTCATTATAACTGAAAATTTGATTATTTAATTTAAAGAATATAAAAAATAAAAATACGAGTAATGTTATTGAAAATTGCCCTGATTAAATACGGCGAACACTAACACAATTAAAATAATATAAATTTGTAAAATTATTTAACCGATTTTTTAAAAAAGGTGTTACTAAGAAGTATAAAATAACAAAAATTGTCTACCTATTATGATTCTGAAGTAATAGAAATCTTTAAACTGTTATGACTTTCAGTTAATACTTTTTAGTTCAAAGCTTCTTTTGAAGACGGTTCAAATTCGGCTATTTTATTTTAAATGTTTTAGTATTCGCCTTTTTTAGTCAAGGCAATTTTCCATAAAATTATTTACTCATATTTTTATTTTTTATTTAATTTGTTGTGTGGAGCTCTGTCATATTTATGTCTATAACTTTGTTAATAAGATTGGCATCTTAATATTTTGTAGGTACACTAAAACCATACTTGGAGTACCTAGATTATACCAGTGAAAGAATTATCAAAATCGGTTCAGACTATCTTTGTTTTGCAGAAAAGAGCTGTTCGATGCATTTATAAATTAAGTCCGAGACAATCTCTCAGAGAGAAATTTAAGGAGATTAATATAATGACTTTGCCTTCTCAGTACATTTTTGAAAATCTTTTATATGCCCATAAAAACATTAAATTGTTTAAAAAATACAGTGATATCCACAATATAAATACTAGGAACAAACACAAATTTGTTGTACCTCCAACAAGGCTCAAGAAAATAGGTGGGTCATTCAGGTGTCAATGTATACGCTTTTATAATAAACTTCCAAGCCACGATCAAGATCTGAGCCTTAATAAATTCAAATCATTCATTAAACGCAAGTTGTGTCAGAAAGCTTTTTATACCGTTAAAGATTATATTGAGGACAAAAAGGCTTGGGAATGAACTGCTCCAAATTTTATTTTATTTTTATTTTGGCATACTGAATGTTGACATGAATATTTACTTTGTAAGTATTATATTATTTTAATTTATTGTGAATATGAAGACTATGTAGGTCATTGCTTTTTTTTTGTTTGTTTTATTTTTTCTCTCAGTTATTTTTAATCATGGTCTGGCAGTTTGAGTAATCTATGCGGCCTACCCCAATGTCCTTTCTTTGGTATTGTTCGTCGAATCGTTGAGCTCCTTAAGTTCTGAGTTGAGCTGCGCGATTACTGACAAATGCGTGCACTGACTGGACAGGTCCTCTCAATCTGTGTGGTTCTTTCCTCAAAAGACCATTTCAGACACCAATCTACATGGTCTTCACATGAAGTGACCAAGATTATATCTGGACTTTATAAGAGACTGTGACCTCTGAGTTTGTTTCGGCCTTTCTTCTCAGAGTAGTCAGATAGGAAACGCCGACCTCATCTAGTTTTAAAAAAAATATATTGACTTGTAAAAGTGTTTGTACAAACCTACTTACAGAAATAAAGATCATTTATCATAAAACACGAGTTTTTTAAAGTAGGTTAATTTTTGTAAAATTAAAATAATTCATTAATCCTACTAATATTATAAATGTGAAAGTTTGTATGTTTAGATGTTTGTTACTCAATCACGCAAAAATGGCTGAACGGATTTGGATGAAATTTGGTATACAGATAGTTTATAACCTAGATTAAGAGATAGGGTACTTTTCATCCCGGTAGAAGGTTTCCGTGGGATAATTTCCGACATTCACGCGGGCTAAGCCGCGGGCAACATCTAGTTATTTAAATAAAAAATATTCTTAGTACAGACGCCAGCAGGTCAACCTACCCGAAACTGTCAGATTTTCCCAATCAACCTTGAACCTAATGCCTTAGCAATAAAGTCGAAAATCTATTAAAAAAATCTGACAGATTGTAGTAGGCGTCTGTACATGTACCACGTTTTTATTAGAAGAACACAATTAGACTAAAAGAAATACGCATTTGTTATATGCCTTCATTACCTAATTATTTTTTATTACATCGTTTACTAAATAAAATAAAAATGGTTGAAAATTAAATATTTGTATTATTTGTCTACTCCATAATCTCATATGTGCTAATATTTCAAAAAATCCAAGAAGTACGTACTCGCTTTTACCGATGCGACCGCGTACTTTGCATTCGCCGCTCCCCGCGCGGGGGGGCTAAGTCACGCCCACCGAGCTACGATTTATTTTCGAGATAGCCCCTTAGTGAAGTGCATTCAGCATATAAAATGATTTTTAATAATAAAAAAATACCGAATAATAAATGTAGGTCATCATGAATATCATAAAAGATGGCGGAAGGTAGAAGAATGTTAATATAAATCTCGTGTAAAAAACCTCTTTAGAAAATAGGTATTGGATGTGAACCATTTCACCTAACCTAACAAAATAAATACTAAAACCTTGGACAATCTATCAAACAAAAGAGAAATCACGTAAATCGGATTAGTGGTTCTCCAGTTGTTTGCGCACTAACGGCTAGACAAACAGAGACATTCTGTTTTATATTTTGTTTGTAATAATAGTACGACAACAATGAAATCTATGGATTTGACATGGGAACAGTTCACGAGACCACTGAGAACTAACATAAACTCACACCTATTTCCCATGAGTATAGACAGACAATACAAGCTCCATTCCACGTTCTACGATCCTTATATACCTGTAATGCTTCGTCCACGTTCATACATTTAGGTACTTGCACGCGCTACAGTAACACGAGCTACGCCTGACCTTATCAATCATGAGAACTTACGTCAATCAATCACATTAGCGCCTGGAAGGGACACGTGCACTTCAGGGTATACCTACAACTGGGGTACAATTTTATTAGTAATCCGATCCGAGAGTTCTAATATTGAAATGTAAATCGTTTTGTGGAAACAAATATTTATGGTCCTCCTGGCTTAACAAAAAAACTAAACAGCTTTATGGGAGCTGATACTCAATAGGTACTTAATCATTTATATTAGTATATCAGTTATCTGGTTTTCATAGTACAAGCTCTGCTTAGTTTGGGATCAGATGACCGTGTGTGAAAAATGTCCCAGGATATTATTATTATTATTATTATTATTTATCGCATTTCACAATGCATACTTAGGTGGTAACATAAAAGTGAGATCATTATGAAAAGAGAGAGAGAGAAAGTGTTAAAAACTTATCAGTGTTCATGAGATGAGTGAAATAGACGTTTTTGAGAGCCTAATGCTTTTAAATGAGCCTACAGAAAATTCCAGAAAAAATATATATGAAACTTTTATATACGTATACTGTAATAAGAGCATTTGAAAACTTTAAGGAACATTAAATACCAGCAAAAAAAAAAATTGAAATGAGGTTGTTTTCAACTTTAAATTCGCTACTGCTTCTAAACTACAATATATTATTATATTTTCACGGCTTAGCGACGACGATATTATTGGAAAATCACTTATAATAATAATATCCTGAGACATTTCACACACGGTCATCTGATCCCAAACTAAGCAGAGCTTGTAATATGAAAACCAGATAACTGATATACTACATATACTACTTTTTTTTGTAAATACATACTTTTATAGATAATTACACCCAGACTCAGGACAAACAGACATGTTCATGCACACAAATGTTTGTCCTGGATGGGAATCGAACCCATGACCTGCGACATGATAGGCGGTATCTTAACCAACCACGCCAGCTGACCTGTCAAACTTATCTTACAACTGTGCCTTTTTATTTTAATATAATAATTATTTTTTACAAAATAAACGCCATTTTAACAGCGGAAACGAAATATTCCCCAGCGGCTCCGTCCGAGTACTGTATGCAATGGGACTACGGGTCGACGATTATACTCACTTTAAGGGTACTACAGGACCTAAACGCAAGTTTTGTAATGCCTGAACGTGTACGATCTGCTGCAGTAAACAGAATCAGAAAAATATATGATATTCTTCAGGATATGCTAGTTCAATAGTCTGTTGAAAACATAATACAACTACTTTGATACGATAGAAAACAAATCACGAAGATACCTCTAAAAAATTCTTTTAACGATTGATAACCATACCATACTATCAGGTTGGCTAATAAGTAATGAGCGTTTTAGTTTATAATTTCTAGAATTTTCGGAAAGGTTCGAGAACGTTCTGTAGCAGAGGGTATATAAAGAGCGAGTCGCGCTCATACGCGTTAGTGCGTTAAAGTTCACAAAGAAATGAGTGATATTAAAACCCACGTACGACATTGTTTATTATATGAGTTTCAATCTGGGCATTCTGCTGCAGAAGCTACACGTAATATACCTATGTCAAAGGATAGCTCACGATGCAGTCTCCGAAGCAACAGCAAAGCGCTGGTTACAACGGTTCCGCAATAACGATTTTTCCTTAACCGATCAACCAAGGTCTGGGCGCCCCGTGGAAATAGATATCGATAAATTAAAACTATTAATCGAAGAAGATCCTCGAAGAACCGTAAACTGGGGTTACTTTGATAACAACTTTTGACATATTAAAACTTATTTTTATAACATATAATCTACAACGCCAAAAAGAAACTATCTTAAATAGATGTATGATGCTTTGTAGATATTATTAAAATAAGTTTTTCATATGTCGAGAAACGTTAACAAAGTAACCCCGTAGTATCAAAGTAACCTCAGTTTACCGAACTACACGCGATTTGGCTGTGCAGCTCGAGTGCTCTCATGGCACCATAGAAAATCATTTACATGGTTTGGGAAAGACTTACAAATATAGTGTTTGGGTACCCCATCAATTAAGTAAAGATCAGCTGACCTACCGAGCTGAGATTTGTGTACAACTTTTATCTTTCCGCCGCACATTTAATGGAGATGAAAAGTGGGTTCTCTATGTTAATCACACACATATTACCGTAATAGTGTTTTATTTTTTTGCAAATAGAAAATTCCTTCATATTTTGCAATAAATTACCAGAGTTTTGTCATCGCGTTTCTCTTTCTTTTCTATGCATTCTGACAGTGACCGAGCTTTAGATCCTGTAGTTCCCTTAAGGGGACAGAAATATTGAGAAGTGAATCGTTTGTGTGAAAGTTTTTGTAGTTTAGGGAACCAATTAATGGTATTCCAAGCCTTTCTAATTAGAGAGAGAGTCTTAATTAGGGTGAGGGTGATCCTCGGAGAACCTAAAATCGTTTTAAATTCTATTTCATTACCGTAAGTGCGGGTTACTACGACTCTAGGACATAACTTTGGCCCACATCGAGACAACTGTTTATACTTCTCGAAGTGTCGCGACCACACTACCGAACGTCGTATGTCCTTCGGTAACTAATAGATGGCGATATAGACGCATACTTGCGGAACTTTGTGTGGATTTAATGACATTCAACATCTTTCTCGATTTGGGTCAAACTTGTACCGTAGGCCCTAGAGTCAAAATAACACGCCCTTACGGTAAGTACTTCAAATTTAAGCAAGTGCAAAATAAAAAAAATGCAAATGTAATGCAAGAAATTCTTGTAACTTTGTTTTAAACTGTTGTATTTTATTATATGCCCCACAAATTTTGTGTTTTTAAATGAATTTTAGCAAAAGTATACAGCCCGGAGTCTGGAGATGTACCCAGTTAATCCCATAATATAGGCTCGCGGCTCGCCCACGATTACATGGAATTCAAAAACATAACTGGCAAAATGTGGGTGTTTCTATTATTCATCTCTGTCTACCTCTTAGAGGAATATAGACAAGATGTTTTTTTTTTTAATTCTGCTAATTCTATTTCTATAAATTTTTTGCTGGTTTAGACAAATAAATAATAGTAGGTGCCTACCAATTTTTTATAATAACCTACGAAAAATTTCAACGCAAGTAGATATCATGTAGGGTCATGTATTGTACCTATGGACATTTCAGACTATCTCCAAAATGGCCTCACACTGCACACAACACCGATAGCGTCACGCCACTCACTGGGGTTGCTAGAAAATAAAAATGCCACCACAGTGTTGCAATATTATATTTTTAGTACTGCCAGTTTTGTTTATTATAATCAATGTCCAAAGGTAAAAGCGTCCATAGGTACAATACATGACTATAGGTACTGAATCTATGGTAACAGATTGTACAGCGATTTCCCTACTACTCTGTACATAGGAACTATGACTTCCTGCACCTAATAATGAAAAACCGGCCAAGTGCGTGTCGGACCACGCACAATGAAGGGTTCCGTAGTTGGGATGAATTTACCCCAACAACAAACTAACATTATAGTTGAAAAACATGTTCTCCCATACATTCCTACTGCAACAGTTTGTACGCACATTAGATTCATCATCAAACACACACATTACGATCATTGAGAGATTTACGATTTAGGGTTTCCTGTAATCTATAGGTATAGAACTATTTTCTGATTCTTTTTTTATATTTTAGGCTCAGTAGTTTAGAAAGTGGAGATGGTAAATTTTCGTCTATTTCCTTAAATAACTTTAAAACAATTTATTTAAAATATATATATATATATATATATATATATATATATATATATATATATTTTTGGGACCCTTACAGTAAGCCCTTTCATTTGATATGTCACACGGTACAATATATGCAAAACTTTTTTTAATTTTTCAAAATTAGTTAATTTACGTTACGTTACGTTACGTTTGAGTCATAGAAATTCATAAGTGTAACAAATTTCAACTTAATTGGTCCATTAGATTCGGAGCAAATTGGCGAGTGATAAGGGTTCCATTTTTCCTTTTGAGGTACGTAGCTCTTAAAACAAGCCAAACATTACAATTTCCAAAAATAATCAACAACCTCATTTAGCAGATAAAGGCTTTTCATGTTAACAAGTCGATAACATACCAATCTCATTAGCCTTGTCCTGATAGCCGACGAGACTGGGCTCCAATCACTTCCTATTTTATTTAAGAGGATTGTGAAGTGCCGATACGCGGCGCGATTTTTGGAGGCAATTACCTACATTTCATACAATTATCTACATAAATATTGTTTCGGGCGATAACATTTTCACTCCCCTAAACCTTTACAAAATGAGACAATTTTGGTTTCATTACATTCAGTACACTTCAATCTAGGTCTGTACGTTTTTCGTTTTTAGTAATTCAATTTAATTTAACTTAAAAAAATAAAAATGCTCGAGGATGTTTTTATGTCAAAAATATAGATATTTAGATGCTAATAACTTATATCGTATGCAATATTTCTTTATAATAAAAACGTTCGGACCTAGTTTTTTATTATACCTACAACATTGCTAAAAATTATGAAAATTAGACTATGTTTACGGGGAGAAAAACGTTATCTCTTTTTGTATGAAAATTTACAGCTTCACAATCCTTTTAATACAAGCTCGCTTCTGACCGCGACTTCGTCCGCGTGAAATCCCTCGCTATTACTTCGTTTTCGCATAGCGTTTTCTCTTTTTGTTTTTTTGTTCGGCTTCTGAGGGTTATAGCGTGAGGTTAAATAGCTTATAACCTTCCTCAAGAATTGGGCTATCAAATGCAAAAGGATTTTTTTAATCTGACTGGTACTTCCAGAGATTAGCGCGTTTGAAAAAAACTAACTCTTCAGCTTTATTATATTAGTGTAGTTAAACGATTAATAAATAAAACAAACGACCAGTGGTCCACATTAGCACTGGATCGCAAGCACTGGAAGTCATGGGGATAACCTTTGCTCAACGTGGCATGATGCAGGCTAAAGATTAATTAAGCCTCAAATATTACATTTTCCAGGAGTCAAACTCATATTAATCTCTGTATCTGTCAGATAAGAGCCCCTAAACGAGATAAAACGTGCTCGTTAGCCAATTGCCGTCGGGTCTCGTCCACTCGGGCATTTATATAGGGTGACTTGTAATTAGTGACCGATACTTAAATAGGTACATGATTGTACTCATGATAACAAACAACTTTTACTATGGGACCAAACCTGAATTTGCGAAATAAAAATCAGCTGTCCGATACATTCATGTTCGCATAACTCGGCGAAATGTAGGGAGCAGCAGATTTTTTTTTCGTGATTTCAGGTTTGGTCCCATTGTAAAAGTTGTTTGTTATCATGAGTACAAATGTGCTTAAGTATCGGTCACTAATTACCAGTCACCCTATATAAGTACTGTGAAAATTGACTAATGAGCCGAAAAAGTAAAAAAAAATGTATACAAGCTTTGTTTATTTTTACATCCAAACAAAATTACCTACTTGCCCTGAAATCGTGCTTTTCAACTTCCTTTAAAACTACCTCAAACGCAGCTCTACATTTTCAAAGAGCAATTTCATAACTGTCAAAATAAGTGCAATTTCGAGACAAAACATCCTCATTAATCTAAGTTAAAGCCAACGGAACCGCTTTTAATCTTATAGCTTCCAAAAACTAATATCATCTCAAATACACTTGCGTGCAAAAAATCGTTCTCTTCAAATTGAAACAAGATAATTCTTCAAATTTAATTAACAATAACCTAATATATTTTGTACCAAAACTTTCTTAAATGTATGTAGATTGCGTTAGTGAAATAAAAAAGAAAATCTTGAACTAATGAACAAATTGAATCGAATATGACCCTCTTTTTTTAAGTCTGTTAAATACTTGATTGATTAATGATTAATAAACGAGCACTAATAAACACAATAATGCTTTTGTCAACTTCACTGACAAAAAATGACACACAGTTTTTCCATAAAAATTGAGTGATGAGGACATCTAAAAAATCGAGTCAATTTTGTAAAGAATATTGCTTTTATCAAAATATAAATAAACTATACATCTTACCTACTTTCATACAACATTATAATAATTAAAATATACATTCCCTCTGTTTTTTGCACGCAAGTGTATTACACTTTCCAATAACAAACAATTAATATTATGATAACTGTCAGATAAGGGCCAGTTATCGAGACCAAACATCGTCAATAACCTATAGCCGTCAAAACAATCCTTTCACCTCTTATGTCTACATAATTTTATCTAAACGAACAATTAATAACACTTCAAAATTGTATTTTCCAAGAACAAACACATAATAAAGGGCACAAAACATCCTCGTTAGACAATGGCCATTGGGACTCGTCTACTCGGGCTTTTATATCGCGTTAATTGACTAATGACTTGCGAAGTGGAAAGTTTTTTGCTGATACGGAAAAGGAAAGGAAAATGTTTA
Source organism: Dicycla oo (assembly GCA_948252095.1). NCBI lineage: Eukaryota > Metazoa > Arthropoda > Insecta > Lepidoptera > Noctuidae > Dicycla > Dicycla oo. The sequence continues at coordinate 21,738,992 of OX411726.1, read as the reverse complement.
TAAACTGTCGTGTGAACACACGAAATCATAGACCTAACTTTTTTCTTTTTTTTTTGTCTATGGGAAATCATCAAATAACTTCTCCCGCTCTGTGCGGACCGGGAGAGCGTGTCAGACTTCTACCGACTATTCCTTCAGTTGCCTGGGCCAGGGCCACGGTAAGTCTTTCAAACAACCCGCAACCCTGGCAGGCCCTACGGACCTACAGACCCTAGCAGACCCTATCAATTATCATAGACCTACCTAACATCATTTTTATTTACCTACCCTAAATTGTTAGTATCTTGCTTGATCAGTGAACAAACAAGTTGACTTGTACACATTTTCAAAAACAAACCTGTTTATCTAAAAGAGGCTCTTAAAATGATCGCATGAGAAACAAAATATCATTAACGAACAGCCGACGGAAGCCCTACAATCTGTATCTACAATTATATTGCTCCAATCCTTAGCCAACAGAACTTGCTCCCATCCTATCGCTTCCATGTTATTAAATCTAAACGAACATCTAACCTATTTCTCAAGAACAAGCAACAATATTATCATATCTGTCAGATAAGAGACAAAACATCCTCGTTAGTCCTTCGGGACTCGTCCACTCAGGCTTTTATATCGCGTTAATTGAATAATGACTTGTGAAGTTGATGAAGATTTATGGATGCGAGATGCGATGCCACTTTTGATTGTTTTTCTAGAGTTTTATGACAAAACGTCCTCCTGTGCCTTTTCTTTCCAATACGTCTTCAAATAGCGTTGTCAATATTATGTCCTTTCTCTATATCTGGTAATTAGTGACCGATATTAAACACAAACAAAGAACTTTTACTACGGGACCAAACCAGAAATCGCGAAAAAAAAATCAGCTGCTCCCTACATTTTGACGAGTTATGCGAGCATAAATGTAGGGAACAACAGATTTTTTCGTAATTTCGGGTTTGATCCCTTAGTAAAAGTTCCTTGTTATCATGAGTACAATCATGTGTTTAAGTATCGGTCACTAACTACCAGTCACCTTATATAGTGATTCTAGATCGGATTTGTTATTCTTATAGCAGGAAGGAAACATTACGATATTTGTGTCTATGAACATACGTTTGCGTCACTGCCATCATCTCATCATCTGCCTTAGTAGACTGGTAGTCAGACCCGTAACGAGGGTCAAAAACCGAATGACAGTCGGGACTGTGGTCGGGACCAACGGCAACGGCATATAACGTGCTTTCCAAGGCACGATATCAATCAGTACAACAATACTGCCGCCATAAGAAAAAAGGACGTACGAGTATCTACAGAAATACTGGAATGGAGGAAAAAATATTTTGTCCTGTTTAAACTATAAGATACAAAGGCAGATGCGTCTTTTAATAGTAAGAATTATTAGGTTTTCGTCAAGTTTATGCCAATTTAAAAATAGTGGTAGATGCGTCGTTGTTTACTGATTCCGAATATGTAAATAACTCTATTTCGAAAAAAATGTCAGCCTACGTCCTTTTACCTACTTCGTGTACCATATAGTATAAGATACACTGCCAAACTTTAAGGACTACAAAACGAGGGTAGATAGAGTACAAGTCTTTGACGCAAAATACATCAAGTTGATGTTTCCTTGTTTACTTAGAAATTTAACTGGAAGTTTCTTCAATATCCTGGATAGTTGGAGGAAATTGAATGAGTTTGTAGCTAAACGATGTTATTATCCAACTGTCTCTCGATTAATCTTCTAACAAATTCATACATAGCTAATGACGGGTGTATTATATATTTATGTGTATGTAGAAATATCTAAGTATTGTCGTCAAATTGGGCCTTTACAATGGTCTCGAACCTTTACCATTTTTACCATTAGCTATGTATGAATTTGTTAGAAGATTAATCGAGAGACAGTTGGATAATAACAACGCTTCGAAATGAAACTAGATAATTCGTCAAGTTTAATTAACAACAACCTAATATATTTTTTTACCAAAACCTTCTTGAATGTATGTATTTAGATTACGTTAGTGAAATAAATATTAAACCTGATTCATTAGTTTTTCAGAAAATCGCGAAATTTCGAACATACTGCTCGAATAAAGACCCTCTTTTTTAAGTCGGTTAAATACTTGATAAATTAAGTATCCATAAACAAGTACAAATATCACCCAGTTTTTCCAAACAAAAGTGAGTGATGAGGACATCTAAAGAATCGAGTCGATTTTGTAAAGAATATTGCTTTTATCAAATTATAGGGTATGTGTAAATAAAGTTTATCTTACCTACCTTCACACAACATATAATAATTTAAATATACATTAATATTTTTGAGATATTGTCTCACAGATAGAGAGCATGGGGTGGGCCGATTTTTTTGCACGCAAGTACTCTCGTGTGGGTAGAATATAATAGGACCTATCTGGTCTGTATCTGTGCCCGAGTGGGTAGCAGCCTCTAATGATGCCTTGTTCAGCGCACAATTAAAAATAACAAAGCTATGTTAGAGAAAAGCACCTCAAGCGTGTATAATTATTTTGATCTTCACAGGAAAGCAGGATGCCATTGTCCCCTTAGAATGTCAGTTTATTTTTGTATGTATACGGAGTGAACAAAGGCGGTGATATTTAAAAAGAAACAACAATATGTTTATGGAAAAAAAATACGTATCATCCTATAGGTTTTTCGAAGGGGTAAGCAGAGATAGTACACCCATTATGTTATGTTATGTGATTCCCAAGTAACAAAGGGGAACCTATTACCATCAAGTCGGTGGCAGACTAAGCCTGTTTGGGGCCCGGGCGGCAACACACAATGGGGGCCTCCCGCCGAAATATACTGAAAAGTTTGAGAACTAGCATAGGATAATAGCGAGCGAAGCGAACTCGAAATTTTAAGCACACCGCCTTGCCTTGTTTTCCGCAGGTTAGGTTTTCTTTTTTTAAGGTAAAGTTTTCTTTTGACTATTCATACATAAGTACTAGAAACTTTGTCGACTTACTACAGAAAAGTCAGAGAAAAAGAGACTGTGTACGATCCAAGAGTGAGCGAAGCGAGCTCGAAAATTTTAGCACCCTATGTTTATATTTAACATACGTAGGGGGCCCCCAACGACAAACTGCCTTTTACTTACTGAACATAATTATTTTGGTCTTGTTTGGGATTTGATTAAAGAGTATTTCTAAAGATTTGGGGGCTTCCCAGGACCTGGTGCCCGGGACGGACCACACCTGCCGCCCCCTACTTAGTCCGCCAATCAAGTCCAGACTACGGGGAATCTTTTATTATTTTTTCATTATTGGAATACTGATTCATTTTTGTATGCCAATGAGAATGAAAATGATGTCCTGTGACACAAATATAGCTACAATACAAACGTAATCAATACGAACCTGTTTTATAAGGTATAATTATAACATATGTTTTAATACTTTTCCTTCCTTCTCAAAAATAGATCATATTCATATTCGTTGTAAAACAATTATTTTTAGTTAAAACAAAAGAGTTTCCTGTTGTGATCATTTTATATCTAAATGACAGGAATTCAATCAACATTGTATAATATTATGTGGCCGTTATATATTTTTTTATGGGTTTTCTCTTGACTCTAAGTCTAGGTCAGAGGTGACAGAGACAAAGTCGACGATGGAGTGAGCTTACCCAGAAGAAGCCTGTTCACTCTCACTTTGAAGAGATTAGGGTTGTACGCGTTCGGAAACATAGACGCATATAGTGAGTTCCACTGCTTTGCTGAGCGCATTATAAAAGACATTTGGAAGCGCTTAGTGCGACTTAGTGGAATAGCAACCAGGTAGGGATGGTAACTGGCAGTGCGTCTAGATGTCCGATGGTAGAAGGGTGGAATGAGGAAATTGTTTGAATCAATTTACACTTAATAAATAGAATGGACGTTCAATACTTATTACGAATTAAATTTTGTGAGTGTAGTGTAATAAGTGTAACGATGTTGGGGGTCGGCTTCCAGTCTAACCGGATGCAGCTGAATTTTACAGGAGCGACTGCTTATCTGACCTCCACAACCCAGTTACTGGGTAATACTATGCCCCTTGGTGAGACTGGTTGTCAGACTTTCGGGCTTCTGACGACGTAACGACTGTCAAAGATCCACGAATAACAGCCGGGACCAACGGCATAACATGCTTTCCAAGGCACGGAAGGGTCTTGCTATGTAAAGATGGTCACCGATCTACAGACTAACTACGGCAAGCGTAGCTTAACCTAATCGATCGACCCGTGCGGCTGTTATTACTTAGCCACAAGCCCCTCTAAGCAAAATAGCCTTTTTCAATACAAAATAATGAATAATAATAATTAAAAAGTGAGGGCTCTATAACCCACTGGTTGGAAAAATTATGGCGTATATATAATATATACGTAATTTTCTACGGCTAGTTTTCTAGTTTAATATCCTTTGATGAGTTTTAATACTATCCATACAATAAAAATAATCATATTGACGGTCATAATAAAAGGGCAAAGACCTGAATATAGTATTATTTAGTTCGTGTCACTAACTGGACCTTAGCGATCTTAGGACTAAAATATATTTATGATTATTATGTATCTCCAAATATGACTGGTCCATATAGGAAGGACGTTGCGTAAGCCTTCTACGTAGTTCTTGGCATAAAGGATGAAAACATACATCCATCCTAAGTCGAAGACGTATCATCTCAAACATTTATATTTACCTAGTCACTTTCGCAGTTATAAGATCTATAATTTATCTAAAAAAAGGCTTTAGGTATACGCCTTCAATAATTTGCGACGATAACTAATCATTACATATTTATTTATAGGGTGTCGACATAACAAAGCCCAGTTTCTATAATGTTATGTATTGCGCACCAAGTATTTTCTTATAATGTTACCAGCTTTCTTGTTACCCACAACGAGTTCTTAGTTCAAATATTGGTGGATAAGAGACAATATACCTAATATGCAATTATAATCAGATTTTAATGATTGTTTTCCACTGACCTGAGTCGACTGGCGCTATATCGGGGCCGTCGTGTGGCGCCAACATCTTCATAGTGATGGCTCCAGGTAACACGCTACTTGACACCGACACGATGGCGAATTACTTCACAATTTCACCGAAAAACGACGATTAATCGGGAAAATAAGGGAAAATAACTGGAGCCCAACAGGCTGTTTCAACACTGCACTATCGATCTGGTTCTGAGGGTAGTCACGCATGCGTGTGGCGGTTGTCCTCGCGCATGCGCTCTCCCGCCGCCGCCATGTTCAGCCGGAAAGACGTCATGTGACAGTTGACAGTTTTAAGGTGCGTTTCCGCTGTTAGTAATTGACGTGCAATCTAATTTACCGATGACTAATGTGTTTATCCGGCTTTCAGTAGGCATACGGATTAATGTAATAAAGCTGTTTTGTAATAGAATACGTTTGTTATTCAAATGGGAGGCTATCTAATACAGAGACTCGTCTATACGGGAGTTTAATGTTTTGTAATTGTTGAGCATTGGAAAAAGATTCATCTGTAACATGTTACAATAATTTGAATATCTGATGTAGTGGTAGTGAACATCATCATAGTAATATTTATTTTATACTGTTTTACGATTTAACTACTAGGTATTGACTACTTATTTTAGAAATGGTTTTCATTTACATTCTTATCGTTCTCTAGAATATAAACTTTCGCCACGTCTTACTATCTGTCATAAATTCTTGACCTCAGGGTCAGTATGCTAAAGGTAAGATATTTTGACACTCTTTTAACAACTTTCACTCGAATCCTTTCCTGAAGGGTTCTTTAAATCTTCTTCTTCTTGTACAGTACTGCCGATTATCTTGGCAGGTCCGAACTTAGCGCAGAAAGCTGCGCAGTAAGATTTTTAGGAACCAAATGGTGACATGAGGCGAGTGTGAGTGAGAGAACATGCGCGAAACTTCTCAGTGCCTATGTTCGGACCTGCCAAGATAAATCGGCCGTAGTGTACCAACTGCTAGAATGAGATATCTAAAACGACGTAAAACGTGGATTTGAAGAAAAATTGGTCGTGGTATTCAAAGGGAGAAACAACAAATCCAAAACTAACTTGTTATAAATTAATTTTATTGAAAATCGTAAATAAATTTACATAAAATATTAATAAATATTACATCACGTGTACAAACGTATTTGTTTGTTGTGTTGTGTGTCTGTGGCGGCGGCAGCGGACTGCGTGTGTGTGTACGTGTGTGTGTGAATGTGTGGAAGGAGTGGTGTCTAGTAGCCGGCCAGCTCGGCGAAGGTCGAGTCCATCTCGTCAGCCAAGCTCTTGTATCTGTCCTTGTTGATTCCGAGCTCATCTGTTAATAGATAATGGTATTAGAATACAAATAATTCAGATCCAGTCACTTTTATACGGACCAGTACCTATCCATCTTCAGAAGAACAACTTAAGAGGCCATCTCTTGCTTAAAAGAAACTCAACGCTTAGAGCAGTCGTGAAACAAAAGATAGATAATGGTAGTCACCACTAATAATAACTTTTCCTGCTATTCAGTCAAATAGCAGGAAAAGTTATTGACAAGGTAGTCAATACTACTTTATACAAGGAGAGGAACGATATGTATATTTCTGAAACTGGAATATTTCTTAAATTGAGGTAAAGTAATTTAGTAGTCTAACTAAATATAAATAATGTTGAAAATACAATGTCAATAGAATTAGAATTGTTACTTTTTACCTTTGTAAATTATATTTTAGTGATAATGTTCTTTAATACATAATTATTTATGGCGAAGCGGATAGCTTTATAGAATATGTTTTATAGAAAAATTAAGAGATTACCAACGTTACCTTGGAAGCATTGGTCCGCGACGGTAGCAGCAAAGCGATAGACATGTTAATCACAAACAAATAAAGCAGGGCTCAACACAAGATGTGTAAAGGATTGTCGCACATGCTCCGTAAATATACATCTACGCTATTCTGTATAGAGACAATCCTTCATACATCCAGCAAGAGGTTAGGCGTTAGAAGAAACAGTTTAGAGAATCTGAAAAAAATGGAACTCGTTCTTGACAGGTAATCTACAGTCGGGCTAAACGATGAACTTTATAAAAGGTTGAAGGCAATGCAAGGTGACGTATCAAAATGGACTTTAGGGTGAAGTGATTCGGACGGTTTTGACTTAAACTATGTGCTGTAAGGGCTGGTTAGTATCCTGTCAGCTCGGCGAATGTGCCGTCCAAGTCATCGCATATCGCCTTGTATTTCTCCTTCTCGCTGAATAATGCGTCTGTAAAATTTTGTGATTTGATAACAACTTACGAAACGAACCCACTTTATCCCGGCCTCTGGACTTAAAGATAAGCAAGAAAATGAGTTTTTATTAGAAAAGTTTTGATTAAAAAGCTTTTGCAATTGAGAGAAGCCATAGTATTCTCTTTTTGTTAGAATAGTTATCAAGTTATAGAAGATTTCGTTACTTGATATTTAGATTTGTTTTAGTTAAATCTTTGAAATCAATAAAAAAAATCTTTCTTAGTTTTGTTTCATTTAAGTTGATCTCATGTTACTTGATTAGGGAGGATATTGGTTAGAGTCATACCTTCGAGCCTGTCGACTTCCTTCTGTAGTTTCTTGACAGTCTTCTCTGCGAACTCAGCGCGGGCCTCGGCCTCCTTGAGCTTGCCGGTGAGGGTCTTCAGCTGCTTCTTGAACTCCTCGACACGTTGGTTGGCCTTCTCTTCCGATACTTCCAGAGATTTGAGGGAGTTACCTACGACCTGAATGACAAGTTTTTTTAAATTCATGTATAGTGATTCTGCCCATTAAGCGTATCTGCTACTACTGATAGTACTCGTGAAGCAATATGTTGTCTTGCAGTCTTAACATAAATATATATTTCTCTGACTTTTCAAACTATTTATAAGTATTTACCTTTAATTCCTCCTCAAGTTCCGAGATCTTGGCGTCTCCAGACTTGACACGGTCCTCAGCGACTTCGAGCTCGTCTTCAACGAAGGCCAGCTTGCGGGATACCTGGACATCATACATCATCATTTCAGTGTTCTTATTAGTTCTGTGTTCAAGCAGAAAGTTAAGTAGTGTTTTCTTTGTTTCTCCATAGATTACTTTAACGATATCGAGGATGAATTATAACAACCCTAAGTTGACATTCAAAATTATGTTTGGATTAAAAATTATGCTTATTGGGGGACACCCTTTTTGATACTGAACAGAACCAGTACGTACCTAACTTATGCCGAAACCTAATAATATGTTTGTATCAGAAATTTCTGAAGAACATGTCGTAACAAAGCATGAATGTGGATATACAAGATCATATAAAACAATGGATAAATAGTGTGAACGATAAAAAAAAAGCTAAAAAGAGAGAGACTCCTGAGAGGTCTAAGGGCAGGAAGATTATATTGAAGATGCAATATCTGAAGAAAAATGACCAGACTTAGAAAACTGGGAGGAAGTGTTACCTCGTCGGACTTGCCGTCAGCGTCCTCAGCGAGCAGACGGGCCTCCTTCAGCTGGTTGGTGAGCTGGTCCATGCGCTCCTCGTCTTGCTGTGCCCTGTTCTCCAACACTTTGCACATACTGGAACAAAGAATTCGCCATTGATTATCCATTATACTGGTAACGTTTATACTAACAAAGGTACACGAATTGTTTTGAACTAATTTAATTTATAGGATAGTAATTTCAGACGTATGGATAGAAAGCACCTTCAGCCAAGCTATTTGGGCATTCGCTTCGTGTTTCTTAAAAAAAAAACTGAAATGATCTATGCTGGTACATACTTTATAACTAGAGATCGGATAATCGGATGCATATTTACCTAAAGTTGAGATGTTGGCGATCGACCAATTTAGTTCTGATTATAGAATCGAATGTATATTTACTTACGTTCAGGTGTTGGCTAAAATGGAATGCACTTTTTAATCGATCGTAAAATTCTCGCGATTCCGGAATTGTTGAATTTAGTACTTTTTGACTATAGAATCGAATGCTAGCTAATGTTGTGCAGTAGGTTGCAAAACTAGCATAGCAAACATAATGTTAAAAGTTAATTTCAAGTAAACAAGCATACGAATAGTTGTGATGCCGATATTTTTTTAAATAAATAATACCACATATTTAAGAAGTCGTTTCCGTACCATAATATCCGATTAGTTGTGCATTCCCGGAATTTCTGGAATCCCAGGATTTATATTTTTTTAACTTTAGGTAAATACGCATCCGATTATCGATCTCACACTTTTATGTTGATTGATGTTTTAGTATAATTTTTTTTATTATTTTTTTATATTTTAGTATAGAATTACATAAACTGAAACATTTCTGTTATTTCACGGAATTATAATATTTCATAAGCTAATTTTAATCTCTAATTCACACCATGTTTCTAATTATAGTGGCGCACGTAATCCAACTAACTGTTGCTTTTTACTAATAAAACTAATGCGGCCGGAAACCCGCCTACGTCTAGAACTAAGATTACAATGATCGGGGGATAAGAAATTTCACGCGGAGGAAGTCCCGGGCAGAAGCTATTTCAAGATAATACTCTTAGAACTTTCATCTGTTTTATTAGATCATACATATCGACGCTTGAAAGGCAACCCTCACTAAACGACATTGTGTAGTGATCTAAAGTTCAAATATTAAAAATAGAAACATAAAAATTCACCGATTAAAATGATGACATCATTTTAATCGAACAATTAGGTGCATTTTTACGATTTTTTTTTTAAATATTTGAACTTTAAATCACTCTTCTGTAAAGTTCCGAAGAGATTCTGTTGTGCACAAACTAAACTTAATTTAGGCTATTGTTAACTTTTTCTTTCTAATAAAACAAGAAAGAGACGGATGTAACTTTGAGCTGTCAAATTTAGTTAGCACTAATATTTACATAAGACGACACGTAAAAACACATCGACTAAAAACACTGTGAAGCGCAAGGCGTAAACTAGTTTGACATCTCTAACTTAGTTCATAGCTATAGCAATCCTTTTCTCGCGCTGACTGTTAGTAAAAGATAGCGATTCTATAATTTTAGTTTAGTTATTGAACAATAGAACCGGCACCAATATCGCTTAGTGAGGGGGTTGCCTTTCAAGCGTCGATATACTTTTGTAGCAAGTACGAAAGTGATGACTTTTTCCATTCATATGTAAATACTTTCTGAGTTTATCTTGGACATTACTGAAATCGGTGAAGGAAACATCCTGAGGAAACCTGGACTTATAGTTAAAATAAGCCTGAAATCGCCAACCCGTCTTGAGCAAGCCTGAGCAATGTTTGCGCGTTCTCTGTATGAGAAGAGCGCCTTTGCCCTGTCGAGGGACAATAATAGGCTGGCATTAATATATTATATAAAGTATATATCTTACCGGTTGTTCTCGTCAGCAGACTGCTGGGCCTCAAGCAGTTTCTGCTGGGCGGTGCCTGACCTCTCCTCAGACTTCTCGAGGTCCTCCTCAATCTGCTGCACCTTCCTGTTGAGGGAAGCGACGTCAGCCTCGGTGGCGGTTAAATTCTTCTCTTTCTCTTCCAAGTCCTTGTTGGCCTGTTCCAACTTGTTCTTGTTGACGATCAAGTCTTCCTCGACCTGGGCGAGCTTCTTCTGGAGCTCACGGACTTCCTCGTTGACCTGGAAAGAGTGACAGATTTTGGAGTAAGAATCAGCAGTACTGGACCTAGAATAGTCCCTTAGGGGACCCTAAGTTGGGTGAAGAATTTTCCTGCAGTGTGCGCCCTTCTTAAGAACGCAAATTCTGCTTGGAAATATCTCCCTACTCTAATTGAGTTCCAAGAAACCAATAAAGATAAGTTAATTCCGATTTATTACAATGAAACTTTATTTCACAGAATCGAGAATTATTTCTTTTCTCTCACATAGATACTAACTAAAATACATTTAACGTGGGTACAAATAGGACAAGTCTCTTCTGATTTAAATAGATTTATCAATTGTGCCTATAGAGGCCTGGAAAAACGTATATTTAACTTCAAACGTTCAGAAATATGGGTCGTCCTTATGTTTTCAGAGTGACTTCGACTATCCCAAAGAGATCAGCGGACTTATCTAAATACCAATTTAGTAAAGGAGATTACGAAATGTTGTTTTTGTATTCATATTTTATGCTATTACTTCAGTAACTCGATCTATACCGGAATAAAGGATTTGATTGTATGACTTGATATAAATTTCAATTGCTGGAGACCTTTCTAACTGTTTTATTCTTAGGGCAAATTTTTCAATCATCAGATAACTTTTATCCAAAGAATAAATCATAAAAATAAAGGTTATCTGATGATTGAAAAATTAGCCCTTAGTATGCAAATTAAGATGGAAAGGTATTAGTTGGACTACTATTACCTTTCCATCTTAATTTGCAGGGTCTGATTTTTATTGAAATAAATTAACATAGCCTCCACGACTTCCACGAGTATACTCAGACTGGAAGCCAGCTTCTAATAGAAGTTTGATACTGAGCGATAGGTACGAGAACCTCCTACTTTAAACGTCAACTCTAAGAAAGGCTTGTGGCCCAGTTGCCTGTTGCAAACACATATAAAGAAGTTGTATGTCCATTCATGATGACGAAATATTTTTCATATCTTATTGAAGCTAATGCCCATATTAAGGTAAGTAAAAATAACTGGCGAAATGTGAGTGTGTTGTCAGGTACACCTCTGCCAAACCCTTTTGGGGATTACAGTCGTGATATTATGTTATCTAGTAATTTCTGTACCTTTTCGGCGCGGAGGTTGGCGTCCCTAGCCTGCTGTTCACAGGTGTCGGCCTTGTCCATGGCGTTGTCCTTCTCCAGCTTCATCGCCTGCATCTTCTTCTTAATCGCGTCCATGGTGGCGGCTGTGTGTCTTCTACGGTCCGGTCAAAAAATACGCCAGTTACGGCCTGAAAGAGAACAACAATTTGGAATAAGTATAATATGTGTATATGTTTATAATTTTAAAGATGTTTTCTACATTTATAAATTCGATGACTATCAAGACATTAGGAATGGCTCGGAGTGGCGTGTTTTCTCTATCAAGATTTAAAGATTTTGAGTTCTTGTACTTCATAGGTCTAGAAACAATTTTATCGCCAGTTTTTCAGTAGGTACAGTCACGAACCGGGATTGTTGAGCCAGCTTTATCATCTTAACTTGGTTGTGTTACACGAATGGCGCCGTTTTTCACGGGCGGAATTCGTGTAACACCACCAAGTTAAGATGAGAAGCTAGTGGCTCAACAATCCCGGTTCGTGACTGTACCTAAGTATTTTTATTGATCCACAGCTTTTCCTTTGTACGAACATGTTTTGTACGTTCCATAACATAAAAGGAAATACACAGTAGATACCTAACTGGATCAATTTCAGTCAACCATTATCTGTGTGGGTACTATACAGGAAACTTAGATCAGACCAATTCGTAAACAAAATCTCGTGTACACGATGAGCACGTCTGATAGAGCAAGAATAAAATAGCAAGCGTTACTAAAGCCGAGCGCTGCAAGCAAAAATAGTCCTCACGGTGTATACATGTACATAAGTTTCCTCGATAGTACCTACAACATAACCTACAGTGAAGCAGGGTTTATTAAAGCTACTGACACGGTACTACACAAATAGGTTCGAAGTTAATTGAAAACGTGCCAATGCAGTGTGAACGACTCGGCTCTCTGTTGCGCTTTTAGAGGAAAGCTCATAAAATCAGAAGTTCGCTTCTTGAGATTGTGTTTGTTACGTTTAGAAAACACTTTACCTCTGTGATCTGCTTGTTTCAAAGAGGAAATTTCTTGTCACTTATAAATCATACACGTTTTATGATGAAAGTATAACGTAATATTGGCAACATTGAAGTGACTCTTCCACAAATACGTATTTGAAACGAGTCTTGAAGATGACTTTATTGAGCTAGTGACAAAACCTCGCTTTTAACACAAAATCTATTAACTAGTGCATTCCAAGCCACAAATAATACACGCTTCCTAAATTCATTAACCTTTATTACGAACTAACTTCGTTGGATAAAAACGAAACATTCCTATAAAGTTATTTAAAAATACAAACTATTCCAATTTGAAAAGTTTAACTCTGCCATTCGATATGGCACTCTGCCAGCTTGCCAGATGTGGCAGTGCATAATTATTGGGTCTACGTTCCTGATACTAAATTATATTCCAACCTAATTACGAAGGGGCATGGCACACTTGGCTTGCTGAAATATTAGTGCTGAACACAGCCCTGTTTCGGGAGTTCATAACCCTTACGGGAATAGGAAGAGGAAATAGAACTAGGTAGGTACGCTTGCTACTACGGTACCTATATTGCAATAGTTTTGGTTTTTGTAAACCCTAAAAATGCTCAATTCGGGAGCACTTCGCACTAAGCGTTTCCAAATGTCTTTTATAATGCGCATAGCAAAAGAGACTCTTCAAAGTGAGGCTTCTTCTGGGTAAGCTCACTCCTATCGTCGACTTTGTCTCTGACCTAGACTAGAGTCAAAACCAAACCCATCTCAATTAAAAAAAAGGAACAAAAAGAGACAGGTCCTGTCTTTGCTTTGTTAAGGCGAAAGCTCCAGAATAGCCCGCGAAAATCTTTTTCGCAGGCTATCCTGGCGCTTCCCCCCTAATATTAAAGTGTATTCGTTTACCGAGATTTTATAACTTATTTTTTTTTTATTATAAAAGCATACTATAAGCTGTAGCTATATCGTTTTCCTAATAAATACCAACTTTGTTTCCTACTCAATTACAAAATGCTAAACCCGTTCCGTGTCAAAAGACAAACGACGATAAAGTTATAATTTAATTCGTTACAAATCAATTTGATATTGGCCACATAATTCAACCCTTTGCTCGCGACTTGTGGTAGAATGTTTTACCCTTTATTGTAGTGTAATTCAATATAACAAAGTTTTGGGACCAAATCATATTACAGGGAATAGATACTTTGTTGTTTGTTTTCCCTCTTGTTTGGGTCTAGTAATTAAATCTTTGCTTTCCACAGTATTGACTGGGTTAAAAATATTAGTTGCTATGTCTGAGTGGGTGTAAGGCAGAGTGGGTGTGAAACTATGGTGTGACGTCAGCAATGGCGTCTGTGTTTACACATTTTATGTGAGAATGTATTGGGTTGAGAAATCTTTTTAAATAGACTACATTGCCGACGTCGTCGCCGTACATACATAGGAACTCATAAATCGTTTTTTTTTTTTTCCTTGATTTTATTACAGTAAGATCAGTTCTCAGTTATAATTCTTATGTGGGTAGATATGAACTTAGGTACATACACCCACTTGCAGTTTTCTAATGACGGAATTTACTGCCATATGATAGGGACAATAAATAAACCAATCCCCACCATGTTTTCTCATAGACTTCATTTGTTTTCTCAATTTGATCATCATAAAAGATATCGGAATCTTCTGAAAATCGATACGTAAAGAAAACATTTACATAATCTCATGTTTTTGTGTTGATGAAAGTATGGATTATGATTACTTTTTCGTAGAACGGCCATGGTCGATATTTTCCTAGCTGCACCATATTGCATTGGCAGCTCAGTTTGTTTACAATAACAAGTGTAAGAAATGTAGCTCAGTGAATGTGTGGACTGAAATAATTTTAAGCTGAGAATTTTTGAAGGGCATTTTATTCGCGAATGTTACGTAAATTATGAAATGTGAGCTTTTTGCATGTGTTCTTCAGTTTTTTGTGTACCTAAGTATTTGAAAATTGTCTTGTTCTGATTTAATATGCTTCTCTATAAGTGGTATTGTCTGTGTATGAATTATTGTGTTCCTTGTAATGTTCGTATGTAAAACGTATCCAATCCCAGAAGAAATTTTGTTACAAAAACATCTCGAAACAGATTTAACGACCATACATCAACATTTTATAACCATTGCTTGGCGCTATAAAACACGAGTTAAACGAAACGGAACAAACGATGCCCGCGATGGCGAACTGGCGAAGTTGCGAAAATAACGCGAGTAGTCGCGCGGTGACGTGGTGCTGGCGCTCTGACAACGCCACCGACATATTGTTCACGAAAATAACCGTGTTTTCACATCACTACAGCTGTTGCACGCCGGAGACTAAATATAAGTCCGGAATTTTAGAACGAACGCTAATTTATGTATCGTTTACGCTTTTTCCTAACTTGGTTGGCACAGCTTTTCAGTTGGTTTCATTTGAACTGTGGTATTGCTTACATGTAGGTGTAAAATCTAGAAGATAGACCACGGGAGAACCGTAAGTTATAAGAGGGCAAGCGTGGGTATTCTACGATTTCTTTCAGATATTCTAATAAAATTCAAGGTTAGTTTATTTTCCCATCTCGTGTTTCTATTTGTCCCTTCTACCTACTTACTTAAACTTTCTGCTTAAGGCGAAAGCTCCAGGTGGCCCTCGAAATTACATATAATCATACAACCTAATACTGACTTGCAAATTGCAAAAAAAAACGTAAGAAAATTTGAATTTCACGGTCTACTTGGAGCTTCCCCCTTAAGCAGAATAGGAAAAGTCTGTTATTTACAACAATAAAAAAAATAGAAAGTTTGGGACAATTCACTGCCGACCTTTCTCTTCTATTTGAATAATGCAAAGTTCTACTAATTGTAAGGTTTGATAAAAAGAAGTCATCTTGTGGTAGCCATCTTCTGTACCAAATCAATACTTTCATAATTTTCTGTTAACATAGTTACTTTCTAAATTTCCTTTGTTATATTATAGTCAAATTTTTCATCAGCGTATACCTATTATGGTTAAATGAATCCCAAAGTACCTAAAATTTAATTAACAAACTATTAAATTGTTAATTCGCAAGGCAGTGGATCTAATTTCAAAAAGCTTCAAGTTTTATATTCTGTCTTGAGTTAACTTCTAATGAAAAAATAACAAAAGTCAATCAACGAACACCACTGCTTTGAAAGTAATCCTTAAGAAATAATCTTATAGAATTCATATAATGTTTGAAGATTATCGCCAAAACTTTTTGAAATTCTCACGGAAACGTCTTTCAATTGAGACTATCCAAACTGATAAAAGAGTTTCACGATTCATTGTTTTAATTAATTTAATTAAGTCCAAAGTGTAAATACTGACACCTAATTCAAGGGCATGTAAGCAATGCGTCACTAACTACGTCACTCATCGACGTATCGACTAGTTTTCAATGAACTTGAAACTAAACTATCTAATCTCGAATCAATTTGTTCAGATGAACGCTTCTAATGAATCGAATGTAACACTCTTTCTAATAAGTTTTAGAGTTCTACAAGATTTGGAAAACAACATATTACTTATTTATATTTGAACAAAGATTAGCTAGATCGCTAGATTTGTTCTCACCGTACTTAGTCACATTTATTAAATAGCGTTTCCATGACAATCAAGTCAAGTCACTGCATCATTAAAGTCGCGACGCGACGCGACTTTTTTTTGACGCAGTAAAGTGAATCTAACGATTTAAATATTATTGGTTATTATATTGATTTTGTTTTATATACATTTCTGCTAATTTTTTATATAATGTAATATCTTTTTTTCCCAATTAAAATAAATCTTTGAATTTGAATAAGTTAAGTTAGGTACTTCAAGTTTATTCAAAACTGGTTGCCCTAAGGGAAATTTAACTTATGATTATTATCTCCACGCTTTTGGAAGCTTCAAGTTTCATGAAGTCAACGTCATTCCTCATTGCGTCGTCAACAGAAGTTGGCAGATTCTTGATGTAAACAATAACTTAGAAGTTGTATTGTGTCATTAAGTAAATATTGAAGATATGCTAACAAAAGATTACGAGAGATGATGGAAACGCTCTGATAAAAAGAAGCATTCGAGAAGTTACGAAGGATACAGTTTGGGTGAGAAGTTATGGATTAAGTAATGGTCAGTTGAATGGGTTGTCGACCAGATGTAACATGACAAATGGCGTCAGTTTCACGTAGTAATTAATCATTGTGTTATGGTGGATTTGGGGTGGATAAACGGGTAACCTAGCGAAATAATGTTCACGATGTATGAATATATTTGGAGAAGGAATGATTCTAACCACTGAAAATCCGAATTATTATTCAACTGATTTAGTTTATGAGGTGACTTTAAAAGGTCAAAGTGAAGAATTTTAATTAGGTATCTAAAAGTGGCAATGGCAAAAACGGATTGATTAAATGTTTCCTACGTTTAAAAGAGATGATCCAAATATATGTCACAATGTTACAAAGTATACAATGGTAATATGAAGGCTATAACTGTAACTACCTATCTCCCGAATTTCAGGGATAGTTCAGCTTGCATGTAATCGTAGGCGCTTTGAAGAGGTGCCAACACTCCGAGTTCCAGGCACGCCGGTAGGTAATCATGACTCGGTCAAATGACAACCGTCATCTCTCATACTTTAATCCCAAGTAGATTTATAAAGTTTGAGATGTAGCTTTCAAATTATGCGTGTTACCTATCTTAAATGTTAATTTTGTCAATAACTATCTATAAAGAAGGCAGAGTAATAATATCTGTTTAATATCTGTTTAATAGTATTGTAATAATATCTGTTTAAGGCGAAAGCCTCAGGGTAGCCCGCGAAATTCAAATTTTCTTACGTTTTTTGCAATTTATACGTCAGTATTAGGTTGTACGTTGATCAAAATGTTATTCGCGACTGTAACATGTGCATTTACATAATTATAATCATTAAAGTCATCAATACAATTGTCTAAGTTCATAATTCTCTATGGAATGACTACTTCATGAAATCTTGACATTTGAGGTCTTTTCTAACTTATGAAGTAGTATTAATGATTCTAATTATTATAATTCTGTAAATATAAGTTTGTTATGGTCGCAAATTATATTTCAATTAATATAAAACCTAATAATGCAAATTGCAAAAAACTTAAGAATATTTGTATTTCGCGGGCTACCCTGACGCTTTCGCCTTAATACTGCTATTGTTTGGTTTATAAGAAAGCATTAAGTCTTTTCTCTAACTTCCGAAGTGTTTGGTGGTTACGTATTCAAATGTGAGGTGTGGTGTTTGGGTGAATTTTAAATATAACAGCTTTTCTAAAAGCTAAGTTATTTAAACTATCATTACATCCATTAAGTCAGTGATTTCCCAACAATGTCCAAATAACTGGACAGTTGGGGCTGTAATCGGAAACCGAACATCAGTAAACAACAAAGTTGTGGACCGAACGTCCTAATTACACGATATATGGGCCACGACTGAGGCTAAATAAAAATTGAGACGAGTTTCCTCATCTCGCTAAATAAATACTGATGTTCGGGCATGCCGCAAATAGGTTACAAGCGGTGTGAGCGCGCGGCGTGGGCGGCGCGCGGGGGACTCACTATTTTCAGCGAGGACGCGCGAGCTATGAAACCCGAGTCATATCCATGGAAAACGCGAGGCGCGCGCGCACACCGCCCGTCCTTACTCGCTACAACTGACACTCAATACACACTGGCGTACTGCCGTACTAACACGAGATATGCGAATCCGAGCCAGAAAATACAGAACAACGTATCACAGAACGAAAGCACAGAATCGCCGGAATCAAAATCCAGGAGCTTGGATACTCCACACATGATGGCACTGATGTGTCACTGGCACAGTCCTGGGCCGCGGCTGGGTGTGGTGACTGGGGTCCAGGTGAAGTATCCAAGCTGCCGGCGTGGCGGCGCGCGGCTGCACTCACCTCACGAGCGGGCTGTTCAAACGGCGGAGCGACACGCACTGCGCCGCGCCCGCCCTCGCGGTTTCGCCGCGCTCCCACCCGACTATTTTCGGTGCCAAAAATCCAGGATTCCGATCCAGCATAGCAATCGCAACGAACATGCCGACCGCCACCCGTCACGCTCACACACACAGCTACTCCACTATTTTTGCCACGATCGCTAACAGACGGACCTGTGACAACGTCGGAGGATGTGAATATCGAGCAGATTGATAGATCGATGATATAAAAACACGCTCGCTGTCAATGCCGGCTAAATCGATCAGGTGGCACTGTCCCGCTCCCGCGAGGCTAAGGTTCGTGTTGCAGATTTCCCAAATTCCAAGAGCCATCCGGCTGACCGACCCTACTATATTTAGCGCAATACCGAACTCATTGAGATCGACACGCGGCTTTCATCTGGCTATAACTAATAACAGCAAACTATTTGCATGTTGGTCCACTCAATGATTCATGTTTGTTTGACTGTTAATTGCTGGTAGGCATATTTCATTCATTAGATTCCGAAGATCTCAAATAGGACAGAGGAGAAGTAATAGGATACCTTTCGGCGTACACCATTTGACGTCCATTTCTGAGCGTGGGTCTCATAAGTTCCACACTACTAAAGAATTTAGACGATATTGCTGTCCGCTACCGTTACGATCTTTTTAACTACGACTAGTTTTTACTTTTCACAACAAAATAAAACAAAGATACTATGGGAAAACGAAATGTGCTGAAAACCATTATTTATCCATATTAGATTAGATATTTGAAGGCAGCCCGCAAAAGGTATCTGACTGCCACAACCACCGTTTTCGTCTACCCCACCACTTGCACGGCTCTGACGATCGACAGAGTGCGAGATAAACATCTAACTTGTTACTCTAAATACCCATCACGTTCAAGGGCAGCAACAGCAATGTCACTAGTGCGAGCGGGAAGACTTATAGGTAGCTTAGCAATTTCAAAACCGCTGGTTTCCAAAGCCAAACCAAACGATTATGAATGGATAAGGGAAAATCGTAGAGATTTTCGAAGTAGGTAGACAAAGCGTGTAGCATTTGTTTTTAAGAAAATGGTATTTATTCATATTTATTATATTACTACTCGTAGCTGACCCGACAAACGTTGTGCTGTCAAAATTTCAATAATTCATACAAAATTCCCGTAGAAAATGCACTTTCAGTTTTCCCGAATTTCCCAATTAACCCGTCAACTTTTCAAACATTTTTCTTCATACAAACCTTGTCCTGATAATTACAAACACAACAAAAAAAGAATTATCCAATTTGGTGCAGTCGTTCGGAAGTTATGCGCGTACATACATTTCGGTGATTCATTTATACCTAGTCTTGCCATAAATATTGTCAAGAAGAAAAAAAAAAAATTTTGTTGCAAATGATATTTATTACTTTTACAGTGTGTTAGTTTAATACATAAATATAAAACAATTTAAAATATAAAAAGCTTATTCGAAGTGGTCTCCATTGGTTGCAATACAGTCCTTTAAACGTTGAGGCCAGTTATCAATAGAAGCACGCACTCTTTCCATGGGAAAATTCTTCACTGCTAATCGTATGGATTGTTTTAGGGACTCCAAATTATCATAGCGTTTAGAGCAAGCCGTACTCTCTAAAACTGTCCATAAATCATAATCTAGCGAATTAAGATCGGGACTAGACGACGGACAGTCTTCAGCTCTGATGAAGTCCGAAACTTTCACTTCCAACCAAGACTGCGTGGACCGAGCTTTATGACCCGGCGCCGAGTCTTGTTGAACAATCGTATAAAAATGACAGATTCCAAATTCAAATGTAATATCTTTCTTATTTTTAATTGAAACAGCATTTATGGCCAGACTAAGTATATATATGAAATATATAATATAGATTGTTATACTAGCTGCTGTAACTTCGTTCGCATGGAAGTAGTAAGACCACAATATACTACAATAACAGCCAAATTTTTATAAAACTTCCCTGTAGTTTTGGTCTGAGCAGCCAAAATATACAGAGTCAAGATACGGGAGCAAGCGCCGTACAGCCAGTCTATTCTGTAAAAATCTCACCGTGAAACGTAGGTGAAGTGAGCTGTCATTCCACCTGATGCTAGGGATCGACACTATTGACAGCTCACTCCATGCTCAATTCAGTCCTCACCTAAGTTTTTACGCTGATATTTGTAGTATATTACAGTATAGCACTGCAGTTGTCCATGTGAGAAGCAGCTCGTCCTGAGGTCGACACTCGCAGCCTTCACTGGCAACTTCCCATTGCTTGCGAAGTTATTCGTTTTTAGTAAATTAATGAAAGCCTGCGTTTCTACATATTATGGTACCTAATGGGACAACACTAATAAACATGCTTTCTTTCTTTCTTTAATACAGCGACTGATGCATTCTTAGGGAGGATTTTTCTGAGCATTCTTGAGGAGCTTGTGGCTAAGTAATAACAGCCGCACGGGTCGATCCATCAGGTTAAGCTACGCTTGCCGGTTGGTTGGTCCGTAGATCGGTGACCATCTTTACATACCGAGACTCCACCATGTCTCGGAAAGCAAGTTAAGCCGTTGGTCCCGGCTGTCATTCGTGAATCTTTGACAGTCGTCACGGGAAACTCTGACAACCAGTCTTACCAAGGAGTATCGTATTACCCTGTAACTGGGTTGTGGAGGTCAGTTAGGCAGTCACTCCATGTAAGTACTGGTATTCAGCTGCATCCGGTTAGACTGGAAGCCGACCCTAACACAGTTGGGAAAAGGCTAGGCAGATTGATTGATTGATGCATGATTACAGACGGCAAGGCGTGGCGTGGATGGGATGCGCGAGAATTGAAATTTGTATGGCAAAATATCTATCCACGCCCTGCCCATCTTTGGTATAAAGTCTAGATGCGCGAGGATGTACGAGGCGAGAATTAAAATATTTGTTGGTACAATATTGAACTTAATTTGTGTAAGAATAGAGTAGATATTTATTTAGTTAGTAAAATTGGTATATAAATGTCCTACCAGTCATCGAGGACCCGCACGGTCTCTCCATCAAGCGCTTTTTTTTTGGATGTGAAATCATCACGCGCCGCCGCCCGCTCGCTCCGACCATCGCGAGACATCGCTGCATACTATACTCTCCAGCTCCCGGTCAGCACACGAGACACGGCTGGCCGGGCGGTGCGTGAAAGCGCGAGCCGGTACGAGGTAGCGATGGCTGGCGCGAGACATCGCGAGCCAGCACGAAGCAGCACTGGCCATCGCGAGACGGCGCGGTGTAGCGATGGACATCTTTCGGTGTAAAAGGAAATATCGTGACTCTGTACAAATATTTTAAGTGTGATTTCAATTCTCGCCCATCCCATCCACGCCTCGCCTCGCCGGTGTAAAACCACCTTTAAGGAACCTCATAGGTTCATAACTACTGTAAACTCGCGGTCGCCATTGGATGATAATATTTTATTTATATATATATATATATATATAATCCCAAACTGCGGCCAAGAAACTGGGCATCCTAAAGAGGGTGAAGCGATACTTTACGTCTGGACAGCTTTTAACTCTTTACAAAGCGCAAGTCCGATCCTGCGTGGAGTATCGCAGCTACCTTTGGGATGGATCAGCTAAGTACCAACTAGCCACGCTTGACTCGATGGAACGCAGAGCACTAAGCGTTTCCAAATGTATTTTATAATGCGCACAGCAAAAGAGTGGAACTCACTACCTGCGTCTGTGTTTCCGAGCGCATACAACCCTAATCTCTTCAAGTGAGAGTGAACAGGCTTCTTCTGGGTAAGCTCATTCTATCGTCGACTCTGTCTGTCCCCTCCGACCTAGACTAGAGTCAAGAGCAAACTCAAATAATAATTTAAAAAAAAAATGATATACGTTTATATTCATTTTATACAAAGGTTTTTTCTTAAGATCCAATGGTGTATCATCGACACGTAAGAGGTTAAGACAAAGTCGCCAGGGTAGCCCGAGAAATTCAAATTGACCTATGTTTTTTTGTAATTTGCAAAACAGTATCAGGTTGTATGTTAATCTGAATTTGATTTGCGGCCATAACGAATCTGTATTTATAGAATTATAATCATTACTAGATTCCGCCCGCGGCTTCGCTCGCGTGGTTTGTTAATAAAAAGTAACCCATATGAAGGACATAGGCACCCAGGCAGACCGTCCATATCAAATTTCATCACACGTGTTTCTTGTGAATGGTTGACGTCGCTATGCTGCCCTTTTTGCAACAACGTGTCTGCGAGATTCAGTCGCTTCAGAGGTTTCTGTAGTTCATAGAGCTGCCATATAAGTCGCCTGATGCTGACGTCGAGTTTTTCACTGTTCTGGTATCTCTGCACCCTGTTGAGACATCAGATACTCAGCTTGCTGTTGCCGTCGATTTTGGGACTGTTCTGGTGTCTCCACAGCCCGCTGAAACACAAGATACTCAGCATGCTATGGACGCTGTTCTTGGGACTGTTCTGCATGGTGTCTCAGCAGGCCTTTGAGACACCAGATACTCAGCGTGCTGTTGACGACGTTGTTGGGACTGTTCTGGTGTCTCAGCAGCCTGTTGAGTAACCAGATACTCAGCGTGCTGTTGTCGCCAATTTTAGGAGCGTTCTGGTGACGCAGCAGCCCGTTGAGACACCAGAATACTCATCATATTTTAGTGTCTCAGCAGCCTGCTGAGACGCCAGATACACAGCGTGTTGTTGACGCCGATCTTGGGACTATTCTGGTGTCTCTGAAGGCCGTTGAAACGCTAGATACACAGCGTGCAATTGACGCCAAACTTGTTGTGGTTCTGGTGTCTCAGCAGCTCGTTGAGACGCCAGTTACTCAGCATGCCGTTGACGTCGAGCTTGGGACTGTTCTCGTACCGTGTCTCTGGAGACCGTTGCAATGCTAGATACTCAGAGTGGTGTTGACGCCAGTCTTGTTACGGTTTTGGTGTCTCAGCAGCTCGTTGAGACGCCAGATACTCAGCATGCAGTTGACGTCGAGCTTGGGACCATTCTGGTGACCGTTGAAACGCTAGATACTCAGCATGCTATTGACGCCAATCTTGTTACTGTTCTAGTGTCTGAGCAGCTCGTTGAGACTACAGATATTCAGCATGCAGTTGACGTCAAGCTTGGGACTGTTCTGGTGTCTCTGTAGACCGTTGTAACGCTAGATACTGAGCATGCTATTGACGCCAATCTTGTTACTGTTCTGGTGTCTGAGCAGCTCGTTGAGACTACAGATATTCAGTATGCAGTTGACGTCAAGCTTGGGACTGTTCTGGTGTCTCTGTAGACCGTTGAAACGCTAGATACTCAGCATGCTATTGACGCCAATCTTGTTACTGTTCTGGTGTCTGAGCAGCTCGTTGAGACTACAGATATTCAGTATGCAGTTGACGTCAAGCTTGGGACTGTTCTGGTGTCTCTGTAGACCGTTGAAACGCTAGATACTCAGCATGCTATTGACGCCAATCTTGTTACTGTTCTGGTGTCTGAGCAGCTCGTTGAGACTACAGATATTCAGTATGCAGTTGACGTCAAGCTTGGGACTGTTCTGGTGTCTCTGTAGACCGTTGAAACGCTAGATACTCAGCATGCTATTGACGCCAATCTTGTTACTGTTCTGGTGTCTGAGCAGCTCGTTAAGACTACAGATATTCAGTATGCAGTTGACGTCAAGCTTGGGACTGTTCTGGTGTCTCTGTAGACCGTTGAAACGCTAGATACTCAGCATGCTATTGACGCCAATCTTGTTACTGTTCTGGTGTCTGAGCAGCTCGTTAAGACTACAGATATTCAGTATGCAGTTGACGTCAAGCTTGGGACTGTTCTGGTGTCTCTGTAGACCGTTGAAACGCTAGATACTCAGCATGCTATTGACGCCAATCTTGTTACTGTTCTGGTGTCTGAGCAGCTCGTTAAGACTACAGATATTCAGTATGCAGTTGACGTCAAGTTTGGGACTGTTCTGGTGTCTCTGTAGACCGTTGAAACGCTAGATACTGAGCATGCTATTGAGGCCAATGTTGGTACTGTTCTAGAGTCTCAGCAGCTCGTTAAGATGCCAGATACTCGGCGTGTTGTTGACGCCGATCTTGGGATTGTTCTGGTGTCTCTGCAGTCCGTTGAGATGCTAGATACTCGGCACGCTATTGACGCCGATCTTGGTACTGTTCTGGATTCTCAGCAGCTCGTTGAGATGCCAGATACTCAGTGTGTTGTTGACGCCGATCTTGGGACTGCTCTGGTGTCTCAGTAGCTCTGTGTGCTGCCTCACGCACCGCCTACTCAAACCTTCGCAGCTCGGCTTGTTGAGACGTCTCTTTATTTCTAGCTATTTGCAGATCTCGAGCTAGGAAAAATCACAAAACCGGTAATAATATTTAAACTAAAATCTAAAACAATTTCAATAGTTAATTAAAAGAAAAACGAATCTATCTTACTACTGACAACACAACCTATACCTAAATCTAACCGTTATTCTTATAGTAACGAAAAACGAACAATTTGTAATAATCTAATGAAAACAAAACAAAACTGTCTACTATAAAATTACAAATAGAACCTATAAAAAAACCGGCCAAGTGCTTGTCGGATCACGCACAATGAAGGGTTTCGTAGTTGGAATGAATTTATCCCAAGATAACATTGTAGTTGAAAAACATGTTCTTCCATACATTCCAACTGCAAATGTAAGTTTGAAAGCACAGTATCGAGAGATTTACTACGTTATTTTAAGACCATATACTTCTTATAGGTTTTCCTGTAATCTTTAGGTATATTTATAGGCTATTTTCTGCATTTTTCAAAACTTTCAGTAGTTTCGCAGATAAGGGCCGCAGTGGTCAATTTTTGGTATCCCACCGATCTGTGAACACACTGAAAATACTGTGGGTGCTGCCGAGAACAGGCGTCATCAGGGATGCACATCTTTTTTTAATGATGGCTGCAAAACCATCAATGTTATTTATCTGCAAACATTCCTGATGCACTACAACGCCTCGGCAGCTGCAGCAGTACTCTCAGAGCATTACTATATTGAACGCGTAGGTTGATTTTGTATTTTAAACAGGACAAAATATTTTTTTCTCCATTTCAATATTTCTGTAGATTTTCCTTACGGCGGCTGTATAAGTACCTTTATTTTCATATATGTATACAGAATTGTTTACTTACTGAATGCAGTAACATATTCTAGTTTGATCCAACCATTTTCTACATCTTATACATAATGATGTATATGTCGCAGCCAACTAGTTTAATTAACCTTTTAGTTAACAGCCTAGCCTTTTTACTAAACGGTGTCATTCATCTAGCGGCCTTAATGATATTCATTATACATAGGTTATGTTGGAAATGTGGCCAACCACGCGCGAGCCGAATTGGTCGCAGTACTCGCAGTAACTAAGCCAGGACACCCCGACTCAGGGTTAAGTTAGGTTAGAAATGTGACAAACCGCGCGCGAGCCGAGCGAGCGCAGTGAGCGGTGCCGCGGCTGCGGCCGGCGAGCGCTACTTCCAAAGGCTTGGCTGTTAACTAAAGGTCAATTAAACTAGTTGGCTGGGACATATAATACAGCGTGTAATATTATAGCGATTCTCAAAATCCATTCCCTTACATTTTTCAAGATGCTTATTTAGTTGGCGCTGTTACAATTCATAGGTACCTAAACTAAATTGCCTAAACTTAAACTTCTACAGAATAGACAGAACTTCAATTCTCTTCTGGCTTAAGTGCTACGTTTCGTAGCACTTTCGTAGCGTGGCGTAGCACGTAGCACGGACCTTATCCGCTAGTGTAGATCCACCCTAGACCCCTTTAGTGCCTTAGCATGCCATTATACTTACTGTCCGTTGGAAACATGTACTAGCTAATTAGAATATACACATCTGGATTGAGGCTCCTAAATTTATAAATCTACCTAATAGGTAATATTGTATATTTGTCCCTATCATAATTTTATTAATATCAATAAAATTATTGTTTACTTTCTCAACACGCTATTATCAGTGCAGAATCCTCTATATCTATTATGTATTGAAAGCCAGTTTTTAATAATACATATTTTGTACTACTAGCTTTTGTCATAAGTCATTTATTTCATAACAAAATACATTGTGTTGAAAATATTACAGTGATGTGATGATAAATAAAATAATAAAAAACAAAAGCATTACATTCATATTTCAAATTAATTACGCATTATAATAATAATAATAAATGAAGAAATAAAATATCATATTCGTCTTTGGTCATTTATGAACTCATCGATACTATAATACCCCTTCTTCAACAAATATGTCCTTAATTTGTTTTTAAATAAGTTTATGCTATGTATACATTTAAATTCTACAGGCAACTTGTTGAATAAAGTAACTGATTGAACTCTAGAACTATGGCCCACCACGTTCAGTTTTGGTTGAATAGTAGAAGGTAAGTCTTTCCTTCGAGTACTTTCTCTAACCTGTCTTTCCTCATTGGACTCAAATTTGTGCAAATTTTTAACTAAGTTTGTCAACAAAACTAGAATGTAGAGACATGGGACCGTCAAAATTTTGAGTGAAATGAAGTGGTCCTTGCATGATTCAATCTGATTTAGTCGGAGCATTGTCCTCACAGCTCTTTTTTGCATTACAAATGCTGAGTGGATATTGTATTTGTAACTACTACCCCAGAATTCGATACTATATCTGAGCTTTGACTCAACCAAAGCGAAATATACTAATCTCAGTTGAGCCAAAGTGAGTTCTTCCCTCAAACTTCTGATTGCATAGCATGCAGAGCTAATAGATTTTGATATCGACAATATCTCTTCCTTCCAGTTCAACAATGCGTCTATATGGACACCTAAAAATGTAACCTTATCAACTATTTCCACATTATTGCCGCAAGAAACGACATGAAGACTGGCGTTCTTTCGTACCGTGGACTTAAATAGTACACATTTAGTTTTAGCTACATTGAGTTTTAAATTGTTTGTACCGAACCAGTTTTCAAAAGCTTCTAAAACGCAGTTAATCTTATATTCCAAATCTTCAATGTTATCCGCAGATAC
This sequence comes from Dicycla oo, assembly GCA_948252095.1. Classification (NCBI taxonomy): domain Eukaryota; kingdom Metazoa; phylum Arthropoda; class Insecta; order Lepidoptera; family Noctuidae; genus Dicycla; species Dicycla oo. The sequence continues at coordinate 21,711,229 of OX411726.1, read as the reverse complement.
AATTGCATTTGTGTCGTCAGCAAATATAATAAGTTTAATGTCAGAAATTCGTTTTTTGATATACTCACACAAGTCATTTATGAACAGGATGAAGAAAATTGGACCCAGAACAGAGCCCTGAGGGACACCACATGATACAGTGACAAGATTAGATTTGTAATTTTTTTCTTCTCCATCCACTACTGACCTGATCTCTATATACTGCCGTCTATTTTGCAAATAAGAGCTAAATAGCTTCAAGACATTATCCCGAATGCCATAGTGTTCCAACTTGGCCAAAAGAATATTATGGTCTACTGTATCGAAGGCAGAACTCAGATCGAGAAAAATGCCTGCCACCTTATGCTTGAAATTTAGATTACAGACAACCTCATCAATTAAAGACCTAATAGCATCGGAAGTTCCTATTGATTTTTGGTATCCAAACTGCTGATCATTTAATATACTATAAGATTTTAAGTGCCTCATGATGCGATCCTTCATTATTTTTTCCAAGATCTTGGATAATACGGGTAACAGGGAGATCGGCCTGTAGTTCAAAGGATCTGTTTTTGAACCTTTCTTAAAAATAGGAAGAACTCTAGCTAATTTGAACTGATCAGGGAACAGGCCTCTCTCAATACATTCATTATAGAACGATGCTAATGGGGTTGCCAATAAGTCAATGTTTTCCTTAATAATAGTCAAGGGTATTTCGTCATAGCCAGCGGCGGATTTATTAACCATTTTTTTAACTATATTGAATATTTCTAAGGGTGAAACTGGGTCAAAACTCATGTTTGAATCTACTCTGTCAACACTTTCAGTCAGATATGTCATTGCTAATTTTATATCACATGATTCTAGGCGTACGTTATTGTCGAATCTTATTGAAAATATGTTAGCCACATCTAAACCATTGTTAATAACTCTGTTGTCTATTTTAAGTACAACTGGTTCATAGTTGTTAAGGTTTTTTGTAACATTGCGCCGGAGATTAACTATTTTCCATATCGCCTTGCTGGAATCCGATGCCGTTTCTATTTGTTTCCTAACATCATTCTTCTTAGCAGAATTAACCACTTTTCTAAACATTTTGATGTACCTATTTCGATAATCTAGAACCGAATTATCACATCGCGCCTTATCTATAGTGTTAAGAAAACGTTTTACTTTACTGGCTATTCTAATTCCGCTTGTTACCCATTTAGAACATCTATCTCTTTTAACGTTCAGTTTAAATTTATATTTCTTAAAAATTAAAGAATGAATTTCCCTAAATTTACTAATAAAAGTGTTGATACCTGTGCTCCAGTTAGTCCCTAATAGTTTTTTCCTATAGTCGCTTTTGTTCTTATCATTGTATTTTCTTCTGAAAAAATGTACAAAATTTGGCTGCTTCTTGAACTCAACCTTCTCTAAACGAAGTGAACAAAACAGGCCCGCATGTCCGTCTGATAACCCATTGTGATCAACATTTGTACTTAATATAAAACTGTCAGGTAAATTTGTCAAAATGTTATCTATACATGATTCAGATTTATTTCTTCTAAAAGTAGGAGATTGAATCAGATATCTGAAGTTGTAGCAAGTTAATAACGATAAGAAGGAGTTACGCTTCATGTCGTCTTTTAGTATATTAATATTGAAGTCACCACAAATTAAACACATTTTATTGAAGAAGTGCTGCAACAGTTTTTCAAGTCTGTCCATGAAATTGTCAAAATTACTGTTTGTAGGAGTTCTATAACAACATATAATACACAAATTTGTCTCAAAATCTCTAACTCCACATACTTCGAAACAATCTGTTTTGTATAACTGCTGACATACTTGGAGTTCGTCCACGTATCTATTCTGAGGTATTAAAATCATGGAACCTCCCCTATTCTTTTTGCGTCTAGTATTGAACGACCCCATTTTGTAATTTATTAAACTGAATTGTTTTGCCAAAGTTTCGTTCAGAAAATGTTCAGATATACATATAAAATTGAGTTCATTTGACAATTCGCCTAGATATATTTCAAGTTCATCCTTTTTATTGCTAATACCACATAAATTTTGGTGATAAATATTAAGAGTTGTGTAATGTTTATCCACGAAAACACTTTACTGCTGTATCCGTTTGCTCCAGATTCTCAAAATAATATGTCATATGAGTAGTAATTATGTCATCTATCGTTTTCTTTATGTCGTCAAATATTGTATTCATTCCATGGTTGTTTACTCTTCCTGTTATATTGTTGAACATTGTAGAGTCATAGTTAAGGTTTCGATTCGAGTCAAGTAGATAAGCGTGTTGATGTGTCATTATATCTAGATATAGCAAGTTATTGAAGTTCTCGATTCGCCAGTTAAACATATTTGAGCGATTGTTGCATTTAAAAGTAGGTAGGCAGATTATAATGTTCGTGTTGTCAATTTCTGTCAGCGGCTTCGCCCGCGTGGAGGTCGTAAATTAACCCACGGAAACGTACTACCGAGATAAAAAGTATTATATGTGTTAATCCATGTTATTAACTATCTGTGTGGCAAATTTCATCAAAATCCTATTACAAGTAAAATACTAATGATTTAATTATTATCGTTAATTCATGCAAGCCTAGTACTTTTTGTTAGGTTACAGAGGTAGGTATTTCTTCCCGACTGGCTAGGTATTTTTATACTTAGCATTTTTTTTTTTTTTCATTTTTCCAAACTGATATAACTTTTTCATTTATCAACCGATTGAAATAAAACAAAACACTGAATGTTATGTGAAGCTTACCACAACACATTAGTGAAAACCTCGCCCAAATTGGTTTCTGAGATTAGCGCGGTCAAAGGCACAGACAAAAAACAAACCAACAAAAATTCTAAAAACCAGCCAAGTGCGAGTCGGACCACGCACAATGAAGTGTTCTGTAGTTGAGATGAATTTATCCCAAGAGCTAACTTAATATTGTAGTTGAAAAACTTATTCTTCTATACATTCCAACTGCAAATGTAAGTTTGTACGCCCAATATTGAGAGATTTACCATGCTATTTTAAGACCATAGACTTCTTATAAGTTTTCCTGTACTCTATAGGTATAGAAATATTTTCTGTATATTTTTCAAAATTTTAGGCTCTGCAGTTTCGGAGATGAGAAATGGTCAATTTTCGTCTATTTGTTTAAATGACTTCAAAACAATTTATTTTAAAATTATAATATATATATATTTGAGACCCTCACAGTAAGCCCTTTCATTTGATATGTCACACGGTACAGCTTGCAATTTTTTTTTCTTATTTGCCCCCCAACATTGACCCTCATACCGTAAGGGCGGATTACTTTGACTCTAGGGCATAACTTTGGCCCTAATCGACACAAATGATTAGTATCATTCCGCAAGTACGCGCTATGTCGCCATCTATTAGTCACTGAAGGACATACGACGTTCGGTTGTGTGGTCGCGATTCTTCGGCGAGTTAAAACGTCTCGATTTGGGCCGAAGTTACGCTAGTAACCTGCCCTTACGGTATTTAAAATTCATTTGTTTACGTTACACGTCCGTGTTTGGGTCACAGAAATTCATAAATGCACCAAATTTCTACTTAATCGGTCCATTAGATTCGGAGCAAATTGGCTGTGACAGACGGGCAGACAGACAGACACAGACACACGAGTGATCATATAAGGGTTTCTTATTTCCTATTTAGGTACGGAACCCTAAAATAATTGTTTTGGGTTCTATTGCATTAATACAGACCAATAATAGTTTTTCTCAAATATCTTCCATGTACTACATACAGACAGCGATCAGTTACACTTTTATTATAAGTATAGATTTGGAGACATCATAGCGACTCTCTAAGGGCCGGTTTTTTGATCCGTAGTCAACTCAAACAAAGGTTAAACATAGTAACCAAAATTCAACCATTAATTACTTTGTTTAACCATTGGTTGAGTTAACTACGGATCAAAAAACCGGCCCTTACTCCTAGCGTAAATAAAACACCGATTAGATTTCATATAAATTTATTTTACAGTTTAAAGCGCTGATAGGTACACTTCCTCAGAAGCCGTCACAGAAAGACTTACGGGAAGTACGAAGCATAGATAGAAGGTACAATAATAATTGAAGGTACAATCATACTGTCGTACAAAATCTAAGCTAAATGAGTACAAACAAGTACAAAAGTTCTCAAACCTATTATGGCTGATTTTTCAATAGTCAGATAACTTCTATCCGAAGAATAAGTATGATAGTTTGACATATTTTCTATACAAAAGCTGTCAAACCGCCATATTAATACCATAAATAAAAGTTATCTGACGATTGAAAAATTAGCCCTTAATGATCGTAAGATTATGTGTAATTGGCTGTCTTAATCACAGTCTGAGTGGATGGTATCTCTAATTTTAAATCATTTAAGGGCAAATTTTTCAATCGTCAGATAATTTTTATTTATGGAATAAATATAGAGGTTTGGCAGCTTTTGTATAGAAAATATGTCAAACTGTCATATTTATTCTTCAGATAAAAGTTATCTGACAATTGAAAAATCAGTTCTAAGAGCCGGTTTTGCAATCGCCAGTAAACTTTTATCCGATGAATAAGTTTGTCATTTTGACAGTTTTTGTATGGACAATCTGTCAAAACGTCACATTTATTCTTCAGGTAAAAGTTATCTAATGATTGAAAAATCGGCTCTTAATCAATTAACACTGTTAAAACTTAAACTAGTAGGTACTGGTAATTTGGTCCTACTTTGCTCCTCTACGTGTAATTATGCTCCTGTTCTGTAAAATGTTTTCGCCTATTCTACGTTAAAAATTTTGCAACAATTAATTAAATTATGAACGCATCCGTTTTTATCCATTTTTTCGTTTTTACCCATATCTCACCAATTTATATCATCCAAAATAGCAAAACATATTATAACTGGAGCAGAGTTTGAATTAGGAAAGCATTAATTTGCTCCAACAGCTTTAACAATGGAGATTACATAGAAACTATATCTAGGAGCAAAGATACCCAACACCATGGGTAATTTTCCTCAGTATTATTTGTCAAAAATAAATTCATAATATACTTCATAATATCTATTTCCCTATAAATACTTGTCAAATAAGCTATATATCCATAAAATAATACATTAAGTAAATTGTATAGTTGATTTTCTAAAAATAATCATAATTTTCAACATTTGGAGCAAATATTGGAGCAAAGTAGGACCAAATTACGGTACTGTGATAGATGTATTCCTTCGTTTGGTGCAAGCTATAACTTTTATAATTGTGATGCAAAACGTTACCTAAGGCTGGCTGACCAAATTATATCTTCGATGTATCTCAGTGTGACCAAGACATAAAAATAGTGCCTTAAACTAAACAAAAAAAACTCGTTACATATTTCATAAGATTATATTTTACACATCATAAAAAACGATTCTCGTAAAAAAACTCGCAGCGAATATACCTACACAAAACTTCGGCAGTGTTTTTAGGCGCATTCAATGCTACATAAAAATGAGCTTTGAAGTAATAAAATAGCTGTAAATATAATTTTCTTTGCACAAACTCTGTTTACGACAGCGTTTGAGCTACTCCGAAGGCGACTATCTAGGAACGGAAGCAGTAGTTTCACGTTACATGTTATCATATTTTATTTTTCCCTCTCTTTAGCACAGACATTTTTTTATTTTATTTTAAGAATAGAACGAAAACGAACGCACTTTCTTACCTTTTAGTTCAACTATACCTTGCACTACAACGTTGAACCACGACAGACAATGGGCCAACCTTCCATCTTATGCCACATGCCTTGTTACGTGCACACGTTAGGACCTGGCTGCGTCAGCAAACAGCAGATATTATTAGCGTTGCTGAATTTTGGGGAAAACCAAATATTTTTTTATGTAGGTCTATATTAGGTCTTTACCTAAGAAATTGCCGATTTATATAGAAAAATCAAACATTTTTTTTTAAAAGAAATATTGTCGATGCATTTTGCAATTTTAATTAAAGTTCGTTGATGCCGCTACTACAGATATCCTGGGAACGAGCATCGATAAATTCATTAATGGTGTTTTTCACCGCCTCGTTGGATTTGAAATTTTTCCCCGGGGCTCATTGTTAAGATCAAAATTTCCAGAACGGCAGCGATCAAACCAAAAACGCACCGTGCGTTCACTTGCGGTACCTTGTTATACACGTCGTTAATGTTGCGTGCTGTCTGTGTTGCTTTGGTGCCACGACGGAACTCGTATTCGAAAATAGCGCGCAATTTCGATTTTTCCATGGTTACAGAAACATCGATATCAAAGAAAAATCGAACGGCGGGAAAACAAATGAACAGCTGATTTTTCTTTTTTTTCTATATTATAAAATTAATTTGAATTTGGAATTCTAAATAGAATGAAAGATATTGATCTTCACTAATATTTGCGACAGATATGCGATAAGATATTTTGAGTGACTTCAAAGTGTATTGTGTATTCATACTGATTCATAATTTTGGTATTCTTCTACACTGTAATGTTAATTCCGTTACAGATATTTTTATACAGTAAGAGGATGATCCAACAGTTTAGTTATGTAACATGCAACTAATGTAGCTAGTGCTTCACATTCCAGCTATAAACAAAATATTGTGGAATTAGTTTCTAAATAGAGCAAATAAGCCCATAAATATTAATAGATACCCCATATTAAATTAATCGGACAAATTAAAGCAATTTAGATGTAATGATTTTATATATTTTGAATGGTAGGTAGTTTTTAATCAACACTAGGTACACTACATATTGTACAATTCTCAAAAATCTCAAAAATATTTATTAATACAAATAGACATTTTGGTAACAACGATAATTCTGGACATCCTAATTTTGAATTACGCAACTGTTTCTCTATATTTTTAACAAAAAAGCAACGTTGCTTTTTAAACTTGAACATTTAGTTTTCTTAAGAGTGCCTGCCCGCAGTGCTAGCAATGAGGCGTCTGAATGAGAATAAACTACATTTTTTTACATCTTAAGTAGAAGGAATAGCATTCCCAGACGTCCAAAATAAGGCATAAAACAGTTCGCGATTATGATGTCATTTCCTACTAAGGGCGCGTTCATTAATAAATTACGAGAGGCATTTAGGTGTCGAGCCGAATCTCACGACATCTCACCCAGGGGGAGGGGAGGGAGCGGTCGACAAATCACTAAAATTGGGCCACGTAATTAACGAACACGCCCTAACAGAATCCACATAATTTCATAGCATCTAGAGAAGTTAGGCAGCTACTGCTCAGTCCAACACATTTCCTTACTTGGAAATTGAACGGTAGGTGCCTTATTGCGCAATCCTAAGAATTTATCAAATGCAAACAAACATCCAAAGTGAACTATCGTTGAATTAGTTTGTCCATTTTTCAACGTGAGCTCTGTGCAAAGAAAATAGAGAGTCCATTATAAAGTACAATACATGAAAACTATTCTTTGTTTTATAATTAACCAATTTGAGTATTGTTTTAAGGCTTCATGTGTTGTTCTTTCGTAATAGGCACGTTTTCGAAGCAACATCCACCGCGTGCACCCGCAGTTTTCCCGCCATTTCTTCGCAAAATGGCTGCCGCCCCAACATGGCCGCTTTCAGTTTAGTATCCTGACAGATCAGCAAACGTCTGGTCCACTTCCTCCGCTATAGCCTTGTATTTACTGCGCTCTTCGACCACCTCGTCTGTTAGTAATGTTAGTTGGTTAGTAACATGGATAGAGTTAGTAAGTAATTAATTGGTTTATTTATATAAAAAGGGTCAATCCAGGGACGATGGAAACGAAAAATAACTTTCAAAAGTTCACTTCTTGGGCTTTACCTAAGTTCTTAGTGACGTCGTGATACCAAATCTCTTTTGAATTATAGTCTTAACAGTGCGTGCAACTTAAAATAAAATAAAAATAGCTTTCTATCTACTTCAATGTGTAAACTCGCTACTTACCACTTACAGTAGTTACCAAACTTTTTGACCAAGTTGAACTTAGGCGCGAACCGATGCACTGAATGCATTAGGGTATCAGTTGGGATAATACCATGTGCAGATGGCGATAGAGCTCACTTCAGCCCGGCCAAAAAGATTAGGGACTACTGTACTTGCCAAAAAGAAATAGTTTTACATGCACTATCTACTGGAATCTATTCAGAAAGCATGGTGATCAGTCTTCAAGCATGGCTTTGCCAACAGATACTGTATTACTTTGAATCGATGTTTATTCTCAAAAACTGATGCAGAAATTTTGGACAAATTCCGGCAATTTTTAACCGACTTCAAAAAGGAGGAGGTTCTCAATTCGTCTGTTTTTTTTTGTATGTTTGTTAAGCGATTACTCAAAGACGGATGGACCGATATAGAAAAATCTTTTTTTGTTTGAAAGGGTACCTATACTTCCTAGGTGGTCCCATATAAATTTTACTAAGTTTGCTTGGGTAGTTTTGAGTTAGCTTCAATAATGCGTATTTTTCCCACTTAGTTTATATGGATGCTGTTTTAATAACTTCCTATCACAGTTATTTTCACTGATTTGTCTGTGGTAGTGGTATTCGAATTTGTGTGGGATAGGTACCACAACTAAAAAGTGAAAAATAAAAACCTTTTAGCAAAAAATAAAACTGACTTCCAAAGCAAAACACTACAAAGTGAAAAATTACTATAATTTCGGAAGTCTGTGGCAAAAAACGAAAATACAAAACCAAAGACACCGACTACCGAAATTATACTTATTTTTCACTTTGTAGTGTTTTGTTTTGGAAGTCGGTTTTATTTTTTGCTAAAAAGTTTTTATTTATTTCTATTTAATTATGTTCAATAAAATAAAATTTTCAATTTTATCTTACCTACATCTTTTAACTAGTTTTCCAGAAAGAACTACAAAGTACCTAAGTTGAGACAAATCAATCACCAAATCATTGCAGTTTTATTATTACTTAAAAATACAGTGGCAATTAAATGGGGGTAAAAGATTAATTTACCACATAAGGCCCTTCGCACACGGGTCGTAATCGTATCGGCATGCCGCATTGGCGCGAAAAATCTCATACGATTCGCTGTAGCACTGCTTCGTATGCGAAGAAATTTGAACATGTACGTGCTCGTACGAATCTCGTCCTACGTGCGTACTACGATACTCTTACGATCCGTGTGCGAAGGGCCTTAGAATATATACTCGAAACTCTGGTTTAAAAGCGATCATTATCATTCTGTTAACTAATAAAAAAAATATATAACTTGGCAAAAAAATATACCTACACATACTGGCAGTCGGACAACTAATTAGAAACGAAGTGTGTAACATGTTCTGAAATTGAATTTTGAAACTACAATACGGACGTAGGTAGTTTCAAAATTATGTCATCATCGTATTAGGACTAATGAGTAGGTATTAATTTTCTGTGTATTAGGATGATCGTTTTTAAAGTAGAGTGTACATTTTAATGTGTTAAGTAAATGAATCTTTTATCTCCAATTAATTACAATAGCAACATAAAAAGTATTTAACACTACCAAGTGACTGTTTCTATATGACCACTTCTGTACCTATATCAACAGTGCAGTACCTAAGTGTTGTTTTGGTTTGCAGATAAAATAGTTGTTCGAAGCGAAAGCATTCAATATTGCATCACATCACCATTTCTACATCAGCAGATTTCTTCAATACTCAGATCTCGCACAATTTTAGGTACAAATCAAGCTATACATTTCCAGTATAAGCTGATCTCGCATTGTATACGATTTTCGTACAATGAGAGGCCAGCTTATACTGTATACAGGCCGTTATAAGTGTATACAGGATGTAAGTGTAAACAGTGGCAACCTTTTAAGCGGTCATTGTACTCATCATTATGAACAACTTTTACTACAGGAACAAACCAGAAATCGCGAAAAAAATTCAGCTATTCAGTAGGTACATTTATGTTCGTATAGTTCATCAAAATGTAGGGAACAGCCGATTTTTTTTTCGATTTCAGGTTTGGTCCCATAGTAAAAGGTGTTAATAATGATGAGTACAATGACCCCTTAAAAGGTTGACACTTACATCCTGTATAAGGCAAGGTAGGTGTTATCTACAGTAAATAAAATAAAACCAGTCATAAGTAATAAATTAATTTATTATATTACTCGAAAATAAATACCGCCATAAAGCTATGGATTTTAATACTTTAAATTAGGAGTATAAAATTATAAAGTAAAATACATGTACTCGGATATTTGAATGGCGGGAGCTGGTAGTTGCCGCGTGGCGGCCGGACCCGAACATTACCGAACATGACCGAACGCGCCAGTTTATTCCTTGAGGATAAGCTCCACGAAAGCGGTGTCCAAGTCGTCTCCGATGTCCTTGTACTTCTCCTTCTCGGCGACAAGTTCGTCTGCGTATTGGACACAACATTACATCATTTGCCCAAAAAATATAATACAATATCTCAAATAATATAACATCCTGTCTTATATTCCTTTATATTTATGTAGAAATATCTCTTTCCTAAGTCAAGTCGTAAGGAAAATTAGTTGCAGCGTAATGGCGGTTACAGACGGTGCGACGTGTTGTGTGGTCGCGACTCGCAACTGTGCTATGCGCAAGCGCATTCCTTCAAAGCCTCATGCTTGATGATTGTAAGGCAATGATCTGATCTTAGTTTCCGTGTTCAGCTCAACATGATGTGCCATTATTACAGACTGCTTGCAACATATCCGTCTGTAAGCGCACTAAGAGCAGCGCAGCGGTAGTAATAAAAATTAAATGCTTACATGTTTAGATCCTTGTTATTCTGAAGCCATGCGTCGGTCTCGCTGGGTTATAAAGCTCGTTTGTTTTTGCGTCGATAATGAAAGATTCCGATCCGTCGAAGTGTAGCATGCAAACTCAGTTAGAAAGCTTTCGGTAGTAGTTTTGTTATGGTTTAATGATTGACTAGAATATCAAGACGCGTTTGTCGTGTAACGTAAATGCAAATGAGCGTGGTGGAGCGCGCGGCGTCAGTGGCAGCACGTGCAGCGCTCGCAGGCGCGCCCGGGCCCCGCGACCGGCGTGCGCAGGCCCAGGTCGTCGAACGCGCAGTCCAGCTCGCCGCCGATCTCGTGGAACACCTCCTTGCTGGCGATCAGATCGTCTGCGGACAGCAGCGCGGTCACTCGCAGCGGCACGATACGTTAGTGCCACACTCACACGCATGCAGACGCGGACCCGGCGGGGGCAGAACGGGGACAGAAATTCCATCAGCTATAGTTTCAGACGTTTATTGCCAACATAAAAAATAAATCTCCGGGGGGATGTCGCACTAGATTTCCACCGGGACCACGACCCGGAACGCGGTAACTGAGTAATAGAGAGTCCGAAAGTAACCAGCAGAGTGTCGGTATTTAAGAGGGCGGCGCGGCTTCCGCAGGAGGGGCCTCCGCCGGAGGTGCGGCCGGGGCCGCCTCGGCCGCCGGCGCTGCGGGGGCCGGGGCTGCTTCCGCGGGAGCGGGCGCGGCTTCTGCTGGCGCCGGGGCTGCGGCGTCCGGCGCGGGGGCTGCAGCGGCATCGGCTGCCGGTGCAGCCGCGGGTGCTCCTTCAACCGCGGGCGCAGGGGGAGCTCCTTCCGCAGGGGGTGCAGCTACCGGCGCACCCTCTGCCGGAGGAGCAGCAGGCGCGGCGCCATCCGCGGGGGGAGCGGGGGCCACACCCTCTGCGGGAGGAGCGCCTCCCTCTGCTGGCGGCGCCGCCGGGACAACGCCGTCAGCAGGAGGAGCAGCGCCCTCCATCGGGGGAGCGGCTCCATCGGCGGGAGGAGCTACGGGCGCTCCCTCCGCCGGTGGGGCAGCTCCGTCAGCGGGTGGGGCTGCGCCCTCGGCAGGTGGAGCTGCACCTTCGGTCGGCGGTACGACTCCTTCAGCCGGAGGGACTGCGCCCTCTGCCGGGGCAGCGGCGGGGGCTCCGTCAGCGGGAGGTGCGGCTCCGTCGGCGGGAGGTGCGGCTCCGTCGGCGGGCGGGGCGGCGCCCTCTGGCGGCGGCGCGGCGGCTTCGGTCGCGGGTGGTTCCTGCGGCGGCGGCGTGGGCTCCTTGGGCGGCGGCGTGGGCACCTTGGGGTGCAGCCTCTCGTACTCCTTACGCGCGGCCTCGCGAATGGCGACCATCTGGCGGTCGTTGGGGTCCACGCCGGGGATGAGCTCCACAAAGGAGTCGTCGATGTCGTCGCCGATATCGTTGAACTTCTCGGTCTCGACGATGAGGTCATCTGCGTCAGGCGGCGCGTGAGAGCGGTGTGTTCGCATGCGATCGTTAGCGGCGCTACTCTACGGGGACGTGCAGGGGCCTCTCATGCCACGTGCCGCCCATATGGTAATGTACAATGCTTCGTGACTCAGGGCCTGCTCGTCACCGAGCTTTTCTTCGTGTTGTGCGATAAATTTTGGTTCGCCCCGAACTTCCCGAAGTGATTACCGGATTACTTTCAATGATGATGAAGATGACATTATATTACATTAATGATCAACGTTATAGCTGATAGAATCGTTGTCGGGGCATTAGTAGAAAGGCAACCACAGGGTAACACACGAGTTAGTAAAAAAATACAACGGGTTAAAAATAATAATATATATTCATAAACACTTTTATTAGAATACTCATAAAAATCATTAAATTATTTTTCACGAACTTATCTATCAATTCATTAATCGATAATATTAAAAAAGACGGACTCCCTAGGTTACTGTGTCGTTCGTACGGACGTACTCTATGTACCGGGCGCGTGCACGTCACACGTCACACGCGTGAGCATGCAGCTAAGCCGCAGTGTTGCCAGCGCGAGCGAACAGACGACGCGCGAACATTACAACTTGGAATAGTCGCCATTTATTCATCGATTAATTTAAATAAATAACAACAAACTCAATTATGACACGAGAAAATCATCCATCAAACATAATAGAATATCAATTATTTCCAATTTAGCAAGAATATTCCTATAAGTATCATTATTTATTGTATTACCGTCACTCTTGAATAAAAATATCTAATCTCTTCACTAACATTAAGTAAATTAAGTTTTTAATAAATTGCAAACAGTGCATATGAAAAATATAGCATACGACGTATTGTATGCACTATCTCCCCGAGTGAAATATAAAATTATTGAAACCGAATACAGCGACTAATTTGTTCTACAAATACATAGAGAATTTAAATATTGTACAAAAACTATGTGCATTTCTTTATAATTAATGCAAATAAAGTCTTTTTAAGTTGGTGTGAAATGCGTAACATTTTTGGACCCCTTTTGGAATGTCGATACTATCATTTTATTCCTTACACTAGAGTGCTAGAAGCGATTACTGCATACGTCATATAAATATCGATCATTTACATAACAGGCACGCTCGTAAAGTAATGACTATAAAACAAATTACACGTTTCAACTATACGGACATAAATATTAGTAATTTGTGGATGAAATTAAAAAATTGCACATGGCAGTGCTTTCGTAGCAAACACTCGATTTTGAAGTTACATTAAAAAGCGGCTGGCAATTATTCTACAGCTAATAACATCTAGGCGCCGCGCTCGGCTCACTCTATGTAGTCTTGAAAAAAAAAAGAAGTTAGAAAATATGTCAATTAAATAAAAACTTCTTTCGTTCTAGGTCACTGCACAACATATATGGCGCCTTTTAAATATTTTCGCGGTGGCAACTCTAAAATGACAGGTGTCAGTGTTGTGACAGTGCTAGCGCTGCGAGTGAGCGGAGCGGGCGCGTGCGGGAGTGTTCACATGTTCTGTATGTCGTGCAGCGTGGCCTCCATCTCCTCCTGCAGGAGTTTGCTCTTTTCGCGCTCGGACACCAGATCGTCTGCAAGGGCGACGTGGCCACGGTCAGTAGGACACACAACAAACAACCGTTTGGTCCAAACGTACGAATCATCCGATACCACATTTAACCCCGATTACTGAAAGCCTGTTCCACATAATTTGTTTTCACATCTCATATCAATTAATTTGATCAGAGTGAGTTTTGACATTAGAAGAACAGATCAGAAACCTGATTGGTATTTTCGAAATCGGGTGTAAATGGCTGGTTTGGTGATAACTAACAAGCGGATAATTTCTCATTTTTATGACGAAAAGGAACCGATTTTGACATTTGAACCAAACAGCACAGGCAAAAAACAACATCAATATAAAACCATGCCAAAATTACAGAAAAAAAATCACATCAAGGGATCGAGCTGTCTAGTAGGAGACACTTAAAAGTCATGCTAACAAAATATATTGCACAGAATTGAATTTGAGACACAAGCACCAAAATAGTGAAATGAAAGAAGTTTATAATGTTTTTATTTTAAGATTGGGTGCATGGGTCGTGAATTGAACAAAAACAATCCTGTGTGCAATAAACAATAAAACTAACACTGTTACTATGAAATTAAGATAAAAATAAGCTTGAGATTGTAGCAGAAATGACAGAAAAAAAGCTTTTAAACCTATTGTACAGCATTATAACTCGTTAAGCCAGATCTAATGACGGCTGATATGGTATCGTTTAAGTGCGTAATATCTAAAGCATTGTTATTCTCAAACATGTTATTATAACTTGACTTGTGAAATATTTAAATTTAAAACTTAACCAAACTGCTGTACGTTGTATATTCTGTAATATATCTGGAGACCCTTGAAAACTTGGAAAACTAGCATCAATAAAATGTTACCAGTACAAATAATTTTGACTTTTGTGTCTTACTCTAAAAAACATTAAATAAAATATGGCTACAATTGTTTCTTATTTTTCTTATATATTTTTGATAGAGTGCCTCTTTGGGCAAATATAATATCAGATTGTATATCGTTTGAAATATACGAAATGATAGATTACCTTCAAGCCTGTCGACCTCCTTCTGGAGTTTCTGCACGGAGCGCTCAGCAAATTCAGCGCGTGCCTCAGCCTGAAATCATTTTATGTCTATTTTAACATCTGTTCTTGAGGCAAACAGCCTATTTTCTGTTCATCATTGTTCTTTTACAATATACCATTAAAGAATACAATATCGTTATTAATAATTTT
This sequence comes from Dicycla oo, assembly GCA_948252095.1. Classification (NCBI taxonomy): domain Eukaryota; kingdom Metazoa; phylum Arthropoda; class Insecta; order Lepidoptera; family Noctuidae; genus Dicycla; species Dicycla oo. The sequence goes on along the minus strand of OX411726.1, from coordinate 21,696,200 downwards.
AACGTTAACGATAATTTTGAAATGTTGCAAATTTATTTCACAATATTATTTTTTCATGTAAAATATTATCTCTACTCATCAGAAAATAGACTGTTTTATTTAATATAATCAGGCATGCAATGAATTTAATTAACTGTTATTATCACTTTTTTTTTCAAAATCTTTAATTTATTAACAAAAATGAAAAAATATTTACAATTTAGTACAAAAAAAAAAAACACTATGTTATTTACATTTAAAGCCTCACAATCACCATGCATTTTACCTTTACCGAAAGCGGCTAAGTGCTGAGTGGTGAAACTACAACACTAGATACCAAATACCATTTTACCCACAGTATATAAAAATAAATGATCGTGAAAATATATTAAAAAAATACACATTACCAACAAGTTGCCCTGGTCGCCCATAGATATTAAATAGAATCTATATTTTCAAGTGCATATTTAAAATTGGAAATACCTTGTATAACGTTTGTACTTATATAGCAAATAATGGAATGATGACTAATATTAATCTGAATTGATAAAATTGTCCTTTAGCTATAAATATGAGCAATATCAATATCACCTTTATGCAAAATATAACTCATACCAAAGTTATGTGTCACGGGCATCAACGTTACGTTTCCTTTTTTTTCTTCTTTTTTTTTAGGTTACGTATAGGACGACCAGAACCCCCTGCATCGAGCACAACTTACTTGCGATAGTTTCTGCGAGAGGCTGTGTATCTTATCCTCGACGTGGTCGCGAGTCGCCATTGCCTAGCCACACAGGACGAATTACTAACGGCAAGCCACCGACATGCCACTACCGTGTTGTGACTGTACTCTTTGTCCAATATGGACGAATGTAGGAACCATAACATGCCTGATTATTGTGTAATTGAAGGCGGGTATGGTTTTGTTCAACCCCAAAAATAGGTTCTTCATCTGGTGCAACGCGACCACAATACTTGAAAACCGGTGATTTTGACGTTAGTTCCAGAGAAAATTATAATTCCAGAATATATGATGCTTTCACAGTTTGTATAAATTGTTATAAAATCTTGAAAGTGTACACGAAACAGAATTCTTGAACAGAAGTTTCCTAAGAAAATAATGAAGTTTCTCATAGAAACGGACTAAAATAAAGCAGGGATACAATAGCAAAAGGATTCCCATCACAAATTGTACATATACAAAACCCCAAACTAATAAAGCGTACAATCACAACACAGGCATATTTCTTACAGCTAATGTAGAAGTAATTAATACACAGGTAGGTACAGAAATAGGTGATAGTCTTGTACATAGATACATAGATGAAGCACCAACCGCCGTCAGCCACTCGACACTAGGACCTACACCAACGAACGTAGCCTTTACGAAGCTGAACCATGAACGCACAAAAACGACCACTTAATAATATAACATGATAATGAAGCAAAATGTAACGTTTGATTGACAATGTTTTATGATTAAGTTGTCATTTTTGAAGCCCAAGGCCCAACGTACTCGTACTTTCCCAAGACACTGAATGGTAATGAACATGAAACGAAACTACAACCGAAACCGTCTATCTACGGAAACCCTCCGGTCCGGCTGTCCTTTTACCTCTTTGAGTTGAGCATCCAGCACTTTTACTTGACCCTCGTATGTCTCTTCCCTTTGCGTAGCCTGCGAGTATTATTTGTTAACGAAAAAACACAAAACAGCGAAAACTGAGTCATGCGGCATCGCGCAGAGTTGCAGTTACTACAAACAACGCTGCACGATACTAAAGTAAAAATAAACGTATGTAAAGTACGCTAACACTATATTACAGCGACATAACTGTTAAAGAAAGAAAACATTCAAACAGCAAACAAGAGGGAAGTATCAGTATGGAGGAAAACTGAACACGAGTTACAGACGCACTACTCTCTAAATCCTATTTACCATCACCAAAGTCGGAGACTGGTACATTGAATGGTAAATCAGACAGAGAGAGACTAAACTAGAGGTGTGCAGCAGAATGCAGTTAGGCAAGCTAACATAAACACTCGCTATATGAACCGATCTCGTTCGATATCACACCTCCTTTAGGCGGGTGGTGAGGGTTTTGATCTGATTTTTGTACTCCTCTTCGCGTTGGTTGGCCTGTATAGAATGTCACTTGGTTACTCTTGGCGTATATAATGTTGGATAGAACAATCAACACTTCATACACTCGATCATTTGCATCTTACATACAATTAGCATTATTTAGAAGTCCAACTGCATCGGCCTAGCCTTATTCATTAAAATGGAGTTCGAGACAATGTAGGGAACTTACTGCGATACTTCGAAAGGATTGCAAAGGTTGGTGCATCATTCGGAATATTTCATCCATTATCATTAACAACATCAGTAACAAGATATTTGTCGATTTCTAAGGATTTCGATATCATCCCTTGAATTGGATTCCTAGCTTATTCTCTTCTAGCCTAAATAGTCTAAGAGTATAAAATCACAGAAATATACCTTCTCCTCGGAGACTTCCAGGGACTTCAGGTTGTTACCAACGACACGGAGCTCTTCCTCAAGCTCGACGATTTTGCTGAGGAACAGAAAGTGAAACAATCAACTTCTACTGTAATCAAAGAGCCAAATAAATCATTTTTATTGAAACTTCTAGGGCATGATTTTGTAATTTTCTGATGTACTAATTATTTGGCAAGTTGCAATTTAGTTTTTTTCAAACACCAATTAAATATTTCGACAAGATAAATACAATCATTATGTTTAACTATTTGCTCTATTTAACTCGAAAATTTAACAGCTTGTAATCAATATCAATTAACTGACAGCCACTTGATCAGTGACCGACATATTTGACAATTTAAAGTGTGTCGAGTTGTGTTACATCTATATATAAGTGTAATAATTAAAAAAATAAGCATGCATGTTAGAGTTAATAATTAAAATGAACTTTATCACTTGAGTAGTTGCTTAATTTTATAAAAATAAATTGTTACTCATCACAACAGTAATGATAAGGAATTAAGCAGCTCTCAAACAATACAATCATGCAATGTTGCTAAGACGATGAATTTAGGTGTACCCAAATTTTTAATCACAAATCTGAAGTGGGCAAGCCTTGAGTTGACTAGCTCGCGAGGCGCGATACAATTATCTCCGCCTCAGCAACTTATATACCTACAACTTATCAGCATGTATCAGTGAAAATAATTCAAACGCATACAGATAACAGTTTAATTTGCAATTTAATTACTTCAAGCTAAGACTTTCTCGTTTTCACTGACACATACTGTTATTATAGCATGATCTCGTGCATCGATGTTTTCGTCAAATTCATTAATGAATTCAACAATATCGTGTGGCACTATCCACACCAACAGGTTTCCTGTTGATATCAACAGTTCTTTAGCTGCCTACGATAGGTCTTCTCTTGTTCAATGAAACCCGTAATTCGGTGTATCTAAATCATTTAGTTTATGTATAGGTCCAATTATGTACTTTAAAATAATTCTTTACACTATCGAAATTTTGATCAAGAACAAGAGCAAACCCGAGGCCACTAGCTGGAGAGTCGACGACGTGTTTTGTTTCTTCAGCTTGTTAAACCACTCGTATATTCGGCTCCAAATTATTATACATACAGGTGTTTGTTTCAAGCAACCGAAATCCGTTAAGCATTCATTCCGAGATCAATTCACATTAATTGCAGAACATCTGGAGCCGAGTACTCGCATTGTAGCTAACAGTGGCCACGTGGTATCAGCCAGTCATGAAGCGCTACTCACCAGTCGCTCTGCTCCGCTCGCTCCTCGGCCCGCTCGAGGTCCTGCTCCATCAGCACTAGTTTGCGCGCCACCTACCAGCCGAGCGTTAGTACACGCCAACGCACACACACACAATACTACAACTACCGAGCCGGGCACCGCTCTCCACGCGCTTCGCAGTGCAGTGCTACATGCAAGTGTCCAACTTTGTGACAACGTTTGTGTTTCAAATGCAGGTGAAGTGCATCAATGATTCTGTTTCAGTTAAATCTTTTTTAGTCGCCAGATGGCTTACATCAAATTACTGAGTGACAAGTAGAAAGTACTCAAGAAAATGAAATCTTACTACCAGTGTTTACCGCGCTCTTTCGAGGCTCGCACTTTATGTTAATGGACTTTCGTCCGTAGCAGGTGCACGTATTTATCAAGTGCAGACATTTGTAAGTTAAGTGCAGAAATAAGTATCCTGGTGATGTCCTGCTAAAACTAAAAAGCAAAGTGGTGGTACTTGAGCAAACACACAAACAACAAAGTCAGAAAGGATCACACAAAGCAGGGGGAGTCGAGAGCGGTGTCAGAACTCACATAATTAAAAAATAAACGAGGGTTGTCCCAAAACATTTAGTTCTAAATATTACTTTTTTCAATAAAACATTATTAATTATCTAAGTGCTATCTAGTGCATTATCGTATTCATTAGGTGATGTGTGCGCTTGCATATGTGCGGCACGCATACGGCCAGTAATTCTGGTGTAATGCGGTGCATATCTGAAAACGAAAATTGCCCTATACCACACATATTTCCTGATATCCTAACCTATAGCCACGTTTAAGATTTATACACACACTGAAGACAGAAGTTTAGTCGACACATGGACATGATAGTTAACATTTGCATAAGAAATATCCATGAAATGGGGCAACCCTTGTTTTAGTCTGATAGACAGCAGCGACGCTCGAGTGCGACGTCGAGGGTCACTGATCTGCACCGTGTCCTTATAATTAGGCAGTGCTGCCAGTTCAATCAACAGCATGAGCCGGCAGCACCGTATTAATGGCATGACAATGCAAATTAATTAAATGTCCTGTTGAACAGCTTCCGTCTGGAACGCGACCTAGAATGGGGCATGCAATAAGAATAATAGTGAGAGCCGATGTTAGAAATACCTATGGAGGTAAATCGGGTTACTGTGCAGAATGTTAAGAATGCAAATGAACAACCATGCAGAACGGAGGCGAAAACTTGCAAAACAACTTGTCGGGACCACTGCGCTAACGACCAGTATCGCGTGACACACCGAAACAACAATGTCCGACTGAGACGCGCAAGGGAAACTTCGTGTCATTCTTATTTCGGCGCTATGTCAGTATCGCAACGCGGCAGTGGTCTGTTAGCGCTTTGGATTGGAAACCTACGATTCGCCGGACTCAGCACGCTCCTCCGCGCGCTCCAAGTCAGCCTCAACCATGGCCAGCTTACGAGCAACCTGGAGATACCATACTACGTTATACAACCAATAATCACAACTTTATTGACACCAACAAACATGTATGTCATCGGTTAAGGTTTAATGTCTGTCACGGCGCAGTCTTGAGCAAGTACACCCTACATATATGGAAGTAATACTTATGTAACAACATCTGCGACGAAGGAGGCTAGTCCACCATATAAGGCGAACGGAGCAAGATCAGGCGCGATACGATTCCTTCTTGGGACGCTGGCTTTTACGACTGCCTTCACTTCACCACGCAGGGTCATATGTCAGGGGAATTAGGACGTATTAGCGCTGCTAACCATCTGGCATCGAAGCACAGTGACTACTTCTTCAAAGAAAACACGTCGTAGATGGATAGCAGTATCTAATCATGATGCGATAATACGTCGCTTTCGAGAATCATCGCTCTGTATTTCGTGACTATTTGCTCAATGACGTAACGAACACGAAATCAAGCTCACACGAGTTAATTTGCGGGGTTTGGTTAATATCACTTCGAAATTCACACCTCAATGTTTAGTAGGGAAGATTTTGAATTTTACAAAGGGTTCATTGGGGGTCATTTTCTCGTTGAAAAACATCATGAGTTATTTTGAGGGCAAAACAAAGTCAGTAAGTGGAAAAACAAATTCAACACTGGAAACGCAGCTCGTTCACATGAACTTAGCCTTTCGGTAAACACTGAAACACGTTGACCGAATATGGAAAAATAGCGATGTGATTATTCAAGACGATGCAACAGATGGCATCTTTATGAAATATTCATTACATGCGTATATTGCAAGCAAGACAAGCCAAACCAAACGACATCTAAACTCCCATATAAAGACCTCATCGTATTTCTTGTCGGCTTCCTCGGCGAGGAACCTGGCTTCCTTGAGCTGGTTCTCCAGGGCGTCCATACGCTCTTCATCGGCCAACGACCTGTTCTCGAGGATCTTACGGGCGCTGGACCACGAAACACAACTTTAGTAAATTATCGAGTGGTATATGTAGGTGGGGGCGTAGTCAAGGGTAACCCATTTGTTAGAAGACATGCAAGTAACGAACACGCTAGAGAGGAACATATAAAGCGACAAACAACCTGGAACCGGACAGCTGAAATATAAAGTGAACCGAGCAATAGTGAGCTCATCGCCTTGTGTGCGATGTTTAGTTTATTGCCCGTTTCAATATGAAGTGGCAAATGAAAACCCGTGGCGGGATTTTAATTTGCTTTAAAATGCAACGTAACTTTGAGCATTCCGAACATTACATACTGGCTTGTCCTTACAGGTTTGATAAGACAAACTGGTTGGGTTAAAGTGAAAGAAAGTTCTTATTGGAATTAATTCGAAGTCAACTTTACTGCAACTTATTTCACGAAATTTAACCTTCTCCAAAACTTTGCTTTCTGCAATATTCGGAATTTAACATTTAAAACCAAATAATCTAGGTCTCTCTTATGTCACTATCACTAATGAGAATATGTTGCGTTTATTAAGAACTCTCAATTCAAAACAAGATTATGAGGTTTTAGAATGCCATAAATCTAATGCAGTTTGTGTTATTACTAATATTCTTATCAACGTGACACCAAAACTCTTCAATTTATTTACCCAAGTTTATTATAAATCAATTTGGTATTCATTTTGTATTTCGACAGCGATTGATGATGTTATAGATAAGCATGAAAACCACAGCTATCTTTTTAATGGAACCTGATATTTAACGGTTCATAAGTCATAGTGTCACAGTAATTTGAATATGGAAAACATCCCCCTCTCCACTGATGACTTTTAACTTAATTATCACGGCACGACTACGGTGCTAAAATATGCTAATTTTTGGTGGTACAGGGGACAATTCTCGTAATAACACGTCACTAATGTCAACAGAAGTTTCTTTTTAAATTTCTCATTTCATTATAGGTAAGCAAGAAGTGTTTAAATTGTGACATCACAGAAATACCGTAATAAAATGAGATAATTTTAAGGAACTTCGATTGGCGGATTCTATAGCGAGTTGGACGTTGGACAAGCATTCACCTCTTCGTATTTCTTGTCGGACTCTTCGGCGATGAGCTTGGCCTGTGACAGCTGTGCCTCCAAGATGGCGACGCGGTCGTCCTCCATATTGGTTCGGTTCTCCAACGCCTTCCGTATTCTAGTTAGTGCGGGGTCAAACACATGCGTGTTATAACATCGATAAAAAAACACTCGTTATGTGGTATGTGGCTCTTTTGATTTAAATTATCCGTTTTGAAAATCATTTATTTTCAGTGGCAAATAAACAACTTCCAAAATTATTTCGAAAACAGTCATGAATTTGAACAGAAAACAGATTAGGAAAGACAGATATCGTGGAAACAGTTGTAATAATCAAGAATATGGTGGTTATGGGCATAAAAATAAAAACAATAGAAACAATCATGCACACAGTTATATAAAAGGATAAATATTTACAACAAACATAAAATAGAACTCTAAGTACTCTATTGGTAATCCAATTTAGTTTTGAATTTGAAGAAGCCACTCAATAGGTTGGTATGTATGTATGTGGGTTCAATGTCGTTGTCTTGTATTACTAAGGACGGTTGGTTAAATACTTCTCATATGAACTATCAGTACCTCACACAATATGAGAATAGCGTTTAGATTTGAAAGAGATTTTATAGAAGGTCTTCCGGTACTCTTCCTTAATTCATCAAATCTGTACCTATCTATTATTCAAAATGGTTTCTTCAAATTCAAAATAATTCTTAACAATATTGAACTCTCCATGACTTTGAATTTAATTTTCATCCAAGTACTTTATACTGATATAAAATCTATACACTTCGTGGCAAAAAATAGTAATACTCTAGGCTTTGAACCCAGACATTCAAATCTAGCTATCCGGTTATTTATGTGGACTCACAACGAGTGAGCGTAACATCCAATATCCTCCATTAAACTAAGTAGTCGTCTGTTATGGCGTGGACTCACCGTTCCGACTCATCGGCAGCCTGGCTGGCCTCCGACAGCTTGGCGGTGGCGGTGGCGAGACGCTCCTCAGACCTTTCAAGGTCTTCCTCCAGCAGTTGGATGCGTCGGTTGAGGGCAGCCACTTCGGATTCAGCCTGGATCAATGAAAAATCTGGTTAGAATTTGTTCGGTTTGTAGCAAATACGTTTATAAAAGGGTCAGTCTGTTTCAATTAAAATTGCGTGTATATCTTCGTATGTGAAATCAATACAAATACCAATACGTACAATATATCTAATCTTTAAGCCTATGTTGGAGTTCAAAGGGATTTAACTGCTAAAAATATACCTTAATGTTGATACCATCCTCTTTAGAACCTATAAATAGTGCAGGTAAAGTCACCCGCAAACATTCAATTAAACTTCGAATGCCTCGTACTAGAAACAGAAACTACCAATATTTTAGTTTCAAAATTTATGGCAAAGCCGTGACGCCCCCAAATTCCAAGAATTCCTATGCTTAGCTTTGCAATGCAGATAAGGTTACAAATCTTGGTAAACCTATGCTCACACCTATTTATAGTGATGCGCGTAATTCTACGGATTCTAATGTAATTAATTCGGAACTGGATTATCCAGTTATTATCCAATATATTGGTATAATCCTTCATATGAACACTTTTAGGTACTCAACAGAAGTTCTGGAAAGTTTTGGAATATAAAAAATAAGTACTAAGATACATAATTATAATATCATCCAATAGGGAACTGTAGGAATATTGAAATTAGTAACTGCAGACATATTCCAAGCGTGTGTAAGCAACGTAGTCCGTTTGAATATTCTGTTATTTTCGGTTTCCAAAGTTGGCGCCCGTTACACAGGTACTTTTGGTCGTAAGAATGTCAATATACAATAGACATTGTTAAACGTTGGAACACTACGTGTCAAGAATTAACCATAAGACATAGGAACATTTTGCGTTACGTTATTTTATATTCAGCCACTGCATGCTCATGACGTCACGCGTCCTTGCCGCGAGGAAGCACACCCGAGTCCCAGTTTCTCCTCCTTTTATCCTGTGTCGTCATCAGTGCGTGGATGCTAATAATAGTCGTGACGGGACTAGTCAACTAAATCAGTTTATTCTAATACTTTTCTTCGCACGCGATATAAACAGCAATTAACCAAGTCACCAAGTGTGTCTTTATAAAAAAGACTTCCATTTCTAGCGAATCAGTCGACAAGAAAATTAAAAGTTCGATATATATTTTTTGTTACGAGAACACAAGACAAATAGGTGTCTAGTCGTGGACTCGAGGCTATGTTTTAGAGATCAGTAGCTAAGCGTCACCTTGAACTTCGAGTATAATTCAAATGGACGTATACTTGAGTCTATTTTAAAATTGATGAGTTAAGCCTCTTATGGACAGTTCGACGACCTTTACCTTTTGATCAATGGAATTCGGAAAGCACGAAACATCAGTTTCTTGTTACTTCTCATCAATTACTGGATGGTTGTGGACTCTCTACAGGTGCACATTACCTGTTCACGGTGTACTTTCACCATAGTCAAAACACATTGTTTAAATTTTGTGGGATCGGTTAGGGCGGTGGCATTGTATCTATTGAAACGTCGAACACAAAAGACTAGCCCTTGGAAGCTCAATAAATTGTAATACAACACCGTCACGCGAAGGGCCCGTAATTTTGGATGCCATGTTGGCCGTTGGGTGCAATGAAACGCATTCATTATCGTTGTTAGTTCCTGTTGCACTTATCAGGCATCAAACATTTTTCGTTTTTATCATTGTTACTTTCTCAACTTGTCAAAATTAGTAAGACATTAAGGTTCCTTCTTGTGATAAGAATTTCAATGCCTTGTGCAAGTTAATGAGTTCTAATTTGTTATCTGTTTAACACTTCACTCTGAAGAAGTTTAAAATAATTAACTTGGTTAATAGTTTTATCGTCTTACTTATTTATTTCCTTGCTACGATTGCGTTTTGTTTATATCGACAGGGTTTTGTTTTGTTTATTTGTCAACTGTATTATTTCCTCCAACTGTTTCCTTTCAGCAGTATTTTAAATTGACCTCAACTATCAATGTTTAAACAGCGTCGGCTCTCAATGTTAGTAAAAGCCCACGTCGTGTCACAAAAATTGTCTATGTCTATTTGACTAAACGGTTTCCATTTACAATTCTTTAGACAAACATTATTAATATAAAGTCCGCTTTTTTCCTCGATTAGTAATTAAATTACTCTTCCACGCTATCTCAATTTAACAGTTTCTTATCATCGTTTTGATAGACTTAAGACGATAAGACGTGTAGGTCTACGAGATATCACTAACATAGCCTAGCACAGATTATGGGCCACTCATTGCAGAACGCGACGAAAGCGTGTCATCAATTATTTCGGTTTGAATGAGGACTAAAATGTACAATTATCGAATCTAGTCTATTTGCAGGTGTTTATGATCTGTAGGAGCATTACTGGCTTGTGGAGTTACGTCATACAACGATAACGGCGAACAAGTCGGACACGCCTTCACGGCGGCGCCAGCGATCCTTCGAGGACATCCGAACAACAGGAATGTACTAAAGGGTGTTAAGCTTCACGAATCCAGCCGGCTCGCTCTACATGTGCCAGAAAAGACCGGTATACGACCTCCGAAGCAACGAAACCTGTTACGTGTAACAGAAACCGGCGCTCAACGAAGCACCAATAAAATTATGTAAAGACATATTTCAAGAAAACCTTCACATCCCATAGATCTGAGAAGCAACACTTTTTGGGAACAACACTCAAGTCGACGAAAGGAATCGTGTTCAACGAAAAGAATAATTATTCGCCTTCTCTTTCTGAGAGATTAAGCCGAGATGAATCCGAAAGAGAGGTCAATATGCGTACGTTGCTTGCACACCTAAGTATGGCCGGACATTACTCACTATAGGTAGATAGTACAAGACTGATAACTCCCATATTATGACCCAATATGAACTCAACACAGGTGCACATAGGACCCGACGTTTCACAAAATTCACAGCACAAACTAAAAACACGTTTTCTTACTTCTTCTCTCCGCATAATTTCCACTTGTAAACGTTTGTGATACTCCTCGCACTCGTCCTTATATTTCTCCATTTCCTCTTTTGTCTGGCGCATTTTTCTTTTCAGAACGTCCAGGATCGTTCCTTGCTGCATGTTTGTCGTCATTTTTATGCACTTTTGTGTTTAAATGGAATGCTTAAATGCTAAAAACTAGAAACACCTCCGCTCTACTCGCGAAAATGCCAACTGACTGGCCCCGCTCGCTCGTTATTGCCCCGTATCGTCGAGATGGGCACGGCACGAATGAACACAGCCGGCAAATAAAATGGCCGCTACCGAACCTAGACGCTGCAACTTTATCGGAACGCTGCTAATTAGCTTCGTTTCTAACTTACACCAATGACTAAATAATTAGTAAACGATTACGAGCAATAATTGGAATTTTATCTACTAATATTTCACTCAATTAGACATTCTCAAAATGACTTTGACAGCGAAACATGGGCAGAAACGTCACCCGCGCGGACACGACGAAGGCGATAAGTACAATCGACCGTACTGCCTGCAGGGCAACTAGCTCCACCTGTTTGAGTTCGTCGGAAACTACATCCGTAGGGTCACAAGCGCTGTTTGGGAAGAAAACCCAAAATGTGGGATGGGCGAAACGGTAGACTGACCTTATACAATAAACACTACGGAAGTGGGATTTTTTAGATTTAGTGGAGGGCTATTACCGCTTTTGTATTCGAATCATGGGAAATACGAAGACTGTCATGAATAGGATGAACTCGGTTATTTCAAAATAGAGAGGAGCAACGATAACAACATTATTATTCTGACTCCTGTAAGTAAATAAAATGATTCCTGAAATGCTAAAAACTTGCGAACTCAAATTGAAATAGAAAAAAACAGCGCCATCTAGTTTGAAATTTCGCAACTAAAGGACGTTGTCTGCACCCAATGATAGAACAGACGAGTGAACAACAATTTACACAAGACTGCCGAAATTATATGACGTCATTTGGAAAGTATGTGCCTGTTTTAAATTCCGTTAAGTAACCGAGCGATTTCAACAAAAAATCGGTCGGTAAAGCAGCTAAACTGTACTCCCACGAGGCCAATGATAACTAAAGTGAAATTTAGGTAATAAACACGGTCGAATTAATCTTTTACAATGCACAGGTAGACACTTAGACAGGCTTTTTTGCAAAGGTTGACTACCGACGAAACTTTTTCGATAATGTGGAGACAATTTTTCTGTCTCTCAAATCGACTTCTTGCAGAATCAAGAGGTAACCGAGCAACAATTCATACCAGTCGTTATGCTTTTTGAATACAATGGATATGAATAGATGATTCTAATACTCGATTGTTATATTAATTTTATGCGACATTAACTGAGCAATACAATAACCTCTGCAAAGGTGACTCATTTTTACATCAGAGAACAAGCACAAAATATGTGCACTAATTTTATTGACCTTGCCAGTTTTCAGCTACACAGTATACGGTATCTTTTATACAGTAAAATCTGTCTTCTTTTTATTGTAAGTACATCGAAATAATCTCGAGCTCAACTGCTCCGATTTAGATGTGATAAAAAATGGTCACACCAACCAATTCTTATTCCACAAAAAATCTTTGAAGAACTTCGAGAGAAGTGACATCATTAGCCTTTCCTGGTAACTTTGTTATAGGTTTCATAATATCAGTGTTCATTAACACTTCTTCAGCTGATTGAGATACTTCATTATAAAAGTCAAGGCTCGTTTTCCCAATAAAGAGTCGAGAGGATTCCATATTTATACCTGGTAGAAAGTTGGTCATCCGTCTGTCACTGCCATATGGTCAGTAATAACTTATTGAAGTACCTGAAGGCTATAGCGTACATGGGCATGGCCATACGGTCGAATGCAATGTAATTACATACTTCTGTTATTAATATGATACATAGCCACTCTGAATAAGCTCAGTGTGACGTGCATGGACATATATCGGCTATTGATAGATTACGAAATGTGTTGCATTAATTGAATTACATAAATCATATCGTTTTACAAATTACTAGAGTTGCTATGGAGTTTTACGGCAAATTTAAACTTTCGGAATGTTGCGTGTTCTGTGCTGAGCTCAGGCAACGCGTCGTAAGTCCAGCCAGTAACAGGACTTGCCCATCAAGGAGCGCTGTCCCAAATTAGACATTTTAATTTATTATACATAAAACAAAAGATCAGGAATACTAAAAGATAAATAATTAAATTATCTTTAAAATGGTGAAGGTTTCATAAAAATACGCTTGATAGTTTTTGCGTGATTCTCAGTTTTAATCCGCGTTAGACATAACTTTAGTATAAACAATAATCGAAAATATTCACAGATTAAGTTATTAAGAAAATGCTCTAAAATAACATATATTTTTTCCAAATCATTAACACTACTCGTTTACCAATACGTTCTATCGTTTTTTATTATTTTATTTATTTATATTATTAAGTATCCAGCATCTGCTCAGCGCCCAAAGGTGCAAATATTATTACATTTTGGAAAATCTCAAGCTAAATATAATATTTCTGTAAATTCCAATTATATCTTTGTGGAGTTTTGGCACAATGTGCTGCAACAGAGAATGTTAAATCCTCAGACTAAATAGTGCCTGTGGCGTATATGCACAGAGCGCGAGGTGTCGTTTTGTGCAAGCTTCACTGTATATTTGGTGTAAATATGTGTCTGTGAGCGTGTATGCACAGAGCGAGATGTGTAGTTTAGTGCAAGCTTCCCTGTACTGTATGGTGTAAATGTGTCTGTGAGCGTGTATGCACAGAGTGAGGTGTAGTTTTGCGCATGCTTCTCTGTATTGTTTGGTGTAAATGTGTGCCTGTGAGCGTATATGCACAGAACGAAATGTAGTTTTGTGCAAGCTTCACTGCATTGTTTGGTGTAAACGTGTGCCCATGAGCGTGTAGGTATGCACAGAGCGAGGTGTAGTTTTGAGCAAGCTTCACTGTATTGTTTGGTGTAAATGTGTGCCTGTGAGCGAGAGCGCGAGGTGTCGTTTTGTGCAAGCTTCACTGTATATTTGGTGTAAATATGTGTCTGTGAGCGTATATGTACAGAGCGAGGTGTGTAGTTTAGTGCAAGCTTCCCTGGTATGGTGTAAATGTGTGTCTGTGAGCATGTATACACAGAGCGAGATGTAGTTAATCTGCGCATGCTTCACTATATTCTGAGTGTGAGGTGTGAGTCTGAAGTTAAGTCAAATACAATAATTTGACAGCATGCACAATAATTGTTAAACTATGTGTAGGAGGCAGCACACAATGAGCGAAACACTTTCAATAATTTAAAAATAGAACGTTATTTGTTGTTTTAATTTTATTAGATTGGTTTCATTTTAAAAACTACGCATTGTTCTACTCCTAACAAGATTATGTTCTATTTCCCGTATTTATTATTTCTTCTTCTTTTGATAAAGAACAATTTGAGCAATACTTCAGTGTGAGACGTGCTGATAGTCACTAGTCCCTATATTTTTTCATGTTACGTAACTACTAGGTAAGTACCTACATTAGTTTAAAGATCCGAATTTCGTCCAATTTTTTGAACGAATAAAAATGTCACATGGCAGAACAGCGGTACCTAGTAAGTACTTTCACCTGTTAATTGAACAAAGGTTGATGATTCTAATAAAACTTCTCATACGATATGGTATGGCAAACACAGCGGAAGAGTTGAGCAAACAAATAGCAGTTTTTGACATAACGGGATATAAGTTTCAGTATTGGTATGAATCGCACCGCTTCGGACGTCTATATCTAGAGTACACTGGCAACAATAATAATAAGAAGGAAAAATTGGCCAAATGCGCATTGAAACACGAACACGAATCATACTTTTTAGGGTTTCGTTGAAAAGACTCGACTAATGCCTAAGCAGTTCAACAACGTCTTCTTCCAAATGACGCGTGGCGTAGCGCCAGCTCATCCTACGGAGTGGTAGAATACCTACTCTTAGGGCCGATTTTTCAATCGCAAGATAACTTTTACCTAAATAATAAATGTGGCGTTTTGACAGGTCCATACAAAGACTGTCTAATTCACAAACGTATTCGTCGGGTAAAACTTAACTGGCGATTGAAAAAACGGCCTTTAATGAAACAAATATAAGAGAAACAATAAAAAACAAATGATGAAGATGTTGAATTTTAGAGCATCGTAATTTATGACATCGTCGTTGAATCAAAACAGAATAAATATAGCGATATGTAGACAATATTCTTTCATTGCATGAAAACAACAACGTTGCAACTATTGTAAATGATGTAAAGTAATTGCATGACGTTTATAAAGGGCAAGTAATATAGTACAATTACAATTGTACGAAGTTAATGTGTTACAAAATTAGTTGTATCACAAAAAAGCGAGGCATGTGTCTATTCGTTACTATGGCACTAATTGCTAATGTTTATGTAGCCGTTTCGTGTTTTCGTCTTAGTTTGAATATATGCTTACTTTCTATTTTCATTTTCGTGTACAGACGCCAGCACATCAAGCTACTACAATCTGTCAAATTTCTTGAATAGATTTTCAACTTTATTGCTAAAGTATTAGGTTCAAGGTTGATTGGGAAAATTTGACAGTTTCGGGTAGCTTGATGTGCTGGCATCTGTACCTACTCAACATTAATTAGAATATTCATTGCGGCTATTGCCTGTGCAGACTTGTTGATCAAGATTTCTTTCCATACAATAGTGTTTGTGTTTCAGGCTTGACTGAGTTTAGATATAGTTATTGCAAATATTCTATGTTGATCTATTTGTTCCATCCCATTATTTTTTTCATATAACACAGGTTTTCTTCATATTATCATTAATTTTGTAATTTGTTGTAAAGGTTACTTGGTTGCAAGATAGTCCGACTTAAAACAATTTCAAATCCTATATATTCGTTCGTGTAAAACATTGGCTCGATTATGTTCTAGCAGTATCAATTCGAAATTGTACGCCTTGTAAATACGATTGCCCATAGCAGCGTATTGTTCATGAATAATTTAGAAAGTTGTAAAGAATAGAATGTAATATCATGTGGAATGTAGAATCTACATTCCGCATGATATTACATTGCGCTAACTATACTTTAATTGAGTAAACATTAACTAGTCTATTAACTAAAATTGACTGTATTTATGAGTTTAGATAAAACTTATAACGATGGTTCTATCTGAACGTCTACCAAAAAATATTTTTCGCCATTACGAATTACGACATGTCGACTCTTGCTTAACATCTATAAATTCTGGTCGGATTTTTGTAAAAGGAAGTGAGATAAAAAGAAAAAATAGATAATCTACATAATATCTGAGTCATCATAATCACAAAATGAAGCAATTGAGTTATCTAAACATGGGGCAAACCAGAAAAAAAAATGTCAGTGGCGATATTTAAACTCGATAAGGAATTGAATTTGTTTCGAAAATAAGGGCAAGGGCTGGCAGATAAGCCACGTGCTCCTATCGACAGCAACGACATCTAGCGGCGTCATGTGTAATCGTCCGAGTAAACATGTCAAATGGAATGTCAGTGGCTCAGCTGATCGCCACGCGCGAGATGTGCTGCCTCTGCCTCGCTTCGTGGAGCAGATTCAACGCTTTCCCGACGGTACGCGATTAAAAATAGTTCTGTGCGCATTTGGCCTACGCCTGCCTCACTCACACTACCGAACAGAAGCATAAATAACATAGGACATTACCCTTTTCAATGCAGTGTTCTTAATGTTCTGCAACTCATTCTTGATGATGGAGAATTTCATCATAGTGTCCGAAGAGAATATAGAGCTTCCGAACGCCAAACCTGGATAGTCGGCACATCTTCTTCTCCGCCTGTTCTCCCTCTCTGCCAGAACCTCCGTGCACTCACTAGTACACCTGAGCTTTGCGAGTTCTGCTGTCTCAGGGTCATCATCTGATATATCTGAGGCGACAATCGTAATAAATTCAGCGCCGTCCCCCGCCGTCCGCTCTTCTCGGAACGAAAATTCTTCGTCCGAAGTATCAAGCGACTCAGGGTCCTTTATTCTAGGTTCGAATTCAATTTCATCGTCAATATTCGCATAGTACTCGGTTACATTATTCTGATTCGAAAGTGCATCGTCACTATTCGTCCTTGTCACTTCTTGAGATTCACTAACACTATTGACACAAGGCACAACATCGTCTGTTTGTAAGGTCACTTGTTTGGACGGATCAGTGTTCGGGGGCGCACCGGGGGCGGGCGTGCGCTCGCCCCTCAGGCGCGGGTGGTGCTGGTGCCCCCTGCGCCGCACGGGGGCGCGCCCGTGGGCGTGGGGCGCGGACGCGGACATTACTACGCTCGGCGCGGTCCGACCGGCCGCGCAGTGCCGGCGGCCATGTTGACTGACTGACTCTTCTAATGGACCACCGCAGCGCTGTAGTCGCACCTAACTTGCTGCCATCTTTTGTTTTTATTACACTGTTTTACCCACCGAGCTGCGCCCATTTGTTTATCGTTAGACGCGGGAATTTTAAAAGCTTTTGGTATAGTAAATAATAGCTTCAATTTGTTATGCTTTGCAGGGATTTAATATAAATATCAAAATAATAAAAATAGACTGTTGTTAATTTATATTAAATGTTACCTACTGAATTCCTTTATCGACAGTTAATTGTTTCTAAAACACTTTTTGAGAGAAAATTCTATAGTTTAGCTAATGTAGGTGGCTGACGTATCAAGTGAGTCCAGCGGCTATTTTTACTGAAACACCGGGCAGCGGGCCCATATTAGGTGCCGAGCGCTGAAAATAACTCGGTGCGCACAGAACGCAGCCCCCTACCGCGCGGCATTCCGTATACAGGGCATCTGGTGTTACTACACGTGTTCAAATTAAAACTCTATTAGAATAATTTGACGTCACGTATGAATTTCATCTAAATAATAATGGTTCATAAGCAAAATGGCTTTTAAGGTTCAACTTTGAGTAATTCTGCTTTTGTTTCTCTGGTTTTTGGTTTAACCATATTTTAATAGAGCTAAACATCACATATTTCTTTTCATTATGTAGGCTGACTGGTAATTAGGATTGAAACCTAGATAAATCGAGTATATCATTTCCAAAAATTATCGACGATCGTATATCAAGGATATACGTATGGCTTCAAGGATATACGTATTTTGGTAAAGGAGCAACATGACAATGGTATTTTGTCTTCATTATAACGATGATTATTTTCATCGCCGACCATTCAACTGATCGGCATATTCATCATTTTGATATGTATTTGCTTGTCATTCGGTCTCTCTGCCAATCGGCCAAGGTTTTTGGCTCGCACTCTGATCTCTATCATTAGTTTCATTATTGACACATGCGTGATCTAATTCAATTTCTCACTGTTAATAATTATTGCGACGAGATCATTAAATATTTACAATCGACACATCAAAAAAATTCGTCCTAGAAATTGATCAAAAGGATTTTGCTTTGCAATTCCTTATTTCTTGTATCATCAATATTTCCGTTTTACGTAAGCAGCGACCAAAACTAAACCTTAGCTTATGACAACAAGTAAAAGAAAAGTCTGCTAAAATCGATTTAACATGTTTAAGGGTAACTAGGAAATCTTGTTATGGGGTTTGGATATGTTTATCTATATAGAAAACTTAAAACAGTATAGTCACGAAAAAAGACGTCTGGCTAGCTGAAGAGTTTCACCAGTCAGTGAAAAGTTCGGATTGAGGATAAACCTTGTAGGTGATTGTTAAAAAAAAAATTAATATTACTAAAACGTGCAAAAAGCACTACGGTATATAACTTTGAAGAAGTAGAAGTCATCTAATTTCCTGTTTTTTCCACCACTTACTTTTTCTAACCACTTTTTTTCTGTTTTCTATAACATTACTTCTGTTTTGTGTAAAAAGTACGGAAATTTTCTGAATTTTCACACCCGAAATCTCCATACAAATTATATGACGAAAATTCAGAAACTTTGTCGAACTTTTTACGTAAAAACGAAGTAATGTTAGGTAACTTCTTCTTCTTCGCCAAAGTTAGGAAAATATGGCAGTGCTTTTTGCACGTGTTTAATGATATATATAATTTTTTTTCATCTACAAGGTTTAAGTATCCTCAATCCGAATTTTTTACTGACTCTTGAAACTCTTGAGCTAGCCAGACGTTTTTTTCGTGGCCTAAGTTACTCTAGCTAAGTGACTAAGTTTTCTAGTCACGTTAATGGGACTGGACAAAAAGAGTCCCCGTAGCTATACCCATACTTATCAATAGATACTAGGTACTCCGATTAACCTTAGGTCTGGCCTTATACCTCAGTATTTTGTTTTGTTTCACATTATGTAAAATGGCAAATGCAGTTGAAGTTTTATGCTAAAACATCACCTGAGATTGCGGGTCACGCCCACGATCCTATATGTAAAAAGTAATGAAGGAGAAAGAAGGATATATATACGTATTCGATTAGCAAGTAGATGTTCCTCTTTTCTTAGATATAATGAGTTCTTTTTGATGAGCAACTGGAGTGATATTCAATTATATGGCAATTAAAATCTTCGACAACAATATTATGACATCAACAATATGGAAAAAATAGGATAATACGCAAATTGTAACTTATTGACGAAATACAGAACCTTGAACCTGAATCCCGCCTTATCAACTGCAATTACTTCTATAAACGTAGAAATAAATACCTATGGACTCCAACATTCAACTGATGTAATGGACTATACAGTGAGTAGGTATAAGGTAACACAATCCTATCCGACCCGAAAGAAGCATCTAGGTGTACTGCAATACCACTTCCAAAAAGTAATAAGAAATATTGCGTGGAAGGTTTTTTTTTTTTTTCTTCTTAAAGTGTTCATCGCAACAGACTCTTAGCACGATATTTAACAACACCCTCACAAATCGGACAGGGTTTTGGTGAAATCTTGTACCTATATAACAAATATATAACCAATACCAGGACACTATAAAGTACTCACGTTCTGAAGAGCCTTCTCCTTCTCCTCAAGCTTGGCGTTGACCTGCATGAGGGCCTCCTGGGTCTGGTCCAGATCGTTCTCAATGGTCTGGATCTTCTTCTGGAGTTGCCTCGCCTCTTCCTCGGCCTAGGAGAGAGTAATAAGCAAATTGTTATCAATATTGTGTATTATCAAAGGTTAAATATGAATATGATCAAGGACTTCAACATTATCATCATCTTCCTGCTCGTATTTGAAAGTTTTGGGGTCGGTGCAGTACTTCTTCTTCCACAATTATACTGGGTGGCTTTTTTACAGTCTTGTAAAAATATGGTATAATAGGTGAACTTATATAAATATATATATATTTTTAACGATCTATAAAGTTTTATCAAAATTTCTGTTTTTATTGTTCTAGTTTACTTTAAATGTGTAGTGTTTATTGATATAGCAATTACTGTCTAAGCATTGAAAAAACAAAAAAAAAATTAGGTATGTCATAGGCTTCTACTCGGTTCACCTATTGTACCCTATTTTTTTCAAGACGGTAAAAAAAATCATCCAGTATATTCCATTAGCTGTCATAGGTACTTACATAAACATACATAAACTCACGCCTTCTGCCCATGGCTGTCATAACAGTAGTCATCCCCGTTCTCACCATAATTATCATCTTTCACACAAGGAACAATAGGTAAACTAAGGATAATGATCAAAGGCACATCGTAAAATTTTGCTATTGTGGACCTTTATGAACCTGCTTTCTAGTCATCTACTTGATTGACTTGACAACCCACCGCAGTAAAAAAGTCTAGTTAGTCTATGTCCAGGATAAAGCTAAACAGGACAGGATGCATAATTAGCCTATAATGTTCCCACTGCTGGAACACAGGCCACCTCTCTGTGAGAGGGAGTGGGCTGTAATCCACCACGCGGGCCCAGTGCGGGTTGGTAGATATCACATGTCTTCGTATTTTTGGTTCTAGGACATATCGGTTTCCTCACGATGTTTTCCTTCACCGTATTGAGAGCAGTGGTGATGAAATAATTTAGACAAAGTAAAGCGCCTGTCTGGGTTAAAACCGACGACATGTGAGTCGCGGCCGTTACCACTGGGCGACCACTGCTTCTCGGACAGGGTATACAGAGTGTTAGGTTAAACGAGAGATTTACTTTAAGGGGTCATTTTACTCATCATTATGAACAACTCTTACTATGAGATCAAAACTGAACTCGCGAAAAAAATCAGCTATTCAGTACATTTACTTTCGCACAATTCGTCAAAAAGTAGGGAGTAGCTGATTTTTTTTCGCGATTTTAGGTTGGGTCCCATAGTAAAAGTTGTTCATAATGATGAGTACAATGACCCCTGAAAGTAAATCCCTCGTTTAACCTAACACTTTGTATATTTTACGATTACAACGTTGTTTTTCTAAATCTCTTTCCTGTATTAAATTCAGTCTTATTGGTTCTCAGGTGTTTTTGTTAATAACAAATTCTTTTGTTAATAACAATACCAGCTATCATTAGAAATTCATTTGAGAGAGTATTTTCTGAATTTATTTCAATTAATCGTACAAACATTACGTTATTTTCGTTCGTCTTGTAGATGAATAAGACTTTACATGTCTTATTCATCTACACGTCATGATATAGGTACCAACATAGATACAGGCTCGCAATGTGCATCACTGTGCCTGCATTGTGCAGGTTTACGTACTAAGTTATACAGTTGCAAGAATAAGCGCATAATGCAATAAGATACAAACATACAGACAATAATATATCTAACTTGTTAGAGGTTGCTGTCCTTAGCCCTGACACATCGCCCGTGGTCAAGGCTTCGCCCTGTCATACAGCAAAACGAAAAGCGAAATGTTGCTCTCGTATATTTTTGAAATTAAATTATTACCTACAAAATAATTACAACTGCCCTTGCAGTTGTATACTCGTAATCGGCTAAGAATTTCTTAATTTACAGCTGTTTCGTAAATGTTTTTTAAATAAACATGCTGCTCTTTTATTGGCTAGGGAGCTGCCATGATAGTGTTGTTCTCATCATTATGAACAACATTTACTATGGGACCTAACATAAAATCGCGAAAAAGTCAACTGTTCCCTACATTTATGTACGCATACTCGTCATAATTTAGGGAACATCTGATTTGTTTTCTCGATTTCAGGTTTGGTCTCATAGTAAAAGTTGTTCATACCTAATGATGAGTACAAGACTGTCGTGGCAGCTCCCTAGCCAATAAAAAAGCGGCGTGTATAGGTAGCATTATTATTTTTTAATTAAAAGATTTTTCCGTAGGTATGGAAGCACAGATCTTAAAAAACGGAACCGTATTGAATCATTATTATAAGGTATAATATATGTATTTATGTATCAGTCAAGAGTAATATAAGTTTATTATTTTTTAATTAACAGAAAATAGTTTCAGTAGGTACGGCACCGTATTATCTCACAATCATAAGGTTTGCGTACTTATGTATCGGATAATCAACAGTACTTACTTAAGTAATTTGTGATGGATATAGTGATCTAGTTTGTAATTATATCCCAACGTCACAATGCTATTGCAATTAATTAGTAAATGAATACATTTTTTAGAAAGTTCAGTGTCCTCCATAGCACTTGTAAAAACAAAAAAAAAATCACGCTTGACATCAACTAATAAAAACTCGTTGAAAAATTAAAAAGTAAAAGTATATATAGATCTGCAATTAAATCATTTGTTTGCGATATCTTAAGTGTTTCATCATTAGTAGATGTGGTACCTATGAATATCAGACAAACTATCTCTTAATTTAAATAGTGCATCGATTTTGAAATTAATTATTTTCTTGACAATCAAATTAAATCACCAAACAAATGATTGTTACGTTTTCATCTTGACCGGAAGGTCTTTCTTTGACTCAGTGGGTTGCCAGTAATCGACTATTAAAACTACACATAAAGCAATGTGCACACGGTGCCCTTTAACCATAAATGGTCAAGTGTGTCGCGTACCTTCTCGGCACGGAGGTTGGCGTCCTTGGCCTGCTGTTCGCACATGACGGCGCGGTCAAGCGCGTTGTCCTTCTCCAGCTTCATCGCC
This sequence comes from Dicycla oo, assembly GCA_948252095.1. Classification (NCBI taxonomy): domain Eukaryota; kingdom Metazoa; phylum Arthropoda; class Insecta; order Lepidoptera; family Noctuidae; genus Dicycla; species Dicycla oo. Next base: position 21,672,875 of record OX411726.1, on the reverse strand, counting down.
TGCATCTTCTTTTTGATCGCGTCCATTTTGGCGGTTTGTGTTTGTTTACTCCTCTAGATGCAAAAGCTGTAAAAGAAGATGATAGTGAAAATTTGTTATACAGTAACACGAGAAACATTTACCTAGGTACTATTTGCTGTCCTTTCATCCGGGCTGTGGCTGTAGGGCAATTGGCACTATTTGGCAGGCAGTATCTGTGGCTTCCCCCATAACTACTATACCCCACAATTTCTGGGCCAAATCGCATTCATAACTGTGATCATGTCACGCCTTTATGTTCAAAATAATATACATATTATAATATATATATGGGGTGACTCGTAATTGGTGACCGATACTTAAACACATGAATAAACAACTTTTACTATGGGACCAAATCTGAATTCGCGAAAAAAATCAGCTGTCCCCTACATTCAAGTTCGCATAACTCGTCAAAATGTAGGGAGCAGCAGATTTTTTTTTCGCAATTCCAGGTTTGGTCCCATAGTAAAAGTTGTTTGTTATCATGAGTAATATCATGTGTTTAATTATCAGTCACCCTATATAATTATATTATAATTCGCCCAACTATTGGAAAAAAAAGAAAATGATTGCTGCCCTGACTGAGCATAACATTTCTGATTTATATTGGCATTCTTAAACTTAACCAAGACTCTTTTTTACAAATTCAACGCAAAAACCACCGGCACCTCAGCGTGTTGCGCTGAGCTGCCACAAAAATAAACAACCTTAATTGGAACGTGTAAAAAATCACGAATAAGTCATGTTTTGCGATCTGCCTGCCTTGTGCCTCATCGAGAAAATTAAAAAGAAAAGGCATATGTAGGTGCCCGTGCACCAGTGCCTATATGTCAATTTTGTGGAACAGTAACGTTCTACAGCTATTTATGGAACCGAGGGTGCATTGATCTTGAGTGCAGGGATTTACTTTTGGTTTAGTTGTGTCGGTACGGTTTCATTCTTGCTTTAATACTCGTAATTCTCAAAATATACATAAAGATTAAAATAATTTTGTTTTCCAATAATTATTTCAGATTTTGTTTATCCGTTAGGTACATACTATATACGGGAACAAACCACGGAATAATAATTATTCCGTGGGAACAATCACATAATTAAGTGTTCTGCATTTTATTAAAGTCATTACTTTTCAGTGCATAAGAAATAAACCTATCTTTGAATAAAAAAAGTTCTAATTACACTAATGCTAAAACAGTACTAGCAACTGAACTATTAAAAACACCATACACCTATAAACAACAAAGTAACTAATCTATAACCATCACAAAAAGTGAAAAACTCAGCCAGTAAACGATTGCACAGAGTTATTCCGATAAAGTGATATAAGTGTAGGTACCTACCGATTATCGGAATGAGTTAACAGTCATTAGCTTTTTTCTAGTCATTACAACAGACAAAGGTTAAGAACCTCTGCCTGTTCTGCTACTAACTATATTACTGGCAACCGATGAAACGGTAATGTTTTTCACACGATTAAAAAATAAAAAAAATAAAAACGATGAGACCGACGTTTCAGATCACAGTAGTTTGTGTATCACTGCGAAATATTTCCTTGCATACTTCCTATGATGCATTTGTACGAAGGATTTTTTATGGATGACATACTAATATTGGGCAGGTCATGAATTCCGTCACGTATTGTTTGTCAAATGCTGTACATGCAAAATGCATCCTACATGAGAACGTGTGCTATCTATCATAATTTAATTTCGAAGACATTCTATTTCCTTTTTTAGTCGAATAATCAGAATGGGCAGTTAAGATGGCGACTTTTGGTATACTATTTAAAATTCGAACAGCATCGTACATGTATGTCGTTTCCCAAGTCCACGAGCAGACATTTAAAAAGTACCGATAGATCCCATTGTCTATGTGTTCCAAATCTTCATTACGAGGTCATCGTTCTCCTTACATGGAATATTCCTTCATAAGGGACCATTCGGATTCAGTGAAACCGATGGTCTACTAACATGACAGTATTTTAACGATTATGATACCTAGTCCTCAGACCAATAAAAGTCTTGGTGTCTCAATTGCTTAAATAGTTGAAACTACTTTTCTTTGATACCTTTGTAGCTCTAGACAGAGAGGTGGAAGGCGAGTAGGGAGAATAATTTGACCAGCAGTGGACTCAATAACTTAAACTCTTAAATACTTCTATCCTACTGGATAGAACTGTAAAGTTGGGCGAGCAACAACCAAAACGTCTCCGGAGAATGAGCCGTTGGATTATATCTCAAAACATATTTACAAAACGACAATAAACCTTACTCAAACAACATCCTTTGTTTTACTCATTCGCACACCTAAATCAACAACATCTCGCAAAATCCTGTGCCGTGGGTGATTCAAAAGAAAAGCATTTGCGCGTGAGTCACATTTCGCGATAAATTTCAAAGGGCCCAGTCAGCGGTCAATGGACCAGCGACATTAATGAAATTCTTTAGGCCACAAGCCACTATAATCTTGTAGAATAATGGACCTTATTCTTTAAAACCGGTACTTGCTAAGATATTGTAATAGATAAAAGTGAGCAGTAGCTATTGTTTGACAGCATCAATATGACCTTAGATCTTTTGAATGAATTTGGACAAGAAATAATCTGCTTTTATTTCTTGGCAAATGCCTCTATTGTCCTTATTCTAAGGCTATATTGCTACGACGAGATTACGCAAGGCAATTATTGTTATTCGTTCATTAGTAAGATCACAAAATAATGTTGTCTTAGCAAGATTGATGAAATTCGACAAAGGAAATCAGATCTTCGTTGCTTTATAGGTCAAATGGGATTTTCGTGACTTGATTCTCAGAAAACACAATAGCTATTTAGTCCGAGATAATAACATTCGAGAATACACGTGATGTTTCAAAACACAATAAAAAAGTATTTCATAATGCATCCATCGAACAAGTTGTCACGATATAGCGCACGCGCCGAACAAATAAACGCATTCTCGCCATATTTGCATTCTCCAGATAATGCAGACATTTATTTTGATTCCTACAGTATAAACGTCGTAAGGTAATATTGTTTATGTTTGTATTCACATTCCTTGTAAGCTAGTTCTTGAACGCACATAATGCAAAATTGAGAGGCTTACATTATTTGGTCTGCATTATTTTAATGGGCAAGTAATAAATTGTGATTGGTCTTGCCAGACTTATTAACTTGGTCGAAACTTTAAGACAAATGGACTTTATTAATGTTGTTCCTCACAAAAACTTGTAAAACAATACCACAAACTACCTCACAAATGAATAAGATTAAGGATACATAGAAGCATGTCTTTGGTAACATTGAGCGATTATAATATATAGCTCATTGTATACAATTTAATTGGAATATTAAGGTTATGTGTGCTATTGTTTAGAAGACCGGATGACGTCAGACAACAGTTTTTGGCGCCGGTCCAAGAACATTAGATAGGTATAACAAAGTATGCCGACTTGACCCGCAAGTCACCATCATGTTTGGTGAGCAGAGCACACTATCAGAAGGGATTCTGATATGAACCACGTTTGAATAATACACATCGCAAGTCAATATAAGAGGGTTGGATTGATTAGGGCCAGGCTGGACCTCATTTAATAGAATCGTGGAAAGATTTGGAGAAGCAAAAGTAAAAATAAACTCTTTCAAAAGCTTCCGAAGCTATTATTTGATTATTCAGGAGTCAAATTCCGTGACTGATGCCAACTTTTTAGATGTAGACTAAATAGAAGAAGGCAGAAAATAAAATACCTATTAGTAAATGATGTTTAGGTATGCTCTAGTGGCAATAGCAATCCAGTCTTGAGGAAAATCCATTTGATAAATTGTTTTGGGATTTTAATGCCCAGATGGTCCAAGTTTTGGATCCAAATGTTTCATGATGGATTACAATAGCGCACAACCGTAAGGGCGGGAACACACATGCCTGTGGAATGAACAAAACTATGCAAGTAGCTGGCATGCGATTGTAATATTTACCAATCAGAAGTTGTTATGGCACACTGCACGCAAGCTACTTGCATACTTTTGTGCAAGTTACAGGCATATTCTCGTCCTTATATGTGGAAAGAGTGGTGGAGGTGGTAAAAAGAGTTATGGTGAAGTTTCTTACCCAATCTTCTCCATACGACCTCTACCTTTTGGAAGGGGCGACTAGAAACAATTCTATTTTTTATTATAATAAATATTGACGTTCAAAAGTGCCTATTATGTGCATATTTGAAATAAATGATTTGACATTGAGTAGGGAGGCAATTGGTCAGCTTTGATTTAATACATCTTCCTTTTCGTCATCTGATATTGTAAACCAAATAAAGTGATTTTGATTGAGAGATTTACAGTTCCCAACTTATGGTGCAAATAATTACAATTCGTTATAACCTTGGCTTTCTTTACAATCGACTCGGTCTCAAGGCGGCCATCAATTTTCCGGTATTTCAAGTGTCTCAATGTTTATTGTAAAATTGTTGTCTTTAGTGTACTGTAGGACACCTTGTTTAAATAAATATTGTAAATTAAAATATATCGATAAAAACTTGGAAGGTGTCAGTATCAAAAGAATAATTTGAGTACGGATTTAAAAGAATCTATAAGATAGAAGAAGGTAGTAGAAAGGTAGTCTACGACATTTCAGAATTCAAAGTAAATACATACATTGTTAAAAGAGGAAGCTCCGGTATGCGCTCTCTTTTCAAAAAATATATAGAGCACCAGCTGGCTAGAAATTTATATCTGGTCTAAATATAAAATAGAAAAAATAGGCGAGCTAGAAGATTGACAACGCGCGCGCACAACCGCGCATGCTCATCAGCCGCCTACACATCCCGCGCTTCTACGCTATTGGTCGACAAACGGGCAACCTGCCAAAAGCGCGGGAAAACTTCAGCGTAGCCCATTCCTATTGGCCAACCGAAAATGAAACCGAGCACCGCGATATTCAAAAATAGAAATGGAACATGATTACAAAACTGCTGGCATTATCCTAGGTCGAAGTAAAAAGTATTTATACACCATAACTTTTAACAAAAATGCTGGAAAATAATCGCTAGACTTTAATCAAAACCTCCGCATAATAATTATGTTTAAAAATATTTTATCTTAACGTTTAAAACCATGATAAAACGAGTTCAACAGAATTAGCTTTGAAGAATTACGAGCACATAATTGTAAATTACCGATAAACGGACCATAACATCGATAAGCACTGCACTACCACCCTACTTACCAGGACGGACAACCGATTAAAGGACGGGGCAAGATCAATGCACCTTGGCTTTATAAAAAAAAACACTTTATTTTTTCACTTGGTACACTATGGGCACTGACAGAGCGTAGTCGTACTTACATGTCGAGTCGACGCGTGCTGTGGTGCGACTGGCGAGAGTCGCGGGAGTTCTCGCGGTGTCGCCTTACCGCCGCGAAAGGAGATGAGGCGCAGCCGTCTCACCCCGCTCCCAGAATACAGCTCTTGGGGAAAAGCCTTCGAAAACTTTAATTTTCGAATATGATTAAAGGATGCTTCCAAGGCCGTGCCCAATTTCAGGTAACGGGGTCACGCGATATGCATATACGAATTAATTGACCTGTTAAGAAGATGCATTACGAATCTTGAATTGGTTCTAGAAGATCTCAGCGGTGCCGGTTTTTTTTCCAGAAGTCGAGCTATTAGATCTTGAAACCTGATTTTCATGGCAAAAAAACATTTTTCTAGTTAGTTCAGAAGTTTTGTTTACAATTCCTCTCAATTTCTGCAGTTGGAAAGCCAAATCGACACAAGGAAGAAGGCAAATATTGACACATCCATAACTTGTGATATAGTAACTCGCATTTACTCATTAAATCCTAAACGGATGTTGATAAATAAGGTGTCATTTGGTGAGAAGCATTTGTGGGATAGCTAAACATTAGGTACTTACTATTCTTCGGTTTCATAAGTTTGTGGCCGAAGAATCATTGGCGTTCTGAGATTTCTAATAAACATTATTACCATCATGGTTGGCATATATTAAGGCTTTAAAAAATGTCTGAAGTTTGAAGAAGTTTTCCTACTTCTGGGAGGGCCCTTTAAGCAAAGAATAATTGTGGAAAGTTGAAATAGATGTGTTCTATATTTTTGAGATTCAGGGCAAGCACGTTAGGTAGATATTGGGATCGCAAAAAATCTCAAGGGTTTCAGTTTGAAATCGTTGTTTTGACGAAGGTGCAAAAACAGTATCAGTCTTTAGCTTACATACGGATTACTGAAGACAAAGACCAGGAGACCTGGAGAAAAATCATCTAGCATAGTATACTGGGATATGTGTAATATGTGTATGCTAGGAACTTACTTAATTATATTTGAATTTATTAAGACGACTGATATGTGTTTGGGCTTATAAGGCCTTGGGCCAATTCAAAATTGAATTCATAATGACATAAACACAAATGTGAACACCATAAACGAATACCTACCTAATGTGTCATTGATAGACGGTATATGTACTTATAAGTACAGTAGGTACATAATTAATATGTGCAGTCCCTGGTAGCGGTTCCTACGTAGTATTTAGCCTTAATAATGTAACCACAATACCTTGGTCCAAATTCGTCATGCCGTGAACTCATGAACTGATAACATCCTAACAATAACCCGAATTCTTTGAATAAGTATATCATTAAAATAAATAAATTCATAGCTCCTTCTTTTATATATATAACTTTTCAGTGTTACTTTGATAAAAGATTTTCTGTAAACTGAAGACCGAGACAAAATGTATAGAAAAACAAAGTGTTGTAGGAAGGTGCGACTTCCTAGCCCCGGGTTGATTTCTTTTGAAAAACTTAAAAGACTATTAATTCACGGATCATTTTAATTGTTGAATTATCAACAGTCTTTCGATTTGAAGTACTTATTTTGTTGTTCTTGAGCACTAACTTTGCATAAAAATTAGAACATAGGTATTTGACAACTGGGCACGCCACAATTGCGGCGGTAAGATCTCTCTTTGAGGAGTGCTTGGAGAGGCGCCATGGCGTCCTCACCTACCGCCTGACGCAGGTCCTCACCGGACACGGTTGCTTCAGGAGGTTCCAGATAAGGCGGTAGGAAAGGCCCGGGTGTTACCATTGTGTGGATCGCCTAGAGGACACGGTGGTGCATACGTTGGAGGTCTGCTCGGCTTGGGCAGAGCACTGCCGCGTCCTCGCGGAAGCGGTCGGCGGCGGCGATCTCACGCGTCCGGCCATGGTACGGAGCGAGAGTGCATGGGATACCGTCACCTGCTTCTGCGAAGCAGTAATGCTCGCGAAGGAGGAAGCGAAACGCGTGAGGGAGAGGCAATCTTTGCGCCCTCACATATCTAGTCGCCGCAGGATACGCCCTGAGCGTCGGGAATTGAAACCCGATTCTCGGCCACCGTAGGCGCGGGCTAGCGGACGGCGAGCAATGGGGTTTGGCGCGGGTTGTTTGAGTTACCGTGGCCCTGGCACAGGCAACTGAAGGAACACGGGTGGGTTTTAGTCAGTAAAAGTCTGACACGCCCTCCCGCTCCGCCCAGAGCAGGAGAAGTTATTTGATGATTTCCCACCCGAAAAAAAAAGAAAAGGTAATTGACAACAAACAAGTACCTTAACCTACTGAAACTAAACCCAATCAAAAAATAAATCCAAGTAATTCAATGACGTCTACCTAAATTATGAAGAAACCACGTCGATAATAATTAATTTCGAAATAATTCACCGTATGTCGATGAGTCAACCTGTACGTGTCATTTTATGTAAACTGTTGACCCAGATGGCTCTAAAGAGTGTTACAGAGCTCACCATAGATCACAGTACCACAATTAACTGACCTTCGCTATGGTCATAGGCTGTAACTGGCTTATCTACACATCGGAGACTATTATTGTCGTTGTTTTGTTTGTGTTTTGGTAAGGTTAATTTTTGGAGGTCTTTAAATACTTAGCAGTTCGTTACCTTATCGCTGTAAGTCCGTGGACCTAAATGAACTTGAATCATCGAAACATTCATGGTTATTGATTTTGGGTGGGTTTTAATATTTGTTTATGTTACGATATAAAAGAGGTAGGCTTAGGTAAAGATGGTTAACTCAACTACAGATTTTTTTTTGAATTGGACCGGACTGCCAAAATCGCCGGGACCAACGGCTTAACGTGCTTTCCGAGGCACGGAGGAGTCTCGGTATGAAAAAATAGTCACCCATCCACAGACCAACCCCGGCCAGCGTAGCTTAACCTGATGGATCAACCCGTGCGGCTGTTATTACTTAGCCACGAGCTCCCTGTATACTTATAATGTACACCTAGGTATCTATATTTGTAATTACGTTCTCGAAAACAGGTCTAGCGATTTCGATGAAAGTTGCAATACAGAGGTTTACGGGGGCGAAAAATTGATGTAGCTAGGTCTCATATCTGGGGAAAAAAAATCGTTTTCTCTATTTTCACGAGAGCGGAGCTAGCCTACCATGAACTCTTAGAGCAGGTCAATTCTCAGGCAGTCGGGTACTGGAGTATAATATAGAATAGGTACTTAACTAACAAGTTATTTCTAGTGGCTTTGGCATTATTTTAACGTTCTAGTTCGCATTTTTATTGTTTTTAACTTAATCTATGTATATTGAATAAGGGCTTTGTCATGATAGCTGTACAGCTATCATGACAAAGCCGAGAGGATATTCAATAATAATATCATCATCCTCCTGCCCTTGTCCCAATTTATTTGGGGTCGGCGCAACATGTCTTTTTCTTCCATAATTCTCTACTCGTATTAGTCGTCATCTCGGTAGTCACTCCCTTTCTGGCCATATCATCTTTCACACAGTCCATCCATCGTTTCTTTAGTCTTCCCTTACTAGTATAGCCCTTATTCATATAGGATATTCAATAATAATAATGAAACATTTATTTCAGACACTTGTTCCATAGATCTGTGTTAGTAATACAGCTTACGTCACTATGTTAGTACCTATACTTAACTACAATTATTCTAATTCATATATTTTCCTGCAGTATCAGACCCGCAGTTATGCATACGGGTCCAATACTCCAAGAAAACGCCATCTGTCCTATTCTCAATCACCTTCAGGATGCTATTCGCACTCCCCCAATTCCTGCGTAACAATGATGGTGCTCTTTTTCGCATAATTGCTGAAAAACTATCGGTAGCCGATTCAGTAAACATGCCTGACGCACTACAGAATCGAGGTAGCCCCAACAGCACCCGGAAGGCGTTGTTATACTGGACACCAAGAGCGTTGTAGGCCCTCTGCGTATGTCAACGGATTGACAGATATGCATAAGCCGTTAATCCTATATAGTGAAAAACCAGAGGGCCTACACAAACGGTATTCGCTTCGGAGCGATTCTATTTCTACAATCGCTATTGCTTCAAAATGACATTGACATGATCACGTGACATTTCGATAGCTTGTGTCAACTTTTTTTGGCTTTTCTACTAGCGTCATCGCTAATTGTATGTTACTTTATCTAGCGGTGTAGGCCCTCTGATGTGATTCGTATGGCACCATCGTTGATATTTAATTAGCTTTTGCCCGCGACTTCGTCCGCGTGAAATTTCTTGTTCCCCTGGCATAACGTAGCCACCCTACGCGACTACTTGGTTTTCGCTTAGCGTTCTTTCTAACTTTTATCTTTTTGCTTGGCTCCTAAGGTTCATATCGTGATATCAAATTCGACTGGTAGATCCAGAGATTAGCGCGTTGCAACAAAAAAACAAACTCTTCAGCTTTATTATTTTTATTATTTCTTACATATCTCGGGATCCTGGGGTCCCGGACCTTTGGAAGGCATACGAGGGGCCGAAGCCAACTCGCAGAGGCCCCTTAGATAATTTTAAATGATGAGGAGGCACCAACCGACGATTATTCCTATATGCACTATGCAAGTGCACCCAAGGACAACCCCCGGTTGGTGCAGGACTATTGTTGTACGTGCAAACAAAACATATTGGGCTATGGGTTTGGGTGGCTAGGTGGATTGGGTAACTTGAACTATGGAAGAACTATGTCCTCAGCCTGACCAATGTTATTTATTTATTTATTTATTGGCCTATCTACAATTGTTACACCGTTTATTCTAGTAATACAAGCAGCATGATACAACCATAGTACATATATGGTGCGATAGACACAGCATGCAAAAGAAAAAAAAAACTAATTATAACATAACAAAAATTACAATAACAGTGCTGAAATAACACTCAACAACAGTGGGTGGCTTTAGAAATATTCTACAGTAAATACAAAGATGATAGAATAAAAATCAATATGGTGGTTAGTTTTGATAGACTTGGCGCTTGAATTTTTGAAGTGTTGTGGAAAAAATATCTATTGATTCATCGCAATTATTAAGAAGCCTGCAGATTCTGGAGATAACTCCTCAACAATTAACGTCCCTGCATCGGAAAAAGAAATATTTTGTAAAAGGTGATGAGCAGTTAAAATTAGGATAATGTAACTTAGACAAATTACAAACCGACCCACTAAAAAGTAAAAATAAAAACTTTTTTCCAAAAAAATCAACCGACTTCCAAAAAACACCACAAAATGAAAAATAACTTTAATTTCGGAAGTTGCTGGCAAAAAAGTAAAATACAGATCCAAAGGCATCGACTTCCGAAATTAAAGTAATATTTCACCTTGAGGTGTTTTTTTAGAAGTCGGTTGATTTTTTGGAAAAAAGTTTTTATTATGAGGAACAATTCCAACATACATGTTTGTTGCGTAACTTTAACCATTTACGCAGCGCACGCGCACGTGCACGTTTTTTAAACATTTTTCATTAATGCTCCGCTCCTATTGGGCGTAGCGTGATGTTATATAGCCTATAGCTTTCCACGATAAATGGGCTATCCACCACTAAAAGAATTTTTCAATTCGAACTAGCAGTTCCTGAGATTAGCGCGTTCAACTAAACGAACAAACTTTTCAGCTTTATAATATTAGTGCAGATTTTCAGCTATATTTCAATAAATTAAAGTCAGAATCTAGACTAGAGGTTCCCCTATTATAGAGTGTTTATGTTTTTATTTAAACGTTTAAGTACCTAGATCTTTCTTCAATTTCCATTATCAACAGCTCTATAAACGCTTCATTAAACCGAGAACCAGTTAATAAATAGGCTATCTATCAGGCTAGTCGATGAGGAGTAAGCAGTTGGCTCGACAAGAGCAAATGTTCGCCAACGCGACCCGACACCGCGACTACACTGTTACTGGGTCTAGGTTGCTGATTATTAGCGATAGTCAACTTGTTTCTTTCACGGACCGCATAGGTACAAGTAGCGGCACGAAACTTTAGCGCTGACCTTGAATTACTTTAAGCGATTTTGGACCTTACTACTGAGACAATACATATGCGCAAACTACCCCCACCACTCCTCCGAGTGCTCGAGATTCGTGCCGGCATTTATAGGAGTGGATAATTTCTACTAGACACGTACTGCTATCAACAGAAGAAAAACTAGAAGGCAAAAATTTAAGGTCTTACAGCTAAGCTCTTGAAAGATTTAGTCAGCCCAATATACAGGATAGAAGCTGCCTCGTGCTGTCTGAAACCTAACTGAAATCTAGTGTCCTGCGGTGCTATTCTGTATAAATCTCACCGAGAAAACTTAGGTGAGGTGAAATTTTTCCAGAATAAACCGGCTGGTTAGAACCAACAATTCTATTTTCAGTATTCCGTATGTCCACAAGAAAAAAGGAACCCTTATAGGTACAGTCGTGTGTCTCTCTGTATGTATCTAATGTACTCATAACAATTTATGTGACCCAAACACGTAAATAAATGAATTTTGAATATGGGTGTCACTTTTGGGAGACAAATAAGAAATTTAAAAAAAGTTTTGCACACTGTACCGTGTGACATATCAAATGATATGTCATATATATATATTATATTATTATTATATTATATATTCTTACCGTGAGGGTTTCAAGTATATTTTTTTATAACTCAAATAAATAGTTTTAAAGTTATTTAAGAAAATAGATGAAAATTTACAATTCGCCTTATCTCCGAAACTACTGATCCTAAAATTTTGAAGAAAAAAAAATACAGCAAAAAGTTCTACACTTATAGATTACAGAAAAACCCATAAGAAGACGATGGTATTAAATAACATAGTAAATCTCCCAATATTGTACGTACAAACTTACATTTGCAGTTGGAATGTATGGGGAGAACATGTTTTTCAACTAGTTATGTTTGTTCTTGGGATAAATTCATCCCAACTACGGAACCCTTCATTGTTCGTGGTCCGACACGCTCTTGACCTTTTTTTCATACCTAAAGTTTGTAATAGTTGTAAAAAAAAAAGAAATATGAAGAGAAAAAGAGAAAAAAAAGAAAAAGAAAAAAAACGTCGCCTCGTCAGTAAGCACGAGTTGAATCGGTGAACTCCAAACTATAATAGAAACTACATAAGAAAGTCAAGCAGCCCGACAGTTGAGAACCTCTGTTATGGATTCATTAGCTACCGCTTTTTCTATCGATTCTACAAGGTTGAAGTTATCAGCTTGCTCTAGACATCCTATTTATATTCAGGGCCCTTTAAATTAAACGTCGGAAGTAAACTTCTAAACACAGATGTGTAAAGAGTCAACAATTCGTCTAGATCTCTAGACCAAAGCTTATACAAAAATGAAGAGAGGGCAGAAATAAGGTTGATTGTTTTACACTGGCCGCGTTAGGGCATTCTCATTTTTTTTAATGAGAGTGCTTAAGAGCCGACCTAACGCGCTGAGTGTAAAACAATAATCAACCTTATTTCAATGACCCAAAACTCTTTTTTAAACGAGATCTCTCCGAGCCGGTCTGTGTGAACGAACACTCATGCTACAGAAGACTGGATGAGTATAAAATACAAGACTAGCAAGAAACTACCTACTCGTAGGTTCTAGGAATAGGCACTTACACTTTTGCCGATAATTAATCCTAATTCTAACTCCCTACCTTATAATATTATAAACCCGAAAGTTTGTGAGGATGGATGGATGGATGTCAGAATCAGAAATATTTATTTGTAAGTTATAGGTAGGTAGGTGGGTAGGTGGGATAGGTAGGTGGTAGGTAGGCTTTATTTGTACTCTTTCACGCAAAAACTACTGTAAGGATTTTTATGAAATTTGGCACACAGATCGTTTATAACCTGGATTAACAAATGGATACTTTTTATCCCGATATTCCTACGGGGTCGAGACTCACACGGGTGAAACCGCGGGGCGCTGATAGTAATATTATAAATGCAAAAGTGAGTTTGTTACGCTTTCCCACTAAAACGGCAGAACGCATTTGGATGAAATTTGGCACATGGGTAAACCATGAAATGGAGAAGGACATAAGCTAGGTCATAGATCCCTAGTAAATCATATTCTATGTAGAGATAATAATTTGTAAGATGAGAATATATTTCATCGTATGGGCTTGTGACCTACTACCACTTGTGGGGCCGAAAGCGACATGCAACATGTGTATAAATATGTGAAATATTCCATTACATCAATATTAATTTTCTTTTGAGGTGAATTATTCAATGCAGAAATAAATGAACGGCTTGCATCTGATATTTGTGTATATACGAAATATGCATTTTTGCATAATTTTGTGAGTTAATCTTGACTAAAGATGCAATCAATAAAAATCCACTGCTGAATCAATAGAAAGAGAGAAACGTGTTTTATTAGTCACAGAAACACGTGCATAGAGACATGACATATTTTGGAATGAATAGATTATAAAATAAATTTTAAAAAAACGAGCGAGTCTTACCGTAGTCGCATATATGACATTTATAATATCTGACATTTGTTTGGGTTACAATCTGACGGCCAACTCTAGCACTGCGCGCGCTCATTGGTTAAATCAAATAGCGCGCGTTTTGCTGACTTCCTGTTACATACTTCCGTCCCTTTTCACGAAATTACTCCCACAGATTGCAGGAAAGCAAGAGGAAAGATTTTACACATCAAAACATAAAAGCATAGATAGACATGGAATACCTACTTACGTTGGCAGGTGCACATGAATGTTATCATATTATCACTCAACATTCTACCCATATCACTAAGCTACTTTTATAAACCCACAAGAAATCCGGGTATGGCTTTTTCAGATGGAAAAATAAGAGTGTTACTCACAACTGCATTAGCACTTGGTGTTAATTTCTGCTCGCAATCAAATCAACCCGAGGAGAACAAGGCGTAGCCCTGGAAGCCTAGATATTTAACCGATCACTGCATACCAAACATGTACCTATTAGGTATTATAGGCAACATAATTATGAGGCAAACTACTACTGCGTAATTAACCACATTATCCAAAGTAAACAAAACATGGTTAATTTGCTGTACTAAATATACATATAATAATAATAAATAAATAAATTACCTCAAATAACAACCATTTTGTTGAACAGGTGGTTTAACTAGGTATGGCTTCTGAAAACGGTTAAACATACCTACTACTAAGAAGTACCTATGTATGTATTTACGCAATGTTTTCATGACCGACCAGCCATATGTAACGGACATATGGCATCTTGTACCTCGGCACATTACCAAAAGACGGTGATTCATGGAGGCTAATGAAGAACTTTTTGACTCACAATAGGAAGTAAGTTCGGAAAGAAGTTACTCAACTCGTGACGCAGACGCATCGAGTCGGTATTTCGATGTTCCAGTTTACGTCACAGAGAATTTGGAATTTTAATTTCATCAGATTTTTATTTTGAGGCTAATAACAGCCACACGGGTTGAGAGATTAGGTTAAGCTACGCTTGCCGCGGTTGGTCCGTGGATGGGAGACCATCTTTACATACTGAGACTCCTCCTTACCTCGGAAAGCACATTAAGCTGTTGGTCCCGGCTGTCATTCGTGAACCTTTGACAGTCGTTACGGGTTTTCGTTAAGCCTGAAAGTCTGACAGCCAGTCTTACCAAGGGGTATCGAATTACCCAGTCCAGTTGTGTGTTGTGTGGGTTGTGGAGGTCAGATAGGCAGTCGCTCCATGTAAAATACTGGTATTCAGCTGCATCCGATTAGACTGGAAGCCGACCCCAACATAGTTGGGAAAAGGCTAGGCAGATTGAATTTCATCAGATTTTTTATTTTGACGTTTTTGCACTTCGATCCGACCACACCGCTGTCTTATTAAATCTTAAACTAAAATAAGTAGGTATAGTATTCGAATTACAAATCCACTTCTTCATTAGGCAGTGATTTCAGTTGCACAAATATCTTAGTACCTGCATACGAATATCTACCACAAGGGTTTTTATACGATATCAATGAGCAGTACTTACCTATTAAAAAATTTTTAACGTCATCAGCTCTTATTTCGGTGATATCAGTGCTGTTTAAGTAGGCAAGGTAATCAATGCTCAAGGCAGTATAAGAGTGTAAGTATTAATGTGCCCATAAGAGACGAGGCAGACCAATTAAAGATAGATGGATAGTATGAAAGATGATATGGCTGGGAAAGAAGTGAATTTCGAGATGACGGCTAACAGAGATGTAGGTAGGTATGAAAGAAGACTGCTACGCCGACTTGAGACCTTAAATAACTTAGGTACCCAAGAGCCCGCTTAGTTTATAGAAGAACAAGGATATTGTGTATACCACAGATGCAACCATTGAATACCATATATGCAATCTTAGCGTAACTTCAAAAAACTGTTTCGGATTTTCAGCCTTTGTGGCACAAGGATTTTGTCGTGCAAAGGGTGTCGTGTGTCGGAGACCATTTTAGCTCTTTCGCTGGAGCTTGTCACCACTCTGCGAATTACTGGTGGCGCTATTCCTGCTGGTGGATACAGCATTTGAACCGGGGTCAGTTTTAGTCAACCAGTGATGATCGTTTCATTCAGCGCTGTATCCACCAACATGGGCAGAACGACTCCACGTGGCATGCGAATTCACCCGCAGAATAAGATAGCGCCAGCCCAGTAGTCCGCATAACGTCAGGCGACGCACCCCACTTCGATGATACCCGTCGCTGAAGAAGACTGTTACGAGTGTGCACCTTCTGCTTGATGTTCTTGCAGCTTTTGCTGTATGTTAACGACCTGTCCAAAGTAACACCAAGATATTTAGGGGAGTTGCTGTGCTCGATGGACACCCCACCCCAAACGATGTTAAGTTGAATACGAAGTGAAATATGCAAGACTGGGTTTTGCTCGGATTGGGCTTGAGTAAGTTAGTGTGGTAATACGTGGCTAAGTCACCAAGAGCGTCTGACAAGTGGACCTCAACCTCCTCAATGGTGGAATGCTTGGGAGGTGAGGGCAAGATCGTCTGCATAGAGGAAGCAGGACGTGTTAGGGCTGAATGGTTGGTCGTTAGTATAGATATTAAAAAGGAGCGGAGCCACCTTGAAGTAATACGCCAGACGGCAGTAGGCCGTTTTTCTGCGCTCTCCAGCAACTTATTTTCGAGAGATGGACCTAAAAACGGCGGTTGTAGAGAATTTCTCGAATACTCGAACAAAGTTTTTTAAAGCGTGTCGTCCCACTCATTAGCGAATGATCAAAAGAAAGACTGAAGCTGTGGCGATACAGTGCTTACTTACCCAAACCATTCGTTCTACCTGCTGAAGATCTCCCACCCAGACAGAGTTGCCTTGGGTAACCTGGAAGTCTTTAAACAGACTCCGGACACAGGTTGGCCGTAACAAGGAAAACCTGTTCAGGTTCAAAGACGACACCGTCTTAGAGTGTAAATGCGGTGCTGTTCCACAAGCAATGGGACACTAATATCAAGTTCCGCGTGTCCTGCCAGCTGCACGTTACAGGAATTAATGGACGCTAGTGATGGCGCCAAACACGTAGCCGAATTCTTGGCGGGCACGCAACAATTGCGGCGATAAGTCCCCTCTTTGAGGAGTGGTTGGAGAGGCGTCACGGCATCCTCACCTTCCGCCTGACGCAGGTCCTCACCGGACACGGTTGCTTCGGGAGGTTCCTGTTCCGAATAAGGCGGGAGGAAACGCCCGGGTGTTACCATTGTGTGGATCGCCCGGAGGACATGGTGGAGCATACGGTGGAGGTCTGTCCGGCTTGGGCAGAGCACCGCCGCGTCCTCGCGAAGGCGATCGGCGGCGGCGATCTCTAGCGTCCGGCCCTGGTACAGGTCGTGGTACGGAGCGAGAGTGCATGGGAAGCCGTCACCTCCTTCTGCGAAGCAGTAATGCTCGCGAAGGAGGAGACTGAACGCGTGAGGGAGAGGCAATCTTTGCACCCTCACGCCCCTAGTCGCCGCAGGAGACGCCCTGAGCGTCGGGAATCGATCGGCCACAGTAGGCGCGGGCTTGCGGGTGGCAAGCAATGAGTAGCTCGCCGTCCAGTAAGGACCAGGCCCGGGTCGACGGCGCGTTGTGTTCACGCGCGCCTCAAAGAGATGTCAGCACTAGCTGAAGGGGTCCGCTAGGGCCGATGCCCGTCAGGGTTGCGGGTTGTTCGAAAGACTTACCGTGGCCCTGGTGGTGGATTTTAGTCAGTAGAAGTCTGACACGCCCTCCCGCTCCACCCAGCGCGAGAGAAGTTATTTGATTTCCCATCCAAAAAAAAAAGCCGGCTTCTGGGCCGAGACCATTTAGATTGTCATCGACACGCTAAGAAGAATCGTAAGCGTAGGAAGGTAATAGGAGTAACTAACATAACACAGCATTCTAGGATAAAAAATTAGATAGGTTTAGTTTAAGTATCTACGTTGTTAGAAGAGTCACGTCTAAAGAAACCATCGAACGGAATACATTCATAAATCTTCACTTTGTTACTGTTTAAAACGGAATGGTAATGTTTATTATAGCAGAACATTGACGTCTTTCAGACGGATGTGTGTGAACCGCTACAAACAAAATATATTGGCATTGCAAGAAATTCTACTTCCTTAGAATAATAGGTATCCGCTTAAATCTCTTGGTTATAGATTTTATAAAAAAGTTTCTTGCTTCAGATCTTCAACTACAAAAAATTTGCACTATCTATAGTGGGTCAAAAAAAAATCTAAACGGGTATAGATATTCCAGTTATATCAAACTTGACAAGACGTACCCTCTTTTAAAAAGTATTTTAAAAATCATTGGTTTATCAAATCGCTGCTCATCAATAGAGAAAGCAATGCAGCACATGTTACATATGACTATTTCTGTCCGCGGGCGTGCTCTGGCGCATGCCTGAAATAACTCGGTTTCATCATAACACACAATCGACTTGCCTACAGCTTTTTATTTTCATACTATACCTACGTTCATGTGTCGGTTTAAAAAACGAGCAGGGTAACGTTGAGCAGCTCGGTGAATGAAAATTGTTTAACGTAGCGACTGCTTGAGAGGTGAGATTTTTGCTGATGGAGCAAAAAGTAAACCAATGTTCAACTTTAAAAGATTGAAAAGAGCTTTAGATAAAGACAGCAAGACGCAGTTTCGTTCTTTTTCTTAATGTAATCGATTCTAAAGAGCATTTTGTTTAGGGTGAGAAGTTGATTTGATAAATCAACGTAAAATCCTATGGATTCCATTCTCGCCCATAAACACTTGGGCAGCACCACTTTTTGGGTATCTATTACTTTTTAGAGTTCCGTACCTCAAAAGGAAAAAACGGAACCCTTATAGGATGACTCGTGTGTGTCTGTCCGTCTGTCACAGCCAATTTGCTCCGAATCTAATGGACCGATTAAGTTGAGATTTAGTACACATATGTATTTCTGTGACCCCAACACGGACGTGTAACGTAAATAAATAAATTTTGAATCTGGGGTCTACTTTGGGGGTCAAATAAGAAAATTAAAAATAAAAGTTTTGCAAGCTGTACCGTGTGACATATCAAATGAAAGGGCTTACTGTAAGAATTTCAAATGTATTTTTTTTATAATTTCAAAATAAACCATTTTAAAGTTATTTAAGAAAATAGACGAAAATTTACCATTTCCCCACCCTTATCTCCGAAAGTACTGAGCCTAAAATTTTGAAAAAAATATAGAAAATAGTTCAATACCTATAGATTACAGGAAAACCTTTAAGAAGTCGATGGTCTTAAAACAACATGGTAAATCTCTCAATATTGTGCGTACAAACTCACATTTGTCCATAGTTAAACAAAAAGGATCCAACCCACAATAGGTGTAATGTGGCTTGGATCTTTTCGTTTAACTATGGACATTTGTAGTTGGAATGTATGGGTGAACATGTTTTTCAACTACAATGTTAAGTTTTTCTTGGGATAAATTATTCCCAACTACGGAACCCTTCATTACGTGGTCCGACACGCTCATGATCGATTTTTGGTACCTAAAGCTATATGCTTGTAATAATTGTAATACGCTCCGGAAAAAGAAGAGATTTAGTGGGAAGTATTTTTCACAATGTGATGTTTTAGTCCATTAACACATTCACACCTATGGTCTCGTGTAATCATGCCTTGCGTTATCCGGTTACAGACGCGAGATGAGCTTATCCACCAACACCTAGAAATTCATTAGCTACACAGCTGTAATAATAACATTATAAACATGCATTTAATACAACTACTGCATCATTAGGATTTCCTTTCGAACTGTATTAGCAATTGCATGCAAATTCAACGTAGCTTGAGGTCGGTTTACCTACCAAAATGACGATTAAATAGACCTGTCATTTAACCAACACGTTCCGGCAAGGTCTCAAAAATACAAACATAAAAATAACACCTCTAT
This sequence comes from Dicycla oo, assembly GCA_948252095.1. Classification (NCBI taxonomy): domain Eukaryota; kingdom Metazoa; phylum Arthropoda; class Insecta; order Lepidoptera; family Noctuidae; genus Dicycla; species Dicycla oo. The sequence continues at coordinate 21,653,157 of OX411726.1, read as the reverse complement.
TGTCATCAATAATTCATCCAGACCTTACCACGATACTGACAAAGTGCTATAAAAATGCAATGGACAGTGCATAATGTTGCAAGAGGCTGGCGGCCGCCTCGGCGCCGACCTCCGACCGACTGGCGCGAACTCGACGGAATGTTTTCTGCCATTTATGGCACTCGCAGACCCTGATTACGTTTTCACAAGTATGTACCGAGTGTTAACGGCTGTCGTGTTGCGTTTTAATCAAAATAATTATCTCTTAGCAGCACTAGAGTTTGGTGAATCTACGTGCGCATAAGCACATTCTGAGAAAATACTTGTCAGACAAATAGACAACACTACTAAAAGCGAGATAAATAGTGGTGATTTTTTTTTTCTGTTTAAAATCGGCAATCAGCTATCAGTCGCAAGACTATAAGTAGATGGAATAAACGAATATGGTGTTTAGGCGAAGAGACCAGTGTATCGACTGCCTATTTAGAGCCTTTCATCGTTAGGGAAGGTTTTAGATCATTGGCCAGGGTATTTGGATGAACCGAGAGCCGATCAGCATAAGTGGTGATAATGGAAAGAAAAGCAGTCAGGCATTTGTAGGCTACGAATACTGTAAGATGAAGAGAATGGGCAAAACGAAGGGAGCCAGATTTAGGCATGGATGGAAACTTGTTCCAAATGGTTGATACCAGGCACCAGTTATAGAAGGTATTACTTAGGTTAAACGAGGGACATACTTTAAGGGAGTGCCACTTCTACAATAACACCAAACCAACGCTGAAAATATGAAGACTCAGATTGTTTTACCGCGATTTCAATGTTGGTCCCATAATAAAGTTGTTTATATTCTTGAGTAGATATTACACTCCCTAAAAGTATGTCCCTCGTTTAACCTAACATAATAAAACAACCTAGCAATTAAAAAGAATTTCAGAATGTTTGCTATAAACAATCACATATACAACAATGCAAACAAGGCGCCAATATAATTAACATTTGTTGTTATACTGACTTACATAATTACACATAGGTAATAGTATTTCGTATCCTGTTTACTCAAGCATATTGTTAACATCTCGACGTTGACGCTTGCAACATATTATGGCACTTGTCCCACTGCCTACGATGAGCGAGAAGCGAGTAGAGCCAGAAACTAGAAACGAGTTGGCAAGCAACGAGAAGCAAGTGTGTAGTTCCGATAGTTTTGTCGCTGGGCTATAAGCGACTGCGACGGGCGACTCGCACCACTCGCTGACAGCTGGTTGGTCCCTCGGCGTGAGTTTTGACTCGGAGCGAGTTTGATAGTTCTTGTCGCTCAGCGACAAACTAGTGGAGCGAGACCTCACCGGCAGTGTAGACAGGCAGCGATCAACTATTAATATATGCATCTCTTTTGTTTACACGGAACGTATATCTATTGTACGTTTCTCTTGTTAATAGCCGATAGTTAGTCGCTTCCTCGCCGGCGGTGGGACAACTGCTTATACATTGCAGCCATATGTTCTAGAGCCTTGTAATGCTTTATAAAGTTAATTTAGTATTATTGTGCTGGTATGGTCAACTAGGCATGTGGCGTGTCGAGTTGCCAATCATTAAAGTAGCTAGTCGATGAATAAGCGGAGAAAATATATTCTGTTTCTACAATCCTTCGATATGCCTATAGATACTGCCTGGGTAGATACTTCTGTTTTGTCGAGATTATGAAGCTGATGAATACGATCTACATGCGTTATCTCGGTAAAATATCATCTTAGTGTATGTATATAACGCCTAGTTTTATCTAACCCAGGGCAAGAGGTAGAATAGCACTATTATTAACAGAATTTAAAAAAAGGAAACTTTTTTTATGTATGTTCACGATTACTCGAAGACGACTGGACCGATTTGGAAAATTATTTTTATTTTGAAAGCGTATAGGTACTTCCCAGATGGTCCCATTGTCATTAGCTCAGGGTCTGATGATGGGATCCTGGAGAAATCGAGGGAACTCTTAAAATATTATAGTGTGTCTATAATATTCTAAGAGTTCCCTCGATTTATCCCTTAATTGCGGAAGTCGGTGGCAAAAAAACTAAAATACAGATCCAAAGACACCGACTTCCGAAATTAAAGTTAATTTTCACTTTGAGGTTTTTTTTTTGGAGTTCAGTTGTTTTTTAAATAATCAGTACCTATCTTCTTTTTACAACTGCGTAATTACTCATTAGCCAATTATGACAAAAAAAGCTTAATAATCCAAGATATTGTTTTTATATCCATTAAATGGTTACGATATCATCAAAACTTATAAACTGCTACTGTAATAAGGGTCGGACGGCCATGCTCGGCGCGGTCGAGTTTTTCCCGCGCTGACTCACGACTGGGCCAGCTACTAGTCTTGTATGGCATTTATAAACGAGTGGCAATTAAAACGCAATATTTAAGTCCGTAGAGGTGATTATTTATCCGTCGTTTTTGTAATAAACATCTATAAATATTTTTGCGTTTTAAACTGATCTCGTTACAAAGATGAAGTTGAGTATCAGTACTCATTAAAATTAATAATAAATTAACTGAAGTGTTGCTGAAAGTGTTTGGCTGTATACAATTTTTTACAGATAATTAAGTGGCATAATATTGCCGCGGTTGGGTGACAATCAATCTTTACGTAACAAGACCCCTCCGTGCCTCGGAAAGCACGTTAAGCCGTTTGTCCCGGCTGTCATTCGTGGATCTTTGACAGTCGTTACAGGTCGTCCGAAGCCCGAAAGTTTGACAACTAGTCTTACCAAGGGGTATCGTATTACCCAGTGAGTTGTGGAGGTCAGATAGGCAGTCGCTCCATGTAAAATACTGGTATTCAGCTGCATCCGGTTAGACTGGAAGCCGACCCCAACATAGTTGGGAAAAGGCGCGGCAGATGATGAATACTGGCATTACTTCGTATAAATTACAAATCAATAAAATCAAAATATTGAAGATTCAAAGTCATTTTATTTAAAAAGTCAACTTAAAATAAAAGTAAATATCTACTACTGAATTTTTCTATGATATTCAGGCGTCGCATTACCGTAGTCTTGTAAATTAAACAATGTAGATCTATTTGTCACCATATACTTCAGAAAATCTTGTATATGCGTCAAAACATGCTGCAAAGACTTCTCGTCTAAGGCCGTATACGCCAACATTGGTCCCATCTTTGCAAACAATCTCAGCAAATGTATGGAGCCATATATTTGGGCCATTGGTGTGTCAGGGTATTCTGTTAATATCTCGCTGTACTGAGGTCTTTCAAACTTATACAGCAACTGCGATCCCAATGTCGCATTGAAGTACTCCTTGATACCTTCTGTGATATCAAGTAATACTGACTCTTTCGCTTGGTTGTGTGATTTGCTGGATTTCTTAAAAGCTAGGTAGTTGTCGACAATCTGCGAGACAGTAAGCTTGGCGGGCAGAATAGCCAGCTTCTGTTGCCGCGTGATAACGTCCCAGTCGTCGACGAGCCAAACTTTCAGTTCTTCCGGTATTTTGATCTTCACTTCTACCTTCGCTAAGTATTGCTCTTCAGATTCGATCGATAAGTCCAAGCGGCCGCGCTTTTTCCTGATAAAAAAAAGTTTATTTACCATCTTTCGCATCTAATGATGAAAATGGGTGTGATTTTCATCTTAAACTACTTAGTTAAATGAGCTCGTAATCAAAATAATAGATTCGACAGAATAATAATAAAAAAAACAATAATTTGGAAGCAAATATTTCAAAATGGTAAAAGAGTCACCTGAAAATTAATTTATATGGTGGTTTTATGTGAGAAAAGCATGCAAATAAGAAAAGAAGCCACCAAGTGCATAAGCGCACATGCAGATAAGCATAAAGACAAAATTTCACTTGGTGGCATCCACCATGTGAAAAGCAAGCAAACATACAAGACAGCCTTTTAAGTATGCAAACAGGCAATCAAGCGAGAAAACAAGCATGCAAATTTTATGAGTGCATGCGTCACCAGAAGAACTCCCTTCGACCTTTTGCAAGCCTCGGCAGAAGAGCAGCTGTGTTTACGTGACCACTAGCGCCATCTATTATCATTTTTTGGAACTTTGTACACAATATGAATATGATGATGAGTTGTTTTCTTGCACCACTTGTTTTCGATATTGATCCACGTTAGGATTTGTTCATTTATTTATTTATCCTAAATTATGAAACGAGCAATATGTGTATATAAAATCGATCTAGCTAGGTCTCATATCAGGGAAAATTCGTATTCTCTATTTTCACCCGAGCAGAGCTATGTGTATGTTATCATGAAATGACCAAGGCCAACTACCAATACATGTAGTATTGTAGGTGCATTTTACAGACGAAATATCACATGCACAAACAGCCAAACTCCTACAATACGCGCGGGGGTCATTTGTTTCCATAGAATGCGAGTAGTAGGCATATTAGTATTGCTAATTATTGTTCTAATATCTCAATTACTATCTATCCAGCAAAAATATCTAAAATTTAAGAAGGTTAAAAATAGGATAATCATGTTATGATAACTAAATTAATCCCATTGTTTCTAATGAACTCACGCGCATATTGTACGTTAGGCCAATTATGAAGCAATGTTATTCACCACACCAGCCATAGTAGGATAAATTCTTATGACCCATTATTTTCAGGATTGGAACCCAGAATGCAGTGAAGCCTCAAGAAAAAGATAGATTACAAGACAGGTTATTCTTTTAGTTAGTTCAAAAAAGGTATTATCCCTCCAAAAGCTTGCTATACAAGAAAGTGCCACTATGTCTATAACAGACAACTTACTTGGGCTGATCAGAGCCGGAATCTGCTGGGGTATCTTTACTCTGAGTCTTGGTTGCTTTAGCCGGTACTGGAGTGGCTTCCACTTCTTTACCTGAAAAAGGTTTACAGTAAGTAGAAAAATTTAAAACTTTGTTTATGACTTGTTTGAAGAGTATATCTTTTTGTCTAATAGGGAGTACATTTTGAGCATTGCTTTGAACATCACAAGCAACAGAGGGGTAATTCCCGTATTTGCGTAATGCTTGCATTCTAATCTCAGTCTCAGTCAGTTAAAATACCTCTATCATCATCAGCCTAGCCTTTTCCCAACAATGTTGGGGTTGGCTTCCAGTCTAACCAACTGCAGCTCCACCAGTATTTTACATGGAGCAACTGCCTATCTGACCATTAAATAACCTGTAATTTACATAAACTTTTAACTAGATTTTGAACATTTTTTGTTGAATCTGACTAATCTAAAACAACTTACGTATATTGTGGTGAGAAAAATAAAGTTATTATTATTATTATGTTATTATTATAATTTATAATTCTGGGAGTTGTCCTACAGGATTTCTGTTGTGTTGTGGCCGATACTACACCAGACAAATCAATCTGCCTAGCCTTTTCCCAACTATGTTAGGGTAGGCTTCCAGTCTAACCAGATGCAGCTGAAATAAGTATTTCACATGAAGCGACTGCCTATCTGAGCTCCACAACCCAGTTACTAGGTAATAAAATACTCCTTGGTAAGACCGGTTGTTAGACTTTCAGGCTTCTGCTTCTGACAACCCATAATGACTGTCAAAGATCCCCAAATGAAAACCGGTACCGAGAGCTTAACGTGCTTTCCGAGGCACGGAGGAATCTCGGTATGTAAAGATGGTCACCCACCCATGGACCAACCCAGACAAGCATAGCTTGACCTGATGAACCGTGCGGCTGTTACTACTTAGCCACAAGCTCGATACTACACCAGACAAATAAGAATGTAAAAATAGGTAATATCATCACCATCGCAGACAGAGATCTACATCACTGGATATAGGCCTCCTCCAAAAAATGCAACCACAACTGTTTCTGTATTGCCCATATTAAAATTTTAACAAAATTATTTACCAGCAGGTGTAGAAGCCCTGGAGTCTTCCCTTGCTGGAGTGGCACTAGCAGCCGTCTCAGACTTGCGACCCTTAGCAGGGGCTGAAAAGTTAAAGAAATAAAGGCCAATATAATAGGTACACAAATTAGTACAAAGTGCATTATTACTAACCTTGATAAACTTATTAATTACTGATAAGAGAAGTTGCATGAGGAGCTAACAAGTTAACAATGTATTATTTAATTGCTTGTATCTCAATCATAGACACAATAAAATTTCTATTGTATTCGGGGGAGACAATGTGTTTGACATCCAGAGGGTTCATTCTGTCTCTGTTCGACTGGTAGGTGTGTAGTAAGATGAGAATAATTAACAAAGAAAATTAAATATAAATGTGAATAAGATGAAAGTCATGATGTTTGAGAGAGAGGATGTATCGGTGTGTGATGTGTGGACAAGTAACTGAGTTTGTATATTTGGGGAGTCTGTTTACAAGGGATGGAAAGATTGATGAAGATGTGGAAAGGAGAGTAAGGGTTGAGCCACATCTGTCAGCATGGAATCGCCTTTTTTCATGCTCTATCCTTTTCTATTCTATCTACTCTTTATTACTATTCTATCAACTATTCTACTCTATCTTTCTCGCTCTAGGAAATGACGATCCCGAAAGACAGAAAAGGATAGAGGATGAAAAAAGGCGATTGCATGCTGACAGATGTGGCTCAACCCTAAATGCGGGAAATAAAGTGAATGGTGCTATACAATTGATTGTGACCAACCAGTTGATGTCCAAAAAGGCTTGACTGCTTGTTGTTCACAATGATGTGCTGGTACTTATGCTTATGTATTGTTGGGTGTGGCAAAAGAAGCATGAAAGTAAAATAAATGTTATGGAAATGTATTCATTGCGAGGCATGTGTGGTGTGACTATGAGTGATATCGTCCCTTCGCTTACAACACCGCTCAAGTCGAAAATTGGCGGTTTTCACATTTTAATGCCTTTAGATGGAGCTGTTCATTGCACGTCTAACCATTGGTCACATGATATAGATTTCAGTCAATCAGAAGCCGTAATTTCAAATTAAAATTAATTAATTCATTTAAATTCCACCAATTTTTTAAAATAGACAGCTTTTTTCGTCTCCTGTAAAGTTGGTAAAAATGACTTATACGGTGTTGTTGGCTAAGGGACGATATGCTGAAGAATGATGTAATAAGGCAATGGTGCGGTTTAAAAGAAGATGTAGTAACAAAAATTGAAAAGCTGTGGTTATGTTTGTAATGGTTTGGTCATGTTGAGAGGATGAATGAAAGGTGATTAACGACTGAAAGGGAAACGCCGGAAGGCGACGCCCTAGCGAGATATATAGTAACCTTATTCGTGATGTTCTTCGGAAAGATTAGGTGTGTAGTACTCACAACTGGCGTATGTGTGTGACCAGATGTATGAATGTAAACAAGGCAAAGGTGGCGTTCTGTAGTTTCTGCCTACCATCATGAGAAGAAGGCGTGAGTTTATGTACAGATAAACCATTCTAAAAATGAACGCCCTTCCACCGTCGTTACGCTGACATGCAAAGAAGGTGTATCGACACAATACACATAATTGTTCTTTGTCATTGGTAGCTCAGGCACCGGCGAGACATGAAAGTGGGACCACGCGTCGATTTCGCCGCAAAAGTACGGTCAACATGTCAACGCAAAAAACTATGTGGCTACAAAAAATGTTGAAGAAAACTTAACGTCTATAATGGCTTTAATAAAGGAACAAATTGAAATGATTAATTGTACTATGTGGGAAAATACATGCGAGACGAAACGAATGCGCAACAGAGGGAATGTGTCGTACCATACAAAGCGCACGCTCCCCACCGTACAATGCAGGTACCTGGACTGATCGCACAATTAGTTGACCTCTAAGTGCGGCAACGAGTCCATGTTTACAGTAAAATCGTCACATGCACACAAGTAAAGTGTTGGAATAAATATTTCCTCTCACACATTAGTACTGTGGAGGGGTGTTCATTTTTAGAATGGTTTATCTATACCTACATATGAATTTTAGATATAACTAATAAAATCAACCTTTTACTGTTACCCAGTGAATGTTACCACATTCAAAATATGTGATTTGTTAACCTGTGATGTGATTAGCATATTCTAATAGTCTACTAATTTTAAGTTCAATAAAATGAGAACATCGCTGGTGATACAGGTTTTCAGTGATTAATTTTTGACTGAAATTAATATGTAGTGGCAAGTATAATGTATGCAAGCGTCACTTAATGTGGCATTGTAGCATATACATTATGTAACATATGTAAGTATGCCAGCTTACTTAAGCAATGATTGAATTTGGTCTATGTAAACACAGTGACACATACTCTTTTTAGTCTTGGTGGGTTGCGCAGAGTGTGCCCTCTGGACCTCCTTCTGCCGCTGTACATTCGCCTCATTGTATTTCAGCACACGGCTTTCAGGAACCCACTCATCCCAACTGAAATTACATCATAGCATCTTTTACGATGAAGGTTACAAAACCAGCAGAGGAAGAATACGTATTCATCAACAAATTGCAAGTCTAGAGATAACTTACTTTTTATTCCAGCCGGCGTAATGTATTAGATATCTTACATGCTTATCCTTTGTCACAGAACTTTTGAGGCATTTTGCCTCGTAAATTAGAGGGCCATGAAAACAAAGTACTTTTTCACCTGAAATTGTAAAAGAATGTTACAACAAATATAGTCTATGAAACAATACATTAATGAGTGAGCATTTCACTATAGTAGGCCATTCTAGTTATAAATTACAGTAATCTTTACCGTCTGCAAATTTTAACTTCGGTGCCATGTTTTTATTTTTATTTATTTACACTTCAGAAATTACAAATGGCTGCATTGGCTGCACAGAGTACATTTATATAGGGCCACAGAGCATGTACTGCGGGGCTGCCAATTTCAAACTTACTTATCTGTGGTGGCTTCGGTAATGAGTAATAAGTAAGGTCATAAGGAAAAAAGACGTATCTGACATTTTTTTCGAAAAAGAGTTATCTACATATTCAGAATCAGCAAAAAAGACGCATTTACCAGTATTTTTATACTGGCGTAACCTCAACGAAAACCTAATCATTCTTACTACCTATTAAAGGACGCATCTGTTTTTGTATTTTGTATTTTAAAAAGACCAAAATATTTTTTTTCCATTTCAATATTTCTGTAGAAACGTCCTTTTTCCTTACGGTGGCAGTACTGTCCCACTACCGACGAGGAAGCGAATATATAGCTAACAACGATTTTCTTGTTCAAGAAAGAAACGTACAAAAGATTGCAGTGGGCTTAGCGTGACCGCCTATCTCTACGAAGAGTAGACAACGGCGCTCAATCTTAGTACAAAAAACTGGGGACTGTGGGCTTAGCACGACCTCTACGAAGAGTAGACAACGTTTTCTATACAAAGTGATATTTCGTTTCTTCGTTTTTGGCATCGCACCGTAGAAATCTCGTAGATCTTTGTCTAGGTCCTTTTTTGTGTAGACTATTTCGGAAGAAAGTTGTCTAGGGTAGTGAAGACAATTTGATTTTGTAATCGCCATGCTAAAACTTTCTACTCGACAGCCGCAAAGTATACGGTTATCTACAAAATCATTTCTTTTTTCTCTTCTTTTGCTTATATCTCGAAAACGGTGTCCTATCGCAAAAATAATGAAAATTTTGCCCCCCCTTTACAGTACCTATAAACCCATAAAACTCTACATGTAGGTAATCATTTTTCATATTTTCCATACAAAAAGTGAAAAATTCCATATCTTCCATATAAAACACGTAGAGAATCGCATCGCCTCCGCAGTTGTATTTATATGCGGGAAAATTTGTAAAAAATATTTATAAAAATTGAGAATTAAACAGAAAAAAAATCCTATGAAAAAACAAAGAACTCTCGAGTCGAATTATGTAAAAAAGTGAATTTCGTAAAAGTGCAGTTGACTCTTTCTACTTTGTTGCCGTCGTACTGTCTAGTACAGAAATGGCTCTATCAATAAACAATAAGTACACATTTGAAGTAAACTATAACAATAAAAACAAATTGTAAAAAAACTTTATAGATATTTTAAAATTATCATAATTCAAATCTTACGCACTACGCAGGGTGCAATTTCGATATTTTATTTTATTTTTCAAAAAAAAAAAAAACAACAACTAGGTATGCCATAGGCTTCTACTCCGTTCACCTATTATAACCTTTTTTTTAAGACGAGACGGTAAAAAAAAGTCACCCATTATAGAAATAGTTGATCGCCGACTGTTATGACCGCCGCCGGCAAGTACTCGCTCAGCAGCGGTGGTTGCTTGGCGGGCAGAACACTCGCTGAACTGCGGGATGTCGCTACGCCCCCGTAAGGGGGCGTGGCGTGCGGTGTCGGGGCATAGCCCCCCGACCGCGGAAGCAACGCGGTGGCCCGTAACCACGGGCCCCTCATTATGGTCGCCACTGGCGAGTGGATGGTTGGGCGTTTGTGTCTGTAGGCACGCCACGACGTTGATGCCCAACGCCGCTTGTTTCACCGCAACTCGGCGGACAGCCACTACTGGGTTAGACCCCCACCTACATGGGGGAAGCCCAGCAGATGGCGTCCAGCGACAGAGTTACGGACTCAACGTTCCTACAGATAGGATGTATGGCCCCCCTCCCCTCTCCGTTTTCGAGTCGAGCCGAGCCCGGACGGGAAGAAGGGGCCGTGTAATGGGTGTGAGGGCGGTATTGTATTGTGTAACACCGCCCGGCGTATACGCGAGTCGCGGGCCCGCGGCGCACTTTCGCGTGTGTGTTGAGGCGCCTGTTGAGAGGTAAATGTCTGATGTTTGCTACGTGACACGCCTATATTAACCTAGCACGCGCCACGCAACAGATGCATGTATTTGTGTAGTGTCATTGTCACAAGTGAGCCGCGTGTAGACTGAGGGCAACTCACTCGGAAGTCCAGTCCGGTGATGGGGTCAGTCGTCCGCAACTAGGTCGCGGGGCAAGGGTCTCCTCGCGTCTGGGGGGCGCGTATGCCAGGGCGCTATCTGCTTGACATGAGGCCAAGCGGATGCGTCAGCACGCGCGAACATCCCCTTCGCGAGGCGCCGCACAAACTCGTCCAGGCTCTCAATCCGGAGGTCCCTCTGGATGATGTCGTTCCTCACGAAGTGAGGGGCGTCCACGAAGGTCCGCAACGCAAGGTTTTGCTGCGTGTGGAGGAGCTTACGGTTCGTCTCGCTCGTGAGGGCGAACCATGCAGGGGCGGCGTACGTCAGTATTGGGCGCACGTACAACTTGTACACGCCCAACTTGACGCGCGCCGGGATGCGGGACGAGAGCACTGGTCGGAGGAGGTTGCGGGTGACCCTACCTTGTGCGACAACATTGCGGACGTGTGACCCCATTGTGAGCCGACGGTCGATGGTGACGCCCAGGTACTTGAGCCGGGGCGACCACTCGACGTCAGCTCCCTGCAGCTTCAAGGGTGGTGGGAGAGGCGCGGACCCGGTCACCATCGCCTGCGTCTTACCCACGTTGACCGACAGCCGCCACTTGGACAGCCACTCGGGAAGCAGGTTGAGCGCGCGCTGCATCTTGACCGCCGCGTACTTCGCATTAAGCGAGGTGGTAATGTACGCGGCGTCGTCGGCGTACAGCGCGAGCATCGCGTCCAGAGTGGTGGGGATGTCGTCGGTGTAACGTGAGTAACACGCCGGCGATACGCAGCTGCCCTGCGGCACACCGGCGAGCACCGGGCGGGCGCTTGACAGCGCTCCGTCGACCACCACCTTGAAAGTTCTGTTGGAGAGAAAGTTAGAGACCACCATAACAACGCGACGGGGCGCGTCTGAGGTGGCCAGCTGGTAAACGAGGCCGTCGTGCCACACACGGTCGAAGGCCTTCTCCATGTCGAGGAATACTGCTGCCGAATATTCCTTTTTGTTCATTGCCGCCGAGAGGTGGTGCAGTACCCTCGACAGCTGAAGCGTCGTGCTATGTTCCGCCCGGAACCCGAACTGTTCCGGGCGTGGCGAAATGTGTGGCTCGAGATGTCGCAGCAGGAGTGCTTCGAACACCTTGGAGACCGTCGGCAGCAGCGTGATTGGCCGATAGCTCTCCGGCTTCAGCGTGTTTTTCCCCGCCTTGGGCAGCATAATGACGCGCCCTTCCTTCCACGAAGCAGGAAAGGTCCCCGCGCGCAGTATCCCCGTAAACAGGCGCGCCAGCGCCGCTACCGTACGGAACGGCAGGTGGCGCAGCACTGTGTTGGTGATACCGTCAGCACCGGGGGCCTTCCTCGGCTTCGTCCTTAGGATAGCGCTTCTGACTGCCCCAGGCGAGAAAAAGATGGCATCTTCCTCGGGAGCTATCGGCGTGGCGAAGTAGTCCCCAAGGTGTTCCTCGACCGCTGCGACATGCTCGGTGTCGCTGGTCGGGTTCGGGCAGAACTGACGCTCCAGGTGTTCGGCGAAGACCTCCGCCCGGTCCTCCGCTACATACTTAAGCGCCCCGTCGCTATTTAGCAGCGGTCGCACCGGAGCTGGCTGGGGTATTCGTCAGTTGGTGGCATAGTCTGTGTACTGACGGCCAGCTGCCTGTCGTGGCGTCAATACGTTCCTCCCAGCTCGCGGCGGTGTGTGCCTGGAGCTCGGCCTTTACCTTTTCCGCGAGACGGTTTAACTCTGTTTTGAGTGTGGGGCATCTCAGTTGTTGCCACTGCTTGCGAAGGCGCCTCTTCGCGGCAATCATTGACTTGATGTGCGCCGGCAGGGGCGGCAAAAGCACTCTCCCCTGCGGCTGCGTCGTCGTCATCGCCGCTTCTAAGGCACTTTGGATGCAAGCAGTGACATCCTCCGCCGTCTGGTCCACGTCCGCGGCGGTAGTAATAGGCCGAGTCGGCGTGGTGGTCTCTAACTTCTCTGCGAACATAGTCCAGTCCGTTGATCGACGTGGCGCTATGGGCTTCAGTCGGGTCGGCATACCCGATAAGACGACGAGTACCGGCTGGTGGTCTGACTGTAACTCGTCGTCTATCACTTGTTGTGTGGCCTGACAGTGTAGCCCTCGGTGGATTACGATGTCCAGCACATCCGGTGTGTAGATAGTAGCGTCCGGGTAGTGGGTTGGCGTCTCTGGGCCGGACACCGTGTAGCCGAAGGCTTCCGCGTCCGCGAAGAGCCGTCTCCCCTCGGTATTCGTGAGCGACGAATTCCACGCTGGGTGCTTGCAATTGAAGTCCCCGGCGAGGAGGGTGGCGTGCTGTGACGCATGCAACAGGGCCCGCAGCTCGGTATGGTCCAAGCGGGCCGCGGGCGGCTTGTAGCATGCGTAGATGTTGATGTCCTCGCCGGCCACGTGCAGCTGAACACCCAGCGCGTAAAATGTGCTGAGCGACGGCAAGGGGAGTTCCTGATGGACGACTCTTCGCCTCACAAGTACCGCCAGGCCACGGTATCTAGTGTTTTGAGCCGACCGTTCATCCTTCCTGTAAGCGAGGATCCCGGGAACCTAACCCTGTCCTCAGGTCCCAGGAGCGTCTCGCTTATGAGCGCCACGTCGATGTCTTGTTCCCTCAGGAGATGGCGGAGGGGGGCGACCTTATCCCTTAGGCCACGAGCATTCCAATGTAACACCCTTAACGGCCTAGCCATGGTACAGGGTAAGAAGTGTGGCCAGACCGTCAAGGATGACCGTCTCGATGTCTTGGCCTGCCTGATGGCCTTGATAAGGTCCATCAATAACTGTATGGTGCAGGCCGTAAATTCTTTTTTGTGTTCTTTTTCTTTTTTGTGACACAGACCCCCAGAACTGACACAGACCCCCAGGAAATAGAGGAGGAACTCCGGACGATGGGGTACCAGCCGGAGTACGTGCGCTACATCAAAGGCGCACAAAGGACGACCGGGCTGCGTATTCCACGCCATCTTGAAAAAGACTCCGGACGTCCGGGACATCTACGACACCACCGTGTTTATGTACAGTAAACGCTCAAAAGTCCATAAGCATGCTAAGGATTACATTGCTATGAACTGTGCATGTGCCTGTGTGAGCGATGTCTCACTCAACATTCCGCAGATAACACACACTAATGAATTGTCGCATGTCGTCGTACTACGCGAAATAACATTATATTTCTGTTGCATTTAGAATACTCGTCATAGTGGCGACCTGTTCTTACCATTGCATTGCTAAAATTCGCATAAACATAACATGTGCTGGTAGCTGTTTGGGCTAAGCAATGGTTTCACGATCAATGAAGTCTGAGTTCAAATCTTAATCACAATGTTGGACTGTTTTTGTTTCTTTGGAACCATAATAATATATTCCTATTTTAAGCAAAAACTTGTAAGATGTTTATGTTCATTTATTATTTATTTTTATAAGAAGTTAAATATTAGTTATTGTATTATTATTTAACTATTTTTGTGATTTTTAATTTATCTTTTCGGTGTTGGAAGGTTTAAATAAAAAAGTCGTGCTGAATGGTAACAAAAATGTTTATTCGTTTTATTTAGTTATTTATAAAATTAACAAACTTAAGAGAATTGTGACGTTACATTCCTACTAGATAAAAGAACTTTTTTTTTAACCGTTCATAGGATTTTTTGTTGTATACCCACTTAGTCAATTCATAATAACATAACAAAGAAATGATACTCTAATAACACAAACATAATTGTCAATACCTATTTAGTTTTCTATGATCTACCTTTCTACCTTTACGAAATGAGTGACCAAGCGAACAAGATAAAGAATATTATATTTCTGTCCCATTACTTCCAATCAAGTAAAAACTTACAAAAAGTCAAGTATTGCGTGCGATTTGAACGCACGGCTCACTGATTCACGCATCTATCTGCACGCGCTTAACCGCTAGGTCATCTTTACACATGTTATAACTTTGAAATTATGAACTACAATCAGTTGTTGACGACGCATGTTTATGTTCTTAGAAATAGAAGGTCTTAAGTCAAACTAAACGCCAAGCTATTGCTTTGTGAGTTTGCTTATCGACTTTTGGTCGCGACTGTACATGCGTGGTGTCAAGATTGAGGCCTGGAGAGGCAAACGTAGGCCCGCTCAATGCTACAGGTGTCAGCGTTTCGGGCACACTCGGCGAGAGACACGCTTGGTACCTATATACGCAATCGCATGTCATCCCGTCGCCGTCGCGCACTCGCTTCTGGTTCGCTAACTTCTCGTTAATCGGCGGCGGTGGGACAGGTGCCTTATAAATGCCTACAATGAGAGAACTGGACCAAATCACCGCTCACTTGAATTACTTGCCTTGCTCCCCGATTCAGATAGAATTATTGAGATTCTCAGTAGCAGCCTCGAGTCTAGAGTTGTGCCAGGTTAATTGCCAGCTGACGCCTATTGCCTACATGGGTTTAATAACATAACTGACGTAATGTAAGCCTGCCTATCCCTTCGGGGAATACAAGCGTGATAATTATTGTTTTTCGAAGCTTCATTTGGTGCTCACAATGTGCCTAAAACTACTGACACACATTTTCATAAGTAGCACGACAGCATGCTTTTATTGAGCAACTACCATTTACCCGAGTGGAGGTGGAAAATATCCCACGAGAACGTACTACCGGGATAAAAGTATCATATGTCCTAATCCAGGTCATGGTGTACCCATGTGCTAAATTTTATCCAAATCCGTTCTGCCATTTTAGCATGAAAGCGTAATCAACAAACAAACACTTTCTTATTTTTATTTATAATATTAGTTAGGATAGTTAGGAAATGAAAAACCAGTCTATCGACACTCTAGACTCACAAAATGTGTTAGGTACTTAAATGTAAAAATAAAAGCTACTAAAGTTTCTATAATAATATAATTGAATCATGATTCGGAAGACACGTGGCGCCATCTATTATCATAAAAAAGTTATTGTTGTTTCCCTCGGGAACAGTACTTTTTTATCGGGATGAAAGGTACCCTATGTCTATGACCGTGTCTGTATACCAGACAGCAAAATTTCAGGATGATCGGTTCAGTGGTTTAGGCGTGAAAGGTAACTAACAAACAAACAAACTTACTTTCGCATGTATTAATTTACTTTTGCATGTGTTGTGTAAGTTAGGATTAGATAAGATTCCTACTTAGTAGCATGTGTGTAGTAGGTACCTTTAAGCTACTCACACACATGCTTATAAAAGCATGTGTGTGAGTAGCTTAAAGGTAAAAGGCAAAAGCAGCTCAAAAACTATGTAAAATACTAGTATTCAGCTGCATCCGGTTAGACTGGAAGCTGACCCCAACATAGTTTACTCGAAACAAAATGTAAATTAGCATGCTTTCGAATATTAGTAGCAATGTTGTGACACATGTTACTAAGTAGCAATCATACTAATACTATAAAGGCGAAAGTTGTGAGTGTGTGTGTGTGTGTGTGTGTGTTTGTATGTTTGTTACTTCTCTCAAACGGCGGGACCACTTTTGATGAAAGGTATGGACGTAGCTGACACCCTGGATTTACACATAGGCTACTTTTGATCAGTTTTTAGCTTTTTTTTCACTCAGAGTGTGACATCGCCTTGGTGTCGAGAGTTTTAGGGCTACATGAATGGTTGAGATCTCAAAAGACGCGTATCAACAAGGGCTACAATATGGTGAAAAAAATAATTAAAAAGTCAAAAACTTGAAAATCGCAAAAATGTGATAAATTCAATCAATTTTTTAGGGTCTTTTGTCATAAAATCAACCATATCTCAAAAACTAAATGCGATATCGAAAAAATTAAAAAAAAAAGCCTTCGGGGTATTAGGTTGGGCTACATTAGAAAAAAACCGGACCTTTGTATCACTACCAGTCTAGTAGGCAGGAGGGTGCCCTTTGTGTGGCGTATTTTCGGGAGCGCGCTCCTTAGATGCGCGTCGCGTCGCTGAGTTTTTATGGGAGTATTTAAAAGTTTGATTGTGAAATGTATTTGTATTTATTTGTAAATACGTATTTTAATTTAATTTTATAATGATGTACGGTATTTTTATTTTTAAATTAATTTTGTTTTGCGATACTTTGAAAATACTTCAAATTACTAATTAGAACTTTTATATTTGAGACTAAAATTTAATCGCTTCATGTTAAAAGGGCATGAGTCACCATTTTTGGTCTCTGGACTATTGCCCTTTTACTTGGAGCGATTAAATTATTATTTCTATGATAGATAGATAATATTTATTTGCTTAAACATGTGTCATACATACAAGAAAAGACATGCATGCAAGATGGTAACAACATTATTAGGTACAGACATGTTTGCCACTTGATGTGACGTGCAAATGTCAAGTAATTATTAAAACATTTTCTTAAAATAACAATGAGATAATTAACAAATAATAACAATAATGTAATAAATTTAAAAATAATAAAAATGTACAAAAATAATTAAACATTGTAAATTAACAAACACAAAATAAATTAATTAATTAATAATCAAATCGAATAATCTAATACAATACAAACCTTTCCTCTAGGAACTCGTTAAGGTTATGGTTATGCTTTATTTACTAAATATGTCTTAAGTTTTTTTTTCAAGTGTAGGTATATTATTAAGTTCCTTCCAACTTTTAGGCAACTTATTGTAAACAATTGGAGCCATATGAAAAACACTTTTGCGCATAAGTGCAGTCCTACAGGGAAATACACACAGTTGGGTTTGGTCACGCCTGTTCCTGGGAAATTGATTTGCTATGCGCGTAAATAATTTGGGATTGTTCCTGACAAACATAACGGTTTCAAGAATATATATGGAAGGTAATGTTAAAATTTTATGTCTTATAAAATACGGTTTGCAGCTGTCCGTGATTTTCAAATGAAATATTGCTTTTAGGCACCTCTTTTGTGATTTAAATGCTACTTCTCTATTAGTCGAGTTACCCCAAAAGATAACACCATATATTATGTTCATAACTATTTTGAAACGCTTCGTTGAACAAATGATTTTCCTTCAAAAATAGTCTTTTTTATATTTTTATTAAGAATATTTCATTAAAGTTCAAAATGGCATGGAGTAATTTTTACCTTACGGATTTTTTACTTCGTGCATTTGAGCTCTATTACTTCAAAGACGATACAAAATCTATTAAGTATAAATCTATTAGATTAGTCATCGTACAAAATGAAAAGCATACGTGCATTTTCAATGTACCCGAAGGTGTTTAATTCTCAATTTTTACAAATCACGCATATAAATACAACTGCGGAGGCGAGCCCGTAGCGCCGGATAACATGCGATTCTCAACGTGTTTTCATGTTTTGTATGGACAATATGAAAAATTATTACCTACATGTAGAGTTTTAAAAGGATTATAGAGGGGCAAAATTTTCATTGTTTTTGCGATAGGACACACCGTTTTCGAGATCTAAGCAAAATAAGAGAAGAACAAAAAAGATTTGGTAAATAACCCTATATACTTTGCGGCCGTCCAGTAGAAAGTTTTCTACCGTTATAAGCATGGCGATTACAAAATCAAATTGTCTTCACTACCCTAGACAACTTTCTTCCGAAATAGTCTAGGTTCATAAAAAAGGACCTAGACAAAGATCGATAGAAACGAAAGACAAAATGTCAATGTCACTTTGTACTTACCTATAGAAGGGATGTATCTATTCTTCGTAAAGATAGAAGTGGTCATGCTAAACCCGCTGGACTTCGGCTCACTTTATTATTATAATTGTTTGTGTTTCATGGAGTTACATTGAATTTCATTAAAGACCCACCTTCCTTTCATATATGAACCACCAATTGGAAGCAGGGAATAAACAACACTTTTTGACATATTCAGTTTTCTACACTTTTACATTCTTTAGACGTAGCGCTTAATTTGTGAGTTCGAAGTACTTTGAACCGACTTCAAAAAAGGAAGTTATCAATTCGAGATTCGACACGTATGTACTGTTAAAACTGTAAAATTTTCCTAATCAACCTTGATCCTAATATTTTAGAGATAAAGTTGAAAATCTATTAAAGAAAGAACAATGGCAGGTCTCCATACAAAGAATTGTCTGGGATCAAATTGAAGCGTCCAGTAATGAAAAATATGTTAAAAGATTTGGCGTTAGCTCCAGAATCTATAAATGAGACTATTTTTATTTGGGAAAGCCGGTACAAAAAGATTTCGACGTTTGAATTTGTAGGTTATGAATGAACGTCAAACAACCATTTATCTATAAATCATCGCAGATTGAAATTAAATCATAAAGAAATTCTTAATGTGGTGTGGTTGAACTGAGGATATGAGTATTTACGGATAAAATGAGAAAAACCCAAATAAATTCTAACCTTCGGTATAGAGTAGTACTCAATTGTAATATGTTTACGAAAGCTGGGCGCATATTTTTTCAAAAAATGCTCTTGCCCCCGTAAACACTAAAACTGAACACTAAAACTAATGTTAGGTCAAATAAAAAACACATTTTGTTAATCATATTTATTTTATTCCTCCTCTCGTATTATTATCTCATCAAGAAAACCTGCTGGTGCTGAGATATATCCTTGATGTCTGGCCCATCCTAGATACCACACTAAAGTTATAGTGTGTGCGCAGCAGCCTACAGTGCGCCGGCCAACTAAACAACTACGGACGTTTGAGGATTATACTAACTTAAGGAGTTGTATTACTGATTCTAATAATTATATTCAACTATGTTCAACTGGTTCTGCCAGGAATATTATTTTCAATCACAATGTACACATAATATTGTTTCCGTGATATGTGTCGGGATATGTGCAGCGTCTTGACAGACAAACACAGACAATATGTCACTGTCAAAGACAAAAGTAGTGTTGCACGCTCAGACTAAATATGTAATACTTAGTCTGAGGTTGCACGTTTCGATTCGGTTTTCTTAAGAAACGATCCTGTGATATTTTGATCCATTATTAATTGGATTTAAAAGTAGAAACATTTCCTCAAAGATGTCGGTTGATTAAAGACGAAAGAATAGAGTATTTCAATAATTATGTTAAAAACAAAACCAACTACATGTGTCGATCGATCGGTCGATTATATCGAACATTCGTTTAATTATTGATACAAATAAATTGCATTTGTACTCACACCACTATTTTAATGGTAACATTTCGAATGCACCTAATTCGAACATCATTTGATAAGCTTTTAATAACATAAAATAACTCCGGCCTTTACGAGAAGCAGTGAATAATTGAAAAATCGTAGAAAATTATTTAAATTTGATTCATATACTTAAATGAAATCTATGGATGCTAAAAAAATAGTCCAGACCAAATTCTGCCATTCGGATTGAAAACGCTTAAACCAAATTTGTGGTACTCTCACAGACACTACACTAGGTCCATAAACATCGCAATTTTTTTTCGCGGCTTGCGTTGCATTTTTACCTTTTTTAAATTTTAAAATGTATCGAATTTCTTCATTAGATTCACTCATCTTGACGGTACGAAAAACAAATGAAAATCACACATTTTCCTAATTTGAATTTGGAATTATGTTCTTTAAAATTTAAACTTTCAATGATACCAAAACCAGCCAGATACAAATAGTATAGCCAAAGAGATTTTATTACAAGTTCATACATACTATAATGCGAAAAGACTTTTTCCCCAACCTATATGTAGGTATAACTTATTCATTTCTGCAACAATACACCCGTCATTATGTCCCACACTCAACTTTATCTCGACATTCTATCAATACCTAAATCTACTTTCCGCCAATGATTTACTTATTATCTTCTTTCCCCAAATTTGTTTTTTCTATCCCAAAATACCTTTAAAACTCATGCCCGAATAGCACTGCGCGACCTCGATAACAATCGGACATTCACAAATACAATATATCGTCGAGTACACGCCCCCAACAACAACTTCTGATAACAAGTTCGTAAACAAAATAATACCTATCACTTTAGCTGATTATTACATCATTCGCTGGACTACGAAATCTAGCAACCTTCTTTGGGAGGCACGGCTAACGAACGAAACGACAGGCAACAACTGCAAAACAAGCTTCAGTCGGTAGCCGGCAGCTGGCAGAAACGCACGTGTATTTTATTAAACTGTTCTACATTCACACGTCACCATGTCTGAGCAAGGCCCCGCGTTTGACGTCAACGCAATGACGTTGACTCGGTGGGTGCTGCACCAACAGCGGACGGCACCGACAGCTACTGGTGACTTGACTCAACTCCTGAACTCCATCCAGACTGCTGTCAAGGCTATTCAATCGGCCGTGAGAAAAGCCGGCATCGCTAAACTGTTCGTATTTTTGTATTACTGTTATCTTATATAGAGAAAAAAACTTGATTTAAATCAGAGTTAACTAAACATCGACAGATAAGTGTTAGATTACTATGTGCACTCTTTATAAAACTTTCACGCCGGTAAAGCCGGTCTTTATAAACTACTTATCGATTACAGTAGCTATTTACTATTAAGTAGATAGATATCTTCTTAAGAGCTTCTCTAGGCGTTTAGGCCGGTTATGAAAGTGAAAATAATGTATATACCTACCTATTACACGTTTATTATTTACGATAATCACGATAACAAAATGCAAATGATAACAGCTTGACCTTCTCCCTGGCTGCGTTCAAATCAAAGAGCTAAGATGCAAACAATGACATGCCAATTAACGATGTCTCCGAAAATAAACTTTTGGGCATGCTACCGAGGAGATATTACTTATATTATTTTTATACCTAAGCGTTTCTTGTATATACAACATTTTGTTCGGAACGAAAACGAAATGAGAACGTTTTCAATACCTAACCGGTAAACAAGGAATAAGTAATAACGTAACGACGAAACTAAGCCGCACGGCCGTGAAATACCAACTGTCCGAACTGAATGAAATTCGTAATTTTCGTACACTAAGGTACGGCCTGTGGTACGGCTGAAATATCTTGGCAAGTCTGAACATAGGCACTACGAAATTTTGCGCATGTTCTCTCACTCACACTCGCCTCATGTTCCTAAAAACTGTTACTGCGCAGCCTTTTGCGCGAAGTTCAGACTTGCCAAGATATTTCAGCCGTAGTTTCGTATATAGAACAACCCAAAAATGGCAAAAAATACAATTTCCAAAAAACAAAACCAACTTCCAAAATAACACTTGAATGTGAATATGATAATAACTTTAATTTCGGAAGTCGGTGTCTTTGGATCTTTATTTTAGTTTTTTTTAATGTAATTTCTTTTTTATTTTTTTTTAAATTACTTATTTTTTATTTCGTAATTTTTAGTTTTAAGTAAACATTGTAATATTTGTTTGTAATATTAAGTAGTTTTGTTGTAAATATTGCACTACAATTTGACCAAGGTTTTGAGATATTTTACCTTTGACACCACACGTCCACACCGTAGCTCGTATCATTATACCAGGCCGTCACACTTAACATATTATTATGCTCGGTTCGAAACTAAACGAATCGTTTTGCTTACCAATGGTAGCATTTTTTATTATCAAACTGGGCATTTATATATGTACGTAGATTCGTAAGCTAATTTTACATGTAAGGGACTACTCACACTTATTCAGCTCCATTCGCGTTTCGCTGAACGATTTTGGTCACACTTATACAGTTCTGCTTCTATCAGCCGCGTACAGCGTCGTAAGAATGAGAAGCCGTCATAGCGTGTTATCTCCACTCAAACGCTTTTATCGCTTTTATTTCGTAAAAATTAAATAATTATTAACTTTAAAAGACGTCCGAATTCTCTCAATCCTTGCGTGTATAATGATTACGTAATAATAAATCAAATCTATGCAGGAACTATGCAGGTCGCAACTTAGCACAATTCACCAGCAGCGCTATTCTGTAAAAATCTCGACGTAAAAACTTAGGTGAAGTGAGCTGTCATTCCATCTGACGCTAGGGTTTGACAATATTGAGTCGACAAGGAGTCGAGAACCATCCCTGTACAACGCTGTCCGCCGCGTTCGACGCTGAACGCGGCGGAACAGCGCTGAATGCGGCAGAACAGCGCTGTACGCGGCAGAACATCGCTGAACTCTATAGCACTCTCATGATAATAATACATGTGTCCTCATTTTATACTTGTTTGCCGCGAAAGCTGAATAGACGCGTAAAGCTGAAAGGATGCGTACGCGTCTCCATACAAAATCGTTGTTTTCTATGGGCTTAGGCTGAATAGAGCTGAATAAGTGTGAGTAGTCCCTATTAGCTACTTCCATATATGGGAGGCTCTACTATACAAAGCTATGAGGTCTTTGCTTCATTACCTGTTGGTAAAGATACAGGAGTCTTAATTTTAACCAATAACGGTCCGTAAATATAGGAATCGGCCATTAATCCATATCTTGTGGGGTGGTTTTGGGATCTACCTCCTAGTGGTCCACCCCGGGCAACGGCACCACAGGCTTGCCTGTGGTACGGCTGAACGATCCCACTTAGCGGTGGTAGGCTCCGCAAGGGGCCGCCTGGCTCGCGACCACCATCCCACCGGAGTCCGGCGCCAAGCAGCTTGCTGTGTTCCGTCGGTGTGTGGGAGTGCCAGTGCCTTTGGGGGAGAAGGAGATTGTCAGTTGCGCTGTTTGGCACCGGTTGTGGTCTCTGGGTCAGCTAGCCGGGTAACTCATTTTGGAGGGTAGCGGGATCCGAAGCACGGTGCCAGTCCCGCAGTCAGTACCGCAGTCAGTAGGGGGCCCAAGTAGCACGCCAGCCACGTGCCAAAGGCTGCCCCGCCAACTCGCGAAAAATCCCGGTATGCTCCACCGTGCCAGCCGGCGACTGGATGGGAGGACCCGGTGGCCATATCCGGGGGGGTTCGGGCGTCCCCGCAGTCTCCAGATGAGTTCCCCGTAGGTTTGGTTGGCTCTAGAGTTCCACTTGGATCACTGAGCGGCGCCTCGACAAGTCGACTTTTTCCCCAACAACTCCACTCAATATGACACACAAAGCGAAGAAAAATAAGGTAAAACAACGGCTGCACTTCCTCCCACTAAAAGTGCACCTCACTAATATCAGGGGGTTGCACTCCAATCTCGATTCGGTCCATCACCACCTTGGGACCGAGAAGCCGCACCTGTTTTTCCTAACGGAGACGAAGATAACAACCCCGTCGGACGTACTCTCGGGTACTCTCTTGAACACAAGTTCAAGAAGCAAGCTGGGGTCTGTGTGTACGTCCGCGATGACATTTGTTGTCGTCGTCTCCGTTGCTTTGAAAAATCGGGTTTCTCTGCCATATGGCTACTTGTGGATACTGGCGTGGAGAAATATCTCTACATCGGCATCTACCGATCGCATAGCGGTGACCAGGAGACAACAGCGCTCTTTAATTTCCTCGTGGAGTCGACTGACGTAGCCCAGCAACGGTACCCAACGGCGAAGCTCATTTTTCTGGGGGACTTCAACGCCCATCATAAAGAATGGTTGTTCCCATACCAGAAAACTGACCATGCTGGATTGGAGGCGCGCAATTTTGCTTTAACGCTAGATCTAACCCAGATGGTGAATGTGGCAACGCGGGTACCGGATGTTGACGGCCATACACCCAATTGCTTGGACCTTCTGCTGGCATCTGATCCGGACAGTCATTCGGTATCGGTCTCAGCCCCGCTGGGAACGTCTGACCACTGTCTGGTGAAATCCATATCAACCTGCTCTCCTCCAGATGAGAGCCCTAGAGGCACGAGGCGAGTATGGCGATACGGGTCAGCAGACTGGGATGAGATGCGGCACTTTTTTGCGTCTTATCCATGGCGGCAAGTGTGCTTTTCCTCGGGTGACTCCTCGCGCTGTGCTGACGCGGTTGCGGACGTGATTCGGCAGGGGATGGAATATTTTATTCCATTCTCCGACATCCCGCTCGGTCACAAATCCCGGCCTTGGTATAATGCAGAATGTGCCCACGCTGAGGCCCGAAAAGAGACTGCCTACCAAGCCTGGGTCAAGGCCCGCGACCGCAAAATTAGAGCGCGCAGGGTTCGCGCGAAGAAGAGAGCCTTTAATTCTGCCGCCAAGTTCTGCAAGCGGGTTTTGCGTAGGGCACGTTTTGACCATGTCGGACATATCGGGGCCAGGCTGGCTTCGCACCCTCCGGGTAGTAAACAGTTCTGGTCCCTGTCTAAAGCGGTTGAAACGAATTGCTGTCGTCCCACTTTACCTCCTATGATGAAACCTGATGGGTCGCTGGCTCACTCTGCAACTGAGAAGGCAAATTTATTTGCATCCCTCTTCGCAAGCAATTCACGTCTAGACGCTGGCTCAAAGCAACCACCTACTGTACCTCATTGTGACTCCTCGATGCCGGAGATCGCAGTACACATTAAAGAGGTCCGAAGAGTATTGTGCAGTCTAGACGTGAACAAGGCCAGCGGGCCTGACGGCATTCCAGCGAGAGTGTTGAGGCAGTGTGCGCCTGAACTGTCTCCTGTATTGACACGTTTGTTCCGCCTCTCTCTTGAAAAAAGAACGGTGCCGAAATCCTGGAAGCTTGCAAATGTACAACCAGTGCCCAAAAAAGGCGACCGTGCAGACCCTGCCCATTACCGTCCGATCGCCATTACCTCCATTCTGTGCAAAGTTTTGGAAAGGGTACTGAACAATAAGTTGCTGAACTACCTTGAAGACAATGATCTCCTCAGTGACCGTCAATATGGCTTTCGCCGGGGATGGTCAACTGGCGATCTTCTTGTGTATGTCACGCACTGCTGTGGCGAAGCCATCGAGAAACACGGCGAAGCACTGGCTGTATCGCTTGACATCTCGAAGGCCTTTGACAGGGTCTGGCACGCTGCTCTGCTCAGCAAGCTTCCTGCTTATGGCATCCCAGCTGATTTTTGTAGCTGGATATCAGATTTCCTTAGTGAACGGTCGATTAAAGTAGTTGTTGATGGCTGCTCTTCTGACCTTATGGCTATTGATGCCGGAGTTCCTCAGGGGTCTGTTCTCTCTGCAACTCTTTTCCTGCTGCACATCAATGACCTGCTTCGGCCTGGTATTGTTGGGTACGCAGATGACAGTACAGTTTCAGAGAGATACTTGTCCAGAGCAAAAACCAGCGGGGCCGAAGTTCGTTCCTTGAGAGAGGCCATGGTAGAGCGGACAGATTTGACCTTAAGCTTTGTCTCCCAGTGGGGTGATGATAATCTGGTCTCTTTTAACGCCACCAAAACGCAGGCGTGTCTTTTTACCGCTAAAAAGAGTCGTTTCGCCCAAACTCCCACTTTTCGGGGTACATCTGTTCCTGTAATTGATCGACTTGAGCTCCTAGGCATGGAGTTGACATCTGGTCTCAACTTCGGCGCCACCATCGAGTACAAGGCCCAAACTGCGGCCAAGAAACTGGGCATCCTAAATAGGGTGAAGCGATACTTTACGCCTGGACAGCTTTTAACCCTATACAAAGCGCAAGTCCGATCCTGCATGGAGTATTGCAGTCACCTTTGGGATGGATCAGCTAAGTACCAACTAGCCGCGCTTGACTCGGTGGAACGCAGAGCTAAGAGGCTCATTGGCGACGTAAAACTGGTGGATGCCAAGCTTCATAGCTTGGCTCATCGCCGCAAGGTTGCCTGCTTGTCGGTCTTCTACAGATTGTACTTCGGAGAGTGTGCCCGAGAACTCCACGACCTCATTCCACCGGCCCCCTTCTACCACCGGACATCTAGACGCACTGCCAGTTACCATCCCTACCTGGTTACTATTCCACCAATTCGCACTAAGCGCTTCCAAATGTCTTTTATAATGCGCACAGCAAAAGAGTGGAACTCGCTACCTGCGTCTGTGTTTCCGAACGTATACAACCCTAATCTCTTCAAAGTGAGAGTTAACAGGCTTCTTCTGGGTAAGCTCACTCCATCGTCGACTTTCTCTGTCACCTCTGACCTAGACTAGAGTCAAGAGCAAACCCATCACAAATAAAAAAAAAAAAAATCTTGAAAACTACTTACCGATTTTGATGAAACATGTACTGTTCCCTAAGTTGAATTAAATGTAAGCCAATAAAAATAAAAATGGTCGCAATCCGATTAATAGTTTCGGAGAAGTGCGTGGACAAACATACATCATATAACTATAAGTAATAATATTGTGAATCTATTGCAGTTCCAATAACATTCAAATTGACAAGCTACTTTTAAAATTGGAATTGTTTAATCGATCGCCCTTTTTTAATTGCTGACTGGGCCCTCTAGACATCGATCACGCCTGATGGAAAGCGACGGATAATTATGGATAAGTTATAATAATATGATAGAAAGAGCGTGCCCAGAAAATGCCTGTTCTGCTTTGAAGGCATCGGGATATTGCTCAACGCAGTTTGGTAAAGTTGCATTTGCCATAAGTATGTACCTACCTCACATAATCGGGCCAATACGTAAGAGATACACACACACCCATGCAAGCCGATTAGAAACCTAGAGCCCCTAGGCACTTGAATTTTAGCCCCCCGAAGCCATTTTGGAAAGGACCACACACAAAATGTTAGGAAGAAGACGTTCGGCCATTTTGCTGAAATATGTTTTAAACCATACAAAATATGAATTGAACTTGTGATTGATGTTAATAAGTACCTACTTTTCGATTATATAAAATTCATCTTTCTGACTATAACGTTAAAATTGATATATGCATCTCTAAAACTCGCCATTTTTGACTTTCAATCAGCATGTTACAGTATAGTTATACAGTAAAGTTGTACCAAAATTGCAGCCAAATTCTCCGAACGGCTATTTCCTAAAAAAATGTGCGGAGTCCTTTAGCAAATAGAATCCACTAGTAGGTAAATAAAATATTATTTTTTACCAACTTCATAAATATCAGAAATAATGCAGTCTATGATGATATGTCACCATAGTAATATTATTTACTTCAAGGGTCGTCATAAATCGACGCTTCTAAACAAACACGTTCATTTCCTCGTATCCCTTATCACTCAAGTTACTTTCTTGAACCAATTTACTAACTTACTTCAAACAACACTCATTTGTACTTTTGTAAAAACGTGTCAACAAGTTACAAGCTTCATTCCTCTCGTTAATGATAAATGATTTTATTTCTGTAAGTAGGTTTGTATAAACACACACGTCCATCATGTTTTTAATAATAAAAACGTTAATAAATATAAAAATATAAATAGGTCGGCATTTCCTATCTGACTACTCTGAGAAGAAAGGCCGAAATAAATTCAGGGATCTCTTTTAAAGTCCAGACATGATCTTGGTCAGTTCATGTGAAGACCATGTAGATCGGTATCTGAAATGATCTTTTGAGGAATGAACCACACAGATTGAGAGGGCCTGTCCAGTCCGTACACGCATTTGTCAGTAATCGCGCAGCTCAACTCGGAACTCGAGGAGCTCAACGATTCGTCGAACAATACCAAAGAAAGGAAAGAAAGGATATTTGGGTAGGCCGCATTAATTACTCAAATGGCCAGACCATAATTAAAAATAATTCAGAGAAAAAAAAAAACAAACAACACAACAATGACCCACATAGCCTTCAGATTCACAATAATTAAAATAATATAATACTTTACAAAGTCAACCATATCCGTGTCCATATTTAAGTCAACCTTATCTGTGTATAATTATATAAGGCAGGGTACATACTCGTAGTTCTTCCATAGTTCAAGTTACCCACTTCTTAAGTGTCACTTTTCTCTTGGATATGGCTTTTGTTTGCCATTAATATGCTCAAACATTCACATTCAACGGATGACTTGTTATTTTTTACGAAAAATTGTATTGTATTTGAAGCTCGTATGAAATATCCGCTTGGTTGGTTAAAAATAATATTTTCTGTTTCTACACTTGGATTCTATTTGCTAAAGGACTCCGCACAATTTTTTAGGAAATAACCGTTCGGCGAATTTGGCTGTAATTTTAGTAACATGCTGACTGA
This sequence comes from Dicycla oo, assembly GCA_948252095.1. Lineage (NCBI taxonomy): Eukaryota > Metazoa > Arthropoda > Insecta > Lepidoptera > Noctuidae > Dicycla > Dicycla oo. Next base: position 21,624,406 of record OX411726.1, on the reverse strand, counting down.
AAGTCGAAAACAAATAATGACGAGTTTTAGAGATGTCAGAAAGATGAATTTTACATAATCAATTTTTTTTAAAAATCAAAGAAAACCACCGATTTCCAACGAAACATACGACTTACGACTTTCAACGAATTGAAAAATAACATTAATTTCAAAAGTCGGTGTCTTTGGATCTGTATTGTAGTTTTTGCCACCGACTTCTGAAATTAAAGTTATTTTTCACTTTGTAGTGTTTTTTTGGAAGTCGGTGGTTTTTTTTTTTTTTTGTAATAAAGTTTTTATTTTTCACTTTTTATTACGTCACTCTGTAATTTATCTAAGTTACAAGAGCGTAATATCAACTGCTCATCACCTTTTACAAAATATTGCTTTTCCGATCTAGGGACGTTAATTGTTGAGGAGCTCTCCTAGTAAGAACCAGGAGAACTGGAGCTGATGGTGAAGTCACCATTAGCTCCATTTCACCATATGCAGTGTGACGTTCATAAATTGCTTAGCAACAATATTAAAGTAGATACTTAATCGAATCGCAACCCGTGAAATGCTTTTTATTGAGTAAATAGTTACTTACTTCATTGTTCAATTATTCAGAAAATATTATTTTGTAAGTTATTCATAAACGTGTTTCTTAGTTTCGTGTTCAGAAAGTTGTAAGTAAAAGTAAAAATACAACTGAGTATTTTGTGAATATTTCAAGTGCCTACCTGTTTCCATTATTGATATCGACCAAAAACGGGCAAAAAAAAAATCGCGTTTGTTGTATGGGAGCCCCCCTTAAATTTTTATTTTGTTTTTAGTATTTGTTGTTATATCGGCAACAGAAATACATCATTTGTGAAAATTTCAACTGTCTAGCTATCGCGGTTCTTGAGATACAGCCTGGTGACAGACAGACGGACGGACAGATATCGAAGTCTTAGTAATAGGGTCCCGTTTTTACCCTTTGGGTATGGAACCCTAAAAAAGTATTTATGACGGTCCTAAGCCCGTAAAAGTATGAAGAGAAAATTGGAATAACTTTTAGATAAGTACCTACCTATTGTGTTTCGATAGCAAAAGAGTACGTAGGTAGCGCAAGGCTTAGTCACGAGCAGTCGTCCGTTTGCGCTGTAGCTATACTATTGGTTCGAGATCGCGTTCGAGTTTTGTTTTTCACAAATGTAAATCTGCCATTTTTTAATACTTCATTTTAATTTTTTTATAAATCGATTGTACTATCAAGACAAAATCATTTCGCTTCGGGAAAACAACCATTAAAATTTCACGCTGCATATATTAAAAAGAGGGTACTTATTCACATCAATCACAACAAGTTTCAATTCATATTGGTTTAAAAACATATTTCAGCCAAATTGGCCGAACGTCTTTTTCCTCCAAAATATAAGTTTTTTTTTTTTATTTGTGATGGGTTTGCTCTTGACTCTAGTCTAGGTTCTGACCTAGACCAGTGACAGAGACAAAGTCGACGATGGAGTGAGCTTACCCAGAAGAAGCCTGTTCACTCTCACTTTGAAGAGATTAGGGTTGTATACGTTCGGAAACACAGACGCATATTTATACGACGCATATTTAGACGCATAGACAGTTATTTTGCGTCTCGTCCTTTGAAACGCCATACGCGTAAAGAAATGTCAAAGTGCTTTTTTCAGGTTTAATCGAGCCTAGCGGTCATGTTAGGCATTATAATAACGTAAGACTCGTAGACAAATTTCGACAAATCGAGAAAAAGAGCGATCTCACGCTTGTCATGTTAGCCCTGCTGGATTCAAAACATGTACTCGCGCCAAAAAAGTCGTTGGCAAGAAACAAAAATACAAAACCAAAGACACCGACTTCCGAAATTAAAGTTATTAACTACTTTTTTACTAAAAACTAAAAATTACGAGTTAAAAAATTATTGAAAAAAACTTTTTAGCAAAAAATAAAACCGACTTCTAAAACAAAACACTACAAAGTGAAAAATAACTTTAATTTCGGAAGTCGGTGTCTTTCGTTTTGTATTTTCGTTTTTTGCCACCGACTTCCGAAATTAAAGTTATTTTTCACTTTGTAGTGTTTTGTTTTAGAAGTCGGTTTTATTTTTTGCTAAAAAGTTTTTATTTTTCACTTTTTAGTTGTGGAACCTACCCCACACAAATTCGAATACATAATTGAGCACAATAATTGTAGATATAGCCATGTAAATAACAGTGATAGGAAGTTATTAAAACATCATCACATCATCCATATAAAATAAGTGGGAAATATACGCATTATTGAAGCTAACTCAAAAACTCCCGAAGCAAAGTTAATAAAATTTATATGGGACCACCTCGGAGGTATACCCTTTCAAACAAAAAAAGAATTTTCCAAATCGGTCCATCCGTCTTTGAGTAATCGCGTAACAAACATACAAAAAAAAAAAACAAAAAAAAATACAGACGAATTGAGAACCTCCTCCTTTTGGAAGTTGGTTAAAAAAATTAAACTTACTTCAAAACGAAATTAACTCAAAATTATGAAATAACTTTAATTTCGGAAGTCGTTGGCAAAAAACTAAAATACAAATCCCAAGACACCGACTTCCGCAATTAAACTTTTCATAATTTTGAGTTAATTTCTTTTTGAACTTGGTTATTTTTTTTTTCACTTTGTAGTGTTTTGGAAGTCTTATTCTTTAAGGGAGGACTACAGTAAAATTCAATTTTAGACAGACCTCCAAAGTATCTCCAATACTTTCGCTGGACTTAAAAACTTCTTTTTGTCATCAGGCACGGCATATCGGGCGACACCAACGTCCAAGGGGAGCAAGTGAAGAAGTTGGATGTCTTGTCCAATGACCTCTTCATCAATATGCTCAAATCTTCCTTCACCGCGTGCCTCCTGGTCTCAGAAGAGAATCCCACTGTTATTGAAGTAAGTATCCTGTAAAAACTACAATTTTGCTGATTTTCTACGTTTGGTTTTGCGGGTAGGTTATTATTCAAAATACCTACATAGGAAGACGTGACGTGGTGTGTTGATATAAATAGATGTGTGTGAAAGCTGATATGGCTAGAAAGGGGCCACTACTGAGGTGACTAAGTGAATAAGTATGGAAGACCTGTTGCGCAGGCCTAAATAAAAAACCGGCCAAGTGCGTGTCCGACTACGCACAATGAAGGGTTCCGCAGTTGGGAAGAATTAAGTTTGTACGCACAATATTGAGGGATTTATTTTACCTTGTTATTGTAAGACCATAGACTTCTTGTAGGTTTTCCTGTATGTAATCTGTAAGTATAGAACTACTTTATGCATTTTTTTTGTTCAAAAATTTAGGCTCTGTAGTTTTGGAGAAAAGGGGGGAATGGTCAGTTTATTATATTTACGTTATACGTCCGTGTTTGGGTCACAGAAATTTATGTTCATCTGGAATATTTTGTTTAGCTTATATTAGCTATGAACTAGAGACAAAGATAGAAATAGACGAAGATTCCTGTGCCAGCATTAGATTCGGAGCAAATTGGCTGTGAGAGACGGACAGACAGACATACACACGAGTGATCATATAAGGGTTCTGTTTTTCATTTGGACGTACGGAACCCTAAAAAGAGAACGATGATGATAGATACATAATTATATCTAAGTACATAATCTTGTTGCAGCTTTCAAAGATCACGCAAAAGTACGGCAAAATCCGGTAGTAATATACAGGGTGTCCGGTAATGAATGGATAACCTTGAAATGTCTTATAGTATAACTTATGGCCGTTCAGAAAAAAAATTGAAACAAAATATATCATAAGTAGTACCTAAGTTATGATTTTTTTAAAAGAAAGGTCTATTTTTTTTTACCTTGTTTTACTTTTATGAACACTACGATCAGAAATGAATGGATTCCATCGGTTTGTTGTTATTTTATTATTATACACGAACTATGCTAATAGATAAACAGTCAATAGTATGACTAGCTATTGCACTTTTTTATTAAAAAATTAGCAGATTAATTAATTTTAGAAAAACTTTGCAAAATTTATTTTTTAAACTATGTTTAAACATCTTGGGTATAAAAAAAATGTATGAATACATGAGTGGCCAATAATTTTAAAATAATGTCACTTTCAAGTAGATTTTATAATGGTACAATTCATAAATGTATCTACAATAAATAGTGAATTATTGCGATTAATGTAGAAAAGGAGAAAATTTTACTAAATATCAAAATTTGTAATATGGGAACATTTTTTAAATTTAATTGTACCTGAACTTTGGGGATTAATAAAAAACAACATTTAACATAAACAACACTTTATTATCATTCGTTTATAATAAATGTTCAAACTGCCGGCCTCCCACTCTTATGCAGGCCCTACATCTACGGATAAATGATCTACGGAGCAGTCTTGTGTACCGTCGTTCACTAATTTTTGATGCGGCTGCTCTGACTCGTCTTCTTAATTCTTCTAAAGACCTTATAGGCTTACAGTATACTTCCTCTTTAAGGCAGCCCCAATAAAAAAAATCCAATGGATTTAGGTCCGGTGAACGTGGAGGCCACAAAATTGGCCCTAGCCGCCCGATCCATCTATCTGGGTACGTGTTATTTAAAAATGCACGAACAGATACAGCATAATGCGCAGGACAGCCGTCATTTTGCAACCAATATGACTCCCTCAGCTCCTCGGGCACTTCTTCTAATAAATTGGGGAGATCATTTTGAAGAAACTCCAAATAACTTTGCCCTGTTAACTTCCCCGGTAATTCAAATGGCCCGATTATTATTCCACTTAATATTCCAGTCCAATAATTGATTTTAAATTGGTATTGGGATCTATCTTCACGCATAAGATGGGGATTTTCTAATTCCCAACCGTGTAAATTATGAAGATTCATGTATCCATCTCTTTTGAATGTTGACTCGTCGCTTCACAGAATTTTATTAAAAAATTGCGGGTCTTCTTCGATTTTTGCCAGCATTTCTCGGCAAAAACGCAATCTAGCTGCATAATCTCTTGGTTGGAGAGTTTGCACGCGTGTAACGTGGTAAGGGTGGAATTTATTTTTTTTCAAAATATCGTGCACGGTCGATTTTCCGATACCTGTGCGTCGAGCTATTGTTCGTGTAGAGGTAGAAGGATCGTTTTCGACTTCCTCAAGCACGGCTTCTTCTACATCAAGACGAGCGATTCTTCCACTGCTTGTACCACCGACACCACTACCAGGCAATCTTCCTTCGGAGTAACAACCGTGGACACGAATAAATACGCGGTAGTCTGGGTGGCGCGCATTAGGGTATCTCTCCCTATAGAGCGCTGCAGCTGCATTTGCGTTACCTCTGCATTCTCCATAAATGTAATGCATATTTGCATATTCTTGTGCCGTATACTGACGTGGCATTTTGATACACAAAAACACAAAAGTCCAGTTTAGTCCAAAAACAAACCAAATCGTCGCAAATATCACCAAACAAAACAAGTCCAAATCAGTAAGCAAAACGAATAGTCCAATAAAATAGCCACGTGGTCGTTTTAACACTGATTCAAAGTAAATCACGATAATTGCAAACGGAAACTAAATAAACACATGCGAAGTCGAGCAAGTCGAGAAACGCACTAAAAGTATGAGTGCTTACCTGATGTTTTACATTTATTTCCTCTCTCTCGCACCTAGCCGATTCAGACCCTCTTTGTCTAACATAACACAAAAGAATGACAGCACGGCGTGCGCGCAGGTAGCAAATATGAAGGTCACACGACCCATTTCACGCTTTTAAAGTAACTATTTTAATCATTATGAGTATTTGTAAATTTCTGACAATTTGGTTTCAATACGCAATTTTTATTCACTACAAATTCCTTAAATGTATTTTTGATTAATCTTCAGTGGTCAGAAGCAATTTAATTTAAAAAAAGTTCCTACATTACTTTTGACATTTGGTAAAATTTTCTCCTTTTCTACATTAATGGCAATAATTCACTATTTATTGTAGATACATTTATGAATTGTACCATTATAAAATCTACTTGAAAGTGACATTATTTTAAAATTATTGGCCACTCATGTATTCATACATTTTTTTTATACCCAAGATGTTTAAACATAGTTTAAAAAATAAATTTTGCAAAGTTTTTCTAAAATTAATTAATTTGCTAATTTTTTAATAAAAAAGTGCAATAGCTAGTCATACTATTGACTGTTTATCTATTAGCATAGTTCGTGTATAATAATAAAATAACAACAAACCGATGGAATCCATTCATTTCTGATCGTAGTGTTCATAAAAGTAAAACAAGGTAAAAAAAATTAGACCTTTCTTTTAAAAAAATCATAACTTAGGTACTACTTATGATATATTTTGTTTCAATTTTTTTTCTGAACGGCCATAAGTTATACTATAAGACATTTCAAGGTTATCCATTCATTACCGGACACCCTGTATATCACTACTGCCGTAAAGAAAAAGGACGTATCAACAGAAATATTGAAATGGAGAAAAATATATATTTTTTCCTGTTTTGTAAATAACTCTATTTCGAAAAAATGTCAGTTGTCTTTTTTCCTTATGACGGCAGACTAGTAGACTCGGGTTTCTTCGTAGACAGTGACTTTTCCATAGCAACGGCCGTTGCTATGGAAAAGTCATTTTCTACCTTTGTTTTTATTCCGCGCTATCTACCTTTTACTCCGTGCTTTCTACTAAGAATCCCGAGTCTTTTGACCTCGTGCTCGGGAAGAAGAGATTTCGAGAAGGTTAGACAAATGATTTCTATTCTACAGTAGATTAGAAATAGAAAGCGTCATGCTAAGCCTAGGTACTAGTCGACCCAGCTCTGCTCGTAGTGAAATAGAGAAAACGAATTTTCCCAGATATGAGATCTAGCTAGATCGATTTTTCGCCCCCGTAAACCCCCCTATATTGCAACTTTCATCGAAATCGTTAGAGCTGTTTTCGAGAACGTGATTACAAATGCAGGCTGTATCAGAAAGGTGTGGTACAGACCATCAAACTGAACAACTTTCTCCGTGGGACCAACATCGTAAACGAGAAAAAATAATCAGCTGTCCACATTTGGGACGAGTTGATATTAAAGTTTTCTACGGGACTGCTGGTACTTTTTACCGACTTCAAAAAAAAAACGGAGGTTATCAATTCGACACGTATGTATGTAATATTATTGGAACTACAATATATCCACATATGATAATCTATTAGGGCTTCCAAACAAATATACAAAATTTTATAGATGTATGTATGTTTGTCCACGTATTTCTCCGAAACTATTAATCGGATCGTGACCATTTTGGCTTACATTTACTTCAACTTAGGGAACAGTGCAAGTTTCATCAAAATCGGTTCTGTAGTTTTCAAGATAATGGACGTGTAAGTGTGACGGCCTGGCTTATTGATACGTGAGCTACGGGTGTGGTGGCAAAGAGAAACATCGCAAAACCTTGGTCAAATTCTAGTGCAATATTTATAACAAAACTATTAACTAGGTACTTCTTACAAACAAATATTTCAGTCTTTACTAAAAACTAAAAATTACGAAATAAAAAATAATTTAAAAAAATAAATCGACTTCATAAACAAATTAGCCCAAAATTATGAAATAACTTTAATTTCGGAAATCGGTGGCAACAAACTAAAATACAGATCCCAAGACACCGACTTCCGAAATTAAAGTTATTTCATAATTTTGAGTTAATTTGTTTTTGAAGTCAATTTAATTATTTTAAATTATTTTTTCTCGATTACGATGCTGGTCCCATGGAGGAAGTGGTTCAGTTTCATGGTCTGTACCACGCCCTTAAATTTCTCCTCCCTTTCTCCTCTTTAATTTCTAAATCAGCTGCTCCCTACATTTTGACGAGTTATGCGAACATGAATGTATGGTACCTACAGCTGATTTTTTTCGCGAATTCAGGTTTGGTCCCATAGTAAAAGTTGTTTGTTATCATGATTACAATCATGTGTATATATATGTGTATCGGTCACTAATTACTAGTCACCTTATACAGTATGTTAGGTTAAACGAGGGACATATTGAGGGAGGGTATTCAGTATTCGATTCTCGTCCCAAATATGTAAAAAAATCTACAACCTTAATGTATGACGTAATTGTCCAATAAAATACATCATTCATGAACACTGAGCGCGCAAGAAGAGAACTTGTAAACAGTAAAATAATCACGCTGCAAAACACGTGCCGATCCTGCTGAAAAGGAAGCCCGTCGTGCGCAAACCCCGCCCCTTTCCTTTGTGTTGTCTGCGATGCACCGACAAGACCAATGACTATATTAATTCTCTTTGGACAGGACACACTCCCGCGCTGACCGGGACCGCAGTCTATGCGAGTGCGCCGCTATTTCTGCATGTCTATTTGTGCTTCCGCGTATCACTTAAACAACCCCGCTTACTTCGCGATAAATGTGTCCTGTAAACGTGTATTTCAATAAACAAGGATAACGTCTTATCAATATTCCAACAAAGAATATTGGGATATGGTTCGTGCCTACGCGTTATCTAATGATAGTGTGAGAGAAGCCATTAATTTGTATCCACAAGAGAGTACTCGAAATGCTGTAAGACGGTTCGGTGTATCGCATTGGACTGTGTGGAAGCTGGTGCATGAAGAAGGAATGCACCCACACCATTTTCAAGAACTCAGGGTCAACGACCACAAACCACGGGTGAATTTTTGGCGCTGGTTCTTGTCTAATTTAGACAAAAACATTTATTTTATTTTTTTATTTGTGATGGGTTTGCTCTTGACTCTAGTCTAGGTCAGAGGGGACAGAGACAAAGTCGACGATGGAGTGAGCTTACCCAGAAGGAGCCTGTTCACTGTCACTTTGAAGAGATTAGGGTTGTATGCGCTCGGAAACACAAACGCAGGTAGTGAGTTCCACTCTTTTGCTGTGCGCATTATAAAATACATTTGGAAGCACTTAGTGCGAATTGGTGGAATAGCAACTGATGAACGTTTACACGAATGGGGATATTTAATGTGCATAATGAACATTAGTGGAGTAATGAAAATCCCTAGTTCTGCGATCGCTAGCGCAAGGGTTGCGAGACTTTTTGCGAAATTTTTGGTATGGTCCTGTCTGTTATTTATCAGTGTTTTTTTTTTATCACCATGTAAGCATGAACTATTGTGGGTTTGAATACGTCCTTTGTTTAAACTAACATTCTGTATATAGGTATTATACAGATATTGCTCATTTAATAGTATAGGATATACTATAGCCTACCCGTCGATATTTTTATATTTGACTTATCACTTATCAGTCAGGGTCAAAAGTAAATTACAATTAATGATAGAGATACCACGCCGAATAAACAAGGTTTCATTATTGAACCGTCAAGAGACAGTCACTGAGAATCGGATTTGAATCCGAAACATACTATTACAGTAATTAATATAACAGCAGCCTACGCAAATACAATTAACCCAAGTTGTGAGAGTTTCACGCCAGATCAAATGGCAGATAATCTTTAAATGACTTACTTGCGTCTTTCCTACAAATGTTAAGGTCGCCTACCTTGACATTTGTAGAGAAAGATATCCAGTCTAACCAGATCCAGTTGAATTAATATCGCCCAACCGAACTAAAAATAGGTTACAATAGGTGAACGCAGTAGAAGCCTATGGCATACCTACTCGTAGTTTTTTTGTTTGTTTTTACAATAGCTTAGACAGATATTGCTCTATCAATAAACACTACACGTTTGAAGTAAACTTGAACAATAAAAAACAGAAATTTTGAAAAAACTTTATAAATCGTTAAAAATTATAGAAATTCAAATCATACGCACTACGCAGGGTGCGTAGTGCGTATGATTTGAATTTCGATATATTAAAAAAAAAAAACAAAGTATGCCATAGGCCTCTACACTTCACCTATTATACCCTATTTTTTCAAGACGGTAAAAAAGTCACCCAGTAAGTATAAGTATTTTTAACCGACTTCAAAAAGGAGGAGGTTCTCAATTCGTCTGTATGTTTTTTTTTTATGTATGTTTGTTACGCGATTACTCAAAGACGGATTGACCGATTTGGAAAATTCTCTTTTTGTTTGAAAGGGTATACTTCCGAGGTGGTCCCATATAAATTTTATTAACTTTGCTTTAGCAGTTTTTGAGTTAGCTTCAATAATGTGTATAATTCCCACTTATTTTATGTGGATGATGTGATGATGTTTTAATAACTTCCTATCACTGTTATTTACATGGCTATATTATCTACAATTATTATGCTCAATTATGTATTCGAATTTGTGTGGGGTAGGTTCCACAACTAAAAAAGTGAAAAATAAAAACATTTTAGCAAAAAATAAAACCGACTTCCAAAACAAAACACTACAAAGTGAAAAATAACATTAATTTCGGAAGTCGGTGGCAAAAAACGAAAATACAAAACCAAAGACACCGACTACCGAAATTAATGTTATTTTTCACTTTGTAGTGTTTTGTTTTGGAAGTCGGTTTTATTTTTTGCTAAAAAGTTTTTATATCTCACGAAGCGACACGCTTTACTTGTGTTTACCAAGTGTGCAACACGCTGTGAATGTGTGCATGGAGACGAGTAGTGTCAGCACATAATACTCACACGCACACACATACACACACGCTTCCGACTTCGTCATTGTCTCGGACGGTACTGACACAGATACAACTCCAGCGCTTACACACACATTCACACTTGATAAACACTAGTAAAGCGCGTGTCGCTTCGTGAGATAAAAATACTGTATTTATTTTTTAAGTGTTACGTTGTTTTTTTAAATATGGCGAAATGGACACGAAAATATTTGTCGGATTAATCCGACGTAAGCGGTTAAAGGGTTATTTAAGGTGTCCGCAATTCCGCATCAGTGACTTTGGTGTTGTTTACTATAGGTAGTGCTGCGGATGTGAATGCGCTAAAGACAGCGCAAAGGCTTCCTTTCATATCTTCCACTTGTCTCTGCTACAGCCAATCTGTCTGACGCCAATGTGCTCGAGTCCTTAGATGTGAATCCAGTATATTCTGCCATCACCCTTGGACCTAATAATCAAAATCTAAGCACTAATATATTCTATTTGGTTCTCAGGTAGAAAGTGAGAGACGTGGTAAATACGTGGTGTGCTTCGACCCGCTTGATGGCTCATCTAACATCGATTGTCTCGTGTCAGTCGGATCTATCTTCTCTATTTTCAAGTAAGTATTAACTTGGTACTTAACTGACGTTCTATTTACTGTGCTGTGTTCCATCACAGAACTTCACATAGAGGCGCTATGCAATGAGCAGGGTACAGAAAGTCTAGTCCCTAAGCACGAAATCTGTAGTATCGGCTGAAGTTATGGTCGTTTCCTACTCCGTAACACCTATAATGGACTACCGTCGACCGAGCTCTGCTCGGGTGAAAATAGGGTAAACGAATTTTCCCAAATATGAGACCTAGCTAGATAGATTTTTCTTTTATCGAAATGGTTTTCGAGAACTTTACCAGGAACGCTTTCCTGGTAGACGATTACCTGGCCGCAGAGTCTTCCAAGACACATACCGACGCATACGCGAGACTGGCAGTGCCACTTTTCATGAACCAAGGGGCCATATTGTGAGACATAATTTTGAAGTGGACGAGGGAATTCTGACACTTTTTGAAGAAGACCCTACAAGAAGCATTAGAAATGTGGTAGCACATCTTGATATTTCAATATGGAAAGTGTGGAAAGTTCTTGAGCAAACCGAAAAGCATTCCACTACACTCCGGTGCAAGGTATATACGGTCTTGGCATGCTTTCCACCAGGCTTTTGATGGTGTCCTGTGGAATATGCTCCCACTCAGCCGAGATCACACGTTTAAGCTCCCTGATGTTTTGTGAAAGTGGTTGGACAGATCGTACTCGCCTTCTTAGGAGGTCACAGACGTGCTCAATGGGGTTAAGGCCCCCGGCCTTTTGCATACGACCTCTTGCATATAAGTATCTACGTCGCGACGTAGATGCTTATATGGACGGACGGCGACGCGTCGCCAGAACGGTGGGTCCGAGCATTATCGTCAGTCAGTGCAGGTTGTGCATGTTGACTAAGGATTTCTGTTATGTACCTTTGCGCATTTAGTGAGCCATTTTCAATGAATACGATCTCGGTACGATAGCTGGAAGTTACGCCTGCCCTAAACATAACGGAATATCCACCATAAGGAGTGATTTCTTCAAAACACACGTCGGCATAGCGTTCCCCTGGTCTTCGTAACACTCGCCGACGTCGGTCCTCACCTTTCAGACAAATTCGAGCCTCATCGGAAAAGAGTACGCTCCTCCAGTTACCTAGTGTCCAAAATGGGCAATTTCAAGCACACATCAATCGAGCAATCCGGTGCTCACGGAGTAACTTAGTGACCCGCGCTGGTCGTCGACTGCGTATATCAGCCGCTGAAAGCCTCCTCCTCACTGTCCATAGGCTAACTTGTGCTCCTCGTACCTCTTCAAGGTTTCTTTTGAGGTCTATGTAACTGCATTTGCGGTTCCTCAGCGCCTGAGTCACTAAAAAGTGCAACGTTTTCTCCCAGAACCTTGTCTTCTCTGAACGGAACCTGTCTCTTTGGTATCGAGTGCAGATTCTTTAGACGGTTGAACGACTCACGTTTAACCGCTGTGAGACGTAACACTGGCTACACCCCTCTTCCAGCAGCGCTATAATTTTACTAGCTCTTATTGCTTTTTCTGCCATTATAATCGACACAAATATATTTGTTTTAAGTCACAATTAGGATTATGCGACAAACATAAATTATTCTACTGAAAATAAAGAGAAGTTAGTTTTAGTTGCCTGATAACCTTTTAACCGCAAACCCGCGAAAAGTAAGTAAAAAGTGACAAACTGAAAAAGGGATTCTTATTTTTAAAAACAAAAGTTCAGAATTTGGAATTAACTTTTTTTTCATACCCAGACTATTAAGAGGGCCCTAACCGGCCCGTCTATCATCAACGCGAGCGTGGTCGAAAAGCTTGTTGTTTCATCCAGCGCAACGCCCGTTGCCACACAAGCAAGTGAGAACGCGAATTAACGCGATAACATTGAACGAAAAATAGTGTGCGGAAATTTTGTGAAGCTTTTTCCAGGAAATACGTTTAGCAAGTCTTAAAAGTTTGTGAAATGAATGTTGGTCATTTAGAATCTCCATTACATGTGAAAGGTTTCTGTCGATATGTTTTCTTTACTTTTACAATTTATGAGTAGGTAGGTACATTATGAACGGCCAAAGTTCAGGTAAAAACTGTGCAACTAAACAGATTTTTGGAGGCTTATATTGAATATGATTCTCCAAATTTTTATTTTTCGCTTTGATAGAAACCTAGATACATTGCACAAAATACCTATTAGTTAAAAAATTTCGTAGAAAGATATGTTAAAACGCTATAATCACGTACGAGCGTTTGTATGAAAAGTATGACGGGTTGGTTAACATAGTTTGGCTATTAAAACCTCTTTCGAACTAAATGATTACCAATAATGTAGAAAAATCAAAACCACTCGTTTTTTTTTGCAATGGAGTGTAGATACAGGAGGTAAGTGTAAACAGTGGCAATATTTTAAGGAGTCATTGTACCACCACTAACCTTATCTACCTTACTGTTATAAATAGCAGACAATACAACAATAATCAAATATGCACTGATTTCAAAGGTTTATTGATAATATAAGATTAGATACAGGTAATTGCAGTTTAACACCATAATAAAAAGTCATAAACTAAGAATCATACCACTTGTTTGTCAAATTACGATAAGGTCAGTTGGGGGAAGAGGGACTATGGGGCAAGAGAAACTGTAGTTTGTAAACAAAAAACTATAGGTTCTAGCTCTATGGTTACTCGGTCGATAAAACAGTATTATAAAATGAATACCAAAGAAAAAACACAGATGGCGCTAGGATTCATAAACCCGTCAGTTTGACACAAACAAAAATTCAGTTGACTGACTACTAAATCACGAGTTCGCGGCATTGTTTTTGTGTGCTCATTTAAGTGCTAAAAAGATTAGCTGGAAGGCTGTCAATGTGTGTAAGTATTGTTTAAAGTTCAATTTTGATAATGTTACATGTTATATTGTATAATCTATGCTTTTAATATCTATTTTTGATGTTGTTCGACACATAACCTAGAAATTGTAAAGTGGGGTTAGAGGAACTGTCATGGCCGGGTTAAGAGGGACATGTGTTTCTCTTTCCCGGTGTCAGAAGTCACAAACATTTAACTTTTTTTTAGTATATTATGAATTGTTTATAAAAGTAGGTACCTACCTAAAGCTATGAGTGAATTAATTAAAATACTATATTTGTTACAGAAAAATGCGAAACTATAAAAGAAAAACTGATAGAGCATCGTACCCGCCAGAAAAACTACAAGAAGCAATAAGAGCTGTCAAAAGTGGGGCTTTATCCGGATGTGCAGCTTCAAAACAACAAAGAAACAAAAAACTTTAGAAAAAAATAGGAATAAAAGAAAACATTCCTTATCATCAAAAGATAGTAGACGGAAGATAGACGGAAATAAAGTAAGAACTAATAAAATGTAATGATGATGGTGAGAGTTAAGAGCTAGAGAATGAGAAAGAAAACTACAATACTAAAGCACCATTTTGTGAGAATGATTGGCTCTTGGTAAAATTTTGCACTAAAAAGTACGTGAAACATTATGTAGGCGTAGTGTTAAATATAAATAATAACGGTTGTCCTGTGGTAATACACAAGAAAAAAGTCGAAAGTAGAAGGTGATACCATTTTTACTTTTCCTGTACTAGACGATATCTCTGACGTACACACGGAGGACATTGTCTCAAAACTGCCTACGCCTGTAATTGGTCGAAGAGGGCAGATTATTTTTAAAATGTCATTTAATTCTTTTAATATTCAGTAGGATTGCCTGAAAAGGCACCAATGTTTTATTTTTTAGTGAAAAAGTTCCTATACGTAGATATATTTAATGGGCGGATTGTTCGGGTGCATCTACAGTTCAATAAATATACAGTAACAAACGAACTTCTCTTTGAAATAAAGGTTACTTTATCGTGTTTTTTGCAATTCATCTGTCATTCATTAACTGCATCGAATTATTTTTTGAACTGTACGTAGTACCTACGCTCAGCCAACTGAACATTTAAGACTGGTTTGACGAGGCTGTTGTACTTAATAAACAAGTAAATATCTATAAGAATATACCACTTTGATTTTAGTTTAGGACCCCTGACTCGAAATCATGTGTTCCTCTTGCCCCAAATTTCGATTTTTGTTCAGTATTTTTTATTGTAGACATTATTTTAATGGCATTGAGTTCACACTTGACTAACAAAATTGTATAAAATGAGATGGTCCCAAATTGAACCACATAGGTTAGGTATTTACAGAGTTATGTCGACTGTTCCTCTTACCCCAAAAACCGGGGAAAGAGGAACAATAGCACTAACCTAACGAAATACCATTTTTGGCTATAAGCATTGACATTAGCTTAAGAAGTCGTTCAACTATGGAAAACTGACATACGTAGGTATATATTGTATTTATCAAAGTCACCATAGGACATTATATTTACTAGCAAGAAGTGATCATAGAATTTGAAAAATAAACTATGTTCCACTTACCCCACCTAACCTTAAATACTTATACAGGGTGATTTTTAAAACATGCGACAAAATTTAAGGGGGTGTTCTACCCATCAATATGAACAACTTTTACTATGGGACCAACTAAGAATTCACAAAAAAAAAATTACCTTCCCATGTAAAAGCACATAAGTACCCGATTGGACCATTTTGTATAAAAAGGTCGAATTTTTTTTGCGAATTCCGAGTTGGTCCCATATTAAAAGTTGTTCATATTGATGGGTAGAACACCCCCTTAAATTTTGTCGCATGTTTTAAAAATAACCCTGTATGTCATAAACTCCACTTCATGAAGGAAAACCATAACTATTATGCTGAAACTCTGTAACCACAATATGGGGAAAACGGAAAAATAATGTTTCTTTTTTTTGTAAAAATGGATTTATTAATCACACGGTTGTACGCAATTCGATTACTAGTGTTATTCCTGATAGAACCACAATGACGACCACACCATAAAATGTTGCTAACTACTCGAATGGCAAAAGGGCCCATGCCTGTTCATCCATCCTCCAAAAAAGACCGCATCGAACAATTACCTAAGCTCAATACAAAAGACAATTAAACAACAACAATATCTTCGATTGACATCGTTCGTCGATCGAATTTGAATTAAAGCAATGTTTTTCTCTTTCTAGAAAGAAATCTAAAGGTGACCCCGTCCTAGCTGACGCCTTACAGCCTGGCAACGAACTGGTGGCCGCTGGCTATGCCCTATACGGCTCTGCGACCATGTTGGTCCTGTCACTCGGCAAAGGAAAAGGCGTCAACGGCTTCATGTACGATCCTTCTCTCGGAGAGTTCCTTCTCACAGAGCCTAACATGAGGATACCTGAGAAGGGGAAAATCTATTCTATTAATGAAGGTAAGAATTTACTTAACAGAGAAAATCATGATGCTAGGGAGTTTGTTGCATAATCAGCCTCCAATAATATAGTGTTGCCACTGCTGGGACATAGGAGGCCTCCTCTCTTTTGAGAGGGAGTGGGCTGTAATCTACCACGCGGGCCCAGTGCGGGTTGGTACATGTCACGTCTTCGGATTTATGGTTCTAAGACATGCCGGTTTCCTCACGATGTTTTCCTTCACCGTTTTGAGAGCAGTGGTGATGAAATAATTTACACAAAGTAAAGCGCAGCGCAACCTACAACTTGTAAGTCGGGGCCGATACCACTGGGCCACCACTGCTGAGTTTGTTGCGCCACTTCGCAACTCTGGAGACAAGACTGGGAAGTGGTGAAGCCAGGGTGGGCTTTTAAGGAGGCTGTTTATTGTAACTTTTAATGTGTATACTTCTGAACAAACCATGCCCCATACATTGGAGTGTCCAAACTGTCCATACACCTGCACTTCTGAGAACCTATAAACGCCACTGACGCCGCTCGAATTTATGTAACCAAATATTTTTACATTTGTCACCGACTTAAGCGCAGGCCACACTGCCCGCCAGGGTTGTGGGTTGTCCCGCCAGGGTTGCAGGTTGTTCGAAAGAGTTACCGTGGGCAAATGAAGGAATACGGGTAGGTTTTAGTGAGTTAGAAGTCTGACACACCCTCCCGCTCCACCTAGAGAAAGAAGTTATTCGATGATTTCCCATCCAAAAAAAAAGGCCACAATGGGAACGAAGCTAAGTACGTTTGGGTTCCGCGTCTTTTCATACTTCGGTACATAGTTCGTGATGTGAACCGAAGTACCTATGTAAACACGCGGTAGCTACATGAGCGAAGCTAAACGAACTTTAGTTTCGTTCCTGCCAGTGTGGCCGCTTCGAAGAAAGAAAGAGTGTGCATAAAGTGCAAATTCTCAGTCTGGTTTGCGTGAGTGTATTTTTATTTTGAGTTTTTTAACGACTTCAAAAAAAGGAGTAAAAATATTATATACATACGAGTATATGGTGTAAAAATTTTATGCCAAAAATGAAGTGGAAATCTGTTGTCTTGGTATGGGCATGTGATGCAAAGGAATGAGGAAAATGTCGTCAGGAAAGTTTGAGTATGAATGTCGATGGCTATACGAGTACGAGTAGGGGACGACCAAAGGAACGATGGATGGACTGTGTGAAAGATGATATGGCTAGAAAGGCAGTGACTACCGAGATGACGACTAATAGAGAAGTATGGTAGAAAAAGACATGTTGCGCCGACCCCAAATAAATTGGGACAAGGGCAGGAGAATGATAATGATGAAGTAGGAAGTGGGTCTTCCTAGACCGCAGATATTATGTGTAAACATGAATAAGTGGTTAGGTAGATACCAATAGGAATACAGTTATTGAAACAGTCTCTACAGTATCCGTACTGTGTATACCAAGATCAAGAGACTTACAACAGATAATAACATAATAAATAGTACAATAGATGGTTTATTACAATGAACCTTAACTGCCAGACAATCTTAACGCTCAATCGCGCTTGGTGCGCGCAGGAAAAGATGAATCACATACTTCTATTTGGATTTCTGTGAGATGAATGGAATACTTATTTTTAAACACTCCTCCAGCCATAACGTATTTATATATGGTGGGGTAGTAAGTTCTATAATATTGTATGTTAGGTACACTATCTACCACAAAACTATTCTGAAACCGTCACCGTCAACACATAATCACCAAGTCTAGCAATGTACCGCTAATGCTATTTTACTTGAATTGAATTTCCTGCTCTACGAAAACCCCCCAAGCATTTATAACCTACATTCTAAACGATTACTGATTATTTTTTTAATTATTTAACTCATTACCATATCTAATAATATACCGCAGTGTCTCAAAACGAGTCTTTGACCAGTGCGTGTTGCCACTGATGACCTACGGCACTGAAACGTGGTCGCTCACAATGGGCCTAGTAGAATATAGAAGGCTAAAAGTCACCCAAAGGCCAATGGAGAGGGCTAGGTATGCTTGGTTTCCCTACGAATCGAATAAAAAATGAAGAGATCCGCAGGAAACTAAGGTAGCCGGCATAGCCCGATAAATTGCCAAACTTAAGTGGCAGTGGACAGGCCACATTGCTCGCAGAACAGATGGCCGAAGGGGCCGAAAGGTTCTGGAGTGGCGAGCGCGTACCGGAAGAAGCAACGTTGGAAGCCCGCAGGAATCCGCTGGATGTGGGAAGCACAGAACCGGTCGAAGTGGCGATGCTTGAAATGAAATGAAATGAAATGAAATGAAATGAAATGAAATGAAATTTAATTGCAAGAATTGTAGTACATCTCAGATGGTCTGGTTTACAATTGTTTCTAACACAATTCGCTAAAACTAGCATGCAAAATAAATGTTTAAGTACATTATAACTAAATAAATGGAGCTAATTAAATTTAAACATAAATCATAGTTATTATATAATATTAAGATACGGATGTCAATCATTTCAAATTATATAGTAAAATGTCAATATGAATCTTTGAAGTTAAGGTACTCATTCACAGAATAGAAAGATTTCTCTATCAGCCAATTGAATAACGCTGTTTTAAAACGGTTAATTGGCAGTTCCCTGTATGATTTTGGTAATTTATTATATATTCTTATAACCATTGGATAACAACTTCTGTGATACAACTGGCTTTTCATTGGTGGGATAATTAGTTTATCAGGATATCTTGTGTTAAACGTTACAGTGTCTCCAAGCCGTTGAAATAATTCGGAGTGCATTTTTACAAATTTACAGCATTCAAATATATACATACAGGGAACAGTCAATATTTTTAAATCTTTAAAAAGAGGTTTACACGTAGTCAATGGTGGCACATCACAAAGAGCACGGATACATTGTTTTTGGGCTATAAATACCCTATTTATAAGAACAGAATTCCCCCATAACACAATGCCGTATCTAATGTTAGAAGCTACGTAACCATGATACGCTAAGAGGGCTGTTTTGAGGTTGGTTATTTTACATAGTCTCCACAACGCAAAAGCAAAACGATTAATTTTATTTGTGACCTTTAAGCAGTGAGGTTTCCATGTGCAGCCACTATCTACTGTTATACCTAGAAAGATGGCTTCGTGTGCTTCATTAATTCTTTGATCGGAATAATTAATCATAAGGTCAGAATTAGATTTTTTATTGTAGAACTGAACGAAGGAGGTTCTTGGGGGAGGCCTACGTCCAGCAGTGGACGTCTTTCGGTTGAAATGACGAATGATGATGATACCTTATTGAAATCTTAAATGGAATGTAGTCATTAGGTATTACGAGCATGTATATACTGATTCTATCACTATTTGTCACGTTGGTCTAGTTGACTGCCTCGTTGGTCTAGTTGAGTGCCTCGTTGGTTTAGTTGAGTGCCTCGTTGGTCTAGTTGAGTGCCTCGTTGGTCTAGTTGAGTGCCTCGTTGGTCTAGTTGACTGCCTCGTTGGTCTAGTTGAGTGCCTCGTTGGTTTAGTTGAGTGCCACGTTGGTCTAGTTGACTGCCTCGTTGGTCTAGTTGAGTGCCTCGTTGGTCTAGTTGAGTGCCTCGTTGGTCTAGTTGAGTGACTCGTTGGTCTAGTTGACTGCCTCGCTGGTCTAGTTGAGTGCCTCGTTCGTCTAGTTGACTGCTTTGTTGGTCTAGTTGACTGCCTCGTTGGTCTAGTTGAGTGCCTCGTTGGTTTAGTTGAGGGCCTCGTTGGTCTAGTTGACTGCCTCGTTGGTCTAGTTAAGTGCCTCGTTCGTCTAGTTGACTGCTTTGTTGGTCTAGTTGACTGCCTCGTTGGTCTAGTTGAGTGCCTCGTTGGTCTAGTTGAGTGCCTCGTTGGTTTAGTTGAGTGCCTCGTTGGTCTAGTTGACTGCCTCGTTGGTCTAGTTAAGTGCTTCGTTGGTATAGTTGAGTGCCTCGTTGGTTTAGTTGAGTGCCTCGTTGGTCTAGTTGAGTGCCTCGTTGGTCTAGTTGAGTACCTCGTTGGTCTAGTTGACTGCCTCGTTGGTCTAGTTGAGTGCCTCGTTGGTTTAGTTGAGTGCCTCGTTGGTCTAGTTGACTGCCTCGTTGGTCTAGTTGAGTGCCTCGTTGGTCTAGTTGAGTGCCTCGTTGGTCTAGTTGAGTGACTCGTTGGTTTAGTTGAGTGCCTCGTTGGTCTAGTTGAGTGCCTCGTTCGTCTAGTTGACTGCTTTGTTGGTCTAGTTGACTGCCTCGTTGGTCTAGTTGAGTGCCTCGTTGGTTTATTTGAGTGCCTCGTTGGTCTAGTTGACTGCCTCGTTGGTCTAGTTGAGTGCCTCGTTGGTCTAGTTGAGTGCCTCGTTGGTCTAGTTGAGTGACTCGTTGGTCTAGTTGACTGCCTCGCTGGTCTAGTTGAGTGCCTCGTTCGTCTAGTTGACTGCTTTGTTGGTCTAGTTGACTGCCTCGTTGGTCTAGTTGAGTGCCTCGTTGGTCTAGTTGAGTGCCTCGTTGGTCTAGTTGAGTGACTCGTTGGTTTAGTTGAGTGCCTCGTTGGTCTAGTTGAGTGCCTCGTTCGTCTAGTTGACTGCTTTGTTGGTCTAGTTGACTGCCTCGTTGGTCTAGTTGAGTGCCTCGTTGGTTTAGTTGAGTGCCTCGTTGGTCTAGTTGACTGCCTCGTTGGTCTAGTTGAGTGCCTCGTTGGTCTAGTTGAGTGCCTCGTTGGTCTAGTGGTCGCAAGAGCCACTGCTGAGCACGAGGTCTTGGGTACGATTCCCAGGTCGGGCAGTGTTATTGTGTTTTTTCTATCAGGAATTTCTCAGTAGCAGCCTGGAGTCTGGCTATAGGCTCGCCCTCTTCTATTACATGTGACTTAAACCTTAAACTTAACTGGCTAAATGTAGGTAGGTACACCTCTGCCTAACCCTGCCGGAATTACAGGCGTGATATTATTCAGCATTTCATATAGGTACGAGTTTGTGTGCACATTCTCTTCTTCAATGTAATTGTGTTTGGTTATGATTGAAATAAACTGAAGTATTACTGACTGTCGTTGCTGACTGTACAAAATTTTTCGGTAAATGACGATGACTAGGTACTCCGTTTATAATCTAATCTATGTACGCAGGATATGAATACCTAATATTAATAGGTTATAATATTAATATACTAATATTAATACCTAATATAATCTATCTTTATAGTACATTTACAAAATCGCTGTGGGTCAAAACAAGTTTGTGAAGTTCAACAACTGACCTTTGAATTTATTTTTAACTTTTAAAAACATTTATTTTTACAAACAAATTAATGTTATCTAAAAGAAATATTTGATGATAATTGGACTGTTTCTATAGAGATAATTTAGTAATAAGAAAAATAACTACCAATACGAGTGTCGCTCAACTACCTACCGCGACTTCTGTGTTATCGTTGGACTTTGACAGTTGAAGTCTTGAAGAAATTAGGCATAAACTACAGAGCCCCACTTACCACGATTCTTATTTGTACTTCTTTTGCGTCGTCCACGTTCATACATCAGCATAGCTATTCTCAACCGTTCGATACGCTTCCGTGCCGAATCAAACATCAATCAATTTTATCAAAAGAGTCACCAGTGCTAATTTTCAAACCTCACCGTGTTCACAAATCCAAAACCCGATTTTGTCAGTTTAAATTTAATAGATGACCTCCATTCTTCCGGCAGCTATTTGCTGTCGGGGGCAAGGAAAACCAGCCTAATTAAAAAAAAAATGAAAATGTGTCATTCACAGAGTACTTTTTATATGTGTCATTTTCGATCCGACATGTTGAACGGTTGTGAATCTAACTATGCGCAACACCCACATCTAACTATGCGCAACCTAGAGTTGCGGCTCCCTATTTTATTTGTTATACTCTTTGGGTTGAGGTTACTAACATACGTAGTATAGAATTATACATTCTACAAAATCTTTTAAATACTCGTTCAATTGGATTAGATATGCTGACTTCGTTGGTTTTTCTCAACTTTCTTTTTAATCCAATCTAAAAAGTACTCTGTGATCCAATCCTATAGTAGTCTGTATTCTGCTTGTATCTGACTTTTCCTTTGAACAAAAGCTAGAACTACTTTTATTCAAAAGTATTTCGATATTTGCTTAAGCGATAGAATGTCAGCCAGTATCATATAAGGTTGCCTATTATATGAAACCTTTACAGTACCTAACCTTTTTGATCCCACACCAATAAGTTCAATGTATGTCCTTTTATTCTAAAAGAAATTAAACCATTTTCCAGGATATTCCGCTGAGTGGGAGGCAGGTCTCAGGCAGTACATAGAAGAGAAGAAGAACCCTAAGACCGGCAAGGCCTACGGCGCGCGTTACGTCGGCTCCATGGTCGCTGATGTGCACAGAACTATCAAGTATGGAGGCATCTTCTTGTACCCCGCGACTAAATCAGCTCCTAGCGGTAAAGTAAGTACCTACAGACATATTTTAATCCATAGGACGCGAGATTGGCCGGAGAAAACAACACAAGGAACAGTAGAAAGCTATGGGGAGACATTTGCCCAGCCAGACAATACAGGCTAAATAAAAAAAGTTCATAAGAGTAATATGAATACCTATGAAGCAACTACAGTTCGCTCATAACTTAGGTCTCATGTGGGTAGGTGCTTTTTAGTAAATAAAAATCGGTCAATTGCGAGTCAGACTCGCACACGAGGGGTTCCGTACCACCGTACAATATTTATTTCTTGTATGTAACGTTTCTCTATAAGATTATAGGTAATAAGGTTACATTTGGCACCCTTCGGGTACGGAACCATAAAAAGATGATCCCGCCAAAAAATATTCAAGAGGTGACTTTCAGTAAGCTATCATGCCCGTTTACACTAACACTAGGCGACACCTAAACGAATGCCTCTAAATAAAAGCGCGCTCTTGGATTTTCAACGCTCGGCTGAGCGCCGAAAGTTAAAAATTCAACAGCGTGCTTTTATTTAGTCATTCATTTAGTTATCGATTAGTGTTACAGAAAATAGGCATGGGTACGTATAGCAAAGAAACACATCACAAGGATGAACTAGCTTGAAGTCAAGTTGTGAGACTAGAGAGCAAACAAATTGACAAAACATCCGATCTAGAATTGAACCACCAATTGGAAGAAGGGAAGAAACGCCACTTTTTGACATATTCAATTTTCTACACTTTTACATAAATAATATTATATATTTCAGCCAGATAAATTAGTAAATAAATCAGAATTTATATTTTCTTGCTCATGTGATATCAATGATAATCATTGACATCACATGAGCCTATAAGTTGAAAGTAAAAAGTTATAGTTTTTTTTAAGTTTATTTTTAATTATAGATAATATAAAACTATAACTATAAAAAATACGAATGGAGATTCTATTCTTATTTTTTTGGATGTATTCCCTTCTTCCAATTGGTGGTTCATTTATAGACCGTATAAAGCGAAAGCTCCAGGTAGCCCGCGAAATTTAAAGTTTCTTTCGTTTTTTGAAATTTGCAGGTCAGTATTAGGTTGTAGGTATGTTAATCAAATTACGATTCGCGGCCGTAACAAGTACTTATGGAAGTATTTACAGAATAGTACTAATCATTAAAGTCATCAATACAACTCTTTAGGACAGAATACGGTCGCGAATCATATGTTCGAGGGTTCACGGGCTATTTGTATTAAGCGACATCCTGGCCGATATTGAGTTATAATCTACTTGCATTAAAAAATAAAAACGTAAAAAATATTGATACTTTTTTTACATTGTTCTTTTTCCGAATAATGAAACTTTGAAATGCACTCCTGTAAAGTTCCAAAAATGGCGCTTAATACAAATGGCCCGTAAACCCTCGTTTTAATCAACATACAACCTAATACTAACTTACATATTGCAAAAGAAAATTTGAATTTCGCGTGCTACCTGTAGCTTCCCCCATAAGTAGATACTTTCATTCTACAATACAGGAGCCACACAGCTGCGGACTTTGATTCAGTTAGTGAATAATAACTTTGCATCGGACATAATATAGTCATGACCCCGTATGCCAGGCTATCTGAAAGGGCGCTGCTTCATTAGTGGCTATGTTAAACAATTACGACACGGCTATTATTGAACTTCTTTAAGCGTGTTGAGCAATTTTTGGTAGGGGAAAATCTTGAATTCGCGTCAGGACGCACACGTCACGCGACATACTAATGTGACGTACTGCGCTGTCAAGTTTTTGAAGTGACAACTTCTTTAGGCGCATTGAGCGATTTTTGGTAGTCGAAAATCTTGAATTCGCATCTAACGTGACGAGTTGCGCTGTCAAGTAAAAAGTTGACAGCGCAACTCGTCACATTAGAATTGATCACTGGGCAGCGATAATTTTCTTCGTTTAATAAAAAATACAAAGAAAAGGCACTCATGGGGACTGCCTTTTCTTTGTATTTTTTATTAAACCAAGAAAATTATCGCTGCCCAGTGATCAATTATATTATGTATCTCTAGCCGAGTACTGGTTTGTCGCAGCGACAAGAGCTATCAAAGTACTCGCTCAGAGACGGTCGCTTGACGGCGAGAACAGCCGCTGACTCACGCTTGGTACATGATATTACCAGCGAGTAATCGCTCATCGCCATCGCGCACTCGCTGCTCGTTGCTCGCCAACTCGATTCGATTAACGAGAAGCACCTCTAGGCACCTGTCACGGGTGCCTAGAGGTGTCCTGCGTATCTTCTATCAGAATTCAGTCTCGTCGAAAAGCGTTGCATATAAAATATCCATTTTTTTTTTGCCGAAAAGAGCAAAAGAAAACAAAATATCATAGAATAACAAACTACATGTTATCCTTTTCAGCTACGTCTACTCTACGAATGCATCCCCATGTCTTTCATCGTCACGGAAGCTGGTGGCCTGGCCAGCAATGGTCAGATCCCCATCCTGGACATCGTACCCACGGCCATTCACCAGCGAGCGCCATGCTACCTGGGATCTAAGAAGGACGTTGAAGAAGTACTCTCGTATTTGAAGTAGATATGGTGAATAAGAGGATTGTTTTATAAGATGTTAACTATTTTTTTAATGATTATATTGTGTAAGAAGACTGATAAGCTGTGTTTTTGTTGATACCAATGAGTTAATTTACTTTTTATGATTAAAGGCACATATATCAACTCTGAAACGGATCGTAACCGTATCAACTCGAGCTGTTTAGTATTCTTTGTATGAAACTCCCTACTGACAAGCACACTAATCGGAATTGTAACGCCTAAATGATTCGCCTCGGGACAACCTCACGAACCGCCGTGGTCAACCAGCGGTCCCCGCCTTGCGTCTCTTCGTCCACCCTTGCTCCTCTCACTCCTATTTTCATTTTCCTCATCGTCCAGTGCTATGGCTATAATAGCCATCTCGCGTATTGTGAGCCGGGACATAACCGTGCCCTACACTTCACGTTCAGATTCAAACTGATCTGGTGCCAGCCAGGTCAACCAGCGGTCGGCGAGCCGTAAGCGTGGCGTCGCCTAGCTGTAGCCGAGTCGACGTATCGGAGATGCTGATCCGCTTTGGTTACGTGCTTACGTTAGGTTGACGCCTGTTTGACGTCGAGGCGAAAGGCGATACGGTGACGATCCCTTTCCGAGTTGATATGACCTAAAGGCAGTTGTCCTACCGCCGGCGACTATCGGCTATATTCTCGCTCAAGAAACGTACATAGATATAAATTCCGTGTATACAAAAGAGATGCATATATTAATAGTTGATCGCTGACTGATCACACCGCGCGCGAGTTCTCGTTTATCGCAGCGACAAGAGCTATCGTTCCGCGACGTTCGCTTGGCGGGTAGAGCACTCGCTGAGAGACTCACGTTTGGTACATACGCTATACCAGCGAGCAATCGCGTTCACTCTCTGCTCGGTGCTCACCAACTCGTTTCTAGCTCTACTCGCTTCTCGCTCATCGTTGGCGGTGGATAAGTGCCCTAATATGAAAAGTTATGGGCATGAATAAAGTTATGCTTCTTCTTAAACTATAAGCGATCGTTTCTCTCCGAAACCATTTAAAACGGCTACAGCTCACAGCACCAACTATCTTCAGCTTAACGAAACGCCTAGTTTTGCTTCAATACATAAGTACTCTTCATTTTCTATGTATCTACTAGAGTAGATACAGATCAGAATTTTTTGACAGTGTTAAAAAAGATTTCAAATTAAAACACTGAACGTATTAAACTTAAGTAATATTTATTTACATCAAAATAATAATACATACATTACACCCAGTCTCAACTCAATATTCTTAGTCGAAATTTATTGTAAGAAATAGTTTTACAATACATCGTAAGGGGATCCGCAGTGGTAGCCCGCGAAATTCAAATTTTCAGAATTAGAATTAATTTATTTGTAAGAATGTAGTTTCTTACGTTTTTTGCAATTTGCCAAGTCAGTGTTAGGTTGTATGTTGACCAAAATATGATTCGTGATTATAACAAACTAGCTGACCCCACAAATGTTATCCTCTCAAAATTTCAATAATTCATACAAAATTCCCATAGAAAATACACTTTCAGTTTTCCCGAATTTTCCAATTTTCCCGGCTACTTTTTAAACATTTTCTTTCATACAAACTTTGTCCTGACAATATTATATTACAAACACAACAAAAAAGAATTATCCAATTTGGTGCATTCTTTCGGAAGTTATGCGCGTACATACCATTTCGGCGATTCTTTTATATACAGGGTTACAGGGAAAGTCGTACTGAATATTTACATAATTATTACCATAACAGTCATCAACACATCTCTCTAAGGCTCCTTTCCACCACACATCACTAAACGTGTTTAATGCTAAACGAGTTTAAAACATCGCTCCGTTTCTTTCAATAGTTTGAAGATGATAGAGACAGAATGATGTTTTAAACTTGTTTAGCGTTAAACGCGTTAAGTGATGTGTGGTGAAAGTGATATATATATTTTGATCAACATACAACCTGACGCTGACCTGCAATTTGCAAAAAACGTAAGAAAATTTGAATTTCGCGGGCTACCACTGCGCTTTCCCCTTAAATTGTGTATAGTAGTCTTATATTCATAATTATTTTGAAAGTAAATGGTCTTGTGTACCATGACCACCAGTGCATAGGTTAACTTCAGTTACATACCAGCAAAGATCAAATTGATTTGAGCAGTAATAAAGTCAACACAGGTAGATGGGAGGGATTATAGAAAACTGGTCATGGTATTAATAGTCTTATACCACGCAACACTTATCACATAACTGTTAACGCACCATTACTTTTCAGCAAGTTTATAAATATTAATCAAACCTTACTTATTTTAGCTATAGTTTAGCCAACATTCCTTTATAGAATAGTCCTGAGATATTAGGGATGACGAAACTGAGATCATGCTAAAATCAATCGAGTACCATAAATAACATTTTCGCCTTTTGCCATATAATTAGGCAGAAACCACAGGACCCCACATGCTACGATACTAACATAGCCTACCTTTTGCTTCATGCAAGTTTATACATCAGAAGGCCAATTCCCTTAATAAAATAGGTAAAAAATCTAAACCTCATCTTACATAACGTCACCATTGCTGGGACACAGGCCTCCTCCCTTTTAAGAGGGAGTGGGCTGTAATCCACCACGCGGGCCCAGTGCGGGTTGGTAGGTGTCACGTCTTCGAATTTTTGGTTTCGGTTTCCTCACGATATTTTCCTTCACCATTTTGAGAGCAGCGGCGATGAAATAAATCACGCAAAGAAATAAATCTCATCATAGCGGCAATTATTTCTATCAAATCTTGTATAAGACATCATCATCAATGAAATTCATGCTCGTGTCTTCTACAATGAGTTAACTGAAATGACGTTCAGTAGGTGGCAGCACTGAGACGTTAGGTCCGGGCACCTGTCAAAAGTGTCAAAGCGCCTATATTTTCTTTAGTCGTGACTAAATGATGAACGAATGAATGAAACGAATGATAAACGTCATCATATATTTTATATTCAATGTCGAAATGGGAGACTTCTTGTCAAAGTGGCGCCAACAAAGCTAGCTAGCGCAGATTGGGCCGCGCGCCAAAACAACGGATTGCAAAAATCCTCCTTCATCACTTTCGTATATTGTCTATGAACCAACGGACCAAAATACGTTGCGCTGCGGCCCGTTGCGACTCTGTGTGCTTGGCTTAACGGTGAACGCCTGCATGACTTAGGAAAATATCTAGCATACAGTTTCGCCAACCCCATCTTATGTATACTGGACAACGCCAGGATGCTTAGCATGACCGCCGAATAAACAGAAGAATGAAAGACAAAATGACAGATTATAGACATTTGTAGAAAGATTACTATGTCAAAAATAAAATAAAAGTCTCTTTGTTTTCGTAGAGTAAAGACTGAAGTGGTCATGCTACGCGTGCTGGTCATATTATACCTATTAGAAACTCTGTTCTTGATATAATGTATATCTAAGCGGTGAGAGCGATGAACTGATGGAAAACGTCCAGGATGTGAGGGTCCAGGTCTGGAGTGAACAACAGCGTCTCCAGCGTGCTGCTGTACTTCTGGACTTGTTCGTGGTGCTGGAAATAAGACGTTTAATTTGTAAATTAATATTTTATAATACTCACAATTTGTTTCCTTATGTCTAACAATAGATAATATCCCTCGATATTATCTATTGTTACTTCACGGGCTATTTGTATTAAGCGACATCCTGGCCGATATTGAGTTATTATCATATACCTGCATTAAAAAGTGTAAAACGTAAAAAACGGAGATAGACACTATTGATTATTAACCGTCGATAGGCCACTTTTTCGTAAAAAATATTGATACTTTTTTACAGTGTTCTTTTTTCCGAATAATGAAACTTTGAAAAACTCTGCTGTAAAGTTCCAAACATGTCGCTTAATACAAATAGCCCGTGCACCCTCGAAGTGGTAAAATACATTATGGCAACTATTATTTTTGACTAAAAGTATGGAATGTAATGCAAGAATATCTATCTCTCTTTATGTTATTGGGTGGTGCACCTGATGGTAAGCGATGACTGCAATGGTAGTGTCCAACCGTATTCAACACTGTTTGTTGATATAAGAAACTAGCTACTATACTACTACTACTAGCTTCTGCCCGCGACTACGTTCGCGTGAACTTTCTTGTTCCCCCGACCCATCCCGTCGCAACGCAGGTGATGACCTGCCCGTGCTTTTCTGCCGCCGTAAGCAAAAAGGACGTTTCAACAGAAATATTGAAATGGAGAAAAAAAAATATTTGAGTGAATATAAAAAAAAATTGTACACCACACAAAAATGGAAACACAATGGAATATTACAATATTTGTAACAAAGGAATATATTCGCAACCCTTCCAATTTGTTTTTTTTTTTTTCAGAAAACTTTATTTGAACTACAGTCTACTCTAGATAATTTGAACACTCGATAATTCGAGTCTCGCGATAGTTTGAATTTATTTTTCTGGTCCCTTGAAAAACACTCGATAAATTGGATAAAATCAATTGGTCCCCTCGGTAATTTGAAGTTGACTATTTCGATAGTATCTTGCCTTTGAAGTCCCTGGGCTTCCCTACTCTCTATCATTTGAAGCGTTAGCATATCTGTGCATTCTTTAACACTTCAGTAACACTATTGTGTTACTCGCTAAACAAAAAAGGTAATTAAGCAAGCTGTGCCCTCAGCCCCTCAAACAAATCCCACGACGCCGAACAGCAGTATTCCCAACTCAGCACTTTCGGTGCTCTATCAGTCTACCATTGAACGTTAAAGTAAGTCATTTTAATGTTTGATTTGTGTTATTAAAATGGTTTCAAAAAAGAACAAGTCTCTTTCTATAAGTGAAAAAATAAAACAATATATGTAAGTGAAAAAAAAAAAGATGTTGCTAAACAGTTGGGTATTTTACCATCGACATTGATGATGATTTTGAAAAACAAAGATCGCATCACTGGAAGTGCCTAAAATGCGAGTAGAAAAAGATCACGCCAAGATGAATTTCCGCGTCTTGAAGAGTGCTTGGGAGATCTCTTGATATCCTACGCTGCTACGCCCTCAGAACCTACACAAGTGATGATTTCTTCGCAGCCCTCACCACAATCTAAAATTCATTGGACAATGATAGACTGAAGTCGCTAACTCAACAGAAAATTACGGACTTCTTTTCAAAATGAATATATCTGAGTAATTGTACAAATATTTAAAATAGTAAATCACGAATTCGGATGAAACTCTTGTTTACTTGATTGTTTTTTTCGAACATTTCAAAACAAAAAAATAGCCAATGAGTATGCACCCTATTTTTTTTTTGTTTGACGTCACCGAATGTTTCGTTTTTTTTCCTTTTGAGGTACGGAACCCTAAAAACAAACTCTTCAGCTATATTATTAGTTTACATTGATAAATTACAGGCCATACAGGTTACTATAGCTATTATGTTGTTGATTTGTGAGTAGAAAAAGAGTAGGTAAATGGATGAATCTCTGTATGCCTTCCAAATGAAGAATTGTTTTTACAAACGAGTTTCATTTCACACTAATAAATAATAAACAGCTAGAGATAGACAAGACTAAAATTTCTCATGTCCCTGTAATAGGGATGATGCCTGGGTAAAAAAAAAGAAATTCTATTTAGTCCGTCAGTCAGATAATAAAAAAATATTAGATACGTATTTTTTGCTTTATCATATTAATAAAAACACTTAGATAACTCGCATTAAAGTTCGGGAGTGGGGGCTTGCTACGTCACTTCTACGTATAAAATCTACCTAGACGTGACGTCATGCCACATTTTAACTCAATGTATCGCAGTAATCTTTTGATTACGTAGAAAAAGAAAAAATACGTGTCCAATATATTTTAATAAACTACATGACGGACAAAAAATCATTTTTTAGTCATCATCCCTATTATACCAGCCTTCACACCCTTCAAACACAGCAACACTACTTGATGGAAACAAAATTCAAAACAAAACTCTTTGGTACGGAGAGTAAATCTATACACATAAATAAAATTAGAAGAGTCTGTTTGCAATCTCAAAATACGAAAGTATAGACGGTATTTATATCAAAAAAAAAAAAAAAACAATTTCTAACATTTTTGTCTGTGTCTGTTTGTTCCGGCTAATCTCCGCAACAGCTGGGCCAAGTTTGACGGGACTTTAACACACGGCACAGGCAGATAGCTGATGTTATAATGAGTAACTTGGGCTACTTTTATTTTAGGAAAAGAATTAGGGTAGCGCGCAAATAAATTAAAACTTGAAATTGTGAACAAAATCCAATTCCAATAGGCAAATATTGAAATCCGCGCGGGCGAAGCCGCGTGTAACAGCTAGTAAAGTCATAAATCTTCTACTGACGATCAAGAACACCTGTCGCACACCAGATGGTCCGATATGATCACGATGAACCGATGTAACTTAGATACAGTGATACTCACGATCAAGAACACCTGTCGCAGCCTGCCGACAGTGCTGCGGTACCAGTGCGTTTCGGGATCTCGTGCGTCCGTATCGTAACGGACCAGATGTTCTGACAAGATCATGATGAACCGTTGGAATACAATTAGAAACAGACGCTTTTGGTCCATGTGGGCTGCTTCGAGACGTTCCTCCATACGCTCTACGGCCTGGAATGGAGATATTACAAAATTACTTTATGAACGCTCTATTTTTGGAAAGCTGATTAAGTGTCCAAACAAACAGTAAATCAGTTGTAGTTATTAGTATTCTAGAATTTTGCGTCTGGTAACTTATGAAGTCTTTGGGTCCGCACCGGACAATCCAGTTGGCTCCGATTGTGCGCGGCAGGCGGGAGCGCGATCCACACGCTCGGTCGATGTGAACATGCCGCGCGCGATCCGAACACTCGCGGTGGAGCGGCCGATCCGAGCGCTCTCGGTTTTTGACAATCGCTCGTTGTGGACGGTTATGTCTTGATCGGACTATCAGGCAATATGGATAATGCGCAAAGTAGCATTTGAGCATTTGTGAGCAGTGGTAGCCCAGTGGTAACGACCTCGACTTAAGAGTTGTAGGCCGTGGGTTCGAACCCAGGCAGGCGCTTTATTTTGTGTAAATAATTTTCTCACCACTGCTCTCAAAACGGTAGAGGAAAACCGCGTGAGTAAACCGGCATGCCCTAGATCCAACAATTCAAAGACATGTGACATGTACCAACCCCCACTGGGCCCGCGTGGTGGATTACAGCCCACTCCCTCTCGAAGAGAGGAAGCCTGTGTCCCAGCAGTGGCAACATTATAGGCTGATTATCCTTTGATTATTGTCAAAAAACCGGCAGCGCTCGGATCGCGCGCGGCACGTCCATACCAACCGCGCATTTGGATCGCGCTCCTGTCGCGCCCTATCGCAGCTCTGGATCGTCCGGTGTGGACCCAGCTAATTAAAATGAGAAATTTTATTCTGAGCAGTATTTGAATGTACAATAGAACATTATGATGATACCTCTTCCGTAGGTTTATCTTGGTCTTTCTTCTTCTTGCTGTTATTTTCGTCTTCAGAATCGGAACTGCTGGAGTCAGCTCTGGCTAACGCTTCCCTCGCTTCTTGTAGCTCACCACCTAAAAGATTATACACATTTTTATGCATATGGAAATACATTGCTCCTATCCAATCCCATTGTGTTAACTAAAATACAAGACATCAGTAAACTGTTAGAGTGCTCCTTGGAGCTAAAACGATTCAGGCTGCTGCATGAGGGCATCTCTACCATATAAATGTATTGTCTCCGCAACGGCACGACTACAGATAGTTTCAACTTGATAGACCAAGAGAACATTATTTAAAACTAGCTGACCCGACAAACGTTGTCCTCTCAAAATTTCAATAATTCATACAAAATTCCCATGGACAATGCACTTTCAATTTTCCCGAATTTTCCAATTTTCCCGGCAACTTTTCAAACATTTTCTTTCACACAAACATTGTCCTGACAGTTACAAACAGCAAAAAAAAGAATTATCCAATTTGGTGCAGTCATTCGGAAGTTATGCGCGTACATACATTTCAGCGATTCATTTTTATACATGTATATAGATTATTTATGTATATAGATATTACTCGCAAGATTATACCCAAACATCCAAAAATCTAATTAAAAGCTTATAAAAACATGATAAACTCACTCAATTTCGACACCTGCTTATTCATCTTATCAATCGTCAAATGTAGGATTTCCCACAAGTAATTATGCGTGAAGAAAGACGCCATTTCTTTGGAGAACAGCCATGTAGCCACGGCGTTACACTCCACTATCTGAGTCTTGAGCATCTTGTCAACTAACACGCACACCATCTGTGGGTGCCGCTGCCATAGCTCCCACACGTTGCGTAGAATGCAGATCTGGGCTTCCTCAGATTCGGCTAGGATCTGCAAAATATAAACATTATAGTTTTATACCTTTTCTGGAGTTATTTTTGGGAAAAAATGCGCGTAGACGACTCTGCGCGCTGTAGCAGCAAAGCTATGTGATGTACTCTTGCTTCTAAGATTCAGCAGCGCCTGCACAAAGACGTCGATCGTCAGCGGGGTGCAGGCTGCTGCTGGCGCCGCCGCCACTTGTTCGCCTTCACAAAGAGGGTTCGGGAGATTTCGAAGAACGTTTAATAAATAAGTTCTCTTCTAAAAACCTTGGAACAACTTACACGTAGTCTCAACAAAAGACTTCAACTAACCTTAAAAACATAATGAAACTTGGAAATAGCAGCAAAGCTATGCGATATACTCTTGCTTCCAAGATTCAGAAGCGTCTGTACAAAGACATCGATCTTCAGCGGGTTGTAGGCCGCTGCTTGCGCGGTAGCTGCCTGTTCGCCTTCACGAAGAGGGTTTGGGAGGTCTCGGAGAACGTTCAGCGCTTCCTCGGGAGTACATTTGTTGCGGACGCAGATTACTAACTGGTGAGCAGCTTCGGTGCCGGGAAGTGATGCTGTAAAGAACATAAAAATTGTTTTAGTTTACATGAAAAGTAGGACGGGCCGACGACCAAGTGCAAGTCTGCGCAGCGGCCACACAAAGACCTGTCGTTGTAGTGATGTTTAGGGGAAGAAAATTAATAGAAATGTAACAATTTATTTAACTGCAATGCAACGCGTTTATCTGTTGTTGTTTCCATTTCAATTGCAATTTTTATTCAACTAAATGTTACAAAAACTGACGCATGTCTGCGGTTAGAGCCTGTCTTAAATTCTATTTTTATCTCCCGACGGAAACAGAGGTGTGTTATAAGTGTAACATGTGTATCTGTCTGCGGCATCGTAGCTCCCAAACGACTGAACCGATTTAGATTTTTTGTTTTGTTTGTAAGGTGACTATCAAGTCATCGAGAGTGTTCTTAGCTATGATTCAAGAAAATCTATTTAGCCGTTTGAAGATTATTAGTTATTTTCTAGTTGATGAATGTATGTGAGCATCTTCCACAGGACTGATCGAGTCGAAATTTTGTATTCTGAAGATATCAGAATAACACAGAAACGTTGGAATGACTGATGCTGCAGCACTACCTGGAATTTGCAGGATACCCAACTTACAGCAGAGGTATAGTGTTTGGGCTCATTGAAATGGTCTCAATGAATAGGTTACAGATGGCAATCAGGTTCTGATGGAGTAGTAAAAAAAAAATAAGGGGAATTTTGTGTCGGGAGTTTTTTTTTAAATTAAATTTTATTTTTAACTTGTATTACCTGGTAAACTAGAAAAATCCATTAGCAAATAAGGAAAGTAACCAATGATAAGCAAGTATGAAAAGGCCTTTTTAAATAAATAAAAAAGGGAGTTCGTGTTTTTGTTTTAGGGCTCAGTTCGGTCTGAGCTAGAGGATAGATTAAAGTAGTGCGCGTTTTTTCCGAATATTGCATCGTTTCAACATGAAATTACAAATTAATTTACTGCATTACCATCTATCATAGTAATATAGCTACCCCCCTGTGGAGTTAGAACCTCCACAGTACCTACCCACTTCCAAATGGCGTGCGTGAATAAGTAATGTATGAACGTGGACTCCCCAAAAAGAGTATGTAAGATCGTGACTCGCGGTGTTCTGCAATTACTACCATGCGAAAAAGTATTCCATATTCCACCATAGCTACAAAATTACCCAACAACACCATGCAATTCTTCACTAGTTCGAGAGATACCGCGATATAATAAGAGGGCGCGCTAAGAGCAATATAGCGATAATTAACGTAGATTCGGTGTGAGATAGCCAACGAACAATACCGGGCTATGTTGCGCAAACGCACAGTTATCGCGCGCACAGAGATCATGAGAACTGGATGGGATTAGGTGGCAGTGCGTAAGCGAAGCGATTTTGATAAAATTAACTATTTTATTTATAAAAATGTTTATTTCAGTTAACATAATATGGTTTACATTATATGATTTGGAGACTCCTTTTAAGCAAGGAAATGCTTGTGTTAGGAGTGTGCTAGTCTATTTGTAGGCCTAATTCAGATAAAGGAGTGCTATCTAGGAAATTTAACAAATAACCTAATCATGATTCCCAGGATAATTATTATTAGAAAATCAAGATGTAGTATCACTTTAGTAAAGAATTAAAGACAGATTTTTTACATTATTTTATAAAAAATACTAGCGACCCGCCCCTGATTCGCTCAGTTTATACGACTTGATAAAACATCGAGACTTCTTTATTATATGCGAGTTAAATATAAGTGTATTAAGTATTATTCCATTACCGAATAAATTCGCTAAATGATTTTGAAAACCGCATCAAAATCCATTGCGTAGTTTAGAAGAACAACGTGGTCACACAGACAGATACAAAAAGCGACTTTAATTTATAATATGTATAGATTGAATTTCCTATAAACCTTGGTTGTAAGATAACTGCTTCGTATAACTTAACTTTCTGGAGATCCCCACCAAACGCAAAAATAATGAATATCTTATTTTCTCAACATTACAAGCCTTATAATCTAGTCGCCCTCTTTCTTGATACATTGAAACCTCAACCCTATACCGGTGATTTCGAAGCATGCATACATATATTTCGTCACTAAGCGTGTATTTTTTTATGCCTATCTACAAACGTCCGCGAATCGAAAGATTCTCATAAATTACACAATCATAAATACAAGAAAAATAAATCATATTTCGTGAAATAACATAAATTACGCAGTCAACAAGGAAAGCAGTCGGATTCCCTATTCGTTCATGCATAACTCTCATGTTCTTCGTTTATTCAATGCAAACCAATAATAATAAGAATGATTGACAAAGTAATATGTGTACCTGATTTCAACAAATCAACAAACAATTATCAACCCTGTTCATAAACCAATTAAGTTGTATGTTCAGTGAAGTTTTTCAAAATAAGAGAACGCTTCATAAGGCAGACTTCAGACTAGCGTTCCGCGTGCGGTTGCGACTCGTGTATAAAAAACGACTATATGACCACGAGATGGAAAGTGTGCACGCAAAGTAGGAATTTCACTCAGCCACCCCTCGCGTGGAAGATAATAGTTTTTCAACGGACGTCGTTTGTAAAAACTATAAAGATTATTGTTCATTGGAAAAGTGGGGACGTAGTTTTAGAATCGTGATATATGTAAATTGCTCATTATCAAATATACAGTCATTTTTGGGAACAGCCGAGCATGAGCTTCTCTCGTTTTTTTAACCGACTTAAAAAAAGACGAGGTTCTCAATTCGACTTTATATTTTTTTTTTTTTTTGTCATCAGGTCAGGATCTGATGATAGGATCCTGGAGAAATCGGCGAAAATCTTCAAATATTATAGTCACACCTATAGCAATTTGGGTATGTTTTATAGTAGCTCGTGCATTTGCTCTTGGATAGCACCAGTTTGTAAAGTGGAACTGATGATGAAGATCACAGATGGCCACCGGAACTACTCAATAATAGGTATTTCGCGGGTTGCGATTCGATTAGGTACTATAATAATGGTTGCTAAGCAATTTATGCTCGTCGCGATGCAATAAGTGGAGCTGATGGTGACGTCACCATCCACATCCACACGGGTACTTTAAATCCCGGAAAATGTGAGGTGCCCGTGGAGTAATTTCCAACATCCACGCGGGCGAAGCCGCTGGCAAAAACTAGTACTATAAATTCGAAAGTGAGTTTGTTTGTTTGTTACGCTTTTACGCTAAAACGGCTGAACGGATTTGGAAGAAATTTGATAAATGGGTAGACTATGACCTGGATCAGAACATAGGATACTTTTTATCCCGGTAGTACGTTCCCGTGGGATGATTTCCAAACCTCCACGCGGGTGAAGCCGCGGGCAAAAGCTAGAGTACTTTATAATTTGCTAGAGGATGATCGCGACTTCGTACAACTTCAAAATGCCTTTTTTAAATTATAGCCTTTATATCATCATTATGATTTTTTATTTACTTTTTAGGGTTCCGTAACTCAAAAGGAAAAAAACGGAACCCTTAGAGGATCACTTCGTGTGTCTGTCTGTCCGTCAGTCACAGGCAATTTGCTCCGAATCTAATGGACCGATTAAGTTGAAATTAGGTACCTACTTACACGTCTGTGACCCAAATACGGACGTGTAACGTAAATAAATACATTTTGAATATGGGGATCGATTTTGGAGGGCCAATAAGAAAATTAAAAAAAAAGTTTTGCATACTGTACTGTGTGACATATCAAATAAAATGACTTACTTTGAGCTTCTCAAGTATATATATCCTTTTTATAATTTTAAAATAAATCGTTTTAAAGTTATTAAGGACAGACGAAAATTGACCATTCCCCCTCCCCACTACTGCCACTACCGAGCCTAAAATTTTGAAAAAAAGTACAGAAACTAGTTCTATACTTATAGATTATAGGAAAACTTATTAGAAGTCTATGGTCTTAAAATAACATGGTAAATATCTCAATATTGTGCGTAAAAACTTACATTTGCAGTTGGAATATATGGGAGAACGTGTTTTTCAACTACAATGTTAAGTTTGTTCTTGGGATAAATTCATTCCAACTACGGAACCCTTCATTATGCGTGGTCCTACACGCACTTGGCCGGTTTTTTTTATATCAAAATCGTTCAACAGTTTTTGTGTAAGAGTAAAGCGGGTTGCAGACCGCAAACTAAGCTAAGTTAGTTTAGCTTAGCTCACATAGCTGGCATAGTTTTTCATACTTGCACCACCAGCTATGCATAGTTTGCAGTCTGCACACAAGTATGAAATACTACGCCAGCTAAGCTAAACTAACTTAGCTTAGTTTGCGGTCTGCAACCCGCTTAACAAATATCCATCCAAAAACCCATCCATATAAACTCTCAAACTTTCGCGTTTATAATTATTAAGTACTTGAAAATGTGGTCTGTATGCTATTCTGATGTATACTCTATATTAATTAAAGTTTCATCAAAATGCGTTCAGTAGTTCTAACGGGAAAGAGTTAAAAACATCCATCCATATATCGTCACAAACTTTCGTATTCATAATATTAATCGTTGTAGGATTTTACATTGTTCTACATTTTTAACTTTTCTCCTCTGATTAGTACACTTCATAAAGTATCCAACATTACCTCTTTAGTTCACAAGTTTGTATTAAATATAACAAAAGTAAATAAAAATCAACTGACGATTAAATAAGCATCATTAAACATAACTCAACGGATCAAAATGGGTTAGTTTGACTATAATGACAGAGAGCACACCAACTCTGCGCACACAGACACGCGCGCATCTGTGTGAGTGCAAAAAGCACTGCAATTACCTTAACTTGATGCCGCGGATTTGGCGTTAACGCTCTTAATATGGTCGACTATTGAAGGGACCTTGAAGAGAGCTGAAAGTTCGAAACTAGACTGGAATACAAAACGAGTAACAAGAACACAGCACAACACAACATCACGGCTGCTTTCCCCGAAGGGTTAGGCAGAGATGTACCTACAGTACACTCACGTTTCGCGGCGGCGAGGGCGTATAGGCGGAGTAGGCGGCGCGGGGGGTGAGCCTATTGCCATCAACCGGGCACAAATCCAGACTCCGGGCTGTTATAGAGAAATTCATTTCATTTTGACTGATATTCGAACCCAGGACCTCAAGCTCAATAGTAGTGCTTGCGACTACTGGGCCAACGAGGCAGCCGACTAACAAAAAATCCTTTAACATTAGAAATGCTCTGTAAATATTGAAGTTTTTGTTGAGGCATCGCGGCTGAGGGTTGGAGGCCGCGGCGCGAGAGGAGTGTCGGTATTGCGGTGCGCCGCTCTCCCTACCTTCCGCGGCCTTGACGGGGTCGTCACCGTCTGATGGCGGACGCGGTGGGGCCGCAGGGGAGGAGTGTCGGTATTTCGTTGGCCGCTCTCCCTATCCTCTGCGGCCGAAAAGTGGTAGGCGGCCGGGCCACTGACCAGACCGGTCGCGGGGGGACCAAGGGTGCCTAGACACAGGGTCGTCTAGCGCCCATGTGCTGGTTTGGTCCCTGGGGTGGTCACGGGCGTGCCATGTGTTCTGGTGCGCCGATGATGGGGGCTACTCCCCAGGTGGGGGGAGGGGGGTCCCGGTGACGGACCGCCGCGGCGGGTTTGCGTTGAGTGCTAACGCGTGCCCGTGTACTCTCCCCGCGGTAGTGCAGTATGCATGAGCATTCCTCCACGCCAAAAAAAAAGCCTACCACAGCCTAGAGTTGGACATAAGCTTCTCTAAGTTGCGCCACTACACACAATTCCGATGAATATCGAGACTATTATAAAAACGGCGTATTTAAAAACTCATTAACGCGCGGACGTTCTGCTAACGTTACATCAGTTTCCTTATTTACAGGCAAAAGGTAAAGATAAGTTACATTGTGAACTTCCTTCAGTTATGTCAATGCCCTATTAAATCACAGGTTTTACCAACACATCCTAAAAACGCATAAATATGTAAGTATATCTGAAATAAGCCGCAAGGATTCCAAGCTTTACAATGTAATTAATATGATGACATAACTACTATAGTTCGCGTCATGTAAGTTTGCCGCTCTGAAGTAGCGCGCCATGCCATGCGCATCAGAAAGCCTGGTTTCAGAGCAGCAAACTTATGTGACGCGAACGCGCGTTGGATTTTAGGACTGGTTGCAGGCAGAAACATCGTGATCCACAAACGTACGAAGGTTTTCGATATCGGAAAACGAGTTATGGAACTCAAATGGAGTTGGACCGAGTGGCGTCCAAGGACTAGAAGACGAGGTGTCGGTCATCCGGCGACGAGATGGGCGGACGACATTGTTTCCAGTGCGGGTAGAACCTGGATGAGGCTGGTACAAAAGCATGAGGATCGGCACATGAACAGAGAGGCTTATGCTCAGCAGTGGGTGAAGTCGGGCTGTAGATGATGATGCAGACAGCTTTACAGACATAGTTAAAGACGGTCCAAGCATACCTATGTGTGGGTGATAACCTCTGCCTAACACTTCGAGGATCACGTGCGTGATGTTATGTGCGTGTGTGTGTGGTTAATGGTACCATAGAACGTTAATACAGAATGAGATTAATTAAAAAAAATAACTTTTAAACTTTTAATTCAGCACCTGACGTCAAACAAACAGTCGTGCGAGGAAAAAATGAAATGTTATACGTTTTCAATGCGACACTTTCGAATGCGTTCCATAATTACTGCCGGCCAATAATTCATATTGATCGCGTTACTTATCACGTTGCTTGTATGAGAGTCCCCTTAAATATTTAAGGGGGCTCTCATAAAACAAACGTGATTTTTTGCCGTGTTTATAGATAATGGTAGGTACACGGAACCCTTCGTGCGCGAGTCCGACTCGCACTTGGCCGGTTTTCTCTTTTCAGTTATGTGTTTGTGCAGTCGGGTTTTTTGTTTTTTTAAATATTTTTTTTTTTTATTTCAAGCTTTTTAGTCACTCAATTGACTCATTACTAACTTTTATTTGATACCAATATTGTTTTTACTACGGCTTCCGATACATAGCCATTGTATTTGCTCGACACTAGACTTAGTATGCTCATTAATAATAATATCCTGGGACATTTTTCACACACGGTCATCTGATCCCAAACTAAGCAGAGCTTGTACTATGGAAACCAGATAACTGATATACTACATACACTGCTTTTTTTTGTAAATACATACTTATATAGATAATTACACCCAGACTCAGAACAAACAGACATGTTCATGCACACAAATGTTTGTCCTGGAAGGGAATCGAACCCACGACCTGCGGCATGATAGGTGGTATCTTAACCAACCACGCCAACTGGCCTGCAGATTATAACTAACTTAAGCAGTTGTATTACTGATTCTAATGATTATACTTCTGTAAATACATATTTGTTGTAACTTAATACTGACTCGGAAATTGCAAAAAAACTTAAGAAAATTTGAATTTCGTGGTTACCTACACATAGTTCTAGCCGGCTAAAACTATGTAGCCGTACTTCGGGTTTTAGCCGTAACATATATATAAAGTAAGCTTTCTCCGATTATGATATTTTTCAGTTCTGAGCAGATTTACGGCCGATATGAGACGACATCCTAAAGTTTTTTACTATTTGCAATAGATTTTCTTACGTTTGCTGACCCTGCCGTAGCTATTGTAATTATCAAAAGTATGTATTTACAAAAAAAAAAAGTAGTATATGTAGTAGGTATATCAGTTATCTGGTTTCCATAGTACAAGCTCTGCTTAGTTTGGGATCAGATGACCGTGTGTGAATAATGTCCCAGGTTATTATTAAAATATTACATATATTATTAAATTATTATTATATTTTATATAATTGTATTTGCTCGGCACTAGACTTTTTAGGCTCATTGCTTTTTTTTGGTGCAAGGTTCTTCGATTTGGTTTTTTTTTAATTTCTGAGCAGATTTACGGCTGACATGAGACGACATCTGACATTATTTTGCTATTGTCAACTTCATACTAATTTTTAACACTAAATCAGTCTGCCTAGCCTTTTCCCAACTATGTTGGGGTCGGCTTCCAGTCTAACGGGATGCAGCTGAATAATAATAATAATAATAATATCCTAGGACATTGTTCACACACGGTCATCTGATCCCAAACTAAGCAGAGCTTGTACTATGGAAACCAGATAACTGATATACTACATATACTACTTTTTTTTTTTTTGTAAATACATACTTATATAGATAATTACACCCAGACTCAGGACAAACAGACATGTTCATGCACACAAATGTTTGTCCTGGATGGGAATCGAACCCACGACCAGCGGCATGGCAGGTAGTATCTTAACCAACCACGCCAACTGGCCTGTCCACCAGGTGCATACCAGTATTTTAGATGGAGCGACTGCCTATCTGACCTCCACAACCCAGTTATTGGGTAATACGATACCCCTTGGTAAGACTGGTTGTCAGACTTTCGGGCTTCTGACGACGCGTAACGACTGCCAAAGATCCACGAATGGCAGCCGGGAGCAACGGCTTAACGTGCTTTCCGAGGCACGGAGGAGTCTCGGTATGTACAGATGGTCACCCATCTACGGACCAACCCCGGCAAGCGTAGCTTAACCTGATGGATCGACCCTTGCGGCTGTTATTATTTTTAACACTAATATGGCCAATATTTCTGTTGTTTCTTTGTAGATCCTGGTAGTGGCTTGTCAACTCTTGTCAAAAACACCAGAATAACTGATCTAGCTAACATGTTTTTGCGCTATACGAATTGATATTTCGACACACAATTAGAGGGTTGCGCGCATGCGCGTAGTTATGAATTCACACTGCGAGAGCACGCCTATGTGCATATTATATCCGGCCTTAAAATTGTTATAAATATGACCTATCTTTTGTATGCTCAAGCATTACTATAGCATTAAAAGTCTCGTAGTTATTAGCGGTTGTAAACTTACATGTTGTAACCGAGCGAAAAGACGTTTTCACGTCAAAAAGCAAAACTTACTACAATCACCTATTTGACCTGTAAGCTGTCATAGTCAAAGTTTACCAGTGAAGAAAGCGAGAGAATACTTTAAAATCGAAATGTTTAAATAATTATTTTTTGTGCTAAGTAGCACCAACAACACGAATAATAAACATTTAAATTCAAATATACATATAAATGTAATTATTAACGGTGCAACCTATGGTACTTCGCCCGGCGGCGGCGGCTGCCCGATTCCTAAGGACACCTTTATTTTGAAACCACGTATATTTCTCTCCTTTAAAATTCTTATTTGTTTTTAATTACATATAATATTAGAGGAGCTCGTGGCTAAATAATAACAGCCGCAAGGGTCGATCCATCAGGTTGAGCTACGCTTGCCGGGGTTGGTTCGTAGATGGGTGATCATCTGTACATACCGAGACTCCTCCGTGACTCGGAAAGCACGTTAAGCCGTTGGTCCCGGCTGTCATTCGTGGATCTTTGGCAGTCGTTACGGGTCGTCAAAAGCCCGAAAAGTCTGACAACCAGTCTTACCAAGGGGTATCGTATTACCCAATAATTGGTTTGTGGAGGTCAGATAGGCAGTCGCTCCATGTAAAATACTAGTATTCAGCTGCATCCGGTTAGACTGGAAGCCGACCCCAACATAGTTGGGAAAAGGCTAGGCAGATTGATTGATTAGATGCAACATCATTGATTTTGGGACTTGTGCCATTTCTAAAAATGGCTTGTATTATCCAGAAAATCGCAGTTGATTGCTGTTGGTTGATTTTTCAACCCCACACTAAAAAAATATATAGGGCAATAT
The DNA here is from genome assembly GCA_948252095.1 of Dicycla oo. Classification (NCBI taxonomy): domain Eukaryota; kingdom Metazoa; phylum Arthropoda; class Insecta; order Lepidoptera; family Noctuidae; genus Dicycla; species Dicycla oo. The sequence goes on along the minus strand of OX411726.1, from coordinate 21,580,213 downwards.
TCATTTTACCTACTTGGAACTAAATAAAGGAATGTTGACTTCAGTTATCCGTGAAAGAGATGTCGTGGTAAGGATGGGTGGTACGAGGAGCGTTTGAACGACGGACGCCAGTAAGCGCCGCCAGTGCGCCCGCGACGCACCAGTAGTAGTCAACACAGTGGGGAACTATCGTGCAGTGCCGTGATAGTGAATCATGAGATCCGCATTGATATGCGTTTTCTTTACGCTCGTTGTAAGTACAACCTTAGATAATTATTTATACAAATAAATATCAACAGTGATATTCTAGATAAAAACAAATTATTACGTAACCTTGAAACGAGCGGGTATTTTATTACCAAACTATTATCATTACCTAATTTTATATTTCCAAAAATTAAAGCATTGTCAAAAGATAGCTCAGTGAAAATTAAATAAAATATTTTACATTAGAAACCGGCCTGCGATCCTGCAAATTAATTGAGCAAAACGTGCGACGATATGTGACTGATTTTCTCGGTTCGTAATTGCTATATCTCTTATTAATAAATTCTAATAAGTGGCATCTTGTTATTGTGCTAATTACTTGTTAGGTTGTAGGAATGTGTGTTAACAAGTGAAACTAATCTTAATTTGATGTGTAGCTTAGCGTAAGCTCTCTAATCTAAGGTATGATAAAATCAAGAGTTTCCTGAAAAGCTTGTTGTGTCATTGGTGTAGTTTTCGTACAATTCCTAAGGTATTTTCTTTGTAATTGATAAGCTCATCCTTGACCGCTCACTATCTAGTGACACAAAAAAAAAGTTAAAAAATAGGTAAAGTTCACATTATCAAGGCAGGATGAGAGTAATGTGACCTTTTCACTACATCAAAAACACGCATTCATTGTTCTTAACTCTTCGTTTCTCATGTCCAAGTTAAAACATTTTTCCAGACATATTTAGTTACGACAAAATATATAAAAAAAACTACCCCTCTTTTATTCCGCGGGGTTCGGGGGTATTGGTGACATTGAGTAGTGTGTATAAAGACTACCTACACACCATTTAAAAGAAGAAAAAAAAAATTTTTTTGGAAAAAATTGCCTTGTGGTAGAAAAAAAAAATTAACTTCTGTTACCTACAACTCCTACAAGTGACACTGGGAATTGAAGAGTTAATTCACACTCTATAACAATATATAAGTAGCCCACAGTGAACACTTAAGATATCATAATAATCAACAAGATAACAAGTATTATAACAATATTATTAAATTATACAAACGTAACAGACAATGACCTAGAGCTACTCTATTGTTTGTTACCAGATGAGATTTTCTCATGTAAGTGGAGCAATAAACTACATCCAACAATATGAGTGATTTCTGCGTGGAAAACCATACCATTAAGGCGCGGCTCCACCGCAGTGCACGCTGTGCACGGACACGCGGCGCATTTTAGCTGCGTGTATTCATTTGTTTGACAACGTGGGTCTACGTTTCCACTGAAGTACACGAATATGACCCACGACTATGTGTAGCGTGGCACGGCGCACGGGTAGACCCACGCTGACAGCGTTGAGCTACGTAACCGCTTATTCGAGCAAGCTTTTTTTTTTCGTCAGAAGAACTGTCTAGCAAAGTCAGTACCAATGCCATTCTATGAGTACCTCGATACGATATATACGAGAAACACGAAACGCGTCCGTTCCACAACGTGTATGACTGAAAACTGCTCTGCGATAACCGAGCTGTACATAGTCGTGGGTCTTATTCGTGTACTCCAGTGGAAACGTAGACCCACGTTGACAGCGTTGAGCTATGTAACCGCCTATTCGAGCAAGCCACGCGTGTATCAATGACGTCAATTCATGCGTAGCCTCTCCGTGGGTTGCAGTGGACACAACCACATACATTTTCTTACAAAGCGAAGCTTAATACACGTGCGTAGCCTCTCCGTGCACCGCGGTGGAGCCGCGCCTTTACAAGTAATAATGTTCAATTAAAATAGGCAAATAGTGACTGTAAAGGCGATAACAGCCTGGGAATGTTAATGGGATTTTTTTGACACTTTTGTTTCTTTAAGTGTGAAATTAAGCCCGAAGAAGGAGCTCGTGGCTAAGTAATAACTGCCGCACGGGTCGATCCATCAGGTTAAGCTACGCTTGCCGGGGTTGGTCTGTGAATGGGTGACCATCTTTACATACCGGGATTCCTCCGTGCCTCGGAAAGCACGTTAAGCCGTTGGTCCTGGCTGTCATTCGTGGATCTTTGACAGTCGTTACGGGTCGTCAGAAGCCCGAAAGTCTGACAACCAGTCTTACCAAGGGGTATCGTATACCCAATAACTGGGTTGTGGAGGTCAGATAGGCAGTCGCTCCATGTAAAATACTGGTATTCAGCTGCATCCGGTTAGACTGGAAGCCGACACTAACATAGTTGGGAAAAGGCTAGGCAGATTGAAGTGTGAAATTAAGCGTCGATTGACATTTAGGTCTCATAAAAGCTGTGGTTAATTAAAGATATGGTACGGATCAAACATAAACCAAAAAAAATAACGATTCTACATAAGATTTGTAATAAATAGCGTGCGAAACTTAAAATAATCATTCAGTTCAAGAAAACGAACAAAAAAAAACCTCTTTAGACAAATAGCCCAATCGGCTGATAACCACTTTGAATGAAAAGGGTCAACATTTTTTCTCATTTCCAACACAATATGGTTCCTTGGGAAAAGTTGTTTGTTTTCATGGACTTAGTATTAGTAACCTTTTTAAGTATCGCTTACTATTTAACTATAATATTAAATAGTAAGCATGTGATATAGAACAAAAACCGGTCAAGTGCGTGTCGGACCACGCACAATGAAGGGTTCCGTAGTTGGGATGAATTTATCCCAAGAACAAACTTAACATTGTAGTCGAAAAAAAGTTTTCTCCCATACACATTCATTCCAACTACAAATGTCCATAGTTAAACGAAACAGATTCAGCCCACATTACACCTAATGTGGGTTGGATCCTTTTCGTTTAACTATGGACAGATGTAAGTTTGTACGCACAATATTGAGCGATTTACCATGTTATTTTAAGACCATAGACTTCTTATAGGTTTTCCTGTAATTTATAGCTATAGAATTATTTTCTTTATTTTTTTCAAAATTTTAAGGTCAGTAGTTTTGGAGATAAAGGTGCGGGAATGGTCAATTTTCGTCTATTTTCTTAAATAACTTTAAAACAGTTTTTTTTTTAATTATAAAAAATATATATTTGAGACCCTCACAGTAAGCCCTTTCATTTGATGTACACTGTACAGTTTGCAAAACTTTTTTTTTTAATTTTCTTATTTGTCCCCCAAAATTGACCCCCATAATCAAAATTCATTAATTTACATTACACGTCCGTATTTGGGTCACAGAAATACAAACGTGTACCAAAGTTCTACTTAATCGGTCCATTAGATTCGGAGCAAATTGGCTGTGACAGAGACACGAGTTATCCTATAAGGGTTCAGTTTTTTCCTTTTGAGGTACGGAACCCTAAAAACAGTATTTAGGTCTTTGACTAAGCTAATTACTTGAGTTCCTACTTACTTGCAAGTTTAATAAGTAGCAGTAGTTTTGTTAACAATAAGTTGAGCACCAATGAGATAATTATGTTACCTTTATTTATCTAATGTACCTACAAAAGAAGGTTGATAAATAAGTGATTTATCTTAAGACAATCAATCAATCTGCCCAGCCTTTTCCCAACTATATTAGTGTCGGCTTCCAGTCTAACCGGATGCAGCTGAATACCAGTATTTTACATGGAGCGACTGACTATCTGACCTACACAACCCAGTTACTCGGTAATACGATACCCCTTGGTAAGACTGGTTGTCAGACTTTCGGGCTTCTGACGACCCGCAACGACTGTCAAAGATCCACGAATGACAGCCGGGACCAACGGCTTAACGTGCTTTCCGAGGCACGGAGGAGTATCGGTATGTAAAGATGGTCACCCATCCACAGACCAACCCCGGCAAGAGTAGCTTAACCCGATGGATCGACCCGTGAGGCTGTTATTACTTAGCCACGAGCTCCCATTTATCTTAAGACACTAATCCACTAAAAGTCTGAGTTTGTGATCTTACTATAAAATAGATATTTACCTACTAAAGAGGTCCTATTTTTGTAGATTAACATGTTCAATAAAAAGTAATGTTCCTATATTTCGATATTGTTATTTCTTACCCTTCATAACTCTATGATATAATACTTCAAAGCTCACAGGGTACAAGTTAAAAGTTAAATTTAAAATTTAAAAAAACCCCCGACACCAATTTACCCTCATTTTTGTTTTCTTCTCCATCATCAGACTGATTGCCATCTATCTATAACCTATTCAATGAGACCACACACGATACCTCTGCTGTAAGTTGGAGAGGAAGTTGGGTATCCTGCAAATTCCAGGTAATGCTGCATCAGTTCAAGGTTACTATGTTATTCTAATATAATTGAAGTAACAGAATACCAAATTGCGATGAAGATGCTCATATCCATTCACCAACTAGAAAAGAGCGGATGACCTTGAAATGGCTGAACCGATTTCGATTAAACATGTCTAACAGTCACCGCTAGAAAACCTGCTTTCAAATAAAAAAAACCGCGTCCAAATCGGTTCACCCGTTTAAGAGTTACGGTGCCACAAACAGACACACAGACAGGCACACAGACACACATAGCGGTCAAACTTATTACACCCCTCTTTTTGCGTCTAACCAGGAACCAATCAGAATAAGATTTGGTCAGTAAGCAAAAATCTAGCCAATCAGAGATATTCAATATTACTAGAGCGACTCGTGTTTTTGCAAAAACCCTATCTTTTCCAGTAAGATTGAGAAATGTTATCACCATTGTCTCCCTAGCGTTTTCACGAAAATTCGAATTATCAAATCATCATATATATATATATACGTATATATTTATTTTGGCACTAAAATCATGTGTTAATTATATTGACATTAAAATTAAAATGATCTTTAATTTGCGTCATAGCATATCTAGCATAACATCAAGTATTATGTAAACTTTCTTCATAACACTATCATAGACAATAAATACATCACATCATCTCATTTATTTTACATTACGGCATTACGTAACGGAGGACCTTAAAGATCATGAAGATACCGAACGCGAGCGCAGGGCTCTTGTTGTAGTAAGGAGGTAAAAATTACCTGCCAGACCTTCTAGGAGCTTGTGGGCCAGCTGGCCCACGGAAAACAATGGACGCCCTGACGGTCCAATACATTAACAGCTTCAGAACGCTTTTGGGGTTGCCGCGCTTTTGTAGTACCTCTGGCATGTTCGCTCAGGCGCGTGTTCATGACTTTCACGCAATGGTGAGGAGGAAAACGGCGTCGCTATTAGAGCGAACGCGGTCAAGTCCTAATAGCATTCTGAAGATATTAGTGGACAAATTCAACTCACCGATAACGAATCACTTCATGCAGGTGTTGGTTAAGCAGGAGTGATCCATTACATTCGGTGAAATGTGATACATTCACATTATTATTGTAAAGTATTGTTTTTTCTGTGAGCTTAGTACCTAGTTATACAGGGTTATTGGTAAAACACCAACAACCTCTTAAGGGGTCATTGTACTCATCATTATGCCAACAACTTTTACTATGGGACCAAACCTGAAATCACGAAAAAAAAACAGCTGTTCAATACATTTATGTTAGCATAATTCGTCATAATGTACTGAACAGCAGATTTTTTTTTTCGCGATTTCAGGTTTGGTCCCATAGTAAAAGTTGTTCATAATGCTGAGTACAATGACCCCTTAAGAGGTTGTTGGTGTTTTACCAATAACCCTGTATTTAGTACATAGTTATAATAACACTTAGCGTTTAACTTTTTTGTACTAACTAACATTATGGATCTTGTCTAAGTAAATAATATATTCATTTAATTCAATTTAATATATTACCATAACTTAGCAAATATATTATGTATTTATGTATGCATATTATTAATACTTACATAAAGTTCGTTACGCATCTAAAAAGTCATTAAATTTTTTGATACGCTTTCAGATTTTAAACAGCTTATTTAATTTTATGAAGACTTGTCCTTCCTAGCTCCTTCGTTCAGTTCCGAGGTCTTACAGTATGGTTGCATAAATAATTTAATTATACACATAAAGGATCTCGTGACTAAGTACTAAAAGAAGCACAGGTCGATCCATCTTGCCGGGGTTGGTCCGACTTTGATCTTTGCATACCGTGACTCCTCCGTGCCTCGGAAAGCACGTTAATCCGTTGGTCCCGGCTGTCATTCGTGAATCTTTGACAGTCGTTACGGATCGTCAGAAGCCCGAAAGTCTGACAACCAGTCTTACCAAGGGGTATCGTATTACCCAGTAACTGGGTTATGGAGGTCAGTCAGGCTATCGCTCCTTGTAAAATACTGGTATTCGGCTGCATCCGGTTAGACTGGAAGCCGACCCCAACATAGTTGAGAAAAGGGTAGGCAGATTGATTGATATGTGACTGCCTCGCTGGTCTAGTGGTCGCAAGCGCCACTGCTGAGCATGAGGTCCTGAGTTCGATTCCCAGGTCGGGCAGTGTTATTTTCTATCAGGAATTTCTCAGTAGCAGCCCAGAGCGTGGATTTGTGCCGGTTGATGAAAATAAACTCACCCCCTTTTCCGTGGGACTTAAAGATAACTGGCGAAATGTAGGTGTACTACTAATACGTACACCTCTGCCTAACCCTTCGGGTATTACAGGCGTGATGTTATATTATGTATAATTTAATTATTTATACAATCATACTCAAAACTTTGTCTATAAAGGAAGACCAAGGAATGGTCGTTGGGTGGATGGTTTGAAAGAAAATATAGCTAGAAAGGGGGGTGAATGTGGAGATGAGAGCAAATAGACGTGTAGGTAATGAATGAGAAACTCATGCTTTGCCGACCCCCAAATAAATTGTGATGAGGCCAGGAGGATGACATTATATTAAGTAAGACAGCTATACCACTAACGAAAGACCTACAGTAAATCTCTGCCTGCCTCTGCAAACCACATAACAGGCGTGCTGTGTATTTATTATAAAAACTAGCTGTTACCCGCGGCTTCACTCGCATGGATGTCAATACTTCTTTATTTGAATCAGATTTTGTTCACAATTTCCTGGGTTTTCATCTTTTTGTGTGGAACCTTAGTTAATCCTTATAAGGATGACTGGTAATTTAGTGACCGATACAACACATGATTGTACTCATAATAACAAATAACTTTTACTATGGGAACAAACCTGATATCACGACAAAAAAAAAAAATCTGCTGCTCTCTACATTTATGTTCGCTTAACTCGTCAAAATGTATGGAGCATATGATAATTTTTTTCGCGATTTCTCGTCTGGTCCCATAGTAAAAGTTGTTTGTCATCATGAGAGAACCATGTGTTTAAGTATCGGTCACTAATTACCAGTCACCCAGGCAGTTTTTACCTCAACCTACTTTCATATTCGGTTTACATCTAGTTCGACTGCAGAAGCTCCCATTATGTATTGTTTTAAAATAGCCTACTAATAATTTATGAATATTTGTTTGTAACTTATTAGTCTCAATAAATGATTTATGATAGTATTTATATGAATTGTATTTATTTGTATAGATGTATAGATAATAAGCATGCCTAAAACACAACGGCCGTCCATGAAACTATGCAGTTAATGACAAGCTAGCCAACTTAGTCCCACACTATCTGTAGTCGAATCGTCTCAATGGTCATTCATGTGAATTAAACCAAGTTCTTTAACGATGTATTTGTATTGTTTTACACTACATACATTAGTTCTTTTTTTAGGTTTAAGGTAGATCCGCAAATTTCAAAATGTATCTTCTAACAAAAATATGCTCCACCCCCTATCCTGCCCTCTGTACCCCAAAACATGCAGCCAAACTAACCTCTGACCTGCCACCGATAACGCCATGGAATTTGCAAGTGTTGGGCCAACAAAATATGAATAAAAGTCGTGCCAGCGACATGAAGAAGAACAACAAAACACCTAAATCCTTTGCTTACTTGAAACCTCAGCTGTTTGCAGGATAGGGTCAGGTTGTATCTTAATCAAAATATGATTCGCGGCTATAACAAATATGTATCTACATAATTATAACCACAAGAATCATGAATACATCTCTCTAAGTTAGATTTGTTCTCTTTTGATCTGATTTCGGAAATCGTGACATTTTAGAACAAAACTAACTTAGTGAGATGTTGGTGATACTTATGGTTATAATTATGTAAATACATATTTGTTATAGTCGCGAATCATATTTTGTTCCAGATACAACCTGACACTGACCTGCAAATTGTAAGAAACCCAAGAAAATTTGAATTTCGCGGGCTACCATTGCGGATCCACATTAACAGCTGAAGTTTCAAGTAAGCAAAGGATTTAGGTGTTTTGTTATTCTTCTTAGTGTCGTTGGCACGACAGTTATTAATATTTTTTTGGCCGAACACTTCGCTATTTCCACGGCGTTATCGGTGGGAGCGCAGAGGTCAGTGTGGCTGCATGTTTTGGGGCACAGAGGGCAGGATAGGGGGTGGAGCAAAGTTTGTGACACAGCTCCACATCCACACCCTGGTGTTTTGTTAGAAGAGACATTTTAAAAATTAGGTAACGCCGCCTTTGGGCAACTGTAAAGACGATACATATTTGCAAACTGAATTTGACTGCAAATGTGATATGTAATAAAATTAGAGACGCTAGAGAATGATGGATGAAATGATATTTTTAGGGAGATGATTTAATTCTCCTTAGTATAAATAAATAAGGATTTTATTCTGTTAGGGAAAACAAGTAACTTATTACAGTGTTCTTAAAAAATATGAAAGAGGGAGAGAGAGAGAGAGAGTTTTTTATTTGCTTAAACATGTGTGTGTACATACTTAGAAAGTGCATACAAGATGATATAATAACTTAAGTGCAAACATGTTTGTCACTACGTGACGTGCAAAATAATAGATTTATAAAATAAAATAGAAAATAACAAAATATTAAAAGTTGTCTTACTTATTATTAATGGCTTATTAAAATTATAGAATAAATTAACATTATTATAGAAATAGCTCCAAATTAATTTAATTACTTATGTCAAGACGAATTCCTTTTCATTAAGAAACTCAGTAACGCTATAATATGCTCTGGCGGTCAAAAAAGTACGAATTTTATTTTTAAACATAGATTGAGGTAGTTCTCTCCAACTTTTAGGTAGTTTGTTGTAAATGACTGGAGCCATACAGTACACACTTTTACGCATTAGGGTCGTCTTAGCGGATTGGAGACAAAGTTGACCATTGTCACGTCTATTGCGTGGGAATATGTCGGCTAGACGCTTATAGTGATGCGGATTCGACTTAACAAACACAGCCACTTCTAATATGTACAAGCACGGTAAAGTTAATATCTTGTCATTTTTAAAATAAGGCACGCAGCTATCGGTCCTCTCAAGTTTAAACATTGCCCGTATACATCTTTTTTGAGACTTGAATGCTGATTCTTTTTCAGTCGAGTTACCCCAAAATATTAGCCCATAGCGTAGATGGGATTCTACTAAACCATAGTACGCTGTAAGTAGAGCATCCGTATATAATACGAATGAAAGTGTGCGTAAAGCGTATGCAGATATACTAAGTTTTTTACATAAAATCTCAATATGTGCTTTCCAGTTAAGGTTTTTATCAATTTGGAGGCCAAGAAATTTTGTAGAGTTTACTTCTTCTATGTTTTCATTGCAGTGTTGTATATTTAGGTTCATGCTAGGTACCCGTTGCGTAAAATGTATAGCCTTCGTTTTCTTTATGTTTATTTTCAAATTGTTTTCTTGCATCCATTGTATAGCCGATTTTAAGGAATTATTAATATCATTCTCATACGCCTCTACACTTTTACAAGGTATTGTCAAAGTACTGTCGTCCGCGAATAGGGTCATCGGTTCTTCAATGCATTTAGGCAAGTCATTAATGTATAATATAAAAATAAATGGTCCCAACACGGTTCCCTGTGGTACCCCATGTTCTACTTCACGCCTTGACGATCGATAAATCTCTTCTTTCTTTTTTACGGTATTGATATGTCTGATTTCAGTAATTTGATTTCTATGTCTTAAATATGATTCAATTAAATTAAGGACATTGCCTCTTATGCCATAAGCTTCCAACTTTTTTAAAAGTGTAGCATAATGTACGTGGTCAAATGCCTGGGTCATGTCACAGAATATGCCACAGACTGGGTTTCGTTTGTCAATATTGTCAATAACATTATACAAAAAGTCATATATAGCCATATTCGTAGTCCTCTGTTGTCGAAAGCCCTTCTGTTCATCACATAAAATATTATTTTTTTTAACGAATTGAGACAGTTCTTTATATATATATTTCTCAAATATTTTTGATATGACTGGAATAAGTGCAATAGGCCGGTAGTTTTCCATTAGATCTCTATTTTCTTTCTTAAAAAGAGGTTTTATGATAGATGTTTTTAATGCAGACGGATAGACACCCGCGGTTATACTTAAATTTATTATATGACTTAGATGTTCACATATTTCCGCCGATACATGTTTTATTACTTTACTGGAGATATCATCATAGCCTACGCTGCCTGTATTGTTTAAAGACATTATAATTTTATGTATGTCTGGTGGTACGCTGGGTGCCATGAACATAGATTTGTTGCTCCAATCTGATTTTTGACAATTAGGATTACTGGCAACGTGTATTTGTGGTTGGATTTTTGGAAATTGAAAGCCATTTTCAAATTTGTACATTATTCCATTCAGGAAACTTGGAGAGAGGCCTTGTGGATAAGTAATAACAGCCGCACGGGTAGATCGATCGAGGTTAAGCTACGCTTGCTGCGGCTGGTCCTTGGATGGGTAACCTCCTTACATACCGAGACTCCTCCATTCCTAGGAAAGCTGGTTAAGAGGGGCCAACCCGTCATACTTTTCATACAAACGCTCGAACGCGATTATAGCGTTTTAACATATCTTTCTAAGAAATTTTTGAACTAATAGGTATTTTGTGCACTGTATCTAGGTTTCTATCAAAGCGCAAAATAAAAATTTGGAGAAACAGATTCAGTATAAGCCTCCAAAAATCTGCTTTTTTGCATAATTTTTACCTGAAATTTGGCCGTTCATATTGCACTCATAAATTGTAAAGATAAAGAAAACATAACGATAGATACCTCGCATATGTAATGGAGATTCTAAATGACAAAAATTTACTTTACAAACTTGTAAGGCTTGCTAAAAAACACGTATTTCCTGGAACAAGTTTCATAAAATTTCCGCACATTATTTTTCGTTCAGTGTTATCGCGTTCTCACTTGCTTGTTAGTCAACGGGCGTTGCGCTGGATGAAACAACAAGCTTTTCGACCATGCTTGTGTTGACGATAGACGGGCCGGGAAGGGCCCTCTTAAGCCGTTGATCCCGGCTGTCATTCGTGGATTTTTGACAGCCGTTACGGGTCATCAGAAGCCGAAAGTCTAACAACCAAGGGGTATCGTATTACCCAGTAACTGGGTTGTATTCAGCTGCATCCGGTTAGACTGGAAGCCGACCCAACATAGTCGAAAAAGACTAGGCAGGTGATGATGACTCCATTCAGGGAACTCTAATTTTTGCTATATAGCACCTACCATCGCTCATTAATCAATAAACATTACAGTATTACGAATTCTCTAAAAGCATCTAACTTTATATAAAGTTAAATTTAACAACAGATCGCCACGGTGAATGCATATTTAGGTCTAGATCAGCTGCAGAAGCCGTCAGTATATTGTTAGACGATACAAAGAAATTGCTAAACGAGAGATTAGGATCGCGTTGTAACGTTATGAAATCTCATAGACTCGTACGCACAATATGATTGTGTTTCTGATAAACAATTGTTTAACAAAAAATGCTCACTAATGAAGCATTTTACTGGCTGCCCTTAAGAATCAAAGATTATAAAAATCTTTGTTGTTAAAAATTACTGTCGTTGATTTTAGGTAGATTCGATCTCACAATCAAAGCATTTATTTCAATAAAGCCGTTTTCAGGCACTATTGAACCGTTAAAGTTTCGGTCGGTTAGAAAGTTAAAAGCTGATTGATTGACTGACTGATTCCATCAAATATGATCTAATAAAAACTTCACTTTATTTCGCATCTGAACATGATTGCCAATGTTTGTTTCAATAACTATCCCGAGAAACGAAACTATCTATATTATATACATATAATTGCCGTGCATTAGTCTCGCAAACTCGAAAATGGCTCGACCGATTTGAATATTATTTGTTTTTGTTTTGTTTGCATCTTTATTGAGGTTGTTTAGAAAAAAAGAAAATTTGGAAAATCTTGAAAGGACAGCCGAAAAATCGAAATGAAATTTTGACAGGACGACTCACGGGTCAGCTGGTACAAAATATTAGTGATCAATTTTATTAGTTTTTTATGTGGATGATGTTCTAATTTATTTTGCAGGTATTCGAATCTTTGTGGGGTAGATACCACCACTAAAAAGTGAAAAATAAAAACTTTTTACAAAAAAAAAAAAACAACCGACTTCCAAAAAAAACACTACAAAGTGAAAATAATCCATTCATATAAAATAGAAAGAACGAATATTTAGTAAGAGCCAAATAAGTTGGATTGTACTGGAATTATTCAATTGGAAACTCATCGCGGAGGGGTTGGATCGTCCGGCACGCAACCGATTTGTAACACGCCAACGTCTCTGGCGCACTTTCCCGCCCACCGCCATTTTACTTTCAAACGCATACTGAAATATCCACATTGTTTTTTCATCAAATACAATTCTAATGATAGTCGTCGCCGGCCACTTAATTAACGTTCGTTTAATTTATCGCTTCATGTTTATTAAAGGATCATTGCTCGCATTACAGGTGCAGAGGGATGGAAGTAGCACAAGCGCGGAACATGAGGAGGATTTCAACCCTACGCCGATCCCGCTCATCGACTGGCCGCGCGACACACAAGAGCATCCAGGAACGTTACAGGAGATCATCAAGACTGAGGCACCTCCAGCAGCGGCTGCGGTGCCCGCACATTACTGGGAAGACGCGCTGAGGCACAGTGTGTACCTAACACTAGTCAGAGATAAAATAGATCAGCTAATAGCGAAAGGAGACTACATATCGCCAGACAGCAAACCAGAAAACCTTGTGGCGAAAGAAATCGATGATTACGACCTTTGGGATAAAATTAAAACAGCTCGCTTTGATAGATTGAAGGAGGAGCCTATTCCACCGGCCGATGTTACTATATTAGCAAGAGGTAGACTGCTAGAAGATGAAAAGGGGTACCGATTTATTGAAGACGATGCGTCGCAGAACAACTGCAGTGACAGTCATTGCGCAAAAGGATTCAAAGCATTATGGTCAGTAAAACGGATACGACAAGGAGAAACGTCACCCGGGAAATACCATTACGAGATAACATTTTCAGTGACCACGCAAACAAGTAAGAAGGTGAAAAAACCTTATGAAAATCCAGTCAGAACTTTCACTATTAAAGAGACCTTACCAAACATTGAGCGCCAAAAAATACGCACGCGTGTTAAAATCTACCAGGACAGACCTCAAAGGGCCATATGGGTCCATAGGAATATCAATCCTATTCCGAGTTACCAAAGGCGACCAGCACCAAACACACGCGGCTTAGACAGAATATTCTCGTCATTGTTTGCTGATGAAGATAGCTACGATGAACCGCATAAACATAAACCGAAGACTTACATGCCTAACGCGTACGTTCCGCACGCTAAAGTAGCACATATTGACGGCAGAGAACCATACCATCAGAAGAAACTGTTGCCTTCCCCGATAGCGAAGCCTCAGCCGCACAGATACCCGCACCCTCCCATCGTACTTCCACCTGCGGAGTACGTACAGCATCCATACTTGTTGAACGCAGATTCTGTAGGGAACCCCCCATACGTACAGCCGTACTCAGACAACAGATTTCTGCTGTCAAACGTAATAAAGACAACTAGGCCAGCTGTTTTGCCGACACCCATCACAAATTATCCACTTCTCAAGGAATCAACTATCGAGGTACCTGTCAAGACTAGACTGAACGCTACAGAATACACAACAAAAGAACCAGATGTTTTAACGACTTATAATATGTATCATCATCAGAAACCATCACCAATGAAGATCAGCTACGTGACCGACCACATCAGACCGCCAGTTTACAACGCCCCGCCGGGAATTTTTGTTACTATGGATAAAAAGCCTTTCAAACCAATGCCTCCGCTGAAGTATTCTCACTTGAACAAGCCACAAAAAGCTTCGCTTCCGGATTTCCGTCCTAGCCCACAAGTACTTGACACTCAATTCTCTGAAAACGATTCGTCGGCCGATACTGCATTCAGACCCATAACTATGAATTTCACAAAAATCTCCGACTTTAATTACGACGATATATTCAGTAATAAAAAGAATAAGAACATCCAAAATACGGGTGCGGCTAAAAAACCGGCAAAAAAGCATGAAAATATAAAATCTACTCGTCATACTACAGTGACACCCGAAATAATAACAGCTGAGAGTCAAACAACTCAAGACGGTGATGATGATGATGATGAGATGGAATGGGCTAATATTTTGGGAGCTTTTACCAAAACTACTCCGATGGCATCACACAAAGAACAGAGTACAAAGGAAAACAGTGACCCTATTACGTCAACAACACCTTTATCAACAACAACAAAAGAAGATTTTTTCGAGAGTCAGGAAACATTCACAGATTCTTATGAAGAGAAGATTCCATCAACGAGTTCTATCACTACCACCACGACGATCACCACACCTAAACCTAAGAAACGAACACGTCCACCGCCAAAGTTCAACAAACCAGAAAAGATCAAAAAACATAAACGCGTGACGTCAACAACCACAACAACACTCAAACCAACGCGAAAGTACCCTTTAAAGAAACAAACGGATGACTTGACGCCTCAAGCCAGCTCTGCTGCCACCAGCGCAACTAACTCTATATGGGAAAAAACCAAGACACACACGGCGCCTGCAAGTACTACTACAAGTAGTTCCACTCCAGGACCTACGACGACCATTAAACTTACAACAACGAGTACTTCTAGCACAACCACTACATCGAGCCCCACCGTGGACACCGAACAGCCGGTTGTAACCACGCAACCGAAGAGTAAAAACCGTTTCAGACAATCCACACTGATGCAAAAAGGCACATCGGTGAATCACGACAAATGGTCAACAAGTACACTCGACAAGATCCGAACGAATACTGCAACATCATCCGTTTACGCATTAAGAAGAAAAGCATCTAAATTCACAGGATATATACCTGCGAGTACTCCTAGAATTCCAGAAGTTGAGAGGGATAGAGAGGATCACAGAGATCACGCTTATAATTTTAATAAGGAAAGTATTAGTAGCAGCACTACAGAAAAAGTAGAAGAAGACATTCTGGTAAAAATAGTACAACCTACTCTACCGACTTATGAAGAGCTGGAAATGAAAGATGAACCACCTCCAGAACATGATGATGAATTAGAACAAGAAGAAAAAAGTGAACCGTTAATGGACGTTAAGGAATCCAAAGACGACAATGAATACATCTTTCCAAATGCATCCGTAATTCAAGAAGTCAAAAAATATATTGGTCTAGATGATGAAGCAGTGACCACTGAATTGACCATTGTTGCATCACCATATTCAGCTACAAAGAATAAGACGAAATGTAAAAAGAAGAAACATAATAATCTTACTACTGAAGGAACGTTTAAATCGTCAACTAAGCCTGAAGCTACCTCAGTAGCTTCAGGTCTATCAAGACCTGAGACTTCTAGCACTACTTCGACCACTGCAAACCCAGTTACACCCGACATATTCAACGAACTATTTGGAGGGTTCACAATGGATGATGCTACAGAGGAACCTGCAAGAGCACGCCCAACACCAGCGCCAGAACAAAATCCAAGCGAGAGCAAGAATCAGGAACGTTACTCATACCTCGACGACGACCTTAAAGACTTCTTGCATTCCCTCGATGAGAAAACTACCGCACACGATGATAAGTCAGACGAAGAATATGACGATGAATCAGACGAGGAAGGTTCACCTTTCAATATTCATGAAGATAGTAAACCATTTCAGGACGATTACTACGAAGACGCTGAAGACGATGCTCAAGTTGCTGACGAAAGTCGACATCAGCCGTTTAGCTTACTAGATTTAATGGATATGGAATAGACTGAATGTTGTCCTAACCTAATACTCATACTCAGTGTTGTAGCTTTAAATGCTGTGTCAGTCATTGATCTCTGAGCACTGACAGTGACCAATGAAAGCTATTTATTAAATGTGAAGTGTTTTGATACAAATAATTTAGAAGCATTTAGCACTGAAATTCACTGGAAACTTGTTTGTGAAACCTTTTTGATGCTTTTGTAAAATGTTATTCAAATAGACTGCAATGTTCAAACAGAAATGAACGCCATTTCCGAAAGCAAGGGTTTCGAGTGTGCCTTTAGGCTCATGTGACGCCTATGATCTGCGTACTAAAACTTGTATGAATCCTATTTTCTGTGTTACCGGAATGTAAATATTTAAGTTCAATTAAGTTTAAACTAAGATTAATAAAATTTTTGTAAAAAAATATTATAAATATATTATTTTATAGTTTATTCTCACCTGCCCCTTCCATGGAATACTTGTAGATAGGTTCTGGCTTCAAAGGTACAAATGCTGCAAAGGATTCTGGAACCATTTCTTTTATCCTCTGCTGGTATGACAACCTACAAAGACAAAAAGAGGTTTTATATTTTAAGGGTATGCATCATTATAGAGGTAACCAAGAGCAATAACTGCAATCAATTTGTTAAGGACTCATAGCCATTCAACTAAATAATTAAAACCCACATTTATAAATTTATAATGCAGACAGTTTATTTTATAATATTTAAGGATTTTCGAATGCCCACTTCATTTGCAAAACTTCGAATATTATAATTTGAGTTCCCTTGTTTCACATAGAAATAACTTTACTTTTCTATTCTATATGATCAATAATTTAGTTTATACCTAAGACATTTTCCAAGCACCTCTCTAATAAATCGTGGTTTAGGATGATCAATATCCAACTGTGTGCACGCTTCCCAATCTTCCCAAGACCAGCGGTACTGGAAGTTGCTGAGATGGTAGGAGAACCAATTGACAAACCTGAAATTAAATAGGAAACAAAATGGTCAGATAACAATATGCAGGCCACTTGTAATAGTTCTATCACCCTAGGTTTGAATGTCAAAAACATCAAGGAGTATTTTTGTTTTAGAGATCATAGGATAAAGAACAAGCTCTGTATTTTGTGCGTAGTGGTTCCACATACATACATTCACTGTGTTTTCCTGAAAGGTTATTATTGAATTAGGTGTTTTTGCTTTAAGATTAAAGTAACAATTAGATAGTTTCAACCTTGGTGAAGTTTCATATTACTGAGTTTTTAAGTTGTAAAGCATAATATGAGCTTGATTATAATTTTTACAAAACAACACCAAAAATAGGCACAAAAACTTAGGCTTTGATATTTACATATATGGTGTAAGTAGATAAAGTCATTCTTACCTATCAAAACAGGCAACATTCATGGTATCAATCCTCATGAACAATATTTCTGTAGCCTGAGCCAACACCTGCGGCATTGTCGAAGGTTGGAGCTTACACAACTCAATCAAGATAGACCCATAACAAATCTCCAAGTATCTAGGTCGCGGCAAGTTGAACAATTCACCAAATATTATTTCTACAATACAATATTCTAATGGGATCTTTGCTTTGTAGGGAAAGCAGAGTAGCTGTGCAGCACATTCCTTGCGTTCTGCATGGTATGCTTCTACAATGTTGTGAAGATGTTCCTCAATAAGGAACCTCTCGATGGAATGTGCTCCTGGTAGTACAGGACCGTCGGGGCAGTCAGTGTAGTCAAACATGCGGAATATGACCCTTGGCATGGGGTATGTGTCTGTGTCATTGTGGGGTGGAGGCTGGAAACAGATTTATTTCAAGTTAATAATGGCATCTCTACAAATCTTTACAATAATAAGATATAAAGATTGATGGTGACCAAGTAAAGCTAAAAAGCTAAAAAGTAAATGCAATACTGTAACATTTTGGCGTGGTTGGTAAAGATACCGCCT
Organism: Dicycla oo; assembly: GCA_948252095.1. Taxonomy (NCBI): domain Eukaryota; kingdom Metazoa; phylum Arthropoda; class Insecta; order Lepidoptera; family Noctuidae; genus Dicycla; species Dicycla oo. The sequence continues at coordinate 21,561,991 of OX411726.1, read as the reverse complement.
ATCATGCTCTGGTCGTGGGTTCGATTCCCATCCAGGACAAACATTTGTGTGCATGAACATGTCTGTTTGTCCTGAGTCTGGGTGTAATTATCTATATAAGTATGCATTTACAAAAAAAGAAGTAGTATATGTAGTATATCAGTTATCTGGTTTCCATAGTACAAGCTCTGCTTAGTTTGGGACCAGATGACCGTGTGTGAAAATGTCCCAGGATATTATTATTATTATATTATTATTTTCTTATAAGAAATTGACTTTTTATTGAAGATTTTATCATTCTAACTAATTATAAAAACAAAATATTATATTTTACCTGTATTGTAGGAAGTTGATGTTGCAGAGCTTCACACAGGATAGAGTCAAAAGCAAGGTAAGGCCTAGGGATGTGCTTCTCAGACCAGTTGTCTTGCTTCAACTTTTTAATTTGAGCCCATAAACAATCTAGATACTCTTCCTGTAGATGAGGAGTGTCAGTAGACCACACCTTTAGTGCCGGCCAGTGTTTCTTACTGCGCTTGTTTAAAAATATGTCAATAGTAGTCAACAAATGATCTAATTGGGATTCCTTCTTCTCATAGAGCTCTCTTCCAACCCATGGCAGTGCTGATAACACAGCAAACACAAACCAGTCTCGTCTAACTTGAGGTACCCCATCCTCATTGGCACAGTCCACTAGCGTCTCCAACAATGACAACAAGGAGGAAGCAGCCAGCACGTGGCAGTTCACCAGGTCAGCTATGAACCTGAGACAGTATCTCGCCGCATTCCACTTGCCAATTTTTAAGTTCTCTTTGAAAGTCTTAACAATGTAGTCAACAAATTCACCACCAAAGTTGTAGTTCTTGGCATTCAGGAGCCCCACTAATGTAGCATATATGGTGCATTTTTCCGGCATACGTATAGCACAGTCTGTGAGAATACGTAAGATCTTTACACGAAACGTACTCAAATCAGCCTCCAATACGCTCGCTAATCCTTCCAAGTTACTTTCTAAGCTAGAGCTACTTTTCTCTCCGACCCTTAGTATCAGCGACTCCAACCTATCCTCAATCTCCTGGTTCTCCGATACACGACGTCTTTTGCGATTGAGACGCTCTAAAACAAAAGTTAAACAAGGGACATCAAACGAATTTAGTTTCTAACCTACAAATAACTAAGCAATTTTTTCTTAGCTTACCGTAACCATCTTCATCATCGTGGGCCCTTCTGCGATTCATTTTCGATAGTTGGGTTACACGAAACGTTTTTCAAATACTGTAATATTGCAGTAATTTAATTAAATTTGACTAAAACGCTAAAACGCCAACAAACAAATCAAAAGTCAATGAACGACGACGAACCACAGATAGACTACAACTCATAGAAATAGAATATAAGAATAGAGTTATGCGACGGACGAAATTGAAGTTGACTGACAGTAATACTGGTGGGTAATGGAAAAACGGAAGGAAAAGAAAAGAAAAAAAATATTTTTCAAATATTTTTCCAATACTTTTCCGATATTTTTCCAAATCAAAAAGCTGACTGTGATTAAAGATTAGAAAAAAATAGACTAAATTATTTTTTTATGAGTACTCTGACATTAGTTCATTCTCTATCTACGTCTGACATCAAACAATGAACAAATTATAGACTGCTTGAATACGAGACTTTTTGCTGTAGTTATTATTCTAAGGTCTTTTGCCTGCTTTGCATGTGTGTCATTACCTTAGGTCTTTTTTTTTGTAACGTGCGTTTTGTTTATGCAGAATAAACACTTTTTCTTTTTTCTTTACTGAAAAATTATAAATATCTAATCCTTTACAATTTATAATTCTTGCCATAATGTTTTCTTATTGGAAATTATATACATAAATCAGAAGAAATTACAATGTGCACAATAAGTATGTGTACATACACAAGTAGTTCTTTTTGGCCGGGTAGACGTGAGCCGACGACGATGCGCAGAATGCACAATAGGGATGATGACTAAAAAATGATTTTTTGTCCGTCATGTAGATTATTAAAATATATTGGACACGTATTTTTTCTTTTTCTACGTAATCAAAAGATTACGGAGATACATTGCGTTAAAATGTGGCATGACGTCACGTCGTCGTCGTAGATTTTATACGTAGAAGTGACGTAGCAAGCCCCCAGTCCCGAACTTTAATGCGAGTTATCTAAGTAATTTTTATTAATATGATAAAGCAAAAAATACGTATCTAATATTTTTTTATTATCTGACTGACGGACTAAATAGAATTTCTTTTTTTTTACCCAGGCATCATCCCTATTGGGAAAATACCATGTGCAGATGACGCAAAATGGCGGTTGCGCTCACTTCAACCCGCGGAGCAAATTGCGTAATACATCATTGGAATCAGTTTCTTTTTGACAGTTCAAAAACATTCACTGCGTTATTTACGTTGTCGAGCAGATAATATTTCGAACATGCGAAGCAATGGATTAGCAATTAGCAATGTGCTTCAAAATGATTCAGATTTGATTGATAGGTTGTAACGCAATTAGGGTGCTGGCCAAAAAGATTGGGGACTAATTGGACTACTGTACTTAATCACGTCCAGGCGGAGCATTATACTGAACTGTTACTTGGTTCACGTTCACATGTTTTCCTTTATAACCGTCTACAAGTTTTAAAAGATAGTAAGCTCGTGTACGGTGGAACATATTGCAATTCTTCTAACATTAAAAAGCAAAAATGATTTTCTTTTGTCAATATTTTCTTGTTTCTTGGCACAAAAATCAGGGCATTCATACTCATTCATTTTAGAGGTATGATTAATTTCGCTTGTATTGCACTGTTCTTCTACAGCTGACTTAATTTTGGCGGGTTCTTTTCCTGGGTTTGGTTGATTTTCGGGTTTATAACTAGATCGGTGAATTATGCACAGACTCTTCTTCACTACCATTTCTTCCCATTTTTTCTCTGAAACTTGTTGGTGATATAATACCCACCAACTGAAGATGTATTGTTTGTGTAGATGCATTAGAAAATATTGATCATGATGTACTTTTCGCCAGTGACGATTCGGATTCTTCAACAGAATAGATGTGTTAATGCAATAAAACCCTTTGAATGTAAATAAAACCCTTTAAACTCGTGTGTTATTTTACTTCCTGAAGTCAAAGTTTTACAGTAAACAATACTTTTAAAACCGAAAAAATTCCAACTTTTGAAATTTTCGAAAACCCCTTTGAAATGTTGTTTTCGAAAATTCATGTATACGATCTTTATCATTTAAGTATAAAAATAAGTATTCGGGCCATTTTTAAGTTTATAGAACAAAGGAATAAGATTTTTCAAATAAACTGTATCCCCACGTTTCACCCCCACAAGGGTGGAATTTTAAAAAATCGTTTAAGATGTTTCCAAAACTTGTGTTAAAGATTATTTATACAAAAAACAAAGGCAACTTCCCATACATTGTTTTATTTGAAATTAATCACTACGTCTTGAAATGAAAAATACCTTATTTACTCAGCGTCATCTTCTGAGCTAGTTTGTGCAACATTTTTTGCTAGAGAAGGGTCTGATTAATAGATATTCAGTGTTGAAATTTTGAACAACGGTTAAGAGTTGTAAACTGTCAACGGTGGTCAATGTCAACCACCAATAAATATTTTTTAAGACTTTGAATACTAGTCTTTTTAGTTCAGAATGGTCATAACATTAATTTAATATTTTCCTACTTTGCTGCAATACTTTTATCTAAGGAAGAACACAATAAACTCAAATATACAAGAAAATAAATGTATTATTTATTTGAAGTCTTTCGACTTTCATTTAATGTGTTCTCCATGGTTGGCGTGAATTATCGGGTAAGAAGGCAGTTTGTCAATAAAATAATACATATCACAATCACTCCACTTCTACTACTCCACAATTCAATCAAACAATACAAATGAACTTCTTAAAAGTATATCAAAATATATATCATCGCCTTTATTAACCTATCCTTGGAACAGGGCTGTTTTCCTGACCGATTGAAACTTTCCTTAATTAAGCCATTACATAAAAAGGGCTCCCAATCTAACGTTGACAACTACAGAGCTATAGCACTAACTCCCATACTTTCAAAAATATTTGAAAGAGTAATGTAAAGGTACCTAGATAAAAATAACATTCTAATTAGTCAACAATATGGATTTAGAAAAAATAAATCCAGTACTTTAGCAATTTATACGTTAATAAAACAAATCATGGACTATATCAATGAAAGAATCCCTTCCTGTGCACTATTTTTAGATTTAAGCAAGGCGTTAGACCTCGTTGACCATGTTAGGCTATTGGATAAAATGAAAAGATACGGTATAAGGGGACCAGCTATAAAATAGTTTCAGTCGTATTTATGTGACAGGAAGCAGATAACAAGAATAGCAAAGTTGAATCATACGGAAAATAGTACGGATAATTTCGAATCCGAACCAAGAATTAACCATTGCGGTGTCCCTCAGGGAAGCATTTTGGGACCGTTATTGTTCCTTCTCTGTATAAACGGGTTACCAAAATCAATAAAACATCAGTGTGTTCTGTTTACTGATGACACCACAATTATTATATGTAATAAAGTAGAGATCAATAAAACTATGACAATGAAATTAATCAAATTCTAAATACCCGGATATTACTAGGCCTACCTCTTTCAAAGATCCCCCTAAGCACTTAGTGGACAGTCAACAGCATCAGGAATGGGATATTTCTGATGGGGCCGAGTTTGTGGTAGAAGTGAATGATGCGAAGTTTAATCTTCCCAATATTAATTTGGCATCGTGCTAACTCTATCGGGCTTACCTCTGGAGCTCCTGTATATACGAGTACTTCTGCAACTGTTGGATTTCCGGTGTGGATAAACCCTTGGTGTTTCGACTTGTGTTCCAGGTAATATTCTATGGTTGTCGAAGCCATAGGTGACGATTTTGCTAGATTGATCTGCCATCCCAGGCTCTTTAAGTAATCTGTAGCAAATGCCATTTGTTGCTCTAGAACGACTGGGTTTTCGTGCATGAACAGGAAATCGTCTAGATACACAACTACCCGGAAGCCTTTCTGGCGAAGTTGTTGTGCCACCCAGTGCGTAAGTTTTGCAAAAGTTGAAGGAGCGCTTGCCAATCCAAAAGGTAGACTCGTCATCTCGTATATTTTCCCCTGGTACGAAAGTAACAAGTACCGACGATGATTTTGATTGATTTGATTGATTGATTGGACATAATCGTTGAGTCTTTTTAAATTGAATATCGGACGATTCCCTCTGTCTGTATTTTTGCCTCAAAAACATTGATGAAAGGAAACCTGATTGATGAGTACTGCTTTGTAAAGTTCGAGATTTTAGCATTTTCCTTATTTCTGTTGACATTTCGGCAGATGCCCGTGTTCGATATCTTTGGGTGTTTATTTGGGAAACTTTATGATTGGAGGAATGGCACCCTGCAGTGAAGAAGTAATTTTCGACCTTCGACCCTTCGTCCTTTTTCCCCTGCTACGTTTTGGGGAAAACGGTTTTCGATGGTACCCTTTTCCATCTCCCCCCCTATATACGGTGGATTTCTTTTTGTGGTGTGTCGCGAATCGCGAAAGCGGTGGTTATCAGTTTTAGGTTTCGCCGCTTGAGGTATCGTTTTTCGGTTCATGTATGGCTTTCTTTTATTAGGAAACAATTTCAGCACGCCTCTCAGCTCTTTTACCACCACTGTAAGGGATTTGTCTTCGAATAGGTGCATCCCTGATGGCGGAATATCATGAAGAATATCCCGGGAAGCTTTATTAGGAGGTTTGTAGACCTCCCTTCTTCGTTTTATCACTTCTGCACGCCAACCACACACGTATTGTAGTAGGGCTTCAGAATTCTTTCTAAATTCGGAATTTACAGCTATGAAATCCCGACCCACCATATTTTTAATGTCTGCTGGTAGACTCTACAAAAGGTTTTGAAATATTATCCTCTGTTGGATAAGCCCGTTTGTTATGGCTCCTAAGGTCAAATCGGATTTCTCCAAAACCTCTGCTGATTTCCAATTTGGAATTATTTCTGCCAGAAGATTGTTTGCTTTGAGATAAGTAAACACCGGCGTTGCCTGAAACAGTTTCTGTATATCAGCGTATCTCACATTACACCAACTACTCTCGCCCAACCTCTGGCAGCTAAAATCATGCTTTACAGCCAGGGGTTCTGCCCGTGCAATATTAGGTTCTTGTTCTGTGGTGGCTGGTGTAAAATCAAAAGCAGTGACATTTGTATGTTTTTCTTCTTCTGCCAAACTTGCTAGTTCTCCTTGTGCGTTGGCAATCTTTTTCCGTAGATCAGCTTCTTTGGTTTCTCGGATGTCGGACCATTGGAGAAAAGGTCCACTCTCTTGGACCAGTTTCTCGTCCTCAGACTGTGTATTGTCCGGAAGGGAGTCGTCTGACTTATTGAGGTCTTCTTCACAGGATTGGAGTATGTTTGGTGCAGCAATCCGCTGCTGGTTTTGTATAACTGTCTTTATGTTGTCATTTTGCTCAAACTGCATGCTAAGCATTTTGTTAAATAGTAACATTTGCTGATTCAGCACAGAAGCGAGTAAATGTTCACTACTACCTTGTGTTGATGCGGCTCGGGTTTCTGAAGGAATGGACGAACTTGAGATATTTGTTTAAGATGAACGTTTTGCTTCACTATGCACTTCAGCAGAACACTCGATCGTTCGTTTCATACCCGTAGAAGGCACACCCCTGACGTTGGACTGAAGCAATCCAATTCCCGCGAAGCTTCTCGTCTTTTTGCGAGTTTTGCTTTAAGATCCCTTACGGTGTCCATTAAGACATCATGATGGGGAATGTATCCAATGGTGGATGGGGTGTGCATGGAATATATGTGTGTGTGTGTGTGAGAGAGAAGAGCTCGTCCCAGTGGCCATTTTAGGATAGATGCTCTTATTGCCCTGTATGATCGGTCCGACAAGGATGTTGAAGATGGTTTGAAAGCGCGAGCTAGATCAACCGTGGGAATGGCAAATTTAAGCTATGCTTCTATTCCTGATGGAACTTGGCTGCTCCCAAAAAAAACCTTAAAGGTATGATTGTAGATTGGAGCGCACTTTTTAGATAGTTGTAAGCCTTTGTTTCAAAAGCTTGAGATACTGTCTTTACCATGTCTTTATATTTTTGAAATATGCAGTTTTGTAAAAAAAAAATATTATTTATTCGAAGAAAACAGTTACAAAATAAATAGTAGAACACGTATAATAATAAAGTCAAATTGAAATTACCCCAAATAAAATTAATGCTATTTAAAAGAAATACTTACTGCATGGCAATCATTATATATAACCATTTGCCAAATGGTATTCAAGATTTGCCATTGCCATTGTTCAAAAGGGTATTGTTCATTATATTAGGTTGGGGAAAAAGTCTTTTCGCATTATAGTATGTATGAACTTGTAATAAAATCTCTTTGGCTATACTATTTGTATCTGGTTGGTTTCTGTATCATTGAAAGTTTAAATTTTAAAGAACATAATTCCAAATTCAAATTAGGAAAATGTGTGATTTTCATTTGTTTTTCGTACCGTCAAGATGAGTGAAACTAATGAAGAAATTCGATACATTTTAAAATTTTACTACAAAAAAGGTAAAAATGCAACGCAAGCCGCGAAAAAAATTTGCGATGTTTATGGACCGAGTGTAGTGTCTGTGAGAGTAGCACAAATTTGGTTTAAGCGTTTTCAATCCGGAAATTTTGATGTCAAAGATGCACGCCGCTCTGGTCGCCCTATTACGGATAAAATGGATGCCATTTTTGAAAAAGTGGAGCAAGATTGGCATATCAGTAGTTACAACGTAACTGAAGAACTGGAAATTGACCACAAAACAGTTTTGACGCATTTGAAAAAAACTGGGTAAGTACACAAAAAAGCTCGACATTTGGGTACCTCACGAGCTCACTGAAAGAAACCTAATGAACCGTGTACTCATTTGTGATTCTTTATTACGACGTAATGAAACCGAACCATTTTTGAAGAAGCTGATAACTGGTGATGAAATGTGGATCACGTATGACAAGAACGTGCGAAAAAGGTCGTGGTCAAAGGCCGGTCAGGCTTCACAGACTGTGGCGAAACCCGGGTTAACTCGCAACAAGGTGATGCTGTGTGTGTGGTGGGATTGGAAGGGCATTATTCATTATGAGCTGTTACCACCAGGCAGGACCATCGATTCTGAACTCTACTGCGAACAACTGATGAGATTAAAGCAAGAAGTTGAGAGAAAGCGGCCGGAATTAATCAACAGAAGGGGTTTGGTTTTTCATCATGATCAGTCAGAAAGCTTTTTATATCGTTAAAGATTATATTGAGGACAAAAAGGCTTGGGATGAACTGCTCCAAATTTTATTTTTTATTTTTGCATACTGAATGTTGACATGAATATTTACTTTGTAAAGTATTATATTATTTTAATTTATTATGCATGTGAAGACTATGTAGGTCATTGCCTTTTTTGTTTGTTTTATTTTTTCTCTCAGTTATTTTTAGTCATGGTCTGGCAGTTTGCGTAATTTATGCGGCCTATCCCAATGTCCTTTCTTTGGTATTGTTCGTCGAATCGTTGAGCTCCTTAAGTTCTGAGTTGAGCTGCGCGATTACTAACAAATGCGTGCACTGACTGGACAGGTCCTCTCAATCTGTGTGGTTCTTTCCTCAAAAGACCATATCAGACACCAATCTACATGGTCTTCACATGAAGTGACCAAGATTATGTCTGGACTTTATAAGAGACTGTGACCTCTGAGTTTGTTTCGGCCTTTCTTCTCAGAGTAGTTAGATAGAAAACGCCGACCTCAAATAGTTTAAAAAAAAAAAAAAACATGATTGACTTGTAAAAGTGTTTGTATAAACCTACTTACAGAAATAAAAATCATTTATCATCATTTATCATTTAATAAGATTATTCCGTACCAACCTGCAGAGTGGCTCATCCCACTGCCTCTGGGGAGATGGGTTCACGGGCCGATCTGTATTCGGGCAAGCCACTTTCCAGGCGTTCACCGCGTCGCGTCGGTCAGGCACGGGCCACAACACTTCAGAATCAACCAAGGAGGTGGCTAAAATTTTCTCGATCAACTTCTCAGTGCTGTGGCCAGAGGACAGAAACGCTGCTAAGCTAATACTGGTAATTTTGCGGACGCCCCGAGGCCACTAAAACAGATGGGTAGTGTGGCTTGCAACCACGCTCGGTTGGCGAAGGACACATTATATATTAGATAATCACAGTATCAATTGTATAAAGGCGATATTTCTTTTTCTGATTTGTTTCTGATCGATTGAGTTTTTATACTTGAACTCCTTTGCCATTCTGTCAAACAAACTGTCACTTATGTCAATTTCATCAATTTGTCAAAATAAACTTGCGTATTGTTGTAGTTGAAATATAATATTGTGTACCAAAACTAAATTTAAAATTAGTTACATTCGCTAAAAGGTTTAAGTTCTCATCTAAATGTCTTGCAATTATGCTGATGGATTATCTCCATATGAAAATAAAGGAGTCCTAGGAGTACCAGAGGTTAACATGCCAATATTTATTAGCTTTGCTCTCGTCTTATTTTTTTGGGATTTGTCTTTATATGATACATTTTTGCATATTTTTACATGCGTTTATATGATTGTAGAAATTCGACACGTTGGATAAGTTTGACAAAAAGTGTAAGCTATTGGCTCAGTTAATAAGCGACGCTAAGCATGTGGTTGTTCACACTGGGGCAGGCATTAGTACTTCAGCAGGAATACCAGACTTCAGGTAAATGTGTCGTCTGGAAATTAAAAGTATAATTTTATTGAGGATATAATAAATATTTGGCTTGGGAAGCTGCAGAATGTAAGATTGTAAAGCTGTGATTATTGATCTTTGTTTTTGAATAAACAAAGATATAAATACAACCTATAAATTATAGATAAATACTTTTACAGAAAATTTTATCTTTCATGTTTTAATTGTGGTACCTACCCCACACACATTCATATACCACTACTAGTTATGCAAAAATCAGTGACAGGAAGTTATTATTATTATAATGTCATTAACAAACGTTAAGTGGAAAAAAATACTTATTATTGCAGCTAACATAAAAACTACCAAGCAAAGAATTCATTTAAAAAAAGAACAAGAAATAATATAGACAGTTTAACTTAAAAATATACTGAACTCTTTTCAGAGGGCCCAATGGAGTGTGGACTTTAGAAAAAAAAGGCCAGAAACCAAATATAAACATTTCCTTTGATGATGCCATTCCCACCAAGACCCACATGATTCTGAAGAAGTTGATAGAATGCAACAAGATACACTACATAATCAGCCAGAACATTGATGGTCTGCACTTGAAGTCTGGTCTATCTAGGAAGCACCTGGCTGAGTTACATGGAAACATGTTTGTTGATGAGTGCAATTTGTGTAAAAGGTATGTGTCCAAGCTAGGCTAGAATCTGTTGATAAAGAACATAATTTATTATCCCCAACATCTTGGTGATATGAAACTTGTTCTTACACTGGCACTTTCCTCTAAACATCTTTCATAAACCTGCCTGATTAAGAGCACTTATCCTGCACAGGCTGGTAATGCCGCATTTCTGCAGGTTTTCCGTGATTATTTTAATACATTTAAATCTAATTGCTATTTTCTTAATTAGACTTAGATTGTTGGTATTTATAAGTATGTAATTATGCAATTTTTTCCATTATTTTGGTAGGTATTTATTAATAAAAATTGACAATATTGTCTATAATGACATTTTTTATGAGTAAATACCAAAATAACTGTAAAAAAATACCATACATACTTATAAATACCAACATCTAGATAGTCTATTAAAAAAAAAAAAAAATAATTTGATTTAAATGTATTAAAATAGTCACAAAAAACCTGTAGTAATGCGACATTGTCAACTGGCGCAGGATAAGCGCTCTTAACAAAACCAATCCTTTATAGGGCTTGTTAACGTTCTGAAAAGTTGTGCTGGTTATTTCTAGAAACACTAGATGCATACCAAATCTATAGTAATAATAAGGCTGAAGTTTGTTTGTTTGTGCACTAATCTCTGGAACTTCCATTCTGATTTGAAAAAATCTTTTTGCAATTAATTGCCCAATTTTCGAGGACGCTATAGGCTATTTAACATCATGCTAGGAGCCGAGCAAAAATAAAATAAGTCTGAAAGAACGCTAAGCGAAAACGAAGTAATAGCACGGGCAGGAAATGCGATGTTAGTAACCTATATAGTACCTATAATATAAGTAAACTCATGAATACTGCTTACTTGTAGGTACAATCGACAAAAGCTATGCCTTTCCAATTTTGAAACAATGTTGCTTGCAAGCTGCAACTGTACTTATGACAAAGTAAAACAAAAGACCATAGGGGCAGAGTTTTTTCAATGAATCAGTGTACACAAAAATCAACTTTAAGGTGTAAAGGCGTCCGTTTTGTCGATAGTACACTCTCTACAAACAGTGGCTGTTGTAATGTACTACATATTATTTTTATGCTCTCTTATCTTGCAATCAGTCCAATGATATGAGAATTGAAAAGATGTATTGTGTTGTCAGATTGAGTGTATAATTATAATTAATTGTCTAAATTACCTATTACAAAAATTGCTAAATTACTTACAGGCAATTTATCAGAGGCTTCCCAGTAGAAACAGTGGGCAAGAAGTGCAGTGGAAATTCGTGTCCAGCTGAATTTACCTCATCCAGGCCATGCAGAGGGAAGTTGTATGATGGAGTGCTGGACTGGGAGCACAGCCTGCCTGAGAATGATCTGACCATGGCTGAGTTGAATTCCAGGTAACAATTATTAAATTTATAACACATTTATTGATTTATAGCTATTACAGAACATCTATTCTAATATTATAAAGCTGAAAAGTTTGTTTGTTTGGTTGAATGTGCTAATCTCAGGAACTACTGGATTGAATTGAAAAATTATTTTAGTGTTGGATAGCCCATTTATCGAGAAAGGCTATAGGCATAACATCACCCTATGCCCAATAGGAGCGGAGCATCCATGAAAAATGTTGCAAAAACGGGGAAAATTTATTCCTTTTGAGAGCTTTCGTTGCGTGCGCTGGGTAAACGGCTAAAGTTACGCAACAATCATGTACGACGGAATTATTCCTCTTGAAAAGTTCTAAAAAAAAAGATAGTAAGTATGTCTATCTTTTAAGGTTGGCTCACTATAACTTTTTTAACGGTAATCATGCGAAAGTTTGGTTGGATGGATGGATGTTTGTTACTCAATCACGCCAGAACGACTGACCGCATCTGGATGAAATTTAGCACAGAGATAGATTACGGTCTGGAATAGCAATTAGGCTACAATTTATTAAGATTTTGTGTGATTTGGCCATAATATAACGATAAGTATCAAGTAAGTCGGAAAAATTCCTGCCCTCTGAAAGTTCATCTTGGCGTGCGCTGCTTAAACCGTTAGAGTTATACGAAGGTAATGTGTGGTGGGATTATTTGCCTTAAACAGTTCTAAATAAAAGTCCGCGACAGTATATATCTACCTTTTATTTAGAAGCCATTATAGACAAAATAGTGAGCCAAAAATACATTTAAATTGGCTATTATTTTTTACAAAGTACATTTTAGAGTGTTTAGTAGATTCTTATCAAAATTAATACTTTCATCACTTTTGGAATTTAATAATAATATCCTGGGACATTTCACACACGGTCATCTGATCCCAAACTAAGCAGAGCTTGTACTATGGAAACCAGATAACTGATATACTACATACACTACTTTTTTTTTTTTTTGTAAATACATACTTATATAGATAATTACACCCAGACTCAGGACAAACAGACATGTTCATGCACACAAATGTTTGTCCTGGATGGGAATCGAACCCACGACCAGCGGCATGGCAGGTGGTATCTTAACCAACCACGCCATCTGGCCTGTCGATAAACTTTGTCTTATACACTTAGTAATTTGGACGAATAGTTAAAAGTTACCTCGATTAGAATGACCGGCGCGCCAAAGCCTTGACGTAAAGCCAGACGCGTGAGGGCTGACACGTGAACGCGTCGTCGCCTTCGGTCGGTCGTTTCGTTGAGGAATGTGTTCATTTCGCAATTTTTTCGCAGCTAATTCAATTCGAAACGATTTAATTACTGACTCAAAGTAGACGTAATTATAATTTTTAGGTACTTAGTACATATTCGTGTATTCCTCATGTCGCACTGTATGGAGAATCCCTGCGAAGAGTGGACAAGTTTAGGTATCTAGGCCACTGGGTCACTGAAGACCTTAAACATAACTGTGACATTGAAAGGGAACGTAGGTCGCTGGCTGTCTGTTGTAACATGCTGGCCCGCAGGGTTGCACGACGTACGAAGGCAGATAAAGTAACGCTTTGCAAAGCTTACTTACGGTCAGTCCTTCTACACGTGCAGCCTGTGGGTCAGCGTCACTCAGCGGGCATTCAGCGACCTACGCGTTCAATATAATAATGATCTGAGAGTACTGCTGCGGCTGCCGAGGCGTTGTAGTGCATCAGGGATGTTTGGAGATCAATCAATCTGCCTAGCCTTTTCCCAACTATGTTTGGGATCGGCTTCCAGTCCAACCGGATGCAGCTGAATACCAGTATTTTACATGGAGCGACTGCCTATCTGACCTCCACAACCCAGTTACTGGGTAATAAGATACCCCTTTGTAAGACTAGTTGTCAGACTTTCGGGCTTCTGACGACCCGTAACGACTGTCAAAGATCCTCGAATGTTTGGAGATAAAAACATTTTTTTTTGCAGCCATCATTAGATAAAGATGTGCATTCCTGATGACGCCTGTTCGCGGCAATACCAACAGTATTCTCTGTGTTCACAGATCGGTGGGATACCAAAAATTTCCATCAGGAAAACCTATAAGAAGTCAATGGTTTTAAAATAAGATGGTAGATCTCTCAATACTGTGCGTACAAACTTACATTTACAGTTGGAATGTATAGAACATGTTTTTCAACTACAATTTCTTATTTTTTATTTAACCATTTATGTACACACAAATAAACAGACAAGAATAAAGGAACAGAAAATTACGTACAAAGGTGATGCTTATTTCTAAAGAAATCTCTTCCAGCATACCTGCGATAGGATATATAGAGGATAAAAAGAGATCTAGACGCCGTGTGTAAGAATAGAAGACAAAATAAAATACATAAAATACAATGTTATGTTTGTTCTTGGGATATATTCATCCCAACTACGGAATCCATCATTGCGCGTGGTCCGACAAGCACTTGGCCGGTTTTTTTTATAGGTTGTATTTGTAAGTATAAAGTAGACAGTTTCGTTTTATTTTCATTAGATTAATACGATTGTTTTTTTCGTTAGTATAAGAATGACGGTTAGTTTTAGTGTTGTAAGAAGATATATAGTTTTAGTTGTTAGTTTGAATATTACTAGGTACCGATTTTGTGATTTTTCCTAATTCGAGATCTGTAAATAGCTAGAAATAACTAGACGACTCAACAAGCTGAGCTGCGAAGGTTTGAGAAGGCGGTGCGTGAGGCAGCACACAGAGCTACTGAGATACCAAAGCAGTCCCAAGATCGATGTCAACAACACGCTCAGTATCTGGCATCTGAACAAGCTGCTGAGACTCCAGAACAGTACCAAGATCCGCGTCAATAGTATGCTGGATATCTAGCATCTCAACGGACTGCAGAGACACCGGAACATTCCCAAGACTGGCTTCAACGAGCTGCTGTGATTCCAGAACAGTAACAAGATTTGCGTCAATAGCACACTGAGTATCTAGCGTTTCAATGGTCTGCAGAGACACCAGAACAGTCTCAAGCTCGACGTCAACGGCATGCTGAATATCAAAATCAAAAGTAATTTATTCAAACTAGGCTGAGAATCAGCACTTTTCGAACGTCAAAATTACATAAGACAGCCCTCCAAAACGCCCGCCCTTCACCACTTCCTAGTGCTTTAGCTGAGAAGAAGCGGCGCAACAAACTCCCCAGCAGCACAGCTCTGTTCAGTTTAAAAAAAAAAAAATTCTATACAACATTACGCAACACAAACATTAAATTAAATTATTTGTTAATTAGTCAGCTAGCACAAGCCAATATTTGGTATATTGGCGTGTATATTGGCGTGTATATTGGCTGACTAATAAAAAAAAACCGGTCAAGTGCGTGTCGGACCACGCACAATGAAGGGTTCCGTAGTTGGGATTAATTTATCCCAAGGACAAACTTAACATTGTAGTTAAAAAACATGTTCTCCCATACATTCCAACTACAAATGTCCATAGTCAAACGAAAAGGATCCAACCCACATTAGGTGTAATGTGGGTTGGATCCTTTTAGTTTAACTATGGACAAATGTAAGTTTGTACGCACAATATTGAGAGATTTACCATGTTTTTGTGTTATTTTAAGACTTCTTATAGATTTTCCTGTAATCGATAGCTACAGAAATAATTTCTGTATTTTTTTTCAAAATGTTAAGGTCAGTAGTTTCGGAGATAAGGGGGGGGGGGGGGGATGGTAAATTTTTGTCTATTTTCTAATAACTTAAAAATAGTTTATTTTAAAATTATAAAAAAATATATATATTTGAGACCCTCACAGTAAGCCCTTTCATTTGATATATCGCACGGTACAGACTGCAAATATATTTTTTTAATTTTCTTATTTGCCCCCCAAAATTGACCCCCATATTCAAAATTCATTCATTTACATTACACCTCCGTGTTCGGGTCACAGAAATACATACGTGTACCAAATTTCAACTTAATCGGTCCATTAGATTTGGAGCAAATTGGCTGTGTGACAGACAGACACATGAGTCATCCTATAAGGGTTCCGTTTTTCCTTTTGAGGTACGGAACCCTAAAAAAGAAAAAAAATCGAAAACTATACTCAAGCAGAAATAAAAATACAAAACTAAAAACGTAAGCAGAACTATATACCTAAATAAAAGCAATCTGGCGTCTCAACCAGCTGCTGAGACTCCAGCATAGTACCAAGATTGGCGTCAATACCACGCTGAGTATTTAGCGTTTCAACGGTCTGCAAAGACACCAGAACAGTCCCAAACTCGACGTTAATTGCATGCTGAGTATCTGGCGTCCCAACGAGCTGCCGAGACTCCAATATAGTACTAGGATTGGCGTCAATAGCATGCTGAGTACCTAGCGTTTCAATGATCTTCAGAGACACCAGAACAGTCACAAAATCTGCGTCAATAGCACGCTGAGTATCTGGTGCCTCAACGGGCTGCTGAGACACCAGAACATTCACAAGTTCCACGTCATCCCCAGGTGACTTATATGGCGCCTTCTAAGAGCCACAGAAACCTCGCAGACGCGCTGTAGCTGAAAGGGCAGCATAACGATGTCAAACATTCACAAGACACACGTGTGATGAAATTTGATATGGAGAGTCTGAAGCCTGGGGAAGGACATAGGTTACTTTTATCCACAAACAATGCGGGCGAAGCCGCGGGCGAAAGCTAGTAAAATAATATAGGGGCTCGTGGCTATGTAATAACAGCCGCACGGGTCGATCGACCACGTTAAGCTACGCTTGCCGCGGTCGGTCCGTGGATCGGTGACCATCTTTACATACCCAGACCCCTATATGCCTCGGGAAGCACGTTAAGCCGTTGGTCCCGGCTGTCATTATTCGATCATTGACAGTCGTTAAAAACATTGATTGTATACAGCACTGCGTAAAATAATTTAGGTATTAAGCCCCGTATTCATGGTAAACATTTGTTTAGCAATAAAGTTGAATCAACGTGTTGCGGAGTTGCTGTCAAGATGTTGCTGGCAACACTGCGTGTTGCAGAGTTGATAGCGTCATGTTGACAAGCTCTCGCCCGACAAGCGTAAACATCAGTTTAGCGAAAATTGTTGACGTGTGTGAACGTGTTTGCAACAGTTTATAAACATGGCAGTAGTGTGGAGTAATGATAAAATAATGCAACTAATAGAATTATTTCAATCAAAACCATTATTATGGGATTCTTCTATAAAAGATGCGGATGATTCTGCTATTGATGGACCAATCATTTCCAGAAGATGTTCGAAATCACTTTTCGACATTCTCGTAAAGTTACCAAATGATCCATCTCCCATTCTGAGGTCACTCATCAAATTTCCTCTTTGCAAAAGATAGTTTCGAATCCACCATCTTTTTCTCTTTTTTTTATTAGAAATCCTATACATCAGATACAGAGAACACAACAACACTACCTCCTCGGGCAACATTTTAACGCAGACTGGCGTGTGGACAACCTGTATTGATTTAAACATAGTTGCTAG
The DNA here is from genome assembly GCA_948252095.1 of Dicycla oo. Classification (NCBI taxonomy): domain Eukaryota; kingdom Metazoa; phylum Arthropoda; class Insecta; order Lepidoptera; family Noctuidae; genus Dicycla; species Dicycla oo. The sequence continues at coordinate 21,544,668 of OX411726.1, read as the reverse complement.
CAACATTCTCGCCGCTCATCAACAATGTTGATCAACTGTTCCTAAACAAATGTTTACCATGAATACGGGGCTTTACGCAACAAAACATGAAATTAAATTAAATTCATTGCCATAAGTCTGAATGGTATGACTTTACTACTTTTCATGAGGTCAGGAAAAGTTCCTAAATCAACACATTTATTAAAAGTAACAGCTAAATAGGGGGCTACGATGTCTATTATATTATTTAATAGTTTAATGGAGATGCCCCAGTAATCACCAGTGTTTTAGACCTAAGTGTGTTAAAAGCGTTAACATGTAGTTAACACGAGGTGTTACATGCTCGAAGCTAAATAAGCGACTACATTTGGGCACAGTACTATGCAAAAGGTTTTCAGCTTTAGACGGGGACGAGTTTAAGGAGCGAGTCGTAGTTATAGGTATGTTGGCAAAAAACTCATTGAATCGAAAATCGAAAGTCTGACAACCAGTCTTACCAAGGTGTATCGTGTGTTACCTAGTAACTGGGTTGTGGAGGTCAAATAGGCAGTCGCTCCATGTAAAATACTGGCATTTAACTGCATCCGGTTAGACTGGAAGCCGACTTCAACATAGTTGGGAAAAGGCTAGGCAGATTGATTAAATTACATTAATACAAAGTTCTGTGATTCTGTCATACTACTTTCGACTTTCGATATAAATATTTCTTGTACAGTTGAGTTCGAAGAGAAAAGTACGAAATTAATGCGCAAGTAGTCTCGGGCGAAGAGCTAGGGTTCCCTATAATACGAAAGTGAGCACTTAGGAATTTGCCATTGAGAAGCCCTTATTATTGGGAAACTCCATCGGGCATAATAGCTTATTTTATGAAAAAAATTCAATAATTTTCATTCGTTTGTAAATTCATATCCCATAAGTTTTTTTTTATTATATATTTGAGATGGGTTGCTCTTGATCCTTACTAGTCTAGGTCGGAGGTGACAGAGAAAAAGTCGACGATGGAGTGAGCTTACCCAGAAAAAGCCTGTTCACTCTTACTTCGATGATGTGCTATAATTACTACAATAACTCTGTATTTCTATTTCAGTATTGCAGATCTAAGTATCTGCTTGGGAACAACTCTACAAATTGTGCCAAGTGGAAATTTACCCATAGAGACAGTAAAGTATGGGGGAAAACTAGTCATTTGCAACTTACAACCCACCAAACATGTGAGTAAAATATCCTTGCAAATTTTATTTAAATTAATCCAATTACAGGCACTTCTGAATTGTAAAGAATCGGTCAGTTAGTCAGAAAGTTAAAGCTAGTTGCCCATTCCAAAACGTAGATCTCTATGCAGAAGAATGGGCAAGAAACACCAAGGACACATAAATCAAGATACAAAATCCTGGGTACATTATTCTTGTTGTTTCTATATGTGAAAAAAATAATTAAAATAAAATCGATTCAAAATATAATATTAAAAATAAGCCCTGGCAGTTAAGAGATGACCAGTCTCAACTGACGGCGCCCGTTCACGAACATGACGCGTGGGTCAGCACCATCCAGCTCAACCATTTTGTAGGGAACCGAATGATTCAACACATGCGCTACCATCAGCGATACATTAAAGTGAGCAATTCATATATATATATTTCCAATAAGGCAATAATTAATAAAGATTAAATGTCGCCTTATTTGTTTGTCTTCTTCTTCCTACGTCTCATCGCATCGGCATCTTGGCTTCTCGCTGTTGCCTTATAGCCTGACGTCGGATGTCGGAAGACATGCTGCGCCGATCGTTGTTATATTCAATAAATCAAACACATTCAGTACACGTCGGGAAGCAATAATATGCTAAAATATAAATGTATTTACAATGCATGTGCTCGAAAAGAGCGTTTTCCAAGCAGCCAAATGGTGCAGAAAATGCCACTTTTTGCACTAGTGCTTATTACTTTGCAGTTTTATTTTGATTTTTAACTCCGTCGTCAGCCCGACGCAAAGAGTTTTTATTATTTGAGAACAGTTTTACAAATTAGTCAAGGACAGATTATCATACATATGAAAACTAACAATAAAACTAAAACTTCATTAAACGTGTTATTAATTACTCTAGATTTATTTTGATCAATAAATTAATTTTAAATATTCATTAAATATGTTTGGCTGAACGTATAATTTGCTCGTGACGTGTGTCAGCTATTTACACATGCGCTTGCTTATTTCGGAGCCGATCTGTGTAAATCTGTTAAACATGTCGAGTTCAAGTGACGAATCAATTAATTTAATCCCGGAAAAAGTTATTCAAGAAGCACAAAATGCCCACAATAGCCTCTTACCGTCTAAATCAACAGACTAATACTTTTTCAATATATATATATATATTTTATTTCCACGCACAATGCATAGTAAAACGTTGTATACTCCTGCGTAAGATGATTTCACCTAATTTCCGCACTTGTAGCATAAATAACTATTTTCGTTCCAGGACAACAAAGCAGACCTAATAATAAACTATTATGTAGACGAAGTACTAGAAAAAGTAATGGACATACTCGACATAGAAATACCAGCATATTGTAAAGACGAGAACCCCACACTCGAAGCATTACACCGACCTCTTGAATGGACGATCGACAGGCGTGACGTGCTACAATTAGAGAAAACATTTAAAGCCAAATGCAAAGGTGTTAAGAAGAAAAGAATATTAATAAAGAATAAACGAAATAGTACTGAAGTTAACTCAGTGAATGGCGCTACTGAAGATAAAGCGAAAATAATCAAATTAGAAATTAAGGAAGAGCAAAATGGCGATTGTATTGAAGTTAAACCTGAACCTGTAGATAGTATTATTTTTATTCATTAACGGAGGAGAAGCAGCTGGTTTTGCTGATGGGTTCCACGGCAGGAGTCTTAAGGGTGCTATAGTTTTGTTCGGCTCGGTATGACTCGCCACAGCAGGGCGGCACAATGTACAGACGCCAGCAGGTCAACCTACCCGAAACTGTCAGATTTTCCCAATCAACATTTAACCTAATGCTTTAGCAATAAAGTCGAAAATTTATTAAAGAAATCTGACAGATAGTAGTAGCTCGATGTGCTGGCGTCTGTACAGGGTCAAATTAAATTAGCTGACGAAACTCCGTAGACGTGATGGGCATCGATAACTAAACTAACACTAATGACTGTATATTTTTGTTGAAGACGTAATTTGTCCTGATATTTTGACAACTTTCTATTTCAACGTTCCAAGCAAGTCCAGACGGTTTAATCCACGATTACGGGTGCCATTTGCAGCTACTAACTACAGACAAAAAAAAAGTCTTGCACAATGTGGTGTGGCAATCTCACATTACTTGTAGTCTTTGATGTACCGACATTCAAAAAATTATTTCGTTTCCTGTACAGCGTATCCTTTTTGGACGTAAATGATGGGATCAGATACTCTTTATTTTGAAAAACTTGTTTTCCCAAGAAGTACTTTTCAAATATTTTTGGAATGGGTTCAAAATTTTCGCACACCTCTTTTTTGCACTCCTCCATTGCCATATCAATTATATTTCTTTCAAAATCAACGCTGCAACTATGTTTGGGCTGTCTAACGACTTTCTTATCCAAACTTAATGTAATCGAAGTCTTTCACTCCCTTTGGTTGCAACATCTCCAGTTGGTTGTACCATTTTTATTTTTCATGAAGAAGTTGTATTTGTAACCGTTATATAAAAAAACAGACTTGCCTTTTTGACTCGTTATAAACTTGGCTTCACTATCTTCAGACATTTTTATTCTAATATTTATTTATCAGAATGCAAAATTTATTCCCAATAAATATTTTTCACAATGTCATATTATACATCAAAAATAATTGATAAATAAAAACTGACACTAGTACAAACATAGGTTTTTCATTGTAATCTGACAGGAACTACTAGCAAAGAGTTTATCTATTAAAACTTCAATATAAACGCACATAATATTATATTAATGCATATCTTCAGGATTACCTACTACTGGGTGATATAACATCATTAGTTAGATTTATTTTACAGAAGGTAGGTAAACCTTAAAAAAAGGGGTTGTAGGTTTGATTCCCATCCGAGAAAAATATATGTGATGAATAACCTATGTGATGATGTCAAATATTTATTATTGTTTCCCTCAAATTAAAAACATTTTTCGCTGATCACAGCGAAAAATGTTTTTAATTATTATATTATCAAAATATTACACAAAGAACAATCATGTTCTTTGTGTAATATTTTGATAATATAATATTTTGCGAATGTAATAATATGAGAACAAAGGACGAAAAGGTTGTTACGAAATAGTCCTAATATGTAACTAAATAGTAAACATAAGGCTTGTTATACAATGGCGAACCATAATTTATTTTATCTAATATTCGTCATTTTTTTAATGTATTTATCCTCTGATTTATTTATTGTAATAAGTAGGTATCTACTTGTATTTTGTTATGACCTATTTGTAAGGGATTTAAAATAAAACAAAGGAATATTGTTTGTCTATTATAATCATATTAAAAAGTTTTCCAAATTTAATACATTAGGCGCGGCAGACGCACATGCGCGTTTTCGGACGTTCACCAGGTGCTTGACGGCGCGTATGCGCGTCCATACAATTTACATAACTTTCTTCGAGTGCGGCGCGCCGCACCTGTGCGTTCGTTGTGCATCTCTATTGTTTCGAAAACATCGTAAAATAAGGGTCGGTAAGGGTGTAGCATAAAGAAGCGTTTGCATAAAGAATTAAGCAGATAATGTGTTAAGAAACATAATACTTATTAAACATTTTGAAATAAAAACAGAATGCTCTGTTCTTTAAACATAGAAAAAATTAAACAAAACTTAATCACTATCTATTAGCGCTTTATAAATTTCTTCACTATTTTTATACAAATTTAAATCTTTGCGAGACACCTTCGGTTTAACATTCAATTTTTCAGAGTTTTGTTTATCACTTTGCTTTGGCACATTAATATAGTTATTTAGTGAAAGAGGTTTAAGTTCCCTATAAAACACTTTCTTTTTTGTATGTATATTTTCCAGTTTTTCGTCCTTGAGAATAGTCAGTCCACATGTTTTGCCTTTGATTTTGTGAGTATCTTTAATTTGCATGACATTTTCATTATTTATATTATTATGTTCAGGTTCAGTGTTATTTTCTATCGCATTATTGTTATCTATTATAACGTCTCTGTCATAGTTATCAAAATCGTTGAAATTAAACTCTTGTTCATTAAATGACATTGCATCAAACATATGATACTTTAAATCATCTCTAAGTATAACTTCGTCACTTACTAAATCCTCGAGTAAAATATGTGGCATTGAATTGATATCAGTTGTTAATCCTTCTTCCTTATCACTTTTTATTTCGTTACTTTGCTGATTTACCGTCTCATATATGCGTTCCATGAATTGGATATTTTTCTTCTTTGTTAATTTGTTGGTGTTTTACTGTCTTTTTTCCTTTTCCTTTCCCCTTACAATTTCCTTTTTCTTTGTCTTGAAGTGTAGAATATGTTTCGTCTTCAGTCATCGTCAATCCTTCTACCTGGAGGCATTTTATTTCAGTGCCATAGAAAGCACGGTTTGCAGACATAAATCTTGATGAAGATGACATTGTTACTTTTTCTTTTTCTGTGGTTTCTCGTATATTGCCTTCTTTCTTCTTAGATAAATCCTGAAATGAAAATAACGTGGTTGTAAAATAATGTTGTTGCAGTGTATTTAAAAAATGATCATTTTTGATTAAAAAGATATAAAAGATTAGAAAATTCAGAATTTTAAGTTTTATCTGTTCCTTATTTTTTACCTGTATTTCCTTCTCTTTGACCCTGAAATCTGTTTTCTCTATATTATCTGATCTCAAATCGACTTTCAGTCCTAAGTTTTCAATACTTTCTTCGTCATCTGTATTATTGTCTAAATCATTGCCTTCATTCTCTAATTCCAGATCTATCAGATCTGAATCACTATGATAACTTATACTGACATCGCTTTCCGTCGTAGTATAACTATTTATTCTTTTGAGTCTTTTCACTGGTGGCTTTTGTTTTTTTAAGGCTTGTCGTTTATTACCACATGGTACAGTTTTTAGGTTTATTGGGGTGTTGGTTTTAACAAGTTCATGTTCTTTTCTGTAGTAACAATCGCAACAGATGTTTTTTTTGCAATCAAAGCAGCTCAGCCATTTATATTGAATTGTCGTCTTGCCTTTTGTTGAAATTTGATGCAGCTTCATGGTACCTTTTATAGGAATAACGTTGTCAGGTATCATTTTGGTCATCTCTTGAATGTCGTTTTCGTTTATATAAAATATTTTTACTTTGCTGTTGACCTTTAAATAGTCATATGCTTCTTTTGCGTTAGTTATGTCATTGCCGTGTGAAATATGATTGTCGAGTTGTCGCTTTATTGCTCCCCAACCCCATCAGCTGGGCCTTTGCCATGCGAGGCTTCGAAAAAATTCCACGTTGCACACACACGTTCCACAAATTCAAATCCATAGTCTATTCGTTTTTTTTGGAACATGAAGAAATTATGTTTCTGGCGGTACTGCGTTGCAGGGCTATCAGAAAATATATGCATATTTTTAATGTTTAGGTCTTTGCATAGTTTAATTATTGGATCCAAATGAGCCCAGATTGCTCCAGGACCATGTTCATTATTTGGGGATATAGAGCATATCGCTTGGGGATTATTTTTTTTTTTCTGTAAAGCACACAAGTGTGCAGTGTGACTTGATTCCTGGATCCTCCGAAGTGTACAGCCTGAATTTCTTCAGACTGCTTGCATGAAAAGTTTTCTGAAAAATCGCAAATTAATGCAGCTTCGTCCTCATCAAGGTTTCCAATACATTTTTTCCATGCTAGGTACTGATGTGAAACATTGAAGTAATGAGTTTTAAAATTTTGTACATCATCCTGAAATTCTTTAATTAATGTACTCACTGGTCCTTTAACTATTTGTTTTGAATACTTCTTTGTCTGCTTTTCTTCAGATTTCTCTTTGCCAATTTTAGTATAAGTATGTGTGCCTATTTTCCATTGAAGCCACTGCACGGGGGTGTTTTCATTTATTGTCAGATCAATAGCTGGTTTCTTATTGTTGCATTCAGAACACTCAGAGTACATACATTTAAAACATTTGCTGCAAGTTACTTCTTTCATAAGTTCATCAATGTCAGATGTTTGAAGCAAACCTAGCTTCTTCAACGTTATAGCCTTGAATGATAAATTGCAATGCTTTATGCATGCACAAGTATTCCGATCTTGAAGTCTTGGCTTCACAACAGAGAACGGCCGGAACCGATAAAAAGTTGGCAAAGATGCTTTACCACCTTCAGCTTTAAATTGTCTGAAAAAGAACAAAAGAGATACTTAAATAAACCAATATACAAGCTCTATAGCTTGTATATTGGTTTATTTAAGTATCTCTTTTGTACTTTTTCTTTTTTTCTCGTTATGCACTCGTTTTTCCCCGCGCTAGGTCGACTTACGAGTACATCTTCTCTTTCAAAGAAATTTTGGATATCTTTCTTGTATTTCTTTCTAATTTCATTTCTAGCCTTTATCCTTCTAATTCTTCCTTTAAGTCCAAGAGCATGAGAAATAGCTGTTTTTAATTTGTGTTTATTTGCAATTTCGTTTAAAGCTACTTTTTTTAGTACTTGCTTTTCTTTGGGATTTGCTTTATTAAACTCTGTCTTTAATGAATCTGTAATAGTGTTTAGCAAAAGTAACTTCTTTTTCACCTTTTCTTTTTCTGCCTGGGATACATTTGGTGAAGTTTCTTCTAAGAAACTATTTGATTTCGTTAATGGTGTGTCGTCACAATGTGCAGTTTTAGCAGTTTCAATTGCAAAGCATTGGGCTGAGTTTGTTCATGTAATCGTTTTTTCAGAATGTCCATTCGCCTTTTCATTCGATTACAGGCCTGTATCAGATTCTTATTACGTCTTTTTAATTGAGTATTTTCTCCAGTCAGCTTTTGTAGTCTTTCTTTTAGGGTTTTTGTAGATTTTTTAAATTTTTTTCTAACTTCCAATGTAGAAGTATTGTTGTCTTGTGTCGTATTTTTAGCCTTCTTTTTTATTTCAGCTCTTTTAGCATTTACTTGTCTCCATTTTGCTCGTAGGTCTTCTTTATCTTCCTCTGTCAGAATTTCTTTTTTCTTTTTGATATTTTCTTTAAATTTTATCAAATGTTTAACTCGGATTTCCTCGTATTTATCTGGCTTTTCCTTTTTTAGTTTTTCTCTGTAAGCTTTTTGCCTTTAGGCATTCGTTTTTGGAGGCATTCCTAGAAAAAATGTAATGCTGTAGGCCAGATTATCAGAGTAAATTTAACTTAGGATAATTTCAACAATTATAGAGTTGCATATAGATACGAAACGCGCAACAAAAGATAGGACCTATCATGTGATCATTTCAAGGCTTCATATACTCGTAGATATCTACTACGTAGCTCACGAACTGTATAGTTATTGATCTTACTTCCTATAGTAGGTACATATCGAGACGTCGATACAAGTTTTTTACATTATCAAATTCAACTGTAGATCTGTATTATTAGTGAATACTATCTCGACAGTACAGGTCTCATACCTTGTGGTGCGTAATAAACGTATAACTACCTACATACTTAGTAACATTCACTGACAAATTCGTAAAAAACATTTTTTATGAATTTGGCAGTGAATGTTATACTATGCATATTCGGGTTGTAACTGTATACACTCAGCTTTACACTCTACTTTTTCGTAACGTAACGAAATTCATAAAAAACGTTACGAAATTGTAATGAGAATTAGACAAACTATGGTTCTAAGAAGTCAATGGTTCGTTATAACCTGAAACTGCAAATAATATACAAGCTTAAATATTCGTACCACACGTATTACAATTACATATATAAATCAAAACTTACCGTATTGTAAAAAAATGCTATAATGTTTCCCGTATCGAAAAAGTAGTCTCACTGACACAACACGTTCTCAATGATTTTCACATTAGAAGTTATGGCGGAGATACCAGATCAACAACCAATCACAATGAAGCTAGTGTTGCCCGTGTTAAAATTTAACGGATGCGTTCAGAAATTACGTGGAAGTAAAATTAAAACGTAACTAAAAATTTTTTTCGCATTTTAATTTTTTTTTTATTATGAAACCCCATAGAAAATCCCTTTAATACAGAAACTACATTTAATCAAGGTCTGTAATACACAAAAATTGACAATATTAATGTGACCTATCGTATTTTATGAAGTTTAAAACGTATGAGGTAGGTTGATAATAGTAGGTTAATTTCATTTTTGTATGAAAGGCAAAAAACATTGTTTTAAAAAAGTTTACTAAAATTAGTTGGATAATAATATTATACTATTTATTCTTCGTAATTTTAAACTTTAATATTTTTGCTTCACAATTATGTTATTTTTTTGTATGATTAAATAAAAACCATGTAACTTTTTTACTATTTCGAGGCACAGTTTTTTGCAACAGATGTACATTTATTTTGAGAAATACTCTAATAAGGTATGCAAACGTTCGAATTTGATCTTTTTAAAACAAGTGTGTCGGCAAAAAAGTGTTTGACAATGAATTTCTTTAAAGCTTAAATTCTATAGACTTTGTTTTTTTTTTTCCTTTTTATTATTTTTTTTTTCTTACATATCTCGGGACCCTGGGGCCCCGGACCTTTGGAAGGCATACGAGGGGCCGAAGCCAACTCGCAGAGACCCCTTAGGTAATTTTAAATGATGAGGAGGCACCAACCGACGATTATCCTTATATGCACTATGCAAGTGCACCCAAGGACAACCCCTGTTTGGTGCAGGGTGCAGGACTATTGTTGTACGCGGAAACAAAACATATTGGGCTATGGGTTTGGGTGGCAAAAGTGGATTGAGTAACTTGAACTATGGAAGAACTATGTCCCCTGCCTGACCAATGTTATATATTATACACGGATAAAATGGCAGGGGTTGACTTGCACACTCAATAATGGGCCCCCGGAAACGGCCGCTAGCACATAGTGACGTAGCGGCAAGGGGCATTCACTTATTTTTTTTTTTTAATTGAATCAACATCTTGGTTCTCATGACAAATTACTTGTTGCAATTATATTATATTATATTAGTTTTTACATATTTAAGGTGACGATCTACTTGCATATTTTTTTTGGCATTATTTGGCAGTGTGTATATTTTGTTCCACAGTACTTTTATCCTTATTCCCAGTCGATCCATATAGCTAGTTCCACATGGTACTACTGCAACTCACTAGTTCCGTGTATGGAACTAGTGGGAGTATTCAGTAGTTCCACATCACCAGACAAGCTCTAGACGTGAAGACCTGTAATTGGCTGTCAGATTATCATACTGTAATTTATTACTATTGTATTTAGCTGTAGGTCTTCCAGTCTTTAAAACATCATCATCATCTTTCTGCCATTATCCCTTATTACTTGAGGTCGGCGCAACACGTTTTCTTCTTCCAGTCTTTAAATAAAACAAAAATAAATTAATTTGATGATTTTTTTTTTTTGGGTCATCGACCGCAGTTAGCGTATTCACTTGTAATATCAGTTTAAATATCTGTTCTTTTTTATTAACTTCACAGATGTGGTGGGTCTCGATGTCTCAACACGATAAAACAGATTTTATTAACTCAAACTTCAAGTAACAACACTATCAGCGAGCGGTCGTTGACCCCCAATAAGAACATCAAATGTTTTTCATTTTTATTTCATCGTATTTTAGATACCCATCATGTCTGCAGAGTTTCGCTAGCTAATTTGATTTGACCATGTATAAACGATTTCAAAGCTCGGTCGCCCGCGTACTTTTAGTTTATATGTGACAACAAATTATTTTTTTTATTAAAAAGTGCAAATGGTCAATGGTTTGACACAATTCACATTCATAATAGAAAACAGTAGTTGACATTGCAAAGTTTTACCGAAAAGTTTGTTTTAGCTATTATGTGCGTATAAATCATTCCACGACGGATTATTATTATTTCCCATTTCGTATTAAGAATATTTTTCAACAGAACAAATACAAATGTAAGAACAATGATTATGTTATGATAAATAAAACACTCGAAATGATACAGTAAAATAAATAATTTATTCATAAAAATATCTTCTTATTTACAAAATATTATGGCTACTCTTTGGTAACATGGAATGTAAAATGTTTAAAAATGTCATCATCTTTCTTCTTTTATAATTATAATTTAATCATTTCAATGTAGAATTTTATTAGAAGACTTACAATAGTAGACGTCTAATTCTTGTATAAAAATATAAAAACATCGAAGTCCCCAATTTCCCACCAACAAAATAAATAATACACTTGAATGCGTAAACTGACCTAAAGGAAAGTACTTTTTATCGCAAACGGATCAAACATGAAAGTAAAATTTACACAGAGCACGGATCACCGCGCTGGCTGCGTCTAGACACGGCATTAGAAATCTTTTACTATAAAACTGCACGCCCCTCCACTAAATTGTCTATACAAACATTTGAAAAGTGTATGCAACAAGCAGGGGAGGGCTTGCAGTTTAAGGGCGATTAGCAGCAAAATTATAATATAAATCTCGGTTTAATCAAATCTCGATTTTGCCCTAAACTCGACTTATTAAACATGTATTGCACCTGAATCACATTTCACATTTGATTTAATTAAACTGGCATTAAGTCAATAATCCTCGTCATTCATCATTGAGATGGCATATTCTACTATAGGAAGAATAGTTATACAAATTTCTGTCGTATCGACACAGACATGTCAAAAAGTGTTTTGTTTCCTTTTAACTAATCAAGAGCTGCGTATGAAAAGAGAGACATCTAAATGTTTGTCAAGGACTAAATTTGAAAACACTCGTTACGTCAAAATCGTGTCTATGCGTGACTGGTCGCCATGTTGAGTGCTGAGTTTTGTGGTAGATGATTGGTAGATGTACTGTCAAACGGTTGCTTGCTCTCTCTCTTGCACTCGCAGTTACAAACCTACGAAAGGCGACCATGTTGAGTGCCCGATTTTTGTAGTTATGCACGCTAATTTTGTAGTAGGGCAAGTCCATAGGTGTCATTCATTCTTTGCGTTCCGTTTTCAAATAAAAAGTGATGGCAACTCAGTTCTCAGCGTAGCGTGCTCAGCGGAGGTACATAACAGTTGGTTCATTGGGGATACAGCATTTCTATTCTTAAAAACATAAAATGGCCATTGGCACGTTGTTAGGTTATGTACCTATGTGACTAGACCTAACTAAAGAAAGCTTCTGTTAAAATCACTTGATGAATAATTTTATCATAAAGGAGCTTTGTACTATGTATAATCAGCCTATAACGTTCCCACTGGCCTCCTCTCTGTGAGAGGGAGTGGGCTGTAATCCACCACGCGGGCCCAGTACGCATTGGTAGATGTCACATGTCTTCGTATTTTTGGTTCTAGGACATGTCGGTTTCCTCACGATGTTTTCCTTCACCGTTTTGAGAGCAGTGGTGATGAAATAATTTACACAAAGTAAAGCGCCTGTCTGGGTTCGAACCCATGGTCTACCCACCCAGTACTCTGTTTACTTAAGCGGGGGTTTCAATAATTCTTCATCGTGTAATGTACAGACGCCAGCAGGTCAACCTACCCGAAACTGTCAGATTTTCCCAATCAACCTTGAACCTAATTCTTTAGCAATAAAGTCGAAATTCTATTAATGAAATCTGACAGATTGTAGTAGCTTGATGTGCTGGCGTCTGTACTAAATAAATATCTTCTAACGTACAGTAACAGTCAGAAGTCGACTAGCAATCTCACAAAACTATGGCATAGCAATATTAGTTGTACTTATGACCTTCTTCTATAAGAACGTTTGACAATACTACACATTGGCAACTTTGGCAGCCCGTATAGCGCAGGCGATAATGGTCATTGCGGTGTAAGTGGACTTCTAGACATTGACTGTACATTCTACGAGAGAAAAACGCAGTCTCTAAATATTGTACGATCTCCTCATCAGCATCCACTCAAATCATCATCAGCAAATCATGATGCGAAAAGAAATCCATTTTCACAAATAAACAGCGAAATTTAAAATAACACTGTAATGACGTCCGTCTATAAAATCCAGATTTAATAACTATAGACTCTTAAAGGAAATTAAGTTTAAGGCTAAGTCGGATTTAAATCGAGATTTAAGTAACAGCTGCAAGTCGCCCGAGTATAAGAGCTCTACTAATAAAATTCGTGACGTCGAAAGCGCATTGAGCGTACAACTTCTGTCACGGACCACCTTCAAAGGGTCAGTTTCCACCAAGCGGAAACTTCGCGAAAATTTTATAGTTAGTCAATATTGATACAGTTACTTATTCAGTGAAATTTAAAAAGTGCTCGAGCAATCGCGAGGATTTTTCCGCTTGATGGAGACTGAGCCAAAGCCGTCAGTTTCTGTTTCTGTACGTCATTTGTGACGTAGTGCGAGTACACGGTGACACGCTAGGTTTGTATGAAAAGTGATGACAATGCCGCTTCTAGCAACGGCCGCCGAAGGCGTGCTCTTTGTGAACTTTACAAGACAAATAGCAAAATTCCATAGACAATTTTTTTTCTACTTTTGCTTTGATGACCCCGAAAAAAAAAACATAAATATCAGCTAAAATCAATAATTATCTTAGTTACTTGAAATGCAATTAAGGAGACTAAAGGTAGTATCAAATTGTCCACTTGATCAGTTTTTGCCTCCACGAGTCCTGTGATGGTTGCTGTGACTGCGACCCGAAGCACAGCGTACGGTACCGTCAATAAACCTGTAAGTAAATAGATTTTTGAATATATTCAAGAAAAGTTGATATTTTTGGCAGTGAAAGCTTGCTGCGTTGTTTTCCGCCAAGTGTTCGCCGGCAAAAGAGTTAATATCCATACTAATATTACTAGTAGTTCTGCGCATAGTAGACCTCGCGCAGAGCGGTGCACACTATCGCCATCTAGTGACATTATTGTTAAACTAACATTAATATTGTTTAACACATTCGGTGCGGCAGACACACATGCGCGTTTTCATAACTTTCTTCGAGTGCGGCGCGCCGCACATGTGTGTTCGTTGTGCATCTCTATTGTTTCGAAAACATCGTAAAAAAAAGGGTCGGTAAGGTAACTTACTAGAAAAATAACCATCGAAATCGGATCTCATAAGGCGGAGATATACAGTAGCCCCCTTTTTGCTCCTTTTTGGAGGAAGTACCCCTCCAATCAAAAATCCCCGACGATAAGAATATTCTATAAAGTCGTAAACCTGTATACCAAGTTTCGCCCAGATCGGATGTAAAATACGACCTGTAGAGGAACAAACTGGCAGAGAAAAGCAAATTTTACCAGACTTGAAGCCGGGACGCTTCGCTTGCTCGGTCAATAAACTAGCTGGGCCCTGCGGTTTCGCCCGCATAAGTCTCAAACCCGCGGGAATATCGGGATAAAGGTATCCTATGTCATAACCCAGATCATGATTTACCCGTGTGCCCATCCAAATCTGTTCTGCAGTTTTAGCGTGGAAGCTTAACAAAGAAATAAACAAACAAACTCACTTTTGCATCCTAACTAATCCATACTAATATTATAAATTCGAAAGTAACACTGTCTGTTTGTCTGTATGTTACTTTTTCACGCCTAAACCACTGAACGGATTTCGATAAAATTTGGCAAGGCTATAGATGGTTCATGGGGAAGGACATAGGCTACTTTTTGTCTCAAAAAATATCCTACAAGGGGTGATGTAGGGGATGAAAGTTTGTATGGGAAACCCGGCATTTCTTAGGTATATGAAAATGCAATTTATGCTTTTGGTAAAAAATAAAGAAATCTGTGGGTCAGCGTTTTTGAAAAATCATTCCTTAAGGGGGTAAAATAGGGGTTGTTTTTAAAATTTACAAAACTACACGGATTTTGGAAACGGAAAATTATCCATCCTGGGAAAGGACATGGCTGCTTTTTGTATTATAATCCTACGAGGGATAATATAGGGGATGAAAGTTTGTATGGGAAACCCAGCATTTCTTATGTTAGTGATAATTATAAAAATTGACATTTATGCTTTTGGTAGCAAATAAAGGAGTATGTTACGTGACTTAGAAAAGTGTAACACCGAATAACACGCCCCTGTAAAGAAAAATCTTCTCCTAAGGGGTAAGTAAAATAGGGGTTGGGCAAAAGCTAGTAGCCGCGTGCATGTCGGTGATTATCCCACGGAAAATTTAGGATTCGAAAGTACTCTGTCTGTCTGTTACCTTTTCACGCTGTACGGATTTCAACAAAATATTGCCCACCAGCAGGCTTGGCACGAAAACCATAGAGACGATGTGTTGTCGACCGAAGACTAGACAAAATGACATTACCGTATAGACTTATAGACAGTATGACGGCAACAAAGTAGAAAGAGTCAACTGCACTTTACGATTTCATTTTCTGTTCTCTACGAGTATATTTACAAATCGCGCATATAAATACAACTGCGGAGGCGAGCCCTTAGCGCCAGAAAAGATGCGATTCTCAACGTGATTTATATGGAATTTTTCACTTTTTTCACTTTTTATTACCTACATGTAGAGTTTTAGGGGTTATGGATATTATACAGGAGGCAAAATTTTCATTACTTTTGCGATAGGGTGCAAACATGAAGATACAGGTTTTTCGGTCCCGATATGTCAGTACGGGTAGGTAATGATAGGTACCGGTCAAACCACATAATAGAAACAGGTAAATCTGTTCTTAGTGACCAACATGTCTTCGAGTTCGTCGGACGATGAGTTTTTTCTTCTTGAAAGTAAGTATTCATTATAAATGTAAAAAAGGACTGTCGGTGTTTCTAATAGGAACAGTAAAAGAAAGAAATATGGATCGTATTCAATATTTATCAATCACATTACTGTTGCTGTGTAATTTATGTCTTTTGTCCTACTTAGGTGGTTTAGCAAATACCAATGCTATCAAAATTTCCCATTTTCACGACAACACACTACACTGGCAAATACTTAAACCCGTACGGATCGATGCAGATAGTCGGCACCGATAAGTTTCAACCTGTTTCTTTATGAACGAGCCCGTAAGATTGCATAGGGCTACTTGTAGAAGGATTTCTATGGTGCGATGTCAAAAATGGAGAAATGTCACTTTGTATAGAAAGAGATGTGTGTATTTTTCGTAGAGACAGAAGTGGTCATGCTAAGCCTGCAGGTAGACGATCTAGGTTAGGAGTTAGGACATAGGATACTTTGTAGGTAGTACGTTCCCGTGGGATACCAATACCTACCTGAAATTAGCGTCTCTTTTTTTCTTGCGGCCTTCAACCAAATCTTGTTTTTCTAGTACAGAAAAGTATAACGAAACTTATTCGTCATGCATATCACTAAACTCAGTCTGAAATGAGATATAACAGTTAGAAGTTATTAGGTTTGTAGCCAGTTTTTGACTCCTAACGCACGGGACGGTGTACCGAATATTCAAAAGTCCAAAAACATTTAACGGCTATCTATTTTGTGGCTACTTGACACTAACCTTACACCTAGGGGTCGAAAATTGCCTACAAACCTAATAAATACATACCAACTTCTAACTGTTATATCTCATTTCGGACTGAGTTTAGAGATATGCATGTCAAATAAGTTTCGTTTGTTACACTATTCTCCACTAGAAAAACAAGATTCGGTTGATGGCCGCGAAAAAAAAGACACCACGTTCCATACTAAAACGGTCATAATCCTTTCCGACCTCCACGCGGGCGAAGCCGCGACCAAAAGCTAATATTTACAAATTTACTCTATGAAAATTTTATTTACATACTTACCAAAAAGTTCAAGCCAATACATCACCGCCACTTGTGATAAAATGTTGAATACCGTCCCTTCTACTGATTTGTGTCCGTCTGGAACAGAATTTAAACTTGTTAAAACACTATTTTTATACTACACGCTGTTTAGGCTTGTACTATAGCGCTTTGGATTCATTTGAATTTCACACGACGTACCAGATCTGCCGGAAATTTGCGTAGGCCACATAAATAATACTCAAACTTCCAGACAGTTATAAAGTCATGTATTCTATCTAGGCTACATGGTAATCACAGTCGGTTTTCTCTTTAACGGCGCACCGAGCATTTTATTTTATTTTATTTTTTTATTTGACTAGGCCAGAGTGACAGAGACAAAGCCTACGATGGAGTGAGTTTACCCAGAAGAAGCCTGTTCACTTTAACTTTGAAGAGATATACATATAGAGATATACGGGTTATACAACCCGTTCGGGAACACAGACGCACACACATCACTCATCATTTTTATACACACAAACACGTTTTTATAACCCTTGTATGAAATAGTAAACAATTAAATTAAAATGTAGGTATAATTGGGGACATATAATACATGTATACGAGGCAGTATACACGATGGAAACATGATTTGACAAAGTTGGCTCGATAGAATAAATTCACAAAATTACCTCTTTTCGAGTAATTTAGTCCTATATTTCCCTACTTTTTGTACAGGGAGAAATTGAATTTTTGGGCATCCTTTTAAGGGGTCATTGTACTCATAATTAAAAACAACAAAAACACTATAAGACAAACGTGAAAACGCGAAAAAAAATCAGCTGTTTCCTACATTTATGTTCGCAAAACTCGTCAAAATGTAATGAATTTCTAAAGTTATGTTTTACGTGGATAAAAAACTGAGAATCACGCAAAAACTATCAAGCGTATTTTTATGAAACCTTCACCATTTTAAAGATAATTTAATTATTTATCTGTATACGTGTTTTAATATAATACCTTTTAATTTTTGTACTTCTTATAATAAACTAATAATGTGTCTAATTTGGAATAGCGCTCCTTGATGGACGAGTCGTACTACTGGCTGGACGTACGACGCGTTACTTGAGTTCAGCAAAGAACACGCAAGACCATTATCATATATCTGCCTCTTAAAAAACAAAGTATTCTCAGGTTTTGCGGAGATAGGCGATTTCGCAAGTATGTCTGAATGAGAACTGGGTGAAAAATAGTCTCTAAGATGCAATAGAACTCATTTGGAAACTAAAGTAAGTATTTCTGCGCCATTTTTTTCAAGTGTGGATATAAGACGTCATTGTTCGTGCCTCGTTTGCAAGGAAATAGAAGAAACAGCACGCGCATTTATATTACTTTTTCGAAGCGCGAAATTTGAAAAGTATCGTTGTACCGGCAATATTATTACACTGTTTATGTTATACTGTATTTTCACTGTATCGGTATCGGCCTACCCCTACCCCTAATGAGTACAATGACCCCTTAGAAGGATGCCCATGAATTCAATTTCACCCTGTATAAACAAGTAATTTGATATTATGATTAGTTTACTAAAATAAAGTTCATAGATGACTGGAGCGTTCATACACGATAGTTTTTTTTTTTTTTAAGACCAATATGATGAAAATAACAACGAAAAACATCGAAAAACTGAAAAGTGTGGTTATTTTCTTTACTCTTTACACGTAAAGAAACATACAGAGACAAAGGACAACGCTCGGTGCGCCCTTAAACGTATACATACAAAAATTTCATTAGAAAAAAAATAAGTTTAACCCACCTGCCCACTTGTTAAACCCAAACTTGGATCCGAACCAGCTAGCGGCAGTGTCTCCCACGCCTATCGACAGGACCCCGCTGAGCAGTTCCAGTTCGTACCCAGGATGTACCGGGACCAGAAGCAGCGGACACGCCAGCCCTACGTACAGGTACATCGGGGTCATCGCGAAACAACCCACATCCTAGAAAAATAAGAATATTTAATATAGTCAAGCAGTGTATTCCCGATCAAAGAATGACGTAATACCATCATAGTGAGTCATTGCAATATAACTCTTATCTCAGTAAGATAAGGTAAAATATTTTTACATAAGTATAGAAAAGTAATTAGAAAAAAAATCGACTTAAAAAACATCTCAAAACCTTGCCTTGGTCAAACTCTAGTGCAACAGACAAATATGACAGGCCAGCTGGCGTGGTTGGTTAAGATACCGCCTATCATGTCGCAGGTCGTGGGTTCGATTCCCATCCAGGACAAACATTTGTGTGCGTGAACATGTCTGTTTGTCCTGAGTCTGGGTGTAATTATCTATATAAGTAAGTATTTAAAAAAAAAAAAGTAGTGTATGTAGTATATCAGTTATCTGGTTTCCATAGTACAAGCTCTGCTTAGTTTGGGATCAGATGACAGTGTGTGAAATGTGCCGGGATATTATTATTATTATTCTGGTTTTTACTTAAAACTAAGAATTACAAAAAAAAAGTAATTTAAAAAATCGACTTAAAAAGACTAAAGAAATGAACTCATTAGTTAGTTTGTTTTTTTTTGGAAGTCAGGTTTTTTTTTGTAGTTTTATTTTTCACTTTTTAGTTGTGGTACCTAGCCCACTCACATTCGAATACCACGAAAGAAATTAGAACATCATCCACATATGTATACTAAGTGCGGAAAATACGTTATTGAAGCTAACTCAAAAAATACCCAAGCAAAGTTAATAAATTTTACATGGGTATACTTACATACTATATAATTTTACATTTTACATCTTTGAGGTATATCCTCCCGAATAAAACTAGAATTTTTCAAATCGGATTCCTCTGTAAAAAGTTATGCGTGGTCATAAATAAAAAAAATACGTGTCGACTTGAGAACCTCCTCCTTTTTTTCGTCGGTTGTTAAATTAGAATGATTTGTTACTATTGCAATTACTAACAGGTTTTACGTCGATCGTGAATGTCCTACCTCGTGGAAATTAATTGTTTATCAAATTGACTATCGACTTAAATTGACCATAATTATATTTAAATCACAACTGTCATGCTTTGACATATAATAAGGCGAGATACGTACACTGCTAGATAAAAGCTTTCCCCAAGCATTGCCCCATTCTACTTTGTAGTATGGTGATATAATTTTTCCTTCCATCATTATCGCGTCCATGATCCTAGGCTTACGTCAGTTCTAAGTTCTAGATAATGCCGACTCATAGATTTAAAAGCGTGCTTATACGAGAAAGGGTATCGCCAACTTAAGGGTATGGTACAGACCATCAAACTGAACATTTTTTCCCGGGGACCAACATCGTAATCGTGAGAAAAAAAATCAGTCATCTCATACATTTGGTCAAGTAGGTATTGAAGTTTTGTATGGGACGACTGATTTTTTCACGATTACGATGTTGGTCCCCGGGAAAAATTTGTTTACTTTGATGGTCTGTACCACACCCTTAACTTGGCGACACTCTTTCTCAGACATTCGGTATTTGTCAAGCAGAACGTGCGTTATTTGCATTTTTACGCTGGACAAACGCTGCTCGAATCCAAGATATTTTTTTCTAGGTACCGCCATTTTAAACTTAACGCCCATAGGCGTAATAACAATGTCACTTCTATTGTGTCTGTTTCAGTGTAAGTACGTCAACCGATTAATAATAAATTACAAAACAGTAATAAACTTTTATAGAACATTAGCTTTTGCCTGCGGCTTCGCCTGCCTGTAGGTCAAAAATTATACCGTGGGAACTTACTAGGTAGGTACGGGGATAAAAAGTATCTATATGTCCTAACCCAAATCATGGTTTACCTGTATGCCAAATTTCATCGAAATCCGTTCAGCCGTTAATGCGTGAAAAGGTAACAGACATACAGACACATGTTACTCTTACTTATAATAATTAATTTAATAGTATGGATACCTTTTCGTCACTATACACTTCAAATGCCGCCTGGAGTGCTGGTGATATTTTTTGTATGCCAGCTTTACGAAGTGCCTGAAAAACAAAGAAATTATTTTAATGAAAATAAAGTTTTTAATTTAACGATTGGCTAAGGCGTAAAACCATTTTACATTTGTTTTCTATGGTAAGTTAGACTGGAACTCGGAACACTATGCTCTTTTTATTCTTCTTTCGCTTCTTTCACGTATGCAAGCTCTAATCTATATTGTAATATCTTTTGCCTTAAAGGAGGAGCTCGTGGCTAAGTAATAACAGCCGCACGGGTCGATCCATCAGGTTAAGCTACGCTTGCCGGGGTTGGTCTGCGGATGGGTGACCATCTTTTCATACCGAGATTCCTCCGTGCCTCGGAAAGCACGTTAAGCCGTTGGTCCCGGCTGTCATTCGTGGATCTTTGACAGTCGTTACTGGTCGTCAGACGGGACTGGTCGTCTTATATTTCCATAAGAGTTTGTTCTACGGGCCCGTCGAATCCGAACTTGTTGGGATTTTAAAACACCTTCCGTGCGTTGAAAATTAAAAATGGATGTAGAAAAAAAAATAACTTTACGGACAGAAATGTTCGTGGGATCAGAATAAAATAGCGAGTGTATATTTTTTCAATTTTCAGCTGGTTCGATTCCTGATTTAGGTAAGCTTGTTGAGAAATCTGGGAATGAAGTTTTCTTTTTAAAAATAAAGGAATGTTTCCTTTAAGTAAAATAATCTATCTTAAGGATTAAAAGTGGTTTCCCTTCAGGGCCCAACGATTTTTTCCACATATATGTAATCACGTTCTCTAAAACGGCTCTAACGATTTCGATGAAAGTTGCAATATAAGGGTTGACGGAGGCGAAAAATCGATCTAGCTAGTTCTCATAACTAGAAAAAAAAAATGCAATTTCTCTATTTTCATCAGAGCAGAGCTCAGTCACCCAGGTATAGATAAACAATTCTAAAAATGAACGCCCCTCCACAAAACTTGATTATTTCAATGTGTGAGAGGAAATATTTATTCCAACGCTTTACTTTTTTGCGTGCGACGATTTTACTGTAAACATGGACTCGTCGCCGCACTTAGAGGTCCACTATTCGTGCGATCAGTCCAGGTACTAGCATTGTACGACGGGGAGCGTGCGCTTTGTATGGCACGACACGTTCGGTCTGTTGCGCGTTCATTTCATTTATACACTAGTTGGCCAACAATTCCAACAAATCCGGCTGTTCGGCGTTTGATCAGTCGGTAGGTACCGTTTGCATATAAAAAATCAGTGTTATTGTTTATACTTTCGACAGGCCAGTTGGCGTGGTTGGTTAAGATACCACCTGCCATGCCGCTGGTCGTGAGTTCGATTCCCACCCAGGACAAACATTTGTGTGCATGAACATGTCTGTTTGTCCTGAGTCTGGTTGTAATTATCTATATATCTCAGATGCTGGAAAAGATGCAGAATAAATTTACCCGATACCTTTACTTGAAACAGTTTGGTGTCTACCCTTTCTACCCACTTATGTACCCAACTCTCTTTGTTATAGGCATAAGTTGGAAGTAAGGCGCAACCTCGCTCTAGCAAAATATGTTTTCATGGTTTTTCGTGCGATACTGAATAATCCACAAATTTTGGAATCGTTAGGATTGCTCGTTCCAGACAGGAGGTTACGGTTGGGACCGAGGGAGGCACTTTTTAGGGTTCCGGCAACCCGTACAAACTTATTAAAGTTTGCACCGGTGATTCGTGCAATAAGAATCCTTAATAGTGTCTCTCGGCGTTTGGATATATTTTCTTGCTCTTTGGCGAAATTCCAGAGGTTGACACTTAGTATGTTGTCCGCTGTGTAACTTGTGCTTCTAATCTGAGCAATCATGACTACTTCTGTTAGCTTGGCTTTAGCTGTTACAACAAATGTATGTGTTAATTAATAAAAATAAATAAATAAGAGTATGTATTTACAAAAAAAAGTAGTGTATGCAGTA
The DNA here is from genome assembly GCA_948252095.1 of Dicycla oo. Lineage (NCBI taxonomy): Eukaryota > Metazoa > Arthropoda > Insecta > Lepidoptera > Noctuidae > Dicycla > Dicycla oo. The sequence continues at coordinate 21,521,932 of OX411726.1, read as the reverse complement.
TATCAGTTATCTGGTTTCCATAGTACAAGCTCTGCTTAGTTTGGGATCAGATGACCGTGTGTGAATGTCCCAGGTTATTATTATTTTATGTAGCTATTTTTGTAAAGTATTTATTATGGGTCATTTCATTTACTGCATATATTATGTGAATTCTTGCCTTAAAATACATGATGAAATTATTATTATTTCAAGCATTTACTAAATTATTACTAATATTATAATGCAATACGTAATAAAACATTATGCAATACAAACAAACGTTATGGAGTACAGTATTAATTAACCAATCATTCATTTATCAATATACCTAATGAAATTAAAAATGAAAGTGTCATCAGAATCAGACTCAACATTAATAATGAATTCAAAATCCATGTCAAAATTTTTCATATATTGTTTTTCGATATCATTAACATGTACGTATACATGCCTTTTCTCACATAGTACAATCAATCATTTCAATTCATGCCTTTATTAGAGCCATTATAGACGTTAAGTTTTGTTCACCATTTTTTGGAGGCACGTAGTTTTTTGCGTTGACATGTTGACCTTACTTTAGCGGCAAAATCGACGCGTGGTCCCCTTTTCATGTCTCGCCGGTGTCTGAGCAGGACAAAGACCAATTATGTGTATTGCGTCGATACACCTCTGCATGTGAGCGTAACCGCTGTGGAGGGGCGTTCATTTTTAGAATGGTTTATTCATACTAATATTAGTATTTATTACTCATCATCATCTGTCAACTATGTTGGGGTTGGCTTCCAGTCTAAGCGGATGCAGTTGAATACCAGTACTTTACATGGAGCGACTGCCTATCTAACCTCCACAACCCAGTTACTGGGTAATATGATTCCCCTTGGTAAGACTGATTGTCAGACTCGAGCTTCTGACTACCCGTAACAACTGTCAAAGATGGCTTAACGTGCTTTCCGAGGCATGGCACGGAAGGATCTTAGTATGTAAAGATGGTCATCCGTCCACGGACCAACCGCGGCAAGAGTAGCTTAACCTGATCGATCGACACGTTCGGCTGTTATTACTTACCCACAATCCCCCTTTAGTAGTATGGATTACTAACCTCAACTAATATGATAAGACCAAACCCGACGCCAGCCGCAAGAAACATCAATTTGATGTCATACAAGATGCCAGTGAGGAACACCATCGATGCAAGAACGTGGAATGTCTTGCGGGTGACAGTGCTTGCTTTGACATTGAGCTGAGTGCGGATTAGTACCACAAACGCTGATATAGCGACCATGAAGAGCCAGAACAGGATAAGTTGCACCTGAAAATAATAAATGTTTAACGAGGACATTGAACGCAGAGTGCTGGCGGTCCGGGGGTAATATTAGGTTGGGGAAAAAGTCTTTTCGCATTATAGTATGTATGAACTTGTAATAAAATCTCTTTGGCTATACTATTTGTATCTGGCTGGTTTTGGTATCATTGAAAGTTTAAATTTTAAAGAACATAATTCCAAATTCAAATTAGGAAAATGTGTGATTTTCATTTGTTTTTCGTACCGTCAAGATGAGTGAATCTAATGAAGAAATTCGATACATTTTATACTACAAAAAAGGTAAAAATGCAACGCAAGCCGCGAAAAAAATTTGCGATGTTTATGGACCTAGTGTAGTGTCTGTGAGAGTAACACAAATTTGGTTTAAGCGTTTTCAATCCGGAAATTTTGATGTCAAAGATCGTCGCCTTATTACGGATAAAATGGATGCCATTTTTGAAAAAGTGGAGCAAGATCGGCATATCAGTAGTTACGACGTAGCTGAAGAACTGGAAATTGACCACAAAACAGTTTTGGCGCATTTGAAAAAAACTGGGTACACAAAAAAGCTCGACATTTGGGCACCTCACGAGCTCACTGAAAGACCAACCTATTATGTTGGCTCGCAGGTTTGCTTGTTGCCCGCAGCTGAAGTCAAGATAGCGCTATTCAAAGCGTGTTGCCAATCTTTCTACACGAGCACCCTGTGGCTTAATTATACTCAAAGGGCATACAGCGCTCTACGGGTACAATACAATAACGTCTTCAGGATGTTGTTGCGGTTGCCGCGGTTCTGCAGTGCGTCCGCGATGTTTGCCGAATGTTCAACCAATCACAGACAGTTTACGGGCGCAGGAGATATTTTAGTGAAGAAGTCTGTGCGCAAACACAGGTGCACTCCCATTTTTTTCACTTTCATAATTCGATGGGACGGCATTCCGGCCGACATTAGGCGCAGGACCAACGGCGACACGTGTGCACCGAGGCACGGGAGTATCACAAATTCCTAACGGAAAAACCCATCACTTTGCCCAACTTGGGAATCGAACCCAGGACCCCACGCTCAGCGCTTGTGACCATGAGAACAACGGGACAGTTAAATGATTAAATATAAGGAATCATCATCACTATTATAGACCGTGAAATTGTTGTAAACAATGGGACTTCTATATTATTAATGATATGCTCATATTGTTTTTACCACTATTCACCTCATGGTAAGTGAAGATGCAGTTCCCGAATCTGTGTTTCTCGCATAGATTCGGTGAGAATTCCTTTAATTGAGCTGTACAGACATTGAACGAATTCCCAAATCATTCTCTGTCAAACATCATAAATCAGATGCTGAGTACTTTTCATAGAATTAACACTTGACATACTTTTAATTTTAATAAATTGTCATCTTACTCACTTTTTTAACATCCAGTAGGATATATGAAGCAATTTCTATTATGCAATGAACTCCAAGTCGAACATGTAAGATCATTAGTGCATACGTCCCGGCTACACTTACTATGTACGCAAGAGCTTTAGGGGTTTTTTGTGATTCATCCAAAATAGATAACGCTGTAATAATAATTCCCACTGATGATAATAGGCTCTGAAAATAGGGATTTTTTTTGTGATCAATCAAAAATAGGATTATTATTTATGGCAAATTAGCAACAAATGCACACAAATCACCACTGATTGCCTATTGTACATTTGACTAAGCCGAAAAGCCAAAAAAATCAAATTAAACAAAAAAAAACGAAAGAAAAAAAATTAACTACCCATTACTGTAATAGTTTTTACACAGGTGTCTAAATTATTTCACCAATTTAATAAATGTTCCCATAGTGACACATTTCTCAAGTAAAAACAAGAATGTGTTTTAATTATAATTTGAAAGTCTTTTTTATGAATTACCTCATTATTATTTTACTATATTTACATAATTTAAGAGCTAACAAACAGTCTTAAAATAATAATATGTACAAGTATATAAAAAAGGAGGGAAAATAATCATAGGGGATAATAATGAGTGGAAGTTGGGCCTCGGCCGTTGGGTGACACCACCTCCCGGCTCGCTACCTGTCTGCATCTGGGCAGTCCTTGCGTGGCTCTGGCATTGCTGCCAATGCAGTGATGGTGTCGATTGTCTCGGACACCGTGGCCTGTCCTGCAGTAAGAGCGTAAGCCAGATAGCATGGCACGCCAGCATTAATGACATCATCCGTCGTGCTCTTGTCACCGCCGGGGTGCCAGCTGTTTTAGGACCCAATGGCTTGGCGCGCGGCGGTGGGAAAAGACCAGACGGAATGACCATAATGCCTTGGAAGGTAGATAGGCCTTTGGCGTGGGATGCAACATAAGTGTCGACACCCTTGCGCCATCCCACCTTTCTAGCACGGCGAGCTGTGCTGGAGCGGCTGCTGCAGCGCTGCAGGCGCGGAAAACCTCAAACGGCGCAAATACTCCAATATTATTGGGGTTTATAAGTTCAAGCCGTTTGGGGTTGTAACACTAGGGCCATGGGGACCGAGTACCCTCTTAGTTTTTCGAGACATCGCCAAGCGGTTGGCCTATTTTTTACACGTGACCAGAGGGCTGGCCTATTTTTTGGCCAAAGAATTAGCATTGCCATACAACATGATAATGCTGCCAGTTTTTTGGGCATTTTTCCTGTTGACAGCGATGCGGACTTTTTTTCGAGGCGCTATGATTATTTTCCCTCCTTTTTTATATAGGGTGGCTGGTAAATAGTGACCGATACTTAAACACATGATTGTACTCATGAAAACAAACAACTTTGACTGTGGGACCAAACCTGAAATCGCGAAAAAGTCAGATGTTCCCTACATTTATGTTAGTATAACTCGTCAAAATGTAGGAAACAGCAGATTTTTTTTGCGATTTCTGGTATGTCCCATAATAAAAGTTGTATGTTATCATGAGTACAATGATGTGTTTAAGTATTGGTCACTAATTACCAGTCACCTTATACTACATTTTATGGTTAAGTTCTAATTGTTTATAAAAACCTCAGATAATTTTGTTTGTTCTTACAGAATACTTACAAAAATAACGGCATTTATGAATTTCATTTCTTCATCTGACTTATCACCCATATTGTAGAATATCTTACTGACGGCCATGGCACCGAACAATACAATGCTTTGTAGAACAACCATCGCCTCCCCTATTGTGAATGTCTGGGAGCACTTTGTGAGGGTCAGTCTTAACAGTATACTGAACAAATAAACGGAAGTTGTGGAGTATATAAGAGAAAAAAATAAACCTGGAAATTAATAAAATAAACATGAACAAAATGCAATTCCGTAAAAAAATCGAGATCACAAAATTTTAAAATGACCCTCCAGTAGCCCTTTATTTAGTTTGAGGAATTAAGGCGAAAGTATCAAGGATAGCCCGCGAAATTCAAACTTACGTCGCAATTTACAAATCAGTATTAGGTTGTATGTTGATCAAAATGTAATTCGCAGCCGTAACAAATATGTACGTATATTAGGGTTCCGTATCTAAATGGTAAAAGGAACCCTTATGGTGCGACTCAGTATGTCTGTCTGTCACAGCTGGATATCTCAAGAACTACTAATGCTATCAACTTGAATTTTGGAATAGTTTTAGATGACGTTTCCTCAACTATTTTGCAAATAAGAAAGAAATCAAAATATTTATTTTGCAACAGGGACTGAAAGGGGGGTCTTAAAAATTCGAAGTGGGGCTACTAGGGCATGTGGGGTATCAAACGAAAGCGCTGGTTGCATATTAAAAAAAAAAAGCTTTTTTAAGGCGAAAACTATTCGGTTCAACTTTTGATGAAAAATGTAAAAAAAAAATACCGTTCTCCCCTTATCTCAAGTTTCCATAGAGAAAAATCTGAAATTATTATATGTGATAGAAGTTTATGTAAAGATTACAGGAAAAATAAAACGATGTCTCTAAATAGCACACCTTTTTTTTATGGTACGGAACCATCGGTGCGCGAGTCCGATTCGCTCTTGGCCGGTTTTATTTACATAATTATGATCACTAAAGTAATCAATACAACTCTTCAACTCACCTCGCAGTTGCAGGAACCTGCTCCAGTGGGCTTAGCATGACCACTTGTCTATATCTACGAAGAGTAGACAACGCCGCTCAATCTTAGTACAAAAAACTGGGGACACTTGAGTCGAGTGATGACCGGCCGCTGCAGTTGCGTCGAGCTCGAGTGACGAATACTTCTCGCCGCCGACGACACCGCCACCAGTGCGTCGGCGCGGAAGAGGCCGACCACCGGCCAGCTTAGGACTTCGAGGCCCACCGGACTCTGATAGGGTCCCTGCTCCCGGTGCAAGTGTGCAGCGCATGAGGTGGACATAAACCATCAACGAAAATGTCGTTCGCGCATACTTTGGGACTACAGAGGGGTGAAGTAACTTCACTGCGTACCATGGTCGGATGCTCTCTCCGTTTCAGGTGCTTGAGCCAGCTGTCAACGTGTCGGCGCAACGACTGTCGGATCAGGTGCGGGTCATCCAGCGTAACCATATCGCACATTGAAAATGAAAGGGACCGAACTTAAAATTATGGCGAGTTTTTTGACGAGTATTTTGTAAACTATTAAATATCTTTTTTATTGCATTTTGGATTAAACCAATTGAAAATAGTCTAAAAAAATATACTGGCAGCATGTAAATACACACGTACGAGTATATACATGCATATTACGAGTATATACACTCGTAATATGTCATAACTTTTTCAAATGGTAAAATACGAACACAATTTTCTGATTTCCCACAAAATGCAAATTTCTTGTTAGGTCTCTTTTATTCTCACGGTGCGATGCTGGATGACGTCATACTTGATCAACTACGTCTCGAATCACGGAACAGCCATGTTACACGTGTTTCGCATCTGATCTGGCTCGCGAGGTTGTCGACAGGTGGGATGTGGATACAACAGTCATTATGCCGATAGTAGTTAACTCAACCAATGGTTAAACATAGTAACTAATGGTTGAATTTTGGCTTAATGTGAAAACCCATGAAGCCAAAATTCAACCATTAGTTACTATGTTTAACCATTGGTTGAGTTAACTACGGATCAAAAAACCGGCCCTAAGTCCATATTTATCAATATGGAGATTACCAGTTCATTTTTTTTTTGTCTATTAGTTGGTCTTAAACTTTTTTAATTAAATGTCGCTAAGTTGTTTTTTTCCAATGATGAAATGGCGACAGGTCACAGGAACAACTCGCGACCCACGGATGCCCCTCAAGTTAAAGGGGATAATTTATAAGTCCGTGATAAGGCCAGGTGTAAATGCTGGGCGCATTTAGACCCATAAAGTACGACAGGTATGTACGTGAAGAAGACGGTTGAAAAAAGATTGCATGCAGCTGAGATGAGAATTTTGAGATGGATGTGTGGAGTGACGAGAATGGATAAAGTAAGAAATGAGTATATAAGAGGAAGTTTGAAAGTGGCGCCAGTGACAGAAAAGTTGAAAGAAAATCGTTTGGCTTGGTGTGGGCATGTGATGAGAAGGGACGAAACGCATGTGACTAAAAGACTGATGAATATACATGTTGATGGATGGAGAGGGAGAGGAAGGCCGAAGAAAAGATGGATGGATTGTGTGAGGAATGATATGAAAGAGAAGGGAGTGAATGATAGCGTGACGGTTGACAGGGGAGAATGGAAGAAGAAAACATGTTGCGCCGACCCCAGGTAACATGGGTTAAGGGCAGGAAGATGATGATAAGTTGGTTTTTTCCAATTACTAAAATCATTAAATCTTCTGAACTGAATTCAAAAAGTAACTAAATCCAAATTTAAGCAATAAATTTTATACCCAAATCCACTGAAATTTTATTTGAAAGTCACTAAATCCATGCATTTTTGAACTATATCCTGGTTCAATTTCTTATCCGATTCGTGGACATAGCATGATGCCAATAGATCGAGACTTTGCACTCAGAAATAATAATAATAATATCCTGGGACATTTCACACACGGTCATCTAATTCCAAACTAAGCAGAGCTTGTACTATGGAAACCAGATAACTGATACATACATACACTACTTTTTTTTTTGTAAATACATACTTATATAGATAATTACACCCAGGCTCAGGACAAACAGACATGTTCATGCACACAAATGTTTGTCCTGGATGGGAATCGAACCCACGGCCTGCGACATGATGGGCGGTATCTTAACCAACCACGCCAGCTGGCCTGTCAAAGCGTAATATTGAAACAGAAAAGGTTTAACTCACGCAATACCATACAGGTAAATTCCTAGTTTTCTTTCTAGAAAAGAATCTAAGGGAAAAGGAAAATCCTGAAGATCGGGTCTTAAAAATTAATAAATACAAGACCCTGTATGATGTTCATATTAAGCCATCAATAACTGGAGCTGTATGCCGAAATGTACGCTTTCAAAGATTCCGACGCCCTGAATTTACTACCTCGATGACAGGTCAAAATTTTAAGAAGATGACATTGGCGCCGATAACCTTGTTCACAAACTAAACTAAATTTCAGTTCAGTTCACCTTTTTCTTTCTATTTCATTAAGAAAAGGACAGACGATAAATATTACTTTAGTCCTGTCAAATTAAGATACTCCTTATAAGAGTTTAGACGTGATTAAAAAATTGGCTACTAAAAATAATTGACAAGACTAAACTAATATTTATCTTCTGTCCTTTTCTTAATAAAATAGAAAGAAAAAGATGCACTGAACTTAACTTTAGTTTAGTTTGTGAACAAGGAAATCGGCGTCATTATATCGTCTTGGCATGGGTCGCAAGATCATCGCAGATCTCAGTAACTGTGGATGGGCCTATTAAGACCAGCAAAACCTCAGGATATCTAGAAACTGCTTGAGTATGTTCCAAAAAGACTCTTTTGTGATGACATACTGTTAGAAGCTACTTTTTTAGGAAGAGAGCAGGATAATGAAAATAATATAATAATAGTACTGTGTTCAATATGATTAAACGTGATTTTAAATTAACTAATTAGAAGATTAGAAGTAAGGATTAATATTGTGTTAAAATTTTACAGCTTTAATGATAAAAATAAGTTTATAGTTTTGTTATTGTTTGGTTACTTGTTCTTTATTAAGGTCATTAGTTAAGATGGTGGCCATAAAGAATTTTCATAAGTCCCTAACTCCACTCATTTTGCGATAAGTCCTATATGTTAAGTAATTAATACTGATCATTATATTGATAATATAATTTTTATAAGAACATCATATTGAAGCCTACCCAATAAACTAGTTTCGATTTTTTCCAAATTTTTATAGGGCCATGTTCGTAAAAAAAATTTTTTTGCACTTTATATTATCTTATCTCAAACAAAGAAAATGGAATTAGGGACTTTTAGAACTAAGGCATCCATATATAAGAAATAAAGGACATAATAATAATAATAATATACTGAGTACATTATTCACACACGGTCATCTGATCCCAAACTAAGCACAGCTTGTACTGCACCAGCTAGGTGCTAGAGTTTCTCTTAGAATTTTTTTTAAACATATTGGTATTTTCACGGTGGCATCACAATTCATCTTCGCCAACATCTTATATATTAGACATAATATACATTTATACATTAAAAACAGTGATATCCACAATGTTAACACCAGAAATAAGGACAAATTACGTGCTCCGTTTCACCGGCTTTATAAGGTTCATAATTCATTTGTTGGGCTTGGTATATCCTTTTATAACAAGTTACCCTCTTCTTTGCTAGATTTGCCCTTCAATGCGTTTAAAGCTAAAGTAAAATCTAACCTTTGTTCGAAGGCATACTATTCTATCAACGACTACTTAAACAATAAGAATAGTTGGTCGCTGTGATTAACTCAAGACAATGTTTATGTTCTTTCTCCAGAATTAGCTTATCTTCTGACAGGTTATATGAGTTCATATAATAATTTATTTTCTTTGACTGTAAAAGTCAATTTATTATAATTCTATTTATCATTGACATAATCTACTCATTACAATGTTTTTTTTTATGAGTGGTATTGCAATATGTGGTTAGCTAGTGACCTCGACAATTGATCATATTATTCTTGCCTGAGCAACCGGCAGCAAGTTCGTCATGCTTCCTTAGATGTCACTGCTTGCGGTAGCGTCGGGGGTCGGGTTGCCTCCTTCCCTCAAATATGGCGAGGGGGGTAATGGCTGAACTCTGCGTTATGCTCGTGAACGGGTGCTGCTTGTGGTGACTGGTCGTCTTGCTGTCCTTGGTTTTGTTTTGTTATTAGTGATTAACTTTGTTTATATAACTTTGTTTTTATTACTTCGATGGTCCTAGTTTATCATTTGTGACTTCGAGTTTCAGCTTCATATACAGTCTTCATATATGTAAGTGGGCACATCCTTTTCATTACTGGAGGCCTTTATTTAGGTATAAAGTTCTGTTTACGTTTTTAGTTTTGTATTTTTATTACTGCTTGAGTATAGTTCTCGATTTTTTTATTTTTTTGTATATTGGCGTGTGCTAGCTTACTTATAGCAAATAATTTAATTTAATGTTTTGTGTTGCGTAATGTATCTAAATTATTATGCGCAGTGTTGTAAAGATTCAAATTTTTTTTTTTAACTGAACAGACAGCTGTGCTGCTGGGGAGTTTGTTGCGCCACTTCTTCTCCCCAGCTAAAGCACTAGGAAGTGGTGAAGGGCGGGAGTTTTGGGGGATTGTCTTATGTAATTTTGACGTTCAAAAAGTGCTGATTCTCAGCCTAGTTTGAATAAATGACTTTTGATTTTGATTTTGACTATGGAACTAATATTATAAATGCGAAAGTAAGTTTGCTTGTTGGTTTGTTACCTTTTCACGTCTAAACCACTGAACCGATCATCCTAAAATATTGCATATACGTTGTGTCAGATGTACAGACACGGACATAGGATACCTTTCATCAAAAAAGTACTGTTCCCGAGGAAAACAAAAATAACTTTCTTATATAGATGGCGCTACTTGTATTTCAAATCATGATTTAATTCTATTATTATAGAAACTGTATTAGTGTGTTAACGAGGTTTTTGTTTTAAATTTAAGTACCTACCTAACACCTTTTGTGAGTCTACAGGGTCATCGATAGACCAGTTTTTCATCCTCCTAACTATCAAAACTAATAATATAAATGCGAAAGTGTGTTTGTTTATTTGTTGGTTAAGCTTTCACCCTAAAACGGCTAAACGGAGGTAGACCATGACCTGGAGAAGGACATGGGATACCCTATTCATCCTGAATCGCAGACAAAGTCGCGGGCAACAGCTAGTACTATATACACTACTTTTTTATTGTAAATACATACTTAATTTGATAATTACACCCAGATTCAGGACAAACAGATATGTTCATGCATACAAATATTTGTCAAGGATTGGAATCGAACCCACAACCTGCGGCATGATAGGTGGTATCTGAACCAACCACGCCAACTGGCCTGCAGATTCTAACTAACTTAAGCAGTTGTATACTGATTCTAATGATTATACTTCTGTAAATACATATTTGTTGTAACTTAATACTGACTCGGAAATTGCAAAAAAACTTAACAAAATTTGAATTTCGTGGGCTACCCTGACGCTTCCCCCTTAAATAAGTGTTGTTATTATTTTAAGTTATATTACCTTGCCCTTGAAATGTATATAATAACAGTGTTGCTACAAGGCTTGATGCTTCACATCCTCCATAAATATTCTCCTTCAGGACCAAGCATGATATGGACACAAAAACAATAAATAAGAAGCAATAACACATTAATCCAATGGATATGAAGGTCAGTAAGGTGTATAACTTTGAGACTTCATAAAGGGTTGAATATAGCACAAGCACTGTTGGCAGAAGGACACAACACCATAGTCCATTTGTACCAGATGGTCTGAAAAACAAAGGATTTGTCTCATAAGCTACTTAGTGATGAAGATAGAAGTTAATCAACACAGATGTTCAAAGTTCAATATACCTTGTAGCAATTTGACCATTTATTAAATTTTTCGTTACTTGCTTATCTACTGATATGAGAATCCGTAGCAATTTTGTGTCAAGTATTTTTTTATATAAATCTGACTCGCTTATTTCATCCATTTTCTCTGAAATTTTACGAATTGAAAGTTTAAAAACTATTATTTTGAAACCCAACACAATCAGCTGACAGTTTTTTCACCTACTGTAAGTTCGTCTGAGTTGACAATTCACAATATTGACAATTGACATTGCCAACAATGACAGTTACGTAGACAGAGATTAATAGCTATTAGCATTCTCTGTCTACGGCATCGATCTCTAATAAACAACTAGATACACAATCAGCGGAAAAAAATGTCCTCACCGAAAGTCCACCAAATTTAATATTTGGTTTACTTTTACTCTAGTAGCATTTGAACGCTCCGACAGTAAGCATGACTCAGTGCTCGTTTAAAAAGTACGAAAATCACACTTCCAGGACGAAAAAAAAGATGGAGTTCCATATTTTCGGTAACTATTAATATTATCAATATATAATTGTTATCACTGTATTGTAAATACTGATATTTTCTCAGGAAATCGTCTTAAAAACATTTTTTTAATTAAGTCGTAATAAACAGGAGGAGTTATAAAGCATCTCAATTGTAAAGACTCTCAGTAAACGTAGTAGTCATACTATCGCATGCCCGCTTAAATTATTCGGGTTATGTGCGTTGATTCTGTTCCAATTGTGGAGACGCTATTGTTTCTTTTTTATTATTATTAAAGTTACTAATGATTTTTTTGTTTTTTTGTTTAATGAGACTTGTTTACTGTTTCTATAAATATTATAGTAACACAATCGCATGCAAAAGTTCTCGTCGCCAATTGTGTTTACGTAATTGTAGTAGAAATAAATATACGTTAATGTAATTCAAACGTACCCGTCCAAGTGGGCATTCATTCGGTTAGGACCTTTTTTGCGCTGATTGTGTATCTAGTTCTTTATTAGTGAAATTATAATATAATGATTACACATATACACAAAAGAAGAGAATGAAATGTGTATTATTACGTACACTTTTTTTAATACATTAAGCTTAACAAGCTTTAAAAAAATACCTTTATAATAATATATAAACAAAAAAATATTGGACAATTCGACTCTACTCATTCCTTTGTCCTAGCGGTGAGCCTGGGTCGTAAAATCTATTGTTTTTTTTTTTTCGCACTGTAAATCTGATTTTAAAACATTGTAAGTAAGGTTGAATTTGTTTTGATGTATGTTGACTAGCAAGCACCGGTCGTAACGGCTTTGTGAATACAACTTTAAACATTGCAATTTTGGTTGAATTTACATTAACGTATATTTATTTCAACTAGAAGTAGGTAAAGACAATTGGCGACCGTTTTAAGAGAATTTTTGTATGGCATTGTGCATCTAGTTGTTTATTAGTGATCGATGGTCTACGGATAGCAAACGGATAGTTACCACTTTGACATTGACACTGGTTAACTAGTGTTACCATAACAGTTACCAATAATGTAAAGGCGAAAGCTTGAAAGTAACCCGCGTAATTCAAATTTTCTTACGGTTTTTGCAATTTACAAGTCGGTATTAGATTGTACAAACGCCAGCAAGTCAACCTACCCGAAACTGTCAGATTTTCCCAATCAACCTTGAACCTAATGCCTTAGCAATAAAGTCGAAAATCTATTAAAGAAATCTGACAGATTGTAGTAGCTTGATGTGCTGGCGTCTGTACGTTGATCAAAATATAATTTGCGGCCGTAACAAGCATCTATTTACATAATTAGAATCATTAAAGTGATCAATATAACTCTTTCAGACCAGGTAATCCTAATGAAAGATAATTTCATGAAATCTTGACTTTCAGGATTATACTAACTTAAGGAGTTGTATTACTGATTCCAATGATTATAATTCTGTAAATACATATTTGTTACGGCCGCAAATCATACTTTATTTAACATACAACTTAATACTGACTTGCAAATTGCAAAAAACGTAAGAAAATTTGAATTTCGCGGGTTACCCTGACGCTTTCCCCTTAATAATAATAAATCATTTATTTTCAGGTTACAAAGACCCATGTATATGGACGAGGTGTCCGCTATTCAGATCTGTGTATCAGCGAGGAAGACATTTCTGCTGCGAAGCTGCTGACACTCCATACACCTTAACCTAACTATACATATAATAAGAATTGTGTTAGTAAATAAAACTTAAAACTATGTTGTGTCACTTGGTTGCAAGTCTTTGTGCGTCCCGGTGGCACTTGTCCACGAAAGCGGCGGAATACCACATCCTGAGGCCAAAAGCTTTCTTCCATCACCTCGGGCAGGTAGCATGTTGGTATGCGCACCACAAACGCCGTAAAGTAAGACGGGAAATATACACCGGAGTATTCGGCTTCGCAGCACGCAGCTTACGTTGAGCTCCGTAGGAGCCTTGCCGCAGCGGTTCTTACAACTACACTGTCGGCGCTTCCTCCTTTGCACCGTCACGAAGCCGTCATCATCAGCCCGGTCCGTTTCCCTTACAGGCGCAGGCCTTGCGGGGGGAGCAGTGGGAGTGCTCAAAGTGACCAACAGGCCAGATGGTCGCGTCGATCGAGCAGCGCTACGGGGTTGGAGCTGCGGGAATGGGAGCGGAGCTACGAGGCACGCTAGCGGCATGCAATTCTGACTCAGAAGTCGGCGCCGGCGACAAAACTGCTGATGCAAAACTCGTAGCCTATGTGTCTAGGCAGCCGACACCTCGGCGCGTATTTACATTGCTTACACGCGCCGGTGATCCAATTAACGCCACAGAGTTGCGCAACTCATCGAGTACTGTGCGCAGGTCTGCGACGGTGTTCTGGGATGTCTCCAACTTCCTCTGCACATCAGCTAGACTAGAACACAATGTCCTTCATCAGGCTCGTAACGTCGACGTGGTCGAATGTGACTGGAGGTAACTTGTTCAGATCCCTCGCCACAAACGTCGGCACGTCGTCAGGATCGGTAGGCTTCAGAATCGTGATGATGTCTTGCACACTTTTCTTTGTCCTGTTGCGTCGACGAGACACCATCTGGTCGATTTTATTAAGCGACCGGAACAGCAGCAGCTTCGCAGCAGCAATGTCTTCCTCGCTGAAGTTCAGATCTGAATAGCGGACACCTCGTCCATCTCGTCCAGTTTCTGCTGCAGGAACGCCAGCAGTTCATTTGACACAAGTTTATCACTCATGGCAACAAATTTAACGAGCGTCGTCGGCTTGCACCGCGCTATACGATAATAATATTATGAGCCATGTCGCAACGTCCGTCTCAGAGCCATGGCATCTATTCTATACCTTACGCCAGATAAAAGTTTAATAAAAGTTTTAGGCCTCCATAACTAAAAAGTCTCGAAACTTAATTTTTACATATTATAAACAAACTATCAGAAGTCTGATAGTTTCTTTTTAATACGGCATTGTACGTAGATGTTATAAAATTAAGTTTTTCATAAGTCGAAAGTTGTTATCAAAGTAACCCCATTTTACCCATAGAAAAGAGAAGGAAAGAAGTAGACCTATCCACAGACTCACTAATTTGCTTTTAGTAAAACCCTCAGACTAAATATCCTGTAGACGGAGCCTTTAAGAGAGACGCGTGTCCTTTTCTTGTTAGTGTGCGGCTCTAGAGTAGTATTAGTGTGCGTGACTAGGGAAGGGTCGACGCTTCAAAGCATACTATGGAATCTGCAGTACATCGATTTTTTGCTTGACGAAAAATGCACAGGAGTGAAACTGCGGATAGAGCTAATACCTACCTACTATAATAAATATGGTATTATGTAAAATTAATGTAACAATTTATTACCAATTATGGGTACAACTTAAATAAATAATCAGACGTATTTTTTTACGATTTTATTTATTGTAATATTTACACAGGTACATTATATTGGATGACAATGAAATGAAACGATTTTTTTTATTTTGCAAATTGGATGTTGGCAATATTCTGGATATCCTTCGAATACTGTTGGCACTGAAACAGACTTTAGTTTTTTTATAGACGATGAAGCAGGATAGCTGTGGCTTTCTTTGGAGCAGAGCCTTGAATATTTCATGTTCCTAGTTCTGACGTCTAACAGCTTTAATCCACTCACTTCTTATTAATTTCACAATATTATGAAAACCTACAACGGTAAGCAAAAATTATTATACCATATCAACAACAAACGTCGATAGATTTTATCGATAATATTGTACACATCCCTGCAGTTCACGCCTAAAACAATGCCTAGTTTAAACATTAATTTAGACTATAAAAGTTGGTTTTTTATCAATATGATATTAGACAATCTTAGTCTTAATATGTAAATCTTCAATGTTTATCGATTTTCTAACAGTTAACCTCTGTAATTAACGATAAAATTGTTGTCATAGACTTACGTGTGAAATGATAATTCTGGGTCTATTACGCCTTCTTTCGTTATTCTTGATGAATAATATACAGCCGCACACAGCATATTTTCACTTTACTAATTTTGCCCTAGCCAAACCACTGATATTATTTAATATTTCGCATTTATACTGCACCAAGCCGCAATGTTTTGACCGACTAAGTCGGTCACTTGTTGACACGATTTACACAGACAGTGTGACGTTGCCAAACTTACATGTGCTGTACCTTTTACTCGTTTGTGAACTCTGTGAAATAGACAGAGAGAACAATACTTTGTTTGACACACGGATACAAGAGCGGCAACAAGTTATAGCTCCGTCTACAGGATACTTAGTCTGAGGTAAAACCTCTGCTTTGTCGTGGTGGAGGCACATGTCCAGCAGTGTACAGTGTACTCTCAGCATAGTCCAGTCAATGAATGATCCTAAAGGGGGTGTAGAGTGCGTGAGCTGGGATCTAAGGGATTCCTTCAGAAACTTGTTCAGGGTGTGTGACATGACATTAACATACTCTGTGGGTGCTTAGGGAGTTTAGAGCATTCTAAGTTAGGGAGTGAACATACTAAAAGTACTGACGTCTAGGCGTCTAGGAGGCGAGCCGGAGTTGGAGGAGAAGGGCAAATTTCCCATTTTAGGATTTTTTGCTAAAATTACGTCGAAGGGAAAAAAATCTTCTACTAAACAAAAGCTCATAAAATTTTTTATAACATTTATTTTGTACACTTTTACCGAATTCCCAACAGTTTTCGTTCTAGAAAAGTGTAAATTTTCGAAAAACAGATTTTTACGAAATATTCCTTCATATCGTCTAATCTATTATTAGGGTGCCATACTAAAATGGTAAAAGGTCACAGCTAGATATCTCAAGAACTACTAATACTATCAACTTGAATTTTGGAATAGTTATAGATGACATTTGCCCAACTATTTTGCAAATAAGAAAGAAATAAAAATGTATTTTTTTTTTGCAACAGGGACTGAAAAATTCGAAGTGAGGCTATCATATGAAAGAGCCTGTGGGGTATCATATGAAAGAGCGTTATTTGCACATTCACAAAAATTTTTTCTTGTTTTTTAGGCCGCATAGTTTTCGACTTTTAATGAAAAATGTAAATAAAAATACCGTTCCCCCTTACCTTCGAAGTTTGCATAGAGAAAAATCTGAAATTATTCTGTGTGATAGAAGTTTATGTAAAGATTACAGAATAAATAAAACGATGTCTGTAAATAGTACACTTTTTTATATATGACTGGCAGGGCACCGCGGTTTCACCCGCATAAGTTTCGAACTCGTAAGAATATCGGCATAAAAAGTATCGTATGTGTTAATCTAGATTATAAACTATCTGCTGGTTGCAACACCTACCTACCTGTGTTTGAATGAATGTGTTTTGATTTGATTTGTATAATAAACTAGCTGACCCGACGAACTTCGTACCGCCTAACAGGCGATTCTTTATTTTTTTTTTTTTTTTGAATACTTATTCTGCTATATTCAGGACTACTACTATTCAGGAATACTAACTTCACTCAATTGTTTTGCCTTCCCAGAACCTCTCTACTAACACTTAAACTTTATGCTATGGTATTAAAGTTCAAATTGACTTTTAAGTATTATTACGAATCGATTGTATGGGAGTACAGAAAAGTGTTGTTTTTAGACCATTTTAGGCATTTTTTTAAAAATTTCTCTCCGTAAGAACCATCCTCGTACTTCAATGAATATTCTAAAAAAAGAATTAGCAAAATCGTTTCAGCTGCTCTCGAGATTATTCAGCGATTCATTTTTATATTATAGATAAATAAATATCTGTGTGCCAAATTTCATGAATATCCGTTTAGTAGTTTTTGCGTGAAAGAGTAACAAACATCCATCCATCCTCACAAACTTTCGGATTTATAATATTATAGTAGGATAGGAAGTAGGATGGTATGAAACCCTCAGTGCGACTCGCTCTTGAACGGTTTTTTTTAATATTGTATACGTTTTTATTATAAGTTTTCATCCCCTTAGGCCGGGAAGGTCCTTTCTCCATGGCATCCTTGTCTTCTGTGGTGGGTGATTCTTGCTGAAGGGGCTCTACGTCGTCTTCATCGTCGTCCTCGTTAACAGACATGCCGTTGAGGCATTTTCCTTGGCAGTGGAGGCACGCCGCAAAAAAGTTCCGCATAGTTTTCCGGCATCCACATTTGCCACTACCATAATCCTTGGTGCAGTGGCAAAATATCGTTTTCAGTAGGACCTCCGGTGCTTGTGAATCTTTTGTTGTTGTTAGCACCAGGGTGGCTCCTACTTGTTTCAACCCCCCCACTCTTGAGGGAGCAGCTCATTCCTGAGACACTGCTGCACTTGGTGGTAGGTGTGCTAGGAATACTCTTGGAAGGGATGGATGTAGAGAATTTTGAATAATAATCTTGGATAATAATCATGGTGTGAAAGATGATATGGCTAAATAGGGGGCGACTACCGAGATGACGATTAACCGAGTCGTATGGAAGAAAGGGACATGTTGCGCCGAACCCCAGGCAGGTGAGGAGAATGATGATGGTGACGAATCAGAAATCCAATTCAATCCACAAAGCAGATTTAATCTACGAAATTGGGCAAGTGGGCTAGCATTGAAGTAGCGTAATGGTCTAATCTAAGAGTAGCATGCTTTTGCACGCTCTTCTTAGATTAGACCACTGCGCTGCAATAACAATAAACGGTGTCGTGTTTACTATATTGTTGCCATGAAAGAAATGAGCGGCTGAATGGATTAATCAATCTGCCGGTTAGATATTTATACTCCTACCAACTTATCTGTGAAATGGCGAAAATTGGAACTACGGCCGTCATGTTGAAATGTCATTCGATTGTCAGTGTCTACCACATTTGGGTTCTCTGGTTGTTTTGTCGTGATATTGCTGAATTTATAAAGTTAAATTTGCCGAATGCTATTAAAAGTGATGCTCGAAACATTATTCTAAAGGTTAAAACCTTTTTTGAAGAAGAAGCTCGGGCGGGGTCTCCGATTATCACATGTAATATCCATTTAATCAAATATACAAACGAATTTCGGCAGCGACAGGTTAGTGTTGTCAACTTTCTTGTTATAAATTACCCTATACTTAACTAATTGTTTAAGTCCACGAAATATTCGTTTCTATTCTTGCTGCAGGTTAGCGTAACGGTAACGTACATCTAATAGGTAATCTGCTAAGTGAGTGAGCAAACTAACCTGCCAGACTTCAAATTTCTACTAACATTTATTTTATTATCTTATATTTCAGGTGTGAGTCAAGGACTAATTTCAAAAATAGTTAAGGAAGGGCACGCAGCAGAAGAAATTGGTACAAAAATTCGGACACCAGGTAGTGATGGGCGAGGGATAAATACTCAAAGGATAAATATTCAAGTATTTATCAGAAATGGATAAATACCCATTTTTATCAAGTTTTTACAAACCAAGTTTCATCTCAATCGGATACACGGTATGGGTAGCGCATAAAATACGAACAAACAAACAAGCATTACTTTTTATATATTAGAAGATTACCCTTTTTCATCTACTTTATTATTTAATCTTATGTATGCAAATATCACAAAGTGAATTCTTGCAGTTTTTTAACATAATATATTTACAGACTTTCATTTTATTTATGCAATCCTATTGTTTTGTAAAATGACAGTACAAGAAACGAAATCTGTACGTATAAAGTATTTATCCGCTGTTTTGAATAAGTACTCGAGTAAAAACGGATATTTATGAGTATTTATCAATTTTTAGTATTTATCCGGATAAAATCACAACACTAACACCAGGCAAGGAGAGAAAACGTAAAAGTGGATTTGTGCATGTTGATGATTTTGACATGGGAGTTATACGGAGGAAAGTACATGAATTTTATTCCGCTAAAGAAGAGGTCCCTACTGTTAAAAAGCTTCTAGAGGTCTTAAAGACAGAAATAAATTACATAGGACAGCGAGAGAGGCTGCGAAAGCTGCTTCACAAGATGGGATTTCGTTTTAAAAAATCTCAATCCAATCTGAAGTCTCTTATGGAGCGTAATGAAATATCAGCTTGGAGAGCTAAGTACTTGCATGCAGTGGATAAAAATAACAAATCTCCCCAGCCCCGGCCCATAATTTATTTGGGTGAGACCTATATTCACTCTTCGCATACATCGGGTAAATGTTGGCAAGGAGAGGGTGAAGACGGAGTATTGGAGCCTGTATCGAAAGGGCAAAGATATATTATTGTTCATGCGGAAGGAGATACTGGATTTGTTACAAATGCACTACTTGTGTTTAAATCAAACACAAAAAGTGGTGATTATCATGACGAGATGAATAGTACCAACTTTAAAAGGTGGGTTATTGAAAAACTTGTACCTATTTTACGAGAGCCATCCATAATAGTGATGGATAATGCTCCTTATCACCGTATTTGTGTGAATAAGGTCCCAAATATGAATTCCTTAAAACAAGATATGCAATTATGGTTGACCCAAAATAAAATTGACTACGGAGAGAATTTGACTAAACCTCAGCTTTTAGAAATAATTAAGAGAAACAAGCCTAAACTTGTATATGAGGTTGAAAAAATTTTAGAAGACAATAGACACAAATGCTTATATTTGCTGTGATATTAATCCCATTGAACTCATATGGAGCACAATGAAAAGAAAAGTTGCTGATGTAAATATTGAGCACAAAAATGCTGAAATTCCCCGCTTAGTTAGAGAAGCTTTTGACGCTATTACAGTTCATGACTACGCACAGCATTGTAAACACGTTCGCAGGTTAGAAGGAGAATACTTAAAACATGATATGTATTTAGATAAACCTTTTATTATAGAAATGGTAAGTGACACTGAAACCGAAAGCGATAGTGATAATGTTGATAGTGGTACGAAAATAAGCGGAGTGTGGCCTTACAACCAGGATGAAGTTGTGTATGCAGGTTCATCTAAAGATCACAATTACTGTAAACCTGGTTTTCAATAAATCATTGTAAAGCAATTTGTTTTTTTTTATTACACTACACTACCAGTAGGTACCACTGCTAATTATAATTAGTCAAATCTGGTGTTAGGAGTTAGGTACGGTCATAACTAAATGCTAGACATCCAGGTACCTCTTGCAGGGTAGGTACCTACTTAACTTCGCATTAAATGAATGTGGTATCCCCCCGTGGAACATTTTATCTGCTGAATTTCCATTTCATTGGATTACTTTTTAGATAAAGCCATTGTTTTATTGCTGAGAGACTAAACTGTTAGCGTACCTACGTAACTGTAAATTATCAAATTCTTTTTATTTATTTTATTATGTTTATATAGGTATCATTGTTTTTAATTTGTAATAACAGTGCATTGTTATTAAACCATTATGTCTAATGTGAAATTTCCTTCTTGAAAACTTACTCAATTTTGGGCACCTTATATTAATTAGCAACACTGAATCGACGGTGCCGTCCTCTTTCAGTTCGCAGATAAGTTGGTAGGACTGTAAACAGTTGATTTATGGGCATTTTTGCGAAAAAGTGTACCAATAATGGAAATAAGCTTTCATTTTCAAAGTGTGTAATTTATTGGGGTTTTTAACTATTTTTGCTTCCATATGTATTAAATTTTAAGGAAAATACAATAGAATAAGTTTGTAATTTATTTTAATAGCATTTCAATCTAGTTTTGTGAGAATTAAACTCAAATTTCTGTCAGTTACATTACACAAACGTTACAGAGTTTTATTAAGTTTATTATGTAGAATAAAACAAATTATACCTCAAAATCGCATTTATTCAGTAAAAAACTACGTAAATACAAAAAATACTCAAAAGAAACATATTATTTTATAACTAACTATGCAAAATAGTGCGTATTTTAGCGCATTTTGTTACGTTAGGAGCTAATCAGTCTGTTAATTTTTCGAGTAACTTTTATAGTTTTTGTCTAACTTAAACAAAATTTAGTATTAAAAAAGTAATTAATATTTGTAACCAAATTATATACTATAAAACAACATAAAAAATCAATAGTTAAAAAAAAAAACAGCAATATTCCTAAAGAAAATCTGGGACAATTGAATGCCTGACAGATTTGTAACTTAACTGACACAGTAAGGTTGAGATCACACTCAGTCTAATATTACTCTAAATCACTTTTGGAGGGAACGTAATGTTTTCAAAATATCTTATTTCGAAAACATTACCCTTGTAATGACAATTTAAACTCTAACCCATTTAACACAGCTCTAGTTTTTGAGTTATTATTACTTTGGTTTGAGAATACAGTCCGATTCAATATATTATCTAAAAGTAAATAAAAATCAATAATGTAACAAAACAAAAATGACAACATAAAAATCAACAAATCAAAAATTCTGACAATCGCAAACATAAACAAAATAGGTATTCATCTTATATGTTAAGCCCCCAGGCAGACATCACAAATATAATCTATGATCAATTGTCCGGCGCTACAATCCCAACAAAACCATCGTTTGCAAACCATGCACTTGGCTACACGATTTAATAATAGCGGCTCATTGCACTTTTCGCATTTAAAAGTGCGCTTTATTATAGTTTTTAAAGACTTTTTAGGCTTGTTGTAAGTCTTGACATTGGGTTTACATAGAATACGATCACGCTTCAGCGGGGACTTGACTAGAAACTTGGAACTTGATGGTTCGCAGATTAAAGTACTGCCAGGCGAGTTATTAGAAAAATAAGGATTGTTCTCTATATCACTACGGTGATACCGGTTTACATACACTTCCTCCGTTTTAGCAGAATACTTTGGGTTACAATCATCTATGTCGCCGAAAACATTCTCAAACACAGTTAAATCAATTTTTTCAATTTCTTCTTCATTTTCTGTTTTATGCAAAATATCTAAGGATCCTATATCCACTAGTTCATTTGTTTCTCCTGATTTTTCGCAACATTTGTTATCGTCACTTTCTTTTTCTTCTCGGTTAGCTAATATGAAGTCATCATCTTGGGGATCATTACTTTTTTGTCTACTGTTCATTCTACTGTCATTTCCTGAGTCATGCAAAATATCCATGAGTCCTATAGGCATTTCATTCTGTTGTTCGATTTCTGTTCCTGATATTTCGCAGAATATGGCTTCGCCGTTCTGATACGGGTAAAATATTGAGTCATCTTCTTCGGTTTCAATTATTTCTGGCTTGGTGCCTGATGCTTGAGTTAATGTGCTTCCTGCGGGATGAAAATAGTGTTTCTGAAGAAAAAAACAAGTGCATAGTCCTCTAAGTGGCCCGCAGAAACAACTCACATCTCTGTAGCTCAATACATGTTTCTCTTTTGCAATGATTTGATGTAACTGCATAGTACCTTTCAAAGTGGAAAGCTTATTTGGCAGTACAGATGATATTTCATCTATTTCTGAGTCTTGAATATAAAAAATTTTCACAACTTTCATATTACTTTTTAAAATGTTATACGCATCTATAGCACTCGTGCAATCGTTCCCAAAACACACTCGCCGGTCGAGCGTTCTTTTGATAGACCCTCCAATTCCGTCCGCCACACCCTTGCCGTGCCCGGCTTCAAAATATGACCAAGTAGAATATTGTAACCCAAGTTTATGAGTGAAAAAACTGTGAAGGAAGAAATTATTCTTCTGGCGATATTGGGACGAAGGTCCATCAGAATAAAAATGTATAATAGACACTTCTGGAGTTTCTTCGCGGATAAGATGAAGAATTGGTCTTAGATGGGCCCAAATGGCAGGTGGCTGATGTGAATTATTAGGCGATACTGAACAGAACGATTGTGACCTGTTCTGCCAATAAACCATTCCTGTGTGCAATGTTATTTGGCCTTTGGCTGCGCCAAAGTGCATGCTTTGTATTTCTTCAGCCATTTTAGTCTCGTAATTTTCCGAGAAATCACATATGATCAATGCTTCATTTTCTTTTAATTCTCGAACTCCTTTTTGATATTCCTGCTGTTGATGTTTTTCATTAAAATAATGTTTTTTAAATACTTTTATATCGACTCTAAACTTCTGTAGTAGATCATTTAAAGTCCCGGTTTTTGTTGATTTGGTAGTTTTTTTTGTTGTAACGATTTTGTGCTGCTTTTTATCCATATATGAATGGTCTACTCTTTCCCATTGACACCACTTAACCTCTTGGTGTAGTTTTTCTACATTGGATGTCAATGTTTTCGTCTTGCATTCATCGCATTGATCATACATGCAAGAGTAAGATTTTATATCGCAAGCCAATGCTGACAACACTTCTTTGATCGTATTTTGGTTAAGCACTCCATTCTGCTTTAGCGTCTTAAACTGTAATTCTATATTATCATGTTTTACACACAAACATGTATTTCTAGAACTGAGTTGTGGAGAAATTACATAAAACGGCTTATGTTTGTAAAAAGTTGTAAACTTATGTTTACCACCTCCGTCTTTATACGTTTGGTACTGATTTTGAATTGTGTCCATTAAATATCTTATCTGATGCTTTTCTTTATTTTTGGTTTTGCACTCTTTTTTACCGGCAGTGCTACGGCTTATGTCATCTCGTAAATAAAAGTTTTCAATTTCTTCAGAGATAAAATTACGTTCTTTAGGCATTTTCTTCGTTCTGACTTTGCCTTTCAAACCTATTAGTTTTGAAATGTATGTTTTATTAGTTGAATTAACGGCAAGAGATTTTAAAAGTTGTTTTTCTGCTTGTTTTTTGCAAGTTTGATAAGTCTTCTTTAGAGTATTTTCCAATACTTCTTCACGTATTTTCATTTTATTTATTTTGCATTCTAATTCCATAGTTTTTTTTATTAAATTGTATATTTGTCCTGTATAGTCTTTTTCTTAATGAATTATTTAATGCCTGTAATTTATTATTTTGGTCTATATATTTCTTGCAAGTGTTCGTAAGTCTTTTACATTTCGTAGTCAGGTAATTATTTTGTTTTTGTTTTTTTTCTCCTTCCACCTTTCGTCTTTTATCTGGAGAATCTTCTTTTTCAGAAACGTTTTTTTTCTCAGCATCCCTTTTTCTTTGTGTTTTTTTATGTTTGAGCCACATTTTCCTCTGCTTTAATTTTTCCTCTTCACTCATTTCATTAATTTTTTTCTTTCGAGACTTAACTCTCTCCATGTTCTTTTTCCGGTATTCTTCGTACTTTTCTGGATTGTTTTTCAAGCGTTCCCTGTACTTTTTCATCCGTTCCGCAGCTGTTTGCGGCATTCTAGTAGAAAAAATAAATGAATTACTTTTAAACTATCTACTATAATAAAAAGTAGGTAGGTATATTTTTCCAACACTATAAAAACCTTAGTGTGTCACTAACTTTGAGCCGTCAGTTACGTTACATTCTTTGTCAGCCGTATATGTTACACTGCATATCGTAACGTAACTGACGTAACAACATGGCACTACACAATTCAAAAAATAATTTTAGACCTTTAATTTAACATTTAACACTCAAATTTATACATACCTGTATTCTACAAAGTCTCGACTAAATGTCTGAAGAAAGGCAACACCGAAGCACTTATAAATTTTATAATACAGCGTAAAAAACCCTGACATTCAATTTGGCTAAAAACCGTTACAACGTCCTTCTCGAAAATTTTATTCGTTACACTGTTAGATCTGACAGCAGAATGACTTCGTATTTGCTTGTTTATGGTCAAAATGTTGCCAATTTTATGAATTGTAAAAAAATATGGGGTAAAATGTTTAACTTTCTCGTAAATATCGTAACATACCCTGACCTGTCAGGCGCCATTCATATTTATTGAAAATTTCAATTTAATTTAAAAATTAGTAGTTCAAACTATTCTTGATATATTTTGTATTATTTAGAAAGATATTACGTCATTTTATCCTACAAAAATGGAAACAACTATAGGTCTCATGCGAAAAAATCAAACAATAGCCTCATAAAGGAGTTGTAAGGTTTTGGGACAGTATGAAAACGAAAAAGTTTCTATTTTGAAATTTGATTTCAAGCTATAATTATTTATTATTTCTCTATAATTTTGGTTACAAATACGTGACACATAATTAAAGTTTACGTTCGTATCCTTAGTTGTAACCTTATGGGTACAGATTCGGTTATTAAAAATAAAAATGCTCTGGGACATTTAAATTTTTCCTAGGTACACTTTTTCGCAAAAATGCCCTTATGTCAAACTTCCTTCCTTGACATAATAACTAACCGGTGCACATACGGTTATTTGATACTAAAACATGGCCAAAAATCAGTTTTTTTAAGTTTGCTATTATAACAGTATTATAATTTCGTAGAATAGTTTATTACATGGTGCACCTTATGGCGGCCATCTTAATTCGCCAGAGTTTGCGATTGACCAGTAGCGGCAGTCGGAACATAGCTGTTGTCTAAGTTGCACGTACTGTTCTCGGCGCCTAAAAAAACGAGCTTTACGAAGTGATATAACAAAATAATTAAGTGTTATTAACAAGTATCGATGATGGATTCTGGTGACGCAGGTATGTATCTTATTTTATACACTGTTTTACTAATGTTTATATCTATTGAATCTTTTCATGGCTTAAATTAGAAACAGTAAAAATAAAAATAAAATATCGAACTAGCTTAATAAATGAGTAACTTTGTTATATTTCCGGGCTAGTCCGATTAGAAAAAGTAATAGAATCGTAATCAGAGATATTCTGGGAACTTAATTATGAACAAAGATGTTGCGGAAACTAAGCGTTTATTTTTTAAATTATTTATTTCGTCAAGTATACCCACAGTTTTAATAACAAACCGATTAATTACTATATTATAAAATAACATTCATTTTGTTCCAGATGCGTCAAATAAAATATTCACAAGGAAAGAATTGTACGGCATTATACTACAGTGCAATTATGAGCAAATTAACAAAAAAGTTGACTATTTAGAAGATTATATATTTGAAATAACCAAATGTGAAAGAAGTGTTTTAAAACATAAACTATCTCATTTTAAATCGGAGTTCATACAGAAATGGACTGCAGCCTACAGAAAAAGAGACGCGTTTGAGGCAAAGAATGGAGTTTGGTTGCAGGGGACCATTACAGTACCGGTGGTGACGTCATCTTTACCTGAGACTACTGACGATAACAATAGAAGTATTCGTGGTCGGCCGTCAAAATCTTTCGCTGAATCGAGTGAAAGATCTAAACGAAGGAAAACAATGGAGATACGAAAACAGCTTGTTGCCACCCAATTAACTTATGCAACGCAAATGAGCTTGCGGGCTTCAGGAAACGTGGTCGCTTCGAATATTTTGAAGGACATCACAAAATCGCCGACAAGGGCGTTAAAGTTTCGAAAATCTGTGACTCAAGCAGAAACCTTTAAAAATAAAAAGCTGTCGCCTACAGACGCTTTATCTGTGTTTGTAGAAGGAGATTTTACAAGAAGACAGTACAATATCATTAGTACAGCAGACAAGGCCCGCTTTCCCTGTTATACAGAGATACAAAAGGCTAAAAAACAATGCTATCCGAAGATTGAACGTGTTACGTCGACATGTGCAGAGGTGAAGTTACAAGATCTTTTGGACTATACGTGTTCTCGGCTTTGTCTTTATTTGACGGAAGTAATTCAAACATGCAATGCCGAAGATTTAGATGACTTAGAACTGATTAGTAAATGGGGATGTGACGGTTCTCAGCAGAGTCAATTCAAACAGAAATTTGAAAATATAACATTCTCCGATGCAAATATATTCCAGAGCTCCCTTGTTCCAGTCAGATTGGTTAACAATAAAGGCTCAGAAAAAAAAAATTATGGCAAAACCCATTGCCATCGTCTCCAAGATTTTGTAGACCGATAAGAATTCGTTTCATACACGAAACAAAAGATGTAACCCTGGATGAGATTCAGTATGTGAAAAATCAGATAAGAGACCTAAACAAATCGAAAGTAACTGTTAATGAAACCGAATACAAAATTAAAAACACTACTGTTCACTATGGTAGATGGAAAAATATGCAATGCTGCAACTAATACAACATCTACTATGCGCTGCTATTTGTGTGGTGCTACCTCGAAAGCTTTTAATGATTTAACTGTGAAGAAAAATGTGAACCCCGAATCATTAAATTTTGGGATTTCCGTGCTTCATGCTAAAATAAGATTGTTTGAAACTATTATTCACTTAGCCTATAAGATCCCTATCGGAAAATGGCAAGTTAGATCTCATGAGGATAAAAATATTGTAGCAGAAACCAAGAAAAGAATACAGCAGAAATTCAAAGACGTGATGGGTCTTTTGATTGATATACCCAAAGCAGGATTCGGGAACACCAACGATGGTAACTCAGCTCGAAGATTTTTCGCGGATACAAAATTATCGAGTGAGTTAACCGGAGTGGATGAAACACTGATATATCGATTAAAGGTAATTTTGGAGGCCATTTCAAGCGGACATGAGATTGATGTCGCTAAATTTGAGAGGTTCGCTTACCAAACGGCTCAGTTATATGTCAGACTGTATAACTGGCACCCAATGACGCCAACCATGCACAAAATTTTAGTGCACGGTGCGGAGATAATTTCTCACTCTTTATTACCAATCGGGCAACTTTCCGAGGAAGCAGCAGAAGCCCGAAACAAACACTTTCGGTCCTATCGGCTAGGATTTGCACGCAAATTTTCACGGGAAGATTGCAATAAAGACGTAATCAACAGATTACTTTTAAGCTCGGATCCTTATCTTTCCTCCATACGCCCATTGCCAAGAAAAAAAACTCGACCGTTTTGTAGTGAAACTATTGAACTGCTTCGCCCTCTGGTATTCGGAGTAACTGGAGATGAAAGCGGAGGTATTCTGGACGAGGAAAATTCGGAAAATAATGAATATAGTAATAGTGATTAAAAAAGACTTTGTATGTACAGACGCCAGCAGGTCAACCTACCCGAAACTGTCAGATTTTCCCAATCAACCTTGAACCTAATGCCTTAGCAATAAAGTCGAAAATCTATTAAATAAATCTGACAGATTGTAGTAGCTTGATGTGCTGGCGTCTGTACATATGATTTTATTAAAATGTATAAATCTGTATTAATTTAGTGTTTTATTTAATGTCAATCGACTTTGATATCAATTTTGCTGAGAAAAGTTAAAAAAATATTTTTGGCCATATTTTAGTATCAAATACCCCTTTGTGCGGTGGTTTGAATCTTAGGTTTGAATGTTGGCGAACACAGGCCATACTATGCCAGCCAGCTGTCACACTTGTCACTAGCCAGGGCTCGGAAACGTTATTTAAAATAACGTTTTTAAAACGTTTCTAACAGTTCTTTGTACAACATTTTGTTCGGAACGAAAACGATATGAGAACGTTTTCAAAAACCGGTTTATTCCGCAGGACGCAGCCGCGCGATAAAATCCCGGCGCAATAATTTTACGTCCGTGCGAACGTGGGCTAAAAACTAAAGCATATAATTATGTATTTGGAAGGAGTTTTATTTAAGGGTTTGACGAATTATGCAAACATAAATGTACTGAACAGCTGATTTTTTTTTCGCGATTTCAGGTTTGGCCCCATAGTAAAAGTTGTTCATAATGATGAGTATAATGACCCCTTAAGAGGTTGTTGGTGTTTTACCAATAACCCTGTATATGCAGGGAGGGGTGGAGATCCCCTCCCTGCATGGGGGAGTGTAGGAAATTCATAGTTTTTTTTTATGAATTTTTAAAGATCTTAGTTAATGTTTTGTTAAGTTTTTGGTAAAAATTTAGTATCGTTTGGCAGGAGGAGGGGGTAGGGGGGTGCAAACTCTCATCTGGCACCACTCCTATGAAAGATAACACACCCCTTCTTCAGAAAAACATATTATTGTAATCTAACCTCAAAACACTTAATGTTGAGTCTGCAACGTCTCCGGCGCTGCGGGAAGTGCAGCCCCTTCGCCCTTGCGTAACAAAGGATAGACACCCATGCTCACCTCCGCAGCTTCGGTTTGCTTCAGCTGCTATGACCCGCACCGGTGCCTATGCTTTGTTACAACGGGCGGGGGCTGCTCTCCCTTCGTGCCTCCGGATTTTTATATACACTCTAGGGGTAGCAGCCAAAAGACTACGTAGAGTCGGGGTGCCCTGAGCCTGGCGGTTTTTGAACAGATTCGACCTATTTTAAAGATGGATGAAGAATGGCTGCAAATTATAGATATTGTGTTTCGTTTCACCTCTAGCAGATACCATCAGGATAAAAATAATAACTTAAGATTGTCACAAAATCAAAATTTTCGTAGTTATTCATCCAAAAAAAAAAAACTCAAATCACTGTCAAATTGTTAAATCCAAATAAGATAACGCAAAATAATGCCAAATAAAAAAAATGTGCGTCAACTTATTATTTGCAAAATCAAAACGCATTAAAACTCCATAAAATAGCAACACCTGCTGTCAAAATTACGTCAAAAACAACAAAATAGTGCATAAGGTGAGGTTATTTTATCAAAGTTTGATGTTTTATATATTATTTCCGAAAGTACTTATTTCCTAGACTTGAAATTGATTGATTGACGTGGTTGACTGGCCTGGGTCTATGGCGCTCTATGGAGCGCCATGGACCGTACGATCCCAATATAGAGCCTCCGGCAGGAAGTATTTGCTCCCCCCCCTCTCCCCCAGATTAGGCAGCAAACGCGAGAGTGCATTCGCGGTGCCCATCAATCGGGGAGCCAACCGCTGAAAATGGGGCCTGAAGTTCCACCGAATATCGAGGACGAGTCTTAGGTACTTCATCGTCGACTTGATACCGATGTGAATACCTCCTACTATTGTGTTGGATCCTGAGGGTGGCGCTTTCCGGGGCCCGTGGAAACAAATGCCTTCCGATTTATGCAGTGCCACCTGAAGACCCAACCGCCGGATCCTGCCTACGACTTGCGCAATCCCAGCTGTTGCTAAGACAGTCACCTGCTGGATCATCTTCCCCCGTGCCATTACCAGCGTGATATCGGCGTAACAGATGACGCCGACGCTACGGAGGAGTGCACCGCGCAGCACCCAGTCGTATCCGATGTTCCACAAGATTGGCCCCAAAACCGAACCCTGTGGAACACCACACGACATCTCTCGCCGACCCCATCCTTTTCGATCTGGGTAGATGACATATCTGTCAGATAAGCCCCGATAATGCGGCGGAGGTAGTTTGGCACCCTATGATATCAGAGTGACTTCCTAATGTTACTCCAGGGAAATGTGTTGAAGGCATTGGCAATGTCCAAAGACAGTGCTAAGACGACCTCACCGTGGGCCATTGCTTCCTCCGCTAGGACTTTCACGCGCATGATCGCGTCTATTGTAGAGCGCCCCTGACAGAAACCAAACTGGTTATCTGCCAGACCCGGCCCTTCTCTAGTCATGTGTTAGATAAGGTGGTTTGCAATAATTCTCTCGAAGAGTTTGCCCACCTCACCCAACAACACAATGGGCCGGTAAGCGGATGGTGAGTCCGCATACGCCCTTCCATTTTCAACAGGACCAGCTTTCCAGTCTCTCCAAACATGCGCTCACGAGTCCCACTAATCGGGCCAGAGATCCCTGATGGCCTGAACCCATGCACGGCCAGGAGTGCCGTCAGTTCCTGGAGCAGTGTTTTTGGCCTGAAGCCTTTGTACTGCCGCTTTTAGTTCTACCTGGGTCATTTCAGGCGTGTCGCCATCGTTATTTTCCGAGTTTGGCACCATAGTAGGCGGAAGCTTATGCGGTGGTGTGTGCTACCCTTGTGAGGGGAATAAAGCGCTCACTACTCTCTCTAGCAGTTGCCGGTGGAGGCTACGGGATAGTGGAGACACTCACGAACAAAGTTTGCGCTTAACCAAACGGAAGGAAGGACGCCCCCACGGATCACGTTCTAGAATTGCCAGCAATTCTTTATGGGCTTAGCCTATTATTTCCAGCTGAAGAGCCTTCTTCGCTACTCTACACAACTCGTACAGTTCCGCCTCTCTTACCATAGCTTCTGGTGTTCATCTGCGCCTTCATCGCTGCCTGGTGTACGGGCGTCGCGCCGCCACGCATGCGATGCGCAAAGTCTTGCGATCACCAATACACCTGGCGCCTGGCAGATGGAGACTGAACTGAATATCGCAGCCAACCAGGCCTTCACGATTGAGGCAACCAAAAGTGCTTCCCGGTTCAGTTGTTTGAGCGCCCATCGCGAGCCTTCCTCAACCCCGGTTGGGGCCGCGTGTGCCGGGCCATTCGAGGTCTGGGCGGAGACGTCGAACTGTATCTGTGATCCGACAACGTCTCCACGCCGGTCCTGAACATGGCGTGCGATAGCAGGACTAGCAAACGATAAGTCCACTATAGACTTACCCCACTGCCGCACACATGTCTGAACAGATCCCCGGTTTAGGAGCAGTAAGCCTGTCTCCACCGCTCACTCCTCCAGTAACACACCCCGTACATCTGTTGCTGGGGAACTCCAAGTCGTGGATTTGGCGTTGAAGCCACCCATGACAAGGACAGGGTGAGGACGGCTTTGACTGATGACTGACGGCGAGAGGTCGGTTGGGTGAAAAATAAATCCCCACGACCATGATATCTTCGACTAAGACCGCTACAAAGCCCCGCGCCCGGGTGACGATCTCCAGAGGCGGAGTGCCAGCGGCTGGCCTCGAGATAAGCGCCACCAAGCCATCAATGTCACCCACCCAGTCATCCCTGGGAGGAACAAAGTATGGTTCGGCAACGATAGCGACGTTGATCAACAACTCCGCCATGCTCTGGAGCAAAAGGTCTTGAGCCTTGACGCAATTGTTGATATTCGCTTGGAGAAGACGAAGGTGTGGGGCCATTCCTGGGCGTCCATAACAATCGCCTCCCCCTCAACCCTTTCTTTATTGCCAGCGGTCAGTGGGCGCGAGGACCAATTTTCATATTTGAGTCAGCTTTTTTATCCCTCGGTACATGCCTTGCTGCCCGTCTGGTGGTCAACCGACCTGTTCAATGCCGCACACACGACACAGTGTGGCGCGGCATCGCAAGAGCTGGCCTTGTGACTGAGCTGATCACAGCGGAAACAAAAACCGCAGCGAGACCGCTGAGGTGAATCGAACTCCAACGTGTCCCTCTCTCAAGCACCTACAGCATTGAGGGGCTTATTTGCCAGAAGCCTGACCCGTGACAAATTCCAGCCCACCACCAGTCTGGGACCATCTTTTAATTTTCGAGCTGCCGCGACGGGACAGCTGACCAGTACTGTCCGCAGGTCGGAGAAGCCCGGACGAATTGTTTCCACCTTAACTTGGTCTAGCGGGCATTCTCTGGCCTTTGCAACAGCAGCTGCGACCTCTTCCGAAGTTGCAGAGTCCCTCAGGTGCATTATACGCAGATCTGCGCACTTGACCTGCCTGGACACTCTAACGTCCACTACGTCGAGCGACGCTGAGGGCCGCTGTTGACACCAGGGATCTCCAGTTCGATAGTTGCCTACCCTACCACACACTATTTACCTACTCGTACTCACAGAGTCACAGACTTGTGAAACGACGAAACTAAGCCGCGCGGCCGTGAAATACCAACTGAATGAAATTAATAATACTCGTAGAACTGTCGTATCGGAAAACCCAAGAAATGCAATAAAAACGGTTAAAAACGTTTTATTAATCGAAAACGATTAAAATTTTGTTAAATGATAAATGATAAATGATTTTTATTTCTGTAAGTAGGTTTGTACAAACACTTTTACAAGTCAATCATGTTTTTTTTAAAAACTAGATGAGGTCGGCGTTTCCTATCTGACTACTCTGAGAAGAAAGGCCGAAACAAACTCAGAGGTCACAGTCTCTTATAAAGTCCAGACATAATCTTGGTCACTTCATGTGAAGACCATGTAGATTGGTGTCTGAAATGGTCTTTTGAGGAAAGAACCACACAGATTGAGAGGACCTGTCCAGTCAGTGCACGCATTTGTCAGTAATCGCGCAGCTCAACTCAGAACTTAAGGAGTTCAACGATTCGACGAACAATACCAAAGAAAGGACATTGGGGTAGGCCGCATAAATTACTCAAACTGCCAGACGATGATTAAAAATAACTGAGACAAAAAATAAAACAAACAAAAAAAGCAATGACCTACATAGTCTTCACATTCACAATAAATTAAAATACTCGTAATATAATACTGTACAAAGTAAATAGTTATGTCAACATTCAGTATGCAAAAATAAAAGAATAAAATAAAATTTGGATCAGTTCATTCCCAAGCCTTTTTGTCCTCAATATAATCTTTAACGGTATAATAAGCTTTCTGACACAACTTGCGTTTAATGAATGATTTGAATTTATTAAGGCTCAGATCTTGAACGTGGCTTGGAAGTTTATTATAAAAGCGTATACATTGACACCTGAATGAGCGACCTATTTTCTTGAGCCTTGTTGGAGGTACAACAAATTTGTGTTTGTTCCTAGTATTTATATTGTGGATATCACTGTATTTTTTAAACAATTTAATGTTTTTATGGGCATATAAAAGATTTTCAAAAATGTACTGAGATGGAAAGTCATTATATTAATCTCCTTAAATTTCTCTCTGAGAGATTGTCTCGGACTTAATTTATAAATACATCGAACAGCTCTTTTCTGCAAAACAAAGATAGTCTGAATGTCGGCTGTATTTCCCCACAACAGAATACCGTACGACATTACACTATGAAAATAGCTAAAGTACACTAAACGGGCTGTCTCTATGTTAGTTAAATTACGAATTTTCCTAACAGCGTATGCTGCGGAGCTTAGCTTTTTTGACAATTTATCTATATGTGGGCCACAAATGTGTGTTCTTCTTCAAAAACGTTATTTATAACGTTCCGTTCGAACGTAACCGAAACAAATCGTTTCTTAGGTATTTAAGACGAAACCGTTTCGAAAAATATACCGGTATCCGAGCCCTGTCACTAGCTGACTACTCCTAAATAAAGTGACTGTCAGTGTCAGTGAAACAGAAAGAAGATCAAGCAAAGCTCGCGTCGCGCGGCGGGAACTTGGAATATTGCCAATCTTTTTCCAGTTCGGTGTTCGTAACTGTAGAATTTACACGTATTTATTATCAAGATGTTACGACAATTAAGCAAAGCGGTTCAGCAAAAGGCGAGATTCGCCTCGGCTGCTGCTGCCCCTGCACCTAAAACAAAGCCTGAGATTCTATACACCGGGGTACGTACGAATTATCAAAATATTATAAACGTTTTAATGAATATTTAAAAAAAATGTAATTGATATGTTGTATGTGATAATTTATAACAATTATTATTATGGTGATATGTATGAAGTAATCTGGAAATGATTATTATGTTTTATTGTGTTCTATGCATGATGAATTACGAAGGTGTATGTAGGCTATGTACAGTATGTTTCATTATTATCAATTTTCAAGGTCAGTTAGCCGGCACCCTAGTAAATACCGGCTCGGCGTTCAAGGCCATAATTCTAGTTCAGTGGTTGTTCCTGTGATGTTTCATTCACAATCAGAATTGGGTAAATACCGTCAAGTTACAGTATAAATTATTTATTTAAGTATAAAAAACAAAACCCATAAAGTTATTTTAACACCTATAATTGAAAATTAATTAAGTTTTGGACTTATCATAAGTAAGTAGGACTTAGGGATTTTTAGAATTGGGTTACCCAATTATACTATTCAGTATTTAATGATATTTATGCAGATTGTGCCTCATGGCAGTTACCTCCATAAAACTAAAAATAAATACTCAATGCAAAGAGCAATGAATTATAATTATTCTTGACTACATAATTTGTATTCATAATTAAGTAGATCACTACGATCAAAAAGAAGTATGATCGAAATAAAGTACAAAAAAACTTGCTTTTTTAACTATGGTAAGGTTTATTGGGGTAATTACGATAATGGGGTAATTCAAAACTTTATTTTTTCAATTATAGGTGTTAAAATAACTTTATGGGTTTTGTTTTCTATACTTAAATAAAGAATTTATACTGTAACTTGACTACTACTGAAACTATGAGGAATAGCGAAAAATACTCAAAGGAGTCGCGAGCTTGATTTTGATGATAGCTAAAAAACAGCATCATTGGATTTTTGAAAAATCAATAGTTCTAGTCTAGCCAGGAATCGAACCTGTTGATTTTGAGAGAAAAAAAAAAAACACTATTATTACACCATTCGATAGTGTCGCTAATAAGGATTGAATTCTGGGAAGTAATGACATAGGAAAGAGCTCATTTTTAACAAAATACTTTATTTTTATTTTTGTTATGTTACCTACCTATTAACACATTCGGTGCGGCAGACACACATGCGCGTTTTCATAACTTTCTTCGAGTGCGGCGCGGCGCACATGTGTGTTCGTTGTGCATCTCTATTGTTTCGAAAACATCGTAAAAAAAAGGGTCGGTAAGGGTGTAGCATAAAGACGCGTTTGCATAAAGAATTCAGCAGAGAATGTGTTAAACCTTGATATTGATTTAAAAAAAAAATCCAATGATGCAGTTTTAGTTTGGATCAAAATCGAGTCCGAAATTCCTTTGATTACTTTTTGCTATTCCTTATAGTTTCGGATTTGACCATCCATGCCCACTTGAAAAATTCATCCTGTATATTTAAGCACTAAATAGTGTTTACTGATTAGTGACCGATACTTAAACACATGATTGTACTCATGATAACAAATAAATTTTACTATGGCACTAAACCTGAAATTGCGAATAATAATCAACTGTTCCCTACATGTCTGTTTGTCCTGAGTCTGAGTGTAGGTAATTTTCTATGTAAGTATGTATTTTAAAAAAAAAAGTTGTATATGTAGTTCAGTAAAAAGTAGTGTATGTGTATCAGTTATCTGGTTTCCATAGTACAAGCTTTGCTTAGTTTGGGATCAGATGACATTGTGTGAAATGTCCCAGGATATTATTATTAATTATTATTTTATGTTAGCATAACTTCAAAATGTAGGGAGCATCTGATTTTTTTTTCGCGATTTCAGGATTGTTCCTATAGTAAAAGTTGTTTGTTATCATGAGTACAATCATGTGTGTAATTGTAAGTATTGGTCAATAATTACCAGTCACCCTATGTTCACCACAAAATGATAGACACCATTTTATCGGCCGCCGTTTTTCACTGTCGCTATATATAATGCCGTTGCGTTTGGTAGAAATGATTATCAATCGAAATTTCCCCATTATCGTAATTACCTTAATAAACATTAATAAAATAATATTAAATCGTTATTAAAAAAAATAAAGTTTAGCACAGTACCATGATCTTAACATTTGTTTTTATAAAATAATCCAGGTGTATGTTGAAAGGCTGGTTCGAGGTGGCTCAGGAAAAGGATACCACCAGGGACCAGGAATAATTTGGAGTCCTTTGCCCAGCTGTGGGAAAGTATCAGCTAATAATAAAAAACCGACCAAGTGCGAGTCGGACTCGCGCACGAAGGGTTCCGTACCATTCATTATCTATAAAAACGGCAAAAAAATCACGTTTGTTTTATGGGAGCCCCCTTAAATATTGATTTTATTCTGTTTTAGTATTTGTTGTTATAGCGGCAACAGAAATACATCATCTGTGAAAATTTCAACTGTCTAACTATCACGGTTCATGAGATACAGCCAGGTGACAGACGGACAGCGGAGTCTTAGTAATAGAGTCCCGTTTTGAGTACGAGACCCTAAAACAAATCTTTAAAAGTGCAACAAAGATTTTTAGACATAGGGCTTTGTTGACATGAATCAGTTATAATGGTGACAAAAGAAATAGGTACCACTTGTTTACAAACTTGGTAGCTGATCACACATTCGATGCATCAAACAATCAACATAATGATAACGTTATGAATATCAGATACACACTGGAATCTGTACAGTATATTAAGAGCCCTATCACAAAATTGCGTTTTGACAGATATGTAGTATTGAAGCATGGCGACACATCGCATTAAGTACACTTTATATGGGCAGGTCCGAACATAGGCACTAAGAAGTTTGCGCATGTTCACTCTCACTTGACTCATATGATCCCTTTGGTTCCTAAAAATCTTACTGCGCAGCCTTCTGTGCGAAGTTCGGATAAATCGGCCGTACTATAGCAATTTGGCAGTTGTAATTACGTTGGTTTTGAGTCTTATAATTTATTTATTTTTGTTTAAAGTAATTAATAATTTTAATTTCATGAACTAGCGTTTATTCTGGTATAAATTTTACGTAATAAATTTAATGTTGTTCATAAGGAGAAATTTACAGTTAATTCTGAGTGTTTTTAGTAGTTTATGGTTTTAAATGGTTTCTTTTTTTTTGATATTTCAAAATTCTGAGGCCTCTATTGGCTAAATCACAATTAAGAGATATTTTTCATTTAATTTTCGTATTTGGTATATAAGTAGTTCAATCCACGAGCACAAAAAATGCTTTCGCGCAATTTTATGAAAAACTTGCTTCGGAATTTTGGCTTTATGTATAAATAGATAAGAAAAAAATGAGAAAAGTGAGGCCGCTATGTACTATGCTATATACTATACTAATAACTATTTTCCACCACTCAGTAAGTCAAAGTTGTCGAGGTCTTTCAGTTTCTCAGAATAAGAACGCCAAAGTTTGCCATTTAACGCAAAAATCACGGTCAAAATGTAATAGAGGCTTATTACATTTTGACTTACTGAGTGGTGGAAAATAGTTATTAGTATAGTATATAGCATAGTACATAGCGGCCTCACTTTTCTCAATTTTATTTAAATTTTAATCATTTATCAACCATATAGGTTTATATACTCGTTGATAGTGTTCCCCAGTAACGAGGTTGTGGAGGTACCATAGATAGTCGCTTCACGTGAAATAGCTGCATCCGGTTAGACAGGAAGCTGACCCCAACATAGTTAGGAAAATTCTAGGCAGATTAATTGATTAGTTTTAGATACTGATAATAAAATGAGGAGAGCCAGGTTCCATTAGAAAAGTATATCCATAAGACACAGTTATAAAAAGAAGAAAAACCAAGAATAAATAAAATCGCATGCTTAATAGAAACTTGAACGAATTGGTCAGTTTACTGAAAATATAGTTGTGACCAACATACCCTGATCTGACTCATCCTTTAGCTATGCAGGTTGTTTTCTGCACTTCCTCGACAAAGTGCGTATTTTGCGTGGAATTAAAACTGTCACTGTTTATATTTCAGCTAAACTATCTGTAATATTTCAGCTGTTCATCAACAATGAATGGGTGAAGTCATCAGATGGCAAGACTTTCAAGACAGAGAACCCCACCAATGGCCAGGTGACTGCTGAGGTCCAGCAGGCTAACAAGGCTGATGTGGACAAGGCGGTCAAAGCTGCCAATGACGCCTTCAGGTATGTGCAATCAGGATTTAATTCATAGTTACGTTTTGAGGAAAGTTTAGAGTATGAATGCGGATGTATATACAAGTAGGGGACGACAAAAGAAACGATGGATCGACTTTGTGATAGATGATATGGCTAGAAAGGGGGTGATTACTGAGATGACGTCTAATTGACAAGTATGGAAGAAGAAAACACGCTTCGCCGACATGAAATAAATTGGGATAAGCGCAACGGAATGATGATCTGCTTGTAACATTATTATCCAATCACAAACATAAAAAATTGAAATGATATTTTTAAATGAGCTAAACTACCGCCCCAGACGTATTAAAAATCGCACTATTATAGAGCGATGCCACACGGGTGTTGCCAATGCGTTGCGTCGTCGCAGCACAATGATTTCTATGCAGTGAGTGCCGAGCACTTCGATGTCGCAACGCAACACAGCTTATCCCGACGCCGATACCTTCGATATTCTAAAAAATACTGCGCTGCACTCTCCGTTGTCGCTTCGTCTCCCTGGCTCCTTGTCCGATGGGCACGCGTTCTGACGCCGTACGTCGTTTTAAACGCACCGTGTGGCATGACGCTCAGATTTGATTTGATATGTACAACTACGGAGCGTCACCGCTCAGGCATCGCAGCGCCGACGCAACGCATTGACAACGCCCGTGTTTCTTCGCCCTCAGGCCTCTCACTCTTATGCAACTACATATGTTTGGCTCTAGTGCGGGCCGCGACGCCCCGCGTCTCCATAAACGAGGCCTTAGCCGACAGCTTGGGACGTATATGATACGCCAAGGTACATACAATACTATGCTAGTATTTTTTCTATTCTGTGATTTTCTTCTCTGTGTCTAATAGCATAGTATGTCCCACCCAAACGCCAAATATCGCAGGATACCCAAATATCGCAGGATACCTCTTATCCCGACTGCCACAAATACAAATTATATTTTCTTAACAGGCTCGGCTCACCATGGAGGAATATGGATGCCTCAGAGCGAGGGTATCTCCTCAGCAAACTAGCCGACCTGGTCGAGAGAGACAGGACGTACCTGGCTGTAAGTATTTATTTCAGAGCTTTTTTGTATAGACCTTTTAAAAACTAAGGCGTGTTCAAAGTTCTATTGCAAGCCGAAATGTTAGCATTGGTGTGTTGTTTGTCCATTCTATCGATTCGCTTTCGATAAAAATAGCTTCTGTGCGAAAATAACACCCGTTTAGTCTGAATCAAAGTTATCGCATCACAAAGGATCGGCAGTAAAATCGACATTGAAGTTAGTTTTTTTTTTTGTTTTGTGATTCTCGCAGGAAACCTAGGAGGTTGTCGGCTGCTTAACCGGACTTTCCTATAGCCTCAATAAATTAAAGTCTCCAGGCAGGGCATAAAACTTATAAACTAAGCGACTACTCGCTAAGGGCAAGCCCTGAGGGGTACGGGCCTCGGCTTAGGGCGTCGCCGGGGGGAGGCGGGATCGGATTACCTAGTCTTGCCATAAATATTGTCACGAAGAAAAAAAACATTTTTTTATTGCAAATAATATTTATTACTTTTACAGTGTGTTAGTTTAATACATAAATATAAAACAATTTAAAATATAAAAAACTTATTCGAAGTGGTCTCCATTGGCTGCAATACAGTACTTTAAACGTTGAGGCCAGTTATCAATAGAAGCACGCACTCTTTCCATGGGAAAATTTTTCTCTGCCAATCGTATTGATTGTTTTAGGGACTCCAAATTATCATGGCGTTTAGAGCAAGCCGTACTCTCTAAAACTGACCATAAATCATAATCCAGCGGATTAAGATCGGGACTAGACGACGGCCAGTCTTCAACTCTGATGAAGTCCGAAACATTCACTTCCAACCAAGACTGCGTGGACCGAGCTTTATGACCCGGCGCCGAGTCTTGTTGGAAGGACCATACTTGGTTATTGAACATGGTGTTGTTAAGGGGCTTAATTACCTTCTCAAGAATGGTATCTTGATACAGTTGTGCCGATGTTTTGATACCTTTTTCACAAAAATATGGCTCAGTCACTCCTTCATAGCTAACACCCCACCAAACCATCACTGAAGTCGGATAATGCCCACGTTGCACTCTGTGGACTAATTGGGAAGCTTCCTGAGAGCTTTGAGCATGGATACGGTCATTTTGTTTGTTAAAATGTTGCTCAATTGTAAAGATTTTCTCATCCGTAAACAAAATTTTTCTGTGACCTCCCTTTGCGTACCGCTTCAATAGTTGTTTCGATTTTACCACCCTATTCTTTTTAAAATTATCAGTGAAAAAATGACCAGTGCGTCTCTTATAGGCTGCAAGTCCTAAGTCATCTTTTAAAATACGCGACATGGTTCTGGGTGCTATCGTCATCTCCCGAGATAAAATCTTTTGCTTTCGGACAGGATTTCTTCGAATTCTTTCCCTTACTGCTTTGACCACCTTTTTCGTACGAACACTACGTGGACGGCCAGATCTTTTTCTGTCACAAATAGAGGAGGTCTCATTTTACCTATTAATAGCCCGGTACACAAACATTTGACTAATAGCAAGCGTATGGAGAGTTTTAAAAATTGCATTTGGCTCCATACCAACTTTGTGTAATGCAATCACAGCGATTCGGTTCTCTTTATCACCCCACTCCATTTTAATATCGCAAAATATTGTACAATGTATTGGCGCCAAAATTAGAAAACTCGATGAACAATCGTATAAAAATGACAGATTCCAAATTCAAATGTAATATCTTTCTTATTTTTAATTGTAACAGTATTTATGGCCAGACTGTGTATATTGACGTTGTTAGTGAAAATGCAAAATGCAATGACGTGGGGTACTTTAACATCAAGCATAAAGTCGTGACAAGTCGTCGACGTACGCCTTACAGCACTTCTTCAACTGGACGTAGTTTAGCAGAAAAGACTCAACCCACAAGAAGTAATTTTTGAGTTACCGAGGTTTTATGATTGTGTATTGAATATTGTCACATATATGGGAAAATATACTAATATATCTACTAATATCTTTATAGTATCACGGATATTTTTTGCTGAGTGAAAGAACCAACCGTTAGGACTTCTTTGGTATATTGTATAACTCATTTTTGACCACAGTGTGGATTGAGTCCTTTCTGCTAAACTAGAAGTAGGACGTACACACAGTAGATAGTGTAAAATAAATAAAGGGCTATAGATCTACCTAGTAGAAACCAGAGTTTCTATTCTGCTAAGTTAAGGTTTGAAAGTAATAGATGCATTTGAAATTACAGACATCAACCGGAGAAAATTTTAACATTGCTACAGTTGTTTCTCGTTCCCAACCTTAGTATTGTGGGTGTAAAATAGATATAGGCTAACACGGTAAAATTCATTCCAATTTTCGACAAGAACTTTGAAATAATCCGCTTCTTCACATAGCGCATAGCACGATAAGAGGCTTAGGTACTTACATAATATCTGTGTTTGTCATAACCCCTGATAAGGCGTGATCTTACCGACACTTCCAAACAATTTTAATAGGCTTATGTATGTTCCTGAATATGCATTTGATTTCTTTAACTTTCTTCTAAAGATAACATGTTTAAAATAAATTATATCAATAACCATAGAATAATGGCAAGCAATAAATGTAAAATGTTTTTTGTTGCACTTAATGGCTGATTCCTCTATTTTACGGACCGTTCAATAGCGGTCCGTATATTATAAGAATTTTAACCAAATTTAAAATTAAGACTCTTGTATCTTTACCAATAATGA
Source organism: Dicycla oo (assembly GCA_948252095.1). Taxonomy (NCBI): domain Eukaryota; kingdom Metazoa; phylum Arthropoda; class Insecta; order Lepidoptera; family Noctuidae; genus Dicycla; species Dicycla oo. The sequence continues at coordinate 21,479,136 of OX411726.1, read as the reverse complement.
AGCAAAGAGCTCATTGCTTTGCATAGTAGACCCTCCCCTCCCTGCCTCTTCCTCTCCATCCCTGTTTTTGTAATAGGAGCCGAGCACAAGACAACTAAAATGTTTTATAAACTGCTCAGATCACGGTCTTCACTTCTTATACCTAGATATCTAAAATTTCAGTTATCCTCCAGTTGAAAAATGGTTTTCTTAAATCGCAAAACAACTCATTTTATTCTTATAAAGACGGAGCATATTCTAGCTTGCGTATACGAAAAACCAACACAGACACACACTTTCAGTAAACATCTCTGTGGCAACCTACTCTGGCTCTGTGGTGTCTGGTCACTAGACCTAATTATGTACTTATGTGTTTGTATGTGTTACTTGCACCAGCAAACCAGCGCTTTGCTCTTGAGAGTGGTCGTTGTCCGTTCATTCAACCTCTCATTGCATGCAGTAAAACACAGGCTACTAGAACGTAGCTATAACTATTCCCCTGTACAATGATGCTCTTGCCGCGAAGTATAAGTCGCAACATTGTAGCTACTACTGCGGACTATTAAAGCTTTCAACCTGCTAGTTGTTTTTGTATTAGGATTCTGGTCATGTTCATGATTCCTACAACGTAAGGATAGTTATCGTATAAGTACGTAGATACAAACGACCGTAAGGTTATCGAGCTGTACATCGTGAGGAGGCAAATTTTTGACCTAAAATTAGGATTGTAGACTCTAAACTGTTGCTTTGCATGACATAGATAGCTTCTTCAATACGCATTTAATACCTACCAACAAAGTTGGCGATGTCGAGGTTTGCAATAGGCTAACGTCAACGTACAGATAATTCTTTAATAGATTTGTTTTTGCACAACAGACCTACTCCCGAAATTAATAATGTTTCTCAATATCAATCTTGATCCTTTTCCTGATTCCTGATCTTTGTCTGTAAAGGTACATCCACACCGAAGTTTCTTTTTGTGAAGCAACGTTTGCAACGACGGATAACAAAAAGTTATTTAGTAAATTTACTAAAAGTTATAGAGATAAAGATCATTTTATTTTGCAAATATGGGTATAAAGGATAACAAAAATTATAACAAGTTCAGCCATATTTTACCATGTAGGCATGCAAAAGATACACAAAAATACACTAACTTAAAAATCTTTTTCATTCAAGAGCTCACTTATATTATAATAACCTTTCACCACTAAAAAGCTTCAAAGTCTTTTTTTAAATAACGAAAGCGGCAGCTCTTTCCAACTTTTCGGTATTTTCTTATGAAGGGCCTGAGCACACCTCCGCCGCGAAACCATAGCAGCGAAGCAGCAGTAGTTCAATTCAACTGACTCGCATGATGTTCCCAGTTAACTGCACTAGGAAGTGGTGAATGGCGGGCGTTTTGGAGGACTATCTTATGTTATTATTATTATTATTTATTAATTTTGACGTCCGAAAACTGCTGATTCTCAGCCTAGTTTGAATAAATGCCTTTTGATTTTGGTCATGTTGCTCTACAAAAAATAACTTTAATGTGGATGCACCTTTACCAATCAACGGTTGAGCTTGCCAGTCTGAGTCTGAGAGGGCGAATCGCAAGCAGCCATTCAAAACCATAGATCGAGATAGAGGTTGAGAATGAACCAATTATAATTACGGGCTCTTAAGGCGACGACAACCGACTTTTAATGATTTTAAACTGAAGATCACGTCTAAACGAAGTAGAGTTAATGATTTGGAAAAAATACATGCATAAAACTATCTAGCGTATTTTTTGAAACCTTTACCATTTTAAAGATAACTTAATTATTTATCTTTTATTATATGTGTTTTATTAAAATACTTTTTGTTTTATGTACCTATAATAAATTAATAATGCGTTTAATTTGGGACAGCGCTCCTTGACGGGCGAGTCCTATTACTGGTTGGACGTACAACGCGTTGCGTGAGCTCAGCACAGAACACGCAAGCTAACCACTCAAGGCCATTGGCATATATCTGCGTCTTAATGAACCATCTTTTCCCCAGAGTTTAGAAACCCTGGACAACGGTAAGCCGTATACGGCGGCTTACTACGGTGACGTGCAGGCTGTCATCAAGAACTTGCGCTACTATGCCGGCTGGGCTGATAAGAGCCACGGTTTAGTGCTGCCCACCGATGGAAAATACCTCGCGTATACTCGGCATGAGCCTGTCGGTAAGTGGATACACAGATTTGTCCTTAATCTACCTTCGTAACACAAAACATCGACCTAGCAAACCTGTATTTCACAGATATTCCAAAGAGAAGCACACAAAACTCGAGCAAAGGAACTTGTCTCCCAAAGGGTTTAGCCGTCCTTCCATAGGCAAACTGCCCCCGATAGGAACCTATATCGTAACCTGTGCTATATTGTAGAGGGTACTAATAGTAGTTCATCGAGTAGATATTAGCTCTATATCTTAGTTAATTGAGGAGCTATTTGAAAAAAAGTGTCCGGAGACGACTTTTTTTCAAAGTGATATATCTCTGTTGATTTTAAAGCTAGAAAAATAAAACCAATTCCAGTTTTTGTGGTACACTCTACAGTTTATTTTATATAAATTTCCATGAGCCAAGCCTAAATAAAAATATTAAAAAAATGCAAATAAATTATTTTTTTATTGATTTCTATCAGATCGAATTGAATTACCACTTTGAAAAAAATATATAATAATTGTCTATACCTTGCCTAACAGCATGCGAAGTTTCATTAAAATCCATAAGGTGCAACATGTTGAAAAAAAATAATGAAAGTAAGTGGACCACCTTGTTGACACTGTAAATTCAAGTAATTAATAACGAAATGCTAAAAACGCTTAATAATAAAGCGCTTTAGTGTTTGAAATGTTGAACTCCATAAGCAAACTATAGCATTTTTGATGCTCAATTTTTAATCACTTGTGCCCGTTTTAAAGTTCTATAGTTTGCTTATGGAGTTTAACATTGAAACGCTCAAACGCTTTAATCACAAAAACACTTTGATTTACAGTGGACGTTTTCAAATTGTATTAGATTTTAATAATCTTTAACAAAATAGCGTTTTGACAGTTTATATAAAGTACATTAACGGTTGGTAGTGTCACTAGTCTATTACAATATTTTGTCTACTTTTATAGTGAGTAGATTATCAAAGTACCCGCGCGTGCATGTTCCTACATGATCACAGTGCATAGTCGTGCATGGTCGTCCCAATGGAAAAAGCCACGAAGATATTCGGCGTTTTTGCTGTAACTGTGCAAATGGAAATCGAACAGTTGGGTGTTGCTCCCACGTAGCGGCAATTATATATTATTTATCAAATGCAAGATATAAATCTCATATAGTTCGTCCAGTGTTTTTTCTATAAATAACGATCACGTTGTAATTAATGAAAATAGTGACGATGACTAAAAATAATAATAATAATAATAAATCTTTATTCACATAAAAAGTGACAAATTCTTACGAGTTCCCTGATTTCTGCGCTAGGTTCAGAGACCTGTATTACAGAACTCAGTTACCTCTCACATACATAAATGACATAATATTTTTATGTAAATAAATGCAGTAGCCGGGACGTTTAAATGAGAAGGCAATTCTAGTAGGGAGTATGATTTGGCGTCAGGGAGGGTGTGTATGTGTGAGTGTGTATGTGTGAGTGTGTCTGGGAGTGTTTGTGGTGTTGTATGTGTGTGAATTGTGTGTGTTTATACTATGTATGTGTTTCACAAGATTTTATAGTAATAACAATTCAGTTTGTTCATAATCTAGTCCTAATAACCAATTTTTAATAATAAATTTAGCCTCGCGATTCGATAAAGGATGAATATTTTTCAATTTATTAATTTTATTATACAAGAACTTATAACCATGTTGCCGCCTAGCAGAGGTTGTTCGGCATAAAACGGTTGGACATATATTTTTTACGACACGCTGTTTGCTATACTCCTCCGCATTGTACGGGGTGGTCTTGTGTTGTTGGATAACTAGCTGGTATATATATGTATAGCTGCCTTACTGATAGTACTTGACATTTTTCATACAGTATTTTAGTAGGAAATCTGTAAGGACTAAAAGTCATAACCTTTAGGATAGATCTCTGCGCTCTTTCCAAATTTACCATAAAAGTTTTGCAAGCGCCACCCCAGGCTTCTATACAATATCCAATAACTGATTGACCAGCGCGTAATATATTGTACGGAGGAGTTCTAAATCAGCAACGTGCCTCAGCTTCTTGAAAACCCAAACGAGTTTCCTGGTGCGCGATATTATGACATCTATATGAGAACGCCAGTTCAGCTTGTCGTCCAGAATAACTCCCGAGATATTTGACATTCGTGGATTTAGCCAACTCAAGGCATGAACAGGAAGGAACAGAATCGCTTGGGTAGCTGCATACATTAACCTTAAGGTCAATGTTTTCTGGTTTAGATTTTGCCACGGAGAACTGCATGTATGAAGTTTTTGAAATATTTAACTAACTAATAAAAGCTATTTTTTATTAATATGGATTCAACTATTACTGAGAAAAGATCATTCCATTTTCTTTTGAACCTTTCATGCCCAATATTGAAAAATCAAATATGTAATACAATTTAATTAAGTACTATATTATTGAAAAATTGAAAGTTAAAAGCGTCATCAAAGTGGTCATAAGGTGGTTCACTTACTTTCAATATTTTTTTTCAACATGTTGCACCTTATGGATTTTAATGAAACTTGGCATGCTGTTAGGCAAGGTATAGACAATTATTATATATTTTTTTCAAAGTGGTAATTCAATTCGATCTGATAGAAATCAATAAAAAAAAATATTTATTTGCATTTTTTTAATATTTTTATTTAGGCTTGGCTCATGGAAATTTATATAAAATAAACTGTAGAGTGTACCATAAACACTGGAATTGGTTTTATTTTTCTAGCTTTAAAATCAACAGAGATATATCACTTTGAAAAAAAGTCGTCTCCGGACACTTTTTTTCAAATAGCTCCTCAATTAACTAAGATATAGAGCTAATTATCTACTCGATGAACTACTATTAGTACCCTCTACAATATAGCATAGGTTACGATATAGGTTCCTATCGGGGGCAGTTTGCCTATGGAAGGACGGCTAAACCCTTTAAAGGCTTATTAGCTTGTAGCCGTTGACCCATTATTTTCTTGTTATATACATCAGTTTCTATTCGACATCAATAAAATTACGACTGAAGTTTGCAGAGCAGTCAATAGCTATTGTGAATAGTAGGTGGGTAAAGCGCAGGGCACACTGGGACCGAAGCGAAATTGGTGTAGCTTCGTTCTCATGTAGCTGCGTCGTCTTTTCATGCGTCGGTTCGCACCGCGAACTATGAACCGAAGTACCTATATGAAAAGGCGGTAGCTACATGAGCGAAGCTAAACGAACTTCAAAACCCACCAACCTATTAGTTGCCGTGCCAATAGCGGTTTGACCCACCTACATTCTCTAGCAGTTTTTATTTTAAAAACTGAAATAGTCCGTTAACGTCCTGAATCAATAGCTATCGTGATCGTCAACATGTTCCGACAACGAAAAGCTATACATAGTTAATTGTTTGTGTTCCTACGGAGAGATTTTGGGAAATGGCCATGCCCGCTATTGCCATGCTAAAACGCGGCAACAATATACAGGGTTATTGGTAAAACTACAACAACCTCTTAAGGGGTCATTGTACTCATCATTATGAACAACTTTTACTATGGGAACAAACCTGAAATTGCGAAAAAAAAAATCAGCTGTCCAGTACATTTTGACGAATTATGCTAACATAAATTTTTTAACATCGTAATCGTGAAAAAACAATATCAGTCGTCTCATACAGAACTTGAATACCTACTTGACCAAATGTATGGGACGACTGATTTTTTGTCCCGATGTTGGTCCCCGGGAAAAAGTTGTTCAGTTTGATGATCTGTACCACATCCTTAAGTTGGCGACACCCTGTATGTTCGCATGAACTTCGTGTGCATTTAGTTAGTAGGAAAACAAAGTTTGTCAAATCAGTCTTATGGATTAGGTACAATATATTCCGAGTGTTCAATTAAACAACACCATGATAAAGCAAAAATATTATTAAAAATCCGGTCAAGAGCGAGTCGGACTCGCGCACCGAGGGTTCCGTATCATCATATAAAAAAAAGTGTGCTATTTAGAGACATCGTTTTATTTTTCCTGTAATCTTTACATAAGCTTCTATAACACAGAATAATTTCATCAATATCATCATCATCTGCCTGCTTCTTCCCAACTATGTTGGGGTTGGCTTCCAGTCTAACCGGATGCAGCTGAATACCAGTATTTTACATGGAGCGACTGCCTATCTGACCTCCACAATCCAGTAACTGGCTAACACGATACCTCTTGGTATGACTGGTTGTCAGACTTTCGAGCTTCTGACGGCCCGTAACGACTGTCAAATATCCACGAATGACAGCCGAGACCAACGGCTTAACGTGCTTTCCGAGGCACGCAAGAATCTCGGTATATAAAGATAGTCACCCATCCACGGATCAACCGTGGCAAGCGTAGCTTAACTTGATCGATCGATCCGAGCGGCTGTTATTAGCTTAGCCACAAGCCCCTTAGGTAAATATATCAATCGACATATATTTTTGATCAAAATTGATATCTCATTATCGATACACCGTTTCGAATATTTTATCTTCATGTAGGCTATCTAGTGCTAATCAAATTACAGTCGTATGAAAACTGATAACTTTTGCAAACGTCTCTTTAGATACCAATGTCCTCTAAGAGCAAATAAACATAATATTGCAGTATCTCATTCCGATAAACTGCATTCCGCCGTGTCATCTTAGATAATTTGAAAAATATGGTTGTGGTACCGTTATTTATGATGGATAGAGACATATGTGATTTTGTATCACATGTTGTTTCAGTTAAACTCGCCACAAAATAATAGGTCCGTTTTGACATGAGGGTGTCCCTCTTTGTCCCGCTATGTTTGTCTCTCTTTGGCATATGAAACGATATGGGCTGTCAAAACGGACCTATTATTTTGTGGCGAGTTTAAGTATGCTTATGTTGGTGGTAAACAAGTTTTTCCGACAAGTTTTTTTAAATTCTATTTAGTCCGCCATAGTCAGATAATAAAAAATATTAGACACGAATTTTTTGCTTTATCATACTTATTAATGAAAAACTGGCTAAGTGCGTGTCGGACCACGCACAATGAAGGGTCCCGTAGTTAGGATGAATTTATCCCAAGAACAAACTTAACATTGCAGTTGAAAAACATGTTCTCCCATACATTCCAACTGCAAATATAAGTTGGTCGACAACTACTCGTAAAGATGTAGTCTACTTAGCTGTGATAGCTTTCCTTTTAATTTGGTTATAGGTATGTACTCTGCCGTGAACTTTTTCACATACTTATCCAAAAGCAACCATTTAGCTGGCAGAGGGGGGGGGGGGGGGGGTATTCTGTTGGAATAGTAAAGATGATGATTACAAGCAAAACTTTTGTTGCTGCACTCATAATTTCCCAAAAAAAAAAACATCCCACTTTACGTGTACGTACAGGATACCCCCTAAAAATAATTTTTCATGATTATATTTGACCACTTTGTGGCGTGATTAATATGACATATCCATGCCAAATTATATCTTTGTAGTACTAAGAGTCTCTGAGCTAAGCTGCGGACGGACGGACAGACGGACATGGCGAAACTGTAAGGGTTCCTTGTTGCCTACGGAACCCTAAAAATGACTTGGCTAAAACGGGCTCGCTATGTCACAATTACGTATAAAATCTAGCAAGGCGTGAAGTCATGCCACATTTTAACTCAATGTATCGCCGAAATCTTTTCATTGCGTAAAAAAAAAATAGAAAATATACGTGTCCAATATTTTTGAATAAGTAATTTAAATTACGGACAAAAAAAATAGTCCATCCATTTTGCATAGGTACTCCTCAAAAGGACTACCTATTGCATTATTTATTTTTGACAAGGCATACCATGGACTTTAAAACCTGACATAAAAATAAATTATTTAACAAAATTGATATTAAAATCAAATAAAACACTAGTATGGACTTGACACAAATTAGCAACTTTGTTTAGCCCACACGCGAGATGTTATCTTTTTATACAGATTCAAGGTTAAGTTGAGGCAAAAAATACAATCCTGTTTAAAACTAAAACCATAAATATATCTGAGTAGTATTTCTTTCCTGGCAGTTTCTTGTTGTGGTTTACAAGAATATCGATAGACAGGTGTTAGGCAAACTGGTACACATGAAAAAAACAGGAAAGAAGTTCCTTTTCACGCATGATTTAAAATAAAAACAAAATTTTCGCAGCAGCCATCTTGGATTTTCATTTAGACTTCACTATCGCCTTTAGCACTCGAAAACCATGAAAACGATACCCATGATAAACATTTTAAAATTTTCGCTTCGATTTTCATTTTGACCAAATTCAGAATTTCACATGGAGGGGGCGACGATTTCTACCACTTCACTCCTACCGCAAGCCGCGTTAAAGAACTTCGTTCCAAAAATTAGCTGTTTCTTACGTTTAGTCGAATTATGCGAACATACAATAATGTTTTTTTTTTTTTGGACGATTTCAGGTTTGTTAACATTGTAACAGTTTTTATTTTCAGGAGTACTATACTCCCTTTAAGTAGGTTTGTCTCTCGTTTAACTTAAGAACCTATAATCTAGGTTCAGCACTAGAAACATGAATAATCCTGGCTACTCTTAGCACTTCTGACTTACACACATTTAGGTACTTAGAGATCTTTCAGTCTAAAACTGAACCCACTAAAATTTCTATAGAAATATTTTGAAAGTGTTGCAACAGACAGTGGCGGGGCGTGCATTTTTAGACTGAAAGAATTAGCACCGTATGCATGTAAGATTATGATTGTAGACTCGATAAAGATAATCAGATATTGTTATAATTTTATCTACTTTTGATAACTAGAGAACGTCACTGATACCATACATTAAAAATTTATGAATCTGGAACCCAAATTTTAAATTCGTCATTGCTACTGACAATTCTAAAAGATAAAGGTATTCTTAGTATCGTCAATTCATGTAGACCATGCATCCAGGAGTTGAGCAGAGCAGCGATGGACCAGTGGTAACGGCCGCGACTTAGGAGTTGGGTCGTAGTTTTGAACCCAGACAGGCGCTTTACTTTGTGTAAATTATTTCATCACCACTGCTCTCAAAACGGTGAAGGAAAACATCGTGAGGAAACCAGCATGTCCTAGAACCAAAAATACGAAGACATGTGACATCTACCAACCCGCACTGGAACCACCCGCGTGGTGTATTGCGACTAGGGTTGCCACCCGTACTTTATAATAAAGTATTGCACTATATTTTGGGCAAACGTACGTTATACTTTATGAGCAAAATAAAGTACGCGAAAATACTTTATCTCGCATATTTGATTTCTCTAAGATTCAAAAAAGCTTGGTCGTAAGCATTTTTTCGTAAAACGGAACGTTATCGATTGGTGCCGAATCGATAGGTCGTCAGCGCCACTTGAACACTCGTTCTAGATCATTTTTGAAAGCAACCTAGCCTCAAATGTCAACATTATCAATGCCATTGTCAAAACTTTTTGTTTGTTTGTTTTGCCTAAAATGTCTATAGAAGGTACTCGTAATTGCATAACAATTTTAGATATTTATGGGATTATGGTTAATCTTAGAGTTGGATTAGCATAACGAAAACAAGATCTTTTATTTGGCTATGAAACAGGCAAAAAAACTAAACTATTGTCACCGGAACTGACTAGGAAAATTCACATGAAAGTTTTTATTATTTATTGACAAAGCCTTAGAGCTTAGAGTAATTAAACTGATTCTATGCCTTAGAGTACGTAAATAAGTGGTTTGATTTTAATTACGCATACTGGTTATTTACACTTGGCAATATAAAAAAGAGCAATGTTGAATGTTGGATTTTTGAAAAATCAAAATCGAACCCGTTAATTTTGAAAATTAAAACACACACACACTGTATTATTACACCATTCGATAGTGTCACTAATAAAGATCGAATTCTGGGAAGTAATGACATACGGCATACTAAAGGAAAGAGCTCAATTTTAACAAAATACTTTTTTTATAGTTTCTTATGTTACCTACCCATTTGATATGGATTTTTCAAAAATCCAATGATGCAGATTTAGTTTTCATCAAAATCGAGCCCGCGACTTCTTTGAGTACTTTTCACTATTCCTCTTACTTTCAGATTTGGCCACCCACGCCCACATGAAAAATTGAATTATAGTTCTAAGGGTTTTGCGGAACTATCTACTGCACAAAAATGGCAGGAAGTATTTAATAAGTGTGATGATAATTTTTCAAACTTGTATAAAATAATTTCATTTTTACTGTCTATTTCTGTCACGTCAGCATTCACAGAGAGTTTTCCTGTGATGAATAGCAAAAGGTGAGACGAAAGAAACATAGCGTCTCTGAAACTGATAAAAAACTAATCATTTATTTACTTTACTTAAATATAGACTGTAAAGATGCTGTGCAATTGTTTAGCAGTGATAATAATTTGATAAAACTTGCGAAAAGCAATAAAAATTGTTTTTAAACATAATAGTAAAGAAAAATAAATTGTACTTTATTTTGACACTATATACTTTATTTTTCTTACCTTTAGTAACCAATGTACTTTAACTGCAAAAGAAAAAGGTGGCAACCCTAATTGCGACCCACTCCCTCTCACCGAAAGGAAGCCTGTGTCCCAGCAGTGGCAACATTATAGGCTGATTATGAATGTTGACTATACTTTATAGCCCTTTACATCTTCGCTGAAACGAGCGTGGTGCCAAATCTCATCACCTCGTTTATCCTACTTAATATTATAAATGCGATAGTTTGTGAGGATGGATGAATGTTTGTTAGTTTTGTTACTCTTTCACGCAAAAACTACTGAAAGGATTTTTTATGAAATTTGGCACACGGATAGTTTATAACCTGGATTAACACACAGGATACTTTTATCCCCATGTTCCTACGGGTCCGAGTCTTACGCGGGTGAAACCGCGAGGCGCTGTTAGTAAGTTTATATACAAAAGTTTATAGATAGCCTGCTAGGTATCGCCCAGGTTTAATCCTGAGTAGTAATCCTAACGTTGTGCAAACTCTAAAAACCTTTCTACAGTTCTACTATATATTAAAACGCGACCATTTCGTAGGAGTATGCGGTCAGATCATCCCCTGGAACTTCCCTCTCCTGATGGCGGCGTGGAAGCTGGGCCCGGCGCTGGCGGCCGGCTGCACTGTGGTCATGAAGCCCGCGGAGCAGACCCCGCTCACTGCGCTCTATCTCGCACAGCTCGTCAAGGTAAAGTACCATGATTGCTTTACTACCAAGAATATACAGGGTCACATTAAATTAGCTAGTGAAACTCCGCAGACGTGATGGGTATCGATATAAACGAAAAAAGAAAACTGATATTCTAACCTCACACTTGCGGTCGTTGACTACAAAACAAAATTAATCAATTATTATTTTTAAATCATTTTAAGATAATTCGAACCTGCTGTATAATAATCGAAGCCGAAGTAGTTTATAATTAGTAATCTTTAATATGACACATGACTCACACACACATGTCGCATGTAGCGTTGGAAGGCCTCCCACAAGATGGACCGATGACTTTGTGAAGGCTGCAGGAATCCACTGGATGCGAAAAGCACAGGAACGGTCGATGTGGTGACGCTTGGGGGAGGCCTATGTCCAGCAGTACATCTTTCGGCTGAAATGAATGAATATGACACTTCTGATTCAGTGATTCTCGCTGGAGCGTGGCTTGAGATACCAACAGCTTCTGAAAGCCTTGTCAAGCCAACTGGGATCAGTAGAGCGTGATCAGTAAAATGTCTGCGTCGAATTTGGTACTTAAGTCAATATTGATACAGTTACTTATTCAGTGAAATTTAAAAAGTGCTGGAGCATCCGCTAGGATTTTTCCGTTTGGTGGAAACTGACTAATAGTGATGTTGACTTGCTGTTACATAACGTGGCGCTTGGCAACAGTTTTTAGTTGGGTCACGTTCAACAGTCAGTCAATGACTTGCTGACAGATTTTAATAAATAGGGTTTTCAGTAATCGAACGAAAATTTGCATGCATAGGGTTTTCAGTATGCATGCCACTAAGTCAATGCACAGCAAAGTCATGGCAATGTAAAGTTATTGGTAACCGTGTGCCCGATTGGAATTCCCATCGGCAGAAGTGACGAACTTGCATACAAACTTTCATCCCCTATTTAACACCTTTAGGGGATGAATTTTGAAAATTCCATCCTTAACCCGTCAACTGTTCGTTATATACATAAAAAAACCGCACACGTCATGTTAATGTGTGCTTGAATGTCAACCGAACCTCATAGGTTCACAGCTACTGTAAGCCCGCGGTCGCCATTGGATAATGTTTTTTTTACGTTTACTTATATATATTATATATGCGTTTATATACATATTATATAAAGATATTTTTTACGTACACCTACGTAAAACACTCGAGGAGTTAATGCTCACCTTCGTAGTATAAGGAAGTATTGTGCAAGATCTGTGCGTTGTCTGTCAGTGATTGGGTGTTGTTCCACTCGCCGGGCGACGTGCCGGGGCTTCGTTTTTCCATTGGGCCGGTGCCGGTGCCGGTCGACGCTCAGCTTTTGGGTTTTGGGGACACGGAATGCAGAATGCGCCCACGCTGAGGCCCGAAAAGAGTCTGCCTACCAAGCCTGGGTCAAGGCCCGCGACCGCAAAGAGCGCATAGAGTTCGCGCGAAGAATGGAGCCTTTAATTCTGCCGCCAAGTTCTGCAAGCAGATTTTACGTAGGGCACGTTTTGACCATGTTGGACGTATTGGGGCCAGGCTGGCTTCGCACCCTCCGGGTAGGAAACAGTTCTGGTCCTTGTCTAAAGCGGCTGAAACGAATTTCTGTCGTCCCACTTTACCTCCAATGATGAATCCTGATGGGTCGCTGGCTCAGTCTGCAAGTGAGAAAGTAAATTTATTTGCGTCTCTCTTTGCAAGCAATTCACGTCTGGTCGCTGGCTCCAAGCAACCACCTACAGTACCTTATTGTGACTCCTCGATGCCGGAGATCGCAGTTCACATTAAAGAAGTCCGAAGAGTATTGTGCAGTCTAGACGTGAACAAGCCCAGCATGCCTGATGGCATTCCAGCGAGAGTGTTTAGGTAGTGTGCGCCTGAACTGTCTCCTGTGTTGACACGTTTGTTCCGCCTCTCTCTTGAAAAAAGAACGGTGCCGAAATCCTGGAAGCTTGCAAATGTACAACCAGTGCCCAAAAAGGGCGACCGTGCAGACCCTGTCCATTACCGTCCGATCGCCATTACCTCCATTCTGTGCAAGGAAATGGAAAAGGTACTGAACAATAAGTTGCTGATCTACCTTGAAGACAATGGTCTCCTCAGTGACCGTCAATATGGCTTTCGCCAGGGACGGTCAACTGGCGATCTTCTTGTGTATGTCACGCACTGCTGTGGCGAAGCCATCGAGAAACACGGCGGAGCACTTGCTGTATCGCTCGACATCTCCAAGGCCTTTGACGGGGTCTGCCACGCTGCTCTGCTCAGCAAGCTTCCTGCTTATGGCATCCCAGCTGATTTTTGTAGCTGGATATCAGAGTTCCTTAGTGAACGGTCGATCAGAGTAGTCGTTGATGGCTGCTCCTCTGATCTTATGGCTATTGATGCCGGAGTTCCTCAGGGGTCTGTTCTCTCTGCAACTCTTTTCCTGCTGCACATCAATGACCTGCTTCAGCCTGGTATTGTTGGGTACGCAGATGATAGTACAGTTTCAGAGAGATACTTGTCCAGCGCAAAAACCAGCGGGGCCGAAGTTCGTTCTTTGAGAGAGGCCATGGTAGAGCGGACAGATTTGACCTTAACCTTGTCTCCCAGTGGGGTGATGCTAATCTGGTCTCTTTTAATGCCATCAAAACACAGGCTTGTCTTTTTACCGCTAAAAGGAGTCGTTTCGCTCAAACTCCTACTTTTCGGGATACATCTGTTCCTGTAACTGATCGGCTTGAGCTCCTAGGCATGGAGTTGACATCTGGTCTCAACTTTGGCGCCACCATCGAGTACAAAGCCCAAACCGCGGCCAAGAAACTGGGCCATCCTAAATAGGGTGAAGCGATACTTTACGCCTGCACAGCTTTTACCTCTTTACAAAGCTCAAGTCCGATCCTGCATGGAGTATTGCAGCCACCTTTGGGATGGATCAGCCAAGTACCAACTAGCCGCGCTTGACTCGGTGGAACGCAGAGCTAAGCGACTCATTGGCGACGTAAAACTGGTGGATGCCAAGCTTCATAGCTTGGCTCATCGCCGCTAGGTTACCTGCTTGTCGGTCTTCTACAGATTGTACTTCGGTGAGTGTGCTCAAGAACTCCACGACCTGATTCCGCCGGCCCTCTTCTACCATCGGACATCTAGACACCCTGCCAGTTCCCATCCCGACCTAATTGCTATTCCACCAATTCGCACTAAGCGTTTCCAAATGTCTTTTATAATGCGCACAGCAAAAGAGTGGAACTCACTAGCTGCGTCTGTGTTTCCGAGCGCATGCAACCCTAAGCTCTTCAAAGTGAGAGTCAACAGGCTTCTTCTGCGTAAGCTCATTCCATCGTCGTCTCTGTCTCTGTCGCCTCCAACCTAGACTAGAGTCAAGAGCAAACCCATCTTAAATAAAAAAATAAAAAACCAAAAAAAAAACGGACTTCAGTTCTACAACACGTAAAAATTGTTTCGTCAAGTCGTCGTATTTTTTTGGTATATCTCTTACATTTAAGACGAAAATATAGTCAACGCAGAGAAGTAACATTTTGGATTGATCCAATCTTAAAAATGAGATACTTAGAAGGAACATAATTCCCTAGTATCAGTTGAAAATGGACACCAAAAAATTCTTCAACTACGTATATTTTTGCATGAGCGCAGGTACATTTAATTAATAGACGCACACACACACAGCTACAATACGTACACGATACACATGCAGTTTTACCGGCCGTCACAGAGCGGGAACCTTGCTGTTCCGGCACCGGCGACGGCACCGGTGTGAGTCAACGACGTGCCGTTGACTCACACCGGTAAGTGGAAAAATATGCCATATATTTCATACATTTTTGCTTCCCCGGCCGATGTAGGCGCTCGTTAATGAATGAATATATTTAATTATCTCCATTTGTATCTAGAAAATATAGATGGCCACATAGCCATAAAAGCGATCATACACACGCTCAATATTATGTTGTTTTACTATTACATGATGCCATACAATTTTGTGGGTTAAAGTGACATGATAATTAGCGATAATTATAACATAAACATTCTGTACTTGTAAATAAGTTTTCACTCCAATAACTATGTTCTTATAACAATCTATCTTGATAATATATTGATTAAGACAATATTATAATACGTACATAAAAAGTTTTAAACTGCCTCGTCCGTCTAGTGGTCGCAAGCGCTGCTGCCGATCATAGGGTCTTGGGTTCGATTCCCAGGTCAGGCAAAGTGCAATAAGGTTTTTCCATCAGGAATTTCTTAGGCTTTAGAATTTGCTTGAGCCCAGAGTCTGAATTTGTGCCCAATGTGAATTTGTGGCAATAGGCTCGTATGGCCATGGGACTTAAACTCCTTCTCCTCCTTAGTCGATCACTCTTGACAGAGTGGTCGTGACTGATGACTCTGAATTTTCTTTGACCAAAGCAGCCCTCGCAATGCTCCTCCACTTATTCCGGGTTTCAGCATCTCGGAAATTCTGAACTACATAGGTTTGTGTTGACGCTTTGATAAGGTCTGTCCAACGCGTAGGTGACCGACCGCGTGACCGCTTGCCCTTCACTTGTCCCTGGACTTTAAGTTCCTCCAGGACCGAAATATTGGTCCGAAATGCTGTCCAGGGAATCCTCAGCAGTCGCCGCCAGCACCACATCTCCTGTGCATTGATTTTGCGTCGGTCTTTGAGGCGAACCGTCCACGTTTCTGCGCCGTATAGGAGAATTGGGAAGACTAGGCTTCTCATTAGGCGGACTTTTGTGGTTTGGTGATATCACGGTTGCACTGACTCTTTTAAGTTTGTCAACGGCAGCTCGTGTGATAGCACATCTCCTTTGAATCTCGTCTTCACATCCTCCAGTGTTTGTGATAGTGGAACCGAAGTACACATAAGATTGGACAACCTCACAGTTGCCAACCATAGAAATGTCAAGATGGTTTAGTTCAGCTCGGTCCACGATCATCATCTTGGACTTAAACATAACTGGTTAAATGTGGGTGTACTGTAGGTATACCTCTGCCTAAACCCTCCGCGGAATACAGTCGTGATGTTATGATGCTTTTTGTACAGGAGGCCGGTTTCCCCCCGGGCGTAGTGAACATGCTGCCCGGCTTCGGCGACGCAGGCGCCGCGCTCGTGGACCATCCTAACATCGATAAGATCGCCTTCACTGGTAAATATTAACTATTTTTAAGTTTCGTCTTAAAAAAAAACTAACGTTTCTAGCATCACTGTTTTGTCCGTTTCTCACAGAGGTTTTTCTCGAGATCTTTGTAACGTAGGTATTAAAATTTTGACCTTGCTGATGCACTCACACACAGATCGCCAGTCAAGTTTTAATTAAGATTATCGTGTTTGGTGTCATTTTAAATGATCTTTATAGCCCTGGTGAACTAAACCTTCTCTAGTCACGCTTCTCCGTGACTTAAGACACTTCTTACACCGCGCACCGTGCGAAAATGAATCTACCTATAAATTTACAGATGCATAAATTAACGACAAGGTAATGCATTGCATTCTTAGCTCTTCGTAGGCGTTTGGTTTTTATAACTTCATTCGTATTTTATTAAAGCTCCCTTCCTGTGGTTACTTGCTATAAAAAACCCATTCTTTCTGAATTTGCAGTAGTTGTACATAAGTTAGGTACAACCAAGTAGGTAAGGTGCCAACAGATGATTTTTGAAGATCGTCATTGACGCTCGAGATGTTTAACCATTGGTTGAGTTAACTATGGATCAAAAAACCATTTACATAGATGTATAGTTTAGGAGCTAGCGTAGGTTTATTAATTCTTAACCGTTCCACAGTGTAGTTTGAGTCGAACCTTAATTGTGTGTACCATGAATTTTCATTGTACACACATGTCATTAATAAAATATTGCCGATTTATTGTGTGCGTCAGACTACCTACCTACAACAAAGTACGAGTTATTGCAGAGCGTGCGTCATTTCATAATTGAAATCATAATGACGCATGGACACATTTCTAAGTTATATAACTTACACACAGATTAATACAGATGGGACACTCCGCAAAATCATTAAATAAAAAGCGCCTCTTGCTACGACAATAAAGTGCAATTCAGGTCGCACAAGGCTTATTACCTACAGTTATATTCACCTACAAGTTGCCTCTCTTTCTATCGCGTAACTCTTATACCTTCTGACCGCGGCAGTCCTACTGAATTGGCCCAGTGAGATAGGCCTGCCGCGTACTTGTAGCTTCATACCTAAACTGCCCAGTGTCCCATCTGTATTATATACAATCGTGATTTATCAAATTATGACTTGATTTTAACATTAAATCACTTATTTCAATTTTCATTTGGAATTTACAAAAAAAAAAAAAACATTTTTTTATAGAGAAGAATGCACATGCAACGTTATCTTAACATAATGCAAGCAAAAACTTTGTCAAATATCAACAGTCACATACAGTACGACAACGTTCAAAGGTTCCGTCGTTTATCTTCTGAAAAACCGAACTTTGCCGAATTAAATGTGACTGGTCCAATAAGGGAGTGACGGAATTAGTGCGTCATGGGTCCGATTCTGTTGTACACAAACTAACTTTTTCTCTCTAATAAAACAAGAAAGAGACGGATGTAAATTAGAGCTCTCAAAGTTGAAAACATGTCGACTAAAAACACGGCGAAGCGCAAGGTGTAAACTAGTTTGACATCTCTAACTTACTTCATAGTTAGCCGTCCTTTTCTCGCGCTGCCTGTTAGTAAAAGATAGCGATTCTCTAATTTTAGTTTACTTATTGAACAAGAGAATCGGTACCAATCTATAATAATTTAGGTGCGAATATAAATCAATTTCTATTGGTCGATAGTCACATTTTATTCGCTATATTTTGGTTTTTCCGAAGATAAACAATGGAACCTTTGAATGTTGTCGCACTTTCTGATTATCTCTGGTCGCAAATGCAATGGATTACATTGATAAAATTTAATTTAGACAACGTTTAAGTCCATTATCAACCATTATCAGGTTATATAATCGTCTTAGCTTGTTTATGTACTTGTTACATAAACTGGTACAATGAAGGATATCTTTATCTTTACGATGTGCATTGGTTGCATGACCAGTATTAAACATTTATAAATATTGTATACTAGCTTCTGCCCGCGACTTCGTTCGCGTGGAAGTTGTTAAACACCACAATATACTACAATAACAAAAACTTCAACAATACAATAACAAAAAAAAAAACTTACCTATAGTTGGTAGTTTTGTTCTCAACCGCCAAAATATACAAAAAGTCAGGACTGGTGACGCGGAAGCAAGCGACGTACAGTTGTCCGTGTAAGAAGCAGCTTGTCCTGAGGTCAACACCCGCAGCCTTCAGTCTGCCTCTGTGACTTGTTGATAGTCATCGCGAAGCATACGCTCACAGGCAATTGCACTTAAACTGGAAGGGGTAATTGTGGGGAATTAGTGGTATACGCGGTATAAACACTGTCTCATCAACGCTACAACCTGTTAGAATTTCCGCCTCGATGACGCTTCTCTGCAAAGACACAACTTTGAGCCGGGTTCTGTTACACAGCTTCGGTGGAGTTAAGTTCTGAAGGAACATGATCGGGACACCGACCTTAAGCTGGATGATTTGCGCCGGAAGTCCTCTTGCCGTTAGCGAATTCAGAAATTCGACGAGGTAATGTGTGGCTTCATCTTGTCACAACAGTGTTAATGAAGGTCTTTATCACTTCGCTTCTTTCAAT
Source organism: Dicycla oo (assembly GCA_948252095.1). NCBI lineage: Eukaryota > Metazoa > Arthropoda > Insecta > Lepidoptera > Noctuidae > Dicycla > Dicycla oo. The sequence continues at coordinate 21,460,081 of OX411726.1, read as the reverse complement.
TTGCGAGAGAATACTGTGGTTGATCGCTGCAGCATAACCATTTTTGGGCGTTCACACACCCAAGAATTCTTTTGGTACAGTATTCGACTGATGTCCCCGTGCACCAGACGAATCAGATCTTCTAAAGTGGGAACTACTCTACCAAGAGTCTCTGGTAGGTCCACCTGGCCGCTCTCCTCTGGTATAGTGCCTTCCCCAACTTTTAAAAGAACATCGGAGAATTCTTAAGCACGTGAATTTCCGCCACGCCGAACTCGCATGTTGATGGTCAAGCGCAGTTTCAACGAAGCATTCCCCTCGTCAGCCCTAGTTCCTCGCGTCACCACAGGTAGTGTTTTCCGGAGAACTGTGACTACCTTGGTTCCTGCGGATGTCCTGCAGGGTTCTGTTTACAGCTTTGATTGCTTTTCTATTTGCCATAGTGCATTCTTCCCATACGATCAAAGCGCAATCCCTAAGCACGCGCTCCTTTTCACTGTTGCGTAACACTCCATAAACAGGCATTCCGTTGCTCTTTAAATCGATGGGAATCTTAAACATGGCGTGCGCTGTTTTGCCACCAGGAAGCAGTGTGGCAGAAATCCCGGAAGACCGCGATTGCAATTTTGCCTTGTCTCCCTGACCTCTGCAAGGATGCCAGTGGTAATATATTTTTCCTGTTCCACCAGGAGCATCCAAGAAAAACATTTTACCCTGACTGAGCCCAAAGCTTTGGAGAACGGTGTTAAAATGTACCTTTTACGCAAAGCGCGTAAAAAGTCTTCGGATAGATGATGCCGATATTTCTCCCACAACAGAACTGGGTATGCGATTCCACAAAACACAAAAAAAAAATGATGGCAAAGAAATGTCACAGACGACTGCGACTGTTTGGCCTCCGCCAGAGTGTCAGCCCAGTGTTGGTCACCGTCAAGAAGGGGACGTGCTGCACAGGCTGCGCGGAATATGATCAACTGTCTTCAGGAACGCATACGCCGTCGGGCCCCGTACTGTGTGAAGTAATAACCGCAATAACAGCACTCGCCATTGTTAGGATGCACGGTATAAGCCCTTACCAATACATATTATCCTTAAAGATTATTTATAATTATATTATAATAATATTGTCACATTATTGTCACATATAACAATATTGTCCTTAAAGATTCCCGGAAACCCTTCCACAGCTCGTCCACGTCGACCTCGATTAAATACACTTCTGCTTACCGTACCTACGTGTAGTACGACGGCGCCTCGTCATACGTAAGCGACTTCGCAAACTGGTCCTCAGCACACAGTTTTAAAAATGCCCAGAGTGTAGTTTGGCGTGAATTCTATAATCGTTTTGTGTTTACATATTGGCAAATGTATTTAATCGACTCGATGCTGGCATTAAATTATATTATTGTATTAAATTTTCAGTCATGTTCGACACGACTCAACATTTATGTACGTTTGAAAAGTTCTTGAGAGTACAGGCGAGTACGGAACAAACCATCTGTTGTCGATTTGGACCGATTGTCCACGCACGTTTATATGAGCGCGACACCTACCCTCTGCACGAGATCGGCGCCGGTACGATGGGCGTCCATCCTCACCCATAATAGTTTCGGTGGCAAAGCGTTTTGGAAATCTTTTAGTGCATCGTCCCTCTTTCATGCAAGGATAATTCGGATTGAGTCTGCCACAGGGACCGTGCACCATATGACTTCACGATCTGGTGCAAGTCAAGTGGTAGGCTTAAAATATCGCAGCCTGAAAATATTTAATTACTTCTTCTATTATGTAATCCATTAAATAATAATCTAACATTACGACACAACGAAAAATGCAAATAAAACCTATTTACACGTCGCAACGCAAAGACCAAAATCAGTCAACACAGAGATTTCCTACTCCTCTACGGTAAATAAACTACCAACAAAATCTTAATCTCCACCTATATTTTTTTATTCCCAGGTTCAACAGAAGTTGGCAAGATAATCCAGCGCAATTCAGCGGGTACAGTGAAGCGCATCACGTTGGAGCTGGGCGGCAAGTCACCGAACATTATCTTCGCAGACACCGACATAGAAAGAGCCGTTGAAGCGGCGCATTTCGCGCTGTTCTTCAATATGGGACAGTGCTGCTGTGCTGGTACAAATTATCTATTCATATTTAACTATTAAGAATTTGGACTATTTACGTTGGTAGGTCGTTGATTGGGTTGAGACGCCGGACATCACAATATCTGCAAAGACTGAAACACTATTAAATAACCGTGGAATGTTTATGTTATACTAGCTTTTATTATCCCACGGGAACGTACTGACGGGATAAAAGTATCCTATGTCCTAATCCAGGTCATGGTCTACCCATGTGCCAAATCTGTTCAGCCGTTTTAGCGTGAAAGCTTTACAAACAAGTTTGTTTCACATTTATAATATTATACAGGGTATAAGTGTAAACTGTGTCAACCTTTTAAGGGGTCATTGTACTTATCATTATTAACAACTTTTACTATGGGGCCAAACCAGAAATCGTGAAAAAAAAAATCTGCTGTTTCCTACATTTTGACCAATTATGCGAACATGAATGTACTGAACAGCTGATTTTTTTTTCGCGATTTTTGGTTTGGTCAATGACCCCTTAAAAGGTTGCCACTGTTTGTGAGATGTAAGTGTTTACCTCTTGTATAATTAGGATTGGCACAGATTCTATGAAAAAGTTAAATTTTACCCCTTTTATTACTGCTAATAATGTCTTTAATGAGATTATGTCTATAAATGCGTGTTTTGTCACTGCCTTGACAATTTAACTAACTTGAATGTCAATGCCTCTTTGACTTTTAAATCGAACATACACGTAGTTACGAAGATCCACTTTCCGAAGTACTGACCCCCTGTAGTTTGTACGCTGTTCCTGTTTTGTGTAACATAATAAAATAATGAGGATTGTCGTCTATTCAGGTTCCCGCACATTCGTTGAAGACAAGATCTACGACAAGTTCGTGGAGATGTCGGCCGCGCGCGCCAAGCGACGCGTCGTCGGAGACCCCTTCAAACCTGAAACGGAACAGGGACCACAGGTATAACATATTATGTCTTTTTTTATTATTCTAGCTAGACTACTCGTGACAACTAGAGCAGCATAATCAGCCTATGTTCTCATTGCTGGGACACCGACCTCCTCTCTGTCATCTCTATGAGGGGGAGTGGGCTATAATCCACCACGCGGGCCCAGTGCGGGTTGGTAGATGTCACATGTCTTCGAATGTTCGGTTCTAGGACATGCCGGTTTCCTCACGATGTGTTCCTTCACCGTTTTGAGAGCAGTGCTGATGAAATAATTACACAAAATATAGTGCCTGCCTGGGTTCGAACCCACGACGTACAACTCGTAAGTCGCGGTCGTTACCACTGGGCCACCACTGCTGTCCACAACTGGAGTGGATTTCAGTGTGTTATTTTATTTTATTTTACAGTTTTTGGAAAACTTACAGCTAAACATTTTTGCACGATTGAGAATAACAAAATTAAGGCCAATTAAAAGTTTTCACATATATAGAAAAGAGCATATCGCTGCTTTGCATGAATACCCGCACAAACCAAAATTTTGAAATGACTGGTTTATAACACAGTCAAATGCAAAATAGTCCTTATTTCATGGTCAGTAAGACTCACATTCATAACGGCATAATCGGCGGTTTTGCCGTTATGAATGTGAGTCTTACTTTCATGAAATGAGGACTATTTTGCATTTAGCTGTGTTATAAACTAGTAATTACAAAATTTTGGTTTGTGCGGGTATTCATGCAAAGCAGCGATATAAAAAAAATATTTGAGAAGGTAGACAAAACCATATCAAAGTAAATATGTATTTAAAACAGCGTAAATTGTAATAAATTAGTTTACGTGATCTAAAAAGAAATCACAAAGAGTCCTTTTTAATTTGGAAATGTGAATGATGTTTGGATAGTATTGGAAACATCGATGTCGACGCCCTGGCAGACCGCGTTATACGTATCACTCGCTCTGATTAAGTATGAATTTCGTCTGTAATTCGTTCGTACCACAGGAGCATGCAATAGATAAGGATTGCGCAGAACAGCAGAAGGAACCCGCAGTCCGATATTGTTCAGCAATTCGAGAAGCCCGGTGTTATCACAGTATTTGCTGATGTGGTTAATGAACTGCTATATTTTTGTTGACGTTGTTTTAAAAATTTTAGTCCAACCGAATGTGATTGATTACCTACTAATTAACGTCGCCCAAGATAAAACTTTTCAAGCACTTGTCCGGGGTACGAAGCTGTCATTCGTGGATCTTTGACAGTCATTACAGGTCGTCAGAAGCCTGAAAGTCTGACAACCGGTCTTACCAAGGGGTATCGTATTACCCAGTAACTGGGTTGTGGAGGTCAGATAGGTAGTCGCTCCATGTAAACTACTGGTATTCAGCTGCATCCGGTTAGACTGGAAGCCGACCCCAACATAGTTAGGAAAAGGCTAGGCAGATGATGATGTCTGGGGTACCAAGAGTTGGACAGTTAATCTAATAGATATTCTTTATAGTATAACAAACAAAATATTGCACCGACGAAATTAAATTGTTTATTCTGTAAATATGATACCTATCGGAATCACTTTTACACGTCATATTAAAAAAAAAATAAGTTAGATGGGGTCGACATTTCCTATCTGACCACTCCTGAAAAGAAATGGCAAAACGAACACAGGGGACAGTCTCTTTTAAAGTCCAAACATAATCTTGGGCAGATCATGTGAGGACCATGTACATTAGTGTCTGAAATGGTCTTTTGAGGAAAGAAAAACAGATTTGCGGAGTGGATCTGTCCAATCAGTAACCGTGTAGCTCAACTCGGAACTTAAGGAGCTCAACCAAAGAAAGGACATTTGGGTAGGCCGCGTAAATTACTCGGAAACTGCCAGACCATAATTAAAACTAACTGCGAAAAAAAAACCACGAAGTTTATCCAGCAAACGAGGCCTGAGGTATCTCGTTTTGTTACAATTTACAATTGACTTCCATCCGGAACCCAACCCAACGATATGCAACTAAATATTGGTATTTTATAACCTATTTAACACTTATTTTCCAGATCGACTTAGAGCAGCAAACTCGCATCCTGGGTCTCATCGAGTCGGGCAAGAAGCAGGGCGCTAAACTAGTCGCGGGAGGCAACCGAGCCTCGGATACCGGATACTTCGTAGAGCCCACCGTGTTCAGCGACGTCAAGGACAATATGGATATCGCTACCACTGAGGTATGGAAATAATCTCAAAGTAAAACAAACAATTAGGGTTTTCAGGAAAATTCACGCCATCAGTTGGCGCCACTTTGACAACAGGTCTTCCATTTCGACAATGACAATAATGATGACTATAATAATGAAGAAATATAACGATAGCGTTCATCATTTGTTTATCAATCAGTCGTTAACTACCGACTAAAGAAAATACAGGCGCTGTGACACTTGACAGGTGCCCGTACCTGACGTCTCAGTGCTGCCACCTAGTGGACGCCATTTCAGAAAACCCTTTTAAACAAATATTATAAAGAACAGGTAGTGAAAAAAAAAAGAGATAGCATAATTATTATTGTGTATCTCACGATGTTATCCACGTCTTAAATACTACCAAAATTAGCAAGGAACGATTTGCATGTTTTTATTTTTTATTATTTGAGATGGGTTTGTTCTTGACTCGTCTTGGTCGGAGGTGACAAAGTCGAAGATGGAGTGAGCTTATCCAGAAGAAGCCTGTTCACTCTCACTTTGAAGAGATTAGGGTTGTATGCCCTCGGAAACACAGACGCAGGTAGAGAGTTCCGTTCTTTTGCTGTGAAACATGAAGACATTTGGAAACGCTTAGTGCGAATTGGTGGAATAGCAACTAGGTAGGGATGATAATTTGCAGTACGTCTAGATGTCTGATGGTAGAAGGGGGTCGGTGGAATGAGGTCTTGGAGTTCTTAGCACAGTCACCAAAGTACAATCTGTAGAAGACCGACAAGCAGGCAACCTTGCGATGATGAGCCAAGCTATGAAGCTTGGCATCCACCAGTTTTATGTCACCAATGAGCCTCTTAGCTCTGCGTTCCATCGAGTCAAGCGCGACAAGTTGGTATTCAGCTGAGCCATCCCAAAGGTGACTGCAATACTCCATACAGGATCGGACTTGCGCTTTACGGTTTAAAAGCTGTCCAGGCGTAAAGTATCGCTTTACCCTCTTTAGGATGCCCAGTTTCTTGGCCGCAGTTTGGGCTTTGTACTCGATGATGGCGCCGAAGTTGAGACCAGATGGCAACTCCATGCCTAGTAGCTCAAGAAGATCAGTTACAGGAATACGAGGCATACGAGTGAAGCGACTGCTACACGGTCGCCAACTGCGTCCGGGGACCAGAGCTTGGCGACCGGCAGATCTGTTTCAACTACATGGTCGCCAACATGCCATTATGTCATGCCATATTGTCGTGCGCGTCAGCTACACTGGCACTACTAAAACCGCTCTTGCCGCTACGACATAGCCCTCATACCCAAGAATGATTTTTCCCGCGGCGACTTCTTAACGCACACTGGATTTTCAATGTTCTGCTTAGCGCTGAGAGTTGAAATTCTAACTGATTTTTTTGACGCTCTGGAATGTACTCTGTTGGATTGTTAATGATTGACTCAACACCGAGAGTTGAAAATCCAGTGCGCGAAAACAAATCAGCGCGGGATAAAAACGCCCATACGTACCAGGGCTTAAAAGCGTTATGTCATTTTTTTTTCTGTACCACTCTAGATCTTCGGTCCCGTGCAGCAGATCCTGAAGTTCTCGCAGGTGGACGAGGTCATCGAGCGCGCCAACAACTCTGAGTACGGACTTGCCTCCGCCGTGTTCACGCAGGACATCGACAAGGCTAACTATGTCGTGCAGGTACGTGGGTATCATCCATACAAGAAATTCACTTTTCCATTGAGGTTCGCGGAGAATTTAGGCCGACTGATTTTTCAACACTTTTGTAAAAGCCTCTTCAAGGACTGAGAATTAGCATATTCGCCATTGTGTAATCAGTGTAACGCAACTCGCATCAAAGTTTGACGTGAAAAATCACACACCAAAAAAAAAAACGTAAATAAGTAATAATTGAAATAATAAAGCAAAAAGTTTGTTTGAACGTGCTAATCTCGCGAACTACCAGTCGGATTTGAAAAATTATTTTTGCATTTGATAGCCTAATTCTTGAGGATGGTTATAGGTTATTTATCATCACGACAACAAAATTAAAAATAAAAAGAACGCTAAGCGAAAACAAAATATTGGTTGTGTCGGGGGAACAAGAAATTTCACGCGGACAAAGTCACGGGCAGAAGCTAGTACTCAACAAGGAATATTTTAAACTTAATTCTGACTAGCTTTTTACCGGCTTTGTCTCGTCTGTTAATAATTCTGCAATCGAATTTAATGTAATTTTGTAAGCTTCTAAGTTGGTCGATCAGAAGTACGACAAATTGTGATGGAGATTTGATAACAGATTTATAAATCTACGATATTTTTTTCTTGTTTGATTTCAAATTATAACTTCAATATTTTATCTACAGCGACTTCGCGCCGGCACAGTATGGGTGAACGATTACAACGTCCTGAGCAACCAGGTTCCCTTCGGCGGCTACAAGCAGTCAGGCATCGGTCGCGAGAACGGACCCTATGGCATTAAGAACTACACCGAAGTTAAGGCAGTAGTCACTAGGCTTACTGATAAGACTTCGTAAATGATTCCTTTTGTAGAAGTAGGACTTGGAGCAGGGCTCAGCACAAAGCAGAGGGTTTTCTAATGATATTGAGTTTTATGTCCAGTGTCATAAAGTGCAAAGTTGTTTGAGTATAGACGCAGATATCAATGACTTGCACTCTAAGGCTAAGAACTCACGGAGTAATTTTCATCCGCGCTCGCCCGCGGTGGCGGCACCGCAACACGGACGAACACGTAGTACATGGAAATGTAGGGAGTAAACTTCACGAAGCGATTTATGCCCGCGGCGTGCGCGATTGTTTTCGGCTCCCGCTGCACTGGCGGGCAATTGGTAGAAACGCGCGGGTCGTCGCGGTCACCCGCGACTGTGGCAGCCTAGGCCCGCGCGCTCTGCGATCGGTCGGCGAGCGATTGTGGCGCGTTGCGAACCTTTTAGGTGTTCTTTTTTTAATTCTTCTGTCAAGTAAGTATAACGCAACAGCTCGTTTCTGGTTTCTCGTTCTCGTTTCCATGGCGGTCTGGAACTTAACTGAGCAATCTTATGATAGTAAATAACCGCCCGTCGTGCGATCATCGCCCGCTATGTTTGCGGGTGATGATCGCAACCGCGACGGCTGCGTAACCGTATAAACAACTGGTCTTGTGAGTTTAGAAATAAAACAGCGCAGCGATATCGCCATCGCGGGCGAGCGCGGGTGAAAATCGCTCCGTGAGTTCCTAGATTTAGGCTCTGATAATACAGTTTTAATTATTAATGTTAAAATCCTCTGCTTTTCTGTTGGTATTCTTCATTAAATTCGTATGAGTACTCCATTTTTTATAACTTCGTTTATGTAGGCTATTTTCATATCGATATGTGTATTCTTCGTACAGTATACAAAGAAGTTGTCTACACCTTTCTAATAACATCAAACAGCGATCACCTCCCTGCTAATCATGGTGATTGTGGAACTGTCCGAGTTTCTGATTTCGCACTTTATGCGTTTAGCGCAGAAATCAAGGTTATTTGCATAAAATTAGATTAAGAAAATGATTTTTTGTTGCTCCCTGCATTATAATGAAGTAAATACGTAAAATTGTTATGTTGACTGGTTAGTTTAGCTTGGTTTGCCGCTTTGTTGAGGTCAGTTTTGCCATTTAGTTAAGAGATAACAATATAAGTAGTATAAGGAACTATCCTGTATTTGTTACTTTGTTTCTACTTATATTTTTCTTCTAACGTATCGCGTTAATGTACTTAACGTTCAAGATGTTATGTTAGAGTATGAGAAATCATTTAATATTGTGCATTTACATCCACACAATGATGTAGGAGGCTACAAAAACAGAACCAAGAAATTATATTCCAAATGTCTTCCAGTATGCGTAACACGTATGTATTATAATAAGCAAAATGTATACTTCCATAATCTTTGTATAGTGCCATTTACTGTTGCTTTTTATATTTTACTTTTTAATTTTGTAAAATAAAAACCGCAATATATGTACAGAGTTTTATTTTTAAGAGTTAAATCTAAAATCAACCACACATCGGAGTAACAATAGCATTTAAAATGAAAACTTTAGAAATCACATAATACTCATTTTATAAATCAACTTACGCTTTAGAAAATAAAAGATCATAGAAAAGTACTACACCAGGCAACTTTAGGTGTAATACATAAATAATACTTTTAAAACAGAAGTCCTGCTTAGGTCATGTCAAAAGGAATAAAATTGTTAGTATATAAATTAAAAATTAAAGCCACATGCAAATACAGGGTTATTTGTAACACCAGCAACCTCTTAAGGGGTCATTGTACTCATCATTATGAACAACTTTTACTATGGGACCAAACCTGAAATCGCAAAAAAAAATCAGCTGTTTATCATTTTCACGAATTATGTGAACATAAATGTACTGAACAGCAGATTTTTTTTCGCGATTTCAGGTTTGGTCCCATAGTAAAAGTTGTTCATAATGATGAGTACAATGACCCCTTAAGAGGTTGCTGGTGTTTTACAAATAGAGTGCGTTACCCGGGCAAAATATCTGAAAAAGTTGTGCTTTAGAGAGATGAGACTATAACAAATAATTAGTGTATCATGAGTAGCAATTTGTTTAATAATAGCAAAATTTGTGTGAACTGTAGTTTTAAAGTTATTTGAGAAAAACAGATTTTGCTGCAGTAACGTTTGAAACGTTACCCTGGCAAAATCGTTTTTCAAAAAATCGTTTCAGCTCGGAACCAAATACATGAATAGATAGCTTTTGTTGCATAGTAAATGTTAGCAAATAGCAAAATTTGTGTGTGTTATGGTTCTTAAGTTATTTAAGATTTTGCTGCGGTAACGTTTTGCAATTTCCCATATCTCGAAAACAGCTCAACGCAGAAGTTTGAAAAAAATACCAATAAGAGACCTTAATTTGTTTAAATTTGTTTAAGCATTACTTTTTGATTTGGTTGACGTAAACCAATGCAAATAAATGGCTTCCAACTTCAGAAAAAAACGGATTTGCAAGTAAACCAATACACTTATAACCAAATAAACAGCTGTAAAAAATACCCGTAGTAGACACTTATAACGTCAGGAATTTTAGATTTTGTAACTTTACACGATATGAAGATAAAAACAAATTTGATTAATTTTAGACTGGTCGTACTTTAGCGATCGAATACGCAGTTCCCATAACATTAAGAAACATGGCATACTTTAAACAAATTAAAATAATTCATAAACATTCGTTCCTGTAAATTTCAGCATTCAATTACGGCTATAATGAAAGTTATATCAAAAACAAGAATATATCAGCAATTCTCGAATAAGCCGACAAAATTTAAAAGGTCACGTAAAAGCGACCGCACCATACATAAGCTCAACCTTCCTAAATGAACGGGACAACATGGATGTTTTGTGAGTACAGTTGCATACAAAAGTTTGCTGTTCAGGTTAGTAAAAATAATAAAATGGTCATGATTCATTATTTTTATTTAAAAATCAGTCTCATCCAAATTATATGTATTGCTTTGCCTTAGCATTTTTTGGAAAAAATCACAGATAAGTTGAGTACGTGCTTAATTTTAATATTTGGATACTTACATATATTTTTCTGTTTGTACTAATGCCTTAAACTTAAAATACAATGTTGATTCATAGTTTGTACAATTTTCCTTAAGATGTAGATAGGTATAACGTAGGTAGGTAGGTGGACTCCATTCCACCTCGACTCACAGTATGGCATTTAAATATGAGCTTTGTGTATGACGTGTTACTTAGAGTGGATATTTCAACATTACATGTGACTGTTACAGGTGATCAACGCGTAAATCACGCGTCGTCTCGTCAACGCGTGAACCGAAATCGTAATGTTGAAATATCCTCTCTAAGTAACAGGACATAAAACTCACAGTTCAATGCCACAGTGCGTTGAGTTGTAATGGAGTCGGTGTTGCATCGATAATAATAATAATAATAAAAGTAATAATAATAATAATATAAAATGAAATATTAATATAAAAATGTGCAGGAGTGAGCCGCAAACTGCGTGAGCGGCCATATAAAGAGCTGGAAAGTGACGTCACAGCATGATGCGCCAACCCCATAGTAACTTAAATATCTCGGGAACCACGTATGGCAAAAATGAAAACGTAGTAATTATTTATTTTTACTGTACTACATGATGATATAAAATATGCTGTTATTCTCCATTGAGCGAAAAAGCGTGCTATATAAGCATTCCGCTGTTTGTATCTTTAAAATACGAATATGGTAAAAACGTACCCACAGTAGTGTTATTCTGTACAAATCTCACGGTAAAAACTTAGGTGAAGTGAGCGTGGAGTGAACTGTCAATAGTTTCAACCCCTAGCATCGGGTGGAATGACAGCTCACTACAAGCTCACTTTACCTAAGTTTTCACGGTGAGATTTTTGAAACATGTGTTTTGTAGACTTCAAGCTAATTGCATAACAAAACAATGATTTAAAGCAACTTTCACCAACTGTCACTAATCACGATTAAGGTTGAACATGATAAAAAAGGAGATGTTTCAAATTGTTTGTAATACACAATCACATCAATTATCTAGCCCAATGTAAGTTTCTTATGAACTTGTGTTACGGATACGTGTCTATTTATCTTGGCCTGGGTGTTTAATATGTATATATTTACAAAAAAAAGTATATAAATATATTTACCCGTTATATAACACAAGTTTTTAAGAAACTTGCCTTGGGTTAGATAATTGGTGTGATTGTATGTATGTTTATATAAAGTTATAACTTAACTGTATTTTTTGATGCAAAGCATTTTTAATACCTTGTGACATTGTGTAACGGCGGAAAGATACAGGCATACATCGAGATTTCTTTTAAAAAAACGTTCAGAAAAACATATGAGGACAATCAAAAGAATTATTTTGTATTTTCGCCGTTTTTGGGGTTCCCTTCCTCAAAAAGAAAAAAAACGGAACCCTTGTAGGATCACTCGTGTGTCTGTCTGACCGACTGTCACAGCCAATTTGAACCGAATCTAATGGACCGATTAAGTTAAAATTTGGTACACATAAGAATTTCTGTGAACCAAACACGGACGTGTAAAGTAAATAAATGAATTTTGAATATGTGGGTTAATTGTAGGGGGCAAATAAGAAAATTAAAAAAAAAGTTTTGCAAACTGTATCGTGTGACATATCAAATGAAAGGGTACTGTGAGGGTCTCAAATATATATATTTTTTAATAATTTTAAAATAAATTGTTTTAAAGTTATTTTAAGAAATATACGAAAATTGACCTTCCCCCCCCCCATATTTTCGAAACTACGGAGCCTAAAATTTTCAAAAAAATACAAGAAAATAGTTCTATACCTACAGATTACAGGAAAACTTGTAAGAAGTCAATGGTCTTAAAATAACATGGTAAATCTCTCAATAATGTGCGTACAAACTTACATTTGCAGTTGGAATGTGTGGGAGAACATGTTTTTCAACTACAATGTTCAGTGTGTTCTTGTTATTGGGATAAATTCATCCCAACTACAGAACCCTTTATTGTGCGTAGTCTGACACGTACTTGGCCGGTTTTTGTTATCATAATCCATATCTAATTTTCCCAGAATTTTCCCCATAATCACAGGAATCTGGCCTGCTGGGTTTTTAGAACGGTACAATACTGGGACCAATTTGTAACATCTCCTTTCATTGCATTTCAGTCGTTTGTTTGAAGTTTGAAACGGACAGAATTTTGTTTTAAATATGAGAGTTAATCGTGATTAGTGACAGTTGGTGAAGGTCGCTTTAAGTCTAAGAGCAATATCACAACGAGATTGCCTAGCATGGCGCAGGTATATAGATTGATGTAAAGTGAACTCCCGCCACTGAGACCACTACGTGGTTATTTTAACCAATAATTACACAGTTTTAAGCAATGAAGAAGACTCGTCGTAAAACAATAATATTACATATTTTGCGCGATGCTTCGGTACAATACCTATTTTATTTTTATTTTATTGAAATTATTAAAAAAATTATATACCTATATTTTCCAAATTGTAATGAAGAAAGTTTTGTTTGTACCGGGGCTTGTTGATTTTTATAGGTCACATTTGACAAGTTTTCTTTATTCTGATTCACACCAAAAAGCTTACCTAAAGTTACGCTGAATTATTATTTTATACTGATTAAGGCGAAAGCGTCAGGGTAGCGCGCGAAATTCAAATTTTCTTACGTTTTTTGCAATTTACAGGTCAATATTAGGTTGCACTTTAATTAAAATGTAAGTCGTGACCGTAAGAAGTATGTATTTACAGAACTATAATCATTAAAGTCATCAATACAGCTCTATATGACCAGGTAATCCTAATGAATGACTATTTCATGAAATCTTGACATTTGAGCATTACAATAACTTAAGGAGTGTTATTATGATTTCAATGATTATAATTCTGTACATACATATGTGTTACGGTCGCGAATTATAATTTATTCAATATACAACCTAACACTGACATGCAAATTGCAAAAAACGTAAGAAAATTTTAAATTTCGCAGGCTACCTGCCCTGACGCTTCCCCTTTAACGAATAAAATAAAAACATTAAACACTCACATCGTTCAAAGACGTCGTCGCACATAAACCACAAGCAAGCACTTCTCTCCAAAACACTTGTACAAATGTAACATACTCATAGCTAAAAAGTAAGTAAGACAACGCATAAAGCTGTTGCATCGCACTCAGCGATGCGCGCTGCTCTCACTAGCATCGAGAACGTTAAAAAGTTTAGCGTTGCGTTGGTATCAAAATAAAATATTTGGTTTAACCAAACAGAAACAAGAAAGTACTATATATATATATAGTATATATAGTAAATTGTTTAAAACTACTATTAATTAACACGATTTTAAATTATAATATAGAAAACTAGTAGAAATTGTGTAGTATGTCGTATCGTTATCGTAATAATGTTTTTCTGCTTAACTGTACAAAACATCGGATACTAAGCTGCCAATTTGCGAAGATTACCCGTACGTACGGTGCGGTCGCTTTTACGTGACCTTTTCAATTTGATCGGTTTATCAGCGAATTGCTGACATATTTTTGTTTTTGATATAACTTTCATTATAGCCGTAATTGAATGCTGAAATTTACAGGAACGAATGTTCATGAATTATTTTAATTTGTTTAAAGTATGCCATGTTTCTTAATGTTATGGGAACTGCGTATTCGATCGCTAAAGTACGACCAGTCTAAAATTAATCAAATTTGTTTTTATCTTCATATCGTGTAAAGTTACAAAATCTAAAATTCCTGACGTTATAAGTGTCTACCACGGGTATTTTTTACAGCTGTTTATTTGGTTATAAGTGTATTGGTTTACTTGCAAATCCGTTTTTTCCTGAATTTGGAAACCATTTAATTGCATTGGTTTACGTCAACCAAATCAAAAAGTAATGCTTAAACAAATTTAAACAAATTAAGGTCTCTTATTGGTATTTTTTTCAAACTTCTGCGTTGAGCGGTTTTCGAGATATGGGAAATTGCAAAACGTTACCGCAGCAAAATCTTAATTAACTTAAGAACCATAACACACACAAATTTTGCTATTTGCTAATATTTACTATGCAACAAAAGCTATCTATTCATGTATTTGGTTCCGAGCTGAAACGATTTTTTGAAAAACGATTTTGCCAGGGTAACGTTTCAAACGTTACTGCAGCAAAATCTGTTTTTCTCAAATAACTTTAAAACTACAGTTCACACAAATTTTGCTATTATTAAACAAATTGCTACTCATGATACACTAATTATTTGTTATAGTCTCATCTCTCTAAAGCACAACTTTTTCAGCCATTTTGCTCGGGTAACGCACTCTTACAAATAACCCTGTATAAGTTTTTATTGTGTTACTAAAACAATGCAAGTGATAAGAGATATAAGATATATGTATGGTTTAAAGTGTTTAAACCCTCAAAGGAAAAAAAAGAGGATGTTGAAAGTAAAGAATTAATTGCCTGTCTATGGCGTCGTTATTCCTACACGGATATCTATATCTATCAAGTACTAGCTGACCCGACAAACGTCCTGTCAAAATTGCAGTAATTCATACTTACGAAATTCCTATAGAAAATGCACTTTCAATTTTCCCGGCAAGTTTTAAAACATTTCCATTCATAAAAACCTTGTCCTGACAAACACAACAAAAAAAGTATTAGCCAAATTAGGTGCAACCATTCTAAAGTGATACTACGCATTGATTGATTTTTATTTATATGGATAGATATCTATACATTCTATCTAAATATATAAAACTCAAAGGTGACTGACATAGTGATCTATCAACGCACAGCCCAAACCACTGGAGGGATCGGGCTGAAATTTGGCATGCAGGTAGATGTTATGACGTAGGCATCCGCTAAGAAATGATTTTGATAAATTCTACCCCCAAGGGGATAAAATAGGGGATGCAAGTTTGTATGAAACTTTGTCAATTTTAAACCGATCGGGCTGAGACTTTGCATGCATATAGCTACTATGACGTAGGCATCCCCTAAGAAAGGATTTTGATAAATTCTACCCCCAAGGGGATAAAATAGGGGATGATGGAGGATGTAAATGTATTAAATTAATAATAATAATTGTGTAAGCCGCAAAAAATATACCTAATTAATAATAATACTTAACGCGAGCGAAGCCGCGGGCAAAAGCTTGTAGTAATAATAAAGCCGACGAGTTTGTTTGTTTGAACGCGCGTATTTCGGGAACTACCAGTCGGGATTTGAAAGATTATTTTTGCTCTTGATAGCCCAATTCTTGAAGAAGGCTAAAGGCCAGGGTTTCTTAGTGGGGTCCGTAACATGTGTATGTGCATGGGGTATGCAGTACTGCCGTCATAAGGAAAACAGACGCATCTGACATTTTTTTCGATATAGAGTTATTTGCATATTTGGAATCTGCAAAAAAAGACGCATCTACCAGTATTTTTTATATTGGCGTAAAATTAACGAAAATCTAATAATTCTTACTATTAAAAGACGCATCTGCCTTTGTATCCTGTATTTTAAACAGGACAAAATATTTTTTTTCTCCATTTCAATATTTCTGTACATACGTCCTTTTTCCTGACGGCGGGAGAGTAGGTCACGTCGCAGCTGACATACACCTTGCCTTGACGACAACAATCCTACAAACGTATAGGCCGTAGAGGTTGATAGTCATTGGTTCTCATTGAGGCCAAATAGCAACATCCTTCTCATTAAAGTATAATGACCAATAGAAGCGATTTTTTAATATAGATAAGGCTTGTTTTCTTTTCCTAAAATATTCTTTGCCCTGTCCGTGGAATTGTTTAAATTGTGAAAGTGGTCCGTGACTGCAGAAACCCTGCTGCAGTCCTTAGGAGCCGAGCGAGGCTGGTAAAACTGCGGGGCACAACTAGTCACCCACCGTGTGGAGACAGTTGCCCATCCGTCGCTAAGCATGCGGCTGACTGACATGACCCGCCCAATCCCATTTTAGCTTGGCAGTCTACATATTTTTTTTTTTTTTTATATTTTTCGACCGCATAATCTCAGTACTTAGTGTTTTTTTTTTTGTTTATATTTTTTATGGTGTTTTTTGTATGCTGAAAAAGTAAAGATATTCTATTCTATTAATTGTTGCGATGCCACATCAGGGCTATATTCGAAACTATGGGTAGTATGGTAGAGCCATCAAAGGAACGATGACCACAACCACATACCTAACCTACATAATAGCCTGTTAAAATCATAACCCTGCTTTGGCTTTGCCGCAGTCGGGTAAACACGAAAATACATGTCATATAAAAATAATTAATAGTTTGATAAGTATCTATTTCTAATAATGCAAAAAGCCAACGTCACGTGGTGTTCCCAGGCGGTCACCCATCCAAGTACTGACCACGCCCGATGTTGCTTAACTTCGGTGATCGGACGAGAACCGGTGTATTCAACGTAGTATGGACGTTGGCATACGCAGTACCGAATTTAACGTTTATATATTTAATTTATGACGTCATTCAGTTGAATTTAGGAACACGTGTTTTTCAGTCTATTTTAGACACAACGCGATCTTGTGCGCCTCATTCCCCATTTCTACAAGGCATCAAAGGCAGTAGATAAATGCATGTCAACAAATTGTAGTGTACAAAAATGACTATATGTATAAGCTAAAACGAAGTTTTAGCTATAAAGGTAGGTATAAAAAATAAATTGCCGTGCATTACTCTCGCAAAAACTCGAAAATGGCTCGACCAAATTGAATATCTTTTTTTTTTGTACGCTTCATTACTGGGGTGGTTTAGGATAAACTCAAAGGATCAGCCGAAAAATCGAAATTGAAATTTCGAAGTCAAATCATTTATTTCAAGTAGGCACTTTTGAACGTCGGAAAAGGAAATAATTATAATTGTTTCTAGGCGTAAAGCTTTTAAAAATGGCATAAGTAATGAATTTTTATTTAAAAAAATGCATCGGAAGAGAACCGGTGTATTCAACGTAAAGGGACGTTGCCGTATCCGATTTACAAGCTCAAATAGCCGATCATGTTCAACACAATGTGATGACTTCATTGTTAAGTAGGTACTACCTACCTTAGTAGGTAGGTAGTACCTACTGATCTCCCTGTCTGAAAATAACAGGTTCGTACCTGTTATTTTCAGACAGGGACATAGATCGGCAAGTTTTCGGTTCGCTTCATAGACCCCTCCTGTGTTTCGCAACTAAGGGTTTCCGCTTACATTAGCAAGGATATCCTCTTCTACTTTATACTTGAGGACAGTTCGATCTTGGTTTTTCAAACAACGAAGTGAGAGATCGTATGAGTTCTTGCTCTGAAGCTCTGAAGTCAACTTCATAACAAGAACTTATGCGATCTCTCACTCCTTCACACTCCGGCGTGAGGAAAACTTGAGGTGGATTTATTCTGTAAAAAAATATAAACAGATGTTCATTTAACCATAATTAAACCATAAGGTTTTATATTAAAAAAAAAAAAATCAAGATATCTTGTAAAAAGAATGTAAATTAGCGCCATCTACCGTTATTAAAATAAAACACATAGAATGCGAGTGATGCGTCGCAACACATGTAGTTCTCTCTAGTTTTAAATTCGGCCGTAAGCCCGTACTGAATAATACATAGATGTCGCCTTTACTTAATGTTCTAGCAGAGCAACCTCCTTGTATATTCTAAAGCCCTAGTACTCGTCAACTCGGGATTGAAGTCAAGTCGTCGGTCGTTGCCGTGTGGAGCGGTGAACCCTCGGCGTGCTTAGAAGTAACAGTCGTTATGACTAGGCAGACTGTTTATTAAGATTACATGCTTATTTATTATCATTTATTGATGATCAATTTATTATAATTACGAACGTGAATTAATAGAATGAAACAATGACTATAAGAAATGAGTATCGTACAACGGGGCTATTTGTATTTTTGGGGGTATTCGGTTGGTGTATGGTAAGATTTCTTTTGTAAATTCTAGAAACATATTGATAGTTTACGTCGTATTGTCACCTGTCAGTGCCAGTATATTTCACAGTTTAGTTCAAAGAGTATATACGAGTATGTATAGGTAACTAATATAAATAGGGAGGTTTAGTTCCAAATTTTGGTGAAAGAGTCAGTCAGCTCTTGTTTTTTACATAGTTTAGTGTGAAAATTTCTCCCGTAGCTCAAAATCCTGACTAGTTTTTGAAAAATATTTTTTTCACTTAAGTATATATTCTACCAATCCCTAAAATAAAAATACACAGATCTCGTGCTCTACACGACCTTCGGATACATTGAAAATGCACTTAGGCAGTATTTTGATTTTATACGATGCCTAATCTAATAGATTTAGACCTAATAGATTTTGTATTGGTCTTTGACGTAATAGAGTTCAAATACACGAAGTAAAAAATCCGTAAGGTAAAAATTACGCCATGCAATTTTGAACTTTAATCCAATACGTTTAAGACTATTTTTGAAAGAAAATATTTTTTTGTTTAACACAACAACAAGGAAGCGATACAAAATAGTTATGAACATAGAAATAATAATTTTAATCTCAAATATAAAGTTCTAATTAGCAATTTGAAGTATTTTAAAAGTATCGCAAAACAAAATTAATAAAAAAGAAATAATTTATCATCATCATTAAAAAATGAAATTAAAATGCGTATTTACAAATAAATACATTTCAGGATCAAACTCCATAACAACTCGGCGACGACGGCGACGCAAAGACGCAATGCGCTTCTAAGGTGCGTACCCACTATGTCCTACTTATATTTTTATCTAATCCAAGGGACGTCATATATGTAATTATTGGACGTAAAATTCGGTGTAGCATTTGCCAACGTCCATACTACGTTGAATACACCGGTTCTCGTCCGATCACCGAAGTTAAGCAACATCGGGCGTGGTCAGTACTTGGATGGGTGACCGCCTGGGAACACCACGTGACGTTGGCTTTTTGCTTTTTAGCACCAAAAACTCATCAAGCCATTAATTATTTTAATATGTATTTTCGTATTTACCCGACTACGGCAAAGCCAAAGCAGGATTATAATTTTAACTATGTATCGTTCCTTTGACGGCTTTACCTTACTACCCATAGTTTCGAATATAACCCTGATGTGGCATCGCAACAATTAAGTACAATTACGCGATTGACATAAATATTCCCCCCCACTTCCATGTAGCTGACTATTTTTTTTAGTTGAAGGTGATCCCAAAAACCGTCCCATAAGGTTTTGGCGCGGTATAAAATTACTTATTCATAACTTTTTTTACATCTTTGACATGTCCTAATTATGAACTCCCCCACTACAGCTGCTGAAGCTCAGATCTCATAGGCATTAAGGAAGAACTAATTTTGGTATGATTTTCAGCCGGTATAAAACCACTTCTTCAAACACGTCACCCGTACTTTGTGAAAAATATGTTTAATTCCATAAATTAAAAATGTGTTAAGTTCCATATCAAGTTTATGACGTCAACTGATTATGACGTCTTAAACTTGATATGGAACGAAAATTTCGACGTAGCATTCGCCAACGTCCATACTACGTTGAATACACCGGTTCTCGTCCGATCACCGAAGTTAAGCAACATCGGGCGTGGTCAGTACTTGGATGGGTGACCGCCTGGGAACACCACGTGACGTTGGCTTTTTGCATTTTGTAATTATTTTGCGCCTGCTTGCTGTGAGCAACTACGATAGCGATGATGATAATTTTTTTTTTCTTATAACGTAATGAATGCTAAAAAGTTAATATTATCGATAATACTAACAAATAAAAAAATAAAAAAAAATTAATTATCAAAATAGACTGTGTTTTTCCCTTTTACAATAACCTCAATCCATCAAATAAAGCATAACTTATACCAATCATGATATTGATGGCCTGTTCATTGATTTTTTTTTCGAAATGTTGCAATAGCTTTTTTCAATATAATTTTTATGAGTATGTAAGGCTTATCAAGTACTACAACATATATTTTTTGGGTGATTGTAAGTCACCGAGAACGCTAAACTAATAAAAGATAAAATTTATTTATTGATACGTATTGCACGTAATAAGCCATTTGATGCTTGTATTGATGTTCGAACTGTTCGAACAACTTTAAAAAAGAACGGTATCGAAATATTTCGCTAACCCTTATTTAACGGTATGACGTCATACCGAAATTTAAAGGTACCTTAATTTTTGGATAATAAGCCATTTGATGCTTACGTTAATGTTCGAATAACTTTAAACTTTATGCGTACGAAAATAAAGCTAAAATTGGCTTTTTGGTTTTATTCAGGATTTAATGTAATCTGAATATTTTTACAGATACCCGCGAAGCAGAAGGTGCCGAATTCGAGCGCACATCCATCAGAAACTTATATCTCATCCAATGCTACCTCGAAGGACTACAAAATGTATAAGATCTCTGATCGATATAGATGGCGCCTGCCATCTATATCGATCAGATTTCTGATACATTTGATACACAGGCGCCTGAGTGGTTTGCTCCCTACATAAATTTATGTTCGCATAACTCGTCAAAATGTAGGGAACAGCTGTTTTTTTTGCGAATTCCGGTTTGGTCCCATGGGAAAAGTTGTTCGTAATGATGAGTACAATTAATTCAATTTCATCCTGCATAATAATTTAGGTGGGAATATAATAAATTTAATAATATTATAATTTAATATAATAAATTTCTATTGGTCGATAATAATCAAACACATTTCATATAATATTTCGGTTTTTTCGAAGATGAACGATAGATCCTCTCGATTCCTGTCGTACTGTACTTAATAAGCATGGAGCTCGTGGCTAAGTAATAACAGCCACACGGGTTGATCCATCAGGTTAAGCTACGCTTGCCGGGGTTGGTCTGTACATGGGTGACCATCTTTACATACCGAGACTCCTCCGTGCCTCGGAAAGCACGTTAAGCCGTTGGTCCCGGCTGTCATTCGTGGATCTTTGGCAGTCGTTACGGGTCGTCAGAAGCCCGAAAGTCTGACAACCAGTCTTACCAAGGGGTATCATATTACCCAGTAACTGGGTTGTGGAGGTCAGATAGGCAGTCGCTCCATGTAAAATACTGGTATTCAGCTGCATCCGGTTAGACTGGAAGCCGACCCCAACATAGTTGTGAAAAGGCTAGGCAGATTGAGTGCTCGTCACGCGAAGCTATAAATTTTGTAAATAAAGAACATATAATAAGTTACGTAGTGACTATTCAATCAGCAACAAATAAATAATCCCAAATTCAATCAACTCATGTGTAATACGAAAGTAACCAGTAATTTCACATAGTTGGGTTATATTTTAGCGATATAAAGCGCTGTAATAATAATAATAACCCCACCGCAGTATCTCTACGTTGCGACGTCGTGGTGGGGCTTGCGTGCTCCGAACTTTAGGTCTGTGCTGGTAGAGTTTACTTTGCCGGAACAGGTATAGGATGAGGAGCCAGACCAAAAGAGATACAGAAACCCGCAGGGCAGCATGTGGCAAGCTGTTGGGCAGTAGCGACCCCACGGACCCCTATCTCCCGGGAGAAGTCTTGTACTTCACACCTGGCTTGCCTTTATTGGCCGGCTTGAGTGGAGATACGCAAGAGAAAGAATTATTTACCGTCGTATTGTTTGCGTTTAACATTTGGGTCGAGTAGGTGTTGAAGCTTTGTACAGCTGATATTTTTTTCTAGATTACGATGTTGGTCCCATGGAGAAAGTTGTTCAGTTTGATGGTCTGTACCACACCCTTAAAGACCACACCTTTCAGAGACATCCTGTATGTACATTATTTATTTATTTTCACCAGCCGCCATGCCCTGGAGGAATTTTACTTATGACAAATTGAAAGAACAGTACACACTATGGAAAATGGGCATACCACTGCCAAAAGATGGCAGCTACCCAGGATGTTTACTGTCCTTACTCGAATCTGGACTAACACTTCAGCGACACGAGAGGATAGATCTGGAAATGTTACAGAATACACTACAAAATGTTAAGGTAATTAATTATTATTATATTATAATAACAGTAACTTTATATTCTTAAGTCTACACAATATGTAATTATTTTGAAACAAATATTTGGTACTGCAAATGCCAACGTCCATACTACGTTGAATACACCTGTTCTCGTCCGGTCACCGAAGTTAAGCAACATCGGGCGCGGTCAGTACTTGGATAGGTGACTTCCTGGGAACACCGCGTGACTTTGGCTTTTTATATTTTGTGGTAGGAACATAATATACCTATTATTTTACCTGATCAGCCTATCCGCTATCTTAAACATATGAACAGTAATATAAATAATCGAATCTAATTAAAAACGCTGACGCTCGCTCACACAACAAGCTTCTGTTTTACATAACACGTGCCTCTAAAATTCGAATGTCGTCATACATTGTTATGATAGTAAACGTAAAATTCGACTAAGTACTTGCCAACGTCCATACTACGTTGAATACACCGGTTCTCGTCCGATCACCGAAGTTAAGCAACATCGGGCGTGGTCAGTACTTGGATGGGTGACCGCCTGGGAACACCACGTGACGTTGGCTTTTTGTATTTTGTCATTTATTTTTCTACTATTTCACTGTCCTCATCTGGTATTTTAGATACTTCTTTGACATGGTGTTTATTTGAAACGGTTGCATAAAGAGGAGGGATATTAAAACACGAGTGTGTGTTTAAAAACCGAGCCGTAGTCGAGGTTTTTAATAGTATCACAGAGTGTTTTAATACCTATTTTGTCATTTATTTTTCTACTATTTCACTGTCCTCATCTGGTATTTTAGATACTTCTTTGACATGGTGTTTATTTGAAACGGTTGCATAATGAGGAGGGATATTAAAACACGAGTGTGTGTTTAAAAACCGAGCCGTAGTCGAGGTTTTTAATAGTATCACAGAGTTTTTTAATACCTCATTGAACCTAAATAAATATTTTCCCAAGAAATTCAGTACAACAAAACGTGTGAATGGCGCCAAAACCCAGCACACCACCGCGCATGCGCTAAAGCGGGCGCTGCCACAGAGAATTAGTAAAAATTGGAGTCGAAACATTTTTGTAATGCTATAAAGACAGCGCCCCCCGCATATACGTTCCATTAGAAAAAAAAAAGATGCAAACTCCTTGGTGATACGTAGTGGTGGTAAAAAATTGTGTTATAATAACATTTTGTTGTTAGAGACAAAGTGTTTAATATTATTTTCTTTTTAAATTTCAGTATTGTGTTCATAAACTATGTCAATATAAACTAGGTTCGAAGTTTATAATTCGAATTTTACGATATGAGAGTAGATAAAACCAAATTTTTTAAATATTTTATTTACAAAATAAATATCATTTATCTCATTTATTATGCTTATCATTTACTGATTTTTTATTTGTTCTAAATTTTATTGCATGTTTTTGTCCTCCACCAACTCCAAACGATGAATAAAAAAAACGTTGATGTCTTGTCGAAAGGGAAGTCAATGACACGTGAAAGGCCCCACTAGCACGCTATGTCTAAAAATAGTTGATAAAATTCAAAGTCTGCATGTTTGGCATGTATATTTTGGACCTAAAATTCGGTGTAGCATTCGCCAACGTCCATACTACGTTGAATACACCGGTTCTCG
Organism: Dicycla oo; assembly: GCA_948252095.1. NCBI lineage: Eukaryota > Metazoa > Arthropoda > Insecta > Lepidoptera > Noctuidae > Dicycla > Dicycla oo. Next base: position 21,435,740 of record OX411726.1, on the reverse strand, counting down.
TCCGATCACCGAAGTTAAGCAACATCGGGCGCGGTCAGTACTTGGATGGGTGACCGCCTGGGAACACCGCGTGACGTTGGCTTTTTGCTTTTTAGAATCAAAAACTCATCAAGCCATTAATTATTTTAATATGTATTTTCGTATTTACCCGACTACGGCGAAGCCAAAGCAGGATTATGATTTTAACTATTTACTAATTTCCATATATTTATAAACATTTTATTTTATTTCGGGATAAAAAAAAAACAGGAGTATATACAATTAAATGTTATACATACGTACTATCTTACTAATGAAAAAGTTATTATACTACTAACAACAATAGGTATTCACTTAGGTATTACTAATTTGTTGATTATTATGCTACATGAGATAAAAATAAAAACAATACATGAGGGAATGGAGTGAAAGATTAAATGATTGATTGATTGAATGAATACTTTCAAGAAAAAGTAAAAAAAAAATTCACCACTTAACAATGTATAAAGCTAAGATAGAATCAGGGCTTGTTAACGTTAGCAAATAATACAATAATAACCGTTACGTAGCGTTATTTCAATTGTGAACCATAGTAACATTACAAAAATTTACCGTTACTTGATAACATTACCAGTAATATAACGTTAATTAACATTAACGTAAAATACGAGAAATATCGTTTTAACGGTAAAATTGTTAGTGGCCCGCGAATTTTCTTGTGTTTTTTTGCAATTTGCCAGTCAGTGTCAGGTTGTAACTTTTATTAAAATTTGATGCGCGACAATAACAAATATGTAGAGATGCGCCGAATGTAGTTCAACCGAATACCGAACCGAATATTCGGCCGAATCATTCGGTTCAATTCTGCGCGGTAAACAGGTTTGTACACGTCGGTACGGCGCTCTGCAAGAGCCGGGCGGCGTTTGCTACGGCCCCCTCTGCCTCGCGCGTTATCACGGCTCGCTCAGTCGTTGCATCGCACATTCGGTTACATATTGCAGTTCTCGCATAATAATGTTTAAAAATTATCTCGGAACTGCATACTTTTATTGATAAATGATTTTTATTTCTGTAAGTAGGTTTGTACAAACACTTTTACAAGTCAATATTTTTTTTAAACTAGATGAGGTCGGCGTTTCCTATCTGACTACTCTGAGAAGAAAGGCCGAAACAAACTCAGAGGTCACAGTCTCTTATAAAGTCCAGACATAATCTTGGTCACTTCATGTGAAGACCATGTAGATTGGTGTCTGAAATGGTCTTTTGAGGAAAGAACCACACAGATTGAGAGGACCTGTCCAGTCAGTGCACGCATTTGTCAGTATTGAAGTTTATTATATTACATCGATGAACGTTTTCGAAGATGAGTGGACGTAAAAGATGTTGGTTCCTAAAGGTGCGTAGTTATTATATTATATTCTAAATATATATAAATAATAATAAATAATAATATATATAATAATAATATATATATATATATATATATATATATATATATATATATTATATTATATTATATATATTTTCTGAAAAAAGTTGTTACTCAAAGCACTGTTCTGAAAATTGTTAATTTCATAGAAAATTAATTTAGTTAAATTTATCATTGGTAAAAAAATCTGAAGTTTATTTGATTAAAATTTTATGTAAATTGATTGTTAAAGTTAATCTTTTTTATTTTGTCAATAAATAATTGGTACAAAAAGTAGTGTTTCTTTCATTTACAAAAAACTATGTACAACTTTCGGAATAAACCACAGTTATTTAGTAATTAGTTAACCTTGCTGTTTAAGAAAATGTTCTTTTTTTAAATATTAACAGTAATTTAAATATTCATTAATTATTCGGCAAGTCAACCGAATATTCGGCCGAATACGAACATGAAAAAAATGCCGAATGTACCGAATACGAATATTCGGCGCATATCTACAAATTTGTATTTACATACTGTTATAACCATAAGAATCACATCACGACAACATCAATCAACTTAGATTTGATGTATTAACTAGATTTCCGGAATCTAGATGAGAAAAAAACAAATGTAATTATGCTTATAATTATGTAGGTACTTAAGTACATATTTTTTATTATCGTGAATCACCGACTTATAACAGTTAAGAAATAACGTTAAATTTAACGTTAAAATGAAACATAAATAACGTTAAAATTATTACCGTTATTTTAATATTAACGGTAACTCTATAAAAGAAAGTTAACGTTGTAAAATTTTACCGGAATTTAAAGCCCTGGAAGAATCGAATACAGATTTCCTAAATTGACGTTCTATTGGATTAAAAATATCAATGTTTTCGATTCTAATGTTGTAGGAATCGACAAGTTGGCGCAGAGGAGCGCGAAAGCCAACATTGAAGTTACAGACGTGGACCCGTTTACCTACGCACTACTGCATACGCGCTTGTCTACATATGTATTATGTAAGATTGAATCTTATTATTTTATATTACAGCGTAATCTGAACGAGCTAGGCTACATAATAATCCCAGCTCGACTACAAAGCAAAAGGGCAACATTCAGTTCTACAGCCTGGGACACCACTTCGCCAACCGACTCCGAATGTCTCAGCCAGCAAAACGTCGAACATAAAGTTGTAATTCACAATGTTCGAGAAAGCTCCACCGAAAGCGAGAAAGAATGCAGCAAAAGCGACGCGAGCCCTCTATACGAAACAATAAGAAATTCTCGTCTTAAGTCCATGTCCGTCGCAGAAAAGTGCTTCATATCCGATGATGACGAAAACGATCATACCCCTATCATTAGATACGAACATTTAGCAGACAAAGACTTCTCCAGCACCTGTTCCACCCCCATAGCTAAAATAAAAGCTACGATCAAAGAAATGGACACGCCAGGCCGTTTACACAGGAGTGATTCTACCGAATACTGTAGCATTTTCAGTCCAAACCGTACAATTAAGTTTGCTAACAATGACAGTACGAAAGACCAAACCGTTGAACGCCCCAATACAAAACTCAGTAGAAGTTTCACGCCTAAATCGTACAAACCACTGCACATAAAAGTTCCTGAATACAACTTAGATTCAATCAAACCTTTGCTGAAAGATAGGAATAGCAATGAAAAATCGACATATAACTTCGATATAAAGAACTACAGTTTACCGAACACGCCTATTGCACGCAGTAACAAACTTAGGAAGAATGCGTGGCTATCTGGAGATTTGAGTGCTACAGAAAAAACTAAGGACGATTCTGTGACGCCGCAAAAAGAAGGTAAGAAATCATGAAAATTCTTTATTTTCTATTAAAAGACTTTACATATCGTCAAAGAGTCAAACAATATAATAGGTTAAGAATTTCGTTCAGTTGTTGTGTTTGCTTTTTATAGTCCTTTTCCAGCGCGACATTCATGTAGTAATCATTTACCATTTCGCTTCTAGAACATAGAACCATGAACGACTCATCTTCAATGACGCCCACTACTCCAAGGAACCCATCGTGTGACAACACTGCAAACGATTTGGACAATAGTTACCAACAGCCCACAACTCGTGACAACGGCTCCCCAGAAAGTATCGACACTGTAAGTCGAGACAGCTGTACTGGATTACGGAGGTAACAACACTAACAAGAATTTATAAAATTAGAATATTATTTGCCATTATCACTGCAGCCTACTGAAATGATTAGGAATTTTCTTAGCAGCAGCCCAGACTCAGGATTAGTCTGCTTGTTACTGGTGAGGAGTGGATACTTGTATACACCCCTACCTACCTTTTTCGACATTACAGTCGTGATGCTATGAACCCTTTATATCGATAAATACCTAATGTTCGTTTCTTTTATCGATAAAAAGTCAACTGTAGCTTTTTGTGTTTTGAATTCGTTATAACAATGCTATCTCGTGGTAATAAACCGCTCCTTGTATAAAATTCAATGATTCATTAGGTATATAACGTCACTCGTATGATGGTAGTTTGCTAATTCAGACTTGAAATCGTCAACGTCCATACCATGTTGAAAACACCGGTTCTCGTCCGATCACCGAAGTTTAAGCAACATCGGGCGTGGTCAGTACTTGGATGGGTGACCGCCTGGGAACACCACGTGACGTTGGCTTTTTGTTTTCTTTTTTTAATTTGTTTTGGTATGATTTTAAAAGTGCTTTTAATGTAAAGTCAGCATTATAACTAATTATACAGTAAGTGATTGTGATTTTTTTTTTTAACTTTAATCATTTTTTTTTTCTGAATTCCTTTGGTTTATATATTCTTGTTCAGTCTATTTAAAAGTTCTAAATTAACTGGCAAAAAGCCAACGTCACGTAGTATGGACGTTGGCGAATGCAAAGCTGAAGTTTACGCACAGTATGCGAGCCTATGAGCACTCAATATCATCTAAACTGACGTCATCCATTGAATAAACTTTTTCAGCATTTATGTATGTATGCATTTATTTATGTAATGCACTCCTGTGAAAAAAATAACAAAATATAGCGAAAGAGTTACTTCCAACAGGAAGCTAAAAAGTTAGGATATATTAAAGGATTGTGAAGCTGTAAATTTTCATACAAAAAGAGATAACGGTTTTCTCCCCGTAAACATAGTCTAATTTTCATAATTTTTGGCAATGTTGTAGGTATAATGAAAAACTAGGTCCGTACGTTTTTATTATAAAGAAATATTGCATACGATATAAGTTATTAGCATCTAAATATCTATATTTTTGACATAAAAACATCCTCGAGCATTTTTATTTTTTTTAATTAAATTAAATTTAATTACTAAAAACGAAAAACGTACAGACCTAGATTGAAGTGTACTGAATGTAATGAGACCAAAATTGTCTCATTTTGTAAAGGTTTAGAGGAGTGAAAACGTTATCGCCCGAAACAATATTTATGTAGATAATTGTATGAAATGTAGGTAATTGCCTCCAAAAATCGCGCCGTGTATCGGCACTTCACAATCCTCTTAATGCTACAAGTGCGGAAATAAGGTGATATCCGACGAGTGGCATTTTTATTCACGAGCGTGTGTATAAGTGACACGAGTGGGGAATCATCTTACGTACGTGTATCTTACAATGTTTTACTATGCATTGTGCGAGGAAATAAAATACTAATTTTTTGCTTAGTTCAGAGTCGATCTGTGTAAATCTGCTAAAAATGTCGAGTTCAAGTGACGAATCAATTAAATTAACCCCGGAAAATGTTATTCAAGAAGCACAAATTGCCAACAACAGCCTTTTACCAGATAAATCAAAAGAAAAACATTTAGGTATTCAATATATATATATATATATATATATATATATATATATATATATATATATATATATATATATTGAATATATATATATATATATATAATATATTTTAATTTTAAAAACGCAAATATTAGTCGCCAAATATCAGAATTAGTCGGTCACTGGTTCAAAAGATGTAAGGGTTTATACAGGGTGTTTGGCAGAACGTTGAACATACGAAAATGGTGGATAGGTGGGGTCATCTGCTACTTACTCAGCCCTAATTTATTTGGCCCTGGCCCACTGGGTATTTTAAATTATTTTTTTCTTTTTCTTGTTTCACCACTTTCTTAACTTTAAAGTGTAATTTTTATTAAAAATGGGTAAAACAGGCAATATTTTGTTTTTTATTTTAATCTTTGATGTTGGCAGATTCTTATTAAATTATTGCTTTGTTCAGAACATCTGAAAAAAAGTTATGAGTCCTCAAACTTACAGAAAGATGTAAAAAATACTTAAATGTTAATTTCAACTTGCATTAAAAAAAAACAAAAAATGATTGAGGAGTTCCAATTCTAGCAAAACATCCCTAGTGTGTGAGCTTTCTAATGGTAGGTAATTTGCTTTTATAAAAAAAAAACTTGAGTTATTTCATAATTTTATCAAGTAGGAAATTTTTGACGAAACTCTACCTTTACGGAAAGTTAAATGTTTTGCGAAATTTAATACTGCAAAGTTGGTAAAAATTAAATGATCGATTGAAATTATGCTGTACCAGTTAGGTGCGTTAATAAAACAATTAAATAAATTTAAATAATTTATTTAAATAAAATCACAGATGTTCAAATTGACGCCCTTCATTTGCAATACAGGTGCGGCATCTACGTCTGATTTCTACAGTTGTTGTGCGCAGCAGCATCTCCTGTCGCATAACTTCGAAAGCAGCATTAATTCGATTTAACAAATCTTCTCGACTTTCTACTTCTGTAGTGTAAACTAGTTCCTTTGCCCTTCCCCACACGTGAAAATCGAGCGGAGTGAGGTCGGGCGATCGTGGAGGCCAGGGAATTGGTCCTCCCCTGCCAATCCACGAATTTGGGAAACAATTATCCAAATGCTCACGTACAATTAGACTAAAGTGAGCTGGGCAACCATCGTGTTGAAAGACAATAGGCCTGTTTATGTCTACTTGGAACACTTCTTCCACTAATGGTGGTAAATCATTTATCAAAAAATCCAAGTAGTTGTTCGCATTGATGTTGTCGGGCAAATAATGAGGCCCTATTAGCTTATCGCCAATCACTCCTGCCCAGACATTCACACTGAATCTCCTCTGGAAGCCCCTATGTCTCTTCACGTGTGGGTTTTGATTTTTAAGTGCCGAATGGTGAAGATTGTGATAATTGACAATCCCTTCTTTGTCAAATTTGGACTCGTCCGTCCACAGAATACTTTTTAAAAAGTTTACGACGTCCACATCGGTATGCAGCAAATGGCGACAAAATTGCACACGTCTCCCAAAATCACTGTCATCGAGACCTAGAACAAACAAAACACGTCTAAGAATCGATTTCAATACTGAATCTTTTCTTCCTCCGAGTTCAAACTCTACAATTATCTAAATTAAATTATCTTCAATTTTTAAGTACACTAATTGGCTTTATGGCTTAGCCATAAAGACGTAAGACCACATTCACAAAAGGGCGTGCGACTTTTCAATTTTGTTCTAAAAAGGAGCCATAAGTGCTGGCAAGTTTACATACGCTGACCACCTGCGCAAACCGAATCCGAAATCCGAATCCTGTAAGCGCTGGCCGCCTGATTGTTACGTGAATGCGGCCGAATAGGAATAGTTTATTCGAATTTAATTTGAAATTAGAATTGAATGCGCTAAAAACAACATGAGGCAAAACAACTAATAAAGAAAGTGACGAAATCAAGGTTAAATGGAACGATCAATTGAATTGTCTCATAATTTACTACATTCCACAAAATCGTATCAGATGCAGTGCATAAACGGCTTAATCTTACCTTGCACTGGAGTGTAGTGAAAAGCATGCCTACCATCTTGCCGGAGAACAGACCACACTTTCCATATTCTTAAGCCAAGTATTGAAGCTATCTGTCTAATGCTTTTGGTAGGGTCCGCGTCAAACTCGGCAAGAACTTGTTCGTCAATGGTAGTATCGGGTCGTGCTGCGTTCACTCGTGGTTCTTGTAAGTTCAGGTTACCGGTTTGTCGTAAACGTCGGTAAGTACTCGCAAACGTCTGATGACTGGGTACTCGGCGGTTGGGATAACGCTCTTGATAAATTCTTCGCGCTTCACGCGAATTAGTATTAGCGCTTCCATACGCTAACAACATGTCCGCGTATTCCTCACTGGTAAAAGCAGCCATTTCTTTACCAATAACAACAGGTAACAGTAATAACAAAAAACTTAACTAACAGGTTATAAAACTAGTGATAACAATAAAATAAAACGAAGTGAACGAAAACAAACGTAAGCGTAACGGGCACGTGAGATCGCAGAGGCAGTTAAGTCTCGAGCTCGACTGAATAAAAGAAAAGAATTCATTCTGAGGCGTCACGGTGCCACGAGAGCGAAAGAGAGCAAAAATACGCTATGACTGCGCAAGAGTGAAACAAAATTTCTACCTGCTTTGTGTAACCATCTCAAGGGAATAGTGAATGTCAATTTGCACCACTGCTACTGGCAAGCCGTCGATCATTTAATTTTTACCAACTTTGCAGTATTAAATTTCGCAAAACATTTAACTTTCCGTAAAGGTAGAGTTTCGTCAAAAATTTCCTACTTGATAAAATTATGAAATAACTCTTAAAGTTTTTTTTTTTTTATAAAAGCAAATTACATACCATTAGAAAGCTCACACACTAGGGATGTTTTGCTAGAATTGGAACTCCTCAATGATTTTTTGTTTTTTTTTTTTTTAATGCAAGTTGAAATTAACATTTAAGTATTTTTTACATCTTTCTGTAAGTTTGAGGACTCATAACTTTTTTTCTAGCTAACATCTGAACAAAGCAATAATTTTATAAGAATCTGCCAACATCAAAGATTAAAATAAAAACAAAATATTGCCTGTTTTACCCATTTTTAATAAAAACTACGCTTTAAAGTTAAGAAAGTGGTGAAACAAGAAAAAAGAAAAAAAAAATTTAAAAATACCCAGTGGGCCAGGGCCAAATAAATTAGGGCTGAGTAAGTAGCAGATGACCCCACCTATCCACCATTTTCGTATGTTCAACGTTCTGCCAAACACCCTGTAGGTGGCCCTGCTGGAAAGAGTCTCCCCAGCAGGGCCACATTTATATCTCAAAAACTAGGACACCTAGCGAAGATCTGTTTTCTCCCATATTTAGTCGCCAATTAGTCGGAATCAGTCGCCAAGTTACAGATTTAGTCGGTGTGTAATTAAAAAGATATTAAAGAATTCAATTTCCCCATACAGTGGTACAAGCGAGTACAAAATACTTTATGCATTTTCTAGATAGTATCTACTCGTATGACGTCTTATGGAGGAATGTTTGTTTCGAATTAAATAAATATAAACTTAGTCTATAATTTCATTGAATATATCTTTCATTGGTTTATATGGTAAGAGGCTGTTGTTGGCAATTTGTGTTTCTTGAATATAATTTTCCGGGGTTAATTTAATTGATTCGTCACTTGAACTCGACATTTTTAGCAGATTTACACAGATCGACTCTGAACTAAGCAAAAAATTAGTAAAATGGCGGGCTTATATTTAACATTAATTTATTGATCAAAATCTAAATCTATAGTAATGCGTTAAAGGAAGTATTCGTTTTATTGTACCTTTTATATGTATGACTTGACTAATTTGTAAAACGTTTCTCAAATAATAAAAACTCTGCGTCAGACTGACGAAGGAGTTAAAAATTAAAAAAAAAAAGAAAGTAAAAAGCACTCGTGCGAAATTGTGGCAAACTGGCACTTTCCGCACAATTTGGCTGCTTGGAAAACGCTCTTTTTGAGCACATGCATTGTAAAAATAACTGATGACTTTGATCAACATATGTATTATTGATCGAAGATTGATGATTTTTCCTTTTTTTTTTCAATTTATACAAAGTTTATACCTAGACATCAGTATGCATATAAATGTGACCACAAATATGTTTGATCATCATAAATAAATTTAATAGTCTGGGTGTAATTATCTATATAATTATGTATTTACATTATTATTATTATTTGATAGGAGGTAGATGGCGCTGAGTCAAGCCTGACGTTACGATAAACGCTCTGTTTTTAGAAATACTTTAAAAATATTATTAGTGTATAAAAGTTTATAAAAATAAGTGTACCAATAAAACTAAAAGCAATAACTTAGAGACAGTGTTTTCAACAAGTTTTATACATAAACTGTGAAGTTATGTCCAAATCAATACATCAGAATCTGTCCCAATAACCACCAACAAAACACAATAACAAGTGACAATTTAAAATAAACAACTAGTTTACATAATAATAGTGCATTTAAAACACTTTGTGACCCTAACAATAAGTGCAATCCAAAAAAACAGTAACAACAAAGACAGTGAAAAAGTGATTCATTCGTGTTTGAACTTCAACCGACCAAACATCGGCAAAAAAGATACGCGATTTTGAACCTTACACCCCGTATTTCGGCAAATAAAATCTACCGCAACCATTAACAAAATTCATCGCATTTGCTACGGCACAGTTAGCCTAGTGGCATAGGCCTTCTCCTTTCGTCACTTTACTTGCGCCGTTCAAGTGGTCGCGAGTTCTAACCTCAGTGACAACATCCACTTTTGGGAAGATCAAAAATTCTTATTTAGAATTTAATTTAAAATTACTCAAACTATGTCTTCGATCAGTACATCAAGCAACGGCAGTACCGACCGTAAAATAACACGTGTAATATGTCACAAATGTAAGAAGAAGGTAGACATTAAAAGTACAGCATTGTGCGCTGCCTGTGACAACAGATATGAACTCGATTGTGATGGGTACCCAGAACACACATATCGACTCAAAGACACAGAAGCAAAACAGAAATGGAGATGCAAGATGTGTATCAGAACCAAAAAATATGCTAAAACCGACATTTTATCTGGCATTACCTTACGTAAGAAACAAACTGTTTTGAAGACTCCATCACCTAATGAACAAGTACCAATACAGTCAAATAGCACAATGTTATCTGACTCCCACATTAACACTGACAGTGAATCATCTGATGAGTCCTATATAACTCCCAATAAATTATCTAGGAGTGTTGACCAAACTACTACAAATGATTTGATAACTACCTCAGATATGAGGGATACAATTGCTCAACTCACCCTGAAACTGGAAAGTACGGAGACTGAATTAGAAAATGTATTGTTAGAAAACGCCGATCTACATAAACAGATAAACAAATTATCAACGGAAATCAACACCTTAAAGTCCCTGTGCCAATCTTCTGCCATTTTTCGAAATCCAGGTTCAATTACAAAGAAAAAGAAGCAATCCCTGCTACAGCAACACAATTTGAGTTCCTTACCATCATCGCCCTCATTGAAAGTAGAGACCAGTGAGTATATACTTCGCCTGGAACAGGAATTATTAGTAATTCAAAAGAAATTACAGATTGCAGAACAGGAGATCGCATTACTAACAGAGCGTATTAACTCCTGTGAATCTATGAACCTGCATAATTGTGAAACTGCGGCGCAAGTGAGTAATTTTGCATATAAAAACTTGGCAGGCGCAACACTTAAAAATAGACTATCCATTATCAGCAGCAATTGCACAAGAGGGACATTACCTTTAATCGAAGAAGTATTCTCTCGTCACTTTCAGTATTGTCATTATTTAGTACCTAACGTCACGTCAACAGATTTCTTAGAGACCATTGAACACAAATTAAAAGACTACTCAATGAATGACTACTGCCTACTCTTCATCGGAGAAAATGATCTACAAAATGGTGATTATGTAAATATACTTCACAACTTAAACTGCTCGCTGAAAAATGTAACCCACACTAATATTGTTATCTGCACTCCGATTTACGTAAAAGGTGCATTAATACATAATTTTAAAGTGGAGTTATTCAATAACCTCCTTTTGTCAGACATAAAAAATAATGAATACGCATATTTTTTCGATAGCAATGCTACTCTATCGCACGAAATGTTTTCCTACAATACTGGGAAAGTAAATAAATACGGATGGAGAAACATATTTAACCAGATTATGAACAGGATAAGGTATGACTACAGATTAATCTTTCCTCGAGAAGGTTCGCCAATGACAAAAATCGTGACTCATAATAGCAATTACCCTGCCAAGACTAGTACTACTGAGATTCCGATTGAGCAGGAGAAAATTAAGTCAAAGAGTGATCAGTTTTTTCTATTATAAACATTTGAACATTATGCACCAAAACATCGCAGGACTCCTGAATAAATCTGATATGTTGACACTGCATATCCAAGAGTTAAGCACTGAAAAAAACATTGACATCGATGTATTGTGTATTACTGAACACTTTGTAACGTCCGGACAGGAATCGTTAATTAAAGTTCCTAATTTCAAGCTTGCAGCGTGTTATTCAAGATCCCATCAGAAGCGTGGGGGAGCGTGTATCCTTATCAGAAATAGATACGAATATAAGGAACTCCATAATAAGTCTATCACAGGTGTATTTGAATATTGTGCAATAGAATTATCTCAACAGGGATTAATTGTTGTATGCATTTATAGACCTCCGAATATGACATGTATAAATTCTTTTATGGATAATTTGAATATCTTACTAAAGCAATTGTGTACTAAGTCCAGTAAAAAAATTGTTCTGTGCGGGGACTTTAACATTAACACACTAAAGAGAAATAACGTAGTATTGGACTTTGAAAATTTATTACTTACCTATAATCTTAAATTAGAATTCAGGGAACCGACTAGACCTAAAAGTGGCACTTGTCTAGATAATTTTGCTCATAATTCGAGACAAAAATGTGTGAGTGAAGTAATAGATTTTGCATTATCTGACCACTCCGCTCAGATTTTAAAAATACAGGTGAACAAAACATGCATACTAAAGTCTTGGCATATTCACAAACGTAACTTAAGTAAAGAAAATTTAGATTTATTTAAAAAACACCTTCAATGTCTGTCTTTTTCAGAAGTATTCGAAACAGACAACCCTAATGAGGCATACGATAAGTTTATTGACATATTTCGTTTATTTTATGATTTGTGCTTTCCAAAACAATTAATTAATATAAAATCTGAAAAAAAAGTAAAATGGATTTCGCGTGGAATAAGGATTTCTAGCAGGAAACAAAGAAACTTACTTTGGAAATATAGAAAAGCACCTTCCAGTGAAAGTAAAAATACATTTAAAAATTATTCCCGGAAACTAAAACAAATAATAAATCTCACTCAAAAAGCTCAGAATAATTACCTTATTAATTGTTCTCAAAATAAATCGAAGGTGTCTTGGCAGATAATTAATGATCACAATCGATTAAAAGAACCTATTTTACAAATAAATAAAGATAATAAGCCAGTGAAAAACCCTCAGAAAATTGCGGAGTCATTTAACAATTTCTTCGTTGATCAGGTGCAGACTAGGAAGCGTTTGGGTAAAACAAGTAGCAATACTAATATTAGGAATTCGCTTTTCATGCCCCCAGTAGTTCCTCAAGATATTATACGCGTAATAAAACATTTAAAAAATAAAAAAAGTTTTGGTTACGACGAAGTTTCTACCGCGGCAGTAAAATATGTTTCTGATATTATAGCTAAACCGTTGAGTCATATAATAAATGAATGTATAAGCTCAGGCATATTTCCAGATCAGTTGAAAACTGTGGTCATAAAACCATTACATAAAAGAAACAATAAGGAAGATATGTCAAACTACAGACCAATTGCTTTGATTTCAGTATTTTCAAAGATTTTCGAAAAAATTCTATATGAATCTATTTACTCATTCGTAATCAAAAATAATATTCTATGCGAAGAGCAAAAGGGCTTTCGAAAAAATAAAAATATTAACATGGCAATATTTGATCTTTTAAAAGTAATCATGAATAATGTGGATAAAAAAAACCCTGTATGTGCAATTTTCACTGACATGACAAAGGCGTTCGATTTTGTAGAACATGACACCTTGTTGAATAAACTTGAAGATTATGGCATAAGAGGCAACGTACTAAACCTGATAAAGTCTTACCTCACTGATCGAAAACAGTACACAGAAATATCAAGAATATGCACTAAAACTAAGCGTGAACTCAAATATTTATCCTCTGGTAGAATAACTAAGTTTGGGGTTCCGCAAGGTAGTGTACTTGGGCCATTGTTATTCCTGCTGTACATTAACGATCTACCGAGTCAAATTCATCATCCAATGACATTATTTGCAGATGACAGCACAGCTTTAATTGAATGCACAGATAAAACGAAGTACGAAAAAGATATAAATAATACCCTTAAAACTATAATTGATTGGCTTAACAGGAATAATTTAGTAATAAATCTCAAAAAAACACAAGTCATGCACTTCTATCAACGGCTAGAGCCTGATAATATGATTATTAAATATAACGACCAAAACGTTGATACTACTATAACAGTAACAAAATTCTTAGGAGTTCACATAGATAATAAACTGACATGGAAGCATCATGCTGAATACGTATGCAATAAATTAAGTACAACGGCATATGCACTCTATAACTTATCAAAAAAAGTTAATTTGAATACATTAGTGACAGCATATCACGGTCTAGTGGCTTCCACACTAAGATTCGGTGTCATATTTTGGGGAAACTGCAGTGAAAGAGAAAGGATATTTAGAGCCCAAAAACGCTGTATGCGATCAATGACAGGTCTCAAAACGACAGAAAGCTGTAAACCTGTTTTTAAATCGCTAAAGATTCTGACATTGCCTTCGTTGTATGTTCTGGAAGTTGCCATGTTTGTCAAAACGAACAAGCACCTGTTTACGTCAGTAGCGGATAAACGTCAACGCTCAGGACCACTAAGGTCACAATATAAAAACCAACTTTACACAGGTGGTTACCAAACGTCTTTACTAAAAAACAATATTTTAATCATGGGTCCCATAATATATAATAAACTACCACTACATTTAAAAGATTTACCCACCAACGTTTTTAAAAAAAAGTTGACAAGACTGCTACTAGACAAGTGTTACTACACAATTAAAGACTTCATTAATGACACTTTCGGATAACGATGTTTATACTGTTTTAATAGACCTAATTTGTTGACATTTACAATAGAATTTTCTGTAATTGTTAAACCTAATTTGTTGACATTGTTAGCTTGTTATTGAGATTTTTGTTTTTAAATTATACTTAAAATTAACTTATTGACATTTTGAATTATTATTATTATTATTTTTTTGTATTTTATTGACATTTAAATTTCTTGTTTGTTTAGTTTAATATGTTTTTATGTTAAATAATTTTTGCATGCCGTAAGGCAAAATGTATCGGGACACTTACCAAAATACCATCATATCTGTATACCTACATTATTGGCAAATAAATGATTCTATTCTATTCTATTCTATTCTACAAAAAAAAGTAGTGTATGTAGTATATCAGTTATATGGTTTCCATAGTACTAAGCTCTGCTTAGTTTGGGATCAGATGATCGTGTGTGAAAAAGCTCCCAGGATATTAATATTATTATATTTATTACCTATTATATTAATAATCATGTAATGTAATCTAATCATAGTCAATACTAAATAATTTATTTGCATTCTACGATTTGTGTACATAAAATTATCTGTAATCATTGTGTACCCAGTCGGGCACAGCAAATTGTAGGAAAGAGGAAGCTTTGGATAAATGTTATATGACTGCCTAGTCTTGCGAACATCGGCTGTTATTTCTAAGCGCCGAGGAAACCACCTCCTCACCGTTCGATACGGCAACGACCGACGACTCGGACTCCAATCCCGAGTTGAGAGTACTAGGGCTGCAGAATATACAAGGAGGTTGCTTTGATAGAAGATTGAGTAAAGGCGACATTTATGTGTTAGTCAGTAGATAGCGCCACTTAAACTTACGGCAGAATTTAGAACTAGCGACAGAACTGTGTTACGTCCAACCTATGTGTTTTACTTTAATACAGATAGATGGCGCTAATTTACATTCTTCTTACAAGATATTAATGATTTTTTTTTTTTTTTTATATAAAACGTATATAGATTATGTTTAAATGAAAATGTATTTAATTTTTTTTTACAGAATAAATCCACCTCAAGATTTCCTCTCGCTGGAGTGTGATGAAGTGAGAGATCGCATGAGTTCTTGCTCTCTGAAGTCAAACAACCAAGATCGAAATGTCCTGAAGTATAAA
Source organism: Dicycla oo (assembly GCA_948252095.1). Lineage (NCBI taxonomy): Eukaryota > Metazoa > Arthropoda > Insecta > Lepidoptera > Noctuidae > Dicycla > Dicycla oo. Next base: position 21,420,132 of record OX411726.1, on the reverse strand, counting down.
GTCGAAGAGGATATCCTTGCTAATGTAAACGTGAAACCCTTAGTCGCGATACACGAGAGATGGATCTATGAAGCGAACCGAAAAACTTGCCGGTCTATGTCCTTGCCTGAACATAACAGGTTAGTAGTAATAATGACGTCATCACATTGTGTTTAACATGATCGGCTATCTGAGCTTATATGTCGCCAACGTCCATACTACGTTGAATACACCGGTTCTCGTCCGATCACCGAAGTTAAGCAACATCGGGCGTGGTCAGTACTTGGATGGGTGACCGCCTGGGAACACCACGTGACGTTGGCTTTTTGCATTTTGGAAATAAAAACTTCAAACCATCGTTTTTTAGCTACTTTTTAAATAATAATTTTGTTGATACGTACCTAATAATTGTCCATAGTTAAACGAAAAGGATCCAACCCACAACACATTTAATGGTGGTTGGATCCTTTTCGTTTAACTATGGACAATTTAGTCTACAGAATGCTCAGACATTTTTAATAATATGACGTCACAAAGTTGATAGATAGTACACGAAAAATTCGACGTAGCCTACGTCCATACTACGTTGAATACACCGGTTCTCGTCCGGTCACCGAAGTCGTAGAAGTATTATAATATCTGTGCCGAAGTTAAGCAACATCGGGCGCGGTCAGTACTTGGATAGGTGATTACCTGGGAACACCGCGTGACTTTGGCTTTTTATATTTTGTGGTAGGAACATAATATACCTATTATTTTACCTGATCAGCCTATCTGCTATCTTAAACATATGAACAGTAATATAAATAATCTAATCTAATTAAAAACGCTGACGCTCGCTCATACAACAAGCTTCTGTTTTACATAACACGTGCCTCTAAAATTCAAATGTCGTCATACATTGTTATGATAGTAAACGTAAAATTCGACTAAGTACTTGCCAACGTCCATACTACGTTGAATACACCGGTTCTCGTCCGATCACCGAAGTTAAGCAACATCGGGCGTGGTCAGTACTTGGATGGGTGACCGCCTGGGAACACCACGTGACGTTGGCTTTTTGCTTTTTAGCTCCAAAAACTCAAGCCATTCATTATTTTCATATGTATTTTCGTATTTACCCGACTACGGCAAAGCCAAAGCAGGATTATGAATTTAACTATGTATCGTTCCTTTGACGGCTTTACCTTACTACCCATAGTTTCGAATATAACCCTGATGTGGCATCGCAACAATTAAGTACAATTACGCGATTGACATAAATATTCAACTTCCATGTAGCTGACTATTTTTTTGGGTTGGAGTTCTGTTTGGGACGCCTTCGCGAGCGGTCGCGTCAACACAGAACAGCGTGCGCTATACACAACCAAATACACGAACACGTGTTACAAACTCTGGCATCGGCCGCCGAAATTGAATAGTGTCTTTGCTGTATTTTGTGTCGCGTAATAAATTCAGTGGTGTTGTGTGCAAAGTGCAAAAGTTCCTGACTCTGCACAAAGGACGACTGCGACATCCCCAGCAAGGAAAATTTGGTGAGATCCTTCCATATTATTACTAGATATTAAGAGTAAATATAGTAGTAAACTGGATTCCCCAGTAACTAAAGTCAAACAAATAGTTTACTTATCGAATGTTATAAATTAGTCATTAGTTCAACAAAACAAAACTGTTCCACACTGCAAGGTGCAGGACTCACGCTGGTGCGCGAGCGCTTTTCCGGCGCATCGTAGATACGTATAACACACACTTTATCGAATTGGATATTTTCGCGCTTACTCACGTAAAGTTTAAAAGATTGGCTTTAGAATCTTTAAAATAGTTACTTTAGTCATCTAATATTATTGTCTAAATACTAACGACTACGTATATACTTTTTCTGTAATATTAGCGCACGTTTTAATTTAATTGTATAACTGTTTGTTACTAGATATTATTTCGCGGACATTTTTGTGGGTTACATGTTTACCTACTTTTTAAAATTCTCTGGCATACCTTATATGTAATGTGTAACTGTTTTATGTCCCAATAAAGTAAATAAAAATAAAAAATAATCTCCGTTATGCACACAATTATACAACCTGAACCTTCTTTTTATTGTTGAATGCCAAGTTCCAATTCAGCTGCACACTACAAAAAATCTACCCCTTAAATCATTCTACAGAAAATTAAGACAAAACGGCCCATAAATCTTACTCCAGTCTGTATTCAAGGTCCTTGTAACACATGTTAGGGTGTATTGGCTATCCTCACTAATTCTGCAAACATTTAAACAAAAACAATTTTACAATGACTGCATTTGTAGTAACAATGAAAAGGGACGGAAATTGTTTATTTAGGGCTGTTGCTCATCAAATAAATAACTTAATGGGTTTGACACTCGACCACATGGCCGTGCGCCGAGATCTTGCAAACTATGTATCGGTTAATCGTGTCGACAACAGAATTTATTTAGCACTTTTGAATAATATTCATGACTTTCTCCCTAACAGCAATCTTTCTCAGGAACAACGGATAATAAAATACATAACCGAGCAGTTTAAAGACGCGTTCTGGGGAGGTGAAGATATGTTAATCGCCGCATCCGAATTCTACCTCGTAAATGTGCATGTTCACACAAATAACGTGAACACTCTGGTGTATGCACCCACTGGCGAGCCAGTGCCTGGCAACATTCACATCTTCTTTAAAGACCAGCACTATGATAGCTGGGTTACGATCGGCAACAATCAGTACATGAGTAACCAACAAATTCTAACGCAGAACTTACACAGCGCCAAAACACCACAACAGACAGAAAGCTTCACTAACCAGTACAACATACGAGTTGAGCAGGAACATTCCACAGAATCCCGATTACAAATCAACAGCCCCCAATTACATAGGCCATTAACACAGAGTGAACAAGTAGTATTGTCACTAAGTACACCAATATCGGATGTAGTCGCAGATGCCACCGGATACACAATACTCAGAAACCCGCCCTCTACCACAACTAAGTACATTTGCCCTGACTTGCGTATTGCAACCTGGAACGTCCGCGGGGCTTCCAAACCTGACAAAAAAGATAAAATAGACTTAGAACTTACACATAGGGGCATCCACGTAGCCTGCCTTCAAGAAACCGGGATGAATGAAGGAACCTACAACTCCATACACTACGAATGGCATTTATATGCAGCCGCGGGTAAAGCACACCGGGGGCTTGCAATTTTAATCAGAAAAGACGCCCAAAATTGCTATAAAAAACAAGAAAAAGGATACCGATGCGATGTCATTTACTCTTATAGTAGGTATGGGAAGTGACAAGCCTGATCATCTTTATATAATCAACTCTCACGTCAATAGTTGCACCTATAAAGCAACTAGATCTTTTACGGGGTTATTAAACCTGATTAGACAAAAGCCAAGGAAATGTATGATAGTAATACTAGGTGACTTTAACGCCCATATCGGTCGACAAGATATGCAAAGATTTCAACGCAAAGGGCTCATTCACCAAAATCTCCATCATGACTTTTCCAACTACAACGGGGAAATGTTAATGGACATAGCCAACAGGGAAAAACTGCAAATAGAAACAACAAAAGCTAGGTCATCATGCCGGATAACATGGTCAAAGGGCAATCAGAAATCTCAATTAGATCACATTATTACGCCGCAGGCAACAGTAAAACTCTTCCAATTTATTAAAGGGGAATGGGCCGCTAGGGGCACCTCCGACCACAAAATAATCTGGGGGCAGTTAAAAACAAATCAAATAGTAAACAAAAATCAAACCTCCAAACATAAGGCACAAAGTCAAACGCTAGATGCGAAGGAAACAACAATCGACGAGGCCAAACAGTTCAACTATAAACAGTGCTATTACGCCGCTCTAAATAGCAAATCCACCAAAACAAAATACCAAGATTGCATAATCAAAAAACTAGGAAATATAGGAATCAATCCAACGGACATAAACATCGAAATACCATGGAATACTATAACCGGACTATTAAAAGCGGCTGCTCAGGAAACTCTGATCTTCCAGTCGTTTCACTCTAGGGACCACCGAATAGCTCTTGCTAACCTTCAAAAGGCTAAATTTTTACAAAGAAAGCAACCAGTTAACCACAATAGACGTAATCATGTAAAAGAATGTCAGGCTACACTTCAAATAGTTAAATACCAAGAAGAGCAAAAAGCATGCAGGGCCTTCTTCAATGGACTGGGGAAAAAACACCCTTCAAAACGCATGCAGATACTGTACTTATTCTACAGGAAAAATAAACAACAAACAAAACGACGTAAAAGAAACGCATACATTCCGATGTCCAAATGGGAGAAAATCCTAAAAAATTCCGAGGGCCCAGCTATACCAACGATTAGCATAAAAAAGGTAATAACCGACGCCCAAAACATAGGACCCACTGTGGATGACGTAACGGGAATAATTAACAACATGAGAAACGGGACAGCTCCAGGTACAGACCAAGTGGTGATCGAGCTTTACAAAGCGATGCCCCGAATATTACAGGAAGCGGTCACCAAACATATGAACACAGCCTGGATCCAGAACGAAGCACCTGGCACCTGGTTAGAGACAGTGCAGGTACCAATTCCGAAAAATAATAATCCCAAAGACTCTAACGACTATCGCCGCATATCGATTTGCAATACAGGTTACAGAATTTATGCTTCCTACTTACTAAAAAAATTAGACGAAACAATAAAAGAATTGGGCAATTACCAAGCTGCCTTTCTAAACAATCGGTCAACAGATGATCACATCTTTACACTCAAGAGGGTATTGGACGAAGAATGGCGGGCTGGTACAAGGATTTATGTACTCGCTCTCGACATAGAAAAAGCTTTTGATAATGTAGACCTCAACGCACTGCGGGATATTTTAGTACAAAGGACCAACAAGTCACTAGCTAACAGGATAATCAAGGTTTGCATGAATGAACGAACATACATCAAATGGTATGGCCAGCAAAGCAGCTGGATCATTAAAGGGAAAGGTGTAAAACAAGGTTGCCCCCTATCCCCTCGTCTCTTTACATTGATAATGGATGATGTCCTTAGAACACTCGAAGATGAAACACAACTAATTACACTAGATCAAGACCATGAAATCAATCTCCCCCTAGTACTATCATTCGCGGACGACCTTATCTTCATTACTGACGACCTAAAAGGGCTAGAAGGTATCGTATTCCATATTAAACCCCTACTAGCTAGTGTCGGTCTCCAAATAAATGAAACAAAAACAAAAATATTAATTAGGGATCCCATAGCCTCACAGAAAACGACCTGCGTATCCATTAATGGGATAAAGTTAACTACAGTTAATGAAATTAAATATCTAGGCACCTACATAACATCTGCTTTAAGGAGGAAAAGCACTATTAAAAAACGTTGTGAACAGGCCACTAGAAACGCTAAATCTCTAGTACCATTCATATTAAACTCAAAGATGGACTGGAAATTAGCCAGACTCATGTATCAAATGGTGATCGTACCTTGTATGACACACGGTTTGAAAGTATCAGCACTCACTAAAACTAACAGATCAAGACTGAGAAGATATGAAAGAGTTATCATGAGAGACTTGATTAACCACGCAAGGAATAAGCCAAGACAAAAGAAAATGCATGAAATCCTAGAGGGAAAAACTGTAACCAAACGCATCAAGAACCACAGGATGTGCTATCTCGCACATGTCCACAGGCGTCGCGAACCGCATCTGTTACATGCCGCAATGAAGTACAAGGCTAAAACCAAAAAGTCGGTCGCCCTATTTACACATGGAAGGACAACCTAAAGCAAGACATGATCTACTTCAATAATGAAAACAGCTTTTGGGTGGACATGGCTGAAGAACGAAATAAGATTAAAAAGGCTGCAAATGAGATTTACAAGAAACCGGAAACGGATAGCAGTGAAACCTCAGACGAAGAATTTGGAAACAACAACGTGTAATACAGCATAGCAGTGACATAAAGAGTCGAAATCGCAGTTTAACCGGCAAAAGATTCACCGGGGAAGCTGGAATAGAAGCAACCCGGCGGCGACGTCGTAAAAGAGCCCATCCATAATTATGTCACCTGTCTCTCCACTATTCCAAAGCTTATTTAACGGTGCATACCGGGTAGGCGATAATCCCTATCCATATCCTAAGGGCCTGTCTTCCCTACCATTATCGCGCCCCCCGGTCTACTCTTTGATATGCAATGATCCCTGTTGCACCATGTAACATGAGGCAACAGGGGCTAGTGTGAATCTTTGGGTTCATTCGAATAATCGAGTCTGGTCAAACCACGCTGGGGTCGGTGCATTTCATTCATTCATTCATTCATTCCATGTAGCTGACTATTTTTTTGGGTTGAAGGTGATCCCAAAAACCGTCCCATAAGGTTTTGGCGCGGTATAAAATTACTTTATTCACAACTTTTTTTACATCTTTGACATGTCCTAATTTTGAACTCCTCCACTACAGCTGCTGATAAGTTCCATATCAAGTTTATGACGACAACTGATTATGACGTCTTAAACTTGATATGGAACGAAAAATTCGACGTAGCCTTCGCCAACGTCCATACTACGTTGAATACACCGGTTCTCGTCCGATCACCGAAGTTAAGCAACATCGGGCGTGGTCAATACTTGGATGGGTGACCGCCTGGGAACACCACGTGACGTTGGCTTTTGCATTTTTTTAAATAAACTATAACTTATCATGCCATTTAGTTAAATGTTTTGAATTTTATTTAAATTATTAACTAGCTGCGCCTTTTTTTTGTGTGGATGGGAAATTATCAAATAACTTCTCCCGCTCTGGGTGGAGCGGGAGGGCGTGTCAGACTTCTACTGACTAAAACCCACCCGCGTTCCTTCAGTTGCCTGTGCCAGGGCCACGGTAACTCTTTCGAACAGCCCGCAACCCTGGCGGGAACTAGCTGCGCCCTGCGGTTTCACCTGCATAAATTTTGATCACTGGGGAATATCGAGATAAAAAGTATCATATTCCTAATCCAGGTCATGGTCAACCCACGTGTCAAATTTCATCCAAATCCGTTCAACCGTTTTAAACAAATTCACTTTCGCATTTATAATATTAGGATAGCTTGTGCGCGCGACTTCGTCCGCGTGAAATTTCTCGTCCCCCGACCCACCCCGCCGCATCGCATCGCCTGCCCGCGCTCTTACTCCTACTTCGTTTTTGCTCGGCTGCTTAGGGTCCTGGCGTGCTGCACGGTGCTGTTACATAGCCTATAGCCTTCCTCAAGAATTGGGCTAGTTCCAGAGATTAGCGCGTTCAAACATACAAACTCTTCAGGTTTATTATTAGTATAGATAATTTAGTACCTGGGCGACCGAGCTCTGCTCTGATGAAAATAGAGAAAACGAATTTTCACAGATATGAGACCTAGCTAGGTCGATTTTTCGCCCCCGTAAGCCCCTATATTGCAACTATAATCAAAATCGTTAGAGCCGTTTTAGAGAACGTGCTATCAAATATATGGGTACAAATATTGCTCATTTACTAGGATTTCAAACTACATGACGTCACAAAGTTGATACGAAACGAAAAATTGGACCTAGCAATGGCCAACGTCCATACTACGTTGAATACACCGGTTCTCGTCCGATCACCGAAGTTAAGCAACATCGGGCGTGGTCAGTACTTGGATGGGTGACCGCCTGGGAACACCACGTGACGTTGGCTTTTTGCAGTTTGTAATTATTTTGCCTGCTTGCTTAGTTTTGTACAATAATACCTACAGTTGGCGTGGTTGGTTAAGATACCACCTATCATGCCGCAGGTCGTGGGTTCGATTCCCATCCAGGACAAACATTTGTGTGCATGTACATGTCTGTTTGTCCTGAGTCTGGGTGTAATTATCTATACAAGTATTTATTTACAAAAAAAAAAGTAGTGTATGTAGTATATTATCAGTTATCTGGTTTCCATAGTACAAGCTCTGCTTAGTTTGGGATCAGATGACCATGTGTGAAAAATGCACTATGCAAGTGCATCCAAGGACAAACCCCGGTTGGTGCAGGATTATTGTTGTGCGTGGAAACAAAACATATTGGCCTATGGGTCTAGGTGGCTAAAGTGGATTGGGTTACTTGAAGAACTATGTCCCGTGCCTGACCAATGTTATATATTATACACGGATAAAATGGCAGTGGTTGACTTGCACACTCAATAATGGGCCCCCGGAAACGGCCGCTAGCACATAGTGACGTAGCGACAACGGGGCAACACTTCCTGAGATGCTTGAGGAGTGGAGAGGTATTCCACGGCTATCAGGACAATCCCGGAAGTACGGTCAAGATCCCTACCAGCACCTTACTGGAATACTTCCTTCCTCCGAGCACGTTTGCTCTTGCGAATCTCCACTCAGCCGGCCAATAAAGGCAAGAAAGAGGTGGGAGCTCTGTTCCTCGTCAGTGTTCACTCCAGCCGGCCAATAAAGGCAAGCCAGAGATGAGGACAAGATTTCTCTCGGGAGATAGGGTCCGTGGGGTCGCTACTGCCCAACAGCTCGCCACATGCTGCCCTGCGGGTTTCTGTATCTCTCTTGGTCTGGCTCCTCATCCTAGACCCGTCCCGGCAAAGTAAACTCGCGCAAGCCCCACCACGACGTCAACGTAGAGATACAGCGGTGGGTTATTATTATTATAATGCCGAATGCGAACACCGTTTTTAGTAAGGGTATTTATGAAATAAGTAAGGTGTGTCGTATTTTAATAGGATAAACAAACAGTTTTGCTCTGGTAATAATAACACAAAAATGTGTAACCAAATCCCATTTGAATGAAGCATATTTGAGCAGATTTTTTTTAAGTACGTACAAATTGTGTATATTATTTATTATATAGGGTACGACCGTATTATAAACTTACAAATGGAAAACCAGGTGATGGGGTTGCTGTAGAGCATATTGCTAGTATCATGTTTTATCTTAAACACCTGCGGTTAACAATACAAGAAATGTTTACACCCATCATTAGTTTAAAGCGTATAATTTAGAGGCGACTGACCATTTTTTCCGTTGCTTGGTGAAGCGGGGTGCGTGCGATATATTTTATTCCCTAGTTTCTTCGTGTTCAACTGGGGCAAAGATTTCTGTAGCGTATCCACGCAGTGGGATGCTGGCTTCACCGCTGCTATCTGGCTCCTGAAACAAAACGGAAATAGTCATAGTCACGTGCTGTTCTAACTTGTTGAAATACTGAATAAATATATTCCCGCAGCTTCACCTGCGTTGAGAACGGAAATTATACCACGGGAACATGCTACCGGGATTAAAAGTATCCTATGTCCTAACCTAGGTTAGCATTATATTATCTGTGCTGTGCCCAGGTTATGGTCTACACGTGTGCCAAATTTCATCCAAATCCGTAAAGGTAACAGACAGACCGACAGATAGAGTTGCTTTCTCATATTTTATTTTATTAGAATAGATGTTGAAATAAAAGGAATGCAAATCTAATTAAATGGCTTAATGAGTTTTTATTTCTAAAATGCAAAAAGCCAACGTCACGTGGTGTTCCCAGGCGGTCACCCATCCAAGTACTGACCACGCCCGATGTTGCTTAACTTCGGTGATCGGACGAGAACCGGTGTATTCAACGTAGTATGGACGTTGGCGAAGGCTACGTCGAATTTTTCGTTCCATATCAAGTTTAAGACGTCATAATCAGTTGACGTCATAAACTTGATATGGAACTTAACACATTTTTAATTTATGGAATTAAACATATTTTTCACAAAGTACGGGTGGCGTGTTTAAAGAAGTGGTTCTATACCGGCTGAAAATCATACCAAAATTAGTTCTTCCTTAATGCCTATGAGATCTGAGCTTCAGCAGCTGTAGTGGGGGAGTTCAAAAATAGGACATGTCAAAGATGTAAAAAAGTTATGAATAAAGTAATTTTATACCGCGCCAAAACCTTATGGAACGGTTTTTGGGTTCACCTTCAACCCAAAAAAATAGTCAGCTACATGGAAGTGGGGGGGGGAATATTTATGTCAATCGCGTAATTTTACTTAATTGTTGCGATGCCACATCAGGGTTATATTCGAAACTATGGGTAGTAAGGTAAAGCCGTCAAAGGAACGATACATAGTTAAAATCATAATCCTGCTTTGGCTTTGCCGTAGTCGGGTAAATACGAAAATACATATTAAAATAATTAATGGCTTGATGAGTTTTTGGTGCTAAAAAGTAAAAAGCCAACGTCACGTGGTGTTCCCAGGCGGTCACCCATCCAAGTACTGACCACGCCCGATGTTGCTTAACTTCGGTGATCGGACGAGAACCGGTGTATTCAACGTAGTATGGACGTTGGCGACATACAAGCTCAAATAACGGATCATGTTCAACACAATGTGATGACGTCATTATTACTACTAACCTGTTATCTTCAGGCAAGGACATAGACCGGCAAGTTTTTCGGTTCTCTTCATAGATCCATATCGCGTGTATCGCGACTAAGGGTTTCACGTTTACATTAGCAGGGATATCCTCTTCGACTTTATACTTGAGGACATTTGGATCTTGGTTGTTTGACTTCAGAGAGCAAGAACTCATGCGATCTCTCACTTCATCACACTCCGGCGAGAGGAAATCTTGAGGTGGATTTATTCCGTAAAAAAAAAATAAACACATTTAAACATAATCTATTATTACGTTTTATATTAAAAAAAACAATCATAATAATATCTTGTAAGAAGAATGTAAATTAGCGCCATCTATCTGTATTAAAATAAAACACATAGGTTGGACGCAACACACTTCTGTCGCTAGTTCTAAATTCTGCCGTATGTTTAAGTGGCGTTATCTACTTTGTAATACAAAAATGTCGCCTTTACTCAATCTTCTATCAAAGTAACCTCCTTGTATATTCTGCAGCCCTATTACTCTCAACTCGGGATTGGAGTCCGAGTCGTCGGTCGTTGCCGTATCGAGCGAATTGAATTTTATGTACACAAATTGTAGAATGCAAATAAATTATTTAGTATTGACTATGATTACATTACATGATTATTAATTTATTTATGATGATCAAACATATTTGAGGTCACATTTATATGTATACTGATGTCTAGGTATAAACTTTGTATAAATTGAAAAAAAAAGAAAAATCATCAATCTTCGATCAATAATATAATAAGTATATTATATTGATCGAATTCATCAGTTGTTTTTACAATGCATGTGCTCGAAAAGAGCGTATTCCAAGCAGCCAAATTGTGCGGCTTTCCGCACAATTTGGCTGCTTGGAAAACGCTCTTGCCACTTTGCCACAATTTCGCACGAGTGCTTTTTACTTTCAGTTTTTTTTTTTAAGTTTTAACTCCGTCGTCAGCCTGACGCAGAGTTTTTATTATTTGAGAAAAGTTTTACTAATTAATGAAGTCATACATATAAAAGGTATGTACAATAAAACGAACACTTCATTTAACGCGTTATTAACTACTATAGATTTAGATTTTGATCGATAAATTAATTTTAAATATAAGCCCACCATTTTACTAATTTCTTGCTTAATTCAGAGTCGATCTGTGTAAATCTGCTAAAAATGTCGAGTTCAAGTGACGAATCAATTAAATTAACCCCGGAAAATGTTATTCAAGAAGCACAAATTGCCAACAACAGCCTCTTACCAGATAAATCAAAAGAAAAACACTTATTCAATATAAATATTTTTTTTATTTCCTCGCACAATGCATAGTAAAACATTGTAAGATACACGTGTGTAAAATGATTCCCCACTCGTGTCACTTAAATACACACGCTCGTGTATAAAAATGCCACTCGTCGGATATCACCTTATTTCCGCACTTGTAGCATTAATAATAACTTTTTTAGCTTCCTGTTGGAAGTAACTCTTTCGCTGTATTTTGTTAATTTTTCACACTGAAAAAGTTTCATGAATGTATGACGTCAGTTTAGATGAAATTAAGTGTTCATAGGCTCAGATACTGTGCGTAAACTTCAACTTTGCATTTGCCAACGTCCATACTACGTTGAATACACCGGTTCTCGTCCGATCACCGAAGTTAAGCAACATCGGGCGTGGTCAGTACTTGGATGGGTGACCGCCTGGGAACACCATGTGACGTTGGCTTTTTGCCTGTGGGTTAATTTAGAACTTTTTAAATAGACTGCACAAGAATATATAAACCAAAGGAATTCAGAAAAAAAAATTGCTTAAGTTAAAAAAAAAATTCATAATCCCTTCCTGTATAATTAGTTATAATGCTGACTTTACATTAAAAGCACTTTTAAAATCATACCAAAACAAAATAAAAAAAGAAAACAAAAAGCCAACGTCACGTGGTGTTCCCAGGCGGTCACCCATCCAAGTACTGACCACGCCCGATGTTGCTTAAACTTCGGTGATCGGACGAGAACCGGTATTTTCAACATGGTATGGACGTTGACGATTTCAAGTCTGAATTAGCAAACTACCATCATACGAGTGACGTCATATAGCTAATGAATCATTGAATTTTATACAAGGAGCGGTTTATTACCACGAGATAGCATTGTTATAACCAATTCAAAACACAAAAAGCTACAGTTGACTTTTTATCGCTAAAAGAAACGAACATTAGGTATTTATAGATATAAGGGGTTTATAGCATCGCGACTGTAATGTCGAAAAAGGTAGGCAGGGGTATATACAAGTATCCACTCCTCACCAGTAACAAGCAGACTAATCCTGAGTCTGGGCGGCTGCTAAGAAAATTCCTAATCATTTCAGTAGGCTGCAGTGATAATGGCAAACAATATTCTAATTTTATAAAATTCTTGTCAGTGTTGTTACCTCCGTAATCCAGTACAGCTGTCTCGACTTACAGTGTCGATACTTTCTGGGGAGCCGTTGACTGGAGTTGTGGACTGTTGGTAACTATTGTCCAAATTGTTTGCAGTGTTGTCACACGATGGGTTCCTTGGAGTAGTGGGCGTCATTGAAGATGAGTCGTTCATGGTTTTATGTTCTAGAAGCGAAATGGTAAATGATTACTACATGAATGTCGCGCTGGAAAAGGACTATAAAAAGCAAACACAACAACTGAACGAAATTCTTAACCTATTATATTGTTTGACACTTTTACGATATGTAAAGTCTTTTAATAGAAAATAAAGAATTTTCATGATTTCTTACCTTCTTTTTGCGGCGTCACAGAATCATCCTTAGTTTTTTCTGTAGCACTGAAATCTCCAGATAGCCACGCATTCTTCCTAAGTTTGTTACTGCGTGCAATAGGCGTGTTCGGTAAACTGTAGTTCTTTATATCGAAGTTATATGTCGATTTTTCATTGCTATTCCTATCTTTCAGCAAAGGTTTGATTGAATCTAAGTTGTATTCAGGAACTTTTATGTGCAGTGGTTTGTAAGATTTAGGCGTGAAACTTCTACTGAGTTTTGTATTGGGGCGTTCAACGGTTTGGTCTGTCGTACTGTCATTGTTAGCAAAATTAATTGTACGGTTTGGACTGGAAATGCTACAGTATTCGGTAGAATCACTCCTGTGTAAACGGCCTGGCGTGTCCATTTCTTTGATCGTAGCTTTTATTTTAGCTATGGGGGTGGAACAGGTGCTGGACAAGTCTTTGGCTGCTAAATGTTCGTATCTAATGATCGGGGTATGATCGTTTTGGTCATCATCGGATATGAAGCACTTTTCTGCGACGGACATGGACTTAAGACGAGAATTTCTTATTGTTTCGTAGGTACAGTTTCTTTCTCGCTTTCGGTGGAACTTTCTCGAACTTTGTGTTCCACGTTTTGTAGGCTAAAATACTCGAAGTCGGTTGACGAAGTGGTGTCTCAGGCTTTAGAACTGAATGTGGACCTATTGGTTTATTTACGGGCTGGGATAATTATGTAGCCAAGTTCGTCTACGCCAGATTGCGCTGTAACATAATAAGTTCTAAAAGATCATCTACTATGTATTTCTGGAAATTATTTATAAATATGTATAAGTAGTTGGAAAATGGCACTAAATTATTATATTTACAAAACTGTACGTACATACCTTTTAGCGATATCGCAGATGTCCACCGTTTCTTTCTAAACATAAACTAGCACTTTTTTGGAAATTATTTGATAAACTTAGAAGCTTGTCACTATTACTTTTTAAAACATTAAAAGCGTCTATTACTCGCTGTTTTAAATCACTAACACTTTGAGCTTCTTTGGTATACACCAAACGTTTTAGTTCGGCCCACAAATGAAAGTCAAGGAGTGTTAGGTCTGGTCTGGTGTTCTTGGCGGCCAGTTTATAATAGGTTGGGGAAAAAGTTTCTTCGCATTTTTTAAGAAAATTCAAAACATTTTTTAATATAGTTTATTTACATTTAACTAAAGTATATAGGTACCATTTTGTTCGATAACTTTTTGCCATCTTGTAGGTAGGGACATGATCCCATTGCTATAGAAATTTTGGGACTTCTGGTCAAAATACCGCGACAAGTGGTTTTGGCAGTCCTCTCGTGATGTTAACCTGACACTGCCTAAAAAATTCTGAAGAGACCGAAACAGGTGGAAATCTGAAGGTGCAAGGTCAGGACTATACGGCGGATACATTAACACCTCCCAGCCAAACTCTCTTAATTTTTGCTGAGTGGCTAAAGATGTGCGAGGTCTAGCGTTATCATGATGAAAAACCACACCCCTTCTGTTCATTAATTCCGGCCGCTTTCTCTCAACTTCTTGCTTTAATCTCATCAGTTGTTCGCAGTAGAGTTCAGAATCGATGGTCCTGCCTGGTGGCAACAGCTCATAATGAATAATGCCCTTCCAATCCCACCACACACACAGCATCACCTTGTTGCGAGTTAACCCGGGTTTCGCCACAGTCTGTGAAGCCTGACCGGCCTTTGACCACGACCTTTTTCGCACGTTCTTGTCATACGTGATCCACTTTTCATCACCAGTTATCAGCTTCTTCAAAAATGGTTCGGTTTCATTACGTCGTAATAAAGAATCACAAATGAGTACACGGTTCATTAGGTTTCATTCAGTGAGCTCGTGAGGTACCCAAATGTCGAGCTTTTCTGTGTACCCAGTTTTTTTCAAATGCGCCAAAACTGTTTTGTGGTCAATTTCCAGTTCTTCAGCTACGTCGTAACTACTGATATGCCGATCTAGCTCCACTTTTTCAAAAATGGCATCCATTTTATCCGTAATAGGGCGACCAGAGCGACGGGCATCTTTGACATCAAAATTTCCGGATTGAAAACGCTTAAACCAAATTTGTGCTACTCTCACAGACACTACACTAGGTCCATAAACATCGCAATTTTTTTCGCGGCTTGCGTTGCATTTTTACCTTTTTTGTAGTAAAATTTTAAAATGTATCGAATTTCTTCATTAGATTCACTCATCTTGACGGTACGAAAAACAAATGAAAATCACACATTTTCCTAATTTGAATTTGGAATTATGTTCTTTAAAATTTAAACTTTCAATGATACCAAAACCAGCCAGATACAAATAGTATAGCCAAAGAGATTTTATTACAAGTTCATACATACTATAATGCGAAAAGACTTTTTCCCCAACCTAATAGTTCCACCGCGACGTCCGTGACCTATCCACCTATCATGAGATTGGTTATTGAGATACGCGCACACAGATTGTTCGTAGTGAGCCACACACCTTTCGTGCTGGAAGTACATGCCTAGCAGATTGAGCAGAGGAACGTCTTCCAACATGGTGTCGTACCCTAGGTAGATACGTTATTCCCGTAAATCGACCATCGATCCCATTGGACTAATTATGCCATCGTGAATTATCGCTGCCCAAACATTAACACTGAAACAAACTTGATGTGCATGTTCTTTAACTTTGTGTGGGTTTTGGAAACTCCACTAGTGCTCGTTGTTCACGTTGTAAATACCTTCGCAGGTAAATAATATGGACTCGTCGCTCCACAAGTTAGCCTGCTCATGGTTCTGCCAGCCAGTGACAAAACTACATGCGGGGTTTGGAATCCGGTGCATGCAAAGCTTGCACGTGTGAGAAATGGTATGGATGCATGTCCACTGAATGAAGTATATATAGCTTCCACACCCCATACTGGATTAAGTACGTCAAATTGATGAGCTTCTTGCCGAGTGCTCCACTTCATGTGTCTTGCGAAATAATCCAGTATGGCGTCTTCAACGTGTCTGGACAAGGGTGGCCGGCCCCTGCCTTGCTAGGTACTCTATATTTGAATATTCGTTCATGTTTACGATAACTATCACCGGGCGGCCGATGTACACGCGGAAACATGAACTACGCGACGTCACGCCGCGCCGTGACTAGTCGCAGGTGACTGAAAACACTGAAGTCTGAAATAAGAGAGAGCGAGAGACGCGGGCGGGCGGAGATGAAAGAGAGAGAGAGCGCGAGATGTCGGCCTCTTTGATATGCTTTCGCGAGCAGGTGCGCCTGCGAAAGGATATCCAAGAGGCCGACGGCAAGTGAGGCGCGTACCAATCGACCGGCTTCAAGGGATAGGATAGCGCTACGAATCTGTCTATACTAATAATAAAGCTGAAGAGTTTGTTTTTTTGTTGGTTTGAACGCTGGAATGGAATGAAAAAAATTAAAAAAATCTCTGGAACTGCCAGTCGGATTTGAAAAAATATTTTTGCATTTGATAGCTCAATTTTTGCTTTCTGACCGCGCTTTATATATTTTTTAATTCTTCTACTAAGTTATAACTTGCGGAGAATATTACGGTCACTCATCTAGAAATATGGACAATTTGTCAAATTTTAATTTTAAAAAAAGTAAAAAAAAAGCTTGGTTTTATTGGTATTAATCTATGAGGTTGAGCCTAGCCAATATAGCCGCAAATATTGGGCTCTCAGTATAAACGTTTTAAGAAAATTCTACTTTCATTTACTTTTCAACCAATAACTTTTGAGGCATTATTTCTTTTTAACTAATTCACAGAGATGTTCAACTTTATGATATAAAAGGCATATTTATGTATTTCTTCAGTTAAACTCATGTTTTGTAGATCCTCAGTACAGACATTAATGAATTGAGGGCCCCAAGTTAAACAGCCTTAAATCTGTATTCTAGAGAGTTGGAAATTTCTTACAATTTAATAAAATCTTAACTAATTTCTAAAATATAAATCATTAAACTGCGATAGGACTTTCTGAGATATATGCTGTGCCACTTTATACAGGCGTCTGGATTGAGAGCCCGAGTCATTTGTTCATAAAAGTTTTAATTCACTTTTAATAAATTTTTGGACCAATTCTTTAAGTTTGTACTATTTTTAACTAAAATCCCTATAAGACACCATTTGTTTCGCAAGAATAAAAAGATGGGCTCTCAGTCCAGATGCACATTTACATGACTACACACAGCCCCACAAAACACCCACTCCTCTCATACATAATGCAGTAGCTATAGGGAACTACCTACTCAGTATTTTTTACTTTTTTCTACATAGACGTGAGTTGTGACGTATGGTTTAACGTTTCAGACGTTATATTTTAGACTCTAAAGGAGAGGATGTTAATGATTTAGTTAGAGGATGAGAAATCATTATGGTGCATTAACATTCTAAAAAAATATGTAGGAGACTACAAAAATAGAACTAGAGAAATTATACTCCAAATGTCTTCCAATATGCGCAAATTGTATATCTCCATAATCTTTGTATAGTGCCATATACTGGTGTTTTTTTGGTATTTTACTTTTTAATTTTGTAAAATAAAAACGCAATATAAGTACAAAGTTTTATTTTAACAGTTAAATCTAAAATCAACCACACATCGGAGTAACAATAGCATTTAAAATGAAAACTTTAGAAATCACATAATACTCATTTTATAAATCAACTTACGCTTTAGAAAATCAATGGATCATAGAAAAGTACCAAACCAGGCAACTAATTAACTTTGGTGTATTCAATACAATTATAAAATATAGAAACGAAGATTAAAATATTTAAGATAGATTAAAAGTGCTAATAGGAAAGTATAACAAGGCAATACCTTCATAAGGTGCGTCTATTCTAAACATCACAACAGTGGAATGTATCGGTGCCACTTACTCTAAATCACATAGCCTTGCACTATAACCACTAAAACGATACAAATTAAAATACGGAAACAATCTAAAAATACAAGAAAACCTATGAAAATATCTTTGGGTTTTCTAAATGCGAGTACACGGACGGATGAGTAACATAATTATGATAGTAACAATATCAGCGACATAATTATGATTGACCAATAAAAGTAATACAAAAATCTATCAACTTTGTACTTGTCAAATTGGACATTTTGAATACAATCGGTGAAGAAAATAATAAGTATATTCCAACGCCTCATCATGCAGTATTGTAATTTGTACTTATGGCTTCAACATCACTAATGTTACAAATAAACAAAAAAACTTAATTCTGGATCAACAGAATGAATCAGTCCTTATCCTCATTCAGATTCAATAGGTTTTCTTCGGATATCTTCGGTAAGCAGCCGCTAGACATCGGAGATCTCCCACTCTTAAGGCTGTTCGCGAGATCTTCTTCTATCTTTCTCTCAAGAAACTCGAAGTCATCGTTCTCCGCTTGGCACTTGAGGCATTCATCGGATGAAGAGTCTTGGTAGCTCAGCACATTCTCAATGTTGACCTCAACTTCGTCATTTTTGTCGCATGTAGGTAAGGATGGGCTGCTGTTGCTTAGAGCTCGAGATAGGCTAGATGCAGTCGGCCTTAATATTTCGGATTTGGGTCGTACTCTGATGTTGGGAGTTTTCGGTTGGCGAGCGAGGGGGATTTGTGAGCATTTTTCTTTGGGGAATATGCGCTGGATTCGCTTTTCGACGAGTGAAATGCTTCGTTTGAAGACGACGGTATCTTGCGGGCGCTGGTCGTGCGCGCAGCCATCGATGGCGTCTCGTGACTCTGTGTCGGAGTTGTCGCAGCGGAAGTAAACCGTGTCGCAGCCGTTCTCCTGCTTGACCTTGATGAGGCAGCAGTCGTCTTCCTTCTCGCACAGTATCTCGTGCAAGGACCCGTGCAACGGTATCAGTTTCACTTTACCGCCGAAATTGTCTTGCATCGTTGATAGGTCGTCGTCAATGTATAAGTCCTCGGTACTTCTAGCTTCCTGAAGACGAAAGAATATATTAGAAACACATCCCTGTTCTAATTTTAAACCCGCAAGTTAGTTTTGGCCATAAATATAGCACATTGAGATTTAGAATAAGTTCGGCTTCGTAGAGCGTCGTCGCTGTCACTCATACATATGAATGACAGTCTCTTCGTAGAGCGTCGTCGCTGTCACTCATACACATGAGTGACAGTCTCTTCGTAGAGCGTCGTCTCTGTCACTCATACATATGAATGACAGTCTCTTCGTAGAGCGTCGTCGCTGTCACCCATACACATTAGAATCATCATCTGTCAATATGTTTGAATTATTATGAGAAGAATGCATGACTGTGTTAATTAGCTTAGGCCGTTCTATTTAAAATAAATAAATAAATGGAACGCTCTACGAAGAGACTCACTCATGTGTATCCCACACACGAGTGACATTCTCTTCGTAGAGCGTCGTCTCTCTCACTCATACATGTGTGTATTACTTCTAATCTCAATGTGTCATGTCTACGGGTACTGTACTAAAGCCTACTTACCTGTAAAGCATTGAAAGCCTGGCACCTCTTCAAAGCATTAACATGAAAATCCTCAGTCAGTGAATCTTCCATTGACTGGTTCATTTTGTCCTTAGTACAGGTATTGTTGTTTGTACTACCATTATTATTGCCTCCGTCACAGATAGTGACATTCACGCAGTTGTCTAGGACTTGGAGACTATTCTCTCCGGAACGAGTGAAAGTGATATGTAGTAGAGGTTTGTTGTTCCCGTTGATTTTGACACGAGAGAACGATTTCATTGGTTCTTTCTTTGTGGCTCTCGATTCTTCGTTATTGGTTAAAGACTCTATGATATTAGCGACTCCTCTGTTGACGATGTCTTCGTTCTTCGAACCACTAGAAGCTTCGTCGGATATTTCTTGCATTAGATGTTGGAACTCTTGGCGTATCATATCTCTGATGAACACTTCGATGCTCCTTGTGTCTGTTGATTGGTCGATCTTTAGCTCGGATTCTTTTGGTCGGCTATCGGTTAATGTTCTGGAATTAAAAGTTATTTTAATTGAAATAATTTCTTTGAAAATGAAACATACAGTAGTCTATTGAAACAATAAAGTATCAAATGCAAAAGCCAACGTGGTGTTCCCAGGTGGTCACCCATCACAGTACTAACCATGGTTGGACATGGTCCATTGGAACGAAACCTATTTATTATGATAATAATGATAAGTAATAAAATAATTACCCTCGTTCCGATTCAGCCCTCCAGTGTTGAAGTTCAGGGCTCCGGTGTCGATGTTCAGGGCTTCTAGAAAAGTTGACACTCTTAGCGATTGTATCCCGCGCTTGGCAAAATTGCTCCCATTGGTGCCCTGTAAAATATTTTTATCATACAAGCATCAATTAAATATTGACTTAATTCTTAAGACAATCATCATCTTCCTGCCCTTATCCCATGTTAATTGGGGTCGGCGCAACACGTTTTCTTCTTCCATTCTCCCCTGTCAACCGTCACACTATCATTCACTCCCTTCTCTTTCATATCATTCTTCACACAATCCATCCATCTTTTCTTCGGCCTTCCTCTCCCTCTCCATCCATCAACATGTATATTCATCACTCTTTGAGTCACATGCGTTTCGTCCCTTCTCATCACATGCCCATACCAAGCCAAACGATTTCCTTTCAACTTTTCTGTCACTTGCGCCACTTTCAAACTTCCTCTTATACACGTATACTCATTTCTTACTTTATCCATTCTCGTCACTCAACACATCCATCTCAACATTCTCATCTCCGCTGCATGCAATCTTTTTTAATCCGTCTTCTTCACGGCCCAGCATTCAGACCCATAAAGTACGACAGGCCTTATCACGGACTTATAAATTTTCCCCTTTAACTTGAGGGGCATCCGTGGGTCACAAGTTGTTCCTGTGACCTGTCGCCATTTCATCCATCCTGAGTTGATCCGGTGCAATACGTCTCGGTCTACTTTGCCATCTCCTTGGACAAGCGACCCGAGGTACCGAAAGTCGGAACAGATCGATAAGGGCGTTCCGGCGAGAGATATGGGCACAGGACTGGAGAGACCGCCAAAATCACAAAACAGATACTCAGTTTTGGTCCGACTTACTCTCAGGCCAACGGTCTCGAGTCCTTCCCACCACACCTCCAATCTGCTCTGGACCTCTAAGCCGTTCTCGGCAATCAGCACAATGTCATCAGCGAACAGCATACACCAGGGAGCCGCTTCCTGGATATCAGATGTAAGAGCATCCATTATCTGCACGAAGAGGTAAGGGCTGAGTGCTGATCCCTGGTGTAAGCCGACAGCCACATTGAAGCTGCCAGTAGTGCCCACTGTAGACCGGACTTGGGTACTGCATCGGCTGTACATCGCTCTAATCAACTACACATACTTCCCTGGCACACCTTTCTCCTTCAGCGCCCACCACAAAACTTCACGAGGCACTCGGTCGTATGCCTTTTCGAGGTCAACAAATACCATGTGCAAGTTCTTATGCGCACCTCTGTATTTCTCGCACAGCTGGCTGATAGCAAAGATTGCATCTGTTGTTCCTCGACCAGGCATAAAACCGAATTGGTTTTGCGAAATTTCACTCTTCTCTCAGTCGCCTTTCAATAACCTCCCAAAACTCTCTCTTCTCCCAAACCTTCATACTATGTGACATTAGCTTTATTCCTCTATAGTTGTTGCACTCCAGCACATCACCATTGTTTTTAAAGATGGGCACCACCGAACTGTTACACCATTCGTCAGGTATGGCTTCTTCCAGCAACAACTTATTGAAGAATAAAGCTAACCACGTCCATCCATCTACTCGTAATAACTTCCATACTTCAACTGGTATTTCATCCGGACCTATTGCTTTACCATTCTTCATCCCATTTATTGCTATTCTCACTTCATCCATACTAATCATTCTCACTAACCCTCATTTACTAGTTTATTCCCAAGCACACCACTCCAGTCATTCTCCTCATTCATTAGTCTTTCAAAATAGCTCTTCCACCTATCCTTAATTTTCTCATCATCCGAAAGAACTGTTCCAGTTTCATCCTTTATACACTTTATCTTACAAATATCCCTCGTCTTTCTCTCTCTAGCTCTAGCAAGCCGGTAAAGATGTTTTTGGCCTGCTGGCTTATCCAGTGTGTTATAAAGCTTCTCCTGGGCTTTTGCTCTTGCTATGGTCACAGCTTTCTTGGCTTTTTTCTTTAGAGCATCATACTCACTCTTTTTTTCTGCTTTCAAATTAACATTCTCATCTTCAACACTCTGCCATTCCTTGAACTTCTTATCCTGCAACACATTCTGTATTTCTGTCGACCACCACCATGTATCCCTATCTATCGTACCCTTTCCTTTCGTCTCTCCCAAAATATCTTTCGCTGCACTCCTAATATACCCTGCCATTTCATTCCAACATTCATTTACACTTCGACCATTCATGTCCCACATATCTATCATTTTATCCACTACTCGCTCTTTAAATTTCTTCGCATAGTCATTCTTCTCCAGCATATGCCATTTTATTTTGGGAGGAGGTCGCTCTTTGTTTTCTTGGGCTTTCTTTCTACAACCATTTCCATAATTAGGGGTCTGTGCTGTGAGACTTAGATCTTCTCCCGGTATCACTTTGCAATCTTTAATATGCTTTAAGTAGTTGAGTCGTACTAGAAAGTAATCAATTTGCGTCTTGTGATTGCCACTTTTGTACGTAATTACGAGTAGGTGTCCATCCTTCTTCTGGAACCAAGTGTTGGCTACTGCCAGGTCAAATACGGTAGCGGATTGCAGCAATGTCTCTCTCTCGTTATTGACGTTACCAAATCCCCATCCTCCATGCACTCTTTCATAAACTCCTCGCATTCTTCCCACATGTCCATTAAAATCACCTCTAACTATCAATTCTTCATGCACCGGAATGTTCATCAAAACTGTGTCAAAGTCCTCCCAAAACTTCTCATTCACCCTTTCATCGCATCTCACCTGCGGTGCGTAATTCTTAAGACAATATTAATAAAAATTAGGCTTAAAGTAACTTTTTGGACTGAAAGTTTTGAGCCTAAGTACCTTCAAGTGTCATTATTGTCTCGCGCTGCATAATTTGCGAATACCCTCTTTAATATAAATACATAGTTTCATGTAATTAGCATCGTTACGCTTTTAGTAATCAATCCGTACCTAAACATCATCATGTTTCAGTCATCCGAGGCCCATCCCTAGACTTAAAACTTTTCAATCCGATGATTGAGACATGATGATGTTGTTTACGGATTAATTAGTAAAAGCGTAATGATGCTAATGTTTTTTTTTTTTAATGGCATCTCGTACCTGGCCTTGAGAAGCCGTGACTACTTAACCGGTCAATCCTGAGGCTGCATTGAGCGAACTCAAAGCCTCCAGACAGGGAATAAAACTTATAAATTAAGCGACTGCACGCTAAGAGAACCCCCTGTGGGGAACGAAGAGTGTCGCTGGAGGGAGGACGTCAGCTACGCCACCAGATGGCACTTCTTCACTGAGCACGGGATGGGGGGGACGGGGGCGGCGGGGGTCAAATGATATTAATAACATGAGACCGTATTTATACTAAAGAGGATTAGTACTCTTAAAGGTACTTATGCTCAAAACTTTTTAGTCCCCCTGGTACACAATTTAAATAGTAGCTGAAAGTGGTTATAAAATAAACCTTCTCCTTATATGTTGTTATTTAGAACATGGTAGGTGTATTTACCCAGTTTTCTAAATCGGCCAGAAATAATCAATCCTGCAGAATGAAACTGTCGAAAATGGCATCAAATACATAAATAATACTTACTTTTAAAACCGAAGTCCTGCTTAGGTATGTCAAAAGGAATAATATTTTGTTAGTATTAGGTTGGGGAAAAAGTCTTTTCGCATTATAGTATGTATGAACTTGTAATAAAATCTCTTTGGCTATACTATTTGTATCTGGCTGGTTTTGGTATCATTGAGTTCAAATTTTAAGGAACATAATTCCAAATTCAAATTAGGAAAACATGTGACTTTCATTTGTTTTTCGTACCGTCAAGATGAGTAAATATAATGAAGAAATTCGATACATTTTAAAATTTTACTACAAAAAAGGTAAAAATGCAACGCAAGCCGCGAAAAAAAATTGCGATGTTTATGGACCTAGTGTAGTGTCTGTGAGAGTAGCACAAATTTGGTTTAAGCGTTTTCAATCCGGAAATTTTGATGTCAAAGATGCACGTCGCTCTGGTCGCCCTATTACGGACAAAATGGATGCCATTTTTGAAAAAGTGGAGCAAGATCGGCATATCAGTAGTTACGACGTAGTTGAAGAACTGGAAATTGACCACAAAACAGTTTTGGCGCATTTGAAAAAAAGTGGGTACACAAAAAAGCTCGACATTTGGGTACCTCACGAGCTCACTGAAAGAAACCTAATGAACCGTGTACTCATTTGTGATTCTTTATTACGACGTAATGAAACCGAACCATTTTTGAAGAAGCTGATAACTGGTGATGAAAAGTGGATCACGTATGACAAGAACGTGCGAAAAAGGTCGTGGTCAAAGGCCGGTCAGGCTTCACAGACTGTGGCGAAACCCGGGTTAACTCGCAACAAGGTGATGCTGTGTGTGTGGTGGGATTGGAAGGGCATTATTCATTATGAGCTACCACCAGGCAGGACCATCGATTCTGGACTCTACTGCGAACAACTGATGAGATTAAAGCAAGAAGTTGAGAGAAAGCGGCCGGAATTAATCAACAGAAGGGGTGTGGTTTTTCATCATGATAACGCTAGACCTCACACATCTTTAGCCACTCAGCAAAAATTAAGAGAGTTTGGCTGGAAGGTGTTAATGCATCCGCCGTATAGTCCTGACCTGGCACCTTCAGATTTCCACCTGTTTCGGTCTCTTCAGAATTCTTTAGGCAGTGTCAGGTTAACATCACGAGAGGACTGCCAAAACCACTTGTCGCGGTATTTTGACCAGAAGTCCCAAAATTTCTATAGCAATGGGATCATGTCCCTACCTACAAGATGGCAAAAAGTTATCGAACAAAATGGTACCTACATACTTTAGTTAAATGTAAATAAACTATATTAAAAAATGTTTTGAATTTTCTTAAAAAATGCGAAGAAACTATTTCCCCAACCTATTATATACATTAGAAATAAAAGCCACATGCAAATATAAGTTTTTATTGTGTTACCAACGCAATGCAAATGATAAGAGATATGTATGGTTTAAACCCTCAAAGGAAAAGAGAGGATGTTGAAAGTAGAGCAAATTGCCTGTCTATGGCGTCGTTTTTCCTATAGGTACGGATATCTATATCTGTTTATCTATATATTCTATACTAATAATAAAGCTGAACAGTTGAAGGCTATTTAACGGCACGCTGCGATCCTTGCGAGCGAGGCGGGTGAAACCGAGGTGCACAACTACTATTATAATAAACCGCCAAGCTGATTCCAAGCGCGAGGATTTGCAAAAACATGTATTTTGAGGCCCTCTCGTTTCGTGAATGCCGAATGCGAATACCGTTTTTACTAAGGGTATTTATGAAATAAGTAAGGTGTGTCTAGGGTGTGTCGTATTTTAATAGGATAAGCAAACAGTTTTGCTCTGGTAATAACACAAAAATGTGTAACCAAATCCCATTTGAATGAAGCAGATTTGAGCAGACTTTTTTATGTACGTACAAATTGTGTATATTATTATATTGGGTACGACCGTATTATAAACTTACAAATGGAAAAATAGGTGATGGGGTTGCTGTAGAGCATATTGTTAGTATCATGTTTTATCTTAAACACCTGCGGTTAACAAAACAAGAAATGTTTACACCCATCATTAGTTTAAAGCGTATAATTTAGTGGCGACTGACCATTTTTTCCGTTGCTTGGTGAAGCGGGGTGCGTGCGATATATTTTATTCCCTAGTTTCTTCATGTTCAACTGGGGCAAAGATTTCTGTAGCGTATCCACGCAGTGAGATGCCGGCTTCACCGCTGCTATCTGGCTCCTGAAACAAAACGGAAATAGTCACGTGCTGTTCTAACTTGTTAAAATACTGAATAAATATATTCCCGCAGCTTCACCTGCGTTGAAAACGGAAATTATACCACGGGAACATGCTACCGGGATTAAAAGTATCCTCTGGCCTAACCTAGGTTAGCATTATATTATCTGTGCTGTGCCCAGGTTATGGTCTACACGTGTGCCAAATTTCATCCAAATCCATTTATCCGTTAAGGCGTGAAAAGGTAACAGACAAACCGACAGGCATAGTTGCTTTCTCATTTTATTATATTAGTATACGTAATGTTGAAATAAAATTGCTACTATAATATTTAACACGGAATACAAAACTAATTAAATGGCTTGATGAGTTTTTATTTCTAAAATGCAAAAAGCCAACGTCACGTGGTGTTCCCAGGCGGTCACCCATCCAAGTACTGACCACGCCCGATGTTGCTTAACTTCGGTGATCGGACGAGAACCGGTGTATTCAACGTAGTATGGACGTTGGCGAAGGCTACGTCGAATTTTTCGTTCCATATCAAGTTTAAGACGTCATAATCAGTTGACGTCATAAACTTGATATGGAACTTATCAGCAGCTGTAGTGGGGGACTTCAAAATTAGGACATGTCAAAGATGTAAAAAAAGTTATGAATAAAGTAATTTTATACCACGCCAAAACCTTATGGGACGGTTTTTGGGATCACCTTCAACCCAAAAAAATAGTCAGCTACATGGAAGTTGAATACCTACTTATGTCAATCGCGTAATTGTACTTAATTGTTGCGATGCCACATCAGGGTTATATTCGAAACTATGGGTAGTAAGGTAAAGCCGTCAAAGGAACGATACATAGTTAAAATCATAATCCTGCTTTGGCTTTGCCGTAGTCGGGTAAATACGAAAATACATATTAAAATAATTAATGGCTTGAGTTTTTGGTGCTAAAAAGCAAAAAGCCAACGTCACGTGGTGTTCCCAGGCGGTCACCCATCCAAGTACTGACCACGCCCGATGTTGCTTAACTTCGGTGATCGGACGAGAACCGGTGTATTCAACGTAGTATGGACGTTGGCGAAGGCTACGTCGAATTTTTCGATCCATATCAAGTTTAAGACGTCATAATCAGTTGACGTCATAAACTTGTTATGGAACTTATCAGCAGCTGTAGTGTGTTCAAAATTAGGACATGTCAAAGATGTAAAAAAAGTTATGAATAAAGTAATTTTATACCGCCCCAAAACCTTATGGGACGGTTTTTGGGATCACCTTCAACCCAAAAAAATAGTCAGCTACATGGAAGTTGAATATTTATGTCAATCGCGTAATTGTACTTAATTGTTGCGATGCCACATCAGGGTTATATTCGAAACTATGGGTAGTAAGGTAAAGCCGTCAAAGGAACGATACATAGTTAAAATTATAATCCTGCTTTGGCTTTGCCGTAGTCGGGTAAATACGAAAATACATATTAAAATAATTAATGGCTTGATGAGTTTTTGGTGCTAAAAAGCAAAAAGCCAACGTCACGTGGTGTTCCCAGGCGGTCACCCATCCAAGTACTGACCACGCCCGATGTTGCTTAACTTCGGTGATCGGACGAGAACCGGTGTATTCAACGTAGTATGGACGTTGGCCATTGCTAGGGCCAATTTTTCGTTTCGTATCAACTTTGTGACGTCATGTACCTAGTTTGAAATCCTAGTAAATGAGCAATATTTGTACCCATATATTTGATAGCACGTTCTCTAAAACGGCTCTAACGATTTTGATTATAGTTGCAATATAGGGGCTTACGGGGGCGGAAAATCGACCTAGCCTAGGTCTCATATCTGTGAAAATTCGTTTTTTCTATTTTAATCAGAGCAGAGCTCGGTCGCCCAGGTACTAAATTATCTATACTAATAATAAACCTGAAGAGTTTGTATGTTTGAACGCGCTAATCTCTGGAACTAGCCCAATTCTTGAGGAAGGCTATAGGCTATGTAACAGCACCGTGCAGCACGCCAGGACCCTAAGCAGCCGAGCAAAAACGAAGTAGGAGTAAGAGCGCGGGCAGGCGATGCGATGCGGCGGGGTGGGTCGGGGGACGAGAAATTTCACGCGGACGAAGTCGCGCGCACAAGCTATCCTAATATTATAAATGCGAAAGTGAGTTTGTATAAAACGGTTGAACGGATTTGGATGAAATTTGACATGTGGGTTGACCATGACCTTTTTTTTTTTTGTGGATGGGAAATCATCAAATAACTTCTCCCGCTCTGGGTGGAGCGGAAGGGCGTGTCAGACTTTTACTGACTAAAACCCACCCGTGTTCCTTCAGTTGCCTATGCCAGAGCTACGGTATCTTTTTCAAACAACCCGCGACCCCAGGGTTAGGAATATGATACTTTTTATCTCGATATTCCCCAGGGATCAAAATTTATGCGGGTGAAACCGCAGGGCGCAGCTAGTTCCCGCCAGGGTTGCGGGCTGTTCGAAAGAGTTACCGTGGCCCTGGCACAGGCAATTGAAGGAACACGGGTGGGTTTTAGTCAGTAGAAGTCTGACACGCCCTCCCGCTCCACCCAGAGCGGGAGAAGTTATTTGATGATTTCCCATCCACAAAAAAAGGCGCAGCTAGTTAATAATTTAAATAAAATTCAAAACATTTAACTAAATGGCATGATAAGTTATAGTTTATTTAAAAACATGCAAAAAGCCAACGTCACGTGGTGTTCCCAGACGGTCACCCATCCAAGTACTGACCACGCCCGATGTTGCTTAACTTCGGTGATCGGACGAGAACCGGTGTATTCAACGTAGTATGGACGTAGGCTACGTCGAATTTTTCGTGTACTATCTATCAACTTTGTGACGTCATATTATTCAAAATGTCTGAGCATTCTATAGACTAAATTGTCCATAGTTAAACGAAAAGGATCCAACCACCATTAAATGTGTTGTGGGTTGGATGGATCCTTTTCGTTTAACTATGGACAATTATTAGGTACGTATCAACAAAATTATTATTTAAAAAGTAGCTAAAAAATGTTGGTTTGAAGTTTTTATTTCTAAAATGCAAAAAGCCAACGTCACGTGGTGTTCCCAGGCGGTCACCCATCCAAGTACTGACCACGCCCGATGTTGCTTAACTTCGGTGATCGGACGAGAACCGGTGTATTCAACGTAGTATGGACGTTGGCGACATACAAGCTCAAATAGCCGATCATGTTTAACACAATGTGATGACGTCATTGCTACTACTAACCTGTTATCTTCAGGCAAGGACATAGACCGGCAAGTTTTTCGGTTCGCTTCATAGATCCATCTCTCGTGTATCGCGACTAAGGGTTTCACGTTTACATTAGCAAGGATATCCTCTTCGACTTTATACTTCAGGACATTTCGATCTTGGTTGTTTGACTTCAGAGAGCAAGAACTCATGCGATCTCTCACTTCATCACACTCCGGCGAGAGGAAATCTTGAGGTGGATTTATTCTGTAAAAAAAAATGAAATACATTTTCATTTAAACATAATCTATACGTTTTATATATATAAAAAAACCATTAATTAATATCTTGTAAGAAGAATGTAAATTAGCGCCATCTATCTGTATTAAAATAAAACACATACGTTGGACGTAACACAGTTCTGTCGCTAGTTCTAAATTCTGCCGTAAGTTTAAGTGGCGCTATCTACTGACTAACACATTTTAATGTCGGCTTTACTCAATCTTCTATCAAAGCAACCTCCTTGTATATTCTGCAGCCTTAGTACTCTCAACTCGGGATTGGAGTCCGAGTCGTCGGTCGTTGCCGTATCGAGCGGTGAGGAGGTGGTTTCCTCGGCGCTTAGAAATAACAGCCGATATTCGCAAGACTAGGCAGACATATAACATTTATCCAAAGCTTCCTCTTTCCTACAATTTGCTGTGCCCGACTGGGTACACAATGATTACAGATAATTTTATGTACACAAATCGTAGAATGCAAATAAATTATTTAGTATTGACTATGATTAGATTACATTACATGATTATTAATATAATAATAAATATAATAATATTAATATCCTGGGATACGGACTGATATACTACATACACTACTTTTATTTTGTAAATACATAATTATATAGATAATTACACCGACTATTAATTTATTTATGATGATCAAACATATTTGTGGTTACATTTATATGCATACTGATGTCTAGGTATAAACTTTGTATAAATTGAAAAAAAAAAGGAAAAATCATCAATCTTCGATCAATAATACATTATTGATCAAAGTCATCAGTTATTTTTACAATGCATGTGCTCGAAAAGAGCGTTTTCCAAGCAGCCAAATTGTGCGGAAAGTGCCACTTTGCCACAATTTCGCACGAGTGCTTTTTACTTTTTTTTTTTTTTTCTAATTTTTAAGTCCGTCGTCAGCCTGACGCAGACTTTTTATTATTTGAGAAAAGTTTTACAAATTAGTCAAGTCATACATATAAAAGGTACAATAAAACGAATACTTCCTTTAACGCGTTATTAATTACTATAGATTTAGATTTTGATCAATAAATTAATTTTAAATATAAGCCCGCCATTTTACTAATTTTTTGCTTAGTTCAGAGTCGATCTGTGTAAACCTGCTAAAAATGTCGAGTTCAAGTGACGAATCAATTAAATTAACCCCGGAAAATGTTATTCAAGAAGCACAATATGCCAACAACAGCCTCTTACCAGATAAATCAAAAGAAAAACATTTAGGTATTCAATATATATATATATTTTTTATTTCGTCGCACAATGCATAGTAAAACATTGTAAGATACACGTGCGTAAGATGTTTCCCCACTCGTGTCACTTATACACACGCTCGTGAATAAAAATGCCACTCGTCGGATATCACCTTATTTCCGCACTTGTAGCATTAATAATAACTTTCTTAGTTTCCTGTTGGAAGTAACTCTTTCGCTATATTTTGTTAATTTTTCGCACTGAAAAAGTTTCATGAATGAATAACGTCAGTTTAGATGAAATTAAGTGCTCATAGGCTCGGATACTGAGCGTAAACTTCAGCTTTGCATTCGCCAACGTCCATACTACGTTGAATACACCGGTTCTCGTCCGATCACCGAAGTTAAGCAACATCGGGCGTGGTCAGTACTTGGATGGGTGACCGCCTGGGAACACCACGTGACGTTGGCTTTTTGCCAGTTAATTTAGAACTTTTAAATAGACTGAAACCAAATTTGAATATAAACCAAAGGAATTCAGAAAAAAAATACTAAAGTTAAAAAAAAAATTCATAATCACTTACTGTATAATTAGCTATAATGCTGACTTTACATTAAAAGCACTTTTAAAATCATACCAAAACAAATTAAAAAAAAAACAAAAAGCCAACGTCACGTGGTGTTCCCAGGCGGTCACCCATCCAAGTACTGACCACGCCCGATGTTGCTTAAACTTCGGTGATCGGACGAGAACCGGTGTTTTCAACATGGTATGGACGTTGACGATTTCAAGTCTGAATTAGCAAACTACCATCATACGAGTGACGTCATATACCTAATGAATCATTGAATTTTATACAAGGAGCGGTTTATTACCACGAGATAGCATTGTTATAACGAATTCAAAACATAAAAAGCTACAGTTCACTTTTTATCGATAAAAGAAACGAACATTAGGTATTTATCGATATAAAGTGTTCATTTCATAGCATCACGACTGTAATGTCGAAAAAGGTAGGTAGGGGTGTATACAAGTATCCACTCCTCACCAGTAAGTAAGAAAATTCCTAATCATTTCAGTAGGCTGCAGTGATAATGGCAAATAATATTCTAATTTTATAAAATTCTTGTTAGTGTTGTTACCTCCGTAATCCAGTACAGCTGTCTCGACTTACAGTGTCGATACTTTCTGGGGAGCCGTTGACTGGAGTTGTGGACTGTTGGTAACTATTGTCCAAATTGTTTGCAGTGTTGTCACACGATGGGTTCCTTGGAGTAGTGGGCGTCATTGAAGATGAGTCGTTCATGGTTTTATGTTCTAGAAGCAAAATGGTAAATGATTACTACATGAATGTCGCGCTGGAAAAGGAGTATAAAAAGCAAACACAACAACTGAACGAAATTCTTAACCTATTATATTGTTTGACACTTTGACGATATGTAAAGTCTTTTAATAGAAAATAAAGAATTTTCATGATTTCTTACCTTCTTTTTGCAGCGTCACAGAATCATCCTTAGTTTTTTCTGTAGCACTCAAATCTCCAGATAGCCACGCATTCTTCCTAAGTTTGTTACTGCGTGCAATAGGCGTGTTCGGTAAACTGTAGTTCTTTATATCGAAGTTATATGTCGATTTTTCATTGCTATTCCTATCTTTCAGCAAAGGTTTGATTGAATCTAAGTTGTATTCAGGAACTTTTATGTGCAGTGGTTTGTAAGATTTCGGCGTGAAACTTCTACTGAGTTTTGTATTGGGGCGTTCAACGGTTTGGTCTTTCGTACTGTCATTGTTAGCAAAATTAATTGTACGGTTTGGACTGAAAATGCTACAGTATTCGGTAGAATCACTCCTGTGTAAACGGCCTGGCGTGTCCATTTCTTTGATCGTAGCTTTTATTTTAGCTATGGGGGTGGAACAGGTGCTGGAGAAGTCTTTGTCTGCTAAATGTTCGTATCTAATGATAGGGGTATGATCGTTTTCGTCATCATCGGATATGAAGCACTTTTCTGCGACGGACATGGACTTAAGACGAGAATTTCTTATTGTTTCGTATAGAGGGCTCGCGTCGCTTTTGCTGCATTCTTTCTCGCTTTCGGTGGAACTTTCTCGAACATTGTGAATTACAACTTTATGTTCGACGTTTTGCTGGCTGAGACATTCGGAGTCGGTTGGGGAAGTGGTGTCCCAGGCTGTAGAACTGAATGTTGCCCTTTTGCTTTGTAGTCGAGCTGGGATTATTATGTAGCCTAGCTCGTTCAGATTACGCTGTAATATAAAATAATAAGATTCAATCTTACATAATACATATGTAGACAAGCGCGTATGCAGTAGTGCGTAGGTAAACGGGTCCATACTGCTTACTATCTATTAATATCACACTGTAACTTCAATGTTAGCTTTCGCGCTCCTCTGCGCCAACTTGTCGCTTCCTACAACATTAGAATCGAAAACATTGATATTTTTAATCCAACAGAACGTCAATTTAGGAAATCTGTATTCGATTCTTCCAGGGCTTTAAATTCCGGTAAAATTTTACAACGTTAACTTTCTTTGATAGAGTTACCCGTTAATATTAAAATAACGGTAATAATTTTAACGTTATTTATGTTTCATTTTAACAAATCGGTGATTCACGATAATAAAAAATATGTACTTAAGTACCTACATAATTATAAGCATAATTACATTTGTTTTTTTCTCATCTAGATTCCGGAAATCTAGTTAATACATCAAATTTAAGTTGATTGATGTTGTCGTGATGTGATTCTTATGGTTATAACAGTATGTAAATACAAATTTGTAGATATGCGCCGAATATTCGTATTCGGTACATTCGGCATTTTTTTTTCATGTTCGTATTCGGCCGAATATTCGGTTGATTTGCCGAATAATTAATGAATATTTAAATTATTGTTAATATTTAAAAAAAAAGAACATTTTATTAAACCGCAAGGTTAACTAATTACTAAATAACTGTGGTTTATTCCGAAAGTTGTACATAGTTTTTTGTAAATGAAAGAAACACTACTTTTTGTACCAAGGGCAGAGGGGGCCGTAGCAAACGCTGCCCGGCTCTTGCAGAGCGCCGTACCGACGTGTACAAACCTGTTTACCACGCAGAATTGAACCGAATGATTCGGCCGAATATTCGGTTCGGTTTTCGGTTGAACCTACATTCGGCGCATCTCTACATATTTGTTATTGTCGCGCATCAAATTTTGATAAAGTTACAACCTGACACTGACCGGCAAATTGCAAAAAACAGAAGAAAATTCGCGGGCCACTAGCAATTTTACCGTTAAAACGATATTTCTCGTATTTTACGTTAATGTTAATTAACGTTATATTACTGGTAATGTTATCAAGTAACGGTAAATTTTTGTAACATTACTATG
Organism: Dicycla oo; assembly: GCA_948252095.1. Classification (NCBI taxonomy): domain Eukaryota; kingdom Metazoa; phylum Arthropoda; class Insecta; order Lepidoptera; family Noctuidae; genus Dicycla; species Dicycla oo. Next base: position 21,385,872 of record OX411726.1, on the reverse strand, counting down.
GTTCACAATTGAAATAACGCTACTTAACGGTTATTATTGTATTATTTGCTAACGTTAACAAGCCCTGATTCTATCTTAGCTTTATACATTGTTAAGTGGTGAATTATTTTTTTACTTTTTCTAGTAAGTATTCATTCAATCAATCAATCATTTAATCTTTCACTCCATTCCCTAATGTATTATTTTTATTTTTATCTCATGTAGCATAATAATCAACAAATTAGTAATACCTAAGTGGATATTGTTGTTAGTAGTATAATAACTTTTTCATTAGTAAGATAGTACGTATGTATAACATTTAATTGTATATACTCCTGTTTTTTTTATCCCGAAATAAAATAAAATGTTTATAAATATATGGAAATTAGTAAATAGTTAAAATCATAATCCTGCTTTGGCTTTGCCGTAGTCGGGTAAATACGAAAATACATATTAAAATAATTAATGGCTTGATGAGTTTTTGATTCTAAAAAGCAAAAAGCCAAAGTCACGCGGTGTTCCCAGGCGGTCACCCATCCAAGTACTGACCGCGCCCGATGTTGCTTAACTTCGGTGATCGGACGAGAACCGGTGTATTCAACGTAGTATGGACGTTGGCGAATGCTACACCGAATTTTAGGTCCAAAATATACATGCCAAACATGCAAACTTTGAATTTTATCAACTATTTTTAGACACAGCGTGAACTAGTGGGGCCTTTCACGTGTCATTGACTTCTCTTTCGACAAGACATCAACTTTTTTTTTATTCATCGTTTGGAGTTGGTGGAGACAAAAACATGCAATAAAATTTAGAACACAAATAAAAAATGCAGTAAATGATAAGCATAATAAATGAGATAAATGATATTTATTTTGTAAATAAAATATTAAAAAAAAAAAGGTTTTATCTACTCTCATTTCGTAAAATTCGAATTATAAACTTCGAAACGAGTTTATATTGACATAGTTTATGAACACAATACCGGAATTTAAAAATAAAATAATATTAAACACTTTGTCTCTAACAACGTAATGTTATAACACATTTCTTTTACCACCACTACGTATCACCAAGGAGTTTCCATCTTTTTTTTTTCTAATGGAACGCATATTCGGGGCGCGCCGTCTTATAGCATTACAAAAATGTTTTGATTCCAATTTTTACTCATTCTTTGTAGCAGCGTCCGCTTTAGCGCATGCGCGGTGGTGTGCTGGGTTTTGGCGCCATTCGCACGTTTTGTTGTACTGAATTTCTTGGGAAAATATTTATTTAGGTTCAATGAGGTATTAAAACACTCGTGAGATACTATTAAAAACCTCGACTACGGCTCGGTTTTTAATAGTATCACACTCGTGTTTTAATATCCCTCCTCATTATGCAACCGTTTCATAAACTACTATATTAATAAACACCATGTCAAAGAAGTATCTAAAATACCAGATGACGACAGTGAAATAGTAGAAAAATAAATGACAAAATACAAAAAGCCAACGTCACGTGGTGTTCCCAGGCGGTCACCCATCCAAGTACTGACCACGCCCGATGTTGCTTAACTTCGGTGATCGGACGAGAACCGGTGTATTCAACGTAGTATGGACGTTGGCGACAGACGAGATAAAATAACAGTTGTGTATCCTCGTCATACTGTTAAACTCGTTACTGTATCTACTAAATAGGTTATTATATTGATAAGTTTGTTTGTAAGTAGGTACATTTTTTACTAACCATTTACGGAGTAACTGCCATGTTTATTTACATAAAATAATAAATAAAGGCATGTAATTCGCAGCTAAGTAGGTACCTGTCTACGTCTAATCCTACTTCCTACTAATCCTACTAATAATATAAATACGAAAGTTTGGGAGGATGGATGGATGCTTGTTAGTCTTTCACACAAAAACTACTGAACGGATTTTAATTAAATTTTACAAACATTTAGTTTTTACCCTAGATTAACACATAGAATACTTCTTATCTCGATATTCTTACGGGTTCAAGAGTTATGAAAGCTATCTATGTTACAATTAATAATTATTGTAGTTTTTGATATATTGAAGGCAGAAAACGATAATTTTGTTGTCAGATTGATTGAAATTTATTGACATACCTAGAGACTTCATAAAAATAAATCAAGTTGGCAAAGATAAAATTAAAACAACTTTAAACGAAATAACCCCGTTCTTTTTAGGGTTTACAAATTTTTAGCTTATTGCAGGCCAAAGGAGTGATATAAATATTAAATATACTTAAAATTCTAATATTCATAAAATCAAAATAGTGATTAATGTGAAGATGATTTTTATAAACATTTTTATGAATTTAAAGATTATTGTGATTTTATTTATGCCAGTAATGTATAATGTACTGCTGTTATTTAATTTTAAGTAGGTAGGTATACTAATATGACTGTAGTGTGTAGGTATTTAAATCTTTTGTTACTAAAATAATTCTTAGGTACCAATATCTACTAACTGAATTCTGAAGTATCTAAATAAATAAAAAAATAAAATTTTAATAAAACGGTGAAGGCCCGACTCAACAGCCACAGACCCTATAAAATGTATGTTACAGACAGGACAGCTGAAGTTGTCGAAGGCATCTCTAACAAATATTTATGAATACTTAAGTAAGGCTCAAGGCAGACCAAACGAACAGCTTTGCCTTTTGTTATTGGTTATATAGTTGCATTACTTGCATTAAAGACTTACTCTGTTTATTTTATTTCACTTTCTTATATGAGCTCGCGGCTAAGTAATAACAACTGCACGGGTCGATCCATCAGGTTAAGCTACGCTTGCCGTGGTTGGTCCGTGGTGACCACCTTTACAAACCGACACGCCTCCGTGCCTCGGAAAGCACGTTAAGTCGTTGGTCCCGACCAAAGAGTATAATAATAATACGGGAGAAGAGAGCCCTCTTGCGTCATTTCGAAGCAGCCAGATTCGAAACGCCATCTACACATCTTAACGGGAACTACACGCACATGAATCCGAAAAGTCAGAGGTGCGTGCCTTGGGTTCGAACTCGAGACCACTAGAATTGTCAGTCCGACGGTCTCACCACTAGGCTATCCCTGCTATTGAAGATAGATCTAAAATGATGTACTCCTATACGGGCAATGTCAATATTATGTACCTATGTACTCTTTTACTTCGACACAATGGTAAACAGAGGTATTATTTCAATTTCGAAATCGTATTTATTAGAAAACTTAACACTGGCCAAAATAAGTATGCTCTAGTTTTAAATGTTGCCACCAGATGGTGCATCCCGTTTTATAATCCGAAGTTCTCCGGTGTTATATTACAATTATTCTCTAGAAAAATACTATAAACTAAATTAGAGAACTTAGTTATTTGATTTTCTTATTTTCGTTAAGTTGGGATTACAGAGACATCTATCGATAATTATGAAACTAATAGTTTCTCAGTTAAGTAAAGTAGATGGCGCCTCTTTCTTTACGAACGTAGTGCTTGTTCTAAGTGTGCCCCCCGACTGTCATTCGTGGATCTTTGTCAGTCGTTACGGGTTGTCAGAAGCCCGAAAGTCTGACAATCAGTCTTACCAAGGGGTATCGTATTACCCAATAACTGGGTTGTGGAGGTCAGACAGACAGTCGCCATGTGAAATACTGGTATTCAGCTGCATCCGGTTAGACTGGAAGCCGACCCAAACATAGTTGGGGAAAGGCTAGGCAGATTGATTACTTTCTTATATAAGTATATTTTATTCTGTACAAATCTTAAAACCTGACTGTAAGCCTTTTTGGCACAGTTAAGAGTAGTCAAGACGTTTAGCTGTCAATTTTGTTTATATTTTTCTTTATTACATATTATGTATTCTAGTCAACTTTTCTTTAAAAAAATATTTTTCTTTCACTAACTGACTAATCATAAAATCAAAAGTCAAATTCAATGACACTAGAAAATCCTGGGTCACAGCGAGCACGCGGGGGCGCGCTGCTTAAAAATAAGTACCTAATCTAACTGATGATTTTTTTATCCGAACAAGATTGGAGTTAAGAAATTGTAAATATTAGAGTAAAAATAGTTTTGAAATATACAAAAAGCCCGTAAAAAGTAAGAAAAAACCACTTCGAAATGCAAAAAGTCAACGTCACGTGGTGTTCCCAGGCGGTCACCCATCCAAGTACTGACCACGCCCAATGTTGCTTAACTTCGGTGATCGGACGAGAACCGGTGTATTCAACGTAGTATGGACGTTGGCAAGTACTTAGTCGAATTTTACGTTTACTATCATAACAATGTATGACGACAATCGAATTTTAGAGGCACGTGTTATGTAAAACAGAAGCTTGTTGTGTGAGCGAGCGTCAGCGTTTTTAATTAGATTCGATTATTTATATTACTGTTCATATGTTTAAGATAGCGGATAGGCTGATCAGGTAAAATAATAGGTAAGTATATTATGTTCCTACCACAAAATATAAAAAGCCAAAGTCACGCGGTGTTCCCAGGAAGTCACCTATCCAAGTACTGACCGCGCCCGATGTTGCTTAACTTCGGTGACCGGACGAGAACCGGTGTATTCAACGTAGTATGGACGTTGGCATTTGCAGTACCAAATGTTTGTTTCATATTGTGTAGACTTAAGAATATAAAGTTACTGTTATTATAATATAATAATAATTAATTACCTTAACATTTTGTAGTGTATTCTGTAACATTTCCAGATCTATCCTCTCGTGTCGCTGAAGTGTTAGTCCAGATTCAAGTAAGGACAGTAAACATCCTGGGTAGCTGCCATCTTTTGGCAATGGTATGCCCATTTTCCATAGTGTGTACTGTTCTTTCAATTTGTCGTAAGTAAAATTCCTCCAGGGCATGGCGGCTGGTGAAAATAAATAAAAATATGTACATACAGGATGTCTCTGAAAGGTGTGGTCTTTAAGGGTGTGGTACAGACCATCAAACTGAACAACTTTCTCCATGGGACCAACATCGTAATCTAGAAAAAAATATCAGCTGTACAAAGCTTCAATACCTACTCGACCCAAATGTTAAACGCAAACAATACGACGGCAAATAATTCTTTCTCTTGCGTATCTCCACTCAAGCCGGCCAATAAAGGCAAGCCAGGTGTGAAGTACAAGACTTCTCCCGGGATATAGGGGTCCGTGGGGTCGCTACTGCCCAACAGCTTGCCACATGCTGCCCTGCGGGTTTCTGTATCTCTTTTGGTCTGGCTCCTCATCCTATACCTGTTCCGGCAAAGTAAACTCTACCAGCACAGACCTAAAGTTCGGAGCACGCAAGCCCCACCACGACGTCAACGTGGAGATACTGCGGTGGGGTTATTATTATTATTACAGCGCTTTATATCGCTAAAATATAACCAAACTATGTGAAATTACTGGTTACTTTCGTATTACACGTGAGTTGATGGAATTTGGGATTATTTATTGCTGATTGAATAGTAACTATGCAACTTATTATGTTCTTTATTTACAAAATTTATAGCTTCGCGTGACGAGCATATACATAGTAAATGCTTATTAAGTACAGTACGACAGGAATCGAGAGAGGATCTATCGTTCATCTTCGAAAAAACCGAAATATGAAATGTGTTTGATTATTATCGACCAATAGAAATTTATTATATTAAATTACGAGTATAATATTATTAAATGTATTATATTCCCACCTAAATTATTATGCAGGATGAAATTGAATTCATGGGCATCCGCTTAAGGGGTCATTGTACTCATCATTACGAACAACTTTTCCCATGGGACCAAACCGGAAATCGCGAAAAAAAATACAGCTGTTCCCTACATTTTGACGAGTTATGCAAACATAAATGTAGGGAGCAACTGATTTTTTTCTCAATTTATTTTATTCATTTTCGTCAACCGGCACCAACAACTCAGGCGCCTGCCATCTATATATATCGTTCAACACACTTTCTCTATTCGTTTACTTACCGTTACAACTCTCCCACAGTACCAGACATAGAGAATAAACGTCACTCTTCGAGCAGGGATACACCAAGCCTTCGCCATCCGGTACAAACAACTCAGGCGCCTGCCATCTATATCGATCAGATTTCTGATACATTTTGTAGTCCTTCGAGGTAGCATTGGATGAGATATAAGTTTCCGATGGATGTGCTGATATTAAAGGCTCGAATTCGGCACCTTCTGCTTCGCGGGTATCTGTAAAAATATTCAGATTACGTTTAATAGCTTTAAGTGGCGAAGAAAGTGAATAAAACCAAAAAGCCGATTTTAGCTCTATTTTCGTACAAATAAAGTTTAAAGTTGTTCGAACATCAATGTAAACATAAAATGGCTTATTACCCAAAAATTAAGGTGCCTATAAATTTCGGTATGACGTCATATCGTTAAATAAGGGTTACCGAAATATTTCGATACCATTCTTTTTTTCAGATGCGGAATTTTGAGGTTGGAAATGCATACTGGTATATTTCGGTAGACGTACCAGTAGCGGCGTTAGGCTAGGGTGCGGTTGGGCGACCGCCCAGGACGCCAGGCGTGAAGGGGCGCTGGTTTCCCATCCCATCCATCTCAACTACATTGACTCCAGACCTTGTCGGTACGTCAACGAGAAACGACATTATTCGGCCTTAGTAAATGTAATGTCGCTACTTCGGCGCCGTCATCTGTTTTCTCGTTGACGTCCCGTTCCAGGTGCGGTGGACAAACAGTGTAAAGCTATTAGAATACCCTGTACGTAATGCAAAATATAAATGTAAGGAACAAAAATTTTCGAGCTCGCTTCGCTCGTTCTTGCAACCTACATTCTCTTATTTCTCTAACTTTTCTGCACAAGTCGTTCAGTTTTAGTTTCTATATGAATGACGAAAAAAAAATCTAGCCAAGGCAGGATGTCAATAATTTTTAAGCGCGCTTCGCTCGCTCTGACATCCTACAATCTGTGAGTCGTCAAACTTAGTCAACAAAGTAACCCTTATTCTGTCGCTCTGGCATCCTACAATCTGTGAGTTCTCAAACTTAGTCAACAAAGTAACCCTTATTCTGTCGCTCTGGCATCCTACAATCTGCGAGTTCTCAAACTTAGTCAACAAAGTAAATTCTGTAAGAATGGTCAAAAGAAAACCTAAGCTTTCCGTGACGGCATGCTAAAATTTTCGAGGTCGCTTTTCTCGCTCTTAAAACCTGCGTTTTCCTAATTCTCTAGCGTACAAAAGAAACATTTTACATATACGAGGACGGGTCCAACATTCTTCCGAGCTCGCTTCGCTCGGCCTTACATCCTGCATTTCACCCTTTTCTGATCTCTCATTAAGCTATATCTTATTAAACTATATCAAAGCACAGGAGCATAGATTAAACACTTTAGCTCATCTATTCTTCAAAAGTATTGTAGGGGCGCTACAGAAATCTGGCATCAGGGCGCCGGTAGTGCTAAAACCGGCACTGACCTTTATAAATGTATCGGTAGCAGTACCTAAACCTTAATAAATAGGGGTTTTCTTTGACACAAAATAATAAATAATAATAATAATAAAAAAAAGGTGGAAGGTTTTGTCTGTGCAATTATGGACGCAGTTATCATGACGAACAATTACCGGAGATTTATTGTGAAGGACGGAACGGTTGACATCTGTCGGGCATGCCACCGTCCAGGAGAATCAATCCGACACATTATCTCCGGGTGTTCTCGTCTAGCTAACGAAGAGTATTTGCATAGACACAACCTTGTAGCCAGGATTATCCATCAGCAACTTGCTCTGAAATACAGCCTTGTAGAATCGGAAGTGCAGTACTACAGGTATGTGCCCGACCCAGTTCTCGAAAATGGAAATATCACATTGTATAGGGATCGATCCATCATCACTGACAGGACTATTGTTGCCAATAAGCCTGACATAGTGGTGGTGGATCGAATAGAGCGGCGCGCAATGATTATTGACATAACGGTCCCGCATGACGGGAGCCTCGTGAAAGCCGAGAAAGATAAACAAATCAAGTATCTTGACTTGGCTCGCGAGATTGTCGACATGTGGGATGTATACTCAGCGATCATTGTGCCGATAGTCGTATCAGCCAATGGCTTAATTGCCAAGAGCCTCGACCAACACCTGAGGAGGCTCTCGTTGGGCAGCTGGATCAAGGGTTTGATTCAGAGAGCGGTACTTCTGGACACGGCTCGCATTGTTAGAAGGTTCCTCTCTTTGGAGCCCTGACCGCCGGTAGCTTGGACCCTGTTCCCGATACCGGTGGGCTACTATAAATTTTTATATTTTTATATTTTTTTATTCTAATATTTAAAAATATAATTTATATATGTATTGACTATTGAATAAAGGAAATAATAATAATAATAATATCCTGGGACATTCCACACACGGTCATCTGATCCCAAACTAAGCAGAGCTTGTACTATGGAAACCAGATAACTGATATACTACATACACTACTTTTTTTTTGTAAATACATACTTATAGTATAGATAATTACACCCAGACTCAGAACAAACAGACATGTTCATGCACACAAATGTTTGTCCTGGATGGGAATCGAACCCACGACCTGCGGCGTGATAGGCGGTATCTTAACCAACTGCGCCAGCTGGCCTGTCAAAATACACAAGTTCTGACGTGTTTGACCTCTCGCGCACCCGCGCCGCTCCGTCTCGCATGTTTTTCGGTATTGAAATCGTGTAGCGGTTAAATAACGGTTTATCCCCAACCTTTATTTAATATGTATCGGTATAGCTCAACCTTTATGGTTTAAAATAAAGGTTGAGCTATTTTTGAGGTATCTTAACCTATAACCGTAACCGCTTTCAGTCCCTAGCTACGAGCGCACACTAATGCTTTAAAAATAAGGTGTGTAATAACAATAATTCAATGTATTAAAAAAGCCCTCCCTTCTGTCCCTCTTTTAGTCGGCGTTGCCGCTGAGAAGTAATAATATTAAAACATTAGGAGCAGATGGCGCTTCTTTCATGATTTCATTATGTTTTGATAGGACATTTTTATTATTTACCTACGTACATTATTGTAGATTAAAAAAACTAGTGCAAAAAGCACTACAAAATAAAAATGCAAAAAGCCAACGTCACGTGGTGTTCCCAGGCGGTCACCCATCCAAGTACTGACCACGCCCGATGTTGCTTAACTTCGGTGATCGGACGAGAACCGGTGTATTCAACGTAGTATGGACGTTGGCGAATGCTACACCGAATTTTACGTGCAATAGTTACATATATGACGTTCTTTGGATTAGATAAAAATATAAGTAGGGACATATTGCGGTTTGACAAGTTTTGCATAGAAAATAATAATAAATGTCAAACTGTCTTATTTATTAGTTGAATTGAGGGGCAGAAGATTGTGAAGTTCCGATGCGCGGGGCCAGTCTTGGACGCAATTACCTACATTTCATACAATTATTTACATAAATATTGTTTCGGGCGATAACGTTTTCACCCCTCTAAACCTTTACGAAATGAGACAATTTTGGTCTCATTACATTCAGTACACTTTAGTCTAGGCCTTTTGTTTTTCTTTTTTAATAATTCAATTTAATATAATTAAAAAAAAAAAAGCGCTCGTCGAGGTTTTTATGTCAAAAATAGATATTTAGATGCTAATAACTTATATCATATGCAATATTTCTTTATGATAAAAACGTATAGACCAAGTTTTTTATTATACCTACAAAATTTCCAAGAATTATGAAAATCAGACTATGTTTACGTGGAGAAAAACGTTATCGCTTTTTGTATAAAAATTTACAGTTTACAATCCTCTTAAGTCTATTTTTGGAACTTAGACTTAGCGAGAACATGTGACAGTCACTGACATTAAAGTTTTATCGATCATTCGGGGTTGGTCGAGACAAATGAGTGCAAAAAAAATGTAGGTATTATTGTACGGAACTAAGCAAGCAGGCAAAATAATTACAAAATGCAAAAAGCCAACGTCACGTGGTGTTCCCAGGCGGTCACCCATCCAAGTACTGACCACGCCCGATGTTGCTTAACTTCGGTGATCGGACGAGAACCGGTGTATTCAACGTAGTATGGACGTTGGCGAAGGCTACGTCGAATTTTTCGTTCCATATCAAGTTTAAGACGTCATAATCAGTTGACGTCATAAACTTGATATGGAACTTAACATATTTTTAATTTATGGAATTAAACATATTTTTCACAAAGTACGGGTGGCGTGTTTGAAGAAGTGGTTTTATACCGGCTGAAAATCATACCAAAATTAGTTCTTCCTTAATGCCTATGAGATCTGAGCTTCAGCAGCTGTAGTGGGGGAGTTCAAAATTAGTACATGTCAAATATGTAAAAAAAGTTATGAATAAAGTAATTTTATACCGCGCCAAAACCTTATGGGATGGTTTTTGGGATCACCTTCAACCCAAAAAAATAGTCAGCTGCATGGAAGTTGAATATTTATGTCAATCGCGTAATTGTACTTAATTGTTGCGATGTCACATCAGGGTTATATTCGAAACTATGGGTAGTAAGGTACAGCCGTCAAAGGAACGATACATGGTTAAAATCATAATCCTGCTTTGCTTGGCCGTAGTCGGGTAAATACGAAAATACATATTAAAATAATTAATGGCTTGATGAGTTTTTGGTGCTAAAAAGCAAAAAGCCAACGTCACGTGGTGTTCCCAGGCGGTCACCCATCCAAGTACTGACCACGCCCGATGTTGCTTAACTTCGGTGATCGGACGAGAACCGGTGTATTCAACGTAGTATGGACGTTGGCGAATGCTTAGCTAGATTTTCCGTGTACTATTTATCAATTTTGTGACGTCATATTATTAAAAATGTCGGCATTCTGTAGCCAAAATAAAATATTAGAGTACGTACTAACACAACATATTTAACAAGTAGCAAAAAAAAATGGTTTGAAGAGTTTTTATTTCTATAAAAACTTTTTAGCAAAAAATAAAACCGACTTCCAAAACAAAACACTACAAAGTGAAAAATAACTTTAATTTCGGTAGTCGGTGTCTTGGGTTTTGTATTTTCGTTTTTTGCCACCGACTTCCGAAATTAAAGTTATTTTTCACTTTGTAGTGTTTTGTTTTGGAAGTCGGTTTTATTTTTTGCTAAAAGTTTTTATTTTTCACTTTTTAGTTGTGGAACCTACCCCACACTAATTCGAATACATAATTGAGCACAATAATTGTAGATATAGCCATGTAAATAACCGTGATAGAAAGTTATTAAAACACCATCACATCATCCACATAAAATAAGTGGGAAATATACGCATTATTGAAGCTAACCCAAAAACTCCTCAAGCAAAGTTAATAAAATGTATATGGGACCACCACCTCGGAAGTATACCCTATCAAACAAAAAAGAATTTTCTAAATCGGTCCATCCGTCTTTGAGTAATCGCGTAACAAACATACAAAAGAAAAAAAAACATACAGACGTATTGAGAACCTCCTCCATTTGGAAGTCGGTTAAAAATACAAAATAAATAAAGCCAAATGGTTTTAAGTTTTTATTTCTAAAATGCAAAAAGCCAACGTCACGTGGTGTTCCCAGGCGGTCACCCATCCAAGTACTGACCACGCCCGATGTTGCTTAACTTCGGTGATCGGACGAGAACCGGTGTATTCAACGTAGTATGGACGTTGGCGAATGCCTAATCAAATTTTTCGTGTACTATCTATCAACTTTGTGACGTCATATTATTAAAAATGCCGGAGCATTCTGTAGACTAAATTGTCCATAGTTAAACGAAAAGGATCCAACCCCTATTAAGTGTGTTGTGGGTTGGATCTTTTTCGTTTAACTATTGACAATTATTAGGTACGTATCAACAAAATTATTATTTAAAAAGTAGCTTAAAAATGATGGTTTGAAGAGTTATTTCTAAAATGCAAAAAGCCAACGTCACGTGGTGTTCCCAGGCGGTCACCCATCCAAGTACTGACCACGCCCGATGTTGCTTAACTTCGGTGATCGGACGAGAACCGGTGTATTCAACGTAGTATGGACGTTGGCGAATGCTACATCGAATTTTACGTACAATAGTTACATGTATGACGTCCTTTGGATTAGATAAAAATATAAGCATATATTGCGGTTTGACAGGTTTTGTATAGCAAAATAATAATAAATGTCAAACTGTCTTATTTATTAGTTGAATTGAGGGGCACGTCCGCAATTGTTTTTGTTAAGACTATTATTAGAACTTGAGGCTTAGCGAGAACATGTGGCAGTCATTGTCACTTACTTCTCATTTCGACCGGACATTAAAGTTTTATCGATCATTCGGAATTGGTGGAGGCGAAAAAGTGCAAAAAAAAAGTATATATAATTGTACAAAAATAAGCAAGCAGGCAAAATAATTACAAAACGCAAAAAGCCAACGTCACGTGGTGTTCCCAGGCGGTCACCCATCCAAGTACTGACCACGCCCGATGTTGCTTAACTTCGGTGATCGGACGAGAACCGGTGTATTCAACGTAGTATGGACGTTGGCGAAGGCTACGTCGAATTTTTCGTTCCATATCAAGTTTAAGACGTCATAATCAGTTGACGTCATAAACTTGATATGGAACTTAACATATTTTTAATTTATGGAATTAAACATATTTTTCACAAAGTACGGGTGGCGTGTTTGAAGAAGTGGTTTTATACCGGCTGAAAATCATACCAAAATTAGTTCTTCCTTAATGCCTATGAGATCTGAGCTTCAGCAGCTGTAGTGGGGGAGTTCAAAATTAGTACATGTCAAATATGTAAAAAAAGTTATGAATAAAGTAATTTTATACCGCGCCAAAACCTTATGGGATGGTTTTTGGGATCACCTTCAACCCAAAAAAATAGTCAGCTGCATGGAAGTTGAATATTTATGTCAATCGCGTAATTGTACTTAATTGTTGCGATGTCACATCAGGGTTATATTCGAAACTATGGGTAGTAAGGTACAGCCGTCAAAGGAACGATACATGGTTAAAATCATAATCCTGCTTTGCTTGGCCGTAGTCGGGTAAATACGAAAATACATATTAAAATAATTAATGGCTTGATGAGTTTTTGGTGCTAAAAAGCAAAAAGCCAACGTCACGTGGTGTTCCCAGGCGGTCACCCATCCAAGTACTGACCACGCCCGATGTTGCTTAACTTCGGTGATCGGACGAGAACCGGTGTATTCAACGTAGTATGGACGTTGGCGAATGCTTAGCTAGATTTTCCGTGTACTATTTATCAATTTTGTGACGTCATATTATTAAAAATGTCGGCATTCTGTAGCCAAAATAAAATATTAGAGTACGTACTAACACAACATATTAACAAGTAGCAAAAAAAAATGGTTTGAAGAGTTTTTATTTCTATAAAAACTTTTTAGCAAAAAATAAAACCGACTTCCAAAACAAAACACTACAAAGTGAAAAATAACTTTAATTTCGGTAGTCGGTGTCTTGGGTTTTGTATTTTCGTTTTTTGCCACCGACTTCCGAAATTAAAGTTATTTTTCACTTTGTAGTGTTTTGTTTTGAAAGTCGGTTTTATTTTTTGCTAAAAGTTTTTATTTTTCACTTTTTAGTTGTGGAACCTACCCCACACTAATTCGAATACATAATTGAGCACAATAATTGTAGATATAGCCATGTAAATAACCGTGATAGAAAGTTATTAAAATACCATCACATCATCCACATAAAATAAGTGGGAAATATACGCATTATTGAAGCTAACCCAAAAACTCCTCAAGCAAAGTTAATAAAATGTATATGGGACCACCACCTCGGAAGTATACCCTATCAAACAAAAAAGAATTTTCTAAATCGGTCCATCCGTCTTTGAGTAATCGCGTAACAAACATACAAAAGAAAAAAAAACATACAGACGTATTGAGAACCTCCTCCATTTGGAAGTCGGTTAAAAATACAAAATAAATAAAGCCAAATGGTTTTAAGTTTTTATTTCTAAAATGCAAAAAGCCAACGTCACGTGGTGTTCCCAGGCGGTCACCCATCCAAGTACTGACCACGCCCGATGTTGCTTAACTTCGGTGATCGGACGAGAACCGGTGTATTCAACGTAGTATGGACGTTGGCGAATGCCTAATCAAATTTTTCGTGTACTATCTATCAACTTTGTGACGTCATATTATTAAAAATGCCGGAGCATTCTGTAGACTAAATTGTCCATAGTTAAACGAAAAGGATCCAACCCCTATTAGGTGTGTTGTGGGTTGGATCTTTTTCGTTTAACTATTGACAATTATTAGGTACGTATCAACAAAATTATTATTTAAAAAGTAGCTTAAAAATGATGGTTTGAAGAGTTATTTCTAAAATGCAAAAAGCCAACGTCACGTGGTGTTCCCAGGCGGTCACCCATCCAAGTACTGACCACGCCCGATGTTGCTTAACTTCGGTGATCGGACGAGAACCGGTGTATTCAACGTAGTATGGACGTTGGCGAATGCTTAGTCGAATTTTTCGTGTACTATCATCAACTTTATTACGTCATATTATTAAAAATGGCTGGGCATTCTGTAGACTAAATTATTAGGTACGTACTAACACAAAATATTGAAAAAGTAGCAGAAATTATACCATACTACGTTGAATACACCGGGTATTCAACGTAGTATGGACGTTGGCGAATGCTACACCGAATTTTACGTGCAATAGTTACATATAAATTATGACGTTCTTTGGATTAGATAAAAATATAAGTAGGGACAAATTGCGGTTTGACAAGTTTTGCATAGAAAATAATAATAAATGTCAAACTGTCTTATTTATTAGTTGAATTGAGGGGCAGAAGATTGTGAAGTTCCGATGCGCGGGGCCAGTCTTGGACGCAATTACCTACATTTCATACAATTATTTACATAAATATTGTTTCGGGCGATAACGTTTTCACCCCTCTAAACCTTTACGAAATGAGACAATTTTGGTCTCATTACATTCAGTACACTTTAGTCTAGGCCTTTACGTTTTTCTTTTTTAATAATTCAATTTAATATAATTTAAAAAAAAAGCGCTCGTCGAGGTTTTTATGTCAAAAATATAGATATTTAGATGCTAATAACTTATATCGTATGCAATATTTCTTTATGATAAAAACGTATAGACCAAGTTTTTTATTATACCTACAAAATTTCCAAGAATTATGAAAATCAGACTATGTTTACGTGGAGAAAATCGTTATCGCTTTTTGTATAAAAATTTACAGTTTACAATCCTCTTAAGTCTATTTTTAGAACTTAGACTTAGCGAGAACATGTGACAGTCACTGACATTTAAGTTTTATCGATCATTCGGGGTTGGTCGAGACAAATGAGTGCAAAAAAAATGTAGGTATTATTGTACGAAACTAAGCAAGCAGGCAAAATAATTACAAAATGCAAAAAGCCAACGGCACGTGGTGTTCCCAGGCGGTCACCCATCCAAGTACTGACCACGCCCGATGTTGCTTAACTTCGGTGATCGGACGAGAACCGGTGTATTCAACGTAGTATGGACGTTGGCGAATGCTTAGCTAGATTTTCCGTGTACTATTTATCAATTTTGTGACGTCATATTATTAAAAATGTCGGCATTCTGTAGCCAAAATAAAATATTAGAGTACGTACTAACACAACATATTTAACAAGTAGCAAAAAAAAATGGTTTGAAGAGTTTTTATTTCTATAAAAACTTTTTAGCAAAAAATAAAACCGACTTCCAAAACAAAACACTACAAAGTGAAAAATAACTTTAATTTCAGTAGTCGGTGTCTTGGGTTTTGTATTTTCGTTTTTTGCCACCGACTTCCGAAATTAAAGTTATTTTTCACTTTGTAGTGTTTTGTTTTGGAAGTCGGTTTTATTTTTTGCTAAAAGTTTTTATTTTTCACTTTTTAGTTGTGGAACCTACCCCACACTAATTCGAATACATAATTGAGCACAATAATTGTAGATATAGCCATGTAAATAACCGTGATAGAAAGTTATTAAAACACCATCACATCATCCACATAAAATAAGTGGGAAATATACGCATTATTGAAGCTAACCCAAAAACTCCCCAAGCAAAGTTAATAAAATGTATATGGGACCACCACCTCGGGAAGTATACCCTATCAAACAAAAAAGAATTTTCTAAATCGGTCCATCCGTCTTTGAGTAATCGCGTAACAAACATACAAAAGAAAAAAAAAACATACAGACGAATTGAGAACCTCCTCCATTTGGAAGTCGGTTAAAAATACAAAATAAATAAAGCCAAATGGTTTTAAGTTTTTATTTCTAAAATGCAAAAAGCCAACGTCACGTGGTGTTCCCAGGCGGTCACCCATCCAAGTACTGACCACGCCCGATGTTGCTTAACTTCGGTGATCGGACGAGAACCGGTGTATTCAACGTAGTATGGACGTTGGCGAATGCTTAGTCAGATTTTTCGTGTACTATCATCAACATTGTGACGTCATATTAATAAAAATGGCTGGGCATTCTGTAGCCTAAATTATTAGGTACGTACTAACACAAAATATTGAAAAAGTAGCAGAAATTATGGTTTGAAGTTTTTATTTCTAAAATGCAAAAAGCCAACGTCACGTGGTGTTCCCAGGCGGTCACCCATCCAAGTACTGACCACGCCCGATGTTGCTTAACTTCGGTGATCGGACGAGAACCGGTGTATTCAACGTAGTATGGACGTTGGCGAATGCTACATCGAATTTTACGTACAATAGTTACATGTATGACGTCCTTTGGATTAGATAAAAATATAAGCATATATTGCGGTTTGACAGGTTTTGTATAGAAAATAATAATAAATGTCAAACTGTCTTATTTATTAGTTGAATTGAGGGGCAGAAGATTGTGAAGTTCCGATGCGCGGGGCCAGTCTTGGACGCAATTACCTACATTTCATACAATTATTTACATAAATATTGTTTCGGGCGATAACGTTTTCACCCCTCTAAACCTTTACGAAATGAGACAATTTTGGTCTCATTACATTCAGTACACTTTAGTCTAGGCCTTTACGTTTTTCTTTTTTAGTAATTCAATTTATTTTAATTAAAAAAAAAAGCGCTCGTGGAAGTTTTTATGTCAAAAATATAGATATTTAGATGCTAATAACTTATATTGTATGCAATATTTCTTTATGATAAAAACGTATAGACCCAGTTTTTTATTATACCTACAAAATTTCCAAGAATTATGAAAATCAGACTATGTTTACGTGGAGAAAAACGTTATCGCTTTTTGTATAAAAATTTACAGTTTACAATCCTCTTAAGTCTATTTTTAGAACTTAGACTTAGCGAGAACATGTGACAGTCACTGACATTAAAGTTTTATCGATCATTCGGGGTTGGTGGAGACAAATGAGTGCAAAATAAATGTAGGTATTATTGTACGAAACTAAGCAAGCAGGCAAAATAATTACAAAATGCAAAAAGCCAACGTCACGTGGTGTTCCCAGGCGGTCACCCATCCAAGTACTGACCACGCCCGATGTTGCTTAACTTCGGTGATCGGACGAGAACCGGTGTATTCAACGTAGTATGGACGTTGGCGAATGCTTAGTCGAATTTTCCGTGTACTATCATCAACTTTGTGACTTCATATTATTAAAAATGGCTGGGCATTCTGTAGCCTAAATTATTAGGTACGTACTAACACAAAATATTGTAAAAGTAGCAGAAATTATGGTCTGAAGTTTTTATTTCTAAAATGCAAAAAGCCAACGTCACGTGGTGTTCCCAGGCGGTCACCCATCCAAGTACTGACCACGCCCGATGTTGCTTAACTTCGGTGATCGGACGAGAACCGGTGTATTCAACGTAGTATGGACGTTGGCAAATGCTTAGCTAGATTTTTCGTGTACTATTTATCAATTTTGTGACGTCATATTATTAAAAATGTCGGCATTCTGTAGCCAAAATAAAATATTAGAGTACCTACGTACTAACACAACATATTTAACAAGTAGCAAAAAAAAATGGTTTGAAGAGTTTTTATTTTTATAAAAACTTTTTAGCAAAAAATAAAACCGACTTCCAAAACAAAACACTACAAAGTGAAAAATAACTTTAATTTCGGTAGTCGGTGTCTTGGGTTTTGTATTTTCGTTTTTTGCCACCGACTTCCGAAATTAAAGTTATTTTTCACTTTGTAGTGTTTTGTTTTGGAAGTCGGTTTTATTTTTTGCTAAAAAGTTTTAATTTTTCACTTTTTAGTTGTGGAACCTACCCCCACACTAATATAGCCATGTAAATAACCGTGATAGAAAGTTATTAAAACACCATCACATCATCCACATAAAATAAGTGGGAAATATACGCATTATTGAAGCTAACCCAAAAACTCCCCAAGCAAAGTTAATAAAATTTATATGGGACCACCACCTCGGAAGTATACCCTATCAAACAAAAAAGAATTTTCTAAATCGGTCCATCCGTCTTTGAGTAATCGCGTAACAAACATACAAAAAAAAAAAAAACACAGACGAATTGAGAACCTCCTCCTTTTGGAAGTCGGTTAAAAATACAAAATAAATAAAGCCAAATGGTTTGAAGTTTTTATTTCTAAAATGCAAAAAGCCAACGTCACGTGGTGTTCCCAGGCGGTCACCCATCCAAGTACTGACCACGCCCGATGTTGCTTAACTTCGGTGATCGGACGAGAACCGGTGTATTCAACGTAGTATGGACGTTGGCGAATGCTTAGTCGAATTTTTCGTGTACCATCATCAACTTTGTGACGTCATATTATTAAAAATGGCTGGGCATTCTGTAGCCTAAATTATTAGGTACGTACTAACACAAAATATTGAAAAAGTAGCAGAAATTATGGTTTGAAGTTTTTATTTCTAAAATGCAAAAAGCCAACGTCACGTGGTGTTCCCAGGCGGTCACCCATCCAAGTACTGACCACGCCCGATGTTGCTTAACTTCGGTGATCGGACGAGAACCGGTGTATTCAACGTAGTATGGACGTTGGCGAATGCTTAATCAAATTTTTCGTGTAGTATCATCAACTTTGTGACGTCATATTATTAAAAATGCCAGAGCATTCTGTAGACTAAATTGTCCATAATTAAACGAAAAGGATCCAACCCCCATTAAGTGTGTTGTGGGTTGGATCCTTTTCGTGTAACTATGGACAATTATTAGGTACGTATCAACAGAATTATTATTTAAAAAGTAGCTTAAAAATGATGGTTTGAAGTTTTTATTTCTAAAATGCAAAAAGCCAACGTCACGTGGTGTTCCCAGGCGGTCACCCATCCAAGTACTGACCACGCCCGATGTTGCTTAACTTCGGTGATCGGACGAGAACCGGTGTATTCAACGTAGTATGGACGTTGGCGAATGCTTAATCAAATTTTTCGTGTACTATCTATCAACTTTGTGACGTCATATTATTAAAAATGGCTGGGCATTCTATAGCCTAAATTATTAGGTACTTACGTACTAACACAAAATATTTAAAAAGTAGCTTAAAAATTATGGTTTGAAGAGTTATTTCTAAAATGCAAAAAGCCAACGTCACGTGGTGTTCCCAGGCGGTCACCCATCCAAGTACTGACCACGCCCGATGTTGCTTAACTTCGGTGATCGGACGAGAACCGGTGTATTCAACGTAGTATGGACGTTGGCATACGTCATACCCAATTTTAAGTCAACTAACAACCTGATGACGTCATTTACAGAAAAAACAGTTCCAGTTATCTTGTGAGTTTGTAAATCAGTGTGTACTTTGTAACAACTGTAATAGCGCTGTTCATTTGGCGTTGAAGCGTTAACAATCATGAAATGAATTTATAAAAACCTAGATCAGGCAGGTCTACATTACAGTTAGAATTAAGTTTTATTCGATCGTAATTAATGTACAGACGCCAGCACATCAAGCTACTACAATCTGTCAGATTTCTTTAATAGATTTTCGACTTTATTGCTAAGGCATTAGGTTCAAGGTTGATTGGGAAAATCTGACAGTTTCGGGTAGGTCGACCTGCTGGCGTCTGTACATCATCATTTTTACTTTATACTTGAATCAATTTATTTTATTTATTTTTATTTTTAAACGGAATACCTATTTTAAATTGTATAACGTAAGGAATACTGCGTACCGCGAAGGCTGGTTCGAGGTGGCGCCGGAAAAGAGTTCTTGGAAGGAAATGTGGCAGGCCTTTGTTCTGCAGGGGCAGTATTAGGCTAATTATAAAAAAAATATGTTAGGAATATATTATACCTACCTAGTTAATAATGCTGTTTTGTTCTCCACTCATAACTATTATCTAGCTTCCGATATTGTTTTAAATATATTTTTTCAGCATGGTATGAATGAATGAACGTTGGGAATAAGATTCTGTTAACCTACTTAAATCTAACATCACATCGGACTAACATAACCGTTCAGGCAAGGCTATCAAAGGCATTGATGCTGAAGCAATAAAAATCAATGATTTTTACGTTAGTTGGAGAAAGCTTTCAGTCACTAACAATGAATATGTCGCCTGCAATAATCAATGATAATACCATTACTACTATATAATATTATCACCCGCATTTATAAATGCGGGTATTTTTCAGCAAACAGTGTACCTACAAAATTATCAAACGATATCAGATGCAGTTTGCTAAAAATAACAAAAATCTAGCAGTTCTTTCCTTGTTTATATTTATTGTCTGTCACAGTGACTGTAGGAAATCAGTCTAGACACGGAGTTGGCCGATAGAGTAAAGTTTTGAGCCAAACGGTGGCCAAGGTAAGGACAAAGAATCCTGCGATATCCTAAAGCGGCCAGCGGCTTGGGTTGACCACATCATCAAAAGTGCGGTAACTGGACGAAGGACGCACAAAACCGTTGAGAATTGCAAAAAGGAAACGAGGCGTAGAAAACCGATTTATCTCTGCTAGAAACAGGTGAATAATATATTATTATCTACTCTCATAACCTTCAAAACGAGTTTATATTGATATACTCTATAAACGCAATACCGAAATTTAAAAATAGAATCATTGTATATCACTTTTTTTCTAACAAAATAATGTTATAAAACCATTACTATACAGGTCACCAAGAAGTTTCCATCATTTTTTTTTTGTAATGGAACGCATAAGCGGGGCGCGCCATTTATGTAGCATTACAAAAAAGTTTTGATTCCAATTTTTTACTTGTCTGTGGCAGCGCCCGCTTTAGCCTTTAGCGCATGCGCGTTGATATGCTGGGTGTTGGCACGATTCATACGTTGTGTTGTACTGAATTTCATTGGAAAAAAAAAATATTTTGGTTCAATCCTTATGTATGAAAGTAAATAAAGTAGTGTATGAAACTGCACATAACTAAGTATTTACGTAATACCCCTCATTATGCAACAGTTTCATAAACTACTATTATTGCTTCTGACTGAATGATTAATAAACAACATCACGCCTGTAATCCCCGAAGGGTTAGGCAGAGGTGTAGCTATCGTACACCCAAAGTAAGTACAGCATATGTAATAGGCTGACCTTTAGGCATCACCAATAAGGTGACTATAATGAATGTAATATAGCATTTCACATTCATTATAGTGACCTTATTGGTGATGTTCTTTAGAAAGGTCAGAGTGCATAGTACTCGCAACCGGTGTGCGATAAACGTAAACGAGGCAAAAGGCGAAGGATTGTAGCAGGTGGCGTTCTATAGTCTGCCTATCCCCATGGGAAGAAAGCGTGACTTTAGGATTGGCATATTTAATACGGCTGTAAGCCAGCTATACATCTTTACGACCGTTTCAGCAGGTAATCACGTTACACGCATTTCTATTACAATTAAAATTAATTTAACGATACCGTATAATGTTCCAGATATGATTATTTTTATCACAGTCATTTGAATTAATTTGATAGCATGGAACTAAGTTGTTTTTTTCTGGTCTGAGAAGCGTCAGAACGTCGCATTTTTATATAAGTCTGTATAATGACTGCCTTATCATTAGGTTAGATAATGACATAATTTTAGCAAAATTAAATGCGTAGCCTTGAAGTTGTATTTCATAGAACAATGAAAATGTACTGGCAATTATGCATGGACGCTTCCTTTACATCTTTTGAGGGGCTTGTGGCTAAGTGAGGGACTTGTGCCTAAAGTTATAACAGTCATACGGGTCGATCGACCAGGTTAAGCTACGCTTGCCGCGGTTGGTCCGTGAATGGGTGACCATCTTTACGTAGGTACCAAGTCTCTTCCGTGCCTCGAAAAGCATGTTAAGCCTTTGGTCCCGACTGTCATTCTTGGATCTTTGACAGTCGTTCGGGTCGTCAAAAGCCCGAAAGAATAACAACCAGTCTTACCAAGGGGTATCGTATTTACACAGTAACTGGACTTTCAGCGCTGAGCCGAGCGTTGAAAATCCAACAGCACGCTTTTATTTAGGCATTCATTTAGGTGTCGATTACGAGTAGTGTTAGTGAAAACGGACACGAGCCTTTTTTCAGCCATGTTGATGTGTAAATAATTAAGAGATGTGGTTTACTTAGCATCTTGCCTAATGTGGAGTGCATATACTTACATATACAAGGTGTAACTTACATAAATAACGCACAACTTCTTAAGGGGTCATTGTACTCATCATTATGAACAACTTTTACTATGGGACCAAGCCAGATATCGCAAAAAAAAAAATCAGCTGCTGCAACATTTATGTTCGCATAACTCGTTAAAATGTAGGGAACAACTGATTTCCGGTTCGGTCCCATGTTGGCCCCATAGTAAAAGTGATTCATAATGATGAGTACAATGACCCCTTTAGAGGATGCCCATGAATTCAATTTCACCCTGTATAATAATTTAGGTGGGAATATAAATAAATTTATTTTCTCCAACCAGATATCGCAAAAAAAAACGGGCCACGCTCAGTGTAGGGTTCCGTAGGTTTCCCGTCCGTAAAAATATAATAAAATATGTAAACAAAGTTAAAAAAAATGCTTGCATATACGATTATACTACAAACATAGTCCAGAAATTATTTTGTACAACTTTTTGTCCTTTTGTACAAAAACTGTTGTTTCCATCAAGTTCATAATGATTTTCCTAGAAAGTCCTTATAAAGTTCTACTTTTCAGATTTTTTTCATATTTTCTAAAATTATGGTTCAAAAGTTAGAGGGGGGGACACATTGTTTTTTACTTTTGGAGCGATTATTTCCGAAATTATTGACGTTATCAAAAAATGATGTTAGTAAACCGCTATTCATTTTTAAATACCTTTCCAACAATATATCACACGTTAGGGTTGAAATAAAAAAAAATCACTTACCGCTTTACATATAGGGGGGCTACCCTAATAAAACATTTTTTTCCAATTTTTATTTTACCACTTTGTCGGCGTGATTTATATACATATTGGTACCAAATTTCAGCTTTCTAGTGCTAACGGTCACAGAGATTAAGCGAGGACGGACAGACGGACGGACAGACAGACATGGCGAAACTATAAGGGGTCCTAGTTGACTACGGAACCCTAAAAAACTGCTGTTCCCTACATTTTGAAGAGATAAGCGAAAAGAAAATGTAGGGAACAGCTGAATTTTTTCGCGATTTCTGGTTTGGTTAGTACAGTATATGCGTGCGTTATTTAAGTTACACCTTGTACTCGTATATGAAGTGTACGTAATCTCTGAATTGTAATAAAACTCGCTTTCATTGTTTGATTGTTGAGGCAGTGTACCTTGAGCGAGCATTCAACTTACAACTTAGCGAACATTGAACTACAAACTAGCTGGCTAGCTGGACCTAAAACATTTTTTTCATTTAATTTAAATGTGTTCTCAAACATTACTCGCCTAAAGGAAAGTGGTACCGCCCATTTCGATAGCTGCAGGCACCAAAGGGCTTACCGATGTGTTACTCGCTATAAATACAGAATTACTGACAAGTTAGAATTTAGAATGTCTCGTGTGAATTGGAATCAGAACACCGCAAAGATATAAGGCGGCAGAAGATTACGATAGTACCTACTCCTACAGAAAAGTTCTTTCAAAAGAATCTGTACTGTCTATGCTTCAAATCAGAATCTCAGTAATTTACATTCAATATTACCACTTGCTCAACTATCTAGTTTCATAACTTTCGTTCGTTTTTGAATGACCATTTGTAATAAAATTCGTAAAAAATTTGGTTGTAATGGAATTTGAACTTTGCCATGCAGGTACAATATGGAGTTTGTGGTTCCTTATGACAACTATCTGGGATTCTATATTAAAGTTAACAAGATAATAATAATAATAATAATAATAAATTTATTTGTCAGAATATTGTTGCTATAGGTGTTACACATAATTTGATGTCCATAATATTCTGCTGTTTCCAGCGTACAAATATTTTAAAGAATATGAATAATGGTAATGAATTTATGATAAAGAATAAAAATTAACATTTAAAATTTAACATTAAAATTTACATACAATATAATTAATACAAATGAACTATAAATTGTCAAGAATAAGGAATTCGTTAACTACTATCAAATTATAATGACAAGAATGATTAAATGTCTGGATTATTAATTACAATGTCAAGAATTATTAAATACAATGTCAGTATTATTAATTATAATGTCAAGAATTATTAAATGCAATGTCAGGATTATTAATTAAATTAAAATGTCAGGGTTATTAATTACAATGTCAGGATTATTAATTACAATGTCAAGAATTATTAAATACAGTGTCAGTATTATTAAATAAATGAACAAAATATTAAAGATTATTAAAGATTACAATACAATGTCCTAGAGTTAGGTAGGCAAGTCGTCGTCTAATTTAAATTTTGAATCAAATTTTTCATTTAAAAACTCATTCGTTGAGTAGTAACACTTTTGCAATAGAAAGTTAAATAGTTTATTTTTAAATGTTGTGATGTCAAGACTTTTAAAAACATTAGGTAATTTGTTATAAATTTGAATGGCCATACAGTAAACATTGTTCGAAAATAGTTTGATTCTTTGTGGGGGTACACATAATTTATGGATATCTCGACTTTTCCTTATTACAACATCATTGCGTACTTGAAATAACGCCAAGTTTTTACGTACAAAGATACAGAGTTCGAATATATATAAAGATGGGAGTGGTAGTATTCTTAATTTTTTAAATATAGGGACACAGCTTTGTAATGGTTGGGCTTTAGTCATTGATCGAATACATTTCTTTTGGGCTCGAAATGCAATAATAGTATCAGTGGAATTTCCCCATATAATGATGCCGTAGCGGAGAACTGATGCTACGTAACCATGATAAGCACTAAGTGCTGCATTGATACCCGCCACGCGAGTAATTCGATTTAAAACGAATACAAATCTTTGCAGCTTAGTACATAATTTGTCAATGTGTACTTTCCAGTTGCAATATTTATCCAATGCTATTCCCAAAAAAGTAGCACTTTCAACCTCTTCTACAGCGTTATTTGCATATCTAATTTCTAATTGTTGACGTTTGCTATTGTAAGTTTGGAACTGTATAAGCTTGGTTTTACTAATATTAACATGTAGATTGTTGTCTTCTAGCCATTCTATTATTTTGTTTAACGTGTAATTAATCTCTTTTTCGTATTTCGTGATATTGTCATCGGTAAGTTCAATACTAAGAGTTGTATCGTCGGCGTACAGAATGCAAGAATGTGGGGTTACGTTGGGTAAGTCATTGATATAGAGCAAAAACAAAAAGGGACCCAATATACTGCCCTGGGGAACACCACATGAGTTTTGACGATAAGCTGATCTATGTGTTTTATTTTCTGATACAGTATGCCTTGATATTTCTACGCATTGTTGTCGATTATTTAGATAAGATTTTATCCACTGTAATGCGTTTCCCCTAATACCATAGCGATTAAGTTTGAAGAGAAGCAGTTTGTGATTAACGAAGTCAAATGCTTTTGACATGTCAAGAAATACCGATGCTATTGGTCTTTTCTTATTCAGACTAGAAGTAATCATTTTCACAAGAGAGAAACATGCAAGAGTTGTTGATTTATTTTTTCTGAAACCGAACTGTTCCTCTTTTAAGATTGAGTGTTTTAATATAAAAGAGTGCAGTTTATCGTACATGATTCTTTCAAAAATCTTAGAAATTACGGGTACTAGAGTAATCGGTCGATAGTTATTCATGTCTTTTTTATCTCCTTTTTTGTATAAAGGTTTGACTATCGAAAATTTGAGTCTAGCGGGGAATATGCCTTGAAATAAGGAGAGATTAATAATGTGAGCTAGCGGATATGATATATATTTAGAGCAACGTTTAAGAATTTTCGTATTGATATCGTCATACCCGGTTGAGTTTGTTGAGTTCAAAGAATTAATAATTTTACACACAGTATCTTCATCAGTTGGAGTCAAGAAAATGGTATTTGATATGTCAGCGATAGTA
This sequence comes from Dicycla oo, assembly GCA_948252095.1. Lineage (NCBI taxonomy): Eukaryota > Metazoa > Arthropoda > Insecta > Lepidoptera > Noctuidae > Dicycla > Dicycla oo. The sequence continues at coordinate 21,359,527 of OX411726.1, read as the reverse complement.
TGTTTGTAGTCAATGTGTTTTTGAGGGTCAGGTAAATTAGGCTTGTTTGTCATGTTTATAAAAAAGTCATTAAATTTATTGGCAATTATATCGGCATTAGTGTATGTGCACTGATCATCTATGATAGACGTAATTTCAGAGTTGTTATCGCTATCTGCACTATTCTTTTTAATAATGTCCCAGGCGGCTTTACATTTATTGTTTGATTGAAGGATATAGCGAGTATTATCAATTTTTTGAGCATGTAGTATACATCGTCTCAGTATTCTTGAATAATTTTGGTAGGTCTTTAGGTTTCGATTTTTATTAGAGTTTAATAGTCTATGTTTTAGGTACATGCTTCGCTTCTTGACACAACATCTTTTTATTCCTTTTGTTATCCATTTACTTTTTGGCGGTTTGTTGGTAATTTTTACTTTGAGAATGGGGAAACAGAGATTATAAAAAAGGGACAGTGTGTCATGAAAGTGATTGAATGCTATGTCAGTATCATCCAACTCGTATATTTCCGAAAAGGAAAGAGATGATATGCATGAAATAAACTTGTCTATATTTTGTTGACTCAAATCTCTTCTTTTTTGAAACCAAAATTGTTTTTTGCATTTCGCAGCATCTACAGACGATTGGAAACAAATAGACTGACCGGTCTCATGGTCAGATAATGCAAGGGAATGTATTTGGGGCTGAACATTAGGTATGTCGCTTGCGATGAGATCTAAACATGATGATTTTCTTGTTGGTTTAGTAATATGGTTAGAGATATTGTAGTTCTGTAAGATACATTCTAATTCTTTATAATTTTTGTTACGCTTTAATGCGTCAATGTTCCAGTCTCCACATAGTATTATTTTATTTTTATTACGTTTCGTTATTTTCTTTTCTTTAAAATATACTAATTATTATTATATGATACTAATTATTTAACGAAACTCACCTTCAATATTAACATACTGTGGTTCAGGCGAGTAAATCTCATATGGCTTTGGCATCCTCTTCTCAGGTTTCTCCAACTTGGCACAGGACCCGACATCTGCCAGTTTTGCCGCATCATGACTTGTGATCATCACACTAGTGCTGCACAGTTCTGTGTGGAGGAAACCTTGCATTCGCAGGAAGACGAGAGCGTTCGCTATGTCGAGGGCGTATTGCACTGCAGTTTGCGCACTTAGAATGCGACCCTGTAAAATTAATCGTTTCAACATCGGTTTTTATTAAGGTGAACGCGCTAATTTTAAAAGTAGCGGCGTCCATGGATTGGTAGAGATAGACGGTGTGCTTTATAATATTTAAGGATGAAAGAGTTTTTAAATTAAATGTTAAGGCTGACTTACCAGGATATAATCCTTGCAAACTGTGTAAAAAGTTAACAGTTTAGTAATATAGGAAATGGGTTATTATCCCTATAATAACCCACTTTCTATAAAAAAGGAATCAATTTGTGACGCTTGCATTGGAATAATTGTCACAGGTGTTATTAAAGTTATAAAAAATAGTCAAGCAATAGTGTAAAAGTTACCTGCACGTGTAATATGCCGAAGAGGGAATCAACGCATCTTTCACAAATCAAATGGACATTGTTGTGAATGTCCGGATAGATTCCCATTAGAAGAATTATATTAGGATGGCGACACTTTCTGAAACAAACGAATACTAAGAAAACTACTTTTCTACCCACCTTCAAATTCCTTTCAAGATTTCGGACCAGCCATATTATCTTATCTGCACACGGGTGTTTATGAGACATCTAAGCTTACTTCACTCCATTAAAAGGACAATGACATCTATAAACGCTAAAAAGGCTTTAGGATCTCAAAGAATGATGTCAGAACCTTACCTCAATATATTTATCTCCGTGTTGCGTTTCTTTCTAACATTCTCAATGGTGACACCAATTAACTTCTTTATCTGAACGGGAACCACGCCCCATTTCCCAAGATTCCATGTTTTATTCCTGTCTACCGTAACATCGACGTTGCTTGCGCTTGCTATCGGCAAACCGTAAGCACTCGTATCGCTCTAAAAATAAGCACCACAGTAAATCATTATGATCTCATTTCCGACGTGATTAAGTAAATGACTCGAAGAAACGTTTTTAAGGAAAATAATCTTATATGAATTCTTACGTTTGGGTTTTACAATACCAAAATAATCGCGATCGATCATCTGCGTCAAAGTCAATATCTAAAACTTGAAATTAGTGCAATTGATTCCGTTTTGTGATAGTTAAACTAAAAATGCAAACAAAAGTTAGAAATAAACAGACTCGCCAAATGTTGCCCTGACAAACATACTTTACTGTCGTCGGACTTGCTTGTGTTCGGCGACCGCACCTGCAGTTGCTCGTCCGCCCACTGATCCAAGATTTTCAACTCACTCATCACTTCCCATAGCTTATCATCGGACTCATCCTTCGTGGGACTCACGGAATTATTCTGACTAGATAAATTAACGTCTCCCGCTGCCCTCAACCCATCGACGTCATCTTCCTCACTCTTATGACATTCCAAAAAGTTCTTCACATCGATAGGAAGAGAGTTATTCTTGTAGAACGCTGGTGGAGAATCCGCCTGACTATTATCTTTAAATTCTAATTGCTTTTGAACTAAGAAGTCCATGTCTGGATTTACTCTATGGCGCGATAGGCGTTTGAATTTTTGCGGTTCTGAAAAGGACGACGTCGTCGGGTACAGATGCCCGGGCATGAACACCTGATTTTGGAATAAAAACTGTATGTTCGGGACGCCTCCGTAAACTGTTCGTTCTGGGGTCGTACTTCGAGCGCGTTTATGGGATTTCTTTTTGTATTTAACGCCTGATTTCTTCTCATAATTGAAAGTGTTATCGTGGTCTGCAGTGCAATCGGTACAAGAGACGGGTAAGGAATGTCTACCGCATTTTTTCTTTACAGGCGTATTTGGTAGTTCCTTGTTTACTGAGGATCTTCTAGCTTGAAACTCGGCTAAATCTCGTTTGTATTCCTCTGTGCGAATAGTGCCGATTTGTGTAGTGCTGTGGGGACCCTGTGTAGCCTGTGCTTCGGGTGCAGTGGAGCTGGAGTTCACGTTGTGATGAGTCGTCACGGTCACGCGCTCCCTGCCAACAAACATAATATAATTACATCAGCCCGTAGTCTTCCCTAGCGAAACAAGTGTCTCTTATCAGTGTTTTAGGCCCGGTGTGTACCTATCAGGATACAAAGGAGACACCTATCTTCGGACTGTTAACATACTCCCTTAGGGGAAAGTGGTCTATTACCACAAAACTCACAAGCTGTCATTGAACGTACTACGAATTATTCGGTTGTGTCTCAATGAGGACATTCTGCGAATATTTTTTTAAGGCGCTAAAACCAACAATGGTCTGAGAAAAAACTTCAACAATATAAAAGCACAGCAACTAATGGTAGTTCGTACGTCATTCAGACAGCAAAAGCGTGGGACAGCCACGGGTCAGCGCTGCGACGCAACGACGAGATCTACCCGAAATAAGTGGAATGTCGTATTGAATTTAAATTGTAACGCTTTCAGAGGCGTTAGAGCTACAAAAATGATTTGAATCTTAAATCTACAATGCAGTGACCTTTGGTCAGTTCTATACAAAAAGGGATTTTAATCGTTTTCTTATCGGAAAGCTTGTCTACATAATTATTATCACCAAGCCTTGTAAATTCGTTATTCTCAGGCTTAGCAAAAAAGCTTCGATTAAACCTGGTATGTACTGGTAGCAAAAAAAACAATGAACTCCAAAGATAAGAGAGCAAAGTAAGAGGCGATCATAATCACGAGTACCACCAACGCGGGACGAACGATACACTTTTACCGATTAGCAATTTGATCAGGCTCGCAAATTTGTTCCCAGACATTGTGCACCTGACATCAATTTGATCTCTTGAGAAACAGCTCCTAGATCCAATAAACTGATAGATCGTGTCTGACAAAGCGTAGTTATATCACTGAAATGTCTAGTACTAAAATTTTGAAAGAGAAAATTTGGCCATTCTAGATATTGCCACTTTGATGCTCTATTTTTGTCACGCTTCAAGTTTTTATCAACGAAAGCGAGTGGAGAAAGGAATTTATTTTCCTTTACATTTTGAAGTAATTTAAAAATCATTTAAGAAGTGTAAAGAGCTTTTAAATACTACTTAAAATGGTGATCTATTTACGCCAATCAGTGAGTTCCTATGATAGTAAGATATTTTCGCGTAATTTTCAGTTATCTTATTGTGGGTATTAAGGGGGATAGCTAGGGATTTGAGACAAGTGTTGGGCAGCATCCATCTTTGCACTAATTATTATTAATTATTTTTACATATCAGTTTTGACCACAGATAATAAAAAATATTTGACCTAAAACTAAAAGTGCTCCGTTAATTATGGCACTTAAGTCTCGTGTGACCTATTTTAACACCACTTTCCATTGCCAGTTCGTGGCCTCTGCCATACAAAACTGTTTCAGCAACGTAGCAACATTTCTGCTTTGTTAGCAAAGTCTTTGTTACTTATACCAGAAAATTTTAAAGTCATCCATTGTAATCTCCGATACGCCGGAAGTTATAAACTTATAACAAAGCTTTATTTTATAATCTCGATACAAACAATACATTACGTAATATTGTATTAAACTAGAAAGCACGTCCCAGCAGCCCATATCTAGTGACACGATGATAATGCTTACATAAATAAGCTGTCTAACCAACAATTTTGGTTATTTGTAAAGCAATAAGAGAACCGCATCGCTTGGCTATCACAAATAAGTTTGGTGAAAGTGAAATTTCAATAACACTGTTTTAGAACCATTGAAAGGCTTCAGATTGAATCGAACCAGTAATTAATGGAAGCATCAATCACGACTGAGTACCGGGAGGTATTCTTTTGTAGTTACTTTTTCGAAATTACTCAGTCGTGCGCAATGAACGAAGTAATAAAAAAAACGTAGGCACCATTTTTTTTTTTTATAAGTTCCTGTGTGTTTGATTTGAATAAACGAAAGAATTGTGAGATAAAATGCAAGAGAACCTGAAAGAAAGCACTTATCTATTTTTATTTATTTGCTTGAATGGATCTTTTGGGTTAGTGCCAAGATTAATAGTCTTGTTAAAAGATAATGTAGCTAACAGTATCGCGCATTCAAAGTGGTGGCAGTTGTGGTTCATATGTTTAATTCAGCCTATCTAGATTCTAGTTGTGGGCGATAAACACCACGATAAAAGGAAATTGGTGGAACGGGAAAAGAGGAGCTCGTGGCTAAGTAATAACAGCCGCACCGGTCGATTCATCAGGTTACGCTATGCTTGCCAGGGTTGGTCCGTAGATGGGTGACCATCTTTACATACCGAGACTCCTCCTTGCCGCGGGAAGCACGTTAAGCCGTTGGTCCCGGCTGTCATTTGTAGATCTTTGGCAGTCGTTACGGGTCGTCCCGAAAGCCCGAAAGTCTGACAACCAGTCTTACCAAGGAGGTATCGTATTACCCAATAACTGGGTTGTGGAGGTCAGATAGGCAGTCGCTCCATGTAAAATACTGGTATTCAGCTGCATCCGGTTAGACTGGAGGCCGACCCCAACATAGTTGGGAAAAGGCTAGGCAGATTGATTTTGGTGGAACAGGAAAACAGTACTTCAAATCAACAGTTTCAGATTTCAGTAACCCCTTCTCGACTGGAAATGTTGTTAGGTAACAGATTTTAGAAAAAGCAACAGCTACCCTAAGCTTTCCACATATTACAAGACCATATTCTCGTTTCATAGTTTTTTCATGCAAAATAGCAAGTGACTCAACAGACAGCAAACGTTTTGGATTATGGCAATTACGGGCGATATATTCTTGAAACTTCTTGCAGGAAAGTGGTGTGCACTTTCGCGGCTTTCGCGCTTTCAATAATTCACGACTTCGACCGTTGATGTTGAATTACGTCATCTATATATCTTGTCTAATTGAGGAGTCTTAAGAGCCCTATATTTTTGCTCCCTTGACAATGAGTTTCATAACTTTCAGACATCACATCACACTCCCGATACGGCCTCTCCGAAACCATTACAGTAAATCACAGGTTTATTCTGGAATGTCTTCTAGTCTTCGGAGTAGAAGCGAATTAGTTGCGGTAACTGAATTTGAATTGCTTATTAGTCTCGTAGATATCCGATAGGCTCAATAAACTCGCAGAGACTTGCTTAGCAAATAGCAATAGGGTTTTAACTCTTTCCGAGAGTGGTTATGGCAAGATTTAGTGGACTACAAGCTCTAGGAAGATTCATATTATAATCAGATGAAAGACTTCGTGGAGATAAGAGACCGAAGAGGACATTGAACAATTAGTTACTGGATTCGATCGGAAAACGATGACAGGAAAGTTAGGAACTTTGTAGTAAGTGAGTAGGTATCTATCATTGACTGACTAAATATTGGTTGTTTCTCTTTTTTTAGAAGGGAGAACTTTATGAAATTGGCTTTATTTGATAGATAATTTTATGCCATTCATATTAGAACATAATTCCGAGCATGTGGTCGCCGCGGCTGACACCAACGCCTAGTTTACTGCAAACTTAACTTTTTTACTGGCTTAATTTAGAGAAAACATTTGAAAAACGACTAATTTCACGAAACCGGGCCACCTCATTCGTGCGATTTGAAGCCATTACTTTATTTTCTCTGGGAATATGTAAAGTAGCATGTCTACTCCGATAATTTATCGATGTGTGAAAATTTGACCTCCAGATTACGCCATGTACCTACGCGTCATATTCAAATTCACACATTAATGGCATAAAATTATCTATCAAATAAAGCCAGTCAATCTCTTGGATATTAAAAACATTTTCCTGTTTTATTTCAATTTAAAATTCTCCCCTCTAAAAAAAAACACCCTTTATAACTGACTAAATTCATGGACAAAGAGTTACGTGCCGACAATTAGGTAGACATGGCGAAGACTAAGTATTTCGAATACCCTTTTTTTTTTTTTTTTGATGGGAAATCATCAAATAACTTCTCCCGCTCTGGGTGGAGCGGAAGGGCGTGTCAGACTTTTACTGACTAAAACCCACCCGTGTTCCTTCAGTTGCCTATGCCAGGGCCACGGTATCTTTTTCAAACAACCCGCGACCCCAGCGGAATTTCGAATACCCTACAGTTGAAAGTTTCGTTTAGTCAATCGTCACGAAAGATAATCGTTCAATTTTTATTCATTTGGAATTAACAATAACTTTATTCAGATACAAGGAACTTATAATAGGGGATAAGTAGGTATCCGCGTCTAACCTCCGCAATCCTTATTTATGGAATTTGAGGCAAGCCTCGTAAGTCATAAGGTGGGTAGGTTAATTTTAAGCCTGACGTATACATGTAGTAATGTCTGTAAATATTTTAATGTGAAGACTATTAAAGGCGACAACCACAAACGATTTTTCTTACTGGACAACTGCTAATGAATAGATAATTAAAATCGCATACTTACAAAAAAAATACGAAGTTATCATTGTGTACCGTAATATTATCGTTTTGCTAAGTTTTTGTTCCTTACACAACTTTAGGCACTAGAAGGTGACTAATGTTAACGAACCTATTTTGAAAAGTCAATGAACTCTAGCTTTCGACCTAATTCAGGCAATGGTATTTTCAAGTGTCAATAAAATGTTCAATTTAGAAATTAAGTGGGAAATAATTATTTAATATTTACCAGCACAGTGATGTTCCCAAGATACACCTGAACTGAAGTTCAGAAAATGACTAAACTAGGCATGATGATTGAACTAGATTTTGTTGCAATAATTAACTGCATTCACCTGTGATTTGTATTGGCAATGGTACACAAAGCTTCTGGCCTCTATTGGAATGAAATCAAATCTATTGTGGGTACAGTTCCGATGATTCAACGTTAGGTGGACCACTTACATCATCCTGGCACATTGTGCATACCTGTTCTATTGTGATCGACATTTTGTTGAGTTTTACGGTCTAAAAGTAACTGTTCGTACAATCATCTGATACGAAATCAAATGTTTGATTGAACAGATTTTTAAATTACTTACGTACGATTTTTGCACTTTTGTTAGAAAATATAGCGCGATCTCAAGTCAGCTGTCTAGAAGTTTATTGGAACAAAATAGATTTCTTTGTAAACTGAAAGTTGAAGAAGCTAAATTTTCTTAGACAAATTCTACAAGATACGTAGGTAATTAATGAAAACAAAAACAACATTACATAGGTACTTACCGGCGCAACCACTTAAAAACTCCCATGTCCTGCAAAGAATCCACTTTTTGTTCGAAAACGGTAGCACAGTAAACAAGCCGTCTGCAATTATTAGCAACTAAATAACATTTATCGAATATCGAATATAATTACTATAAACTAAAACGGAAAGTCCGTCGTTGCGAGGAACACGCGGAACATTACCGGCGCATTAGAAGTCCGATCGTTATAAAAAACGACTAGCAACAATGACCGCCGATATATTGTGCGGTCAGACAAAACATCACGAACAACGCGGCATTCGCAATGAGTTGAATTTGGTTTTTTGTACAAATTACTTTTCGTTGCGCTCCGGTGATCCACTTCATGCGCGTTGTCGAGCGTCGGCCCTCCTCAGCTCTAGTCTGCTGCGGTCACAGGCGGCTCGTCATTTCGTCAACCGTACAATGTGCATTTACTACCGTACAATACCTGATTCTAATTTATGTAATACTTTTAGGGTAGATAAAACTAAAGTCAACAAAAAAGTCGATGAACGTTTGTTTACCTTATTGCACTGTTTGTTTCTGATTGACTCCGTCCTTTTGTAGTTTTGGCTTTGTACTCATATAAAAACTTCTTCATTGTAGATTATTTAGGTTTGACATAATTTTATATGACACAAGATTGATGACACATATTTAGTAGGCTTATTTTATTTATATGTTCAACATTCCAAGAAATTCATCCAATTAGACTCAAATCAAAGTTGAATAGTGCTGTCATTATAACGGAAACAAAACAAATAAACAAATTCAATGTCAGAACTTAATAATAATCTTAGTAGAATTGCACCATATGTTCTTATATTAACAAAATAAAACAGCCTTAATTCACTTTATCATTATTATTGCAATTTAATTAATTAATGAGCATTCAATTATTTTCTATTTTTAACTTCCGGTATCATGATGGTGGAAGTTTCTGTAAACATAATAACAACTTTTTAGCAAATAGTTAACCAAAATGCTGGAAGTTGGAACAAAAATTAATAATTATTATCAATAGAATTAAACAAGTGGTTTGACTGCTAAATAAAATATTTAAAAAAAAATGTAAGTCCTTTTACTTGTTTTATTTTTAAAGGCAACACTAAAGAGTGCTGCCATTAAAAATATTTATTTATACACTAGCATTACACCCGCGACTTCGTCCGTCGTTCGTCAACGTGCCCTTTGCCAGTTCGTTTTCAAAAATTAATGATTACGATATTTATCATTTATTTAGATAAGTATTAAGGGCAATTTTCAAGTTTATTGATGAAAGGAAAAATATTTTTCACATTGTAAACTATAACCCACCAACCAAGGCTGATTTTTGAAAGATCTTTAAACATTTGTTACGTCATTTAAATTTTAGCTAGTGTATATCTTTGAGATATTGTATATTTTTAGTTAAAACCGCTTTGAAGGTTAGTTTTGAAGAACTATTGATGACAAACTATAATTTATTTTGAAATTTTATCGAAAGTTAGAAGTTTATTATCTTAAGGAATAAGATTTTTCATACAAACAAAATCCCCCCTTTTTACCCTCATTTCCAGAAACCCCTTTTTTAGTGCTCGTCTACATTATAAAAGGAACCCAGCGCTGGGGTTCTGTCTCGAATACGTTCGCAGCACTATGATCAGCATTGACCGTTTTCCGGGGATGTATACACACTATTCCCCAACTTGTTCTTATCGTGTTGGTGTTCTTTCTTTGCGTCAAGTTTACATTTATTCACCACATGGACACTATTATTAAAAAAAACTTCAAAGACACTTGGTTTTGTACTACCTAGGGAATGCAAAATTTTTTCGCAAGCCTCAAATTAAAATCTATTTGTACAATTGCCTCGTTCGTACCGTATTGGAGTACTGCTCGATTGTGTGGCGTCCCCACTATGTAACACATAGTCTTAGGTTGGAGTGCATTCAAAAAAGATTTTTAAACCATCTTGCTTACTTGGGGGAATAGCCAAAAAGTTCCAAGCTATGCAAAACGATTACAAAAATTTAACATGACTTCTTCAACTGTATCAGGGTCTAACTCCCCAATCCCAAGACTTTGCCGGCTTCTCAATAATAATTGTGATGATGTTATAGATATTCGTTGCACATCAACACAAAAAGTTAAGCACCAAGTCCACCAAAAATATTCAATACTACACTGAATTATGTTTCTCTTAACCTAGGTATATATTTAATTTTTTAACTGTCTAGATAGATATTAAGTATGTCTAAAACTGTACAACTACTTTACCTAATTAATTTTTAGTTATGTTCATGCATGTTGTGTCTATCGCATCATATTGTACACTTGGTGTGTATTTTAGCTTGTATTATTAGATTAAAAAGTGTAATAATTGTAGATAGACCTAGAAGTTTACCCCAAATAAACGCATTTTCTTTCTTTCTTTTTCTTTAAGTCTTGTGCAAAATTTCACGTTCCTGGTCCCAGTACTTCAGCTGTGAGCTAATATGTCAGCCAGCCTCAGTCATCTCCTTTTATATATACAGAAAACTAGTGGCCCACCCCTGCTTCGCACGATTTTTACTTCACAAAATATCGAGATTTCTATAATATCTATGTATAATACACATAAACCTCATCATCATCCCAATTTATTTGGTGTCAGCGCAATATGCATTTTTCTTCTATACTTAAACCTTCCGGAATAAATTCTCTAAATTATGGTGAAAATTGCGTCAAAATCCGTTGCATACTTTAGAAGAATAACGCGGTCCCACAGACAGACACGAAATGTTATGTACCTATAGTGTACTAATTAGTCTAGGATGTAGAGTAGAATAGATTTGCAACACCGATGTTGGTATGTCATGTATGTCATATTTTGATTTTGGAAAGCAATGTTTACAGTTGCGTTTGATTTGAATTTTTATAATATTTTGGTAAATTTGAAATAAAATATTGATGGACGAATTACGAGGACCAAATATTCAGATAGTCCTACACGTGAAAGAGGGTATACCTGTTTTCTAGTTTTGCATAACACCGCAACTTTACATGAACAAAATCCTTGTATGAACATCTGTTCTAATTTTTCGAATGTTTCTAGGACTTGGATTTGGATTTTTGCGCTCCCCGTTTATTGTAAGTGGATCTCTTAATGGGTATATGTTAGAGACGGACCCTGTTGTGCCTTCACATGCTCCTATTTTTGATGCTGAACTTGTTTGGGAAGCAGACAAAAGAAGGTTTCGAAGGTAAACAAACTTTAGTTTTCATGTATTGCTGAATGCAATACAACAATACAATTATATATATACAATTAAAAAACAGCATTTATTCATTAAAACCGTCTTGAAAGACAGCTTGCATTTCAGCGAGATCCTATCAATAATCTTGATCTTTACTATTCAATATTGGTCACAAATCAATTCAGCATCTTATATAATTCAGGACTCCACTCATACTGACACTCTATTTTGTAAAAGCTCCACAATCTCAACGGTTGATCGGCCTCTAGAGGCCGCTAACAAAATAAATTTAATTGTTCTCATAACATGACAGTTGAAGGTTTATCTTAACAAATCTTTTTTCACAATATTACAGTTTACGAGTCCAGAATGTGCCAGTCAAAGTGGAGGTCTACACAACATGCACACAGGGACGAAAGGACAAAGTGGGATACTTACTTCTGAGCTTACTTGGAGCACAGCCATGCCCTTCCAATAAGATTGTAGAAGTATGGCCATGATATTGTTTTTAGTTTATATCTTACCTGACTTTTTCTATTGGGTGTAGTTGCGATCTGCATGCATAGCATATAAACGGGTTTTGTCGATGGAAGAATAGACAAAGTGACACATCGCCATGCTTAGATGTTAGAAATGTGTCTACAATCTGTCATTTTGTCTATTCTTCTATTGACAAATCCCATTTCTTTGGTGGCCAAGCTATGCATGCTCAACTGACACTCGGTTTGCAGCTATCAATGTAACCTTTATTAGGTACATTATCTCTCAATCAGTAACTAGTTAAATCAACAGCTGCCCACTACTTGTTTGTGTGGAAGTCGTAATATACACAATATATTAAAATAACAGCCATATTTTTGTAAAACTCCCTCGGCGCCTGATCCACCGCGTCGCATCGCATCGCCCGCCCGCTCAGTTATTTCGTTTTCGCTTAGCGTTCTTTATTTATTTATTTTATTATTTATATTCTTTCTCATTTTTTTTCTTTTCGTTCGGCTCCTAATGGTCGTAGCGTGATGTTACGTGTCTGTCATATTCTTATACAATGATTTCTCTGTTTTGTCAGATGACTTAATACAGCTTTATATTTTCAGATCAAACACTCTTGGCACAGGCTACTTGGAGTGAGGTCTGAAGGAAAATGCTGTCATCCACAGTTGATGATGAGTCTTTCTATCGAAGACAGAGTTAACACACCAACTCCTGTAAGTTAAAATACTTAATTACTTAATTAATAGAACTTAATGTATCTACCTTTCTTTCTCTTCGCCTCCCTAGGGTTCCAAAGTAGGGTAACTTTTTTGTTCCATTTCTCTTCTCGGGAAGAGAAAGAAAGGGAAACCCTTGAAAAGATGACAGCGTGACACATTGGAGAAGACATGGACAAAACAGGCAAAGAACAGGGAGAATAGGAAGGGATTGGAGGAGGTCTTTGTCAAAGGGCACACACAGACTCAGAACTGAGATTAAATGTTCTGTTAACAACTGTAACTCTGAAAAAAATGCTATAAATAAATAAATAAAATGTATCTTCCAGTCTGGTGCTATACAACATGTATTATTTTACTCAAGACAACATCAGTAATTTATTCAAGGTGGTGGTGGGAGTATCGCACTAGACCCCACAAAAAAGATCCTATTGGTCCCACTGACTTCTATGGTTTGGTTAGATTACTTTTGGAGTTGACTACAAGTTATAGAACAGCACTAAATAACTTCTGTATCAACTAGGTACCATAAGTGTTTGCATGGCAACTGAGGCCATGGTAAAATATCTGCAACATCAACATCTTCTGCCTAGCCTTTTCTCAACTATGTTGGGGTCAGCTTCTTAAGAGCTGAAGAAAATCACAATATAATCACTATAACCATTATTATAATCTCAGTTCCTTTTTCATGCTAAAAATTATTAAAAACTATATGATAGTCAGGAAACAGTATGTAAAAAAGCCCTCAACTTTGTTCATACATAATTTTGTTGTGCATGTCTGTAATCACTTGTCAAATCAATGTTTTTTATGTAAAACTTGCTTGAAGTGCACACACAAGGTGTTAGGTAAGTGTAACGCTATTTAGAGACATTGGAATGAGGAAGATAATAATTATTGTGTTTGATTGAATTGTGATTTATTGATGCAGTTCTATTATACTGTAATAGGTACTTGGTTTTTAATCATTATTATAGGATGTAATAAATAAATAAAATAAATAGCCTTATATTTCTTGCCACCCTTACTTAACTAGTTTACACAATCAAAATAAAAACTTAAAACTAAATGTTAGTAAATTGTTCATAATGATGAGTAACAATGACCCCTTAAGAGGTTGCTGGTGTTTTATCAATAACCCTGTATATTATACTAGCTGCCCGCCCTGGCTTAGCACAGGTGTAATAATGAAAAAAAAAAATAGTACCAAATCTTCCCTTTACAGTAGGTACCACCATAATCAAATTATGCTGTTTGTTAAGTTAGTGCGTTTATATCATTTAATTCCTAAGTATACTGTATCATATAATTTATTCTACAAGAACCCTATACAGGTGAAGGCCTCCTCCAAAGATATCCAGTCTTCTCTAGACTTCGACTGGGCTGTTTCAATCCAGTTTATTCCAGCTATCTTTTTAATTTCATCTTCCCATCTAGCGTAGGGTTTCCCCTTTGTGTGTATTCCTTGCGGGTCCAACCATGCCGTTACCTTTTTCGTTCAGCTCTGGTCTTGTAAGACTATAATATAAAAAAATAATATAATTTATAGCATCAACTGGCATCGATAGATTGTCTTACAAAATAGTTTGATATACCTAATAATAAATACAAATTGAGATGTATTTAATTCTATCGTTACAGAAAAAGTTCCATAATCTACATTGATTTACTTAGCCTTTTTGTGTAGTTAGCATATCATTATACAATATGTAACAAAAGCCCTGTTGTTCCTTCTACCTACGTTTTAAGAATAATAGAGCAAGTCATTTATAAAAAAAAACTGTTCAACAAAAATAATTAAAATAAATATTTAATTATTAACATTTGTAATGTTTAACTGATTTCTTACCTCTGCAATTCTGTATGAAGCGATGATGGGACATCCGGCCGAAAGTATTTTTTTTTTTTTATGAATTGTATCTCGTAGTTTGCCTAGAGAGGTCGTGACTACTTAACCGGTCAATCCTGTGGCTGGCTTAAGCGAACTCAAAGCCTCCAGCCTGGGCATAAAACTTACAAAACTAAGCGACTACACGCTAAGGGTTCCCCCTGTGGGGAACGAACCTTGGCTTAGGGCGTCGCTGGGGGGAGGACAGCAAGATGGGACAGGCTGGATCAAGTCATGGTAATTATTATTATCGGGGGAATTTAAGGCTACTGGCTCAGCTACGCCACCAGCTGGCACTTCATTACCGAGCAAGGGACGGGGGGAGGACAATTACTTTGGGGTCGTCGCGACGGACCTCGGCAGTGAGGTCGGAATGTCGATCAGTTTTTGCTCCTACAGTCCCTACTGCTCTCTTGGAGAAGAGTTATGAGGTCATCGTCTCTCCGGCGGAAAGTAAGCTGCGCGGGAGACCAAGTAAGTGATTCGCAGGGCAGCAGGTGGTGGGGAAAAGGGGTAGGTAGGCTCGTGGTACCGACCCGAGGCGCATGCGCCCCGATGTACTTGTAAAATCAGATACTCTAAACATTTATTCAATTTTAATAGTTATTTGACTTCCACCTCTCGACTAGCCAATGCTTAATTTTTTTTAAATTATAATAATTTCATCAATGTTGTGCTTGTAGGTAAATGTATACGTCCCTAAAAGGAACAACAGGGTTTTTTTTACATATTGTATATAAAGCTAAAACAAACTAGTAACAATGGCAGTGATTACTCCATAATATGACCTGGAATTACTGGATGTATGGACAAAGCAAAAGGAGTATGTAATGATCGTAGTAGGTTGCATTCTGTAGTGTCTGCCTACCCATATGGAAAGAAGGCGAGAGTTTATGTATGTATCGTACCATCACCAGCACCATCTAAGTCTAATAAGAATTGAAATTAAATCATCTTGTACTACTGGTCCTATTGTTTGTATATCATTAAGTGATATTTTGTTAGATGTGCGCGCCGATGATGCATCAAAAAAATGTCACTTAATGATATACAAACAATACAATAGTACAAGATTATTTAATTTCAATTCTTTCTTGGGTATTGCCCTGGAAAATTCAATAGACAGATCAGTTAAACCATTATTTTCATTCAGATTTTGAACTAATATCTTAACCTTGCATGTTATTTCAGCGGAATGAGCTCCGCATGTTCCACAGCAATGAGGTAGCGGTCCCACCTGCCGTCTCAGCATCATCTCTGCCAACTGCCAAATCTATGACAATGACTTTGAGTAAGTAATCTATTTTTACTGCCAAATAACATGGTATACTGGATCTAAAAAAAAAAGAATCAATCTGCTTAACCTTTTCTCTCTGTTTGGGTGGGCTTCCAGTCTAACCGAAATGCAGCTGAATACCAATATTTTACATGGAGCGACCGCCTACCTGACCTCCACAACCCAGTTACTGGGTAACACGATACCAGTGGCGAAAGCACCTTATACTCGTAACACGATTCCTACCGGCTTCCCTTCGGAGGTTCGGATCAGCAACTCTACCGCTATTGAAAAATGCCACAGTCAATAGTGTCTAGTATTGCCAAAAATATTACCATAACATTCAAACGACAAAAATGCTTATTATTAGTTTTAAATGACAACAACAACAAAAAAATGTTCTGAAATATCCCGGCGCCAAAAGTTCATAATCGGGAACTAAAAATTCATACAAAAGCGATCCCGTTATGACGTCACTTTAGGTCACGTGGCACCACTTGATATGGACGAGAGCAAGCCGCTGTACAACGGTTTAGTGTTCAACTGCATTGTATTCGATTCTTTAAATTCCTATAATAATTTTAGAATGACAGTCCCTAATTTAGGCCACTTTATTTCTCTAAAACATTAAAAGTTTTGTTTGTGTAGTGATAACGTCTTTTTGGTTCTGTTATTTGGCGATAGATGATGTTAAATGAAGTAAAGAAAAGACTTTTATTTTAAGTTAGTAAATTAATTTTTACTTTATTGATAAGTAAGTAAGTAAGTTAAGACCGGCTTTGCTTTGCTTCGGCTTCTCTCTTGGCTCTATTTCGCGTAGGCGTACTTTTTAATCAACAAAAGCAATACTGTATTTTTATTAAATTGAATGTATTCCTGCAACTTCAGCATTCTGCGAGTGTAACCTATCCCAGGGGAGATGTAAAAGGTTTCGAGCTCGCCTCGCTCGCACTTGCATCCTACATTTACTTCATTCTCAAACTATCCTGCATAGGTTAATAAAGTTACTTCTATTTCTGTATGAACGGTCACAGAAAATCTTAACTTATTCGAAGCGGGGTGCTAATAATTTCGAGCTCGCTCCGCTCGTTCTTGCATCATATAATATCCATGGGGCTCATTATCCTAAAGAAGCCTTAAATGGACGCCCTGTTTTTGGTCACGATTGCAAAGTGGCAGAAAGAGAGAAAAAGGGCTTTATTTGAATAACTAACCTCTTCATCAATTTGAACTCTGAATTAAAAGGTTATATTCAAAATATATATGTTCCGCAAAAACAACAATATATACTGTATTATAAATCTGTATTCATTTATTTACCTTCCCTGGAATCTGAAATTCTTTATTTCTTCTAAAAAATTACCTACCCTAACCTCCCTGAAGTGAATTCCTGGCTAAGGCCCTGCAAGAGCATTGTTTAAGTTAGACATTTAAAAAAAATGTATGTTGTTTAAATCTGCCTTTTACAATAGCTTGTTCGCCTAATGCTGGGTGTAGGTGTAGACTCTGGCCATTCTTTTCGATGTTTTGACTTGTCAGCACTAAAACAACACAAATACATAGTTTTTGTGACCATCCTAAATTAATCTTTAATTGCAATTTGCAGAGGAGTATATAACAGAAAGTAAGAAGACTGTGTCATCACCGGATCTTCTACCAAAGCTGCTATGTGACGAGGGTCTCATTCAAGTTGGCACTGGCAAACAGCTGTTTGTTCTCAGCTTCGTTATTGGCGCAGTCGAGAATCTAGATTTGGTAAGAATAACCTATAATCACACATTTTGTATCAAAATATTATTATGAAAACCTACTACTTACTTTGAACCTGGTGCATAGGCCTTTCAATTAGCTGTTACAATAAACAGTCTTGAATTTGTATACTACCTTAAAAACAGTATAGTATGTGGTTCGAAATCATTTTTTACCACCTAACATAATTGTATTTAAGGTAAGAATGAGCAGCTATTTTGTTATTGAATAATGCCGTCGACTATCTTCGTGTCATAAAACGTTACTGTTACTCCTTTTTCATGGAAGGACTCATTTCCGTCGCAATCATTATGGTTTTTTTTAATCTTTTTTTTTTACATCGAGGGTATCGAGAAATCTTACATCTAACCAATTTGAAAACAAAGACCGTGCACACTATGACCACATCTGTTAGCAAGCGTTATTATAGCGGCTGAGCGCTGCAAGCAAGAATAGTCCTTACGGTGTATAAGTTTCCTCGATAGTATTTACAAATTTGCGACGATGCCACTAAGCTAGCTGACAGTAAAAAAAATAACTTATGAATTTTATTATATAGAATGGTTGTGAACTAAAATTCAACTTAGTTTTGTAAATAATTTTAGATTCATTAATATTTTTGAGAAATAATTACGTAAAATATAGCCATTGGTCACGTGACATGGAACGCAAATCAGAGCGCGATACGTCACTATTTGCAGTGATCCACTCATAATGACACTGTGACAAAATAACATTGTTTCAGAGTTCCCACCTCAAGATATGCTCCCCGAAATTACGGGGATTTTTTTAGAACAATAAATATCATTTGAATGTTTATTTGTGGAATAGTCATAAACACCAATTTAAATCTATGATTTTAAAAACGAAAACGTCATAATATGCGTTTTGAAAAACGAGCTATTGAGTGTCCGTTCCGATTGCGTTTTAGATATTTAGATCAGTCATCACTTCTTTATTTAGAAACCGGGGTTAATTGATTTGATTCAACAGTATTAATAATGTAGTTAGAAAATCAATGACATCTATTATTTTATTTTAGATTCATTATTTAGTAAAAAAAAAAAAAAAAAACTTACAGTGGGTGGAAACACTGATTATTTGTTTTTACTTGTTTGACAGCAGACGATCTGTCACAAATGTCACAGATTTAACGACTAAGGGTGGAGTTCACCGACTTTTAAAACGGCTGTTTAGTTAATCAGTTCTTTCCTTAGGAAATTTAATACCTCACCGGTGATTTGAATGTTGGTGAACACAGGCCTATAAAGATGATGACATCACTCGGGCCGCCATTACAATGTGCCCCGTTTTGACTATGAAAATAAACTGGAGATTTATAAATGAAAAATTAGTATTGTTAATATTTTGATGAAATATTCATGTCTTGAGGAAAATAGACCACAAGGAACATTTTTAATCAATTACTAAAAACTGTCAACTAACCTATTGCTTCTTTTTATGTTGAATTTAATTTATTTCCATTTATTTTCCAGTTGTTACCAGACCCGAATGCTACTAAAGAAGTAGACTGTTTTGTCAGCTATTCTGTATTCACTCACAACATTATGACGGATAGGTAAATATGTTTAAAACTATTAACGGTGACAGATCCGACCTTTAGCTTAGCTCACCCGGAGTTTTCACCAGCAAACAGAACAAAGATAAAACGTGTACGGTTGTGGGACCCCCGTCAGGAACGAAGTTCACATGAGGTTTAAAACAAAAACAAAATTTTCGAAGCCGCCATCTTGGATTTTCTATTTGACTTCACTATCGACTTTACCACCATCAAAAACCATGAAAACGAAACCCATGATGAAAAATTTGAATATTTTCGCAACCGCCATTCTGGATTTTCATTTTGACCAAATATACACTGGCAACCTTTTAAGAGGTCATTGTATTCATCATTATGAACAACTTTTACTATGGGACCACACCCGAAATCGTGAAAAAAAAATCACTCTTCAGTACATTTTCGCATAATTAGTCAAAATCACTCACACACTGTATAATAAAATAAATAAATAGCAAAACGTATTATAAGTGGTGCAGAGTTTGAATTAGGAAAGCATTAATTTGCTCCAACAGCTTTAACAATGGAGATTACATAGAAACTATATCTAGGAGCAAAGATACCCAACACCATGGGTAATTTTGCTCAGTATTATTTGTCAAAAATAAATTCATAATATACTTCATAATATCTATTTCCCTGTATAAATACTTGTCAAATAAGCTATATATCCATAAAGAGTGTGAAGGTGGGAAACGAGTGCCTCTAATAATGGCTTTAAATACTGTTAAATGTAGCAATTGCAACATTGTTATATCGGAGCTGCTTGCCTTTGTGCAAAACAAGGCGGACGTGATGGATGAAGACAGCATCATACGTTTGTGCAATACGGCGTTCAAGAGTGAAGACATTGTAATGGCTAAAAAGTTACTTTTTGAGTCAGTGCAAACCGGTCGGAACATAAACCGTAAGGGAGACGGTAGAGAAAAACGCGACATGGAGGATATTCTACGTGTCATAAAGGAGACGGACCCCGAGTGCCTGCCAATCTTCGTTGCGAGGGACCTGCAGCTTCTTCCTCCTGTAACATTTGACCATTTAGATGCTACGAGGCTGTTAAAGGATATTATAAAGTTGCAACAGGACATAACTGTCATTAAGGAAAATTATGTAACCAAAGACATGTTGGAAGTACGATCTCCTCAGGAGAAAAATTTTGTGAATAATCAGCGCAGAGGAGCTGGACTTATGGTCAGTTTTGAGTGTGAGAGTGGGCCTATAGGATTACCCCACATTTCGCCTAACAAGGGATTCGAAACAACGGATTCTACAAATAATAAAACGGAGGTACTTCGGAAAATTAACACACCTGCCTCAGTCGTACCTACTCCAAAGTTTCGTAGTACCGACTCGCTCGCGCAATCCTTATCAGAGTCACGCGCGTCCGGCGAAAGCGGTTTGCAAGAGGCCTGTACCTTGGTATCAACACCGGTATTATCACCGAACATCAGAAAATCCTACGCTGAGGCCGCGGTCGTTGTCGAACAACCCAAGGGCATGCAGGACGATATGAATAAATGGATGACAGTACGTAGAAAACGAAATAAAAACAAATTCATTGGCAAGAAAGGGACAGCAGACATTTCGACGGAATGCAAGTTCAAGGCTGCGAATATACAAATACCGTTCTACATATATAACGTAAGCAAGGATTGCCTGTCAACCGACATATCCGAATACATAAAAGGTAAAACGGGGGTGGAAGTAAAATTAGAAAAAGTGAATATGAAATTAGAAAAGGATTACGAGGCGTATAAATTCAACATTCCGAAAGATTCGTTATCTATGTTTATGGACGAAAACTTGTGGCCAAGTGGTATTTCCTTCCGTAGATATTATGTGTCGTTTAACAAAAGGTGGACTGATAGTGAGAATAAACAACAATCGAGTGCTAGTGATTTTAAACGAAAATAATGGATGTGTACATGGACAAGGACACCACTACTAAACTTATAAGTTTTAACTGTAAGTCTTTTAAAAGATCTTTTGAATGTGTTAAAATGTTAAGCGGGAGTGCTGATGTAATAGCACTTCAAGAGACTTGGCTGCAACCGAGTGAAATTCCGTATTTAGGAAATGTAAACAAAGATTTTAGTTTCTTTGGCAAGTCTGCGATGGACACCGGTATAATGTTACAAGGTCGTCCGTACGGTGGCGTAGCCTTAATGTGGCGGAATACCACTTTTGACTCTGTGTCTGTCATTCCGTGTAGTAGTAGTCGTCTGGTTGCTATTAGAGTACATGTGTCGGATAGGTCTAGTCTAATTTTTAATGTGTATATGCCTACCGATTCAATTGACAATCTGCCAGAATTTGTTAATTGTTTAAGTGAAATAGTAGCCATTATAGAAAGTAGTGATATTGAGAATGTTTACATACTGGGGGATTTTAACGCACAGCCAGGTGAACTCTTCGGGAATGAGATGCTTGGTTTCTGTTCGGATCAAAACTGGTTCTGTGCAGATTTAGTGAAACTAGGTTCCGAGTCTTATACTTTTATAAGTGATGCTCACGGTAGCCGTCGGTGGCTAGACCATTGTTTGGTGACTGAGGCCGCATGGGAGACTGTTGTATCGGTTAAGGTTCATTACGATGTTTACTGGTCAGATCACTTCCCGTTGGAGGTACAATGTACTATGACAAGGGCCAGGCGAAAGTTAAATCCACCACACGACTTTCAAATTAATAAAGTAACGTGGGGGGAACGAAGTATAGAACAGATAGAACGTTATACCAAGGAATGTAACTCTAAATTAAGACTTATTGATTTTCCTACTGAACTAAGTCATTGTTGTGATAAGATGTGCAATGAATGTGAACATGATGAAGCGATAGATGTTCTATACCAAAGAATTATTTTATCGTTACGGGAGGCTGCCGAGTCCGCATATGATGGTTCCGGTAAAAGAGGGTTAGGAAAAGGTAGACCTATCTTGGGATGGAATAAGTATGTGAGGGACGCTCACCGAAATTCCAGGCAAAAATTCACAAATTGGGTGTGGCATGGAAAACCACCCTCGGGAACTATTTATAATGAAATGGTGGAATCTCGAAGAATTTTCAAACAAAAGCTCAAGTATTGTCAAAATAAGCAAGATCAGTTTAAAATGGACATATTAGCATCGAGACATGAAAAGAAAGACTTTCGTGGGTTCTGGAAGCACACCAAAAAATTAAACCCCAAGCCTGGCATTCCGGTGAGCGTCGCCGGTGTAAGCACGCCTAGGGAGATCGCGGACATGTTTATGAATCGTTTCAAATTACATCTTCCTTTGAAACCGGAAGCTGGCGGTGGCGTAGCTGAGGCTGTTGTGTCAGAGGTGCCTGCTCGCGTTACGGCTAAGCAAATTTGTTTAATTATTAAAAGCATGAAACGTGGCAAGTCGCCGGGACATGATAGCCTTAGCATAGAGCACTTTGAATATGCCGGACCTCATCTCCCTCGACTGTTAGCATTACTGTTTACGTTCTGTATGCGACACTCCTACCTACCCGCAGAGTTGATGAGGACGGTGGTTGTACCAATACTGAAAAATAAAACAGGTGACGTTAGTGACGTGGGTAACTACCGACCGATCTCACTGGCGACTATAACTGCTAAGGTACTTGACAGTGTGTTGGAGGGACAACTTAGAAAGCATCTTAATATTCACGATGCACAGTTCGGCTTTAGGCCACAGCTATCGACTGAAAGCGCTATTTTTGCCCTCAAGCATACTGTCGGGTACTACACAAAGCGAAATACGCCGGTTTATGCGGCGTTTCTAGACCTTAGCAGGGCATTTGACTTGGTTGGATATGACGTATTGTGGAGCAAGTTAC
The DNA here is from genome assembly GCA_948252095.1 of Dicycla oo. NCBI lineage: Eukaryota > Metazoa > Arthropoda > Insecta > Lepidoptera > Noctuidae > Dicycla > Dicycla oo. The sequence continues at coordinate 21,336,571 of OX411726.1, read as the reverse complement.
GCGAAGCGGGAGTGCCTGACGCCGTAACAAATATGTTTCAGTATTGGTACGGCCACCAAACCAACCAAGTTAGATGGGCCAATGACGTATCTGAGGAGTACAGGTTGGAATGTGGGGTTAGACAAGGTGGCTTGACCTCACCAACGCTTTTCAGCCTGTACGTAAACCAGCTGATTGTCGGGCTCAGTAGCACGCAGGTTGGATGTTCTATTGACGGTCTCTGTGTCAATAGCATCAGCTACGCGGACGACATGGTCCTCCTGAGTCCGTCGGTCAGTGCACTCAGAAAGTTGTTGGCAGTCTGTGAGGCATACGCTGACACGCATGGTCTTACGTACAACGTGCAAAAAAGTAAGTTACTTGTTTTTAGGGTAGGTAGTAGAAAACCAGCACATGTACCTCCGGTGATGCTAGGTGGTGTGGCCCTTGAAAGAGTGTCTGATTTTAAATACCTAGGGCATATAATGACCGAGGATTTGAAAGATGATGCTGACTTGGAAAGAGAACGGAGAGCGTTGGCTGTCCGATGCAATATGTTGACCCGCAGGTTTGCGCGTTGTACACCAGGAGTGAAAACAACTCTTTTTAAGGCTTTTTGCCAGTCGGTGTACACGTGCACCCTGTGGGTTCGATATACGCAAAGGGCATACAACGCCCTAAGAGTGCAGTACAACAACGCCTTCAGGATGTTGTTGGGGCTCCCACGGTACTGTAGCGCGTCAGGGATGTTTGCCGAAATGCATGTGGACGGTTTTAACACCATCGTGCGAAAACGGATGGCGTCCATGATGCGCAGGGTGCGGGGGAGCGCCAACAGCATTCTGAGGATCATCAGTGATAAACCGTGCTGCGCCATCATGGCGCACTGGGTACACGTGCACGTGCATGTGTCCGGAGCGTCAGGTGAGCGCAGACGATATTTGAATTAGTTAGTTTATTTGTTAGTAACATAGTCTGTAAGTATCCTTTTACTAACAATGCAATTTAAATATATCTGTCTGTTACTAACATAGTTTATAAGTCGCGTGTAATACTAACAAAACTATGGATGTCATGTCTGAAATAAAATATTTTTATTTTTATTTTTTTTTTTATTTTTTTATTTTTTTATTTTATAATCCCCCTGGTGGGTTCCCGCATCGTCGAGGCGGGGGGCTCAGTAGCCGTTGTGAAGCGAAGAGTAACCCGAGGAGGGGCCGCATGTCAGGGCTTTCTCCAGGAAGCCGACGACGTAGTGGCCAACAAGTAGGATGCGGTTCCGCTTGGGCGACATCGAAACTAAAGCGGGCCGCGATGTCGTATGGGAGGCATTGCGGCTGAGGGTTGAAGGCCGTGGCGGGAGAGGAGTGCCGGTATTGCGGTGCGCCGCTCTCCATACCTTCCGCGACCATGACGGGGTCGCCACCGTCCGATGGCGGACACGGTGGGGCCGCAGGGGCGGAGGAGTGTCGGTATTTCGTTGGCCGCTCTCCCTATCTTCTGCGGCCGAAAAGTGGTAGGCGGCCGGGCTACTGACCTGACCGGTCGCAGGGGAACCAAGGGTGCCCTAGACTCGAGGTCGTCTGGCGCCCATGTGCTGGTTTGGTCCATGGGGTGGTCATGGCGTGCAATGTGTTCAGGTGCGCCGGTGACGGTGGGTATTCCCCAGAGGAGGGTCCGGTGACGGACAGCCGCGGCGGGGTCGCGATGAATGCTAACGCGTGCCCATGTTCCCGCCACGAGCAGAGGAGGACACAGTGGAGTTTTAGAGGGTTGGAGTACCACATAACTGCACTATTTCCCGTGGTAGTGCAGTATACATGAGCATTTCTCCGCGCAAAAAAAAAACCCTGTATAATAGAAAGACAGACCGAGAGAAAGTCGCTGATCATATCGATGTACAGCCAACCGCACACTAGCGGTAACACTTGAACAATTGCTGTTATACTGTTACTACATAAATGCGCTGTGAATGTCAAATTATTACGACCGGCGTGCGGCCGACTTTTCTAGAGTTACCAATACAAAACTCCCAATGGCGGATAGCCCTGCACAGATCCCTGGATCTTTAGATCCATCATTGAAAGCTTTAGTCGTTTTTAAAGACTTTTAGGTTACATAAAGTACCTAAGCAAAAAATGTTTCCCCACTTTAGTAATGTCTGTAATAATCATATAGAACTAGCCACTTCCCCTAACTACCTAGAAGCCTTTGCCCGGCAGTGGGATAATATCGTCATTCATCATTCTCCAGCTCTTCGTCATCTGCCTAGCCATTTTCCAACTATGTTGGGGTCGGCTTCCAGTCTAACGGATGAAAAGGATGCAGCTGAATACCAGTATTTTACATGGAGCAACTGCCTACCTGACTTCCACAATCCAGTTACTGGGTTATACGATACCGCTTGGTAAGACTGGTTGTCACACTTTCGGGCTTCTAACAACCCTTAACGAATGACAGCCGGGACCAATGGCTTAACGTACTTTCCGAGGCGCGGAGGGGTCTCAGTATGTTTCTATTATATTCTCCTGCTCTTATTCCAATTTATTTGCGGTCGACCCACTCTCTCTCACCGAGAGGAGGTCCGAGTTCCAACAATGGGGACACTATATGCTGATTACGCTATGCTATGTGGCGCAACATGTCTCTTATCCATACTTCTCTATTAGACGTCGTCTCGGTAGTCACCCCCTTTCTAGCCATATCATCTTTCATACAGTCCATCCATCATTTCATATCTATCCTATCCAATTACATACATACATAAACTCACGACTTCTTCCCATGGGGGTAGGCAGAAACTACAGAACGCCACCTGCTACGATCATTAAATACTCCTTTTGCCTCGTTTACGTTCAATTATTTTTTTATTAACCGTTGTAAATGCCATCAGGATGTCTGCGACCTCAAGCAGTATGGGTGGATGTAAAGTTCAGTTCAATCAACGCACATCGTTACGACTGCTTTCTGGTCTCGCTTCACTGGGAAGATACTTCACTGAGTGCCCACATCTTGTCACCAGGGTCTGTGCTAGTGAAAAGGACGTAGGTATGGTCATCTATTATCTTCTATTTGATGTGTTAGCCCTACTATACCTGTAAACTCAAATGCGCTCTGGCACCTGATAGTATGTAATGCTCACTCAAATGTCTCGCTGGTGGTGGCGTGTGTGTTGGATCATTAAGAGGATTGTGAAGCTGTAAATTTTCATACAAAAAGAGATAACGCTTTTCTCCCCGTAAACTTAGTTTAATTTTTATAATTCTTGGAAATGTTGTTGGTATAATGAAAAACTAGGTCCGTACGTTTTTATTATAAAGAAATATTGTATACAATATAAGTTATTAGCATCTAAATATCTATATTTTTGATATAAAAACATCCTCGAGCATTTTTATTTTTTAAATTAAATTAAATTGAATTACTAAAAATGAAAAACGTACAGACCTAGATTAAAGTGTACTGAATGTAATGAGATTAAAATTGTCTCGTTTCGTAAAGGTTTAGGGGAGTAAAAACGTTATCGCCCGAAATAATATTTATGTAAATAATTATACGAAATGTAGGCAATTGCCTCTAAAAATCGCGTCGCGTATCGGCACTTCACAATCCTCTTAACTTCTTTTCAAAATGGTTGAGCTGAAAGGTGCTGCTCCGTGCATCATGTTCGTGAACGGATGCTGTCAGTAGGAACTGGACTGGTCATCTCTCTGGCTCATTTTAATTTAGTTGTTTTTAGTTTTTATTTATTTATTTTATTATATAAGTACACACAGTATAATTTGGAGTAAAAAGGTACTGCTTATTTCTTAAGAAATTTCTTCCATCGGATCTGCGAAAGGAGAAATGAAAAAGAAATGTAGACAATAGTTTAGTATAATAAAGTAGTGTAGTTAAAGAGTAATAGTGTAATGTAGTGTACTGTGTTTATTATCTTTTTATTATGGACGCTTTTCCCTTGCACGTCTTTCTACATTGTTCGTATATGTATATTTTTAACATGAATGATGTAACCAATATTCTGTAACAATGTCTTCATTTAAAAGAGTGTCCGTGGAGTTTCTTGCCCGTTGTTCTCCATAGTGTACCTACTACGTTTTGGAATGGGCAACTAGCTGCATCTTTCTGACTGACCGACCCCTTGACAGTTGCTTTGAGGTTGAGTTTGTGAGCTATTGGACAGAGATGCTATTTCTATAGATACTCTTAACTCAAGGCGAGGCTTTTGGATTATAAAAATGACCTAAGAAGTACACGAGGGCACAATATTTAGATACTAGATTTTAGATAATTTTTCGTATTTTTATCCCCTTCTCGGCCACCTATTGAGGAAGTTTTCATAAATAGGTAGTAACATCCTAACTACTATTGTAAATGCGAACGTGCGAAGTGTTTCGTTTGTTAACTTTGTTACGCTTTCACGCTAAAATGACTGAACATATTTGTAATCCAGGTCATGGTCTACACATGGCACATGGGTAGACCATGACCTGGATTAGGACATAGGATACTTTTTATCCCGGTAGTACGTTCCCGTAGAACAATTTCCGACCTCCATGCGGGCGTAGCTGCGAGCAAAAGCTAGTGCAGTATAAAATACTTATTTCACATAGATCGCGTACGTTATCCAGAAACCAAAGAGACATCATGGTGAATAAATGTGGCATCAACTGTATAGTGTTCAACTTGACTTGTTCAAATGATTCATTTACCGATTTTAGAGTTGGGTACACTTTGTTTTGATAGGGTAATTTATTTTTCAAAAGTATACAGACATTTAAATAATACGGTGATTCACCATAATACACTTTATTCTATGATCAGATATTGAACATCTGTGTCTGAACTAGATATAAAATATCTGTATTCCAGACATCAGCGCTCTTCCCCAGTATTAGGCGACACTTAGAAATTAACTTTGTTTTTTTATATTTCTTTAAAACTTATTTCTAACTTAACCCCCTTTACTTCCCAGGAATCTGCAGCATGGATCTGCGCAAGCTAATCCCAACAGACGACACGCGTCACTTCCTAGACAAGTTCTGTAACTCGGACGGCGCTTTGACGATACACGAACGATGTTTTATATTACGATGTGACGTCACTCTACCGGTGGAGTGCGGAAGACGACCCTTTGTGGATGTCGAGATGAGTTTGAAATATGTTGGCGTGAAGAATGATAGTAATATACAGGTAATAATACTTTTATACGGCGCTGTGACGTCACTCTACCGGTGGAGTGCGGAAGACGACCCTTTGTGGATGTCGAGATGAGTTTGAAATATGTTGGCGTGAAGAATGATAGTAATGTACAGGTAATAATACTTTTATACGGCGCTGTGACGTCACTCTACCGGTGGAGTGCGGAAGACGACCCTTTGTGGATGTCGAGATGAGTTTGAAATATGTTGGCGTGAAGAATGATAGTAATGTACAGGTAATAATACTTATATACGGCGCTGTGACGTCACCCAACCGGTGAAGTGTGGAAAACGACCTAAAAACGCCACTGATGTCGCGATTGGAGTGGCTGGCTACCTACTGGAACCAACTCATCTAACATAATATCTACAATAATTTTACCTTTGCCATCGACTCGGAAGAAAAGAAGACCGGCTTGCTATGCCATGGATTTTTCTTTTTTTTTTGTATGATGTGCGGGATGATAACTGTAAGAGTCAAGAGATAATGCACACCACACTGCATTAAAAAAAATAAACAGGAAACTTTAAAGCAGGTCCCATTATCACACACCACAGCCTAAGTACACTCTCAAAAATGATATGGGAAACTTGAACAACGGTCGTATACCCGCGACTTTGTCAATTCTTCATTGATCTCGATCGATCTATATGTCAGTGGCGACGGTCAGGACAAAAGAAAAACAGTAGTACAAGTGCAAAGGATTGTCTGAAGGAGTCTTCAGACAATCCTTTGCACTTGTACTACTGTTTTTCTTTTGTCGATTCGTCGCATATGTCTCATCATTCTCCTGCCCTTGTCCCGATTTATTTGGGGTCGGCGCAACATGTCTTTTTCTTCCATACTTCTCTATTAGTCGTCATCTCGGTAGACACTCCCTTTCTGGCCATATCATCTTTCACATAGTCCATCCATCGTTTCTTTGGTCTTCCCCTACTCGTATAGCCCTCCGCCGTTCCAAAAGATTCAATAGATGACGCTCTTAGGCAAAGTCGACTTATGCCCGGTTCCTGGAGAATTCTTAAACGGAGTTTAAACTCTTAATACCTATTTATTCGACAGAATTAATCCCTTCCCTATGCTTGATTTTTGAGGTCCTCAGATAAACCCTCGATAGTAATCCACTGGACTTTTATGCTAAATTCTTCCTTGACGAAATGTTCAGAAACACGATACCGAACCAATAATCACGATCGAATAGATAAACTCCGTTTAAAAACCTCAGAAACCGGGCATTAGTAATTGTTTTAGCACTTACGAGTATGACTATAATTCTAATCCGAACTAATATTATAAATGCGAAAGTGAGGTTGTTTATTTGTTTGGTACGCTTTTACGCTAAAACGGCTCAACGGATTTGTATGAAATGTGGTACACGGGTAGACCATGATCTGGAGAAGGACATAGGCTACTTTTCATCCTGGGTCGCAGACGAGTACCCTAATACTTAAAAAAAATATAAGAAAACAGTTTTTTCTTTTGTTTCTCTTCTGTCGTGGTTTTCGTAATGTTTGCGAGTATTCTAATGCCCATCTTGGTGAAAATTTCCAGAAACCAAATAACCTCACAGCCCGCAGTGCGACGCACTTGGACAGCGCAGGACGTCGCGAACAGATCGACTTCCGCGCCGGCAGCTGCACTATCCTGCCGCAAGATGGCGGAGGAGGCGCCTATACTAATATGGCCCCTAGTAATACTGCCAGGTGAAATACCACTACCAGCGCTCGTTGACCCAAAAAAAATATTATCAAATCATTTTCTTTTTATTTTGTCATGTTTAGATATCGATACCTACCGCGTTCGCGGACTTTCGCGATAGTTTGACCAATACCGCTGTACCGCGGGGGGACGCACGCCGTGAGCTTTCACGAATGAGCGACCTGCACTGCCCGCCGTCGCGCCGCGCACATACTTAAGATGCGATACAGCGGTAGCAGTCAAACTATAATTCTATTTGTTGTATAAACATAACATAACATCACGCCTTGTTTCCCTAAAGGGTTAGGCAAAAGTGTACCTATATTAACACCCTAACACCCTCATTTCGCTAGTTATGCTTAAGTCCCATGTAATAAGGGGTGAGCCTATTGCCATCAACCGGGCACAAATTTAGACTCCGGGTTGTTACTGAGAAAATCCAGATAGACAAACCCAGTAACACCTTGCTCGACCTGGAAATCGAATTCAAGTCATTTACCCAAACCAGGCTGAGAATCAGCACTTTTCGAACGTCAAAATTACATAAGATAGTCCCTCAAAACGCCCGCCTTTCACCACTTCCTAGTGCTTTGGCTAGGGAGAAAAAATGGCGCAATAAACTCCCTCATGATCAGCAGTTGCGCTTGCGACTGCTAGACCAACGAGGCAGTCAGTTAATTTATACATCTCCCAAAATCTAAGTTTGATGGCTTGGTTGGTTGATAAATTATCAACTGTCCTATACAAAACTTCAATACCTACTTGACCTAAATGTATTGGACTGCTGATTATTTGTTCGCGATTACGATGTTGGCCACACGGAGAGATTTGTTCAGTTGGATGGTCTGTACCACAACCTTTTTGACCACACTATTCTGGTACACCCTATATAAACGTCGCGAACAGATCGACTTCCGCGCCGGTAGCTGCACCATCCTGCCGCAAGATGGCGGAGGAGGCGCCTATACTAATATGGCCCCTAGTAATACTGCCAGGTGAAATACCACTACCAGCGGTCGTTGACCCAAAAAAATATCATCAAATCATTTTCTTTTTATTTTGTCATGTTTAGATATCGATACCTAAGAGGGGCCAGTTGGCGTGGTTGGTTAAGATACCGCCTATCATGCCGCAGGTCGTGGGTTCGATTCCCATCCACGACAAACATTTGTGTGCATAACATGTCTGTTTGTCCTGAGTCTGGCTGTAATTATCTATATAAGTATGTATTTAGAAAAACAAAAGTAGTGTATGTAGTATAATATCAGTTATCTGGTTTCTATAGTACAAGCTTTGCTTACTTTGGGATCAGATGACCGTGTGTGAAATATCCCAGGATATTATTATTATTATATAATATACAACCTGTTAAGGGGTCGTTGTACTCATCATTATGAACAACTTTTACTATGGGACCAAACCTGAAAAAATCGCGAAAAAAATCACCTGTTCTGTACATTTTGACGAGTTATGCGAACAGCAGATTTTTTTGCGATTTCTGGTTTGGTCCCATAGTAAAAGTAGTTCATAATGATGAGTACAATGACCCCTTAAGAGGATGTGCGTTAATTCTGGGACATGTAGTATAACATTCAAAGGCATTGCAACATATTAACTAGTTTAAAATATATTTAAATAGGTGCTGACCAACAAGTTAGTTCAATATCAAAACTTCATTATAAGTACTTTTCAACGTCAATCGAAACTCTTCACTTTAAATAATAATACATTTTCTTACTAATCCTTATCTTCTCTTCCAGATACAAAACAGCCTCAGGCGACTCGGTCCTCCAAACCAGCGCGATAACGGAAATGATAAAGAAGATGTGTGACTCGTTCACTCTGAGCCAGGAGAAGCTGCTTGCCTCTCGCGTCAGGCCAATGATGGCTGACATGCAAGTACAGTGCGAGACGACGCAAGATGTGCGGGGAGAGAGCAAGAGCGAGCATGAGCTTGTGTGTGGGAAAGAGACGGAGATAGATAGGTGAATATAAAGAAAAGAAAAAAAAAAGTAATTTAGTAGCAAATTACAAATATACATCCTAGATGAAGCTCAAAAGACTACAATTTAAGCATAGATTTTTATTTCTACGATTTTGAGCTGTATCCTAATTGCGTAACACACTATCGATCGGAATTTGAATAATTTTGAAGCAAATTGCTAATCCATTGCTTCATAAGTTCGAAAAATTTGTTTGCTCAACAACGTAAATAACGCATTGAATGATGCTGAACTGTCAAAATGAAACCGACTCCGATTGATAGTGTGTTACGGAATTAATTGCCCCGCTGGTGTTGAACATGATCTCGCCTATAGGAAAGCAATGAATTAAGTGCTGCTATAACATTAAATATCATATACTTTTTGTGTGTGATACACCCAAGTTTCGAGTAGTTTCGTCAGCTTCTAATAGGTGAGAGCCTATCGTCATAACCTGGCCTAAATCCAGATTCCTGGATGATACCGAGAATCTATATCTACACTAATAATAAACCTGAAGAGTTTGTTTGTTTGAACATGCTCATCTCTGGAACTACTACCAGTCGGATTTGTAAAATTCTTTTTGCATTTGATAGCCCGATTCTCGAGGAAGACTATATGCTATTTAACATCACGCTAGGACCCTTAGGACATGAGCAAAATGAATAAAAGTCGGAAAGAACGCTAAACGAAAACGAAGTAATAACGAGGGCAGGTGATGTGATGCGACGGGGTGGGTCTGGGGAACAAGAAACACGCGGACGAACTCGCGGACTCGAAAAAAAAAAACTGACTGCCTGACCCCTAAACAAAGCTGGCATTCACAGTAGTTGCGCTTGCGACCACTAGACCGACGAGGATTTTAAGATTTTTTTATTGTAAAATCAGTGGGCATGTTTTGTATTGAAGTAATTTTTTTTCATTCTTTATTTCAGACCAGTACCAATAGAGACGAGCAAAAGCGATACCCACATCATACACAGTGAAAGAGGTAAATAACTTATTATTGTTATATTTCCCGTCATGTAAGTTTGCCGCTCTGAAGTAGGCTTTAATTGTTTTTTTTTTTTGTGATAGGCTTCTCGCATGTCAACCTAGGAGGTTTTCGGTTGCTTAACCAGACTTTCCTGTGGGCGCCTCAATAAGTTAAAAGTCTCCAGGCAGGATAAACTAAGCGACTACTCGCTAAAGGCACCCCTGAGGGGTACGGGCCTCGGCTTAGGGCGTCGCTGGCGGGAGGACAGCAAGGGACAGGCGGGATCGGATTATTATTATTGAGGGACGAATTTAAAGCTACAGGCTCAGCAGCGCGGAATGACTCGAGCAAGGATCCGAGCGGGGATGGATAAGGACGTCGCAGCGGGCCTCGGCGGCGAGGACGGAAGGACGGCGGTCTGATTATGTGTTTCCGGACAGGGCTAGTGGTAGGGTGACGCTGTTACTCTCCTGGAGGAAAGTAACAGCGTCATTTGGGACGGTGAGGAACTACAAATGACTGCACATAAGTCAATCTATACTAAAACAGCAGCGCGCCATGCCATGCTCATCGGAAAGCCTGGTTTCGGAGCGGCAAACTTACGTGACGCGAACTATACTAGTTTATAGTACAAGTGACGAACTCCATACACACTTTCATTCCATTTAACCCCTTTAGGGGATGAATTTTCAAAATTCCTTCCTTAGTGCTCACTTTCGTTGTATAAGGAAGTCTTATGCAAGATTTATTTTTTCTAGACCCAGCGGTTTAATTCGATGTCTGTGAGTCAATAAATTAAAGATTTTTATTAAAGGGAAAGCTCCAGGAAGCACGCGAAATTCAAATTTTCTTACGTTTTTTGCAATTTGCAAGTCAGTATTACGTTGTATGTTGATTAAAGTATGATTTGCGACCGTAACAAATATTTATTTACAAAATTATAATGATTAGAATCAGTAATACAACTACTTAAGTTAGTATAATCCTAAATGCTAAGATTTCAAGTAATAGTCATTCATTACGATTATATGAACTTAGAGAGTTGTATTGATGAATTTAATGATTATCCTAACTAATATTATAAATGCGAAAGTAAGTTTGTTTGTTACTTTTCACGCCGAAACCACTGTCGTTGTCAGGTGTACAGAAACGGACATAGGGTATCTTTCGTCTCGAAAAAAAAAAGTACTGTTCCCGAGGAAAGCAACAATAATGTTCTTATGATAATAGATGGCGCCACGTGTCTTTCGAATAATGATTTAATATTACTGTAGGTACTTTAGTAGTGTGCTTAGTTTTTTTTTTTTTTAATTTAAGTACCTAACACATTTTGTGAGTCGTAGAGTGTCGACAGGCCGGTTTTTCATCCTCCCTAACTATAATATTATAGATGCGAAAGCAAGTTCACTTCCTAAACCTCTATTCTAAATTAACGCGAGCGAAGCCACGGGCAAAAGCTACTAATTCTATAAATACAGATCTGTTATGGTCGTGAATCATATTCAGATCCACATACACCCTGATGAGCAAAAAAAAACGTAAGAAAATTTTAATTTCGCGAGCTACCTGGAGCTTTCACCTTAAATAGATCATACCAAAATGATAATCATATTAACAGATATGGTGAAAACGGCTATCCCAGCGATAGAACGGGACACGATAATGCAGAGGTTTGTTGACGAGCTCGAAGATTGGAAAGAACAGCAACAAGAAATGTTCAAATGTCAAGTGAGTTAAGAAATGCCATGCAGTTCTTTGCTGTTACTATGGCGTCTTTTTATCGTTTACTAGCGCTGACTCGACAGACATTGTCCTGCCCATATTTCAATAACTCATAATAAAACCCTACTTTAATATTTCCAGAATTTTCCGAGACACCTCCAATTTTTCTATCCATTAAAACCTAATTCGGACTATTACGAACATTTTAAAATCAAAAATAGCCGAATCCCTCCAGTCGTACTCAAGTGATGGGCTTACCAAATACAAACGGAAAGCATTACGTTTTTATGTATTTAAAATATATATATATATTGCTCGTGCCCGGCGTCGCCCGGGTAAATTTCATGTTCAGTGGTTTGGGCTGTGTGTTGTCTGTTTTCATACAAAAATACCCTCCAAATTTCCGACATTTACGGTGAATTTAAAAAAAAATCTGTCATACAAACCTTGTTCTAACATTAAAATTACAAACACCGGAACAAAAGAATTGCCAAATAGGAACGCATGCCGTTCTGAAGTGATGCGCTTACATACATTTTTATTTATACAGGCTGACTTTGAAAACATGCGACAAAATTTAACGGGTGTCTTCTACCCATCAATATGAATAACTTTTACTGTGGGAGCCACTTGGAATTTGCTAATAAAAAATAATAATTGGGGTCGGCTTCTAGTCTATCCGGATGCAGCTGTTTTTAGCAGCAGTATTTTACATGATGCGACTGCCTATCTGACCTCCACAACTCAGTTACTGCATAATACGATACCCCTTGGTAAGACTGGTTGTCGCACTGTCGGGCTTCTGACGACCCGTAACGACTGTCAAAGATCCACGAATGACAGCCGGGGCCATCGGCTTAACGTGCTTTCCAAGGCACGGAGGGGTCTTGGTATGTAAAGATGGTCACCCATCCACGGACCAAGCGCGGCAAGCGTAGCTAAGCCTGATCGATCGACCCATGCGGCTGTTATTACTTAGCCACAAGCCTCTTAAAACAAAGCCCCGAATGCATGGTAATCAAATATTGAACAACATTGTTCCAGTAATATGTTTTTGTGTTGTAGGAAAGATGGTACAGGCATTCATGCAGTTTCAAGCAGTTTGAGTATGAAAGTAGTTTTAGGCAAATGATAACCCTCTATTACACCAATAGCCACGGTATCACTACAGTCCTAGGACAACTACCTTACACTAATAAATTATAACATTATTCCAGTTAAAACGCAAAGAAGAATATCATCTAGAACTCCTAGCTAAAGAGTGGGCGAAGAAGCAAGTGGAGCTGGAATGTAAACTAAGCAAAGGTATAGAGCAGTGTCGAAACCTAGCCGCGGATCTCAGTCGCGCCACCGAAGACTTTAGGCTGAGGGGGTACCGGAACACGGAGAGAGAGAAAAAGGTATGGTTGATATACTGCAGAAATCTGTCCTTTAAAACTATCAAAAATTCCGTAAATCTGGCAAATTTTGGAGACGTCAGCCCAACAGTATCTCAGATATCTTTTGGTTGAAATGATGATGATTGCTATCAAAAGCTACATAATTACGACTACAGTGGTGTATCCATAAGTATACATGTTGTAGGGATTTGTCGTCGGTAACTGAAGTATAAAGTTTGACTTTTAACTGTATTCAGTAACTTGACAGTTGAAGGGATACCAGTTTTTTTAATTTTATTATTTGAGATGGATTTGCTCTTGACTCTAGTCTAGGTCGGAAGTGACAGAGACAAAGTCAACGATGGAGTGAGCTTACCCAGAAGAAGCCTGTTCACTCTCATTTTGAAGAGATTAGGGTTGTATGCGTTCGGAAACACTGATATTATGACAAAAAAAAAGATACCGAGTTGGTGTAAGAATGAACGAAATTCAATGAAGTTAAATAATCTACTTACATGCAAACTTTTTATTTTAAATTTAATAACTTATCTTAAAAAACACGATACGTCTAGGGTTGCCAGAGAAAATAAAATGAGAAAAGTAAAATAACATGATTTTTATTTTGTTTCTATTATAAGAACATAATAAAAGGAAATTACTTTCAATAATTATTTATAAATTCCACATCTTACATACATTTTTAAAGTTTTATTTTTATCGTTCGTTCTTTACGCAAAATCGTTCACTACCCAACACTATTAGTTTTAGTATGGTAACATAATTTTTCTTTGAACTGTCAAGTTACTGCATACAATTATAATTAAAAATCGAGCTTTAGTGGTTTACTAATGTCACTGCACGCATTTACTGGAGAAACGAGTCTTACCGAAAGAAAAAAATAGTTTATTGCCACAGAAACACGTGCACATAAAACAGAGGAAGAAAATCATGTTGAGGTCGGCTAGTTACCAACAGTCTTTTTTTTACATGGAGCGTCTGCCATTTCGTCTGTTTAGCTCAATACATGCATGTGTTCATGCCGATATCTGAAGGTTAATCAATAGCGAAACATCGTTATGTGACTTCTAAGATCATAATCGTCATCATATCAGCCGAAAAACGTTCACTGCTGGATATAGGCCTCCCCCAAGCACCGTCACTTCGACCGATTCCGTGCTTCCCACACCCAGCGGATTCCTGCGGCCTTCACAGGGTCATCGGTCCACCTTGTGGGAGGCCTTCCAACGTTACGTCATCTGGTGCGCGGTCGCCCCTTTCGCGCGGCTATCCATTCCGCGAGCAATGTGCCCTGCCCACTACCACTTAAATTTAAAAAAAAGAAAGAAATAGTGTTTATTCTGCACAAACAAAACGCACGTTATAAAAAGAAGAAAAAAACAGACATTAATAGTAATTACACACATACAAAACATTCAAAACACCTTAGAATAATAACTAAAGCAAAAAGACTCGTATTCAAGCAGTCTGTACATAATTGTCCATTGCTTGATGTCATGGCCAGCCAGGGACCAAAGACAAACTACTTTTCCTCTGTGGTGCGTTCTATGCAGTCTCTGGTTGCGCCACTGGCAAATGACATGACAACAAACCAAACAATTTGGCAATTCCTCGGGCTATGTCGGTTACCTTCAAAGTTAGAGTGAACAGGCTTTTTCGGGGTAAGCTCACTCCATCGTAGACATTGTCTCTGTCACCTCTCACCTAGACTAAAGTCAAGAGCAAACCCATCTCAAATAATAAAAATTAAAAAAAAATCTTGGTTCTCCTGCGGGGATCTCTTCATTTTTAATTCGATCACGTAGGGAAATCTAAGCATAGCCTTCTCCATTGCCCTTTGGCCTTTTAATAAGGCCCATTGTGAGTGACCACGTTTCAGTGCCGTAGTCACCACTGGCACACCCTTTTAAAATACCAGCAGAATTTAATCTTATTAAAACTTGAACAATTTTCCTAATATTTCAGTTGCTAGACGCTAAGAAAGCCCTAGAATCTCACTACACAGCCAAATACCAGGAGTTGCGGGAAGCGTCGCAGAAGATGGAGGATGACATGAACCATCAGCTCAAGCTGAAAGATATGAAGGTCGAGGAGTTGGAGGCCAAGATACAGCAGCTGCAGAAACAGGTGGAGTTGCTCAAGGTAGAAGGAATTTCTCTATTTATAATGTTTGCGTAGATAATCAGCATCGCATCGACACAAATACTTGTGTCGATGTCGAAGCCGACCCAGTACGTAATAAAATAATTATACAATTATTTTATTACGTACTGGGTCGGCTTCCAATCTAACCGGATGCAGTTTAATACCAATATTTTACATGAAGCAACTGCCTTTCTGACATCCACAAACCAGTTACTGGGTAATACGATACCCCTTGGTAAGACTGGTTGTCAGACTTTCGGGCTTCTGACGACCCGTAACGACTGTCGAAGATCCACGAATGACAGCCGGGAACAACGGCTTGATGTGCTTTCCGACGCACGGAAGAGTCTTTGTATGTAGAGATGGTCCATGGACCAACCCCAGCAAGCGTAGCTTAACCTGATGGATCGAGCCAGAGCTCCTTTTTGATTACATCATTTATAATTATTTTTACCGCTGAAACTGACTTAACCGCTGAAAAAATCAATAACACCACACTTGGCATTCGAATGAATGATTCGCATTATGTTTGCACCGCCATGTCCTAGAACCAAAAATTCAAAGACATGTGACATTTACCAACCCGCACTGGGCCGTCGTGGTGGATTACAGCCCCTCCCTCTCACAGAGAAGAGACCTGTGTCTCAGCAGCGGGAACATTATTATGCTGATTACGCCTACGGTTATGTTATTCTTGTCACAGCCTATGAAAAAAGGCTCACACTTTGCTGGGAAGATAACTTTTTGTGAATGCTTACTTTACGTTTTTTAAATGTATTTCAGAACAATATAAAGAACACTGAAAAGGAATCTGAGAATCGGTATTCCGGCTTGACCAAAGATCAAACTGCGAGTCTAATACAGGAATTAGTGAGTATTAATATGTTTCGAATCATTAGTTAGCAGAATTGTATTCTTCTGTTTAGCCGACTGACCTAGAAGGAGGATAATGTTATTCGCGCGCATGTATGTTTGTGTATGTATGTCCGTTCCATTGTGACATCCTGTAGCCTAAACGGCTTGATGGATTTTAACATATTATGAGATGTCGTTAGATTCGTTTTAATTGTGGGAGTGACGTAGGATATATAATATTGATTAGAGATGCGCCGAAGGTTCGGCCGAATATTCGTATTCGGTACATTCGGCATATTTTTTCATGTTCGTATTCGGCCGAATATTCGGTTGATTTGCCGAATAATTACAGAATATTTAAATTATTGTTAATAATTAAAAAAGAACATTTTATTAAACAGTAAGGTTAACTAATCACTCAATAAGTGTGGTTTATTCCGAAAGTTGTACATAGTTTTTTGTAAATGAAAGAAACACTACTTTTTGTACCAATTATTTATTGACAAAATAAAAAAGATTAACTTTAACAATCATTTTAAATAAAATTTAAATCAAAAATAACTTGTGATTTTTTTTAGTAATGATAAATTAAACTAAATTAAATTTCTATGAAATTAACAATTTTAAGAACACTGCTTTGAGTAACAAATTTTTTATGATTTTTTTTACAGTATAATATAATAATTACTATCTTTAGGAACCAACACAAGTATTAAAATATGTATATAATCAAATAAAGATTTTGTTAAGTTTTTGTTAACCGCGCAGAATTGAATCGAATGATTCGGCTGAATATTCGGTTCGGTACATTTTGGACCGAATATTCGGCCGAACATTCGTATTCGGTTGAACCCAGATGCAATATATAAATAAGAGATGCGCCGAATGTACGGTGCATCTCTTATTTAT
This sequence comes from Dicycla oo, assembly GCA_948252095.1. Classification (NCBI taxonomy): domain Eukaryota; kingdom Metazoa; phylum Arthropoda; class Insecta; order Lepidoptera; family Noctuidae; genus Dicycla; species Dicycla oo. The sequence continues at coordinate 21,319,706 of OX411726.1, read as the reverse complement.
ATATTGCATCTGGACAAAAAAAGGAGGGCAAGATTTTTTTTTTTTAAATAAACTGACAATATTAATTGTATCAAATAAAACCTAGTAATGAGTCAATACCAAATATACGGATTATTCCTATCTGTCACCCTGCTTTGTCCCCTTAGGGGGACAGATCGGAAAAACAGTTTGAAAAATAAAGATCTGTCCCCTGTTAGCAGCTTTATTCACTCCTATCTGCCCCAGATAGGAGTGAATAAAGTTCGAACTGTCCCCTCGATGATCGATGATTTTTTTTCCGATGTGTCCCTCTAAGGGGACAAAGCAGGGTGACAGATCGGAATAATCCAAATATACCTCTATTAATAAAACTAAATAGCTTGAAATAAAGCACGTTATTAAAAAAACATATAACCCTGCTGCAAAAACACATAACTGAAAAGAGAAAAACAACCCTTATGTGTTTTTGCAGTCGGGTTTTATGGTTTTCTAATAGTTTTTCTTTTTATAATTTTTTAAAACTCGAAAACCAATCAGCGGGGCAATTGCGTAACACACTATCAATCGTAATCGGTTTCATTTTGACAGTTCAACAACATTCAATGCGTTTTTTACGTTGTGGAGCACACAAATTTTTCGAACGAATGAAGCAATGAATTAGCAATTGCTTCAAAATGATCCAGAGTCTGATTGATAGTGTGTTAAGCAATTAGGGTGCTGATTACTCTGAATTCATCACTAAATTAATTTGTAACCAGAATGTCATCTATATCTATACAGAATATAAATTAAACGTGCTTTTCGTGTCTGTCTGTGTGACCGCGTGGTTCTTCTAAACTTCACAACGGATTTTGCAGCGGTTTCCACCAACATTTAGAGATTTTATTCACTACTCCTATGGTATTCCTTTACCCAGTTACTGTCGCTCTATGTAAAATCAAATCTCGATTGAAGCATTAGCGTGACGCTTGTTCTACAATTAAAATAATATTTTTTTACAGCGGTACTTGGAAGAGAAACTAGACAGCGCGGTACAATCGAAGTCGTTCTTCAAAGAGCAGTGGGGCCGCGCCGTCAGAGAGTTGCATCTCGTCAAACTGCACACCAGGAAACAGATGTTGACCCAACTGCAGCAGGATAGGAGGGAACTCGGCGAGATGGGGTACTTATGTTACTTGCTCTTGACTCTAGTTTAGGTCGGAGGCGACAGAGACAGAGTCGACGATGGAGTGAGCTTACCGAAAAGAAGCTTGTTGACTCTCACTTTTTTTTTAATTTTATGAGAACATAAAATCAGTGCACTTGTATCTGTGCACACACTTGAACGCTATAATTACGTTAGGGGCTTGTGGTTAGGTTAAGCTACGCTTGCCGCGGTTGGTCCGTGAATGGGTGACCATCGTTACATATCAAGACGCCCGTGCCTCGGAAAGCAGGTTAAGTCGTTGGTCCCGGCTGTCATTCTGTGATAATAATAATAATATAATAACCTGGGACATTATTCACACACAGTCATCTCAGTCGTTACGGGTCATGAGAAGCCCGAAAGTGACAACCAGTACCATACCCAGTAACCATATCACCCAGTAACTGGGTTGTGGAGGTCAGTCGCTCCATGTAAAATACTGGTCACACAGCTGCATCTAGGCTACTAGATGCTGGTTAGACTGGAAGCCGACCCCAACATAGTGGGGAAAAGGCTAGGCAGATGATGATCTTTTAAGGAAGCGATGGGTAGCTACTCGGTAGCTGCTGAGATGTAAACAGTAGTAACAAATTAACAATGCTAATAATAGGGAAGATGACAAAAAATTTTTTTTGTCCGTCATGTAGATTATTAAAATATATTGGACACGTATTTTTTCTTTTTCTACGTAATCAAGTTAAAAAATGGCATGACGTCACGTCTTGGTAGATTTTATACGTAGAAGTGACGTAGCAAGCCCCCACTCCCAAACTTTAACGCGTGTTATCTAAGTCATTTTTTATTTATATGATAAAGAAGAAATACGTGTCTAATATTTTTTTATTATCTGACTGAAAGACTAAATAGAATTTCTTTTTTTTTACCCAGGCATCATCCCTTGTAAACTTCAACACTTCATTTTGTTTCAGACTGGATCCAATCGAGGACCAAGAAGAAAACAGCACCACTCAAATGCCCGTTGATTTGAAGAAGCTAAAAGATGACTTCTACGTGGACATACTCGCGAACACGCCAGCACTCAATACGCATTCTTTGATAAGTCAGTTACACTTTTTAAACAACCCTACATAATTCTAAGCTAGATAACCCAAAACCGTACGTAAAAGTATGGTTAATGAAATAAAAACGAATATTCTGTTATTTCAGATCCTGCTGGTCACGACGAATTAGACATGTTCGACGATCTAAAGTGAGTAATAAGAGAATGTTTCCAATTAGTACGGGCGGTGGCGTGTTTGAAAAAGTAATTTTATACCGACTGAAAATCAAACCAAAAATGGTTTTTTTTAGTGCATAAGAGATCCGAGGGACAGCTGCTCCGGAGTCCAAAGTTAGAGCATGTAAATGTTGTAAAAAAAAACTTATAAAAAAAAGTCATTTCCTATTATGCCAAAACCTTATGGGACGGTTTTTGGAATCATCTTAAACCCCAAAAAAATAGAAAGCTGTATGGAAGTGGGGGAATATAATTATGTCAGTCGCGTAAATCAACATGATTGTTGCGATGGCACATCAGGGCTAAATTAGAAACTATGAGTAGTAGGATAGTGGGTCAAAGGAACCATGATCTCAATTTTGAAGGAAAATAATACTATATTTTTTGTTTTTTTTTTTTGAAAAAGCTTCCGCCTGAACTGGGAATACACTGTGCTTTGGTTAGTTATCAAAGTTGTCTTCTTTAATAAGATAGTTCAGTAGTAAATCTTAAATTATTTCTTCATATTTGCAGGAATGCCCCAAAAAATCCGATGAGCGAAAAAATCAACGAATTGATAGTTCAACGCGACAGACTCGTCCAACAAGATAACCCTGACGAAGAGTTGCTCAAACAATTGAACCACGAGATACGAAGCATGCTACTCAACTGTGGCACATGACGTCATAACTAAACAGACTTGTACTGCTGCTAATACTCAACCTTTACCTCTTATAGCTGTCGGTATAACCATAGACTTAGAGAATTACACTGAGCGTTAGCCTCACAAAAGTTAGCACTCTCTAGAAAGAGACGAAGCGACAAAGAGAACAAAATAAAGATAAAGAGACCAAAATACCACGCAAAACTTTAGTAAGATTCCGAATGCGGGCTTAATAAAAATTGTGTTGCTCAGTTATACCCATAGACATAGAGAATGGACAGAGTGTTCCGTATTCGGTTGTGCAGTGAATACAGACTGAAATTTACGAGAGAGACAATTGTCTCTTTAGTATTACTACAGGTATTGGCCGCAAATTCACTTGTCTCTTTTTAAAGAGTGGTCACTTTTGTGAGGCTAACGATCAGCCCATTCTCTATGTCTATGTTTCAACCCGATCTTTGCCGAAGCTACCGGAATCGTGAATGAAACAAATGACTCGTGTAACTATGCATATGCAAGGGGCGTTTTCCCGAGTGGAGGGAGGGAACTGAAAATCGACTTGCGTTATCTATACCATTTAGGGCTGATTTTTCAATAGCCAGATTTTCAATAACTTTTATCGAGGATTAGGTAAATATTACGGTTTGACAGGGACAGATTTTGATTAGAAAATGTGTCGGTCTTCAGATAAAAGTTATCTGGCTATTGAAAAATCAGCCCTAATAGGGAGTAGATAGTCTGTTTTGTTTAGACACCTGACATACAATGACGCAACTTGATTGTCATGGAAACGTTAAGAGGGAAGCGTCAGGGTAGCCCGCGAAATTCAAATTTTCTTACGTTTTTGCAATTTTCAAGTCAGTATTAAGTTGTATGTTGAATAAAGCGTGATTTGCGACCGTAACAAATGTGTTTTTACAGAATTATAAAAATCAGTAATACAACTCCTTAAGATAGTATAATCCTCAAAGGTCAAGATTTCATGAAATAGTCATTCATTAGTATAACCTGGTCTTAAATAGAGTTATATTGATGACTTAAATGATTATAATTCTGTAAATACATACTTGTTACGGTCGCGAATCTCATTTTGATTAACATACAACTTAATATTGACTTGCAAATTGCAAAAAACGTAAAAAAAATGAATTTAATGTGTGAGCTCACTCTTCTCAGTATGGACGCAACGGGATTTGACATTACGGGGTCAAAAACGCTCGAAAACACACCAACTTACTTTAAAAAATAACGTTTCAGTGACGTCATTCGCCGGTAAATAGTTCAATTAGAATCATTGGTTGATGTTATTTATTATCATGTATCGTTGACTAGGTATTAATTAATGGATTTGTTAAATACATTTAGTGACTGACAGTGATGTAATATAGAGAGTTGTTACTTTAAATAAACATTTTAGGAACTGTTGATTTGATTTTAATTACATAGGTACGTTTAAAATAATATAGCTTAGATTGGCTTAGCAGTTTACGCGGTCCAAAATTAAACAGTTGGCATTCAATCTTCTTGTTAAAAAACTTGCTACTTTGATTTTTGGTAGGTCTAGCCTCAGTCCAAAGAGTACTTAATCCTCAGTCGATAAGAAAGGAGATTTTTCGAGATCAACCTGATGCGCACAAACGATTCGCATCTCAATTTATTTACGTCTTGAAAATCGAGATGCCAACCTGTAGATACCTGTTCCTCGGCAATCATCGCATTTCCGAATCCAAACGAATGCTAATTTCCATGTCCATCATCCATTAGATTTATCGTGTTTATTTGAACTCAGAATTAAGTTCTTTATTTTTGTTCAAATCAAAAGAAAACTACATTAAAGAACTTAGTTCTGAATTCAATTTAATATTTCAATAAATACGATAAATCTAATAATATGGGTTTTTCATTTCATTTTTCATTCAATTCACTCCTATCTGCCCCAGAATATGCAATTTCGAAAATGGCAAATCTCGCATATTTTGACAAACACCTTTTTTCAAATTGATGAATTCTAAATGCTTCCCTCTACCTATTTTATACGAAAAGAGAACATCTATCTATGGCATTATTTTGTTCTACAGTGTCATGGCGTCTACAGCAATAATTTCGAAAGGTCACAACTCTAAGGAGAAGTGCCCTTTTCGAATTAACGTTTTAAATCTAAACCTTTATCAGTAAGAAGTTACGGAAAAGGTGTATCTAAAAATTAAAAACTTAATTTTCATGTATCGGGTTATTATGAGTTTGTTTTTGATCCTAAAAAACCTGGTAAAGTAATCGCAAACAATTATATAGATTTTCGTTCTATTTCGTTCTTTCTAGAGTAAAGGACGCAGTAACTTACCAAGCCAAGAATATCGAACTTATAATGGCAAAGTACCTATCAATAAATAAAAAAATGCAGATATTGCAAAAGTGAAACAATATAGGTACCTGTATAAGTCTCCAGAAGAAGATTACGTATTAATTATCTTTAATTTAAATATCGATTTTTTTATTTTAGATAACTAAAATTAAACTTAGTAGTTACCTACACATGTTTAATTCTAGATACCTAAAAAAAAATTTCGCCAAATTTATAGTTTTTTTTTTTCTTTAAATTACGTGAATTCAATATCATTTTCGAAAAGGTCACATCTCATAAAAAAATATCTAAAATATAGGTACTATATAAAAACGTTATCAAAGTATTTCTGTAACTTCGATTGTAAATTGGCTTTAGAAGGTAGGTAACTAAAAAAAAAAAATTAAATTCAACTTCTTTTTAAAAAATGTTATTTTTTCATTTATTCAGACATAAAATATGCCCTTTTCGAAATTGCATATTCCATGGAAATTATATATATAGCGTTCGTTTTTATTTGGAAATGTGATGATTGCCGAGGGACATTAAGAAAATAGTTGTTACAAAAACGACTTGCGCGCCTCTAACGACTCTGGCCAAGTTACGTGCTGGGCACAGAGCATGTGCTGGGGACTGTACGAGTATGTAACGCCACGTTGTACAGTCCTACCAACTTATCTGTGAACTGAAAGAGGACGGCACCGTCGATTCAGTGTTGCTACTTAATATAAGGTGCCCAAAATTGAGTAAGTTTTCAAGAAGGAAATTTAACATTAGACATAATGGTTTAATAACAATGTACTGTTTTTACAAATTAAAAACAATGATACCCATATAAAAATAATACAATAAATAAAAAGAATTTGATAATTTACAGTTACGTAGGTACGCTAACAGTTTAGTCTCTCAGCAATAAACAATGGCTTTATCTAAAAAGTAATCCAATGAAATGGAAATTCAGCAGATAAAATGTTCCACGGGGGGGATACAACTTTCATTTCATGCGAAGTTAAGTAGTTACCTACCCTTCAAGAGGTACCTGGATGTCTAGCATTTAGTTATGGCCGTACCTAACTCCTAACACCAGATTTGACTAATTATAATTAGCAGTGGTACCTAGTGAATACCTACCTACCTACCTTTTTATTACACTACACATGTAGTGTAATAAAAAAAAAACAAATTGCTTTACAATGATTTATTGAAAACTAGGTTTACAGTAATTGTGATCGTTAGATGAACCTGCATACACAACTTCATCCTGGTTGTGAGGCCATACTCCGCTTATTTCCGTACCACTATCATCATTATCACTATCGCTTTCGGTTTCAGTGTCACTTACCACTTCTATAATAAAAGGTTTATCTAAATACAAATCATGTTTTAAGTATTCTCCTTCTAACCTGCGAACATGTTTACAATGCTGTGCCCACTCATGAACTGTAATAGCGTCAAAAGCTTCTCTAACTTGGCATTTCAGCATTTTTGTGCTCAATATTTACATCAGCAACTTTTCATTTCATTGTGCTCCATATGAGTGCAATAGGATTGAGATCCCAGTGATAAGGTGGTAAATATAAGCATTTGTGTCTATTGTCTTCTAAATTTTTTTCAATCTCATATCAGGCTTGTTTCTCTTAATTATTTCTAAAAGCTGAGGTTTAGTCAAATTCTCTCCGTAGTCAATTTTATTTTGGGTCAACCATAATTGCATATATTTTTTTAAGGAATTCGTATTTGGGACTTTATTCACACAAATACGGTGATAAGGAGCATTATCCATCACTATTATGGATGGCTCTCGTAAATTAGGCACAAGTTTTTCAATAACCCACTTTTTAAAGTTGGTACTATTCATCTCGTCATGATAATCACCACTTTTTTGTGTTTGATTTCAACACAACTAGTGCATTTGTAACAAATCCAGTATCTCCCCCCGCATGAACAATAATATATCTTTGCCCTTTCGATACAGGCTCCAATACTCCGTCTTCACCCTCTCCTTGCCAACATTTACCCGATGTATGCGAAGAGTGAATATAGGTCTCATCTAAATAAATTATGGGCCGGGGCTGGGGAGATTTATTATTTTTATCCACTGCATGCAAGTACTTAGCTCTCCAAGCTAATATTTCTTGAGATTTTTTAAAACGAAATCCCACCTTGTGATGCAGCCTTCGCAGACTCTCGCTGTCCTGTGTAATTTATTTCTGTCTTTAAGACCTCTAGAAGCTTTTTAACAGTAGGGACCTCTTTTCTAGCAGAATAAAATTCATGTACTTTCCTCCGTATAACTCCCATGTCAAAACCATCAACATGCACAAATCCACTTTTAAGTTTTCTCTCCTTGCCTGGTGTCCGAATTTTTGTACCAGTTTCTTCTGCTGCGTGCCCTTCCTTAACTATTTTTGAAATTAGTCCCTGACTCACACCTGAAATATAAGATATTAAAATAAATGTTAGTAGAAATTTGAAATCTGGCAGGTTAGTTTGCTCACTCACTTAGCAGATTACCTATTAGATGTATAACGTTACGCTAACCTGCAGCAAGAATAGAAACGAATATTTGGTGGACTTAAATAATTAGTTAAGTATTGGATAATTTATAACAAGAAAGTTGACAACACTAACCTGTCGCCGCCGAAATACGTTTGTATATTTGATTAAATGGAATAATCGGAGACCCCGCCCGAGCTTCTTCTTCAAAAAAGGTTTTAACCTTTAGAATAATGTTTCGAGCATCACTTTTAATAGCTTTCGGCATATTTAACTTTATAAATTCAACAATATCACGACAAAACAACCAGAGAACGCGAATGTGGTAGACACTGACAATCGAATGACATTTCAACATGATGGCCGTAGTTCCAATTTTCGCCATTTCACAGATAAGTTGGTAGGAGTGTACCAAACATTCGAAGACGCGTGATGTTCACCAACCCGCACTGGGCCACAGAACATATTTACCTGGGCCAGCCTGGTTGATTATGTTGTACTGTATCAATGCCTGTATCCCAGCAGTTAGTAGGTAACAAGTTATTAGTCGATTTTTCTAAATATATTACTATTTAACTCGTCTCTATTCGAATGACGTATCGTATGATTGCAAATCATTTGACGTATAATTTTATATATTCGCGATTGATTCTGATCGACCAGAAAATAAGATTTGCGGACTTTAATGAAGAATTAATAGTGTATGATTGCAGTGACACTCATTTAAATTGCATACGTATTTTATTGTTGTTGTTTCGTGCTAAGTCATGGCAAAAACCAAAGTAACAGGAGCTACGAGTAGACTAAAGCAAGATTACCTTAGACTTAAAAATGACCCCGTTCCATATGTAACAGCCGAACCAGTGCCGTCTAATATTCTAGAATGGCATTACGTAGTCAAAGGACCAGAGAAGAGTCCATACGAGGGCGGATACTATCATGGAAAAATCATATTTCCAAGGGAGTTCCCATTCAAACCGCCATCTATTTACATGATCACTCCTAATGGTCGGTTCAAGACAAATACGCGACTGTGCCTTAGCATCACTGATTTCCATCCTGACACATGGAACCCCGCATGGTCAATATCCACGATCCTCACTGGTCTACTAAGTTTCATGTTAGAGAAGACACCAACATTGGGCTCTGTTGAGACTTCGGATTTCCAGAAGCGTTGCTTGGCGGCTGAATCTTTGGAGACAAATATTAAAAACAAAATGTTTTGCGAGTTGTTCCCGGAATATGTTGAGGAGATAGAGCAGCAACTGAAGCTGCGACAGGAGGCAATGCTGCAGGCAGAGAACAGCGCCACAAGTGAAGGTGAAGTGATAACGGAGCAACAGTCCAACATGTACTATATTTTGACCAATTTATTTGTGTTGCTAGGCTTTGTATTTCTCGCATACATGGTTAAATATGTGTTAGTCTCAATATCCAATGATTAGGCAAATATTCAATGCTTTATTTTTAATGTAAATATTGTAATTTATTTTGTAAATACATTTATTCCATTAGAGGCAAATTTTGAAGTTAATTTGATGTTGTGCTAAGCATACTGAATTGATGTAGTATAAAATGCATTCATTTATTAAATTGCTACAAAAATAATATTTACTATATTGGTAGAAGAAGCAAACAAAATGCAATTTTATATTCCTTGCAACTAAATGTTTTTTAAGCTTACACAATTTTCTAAACTAAATAGGTATATTGCATCTGCATAGATCTGCATAGGTCTTTAAAAAGGAATAAAATTGTTCCTCCCATTTTATTCTGTTTTCAATTCTTATATTATATTTTATTAGGAAGGCACAGGATATCCTATGTGCCAGTGCTAGTTCACCTTTTTGCGGCTTTATTATAAAGTGATGTAAGACGTAAATGAATTAAAATTACTGAAGTGATAACAATAATAAACCCCTTTTTACTTCTGGACACGGCCTGCATTGTTAGGAGGTTCCTGTCTGTGGAGCCCTGACCGCCGGTAGCTTGGACCCTGTTCCCGATACTGGTGGGCTACTATTTTTTATATTTTTAAATGTTTTTATATTCTAATATTTAAAAATATAATTTATATGTAAGTAAATAATAATTAACCCATTAATTTATGATACGTACATGTTGAGTGGTAATGCTCTTTCATTATTAACAATTTTAAACATTCTTTGTGAATAGATAGGTAGTGTGTTTCAAATTAGAGAAAGAATGTAGTTTATGTGATATATATGATATATTATATAGTTTTTCACTATTGCAAATATTCTCAGTAAAGATTGCAAATAGCTTTTAATGTGAGATCAATTAGTCAAGTTTATAAATTTATAGCAAGTAAATGTAGTAATCATAACAAACATTGATGTATTTCTACTTATATGTTTGTATGCCAGTAATTTGTTAAGTCAATATTACTATTCCAAATAATTATAAAAGTATTTCATGTTGTACTTAGCATCTAGCATTCATTTGAAATCTATCAATGATAATCATGTATCGTCTCATCTTAGAAAATGTGTAATCTTTCAATGTTTATATTGAGATGCATTTAAATTGTGTTGTCCATGTAGGTAGCAATTTTGTGAAATACAGGGTTATTGGTAATATGTCGGCAAACCAATAAGGGGATGTAGGGGAGGTCGTTAACAACCAAACGACCCCTTAAGACCCCTATGCAAATGTCAACCATTTTCGAGTAATTTGACAATTTTATTTCTTTTGAAGATATCTGTGAAAAAAATATTTCATACATTGGTTTTCGTTGTATACCACAACGAAAACCAATGTATGAAATATTTTTTTATCATTATTATCTGCTTGCTAACACTTCAATACACAATAATCAACCAAATCAGAGCTATAAATCTTTACAATATTCATAATTTTGAGCAGGTCTTTTTTACTAAAATGGTTGACCTGCAAACAAAATGGTTGACATTTGCATAGGAGTCATAAGGGGTTATTTGGTTGCAAATGACCTCTCCTACATCCCCATAATAGATTGCCGAGATATTACCAATAACCCTGAATCTCAGATTCTGAGCCCTATGAAAATATTTAAACTGAAATATGAAACTAAATGTTAGAAATAAAAGAACACTAGTGTTAATTTTTAAGGTGTGTAATGGCTTTTGTTATGTTTAGCCATAATGGCAGTATAATATCTGTGTATTATTCAATTACATTAATGTACCTACCTACCTATATAGAAATTTTTGGAAGTATGAAACTCATTTCTTTGAAATTTGTGCAAACCATATTTGAAGTTTTATGTAAGTATGTCTTTACTTAACTTCTGTCATAAATTATTATTAATAATATATATTTTTTTTGTGTTATACATATAATCAAGAAACAAGACAATGATTATATCTTATTTCTTGACTAAATGTATAAATAAAAGTACTTAAGTTGAACCTGTTCTCCGATATTCCCTTTACCTAACTAGATATATTAACAGTTCTGAAGTGGTAGATATACAGTTCGTAAAAAAGAAAAAATAGTTATACAGGCTGTACCATAAAGGTGTGGTCAAAATTAAGGATGTGGTACAGACCATCAAACTGACTCAACTTTCTGCATGGGGCCCAACATCGTAATCGCGAAAAAAAAGCTGTCGTCCCATACAAAACTTCATACCTACTCGACGCAAATGTAGAGGACTACTGATTTATTTTTTCACTGTACCACACCTTTCTGATACATGCTGTATAGTAGTCTGTAAATCCTATAAATCGAAGTGTTTACACAAGTCAGAAATACAATAGAGGTAAGGCCAATAATATTTTGCCATGTAATGTTGCACACAAATACAATGTGATTATAATTTATAATCATTGTACTGTTTTGATTTTAGCAACTGCAAATTGTTTAAAATCTAGTAAAAAGGTATTTTTCTATGAAATGTTGTTTTATTTGTGGCAAATGGTTGTATGTAGGTACGTTGTTTTATAGCTAATAGTTTTATAGAATTTCGATTCACATAAATGTTTTCTCATATTTTCGTTTCATAGAATAATCAATACGCAGATTACTTACTTTGAAGATTTTTAAATCATTGATTTTTGTTTCACATGAAGTTTAATGTTAGAATAATCATATCATAGAATACAAATCAAATATTCTTTATCCTTATATTGTTTATTGAATATAAAACTTATTACCAAGAATAACATACCGTTGATAAAATGCATACCCTCATGTAATCATGCAGCATTCAAGCGAGCATGCAGCAGGCATGGTTTCTGTCACGGCTCCGGCGGCGGTCCCACGCGAGCTTATCGTCGCAGTTAAAACCACCTGCTCCTCAGCTCGCGGGCCGCCTCGCCTACGCGGATTTAAATTTAAATTACACTCTAGGTGTAGGGCAGACGAGACTACGTGGAGTCGGTTTTGCAGAGATTCGTTTCTGTAATTTTTTTGTAGCACAACATATTGACTTTTTAAGACAATATTTTAATTTAAGACTATATGAGTAATAATTTGAAACAATATTCGTTAAAAAATAATTCAACTGTTCAATTAGTTTCTTAAACAAAAAAATGTGATTAAAAATTCATGTTGTGTCACTGACTCTGGCAGGGCCACCATCAGGGATTTTAATTTTGAAAACGCAAAAAATTAGTCGCTAATTAGTCGAAATTAGTCGCCAAATATCAGAATTAGTCGGTCACTGGTTCAAAAGATATAAGGGTTTATAGGTGGCCCTGCTGGAGAGGGTCTCCCCAGCAGGGCCACATTTATATCTCAAAAACTAGGACACCTAGCGAAGATCTGTTTTCTCCCATATTTAGTCGCCAATTAGTCGGAATCAGTCGCTAAGTTACAGATTTAGTCGGGTCTTAGTTTAGGAGATATAATGAGTTCAATTAGTAAGGTATAGTCCAAGAGCTAGATCGAAGAGTTCACGAAAAATTACCAAGAAAAAATATTTCTATTAATATGTGTAATATACTTTTAGTTTTATCGGTCTAAAGTCTTTAGTAATGTCCGAGAGAGATAAATTCTCAATTAAATTCATGTTTTTAATTACTAGTTTAGAGTGGCTTAAACTTCTTTGAAAACATTAAACCTTGATCTTGGTCTATTTAGTGTCAAGATGTACAGTCGCATGCAACTGTTTTACCAGTTTACAATGTTAACCTCTAATTAACGTTAGAATAATAAAAAAATATCGTACCTTTAGTAAAATGTTTAAAATACTAAAACGTTGAAAACGTATTGTCAATTGTAATCAAATTTTATTATATAAAAATGAATTTTCAAAAAGTTCCTTTGATGTGTGTTGTGTTTGTGTGTATTTTAAGGTGATTGTGAGTGTTGTGTTGTGGGTATGGACGGGTTGAGTTTTTATTTTATCTTAATTTAGGTTAGAATAATAAAACTTCTGTTGTCGAAATATAAAATGATTTATTACCTTAAAATTATTGTACTTTCAGAAAATGGTACAAATACCTATTTATTCAATATTATGAACAGATACAGTTTGTGAGTTTGGATGTTAGGGGTTTTATTAACATGTTCTTCCATTTCTTCTTCTTCCGCCAAAAGCACAATTATAATCATATCCCAGTCCACCATCGTTGACGAACTTTCGCGACAAACTGGCATGTTTACTGTAGCTGTAACCTAGAACGGTTTACTCGCGCAGGCTCGCGAGGTCGCGCGCAAGCTCGAACATACGCGATCCGTAAAGAAAATACCCGAGACCGTGCGGGAATTATTCCTCTCTGTCTGCGCTGACCCTTTAACTTACGTGACAGGCAACTCGTTCTAAGCAGCTCGTCTGTACACGCGCATCTATCTCTTTCTTACTTACCGTAAATGAAACGGAGCGCAGCGATCTATCTGCCAGTGATTAGTGGTAAGTGCACATTGTGTTGGATAAATAATTACGCATACACACACATTACACACACACACACATACACATTACATCGTACATTATTGTAGATTTGTTTATAAGTAATGAATACAGCTTTCCTATGGTGGATTGAAATTATAGACTAAGTTTATATTTATTTAATTCGAAACAAACATTCCTCCATAAGACGTCATAGATACTATCTAGAAAATACATAAAGTATTTTGTACTCGCTTGTACCACTGTGTATGGGGAAATTGAATTCTTTAATATCTTTTTAATTACACACCGACTAAATCTGTAACTTGGCGACTGATTCCGACTAATTGGCGACTAAATATGGGAGAAAACAGATCTTCGCTAGGTGTCCTAGTTTTTGAGATATAAATGTGGCCCTGCTGGGGAGACTCTCTCCAGCAGGGCCACCTATAAACCCTTATATCTTTTGAACCAGTGACCGACTAATTCTGATATTTGGCGACTAAATATGGGAGAAAACAGATCTTCGCTAGGTGCCCTAGTTCTTGAGATATAAATTTGGCCCTGCTGGGGAGTCTCTCCAGCAGGGCCACCTATAAACCCTTATATCTTTTGAACCAGTGACCGACTAATTCTGATATTTGGCGACTAATTTCGACTAATTAGCGACTAGTTTTTTGCGTTTTCAAAATTAAAATCCCTGATGGTGGCCCTGCCAGAGTCAGTGACACATTCATGTTCCATTCAAGTAAATAATCTTTGAAACAATAATATTCGAAATAAAAAAACAAGGACCAAATATTATAAGAAACATTTTCTGGGAAACTAAATTCTATGAAATTTCTGTCTGCGAAACAAGGGGACACGGTGGGAAATAAATAAAAAAATATTGACTATTATTAACCCATTTATTTAATTAACAACTTCAATAGGTACCTACCATAATCAGTATCATTTCCATAATTTATAAATGTATGAAATTGTATAGAAGACAAAATTATATACTATTGTGCTTATTCCCTTGTATACAATGTATTGAATATAGGAAAAAGGTAGACACAAGCACTAAATAACATTTAACGTCGCTGCACCACCATTTTATTTACCATTAGCTGTTGCCCGCGGCTTCCCCCGCGTGTCGATACTTCCCTATTTGAATCGGATTTTGTTCACAATTGCATTATTTCTCCGAATCAAAAGTAGCCTAAGTATATATATAGCCTTATAATATCAGCTATCTGTCAGTGAAAGTTCCGTCAAGATCGGTCCAGCAGTTTCGGAGATTAGCGGGAACAGACGGACAAAATTTAAAAAGTTTTTTTTTGTAAAGTACGGTATATACTTTCATATGCATTTAGTAAAAAACTGTTATTTTGACATTTCAAACAGACACTTCAATTTTATTTATTTGTTTAAATAATATAAATATGTATAATTATAGACATTTTAAAAGCACATGTATGTATGTATAGTATCATTAATGTTTAATTCCTCAATAAAATAAGGGAATTTACTTTTACAGTACACACCACCAAGTACAGACGCCAGCAGGCCAAGCTACTCGAAACTGTCAAATTTTCCCAATCAACCTTGAACCTGATGCTTTAGCGATCAAGTTGAAAATCTATTAAAGAAATTGACAGATTGTAGTAGCTTGATGTGCTGGCGTCTGTACATAAACTCATTGATTTTTACATGATATATAACTATTTACTTACTTAAAAATCTAGTAGTACTACTTATAACTAAATATTTTTAAATATATTTCTAACAGTTATTTAGCAAATTTTTGATAGGCAAAATGTGTTGTGAGAAATATTTAGTTTTCCAATCATCAATATTATCTTTTTTTTATTGTCATTAGCATACTATTCATTCCTTAGTTTCCTCCTCATCATCATCCCAGTCACTAACCAAGCTTTTGATCGTTTTTGGGACTTCTGGAATTTCAGGTGAACAAACGCTAGTGTCTTTTGGTGACTGTTCTGTTGTTGGATCAACAATATTTTCATTGACAGTAATCATTTCTTCTTGGGAATCATTATCTTCCCAATCATTTAGCAGAGATGTTAATTTCTGTTGTACAATTGGATTTGGTACAGCAGTAAGAACAGGTGAGTTGTTGAATTCTTGAATACTTTGCATTTCTTGGCTTGATGAGTCTTCTTCTTGTGAAGAAATAGCACTTTCTTCAGTTTCGACATCTCCAACATTAGGAAGGTATGTAGTTGCAGCCGCTTCTGCTTCAAGATCTGCAGCCACCTCTGGTTCAAGATCTCCAGTCGCCTCTGGTTCAAGATCTCCAGTCGCCTCTGCTTCAAGATGAGCAGCCATTTGTTTTTGCATTTCTTGTTGAATGTTTTCTATCGATTCTTCTACTTCTGGTCTTTCTTCAACCAAAGATAGATTTTGGGAGACATCATTTGAATCAGATTTAGCAATTCCATTACCATCCTCTGCAACATCATATTCATCCTCAGACCAATCTAAAGTTACATTTTTTATCTTTTTCTCAGATACTTTAGCATATACAGGTTCTTTATCATTGACACGGTTGATTTCTACAATATCATCATATGCTTGCGATTCCATGAGCTCTGGTTGCTGGCCTTCTGATGTGTCATTCTCAGGTTTATCAACTTCCGAGTATTTGTTAACAGTCACAGAATCTACTGTGTGTTCTTGCAGGTTTTGGGGGGCAATAGATGGTTTGATTAAACATTCTGTTTCAGCTGGTTGTTCTAAAACATTTTCCCTTTCAGCTGATTGTTCTATTACATTTTCTAATTCTGCTGGTTTTTCCATTATGTTTTCCAACTCTACTGGCTGTTCCATAGGAGTATCTGTTTCGATTGGCTGTTCTTGTACATTTCCAGTGTCCACATGTTGTTCTATCATGATTTCTGTTTGTACTGCTTCCGTCATATTTCTCGTTTCCACTGGTTGTCCCATCATATTAACAGTTGTTTGGTCAATTTCATTTTCCAGTGGTTGTTCCATTACCATCACGTTTTCTGTTATAAGTGGTTGCTCTATGACATATTCTGTTTCGATTGGTTGGTCTATTATATTTTCAGTTTCCGTTGTTGGTTGTTCTAATAAAT
Organism: Dicycla oo; assembly: GCA_948252095.1. Classification (NCBI taxonomy): domain Eukaryota; kingdom Metazoa; phylum Arthropoda; class Insecta; order Lepidoptera; family Noctuidae; genus Dicycla; species Dicycla oo. The sequence continues at coordinate 21,302,884 of OX411726.1, read as the reverse complement.
TTTCCATCTGGATTGGCTGTTCTTGTACAATTTCTGTTTCCATTGGTTGTTCTATTACATTTTCAGCTCCCATTGAGAGTTCTAGTACATTTTCTGTTCTCATTGGTTGTTCCATGACATGTTCTGAGGCTGGTGGTTGTTCTAGCATATTTTCCATTTCCATTGGTTCCTCAATATTTTCATGGTTAGTTTGGATGGCAGGCAATGTTTTAGCTAGAGGAATAGTTTCAACAGTCTCATTTACAGTTACAGTAGTTGTTTCTTTTTGAATCAAACTCATGTCTGGGACATTTTCTTCTATAGTATCTTGTTCAACCGGTTGATTTATATGTTCAATTATTACATTTGATTGATTTAGGTCAAGCTCAGTTTCACCAGATAGCCCTTTTTGAGGTTCAGGTACTAAATGTACTTCTGGAAGCTCATCTAAATTATTACCTGTTGCACTATGAATCGGCCCAGTTACTACTTGATTAGAATTCAGCATTACTGTGTGTGGCGGTAACTGTATTTGTTGACCTTCTAAACTTTGAATATTATTTTGCCAAGTTTGTTCTTGTGTTTCTATACAATGTGTATTCATTGCTGGAGTAGAGGTAGTTACAGTTTCATAATTTTGTGTTATGATTGCAGAGGACTGCACAAATTGTGCTCCTATACCGCCTGTAGTCAGAATCTGGAATTGCTTATTTTGATCATCAACAGGGTGACTGTACACAACTACAATGTTAGAATTTTCAGTAGCTACAGCTTCAGAGACGTTCAAAGGATATTCATGAGGAAGAATCATCATTTCATTTCCTGAAGTATTATCTAAGTCTATTGCAGTTGTCTCTATTGCTTGGTTGTGGTGAGGTGCAGTTAATACAGTCAGGGTCTTGTTTGTGCCACCATCATCAAATATAATGGGATGGTTAGAAGCCATCAAAGCTTTGTATTCTTCTTCATTTGATACCACAATTTGAATAGGCTGATTTAGGTTAGCGGACTTTTTTATTACCATACTGGATTGTTGCTGCACATTTTCTTCCATGCTTGTATTTTGAACATGAGTGTATTCCATGGATGTAGTAGGTTGCTGAATAGTCTCTAAAGAATCAGGTTCCACCATATCTGAAATGATGTAGTCTCTGTTGTCTGGCTTCCGTTTCTTAGGGATAAGTTGATGATCTCTCAGAATGTATTCATTGTTGTCTATTAATACAATTTCTTCATCCTGACTATTTGATAATGGTTGCACTGGCATTTTAATTTCTTGGAAAAAATTATTGTGTACAGATTGAGTATGATTGATAGTTTTACTTGGCTTGGCCTTTAGTGCTGCTTTTGGAGTACCAAAGCCAGGATTTAAAATCTTTTGCTTTGCATTGGAGTTCACATTATGTTGTCTTCTAGCTGGAACTTGTTTGTCAGCTGATGGTCTGCGCTGGACTGGGTACTGTATGTCCACCTCTTCATAATCATTGTCATAGCTTGTACTAGGTTCAAACTTGACAGCACCTTTTGCTCTTGGCCTTTCTACTACAGTTTGCTTTTCTTCATCATCTGAGTCATCAATGATGCAGTCAGTTTTCGCTTCTTGTTTGTGAAGTGCTTTTATGTGTGAATAAAGGTTTATCTCTCGCAAAAACACTTTCATGCAATAGATGCATTGCAGATTAGATTTCTTTTCAGCACTGTACTTGTGTCCTGTGTTTTGTATGTGTAGTAGTAGTTGATTAGAAGAAGCAAATGCTACAGAACAAACATTACAGCGGAAGCTCTTAACATCTTTATGGCTCTGTTTGTGTTTCAAAAGCAGCGCATCGGTTAATGCAATATAACTACACATGTTACATTTAGGGAAGTGATACTGAGGTGGCGGTTGTACACCATGTTGAGCGTAAAGATGGTGCTGTAAATAATTTCTCTTCAAAGATCTAAGGCCACAGTATTCACAAATGCTAGCCACTGGTTTTTCATTGTGCACTTCTACTAAATGGCGGCGGAATTTATAGTAAGAATTGAAATGCAAAGCTTTTCCTGGTGTGCCACAGATCAAACATATCCAAGGACCTTTAGTATTATCTGCACCCATTGCAATAAGTTTTGCTGCTTGCTTAGAATCAATAACATCAGTTTCATAAGTAAAATCATCTTCTTCTGTTTTTAACTTTAATGGTTTATTTTCTACATATGCAGGAGCTGTAGATTGTTTTTGCTGTTTTCTCCCTTTACTAGGCACAGGATCCAGAATCTTTAATTTTATATTTTTATTGCTTTTAACCAAATGAGGATACTTCTTTAAGACTTCACTTATTATCCTTGCATGGTCTAGGTTAGAAGCAGCTTTACTATCCTTAGTTTCTATTGTGACTTTCGGACCAACGTTTCCATCATTAGGGTCCAAGATCTGATCAAAAAGCTGATTTGGATCTTTTTCATTGTTTATATACGAAGTATTGAACAATTCAATGTCATCATTAAAATTATGCTCAGTGTTGCTATCATCAAATAAATGATCATCTTTAGATCTTATCCTTTTACATTCAACAATATCAATTGTTGACAAACCAGACATTTTCGTTGAACCTGATGCTTCACTGAATACATTGTTTCGTTTAGATTTATAGCGTTTAACCGTATCAGGATGGACCATTAATGGCTGGGAAGTATATGATATACTGCAGAATGAGTTGTCAAAGATATTGTCATTATCCAGCTCTTCAGGTACTTCATATCTTGTTGGGCGTGGGTCACCAATGGCCAATTTCTGAGAAGTAAAAGGCTCTTTTGATATCGGAGATGGAGGACGATATGCACTATGATTAACATTATCAGTTTTAGTAACAGATTGATAAGTCTTTTTATCTCTGTGTACTATATGCTTGTCGAAAGCTTTGCTGTAGGAGCGTTTATTACTAGAGCCTGCAGGTGTGGTTGTCTTCACAGGTTTAGGTTCACTTTGCCTAGTAAACTTTTTGATACCACTATAACTATGAGCGGGTGCTTTGGGCACCAAGTTGCGATGTGACTCAAGTAGTTTACTTAACACTGGCATATTGAGAATCTGAGATGTTTGATACAATCTTTCTAGTATATCCATTTTGAATTCTAAATGCCCTGTGTACATGAAGTTTACAATCGGCACGACCACATCTGCCTGCAGGTCGTCCGGCATCACGAGACAGTCTTCGTACATTTCACATGTTCGTTCCAGGAGTTCGAAGTACTCAGTGCACGCATTGAGTACTAGTCGGTGTACTTTCAGCTGGGCATTGTCTTGAAACTGAAGCGTCAAGTCACAGTAGTCTGTCCGGTTAAAAAAGTGCTTTAGCCTTTGGAGGAAATATATTCCCCAGTTGTCAACTTTCACTTGCTTCACGTCGGACATTGTTGCGATTTAGCAGGCCATAATATCCACTATGTAAGCAGCATACCGAGCGCTGAAACAGAAGTTCATTGCCATTAGAAATAAGCATCAACAAAATTACACGCGATTAAACGCGGCAACTATTGATCCAGAAAACGTTTGACACATTATTTCATTGTTAGTTTGACTGGAATGATGCTATACACCCAGTTTTACCAACGGGGTTTCACATTAACTTTTCACTTGAATTTTCCGCCACATATTGCAGTGCTTTATTCATGGAACTTACCGATATCGGCCAAACAGAATAGTATGTATTTCGTTAACTTGCCCTCGTCACAAACTCACAATCAAACACAAAATTACTGCACCAAATTCAACACAAGTTGACACGGTGGACGTAAGATGGCGGTGTACAGCGGCGGCCTCAATACGAAACGCGAAGCTTGTATGACGCTTTCATGGAGATGCTGTTATGTAGTCATAATGATTACCTCCTAATTATATTTTAACCAAAAAAAAACTTTTGTAACGTAACTTATAGCTATATAATCGAAAGCTCCACGAAAAATGTTATTTTGTTATTTTTTTGCTTAACATATTTTATTTCGATAAAATGTTTTTGACATGGCTGCGCACAATTGCACAGTGTCGCCATCTGCGACATAGTTTTACGAACTTATTGATTGCGCGCGTTCTAATTTTACTCAGCCGTGTTCACACAGCAGGAAGTGAAAATGACGCATCGAAACGGAACCCACTTTGGTTGTCTATTATTACATAAGGTAACTATAATAGGGCCATAGAGGGCTCTGATTGCAGCATTGTTGTTACTTATTATTATTTATTTGTCTGTGTTTTCTCAATTGAAACCTAGTAAAATTGATATCTTTTTATTCATGACCTTGGTTTACACCGCTCAGCATCAACTGCCTGCAGTGCCCCGAGTTAAGGCGCGGGCCCACCGCGGTGCACGGAGAGGCTACGCACGTGTATTAAGCTTCGCTTTGTAAGAAAATGTATGTGGTTGTGTCCACTGCAACCCACGGAGAGGCTACGCATGAATTGACGTCATTGATACACGCGTGGCTTGCTCGAATAGGCGGTTATATAGCTCAACGCTGTCAACGTGGGTCTACGTTTCCACTGGAGTACACGAATATGACCCACGACTATGTACAGCTCACTTATCGCAGCGCAGATTTCAGTCATACCCCTTGTGGGCCGGACGCGTTTCATGTTTCTCGTATAAATCGTATCGCCACGAAACCTAGCAATTGACAAAATGGCGCAGGCGTCGCTCGCTTTCGATGCCTGCGCCCAGGTGGGAAGGTCCCACCTCCCCACACCTCCCGCAGTGAAGCCGTGTCCGTGGATTGCAGTGGCACGTGCGTAGCCTCTCCGTGCGCCGTGCCACGCTATACATAGTCGTGGGTCATATTCGTGTACTCCAGTGGAAACGTAGACCCACGTTGTCAAACAAATGAATACACGCAGCTAAAATGCGCCGCGTGTCCGTGCACAGCGTGCACTGCGGTGGAGCCGCGCCTTTATTCTACGATGGCCACGGTCAAACCCTACAAGTAGGCCACTCTCTTGAAATAAAACAGACGCATTATAAATTGCAGTTAAATTTTTATCATCGAGAGCATCAGTTTATTGTTATACCTACTTTCGGTGACCTTTACGACACTCACACAAGGATATGGAGAAGGTACCTACTCTTCATCCGTGTGATACCTACCTCTACCTAGGTCACCCGACCTAGGTACCTATTATTTACCCGTAACTGCATATAATAGACGGTCTGGAGTTCACATTTTGTATTGCCTATTTACGAAGTGGAATATAATATATCTATAACAAAATCCTTACTAGTTACCTACTTAGGCGATGTAGGTACCCTGATCGAATTCGCGGCTTCATCCCAACTCGACCGTAGTTCCAAAGTTCCAACCACAGAGTACCTACATTATACTACTTGTACTGAAAGTTCCAACTCACCCGGTCCGTATATTATCTACATATGTACAGTAGCGGTCAGAGCTCTTCTAATGCCAGTATTACAAAACTATCGCATCGTTACCCGTCGCACTTGAGACCTTCTTCTATTTAGGCATTTCGCACACGCGTACACACCCGTATATTGCACTCTTTCGTACCAAACAGAAAAAGCGCAGTATAAAGTCTTTTTCTGATTATGGTAATGAGAAAAAGACAGCGAATATTTTAAACTAGTCACATAAAAGTTGAGGGTAGATTTGAAACAAAATAAATTTTCTGTCTGTAGTTATAATGGGTATGACGTTGTTGGTTGGTGAACTTAGTTACGAGCGTTTGTGTTATTGATATTAGAGGTGTTGAGTTTGAAGATTTTTTATGGAAAATGCAAGCAAATATAAATATTGAAGCCAGGGCGAGCATTGTAGCCTTGCATAACAATGGGTGTAATCTATCTGAAATATCCAATGAAACCGGATTTTGTGTAAGTTATATTATTGTTTTTGATTTTATTTGTTCTCATAAGTGACGCTTCAAAATGTGTAATAAAGATTTCTTTTTTTTTTAGAGAGATACTGTGCGACGTTGGGTGAAGAGATTTGAGGAAGAGGGGAGTCTTGAGAGCCGTGTAAGAAGTGGTAGGCTGCCACTTATTAACCAGTCTCAGCGACGCTTTGTGGTTGGTCAATATGAAACGAATGATTTCATACTTACAAGACGATTTGCTGAAGAATTTGATACGTCATTGCGTACTGTTCGCCGTCCATGCCGAAGGCCTCCTCATCGAATACCAGCCAAAAACCGTTTTTAACACAAAGGCATAAGGAGAAACGGTTGCGTTTTGCTCGAGAATATTTAGACTTTGATTGGGAGACTACTGTATTTGCTGACGAGAAGACATTCAAGTCAAATTGGTGACTTTTGTTTGGTTCAAGATAATTGTCCGATACATCTGACTGGTTTAGTGAGCATTCGGATGTTAAAGTTATTCCGTGGCCAGCGCGATCCCCTGATTTAAGCCCTATAGAAAATGTATGGGGCTTAATGGTGCAAAGATGGAAGCCCGAGACGAAATATGTCTCGAACAGCTGAAGTCCCATTGCATGGTGTTGTGGGATAGTTTACGTGGCTCAGACATTTGCAGTAATATTGTGGCTTCCACGCGTCGACGTCTTCTTGACTGCATTTTTTTAATTTTTTTTTTATTTGTGATGGGTTTGCTCTTGACTCTAGTCTAGGTCAGAGGTGACAGAGACAAAGTCGACGATGGAGTGAGCTTACCCAGAAGAAGCCTGTTCACTCTCACTTTGAAGAGATTAGGGTTGTATACGTTCGGAAACACAGACGCAGGTAGTGAGTTCCACTCTTTTGCTGTGCGCATTATAAAAGACATTTGGAAGCGCTTAGTGCGAATTGGTGGAATAGCAACCAGGTAGGGATGGTAACTGGCAGTGCGTCTAGATGTCCGGTGGTAGAAGGGGGCCGGTGGAATGAGGAAATATTAATAAAAATATATTATATTATTAAATGTTATCAGGGAAATTCAGGAGATACTGGCCATAATAGTAATAAGTTAGTGATCGTAAGATTGTTGGATTGAGGTTAAGTTTCAATCTTCTTTTCCTTTAGAAAACGAATAAATTAAGCTACAACCTCAATAAACCAAAAACATCATATTTTAGTAGCAGCCAAAAATGATTTACGAACAAATTAGGTATTTTATTTATTTCAAAGTTCGGAATATGTTTATGTTTTAAGGTTGTTATCAATATCTCAATAAATATTCCTATGAATAATAGTGTTTTTTTTTTTTTAATTAAATTGCCTATTATATTTTATTTTTACCCTCTATACCCTACTGTTATTGATTAACGAAACTCAATAAATAATTGAACTCTGACACGAAAACGGAAAAACAAAAAGTCGAATGCGCGCATCGAGGTTCGAACCTTCTCCACTTCACCCACACACATTAACAGCTAGCCACTCACTCATGTGACCTTGCCATCGCTGCTCGTAATTTTCGCTTCGAATTTTAGCATTGCTTTTAAATAAGCACTATGGCTGATAATATATTTAAAAAATAAACAAGTATTTAAGTAGGTAGTTGTAGGTATCTTTATTTAGTGTTGACCACACATGCATCTGACCAACCAACAACGCGCTTTCGCAGTTATACTGTGAGCGCGTTACTGTCTGCATTAAAACATCACATACAAAGAGATATGCACAGATATGGCGTACAGGCCAAAATGATCATTCCGGTAGCAGTCCACTTATGACCGTTGATTGTACAAGTATGACCTCATTCCGCCGGCCCCCTTTCTACCATCGGACATCTAGACGCACTGCCAGTTACCACCCCTACCTAGTTGCTATTCCACCAATTCGCACTAAGCGTTTCCAAATGTCTTATAATGCGCACAGCAACAGAGTGGAACTCACTACCTGCGTGTGTCAATGATATTACAAGTAAAAAGACGTAGATAGGTTATACACGCTCCGCAAGTGGTACGTCAAAATGTGGCTAATTAGCCACATTTTCGTCGTCTTGTCTCTTTTTCGCTCCCGATAATTACGACATGCCGTCCTATTTCCACGTGTCATCTAATAATTCGACGTTGTGCCGTTTTTGAACATCGAATGTTGGGTAGGTAACGTATCTACGTCTTTTTACTTATAATATTATTGGCGTCTGTGTTTCCGAGCGCATACAACCCTAATCTGTTCAAATTGAGAGTCAACAGGCTTCTTCTGGGTAAGCTCACACCATCGTTGACTCTGTTTCTGTCTTCTCCGACCTAGACTAGAGTCAAGAGCAAACCCATCTTAAAAAATAAAGTATAGCTTGAAGGCGCAAAAGTACCTACTGATGGTAAGAAAAGTGCTAGTATGGTTTTTACTTTTTTTTTATTCCGGCGTGCAAAAGAGATAGTCCGCATTGGTTTTTTATAATTTCAAAATTTTGCGATCCTTCTCGAGAAGATCCTTCCCCTGATATGTTGCCGACACATACTGAAACATAAAATGACTTGTTATCAGCAGCATTGTAAGGTCAAAACGGACAGTTGTGAACCATTTTTCAAAAAATACAAAATTTTAACACTGCCGTCTTTGTATATATATGAAACTGCCTTATTTGTTAAGCTGAATTCACACCTTTTTCCCAACTTATCAGATACAGTTAAACGTATCAGGCGGAATGATATGTTACGCGGACGTAGAGCTAATACAGCATTAATGTGGAAGAGCATATTCTGTATAGCCCCGCAAGTTCTTAACAAAATCCCAAAGCAAATCAAACAGTTAAATTTAAATGGGTTTAAAAAGGAACTGAAAGAGTTGCTGTGTACAAAATGTTATTATACCTTAAACGACTTTTTGAACGATAAGACTTTGCCATCCTAATTTAATTGTAATCTTTTATATTCTGAAATCTCTCTTTGATATAGTTAATAGTTTGACATTGAATATTACTCTGACATTAACCTAGATACCTAATATTTAACTGACATGCCTCATAATGTAATATTAATTCGTAATTATTTATTCAATAGCATCAATATTAACTAAATATCTTGATTTTTGTATTTGTAAAATTTTATTTGTGTACAGGACCTACCTGATATTTGCGCGCCCCACGTGGCAGAATGTGATGAGACCATTTATTAATTTAAGACCATGTAATGTACCATGTTCGGACAAATAAATGAATTTGAATTTGAATTTGAAAAGGAGCGGCTGCTTCTTATCTCAGAAATCTTACAAACAATTTTCTTCATAATAAATGAATAAGAGAGAAAGAGAGCTCTTTGTAATTACTAAAACTCGCTGTAACAAGAGGCTTATCAAAGGATGCCACCGACTTTTGCCCATTAGTACCTACTATCATTTATTCTGTGCCATTGTGGTTATAGAATTTTATGACTCTTTTGTTCAGACACTTGCAGGCCTTGCTTATTGTAAAATTTCTAGGAATGCAATAATTGGAAAGGAATGCATTAATAATTAAAAAAAAATGACTTATTTGCACGGAATTTAAGTAGGTCATTTTGTTAAAAAAATATGTTTATAGATCAAGACTGCCATACCTAGTAAAGTTAATACCTACGTGATAATAAGTATTTATTTTCTACATCGTAGCACTTTTCCGATAAACCCTTGCCAGCTGCAAGGGTTTGTCGCATAGTAGGCATATAAAAAAGCGGGCGTGTTGGAACTAGGGTCGAGTTGGGATGAAGCCGAATTCGCAAAGCAACGATATCGAGGGTTCACGGGCTATTTATATTAAGCGACATGTTTGGAACTTCACAGGAGAGCATTTCAAAGTTTCATTATTCGGAAAAAAGAACATTGTAAAAAAAAGTATCAATATTTTTTACGAAAAAGTGGCCTATCGACGGTTAACAATCAATAGTGTCTACGTTTTTCACGTTTATTACGTTTATAACGTTTTTTACGTTTTTCAATTTTTAATGCAGGTAGATATGATTATAACTCGATATCGGCCAGGATGTCGCTTAATACAAATAGCCCGTGAACCCTCGATATAGATATGTAATGACGCTAACAGATTGCAGGCGTTACTGATTATGTAAGCGAGCTGAAGTGAGTTATCAGACTGGTTATAAATCTTCGAATTTATTTACTTACTTCACTTCAAGACGAAAACATCTGTGTAGCCCTGACTCTTGTACAGGAGTTCCTAGGAGAATGCATTAGGATCATAGGGCCAGCGAAATTCAAATTTTCTTACGTTTTTTTGCAATTTACAGTTGCTGGTTAGGTAAAATCATGTGTTTAGAGAAATATGAATGACTACTTATTCAAATCACACTAATATTATAAAGTTTGTGAGTGTGTGGGTTTGTATGTTTGTTACTCTTTCACGCAAAAACTACTTAACGGATTTTGATGAAATTTGGCACACAGGTAGTTTATAACCTGGATTAACACAGGATACTTTTTATGCCGATATTTTATTTTTATTTTTTATTTTAATTTATTGGGACATAAAACAGTTACACATTACAATTTAAGTGTGACAGAATAAATTAAGAAATAGGTAAACGTGTAACCCACACCAATGTCTGCGAAAAAATAGTATGAAGATATACTTACACAGTCTTGCCATAAATATTGTCACGAAGAAAAAAAAAAAATTATTGCAAATAATATTTATTACTTTTACAGTGTGTTAGTTTAATAACTAAATATAAAACAATTTAAAATATAAAAAGCTTATTCGAAGTGGTCTCCATTGGCTGCAATACAGTCCTTTAAACGTTGAGGCCAGTTATCAATAGAAGCACGCACTCTTTCCATGGGAAAATTCTTCACTGCCAATCGTATGGATTGTTTTAGGCACTCCAAATTATCATGGCGTTTAGAGCAAGCCGTACTCTCTAAAACTGACCATAAATCATAATCCAGCGGATTAGGTTCGGGACTAGACGACGGCCAGTCTTCAGCTCTGAAGTCCGAAACGTTCACTTCCAACCAAGACTGCGTGGATCGAGCTTTATGACCCGGCGGCGCCGAGTCTTGTTGGAAGGACCATACTTTGGTTATTGAACATGGTGTTGTTAAAGGGCTTAACTACCTTCTCAAGAATGGTATCTTGATGCACTTGTGCCGATGTTTTGATACCTTTTTCACAAAAATATGGCTCAGTCACTCCTTCATAGCTAACACCCCACCAAACCATCACTAAAGTCGGATAATGCCCACGTTGCACTCTGTCGACTAATTGGGAAGCTTCCTTAGAGCTTTGAGCATAAATACGGTGATTTTGTTTGTTAAAATGTTGCTCAATTGTAAAGATTTTCTCATCCCTAAACAAATTTTTTCTGTGACCTCCCTTTGCGTACCGCTTCAGTAGTTGTTTCGATTTTACCACCCTATTCTTTTTTAAATTATCAGTTAAAAAATGACCAGTGCGTCTCTTATAGGCTGCAAGTCCTAAGTCATCTTTTAAAATACGCGACATGGTTCTGGGTGCTATCTTCATCTCTCGAGATAAAATCTTTTGCTTTCGGACAGGATTTCTTCGAATTCTTTCCCTTACTGCTTTGACCACCTTTTTCGTACGAACACTACGTGGACGGCCAGATCTTTTTCTGTCACAAATAGAGGAGGTCTCATTGTACCCTTTCGCGAGCATTGGCATAATAATTGCCAAACTAAATAAATAATATACTTAGGTAATTATGTGAAAACATGGCATTGGCAACAAAAAAATTACAAATTCAAACTGGGCATTGGCAATTACTTTGCCAATTAAAAAGTCACAAACGGGTATTGGCAAAGATATTGCCGTAGCCCAAAAAAAGGAGGGGGGTAAGCAAGGGGGGGGGAAATCTATTAGTATTGTTTTACAAATATTATTTCACAAGGTTTAGAATAAATAAAACCAAAATCGGAGGTGTAAATAGTATTGCTCGCGAAAGGGTTAATAGCCCGGTACACAAACATTTGACTAATACCAAGCATATGGAGAGTTTTAAAAATTGCATTTGGCTCCATACCAACTTTGTGTAATGCAATCACAGCGATTCGGTTCTCTTTATCACCCCACTCCATTTTAATATCGCAAAATATTGTACAATGTATTGGCGCCAAAATTAGAAAACTCAATGAACAATCGTATAAAAATGACAGATTCCAAACTCAAATGTAATATCTTTCTTATTTTTAATTGTAACAGTATTTATGGCCAGACTGTGTATAATTCAAAGCATGCGTTGATTTTACAGAAAATTTAAGAAGTACTAGTACGTATTTAGGAATAATAGTTATAAGATGGCTATTTTAAAGATTCAATAGTCATCTTTTTGAACTTAAAGTGTGTGAGCGCGAAAATATCCAAATCGATGAAGTGGGTATTATACGTATCTACAATGCGTCGGAGAGGCGCCCGTGCACCAGCGTGAGAACTACACCTTGCGGTGTGGAACAGCCGGGGCACACGCGCCTTTCGACGCATCACAGTTCTAGGTACAATGTAGGTAACATAGGTGATATTCTTACGGATTCGAGATTTAGGCGGGTGAAATGGCGGGGTGCTTCTAGTCATCAATACAACAAGTTGAAATTACCCTATTGAATGACTATTTTTTGAAATCGTGACATTTTAGGTCAATTTATTGAGAGTTGTATTGATTCTGTAAATACGTACATAGGATCGTCACACAGTGGGTGCCTGTAAACTGGCGTCGACAGCGAGGCAGGCCTAATGGCAATGGTGTATTCACACAGCCTGGCGGCTCCCCTAGTGGCTTTGCTAGTGGCCAAGCCGCCGGCAATGTCGCCGGGCTGTGTGGATACACCATAAGAAACACTGACGTGACGATTTGGACTCGTTCCTGACCGATTGGCCGGAGAATGCACAATATACACTTGCGTGCAAAAACATCGGCCCACCCCATGATCTCTATCTATGAGACGATATCTCAAAAAAATTAATGTATACTTTAATTATTATAATTATGTTGTGTGAAAGTAGGTAAGATAAAGTTTATTTACACATACCCTATACTTTCATAAAAGCAATATTCTTTACAAAATCGCCTCGATTCTTTAGATGTCTTCATCACTTACCTTTGTTTGGAAAAACTGGGTGACATTTTTTGTGAGTGAATTTCACTAACGTAATCTACATACCTTCAAGAAGGTTTTGGTAAAAAATATATTAGGTTATTGTTAATTAAACTTGATGAATTATCTTGTTTCAATTCGAAGAGAACGGGTTGGGTCGACTTTTTTGCACGCAAGTGTATAAAGAAAACTGAAAAAGTATAGGGAGACAAAAACATAGGTAGGTAGCACATGTTAAGGTCGCAAATCATATTATGATCAACATACAACCTGACACTGACCTGTAAGTTCAATAAAACGTAGGTACCCAAGATTTGAATTTCGAGGGCTACCTTATCGCATCCCCTCAAACTAGTGGCGCGGGCGCATTGGTATTCACTATAATCACTATTCAAGGATGCCGTTATAGCATAAGGTCTGTCAATAAAATTCACTAGGCCTGATGCGTAGGTATTACCTTCTCCTAAGTATTCATGTGAAATGTATGAAAACAGTGAAAATTTGTAAAGGCTGGATGGATGTTTGCCGTGCCGTGAGCTGCGGAGTCACGAAGGTCTTGATTTAGCAATCTTAATAGAACAGTGAAGGCCTAGGCCCAGTGGAAAGGAACTGACCTGTCGTGGGTTCGAACCTAAAAAAGGCATGCATTTACTTTTGCAGTGCTATTTATTTCATCACTGCTGCTGTCAAAAAGGTGAAGGAAAACATGAGGAATCTGGCATGTCCTAAAACCTAAAATTCGAAGACAATAAGTTAGTGACATCCTGCACCACCATAATAATAATAATATCCTGGGACATTGTTCACACACGGTCATCTGATCTCAAACTAAGCAGAGCTTGTACTATACCAGATAACTGATATACATACTACATACACTACTTTTTTTTTTGTAAATACATACTTATATAGATAATTACACCCAGACTCAGGACAAACAGACATGTTCAGACATGTTGTTTGTCCTGGATGGGAATCGAACCCACGACCTGCGGCATGATAGTTGATATCTTAACCAACCACGCCAACTGGCCTGTTTAAACATATACTGCGCCCGCATGATATGACGGCCCCCTCCCTTTCACAGAGACGAGGCTCGTGTCGGTAATACGCAGAGTGATAGGAAGCAGCTCCAGCATTCTGAAGCTATTTGTGGAGAGGCTAGAAGCAGCGCCTACAATGGATACAGTCCGTTATCAAGCTACATGCAGGGCCATTTTATACCTACCTATTGGAGGCCCTGGGCACTTTAGGATACTGGGAGTCCCTATGGAGAATCTAGGATGCAAGAGCGAGTGAATCTAGCACCCTGCCTCTGATAACGCCGCTAGCTACGACAATCAATCTGCCTAGCCTTTTCCCAACTATGTTGGGGTCGGCTTCCAGTCTAACCAGATGCAGCTAAATACCAGTATTTCACATGGAGCGACTGCCTATCTGACCTCCACAACTCAGTTACTGGGTAATACGATACCCCTTGGTAAGACTGGTTGTCAGACTTTTGGGCTTCTGACGTCTAACGACTGTCAAAGATCCTCGAATGACAGCCGGGACCAACGGCTTAACGTGCTTTCCGAGGCACGGAGGAGTCGCAGTATGAAAAGATGGTCACCCATCCACAGACCAACCCCGGCAAGCGTAGCTTAACCTGATGGATCGATCCGTACGGCTGTTATTACTTAGCCACGAGCTCCTCTAGCTACGACGCTGGCTCGAAATTGGGCGCCCCATGAATCGTGAGGCCCGGCACTTGCCCAGAGTGGTCAATGGAAAAGACGGTCCTGGCTACGGTGATTGTGATGTTTGTGACCTGCCGTACCTACCCACCTTAGAAACCCATCGAGTTTCATTTTCTTCGCTATGCTAAGACAGTTTATAAGTGATCCCAGCATATAAGCTCATCACAGCACTCAGCAGTAATTCCTCGTAAATAGTAGGTAGGTACTTATCTGCCTAGCCTTTTCCCAACTATTAGTTGGGGTCGGCCTCCAGTATAACCCGATGCAGCTGAATACCAGAAGTCCAGCACCTCAATCACACACACGAACACACGCACAAATTTCTCTATTTAATTCCTAATCCATTAGGTACTTCATCCAGAATAACTAATAGTGTATTAAACAATACACTGTTTTCGGTATAACAGGGGTATTTTGACTCACACTGTATATAAGGTCTATCTATTCATACACGAAATCTCTTAAGGGGTCAATGTACTCATCATTACGAACAACTTTTACTATGGGACAAAACCAGAAATCGCGAAAAAAAAATGAGCTGGTCTTTACATTTATGTTCGCATATAACTCGTCAAAATGTAGGGAACATCCGATTTTTTTTTCGTGATTTCAGGTTTTGTCCCATAGTAAAAGTTGTTCATAATGATGAGTACAATGATCCCTTAAGAGGTTGTTGGTGTTTTACCAATAACTCTGTATATGCAATGGTCACTGTAGTCCCATGAATATGAGGCTCCAGGGGCTAGTGTGAATCTTTGGGATTGTTCGAGTAATCGAGTCTGCTCAAATTACGCTGTTGCGCTGGGGTCCGTGCATTTACTTCATTCATTCATAATACATTGCTTCTTAAAAAAATCGTTTCTTCGACATCGTAACTAACGCAATTTATACGTACTTATATTATTAAATTGTCAATATGAATGGCATTTGGATTGTGAGTGCCATGTGTAATTCGATTACCTATCCCGCTGCATTTTACATGTAGTGAGTAGCGTCTGATAGCTGACCACGGCAACAGTTACTTGGTAACACTATATTCCTTGGTAAGAGTGGTTATCAGACTTTCGGGCTTCTGACTACTCGTACCGGCTGTCGAAGATCTAAATGACTGCTGGGACCAAGTGCTTAACGTGCTTTCCTAGGACCTACCTATCAAAGACAATAATTATCTTTTATAATTATTAATTACTAGCTTCCGCCCGCAGCTTCGCCCGCGTGGTTTGTCGATAAAAAGAGTCTATGTCCTTCCCCTCAGGGTTCAAAGTATCCCCATACCAAATTTCATCAAAAACGGTTCAGCCGTTTAGCCGTAAAACGTAACAAAAAAAAAAACATACAAAAAAACCTTTTCTCTTTTTATTATAAGTTTAGATTATCACTGTGGATTCCAAAGAAGTTGGTGGCTATTTCTAGCTATAATTGGATTCAGGGTGACTTCTTCTTTATTTCAATAAAAATGCGGAGATATTAAATTGATCTATTCTTGAACAATGCGTAAAGTGAAGTAGTATAAAAATTGTAGTTAAAACTTAAAACTAAACGAATACGTGGAACATTGGTAGTGGTAACAAAAACAACGCGATTGGCTCTTCATGACGTGATAGACGGTCATCATTGGTTGATGAAGATGTTGTGGTTAAAGGTGCGTTCATAAGCTTGAACAGTTGACAATAATTTTCTTTGGCTCTTGGAACTTTATCGTCTCAGCGCGTTTATCGTCTCTGGCAGGTCGACTTTTGTCTTACAGTAGTGTGTGGGCATGCCCCTCATCTAAAAACAAAAATACCAGCCACCCAAGAAAGGACCCTTTCGAAATAAAAGGCCACTGTCACTAAGATGCAATGTGCTGTGGCCGACACGCGACGTATGGCAGACTGTGACCGAGAGGGCCCGGCCGTACCTACATCTTCAATGGTGTTTTCTTAAACATCATAATTTCAGCCGAAAGACGTCCACTGATGGACATAGGCCTCCCCCAGGCATCGCCACTTCGACCGGTTCTGTGCTTCCCACATCCAGCGGATTCCTGCGGCATTCACAAGGTCATCGATCCACCTGGGAGGCCTTCCTCTTCCGGTACGCTTTCGCCACTTCAGAATTCGGCCCTGCCACTTAAGTTTGTCTGTCTGTGTGTGTTTAGTATGACGGATGTTGTATATTGTCTTAAACCCTATCACATCAATTTAAAAACTTTTGTAAAGAAGTTTCTAATAATATTTTAAACCTAAAACTCCGAACCACAAATAATTTCCCACTAACACGTAAAGAGATCAACTTATCTCATTCTATCATCCCATTTTACATACCTAATAAACATACTATCTACGTACTCACTCTGCAACTTGAGTACGCGGTAACTACCATCTGTATTGCCCACTTACAGCTGACCAAAGCTTCTTGGCATGGGAAGAAAAGAAGTTGAAACGAAGCTGATTTGCGGGTTCCCAGTCCCGCCCAGCCGTGGCTCCGCCTACAGTGCTGGGCGGCTGTCGCGAAATCCTGGATTTACTGCCAGTGTGGACTAGGCCGGCGAAGAGAACGCACTGTGAAATTGTCAGTTGCTGTATTTTAGTTTACGTGTGTACGCGCTGCTGGTGGAACTGGAAACAGGTCGGTACTATTTTGTTTGTTAATTTTTGTTTTGGTTTGAAAAGAATTCCGACCTTGGTTTTTTGATTAATTTCTTAGTTTTTTTTTAGGGACTTTTTCGTACGTAATTTTCATATACAACTGGTTTTAAATGTGTAAGTTTGTTTGTAGCGAATAAAACTAAAAAAGTAGAAAAGTAAGTAGTAATTTTCCCAAAAGAACGAAGTCCAGCGGGATATTTTTTTATAGCGAATTAAACTTTTCCTAGTCAATGCTACTTTAGAAAAGTTGTGATTAGACAATAGTCCATGTGAATCCGCTTTACCAGCAAAAGCGATGATGTATTTAGGGAACAAATAAACAATGTTAGTCGGTTTTAGGATGGTGATGTCTTTAGGGTTCCGTACTTACATCAAAAGTTTGTACTTACTTACATCAGAAGTGTTTGTCTGTCCGTCTGTCACAGCCAATTTGCTCCGCATCTAATGTACCGATTAAGTTGTTTGGTACGTGCACGTATGAATTTCTGTGACCCAAACAAGGACGTGTAACGTAAATAAATGAATTTTGACTATGGGGGCAATTTTGTGGGAAAAAAATAAATTAAAAAAAACAATTTGCAAACTGTACCGTGTGACATATCAAATGAAAGGGCTTATTGTGAGGGTCTCAAATAGATAATTTTAAAATAAATCGTTTTAAAGTTATTCAAGATAATATACGAAAATTGACCATTCGACACTTATCTCCGAAACTACTGAGCCTAAAATTTAAAAAAAATATACAGAAAATAATTCTATAAGTACCTATAGATTACAATAAAACCTACAAGAAGTCTACTGTCTTAAAATAACATGGTAAATATCTCAATGCGTATACAAACTTACAATTGCAGTTGGAATGTATGGGAGATCACGTTTTTCAGTTACAATATTAAGTTTGTTTCTGGTATAAATTCATTCCAACTACGGAACCCTTCATTGTGCGTGGTCCGACACGCACTTGGCCGGTTTTTTTCTTTTTTGGTAGAGAAATCAGTCACAGACACGGTTTCTATTAGTTAAAATTTGGTAAGGCTATTATTTTAAGGCCAATTTTTTCTTGTTGTCAGAATGATTTCAATAACTTCAAACATGTTAGGTGCATTGGAAATAGGTACAAAAATAAATAAGAACATTGATTTAAACAGGAAATATGAGAAAAATAAGATTTCTATAGAAATTTTAAATTCCTCATATTTCGTCTTCAAATCAGTGTCCTTTCAAAATATACAGGGCTATTTTTAAATCATTAACTAAACTTTCACAGGGTGTTCTACCCATGAATATGAACAACTTTCACTATGGGACCAACTCTGAAATCACAAAAAAAAAATCTGCTGTTTCATACTTTTTGGTAGAGTAGGTACTTATTGAACTTTTGTATGAAACAGCTGATTTTTTTTTTGTGATTTCAGAGTTGGTCCCATAGTGAAAGTTGTTCATATTCATGGGTAGAACACCCTGTTAAAGTTTAGTTAATGATTTAAAAATAGCTCTGTATATTTGGGAACCTAGATATTCTGTAATCCAATCGGAATAAATACACACTACCTTAAGAATATGTTTATTTTACAAATTATTGTATTCGTTTGTATTATAGTATTTCGTTTGTCTGAACTACGCATGCTTCGTGAGGTTCTTAAGTAAAATCTAATACCTTAATCAGCGACAGGTAGTCAGGTAGTAGGCGTCAAACAAGATTCAGTTTCAGGAAGTTCTAAAAATCGAAAGTATTTTTTAAATTCAACAAAAGATATATGACAGTAGTGAGCAGTTTATATTAAATAGGTAGGTACTTAGGTACCTACCTAATGATGAGAAACACGTTAAGGTTTCTATAAACTTAACCGGTTTTCCGAACATCTATAATCGATTGCGTCTAAAAGCATATTCCTGGAAGTAAAAAAGTTACGTAAGTCGAAAGCATCTTTTTAAATTAATAGAAGAAAAACAATAAATAATGCCATCTAAATGCACCCAACTTTTATTATTATTAGGTTGGGACAACGGACAAATAAGTCGATACCTTCATGAAATATACCTACTAAATATTTAGTACATATCTATCTATTAACAATCAATCTATCTATTATCTAGTAATAGTAATCTCTACCTCTCTCTCTATATCAATCGGAATTTGAAAAATTTTGAAGCAAATTGCTAATCCATTGCTTCATATGTTCGAAAAGTTTGTCTCCTCAAGACCATACGTAAATAACGCAATGAATATTGTTGAACTGTCAAAATGAAAGCACAATATAACAATAGGTTATATTGTGAACCTATTGTTATTAAATTCGCCTGTCATTTCAAAACGCAACTAAATCTGGACATAAAACAAAAATCAGTACAGCACAGCTATCAAATATTCACGCAGCTAAAAATTACCACATAGGTACATATATAGCTACGATAATAATACAGTGAACATCGCCCGGCAAGCGCCGTGAAAAAGGGGGGAAATGCACAATTAAATTATTAAGTGACAGCTGTGGCGAGCCTCGCGGTCTTGCGGTTCCAGTGAGCGGTCGGTCGTGGTTCGATTACAGGGTCGGGAATTGAATAGTGTGGGTTTTTGTATGTAAAGGTATTTTAGATTGATCGTGATTTGCGTGGGCATTATGTCAACTGTAATGTAATAAATTAATGACATTTTAATTTGATTTTATCGATAATTATGTGTTTTTACGTGCCTTAGAGGTGTTTACTTATTATAGTTCGAGTTTAAAAGTAAAATATAGGTTTGTATAATCGTGTCGCGAATACCTAATCATTTCCTTCAGAATTGTATTAATGTTTTCAAAATGAAAATTTCAACTAAGCGATAGATCCGTGAAACTCGATATTTATTTCAAAAATTCTTTTGTCAAAGACAGAAGGGGAAGAGTGAAGTTACGTTTAAAATGAAGCAGGACTTTTCTACTTATTTTCTGAAGTCTCCGGGGAAGTTTTTCCATATTTTTTTTATCCTCGTCGACAATGGTTCCGTCGCTGCTTTTCATTTTACAATTAGGCTTTTCAACTTTTTCTGCATAGATAATATTATATCAGCTATTTTAACAGTATCAAAAAAATATTGCGTATTTTGGACTACAATAGGCTGGTTTTGAGTGTTATGTCATCTTAATGAAAAAAATAAAATGTGGTCACGATTATGTTCATAAAACCCCTGCACTGGTTTCGGTAAAACTTTTCCCGTTTCATAATAGGGAAAACGAAAACTTAATGAATAGCTACGAAACGGCTCCAATTAAAATGTTATTACTTTGACTGCTTTGACATGGCCACAATATATTTTCCTGTGTTATTTTTAGTATGCAGTATACAATATAATCATATAAACTGCATGCCAACTAAATATTTTTTGTTTCGGCTGAAATTATTAGCCGGGACTTATTTTTCAATTAACTAAAAAAACTGTCAAAGTCAGAACATAATTAGCGAAGCACTTCATATACGTATTCCCTTCGGTATTAATAACAACAAAAGATAAAAATTAGATCGGACAGTATGCAAATGAAGCCCACGGGCAAAATGCTAATTTCCGTGGGAGAGCCCGTCAAACTTTTTAATCTCATGTGACGTCACTCCCTCCCCCTCCCCCTCCCCCTCTTCGCCTCTACACGACAATGTTGTCAGAGGGATGATTGAAAGCAGCTCATTTGTGTTTTTATTACTTTTTAATTTTCCCATTTTCTCGAGTGGTTTAACCGAACTTTGCTTTTTTGTCTATTTTTGGTAATTAGGTTCGCCTTGTCTAGAAGCATGAGCAACGAAAAAAACATTTCTTTTTTCCGGAGTATTATACTGCCGTCGTAAGAAAAAAGGGCACAACTAACATTTTAAAAAAAAATCTACATAAAATTGAGAAGAGTAGCCTTTTTTTTCTGATTCTAAATATGTATGTAACTCATTTTTTTTTAAATGTCAGTTGTGCCCTTTTTTCTTACGACGGCAGTATACTAGGTAGACTACGGTACACTACGGCCGAAATATCTTGGCAAGTCTGAACATAGGCACTACGAACTTTCGCGCATGTTCTCTCACTCACACTCGCTTCGTGTCACCTTGGTTCCTAAAAAATGTTACTGCGCAGCCTGCTGCGCGAAGTTTGGACTTGCCAGGATATTTCGGCCGTAACGTACTTAACGAAACTAAATGAATTCGTTTCGTGGTTTCTTCTCAATGTAGTCGGATAGGAAACACTGAACTCATCGAGCTTTTAAAATATTATTGACGTGTAAAAGTGTTTGTATAAACATACTTTCAGATATTTTAAACATCATTAGGTATTTTATTTGATTCCAGTTTTTAGGAAGAAGATGAGAATCATGTATGGTTAATAATAGTATCTACTATTATTAACCATACATGATTCTCATCGTATTATTGCTTATTTGATACTTGCTCACAAAAAAAAAAACCTTTACTTAATCCAATCATTCTCAACCGAGCGGAATGAATGCACAGAATGCACTTCCCCCTTTACACGCGTATTGCGACCGTGTCAATGTTGCTATTTTACCAAAAAAATAAATGCACTTGTCACATTGTAATTTAAACCTTATTTTGCAGTAAACAAAGGTTGTAATGGTAGTAAATGTGTTGTATTATTAGTTGCGTATCGCGTGTCATATTATCTGATACAGATGTCAGTGGCGGCTATTGTGTGATGTCTATTGTCCATAGTTGTGACCTGTCTTCTCATACAATGTGTAGCACAGATTTCATTCATCTAGTGCATTTTGACGTGATGTAACTTTACACCGCGTTTATAGATGGCGAATATAATTTTGCTTCAGTTTATTAAATTGTAGTACATTTGCAATAATAATAAACCATTTATTTTCAGGTTACAAAGTATACTTCTAATAACAATTGTGTTAGGTAGTAAATAAAACTTAAAACTATGTATTTTTTTTCTTCTTTTGGCTTCGCACTAAAACTATGTTAGTATCACTTAGTTGCACTAAGTCTTTGTGCATTCCGGTGGCACTTGTCAGCGAAAGCGGCGGAATACCACATCCTGGCTTAGCATGACCACTTGTCTATCTCTACGAAGAGTAGACATCCTTTTCTATACAAAGTGAAGTAGAAATCCTTTTACAATTTGTCATTTTGTCTTTCGTTTCTAGCGACGTTTGTCTAGGTCCTTTTTTATGTAGACTATTTCGGAAGAAAGTTGTCTAGGGTAGTAAAGACAGTAGAAAATATCTACAAAATATTTTTTTTCCCTATTCTTTTGCTTATATCTCGAAAACGGTGTCCTATCGCAAAAATAATGAAAATTTGGACCCCTTTACAAGACCCATAAACCCCTAAAACTAAACAGGTAGGTAATAATTGTTCATATTTTCCATACAAAAAGTGAAAAATTCCATACAAAACACGTTCAGAATCGCATCTTCTCCGGCGCTACGGGCTCGGCTCCGCAGTTGTATTTATATGCGTGACTTAATTAATTAATTTGTAAAAATTGAGAATTGAACAGAAAAAAAAAATAAAGAATTCTGAGTCGAATTATGTAAAAAAGTGAATTTCGTAAAGTGCAGTTGACTCTTTTTACTTTGTTGCCGTCGTACTGTCTACACGGTAACGTCATTTTTGTCTTCCGTCGACAAGACGCTTCTCTACGGTTCTCGTGCTAAGCCGGCTGAGGCCAAAAACTTTCTTCCATCACCTGATGCAGGTGGCATGTTGGAATGCGCAGTGCATGTATGATGTGCCGGTGTCCGGTTATGATGCGTTATCATTAGAGATCGGATGATCATGTGCATATTTACCTAAAGTCCTCATTTTTAAATATATGAGGTGTATCTATTCATACACGAAATCTCTAAAGGGGTCATTGTACTTATGAACAACTTTTGCTATGGGACCAAACCTGAAATCGCGAAGATAAATTCAGCTGTTTCCTACATTTTAACGAGTTATGCGAAGATAATAGGGATCAGCTGATTTTTTTTTTTAATATAAAATTATCAGCTGTTCAGTACATTTTGACGAATTATGCGAACATAAATGTATTAAACAGCTGATTTTTTTTACTTATAATATCATTGGTGATGATCATTTTTCAACTAGCAACCCGCCCCCTGCTTCGAACTACTCTTTAAGATGTGACAAAACATCGAGATTTCTATATTACTAGTAAGTTAGTAAGTTTGAAGTAAGTTTTATATTAATGTACGTATACTTACCTATTATACACATAAACCTCCCGGATACAATCAATCTGCCTAGCCTTTTCCCAACTATGTTTTTTTTTTTTTTGAGACGGTTTTGCTCTTGACTCTAGTCAGAGACTGAGACAAAGTCGACGATGGAGTGAGCTTACCCAGAAAAAGCCTGTTCACTCTCACTTTGAAGAGATTAGGGTTGTATGCGTTCGGAAACCGACGAGCTAGTGAGTTCCACTCTTTTGCTGTGCGCATTATAAAAGACATTTGGAAACGCTTAGTGCGAATTGGTGCAAAAACGTTTGGGTCGGCTTCCAGACTAACCGGATGTAGCTGAATACCATTTACATGGAACGACTGCCTATCTGAGCTCCACAACCCAGTTCCTGGGTAATACCCAATCCCCAATACGATACCCCTTGGTAAGACTGGTTGTCAGATTTTCGGGCTTTTGACGACCCGTAACGACTGTCGAATGACAGCTGTCGGCGGCACGGAGGAGTCTCGGTATGTAAAGAGATCACCCATCAACGGACCAACCCCGGCAAGCTTAGCTTAACTTTCCGGAATAAATTCTTTAAACGATGGGGAAAACTGCAACTAAACCGTTGCGTGCCTATAGTTTAGAAGTTGTTCTTCTAAACTATAGGTGCGTAATAGGTTTAGTACAGTTACGCGGTCACACAGACAGACACGAAGAGCGACTTTAACTTATATGTATTGTAAGTGTATAATGTATATATCGAAACATTACGTGGCTTGTTAATAGGGTGAACGTGCAAATTGTCGTCCGTGTGACATTTCGTCGCCCACACAACACACCGCGACGGATCGCGCTCGTTACGCCAATTATCACGACACTGACATTTGTGTGGCTTGGGGACTTCTGATATTACTGACATTACCGACCCCTTCCGACACCCTTCGCAAATACTATGCAGAAAAATACATACAAATATGCATAATGTTTCATTGGGGATTCTTGTAAAATACTTAGGCAACACCTTAATCAATTACCCGCTTAACCTCTTTGAAGGTATATTTTATTTAATACCAGCTTTTGCCCGCGGCTTCGCCCACGTGGATGTCGGAAAACTATACGTATAAACCTTCCTCTGGAATCACTCTATCTATTGATGAAAATCATTCAAATCCGTTCAGTAGTTTTTGAGATCATCGCGAACATACAGACAGACAGACGCGGCCAGGGACTTTGTTTTATAATATGTAGTGATAGTGAAGTTCCTAAAAATAGAAATTAAAAATACAAAATTTCAACGACGTTTCGGAAAGATTGTTTCAAATTAACATGCAGTTGTTTCGGTCCTAAATTAACATATTAGGTTGGGGAAAAAGTCTTTTCGCATTATAGTATGTGTGAACTTGTAATAAAATCTCTTTGGCTATACTATTTGTATCTGGCTGGTTTTGGTATCATTGAAAGTTTAAATTTTAAAGAACATAATTCCGAATTCAAATTAGAAAAATGTGTGATTTTCATTTGTTTTTCGTACCGTCAAGATGAGTGAATCTAATAAGAAATTCGATACATTTAAAACTGGGTACACAAAAAAGCTCGACATTTGGGTACCTCACGAGCTCACTGAAAGAAACCTAATGAACCGTGTACTCATTTGTGATTCTTTATTACGACGTAATGAAACCGAACCATTTTTGAAGAAGCTGATAACTGGTGATGAAAAGTGGATCACGTATGACAAGAACTTGCGAAAAAGGTCGTGGTCAAAGGCCGGTCAGGCTTCACAGACTGTGGCGAAACCCGGGTTAACTCGCAACAAGGTGATGCTGTGTGTGTGGTGGGGTTGGAAGGGCATTATGAGCTGTTACCACCAGGCAGGACCATCGATTCTGAACTCTACTGCGAACAACTGATGAGATTAAAGCAAGAAGTTGAGAGAAAGCGGCCGGAATTAATCAACAGAAGGGGTGTGGTTTTTCATCATGATAACGCTAGACCTCACACATCTTTAGCCACTCAGCAAAAATTAAGAGAGTTTGGCTGGGAGGTGTTAATGCATCCGCCGTATAGTCCTGACCTTGCACCTTCAGATTTCCACCTGTTTCGGTCTCTTCAGAATTCTTTAGGCAGTGTCAGGTTAACATCGCGAGAGGACTGCTAAAACCACTTGTCGCGGTATTTTGACCAGAAGTCCCAAAATTTCTATAGCAATGGGATCATGTCCCTACCTACAAGATGGCAAAAAGTTATCGAACAAAATGGTACCTACATACTTTAGTTAAATGTAAATAAACTATATTAAAAAATGTTTTGAATTTTCTTAAAAAATGCGAAGAAACTTTTTCCCCAACCTATTATTTCCTTCGCGCTTCCTTTTTATGGAAGCACACACCTTATCTGACAAAATGGACCAAATTATCCGGCACACATTGACTTCGATTTTAAATGTAGCCATGGACGACCGAGCTTGAGCACAAGTTACTCTTCCATTCGTATGGGAGGCCTCGGCGTCCGCAAAATTTTGAGTATTGGTTTACCGGCTTTCATATCCTAGGTTCACGGCAATAAGTAATTAATCAGGAAAATCCTAGCCTCCACACTGATTAATTTTGATGTGCCGTGCTTTACTGAGGCTACGAATGCTTGGAGACTCGCTTGCCCGAACTCAGGTCTACCCGATAATCCAGTTTCCCAGAGACGGATGAGCCGCTCTGCAGAGTACTATAGAACAATTTACAATCAGAGCGTGCGCGCCTGCTGGCTGTGGGTAAGTGGGAGTCGGGTCTGTGGCTTCATGCACTACCGTCGTCGAACATAAGCACATTGTTCAACGACACTACTGTCCGCGTTGTTGCTTTCCTACGATTAGGAGCTCCCTGTTGTTCTCCACATCGCAGTCACTGTGGCGAAGTTGTCAACAGCCTCGGACGACACCGCGGCCTGCCTTGCAGCCGAAGTTCGGGTCGCTTAGCGCGGTACGCGAACTTTAATGACATCATCCGACGAGCTATTGTCACCGTCGGTGTTCCAGCTTTATTAGAACCCAATGGCTTGGCACGCAACGATGGCAAAGGACCGGATGGCATGTCTTTATTTCTATGGAAGGCGGGTAGGCCATTAGTGTGGGATGCAATGTGTGTCGATACTCTTGCGCCATCCCATCTTCCTGGCTCGGCGTGCTGTGCTGGTGCTGTACTGCAAAAAACCTCAAGCGGCGTAAATATACCTTATTGGTAATTATATTTTCGAGCTGTTTGGGGCCGAGTGCTCATGGTCTCTTTAAGGAAATCTTGAAACGGCTGGTTGACACTTCCCGTGACCCAAAGAGCTGGCTTTTACCTTGGCCAGAGGCTAAATATTGCCATACAACGTGGTAATGCCGCCAGTCTCTTGGATACATTACCAGCCGACAGTGATGCGGATGAGTTTTACGACGCCATATTTTAGTTTGTGAATAGTTTTAGTTAAGTTAGGGTATCATTTTATTAATTAATTAGGTAATAAGTCATTATTTATGTAAATATAATATTATTTTAATTCTGAATTTTAATCATTCATCCTATTGTATGTTTACATGTCCTCATAAGTTCCTTGTGATAAACTTTCGGAGAAATATTGAAACTATTTCTAAAGTTGACTATGATCCGGTTTGATAAGAATTGGGGTGTCGTTGCTGACATTACAGATATATAAAAGTATTCTGTGATTACAGGCCCATGTAGAATATCGTAAGTTGGGTTTGCTGATCCGTCGGTGTTTTCCTACGGAATTGAAAAATAGCTTGTCGTGAAACATTGTTTCAAATGCAATTTAGTTTGAATTGCATAGAACGGACTCCTAGGTTCCATGTCACTCTCCATGTTTTGCCATTTTCGGTGGTGTTTAATTTTATTCTGACATGCAGCGTTTATGAATAAGAACTGTAGTAATCAATCAACTCAGCCTATCGCAGTCCACAGCTGGACATACGCCTCTTCCAGGCTGCGCCACAACACCCTGTCCTCCACCTTCGCATCCAGCCTGTCGTCGGTCCATCTAGCTGGAGGGCGTCCCACACTACGGTTGCCGATACGCGGTCTCCACTCCAGGACTCGTCTGCTTCACCGGTCATCGGTCCTTCGACACACATGGCCAGCCCACTGCCACGTCAGTTTGCTTACTCTGCAAGCTATGTCGGTTACTCTGGTTCTATCTTTTGTCCGTGGTAGGTAAGAGACAATCAAATGAGACTCATGTTTATGGATTTCTTTGCCAACTGTCATAGGTTAATAATTTAATTATTATAATACTGGTAGCCAGGACTGACAGTTTACGTGTTCTGCGACACGTCGGCTTGCCAACCAAATTAAAAGTGAATTGCAACAGTCACAAAGCGAACACGTGTCTAAAGTCACACACTGTCTAGTTCCCGGGGACTGCCCACACTCCCCTGCACTAAATACGGAGTTACAACTAATATCATTATTACTGTGGGGTTGAAATCATTCACCATTCAACCCACACTTCTTAAGGCCAGTTCAGACTAAACTTGCGACAACTACAACCATAAATCGCAGTTATCAGTGGAAAGTGTGAATTAGCGTGACGGCAATTCAACGTTGCTTGCGACAAAAAATGGTGAGGACAAAAGGGTTTAGGTTAGATTAAATTAAAACTTAAATTGTTTTTTGAACTATCACGTCCGGTGACAATGTTTTTTTAATAGTTATAATGCAAGTTATCTATATCGCAAGTAAAATCCGAATAGCATAGACAAGCATAATCGAGATGTTGAGTTGAGACAACATGATGACTACAAAAAATTTGGTTTCGGCCATCACTGTGTTACATAGCTGTTGTTTATCAACCGTTTTATACATTTATTTGGTTTCTTGTGGTTTGAAATGGGGTGAATGTGAATAGACCCTTATAGCGCCCTTCGTGGTACTGTTCTGTACCTTATAATTTCGTTCGATGAAGGTTGACGTTTGGAGGAATTTAATAAATATAATAATATAATCATCGTACGACATATGCAAGAGTCATATTACTGCCGCAGATGTTGTGTTGGTTAGTTGTTTAAAAAAAATATAGGAATCCCGTATCGTGGTTGGATTAAAAATAATGTTTTAGATTTTTACTATGCTTTATTACTATCGTATTATCTGTGTGCAAAACTAGTTACAATATTTATTGTCAAACATTTGTAAAGCATGATGACATAATTTTTGTCTTATTCTAATTAATTCCTTGGTGAGAAATCTAGTGTTAGGCACACAAATCTGGATCTATAAAATACCGAAACTAGGCTAATCCAATAACTTTTCAACAATAATCTGAAAATTACTAAGTATAATAAGTACTTAATAAAAATATCCGTCGCAAACATTTTCAAGCTTTCGCCGAATACAAAACTTTAAAACAAACGGTCCAATATCGCTGAGTATCTTTTAAAAAGAATTATAATGTAATGAAAGGGATCCGGATTGTTAGTCTGTCATTAATTAGCATTGAGCCGACGGTGGCTGATATTAATTCCTCCCCTTCTTTGATTACCTCTGCGGCTCGTGGTGTAATGTTCTTTTGAACAAATATAACTTTCCAAATGGTGAATTTTGACGACTTGGACAAGGCGTGTTGAAGTAGGTACTGGAGGCTATTTTTGGAACTAAGAGGGCCTAGACAAAGTGACATTCCATCAGCGATAAAGATCCCGGAATAGTTAAAAATATATAATCCTGTACTTACTATTAAATGAGCAACAATCATATAATATAATAATATCCTGGGACATTACACACACTCTCATCTGATCCCAAACTAAGCATAGCTTGTGCTATGGAAACCAGATAACTGGTATACTACATACACTATTATTTTTTTTGTAAATATATACTTATATAGATACCCAGACTCAGGACAAACAGACATGTTCATGCACACAAATGTTTGTCCTGGATGGGAATCGAACCCACGACCTGCGGGATGATAGGCCAACCACGCTAGCTGGCCTATCAGCAAATTTGTATATAATATTTGTAATCACGTTCTCGAAAACGGCTCTAACGAGTTCGATGAAAGTTGCAATATGGAGGTTTACGGGGGCGAAAAATCGACCTAGCCAGATTCTGGGAAAAAAATCGTTTTCGTGTAATTATAATTAATAAAAAAAGGAACGTTACAATGTTACAAAACTATCGAAAAGATTTTTGGGGTAGTGACCCAAGTCTAGGTCACCACTTTGAGGACATAGGAATACCTTCCGTATACCTGTATCTTCTTACGCTTATTGGAAGTGAAGTTGTGATCAAAGAGTGGAAGGGAAACTCCAACTTGCAGTTAATATTACTATCATTGTCACAAACGTATTTGTAGTTTAAAGTTAGGTACACTATTTAGCACATATTTGTAACAAATTAACTAGACAAAATAAACTAATGACTTAAGGCGATATCAACATAAATAGGGGAGTTTGTCGAAACTATTTATTTCACTATTACAGCATGTATGGATTTAATATTTGAATAGTTTATTGACTAATTGATTAATACTCTGACTGAAGGTAACACACTTGGGTTTTTCCTCGATAGAATTTATTTCTGAAAAGACCTCAACTTTCTATATATTTTTTCTGTAATTTTAGTATACTAAGTAATTAATAATTGCGTATTAGATAATTGAAAACTCTGGCTGAAAATGTTTGAGATAGATAGCTTTATTTTTTTTTAAACAATTTTTATTTGGCTTGGCGCTTTTATTTTGGTTCCAGCGCATTATTGCGCTCTCTTTTTTCGCATGTGGAAGTAATTGACTTGGTCACTTTTTTATTTCCACTCCGTTCGCCTTTTTCATAGCATCTTAAAATCTAGTCCGTATCCCACGAAGGTTGACAAGTAAGACAACGACGCTACTTTAGGGACGCCATGGGTAACGCCCCGGATTGTGGCTTAGCGTTTCCACTTAACAAGGGTGCGTTCCTGGCTAACTTATAAATCCTTAAGTATCTTCACAAATGCAAAATACGTGACGCACCTTTGTCACCTCTGTTGAAAGTCGTTGTAGATATAATATACCAAAAGGCTTTGAAAGCAATTGCCACTTGGTTAGGCCCTGCTAAGATCCAGGGGTGATATCGTTGGTATTTCAGAGATTCAGACTGTTTTTTGTTCATTC
This sequence comes from Dicycla oo, assembly GCA_948252095.1. Lineage (NCBI taxonomy): Eukaryota > Metazoa > Arthropoda > Insecta > Lepidoptera > Noctuidae > Dicycla > Dicycla oo. The sequence goes on along the minus strand of OX411726.1, from coordinate 21,272,255 downwards.
AGATTTGTTAGGTGCTAAGTTTTAGGTAGGTACATACGTGCTTTATTGTTTTAATTAAGCAATAGGTAAGTTGTCAAAAAAAACAAAAGTTTTCCAAAAGGACAATTTCAAAGTTTAAAATATCAAGTTGGAAGTTCTAGTATCTAGAAACTACAGTTATAAAAAGTAATAAAACATCAGAATGGCCGGCCAGTGACTTACACATTTTATTATAAAAGATTATAAAAATAAAAGCTAAGTTGTAATGTAACACATAGCCAAAAATTAAACACAAAATCAAACAACAATACAATTCTCCTCAACCATTAAGAAAACCCTGTAAGTTTAACAACCGAAACTTCTTGCAACAGGATATGTCTCAATAAAGCGGCCATATTGTTTTCCGCGGATTAATGGCGGGAGTCAACGCGCCGTCTCAACAGTCTGGCGAAAAGAATACCGCTAATTAATCAAAAGTCGCCTTCCCTTGATTTCCATAGAGAGTTTTTCCATAGACTTATTACCTCCCGCGAAGTTTATCCGCTAATGGTCTCTTTTGTAAAGCAGTTTGGGATTGAATTTTTGTTTTTGCATCTCGACGATTCTATTGTAGGCCATTCTGGGGCTCGGTAAAGTTTTAATCCGTTGTTTATTATGTATTGACATGAATTTTTAGGGTGGTTTCGATCTTTTTTTGGATATTATATCGTTAATTTGATGATATGGTTTACCTAATTGATATCAAATGATCGTTAGGTATTTGGGTTTAATGAAGAAGATGTTTATGTGTACTTACGAGTACTGCCCGAAAGAAACATAAATAATTAGGTACGTTTCAAAGGCGAAGCACTGTATCCTCATCTTTATTTCTTACTTTTCAATAAAACGCACAAAATTTTGGAAAGTAATGCCAAACACAAACTAATAATACTTTACTCATACAGTTTGCAAACACCCACAGCGCGTGAATTATGAAATCTTTGATTTATTACTAAGATGGCGGCAACAACCAAGAATATTGCCTCAGCATACGTCACCGCAAACTTACCTTTTCGCACAGCCTTTATTAATAAAACCAGAGATTTATGCGCCAACTTTTTAATATTTATGGCTCAGCAATAAATTGTTGGCGACGAGTTTCGGGGGATAGGGTTGATTATTTTCTCGGTAGGGGAGGATCAACAAGTAAACATTTTTATGTTCTTACGATTATTACAAGAAAGTGAACATTACAGGAGAGGCTTATACCTAGTAGCATTTGTTTTTCGTGTACCATATATGTACATAGGAAATGCTTTGTAATTTAAATAATTCATATGGTTTCCAATTTATTGTTAACTTTGTGTATGACTTAGGTACATATTCTAACTTTGTACTTTCGTGTAACTTTTTTCAACAAAAAACCACTTTTATTTCTTATTTTGCATCACTTGCACGTAGCAGGCCTCTTCTAAAGCTCTCCCAGAAGCTTTATAAACCTATTTTTGTCTGAAACGAGTTCAAACAGTCAAACAATCAGTTTATGTAGCACTGTTCTAAACAAACACCATTTTTCCAAAGATCAACGTCCGCACCTCCACTTATCGACAACTTCATATTTCAAATTTCAAATTTATTTATTAATAATCAGGCTGTACAAGAAGATTGGACGGTGACCCCCAAACTAGACATATGCCTGTATCTTGGGGGTCGGAATTGCGACACTTTGGTAGAACTTACATGATTATTGCATTACAGGTGAATATAAACTAAATTGAACTAAACTTAACTAAAATCAGTGAAAATAAAAATTAATAAGTCAAAATAAAACACTTAAGTATACAATCTTCCCTCTATCTTCGCATCTGTCCAACTAATAAATCAACACATTGAAAACTGGAGCAGTGACTCAGTGAGTGAGGTAGTGGGATTGGTGCCACAATGGTAGATAAATCAACAGCATACGTCAGCGGCCGCGGGCACTTGTGTCAGTCTTAAGAACCAACTGTGGGACCATTACATTAAATTAATATCTGAAGGATGTCGCCAGATGTTAGGTAGGTAGATGTCAGAAGGTTAGGTTCCTTTGAAAGCTTTTCAATGTGGCGTTAAGAGGCAAGGCATCATTAATAATATGGCTCCTGCAAAGCTTGAAGGTTATAAGCAATTTTCAATTAATTTTCCATGTTTAGCAGTAGATTTTTTTTAGTTTATAATAAAACTAGCTTTTGTCTTGCGGCTTCACCCGCGTAGAGATTAGTAATTATCTCACGGGAACGTACTAGTGGAATAAAAGTAACCAATGTCCTAACCCAGGTCATGGTCTATCCATGGTCCAAATTTCGATATCCGTGATCAGGTAACAGACGAACATTGACACTTATAATATTACTTAAGGTCATTTTGACCACAGAGGCAGAATGATGTTTTAACTGTGTTTAGCGTTAAATGCGTTTAGTGATGTGTTGTGAAAATGAGCCTTAATACGATTATGATGGCAGGATTTAGGTTTCTTTAAAGTTTAGCAGTTTTTAGACTTTAACTTTCAGATTTCAAACTAAATTTTGTTCTTAGCCTTAGCTTAAGGTTATAGTAGTTGGCGGCTCGAACTCGTAGGTGACGTGGCTAATGTGCATGCTATTTAGTTTATTAATTTACCTATTTAGATTTAGTATTTATTTATTTCGTATTTATTTATTTAGCGAAGTAGACAATGATTTATAACGAAAACGAGCGCATACAATTTCAAGAACAGACCATTGGGCGTATAGATATTTTGTAAAAACTACTGAACCTATTTGTTCGAAATAAAGTTATTTGAATTTTTGAATAAATTATCTATCCCTGTACAGTAACAATTTTGCCAGTTTAATACTCCGAGAGCTATTTATTTATGCCCAAAAACGCGTTCAAATTAGTGTTGAAATATAGAAGTTTCGACGCTCATAACTTTCAAATCAATATTTTTTTCCAATTGTGCTTCCAATACAAGGCTAGGTCACTCCATCAAAGAGACGAGTAATCCTATGGGGATTACTCGTCTTTGTGTCTACGTTTGTATGGAAGAAAGACCGACTAGCATAAACTTAATCGTGCATTTACAATTAGGTATATTTTTGACTGCACTTAAAATACTTAAATTATCATAATATCGAGCATTTAGATACTTACATATTTGGCTGTTGCTATCTACAAAAGCTCGTATATCTAGTTGTCAATACTCTATATCCTACTATAACTTGCCTGCGCAGTGGTTAAAATCACGTTATTAACGGTAGACAAAAGCCGAGAGGGGAGTCCGAGGGAGAGAGGGGGAGGGGGTGGAACGGGTGCGGATTAAGATTTACTCCAGATATTTGCAGATGAGATTTGAAAGGTATTCAGAATTGTCGCATTCATGCCATCCCTATTGTCTGCGAGCGACGCTAATTTTGTACAAGGAGTGATTTGTATTTTATGAATTAAATGTTGGGGAATATTATTTTAGATAGCTATATTTTGTTTCAATGAAAGCATTCGATACACGAATAAAAAAATATAAAGGAGACTTTACACTTAAAAGAGAATATAAGTCAAAAACGAAATTGCAGTTTACATAAACCTTTTTTAATGCAGTTTATGTACTATTTGTTGTACATAAACTGCGTATTCAACATAATTACAGCACTACAGAATCCATTACGTAATAACAATTATGTCCCAAGATTCCATTATAAACCCTCTCCCCCCCTTCTCTGCATGATACTTCAAACAAAGAGACTCGTAGGCGAGTGCTACGAGCAAGCAATATGATGTAGCATCGTGTAGCAATGTCGTAGTAACGCGTAGCACTGTCGTAATCTTAGCGTAGCAATTTCGTAGTCGCAAGACTAGTATATGTGCTAGTATTGCGACTAGCACATATGCTAGTCTATAGCTGTAGCATATGTAGCAGTGAAGAAGGTCATATAAAAATGATAAAGATGTGTTATTTTTCTAAAATAGTATTCGAACTATTAAATGGAAATATAGAAATTAACAAATTTTTTAATAACATGGATTTTTTTTTAACATTTCCTCATGCTAGTAATTTTTAAAGGATGGTTTTTGGATGCAGTTGTAAGATTACATTTCGTTTAAAAAAAGGCAGAAAAGAATAAAACGAATATTGAATCTGCTGCCGTATATTTAAATCATCCCTTTTTCACTGTGGGAGGTATAAGTATTATGTTGACTATGCAATTTCAAAATCCTCGCAACCATTTTAAAGCGGCATTATGTATGACGATCTCTTTCATGCCTTGTGTGTGTGGCGCCCCCTGGTGCATAAAGTTGGCTTCCCATTGTCAATATTATGTTTTTCGCAGTGTGGGGTATGTATGGGCTATAATATTTTCATCTTTTATTTTTTTTAACGGAATCTATTAATCAGGAACAATTTCAAATATCCATTTTTCAAGGAATTTCTTTTTACAATATGTTCTCGTCTTTTCTAAAGTTATTTAAATACATAATGTCAAAGAGTGTCATTTTAAATTTAAAAGGAAGTCTCAAAGCCGTTCCATTTACTAAAAAAAATCTTAATTTCACTGAAAGGCAACGTTGTCTATCAGTGGAATTAAGATTTTTTTAGTAATCTTGGAAGTTTATGTAATTTAAGAGATTTTTTTAGTTCTATAACGAAAGTGAGCACTAAGGTCTTTCTCACTTTCGTTTGGTCCTACGAGCCGGATTCTGAAATATGAATAGGATGAATCTTAAAAAATCCTTATTTTTGAAGATTCATTATTTCATAATTATATCAATCAACAACCAAATGCAAAGCTAAAACCAGGTACACACACGTCACAAACAAAGCTCAGTCCACACGCGTCACTGCGCGGCAGACAATGCGTCTACCGCTTCCCGTGAAGCTGCCGCGCTATTGTCGTGACAGAGCCGGATCCATTGCCGAACGTGGCTTGACGGATGCAGAGAGAAAAGCTTTTTCAGTTGAAATTGTGTTGAGGATTAGATAAAAAGTTAGAAACCCTGTAAAGAAAATCGTTTTTAATATTGGCTTTGGACGAATACGGTGTTTTTACGTAGGTGGCTGGTTACCCACCTACGTTTCTTTATTTTACTTAGTGATGTGGATATTTATCTGGGGTACCATATAAATATCCACCTCCCCAAGTTAAGTTCGGGTGGGTTTGGATACTTATTCCGAGTCGTATACAATTATCAGGGAATTATTTAATTGATTTTATTATTCTGATCAATACTCATATTATTATCTTTTTTATGAAAATCTCTTTTACAGGTTTAAATTATATATAAAATCTAGTTCAATACCTATAGATTACAGGAAAACCTATAAGAAATCTATGGTCTTAAAACAACATGGTAAATCTCTCAATATTGTGCATACAAACTTACATTTTCAGTTAGAATGCATGGGAGAACATGTATTTCAAATACAATGTTAAGTTTGTTCTTGAGATTCATCCCAACTACGGAACCCTTCATTGTGCGTAGTCCAACACGCACTTGGCCGGTTTTTTTTAAATAAAATATACCGTCCCAGAATTCAAATGTAAAATCATTACAGTAAGGCATTCTTTTCAAGTCGTTCAGAATGTGTGTCTATTTCCACATCCCGTGAACAATGCGTGCTTCAACAGTTTCCAGCGCGTCGCCGCCACGCCATTGTCGCGTCCGCATCATCCGCTGGGGATCGTGTACCCGGTGTTTTAGGGATGCTGACTGACTGTTCTGTATCTGGTTAGAAGATGGAGATATTTTTTTTTATTTGTATAGTTAAATCTGATGCAGTTACGCAAAATAAAAGCTCTTCTCTCGTGAAATAATAATTGCAACTTTGAGAAAAAACCCATTTTATAATACTATTAGTATTAGGTTTCGTTATCACTATGCTCGTAATCGTAACACCATAAAATATTCAATACTTTGGGAATATCACTTTTGAATCTGTATGTGTCATGTGAATTTGTAGTAATGAGGGTTTTCATGTAAATCCACGCCTTCAGTTGGCACCACTTTGACAAGTGGTCTTGCATATCGACAATGAATATAAAATATAATTATGATGACGTTAGGTCCCATCATTCATTTCGTTTCATTCATTCATGAATGAAACGAATGATGGAACCTACTGGGACCTACTGAATAGTCATGATTAAAGAACAAAATTAGGCGCTGTGACACTTTTAACAGATGCCCAGACCTGACATCTCAGTACAGCCACCTAGTGAACGTCATTTCAGAAAACCCTCATTCAATGATAACTGTCTTTTAATGACGTCAGAAATTCCTCGTAGATAAAAAGCCCAACTACTTAAAAAAAAAAAAAAATAGGTTTGTCCTGATACAGGCTTAATTAATTTAAAAAACCACCACGGAACACCATAAGCAGTATTTGTAGAATACTGTTAAATTCCATACGGAACCATTAACTCGATGTTGAATACGGCAGTACAATTTGCGTAGTGACGTGGGTATCTCTCGTAGGAATCGCTCAGTGTTAAAATGAGAGCGTCAAATGGAAATACAACGTAAGAGATGGAAACTGTGTGAGTATGTGCAATTGTATTTTTTAAATTATAGTTTAAAGAAAGCAGCCTTTTGCCGTGAGTGAGAATGGATCCCAGTTATTTTACACAATTTCAGGACTTCTCAAGGTTGGCATACCGATATTTTTGTATGAGCGAATCAAAAGTTAGTTAGGTACTAGTACAAGTACGGTACTAGTAAAACGGGTAGTTAGTAATACTTTTAAAGAAGTCTGCTTTTGGAATAAAAGTAATTTTTAAGAACAATAATTTTGTTTCTTTGCCATATACAGTATACACTATCCAACATACAAGTTATCTAATAAACTTCTAAGAAAAGGTATCGCTACATGATAACTTTTATTTTTAATCTGGGATTTCATAAATGTTTTTTAATTATTTATTTACTTGCTTGTGACACATAGGTATAATGTTATTTTTTTAATTTTTTTTTTTCATTTGTGATGGGTTTGTTCTTGACTCTAGTCTAGGTCAGAGGTGACAGAGACAAAGTCGACGATGGAGTGTGCTTACCCAGAAGAAGCCTGTTCACTCTCACTTTGAAGATGTGGAACAACTTATGGAACAACTAAGTACTAGTACTATAAATATGATGGTTTGGATGATTTTTCTCAATCACGCAAAAACGACTAAACGGATTTAGATGAAATTAGGCACACATATAGTTGTGGAATGAATTAACACATGGATTTTTTAAATCCCGGTAGTACGTTCCCGTGGGATAATTTTGGAGCTCCACGCGTGTGAAGCCATGGGCAAAAGCTAGTGATGCTAAAAAAAATTGTATCACTATGTGTTATACCTTGCAAGGCGTACAAATATTGTTTACACAGTAAAAGGTGTACCTAATATTCACGGAACGTGTTTTAATTTAGTCAGAAATCCGTACGTAGACCGGTAATTCCCCCTAAGTAAACCAAGTCTCAAATTTGTTCCCGATGTTTGCTCATTAGATTTACCGGATTTGCGGCAGACTTCCCGTTTAAATGTCTAGAACGTGTGTGTGTGTGTGTGTGTATGTGTGTGTGTGGACCATCTTTTCATAGCAAGATTCCTCCGTGCCTCGGAAAGCACGTTAAGCTGTTGGTCCCGGCTATCATTCGTGGATATTTGACATTCGTTACGGGTTGTCAGAAGCCCGAAAGTCTGACAACCAGTCTTACCAAGGGGTATCGTATTACCCAGGAACTGGGTTGTGGAGGTCAGATAGGCAGTCGCTCCATGTAAAATACTGGTATTCAGCTGCATCCAGTTAGACTGCGAGGCGACCCCAAACTAGTTGGGAAAAGGCTAGGCAGATTTATTTTGATTGGGTATTATTGCAATTATATTAACTCCACCAAAAAGTGACAATCCAACTCGCGCGAGCCAGGTTTTTGTGTTCTAAGTTTTAAGGTATTTTTTGCATGCTGATTTAAATAAGCAAATTATATGGAACTATGTAAGACCTTTTATGTACAGTCACGAACCAGGATTGTTGAGCCACTAGCTATCATCTTAACTTGGTTGTGTTACACGAATGCTGCCCGTTTTTCGTTATTGAAATGTCACATAATTATGTCAAATATCACGGGCGACATTCGTGTAACACAAGCAAGCTAAGATGATAAGCTAGTGGCTCAACAATCCCGGTGCGTGACTGTACCATATTTTATTGCAAAATAGAAATATTCTATTCTATTCTAACTCAATACGACAATACGTTCGCGACTAAACACTCGTTGCCTTACCGTCAGAATCACATATACATAGAACTCAAAAGCGTTACGTTTTTCTGCGTAATGTATAGACGCCAGCTCATCAAGCTACTAAAATCTGTCAAATTTATTTAATAGATTTCAACTTTATCGCTAAAGCATTAGGTTCAAGGTTGATTGGGAAAATTTGACAGTTTCGGGTAGCTTGATCTGCTGGCGCCTGTACCTTGAGCACCTTTTACTTTGAAATCGTGTATGTGTATACTCTATCCATTATATTGAAAGACAATCGTACATAAGGAGTAAACTCCAGTCGTGTGTTGGAGCTGACACACACCTTTTATTTATTATTCACTTCATTTGGTTGTACCGATAACACCGTATCGGATACGCATTCGAGCACGTATTGCCGATCTCCAATCGACTCGAAATGGAACACGTCTCGATGTCTCACAAAGAGGAATATTTTACATGACGTGCGTCTGCCTTCCATTCGTATTTTGTGACAAACAAGTCGAATGAGGAACGAACATGTTTCAAAGGTAGACTTTGGGACAACATCGGTTCATAAACGACGAAGTTATACACGAACACACATAAAAAAATATAGGTATATACGGTCGAATTGAGAAACCTCCTCCTTTTTTGAAGTCTTTTAAAAAGATACTTGTATCTCAGGAGCCAAAGTTCCTCATTAACATTGAGTATTTTAACTAAACAACAAGATACAACAAGATTGGGTTATTAAACAAATTAATTATATACGCCAAGTTATTTACATAATTATAGGATCCGTATCTAACACTACTAAAACTAATGAGACTAAACAATCTGCACATTTTTTTTTTACTATTTTCATCATGGCATGCGTTTTGCAAAATAAATAAAATAAAATATTGTATAAATGTCATATTATATTACCGAAGATATTCCAACGATACAGAAGACACTCCAACGATCACCCCATGAATAGCTTTCAGGCATTCATGAGGCATTACATTCTTTAACTTGTTCTACTTGTGTGCTTCGTACTTTTGAAGCCCGTATTATAGAAGAATAAGCGTATTATACATGGTTATTTGTAAAACACCAGCAACCCCTTAAGGGGTCATTGTACTCATCATTATGAACAACTTTTACTATGGGACCAAACCTAAAATCAGCTGTTCAGTACATTTATGTTCGCATAATTCATCAAAATGTACTGAACACCTGATTTTTTTTTGCGATTTCACGTTTTGTCCCATAGTAAAAGTTGTTCATAATGATGAGTACAATGACCCCTTAAGAGGTTGCTGGTGTTTTACAAATAACCCTGTATAAGCGTTAATCTCTGTATAAATCAGTGTCGGTATGTTGCGTAGTTTTGAGTCAAGTTTTTAAATGTAGACATAAGTTAAACTGTATTAATAACGATGATTTTAATGATAAACTAAAAACACCCGAAATTTTTTTTCGATTTAGGGTAGCCAACTTTAAAGAGTGCTCCTAAAATGATTCCATATTCTCGTTGATTTCATATCAGCAACTGATGTTTCAAACACGCTCTACGTTCCCATAGGCACGAAACGTGTACCGAATCAGACGTCGCGTAATATTTAAATACGAGAGTGGGTTTGCATGTACATCTATCGGGATGCAGTGACACGCTGTCGAAACGTGATACTCCCGCCGCGCCGTGTTGCGATCGCCATTTTTTTATTCTCGTTACGAAATTGAAAATTGTAGTTTTAATGTTCTTTTGGTGCACGACTGCAGGTTACATTGGCTGTGATTTGTAAGGTTGTAGATTAAAAAAAAAAAAATGAAGATCGTCGACGATGGTGCGGTGTTATAAACGGACAGTTATTCGGGTACCTACTAGATGAGGTGGCAGGTTTCTAGAATACTTTAAAAAACAGCAAATTGATGACGGTCAACTAAGTTATTGTAGATTTACAAAACAGAAATAACCATGCAAAAAAAAAAAAATTTGTGGAATGGAAAAAACACATCGTTTCCATACGTCACTTTTTAATTGTGAAAGAAAAACCAGCCAAGTGTGTGTAGAACCACGCACAATGAAGGATTCCGTAGTTGGGATGAATTTATCCCAAGAACAAAATTAAGATTGCAATTGAAAAACATGTTCTCCCATACATTTCAACTGCAAATGTAGGTTTGTGCGCACAATATTAAGCGATTTCCATGCTATTTTAAGACCTTATACTTCTTATAGGTTTTCCTGTAATGTATTCCGGTAAGTATTTTCTGTATTTTTTTCAAAATTTTAGTTTCAGTAGTTTCGGGGATAAGGTAGTTTTCGTCTATTTTCTTAAATAACTTAAGAACAATTTATTTTAAAATAAGAACAAAAAATCTATTTGAGACTCACAGTAAGCCCTTTCATTTGATATATCACACAGTACAGTTTGCAAAACATTTTTTTATTGCCCCCCAAAAGTGATGTGGTCACTTTTATTTAAAATTTACATTACACATCCGTGTTTGGGTCACAGAAATTCATACGTGTACCAAATTTCAACTTAATCGGTCCATTAGATTCGGAGCAAATTGGCCGTAACAGACAGGCAGACAGACAGACATGACTGATCCTATAAGGGTTTCGTTTTTACTTTTGACGTACGGAACCCTAAAAATTAAAAAAAGTTTGCGTACAAACCGACTCGGCATCATTGAGCGTTGTGTTGTCTACGGCGTAGCGGTGTAGTCTCGTAGCCACGTAGCACTTACCTTTAAAACAAAACAATTGCAGGCGGTCGATGTTATGGTGTAATAAACAGACAGCCAGTTACAAGATAAGAAATAACTATGGGTTTCTCTACTTTAAAAAAAACATAGCATGAAAATGATAACCATGTCACAGTAATTTTCTAAAACCTCATAAAACTAAGTTTTAAAAGAACCATGAAAAAAGTATCGTTACCGTACGTAACGTACTTTTTATTGTAAAAGAAAAAGGTATGAAAAAAGTTTGCATACAAACCGACTCGGCATCATTGAGCGTTGTGTTGTCTGCGCCACAGCGATGTAGCGCCGTAGCGGCGTAGCGGCGTAGCACGTACCTTTATTGCCTACGACACAAAGAAACCGCGCTACGCGGCTTTGAATTCAGAATACAGGGATGTAGGTTGCACAGGCTTAGGAAATGGAGGTGACACATTTGGAATATACCTAGTGAGAGAAATATTACGTACTAGCGGTTGCCCGCGACTTCGACTGCGATCCAGGATGAAATGTCATTCAAATCCGTTCAGCTGTTTTAGAGTAAAAACGTAACAAACAAACATACTTTCGTCTTAGAACATAATGCAGAATAAATTGAACCTTAAAAAAAATCGACTTTAAAAAGTAAATAACTCAAAATTATGAAATAACTTTAATTTCGGGTGTTCGGTGTCTTTGGATCTGTGTTTTAGTTTTTTGCCACCGACTTCCGAAATTAAAGTTATTTCATAATTTTGAGTTAATTTCTTTTGAACTCGATTTAATTTATTTAAAATACTTTTTTATTTTGTAATTTTTAGTGAAAACTTTGTTATAAATATTTAATGAGTGAATGAATGAAATGCACCAACCCCAGCGTGGTTTGACCAGACTCGATTATTCGAATGAACCCAAAGATTCACACTAGCCCCTGTTGCCTCATGTTACATGGTGCTAAAAGACCATTAAAGACCATTGCATTTCAAAGAGTAGACCGGGGGGCGCGATAATGGTAGGGTAGACAGGCCCTTAGGATATGGAGGGGATAAAGCGCCTACCGAGTATGTACTCTTAGTAAAAACTTTGTTATAAATATTGCGCTAATATTTGATTAAGGTTTTGAGATTTTTGCCCTTTGACACCATACCCGTAGCTCACGTATCAATAAGCCTGGCCGTCACTTACACGTATTAGTCACTTATCTTGAAAAATAATGAACCGATTTTGATGAAACTTGCACTGTTCCCTAAGTTGAAGTAAATTTAAGCCATTAAAAATAAAATTGTCACGATCCGATTAATAGTTTCAGAGAAATGCGTGGACAAACATACATACATACATCTATAAAATTTTGTATATTTGTTTGGAAGCCCTAATAGATTATCATATGTGAATGTATTGCAGTTCCAATAATATTACATACATACCTACGTGTCGAATTGATAACCTTTTTTTTTGAAGTCGGTTAATAATTGATTATTTCTTGATCCTCATTTTATTTCACTGTTTTTATTTCAATGCTTGGTTTTTATGATTATATCCTAGATGTAGTAGATATTCGAACAAAATTGTTTTTGTGCTAACTTCTGTCAGTTTGTCAGTCGTATTGTTATTTTGTTTTTATATGTTTTGAAACGAGATAATCGGTCATTTAAATTAAATGTAGTAGCAAACCATTTTTATTATTATTTTATTGAACAACAGATAACTTATCAAATCTTTTCTTAGCTCTTTGTCGTTTGCTTTGACGGAATGTACAAGTCGGCGTGGCATTGTGTAGCGATACGATAACGCTTTTATTATTATTAGCCGTGGTGTGGTGGGGTAGGCTGTAGTCGGCACGTCATAAAAACATCTCATAACAAGAGATTCTGAAAGGTACTGTTTGAAAAGCCGACTTCATAATACCATTTTGAGATAGACTATAATTTTGAAATAAACTTAAATTTCGGCTCTTTGACGATAACAGTTAACGTCAATATTATGTATAATTTTTAGGGTTCAGTACCTACCTCAAAAGGAAAAAAACGGAACCCTTTTAGGATCACTCGTGTGTCTGTCTGTCACAGCCAATTTTCTCCGAATATAATGTAGAGCTCGTGGCTAAGTAATAACAGCCGCACGGGTTAAGCTATGCTTGCCGGGGTTGGTCTGTAGATGGGTGACCATCTTTACATACCGAGACTCCTCCGTGCCTCGGAAAGCACGTTAAGCCTTTGGTTCCGGCTGTCATTCGTGGATCTTTGACAGTCGTTACGGGTCGTCAGAAGCCCGAAAGTCTGACAACCAGTCTTACCAAGGGGTGTCGTAATACCCAATAACTGGGTTGTGGAGATCAGATAGGCAGTCGCTGCAGAAGTCTGCTTAGACTGGAAGCCGACCCCAACATAGTTGGGAAAAGGCTAGGCAGATTGATTATAATGTAATCAAACCAATGGAAAATGCACCGGCAAATTAAGTTGAAATTTGGTACAGACATGTATTTCAGTGACTCAAATATATGGACGTGAATTTTGAATATGAGGATCTCTTTTAAGAACAAAAAAAAATGTTTGCAAACTATGTATATATCGTGTGACATATCAAAAAAAAAAAAAATTGAGACAATCACAGTAAGCCCCTTGGCTTACTGTGATTGTCTCAAATTTTTTTTTTTGTTTATGGTTTTAAAATAAATGGTTTTTAAGTTACTTAAGAAAATAGACGAAAATTTACCATTCTCTCCTTATCCCCGAAACTACTGAGCCTAAAATCTTGAAAAACTGCAGAAAATAGTTCTATACCGTAAGGGCGAGTTACTTTGAGTCCAGGGCATAACTTTGGCCCAAATCGAGACAACTGTTTATACTTCTCGAAGTGTCGCGACCACACCACCGAACGTCGTATGTCCTTCGGTAACTAATAGATGGCGATATAGACTTTATGTGGATTTAATGACACTAAACATCAGTCTCGATTTGGGCCAAAGTTATGCCTAGAGTCAAAGTAACCCAGCCGCCCTTACTGTACCTATAGATTACAGGAAAACCATTAAGAAGTCTATGGTCATAAAATAACATGGTAAATCTCTCAATATTGTGGGTACAAACTTATATTGGCAGTTAGAATGTATGGGAGACCATGTTTTTCAACTACAATGTTAAATTTGTTCTTGAGATAATTATTTCTCTTTATTCTTCATCCTAAGTATAGAACCCTGTCTACATAGACCTAGATTATCTGACCTTACCATTTGATTTACCTAATCGTTTATTTGCCTCTTACGACACCCATGAAAAGGGGCTCTAACGAGAACCATGCATACTATGAGGCTACATAATTAATGTTGTCATTATAATTTACTAACTATGCACGTTAAAATAACAAGCCACATCATTGAACAACGCCTTCGAAGCAGAGGTAAGACGTCGCGAACTCATTAATATTACTCTAAGTACACACAATTAGCGATTTCAGACACGCGCGGATGTTATCGATAAAGCCTTTACCCCTTTTACAAAGATGGAGTTATTAATTAACAAGACAATAATGAGTGAGGGAACAGAAACCAAGGAATCGAGACATACACATAAGCCCTTGCAAATATTACAAAACTGAAACTCAGTTTTGACATAAATCGACGGTGCAATTTTCAATCGTCGTAAGGGACAGTGATATAAACGGCCTTTGCGATTTTTTTTAATTTTCTCCGTCGTAATAATAGTACACGTTATTAGTTTATTTACTTATTTATTTTTTAGCCATAGATAAATATCTAAATCTACGAGAATATTACTTAAGAAACTGGAGGATAGCTGATTACAAAGGATAAACTTCAAAACAAATATGACTATATCCTATGAAAATTGAAAAACAAAATCCTAGTATTTCTATTCCACCTAACACTCGTCCATACATTGTCACCACCACACCAGAAAAAGTCCTCAAAACGATCTACGATCGTTCATTCAAGCTTCATTACGTTCATTCGTTCATTACATTCACTCGGTCATAATACAGTCGTTATCTAGAGATGGATCTGGTTAGGAAATTGGGTACATTCAGCTTTCTGGTCGACTGGGCTGCTTGATTACTGTGCCGTGGTTCCGGGTTCGAAGCAAGAGTGGGTAATGGACTTTTTATATCTTTTTGCCATTTTTTTTTTGCGGTGAGGTGACGCTTTGAAAATGGAAATAGTGTGAAAATTGCATTGGTGAATAAGTATCTAATACTAAACCCGATGTCTGAAAGTGTGATACATATAGGTACACAAGCACTTAGTAACACGCTTCTGAATCGCACTTGGCTGACGTTTGGCTCACGGAAACAACAGTTGGTCAAATCATTTAAGAACATCATCTCATCTGCCTAGCCTATTCCCAAGGATCTTGGGGTCGGCTTCCAGTCTAACCGGATGCAGCTGAATACTAGTATTTAAATGGAGCGACTGCCTATCTGACCTCCACAACCCAGTTACTGGGTAATACGATAACCCTTGGTAAGACTGTTTGTCAGACTTTCGGGCTTCTGACGACCCGTAACTTGTCAAAGATTAACGAATGGCAGCCGTGACCAACGGCTGAACGTGCTTTCCAAGGCACGGAGGGGTCTTAGTATGTAAAGATGGTCACCCATCTACGGACCAACCGCGGCAAGCATACCTTAACCTAATCGATCGACCCATGCGGCTGTAATTACTTAGCCACAAGCCTCTCTAATCAAATCATTTAACAACAACAGATTAATTTCAGCTTTCAGAAACTCTAGGTTGAATGGGCCGATTCCTTTGTATTTAGCAGCACTTACACATCTGTCATACTCTAAGGTCTCTAAAAACCACCATTCTGCGTGCCTTTTGAATCCCGTGAACCACACTCAACGTAGCACATGCGACCTTAAAGCAGTACCAAGCCAGTCTGCCAGTCATAAAACATGTACACCGTTTTTTGTTTTTATTTGTGAATGGCAACCGGTGCCGGACGTCTAAAAAGAGACACGTCTGCCAGTTTGCGTATTGTTTGAAAAAAAAAAAAAAAACGTGGATTTGAAAAAAGGAAATGCATTGTGATGTGATGTGTGTAATGGAACTGGATACCTATCTGAACGGTTTAGGAAACCTTACTAACATTGAGATTTTTTTTCTAACGAACAATATTGAGTAACGATGTTGTAAAGAGATTTTTGTGGTGGTGAGGATCGAGGGACCAGTTTAAATTGAAATCGTGTAAACTTATTGCAGATGACGTCGGGTAAGAGAACAACATCTACTTTCAACAATCGGTCTGGGGGCCGATTCTACTAATTTGCAACGTTACACGTTCAATTGTGTTTCAACAACAGTTCAGTTTCGATCGCCGTTCGATAGTTACCAAAAAAGTCATTCTACTATTCTATAAGCAAAATGGAAACTAAACTTAAACCGAATCGTAACGGGAACGTATCAGCGGGTAACCTGTGTGACCAACATTCCAAATAGTATGTTTTAATAATACCACAGAAAAAAAGTTGAATCTAATAATATTACTAAATACGAATAAGTGCTACTAAAAGTATTTTTAATACAAAAACATATCTAGACCATACTTATACTTTTAGCCTGTATATTTTTTTGTAACATTTCAACTTTATAAATAATAAAAACTCAGAAGAACGTTTCGTTTTCGGCCCCAGCTTGCGAAATCTGTGAAACGAAACGTTCCAATTATGTCAAAAAGATAATGATGCGACTAA
This sequence comes from Dicycla oo, assembly GCA_948252095.1. Taxonomy (NCBI): domain Eukaryota; kingdom Metazoa; phylum Arthropoda; class Insecta; order Lepidoptera; family Noctuidae; genus Dicycla; species Dicycla oo. The sequence goes on along the minus strand of OX411726.1, from coordinate 21,255,634 downwards.
ACGTCACGCTCATGGTCGGTTTTGTTAGCAGAATAGCTTTTGAGATTGTTTCGATCGATCGGTGACTGAACTGAAACGTAACCGCAGTTGGATCGTTGTTACATTAGTGGAATGCGAAAACGCTCAAAAGCCGTGGTTCAGCTGCCGTTCAATTGCGATTTTTTAACAATTTTGTTAGTAGAATCGGCCCCATGGTCTCTGACGAAGACTGACTCTGATTTCGTCTGTGGCCGTTAGTGCCGTAACACACGGCTTAGAATTCGCTTGGTAGTAATGTCCGCCTACAGGCGGTTACGTCTTTGAGCGTTACTGCTGCAACACATACTTTTAAAACCGAGTAATGTGGCATTCCGTCCCAGGACGTGATGCCACTTTGTATGGAACGTTTGTGTGTCATATGACAAGGTTTTGTGTCCGTGAATGTGTTAATTATCGCTATATTCAAATTGCTTCGATTTTTTTGCTCCATTTCTTATTACAAAACGTTTTAACACTTTTACTAAAACTTTATGTAGAAAAAGATTAAATTTATTTATTTAATTCGGTAAAATTCACTAAAACTTCTTTAAACTTTGTCTTTGTTGTGTAGACTGAGGGACCACAGTTTAAGAGCCTATACTACCTCAAATGGCTTAGCATGATCCTCCGTTATGTCGAAAATACTGCAGCATTAATTTTGAAATAAAGATATGTTAAAGTTGAGGATCAATGTTAAGTAATAATAATAATAATAACCTGGGACATTATTCACACACGGTCATCTGATCCCAAACTAAGCAGAGCTTGTACTATGGAAACCAGATAACTGATATACTACATATACTACTTTTTTTTTTTTGTAAATACATACTTATATAGATAATTACACCCAGACTCAGAACAAACAGACATGTTCATGCACACAAATGTTTGTCCTGGATGGGAATCGAACCCACGACCTGCGGCATGATAGGTGGTATCTTAGCCAACCACGCCAACTGGCCTGTAGGTAGTAAGTAAGTACTATGTTTGACGAAAACACGATTCCATAAAATTTTCTCGAAAGAAAAAACAAATTTACCTCTAAACCGAACAATAAACCGCTGGTATTAAAAAAAATACTTCAAATCAGATCATGCAACTTTGCGTACTAACTGAACCAACTATGAAGCAGGTCTTATGTGTTTTTTTTTAATTAGCATTATTTTTACCGTAAAAAGAAATTACCTAAACTATCGGCGTCTTGAGGTTTGTTCCCTGCCGCCCGAATACCCCCGTTCAGTCAACGATTTTTTCTCTTTATTATTGTTGTGGTCTGTTTTTAGTAAGTAAATATCTTTACGAATTCTTTACTCAATGTCTGTAATCACAAAACCTTCACCTACTTTCCGAGATTTGGTTGATGGTCTGTGAAGACTGAGGGAGCTCACTTTAACACACTCAGCGCTATGTGTATATCCTGATATACATCCTAATGTCTTTGTCCCAGGCAGGCCAGTGTATAACTGGTGAGACATGTCTAGGGCACAACTTCACAGGCCGGTGTATATTGATTTATACACCATAACGAACATTTTGTATGGAACTTTTGAGAAAATGCCAGTTTTGCGCAAAAAAAAAATATGGAAAGTCCACTACTTTTGCCTCAAAGGTCCCTTGGCGCTGAGCTTGTTAAGAGGTGTAGTTTTTAATATATTTGTTTACAAATTCCCAGGTTCGTTCTACAATTTTATTGTTTTGACAAAACTCTACTATAAATCCTACGATTTTTATTTTGCGAATTGCGGAGTGGTCCCTCAGTTCACACGCACGTAATTTTTTTTCTTTGTCTGTAAGAGTTAATCTCTGGAAGCACTGATCCGATTACAAAAATTGTTTTACTTATAGCAAACAACACTATTGCCATAGGATATGTTTTATGGTATAAGTCAACTTCCACACGAAGTCGTGGGCAGATATTATCTTTTATAAAATGTCGTTTTCTTGAAAGTATTTAAGAAATGCTTGTAATCAACTCAAATCAAGAACTAAAACATCAATTAAACTCTCAAACAATTATCAACCATCCATCAATTACCCAAAACTCAAACACATCCAGCCATCTAATAAAATCGTCATAAAGAAATTAATCCGCGCACAATGAGGTAGCAATAAATCATACCTCTTTGGAAGCGCACTTGTCGGGATAATCTGTGCGTTTTAAAGCCGTCATCGGCTTAGCACCTCCCTCCTCGTCCCCTTGCCTCACCCCCTTGCGTCAGAGGCACTTCACGTGCGTTTTGACGCGATTATCATACCCCGCCGGTATCTGTGCGCAATATTGTTTGCGTTGTCGAGGTGTGAAGGTTTGGATGTGGTTTTATGCAGTTGTAGAAATTACTACAGTATGAATAGACACTTGTGTTGAACCCGCTAGTGAGACGATGCGCCATACGTGATTTTTAGCAACAATGGAGGTACCTACCTACATTTAAATGATTTTCTGTATAAGTAATTAAGTAGGAAATAATAAAAACAATCTGCAACAAATAAAATTTGCATTTTTATGAAAAACACAAAATACGTCGTCATAAGATATTCCGCATAAAATTGCCGCATCCTTTTTCTGATTTCTATTTTCTTTTCACATGCGCGCTCCTCTTTCACCGCCCGCGGAGCGGTTTTTGAATCTGCTTCCTTTGTGACGGTTTTAATATGGAAATTAACGTTCGCTGCCGTGTGACGAAACACCTCCACAACCATATTATTTACCATTCCTCACACATCTTCACCACCCTTATTCTAAAGGAGGAAGGTCGTATTTCCATTGAATTTACTTTGTTAAAAAAAGTGGTTTTACCGCTGAACGTTAGGCGAATTTGTCGCTAAAATCCACGCGTTGCTGTGAGCCACCTAATTGAATTTTTTATGTACTTTTATAGTGGCTTTGACATTTTTTTCGCTGTGAATTCGCGTGTTTAATTCGTTGGTGGTGGTTTACTTGATGCTTTTATTTTTATGCAACTTTTCAAGCCTGTTTACATAATAGGAAACTGTAATTTACCCAATCCTACGTCCCAGATCCCACGTAGGTACCACAACGACACCACGTGGACGGGCGCTAATTTGTATGAAAATGAGTCTATTCACACGGACCACATATGACCGTCAATAATCAATCGTGTGGGCGATACCGACCACATCAAGGCGACGTCGCAGCCACAACGCAACCACAACGTGGCGTTGACACGACGACACTGTCATAGCCGGAGTCAATCTGTCTACAGACACTAGCGACAATGCAACTGCAAGATGTTGCAGCGTCACTATGCACACGTAGGTAACAACTGCTGGCCCACATTTTGTCGCTGCGATGTGGTGTGCTGCCGCCCTAAGGAAAAACGACATTTCTACAGAAATATTGAAATGGAGAAAAAATAAATATTTTAGCCTTTTAAAATACAAAATACAAAAGCAGTTGCGTCATAATTAATAGATAGTAAGAATTACTGGTAGATGCGTTTTTTTTTTGGTGATTCTTAATAATTATGTAAATAAGTCTATTTCTAAATAAATGTCAGATACGTCTTTTTGTCCAGTGTGTGTGAACGGGCTGGAAGCTTGGCACTCAATTTGGTGATCGTAATAAACTGCTCCTGCTGCTTATACATTTAACAATTAAAAAGTTATTGTGTCTCGCGTAGATCAGCGTTCCGGTTAAACATCATCCCATTTTAGTCTTTTCCCAATATCTAAAATAAGGGCGAGAAAACTTTAACTAAGATGAATAAAATCAGTTTTCGCAAAATCTTAACTAAAACAAGAGTGAGGAATTAAAATACTAGCAGCTCCCCGCAGTTTCACCCGCGTAAACCTCGAACCCGTAGGAATATCGGGATAAAAAATATTCTATGTCTTAAACTATCTGTGTGCCTTTGATCAATATAGCGTGAGAGTAACAAACTTCCATCCATCCTCAGAAACTTTCGTGTTTATACAGGGTAAATTTTAAAACATGCGACCAAATTTAAGGGGGTGTTCTACCCATCAGTATGAATAACTTTTACTATGGGACCAACTTGGAATTCGCAATAAAATTTCGACCTTCTTATACAAAATGGTCCAATCGGGTATGTACTTTTACATGGAAACATCGATTTTTTTTTTTTGCGAATTCTTAGTTGGTCCCTGTGGTAAAAGTTATTCATATTATAATAACCTGGGACATTTTTCACACACGGTCATCTGATCCCAAACTAAGCAGAGCTTGTACTATGGAAACCAGATAACTGATATACTACATACACTACTTTTTTTTTTGTAAATACATACTTATATAGATAATTACACCCAGACTCAGGACAAACAGACATGTTCATGCACACAAATGTTTGTTCTGGATGGGAATCGAACCCACGACTGGCATGATAGGTGGTATCTTAACCAACCACGCCAACTGGCCTGTCATATATTGGTGGGTAGAACACCCCTTTAAATTTTGTCGCATGTTTTCAAAGTCATCCTGTAGTATTACAACGGTTGTCTAGCTATATGTCCTTTATTTTTTATTTTGTTTGCTATACAATTTCATCCTATTCAGAATATTCCCGAGCTACAGAAACGTAACGATTCCAATGTTTTTTCTGTCTACATTTGTTCCGCATATCATGTAACTGTGTGCATACACGTTCGTTTTGTTTGGAAGCCGACATTTTATTTTTAGACCAATATTTTATGTAGGTACTCCATGTAGAAAAGGAAGGAAACATACTAAAATAATAATAAAAAAAAAAATAATAATACATTTACAAAGTTTATCTTTATTTATAACGGTTAAAGAAACTTTCACAATAATATTTCCATGATATAGTTCCTCTATCATCATAGCGTCTCGTAGCGTCACGTAGCGTATTTAGTGATAGTATTTTTCATTAAAATTATTTTATCAGCCATGCAAAATTATCTCCAACATACAGCCAACATTTCACATAAAAGTTACAAATCCCTTTTCTTCAATATAAAAACGTTACTACGAACATTTAAAGGCAAACTTGGGGCTGTACCCCGTCATGTTTGCTCATCGTCGCGTACGTAAGATTCACGCTCCGTATCAACTGTTTGAATAGAGATACACCACTCTGAATTTATTGTGAACATCTCCCCTGCCTCCCCACCCACGCTTTATTGTGGCAAATCCGATATATCGCTTTCACTTCAAACTCAGTGATATGGTAATGTGACATTTAATTCCTTTGCCACCCTTATTAAAGAAGTCCTATGTTGTTGATTCAATAGTGTGGTGTTACGATTAAAGGATTGAAAATTAATATACTGGCTGAATAGAGGTTTCATGAGAAAACTTATGACCGTGAGCTATAGAAAAGCCTGGAGGAGGCCTATGCTAAAGAGCAAAGCAATCTGGAAATTACTGCAGATGTCTAAACCTTTAATTTAAATCAATTGTAAAACTTGTTTTATGATTTCTGTACGGTTCACGTACAATTTATTAAACTGCACTCGCAGCAACCTACTTACTTTCTTCATTTATTAAACGTTAAACATATCTTTAAGTTAGTTGACAAATTACTATCTACTATCGCGAGCACACACACGATTATCATCCAATCTTTACTTGTAAATCTGGCTACTCAATAAACTTTCGAGTGTTACTAAAATCCGTGGTTTCCGTCAACTCACCTAAACTAACTCTAACTACTTCAAGTGAGCGAACTATAACTTATTGTACAAGTGTAAGGTGCCTGTTACTTCCGGACCTTACAATTTCTAAAAAAGGCTATTTGAAATTGATAGAGGTTTCAAAAGGCTTGAAAAGTTTATCTTCAGCATGATATTATTATATGCATTAAATTGAATACATGAAGTTCAATACGAAATTCAAAAAGACCGAAGAGCCGAGTTAAAATTGAAAGAAAATGTCAACGTTCGGTTTTAAAAAGACTTAAAATTATTTTCCGTCCGGCGAGCCGCATCGAAAAAGGAAACCAAAAACAAATCCGCAACGAGCTATCCGAATGCGGATGTATCGTCATTCGAATATTGCCAATAAAACACCGATGAGCTGAAAAATCGATGTGGACAGACGAACCGACACCGCGAATGTAGAACGTCACTATATCACTCGCAAAGGTAGAGGCAGTTTGAATTTGAAATATTTTGTTCTATTTTGATAGTGTGTTGTGACGTCATGCGTCACTGCGTTATTAGTTAACTAGTGCAGAGAATGGCTTTATTCGGTTGTGTTTTTTTTTTACATAACTGCGAATAATTAATGGTTTGGAAGGTATCGTAGACATGTTTGTTACTATAGTTAAAATATATTCTTCATTTTCTTTAGCATGCACAGACGCCAGCACATCAAGCTACTTCAATCTGTCAAATTTATTTAATAGATTTTCAACTTTATCGCTAAAGCATTAAGTTCATGGTTGATTGGGAAAATTTGACAGTTTCGGGTAGCTTGACCTGCTGTCTGTACTTAACCGTTTTTTGTCCCTAATAAATAAAATATATTTTTTTTTTTTTCAATTTGACGGGCCATAGCAGAACTTTTATTTTCTTAATTTGTCTCATAATTTTTGCTACCTTTAGACTTCATTTTCTATCTCCATAACTAACCCTACGTTCACAAATATAAATTCTATCTCCCATTGCTACAGAGCAGACAAAGCATATCCTTTACTTGCAAGTACGTATTCGCAGTGGGTATCTCATCAACACAAATGCAGTACTTAGACATAATAGCGTCGCCGTCGGACGCATTGTTCGCGGACGAGGAGCCGCGATAATCACCGGCCGACTGTCTCGTTCACTCGTACAGTCGTTCACTCTGCACTCACTGTGCGCTTAGCAGAGATTGGCGCGTTTACACCAAGCGATTTTATCTCTAGGATAGGAAACTGGTAATCGTGTCGTGAAAGGCGTGTAGGTACATACTGTGTTCTGAAAATGACACGATTATTGTTTACTTTGGACAGTACAGCTGCCGGAAAATTCTGTGGAAATATCATATTCGTATCCCTAGAGTACAAATATGCGGCTCTTTCTTAGAGGCAACAATAATGCCGATTCTCTTGTTCATTAGCTAAACTAAAATGAGAGAATCGCTATCTTTTACTAACAGGCAGCGTGAGAAAAGGTCGGCTATAGCTATGAACTAAGTTAGAGATGTCAAACTACGCCTTGCGCTTCACCGTGTTTTTAGTCGACATGATTTTAGGTGTAGTCGTTTGTATATAACTCAATTAGGCAGCTCTTATTTACGTCCGTCTGTTTCTTGTTTTATTAGAGAGAAAATGTTAGCAATAGCCTAAATTTAGTTTAGTTTGTGCACAACAGAATCGGCACCAATGTGCTCTGCTTTGTGAGACTAGCAGCGCCATTCAGTTTTAAAATATTGACTTGTAAAGTATCATAGCAGATCCATTTACAGAACATTTACATTTCCTTACATTTCATTAGAGCCTCTCCAATAACACAGTTATTAAATATTTGAATACCGCTCGTCTCAAGTCGTGTCGCACAGTATAAAATGCTTCAAACACCCCTCATTTAAGTGCATCGCGTCTCATTCACATCACGATTCCCGGCAGGGCTCACTCGCTCATTTGCGAATTGATTTACGTTCTAACACGAATACTTTTGTTACAGCATGAGTTCCGTGCAGGAGGAGAAGGCTCCTACTGAGGGACCAAACAAGACGCATGTACGGGAACTGCGGAATACAGAACTGGTCTCCCGTCTCCTTGCAGCCACACCACCGTACCTCTACAGCGCTTTACCGCTTCAACCTCACGCTTTCTTCTTCAGCGAAATGCTGAGGTCTTTCGTCAACGCTCGTCACGGCTGTAGACCTCCCCATTACCATCGTCGCTTCAAACGCCGCACGCACAAATACTTCGCTGAAAACGAAAATGATTGGCGGCGTGAGTGGCCCAAACAAGAGGAAGAGAAGAAAGAGCCTGAGACGCGGCCAGAAGTACCTTTGGAACTGACTGTGGATAAGCATTCCAGGGTTCGTGAACCGTCACCGAGGAGGTTATCGCCTAAGGCCGAACCAGTGAAGCCAAGTAGCAGCCCCGGCCCACCCGGTAGACAGTCTTCCTATGTAGACGTTGGAACAGAAGAGCTCCCAAAACCTTCCCCTTGCGTTGGACGAGGCGCTGAGACTTCGTCAGTACCACAATCAAACTTAATTCTTCCACCACCACCGCCGATGTGGTATCCGCCTCTCTACAACCCCGGAGGTTTCGGTGTAGACCCTTTAAATTTCTTCATAGATCTGCGTGTATCTGGACACATTTATGACAGAAAACGGGCTTTAGCTGAAAGTATGGAGAATAACCAAGAGACGAGGGAAGATTCTGGGTTGGACAAGAGACTTGGCAGAGATTTCGGGCAGCGGCCTCGGCATGTGTCGGCCTTCTCCGTACCTGTTCGGTCAGGCAACATGGCCGCCGAATCAGAGAAGTATTTCGATCATTCTGGTTCAAAACCAGCAGGTAAAGTAAACGGAACTTCGTATATCATGAGGAATCTGAAACGGGTGTATGAGGATCTCCACAACTTGCAAGAGGTGAAAGAAAGTGCTAAAATGAGCAAAGGTGATGATACTAAAGCTGAATCGTCTGATGTTGATGATGATGACATCATAGATTAAAACTTTTAAAACAAATTTAAAAATGTACCCATAGCTTTTTATTAATTTATTATGTGATAAATGTTGAAATATCATCTCCTTTGTGAGAGCTTAGAAGTACCTACCTAATAACAAATTGATCTCAGTGTTTAGTCTTTAGATTAATGACTAGATATATAATATAATGCTAATCCTAAATGTGAAGATGTTGTAACTATTTATGAATATTCTATTAAAATTGATCCTTATAACCTAAATTCTACCCAGTGTTTCATTGAAAGTCTCTGGTAAAGTTAATTATTAATTCCAAGCAATCAGTAGAAAAACTAAACATTCCATCAAAAGTTTTAAATATTGTACCTAGGTAAGTTGATAGTGGTTGTACTTTTAAGCTATTTATATTGACAACTGAATAACTATGTTTATATAGGTACGAAAACTTAAGGTTCTCCGCCATCTCCATGTCGAATAAAAGTCGAATATGTTTGGGCTAGATCACTTCTTTTTTCTACGAGCACAACACTGAAAGTACCTACTGGCCTAAAATACTGCTGTATCATATCCTCTAGTTTCCCATGATAATAAAGAGATAAGCAGTCGACCGTGTCGGCCAAAAGACTGATCTATTCGTTTGCACGTAATAAAACACCAAAAATATGATGTTTCCTATGATAAAAAAATGTAGGTAACAAAACTGATAAACCGCTTTTTTGGATCACCGTGCAATACGGGCCGATGAATCCTTGGGATTCATGAATTTCATGATTCATGAATGAATCATGGCCGGTCCGAACTCTGCGCAGAAGGCTGCGCAATAACATTTTTTTAGAATCAAATGGAGTCATGAGGAGAGTGTGAGTGAGAGAACATGCGCTAAAGTTCGGAGAGCCTATTTTCAGACCCGGCCATGATTCATCGGCCGTATTGTAGTTTACAAAGTATTAAGAAACGTCATTATTTTAAGAATGTTGCCAATAGACAATAAAATTAGTTCCGTTTCTAGACTTTTTTGCCAAGCTGTACATGCGAGACCTACTCCAACAGACTATATAAAAACTATCTCAAAACGAAAAAACGACACCTAAAACTTCGAAGCTGTAATTTAAGTCTCTGAAACACGATTTTCGATCTAGTGTGCGTCGCCACGCCAACAGCTGCTCTCACCCCCGCCCCATTAGATTTTTCACATAAAAAAAAACTTGTCAAGAGCGAGTCGGACTCGCGCACCGAGGTTTCCGTACCATCCTACTTCCTACTATCTTACTTCCTAACCTACTAATCGGTCAAGACTTTTTAAACGCTAAGACCCTCCGCTATCGTGAGATATGCAGTCTCAGGGAATATTTCCTAGAAGCCGACGAGGGGATGCATCGAGATGTGGTCGCGGTGGACAAGGGCCTCAACCCGCTCTCTTTCAAGCCTGTAGTGCTTGGCACTAATGATCGCAGGGAGGTATGGCAGAGTAAGGAGCTTCACGGACGATTTTTCCGGGCCCTGCATGGACCCGATGTAGATCTGCCAGCGTCCGTAGCCTGGTTGCGTTCCGGTGACTTCTTTGGGGAAACAGAAGGTTTTGTCTGTGCAATTATGGACGAAGTTATCATGACGAACAATTACCGGAGATTTATTGTGAAGGACGGAACGGTTGACATCTGTCGGGCATGCCACCGTCCAGAAGAATCAATCCGACACATTATCTCCGGGTGTTCTCGTCTACCTAACGAAGAGTATTTGCATATACACCATCTTGTAGCCAGGATTATCCATCAGCAACTTGCTCTGAAATACAGCCTTGTAGAATCAGAAGTGCAGTACTACAGGAATGTGCCCGACCCAATTCTTGAAAATGGAAATATCACTTTGTGCTGGAATCGATCCATCAGCACTGACAGGACTATTGTTGTCAATAAGCCTGATATAGTGGTGGTGGATCGAATAGAGCGGCGCGCAATGATTATTGACATAACAGTCCCGCATGACGGGAATTTCGTGAAATCTGGACTTGGCTCGCGAGGTTGTCAACATGTGGGATGTGAACTCAGCGATCATTGTGCCGACAGTCATATCAGCCAATGGCTTAATTGCTAAGAGCCTCAAGCAACACCTAAGGAGGCTCTCGTTGGGCAGCTGGATCAAGGGCTTGATTCAGAAAGCGGTACTTCTGGACACGGCTCGTATTGTTAGGAGGTTCCTCTCTCTGGATCTCTGACCGCCGCCCGGTAGGTTGGACCCTGTTCCCGATACCAGTGGGCTACTATTTTTTTGTATTTTTAAATGTTTTTAATCTAATATTTAAAAATATAATTTATATATGTATTAACAATTAAATAAAGCAAATAATAATAATCCCACCGCTGTATCTCTACGTTGACGTCGTGGTGGGGCTTGCACACTCCGAACTTTAGGTCTGCCGGTATAGTTTACTTTGCCGGAACGGGTCTAGAATGAGGAGCTAGACCAAGAGAGATACAGAAACCCGCAGGGCGGCATGTAGTGTGCTGTTGGGCTGTAGAGATCCCACGGACCCTATCTCCCGGGAGAAATCTTGTCCTCATCTCTGGCTTGCCTTTATTGGCCGGCTGGAGTGAACACTGACGAGGAACAAAGCTCCCACCTCTTTCTTGCCTTTATTGGCCGGATTGAGTGGAGATTCGCAAGAGCAAACGTGCTCGGAGGAAGGAAGTATTCTAATAAGGTGCTGGTAGGGATCTTGACCATACCTCCGGGATTGTTCTGATAGCCATGGAATACCTCTCCACTCCTCAAGCACCTCAGGAAGTGTTGCCTCCTTGTCGCTACGTCACTATGTGCTAGCGCCCTGCTCCGGGGGCCCATTATTGAGTGTGCAAGTCACCCCCTGCCATTTTATCCGTTTATATATAACATTGGTCTTCCATAGTTCAAGTTACCCAATCCACTTTAGCCACCCAAACCCATAGCCCAATATGGTTTGTTTACACGTACAGCAATAGTCCTGCACCAATCGGGGGTTGCCCTTGGGTGCACTTGCATAGTGCATATAGGGATAATCGTCAGTTGGTGCCTCCTCATCATTTAAAATTGTTTAAGGGGCCTCTACGAATTGGCTTCGGCCCCTCGTATGCCTTCCAAAGGTCCGGGAATCCAGGGTCCCGAGATATACGAAAAAATTAATAGTAATATATCCTGGGACATTATTCACACACGGTCATCTGAACCCAAACTAAGCAGAGCTTGTACTATGGAAACCAGATAACTGATATACTACATATACTAGGACCATTATTTCCATTGAAAGAGGATTTGCAAGATCTGGTTCGATTCGCGGCTTATCTAGGTATCTAGAAGATTTATCAAATAGGTATAGCTAAATGCAGTTTCCTTCTTGCCAACATCTTATGGTGCGACTTTAGATCACTGATTATCCAGTTTCGGATTCACCCCGTGTAGATGGATAAATGAATGATAAATGATAAATAATTTTTATTTCTGTAAGTAGGTTTGTATGTACAAACAATTTTATAAGTCAATCATGTTTTTTTTTTTAACTAGATGAGGTCGGCGTTTCCTATCTGACTACTCTGAGAAGAAAGGCCGAAACAGAGGTAACAGTCTCTTATAAAGTCCAGACATAATCTTGGTCACTTCATGTGAAGACCATGTAGATTGGTGTCTGAAATATTCTTTTGAGGAAAGAACCACACAGATTGAGAGGACATGTCCAGGCAGTGCACGCATTTGTCAGTAATCGCGCAGCTCAACTCAGAACTTAAGGAGCTCAACGATTCGACGAACAATACCAAAGAAAGGACATTGGGGTAGGCCACATAAATTACTCAAACTGCCAAACCATGATTAAAAATAACTGAGAGAAAAAATAAAACAAACAAAAAAAGCAATGACCTACATAGTCTTCACATTCACAATAAATTAAAATAATATAATACTTTACAAAGTAAAGGATTACGCTGTCCATCGTCTATGTAAATAGAAAATTATGACTTTCTACTAACCACTGACAGTTGAGGTAATCTTTCTTTCTTCATTTCTTTAAATTAAATATTTACATACCTAAGATGCTTACAATCACTACAAACTGGTGGAGAAAATCAACTGTTTTGGCAGTGAAACCCGGTTATCTACAAGAAACTACCTTTATGAAAGGCTTAGGTATGTTTCTACAGCGACGAATAGTTAGGATGGCAAAAAAAAAACATAAGCTCTCGTGCTGACATGAGAGAAGAAGAATCAATTTGCCATTATTGTGGTTATTAAGTATGGAAATACAAGAAATCCTAACTGCCTCATTACTAGCGTAGCCGTAGCTAAAAATATATTGGAAGATAGTCGGCTGGATTGCAGGGGCCAGGGGAGCCACAAGTTCAACAACCATGTTGCACAAGTAGCTCTTTTACCGCCATCTATTGGTAGTTGGCAGATCTGCGTGAGAACATTTGCGTGTCGGTGTGCCTGCTCTCCTGCTACAAAATCTGAAAATGTAATGCTACTAGTAAATGCTAGATAAGCTAGTTGCAAATGTTCCTGAGATGTAATTAAAATAAATTCTTTTTTTAACGAGCAAACTAAAGATTATTAAAAGGTTTAATTTTAGGGTTGGCAATTTACGATATTTGACAGCCGTAGTTATAAGTGACCAGCAAAAAATAATATTTTAATAAAATACATACACACGTAATGAAATCATGATTAGATAGAAGCGTATGTTGCATTTATTTCAAAGTCTAAATAATAGTAAAATACAAAAGACACCATTACTTTCATTATTCTGGTTTACATAAACCAACTTAAAAAAAAAAACCAAATAAAAAAATGCGTGACAGCCTGTAATGACAGCATTCTTTATTCTGGCAATAATTTTAGTCACCACGCGATTTTCGTGAATCTCTTGAAATTCTTAGATTTTCTTGAAGTAATAATTTGAGTCACGGAATTTAGTTCAATAAAAGCACTATCAAAATGTACGGAAACCAACCTATATTAGTGCTCAGTAAGTATAAAGACTTATATACTATGTTCTTATCGTTGTAATCAGGAATTTCATTCAAGTCGTTTACCTATTGCAGGCCAAAACACAAAACGTGAGTCCGGCCGGAAGGTGCAACTGGAGAATATAAACGCTGGAAAGGTGAATTGATGCAAAAATTACTTGTAATGGAACATTTTCACTGAAATCTGTCAAATAGAATACTAAAACTTGTTTTAATGGGTTTATTTTAGACGATAGCCGACGTTATTCGAACATGCCTCGGGCCACAGGCTATGTTGAAAATGTTGATGGACCCGATGGGAGGCATCGTGATGACCAACGACGGCAACGCTATCCTCCGTGAGATCACCGTGCAGCATCCGGCCGCTAAATCCATGATTGAAATCGCCAGAACACAAGATGAAGAGGTTAGAAAATGTCTTTATGATTAAAAAGCTACTCAGCTTTGATGTCTTTGGCTATTGAGAAAACTTCTATATTTGAACCTCTGGAAGATACCAAACTGAATTTCAGACTAAGGAAAACGAAATAGAAATTAAATAATTATTTTTGGTTTGTTTTGTGAGTCATATTGTTTTAAATTAATAATTGTGTGGGAGTAAATTGTAGATTTCATCTAAATGACAAAGTATATATATAAATAAATTCTTTAAAATTTATTTATTTATTCAATTAAGTTTACATGTACAACTTACAGAATAGAATCCCAAAGCGTTGTGAAACTTTAGGATATAAATATCTTATATTTGACAGATAATGTGTGCAATGTTTTGTGCAAGCTCTAATCCGGAGTCTACCTTTTTAATCCTGCACTTGCCACACAAGTACCCCCAGCTATGTAGGGTGACTGGTAATTAGTGACTGATATTTAAACACATGATAATAAACAACTTTTACTATGTCATCAAACCTGAGTTCCCAAAAAAAGTCAGTTGTCCCATACACCTATGTTCACATAACTCGTCAAAATATAGAGAGCAGCAGATTTTTTTTTTCACAATTGGACGTAGTTAAGCAGAAAGGACCTAATCCACATCAAGTCACTTTTGAGTAATGGGCGTTTGAAGTTGCAGCTGTAATTGCTCTAAGAGGAACATTCTTTTTTTTCAGAATGTTTTTTTTTTATTCTAGTAGTCTAATATTGTAATTGTTAACGTAATATAAACATTATTTTTTTCAGTAGGTTTTGAGATATTAAGCAAAGTGTGGGTTGAGTCCTTACAAAGAAAAGCTATTTTTAAAGAAGTCGTAAAAAAATTTAATTCCTCAGAAAAAACTCAAGCCACAAAATAATTTATTAAAAATAAAATTAAATATTTATTAAAAAATAATGTATTCAATCAGCTTCATTATGCTCTCTTTGACACAGAAAAAAATAAAATAAACTTAAAAACGGTACAGACATGGGCATAGAGAACTTCATTATTCTTCCTCCAAATCAAAATCCAATGTTGGTCCATATCCATCTACATCTTCGTTTATGTCCGTTCCTGTGAGGTTATTATAAAACGCGTGGCAATCTTCGGGTATCAAATTATACATAGATTTGAGATCTGCTAGCTTTGCTTCGGCAATAGCCTTTCCTTGAGGCCACAGGATTTCAAAATCTTCTTCTGAAAATTTGATCAAAACACCTTTGATCTTTTTCGATACATCTAAGGTTTGAATCTCTCCACTGTCTGATATCATGGTAATTAAGTAGGGATCATCTTTTTTCAAAATATTTATGCACTTGTTACAAATTGTAACAAGTGCAATTGTAAAGAGAGCATAATTTTACAAATTGTAACAAGTGCAATTGTAAAGAGAGCATAATTTTACAAATTGTAACAAGTGCATAAATATTTTGAAAAAAGATGATCCCTACTTAATTACCATGATATCAGACAGTAGAGAGATTCAAACCTTAGATGTATCGAAAAAGATCAAAGGTGTTTTCATCAAATTTTCAGAAGAAGATTTCGAAATCCTGTGGCCTCAAGGAAAGGCTATTGCCGAAGCAAAGCTAGCAGATCTCAAATCTATGTATAATTTGATACCCGAAGATTGCCACGCGTTTTATAATAACCTCACAGGAACGGACATAAACGAAGATGTAGATGGATATGGACCAACATTGGATTTTGATTTGGAGGAAGAATAATGAAGTTCTCTATGCCCATGTCTGTACCGTTTTTAAGTTTATTTTATTTTTTTCTGTGTCAAAGAGAGCATAATGAAGCTGATTGAATACATTATTTTTTAATAAATATTTAATTTTATTTTTAATAAATTATTTTGTGGCTTGAGTTTTTTCTGAGGAATTAAATTTTTTTACGACTTCTTTAAAAATAGCTTTTCTTTGTAAGGACTCAACCCACACTTTGCTTAATATCTCAAAACCTACTGAAAAAAATAATGTTTATATTACGTTAACAAATACAATATTAGACTACTAGAATAAAAAAAAAAAAAACATTCTGAAAAAAAAGAATGTTCCTCTTAGAGCAATTACAGCTGAAACTTCAAACGCCCATTACTCAAAAGTGACTTGATGTGGATTAGGTCCTTTCTGCTTAACTACGTCCAAATATAAATACGAAAGTCGTTTCAGTAAAATATAAGTGTATGAGTCAATCACTAAATCTTTTTCTTATAAACGACTTAACCTTCTTGAGTCACTTTAGGTTATTAAGAATTGTATGGATGTTTCATATAAAACCTTTTTTCTGAAATAGCCTAAGTGTTTTGAGTCGTTTCTAATAAACAAAAACAGAAGTTCGTTTGCAGTAAACCTAAAACACAGGAACGACCCAAATTGTTTAAGTCGTTTCAGTGATTTTCAAGATTAAATTGTTAGGCAAAATTTAATTCTCATAAAGGACCCAAACTGTTTGAGTTTTATCTGATAAATTATCTTTAAGAATACGTACATAGAAATTGCATTACTCAGAAACAATTCAAGCAGGTTGGGTTCGTTCAGCAAATTTTTTTTTCGTGCTCTTCATACATGTGGGATGAGTCGGGGTAGTAAAAAAAATAGTTTCTATATACATTTCGAAAATAAAGTCTTCACTGTATGATAGATTCGACCCTCAGAAGTATGATGGCATACTTAACTCAATTCCGACCAAACAGTGGATTAGGTCCTTTCAGCTTAACTACGTCCAATTTCAGGTTTGGTACCATAGTTAAAGGTTGTTTGTTCATGAAATCATGTAAGTATTGGTCACTAATTACTAGTCACCCTATATATACATGCAATATTTATCCATATGCAAATATAATAAATACTGGAATATGTATACAAATGTAAAAAAAAATCTAAGCTACTTATTTTTTTTTAACCTTCTTTAGTTTATAGAGGGTTTGATCAGTATGACCATGTCACCGTCATAGGGACTAACTACTGTTGCTAGTTACAGTGCTTGCAGATATCTAAATAAACATTATCTTCATATTATTATGAGGCATCCAATTTCAAAACCCCTTATCTCAATTTTTCCTTGAAATCTACTTTTTTGCTCTTTTCAAAACTTTTCTCAATTCTGTACTAAGTGACAATTATTCCTTATTTCTGAGCAAATCTCTTATAACATTACTAAATTGAGCCTCTAACCTTATGCTGGGTAACAAAAACCATGGCATTCATATAATGGCAACGTAATCAACCAATCACAATGCTTGCTTTTGCACCAAGTGATCTTAAGAATAGTATGGCGGATCAATGGCAACTTGTCTAATTCTGTTGTGTAGCAAGGAGTACGGTTAAATTTTAATGAATTTAAAACTCATCAATAACTCGATTTCCAGAAAAATCGTTTTAGCTGATTTTGAAAATAGATGGCTTTGGAAAGTGTCTTTTTAGGCCCAATATATCAAAACATCACTAAATATTTCTACTGCAACCACACTAACAACTTCTTCCTCTAGGTTGGTGATGGAACAACATCAGTCATCATCCTGGCCGGAGAGATGTTGGCTGTGGCTGAACAGTTCCTGGCACAGAACATCCACCCCACAGTGATCATCAGGGAGTACCGTCAGGCGCTTGAAGACGCCGTAAAGCTCCTGCAGGATAAGATCTCCGTTCCCATTGACTTGAATGACAGGGACAAGTTGAAGGAAGTTGTGAGTATTTCATTAAAATTTATTTTTTTGTCTAGCTTCACAATTATGAAGCTTCCATTTTCTTTAGAAGGTAATAATAATCTTAAACAAATAATAATAATATTAATAATATTAAAGTTTTACACACACTCATATATACTCACTCCTATAAATCAAATTTAAAACAGATAAAACACGAAATAAAATTTTGACTATTTAAATCCAAATAATAATAATAATGTCAAAAATTATTAAAATTTTAGATTCATAGTAATTAGTAATAGAAATAGCAATATTAATATGTAGTAATTAGTAATATTGGTAACACTTTAACAATTTTACCTGCCCCAAGCCTGATATACGGGTGTATGTAAGACCTGCCAGTGCTGCATGAAAGAAACAACTGTATGAAGACTGTTGCCGCTGCCCTGCAATCTACTTGCTATCGAGGTCGCCCTCTTGCGCAAGCTGGCATAATAATAGTCTACGTGGATGCTTGCGAACATCCCCGATGCGCTGCAGAAGCGAGGCAGCCGCAGCAGTGCCCTCAATGCGTTATTATATTGAACGCGGAGAGTGCTGTAGGATTTCTGCAAATATGACACCCACAGAGAACTCATATGATGTGCTGTAGGCTCAATACAAAGTGATCTTCACATCCTTGGAGCTACGAGCAAACCTACGAGCAGTCATATTCGCCCTTCTCTCGCTCAATATCAGCGTCGTCCTTCAGGTCGGTCGTCACAAAAATATGGCCCAGACGTACCCTCTCCAAGAGCACCTCACATAGCCTTTAGTACCCGCATTGAAAACCATAAGCTCGCTCTTTTTCACGTTATATTTTAGGCCATGTGTATGCGCATACATTTCGCAAATGCTTATTAGCTCTCCGAGTCCCCCTATTGACGCGCTCAGCAGCACCATATCACCAGCGTAGCTGATGTTGTTGAAGCAAACATCACCAACGTGGCATCCAACATGGCAGCTGCTGAGCTCGGCAACAAGTCCATCGATGTTCAGATTGAAGAGCGTTGGGGAGCTCAATTCTCCCAGCCTCACCCCGCATTCCCAACCTGTACGAGTCCGACATAGCTCCCGACCATTTAACATTATTGACCTGGTTCCCATACAAGTGCTGGAAGATTTTAACAAGTTCAGGCGCAATTTGCATATCGTGCAACTTCCTCCACAACACTTTGTACGAAACCAGGTCAAACGCTCTGGACAGATCGAGGAAGCAGGCGTAAACAGGCGTGCTCCGATCCGTGTAATATCTAACTTAATTTATTTTCTAAGTATCAGCTTGTTAACCATGTTATTAATAATTTTAATTTAATGGTGCCAATACCCTGTTATAATACACGACGTGACATGAAAATGGCTATTAATGATTGTCAGGAATTAGGTGCAAAGGAATGAACTGTAGACCTTGTTTTTTTTGTGATGCTGGGTTCAAATGATTCATTCATTATGCTATTTGACTTTGGCCATACATATTACTGGTTATTGTCACCTTGTATAATCCCTCTGCTGGGCAAAATCTCCCTCCATAACTCCCTGCTATTTCAGTCTAGAGCCAATGTGAACAATAACTCGATTTTTGTGACCATGTTTTTTAAAATGCTAAACTAGAAAAACTCAAGTGATTGACAGCAATAATTTCGTAAAACAATATGTAGTATCAAAAACAGTAACCAATTTTATTCTCCTCAGATCCGTTCATGCGTGGGCACAAAGTACATTGGTCGCTGGGCCGACCTTGCTGTGGACATCTCTCTTGATGCCGTCAATACCGTCACAGTAAATGAGAATGGAAGAGTTGAAGTTGACATTAAAAAGTAAGTTTTTATTGAAGCACACTTTTATTACTTATTTTTTTTTTCCTATATAAAGCATTTTTTAAGCTAGTAGGGAAGCTAGATGTAGATTTCCAATTATTTTATTTCTGTAGATTTGTAAGCACACAAAAATGTACCGAGATACATATTAGATACAAGTCCCCGTGTGTTTCTGGTTAAGTTTATGCATAATAATTAACATACTACATGCATAATAACATTAACATACCACAAAGAATTCGTATGACTCGCTTATGTATCAGGAAAGGGGATTTACGAATAAAACCGCCGTTATCTCGGTTATATTGGTATATACTGCAGTATAAGGCTCACTTGTCGACCAGAAGCATCATCTTTAATGCTATATAAATTAAACATTTTTTTTTTTAAATGTAATCTATAATTCAATTTCTTACTATTATTTTGTATTTCTTTAATTCATTCGGACATAATATTGGTTTTATTGTAATATATGGATGTAATTTTATTATTTTTTTATTAGCATTTAAATCTTTATAATATAATGTATATTGTCTTTTTTTTTGTATTGTTTTATTTATTCTTAATTTAATTATGTATTCAGAGCATGTGTAATTACTCGATAATGTGTAAGCTGTGGTTCCCTGTAATTGAGTGTACATTACAGGATATCGTATTTATTATACAAGTTATATTATTGTAGAAGATAATTGTAATGTATCTCGTTGGTAATCCTTAAATAAATAACAAATACCCAGCAAAGTTCTTGCACAATGATGGCGCCACTAGGAGCTTCTGCGACCCAAATGTTCCTCATAAGACTGTATAATAAGCAGGTTGTATGCCGCCTATTAAAAATCATACTGCAAATTTCATCGAATTGAAATGAAATGTAACTCCGCTTTAACAAACTTACAGCTACGCCAAAGTAGAGAAGATTCCAGGCGGTACCATCGAAGAGTCTCGCGTACTCAACGGAGTTATGTTTAACAAAGACGTAACTCACGCCAAGATGCGTCGTTACATCGAGAACCCGCGCATCATTCTACTCGATTGCCCTCTAGAGTACAAGAAGGGAGAGAGTCAGACCAACATCGAGATCTTGGGAGAACAGGTATGAGTGAAACCATTTATGCGTCGGCAATAAGTTACACGACGGTAGGACGACATTAGTAATTGCTGATTGACAAGTTTGGTAAAAAAAAAAAGAAAAGATAATCAGCAGTTACAATGTATGTTGTGTCCTGTTTTATTTTTGGTCCTTTCAGTATGCAATAATTAAATAATAATATCTTATCTATCAGCAAGATTAATAGCTTGCTTTACATTGTGCAGAGGTCTTTAAATGCACACCACTGAGATTCACCACTGTCCTAGAAAAATTCTCAACTACAACATTTTACAATATTAACCAACATACTCTGCCTGCAAAGAGTCAAAATGGTATCCTAAGTTCAATAGCAAATGCACCTTGGTTTGCTAGGAACGACGAAATCCACGACTATTTTCTACCACCTTGTGGTAGCATGCCATCAGTAAAGTAAAAAATCGAGCAGTACAAAAGGCAATACAAGCCACCCCTAACCTTGCATACAAACCAACTCGTTACTGAACTCTTAAACCCGACTGTGGTGGTAGAAAGGCTGAAGAGGAACCACCTTCTATAAGTGGGAGGCGCAGCACTGGCTGCTCTACCACAACGTCATTTGACATGGAACGAATTTGCTTATGGTCCGACGACAGATTGCAAATTAAAAGAAAAAAAAACATGTTGTTTTACAATAATTTATTTATTTTCTTTTCATTCATTCATACATTTCTAAACTCCTTGACTTCCTGTACAGGACTTCACAAGGCTACTACAGTTGGAAGAGGAGCATGTTCAGCGTCAGTGCGAAGAGATCATTGCTCTGAAACCTGACGTCATCTTTACAGAGAAGGGAGTGTCCGACCTCGCGCAGCACTATCTTGTCAAGGCTGGCATTACGGCTATTCGTAGGTAAGGAAGAAACTGGACTTTCCTGTATAAATCTACAGGTTCAAATTAAATCAGTTAGTGGAACTCCGAAGACGTGATGGGTGTTGATATCTAAGCATGATAAAACAAAAATATAAATTATATAAAAAATCTATACTGAACTTCGTACCGCCTTAGCAGCGCCACCGACCGGGTCCAATTGTGTTTTCAAACCATCCAGGAACCCATAGAAATATACACACAAAATTTCATCCAAATCGGTCCAACCGTTTAGGGAGGAGTTAGGTGACAAACACACGTACAGAAGAATTATATACATACATATACAGTAATTAAAGCTGAAGAGTTTGTTTGAATGCGTTAATTTCTGGAACTTCTAGTTGGATTTGAAAAATTCTTTTTTGAATTTGATAGCCCAATTCTTGAAGGTTAGGCTATTAACATCACAACATCACGCTACGACCCTTTCGAAAAAAAAAAAAAAAGAAAAAACGCGGGCGGGCAATGCGATGCGACGCGGTGGGCCGAGGGAGTTTTATAGAAATGTGGCTGTTATTTTAGTATATTGCATATCTTACGACTTCCACGCGAGCGAAGCCGCGGGCAGAAACTAGTACAATGTAATAGGTATTAGAAGTGAAAAATGAATTAATTAGTGAACAGAACCAACGATGTTGGATTTCGACACTTTCACTCGCCTACTGAATGATTGATAAATTACATAAAGGGAGAATTATATAGAAATGAACGTACATCCACGTTCATTTCTATATAATTTTGTCAGTGTTGTGGGATGAAAGAAAAATGGACCTTCACCTTCACAGCATCGGATAGCGGCTTTAGAAAATAATAATCGTTCAGCTATGAGTTCTCAAAATATTTTTTCTCTTTTTCTATCCTGCAGACTGCGTAAAACCGACAACAACCGTCTAGCACGTGCTTGCGGAGCCACCATCGTGAATCGTACTGAGGAGTTGAAGGAATCCGACGTGGGCCTCGGAGCTGGCAAGTTTGAGATCAAGAAGATTGGTGACGAGTATTTCACCTTCGTTACTGAGTGCAAGAACCCTAAGGTATGTTATACTTGTTTGATGACGTCATAGTATAGTAAAATGAAGGAATCGGACACGTGAGCACCGGTGTTGGCAAGTTTGAGATCAAGAAGCTCGGCGACGACGAGTGCAAGGACGTCTATGGTATACCCTAACGCCCTAGCTAAGGTCACCCTTACATTGAAAATTACTATTTACCCAGCACGGAAAGCCAACATAGGATAGAATAATTGCACATCAGAACATCCTAAAATATAGACTGTTGCTAAAGGCGAGCGCCTTTAGCAACAGTCTTCTCTTAATAACTCTGTAGGAACGAAAGTTAAAGATATGTGGACAGTGACAAGAAGATGAACATATTCGTATAATCATATTCTTATAAGTAGAATAATTGTTTCCCAAGATTGCCATCAAATGAATGGAAAAAGAAAACGCATCATTGATAAGTTCTAATTTTGCCCTGCTTTTATTAAGCTTAGCAAGCTAACCAATAATACTTGTTATTTTACTAATATATTCGTGTATTTCAGGCGTGTACCATCTTATTGCGCGGCGCTTCAAAGGACGTACTTAACGAGATTGAGAGGAATCTCCAGGATGCTCTTCACGTCGCTAAGAATTTGGTAAGCAACCAACCGACACTGGGACCATTACTAAGATGTTAATTATAAGTGGAAATGAGGTTTGATGTAGAATTGTAGAACAATGGTGGAGTACCTTTGGAATGCAAAAAAGAAAATCTCTCAACTGGCCGAGTTATGTTCATGGAATGGAGCTAGCAATATACAGGTGAATTTTTCAAGTGGGCGTGGATGGCCAAATCCGAAACTATGAGGAATAGCGAAAAGTACTCAAAGGAGTCTCGGGCACGATTTTGATGGAAACTAACATTGCGTCATTGGATTTTTGAAAAATTAATCATTTCTAGCCAAAAAAAAAAACACTGTATTCTTACACCCTTCGATAGTGTCGCTAATAAGGATCGAATTCTGGGAAGTAATGACATACGGCAAACTAAAGGAAAGGGCTCATTTTTAACAAAATACTTTTGTTACCTACGTATGAGATCTTTACTAATTAATTTGGCCATCCACGCCCACTTGAAAGATTCAACCTGTATACGAGACATTTTTATTAAATACTAGTTTCTGGCCGTGACTTCGTCCGCGTGAAATTTCTTATTGTACAGACGCCAGCACATCAAGCTACTACAATCTGTCAGATTTCTTTAATAGAATTTCGACTTTATTGCTAAAGCATTAGGTTCAAGGTTGATTGGGAAAATCTGACAGTTTCGGGTAGGTTGACCTGCTGGCGTCTGTACGTCCGCCCGCGCCATTACTTTTTTTTTATTTGTGATGGGTTTGCTCTTGACTCTAGTCTAGGTCAGAGGTGACAGAGACAAAGTCGACGATGGAGTGAGCTTACCCAGAAGAAGCCTGTCCATTCTCACTTTGAAGAGATGTCACTTCGTTTTCGCTTAGCGTTCCTTCTGTTTTTTTTTTCTTTTTGCTCAGTTCTTAAGGGTTGTAGCGTGATGTTGAACAGCCTATAACCTTCCTCAAGAATTGGACTATCAGATGCAAAAATACAACTTGTAGTTTTTGAGATTAGCGCGTTCAAACAAACAAACTCTTCAGCTTTAATACATTAGTCTAAATAATACAAGGAGATGCTGCTGTGGTCTATCTAATCGTTATCTTTTTCAGAATCAATGGCGTTGATTCCCTTGTTCACGAACTGAACTTAATTTAAGTTTCCAGTGCATCTTTTTCTTTCTATTTCATTAAGAAAAGAACAGATGATCAATATTATTAAAATATTAAATATATATGTCGCAGTGAGATGGCTGTAGCCGTGATATAGTTATATCCCTATAGTCCATTCGGCTTAAGAAAATAGTGAGTCATAGTTGTCTGCCGGCCTAGCCCCGTACCTCGACCAATCGGGTTGCAACAAATTAGAAAGCCAAGTTCACAGTGACCAGTTGACGGTAGATCCTTTTTATAACTTTCTAATTTGTTGCAACCCGATTGGTCGACGGGCGGGGCTAGGCCGGCAGGACACTTATTTTCTTAACGCGAATCGGAGTCTAAGGATGAGATATCCTTAGAGTCCACCGTAATATATAATATATAAAAGCGGTTCATAACTATCTTATTAGGAATATAACTATGATACGAGGATTATCTAGTAATATCAGTATTAGGTCACTGCGACCAAATAGGTTAGGTTAGAACAGTGACCAACTACGCGCGAGCTGAGCGAGTAAAGCGAGCGGTGCCGCTGCCGCAATAATAAAATTAGGGCATCGACAGTTTTCATATAACTAATTATCACGGCTACAACCATCTTACTGCATCATATACATAAACTACGCCTTCTTCCCATGGGGGTAGGCAGAAACTACAGAACACCACCTGCTACGAATCTTACATACTCCTTTGGCCTCGTATCTGGAAATATAATATTTGTCGCATACATAATCAGCCTATAATGTTCCCTCTGCTGGGACACAGGCCTTCGCTTTCTGTTGAATATAAACTAAATCAATGAATTTCTAGGTGCTGAACCCACGTCTGGTAGCTGGCGGCGGTTCAGTAGAGATGGCGGTGTCACAAGCTCTGTCCGCTAACGCCGCGCACAACACGCCCTACCGCGCGGTCGCCCAGGCGCTAGGTAAATACGATATTATTTGTTACTTTATTTTATCACTTACGTTTACGTACTAAATCCATCTTAATGAAAAGTAATAAAAGCTCGAGGAAGAGGAGCTCGTGGCTAAGTGATAAAAGCTGCATGGGGGTTGGTCCGTGGATGGGTGACCAACTTTACATACCGAGACTTCTCCATGCCTCCGTAAGCACGTTAAGCCGTTGGTCCCTGCTGCCATTCGTGAATCTTTGACAGTCGTTACGGGTCGTCAGAAGCCCGAAAGTCTGACAACCAGTCTTACCAAGAAAGGCAGTCGCTCCATGTAAAATACTGGTATTCAGCTGCATCCAGTTAGACTGGAAGCTGACCCCGACATAGTTGGAAAAAGGCTAGGCAAATTGATTGAAGTTTACGTACTAAAAGCGATCAATAACTTCCCATTTTTGCACCTCGATTTTGAGACTGCTTAAAGTTCGATTTCCGCAGAGATCAATCGGTGACTATACAGGCTGGCCTAAAAGTAAACGTCAAGCCAGAAACGTGTGATGTGATAGGCAAGTTGGTGACAGTTAACAGAAAAATATTTAAAAATCTTAGTCTTATGTACAAGTTCTAAAAAACACGAACTTTAAAAAAAAATACAGCCTGTGATGGATCTTACAAGTACTTACTATGACTACAAATCTTCACTCTTTCTTAATTTTATTTTGTAATGTAACCCTGAATAACTTTTCTATAAATTTCAGCCTAAAATAAAAACACACCTGCCTCAGTTTTAAAGAAAATATAATTTTTTGCCCAACTATGCACTCAAAATTGGACGTAGTTATGCTATAACGTTCCAATCCACAAGGTGGTCAAAATTGAGTTTTTGAGCCCAAGCTAGGTATTTTGACAAGTATATAATAAAATAATGTTTATTTATTTAGTTGAAGTGATACATACTACTTAGTTGTA
This sequence comes from Dicycla oo, assembly GCA_948252095.1. NCBI lineage: Eukaryota > Metazoa > Arthropoda > Insecta > Lepidoptera > Noctuidae > Dicycla > Dicycla oo. The sequence continues at coordinate 21,229,485 of OX411726.1, read as the reverse complement.
CTCGCTACCAAAAAAAAGCGTACCACAAAATTAAAAAAACGCGATTTACTCAGTTCGACCTGCGTGTGGATTGGAACGTTATAGCATAACTACGTCCAATTATTACATCACCCAACTAAAACTGAATAAAAAAAATGTACTTATTATTACAATTATTTCTTTAAATACTTTTCTGTTAACTGTCTATCATCCGTTTCCGGCTTATTGTTAATTTTTGGGACACCGCGTATGAGTTTCCGAAGTGTTTTAGTAGAGGTATTTGTAAAGAAGCTTGTTCGAGAAAGTACTGCCGTCATGCCTATTTGTACCGCGTAACAGCATTGCTGGGTTCCGGCAAGTTTGGTTTCAGGTGAAATAACTGGCACATGAATAACAGTTGCCTAGCTGGTATCTCTAGGATGGCAAATTACCTGTGAGCGCGATGTCTCTGGTATTGAAAATGTCCATAGGCGATAATGACTAGTGTGTTTCACGAAAGAATTCCCTTGCCGTCATGTTGGTAGCGCGGAAATCAGTGTTTAGGGGGAAGCGTTAGGGTAGCTCGATACATTCAATTTTCTTACGTTTTTTGCAATTTACAAGTCTGTATTAGATTGTAAGTTGATCAAAATATAATTTGCGGCCTTAACAGGTATCTATTTACATAATTAGAATAATTAAAGTGATCAATACAACTCTTTAAGACCAGGTAATCCCAATGAGTGACTATTTCAAGACATTTCAGGATTATATTAACTTAAGGAGTTGTATTACTGATTCTAATGATTATAATTCTGTAAAAACATCTTTGTTACGGCCGCAAATCATACTTTGTTTAACACACAACTTAATACTGACTTGCAAATTGCAAAAGAACGTAAGATAATTTGAATTTCGCGAGCTACCCTGACGCTTCCCCCTTAAAATTATAGGTCAGACAGGAGAGCCAACTACGGCGAAGGGAATTCTTTCGTGAAACGCGCTATACTTGATATGAACAAAAATTTTGTCAAACTTTTATTGGTTTAATACGAGGCTTTTAGCTACTTTGTATGTCTGTATTTTATTTCTTTTTTTCTTTCTTCTTTAATATCAAATGGCTGAGTGGTTGCTGTTTGCCACGTTGGCACCATTTCAACGACCTGAACTGAAAACTATTCATACACTTTTTCTCAATACTCCTTTGCTATTCCACAGAAACAACAACTTTTAGCTTTTTACAATTTTGTAGTGTATAGTTTGACCGATACCGCTGGCGATATAATGGGCTTAGTGCAGGACACTTACGGTGAGTTGCACGAAACCAACATTAGATTAATACATTAGGCGCGGCAGACGCACATGCGCGTTTTCGGACGTTCACCAGGTGCTTGACGGCGCGTATGCGCGTCCATACAATTTACATAACTTTCTTCGAGTGCGGCGCGCCGCACCTGTGCGTTCGTTGTGCATCTCTATTGTTTCGAAAACATCGTAAAATAAGGGTCGGTAAGGGTGTAGCATAAAGAAGCGTTTGCATAAAGAATTAAGCAGATAATGTGTTAAAGGAGACTTTAAATTGATACTGTCACTTTCTTTTTGATACAAAATGTAAGGGATTGCGTGAATTTAAAATCTCCGCCAAACTAATTTTGGTTTCGTGCAACTCAACTTAAGCCCATGGTTTTTAGTGCATAGACATGTGCTACTTTTAGTAGACTATAAATTGCATGCTTTTAATCTTTGTACAAGAAATATATATTTTTCTGTTTTCTTTCTTCCAGAGATAATCCCTCGCACGCTAGCGCAGAACTGTGGTGCTAACACGATCCGTACACTAACCGCACTGCGCGCGCGTCACGCGGCCGGCGTCAGCTCGGCCGGCATCGACGGCGAGAGCGGCGAGATCGTCGACATGGCCGTCAAAGGCATCTGGGAGCCGCTCGCTGTTAAACTGCAGGTAGGTTCTCAAATAAAATAAAAACAATAAATATAACTTGCAACTACTTTCTAATCAAAATCAAAAAGTCATTTATTGAAACTAGGCTGAGAATCAGCACTTTTCGAACGTCTTACATAAGACAGTCCCCCAAAAAGCCCGCCCTTCACGACTTCTTAGTGCTTTAGTTCTAAAACCTGAAAATAAACTACTCAAAACAAAATAGGGCCCACGCGGTTTTTATCATCGAAAATGAAAACTGACAAAACAAATGTATTTTTTATGAGTAGATATATGTTGAGAGTAAGGAATGATAAGAATTCATAAACATCTAAGTTTTACGGTAAAACACTTGAACTTGCCCATAAATAAGTTTGAAGTAACATGCCAATACTTTTTGTGAATAAATCGTGATGGGCCCTATGTTTTGAGTAGTTTAAATTTGATAGCAGTATATTAATTATAAATAAGTTTTACGATCGTCAGTCATGCAAATTTTGTAACCGAGCGCGTCAGTCAGGCGTTGATGTTGCAATCCGCCCGCCGCACCAAACGCTTAGAAAACCGAATGACTGATGGCAGGCTATTTTTTTCTCCACCAATGTGATGTAATATAAAAAAAAGCCTTTAGAAAGGGCATGCAATTTTTTGTTGCTCGCCTCCCCGACTATAACAAATATAGGATAGAATTGTACATCAGACCACATTATTTATTTTATTTATTTATTTATTTATTTATTTATTTTAGTACATGGAGGACTTACAGCTAATAAAAACAAATACAAAAAGGATACCATAGACACCCGAAAGCCAATTACAAGTCCTCACGTATAGACTTATAATAATAATTTACAGTGTGAGCACAAAAAACACATCGCCTAAATTGAAGTAATACACTTAAAATACTTAATGCGCAATAATTTGACTAATATAATAGAGAAATTAACAAAATAACAAAATCAAACAATATTACCTACCGCTACTTGAAAAATTTGAGGCTTAAACACCTTCTGGCCGAATTCACACTAATTGAAAATGGATCAAAATCGTGTTCCTTGCAAATATCATTGAAACTTTTGCTTGCGCGCACAATGTAGCTGTTCTGTCTATAATTCGAAGATGTATGAGGTACACGTATGGGTGGATTAAAACGAAGTGCTTTCCTTGGCACATTAAAATAAAATTTTGACAATAACTCGGGGTTATCAATTTTGTTATTGAAGATTTTCAACAAAAATAAACAATCTGCAATATTACGTCGATCTATCAGTGGTAGCAAATGATACTTCTTACAAAGTCCAAGATAATCGGTTGAATGATATGGAATCATTTGGTGAAAGCAAAGATATTTTATGAAGCGTTTTTGGATGTTTTCTATGCGGTCAATGTATTTATGGTAACGAGGATTCCATATCTGAGACGCATACTCTAGCTGACCTCTTACAAAAGTGCAATACAATATTTTTAGTGTTTTAGCATCAGTAAAACACTTAGAGAGACGTATTATAAACCCAAGCAGTTTAGAAGCTTTCTTAACAATTGCGTCAATGTGTGTGTCAAAAAGTAACTTACTGTCTTGATGGACGCCCAAATCACGAATAGTATCGCACCTTGGCAAGATCTGGCCCGCCAAAGAATAAGTAGTGGTTAGGACTGCACGCTTTCTAGTGTAAGTGATCACCGAACACTTGGATGGGTTGAGATCAAGTTTATTAGCCCGACAATACTCTTCAAGCCGATACAAGTCAGCCTGAAGTGCTACTCTATCTTCGAGCGTTGAAATAGTGGCAAAAATTTTCATGTCATCGGCAAAACATAATAGTTTGGATGAATGGAGGCACTGGTCGATGTCGTTCACATAGACTACAAATAAAAAAGGACCAAGCAATGAACCCTGAGGTACTCCGCTGGGCACGTTTACCCAACTGGACATATAATTATTAAGTACTACTGCTTGTGACCTGTTATCAATGTAAGAAGAAAACCACCTCAAGAGGTCCCCACGGATGCCCATATAGTTTAGCTTCTTTATCAAGGTATCATGGTCGATCCGATCAAATGCCTTGCTATAATCTGTATAAACCACATCGACCTGTTTACCATTATCCATAGCATCCGTAATGTAATCATTAAATAAAATCAGGTTAGAAGTGGTAGACCGTCCTTTCAAAAATCCATGCTGAAAGGAGCTGAAAGAGTTAGCAAGGGCGGAATATAACTGATTAAAAACAATCCTCTCAAATATTTTAGCTATTACGCACAGCTTGGATATAGGCCTATAATTAGTAATCTCGGTTTTAGACCCCTTCTTATGTACGGGTGTAATAAAAGCAGTTTTCCATACTTTAGGGACTACACCTTGACTCAAAGACTTGGAAAACAAAATCGAGATAGGTAGGGCAATGGAAGGCGCACATTTAATTAGAAACTTAGATGATATGTTATCAGGGCCAGAACCTTTAGTTGGATCCAAGTGACGAAGTAAGCCGGTCACAACATCAACATTCACTTCTATGTGACAAATGTCAGATGAAGTTCTGATAGTATCAGAAAGGACAACAGGAGGTGGACTGGGTGTATAAGATGAAGTAGGGTTAAGGAAAGTCGACATGAAATAAGATGAAAAAGCCTCACAAATAGAATCTCCAGTGAGTAATGTTTCATTATTATAATTTAATGTATTGGGTATAGTATTAGCGTTGTAGCGATTTTTAACAAAGGTCCAAAAGTGTTTAGGGTTAGCTTTAATGGATTTTTCAGTTTGATTAAGATAACATTTATAACAAGAAGCTTCCATAGTCTTGACTCTGTCACGTAGATATTTAAAAGTTAACTCGTCAGATTTATTTCCGTAAATCTTGAATTTTTTTAGATATTTATATTTTTCTTTAATTGTTTTAACGAGTGCTGAGCTGAACCAGACTGGGTATTTGTTATTACATACTAGTTTTTGTGGTATATACTTGTTTTGAAGCTGTTTTATAGTATCTATAAAGTACTCAACCGACTCATCCAGTGATCGGATTGAAAACTCATGTTCCCAATTAGTGCAAGAAATCTCGTTATTTATGGAATCAAAATCGCCTTTGCCATAGATATATCGCAGCCGTGGCGCCTGGTCAAGGGGAGGTATTTCAAAGATGTCAATATTAATTAACAACGCTGGATGATAGGGATCAATAGGCACTAGAGGTTCAACACACTCACTAACAACGGCTAACTTATTTGAGAGGACTAAGTCCAACAGTTTCCCGTACCTATTAGCTACCCCATTATACTGTCCAAAGTCCAGCGTGCACAACTCGTCCGCGAACAAACATTCGTCACTGGTGGCGGGGTTCACTGGGACAAACGAAAGGTTACTAGATTGAGCCCACGTGATTCCACTCATATTAAAATCACCTAAAACTAAAAATACATCTGAAGTTCTATTCAGAGCTGTATGGTTCAATTTGGACAGGAAACAATAAAAATAGGAATATCTAAACATAATAATGTTGCAAGTGGCGCAAGAAGCTGTTGGTTGCAAGACTAATCTTATTTATCTCCATGAAGGTTTACAGATAACAGATAGTGACAAGAAGATGAACAGTATTATGTTCTACTGACTCATAGAGAAACTAATCTGTTTCCCAAGACAGCAGCAATCGAATGATAACAAACAAAAGTCATAATTAATTAACCATTTTATTGACGAATATATCAAACGACAACGCTCTTGGAAGTCCTTTTTCTATCTCATCAGCGCGTACGATTTCCAAACTTAGTTTTTGTTTACCATAAACTTGTGATCACACAAATCAACAAAATGCAGGGAAGTATTTTTCTGCGATTTCAGAGTTGGTCCCATAGCATAAGTTTTCAGGTTTAATATAAACAAAAGCTAAGGCTCAAAGGCTGTTTATGAGAAAAGTAAATGCTGTGGTAAAAAATATACAGTACAATTGCAATATTACGTAATCACGTCGGGGTCACCAGTATAGACGCATGAGGAACTGGGTGTAAAGTTCACTCATCCTTTATAGGAACAGGAGGATCCTCCGACCAGATGGGTGTTGTGTCTGGTGGGATACTGCCCGACGGTTGATGGCGGGACGTTGCGTATATGCTAGTCGCGCAGTAAACTGTGTTTGGCGATGCACGGTTTTGAGTGATATCAGTATGATGCGTAGTTCGCATGTGGCGATGTAGATGCTGCCACAAAATGTGGCGTTAAGGCTTACTGCTTTTTTAATAAATTAGGCGCGGCAGACGCACATGCGCGTTTTCGGACGTCCACCAGGTGCTTGACGCCGCGTATGCGCGTCCATACAATTTACATAACTTTCTCCGAGTGCGGCGCGCCGCACCTGTGCGTTCGTTGTGCATCTCTATTGTTTCGAAAACATCGTAAAATAAGGGTCGGTAAGGGTGTAGCATAAAGAAGCGTTTTCATAAAGAATTAAGCAGATGATGTGTTAAGAAAGTATAACAGTTATGTATAGATTTGTTGAGCGTTGTAAGGATTTCTGTGTTGCATTTGCACCTATACTGTGAGCCACGATCGCGATTACCAGTGATCTATGACTCTACAATCGTGTTTTGTGGTTTTTGGCGCTGTTGCTTTTAAAGCCTTGTATTTTTTTTATATTTCGTGTTTCACGAACTGTCGCCAAATACATATTTTTCTTTCTTTCTTCTTTTTTTTCCATAGAACATTTTAAACAAATGCAACATAGTTGGTCACAATTAAAATAGACTGGTTTGTAAAACGAATAAACAATAGAGTTTCTTCCTGTGTACTCGCGACATGCTTGGTAACCAGAAATATTGGATTTCTTTATTTTCTTTAGGTACACTTTCCATCTGCATCCTACATGTTTTTCCTAGTTTTTCATGGTATTCATATACTTTTTCAAACTAAAATCATGTTTATTTCAAATTGCAGGTATACAAAACAGCAGTAGAGACAGCGATCCTGCTCCTCAGAATCGACGACATTGTTTCCGGTTCCAAGAAGAGGGACGGCAACGAACCGGCTGCGCCCTCACAGATGGCCGGCATGGGCATGGAGTAACTCTACACTAGCTATTACATTCTAATTTACATGCTCAAGGACTAAATCTGTAGCGCTCTGGAGGTTTAAATAGATGATCTTTTATTTTGGCTATGGTTCATCATATGGAACATCACCATAGTTTTTTTGCAGTCCATGCATTGATTCAGGTTTAAAAAGAAATGATAAAAATAAACAATAGGATTCAGTCTGGCGACTAATTTGATAACAATTGAAAATCAACTTTAGTTGCTTTTGGATAAGGCATAATAAAACACATTGTGTTACGCCGATGGTCGAAGCAAACCCTGTGCATCGAGAGTTGGTTGTCGTCGTGTAGACGATGTGCTAGCAATGCGTAGTCATGTCGCATCTGTGCAGCGTACATATTCCACGAAAGTTTAAGTTGAGATGCAAAGGGAGCCGGAATGACTAGATTATTTCAAATAAAATAAGGTTGTCTATTTTCTACTTCGGCGAAATTTTCCAAAGATTGGTTCGGTTTTGTGTTGTAAGCTTGGAGTTAGTTGTTTGCCTGTCTACAATACTCACACTAAGTGAAGTTTTCTTATTATACACATAGGTATCGTTAGCCAGTATCAAGATGTTGCTTATAGGCCAGTTTTAGGTTGTAATGGTGCACGCATAGAACGCTAGCCCACCCAAGAGCACCTTAGCACACCCTAGTTGACTCGAATCCATCCATAAATGTTACTTATAATCTAATTTCTAAGGAATGAACGACAAAGACCAGGCCTAAAGGAGTATTTTCAAAACTTTTTACTACAGATTTAATTCTTGAATGTGTCGGAACCGTATTAAAAATAACTAGCTTTTAGTTATCGTGAAACTCGAAAGTTTAAAGACCAGTTCCGCGATATGGTATAAATAACTTTCGCTTAATCTAGTGCTAACGATGCCTTATTTATAGCGTTCCATCACTTTATTAAAATAATAAGTTCTAATGTAATAACTACTTATCATATGACATGTTTCGTCTGTACACAAGAGTGCATTTAAGTTCATGTTAATTGCTATTTTAAAAACTGAACAATAATAGTATTAAAGTTTTATGTATCTACTTAATGCTTTGTTTTTATTTTTTCTTCAATATTTATTTTATAATTTTCAAACTATTTACCACAAAAACTTGCTTGATGCTGGTATGCTGTTAATTTAGCCATGCTGATTAGTTATTGTGCAAAATATTTTATGATATGGAAGTAAGAAAACCACTGATAAGAAATAATTTCTTAAATATTGATTCTAATTCTATATTTTATTAAAATCCATTGTAATTTGTTATCAAGTAGTTTTATTTATATTGATAGTAGTATGGTAGATTTATTTATTTTTATTGTTTTATTTATATTTTAAGAAGCAAATTAATCATACGAACGGATTTCGATGCGATTTGGCACACAGGTAGACCATGACCTGGGTTAGGACATTTTTTTATCCCGGTGGTACGTCCAATGGGATAATAAAATTTTCGACCTATACGTGGGTGAAACAGCTGGCAAAAGCGGCTAGAAATATACCAGGAGCATGAACATTACGATGCAAAAATCGAGAATCGTTCTTTGTTGCTGTATTGCGAATTCCGACAAGTCAATCTGCCTAGCCTTTACTCAATTATGTTGGGGTCGGCTTCCAGTCTAACCGGATGCAGCTGAATACCAGTATTTTACATGGAGCGACTGCCTATCTGACCTCCACAACCCCGTAACTGGGTAATTCGATACCCGTTGGTAAGACTGGTTGTCAGGCTTTCGGGCTACTGACGACCAGTCAAAGATCCACGAATACGATCCTGAAATACAGAAGAAGAGAATCACCCATCAAGGTCACCCATCCCCGGCAAGCGTAGCTTAACCGGATGGATCGACCCGGTCGGAATAAAAATACCAAATTTAACATGGTAACCATGCCATTGATGATAAAAATCTGATTACAACATTAAAATATCAAAAGTATTATGTGAATACTTCCGCAATGTATGGGGAATGTTTTTGACCAAAATGTTAGATAATCTCGCCGATCGCAGATGGGGCTCGGCAGAGAGCGGTGGCGCGACAGGCGACACGCTTCCACGTGCACATTGTTACTAACATTTCAAATGTATCTACAGTTATTTGTATGCGTTTCCATTGATGTAGTTAAGTATGTGAATGGTAGTTTTATTAATATTATGTATCATCATCATAAACTCAACGTAGCATAGTCTCACCACAGGGCAAAGACCTCTTCTCATACAGAGAGGCCACGAGCATTGATTACCTCGGCTACTCAAGGAGGATCGGCAATTGCAGACATTAATTAAAACCCCCCTTATACGTTAATCTTTACGTCATCAGTGGTTTGCCACAATGGTTTCGATATTTTTTTTTTTTTTTTATTTCTGATGGGTTTGCTCTTGACTATAGTCTAGGTCAGAGGTGACAGAGACAAAGTCGACGATGGAGTCAGCTTACCCAGAAGAAGCCTGTTCACTCTCATTTTGAAGAGGTTAGGGTTGTATGCGTTCGGAAACACAGACGCAGGTAGTGAGTTCCACTCCTTTGCTGTGCGCATTATAAAAGACATTTGGAAGCGCTTAGTGCGAATTGGTGGAATAGCAACTAGGTAGGGATGGTAACAGGCAGTGCGTCTAGATGTCCGATGGTAGAATGGGGCCGGTGGAATGAGGTCGTGGAGTTCTCGGGCACACTCCGAAGCACAATCTGTAGGAGACCGACAAGCAGGCAACCTTGCGGCGATGAGCTAAGCTATGAAGTCCCATTTTGATTCCCATTTTTGCCGTTATTTTACTCGGTAGATTAGCCCGAATATAAACTACCTATCTTAGAATTTGTATCCAGTGGATAAGTACTGGAAGTAGGTAGGTACACACATTGTAGGGATAATGGGTGGGTGCCATTAAGGATCACCACCTTTAGGCATAGTTTGCTAGGCACCACGAAGTCTCACCCAGAAAGTTGCAAGTCATTGGTAGCAAGCTGCTCTTATGATCACGGTAAAAGCTATAGCAGGAATGGCGAACCAATGGCACGCATGCCATTGGTGGCACGTAACAAAATACTTTGGGCACGACATGACTTCAAAAATTTAGGTACTTACTACCTTTTCATCTAGTTTGCAACAGCAAAAATCGCGGTAATTTGTTCCTTCATTTAAATAAATATAAAACTGGGTATTATTGTGAATAATATATCTAAGGTATAGGTTATTCATACACGAAATCTCTTAGAGTCATTGTATTCATGATTATGAACAACTTTTACTATGGACCAAACCTGACATCGCGAAAAAAGAATCAACTGTCAAAAGAATCAAATTTATGTTCGTATAACTCGTGAAAATATATGGAACTGCAGATTTTTTTCGTGATTTCAGGTTTGGTCCTATAGTAAAAGTTGTTCATAATGTTGAGTCGTGTATAAATAGATAGACCTTCTATAATTTTTTCCAGTAGTCACTAAGTTAGGATTGTTTGATGGCACGTCATGGCCACATTCATTATTTTTTTGGAAAAATGGCACGTAGATGTATAGAGGTTCGCCATCCCTGAGCTATAGTGTGCGTGCAAGTGCTAGTCACCGCCTGAGGTATGTGAGTGGTGAGACAGGTAGGGCGCGATTGACAAGATAGGCAGACTGAGTAGCTTGACGTGTCTACCTCCCCGTCTCACCGCTCACTTACCTCAGGCGGTGACTAGCACTTGCGCGCACACTAACACTCGGTTTTTGATTTGAGAATTTTTCAAACTCTGCTTTAGTATTACTTAAGAAGATAAAAACCGGCCAGGTGCGATTCGGTCTCGCGCACAAAGGGTTCCGTACTATTATCTATAAAAACGACAAAAAAACATGTTTGTTGTATGGGAGCCCGTTAAATATTTTATTCTGTTTTTTTTAGTATTTGTTGTTATAGCGGCAACAGAAATACATCATCTGTGAAAATTTCAACTGTCTAACTGTCACGGTTCATGAGATGCAGCTTGATGACAGACGGACAGCGGAGTCTTAGTAACAGGGTCCCGTTTTACCCTTTGGGTACGAAACCCTAAAAAAGCCCACGAATTTAAAATTCCTTTGCAAACAACTTACACGTTCTCAACTTCAAATTCTCAAATCAGAAACCGCGTGTAAGATGAGATTGCTAAGTAAAATGGCAAACGTAATCCATACACACATCTGCTTACTCCCCATTCAAAAGCCGTAATCATACCTACATTTTCCCATCAACCGTATCACATAGGTTTTCGTAGTTTACAATGGAAACGGTGTTCAATTGTGCTGACAAACAATATGGTCGCAAGCCGTGACCGCTGGTCGGTCGGACCCTGTCGCCATTACCCTGCTGAACTTCGACGAGGCTGGTTACTGTGGCTGGATTATGATAAGGTAAGACTCATCTTTGTAATATGATAATTTTATATTATAATTAGCAAGCGCCCCTGCAGCCCTGCTTCGACTTGTACGACGTGATAAAACGTCGAGATTTCTTTATTTTATTATAGTTTAATTAATATTCGTGTATCACATACAAACCTTCCGCAAATAATTATCTAAATGAAGGTGAAAATCGCAACAAAATTCGTTGCGTAGTTTTGAAGAACATCGCGGTCACACGAAAAGCGACTTTATACTCTACTATTTATAGAGAGATTAAGATATTTATTAAGTAAACTAGCTTTTGCCTGCGGCTTCGCCCGCGTGGATCGGAAAACTATACGTATAAACCTTCCTTTTGAATGACTATCTATTGATGAAAACCGCATTAAAATCCGTTCAGGAGTTTTTGAGATCATCGCGAACATACAGACGCGGCGGGGGACTTTCTTTTATAATATGTAGTGATAGTGATTATTTCAGTTCGAGGTGCCTAAATAAGTAGTTTGCCGGGATGGAAATGGTATGATGTACTGCCATGACAATAATGATTATTTTTGCAAATATTTTTTCCGTACGGGATTTGAACCACTTACATATAACTCGTTCAGTCAGCCACTGCGCTTTCCATGCCGTCATTTTGTGTCACCTCGAGTTGATGACTAATCCATTGCACTCACTTTGGCTCCTGGCTTGATTGACTGACAAACATAACAATCTTCAAACTTTTGCATAACGGCTTGCTTCAGTGATTGCAAGCGTGGTTGTAAAAACTTGATTTTATTGAAAACAGTAAGATTTACCAGCCAGGAATTTCGAGGCATCAATCCAAAGTGCTGTGTGAGCTGTGTTTAGCTTCAATCAGCTCCTCACCAGCAAACTATTTCTGCTTAAAGTTTTTCCTTTGTTTGCCCTTTTTGGTACGACTTGCGTAGGGTAGGCACCTAATAATCAATTATTTTTGCGTAGAGATAGTAGACTAATCTTGGAAAAATATAAAATGTGTTTAGCGCGATTGGCTGGCTCCTGAAATAAACGTAGTATTTTCTAGTATTTTCTCGGCAAAATTGGTCACGGTGCAACAAGTTTTGGGTTGTGCTCTGTCCGGTCTCTGAAGGAGTCTCTCGAAGATTTTGGTATAGGTAGGTAGGTACTTATTTGCCTATCGTTGTATTGGTTTCATCACTATTTCGTTTGTATGCAGATACGTTCTGAATAAGTTGCACGGTTCAAAACTGCGTCCTACGGTGGGTGATGAGATAAACCATTAAAACTACAAAATATGGAATATGAATCGCTAATGCTTGTTACTTGTAAGCAATCTTGATCATTTTTACAGTAGGCTAGAAAGGAGCATGTGAATAATTTAATTCAATATTATTCATATTCACTGACTGAACTACCTAAACTCGGTTACTGGCACTATTTGAACCTATTTATAAGGCTAATGATCTTCTTGGTTACCATGAATACATGTTGGTAATATTCTCTTTACTGTTTTCGTTAATCGTTTACACCTAAAGCAAGTTGTCATAATTATTTGTCTGAGAACGTCAATACATGTTTTAGATGTCTTTTACAAGAGTTGTCGAAAACAAATATTACACAACTTGTTGAGGACAACAGGATTGTTGAGCCACTAGCTCTTGATTGTGTTACACGAATGCCGCCCGTGAAATAAATGAATTTGCCATAATTATGTGACATTTCAATAACGAAAAACGGGCGGCATTCGTGTAACACAACCAAGTTAAGATGATAAGCTAGTGGCTCAACAATCCCGGTTCGTGACTGTACATCACACAGTCTATGAGTCCTCCCTGTCCCAAAAATCGCCTCGAGAGTTTAAAAGTAAGTGTTTTTTAATTGATTGGTTAGATAAAATGCTGTGCTGGTAAGACATTACCATAAATTATTAAGGTACTCATGCGTGTTAGGTCCTTTGTAAACGGCACGGTTTCTTTACGGTACGGCGTATAAAGCGCGCCGTAGAAAAAGGTGTCTGTCAACAAGCTTCCATAGTGATTCATACAAGGCCTGCACATCGAATCGCCATATGTAGACACGGCCACAGATTAATACAGATGGGACACTCTGCAGTTTAGGTATGAAGCTACAAGTACGCGGCGGGCCTATCTCACTGGGCCAATTCACTGCCGTGGTCAGAAGGTATAAGAGTTAAGCGTTAGAAAGAGAGGCAACTTGTAGGTGAATATAATATGTAAGAAGCGTTGTTCCACTTGAATTGCACTGTATTGTGTCGTAGCAAGAGTCGCTTTTTATTTAAATGATTTTGCGGAGTGTTCCATCTGTATTAATCTGTGACACGGCGTATAAACCGTGCCGTAGAAAAACGTCTCTGTCTGTCAACAAGCTTCCATACTTCCTTAGTAATCCATACTACCTACACTGACGACCGTGCCTATACACGGGGAATAAACAGTAGTTTTTCACGACGTGAAAAACGTGTGTGTACAGATTTCATACTGATTTCCCAAATCGTTTTTATCTAGGCATATTAGAAGTGTATTTTCGTTTTCGTCATGTTGTCTTTATCTATCGGCGTTCAGTTACGATCTGTGATGTCCCATTGTTTCTCATAAGTGACCTAGGTTTTGTTCCTTTGTTTAGGTAGATGGATTGAGTCGTTTTGTTAATTCGAATACGCTTAGAACTTTAGAACATAATCATTTTAGACTGAACAGAATTATATTTAGCTTCTCTAGGATGAAGAGGTCGAATTCTAATTGAAACAACGCGGTTTTTATAAGACCATGGCAAGTTGAGGCCATCAAACACTGACTAATTTTGGCATTCTAAAAAATAAGATAACACCAGATTTACGGTCTTTCTGGTACCAAACATGACAAACACAATGACAAATATATTCATGGTGTTTGGAAGCTGGGTGCAAAGCTTTAAGGGAGTGATAGTTGACATTTAGATCGAGTTGAGCCATAGGTAGAGACAGTCACGAACCGGGATTGTTGAGCCACTAGCTTATCATCTTAACTTGGTTGTGTTACACGAATGGCGCCGTTTTTCGTTATTGAAATGTCACATGTCAAATTTCAAGGGCGGCATTCGTGTAACACAACCAAGTTAAGATGATATGCTAGTGGCTCAACAATCCCGGTTCGTGACTGTATATGTCTTAGACGAAGTAGATTTTTTATTTTTAACATCGTTCGCGTCATGTAGTTTGCCGCTCTGAAGTAGGCTACAAATGACTGCGCAATAGTCAATATCTATACTAAAACAGCAGCGGCAAAGTTATTTGACGCGAACTATACAAATGACGATTTTCAATGACCATCAGGGATAGGCGATCGCGCACAAACCTTATCTGCTCTTAGAGGAATGGAATCGTTTTATAGGTTATTTAGCGGTTACCCTTTTTCTATTGGAAATTATTTATGGCTAGGGCCCTCCGTCCGAGGAAAACGGAGAATCGAAGCGAAAAGAAGTTGTGGAAATCTATATTTATTAAGTAAGTTCTTTGCTCTTCCTCAAAGAGTTGGTAGGTAATTGAACTTGTTTGATCATTCTGTCCAGCGCGAAACGATCAATATCAAACCTGTCAAGATTTCAGCATCAACGGTTCCCAGGTTATTTGAATAGCGTGATCTGATAATCATGATACACAGGGCTAACGGCCATGCCCTTAACTAGGTCAGTGCCTTCAATGGGCAGGATAACGGCATCGATACATTAATGTGGGCTTTGTGGAGCGGAACATCAGTCTGTCACCAAATTGTCGTGTCGTGGGATCCCCGTGCACTATTGTTGAGTTTGACGACTATTGTGACGATTTTCTTTAGTTATTTTCGGGGTTCGTCGACTTTGTGCAGTTAATTTATGCAGATTAACATCTGAGAGGGGAACAAATGCGGAATTTTGTTTATGGTTGTAGTTCCATACAGCTGATCTATTCTGTAAAAATCTAATCGTGAGGTGAAGTGAGCTTCAAGTGAGCTGTCAGATAGAATGACAGCTCACTTCAAGCTCACTTCACTTAAGTTTTCACGGTGAGATGTTTACAGAATAGCCTGCTGTTTCCTTATAAGCTGAGGTGCTTCTTCACCACACAGCTATACAGGGCCTACCAACTGATTCATTTGTTACGCTCCTTTATTCTTACGTATTATTATAAACATTATAGTCAAGTCGTTCCCAGACAACATTATGCAACTCTCTCTGTCCGTGGTTAGCATTAAAGATGACTTTGGCTTTTTCACTACCTACATCCTAATTTATAAATGCAAAAGTGAGTTTGTTTGTTCGTTTGTTTGTTACGCTTTCACACTAAAACGGCTGATCGGATTTGGATGAAATTTTGCACATGGGTAGACCATGACCTGGATAGAACATAGGATACTTTATCCCGGTAGTACGTCCCCGTGGGATAATTTCCGACATGGGCGAAGCCGCGGGCAAAAGCAAGTACTTACAAAATAATTTCGTTAAACATGGTCCCTATACGCTGTTTCCTTCACACCTTAGTAAAATACTAAATACTTATGATAGGACAAAAAATGTGATATAGAGACTAGAGAGTTAATAACTTAGTATAAGTAGTCCACATAGAAGTGCGACATTGTGATTATCCTCCAATTATTTGGGCCTACCTAGGTATTATGTAGCAATAATAGTAGTTTAACTATTTCTATGTCCTTGGTACGAAATTATAGTCATCATTATTTGCTCATCACGCCATTGATATGGTAGCAATTTTTAAAAATGTAACGTGCTCGTCTCCAATTTGCTTTGCAAGAGCTAAACATACTGGACTAAGGACATTTTGTAAAACACCACTTATGTCCCTGCTGCTAAATTTCTACTTCATTAGTTCTAGGTTCGGACTACAGCAACAATTAACGTCTAATTTTATGGGGTAGAGCTGGGGGAGATGCTGGTAATTCTTTTCTAAGTAAAAAATTTTCAAATCTGATGTCTAAGAAACGAATCTCTACGAAATTAGTTTAATGAGATAAACTGGCTCCGCCCCTATGGGTGAATTCGAACAAACTTTTATACCTAGTATAAGTCTTTTGAATAAATTTTGAATTTTTGACAGTTTCTCCATACAAAAACTCAGTCACCAATTTTATTCCACGGATAAAAGTTATCCGACTTTGTTTAAATTAACCCTAGGGTTAGATGGGGGATAAAAGTTTGCATGGAAGTTTGTTTATTAATTGAGGAGTTCTATCCTCTATCTCCGAAGTTCTTCATCGATTCCTCACTAAATTTATATGAGACCACACTGAAAGTATGGTCAGAAAACAAGACAGGAGTTTAAATTTTTCTACAAATATAACAATGGATTGGAAAACCCAGTGAAATGCCAAAACGCGAGGTCGTCCAACCAGCTCAAATGTTTGGCGCATGACAGATAAGAGACGTCACGCTCGGCGGCCGCGCTTCCGACCGATTTCATCACACTTCCGACTGCCCGCGGTCCGTGGTCACTGCACCGACTGTATTTACTTTTATATTATATATTTTATGTATTTTTTTGTTCTAGAATGTAGAGTAGGTTTTTACGTAGGCCATGGGATCTGCGACTCATGACCAAAACAGGCACGCCAAACTTGGCATGCCTAACCTTATATGTTTTTCTCAAAGGCTAAAGGGGGGTGGCTACCGAGTTGACGAATAATAGAGAAGTATGGCAGAAAAAGACATGTTATATATAATGTCATACCCCACATGCCCTAGTAGCCCCACTTCGAATTTTTAAGACCAACTTTCAGTCCCTGTTGCAAAACAAAAATCGGTATTTTTATTTTTTTCTTATTTGCAAAAAAGTTGAGCAAATGTCGTCTAAAACTATTCCAAAATTCAAGTTGATCCAAAATGCATCAGTAGTTCTTGAGATATCCAGCTGTGATAGGCAGACAGACGGACAGACTGAGTCGCACCATAAGGGTTCCTTTTTACCATTTTGATACAGAACCCTAATGAAAATTGCGAAAAGCGAGGCCGCTATAAGCTACATATAATGTATTCTCCACCACTCAATAAATCAAAGTTTTCGAAGTTTTTCAGTTTCTCAGAATGAGATCGCTAAAGTTGGTCATTTAACGCAAAAATGACGGTCGAAATGTAATTGCCTCTTAATGGGCAAAAAAAGATTAGCCTGTTCCGTATAAAATAATAAGTTGGATAGAATGGCTATGCTGCTAGTGTTGCTACCCTTCGATCACTAACATATTCATAAAACAGAACGCAGCCATCATGTGAAAGGCTAAACATAAATGAGTATTTTTTAAATACATTCATGTTTAGCCTTTCACATTTAGCCAAAATTCAACCATTATTTACTATGTTTAACCATTTGTTGAGTTGACTACGGATCAAAAAACCGGCTCTAAGACTCAGTTTAGGTTAGGTTATTTCCAATAGGTATCATGAAAACATCTAAGTGAGACGTCTGAAAATAGAAAACCCAAAAAGGCTTATAAGAACACCCCATTTGAGCGAAGGAAAACATAGACACCTACCTAATTTCACTCAATTAAAATTAAAGTAGGTACCTATGTCCTGAATTGCAGCTGGCTGATCGATTTCAGCAGTAGCAATTTTCTCACGAATCTTCTGCTATACTTTTCATGTCTTGTGTATTAATATTTCAGTGAACAAGCCCAGCATCAACCATGAGGCACTCTAAGGCGATCCTGCTGTGGTGCGGGATTTTGGTCCGCGTTGTCTTCCCCATGGAGGCTCAGCACGAGTTTGAGAAACATACCGAAGTAAGTTGGCATGACAAAACAAGAGAAAAATTAGTTTTGTGAGGTGCAAAAAGCAGTACAAAGATATAGGTAGGTTATTCCGTATTACGTAAAATAATAAGTTGGATAGGTATCTACCCCTTTAAACAGACGCTTTGTTAATGCTTCTTCTCAAATTACTTAAAAAAAACCGGCCACGTGCGTGTCAAACCACGCACAATGAAGGGTTCCGTAGTTGGAATGTATTTATCCCACGAAAAAACTTAACATTGTAGTTGTAAAACATGTTCTCTCATACATTCCAACAAATGTAAGTTTGTACGCACAATTTATGAGAGATTCACCATGTTTGTATAGAACTATTTTCTGTATTTGTTTAAAAATTTGAATGGTAAACTTTCGTCTATTTTCTTAAATAACTTTAAATAATTTATTTTAAAATTATAAAAAAAAATCTATTTGTGACCCTCACAGTAAGCCTTAGCCATAGTAGGTAGCCATTTGATATGCCACACGGTACAGCTTACAAAACTTTATTTTTATTTTTCTTTTATGTCCCCAAAGTGACTCGGTGGACGGACAAGCAGACAGACAGACACACGGGTGATCCTATAAGGGTTCCGTTTTATTCATTTTGAGTAACGGAACCCTAAAAAGAAGTGAGATAAACTCACCTATGAGATACTAGTGTTGGAACCGTAGTAAGTATTTAGTCTTCCTAAAATAGGTACACTGACTCTCCGTAAAATCTAGTCGTGAAAAGAAAAAAAAAATAGAAGTAGAAAGTAATTGTGAGTGCTGATGAGGTGCTGGTAGCGTTGGTGCCGAGTACTGCCGAGGAAGGATTAAAAGGGCAGACAAGTAATTTCACGTGTGTATTGGACCAGTGTCACAGTTGGAAGAGGCATTTTGCCCACAGATAACATACTAATTTACATTTTAATGTTGGTGTTGCAATGATAGTTACTATAATACCCAACAAGTACTGAACTTAAGTTAGTTATTTAGTAAAACTGTGGAAAATCTCCCAGCAAAAACTAAACAACACAAAATAATATCCTTTGATAGGTACTGTTTAATGAGTTTATAATACTCAATCGATCGGTGTCCGCCGGCAATCCTGCACAAGACTTTTCGAAGGCACATGACTGGAAACTGTACTAGGAATTTCCTGGTTATTTTAGGGAATAGGGCTTGTTTTGGGAAAAACGTGTATTGCTCGTGAGAACTACGGATGTGCTGTACACAGACATATAAAGAATAGCAGACCAAACATTCGCTAAAAATTGCGTAGCCATTACGCACACAGAGAATGTTGTCAATACAGGGCCGAACTAGGGCCGATTTCCTTGATAACAAACTAAACTAAATTTAAGTTCAGAGCATCTTTTTCTTTCTATTTCATTAAGAAAAGGACAGACGATAAATATTAGTTTAGTCCTGTCAAATTAAGATACTCCTTATACTAGTTTAGACGTGATTAAAAAATTGGCTACTAAAACTACGTCAATTTACATCAGGCGCTGACTAATTTTACAGCACTAAACTAATATTTATCTTCTGTCCTTTTCTTAATGAAATAGAAAGAAAAAGATGTACTGAACTTAACTTTAGTTTAGTTTGTGAACGAGAGAATTGGCGCCATTATCTAACGATTATGAAACAACCGATATTCTTACTGAAAATCCGCGAAAATCGATATTCTCGGGTTATAAGAAGTGTATTACTTATCAATAAAGTCTTAACGAATAGAACCATCTATATATATATCCGAATAGAACCATCTGTATATCCGTGGTTATTGTAAAAGGCGACTAAGGGAGTATTTTGACAGGACTATGGGCAGCAGTCCACTCTCCCCCTTGTGACGACCGGCTTGTCGGTATAATATATTTTACATACAATAAAAATTTCGTGTTTGTTGCCAAATCCGTCCCTGACTATTTAATGTTGGTTATCAATATGGCGGCGCGGGATTAACATGCCACACGTCAAATTTGTCTCTGTATGAGTCAGTGTTACAACAGGTAACAGAACGAGATGCCATTTACGACTTAACGCTTAGCAAAAAAAGGATAAAGAATCATGTCCATCTATATAAATATAACTATGGATTAGAAAGAAAGAAATTAAAGAAAGAAAGGATTAATGTTTGGTCTGCTACTCTTTATGTCTGTGGTGCTGTAAGTAATTTTCCCTCACAAGTGACAACATCAAAAACACTGACAGGCAGCAGTTAAAATTAGACAGTTAACACAGTGTTGCAAGAAAAAATATTAACTAGAATGTTGCGAGTTTCAACAGATACACAAATCACCTAATAACTCTTTTAAAAAGAGAATATAAAGTACTAATTGACACGAATGTAAAGCTGTTATCGAATAGATTAGCGATAAATAAACTGTTTGTCCTAACATCGCAGTTCACACCTGCACACTTCTTGTTTCTATCAGTCGCGACCGCATAACCTAACCCGGGTTTTAATAATAAACAAGATGTTCTATTCTGAAACTATCGAGCTCACTGTTTTATTTGAAATTAAAACTGTTTTAGCAATGATACAGGATACATATTCTGCAAAAGCCCGATTTTATCGAACATCACGCATTAAATTGTTTCCCCGAAGGGTTAGGTTAGCTAGTACCTCTAGTACACCCACATTTTTGTGCCATGTAATAAGGGTGAAGCAGTCTTACCAAGAGGTATCTTATTACCCAATAGCTGAGTTGTGGATTTCAGATAGGCAGTCGCTCCATGTAAAATACTGGTATTCAGCTACATCCGGTTAGACTGGAAGCCGACCTCAACATAGTTGGGAAAAGGCTAGGCAGATTGATTGTAATAAGGGGCGAGCCTTTTGTCATCAACCGGGCACTAAACCAGACCCCCTGCTACTGAGAAGTTCCAGATAGAAATACCCAATAACACTTTGCTCGACCTGGGAATCGTACCCAGGACATCATGGTCACCAGTATCGCTTGCGACCACTAGACGAACAAGCAGTCGATCTTATCGAAAACAGTTCAAAGCACATGACAGTAAAACATCACTACAGCCAGCTGGCGTGGTTGGTTAAGATACCGCCTATCATGTCGCAGGTCGTGGGTTCGATTCCCACCCAGGACAAACATTTGTGTGCATGAACATGTCTGTTTGTCCTGAGTCTGGGTGTAATTATCTATATAAGTATGTATTTACAAAAAAAAAAAAAAAATTGCATATGTAGTATATCAGTTATCTGGTTTCCATAGTACAAGATCTGCTTAGTTTGGGATCAGATGACCGTGTGTGAAATGTCCCAGGATATTATTATATTATTATTACTAAGTATTTGAAGCACCCCCTAAAACTCTCAGTTTCCTAACGTCTTTCAGTAGATTGAGAAATTGTGCAGAAAAACATTGATTTCATTTTTTTTTTCAATGTGGATAGCTATTGTATGTCCTTTCTAATCATCACTTTTTAAGTTAAACGCAGCAGCGTAGTCCTGGTCGGGGCGCCGATGTAAAACTGCATTGATATATGTATTATGCTTTTTCAAATTGAGTTCACTTTCGAATTGTATGCGGTCACAGTAGGTCGAAACGGACTTAACATAATTTACAATAGCACTAACCGTGCTTATACAGAATAGGACCGCACTTTCGACGGAGTAACTCGTGACTCAGTGTTTACGTGTACCCAGACAGGTCACAGAGCTACCACCCACGAGATTCTTCGCAACCCACCTGCTTAAATACAGCTGTTTTATAACCAACACAAAACTGAAGAAAATTTGTGTTTAGTTTACGGATTCAGTCTGCGAATTGCAAATAAAGAAAAAAATCTAGCATCTTACCTAGCTGTTTTAGAGAATGTCGGTATTATATCTAAACATGGAACGGAAAATGAGGAATTTCGTAAAGTAGGCGAAAAAGAAACAAATACACAAATCTTCGATCGCTACGATCGACTAACAATTATTGGTCCAGGCTATTAATTTATTGAAAACACCGCAAGATATGTCTAAACCTTCAATCTACTAAATAAATAAGTAGGAATTTGTAATATTTACTCCTATTTTTATAATTCCAGATCAACTTGGAGTCAGATTCCGTCAGGGGTCGACGTGGCGTGATCGAAGAAGAAAAATACTACAACATGCAATCACATCATCAAGAGACAAACATGAACATTAATCAGCCATGGATACCAGGTCCCTTGCCTCCCGAAGATCCTACGACCAAAATATCTATCACCAATGAGGTTAAGGAAGTCCTGCCTCTGTATCAAACTACAGAGAGAGTGACTGACAAACCTACAGGTCGTGGAGCGAGAGCTTCTAATGAGAACTGGATCAAACTTCCATTACCTGATCAGAGAGATCAAAGGGATCAGAGAGATCAAAGAGATCAGAGGGATCAGAGAGACCAGAGAGATCAGAGAGACCAAAGGGATCAAAGAGACAATATACTGACACCACCTCAACCTTCAGGTGATCTTATCAATTCCCGAATGCCAAGAGTCAACTTTGTCACTCAAAACAAAGCTTTGGAAACTTCAGAATCTCGTAATGACAAGGAATCTGTTCAAAGAGCGACAAGAACTGACGAATTACGAACAGAATTTGTAAGACCTGACGAAGATAGAGACAGATCCAAATATAAACCAGTGTTTCCACGACAAGCGGTTTATAATCCACAGATTCCAGAAGAATCTAGAAGGTACTTCTACGACGATAGGTATTACCCAGTTCCAGATGACCTATACAGACGGGATCCTTACTACGATATGGTCGACCGAAGACGTTACTACCCATACTATGGCCCAAGAGTGGACAGATTTGATGAAACCTACGATAACACGGTGCCGAGGAAACCGAAAAGAATAATCTATTATGCCCATTTGCCAGAAGTCGTTCGCACTCCACCTAGTGTGGATCTTAGGTATAGATACTCTGTTGATCCTTACAGGCGTTATGATGATGACATGTATGCGAATGCTAGGACTGGAAGGTATGACTACAGATTCAGAAGCAGATACCCATATGCTCCTCTAAGAAAAGATGAGAGGAACTATAGAGATCTCGCCGGAGCAGGCACTGTTGCCAAAGATAAGAAAATAGAAGACAAAGTTACACCTACTCCGATCTTACCACAGAAAGAGGACAAGTTTAAGACGAACATGAACGCTAATAGGAATCTTATAAACAGTCACCAGTATCATGAAAGCGCTGATACTTACCATGAGCCTATTGCACACAAAAGTTTTCCGGATATAGTTCGACCAGACGATGGATACCTTCGATTTAATGACGCTCTATTCCACGGACCAGTCGATGAACCATATCAAAGGAAATATTGATAAGATCAATAAGAAAACCGTCGTTTCTGGCTAGATTTTCAAATGAACCAATTTGAAAAAATAGCCACAAACGACGCACCACGTTTAAGCTATTAATTTTTCGAGAGCATTTAATAACGATGTAGTATTTATTCTTAGAATCAACCTGTAATATAAAATGGAGATTTTACAACTATTTGTGCTGCTAATAAACGTAATAACTGATGGCCTTGTTTTAATTCCGAGGGCTGTGTTCGCGACAAATTGTACAAGTAATAAATCGAGCGTTTAATTTAAAACACGACCGAGGGTGAAGATGAATTTCATTAAGAATTAATTAATGTCATTCTTAAACCGTTCTTGTTTTTCCACGGCGAATAAAAAACATCTGTCGGGGATGTTGAGCGCGACGCGTCTTCTTGAGGTAATTAAGCAATAAATTTTGTGGCTGGCAACATCGCGAGGTGGGGGCAATTACAGTAGTTAAGAAAATGGATGTTCTCCACTCGAAAACGCGTACAAAACCGACGTGACTAATTAAAATGAGGGCTTAGGAAAAATCCTACGACGTGACAGCTTGTAATCAAGGGGATAGATTTTTTTTTGTATTTTTCTTGTTGGCCAGAAGTTCGCGGATTAGTGTCGGCGATAAATTACGGGTAATTAAATGTCTTGGGGTTTAAACGACGGCTTGAGGTTTTTGAAAGGCGCCATTTTGTCTACATAAATCATTTTTAAACAGATTTTCCTGTTGTGATCGTCAACAAAAATATAAATATTTGCAATTTAATTTTTAGTTTTATCGTAAAATCTTTTAAATTTTGGTTTAATCTCATTAATATAAAACCCACTAAGAAGAGGTATGCAGTAAGACTTTCCATTTAGTAGGAGGACCTGAAACCAGACAATAAGCCATAAACGTCAGCCTGGAGGAATGGGTTATTTAGTTAAATTACTAGTACGCGCACTAAGGCGGATAATTGGAAATTACAACTGAAGCTCTATTATAAGGCATTCGTCGAGACATAACGGGACTTATTAAAACTCTATAATTACATAATATTAATATTGCATCTAGTTCTAAGTTTTAATTTCTGTAGGGTATGTATTGGCACTGTCGGAAACTGTCTTAAAGTATAACCTTGTTGAATTTTATATACTTTATAGCAATACTTTCAGTAAGAATAGGAATCAATCAATCAATCAACTCTGCCTTCCGCATCCTGCCTGTCCCAGCCACCTTCTTAAGGTCGTCGGTCCATCTAGCTAGAGGGCCTCCCACACTATGCTTGCCGATACGCAGTCTCCACTCCAGGATTCGTCTGCTCCACTGGCCATCGGTTCTTCAACAAAGCGCTGAGCAACCTTGAATTTGAAGACCAGCTCGACTGTCAGTGTCCAGGTTTCGGCACCACAGCAAGAATAAGAATAATTTGTTGGTCCATTGTTACAAAATAAACTTCAAAAATAATAATGAATTGTTTGCTAGAATATTTAACATATTTGATGTGGTCCCCAAACTAGGTAGCGTTTGTTTTTTTTTTAATTCCAGTCATGTTTTGCCATTTTTTTCCCGTCATCATTAACTTTTAGCAGTTTTCTTTATTCGTAAGTACGTCATCTATTATATATTAAGTTTACATACGTAAGTAGGTAGGTATCTTCTCCAAAGATGTCTGTAGCTTAAATAATTAAATTTGTTGGTACAACATCAAAACTCCCAAGATATGAAGTTTATCCTACACAAACTATCCGAGATCGACGTGTGGTCACAATAGACCCTTGATGAGTTGAATTATTTATACAGAGTCGCCGCGGTGTCCACACGATGTGTTGATTGCGGATAATTATCTCCGATTGGGGACCGATATGAAAGTACGACACGGTGTCACGTCATTTGAAGAGTAATTTAGTGTGAACATCATTTCCTGATACAGTATTTTTATCTCACGAAGCAATACGCGTTTTATTTTTGTTTACGAAGACGCGTACCAACACGCTGTGAATGTGTGTGTAAGCGCAGGAGCTCTCGGTACTGACCCAGACAATGGTGAAGTCGGAAGGGTGTGTGTTATGTGCTGACGCTACTCGTCTTCACGCACACATTCACAGCGTGTTTGTATACTGGTGACATAAAGTACTATACCTATTAAGAATGCAATATTTAACCGTTAACCATAACATGACTGTGTATGCCACAATTCGATTAGAAATATTTTGTAAAAGACCGCAAAAGTTTCTGAAATAGTTATTAATCTGAAATAGCTATAGCACTAATAGCACCTAACATTGGCTACTTATTTAACGTATTAGGCTATAAAAGTCAATCAGTCTAGCCCTTTCCCAACTGATTTTGCAGAAAGCAGCCATGTCGGGAAATGTACAGACGCCAGCACATCAAGCTACTACAATCCATGGCGGCAAGTGTGCTTTTCCTCGGGTGACCCCTCGCGCTGTGCTGACGCGGTTGCGGACGTGATTCGGCAGGGGATGGAATATTTTATTCCATTCTCCGACATCCCGCTCGGTCACAAATCCCGGCCTTGGTATAATGCAGAATGTGCCCATGCTTTTTTTTTTTTTTTTTTTGTGGATGGGAAATCATCAAATAACTTCTCCCGCTCTGGGTGGAGCGGAAGGGCGTGTCAGACTTTTACTGACTAAAACCCACCCGTGTTCCTTCAGTTGCCTATGCCAGGGCCACGGTATCTTTTTCAAACAACCCGCGACCCCAGCGGCAATGTGCCCATGCTGAGGCCCGAAAAGAGACTGCCTACCAAGCCTGGGTCAAGGCCCGCGACCGCAAAGTTAGAGCGCGCAGGGTTCGCGCGAAGAAGAGAGCCTTTAATTCTGCCGCCAAGTTCTGCAAGCGGGTTTTGCGTAGGGCACGTTTTGACCATGTCGGACATATCGGGGCCAGGCTGGCTTCGCACCCTCCGGGTAGTAAACAGTTCTGGTCCCTGTCTAAAGCGGTTGAAACGAATTTCTGTCGTCCCACTTTACCTCCTATGATGAAACCTGATTGGTCGCTGGCTCACTCTGCAACTGAGAAGGCAAATTTATTTGCATCTCTCTTCGCAAGCAATTCACGTCTGGACGCTGGCTTAAAGCAACCACCTACTGTACCTCATTGTGACTCCTCGATGCCGGAGATCGCAGTACACATTAAAGAGGTCCGAAGAGTATTGTGCAGTCTAGACGTGAACAAGGCCAGCGGGCCTGACGGCATTCCAGCGAGAGTGTTGAGGCAGTGTGCGCCTGAACTGTCTCCTGTATTGACACGTTTGTTCCGCCTCTCTCTTGAAAAAAGAACGGTGCCGAAATCCTGGAAGCTTGCAAATGTACAACCAGTGCCCAAAAAAGGCGACCGTGCAGACCCTGCCCATTACCGTCCGATCGCCATTACCTCCATTCTGTGCAAAGTTTTGGAAAGGGTACTGAACAATAAGTTGCTGAACTACCTTGAAGACAATGATCTCCTCAGTGACCGTCAATATGGCTTTCGCCGGGGACGGTCAACTGGCGATCTTCTTGTGTATGTCACGCACTGCTGTGGCGAAGCCATCGAGAAACACGGCGAAGCACTGGCTGTATCGCTTGACATCTCGAAGGCCTTTGACAGGGTCTGGCACGCTGCTCTGCTCAGCAAGCTTCCTGCTTATGGCATCCCAGCTGATTTTTGTAGCTGGATATCAGATTTCCTTAGTGAACGGTCGATCAGAGTAGTTGTTGACGGCTGCTCTTCTGACCTTATGGCTATTGATGCCGGAGTTCCTCAGGGGTCTGTTCTCTCTGCGACTCTTTTCCTGCTGCACATCAATGACCTGCTTCGGCCTGGTATTGTTGGGTACGCAGATGACAGTACAGTTTCAGAGAGATACTTGTCCAGCGCAAAAACCAGCGGGGCTGAAGTTCGTTCCTTGAGAGAGGCCATGGTAGAGCGGACAGATTTGACCTTAAGCTTTGTCTCCCAGTGGGGTGATGATAATCTGGTCTCTTTTAACGCCACCAAAACGCAGGCGTGTCTTTTTACCGCTAAAAAGAGTCGTTTCGCCCAAACTCCTACTTTTCGGGGTACATCTGTTCCTGTAACTGATCGACTTGAGCTCCTAGGCATGGAGTTGACATCTGGTCTCAACTTCGGCGCCACCATCGAGTACAAGGCCCAAACTGCGGCCAAGAAACTGGGCATCCTAAATAGGGTGAAGCGATACTTTACGCCTGGACAGCTTTTAACCCTTTACAAAGCGCAAGTCCGATCCTGCATGGAGTATTGCAGTCACCTTTGGGATGGATCAGCTAAGTACCAACTAGCCGCGCTTGACTCGGTGGAACGCAGAGCTAAGAGGCTCATTGGCGACGTAAACTGGTGGATGCCAAGCTTCATAGCTTGGCTCATCGCCGCAAGGTTGCCTGCTTGTCGGTCTTCTACAGATTGTACTTCGGAGAGTGTGCCCGAGAACTCCACGACCTCATTCCACCGGCCCCCTTCTACCACCGGACATCTAGACGCACTGCCAGTTACCATCCCTACCTGGTTGCTATTCCACCAATTCGCACTAAGCGCTTCCAAATGTCTTTTATAATGCGCACAGCAAAAGAGTGGAACTCACTACCTGCGTCTGTGTTTCCGAACGTATGCAACCCTAATCTCTTCAAAGTGAGAGTGAACAGGCTTCTTCTGGGTAAGCTCACTCCATCGTCGACTTTGTCTCTGTCACCTCTGATCTAGACTAGAGTCAAGAGCAAACCCATCACAAATAAAAAAAAAAAAATCTGTCAAATTTCTTTACTAGATTTTCAACTTTATCGCTAAAGCATTAGGTTCAAGGTTGATTGAGAAAATTTGACAGTTTCGGGTAACTTGACCTGCTGGCGTCTGTATAAACTGAGTTATTGTCGATGGATTTGGATGCATTATGGATGTATGGACAAGGCTGCATTTGACGGCTCATATCTCTGCGACTGCCTATCTGACCTCCACAACTCAGTAACTGGGTAATACCCCTTGGTAAGACTGGTTGTCAGAATTTCGGGCTTCTGACGACTCGTAACGACTGTCAGAGATCCACGAACAACGGTTTAACGTGCTTTCCGAGGCATGGAGGAGACTCGGATGTAAAGATGGTCACACATCCACGGACCAAGCCTAGCAAGAGTAGCTTAGCCTGATGGATCGACCTGTGTGGCTTTTATTACTTATTATGGGTACAAGGGCGTTAATAAATAACTACCTATTTAGTCATTTAAAAAATACGACAGACTAACATATTTATAAACTCCTCCTTTTTTTTAAGTCGGTTAAAAAGACAATCCAAACTACAGCCAATTCATAGCCACTCTACATCAAAGGGTTGTGACAGATGGCACGTAGCACAAACAGTAGTGATGTCCTTAGGCGATATTCATTATCTACAAAATTGTCTAACATCCCGGGATCCCGGAATTGCGGAGAAACGACGCGGAGGAACGGAGGAACGGTGCGGAGGAAAGGAGTTGCGGGTTGCGTCGCTAATTGGAAGCTTGTTACGTAAACGGATAAAGGGTTACATTATAATTTGATTTTGTATCGAAAAATGTATTTGATATTGTTAATTTGTGCCGGAAAAGCCGCCCCAGCTTTGTGGTTCATATTGAAAAGCCAGGAGCGAAATAATATATATAACAATACATATTACATTGTTTGATCAAGTATCCTAACTAATATAATATTATAAATGCGAGAGAGTTTATTTGTTTGTTACGCTTTCACGCTAAAACGGCTGACCGGATTTGGATTAAATCTGGCACATGGGTAGACTATGACCTGGGTTAGGACATAGGATATTTTTGTCCCGATATTCCTACGGGAACGAGGTGAAACAGTGGGGCGCAGCTAGTAATTCATATTGTACAGTAAGTTACGCCTGAGTCAGAATACTAGTAGTAGGTGATCTCTTGGATAGCTCTTGACTCATTTTGTTATGTAGTCCTTTTTACGAGTAGTATCAGATAAAATGTCAAGTAGCCCATAAGATTGCCAGTGATTATTTCTATGGCTCCTAAGTATACTGATGAGTCAACTGTACTTCTAATAACTTTAAAGGAAGGCAATAAAAAGAGCCAATGGTTATTAATAAAATAATATGAAATTTATTATGCACTGTTGATAGTTCATATTATATTAAATTCACTATGATTAGCTATTTTTCTTCATTGTAATAACATTTGAAATATAACGATTCGCTCTTTTTAACGCCTTTCTTTAAAGCTATTACAAATACAGTTGACTCAGTATACTTAGGAGCCATAGATTTATAGGTACTTAGATAGCTATAGTGAAAAACATTACAATGTGATTTCAACTAATATCTTTTACCTTTATCTATCTATTCATAAGTTCTGTTTTTCAGGAGCTTCTGGTTACATCAGGTTAACCTACGCTTACCACGGTTGGTCCGTTGATGGGTAGCCATCTTTACATACCAAGACCCTTCCGTGCCTCCGTTGATCCCAGCTGTCATTCGTGGATTTTTAACAGTCGTTACAGGTCGTCAGAAGCCCGAAAGTCTAACAACCAGTCCTACTAAGGGGTATCGTATTACCCAGTAACTAGGATGTGGAGGTCAGATAGGCAGTCGCTCCATGTTTTTTTTATTTTTTTTTTATTTATTTATCATCTAAACTAAAGAATACAGGATTACTTATTACATAGCAACCAAAAACCACTAAGGTTTAAACTTGTGCTATCATGAGTCTATATCAAACTAAAATACTATGTAAAATACTGGTATTCAGGTGCATCCGGTTAGACTGGAAGCCGACCCCAACATCGTTGGGAAAAGGCCAGGCCGATGATGACTGACCTAAGTTCCGTTTTGAAGTGAACATCTATTCTTCACATACCTACCTAGTAGTACCGTATAAATGTATGAGCGGCAAAGCTGCTTATTCTACTCTTGTAACCCTTATTCTAAAAGTAATTTCACCACATAATCCACACTGAAACTAAGCACACACAAAACACAAACTACATAACAACATCACACAATTACCTACAATTCAATTACAATAATTACGAACAACTTAACCTAAGGCGCGCCAGTGTTGCCATATCTTATGAACCCTTCGCGGGACATGTCATAATATTTAACATGGCAACTCCGGGGCGACGGTAGCGACATCACGACATTCAAACTATTAACATGTCAATAACAATTTGCTGAATTGCTTTTATGTTGTACTTGATATGAGGCCCGAAGGGAAGGGGTGGGAATAGGGTTGGCAGGCGAGAATTGTAAATATTTTTGTGATTGAAATAAAATGTCTGTATGAGACATGGCACGTTACCAAGCAAGAAGATGTTCCCAACTCTGTTGTCTTGATTGGCTGGGTTGTAAAGCGATGGTCAGCTATATCCTGATCATGCATGAGACATGTAGGTACTGATGTCCTAAGGATAAGGTACATCATGATATAGATCATCGATAATTATACAGGATGAAACAGAAAGGTGTGGTTAAATTTTAAGGGTGAAGTACAGACCATCAAACTGAACAACTTTCTCCGTGGGACCAACATCGTAATCCAGAAAAAAATATCAGCCGGCCCATAAATTTGGGTCGAGTAGGCATTGAAGCTTTGTACGGGACAGGACAGCTGATATTTTTTTCTCGATTACGATGAAAAAGTGGTTTTCCCATTGAGGAAGTGGTTCAGTTTGATGGTCTGTACCACACTCTTAAATTCGATCACACCTTTCTGATACACCCTGTATATAATTTCTGCGATAGCTGTAAAAACAACCACGCGAAAAACTTTCATAATTAATTAAAGTCTTCAATGTCGATCCAACAAAAAATAAATACTAAAATAATTAAACTCAACAGTTAAGTACCAACCCTGCAAAGTCAAACAGTCCCAAAGTTAAGGGTTATATCTGTCCAGATCCCGGGCCACCACGGAGCCCGGGAAATTGATAATTTTCACTACACCGTGGTCATACAATAATTTATTCATGTCCGAGATATGATCCTGACCGAAATTAATATTTATTAGCCATTGTCCCTTTATGTCCCAACAGCAGAATTAATTCTAAAGTTGTTTAGATTGTAGAGAATAATGTGTAGAAGGTTGATAGTTTGGGATTACCGTAGTTGGACGGAGTTGGGCTCTATTTACATAATTAGTTTTGGGAATTGACTTAAAGATCGTTTTGGCTTACAGGATTAGCGAGATATTACTCGGTTTTGTGTAAAGGCGGAGACTGACTTGCAACGTTTGTTCGTAATATATCGAGTTTTTGTACACGCGTCAGTGCAACAAGCCGAGCTGCTGGATGCGAGCGCCAAAGACTCCACTTGACTGTCAGTTTTTTCGTGAAATCCTTTGAAACACATTACAGTAGTCAGTGCAGCGAGCCGAGCCACTCGATGGAAGCATTGCGAGCGCATGTTTACCGCCATTCTGAATAAAAATGGAGCACGCTTGAGTCAAGAGTTCAAAGCGAGCGTTCGCCGCGTCTTGTGTATCGCCGTTTTGTAACAAGAAATGGATCGCGCTTGAGCCATGTGCTCGAAGCGAGCGTTCGCCGCGTCTTGTGTATTGCCGTTTTGTAACAAGAAATGGATCGCGCTTGAGCCATGTGCTTGAAGCGAGCGTTGGCCGCGTCTTGTGTATCGCCGTTATGTAACAAGAAATGGAACGCGCTTGAGCCATGTGCTCGAAGCGAGCGTTCGCCGCGTCTTGTGTATCGCCGTTTTGTAACAAGAAATGGATCGCGCTTGAGCCATGTGCTCAAAGCGAGCGTTCGCCGCGTCTTGTGTATCGCCGTTTTGTAACAAGAAATGGATCGCGCTTGAGCCATGTGCTCGAAGCGAGCGTTCGCCGCGTCTTGTGTATCGCCGTTTTGTAACAATAAATGGATCGCGCTTGAGCCATGTGCTCGAAGCGAGCGTTCGCCGCGTTTTCTGTATCGCCGTTTTGTAACAAGAAATGGATCGCGCTTGAGCCATGTGCACGAAGCGAGCGTTCGCCGCGTCTTGTGTATCGCCGTTTTGTATCAAGAAATGGATCGCGCTTGAGCCATGTGCTCGAAGCGAGCGTTCGCCGCGTCTTGTGTATCGCCGTTTTGTAACAAGAAATGGATCGCGCTTGAGCCATGTGCACGAAGCGAGCGTTCGCCGCGTCTTGTGTATCGCCGTTTTGTAACAAGAAATGGATCGCGCTTGAGCCATGTGCTCGAAGCGAGCGTTCGCCGCGCCTTATGTATCGCCGTTTTGTAATAAAACTCGACACGAATGACACATTACAAACAAACGTTACAAGTTCGTCTCCGCCCTGACAGGTTGAATTGTTTAGCATTACTATAGCAAACAGCTGTTTACCGTTAAGCCTATAAAAAGTGTAGCCATCTTGCTGCTTGCATAATCTTTGCATTATAGGTAGATACTTTGTAGAATTTTCGTCAAGACAGAATCACGTTTTCACAATAAAGGAAGCATCTGCCTAGCCTTTTCCCAATTATGTTGAGGTCGGCTTCCAGTCTAACCGGATTCAGCTGAATACCAGTATTTTACATGGAGCGACTGCCTATCTGACCTCCACAACCCTGGTTCTGGGTAATACTCCGTTGGTAACACCGGTTGTCAGACTTTCGGGCTTCTGACGACTGTCAAAGATCCACTAATGACAATCGGCTTAATGTTTTTTTTTCGAGACACGAAGGGTCTTGGTATGTGAAGATGGTCACCCATCCACGGACCAACCGCGGCAAGCGTAGCTTAACCTGATCGATCGACCCGTGCGGCTTTTATTGTTTAGCCATCAAGCCCCTCTTTTTAAACGAAGCAAACGTCCCATAATAGTTTATAGTGACACTAGCTTTTGATTCGCGCGTGTGGAGGTCGGATGTTATACCACAGGAACGTACGACCAGGATAAAAAGTATCCTACGCCTATGACTTTGTAAGGTCATGGCCTACCAGTATAACAGATATCATCGAAATCTGTTCAGCCATTAAGGCGTGAAAAGCAACATACAGACAGTTACTTTCGCATTACGCATTCGAATAACCAACACGGACTGGAGTAACCGACACAGCTTGCAGAGTAAGGACCGATGGCCGGTGGAGCCGACGAGTCCTGGACACTCCTGGAGTGGTACGCTCCTCAGCTACATGGACCGATGACATTCAGTAGGTTGCTGATGGGACAGGCTGGATGCGGAAGACAGGGTATTGTGGCTCAGCCTGGCAGAAGCGCGTATTGTGTCCATGGTTCAATAGTTTTGTATTTGTAACAAACCTTACGCAGGAAAAAATGCCTATTTTTTAATTGTAAGATTTCTGATCTCGACTGTAGGTAATGCTGAGTGAGCTATAAAATAATATGGGTACCTGTATTGTTTTGTAGTTTACTTAGCATAAGAACAGATTATTACAGAATGTACACTGCAGTTTAGGTATGAAGCTATAAGTACGCGGCGAGCCCTTGTCACGGGGCCAATTCAGTGCGGGCTGCCGCGCACCGGCCGGCTCGCACGGTCTGTTTGATACTCACACACACACACGCCGCGTCGTAAAAGAAGACAACCCTAACGAGTCAGAAGGTATAAGAGTTACGTGATAGAAAGAGAGGCAACTTGTAGTTGAATATAAACTGTAAGTAATAAGCGTTGTGCGACCTGAATTGCACTTATTGCGCTTTTTATTTAAATGATTTTGCAGTGTCCTATCTGTATTAATCTGTGGCATAAGTTTTAGCACAATATTTTTTGTCCTTTGTAATACATTGTTAGACGAGAACTACTGCCGACAAACTGCTATGCAGTTTGGCAGACATTATGTTTGTTTTTTTGTTTATACAGATTTTGGAGTGAATAAAAAAAGACCTATGTCCAGCTGTAGACTGCGATAGACTGAGTTGATTGATTCATGGATTCGAATTGGGTACCTGGTCTGTTGACCTAGTAAATGTCCATAAACCAAAATATATAATAACAGTTGTTTTATGTATAAAACAAAATCGGCCAAGTGCATGTTCGACCACGCACAATGAAGGGTTCCGTAGTTGGGATGAATTTATCCTAAGAACCAACTTAACATTGTAGTTGAAAAACAGGTTCGACCATACATTCCAACTGCAAATGTTACTTACATTTGTACGCACAATATTGAGAGATTTACCATGTTATTTTAAGACCATAGACTTCTTATAGGTTTTCTTCAAATCTATAGGTATAGAACAATTTTCTTTTTTTTTTTTTTCAAAATTTTAGGCTCAGTAGTTTTGGAGATAAGGGGAATGATCAATTTTCGTCTATAACTTAAAAAAAAATATTTTAAAGTTATTAAAGTATATATATTTGAGACTCTCACAGTAAGCCCTTTCATTTGATATGTCACACGGTACAATTTGCGTAACTTTTTTTTAATTTTCTTATTTGCCCCCAAAAGTGACCCCCATATTCAAAATTCCTTTATTTATGTTACACGTCCGTGTTTCGGTCACTAAATTCATATGTAAACCAAATTTCAACTTAATTGATCCATTAGATTCGGAGCAA
The DNA here is from genome assembly GCA_948252095.1 of Dicycla oo. Taxonomy (NCBI): domain Eukaryota; kingdom Metazoa; phylum Arthropoda; class Insecta; order Lepidoptera; family Noctuidae; genus Dicycla; species Dicycla oo. The sequence continues at coordinate 21,194,558 of OX411726.1, read as the reverse complement.
ATTGGCTGGAACAGACGGATAGACAGACTGACATACACACGTGTGCTCCTCTATGGGTTCCGTTTTTCCTTTCGAGGTACGGAACCCTACAAAAACCATGTGACGATAAATTTTTAGTCAGCTAGAATGAGTCTTTCTAATGACGTCACAACATACTCATCTCTTTTCCAGATGTGTCACCGCTAAATACTAAACATAAAATAATACAAAGTATACAAAATATAATAACACGAGTAAGTACACATAACTCGACGACAGAGATTCTTCTAAGAAACCGAATATTCCCTTTGTTGTAAGTCCTTAGAGTTCTAATAAAGTGTCACATAAAGTAGTATGAGTAAGCTGGCCAGTGAGAAGATATCGGTAGGGCTGCCACTTACAAGTTTTCTTTGGAAAATGAGTTTCTCCCTTCTCTTGTTTCAGTGCTACCTTCATAAGTCATAAGTCATTTATTTGTAGAAACATGAGTATACATACATGGCATGCAGGTTGTTCATAAACTAAAAGATCCATCATGTTCGGCCTTTGGGGCATACAAATACATAGGACATAGGTAAAAAAAGTAATTCAAAGGTAATTAAATTTAAACAAAGCATAAACATTATTTCACACAAACTAAAAATTAAATTGAAAACAATACATTGTAAATTTGAATTAAATTGTTGAATGTTATGAATAGTCAAAAATATAAAATGTCAGTAAATATTTGCTAAATTCGTAATATTACACTTTGTCATTTAAAAATTCAAAAATACTGTAGTATGCTTTCCCAACTAAATATAATTTTAGCCGCTTTTTTAGTATGTGTGCGCTTAGTTCCCTCCATTCCTTAGGAAGTTTATTAAATATTAAAGGCGCCATGCAAAATACACTTTTCCGCATTAATGCTGTTTTGGAACCATGTGAGCAAAGCATAGTGTTATCACGTCTGACGCGACTGACTTTGTCTGCCATGCGTGGAAATAATTGCCGATTACATTTTACAAACATGACAACTTCGAATATGTAAAGAGACGGTAACGTCAGTATGTTATAATTAATAAAGTACGGCTTACAACTGTCAGTCGAATCTAATTTGAACATCGTCCTAACACACCGTTTTTGAGCTTTGAAAGGTATATCCTTGTCAGTCGAATTGCCCCAAAGGATAATTCCATACCTTAGGTGCGATGAAACTAGGCCGTGGTAAGCTGTTAGCAATGCGTCAGTGTTAAGCACTGGAGCTAGTTTGTGTAGGGCATAAGAAGAGTTACTAATTTTTTTGCTCAAAACTTCAACGTGTTCTTTCCAATTTAACTTTTTGTCAATAGTTACACCGAGGAATTTAGCAGTGTTGACTTCTTCAATTATTTTGTCATTATATTGGATCTTAAGATCAGATAAAATTGGTAAGCGTTGACTAAAATGCATAATATTAGTTTTATTGAGATTTATCCTTAAATTATTATTATCCAAATATTTTATTATTTTTGCAAGAGAATTATTAATGTCACTTTTATATTTGTCTTTAGCATCGCATTGAATTGTTATGGTACTGTCGTCAGCAAAGAGGGTCACAGGTTGATCAACAAATTTAGGTAGGTCATTTATATACAATATGAATAGTGGAGGGCCCAACACACTGCCTTGAGGAACTCCATATTTAGTTACAAGTTCATGTGATTGGAATATTTCTTCACGTTTAGTTTTTCAATAAAACTAAACGTGAATACGACGTGGTATAACTTTATCAATAAAATAACTATTAAAAGCATCCGCTATTTTTTGAGGATTTGTTATAATATTACTGTCATATTTTATTTTTGATATAGGATTTGTAGGAACATTTTGCCTTGACTGATTAATAATTTTCCAACTGGTCTTGGATTTGTTGTTTGATGTTTTTGTTTTGTAACTATTTTGGGCAAATTGTGTCAGTTTTGTAATTTTTTTTAATAGTTTAGAGTATTTGGTCAACTTTATTTTATTTGATTCGTTAGGAATTCGTCTGTATATCCACAAAAGTTGCCGTTTCTTTTTACTGCATACTTTGATCCCACGTGATATCCACGATGACTGTTTTGTTGCGTGTATGGTTACAGTTTCATTGGGAAAACACAAACAGTAGAACAGTGAGAGTGTTTCTATAAAAGCGTTATAGGCTATGTTAGGGTCACTTGTTTCATAAATAACAGAAAATGATAAATTACTTAGACAATCTTTAAATTTTATAATATTCTCCTCACTATAATTACGTTTCTTTATACGCCAATATTTAATAGGTAAACAATTTTGCACCGGTAATTTTATTAATTGCGCTGAATGATCTGACAATGCAAATTCTAGTATTTCTGTTTTACAGGGTCTATTAAAGTTATGTGCAATGTTGTCTTCTTATAAGAATATTACCTAACGTGGTGAAGAGAGAGTAAGACCAATTGCGTAACGAAAGAAACGCATTGACTTAGTGAAAGCCATTGCAAAAAGGCAGTTAGCCTTTCATTATGACAATTCGAAAACATTAATTACTTTTCCATGACATGTTATACCTACATAAGAAGCAATGGATTAGGAATTTCTTTAAAATCTTTCGGATTGTGAAAGAAAGTGTGTTAGGTACGCAATTAGCCCGCAGGACTTACTCAAGATTTTTTGTTATGAGGGAGGTATTTATTGGCAATCGACTAAAGTTATACTACATTTGAAATAAGGTTACATTTAAATAAATCTGTTTTTTACAGTCCGTTCAACCGATTTCGATTTTTATTCCGTAGGTATAGGGATGGCATTAAAAGTAAAAACGTGGTTACAATACCAACTGCAGCTCCCATTTGTCATGCCAGCAAAGCAATAGAAGTCAAAATCGGTTGAACGGACTATAAAAAATGTTTATTTAAATTTAATCTTTTTACAAATGGAGTACCTATAGTGCATTCCAAATCTTCCGGTTTCCATCGCTGTAATCACTAGCCTGTCATAGTCATAATACCTAAGCTATGCCAGGTGAATAAACAGTAGTGGTTTTTGCTTGAATTTTCCTAGTAAGAAAATCAAATAAAAATGCTATAAACTCGTCTTTTTCGAAGAAAATGTGTCTTGAAAGAAAAATCAGTTCTGCAAGCGGGTTCTATAAAAGGTCCGAAGAGGATTGTGCAATTTAGTCGTGAATAAGGCCAGCGAGCCTGATGGCATTCCAGCGAGAGTATTGACGCAGTGTGCGCCTGAACTGTCTTCTGTGTTGACACGTTTGTTCCGCCTCTCTCTTGATAAAAGAACAGTGCCGAAATCCTGGGAGCTTGCAAATGTACAACCAGTGCTCAAAAAGGGCGACCGTGCAGACCCTGCCCATTACCGTCCGATCACCATTACCTCCATTATGTGCAAGGTTATGGAAAGGGTACCGAATAGTAAGTTGCTGACCTATTTTGAAGACAATGATCTCCTCAGTGACCGTCAATAAGTCTTTCGCCGGAGACGGTCAACTGATCTTCTTGTGTATGTCACGCACTGCTGTGGCGAAGCCATCGAGAAACACGGCGAAGCACTTGCTGTATCGCTTGACATATCGAAGGCCTTTGACAGGGTCTGGCACGCTGCTCTGCTCAGCAAGCTTCCTGCTTATGGCATCCCAGCTGATTTTTGTAGCTGGATATCAGATTCCCTTATTTATTTAATAAAACCATTTATGTACACACAAATAAACAGACAAGAATAAAGGAACAGAAAATTACGTACAAAGGTTATGCTTATTTCTAAAGAAATCTCTTCCAGCATACCTGCGATAGGACAGAGAATAAAAAGAGATTTAGACACCGTGTGTAAGAATATAAGAGAAAATAAAAATACATAAAATCTAAAAAACAATTCACTAAGCTATACGAACTTAGTGAACGGTCGATCAGAGTAGTCGTTGACGGCTGCTCCTTTGACCTTATGGCTATTGATGCCAGAGTTTCTCAGAGGTCTGTTCTCTTTGCAACTCTTCCTGCTGCACATCAATGACCTCTTTCAGCCTGGTATTGTTGGGTACGCAGATGACAGTACAGTTTCAAAGAGATACTTGTCCAGCGCAAAAACCAGCGGGGCTGAATTTCGTTTGTTGAGTGAGGCCATGGTAGAGCGGACAGATTTGACCTTAAGCCTTGTCTCCCAGTGGGGTGATGATAATCTGGTCTCTTTTAACGCCACCACAAAACAGGCTCGCTGTATTTTTACCGCTAAAAACAGTCGTTTCGCCCAAACTCCTACTTTTCGGGGTATATCTGTACATCTGTTTCTGTAACTGATCAGCTTGAGCTCCTTGGCATGGAGTTGACATCTGGTGTCAACTTCACCGCCACCATCGAGTACAAAGCCCAAACGGCGGCCTAGAAGCTGGACATCCTAAATAGTGTGAAGCGATACTTTACGCCTGGACAGCTCTTAATCTCGATCCTGCATGGAGTATTGCAGCCACCTTTGGGATGGATCAGCTAAGTACCAACTAGCTGCGCTAAGAGGCTCATTGGCGACTTTGGAGCGGTGGATGCCAAGCATCACAGCTTGGATCATTGCCGCAAGGTTGCCTGCTTGTCGGTCTTCTACAGATTGTACTTCGGTGAGTGTGCCCAAGAACTCCACGACCTGATTCCACCGGTCTCCTTCTACCATCGGACATCTAGACGCACTGCTAGTTACCATCCTTCCCTAGTTGCTATTCCACCAATTCGCGCTAAGCCTTTCCAAATGGCTTTTATAATGCGCACAGCAAAAGAGTGGAACTCACTACCTGCGTCTGTGTTTCCGAGCCATACCACCCTAATCTGTTCAAAGTGAGAGTGAACAGGCTTCTTCTGGGCAAGCTCCCTCCATCGTCGACTTTGTCTCTGTCACCTCTGACCTAGACTATAGTCAAGAGCAAACCCATCTCTAACTAACAAAAAACAGTACCTACCAAAACTCATATATTTTTTATTCCGTAACCAACTATTGCTAGTTTTGTACGTTTTTTAGAATCACGGTAAAAGATATTAGTAACACTATTATCATACTGAGACTAATATTTTTTAATAAAAAACTGATGACCCTAACCTGTTGGTCTCCAGTTCTAAGAACACGGCCTTACATTGTCGCGAATGTCGCGCTTAATTTATTGGGTGACACCCCTGTTTATTGCTTTTTATTATTAATTTTAGTGTTTTATGACCTACCTGGGCTAAAAAATATTAAAGTTTGATTTACAGATAAAATAAAAGACTTTCAAATATTATTGACTTAGGACCTGGCGTTGGTCTTTAATTTGAATAAGTTTGGCTGAGAAACATTTTTCCATAGGGATTAAGACATGCACACCTTGTTCCACACATTGGATTTTTCTAAAACGCGTAGGTAAGCAGGGATAATCATTTTCGAGCCTTGATGACGGTAGAACAGCAACCTTTATATTTATAACATTAGGTATATTGAGAGGGCTCGTGGTTAAATGATAACAGCTACACGGGTCGATTGAAGGTTAAGCTACGCTTGCTGCAGTCGGTTCGTGGATGGGTGATCATCCATTACATACCAAGACTCCTCCGTGCCTCGGCAAGCACGTTAAGCCGTTGGTCCCGGCTGTCATTAATAGATCTTTGATAGTTGTTTCGGGTCTTCGGAAGCCCAAAAGTCTGACAACCAGTCTTACCATGGGGTATCGTATTACCCAATAACTGGGTTGTGGAGGCCAGATAGGCAGTCGCTCCATGTAAAATACTGGTATTCAGCTGCATCCGTTTAGACTGGAAGCCGAAACCAACATAGTTGGGGAAAGGCAAGGCAGATTGATTGTAGGTACATTGAGAGGATCAACAATTCATTTAGGCTCCTTCAAACAGAACGACCGCGACGCGAATCGCATGCGACACAATGGCATAGCTCGTCGCGCGATAAGCGGTGCCTTTGTGTCGCGCCGCATGTCGCACCTGTTTGTAGGAGCCTTTAGCTTTACTCGTTTATCTATTTTGCACTGCAAGTGCATCAATATAAGGTGCTTTAGACCATAAAAATGAATAACTTTTACTATTAGCCCAACTTTGAAATCGCGAAAAAAGTAGCTGTTCCATACAGTTTAGAACAGTAGATACCTATTAAACTTAAGTATGGAATTTTTTTCGTGTTTTCGAAATTGTTCCCAGACTAAAAGTTTATTTATTTATTTATTTATTTATTTATTTATTTATTAGTTTTTTTAAGTTATTCAGTTCGATGGCCCAAAGTACCTCTTAAAGTTTTTTTTGAACACCTTATAACTACTCCTGAATACCACTGCATATGGAAAGAAAAACTCAGGTGACGGTTTCGGGAATTCGCTGGATGCAGAAGGCAACCTGACATTGTAGCGCTGCTTAGGGGAGCCCTATGTCCAGCAGTAGACGTCTTTCAGCAGAATGCTGATGATAATGAAGATGGTCAGAAAAAGATTTCCGTTAGTGCCGAGTCGTAGGTCCACCTACGACTCGGCACTAACGGAAATCAGACGTATTTTGAATCCCACCAATCACATAATCAGCCTTATAATATTCTCACTGGGACACAGGTCTCCTCCCTGTGAGATCTAGGCCATAATATACCACGCAGGCCCAGTGCGGGTTGGTAGACGTCACATGTCTTCAAATTTTTGGTTCTAGGTCATGCCGGTTTCCTCATGTTTTCCTTCACCGTTTTGAGAGCACAACTCGTAAGTCGCGGCCGTTACCACTGGGTCAGCACTGCTCTCTTCTCACCAAACATTTAACACCTTTTATCTCTTCAAAATTCAAAAAAAACCGCATAACAAAACAAAACACAACCGGCATGAATGTTGCTCTACTCGGTTTTCCGTGTCGTCCGATGTCGCGGCGATACGGCTGATGTACGGGACCGGCAGCCGGCGGCGCTACGGCAAAGGCGCGCGCCATTAACTGATATGACATGACTATAAAGTAACCTCACCGTGGGACGATGACGGCAGCGACGAGGGTAAGTGGCTCTACTTTGTGTATTGTTTTAATTTGTTAAAGATTGACGCGAATATGAGTTGGTTTCCCTTAAACCAACTCATATTCGCGTCAATCTCAAAAAAATCATGTGACTGGCAGAAGATGATGGATAACGAGTAACCACCTTTTTTGAGTAAAAAGTCGACTATGTCTGCTAAATATGTAATGAAACTTTACTTCTGGTATTGTACTATCTTGGGGATTGACAGTAGGTAGGTACCTAATTGGTGTTCATAGTAGAAAGTAGTAAGTACAGGCTATGACGAAAGTAACTAAAAAAAATAATTAATGTGCAGATTGTTTAGTCTCATTAGTTTTAGTGGTGTTAGAGACGTATCCTGTAATTATGTAAATAACTTGGCGCATGTAATTAATTTGTTTAATAACGCAATCTTGTTGTATGTTCACAATAATAATATAATAATAATAATATTCCACAACTATCACACAACGCCGTCTAGCCTCAAGCTAAGCAGAGCTTGTGTTATGAGTACTAGACAACTGATAAACATACTTATATATTTCTAAATACATACATATATAGATAAATTACACCCAGACACAGAACAAATGATCATGCTCATCACACAAACATTTGTCCTGGGTGGGAATCGAACCCACGACCTCCGGCATAGCAGTCAGGGCCACTAACCACTAGACCAACAGGCCAGTCAACAATATTACAACATTATGGTACTTACTGAGTCTGATCGCATTTAGTTAAAATACTCAATGTTAATGAAGAAGTTTGGCTCCTGAGATACAAGTAATCATCATCATCTCCATCATCTTCTGCCAGCCACATGATCTTTTTACTTAGTTCAGGAGCCAGCTGTTCAACCTGTTTTTGACTATCACGGTCTTGTAGTATCTTGTATAGTGTATAACAACTTATGTGTTTCTCCTTGTACAATAAACTTATTATTTAATTATTTAGGCTTCATGAATACCGATTCGGCTTACATAGAAAGCGCCAGCTTTTCTGTAAAAAAAAAAAAAATGAAAAGCTAACCAGTATTTCCCGACAAATGTATAAAAACTTTGAGTTGTCTGACATTTTATAATAGGAAGTAGAGCACACTTCCCACCAATTCAGATCCAGCACAATATTTTGCACCGTACACACATTACGAACGATCATTTCACATTATATTACGCTCGCGATGTGTTGGACGCGTTTTTGCGTGAACCGGGTATCGAACCCGTGTCGATGAGGGCCACTAACCATAAATATGTGTCGTGCCAACACGACTCCACTCATAACGTATCAATTGTCTTTATGATCGCAATTTTTATTATTTATGTGCAACATTTAACGTGTGAAGATTTTATCGGTGTGTTGACTATTTTTTTTTCGAGATGGCTCCGATTTTTATGTTTGTGGACTGTGGGTAGTTCAGTCGGTCTATTCAAAAAAATCTCACTATAAAAACTTCGGTGAGTGAAGTGAGCTTGAAAAGAGCTGACATTTAGCATGTGGAATAAAGTAAAAGTGGTAAACACCGAAACATCGGGAGGACATCGAAAAAGAGAGGAGAGCGATGGCGGTCCGGTGTAACATGTTGGCACGTAGATTTGCAGGGTGTAGATTAGAGGTAAAGATTGCACTCTTTAAAGCATTCTGCCAAACTCTCCACACCTGCAATCTGTGGGTCAACTACACGCAGCGGGCCATCAATGCTCTCCGAATACCGCGCAATAACGCGTTCAGGGCTCTGGTGGGGCTCGCACGCTACTGTATTGCGTCTGCGATGTTTGCGCACGGGCACACAGACGGCTTTCACACTGTGCTGCGATGACGTATCGCGTCGCTGATGTTCCGCACGCGTGGGAGCGCCTACACCATCCTGAACGTGCTCAGCCACAAGCTGGACAGCTTCTGGGGCACTGGGTTCAAGCACAAGTACGTGTGCCCGGGGCCCCAGAGGGCGGCAAATACTTAAATTAATATCTTTATTTTGAAATACTAACATAGTTTTAAGTCGTTCTACTAACTAGGTAGGTATAAGGATATATAGCTAGGTATAAGGATCATTTTAAACTTAACATCTGTAACTTGCACCTACTTTCTGTGCAAATAAAGAGCTATTCTATTCTATTCTATTCTATTCTAACAACATGTATGGGCCAAATATGCCTGAAATAAAAAGATTTTTTTATTTTTTATTTATTCAGCTGTGGAATAATTACTACACGCGTATAGTTCGCGTCAAATAACTTTGCCGCTCTGAAGTTCGCGCAAATGACTGAGGCATACTAAAACAGCATCGCGCAATGCCATGCGCGTCGGAAAGCCTTTCAGAGCGGCAAAGTTATTTGACGCGAACTATACATATACGGCGTAAGGACAAATTGCGCAAGACTCATCTAATCCATGAAAGTATCTTTTGTACAGCTTCACGCATCTTTAATAATATTCCGGGGCCTATTAGAATAATTACGGAAGTGAAAAAGTTTAAAAAGAATCTCCATGTTCTGTTAGTAAACAAGTGCTACTACTTTTTATAAGACTTCCTATCAGACAAATCACTGCCCCTGGGTCATGATGCGTTCAGTGGCCCACTGATGTGCACCTGCCTAAATTCGTTTAGTCTTATTTTTATATTTTATATGAAATCTTAATAATTTGTATCAATATGTAAATTTAATTTCTATGTAACTATTGTATGCCCTAAGGGAGGGACATAGCTGATTGCAATTTAATTATTTAAGACCTGTACTATGTACCTACCTATCATCCACAATAAAGATATAAGAAGATATTGATTGATTGATTGGTGCTAGGGATTGACAGTTCACTTCACTTAAGTTTTCACGTTGAGATTTTTGCAGATTAGATCGTCTCTTCTGTCTATGCCAGGTTGGTTATGCCAGGTTCTATGAGAGCAATTGCATCGTAAACGCTTAGATGGCATGAACTTGAAGTGAGCTGTCATTTCGTCTGATGCTAGGGGATTGACACTATTGTCAGCATGATATACAGGGTTATTGGTAAAACACCAACAACCTCTTAAGGGGTCATTGTACTCATCATTATGAACAACTTTTATTATGGGACTAAACTTGAAATCGCGAAAAAAAATCAGCTGTTCAGTACATTTATGTTCGCATAATTCGTCAAAATGTACTGAACAGCTGATATTTTTCTGCGGTTTCAGGTTTGGTCCCATAGTAAAAGTTGTTCATAATGATGAGTACAATGACCCCTTAAGAGGTTGTTGGTGTTTTACCAATAACCCTGTATAATATTCGCTATAGAGAGGGACTTCTTTCGGACAATTGGATCGACTAAACATATCTCGAAAGCCAACCTACTTCTATCATATATAATAATCAATTTAACTATTGCAAATTAATCTCTGTTGTACCTGGTTTTCTAGCAATGAAAAATGATATTTTTTTCAAGTCAAAGTTGCCTTTTCACGGTACCTTCACAAAACTTCATTGGCTGTTTTTTACATTATGTTTCACTTGTGATTTTAAATGTTGTAACTTTTAAAACAACACATTCAAATATCATTTCTGTCGCCATTTCCCCGAGTTTTGCCGTGTCTGTTCTACTTCCAATGAGTTCATGCATCGGCGTGGTGCTGAGATTACTTGTCCATTCAATTTACCGATATCTGAAAGATAGTATTCACTGTATTCAGTATAATAATTTCTAAGATAGGGTGAGAGACAGCTTCTGATTCATTCATAGGTTGTGCTAGATACATATATCGATAAGTTTTGATAACGAATAGTAGTTCGTTCGACGTAGGAAACTGTGTTGAATTGGAAAACAAAGAAAGCGGTGTGTGCCACATGTCTCTTATTGGAGGTTGTGATAAGACACATAACTATTGTATAATATCAACATGAATGATGTAACCAATTTGTTTATATTTAAAAGAGTGTACATGGAGTTTCCTGCCTGTTCTTCACCAAGAGGAACACCTAGGTCTGTACGCTTTGGAATGGGCAACTAGCTTCATTTTTCTATATGTCTGACTCCTTGACAATATGGTTTTATTGAAATAAATGTTTGAGTTTAAGTTCTTTTTAACGGACTTCAAAAAGGAGGTTCTCTATTCGGCCCGTATGTATGTTTGTATGTATGTAGTTGGTATGTCCGCGATTTTCTCAAAAAATGATGAACCAATTTTGATGATTCTTTCACTAACGTGATCTATATAGTTTCAGGAAGGTTTTAGTATATAATACATTAATATATAATTCTTATGTATGAAGTTATTTGCATAAATGTACTGTATCTCCGGCATTTCTAAGCGAATCTTGATGATTCTTTTTTTCATTCGTCTTGGTTTTGTCTGTAATTCTATATTAAAATAATGTAAAACTTAATTTACTTTTAAAAAGCAAAAACTGACTTCAAAAACCTAAAAGGAATAAAATAACTTTCACAAAAAAACTTAACAGCTTCTGAAGTCGGTGTTTTCGATTCATCAATGCACATTAGCTTGGCACTGATTTCAGTAAATGTTAAGTTTTATTATGATTTTTTTTATTCGTTTTAGGTTTTTAAAGTCGGTTTTTATTTTTTTTTTAAGTAAATTTATTATGTGCAGAAGAAAGTTAAGTCTGCTACCAGACAGATATGGAGAGATTACGTTGAATCCACATCTTAAGATCGCCGTTGGGTATCCTTAAGTCACAGAAATATGGCGAATCTCTGTAAGTGATGCGAGGATAAAAACCGGCCAAGTGCGTGTCGCACCACGCACAATAAAGGGTTCCGTAGGTGGGATGAATTTATCCCAAGAACAAACTTAACATTGTAGTTGAAAAACTTTTTCTCCCATAAATTGATATTATATTACGTCACGATCAATTCTCCAACTGCTAAATTAAGCTTGTAATTACAAAACAATTTTTTTTTGTGGTAATATTACAAATTAAAAATTTTCACACGTTTTCCTTTACTTGTGCTGAGAGACCTTGCTTCTTGCCAAATTTCATGATTCTAGGTCAACGAGAAGTACCCAGGTTTGATTCCCTTATGAAACCGTAAAATATGAGAAAATATGCGACATAAACGGTCATATCTTTTGATCGCGTTGACTTACATGTTTGATTTTTTTCAACTTGATACCTCTACGCGTTCCTGAGAAAAAGGGTCTTGACAGACAGACATACGGACAGACTGACAACAAAGTGATTGTATAAGAGTTCCTTTTTCATTTTCAGGTACGGAGCCCCAAATATTACAATATTTCCAGGTCTGCTTACCAAGAAATCCTACTCAAAAACTAAAACCTAAAAATCCTATAAAGCATAAATCAATGGAACTCCCCAACTTTCAGCTGGCGTGTCAAATACTTGGCCAACTTCGACTCGGTAGTCAAAGTTTCCCAGGTGTGGGGAAAACTTATTGATATATGCCAGTTCCCCAACGTGTTGTACGTCATATATCGCTGCTCTATATTCTAACTGGGTACTTTAGTGTATTTGGAGTGTTATGGCAGGTAGGTAGTTATTTCAGGGTTGGTTTATTTATACTTTGTCACTCTAGAGGAAATAAATCTGCCTAGCCTTTTCCCAACTATGTTGGGATTGGCTTCTAGTCTAACTGAATGCAGCTAAATACCAGTATTTTACACGACTGTCTCTCTCACCTCCACGACCTAGTCACTAGGTAATACGATACCCCTTGGCAAGACTGGATATCAGACTTTTAGACTACCCGTAACGACTGTCAAAGATCTACGAATGACAGATGAGACCAACGGCCAATATATAACTGATGATCACCCATCCACGAACCGACCGCGACAAGCAGAGCTTAACCTTCGATCGACTCGTGAGGCTATTAATATGTAGTCACGAACCATTCCAGAGGAAAATAGAAGTAAGCAATATTTCTGTTTCACTTTTGAATTGAATTTACCGTATTGTCACGTATGATTTTAATGCACCCCGCATTAAAATCATACGTAAATTCAACATCATCTGGCATCAATCAACATCTGGCAACATTTCATTTGACACTGTTACAAGCAAGTAAATACTTTCTAGTCTTTACATAAGTAAGGCTCAAGCTAGACACATTGTTGATAATGTTTGTTTGTTTGTGTAGGTTTGGTTTCCTACGGGTCAGTTTCCACCGAACGGTAAAATCCTCACGCATACGTATGCTCGAGACATTTAGGCTCGGCGCAAACGGGCCACCGACCACAGCCACCGGTGGCCAGCGACAGCGACTTAACACACTTTTTATATATTTTGTATAGACGCACCGCATACGTGTAGCCGGTGGCGGCCACTCTCTACAGCAGTGTCCGCGACTCGCTACTTGTGGTCGCTGCGGGCCACACAAGACGCCGACACCCGCCACTGTCGCGCTGCTCCACCCGGTCACGGGTTATAAAATGTGGCGGCTTCCGAAAACCGGTGGCTGTCGCTCGCTTCTGAGACTGATGGCGGTAGCGCGCGCCAGCCACCGATGGCTGTGGTCGGTGGCCCGTTTGCGTTGAGCCTAAGCGTTTCAGCATCACGCGTGATGACTGCGTCGAATTTTATAATTACATTGATTGTAATTATAGTATATACTACACACTATATGAGGGGCTCGTGGCTAAGTAATAACAGCCGCACAGGTCGATCGATCAGGTTAAGCTGCACTTGCCGCGGTCGGCCCGTGGATCTTTACGTAACAAAACCCCCCGTGCCTCGGAAAGCACGTTAAGCCGATGGTCCCGGCTGTTATCCGTGGATAACAGACGGGTTTGACAGTCGTTATGGGTCGTCAGAAGCCCGACAGTCTGACAACCAGTCTTAACCAAGGGGTATCGTATTACCCAGTAACTGGGTTGTGGTGGTCAGATAGGCAGTCGCTCCATGTAAAATAGTGGTATTCAGCTGCATCCAGTTAGACTGGAAGCCGGGAAAAGGCTAGGCAGATGATGAGGTGTCAATTAGTTAAAAAGTGCTCGAACATCCGCGAAATAATTCTGTTTGGTGGAATCTGACCCTAAGAAACCGGTGAACAGTGACACAATAAAGGCTGTCCAAATACAGATCGTTTTTGACTAGTATTTGACATTAAGGAATGTTAAATACTAGTGAAAATTATAGATTTTCATGACGGCCGTTATACAATAGAAAACCAAAGTTCTAGAGAGGATATTTATTTTTGTAACTGACAGGAACGTGAACTTGGTTCTTTTTTATTACGGCCATTTTTTTATCTGACCCCTACCAGCAATTGGTAAATTCACAGAATTACACACATTGATAAACTCAAACCGAGTGTTCAAAAAATAATCAATCACTGGTCAAACTCGACCATTTATCGCACTTTGACGATGAAAAATGACTTATTTGTCAATTACTTTTCACCAGAACCAAGGGTCATTTTCAACAAACGCGTAGTATTGCAATCAATCAAAGCAATATCTTCCTTCGTGCCTCAACAATAAGAAGTATTTTAATGCAAAAGAAGACTTGGCCAATTATTGCAAAGTTTATCAACCGTTGATACACACTGAAATAGATCATATCAACTGAAAATAAGAGCGATGCCGTGTGTACAAATAAGATGTTGATGTGTAGGGTGGCAATAAATAAGGTGTCGGAATCTAGGAGTATTGGTATCGGTCGCGACTGATAAAAGTCCTCTTTCGCACGAACGACTTGTGATCTTTTATTAGTGATTTGCGCATTCAGTTTGTTTCTTGTGTTGTCGATGAAAATAACAATCACTACATATTATAAAAAAAAAATCCCCCGCCGCGTCTATCTGTCTGTATGTTCGCGATGATCTCAGAATCTACAGAACGGATTTTTTCATCAGTTATCATCAATAAATATAGTGATTCAAGAAGAAGGTTTATACGTATAGTACAGACGCCAGCAGGTCAACCTACCCGAAACTGTCACATTTTCCCAATCAACCTTGAACCTAATGCTTTAGCAATAAAGTCGAAAATCTATTAAAGAAATCTGACAGATTGTAGTAGCTTGATGTGCTGGCGTCTATATTTCCGCAACCACGCGGGCGAAGCTGCGGGTAGTAATAATAATAATAGCGGCCTATTACGGTTCCACTGCAGGGTAAAGGCTTCACCGACTTCAGTAATGTCTAAGTTAAAATCAGAAAGTACATAAATATGAATTGAAAAAGTCACATTGGTACTTGCCCGGATTTGAACCCACAACCTGTGTATGAGAGGCGAGGCCTTCACTGGGCCATCACGTCGATGAAAATTTAATAATTTATTTTAATATTATGGCTTTCATTTTGACAGTTCAAAAACATTCATTGGGTTATTTACGTTGTTGAGCAGACAAATTTTTCACAACATATGAAGCAAAAGGAAGAAGACAATAGGTGGCTCGTTCAGGTGTCAATGTATACGCTTTTATAATAAACTTCCAAGCCACGTTCAAGATTTAGGCCTTAATAAATTCAAATCATTCATTGAACGCAAGTTGTGTCAGAAAGCCTTTTATACCGTTAAAGATTATATCGAGAACAAAAAGGCTTGGGATTGAGCTGCTCCAATTTTTTTTTCTGTTTTTTATTTTTACATGCTGATTGATGACATGAATATTTACTTTGTAAAGTATTAAATTATTTTTAATTATTATGAATGTGAAGACTATGTGGGTCTTTTATTGGCCTTTTATTTTGAATCATGGTCTGGTAGTTTGAGTAATTTATGCGGCCTACCCAAATGTCCTTTCTTTGGTATTGTTCGTCGAATCGTTGAGCTCCTTAACTTCCGAGTTGAGCTTCACGGTTTTTGAAAAATGCGTGCACTGACTGGACAGGTCCTCTCAATCTGTGTGGATCTTTCCTCAAAAGACCATTTCAGACACCAGTCTACATGGTCTTCACATGAACCGACCAAGATTATGCCTGGACTTTAAAAGAGACTGTGACCTCTGAGTTTGTTTCGGCCTTTCTTCTCTGAATAATCAGATAGAAAACGCCGACCTCATCTAGTTTTTAAAAACATGATTGACGTGTAAAAGTGTTTGTACAAACCGACTTACAGAAATAAAATCATTTATCATGGATCAGCAATATCCTTCAAAATCATTCAGATTTTGCCTGGGCTAAAGAGGGTTGGTATTAACATACTGGAGCAGCTAAGGCTTTACTTGGAAAATTTTGGCTGATCGAAGCCTAGCTAAAATAACGATTCCTGCTCTAAAATATACCTGTGCCTTGCGGTAGGAACACAGATGGTCATACGTAGAAATAACTTAAAACAACTGTTTTTAGTAATGTGTACATAAGATTGTATTTCTACGATTGCTTGAACTATTCGCTAAACCCATTGGTTAATCTAAAATAGTTTACAGTTAAGGATGAAGCTCCAGGTAGCCCGCGAAATTCCAATTTTCTTACATTTTTGCAATTTGCTAGTCGGTACTAAGTTGTATGTTGATTAAAGTATGATTCGCGATTGTAACACACATGTAATTAGACAATTATAATCATTAGAATCAGTAACAATCCTACATGCCAAGATTTCATGAAATTGTCATCCATTAGGATTATAAGAACTTAAGAGTTGTATTGATGATTTTAATGATTATAATTTTATAAATACAGATTTATTACATCATCATCATTCATATCCAAATCAATATACAACCTGATACTGACCTGCAAATTGCAAAAATCTACCGTACAGACGCCACCACGTCAAGCTACCCGAAACTGTCAAATTTTCCCAATCAACCTTGAACCTAATGCTTTAGCGATAAAGTTCAAAATCTATTAAAGAAATTTGACAGATTGTAGTAGCTTGTGCTGGCGTCTGTACAAACACTATTTTCTATAATTTTTTTTTTTATTATTTTGCTCTAGACACGGACCTTTATTATTTTTTTATTGCCCAGTCTTTGTATACTGAGGTACCTATACAAACTTTTACATAATCGACTATCGATAACCAAATACCGATTTTCCCAATCGATATTCCCATCCTTATTATTACTTAGTGTTCCCGGCACGTTCCAGTCAGCTGCGAGCCTTTTGTCTGTTTTCTTTTTAATTACCTCCAATAAATAGCCACTCAGCAGCCGCCGCCGCTATTTAAGATAGGGGAGACACCGCTCTCTTGGACACTGTGCCTCGATTTACAATGATACTGGATGCTGGGAATATAAAATGTGGATTTTTGATGAGGTGTGGTACGTAGATGGAGTTCTGTTGTTCTATAAAGTTTTTTCGCTGTAGGTGCTTTTAAACCAATTTTACATGGTGTAGGAATTCTCAAATCAACATACAGGATAGTCCAAATAGAGACGTCAAAAGAAAAATCTGAATTCCTCATAGCCAGCGGTATTCGAAAATACCCCATTCCGCGATTTTTTGTAATTTTCGAGTTATTTTGGTTTTTGTAATTATTTAGAATTTTCTGCCGGTGGAGCTTCAAAAATTCATATCTATTTTGTAGTGTGTATTTTTCTGATTTTTTTTTGTAACATGATTATCTTGAATGTAACTTTCATGTCACAAAAAAAAAAATGAAAAATACACACTACAAATAAGATATGAATTTTTGAAGCTCCAGCGGCAGAAAACTCAAAGTTATTTCAAAAACAGTAATAACTCCAAGACTACAAAAATCGCAGAACATACATGGGGTATTTTTGGATACCCCTAGGTATGAGGAATTCAGATATATCTTGACGTCACTATTTGGACTACCTTGTATATGCTAAGTACTCAGATCTGACTAGTTGTACATGTATCAAAATGTTCAAAGCGTGTGGTTTTTGGACAAAATGAAAAGAGGTAGCTAATACTATTATAATATGTAAATCCATATAATAATTTATGATTACTATAATTATATCAACTAACTTTTAAAATTAATTTAATAATTTCTACACAGCTATAGTGATTTCTCCGCTATACCCCACCCATGAAATACAAATAACATCCTAACTTTATGTCATATCAACAAACCTTACTAAATTCAGAAACCGCTTCCTGAATTTTTCACACAATCCGAGTGATTTCCCGTGCCCCAGCATGATGTTATGGCAATAAAACGACACGAGTAAATGTGACTCCGATGTGGTTGCGATGGTCGTTACAAAAATAAAGTGTCCCATTAGATGACAGGGATGGATTTGAAAGCTTTATAACTTCCGGAGCGAAGTGGATGGAAGGTAGACTGTATTATGGAGAACATTCGGTTGTAAGAAAGTACATAAAGTGAGAAGTACATAAGGTAAGTCTGGTTGACAAACTTCCGGGTTTCTGATGTCCCGTCACGACTATTAAAGAACTACGAATGTCAGCCGGGACCAACGGCTTATTTTCCAAGGCACGGAAGCGTCTTGGTATGCAAAGATGGTCACCCACCCACGGACCAACCGCGGCAAGCGTAGATTACTGAACGCATAGATGCGTAGGTGACTGGTCGTCTTGCTGACCTTGGTTTTGTTTTGTTATTAGTAATTTAATTCGTTGTTGATTTTACTTCGATGGTCCTAGTTTATCATCTGTGACTTCGAGTTACGACTACATGTACGGCTATATGTAAGTGGGCACGCCCTTTATACTGGAGGCTTTTATTTAGGTATAAAGTTCTGCTTACGTTTTTAGTTTTGTACTTATTTTGTTTCTGCTTGAGTATAGTTTTCGATTTTTTTTTTTGGTATATTGGCGTGTGCTAGCTTACTTATAGCAAATAATTTAATTTAATTTTTTGTGTTGCGTAATGTACCTAAATTATTATGCGCAGTGTTATATAGATTCATTTTATCTGAACAGACAGCTGTGCTGCTGGGGAGTTTGTTGCGCCACTTCTTCTACCCAGCTAAAGCACTAGGAAGTGGTGAACGACGGGCGTTTTGGGGGACTGTCTTATGTCATTTTGACGTTCAAAAAGTGCTGATTCTCAGTCTTGTTTGAATAAGTGACTTTTGATTTTGATTAACCTGATCTTAGCCACAAGCTTAAGTGTTCATTCTTACTTTTTCTTTTTGCTCTTTTTCTAAGAGTCCTAGTGTGATCTTAAATAGCCCATAGCCTTCCTCAAGAATTGGGCTATCAAATGCAAAAAATAATTTTTCAAATTCGACGATAGTTTCAGAGATTAGGGCGGTCAAACAAACGAAAAAAAAAAACAAAAAAATCTTCAGCTTTATTATTACTATGTGTAAATTGGTAAGTAATGAGAAGAAATTATTTTGAGGATTACAGAAGTTATGTTTTAATTAATTACAAAAATTATAGCACAGTCAGGAATTAAAGACTAAACGCTCCTGTTAGTGGAATGGCTATAAGCTGACAAATTCTAGCAGCTTGAAACTAACATTTGGCCCAACATTTGCCAACCAAGCTTTAAGCACAGCACACCATCACAGCTATAAAATTCAACACAGATGACATCAAACCAAAAAGCTAAAAACCTCAGAAACCAAGCTTTTCAAGGATTTCTCACACGCACAAACGATTTTCCTTCCCCGACAATAAAAAGAACATGAGTGAGTGAATGTACGTCTCGTAACGCACAAACATGGCCATTACAAAAAAGTAAAGTGTCCTACTAAAGGGCAGGGCCGCACTCGAACGCGTAAGTAATTCGGGAGCGAGCGAACGAGTCCCAAGCGTGGTACTTGGTGCTTGTGTTTTATTGATATTTTAGCGTTGGAATGATTTTTCGTTGCGACTACGAGTCTCTTGGGGTGGGACCGTTAGTATTGATGGCTGGGCAGGGTGACGGACTTGGGAAGAGGTAAAAAAGTGTTTCCTTTTTTAGCATTTTGTAAGTTGTTGTTTTTTTAACCGACATCAAAAAAGGAGGAGGTTTCTCAATTTGACCGTATATACATATATTTCTTTTTATGTGTGTTCGCGGATAACTTCGTCGTTTATGAACCGATTTTGATGATTCTTTTTTGTTGGAAAGGAGATATCCCAAGGGTGGTCCCATATAAATTATATTAACTTTGCTTGGGTAGTTTTTGAGTTAGCTTTAATAATGCGTATTTTTCCCACTTAGTTGTGGATGATGTTTTAATCTATGCAGATGATGTTTTAATAATTTCCTATCACTGTTATTTACATAGCAGGTAGTGGTATTCCAATTTTTGTGGGGTAGGTATCACAACTAAAAAGGGAAAAATAAAAACATTTTAGCAAAAAATAAAACCGACTTCCAAAGCAAAACATTTCGTTTTTTGCCACCGACTTCCGAAATTGAAGTTATTTTTCACTTTGTAGTGTTTTGCTTTGGAAGTCAGTTTTATTTTATGCTAAAAAGTTTTTTTTTAAATTGTAAACATTCATTTCATCATATTTGCATCTGGATAGACATTTAATTTGGCTTTCACATAAGTAGATGACTTATTTGAAAGCCAAAATATATGTCTATCTATGGCACCTATTACTTTTTAAATGCCTGTTGTAAGCTGTTCGAAGTTCCTGTTGGTTGGCGAAAATAAAAATAACCAATCATATTAATACCTAAACTGCCTCGTCGGTCTACTGCTGAACATGAGGTCCTGGGTTCAATTCCCGGGTCGGGAAAATTGTTACTTATTGGGTTTTTCTATCTGGAATTTCTCAGTAGCAGTCCGGGACCTGGTTTTGTGCCCGGTTGATGGCAATAGGCTCGTCCATACATGGGAACAGAAAAAAAGAAATAAGGCGTGATTCTATTTATACCTACTTAATTGGTTGATATTTGACAATAAATTAAATAGAAATTATAAGTAAATCACATGTTATTGACTGTACCCGAATTTTATTACTTTGCAGTTTACTTCGGTCCGGAATTCCAGATCCGGACTAAATCCCAAGTCCGCCCACTCACTATTAGAGGACATATCAGTATCTCAGTTGGGCATGATCGACATACATCAGCCACTGAAACATTCACACTAACGACACGTTGCGGTAAAAACACGGTTATGATTGGACCGCCTTTTACGGTCCAACCGTTAAACTTACGAATGGTTATCGGTTTTTGGGAGTTCGAGTGATATCTCTGAAAGGGATTTGATAAGTACTGGCAGTTTTGTTTTTTATGTGATGTGAGTGTTCGATTTAGATTTTCATTTGTTTTTCATTGGAGTTCTTCTGAAGTTACAAAATTATTTTGCAAAATGGAACGCAAGTTTTCTTTTAGCTTCATCACATGCATAGCCTTTTCACAACTATGATGGGGTCGGCTTCCAGTCTAAACGGATGCATCTAAATAAATATTTTATATGGAACGACTGCCTATCTGACCTTCACAACCCAGTTAATGGGTAATACGATACCCCTTGGTAAGGCTGGTTTTCAGACTTTCAGGCTTCGGCCTACCCAAAACGAATATCAAAGATCTACAAATGACAGCCGGGACCAATAGCTTAACGTGCTTTCCGAAGTATGGATGGTCCCCATCTACGGCCCGATCTTGGGAAGCTTTGCTTAACCTTAGTATGATAATATTGAATGTTGTGCCTAAGGTAGATTCGTGTTTACGATCTGTTACACCCTTGAATGTTGATTAGCTCGTGGCTAAGTAATAACAGCCGCACGGGTCGATCCATCAGGTTAAGCTACGCTTGCCGGGGTTGGTCTGTGGATGGGTGACCATCTTTCATACCGAGACTCCTCCGTGCTTTGGAAAGCACGTTAAGTAGTTGGTCCTGGCTGTCATTCGTGGATCTTTGACAGTCGTTACGGGTCGTCAGAAGCCCGAAAGTCTGACAACCAGTCTTACCAAGGGGTATCGTAATATCCAGTAAGTGGGTTGTGGAGGTCACATAGGCAGTCGCTCCATGTGAAATACTGGTATTCAGCTGCATCCGGTTAGACTGGAAGCCGACCCCAACATAGTTGGGAAAAGGCTAGGCAGATTGATTGACACTCTTGAATGTTACTGAAATGCATACTAATGCATGTAAAACCGAATCACTTAATTAGGTGTTACTGAATGATTTCGTAACTTGTAAAGAATTTAAAAGCGTGGCTTGTAAAAGCATGACTTTAAAAGTGTGGCACAAGCATGACTTTTAAAAGTATGGCTTGTAAAAGCATGACTTTAAAAGCATGGCTTGTAAAAGCATGATTTTAAAAGCGTGGCACAAGCATGACTTTTAAAAGCATGACTTTAAAAGCGTAGCACAAGCATGACTTTTAAAATATGACTTTTAAAGCATGGCACAAGCATGACTTTTAAAAGCATGGCTTGTAAAAGCATGACTTTAAAAGCGTAGCACAAGCATGACTTTTAAATCATGCCTTTAAAAGCATGGCACAAGCATGACTTTTAAAAGCATGGCTTGTAAAAGCATGATTTTAAAAGCTTGGCACAAGCATGACTTTTAAAAGCATGGCTTGTAAAAGCATGACTTTACAAGCGTAGCACAAGCATGACTTTTAAAACATGACTTTAAAAGCGTAGCACAAGCATGACTTTTAAATCATGACTTTAAAAGCATAGCACAAGCATGACTTTTAAAAGCATGGCTTGTAAAAGCATGATTTTAAAAGCGTGGCACAAGCAGGACTTTTAAAAGCATGACTTTAAAAGGGTAGCACAAGCATGACTTTTAAAACATGACTTTAAAAGAATGGCACAAGCATGACTTTTAAAAGCATGGCTTGTAAAAGCATGATTTTAAAAGCGTGGCACAAGCATGACTTTAAAAGTATGGCACAAGCATGACTCTAAAAGTATAGCACAAGCATGACTTTAAAAGCGTGGCACAAGCATGACTTTTAAAAGCATGGCTTGTAAAAGCATGACTTTAAAAGCGTAGCATAAGCATGACTTTTAAAACATGACTTTAAAAGCATGGCACAAGCATGACTTTTAAAAGCATGGCTTGTAAAAGCATGATTTTAAAAGCGTGGCACAAGCATGACTTTAAAAGCGTAGCACAAGCATGACTTTTAAAATATGACTTTTAAAGAATGACACAAGCATGACTTTTAAAAGCATGGCTTGTAAAAGCATGATTTTAAAAGCGTGGCACAAGCATGACTTTAAAAGCGTAGCATAAGCATGACTTTTAAAACATAACTTTAAAAGCATGGCACAAGCATGACTTTTAAAAGCATGGCTTGTAAAAGCATGACTTTAAAAGCGTGGCTTGTAAAAGTATCTTCACAAGATCGTTCTACTTTAATTAAGATATTATCATATACGAAGTCTTTACCTACATTCAGTATTTAATAGTACTACACCAAACACGAATAAACATTCTCGTCGTGTTCCAAGACTTTCAACAAACTGAATATTAAATTATTCCCGCGTTAAACTTATACCCAGTAAATATGTCAACTAAACATCTTAAATAAGCTTGTAACAAAACCCTGGGGTGTCCACACTGTCCACCCGTATATCCACGGAGGATATTTCACGAAACAATGTGAGAAAGATAAAAATACGCGAAGGCGACATGAGCTTCAACAGATATTGTCAACGTCGTAAATCGTAATTCGATAACACCGTACTGTACGCAGAAATGCAGACAATATTGTCACCCTACTATAATTTTATGACTTTGTTATACATTGAAGATGTTTATTAAAGTTTGTACAGTATAGCGAAAAGGAGCAATGTATTTCTATGAATAGGTTTTTTTTTTAACACGCCTAATGATAAATGACATTTATTTATGTAAATGAATAAATAGGGGTAATGTCTGATCTTTGCGTCATATTCGTGAGTGCGTGCTGCTTTTGGTGACTGGTCGTCTTGCTGACCATGGTTTTGTTATGTTATTGGTACCTAATTAACTCTTTATTTATTTTACTAGTCCTAGGTTTATCATTTGTGACTTCAAATTAGGGCTACATATAGCTATATGTAATTGGGCACGCGCTATAAGCCCGGATGGTTTTATTTAGGTATAAAGTTCTGTTTAAGTTTTTAGTTTTGTATTTTTATTTCTGGAGTATAGTTTTCGATTTTTTTTTTGTTGACATATTAGCGTGTGTTAGCTGAGTTATGGCAAATAATTTAATTTAATTTAATGTTTTGTGTTGTGTACCTAAATTATTTTAGATACTATTGTAGAGATCAAATTTTTTTAACTGAACAGACAGCTGTGCTGCTGGGGAGTTTGTTGCTCCACTTCTTCTTCTCAGCTAAAGCACTAGGAAGTAGTGAAAGGCGGTAGTATTAGGAGACTGTCTAATGTAATTATGATGATAAAAAAGTGCTGATTCTCAACCTAGATTGAAGAAACGACTTTTGGTTGATTTTTGAATTAGTTAAAAAAAACACTGTCATCGTCAAAAAAAAAAAATGTTTTATAACTAGATGAGTTCGGTGTTTCCTACTTTGAGAAGAAAGACCGAAACAAACTCAGAGGTCATATAGCCATAGTTACTAAATAATCGGTATCATATCGTTTTCAATCTAAAAATAAATCAATCCGTCTCGTAATGTCATAATACCAAGATGAGAGAAAGGAGGAAAGTTCCTTTATAAAAAGAAAACAAAACTCAAGATCTAAAAAATTATCAAAGTCCTATCTCGCCACAACTCTTCGGATCGAACCTATCAGACTAATCTACGTAGCAAGCGGCATTCTGCACATAAATCCGCGCGGCACAACAGCGCGGGCGCCGCGTAAAGCAACCACCTTGTCGAACAAGGATGGCCACTCAGCGCAGATAGCAACAACGGATCTTATCGGCGAGGTGACAATACTGCAAGTTGTGCATTGTTGCTGGAATTAATGTATGGTTTTATAGTGTGCTGCTATGCTGCTCTAGCTGGATTATTTTGATGTGGTTTTTGCGTGTTCAAAAGATGATTGCACTTTTCATATTATGGTGGCTTAGAAACAAATAGGGGTAGTATCATGTGTGTGTGTTTTTAAACTTATGCTTTAAAGTTAATCTCAGACTTACTGTGACCTTTTTTATAAAGAAACCTTTGGTAAAATTAGGTATTAATTACGCTGAAAGCAGCTGCGTGGCATCGATAAAGTGTGATGATCGGATGTTCATTTGTTTTTTCTATAACCAGCAATTGTCGAACAAGGATGGCCACTCAGCGCAGATAGCAACAACGAATCTTATTGGCGAGGTGACAATACTGCAAGTTGTGCATTGTTGCCGCAATTAATGTATAGTTTTGACGTGAAAACGTCTTTTCGCTCGGTGTTCTGGTGGTAAGTTCAATATTTATGTCCGACAAAAACATGTAAGATTTCAACCGTTAATAACTACGAGACTTTTAATTCTATAGAGTAATGGTTGAGCATTCAAAAGATAGATCGTCACAACAATTTTCAAGCAGAATATAATTTTCCTATGACATCACATTGCGAGTGCACGCGCATGCGCGCAGCCCTCTACTTTTCACTAAATGTTGAAATATCAATTCGTATAGCGCGAAAACGTGTTTAGTTAGACCAGTTATTCTGGTGTCTTTGTCAAGAGTTCACAAAGCACTACCAGGATCTAGAGAGACACAACAGAAATATTGGCCAAAATAAAAATTAATAATATGAAGTTGGCAATAGCAAAATAATAACAGATGTTGTCTCATATCGGCTCTAAATCTGCTCAGAAATGAAAAAATCCTAATCGAAGAAAGCTTGCATCAAAAGGAATGCAATGAGCTTAAAAAGTCTAGTGCCGAGCAAATACAATAGCTACGGCAGAGTCAGAAACTGTAAGAAAATCTGTTGTAAATAGCAAAAATGTCTAAGATGTCGTCTCATATTTGCCGTAAATCTGCTCTAAACTGAAAAATATGGTGATTATTAGAAATGTAATAAGCTTAGTGTTGGGCAAATGCAATGGCTACGGTAGTATCGTAAACCGTAGTAAAATTTCAATCTGTTTTCACGAAAACAAACGGCGCGGACTCGAAATGCGGCTATTTTTTTTTTATATGGCTGTTATGGTGCTCCTTAAATTTAAAAAGTCGTAGTCTGTTTGTTCGTTTAGTCTGTTTCGAAAGGTTTCAAAAGTTACTTGCTTTTTTACAAACTATACGTACCTATATCTGAAATAATTGTATCATTACAGTAAGGATAAAAAAACCAGCCAAGAGCGAGTCGGACTTGCGCACCGAGGTTTCCGTACCATTATTTAAGACCCCTTTCAGTAACTGTAGCAAAAAAAAAACTTATTTGAGAAATAGTTAGGCAAACGTCATCTAAAACTATTCCAAAATTCAAGTTGATAGCATTAGAGTTAAAAATAAAAATACTTAAAGACATTTACTGTTTTAGGGTTTATCTTTTCGTATTCTGTTTCGTTTCAAGTAGTATTGTTTTAGTATTAAAATTGCTGCGCCCTACCTGAGTTTAATGCTTTACCTGTACTGTCCTTGTACTGTCAACAACTTTTGGACAATGACTGCAATAAACGATTGAGTAATTGATTATTTTAATAAATGGTTAATTTGAAAAAAATGTTTTATTTTAAAAAGCCTATCATAGAACTTACAATAAAAAACTTATTAGTTTAATCTTTAACTGTTTGCAATACTAGTAACTTAACAAAAAAAAAAAAAATGTATTGAGCAAATTTAGCTGTCTTTCGTTTTGAATGCTAATAACTTTTTTTTCTGAAGTCTTACCACTTAATATCCATTTTGTAATCTGCATTTAATGAAGTATTTTTAAAACTAATGGGCACTAACAGTGCAGTACATTTTTTTTACACAATATGCCCCTAAAGTTATATGATTTGCTGGAGATGAGTATTGAAATTGGAAACAAATTAATTTCTTTAACTACCTTTGACTTTAAAATACAATAAAAGGGTTTGGATGTGATAGTACACATATTCAAAAGTAATAATAAAAAAAAACAATAAAAAAAATATTGATATTTGTTGAAATTATAGCCAAATTCGTGAAGCAAAGTACAGAAATTTTAAAAAACATCTTTTTTTTTTTTCGGAGAAATTTCGGTATCTGATACATATGAATACAGTGTATCGACTCCTTTACTCTGGACCACTATTTACGACACACCCTGTATATAAAACAAAGTCAGGTTTGTTCGAACACTTATAACTCGAGAACGACTGGACCTATTTTCATTGTTTTTGATTTGTTGTATTTGTCTACGTCCCGAATAGCAGATACATAGGAAAAATACACGAAAAAAAATTTTCTACATCAAAGGACAGGACAACGTCTGTCGGGTCAGCTAGTTAGGTATAAGACCCGCATTTTATAGCTTGCCAACTCAGAGAGCAATTATTGTTATGACCACTCATTTGCTTTTTTTCTATGAGAAGCAAACCCTCTGACTTATGGACAGTGCTGAAAAAAAATCGCAAAGAAATCAAAATTGGAACTCTTTTGTCAGAAATCAAAGTCTAACTTGTAAGTAGTAGTTTCCTTTTTCAAAAAGGCTACTACTAACTCAGAATCCCAGTTTTAAAAAGCAGCCCTGAATAGATTGATGTCTTCCTCGAACTCTAAAATTATCACGCAATTAAAACAAATCAACATTCCCAACTTTTATCCCAAGTTCAGAGCAAAGTATTCACAATTCGTCAGCTGCGAGAACTTCAGCAACTAATTCCCGTTTTCGTTGCCACCAGTGGCTTAAAACAAAGTGTCGTAATTAGTCAATAGGGGAGACAGGGCAACTCCTAACAAGTTATTTGGCACGGCCATTTCGTAGCCGTGTTTATTATCCCCGGTGTCCCCAACTAATTTATTGGACCCTTAGCTCCCTTGCCCTTAGATGGATCACCTAATTTAACATTAAGGCTACTACAGGTGTTTTATGGCATTGATAGTCATCATTTTTGTTTTGGGAGGTCCTGTGTTGTCCATGTTGTTTGTACAGACGCCAGCAGGTCAACCTACCCGAAACTGTCAGATTTTCCCAATCAACTTTGAACCTAATGCTTTAGCAATAAAGTCGAAAATCTATTAAAGAAATCTGACAGATTGTAGTAGCTTGATGTGCTGGCGTCTGTACGTCCAGGCATACCACTCAATACCGTGGTGCGTGACATGAATTTGATCGAATTTTTAGAGAAGACTTGACGTGTTTACTTTACTTCTTGTCATGCAAACAAGGTGGGTGGTCTACAAATATCCCGGAATTTCCAAGACAATAATTTTAACACTCGGCTGTCCTCAACGTTTGAAACTAACTGTAGCTTATACACTCGGAATGCTGGCACTGGTGCCGATTCTGTCGTCCACAAACTATACTTAATTTGTGCACTTGGCTATTGCTAACTTTTTCTCTCTAATAAAACAAGAAAGAGACGGGCGTACATAAATTAGAGCTGTCAAATTTAGTTGAACCATAGAAGTTTAGATGACACTTAAAAACTTGTTGACTAATAACTTTCATAAAATAATTAACAGCTTCTGAAATCGGTGCCAAGCTATATGCATTGAAGAATTGAAGACACCGTCTTCAGAAGCTGTTAAGTATTTTATGAAAGTTATTTTATTCGTTTTAGGTTTATGAAGTCAGTTTTAACTTTCTTTTTAGTAAATTTATTTTCCATTTTTAGTTGATTCATTTCATTTTTAGTACAATTCGAACGAAAAGAAGAATCATCAAAAACCGCTTAGAAATACCGGAGATACAGTACATTTATGCATATAACTACGTACATAAGAATAATTACCTAATATCTTATATACTGAAACCTTCCTGAAAGTATGTAGATCACGTTAATGAAAGAACCGTCAAAATTGGTTCATGAGTTTTTGAGAAAATCGTGGACATAGAAACATACATACATACGTGTCGAATAGAGAACCTCCTTTTTAAAGTTTTTGTAAAAACACGGTGAAGCGCAAGTAGCTAGTTCATAGCTATAGCCGTCCTTTTCTCGCGCTGCCTGTTAGTAAAAGCTAGCGACTCTCTAATTTTAGTTTAGTTATTGAACAAGAGAATCGCCACCAATGTCTATTATTACTTTTTAATGATAATAGGCAGTGATTTCAAGACTGTAGATTTTGAAGTTATGTTTACTATTCTGAACACCCAGTCCAAAACTACATACTACTTTCAAAAACAAAATCATAATTATACACACACGAATTCCTCAACCTTTGCCAAAACAAAACCAAAGAAGGAAAAAAAAAACATCCGAAGGGTTGCCACTCGCAAATAATTTTGTCACTGGCCCTAAATAAATATGGTGGTTATTTATCGGTCACGCAAGACAATCGTACTTGTAATTACTGGGAGGACAGACGGAGGTCCTGCTGAGAGGTCCCACGTACACGCATGAGGGTCGGTAGGTATATGTAGGTGTAGCGTGATCTTTTCCGTTTAGAGAGGAGTTTAGTAATTAGATATTGTTTTGGATGGAAGAATGCTTGGTTTTATTGTATTGTATCTTTAATAAGCTTGCAAATTGTTTATTTTCGTGTATTTTTAATACAATTATGTACTTATTCAGAGCACGTGTACTGGATAATGTGTATGCTGTGTGGTTATCTGTGATTGAGTGTGATGAATAAAGAATACTGTACGTAATTAATGTTTGTCTCGTTGGTAATCCTTAAAATAAATAAGTTTTTGAAGCTTTATAAGATGATTTCTGTGTTGTAATTTATTGGCTGTACATAATTAATTCGGTCAATCCATTTATGACCATCCATTGCTGGATTTGGGCCCCCTCAAGTTCACACCACTTGCGGAATTTAAAAAAAAAGCTATGATAATCATGCTTGGCAGCGGATTGGTGATTTGCTATGGAGTCATGACTTCTGGAAAATAGAAAGAAACCCTCTAATATCAAAGCGTATGACCGTAGAAAATACTGGCATCTAGTAAAGTGACTGGCCATTTATTGAAAAATCAACCTTCGCTTTCAAAACTTTTGGTACGAAGACTCCGGCCAAAACAAATAAACCATGCCATTTGTAATTAGCACTCCCATAGTTAATGTTATGAACTCCTAGTACGATGTTGTGGTCAGTGTCTAGGGTCTCCCAAGGGGGGTTAAGAGGGTGAGGTGAGGGGGCTGGTCCACAAGACACGTAACGACGTCTTCACATTAATTATGTTGGCAGCCCGCGCTGAGATTCGGACGTGGCTTTGGCTTGTTTTGTTTTTGTCGAGTAGGTATGATATTTTTGTTGTTAGTTTGAAGGATTTAGTTCGATTGTGATTACTAAGTCTGCAAATAATTTGGCTGAAAATAAAAAATCTGCCAGTATCGAGCGCTGAGGACAAAAGTATGTTTAACTATGTTAAATTCACGAAATCATTATGTAGTTACTGAAAGTTCTAAATTACCCGAAATTCGTTCTTTTTACAAACACATTTTCATTTTGCCTTCAGAATAGGTACCCTCCAATTTAAATATTCTTTGAAAACGATTATTGCTGTGGAAGATAGAAAGAAAATTGCACATATTGAAACATCTAAAAAGGTCATTTTAGCATTTTTTACACCGCTTGTTCGCTACCCATGTTACGATTTTTGAAACAAAACATTCCATGTAGTATGCTAAGGGAAATTATTTAAATTCACCCGTAACGACCCTTAAGAGCGGAAATTATAGGTATTATCAGATTATGGCGGTCACATTATGTAGCAAAACTTTTATGTTGCTATTATTTTTTTAGTTTAGTTAGGCGATTTAAAAGTTGACAGAAAAGTGGAAGGACAGAAGTCTTACACTCACAGGGTAAAGATTCCAGGAGTGTTACTTAAGGAGGAAGCATCAGGGTAGCCCGCGAAATTTAAATTTTCTTACGTTTATTGCAATTCGCAAGTCAGTATTAAGTTGTATGTTAAATAAATTATGATTTGCGGCCGTAACAAATATGTATATACAGAATTATAATAATTGGAACCAGTAATACAACTTCTTAAGTTAGTATAATCCTGAAAAGTCAAAACATGAAATATTCATTCATTAGGATTACCTGGTCTTAAAGAGTTGTATTGATGACTTTAATGATTCTAATTATGTAAATACATACTTGTTACAGCCGCAAATTATATTTTGATCAACGTAAATCTGATACCGACTTGTAAATTGCAAAAAACGTAAGAAAATTTGAATTTCGCGCGCTACTCTGACGCTTCCCACTTAAGTACGTTCGTAGCGGCATAACCCAACCATGCTATTGCGTCCTTGGTGACTGTCTTATAATTACGTATATTTTTATCACGACATTAAGGTGTTTGTGATTTTATAATAAAAACCAATATAAATTGTCATGCCATGGCGAATACATGCGAAAGTGGTCCTTCGAGCCGGATATGACCCAGCGACTTATAAACCTATGTAATAAATAATATTATGATGCCATCAAGCCGATCGGCTACAGCGACTGTATTCTATGGCTTCCAGTCATTGTGGTTGGGGGAGCTTCAAATCTTCGATGTGCCGTTCTCTCATGTGCTCCTTCGAGCCGGATGTGCCGTTTTCTCGTGTTCTTTCATAATAATGACTAGCATATCCACCTTCACACCAAATTATTTTTATTACTCTTACTTAACCTTCTGCTAAAACCTTTAAGTTGACGTTGATATGGACGCGGACGGGATGCTGTGACGAGGTCCCCATCAATAATGAGCGCAGGCCCACGTTTGCGGGACACACTCCAAATTATTCATCGACTTTGTAGGGTTGATACTGGAACATAAAAGTTGGCAATTTCATCATGGTTGGAGCTTTAATAAAGTTGTGTTTCAAGATTTTTGGAAGGTTCTTTATGTTTTAATTGGGGTGCTGGGAATAAGTGCATTTTCTATGGGAATTTTGTATCGAAGCTTGAGTGACGTTGTTTGAAAAAAAATAGTATAACTTATTTTTAAAATATGAATATTTTTTTTAAGAAAATGAAAGAATTGAAGGAGCTTTAGCAAAGTCTGAGTGGTTAGTTATCTAAACCTAAAGTTTCAATGCATTTCTCTCGCAATCCATTTTACTGGTAACCCTATTTTAAAGCGGTGTCAAGAGTGACCGTACGTAAATTATTTGTTCAAATTTAGAACGGGATCGGTTAAACGTTTCGGGGCACCAATAAGTAATATGAATACCAGATTCGAATGACCTTCCTACCTCCCCCAGCCGCCTTAGAATAGCTTACAAGAGGGGTTGATTGGTATGAAACCAGGGGTCGAGAGATTCTGGTGGGTGTGTAGCTGGATCGCAATTACTCGGACAGTCCGTTCAGTGACAAATGTTTATGAGTTTGTCACTTGTTCGCTGCACCGAGGGTACCTCGTTCCCCATACCTGCCCCAGGGAGACATATGAGTTTCGGTAGGATTCAGTTTAATGATCTTTTAGATTGATGTACGAATATTTTGTTCAAGTTAATTGTTCAATGTTATTGATGGCAGAGTTGTGTTTTTAATTTAATTTTGACGGGCTTTTATGCCGTAATGCTTTGGGTTGTGCGTCTGTCATTTTGTTCTCATACAGTGTTTTAAGGTCACATAATGGTTTTGAAAATTAAAAATTAATAGAGTGTACTTTGTTGCGCCGCGTAATGATTATCGATGTTACCATTTCACATGAGGAGAACCTCGTGAAAGCTGAGAAAGAGAAATAAATAAAATATCTCGACTTAGCACACGCGGTTGCTGACATGTGAGCTCGCCTGTCATTGTGTTGATTGTTGTAGCGGCCTGATAGCCAAAGCCTCGACCAACATCTCTCGAGGCTCTCATTAGGCGGTTAAGGGCCTGATTTAGAAGGCAGTACTCCTCGATACGGCTCGCATTGTGGGGTTCCTGTCTCTGCAGCCCTAACCACCGGTAGCTTGGATGCTGCTCCCTATACCGGCGGACTCAGCTCCGGCTCGGTTCAGCGTCCAAGGTATAGGTACTCGTAAGTCTATCGTCTATAACTAAGACGTCTAAATGGAGCAACGGATGGAGGTTATAGTAGAGATCGTTTTTTCTTTTTATTTTACTTTGTATCTATCTATGTCATCACAAAAAATTACTTTCCGACAATGTTTCATTTTAGATCTGTCTTCATTAAGGAGGAAGCGCCAGGGTAGCCCGCGAAATTTAAATTTTCTTACGTTTTTTGCAATTTGTAAGCCAGTATTAGGTTGGTAAAAATATTTATTTACAGAATTATAATAATTAAAATCAGTAATACAACTCCATAAGTTAGTGTACTTCTAAATGTCGAGATTTTATGAAATAGTAATTTAATAGGATTACCTGGTCTTAAATAGTTGTATAGAAGACTTGTTGTTATTGTTGCGGTGTTGTAGAGCTTTTGTTGTTGCTGTAGACTTGTTGTTGTGTTGTTGTTATTGTTGGTAAGAGTTGTTGTTGTTGTTGTGTTGACTTTAATAATTATTGACTTTTATAAATATGTCAATACATACTTTTACGGTCGCGAATCATATTTTGATGAATATAAAACCTAATCCTGACTTGCAAATTGCAAAACACGTAAGAAAATTTAAATTTCGAAGGGCTACCCTGGCGCTTTCGTCTTAACTATTTTCTTTTAAGATATTTCAATACTACTTACTTTTTCAGACTGTATCTGTGCTCATATTATCATGTAATCAGCTGAAAACCATCAGAAGATGATGTGTAAGTACGTGTGTATAAATATATGTGGGAACGAAGTGTGGTGTGAGATGTTGCGCGGACAACAAAATGAACCATAAACTAGTTGTTGTGCCGACTGCCGAATGACATTACTGAGTACGTGCCTCCACTGTGCGGCCATTACTATGGCGGGGGAGAAGACTCTGCCAAAATATATACTATACTATTAAATGAGCAATAGATTTGTGTAAAAAAATTGTATTAAGTACCTATTTTAGTATCCTTGTTTCCCTTGGTCACGCCGTAACTTCAGAACAGCCGGACCGATTTGGCTAATTTTGGTTTTAAACTATTTGTAATAGTTCGAATTAGGTTCTTACGGAATAAAAAACTGGAAAAGTTTCCCGCAAAATTGGAAAAATCGAGAAAAACTGCACGTCTTTTTTGTATGAATTATTGAAGTTGGACAGGACAACGTCTGTCAGGTCAGCTAGATACATATTTGTAAATCGTTTATATTATAATATTGTATAATATAATAATAATATAATATAATAATAATATCCCCACCGCTGTATCTCTACGTTGACGTCGTGGTGGGGCTTGCGCGCTCCGAGCTTTAGGTCTGTGCCGGTAGAGTTTACTTTGCCGGAACGGGTCTAGGATGAGGAGCCAGAACAAGAGAGATACAGAAACCTGCAGGGCAGCATGTGGCGAGCTGTTGGGCAGTAGCGATACCACGGACCCTATCTCCCGGGAGAAATCTTGTCCTCATCTCTGGCTTGCCTTTATTGGCCGGCTGGAGTGAACACTGACGCTGAGCTCCCACCTCTTTCTTACCTTTATTGGCCGGCTTGAGTGAACACTGACGCTGAGCTCCCACCTCTTTCTTACCTTTATTGGCCGGCTTGAGTAGAGATTCGCAAGAGCAAACGCGCTCGGAGAAAGGAAGTATTCCAGTAAGGTGCTAGTAGGGATCTTGACCGTACTTCCGGGATTGTCCTGATAGCCGTGGAATACCTCTCCACTCCTCAAGCACCTCAGGAAGTGTTGCCCCATTGTCGCTACGTCACTATGTGCTAGCGGCCGTTTCCGGGGGCCCATTATTGAGTGTGCAAGTCACCCCCTGCCATTTTATCCGTGTATAATATATGACATTGGTCAGGCAGGGGACATAGTTCTTCCATAGTTCAAGTTACCCAATCCACTTTAGCCACCCAGACCCATAGCCCAATATGTTTTGTTTTCACGTGCCACCATAGTCCTGCACCAACCGGGGGTTGTCCTTGGGTGCACTTGCATAGTGCATACAGGGATAATCGTTGGTTGGTGTTGCCTTATCATTTAAAATTATTTAAGGGGCCTCTGCGAGTTGGCTTCGCTTCCTCGTACGCCTTCGAAAGGTCCGGGACCCCAGAGTCCCGAGAAATGTAAAAAATAATAATATTGTATATGATCAGGCCATGAAGTCGTTCCATAGTTCTAGGTAACCAATCCACTATACCTGCCACATAACCTGCTACCCAAACCCTTATCCCAATATGTTTGGTTTCCATGTTCTGCAATAGTCCTGCACCAACCAAGGGTTGCCCTTGTGTATACTTGCACAGTGCATACAGGGATAATCGTCGGTTGGTGCCTCCTCATCATTTAAAATTGTCTAAGAGGCCTCTGCGAGTTGGCTTCGGCCCCTCGTACGCCATCCAAAGGTCCGAGATCCCAGAGTCCCACGAATGTAAAAAAAAATGTATTGTATAATATTGTTTATATTATTTGTATTTGTATATATTTGTAATCACGTTTTCGAAAACGACTAACGATTTCGATGAAAGTTGCAATAAAGGTTTACGAGGGCGAAACATCGATCTAGCTAGGTCTCATATCTGGGAAAATTCGTTTTCTCTATTTCGGCTACCATCACGTCTGCTGAGTTTCGCTAGCTAATTTAATTTGACCCTGTAGATCCTCTAATCCGTTTTACATTTGGGAATCCTGAACAGCTTACTAGTCATAGTTAATTATATCAATAGTATCAGTATACTTTGTTCATTTGAGGGGTCAACTCCAATTTTCTCAACGCCGCTGTTTTCAAAGCTTCCATCGTCTTGGTCTATGCTCAGAGCGTCGTTACAGAGCGGCAATCATTCTCTCGTGAGCAGCCGCCGACTATCGCACGTAATTAACCAATGTCCGACCGTCCCCGCATACAGGGAGTTAGGCACACTAGATGTGGTAGACTAGGGGTAAAACAAACAACTACCTCAATATGCCTAGCTTTTTCCCAAATATGTTGGGGTTGGCTTCCAGTCTAACCGGATGCAGCTGAATGCCAGTAATTTATATGGATCGACTGCCTATCTGACCTCCACAACCCAGTTACAGGGTTATACGATACCCCTTGGTATGACTGGTTGTCAGACTTTCGGGCTTCTGACGACCCGTAACGACTGTCAAAGATCCACGAATGATAGCCGGGAAAAACGGCTTAACGTGCTTTCCGAGGCACGGTGGGGTCTTGGTATAACAAGATGGTCACCCATCCATGGACAAGCCGCGACAAGCTTAACTTGATCGATCGACCCGTGCGGCTGTTATTACTTTGCCACAAGTCTTACAAATAACTACCTATAATGACATATTTTAAAACAGTTCCTCAACGAACCTTACTGACTAATCTCTATACCACGGCTAAAAACAGTCAAAAAGAACGCTAAGCGAAAACGAAGGAATAGCTCGGACAGGCGATGCGATGCAACGGGATGTGTTGCGGGAACATGAAATTTCACGCGGATGAAGTTGCGGGCATTAGCAGCTAGTACCCACTAATAAAGCTGAAGAGTTTGGTTGTTTATATGTTTGAACACGCTAATCTCTAGAACTACCAGTCGGATTTGAAAACATAATTTTGCTTTTGATAGCCCGATTCTTGTGGAAGGCTGTTTAATACCAAACAATGGCCCTTAGGAACTGAGGAAAAGAAAACTAAGCAGAAAGAACGATAAGCGAAAACGAAGTAATAGCGCAGACAGGCGATGCGATGCGACGCGGTGGGTCGAGGAACAAGAAATTTTACGCGGACGAGGTCACGGGCAGAAGCTAGTAGGATCTAAATCTGGTGCTGTGTCATGAGAATAGAAGAAAAATTCACTACCATCTAGGTACATTTCACGATAAGTTTTCGCGTGGTTGATAGGTCCTTCCCTACATTATTTTACTCCCAGGGTTAAAAGAGTAGGATAATGATAATTTCTAATTAGGCCGACCAATATCATGTTAGTTAATGTGATAAGTTGACCAAAATACCAACAACTAACTATTTTGAATATGTTGACAGATCTGGCATGGCTTCCAATAACCGGAGGTCTTACCAATTCAGTAGTTAACCAGATAAAAGACCAAAACACAAATCTTAATAAGATGATTTCGTATAGCATCAAATGACAACGAGGAATCACGTGGCATGATTCATGTTCTCAATTCATTCATTTAAAAACTCTTTTCTATTTTTTCTTCTAGCCGTATCCAGCCACACAACATCTTGTAACCCTATTGGTCGCGCCCTGCCAATATGGCTGCTTCATTAGCCAACCCGCCAAACGACCTCCTTGGGTCACCGGAGTCCAGAGGACAAGGAAACTACACTTATTGTATTTTTGCTCCACGTGATGGAATGGTCTGTCATTTTGTTCAAACGAGGAAATAAAGTGGCGTTGGGCGAAAGTTTTGGCCGAATTCGTTTTGCTTGATAAGGTGTTGTGTTACGACATACCTACATAGATGTAGCCGTGTTAGTTTGTGTGTCGCTTTTGTTTGATTATGATGTTTTGTTTGGTTTCTAGCTATGACAAGTGCAATTATTGTTTGACTCGTCTTGTCCATGAGAAGAAATCTTCACTAAAGGTAAGCTACTTAATTTTAAACTTTTCATGTAAAATGTTTTTAATTGTGTTCACGGCTTTATGCTTGAAAATGCCTGGAAGAAATCGCAGAAAGCGATAAGGTCACCCATTGTATATTTTGTTTGTAGTGTTTGATTAATATTTTGTTTTGTTATAAATAAAAAAAATCTTATCTTCCTAAATTCTTTTGACTTCGTAAGACTTCAGAACGGATCTTATTAAAATAGCATAAGTAAAAACTTTGAAAGATCTAACTCACAATAAAAGCGCAATGAAAAAGGAATTTTCATCATTTGTTAACCACCTGAATTCAAAACCGAATTCCACACTAAAATAAGAGCAACTTATAAAATGAGAGCTCACTTTATTTCTCTAAATAAAGATGACTTCACACGTCGCGACAGCTGCACGCACGAACAAAAGACAAATAAATCGCGTCGCATATTAGCCGGGCGATTGATTTCACGCAAAGTGTGATACACGCTCCGTTTATTTATATCCTGCATTCTCCCTGCAGCAGGAAGCGGAAATGACGCGAGCGGTCGCATCCCCGCCGGATGTCGCCAACCTAGCGCCAATACGGATTAGTTTGTGATGCTGGCAATGCTGAACTATATGTCAAAGTTGGGATTGAATTTAGGCTATAGAACTGCGTGAATTTAACGAAAGAAAAAAAGTTAGTGTGAACCAAAAACGTATCATAATTATTTTTGAGGTTCTATTTACCTACTGACTTGTCAAGGGCGCGTAATTGGGTAAATTTTTTCCGACTATTTTCATATATGGTAAACAGAGGATCGAAATTTCACGAGCATGACTGAAGGATTGGAGAAAAACTGTGTGTAATACTGACCATCACAATTTATGTAAGTAGAAAATTCATGTTTTTTTCTTTCATTTTACAAACATTCATTCAAACTAAGTCGCGTGTAAACAAGAACAAGTCATCTCAACAATTTAAACAAAATAATGCAAAATAACAATCAAAAGATCCCAAGTTGACAAAACATTCTTCATCAAAGAAGAAAACAAAAAACAAGATGGCTGCGACAGAGATGTAAAATTTTAAAATTAATTTATGCGCAGAACACTGGCAAAGAATGCCACAAACAAAAGACTGGGGAAGTTCTGTTATTTTAATGTTAGGCTGTACCTCCATGGTTTGATGGGAGAGAAGCTATATGTAAACTATTTATTATGGTTTTTAGGTACATACCAACGTGGTTCAGAGATTTTCTCATATTTTGTTACAAAGGAGTTCGTCTTCCCCAGTAACTGGGTTGTAGAGGTCAGATAGGAGTCGCTTCACGTGGAATACTTACTGGTATTCAGCTTCAGCCGGTTAGACTGGAAGCCGACCCCAACATAGTTGAGAAAAGTCTAGGCAGATGATATTGATGATGTAGAAAGTTAGGCATGTACCTGTCGAGGCCCGTCGCAGCCTGTGCCTGTCGAGGCCTGTCGCGACCCATGCTTTCCACGGATCATCCCGTCCATTCGATCGGACGGGCGACGACAAGCTATGGCGGCATCTACATCGCCACACGTGAACTACGCATCACACTGACGTCACGCAAAATCATGCATCGCGCAAATAGAGTTTACCGCGTGACTGGCATATATACAACGTCCTGACATCAATCGTCGGGCAGTAGCCCACCAGACACAACACCCATCTGCTCGGAGGATCTTCTCTTTTCTATGGAGGATGACTGAACTTTACATCCTGTTCCTCATACCTCTATAAGGCCACCGCAGGCTGTCTGTTCCCCCCACCTAAAAAAAATAAAAGGCCGACTGTCCGCAAGGCCTATCGGCCTGGCCTGGCATGGTCTGACCTGTGAGAAAGCGGGCCGTGGGACCGTGGAATGAGCAATTGTTAAGTAGAAATTGCCTTGGGTTTGTGTCCCAAAGCTTATAATGACACAGGGTCATGAAAAAGGAATAGATATTTTAAACCTTTTAAATATGTTGCATGCATAAAGACAGCTTATAAAAACATAACTCTCCTTCGGGGGAAGTCGGGTAATAACGAGGTCAATACATGTGTGTATTTAGAAATCTAGGGTATTCTAAACTTGGGTGGCTCATTATACAAGTGAATACAAACTCTTCTTGTCTTGTGCGTGTTTTTGGTATCCGCAAAGTATTGCATCCAATGTACGTGGTAACTATAAGCTAATATAAACAAAGAGGAGCTCGTGGCTAAGTAATAACACCCGCACGGGTCGATCCATCAGGATAAGCTACGCTTGCCGGGGTTGGTCTGTGGATGGATGACCATCATTTACGTACCGAGACTACTCCGTGCCTCGGAAAGCACGTTAAGTCATTGGTCCCGGTTGTCTTTCGTGGATCTTTGACAGTCGTTACGGGTCGTCAAAAGCCCGAAAGTCTGACAACCAGTCTTACCAAGGGGTTGTGGAGGTCAGATAGGCAGTTGCTCTATGTAAAATACTGGTATTCAGCTGCATCCCGTTAGACTAGAAGCTAACCCCATAGTTGAGAAAAGGCTAGGCAGATTGATTGTATGTGGTAACCATAGTTTAGCTCCTACTGGTTTACCAGCTTTATGAAGTATGAAATATTATCTGTTTAAAAGTTTACGTGGTGAAAATTTCGACATTTTGGAGCAAAGCCACGACATTAGCGGGATGCCAGACAATTGTTTGACAGGGGAAGAAATAAGTCCTTTATTGTTTGTTGTCCTGTTAGGCTAGTATTTACTATCCAGTTATGGTAAATGCGACTGGGGTAATTTTTACTTGTGTAAAGTATTTTTTTGTAGCTTGTTAGAAAATCTACAGTTGAAAAAGTCCCTGGTGGATTGGAAATTGTACGGTTGATTAATTTAGTTTCTTTTCTACTACATTTTCTTTTTTTGTGTGTGAGAACTCAACAGAGTGCTCAATAAAATTTTACCCTATACTTAGTGAATGTTTATCGATGCTTATAATAACGATGCCTAAAGTGCCTGATAAACTTGCTATTCAAAATGAATTAAACACATATTTCATAATAAGTTTTAATTTATTAAAACCTTGTGTAAGGTGGGTACACCCTTAACTGCAGGCTCCCGTGGGTGGGCGCGGGAAACTCGGCCTCCTGTCGCGAAGATGAATCCTTACCCACGTGACTACAACTGGGAGATTCACCCTAAAATGTTTACAACATTAACGAAGCTTTTGCCAAACAACAGGGTTTGAAATTAGACCCATAGCTGTTTGTAATAGGGGTGAGATTGAATTTGATGTTGTTTTTTGCACAGTAATCTTAAACTTGTATTATTGTATATTTCGGTGTTTTTTTTTTAATATAGATGGCAGACACGAAGTCCTGTTTATGGCAATTTGTTTTCGTAGCGTCTCCGTCGTCGCCATATTAATAAATTTATGGACAATTTTTCGGGTTAGAGCGAAATTAATGTTATATTTTGGATTTTTCATTAGCCTTTGTTATTAGAAAATGAAAATTGATTGGAGAAAATGTGTGGAAATTGGCAACTGTTTGTTAATAAAAAATGTACTTAGTAACAATTAAATGGATGCGTGATTTCAAAGTTGTAAGAGAAACTAAAACACAGCGATAACTAGTTGTTTTAGCGATGCAGTGCACCTTAGTCTCCAATAAAAAATTAAACTTGAAAAATAAAATCCTCTGTAATTTCATCATTCCCCCCATCTTGAAAATACTTCGAGCTACTCTATTTGGACGTTTGACCCCTGTCCTCTATCAGCTTACACACGATTTAACGTTGTCCGCACAAGTGTATCGAGATCGGACCGCCACTAATCTACCATGTGTGACCGTCCTTAGAAATTCAATTGAAAATTTTCGGATTTCTCTCGAACAGGGAATTCTTTTAAGTGATGTTTTACGAAAGGTTTCCGTTAGATTAGACACGGGGTTGAATTGACTCAGACTTGCTTGTAAAATAAAAGTGATTTTTTATATTTGTTTAGTACCTACATTTAACGAGTAGATACTTATTTTTATGATAAGTACTTGAGGAATTTACCTACATTTACCTAAATGTACCTACCAAGCCAATAACAATTTTAAAAACAATAGCTTATTTATTGAAAAACGGTAAAAAAACTTTTCTTTTCGATATGTACACAATAAGTGTATTTTTTTTAAACAAGCTTTTATTAATCTGGATATAATCTAGGACAGAGTCCTTGTCAAGACAAATCAAAAGAGCCGAAACTCGATAGGGTTGCGTCGTTTTTTACTGAGTTCCCATGGCCGCCTTCCAGCTCCATCATCAGATCAGCTCTATGTCATAATAATATTGCATTGTCATCCGATTTACATCTGCATGTAAAATTTCAGCTCATTCGGAAATCGGGAAGTGGGTCAAATTTCACTTGCAAGATTCGATTACGGACATACACCGGAACAGGTGAAACTAAATAAAAGCTTGTAAAAATTAGGTTAACTAAAATCCAAAAAGGGTGGGACTTTTCACTCTTTACCGCTTGACCAAGTCCAGCTGCCATAGTATCTAACGTTAAAAGGAAATTATGAAGAGAACATATATTTTTAAATTTAATACGGAATTAAATAAAATGGAACCCATTTATTTAATCAAAAATCCGAAATTAAAACTAAAACTTATTTAAGTAACGCAAGGGCGGGTTACTTTGAGTCCAGG
Organism: Dicycla oo; assembly: GCA_948252095.1. Taxonomy (NCBI): domain Eukaryota; kingdom Metazoa; phylum Arthropoda; class Insecta; order Lepidoptera; family Noctuidae; genus Dicycla; species Dicycla oo. The sequence goes on along the minus strand of OX411726.1, from coordinate 21,152,620 downwards.
GCATAACTTTGGCCAAAATCGAGACAACTGTTTATACTTCCCGAAGTGTCGCGACCACACCACCGAACGTCGTATGTCTTTCGGTAACTAATAGACGGCGATATAGACGCGTACTTGCGGAACTTTGTGTGGATTTAATGACACTAAACATCTGTCTCTATTTGGGCCAAAGTTATGACCTAAGTCAAAGTAACCTGCCCTTACAGTACCTTCTTTAATTTTTAACCGACTTCCAAAAGGTTATCAATTCGTCTGTATGTTTTTTTTTTTTTTTGTATGTTTGTTACGCGATTACTCAAAGACGGATGGACCGATTTGGAAAATTCTTTTTTTGTTTGAAAGGGTATACTTCCGAGGTGGTCCCATATAAATTTTATTAACTTTGCTCGAGGAGTTTTTGAGTTAGCTTCAATAATGCGTATATTTCCCACTTATTTTATATGGATGTTGTGATGGTGTTTTAATAACTTCCTATCACTGTTATTTACATGGCTATATCAACAATTATTGTGCTCAATTATGTATTCGAATTTGTGTGGGGTAGGTTCCACAACTAAAAAGTGAAAAATAAAAACTTTTTAGCAAAAAATAAAAAGTTTTTTGTGTTTACTTTTCTTGCTGACTTAGAAACTGGTACTTGTGAGTCTTCCAAGATGGAGTTCCCCTAATAAAACTATTAGAATGTATGTCACGGCGGTCGACGAGCCACATTTCACCGACAACGAGGGGAGCGACAGCGAGTGGATTTTAAAGTTTTTCCCACTGATACGGGATCTTAGGAAACGAGCTCTGAATCAAATGTCACGTGAATTGAAAGTCAGTACAGGAAAATGTTTGGTGTTTTCTTTATGGTCCTTCGGTATCAAAGGACCAGCATTCCAGTATTTCGATAGCTCACTCCATCGTCGACTGTGTCTCTGTCACCTCTGACCTAGAGTAGAGTCAAGAGCAAACCCATCACAAATAAAAAAATTCTTTGATATGTATTACCGTGTAACTTTACCTACTTATGCCATTAAGAGATTTTGAAAAGCGTATACCACATTGTGACAATCATTTTTATTAAAACTAGAATGTGAAAATCTTATTTCAATATAGTAATCTAGTTCAACAAAAAACATGCCTAATATTCCTATCCTGCATTTGCTGATACAAGCGATAACACAAATACGACTAAAGCATTGAATGGAACTGTTAAAAAAAAACCGGCCAACTGCGTGTCGGACCACGCACAATGAAGGGTTCCGTAGTTGGGATGACTTTATCCCAAGAACAAACTAACATTGTAGTTGAAAAACATGTTCTCCCTTAAATTCCAACTGCAAATGTAAGTTTTCATGCACAATATTGAGATATTAACTATGTTGTTTTAAGATCATAGACTTTTTAAAGGTTTTCCTGTAATCTGTAAGTATAAAACTATTTTCTGTATTTTTTTTTTCAAAATTTTAGGCTGAGCAGTTTCGGAGATAGAGGTAATTTTTTTGTCTATTTCCTTAAATAACTTTAAAACACTTTATTTTAAAATTATAAATAATAATCTATTTGAGACCCTCACAGTAAGCCCTTTCATTTCATATGTCACTCGTTACAGTTTGCAAAACAATGATTTTTAAAATTTTCTTATTTGCCTCACAAAAGTGGCCCTTATTCATATTGAAAGTTCATTGATTTACGTTACACGTCCATGTTTGGGTCACAGAAATTCATAAGTGTACCAAATTTCCATTAGATTCGGAGCAAATTGACTGTGATGGACAGACAGACAGACACACGAGTGTTCCTATAAGGGTTCCATTTTTCCTTTTGAGGTACGGAACCTTAAAAATTAAGTAGAGTATTCACAGTACAACGGTCAGAGACACTAGGACACAGGAGAGGCTATTTTGATCTCGCAAAAAGGTCGAAAACAGCCCTCTCCAATTTCACAGAGAGCCCCTACAAAAGATCACTCACGTTAACTATGAATGAACCAAAACAACCCACCAGTCCGAATGCGAAAAATTAAAAAGTAAAACATTCCCGAAACGGAAATAGGAATTGAATTTAAGTACATTTTAAACGAACCCCGGCTTTGACTGGCCCAAATAATAGAATCCCGGTTCGAACGTGAATGCCTTTTTTGATCTTTTTAGTGTTGCATCCCCTTAACGGCAGAGGCATTTGCGCCGCGCGACTAAATGGATTATTTTCTTCGTGTGTTCTTTTTTCAAAAACAATTTCAACCTTTTTTGAGCGTTCCTTTATTTCAGCGGCCATTTCTTCTTGACCTTCCCCGTTTCTCTTCACGCAAGTAAATCGTACAGTAAAGGGGATTCTGTTTGTTTGTATAGGGTTCTTGTTACGATGGTGCGTTATCAAAAAGAGGAAACAAAACGTTGACAAGGACGGGGTGTGATTGGATTAAGGAGGGTTGACTTTATAGTCGCGACTCGGTGCAATTTGGAAATTGACTTTCGGAATCTGTTTATGATGCGGTTCGATTCTTTTTGTTTGTAGCATTTGGTGTCAATTTTTTACCTCTATCGAATTTGCATTGCTATTTGGCGGATTAGAATTGTGACGTTGCGAGGTCTTTTATTTGGTTTTATTTGCATCTGGAAGCATTTTGTGGCTATATTTACATTTATGTTGTGTTTGTTGTTTCTTTTTTTAGATACCTTTAGCAATGGCTTTCCTTGAATATCAGAATAAGATTAATATTTTTCCATCTACATTTAGTTTTTTCTAAATCGTTAGTATTAAATATAGTACCTACTTAATGACAGCGAATCATGATGACAGTCTAAAAAATAAATTACTTTTGTTATTTTTAAATCCAAATTCAAAATTTCAGAAAAACAAAACTTCGTCACTGCCCAATCTCGCCAGTAGAAACGAGGCGTGAGGGAGAACATTAATTTCGTCTACAATCTTTACTTCAGCTCCCTCGCGGTGACAGATCATTTGTCATAGACAATCGTGACGCGATGACGTTGCAAGATGGCAGCTGTAATTGTAATGCAGTGATAGAAGAGTGGTGAAGTATTGTTGGGGTTGATTTTGGAAGGAATTTTTGATAAATACTATACTGTAAATAGTACTGAGCTCAAGACTATGGAAAATCCTTCAAACGTAGGCTAAAGTAAGTATAATGTTGGAAGTTACATCCTACGCCAGGTCGTAGAAATAGTAAAAAAAAACCGGTCAAATGCGAATCGGACTCGCATATGAAGGGTTATAAGCCACCGTATAATATTTAAAACTACATATTAAAAATAAAAGAAATAAACTTCTTTTTAAAAAAACACGTTTCTTGTATGGAGATCCTCTTTCATTTTTAGCTTTATTTTATTTTTATTATTTTTGATAGCGCCAATAGAAATACAATCTGTGAAAATTTTAAATGTATATTTGGGTTCATGAGATACAGCATGCTGACAGACCGACCGACGGACGGACAGATAGCGGAGGCTTAGTAATAGGGTAAAACGTGGATTTTTAGTAGCGCATTTCAAGTATTTTCATAAACTGTGCACATTGTTTTCGAGGATGGCAGTGGACATCCTTTAGATGAACAATGATGAAGATGGATCCTGAACAATATTTCGCTAATTTCAGGAGAGAACTGGAAAACAATTGACGGTTCTAATCAATGCCCGCATCATAAACCAGGAACTCCCACTGGTCCTACGCTACAAACACAACCGATACATTAAAAACTTTATTTCCATATATTCGGTGGCTAACATGGCAACACCGAGGCTACATTAGCACAACAAAGCGTACCGATCCGTCATACCATGACTACTGATATATTTTAATGGAGATGTTTTTGATCAGATGGTTGGCTGTTAAGGGTGGAGAATTCGATACCTACGGGAAATGCTTGAGGATTTTTAAATCATCTCATTGTAAAACATCATATTTTTAGGCACCTACTTACCCAAGGATTTTTTTATGTTTTTAATGGTAGCCATATACTGCCATTAAATGATAAAACTATACCGTTACGATATACTTGCGCAAGTTTAGATTTGCACAAGTATACGTGACACCGAATGGCTTGGATGCTTGTGCTAATTAATCCCACACACGTTAAGGCGACGATAACCGATTTTTAATGATGTTAAACGGAAGATCGCATCTAAACGAGTAATGTTAATAATTTGCAAAAAAAAGTTAAATTATAGTATTTTCTTAATAATTTAATGAGTATTTTAGATTGTGTTTATGTTACATAATGTGATTAATTTGCAAAGTTATGTCTAACGCAGATAAAAAACTGAGAATCACTCAAAAACTATCAAGCGTATTTTTATGAAACCTTCACCATTTTAAAAATGATTTATTTATTTATCTTTTAGTATACGCGTTTTAGTATAATCCCTTTTGTTTTATGTATAATAAATTAATAGTGCGTCTAATTTGGAACAGCGCCCCTTGATGGGCCAGTCTTATTACTAGGTAGCCGAACGACGCGTTGCGTGAGCTCAGCACAGAGCACGCACGCTAACCACTCAAGGCTATTGGTATATATCTGCGTCTTAATGTATACTTGTGCAAGTATATCGTAACGGGTGTGGCCTGCATTATACGTATGCCAAATCAGTTGTAATTTAATTAGTGTTTCAAGCTTTAAAAGAATCAAGAAAAGAGCATGGCTCGCTTTGTGCTAGACTTGGAATTTGCGGACTACCTAAAATCAGTATCGACATGTTAGCACTGCTTTTGAAGAAAATGAGAGTCTTCTACAAAATCCTTGTTGGTCTAATGGTCTGGTTTCGATTCCCTGGTCGGGTAAAGTGTTGTTGGTTTTTTCTATCTGGAATTCCTCAGTAGCAACCTGGAGTCTGGATTTGTGCTCGCTTGATGGCAATGACCTTTTTACATGGGATTTAAACATAACTGGCTAAAATGACACCTCTGCCTAACCCTTCTGGGATCACAGGCGTGATGATATGTCAAGTTTGTGTGTTCTACAATAGATGTGCAAAAAATTCCGGAAACTTTTTTGTTCAACTCTCAACTAAATATAAATTCAGTATCAAATCCATCCACATAAACCAGAGTACAGCGAACGACGGACTCTATCAATCACTTACGGAAACCTATCAGGGCATATCCATTATGCAAGAGATAAGTTTGCACAATAACTTGTGGAAAACTTGCAGACCCTTGGAGAAAATATACTTATTGTACGACGACATTACGTAATAATGTTGATTTTTGGAGAAATGGATAAGGAATGATGGAACTTTAACGAAACAGATTAGAATTTAACTATTCTGAGAAATATTTTCCAGTATAGTGAACCTAATAGTTAAATAGTTACATCATACTTTGCCTTTCCTTCGAATAAATATATATTTCTCACAATAATTTATTGTGTTATTAAACAAAACCTCTTTCTTAATTTCTTGCTGACAATTTTTTGACTTGAAACGTCAAAAGGTCAAAAAATTGTAAATCACATCTGACCGCAATAGCTACCTACCTCAATTCTTACCAACTAGAAAGTTAAAGATTTACGCTAAACTTCTTGCTGATTTCAGAAAAAAATATGTTTGTTTTCACACCAAACCGGCACAAGAAGAAAGCTTTCCGTCGCAAAATAAATTATTTAACACTCCCAACCATCCTTACCCAAAATACCTAGTTCAACCATTTCCATTCACGACATGTCTTTCAAAGACCAATCTTAAGGCCAAGCTAACAGCCAAACGGCTCAAAACATCTGTTGTACACGACTTCCCAACCCTCTAACCCCATCCAAATGGCATTAACATAACCTTTATGGTAAGGAAAAAATAATGGGCACTTGGAACAAAATGCCACTTCTAAGGGTCAATGTGGATTCTGTGAGTCCCCTTCGGCGTGTGATGAAAAGCGACAATCTAAATGACGGGTGACATATACGTGGGCATTGTGGGTGGGATTCAAGAGTGCGTGGGATGGATAGCCTTTTTGTGGGATGGATTTTGTTGGACGGAGTGTGTGGGTAAGGATGAGTTATAGGATGGATATAATATTTTCTGTTGTAGGAAGAAAAACTTTCATAGGTGTGGAGAAAAATCACCGCTTATAAATCTGTGGAGCAATTGTTTGGTGAATTACAATTATCTTTTTCAGCATTTAAGTACGTATAGATAGGTGCGGATTCAAGTGATGGTATCAAAAAGATGAGAACAAAAATATTATTAGCTATTTCAAGAGTAAAAGCAACTACAAAAACCGGCCACGTGCTTGTCGGACCACGTACAAAAGGATTCCTTAATTGGGATGAATTTATCCAAAGAACAAACTTAACATTGTAGTTGAAAAACATGTTCTCCCATACATTCCAATTGCAAATGTTATTTTAAGACCATAAGCTTCATATAGGTTTTCCTGTAATCTAAAGGTAAAGAACTATTTTCTGAATATTTTTCAAAGTTTTAGGCTCAGTATAGTTTCGGAGATAAGGGTGAATGGTCAATTTTCGTCCATTTTCTTAAATAAATATAAAACAATTTATTTTAAAATTATAAAACATTATTTGAGACCCTCACAGTAAGTCCTTTCATTTGATATGTCACACGGTACAGTTTGCAAAACTTTTTATTTTATTTTCTTATTTGCCCCCAAAATTGATCCCCGTATTCAAAATTAATTTATTTATGTTACACGTCCGTATTTGGGTTACAGAAATTCATAAGTGTACAAAATTTGAACTTAATCGGCCCATTAGATTCGGAGCAAATTGACTGTGAAAGACGGACAGACAGACAGACGGACAGACAGACACACGAGTGATCATATAAGGGTTCCGTTTTTTCCTTTTGAGATACGGAACCCTAAAAACAACAGCAACATTGTTTGGCAACGAATCAGTGACTTAATATCATCCAAAGAAGCACGAACCACAACGCTATATTTTTAACAAAAGCATTAAATCAGCACATGCCGTACTAACGGTTTTTAAAAACGTAACAATTTTTTTCAACTGGATTTAAGAAAGCTACTCAATCTTTCTGACCGTGTGTGACACACAAGAAAAGGGTCTCCAGACCCTCTCTGAAGGATCTCAGACACGTCCGGGTGTTTTGGGAATTCTCCGGACGAAGCTAGTCCGGTTGGGGAAGATTGGGCACGGTGGGAAAAATCCTTGGTTCAACGCTTTGCAAATATGTACGGGTTCTTAAGCATTATGGATTTTGTAGTTTGGTGCACGTTAAGTATTTTTATTTTCCTTCAACGTCTATTTAATAAAAATCTTGCTGTGCCCGACAGGGTCAACAATGATCTAAAATTATATACATATTTTATAATGTACCTACCACCGAAGTTAACATTGTGGAATGCAAATAAAAGTATTGAGTATTGCATATTGCATTCAAATCAATCTACCTAGCCTTTTCCCAACTATGTTGGGGTCGGCTTCAAGTCTAACCGGATGCAGCTGAATACCTGTATATTACATGGAGCGACTGCCTATCTGAACTCCACAACCCACTTACTGGATAATACGATAACCCTTGGTAAGACTGGTTGTCAGACTTTCGGGCTTCTGGCGACCCGTAACGACTGTCAAAGATCCACGACAGGACCAACGACTTAACGTGCTTTCCGAAGCACGGAGGAGACCCGGTATGTGAAGATAGTCACCCATCCACGGACCAACCCCGGCTAGCATAGCTTAACCTGATGGATCGACCCGTGCGGCTGTTATTACTTAGCCACGCGCTCAACATTCATTCATTGCCAGATAACGCACAACCTATACCGCTAAAAGCATGAAATTTTGCACAAGTGTTTGTTATATTAATAATATAATATTCTGCCTGTATGGTCCTACTGCAGGGCCAAGGCCTCCCTTTCCTTTTTCCACTCAACTCGATCCTGAGCCAATACGGAACAATCCCTCCTATAATCGTCAAGTTCGTCCCGCCATCTACGCCTGGGTCTTCCGCGATGCCGTTGGACGTTTTCAGGAACACATGTTGTGGTGGTCTTGCCCCCAATGCATCCAACATGCGGCAAACGTGTCCGGCCCAGTCCCATTTGACCTTGGCTGCTTTTTGGGTGACGTCAGCGATTTGCGTCTTAGAGCGCAGTATCGTGTTCCGTATCCAGTCGGTAAGTTGAACTCCGACGATATTGCAAAAAAAAAAAAAAATCGGCTATGTGCGTGTCGGACCACGCATAATGAAGGATTCCGTAGTTGGGATGAATTTATCCCAAGAACCAACTTAATATTAAAGTTGAAAAACATGTTCTCCCATACATTCCAACTGAAAATGTAAGTTGTGAATATTGTTGAAGTTGTTAATATTGAGAGGATTGCCATGTTATTTTCTTCTATTTTCTTAAAAAACTTTAAAACAGTTTATTTGAAAATTTAAAAAATATATATATTTGTGACCCTTAGAGTAAGCTCTTTCATTTGATACATCACACGGTATAGTTTGAATTTTTTTTTTTACTTTTCTTATTTGACCGCCATATACAAATTTAATTTATTTACGTGACACGTCCGTGTTTGGGTCATAGAAATTCATACGTGTACCAAATTTCAACTTAATCAGTCCATAAGATTCGGAGCAAAGTGGCTGTGACAGATGGACAGACAGACAGACACAGGAGTGAGTTTCCTTTTGAGTTACGGAACCCTAAAAAAGTATGGAAATATTTTTGAAAATTCACCCCCTATAGGTGTTAAATGAGGACTAAAGTTCGTTATTCTTGTCGATGGAAAAACCCATCATGGCTTGTTTTTTCAAAGGCAACCACATAAATATTGGAAGATCCAGTAATGATCATTCTAAAGAGAGATTTGGAAATGTGGCACTCATTAGAGCTTAGCTCTTTTGTTGAAGAAAAAAAGCAGGCCGACTTTGAGCTTCAAAGGAATACAGTTTTTTTTTTTGCTTTTTTATAAGCAATTTTTATGAACTTGCTTTATTCGTATTTATTACTGATAGGCCACTTTGACCACTATCTTATCTGTAATTCATGCGTTCACAAACAGCATAAATAAAGGACCTTTTTTAATTTTCAGAAATGAGAGAATTGCAAAACACGAAAAAAAGAAAGCTGAACGAATCAAAGCCTTGAATGAATCGAACTTAATGATTGCTTCGGTTATTTCATCCACATCCGATTAAGTTCAAGTCCTATACCTACTGATCACATTAAGTTCCGCCAAACAATACCTAAGGTAGGTATCATCGGGTTATTAACAAAACTGCGTATCGCACATCCACCTGTGCATTAGCATACGAGATTAGTGTTCAAAACATCTAATTTCTTAATTATAGAGCAGAATCAAAGCTGAGATTTTCGAAAAACATGTTATTATTCTAATACAGAAGATTTTGGTGGTTGTTCTGTGTATTGCCATTTATGCATGATCTCTACGCATCGCGTTTTTACCGGATGTCCTATTAAAATAATCGTCGAATTTCAATAAGCAACCATTTGCTGGTTGCTCGCGTTGTTTTTGTGGGAAAGTGTGAACGTGGTTGATACTTGCGACTTCAGGAAAAGAATGTATTTAAAACAAAGCCAACTAACAAAGGACTCATGTCGCTCATAGGTAAGTACCTACTTATGAAATTTTTCCTCAAATTTTTCTTTAATTTGTTCTATTGTGTACGGAAACTCTATTTTGGAACAGGTAAGATACTCCCGAACTCTTTCTTAGCATTTTATTTTAAATTGGTTTTCCTCTATATTCTATCATTTCAAGTGTAGCAGTCAGGTTTTATAAAATAATAACAATAATAACTCCACCGCCGTATCTCTACGTTGACGTCGTGGTGGGGCTTGCGCGCTCCTGAACTCTCGGTCTGTGCCGATAGAGTTAACTTTGCCGAAACAGGTATAGGGTCCAGACCAAGAGAGACTCATAAACCCGCAGGGTAGCATGTGGCGAGCTGTTGGGTAGTAGCGGCCCCACGGGCCATATCTTCCGGGAGAAGTCGTGTTCCTCATCTAGGACAGCACGCAATCAGACACGACCGGATACTATAGAGATAAAGATAAATAAAATTCTATACAAATACCAAATGTTCAAAAGTTGTAAGGTATCCTAAAATTTTTTGCTACACAAGTATCAAAACCTCTCAATCCCTGCGGTTGCGACCAAATTAAATGATTGCTGGCTACCTGTTTTACGCCCAAGGATATGTTTTATTTTGTCTGCCCGGGGATGCGTATCGCATGCTAAACCCCACTAAGCATCCCGAAGTATCCTAAAATGTACTGAACATTATATTTAAGAGTTATTAGCTATCATCTCTTGGGCTCGCTAGTGAATGGGAATAAGTGAAAGTATTGATTTATTATTAAAGGAGTTTTTTCTTAGCGTGGTTCTTGAGATTAAAGATTTGGTCCTAAAGGTAAGTGGATTTCTCATTATTTACTGTTAGTATTTAAAACGGAAATGTGTGATGAAATCAGATGTTATATCTGACGCATATGGAACTCATGATATCTTAAATAACGCATCAGTCAACACCACTACTTAAGCCCACTTTCCACTATGGGATATAATGTAACTTATATTACATCTCGTGAGGAACTCGTGGCTATGTAATAACAGCCGCACGGATTGATCCATCAGGTTAAGCTGTGCTTGCCGGGGTTGGTCTGTGGATGGGTGATCATCTTTTCATACCAAGACTCCTCCGTGCCTCGGAAAGCACGTTAAGCCGTTGTTCCCGGCTGTTATTCGAGGATCTTGACAGTCGTTATGGGTCGTCGGAAGCCCGAAAGTCTGACAACCAGTCTTACCAAGGGGTATCGTATTACCCAGTAATTGGGTTGTGGAGGTCAGATAGGCAGTCGCTTCACGTAAAATACTGGTATTCAGCTTCATCCGGTTAGACTAGAAGCCAACCCCAACCTAGTTGGGAAAAGGCTAGGCAGATTGATTTTTGTACTCAATTTTATTTTATTTTATTTTCAATCGCGGGTTATAATTATATACCTAATATATCCCATAGTGAAAAGTGGGCTTAATACCTAAACGAAGTAATGCATTTTTTATATCTAAGTTTTTTTTTGTTTTTAAGTTCCAGAATCCTTTTGCTCAAGGCTTAAAATGAATAGTTGCTGGATAAAAAGGATAAATGGGAAATCCCAAAAAAAAAAACACTATGGATTAGAAAGGCGACGCACGTAGATTTTAACTACGAGTCTGCATATTTATGCCTACAGCTAATATACAAACACTACAATCCTTTCACCACAAGTACCGCAGCCATACCCTTTTTACTTTTTATTACAAATCAGTTCAAAGCTTCCCACTTCCCCACATCTAAAGGAATCGACTAAAACCGCAAACCCTATTTAGTTAATTGAAAAAATACTAAAGCGTTGCCATCGAACGTGTATTTTATCTCACCCCTTTCTGAGGAGGTCAGGGCCTCCCTAGAGACCTCCCGAGAGACCTCCCGATTGGTATTCTTTATTACGGAGCACGAACCCCATGCCTGTTTGGCACTCGCCTCGAGTAATTGGCGAAATATTACCAAATATTTGTTACAGAACAGTTACCGTTTGGACGTGAATTAGGGACTGTTCCCGTTTTATTTTTTGTTGTTGATTAGGTATTTTTCTTGTGTAGTAAGGGCAGTATTTATTAGTAGATAGATTATTAACTTCCACGGTTTTGACGACAAATATAAGTAAATCTTTTACAATTAAACATGTTAAAGAAGCTATATTAGCTGTCGGTAGCCTACTTACCTTTTACACGTTTGTATACGGAGGACCAACATTTTTCTAGACATATCTTGGCAAGTCTGAACATAGGCACTATTCTTTTGCGCATGTTCTCTCACTCACACTCGCCGCATGTCACCATTTGTTCCTAAAAACCAGTCAAGAGCGAGTCGGACTCGCGCACCGAGGGTTCCGTACTAAGTATCATATATACCTATAAAAAAGTGTGCTATTTAGAGACACCATTTTATTTTTCCCTTAATCTTTACATAAACTTCTGTCACACAGAATAATTTCAGATTTTTCTCTATGCAAACTTCGGAGATAAGGGGGGACGGTATTTTTTTTACATTTTTCATCAAAAGTCAAAAACTATGAGGCCTGAAAAAATAGAAAAAATGTTTGAGAATGTGCAAACAGCGCTCTTTCATATGATACTCCACATGCCCTAGTCACTCCGAATTTTAAAGACCCCCTTTCAGTCCGTGTTGCAAAATGTATATATATATTTGATATCTTTCTTATTTGCAAAATAGTTGGGCAAACGCCATCTAAAACTATTCAAAAATTCAAGTTGATAGCATATGAGATATCCAGCTGTGACAGACAGACAGACAGACTGAGACGTACCATAAGGGTTTGTTTTTAACATTTTGATACGGAACCTTAAAAAAGATACTGCGCAGCCTTCTGCGCGAACTTCGGATTTGCCACGATATTTCAGCCGTACAGACCTATAATCTTTTTTTTTCTTCTTTTGGCTTCGCAGGGTTTGTTTGTTCCATCCATTTATTTTACTTTTGACAGCGCAAGTACTAATCAATTAGTGATATCCTAATGCGTTACCGATTCGGTTTCTTGTAACAATCGACTTTATTTATGAAGAAGTTTTAATCGATTTAACACACCAATATTTTATTTGAAAGAAAAATGTATAGAAAAAACGTATTGCATTTTTTCGTCTATGGTTGCCTTGGAACTTCATGGGCGTGCTTATGTCAAAAGTAAAATAAATGTTTGGAAAGAGTTTACGTATTTACTCTTTTAATATCCTAATCTTATAGCACCGCAACAAAAAAAAAAAAAACAAAATTGAAAAATAAAAACGAATATTATTAAAAAAAAATATATACCACTTTCCGTAGGTAATTTGAAAAAGGCGCGTAAAAAGTAATGGCGAGCACAGTGTAGCTACCGAGTTGTGTCGGCACAGTCGTACTCGTAAAAACAGCGACAAGCCCCATCGAGTCCCGAGGCGTCTCGACTTCGCTTTTCAAATATTAAAATTTAATCGCCCGGTTGTCGCGAGTCAAATTAGCCTCTCTTGAGGCAGGGACACGGAGTAGGAGGAGATCCGTGTCTGTGAATAAGGGAACTTTTAGGTATATTGAGTTGAATGTCTAATTGCTGTTTGGTTTAGCAGAGATGGTGCCCACAATCCAGAAGAGCAAAGACGACCAGAGTAGAGAGTAGTGGGCAGTGCCAACATAGGCACTTATGAAACGTCAGAAGCTCGGTGCACGATTCCAATTGGCCGTTTCCTATGGAGAAGAGCCAGCAAGAAACTCCACGGTTACTCTTTTAAAAACAATTGGCTTTTACAATGTTTTCAAATTACAGTGTTAATAGGTATGGGAGGACAGAGTAGGCCTGTCTACCAGGTACTTAACAAAATGCTCTACAAATCTATAGTCTATTAAGCCTACAACGTTTTCACATTCACAAAATATAAAAGATTCTATATAAAAGATAAATGAAATAATTAAAAGAAAAATAAATTACATGATTGCCATTACAACTAATCTTGGCTTTAACTTTTGTTATCATACTCGCAAATAAAACAAGAAAGGGTTTGAAGATAATGAGAGAAGAGATGTCAAGATAGAACGCACTAAAAACTGCCTAATAAGATCCAGTTTAGACGGTTCTTTTTAACTTGTGAATTTTTTCTTTTTTCAGCCAAAAGCGTATCCGAGCTGAACCAGAAAAAAGAAAAAAAATTGAGACTCACATTTTAGTAAAGTCATTAAGTCAGACAGGAAGGAAAATCAGCGTAGGTATTGGGTTGTGCTTTCTACATTTGATTTTCTGGATAGTGTCGCCTCTGTCCAAATTTGTCCAACTACTCTATGCCTCAATCGCGCGCTGTGATACGGACAACAATGTAATTGCCGAAGAGACGAAGAAAACAGTTATTAATATCATTCGCGAACAAAATGCTGGCTCTGAATTATTTAGAAGACATTCTCCTGTCTTGTATTAGCTATTCTAAGCTAATATTCTCTTTGATTCCCCTCGGTGTCGTTAGATTTTATTTTGCGGAGTGACAGCCTCTTTTATCTATGTTTTGAATGAATTAACGCCTGTTCTTTGTTTAGGGAATTTGAAGTCTTTCTTGCTTGTTGACTCGTCTTCTTAATATTAAGACAGGGGTATTTTGTTGTGATGTTTTGTTTTGTGTAGGGTCCCGGACCTTTGGAAGGCGTACGCGGGGCCGAAGTCAACTCGCAGAGGCCCCTTAGACAATTTTACATGATTAGGAGGGACCAACCGACGATTATCCCTGTATGCACTATGCATTTGCTCCCAAGGACAACCCCCGGTTGGTGCAGAACTATTGCAGAACATGGAAACAAAATATATTGGGCTATGGGTTTGGGTGCCTATAGTGGATTGGGTAACTTGAACTATGGAAGAACTATGTCCCCTGACTGACCAATGTTATATAATTATTAACGGATAAAATTGCAGGGGGTGACTTGCACACTCAATAATGGGCCCCCGGAAATGGTCGCTAGCACATAGTGACGTAGCGCACTGTCGCCAAAGTAGCGACAGTACATTTACTATGGCCGATTAATCCCGTTCCTTGTTGACGTCCCGTTCCTGGTGCGGTGGACAAACAGATCTTAGACCTGAAGCCATAGATTTTTGAATTTAGAACCTTATTCCGACAAAGTTAAAATTCTTATTACAAAAACTCATTTTAAACTCGAGTCTAAGTTGTCAATTTTGTATTAAGAACTTTACATAAAATAACACATCATCACGCCTGTAATCCTTGCAGGGTTAGGCAGAGGTGTACCTATAGTACATCGACATTTCGCCAGTTATATAGTTCAAATTCGCACTAAGCGCTTCCAAATGTCTTTTATAATGCGCACAGCGAAAGAGTGGAACTCACTACCTGCGTCTGTGTTTCCGAACGTATACAACCCTAATCTCTTCAAAGTGAGAGTGAACAGGCTTCTTCTGGGTAAGCTCACTCCATCGTCGACTTTGTCTTTGTCACCTCTGACCTAGACTAGAGTCAAGAACAAACCCATCACAAATAATAAAAAAGTTATTTTTAAGTTCCATGTAATAGGGGGCGAGCCTATTGCCATCAACCGGGCATAAATCTAGACTACAGGCTTCTGCTGAGTAATTTCTGATGGAAAAACTCAATATCACTTTACCCGACCTGGGAATGGAACCCAGGACCTCATACTCAGCAGTAGCACTTGCGACCACAAGACCAATGAGGCAGTTTTATAGAACTTTACTTGAGTCGGGATAATGTTCAAATTACAAAAAACCCGCCAAATTCGTGTCGGACCGCACAATGAAGGGTTCCGTAGTTGGGATGAATTTATCCCAAGAAAAAACTACACATTGTAATAGTTGAAAAACACATTTTGCAATACGTCACGGTCAATTCAATAACTGCAAGTTTGCAATCGTAAAAAAAAAATGTGATAAAACTACAAATTAAAGATTAGTTTTTCCTTTACCTACTTGTGCTGTGAGATCTTGCTTCTTGCCATATTTCATGGTTGTAGTTCAACGGGAAGTACCCTATTGGTCAAATTTAGATTATATTTGCGAGAATCAAAGTATGTTGCATAAATAGCCGTATTTTTTAATGCGTTCCTGAGAAAAAGGGTCTTGACAGACAGACAGACGGACAACGAAGTGATAATATAAGGGTTCTGTTTTTTCCTTTTGATGTATGGAACCCTAAAAAATGGGTCGAAAGTTAAAGCTTGGACTGAAGTTAGAATTTGTTTTGTGATGAGAAAGAAAACGTTTACAATATGATCCAAACAATAAACCTTACCACCACGATCACCTTACCCGCTCAACGCTATCGCTCATCGCTGCCCGCTCCGCTCGCCACTAAGTCACAATGCCATCGATGTGACCCAGCCATGTCGCAGGTCGCCGTCCGTGGATCGATACAGCCTCCTGCACTTGAGCTTTTTGCTACCCCTCCCGACCCCCGCACCCGCCCGCCCTAACCCGCCCGGTCTTGGGCGGTGATATTATGTTGCTATTTTTACGTTTATTTTACTTTTATTTAGGTTGGGAGCCTGATTATGGAAGATTGTCTTGTCTATAGCTTTTAAATAAGTGAGCTCCAAGAAGTATCTAAGTAGCTGTAGTTTCCCATAGGAAAAAGGCGTGATTTATGAATGTGTATGTGCGCCAAGTTCATTTTATTTGAATCAAGATATGTTCGAAATCTCTATTGTTTGAAGTGTGATGAGTGGATAGTTCGGAAGTATAATTGTTGTAGTGGATTGGAGATAGTGTTTCAGTTTATATATGTTAGTTGTTTGTTTGAGTTCGTGTTGGTCCATAGTACCAAGTAAGTGTGCTAGATTGTTGTACAGGCAATTAAGTTTAGAAAAGCCTTTGTTACCTATCTATCGAGGATTTCCACCAAGCATTATAAGTACTGAGATCGTGTCTTAACCAAAATAATAATATGTAAAGTAAACACATGATAATGGACTTTAGCAAAAATACCAAGACCATATAGCTAAGATAATCCGCCCTCTAAAGCCTTCTATCACATAAGATTCGGTATATAATCCCATGCCCAACCTATGGAGGCTTTTTAAAGGCTCAGCAGTGACACTGCGACGTTGTCTCTCTCTGCCACGCCCATTGGCGACAAAATCTTCGGCCACGCCCTACGCGACACTTTTCACCAATCAGGGGAAAGACTGAAAAGTTTTTTATGTCAACATTACGTAGTGGGAGGCTTTAGTGGTAATAAAAAGTTTCAAGGCGTGGTGACTTGGTTAAGTTAATAGAAAGTTTAATGTAGCAGTGTATCTATGTACGAATATGTTGTTATTGCTGACAGGCCAAGATACCATACTGGTTGGTTAAGATACCACCTATCATGCCGCAGGTCGTGGGTTTGATTCCCATCCAGGACAAACATTTGTGTACATGAACATGTCTGTTTGTTCTGAGTCTGGGTGTAATTATCTATATAAGTATGTATTTACAAAAAAAAGTAGTGTATGTAGTATATCAGTTATCTGGTTTCCATAGTACAAGCTCTGCTTAGTTTGGGATCAGATGACCGTGTGTGAAATGTCCCAGGATATTATTATTATTATTATTATTATTATTATATTGCTAGTGAAGTACTCGAGGGATATAGGTTTATTTATTTATTTAACCATTTATGTACACACAAATAAACAGACAAGAATAAAGGAACAGAAAAATACGTACAAAGGTGATGCTTATTTCTAAAGAAATCTCGTCCAGCATACCTGCGATAGGACAGGGGATAAAAAGGATAAAAATAGAAGCGAAAATAAAATACATAAAATCTATACGTATAATAAATAGTTAATACATACATACTTCTAGAATAAATATCACTAAAATAACTAACAACTATGACGAAATGGAAAGATAGTGTTCTCTTACTCTTTTATTGTAATTTAGTGTATGTGGTAAAGTATAATGACGTAGTCTTGGTTATGTGTGTGGTTTGAGACTTCATTGTATAGAAACATATTCAGTTGATGGTATGCTTAGAGGGGCTCGTGGCTAATTAATAACAGCAGCACAGGTCGAACGATCAGGTTACAGCTACTCTTGCCGCTGTTAATCCGTCCATGGGGATGGTCCATGGGAAAGCACGTTACGCCGTTGGTCCCGGCTGTCATTTGAAAATCTTTGACAGTTGTTACGGGTCGTCAGAAGTTCGAAAGACTGACAAGCAGTCTTACCAAGGGGTAGGTATCGTATTACCCAGCGTATGGAGCGTCTGCCTATCTGACCTCCACAACCAAGCAAGACTGGAAGCCGACTTTAACTAAGTTAGGAAAAGGCTAGGCATATGATAGTATGCTTACCAGAAAAGGTATCAATTACCTAAACTTTTCCAACTATGTTGAGGTCGGCTTTTAGGTGCCGATAAGGATATCGCTACAAAATTTTAAAAGATCTTTCATTTAAAGATCCATGTAAAATCGGTTTCACATTAAAGATTTGCAGTGTCGGAAAACGTAAAAACAGAACTAGTATCTTATTTTTTTAAGAACTCAAGTTTTGTCATTTACCTTCCTACTGCTAGAATTAATGGTTTTTTCTTAATCATGACGGACCACGAGATTGTAAAGCTATGTCAGCTTTTTTAATCATAATCCTGATCTTATCTGTTAACCATACCTTCTTTCCCGAACAAAAACAGTAACTTGAATTAGCATACCATCTTCTGTATCCCAAAAATATTTTACAGCCTCATCCACTGCTTCACCCTAAGCGGTATATAGCGATATAAAACCATAATGACGTATATACGACAAGCCAAGGCGCATCTTGACCCCCCACTGGGGGTAGGGAGAAGGGGGTGTTGTACCTTCCTTACTAACCTCGCCTTTGTTCACTTCTCTGAAAAAGTATTGAAGCTCAACCTTTTCAGGTCAGGTCTTTTTTTGTGTGCAAAGTTATAGAGGACTAAGGTTGGAGATAGTTGAACTACTGTGAAGCGGATCCTGATATTTTATGTTAAAGGGTCAAAATAATTTTTTCATAGGTAGTCGCTCCATGTAAAATACTGGTTTTCAACTATATCCAGTTAGACTGGAAACCGACCCCAACATAGTTGGGAAAAGGCTAGGCAGATGATGGTGGGTCAAAAGAATTTTTATACTATAAAATATGTGTACCTACTTCAAATTAAAATTAGTGCTATATCTCTCAAGATATAGGACTGACCATATGTCTAAATATCTCTCCAGATTACAAATATCTCGTTGTAAATGTTCTTTAAGAATATCAAACAGTAGAGTCATCACATCTAAGAACAATAAACAGAGTTTCAGTAAGCTGATTTTGTTTATTTTGCTCATGTCATTAGTTACACTTAGAATCCTGTTCGACTCATGAAAATATCTTCAAGTCAGAATTAGAGAACCTCAACTCATGGTAAGTGAAAAAAAAACCGGCCAAGTGTGTGTCGGACCACGCACAAACAAACTTAACATTGTAGTTGAAAAACATGTGCTCCCATACATTCCAATTGCAAATGTAAGTTTGTACGCACAATATTGAGATATTTACCGTGTTATTAAGACCATAGACTTCTTATAGGTTTTCCTGTAATCTATAGGTATAGGAATATTTTCTCAATTTTTTTTTTTCAAAATTTTAGGCTCAGTAGTTTTGGAGATAATTCCCTTATCTCCGAAACCACTGAGCCGAAAATTTATTTTAAAATTATAAAAAAAAAAATCTATATGAGACCCCCACAGTAAGTCCATTCATTTGATAATATGCCACACGGTACAGTTTCAAAAACTATTTTTTTAATTTTCTTATTGCCCCCAAAATTGACTCTATAATCAAAATTAATTTATTTAAGCTACACGTCCGTGTTTGTGTTATAAAAATTCATACGTGTACCAAATTTCAATTTAATCGGTCCATTAGATTAGACAAAATTGTGTTGCTAGCTGTGACAAACGGCCAGACAGACAGACACACGAGTGATCCATAAGGGTTCCGTTTTTTTCCTAATAGGTACAGAACCCTAAAAAAACATAAATATATAAGGTCTAATTTAGCGTAACTTACGAGCCGCTAAATAACTCCAACGACCATAATCACAACGTCCCAAAAAATTAAAATGTAAGCCCTCTTTATGTAGCACTTACAGTGTTATTAAGTAACATCTCAATTCAATGCGCCAATATTGTGTACTGAACCCTCCAACTGCGCGCGCTCAAAACCATTCATTTATTTTCGCTCGGGGCCCATTCACCACCTACACTTAATTTGTATATTTTTTATATTATGTAAGCAAGCTCCTTGATAAAAGGATCCATTCAGCGGCGATACATTTATTAAAATGTATACATGTTGGATCTTGAATACCGTCTGAGTGGGTCGTTTGTAGACAGGTCTCAATTAGAGTGCCGGGTCAAAAGAGGCCTTTCAGAATTTTTCGAATAGAGCTTTTTGTGTATGCGATGTCTCGGATGTTGTTACATGTCTACTTTCGTAAGGCTTGCCAGCTTAAAAAAATACACGTCTATTTTCAGTAGTCCTCCTATTTTAAAGTGAAAAGGTGCGTATACCTGCAGGAATTGTTTACTTTGTTTGTACCTGCATATTTATTATTTATTTATTAAAAGCCTGTGATGTCCTACTGCAGGGCCAAGGCTTCTCTAATGTCTTTCCACTTCTCTCTGTACCTGCTAAGGACCAGTTCTTGTTGAAGGAGTCCAGCGTATCCCGCCTTGTCAGTCTGGGCCAGATGAACCTGCGTATAGGCCAGAAAGTTAAGCTTTTAAACGGCTTATATTCATACTTTTAGATGCTGGATGATTTTTTTACCGTCTTGAAACAAATAGGGTACAACAGGTGAACGAAGTAGAAGCCTGTGGCATACATAGTTTTTTTTTTTTTGTTTTTGCAATAGCTTAGACAGAAATTGCTCTATCAATTACTTAACACAACATATTTTAAGTAAACTAACAATAAAAACCGAAATTTTGAAAAAAAAAAACTTTATAGATCGTTAAAAAATATCGAAAAACAAATCGTGCGTAGTGCGTATGATTTGAATTTAGATATTATTCATTAAAGAAAAACTAGGTATGCCATAGGCTTATACCTACTCCGTTCACCTATTACACCCTATTTTTTTGAAGACGGTAAGAAGTCATCTAGTATAACTAAAAACCTCTTAAGGGGAGAAAAAAGTCTGCTACCCCATACATTTATGTTCGCACAATTTGACAAAATGTAGGGTCTAGCACATTTTTTTTTCACGATTTCAAGTTTGGTCCCATGGTAAAAGTTGTTCATAATGATGAGTACAATTACCTTAAGAAGTTTTGAGTTATTTCAATTATACCGTGTATTTTATTTAACTGGAAAGGGTTTGTTCAACGGAATTTCCAAAGGGTTGGTTGACACTTCCCGTGACCCAAGGGCTGGCTTTTACTTTGGCTAGAGGCTAAGCATTGCCATACAACGTGGCAATACCGCCAGTGTCTTGGGATGTGGACGCCATATTTTAGCTTGTTAATCATTTTAGTTAGGATAGGATATTATCATCATCATTCTCCTGCCCTTCTCACAATTGTCCGTATTTAAACGAAAAGGATCCAACCCTCATTCACACAGTCCATCCATCGTTTCATTGGTCTTCCCCTACTCGTATATCCTCAACATTGCATTTATAAATTAAGTCCGAGGCAATCTCTCAGAGAGAAATTTAAGGAGATTAATATAATGACTATGCCTTCTCAGTACATTTTTGAAAATCTTTTATATGCCCATAAAAACATTAAATTGTTTAAAAAATACAGCGATATCCACAATATAAATACTAGGAACAAACACAAATTTGTTGTACCTCCAACAAGGCTCAAGAAAATAGGTCGCTCATTCAGGTGTCAATGTATACGCTTTTATAATAAACTTCCAAGCCACGTTCAAGATCTGAGCCTTAATAAATTCAAATCATTCATTAAACGCAAGTTGTGTCAGAAAGCTTATTATACCGTTAAAGATTATATTGAGGACAAAACGGCTTGGGATTGAACTGCTCCAAATTTTATTTTGTTCTTTTATTTTTGCATACTGAATGTTGACATGACTATTTACTTTGTACAGTATTATATTATTTTAATTTATTGTGAATGTGAAGACTATGTAGGTCATTGCTTTTTTTGTTTGTTTTATTTTTTCTCTCAGTTATTTTTAATCATCGTCTGGCAGTTTGAGTAATTTATGCGGCCTACCCCAATGTCCTTTCTTTGGTATTGTTCGTCGAATCGTTGAGCTCCTTAAGTTCTGAGTTGAGCTGCCCGATTACTGACAAATGCGTGCACTGACTGGACAGGTCCTCTCAATCTGTGTGGTTCTTTCCTCAAAAGACCATTTCAGACACCAATCTACATGGTCTTCACATGTAGTGACCAAGATTATGTCTGGACTTTATAAGAGACTGTGACCTCTGAGTTTATTTCGGCCTTTCTTCTCAGAGTAGTCAGATAGGAAACGCCGACCTCATCTAGTTTAAAAAAAAACATGATTGACTTGTAAAAGTGTTTGTACAAACCTACTTACCGAAATAAAAATTATTTATCATTTATTTATTTATTATTTAACATTCATACTCAAAGCTTTCCTGACGACATTTTCCTCATTCCTCCGCATCACATGATACCATGACAACCAATTTCTACACAACTTATCAGGATTAGGTTAGTATATTATATTTTTATTTGAATAATCTGTTAGTTAATTTAGTCCAGTGTATATATTTTTATCCTATCTAATAAATGTAGATAGCTTCAGATTACTGGAAATTAAACATGCTTATTTTAGTAGGTAGTACGAGTACATGCATAAGCTTCGGGAACATGATTCTGTGCCTACGCCTTAAGGCGACGATAACCGACTTTTATTGATTTTAAACTGAAGATCACGTCTAAAAGAGTAGCGTTATTGATTTGTAAAAAATATATGTTAAATTAGAGCATTTTTTTAATAACTTAATATGTGAATGATTTAGATTATATTTATATTACACAGTGTAATTAATTTGTAAAGTTATTTCTAATGCGCATGATAAACTATCAAGCGTATTTATATGAAACCTTCACCATTTTAAAAGCAATTTAATAATTTATCTTTTACTATAAGTATTTTAATATAATACCTTTTGTTTTATGTATATGTATAAATTAATAATGCGTCTAATTTGCGCTCCTTAATGGGCGAGTCCTATTACTCCCGTAACGTTATTTGAGCTCAGCACAGAACACAAGCTGACCACTCAAGGGCGGTGGCATATATCTGCGCCTTTACGTGGCTTTTGTAGCAACGAGACCTACCGCTTTCAGTTATATCTTTCATTTTCAATTCAGCGTGGAAATGAAGTACCTACTTACTGATTTCGGTTACAAGTAAGACATTATGCACGGTCATAAAACTTGGTCCTATGGCCCATGATAGCTACACACTGGTCGCAATTGGCTCTTCTCAGAAGACACTGTGACCCGCTGGCTTGAGGCACGCGCTTACATTAAAATGATTGGGTGTGACAAATGGATAGACACGGTGAAGGAGAAATATCGTTATTTTAGTCTGTTATGAAAATTAGGTACTAAAAGGCAGGGATATAGCACAGTATATAGTACTTAGAATGAATGAAAGGCAATTGCATGCAGCTGAGGTGACAAAGCTAAGAGGGATGTGTGGTGATACGCGAATGGATAGAATAAGAAATGAGTATGTAAGAGGAAGTCTGAAAGTGACACCGGTGACTGAAAATTTGTGTGGAAATCAGTATGGACATGTGATGCGGAGGAATGAGGAAAATGTCGTGAGGAAAGTTTTGGATGGCTATACGAGTAGGGGAAGACCAAAGAAATGATGGATGGACTGTGTGAAAGATGATATGGCTAGAAAGGGAGTGACTATCGAGATGAAGACTAATAGAGAAGTATGGAAGAAAAAGACATGGTGCGGCCGACCCCTAATAAAGTGGGACAAAAATGATGAAAAGGTAAAAGTAGGTTATGAAGCCATTATGAAACTAAATAATATAATATTTTAAATTCGGGCAATTCACAAAATACTGTTCATCGTTATCGTTTTATTGAATGAAACATAAAAGTTATTTTCCTATTATCTAGACAAATACTGCAACAAAAATTTTCCATAATGAAAGAGTTAGATAAAGATGTATATCGATAGCGAAATATCCTCTTAACATCGCTCGCTAATTAGCTAAGAAAAATTAATTCTCCAAAAGGGTTCCCGTCCCGAACGAGGCCCAAAGGACCGCCATTAAGGTTCAGTACGAAAGAGTGAGCGCATACTCAAATAATTGAACATCGTACACAAAAATATGTAAATGAGTTTTCGCTTCGTGAAAATTAACTTTTTCATTATGAATTATGTCCTTGATGTTGTCTTCGAGACGTCTTTTGGGAGTTTTTCGAGATTTTACTGCTTTCTACGTGAAGGGTTAAAGGTAATTTGAGCGCTAGGGTCGAAAAAACCCCCGCAGTTTGGAAGGGTTAAGTGTTTTCGAGTTCTAAATAAATATTGAGTTTCCTTGAATGAAGTTTTGTCGTAAAGGTGATTTAGAAACAAATGAAGTGTTGTTTGTTTTAGTTAAGGTTTCCAGATAGCTTTATTTTGCAGATAGAGAGATTTAAATACTGCAAATGAAAGCTAAAGTTCGTTTTTAATCCCAGATGGTAATTTGGTGTTTGAAATGTTCCATATTTATGTAGGGATCTTTATTAATTTTATAGTTTGACATTTGCACCTGCCAAAAAATTCTCTGGGAAAACGAAATTTATATTTAAAATTCACAATTTTGATTAAAGATTTGTTGGATTCAATTCTAAAGCGAAAAATCTAAATAAAAAAATAATTTTATAAATTTAAATCGACTTAAAAAAGAAATTAACTCAAAATTATTAAATAACTTTAATTTCGGAAGTCAGGTGTCTTGGGATCTGTATTTTAGTTTTTTGCCACCGACATCCGAAATTTTAGTTAATAATTTTGAGTTAATTTCTTTTTGAAGTCGATTAATTTTTTTAAATTGTTTTTTTTTA
Organism: Dicycla oo; assembly: GCA_948252095.1. NCBI lineage: Eukaryota > Metazoa > Arthropoda > Insecta > Lepidoptera > Noctuidae > Dicycla > Dicycla oo. The sequence goes on along the minus strand of OX411726.1, from coordinate 21,128,048 downwards.
TTTCGAAATCGGAGATGTTCCAAATGTATGGACCTTGGGCCAGGTACGGGTACACTATACATAAAAAGAGGGAAATATACATAAAACAGTTCTCAACTGTCCAATTATTAGGTTGGGGAAAAAGTCTTTTCGCATTATAGTATGTATGAACTTGTAATAAAATCTCTTTGGCTATACTATTTGTATCTGGCTGGTTTTGGTATCATTGAAAGTTTAAATTTTAAAGAACATAATTCCAAATTCAAATTAGGAAAATGTGTGATTTTCATTTGTTTTTCGTACCGTCAAGATGAGTGAATCTAATGAAGAAATTCGATACATTTTAAAATTTTACTACAAAAAAGGTAAAAATGCAACGCAAGCCGCGAAAAAAAATTGCGATGTTTATGGACCTAGTCTGTGAGAGCAGCACAAATTTGGTTTAAGCGCTTTCAATCCGGAAATTTTGATGTCAAAGATGCACGTCGCTCTGGTCGCCCTATTACGGATAAAATGGATGCCATTTTTGAAAAAGTGGAGCAAGATCGGCATATCAGTACTTACGACGTAGCTGAAGAACTGGAAATTGACCACAAAACAGTTTTGGCGCATTTGAAAAAAACTGGGTACACAAAAAAGCTCGACATTTGGGTACCTCACGAGCTCACTGCAAGAAACCTAATGAACCGTGTACTCATTTGTGTTTCTTTATTACGACGTAATGAAACCGAACCATTTTTGAAGAAGCTGATAACTGGTGATGAAATGTGGATCACGTATCAGAAGAACGTGCGAAAAGGTCGTGGTCAAAGGCCGGTCAGGCTTCACAGACTGTGGCGAAACCCGGGTTAACTCGCAACAAGGTGATGCTGTGTCTCTGGTGGTATTGGAAGGGCATTATTCATTATGAGCTGTTACCACCAGGCAGGACCATCGATTCTGAACTCTACTGCGAACAACTGATGAGATTAAAGCAAGAAGTTGAGAGAAAGCGGCCGGAATTAATCAACAGAAGGGGTGAGGTTTTTCATCATGATAACTCTAGACCTCACACATCTTTAGCCACTCAGCAAAAATTAAGAGAGTTTGGCTGGGAGGTGTTAATGCATCTGCCGTATAGTCCTGACCTTGCACCTTCAGATTTTCACCTGTTTCGGTCTCTTCAGAATTCTTTAGGCCGTGTCAGGTTAACATCACGAGAGGACTGCCAAAACCACTTGTCGCGGTATTTTGACCAGAAGTCCCAAAATTTCTATAGAAATGGGATCATGTCCCTACCTACAAGATGGCAAAAAGTTATCGAACAAAATGGTACCTACATACTTTAGTTAATTGTAAATAAACTATATTAAAAAATGTTTTGAATTTTCTTAAAAAATGCGAAGAAACTTTTTCCCCAACCTATTACTTTAAAATGGCTTTGTTTGCTGGTAAACCACAATTAATTACATTTGAAATTGCAACACACAACAAAAACCCGTCATGGGGTAATCTGTCATTTTGATTGACGTTTGACCTGTTTAATACTCAAGAAGAAAGCAAGAAGAGGACTGAAGTGACACTGTTGTGACAGCTGACAGTCCTCTTTCAATTATCAATGATCGATCTGTGGTTTACTGACTTTTTTATGCACAGAGTAACTAAATCGGTGCGACGCCATGTTGAAAGTCAATAAAAATAATTGATAAATATCAATTCCATACTACAACAGTATACATTTAAATAAATTATCTGTACTTTCCCGAATTCTACAGATTTTTCTCTTTTTTGAGGTAGTGTACACAGACCTGGCCCATTTTGAAACATCTCCTTTTTAGTAAGAACTGGAATATTTGCTTGTAATAGGTAGTAAATAGTTTTGTTATAAATAATAAGTACACTAGAATTTGACCAATGTTTCGAGATGACACCACACCCGCTGCTCGTACCAATAAGCCAGGTCGCCACACTTATACGTATGTTCCCTAAGTTGAAGTAAATGTAAGCCAATAAAAAAAATGAAATGAACGATAATAACACATTAAATCGATTTGTAACGATGAGGGTGGCATGATCTGTCTAGATTAAAATCCTCTTTAAATAAATAAGTAAAGAAAGAAAAAGAGGACACCATCCGATTAATAGTTGCGGAAAAATGCGTGGACTACATACATGTATAAAATTTTGTATATTTGTTTGGAAGCCTTAATAGATCATCATATTGCAGTTCCAATAATATACACGTATGTATGTAATACGTGTCGAATTGATAACCTCCTTTTTTGAAGTCGGTTAAAAAAGTACTACCTAAGCTCCTTTATTTTTAGTGAGGTTTAAATAGAATCATTGTGTTATGCTCAAGCACTACCTACCCTAATAACGAAGATTTTGTTGCCCAAGATTTCGTGAAAGAAGTTGGGTATTTGTAGAAATTGTATATATTTCTATGTATAGATTTTCTAGAACACTTTTACACGTCAATGTTTTGTTCAATTTTTAAAACAAGATGACGCCGACTTTTGGTTATATTATACGTAGAGTAACCGGCCGTAAATATTGCACATGGGATTTTTAGAAAATGTTGGGGCTTTAGAGTTGTCTTTGTCACTGGTAAATGTGTGAGATAGACTTTTTCTAATGCTCGATGTGTTGTCATATTAAGTACTTGCTTCATGAGCAATATTTACGGCCGGTAACTGTGTTTAATTAAGTACCTGATATGTCAACTTCAGACTCAAAATAAACCTCAAATTAGTAGTACCTATCTTAATTGGCTATCAGGTTCTCACGCTGACTCAGCTCATAATTATTTGAGTGCACACAATAACACAGTGCTTGCAAATTATAATACTTGTACAGTACAGGTTAATTTAACGTCTTAATCTCTCGTGTGGGTGTTTTGCAGATTACTGACAGTGACTGTTCTATAATGGACGCAAATGTTATGAGACTGGTAACTTTGTGAAGTGGGCAAATAGGTATTTGGCGTGAAAATCATTATCATAAAAAGGCTGCACGCATCAGTTTCAACAATATTTCATCTCCCCATACTTAAATATAAAACAGAAGTGATTTTTCTCACAATGTTTCATAAAACAAAAATAAAATAAAATGTCCTTACTCAACATTGCTTCCTGTTGATATATTGGTGAATTGCCTCTGCTAATCCTCCTACCAAAACTTTCTTCAGGAAATAGATACATAAAAAATGGAAAAAAAAATCGATGATAAAGTTTTGAGTCCATTGTAGATGCACATTGCATAAATGGCCAATAATTGTAGATCAGCGACAGAAGATCGACAGGCGATAGCTCGCAAATAGTATCGTTCATTCAATACGTTCAACATGGCGGCGAGTGAGTGAATGGATGATTGAGTTGTTAGCACTCGCAGATTGTTCGTTTCTTTATTTATATTGTTTGCTGAGGATGATGTGAAATTAACTTTTAAAAGATACATATGTTGGAACATGGTTATAATTTTACAGACTTACAATAGGCAATCTGGGGAGGTAGATACTCCAACTTTATTGCTAAGCTGTGGATCAGTCTGAACCATATAACTGGTTGCTGGTGGAATTGATTATCCATAAGATATTTCAGCTCATCGACAAAACCTATGATGTTGAGTCTAGCTTACCTAAATAAAATACACAGATCATTGACCTGGTTGCTAGCCAAAACGACATACAAAAATAATCAATACACAGTAAATATCGGCTTTGCTTATATCTTAATGTATTAGAAGGTCCACATTATATTTTAATTGTATGTATCTTTCGCACTAAGATGATTGTGGTGGATGGTTGTTGGATATATCTAGCTATATACCGTAATATAGTTCTAAGTGTAGGAGTGTCCTACATTTGTTAGGTACTGCAACCAATTTCTGTTCTAACCTAACCGACCAAATAGGTCGGATTGCCCTAATATATTACTAGAGCATGCTCGTATCATACTTATACTGAGATAGTTATGAACCCCAGATATCCCTCTAGGGATATAACTATGATATATCACTGCTACAACTATCTATTGTCGCTGCCCACGGTCCGCTTTTTCACAAGCCAGACCACGCGAGGGCAGGCCGACAGGCCGTGGGAACTGTCGGCCTGCGGTTGTCTGTCGTCACCCGTCCGATCGAATGTATGGGATGATCCGTGGAATGCTCAGCACGGGCCGCGACAGGCCTCGACAGGCACAGGCCGCGACGGCTCTCGACGGGCCGTGGGAACGCGGCATTACTGCGACTATATATCATATACTATTTATTTATCATATCTGTTTAGACTTTATTCGACCCTAGTTTTAGCCTATGAAAAGTGACTTACATAGTTTTGGTTAGTAGAGCAATCTGTAGTTGGTAAACTCATAACAGCTTTGGATAACGTGTTAGTTTTAGTTTAAAACTCCGCTGAGGGCACTTTCCTACCCCGACGTGAAAATGTATCGGAACACACGCTTCAATTGTAATCCGATTACAACAACGAGGTCTGAAGGAAGATGGACGTGTTCATTATTTTGAAGGGATTATTTAAATATTTTTCAAGTATTTCAGGAAAATATAATCGATTATGAGCCATCAAATTATGAATGTCAATCTGCTTAGTCTTTTCCTAACTCCAACTATGTTTGGGTCGGCTTCCAGTTTCACCGGATGCAACTGAATAAAAAAAACAAAATTATGAATGTATACCCCTGAGAACTGAAACTAATTATTTCTCCTGAACATTCTGGACAGTAGGTATAAAAAGTAATCTTCCTGATAGGAATCTTGAACTAACTTAACTTTTACTTCGATTATTACTGGCCTGAGGACCTAGCTAGTCAAAGTAACATTCGATAAGCGATGATGCTAGTAGGAAAGCCAAAAAAAAGACAAAAATGTATGGGATTGACATTATACAATTCTCCAACTGCAAATTTAAGTTTGTAATTCCAATTTTTTTTGTGATAAAATTACAAATTAACAGTTTTCGGAGTTTTTCCTTTTCTTGTGCTGAATGACCTTGCTTCTTGCCTAATTTCATGATTCTAGGTCAACGGTAGGTACCTTATGATTTATTTTCGAGTATCAAAATAAACCGCAAAAATGGCCGTATTTTTTATTGCATTGACTTAGAAGCTTGATTTTTTAGAGCTCTAAGGGACCATAGTATATTATGATATTAATTTCAACTTGATACCTCCACGTGTTCCTGAGAAAAAGGGTCTTGAAAGGCTGACAGACAGACAGATGGTTAATGAAACGATCCTATAAGGATTCCGTACCTACGGAACCCTAAAAATTATTTTCACTTTTCGTAGTTCCGACCCCCGTCAATAAGGTAGTTGGTTCAGCCGAGTATTATGCTCGCTCACCAGAAATAATTACAAACATGTACGTAGTTAGGGAGTTAAAAGTGTTGCCGCGTTGTTCAAAACTTTGACGTCAGCTACTACCTACGTACTACTGTGGAAGTGCGGACTAATAGAGAAGCTTGTGTATCTATAGCTGTGTAGGTAGGTATATACATTTAATACAAGTAATAACAGCCGCACGGGTCGATCGATCAGGTTAAGCTACGCTTGCCGCGGTTGGTCCGTGGATGGGTGACCATCTTTACATACCAAGACCTCTCCGTGCCTCGGAAAGCATGTTAAGCCGTTGGTCCCGGCTGTCATTCGTGTATCTTTGACCGTCGTTACGGGTCGTCAGAAGCCCGAAAGTCTGACAACCAGTCTTACCAAAGGGTATCGTATTATATATATATATCGTATATAACTGAGTTGTGGAGGTCAGATAGGCAAGTCGCTCCATGTAAAAAACTGGTATTCAGCTGCATCCGATTAGACTGAAAGCTGACACCAACATATTCGGGAAAAGGCAGATGATATACATTTCAATTTACAACTTTTTTTTTTTACTGGGGAAATATGGCAAGTCATCACATATAGAAGAAATAAACAAGATCTTTAGAGAGTACTTTTTATGGTCCGGTGTCAACTTTGGACGAAGTCGTCGTCAAGGGACTTAGACTAGAATATTATTAACATTGAGTATATGACTACATCAGCGTTGATCTATGACTAATCAATTGAAACGCAAACAATAATCGCATTAAAAAGCTATCGAAAACACGTTTTCTTTGATGTGAACATCATCCTACAACTGAAACAAAGGTTCATCAATTTTTTAATCATGTCTTAGTAGTCATGTGTATGTCGCTGCCAACTATCTTAATTAACCTTTTAGTTAACAGCCTAGCCTTTTTACTAAACGGCGCCGTTCAACTATCGGACTGAATGTTATGGATAGGTTGGAACTGTCTGTGAGCAACCACGTTCGAGCCTACTTGGTCGCAGTAAACAAGCCAAGGCATCCCGACTGAATGAGTTAGGTTAGGTTAGAACAGTGTCTGTGACAATCCGTGCGCGAGGCGAGCGAGGGAAGCGAGCGGTGCCGCGGCAACCGCCCAAACCGAACCAAATACATACTTAAATTTACCGCGACATCTTGTAAACGGCGTTTGAATTGTCCATCAAATGTTGTGGCATTTATATAGCGACAAGGCAATTTACATTTCGCCTTCAGCCAATGTTCTCGAACCTACCGATTTTTCGGTAGGTTCTACCAAAAAATTATCCCAAAAAATAGACCATATCGGTAGAACGATATGGGATAATTTTTGGGATATTTTTTTACCTACCTGTTTTGGGTACAAATCTATATCTACAATATTTGTGCGCAACTCTACGGATTTGGCCTTGTGACGTTCGAGACCACTGCCTTCAGCATATTTCATAACTGCGAGCGATTTTAAACGGACGACGCCGTTTGTAAAAAGAGGAATCATACAAATTGTCTCCGATATGTGTAACTCATGATTTCCTAGTATCTAGTAGTAGCAGTATTACACAATATTACTATAGTATACCAAGGAACTCGTAGACTAGTTAAGGCTGCGTCCTTAACAATGTGAACTTCCAACTTGAAGTCAGGGGTACCTGAATAAGGCATGTGGTTAATTTCCACGTAGAGGACTGTTTTCTTAGGGCAATTCACAGACCGCACATTTACTTTACCTTGGTAAGTAAGGTAAGCGTCTCATGCGAATGCGAACAATGTGGAGACGATAATATGCCCATTAATGAAAACACTGACAATATTATTATTAGAACTGAAAACGGGATATTTACCATGTATATTAAGTTTTTCGAGATTCCGATATTTCGGCACTGTTGCAAGTGTCATGATCACGGATAAACTGAAGTTATTGGCACTCGAGAGCCTGGAATCCAGTGGTCCAATTGTGTAAAGACCGCAAGATTGCCGAAAAAAGTTTGCGAGCGTACACAGTGAGTTTTGTGTGTCGAGAACAGAATCGAGTTGTGAGTGTAACGAGTGACAATGATAGCGGTGTTAATCGCACTAAACGAACAAGAAAGAGGGTAGACCGTTTTGTCTGGTCGTAAACATCCACCCGCATTACCTTCACTATACTTGCAACAGTGCCAACATATCAGAAAGTCGAAAGACTTAATATACTGGTAAATATCTCGTTTTAAGTTCTAATAATAATATTAGTGACCATGTCGGTTTAAAAACTTATACTGACAATACTAATAAGAGAATTTTGGAACTAACAAATAAATCCTAACCTCTGACAAAATAAAAAATGAAGACAGCGCTGTCAACAATGACGTGAGGGCCCTCGTTTCGGGTTTTGATGTGTGCACGTAATGAGGTGTAGTTTATTATAGTTTGGTGAAAATGTATGAGTGTGAGCGTGGTGGCACAGGGCGAGGTGTAGTTTTGCGCATGCTTCGCTGTAAATTGTTCGCAGCGCTATGTCTAGGTTTTTTATTTAGTCTGACATTCTAACATCTAAATTAAAAAAGTGACTTTCACACGAACTAAAGCAGTGATGTGCCGACTACAGGTTTGGAAAATCTTTGACTAGCTGAGTGACTAAACTATTGGACATATTTGTTTTAACGCAGACTATCAAAGAACTTATCCCACAGGAACGTTTTACAGGATGAGAAATGGCCTATGTCTTTTTCTAGGTCATGGTCTACCCATGTGTCAAATTTTATCCAAATCCGTTCAGCGGTTTTAATGTGAAAGCGTAACAAACAAACAAACTCACTTTCGCATTTATAGTATTACTAGCAGCTCACCACGGTTTCACCCGCGTATGTCTCGATCCCGTGGGGATATAGAGACAAAAAGTATCCTATGTGTTAATCCAGGTTATAAACTATCTGTGTGCCAAACATCAAAGTCCGTTCAGTAGTTTTTGCGAGAGTATAATATAACACACAAACACCCACACACAAACTTTCGCCTTTATAATATTAATAATATAGACGAGTAGTTCGGATTGTCGTCTCCACCTTGTATAATTTTGATGTGCATATTCGTTTGAAACGCTTGCTCAAATTCGCCTATTAGATATGAACAATAAAAGAATATGGTTCACATTCGTATGAAACGCTTAGGTACTTGCTTAGAAAAGAAAAGTCAAAGTGCCGTCTGTGAATGTTGCTCTTAAGGCGCAGACAAATGACAATGGCTTTGTGTGGTTAGCTTGCGAATTCTGCGCTGAGCTCACGCAATGCGGCGTACGTCCAGCCAGTAATAGGACTCGGTCATCAAGGAGCGCTGTCTCTTATTAATTTAGTTTACATAAAACACAAGGTATTTTAATAAAAAAAACGTATACTAAAAGATAAATAATTAAATTATCTTTAAACTCGTGAAGATTTCATAAAATACTTGATAGTTTTTGCGTCATTCTCAGATTTTTATCCACGTTAGACATCACTTTACAAATTAATTACACTATGTAATATAAACATAATCTGAAATATTCACAAATTAAATTATTAAAAAAATGCTGTAATTTAACATATATTTTTTCCAAATCATTAACACTACTTGTTTAGACGTGATCTTCAGTTTAAAATCATTAAAAGTCGGTTAATGACTTTATATCTAGTTCGCGTCTAATAACTTTGCCACTCTGAAACCAGGCTTTCCGATGCGCATGGCATGGCGCGCTGCTGTTTTAGTACTTATAGATTATTGACGAGTGCGCAGTCATTTGCGCGAACTCCAGAGCGGCAAAGTTATTTGACGCGAACTATACCAAATTTCCTTATTAAGTATCCACGCTCTTGTTTGAGTGAAAAATGCGTTGATAGCGTAAGTTTCTCGAACTGTGTTTTTTTTGGGATTGTGACTGAAATTGTGTAGGTTAGTTATTTTTGCGGGTATTTAAAGAATAAGTATTATAATTAGGAATAAGATAGGTAATCTAAGGGTTAATTTTTCAATCGTCAGATAACTTAAATTTATGGAATAAATATGGCGATTTGACAGCTTTCGTACGGTGTACAAAATATGTCAAACTGTCATATTTATTCTTCGGACTCTAGTAGTATATACTATGTCTATGTTCTTCGGATAAAAGTTATCTGACGATTGAAAAATTAGCTCTTAGCCTGGTGTTTTTTTGCAAAGGAAATACGAATCAGTATGTAACTAGTCCACCATCTTTCCTTTCACCTCCTAAATGCTGCCTAGACTGATTACCCTTTAGAAAAACTTATTGATTCACTGCAGTAATTATCGACAGCCACTTTAAAATTACCACATTTACTGCTTTTGAAAACTTTTAGAAAATAATATTAGTCATTCACTAGAGGGGTTTATGGCTAAGTAATAACAGCTGCTCGGGTCCATCGATGAGGTTAAGCTACGCTTGCCGCGGTTGGTCCGTGGATGGGTGACCATTTTTACATACCAAGACCCTCCGTGGGTCCCGGCTGTCATTCGTGGATCTTTAACAATTGTTACGGGTCGTCAGAAGCCCGAAAGTCTGACAACCAGTCTTATTTGTATTACCCAGTAACTGGGTTGTGGAGGTCAGATAGGCAGTCGCTCTATGTAAAATACTAGTATTCAGCTGCATTTGGTTAGATTGGAAGCCGACCCCAACATAGTTGGGAAAAGGCTAGGCAGATGATTCGTCATTCACTAACGCAACACTTCTTCATCTCTTCTACTTAGCTTAGCGAAAAGTTTAAATATGTTTGGCCCAAAATTCAGCTGCGATCTCTTACCGACGTACAAACAGCCGATCCTGAACATTGTCCATCACTGTTCACTGTGTACACGGCCACAAAAACCATCTAACAACTAAACTATAATGAGTATTTGTCGCTCGGCCATTAGACACTCATTCCTTCCCGGGCCCCCTGGGAATGCCTCACATGGTTTATTCAGAACTCGCCAGGGTCCCCTCGCAGTCTTTACTGCTAATTTAGTAGCACGTAGTTAAGAAGTGTTGTTTATTTTGTGTTTTATGGTGGACGAAGGCTTTTGTTTTGTCCCTGGGATGCAGAAAATGTACGCTGTTGTTAGTGAAAAATGAAAACATTACACCTGAAAGAACTAATCTGACACAATCTCGTATAGCCGGCGTCAACTATATTCGGCTACGTGTTTGGCGCCATCACTAGCGTCCATAAATTCCTGTAACGTGCAGCTGACAGGACACGCGGGACATGATATTAAGTGTCCCATTGCTTGTGGAACAGCGCACCGGAGTCGTCTATGAATCTCCATCTGAACAGGCTTTCTTCGCTTCGGCCAACCTGGGTTCGGAGTCTGTTTAAAGACTTCCAGGTTACCCAAGGCAACTCATGTCCAGGTGATCTTCAGCATGTGGAACGAATAGTTTGGGTAATGTAAGCCGAAAATTTACGCTTTCTAGAATTGGTGGAAAGTTCGTGCCTGTCTTCGGGTATCTGCGTTAGTCATTCAAGACACCCCAGGGAAGAAAAACGGTAGCTTATTCTGCGTCTAAAATGCGATTTATCACAATCCTCGTGGTCTTTTCAACCATTTATTTTTTTAACTTTTTTTTAGCTAGTTCATTAAAATTTTCTTTGGTTTACGTTTTCTAGACTTCCACATCTATACCTTTCTAGTAAGTAATATCTCCTAATAAACATCATCATCATCATCTGCATAGCGTTTTCCCAACTATGTTGGGTCGGCTTCCAGCCTAACCGGATGCTGCTGAATATCAGTATTTTACATGGAGAGACTGCCTATCTGACCTCCACAACCCAGTTACTGGGTAATTATATACCTTAGGAAGACTGGTTGTCAGACTTTCGAGGTTCTGAATGACAGCCGGAACCAACGGCTTAACGTGCTTTCCGAGACACAGAGGAGTCTCGGTATGCAAAGATGGTCACCAACCTGATCGATCAACCCATGTGGCTGTTGTTACTTAGCCACAAACCCCTCAAACATGATCATTGAAAGGAACTAAGCTAATACATTCAATTATACCGACATAGCTATGCAGAATAAGAATACGACAATGCCGAAAACTTTCAAGAATTGGTGGAAAATTCGTAAAAAAAAATCCTCAAGAAATCCTAATAAACATTAAACTAAAAAAAATCAAACTCCATGATTTCCATTAGCCAGTACAAATGATATTTATGTTTACCCAATCCTTGTCAAAGGATTAGAACGGTCAATGTTTGCGTCCGCTTGATCACCGGCTCGCCTCGGGCGCGGCCAATCAGAATCAATCGTTGATATACGAGTACACCATTATTATTTTAATTACGAGTTCGAAATTGGCGTTGAAACTGTGATGGTAATGTGAAAACAAAAGATTTAGAATAAGTGTATTTTTCACTTGAAGTTTGAATTTCATCCATACTAATATTATAAATTCGAAAGTAACTCTGTCTGTCTGTTACCTTTTCACGCCTAAACCACTGAACGGCTAAAAGATTTTTATTTGGCTAGGCATCCTCGGAAAGGACATAGGATACTTTCTGTCTGAAAAATTATTTAATTAGGGAGCAAAATTTCTTAAGTTAGGCATATGAAAATTCAAATTTGCGCTTTGGAAATAAGAAATGATGTCACCGTTTTCATAAAATCATCCCCCAAAGGGATAAAATAGGCGATGATTTCAGCCAATCACGGATTTACACAATTTTTAGCTATACAATACATACAGCAGAAACAAACATACAGAATGAAGTGAACTGCTAGCACCTTCTAAGCATTGGCATTGCTAAGTGTAAAGTGTGAGTGTGTAGATGTGTGCATGAGGAATTGCGAATGGGTGTGTGAATACTCGTATGTTACAGTATTGTCTGTATTCCTCCTATTTTCGGCTATTGAATTTAGATTTATTTGTCAGTTCGTCACATACTGATGTTATTAATTATTTCCTGAATATACCTTTTTGGTATTTTATCCTTTTTAAAATGCATAAAATATTCATATTTTTGTGTAGGTACCTCTTTTAAAGAGATTAAAGGTATTATTAATATGGTCATTGTCAGTAAATTGAGGTAACATTTTGTTTTTATTTTATTAAAATTGGGGTACTTGGTCAAATGTTATATTACATTTTTTTTTCAATAATTACGATTTAATAGTGCACATTCAATTGCAATATCTGAACAGAGAAATAACATTAGCCCACGCATTGGAGAAATTGTGTTATATTTATATATTAAAATTAGACTATTGAAATTATTTTGTCACTGTTCTCCATCTGTCCCATCACAAAATCATCATCATCTGCCTAGTCTTTTCCCAACTATGTTGGGGTCGGCTTCCAGTCTGACAGCCGGGACCAACGGCTTAACGTGCTTTCCGAGGCACGGAGGAGTCTCGGTATGTAAAGATGGTCACCCATCCACAGACCAACCCCGGCAAGCGTAGCTTAACCTAATGAATTGACCCGTGCGGCTGTTATTACTTAGCCACGAGCTCCTCCCATCACAAAATACAAATACAAATTAGTTTATTGTGACAAATAGGAACTTATATTACATTCAAACGTGTTTGGAGCCTCCCTCAATGCCTGTATTAGAAGGCTCCGCTCTTTCTCATCATAGTCGTACTAGCAGGAGTTAATACAGTGTACTGTGACCTTAAAGGTAAACATGCAATGCAAGTAGGTACATTTTTAATTTAAAGTCAAATAATTTGTAATTTTTTATACAGAAAATACAAGGGGTTATTGGAAACGGAAATTCAATTCAATTCGATTTATTCATTAACAATTTACATTGTTTGAAATAATTGTACATAACAAAAATAAAAATAAACGAACACTCATAATACACTCACATCAAAAGCAATATTATTATTCAACGTCAATTCAAAAAAAAAAGTAATATAAATAAATACATTTGTCATTTAAATATAATGTCCATAACATACATTAAACAATAATTTCAGTCGACCTTAGTAATCTACACACATACATAAACTCACGACTTCTTCCCACGGGGGTAGGCAGAAACTACAGAACGCCACCTGCTACGCTCCTTACATACTCCGTTTGCCTCGTTTACGTTCATGAATCCAGTCACACACGCACGCCTATTGCCAGTACTACGCACCTGACCTTGAGAACATCACCAACAAGGTCACTACGAGTATAAGTCTTCTTAGGGCGTCCCCTCCCGGCGTTTCCACTCACATCTGCCTTGTAAATACCTTTTGCTAGTCGCCTTTCATTCATCCTCTCAACATGACCAAACCATCTAAGCATCCTCTTTAAAATTTTTGTCACAACATATTCTTTGACGTTAGTACGTAATATACCTACTTAAGATGACAGGAGAAAAACGCATAGTCGGTGGTGGTAGTATAGACACTATCTAGAATGCGTGAAGCTTTATTTTAAACTAGCTGTGCCCTGCGACTTCGTTCGCGTGTAAGTCGTAAGATGCATAATATACTACAATAACAGCAATATTTTAATAAAACTCCCTCGTCCCCCGACCCGCCGCGTTGGTTCGCTCGCCCACGCTATTTGTTCACAATTTCATGAGTTTATTTTTTTTGCGGGGAACTCTTAATTCTTTTTGTAAAAATAAAAGTAGCCTAAGTTACTCCTAACATAAGCTAACCAGTGAAAGTTCCGTCAAAATCGGTTTAGCCGTTTCGGAGATTAGCCGGAACAAACAGACAGACAGAGAAAAACAAATTTAAATTGTTTTTTTTTTGTTTTAAATACCGTATATACTTTTATATGCATTTAGTTAGCTATTTTGACATTACAAACTGACACTTTAATTTTATTTATTTGTAGATGTATAAACCAAGCTTTTTAAGTGCTGTGGAAATTTGCACAACACTTAACAAGCTTGGCTTATGGTTTATTTGCACTGCCTGATATTTTGAAGGGACAAACTTAGGACAAACTGTCCAGATAGGTAGGACCAACTTCAAGAAAGAGGTCCATCGTCGAATCCAACTCGGCTGGGCAGCATTCTGGAAGCTACGCAATAAGTTCTCGTCTCACATACCGCAATATCTCAAGACTAGTCTTTGATCAGTGCGTGTTGCCAGTGATGACCTACGGCACTGAAACGTGGTCGCTCACAATGGGCCTGATTACAAGGCTAAAAGTCACCCAAAGGGCAATGGAGAGGGAATCAGAAATGAAGGGATTCGCAGGAAATCCAAAGCCGACTTAGCTCAAAGAATTACCAAACTTAAATGGCAGTGGGCAGGGCACATTGCTCGCAGAACAGATGGCCGAAGGGGCCGAATTCTGAAGTGGCGACCGCGTACCGGAAGACGTAACGTCTGAAGGCCTCCCACAAGGTGGACCGATGACCTTGTGAAGGCCGCAGGAATCCGCTGGATGCGCGAAGCACAGACCCGGTCAAAGTGGCGATGCTTGTGGGAGGCCTATGTCCAGCTGTAGACGTCTTTCGGCTGAAATGATGATGATGCATGATATTGTCAACTCTTCACAATGTTAAAGTGAGAATATCAGTGACGAGTATTGCAAGTATTTACTGTTACTATTCTTTCATTTTTCGGTGTAGAATCCCACGAATACTTAATCAGGTTATTTTAGAACACCTGATGTTGGACCAAAAACATCTCACAAAATAAAACAGCAACCTATAGCAGTTCTTTGCAGGCCGTGCCTTTTCTCCGAATAAAGTAGCTCTACTGTTCTCAAAATATACATATTTTAATGTTCTGTTGTAAGAAGAAAATTGCCTTCATATTTTCCTGTGTTGTCACACAGTGGATAAGTCATGGCACCTTGACATGAATGATGTGATTTGTCCCACAGGGCTCGATTCTTGGTCCTTTCTTATTTCTTATTTATATTAACGATTTGCCCTACCTCATTAAAGATAATCATGATATAGTTTTGTTTGCGGATGATACTTCACTTTTGTTTAAACTTAAACGTCAGCAGCTGGTTACTGACGATGTAAACAGAGCGATCTCAAAAGTAGTTCACTGGTTCAGTGTTAATAATTTACTCCTTAATGAAAAAAAAACCAAATTCATTAAGTTTACACTACCTCACGTTAGGCAGGCGAAAACTAACGTGTTGATAAAGGGCGAAGAGTTGAATCCTGAAGATAGCACAGTATTCTTGGGCTTAACTTTGGATGCTAAGCTTCAGTGGGGCCCACATATAGATAAATTGTCAAAAAAGCTAAGCTCCGCAGCATACGCTGTTAGGAAAATTCGTAATTTAACCAACATAGAGACAGCCCGTTTAGTGTACTTTAGCTATTTTCATAGTATAATGTCGTACGGTATTCTGTTGTGGGGAAATGCAGCCGACATTCAGACTATCTTTGTTTTGCAGAAAAGAGCTGTTCGATGCATTTATAAATTAAGTCCGAGACAATCTCTCAGAGAGAAATTTAAGGAGATTAATATACTGACTTTGCCTTCTCAGTACATTTTTGAAAATCTTTTATATGCCCATAAAAACATTAAATTGTTTAAAAAATACAGTGATATCCACAATATAAATACTAGGAACAAACACAAATTTGTTGTACCTCCAACAAGGCTCAAGAAAATAGGTGGGTCATTCAGGTGTCAATGTATACGCTTTTATAATAAACTTCCAAGCCACGTTCAAGATCTGAGTCTTAATAAATTCAAATCATTCATTAAACGCAAGTTGTGTCAGAAAGCTTTTTATACCGTTAAAGATTATATTGAGGACAAAAAGGCTTGGGATTGAACTGCTCCAATTTTATTTTATATTATTTTTATTTTTGCATACTGAATGTTGACATTAATATTTACTTTGTAAGTATTATATTATTTTACTTTATTGTGAATGTGAAGACTATGTAGGTCATTGCTTTTTTTTTTTTTGTTTGTTTTATTTTTTCTCTCAGTTATTTTTAATCATGGTCTGGCAGTTTGAGTAATCTATGCGGCCTACCCCAATGTCCTTTCTTTGGTATTGTTCGTCGAATCGTTGAGCTAGTTGAGCTGCGCGATTACTGACAAATGCGTGCACTGACTGGACAGGTCCTCTCAATCTGTGTGGTTCTTTCCTCAAAAGACCATTTCAGACACCAATCTACATGGTCTTCACATGAAGTGACCAAGATTATGTCTGGACTTTATAAGAGACTGTGACCTCTGAGTTTGTTTCGGCCTTTCTTCTCAGAGTAGTCAGATAGGAAACGCCGACCTCATCTAGTTTAAAAAAAAATATTGACTTGTAAAAGTGTTTGTACAAACCTACTTACAGAAATAAAAATCATTTATCATTTATCATTTATAACTTTTTCTGAAGAGTTTTTTTTTGGAGAAGTGAAGGGTTGGTATTCGATCGAAAATAAAATGGAAATTACTACTTAAAAAAAAATCGTGGTAAAGAATAGGGTTTTTAGATGGTCTAATTGGATTTATTGATTTTTCAATTATGTAAGTTAGAAATTATTTCTAGTTTTTTTTGGGTCAAGGATGTTATTACAGGAAGTTACATAAAGATAGAGATGGTTTTATTTTGTAAATATGGGTACAATACATGGTGATACAGAGAATAGTTTCAGCCATATTTTACCAGTAGGTATTGTTACAAAATTATAAACTGATCTACTAAACTTTAACAAACAGACCCAAACAAAACATAATTGTTATTTTAAACATTATAAACAGTCTGTTTAAATTTTTTTATCACTCAAGAATTCTGTTCAGCTATCATAACGTAATAAGATTACTACTATTTTTATTTAAAAAAAGGCTTAGAAGTTTTTTGACAGTCAAAGTATAGCATACTATAGCCGCTAAGCCTTTTTAAAATAACGATAATGGCAATTATTTCCAACTTTCAGGTAATTTATCATATATGACCGGAGACATACCAGATAATACTTGAAATCACCTCTCTAGTCTCCACTCTGGATTCCGTGCCCCGAGTCCCAAGATACAGACTAACTCTCTTGTTTGGGGCTCACTGGTAAATAATATTTTGTAACATATCTATACGTAATATTTTGAGCTACTCATGTCGTCTCAACTTGCTATTGGCTAATCTGTAAACTGGCTTACTGTAATAACGGTACAATAAAGTATTTTCTGTTTCATTTCTAAACACTTTTGCGCATTAGTGCTGTTACATAACATGGCATGGCAATTTATGCATTTAAATATTCCTTACTTATAATCTATTGCAAATTTTATTTCAACTTTGTCGACTAATCTCGACTTATTTAGAGATTGCACAAAGCAACTTGGTGTTGCTTTGCAAAAAACTTTTCCGAGTTACAATCCTTTACCAACCCTCCGCCAAAAATATTCACAAATGCAGATATGCGTGGCATAAGTAACTACCCCCCAGAGTGGCATATACCTTGCATGCATAATACTGCCTCTGCTTGCCCAGCAGAGCGCGCACCGTGAATATATTCCGCTTCTTACCTCAGCCAAATCGTTCGTGAATTTGTTTCTAACATATAAATTATATGACTTCGCACGATGTGTTATGAATATTGTATGAGAGGCAAATTGATATTATGCCCTCGTCTGTTACACATTGGCTTTTATGCCTTTTTTCGCCCAAAATTGGTTTTTTATGCCCCCAATATGAATTGTGACCGAAATGTGTAAATTGGGAGCGTAATGAGTTTGGGATAAGTGTATTCTAAGTTTGGACGATGGTTTCATGTGTGCAGATAATTTTGGTGGATTAGTGTAATGGGATGAGGAGCTTGTGGCTAAGTAATAACAGCTGCACGGGTTGATCCATTAGGTTAAGCTACTCTTGCCGGGGTTGGCCGTGGATGGGTGACCATGTTTACATACCGAGACTCCTCCGTGCTTTGGAAAGCACGTACAGCCGTTGGTCCCGGCTATCATTCGTAGATCTTTGACAGTCGTTACGGGTCATCAGAAGCCCGAAAGTCTGACAACCGGTCTTACCAAGGGGTATCGTATTACCCAGTAACTGGGTTGTGGATGTCGAATAGGCAGTCGCTCCATGTAAAATACTGGTATTCAGCTGCATCCAGTTAGACTGGAAGCCGACCCCAACATAGTTGGGAAAAGGCTAGGCAGATTGATTAGTGTAATGGGATGTGATAAACGATAATCTGAGGTTCTATAACGTGGCTTGAGGTAGGAACACTGTTAGATATCGTCACGTGACGAAAAAGCGTTATGGCCGAAAAGTCAGATTCAAGTGTTTGTTTTTGAGCTATCTAGTATACGAGTATAACTTTTAGCTTCTAAAAACTTTTACTAGAGATAGTCTGGCTAGATGGCTTGGTTGACCTAGGTACAATGTGTTTTACCCCAAAAAAGTGACATCTTCTTTTTATTGAATAATTCTCCTGGGCTTTTCCCTAAAAATACACGAGTAGAATACCCATGTGTCAATTTTGCATGCTTGATTAAAAAAAAAAATAAGTTTCTGTGCTGTAAATAAAATCAGAAAAATATTTTTTTTTAATTTGAAATGGGTTTGCTTTGAAATATTATAGTCTAGATCTATATTGTTCAGAATATATGCTAGTTAGATAGTGTGTTGAAAATATAATACAGTTAGTTTGATAAGATAGAAAAAAAATCACGATGAAACCTCTAAAATTTTCATTTTCATTTATTTTGTCAGATTATTCTACAAGCAACATATTAGCATAATAGTGTATTATTTTTTTAATCCAATCAATAGATTTTTGTAAATAGATAATAATTGCTTCATATTTTGTAATAAATTACCAGCGTTGTGTCATCGCGCTTCTCTTTCTTTTCTATGCAGTCCGACAGTGACCGCGCTTTAGGTCATGTAGTCCCCTCTATGAGCATTCTAACTCACAAGTTTATTTATTTAAGTACGTACATGATGTATTCGCTACTAAATAAAATAAAACCAATTTCTCTTTTTAGTCAAGGTGTTCGTTGTAATTGCTCTACCTACAAATATATTTTTAGGGTTCCGTATCTCAAAAGGAAAAAGGAAACCCTTTAGGGTCACTCATATTGTGTCTGTCTGTCCGTCTGTCACAGCCAATTTGCTTCGAATCTAATGGACTGATAAGTTGAAATTTGGTAATGAATTCCTGTGATCCAAACACGGATGTGTAACGTAAATAAATGAACTTTGAGTATGGGGGTCAATTTTGAGTGCAAATAAGAAAACAAAGAGGTTCGCAAACTGTACCGTGTGACATATCAAATGAAAGGGCTTACTGTGAGAGTCTCAAATATATATATATATATATTTACTAATTTTCAAATAAATTATTTTAAAGTTATTTAAGGAAATAAACGAAATTGACCAATCCCCCCCTTATCTTCGAAACTACTGAGCCTAAAATTTTGAAAAAAATAATAATACAGAAAATAGTTCTTACCTACAGATTATAGGAATACTTATGAGAAGTCTATGATTTTAAAATAACATGGTAAATCTCTCAATATTGTGCGAACAAACTTACATTTGCAGTTGGAATGTATGGGAGAACATGTTTTTCAATTACAATGTTAAGTTTGTACTTGAGATGACTTATGTGCGTAGTCCGACACGCACTTAGCCGGGTTTTTTATTATTATATTCTTGGTAATTCTTTATTTAAATTAGATAAAACTACTTTTACACAAAACTATGTCTTAACATTCCAAATACAAAATAGAACGGTACCATCCCTTGAGAGTGTCCACTAATTCGGCTCCGCGTCGGCCGAGGCCGAGGCCGAACATAAATAAAGGCCGAATCGCCACAGTGACCACAAAACCGATAGTTTAAGAATATTCTCGCGTATAAATTAAACAGTACTCGCTGCCGCGCAGATTTCCCTAATGGTTGACTGTGGTGTAGAAGGAACGGGAGATCTTGATAATTTATGTTTTATAGGCGAAACTACTTATCTACTGACTCAAGACGCATAATTTTTACAATACGTCATTAATTCATTCGTCTTTATTTGTTTAGGTACGCACGGTGATGCCTGCAGATTCATTTTTTTATGTTATTTAATATATTTATTCATCTATAATTTGTTTTTATTTATATATGAAATGAAATCTTTTTATTTCCAGATATAAAAATCCACACATAAATATCATAACTAAATAATTGCGTTTTATTATTCTAAGTACTGTTTGTTTTATTTTATTTATTTATTTAGTAATTCATGTACAGATTATTTAACCTGATTTGGTTTCCGTACCTACGTCTTTTTCGGGTGACCACTGAAAATCCGCGCTGTGCTGTGGGCCCCCATAGCAATCCTTCTTGTCACAATCATGGCGTGCCAGCAGCTGCCGACTTTTGTTTTGTGCTCGTGATTCGTGTGTTTTATTTTTCTTTTTGTAAAACTCGAGTTAATTATATTTTTTATGTACGTATTTCTGTGATAAATAAACTTATTTTCTTTCTTTCTTTAATTTTTCATATTTTAATTGTTAATTTATATGAAGAAAGTTAATTTTAACTTCGCATATATTTTTGTGGTACAGTTACAGTTAATTTATAGGTAAAAGCTGTACCGTACACATACAGTACTGTCTGTGTAGTATAGACTGTCATTTAGAGCAGTATTATTTAATTAAATTGCATAGAGCATCAAGTCTGATTTAAAAAAAAAACCGAAGAACCAACTCCAGTTTATCTACAACCCCAAACTTACATACAAGTATCTAAAGAGCACGACGGATGATGTCATTAATGCTGGCGTACCATGGTGTCCTGCAGTAAAAGCGCAGACACGGCACGCCAGCATCAGTGACTTCATCCGTCGTACTCTTGTCACCACCGGGGTGCCAGCTGTTTTAACAGACAAGACGGATTTACCATAATGCCTTGGAAGGTAGGTAGGCCTTTGGTGAGGGATGCAACATGTGTCGAAACACTTACGCCATCCCATCTTTCTAGCACGGCGGGCTATGCTGGGGCGGCTGCTGCGGGTGCGGAATATCTCAAATGGCGCAAATACTCCAATATTATTGGGACTTATATATTTGGCCGTTTGGGGTTGAAACACTAGGGCCATGGGGTCCGAGTGCCCTCTTAGTTTTCGAGACATCACCAAGCGGTTGGACGATTCTACGCGTGATCAGAGGGCTGGCCTATTTTTTGGCTAAATAATGAGCATTGCCATACAACGTGGCAATGCTGCCAACCTTTTGGGCACTTCTCCTGTTGACAGCGATGCGGACTTTGTTGATGCCTTATGATTATTTTCCCTCCTTTTTTATATACTTGTACATATTATTATCATTATTTTAAGACTGTTAGCTTTTAAATTATGTAAATATAGCAAAATAATAAAATAAAAGTATCAAAACCATAACCACCGGTTTACACGACACGATACATCCGGGGAGCGGTCGGGCCGGTAAAGACAAGACGCATGGCCGGCACCAGACAGTGGCCTTACACCAGGGATACACAGCTACTACTAGATAGCAGCTGTGTTACATGTATCTAGATTTCATATAATAATGGGGTTAGCTACGATGGATATGGTGAAGTTTTTGATTTGTTTTGTCCAACATAAAAATACGTATATATATACTAGCAGTTGCCCGCGACTTCGTCTGCGATTCAGGATGAATAGTAGCCTATGTCCTTCTCCAGGTTATGGTCTATCCATATGCTAAATTTTTATCCAAATTCAATCGGCCGTTTTAGCGTGAAAGCGTAACAAATAAACACACTTTCGCATTTATTATATTAGTTAGGAGGATGAAAATCCGGTCTACCGATACTCTAGTTTTACGTTCTACGGTACGGTGTATGTGGTACTTTAATTAAAAATAATAATAAAACTCAACATACTACTAAAGTTTCTATAATAATATAATTCAATCATGATTCGAAAGACACGTGGCGCCATCTATTATCATA
Organism: Dicycla oo; assembly: GCA_948252095.1. Lineage (NCBI taxonomy): Eukaryota > Metazoa > Arthropoda > Insecta > Lepidoptera > Noctuidae > Dicycla > Dicycla oo. Next base: position 21,105,913 of record OX411726.1, on the reverse strand, counting down.
AGAATTTTATTGTGGTTTCCTCGGGAAGAGTACTTTTTTTAGGATGAAAAGTACCCTATGTCCGTTTCTGTACACCTGACAACGTACGTATATGCAAAATTTCAGGGTGATTGGCTCAGTGGTTTAGGCGTGAAAAGGTAACAGACTAAGAAACAAACTTACTTTCGCATTTATAATAATATATTAAGTAAGGATGGATTGAAGCAAGCTATGCGAATCGGAATCAGCATCATTAACTCAAAAAATGCAGAGCTGATTTGGTAGATTAAAACGGGGTTTTTTGATAAACCTATTCCCCCTTTTACCAAGTATCAAAACTATGTGCACCGGTGTACACGACATGATACATCCGGGGAGCGGTCGGGCCGGTAAAGACAAGACGCATGGCCGGCACCAGACAGCGGCCTCACCAGGGATATACAAGTAGGTACAACTAGATACCAGCTGTGGAGCGTGTATCTAGATTTCTTTAAAGGTTTATGTGTTAATGTTTGAGTTGAGTGCTACGAGGCTGATTTTCAGAATGTTTGGGTAATGACTTTTTGTTTGGTTTTGTCTTAATTGTGTCATACAGTGTACTTTAAAGGTTTCATGCAATGGACCTTAATCTTATATTGTACTGGCTGACATTAGATTATTTGCGCCGGTACAGAACTGTCATTTTTTAAATAACTAAAAAAATATAGTTCGTATGTTTTTTCCCAGGCGGCACTTCGGCTTCAGCTAGGATGATAGACGGTATAATTTAAGAATTGTGCTATTTTATTCGAAGATTGTATCGTTTGAACTTATTAATAATATAACTAGTTATTGCCTCTCCGACTGTTATCCTTATATATAATTCTTCTGTAGGTACATGTGTTTGTCACCTAACTCCTAAACGGCTTGACCGATTTGGATGAAATTTTGTGTGTATATTTCAATGGGTTCCTGGATGGTTTGAAAACACAATTCGACTCGGTAGGTGGCGCTGAAAAGGCAGTACAGAGTTCGCCGGGCCCGCTAGTTTCGTATACAATATGCACTACGTACCCCTGTAGAAATTCAGAACTTCCACATAATTGGAGTCTCGACTTCTACGGTACCTACTCAACACTGTATGAAGTATGGCAATGTGTGACGGCAATTTACATTGTTTTTCACATTATTTTAACATTGAAAGTGCAGAACAAAGTTACATTTCGTTTTTAGTAGAAGGCATGTATGCATCAGTAACTGAAGAAATAACAACGCATTTGACAGATGCCGCCAAAACAACATGGCCGCCACAAACTGTCAACATCGACCCGCCCTATTTGAAAGATAGATACCCTTTAGAAGGTCAACAAAAAAAAAAGACGGCCCTTCGCCTGGGGAAACATTAGGGCATTACTTAAAAGTAAGAAAAATGGAAATCATGTTATAAAATTTAAAAAAATAATAATAACGTTGGTACTTTAAAATCTTGAAAGAGGTAACTGTGTTGTGAATGCTATCAATTCGCTTTGAACATCATCACAAACAACACAAAAACTATAAAAACGAACGGCGCCATAAACGTCATAATTTCTAATTAATAAATGCATTTTAATATCCGGAAAAATATTAAAAAACCAACTAAACAACCCTCTAATAGCTGGGTGGCTAACACACCATCTTCCATTTACCAAATTGAGTGAAATATGCATCCCCGAACACCGCGAGAGACATTAAAAAAAAACGCCTACCAAACTTTTAATATTCTAATAAGACTTTGATTTAATTTCCTTTTATCATTATTTATGTACGGATCCGCAGTCTAAAGGCGATAAGTCTGTGTTATTATTATTTTTTCGGCGAAGATTTTTTTCGCTCCCCTCTAGTTTGACCCTTTTGCGTTTCGGAGGGTTGAGTCTGTCACAGAGTAGGAAAATGAGTACAGTATCATTGTCATACTGCGGTTTTTCTCTTTTCTATTTAAATATTACTTCAGGCTGTGGCTTCAGTTGTTACGTAAGAATAACTGAAACTAAATCTTATAGCATTTAAAATAAGGTTAATTATCCTTTAAAGTTGCATTTCTCAGAATTTTGTGGTGACAAGCATAACAAGGGTTTAAACAACTTGTTGATCAGTTTTGCTGCGACATGTCCGACTATTGTGAACACGTCATCGTACAATGGCACTGAATTGGAAGTTTCAGTCACAATGCTTTTGTAGGGAAATATAAGGGAAAAGGGGCGCTGTTTCTTTCAGGAAATGCTTAATAAAAAGGTTGAAAGTTACATTTGTATTTTCCTTGGAAAAGGTTTTCATATAAAAACAGGAAAAGGTCTTTCATAGTCCAGTTTTAGCCTGGTCTTTTGACAGGGTTGCTTAGCCAGAGGAGAACGGTTATTGGACTAATATGGAGTGGGTGACTTAATTCAATCAGAATTATTTACTTAGAGAACTTATCATACTCAGGGAATCAGCTGTTTTAGGGTAAGTTCTATAGTTATTCATGTCTCATGGCATGTTATCCTAGACAGGGAAGAAACTTGTATCGTTAATCGTATACCTACTTACCATGATTTCTAGGGAGATATCATGGTAATCGATGCAAGTTTTGAGAGGGTATGATTCGATTTGAGATTAATAGGTGGAAATTCGCAACCAGAAAAGCTTTTCTCGCTAACGTCCGAAAAAACAAAAACACAAAACAATATTCAACAAAGCCAAATATCCATATTTCTGTAATCAATTAGGCGTTTTAATTTAAACGTCCCTAGGTGCCCTTAATCCGGCTTAGTCACGGTATTACGACGTTTTCGAAGACATTACGTCATAACTGCTGTGTTCGGAACGCATTAGTGGGCAAGATGGCAAGTAAAAATGTTCAGGAGGACAAGTGATGGGAGAATAGCGGGTTTATAAGCGGAGCGGGTAGTGAGTTTGTGGAAAAAATCATCGTGATATTGGGCAAACATGGTTTTACATTTTCTACAGTCAATTTATCACACCTACATTTTTGGATTTGATAGCTAATCTGGCGAAGTGCGAAACTGGGAACCACGATTATATTGGACTAGCTTCTACCCGCGACTTCATCCTCGTGAAATTTCTTGTCCTCCCGACCCACCCCGTCGCATCGCCTGCTCGTGCTATTACTTCGTTTTGGCTTAGCGTTCATTCTGACTCTTTGCTGGGCCTCGAAAGGTCCTAGCGTGATGTTAAATAGACTCTAGCCTTCCTCAAGAATTGGGCTATCAAACGCAAAGAGAATTTTCAAATCCGACTGGTAGTTCCAGAGATTAGCGCGTTCAAACAAACAAAAAAAACAAACTCTTCAGCTTTATTAATTATTAGACAGAATGTAAACATTTAAAGATCAAGCCATCCCAGCCTCCTGAGAAAGAGAATCACACCATGTTCAGGATAACATCTCTCAGTTTCAAGTCTCTGACCTAACTAGCAAACGATTTTCTGATAACACGACGAAGTACAGACAGTAAAATAAAATAAGTGATCACTCCAATTTAAAAGGATATTTTTTTGACAATAATGCGCCGCTCCCATTTTCTGAATTGGACCACATTCAAATCCGATAGTCAACGAGGGTGATACCCTTAATGTGTTTGCATAATGTTCGTCATTAAAACATTTATTTCGAGTCAGTGGATACCACCCTTAAACGACGTATTTTTTTGCTTTTGTTTTTAGAGAAAATATGTATTTTTTTATTTATTACTTACTGGGCCTGCTCTTGACCTCCATCACTCCTGATGGAAAGCAAATAGTTGTGATTCTGAAATCATGATAAAAGATGTTCTAAGGAACCAATTTTCCTTTATTCTCAGAGCTTTTAACGCGGCTTGTATCTGCAGGAATTTACATCCAATCCATGTAAAATTATAAACGAAATACAGTACCTATCCTAACAAATATTATAAACGCGAAAGTAAGTTTGTTTGTTTGTTTGTTACCTTTTCACGCCTAAACCACTGAAACGATCATCCTGAAATTTTTCATATACGTTGTTAGGTCTACAGAAACAGACATAGGGTACCCCGAAAAAAATACTGTTCCCGAGGAAAACAACAGTTACGTTTTTAAGATAATAGATGGCGCCACGTGTCTTTCGAATCGTGATTGAATCATATTATTATTGAAACTTTAGTGGTGTGTTTTTTTTTTAAATTAACTGATACATTTTTCATCCTCCTAACTATCCTAACTAATATTATTAATGCGAAAGTAAGTTTGTTTGTTTGTTGCGCTTTCACGCTAAAACGGCTGAACGTATTCGGATGAAATTAGCACACGGGTAGGCCATGACCCGGAAAAGGACATAGGCTACTTTTTATCGACATACCACGCGGGCGAAGCCGCGGGCGGAAGCTAGTATAACATATCATTACGGCTCTAGTCTTCGAAGGTATGATATGGTACCTATGGGCATGTGATGCGAAGGAATGAGAAAAATGTCGTCAGGAAAGTATTGAGTATGAACGTGGAGGGCTATACGAGTAAGGGAAGAGCAAAGAAACGATGGATGGACTGTGTGAAAGATGATATGGCGAGAAAGGGAGTGACTACCGAGATGACGACTAATAGAGAAGTATGGAATAAATTGGGATAAGGGCAGGAGAATGATGATGATCTTAGAAGAGTTATGCACAGGTCCACATTAGTACACCCACATTTCGCCAGTTACGTTTAAGTCCCATGTAATAGGTGGCGAGTATATTGCCATCAAACGGGTACAAATCCAGACTCTTGGCTGAAAGCAGTTATAATAATTAAATGTAAGATTACAGAAACTGACCTTCTATACTGCGCACGCAAGTGCTAGTCACCGCCTGAAGTATGTGAGAGGTGAGACGGGGGAGGTATACAAAGGCGAAGCTAACACAGTCTGCCAATCTTGTCAATCGCGCCCTCCCCCGTCTCACTGCTCACATACCTCAGGCAGTGACTATCACTTGCTCGCGTACCTACCTACTATATCACCATAATTGCTGTGCTATCAAATTTACGTGATACTAGAAAATTCAAAGTATCTTCTAAAACCTACACATTAAAAGTAATCTTCTAAAGAATATTAAGAACTTTCCCATTTAGCTAAAAGCCGCTCACATTCACATACATCCAATGATTGAAGACTTGAGTCAAACACTAAAAGTTTCGCAAATAAAATTAGTTAACGACTTAGTTAATGAGTGTATTGACTCGAAATGAAAAGTCAAAATGTCGCGAGTAAGTGCGACAAAATAAATGACGACAGTGACTCGAGCTTTTGCTAAACGACAAGCTTTTAATGAAGTTGGGGTGTGTTGTGTAGTGGAAGATATGTCAGGCTTGGTAGAGCAAATGCTATACTTTTGGCGTTAGACAGTCCAAGTTCAGTTGAAGGTCAACTGATTCCATCATCAACAAGAGAATTTATTTTTCCTTCCTCGCTTGCATTTTGCTTTTTTGTTGCAACTGAATCTTGGATAAAAATAAATGAATGCTTTTTTTGTCCCTTATATGTGCCCATACTATTTATCAGTTGCGATGAAACTTTGAAAAATGGTTGGGTTCACGCTCGTGAAGGTTTTTGAGTTTATTTATTTATTTATTTTATTATTTTTGGAAAACTTACAGCTAATCAGACACAATAGTTGCCAAGTTTAAAACAAGATGATGGCCAATTACAAGTTTTCACACATAGAATAACAATTAACATTATACTAGGTAGCAGACAGTGTAATTTTCGCGTTCTGTATATTCGTATATAAGTTGGTAAAACTATCCTTCTCGTGAGCTAAGCTGCGGGCAAAATCTAGTCTTTGATGAAATCTCTTTTAAGCTGGAACATTGTATTTTAGGAATGGCGCCAATTGGTCTCTAATCATAATCATATGCCATTTCAGATATTGTTGTCTATTTTCCATATACCAAACGCTTTCCACGGACAACAATGTAGCTCGCATATCTCTCACTGGATCCACACCTAATTTCGCGTCTCCAACATTTACGACACGCAAACTCTTAAAAGGCACAAGCAGAAACCATAAATTTTCACGCCGACGGCACATCCAACACAGTCATTGTGTAGGGTGGTAATTTGTTGCATTACAGATGAATTATATGCTAAACTTGCGTTTGAGGCGGAGGTATGAGGGTTTGTAAATCTTAGAAAATATAGAGAAATGGAGATGTGCACTGAGTTTTTGCATGCTTTAAAGTTTGATGGTGTGATTATGAAATGGTATGAATGTGGCATGTGTAGGGCGCGTCAAATAACTAGAACCGGCGCAGTGAAGTTTTACGTTTTTTTTACAGCGACTGTACATGCGCAGTCGACGCCATCTTGGGTCTAGTTATTTGACGCGTACTGTAATTGTCGTTCTTCGAGTGAAATAATAATAATAATAATAATAATCTTTATTAACAAAACTTTGAGTACATGTTAACTTAAATACTACATCACGAGTGACAGATAAAAATATTATAGTGGATAGCGGAGCAAAAACCCAGTTCCGTGCTAGGAATTAACCTGTGTTACAGACGCTAGGGCCGCTCCATCGTCTCACTAGAAATATTACCTCAAACGTCCGCAGTAAAAAAAATTATTGACTTACTGGATTCCCAAATTAGGCATGCCTGTATATAGGGAATCCATATAAAGGTACTAAAATACAAAAGTATGGATGTGCCACTATCACGACTTGCAAGAGTGTGTGTTTGTATGTACTATGTGTGAGAGAGTGAGTGCTGGTGAGGGTGTGCTGTTATGTGTTTGTGTTATGTTATGACTGATGACAATTAAATTAGGCTATTGTTTACGGTAAACGGCAACGGGCGCGTTTTTATTTTATTATTTAATTATACTATCAATATTTTATTAAGATTCCAAAGCGATTGAGTTAATAAAATTTTATTCGTGATGATTAAGGAGGTTTTCAGTAGCTGTGTAATTTAGTTTTAGAAGCCAAGATTTTAATTTTCTTTTTGACTCCATTTTTCTTAAGGGGTACAGGTTCAGGATTTTGTTAATTTTATTGTACAGGAAACTGCTAATAACTTTGTAATGCCGTTTAGCCATTGTCGTTCTGTGTCTGATTGGGGGGCAGACTCTATCCGAGCGACGAAAGGTTTGGCTTTAACATACAAAGGATCAAAAGATGAACTAGTTAAATCGGCACTAAGTATTGCAGATGATTGTGTCTTTTAGTCAGTGTCTATTACTGTTATAAGTACCCACCAACTCACACTGCACGGGGGATCATTGTTTGTTATTCCTAATTTATAGTTTTCAGCAATCCATAGGTACCAGTCTAGAAATAACAAGACGAAACCTTGGCTCTTCTTCTCGTTAGCGTTTCGACGGCAATCTGAATGGTCTCGGCCCAGACGGCTACCATCACTAGCGTCCATTAGTTCCTGTAACGTGCAGCTGACAGGACACGCGGGGTGTGCATGAAAGGAGCCTCCTCGAGCGATGTATCTACAGAGCCACTATACGTCCGGCGTACCCTGGGCAATCAGCGAGTTTCCACGGTGATTGGCTAATCTTTTCACCTCGATGGTAATCCAAAGTCCACTTACAAAACTTAATATCGAAGGGTTCTCACAAGACAAATCTGAAATTCATTCTGATGTCTACCGTAAAACTCACTGCGACATTCTATGCGTCCAAGAGACCCATCGAGATAAAACCCAAAGCTGGCCACACATCCTTGGACTTACGCTCATCGCCGAGATCTTTCACTCGAAGTACGGTAACGCAGTGTTTGCTGCTCCCGGTGTACGCATACTATCCATCAAGTGCTCAAACCTTGAGTAAATTACTAAATACCAGCCCGCGATTTCGTATGCGTGTATTTTGTTCATAATTTTATCCAGGATGAGAAATAGCTTACGCCCTTCTTCAGGTCTCTTAATCTGTTCAATTTCGTAACGATATGTTCAGTGGTTTAGGCGTGAAAAGGTAACAGACAGACATACGTATAATATTACTAGCTGTAACACCTTCGCCTGCGTGGAGGTCGGAAATTATCCTATGAAAACGGATACCAGGATAAAACCTATCCTATGTCCTAACCCAGGTCATGGCCTACCCATGTGCCAAATTTCACCTAAATACATTCAGTCATTTTAGCGTGAAAGCGTAACAAACAAACTCGCTTTCACATTTTTAATATTAGTTAGGATTAGGTGGTACTTATTTATAGTATGGACGTATTTTTGAAGATGATCTGCAGGCGTAACATGACTGTTGCAGAAATGGAAGAAATTAAAGACCACATTGCAGTTTGAAGAAACATTTCACAAAGAGATTAGGTCTATTGTTCGTATAGATAGAAGGGTTCATGATATGCAAAAAAAGGTATTAGGTAATTACATCTCTGAAAAACCGACCCACACCTAACTCCCCCACTAATCCAAAAGACAAGTGGACATACCGTGCGCATCGCGTGCGCGGGAGTACACTCGCGGGTTATTGCGCAAGCTCCGCGCTGCTTCGCTGAACAAGCGGGCCTCGCCTGAATCACTTCCTCTGTGTGTACATACGTCCTCGCCTTGCCTACGGTTTACTCCACTTGGGACGGATTGGTTCGATCTACCAAGAAGTTAATAGTATTTTCAATTAATATTAAATCAAGCAAGTTTTCCAGGAGATCTATGGATCTGAAAGAAAGAAGTGAGGATTGATTATTCTGCACAAATAAGACGCACATTATAAAATAAAAACATTAAAAATTATAGTCATAGGTTCTACAATATTGCTGCTGTCAATCGAGTGTCAAACGATGTTATCTATGTAGTGTTTTGTGACAGTGTAGGCGAAGTCGAAAGTCTGACGATACTTTCCATGTGCAACTTGGTGCTAGACCTTGATTAAAAGCGGTCAGATATCAGTCTCTTGAAGTAGCACTGCTATTGCAGAGACATATCACAATTACTGCCCCCCTTGGGAGACTTCCAGAGTATTTGACGAGATGAAGTCCTGCCATTAAACTATAAAGAGTGCTGCCTGCATTATCTCACGAAATTTTTTATAGGTTTCCTAAATGAGGAAGACTGATAAAATTATCTTTTGCAGCAGAAACCTTGCCAATGTTTTTAATTTTTTTTTTAAACCGAAGTATCTTTGTGCGACGAAGCAATATTACACAAAATTGCATCAGAAACTTTATTGAAAACAGTACCAATTGTAGAGCTCCAAGTAGAACCCACAAACAACGCGACGAAATCCGCGATGTATCATTGCTTTTACTTGTAGCATCCGCAGGGGCGTTGCACGGCTCAGCTCCTGCGCCACACACCGAATTACTTAATAAATTATCGTACTTCTAACTAACATTTCAACCACCTAGCTCAATTAAAACCCTAACACCTTCCTTTTAAGGTTCAACATTTATTCACATATTTTTATAAATGCAGTTTTTAAGTAAGTTTGGTGGATTGTCCCGTCATTATATTTGGAGGTCTGATGGCTAAGGATACGATTTCATTTGGCACCGTTTTTCCTCCGATAATTTCGTAATACCTGCTGATATAATTGGGTGATATATTATTTCCTTTGGCGGCGGATTTTGTCAGGGCTTTGTACGTAGTAGCGGATTGTGGAAATGACGACTAAATATAGCTAATTACGTTGGTAATTATGTAGATGTGTTGCTGTTGAAAATTTGAGTACGTATTGTTTTGCGTTCGAGAACACCTACAATGTACATAATATGTAAATTCTCCTAAATAATCTATCAATATTATTGATAGATTATGTAGGAGAATTTGAACAGCCATTACCAATTTGCTGGCAAGTACTAAACATATTGCTAGCAAGTACTAAACATGTTGCTAGCAAGTACTAAACATATTGCATGCATAATCAATCTCTAATGTTCCCACTGCTGGGATATACTCGTAGACCTCCTCTCTGTGAGAGCATGTGGGCCGTAAGCCACCACGGTTCTAGGACGGTTCTAGTTTTGACCTGAAAACGTCTTTTCGCTCGGTGTACTGGTGGTAAATTCAATATTTCTGACCGACAAAAACACGTAAGATTTCAACCTCTAATAACTACGAGACTTTAAATGCTAGAATAATGGTGGAATGCTCCACCATTATTCCACCGTGATTCTTTGACGGTCGTTCCGGGTCGTCAGAAGCCCGAACATCTGCCAACCAGTCTTACCAAGACCCAGTAACTGGGTTGTGGAGGTCAGATAGGCAGTCGCTCCATGTAAAATGGTATTCAGCTGCATCCGGTTAGACTGGAAGTCGATCCCAATATCAATCAATCTGCCTAGCCTTTTCCCAACTATGTTGTACTAGTGTAAATGCAAAAGTGAGTTTGTTTGTTTGTTTGTTTCGCTTTCACGCTAAAACGGGTGAATTAATTATTATGAAATTCGATAAGATAGGTAGCCTGGGAACTAGAGAAGGACATAGGCTAATTATCATCCTGGATCAAATACCAAGTCACGGGCATCAGCTAGTCATACATAAAGCCACGAAGGCCGTTTAGGGACACCACCTTCATAATGAAGTTCCCGATCAAGAAGAGAGAAGGGATTGACAGGAAAATTAGCATCTTTCCCCCATTACCTTCTTTTTGATTTTACTCTTTTCTATTTCTTTTCTTTTTATTCTTTTGCTCTTTTCTCTTTTCCTTCTTTTTTGTATCTTTAGTTGATAGAACCAATCAACTCCAACAGCCCAATATCGTGTAGGTACCAATGATATATCTATTACTCATATTCTTTGTTCGAACAACCAAGTCAAGGATATATCCTCGCGTGCTACCTCACACGATAACAACGCTCTGATTGTCAAGTAGTACGGATTTCGGCGGCGTCCATCTTGAAAACTCATGTTTTACATTAGAATTATGATGATTTAATGAAGCTGTTAGCATAATGCGTGTTTTTAATTGACGTTTGTTGAGATTTTTAAGAGGTAATTTATGATTATGTGGTTTTGGGTGCGGTAAGTTAAATATTTATTATTAAAAGCCTGTGATCTCCCACTGTAGGGCAAATGCCTCCCTACTATCTGTCCAGTTCTCTCTGTCTAAAGCTACTAAGGACCGGTTCTTGTTGAAGGAGTCCCAGCTCCTCCCGCCATCTCCGTCTGGGCCTGCCGTGATGTCGCTTTCCATTAAGATATTGCCAACTTTCCAACATTGTTGGGAAAAGGCTAGGCAGATGATGATGAGATGATGATTTGGTCTGGAAATTAGTGCAGCAACAAATCGATGGTTCTCAGCGGTGTCAGGTACTCCATTTTTAAAATGGGTTTTCACAATGATAATGCGTTGTTCTTTTGTGTAGCGTTCCATTTTTAATAATCGGAACAATCATAGGTGACAGCTGTTGAATTAATGAGTTACCACTTGCACGAAAAATAATACACAATATTTAAATAATGCACTCATATTCAGGTAATAGAGAATCTCAAACTCAAAGTTGCTGTTGTATAATAATAATTAATGAATATTAGTATGTACTTAATGCCAGTTTTCACCAACCCTAAGTGACACCTAAATGAATAGCTAAATAAAAGTGCACTGTTGGATTTTCAACGCTAGGCTTAACAGCGCCGAGTGTAGAAAAGCCAACAGTGCAATAATATTTAGGGATTCATTTAAGTGTTACTTAGGGTTGGTGAAAACTTGCATAAGTATGGATGCACGAAACAGACGGTTGATTAGACCGTCAATTTAAAATTTACCTAATCACAAGATTACAATCACAACGAAGATAAAGACACAAAATTGCTCATAAATACAAATCATTACAACATGCCAGTTACAGGCGGAAATATCAAGAATGTTCATGTTTTCATGCAGTTCCAACGTTTTTGATACAACCTTCATAGTTTCAACGAGATTAATAAATACGTACATCGGAGGAAACATCGATTTAATGACATTAAACACGATACTGATAATACTTGAAGATTTAAAAAAACGCATATACTTGTTATAATTTCCGTTTGTTCAGCCGGATGTATTGATGAAGCACGCGATCCGTGCCCACAAGGCGTGGGCAACGAAAGTGTTATGTATTGGTATTGCTTGCATGTTTACTGAAGACACTTCCATGCTAGAATAGTTGAGGAAAGGAAATGTAAATCTGTAGTGTTGCCTTGAACGTTAAGTTGGGGAGGAGAAATCGATCGGATCAGAATGTTTTTGCGCAATGTTTCGATTCTACTAGCATTTTATTAGGATGAGAAGAGCTGATATGTTTCAACTACGATATTATAGTCGCCTTACATAACATAAAACAAAAACCGGCCAAGTGCGAGTCAGACTCGCGCACGAAGGGTTCCGTACCATTATCTATAAAAAACGAGCAAAAAATCACGTTTGTTGAATGGGAGCCCCTTTAAATATTTATTTTATTCTGATTTTTTGCTTTAGTATTTGTTGTTATAGCGGCAACAGAAATACATCATCTGTGAATATTTCAACTGTCTAACTATCACGGTTCATGAGATACATCCTGGTGACAGACGGACAGACAGACGGATAGCGGAGTCTTAGTAATAGGATCCCGTTTTACCCTTTGGGTACGGAACCCAAAAAATAATTTTCAAAATCGGTCCACAATTGACGGAGAAATCTGTGGACATACATAAAAAAAAGCCAAGTGCGTGTCGGACCATGCACAATGAAGGGTTTCGTAGTTGAAAAGAATCCCAAAAACAAACTTAACATTGTAGTTGAAAAACATGTTCTCCCATACATTGACATACGTCACGGTCAATTTTCCAACAGCAAATTTAAGTTTGTTATCCCAAAAGAATTTGTTTTATTTGGTAAAATTACATAATTATTAACAATTCTCGCACTTTTTCCTTTACTTGTACTGTGAGACCTTGCTTCTTACCAAATTTCATGATTCTAGGTCAACAGTAAGTACCTACCCTATAGATTTTGATTTACTTGCGAGTATCAAAATTTGTCAAAATATGCGTAGAAGCTTGATTTTTTAGAGCTCCAAGGGACCATAGACCTACGTATTTGATATTATTTTCCACTTGATACCTTCACGCGTTCCTGAGAAAAAGGGTCTTGACAGACTGACAGACCGACCGAGCATTTTTCCCTTTGGTACGGAACTCTAAAAATATATAAAGTCGAACATATAAACTCCAGAAATCAGGCCAGTTTCCCCGAAGGGATAGGCTGAGGGGTATAATAATACACCCACATATCACCAGTTATATTTAATATGCTTCGAGTCTTATCTTCTTAAAAATCTTTTCATTGCATAAGCATAAAATAACGGATGTGACTAAAATAGTGATGAATATAAATTTTGATGGATGGAGAGAGAGAGATGGAGGTCAAAGAAAAGATGAATGGATTGTGTGAGGAATGATAGGAAAGAGAAGTGAGTGAATGATAGCGTGACGGTTGACAGGGGAGAATGGAAAGAGAAAACGTGTTGCACCGACGCCAAGTAACATATTATATGTTGGCAGGAAGATGATGAGCTATGAGAGAACCATTCCAGCCAGCCATCAAGGTTGAAGAGCTTACAAAACTAGAGGTTTCATTGCTCCTGCGTAATTTATGTCAGGCCATATACAGTATGTTAACCAACAGAGGGCGTTCCCGTTAACCCGCAATAGTATAGCATCCATACATGCTACAAAAAATATTACCATTCGAAAACAAAATGGTTTTTATTTTTTTTTAATATTAAAATATTCACTAAAAATGTTAAATTGATACGTAAAAGAAACACTCTGTACACGCGTAGTTGAAGTACGGAAACATCGCAATTTAGTTTTTATTTTTAGTGAATATTTTAGTGAATATTTTTAGCATTTTTAGTGAATATTTTAATATTAAAAAAAATAAAAACCATTTTGTTTTCGAATGGTAATATTTTTTTTAGCATGTATGGATGCTATACTATTGCGGGTTAACGGGAACGCCCTCTGTTGGTTAACATACTGTATATCCATGACATTCGAATGGTCTAAAGATATCTATGATTGAAATATATGAAAGAGTGCAACGTGAGTCGGACTATTTTTTTATCAGCCTAGATCCCAAGTAAAGTAAAAGATTCCCACCAGGGAATTTCTACAGTAGGTACCTACACGAGTATGATCCCTGCTGGTGACTCCTCTAATGCACCATCAATGTCCTTGAATGTGACTGAAAACGTCATGAGTACCTATACGAATACATCATTCACATGTCAACCAAAATAAACAGCATACTGAGCACGTCAATCCACATGCCAAACATAATTATACCATTCAAACAACCAGCTTTCAATGCAAAACCACTGAAATCTCAACCTTCAAGCTGTTCTGCTTGACATACAGAATAATCGTCTCAAGATTCCAATCCACTCGACCTACGTGCGTCACAGGCCACAAAAAAGTATACAGTACGTCGGCACGTGTCTATAATTTTGTTTGCCAGTTTTGTACAGGGCGATACTTCGTACAGTGTCGTGTGCAAGTGTAGCCAGAAATATTTTTAATCCAAACAAAATACAGCGCTCTTCAAAATAAATATGTCGGTCGGATCGAGTTAGGACGGTTGTACATTATTCTGGCCGGCCGTGTAATTGGAGGTACCTACTTAGTTGGCTGATGCTGCAGCTGTCGAATTAGTTGAGGAAAACTATTCGGTATGTTAGTATGTACATATTTCAGCGTCACACTCAAAATGGCAACTCACACTTCTTCTGGGTAAGCTCACTCCATCGTCGACTTTGTCTCTGTCACCTACGACCAAGACAGAACAAACCCATCTCAAATAAAAAAAAGAAGAACCATTTTTGAACGGAGATCCTACCGAGATCAAACGATATTTCAGGATTCAGAAAGGGAAGGCGTACCTATACCTACTGATTATTGTATTAATAAAAACTATCGCATGGTTTCTAGGAAACGGGATTGAAGGAATTTTCAAAATGAGAACTAACTTGGTGACATCACAATTACTTAGTCATTGGGAAAATAAACATTACGAAGAACTTAAAAAGTTTAGTTTCAAAAAAATCGTAATAGATGGCGCTACTTTACCTTGCTACGCTGTAGGTGTAATGAATCATTTTGCAGATAAATTGACTTTTATTTTGATGTTCAGCTCAAAAACAAATTACAACCTTGTATAATTGTGGCAGTCACTTAGCATTTTAATGGGTATGCGTCTAATTAAAATTTACTGTATGGAGTAGGTAGAGTACCTGGCCCCATGATGAGTTCTTTTTTTTTTAATTACGTTGTCCTGTAAAGTTTTTGTTGGTATAAAAAGTTAGGTAAAATTTGAGCATTAATAAAATTGAGCTATTCCTTAGCTCAATTTTATTAATGCTCAAAATTAATGCGCAAGTATAAGAAAGGACAATTTATTTACAGATGTTTTTATTTCGTCATTTTAAGTACTTAATTTCTTATTGGAAAAATAGTTTCGTTCTTGTTACTTATGTTAGAAAAAGCAGGTAGACAAGAAAGGGTAATTATAAATAATTCCATAGAAAGAAAATCTGTGTTATTTTCACAAGTTTTTTTAATACTTGCAAGGCTTAAAACCAGCGACACTCGGACCAAGTGTGAACTCCTCTCAAGCCGATATAAAAATCAACGTTGACCAGAGGCGGATCACTTAGGACAAAAAGAGATCTTGTTTATGTTACGTACCGCGAAACTGAGAGTATAATATGGGTGACTGTACTCCGGTGCAAGTTAAGAGAGAACAGCGGGCTAGACTCGGCTAAACTATGTTATCCTAATAATATATATTGTAAATGCAAAAGTGAGTTTGTTTGTTACGCTTTCATGCTAAAACGGCTATACGGATTTGGACATTTGATTTTATCACATTAATTGCAACCTATGTGGTTGCAATTAATGTCAAGATTCTTGTTGCAAAAATTCTGTGTAAGATTCTGGACAGTGAGTCCAGAATCATATAGTTACTGAAATGTGCGTTGAAAATTTTCGTCGGTTATTAAGAAAATAAATTAGCTGTTCCACATATTTTGACTTTTGTAAGAAACAAAAGATTTTTTTTAACCGACAAAAATGTCAACGCAGGGGTCCACAATCATCACCATTGTGTGGATCGCCAAGAGGCCACGGTGGAGCATACAGTGGAGGTCTACCCGGCTTGGGCAGAGCACCGCCGTGTTCTCACGGAGGCGATCGGCGGCGGCGATCTCTCGCGTCCGAGCCTGGTCCAGGCCATGGTGCGGAGCGAGAGTGCATGGGAGACCGTCACCTCCTTCTGCGAAGCGGTAATGCTTGCGAAGGAGGAGGCGGAACGCGTGAGGGAGAGGCAACCTCACGCCCTCAGTCGCCGCAGGAGACGCCCTGGGCGGCGGGAATCGATAGCCGATTCCCGGCCACCGTAGGCGCGGGCTTCCGGACGGTGAGTAGTGGGTAGCTCGCCGTCCGGTGAGGACCACGCCCGGGTCGACGGCGCGTTGTGTTCCACGCGCGCCTCAAAGAGATGTCAGCAAAAGATGGGGTCCAATAGGGCCGATGCCGCTGGGGTCGCGGGTTGTTTGAAAAAGATACCGTGGCCCTGGCATAGGCAACTGAAGGAACACGGGTGGGTTTTAGTCAGTAAAAGTCTGACACGCCCTTCCGCTCCACCCAGAGCGGGAGAAGTTATTTGATGATTTCCCATCCACAAAAAAAAAAGAGGTCCACAATCATGTACTGAGTAGGTGGTTCCAATTAACCCGTCAGACATCAGTTATATACAATAAAATACCGCATATGTCATGTCAATGTGTGCTCGAATGTCAACCGAACCCTATAGGTTCACAAGTACTGTAAACCCGCGGTCGCCATTGGATGATACTTTTTTACGTATTATATAAAGTATTTTGCTTATGGACCCATGCGGCGCCATGCGGTAGTTGAATATACTTTAATATAAACCATAATTTTGATTTCTTTTTAGGGTTCCGTACCTCGAAAGGAAAAAACGGAACCTTTATAGAATCACTCGTATGTCTGTATGTCTGTCCGTCTGTCACAGCCAATTTGCTCCGAATCTAATGCACAACTTAAGTTTGTTATAACCTAATCGCCACTCTGTATAAGTTGAAGTAATCTTATTGGTTTTAAACATGTAAGTTCGTCTGGCAGTCTCATCCATCAGTAACTATTTATAATTGGACCTAGTTATCCAGAAAGTAGCCATATGGCACTTTTTACAAAAATGATTTATAAACACAGTCATACTAATTCCGACATACAAGATTTTTTGCAAAAACAACCATGTCGATATCTCTATTTATCGCGGAGATTAGAGGCGTCAAATGCAGCCTTGTCCATACATCCATAATGCCACCATCGACAGAAAAATGCTTATAACTCTGTTTGTAGGTACTTTTCCTGACATGGCTGCTTTCTGCATAACACGGTCCAATCGTTCTATTTAGATTTGACACCTAAACCAGTATAGTAGTAATAAGTCAGCTAATTGCCAATAACAAGCGAACTACGACAAGATTGTTATAAAAATCTGGTTCTTGAGCTAGCTGTTGCCATTAAAAATACTGACTTACATCCCACATCGATTCATCATATACCTACCTACAAGGTATAACTTAAATAACGCGCAACCTCTTAAGGGGTCATTATGAACAACTTTTACTAGGGCCCAAACCTGAAAACGCGAAAAAAAACATCAGCTCTTCCCTAGATTTTGATGAGTTATGGGGATATAAATCTAGGGATCTGATTTTTTGTCACGATTACATGTTTGATCCCATAGTAAAAGTTGTTCATGATGATGAGTACAATGACCTCAAAAGAGGTTGTACGTTAACTTACACCTTGTATATGTTTAGTTAAAGAGTGACATTACACGACTGCCCCAAAAATTTTTCAATCAGAATTTAATAAATTTTAATTTAATTTAAATGTAACTTTTTTACCGATGTTGCTAGCTTATTCCTCTGATTCATTGTTTTATGCATGTGGTGTTGACATTTGTGTAACAGATGCACTGTCATTTTAATTTAACGAATTGTTGGTGAACCTAATAAAATAAATAAATAAAAAAAGGAGTATAATATTTCAGGGTTCATGTATGTAGGTATGTGAGTTTTTTATTCCACCATAACTTTTTTTGACATTGCGCTAGCAGTTTATGTCTTAGACCACACAATAAAAGAGCTCTGTTTACGCGTGAGCCGCGGAACGATACTCGATTGTAACTGTTTCCGAGATGGAGAATAATCGAGCAAGCGCGATACGACATCGAACAGACGAAGGAACACATCAGACGGTTATCGCGCGTTAAAGAGAGGGATTGGACCGAATCCGGCTTTACATACGATTGGAGGAATGTTTGATTATTTTAAAAGAATGTTTCGAATTAGAAATTGGGAGGACATTGAGAGAAATGGATCAAGGCGTGATATTGTTGAAATAAATAAAACTGGCTGATATATCATAAAAACTAAATTCTAGTCGGTAATGCACGATTCTAACTCGAAAACAGAATAAAAAATCCGATTAGAATAATAGTCGAGTAAATTAATTCACTTACCGAACAACACTATTAAAATCATAATATACTACCGAAAACCGTTCACTCAACTTCTTTGATGGTCAAACTCAAAACAATAGGTATAGGTATTTGTATATAACCTTCTTGAACATCAAACATAAAAAAAAACTTAAAGAAAATCCGTTATTTTATTACAACCGCCATGATTTGTTTTTTAACACGTTCCAAAACGTTTTTAAATATAGAACAATGATTTATTGACATGCGTGATCCGAAGTTGAGGGTTTTCATTGATGTGGTGTTTAGTACGTTGGTGCAAATATAGATGGCGTTAGTGGTAGGAAAGCTCAGGCGCAATAGGACAAGGTAGTTTTGTAATGTTTATTTGCAGTAGGTATTATGTAAAAAATTGTATTTGTTTTAAGATTGAAAATTTAAATGAGTTAATTAATTATAACAATATTATTACCCTTGAAATAGGATGTTCCATTTAGGTATTAATACCTACCTAATACAAAATAATTTGTTCTACTAAAAATAAAAATTAAGGCACCTCTGTCTCTAAAACCTCACAATTAGAAAATAAAATGCATTAATTTTGATTAAAATATATCAATACTAAATCTGGACAAAAAACCTAATACTAACCTGGTACTTAATTGTTTACAGCGCTAGGTCTGAGTCTTTCTGTAAAATTATCTAAACTAATATTATAAAGAGAAAATAATGACCGGCCGTATTTATTGCACAAGGGATTTTTAGAAGCTGTTGAGCTTTGTAGAGAGTCGTCCTCGTCACTGGTAATTGTGTGTGACAGACTTTTTATAATGTATAGGTACTTGTTTCTTGTTACCTAGGTACTTGGTATGTGCAATATTTACCTAACTGTATTTGATTTTTTGTATATTTGTTTGTTACGCTTTCACGGCTAAACGGATAAACCGATTTTGATGAAATTTGGTATGGGGATAGGTACTTAAAAACCTAGGGGAGCAATGCTACTTTTTATCGACATACCATGCAGGTGAAGCCGCGGGCGGAAGCTAGTTTGTAATATTCGTACCTACGTAGATACATACCTACTTATGCCGCTTTTAGCGGCGGATGTGTCTTGACCATGTTCCAAACCCTTCGAATACCTAAATATATTTCTTTATATTTTGTCTTTAGATATACATACCTAGGTACCTACTTATAGTTTACAATGTCCCGTTTAACTTCCAAAACATTAAATAATCTTCAAAACGGCGTTGTAAATTCAATCAGTACCTAACATAACATAATATCACGCCTTTAATCTCCAAAAGGTTAGGCAGAGCGGTTCCTATAGATACTCGTACCTATGTAACATCCACATGTCCTCAGTTAGGTAAATACTTAGTTACCTAATTTAAAAAAAAAAAAACAAAAAAAAAAACTGATCCTATAAAATGTAAAACGTCTAAAAAAACGTCTAAATGTAAAGCCCACTTTTACTAAATCTCAATATGCTAAATTGACAGCAGTGGTAACGGCCGCGTCACGAGTAGGTACACCTATATACACCTTCACGGTCGTCGGATCGAACCTGACAGGCGCTTTACTTTGTGTAGGTACCTATATTAATACATCACCACCGCTCTCAAAACGATGAAGGAGAACATCGTGAGGAAACCGGCATGTCCTAGAACCAAAAATTCGAAGACATGTGACATCCACCAGCCCGCCCTGGGACCGTGTGGCGGATTACGGCCCACTCTCGCTCACCGAGAGGACGCCTGTGTCCTAGCAGTGGTACCTACTTAGTTTCAAAGAGTAGGTACGCCGAAAAGAATCGAAGTAGGTACTTAACCTATAGGTACCTAAGATAGTTAAAAAATTAAGAATCGATTACTTTACCTACTAAAATGTTAAAAAAAACAGCGCTTTACGAACTTCAAAAAAGAGTCGAAGTGGAAAATTGGAATTGAAACTTCTAAAATAACTGGCTAAAAATATTTTAATCGTTTCTCAAAACTTTACAATATTTGTGTTCGTAAATATTATTACGATATCATATCTACCTATACAAAAATAAAATTATTCTAATACTTAGGTAATAGAAGTTTCAGCACTCCGCTCTTCAGATTACTTCATTCAAGAGTTCACGGTGCAGCTTCCAAGATACGTTTTTCGGTTTAATTGCACCGAGTATTCCACCGAAACAGGTAGAGTGTAGGTATTAGAGCCGATGAGTTTGTTGTTGTGGATTTGAAGTTCGTTGAAAACAAAAATAATAGTCGTACGAGTATTTTATTCGGTACTGCATCGTAGGTACATATGCGAGGAGTAGGTACTGTTACGATTTTATGGATGTCGGAGATCATAATAAAGTTAATTCAAAGATTTCTTCTTCGTTCCTTCACGAAGAGCAAAGCGGTCGACATCTCTATAATTAAACACGGAACCGAGTCGGTATGCAATCGTTCGTGTATGGTTATGTGCAATAGTGGCGTATGTGGCTCGTTACGTAACATGCGATGCTTTAGTTCTCCAGTGTTTACAGTGGCGGAGTGCGCGAGTGTCGCGAGTCGCGTGTCCCCACCGCATCGATCCGCTCCGCCCAGCGCTGGCCCCTCCCACCTGCGGGAACCCCCTCCCCGCACCCCCGCCCCCCTCGCGCCCGCCGCGCCTCCTCACACCCCCGCACCGCTGGCCTTTGTCGCTTGCCGCCCGCGCTCGGTCACCTGTGTCGCACGTCCTCAGTCGCAAAGCGGCCGCGACGCGCGCCACCCGCTTCGCACTACGCGCGCATATTATGACAGTGACGTGATGGAACCCAAAGAGTACGGTGCGGTTCCCGGCCTGGACTATTTTATGATGCCTCGAGTGACTCAACCTGCGCCTCAGTTCGATTTCCGCAAGCTCGGCGCCAGCTTCAGCGGCCGAGATGACGACAAGAGCGACGAACGACGGTCACCCGAGTACCCGCCGGACAGGCGCGACCCGCCGCCGGCCCCGTGGCCTCTCGGCCTCGGCGTCCAGTTCGTCAACCCCGCTACTGGCAAGAAGAGAGTTCAGTGCAACGTCTGCCTCAAGACTTTCTGCGATAAAGGCGCATTAAAAATTCATTTTTCGGCGGTGCACCTGCGGGAGATGCACAAGTGTACAGTTGAAGGATGCACCATGATGTTCAGTTCACGACGGTCGAGAAACCGGCACAGTGCTAACCCGAATCCAAAGCTGCATTCGCCGCACGTGAGACGCAAAATATCGGCACACGACGGTCGGTCATCACAGCCGTTCCCGCTGCTGCCTGCTCTGGCGCGGCTACCCATACCTCCTCACGGGCTGCTGCCGCCTGAGCTGGCAGCTCGCCTGCCACCATCACTCAGCGGGCCTCCAGGACCTACTCCACTTCCTCCGCGTGTGCCCCTCGACGACCTCCGCAACTTCAGTGAAATTGAGAAAATGTACAGAAAGTTTCCACATTCGGATGAATATCATCATCGCAGTGCACTAGATCTTGCCAAACCTCATAGTATGCACGAAGAAGAGTCCAATAATTATAGTGAAATTAATGATGATATCTCCGATGATGACCATAAAGATAAATCTGATGAACGGACTACATCTCCGGTTGTAGAAAGATTGAACTACGAGGATGAACCTGAAGATTTAAGTGTCAATAAAAACAGAGACGATACCAAACCCGTTGTTGTGAAACCTGATAGTGTAAACAGCCGCGCTGACCCCACCGCCTCGGACGATAAGACGTCGTCCCACGTTCCTAACAAACGTAAGAGGAAGAGCGGCAACCCCACCCGGTGTTCACAAAGCAATGAATACAACGTGTCCGATGAAGAATATCACGCGGATTTATTTAGAAACCTGTCTACTCCCAGCTCGAGTCGCGCTGAGGAGGAACCATTATCGCTCAAGAAACAAAAGCCTGAAAGTACGGAGTCATTTCGGAACGGTGAGGAAGCTACTGTGGACTCGGAATCGGTGACGCGTGTTAAGGCTGAGAGTGAGTCGGACGATGAGTCGAGTGCCCCCAGCGTTGTTCGTGAAGGACTGAGATTACGTTCCGATCTGTATACCCCGAGTGACAGCGGGAGTGACTTGCATGCATTGGAAGAGCGCTTAGCGAGGGCGCGCTCCCCGTCAGCCAGCAGTGACAAGACAGATGACAGGTCAGATATCAACGACCTAGAAATACCCATAGACGACGAGAACCCCGACAGATGTACCGCTTGCGGGAAAGTATTTCAGAACCACTTCACGCTGCGCATGCATTACAGAAACGATCATTTGAAATTGCTTCACCCGTGCGAGGTGAACGGTTGTGACGCCGCCTTCCCTTCTCGGCGGAGTCGAGACAGACACAGCTCGAATGTTGACCTGCATCGGCGGCTGTTGTCCACCGGCTCACCGGAACAGAAACCAGCGTTCGAAGTCAATGCAGAACTTCTAAATAAATTATATGCAGATATAAAAGGGCTCGCATCAACGCTAGAGAGCCTGCGATACGGTGGCAACGAGGAAGCATCTCAACTTCCCACCTACGTGAGTGAAACTATGAAATTCTACAGTCGAAATTTGACTGCACTGCAAGCGGGATTATTTCCACAGTTCGGTGAGCGGGGGTTTTTTCCGTCCCCTTTTTTGATGGGTAATGGAGTGCCGCAGGCAGGTGGCGGTCCGTACGGGGCGCCGGCGGGGGCACAGTCTGCGCGGGAGTCGCTGTCACCACTGTCGGCGTCGTCCCCACCGGTGATCTCACCCGGCCGGCTGGACGCGGCGCACGCGCGGCCCCGGGATGACGCGAACCTGCTTTTTCGCGAGACCTCCGAGTCGTTCAAGAAGATGACCTCGCTGTGCGAGCGCCAGGAGCAACTGTACCAGCACCACGTACCGGTGTCATGACGCTCCCGCCATCCGCGCTCGCCCTGGTGATACCTCACGTCTTGAAGCGACACAGACTCTGTATATTTAATTGTTAATAATATTAATTGTGTTAATTCTATTTCGTATTTCGTTTTTGTATTTTCTTGTGATATTTAGACAAATATATCGTAATTATCGATCCCACGAACTGTAAGTTAATAGGGATAGTAGCTTGGGTGTTGAGTTGGCGTTTGTGAAGCGAAGTGCAATACGGACTCGAATATTATAAATATTAATAGACTCGGCGTACGACATGATATCGTGTAGAGTATTCGTAATTGATGTTGAAAGTAAACGTTATATGATCAGCTTCATTTATTGTTCTGCCGCAATAAACTCATTGAGGAAAAAATATACAATTGTTTTTATTTGTGTGGTGAGTGTGCCGAATTATTGACGAGATAATCTGGTTACGCTCGTTAATAGCAATGGCGTCGGTTGTGGGGAGCTACTCAACTGGAAACATAATAAGCATCTGCCTTCA
This sequence comes from Dicycla oo, assembly GCA_948252095.1. Taxonomy (NCBI): domain Eukaryota; kingdom Metazoa; phylum Arthropoda; class Insecta; order Lepidoptera; family Noctuidae; genus Dicycla; species Dicycla oo. The sequence goes on along the minus strand of OX411726.1, from coordinate 21,082,082 downwards.
TAGTTTTTATCCCCTTTTCACGATAACAATGCTCGAGTTTTGAGTACAGGTTACCTTTGAAGCTTGATTGGTTAATTGACTAACTGAAGCTTTTACTAATTCTTGAGTTTTTAACTTCAATAGATGGGGATTTGTAAGTCCGTTAACTTGAATACGTAATACAATAACTATATGTTAATTTTAGCATTCAATTTGTAGCTATGAATAAATCAATAAACTAGTTTATATAATGGCGTATATCTAAATTCACAGTAGCTGTCTGAATAAATTAATGTTTTTAATAGTATTTTATGTTATTATTAATTACGGAGAAAGTAATTATGTTAGGTGACCATTTGAACTATTTGAAAGAATTATTTTAAATGATGTTACTGACTTCATAGTAATTCGACGAACTATTGCAATATTTGCAAAATAATTTGCAATCTCTTTTTAAAAGCAAAAGTCGAAAAGCCTTTTTTAAATTAGTTTGAAAAACTTATTCTAGGTATTGACTTTTTTTTCAAAAAACTTTGTAGGTAGATATTTGAGTAAAACAAAAAAAGTTAAAACCAGTATCTATTTTATCAAAAAAAATGTTTACTCATTTTTGAAACTTTAAAAAAAAATTGTAAAGAAATCCACATTTTTAAAAATCCACCAAATTACCTACCTGAGAAAAAGGTGGATCCATGATCTCAAAAAAAAAAAAAAATGCGCTTACCTATATAAGGTGTAATTAAGTGACAACCTCTTAAAAGGTCACTGTACTCATCATTATGAAAATCTTTTACTATTTATACAAAACCTGAAATCGCGAAAAAAAAATCAGCCGTTCCCTACATTTTGACGAGTTATGTGAACATAAATGTAGGGAATAGCAGATTTTTTTTCGCGATTTCATCTTTGGTCCCATAGTAAAAGTTATTCATAATGATCAGTACACTGAGCACTTAAGAGGTTGCCACTAATTTAATTAAATTTCAACTTGTACATTCAACCTTAACAAAAAACAAACAGATTCAAGTTGCTAGGGGATACAGTATAAAATTACAGCACAAGCATTATGTCTCAGTTATGGAAGTAATAGTACCGTCTTTGGCTATCAATATTATTTAAATCACTGCACTATACAGCCTTATCATCTTCTGCATAAACTGGATCTCGCATTTTGTCACCTCTCTCACTCACAGTGGCAAAATTTTTAAGAATGTTAAATGAAAAGATGCTTTTATGAAAAATGTCATCAATAGCGAGCTAATAAATATCATTCACATAATACGTAATTAATAAAAACACATTTCTATTGTGTTATCTAATAAACTCAGCTCAATAAGTATTATGATCTGTTTTTGAGATGAGTTAAATAAATGCCACAAAAAAATGTGTTGTTATTAATTACCTATGAAATTAAAATTATTTATTAGTTCGCTAATTGATTACATTAAAAAAAAACATATTTTCATTTAACATTCTTAAAAATTTGGTCAAGTGTGAGCGAGAGAGTTGACAAAATACGACAGCCCTCTTAATAGCATTATAATCAACTCAGCCGTTATTTACTCAATAGACAGTTAAACTCTTTATTATACGTACCTACAACATACAACTAACCAACCTTACAGTTAATAGTTTTGCGTAGCTCTTCTTTTACATAGTAGTTAATTGCATAGCTGATCCTGTAAAGTACCAATACCAACAACTAACCTGCAGAATGCTACTTACGGAAGGGGTGCTGTAATACGGAGACAACACAACATTTCTTCGTAAGTAGTAAAGAACAAGTCGTCAGAATAATCACTAACGCTTGGTAAGTTACATAGGAACCCGAAATAACGCATTTGAAATCCACACTACTTCTATCTACGCCGGGAGGGGACGCCCAAGGAGGATATTATAGTGATAAGGTCACTATAATATCCTCCTTGGGCGTCCCTAGTCTAGTCCTAGAGATGTTCTTCAGAAAAGTCAGGTGCGTACCTATACAGAGTTATTGGTAAAATACCAACAACCTCTTAATAGGTCATTGTACTCATAATTATGAACAACTTTTACTATGGGACCAAACCTGAAATCGGGAAAATATCAGCTGTTCAGTACATTTATGTTCGCATAATTCGTCAAAATGTACTGAACACCAGATTTTTCTTTTTTGTGATATCAGGTTTGGTCCCATAGTAAAAGTTATTCATAATGATGAGTACAATGACCCCTTAAGAGGTTGCTGGTGTTTTACCTATAACCCTGTAGTACTCGCATGTGGCGTAGCAAAAGGAGTATGTAAGAATAGTAGCAGGTGGCGTTCTGTAGTTTCTGCCTACCCCCATGGGAAGAAGGCGTGAGTTTATGTATGTATACTTACTACTTCTATCCTAGTTATCGGATAATAATGTAATATCTAAATCACATCACATATTCCAACCCTTTTAAAAAAGCTGACCTTATAAAGATTTTTTCTTAACAAAAAAAAAAAACCCTAAATTCCGAATATGATAATTACCGTAGTCACCGCTCCACCAGTATGAGAACATCACTAATTGTTACACGAGCCTCCATGATTTAATAATAGGGCCACGTGGACGCACCAAATATTAATTATTTAGGGTTCCTTAACAAGGGTTCGTGATTTCGGATGGCTTGCGTGCACGGTTAATGTGGATGCAACGGAAATTAGGGAATAAGTGTTATTGATAATTATTTATTTATTAAAACTTTATGCACAAGTAAAAACAAATACCGTACAAAGGCGGACTTAATGCTTGAGGCATTTTCTACCAGTCAACCAGAGAGCAGAGAAAACATGGCAGGTGCAATATAAAGGATAGATAACACGAAAATAACTATAAAATAAAAGAATAAATACATCAATATATACATATATACATACATATTATCAGAATAAACTTTGTCAGGAGAAATAACGATCGGTAGAGGAGAAATAACAATCAGTAGAGGAGAAAAAGAATCCAACAAATCAGCGCAGAGATGTTATGATGAATTATGGAAGTTTAGTTTAGAAAATATTTAGGTGGTTTGAGTAGAAAATTGCAGTTAGGTGTTATTCTGAAAACTGTTTTGGTTACTTTTGATACGAGTAGGTACTACCTACTATTAGCTCTTAATTATTGGTTATTATCATAGCCAGTTCTAAGTTCACAGTAGGTAATGTTATAAAAAAAACACGCGGTTTTCACTATTTTGGTCTGAGAATAAGTTTTATCTTGTTTTGAGCTTGCAAGATTCGTATAGTTAGGTGAATATAGTAAGCAGAAATATAATAATATAATAGATATATACAAAACAAATTGCCTATACGGAACTCAATCACTCGATGTTAACTTCATACTTGTGTATTCAGAATATTACGTGCTCAAGGTATTCTGCCGTCGTAAGCAAAAAGGGCACAACTAACATTTAAAAAAAAATTGAGTTACATACATATTTAGAATCAGAAAAAAAAGGCTAATCTGCTCATTTTTTTTGTAGATTTTTTTTTTAATGTTAGTTGTGCCCTTTTTTCTTACGACGGCAGTATTGCCACCATGGCATTGTCCCCATTAATAGTTACGATAACACATTTTAAAAGTCTTCAATAACAATTAAAAATTAGGTACCTCCTAAATTAATTATTTTTGAAGTTTTTCGTATTGATGATTGTGCACTTTAAATATTTTTAAGCTCTTCAAATTGGTATACATGACAGCATGTAACCTGAATTGAACGTACAATTTTAAGTTTGTACTAAATCCTATTAGATCTACCTATAATGTTGATTTTTTTTAGCAGTGGTGGCCCAGTGGTATCGGCCCCGACTTACGAGTTGTTTTCGTGCGTTCGAAACCAGGCAGGCGCTTTACTTTGTGTAAATAATTCCATCACCACTGCTCTCAAATTGGTGAAGGAACACATCGTGAGGAAACCGGCATGTCCTAGAACAAAAAATTCAAAGACATGTGACATCTACCAACCCGCACTGGGCCTACGTGGTGGATTACAGCCCACTCCCTCTCACCGAGAGGAGATCTGTGTCCCAGCTGTAGGAACATTGTACGCAATTTTTTTGCGGTTTTTGCGAAATAATCAAAAATCAAAAGTCATTTATTCAAACTAGGCTGAGAATCAGCACTTTTTGAACGTCAAAATGACATAAGACAGTCCCCCAAAACGCCCGCCCTTCACCACATCCTAGTGCTTTAGCTGGGAAGAAGAAGTGGCGCAACAAACTCCCCAGCAGCACAGCTGTCTGTTCAGTTAAAAAAAAAAATGAATCTATATAACATTGCGCATAATAATTTAGGTATATTACGCAACACAAAACATTAAATTAAATTATTTGCTATAAGTGAGCTAGCACACGCCAATATACCAAAAAAAAAAATCGAAAACTATACTCAAGCAGAAACAAAATACAAAACTAAAAACGTAAACAGAACTAAAATAAAAGAAAATAAAAGGCATTATTTTTTTACTTTTCATAATGTATTCTAAGTCTAGTTGTATTAATTATAATTAAACAAGGACTCAAATACTTGGGATTTACCTGTGCTTGTTACTGAACAGCATTGTTCAGAGCGTGTCAACAGATGGCGCGACTGGGCATGTTAGGCATGAAACGCCGAATATTGAAATTGTTCATACGTTCATTTGCGGTTTATTTCAGAAATGAAGAAGTAATTTCTACGAATATTAACAATATTTAAAACGGTCAGACTGAAATCTGTTACTTTCATGCTAAGCCATGAAGACAAATAGGTCCTAAATATAGTAAAGCAAAGACATCGTAGGGAACAGGGTGGTTTGTCGATGACTGATACATATTAGAATCAAAGTGAGTGGCTATTTGAAATTCAAATAAGATGATCGTACAGGTTAAAGTTTTTTTGTATGATAGAAACGTGTGTCGTTTTCTTGTGATAGAAATGTGTGTCTTTGAAACGAGTCACTTAAACTCTCGCCAAGTATCCTCATCTTAATTGGTTCAGGAGTTACGTTCATATCATACTCGTCAGAAAAACAAGAATTACATATTCTTATCTTTTTTAAAAATTTAAGATGGGTTTGCTCTTGACTCTGGTAAAGGTCGGAGGCGACAGAGACAGAGTCGACGATGGAGTGAGCTTACCCAGAAGAAGCCTGTTCACTCTCACTTTGAAGAGATTAGGGTTGTATGCGCTCGGAAACGCAGACGCAAGTAGTGAGTTCCACTCTTTTGCTGTGTGCATTATAAAAGACATTTGTTAACGCTTAGTGCGAATTGGTGGAATAGCAACTAGTTAGGGATGGTAACTGGCAGTGCGTCTAGATGTCCGATGGTAGAAGGGGGCCGGTGGAATGAGGTCGTGGTGTTCTTGAGCACACTCATCGAAGTACATTTTTATCTTATAAACATGTAGGTAAGGCAATTTGTACACACACGTTTTTCTTGACGTGAAAAAGGTCGGATTATTCGCCGTGTGTAGGTAAAGAAACCGTGCCGTGTACAACGGGCCTTCAACACTGACAACCGTGCCTACACACGACGTGTATACCGCGGTGTATAAAGGCAGCTGTTCCACCGCCTGACGAGGAAGCGATAACTATCAGCGATTTTCTTGCTTAAGAAACGGACGGTAACAGAGGTCCCGTGTAATTAACAGAGATACATATATTAATAGTCGTTTGTCGCAGCGACAAGAGCTATCAAAGAGAGTACTCGCTCATCGACGCTCGTTTGGCGGGCAGAGCACTGACAGAGACTCACGCATATCAGCGAGTAATCGCTTGTCGCCATCGTTCACTCGCTGTTCGTTGCTCGCCAACTCGTTTCTAGTTTTTAGCTCTAATCGCTTCCCGGCTATCATTGGCGGTAGGAGAAGTGTCAAAAAACATGTCTGTCAAAAAGCTTCCAACACTGACGACCGTGTCTGTACTCGGCTTATACCTAAGCCGTAGTATTTCGCGACAAGAAAAACTGTGTGTACAAAGAAACCTTAGGGTACCTCATTACACCAAAAGTCTTTTCTCTAAAATCAAAAGTGACAAGAAACATTATCTTCTCAATCAAGATCCCTCCCAAAATCTTCCAAATTGTCATCCCACGCAAACAGTATTAAATTCCCGGGTTCATAACTAAACAAAGGTTAGACGGAGGGTTGAACCACACAGTTTGTCAAACCCTAATTAATAAACTAACCGTTAACTGTGCACAAACAAACTAACTCGGCCCGCGGCGTTGTCTGTCTATTGCTTATTACTCTAACTGCTGTATTAAGATCAAGAGTTGTTTGTAATAGCCACGTTAACGTACTGTGATTGTGGTTTATAATATATTGAATGTACTTATGGACTTTTAATCCTAACTATTCCATAATTTCTAGCTGGCTAGTATTATAAGAAGCTTACGCTAAGCTTGATCATGAGCTGCTTGGAAAACCAATATAAATAGATATCTAAAAATTAATAGTTGTTGAGCGATTGGCTTTTGGGATGGGTATTGGGCAATGGGTTCAATTCCACCTCAAAAATAAAATCTGCTTGACCTAGAGTTATTTCTGTAGCTATTTGACCGGTGGCCGCTCGCTCGTATCAGCAAGTGTAGTGTAGGACGCCCCCCACCCCCAGCTAGTTGGACCGACGACCTTAAGGGGGAAGCGTCAGGGTAGCCCGCTAAATTTAAATTTTTGCAATTTGCAAGTGTATTAAGTTGTATTCTAAATAAAGTATGACTCGCGGCCGTAACAAATATGTAATAACAGAATTATAATCATTAGAATCAGTAATACAACTCCTTAAGTTAGTATCATCCTCAAATGTCAAGATTTCATGAAATAGCCATTCATTAGGATTACCTGGTGTTAAAGAGTAGTATTGATCACTTTAATGATTACAAATGTAAATACATACTTGTTACAGCCGCGAATTACATTTTGATCAACGTACAACCTAATACTGACTTGTAAATTGCAAAAGTAACGTAAGAAAATGAATTGAATTTCGCTGGCTACCCTGACGCTTTCGCCTTAAAAAGGTGGCTGGTACAGACTGGATGTGGAAGGCAAAGGACAGCGTGTGGCACAACCTGGGAGAAGCCAATGTCCAGCAGGTGGACTGCGATAGGCTCAGTTGATTGACAGCTACATATCTAGGGGTCTTAAAGTTTATGCTGTTTGTAAAATCCACAACACAAGATTAACCTGACTGGCCTGTTGGTCTAGTGGTTAGTGGCCCTGACTGCTATGCTGGAGGTTGTGGGTTCGATTCCCACCCAGGACAAATGTTTGTGTGATGAGCATGATCATTTGTTCTGTGTCTGGGTGTAATTTATCTATATATGTATGTATTTAGAAATATATAAGTATGTTTATCAGTTGTCTAGTACTCATAACACAAGCTCTGCTTAGCTTGAGGCTAGACGGCGTTGTGTGATAGTTGTGGAATATTATTATTATTATTATCTTTATTCAATTTTTTTACATATAAGTTATATTTTTAAATATTAGAATTAAAAAAAAAACATTTAAAAATATAAAAAATAGAAATCCACCGGCATGGGGAACAGGGTCCAAGCTACCGGTGGTTAGGGCCCCAGAGACAGGAACCTCCTCACAATACGCGCCGTATCAAGGAGGACTGCCTTCTGAATCAAGCCCTTCACCCAGCCACCCAACGAGAGCCTCTTGAGATGTTGGTCGAGGCTCTTAGCGATAAGGCCATTGACTGTAACGACTATCGGCACAATGATTGCCGAGTCCACATTCCACATAGCGACAACCTCGTGGGCTAAGTCGAGATACTTCAATTGTTTCTCCTTCTCAGCCTTCACGAGGTTCTCGTCATGCGGGATAGTGACATCGATTATCATTGTGCGGCGCACTGATCGATCTATTACCACTATATCAGGCTTATTGGCTACAATAGTCCTGTCAGTGATAATAGATCGATCCCAGTATAACGTGACATGGTCATTCTCGAGAACTGGGTCGGGCACATACCTGTAATACGGTACCTCAGAGTCCACAAGGCCGTATTTCAGAGCAAGTTGCTGATGGATAATCCTGGCCACTTGGTTATGCCTGTGCAAATACTCGCCGTTAGCTAAACGAGAACACCCAGAAGTAATATGTCTGATAGACTCACCGGGACAATGGCATGCCCGACATATGTCGATCGTCCCGTCTTTCATTATATACTTCCGGTAGTTATTCGTTAGCATAACTTCATCCATAATCGCACAGACTGAACCTTCGGTTTCCCCAAAGAGGTCACCGAAGCGTAGCCAGGCCACGGACGCTAAGAAATCTACGTCGGGCCCATGAAGGGCCCGGAAAAAGCGTCCGTGAAGCTCCTTGCTTTGCCATACTTCCTTGCGGTCGTTGGTACTAAGCACCACAGGTTTGCGCCAGTTCTCTTTAGCCAAGGATAACGGGGTGAGTCCCTTGTCCACTGCAACCACATCTCGGTGCATACCCACGTTAGCCTTGAGAAAATATTCTCTGAGACTGCACACCTCGCGGTTGTGGAGGGTCTTAGCATTTAAAAAACCTCGACCCCCACACTTCCGCGGGATGTACAGCCTCATGGCAGACGAACGTGGGTGATGCATCCGGTTTGCAGTCAGCAGTGACCGGACTCTCCTATCCAGGGCATCTAGTTCCGTCTGGGTCCACTTTAGTATGCCAAAGGAGTACATCAGGACCGGCATGACCCAACCGTTAAAGGCGCGCACCTTGTTGCCGCCTGACAAAGAACTATTAAGTACCTTTTTCAGGCGACCGAAGAAGCGCTCCTGCAACGATTGTTTCATGTCAGCCCCGTTAATGCCTAACCCCTCTGACATACCCAGGTATTTGTAGGTATCAGTTGCGGAGAGTGATCTCAGGTTTATAGAATCTGAGAGTTGTAGTCCCTCAGATTCTACAATCCCGCCCCGCCTTACATGCATGACTGCACATTTATCAACACCAAATTCCATCCTGATGGAATCACTAAAAGTTTTAGTTACTTTTAGTGACTCCAGCAGTTGCAATTTGTTGGTGGCAAACAGTTTCAAATCATCCATATAAAGCAGGTGGGATATTACCTGACCCCCTCTCCGCAAAGAACAGCCCAGCCCTGTACCCTCCAGCAGAGTGCTAAGAGGGTTCAAGGCTAAACAAAACCACAGTGTTATTATTATTATTATTATTATTAACCTTTTGGGGTAAACGGAGATACGTCTATGTAAATTATTAATTACTAAAATCTCAAAGTATGACATAGTATAAGTACAACTTAACTTCAAAGATAATCTCTCATTCGCAGATTACGGGAGAAGGCACACAGTTTCTTAATTAACGTTTTGACAAAATGTACAAAGACGCTTTGCCCCGGGGTAAAGATCTTAAGAATTTGTGCGGGGTGCTTGCGCAGGGTAATTTTAAGTGGAGGAATGTGCTTTTTGGATGATAAAGTAAATATTACTGTGGAATAAGATGTCGTTTTAAATATTTTCGGATCTTGTAGAAATAAGTATTCGTTGAAAGAACTGGAAAATGATGCAGCGATAAGTGTTGCTAAGAAGTAGATATTGTAGACAGAAATACTCGTAGATAATAATGGACCAAGGTGTTTCGTAACTATGCATAGGCTTTTGTGAATAGTGTATGTGTGGATGTACGCACGTACTTATGAGAGGGTGTAAGATGTTCACTTGTAGGTAAACCATGTACTTTTCTGGCGAATAAACATTTTTAATTTGAATTTGAGATACACTGAAAATACTGCAATGATAAAGGTTGTAGAAGTAGATGATAGTACTATGTCACCACATTCTAGAAGCCTGTGACCATCAGTAAACTCCCATCATCCCACCGGCCCTCTTCTACCATCGAATATATAGACACACTACAAGTTATACCATCCATACCTAGTTGCCATTCCACCAATTCGCACTTAGTGCTTCCAAACATCGGCAAATCAGTGGAACTCACTACCTGCGTCTTTGTTCCCGAACGCATACAATACAACCCGAATCTGATCAAAGTTAGAGTGATCAGGATTCCTCTGGGTAAACTCACTCCATCGTAGACTTTATCTCTGTCATCTTTGACCTACACTATAGTCAAGAGCAAAACCATCTCAAATAAAAAAACTGCGATGTAAAGGAAGATCTGTGGAAAATCAGACAGTAAACAGGAAAAATCGTAGAAAATCGACGTTCATGTATCCAGTCAGCATCAACCACTTCTCAGAAATCTATACTCTGTGTACTAATTAATTTATCCCGGAAAATTCTATCCCGGTATGTATTCTGAAGAAACAAAATGCCTGGAGCGTGGCTTTAATCTGGCCTGTCTCCTTCAAATGCTTCGTCCTTCAAGTGAGAATATATAATGATTCTTTTAATCTCTTTAGCAATTCTTAAAGGAGTTCAAACGGATAATAATTATTAGCTAAGTAACGCTCCGGGGCTGTTACTTGTACTATGTATTTTTTATAAAGAGAATTTTGTTATTTTAATTGTTATTCTTTATAGCTTGTAAGTATTTTTAGAAGAAGTTTTGTCGTGTTTTTTGCTCACAAAGTTGAATGAATTAAATGACTTGATTTTTTGACGATAATGCCTTCGAAGTTGGGTAGGCCTTTGGTGTGGGATGCAACCTGTGTCGACACCCTCGCGCCATCCCATCTTCCTAGCACGGCGTGCTGCGCTAGGGCGGCAGCTGCAGGAGCAGAAAGCCTCTAACGGCGCAAAAATGACAACCTTATTGGGAGCTACAAGTTTGAGCCGTTTGGGGTTGAAACTTGGGGTCCGAGTGCTCCTCGAGTATTTCTAGACATCGCTAAGCGGTTGGTCGACTCTTCACGGGGCCAAAGGGCAAGCCTATTTTTAGCCCATAGAATCAGCATTGCCATCCAACGTGGCAATGCTGCCAGACTTTTGGGCACTTATTCTATTGACAGCGAAGCGACGAATTTTTTGATGAACTCTCCCCTTTTTATATTTTATTATATACTTGTACATAATATACATATTTTAGTATTAGCTTGTACACTAAATGCTCAGCTTTGAATGGTTGCATCATTGGTCTAGTAGTCGAAAACAGGACTGCTGAGGATAGAAGAGGTTCTGGGTTCTGTTACGCTCGATCTTACAAAATTTCAAGAAGGGGCCGGTATCTAGATTTGAGCCGGGGTAAAATGGCTATAGGCTCGCCTCCTATTGCAGATTCTGTCTACCCCATCGAGGAATAAATACGTGATGTTATGATGCATAAGCTTAAACAACCTATAATGTTCCTACAGCTGGGACACAGACCTCTTCTCGGTGAGGGGGAGTGGGCCGCAATCCACCACGCGGGCCCAGGGCGGGTGGTGGATGTCACGTCTTCGAATTTTTTGGTTCTATGACAGCCCGGTTTTCTCACGCGGTTTTCCTTCGCCGTTTTGAGGATAGAGTTAATGAAATAATTTATATAAAATAAAGTGCCTGTCTTGGCCGTTACCACTGGGCCACCACTCATTTTTTTTGCGTGGAGAAATGCTCATGCATACTGATCTACTACGGGGTGATATAGTTACGTGGGACTCCAACCCACTAAATCTATACGGTGTCCTGCTCTACCGCTTGTGGCGGGAACACGGGCACGCGTTAGCACTGATCAGTGAACCCGCTGCTGCTGTCCGTCACCGGATCCTCCACTGGGGAGTACCCCCACACATTGAACACATTGCACGCCGTGACCACCACAGAGACCAAACCAGCACATGGGCGCTAGAAGACCCCGCATCTAGGCACCCTTGGGCCACCACTGCTCTCTTATTTTGAAATAAGTTTTAGGACTTACTGTCAGACTAGGTTTGTGGTAAAGCTTTTTTCCTAAGATTTCCATAATGGCATTATGAATAGTAATCGCCCTTTTCACTCACACAGGCAGCTAGAAATGACGGGTCATGCCATTTCCACGTTAAAATGATACGAGTTTCACTTGTCGCCCTTATGATGCGAATTCGATTTCACCTCGATCTCTATGACAGTGAGAGGACTAGTGAGTATTTTACAGAAGCGAATACTTTTGTGCCTAAGGCTCAAAAGTATTCGCTTCTGAACTTTAAACGGTTGAAAGAAACGGAGTGATGTTTTAAACTCGTTTAACGTTAAACGCGTTTAGTGATGTATGGTGAAAATGATAGTGTTCCTTTGTTTTATGTGTGAGTTGTATTTGTAGGTTTAAGTGTTTGTAAGATTTGAGTCGGTCAAAAGAGCCAAAAGCTCGATTTTGAAGGAAACAAAAACTCCTTTTTTAAGATTGATTCAAAATGTGCCCAGTCAATAATAATTGCTTGTAGAGTTTTTAGTTTCAGGCATAATTAAAATAAGATTGTTATTCTTTAAACTCAACTGTACGAGTCGTAATTTCCAGAATGGCTTGAAGTTATTGATCCGGAGAAGTAGGTAACTCAATCTTTCAGTTAAGTAAGTTGATTCTAGCTTCCCTATAGTTCCACAATAGGACAATACCGATCCGTTTACACAAAGCCATTCTTTCCACGTACCTGATCTATGAACTCTCGGAGGGGATCTGTTGAATAATTCACGTATTTGTGATCAAAGACAATTGAGCCGTCAAGTGTTGGGCTCGGGACTGCCAACCGTCACACGTCACGTCATGCTTTTTATGTTGGCAGCGCTGTCGGCTTCGGATTTACATGTTCTAGGTATTGGGTCACGGTTACTTTTGAATTTTTCTATAGAAATTGTTGATAGTGTTTTGTTTCATGTAACGTCACTCGCGGAAGATCTTTTATTGCAGTTCCCTATTATGTTAAATACTACTAGAAAAAAAAACCGCACGGGTCAATCGATCAGGTTAAGCTACGCTTGCCTAGGTCGGACTGTGGATGGGTGACTATCTTTGCAAACTGCGTGCCTTGGAAAGCACGTTAAGCCGTTGCAGGTCCCGGCTGTCATTCGTCTTTGATAGTCGTTACGGGTCGTCAGAAGCCTGAGTCTGACAACCAGTATTTCCAATCGTTTTACCCAGTAAGTTGTGTAGGTCAGACAGGCTGGTATTCAGTTGCTGGTTAGACTGGTAGCCTACCCAATATACTTGGGAAAAGGCTAGGCAGATGTTTATGTATGATAGTGCAACAAAAAATTACAATTGTAAGTATGTTGGTTGGCTAAAAGTTAGTCTATCAATAAAAAAATGTCTTATACGCTAGCGGAAAAGTTCTTTAAAATAACAAAGTCATGAAGGTAAATAGGTACCTACAAAAAAAAAAAAAAAAAACTACTGGTACTGTTTGACCAACTGTAGTGATCAATCATAAATTTTTGTGAATTTATCTGACAGTTCAAGTTAGTAAATATTAATTACCGTGGTCATGTAAAATTAAATGTCGAGGTGAAACATCCAGTGTGAGTTTAGTTCTGGTATGGTCATCTGGCCAACCGTAGGGATGTGACAACGATACAAACTTTCAGTTTGAAAAACCGTGCAAAAAGATGTGCAAATTGTAAGTGAAAATCAATTCTAAATGTTATTTTTGAAAACGCTGAATGAATTAAAATTGGAAGGGGCTCAATAGTAAGTCTGTCTATATAAATAGATAAAAATCAGTTGCCGTGCATTAGTCTCGCAAAAACATTTGATTTTTTTTTTGTTTTGTTCGCCTCATTACTGGGATGGTTTAAGAATAAAGGAAAAACCCAAAGGAACCGCCGAAAAATTGGAATGGAAATTTTCACAGGACAACGTCTGACGAGTCAGTTGTACATTTTAAAATAAAAATAAAACCGGCCAAGTGCGTGTCGGACCATGCACAATGAAGGGTTCCGTAGTTGAAAAAAAATTATCCCAAAACAAACTTATTACGTACGTAGTTGAAAAACATGTTCTCCCATACATTGACATACGTCACGGTCAATTACATATGAACAATTTTCGGACTTCTTCCTTTACTTGTGCTATGAGACCTTGCTTCTTGCTAAATTTCATTTCAACTGTAAGTACAGACAGACAGACGGACAATGAAGTGATCCTATATGGGTTCCATTTTTTCCTATTGAGGTACGGAACCCTAAAAAGTCACTTTCACGCTACGCCATTACTCATGTATATTAAACTTACATAATATAATAAACAAATATCGATGTTTGTCAAGTCGTAAAAACCGTGCGAAGAAGGGGGGGGGGGGGGGGCGATAGTTTATTTTACAGGGTGTAATTTTAATCACCATTATCCTCTTAAGGGGTTATAGTACTCATCATTATGAACAACTTTTACTATGGGACCAAACCTCAAATCGCGAAAAAATAATCAGCTGTTCCTTACATTTATGTTCACAAATAGTACCTAGAGAACAGCTGTATTTTTTCGCGGTTTCCCGTTTGGTCCTTAGTAAAAGTTATTCATAATTATGAGTACAATGACCCCTTAAGAGAATAACGGTAATTAAAATTACACCCAATATATCGTAGATAGGTAGGTAATATAAATCACAAATTTTGGTTACCTAGAACTAAGTACCTACATACATAAATACTTATACATTATCTAAAAAACTTTTGGATATTCTAGCCATCATCGTCATAAACTAAGCGAAATACCGAATGCTGATTATATTCAGCCCATCCCTAGTCACTCGTGATCTTAACAAATCGCACGCTTAATCCAATACTGTCACTATCCAAAACTTTGCCAAATCGACTTTTTAATGGCATCAAATCAAATTAAATATTTTTTGTTCTCAAATTTGAGATACTACCTTTATTGATTATTTCTATATCAAAGAATAACTAAATTGTGCATGGATTCTTACGTATCACTCATATTCATAAGTACTACAAAAAAAGTTTTTTGGCGCTCCGGAAATGTTAACTTTTTGGATAGTGACAGTATTGGTTTAAGCGTGCGAAATATAAAGGATAGATTTGGCTACGGTGTTCGTTTGTCACGGCGAGTTTCCTGATTTTTGTGATTAGAAGCGGTTCCTCAAGGTGAAATGATATAAAGTGTTGTAATGTGTGCTAAAATCATTAACTTATTAATTACCGTTTAGTGAGGACACAAAAGATCGTAGTGTACGACTTTACAAACATTTTTTTTTTGTTCCTGACTGTATCTAATAGTTAGTTTTTATTTAGGAGAAAGCACGTTCACGTTTTCATTCTTCAATAAATACGTATTTTTCCGCTTAGTACCTATATGTGAATCTAATTTCTTTTCCAGGGAGTGGTATTCGAATTTATATGTGGTAGTACCACAACAAAAAAAAGTTAAAATCAAAAACTTTTCCAAAAAAAAAATAATCGGAAGTCGGTGGCAAAAAACGAAAATACAGTACCTACCAAAGACACCGACTTCCGAAATTAAAGTTATTTTTCACTTTGTAGTGTTGTTTTCGAAGACGGTTGTTTTTTTTTTTTGTAAAATAGTTTTTTAAAATAACTTTTTAATCATCCTGGGACAACCAAAAAAGCTCCATTTTGCAACTCGCTTAGATAACATTTAGGGCCGGTTTTTGATCCGTAGTTAACACAACCTATTGGTTGTGTTAACACACTAAGTAATGGTTGAATTTTGGCTAAATGTGAAAGGCTAAACAAGAATGCATTCATATCAGCTAATTCATATTAAAAACAGTAAATAATGGCATAACTCATTCATGTTTAGCCTTTCACATTTAGCCAAAGTTCAACCTTTAGTTACTATGATTAACCATTGGTTGAGTTAACTACGGATCAAAAAACCGGCCCTAAGTCAAGCTAATTTTGACTACTAGTAAACTAAAATGATGTATTTACATTCACCACCATTCATAAGCTTAACACTAAAACAAAACGTGATCAACAGACGTCACATTCTGGCACAGCATTTTACGATTCCCAAAAAACAATTGAAAGTTTTGCGCACCGTGAGAATCCCTTACTATCAGTTTTCGCAAATCGACAGATAAGTATTGGCTTTTATCTAAACGCGGCTTGTCAATTACTTAGACGTTATCGGGCGAGTCACTTGCGACTATACTCGCACTTTCCACTGGCAGCAACGTGAGAACTGTGGTATGGGTATTACGTATACGAGTGTGTATTGTTTCTTTACTTTGTATGAAGAACTTATAGCATTTTATGTAAAACAAAATAAAGTTTGGTGACTATGATACCTTTTTTTAATGGTTTGCCATTATCAATTCAATTTATTAATTAACAATTATCTACACTAATGCAATAGGTAGTTACCTGTTTATATAACAAACCAAAGTTAGCAATAAGTAAACAAACACAATAATAGCTCCGAAACCATTGTAACGTGGGGCACGTTACTATGGTTACGGAGCTGTCATCGGTCAACCGCGCATGCGCCCTAGCGCGGTCCCTATAAACAATAATAAAAATCGAATTGAAAACTCGTTGGTCGATCCGAAGTGTACTTTAATAGAAAAAAAGTTATTTTATAGCACTATGTTGTTTAGATATCTGTATGATATTAATACTTTTGAATTTTGTTTGAGTTGTTGTACATGCACAAAGCCTGTCATTATGGTACTATTTTTGAATTTATAATCAGAACTTTACGATATTATGACTTATGAGTGTAGATAAAAAAATTCAAAGAAGAGAATAATTTTGAGCTGTTTAAACGCCGTCAATTTCGCGTGATATGTTGACGTCAAATACTATGTCCAATGACAGTCTCAAAAGCCAGTTTATAAGTATTGCATTGTGCCTGAATGCAAAAACACTATCAGAAGTGCACCTGATAAAGTGTTTTTACCAGTCCCGATAGGTGCAAAAATACGTAAGGAATGGTTTAAGGTTACCAAAAGAGATCAAGTGTCTTCAAGAACTTTTGACATTGTTGTGAAAATTACTTTAATATAAGTATGACGTATTTTGATACTTAATATGAATTCAGTTAATCAAAAGTAAGTTTTGTATTAAAAACCAATCACACAAACTGCGGTAGATAACTGTATTTAAATCCAGTTTACAGAGTTTTGTGATTTCGTCTATGGTTTTTTACTCAAACAAAAAATAAATAAAACTGTTAAGCACAGCACACGAAACATATATCAAACAACCTGCATGCTGTGCTTAGGCGGAGTGATTAGACTCTGATAGGCGGGGGTTATCGTCGTCTTTATGCAAATTAAACCAGTACAAGTATTCACAAATATAATAAAAGAGCACGTAAACACAATTCAGAAACAAAATACACATAAAATACAATCATAATACTTACGGCAATAATCTTACCTTCGAAACACTAATTATTGCAATAATACAAACATAATTTAGATACTACAGACACGCGACTACACAGGGCTCTATTGAGCATGTCACTTGATGGTTAGGTACTATTACTAACTTGCTGGATACAATTTATGAACAATTTATGGACTAACTTTCAATCCTAGGGGACGCATATATATTAGTTTTGCACCATAGCTATTGTAGCGGGTACACCTCACCTGAGTAAAACTATAACACCAATATATGTGGTTTAAACAATAACCACGCCCCTATTTTCTCGTGCAAGTCACAACCTGTCGATTTTTCTGAGCCAGGGAGAAACCCCTACGCAGTTTTGAGTTGATTCTCTGCGTTCAAGTCAAAACGTGTTTATTTCCTACGGACAAGCATAGTTTCGTGGAAAATTTATCAGTTAGGTGATGTTAAGTGTTTTCTTATGCTACTAGTACATTCTTATAGCTACTTATAACTAATAGCAAACGGAGTTAGGCGTATGGTGCTTCTCCTACATTCCACCCCCTGTAAGAGGGTTCAACCGCTTTACATCCATTTCTGTGGGAAGCACAATAATCTTTGCAACTGGTCGACGCAAGACCCCGTTTGCTGTCTTAACATCTACAACACGGACGATTCCGTCATTACCCTGATACACAGATTGTATCACACCTTTTGTCCATGCACTTCGTTCTCTATTGTTGTCAACGATCACTACCACATCACTCACGCGCACATTGGGTCCACTAGTTGTCCACTTCTCACGACGTTGCAGAGTCGGGAGATACTCCCGCAGCCAGCGGCGCCAGAACATGTCGGCGAGCGCATTCACCCGCCGCCACTGCCGGCGGGAATCGACGTCCTCGTAGCTGCTCGGCGCAAACGGTGTACTCCCGGACGCCGTGCCCAGGAGCAGATGGTTCGGCGTCAGGACCTCAGGCTGCTCGTGATCGTCGTACACATAGCTCAGCGGGCGGCTGTTTACTATCAGCTCTGCCTCGGTGAGAAGGGTGTAAAGGACCTCCTCACGAGGGGCCCGCTCCTTGAGCGTGCTTCTCAGTGCATTCTTCACTGACCTGACCAGGCGTTCCCAGCAGCCGCCCATGTGTGGCGCTGAGGGGGGATTGAAGTGCCACTCGATGCCTCGGTTGGTGGCCTCGTCCCTCAGTGTATCCTGATCAAGGTCTTTCAGGGCTGCTCGTAACTCGGTGTTGGCCCCGATGAAGTTGGTTCCCTGGTCGGAGTACAGGTGTGCAGGTTGCCCCCGGCGCGCTATCAGGCGCCTCAGGGCTAGTATCGCCGAATCGGCGCTTAGTGTGGCGGCTAACTCTAGGTGGACGGCGCGCGTAGCGAGACAGGTAAAGAGTACTCCCCACCTCTTTTCGCGGCGCCGCCCTATCGCCACCTCCATTGGGCCGAAGTAGTCGACCCCTACTCGCACAAAGGCTCTTCTTGTGGTCTCTACCCTGGCGAGTGGGAGATCACCCATCTTTGGTGGTATGGGTTTGGCTCTGGTGATGCGACAATATTGGCAATTCGCGACCACGGTCTTTACGGATGTTCTTACCTTTATGATCCAGTAAGTTTCTCGTAGATTGTTGACTACGGTCTCGTGGTTCGCGTGCAGAGCCATCGCGTGATAGTGTGCGATGAGCTTCCTTACCAGAGGGTGACGCCCGTCGAGAATAATCGGGTGTTTTTCTCCGAATGTGAGCTCCTCGCATGCAGTCAGACGTCCTCGTACTCGTAGCAGTCCGTCGTCGGTGAACATCGGGTCCAATGACTTTATGCGGCTGTCGACAGGTGCGGGCAACCCTTTCAGGATGGCGGCCCGTTCTCGATGAAAGCTGTCGATTTGGCACAACCTCATTAGGTGGAGGTGCGCTTTTTCCAAGTCATGTGGACGCAGCTCCGACGTCGCTCTTCTTTTGCGACATCGCTCGATGAAAATCAGCGTGCGCGCCATAACGCGCTGCACGCGCTGCCATGTTGAGTAGCGCTCGTATTCCAGGAAGGGCCCGGCAGGGGCCGCCGCAGTGTTGACTCGTTGGATGCGCTCGAGGTCTGCCTCTGCCGCCTCAGGTTCGCGAGATGCTGGCCACTGCTCCTGTGAATCATACAAAAACGAGGGGCCCGACAACCACGCTGCATGGTCATCAGGCCAAGACAATCTGGTAGCCTTATCTGCTGGGTTGTCCGCCGTGGGGACCCAGCCTCTGACTGTTAACCTATCTATTTCAGCTAATCTATGTGATATAAATTTTTGGAAGTCTTGTGCCTCCGAATTTATCCACTTAAGTACAGTTTCACTGTCTGTCCAGTAAAATTTTTCCCTGATTGGTAGCCCTAACTCTTTTTCAGCAGTGTCCGCTATTCGACACGCTAGCACCGCTGCCTGAAGCTCTAACCTAGGAATGGATATGACTTTCTGAGGGGCCACCCGCGCTTTACCTAATAGCATGGTGACCTCTCGATGCCCTTCAGTGTTATACCCCACAAGGTAGGCGACCGCGGCGTATGCCAGTTCGCTGGCGTCCCCGAACACATGTAATTCCAGATTGTTGAGGTCCAGCCCGTACCACCGCGGTATCGTAACTTCGGTCAGAATGCTTAGATGCTTGAGCCAGGCAAACCACATTTTGGCCTCTCGGTCCTTGAGAGGTTCATCCCACTGGATCCCCGACTTCCATATCCTCTGCATCAATATTCGCGTCTGGATGACGCAGGGATAGAGAAAACCGAGGGGATCGTAGATTGACATAATCGCGCTCAAAAACTGACGCTTGGTGGGTACCAGGTCGCCACTTAATATTTCAGGTGGTAACCGTTTGAACGACAAGTCAAATCCCAGTTCGTCTTGTTTGGGCGACCATGTCAACCCTAATGTCCGCTCGACCATCCCGATTCCCTTTTCGAGCGGGACTTTATCGGGCATATCTATTTTTAGTTTTTCCCTTAACTCTGTCGAGTTGGTTACCCACCCCCGTATGATAAAACCCCCGGAGGCGTGTATTCTGGCAACCTGCTCGATCAGGCTGTTGGCCTGCTCTACGGACCACGTGCTGTCTAAATAGTCGTCCATGTAGTGCCTATCTCTTATGGCCTCAACAGCTTCGGGGTGAACGTTAACCCACTCATTGGCGTTTTTATTGAGTATATAAATCGCCGTGGTTGGTGAAGAGGCGGCGCCAAATATCATTGATGTCATGGCGTAGGTATCAGGTTCCCTACCATCGTTCGCCCCTCTCCACAAAAACAGCTGTGCGCCCTGATCTTGTGTCCTAATCTTAACTCGCAAAAACATATCAGCTATATCGCCTGTGAACGCTATGGGACCTACTCTAAATTTAATCAAAATACCTAGTAATGAATTTAATAAATCGGGTCCGGTCAGCAGGTTATCATTCAGACACGTACCTTGGGACGTAGCAGCCGCGTCGAAGACTAGGCGAAGCTTCCCCGGTTTGTTCGGGTTTACAACTCCGAAATGTGGTAGGTACCAAACCGGTGAGCTATCTACCTCGCCTTCCACCTTCCGTGCATACCCTTCAGCTACTAGACGCTCTATCTGGTTCGCGTACGTCTCAGCGAAACTAGCGTCCTTACGCATCCGTCTCTCGATACCATACAACCTCTGCCGGGCCTGTCTGTAACTATCAGGCAACAGAATGTTGTCCTGTTTCCATAAAAGACCTACTTCCCATTGCGTCTTATCAGGGGTGCGTTGACTCGTACTGTCTAACACCTGTACAGCCCGTTCTACATCCTTATGTTTGCGGGTTACTTGAGAAATGCCTATTGATTCTAATTCAAACTGTGACTTTACTAAATCATGTAAATCTGGTAGGGAAACTGTTGTGCAGTTCACTGCTTCGGTACTACTATCGTTATTAAATGGTCCATGTATGACCCAACCTAACTTAGTTAGTGAGGCAACTGGCTTACCGGATCGTCCACGGCGGGTGTCCCCGCCAACGAGCAGCTCCCAATTGTCCTGCCCGATCAGCAGCAGCGGCTTGGCTCCCCTCATCTCTGCGCAACCCAAGTCGCGCAGGTGCGCGTTATCGTTGATCACTGAAGAGGTCACTGTTTGTGTAGGCAAGTTCAAGTTTGCTAATGTCCGGCACTTGATATTATGGCACTGTCCATTGGGGCCCTTCACACATACTTGTACCACTCGCGAGGTAAGGTCCGACACAGCATGACCGCCCGCGGTCTTTAATGTTAGTGGCACACGTGGACCCGATAGGTTAGTAGCGAGCGAACTGTCTATTAGCGATACTGTTGCCCCGTCGTCCAACAACGCATAACACTGGTCGTTGTCGCTATCTTCGTTACACACCGACACTGGCACTATCTTCAATAACGCTGTGGCTCGCCACTCTCCTATGTTTGTTACACATTCTGGTTTTGACCTGTCTTCGTGTAACAACACATGATGTTTATAGTCGCACTTTTTGCACTTGTTTGCGCGACAAAACTGCTTAGTGTGTGTTTGCTTTTAAGCAATTAAAGCACACTTTTTTCTTCTTGATCAGTTCCCAGCGATCTTGAATATTCAGCTTCTTGAACTGGTCGCAATCTTCTATGACATGCTTGCCGTGGCACATCACGCACTCCTTCTGTGTGATACTCGTAGCTTCGTCGCTCTGTGTATTCACACGATGAGTCATCTGCGGCTTGTTGGTGACTGGGCGTGCCGCGTTTCCAGGTCGAGTCCGTCCGCTGGTCTGCTGCAGCTTCACAGGGAGTTTAGCCTGTTCTGGTTCATACACAGTCGGTTGTAGGTAGTATGAAGTGGAACGCGTCACGTGTATGAGGAACTGTGACAGCATTTCCAAGCTGGGTGAGATCCTCAAGTCCACCCCCTGTGAGTTATCCAGGCCCATCGCGAAGTCACCATACTGTGCTCGTTGAACTGGTGTCAGCTTGCTTAGCAGCTCGCTCACCAGTTGAGGGTTATTCAGGTACCCATCTGCTCTGACGTTCTTTAGCAGTGACACACAGTTCCTTACCGTCGATGAGAATTTCCTTAATTCCTGGCCACTATCAGACACTTTAGGTAAATTTCTCACCTTCTTTAAAGCATATTGAAGTATGACGGTTGGATGTCCGTACTCTTCTTCTAATGCACGTATTATTTCAGTGGGTTCTCTCGCTGACCGTAACAGGTCCTCCACTGCTATCTTTGCCTCCCCATGTAGAGACGACTTCAGACGCGCTAAATTCTCATGCGGCCTAAAGTTATATAATTCAGTAGTGTCCCAGTACATATTCCTATATGAAATCCAATCAGCTGGGTCACCACTAAAATGTGGCAATTCGTAAGCCTGTCTGGGTACCGGGTGCGGGCGTGCCATGTTAGTGATCGCCTCCGCCAGCTTATCGATTTTCCTATCTCTATCGCTCGACGATAGTCGCTGCCTTTCTACAGCCCCCACTCCGCTATTTCCCTGTCGCTGTGTGACCGACTCGAGTGTCGATACTCGAGGTCCACTTGCGACCGGAGTGGTGAAGGCGGGATAATCATCGGGCAAACGGAATCTAACCGCTTCAGTATGGGCTGGCGTCTGCATAGGCCCCGCATTGCTCATGGGGTTCCTATACGGATGCGACACATTACTTTCACTTAACATAGCCGGCACACGGTACATATTAGATTCAAGATTCACTCTACTTACGTTTTGGTCTTGAATCGTAGGTGCTTCATACGGCGCGCTGCCCTCAAGCGGTACGTGCGACGTAGACGGCGCGCGAGACGCTGCCGCCGTAAACATCGCCGTTTCTGGTTGCGTCGCTTGGGGCGTAGTTTTCACCCATTCTTCAACTCGTTGCGTCGTATCCACCTCTGAGTTTGAGTCCTCACTTTCAGCATTTGCTTCGATCTCTGCTATAGCCACCTCCATCCTTTTCTTCACCAGATTCTCCCTGATGAGTACCAAATCGCGCTCAGCTTCATATTCGGCCTTTTTCCTCAAGAATTCGACGCCTTTGCGACTACTCTTGGACGAAACTCTGCTGCTCCGCGGCGACCGTGCGACTGTCTGCCGTGATACGCCCTCTGCCGGCTTTTCACTATAGTCGATTACTCGACCCCCGGTCAGGGGAATAATGGGGGCAGCCGCTGATCTTACCGTTGGCGCTATTGATGGAGAACCTGGTGGCACCTCCGACAGTAAGCCTGAGTCCGAGGCTATGGCGGCTTCCCTGCGCCGCGTGTCTGCTTCTTCCGTCATTTTGCGTAGTTTGCTTCGCGTGGTTACGGCACTTTTCTCACTCATTGTACCTGGTTAATTCGCCTATAAGCGTAATCCGATTCCGAACGCTAGTTTGTAAGTACGCCCGGACAATCGGTTATCCGACTCGCAAGGACCAAATGTTAAGCACAGCACACGAAACATATATCAAACAACCTGCATGCTGTGCTTAGGCGGAGTGATTAGACTCTGATAGGCGGGGGTTATCGTCGTCTTTATGCAAATTAAACCAGTACAAGTATTCACAAATATAATAAAAGAGCACGTAAACACAATTCAGAAACAAAATACACATAAAATACAATCATAATACTTACGGCAATAATCTTACCTTCGAAACACTAATTATTGCAATAATACAAACATAATTTAGATACTACAGACACGCGACTACACAGGGCTCTATTGAGCATGTCACTTGATGGTTAGGTACTATTACTAACTTGCTGGATACAATTTATGAACAATTTATGGACTAACTTTCAATCCTAGGGGACGCATATATATTAGTTTTGCACCATAGCTATTGTAGCGGGTACACCTCACCTGAGTAAAACTATAACACCAATATATGTGGTTTAAACAATAACCACGCCCCTATTTTCTCGTGCAAGTCACAACCTGTCGATTTTTCTGAGCCAGGGAGAAACCCCTACGCAGTTTTGAGTTGATTCTCTGCGTTCAAGTCAAAACGTGTTTATTTCCTACGGACAAGCATAGTTTCGTGGAAAATTTATCAGTTAGGTGATGTTAAGTGTTTTCTTATGCTACTAGTACATTCTTATAGCTACTTATAACTAATAGCAAACGGAGTTAGGCGTATGGTGCTTCTCCTACAAAAACATTTAATTATTCAGCTCTGTTCCTAAATTATGCCACAGCAGAAACGAGAGATACCTTCAGATACGTTCATCCCTTGAATTTTTTAAATTGTTATAGGTACCTACTTAAAGGTTTTGTTTTTATATTTACAATTATACATAGGTATTTATTTACAGATAGAGGCAGATATAGAAAATTATGTTACTATGGTCTACGATTAAATAAAGGAGATCTGCCTTACATATTCCATTGCCAAAATCGAAATATGCCACCACCTGTTATAAGAATGGGTGCTATCAAGAGAAAACGGTTAGCACATATAGAAGAAGCTGTAGCTCAGTACATTTTTGAAAATCTTTTATATGCCCATAAAAACATTAAATTGTTTAAGAAATACAGTGATATCCACAATATAAATACTAGGAACAAACACAAATTTGTTGTACCTCCAACAAGGCTCAAGAAAATAGGTGGGTCATTCAGGTGTCAATGTATACGCTTTTATAATAAACTTCCAAGCCACGTTCAAGATCTGAGCCTTAATAAATTCAAATCATTCATTAAACGCAAGTTGTGTCAGAAAGCTTTTTATACCGTTAAAGATTATATTGAGGACAAAAAGGCTTGGGATTGAACTGCTCCAAATTTTATATTATTTTTATTTTTGCATACTGAATGTTGACATGAATATTTACTTTGTAAGTATTATATTATTTTAATTTATTGTGAATGTGAAGACTATGTAGGTCATTGCTTTTTTTTTTGTTTGTTTTATTTTG
Source organism: Dicycla oo (assembly GCA_948252095.1). Lineage (NCBI taxonomy): Eukaryota > Metazoa > Arthropoda > Insecta > Lepidoptera > Noctuidae > Dicycla > Dicycla oo. The sequence continues at coordinate 21,057,036 of OX411726.1, read as the reverse complement.
TCTCTCAGTTCAGTTCAGTATCATGGTCTGGCAGTTTGAGTAATCTATGCGGCCTACCCCAATGTCCTTTCTTTGGTATTGTTCGTCGAATCGTTGAGCTCCTTAAGTTCTGAGTTGAGCTGCGCGATTACTGACAAATGCGTGCACTGACTGGACAGGTCCTCTCAATCTGTGTGGTTCTTTCCTCATAAGACCATTTCAGACACCAATCTACATGGTCTTCACATGAAGTGACCAAGGTTATGTCTGGACTTTATAAGAGACTGTGACCTCTGAGTTTGTTTCGGCCTTTCTTCTCAGAGTAGTCAGATAGGAAACGCCGACCTCATCTAGTTTAAAAAAAAAGTATTGACTTGTAAAAGTGTTTGTACAAACCTACTTACAGAAATAAAAATCATTTATCATTTAGGTACATATCCTGTTGCTGAATCTCCATAAGATTCACGTTCAGTTCTGTAACAAAATGTAATACGAAATCATAATTTGAACACATAATTTTCTACCAAAATACATAGTATCATAATAAACTTGACTAACCGTGAATCATTACATGTGATTAGGTTTAGCAATAAAATACAGTGTCTGTATGCAGCTTCGTTTAACATTTTTGTTCGTTTTACAATAAACAAAAATTATAGGTTAGGTTTATTTTTCTTCTTTATTTTAGACATAAATTGTCTAAACTAACGATCATGTGTTATTTTAGAATAATTCACTCCTTTACTCCTTTTACTTCAGCGGATGTAAAATTTGGATTTGAAAGAAAATAAGACGACATCATGAATGGATCTCGGCAGATTATCCGATTGTGCTTTTACTAAACTACGTTTAGTTATTGTCTTAAATGATTTCTAATCTCAATAAGATGCTAAAATTACACATAAACAATAAATGAATTAAAAACACACACGTTATTACAATGTTTTCTAATCAAAAGCCTGCAATGCCATACAAAATAAATGTAAGCAATACGAACTTTGACGTCACGTTTCGTTTTAACGACGAATACTCTTGCGTTTTACCAATTTGAATTTCTTTCGCTTAATTACTATTAGTTGTTATTTATTAGTTTTACACAATTAAAAAGATATTAACTAATAAAATAATGGTTTACTTCAAATGTCCGGCCAAAAAAGATTCGAAATGAAAATATTTGAACAAAATTTAAATAACATGCATAATCCCTATTACTACTTACTACTTTTTATACGAATTTGATTTTGAAACAAACAAAAAGCGGCAGCAAGTTCGTCATGCTCCCTTAGATGTCACTGCTTGCGGTAGCGTGGGGGTCGGGTTGCCTCCTTCCCTCAAATATGGGGTGATGGCTGAACTCTGCGTTATGCTCGTGAACGGGTGCTGCTTGTGGTGACTGGTCGTCTTGCTGTCCTTTTTTTTGTATATTGGCGTATGCTAGCTTACGTACAGCAAATAATTTAATTTAATGTTTTGTGTTGCGTAATGTACCTAAATTATTATGCGCAGTGTTGTATACATTCAATTTTTTTTTTTACCTGAACAGACAGCTGTGCTGCTGGGGAGTTTAATGCGCCACTTCTTCTCTAAAAAGCTAAAAAGCTAAAGCACTAAAGCACTAGGAAGTGGTGAAGGGCGGGCGTTTTGGGGGACTGTCTTATGTAATTTTGACGTTCAAAAAGTGCTGATTCTCAGCCTAGTTTGAATAAATGACTCAGGAACGCTAAGGCGACACTTAAATGGATGCTTAAATTAAGGAGCGATTTTCATTTTGGATTGGATTTTCAACTTTCAGAACTGAGCAGGGCAAATCCCACAGCGCGATTTTTTTAGGTAATCATTTGGATGGCGCCTAGTATTCGTGAAAACGGTAAGCCGTGTAAACGTACACTCTAGAGCTCTGTCAATGAGTTACTAAATGAGATACTAAATTAAAAATTAAATATGTTGTAACAAAAGATACCAACATTGAAAAATATTATTCACCTACAACATTTCAGTACCACACTTCACATCTCCAAAAAAGGGTGACCGCCAAAATCAGCCGTAGAAAAATCACCATAAAATGCAGATAACCATAAAACCACGCCATAGAGCAAGGGGTGAACGCGATAAATCCCATGAACGTATAGCATTAGTAAGCATAGGGTTGTAAGACGAGTGTTAGGATATTATAATATTATGGTGTTTTCATGGGTTTAGTGCAGTATGATAGCCCAGTGGTTAAGGCCTCGCCTCTCATGCAATGTTGTGGATTCAAATCCGGGCAAGTAACAATGTGATTTTTAACCGACTTTCCAAAAAAGGAGGAACAATTCATCACATATATATATTTATGTATATACACCGACTTTTCCGTCCGTCCTCCGTCAATTATGGACCGAATTCCAAATTTTTTTTTTTTATTGGATATGCTTTCGAGGTGGTCCCATTGTGACCAAGTCAGAATCTGGTATGGGGATCCCATGGATATCGAGGGAAACCCACAAGTTTTATAGGCATATCTATAGCAGTTTGGATATTTTTTATAGAAACTCGTGCATTTGCTCTCGGGAAGAACCATTTGGTGAAGTGCAACTGATGATGAAGACCACATATGGCCATCGGAACTACTCAATAATAAGTATTTCACGGGTTGCGATTCGATTAAGTACTTTAATATGGATGCTAAGCAATTTATGCTCGTCACACTGCATATGGTGAAGTGGAGTTAATGCTGACTTAACCATCAGCTCCAGTTCTCCTGGCTCTTACTAGGAGAACTCCTCAACAATTAACGTCCCTACATCGGGGAAAGCAATAATTTGTAAAAGGGGATGAGCAATTGACATTAGGCTATTGTAAGTAAGACAAATTACAAACTAACCCACCAAAAAGTGACAAATAAAAACGTTTTAAAAAAAAACCACAGACTTACAAAAAAACACTACAAAGTGAAAAATAACTTTAATTTCAGAAGTCAGTGGCATTAAACTAAAATGCAGGTCCAAAGACTTCTCAAATTAAAGTTTTGTTCACTTTGTAGTGTTTTTTCTAGACGTCGGTGTTGTTTTTTTTGAAAAACAGTTTCTTCGATTCATATCGACGCTTGAAAGGCAAAGTGAAAATTAACGTAATTAAAAAAAAGACCTTCACCTAATTACGAAAAAATAGATATATCTATGATTTTTTTTTAAATATTTGAACTTTAAATCAGTTTCTTGTAAAGTTTACTCAATGTCGCTTAGTGAGGGTTGCCTTTCAAACGACGTTATGTACTTTTGAGTTTATCTTAGACATTACTGACATCGATGAAGGAAAAACATCGTAAGCACACCTGGACTTATACCTAGTCTTGCCATAAATATTGTCACGAAGAAAAAATTTTTTTCTTTATTACAAATAATATTTATTACTTTTACAGTGTGTTAGTTTAATACATAAATATAAAACAATTTAAAATATAACAAGCTTATTCGAAGTGGTCTCCATTGGCTGCAATACAGTCCTTTAAACGTTGAGGCCATTTATCAATAGAAGCACGCACTCTTTCCATGGGAAAATTCTTCACTGCCAATCGTATGGATTGTTTTAGGGACTCCAAATTATCATGGCATTTAGAGCAAGCCGTACTCTCTAAAACTGACCATAAATCATAATCCAGCGGATTAAGATCGGGACTAGACGACGGCCAGTCTTCAGCTCTGATGAAGTCCGAAACGTTCACTTCCAACCAAGACTGCGTGGACCGAGCTTTATGACCCGGCGCCGAGTTTTGTTGGAAGGACCATACTTAGTTATTGAAGATAGACTGTTGTTAAGGGGTTTAACTACCTTCTCAAGAATGGTATCTTGATACACTTGTGCCGATGTTTTGATACCTTTATCACAAAAATATGGCTCAGTCACTCCTTCATAGCTAACACCCCACCAAACCATCACTGAAGTCGGATAATGCCCACGTTGCACTCTGTCGACTAATTGGGAAGCTTCCTTAGAGCTTTGAGCATAAATACTGTCATTTTGTTTGTTAAAATGTTGCTGAATTGTAAAGATTTTCTCATCCGTAAACAAAATTTTTCTGTGACCTCCCTTTGCGTACCGCTTCAGTAGTTGTTTCGATTTTACCACCCTATTCTTTTTTAAATTATCAGTTAAAAAATGACCAGTGCATCTCTTATAGGCTGCAAGTCCTAAGTCATCTTTTAAAATACGCGACATGGTTCTGGGTGCTATCTTCTTCTCCCGAGATAAAATCTTTTGCTTTCGGACAGGATTTCTTCGAATTCTTTCCCTTACTGCTTTGACCACCTTTTTCGTACGAACACTACGTGGACGGCTAGATCTTTTTCTGTCACAAACAGAGGAGGTCTTATTGTACCTATTAATAGCCTGGTACACAAACATTTGACTAATACCAAGAGTATGAAGAGTTTTAAAAATTGCATTTGGCTCCCCATACCAACTTTTTGTAATGCACAGCGATTCGGTTCTCTTTATCGCCTCACTCCATTTTAATATCGCAAAATATTGTACAATGTATTGGCGCCAAAACTAGAAAACTCAATGAACAATCGTATAAAAATGACAGATTCCAAATTCAAATGTATTATCTTATTTTTAATTGTAACAGTATTTATGGCCAGACTGTGTAATTAATATAAGTCTGAAATCGCCAACCTGTCTTGATCAAGCGTGGTGATCAATGCTCGTACCTTCTCTATATGAGAAGAGGCCTTTACTCTGCTGAGGGACAATAATAGGCTGGTATTCAATGATATTATATTTATTTATTTGATATAGGCACACCAACAACTTATTTACAAATTAGACATATTCAGACATTTACGATGGAATTCTGTGTAAATAAGTTACATAAAGGCATGCACATCACTCACAAAACAAGGACGAATCTGAATTGCAATTGAAATAATCATCAGAATAAAGAACATAAAAAAGGAAAAGTTAAATTAAAAATATAAACATAACTCAATTACATTGATATTATACATTAAATTAAAATTAAATTAAGTACTAATACTAAGAATTATATAAAAAAGGGCAGATACACGCATATCTAGCGCACGCGTCGTGAGGACTCGAATCGAAAACGTCCTAATTGGGACGTTTTGTCTTTAGTCCGCACGTCAAACTAAAAGCTGTATAGTCAGGTGTCACGACCAGATTTTACAGGTCGCGTCGGTTACTAAGAACGTAACATATCTTGTGTATCATATCATTGCTGGTATTATTATTGTAGTGGAGTGGCGATAGATTTTATTTCAGTTGGTATTCAGTAGTTTTTAAATTATTTTTTTATGCGTTATTAAAAAGAACCAATTCATTACAATCTAGCCTTTAAGACTAATAAGCAATTTAATCTCATTTAAATTAAGTCTAATAATTTACAAACGTTGCAATGGTCTCGCTATTGCGTGGTTTTGACAGATTTTGTTTGGCAAATGTGTCAAAAACTCACAATGGTTTGTAAATTAGTAAACTTGGTCCCCAGGACTTGTGAATCACTTGCTATAAATTAATTGCTTGTCAGTTGTCACCCATAAGCAGCTTTGAAAAATGCTCGAAATATTGTATTAGAAGATTTTTGTAGAAGTTATTTATGAGATAAAAAGAAGCTGTGTAAGAAAAACTTCTGACTGGTACTGAAGCACTTTTTATGTAAGTAGAAGTAACGTTTTTTCAAGAATCATGTTAAAGTACAATTGAGACTATTATTTCTCAAAAACAGAGATGAACCTGCTACCTCATCCAATCCCAGTTAATGAGGCGTCAACCAAACAGAGAACATTTACACGTATTTCCTGCAATACATCCTGTTGAACAATACGAAACAAAACAGACAGACGGACCTACATTCTATACACAAACAGGGTTGTCGCTTGTCACATTACCGCCCCGCCTGAAGGGTATTCACATGCAAAATTCAACGAACATTAGAGGCAGCCCTAACACGCGGAAGTGATATTTTTGACATGTGCACCACAGAGTATATAAATTTCTATGCTTTTTACTGAATTGGTGTCGTCACATTATTTTGAAGGTTTGAAAGACATGTGAGGGTGACGGAGGGGAGTTTCTATTGAGGGTATTGCTCGTTGAATGAGGTAAAACATTCGATCAGTGACATGGTGAGGGAATATTATTCGACTTTAAAGATAAAGATAAAGATAAAGATAATTTATTTGTCAAACATGCGTTTACATAAACTGACTAATCAGACATGCAAGGTATTGAATAAATGGATGTTGTGAGCGTCCATGTTTTGCCAATAACGGCGTACAAATTTTGTAGGTATAAAAAATTACATTTCATTGCATTTTACAAACAAACTAAATGATTAATAATTAATTTTCTAAATTTCATTACAAAATACAAAACAAATAAATAATAATTGATGTCAAGATATTATAGTATATGTATATAGTCAAAATAAATTAAATTATGTCCAGAATATTCATTATTATGCAGTCAAAAATAATCATTCAAAAGTCAATTGAATTAAAATTCACATTATTAAATTATTATTCTTAACTATGTACACATGTATTTGAAGTCGGAATAGAAAAGTCCTTTTCATTTAAAAAATCTACAACATTGTAATACACTTTACTAACTAAAAAATTTCTAAGCTTATTTTTGAAAAGTGACAAGGGCAGTTCTCTCCAACTTTTAGGTAATTTATTAAATATGATAGGAGCCATACAGAAAACACTTTTTCGCATGAGGGTTGTTCTCGCAGTATGAGAGCATATCCTGTTGTTGTCGCGCCTATTACGTGGTACTACTTCATCTAGTCGTTTAAATCGGTGTGGATTCGTTTTAACAAAAACAGCCACTCCTAAAATGTACAGACATGGCAAAGTAAGTATTTTATATTTTTTAAAGTAAGGCACGCAACTATCAGTAGGTTTAATTTTAAACATTGAACGAACGCATCTCTTTTGAGCCTTGAACACCGTGTCTTTTTCTGTTGAGTTGCCCCAAAAAATGACACCATAGCGTAGATGAGATTCTGTTAAACCATAGTAGGCTGTAAGTAATGCCTCCACACCTATTATAGACGACAATATGTGCAGGGCATAGGCAGATTTACTGATTTTCTTGCACAAGATTTCGATATGGGTTTTCCAATTCAGTTTTTTGTCAATGTGGAGCCCTAAAAATTTTGTTGTTTCTACCTCTTCTATAGGCTGTCCATCGTAGTGTATATTTAAATTACTCTTACTATTGATCCGTTGACTAAAATGTATTAATTTAGTTTTAGTCAGGTTAATTTTTAAGTTATTGTCATCTAGCCACTTTACCATTAGATTTATAGAATCATTTATGTCACTTTCATAAGTATCAACACTTTTACAAGGTATCGTTATGGTGCTATCATCGGCAAATAGTGTCAGAGGGTGAGAGATGCCTTTCGGTAGATCATTAATATATAATATAAATAAAGGAGGCCCTAGAACACTCCCCTGTGGCACACCAAACGAAACTTTACGTTCTGAGGATTGAAATACAATTTCATGTTTATTTTTCATATTAATTTGGTTTATATTTGTTATTTGCGTTCTGTTATGCAAGTAAGATTTAATTAGATTGTTAACATTTCCTCTAATTCCATATGCTTCTAGTTTATTTAAGAGTGTACCATAATGCACATAGTCAAAGGCCTGCGTCATATCACAAAATACGCCACAGACCGGTTTCCTCTTATCCACGTTAAATGTAACATTATATAAAAAATCGTAAATGGCCATATTAATAGTTTTACCTATTCTAAATCCTTTCTGTTCCTCACATATAATATTATGTCTCTCTATAAATGAATTTAGTTCCTTGTAAATGTATTTCTCAAATATTTTAGAAACGATTGAAATTAGTGATATAGGCCGATAGTTCTCCATTAACTCCCGATCATCTTTCTTAAATAGTGGCTTGACGATAGACTTTTTTAGAGCATCAGGGTAAACGCCTGCGCTAATGCTAAGATTGATGACATGACTCAAGTGACCGCAGATTTCATCCGCAACATGTTTTAGTATATAAGTAGCGATACCGTCATATCCCACACTGCTTGTATTTTTCAAGGACATTATTATCTTTTTAATATCGTCTGGTATACTAGGGGCCATAAACATAGTTTTGTTATTGAAATCTAATGTACACGCCCTAGGTTTGCAGTCGACATCCAGCCTTGGCTGTATTTTATCAATAAAAAAATCATTAAATGCTTCTGCAATGGTCTTGTGATGAGATATGACGCAGCCACCCATTTTAATTTTATTTATGTTAGATTTAGGTACGTTATACTTTGCACGATTGATAATTTGCCACGCAGTTTTCGATTTGTTTTTAGATGTTCTTATATTGTAATTGTTTTGTGCCTTTTGTGTTAAGTGGATAATTTTTTTGTATATTTTAGAATAATTATATAATATGGTTTTGTTAATATTGCCACGATTAAGCCTAAACTGCCATAGGAGTTTCCTTTTCTTTTTACTGCATAGTTTGATCCCTTTTGACAACCACTTAGTTCTTCTTATTGTATTTATTTTAACCACTTTTAATGGAAAACACAGATCGTATAATAGCTTAAAAATCTCAATGAAATGATTATAAGCTACATTTGGATCATCCGTGTCATATAGTTCTGAAAAGGTAAGATTCATTAGATGGTTTTTAAATTTTACTATATTTTCCGTACTATAGTCCCTTCTAGTTGCGTACCAATACTTAATACAACATATTTTTTGTACTGGACACTGAAGCCGCTGTGCTGTATGATCCGATAATGCCCAATCTAGTACTTCAGTCTTACATGCGTTAAAGTTATGCGCAAAGTTGTCAATGCACGATAAACTGACTGTTCTTTAGCTAATTTTGTGGGCAGGTAAGCTTATTAGCTTAATAAGTTTATTTTCAGTAATATTCGTAGTTCTGCGAACAGTAGACCTCGCAAGCACAAACTTTTTTGCAACAATTAATATGTCACTAATGTTATTTAAAACGGGATATGTACCATGTTTTTTTTCTTCAGATTTTTATAAGACTGACTTAAAGTCCACAGTGTTTCAGTGGTAGTTTAAGTCCGACCTAAAGACCTTTCAAATGAAAAAGAACCATCAAAATCGGATTTCATAAGCAGGTGATATCCAGTAGTTCCCTTTTTGCCCCTCGTACTCGTACTCCAATCAAAAATCCCCGACGACAAAAAAGTCTATAAAGTCGTAAAACCTGTATACCAAGTGTAAAATACGACCTGTAGAGGAGTACCAACAATCTGACAGAGGAAAGCAAATTTTGCCAGACTTGAAGCATAGACGCTTCGCTCGCTCGGTCAATTATGAAGGGTTTGCATTGCAGAAAAAAAAGCTGTTAGATTAGCCCTTTGAAGTAAGGTTCTTCTTGATTAGGTACTGCTGTACTGCTGCAGTCAATTTTCAAATCTAAGCGAGATTATATTAACTTTCTAAGATCTTACTTAACAAATAAAAATTATTCTTATGTCAGTCATCGTTTATAGAAAATTGCCTCCATTTTCATTTCCTTGTCGTAAATATTCATGATAATCGTAGTCTTTAGCAAATATTTAGTCAGGTATTATACACCATTGTGTCTGAAATATCAATAAACAAACCCAACCCTAAAATACATGACATTGTCGAAGAATGACAGACTTCTATTGGCACGAAAATGCACCGGCGAATATTTTTGTGTGTTTGCCGACATAATGGTGGCGTAGTAGCCAAAAATAACAGTAATACGCTGGTTATGATTTTCTAGAGTCTAGCTTGTTTAGATCGACGGGTGTCGATAGTGTCAGAGTAAGGTTGGAATGGATAGATTTTGAGATAAAGCGCTGTAAAGTTAACTAGCTGCGCCCCGCGGTTTTACCCGCATAAGTCTCGATCCCGTGGGAATATTGGGATGAATAGTATTCTCTGTCCTAACCTAGGTCATGGTCTACCCATGTGCCAAAAATAATACAAATCGGTTTAGCCGTTTCAGCGTGAAAGCGTAACAAATCAAAAACTAATTCACTTTCTCATTTAAAATATTAGTTAAATTAGAATGGGATGTCTCGGTATGGAATTAGTTCAATATTTTATATTTTTCATATAAACCAACTTAAAATCGAATTATCGTTTTTCTTGGAAAAAATGATCATTCGATCCTAGGTTGATCCTGTATGCAAAATACGCTCCTTGAACGTAGACTTGCGGACATCAGCCCAATGTGTATAATACAATTCACATAAACCTACATGATCACTTATGAAACGTCAGTCAGAAGCTAGGCGCAGGGTTCCTTATGGTCGTTTCCTATGGAGAAGAGCCGGCAAAAAACTTATAGGAATACTCTTTTTAAAATAATTGCCATATACAATGTTTTCATAGGTAGACAGTGAAGGCCAACAAGTACCAAAGGTTAGGTAACTATTTGTATTTATTATAGCTGTCTTTTTTCGAGTAGTACTTTGGAATTAATTTTCTTTTATGGAACTTAATTTAGGTTTGACACAAATAGTACGCATGAATGCTTCAGTGTGAGCTACAAGGCATGATACAGTTAGGCCGCATGATGGTAACTGTTCTTTAGGCTGTTGTTAAATAACATTGAGGGGAAGCAAACTTTTCTAATAGGTAAAAATAAAAAATGGAGGCCCAAATAAAAAAAAAGTTAACTTAAAGTTTGGCCCCAAAATGGTAACTATTATTTAGGCTGTTCCTAAATAATATTGAGGGGGCCAAACTTTTCTAATAAAAATAAAAATGGAGGCCCAAAAAAAAATTAATTTAATTTCATCGTAACTTAAAAACGTTAAGAGCTATAAAAATACGTCTTAGTAAAAAAAATTGAGTATAAATTTATCTACCTATATATTTATAATTATTATGATTTCTTTGATAACATTAATAGTTCATGAGAAAAATGCTTTACAATACAGCGCTGGCTCCGTACCATGACCTGCACCAGGTCCGAACGCGAGAGATCGCTGCCACCGATCGCCTCCGCGTGGACGCGGTGGTGCTCTGCCCAAGCCGGGCAGACCTTTACCGTATGCTCCACCGTGTCCTCCGGGCGATTTACACAATGGTAACACCCGGGCGTTTCCTCCCGCCTTATCCGGAACAGGAACCTCCCGAAGCAATTGTGTTCGGTGAGGACCTGCGTGAGGCGGAGGGTGAGGACGCCGTGGCGCCTCTCCAATCACTCCTCAAAGAGGGAACTTATCGCCGCAATTATGGCGTGCCCAACAACATTCTAGTTACGGCAAATAAAATTGAATATAAAGCCACCATATCACTGTATCAATCAATTTCGAAGCAAGTTGGTCCTTTGTCGCGCACTACCTATCTGTCGCAATCTGTCACGGTTGCGCTTGCGACTCGCTCGGAGCATCGTGATCGTTACATAGATAAACATCTCTATTTTTCTGTCTCGTGACTTGGGGCCTTTATATTTTTTATTTTTAACTTTTTTTTGTTTTTTTTTCGGCGCGTGCGTGTTGCTTGTTTGAGTAATCAAATATCTGTTAAGTGACTTTCTTTTGAAAGTTAGATGTGGCTTGTAGGATGCGATCGTGTTGGGACGAGATAGCAGGTGTATTTCATTTCTATAACAGTTTTAGTTATCAAAAATGTTCTCTAAGTTATGGGTGTGTTACAGCGATTATTAATGTTGACCATCTTCATATTTCTGCGATTTTAACTGTAACAACGATACTTTATAATTTAATTATTGTAACGTGTTGTGATAATATCACTAAATATTATTATAAAAAAAGGTCCCCCGCCGCGTCTGTCTGTCTGTCTGTATGTTGGCGATGATCTCAAAAACGAAAGGATTTTAATGCGGTTTAGAACCAATAGATAGAGGAAGGTTTATACGTATAGTTTTCTGAAATCCATGCGGGCGAAGCCACGGGCAAAAACTAGTGTATTTTTAAAACAGATTTTCGTAGATACTTAATGTTTAAAAAAGTTATGTAAAATGAATTCTTGGAATTAAAATGGCCATCTCTAAACTACGTGAAAGGGGTAAAAGATAAAAGCTGCAAACAAAAATTAAAAGACTATTCATTTTCAGTCAATCACAGTAAACCACTAATTCTGAACCCCATTAAAACCAACATCACACTTAGCCACTATTAATAACCCAACAAATCTCTATACAAAGCCCACTGCGTGTCTTAACCTAAATCTAAAATAGTTTTTGAAAAATCCATACAAAAACACACATTGCGCACTTGTTTACGGGACAAACTCTATGGCCATAGAGGGGGGAGGGAGCGGTGAAAGGGGGGTGGTATCGGGCACACCACAGTCGCAACAGAAATAGAGTTTGACGTTTGTATCCGCGGTGGCGCCTGTTCATTGTCAACATTTACAGAGTAGTGTGAGGAATAGAGAGAGGTGTTGAGTTCGGTTGAAAGTGGACTTTTTGAGGGAGGTGCGTATTTGCAAGAGTGTGGTGGTATTGTGTTTTTACTCAGCTTTGGTATTGATACTTATAACAACCACGAATTAGGTATGTCAGAGATAACAAACAGACAGAGATCAAACAGAGATAAAATAACTAAGTACTTCTGAAAAACAAAAGTTCGTTGCTGATAAAAGTAGATAAGAAAACCTATAACCTTGTAAATAGGATGATTTTAAAAGAGTTATAAGAACTTGAAGTTGATACTTTTATTTACTGCCGTGGTATAATTAGGTACAGGATATTGGTATTTGGATTATAAATCTATCGTTATAATAACCTTATTCAAACTTCTTGTATATAAGCATTCAAAACGAACGGATCAATAGTCACCGCCTCTGAACATTTCCACTACTCTGCACAACTAAGGAGGGCGCGTTAAAATTGAAAATAAATTCAATATCAATTTGAGCACGAGCCAAGTGCTGTATCGCGTTTGTGTCGATACGTGACGTTTATGTGCCCACTCGACACCGACGGGCTAGGGCTACCTTCTTTAATATATTATACTTAGGGCTGATTTTTCAATACTCAGATAAATTTTATCCGAACAATAAGTATGACAGTTTAACATATTTTCCATACAAAAGCTGTCAAACCGCCATATTTATTCCATAAATAAAACGTATCTGATGATTGCAAAATTAGCCCTTAATTATATTGATATACTCGTAGGCTGATAAGTTGTGATATTGGCTCTATACGACAGTAGATACGAGTAGAAGTAAGAAGTTTGCTCTACAATGAAAGACGTCTTCAACTTCAAAGGTATGTTCTTTTCAGTGCATCTTAGGGTCAGTTCAAATTCAAACACAACGGAAAAATGCCCAACCAATTTACTGGATCCATTGAAAATAAAACCTTATTACCATAGCCTAAATTATGAAATTGTATTAATATCGACATTCGGACACGCACAATGGTCCACTTGAAGGATTAAGTGCGGAAACCAAACCCAATAACATAGAACATCGACATTCGGCTCGCGCATGCTCGCGACTCGTCTCACTCGGTGTGAATTGCGGCTAGAGAAGGCTCGAGCCTGCGCGAGGATTTTTCCTTCTGAAATGACCCTTAGAATAGAAACATGGTACAATAATAGTCTTAATAATAGGGTTATGATCTACATGACTCGCCATGGACTAGGGTACAAATATTGCAAAGTTATAATTATGTAGAACCAATAATAAATAATAATAATATTATCCTAGGACATTGTTCACACACGGTGATCTGATCCCAAACTAAGCAGAGCTTGTACTATGGAAACCAGATAACTGATATACTACATACACTACTTTTTTTTTTTGTAAATACATACTTATATAGATAATTACACCCAGACTCAGGACAAACAGACATGTTCATGCACACAAATGTTTGTCCTGGATGGGAATCGAACCCACAACCAGCGGCATGGCAGGTGGTATCTTAACCAACCACGCCATCTGGCCTGTCGAAATCAATAAATACAATATCGTCAAACAATCATTACTATTACAAAATATCTATGGCATAATTTTATTCTACAACATTTTTACGCAGGGTCAAATTAAATTAGCTAGCGAAACTCTGCAGACGTGATGGGTATCGATATCTCAACACATTTTTGCTTTATCATAAAGCAAAAAAAACATGAATTAGATGGGTTTTTTTTGGTGTCATGAAATATCAGTTTAAAAATCAGTTTTCTTTTTGGTGTAAACTTCACAGACGTGATGGGCATCGATATTGATTTAATTCGACAAGATAAAAAAAAATAAAACACATTTCTCAACTCATACCTACTTCAAGTAACAACACTAGCTGCCCCAAAAAAAATCATCAAATCTTTTTTTTTTATTTTGTCGTCTTTGGATATCGATGCCCATCACGGCTGCTGAGTTATGCTAGCTAATTTAATTTGACTCTGTATATCCTTCTAAAATTTTCAGGGTAGTTCTCAATTATGCTTTTACTTGCAAGTTATCATTTGAGAGTTCGCCAAACTTCTTGTATGTGGAAATGCGATCGGTGAAGTTTTCAAAAGCAATAATAATAAATATTAATAAAATTTGGAAAAACCGTGGTTGGAAAAAGAGCTTTGTGCTAAAGCTAAATATGCTACACTTTTGTTTCACATCATTACCTATGTGGTCGACATTTGTGTAATAAAATATTAAATGCCTGCCGACCTATTCCGTACATAAGTCTCACCTGGAAAACTTGTGCGAAGTGAGCTCTCAATAGTGTTAGGTAATTCCTTAGCATTAGGCGGAATGACAGATCGCTTCACCTATGTTTCCTCTAAGATGCAGAAACAAAATGCACAAATGGAAAGTCACTGGTATGCCATTAATGTCAACTTTTTTCACCTACCAGGGGGGCTGAAAAGTTTTGAGCCTAAGTAACATTAAGTGTCATTATTGTCTTGCGCTGCATAATACTAATTTGCGAATACCCTCTTCAGTATAAAAACAGAGTTTCATGTCTTTAGCATCATTACGCTTTTAGTAATTTATCTTTGAACATCATGTCTTAGTCATCCGCGGCCCATCGCTAGGCTCAAAAGTTTTCATGCGCTATTGTTACTCAGATTTGCTATAGGGCTTAAAAAACTTAGCGTACCGGGGGGCTGAAAAGTTTTGAGCCTAGGGATGGGCGGCGGATGACTGAGACACGAGGAGTATTACTAAAAGCGTAATGATGCTAATGACATGAAAGTCTGTTTTTATACTAAAGAGGGTATTCGGAAATTAGTAATATGCAGCGCAAGACAATAATGACACTTGAAGGTACTTAGGCTCAAAACTTTTCAGCCCCCCCGGTATCAATCTACAGACATCTTGTTTTTCGTTTACCTGACAACCCTGTCACCCATGTAGTTTTAATTTTAATAGGAATTCATCGTTTATCTATCGTCATTCCTTACTAAAACGGAGATTAAAATTTATTGGAATTCATTTGGCTTTAGACACCAACTGTCAAAATAATGTAATCCACTATGATGATGGTCGTAGTCTAGTGTCTTTTATTTGATGATACAAAATATAGAACAGCGTTGATATGAATGGAGGCAATTTTTGTGGTAATGGTGACTTAAGGAAGCCGATTTTCTTGGAAACAAAGACTAATGAATTAAGTTTGAGGCGTAATATTATAATATGACTGTAATACTACAGAGGTTAAAAGAAAAAGTAATGACAAAAATTGAAAACAGTATGCTAAGATTGTTTAGTCATGTCGAGAGGATGAATGAAAGGCGACTAACAAAAGGCAGAGCAAGGCAAGGCAAGGCAGATGTGAGTGGAAACGCCGGGAGGTGATGCCCTAGGAGGACATGACTTTATTGGTGATGTTCTTCAGAAAGGTAAGGTACGTAGTATTCGCAACCGGCGTGTATGTATGACCAGATGTATGAACATAAACGAGGCAAAAGGAGTATGTAAGGATCGTAGCAGGTGGCGTTCTGTAGATTCTGCCTAACACCATGGGAAGAAAGCGTGAGTTTAAGTATGTATGTACATACTACAGAGTTGTAATGGGTTTATATATTACGTCATCGATGTAATGACTGGCATAAAACATTTATTACCCACTGAAAGTCTGTCGGCAGAGATCTTCAGTCTTCACATCGGCTAAAAGTTGCAATATTCATCACTGTTTATGGTATAAAATTATTATGTTACTTTGTCAGATTGTAGTATGAAAAACTTGCCTTAAGGCAATAGATCCAGGTAACCCGCGAAATTCAAATTTTCTTACGTTTTTTTTTGCAATTCGCAAGTTTGTAGCAGGTTGTATGTTGATCTGAATATGATTCGCGACCTTAAAAAAAATGTATTTATAGTATTATAATAATTAAAATCATCAATAAAACTCTCTAAGTTCATATAATCCTAATGAATGACTATCTCATGAAATCTTGACATTTAGGGTTATACTAACTTAAGAAGTTGTATTACTGATTTTAATGATTATCATTTTGTAAATAGTTGTTTCTTACTTTTGCGAATCATACTTTAATCAACATACAACTTAATGCTGACTTGCAAATTGCAAAAAACGTAAGAAAATTTTAATTTTGCGGGCTACCTGGAGCTTCCCCTTAAGTAGGTATTCATAGTCAAGACCACAAATATTGCAAAAATTCCAAAGTATGAAATAATGTGATTAAAATTAAAAGTTATTTACTCAAACTAGGCTGAGATCAGCACTTTTTGAACGTCAAAATACAGACAGTCCCCCGAAACGTCCGCCCTTCACCACTTCCTAGTGCTTTAGCTGGAAAGAAGAAGTGGCGCAACAAACTGCCCAGCAGCACAGCTGTCTGTTCAGTAAGAAGAGCTTAATTCTATACAATAGTACATCATAGTGATATGTAGATCTATTTATAGTATCGACAGCATTTCTACATAAAAATTATATAATATGACATTTATAATAAAATGCAGAATTAAATGAAAATCTATACAACCCTAATAACACGGGCTTAGTTGAAGATCGATGCGTATTGGTAGACGTTGGAGCAGATTTTATTTATAAGAATGTATCAAGACGTCCGGATTGACACGGCGTTCAGACTAACTTCATGTCTCAGTTTAGACGTATGGAAATAAATATCTGCGAAGGAATGTTTGTTTTGTATTAAAATATTATTTGTCGGGTAAAACCAGAACTTATATTTGGAGGTGATGAAACAGGCTGTAAACATTGCTTATATAGCATAACAGCTTTGACAGGTTCACGGGATGGTTTTGCCTAGGAGTACCTAAGCAAAACCATAAGCAAAAGCAAAAGTCTAACTAATGAACTCACTAACAATTAGCAAGTATACTAATTGTTAGTGAGTTCATTAGTAAGACTTTAAACACGATTGATATAAGCTTTTCTAGCCCACAAACCAGTTTAGAAAAAAGATTTTCATGAAGGTTCATTTTCAGTAGTACACGAGTACAGGTAACTTTTCAACAAAACTTCAAACGAAAAAGCTGTAGCAGAATTGTTTACTGATTCCTACAAATTCCTTACATCATGAAGTTAATTCCTGAAACTAAAAACCGGATATACCTACTTCGAGTAGGCCACCGATAACCGCTAACTGCCCAGAGAACATTAAACTGTTTTGAATCTCATGAAACACTTTGTTCCCGGAATACTGTATCCAACAAATTGGCCTGTGGTGTTGTTTTAAGATGATTAACGATAATTGCCGGACATTTTTGTATCAAGGTTGCTATAAGTTCAATCAAGATTGTTTATGTGCGGAGTATTCAGTGCGATTCTTTTATGATTTCAGAGGGTTAAATACGGTTACATTTAAAAACGGTCGCTTTCTCTAAGACCTCTAGTTCTCAAGTTTTTGACAGATTAACTCGGAAATGAGATTGCGACGACGACTTTTTCGTATAAGGAAATGGGCCTTCAGCACCCTAGGATATTTCTAATCCATTGCTTCATATGCTCGAAAAATTGGTCCGGTCTACAACGCAAATAACGGAATGAATGTTATTGAAATGTCAAAATGAAAGCTATTGCTACTGTAAGCGTTACCAATAGTTAAGCACTATGAAAACGGTTCTAAGAAATATTATGAAAATATCAAACACTACACTTGGCTTGCGGATTAGATCGCATAATATTGTTGACATAGAACACAAGAGGATGTTGCTGTCCATTTCCTAGACATGTTTGACTGTGCTAAATAAATTCAGGCATCACACAATTTAACTATAGATTATGTAAAGATAAAGCCCCTCCCTCACCAGACCATTCGCCTGTAATGTATCAATCCTAGATTCGATTTTGAGCATTACGTTACAAATGCCTCACTGACTGACGAGCATTCGCCCGTAATGTATCAATCCTAGATTCGATTTTGAGTATTACGTTACAAATGCCTCACTGACTGACGAGCATTCGCCTGTAATGTATCAATCCTAGATTCGATTTTGAGTATTACGTTACAAATGCCTCACTGACTGCATTCGCCTGTAATGTATCAATCCTAGATTCGATTTTGAGTATACGTTACTAATGCCTCACTGACTGACGAACATTCGCCTGTAATGTATCAATCCTAGATTCGATTTTGAGTATTACGTAACAAATGCCTCACTGACTGACGAGCATTCGCCTGTAATGTATCAATCCTAGATTCGATTTTGAGTATTACGTTACAAATGCCACACTTACTGACGAGCATTCGCCTGTAATGTATCAATCCTAGATTCGATTTTGAGTATTACGTTACAAATGCCTCACTGACTGACGAGCATTCGCCTGTAATGTATCAATCCTAGATTCGATTTTGAGTATTACGTTACAAATGCCTCACTGACAGACGAACATTCGCCTTAAATGTAAAAATCCAGGATTCGATTTTGAGTATTACATTATAATACTGCCTCACTGACTGACGAACATTCGCCTGTAATGTAACAATCCAGGATTCTATTTTCAGTATTATGTTGCGATACTGCCTCACTTTCTGACGAGCATTCGCCTGTAATGTAACAATCAAAGATTCGGTTTACGGCATTACCTACGTTACAATACTTCCTCAATGACTGACGAACATTCGCCTGTAATGTAACAATCCAGGATTCGATTTTGAGTATTACGTTACAATACTGCCTCACTGACTGACGAGCACGATTGATTCGAATTCATGTTACAAATATTGTATCACGGATGCTCCCACTGACCACTGTTATATTATAGATGAATGGTCTTAGTGAATTTAATGTTACAAATTGTATCATTACAGTTTGCGCACTGTAATAATGCTCGATTCTCCTCACTCACTTATGTAATGCTCAAATCTGACCTATTACATTACAGGCGAATACTCCCGGTGAGGGAGCGCCTTTAGAGTCAGCCAATAATGTTGATACACATTTGTTATTGTTAGAATTTTGAATTATAGTTGTTAGAACATAAATCAAGGGCTAAACTAACAGATGATTGTGTTGATGAAGCTCAGGTACAGTAACTAAACTGACACACTTTCTAATAGATGTAAATCCTAACTATGAATATCCTAGCATAGTGGAGTTAGGTCTGCGCACTATTGAATACAATCTCGCGAGATTTTGGCAAAGCAGAGATCTCGCGAGATCAGAAATATCAATCTCGCGAGAAATTACCATTTACGAGATCTCGACAAGATTGGTGGATCAGTATTCTTTTTTTGTATGATAAATGATAATTTCTGTAAGTAGGTTTGTAAACACTTTTACAAGTCAATCATGTTTTTTTTTTTAACTAGATGAGGTCGGCGTTTCCTATCTGACTACTCTGAGAAGAAAGGCCGAAACAAACTCAGAGGTCACAGTCTCTTATAAAGTCCAGACATAATCTTGGTCACTTCATGTGAAGACCATGTAGATTGGTGTCTGAAATGGTCTTTTGAGGAAAGAACCACACAGATTGAGAGGACCTGTCCAGTCGTGCACGCATTTGTCAGTAATCGCGCAGCTCAACTCAGAACTTAAGGAGCTCAACGATTCGACGAACAATACCAAAGAAAGGACATTGGGGTAGGCCGCATAAATTACTCAAACTGCCAGACGATGATTAAAAATAACTGAGAGAAAAAAAAAAAAAACAAACAAAAAAAGGAATGACCTACATAGTCTTCACATTCACAATAAATTAAAATAATATAATACTGTACAAAGTAAATAGTCATGTCAGCATTCAGTATGCAAAAATAAAAGAATAAAATAAAATTATGAAAATTAAACAATAGTAATTTAAGACAATACCATCATAGGGTTCCCAACTTGTATAATAAATGTAAAATGTATCCAAATCTAATAAGAAAATTGTCTCCGCTGCCAATTTCCTTAAAACCCTAGCTGTAGGGTGTGATCTACGTGCCGGGGTCCGTCGCAATACATAAATAATGAGCTTGTCCGTCTGATGGTAATCGCGACCTCCGGAGATTTAACACTTTTTGTTGCGACTGTCCGGTGAGATACAGGGTGTCAAGTTATCGGTGGTGTTATTTCTTTAACATTCTAAGGATCGTGGAATATTCTTCATCATTTAAGTCGAAAGACGTCCACTACTAGACATAAGCATACCGCGGTCCTGTGCTTCTAATAAAATTCAACGCGAGAGATCAATAGGATAAAAATAGCTTTTCGGTAATTATACTAGTATTTTCAAGCCGTTTGGGATTGAAACCCTCGGGCCGTGGGCTCCGGTCCGAGTGCTCATGGTTTGTTCAACGAAATCTCCAAACGGCTGGTTGATACTTCCCGTGACCCAAAGGCTAGCTTTTACCTTGGCTAGAAGCTAAGCATTGCCATACAACGTGGCAATGCCGCCGGTCTCTTGAGTACATTACCAGTCGACAGCGATGCGAAGGAATTTTTCGACGCCATATTTTAGTTTTTTCATAGTTTAGTTAGGTTAGGATATTATATTGTTAATTTAACTTAATTATTAATTTTTATAATAACTAAATAAATAAAGTAAAACACGAGAGATGTGCGGAATATTCCTATGTCATCATAATTACTGCTCGGAATCTTCGACACGTGCTTAAAATGGCTATGCAATGATTCAATGAAAAAAATAGGGATCAAAATGTGTATCGCCATATTTATCGCAACGAACGTTTGGAATTATACCTACTACTAATCTAACTACTATCAATCTGCTAATTAAGGCGACGATAAACGACTTTTTATGATTTTAAACTTAAATCCACGTCTAAACGAGTTGTGCTGTATTTATAATTTGGAAAAAAGTATGTTAATTTTCTTAAATATACATTTATAATAAACATACATTTACAAAATATTACAAAGTGTAATTATTTTGTAAATGTATGTTTAACGCGGATAAAAAACTGAGAATCACGCAAAAATTATCAAGCGTATTTTTATGAAACCTTCACCATTTTAAAAATAATTTAACTTTTGGTACATGTGTTTATATAACCCCTTTTGATTTATGTAATGCGCCTAATTTGGGACAGCGCTCCTTGATGGGCGAGTCCTTATTTGAGTGGACGTACGACGCGTTGCGTGAGCAGAGCACAGAACGCGTAAACTATGCACTCAAGGCCGTTGGCATATATCTGCGTCTTAATAAGACGACTCTAATGTTTATCTATTTACCAGAGGAATAGTTTACTTTTCAGAGAGAGCGTGCTTGGCAATAGGCTATCAACCGGTAACTATAAAGAGCCCATTCTATTTACATACTAATGTATCATAAAATTTATATCAACAATATTTAGCAATGTTTATACCACCTTCAAAGAGCGTGTGTTAGCAAAAGGCAAACCAGAAGTTGGCTGTTGGTTTGCAAAATATTAAACAATGAGTCAAGCTATTGAAGCAGTAGGTGTGTCAGCAAGGCTCTAAGCTGCATGTAGTAGGAACGTGCTGGGCTAAAGTTCATCAGTAAATAAGTAATGACAGCCCTTAGCTCATAGAAATATGTAGGTATTTATTGGATTACATAATTATGACATGCTTACCATAAACGACATAGTATTGGCGATGATTACGGGGAGGCTGGCCTGCCCCTTTATCAAGCATTGTTCCAGCGGACATGTGCCGGAGAGAAGGTGTATTATAAATTGTAATATTTTTCTAATTTTGAATTTATATTTTTTTATTTCGATTTATTTATTCTGATTTGATTTAGTTTTTATTTAATTTGGTTTTTGTTAATTTTTGTTTGGCAATGAGTGTTGGTTGTCTGAAATAAATACATTTATTATTATTTATTCTTATAATTAAAATCAGTTGTCTTTAAAAATGATAGACATTGCACCTCTACAAAAAGATACAGGAATATTAATTTCGTAAAAATAACTTGCATTCACCTCATAATCGAACATGTAAAAATACAGAAACAACATTACCTACACACTAATTAATATGAGTCTATTTTAAATTCGTTTGTAAGTACTGTTGTTTTTGTATTATCAAATCTCAAAAATATCCACAACTATTCTATCAGTTTCCATCCATCCATCTTCCTTCCACTCTAAAAATAAAAATTCACGACCATTCAGATATTCATACAGCCGTCAGATCTGACAGTTCAGTTTGACATCACCCTGTAGACGTTACAGGGTACCCGCAATGTATCGCGATAATATGGGTATATTTCAAAGACACCTATTTTATTCAGTAGCCAGGATATGTGTTCGACATTGATTTATTTATTGTTATCTGTTTCACCCCTTAGTGATAGGGTTTGAAATACTTTTGGAATTATTGAGTTCTAGAGGGTTGGGTCTAAGATGCAAGAAATATTACACATAAAATATCAATAATTGATGTGTGACTGCCGTGTTCTGGTGGTCGCAAGCGCTACCACTGAGCAAGAGTTTCTGGGTTAAATTCCCAGTTCAGGCTAAATATTATTTGGTTTTTCTGTAAGGAATTTCTCATTAGCAACCCGGAGTCTCGATCTATGCCCGGTTGATAGCTCGTTTCCTATTACGTGGCGAAATGTGGGTGTACTATAGGTAGGTACCTACATCTCTGCCTAAGCCTTCTTATTGGGGGCTCTTTTCTAAGTTATTGGGGGCTGAAATACACTGTGGACTAAAAGACTTCGTACACCGGTATCGCTCCAAAGAAGTTGAAGACTTACCAGAGTAAATAATACTCAGAGAAAGTACCTCGTAGTAGACCTTTAATTCGATTTAAATCTATGCCTAGCAGGCACCTACTCGTTATGCGAGAGGATCTAGTTATGCGAGGTGCCAAGACATCAATGAATGAATGATTGAATGATTCGATGCCAATGGCCAGTAGTATGTTGCTGCGATTATCTCTAAGATAAATAATAATAATAATACTCCCTAGTAGGTAATGCAGGGTGAAATCTAATTTATGGGCAATATTTTAAGAGATCATTGTACTCATCATTACGAACCACTTTTACAATGGGACCAAACCTGAAATCGCGAAAAAGAATCAGCTGTTCCCTACATTTGGACGAGATATGCGAACATAAATCTATGGATGACCCCTTAAAATATTGCCCATGAATTAAATTTCATCCTGTATAAAGCACACATAGTTTTAATTTGATAAATCTTTTATTAAAACAGACGAGCCTCTCACAGGGTAAAGTTGTTAGCGAAGTATTAAATTATTACGTTTTGTTACATACAACAGTCATGACCTTTTATGAATGAATGTTCTTCCTTTCCTTTAAAAATCATACAACTAAAGAATAAAAAACCTAACACAAACTACTTATTAGCCAACATAAAAATTGATTACGAATCTACGTCTAAACATAATAAATAACAAACAAGTAGATATCAATCAGTAAAATAAATGCGTTAAGGAAGCTAAGACGTCGACAGACGGTAGTTTTTAATAAAAATGTTAGCGAATCGATCATTTTAATGGAAACGTGAGTTTTATCACGAGATCCTAACTATTATGTACTATTATATTTTGTACAGAAGCCAGCACATCAAGCTACTACAGTTTGTCAAATTTCTTTAATAGATTTTCAACTTTATCGTTAAAGCATTAGGTTCAAGGTTGATTGGGAAAATTTGACAGTTTCGGGTAGCTTGATGTGCTGGCGTCTGTACAATAGTAGATTGTGTGATGGTCACTAATTGTATAAGGATTTGTCCTCCAAGTGCATTCGTGAGCGTGGTAGCTTGCATATTTTATATTGACGTATTCTTATAGTGAATATATAGTATATTCATCTTTATCTTCTTTGAAAGATCTGATGGTCCTCAATTGATTAAAAACGTTGTTAATTTAAGATTATTCTATGTTCACATTCAATGAAGCATTTACTTTGAAGTCTAGGTCATCTAATATCTTGCCATATATATATTACCAGTCAACAGCGATGCGGAGGAATTTTTCGACGCCATATTTTAGTTTGTAATAGTTTTAGTTAGAATATTATATTTATTCGCAATCTTAAACAAAACTAAATGCATATTTGTTCAACAAGCAAAGTAAATCTTGCAAGTAGACTCTTCCATATGTCAGTAACTTTCTCATCACATGCCAAATTTGTTTGAGTATATCTAAGAACTACCTTGGCCACCTACATATTGAATTTAGGTTCTATTGGTTAGTCCAACACCGTTCGACGTAATTGCACAAGAATTTTAACACCTGACACAACAATACTTGTTCCTAGATCAGTTCAGATTACATCAACTGTAAGTGATTTACTACCATTAATAGCATTATAATTGATTCCATTCTTGTTAACAATACGGTTCACGCATATCATTTCGTGCCATTCATTCAGTGAGATCACTTTATCACTAACTTTTTGCTTTACTGGAATACGTTTATTTATATTCAATGATTGTATGGGAACGTAGTTAGTCAGTACTTCGTGATTTAGTCATGATTTGATGACGTATTCGAGTCCCGATCGTTGTATAATTGCTGAGAAGTCGTGAACTCTTCGAGTGTTACTTTTGCGTAAATGGCTGATTGTGTTGTGACTAATCGGGTGTTTGTTTCCATTGTTACGTATTGTTTAGGGACGTTCCTCTGTGTGTGTCGATTAACTTGCAGTAACGTGACGTTTTCTCGATGATTATCAGTTTCTTAATCTCTTATATTGGAATCTCTAGCTTGTCTGACCCTTATTCTTAATTAATGAGCAAGGGACATTTTAGATCTACATGTTTTCAATCTTTAAATATGTAGACGTAAAAGAAAAAACAGTTCTTTCAATAACACAATGCTTGGAGTTTACCCTGAATAAATGTATTTAT
Source organism: Dicycla oo (assembly GCA_948252095.1). Classification (NCBI taxonomy): domain Eukaryota; kingdom Metazoa; phylum Arthropoda; class Insecta; order Lepidoptera; family Noctuidae; genus Dicycla; species Dicycla oo. The sequence continues at coordinate 21,031,850 of OX411726.1, read as the reverse complement.
TTATTTATTAGGAAACTCAACAGCTTATATTTAATTTACATGAGTTATGAATGTTCACCCCACTATCAATGAACAATTCAATACAGTTGCGTCAAAGTTACAGCATCGTGAGTTTGTTTACACTGCTTAGTGATAGCGAAATGATGACAATTATCACTTAAGCCAGAGTTTCACGGCATTGAAAAAACTAGGTTAACTAGAAAGTAGTGAGGGAAAACAAAAGAAAAAACTTAAACAAGTATAGTTGTTAGTTAACAAGTTAAGTTAGTTGTTGACACATTACTCACATTAAAATTAAAGTTAAAGTTAAAAAAATAAAAATGAACCTAACTACTATGACTATATTAATTAACAAAAGGAAAAATATAAAATTAAATAATTTGCTTAACATTGTTTGACATTGTGAATATATTTCCACTCTAATAGAAACGTGTTATGTTGAAATATATGAAATATGTACCTTTATTAAAAATATGAGAATAAGAAAGAGTTAGAAAGAGTTATGGCACAGTTAGTTCACTAAACAATATCTGCTTGACTTGTTTCCGGTATGATTGTTTAGATAAATGAAATATATCGACACTTTCAAAACCTTCAGAATAGATGCGAGGCAGTCGGGTCAGAACAGCATTTCTCCCGTATTTTGTACGGCAGCCGGGGATACTAAGTAATTTTGTGTGTCTGGTACGTGTTTTCGGGGTACAGAAACTAAAAATCACAGTTGCCACTAAAGTAGACTCAATCAATCAATTTGCCTAGCCTTATCCCAACTATGTTGCGATCGGCTTCCAGTCTAATCGGATGCAGCTGAATATCAGCATCTGTCTTACATGGAGCGACTGCCTATCTGATTTCTACAAACCACAGTTTGTTACACTTTCGGGTTTATGACGACTCGAAACTAATGTCAAAGATCCATGAATGACAGCCGGGACCAAAGGCTTATCGTGCTTTCCGAGGCACAGAGGGGTCTCGGTGTGTAAAGATGGTCACCCATCTACAGACCGACTGCAGCAACACGTAGCTTAAACTGATCAATCGCCCCTACGGCAAGAATTACTTAGCCATGGACTATTCCCTTAATAATTATAACATATTTTATAATAAATATCGTGTCGTCGAACATTGGACCCAAATCCCATCTCAGCGCACGTCCTTTATGCCAAACGAGGACATTCGCACGTCTCGGTACATTATACACAGTATTGCTATTAGCATAGCGAATGCATTATTACATGTCATGTGCAACTCTAACTCGTTGATAAATATCTCTAAACATTTGATAGCAATAGCGATTTGTTCCTTACTAATTGCTGGGTGATTCGTAATTCGTGCTTGTTATTATAAATTGTGGTTGTTGCTTTTGGTTGAGATGTAGATAAAGTAGCAGTGTTTTGAGCACGATTGGCATTAATCTGTAGAATACCTAGTGCTAGCTCATGTCAGCTTTTCTGGCGAATCTGCTTGTCCATCGATCTGACGTATCATTGTCTTTAAGGGCATAGATTGAATACAAGTTAAATACAGTTTATTGTACATCAGAAAATATATAACAGAAAAAATAAATTTAACAATACAAAACATACCATTCTAGGCAATCTTGGAATGAACAGTGATTGCGGGATCGAGTTTGGAGTTTATTGTTAGTGAGGTCGAAGCTGAATAACTTGACCATTGGTTTAAATCTATGCCTTATGCCGCGAATGCACATGCTAGTGGCACGGATTATTGAGATGATGATTCTTGATTTTATACAACCCACCACTACGCTAAAGGACCTATTCCAGCGGTCAGCGATTGCGGCTTCCAGATGTTTGATGAAGGTAGACATTTGTGGAGCGAAGACTCCATCAACGGATGCAACAAAGAAGGTGAATGTCGCATAGATTGAATTGTAGCTCAACATATGTTCTAGACACTAGATGCGGAGAGCATCTATCGTCTAGCTAGAGCATTAGCTAGCTCTACTAGGTACTAGGTAGGTACATCATCTTGTAGCTAGCTTTGATACCGATCAATCAGTTATAGGAACTGGGCATAGATCTAATGCGTTTGTTTCGCAAACTTTTTGTTAACGCTTTGAAGGACACTATATGGCCATAATAACAATAAAACTTCTATTGTGTCTCGTTAGTGTCCTTCAAAGCATTAAGAAACGAACTCATTCTCCTGCCCTTGTCCCAATTTATTTGGGGTCGGCGCAACATGTCTTTTTCTTCCATGCTTCTCTGTTAGTCATCTCGGTAGTCACTCCCTTTCTAGCCATATCATCTTTCACACAGTCCATCCATTGTTTCTTTGGTCTTTCCGTATTCGTATAGCCATCGACATTCATACTCAAATCTTTCCTGACGACCTTTTCCTTATTCCTCCGCAACACATGCCCATACCATGACAACCGATTTTCATACAACTTTTCAAGCACCGGTGTCACTTTCAGTTTTCCTCTTATATACTAATTTCTTATTGATCTGCATTTTTATTTGATCTGAGAATTTATCTTTGGTATACCTGATAATACTTGACAGTCACATCGTCTTCATACTAATGAGATAAACATTTTTTCATTGACATTGTATACCTACCCACGTAGCTCCTCATATATAATAATTGATGACTGTGTCTGTCTGTGCGTTGATTACCACTAGACGAATCACACCATCGTACCCTCTGACCCAATGCTTGACAAATGGCTTGAAAATTGTATTATAATTTCAATAGAAGCCTACTGCCAACGCAAAAGAAGCTAAATTTGATGGGAAATAGAGTTGAATTCGGTTTGGTGAGTGCTAATTTGAAGTGTTTTTATTTTAATTTGAGTTTTTATTTTTTGGTTGATAGATTTTGGTTTGTTAACTCTCTTGATTACATTCGATTATAGTCTTGTTATTGTTGTTATAAATAACTTACAAGAAGTTTATCTGAACAAGTCAGAATTGGAAAAGCTTTAACTAATTAATAATTTCGTCACAAGTAAATTACATATAGTCATCCTTTCTTGGAAGATAGATATGACTTTCTTTGGAAGATTCAAACAAGAAACCTAAAAAATAGTGGGAATGCAAAATAAAAAGTTCTACAGCTGCTATAAAATAAAAAAGCTATAATAACCCGACGACTTCCTTCCACAATGTACCAATCAAATCCCAACAAACCACAAAAGATAAAAATCCAATTTATATAAGAAGACAATTCTCACTTAAAAGGTCCCATGATAAAAAACCCAGTCATCCAACGCGGGACGATAAACCGACTTTCGTATCATCTATCAATCGTACATGGAGAAGCCAGCAGGGGATCTGCTATTAAATTCGTCATTTCCCATCAATGAACACACAGAACACAATAAAACACAGTGTAACATTCTTCATACAAAAAATTAAAGGCAGGAACGACACGGTGTCTGCAGTTGGAATAGTGTCTATCAACAAATAAAAAGAGACGCCTACGACATCTTAAATAGAAAAAACAATTACATTCATGACATCTCACAGTGGTTTTTTTGGACGCCATCTCGATCTGGTGTTTCGACATTGAATGACAGTATTAATTTCATTTTGTATTACCGCATGCAGAGCACCTTATAGACTATAGTGTATTGGGTGGGTAGGATTCTCCCAACTACATACATATAGATAAAGAAAGACGACAGAATAATATCAGGACGGCAACCAATCGGTTGTCTTTTAAAGTGAAGGCACATGAGCATATAGGTTTTCTCCTCTACCGATCGTTATTTCTCTTGACAAAGGTTATTTTGTTTCATCTGCCAAGCCTTTTTCCAACTATGTTGGGGTCGGCGTCCAGTCTTATCGGATGCAGCTGAATACCAGTATTTTACATGGAGCGACTGCCTATCTGAACTCCTTGTAGAGGTGGGTGGAGGTGTGGGGAGTTACTGGGTAATACGATACCCCTTAGTAAGACTGGTTGTCAGACTGTCAATTTAAAGATCTACGAATGACAGCCGGGAGCAACGACTTAACGTACTTTCCGAGGCACGGAGGGTCTCGGTACGTAAACATGGTCACCCATCCACGGACCGACCACGGCAAGCGTAGCTTAACCTGATCGATCGACCCGTGCGGCTGTTATTACTTAGTCACGAGCAACGAGCCCTAAGTTTATTTTGTTTATATGTATATATAATATGTATCCTATTTATTCTTGTAATTTATAGTTATTTTCGTGTTATCTATTCTTTATATTGCACCTGCCATGTTTTCTCTCTGCATCACCCTAAGGTTGATTGGTAGAAAATACCTCAGGCATTAAGTCCACCGATGGTGTGTATGTTTGTTTTTGTATTTCACTTGTGCATAAAGTTTTAACAAATAAATAATAATTCTGATGCTGCGTTAGTAGGTTGAGTAAATCTTATATACAGCACATCAAGCTGCTACAATCTATCTTTAATATATCTTTAATAGATTTTCAACTTTATCGCTAAAGCATTAAGTTCAAGGTTGATTGGGAAAATTTGACAGTTTTGGGTAGCTTGATGTGCTGGCATCTGTACCTAGAATATAAACAAATAAATATTGGTGAAGCTACTCGTCCTTTGGGTAAGTGCAGCGCTAAAAAGACTTCTATGTTCTACGATCTTCTAAACCATATTCATTACTTATTTCTTTTAGGTTCCTTTTTTAGAGAGAAGAAGACTGCTAGAGAATACCTAGTGGAGGTGGTAACAGCTCCTGGATGTAAATTTCACGTCAATCAAATTCAGCTTTTGCGTCTAACAAAAAATCAAACAGGACAAATCAGCAACTCAGGAGAAAGCTGTAGAAGTTTCAGAAAGAGAAACCATGGCCCTATTTAATATAACTAAAAATGCGACATATTTGTGAAATGATGATATAATTGTCATATTATAACGACAGGTGATGTTTAATAAAGCACAAAGTGTATGGAAGAAACTTGTTGGATTTTCACATTGTCCCCAGGAAACTAAGATGACTAAGACACTAAAACAATCAACCAACATACAGAATACTGATACACAGTCAAAAGAACAAGATACCGAATACCAATACCAATTACTACACAGTTACCAGCATCGATGGGAACCCATCAGGCCATATCTGCAAGTCAACACAACTTATCAATTGTCTCCAGCACATTAAAAGCCAGTCATTTAACAATCCCGGGTGAGATGGAGTCACGTAACGAATTCGGATTGGTGCATCTTTCTAATGAACTATTTAATGTCAAACGTCTCGATAGAAGGTGCAAGGTATGGGTGGTAGCGATGTAAGATGTATCGATTCCCTAACTACCCATCAGATATGGTTTCTGGTCGGGTATGCTTGTTGACCCATAACTAAAAAATTCGTGAGGATACTTACTTTTCCCAATGACCTGCGTCTTCAAAGAAGTGCTACTTCTCGTAATATTCGGAGGTCCTAGAACTGAAATTGTAATTTTAAAAAGAGCAGTCCACAACAGACAAAAAAAACCCTTCCACAGTAAAAATATCTAATTTAGAACCTTTCCAAGGAACCATTTGAAATGTTTCCTCAAAAAAAGTTTTTTATTCTAAAAATCACCCCTCTTATCATTTGCACCACACACGTTTGTCGTCGACCGGCGCCTGCGCCACCGTGTCACAACAAAATAAAGCCTGTCCCGACCCAGTTCCCACAGTAGCCGATACTTAGACATGTCACCAAATATTGACAAACAGAAGGTCAATCATTGACTGCCTCGCTTGTCTAGTGGTCGCAAGCGCTGCTGCTGAGCATGAGGTCCTGGGTTCGGTTACCGGATCGTTCAGAGTGTTATTAGGATTTTCCTTCTGGAATTTCTCAGTAGCAGCCCGTAGTCTGGATTTGTGCCCAGTTGATGACAAAAGCTTGCCTCCCATTACATGAGACTCAAAATGACATCATGATTTCTGGCAAATGTCTTCGGGGAACATAGGGTCATGTAATGTTTATATAGAAGGCCAACCACTTCTCTTGTCATCTATTAGAAACTGTGGCATCCAAATTGCAATAAGTAAGGGTTTAACACGTTGGCTACCATATACTCGTAGTAACTTTATTATATGCCCATCGCCACCATATAAAATTGTAGGTCAACAAGTATACAAGTACCCAAAACAAATTCTATTAAAATTCTTTTTCTGATTAAATAGTGTTTTACTTCAAATGGCAAAGAATTTAACCCCTCCCACCTTCCACTGCCACTCTTCTAGCTCGTTACAAATCGCTTAAATCAACTACGAGAATACTCTTAGTTGGCAGTGGAGCCCAGATCTTATATTACGAGTATTCGCACGAAATCTACAATCCATTTTACCAAATTGTTGTCATCATGATCGTGACTTTGTCATCAGCCGACAACAGACGAGTAAAATGGGAATTCTGTATTCATCTCTTCTGTGGATGTGTCGTCCGAAATTGTAAACTGGTTAAGTTTTTTCTCAACACGCTATCGAAATAACTCATGTTTTAAATAAGTTATCTAGAAACGTGTTGGTATTAATACTTGGCTCTTAAAGCGGTTTTCCGTAATGAAGATTGATTTTGAGAAGTTCTTGGCATATGACTATGAGAGTATCTTGGAGAATTTCTGATGAATTACACTGGAGAAAATAATTTGATCAATTTTATTTTATTTGCATATTCTGTAGGTACATTTTTGTCATTGTCATTTGTTAATTTTGTATGTTAAAAAAAAAAAAAAAAACTAGACAGTCTCCTTAAAAAAATGACGCCTTAGGTTTTCACATCCATAATTAAAAAAATACCCAAAGAAAAAGTGTACAGGCATCTTCTGGAAACGTTCGTTCCATCGTAGACCTCATCCATCGCCTCCCATAAGGCGAGATCGAGATCAAAAACAAGTCCATCAGGCTACAAAAAAAAAATCTTCTCGAATAAAACCTTTTCTTGAACAAGTATTCAGTGTTAGAATAATATGATTTTCTTTTACTTTACATATGCTGCAGGTTACATGAGTTGCTACCTACCTCCATGCAATAAAGACGTGTTGTAATATGTCTTCTTTTGACACATCAATGAAAGTTCTTACAAAACCTGTTTGAATCTCAGAAACTAGAATTAATATTCCATGACACACGATAAGTTGTGTGATCGTACTTTCAAATTGTCGCCGATACGGTATCCTAAGCAATTGTTGTGAAACTTGTTTAGCCACCAATTAGTAGATATTAGGCATAAAATGTTTTACACGCAAAAAATGGCGTTGACTCCATGTGAATGAAAGAAAATTGTTATTTTGTCACGGGTTTCGAAAAGACGTATCGCAGTAAAGCATGGAGGATAGAGAGAGACACGACTGTCACATGAGAATCCAACAGAGAAAGACTTGGTTCTATTTTGTTTTTGGAACTGTGGCGGCATCTACAACGCCACATACAAACTACGCGTCAAAGACCTGACGTCACACAAATCCTGCATCACGCAAGTAGAGTTTACCACGCGACTGGCATATATACTTCCCGACATCAACCGTACGGGCAGTAGCCCACCAGATGCAACACCCGTCTAGTTAGAGGATCCTCTCTTTTCTATAGAGCACTTTACACCCTGTTCCACACCTTTATTGAACTAAGTATCTAGCAGAAAAATAATTGAGAAATTCTTCCGATCTTATATGATATTGTCTGCCAGATAGGATTGTGATTACAGGACGTAGTTTAGCTTCACAATCGCTGTTGGATGTTAGGTAAGTCATCGTCATCCCCATTCACAGGCCAACATCTCTCACAGCTGGGCATTAGTCTCATTTCTTGTGCCAATGCTCCTAAGCCAGCCTCATCCAGGTTCTACACGTACCCATGTTCAAATCAAAATTTAAAACAACATGGTACAATAAATGTTGCCATTATTCAGAAATAGGTACCTAAATGATAATTCATAGTATTATGTCTACATTACAAAATAGAATCGAATAATTAAAAATATTAACACTTCTAATCGATTGTGGTGCATACAAAAACTACTGATTAGCTAAAAGCTGTGATTTATATCTTCCTTTAGTTTTAACAGATATAAATAGTTATAATATTTTAATTAACAGGTAGTAAAAGATACGAAGACATAATATCTATTTAATAATGGGATGCAGATGAGTCACGATGGCTCTAAATACTTTAGTTATTATAACTAATATCTAAAACACTCCGCGCTCTTGTTACTTTTTCGATATCACAACAACGACAAAACTGTATTTTATATTTCCGGCAAAATTGGTGATTTTGTCCGCAGCTGCGCCTGCGTGGGGTTCGCAAATTATCCCACGGGAACGTATTACTGGGATAAAAGTATTCTACGTCCTAATCCTGGTCATAGTCTATTCATGTGCTAAATTTCATTGAAATCCGTTCAGCTGTTTTAGCATGAAGGCGTAAGAAACAAACAAAGTCATTTTCGCATTTATTATATTACGTATACGTATAGTTAGGATACTATAAGGTACACCAGAAAAATAAATTAAAAAGCAAATAATTTAAACACTACAAAACAGACAATAGGCGGCCTTATCGCTTTCTGCGAGTTTACCAATTCTTCTGTGATAATATTTTTACATGTAACTTAATATTTGCATTAAATATCTAAATAGCCAGTAAAAATATTTGAAGTGAATATTATGGATGTGACCTTTGCCAAAATAAAAAATACAAAATGGTGGACAAAAATGTTTTGCATATTATTTATTGTTGATTCGTGACTGTCAACAGCGAATCCCAATTTTGCAATTACTATTACAACTATCCATTGTATGGAACAAAAAATTAAAGATTCGCCAGCGAGACGAATGTCAAATTATATTAATTGCAATGACACCGTGCAAGCGTGTGAATCCCCAATTTGAAGGAAAAGGACGTGACGTAACGGTTCGCGATTTTTGTGCGCACACGCATGTTGTCTATGATAGAATTTCCATTTTTTTTTAATTTTTAGTTTTTTATTCTGCAGGGAAGCTGCTTGTCATCTGCGTAGATACTTTCTGGAATATAATAAAGTTCTTAATTCTATGCTAAGACCTGTATACATAGGAAACTAGTATTGGATTTAGATGTGAAGCTTTGTTTGTTACCTAAGTTAATTTATTCATTTGTTATTATGAATACTTCATAAATATTCTACTTCACATTTTAGAGAGATCAACAAGAACCTCATTTATTAGGTAGTCTTAAATCACAAACATATAGGGTGACTGGTAATTAGTGACCGATACTTAAACACATGATTGTACCTACTTATGATAACAAACAACTTTTACTATGGGACCTGCTGCTTTCTACATTTTGACCAGTTATGCGAACATGAATGTATGGGACAGGCGATTTTTTTTTCACGATTTCAGGTTTGGTCCCATAGTAAAAGTTGTTTGTTATCATGAGTACCGGTTTTAAGTATCGGTCACTAATTACCAGTCACCATATATACAAATTTGGAACGAGTATTACCTGTGTGATATTACTTATCTCTACAATAAATAATTTAAGTTAGGTATTACCAATGACGTCACGTTGTATATAAACAGACTTGTGAGTTGGTTTTCCCACTATTTTTAATTCTTGTCACACGATTTTATTTTACATAAGATTGATTCTAATTAGTTAATGATTGTGATGTCACAGACAGCGAAGAAATCTGAGCAAATACTCGTTTTATAATCTGACAAATTATAAATCATAATAATTTTATAATCGTTTGATTAAAGTTAATTAAATTCACATCAACATAGTTACGTAAATTCAACAAAAATAATTTTGTTTATTAGCCAATAAACACACCTTTTGGAGGTGCTTTACGATCGATGTTGGGCAAAATGCAAAAGTAAATAAAGGAGCTACATTTTTGCCTTTCTAAATAAAATAAATAATTAGATACTACACTCTTTAAGACAATTTTTTGTTACGACTAACAATCTCAATTCTATTCGATTTTTCCCTACTAAAAACAAAATCGAAACTTCAAAAGTTGACTTTACATTAAATGTCAAATTATAATAAGGCCAGTAGGTATTCAACAACAAAAATAAACACAAATCTTATGTGACTACATTGCCTAATCTTTGCACGGAATAATCGTAATAATGTGACCTCTTCACACATAATTCTATCTCCACACTCAACATCTGTCCTCGATGCGAATTAGTTGCTTTACGACATTATAAATAAAAAATCTCTTGAAACAATATTGCGTTACACATCGTGTACATACTCAAAGGCCATTCCAATTAAAGTAATCGACATTTGCATAGAAAATGCGCGTATCAATACGAATTTACGGATGAGATAGGGTTTTGGTGTGGTGTAAGTGAAAAGCTTTGGCTTTATTGTGACTAAATACATGCCTATAGACAGCCTGGCTGTTCCTATTAGCGGTTGTTGCTAAATTCAATCTTTATGTAAATATGTACATCTCTTGCTCAATTTCTCATAGTTTTTCCGGTGGAGACTGTGTGACGGAAAACTGAATAGCAGTCTGTATTTCTACAGTTCCATTCTTTTGAACAGTTTTGGTTTCAGCATTGACTAAAGCCCCGAATTTTTTGTTATTCAGTTATCCATATTCCCTACCTTTTTAAAACTAACTCAGTCTACCGCAGGCCAGTTGATATTTTAAGTTTCCTTCTCAAAACTATTAAATCCATCCCCGCTACATCTCATGCCTCAATTGCCTACAATGTAACTACTCGTCACCTGATTATCTCGCCGCTCACGGCGGTCGGTTTTCCTCTAAAATTAAACAAATCCACAACGACGGTGTTTTGTCAACTCGTGACTATTGCCAAGGCCGCGGTGATCATCAGCGGTTTAGGGTTGACAGTAGAATGGATGAATAATTTACTAAATTTGTTCTCGGTGAGTTTTGAATGCCGTGCTAGTTTGAGTCGCATAGGCTCGTGTTCTTGCTATAGGTACCTACCTATTTCATAAGATTACATATAGCATGTCGCAAAGGGTTAATGTCAATGGCATCGCCACGCATTTTGAATCATTGGTGACTAATGACAAGATTTATATTAAAAATAAGTAAGACATAAAAGGTTATTTAATCGAAACTGACTTACCTACTAAATTCCTTTTAATTGCACTTACTTACGTTATCTTAGAATTCCAGGTGTTACGAAGTGTTCGAGGCTGAACATTCAATTCTACGGAATTTTCAACACAATATCGATCAATACCGCCCGGTATGTGGACATTCAAGCATAAAAATTATACAGTGGCGATTAGGTTATCACATTAATTGAAATCATGTAACCAGTAGACCCAGGATTCCGGACCCCCAGCGTTGAAAAACCAATGCTTGAAATTGGCGTCTTTTTTTTATCGCGGCCGTCAACCAAATCTTGTTTTTCTATTACAGAATAGTGTAACAAACTAAAATTATTTGACATGCATATCTCTAAACTCAGCCCGATATGTGATATAAGAGTTAGAAGTTTGTATGTATTTATTAGGTTTGTAGGCAATTTGTGACTCCCAACGCACGGGAGGAGGTGTACCGAATATTCAAATATCCAAAAACATTTGACGGCTATCTATTTTGTGGCAACTTAACACTAACCTTCTACTTAGGAGTCGAACCTTATCGTCACTCTGTATAGTTTTGTCTGCTTGAATGTCCACATATCGCCCCTGATCGATTGTGAAAGCACTACATTGCTTCATCCAAAAATTATAAAAATTCCGAAGAATTGATTCTTCAGCTTCGAACACCTCATAACACCTGAAATTCTAAGCTAAGGGCAGTTAGTGAGGTTAAAAGAAATTTCGTAAGTTCGTTTCGATTAAATAACCTTTTAATATCTTTATTATTTTTATTATAAATCTTATCATTAGTCACCAAAGAGTCAAAGAGGTGTCGCTGATATTAAAAATAATATCAAACAGATGCAAAATACCCAATGCAATACAATTAAATAATATAATTATGCAAAAGACAGATAATATTCAGTCTATTATTTTATTGATTTTAATTTACCAATTAGTTAAACTAATAAATCTTCTCACGCGAAGTCAATTAACTTTGTATAATACAAATGCTTGTTTTGACTGCATACACTCGTATTTTGAAGTTACGGTGAAAGTGTATATATTTTTTTAAGAATGGGATACTAAGTATAATTACCGAGAGAAATATTTGATTCTTCATTCATACATGACATCGTTGTATTTCTTGTTCATTCTCTAATAATAAAAATTGTCTGATTGCTTTCATATAATAAAAGACATTGGCAGACTTTTCAAAAGTAGCGTAGAAATTGTTTTGATAGATTTTTTGCCTGTCTGCAACATTTGCTTGCATTGTTGCATTGAAAATATTTTAACAAAATTGCTATAGTAGGTACCTATCGGCCGAGTACAAGGCATTTAATTGAACCTTATTTTTTCATTGTATGTAACACTTGTTTGATTTTTAGCTGAGCGAGATTTTTTTCTCTTCAAGCTGATAAACAAAGTATTAATCACCTTTTAGAAAACTAACTTTTATTTAGATTAAATTGCAAAACATTTTGAATTTAAAAATGTATTATTTTTCAGCTCTTATATCTCTTAGCGTATTATAGTGACACACTTGCTGAAAATCACGCGACAGGAATTCCTTGTTCTAAGTATGTGTTTTCTATGAAAATTGTCGACGTAATTTTTGGCTTAATCCGACTAATATTATAAATGTGAAAGTTTGTGAAGATGTTTGGATGTTTGTTACTCAATCACGCCAGAACAGCTCAACCGATTTGGACGAAATTTTGCACAGAGATAGATTATATTCTGGAATAGCACATAGGATACTTTTATCCCGGAAAAATGTACGGTTCCCGTGAGATAATTTCCAAAATCCACGCGGGCGAAGCTGCTGGCAAAAGCCAGTGATCCATAAGTATTTTGAAAAGCATGGCAGGCGTAACTCGCCCAATATTTCGTCACGTAATTTAGGCATATGACGTGACGTCTACCTGTTTCTACATTTAGATCACTACACATACTTAGGTACTAATCGTCTCTTCATTACATCATTTCCATCAAAAAGATCATGCAACAAAGGAGCAGTCACTCCAGCCGGCCAGCCCTACACCACTGATGACAATTGCGGGTAATCACGGCTGATGACGTCACGCGGCGTGCAGCGGTGCAACCTTCACGCCTGTCAACTGATTGCGAGACATTCGATTCGAGTTAGGTACTACACACACTAGATGAGCCGCGGTCGTGCGATGCGTAACGCGTAGAACTAAGTAGGTACAAAAAATCACGATTTTCTTGATAGGTACATGGTATAGTTAACATTATAAGCAGGTTCATTATGTAGCTACTGATTTAAATCCAAGATCACCTGTGAACTCTAGAGTAAGATCTAATAGTCCTCCAGACCGAATTTCGGCCATGGCGGCCTATTTCAGCGGAGACTAGCCATCGACCCTGGGTGAAACTCTTTCTTCCCTCAAATTCATAGTCCAATGGGACAGCAATCCGACACGACTGGAAAGCATGCGCAGGACCAACGGCTTAACGTGCTTTATATTAGGATCTACATTCACACTGGAGTAGGTATAGTAAAGGTCTAAAACAGAACTAGGATAAACTCCAAACCAAATAAGCAATTTGAAGTTTAAAGCTTTAAAATAACAAAAGAGACTTAATATCCTTATGGTACAATAATTAATAGTACAAAGTACTTAGCAATGTGTTTAGCAGAAGATCCTCAAAACATATCACTGTCATTGTTAGACGCATCACAGAGACACATTGAATAGCAGACATGATGAGCACAGGTAAAGTCTTGTAGTCGATTTTTGCTCGATCATCAATCTGCCTAACCAACTATCTTGGGGTCGGCGTCCAGTCTAACCGGACGCAACTGAATACCAGTATTTTACATGGAGCGACTGCTTATCTGACCTCCACAACCCAGTAACTGGGTAATACGATACCCCTTGGTAAGACTGGTTGTCAGACTTTCGGGCTTCTGACCCGTAACGACTGTCAAAGATCCACGAATGACAGCTGGGACCAACGGCTTAACGTACTTTCCGAGGCACGGAGGAGTCTTGGTTGGTAAAGATGGTCACCCATCCACGGACCAATACCGGAAAGCGTAGCTTAACCTGATGGATCAACCCGTGCGCCTGTTATTACTAAGTCTCGATTTTTGCTCGACCATACTGTTCGAAATTTATTAGACCTGACAAAAATTATGACTCGTCCATAATTGGATCATACGCGATTTTTGCGTCTTCGGTGTCCTCAAATCGATTCGGTGTGTGTAATGCTTTAGTTAAGTTGACATTGCTCGTGGTCACATTAGTTGAATTAAATCATAATTTGGAACAAAAAAAGCATAATAAAAACACTATTAGGCAAAGCATAATGTGAAATATAGTGTGTTGCTGTTCGATTATTACATTTCATAGATTACTAGGGCTAAGTAATGATTATTATTTTATTATTATTATTACGAGCCTGTTAGGTCACACTGCAGGGCAAAGAACTCCCTTCCGTCTTTCCATTTTTTCCTGTCTCTTGCTACATCTGGCCAATCCTTGAGATAGGCGTCAATTGGACGCCTATCGTCAGCCATTTCTTTCTGGGCCTACCGCGTCACCGATTCCTGCTATTCGGAATCCAGTCGGTGGCTACTTTTGCCCATTTCTGTTGCGACATGCGGCAGATGTGGCCTGCCCAATTTCACTTTAGTTTGGCGGCTGTAATGCCCACGTCTGCGATTTGTATTTTGGAACTAAGTATACTGTTCCGATTGCGGTCTTGACTTTGAATCCAAGTATACTTCGTTCCATTACTCGCTGGCAGACCCCGATTGACTTTTGACGTTTCCTTAACGACCACGTTTGCGATCCGTAGGTGAGGGTGGGAATGTAATGATAATCGGTAAATATATATATTTAAACTATTTTTTTTTGCTTGCTTGTTTACCCACTCACAAGTCAGCATAAAAAAACATATACCACAATTCCCGGGAGGTACATACATTTGAATAGTTATTCATATTGAATAGTTTTATTTTTTTATCATTACTTTTGGGTGAGCCTAGTAGTTAGGTTTAATGGCGACCTCCGTATTAGTGAATTTATACATTGTATGTAATGCATACTTAATTTGTACTTGACATTAGCCACACGATTTCCTAGGTCAACGGTTAATTTAATTTTAACCACCCATTGTTCAGCTTGCGTGTTCGGCATCATCAGCAGCTTGTAGCAGTCCACTGTCAGATATAGGCTTTTCTAATCCCATACCATTTGACTCGATCCTGCGAAGATCATCGCTCCACCTAGCCTGCGGTCCTATAACAAACGGTCCTATAGCAAACATTTCGCGGTCTGCACTCAGGTAATAACACATCTACCCCTATTGTCCAGAATATCCTAGAAATCATCATCAAAACTCCAAACTTACGAGTTCGAACCACTGTTCTCAAAACGGTGAAGGAAAACGTGAGGAAACCGGCATGTCCTAGAACCAGAAACTCGAAGGCATGTGACGTCTACTAACCCGCATTGGGCCCGCGTGGATTACGGACCACTCTCTCTCACAGAGAGGAAGCCTGTGTCACAGCAGTGGGGACGTTCTAAGCTGATCATGCACCATCAATCTGCACCCTAATTGCATAACACACTATTAATCGGAATCTGAATAAATTTGAAGCAAATTGCAAATCCATTGCTTCACATGTTCGAGAAATGTTAATTTAACGACGCTCAACAACGTAAATAACGCAATGAATGTTGTTGAACTGTCAAAATCAAACGGATTCCGATAGATAGTCATCATCATTCTCCTGCCCTTGTCCCAATTTATTTGGGGTCGGCGCAACATGTCTTTTTCTTCCATACTTCTCTATTAGTCGTCATCTCGGTAGTCACTCCCTTTCTGGCCATATCATCTTTCACACAGTCCACCCATCGTTTCTTTGGTCATCCCTTACTCGTATAGCCCTCCACGTTCATACTCAACACTTTCCTGACGACATTTTCCTCATTCCTCCGCATCACATGCCCATACCATGACAACCGATTTCCACACAACTTTTCAGTCACCGGTGTCACTTTCAGACTTCCTCTTACATACTCATTTCTTATTCTATCCATTCGCGTAATACCACACATCCCTCTTAGCATTCTCATCTCGGCTGCATGCAATTGCCTTTCATTCATTCTTTTTATGGCCCAACATTCTGATCCATACAAGACAGCAGGTCTAACCATTGTTTTATAAACTTTCCCCTTGAGTTTAAGGGTAATGCGGGAGTCGCAGATTGTTCCCGTGACCTGCCGCCATTTCATCCATCCAGTGTTAATTCTGTGCTTAACATTCCGATTCCGATAGATAGTGTATTACGCAATTGCCCCGGGTCGGTTATCAATGAAATGGTGAAGTTACTTATTTACCAGTTTGTAACAAATTATAGATATATACCCAGATTTCAAGGTGACGATGAAGATCTAGTTTCAAGAAGCCTAGTAAGAAGTAGGTAATATTATTATAGATCATTGCGCTAATCGTGCGCAATGTTGTTCGTCTTTTGTTTGAAGGTAAGCATTGTTTTGCTATTGTCTTAAAGTTTGATTGCTATCAGATATTGATCATTTTTATGATGAAATCGGTCCGTCTGTGATGCGAGCAGTCGTGTGGGTTCCATCATTGAGTAGTGAAAGTTAAACATGGTATTAATCAGATGCATTTTGTTCGTAAGTTCTTTGACTAGTATTTTGATATGATAGTGCAGGCAGTTAATATTTAGCTCATCGTCTGACTAGCCTTTTGCCAACTATGTTGTGTTCGGCTTCCACTACGGATGCAGTTACCACTACCAGTAGGTACAAGTACTTATTGACTACTTATAAGTCGCTACTACTAAGCTACTGGGTAATACGACACCCTTTGGTAAGACTGGTTGTCAGACTTTCGGGCTTCTCATTATTCGTAGCCGGGACCAACAGCTTAACGTGCTTTTCGAAGCACGGAGGGGTCTTGTAAAGATGGTCACCCATCCACGGACCAACCACGCCAAGCGGTAGCTTACCCTGATCGATCGACTCGTGCGGCTATTATTACTTGGCCACAGGCCCCTCTTAGTTCATATTTAGCTACAAATTAACTAATTTATTTCGAGTTTTACTCTCGTCGTTAGCCCCGTATTCGGGTGCTCGAAAGACTTTATTCGAATTCTGTCACCCGATGCGTTATTTACCAGAGGTGCTGAAAAGTTTTGAGCCTAAGTACCATCAAGTGTCATTATTGTCTTGCGCTGCATAATACTAATTTGCGAATACCCTCTTTGGTATATACAGTTTCAAGTCATTAGCATCATTACGCTTTTAGTAGGTAATTAATCTTTGAACATCTTCATGTCTCAGCCATCCGCGGCCCATCACTAGGCTCAAAACTTTTCAGCCTCCTGGTACACCGGATGTAACACTCTTAAGAGCGCTATTCGTGCCCAGATTTGCTATAGAGTTTAAAAAAATATATTTAAATGTCGTTTGCCCGAATTCCATAGGTAATCGAATTCGGGGGAACGACCAAATGTATTTGCGCTATAAAAGCGGATTTCCCCTAGTTTCGGAGTATAGTTCCGTACTTCAAACGGAGATTTCAGATTATAGATCTTTTCCTACTTTAAATGCAGTAACAGCGCCTGATTCTTCACAGTTTCCATCCAACAGCTTTCCTCATCAGTCTGAAATCATCAAAAATCCACAACCTTCACAATTTTCCTGCAAAAGAAACCCCTTGTTACAACCGTCTACTAATTACATTTCGAAAGCTCTCTCACAATTTCCCATAACGAACCTAACTTCATTATTTTAACAGAACTTATTCACAGAACGTTGCAGTGAACTATTTTTCTTCAATCAACACGTATGCATTAAAACTTTCGGCAAACACGAGCAAGTATTACGAAAAAAATAATGTGAAGTGAGAACTTTAGGTTACGAGTGAGAGTTCCGTATATAGGGTGACTGGTAATTAGTGGCCGATACTTAAACACATGATTGTACTCATGATGACAAACAACTTTTAATAAGGGACCAAAGTCGAAATCGCGAAAAAAAAGCAGGTGTTCCCTACATTTTGACGAGTTATGCGAACATAAATGTTCGGAACAGCAGATTTTTTTTCGCGATTTCAGGTTTGCTCCCATAGTAAAGTTGTTTGCTATCATGAGTACAATCATGTGTTTAATAAGTATCTGTCACTATACGTAATTACCAGCTACCCTATACGTAAACCCGCGGAATATCATGACGCTTCCAATGACACCTTGTTTGTCAAAATACGACTAGTAGTTTAGGAGTTATGAGGGAACAGATGAACATACATACATAGCCTGCTAAAATCATAACCCTCCTTTGGCTTTGCCGTAGTCTGTTGAAAATTGAGTATATTATGTTGATTTATTTTTAATTCAACGTCATGTAGATGTCGATCTGACAGTAGAAGTCGCTGTTGTCTTTGAAAAGAACAAATTTACAAAGTTGAAAAGCAGGAATAAGAAGATAGATAAGGGTAGTTGGTTGGTAGAAGGTCAGGTACCTACTTATAAGAATTTTACCAAAATGGTTACAACAGAAGTGTTATAGTGGAAATCGGTTGTCATGTTATAGGCTCGTGATGCGGAGTAATGAGGAAAATGCCATCAGGAAAGTTTTGAGTATGCATGTGGACGGCTATAAAAGTAGGAAAAGACCAAAGAAATGATGGATGGACTGTGTGAAAGGTGATATGGCAACAAAGGAAGTAACTACCGAGATGACGACTAATAGAGAAGTATGGAAGAAAAAGATATGTTGCGCCGACTCCAAATAAATTGGGATAAGAGCAGGAGAATGATGGTTACTACAGAAGCAAAGCAGTTCACTCATTAAACCTCATCTTGAAATATAATACAATTTCTTAGCGTATGCCTAAGTCTATAAAAAAGTATATAAAATCAAACAAAGTATCTACCGATCCCATAATTCTAGAACTAAGATTTTGAATAACACCCCGTGGTAAATGAAAATAATTAAAGCTTTCATTCACGGAACCCCAAAAAACTAACAAAATAAACAAACAAACCAAAGACAATGAGCGTAGCATCATGAATCATAGAGTTTGGCAACACACGCTAATGGTACCAGTACCATAGACTTTTAGTTATGAAACTGTACTAAAATGTGTTTCTTAACTTTAGGTCATCGATCAAAAGCAGTGCAGCTAGATTTTTACGAGGTCAGACTTGATTTTGAGTCTAGATTTTAAGTGATTTGATGAATTGTTTTTATTGTTATGTAAAAGTTGTTTGTTTGTGGTGGAATTCTTATACATAGTATCAACTTTAGGTTTATTTATTAAGGGGTAAATAGCTCCGATTTTGGTTTTATTGGGTGAAAACTAGATCATCTTTGCAGTGTTAGTTTATTAAATATCAGGGACTCACAAAAATATTCAAAAAAAAAAAAAAACCGTTGAAACGTAAATGTATTAGTATCGTAGTACGTATACCTATATATACAGGTGTCTTAGAAATTTACCGACTATTGTAGGTAATGACAGCTTTGATCAAGACCTCCCAAAATAACAAAACATCTCGGCTGACCCATTTCAAAGTCTAGTAAGTTACACTTTTTACAAAAATCGTTTTATTGCATATTCTTGCTAACCTAGTAAGTCCTTACTAAATACAAAAACATAGCGTTAAAAACTCACAAATAAGCAGATATATTTAAGAGGGCTGTCGCATTTTGTCACCTCTCTCGCTCACACTTGACCAGATTTTTAAGAATGTTAAATGAAATAATGCTTTTTTGAAAATTGTGATCAATTAGCGAACTAGTAAATAATATTAATTTAATAGGTAATTATTAAAAACACATTTTTATTGTATAAAATTTATTTAATCATAATACTTTTTGAGCTGAGTTCATTAGTTAACACAAATGTGTTTTTAATAATTACCTATTAAATTAATATTATTTACTAGTTCACCAAATGATTACATTATTCAAAAAAGCATCTTTTTATTTAACAATCTTAAAAATTTGGTTTCGTGTGAGCGAGATATCTGAGATTTTTTTTTTACTTTTGGAAGTCGGTTTAATTTTTTGCTAAAATGTTGTTATTTTTCACTTTTTAGTTGTGGTACCTACCCCCCACAAATTCGAATACCACTACCTGCTATGTAAATAACAGTGATAGGAAGTTATTAAAACAGCATCCGCATAGATTAAAACACATCCACATATACTAAGTGGGAAAAATACGCAATATTGTTGTTTAGGTTACAAAAGAGCAAACGAAATCATAGCGATCAATATTAATTAAATACTACAAAATTAGTACCCAATAGCTCGATAGATGGCGTTGGCATCGAATTAGAAGTCGCTATGGTTTCGTTACCCGCTCGTAGTATATAGTCTATGATAAAATTTTGTTTGAGGTGAGCATTACAGTACATATATGGTTCACTGTGATTCGGTACAAGTTAATTATACGAGATTCATTACCAGTCCAGTGTTTTGCTTCACCACCCGTTCCAAGTCGACCTTGGTCGTGTTCATGGTCCTTCGAGCTGGGATGGTCGGGAGTGTTTTTGGTGGTCTCCGGTGGTGGTAGAGATTACCACCCTTCGCGTCATTACTGGGCAGTGGATCGCTGTCCAGAGCATCCCCTTCAAGTGGGTACACCAGGTGAGAGGTGCCAGGAGCTGGAGGTGGAACTGGTTGGAGCAGCCAGTGGAGCGTGGTGCAGCACTACTGGTGGCAGCTACAACCGGAGGAACGACGCAAGGGAGGAAAAGACGGCAGATCGTGGTCAAGCAGAGGGCGCCACTTGCATGTGGTGCATTACATCACGACGACGCAGCGTCACGAGGTGTCAGCAGTCAGTGTCAGTGAGTGAGTTGCGTGGAAAAATTGTGAGTACAATTTTCAATCTTATTGTCAGGAAGAATTTAAATTTGAAGATTTAAAAAAGTGTTTTGAACTTTATTATCATTAGAAAAACTAACTTAGACATTCTTGAGTGATTTGGAACTTGTAAATCTTTAAAGAAAAAGTGGTCGAGACGAGAATTCTATAACGAAATAAAGTGGCAAAAACTTGTAAAATTTTAAAATCTTATTCGAGACAAAGTTGTGAACGTAAAAAGTGGAAGAAGATTGTTTTTAGTGGACATTAAGTTTAGCAAATACCTACTTATATATATATATATTCTTCCACCTTCAATTATTTTTGTTTTTTGTGTGGATTTTATATTTGTGGGGCACCTACGTGTTTTTTATTTGTGTGTGTCATTTCTCGATATTTTGTGTTTTCTTGTAATTTGAATTATTGTGTACAAAATGGATTCATTAAATGACATCCAAGAAGACGTGAGGGCAAAGATTAACAAGGCTATTACGAATTTCAAAAAATGTCCAAAAGATCGTCGTACTGTGTCATACCTTGAAACACGCTTAGAAAGTTTAGAACAACAGTGGCAATTATTTAGTAAGACTCACGTTACAATAATTAGCGAAATGAAAAAGCCAGATTTATATAGTTCAAATTACTATAAAAACTGTGTTTATGATGATGTGGAAGAATTATATATACAATTCAAAAGCGATTTAAAGGAATTAATAACGAAATGTAACGTCCAATCTGGTGAACCTAACAGTAGTCCGGGATCTGGTGGGAATAGTAAGGAACTGATTAATTTTAGATTACCAGAGGTCAAAATACCAGTTTTCTCAGGTAAATATATTGAATGGAAAACATTTCGAGACTTATTCGTAGGTTTAATACACAACAATAGTAGGTTAGATGATGCACAGAAACTTTATTACCTGAAAGGATATTTAACCGGGGATGCGGAATACTTGCTGAGAAATGTCGACGTGACATCTGAAAATTACAGGGCTAGTTGGGATAAATTAGAGTCTATGTACAATAACAAAAGATTTCTAGCGAACGGAATTTTAAAAAGGTTCTTAAATCAAAAGGGTATGACTAACGAGTCCGCAACAGACATAAAAAGACTCATTAGTACAACATCTGACTGTTTAGACTCAATAAAAAATTTAGGAGTAGATGTGTCGTCATGGGATATCCTAATTATACACATTATCAGTGCTAAATTAGATCGAGAGACTAGAAGGGCTTGGGAATTGATGGTAGCATCGGATAAAACGGATGACTTACCTACTTTTGATCAATTTAGGGAATTTTTAGTGAGTCGATATCGAGGTTTAGAAAGCATAGAAACTAAAACAGACACCAGGATCCCAAAGGCTACTCAGGCACTTCATGTAATTAAAAACAAAAAGGTATCATGCGCATATTGCGCAGAGGATCATAAAATTAGTTCATGTCCTAAGTTTAGCAAAGAAAACAATGAGGCCCGCCGTAAGTTTGCCCAAGAAAAGAATTTATGTTTTGTTTGCTTATATAGTAACCACTCTGCAAAAAATTGTAGGAACACTCTTAGGTGCCAGGTGTGTAAACGCCGCCACCATTCATTGTTACACCCGCAGGGTGTGGTAGGATCGGATATTGGTGAAGGTAGTAGTGCTGCTCGCGCGGAAACCTCATCAGTAGAGAATGAGAGGAATAAGGCCGCCCATCAGGCGGAGGATAAACCACTAGTCTCATGTCTTGCGACAGGACACAGGAAAAGTGTATTATTAACTACAGCCTTAGTAAAGGCTGAGTCGAAGAATGGGACTTACCATGTGGTTAGGGCTTTACTGGATCAAGGATCCCAGGGTTCATTTGTCACAGAATCCATGGTTCAGTACTTAAGATTGAATAAAATACCGTCAAAAAATACGGTGTTAGGTGTGGGTGGAAATAAAGGTACAACTTCGACATCCATGGTGGTTATCAAGCTCCGTTCGAGAGTGAATCCTTCTGTTCAAATAAAAGTCGATGCTTACGTTCTGAAGTCGGTTACAGCTCTTCTCCCATCTTCAAGGGTAAGTCGGGTAGAATGGGTAGACTTGAGTGATAATGATCTGGCTGATCCGGAATATTTCAGACCTAATAAAATTGATATATTATTGGGTGCTGATGTTTACAGCCAAGTCATTCAGAACGGAGTTAAGAAGAATATAAGCGGTACTCTCTTAGCGCAAGAAACCACCTTAGGTTGGATATTGTCGGGTGTATGCGAAGTTGACAATAGGACTTATACTCACTCACAAATTACCGTGATGCATGCCAGCGTCCAAGATGATGAATTATTGAGAAAATTCTGGGAATTAGAGGAACCATCTGGAGCAAAAAGGATGCTGACGGAGGAGGAAACAAAATGTGAAAAGTTATTTATAACTTCCACTGCAAGAAATAAAGATGGCAGGTACATAGTACGATTACCGGTACGTGAACCAAACCTGATCGGTAGATGCAGTGAATCTAAAATGATTGCTGAAAAAAGGTTAAGGGGGTTAGAAGTAAGGTTAGGTAAAAACATCAAATTAAAAGCAGACTACACTCATGTCATGAATGAATATTTAAGGCTTAACCATATGGTAGAAGTAACAGAGCAAGAAAAATATAATAAAGGGGCTGTTTACTTACCTCATCACGCAGTAGTTCGTGAGGATAAAGACACTACAAAGGTGCGTGTCGTGTTTGATGCTTCCTGTAAGGGAACTAATGGCAGGTCACTAAATGATGATTTAATGATTGGTCCAACTTTGCAAGATGAACTCCGTCATACTGTAATGCGCTGGAGAGCACATAAGATATGTCTAGTGGCGGATATAGAAAAAATGTATCGGCAAGTTTTAGTGAATAGACAAGATACGCCATATCAACGGATACTTTGGAGAGATAGTCCTGAAAGGGAACTACAGGAGTATGAATTGATAACCGTTACATTCGGTACGGCCTCGGCTCCATACTTAGCTGTACGGGCGCTACAACAGTTGGCTTATGACGAGTGCGGGGATAATTCAGGCATAGCTAAAATAATTTTAAATGAATTCTACATGGATGATTTGATGTCAGGGGCTGAAAATATAGAAGATGGGTTTAAGATTTACACGGAATTAGCTCAAGTACTAGCGAAAGGAGGATTTAAATTGCAAAAATGGAAAAGCAATTGCAAAGAATTATTGAATAAAATTAGGGATGGAAACGATGAAGAATTAAGAATTAAAATAGACGAAGTAACAAAAATATTAGGACTTACCTGGGACGCTCGCGATGATTGTTTTCAATACTCTCTGGAACTCACGCCGATAACTAAACCTGTAACAAAAAGAAAAATTATCTCGGACATTTCACGTTTATTTGATCCGTTGGGGTGGTTAGCACCAAGCGTAATTCTAGCTAAAATGTTTATTCAAAAATTATGGTTAGCAGGGTTGGAATGGGATCAAGAAATTTCAAATAGTTTACTACAAGAATGGGAGACTTACCGCAATAGTTTAGCTTCTCTTGTTAGCATTAAAATCCCACGATGGTTACATATTGGTTCCAATATTTGGAAGTCGGAGTTGCATGGATTTTCCGATGCATCTAAAACCGCTTACGCAGCCGTGGTTTATCTTAGAGTGATTGATGACATGGGAAATGTTCACATCTCCTTAATCACATCTAAGACAAAGGTGGCACCCATTAAACAGGTGTCCATCCCGAGGTTGGAATTATGTGGGGCGGTTCTCACAGCAAAGTTGATTGCGGAAGTAGGCGAGGTAATGACTATACTAAAGACTGACTGGCATGCATGGACAGACAGTGAAGTCGTGTTAGCTTGGTTGAATTGTCATCCAAGTCGGTGGAAAACTTTTGTTGCAAACAGAGTTTCCGACATTTTGACCACATTGGATACACACCACTGGGCGCACGTATCGTCCAAGCAAAATCCAGCAGATTGTGCTTCACGCGGAGTTTCTCCATCGGAACTTAAAGATGTTTCACTTTGGTGGGAAGGTCCAAATTTCCTAAGAGAACCGGTAGTAGAATACAAAAGACCAAAACATCTTATTACACGTCTAGAAGAAGTTAAGGTGCATACGAGCATTCTAGATGTTTCATTTTGGAACAAATTTTCGTCGTTATCAAGGTTGATTCGAGTTATGGCTTATTGTCGTAGGTTTCTAAATTTAAGAAAAAATAAAGCGATAGGTGTTGGTGCTAGGTCACGACAGTTATCTAAACCGGAACTAGAAGCTGCCACAGAAATGTGTGTAAAGAGGTGTCAAGAAGAAGGATTTACCATCGAATTGGAGGAATTAAAAAATCATAAGTTAGGAAAAAGAAATGCAAAAATAGATTCATTGAACATATTTCTAGAGTGTAAAGGAATAATTCGTGTTGGAGGACGGCTTGAAATGTCACAATTAACTTATGAAAGAGTGCATCCTATACTAATACCAAAAGAATCATTTTTAACAAATCTTTTAATAGCGGACGCACATGAGAAAACTATGCACGGTGGTCCGCAATTAATGATTACGTACTTACGCTCCAAGTATTGGATCATGGGAGTAAAGGCTTTGGCAAAGAAGTATGTAAGAAGCTGTGTGAGGTGCATCCGATATACCGCTAAAGTAAGGACTCAACTTATGGGGCAGTTACCTCCCTCTCGTGTAATTCCTAACAAACCCTTTTTGTGTAGCGGAGTAGATTACGCGGGCCCGATAAGTATGCGAGTATCTAAGGGTCGTGGCAACAAGTCCTACAAGGGCTATATTGTTTTATTTATATGTATGGCCACTAGGGCTGTGCATTTAGAAGCAGTTAGTGATTTAAGCACTAGAGGCTTTTTGGCTGCTTTTAAGCGGTTTGTGTCAAGACGTGGTCGATGTGCAGAACTATATAGCGACAATGGGACTAACTTCGTAGGGGCAGCGCGCGAATTACTTCATTTATTTAATGAAGAAAAGTCAGCCTGTAACCCTGAATTAGCAGAAGAATTAGGGAATAATGGTACGGAGTGGCACTTCATCCCCCCTCATTCGCCAAATTTCGGAGGTCTGTGGGAAGCAGGGATTAAGTCCACTAAGCATCACCTTAAGAGAGTGATAGGGAATTCGACTCTTACCTTTGAAGAGATGATCACAGTATTGGCTCAAATTGAGGCATGTCTTAATTCGAGGCCGCTATCGTACGTGGAGGATCAGGATAAATTAACTATTCTTACTCCTGGACATTTTCTGGTGGGGGAGCCACTTGTTTTACCTCCCGATTCGAATTATGAAAAGGAAAACATTAATAGTTTAAGGCGATGGCAACTTCATCAGAGAATGATGCAAGATTTCTGGCGACGTTGGTCACACGACTACCTTCACCAATTTTTACAACGAAATAAGTGGTATTATAAAATTCCGGAACCATCAGTGGGTGAAGTAGTGTTAGTTAAAGAGGATGATATGCCTCCTGGCAAGTGGTTGCTAGGTAGGATTGAACAGAAACATCCAGGTTCTGACGGTCTTACACGTGTCGTAACTCTACGAACACAATCGTCTACTATAAAAAGACCTACGTCTAAATTATGTGTATTACCCGTATCCAAGTGAGACACGATTGTAAACACGATGTATTAGATATAAGCAACATGTCGAAGTTATTGTTTTAATTGTTTGTCAAGACTTATTGGTAATAATAGTTATAAGGAACTTTAAAGATGTCAAGGGTTTTGTTTAAATATTTCTGTAATTACTTCTCACCAAGGTTTGCGATATTGAAGGACATTCGGCAATAATGTCCTTGGTGGGCGGTATGTTTAGGTTACAAAAGAGCAAACGAAATCATAGCGATCAATATTAATTAAATACTACAAAATTAGTACCCAATAGCTCGATAGATGGCGTTGGCATCGAATTAGAAGTCGCTATGGTTTCGTTACCCGCTCGTAGTATATAGTCTATGATAAAATTTTGTTTGAGGTGAGCATTACAGTACATATATGGTTCACTGTGATTCGGTACAAGTTAATTATACGAGATTCATTACCAGTCCAGTGTTTTGCTTCACCACCCGTTCCAAGTCGACCTTGGTCGTGTTCAATTGTAGCTAACTCAAAAACTACCCAAGCAAAGTCAATAAAATTTATATGGGACCATCTAGGAAGTATATACCCTTTCAAACAAAAAAAAAAGTATTTCCAACTCGGTCCTTCCGTCTTGGAGTAATCGTGTAACATACATACAAAAAAAATACAGTCGAATTGAGAACCTCCTCCTTTTTGAAGTCGGTTAATAAAACACAGAAACATATTTTTAATATCCATGAGGTTGGCTTTATGTGACAAATAATTTTATGGCAATAATGTTTGCATATGGTTTCACCCATGAACCGCCGCGGCTAGTGTTTACATGGCGTAATCTAGAGGTTTAATTTTTACAGTAAACTTCGCAGTAAATCAGGCTGTATTTCAGCAATAATGCGTCGAATGTTGGCATCCAAGTGCTAAATTGTTTCTGGTCTATCGGCGTAGACATGCGACTTCACATATCCAAAATCAAAATCAAATCAAAATCAAAAATCATTTATTTGCCTGAACAAGGTACAGAAAGATGGTAAATATGTAAAAAAAAAATGCGCTCTTATTCTGCCTTTAATTTCGGCGTGCAAATATAAAATAAGTTTTACATTTTATTTAAATTTATTATTGATCATCATCATGCAGTCATTATACAGCCATTAAAATTTGTATTATTAAATTAAGTAAAAGTCAATATAATAATACTATTAAAAAAACTGATAATATAACAATAATCATAAATGTCAATAATAATCATGTCAATTATCGGAGAGATTCGTCACACAATAATAATAACAATAAGTTATAATTTAGATAGACGATGCAATTTACAAAACTTACATTTTATAATCTAAAAACTCATGCACACTATAAAAGCATTTTTCAATTAAAAACCTCGTCAAATTGCTTTTAAATCTAGAAAATGGTAGCGTTTTTATCGAATTTGGTATTTTATTATACATACATCCTCAGAGAAAATCCTGGAATAGCGTCAAATCGCACGAACGATGTTTTTACCATTCGTGAAATTAGTGGTTCGTCACATGTTTCTTTAAAAAAATTGAGCTTATAAAAAATTGTCCTTCAATAAATTAAGCCCTGGCGTTAGCCGCGGCGTTCGCATGTCCGAAATCATATTCAAACATTAATGCCATAGAATTATCTGTCAAATAACATTTTTCTGTAAGTTCTCCGCCTCTAAAAAAAAAAACACTCGATACCTGTAAATACAGAGACAAATATAATTATATCTTAATTTTTAACAAAGATAAGGTGTATCATGATGTGCCTCAACTATTAAGGCAAAATGGGTTTCGAAGAAGATATTTTTATAGCATTTCGGCTGCACGCAAAATAAATGTTTGTCCTCTAAAACTACAAATTTGCTCATACTTTTTCATGATTTAAAAAAATTCAAGATTTTCATTAGTAAATTATGAGGGCCAAAACACGATTGACACAATTTGGCTCGAAACAAATCAATCACAGTTTCCTCAACACATTAATTTTTTTTTGAGACAAACTGTTTTATTCGATTGTAATTAAAGCAATTTCAATAATACTTCGTCTTAAATTATACAGGGTTATTGGTAAAACACCAGCAACCTCTTAAGGGGTCATTGTACTCATCATTATGAACAACTTTTACTATGGGACCAAATCGGAAATCGCAAAAAACAGCTGTTCAATAGGTACATTTTGACGAATTATGCGAACATAAATGTACTGAACAGCTGATTTTTTTTTCGCGATTTCAGGTTTGGTCCACAAAGTAAAAGTTGATCATAATGATGAGTACAATGACCCCTTTAGAGGTTGTTGGTGTTTTACAAATAACCCTGTATATGCTCCGTTTGCCCATAACAATGCTTCAAACCCCATTACTATGCCATTTTGCCTTAACTGCCATTCGTCTTTAGCATGACAACTTTCAATACAAGAAGGACCAGGATCGGTCAGATGCTTTTATTATTGCAGAAACGATTAGTATGGATAGTTTGTCTGTTGGTAAAAATATATAAAAAGGAGACCTTGTTTTTTTATGAATGGCATCTCGTAGTTGGCCTAGAGAGGCCGTGACTACTTAACCGGACTATCCTGTGGCTGCCTTAAGTGAACGCAAAGCCTCCAGCCAGGGGCATAAACTTACAGACTAAGCGACTACACGCTAAGGGCTCCCCCTGTGGGGAACGGGCCTCGGCTTAGGGCGTCGCTGGGGGGAGGACAGCAAGATGGGACAGGCTGGATCAAATTTGAATGATTATTATTGTCAGGGGAGTTTAAAGCTACTGGTTCAGCTACGCTACCAGCTGGCACTTCATACCCGAGCAATGGACGGGGGGGAGGACGATTATTACGGGGTCGTCGCGAGGGACCTCGGCGGCGAGGTCGGAATGTCGATTTGTGTTTGTTCCTACGGTCCCTACTGCTCTCCTGGAGAAGAGTTATGGGGTCGTCGGGATCTGAGAGGACAAGCCTAGGGCGGCGGACCTTACTAATACGAGAGGGGACATAGCTAGCCGCCTCGACAACCAGAGGGTTGCGATGGTTGGTGGCTGAGTCGAAGAAACGCTTGGAATTGCGTTTCAAGAACTGGGAGATGGTGGGAATGTCGAGAACTAAGTGGAGGATTCCGTTCCGAACGAACCAAGGGGCTCCCGTTGCCTTTCGGAGGAAACGGTTTTGGAGGGCCTGCATCCTATGAATGAGGTGAGGTTTTGCGTGAGCAAACACTGAACCCGCATAGGTCATGATGGGGCGAATTCACGCTATATAAATGCGCAATTTGCACCTAAGTGACAATTTGCTACGTGCATTCAGAACGGAGTGGAGCCTACCGAGAGCGAAAGCGGCGCGCGAACGCACCTGCTTTATGTGCTCAGCGAAGGAGAGGTGGTGGTCGAGGGTCACACCGAGATATTTGGCTCGCGTCTCCCAAGGGATCGGCTTTATCGAACGCTTTCGCTATATCAAAGAAGACAGCACCCGTCATCAAACCACGTTGGAAGCCAACACTTATGTGTTCGATGATGCGGTGGACCTGATGAACGCAGGAATGCTGCGTTCGGAAACCAAACTGCTCGTTAGGGATGAGACCCTTTGTCTCGGCATAGTCTCTGAGTCGCTTATAAATAAGCCTCTCATAGATTTTGCCTAGCACATTGAGCAGACTGATGGGGCGGTAACTAGTGGGCTCAGCCTTACCGGGCTTGGGGATGCCAATTACAGTGGCCTCTTTCCATGCTTGAGGAAAGATGTTGTTGCATATGGCACCATTGAAGATGGTGACCATGAGCATTATAAGGTGGGCAGGGAAGAGTTGGATCACCCTATTGGTAATTCCATCTGAGCCGGGGGCTTTACGGGGTTTAAGACCCTTGATTATGTCCTGCACCTCGTCTGGAGTGACGAGGGGCAGAGGACAATCAGGGTCTTCAACGGGAGGGAGGGAGGCTCTACGTTCACGACCTCAGAGAGGTGAGCTTGGTCTACAGGTTGAGAGCTGGGTGAGCACTGAGTCTCAAGACTGTCGGCTAGGCATTCAGCCTTGTCGACATCATCGGAAGCGATGGTCTTATCAGGGCGGATAAGGGGGGGCATAGAGGCAGTCTCTTGGGATCTGAGCTTCCTCTGGAGTTGCCAGAAGGCTAGGTGGGTAGGCTCTAGGTCGCTCAGCATCTTGTCCCAGCCAGCGGTACGCAGCTCCTCTAAGCGTGTCTTTACAGATCTCTGTAAAGAGCGCATATGGGCTTTGTTCGCGTGGCAGGGAAAGCTGCTGTAGACACGGACAGCCGCGTTCTTCTCATTCAGCAGCTCACGTACATCGTCCGGCAACTTCCAGCAATGGTCTTCCATCGCTGGAATTTCCCTTGAACAATCGCACGCAGGCAATTGCATGCAGCCGAGATGAGAATGCTAAGAGGGATGTGTGGTATTACGCGAATGGATAGAATAAGAAATGAGTATGTAAGAGGAAGTCTGAAAGTGACACCGGTGACTGAAAAGTTGTGTGGAAATCGGTTGTCATGGTATGGGCATGTGATGCGGAGGAATGAGGAAAATGTCGTCAGGAAAGTGTTGAGTATGGACGTGGAGGGCTATACGAGTAAGGGAAGACCAAAGAAACGATGGGTGGACTGTGTGAAAGATGATATGGCCAGAAAGGGAGTGACTACCGAGATGACGACTAATAGAGAAGTATGGAAGAAAAAGACATGTTGCGCCGACCCCAAATAAATTGGGACAAGGGCAGGAGAATGATGAATCGTCCAGGACTGATTGTACGTGTTCTGTGAATGAGTCGATCGCGGCCGTCGTGTCAGCGATAGAGTCAAAGTGGTCGGGGATGGCGTCTAAGTGGGGGGACGTGGTGGATTTCAGACATTCGCTTACTTTCCTCCAGTCGGTCACTTTTTGGGTGGGAGGGGGTTGACTGGGGTCACGGAGACCTATGCGGGGTGCCAGGTTTACGACGACTGGTCGGTGGTCAAATGTCAGTTCATGTATCGCCTCTATAGAGTCCAACCGTAGGTTAACATTCTTTAGAAGCGCTACATCAAGTACGTCAGGGGTGTGGTAAGGGTTGTGAGGAAAGTGAGTATAAGTCATCGAGGCGATGACATCGAAGCTCAGGAGGGAGCAGAGGTTGAACAGAAGTCTACCTCTGCGAGAGGTCCTGGTACTATTCCAGGCGGAATGTTTGGCGTTGAGGTCACCCGCTATGATAACGGATTCACTCAAGCCAAAAAGGGTGGAAAGGTCAGCAGATAGGGAACTATCTGAGGAGGTCGGGGAGAGGTAGGCCGATACTAAAGTGATCGGTTGGTGGCCTGTCATGCCTAGGCGGCAGACAGACACTTCTAAGTCTGAGAGGGGGGGAGGGTCTATAGGGATGCAGTATAGGCCCTTCTTGTAGTAGATAAAGGGTGCCCCCCTGGTGACATCGAGTCTGAACTTTTTAGTTGTTAGGTAAGTGCGTTTAGTACATAGATATGTATCTGCGAATTGAGTTTGCCTGTGGAGGTATCCTTGGAGGAGGAGCTCGTGGCTAAATAATAACAGCCGCAAGAGTCGATCCATCAGGTTAAACTACGCTTGCCGGGGTTGTTCCTTAGATGGGTGACCATATGTACATACTGACACTCCTCCGTGCCTCGAAAAGCACGTTAAGCCGTTGGTCCCGGCTGTCATTCGTGGATCTTTGGCAGTCGTTACAGGTCGTCAGAAGCCCGAAAGTCTGACAATCAGTCTTACCAAGGGGTATCGTATTACCCAATAACTGGGTTGTGGGTGTCAGATAGGCAGTCGCTCCATGTAAGATACATAAATTCAGCTGCATCCGGTTAGACTGGAAGCCGAGCCCAACATAGTTGGGAAAAGGCAGGGTAGATTGATTGTGGAGGTATCCTTACACGATATAAAAAGATATTACTTACGAAGTAAGTTAATTCGCTCTAGAAACTAACTTAATATGTACATTTACATTCTAGATCAATTAACATCCTCATAAAATGCAAGGACTCACAAGTAATGTTTACAACCTAAAACATAAATAATTGGCTACATTTGTCCATTAATATTATGATTGTCTAATTATCAATAAATATGTATGTTTACGATAAGTTACTTATGGTCACAAAACACGAAGTTGTACAGAAGGTTCATTCCAAAGGTGACCCGATTTTA
Organism: Dicycla oo; assembly: GCA_948252095.1. NCBI lineage: Eukaryota > Metazoa > Arthropoda > Insecta > Lepidoptera > Noctuidae > Dicycla > Dicycla oo. Next base: position 20,999,197 of record OX411726.1, on the reverse strand, counting down.
CTTACGGTGATGAGAGCTTTAACATTTTCACTGTTCCTTTAACACTCATTATCTGCCTAGCCTTTTCCCAACGATGTTGGGGTCGGCTTCCAGTCTAACCCGATGCAGCTGAATACCAGTATTTTACATAGAGCGACTGCCTATCTGATATCCACAACTCAGTTACTGGGTAATACGATACCCCTTGGTAAGACTGGTTGTCAGACTTCCGGGCTTCTGACGACCCGTAACGAGTGTCAAAGATCCACGAATGACAGCCGGGACCAACGGATTAACGTACTTTCAGAGGCACGGACGGGTCTTGGTATGTAAATATGGCCATCCATCCACGAAACAACCGCGGTAAGCGTAGATTAACCTCATCGATCAACCCATGCGGCTGTTATGAGTTAGGCCCGGTTTTCACCAAATCAGAGAGGAGAGGAGACGACAGGAGATGTGTTTGAATAAACCAATCCGATTTCGTAATTTCCACATCTCTTCTCCGCTTAGCTTCGGTGGAAATCGATCAAGCGGAGATGTCTCATAAAAAAATTACCTTACCACTAGGCACTAAGACTAGTGAACCTTTTGCAGTATCGTCTTCTATTGTGATAATATTGAAATGAATGTGATTGGCGGCATGTTGTGTCACTTTAAAGGATATTAATATTCATACTGATGACCGAAGAGATATGGATATCCTTGTTCATCTCGCTTTTTGTGTAGATAATAATTATGATAATGCAGGTGCCTACTGCACCTATTCATTTAATTGCTTAGAGAAAAATGTGCAAAGAATGTGTTCCAAGCGGTATGCAATGCATGATTTATCTATTTAAATAATTGTTATAGCATATTGCTCGGTGCGCCTCTGCGTCCAGAGGTGCATCGCTAGCTTATGCAATATTAAAGCAAATAAACAGTTATATATAAAAGTCGTGGACAGAATATTAGACTGCAATGGGTTCCATCTCATATCGGGTTAACTGGTAACGAGGAGGCGGATAGGTTGACTAAGTTTGCAATAACGGATGGTGATCAATATAATTTAAAACTATTTTATACGGAATATCTTAGTGTAGTTAAAAACAAATGTTATAACTCATTTAAAGAGTATTTTGATGAGAGAAGTAAAGAGAAAGGTATTTGGTTTAGAACGATACAGTGTCAGCCTTCTCGAATACCACGGTTTATGAATTATAAAATAAGCAGAAATATTATTTATAACTATAGCAAATAGGTTACGTTCAGGACACTATCCATCTAAGAAATTTGCAAATTTAATGAAGAAAGCTGATTCCGCTAATTGCGATGTATGTGGTGTACTTGATGATGTTCATCATTTATTATTAGAGTGTAATAAATATAAAAATTACGGGGAATCACTGGTGCGTGAATTTAAATTAAATATGATGGATGTTGGTAATTTTTTAATAATATTAGCAAATCCCCTCTCGCCTGCTGCTATGAACCTATTTAAAGTGTTCACGCGTCAGTGAAATCCTGTTACTTAGGCTCTAGAATAGTATAGACTAATATTGATTGTGTAGTTGTATTGGTTATTTCTGTCTCAACGAGGCTGGCATGTTTTTTGAATAAAAGTCCCTAAAATAAAAGATTTAAAAAAATCTATCTTTATTATACATCAGAAAATACATAACAGAAAAAAAATAACAATACAAAACATACAATTCTAGGCAGTCATCGAGGTTGGAGTTTATTGTTAGTGAGGTAGGGCTGCTCCATCATCGAAGCCGAATAACTTGGCTATTGGTTTCGCAAATGCATATGCTAGTGGCACGGATTATTGAGATGCTGATTCTTGATCTTAGCCAACCATCACTACGCTAAAGGACCTATTTCAGCGGTCAGCGATTGCGGCTTCAAGATGTTTGAAGAAGGTAGACATTTATGGAACGAAGACTCCATCAACGGACGCAACAAGGGGGGTGAAAGTCGCATGTCGCATTTCAGAAGCGTTTCAATATTTTCTTATTTTTCATCTTCTGCGGTGCATGCTTAATTACCATCTTCTTGTCACTTAGTCTGCACAGTAAGTAAGTATGTCGTTTTCTACCGATCTTCTGTCTCAGCATCCCAGTGTCTTTCTTCCTTGCCACATCACTTTTTGTAATGAAAAATGTGTTTGATACCCACGTCGATCAGCACTTCCTCTCTGGAACAAAAAAAAAAAATGCAGTTTTCTGAAAAAATTGGAGAGTTGGATCGACTTTAATAATAAATCCTAGAACAGTAATATAAGGGGACTACAGGACCTAAAGCGCGGTCACTGTCGGACTGCATAGAAAATAAAGAGAAGCGCGATGACGCAACGCTGGTAATTTATTGCAAAATATGAAGCTATTATCTATTTACAAAATATCTATTGAATGGATTAAAAAAATTAAAACAATATTATGTTAATATTTTGCTTGTTGGATAATCTGACAAAAAATCAGAATGATTTCATGTATAAAAATTAGTATGGCTTTTAATCGTTAAAAGAATTTTTTAGAGGTATCTTCGTGACATTTTTCTATCGTATCAATTTTTTTTTTTTTTTATAATAAATTGTTTATTGATCTTGAAAGTACAGATGATGAGAAAAACAAAACTTAAAAATAGTAACAATCAAGATATATAAAGTTATGTAACTACATTATTATGGTAGAACATGGTGATGTAATTACACGGTACATCTGTTGACAATTTCTGATACCCTGTCTCTTAAACTAGGGTATACGAGTACCTGTTTCTTAAGAGACAGTGGACGGCCATAAAGTTATGCTCTAATATTAACATTGTTCTTAGTTTGGGATCAGATGACCGTGTGTGAACAATGTCCTAGGATATTATTATTATTTCTTTCTTCTTTCTTTCTTTAAACTATTCATCAAGTGAGAACCCTGTCGATCTACCCACGATTAAACAATTATCAAATATCATAAAGGAAGTAAAATAATTATTCTGTGTAATCATAGTCTTGTTGAAGTAGCCACTCTGTAAGTTTTTGTTTAATATTCCATTTTGTCAAATCAAGTATGTTTAGGTGTTTATCTATTTTTCTGTAAATGAGAGAGCTCAGAATATGATAAATGATGTATTAAATTAGTTGTATTATGTTTTCAGCAGACTATCTAACTAGCATATATCCTGAAGAATATCATATGTTTCTTTGATTTTGTTTACTGCAGTAAATCATATACTTTTAGGTATTATAAAACTTGCGGTAGTCCCCTTAAGAGTTTGATTAGAATACATAAAAGACTTTCAAAACATAAAGTTGCAATTTTTTATCAAACCAGAAGTTAATTATATAATCATCACCTAAATATCCAGCTGTGACACAAAAATCCAGCTTAAACTATACGGAAATCGAACCTACGACCCACAACCCAGACATTCTTTCATAGTTCCATCATAGCGCGCCCACTATTAATAAAAATGTCATCAATTTAATCATTCCTAATAGAATTATGATTAAACACCGGTAGCTTATAATGACTCAAAATTTAACGGTTTTTTTTTATGTAATAAAAATATTGTGATCATTCGAGGTCAAAAGTCAATGTTCTTTCTGAAGGATGTGCCAGTTTTTTGATGGTTTATTGATTGGTTCGTGGACATGGGGCTTAACTATTTTTTGAATTAAGAGTTGCATTTGAATCGCTGTTTTAATTAATAAGATGCTGATTTCATTAGTAAGCTTTTTATGTTGTCAAATGTCTGGAAATGAAGTCAGTTAACGTTTTGAGAGCAACGTTAAGGACTTTGTCTTGAAGAAAAGCTAAGTTTAAATATTGTTTTACTGTATGCCTAAAAGGTAGGACGTAACTGATCACTCAGTCATTAAAACACCTGAATTCTGTACCTGACAACCACTGATCCACATTGGAAAATAGGTATGATTGATTGAAATAGTAAACAAAGTTTAAAAAAATTAAAACTAACCACATATGAAAACAGAAGAGAGTTTATGTTTTTTAGGGTTCCGTACCTGAAGGGTCCAAACGGAGCCCTATTGCTGTCACTCACGTGTCCGTCCGTCCGTCCGTCGCCTGTCACACAGGTTTTACAGCCAAACGGTTAGAGCTACAGTCTTCAAATATTCACAGTATAACCATCTTGTTAACCCAAAGCCATACAAAATGTAAAAAAAAAAAAAATTAAGGAAAGGGGGTGCGAAAAAAAAATTGACCTACCCCATCGAGTGGGATATTATTGTTAAGAGCCCGTTGAATAGATAAATACTGTATTTTTCTTTTAAAAAATATTGGAAAACAAAGAATGAGAAGCCACCAAAGTCAGCTTTTTTACAAAAAGAGTGTTCCGAAGAACTTTTAAACTTCCCATTGACATCCCATGAAATTAAGTAATAATGTTTATTACGCAAGTACCTATATTTTACTAACAAACACCAAAATAATGGTAAATCAGATTTTTTCTTTGAAATTCCGTCAAATTTTCCTACAACTTTTTCTCCTGTAACCTCAATTCCTCACAAAAAGTGTTACTAAGGTCACTCACCTAGCATACTTATGAATAATTCTGCCTTTCGGACGGCTTATATTCTACATTTAGTACGGAACACTAAATGTGCGAAGTCCGATATGCACTTGGCCGGTTTTTTAAAACTTAGTTTTATTCTGTAAATTCTAGACCTAGTGATAATGATCAATTTGAAAAACCAGTCCAAAGAAAAAAAAAAAGAAGCCTACCAGTGTTTTTCAGATTCAAAATAACTAACAAATAAATGTAGTGAGTACACTAGTCGATAGGTTCGTACCTTCACATTTTAGAATGATCGAGAGTGAACGCGTGAGCGCTACATAAACTATACCATTGAGCAACATTAACCAAGTAATATAATTTAAAACATAGCTTTATTGCGCAATTCGCGACAAAATTAATATGGTCGTCTCCTGCCTTGAAACTCTCTGGCGAAAGGTCAGACCGTTGCGTTGGTACAGTTCTGTACAACAGTGGTCTAATAGGATGATAGGTAATAACTGTTTTGCGTGATTGTACCTGGGTCAACTGTTTGGTAATATTTGAGTATTTCTTGTGATGTAATGAATGAATTTGTTTGTCCAAACTTCTGCATACTAATTTTGTTGAAAGGATTCTACCAATACGACTTTTCCGTGATGGTAAAAGATAATAAAGGAATCATTGAACTGAATAGGGCGACACAATGTTTACCAAGTTTACCTTGCTGTGCTTGTTTAGACAATGAAAATGTAGGTATGTAACCTACCTGGAAACTCTGGTATGAAAGATCAGGTTTCTCTCTCTAGAGCCCTAACACGGGCAGCTTGTATCCTGTTTTCTATAATGGCGAAAGTGCAAGGCCAAATATGTACGGTAGCTTTAGCTAAAAAAGTCTAGAGTCGGAGATGAAAAGTCCAAAATTATGAAGATTAAAATCTGCATGATTTTCGACTGTAGACTTTTCCTTTATCATTTGCCGTATTTTATCCATTTAAGGGGACTACATGACCTAAAGCGCGGTCACTGTCTGACTGCATAGAAAAGAAAGAGAAGCGCGATGACACAACGCTGGTAATTTATTGCAAAATCTGAAGCAATTATCGATTTACAAAAAATCTATTGATTATACTTAAAAATTAAAACACTATTACGTTAATATGTTGCTTGTAGAATAATCTGACAAAAAAACAGGACGATACTATGTATATTAGTATGGTTTTCATTCGTTAAAATAAAGTTTTAGAGGTATCTTCGTGATTTTTTTTCTATCGTATCTAATTAATTGTATTATGTTTTCAACACACTATCTAACTAGTATATATGGTGAAGAATATCATATATTTTACTGATTTTGTTTACTGCAGTAGATCATATACTTTTAGGCATTATAAAACTTGCGTTATTTGCGTTTAGGTCCTGTACCCTGGCGCTTCCCCCTTAAGAGGATCTTAAGGGGGAAGCGCCAGGGTAGCCCGCGAAGTAAAAATTTTCTTACGTTTGCTGCAATTTGCAAGTCAGTAGGTATCAGGTTGTATGTTGATTAAAGTATGATTCGTGGCCGTAACACATACGTATTTACAGAATTATAATCATTAAATTCATCAATACAACTCTTTTAAGACCAGGTAATCCTATGGAATGACTATTTCATGAAATCTTAACATATGATTCTAATGATTATAGTTCTGTAAATACTTACTTGATACAGTCGCCAAGCCTATTTTGATCAACATGCAACTTAATATTGACTTGCAAATTGCAATAACTTAACCAAATTTTAATTTCGCGGCCTACCCTGGCGTTTTCACCGTAATATACCCACCTACCCATGCCTATGCATTCCACATAACATAATTAAGCATCCAACCAAGCCAATAAACATACAAAAACACAAATCACGTCCAACAATTACGGTGATTAGTCAGTTGATATAAAAGTTTATCACCACGCTTCGTGAAGGTCTACCACCGTCACGACTTGCGACCACATGCGTTGGTAACATAGCAATTAGCCGTGATGCTTTTCCGCATGCATTTTTCCTTAATTTTCAATTGGATTGTTCAGTGATTTGATTTTATGGATACGGTAGTGAAGGGGGAACGTGTACGGCTATTAAAGTTATATGGATATGAAGGTACTTAAGTCTAATGAATTAGCAAAGCTATTATTGGAATGGTATATTATTATTATTTTGTTGTATTTTTGTAACTATTCTAATGATAACATAATTTGATTTCAAATCTTCTTATCTGCATCGTTGGTGAGCATGAGCTCGTGGCTAAGTAATAACAGTTGTACGGGTCGATCGAAGATCACACGTGTCGTATTGACCGTGTCGCATTGGCGGGGGCCGTGGTGGCGGCCCGGTGGCGGCGCGGACGCATCTCGTGTACACAGTTAAGAGGTGCGGCGGAGGCGCGGAGCCGGCGCGGATACGTCTCGTGTACACAGTTAAGAGGTGCGGCGGAGGCGCGGAGCCGGCGCGGATACGTCTCGTGTACACAGCTCACAGGTGCGGTGGCGGCGCGGTGACGGCGCGGATACGTCTCGTGAACACAGCTCACAGGTGGGGCGGCGGCGCGGAGGATGCGCGGTGGCGGCGCAGAGGCGGTGCGGATACGTCTCGTGTACACAGCTCACAGGTGCGGTGGCGGCGCGGTGACGGCGCGGATACGTCTCGTGAACACAGCTCACAGGTGGGGCGGCGACGCGGAGGATGCGCGGTGGCGGCGCAGAGGCGGTGCGGATACGTCTCGTGTACACAGCTCACAGGTGCGGTGGCGGCGCGGTGACGGCGCGGATACGTCTCGTGAACACAGCTCACAGGTGGGGCGGCGGCGCGGAGGATGCGCGGTGGCGGCGCAGAGGCGGTGCGGATACGTCTCGTGTACACAGCTCACAGGTGCGGTGGCGGCGGCATCGTCTACACGAGCCCTAAGAATCCATCCAAATGACACACCCATTCACATTACCACAATTCAGCGTAAGACCAGCATTTAAAGAGAATCCACAAGTTATTGCGTACTAACTGGACAACTCAAACGTCTAGTAAACTCTAAATATTCATTGAACTGACTGTTATTGTGAAATTGTCAATATATTACGACCTATAACTACCCACGTTTCATTGCGTTTTTGATAGCCATTTAGCATTAAACTTAATAATGTTTGTACAATATTCATATCTGGGAATTGTCGGGCTTAGGATTGATGACAGTTGCATCAAGTCTAAAGATTAATTTAAGTGCTCATATACACGAGCGCGAGCGGCATGCGTCAACGGCAGAGGCAACTGAGGCAGTCGCACGTCGACGCGTCGGCGGCTGTCGTCGATAACGTGGCGCTCGTGTGTCGACGGCTGCGGTTGGCTTTGCCGTCGACGCGTGCCGCTCGTGTGTACAGGGTGTAATTTTAAACACTGTTATCCTCTAAAGGGTGTTATTGTACTCATAATTATGAACAACTTTTACTATGGGACCAAACCTGAAATCGCGAAAAAAAAATCTGCTGTTTAGTATTTCTATCATGTATGTTCGCATAATCCGTCAAAATGTAGAGAACAGCAGATTTTTGTTCGCGGTTTCAGGTTTTGTCCCATAGTAAAAGTTGTTCATAATGATGAGTACAATCACCTCTTTAAGAGGATAACGGTGATTAAATTACACCCAGTATGAGCATTAAAGCCTGTCGTCTACGACACTACCGTTGACGCGTGCCGCTCGTGTATATGATCGCTAACTATCATCAACTCATGGTCCGGCTCGAAGGACCATGTAGAAGTTAGGAAGATGGCTAAATAATACTGCTGCTTATAAAGTCACATTAAATATATTGTCCGGACCAAAGGTTTAGTAATACAAAGGAGCGAGGGAGCACACGCGATGACCGCTAATCGTGTACTGAATGCTCGACTAATATCAAATAGTGAAATGAGGTAAAAATGCACGAATAAGCATTAGTGAATTATTGTGTAAGGTTTCACCGTACGTACAACAGACATAATTAAAGAACGAGGAAGTCCGTAGAAGAACTTAGATCATCAACGTAGAGTGAACGTACTAGTAGATCTTAGATTTTGCAGTCATATTATGCGAAGAAATGACAATGACAAGAAGTGCGAGAGAGAAAAGTTTTGGAATTGCGGTTAGGATCTGAAAAACTGATTTTTGGATGATCAGGAAAAGTGGGCAGGTCACCTGTAAAGGTCGCGGATAGCCCTAGCGAATAAGTGGGGACTTGTCGAAATCTGGACTCGAGCGATACGACTTGCGACAAGCGACACGCACGCGCGTCGTTTGTTTCCGTGTGACGCTACCCAAGTTGCGTCATGGTGACTCGTGACACTTTCATTGGTTTCCTCCGCAGTCGTTGTCGCAAGACGCTTGTCGCTTAAGTGTGCAACTAGTGGCCACAGGGTAAGGAAGTTTAAGCTTTAAATACGCCAGTGATGAAATAAACATCATAGAGCAAGGTTTCATTGAGGTCACTGCTTGTCACTTTGAAAGAGATGAACCAACCTCAACTCCCATCAAGCAGAAAAGGGGGCATAACCCTAATTCGCCTTCTTACTGATGAAGCAAACAGCTCAAGGTACCGCAAATTCAATACGTTATTCAATCTTAAACAATTACTTAATCAAAGACAAGTAATCAATAGTAATTAAACAATATATCTTCATAAAAGATATCTGGTGGAAGGCAGCGTGGCTAAATGAGTCATCGACCTACCAGGCAGTGAAGTGTAAATAAGCTTTAGAATCGTTGCACTAAGCTGAGACGGTGAACGTTTTATCATTGTAATGAAATAACCGATAGATTTTGTTGAGATTGCAGTCCTGCATCCATTGCGATGATTTACTTGTATAAAATCTTGATCATTTAGAAATTGTGATTGTGTTCTACTATTCCTATTCCAATTTCCAATTTCACAACATATAGCTGATAGGTACATTTATGCCGCGGTCCCAAGGCCCGCTTTCTCACATGCCAGACCGCGCCAGGCCAGGCCGACAGGCCGTGGTAATAGTCGGCCTGTGAATGCTCGGTACGGGCCGCGATAGGCCTCGACAAGCCGTGGGGACGCGGCATAATATAATAATAGTCCTCCAGACCGAATTTCGGCCATGGCAATCAATCTCAGCGGAGACCAGCCTTAGGCGCGGGAGATATTATAGTGCACAAGTGTGTGCGCAGACACAGGTGCACTCTCTCTTCCCTCACTCTTGTAATAATCCGATTGGAAGGGCAATCAGACATGACCGGAGAAAGATTAGGTGCAGGGTCAAACTTGCAAACTTTAAAAAAAAAATTGTTAGTATGGGTTAGCTCTTGACTATAGTTTAGGTCAGAGGTGATCGAAAAATCCTTTGCCCGACCTGGGAATAAAACCCGGGACCCCACGTTCAGCAGTCGTGCTTGCGACCACGAGACCAACGGGCAGTCAATACACACATTTGTACGGGCGGGTTACTTTGACTCTAGGGCATAACTTTGGCCCAAATCGGGACAACTGTTTATACTTCCCGAAGGGTCATGTCGCGACCACACGACCGAACGTCGTATGTCCTTCGGTAACTAATAGATGGCGATATCGACGCGTACTTGCGGAACTTTGTGTGGATTTAAATAATGACACTAAGCATAGGTCTCGATTTGGGCCAAAGTTACCGTAGAGTGAAAGTAACCTGCCCTTACGGTACCACAGCACTAGGGGGTTTTAGAGCATGTCATAACTTGGGCAGTAAACCATACGACATAGTTAAGATGGTAGGTGGTGCTAAGTTAGTGTCCACAGGAGAAAACGAAAGTCAGATTTAACGAGTCCATATTACGCTCTACCTACGTGTTAGGAAAATTATCATAGGCTGACATCACTTGCAAAATCAAAAGTCATTTATTCAAACTAGGCCGAAAATCAGCACTTTTCGAACATCAAAATTACATAAGACAGTCCCCCAAAACGCCCGCTCTTCACCACTTCCTAGTGCTTTAGCTGAGGAGAAGAAGTGGTGCAACAAACTCTACGGCAGCACAACTGTCTGTTCAGTTAAAATATATATATATATATATATATATATATATATATAACAATGTTATATAATATCAAAATCTATACAACACTGCGCAAAATAATACATCTATTAAGTACATTACGCAACACAAACATTAAATTAATTTTAATTATTTGCTATAAGTCAGCTAGCACACCCCAATATACCAAAAAAAAAGAAAAGAAAAAAAAATCGAAAACTATACTCAAGCAGAAATAAAAATACAAAACTAAAACGTAAGCAGAACTTTATACCTAAATAAAAGCCTCCAGTAATAAAGGGAGTGCCCACTTACATATAGCCGTACATGTAGTCGTAACTCGAAGTCACAAATGATAAACTTAGACCATCGAAGTAAAATAAACAACGAGTTAAATTACTAATAATAAAACAAAACAAAAGAAAGAAAAATATGTTTATTTGTCACAGAAACACGTGCATACAAAAATATAATTAACTCGAGTTTTACAATAAGAAAAATAAAACACAAATCACGAGCACAAAACAAAAGTCGGCAGCTGCTGGCACGCCATGACTGTGACAAGAAGCCTTCTCAGCATGATGAGCATAACGCAAAGATCAGCCATTACCACCTCGCCATATTTGAGGGAAGGAGACAACCCGACCCCCGACGCTACCGCAAGCAGTGACATCTAAGGGAGCATGACGAACTTGCTGCCGGTTGCTCAGGCAAGAAAAAAATTGGTAAATTGGTAAAGGAAGAATAAACAACTTGAAGAAATCATATCATGCGAAGTAAGGTTGCATCCGATACCGATACCGATGCCGATATATCGGCGATACTTCGGGTTTGTCGATATATTGGCATCGGCGATATTTTTATTGCCGGTACAACGATATTTTTCAAATATCGCGCTTCAAAAAAGTAATGTAAACGCGCGTGCTGAATCGTCTATTTCGTTGCAAACGAGGCACGAACAATGACTTCTTATAAGTACCTAAACTAAAAAAAAAAACTGGCGCAGAAATACTTTAGTTTCCAAATGAGTTCTGTCGCTTCTGAGAAACTAAGTATTTTCCACCGCAGGTCTCATTCAAATAGATTTGCGAAATCGCCGCAAAACTTGAGTAAGTATATACTTTGTTTTTTAAACAAAAAAACAATTATTGGACCATTATTAACCTTAATTATTAATTGTAATAACCAATAATCTCATTGTAAATCTGTAATTTTGTAAATTAATTTTAAAAAAATCTAACCGAACTTGTGTTTTATGTATTTTAACTTCAATTAAATTCAGTAAACGTATCGGCTGCGGTATCTGTATCGCCGATATTTTTATAAGAGTATCGGTATCGTATCGGCAAAAAGGCGTATCGATTCATCCCTAATGAGACCATACTTGAACATAACAGCAACATGACCATTACGACGAAGTACCAATTGACATGCGTCTAAGTACTATTAAACAGAGCTTATTATATAATTTCACTTAATGTTACTTAAGTGTCCCCATGGGCTAAGTAAGGTGTGGTAAGTGCTGGACACTGTTGTGAAGTTGTATGGTCAGCTGATTTGACATAGTGCGAATACATTGCCATCAACAATTATGTTGGAGTTTCTTTTTATTTTCGTAGCGAATGACGTCATGCCTCTGTCAAAAAAATTGCGGGACACCTCATGTAATGATTGATTACTTTGCTGATCCACTCCTGGTCTCCTGGATCCCTTTCTTCATTTTGTGAACTTCCTGCCATTCAATTCTGCCATTAAATTTTTCTATTTAATTTTGCCATCTGTATTGTGGCCAGCCGCGACCTCAACTATCATATCAGAAAATAGTTCCCCGACTAATGTTTCTGTAGGTAGATACTGAATTTCTTTCTGAAGCCAACTTTTTGAGAAACAGGCTACCAACTAGGCTTCGCTTTTCTATGTCAACTAGGTATCAGCAAAATCTGGAAATAGTAAATGATCCTAATCGCTGGGTGACCTAAAGAGACGGATCGGATGTCAAACTCCGTAGGCGTGTTGACACAGGCGAGTCAAGTGTCGGTTAGCACTATCTTACAACACTAGCTTCCAGTGCCCACGTCACTGACTCACACAAGTGGTAAAGGTGTGAAGCACAATGAATAGTGACAATTTAGGTTTAATTAAATTAAATTGTTGTCATTTAAATCGGCTTGTGGGCTTTGCTGCCAGAGGAAGTCGGTGTAATCCTTATTCAATACAATATTTGCTAAGATTGAATATAATATTGCGTAGTTGTTTGTATTATTTGTCGTGCTAAGGTATAATACAGTCATTCATTATAACCCTAGACTTTCAAGCTAGTCTTGCCTATTTACGTAGGGTTCACTACTAGCCAGATTTGACTTTAGTACAGTTTAACATGGAACGATTTGACCTCTTCAAAAGTAATTATAATAATAACCTGGGACATTATTCACACACGGTCATCTGATCCCAAACTAAGCAGAGCTTATACTATGGAAACCAGACTACAAACACTATTTTTTTTTTGTAAATACATACTTATATAGATAATTACACCAAAAGTGTTGGCTAATGAGGAACCACACTCAAAGCTGTGTGTAGATGTGGCTGTAGTAGACTGTACCTTGTTTACCTTTCGTGACAGTACTGTGACTGCTATTTATGAGATTTTAAATTGTGATTCGACTATAATATGTACGAGTTTATGACTGTGCCTCAGCTAAAAGTTGAGCTCCGTAAAAGGAACGCAGTAACTGCCGAAAAAAAGGCCGATTTGATTGAAAGGAAAACTCTAAAATGTTTGAGGTTTTCATTGTGTGTGTGCCTTTTTCTATAAGCCACGGACTAACATTCCTATTTTTATAGACTACATTCGTATGATCAAAACCAAAACATTGGTGCTGACTGCGACATCCAAGACGACACCGTATACCTATGTCCACCTTCTGATACATTCAGAGACATAAATGCAAATACTCCTTTACCAATGATTAACAGACAGGCAACACGGGAATATTTTGAAAACGAAGTACCTATATTGATTGATTAAATCTTTAGGAGACTTCTATACTACATAGATTAGTTAATATTGTATATTTTGATGACAATAATTTTGTTTTATTAGATAATAATCTTGATTCTTTTGTTTTATAGATATAGTACCCAGCCTAAAGGATAGCTTCTTTACTAATCTAATGCTATTTTGTGAATTGCGCAGCAGATAATCGTGCAGTACTACTTGACTTAAAGTTTTTAACACATTAGGCGCGGCAGACGCACATGCGCGTTTTCATAACTTTCGTCGAGTGCGGCGCGCCGCACATGTGCGTTCGTTGTGCATCTCTATTGTTTCGAAAACGTCGTAAAAAAAAGGGTCGGTAAGGGTGTAGCATAAAGAAGCGTTTGCATAAAGAATTCAGCAGAGAATGTGTTAATACATAACGCCAATTCCCATTTTTTTCTGCCCTTACTTTCTTTAGAAAACAAATGTACTCCTCTGTGTTTACAAGTTAACGCACTACATTGATGCATTTTGGACAAAATTACGGAAAATAGGAAAGCTAAACTTAGTAGATTGCAAAAATCCATACGATTTGACAGCTAATATATCAAAACAAGGTACAGTCGATTGTGCGCCATCTATCGTGATAAAAAGTTAGTTTTCCTCCCCATTGTTCCAAATTGTTGGTTCTAAAATCAAAATTATGATTACTATCAATACTTGTGATTGAAATAGGCACATGTTACTTTTACAGCGAGCAAACTACTGACCTTTCGTTCATCAGGCCTACACCTTAACTGTTGGTCTATTACCACAGTTAAGAATAAATAATCATCTGCTTGCAACATTGTCGTCTAAAGCCCACGTCGTTGACTCAGCATACCCAAATAAGCTATCGATGCACATTGACAATGAGTACTATCGTTCATTAGTGTATAGAATTAATTAGGTACACAAACACCTACGCACTACTCGTTCATTCACTGGCCTGGAGTAGCGATTAGCGAGTGACTAACACAGTGCGGCCTTGACCCTTATTTTGAACGAAGCTTTTGTGATCTATTTTTGGAGTTTCATTTTTAAAGTTTTTAATTTTGCGATTCAAATAAATATTGAATACTCATCATACCGATTTGAAGACTTATTAAAATCATTAGTAAAAGTATCTAACTGTTTTTTCCTGTTTAACAATTTTATGGAGATTTACGTTATACCAGATTTGATGACAATATTCAATATTTTGGTCAACAAAAAAGTGTCTTTACAGAATTTTTCACCTAATGTTTATAGCTATTTGATCGTAAAGTTCAGGACACACATTCACATTATCATCATAAAATAACTTTGAAAATGTCTTCTAGCCTCTGGCAAATTGGAATTCGCCAGAAGACCAACCAAAACTCCACAATTTTATCATTAACCCATACTTTCATATACGTACATTCCACAAGATTCTCCCACACGCGAATACAATTTATGTCATAAATCACACAAAAGACACAGTCTAAAAAAACGCAGTCACACAATCTGTGCGACTGGTCTGCAATCAGTTGTAATTGTCTCAATCTGTGGTCAAAGCGCCCCAGGACACTATTAACATTGCAGTGAAGGCAAATAAACGCGCGTTCTCACTTGCCTTACTGATCGCTGCGTTTAACATTACATGGTAAATGAACGTGCTAAGTTATGTCAAGCAATTTGCACGCTGATGACGTGTTTCGAGTTTTGAAGTGAAAGGGAATGCCCTGTACTTCTTTGTTGATGAGTCAGTATTACGATTTAGTTTATGTAAAAAAGATCGGTCAAAGAACAAAAATAAAAACTGGTCAAGAGCGAGGCGGACTCGCACATCAAGGGTTCCGTACCATCATATATATAAAAAGTGTGCTATTTAGAGACACCGATTTATTTTTCCTGTAATCTTTACATAAACTTCTACCACACAGAATAATTTCAGATTTTTCTCTATGCAAACTTCGGAGATAAGTGGGGAACGGTATTTTTTTACATTTTTCATCAAAAGTTGAAAACTGTGCGGCCAAAAAATAAAGAAAAAATGTTTGAGAATGTGCAAACAGCGCTCTTTCATATGATACCCCACATGTTCTAGTAGCCCCACCTCAAATTTTTAAGACCCCTTTCAGTTCCTGTAGCAAAAAAATAAAATATTATTTCTTTCTTATTTGAAAAATAGTTGGGCAAACGTCATGTAAAACTATTTCAAAATTCAAGTTGATAGCATTAGTAGTTATTGAGATATCCAGCTGTGACAGACAGACAGACTGAGTCGCACTATATGGGTTCCTTTTTTACTATTTTGGCACGGAACCTTAAAAAACAGTGTACACATATTTATGAAGAAATGGCATAGTGGTGACAATTTCAAGCCAAAACTTAAATTAGGACTGCACGAATCGTAATTTAGGATTATTCCCAAGTTTGTCGTGGCATTTATAAACGATTATTGCAGTCATAAAGCTCAGTAATAACTAACGAAAAATGTCACTATAACGATAACAATCAAAACTATTAATATTCTCAAACGACCGCGACGATTTCGAATCTATTGTGAACGTCTCTTTACAACCTTGAACTATGACAGGTCCCGCCAAATAGCTATGGTCACGCTATTATCACTAATGTGGGCAAAGCATGACACACTCAGACCCATTGTTGCCCAAAAAATATCAGACAGTACAACCTAGGAAGCATTTTTTTTTTGCTGTATAAACCGTAATTAGGCGAAGCAAGGACACGATTGCCGAAAACTGACGAAGATGCCCGAAGTGTTATAAGGAGGTAATCGTTGCGTAATAAAAATTATAGTTATCTGTGTGATTCGAATAACAGAGAATTTAACGGTTAGGTATTCAAGTTCGGTAAAGGAAGCATGCTTTCTGTTACGCCAGGTGATTAATCAAGTGGCAATTTGTTCGTTTTTGGGGATCCTTAGGTGATGGCAAAAGCCATTATGAGTTGTACGTTGTTTTATAGCTAATAGTTTTATAGATTTTCGTTTCACATAAAGTTGAATGTTAGAATAATCATATCATAGTATAGCAAATCAAATATTCTTTATACTTATATTGTTTATTTAATATAAAACTTAGATATTACCAAAAATAAAATTTTATCAAGTGACAGTTTGTAAACGTTTCAGTTCATATCGTTGATAAAATGTATACCCTCATGCAACCTACTGCTTGCGTGCTGCAAACGAGCATGCAGCGTGCAAGCATGCATGCAGCATGCAAGCAAACATGCAACATGTAGCGTGCAAGCAAGCATGCAACATGCAGCAGGCATGGTTTCTGCCACGGCTCCGGCGGTCCCACACTAGCTTATCATTGCAGATGGTATTCACGCTCACCACCGCAGCTTCGGCTTGCTGGCCGGCTTAGTCGGCCAGCCTCAGCCGCGGCGGCGAGCGTTAAAACCACCTGCTCCTCAGTTCGCGGGCCGCCTCGCCTCTCCGCGCCTACGCATATTTAAATTACACTCTAGAGGTAGCGCAGACAAGACTACGTGGAGTCGGTTTTGCAGCGATTCATTTCTGTCTCAAACTTTTGTAGCACAACATATAGACTTTTTACGACAATATTTTAATTTTAACTTAAGACTATATGACTAATAATTTGATTTAATACCATGGAAAAATACACCGAACAAACAATATTCGTTAAAAAATAATTCTACTGTTTGATAAGTTTGTTAAACAAAAAAAATGTGATTAAAATTTCATTGAATTGTGTTTCTGTGAAATATGTTTCATTCAACTAAATAGTGTTTGAAACAATAATATACGAAATAAAAATACAAGGGCCAAATATTATATGAAACATTTTCTGGGAAACGAAATACTATGAAATTTCGAAACAAGAGGATACCGCCATTATGGTATAGTATTATATAAAATATAAAAAAGAAGTATATGTCGTATACCAGTCATCTGGTTTCCATAGTACAGACGCCAGCAGGTCAAGCTACCCGAAACTGTCAAATTTTCCCAATCAACCTTGAACCTAATGCTTTAGTAATAAGGTTGAAAATCTATTATAGAAATTTGACAGATTGTAGTAGCTTGATGTGCTGGCGTCTGTACAAGCTCTGCTTAGTTTGGGACCAGATGACCGTGTGTGAAAATGTCCCAGGATATTATAGTATATTATTGTGATGTCTATCTATCTGCCCTTTTGTATCACTTTTGACCTTTTTTCTAGAGACCACACCTTACTTATCTGTGGTTGTAGGTAAACAAAATAGACAGCACAATACAAGGTGTAATTTAAATAAAGCCCAACCTCTTAAGGGGTCATCGTACTCATCGTTATGAACAACTTTTACTATGGGTCCAAACCTGAAATCGCGAAAAAATCAACTGTTCCTTACATTTATGTTCGCATAACTCGTCATAATGTAGGGAACAGCTGTTTTTTTTTTCGCGATTTCAGGTTTAGTGCCATTGCAAAAGTTATTCATAATGATGAGTACAATGACCCCTTACGAGATTGTTATCATGCGTTATTTAGGTTATACCTTGCATATTTGTTTACACAGTAAGCTGAGGTTCGTCTTACTATCAAGAACTCAGGATACAATACAATATAATACAATACAGTACGTATTCCTCTCAGAAACTCGCTAAATGATGTTGGATTTTCTTTTAAACAATGGGGTTTGTTTAAAAACTTTACTTAAAGTTGAGTAAATATTAGCGACTGTTTAAAAATACGTTTTTGACGTTTAAGGACCAACTCTTAACCGTCAAACATGTATGCTTAAATAGTATGGTGACTTCTTATTTACGCGAAAATACGACAGTGCTTTTTGCACGTTTTTAGTGATATCCATTTTTTTTAACAATCATCTACAAGGTTTAACCTCAATCCGATTTTTTCACTGACTGGTGAAACTCTTGAGCTAGCCAGACGTTTTTAGGGTTCCTTACCTCAAAAGGAAAAAGGAACCCTTATAGGATCACTATGTTGTCTGTCTGTCTATCTGTCAAGACCCTTTTTCTCAGGAACGCGTAGAGGTATCTATAAATTGAAATTTATATCAAATACTCGGGTCTATGGTTTCTTTAAGCTGTAAAGAAAATCAAACTTGTAAGTCAACGCGATTAAAAGATATGACCGTTTATGTCGCACATTTTGCGATTACTACTTCCCGTTGACCTAGAATCATGAAATTTGGCAAGAAGCGAGGTCTCCCAGCACGAGTAAAGGAAAAAGTCCGAAAATTGTTAATTTGTAGTTTTATCACATAATAATATTTTTTTTGTGGTTACGAATTCATTTTGCTTTTGGAGAATTAACCGTGACGTATATCGATGTATGGGAGAACATGTTTTTTAACTACAATGTTAAGTTTGTTCATGGGATAAATTCATCCCAACTACGGAACCCTTCATTGTGCGTGGTCCAACATGCAGTTGGCCGGTCTTTTTTCGTGGCTACTATTTTAAGTTTTCTAAAAAAAAAAAAAATAATATAAATTTATCCAAATCCCAATAACGCGATTTCCTAGTGCCCTTAAACGTATTTAACTGCGTTAATAAATGAAAGGGAATATTTTGAGAGATTCCTCAAACTACGGAACCACTTGTATTTTAGGCGCAAATGAACAGTATTGTATCGGATCCTCTAATTAATTTTATTAGGTAGTATTTCCCATATTTCTAAGTAAATCCGTAACTAATTATGAGATTTCTCATGCTAAGTGATACTTAAGACTGTAACGGAAATTGTCACGATATGTTATCTACTCCAATTAATGAAATATTGGCCTTATTCAAAGTTGACATTTTATGCAAATAAATTGTTGGCATATCGTATTGTACTATTTCAAAATATGTAGGTATGTATTGTGAGTTAAACGAATAAATGCGCTTACGCATTTATTCATACTTGGAAAATTCTTTGACTTACCCGTTGAAGATTTTAATTGAGGATTGGATTGTTGTTGATGGTAATCATGATCAAATACTTATACAAAAAAGGACCACTTTTCTTCCCGTTTTTAAAGACATTTCAGGAGCAGTAGTGCTGTAGGATACTCTTCACTCAGCGGATAAACCATGATGAATGGTAAAGATCGTCAAATACAGTGAAATGTGAAGACATTCGGGATCTAAAATGAAGATATTTTATTTTTATTATTTTTTATTTCTTAGTTATTTTGCGTCTACTGCCCCCTAATTGCGTAACACACCCTCGATTGGCATCTGAATCATTTTGAAGCAAATTGCTAATCCATTGCTTCATATTATAATATATTCGAAAATTTTGTCTGCTCTACAACGCAAAGCAATGAATGTTGTTGAACTGTCAAAATTAAACCGATTCCGATTGACAGTGTGTTACGCAATTAGGGTACAACACGCTAATTGTGTAACGCAATAACAATCGGAATCTGAATCATTTTGAAGCAAATTGCTTCATGTGTTCAAAAAATGTGTCTGCTCAACAACGTAAATAACGCAATGAATGTTGTTGAACTGTTAAAATGAAACGGATTCCGATTGATAGTGTGTTACGCAATTGATAACAGCCGCACGGGTCGATCCATCAGGTTAAGCTACGCTTGCCAGGGTTGGTCTGGGAATGGGTGACCATCTTTTCATACCGAGACTCCTCCGTGCTCGGAAAGCACGTTAAGCCGTTGGTCCCGGCTGTCAATTTGAGGATCAGAAGCCCGAAAGTCTGACAACCAGTCTTACCAAGGGGTATCGTATTACCCAGTAACTGGGTTGCGGAGGTCAGATAGGCAGTCGCTCCATGTAAAATACTGGTATTCACCTGCATCCGGTTAGACTGGAAGCCGACTCCGACATAGTTGGGAAAAGGCTTGGCAGATTGATTGAGTGTGTTACGCAATTAGGGTGCTGTCAAAATCAATCTGCCTAGCCTTTTCCCAACTATGTTGGGGTCGGCTTCCAGTCTAACCGGATGCAGCTGAATACCAGTATTTTACATGGAGCGACTGCCTATCTGACCTCCACAACTCAGTTACTGGGTAATACGATACTCCTTGGTAAGACTGGTTGTCAGGTCCATACTAACTAATATTTGACATAACAGAGTCCACGTTTATTGCAACTTGAACCCGTCAAGTGCAACACTAATTTAAACCTCAAAAACGATTACCGGAGCAATTCATAATAAACATATCTAATAACAAATGTTGTAACTCACAAACTAAATCGTGGGATTTGTCCCGCGAGAACCTCCCATGAAACATTGCATCAGGTTGAATTTGCTCATAAAATTTTAGCACTCCGCCCACGATATGTCCAAGTGTATTAATAAATGATATCTAATTTATTGCTAAGCTTCAGCGGTAATGCGACTATCTGATGTAGACGGATGATGAAAGGAAATCGGTGCGAAGCGTGGACGCATCGATTAGACGTTAAGTTTGCGATGTAACAGGAATATTTCCGGTGTGTACCAAAAGTATCAGATTAAAATGTAAACAAATCGATCAGAAAATGTACCTGTGGAAACCAATTTGTAGCGCCACATAAAATGTCAGCACTTTAATTTGATTATTTCAATGCTTTAAACCCGTAATTCTAATTTTAAAATACCATAAAGATGTTTTTAATTTGACAATTGAGGTTATTTTCGTCGATGATTTTTCAATTACACTATAATAATGCTATTTAAACAATAACTGTTGCAAAAAGTGCCGATATATAAAGTTGAAACCTTATAAATAAACACATGAATGAGTTTATTAATTTCCTTCAGTGAGCGATTGCGTAAGAACTTAACCTAAAAAGGGTTTGTTTACATTTCCATGAGTTACTTTTGCAATAGATAATAGAAATAGTTGCACTGAACTGAAGGTCCTGTTACTCTTAAGGGGATTTAAGAAAGATTGACAGCAAGGAGGGGCCCGTGGCTAAATGATAACAGCCGCACGGGTCTATCAATCAGGTTAAGCTACTCTTGCTGCGGTTGGTCCGTGGATGGGTGACCATCTTTACATACCGAGATCCCATGCTTCGGAACGTTGAGCTGTTGGTTGCGGCTGTCTTTCGTGGATCTTTGACAGCCGTTATGGGTAATTAGAAGCCCGAAAGTCTGACAACCATGTCTTACCAAGGGGTATCGTATTACCAAGTAACTGGGTTGTGGAGGTCAGATAGGTAGTCACTCCATGTAAAATATTGGTATTCAGCTGCATCCGGTTAGACTGGAAGCCGATCCCAACATAGTTGGGAAAAGGCTAGGCAAATGATGAGGCAGAACTAAGCAAATAGTTGGTTGGTTGTAGTCTCAATCACCGTAACTCTTTACCAGGTATTTCCCCTGTATCATGAGTATGCACTGAAGCTCCAGTTCCTCATTAGACTGGACCCTTTTTTGGGTAGACAATCAGGTAAAACTTGACATATTGATTTAAGTTATTTTTTCTTAAGAGGGCTGTCATATTTTGTCACCTCTCTCGCTCACAAGGGACCAAATTTTCAAGATTGTTAAATGAAAAGATGCTTTTTTGGAAAATCTAATCAACTGGCAAACTAGTAAATAGTATTAATTTAATAGGTAATTATTAAAAACACATTTCTTTTGTGTTATTTAGCTCAAAAGTATTGTGATCTGTTTTTGAGACGAGTTAAATTAACGCCACAATAAAAATGTGTTTTTAATAATTAGGTAAGTACCTATTAAATTAGTATTATTTACTAGTTCGCTAATTGATCACATTTTTCAAAAAAGCGTCTTTTTTTGCTCCGAATCTAATGGACTGATTAGGTACGCGTCTAATTTTGGGGAGCAATTATTTAAATAAAATTGACCATTCAACCCCTTCTTATCTTCGAAACTACTGAGCCTAAACTTTTGAAAAAAAAAAATTACAGAAAATAGTCCTATACCTATAGATTACAGGAAAATTTATAAGTAGGCTATGGTCTTAAAATAACATCTCTCAATAATGTGCGTAAACATTTACATTTGCAGTTGGAATGTATGTGAGAACAGGTTTTTCAACTACAATGTTAAGTTTGTTCTTGGGATAAAATATTATTCATCCCAACTACGGCACCCTTCACTGTGTGTGGTCCGGCACGCACTTGGCCGATTTTTTTATGTCAATAAAACATTTATTTTTAATTCATTTATTCTTCGTTAATTAATACAGGATTTTCCTAGCATCGGGGTCATTATTCACAAAAATTGAGCACAAATGTAATATCATAATAATGTAACATGCATTGTATTTCTTCTTTTTGCTAAGAATAAATTATTATTATTATTATTATTATTCTTCGTTAATGTTATGTTAGAGCCTAGCTTAGAAGCTATTCCATGATAAATGATAAATGATTTTATTTCTGTAAGTAGGTTTGTACTTGTACAAACACTTTTATTGGACAGATTTGCATCATTACACGATAGAACATGGTATTCTCGTTTTAATAATGCCCGAGTTACACGAGGCAAGTTATTCAAAGCTAGGATAGCAAGCTAAAACCTCGGCATACTATCCTGGCTTGCTGTCCTGGCTAGGCACATGTTGGTGTTGTTTACATGATGCCAGATAATTTTAGCTAGTACCTATAGTACAACAGGTTGCGGTCAGAAAAACAAAAGTAGTCACTGCACACAACCAATCTAGTATACAAGCCAGGATAGTAAAATCAATATCCTAGCTTGAGACGCTTGCTTACTAGCTTTCTCACTAGCTTACTAGCCTAGAAATTAAGCTAGTTCTGTATACATAAAGCCAGAGTTACTAGCTTGCTAGCTTATTGACACTAGCTTACTATCCCGGCTTAAGAAAATAACTTCGTGTATCTCGGGCATAAGACTGGAACTTCGTGAGTTTACGTGGTAGGTGATGGTTTAGTTCCGGCTGCGAATAGATTTTCCCAGGAATGACGTCATAGGTGACGGGTTCAGTAGTTCGTACCTATTCGTAGATGACCAGTAGGAGATGTAAATGTAACTAGTAATTTTTCCAGTGGTTGTAGGAAAATATGTTGTCATCTACATCTGCGTATGACATGTGATATCGGCTTGGTGATCGCAATAAAGATGACGTAACTGAATAAAAAAGTAATAAATCTTTTTTGAAGTTTACTCCTTAGGGCGAAAGCTCCAGGTAGTTCCAGCTCCAGTTTTTTGCAATTTACAGGTCAGTATCAGGTTGTATTTTGATATGAATATGATTCGCGACCGTAACAAATCGGTACTTTTATAGAATTATAATCATTAAAATCAATACAACTCTGTAAGTTCATTTAATCCTAATGAATGACTATTTCATGAAATGTTGACGTTTAGGATTATACTAACTTAAGGAGTTATTTTACTTATTATAATAATTATAATTTTGTAAATACATGTAGGATATGTTACGGTCACGAATCATACTTTAATCAACATACAACCTAATTCTGACTTGCACCAGAGTCCACCTCCCTTAAGAATCAACTTTTATAAAGGAAGGAGTGAAATACAAGCGAAGCGTTGTCACGTTTTTGTGTTTTGTGTATTTTCGGCCAGTCTCCATTGTAGCGGTCTATCTACCCATTATATTCAAAGACAATAAACTCCGCTCGTGCGTCGGAGCTGCACACACTTTTGTTTTTCATTTTTTCTAGAAATCTTTAGCTTGTCTTGTTTCCTTTCTAGATGAACTTCGTACAGCTGTTTACGAAGTTTGTCTAAAAAACGAATATTAAAAATTTTCTAGTAAATATTTATCACTCTTAAGTTTATTTTGGATATAATGTCTTTAATGATGCTGATATCTTTGAAATTTGAAATCGAGCTGCAATTTCATGTTTTATGCCACCAATTTATCAAGAGCTTTTGCAAGGGTATCACATACAGACATAGACATATTTAATCGACTATGAATATAAACAAAACGCACTACAAGGATTCTTAATATAACACCAATTAAATTGTTAACGTCCCCCAAAATAACACTTCCGACTAGGCTCAGTGATTCCCAATCACTCAATCCAGCAGGGTTATTGCATAACTGACAGTAGCAATGGCTTTCATTTTGACAGTTCAACAACATTCATTGCGTGATTTACGTCGTTGAGCAGACAAATTTTTCGAACATATGAAACAATGGATAAGTAATATCCTTCAAAATCATTCAGTCTGTGATTGATAGTGTGTCACGCAATTAGGGAGCTGATGCTGGTTCAACTCGTAAAGCACACAGCGAAGATAAAATACCAACATAGCTGTTTGTAAACAACAGTGAGTTTATTCTTTGAATATCTTATCATCCTATGGTAGTAATAAGCTAAACGTGCAAGTGTCGCGAACATTTATCTTTGTCGCGTTTATCAGTTGCAGAAATAGTGACGTGACAATCAGTTATCGATTTATTAAATGCACGAAATTGTGGATGAATATTTATTGTCTTGTAATTCATTCTGCCTAGCCTTTCCCAACTATGTTGGGGACGGCTTCCAGTCTAACCAGATGCAGCTGAATACCAGTATTTTATTTACATGGAGCGACTGCCTATCTGAACTCCACAACCCAGTTACTGGGTAATACGATACCCCTTGGTAAGACTGGTTGTCATACTTTCGGCCTTCTGACGACCCGTAACGACTGTCAAAGATCCTCTAATGACAGCCGGGACCAACGGCTTAACGTGCTTTCCGAGGCACGGAGGAGTCTCGGTATGAAAAGATGGTCACCCATCCACGGACCAACCCCGGCAAGCGTAGCTTACCTTGATGGATCGACCCGTGCGGCTGTTATTACTTAACCACGAGCTCTCATTTACTGTCTTGTAATTGTTTTGTATTAATTGTGTGCGTCAAAATTTATGAACTGTAGTTGGGTGAAGTTGTTTGTTATTGTGAGTTGCAATGCATGCGTTCTTGTGCTTGCATCTGTATTTCTACAAGTTTTGTTTAATCGGTTAAGTACTGTTACAACTTGACATTGCGATACTTTTAAATAAATTAATAAATAATCAGCCTGGATTGTCCCATTCTAGGGCAAAAGGCTCTTTCCTATTTCCACTCAACTCGATTTTGAGACCATAATGATACTTTTGAGTGTCATAGTTTTTGTGCAAATATAACTTTCCTAATTTCAAAGTTTGCCTCTAAATCTAAATGATTCTAAACTCATCCACAATCTCCTTTCGCATGCAAATTGACATTTTAAGACTAGTAACTAATAATTAGTGATCATAATCATTCCTTCATTAAATTGCTCGATATTTCTATGCCGAAACTACCTTTCAAAACCTGTCCCATCACTACCTTCACCTTATGTCGTGTCCTCCAGTCGGAAATCGACTTAATAAGTGACAAATTCGTAATGCAGCGCGTAGATTGGGAGCGGCCGTGAGAATTTCGCCTTTCGGCCTTACTTTGGCCTCTAACGGTGATTGCAAACATTAATTTCTTAGCTTTTGACACGAACGTTGAATGACCGAACGATTATCACTTGTTATTAAAATTGTTCGCTGTTAGACTTAAGTCATAGGAGCCGGTTTGGTGGGAAATGGACTGTGATGGCGGCCTTTGCAGTGTGACTGAAGTGTTTGGTTATAAAATAAGTTGTGTGAAAATAATGTTCGAAATTAATTGACAAAAAAATTCATTGGTGACCAGAATTGTGCTTCTATACGAGTAACTCGCGTCTTACCTATCGGTGATGGAACTCTTTATTCCTTATCAGTAACATTATTGTCTTATTCATAAAACCGGCCAAGTGCGTGCAACTACGGAACCCTCCATTGTGCTTGGATCGGACTTGGGATGAATGTATCCCAAGAACAACTTTGTTGTTGAAGAACATGTTCTCCTATACATCCCAACTGCAAATGTAAGTTTGTACGCACAATATTGAGAGATTTACCCTATTGTTTTAACTAAACACTTACTAACTTCTAATTTATTCGTGTAACCTATATGTAGGTATACAAATATTCTCTGTTTTTATTTTTTTATTATTTTAGGCGATATTTTTCGGAGATAAGGGGGAATGGTCAATTTTTGTATATTTTCTTAAATAACTTTAAAACAGTTTATTTTAAAATTATAAAAAAAATATATATTTGAAACTCTCACAGTAAGCCCTTTTATTTGATATATCGCACGGTACAGTTTACAAATATATTTTTTTATTTTCTTATTTGCCCCCCAAAATTGACCCCCGTATTCGAAATTCATTAATTTACATTACATGTCCGTGTTTGGGTCATAGAAATACATACGTGTACCAAATTTCAACTTAATCGGTCCATTGGATTCAGAGTAAATTGGCTGTGACAGACGGACAGACAGACAGAAACACGAGTGATCCTATAAGGGTTCCGTTTATTTACTTTTGAGGTACGGAACCCTAAAAGTGTGAAATCATCGACAAGATACCACTTTGATAACCCAGTACCTAAAGAAAATTGCAAAGAGTCTATTCAAATTTAAACTTATATAAATCCAGTTATTTGCACCTTGTACGATGCCGTAACAATACAATACAATAATCCATCACAGTATCATATTAGAAAAACAACAACATATACAAGCAATAAAATTAGTAAACACACACAGTACACGCTGTATATGAATGTCTTGGGCCACAGAGTAAAAAAAATAAGTCTCCCACGGTCGTTAAAAGTACTCTATCTTAGTGCTAATTGCACAGGTTAACTTTTTGTTCAATTTGCGACGTTACATTCAACACATTGAGGAAATCAATTTGCCATAATGGAATCCAATTGTTCAATCGATTTATTAGGAAAAAAGAACTTAAAAATTCGATTGTAGGAACTGAAATTTCCTAAGGTCAGGTGCATCATGATTTGCTTGTAAAGTGTATAATGTGTATAATCGCGGTGTTGCCAAATGTCAAATATTATGAGATTAGTGATGGTCATTGGTGAGCGGGATCGATCGGAGATTGTTTTTAATCGATTATGTAATGCGTGTTGGTTAGAGGACCACGTAAAGTCGTGCGAGGTAATTGTTATGATATCATAATAATTCTGATACCATGGATATCGAGGGGCTTGTGGCTAAGTAATAACAACAGCACGGGTCGATTGATCAGGTATATATATGTAAATGATATATATATATATACATATGTAAAATATAAAATATGGTAAAATATGGTATATATATATATATATATACCATATTTTACATGGAGCGACTGCCTATCTGACCTTCACAACCCACATACTGGGTAATACGATATGTACCCCTTGGTAAGACTGGTTGTCAAACTTTCGGGCTTCTGACGACCGGTAACGACTGTCAAAGATCCTCGAATGACAGCCGCGACCAATGGCAAATATATATATGGTATATATATATATATGGTATTCAGCTGCATCCGGTTAAACTGGAAGCCGACCCCAATATCCAATATCGTTGGGAAAAGGCTAGGCAGATATCTATCTGCCTAGCCTTTTTTTTAGCCATGGATATCGATTGTTGTAGGGGTATTTTTTTTTTTTTAATGTAATTATTTGCAAATAAGTTTTCATGAATCACTATTGTTCACATGATATAAAGGATGCGTGGCAATTTATGCCTTCAGCAAAAATGGTCAAATTACTACAAATCTAACAATCTATGTATCTTATTCATTACGATTAATTAAATCCGATTAATCATTATCGGTTAGGAAGGAATATATATAAAAAAAAAAACAATTGACGACACTCAAACAAAAACCCATAACAGAAAAGAACAACAATGCAAGTCAGATTTGAAAATTTAATTTAATCAAAACATGCTTACCTTCCAAAAAGTTCAAACATTCGAGTCCCGTTCAAATATTTCGTCAAAAGATATTCGTGGCTCTGTGTCAAAGCATACTTGATCCGCTTCGGTAGATAAAATGTTAACGTTAGTTCGGACAAAAGGGGGAAAAGGAACAAATCCATGGGAAAGTCCTGGCAAATATTTGAAAAGTTCGCGAGACCCAAACGCCACCTGCGGTCAGGCTTATTGTCCACTTCACTGTATGTTAACGGAGTGGTTGTAACCGCTCGCTGAAAGAAAAAAAAAAAAAAACTCGGAAAATGAAAATTGCTGAGGATTCATTTTAAGAAAAGGAAATAACTTAGTGAATAACGTAGGTAGTGACCGAAAATCTATTCTTTCATACTATCCATTTATATTTAATAAAAAATATTATAAAAAAGCGTCAACAAATCTGTTCGAGTTAGGACAAAGGATACTTTTTTCCCGGTACTACGTTCCTGTGGGATAGTTTTTAACCACCATTTGGTCGAACCCGTGGGCAAAAGATTGATATGAAATAATTTAGGACAAATCACGAGCACATTTTTCAGAAGAAAATAAACACTAAGTTCAAATTTAAAAATTTTGACGTCTGGTTTGACATTTAACTTGAAAGTTGATCAAATTCTTACATTACTGGAAGCAGCAATTATTAGTTATAACAAAGAATAATGAAGGTGGACAATTTCATAAGGCAACTGCCTTATCTCTTTTTTCATAAAAAGGTTAAAAATATCAACTCTATACACATCCGTAGTCCAAGAATTTCCACACACCCTTATTTTATTTCGCGACTCAATACGTTCTCTATTTTGGGTCCTTCGCCTAAGTGTTTGCTCTTTTCCCTTCGTGGTTCGTGGCTAAGGGTTGGTGAGAAGAATACCGAATAGCCCTTTAGCCTCGAGTGTCGAATGGCCGTTTCTTTTGGCTATTTTATTACTTGTCGTGACCGAATTGTAATTGTGTTAGCCGTACGTGGACATGTTAAGGGGAGGATATTTATTTATTCGGGTTATTGTTTTGGTAAGGGTTATTTTTCGTTTGTTGTTACGGTGTTATTTTTCCGTTTGTTGAAGAAATGTTTTGTTCTGTGGCAATCTTATTGACATTTGCGACATTGGGGTTAGACTGAAATTGAATTTGAAAGTAAGAGAATTGGCCCTCTAAATTAAAGACATTTTTTTATTGCGTTTTGTTTTTGTCCCTGTTTATTCAAAAAACACGTTTGGACAAATTTTGCTGATAAACATAAAAATTATAATAACAAGTTATAAGATCATCGTTGACTCTGTTTACATATAACATCACGCCTGTAATCCTTCAAGGATTAGGCAGAGGTGTACCTACTTATAGTACACCCACATTTCGCCACTTTGCTATGTTTGTATCGCGCTGACCTCCCCAGCGGCGTCAGCGTGGTATGCTACGCTGACGACACTGGTCCTGGCACAGGGGAGGTCGCACCAGGCGGCGGCCGAACTAGCGACACGCGGGGTTACGACAATCATCGAGAGGATCCGGGAATTGGGACTCGAGGTGGCCCTGCACAAGTCCGAGGTCATGCGTTTTCATGGTCCTCGGAACGCGCCACCGTCGGGTTCCCAAAAAACAGTCGGAGGGGTTCACGACGATGAAGTACCTGGGACTCATCCTCGACAGCCGGTGGAACTTCGTGGAACATTTCCGACGTTTGGCTCCCAGACTGGAGCGGGCCGGGGCTGCCTTGAAGCGGCTCCTGCCCAATCTCCCCTAGATTGGGCAGGAGCCGCTTCAAGGCAGCGTTCAACCCGCCGGTTGAACGCGCTCCAAATGGTTATGGCGACCCGCCTAGTCCGGGGATACCGCACAGTCTCCGGAGAGGCGGCGAGCCTCCTTGCGGGAATGCCGCCATGGGATCTGGAGGCAAAAGTCTTCGCAGACATATGGGAGTGCCGCGAGGAGGCAAAACTCCGGGCGTAACCGCTGCCGCGAGAAATCACGGCACAGCGGACAGAGCGCACAGAGCTCAATTTACTGTGTGTGTATGGCAACTCCAGTTAGTACTAAGGGTTACCATAACTATTATTATTTTAGTCTCTTATACTAGGTTAACAAAATATTGTGACCACTCCATAAAAGATTTCACCTAACAATAATTGATCGTTTATTGTTAGATAACATGACATATTTTTGTAACATACTCATCTATTAGAACGATGATGTATCGTAAGATGTGAAAACACGTTTCTAAATAAATAATTGACACATTAGAATTCATAATTATTAAAATGTTCATGATTAATGTTTCTATTATGACTGTAAATCTAGCATATTATTATTTGTATTGAAAATAGTTTTATATACTCGTAATACTACATTGAAAGCTTGCACTGTCATTTGTTTTGGGTGTTTTGTTAAATATATTTTTTTTATCTGTATTTTATATGTATTTGCAAGTGCGGAACATGTGGACACTTTCCAGAATTTGGAATAAAGCATTTTTTATATCTGAATTAGTTAAGTTTTTTTAGAGTTCCACTTCAAAAGGACAAAACCGAACCCTTATAGGACCACTCGTGTGTCTGTCTGTCTGTCTGTCCGTCTGTCACAGCCAATTTGCTCCGAATCTAATGGACCGATTAAGTGGAAATTTGGTACACGTATGAATTTGTGACCCAAATACGGACGTGTAACGTAAATAAATGAATTTTGAATATGGGGGTTAACTTAAGGGCAAATTAAGAAATTTAAAAAAAGTTTTTGTAAACTGTAACCGTGTGAGTTGTGACATATCAAAGGGCTTACTGTGCGGGTCTCAAATATATGTTTCTATATAATTTTAAAATAAATTATTTTAAAGTTATTTAAGAAAATTGACGAATATTGACCATTCTCTATCTCAGAAACTACTGAGCCATTTTGAAAAAATACAGAAAATAGTTCTATACTTATAGATTACAGGAAAACCCATAAGAAGTCTGGTCTTAAAATAACGTGGTAAATCTCTCAATATAGTGCGTACAAACTTAAATTTGCAGTTGGAATGTATGGGAGAACATGTTTTTCAAGTACAATATTAAGTTTGTTCTTGGGATAAATTCATCTCAACTACAGAACCCTTCATTGGGCGTGGTCCGACACGCACTTGGCCGGTTTTTTATTTTTGACATATCACATGTCTTATACGATAATCAGTCTTTCTTAAAAAAATATTTTAGTCTTAATATTACTTATATTTACAAAAATAATCGGCTTTTTAGCTTGTCCACAGGTTCAACTGACGATTGTACAGTAAAATTGATTTTGGAACACAACAAATATGATAGCTATGATTGCAAAGACTACATTTAATTTTGAGCATTTGGTTTTTGTCTTTGGAATAAGTATTACACTTCATACATCTTACAAACGATAACTTTTCTTGTTGAATAATTATAATCTTTTTTTCTTTTTTCCGAATAATTATATTTTTTTTCTATTTTACAGTGTTTTGTTTCGAAAGCGCGTTCGAAAGACCAGGTTCAGAAAGATTATTAGCCAGCAGAGGAGTTGGACGATTTTTAGAGCAACTAGTTTCAACTTTGGCGGAACCAGATTGTGAAAGAAATTTGGTAGCAAAAATTGTTTTTTAACAGCTTTTGCGTTTTTTCTTATCCATTTTCTAACCCGCTATTTTCTTATTCTTAGCTTTTTTTAATGCTTCACCTAGAATTGCATCTTTCTCTGGCGTGTCAGTCAATATTCTGGTTCTTCCGGGCTGTTTTCCACGTTGAGCACCCTTTTGCGGACCAGCGTGTTCCAATGGGCTGACGGTTCCGTTATTTGTGGATCTATAATCTTCAGTGGAGTTCTGAATACATGTTATTCTGGTATCCGCCGATCATCCTTCTGGATTGGCGAAACTGGTTCTGGTATGGCCTGATAACAGAATCTCCGAACAGTTCGTTTCAATCCAAGTTATCTGGCTGGAAATCTGGTCAACTGGTTGTTGTAAATTCCATTGTTTCTTGATCAGTTCCGGTGACTTCAATATCAGGCTGTTCTTGATTTGTAAGTAAACATTATGACTCTTTTCCACAGGTACAAATTCAGACATAAAAAATAAAACTGATCTAACTTTGAGCTTTCTGACAGGGACAACAGGACTAACGAAGCAATAAACAACACAGATTATACTGCAAACACAATCAAACCGATATCGTAAGCATTTTCACGGTAAAACTCATTTAAATTGAACAAAAATTACCTACTTACTTTTGACGAAAAACTTTCATAGCCAGCATATCAACAACCACACAGAAAACAAAGATGGCGACACGTCACAACTGTCAACAATAGACAAAGCTTTATGGTCGAGTACAAATTTGAATTTTAGGGTTGCTAGTTTCGTCGGAATCCATAAGGTTACAACACGAATTTACTTACTTCCATACTATCCATATCCATACTTCCATCCATACTGTTATATTATAAATACGAAAGTAACTCTGTAAGTAACCTTTTCACGCCTTAACGACAGATCGGATTTGGATGAAAGGCATACGGATAGACCATGATCTGGGTTAGGAGCTGCCGGGACACGAAAAGTATCTTATGTCTTAAGTTAGGACATAATATACTTCATGAATCCCGGCAGTACGTTCCCGTGGGATGAATTCCGACATCCACGTGGAGGAAGCCGCGGGCAAAAGCAAGTACAAAATAAAATAGAACAGAACCTGGTTCGATTTTCAAAAATTGTAAAAAGCAAGATGGTAGTAACATAATTATTACCTAGTTCATATAAAGCCGAGTCTTATACAGGGTTATTGGTAAAACACCAACAACCTCTTAAGGGGTCATTGTACTCATCATTATGAACAACTTTTATTATGGGACCAAACCTGAAATCGCGAAATAAATCAGCTGTTCAGTACATTTATGTTCGCATAATTCGTCAAAATGTACTGAACAGCTAATTTTTTTTGCGAGATTTCAGGTTTGGTCCCATAGTAAAAGTTGTTCATAATTATGAGTACAATGACCCCTTACGAGGTTGTTGGTGTTTTACCAATAACTCTGTATATGCCGCGCGGTAACGAAGCCATAGTGAGTTTTTTTAAACATAAGTAGTTATTTTTTTATATCAACCCTCTTTGGACTGTTACCCCTCGCGTATTTGGCGTATATACCTTGTACGTAAGAAAAAATCTTTATATAATGTTTATAAACGTATATCACATATATACAAACGTAAAAAAACCATCATCATATGGTGACCGCGGGCTTACAGTACTTGTGAACCTATAGGGTTCAGTTGACATTCGAGCATACATTGACATGACATATGCGGTTTTTTTGTATATAAAAAACCTCGAAGGGACCTCAACAGAGGTTTATTGTTATGTTCCCTTAAAAACTTAAAAAAAAACAAGATCTTTAACAACAAGTACGCAGGTACAATTTCTCCGTTTTATTATTCACATGTCACAATATATATAGTTACAGTTAATTACGCCTAGACTATCAGCACAGTCTCTTGGAGACCATTTTGACCCGCCTGGGGCGTCGTTTCCTTGCCTATGACTAAGCTTATAGTCATAGATTATTCTACAGACTGTACCTATATGCGATTTGAAGCATTTTGTTTTAGAAGGTGGATATCATACAATACAATTTTAATCAACCCACTATTCATAGAGATGAATAGTTGGTTGATTAAAATTGTATGATAAAAGTCAGATAGGCAGTCGCTCCATGTAAAATACTGGTATTCAACTGCATCACTTAGACTGGAAGCTGACCCCAATATAGTTGGAAAAAGGCTAGGCAGATGATGAATTAAAGTGGAAACAAGTTTTTAATTTATTCGTCAGCTTCAAATTCAATTTATATACTCGTAGAGTTGAAGATTAAGTTTTAAGCACCGCTCGTTTTGACTGGGAAACGCTACTTGCCACGCCAAACTCAGTGGAACGCAGAGCTAAGAGACTCATTGGCGATGTAAAACTGGTGGAGGCCAAGCTTCACAGCTTGGCTCATCGCCGCAAGGTTGCCTGCTTGTCGGTCTTCTACAGATTGTACTTCGGTGAGTGTGCTCAAGAACTCCACAACTACATTCCACCAGCCCGCTTCTACCATCAGTCATCTAGACGCACTACAAGTTACCATCCCTACCTAGTTGCTATTCCAATAATTCGCACTAAACGTTTCCAAATGTCTTTTAAAAGAGTGGAACTCTCTAGCTTCGTCTGTGTTTCCGAACGCATACAACCCTAATCTCTTCAAAATAAGGGTAATCAGGCTTCTTCTGGGTCAGCTCACTCTATTGTCAACTTTGTCTCTGTCACCTCCGACCTGGACTAGAGTCAAGAGCAAACCCATATCAAATAAAAAAATAAAAAACAAAGATGCACAAAATTGTTTAAAAAAAATGTATTCATGGGGAAACAAAGTTGCGCAACACTATTTCCAGGAATGATGCACGACACGATGCTTAGTAACTGTTTCTCAACTTTGTTTACCATTTTGGCCCTGTATAAGCGTACTTAGGGCCAAAATGGGAAATAAAATGGGGCTTAAAGTAGAGCTGAACTTTAACTGCAATTGAAAGCTTAAGAATATTGCTGGAAAAACGAGGAAAATTAAACTTAAATAATCTTTAGCTAGAGCAGCTACAGCAGTGGTGACCCAGTGGTAACGACCCCAACTTATGAGGTTTGAACCCAGCCAGGCGCTTTATTTTGTGTAATTAGAGTTAGAGTAGAAGTTCTTCAAAGTTAAAGTGACCAGCCTTCTTCTGGGTAAGCTCACTCTATCGTAGACTTTATCTCTGTCACCTCTGACCTAGACTGTAGTCACACGCAAACCCATCTCAACTATTAAAAAAAAAAATTCACCACCACTGCTCTCAACATGGTGCAAGCAAACATCGTGAGAAAACATGCAATTATTGGTTCTAACCAATAACGAAGACATATGACATCTACCAACCCGCACTGGGCCTGCGTGGTTACGGCCCACTCCTTATCACTGTGAGGAGGCCTGTGTCCCAGCAGTGGGATCGTTATAGGCTGATTATGCTAATCTTCAGCTCAAATGAGAATATCTAACAAAAATCACTTAGTGCGGATTTCACCAATGAAACGCGTTCAGCACATCTGAAACGCGTTCAAGAGCTGTCGGTGCCAATATCCCTTATCAATTTTGACACTGACAGCTCTTGAACGCGGTTTAGATGTGCTGAACGCGTTCAGTTTCATTGGTGAAATCCGCACTAAATTCCCTTTACCTCATTTCACAAAACCGTTATCCTCACATAAACATTTCCGACATACGACCCTTAGGCACAAAATGTGGTAAAACTATTAATCTGTGCAACTCCTACGCAGCTCGCCAAGCTAAGGGCTTTAGCTTCGCAGCCGTGTCTAATTCTGAACACAATGCCAGCATTTAGATATTGTTAAATATCATAACGTAGAGCAATTTGGCTAAATAATGTGCCACGGTTGAGTTTGCTCGGGTTGATATAAGTAGGCGTTAGATGTAACATATAAGTTGAAGTATTGTAATATATAACGTTAATATTATGTACTTTTTTAGGGTTCCGTACCTCAAAAGGAAAAAATGGAACCCTTATAGGATCACTCGTGTGTCTGTCTGTCTGTCTGTCCGTCAGTCACAGCCAATTTCCGAATCTAATGGACCGATTAAGTTGAAATTTGGTACACATGTATTTCTGTGACC
This sequence comes from Dicycla oo, assembly GCA_948252095.1. Lineage (NCBI taxonomy): Eukaryota > Metazoa > Arthropoda > Insecta > Lepidoptera > Noctuidae > Dicycla > Dicycla oo. Next base: position 20,963,247 of record OX411726.1, on the reverse strand, counting down.
CAAACACGGACGTGTAACGTAAATAAATAAATTTTGAATATGGGGGTCAACTTTGGGAGGCAAATAAGAAAAAAAAAAAAAAGTTTAGCAAAATGTACCGTGTGATATATCAAATGAAAGGGCTTACTTTACTGTAAGAGTCTTAAATGGGTTATTTTATAATTTCAAAATAATAGTTTATTTTTATATTTTAAATTATATAATAGACGAAAATTGACCATTCCCTCCTTTATCTCCGAAAGAACTGAGCCTAAAATTTTGAAAAAAATATAGAAAACATTTCAATACCTATAGATACAGGAAAACCTATAAGAAGTCGATGGTCTTAAAACAAAATGGTAAATCTCTCAATATTGTGCGTACAAACTTACATTTGTCCATAGTTAAACAAAAAAGATCCAACCCACATTAGTTGTAATGATGGTCGGATCCTTTTCGTTTAACTATGGACATTTGTAGTTGGAATGTATGGAAGAGCATGTTTTTCAACGACAATGTTAAGTTTTTCTTGGGATAAATTCATCCCAACTACGGAACCCTTCATTGTACGTGGTCCGATACGCCTTTGACCGGTTTTTTAACGTCAAACAACAATACGTGGGAATACCTCAAACTGTAGGCTCACTGCAGGCTGCATGACCACTTCTATCTCTACGAAGAATAGACAATCTCTTTCTATACATAGTGACCCTCCATTTTTGACATCACACCTAGAAATCCTTCTACAGTTTGTCATTTTGTCTTTTGTGTTTAGCGATCTTTGTTTAGTAAAAATTTTGAATTAAACAAGAAAAAATCCTATGAAAAGCAAAGAATTCCGAGTCGAATTATGTAAAAAAGTTAATTTCGTAAATGTGCTGTTGACTCTTTCTACTTTATTGCCGTAGTACTGTCCAAACGGTAACGTAATTTTTGTCTACTTTTCCGTCGACAAAACGCTTTTCTACGGTTCTCGTGCTAAGCCGGCTGGTGGGTGTTGTAAAACTCAACTTGGTTGTGATAAGCCTTTTTTGCTATTTAAAACAAAAGTAATACCTACTGCCATAACCAATACAAATGTCGGGTAGGTTTTTGATGATGACCTATATGCTACAGTTATAAAAAAAAAACAGCCAAGAGCGAGTCGGACTCGCGCACTGAGGGTTACGTACTATCAAAAAAAGTGTGCTATTTAGAGACATCGTTTTATTTTTCCTGTACCCTTTACATAAACTTCTATCACACAGAATAAATTCAGATTTTTGTCTATGCAAACTTCGGAGATGGGGGGGACGGTATTTTTTTACATTTTTCATCGAAACTCGAAAAAATGTTTGAGAATGTGCAAACTGTTTTTTTTATATGATACCCCACATGCCCATTTCACTCCCTGCTGTAAAAAACATTTTTAATTTTATTTCTTTCTTATTTGCAAAATAGTTGGGCAAACGTCATCTAAAACTATTCCAAAATTCAAGTTGATAGCATTAGTGGTTCTCGAGATATCCAGCTATGACAGACGGACAGACAGACAGACTGAGTCGCACCATAAGGGTTCCTTACTACCATTTTAGTTCGGAACCCTAAAAACCCACCAAGTGCGTGTCGGACCACGCACAATGAAGGGTTCCGTAGTCGGGATGAATTTATTCCAAGAACAAACTTAACATTATAGTTGAAAAACATGTTCTCCCGTACACTCCACTCCAACTGCAAATGTAAGTTTGTACGAACAATATTGAGAGATTTACCATGTCATTTTAACACAAGTTTTCCTGTAATCTAGAGGTATAGAACTATTTTCTGTATTTTTTTCAAAATTTTAGGCTTCGTAGTTTCGGAGATGAGGGACAATTTTGGTATTTTCTTAAATAAATTTAATATACTCGTATATGTGCATTTGAGACCCTCACAGTAAGTCCTTTCATTTGATATGTCACACGCTACAGTTTGCAAACTTTTTTTTTAAATTTTCTTATTTTCCCCTCAAAATTGACCCCATGTTCAAAACTCAGTTATTTATGTTACACGTCCATGTTTGAGTCACAGAAATTCATACGTGTACCAAATTTCAACTTTATCGGTCCATTACATTCAGAGCAAATTAGCTGTGACAGACGGACAGATAGACACACACACGAGTGATCCGTTTTTTTCCTTTTGAGGTACGGAACACTTATTTTGTTTTTTGGATGGGAAATCATCAAATAACTTCTCCCGCTCTGGGCGGAGCGGGAATGTCAGACTTTTAGTGACTAAAACCCACCCGTGTTCGAACGAAGAGATACAGAACCCTAAAAAAATATTTCGGACAACTAAAAGATCAATAAATTGTTATAAAAGGCCCCTCTGAAACTTTTGAAAGATTTCTCGAGGAAGTGTACCTTAAAGATGTAATTTTGGGAATCAGTTAGTAATGGGTTTATTAATTTATTATCCTTCAATTAATACACAAACAACGGCTTATTCCGTGACACTTCACACAATCAATAATTCTGCTTATCCAATCTATTCTTAGAACACTCGTAGACCGGAAAAATATTATCTAACAGTAAGAAAAAATCTTAATTGCTATCTTTCGTGTCAGATGGACGTGCGAAATGGAATCGTGCGCAGAGCTCGCGCATGCGCGGTGCACACGCGACCGTCACGCCAATGTGACAAAATGGCGTAGCCTACATGTGTTGACAGCTTCATGTCTTTCCGGTTCGTGTTTCCGCGAATTGAACTTTAATATGTGTTACAACTGTAATTGATTGATGTGATTGATTCATTGACAACGTTGATTGGGAATGTGGGTATCCCTACTTCCTACGAATATTATAAATGCGAAAGTTTGTGAGGATGGATGGATGTTTGTTACTCTTTCACGCAAAAACTACTGAACGGATTTTGATGAAATTTGGCACACAGATAGTTTGTAACCTGGATTAACACATAGGGTACTTTTTATCACCATATTCTTATGGGTTCAAGACTTACGTGGGTGAAACCGCGGGCGCTGCTAGTATGAAATATATCCGGGCGTCGAAATTCGATTGGCGAATCATAATGATAGATTTACTGCAATGTTATTTATACCTATTATTTAGATGCCAAGGAATATTCATTTGCAATTATAAACTTGTAATATGCGGCCCTATGCACCATGCATGATGTCAAATGTCGACTTTTCGTTGACATCTTATAAGATTTGAAATATAGGTAAGTACCTACACAGAAATCTCCTGAAATCAATCGATTTCATATAGAGAAATGAAAAATGAAATTATAGGTGAATCCTGTATTTAATTATTAAATATGTTAGCTGTAGGTAAGTACTCATCTACACGAGCGGCACGCGTCGTCATGACTACGGCTGGTGTATTTGATACACTAGCGGCACGTTGTCGACGGCACCCGCTGCAGTTGCCTTTGCAGTTGACGCGTGCCGCTCGTGTGTATGCGCACGAAGTTTTCCGAAAAATGTAACATAAAATAAAATGAAGAAATTCAACAAGACTTGTCCAACACCACGAACCACGACCTACTAACAAACTAAAGGATCAACGGTATCCCTACGTGACAAAGCCTCTGTGCTCTATCACGTCTGTACAAAACGTCTTCCCTTCAAAATGGTAATAAGACCAATTTGCCACTGCTTGCTGCGCTATAAATAATTAAACGTCGTGACACAACGCTTAGCTTGACATTATAAAAACGACCTAATTTTATGGCTTGCTTTATAAAGGTCGGTCGGAAATAAATACGGTTCTATTAAAGCTTTTACAAGATTTGGATTTAAAATGGCGCAAAAACGTGACATTGAGATTTTATTTACGAAAATGTATACCAATACTTCTTTAGTTATCTAATTACTTTAAATAAGTAGGTTATGTTGTTATTTTACTGAAAATTTAGTAAATGGCAGTGTTCACCGACTTTAAAACAACTGTTTAAATTTTTAATCAGTTCTTTCCTTAGGAAATTTGACATTAACCAACTGTTTAAATCCCTAACCGGTGGTTTGAATGTTGGTGAACACAGGCCTAGGGCTGGTTGTACATTAATAAAACACAGTTTTGGCTAAGTAATAACAGCCGCACGGGTCAATCGATCAGGTTAAGCTACACTTGCCCCGGTCAGTCGGTGGATGGGTGACTATATTAACATACCGAGACCCCTTCGTGCCTCGGAAAGTACGTTAAGCCTTTTGATCTCGGCTATCATTCTTGGACCTTTGACAGTCGTTACAGGTCATCAAAAGTCTAACAACCAGTCTTATCAAGGGGTATCACGGAGTAGGCCGTCGCTTCATGTTAAATACTGGTATTCAGCTGCATCTGGTTAGACTGGAAGCCGACCCAAACATAGTTGGGACAAGGCTAGGTAAATTGATTGTTTTAAAATCAACTTTTCTTATTGCTGAACTACTGAATGTGTCCAGCCCACTCATTCGTCCTTGTTGGTCAAGAGGTCGCAAGCGTGACTGCTGAACTTGAGGTCCTGGGTTCGATTCCCGGGAAAAATGTTATTGGGTTCTTTCGTTAGGAATTTCTCAATAGCAGGCTGGAGTCTGGATTTGTGCCCGGTGGATGGCAATAGATTCGCCCATATTATAACATAACTAGCGAAATGTGGGTGTTGGCAGCTCTGCCTTACCTATCGGGGAATAGAGGCGAGAATATGTTATGTTTATATTTACAACATCTACCTACATCTTATCTCTTCTAAACTTTCCCACAACTTTCTTTTTATTTTAATTCAGAAACAACTAATTTTAATAAACTTTATACACATGATGCTGGTTGAACCATAGTCTTATAATATATAATAGGTCTTTACCTATAACATTGACGATTTTTGATACCGGCTAGTGTGAAGACCAATATCTTTCATTCTATTTAGAATTCCAAATTCAAATTAATTTTATAATATAGCATAACATTTAAAAAAAAGAATCAATTGTTCATTTTTTTCCCGCTGTTCGATTTTTCTTTGATATCGATGTTTCTGTAACCATGGAAAAATCGAAATTGCGCGCTATTTTTGAATACGAGTTCCGTCATGGCACCAACGCAACACAGACAGCACGCAATATTAACGACGTGTATTGACAAAGTATCGCAAGTAAACGCACGGTGCGTTTTTGGTTTGATCGCTTCCATTCTGGAAATTTTGTTCTCAACAATTAGCCCCGGGAAAAAATTTAAATCCAATGAGGCGGTGAAAAACGCCTTTAAAGAATTTATCGATTCCCGTTCCCAGGATATCTATATCAGAGGCATCAACGAACTTTCATTGAAATGGCAAAAGTGCAACGCCAATATTTCTTTTAAAATAATTGTATGATTTTTTTCAATGTAAATCGGCAATCTCATAAGTAAAGACCTATTATTATGAACGTGAGTAGGTACTTACAACATCAAGTGTGCGTGTGATACAACATCGCCTACCCTTTCAGGACTAACGGTACCTCACTGTACTGAATGGAAAGCCACAACGTCAGCGGGAATGGCCGCTTTTAATCTGTACTTAAGAATCTAAGTACACAATTATTGTAATACAAAACAATAATTCCCTTCAGAGCGCATGACATTAAGAAATTATTAGGTTGGGCCGCATCCGCGTAAGGGTCTCAGCTCGCGGCTTTTAGGCTTGCTACAGACCTGCTGTTTAAACTAAAAACAGTTTCAATTGTTTTGTGAGCACTTGAGTTTCATTGGACTTTTATGTTTTTATTTCAGTAGTGAAGTTTGACAGTTGACGTCATGTCGTCAGAAGCCCGATAGTGTGACAACCAGTCTTACCTAGTAACTCAACCAGTCTTACTTAATAACTGGGTTGCGGAGGTCAGATAGGCAGTCGCTACATGTAAAATACTGGTATTCAGCTACATCCGGTTAGACTGGAAGTCGACTCCAACATAGTTGGGAAAAGGCTAAGCAGATGATGATATTTCCGTTCTGACCATTCAAAACCTCATTTAGATCGTGAGTAAGTAACTACTTTTTCTGAGCTGAGTTTTTAGCTGTTTGCTGTCCATAGAATTTTCAACCCCCCTATCTTCAATATAATCGATCACGCAGTGTGTGTTAATAAAAATATCATTAACATTTGGAATGCCAATACCTCACATTACAAAAAAGCTTTTTTACTTACAAAAAAAAAAAAAAACTGATTGCAAACAGAAAATACTACAAAGTGAAAAATTACATTAATTTTGGATTAATTTCGGTGTAAATTAAAGTTATTTTTCATTTTGTAGTGTTTTTTTTTCTGAAGTCGTTTTTTTTTGTAAAATAGTTCGACACCAATTCGAATACCACTGCCTGAAAAATAAATTAAAACATCATTCACTTGTACTAGGTACGTAGGAAAAATAAGTATTATTGAAGCTAACTCAAAAACTATCCAAGCACCATTAATCAATTTTACATGGGACCTACTTTGAGGTATACCCTTCCGAACAGAACAGTCGTTGAAATCGAACTAGGTACTCTGTAAAATGTTATGCGTGGTCATAAATAAAAAAAATGTATACATATACGTCTCGACTTGAGAACCTCCTCCTTTTTTCGTCAGTTAAAAGTCTCAAAACACAGCAAACATTAACTCATTTAGTCTAGCGCGCCTTGAACAGCTAGCTTCGCTACTTTGGTGATGGGCTTGTCTTTGTCTATCATCAATATTTTTCTTTCTCAGTCTAGTATTTTAATGTACCGACACTATTTGCATTCACTTACATCTTAATAATTAACAGCACACATAAGCATGAAACGGTATAAAAAAGCGCATTTCTCGCCTATAAACGCCATCCATGCAGCCAGCCTAATCCCATAGTTCCTAGCAAGACAGGAGACGTATAAGCCCATCTGAACGTGGGCGCAGGCCGCAGGCAAACTGTTCTAGCATTTCACTTGCCTTCAAATGCATACGAGGCCTTTTTAGTGGATCGCCGAAGGTAATTAATACGTTGGAAATAGGATATGAATTATATGGTGGAGTTTCTGTAATAAAGTTTTAGCTGTAGGTGTTAAAAAGGAGAGGAATTGAATTATCAACACTGGAAATAATTTAGAGAGATGTAAAAACTTGTTCTAAATTTTATTAGAAGTTGGTGATATATAAGTTTATCCACCTACTAAAACACCTACTACTGAATATAAATTTAAATTAAACAACCTTTTCTACGTAACCCCAAGCCAGTAAGGAATTGAACCAGGTTAAGGGGACTACAGGACCGAAAGCGTAGTCACTGTCGGACTGCATAGAAAAGAAAGAGATGCTTGATGACATAAACCTGGTAATTTATCACAAAATATGAAGATTTAGAAAAAAAATATTGATTGGAGACACAAAATATTTAGAAAAAAAATATTGATTGGAGTAAAAACTTAAAACTTTATTATGTTGCTTGTAGGACAATCTGACAAAAAAAAAAAACAAAATTATTGCATGTAGGATTAGTATAGTTTTCATTCGTTAAAAGACATTTTTAGAGGTATCTTCGTGATTTTTCTCTCAGATCAAATTAGTTGTATTATGTTTTCAACACATTATCTAACTAACATCAGTGGATCGTATACTTTTAGGCATTCTAAAACTTCCGTTTAGTTGTGTTTAGGTCTTGTAGTCGCCTTAATGAAAAAAAGGGTCGGTCGAAACTTGTCGTAAAACATACCAATTTAAAATTTTCCGATATCGAAACTCGATTTTACACGATTTTTTCATGTAGTGTGAATCTGGGGGATGCCAAGCTTCATAGCTTGGCTCATCGCCGCAAGTTTACCTGCTTGTCGGTCTGCTACAGATTGTACTTCGGTGAGTGTGCTCAAGAACTCCACGACCTCATCCCACCGGCCCCCTTCTACCATCGGAGATCTAGACGCACTGCAAGTTACCATCCTTACCTTGTTGCTATTCCACCAATTCGCACTAAGCGTTTCCAAATGTCCTTTATAATGCGCACAGCAATAGAGTGGAACTCACTACCTGCGTCTGTGTTTCCGAATGTATACAACCCTAATCTCTTCAAAGTGAGAGTGAACAGGCTTCTACTGGGTAAGCTCACTCCATCGTCAACCTACCAACTTTTCAGCCCACAACCTTTACCTACTTTAAGAGGGCTTGTCTAAACCTCCAGGCCACCACGATCTAAACCTGTACAAGACTTACCTATTTAACAAACTTTCAAACATTCTTCAACCAGATGAGCTAAAGAATCTGAATACCATCCACAACCATTGTGTGAAGGCCTTGAAAGGACTCCTGTAGTATACAATATGATCCCTGAGAAAGATCGCGTCGATTACAAATACATTAATAGCTGTGGGCGTGGCCATATTGTTATTTAAAAGCTGGTGAGCCATTAAGTACTTGTATCGGTTGTAATCGTCACGACGCGCTCGTTCCAGCGGCATTGTTAGGTTACGTTATGTGGTGGGTTTGTTGCGAAATATTTAAAAGATATTAAATTGTGAAGCTTTCGACTAAGTAATAACATCCGCACGGGTCTATCGATCAGGTTAAGCTACGCTTGCCGCGGTTGATCCGTGAATGGGTGGCCATCTTTACATACCAAGATCTGTCCTTGCCTCGAAAAGCACGTTGTGCTGTCGGTCCCAGCTGTCATTCAGGGGTCTTTGACAGTCGTTACGGGTCGTCAGAAAGTCTGACAACCTGTGTTGTGGAGGTCTGAAAGACAGTCGCTCCATGTAAAATACGGGTAAGTATTCAGCTACATCCGGTTAGACTGGAAGCTGACTCCAACATAGGAAAAGGCTAGGCAGATGATGTTTATTGTGATAGCGTAGGTATACCTACAATTGAATGGAAATTGGCTTAAGTATGTCTCAAAAGTAGAATTTACTTGTTAGTGAAAAAAAAAACCAAATGCATTAAGTTTCCGCTACATCAAGGTAGGCAGGTGAAAACGAACGTGTTGATAAATGAATTGAATTCTGAAGATAGCACAGTATTCTTGGGCTTAGCTTTGGATGCTAAGCTTCAGTGGGGCCCACATATAGATAAATGGTCAAAAAAGCTCCGCAGCATACGCTGTTAGGAAAATTCGTAACTTAACCAACATAGAGACAGCCCGTTTAGTGTACTTTAGCTATTTTCATAGTGTAATGTCGTACGGTATTCTGTTGTGGGGAAATGCACCCGACATTCAGACTATCTTTGTTTTGCAGAAAAGAGCTGTTCAATCCATTTATAAATTAAGTCCGAGACAATCTCTCAGAGAGAAATTTAAGGAGATCGATATAATGACTATGCCTTCTCAGTACATTTTTGAAAATCTTATATTTGCCCATAAAAATATTTTTTTTTTAAAATACAGTGATATCTACAATATAAATACTAGGAACGAACACAAATTTGTTGTACCCTCAACAAGGCTCAAGAAAATAGGTGGGTCATTCAGGTGTCAATGTATACGCTTTTATAATAAACTTCCAAGCCACGTTCAAGATCTAAGCCTTATTAAATTCAAATCATATTTAAAGTATATAATCATAAGTAAAGTATATAATCATAAGTAAAGTATTAATTATTTTAATTATTGTGAATGTGAAGACTATGTGGGTCATTGATTTTTTGTTTGTTTTATTTTTCTCTCAGTTATTTTTAATCATGGTCTGGCAGTTTGAGTAATTTTTGCGGCCTACCCCAATGTCCTTTTTTTAGTATTGTTCATCGAGTCGTTGAGCTCCTTAAGTTCTGAGTTGAGCTGCGCGATTACTGACAAATGCGTGCACTGATTGGACAGGTCCTCTCAATCTGTGTGGTTCTTTCCTCAAAAGACCATTTCAGACAACAATCTACATAGTCTTCACATGAACTTACATGAACAAGATTATGTCTGGACTTGAGACTGTGACCTCTGAGTTTGTTTCGGCCTTTCTTCTCAGAGTAGTCAGATAGGAAACGCCGAACTTATCTAGTTTTAAAAAAAAAACGTGATTGACGTGTAAAAGTGTTTGTACAAACCTACTTACAGAAATAAAATCATTTATCATTTATGCGGATAAATTAAATTATTAGTAATTTCAATAGACAACATGAACAACATGTGGAAATTCTAAAGTGATAGATAATATCATAGAAACTTTGAAAATTGTGTCCTCTACAAAAGTAAAAGCATCAATCAATAATTTATCAATCAAGTCTCACACGCTCGTGCCTGGGAATTTTTTGCTTTTCATCCCTGAAAAGAAAACGGAACTTTTTTTTGTTTTAGTTTTAAATTAATACATTTCGATACAATGTAAAAGTTATTAATAAAATAAATAAATAATAACGAGATCATTCCGGTGCTATATTTAGTATTCATGAAAGCAAAACAGTAGTAAAGAAATAAAAACTTTTTAGCAAAAATAAAACCGATTTCCAAGACAAAACACTACAAAGTGAAAAATAACTTTAATTTCGGTAGTCGGTGTCGGTTTTGTATTTTCGTTTTTTGCCACCGAAATTAAAGTTTTTTTTTTACCCTTTGTAGTGTTTTGTTTTGGAAATCAGTTTTATTTTTTGCTAAAAGTTTTTATTTTTCACTTTTTAGTTGTGGTACCTATCCCACACAAATTCGAATACCACTACCTGCTATGTAACTTCCCAAGCAAAGTTAATGAAATTTATATGGGATCACCTAGGAAGTATACCCTTTCAAACAAACAAAAAAAAAATCAAATCGGTCCATCCGTCTTTAAGTAATCGAGTAACAAACATACAAAAAAAACATAGTCGAATTGAGAACCTCCTCCTTTTTGAAGTCGGTTAAAAAGATTGCCTTGAGCTATCGAATATTCTTTCAATAAAAGATGTTTCACTCTGTCCTAAATTTGTCTATTTGACACCTTAGCAAAAACGCAAAATCACGATTCCTTTTACGTTACGTCACAGTATAACGTAACCTAAATGTGTTTATTAACTTACAGTGTAACAACAATAGTTGCTATGTATAAAGTAGCTTTTAATATTTTATTCATAACCTCTATTAACTAATTGTTCGAGGCCGATCATTGGTTGATGGATTATTCTTGTCTTTTCTTTGATTTGTATGGCAGTTTCGAAATTTGCATCAACAATAGTCACAATTTTTACATTAAGATATTGATCTGGGATGATGACTATAGCCTATGCTGTTTTATGTTGAGTTTAAATGCGTATTTTTATGGACAAATTAAAAGCTCTTTCTTTGAGATATCCACGATACATGATACCTCTCACGGTTTTCTTTTTGGTTTTTTGAAAGGAAATGATCAAAATGACTGTCACGTGTCAATATACTCACTCTTTGGAGCGGAAATTGTCAATCATGATATTATAATCAATCTGATTTGATATGATTAGGGACCTTTTAAATTCGTATACGTAAGTTACTTTTAGTTTATATCTTCCAAACGGTGTAAATTTGCCAATATGATGTTCAATTACACCAATAAAGTAAGTAAGTCCAATGACGTTAACATGAACCATTAAATAAACTCTGTTTTCCCAACATTTATAAAGAAATTCGGTGCACAAGTAAGTGTGCTGCCAAGTAGTGGCGTCTAAACGAAAGGGTCGGACTGTCTATCAAGCAGTTGTAATTACCTTTCTGGGGCGTACAGCGAATTCTCGATGTCATGCCATATGTCCTTCCTTCAAGGGGGGGCGGACTTGGGGGGACTGATTTAGTTTTGTATTGTAATTGTTAGAGAATGTGTGACGCTATTGTTTCAACTCTCAAAGGAAATAATGTAATGTAAAATGATTATAATTTTTATGCTACTTTTACAACTCTTATATGTTTTGCAAAGAAATGATTCTTATTCTTAAGAATGAGTCCCTCAATTTTTTCCCATGGAAAGAGATGGATGGTTTAAGTTAGGTAGGTACCTACATATATTGGCAACAGCATCTTTTTATTCGCTTATAACAACGTACACGCTCATGTTTTATGTAGAACAAAACCCGCGAATATTGTGACTACTAGTCTGCTAAGCACAAGGAAGCCAATATTTACGCGCAAAAAAGCTTTATAAATTATATTATAAGAACAAAAATTCTTTATAAACTAAACGATCATTTTAAAAATTAACCACTCGTCGTCTCTCTTCCACATAACCTAACCTTACCAATACTAACTAGATTGCAATGTAAAAACCTAAAAGCAATTTGGCAAACTAAATGCAAACACAAACAATCATGACTCCAATTCTCTTCCACCTAATTTCAATCAAAACAATTTTCAGATCCAAAAGCAAACATAAATATTTTGACAATCGTACTACCCACACAACAACAACCAAAATTTTAAATCCACAATAAAAAAAACATGAGACCGCAATTTTCTGAGAAACACGAGAATAGATCCTACAAATTGTTCCACATAACACCTGGGGAAAACAGGGAAGTGATTTGAAGGAAAACAGAACAGTTGCTTTCGTCACGTAGGGAAGAAAGATGGCGTCATTTATTTAGTAATACGTCATTGTAATCCGGCCCTGGCTTGTCGCCCCATCACTTAGTGAAGGACATGCTCGCGTTTCTTTATAGGGGAAAGGTTGGGGTCTAGGCACTGGCGATCTGTGAAGAGAGTGTGGAATTATTGAATAATTAATTGAGTAATTCATCCAATAACGATAGCCGATTCGTTGTCGTGGGTGCTATGGTCAGCCGCGTTGCAAATGCAAGACAGATTAGACAATTAAAAAAAAATCTTGAATATTAATTGAAGTTTGTATATTTTTTTTTTTTGGAATAGCTATAAAGTAGACATAACGTAGGTTGGTAGTTTGGTAGGTTGTCCTTGAGTACGTAATCATGTAATCTAATAATAAAAATAAAATAAACATTTCCAGTCAACATTTTCCAAGGACTTAAAGCGAAAAAATAAACGCGGAAAATAATCTAAGATAAAGTAAAAAATACCCGTATCCTCCCCGCTACCTCACCCACCCCACCCAACTAAGTACTTGATACCTGAGTACCTACAAGGATGACATCAAACGCACAAGCTTTCGTGTTTTCCTGGATGTATCGCCGTTTGTGCCAAATTGTGCGGAAGTACCGCTCGACAGGTTAATTTGCTGAAGATCCTTCAGGGATTTGGGTTGAGTGTCCACCGTTTATGCCTTTTTGAAATGCATGAGGTTTTTAGGGATATAAAAGAGACTTTAGTTAATTAGCACTGATGTAAACAGGAATTATAATTATAGCACAAACTTTATTATATCTACACATATATAAGGTCTATCTATTCATACACGAAATCTCTTAAGGGGTCATTATGAACAACTTTTAGTAAGGACCAAACCTGAAATCTCCAAAAAAATCTGTAGGTATTATTTAATTTATAATTCGGTTAGACTGGCAGCTGACTCCAACATAGTTGGGAAAAGGCTAGGCAGATTAATTGTTTGAATATATATCTGACCAGATGCAGCTGAATACCAGTATTTTACATGGAGCTCCACAACCCAACACGATACCCCTCGGTATAACTGGTCGAGCCCAAAAGTCCTTTCGGGCTTCTGACGACCGGTAATAACTGACAAATATCAACGAGTGACAGCCGGGACCAACGGCTTAACGTGCTTTCCGAGGCACGAATAAGTCTCGGAGTCTCTCCCATCCACGGACCAACCCCGGAAAGCGTAGCTTAACCTGATGGATCTACCCGCGCGGCTTTCATTACTTAGCCACGAGCTCCTCTCAACGAATACCTACAGTTAAGTAAAAGAGCTCGTATTTACGAAAACGTCCTTGTATCTTAACACAAAATGTAAATATTATCCTAAATATTGTAATTATCTTTTGGTGGGGTAATATATGCTTAATACCGTGAATTATATATAACAAGTCTCCGGAGCTTTTTAGCGATGTGAACAGGGTCCTTGAATAACTAATTATGTGTTATGTATCGTCAAAACAACAGGGGCTTTTAAAATTGCAGGATCACCATTTTATCACTAACATAACTGTAGTGCTTTTTTACAGAATAGCACTGCTGATTATAAGTTATGATACTGCCTAAACAATAGCACAGGCTTGCCTAGAAGCATCTATTTCACTCACTAATAGATGTCTTTAAAACACATTTATAGAAACCAAACCCCGTATTTCACTAACGTGACACCAAAACACTCGTCCTCACTCCTCACAAGTTCTTAATGAACTTAAGACACAATTACAGACACCTACATGTACTTATGTAGGTATACCTTCAGTCCAGGGTAGGGCAGGGGAGACAACGATGTGACAGGAATGCATTCCGGACATGCTTCAGGCGGCCGGGATTTCTCGAGACACACCGCTTTATTGGTTTGCTTGAAGACGATCTGAGGTTGAAGTTTGAGTGGTTTAGTGGTGCTTTCTATCTGTGATTAGGTATGATTGGTATCTACAAAGTACACTAAAAGTTTGTTAGTAAAAATAAGGACGATTAAGACAGCGCCAAAATCGCAAAAAGCAAAAGAAAATCAATTACTATGATAACGATTTGGCTCAAAACTAATATTCTTTCTTTTTCTACCTACTTAAATAATAATAGGTGAATAATACTGTGTCACATTAGTAAGGTAATCTATCAATGTTATACCATATCCATATTTATTTTAGTGAGTTAAACATGCGTCTAAAAATAACAAACTTTGAAATGTTCTTCAAGTAATTAAGCTCTTAAGAAAAACGCTAAGAGATTGAACTAAATCAAAAACAACAATTCACCACCCATATTTATACCAAATAACAAACTATTACAACTTACAAAAAGAAACAGAAACAATTCGCACCGAACCAAGATAAAAAGAAATAACAAAAGACAAACGAAAACAATATCCAATCAAAACAAAATAAGTGAACTAACATTTGACCTACAATCTACATCTTTTCAATCAATACCCAACTGTTATCTAAAGAGACCGAATTCCAGTTGTCCAGGGCACCCCATAGGCACCTGTCCCACCGACGAAGAAGCGACAAGAGCAATCAAAGAAAATACTCGCTCAGCGACGCTCGCTTGGCGGGCAGAAACTCGCTCAGCGGTTCTCGCTTGGTACGTGTTACGACATGTTTACCGCAAACAAACGTATTTTATTTATTTTTTCTTTCTGTACATACGTTTACCAGCAAATTACTGGGCAGTTATTCTACTCGTCGCACACGCTTATAGCCCAGCGACAAAATTATCCGAACTTGTGCAGTTCGGATAATTTTCTCCCTGCTCGTTGCTTGCTAAATCGTTTCTAGTTGCTATAGAGATACAAGATTTTTTGAAATATAAAAAAAAAATCTTGTATCTCTATAGCAACTATATGAATTGCTAGCCCTACTCGCTTCTCGCTAATCCTCGGCGGTAGGACCGGTGCCTTAAGGAAGCTAGGGGTCGCCAAAGAAGACAGGGGTGGTCAGGGGAGGGAATTAGTGGCGCTCCATCGGATCGCAATTAAAAGAGGAAAGTCTACGGATGTGATATGGAGTTTCGGAGTATGGGTGAAAGAACTTGGACTAATTCTTGATGACGCCAATCGATTTGAGGCAAAGTTTTCGTGGCGTGTTTTGGTGTTGTGTCGTGGTATTTATATTTAGATACAGAAAATAAAATGAAAGAATTGATTGATATTAAACCTACTGACAGCGATAAATTCACTAAAATATATTTAGAATTTACTTTATTTATTTATTAAAGTACCTGGAATAGTATACCTGGAAAGATTTGAGGAGCCCAGCAGTAGACGTAATAGGCTAGTTAAAAACGATAAATCTATGTTTTCTGGATTCCAAAAAGCCTTGAGTAGTAGAAAGCTTGATCAAAGGAAACATTCGACTTGAAAGGAAACTCGAGAATTGCTGGTTCACAACTTTTATTGCTCCATGAATGGTGTGGACTAGAAATTATTGTAACTTACCTAATTATTTCATAGAATTTATACAACATCAAGTGAGAGCAGTGGTGAAGCAGTTTTGACGGCGCTGACTTACGGGTTTGTAGGTCGTGGGTTCGAAGCCAGGCAGGCGCGTTGCTTTGTGTAATTAATTTCATCACCACTGCTCTCAAAACAGTGAAGGAAAACATCGTGAGGAAACCGGCATGCCCTAGAATCAAAAATTCGAAGACATGTGACATCTACCAACCCGCACTGGGCCTGCGTGGTGGTTTAAAGCCCACTCCCTCTCACCAAGAGATGGCCTTTGTCTCATCAGTGGGAACATTATAGACTGATTATGATATACAACATCAATGCTCAAATGACTAAATGCAAAACAGAAATCAATAACTCGTTCACATTCACACACAACAACACAAAACACGGTAATTTTTATTTCACATTAGCAGTCCAAATTACATGTCGTAGTTCAAGAAAAAATAACAGCAATAAAACTGAAGCCACCGACGTGTAAGGTCCTAATAACGTATTCAAACAACATAATCCAAAGCCGAGTAATGATAGCAATCTGTTGGCTATAAATCCTTAATGGCCTATCGCTTGTCCACCGCACTTGTAGGTGATGCAGCGCTAGGAGAGGCTATGAGTTGGGACGGTTATTTTGCGAGACTGTTTCGATAGTTCGATATTTTTAAAGTGTTCTTTTTAGGGCTAACTCAAAAGGAAAAAACGGAACCCTTCTAGGATTACTTCGTTGTCCGTTTGTCTGTTTGTCTGTCTGTCTGTCTGTGTCAAGATCCTTTTTCTCAGGAACGTGTGGAGGTATCAAGTTGAAATTAATATCAATTACGTAGGTCTATGATCCCTTGGAGGTCTAAAAAAACCAAGCTTCTAAGTCAACGCAATAAAAAAGTACGGCCATTTATGCGATATATTTTGATACTCGCAAATAAATCGAAACCTATATGGTACTTCTCGTTGACCTAGAATTATGAAATTTGGCAAGAAGCCAGGTTTCATAGCACAAGTAAATGAAAAAGTCCAAACATTGTTAGCTTGTAGTTTTATCACATAATATTTTTTTTGCCATTACAAACTTATTATTTGATTATTTGAAGTTGGAGAATTGACCATGACGTATGTCATGTAGGTATGGGAGAACATGTTTTTCAACATTCATCCCAACTACGGAACCCTTCATTGTGCGTGATCCAAAACGCACTTGGCCGGGTTGTTTTGTTTAATAGTAAAGTATTTTATACTGTTGAAGAAGACAAAAGTACTCAATAGTGATCTTATCAAATATTTTAAAACGAGGTAGAAATTTTGTTAAATCAGTAATATTTTCTGAAATTGTAATTTTAAATGGGTCACCATTTATATTGGTAGAAACCAATAGAAAATTTAGACAGATTTAACAGCGGGGCCCAAACTAGGCACAGCCTGTATCTTGGTGACCCATTTAAAATTACAGTTTCAGAAAATATTACTGATTTAACAAAATTAAAAAAAAAAGCATATAAATTTATTGTAAATCACTAGCAAGAGGTAAAGGGCGGGCGTTTTGGGGGACTGTCTTATGTAGTTTTGACGTTCAAAAAGTGCTGATTCTCAGCCTGGTTTGAATAAATGACTTTTGATTTTGATTTGTATGTTTGTGAACTGTGTGTGTAATTTTTTTTTTATGTATTTGAAATAAATTGTTGCAAGTCATCAATAATTCAGTCATCAAACGTTCTAGATCTATTTTATTTACATTATACAAGGTGTAACCTTAATAACGCACCACCTCTTAAAAGGTCATTGTATTCATCATTATGAACATCTTTTACTATGGGACCAAACCTAAAATCGCGAAAAAAAATAGCTGTTCAGTACATTTATGTTCGCATAATTCGTCAAAGTGTAGGTGAACACCTGATTTTGTTTTTCGCGATTTCAGGTTTGTCCCATAGTAAAACTTGTTCATAATGATGAGTACAATGACCCCTTAAGAAGTTGTACATTATTTGAGTTACACCTTGTATAATATTCATCAAAGACATTATTTGATACAGAAAACCTAATGTCAATGGTGATTGACATTAGGTTTTCTGTATGAAAAAATTTCCATTAATTATAATTTAATTATACAAAATTATTACAATTAAGTCTACCCAAAATTACTTAACTTATTTGAACGTTGTGACAGACACAAAACGTGCTGTCAACTTTATTTATCACTCCAATAATATATTAACAAAATTTGGAGGCCTTTATTTACTAATTTAAGGCACCACAGGATAGCCTGGTTAAGCCGCCTTCAAGCCTGTGAGGTTGTAAACTAAAAACGAAAAAAAAATCTTACAATTTTTCATCTTATAGCCTTATCGCATAACTATCATTCCTCTGAATCGCCCCTCGCGTAGGCCGTAGCCCCCAGGCTTTGCCGTCGATACGCGACTGTACTTTCACCACCCGTCCGCGCCTCCAGATACCTGCAGATTTATACCTCAAATACTTCTAAGGTAAGAAGGTTGGACTGATAAGAACGTCTCTTGGTGTTAATGTTTTTAAGAGTGATAAAAGTTATTTTTTGTCTTGGAAAAGTTTTAGTTTTCTTCTTTGTGTTTTTCATGTGCGACAAATCGTTTTATTACCCGTATCGACTTTTGTTTGAAACAGCTATAACTGAAAAATAATAACTGGGAACTAAGCAGTTATTGAAATCATTTTAAAAGATCATCATCATTAATCATTTCAATCTCATAAGTAGCGGAATAATTTTCCTAACCGATTCTTAAGTTCCATTATTTCTATATTCAGATTTTAAATCGACTTGTCCATAACTTAAAAAAAAAAATGTTTCATTTCGTTTGATAACGTAACGGTTATTTTTTTTTTTCAGGTAATAATAAAATGGTGTTGCCACAAAGCTCAACGCGACAAACTTTGCACAAAATCCAAAGGTCAATCACCCTAAAACCATAACCACTAGCAAAGCAACCTAACCCCCACATTAAACTCTATAATAATGTCGTATTCCCAACATAATCGTGCATTACATCACATGCTCGACCCAGCACTGAACTGCACCCACCCAGTGACAAGCCACGCCGCCGGCAGCTGGGTACAATGGCAATTGTTCTCTCATTGATCATTAGATAGTGGTTGCACTCCTCCTGCTAAATCGTACGTTATTATTTATGCTGCTTCAAGCCTAACGACCTGCGCTTGCGCATTCAATGGAGGGGGTATCGCTTGTTGAGTATATAATTTTGTTGTGTATGGTTTTACGTGGTTGTTGCTATGTGTTGTGACTTTGTATATTGTTCTGGTGGAGTTCAAATGTTGAATATGAAGTATGATGATGTTGGAACTGATACAGACTTGTTTTTGCCATTTAAGTTGTGTCATTACCTACTGTGATAAAATTAATGTCCTCAAAAATAAAATGTCTATACTTAGCTGTTTCAAGAATAATTATAAAGTAGGAGACTTTTTTTTGTAAAGAAGTGCATAAAGTTTTACATAAAATAAAAAGTGGAGGTAATAAATATACAGTTTCATGACAAAAAAATCTGAAAAGTGCTTGACGAAAACCATTGTTTATGTCTAGAGTTCCATCAAAATTTTGCTGTCATCCATTCTAATCTGTCTACGTAGAGACGAGTTGAACAGGATGTGAACAAGACAGTTACGTACGTTGTATTTATACTGACCACACATAATCACATATAATTTGTTGTCAATCGAACGAGCGACGATCTTTGACATTGAATCAAAAATCCATCGGTAATAATGACTAAGAAAAAAAAAAACACCAACAAAATAATTTGACAAAAAATAAGTCACGACGAAAAATCATTCGTTGTTCTGTGATTACGCCTGATTACTAGTCTCCGATAATGGTATCGAGCAGCCATTTTACCTAGGACTATACCGTCCCTCTGAATGACCACGCAGTTAGGTTATAAAGGGAGGTAGTGTAGTTTGATTGAAGCTCTTCAAAAACTGGTTTTTGAAAAGGTTACCGGGAAAAACATATGTCTGACAAGCATTGACGGTGGTACAAAAGACTACCTTGTAAGTCAGAGGCGTCACGAGAAATCACGTTCAATGATGATTGCTTGTAATTAGAGGCGCAAATTAAATAAATTAAAAGATAGATTTTTGGTAGCGTATGTGTAGATGAATGTCAATGTCGCAACCGATGTCAGTTCTTAAGACATGATGATTGATCCGTGTTTGTTTGAGTATATTAATTTATTACTTGTTAATTGATTATTTAAAGCAATTTATATTTTTAGTGGTTTTGTTTATTTTAATAAGTCCTATAATGAAGCTAGGGGTGGATTTGATACCGATCCCGATATATCGGCGAAACTTCGGGTTTTCCGATACCTATATCGGTAGCGGCGATATTTTTATTGGCGGTACAACGATAATTTTCAAATTTCGCGCTTCAAAAAAGTAATGTAAACGCGTGCGCTATTCCGTTGCAAACGGGGCACGGACAACGACGTCTTATACCCAAACGTGAAAAAAATAATAATGGCGCGAGTATTTCTACTTCAGTTTCCAAATGGAGTTCTGTCGCATTTGAGAAACTAGTTTCCACCGCTATAGTTTATATGGTTTTAATCGTATAGTAATTAATATTAACATTAATAGGATTTTAATTTTTTTTATATTATTATTTTTATATTAATTTAAAAAAAAAACCCAACTTGTGTTTTATTTATTTTACCTTCATTTAACTTCAACAAACATATCGGAATCGGTATCGATGTCGCCGATATTTTATAAGAGTATCGGTATCGGTATCATATCGGCAAAAAGGCATATCGATGCATTTCTAAATTAAACCTAACTAAACTAAGTTTGAAATACGCTTCCATATCAAAACATTGAAACTATTCGAATAGACAACAACACCTTGTAATCCTCCACCAATTTTCGATCAGAGCGTCACCATTAAAGTTTCCTTAATAACCTCACAGTACTTTAGCGGAGGTGTACAATTAAAAACATCGAATCAAAACGCCGCTAATTACCAAAAAAACAATAAAGTTCGGAAGACATTAGACGATTGGCTTCGATATAGAGAAATTGACATAATGTCGATCAAAGGCGGCATTCGTTTTCAATAAGGCAGATTGACTAATAATGAACGTGGCTCGTAATCGGGACCGATCTGTCGTGAGAACTTCAAACCGTTAACTAAGACTTTTACATATATTGAATGGGGCTTTGAAGTCGGCGAGAAAAGGGGAGAGGGCGACAAATAAATCAAAATCGAATCTTACTTTGAGCTTGATAATAAAGACAGAAACCTGCCAACAAATGCCTGAATGACGAAGCTGAAAAACTACATAAATTAAATTAGAAATAACTATAGCTAGCAACATTTAAAAAATGCTCTTACAAGTCTTTTGTTTTTATTAAAGCCATGTTTTACTAAAGCCTCCTTCTTTTTATGTCTAAGTGCAGGAGATGTACTTATTTAATCCTAAAAGAATAAGATACAGATCGGAGGTCAAGTGTTAATTCTAGCGATTGAGTCTTATTATCGGATATTTGATCGCAATTTTTTCATCTCAGTACTTATTGGGCAAAAATTTCATGACAAATCCGTACATGACATCACCGAAAGCAATATCAGCGTTGATACAATTATTTTATATAGTATCGAGTTAGATATGACTATAATATAAATTTATTTTTAAACTGCGTACCAGTTTCTGTATCGATAGACGGTATTCCATTGACGTTCTTTAAGACATTCTCTGGTCTAGAAAAACTCTGTTCAAAATACTAAATGATCTTCGTCTTTCTCGTCATCATTTAGTATTGTAAAAGGCAGTTGTGAAGCGTCTTACGATATTTCAATATGTTTTACATTTAGTGAACCAAGTCCACAGAAACACGCTCCCGCTCTGCTATCATCCCACTCACCGGCCCAACATCTAACAGCGACTTTTACAACAGATACACTCAAAAGAAATCCACCTATTTTGAATTCGTCACGCAATTTGTCAATCAATTTGCCGTCACCGCTCCATAGATCGTCCAAACTCCATTATATGTCAATTTATATACATAAAAAATAACTCTTTGCGTTCGCCGCTCGCATATTAATTCCTATAAAATTAATTGCGATGACAAATCCATTAATTTAAATTGCCCACAACTGGTTCCGTCATCAGATAAGTTGGTTCGTTTACAATTTTTATAGTGCTGCTATTAACATTTGATCTTTACGTGGTGAGATGATGTGCATGGATGCAGTTTTCGTCATTGTGTCTTTGTTGTTAGCTTGATTTTATCTTAATGTGAGAGTTTTAGCTGTAGTAGCATTAATACTGTTTATTTACATTTTGGTTTCATACAGAAAAGGTCTGGTCTGTGCTTACAAATGTAAATTTTGCTGCACTTTCCTGAATACCTAATTTGGTACAAAATCATAGTACATACAAAGAGTTTTTTTCTATATTACTTAATACCTTCCGACGATAAAAAACGTTTATCAAATTATAATCTCCGTGAACCAATCTGAACAAATTATAATTTTATGACATGTTCAATTTTTTGTTTTCGTTGCTGGTGGCGTTCTGTAGTTTCTGCCTACCCCCATGGGAAGAAGGCGTGAGTTTATGTATGTATGTACGTAAGTATGTTCAATTTTGTTTTCCTAGAAGGTAATTTTAGGCCAGATTTTTTGATTTGATTACTAAAATCTATATATATTTGCAATATATAATATGACTATGCCAATTTAAAGTTAATAGCTTTATTCATTTTATAGTGTGTTACAAATAGATGGATAAAATAAATGTATCATACTCAAAGGGAGTTAGGGAGTTAGAAGGGATTTTTTGTCTGAATACTGTTAAAAGCATTCTAAAAGTAGAAAGAGCGACTCTTTCTTCTCTTTTCTGTATCCTATTGTATTTCTATTTTTGATGCAATAGATAAAATTAAATAGTCTTCATTTAGTATAGCTGTTAAAAGCTCGCTATTTTCTCCACGATTTCGCAAATATCAATAACAATGACATTATATTCAAAAAGCTATATTTTTACGAGCACAACGTGACAAGATCTTCTGTTACGACTATTTTGATAGACATCAGGTGTTTAACTGTTATTTTAGCCATTAACCTCGTTAGAAATACCGTCACCTTCACAAAAATAATTATATTCTAATAAAATGTTTATATACCCATCGATATATCTCCTAACTACTCGATATGTCCCTATAACGATGATCCGAATCGAAAGCATGCAATTAAGTAGCATTGACTCGATACCTATCGATTTTAACTATCGATAAAATTGTGCGTGGATAAAGGTTTTATTGGTAGGCATCATTACTATACATACCATTACCATATTACTTTAAAACGTTTGAGTTATTAGTTTGAATAATATTTTTATTTTTAGAAAGTGCCAACAATTTATTTTCTACTTTTTTTTTTTTTTTTTCGCGCTCTGTGCAGTTTTTCTTAATAGTTTCGTAATGAAGAGTTATGGGTGAATAAAATATCATCGATCGTTTATATAGAAGAAAAAATACTAAGATGTCTTTTTTGTGGCGAAGCTATTATTTTTTTATGTTTTTCACGAAATATCGACAAAAGTCGTGACATTTAAAAAGTTTATTTTGGAAAATTGTACTGTTTGTGACCGATTATTCATTTATTTCTTTTAAACAGTATTTCCTTTTCCATTTTTCTTCATTGGTCAGTCTAAGAGACTTAACATCAAGTAACTTAACATCAATTATCTCTGTCATCTATTGCAATGAAAGAAGTCGAATCGATTTAATTTAAGCAATTAGTCTTTAGCAATAAGGAAATAAATTGCAGTAAATCTCGTTTGCTATACTTTTAATACTAATACTACTAATAATTTTAATACTTTTGGTCATCTCCTTATTTTTAACCCAATTCATAAAATGAGGTTATATTTTCGTCTCCATGTAGGTATATTTTTTTATGCATAAATACATCAATATTTTCATCAATATTCTGAATCGATTATGAGTATTGGTAGAATATTTCCATATAAATTTTATTAATATTCCTTGGGTAGTTTTTGAGCAAGCTTCTATAATACGCTATGTGTTTCTTGATGATGTTACTTCTTGTCACTATTGTTTACATAGCAAGTAGTGCTACTTATACCTACGAATCGATGTAAGGTAGGTAAACCAGGCCTCGGAAAGCACGTTAAGCCGTTGGTCCCGGCTGTCATTCGTGGATCTTTGACAGTCGTTACGGGTCATCAGAAGCCCGAAAGTCTGACAACCAGTCTTACCAAGGGGTCTCGTATTACACAGTTACTAGGTTGTGGAGGTCAGATAGGCAGTCGCTCCTTGTAAAATATTGGTATTTATCTGCATCCGATTAGATTGGAAGCCGACCCCTAAGGCTGAACAGGTTGATTGAGGTACCATAACAAAAAAGTGAAATCTTTTTTACAAAAAAAAAAAAAAAAACCGATTGCCAAAAAACACTACATAGTGAAAAATAACTTAACAACCGATTGCCAAAAAACACTACATAGTGAAAAATAACTTTAATTGGTGGCAAAAAAACTAAAATACAGTTCCACTGACTTCCAAAATTAAAATTATTTTTCACTTTGTTGTGATTTTTTTTTTGGAAGTCGGTTGTTTTGAATTATTTAAGATTTAGAAAATCCGATTTAGCAAACCTACGTTAGTTGGTCTCTCTAACTTTTAGTATGGCGATAAGCGTAATTGCCATTGGCGGCGTGTGTAGAAGATGAGTAAAACCATTTTAGGCCATCGTGCCATCAAAACATGTTTTTCTATTAAATTTTAATAATTAGAAATCGTGTTGTGCAATCTAAATACATGTCATGCGTCAATTAACATTGGTGTTTATAAAACCAATTTTTAGAAAGTTCTTCTACTTGACAAACAAGTCAATAATAATTGAAGTTATCCATTTAATTCATAATTCGTGATGGACGTAAACACGTAAATATTATTCGTATTGATTGATAGATACACATATTAGGTTGGGGAAAAAGTCTTTTCGCATTATAGTACCTATGTATGAACTTGTAATAAAATCACTTTGGCTATACTATTTGTATCTGGCTGGCGTTGGTATCATTGAAAGTTTAAATTTTAAAGAACATAATTCCAAATTCAAATTAGGAAAATGTGTGATTTTCATTTGTTTTTCGTACCGTCAAGATGAGTGAATCTAATGAAGAAATTCGATACATTTTAAAATTTTACTACAAAAAAGGTAAAAATGCAACGCAAGCCGCGAAAAAAATTTGCGATGTTTATGGACCTAGTGTAGTGTCTGTGAGAGTAGCACAAATTTGGTTTAAGCGTTTTCAATGCGGAAATTTTGACGTCAAAGATGCACGTCGCTCTGGTCGCCCTATTACGGATAAAATGGATGCCATTTTTGAAAAAGTGGAGCAAGATCGGCATATGAGTAGTTACGACGTAGCTGAAGAACTGGAAATTGACCACAAAACAGTTTTGGCGCATTTAAAAAAACTGGGTACACAAAAAAGCTCGACGTTTGGGTACCTCACGAGCTCACTGAAAGAAACCTAATGAACCGTGTAATCATTTGTGATTCTTTATTACGACGTAATGAAACCGAACCATTTTTGAAGAAGCTGATAACTGGTGATGAAAAGTGGATCACGTATGACAAGAATGTGCGAAATAGGTCGTGGTCAAAGGCCGGACAGGCTTCACAGACTGTGGCGAAACCCGGGTTAACTCGCAGGTGATGCTGTGTGTGTGGTGGGATTGGAAGGGCATTATTCTCATTATGAGCTGTCATCACCAGGCAGGACCATCGATTCTGAACTCTACTGCGAACAACTGATGAGATTAAAGCAAGAAGTTGAGAGAAAGCGGCCGGAATTAATCAACAGAAGGGGTGTGGTTTTTCATCATGATAACGCTAGACCTCACACATCTTTAGCCACTCAGCAAAAATTAAGAGAGTTTGGCTGGGAGGTGTTAATGCATCCGCCGTATAGTCCTGACCTTGCACCTTCAGATTTCCACCTGTTTCGGTCTCTTCAGAATTCTTTAGGCAGTGTCAGGTTAACATCACGAGAGGACTGCCAAAACCACTTGTCGCGGTATTTTGACCAGAAGTCCCAAAATTTCTATAGCAATGGGATCATGTCCCTACATACTTTAGTTAAATGTAAATAAACTATATTAAAAAATGTTTTGAATTTTCTTAAAAAATGCGAAGAAACTTTTTCCCCAACCTATTATAATAAACAAACAATTTACTTATCAGGGAAAGCAAAGACAATAAAATCAATAACAGCCTTACGGGTCGATCGAAGGTTAAGCTTCGCTTGCCGCTATCAGTTCGTGGATGGGTCACAATCTATAACAGTTGGTCCCGGCTATCACTCGTTGATCTTTGACAGTCGTTAGGGTAGTCAGAATCCCAAAAAGTCTGACAATCAGTCTTATTACCAAGAGGTACTGTATTACCCAGTTACTGGATCGTGTTGGTCAGATAGGCAGTCGCTCCATGTAAAATACTGTTATTCAGCTGCATCCGGTTAGACTGGAAGCCAACCCTAAAAATAGTTAGGAAATGGCTAGGCAGATTGATTGATAGATTGTGTACTGTACCCTATTGCGTAACACGCTATCAATCGGAATCGGTTTTATTTTGACAGTTCAACAACATTCATTGCGTTATTTACGTTGTTGAGCAGACAAAATTTTCGATCATATGAAGCAATGGATTAGCAATTTGCTTCAAGATTATTCCGATTCTGATCGATAGTGTGTTACGCAATTAGGGTGCTGGTATCCAAAATACATAATTGACATCAAAGACAAACTACGTTTTCGCTATTCAACTTAGATCGGAATTCAATTGTTACTAGATTTTGTCTTCAGTAGATACGAGTATTAGAATATTATGGAATGTTAAAACGTTATTTCAATGCATTATTGTGATTTTAAATGATCAGTTATCATGGTGATTATTATATTTATCCTTGGCTGCAATGGTATTATTGTATTTCGATTGTAAATGCTTGGAATTTCTGCCCCGGATGAAACTTATTAGGAATAACTCGCAGAAATGTTATTGTACCATTATTGTCAATAGACTCTCGTTTGTAATCAAAATAAGCTCATTTAGTCGACCTCGTTATAAAGGCGACGATAACTGACTTGATTTTAAACTGAAGATCATATATAAAAGATTAGTAACATATTTTAATTAGTTTGATGTTTTTTTTTTTTTTTTTTTATTTGTGATGGGTTTGCTCTTGACTCTAGTCTAGGTCAGAGGTGACAGAGACAAAGTCGACGATGGAGTGAGCTTACCCAGAAGAAGCCTGTTCACTCTCACTTTGAAGAGATTAGGGTTGTATACGTTCGGAAACACAGACGCAGGTAGTGAGTTCCACTCTTTTGCTGTGCGCATTATAAAAGACATTTGGAAGCGCTTAGTGCGAATTGGTGGAATAGCAACCAGGTAGGGATGGTAACTGGCAGTGCGTCTAGATGTCCGGTGGTAGAAGGGGGCCGGTGGAATGAGGTCGTGGAGTTCTCGGGCACACTCTCCGAAGTACAATCTGTAGAAGACCGACAAGCAGGCAACCTTGCGGCGATGAGCCAAGCAATGAAGCTTGGCATCCACCAGTTTTACGTCGCCAATGAGCCTCTTAGCTCTGCGTTCCACCGAGTCAAGCGCGGCTAGTTGGTACTTAGCTGATCCATCCCAAAGGTGACTGCAATACTCCATGCAGGATCGGACTTGCGCTTTGTAAAGGGTTAAAAGCTGTCCAGGCGTAAAGTATCGCTTCACCCTATTTAGGATGCCCAGTTTCTTGGCCGCAGTTTGGGCCTTGTACTCGATGGTGGCGCCGAAGTTGAGACCAGATGTCAACTCCATGCCTAGGAGCTCAAGTCGATCAGTTACAGGAACAGATGTACCCCGAAAAGTAGGAGTTTGGGCGAAACGACTCTTTTTAGCGGTAAAAAAACACGCCTGCGTTTTGGTGGCGTTAAAAGAGACCAGATTATCATCACCCCACTGGGAGACAAAGCTTAAGGTCAAATCTGTCCGCTCTACCATGGCCTCTCTCAAGGAACGAACTTCAGCCCCGCTGGTTTTTGCGCTGGACAAGTATCTCTCTGAAACTGTACTGTCATCTGCGTACCCAACAATACCAGGCCGAAGCAGGTCATTGATGTGCAGCAGGAAAAGAGTTGCAGAGAGAACAGACCCCTGAGGAACTCCGGCATCAATAGCCATAAGGTCAGAAGAGCAGCCATCAACAACTACTCTAATCGACCGTTCACTAAGGAAATCTGATATCCAGCTACAAAAATCAGCTGGGATTCCATAAACAGGAAGCTTGCTGAGCAGAGCAGCGTGCCAGACCCTGTCAAAGGCCTTCGAGATGTCAAGCGATACAGCCAGTGCTTCGCCGTGTTTCTCGATGGCTTCGCCAAAGCAGTGCGTGACATACACAAGAAGATCGCCAGTTGACCGTCCCCGGCGAAAGCCATATTGACGGTCACTGAGGAGATCATTGTCTTCAAGGTAGTTCAGCAACTTATTGTTCAGTACCCTTTCCAAAACTTTGCACAGAATGGAGGTAATGGCGATCGGACGGTAATGGGCAGGGTCTGCACGGTCGCCTTTTTTGGGCACTGGTTGTACATTTGCAAGCTTCCAGGATTTCGGCACCGTTCTTTTTTCAAGAGAGAGGCGGAACAAACGTGTCAATACAAGAGACAGTTCAGGCGCACACTGCCTCAACACTCTCGCTGGAATGCCGTCAGGCCCGCTGGCCTTGTTCACGTCTAGACTGCACAATACTCTTCGGACCTCTTTAATGTGTACTGCGATCTCCGGCATCGAGGAGTCACAATGAGGTACAGTAGGTGGTTGCTTTGAGCCAGCGTCCAGACGTGAATTGCTTGCGAAGAGAGATGCAAATAAATTTGCCTTCTCAGTTGCAGAGTGAGCCAGCGACCCATCAGGTTTCATCATAGGAGGTAAAGTGGGACGACAGAAATTCGTTTCAACCGCTTTAGACAGGGACCAGAACTGTTTACTACCCGGAGGGTGCGAAGCCAGCCTGGCCCCGATATGTCCGACATGGTCAAAACGTGCCCTACGCAAAACCCGCTTGCAGAACTTGGCGGCAGAATTAAAGGCTCTCTTCTTCGCGCGAACCCTGCGCGCTCTAACTTTGCGGTCGCGGGCCTTGACCCAGGCTTGGTAGGCAGTCTCTTTTCGGGTCTTGTAATTAATTTATAAAATTATGTCTTACGTGGAAAAAACACTGAGAATCACGCAAAAACTATCAAGCGTATTTTTATGAAACCTTCACGATTTTAAAGATTATTTATTTATTTATTTTTTAATATACGCGTTTTAATATAATAGCTTTTTATGTATAATAAATTAATAATACGTCTAATTTAGGACAGTGCTCCTTGATAAGCGAGTCCTATTAATGAGTGGACGTACGACGCGTTGGGTGAGCTCAGCACAAAACACGCAAGCTAACGACTCACGTTCGTTTGAATAGCAAATTGAAACATCTCAGGTTGGTACTATCCAAAGGGTCATTTTTATTGGTCGATAGAGCTCGTATGCGGGGTGCGGGTTTCTGTAAAGCTATGTAGCGACTGCGTTAGAGACTTTCATTAGTAATTAACCCGCATGCTGTACCTATATCGACCGACTAATGAAAATTAGCCATTTCTGTCAGATTAGTTTGAAAGCAAAAATAGTAATTTTATCACGTGCAAGTGACATTCAACTTTAGGGTTACTGCCTTAAAGTTGAATGTCAATGGCAATTACTAAGTCAACTGAACAAACAACTCTTTATTCATCTTTTTCATCCTATATAGCCTCACCCCCGGTATGTGTATCGGTGTCGTAAGCTATGTTCCACCTCCTATCCTGCCCGCTGTGCCCCAAAAAATGCAGCAAAAGTAACCTCTGCCCTGTCATAGTCAACGCCGTGGAAATAGTGAAGTTTTGGGCCAACTAAATTTTAATAACTGTCGTGCCATTAACACGACGAAGAAAAAGAAGAGGATCGGTTATTGTAAAGATCGCAAGACACTATCCCTAGTCAATTTTAGCAATTCTATACAATTAAGGCCAAAGCCAGTGCTTTCTTTTAGACGTCACGTAATCCATCAGCCTCACTTGAAATGTTCCGAATTTAGGACGCTATCTACTCTTTTGTCTTATAAATTATTTAAATAGAGAACAATGTGTAGTCAGATGCGCCTTTTGTTTACTTGTAGGAGCTATTGTCAGAAGCACTTACCGTAAAATTACCCATCTAGCCACCACGTACACTATGTAGTATATAATGTACCAAGCCTATTGTCTCTTGCAACGAGTCCGCATTGCGCATATTCCATTGGACGACTCCGTTCTGTCAATTACCTACATGAAGCGACAAATTCATGTACCGTAACATCCGCGGCTTATGTGCCACAGCGTACATCATATTCGACAATGAATATGTAGTGCCTCAATTTTTGTGATTGGCTTTTGTTCTTTTGTAATTACTCTGTGGTAAGTCTGGGTGATCCGACAAAGTTTCATTTGCGTGTTCTAGAAATTAATTTCGAAATTGCGTCATCTTTATTCTGTTGCTCTTTAGTTTCATTTTTGCGTAAGTTGTTGTTTTGTCAACGGTAACTGTATGTTGGTGAGTTAGTAAGTGTCAGTAGTCACGGTTAGGTGGTTGCATGTTGCTTCACCGAGGTTGCTAAAGCTGTCGTAGATAATGTGCTGTGTTGATGATTACACTGATATGTGTAACGGACTATCTTTACGTGCACTGAGTCAGTATTCAGCGATATTTCTTTATTCTGTTGGCTATATCATCTATTATATTGGTAGTGCGTAAATTACAATTAAGAAGATTTGTTGAATCATATTTTCGTTGATTGGGATTGTAATGTGTATCTTACTCAGGTGTATAATTATGTTGTGTGCGTTATTAGAGTTTATTAGCAAACATAATTGAGAAATTATTATTAATATCTGATATGTTTTTCTTGTCGTCGAATACTAGGTTTGCTACTTTTATTAGTAATATAAATATAGTATCTGTGTCTTTCACTTTTTTATTTATGTATGTTCAAATCTTTAATCACTTTATTTTGATTACAGTTGCAGCAAGACAAGACAGGGCTGGTCGACATCTTCGACTAGCCCTGTCGTGAGAAAATGTTAACATTCACGCATATCCAACTAAATTTAAACAAAAGAAGAAGCTAGAAAACGATGAATCATTTCAAAAATCGTCAAAAATTCATACCAATCAAACACATTCCTCGCTCGAACTGGAAGACATGCAGTAATAATCTCAATAAAACAAAGGAAAGTATTTTGTCAAAAAAGCGGAGTTGTCTCGCTGTAGGGCGCTTGAAGCGTGTTATTATGCAGATCTGACATCGTCGCCCGTGGGGACCGGCGACTTAGAGTACCAGGTTTACATGGGGCACAAGGACGATGGGAAAGATAATGTTAGTATGATGAAGGTAGGGAATTTTTAAGGGAAGAGGTAGGAGAAAAGAAAAAAAAATGACTTTAAACAAAGTTAAGGAAAGACAACGAATTGAGGAAAGTTTAGTTTAAAAACCAATTTAAATAAACTCAAGGGACTTTTTGAAGGCAAAACTGTAATTGATTGATGATTAATGGCAATTTGTCATCGTCAATTCAATTAATAACAATAACATTGGAAATGTAAATTAAATAGTAGGTACAATGTTGGTGAACCTATTCCTACAACATTTGTTCTCAAGGTATGTATAGTATGTAGGTATACAACAATATCCAGGAACTATAAATCAACAAACGCATAGAAATAGATAAATATGCAAATAATGCAAGAACACTTATTAAAAGGGTGCAGAAAAAATTGCCAGGAAAGCACTTGATTATAAAACATTAATGTTCTGAATGCATTTAGAACGGCCGAGTAACGCCATCTGTCAACTAAGACATTAACTATCCAGCTAACCAGCGAATGTCTAGCATTTGAAATAATTTATAACCGACATTTTGATCGCCTACCTTGACAAGACACCCAGTCAATAGGTATACAATGGACAAGAACTTAAATATTTGCACTTAATTATGTGTCTACTTGACTACTTAAATATACTAGCTTTTTGAAGTTAAGATAAAGTACCAATAAGGAACTTACTCGTATATCAGTTAATAATACCTCTGTCAAAATATCAAATCAGAATAAAATGAATTGCCTATAACTTCCTCTAATTACTCCCCATTTATAGATACATCATCAACTGGAGTAGTCGAATATAAAACATTTGAACGTCGACCATCATTCCAAATTCCTCTTAGGTTTTCATACAAAATCGCGCCATGTATCTCCTACAAAAATCTCATCCAAGGGCGGTGACGGAATGTCAAAAATTCTGTTCAAAATGTGACCAGCGCCGATGTTATTCGAGTCTGATGGACGCCTGGGGATATCAAGCCTTCGCGTTTTAGTTCGCAGAAATATTTTTTGCATACATATTATTATGAAGGTGATTCATCAGTCTCTAAGATAGTTTCAAGTCATTATTTCACTGATTGTTGGTAATTTTCTTAGATTGATTCAAT
The DNA here is from genome assembly GCA_948252095.1 of Dicycla oo. Classification (NCBI taxonomy): domain Eukaryota; kingdom Metazoa; phylum Arthropoda; class Insecta; order Lepidoptera; family Noctuidae; genus Dicycla; species Dicycla oo. The sequence goes on along the minus strand of OX411726.1, from coordinate 20,930,758 downwards.
TTTTGTTAATGGGTAGTAACGTTAGAAGGAGCTCGTGGCTAAGTAATAACTGCCGCACGGGTCGATCCATCAGGTTAAACTACGCTTGTCGGGGTTGGTCTGTGGATGGGTGACCATCTTATCATATCGAGACTCCTCCGTGCCTCGGAAAGCACGTTAAGCCGTTGGTCCCGGCTGTCATTCGTTGATCTTTGACAGTCGTTACGGGTCGTCAGAAGCCCGAAAGTCTGACAACCAGTCTTATCAAGGGGTATCGTATTACCTAGTAACTGGGTTGTGGAGGTCAGATAGGCAGTCGTTCTATGTAAAATACTGGTATTCAGCTGCATCCGGTTAGACTATAAGCCGACCCCAACATAGTTGGAAAAAGGCTAGGCAGATTGATTGGGTAGTGAAGTTATTGTTTATCTGATTTGTAAGTAGTACTGTTTTTAAAGATTATGGTTTATTTTCTGTGCATTAGTTTCCTGTATGCTAATTTTGATTGAGTTGACAATTTTCCTTATCTTCATTCTTCGAATAAACCTACGTTGTCACTATTGCGTGCTCTCTTGTGTTACGTTAGGTAAATAAGTAGGCAGCGGCAAGCACCGTTGTTACGCTGATAACAATCATACAGCGATCACTAATCCGCCACCCAACGGTTATTACGAAAGCCAGCACAGTGGACATTTACAGCCCATAATTATGGCAAAACAGTACAAGCAACTCTCAAATATATTCACGGAGACGTCGGAAAACTTTTCAACTATAATCTCTCTATCAATCTTAGTTGTTAAGCAACGTATAATAAAAGTGGTCATCATAATTCGAAATCTTACAGCGAAGCGAGTTGACCGCTACCACCAGTGTGTGTGACCGTTCCACACTGCGCACAGCTGAATAATTCATACGCTACGTAATTAAATGTCTTGCCAAGTAAAAAATAACGACACCTTCCTGTAGGATTTCTTAATATATGATTTACTAATACGTGATAGTTGAAAGAGTGGTTAGGAACATACGGATGAAGAAATAAATTATATGTTTGATGGAAAAAGTGGTGGAAAAAGTAGCTGTAATGGCGGCTATAAAGGGTGTTTTAGTTACTGGTGATGGGTTTCCACGAAAAGCTTGTTTACAATAAAACAATACAGCTTTTTTTTTTACAGGGTGTTCCATATTTATTGTTTTTGTCTATAGCGTCAGTTTTTCTGTAAACGGTTGTCGTTGGGCATAAATAAATGCATTACACTCACTGTCCCTAAAGGTTCATTAGAAAACTAGCGTCAGTCAGCATGCTGAAATGAACCGTTTTGGCGCAGCAGTGAGGCACACACTATTGTTGTTTAAAACTTTATTTTAAATTATTTTTTGTATTTTTTTGTGTTTCACGAACTGTGCCCGAATATAATTATTCTTTCTTTGTTTTTTTTTCTTTAATTTGTGAATTCAATATCAACCTGGAAGAAAAAAGGGATTCACCATGAATTGAGTTAGTTAAGTACCAATACAACTTGGGAATACAATATATTTAAATAGCGTACAACACAACACTAGAATTTACTTAAGTGTGAATGACTATGCCTAGTTGGTCTAGTGGTTGTAAGCGGAGGAGGTCTTGGCTTCGATTCCCAGGTCGCGCAAGTGCTATTGGGTTTTCTACCTGGAATTTGTCAATAGCAACCCGGAGTCTGGATTTGTGCCCGTTTGATGCCAATAGGATCGCCTTACATGGGACTATATATCTAGCGAAATGTGGGTGTACTAAGTAAAGCTCTGCTCTTTGGGGAAATAAGGTGTGATGTTATTATGTGTTTAAGTTTAATTCATAATCTCATTAAAAACATAACATGTACAAAAATGCCAAGTCTATAAAATGTTGTTAGCTAACTAACAAGGTATCAACTTATGACAAAGTGGTTGGATAGCTGCTATCATAGATAGGGAGGTACTGAGTTAACAGACTTGGCAGAAAAACTGCGTTGCGAGACTTGGTATTTTTGTACATGTTATGTTTCTGATGGGATCTCATTTCTTTTTGTTGGTAGTCTTCCTTTTTTTCTTTTCTGCGGTTTATCTGCGGTCTCATGGAAGTTTTTAGAAGTGGCAATTACCTATTTCATCAATTTAAATGAAGTCTAATTAAAAACGGTAAAAGTAACTTTGTAATTACATACAATTTATATAGGATTACAGAGTTACTTATTCCGTTTGTATATCTAGAGAACGGAACTAAAAATTCGTAATATCAGAGTTTTTTCTTACTGTATAGGCTAAACAATAACTGTATTCAAAATTTGGAGTTTGTGGGTCTGCTAGAAGTACCTTAGAATTTAGAAGTGTCAAAATTAAGGAACTTTTACTTGCAATAATTCTTAAACTACTGGTTCAAATGTAATGTAACTTGACAATATATCTATAGATGTAATACCCATTTGGTCACTGAAAATTTAGGCTTCTAGTTTTTTCCACAACGAAGTTACAGGGGTCGAAAATGGTCCGAATGGCTTCGAGAAAAGGATGGTACGGCCGTGCCTTTATTTTGCTCGACTTGGCGGGGGCAATTTACGTGCCCCCAGATACTTTTAATTTAAGTAATAAGACTCATAGTGTTAATAACAATATACTTACAAACTATGTCAGTAAAACATTAAGGCTGAGGCCAAACGAACGTATTTTTTTGAGCTTTATGTCGTATAAAATGAGTCGCGGAATTTACGCGGCATTCCCTGTTTGTATCACACGGCGATGCAAAATGAGATCTCATATTGCGTCGCCGTGTGGCACACCGAATGCAGCGTAAATTCCTTGACTCATTTTACGCGACTCACAGTTCAAAAAATTACGTTCGGTTGGCCTCAGCCTTACACAAAAACACTTTGTGACATCACTGCTGCAAGGTGACAGGCCCAGCCGATACCTTGCAGCAGTGGTTCATAATGAAGGATTGAAAGAGCTGGATTTTGGAGGAGGCTTTTGCCCCGCAATGGGATGATGCAGGGCAGTAGGCCCTTTCACTGACTAAACAGAAAATACCAAAAAATATGTATATCAACAATATCTATATAATAATGGTATCCATTATTTGCACGTGTAAATGCAATTCATGAAAACAACATTAAGGAATGGACTCACTGCATGGGTAAAAAATACGACCTACCATTATGAATATGAGTTGCGTTGAAAATACTGATTTTATATAACTATGATGAAAAACACTGTAATTGCATAAAGTGCATTTGAAATACACTGCATTAACTTAAATGTCAAGTGCATTACACATTATATTATATATTATATCCAGTCTGTTGGTGATAATCGCATTGTTACCTTGTGAGTGTTCGTTTTTGTCTGTGCTTGTTGTCCTGTCTGTATCCTGCTATGTATCTGTGTGTATATGAGTCTTGTTACTCGAATTAAACTATTTTTTAATTTTTTTTTTATTATGGTATTTCCTCTGTTATTTTGCTTGAATTTTTTTGCTGTTTGTAAATGAATTTTTATTTTGCAGTTTAGAATGACATATTTGTATCAATCAAACAATCAATCTGCCTAGCCTTTTCCCAACTATGTTGGGGTCGGCTTCCGGTCTAATCGGATGCAGCTGAATACCAGTATTTTATATGGAGCGAATGTCTATCAGACCTCCACGACCCAGTAGCTGGGTAATACGATACCCCTTGGTAAGGCCGGTTGTCAGACTTTTGGGCTTCTGACGACGAAGAATGATATATTTTTATAATTAAAAAAATATGCTATGATGTTAGATAGACCTTGTACCTATTATGAAAAAGAAAACCATACAAGTGATTAGCAAAGTAGGTAGTTGATCCACGCTATAGGTTAGGTATATGGTGGTGAGAAATTTTTAACAGACTTACAGTTTGTCATGCATATCATTACAGGGATCCAGCAGAATATCAGCGTTAGATATATTTTCCTGATTCATGCGGAGCTGGACTCCGATTTGGTGCAACCTTAAGACGCACACCGCACTTTGGGTGTTCTTTATTTGAATTTAACTAATTGTAAGTCAAAGTAATAGTGTCACTTTCTTTCTTTAAAATGTTTTTATTTTTTAATGCATTTTGGCACCTTGTATTTGCTTCATTTTGTGCTTAGTTTTCATTTAATTGTGCTTCTGTGTGCACTAAACAAATTATGTATTTATCAATCTACCTATCTTAAAAAAACCTGCCAAGTGCGTATCGGACCACGCACAATGAAGGGTTCCGTAGGTGTAGTTGAAAAGAATTTATCCTAAAAACAAACTTAACACTGTAGTTCAAAAACATGTTCTCCCGTACATTGATATACCTCACGGTCAATTTTCCAACTGCAAATTTAAGTTTGTAATCCAAAAAAAAATGTTTTTAACAAAATTACAAATTAACAATTTTCGGACTTTTTCCTTTTGTGCTGTGAGTTCTTAAATTTCATGATTCTAGGTCAACAGTAAGTACCCCATAGGTTTTGATTAAGGCACTTGCGAGTATCAAAATATGTCGCGTAAATAGATGTATTTTTTATTGCGTTGACTTAGAAGCTTGATTTTTTTAGAGCTTTATTAATTTCAACTCAACGCGTTCCTGAGAAAAATCTTGACAGACTGGCAGTCAGACAGACGGACAAAGTACTATAAGGGTTCCGTTTTTTCCTTTTGAGGTACAGAACCTATAACGTATATATCCCGTCACAGATCATTTTATCACCGTCCGTATAATGCAAAGAAAGGACCGTTTTTGCGAATACACTCGACTGTGACGTCACGTTTTTGCTCTAATCTACGACGTTACGCTTCAGTGGGGCTTCACCTTAGGAAGAAGCACAGGTGCATAAAAACCTGTTACATATTTATTTCAGTTTACTGGAACATTGTATAATGTTTTTAGATTTGTTTAACCAGTAGTATTGTTTTTATATTAAATGCTAATGAAATGTCAAAAATATTTTGTATTTTGCAATATCTACGTTGAGATTAAAAGTTCTAACAGAAAATATGTTAAGGCCCCATTTCGACCGTCATTGTTGCGTTAAATGGCCAACTTTGGCGATCTTATTCTGAAAAACTGAAACACTTCGACAACTTTGACTTATTGAGTGGTGGATTTTATTCTTATCTATCTATATATAAAGATAAAGCCCAAATTCCGAGGCAAGTTTTTCATAAAATGCGCAACATTATTTTATGAATGTGTATTGAACTACTTACCTACATATGAAAATAAAAATATATGTATAATAATATCTCTTATATAGTGATTTAGTCCATAACGGCCTCAGCATTTTAAAATATTAATGGAATATCTACAAAAAATCCCATTTAAAATCATACCTACCTCTCCTAAAAACGCTCCTAAATTTATATAACCAGAATAAACGTCAGTTCATAAGAAATTAAAATATCACAAGTACTTTAAACAATATATATATATATATATATATATATATATATATATATATAAGACTCAAAATAAGCGTAATTACAACTGCCAAATTGCTACCTACATAATATGATTTTTATTTATTTATTTGTCACAAACACCGCTATCATTACAGAAAAATCCTAATGCGGTAGCGTGGTCTTTAATTAAACTATCTTAAATAACATAATACATACAATATTATTTTTGTGAATTCATTCAGAGAGCAGGAAAATAAGTCGATCCTGTCCGCCGTGTCATTCAGTGCGTGCAAGGCGCGCGTCAGTGGCGCTTTGCTGAGCAAGTTGGTTCGTGCGTGTGGCACTGCTAGTAACCGTGGTTTTCGGCGCCGCGATACGTAATTGTCAGGCACAATCAGACATAACTCCTTCAAAATACCGGAATTATTACCGGAATGATGCGCCGCTGTGCTTCAATGTAGTACCTATTCTGTGAAAAAGCAATTTTATGACAGGCCTCTTAATTAGATCAAATAAAACACAGACAGTGACTAAAACGAAGCAGAAAACAAAGCTCAAAATAACATACCTTTATCAAACAATTAAAATCCAGTAAACGCTAAAAATACGTTTGATAGATTATCCAAAACTACCATAATGGTAGATATTGTACGAAATAGCCCCCTTAAATCACTGATGCTCTAATTAATGTTCGAAATTTAAAGGAATACTTATAATTACAGCAGATTCCTGGATTACGGTTAGCTCTGTAATCTTTTGCAATTTTCTCTTAATCGCTTGAGTTTAAAGTGACCAGCTTACAAAGACCCCGCGTCTTTTTAACATTCCCTCGCGAAACTGGTCAAAACGTTCAGGGCCTCGTGGTTTATGAGATTCATTTAAAATTGGTTGTTTTAAATGGTACCCCGAGACATTTGGACTTATGTGATAATGCTAGGGCAAGATGGTAGAAATTTGATAATTCGCGGTTAGGAAAACGATCGTTTTAATAACAAGTTGGGACGAATTGTTAGTGAATTATCCTGCGGAACAGAGAGTGAGTGGAGTAGTAGTTAAGTTATCTACTATTTTTTATTTTATTTCGTAAGTTTTATTTATGGATGCCATACACATTTTTATTTTATGTTATCTACTTAGCTGGCTTTATTTTTTTTCATCTGTAGCTTGTTAATAATTTAGAATACTTTTGAACGCGATAAACATTGTAAATATTTTTCAACATTGCATGACCTTAAAATATGAAAATAAATAGGTATAATAAAGTTACAATAGATAGCATGTACCTGGGTACTGATTGTATAAAATAATTGCGAACGATGAGGACACTTCAAGTTAACGACTTACTGAAAATTGGTCATAATTATACACAATTAAAATGCTAATTCTGTTACATCAAAGACATTCGCATTGCTGATTTGTCTGTAAACTACTTAGGTATTTGTTCAGACTTTGATTTTATACCTAGCAATTATGTATCCACTTGACTTTGAGGGAATCATCAAACACCTATACGTGTAAACAAATGAATAAGACTTGAGTGGCCGTCACCATGATTCCCCGTCAAATTCACAGTTGAGCGATTGCACTACTTATTTCAAACTCAACAAGAAAAACGAGCGCAAAAATAAGAATGAAGTTTACATTTCACCAAAAATGATTTTCAAAGTGACCTCGGCGCGTCTCCTCGGTTTTTATGGGTTAACAGCACCCAAGACAACCATTTATCATGGACCCGTCAAAATCTAATTGTGCCGCCTGGCTAACCACCATTGTGACCATAATTACGCCCTTTATTTTTTTACACAAAGAACTAAATCGACTTTAAGGATTTTTTGTTCCACCATCACCGAAAGTCGCAATTTGGTTGATATTCCAAATATTTCACTGTGATATTTCATAAAGGGATCGTCATTTTTATGATGATCCGCCAAATTCGATGATTGGATATTTTTTTTTGGTGAATGGTTATTAAAGAAAAAATGTGGATCGTCTGATATGAAACGACCGCGAGATGATTAGTTTATTTTTTGTTTTTTGTAAATCCATGCATTGAGGACACTTTCTATCCGTTGCGCGTAGGTAGGTACGCCACATTCTGTTAAAATTGTGCGCCCATCACTAATTGCTTGCGTGTCGTCATCAGTCGGCCGTACAACTTGAGTTCGAGAAAAATTAGTGGAAATTCTTAAAAAAGAATGTATTTCCTGTAGGTAAAAGTGAAATTCAAAGATGTTCCGCTTTTTTCGTTTTAATTTTTTAGAGATATTTTTGCCCATATTTGTTGCTGGACACATTCATCTAAGATAAATGTGGGAAAAATTATAGGATGGTCGACCTATGTCAGTATTTAATATTAAAAAAAAAATCTTATTCTGTTTTCTGTGGTAACATATTTTAAAGCATATCATTAAACTATTATCCAGAAAAAAAATGCCACGAGCGAAATATCGGACCAAACTCTAAATACAAAGATGAGAATATAAAAAATATACAATCAGTTAAGGGTTGGGCTGTAAAAAATCGAATCCCGCGCACGATTTGGTAACAAAGCATTATAGTTCACGATTTCGTAGATAAATTGGTAGCCATTTTATAAAATTACATGGTTTTAATAAAAGTAAGCAAGATAGGCGTTTCTCATATAGTATTTTTATTAAGGGGGTGTGCTTGCAACTGAGGGAGGCGTTAAGGGTAGCTATTAGTGTACTCTACCGAAATTGTAATTAAGAAGCCTCCATGAGAAACAGTGGTTGTTAATGCTTTTTTTCCATTTGTGTATTATAATTTAAACCAGAACCAATACATCACAGCATATATAGGTAATTTCTATGTAATTCTCAGCGGCATAAACGTATTTCATTATGAATAATCCTTTTAGCGCAAGTGCGCTTCGTCATCCACCTATGTCATCAAAAAGATTGGTGACATTTTCATTGCATTATATTTTAATAAAGTACAGACGCTAGCACATCAAGCTACTACGATCTGTCAAATTTCTTCAAAAGATTTTCAACTTCATTGCTAAAGCATTAGGTTCGAGGTTGATTGGGAAAATTTGACAGTTAGGGTAACTTCATGTGCAGGCGTCTGTACATCGAATTCTAATGCCTATTTACTACTTATCCCCAATTTTTTTTTGTTTTTTAATTGTATATCGATGACAAATCTTCAGGTTAAAACAAATAGTTTCTAACACAACGCAAATACATTTTATATCACCTAGTCCCCTAAATCCAGTACCCTATAAAAACTGATTAGAATCCCAATCCGGCACCATGTTCCTTCAGACTACAGCTATCAATCACTCCGTGTGGGATGACTCTAATTATAGAGATTAAGGGCACTACGTAGTACCAGGTAATGGTACCAAGCCGCTCCATAATAGAACCGAAATGCGGGACAAAAATTGAACTTTAATCAAACTTGTTATTCGTCGTGTTATTAATAGTTTTTGAAAGAAGAAAAAACAATATAGGACTGGTTGTTGATGTTTATAAGGATTTTTTATATATTTTTTTTTTAATATTCTAACTCAAGTACTAGGCGTTGTAACAATTTGACTTAATTATTATTTCCTAATTATTTACTGAACAGTATTAATTGATGGCTTTATTCCAATGTGCCCATCGCTAATCGAGTTGGTAATCGTGTAGTTACCTATCTCACCACCTCGGACCGAAGAAAAGCAAAAAAATAATCTATACAGGCTGTCCCAGAAATCGACCGACATACGGTAGGCGGTTGCGGAACTTATGTTTTGTTATTTTGGGAGGGCTTGAACAAAGCTATCACCACGTACAGTATGTCAGACGATTTATGGGACTTCTGATGAATCGTGTCAATTTTGTAGGTTCAGTAACGTTTTTATCCAACATATTGTAAATTATTCCGAAAAGACACAACGTAAAACGAACACAACATACCTATCACACAATAAAAACCTAATCGATCTCAATCCACTAAAGTAAGAAAAATTAATTCCCATTGCTTAAAACTGAAAGAATTAGAACAAAAAACGTATTACATGCATTTAACGCAAAGAAAAAAGGCACAAAATCGGAGGCACACGAGGGCTGTTATTTTTCGGTCACTATATTTAGGGAACGCACCTTGAAGGGGGTTAGTTAATTAAACATGATGCGCCTGCGCCACGGATCTAAATCTTAGGCAGCCATTGCACCAGGGGTTCTCAACTTTAGAAGGTACTATATGGCGGTATAATACCAATTTTGGAATCAGAATTTAAAATTTTCGTGCATAATGTTCTTCTTGATATTTCCTTGTCTGAAAAAATGCAAATAAAGATAGATAAATTGTGTTGATATTTATGGTAAAGAGCTGATTAACAACCTTTATCTGCAAGAAACTCCCGTGAGTATAAACGTAACAATAAATAGCTAATTGTTTCTCATTAGTCAAGACTTATCCGATTTAGCGAACTGAAATTGAAAGAACTTCCAAATTCTCTTTAAAATGAATTCGCTAATATTCAGATAATTGCAGAGTATGCTCATATAAGCATTGTTTTTATCTAAGATACGCATCGAACTTTGAACATCCCAGAGCCACGATTATTAATTGGGCGTAAACCCTGCGAGATTGGGCTCGCCTCCCGTTACAGATTCGACTTTAATTCTGTTGATTACTTGTTTTCAATGGGAACGCTTTTTGTCGGCCAAAAACAGTCAAGGAGAAAGCTAATTGAGAGAAACAATTTTTCTTTTTTTGCTTTAAAGACAAAGATCAAAGATGGACTCACAAATATTATAGCTATTAATTTAGTCCATAGCTAGATAGTGCTTCGCACGATTTTTACGACTTGACAAAATATCGCAAGTTATTTATTACAAAGCTTAAGAGCCGGTTTTTCAATAACCAGTTAACTTTTATCCGATGATTAAGTTTGTCATTTTGACAGTTTTTTTGTTGTTATGGACTGTCAAAACGTCACATTTATTCTTCAGGTAAAAGTTGTCTAAAGATTAAAAAATCGACCCTAAGTAATATTAATTTATTATATTATACACAATAAACTTTCCGGAACAAATTCTTAACCTAAGTAATGTTGAAAACAGAAAACCGCACCAAAATCCGTAGTTTAGAAAAACAACGCAGTCACATAGACAGACATGAAAAACACTAGCTGCGCCCTGCGGTGTCACCACTACATTTTTTCGGGATAAAAAGTAGCCTATGTGTATATCCAGGGTGTGAGCTATGTCCATACCAAATTGGTCCAGCCGTTTGAGCGTGAAGAAGTAACAAACATACAAACACACACACACAAACTTCCGCCTTTATAATATTAGTGTGACTAGCTGTGCCCCCCAGTTTCACCGGCAGAAGTCTCAATCCCGTGGGAATATCGAAATAATATATCCTATGTTCTAACTCAGGTCATGGTCTACCCATGTGTCAAATTTCATAAATCCGTTCAGCTGTTTTAGCGTGAAAGCGTAGTAAACCAACAAATTCACTTTCCCATTTATAATATTAGATTAGCCTATACCTGCTGCGAAACCACAGCGATATCAAAATACAACTCAATCTATTGTTAAAACCAATGTTGTTAATAAGGGCTAAAATTAAACAACAAAATAAAAAGCAAGCCATCCATCGCGTCCACAATTCTGTCAATAATGATTATAAAGATCCAAAAATAATGATGACAAAACACCGCCGACGACACGCGTAGTTAAACGAAAGCTTTCATATTCCCCAACAAAAATAGAAGGCAAATTGACAGATGACAAATACGACCGTTAACACCATGGTCACGGAACCAAAAACCAATGACACGTGACCCATAGATCAACTCACAAACTCTCCAAATCATTCTGACGAAAGAGGAATCAAGGGAGACGGGGAAGATCACAGTAAATTGGTTGACGATAGTAAATATTTCTACCGGGGCTAAATGTGATAAAATACATCAAGACATTGTCGTTAGAACAAGATAGATGGCCACACAAAGTCGGTAACACATTCCTTTGAACAACAAGATTAGAACAGACATACAAACTGTTGTCGGAATTAAGGTCTGTTGTTCAATTGAATAGAACAGCAAATGAATGAAATCAAAGAGATATAAATATAAACAAATGTGATACAGCCCTGAGGCTATCAGAAGCAATGTCATAGTGTAGACGTTTTAAAAGATATTGTGCAATTTGAGACAGTTGCAAATGAACTGAGATTAATGAATCTTCGATGCTGATTGACTTTTGAATGAGGAAGGTTTTTTATTTATTTTGTCTTTAAGTCTCGTTCACTACGAATTTAAATACTAGATTCGTCTATGAAGCTATGAATATGCACTAATGAACGATTTTTTTGTAACTGATATACCAATTTTCTAATAATAATACGAGAAAAAGCAGTCAACAATAATGACATAAAAAATATACTCTCAAATTTTGCAGTACTAAAATTCCGCACCAATTACCGAACACTTTTATTTAATCCTGTACAGAGTACAATTGGAATGGACTCTCGGAATGTAAAAGCAACAACGATTGAGACAAAGGGCGTAAAGGTCGACCCTTCAGAGTGCATGGGTGTGGCGAACTTAAATTTTCGCATTGACAGCCGAAATGGCCCTCAGGGACTGAGAGACGTGCTTTTAGTGCCTTTATTCGTTATGGTTAATGCGGCAACTAGTTTACGAGTTGTACTGTTATTTGTGACCTCTAAGGGTACGGTAGCTGCCTCCACTAACGGCTTTTGTGCTATGAGGAAAGGTATTTCGAGATTTTGTGCAGGTATTATTTAATTGATTGTGTTTGTGGCTAGGAAGTGCGTTGTATTCGGGATTATTCACATTAAGAATCAGTGTTGGTTCTACTCATATCATATTAGGATATTTTTAAGCAAAATATTATGACATCAACATGATAGTATGTATTTCTGAAATTTCCAATGGCATTCTATATAAAAAGTTTATGTTTCGAATGAGACATCTTAATCTTTTGTACTCACATATTTATTTGTGTATAGATCGACTTATTATACCTCATCATTCTTGGATCACAAGTTTACAAAATATTGACCAACCCAAATTAATCTAAGTCTCACAAAACCAAATCTATCTCAACACCCATTTAGCTGATATTAATATCATCTTTTGTCATGTCCCGAACTTTATTCAAAGCATCAACGTTTGTCACGTCAACGAAGGAATGGGATTGGCCATCAATCAATGCTGTACGAAAATTAGGCTTATTGTTCCATTGCCGCTCCCTTAGAAAATGAGATCCCTTTGAGTCGTCAACCTTCGATGGATGATGTTTTGACAGATATTTTCGGTTCACGGGTCATTTAGTCATTGTTCGTCACCGTTTGAAGTTGTGTCGTAATGTGTTATCTGATTTTAAATGTTCGTCTCGTCTTGAAATAATGGAGGAGACTATGTGGCTATTATGTTTTACGTAGCTATTGTCGTAAGGTAAATGGCAACTGAACAAGTGGCTGTTGTGGCCAAAGGTCATCTGTACTGTCAGAAGAAAATCCATGTCGTCTGTCCGGATGAACAATAATTAAAGCTCATTTCCACGGGTTATTTTCATAGTTTTAACTCAGTTTCCTACAAGAGAATAGGGGCCAAAGGAAAAGAACCAAATAAGAAAAAAAAAAACCAAATAAAGAACCAAAGACTTGAACTTAATACGACTGACATTGGCTGATTTGAAACCACAAATGTTTGTTGGAGAACCATTGATGTTATAGATTGATTAAAATAACCGGCCACAATCGTCTATTCTGGAACTTTTTACAATAAGTACCTTCAGAAACGATAAAGAAGGACAATCTACAAGAACTAATAATATAATAAAAAGCAGTATATATATCTAACAATAACAAAACATAACATACGTTACCTGCCATTACTCGCAACGAGCTAAGCAATATTGATGGGTTCATTACGACTATTGTCTTACGGAGGGTGGCAGGGATGTCTTTTTGGGGTTATCGAGACACCAATATAGTGATTATGTTAGTGGTTTGGAGTTTATATTAGTAATAGTATTCGATACAATATTATTATCACATCGGAAAGTTACCGAGGTTCTTTCTGGGTATAAGAAGCTTTAGCAACATTTTTAGACTGTGATACATCTGACATTTCTGACTTTTTGAAACTATCCTTTTTATCTTATGTTTTATGTCTCATGTTTAGTAAGAGTGAGAGGATATGTAACCAAAAGATTTGTTTATGAAGGAAGATTAATCTTTGTATAGTTGAAGTTGGCAAAGACTGACTAATACCGATGGACGACGGATGGACGGATTGACTGAATAATATGCAAATAAGAACATTACCTACAATTAACCAGTTCCATACCAAAACAAAAGCTGTCCCTTAGGCAGAAACGACATCATATGAACTAAAAAAAAAAAAAAAACAAAGAAAACTCCACAAACATGACCCAACACTTATAATTACAGCGGCTCAAGATTACCAAAAAGGCACATATATCAAAAGTCTTCATATCAGTCTTTTCCTATGATTTACTGGACCAATTTGGGCCCCAAAGCCTTGGTGGACATCATGTTATCTGATCAAACATGCCGTAAATAATACGCGGACTGTATTTATCATGGCACCGCCAAATATAAGTAATAGAACGATTTATTGCCACGAAAATGATAGTGCCTGAAGGTATTTTCGTTGATAGAGGTTTTGTTTGGTTAATTTTCTATGATGGATAAAAATTAATGTTGATCTTGTTGTTTCTTAGAAGTTTAAGTTACAGATTTTGGGAAAGGGAAATAAAAATAAAAACCGGCCAAGTGCGTGTCGGACCACGCACAATGAAGGGTTCCGTAGTTGAAATGAATTTATCCCATATGGTCATCGAAGACCTATTTCGCCCTGTTTTGTCGACGAGTAGAGGAGTATTTTATAGCAATAAAACTACACCACGTACTCAGAACGAAGACATTTATTAAAATGATATCGTAGCCCCTTATGCTTTGCCCGGTAACGAAACCATAGCGCGAATTTAAACCGGGCAACGCCATCTATCGAGCTACAGAGTAAACTTTTCTAACACAACAGATTTAATGTTTATAATCAAATTTGCTCCATTAAGCAAGTATCAGAACGTTAACATTCCGCCCACCAAGGACCTAGTCCTTTCAAGCCGCCCACCATGGCAGAAACGTAAATAAATAATAATTATGAGTGACTTCAGTGATATAACTAACTCCTTGGCGTTCGAACTTACAATTTTTCAAGTTGTCTTAGCGTAACATAACAGAATGTGAAAAGAACCACAACTTGATTAGAAATATAATCTACTTAGATTCTTACATTTCTTGCATGACATCCAATAAGTATGTGAGTGGACTGTATATAAAATATAATAAAAATAAAAAATAATAAAGAAAATACACAAGAGGCTTATTCATCATTCACGGGTAAAATGCACAGCTTCGAAGTTGGACGTTTGACTCGGGAGTCCTTACACTGAAGGGTTACTACGCGCACTAAACTGTCCTTGCCAGGGTGTACTTCAACTACCTTCCCGTATAACCACTTGGCAGGCGGTAAATTGTCTTCCTTTACGAGGACAACATCCCCAACCTTCAGATCGCGCGTACGTTTGGCCCACTTGTGTCGTTGAAAGAACATGGTTAAATATTCCTGAGACCAACGTTTCCAGAAGGATTGAATCATCCTCTGTGTCAATTGCCAACGTCTCAAGCTACTGACTGTCGCATGCTCGTAATTATAATCGGGTGCTGTCACCAGTGGCTGACCGACCAAGAAATGTCCTGGTGTCAACGGGTTAGGGTCTGACGAGTGCTCACTGTATTGTGATATGGGTCTAGAATTCAGACACGCCTCGATTTGGCACAAGACGGTACTAAGCTCTTCAAATGTTAAAGTTGATTCGCCAATAACCCGTTTGAGGTGATGCTTGGTGCTTTTGATCCCAGCCTCCCATAAACCTCCAAAGTTAGGAGAATGAGGTGGGATGAAATGCCATTCGGTTCCATTATTGGCCAATATAGAGGTGACTTCTTGAGGAAGAGAAGCACACTCATTGCGAAACATTGCCTTAAGCTCTTTTGACGCTCCTACGAAATTGGTGCCATTATCGCTGTAAAGATGGCTACAGTGACCACGCCTAGCCACAAAACGTTTGAATGATGCCAGAAAGCCTTGGGATGTCAGGTCGGAGACCGCCTCTATGTGCACAGCTCGGGTCGCCATGCACACGAACAAACATACGTATCCTTTATAGGCCTTATGCCCACGACCCTTTGCAGTTCTCATTAGAATCGGCCCTGCATAGTCTACTCCTGAATAGAGAAAGGGTTTGCTTGGGGTGACACGACACGCTGGTAGCTGACCCATCAGCTGGTTTTTTGAGATGCCTGCGTACCGAATGCACGGTACGCAGTCGTGTATGTGAGCCTTGATTAAGTTCTTTGCTCGAATAACCCAATACTTTGAACGCAGAAAATTGAGTGTCAATTGGGGGCCACCATGCATTACGCGCTCATGAGCATCCGATATGAGTAATTTTGTCAAATGAGACTGATGAGGAACTATAATGGGATGTTTCCTGTCCTCACTCAGTTGTGAATTTTGGATCCTACCTCCTACTCTCATTAGATCCTTATCATCCAAGTAAGGATTCAAAGAAATCAAACCGCTGCTTTTGTTGACGTCTTTTTTTGATTGAATAGCCTTTATCTCTGATTCAAACCAAACCCTTTGGCATTGCTTAAGACAGCAATGTATGGTGTCTGCAATCTCTGCGGCTGTAAGATAAGGTGGGAGCTTTACTTGTGATTCTCTGGCTATCTTAATTTTCAGGAATCGTCTACAATAGGTCAGAGTCCTGATCAACCGACGGAAAGATGAAAATCTAGACCACATTCGTTCACTCGGGTGATCGTCTATCTGTGCTGCATGAACCTTGACAGCCTTTAATTCTAGTTGGGTCATTATTGCCTTGGGTCTAGAGTATTCGATGGTATCAGCAAGCAACCATGATGGTCCATGCTTCCAAAGCAAATCATCTAACAAGGATGTTGATGTTGTACCTCTCGAAGCAATGTCGGCTGGATTACTTTTTGTATCTACATAATGACACTGAGTGGACTCTAGAGCATTAAGGATTTCAGACGTCCGGTTGGCGACGAAAGTTTTCCATCGACTCGGGTGATCGCTCAACCAAGCCAGCACGACAGTTGAGTCGGTCCAAACATGTAAGTTAGATTTTTGAACATTTAAGACACGCGCCACTTCTAACAGTAGTTTGGTAACCAAAACTGCGCCACATAGCTCCAGCCGTGGTATCGAAATCTGTTTAATGGGCGCCACCTTCGTTTTTGCAGTTACCAGATTACAGTGGATCCGGCCTTCAGCATCGATAACTCTGATGTATATTACCGCGGCGTATGCCACACTTGACGCATCCGAGAAACCATGAAGTTCAACCTTTTGATCATCAGCTTTTCTTTTCAGCCACCTCGGCATCCTGAAGTTGTCAAGTGATGGCAACCCACTACGATAAGACTGCCACTCAGTCTGAAGATCCTCAGATAGTTCATCATCCCAGTCCAAACCAGCAATCCATAATTTTTGGATGAAGATCTTGGCGGTAATTATACATGGTGCAATCCAACCTAGCGGATCATACAAACGCGATATCTCTGATATAACTTTTCTTTTTGTTTCAGGTGCAGACGACGGCGTCGGTGGTGAAAATGGTAAGTTCACAGTATAATGGAATTCATCGGAATTGCGATTCCAGGTAAGTCCTAGAAGTCTAGTAGTTTCATCTTCTTTTATTTCCAGATCTCTTCCAGTATCTAGCCTTATTTGTTTTAGCAACTCTTCTCGGTTACTTGTCCATTTTTGTAAATTAAATCCTGTTTTATTCAACAATTCATTAAACTCGTGATAGATTCTTACAGCTTCTTCTTCAGTTTGACAACCTGTCATTAGATCATCCATGTAGAAGTCTGTCCTAACTCTACTAGCAGCGCCTGGATACGATTGACCTTCATCGTTAGCTGTTTGCTGCAATGCCTTGACTGCCAGGTAAGGTGCACTTGATGTTCCGAATGTAACTCTCAAAAGCCTATATTCTTTTACAGAAGAATTGACATCATCTCGCCATAGAATTCTTTGAAAGTCCACGTGATCATCAGCGACCTTTACCTGGCGATACATTTTTACGATATCGGCTGCCAAGCATACTGGATGTTGTCTCCACCGCATAACTGTGTGACGTAAGTCAGCCTGTAAAGGTGGTCCTACCATCAACGTGTCATTTAGGGAAACCCCATCGGGCCCCTTGGATGACGCATCAAATACCACTCTTACCTTCGTGGTCGACTTGTCTTCGCGGATTACAGCATGATGCGGTAAGTAAACAGCGCCTACTTTGTTTTTGTCTTTTTCATCTGAAATCTCTTCCATATGACCTAGTGATAAATATTCCTGTATTACCGATGTATATTGACTTTTAAGCTCGCTATTTTTAGCTAACTTCCGTTCTAGACTATGCAATCTTTTTAACGCAATTTCCTTTGTATTACAGGGAGGTTTACTGGATCGAAACGGCAATTTAACTATGTAGCGACCATCTGCATCTCTGCATGTGGTAGCCGCAAAGTAATCTTCGCATGCCTGCTCTTCAGGACTAAGAATTGACTTTTCAAAGCCTGTTGGCTCTGCCTCGAGTTCCCAAAACCTTTTCAGGATTTCATTTTCTTCGACCTTAGCATGCATACTTAGAATTACATTGTGACAAGACATCGCCCTATCTTCATCACTGACTTCTCCCGATATGATCCAGCCGAGGTAAGTATCTTGAGCCATGGTTTTACCCTTAGGGTCCTTGATTAAGCCTTCTTTTAAGACTTTGGTATAGGCTCCCGACCCTAACAAAATATCAATTTTGTTAGGCTTATTGAAATTTGGATCGGCCAAAGTAATATTACTAAGCTCTGGCCAATCCACCAATGCGAATTTCCTTTCAGGCAAGATTGAGGTCACCTTACTCAGCACATACGCTTTTACTTGAAACTTGAAGTCAGGATACAGTAACGACTGAATGTTTACTTTGACCATAAATTTGGACGTTAGACTGCCCTGACCCCCCACACCTGAGATAGACGTTTTAATGGCTATCTTTTTTAAGTTTAATAGCTGAACTGCCGCTTCCGTTATAAAGGAAGCTTGCGAGCCCTGGTCTAACAGGGCTCTCAAAACTTGTGGATACCCATTTCTCGATTTAGCCTTAATAACCGCTGTAGCCAGTAAGACTTGACTTTGAATATTTTGTGCGAAATGAGTTGAAATATGAGGTTCAGCCGTGGTCTCGTTCTGTGGTGTTTCCTTTTGTATAGGAGACGCGGAAGAGCTCGTCTCGCCTTCTGAATCCGATTTTAGATGCAAGAGAGTATGGTGCTTTCTGCTACAAATTCTACATTTAGTGTTAATTCGACAATTGATATTCAGATGACTTGAGCGAAGGCAATTGAAACACAAATTCTTTGATTTTGCTATTTGGCGGCGCTGTTCGACGGTCTCCTGAGCAAACTTCTTACAATGACACAAGAGATGGTCCTCGGAACAATGTGGACAAGTTACCTTTGAAACTACGTGAAATGCTTTAGTACTACTTTTAGACTTACTACTTTGAGGTTCTACAAACTCTAAAGCCCGAAAACGTTTTTCCAAAAAGTCCCGAAAATCATCGAAAGTGGGAAGGTCCTCGCAAGCTTGGCTTACCTGCAACTCCCACTGCTTCCGAGTCTCAACGTCCAACCTGGAGCTAATGAGGTAAATCACAATAATGTCCCATGCTTTAACTTGTACACCTAGGTTTGACAATTCATGCAAGCAATCAGTAGTAGTGTCTAGCAGCTCCTTAAGAGCGGTCGATGACTCAGTCGTCATTTGCTTTTGGTTTAATAAGCGCTTCAGAACACAGTTACTTAAAAATCTTTTGTTATCATATCGACTGGTTAACAAAGTCCAACATTTTTTATAATTTGAATGTGTGATTGGTATGTGTTTAATGAGTTGCGATGCTTCGCCTGACAACTGAGATCTTAAATAATGTAAGCGTTGCACGTCATCAAGAGACTGATTGTTATCAATTAGTGACAGAAACAAATCCCTAAATGTTGACCATTCTTGATATGCACCACTGAAAACCGGAATCGTAATTTTAGGTAACTTAGCAATTGACATTATTTTTGGTTGGCTACAGTCAGATGAAACATCACTCCTCTCATTGTCTTTCACAGAAGACTGCAATTTTGGTAAAGCATTTTTTAATTCTACTTTGTAATTTATAAACATATCTGTAACTACTTCAAACACATCGTCTTTGATATAACTAGTTGCACTTAGTTCATTTGCTGTATAATTGACCAAAAGCTCCTCGTGTTTTCTTGTGAAATCTTCAAACTGTTTGTCTAATATTTCTAAACGTGAGTCCACATATGCCTGATTTAATCTGTCCTTTGGGGTCTTTTTAAAGTTAATAAGCCCCTTCTGAATACGACTTTTAATATCTTCCAACAGCCTTAACTGAGCCTCCATGATTGCAAATGTTTTGAGTATAATACGCAAATGCGATGTGCTTTATTTGCTAAGTGTCAAACTGTTAGCAATTCACTAAGTCGTATTTTTTCTAAGTGTTTTAACGTCACTTTTACTCTGGGAAAAATCGGGCATAGATTCGGGGTATCTTCACTTTTTTACGAATTATTCTAAGTCCCAAGTTCCTTGATTGAAATTTTTTCTAAGTTTCAAATTTCTTGAATTTTTCTAAGTCCATGAATTTACTTTAAATTTTTACAAGTCTCTGACACTTGGAACTTTGAACTAAAATTTATGAATTGAAAGTACTCACAGTTTCTTGGGTTGCACTGATCACTTATTAAAACACTGGCGCTTAGCTCCGTACGTCGACCTCGCTCCGCTCAGCTCAGCTCCGCTTTGTTGACCACGCTCTGCTTGGCTCCTTGGTCCATAGAAGATCACGCTGCGCTCAAGGTGGATGATTTCCACCCCAACAAACTTTGCTTGCACCGTTAACTCTCAACTCTGACACTAGAGGGCGTTTTAGCTTTTTCAAAAACCGTTCCGGATCGTAGGACCTTATGGTCATCGAAGACCTATTTCGCCCTGTTTTGTCGACGAGTAGAGGAGTATTTTATAGCAATAAAACTACACCACGTACTCAGAACGAAGACATTTATTAAAATGATATCGTAGCCCCTTATGCTTTGCCCGGTAACGAAACCATAGCGCGAATTTAAACCGGGCAACGCCATCTATCGAGCTACAGAGTAAACTTTTCTAACACAACAGATTTAATGTTTATAATCAAATTTGCTCCATTAAGCAAGTATCAGAACGTTAACACCATAAACAAACTTAACATTGTTGTTGAAAAACATGTTCTCTCATAGGCACATTGATATACGTCGATTCACGGTCGATTCTCCAACTGCAAAAATTTTGTAATCCCAAAGAAATTTTTTTATGTCAAAAAATTACAAATTAACGATTTGCGGACATTTTCCTTTACTTGTGCTGTGAGATCTTACTTCTTGCCAAATTTCATGATTCTAGGTCCATGGTAAGTAGGTACGCTATAGGTTTTGATTTATTTGCAAGTATCAAAATATGTCCCGCAAATGGCCGTATTTCTTTATTGCGTTGACTTAAAGCTTGATTTTTTTAGAGCTCTAATGGACCTACATATTTGATATTAATGTCAACTTGGCACCTCTTCGCGTTCCTGAGAAAAAGGGTCTTGACAGAAGACTGACCGACCGACAGACAGACGGATAAAGAAGTGATCCAATAAGGGTTCAGTTTATTCCCTTCGAGGTAAGGAACTTCGAGGTAGGTAGCTAATATCCAAATCCTATGCGAGGTAGTATTAGTGGTCAAACGTGAGCCATGTAAAGAAAGTGACCTTTAGGAAGATTCTCAGTTTATGTAATAATAGGTTCAGATGTCCGAATCTATAGTAATAATGTATCTTTTCGTAAGACTCAAATTTTACTTAAAAAACTAGCTCAATTTCTGATCTCAAGATATAAAAAAAGTAAATCTACAGACAATCATACCTACGCTAAGGCCGTTTAAACGTCCACCGGCACCGTCAACGGAACGTCAACGAGATCATGATGACGGAGCCGAAGTAGCGATACTATTTACGGCCGGCTACATTTACAGTAGCCGGCCGTAAATATGAGATTTTTAGAAAATGTTGGTCTTTGTAGACAGTCGTCTTCGTCACTGTTATTGTGTGACTTTATCTAATGTGTTCAAATTTCTCGATGTGTACTTTGTTTCATGTGCTTTTCAATCCATGTGCAATATTTACGGCCAATAACTGTACTATGGCCACGTGCTCACCGCACACCACCACCGTCCGGGACGTCACTTTCGGTGCGAATAATCTCGGTACTCGTTGACGTCCCTGCGGTGGATTTTACGTACAAAACAGTTGACAATCAATCCAACACGGCAACCAGCAGCTAACACTCAAAATAATTGATTAACACAAAGTCCTCACAAACGATTACTAGATGAAAAATAGCCCGTCTTTGTAAAACAAATTGCTCAGCTAGAGAAATAGAAACAAAATTAATGGTAATCGTTTGGCGATTACAACGCAACATGAGGATTATATGCTCACGACCTTTCACACGGGAGCTGACCTGTAACCTGAGGTTCTATGTCTATAATATTAAGCTGAGTATTCACTAAAATACAAATTTCGTCAGACCGAAAAAAGATAATGACTTATGACAGTAGAAGGTACAAGGCTATCGATATAGTCTTCACATGAACTGACCAAGATTCCTCTCTGAGTTTGTTTCGGCCTTTCTTCCCAGAGTAGTCAGATAGGAAACGCCGACCTCATATACAATAGTTTTTAAAAACATGATTCACATGTAAAAGTGTTCGCACAAACCTACTTACAAAAATAAAATCATTTGGTTATCATTTATGATAAATGATAAATAAATTATATATTCAATATTAATAAGATAGAAACTATCCCAATGTTTCTAAACACATGTATGCAGTAGCCAGGTTTTGAAGTACCTACCTATTTAAGGCGAGTCCTTATTCCTTTAATGTAATCTATGCATTTTCCCAATTCTGGAATCAGGCAGTTTAGACGCTTTACTGCAATCCCTGTTGGGCGATTATTTTAGCAAATATTTGTCATCAAGTGAATACATAAAAGTATTAACATCTTGCCCGAAGCTACGTCTGCGACATTTGGTGATAAATTGTTATGACGCATGCAAATCATAACAGGTTTTGAAAAATGATGCGAGAATCATCGATGAGTGTTCTGTCGTGATACAGTTTTGAATAATTTTGTGAAAGCTCTAAATACTTATAGGTGGTAAGAAATGTGTGGTCAAATTAAAGGGTGTGGTAATCAGCCCTCACATACATTTGGGTCGAGTAGGTACCTATTGAATATTTGTACGGGACAGCTGACAATTTTTTCTCGATTAAGATGTTGGTCCCATGGGGAAAGGTGATCAGTTTGATGGCCTGTAACATACTCTTAAATTTGACCACAACTTTCTGATACACCCTGTATATCTACATATTATGTATATATTACGCTTCCATGTTCATTATCACCATCTGGCGAAAGAGACTGTCACCCAGGAGTCGAAACTTACAAGGCTTTAACACTACTCGGCTTCGATCACTGAACTAGATAACACAGCAAAATCCAAACTTAATATTATAAATGCGAATGTGAGTCTGTTTCTTTGTTACGGTTTCAAGCTAAAACAGCTGAACGGATTTGGATGAAATTTGACAGCTAGGTAGCCTGGAACCTGGAAAAGGAGATAGGCTACTTTTCATCCTCGATCGTAGACGAAGTCGCGAGCAAAAGCAAGTATAATTATAAAGTTGTTGTTCTTAAACATTTTTTTTTACACGTATGGCGCTTAAAATCTTTCAAATACCTAAGAACAAGATACATTAAAATTACCAAGATATTTCGCACAACCTTATAAGGAATTTAACATAATAAACAATTTACGACGCAAATATGACCACCCTAAACCACTCAAAGGTCGTTCCCACCATGTGACAAAGAAAAACTTAACCGACGTTAAAAATTACCTGCGACAGGAAAGACGATCGAGCGATTACATTAGCATTAAAACGGTCACACAATTACTTTGTGATTAGTGTGTCGCCGACAACTGAATTCATTAGTTCAGCTCACCTGATTTTATTTAATTAAAATGTAAGAACGGTGGGTGGTTTAACTGTAGGTTAAGTTGAGGTTAAATGAGGTTTTGCGGTTTAGAAGTGAAGAGTACTTAATCGTTTTTTGCTGTTTGTGTTTTTAAGAAGATGAATATATGGAATGTCTTTTGGGTTGGCTTTGTTGATAGGTTCGTTTTCTGGAACATAATTATTTGAATCTTTACGAGTGAATATTATTTATATGCGATTATGAATAGTAACGTACAGTGCACATAGTAAACTGCAAAAATATGGATAATTAAAAAAAAACAGTAAGTTTAGCAATTGCCTATCATGTGCTACATTCTTACGGTGAGTTTAACGGAGACTTTAAATTAATGCTGTCACTTTCTCTTTGATACGAAATGTAAGGGATGGCATGAATACAAAGTATCCGTCACACTAAGGTTGGACTCGTGCAACTCAACGTTAGAAGCACATTATGTAGACGTCATGTCGTCATGAATGTGCTGTGATCGTCACCAAACGAATATACACCTCAACAATTGCACGCTCAGCTGACACTATTACACACACGGAATCTGCAACAAGCCTCACCATTTTACCACACCGCCTACCTTTTAATTAACATTAACTACTCGGTGCAACCCACCTTAGCGATAAGAAGTAAAAACGCACAAGTGAAATGTCTCGACGGGCGCACCGGAGCGTTGTGAGAACCTTGTCGCCGGTCACTATATGTTAATGTTTATAATTGGACCCTGCTAACTGGGCAAGTGCATTTCTAATTTTTTGTATAAAAAGCGGAGAAAAGAAAGACCGAGTCATTGTCCTGCAAATAAGGTCGAGATGATTGCGCAAACATTCAAAAGCACTGTTTACGAAAATAATGTGACCAAATTGTTAGCATAGCATAAGTCTACTCGTAATCAGCCTTTAATGTCCACTGCTGAGGCAAATGCTTCCTCTCTTCGAGAGGGAGTGGGCTGTGATCTACCACGCGACTTCACGCGAGCCCAGCGTGGGTTGGTAGATGTCACATGTCTTCGATATTTTGGTTCTAGAATATACCTGTTTCCTCACGATGTTTTCCTTCACCGTTTTGAGAGCAGTGCTGATGAAATAATTTACACAAAGTAGAGTGCCTGTCTAGGTTCGAACCCACGACCTAGAACTCGTAAGTCGGGGCCGTTATCACAGCACTGTTCTCAAATTGCAAATTGTTAGACCCATCGTTATTTTTTGTTCCAAGTGATAATCAAACTCTTTACTAATACAATAGTTATAGTTAGCTCAGACTACAATATTCACAGACGAAACCACACACAGAGCCTCAGCACCCTCTGCTAGAGACAGCATAGTCAACACTTTCCATACAAATCAAGCCTGTCACTGTTTCCTCGCATTATGACACATATGTACAGAAACTGACAGATTTGAATAGCGGACGTGTTCTGTCTGTGTGTGAAGCTTGCGTGTTCTGTGCTGAGCTCACGCAACGCGTTGTACGTCCAACCAGTAATAGGACTCGCTCAACAAGGAGCGCTGTCCCAAATTAGACGCAATATTAATGTATTATTATACATAAAATAGAAGGACGTGAAGTTTTGCGCTCATATTAACTTCGACGCTACAAATTTTATTATTGGTACTATGAGTACCATCTCTAAACGCTGGCGGCAGAGAGATTCCGCCGAGCTCTGTAAAATAAATTTAATTTCGGAAGTCGGTTGTTATTTTTTGAAAAAAAGTTTTTTATTTTTCACTTTTTAGTTAAGGTACGTACGCCTGTACTCCACACCACCACAGTACACCACTACAGTGGTAAACAACAGTGGCAGGAAGTATTAGTATAACATCATCAAGACACACAAAGTGGATTAAATACGTCTTATCGAAGCTCAGTTAATTAAATTTATATGGGACCACTGCGCAAGCCTCTGCTACCAAATGAAAAAATAATTTTCAAAATCGGTTCATAATTGACGTTAATAAATATCGATGAACATATACCCATAGACATAGACCCTCCTCCTTTTTTGAAATCGGTTAAATATGAAATGAACGTCCACTGAATATTTTGTCATATTTTTGTCTATACCTACTTACTTATAGGCTGTCAATGATGACGATCATGAGAGATTTAAGGATCAAGTCATATAAAACGCTGATGTATGCCAACGGCCTTGAGTGTTCAGCTTGCGTGTTCTGTGCTGAGCTCACGCAACGCGTTATACGTCCAACCAGTAATAGGACTCGCCCAACAAGGAGCGCTGTCCCAAATTAGACGCAAAATTAATATATTATTATACATAACATAAAAGGCAATGTATTAAAACACGTATACTAAAAGATAAATAAATAAATTATCTTTAAAATTATGAAGGTTTCATAAAAATACGCTTGATAGTTTTTGCGTGATTCTCTGTTTTTATTCGCGTTAGACATTACTTTACAAATTAATTAGGTATACTATGTAATATAAACATAGTCTGAAATATTCACATATTAAGTTATTAAGAGAATGTTCTAATTTAATATATATTATTAGACATGATCTTCAGTTTAAAATCATTAAACGTCGACGGTTACCGTCGCCTTAACTCTCTTAAAAGCTACATAGTAATTAGACGGCAACTCGTTATTGATCTAGTATTAAAGGCGGCGCACTGAACGAACTACATTGTAAGGTAACGTTACAGATTTACGATGTACCTCGTAAGAGGGGAATACACTGCTGTAAAGATAAAAGATAGTTAGAGCAAATTATACAGAGAATGTCGTTTTAAATGTTTTCGGAGAAAATGAGAACGAGTAAGTAATTGGAAATAAGATAAAATATTTTTTTTACTTCCGTTATGCATGTCGAAATGTGAAGTATAATTAATTATTAATTATTCCTAGAAGAGGATGAAGAACAACACCAACAAAGTCCCAAAAAAGGCAGTCAACGCCGAATTTAGTAAAAACTCCAAGATATGAAAAAAGTGGTCACCCTTGTAGCTGCAGATATATTTTTAACATTTTCAAGTCGGTTCCCATAGCAAAAGTCGCTCAAAGCGCCTATAGAATTTTTCAGTACAAAATAATACTTCATCCCTTTTTCCCATCCCAGCACGCATGTGCTAGTCACCGCCTGCGGTATGTGAGCGGTCAGACTAAAGAGAATTCTACTTATCTTTGACAGTGAAAAAGGTGTCGTGACGCCTAACCATTAGGGCTCAATTTACGAGGGACAAATACAATCAATGTATGTTGCTTTGAACTTCGGTACTCTCAGATGTGTGTGCAGTGATTTATTGATATTGATGACAGAAGAAAAACTAATTCATTTCTTCTATGATACCTATGAACTCTTGGTGACTGGTAATTAGTAACTCATGATAACAAACAACTTTTACTATGGGACCACATGAAAAAAAATCAGCTGTTCCTTACATTTTGACGAGTTATGCGAACATAAATGTAGGGAGCAGCTGATTTTTTTGTTTGGTCCAATCATGAGTACAATCATGTGTTTAAGTATAGGTCTCTAATTACCAGTCACCCATCGGCGAGATGTTTTTTGTAATTACGAGTGGTTAAAAATGTTTTCTAACCAAATTCTTCACAAATAATAAATGGGTCTATAGCCTCTCCCTCGTTGACAAACACTATGTTTGTTGAACTTTGAACTTCGAAACGCTAAGTTGATGTGTTTATCCCAATTTATTTGGGGTTACCGCAACATGTCTTTTCCTCCATACTTCTCTACTAATCGTCATCTCGGTAGTCTCTCCCTTTCTAGCCATATCATCTTTCACACAGTTCATATAGGCTAGGCAGATTGATTGATAATTATTGAACTTTGAACTTCGAAACGCTAAGTTGATGTGTGTATCCCAATTTATTTGGGGTTACCGCAACATGTCTTTTCCTCCATACTTCTCTACTAATCGTCATCTCGGTAGTCTCTCCCTTTCTAGCCATATCATATTTCACACAGTCCACTCATCGTTTCGTTATTTGATGTGTGTAAACCAAGCTCAACAATAAGCTCTTGGCTTTTCTCTCACATTCAAGTAATTGTTACTGACTGTCGTCAGTTTTATGAAGGTACCTAGTGCTAATTATGATTTAGGCGCTTGTTTTACGACGTAACAGACTGAAACCGGTGATTTTTAGGGCTGACAGGATAGGTTTCCAATTTATTAAAATAGCTTTGGCGGTATCCTTAAGGGGACTACGGGACCTTAACGCAAGTTTTATAATTCCTAAAAGTATACAGGGTTATTGGTAAAACACCAACAACCTCTTAAGGGGTCGTTGTACTCATCATTATGAACAGCTTTTACTATGGGACCAAACCAAAGTGAGAGTGAACAGGCTTCTTCTGGGTAAGCTCACTCCATAGTCGACTTTGTCTCTGTCACCTGTGACCTAGACTAGAGTCAAGAGCAAACCCATAAAAATAAAAAATAAACCTGAAATCGCGAAAAAAATCAGCTGTTCAGTACATTTATGTTCGCATAATTCGTCAAAATGTACCGAACAGCTGATTTTTTTTTTCGATTTCAGTATGAGTACAATGACCCCTTAAGAGGTTGTTGGTGTTTTACCAATAAACCTGTATAATCTACTGCAGTAAACAAAATCAGAAAGATAAATCATATTCTTCAGGATACATTCTACGTAGAGAGCTATAGTGTGTTGTTGTAAACATAGTACTCGTACAACTAATTTCATACGATAGAAAAAAATCACGAAGACATCTCTAATTTCTTTTAACGATTAAAAACTATACTAATATACGTGCAATCACTGTGATTTTTTGTTAGATTATTCTACAAGCAACATGTTAACGTAATAATGTTTTATTTTTTTTTATTTTCTTTATTTTTTAGTCCACTCAATAGATTCTTTGTAAAAAGATAATTGCTTCATATTTTGCGATAAATTACCAGGTTTGTGTCGTCGCGCTTCTCTTTCTTATCTATGCAGTCCGACAGTGACCGCGCTTTAGGTCCTGTAGTCCCCCATAAAAAGCTGTTTAATTTTAATTCTAGTGTTTTGCCATAGTACCTAAAGTGAATATTAAAAAGAAGTTTTATAGACTAGAAGTCTTGTACCTATGCCCGTTCTATTGTGACCTCTTGTAGTAAACGACTTGATGGATTTTAATATATGAGGTGTCATTAGATTCGTCTTACTTCTGGGAGTGACATAATATCTATTTATATATTGCATCTGGAAATGGAAAAAAAGGAGGGAAGGTTTTTAAATTAAAATTTCCACAATATTGGTATCAAATGAAAGCTAGTAATGAGTCAATTCTAAATATATATTAATAAAACTAAAAAGCATTAAATATAACAAATTACTAAAAAAAAACTTAAAGAGACAAACAAGCATTATAATCTATAGAATTTTGGTATCGCAGGCGCCAAACAAAAGTTACTTCAGGTTATTGGTTTGTCCGTCTGTCCGTCTGTCTGTTTAGACCCTGTATCTCGGGAACGCGTAACGGTATCGAGTTGAAATTAAAACCGTATACTCAGGTCTACAGTCCCTTGAAGCTGTAAAAAAATCAAACTTCTTAGTTAACTCTCTCACTCTCAAGGGAATCAAAATTTATAGGGTACTTCTCGTTGACCTAGAATCATGAAATTTGGCAAGAAGCAAGGTTTTACAGCACAAGTAAAGGAAAAAGTGGGTTTACAAACTTAAATTTGCAGTGGGAGATTTGACTGTGACGTATAACAATGTATGGGAGATCATGTTTTTCAACTACAATGTTAAGTTTGTTTTTGGGATAAATTCTTTTCAACCACGGAACCCTTCATTGTGCGTAGTCCGACACGCACTTTATTGGCCGATTTTATTTGATTTCATTCACCAGTAAGGATATCACTAGGCGGGTTGATCAAAACAAAACATGATTTACTTATCTACCTAAGTAAAACTCTTGTCTCATCTTCGATTGCATTCGAGAACCCACTTAGCGCAAATTCGCACGTTGTGCATTTTCAAAAAAATAATCAATGCCATGATGGCTGACGTCGGTGAAGGAAAACGTCGTGAGGCAACCTGGCCTTATGTCAATATAAGTCTGAAATCGCCAACCCGTCTTGAGCAAACGTGGTGATCAATGCTCGTCTTCTCAGTACGAGAAGAGGCCTTTGCCCTGCAATGGTACAATAATTGGCTGATAGTATTATTATTATATATATTTTGTTTTTACATATCTCGGCACCCTGGGATCGCAGACCATTGGAAGGCGTACGAGGGGCCGAAGCCAACTCGCAGACGCCCCTTGGACATTTTAAATGATGAGGAGGCACCAATCGATGATTATCCACTATTTTATTTATGCACTATTTATGATGATTGATGAGCTCGTGGCTATGTAATAAAAACCCGCACGGGTCGATCCATCAGGTTAAGCTACGCTTGCCGAGGTTGGTCTGTGGATGGGTGACCATCTTTTCATACCGAGACTCCTCAGTGCCTCGGAAAGCACGTTAAACCGTTGGTCTCGGCTGTCATTCGAGGATCTTTGACAGTCGTTACGGGTCGTCAGAAGCCCGAAAGTCTGACAACCAGTCTTACCAAGGAGTATCGTATTACCCAGTAACTGGGTTGTGGAGGTCAGATAGGCAGTCGCTCCATGTAAAATACTGGTATTTAGCTGCATCCGGTTAGACTGGAAGCCGACCCCAACATATTATAGTTGGGAAAAGGCTAGGCAGATTGATTTGATTATTTATGATGATTCATGATTATGCACTATGCAATTGCACCCAATGGCAACCCCCGGTTGGTGCAGGACTATTGCAGAACGTGGAAACATTATTATTTATGATGGCTGACTTGTTCAGTAACTGTACCATAACTTACAAATGTTTCCAAGTAAATAATCAAACATGTTAATTTTATGGACAATTAACTAATGTTGTCGGCATTTATATCCGGTAAAGGGAAAATAAATTAATAATGATACTGATGAAGTTATTATGAAAACTGGTTAGGTATGAGTTAGGCTGTGATAGAGTGATATGCCGCCATTATTGACGGTGCCATAAAACAGTTCATTAGACTTAATCCGAGACGTTTAATAGGCGAAAGATGATCAAAGATTTGTTGAAGAGGGTGGAAGAGACCCTTGCTAAAGGGCTAAGAAATCCTGTAGAACGAATTAAGGGTCGGCACTAAGAAATCGGGTTTGGATAGAAAACAAATAGGAAACTCGAAAAAAAAAACGTCTGGCTGCTCAAGAACTTTACCAGCCAGTGACAAAATCGATTTGAAGATAAACCTTGCGGTTAAAAAAAAATATATTCCTAAAAACGTGCAAAAAGCACTGTCACTATTTTGATAACTTTGGCGTAAATATGAAGTCAGGCGTAAACTAGTTTGACATCTTTAATTTAGTTCATAGCTATATCCGTCTTTGTCTCGCTCTGCCTGTTAGTAAAAGATAGCGATTCTCTAATTTTAATTTAGTTATTGAACAAGAGAATCGGCACTATTGTCACACTTAATAAAACATAACAGTAACTCAAAAATTATACAAGGTGGCTATGGGGTACTATGGGACCAAACCAGAAATCGCGAAAAAAAAATCAGCTGTTCAGTACATTTTAACGAATTATGCGAACATAAATGTACAGAACAGCTGATTTTTTTTCGCGATTTCAGGTTTGGTCAATCAATCTGCCTAGCCTTTTCCCAACTATGTTGGGGTCGGCTTCCAGTCTAACCGGATGCAACTGAATACCAGTATTTTACATGGAGCGACTGCCTATCTGACCTCCACAACCCAGTTACTGGGTAATACGATATCCCTTGGTAAGACTGGTTGTCAGACTTTCGGGCTTCTGACAACCCGTAACGACTGTCAAAGATCCAGGAATGACAGCCGGGACCAACGGCTTAACGTGCTTTCCGAGGCACGGAGGAGTCTCGGTATGAAAAGATGGTCACCCATCCACAGACCAACCCCGGCAAGCGTAGCTTAACCTGATGGATCGACCCGTGTGGCTGTTATTACTTAGCCACGAGCTCCTTCCACGAGATTTCAGGTTTGGTCCCATAGTAAAATTAGTTCATAATGATGACTACAAAGACCTCTTAAGTGGTTGTGCGTTATTTAAGTTACACGTTGTATATAATACCTGCTTCAATGACATCAAAAGCATTATAATGTACGGAACACCGTACCAAAACTAAAATCCGCAACACACTTAATAAAAGTAACAATAAAAACTTTTTAGCAAAAAATAAAACCGACTTCCAAAACAAAACACTACAAAGTGAAAAATAACTTTAATTTCGGTAGTCGGTGTCTTGGGTTTTGTATTTTCGTTTTTTGCCACCGACTTCCGAAATTAAAGTTATTTTTCACTTTGTAGTGTTTTGTTTTGGAAGTCGGTTTTATTTTTTGCTAAAAAGTTTTTATTTTTCACTTTTTAGTTGTGGAACCTACCCCACACAAATTCGAATACATAATTGAGCACAATAATTGTAGATATAGCCATGTAAATAACAGTGATAGGAAGTTATTAAAACACCATCACATCATCCACATAAAATAAGTGGGAAATATACGCATTATTGAAGCTAACTCAAAAACTCCCTAAGCTAAGTTAATAAAATTTATATGGGACCACCTCGGAAGTATACCCTATCAAACATACAAAAAAAAAATACCTCCTCCTTTTGGAAGTCGGTTAAAAATACCGTGCATCGTACATTAAACCCTAAAACGGCGTGGCGTGACTGATGTTAGGTAACTTCCCTGGTTTCCTTCCGCGCCACCGGCACCGGTGTTATGGACCGAGCCCGTCCTTCCTTGTTGCGAAAATGCATGACCCTATTTACGGATGGTTATCGCGAGTTGTTCATATTTTGTCATTAATTTATGGCGAAGAACTAGGATTTCATGTTCGTAGACGGATTATGATCTTCGGTTTACATGTTTAGTAACTAGGATGACTGGTGACGCTTTTTATGGTGTTCGTGTAGAGGAAACCACGTAGGTATTGTTGCTCAATGATACTAAAAACTTTACTGTAAGTGTTTTAGAGGCCTACATAACGCAATACACGTATACATTTCAAAGGACAATTTAAGTTTTAAAATAAACATTAAGATTTTTTTTTTTTTTTTTTTCCTTTGCTCGCCCTAGTGACGCACCGTGTAGATCACACCTTACATCCCTTCTTAAATCTCATCTTCATAAAACTAGCTACTATTCTTATTCCTTCTCTATCCATGCTGTGAGACTGTGGAACTTACTTCCGCCTAGCATTCGCGATTTAAAAACTGTGTCTCTTTTCAAATATAGAGTAAAAGAGCATTATTTTTCCTCTCAACTGTGAGTATTTATATAAGTATAGTATATGTATGTTTATATATTTTAGCTTTATGTATTTATTTAAGTTTATGTTATACGTGTAGGTATAGTTAATATTTTAGTTTAAGTCTTCGCATATTCATATTTTTCTCTTCTTGTTATCACACACTATTGTCTACATTTCTATTTCATTTCTCCTTTCGTAGGTCTGCTGGAAGAAATTTCTTAAGAAATAAGCAGTACCTTTGTACTCCTAACTATAATTATGTATTTTATTATGTATTTTTCTGTGTGTACATAAATGGTAAAATAAATAAAATAAATAAATAAATAAGATAAGATAGTTAAGTACTTACTTACTTACCTACCTACTAGCTCGTCACTAAGTAATAACAGCCGCTCGGGTCGATCCATCAGGTTAAGCTACGCTTGCCGGGGTTGGTCCGTAGATGGGTGACCATCTTTACATAGCGAGACTCCTCCGTGCCTCGGAAAGCACGTTAAGCCGTTGGTCTCGCTGTCATTCGTGGATCTTTGACAGTCGTTACAGCCAGAAATTCTGACAATCAGTCTTACCAAGGGGTATCGTATTAGTTTTTTTTTGCTTTTTTTGTTTGCTTTATTTTTTCTCTCAGTTATTTTTAATCATGGTCTGGCAGTTTGAGTAATTTATGCGGCCTACCCCAATGTCCTTTCTTTGGTATTGTTCGTCGAATCGTTGAGCTCCTTAAGTTCTGAGTTGAGCTGCGCGATTACTGACAAATGCGTGCATTGAGTGGACAGGTCCTCTCAATCTGTGTGGTTCTTTCCTCAAAAGACCATTTCAGACACCAATCTACATGGTCTTCACATGAATTGACCAAGATTATGTTTGGCAGTTTTAGTAATTTATGCGGCCTACCCCAATGTCCTTTCTTTGGTATTGTTCGTCGAATCGTTGAGCTCCTTAAGTTCTGAGTTGAGCTGCGCGATTACTGACAAATGCGTGCACTGACTGGACAGGTCCTCTCAATCTGTGTGGTTCTTTCCTCAAAAGACCATTTCAGACACCAATCTACATGGTCTTCACATGAATTGACCAAGATTATGTCTGGACTTTATAAGAGACTGTGACCTCTGAATTTGTTTCGGCCTTTCTTCTCAGTGTAGTCAGATAGAAAACCTCAAAATTAAAAAAAAAAACATGATTGACTTGTAAAATTGTTTGTACAAACCTACTTACAGAAATAAAATCATTTATCACTATTTACCCAATAACTGGGTTGTGGAGGTCAGATATGCAGTCGTTCCATGTAAAATACTAGTATTCAGCTGCATCCGGTAGACTGGAAGCCGACCCCAACATAGTTGGGAAAAGGTTAGACAGATTGATGTAGTTCAGTAGGTACCTACTTGATTATAATTTAAAATGTGTCATCAAAGAGTTAATTCACGTTAAAAGTCGTCAAAGATGTACAAACTTAATTATACGGCAAACATAATTTAAAATTTTAATAAGTAAGTAAAAAAAAAACTGACCAAGTGTGTGTCAGACCACGCACAATGAAGGGTTCCGTGTAAGGATGAATTTGCCGCAAAGACAAACTTAACATTATACTTAAAAAAACATGTTCTCGCATACATCGATTTACATCACGGTCAATTCTCCAACTGCAAATGTAAGTTTGTAATCGCAAACAAAAAATGTTTTTTGTGATAAAACTAAAAATTATCAATTTTCGGACTTTTTCCTTTACTTCATTATTCTGTGAGAGCTTGCTTCTTGCCAAATTTCATGTTTGATCAAATACGTATGTCTAAGGTCCCTTGGAGCTCTAAAAAATCAAGCTTCTAAGTCAACGCAATAAAAAATACAGCCGTTTATGTGACTTTTGATACTCGCAAATAAATCAAAACCTACAGAGTACTTCGCGTTGATCTAGAAACATTAAATTTGGCAAGAAACAAGATCTTACAGCACAAATAATGGAAAAAGTCCGAAAATTGTATTTTTTTTAGTTTTATCACATACAAAATATTAAGTTTGCGATTACAAATTTACATTTGCAGTTGGAGTGTGGAGGTATCAAGTTGAAATTAATTTCAACTAGATACCTCCACGCGTTCGTGCGAAAAAGAGTCTTGACAGACTGACCGACACAGACACAGACGGACGACGAAGTGATCCTATAAGGGTTCCGCTGTTTTTTCTTTTGAGTTACGGAACCCTAAAAACAATAATTAAAGTTGACATTAATTAAACTAACTAGCTGACGTACATTGTCACAGTGGGTGATTCTGTTATTTAAATTAATAATTCTTAAGTACATGTTACTGTAGAGTTACCTAGTCCATAATTTATTATTTAGCTAGGGGAATGGCCGGGCATTCGAACAATCAGTTTCCTTTAGTTGACATTAATGGTGACTTGCGTGGGAAGATCTGTTGAAGATACTGATAATCCGTGTGCGTATTACTTTTATTACTCCACTAACAATAAATTAGTGATGCAATTGACTGAAAGGGGGACTGAATGTCGACAAAAGTCATTATATCACCGAAAAGGTGTCCACTGGTGACCTTACAGACGTAAACTCCAAGAATGGCCTGGTAATAAAAATTAAGAAAAGATTATACAAATCATATGTTGGTTATTTTTAAACCAAATATTTAAGTACCAAAGTTTTTACCATCGTCTCTGCCATCTTCACACAAATAAGAAACAACCCACTCAACCCACAACGTTTAAAAAACCCCATTGAAAAGTGCATAAAAACTGGTGCGCAAGAGACATTGCTTTATTCTTGCCGTCAAACAAACGGTGATAGGATCCGCGGTGTACCACCTATCACTTTTTCTATTCCCCTGGTACGCGAGTGTGATGGACATGGAACGGGGTGGAATCTACTCGGTGACAAAAAGTCGGGTTGGAAACAATATATGTTGCAGTGGACGGGTTAGAAAAATACAAGTTAGAAGAATATACGATCTAATTCGATATTTTGTAATCGTTCTGAAACAATGGAGAAAATGATTAGGCTTGCATCAATTCGAGAAGATTTGTTGCAGTGGTAAATAATTTGTATCTAAGAGTAAGAAATTAATCGTAAGAGCATAATCATAATGGATGGAGCCCTTTTGGTCTTGAGTAGATTTAAATGCTTGCATATACAGGGTCATTGGTAAAACACCAACAATCTCTTAAGGGGTCATTACACTCATCATTATGCACAACTTTTACTATGGGACCAAACCTGAAATCGCGAAAAAAAAAATCAGATGTTCAGTACATTTAATATGTTCGCATAATTCGTCAAAAAGTACTGAACAGCTGATATTTTTTCGCGATTTCAGGTTTGGTCCCATAGTAAAAGTTGGTCATAATGATGAGTACAACGACCCCATAAGAGGTTGTTGGTGTTTTACCAATAACCCTGTATAGGGTGGTAATTAGTGACCGATACTTAAACACATGATTGTACTCATGATAACAAACAACTTTTACTATAGGACCAAACCTGAAATGGCGAAAAAAAACATCTGCTGCTGCCTACATTTTGACGAGATGCGAACATAAATGTATGGGACAGCTGATTTTTTTCCGAATTCAGGTTTGATCCCATATTAAAAGATGTTTTTTTATAGTGAGTACACTCATGTGTTTAAGTATCGGTCACTAATTACCACCCTATACAGGGTTATTGATAAAACACCAACAACCTCTTAAGGGGTCATTGTATTCATCATTATGAATAACCTTAAAAGGTTGTTGGTGTTTTACCAATATACCCTGTATACATGTATACCCTAACGGAATGGTTGCCAAGAAATGGTAGAAGAAGCGGTGGCAGACCAATGGCCAGGTGGGTGGACACCTACAGAAGATAGCGGGGTAGACCTGGATGAGACTCGCACAGACCAGGGAAGCATGGAACAAAAGCGAGAAGGCCTATGCTCAGCAGTGAGTGGAACAAGGTCGCCAATGTTGATGATGATGACATAATTTTATTTTAAGATTTTTGTATGTTACTTTAAAATATGTTTCATGTCAAATAAAGTAGTTTATCAAATTGAGTTGGTTTTTATAAAACACAAGGAGTGTTTTATAAAAGCCATCTCAAGTCACCCAATCTCACTGCATCAAAAAGAAAACCGAAAAATATTAGTCTCGATAAATCTCCATGTCTTCCCTGTCCACAGCCATCAACAGCGCAGTACAGTTGCGCAAGAGTCGCGGTGACCACAGACCGAAACATATACATATTTATGAGGTGACTTTAATACACAATTTCTATGTATTATCTTTTAGTAATGCAGGAAGTAGGAGTGAAGACGTTAACGGTAGGTGACTATAGCTGCTTCAGATTTGGTGATATTGTTTAATTGGACTGATTATAATCTTGGTGGTGTGTGTGATACTAAAATAGTTTAAATATTTTGAAAGTGTGGAAGATGAGAAAGATGAAGACATTCTAAGCACAACAAGGCGTATAAAATCAACACATGAGGTATCTAGAACCAAATTGGATTCGAATTACGTAAGCCTACAAAATAAATAGTTTTGAATGATTTGGTTTACTTAGTTCAAAAAAGCTTTTCATTAAAAAAAAAAACAACTAAAAGAGTTGATAGTAATGGAGATGCTTACGTAATTTTAAATGTGCAATCAAGAATTCTATCATCAGCTAGTAGAACTATAATATTATTTATTTGACACAATAACGAATTAAACACTACTACTGAATTAGGTACTGCTAAATTAACTTATGATTACAATCTATGACCAGAAAAACAGCTCCTTAATGTCAAATCTAAAACTTGTCTGCTAGAAATATGGATGACTTAACTAATAAATTAAGAGGTTTTCCATTACGAATGCTCACTCAAATTTTGACATAACATTAAGTATTTACTACGTCACTATTTCAAAGAATCATCGTCTATTAGTTAAGAGATCGAATAGTACCGACAAAGTGTTTGATTTGACAGCTCGAGATGTACCCTCCAAAGGTAATTAATAAGCAGATACAACCACTTAAGATAAGTAAAAATATTTTCATCCCGAAACTGCACCGGATATAGATCGTATCGGCATGACAAAGCGTGGCGCCAAGAAACTTTTATCTCGACACATACAACATTCAACCATAGCTATTCTTTCTTTGAGTATAGTGTCGCTTGTACCTAATTACACTTTACCAATATCATCACCTGTCAGACCAAATTCAACCACAAGACGAGCATCTTTCAGTTCAATTTTCCTCATTACTCGTTCCATTTCATTAACTTCGAGAGATTTGTCAGCAACATTATCCTATTCCACAACATTAGACTTTATCGTCAAAGCTTTAGGTTGTTTTTTATTTGTTGTATAAACTGAAGTGGCACAATCAGAATCTATTGATGCTTCTCTAAAAGCTTCAGCCATCTCAAGTGCAGGTGGTATGACTCCTGTGTCTCCGAAAATAAATGAAATGGTCATTGTGAGATAAGATTTCTCGGTACTCTAAAATGACTGATATAGCAACGCTTTGAGGGAAGGAAATTCCATTCAAGAGTGCGTATTTAAAGACTGTAAGTATTAATATTGACGAAGAATTTCAAGAAGAAAACCACAGGATATTTCTTATAGTCTGCTGTTTCGTATAGTTTAAAATACAGACAACATATGATACACTGACCTTATTGAGCTATTGGCCGGTGTTGCAAATTCCGATATTTCGGTTTCAAATTCCTAACAAATATAATAATCATCAAGGTTTTTCCTAAGGAAAGGAAGAACTAAACAGTTAAGCACTCTCTGATTGAATTTATTTTTTTCCGGCATAAAACTATGTTTAATTTACGTCTAAGTTTTTATATCCCTACAGTCGTAATCATAAGTCGTAATGATGTCTCAACGCGACAAGGGAAGCGTTAAGTGGAACGACGTTATTGTTTTTTTAATTAATGGAAATAGGAAAAATTAAATGCTATATGGAATTCACTATGATAAACAAACTCATCTAGGTAAATAAATACTACTGAAACAATTAAACTAATGATCAATACTAATATTGTTTTCATTAAACACTGCAACCAATATCACATACCATTTTTGATCAAATAATTGAAAGTTAAACAAGTATTTTGACCATAATGAGTTATTATATTTCACGTTTTGTTTTTTACGTTATTTGTTTGCGTTATAGTTTTCGTTGTTTTATTATTTGAAATCGATAGCAACAGAAGTTGCATTGCGACTTAAAAGGTAGGTACCTACTCTGTTAATGTGGCCTAAAAAAAATAAGAAAAATACATATCCATGGAGGTTATCATGTATTTTCAGAAGAAATAAAATTCTAGAGACAGTAAAAGCTTTCAGTTTTTAAACGTTTCGTAAACGTCCCTGTCTTTCGTGTCCAACGTCTATTCTTACCTCGCAATTACCTACCTACACAAGCCCGAGAAAAATCTGCCACACAATGATCATCCTACCGGTCAATCGCCTGTAATCCTGGCTTATGCGGGCAGGCCGAACTTACGCGTGTTGTACCCGATAATGGGCAGTGCCAATCATTGGCATTGCTGCCACACCGTCCTTTGTTTTTCTTAAGGGTGTGTCAATTGTGGAGGTGTCATTAGCAGTTGATAGGGGAGGTTTTTATACTATGTTTGAATTAAGTTGCGGGTTGGAATTGATTGGTGCATTAAATATGGCATTTAGTTTGTCTTAACTTAAAATAAGCTAAGGTAGTATATTATTTTACTAGCACTGTTTGTCCAACTCACCGGGAACGGGACGTCAACGAGAAAACAAATGCATGCACAGATAATAAATAAATTAAAAATAAACTTAGATAAAACTAAAATAATGTCATTTTATCAACGGACAAAATGACCACATTTAAATGACATTCAAAAAGTACAAGAATAGCTGACACTAGTAATGCCAGGTTCTTGGGACTGCATTTAGATAGTCATCTATCTTGGAAATCTCCTATCGAAATTATCTGCAAAAAGATAAATCAATACTCCTATGCACTATATAATGTGAGAAAAATTTTGAATGAGTCCGTCGTCCTAGTCACATACAACCGCCAGCACATCAAGCTACTACAATCTGTCAAATTTCTTTAATAGATTTTCAACTTTATCACTGAAGCAATAAGTTCAAGGTTGATTGGGAAAATTTGACAGTTTCGGGTAGCTTGACCTGCTGGCGTCTGTACAATGCCTACGTAACATCTACTCTACGCTATGGAATTATACGAGTATACTGAGGAAATTCTATAGATAAACTCATCGCATTCAAGGCGCAGAAGAAATGTTTACGAGCTGTTATCAAGCTAGAAACTACTGACAGTTGCTTGCCATTTTTAAAAAAAGTATAAGTTGCTAACCCTACCATGTTCATATTGTGACGTTCCACGGGTAAAGGTACTTGTAGTGAGAGTAAAGATACGCATACCATAAAAATTTGGAATTAATCATCATTCTCCTGCCCTTGTCCCAATTTATTTGGGGTCGGCGCAACATGACTTTTTCTTCCATACTTCTCTATTAGTCGTCATCTCGGTAGTCACTCCCTTTCTGGCCATATCATCTTTCACACAGTCCATCCATCGTTTCTTTGGTCTTCCCTTACTCGTATAGCCCTCCACGTTCATACTCAACACTTTCCCGACGACATTTTCCTCATTCCTCCGCATCACATGCCCATACCATGACAACCGATTTCCACACAACTTT
Source organism: Dicycla oo (assembly GCA_948252095.1). Taxonomy (NCBI): domain Eukaryota; kingdom Metazoa; phylum Arthropoda; class Insecta; order Lepidoptera; family Noctuidae; genus Dicycla; species Dicycla oo. Next base: position 20,890,078 of record OX411726.1, on the reverse strand, counting down.
TCAGTCACCGGTGTCACTTTTAGACTTCCTCTTACATACTCATTTCTTATTCTATCTATTCGCGTAATACCACACATCCCTCTTAGCATTCTCATCTCGGCTGCATGCAAATTGCCTTTCATTCATTCTTTTTATGGCCCAACATTCTGATCCATACAAGACAGCAGCAAAATTTGGAATTAATAAGCTGTCGATATCAAAAAAGATCAAGCTCCTACGATGTGTAGTTACGGAGATATATTTGTTTACAGATTGTATTGGAAACTGTGCAATTTTACAAAACCGACGATTTAAGTTTAGCCACCTCAAAAACAATGTTGTCGTTATAAGTTACATAGTGGGGTATGGAAACTAATTCCTTAGGGTCCTGTCCTTAAAAAAATGTTGCGATATATTCTGTATTACAAATCAAAACAAATTTCTAAAAATAACTTTTTTATTAATTTTCACGATTTTTTACTATGAAAACGCCAGATTTTTTACTGATAAAAAAAAACAAGAATTAGAGGTAAGAATAACTTTTAAAATTTTCATGCAAAATCACAAAACTTAACAATTTAAGTTTTAATTTAACAAACAATATAAATTCTTGCACACAAAATAACAATATTCTTTCATTAGCATATAATAAAACTGATAATATCTCATTTAGAGACTATTTTTAACTTTTTAAGTCACTTAAACTTACTAACATCACAATAACAGTCTTTGTTTTATACATTTAAGAAAAGGTACTTTATGAAAATTACGTTACAAACAATAGGTCAGGACAATAAATGATCTTTTTGTTAATTTTAACTATTATTTTAATAATAAACTGCTACAAAAATAATCGGTTCCTTCTTACAAATACTTTTTAAGACTTTGGAACAAGTGGGGTACAATAAAACCATAACAGCATTTCATTTATTAAAAAAAAAACTATATTATTAAACTCAACGTATCTTTTCTATTTCGATATAATTTACTTAATCATCTAAGCAGAGCATGTCCCGACATGATTACAAGTATTATTTTCTTATTTTTCGTAACACACGGCCATAAGGTACCTTTTCTACTAAACTTTGAGGCCACATTATGGGCTTAATATCTTACATATCATAAGAAATAAAAATAGGAAAATAAATGTTACATCTTATGATTTACGAAACAGCAATAAAAAAAAACTATAAATAAATATTTTTACGAAACATTTAATATCTCTGAAACTAAAAAGCGCCATAAAGTACCTTTTCCCGTGTTCCCGTGGAACGTCATATATATTTATGAGACGGCAGTATTTGTGAAATCTAACCTACATCTATTTGAAACACTGATCTAGTCGAAATGTCGTTACAACAATGACATTTGCGCTAATACACACAACACAGTATTCTACACAAAAAGTTTTTTAGACATGGCACCTAGATTGTATAATATAACAAAATACCGAATTGCGAATTGATTGATTAAAAAAAATATTTAAACAACTTCTTAGTGCAAAAGGCATATTATTCCGTAACTGAATACCTAGACGATAATGCAAAGTATGTGGATAAATATGTGCATTAAGGGTTAGAGGAAGTTAAATACTGCGATTATAATATATTATATCTGCCACCCTCTAAATATTGGGTTGGCTAATAAGTAATGAGCGACATACAACTATTTTATTTGTATTTATTTATTAAATGAATAATTGTTAATCATTAATAATATATACACCGTCGTTTTCTACTACCATTCGCCATCGATCTGGCAAAGAGTGAATGGCGTCCGCATAGAACTTCGTTGGTTTTGAATTGAAGAAGTCATCTATGTATTGTTTCAAGTGTGGTTCATCGTCAAAGCTTTTTTCCCGTAAATTATTACTAAGTGATCGGAACAAGCTGAAATCAGTTGGTGCTAAGTCCGGCGAATATGGAGGTTGGCGTATTATTTCCCAATTAAGCTCCAATAGTTTTAGCCTGGTACTCTTAGCAATATGCGGCCGGGCATTGTTGTGCAGGAAAAATATTTTGTCGTATTGTGGACGTTTGCGATGGATGTCAAGCTTCAGTTTTTCGAGTTGATCACAATATAATGTTGCTGTAATCGTAGTATTAGTAGGAAGGAATTCCCAGCTTATTACTCCATGTATATCCCACTAGACAGAAAGCATTACCTTGCGAGGATGAACACCACCTTTTGACGTTGGTTTTCTCTGTTCTTTAGATCCCAGCCACTGGCGCTTGCGTGTGTGATTAACATAGAGAACCCACTTTTCATCTCCAATGACAAGATGATCTAACCAATTAAATGTGCGGCGGAAAGATAAAAGTTGTACACAAATCTCAGCTCGGTAGGTCAGCTGATCTTTACTTAATTTATCGGGTACCCAAACACTATATTTGTAAGTCTTTCCCAAACCATGTAAATGATTTTTATGGTGCCATGAGAGCACTCGAGCTGAACAGCCAAATCGCGTGTAGTTCTTCGAGGATCTTCTTCGATTAACAGTTTTAATTTATCGATATCTATTTCCACGGGGCGCCCAGACCTTGGTTGATCGGTTAAGGAAAAATCGTTATTGCGGAACCGTTGGAACCAGCGCTTTGCTGTTGCTTCGGATACTGCATCGTGAGATCCTTTGACATATATTACGTGTAGCTTCTGCAGCAGAATGCCCAGATTGAAACTCATACATAATAAACAATGTCGTACGTGGGTTTTAATATCACTCATTTCTTTGTGAACTTTAACGCACTAACAGCCAAACTATCAATAACGCGCCTGAGCGCGACTCGCTCTTTATATACCCTCTGCTACAGAACGTTCTCGAACCTTTCCGAAAACTCTAGAAATTATAAACTAAAACGCTCATTACTTATTAGTCAAACTGATATATTCTAAAATGTATATTATATAATTATACATTAATATAAAATGTATATTATATTAATGTATAATTTAAATTTTACAAATTTTGTACGCAGAACTGTAAGTTAACTTTTTATTTTATTTTAGGATAAGTTTTATGTAATTTTATGTCATATTGTTATTTAATTTTAATGGAATTTAATTCTGTTACATAATTATACCTAACTTTAGATAAGAATCACTTTTTTATTTTTTTATTTGAGATGGGTTTGCTCTTGACTCTAGTCTAGGTCAGAGGGGTCAGAGGTGACACAGACAAAGTCGACGATGGAGTGAGCTTACCCAGAAGAAGCCTGTTCACCCTCACTTTATTGATATTTGTACGCCGTCAGCGGCAAAACATAGTGTACCTATACATGTTATATTTACCAACACCTGTTTTTACACCCACCTATGTTTTACAAATAAAAAACTTTGACTTTGACTATGCGCTGAAGTAGAGACATTTACTATGGCCGAATAATCTCGTTTCTCGATTAAAATCAAAAGTCATTTATTCAAACTAGGCTGAGAATCAGCACTTTTTGAACGTCAAAATTACATAAGACAGTCCCCCAAAACGCCCGCCCTTCACCACTTCCTAGTGCTTTACGAGTAGCTAGAGAGAAGAAGTGGCGCAACAAACTCTCCAGCAGCACAGCTGTCTGTACAGTTAAAAAATTTGTATATGTCTAGTATATTACTTAACAGTTTAATGGAGATGCCCCAGTGATCACCAGTGTTTTTAGACTTCAGTGTGTTAAATACATTAACTACATCACGAGGTGTTACATGTTCGTAGCTAAATAAGCGACCACATTTGGGCACACTAATATGCAAAAGGTTTTCAGCTCTAAAGCTAAACGGGGATGAATTTAAGGAGCGAGTTGTAGATATAGGTATGTTGGCAAAAACCTCATTAAATGACGTTTCGTTCCCAGTGCGGTGAACAAACAGTCTAAGGGCTGATTTTTTAGATAACATAATGTCATGTTTATCGCAAATAAACGTATTTTCTTTCTTCTTTCTTTCTTTTTATAACTGATTTTTTCTGAGAAATCTGCATTTGATATTATTTTTAACCGACCTCCTCCAGGTTCTCAATTCGTCTGTGTTTTTTTTTTTTTGTATGTTTGTTACGCGATTACTCAAAGACGGATAGACCGATTTGGAAAATTCTTATTTTGTTTGAAAGGGTATACATCCGAGGTGGTCCCATATAAATTTTATTAACTTTGCTTGGGGAGTTTTTGAGTTAGCTTCAATAATGTGTATATTTCCCACTTATTATATTTGGATGATGTGATGATGTTTTAATAACTTCCTATCACTGTTATTTACATGGCTATGTCTAAAATTATTGTGCTCAATTATGTATTCGAATTAGTGTGGGGTAGGTTCCACAACTAAAAAGTGAAAAATAAAAACTTTTTAGCAAAAAATAAAACCGACTTCCAAAACAAAACACTACAAAGTGAAAAATAACTTTAATTTCGGAAGTCGGTGACAAAAACGAAAATACAACACCAAAGACACCGACTACCGAAATGAAAGTTATTTTTCACTTTGTAGTGTTTTGTTTTGGAAGTCTGTTTTATTTTTTGCTAAAAAGTTTTTTCTATAAAAGCTGTTAAACCCTGATATTTATCCTAAGTAGAAAGTTATCTGACTATTAAAAAATGTGCTCTAAGTCATCGGCATTTCCGGTCTTTTTAAAATTAATCTTCCATCTACTATGTTACGAAAACAGAGACAGTTCAACTAGACAGAGTGGATAAACGAATCTAAGATATAATGCTTGCGAAAAAACATATGGTTAATTTGTTTGCTCTGCCATCTGCCTTAATGACGTCACAATAGCATGATCCCTGAACTGTCAAGTCCATCAGTATCCTTTAAGTCATGTACAGACAGCCGAGACGTGACGATGCGACGCGACTCCAGCAGAACAATTTTAATGAAGTTTTCATATAGAAATTGTTCCATCAGAGTAGTCACACCGTCGCGTCGCGCTTGTCTGTACGAGCTTTTATATTTATTCATAATACCTACCTATAATATAATGGATGTATGTGAGTATGAGCAGTCGTTTGCTATGCACCTAAGGACTCTCACATCGCAACCTTTAATTTAAGGCTATAAAAGTCACCAATTAAAAGCCATCAAGACGAACCAAATTGACAGTGACAATACTCCATTTCTTATTAATTAATAGTAGATAAGTGGCACTTACCGATATTTATCTAAAATTAATCGTAGCGGAATGTTTGGGGAATTCTCACTGGACAAAGGGCAACGGCGAAAGCTCCGGTCGTCTTGTGACTTTATGTCTTTGAAGTAAAGTGAAGTAACTTCGAAATTATAGATTATTTTGTGACACATTTTTTTTTTCATTGTTAACTTTGAGTTTTTTACTAGCAGCCGATCGTAATTAGCTAGAAAGTAGCAGACATCCCAGGGTGTTTCGGACGTAGATTTCAGTATCATACTTTTTACGGCTGCCATTCGTGGATCTTCGACAGTCGTTACGGGTCGTCAGAAGCTCGAAAGTCGGACAACCAGTCTTACGAAGGGTATCGTATTACCCAGTTACTGAGTTGTGGAGGTCAGATAGGCAGTCGCTCCATGTAAAATACTGGTATTCAGCTGCATCCGGTTAGACGGGAAGCCGACCCCAACATCGTTGGGAAGAGCTTAGGCAGATGATGTTGATCACTTTTTAGAGACGTACATTTTATATAAATTTAAGTAAAATGGGAATATGGATAATGATACATGATTTAAGGCTGTGTTCGATAAGCCTTGCTTTATATTTAACTGAGACATAAAACAAGATCTTCATGTAGAAATCGGTTGTCATGGTATGGGCATGTGATGTGGAGGAATGAAGAAAATGTCGCCAGGAAAGTTTTGAGTATGAATGTGGATGGCTATACGAGTAAGGGAAGACCAAAGAAACGATAGATGGACTTTGTGAAAGATGATATGGCCAGAAAGAGAGTGAATACCGAGATGACGACTAATAGAGAAGTATTGAAGAAAAATACATGTTGCGCCGACCCCAAATAAATTGGGATAACGGCAGGAGTATGACGATAAAACAAGATCTTCAGAAAAATACTTTTCACGTGTTTAGACGTGATTCATTAAGTGATACTAAACGCAAGCCTTTACTTATTTAAGAATGATACTTTGCAGGCAATTTTAGCATGATCAATGCCATAATTTCTTACATCACGTCGACAAAAACACAGCTAACTCGACTTACCCCACTTTGTGTCCCTCCCTGTTCTTTTGGACCGCAATCAATGTCCACTTGAGTGACACGTGACACGAGCCCTTATATCCAACTAATTAGATATACACTTACTGTGACAGACAGACACACATTACTGTGTTGATATGTTTGTGGTATTGTTGGAGAAATTAGGTATTATGATGTCTTGCAAATTGTGCTGAAGATTTGCTATTTGAGTGACTGAAGAAGTTATGGTCTAGTTCAATTGAGACCCTTGACTTTTTCAAGAAGCTCAAAGCTGTATTATAGGTTTTTCGCAAGCCTCTTGTGTGTTTTTCATTTCAATAAAGAGCGCTAATAGAAATTCGTTATGAGTAGTTATTAGTTTATATTACCTTTGATTTTAGTGAGTGCTCATCGAGTATTTCAGGACATCGCCAAACCATTGGTCGACTCTTTGATTGGCCAGAAGGCTGGCCAATTTTTAGGGTTCTGTTCCACAAGAAAAAAATGGAACCCTTATAGAATCACTCGTGTGTCTGTCTGTCTGCAGTCTGGCTGGCTGTCCGTCTGTCACAGCCAATTTACTCCGAATCGAATGTACTCCGAAACCGATTAAGTTGAAATTCGGTACCCAAAATACGAACATGTAAAGTCAATAAATTAATTTTGAATATGGGGGTTATTTTTGGGAGGCAAATAAGAAAATAAAAAAAAATAGTTTTGCAAACTGTACCGTGTGATATATAAAATAGAAGGACTTATTGTGAGAGTCTCAAATATATATATATATATATATATATATTTAATAATTTACAGTTATTTAAGAAAATAGACGAAAATTGACCATTCCCCCCTTATCTCCGAAACTACTGAGCCTAAAATTTTGAAAAAAAGAAATACAGAAAATTGTTCTATATTTAAATATTATAGAAAAACTTATAAGAAGTCTATGGTCTTAAAATAACATGGTAAATCTCTCAATATTGTGTGTACAGACTCACATTTGCAGTTGGAATGTAAGGGGGAACATGTTTTTCAACTACAATGTTAATTTTGTTCTTGTGATAAATTCATCGCAACTACGGAACCCTTCATTGTGCGTGGTCCGACATACACTTGGCCGATGTTTAGGTCAAAGAATCAGCATTGTTATCCAACTTGGCAACGATGCCTTTTGGGCACATTTCCCACTGACAGTAATGCTGATGAATTTTTTGATGCTCAATGAGCTCTGCCCTTTATATGCTTGTACATAATACATATATATTTTAGTATTCGATTGTGTATTGTATTTAAGATTTATTAAGTGCTTTCTTAAATAATAATAACAGTAGCTTATTAGTGTCCTACTGCAGGGCAAAGGCCTCTTCTCATAAAGAGAAGGCACGAGCATTGATCACCACCCTTGAACAAAACAGGTTGGCGATTTCAGACTTATATATTTAAATGTATCGATATTAAACGGTTAACTTCTACATAGTATATACTATGAAAACTCAATCAATCTGCCTAGCCTTTCTCCAACTATGTTGGGGTCGGCTTCCAGTCGAACAGGATGCAGCTGAATACCAGTATTTTACATGGAGCGACTGCCTATCTGACCACCACAACCCAGTTATTGGGTAATACGATACCGCTTGGTAAGACTGGTTGTCAGACTTTCGGGCTTCTGACGACCCGTAACGACTGCCAAAGATCAACGAATGACAGCCGGGACCAACGGCTTAATGTACAGACGCCAGCAGGTCAACCTACCCGAAACTGTCAGATTTTCCCAATCAACCTTGAACCTAATGCTTTAGCAATAAAGTCGAAAATCTATTAAAGAAATCTGACAGATTGTAGTAGCTTGATGTGTTGGCGTCTGTACTTTCCGAGGCACGGAGGAGTCCAACCCGGCAACCGTAGCTTAACCTGGTGGATCGACCCTTGTGGCTGTAATTATTTGGCCACGAGCTCTCCCTATGAAAACTATAATGATTATTTACGTGTCACTTTGAAATGTTAAATACATACATACATTTTAATTTAAACTATAATTTCCCAAACAAGATGGAAACTTACTATCACCGATTAGCTGATGCTTTGCCTACTTCAGAAACAAAGATAAATAAATTTATCATGTTTATATTACCGCTATTAACCATAAGCTTTCATCAGCCATGTCAGTCGGAATAGTTCACACAATAACTTTGTAATAACTTTGTCACAGATAGCCCTATCACGCCATTACTCTTATCAGTGGAGTGTCCATCGATTTATTGTCATTTAATATTGTCTGTTTATCATTACATCAGAGTAATCACGGCACACTGGACTTCAGAACACTTGGGTGGTTCTCACGGGTATGGGACGTGATTTTTAGTTTGTCATCATAGTGATTATTTATTTGGTATTTCATTCGTAAAAAGTCAACTTTAATGTCATACTACCTGCGTCTGTGTTTCCGAGCGCATACAACCCTAATCTGTTCAAAGTGAGAGTGAACAGGCTTCTTCTGGGTAAGCTCACTCCATCGCAGACTTTGTCTCTGTCACCTCTGACCTAGACTAAAGTCTAGAGCAAACCCATCCCAAATAAAAAAAAATCTTTTTTTTTTTTTCAAGGTTCATTTAGATTGGTTGTGTTAACTGTTATCGATAGTACATATAACTTAATAAATAAAATCCATAAATTTAAGGCCCCAAATAATTAATCGATTAATCGACAAGAAAAGAATAGCGAATTATGTAGAAACAATTAAGCGGGAAGCGTCAGGGTAGCCCGCGAAATTCAAATTGTCTTACGTTTTTTGTAATTTGCAAGTCAGTATTTAGTTGTATGTTAAATAAAGTGTAATTCGCAGCCGTAAAAATATGTATTTACAGAATTATAATCATTAGAATCAGTAATACAACTCCTTTAGTTAGTATAATCCTCAAATGTCAAGATTTCATGAAATAGTCATTCATTAGGATTACCTGGTCTTAAAGAGTTGTATGGATCACTTTATAATTATAATTTATAATTATGTAAATATATACTTATTACGGTCGCGAATTACATTTTGATAACGTACAACCTAATAATGACTTGTAAATTACAAAAAACTTAAGTAAATTTGAATTTCGCGGACTACGCCGATGCTTTCGCCTTAAGTCTGTAGGTTCCATCTAAATAGAAATGATTAGGTATCGCCGTAATATACAAAACCGCTAGCATTTCCTATAAATGATTAACACTTTGATACATCTTATATCTATACTTACATATAATAAAATCGTAGGGAAGTCAAAACTGCACAGAAGTTCGAAAAAAGTCATTGCTACGAGGTCTGGGAACGATTATAACGAAAATATAGTTAATAGAAATTGTGTGTATATCTGTTTGTCTGAATGTATGTTCAGCATCACGCAAATACTACCAAATAGATTTTGTTCAAACTTTGCATTGATATTCCCTATACGTCTGGTCCGTCTCTAAGGCTATAAACTATCACGCTATTTGTTATGGGGGATGAGCAATATTGCTTTATGTTTCTAGCCAAAACGTTAGAATAATGCAGATAGTTACAAATTTAACCATTTAAATGATTTTAATCACGCTATACCTTTGTGGAGCTCGTGGCTAAGTAATAACAGCCACATGGGTCGATCCATCAGGTTAAGCTACGCTTGCTGGGGTTGGTCTGTGGATGGGTGACCATCTTTTCATACCGAGACTCCTCCGTGCCTCGAAAAGCACGTTAAGCCGTTGGTCCCGGCTGTCATTCGTGGATCTTTGACAGTCGTTACGGGTCGTCAGAAGCTCGAAAGTCTGTCAACCAGTCTTACCACGGGGTAATGTATTACCCAGTAACTGGTTTGTGGAGATCAGATAGGCAGTCGCTCCATGTTAAATTCGGGTATTCTTCTGCATCCAGTTAGACTGGAAGCCGACCCCGACCTAGGTGGGAAAAAGGCTAGGCAGATTGATTGCATCACGCTATCTATACTTTTATGCTAAGCAGTCAAGCATGACCAGGGTGGATTTTTGAGATGGGGCAATAAGGGTAGGTAACATTAACGGTTGTCGCTACAAGAAAACGGTCTTAGGAAACTGACCTTAACTTTTTGAAACATTTTGATCTGCATTCACAGATTTTGAAAACAATAAAATGGACAATTTGCACAAAAAAATTGATGGTAATCGATGTGTTCAATCAAAAAATTCTAACGGACCAACTGAGATTTGAGCACTAGAAAACTCAGAAATCGCAAAAAAAAATCGCTCGTTTGGGCTGATTATGGGACGAATATAGCAAATAGTTACAGATTTTACAGTTTAAATGATAATCATACCTTTATGGAGCTAAAGCAGTCAGTCATGAAATATTTATTATAACACCTTAAATCTATAATTACAGTTTACCCTATAAGTTTAAGAAGGGTTACGTATTTTAGTAAACTTTCAACAAAACAAATAGCTTAGCGGTTCGGCGACTGCTTTGCAAACCTAAGTTCGATTCCCAATAGTTGATATTATTTTTCTGCTTCTTTTTATTTTATTTTATTTATAATACTATTATGTGATAGTTCGTAGAACGTAGGTACACAGAAACACTAAGTTTAGGCCTCTTCTGTAATCTATGTTTATAATAAAAATACATAAATATCTATGGTAAGATTAGACTGTTAATAAGCAATCCCGTGTGTCATCTGGAATAATTTGTAATAATGCAACCGGGTATCAGGGTTGTACCATTAGGTAGTATATGCAGCAATGGGAAATTGCTAAAGAGGGTGTCGACCCTAGGACGAGCTGCTTCTCACACGGACAACTGTACGTCGCTTGCTCCCACGTCACCAGTCCTGACTCTCTGTATGTTTTGCCTGCTGATACCAAAACTACCCACAGACCACCGCTAGCTGTGTGTGAGAGTTACCATGATTGCCCGCAGATTCAGGCGTGCCTCTATACAGGTCAAGTGCACTATATTCAGTGCTTACTGCACGTCTTTTTACTCTTGCAGTCTGTGGGCTCATTATACTCGGAAAACATATAGCGCCCTTCGCATTCAATACAATAACGCATTCAGGGTGCTGATGGGGTTGCCCCGATACTGCAGCGCATCAGGGATGTATGCTGAAGCTCGCGTTGACTGCTTCTACGCTGTGATGCGGAAGCGGTGCGCATTACTGGTTAGTAGGGTGCGGTGCAGCACCGACAGCTGCGCGATTACTGACAAATGCGTGCACTGACCGGACAGGTCCTCTCAATCTGTGTGGTTCTTTCCTCAAAAGACCTTCTTCACATGAAGTGACCAAGATTATGTCTGGACTTTATAAGAGAGTGTGACCTCTGAGTTTGTTTCGGCCTTTCTTCTCAGAGTAGTCAGATAGGAAACGCCGACTAGATAACTAGATGAGAGTTAAAAAAAAAAAAAAAACATGATTGACTTGTAAAAGTGTTTGTACAAACCTACTTACAGAAATAAAAATCATTTATCATTTAGCATCCTGTCTATGGTAGCAAGCAGGCTAGATTGTGCGTCTGTGAGCCACTGCTGCAAGGTATCGGCTGCGCTTGTCACCTTGCAGCAGTGATGTCATAAAGTGTTTCTGTGTTAATGTTTTAACCTACCTAACCTAGTTTGTAAGTGTATTGTTACTAAAACTATGAGTCTTGTTACTTAAATAAAATGATAATTATTATTAAAACTACGAACGTGGTACACAGTGAAGTTTTATAAAAATGTGGCTATTATTTTAGTACATATATCGTGGTGTTTTATGACGTTCACGCGAACGAAGTCGCGGGCAGAATCTAGTAAACATTATAAACTAACATTGTAGACAAACACTTCTGCCTGCAATACTTTCGGAGCTTACTTTCGTTAATATCTTAAGGACGTATGATTGATCAGCAGTTCGCAGAGCTAGACGACAGTTAATAATCGCACCCCCCGCTCTAATCTCTGCTATTGTGTTCAAGTTAGAAGAGGCAGCGGTACATGTGGCGATATCCTGCATGAATGAAAGAAATGAACCGACATCAGCGTGTTTTGACCAGACTCGATTACTCGAATGAATCCAAAGATTCACACTCTCTGGAGCCTCATGTTGAAACACTTGAGGAAAATCCTTAATTAAAAGCATGCCTATAATATAATGCTGGTATCATTATATTAGGTCTTTACTTATGAAATTGCCGATTTACATAGAAAAAAAACAAACATTTTTTTAAAAAGAAATGTTGTCGATGCACTTTTGCCATTTTAATAAAAGTTCGTTGATGCCTCTGCTATAGATATCCTGGGAACGGGAATCGATAAATTCTTTAAAGGCGTTTTACACCGCCTCGTTGGATATGAAACTTTTTGCCGGTACTCATTGTTGAGATCAAACTTTTCAGAACGGAAGCACACAAAAACGCACAGTGCGTTCACTTGCGGTACGTTGTCCATACTCGTCGTTAATATTGCGTGCTGTCTGTGTTGCGTTGGTGCCACGACGGAACTCGTATTCGAAAATAGCGCGCAATTTAGATTTTGCCATGGTAACAGAAACATCGAGATCAAAGAAAAATCGAACGGCGGGGAAACAAATGAACAACAGATTTGTTTTTAAATGTCATGCAAATTAACTTGAATTTGGAGTTCTAAATAGAATGAAAGATATTGATCTTCACACTAGCCGGTATCAATAATCGGCAATTTCATAGGTACCTATTATTATTTAAAAACACATTCTGTGATCGGCTAATCCAATCATGCTCCCTTAGATGTCACTGCTAGCGGTAGCGTCGGGGGTCGGGTTGCCTCCTTCCCTCAAATATGGCGAGGGGGGTGATGGCTGAACTCTGCGTTATGCTCGTGAACGGGTGCTGCTTGTGGTGACTGGCCGTCTTGCTGTCCTTGGTTTTGTTTTGTTATTAGTATGTACCTAATTAACTTTGTTTATATTACTTCGATGGTCCTAGTTTATCATTTGTGAATTCGAGTTTCGGCTTCATATACAATCTTCTTATAATTTAAGTGCACATATCCTTTATTACTGGAGGCCTTTATTAAGGTATAAAGTTCTGCTTACGATTTTAGATTTGTATTTTTATTTCTGCTTGAGTTTTCGTTTTTTTTTTTTTTTGTATATTGCCGTGTGCTAGCTTACTTATAGCAAATAATTTAATTTAATGTTTTGTGTTGCGTAATGTAGATACTTAAATTATTATGCGCAGTATTGTATAGATGCAATTTTTTTTTTAACTGAACAGACAGCTGTGCTGCTGGGGAGTTTGTTGCGCCACTTCTTCTTCCCAGCTAAAGCACTAGGAAGCGGTGAAGGGCGGGCGTTTTGGGGGACTGTCTTATGTAATTTTGACGTTCAAAAAGTGCTGATTCTCAGCCTAGTTTGAATAAATGACTTTTGATTTTGATTTTGATTCAATTATAAATAGAAGAGTTAAGAGGATTGTGAAGCTATAAATTTTCATACTATAAGCGATAACGTTTTTCTCCCCGTAAACATAATCCAATTTTCTTATTTTTTGAAAATGTTGTAAGTATAATGAAAAACTAGGTCTGTACGTTTTTATTATAAAGAAATATTGCATACAATATAAGTTATTAGGATCTAAATATCCATATTTTTGACATAAAAACTTCCTGGAGCGTTTTTATTTTTTTAAATTAAATTGAATTAAACTACTCAAAAAGAAAAAAAAAACAGACCTAGATTAAGGTGCACTGAATGTAATGAGACCAAATTTGTCTCATTTTATAAAGGTTTAGGGGGGTGAAAACGTTATCGCCCGAAACATTATTTACGTAAATAATTGTATGAAATGTAGGTGATTGCCTCCAAGTCTAGCGCCGCGTATCGCCACTTCACAATCCTCTTAAGAATTGACGAAGTAATTATTATTATTTATTTATTAGTCAGATAACATGATTCATTATGGTGAGTAACAACAAGAGCTATGTTAGTAGGTAAAGAATTTAAGAAAGAAGGAAAAGTATTTATTGAGACTCGCACAGGAAGATCACAAGTTAAGCTAAACACACTTAAAAAAAAAAAAACAAAGGTGAAATATAATATTAAAACAGTTCCGTACGAGGTCAAAGGGCTCATATCTCAGCATGATGCTGCAACATTTAAAAGTAAGTGTCGCAGCGCTGGTATTCTGATAGGGCCCGCCGTAATGTCACGGACAATTACAGAAACAAATAAATAATTTAATAAATATAAATAACAATTAAAATATATTATTTTACCGTCCCAACCACGATGCTTACCCAGAGCGAGTGCAGCGGACATATATTTACTGGAAACTATCTTTAGAATGTGGTTGCTGCCGCGTACTCTGTTCAACAGCGACGACACACGCTTGCGTCTTATTGCGTAAAAGTCATTCGTACGCGCTTCGGCAAACATCGCGGACGCACTGCAGTAATAATTGCTGCTGTAATAATTATAGAGAAATAATATATACTGAGAAGTAGGTGTACGGGCAGTGAGAACAATTAACTTTATTCAGTTCAGAAAAAAAAAAATAAAGGCTCTTACACATTTTGTGCACCGCACAACGTCAAAAGGACTTCAAGGAGAAACGAAATTATTCGAACCGAACGTGACGTCCCTGTGGTAGTGTGCGGTGGACACGCGGCCATAGTAAACATATCACTACTTCAGCGCTGTCATCTCGATCTCGTTGACGTGATGGTGGACAAACGCCCTAATTTTTGTTGGTGTCTGACACAGCCTGTCATGGGCATTCTTGTGGTACCTTTATAACTAACACCTTACGTACTTTCCTACTTAATTACCTACCTATACGTATAAGATTGTACACAGCGAAACCAACAATTTTGTCTTGAGGACCTCTCACTCTCTCAATTTCTCAAAACTTGTACCAAACACATTTCCTATCTTGAAAATGTTACCGTTGACACCCGAGATTAATATGGTACAGATGGAAAAGCCGAGGGGAATTGAAAAGGTAACTTGAACTTTGCTGACAATTTTTGTCACTGAATTGTTTTCTACAAATCTATTCTGAATAAAAACAGAAACATGAGAAGTTCAATTGTCGTATAGTATCGTACCGTTCAAACCCGATTTCAGCCCAAACTAGTTTTTCCTAGGCCAAACCGGTTTATCCTACGCATGTCAGTATACAGCTACTAGTTTAGCCCAAGACAATCTAGTTTGGCCTATAAGGCTAAACTGATAGAATCGTTGCAATTGCAAGTGATAAAATAAACACAGGCTAAATTGAGTAAATTAATGGTACTGTCGCAGCCAACAAGCTTAATTAGACGTTTAGTTAATAGCCTAGCCTTTGGAAGTAGCGCTCGCCAGCCGCTACCGTGACACCGCTCGCGCGCTGTTAGTCACAGTTCTAACCTAACCAAATTTAGTCGGGGTGCCCTATGATTAAATCAGGTTAGCATCGACCAAACTAGTATATCCTGACACGCGTAGGATAAACCGGTTTGGCCTGAAATCGGGTTTGGTCTGTAACATAAACATTATCTCACTTGCTTATTCTCACAAAAGCGTTTCTTTTCGATTGAAAAAAAAAATACTCCGGCTCTCACTTTCAGGGTTCATGTTTGTGGTCAAACAACAGAACAGTATTTTCCATTATATCACCAATAAAAAAGTAATTTAGAAGTAAAATGGCTTTGCACTTTTACTCAGGTATTTTAAATTTATATTGGCTACCAAGGACCACAATCCACGGCTGCAAGACCAAAATGTTCTGCGTAATAGAATTACGAGGTAATCGTACTAATCTAACCTCAGAGATCCATCCTGCAAGGAAGTTAAGAAATAATCATCTATGGACATGAAAAACGAATTTCTAACTCGATGCTGGTAAATGAAAAAGTCACGATGTTGGTCAGAAAGCTGTGCCGTGCGGTGTGTTTCAATTTGGTCGGGTGTTGTGGCTAGTGGGAAGATTGAAGATGTAAAGTTATTTGAAACGTTATGTGGTATGTTAAATCTGCAGACTGACAGTTGAAATGTATTGAAAATAATGTTTTCATTACATTCGTTTTTTTTTTGGCGCCACTTCTTCACAGCTAAAGAACTAGATATTGGTGAAGAGCGGGCCTTATGGGGACTGCCTCATGTAATTTTGACGTTCAAAACGTGCCGATTCTCAACCTAGTTTTCATTTTGATCTTTGTCTAATGTGGCTCCAAAAATCTATTGAGCTTTCTATTAACTCAATAAATAATTTAGTCAAAATAATATATTTAGAGATTTTAGATCATTGCACTTAGTTAAAAATAAAGCCCCCACTTTTGTATGTCTTTCAAATTCAATCTTAACTGTGTGAAACAGCATTACATTATTTGCGGTGAGTAACTTCATGAAGAAAAACCAACGTCGTTATCACTGTCCTGACCTTATCGCAATTTATTTGCAGTCGGCACAACATGTCTTTTCCTACTTCTCTATTAGTCATCATATCTAACTTTCTCGCCATATCATCTTTCACACAGTCCATCCATCGTTTCCTCGGCCTTTCCCTTCTCGTGTAGCCATCCACATTCATACTCAAAACTTTATTGACGATATTTTCCTCATTCCTCCGCATCACATGCCCATACCATGACAACCGATTTCCACACAACTTTTCAGTCACCGGTGTCACTTTCATACTTTCTCTTATATACCTACTAATTTCTTATTCACACTTCCCTCTTTCTAAGCATTCTAAACCAACGTCCAACGTACCAACGTACGTAACATAATCAACGTACTGTAATGATTTTCCAGTGTAGAAACAACAGCTTATAATACAAAGTGATACTACCACATCCAGCACCACTACATCCAAGACAAAATCCTTTAGAAAACGGTCGTCGGTCTGACTTAGAAAATTACTTACATGCAAACCAATTCCCATAAACCGCAGGTAGGGTATGGGCGGCAAATAAACAGTGGAGTCTTTTGACCAACCGCCACCGCAAGCCGAGACAATGTCTTATGCTCCGAACATTGAAACTGTGGCAGATCCCCATATCTACCACAGTTTCAATGTTCGGAAGAACACCCATGTGATCACGAATATGATCCTTGAGGATCTAGGAAGGTTTAAGAAAATTGGCATATTTTTTTAGTAGATCGAACTTGTCGTTGACTAAAGGATCCTTGTGAAGAAAATGATTATGATTTTGACTTATCTAAAAGTGCAAAAAAGGTTGTAGTTGTAGTAGTAGATGTTCGTTTAAAATTCATATTCAAAATATTTTAATTGACATAAACTTATGATAAAGCAAATGGTCATTTCCTATGGAGAATAACCGACAAGAAATTCCACGGCTACTCTGATAAACACTCTTTTAATGCTCTAGGTTATGTCTGTCTTCTAGAATTCAGGTTAAGTCTGTTTTCTAGAAATCGCACACCTAAAGGGCCACCCTTTAGGTGACTCAAAATACTTATTTTTTCAGAAACAGCAAAAAGTGTTTTATATACGGTTTCTATTTGACCGTTTTAAAATATTGTTGTATTTTTTTAATGGAGATTTTTACACAGGTGTCTTTGGAGTCAATATAATTTTCGACGCAGATTCCGATAATCGCAATAACTCGATTTTGGATTATTTTGAGTTGTTCCACCTTTTATCTAGGTTTACGAAATCGTCTCTGTGTTCCTTCTTCAATTTTAATCTCACTAGTACTTACTCTGCTTATTTTTTCTGAGTGTACTTATTCTACTCGTATAGGTTCATATTACGGAGTTAGGTCAAAAATACTACATATTTCATGTATATCCCTAACTATGTATTTTTCTTGTTAATGCACGGGCTGAGCACCTTTTTCATCTCATCATGTTTATTTTAATACTAGCAGCACCCCGCGGTTTCACCCGTGTAAGTCGCGAAACCGTAACTATATGGGGATATAAAGTATCCAATGTGTTAATCCAGGTTATAAACTATCTGTGTGCCTTTCATTAAAATCCGTTCAGTAGTTTTTGCGTGAAAGAGTAACAAACGTCCATCCATCCTCACAAACTTTCGCATTTATAATATTAGTAGGAAGTAGGATTAGTCGTTATTGTCCCACTGTTGGGCAAACGCCTCCCTACTCTCTTTCTACCTCTCTCTGGACAGAGCTGCCAAGGACCAGTCTTTATTAAAGGAGTCCAGCTCATCCCGCCATCTCCGTCTGGGCCTGTTGCGATGTCGTTTGCTATTAAGCGGGACCCACTGGGTCGTAAGTTTGGCTCATTGATCATCTGACATCCGGCAGATGTGTCCAGCCCAATTTCATTTAACCGTGGCAGCTTTCAGAGTGATATTAGTTATTTTAGTGATTGAACGGATTGCTTCTATTCTTAACCCGGTCCATAAGTTAGATACCCAGAATACTCTGTTCTATCGCTAACCAAACCCCGAGCGTGGACCTCTGCTGAATTGTCAAACACCATATTTGGGAACCATACGTGAGGATACGAAGAATATACATGTTGATGAGTCTATCATCTGCCTAAGCTTTTTTCCAACTATGTTGGGGTCGGCTTCCAGTCTAACCGGATGCAGCTGAATACCAGTATTTTACATGGAGCGACTGCCTATCTGACCTCCACAACCCTGTTACTGGGTAAGGCTGGTTGTCCAACTTTCGGACTTCTGACGAACCGTAACGACTGTCAAAGGTCCACGAATGACAGCAGAGACCAACGGCTTAGCGTGCTTTCCGAAGTCACCCATCCACGGACCAACCGCGGCAAGCGTAGTTTAACCTGATCGGTCGACCCGTACGGCTGTTATTACTTAGCCCACAAGCCCCTCCACGTTTTTCATCTAAATACAATTTTCTTAAACCATCTTTACGCGAGCTTGAACATGGAGGAGCATTGGACTGCGCCTCTTGATATCGTATTTGAACTTGATGACGCAGATAAATGTTAATAAATAATAAAAAATAAAAAAACATACTTTAGGTACTTCCTCATTGGCTCAAAGTTTCTTGATCAAAATCTCCATGTCAATGACAAGAAAAAAATTCTTTGGAAGAAGATCACCTGCTTGAATTTGGTATGTGATCCACTTCGTGATCTACACGTCAGACAGGCATCCTTAATTACACAGCTAAGCAAAAATGAACTGTATGTAAACGAAATACGACCACAAGTGTGACACAAATTAAGCCAAAACAAAGATGGTTCAGACATTAGAAAGGTCGCGTGCGTAATGAACATAAAGTAAAAAAAAAAACGGCCAAAAGCAAGTCGGACTCGCTAACGAAGAGTTCCGTACCACCGTTACAATATTTCATACTTACTACATTATTTTTTTAAATCTTTAGTAACAAACACGTTTCTTGTATTGAGATTTAATTTTTAAATTTATTTAAAATTTTATTATTTTTTGTTATAGCAGCCATTGATAGCAGTACACACTCTGTGAAAATTTCAAGTGTGTAGCCTATTGCGGCTCAAAATATACCTACAGCCCTGTGACAGACGGACATGCGGACAGCGGAGCCTTTATACGTAATAGTGTCCCATTGGCACTCTTTAGGTACGGAACCCTAAAAGTAGTGATGTGACCAACTTATGCAATGAGTTTCGTAACTCCAATTATATCGCCTTAAGCTAGATAATTTTTGGAATGACCGATATGTCTCATCATGGCTCCAAAGTGAGTTATTGGCCTGTATTTTTTTCTTATGAAGCAAGAGTTAGTTTCACACGGTCTTTTGTCTTGCGACATTTCAACATTTCGTGGATGTCGGGTAAGATAAGAAAGGGTTTTGTATTTTTAAATGCTGTATTGTTTTAAGTTGAGAATATTTTATATTCATATTGAGCAAGAGCTATTTGTCGTAGTATTTGCATAATGTGTTGTAAGTTACATTTTTTTTTGAATCGTTTGTTTTAGTGAAAGTCTTGGTTTTAATTATGGTCATATAATACGTACCATGAGGTGTGCAGAAATTCTGTGTAGTTCTTTATTAATTATGCATCCACTTGTTGATCAATCAATCTGCCTAGCTTTTTCCCAACTATGTTGGGGTCGGCTTCCAGTCTAACCGGATGCAGCTGAATACCAGTATTTTACATGGAGCGACTGCCTATCTGACCTTCACAACCCAGTTACTGGGTAATACGATACCCCTTGGTAAGACTGGTTGTCAGACTTTTGGGCTTCTGACGACCCGTAACGACTGTCAAAAATCTTCGAATGACAGCCGGGACCAAGGGCTTAACGTGCTTTCCGAGGCACGTAGGAGTCTCGGTATGAAAAGATCACCCATCCACAGACCCACCCCGGCAAGCGTAGCTTAACTTGAAATTTGGAAGGAAATTTGACATAAACCATCTGTTTAAATATCTAACCGGTGTTTTGAATGTTGGTGAACACAGCCCTAAGAATTTTTAGGATTTCGTTAAATGTACGCCTATTTAAAAATACTGGTAGATGCGACTTTTTTTGCTGATTCCGAATATGTAAATAACTCTATTTCGAAAAAATGTCAGATACGTCTTTTTTCCTTATGATGACGGCAGTATAGCTAGGTTACAAAATATTATTTACCAGTGAGCCCCAAACTAGACAGCCCAGGTTTACACGGGTGATTTTATCCCGCAAAGATTTTTTTTCGTGCCCTGGATTTTCAGCGCTCTGCTTAGCGCCGAGAGTTGAAAATTGAACATTGTGTTTTTTAGACAGGCTGGGATGCACTCTGTTGGATCCTCAATTCTCGACTCAACACAGATAGTTCAAAATCCAGTGAGCGATAAAATCCCGCCGCGACATATTTACGTCCGGTCCATGCGAACGTGGGCTAAGTCTGTATCTTGGGGCTCGGGGTACAGATTCCAGAGTGGTGACTAGAGAGGTGATTTCAGGTGTTGTATGTTACTACCTATATCAGGTATGTTTGTGTATCTGTAATGAACCTATTTGTTGTGTGTATCAGTATTCTCCATGTGAAATACTGGTATTCAGCTGCATCCGGTTAGACTGGAAGCCGACCCCAACATAGTTGCGAGAAGGCTAGGCAGATTGATCAGTATTAATAATGGACACTGGAATAATTCACATAACTGGTTATCAAAGGCTTTTTGCAAAAAAGTAATAGTCCTAGAAAAGCATCATCTGTCTAGCCTTTTCCCAACTATGTTAGGGTTGGCTTCCAATCTATCTGGATACATCTGAATACATATAGCCTATCTGAACTCCACAACCCAGTTACTGGGTAATACTATACCACTTGGTAAGACTGGTTCACGGTATTAGCCTTTCGAACTTCTGACTACCCGTAACGACTGTCAAAGATCCACGAATGACAGCTGGGATCAACGGCTTAACGAGGTCGCCGAGGCACGGTGGGTCTTGGTATGTAAAGATGGTCACCCATTAACGGACCAACCGCGGCAAGCGTGGCTTAACCTGATCGATCGACCCGTGCGGCTGTAGCCACAAGCCCCTCTGGAAAAGTCCCTCCTGGAAAAGCTCCGACATAAAATTGTATTTTTCATTTGATTAACAATAACAAACAATTGGTCTTACACCTGTAATTATCCACAATAGTACAACTACAAATTAGTATGTCATGTCTCATATCTTTGTGGTATTAGGTAATATCACAAACAAGCACGACTAAATTATTGATCTGTAAAGTCCCCGTACAATTTGTGTTATTGTCTGAAAATCATATCAAAAAAACCCAATGGTGTTCTTAGGAATTATGACACCTATAAAAAATATCGTGCTAAAATTATCACGTGTAGAACTGATCAGGAAAAATACTTTGTCTTACTAGGTAGGTAGGTAACTACTGATATTTCGATGACGTGTTAGATTTTAATTTATTATCTATAATCATATAAACAGCTTTGGGAATTCCAAAAATCCCATTTAAGTTTTATTTTAGCGGCGTGTCAAATTACGTATATAGAAATTTCAAATAATTTGCTTTCAGAATTCATTAATATTTTGCGTGGCTGCTTCGAAAGAAGATGTTATTCTAAGTAATAAAAAATGTCTAGTACCTATGGCCGGAGAAGGCAACAGAATCGGCAAAGTATGGCGATTTTTACCATAGAAAGAAAGAAAGAAAGAAAGAAAGAAAGAATGAAAGAAAACATGTTTATTCGGCACATGCCATAAGTGCACACAACGACCAAATAGAAAAATAATAAAATAAAAAAATACAAACAAGAAAAAAATAACTTAACTTATACAATAAAAAGCTTAAAACTAGACAGAGAAAAAAAAAAAGTGACAATAATGTGTGTCTCACGACTGTGCCAAATAGGCATGATAAGGAGGAATGAGGAAAATTTCATCAGGAAAATTTGGGTATGAATGTGGATAGTTATAAGAGTAGGGTAAGACCAAAGAAATGATGGATGGACTGTGTGAAAGATGATATGGCTAGAAAGGGAGTGACTACTGGGATGACGACTAATAGAGAACACATGTTGCGCCGACCCCAAATAAATTGGGACAGGCGCAGGAGAATGATGATGATGATGATGGCGGAGACTTTTGGCCAGCACTGGGACACCAAAGGCTAAAAATAAATAAACCTATTTGATCTACGTATAACCATCATATAAATATAGACGGTAGGGAAACTACGAGCAAACCTACGAAACAGCACACACACAGACACAGGCATCGACAAGACCACTAAGCCACAATAAATGTACTGAGAGCACCGTGACTATCGCTTAGGGCGACGTTGGTGCGCGCGTTTGTGTGAGTGTGCCGGTTCGACCCTTTGTAATTAGTTTCCTTATTATATTTAGTGTGCTATAACTGTATCCAAAGAGTCGAAATCGTATGTAGCTTAAAAGCACAAGCAAAACAAAAGAAAATCCTTAAAAATAACACAAGGAAAACCTCAAAACAATGATTACTCAAGTATACAAACAAAAACTTGACTCAATGACAAATAGCGTTTAATAAGAAATCAATTTCGGTGTTCTCACGACTCTGGCGCAAGGAGACGCCTACTTGATGGATTTGATTATGTTTAGACGTGACTAATCATTATTTAACTATGTTCACGATTATGTTGGTACTGCTGGGACATGCGTACCTACTGTTTTTGTTGTGATTACATAGACTGTATTTGATCGTGTGACTTTACATACCGAGACTCCTCCGTGCCTCAGAAAGCACGTTAAGCCGTTGGCACCGGCTGTCATTCGTGAATATTTGACAGTCGTTACGGGTCGTTAGAAGCCCGAAAGTCTGACAACCAGTCTTATCAAGTAGTGTCAAGGAGTAGGCCGTCGCTCCATGTAAAATACTGGTATTCAGCTGCATTTGATTAGACTGGAAGCCAATACAAACATAGTTGGGTAAAGGCTAGGCAGAAAGAAAGATTCTTGGCTCCAAGTAGAATCCGCTTTATCTTTTACGGAAGGTGATAAGAACGGATGGACAGTTGTAATGTTTTGGATACATCTCATGCAGAGTTGCATACCTTGTACTTGAAATGCATCAGCTGTAAGAATGATCAAAATCAGTCTTAATTTTTACCATTCTTGTAAACTATATACCATCATCGAACCGGAGAGCTGAAAATAATCCAATAAATGTTAATTCATTGACGAAAAGGCAGGTCGCATCGCATTTTTTTTTTTTTTTTGTAAAAACTAGTTGAATTTCTAAAATACCTATCAAATTCATACGTACCAGTAACAGTATCCTTGTACTAAAACCATAGCCAACATTAATGAATCTTTTAAATTAATCATTAAATAAACTATACCTTCCCACATCTCCACCGTGACGCGAAGGTCACAAAATCTGACTGATGAATTGTATCCGTGATGTCACAATTAGACGGGTCCAAGTCGATGCTATCGGGGACCTCAATGACCTTAGGGTCAACACATCTACTCATACGAGAACCTGTCATTTTATGTATGTATTGAATTTTGTATGGGAATTAGATTGATGGGGATAAGATATTTTATGTTTGTTTTATATATAAGGAATTGTATGCTTATGTCAGTTGGTTTTATTAAGCAAGATATAATATCTTCGTAATAAGCTCACGAAAGATTTAGAAACATGTACGAAGGTGTTCTTCAATATTTAACTTGAAAATACTTATAACCTATAAAAAAAAACATAGTCAGTCATGGGGACTGCCAACAATAGTGAAAACTTGACAGCGTGGCGTGACGCGAACTCATAAGATTTCCCCCAACCAAAAATCACTCCAGAAATCAACTGTTGCAATGGAGAGCGTACTAATAAAAACCCAAGCACTCTAGCGTTTATCCATGGGTGCTGTTGAAGAAGCTGCGAAATTGATTAATCAGTTATATTAAAATACTAGTTACATTTCACTGCTGGCTAAACATGTAATGATTCATTTAACACGAATCTTATTTTGCACTGTGCTTCATATTTTCTCAAGCGTCCAGGACTTAATAGCCTTTAACTAAATACATTCTAAGACAAAGGAAAGATATATGAAAAGACATTAAGCTCCTAGCTTAAAGCAAGTTCAAATACGGAGTTCACACAAAATGTCAACGGAATCGCCCACATGTCGCCCCAGGCCATGCTTGAGCACCATACCAAAATCTATGTCAAGTACAATCATTATTAACACTTCAAATACACCAAGAATCTTTAGCCAAGCGAAATTAACCTTTATTGATAAAGCCAAAAAGAGGTTTGTTCTTATAATTGGCGGTAAATAAAATGAAGCCGCAGTGAGTTTTGGAGGCATTACCTATTATGGAATTGTCACGAAATATTAATATTGCTTCGCATCCAATGTCACTGATGAGTTAATGAAGTGCCGGTCTTGATTTAATGTCGATATCTTAATTAATAATTAATGCTTGGTTAGTTTCAATATATCACAGTCACGCCTTGGATCCCCGAGGGTGTAAGTGAAGGTTTACACCGTATGGTAGTGGCGGTTTATGGGTATCAAAGTGGCAATGAGTAACCCAATTGACATTGGCAGGAAACAATCCACCGTAATGAAACTAGATTTAGATAGTGATAGTGACACATCCAAAGAGGACATAGATAATTCTGATTTTGTAGCACCTGCTGGATTTCACACGCCTAATGCAATGACCGACCAAAGCTTACTCAGAGCTAAACAATCATAATTTTTCATTACACGTTGACGGACTCCAAGAGGTGCTGACGCATTAAACTGGACTGTTTAGACTTCACAGAATCGTTTATCTTCAAATCATTATCTTACTTATGATCTTGAAATTTTAACATGGGCATTTGAAGGCCGTAAATACAGCTTCGAATTTTAAACCACCTATTTCAGCCAGCACTTTTACGCAATCTACATTACCTGTCACAATTCGCCATGTCAAAACATTTCGAAATCAGCAGACTAATCAGATAGATGATCTAAAAACACAAACAAACGTACATTACTATGGACTCAACTATGTCAAATGTAATTGAAGAACATGGCCGCACCAAATTTGACCCCGTCAAAACGAAATTTTCGTCAAGATTTTATCAGAAAACATGACATCTCGAATCAAACGACAAGTATTGTCTAAAAGACCTTACCGCTTGTTGGGGCCCACCACACGTGGCGATTCTCCAATCAAAATCGAACTCTAACTTGTAAAGTGTAGAGTTTAAAATCTAATTACAGTGTGACAAAGGTCTTTGTGATTTCGCCGTCAGAATAGTAGCCATTATCTGAGAGAACACACGTTCGGAAATGGTAAAAAAAGGTCGAAATATGATTAATAGGGCGGCGTTGCGGGACTCGGCTCGTTCGTGTGTGATTCTTTCCATTTGACAGATTGTCTCGACTCTCTGACCCGAGCGCCCCGTTGAGACAATAATGATGTTGTCCCATCACTTCAATATTCGATATCGATAAAAGACGTTGACCATTAAACTTAATTAGCCGATAGTACAGCTACACTAGGAAGATGATATTATACCTTTTTCATATGGTTTCACTTAATTTTTAACATAAAACTGACGTACTATTTGACAGAATATTTCTTCCCCTTTGCGTTAGAGCTATTGTTAGAATTTCGTTTCTTATCAAGCCTCCAAATTTTGATTTTAGCAAAAGATAATTTGGTAACTGAATAAAAACATGGTCCAAAATTAATCTTTTATCAACTATTTACAAATTGTCCATTTCTTATAACAGACCTTAGAACTTGATCTCGATATCGATACTTTCACTGTTCACACATCTCTAGCCGCGAGGTCGTCTGAGATTACTCTCAGCACGAGACTGTCCTGCGTCGGCGCTCGTTCGCGACGCTTTGACATCCCGACGAACACCACAATCATACATCATACACATTGACAAATTCACATTAGACCTTATTGCTTAGAAGGTAAAGTTCAATTTGGCAGTGAATTTGGGGTCATGCGATGCAAAAAAAGGTTCTCAGTACGTCATACGTTGATAGACGGCCCAAACAGGTCGACGTGAGAGTACAACTTTTTTTTACATCAATTTTGAATATGCAATATGAAGATATTGAAGGATTATTAGTCATGTTTTCGAATATATTTATTTTTTATGTATTCGTTAGGTTCAGGTCACAGGAAAGTGTTATAACGAACTGTCATGAGATAAATGAAGTATCAATAAAAATTTGATGCGCAGGATTTGGTATGTGAGTATGGGCTTAGAGCATAACCATAACTACCTACTGTTCAGGTCCCAGGCAGGTAAAATTATCTGCTGTTAACATCTAAATGAAAAGAAAGTTGATACTTATTATAAGTCTCATTTATTTGCAGTGTAAAGAAATAATGCCAATATTATCAATAGTGTTGCTCGTCATGTCATAATTATTTTGCTTGTCAAGACGATTGCAAGTAGAAATAGATAAAAGATCAAACATTATCAATAATGTAGAGGGTAATTACTTTACTCAGTTTAATCACGCAGAATTGTGTGGATTAAACTAAAACTTTATGATAAAAATGATCAAAATATTTTTATACAAGACAAGTAGAATGGATTTAATATTTCACAATCAACATCAAAAGTGAAATCCATAATTATAATATAATAAAAGACAATGTTTAAAAATATGAAAATAAAAAAAAACGCTTTATGTATTTTTATTATAAACGATTTAAAAACATATTAAACCCAATACGAAATTAATCTCTAAAGAAAGAAACATCCGTCATAATATATGACATCAAAACTAGGAATGATTTGAAAATGGTTTTACTATGCTATGAAAAAACTCATAAAATGTATATGTGTTTGTGAGTAAATTTTCCATAAAACAGATTTGGGAGTGACGCGTGCAGATGACAAACTTTTATATTCTCTGTAACCAGATGCTGAAATAGTCTGTCATTGGTAAAAATAACCTATTGCTTCTGTTTATAATGGAACAGTCAGAAAACTTAATTTTTGTATTCTATTGGAATGGAAGACTTGATTTGATTCGCGTGTATAACTAGTTCCTCTACTTTTTGGTCAGCGACTAAATTATATTCTACATGTGGCTGGTGTTCTTAGTATGTCTTCAAAAGCTTATCTTCACTCCTATTAATTTCATGAACCAATATCTCATTAATCTCACCATATCATGTCCTATCGGCCACAATAAGAATAAAAATCACCGAGCTTGATTCCCACTATTATACATCAATCTCCTATCCACTTAAGCATTGCGAAATCCATCTGGAATGTGTCTCACGTACTTTGAAGAGTGGCTAATGAAGTGCGTGGTTGATGTGTGACCCACCATCGAGGTTCCTTAATGATACGATTGACAGTACAGTGGAGCGGTTGCCGTCGGCTTCGTCGATTGTTTCTTGACTGAAGACTTGGGGCTGGGAAGTGAGCGGAGAAAGGTTGTGCTTGGTGAGAAAAAACTATCGAGAAAGAAGATATATATTCCAAAACGGCTATTTTAAATTCACAGTTTTCACCTCAACTTCTCGAAAGAATTTAATAATTTAATGTCATCGTCAAAAATTCGCCATTTTTCAGCGGAGGAAAAATAAAAGAAATCCCTAAATAAAAGAAAAAAAAACGAAAATATGCTAATATTAAGGAACAATGTTTTCGATGTATAGGCATTTATAATAAACAAAAATAACAAACTTCACGAGAACTGATTGAAATGTTATTGTTTAAAGCAGACGATGGCTAAATCTACAGTCTAGTTCGAGAAAATCACCTATCATTTCTTCTCCAACAAACTTCAGGGCCCCAAAAACGTGGGATACCTAAGAGAGACGTATTTAAATCCCATTGACGTCTTGTTCGTGGAACTTTGAATATAATGGCGCTTATCTGAAGGGTGTCTTTGGCATATTAAGTTTTATATTCAGCTGCCTCTATTTTCAAGGAGAATGATTCTTCCATGACTTGTGATCGACGGGTGTTGGTCGGATATGTTTATTCACTGAGTTTAATATGCTATGAGAATGTACTACTTTTGTAGGGGAATGAGGATAGATGGCCACCTGTAAGGCAATACGACGTAGAAAGATTGTACGATAAAGACATTGTTAATCTGAAAGAGAAGAGTAGCAAGTCTGTAAATATATCATTACAGTACTTATGTCTAGGGGCAATATACCTTTTGTTGTGTACACATACTCTAAAAACTATATGAAAGCTTTGATATTCAAATGTATGACAACAAGTCTGTGGCAGGATTTGTGTTTTTGATAACTACAAGGTAACTTAAATAACGCACTACCTCTTAAGGGGGTCATTGTACTCATCATTATGAACAATTTTTACTATGGGACCAAACTTGAAATCGCGAAAAAAAATCAGCTGTTCAGTACATTTGTGTTTGCATAATTTGTCAAAATGTGCTGTGTAACAGCAGATTTTTTTTATCACGATTTCAGCTTTGGTCCCATAGTAAAAGTTGTTCATAATGATGACCCCTCAAGAGGTTGTGCGTTATTTAAGTTACACCTTGTATACCCTGGGAGTCTCAGATCACTGGGTTCCTCATCAACTGCGTTATCGCCTACCATCACGGGAGATAGAAACAAAAAAAAAAACCTATAAAAGATGGCTTTTTTGTACTACATACTGCTTCCGTCATCTTTGTACTCATTCCCAACCACGACTAAATTATCAAATCCAATTTCGCAACATTCATTTTATTTAGCAACAGAAACGCGACTAAGACAATAAATCACTTTGCATAATCTCTAAACTTAATGGATCTCAATCTTATCGCTACAAAATCCGGGAGACATAATTTGTCACTAGAAGATTGTATTACTTAAGAGAATGAGCAAATCATTCTACATAACACTTGAGACTGTAGATTAGACAAGCTCACAGTGCAAGGTGCTATTTATGATGTCATAGTAGCTACTGTGCTTAATAGAGATCTTTATTTAACAGAAAAATATGAATTAATTAGTGACTAAAG
This sequence comes from Dicycla oo, assembly GCA_948252095.1. NCBI lineage: Eukaryota > Metazoa > Arthropoda > Insecta > Lepidoptera > Noctuidae > Dicycla > Dicycla oo. Next base: position 20,860,612 of record OX411726.1, on the reverse strand, counting down.
AGATTATTTTAATGCCAGATTAGAAAGTAAAGTTACATTTCGTGTCAAATGACTATCTACATAAAATCTTTAAAAGTGAAATCTGTTTGTCTCAAAATACTGTCTTAATGACATATAAAACTTTAATAATCTTGCTAAACAACATTTGTCATCTAGGTAATCCTCGAATTAGGAGTGTCATCTGCAATGGTCAACTTTTCAAAAACCACAAACGCATAATATAACGAAATCAAACAGATAAAAAGAAACGCGATAATTTAAATATTAAAATAACGATGGTATAGAAAGAATATTTAGTGAGTCACTGATAATATAAAGACGCTATTTTGATTCACAACAAAGATTAACGATGCATCCAAACCAAATAATACATGCATACGTCAAATGTAAGAAAATCCGCTAAGAAGTGAATTTTGATAGCAAGAAAAACAGTAATGACTAACGACTAAATAAATTGATCGACGGTCCGCAGTAATTTGTCAAATCCAATCACGAAAAATTCCAAATAAAAATTTCGTTAGAACATAATAACGGGGACTTCTCTGGTTTTTTGCTCGGCATCCAATTTAAAAACTAATTACGGGTCGCGATGACTAGGCTCCCATGATCAAGGAGCACCCTACAATGCCGTCACAAAGAACATAATTTCGTCATGTTAGCGAACAGGTGACAAAAAAGTATGATTAATGGTCATATGTTGCGGTCATCACAAAATATATGTCAGTCAAATTATACTCGTCTTTATTCACATCAGACAACCATAGCCTAACGAATCAACCCGAAACCATTATCGCACTAAAGGATAGCTTATCTTCGGAACGAAATTTAATTACTCTGTGCAATTCATAAATTCTTGTATGCGTTCCGTGGACATTACCAAAAAATTTTTAACGCCATTATGTGTTAGCCATGACCTTTATCGATCGTGATTTGAATCGAGAATCGGTCGTGACATCTAAATAACTGATGTTGAGGTCGGCTGCAATCAATTACGGAAGTGTATGTATGTATGACGGAAGGCAACCGATTAAACGTTTTCAACGATACGCAAGCACGACTTTTGATCGTTTAGGTGTCGAAGGCTGGGCAAGCTTTTCAGAAATTAGTCAGAAGGTCTTGGCTATAATGGGCATAATAGTTGGTTATTTGTGGTTACTGGTCAGATTTAATGACATGGTTTCGTGCACTGTGATTTGGTGCTTTTAGTTTAAAATGGATGCTGACCTGCCGAATGCAACGCCATTGGATTGTATGAACTTTTTTGCACGAAGTTTCTAAATTGATTGGTAAGACCTGACTCAGATTTATGAAATAATACCATATGAGTATATACCTCTTAACCGGGTTGCAGACCGCAAACTAAGCTAAGTTAGTTTAGCTTAGCTCACACAGTTTGGATGCATCATAGTTGTTGGTGCAAGTATGAAAAACTACGCCAGCTATGTGAGCTAAGCTAAACTAACTTAGCTTAGTTTTTGGTCTGCAACCCGTTTTAGTCTTGGAACTAATTTGAGTAGGTACCTACACATATGACGGTACAGTCGTGCAGCGTCAATCGTATCTCCCCACGTAAATTTTGAGAAGCAATGAAGGAAAAAGTCGTCTTTATTATATCAACAGTCTCCTAATCTGTAATAGCTGAGTAATCTTACACTTCTGCTAGACGTAATTTATCTGTTTTAGGAATTGACTTTTGTTTTAAGGCTCTCCTACTTCAGTCTTTTGCATATTTCATTGGTTCTCTTGACATCTATAGTCTATCTATAGCCAGAATTCACATTGGACCCGCAGTTCATTCCTTCATTACGATTTCACGGAAGTAAATATGAGTGGAGTCACCAAAAATCCTTCTGAGGCTTACGTGTGAAATAATGAACCAGACGTACTTTTTGCACCATGTATTTAGTTACCAAACAAACTGCCTTGCTGTTGTGGTTAGGCTCTCAAATAAAGAGCTTTTCACATCCAAACTTCACTATTACAACAACAGAGTTCTTACACAAAAAATAGGAAACAGTTACATACAGATGTATTTATACTTTTTTCCTATCGATACAATAGATTATTTTAAAACGACGTTCATGATTTATAGCTGTTTTTAGTGTATGAGTGCCAAAGTCTCGTCGTCTGTTTTTCGTCTCAGTCTAAATTTATGGATGTTATACATCTTGGTCTTTCAATACTAGTGTGAAATAGGCTAGACTTCGTTGAAAATAGATCTTCTGATTTTAATTGGCCTATGGACCAAATGTCAAATGTCAAGAGGTGCATTAAGGTAAATATTTTATTATTGTTCCCGATGGCGTACCTCATACTTACCTACATATCCTTCACTATTTTTGGTAGAGACTCCAACGTGGCTTAGAGTTTGCTTAAAACAAAAATGGCCAGTATGGCTTTTTTGATTATGTCTCTAAACCCAACTATTTCTTCTACGTGTCATTGTACTACGACTCGACTCGACTGTGTCTGTGTTCTCTTGTATACGTACTAACATCAACCAATAAATTGATCTTAAATACAACTCAAACCATAAAATAACGAGACGTGAAGTATCACGTCTCGTTATTTTATGGTTTGAGCTGTAGTAACAGGTACCTACTAATCCACTAATCTTTGAAGAATTCAATCAAATCGCACGTAAACGTGATGGGAGTCGGGAGACAAGTGTGGCTGGGCCTTGACTTTATCGAGTCATGGTTTGTCAATTACGAAGCCATTGTGAGCCGATCGCTCCGGCGGCGATCTTATCGATGCTGTGACAAAAAATATGCCGCCTGCACTGTAGTATATGGAAGGTTTCAGATGAAGATGGGAACATATTGATGCTGTACAGAATATTTTTAGTTGTAAAAACAGTACAACGAAGGAAAGCGTCGTTTGGAAAAATTTAAATGTAGAAATTGAAATCAATAAAAGTTGAAAGAAGCAGTGTTGGGGTTAATAGCTGGAGGACAAATAATAAAAGATCGACATTATTTTTTTAGTTATTGCATAATATTCTAAATAAAAATTCAACACACAGTTTAAACCTAGACGCTTTATAGGTACCTATTCAAAAAGAGGCAGACCAAAGAAAACATAATTTGTCTTTGTAAAAGGTGATAAGGCTAGGGAAAGAAGTAAATTCCGCTTACTTAGGGGAGCTTATATACAAAAGTAGACATCTTTCGGCTGTGTACGTAATAATTATGATGATGAAGTGGAGGAGGCTGATGAATCTATATCACTTCAAGCTACATTTTTGCCCAATTTTCATCTACATTTTGCATATACTATAGCCCATCGTTGTCAAACAGATGAAAGCGTACGCAATGATGAAGCGAAGATCGTCGCAGTAGATTGGCAATAATTATTATAAGCGTTTGTCCATCCGTCTACCTTCCCATTCGGACGTGTCTATCGCCGTGAGGTCGATAATTAGTAATTAATGGACTAAAAAATGTTGTAACTAGTTTGGATTAAAAATATGTCAAAGACCGAAGTACGAAGTCGCAGTTTTTAGTTACAGGAACTGCTGCCTGTAAAAGTTTTTATACCATCACGCTGAATAAAAAAACAAATGATTAACTTCGTCATATGAGAATCAGATGCCGTCCATGATGAGATTGTGTATTTTTTTAGGGTTCCGTACCTCAAAAGGAAAAACGGAATCATTAGGCGCGTCACCCAGTCGAGGCGGCGTCGCAGCGCGGGCGTGCGTTGCAGGGGTGCGGGAGTGGGGGAAGGGAGGTGCGGGGGTAGTGTGGAAAACCCCCGAGCCCTCCGTCCTCCACCCCGCACCCCTGCACCGCACGCCCGCGCGCGACTCCGTCACGACTCTAGCTCGTGTGGGCGACGCGCCTTATAGGATCACTCGTGGATCTGTTTGTCTGTCTGTCCGTCTGTCACAGCCAATTTGCTCCGAATCTAATGAGCTGATTAAGTTGAAATTTGGTATACTTATGAATTTATTCAAATTCAAATATTCTTTATTGTGGTAGGTACATAGGTAAGCAATAAGTTGTTACATGTTTCCGAAATTGTACACAGCTATGACCCGCTATCATGGCATACAATAATTTTAAAGTAGGTAACATTTTAACAGCATAATCAAATAGAAAATTAAAATAATAACAATTTAAATATGCAGCACTTTAGAATTAACGAATATTTTTACATGTCAAGGCAACAATTAAAATAACGGGACATAAATTATAAATTCAGTTAGAATTAAATAATACAAATTAACAAATATACACATTTTACTTATCAGGGGAACAATTAAAATTAAATAACATCATCGAGATAATCTTTTAAAGTATAGTAACATTTGTCTAACAGCAATTGAAATAATTTATATGACCCAAACACGGACGTGTAACGCAAATAAATTCATTTTGAATATGTAGGTCAATTTTGAGAGGCAAATAAAAAAATACAAATAAAAAGTATTGCAAACTGTATCGTGTGTGTGACATATCAAGTGAAAGGGCTTACAGTGAGGGTCTCAAATAAATACATTTTATAATTTAAAAAAAAATCGTTTTTATTTAAGAAAATAGACGAAAATCGACCATCCCTCCCCCTTATCTCCGAAACTACTTCTTAAATTTTGAGAAAAAATACAGGAAATAGCTCTATACCTAGAAGTCTATGCTCTTAAAATAACATATTGAATCTCTCAATGTTGTGCGTACAAACTAACATTTTCAGTTGGAATGTATGGAAGCACATGTTTTTCAACTACAATGTTAACTTTGTTCTTGGCGTAAATTCATCGCAACTACGGAACTTCATTGTGCGTAGTCGGACACGCACTTGGCCGGTTCTTTTATATTTACGTCTCTTCTCAATAATAAGACAAAAAAAAATCTACAGAAGAAGAAGAAATCGACAAACGATTAAGAAAAAACATCTACTTACAAATTATTTTGTTATCACCATAGAAATCCATATAAAGAATTCCTCAATATCATTGATAAAAACGAATACAATGATTTTTAATGACTGTACATTCAAACATTATTATAACAAGGAGCCTTGACTCTTAGGTCACGATGATGTCACCGATATAGTGTCCGGGAAATTGTCGTCGGACATTGATATTCTAAAAGGCAGCAAGAGGAAAAAATGCAAAACAACTTATAAAGAAATAAGTAGGTACTCGTGCGTACATACATTGTCTATATAAAAAAGAAGCAAAAAAATATACATAGTAACACCTCTAGTGACGCTGGTAGTTAATCTGATGGGCTTTTGATAAGGCAAAGTTTCTTGCTTGAAGTTCGAATCTAGTAGTTTCTTTAAGGTTTTGCCTATGAAATTGCCTTTTTACATAGAAAAAATTGAGCATTTTTTTTTAAAGCAAAGTATGTATTTCATTAATCAAAGTAATATTGTCGATGCACTTTCGCTATTTTAATGGTAGTTCGTTGATGCCTCTGCTATAGAAATCCTGGGGACGGGAATCGATGAACTCTTTGCGTTTTTCACCGTTTTGTCCCTTGTATAAAATTATCCAAATCTAAAAAAAATGAAATCAGTTAGAGCAAGGTCTATTGAGTATGGTGGGTGACGGAGAGTTTCAAGTCTTAACTTCTGTAGTTTTGAGACGGTCCGTTGTGCGGTGTGTGGTCGTCCACACACCGCACAACAGACTCACGTCTCAACACTGTCGTGAAGAAGGAGTGGACTGGAGCAATTGACAAGACTCGGTTGTTTGGCAGCGAGCTTTTCCATCATCATTTGAAATTCTTCACAGTACATACACCTCTGCAGTCATTGTTGTGCTGTAATAAACAATGCGGCCTAAGTCCCCATACACTCACAAGCAGCTTCTTTCTGCCTTCCCTGTGTCCAAGCAATGAGACAGACGTTTTCGATTGTCATACAGAATTAAATTTTCATCACAAGTGACAATCCGATTCAGAATCCACTCATTTGTATGCCTATTTAACAAGCAAAGACAAGCTTCGACACAATTTTGTTATTGTTGCTTTGCTTTGAGTTCATACGGTACCCACTTTCCAAGCTTTCTCATCTTTCTAATTTGCAACGTAAATGAATCAGTATCACTTGCGATACCTTGTCCATACACGTCATTAATATTGCGTGCTGTCTGTGCTGGGTTGGTCCCACCACGGAACTCGTATTCAAAAATAGCGCGCAATTTTGTTTTTTCCATGGTTACAGAATCAGCGATATCAAAGAAAAACCGAACGGCGGAAAAACAAATGAACAAATGATTTTGAAACAAAAAAAATGTCATGCTATAAAATTAATTTGTAAAACGTAGTAGGTACAGTTGTGTCCTCTCGCGTTTTCTCTTAACCAAAGACCACTTTTAGTTAGTATGCATAGTCAGCACTGATTGTGCTGACTATGCGTACTAACTAAATACCTATAATGTTTCTATTACTAGGACAATAGCTATAACAAAGAACGTTTTTATATTTCTATGACTGGGACACAGGCTTCCTCTCTTCGAGAGGGAGTGGGCTGTAATCTTCCAGTGCAAGTTGGTAGATGTCACATGTTTTCGAATTTTAGGTTCTAGGACATGCCGGTTTCCTCACGATGTGTTCCTTCACCGTTTTGAGAGCAATGGCGATGAAAATTCTTTATACAAAGTAAAGCGCCTGCCTGGCTTCGAACCTACGATCTACAACTCGTAAGTCGGGGCCTTTACCAATGAGCCACCACTGCTCTTAGTAAACTGGGTTGCAATTGTTGACTCCTCAGAATAATGAACCTGCACATCCGTTTGCTTCCTGCAATATAATGGCCCACTAATGGTAATAAAAGAAAGATGACGGTAATAAAATTTGCATCTAATTTACCTAATCATATCCTAGTTGTAACGGTTTAGTCCCATCTCGGCACCTTCCCATCTCAGCACTCATGAATTTATTATTCATGCCCACGAAAAATTCCCATCTCGGCACCCTGTCATAAATCATTGTTAGGTACACATAAAAAATTATAACACAGTATCTAGTGAATCATCTTGATTATTTATTAAATCAAAATAAATATTTTTCTAAAGATACTGTTTATAAAATAGGTTTCATTTTAAAATAGTAGTGTATTGTGGACAAAGTAAAAGATCTGTTTATGGGAAAATCACAAACAAGCCCTTGAAACGCTCTTATTAGAGACTCCTCTCTCTGCCTTGGCAAATCTTAAAATATATGGAAAAATAAACGGTTTGATAAACAATTAATTAAACTTATTTTATAAACTAACTTTTGAAAAATATTTATGTTGATTTAATAAATAATCACTCACTAAATGCGTACTGTGTTTCCATTTTTTTATGTGTACCTAACAATGATTGAATGATGAGTCTTGTATGGATCAGAATGTTGGGCCACAAAAAGAACGAATGAAAGGTAATTGTATGCAGCTGAGGTGAGAATGCTAAGAGGGAGAATAAGAAAGGAGTAAGAGGAAGTCTGAAAGTGACACCGGTGACTGAAAAGTTGTGTGGAAATCGGTTGTCATTGTATGGGCATGTGAGGCGGAGGAATGAGGAAAATGTCATCAAGAAAGTTTTGAGTATGAATGTGGATGGCTATATGAGTAGGGGAAGATCAAAGAAACGATGGATGAACTATGATGATATGTCTAGAAAGAGAGTGACTACCGAGATGACGACTAATAGAGAAGTATGGAAGAAAAAGACAAGTTGCGCCGACACTAAATAAATTGGGACAAGGGCAGGAGAATGATGATGACGATGACCAAACAATGATTTATGACAGAGTACCGAGATGGGATTTTTTTGTGAACAAGATAAATAAATTCATAGGTGCCGAGATGGGAAGGTGCCGTGATGGGGCTAAACCAAGTAGCTACAATAAGTAAACTGTTGTGAATACATCAGTAGCGACACAAATTACATTATATTTCACAGAAGGTTTAAGAGGAAATCGTTACCTATGGTTAAAGGAAACAGGCTCGAATTGTCCTGCACTGCAGTTTCCGAATTTCAGCAATGTCCGGAACTCCTGACACCAACTATTAATTACGTAGATGTGTTTGCTGTTTTTATTTTTTACTAGCTGACCCGACAAATTATCCAATTCGGTGCAGTCGGTCGGAAGTTATGCGCGTACATACATTTCGGCGATTCACTTATATATATATATATATATATTAGTGTACAGGAGGACGTGCTCATTATTTTCTTAATGTGATTCTTGCGTGCCCTTAACGGCATCCAGGACAGATAGGATAACTTCTTTATATCACGGCGAACGTACGACGAACAGCAAACCAAAACCAATTTGAAGGCTGACTGAGAGCTTTACCCAACTTAGTTCATGTTTGATAGTAACTTCTCTCTTGACTGAGAATAGAATCCCTATATAAATAGACCTTCTGTACCATTAAATCTACAACAGACATCACGATAAGCTATAATTCAGTGCGACTGTCACTGAGCGCAACTCTGATTAAATTGCTTCGCGATAACATCGTGACCTGACGTCATTGAAGACAAGATGGTCTTACATAGCATCATTAGTAACTTGTTTCCTTAAGTGACACTTTGTGCCTTATAACTATAAGGGTTAGGTAAATGATTAATTAATTTATTTATAGACCTTTTGATTTGATTTGTAGGTGCTTTATTATTCTTTGTGTGATTAATCTTGAGTTTATAAACTATGTCTCATTGTTTCTTGGAAGTATCTTTTAGCTTTATTATTTTGCTAGCACATTTGGGAGACGTTGAATCTACAAAATTTAATCCATACATTCATAATCTGGATGTATCCCAGAGTAGCCGTCTAGGTCTATTATGGTCCTCCAGACACCATAGATTTATTTCACAAAGGCTACTAATACTACAACAAGCTGCGGTCTTGCTTTTTTAAACCAAAAAGGCGGAATTCCTGTTTTTTTCTATAAATTAATCGTGTGCTTTAAAACAACACAAACGATAGTTTTAGAAGAACACATGTCGAAACTTTTTCGAGGCCATTACCAAACCTATTTATTGATGATGTTTTCTTAAACCAAATATATACTAATATGTTTTTGTATCTACTGAAAAGTGAATGCTCCATGACATATTGTGTTGTTTTAAAATCACAAGATTCTAATAATGTAATAATAGTAAAGTTCCATACGTCTAAATAATCTTTTTGCACGAGTAAGAAAGCTGATCACCTCGCAATACAGACTAACAATCCAAAAAGAGCTTTAAATCTCATAGCCAAAGAGGAAGACCAAGTTGGATAGCAGTAGCCTAAACGAAAATGTTGAGGAAGTTTGTTCCATCATTGTAGACAAAGGTCATTCATTTCTGGCAGTACAGGAGGCGGTACAACCGCCACTCAGACGTGTTGTCGATTACCTTCCCGCCGTATTGACTCAGCCGAAACGGAGCTCTCATCATTTACATAATAACACCTTGTACGATGGACGCAGGGGTATAAGTTATAAGTGACAGCGGGTAGCGGACGAAAAGTAATGCTTGGGAACTAAGGTGTATACTTCGCAAGCTGAATCGCTATAGTGAAACAATACTGTTAAAAGAAAGGCATGCAACTTCGTAGGTATCTATAAAGAAATAATTGACTAATAATACCAATTTTGAATATTATGGACAATTTTTTTGAAAAATATAGTGATTCCTCAAAAAGCAAAACATTAAGATGTTCATCATTGTCATCTTAATAAAATTTTAATCCAATTCATGCATAGATATTTACGTTATCAACTATTTGTCCTGTTTTTTGGTTTTTAATTTTTTTTTAATACCAATATTTATACTACTAATTAGTTAGGATTAGGAGAACAGATTACAATGTTGTATTTAAATACTCATTCGTATCTGTCATTTTAAAAACTCGTTCCAAATGTTAACAAGTATCAGAGTGCATAATTTGTCACTGTTTGTGCACCTTTCTAAAAGATTTGAAATATCAAGAAGACGTATCAATTAATCAAAATATTGAAGATACCTACTTAGATTAGAGGGTAACTGCGGGTTTTTATAAGGATACACATAGTTCCACATATTTATTTATTTAATAACACATCTAGATAGATGGATAGAATCAATCGATCAGGTTAAGCTGCGATTGCCGCGTTGTTCCGTGGATGGGTGACCTTTTTACATACCAAGACCCGTCTGTGCCTCGGAAAGCACGTTAAGCCGTTGGTCCCGGATGTCATTTGTGGATATTTGACAGTCGTTACGGGTCGTCAGAAGCCCGAAAGTTTGACAACTAGTTAACAAGTAACAAGGGTAACAAGGTAACAAGGGCTATCGTATTACCCAGTAACTGGGTTATGGAGGTCAGATAGGCAGTCGTTCCATGTAAAATACTGGTATTCAGCTGCATCCAGTTAGAATGGAAGCCATCCTCAACATATAGTTGGCTACAACATAAAGGCTATGCAAATGATGATAGATAATATCTATCACATTGCACATTTCTGTTTTTATTTTCCGCATGATTATTGATTGCGTAATTGGGGGACCTGAATCCAGTTCCTATATTTACCCAGTTATTACTTCTCATTGAATTTTGCAACAAAATTTGAACATGATTAGTGTTTAGCAGTACCAAGTCCCTACTTGGACTTGGAACTGGTAACGACAGTGTATTTCATCTTAACCAGTTTTAAACCCTCCTGAAAATCTGCACCAAAATCGCTTTCACCTATCCCTCCAACCACATCCACAAAATTCTAATTTCGACCAGAGTTTCCTTTAAAACGTCCATCCAAAATATTCTCCGCCAGAGACATAGATTTGTTCAAAGATATGAGGTCAAACGGCATTGTTCTGGTTTCCTGTATTATTACGGACAGATGTTCCGATATGGAACGGACAGTATAATGTAACTGTTACGTTGATACTAATACATGCTTGCAAGACACTTTTTATTGCGTGCTCCGTTCGTAAAAATGCTAATGGACATTGGGCAAGTTTGCGTGAATTTGGACGCAATTGATGTTTTTACTGACAATGTTTGGTGATGTTACTTTGTAGTTTGAACCTTACACGGTTTGTTACCGAACTTAAGTGGGGGATATAGTGCTTTTATCAGTAATTTCAACCAAGTTTAAACATGTTATGTCTTATAAGGTAGTGTTGAGCTTTAACCGCTCGGCCACGACCTTGCCGTTACCAGCGATAGCTTAGTGCGGGGCGGCGAGCGGTAAGAACAAATATACTAAAATGTATGGAACACGCCACGAGGCGCCGCACGCAGCGCCTTCATACATTCTAGTATATTTGTTCTTACCGCTCGCCGCCCCGCGCTTAGCTACCGCTGATAGCAGCAAGGTCGTGCCCAGGATGTAAGAGTATATTTGGTCCTCAACAGCAGTTATACAGGGTTATTGGTAAAACACCAACAATCTCTTAAGGGGTCATTGTACTCATCATTATGAAAAACTTTTTCTAGAGGCCCAAACCTGAATCACGAAAAAAAAACTGCTGTTCAGCAGGTAGTACATTTGCACGAATTATGCGAACATAAATGTACTGAACAGCTGAAATAAATAGACCCTTCCGGATTCACAAGACAAAACCAAAACAATTAATTAATTTACAAAAATGACGTCACAAAAATCTTGCATCAACATAAACAGTATCAGAAACGCAATTGCGTTCCTATATATAACGTAAGTGATGAAACGATACATACCACCTGAGTAACTGGACATACGCGGTCATTAAATGTTGCCGCTCTGTTACTCTGTGACCAGCGATCTACGTATTGTGTAGCGGCATCTATAACTGGACTGTGAATGGAGTACATTCGTATCTGTCTCTATGCTGTGGTCTTTAGTTTTTACGATTGGTTGATGTCGGAACGGTAGCGCTGTGATTGGAGGTTTTTAGGGTATGCGATTTGTCGTTAGGTCATCTATGTAAAATCCATAAGCTGCATGATTACCAAGAAATAGAATCAATATTAACTAATCCAATTGTCTTACGAGTATCATGGCATTAAGTGCCAGAAATCTGAATATAATCTGGCATAATATCATCCCATGTGATCTTAGAAGAACAAAACTTCCGTAGGTATTTAAGTTTAGCGGTTAGTAGGCATGGATTAACTAGATAAAACACGATATTGATTCTATTTCTTTTGATAATCATGCAGCTGATCGGTGTGACATTTTGGCTAGCAAGACCATAGAGACAACGAGAAATCAATAGGTTGCTGGAATCTCTTTTAAGAGGGTACCAAACGCGCAGTGGCGCCCTCATCGATTGTTTGGTTATTTATTTTATTTCAAAATGAAAATGCAGAAAATAGTAATACGAACAGTAGTTTTATATTGTGAAGTTTTATTATAATCGTTAAAACGGAGCTTAGTGGCAATTATTTTCCGTTTAAGTTTTCCGTAGAGAACAACGTAACATGCTTAGTTTCGGAATTTTCGTTCTAAAATCAAAGAAATAACCAAACAAACGATGAGGACGCCACTGCGGGCTATTTTTTCAATTGTTGGATAACTTTTATATATGAACTAAATATGATGGTTTGACAGCTTTTGTATGGAAAACATGTCAAACTGTCATATTTATTATTTAGATAAAAGTTATCTAAGTAGGTATTGAAAAATCAGCCCTAAGTCCAACAAAAGTCATAGAATTATTTATACAATTTATATTTTATTGTGTGATAATTTCATTATTATTGTTTAGTGACCAACAGATGTTTTGCTAAGTAATAATATAAAACGATGTCTCGTTAAAAGTATTAGTAATAAGCCATTTTGTGATCAAGACTAACAATAAAACTTATATTTATTGCTACCTCTTAACTTTAATAAGATACCATTGACTCATAGGAAGCTATATGTAGACATACATAAGTGGTCATCATACATTGTAAGTATTTAACTAATACTTTATATATCTATTTATTAATATCCAGAAGCAGCGTTATTGGGTTTTGCATTAGGAAGATATCAGTGGCGAATTTATTCATCTGCCGAGACTTTTTCTAAATAGGTTGTTGTTGGCTTCCAGTCTAACGGGATGCAGCTGAATACCAGTATTTTACATGGAGCGACTGCCTATCTGATCTAAACAACCAAGTTACCTACTGGGTATGACTGGATGTCAGACTTTCAGACTTTTAACGACCCGTAACGCTTGTCAACGATCCACGAATGACAGCCAGGACCAATGGCTTACGTGCTTTCCGAGGCACGGAGGGAGACCCGTGCGGCTGTTATTACTTAACCACAAGCCCCCAGTGGCGAATTTATTGTTGTTGAATATTCTGACTATATTTTCATCGGGAAAATAAAAGTCCTAAGTATTGTTGTGTTTGGTTATCCAGAAGCTACAACTAAAAGGGACAATAAAAAGAATAATATTTTAACACATAAATAAACTCACGTCTTTTTCCCAAGGGAGTAGGCAGAACCAATATTTTAAAGTCGGAATTAAAACTAATACGTAAGTACAAATGAGAACAAAACCAACCAAGTGCGTGACGGACCACGCACAATGAAGGGTTCCGTAGTTGGGAAGAATTTATCCTAAGAACAAACTTAACATTGTATGTAGTTGACAAACATGTTTACATTCCAACTGTACCTATTATTTACTATTGTATTTTAAAACATGCTCTGCTGTATCAGTAGATAAGGGGAGAACTGTCAATTTTCGTCTATTTTCTTAAATAACTTTAAAACAATTTATTTTAAAATTTTATAAATATATATTTGAAACCTTCCCTTTCATTTTATATGTCACGCGGTACAGTTTGCAAAACATTTTTGTTTCTTGTTTGCCCTCAAAATTGACCCCTATATTCAAAATTCACTTATTTACGTTACACGTCCGTGTTTGGGTCACAGAAATTTATACGTGTACCAAATTTTAACCTAATCGGTCTATTAGATTCGGAGCAAATCGGCTGTGACAGACGGACAGATCCTATAAGTCTATACTTAGCCACAATTCCCTAACAGAAGATTATTTTTTTTTTCATTACCTTTATCGTACTTAAATAACGAATCGAGTCATCTTCTAGAATCGCGTCATGTAAACGTACCCACGTAATTAAAGGTGCTTCGGATAAGTTCGTCCCCTCACCAGCAATCTCTACCACCATCAATAACGAATTACTTTTGTTGTTGTTTCCATACTATATTGCTATCACATAATATCGTGTGTAATCCCCGAAGGATATAGTACCTACACCCACATTTCGCTAGTTATGTTTTAAGTCCCATGTAATAGGGGGCGAACCTATTGTCATCAACCGAGCACTAATCCAGAATCCAGGCTGCTACTGAGAAATGACTGATAAGAAAAAATCAGTACACTTTGCCCGACTTGGGAATCGAACGCAGGACCTCATGTACAGCAGCAGCATTTGCGTCCACTAGACCAACAAGTCAGTATATTCAATTACCTTTACGCCCTTAGATATCAAATCGAATCATCTTCAAAAATCGCATCGTATAAACGTCCCATCGTAATTAAAGGTGCTTCGGATAAGTTCGTCCCCTCACAAGGCATCTATCTCGACCACCATCAATAACGAAGTACTTTTGTTGCTTTTGCTATTGCCATCACATTAGACTAATATAATGCTTGCTATACAATACCTACAGATGCTATAGGTAGAGTGTAGAAGCAACTTTAATTCCTTTTCATGTTGTCATTAAGAGATATTAGGGTACCGATTCGATTCTGCTAAATTAAATAATAATAGCCTCACCGCCGTATCTCTACGTTGACGTCATAGAGGAGCTTGCGCGATCCGAACTCTAGGTCTGTGCTGATAGTTTACTTTGCCGGAACAGGTGAATGAAAAGCTAAACCAAGAGAAATACAAAAACTCGCTGAGCAGCATGTGGCGAGCTGTTGGGCAACAGCGACCCCACGGACACTATCTCCTGAGACAACTTTTGTTTCCCATCTCTGGCTTGCCTTTTTTGACCGACTAGAGTGAACACTGACCAGGAACAGAGCTCCCACCTCATTGCCTTTATTGGTGGAGATTCGCAAGAGCAAACGTGCTCGGAGGAAGGAAGTATTCCAGTAAGTGCTGATAGGGACCTTGACCATCTTCCGGGCTCTGGAATTATCCTGATAGTCGTGGAATACCTGTCCACTTTTCAATTATTACGCGACCTGGTTGGGTTCGAACCCAACTAGGCAATTTGTTTAAATTATTTCATCACCATTGCCCTCAAAACGGTGAAGGAAAACATCGTGAGGAAACCAGCATAAAATGTGACATCCACCTACCCATTGTATGAACACATTTCCAAAAGAGTTAAAAGTCGAAGCTACTTGCTCCTAGCTAGAGACTACATTGTGTATAGCAGAAATTCCTATTGCATGGCAATCAAAATCTTTAACAATTTACCCCCACGCATAAGAGGATTGGCCACTAATAAATTTAGGAAAACAATATTTGCCTGGCTTCTAGACAATTGTTTTTATTCCGTTAACGAATATTTTAATTATAAATTTTGACATTATATTTTATCAATACCTACTTTGTGTGTGTATATTGACTTTTATTTTATTTTTTTGTTTCTTTTTTTAAGCATTTGACATTACCTATATAATTATTAAATTTTGATATTTCATTCATAGTAACAATAAAAAATAAATTACTTATAAAACTTGACATTGTATAAAAATTACCTATGCATATTTTCATTTTCAGCTAACTTATAATTATAATAATGAGGATTTATTGTACTTAATTTTAATTTTAATATTACAGGGAACGGTAGTATATGTGAAACTATTTATTGATATTTAGAACTTCATGTAGTACCATGTACTGAGAAATAAATAAATGATTGGTTGATTGATTGATTGAACCCGCACTGGGTCCACGTGGTGGAGTATGGCTCACTCGAAGCCTGTGTCCCACCAGTGGAACATTATAGTTAGGCTGATTAAGCTCTGGACTTTCCTAAAATGTTATTTAAAAAAAAAACACATCGTTTATTTCGCACCTACACCTTTGCTTTGTACTGTAAAGGTTTCATTCAAGCCCCGGTGTATTTTTATTAGGCTGGCAGTATCTTTGACATTCGGACGGTCACTTTGATAGAGTTGGTTCTAGGGAGACGTCAGCAAGACGGGCCCTCCCTATTTTTTAGGGTTCCGTACCCAAAGGGTAAAACGGAACCCTATATTACTAAGACTCCGCTGTCCGTCTGTCACCAGGCTGTATCTCATGAACCGTGATAGTTAGACAGTTGAAATTTTCACAGATGATGTATTTCTGTTGCCGTTATAACAACAAATACTAAAACAGAATAAAATAAATATTTATGTGGGGCATGTACAGACGCCAGCAGGTCAAGCTACCCGAAACTGTCAAATTTTCCCAATCAACCTTGAACCTCATGCTTTAGCGATAAAGTTGAAAATCGATTAAATAAATCTGACAGATTGTAGTAGCTTGATGTGCTGGCGTCTGTACAACAGACATGGTTTTTTGCCGTTTTTATAGATAACTAGCTGACCCGGCAAACTTCGTACCGCCTTACAGTCGATTCTTTAATTTTTTATTTTTCTTTAATTCTTATTCTGCTATATTCAGAATTACTACTATTCAGAAATACTAACGTCACTCAATTGTTTTGCCTTTCCGGAACCTCTCCACTAACACTTAAACTTTATGGTATGGTATTAAAGTTCAAATTGACTTTTAAGTATTATTACGAATCGATCGTATGGGAGTATAGAAAAGTGTTGTTTTTAGACCGTTTCAGCCAATATTTTAAAATTTTCTCTCCGTAAGAACCATCCTCGTGCTGCAAGGAATATTCTAAAAAAAGAATTAGCAAAATCGGTTCAGCTGCTCTCGAGATTTGCGCTTAGCAACACATTCAGCGATTCATTTTTATATTATAGATGGTACGGAATCCTTCTTGCGCGAGTCCGACTCGCACTTGGCCGGTTTTAGTTATACTCTTTGGACGGGCCCCCTCGGCCAATATAG
This sequence comes from Dicycla oo, assembly GCA_948252095.1. Lineage (NCBI taxonomy): Eukaryota > Metazoa > Arthropoda > Insecta > Lepidoptera > Noctuidae > Dicycla > Dicycla oo. The sequence continues at coordinate 20,843,663 of OX411726.1, read as the reverse complement.
GCGCGTTGGTTTTAAAAAGATATAATAAGCAAAGTTCTTTAAATATAACACAGTCTAACGAGTCAGGATATTTTATTATTGTAGATCCCGTGAAAAGTAAAGGTCTCTCATCGGAGATCGTTACAGTACAGAGCTTTATGTTATTCGACTTTACTTACACAGTGCAGATAAATATATCCGAGTTTTACCGTACCATGCAGGTACACATGACTATACCCTCCAGTATAAGCTGACCTCTCATTGTACGGAAATCCTATCAACACCGCCTACAATAACGCCAGTAGGTATTACCTGAAGCATAAAACCCTAATCTCTTCAAAGTGAGAGTGAACAGACTTCTTCTGGATCAACTCACTCCATCGTCAACTTTGTCTCTGTCTCCTCTGACCTAGACTAGAGCAAGAGTAAACCCAGATGGGTTTACTCTTGACTCTAGTCTAGGTCAGAGGAGACCCATTTGAGATCAAATGGGTTTGCTCTTGACTCTTTTATTTTAGTCAAATAAAAAAAAGCGATGCATGAAGGAATACTTCACGCACATTTCGCCAGTTATGTTCAAGAAAACATTAAGTATTTGAAGTTGTTAGACTGAAATAATTTTTAACTTTAGACGATGCAGAACACCTTAAAATTGTCGAAAAAAAATGATCGAAGTTTCTGTACATAGGAAAGCTAATTCGGATGGAGGAGTTCGTGGCTAAGTAATAACAGGTGCACGTGTCGATCCATCAGGTTAAGCTACGCTTGCCGGGATTGGTCTATGGATTGCTGGCCATCTTTACGTACCTAGACTCCTCCGTGCCTCGGAAAGCACGTTAAGCCGTTGGTCCCGGCTGTCATTCGTGGACCTTTGACAGTCGTTAGGGGTCGTCAGAAGTCCGAAAGTCTGACAACCAGTTTTACCAAGGGGTATTAGGTACCCAGTTACTGGAAGCCGACCCCAACATAGTTGGGAATAGGCTCGGCAGATTGACAGGAATGCTAATTCATGCACTAACATACATAACTCGAGGTTAGTTTTCCACAAGACCAGACTCTCTAACACTCAATAAAATCTACGACATCCTCAATAACTTTATCTAGAACACTTGCTCCTAGTTTCTCAATGTTACCTTCATACATTCGACCGCGTTAGTTTCAAAACAACTAATAAAATTAATAGTTCTGTTAGTCTGTACACATCTCAGCCATGTGTACGTCAGTAACAATTTGTTATGGCCATTAATTTGTCCATCGTAGCCCGATTGAGCCTAGTTTCCACAACGCACGGCTAAATATTACGAGTGGTGCGTGTTATGGGCGATAGCGTGTTTTCTGTTAAGATCAATACTATTAAGAAAGGATAGGCAGATAGATTGATGTCAGTGAATTTGCTTTTCGTAATTTATTTTTTCACGGACAGTCACAGTCACATTTTAAAAGTGTGACCTACATTAAGTAATCGGTCAAATAAAGTTACCAAATCTTTTTTAGGCGACATTAAATTATCTTCTTTTTAACCGACTTCCAAAAGGAGGAGGTTCTCAATTCGTCTGTATGTTTTTTTTTTTTTTTTGTATGTTTGTTACGCGATTACTCAAAGACGGATGGACCGATTTGAAAAATTTTTTTTTTGTTTGAAAGGGTATACTTCCGAGGTGGTCCCATATAAATTTTATTAACTTTGCTCGAGGAGTTTTTGAGTTAGCTTCAATAATGCGTATATTTGCCACTTATTTTATATGGATGTTGTGATGGTGTTTTAATAACTTCCTATCACTGTTATTTACATGGCTATATCTACAATTATTGTGCTCAATTATGTATTCGAATTTGTGTGGGGTAGGTTCCACAACTAAAAAGTGAAAAATAAAAACTTTTTAGCAAAAAATAAAACCGACTTCTAAAACAAAACACTACAAAAAAAACACTAAAAAGTTTTTTTCACATGAAATAGTCAAATGAGAAAATTTTGTCTCCCACTTTGTCTTATTGAACATTTAAAAGAAACGAGGGTAGTATGAAAAGACGTGATCGTAGTTCGTGGATAGGTGACCATCTTTACGTACCGAGAAACCTCCGTGCCTCGGAAAGCATGGTAAGCCGTTTGTCCCGACTGTCATTCGTGGATCTATGACAGTTGTTACGGGTCGTCAGAAGTCCGAAAGTCTAACCAACCAGTCTTACCAAGCGGTAAGTAATTACCCAGTAACTGAGCTGTGGAAGTTAGATAGGCAGTCGCTCCATGTAAAATACTGGTATTCTGCTGCATCTAGTTAGACCGGCAGCCGACTACAACGTAGTTGGGAAAAGGCTAGGCAGATAATGAATGATGAGGGTAAGTTCCCTTATGTACTTGACTATTATGTACCCATCACATTAAATAGTCAAGTATTTAATATGATGGGTTCATATAGGAAATTGTTATTATCGAACGCAGATTATGGATCACCCCACAAACTGTCGACCAGTCATCATGTGGATAAGGTTATTATCATAATGCTTGGAGGATATAAAGCCAAAGGTAAATAAAGCCTAGCTCACAACTTATAATCAAGTGTCATATAAAACAAATGTCACCGTTATTACAGTAATTACGCCTCAGTAATACGAAGTAACGGCTTGAATTCAATTACGCTGACCAATTATCACTTAAGGCATACAAAAAATCGAATAATCTACGGCAATAGGAACTTTGGTATTCCGATATCAATAACATTGGATAACCGTTAATTGATCGAGCGCGGTGACATTTCAACGCGGGAGCCTCACACGCGCGGCCCCTTTGATCTTCAGCCGCCATCTTGCGTCTTCCACGTCACAAAGCGCACCGCCCGCGATTAAATTCGTACGTACAGCAATGCGACACTCGTCTATTAGGTGACCGTTACTAGTTTTTGAGCGGCACTTTTAGGATCCATAAAAGGTCTAATTAGGTAATTTAATAATTGTTGAATTTCGATGAAACATGTGAGGCACTGTTTGCGATGGTATATGACAGAGTATTTGAGATATGGCGGTTGCTTTGTGGCAATTCCGCTTGCACCTTCCGTTTTGTGACTTAATTTATGTCACGATAAATTGCTTTTTGATGTCATTAGTGACATGACAGTATCTTGAAATGACTCCTTTGTATTCGTATTGCATGCTTTGTTGAGAAAAAAAGTGTAACATGCTGATATTTATAAAAGGGTTCCGCTTTATTAAGTCCCTTCGTTGGCGGCTACGAATGTTCTGTCTTTTAACATGTAACTATTTATTTTTTAACAAGAGTCAACTGATGTGGTTGATTGTATCTATCATTGAAACTATTTATTTGACTTTTGAAGAGCTCATTAACGTTTTAGATGACGATTCCAGTTACTTTATAAGATAAAGTAACTGGAATCGTCATCTAAAACGTACGCACTTTAGTTACCCACGCACAGTGTGTTTTTTGCCCTAAAAATCGGACATGCCCTTTTTATTTCATTAATAGATGCTGAAAACTGTTTGAAATGCGAGAGTAGAACACCCGGAGGTCAAATATACTTAGAACCAAAGTTAGAGCCATTTTGATATTTTTAGGTATTTTGATAAATCTGAAAATATCTCGTCTCAGGAAAAGTTTCTCTTATTTCTGTTACAATACACAACTAACGGTATATTTTAGGCATTTTTTGACTATACTTACAAGACTTTAACTCCGCAAGGAAACCCAGTATCAGCTTTTTTTTTAATTTAAGATTTTATTTTTTTTATGATAAATCCAAACGAATATGGATTTTATTTTAAACTCATTACATTGACTAAGATACAATTAAACCCCAAAAAAATAATCGTGTCCATATCCAGTAGGATCTCGGAGAAACATGCTTCTAAAGTTCTCATAGAATTTCTATGATTTTAGGGTTGCCTCTCTTGGAAAATAAACTTTGTAGAAATATTTTGAGAAATTCGGATTGCATAGGTAGCGATTACCCTAATTTATTGATTGTTACGCTTTTTGCTATGCTACCTATTTATTATTTACCGACTTCAAAAAAGGAGGAGGTTTTGAATTCGGATGTTTACATTATGTTTTTATGTTCGGGCATAACTCCGTCATTTGTAAACGGATTTGCAAAATTCTTTTTTTGTTTGAAAGAAGTTCACTTTGAAATGGTACCACACAAATTTAGTAAAGATCTGATGAAGAGTTTCGGAGACAGACAACGGAACTCTTCAATAACTTACAGCAAATTGCCCGCGATTCCTTTAATCGTACGACTATGCCTTGTTTACACCCTTCCATAAAATAACATAACGCCTGTACACTGTAAATGTTTAAACAATAATACAGTAAAGGGTGTAGGTGCTGTATTATTGTTACATCTGCATTTTATTTAATTTTAGTTGTGAGTGTAAATCAATTATTATGATTGTTGTAAATCGAAGATTACTTTTTTTTCGGTACTAAAAATTAAGAAATAATAAAACTTTTATCAAAAAAGTAAAACCGTCTTCAAAAACCCATAAAATAAACTATTATAGTTTAATTGAGGAAAAACTGCCACCGACTTCCTAAACCGTATCTATTATAAGTTTATTTTATGGGTTTTGAAGGCGGTTTTACTTTTTGTTAAAAGTAAATAATTATTATTTGTATTTTAAGAATTATATTTCTAGATCAATGCAATAGATATTGTCTGAGATACAGAAAGGTGTAAAAAAATAAGTGCAAATATCTGATTCTTGTACAGTATCGGACAACCCAGAAGACTACGAATCATCAAAATCCACATCTTCAGATAACATTTCAAAATTATCTGGGAGGTCATTCTCCATAGTGGTTGTATTTTCCTCAAGATCAGCTTCTTCTTCGTCCGTTGGAACTTCAAAAGGCTCTAACAATATGAGGGCTTGGGGTGGAAGAGGTTGACGCTTAAGCTTATTTAATCTTTTATTAAGCCTTATATTCGATATAAAGGGGTCAGAGGATTCAAGTGCTCGATGGAAAAGGTCTAAAATTGTTTTTTCTCTATCTGATTTTCTTGTGTGGTGCTCGCGGTCGTGCCTCCAAAATTTATTACGTGCTTCCCCAGCTTGCTCAGATAACAATCCTATGGGTAGTGCAGAGTTTTTTATGATAGCTTTGCCGTGCACAAGTATTTTATGTAGAGTTACGGTCATTGGATACCACGAATACTCTTCTACGTATTTTTTGGCCAATAATTTACAAAATTCATCAAATTTATCTGCATTAACAGGTAATCCACTTGATAAAACTACTAGTATGACATGTAAGTCATCCAAAAGCCATTGTTGTAGTCCTAAAATTTCAGCAAATACTGTACGACACTTATTAGACAGGGCCATCCTTGCAGTATTTCCGTCATTAGTCGTACCCGTATTAGGCTTAACCACATCTACGAGCAGCCCTAATTTACTGCGGATTTCGTCCTGAATTTTTTTTTTATTCTCATTGACAAGAACACCTTCCGGGGAACTTTTAGGTACTCTCCATTTCTTTACAATAATTTTATAACCTAAATGTAATAAAAATTCCAAAACACGAATCCAGGCGTGCAACGGACTTATGCCATATCTTAAAAGGTTTTGATCGACAGGTTTTAAATACACAGACTCTAAATTATTAAATTCTTTAGAAGTCGCTTTACAAAAAGGGCACCGAAGTTGAGACATTGTATTAGTAATAATATTTAAGACTTTACCATCTATTATTGTCAAATATAGTTTAAACTCTGTAGATATAGTTTGACCACTTAAAGTTTTAGTATCAAATCTGTCTAATTGGTCAATTTGATTTTGTATTAATAGTTTTTCAGCCATTATTAAATCAGTCGTTTCTTTTTTATATTGAATGTGAATTGGGCGACAATATCTATACGATTGTGGAGTAGGGTTACGCCACAGAACTTGTCCACAAGTTGTTTTGATCTGCAACGGTATAAAAGTAGTTGCAAAAAGGCAACTTTCGTCATGTTCATTTTGGGAAAAGTTCTGTTTATATAGTGATTGGCCTGTACTACCGTCAAACCCCCAAGATGCTTCAAAAATACAATTTAATTTATTGGTATCTTTTCGATTACAGTAGTCAGTGAAAGTTGCGTCATACGATTGAACTAGTCTTTCGAAAGAATGAGAAACTAGGCTGGAAACTGGTATAATAGCTTCTGTATCAGATACATGGACTGGATGTAACGGGTAGCATTGTTTTTTGGCTTGGAGCACTTGGCTGTATAGAGGGAAGGCGTTAAATCCACGAGCTTTTAAATCTTGTTGTAAAAATTTGTATGTCTCTACTGAAAACTGTCTGTCAATATAAATAGCTAGTGTTTCATCTGCTGAATAAGGTGTCGGTTGCGTTCTAATTTTTGAAGCAATTTTTGTCGGTCTTGTTGGAGTCTGTACACATGAATCAAAAATAAATTCTAGGTCTTTGGAAACGCTCTTTTTTAATTTTCTACCTCCTACTTCAACAGTGCTCGCAAAGACTGATATTACTTTATTAGGGGACTCATTTTCTAAATAATCCTGCAAGCGTTTTCGAGCTCTGTGTTTCTGTCTTAAGGAAAGATCATCATATCTACTCATCGGTACAGAACCAGGAATCAATGATGAATCAGTAGAGGGGATGGAAACGGAGACAGGATATGAATCAAGGACGTGACTGGGACCAGGTTCAGGGATAGGATAGTTCGAATTGGGAATTGATTGAGATGGAAGGTCTAAGTCAAGGACATGGAAGGGACTAGGTTCAGAAACAGGACATAAATCAATGCTTGAAATGTAATCTGGGATAGAACTGGGACTAGGTTCAAGAATAGGATCATCATATCTACTCATCGGTACAGAACCGGGAATCAAAGATGAATCAGTAGAGGGGATGGAAGCGGAGACAGGATATGAATCAAGGACGTGACTGGGACCAGGTTCAGAATCAGGACATAAATCAAAGCTTGGAATGTAATCTGGGACAGAACTGGGACTAGGTACAAGAATAGAATTACTAAGAAGAGGTTCGGCTATCACACAAGACCACTGTTTACAAAAATCTTCGTTTAGCCACTTTTTGTGTTTTCTTATAAAAATATTATAATTATAATTACATTTTTTGTATAATGTTTCACATTTAGATGTAAATTTAATGATTAAATTATGCAAGTCTTTATTGGTTTGGTAAGTTAAGGGTAATGACAGAGCTTCTAAAATAATTGAAATGCGATCGCTTATATCTAAATCAGTGGGTCGGACATTTTTTCCAAGTTTTTTAGCAGCGCCGACAAGTATTTGGTACGCTTTTAATTTGGTAAAATTAGTTGTTAAAGGTTCTCCTTGCGCATTTGCGGATACTCTCGGAGACTGAAGAGCACCGGCTGTGGCGGTATCCACAGCTTCATTTGCCACTCGCTGACCAACAAGAGGGTTGGCGCCCTCTTGCTCTCCTTGCATTAAGTCAGCCGGTCGGAGCCCGGACAGACATCCCTCAACAGGTTGGGTCAACTCCTGTTGAGGCGAAGTGGTACCATGGGTCTTTAACGGCTCCATGGTGCCTCACCCCCGTTCCTCCAGAGATTATTTAACAGTAAAGGGTTTTAGTTGAAACCTAACGAGGGCGGACCCCTTCCCTTTACCAAATAATCTCCTTCATCAGATTAAAATCACTTTTAATGTCAATATTTATATTCCGATATATTAAGAAGAAGGAACCTATGCTTAAATACTTACAATTATTGCAAAATAAAAAGAACGTTCATGGTATTGTTGAATTTCTAAGTCTTTCTTATTCATTTATTTAAAACTTTAATCGGTCAGGCCCCGCGCGCATAATGATTAACACGCGCGCGGTACCTGAGCGGTTAATGTAAATGAATTGCTTAAGGTGGACTTAATTTTATAGGCATAAAAGTAATTTTCTACTAGTCAAACTTTGGATGATGCAGAGAAAAAGTTCAAGTTAATCCCACCCATATTGCACGTAGTACCTACCTATTACAAGAATAGGTTATTTGGTATTGGTTACTACTACCTCAAAAAAAAAAACAATATTTTGAAAAATTACTTCTATTTTAATTAACTTACACTAAAAGCGCAAAACGTTATTATTACGTATGACGATCATCTCTTCACAATTAGGTATTTTTTTAGAAAATATTTTGTCATTTTGGATTTGTGTCAACCCTAGGTCGTCATTTTCAAAATCCGATATCTTCGAGATCCTACTAGATATGGATTAGATATTTTGAATTTAAATGGATAAAGATATAATTAATAACAACATTAGGAAATAAAATCCATATTCGCTAAGATAAAAAAAATAAAAATAAATTACGAAATGAAGCTAAAAAATCCATAACACCCATTTGAATGCAGTTAAAATTACAAGTATTATCTTAAAATAAAGACGAAATGGTGTTTTATAATACTGTACATAAATATATTAGAATTATTCAATAGTTTTTTTTATATTAATATTTTTGTGGTTTTTCTGGTTTCCATAGAAAAATAATAAAAACGACTTTAACTTTGGTTTTAAATATAATTGAACTCTGGGTGTTCTACTCTCGCATTCCAAACATGTTAGAGCATCTATTATTGGAATAAAAAGGGCATGTCCGATTTTTAGGGTGAAAAACACACTGTGCCACGTCACAGCGTATAAACCACTAGTGCAAGAAGTCTCAGTCATGATCACGTAACCACTGTACTGTAGTCTTTAATCTGCTTGCCATATGTAGGTAATACCACAGATTAATACAGATGGTACACTCCGCAAAATCATTTAAATAAAAAGCGACTCTTGCTCCGACACGATAAAGTGCAATTCAGGTCGCACAACGTTTATTACCTACAGTTGTCTCTCTTTCTAATGCGTAACTCTTATACCTTCTGACCGCAGCAGTCCTACTGAATTGGCCTAGTGAGATATGCCTGCTGCGTACTTGTAAGTTCATACCGAAACTGCGGAGTATCCCATCTGTATCTGGTAATACGTCATTAATGTTACAATTTCGAGACATATAAGAACAAGAACAGAATAAGAAGTCATCTTCAAACCCACAAGAACCCTGTTATATAATCGTAGGTAGGTATTTTAAAGAACTAATTCGCTCAGTATTTTCTAAAACTAGTAGGTACTGTTGATGTTGTTTAATCCGACATTGTTGGCATCGCGGGTAAAACTTAGATGAGGTTGGCAGAAGAGCGTGGGGATTGGCACAAGAAAAGAGAGGTTATATGCCCAGGCAGTGGATTAAGTCGGCCTGTGGATGATTTTTAATGACGAAGCAAACTGTCATAATTTTGTTACCTATCAGATAGACTCAAAACTTTTAAATGTTTCTCTATCATCAAGAGTCACACCAAACACATTTCATGACAGTATTTTAAAGAGCTGAGTTGGCTTAATTAACGTTGTGACGCAAGACTTACATAACAAGCTCCTAGTTTCGTTAAATATCTATTATGATACAAGATTACTTCAAGATTGCAATCTTGGGGCAGGAACGCTAATGAAGCACTTTGAGATATTCTGTTTCGTTTTAAGTTTTAGGGGACCGTGTGAACCGTCAAGCTTGAATTAAGTTTAAATGATCCATTACACCTTGTCTGTTAATGATGGAAATCGATTCAAATACGAGCTAAAGACAGTATTAATTCGGTACCTGGGGGCTCGTGGCTAAGTAATAACAGCCGCATGGGTAGTTCGATCAGGTTGAGCTACGCTTGCCGCGATTGGTCCGTGGATGGGTCTAATATCTTTACATACCGAGTCCCCTCCGTGCCACGGAAAACACGTTAAGCCGTTGGTCCCGGCTGTCATTCGTGGATCTTTCGTTACGGGTCGACCAGTCTTACCAAGGGGTATCATATTACCCAGTAACTGGATTGTGGAAGTCGAATAGGCAGTCGCTTCATGTAAAATACTGGTATTCAGCTGGATCCAGTTAGACTGGAAGCCAACCCGAACATAGATGGGAAAAAGCTAGGCAGATGATGATTTGACTTTACTTCAGTTGGTCTGAGATAGTAGTGATGACACAATCCTGAACCCAGCCTCATAATTTTGAGTCGAACTTGCTAACTTCTTTATCAATTCGAATTCGAACAATTTACTTATACATTGACAAGTGCAAATGTTAAACTGACCTTTATGATTTATTTACTTATGTATCCTCTCACTGGAACGCCATACAGCAATTACACCAACAGAGCAAAAAATTTCTTCATGTGCTGCTTTCCATCCATCCTGTGCGCGGTGGACATCGAACGGACGGCGATGGATCACGCACGCTCACGCAGCGTCAAAACATTTTTCCATAATTCTATAACTCCATATTGCGCACATTCTTTGCAATTTTTGAGACTTGATGATTTTTTAAATGAAAAAAACGGAAAATTTTGGTATGTCATCCTGCCTGACAGATAATGATAGACAGATGATAATGTCATGTAAGACAGTTTGCCATTAGTACTTTCAATTTAATCACCGAGATTAAAAAACACACCTAAAATAAACCTACCTTGTAATTTCTAATGCAATCATTATCTTCGACTCTTCTTACCATTCTTCTTTTCCATTATTTAATTTAAATCTAAAACTAGTTAGCAGTTAGTTATGCATTAGGATTTTCCTCGGTCACTCCGGTAACCAACCGTGAAGAGGGGAAAGACCCAGAAACTGTGACATCGTAAAAAGTAATTTAGTACATAAGAAAATTAAATGATAAGCTTTATTATGGCAGATAAGATAATGAAGCTTTATAGCTACCTCTTATGTGGTCTAGTATTTCTTCAAATACGGTGAGCTTTCGTCAACTGGAACTAAAAAAAAAACCGGCCAAGTGCGTGTCGGACCACGCACAATGAAGGGTTCTGTAGTTGGGATGAATTTTTCCAGAACAAACTTATCATTGTAGTTAAAAAACATGTTCTCCCATACATTCCAACTGAAATGTAAGCACAATATTGAAAGATTTACCATGTTATTTTAAGACCATAGATTTCTTATAGGTTTTCCTGTAATCTATAGGCTAGATAGAACTATTTTCTGTATTTTTTTTTCAAAGTTTTAGGCTCAGTAGTTTCGGAAATAAGGAGGGAAATGGTCAAGTTTCGTTTATTATCTTAACTTTAAAACAAATTATTTAAAAATTATTAAAAAAAAAGAAATATTTTTGAGACCCTCAAAGTGAGACCTTTCATTTGATATGTACCGTGTGACACAGTTTGTAAAAGTTTTTATTTTATTTTATTATTTGCCCCCCAAAATTGACCCCCATATTCAAAATTCATTTATTTACGTAACGAGTCCGTGTTTGGGTCACAGAAATTCATATGTGTATGCAACTTAATAGGTCTATTAGATTCGGAGAAATTGGCTGTGACAGACGAACATACAGACAGACAGACACTCGAGTGAACCTATAAGGGTTCCGTTTTTCCTTTTGAGGTGCGGAACCGTAAAAAACTGTAGGTACCTGATGCAAATTCAAAGGATAAAGAAAGAAAGAAAATAGGAGGTATATATAAAGAAAACATTTATTTGAGGTAAAATGACAAGAAGTAAAAGCACAACAAATAACAAGGAAGGGAAAATATGAGTCACATCTACGCAAAAAAGTCATCGCTCAGCATAATGCTGTGACACTACGCGAGACAGAGCCACTATCGACCAGTGGCATTAATACCGATATTTTCTAAAGTCATAGAAAAAATAATACATTCTAGAGTGTACAACTTTCTCGAAAATAAAAACGTACTAGCCAACGAACAAAAAGGTTTCAGAAGAAACCAGTCAATCAATATTGCTATATATGATTTTCTCAAAAAAATTATGTCAAGTGTAGATAACAAAATACCCATCTGTGCTCTTTATTTGGACATGACGAAGGCCTTTGATTACGTTGACCACTCTATACTTATCGACAAATTAGAAAGATATGGAATACGCGGCAAAGGTATAGATCTTATTAAATCATATTTAAGCAACCGGCAACAATGCACTGAAATTACAAATATTAACATTAAATTCAAACGTGAAGTCAAACATCGGTCAAATTTTAGAATGGTGAAGTACGGTGTACCCCAAGGGAGCGTATTAGGACCCCCACTATTTCTAGTGTACATAAATGACCTGCCAAAAAACATCAACCATCCAACAGTACTATTTGCTGATGATAGTACGATAATGATAAAAAAAGACAAGTCCTACAATTACGAAAAAGAAATTAACGAAACATTAAAACAAACAATAGATTGGTTAGTGGCGAATAACTTAAAAATTAATCTAGATAAAACTAATATAATGCACTTTAATCAGCGACAACAACAGAACGTTCCGGATATTAGCCACAATGGAAAGCCAGTGACAAAAACTGATAGTACAAAATTTCTAGGACTAGTGATAGACAGTAAACTCACATGGAAGCTACATGTTGAAGAGATCTGTAAAAAACTAAACAGTTTTGCTTTTGCTCTCCATAAATTGTCCAAATTTGTAAATCGTCAAACTGTACTAATTGCTTATCATAGCTACGTAGAGTCAGCTTTAAGATACGGAGTAATTTTTTGGGGAAACTCAACAGACAAAAATTATGCTTTCATCGCACAAAAAAAGTGTATACGCGCAATCTGTAAATTACAACCAATAGACAGCTGCAAGCCATACTTTGGAACATTAAATCTTCTAACATTTCCATCCCTTTATATCTACGAGGTAGCATTGTTTGCTAAAACAAATCCACAGTTATTTGAAAAACGAGCTCCAGCTGACTCACGGTTGAGGAAAAGAGAATCAAATCTACTTTGTGTTGATCACAGCAAAACAGCCCTTCTACGCAAAAGCATCTATCGAATGGCTCCAGTTATATATAATAAAATTCCACGAGAAATAAAGATTCTTAATGTCATAATGTTTAAAAAGAAACTCAAACAATTTTTAATTAGTAAATGTTATTACTCGACAGCTGACTTTATACAAGACAAAAACTGACATGACTTTTTGTTCATTTGACTTAGGTGTTATTCGTCTATATTGTTGACTGATTACAATTTTAATTTATCCTTATATATGTTTGATATCTACTGTTATGCACTTGAATTTTTATTTTGTATTATTAGGAATGTTTTATTATTATACTTTAATTTAATTTTATTTTTTTGCTGTTACTTAATCATTATTTTTTTTTTTTTAATACATATGTTATTCTTTCCGAACACAATTAGAGAAGATAAATTTAACTATAATTATGTACCTAATTTAAATTCACAATGATTTATAAAATACTTTTGTATGCCATTAATGGCTGGTTGTAGCGAACTGTACCTACCATTTTACATCTATTGTACCTATAACTTACAAATAAATATTTCTGATTCTGATTCTGATTCTGCGCTGGTTAAGGCAAGCCAAGCCAGCCAAGTGGTAAGGTCAAGATATAAAAGTCATTGCCCACTGCTTATAATTGTCCCATGCTTTTAATATAACCACGAAATATATATATTAGTAAGTATATCTATAATACAAGTCGCCACTTTTCCTCAAACACTAAAACAATAATTACCATCGAGCGGTGGGGCCGAGTGCTCATGGTTTGTTCAACGAAATCTCTAAACGGCTTGTTGGCACCAACGGTTAGCTTTTTACCTTGGTCAGAGGCTAAGTATTGCCATACAACGTGGCAATGCCGCCAGTCTCTTGGGTTCATTACCAGCCGACAGCGATGCAGAGGAATTTTTCAAAGCCATATTTTAGTTTCTTAATAGTTTTAGTTAGGTTAGAATATTATATATTTAACTGAATTATTAATAAATATGTAAATTGATTGAGTGTTGCTAGATTAAAAAAATATAATTACCTCAATACAATTTTACAACCAACAATTTCTATCACAATCTCCCACTCCTTGCCACATCCGTCATAGCAGTGTTGGTACGTATTGAGAAAACCGGGCCAATTACAGAGATACATATCAAATGATACGAGCATGTAGAAACAGAGACATCCCCACCGTGACCGGGTTTTAATTGAAAAAGACAATTAAGGTAATTACAGCAGTGAGCAGGTGGACGTGTGACCAGGCGGTTTTGATTCGAGTTTTAGGGTCCCGTGTACAGATTTGATTGAAAAAAATTCATGTCCTTAAACGGAGGCACTTGGATGTCTTTTTTTAAATTTGACACATGCATGAATCCTTATTTTGGTTTTATGAACAATGTTTTGTTTCAATAGCAGTTTTAATAAAAAGATTTGAAAGAAAATGCGAATCGTTTGGATGGATACAGCAGATGGAGCTTACATTGTAGCAATCAATAGGGTGACCAAGTTTGCTAGCCGAAATTATGATGACAACCTTGAACACAGAACTAAGTGACAAGAGAGTACCTACCTATTGATTCTTGCGAGGTACAACACGATTTGTTAATTTTTTAAGTAGGTACCACAAACTCATAAACAATTTCAATAAACACGTGGCCGATTTTTTTGTAAGACAACTACCTATTTCTGCTTTTGCAACTTAATTATTGTTTTGAAGTACAGACGCCAGCAGGTCAACCTACCCGAAACTGTCAGATTTTCCCAATCAACCTTGAACCTAATTCTTTAGCGATAAAGTCGAAAATCTATTAAAGAAATCTGACAGATTGTATTAGCTTGATGTGCTGGCGTCTGTACCTACGTGATGTTATCGCCCGATTCCTACGAAGGATTCTACACTAGAGAACAGTGGTAGTTTAATGGTAACTGCCACGACTTACGACTTTTTGGTCGTAGGATCGATCCCAGACAGGCGCTTTACTTTGTGTTATTATTTCATCACCACTGCTCTCAAAACGGTGATGGAAAACATTGTGAGGAAAGCAGCATGACTTAGAACCAAAAATTCGAAGACATGTGACATCTACTACCAACCCGCACTGGGCCCACGTGGTTGTTTATGGCCCACTGCCTCTCACCGAGAGGAGGCCTGTGTGATCCCATCAATGGGAACATTATAGGCTGATATGTTATTCTACACTAGATTTAAATGATGACCTTGAGTGTGCTTCAATTGTCACTGAATTTGTGACAAATATTTGTGCGGTTGTACATGACGTACTCATAGGAATTGTCTCCAAAGACAACTGACCTGACCTGACCTGTCATTTATACTGATCAGTTGGATCGCCACTCGTAGAGACCAGACGGCGATATCCTGGATTTGGCGCCAATCTCAAGCTGTCATAAAATTATTCTTATGGGAATTCTTCCGAAAATATCAGCCTCCGTCGTAAACTTCATCGATACTATCATTTCATCTGCATCATTGCGAATAACGTCCCATTCATTAACAATGTCCCATTCATACGCATCCGGTGACCACACGCGGCCGGCCATTTTACGGACACTTGTCCCGTCTTTATTGGGAATTCGTGTAATTCAGTAGAACGACGCCACGCCTTTACCGGTCCACTTGTCCTGGAATGCGTTTACTTGGAATATTGTCACTTTGTTGATACAGGATGGTGAGTTGTCGGTGACGGAAACTTTAAAGATCTTTATATTATTACCAATGAGTTACAAATATTGGCTAGTGACTTTGCTGCGGAGGGACACTGATCTCTAAGATACAGGGATACCCCTAGTTTGGGGATCAGGGTTTTAATGTACTGTGCATAGCATAGCCACCTAGTTAAAAATATAGCATTGTTTTAGTAAGTTCTTCAATAAACATTTTTTTTTTAAGAAGCATCATATTGAGATAATGGAATTGCCACCTAGTAAGTAGCGTAATTGCAAGAAATCTCTCATCATCATTTCAAAGTAGTTTTTTGACTTGTGGAAGCAGTTAAAACATTGCTGTCCATTACCCTAACCATGGTTGCACACCAGGTATTCTAAAGCAAACTTAAAATGGAACTCTATCAGTAAACAACCGGGATTCCTAACATCACCGTTTGTATCCAGTGATAAATTCAAACTGCATGGATGGCTGGAAAAACACATTGGTTACGCCTGAGTTCGAACTAACGACCATCACGTAGCAAGCCAGACAAATGGGCTACTACCGTTCTCTGTGGAATTACCAAACGATAAAAAGTGAGAAGGTAATTATGATGACAGGTATTCTATTAATATTCTTCAACGTGCTACGGGAATATTTTTCTAAATAGGTACCTGTTATGGTATGTCAAACGTTATATTCCCATGATGATTGGTTTATGTTTTTATTTGCCGCAGTTGGTCCATGGATGGGTGGCCATCTTTACATACCAAAACCCCTCCGTGCTTCGGAAAGCACGGTAAGCCGTTGGTCCCGGATGTCATTCGTGGATCTTTGACAGTCGTTACGGGTCGTCAGAAGCCCGAAAGTCTGACAAGCAGTCTTACCGAGGGTGTCGTATTACCCAGTAACTAGGTTGTGGAGGTCAGATAGGCAGTCGCTCCATATAAAATACTGGTATCCACCTGAATCCCGTTTGACTGGAAGCCGTTCCAAATATATTTGGGAAAAGGCTAGGCTGATGAGATTGGTTTACGTTTTATATGCTAAAAACACGTAATTTTGCCTGTACTTAATCACAGTGCTAGTGCCAGAGTGACTGCTGGTCAAAGCTGCGTACCGGGTCTTTACAGTCATAGGCATAAAGAGTTTTACCAAAGTTCATTGTGGTCGTCTTGAGATCACGAACTAAATAAGACCCATTTACTTTAAGTAGTTACCTAAAACGAGTATGTAAGTTGACATACCAGATTCTTGGTGAGATGACTGGAATAAAATATTGGAGTACGTACTGTTATGAAAGAAAACGCTCTACAGCACTCGATTCGCACTTGTTTTTGAGTCACCGTGATCATTCGCGGCACCCATCTTGCACTGACATTTGAATGGTAAAGAAGATCATGAAGCACGGAGCATGTGCACGGTACCAACGGAGAGGTGGGTCATCTTTGATATCATTTTCATCTTCATTCTAGCATCTTCCAGTATAAGCTTCTCAACTTTTTTCTCATTTTATTGTGCAGAGACAGTAACCAGAATCCGAGCGAGGGTCTTCTTCAATAACAACAATAAAACCGTAGATAACGGAGGTGCAGAATCTTGGTGAACAGCCATCATCCTTTCTTGAATAGTTTTTTGACTTTTTCCTTGGTAAGGAATTTAGTCTGCTCGATTTTCTTCAACATTATCACGTTATCCATACCAGTGGTCGTTGACTAAGGATAAATAGCTAACTAACGTTACAACTAATTGAAATTTTATCTTTATACCTTCAGATAATGTCATTAATTAATTCATTAGTCAAATTACCCACATCATTAGTAAATCACCCCCATTCCGAGAATACATTGAACGCCCCTCGTAACAAAGATCCTTATTCAAAGTTGTCGGTGTTCATATTCTACACCTTCTATAACTCATAACTGAGTAAGTTAGTGCACATCTTGCTTCTCTTCTTACTTTGTATATTTACTTGAAATAAATCAATGCAAACCGTTTAGCTTGACAGGTTTATTTCACGCTGTGCAAATACAAAATGAATTGAGATGGGTTTAGAACTTTAGATTATTAACTGTGCAGAATAAATTTTGGTTTGGAATATGTCAGATATTTAATAAAATATTAGGAAGGATTATCTGATTCCGCTTCCTTTTTTGGGAGTACAAGTTTTTGTAAGGATGCTATTAATCAGACCTGTTGACAATCCATGATTCACATTTTACGATGCCATACAAGTAGTTAGATACCTGCTACTGATGACGCTTAATTGTTCCTGACGTGGATGATGATGACAATTGACGCATAGCTGGGAAAGAAGAACCTGCTTTACAGTGGTACACCAAATACCAAGAAATAAGTTCAAAAACTGTGTACCACAAGTTGATCTTTATAGTGGGGAGACTGTCTAAGTACTGTGATAAAATAAACAGTCGATGATGATGCTACTTCTAGCATATGTGATAGACTGATTATGACGCAAATAAAAAAAGTCGGGACAAGTCGTGGTTTGCCTGGTTCGAACGAAGTTGATTTCACTGTACGTATATTATGTATTAATTACAGAGCCATCTAGTATGGTGCCAAATTACAAGACGCAATAGAACAAAAGCACCAAACATTCAGATGGCGTGGTTGATTAAGATACCACCTATCATGCCGCAGGTCGTGGGTTCGATTCCCATCCCGGACAAACATTTGTGTGCATGAACATGTCTGTTTGTTCTGAGTCTGCATGGGTGTAATTATCTATATAAATATGTATTTACAAAAAAAAGTAGTGTATGCAGTACGAGTATATCAGTTATGTGGTTTACACAGTACAAGCTCTGCGTAGTTTGGGATCAGATAACCGTATAGAATAATGTCTCAGGATATTATTATTATTATTCATTTTTAGATTTTATTGCTGTGAGTTCGGGGAAGTCCAAATAAGACGTCATTATACTTTACTAACTTCGACTTATGGAGTATTACTTTCGAATTTTGAGTTATAGATTTTTTGTAGTTTACTTAATTCGAGATACCGAGTTTGAATCGACTTACTGAGGATTACGACTTAACGCGGTTCGAGTTATCGAGATTCCAAGTATCTACACTTTTTCGTTAGTGACGATTTCTACCTTTACAACGAGTTTACAAATATCTCAGAAATACGAATATTTTAAACACAGAAATACCTTGTTGATGTAGACAAGACAAGACAAATCCATGTAAGATTTCTCAGACTTGAATCAATGCCTAGGTTTATTCCCATTTGGGAATAAACCTAGGTACTAATAATTTGCATATTAAAAGGCATTGCATAAAAACCGTTTAAAGGACTTACTAGCATCATCAATGTGGTTACTAAGATTGGTTGGCAATACTTGAATCAATTCTACAACTCAAATATTTTATGGTCATTAGCCAGTAAATCTGTTCTGGATAGTAACATTCAACTTATCAGCTGCCAATCTCTTCATCTCAAAAACTCTTCGATTTCTATAACATTTCACAGTGCGAGGGCACGTCAACGACCCCACGTGGTAAGCTTAAAACGCGTCTATAATTAGCCAATGCTCTCGCTCTGGTTTCTGTCGCGGCCGCTGTAAAAATTAATGTAAACAAATACAATCTCTCACGCCCGGGTGGGCTGACAACCGTACAGATTTAGATGGTCATCGAGACCAATGAATTCTGAAGCATCTTGACGTGTATCCAATTTGGTCAGGCTGTATGAGTCATTGGTTATTTTTTTTCGGGGTACCGTTTGTCATTTGTGCTTTTGTTTGGATTACCGCTGGAGTCATTATACATGTAGTATCGACGTGTGGTGATTCTTTTGTTTTTTTTTTTAATGTTAAAATTTTTAAAACTTTAGTGAGATTTGGGATTTTACCAATAGAGTAGAGCCTCATAAAATGACGCTTATAAGGACATTAGTGTCCTTACATAATCATTCATATCGCACATCAAGTTTCGTAAAAAGTTTAGTTGTATAGTGACGTCTTTGTCACTCATGTCTTTGTGACAGTCTCTTTCTAAAAATCTAGGTGTCATTGTCTTCTTCTTAGCGTCAACATTCTCCTGCCCTTATCCCAATTTATTAGAGGTCGGCGCAACATGTGGTTTTCTTCCACACTTCTCTATTAGTCGTCGTCTCGGTAGTCACTCTCACACACCTTTCTAGCGATATCATCTTTCACACAGTCAATCCATCGTTTCTTTGGTCTTCCCCTACTTGTATAGCCATCTACATCAAAACTTTCCTGACTAGATTTTCCTCATGCCTCTGCATCACATGCCAATACCATAATTATCCTTTTAGGGGATCATTATACTCATCATTAGGAACAGCTTTTACTGTGGGACCAAAACTCAAATCGTGAAAAAAAAAAAAATCGGCCAAGAGCGAGTCGGACTCGTGCACCGAAAAAAAAGGTGTGCCATTTAGAGACATCGTTTTATTTTTCCTGTAATCTTTACATATAATTCTATCATATAGAATAATTTCAGATTTTTCTCTATGCAAACTTCGGAGATAAGGGGCTGGCAGAAACGGTATATTTTTTTTTACATTTTTCATCAAAAGTCGAAAACCATTCGGTTTAAAAAAAAGAAAAATGTTTGAAAATGGGCAAACAGCGCTCTTTCATATGATACCCCATATACCCTAGTAGCCCCACTTCGAATTTTTCAGAATTTAGTCCCTGTTGCAAAAAAATATGTATTTATTTCTTTCTTATTTGCAAAATAGTTGGGCACTGGCGTGTGCTAGCTTACCAAAAAAAAAAAAAAAATAGATACATATCACTCATATTCATACTACAAAAAACGCTTTTTGGCGCTCCTGAAAAGGTTAACTTTTTTGGATAGTGACAGTATTGGTTTAAGCGTGCGAAATGTTCCCTACACAGCAGATTTTTTTCGCGATATCAGATTTAGTCCCATACTAAAAGTTGTTCATAATGGTGAGGACAAGGACCCCTTAAAAGGATAACGGTGTTTACACTTACACCCTGTATAAGAGGAAGTCTTTGAGAGAAATATGTTTGGCGATGTTTACGCCCGAGTACCCTACATTGTCATCCTAAGATCAATTGCATTTAAATTTACCACTCTTGCTATGGTTTCAAGTGTGGCTCGTGGCTGAATAACAGCGGCACGAGTCGTTCGAAGGTTAGGCTACTTGCCGCGGTCGGTTCGTGGATAGGTGACCATCCATAACATATCGAGACCCCTCCGTGCCTCGGAAAGCACGTTAATCCGTAGATCTTTGACAGTCGTGACGGGTTGTCAGAAGCTCAAAAGTCTATCAACCACTCATCGGGTATCGTGTCACCCAGTAACTGGGTTGCGGACAAGCTGACGCTCCATGTTAAATACTGGTATTCAGCTCTATGCAGTTAGATTGGAAGCCAACCCCAATACAGTTGGGAAAAGGCTAGGCAGATTTATTTGATTGCTATGGTTTCAAGAAGAATAGTACGTATTGCTTGCTTCAAGTTCTGCTATCTTTTGAACTTTTGATTTCATCATACAGTCAAATGGACTCTTTTGCAACATTATTAAAATCATCAAGTTTTTTTGATCTGCACTCGCGTTTCAAATCGACACATGTTTAATTTTAAACAATCTGAATTAAATGTCGGCTCATGTCTTTATACACTGATCTTATTTACTCGTATAACTAGTTACTAAATTTCTTTGATCTCTCTAAGTGTTTTGCTGACGGCTGTAACGTGACGTTGGATAGGTACCTTGTTTTTGCTTTAATAAGAATCTTGTAGCGGCTTTTTCTCTTTGAAAAATATGGTATAGACATGAAAACCACCTATATTTAGCTTGTTTACAAGACCTTCGATAGTTCATGGTAAGTGGTAAGTGCCGTAAAAGAACGAAAGATGACTTCATCCTTCAAAATTAAGAAATTACCTTGTCTGCATCAAACATCTTCATCAATTAGAATCAAATCAAGAGTTTGAAGAATTTGACTGCTGGCCGGGACATCTGTATCAATGCAATGTCCCTGTGTTAAGCGGTCAAAATGAAAACGAGTGTAATTTTAGGTACTTGTGGTTTGTCGAATAATGAATTTTGATGCTCACTTATTTCTTGGACTAAGGCCTGATTTTTCAATAGTCAGATAACTCTTATCTGAAGAATAAGTACGACAGTGTGACATATTATATTTTCTATGCAAAAGCTGTCAAACCGCCAATAATAAGAGTTATCTGACGATTGAAAAATTAGCCCTTAGACTTCTTTTTTTACACTAGCTTGCGGTTAGTACAAAGGCCGACTTAGAAAAAAGGAAAAAGTAGTAAAAAAGGAGCAGTAATTGTCATCTTAAGAAACCTAATTATACTCATTATACAATCTTAACGTCTTATGTGTCTCATCGACATTAAATTTCACAATACCCTCATTTTTATGTTCTAGTCAATGCATTTCATTGACCAATCAGCTGTCACGTCAAAGGAAAACATAATATGTAACACTAATTGTTCGGGCTTGTTATAATTATATCAAGTGTATTGGCAAAATGGCTAGGAACATTCAGTGCTATAGTAACACGAAATATGATATCCAATGCTGCTTTTACATGCAAGTCAAACATAAAACACGTAACAAAATCAACAATGTATATCGAACAACTTCAAAATGGCCGCTCTTGTACAGTCGTGAAAAGTTTCATATTAGATCCGCAGTACACGACACAAAACGGAAGTTTTTGCGCAATACACTGGCAGGCAGAAACAATTAATGCACCCAAGTGTACATGAGCCCGTTCACGCGTCATGCCCACAGAAGAAAGTGAGCTCGTTACGACACGCGTGTTATTTATTTTGCACTGAGGTGTACTGTTTTGTTCTAATTAAGTTAAAGGTGAATAGTATTTTAATTTGATGGCACGTCTTGTATGAAATGCACATCGGTGCAAAATTAATGAGACAGTTTCGGAATTAAAGTGCAATAAGAATGTGTATCCGTTTTATGAAGTTTATACAGAACATGATGGTTTTTATTCTTATTTTGTAAGTGTTTATCTGAACAAATGAAAATCCAATCACCTTAAACAAGCTTACAAGCACTGTTACAATAGAATAGAACATTTTTTTTTCTGGCACTATTAAGTGTGTCGGTGTAATCAAAGCTACAGAAGTGAATGCAGGACTAAAGGTTACAAGTTTGAGATAAGATAGAGTCTTTGCCCAAGTAGCTTACGGCTTGACATCTGCTATTCTGGCATTTCCAAAGGTGAACAGGTGAAAAAAGCTCCAATATAACTGAGTATGGCGTGAACTTGCAAATTAAAATAGAAGAGTAAGTACGATAAGTGATCATTTTACGGAGAAGCTAGCGAATACCAGAATGACAGCAAATAGCAATTTTTTTTTTGGCTGATTAATATATTTTTAAACTCAAATACAAAGCATTTATCTATACCTACTAATAATAAAGCTGAAGAGTTTGTTTTTTTGTTTGTTTGTTTGAACGCGCTAATCTTTGGAACTACCAGTCGGATTTGAAAATATATCTTTGCATTTTATAGCCCAATTCTTGAGGAAGGCTATAGGCTATTTAACATCGCGATATGACCCTTAGGAAAAGGCAGAAAGAAGACGTAGCAAAAACGATGTAAAAACGCGGGCAGGCGATGCGATGCGACGCGGTGGGTCGGGGGAACGAGAAATTTTACGCGGAATAAGTCGCCGGCAGAAAGGTAAAGCTACTTGCCCATCCCAAAGCGTAATAGGTGTTCTAGAGATTTTAACCAGAAGTAGTATTAACATGTAACCTTCACGGATTTAAGTTGATTACGAGACAAACATGGCAAGAACAACATAAAGGTCAGGTCAGCGGACAAACAGAGTAGGTATATATAAAAGTATGTATTTTCAAATATCATCATCGTCGGTCATAGTTTTACAGAACTATAGAAAAGTTATGGAGGTCAGATAAGCAGTCGCTCCACGTAAAATACTGGTATTCAGCTGCATCCGGTTAGACAGGAAGCCGACCCCAACATAGATGGGGAAAAGCTAGGCAGATGATGAGTTATACCGAACGCGAACTAGTCATCCCAAAGTAGTAAACGTCCTTCCGACGACGTTTACAAGTACTATCGACAAAACGGACGCCTTTACACCTTAAAGTTGATTTTTGTGTACATTGATTCATTGAAAATACCCTGCCCCAATGGCCTTTTATTTGACTTTGTCATAAGTACAGTTGCAGCTTGCAAGCAACATTGTTTCAAAATTGGAAAGGCGTAGCTTTTGTCGATCGTACAGACGCCAGCACATCAAGCTACTACAATCTGTCAGATTTATTTAATAGATTTTCGACTTTATTGCTAAAGCATTAGGTTCAAGGTTGATTGGGAAAATCTGACAGTTTCGGGTAGGTTGACCTGCTGGCATCTGTACCTACGGAGAAGAACAGGCAAGAAACTCCACGGATATATTTTACAGTGTACAGTGATAAAAAAGGGTCCAGTCAATGTAGCGAGTATAATATAACTTGCATGTAAATGACATCAATATACAACTCACTCGGTTGCTCTGAAAACACTTGCAACACCCACACACCAAGAACCTGACACTTAAACACTAAACACGCCATAAATCATACAAGAAAAGTAAATAAACAACATCTAATTTAACTAAATAGTTTAATTTATTGGTCGTAAGTCGTTGCCGACGTTTATAATGTGATGTTTAACGCCAAACAGAATAAAAAGGCACTAATTGACTTAAATCAGTTGTGACAAACACTACCACTGGAGATGTGATAAATGCGGGACATTTCCCATTAAGAACTTGTCAATTGAATTTGAATCTTTAGTTTGTAGCATAGAGTGTTAGTTTGTTTTCTTACAAATTGGGAGAAATAGGTATAATACGGGAAGTCTTAAATATCTTGTTTCGTCGTTTATTGAGATTGATTTTAATTAATGTGGGTGTGTGTTAAATGTAAAGATTGAGATTTTATAACGCTGTAACTTTAATAATATATTGAATTTTACTACATAAGTGCATAGATGCATCTAGAGGGTGCTCGGAAATTCGACCTATTTCTTGAAAGGGTCATCTACATGGCACGTAAAAAGTTGTACTGAACAAATTTTTAAGTGCCATGCACTACAGACTGTTCGGAAATTCGACCTGTTCCTTGAAAGAGGTTACTAGAGGTCATTTCCAACAAATTAAGTCTATCAACAAAGGGTCGAAAATTATTTTTTTTTTCAAGTAAAACACGTCTAAATGAAAAGAAAAGGTTTTCTTTACACCTTCTATTTCTGAAATTATGAAAATTTTGAGTATGTGTTTTTTTAATAAATGTTCACTTATTTATTCAGTTTATAAAATCAGAAATAAGTGCGAGAGAGAAGTAGTTATTTTTAAATCATTGGATTTGGTGACCAGTCTGAAAATTTGGACAATAATCTAAAATCCTCCATAACTCGGAAACCATTAATTTTCGACCTTAGTTGGTAGGGCTTAATTTGTTTGAAATAACCTCTAGTACCCTCTTTCAAGGAACAGGTCGAATTTCCGAACAGCCTGTATAGTGCATGGCACTTAAAAATTAGTTCAGTACAAATTTTTACGTGCCATGTAGATGACTCTATAGATGCACTAAATCCTACATACCTACTTTACTCTCAGTTACTCAGCAAATACAAACTCCTGTCCCTTAGCTCAAGAAGAAAATACCTTAAAGCCAACATTTTATATAAAACTTTCAAAAATAAAAAATAAATAAATAAATCGACTTCAAAAAGAAATTAACTCAAAAATTAAAGTTATTTCATGAAAATAACTTTAATTTCGGAAGTCGGTGTCTTAGTTTTGCCACCAAGCTGTATCTTAGTTTTTGCCACCGACTTCCGAAATTAAAGTTATTTCATAATTTTGAGTTAATTTCTTTTTGAAGTCGATTTAATTTTTTTTTAATTATTTTTTATTTCATAATTTTTAATTTTTAGTAAAACCCGGAATATTTGTTTGTAATAAGTAGTCAATATAGTTTTGTTATAATATTGCACTAGAATTTGACCAAGGTTTTGAGATGAGATTTCCCTTTGACACCACACCCGTAGCTCGTATCAATAAGCCAGGCCGTCACACTTACAAGTATTAGTCCATTATCTTGAAAACTACTGAACCGATTTTCATGAAATTTGCACTGTTCCCTAAGTTGAAGTAAATGTAAGCTATTAAAAATAAAATGGTCATGATCCGATTAATAGTTTCGGAGAAATGCGTGGACAAACATACAGACATACATACATCTATAAAATTTTGTACATTTGTTTGGAAGCCCTAATAGATTATCATATTATTATGTGAATATATTGCAGTTCCAATAATATTACATTCATACGTGTCGCTAAAAATCTAAGTAACATGATTTGTTACGCTGTACCTAGAACCTTTCACAGGCGACAGGTACGCGCAGGTACTCCTTTTGCGGTGAACTCTTGCCGAACGAATTCTGGCGATGGCGAGCTTTCACATGTCTGCCGCGCGCCGTATCGTTGACAGGGTAAGTGGGTAAATGTGTAAGGTAATCAGGGTTAAGTGTAAACAGTGGCAACATTTTAAGGAGTCATTGTACTCATAATTGGACCTAGTTATGCAGAAAGCAGCCATAAGGCACTTTTTCCAAAAATGAGTTATAAAACACAGTCATACTAATCTCGACATTTTTCGCAAAAATAGCCATGTCGATATCTCTATTTATCACGGAGATATGAGCCGTCAAATGCAACCTTGTCCAAACATCCATAATGCAACCATCGACAGAAAAATGCTTAAAACTCTGTTGGTACTGTTCGCGACCTGGCTGCTTTCTACATAACACGGTCCAATTATGAACGACTTTTACTATGGGACCAAACCTGAAATCACGAAAAAAATCAGCTGTCAGTTAATTTTGACGAATTATGCGAACATAAAAATGTACTGAACAGCTGACTTTTTTTCCAAAAAAAGTAATTAAAAAAATCAAAAAACCCGCTGCGGTAAAAAATGGGCTTGTTTTTAGCTCTTTAGCTAAAAATAAGCGCATTTTTTAAATTAAATAAAAGTGGGAAGCAGGCGGGACCCATTCCATTTTTATATTTTCAACTCAAATGGGTCCCGCCTGCTTCCAACTTTTATTTAATTTAAAATAGGCTTGTTTTTAGCTGTTCAATTTTACCGCAGTCGGTTTTTTCTTTAGTTTTTTTTTTTAAATTACTTTGTTTTATTTAGGTATCAAAATCTGCATGTTTTTCTCACAAACTTTAATTCATTCTCCATCATTGATTTCATCACTACCCATAAATTGGCTCCTACTACTTACCTACCTGAATTCGTCATCCAAAAATATAACTTAATCACCAAACCTTCAGACAAAACATTTCAGTCTCCAGGCAATCAAATAAACGTGGTTTAAAAAAATAAATCGGCTTTAATTCGGTGTAAAACGGACGATTGTCTTCTGTTGTTTGTCATTAATCTAAAATAGCTGCAGTGGGCTTGGGATTTATCGAGATGTTTTTACAGTGGGACATGTGTTGGTGCTGTCACCACACGAACGTTTGTTAAGGGGATGCTGTATGGATACAGAAAGCTGTATGAGTTTCTTAGGACCGACTTTTTTACTCTGCTTTTACTCTCTGAGGCTGATTATCCAATAGTCCCTTAACTTTTTTTAAAGAATAAGTATGGCGGTTTGACAGCTTTAACTAACTGTATTGGGGTCGGCTTCCAGTCTAACCGGATGAAGCTGAACATTTTATATGGAGCGACTGCCTATCTGACCTCCACAACCCACTTACTGGGTAATACGATACCCCTTGGTAAGACTGGTTTTCAGACTTTCGGGCTTCTGACGACCTGTAACGAATGTCAAAGAACAATGAATGACAACCGGGACCAACGGCTTAGCGTGCGGCAAGCGGATCGACCCGTGCGGCATACAATTCTAAATACATGCATTCTGTAAAGATGCTACATGATTTTTACCTTTTTCTTAAAATACAACAGAGTTTAATTTACATGAGAATGAATAAGAAAATTATTTAAAAAAAAACTGGGTTGAATACAGGAAAAGTGTTGAAAATGTTAATAGTGAAAATAAGCGAAATATAGAAAACTATTTAAACATTAAACAGCGTCAAAGTATTTGCAAAAAAAAAACAATAAAAAAAAATCAGTTCAGATCTTTAGGCATTAAAATTAAACTATAGAATAATACTTAAAGTTCTTCATGAACCTGCATTTATCGTCCATCTTCTTTCTTTACATCTTCAGCTTTAAACATGGACATTTTCACCCATTGTAAATTCACTTTAACCCTGCCGCTGCCGCCAACAGCGTTTGTCACGTTGCCAACAATGTCAACAATCTTGATCTGACATTCAGCTCATTTGTCAACTAATTGCTGAGACCACCCTGAAACTAATGGATAGTCAATTTCACTACCAACTTCATTAAGTTGCCAGAATTGTTTTAATTCCAGAGATTACGCAAAAACTTCGCTCGTAGTGGCTTCCAGTTGGAAACTGGCGAGTTTACACAGCGTTTTCGTTTGTCATCTTTTGGTGAATAACTTCAAAACCAAGACCTTAATGGTCTGAAATTGTCAACAAGCATCGGGTAAGCGTGATGATCAAGCTTGTTTCATCTCCTTGTGAGAAGTGTACTTGGTCCTGTAATTAGAAAAAATAGATACCTAATAACTTTACATTTAACGAGGCTATTTATATTTAAAATGAACAATCATTACTTTAAAAAAAATATTTTATTTGAGACACGCACAGGAACTACAAACAGTAAAGATTGAAAAGGACCTTATAAAACTAACAAAATAAAAATAAAAAAAACAAAACTAAAAATTAAAAAAATGACCGGTGTGAGGCCAAAAAGGCTCCTATCTCAGCATAAAGCTACGATATTAAATAAAGAATATAACCTTTTTTTCAAATTCTTCGCTACTTTTCTCCAGTTGTAATATAATTTTCATAATAAAATTTAATCTCTTAACCGTTCATCACGTAGTCGCGACTGCTCTCGTCACTGTTTGTCACAGTGCCAACTGTCAACAATATCAATCTTTTTTTTTTTCTTTAATTTCATCAAACAGGAAGTTCCTTTGTTTACTTATCACCGAGACCACCACGAAATTAATGGATCAGGGTGGCGCCAGTAACTTCATTAATAATTACATACTAATTTTATAAAATTTTCGTATTTTCTGTTGTAATTTCGATTGTTATCTTTTCAAATTCATTTACATTTTGTCTGAGCTTTGCTTACGTCATAAAATCCGTAATTTTCATCGAAAATGCTCCATTATTGTTATTTTGTTCCATTTTCATGCTTCATTCACCTTAACCGTTTCGCCGCCGCCGTGGCACAACTTGTCACCGTGCCAACATCGTCAACAAGCCCGATCTGTCATTCGGCTCATTTGTTTACTAATTGCCGAGATACCGACTCGACATTAATGGATTTTGTCAATGGCTCCGCGTTGCTAACAAATTAAACGTTTGATGTGGTTTGTCTGTCATTTGTTTATTTAAAATTGGGGGGAGGGTGACATTGACAAGGTTTGGTTTTTGAATAAGGAAATTTTAAGTGATTTTGTTTGGGAGTGATTAATGTTAGGTGTTTTTTTTTTACATTCATAATGTTTCTAGTGAATAAAGGTCACACGTAATGTATCTTTATTGAGTTAGAATAAATAAAAACTCAACTAATACAATAAATAAAACATTCAATCATAACTACACAAAACCGTTCCGCTTAAAATAAAAATATTAAAATGTTATTGCCGAAAGTAACGTTCTTCAAGATATGTTTATTTTTATAATTAATCGTTCATGTTTTATTTAATTCTATACTCTTTTGAACCAATGATTTTACTTTTGAAATAAGAACGCCTATGCGGCCGATGAAGTCCCTTATTCATTGACAGGCAACCTTAGATTAAAAAAAAAACCGGTCAAGAGCGAGTCGGACTCGCGCGCCGAGGGTTCCGTACCATCGTATATAAAAAAAGTGTGCTATTTAGAGACATCGTATTTTTTCCTGTAATCTTTACATAAACTTCTATCACACAGAATAATTTCAGTGTCATCCCTATGCAAACTTCGGAGAAAAGGGGAGGGGGGAGGTATTTTTATTTACATTTTTCATCAAAAGTCGAAAACTATGTGGCCTAAAAAAAAAGAAAAAAATGTTTGAGAATGTGCAAACAGCGCTCTTTTATATGATACCCCATGCCCTAGTAGCCCACTTCGAATTTTTTAGACCCCCTTTCAGTCCCTGTTGCAAAAATATAAATACATTTTATTTCTTTCTTATTTGCAAAATAGTTGGGCAAACGTCATCTAAAACTATTCCAAAATTCAAGTTGATAGCAATAGTTCTTGAGATATCTAACTGTGACAGACGGACAGACGTACAGACTGAGTCGCACCATAAGGTTTTCTTTTTACCATTTTGGTACGGAACCCTAAAAATGCAATATTTCATGGACGCCAAAGTAATATAAACGGTTGGAAAAAAATATAGTTGTAAAAAAAAAATATAGTGTAGTAGGACTGTGCATGTATTACAAGTTCTTTTTGTGAGAGTTATGTAACGTTTTGCTTCTTATCAAGCTAGTAATAACAAAAGGACGCTAGACTAGAACTTTTAATAGTGAAAATTATTAACTGAGAGGCTATAAAAACTAGATGCAAGCAGTTTCAACAAAGTAAGAGGGGCCTGTGGCTAACTAATAACAGCCGCATGGGTCGATCAATCAGGTTAAGCTACGCTTGCCGCGGTTGGTCCGTGGATGGATGACCATCTTTACATACCAAAACCCCTCCGTAACTCAGAAAGCACGTTAAGCCGATGGTTCCGGCTGTCATTCGTAGATCTTTTACGGGTCGTTAGAAGCCCGAAAGTCTGACAACAAGTCTGACAACCAGTCTTACCAAGGGGTATCGTATTACCCAGTAACTGGGTTGTGGAGGTCAGATGGGCAGTCACTCCATGTAAAATACTGGTATTCAGCTGCATCCAGTTAGACTGGAAGCCGACCCCAAGATAGTTGGGAAAAGGCTAGGCAGATTGATTTTCAAGCAGTTTCAATACATCCGCAAAAAACTTATAAATAAAGCGTTTTACGCTGTAAAAAAAAATTAAAAAAAAAACTGCGATAAAGTAAGAAAACAATTTCAATGATAACTTCGCATACACATCTGGCCATATAATTTATACTCACCTGTCCCAAATCCAAGATTTTATTACCACCACATCTATTTCGATGGCTATCATTCTAGAGGAAGTTCGTCATCTCGTCATCCGAATGACATACGTCTGTTTCTCTCAACATAAACAAACCTGCCCTCGATCGTGTTCCGAGAAACTTTTACATCGTTTTAAAAACATTTTTCCAGGAGACACTTCTCAGGCGCTCTGTGATCGTCTCGTGGTTTCACTTTATTGTAGGTATCTATTTTTGGTCGAAAGTGTATCGAGAATGTCTGTTTAGTTTAGGTTACAAGATGTTCCATTGTTTAGAAAGTATAGGTTTTTGAAGATTAACAATGGTTTTAAAAGGAGAAAGGTCGTTTTCGTTCTTGTTCATGTTAATATGCACCATAAACAAGATCATCTGTTTCAGACGACTTAAATCCTAAAGCATTCCAACTTTCAGACTAGAAAGACGTGTTTGTTTCCACAATGCGTTCCATGGATATAATTAGAGATGCAAGTGTTAAGCATCCTTCCTCGATACGCTTCGACGTTTGTTTGTACGACCAGTGGCGTCCCGACGTCGTCGCCGGCGCCGCCTGCCCGATTTACATCACACACCTTCGACAGGGTTCCATTTATCAGATCGGAAACACACGACTTTCAATTCAACACCACAAACAATAAGACCGAGATTGCGGGCCGAGAGTGTACCTTGCGGGACGCTGTAATAGAAATAGTACAGCAAATACATGTCCAGGAAATTAGACTTTGTTTACTTTACGTCAGAAGACATACTCCTTTGTTCGTCGCCGTTTCGTCACAGATGGAAGACGGCAAATGGCTCGGAGGCGCCTCTGTCGCCTACGCTGCACGCTTCAAATGTTGTTTATAGTAGACGTTGACATGAGCAAATTCGTCAGCGGAAGAAACCACATTTAGGACGGACGGGGCATAAATCCCGCATGAGTGACAAGTAAAACTTTATAGCACTATAAATTAGTAGATGTATAACCGGACCAAAATAGGACGGACGTTATTGGCGTTGATACCTAGTTGTAAACTGTGAGCTGTCGCACGCGGTGTGACTTTACGATTGTCTTCTTCCACTA
Source organism: Dicycla oo (assembly GCA_948252095.1). Lineage (NCBI taxonomy): Eukaryota > Metazoa > Arthropoda > Insecta > Lepidoptera > Noctuidae > Dicycla > Dicycla oo. Next base: position 20,811,881 of record OX411726.1, on the reverse strand, counting down.
TTGTTGGGAAATTATGTTCTCTTCTGTACGCCCACGCGTTTCAGTATATTGTTTCTATGTCATCGTCGAATTCTTTGCTGCTAACATGCTGAGATATCACTATTTCAATATTATCATTTATTGGAAAAGTTGTGTTGTTAACGTTGTCTTTATCATCTTAATTAATAACTTAAACCTCCATAGCATAATTCCGAATACTATCTTTCCAAGAAACCATTTTTTCTACGCAGATAATGGGCATACACTTCATTCCCTCCAACTCTTACCCTAACTGTACGATTTTCTTCATTATGAAGATATATACCCAGATGGGTTAATGGAAGGCCCGGAGCGTTCACTAACGTTACTGTCGCCTCATTTCATTACCTTGATGCTAATGCATCGGTTTGGTGGATTGCCAGTTTAATTTATATGCTGTTTATGCCTCGGGATGATAAATGATTCGAGTCATGTATTCTTGTCATTGAGAAGTGATGGTTTTTTTGAGCTGATTGTTGATTGTTTGAGTGGTATGTTGAGTGACGTTATGTAGGACTTGATTTTTAAGAATGTTAGTACAGTTATATCCTTTTTTATTTTGGGTATATTTACTATAGCAACAATCAATGTCACTGAGTGATAGTCAATCTATTTTGCTAGAAAATCTGTGGTTACTTTTGGCGTTTTAAGATCGGTTTTGGCAGGCAAGTGTGTCTTATAATAATGCATATGACAACTTTTAAATGTTTGTACCTACATTGAAACGATTGCAGTTCTTCATTGATTGTCTCCAGTTCTCGACGACTATCACGATAAGTAAATGTTTACACAGTTATGAAGTGTCTTTATATGTTTAGCTATTTTTAATTATTTTTACTCGTTTACACATAGTCCTTCTCAAATTACCAAACCACGGCCAAGTTTTCACCTTTGTGATACTCTCATTAAAAGTTTATTTTTGAATTTTCGACATTTAAAAGTTCCTTGACGTCATTGCGAATAAAATAAAAATAATGCACAAAACAGTAGACGTTACGACTAAACACCGGGGCATTTTATATTGTTTAGTTTCACTGTGACACGAAGCTCGTAATACATTTTTTTATCGCCTAATTAACTTTTTGTCAAAGCGTAACTTTTTTTTGACGTCCTAACAGCTTCTGACAAACGTCCAAAAAGTTTTTAAACCTCTGTTTTCATATTAAAAATGATACTAGTCATCTCATATAATGTCATAACATGTTTAATACGCAGTAACAGATGTGAGCTGTGTAGAAACGTGTGAAAAACGTATAAAATGCTCGTAAAAGAATTAGTCTGTCCACTAAAGTCACTTTTAATGAAAACAAAGTTGCTTCGAATATTTCAGATGTTACTGTTATTTTGTGTTAATTTATTATTTGGATTGCTTGTGATGTCTCGGTTGGTATTTATTATAAGATTGATAGACCGTCGTCAGATGTCTTTTGGTCGTAATGTCGGACGGACATACGGACGGATGGCCTGAAATATCTCAAACGATGTTTGTTGACAGTGACTGCGTTCAGGACATTACACAAGTGACAAATTTAGACATTTTTGTTACTTCACACAATGTTCCCTTATGTTCATTTGTTTACATGTTAGTTCCGTAAACTTGAAGGCTGTGACATGTTTTCGTTTTTTTGATAAACTTTGTTTTACAGATGTCATCTGTTTTTAGCAGAATATTCTTTTATCATCAAGATCAATGGCAGTATTATAACTAATCTGATGGGGTTCGCTAGGGCCGATGTCTGCCAGGGTCGTGGATTGTTTGAAGGAACACGGGTGGGTTTTAGTTAGTAAATGTCTGACACGCCCTCCCGCTCCACCCAGAGCGGGAGAAGTTTATTGATGATTGATTGTGCCACCCAAAAAAGGCAAACTATAATGAAGCACATTTGAACCATTGTTGGTATCGTTTGAAGATACTTTTGAAAGCAAACCACGAAAACGAACAATCAAATTACACTTAAATCAATGCTTTCATAGTAAAAGCAACAACGGTAACCACTTACCACAGCGAGACCGTAACACCATGTACCTACACCATCAAAGGATTCAAACTTTTTACAATGTGTGTGGTCCCTTTCTTCAATAAGAAGGTATACGATAGAATCCAAATAGTCCTTAGCCAAGTAAAAATGATTTGGATTCTTTATTTAAAAAAAAATCTCTGATGAGTTACGAGAGATTTTCTCAAGTTTATCTTGAAGATGTTATCCCTAACCTGGAAACAGAAACTGTAATTAAAAATTCCCCAATATGAACTTGTGTTCATCACCGCATCATACACATAAAGCTATATTTACACTACCGTATGCCTCGGACTTGACTTACTTCGCCTTTATGACTAGACCACCCGTACTTCAATTGGTCCGATCGTTAAGACACTATTACAAGTAGCAGGCCAGCGGTTTTGGGTAATATTTTACTAACACGAACAAACAAGCCTCGTTTGGGTGTTTAACGATGCTTTGTTTTTAATTTTCTTTTATTAGACTAATTTTTGAGTGATGACGTGTGGAGCGTATTAATTAAGAATTTAGAATACCGAGATGCACTAACTGAACTTAGGTTCACTTTCACCATACATCACTAAACGCGTTTAACGCTAAATACAGTTAAAACATCATTCTGTCTCCGATATCTTCAAACAATTGAAAGAAACGGAGCGATGTTTTAAATTCGTTTAGCGTTAAACGCGTTTAGTGATTTCTGGTGAAAATGCACCTAAGTACTGATCAACAAATACATGGTCACTTGGAAAAGATTATAGAGGAATTTATATCAGCTGAAGTACTTATTATCTTTATTTAAACTCAGGGAAATAATGGGCTGATTTTTCAATAATCTGATAGCTTTTATACGAAGAATTAATATGACGGTTTGACATATTTTCTGTACAAAAGCTGTCAATTCGCCATATTTATTCCATAAATAAAAGTTATCTGACGATTGCAAAAGTAGTAATGCCCGGTTTCTGAAAATTTCTTATACGAAGTTTAAACTCTTAATAGCTATTGATTCGACAAAATTATCTATTTAAGCGATTTCCTTCCTCAAGCTCGGTATTTGAGGTCCTTAGATAAACCCTCGATAGTAATTCACTCGACTTTTAATCTAAATTCTTCCTTTAGGAACACGATATCTTAGGTACCAATAACCACTATCGAATGGATAAGCTCCGTTTAAAAACCTCAGAAACCGGGCTTTAGTCAAGCTAATGGACTACCAAGTTAAATTGTCCGTTTATTCAAATCACAACTGTCATTCTTTGACAGTTGTATGGATTGGCTATAGGCAGCACGGCAAATTGATGTACGGTGTCAATGTGCTTAACAAATAATTTCGTTGACTGTGCAGACAATGATGAAAAATCTGTAAATGTCTTACCAAGGGATATCAAGATACCCAGTAGGTTGTGGAGGTCAGATAAGCAGTCGCTCCATGTAAAATACTGAAGACGCGAGTCAGGCATAACTTTACAAATTAATTACACTATGTAATATAAACTACTTATAAAAATCATTAACACAACTCGTTTACATGATCTTCAGTTTAAAATCATTAAAAGTCGGTTATTGCCGCCTTTAGAGGACCATACAAACACGCCAATTAAGGTAGGTACCTACCTACACCAATCAACAAAGTAGTTACGCATAATATACAAAGTGTAACTTAAATCCAATACTATTACCCGTTCGTTACTTTTTTCATGCTTACCTATTACTTACCTAGACTGCTTCATCTCGATAGCTAATAGTTGCTAACTCACTGCTATCCACCGTAGGCTTCCTGACCGACGGTTGTTGGGATGTAGCAGTCGGCTGCATGAATCCGGACAATACCTAACCGGACCACCCCACTCCGTTCCAGGGTTTTTCGACTACCTACCAACCAACCAGCGTAACCTACTAGCGCTGCGCTGCCGCTTAAGACGCCCCTGGAGCATGCGTAGTTTATACAAACGAAATACCAAAATAATTTGTAAATCAATATATTCTAAAGGTAGTGTGTATTTATTCCGACTGGATACTATGGATACTGAAATATTCTGTATATTTAGGTTCCCAAATATATATTAAATAAGAACATTGATTTAAACAGGAAATATGAGAAAACTAAGTTTTCTATAGAAATTTTAAATTCCTTATATCTCGACTTCAAATCCTTGTTTCTCATTGATTCCTTTCAAAATATATGTTTGGGAACCTAGATATTCTGTAATCCGATCGGAATGAATATACACTACCTTAAGAATACAAAAATTATTTTGGTATTTCGTTTGTATGAACTACGCATGCTTCGTGGGCCTTTTAAGCTCCGGGTCGCCGGCTCAGCGGATACTAATTCTGCCGCCGCCGCTGCCGCAGGGAAATGGCTGGACAACCCTGCGAGGAACGATACCCGGAGCCGGAACCAACACCTGCACCTGGATCCCGCTACCTACGTCTGGAGGACCTACAGGATAGTGGTGTTCGTTAGGTGGCATTCATCTCTCGCGCGCTCGCTATCTGTACCACGCCCCGCTCGACCGGCTTTGTTAAAAGCTTCTCTTAACTCTTCAATAAACGAATTGTAACGTTAACTTGTCCACTTATTTTCACTCACCACCTAGACACAAGCACTACCTCTTAAGGGGGTCATTTGTACTCATCAATATGAACAACTTTTTCTATGGGACCAAACCTGAAATCGTGAAAAAAATCAGCGGTTCCGTACATTTTGACGAGTTATGCGAACATAAATGTACTGAACAGCTGATTTTTTTTTGCGATTTCACAGAGTAAAATTTGTTCATAATGATGAGTACAATGAAGAGGTCAAGAGGTCGTGCGTTATTTAAGTTACACCTTGTATTTTTAATGCCAAGCTATACGGTACGCATTCATTTTAATTTAATTACACACGAAATTCTCACAATGTTATGTCAAATGAATGGCAATGTCAACATTACTCCCACGCTGATGAATTTCATTAAATTTTATTATATTCCGAAGAAACAATGAGTGAATTTAAGTAAAATTTTATCCATCAGCTGTTGTATAGTTGATATTGGGTCATCATTATTTAACGTATTTTTTTTTTAGTAATTAATTTAGAAAAGTACCTAGTAATCATTCGAACATTAACCTCTGGAGTTGTTTGGTATTTTTTGGCAATTTCAACAAAAAACCTAGGTAAATAGTTGACAAGCGAAAGTTAGTTGTCACGTTGACATTTTTTATCAAACAAAGATAGATATTCAATAGTAGTACCTACTGACTAAGATACAAAGTACTAGTAAAACCTACTATAGAACTAAAAAAGCGCTAGCAGTAGAGCGATATTACGTGGGAACGTAGAATAATAGATGATAAATTAAAATTATACTTTTATGATACTAGCTGTTGCCCGTGACTCCGTCTGCGATCCAGGATGAAAAGTAGCCTATGTTCTAACCCAGGTCATGGTCTACGCATGTGCCAAATTTCATCCAAATCCGTTCAACCGTTTCAGCGTAAAAGCGTATCAAACAAACAGACAAACTCACTTTCACATTTATAATTTTCATCTCAGGGAAACTTACAACTTCAACCCGCCTATTTTATTCTTGTCGTTTTCCCGAAACATAACCTGATTATTTTATTTAAAACTAATTCCAAATTCGATTGAATGATCGAATGCAACCAGAGCTATTTTTCTATCAGCCTGTATGTCATAAGGTCGCCTTTTGCATGTAACCTTTACACTTTACCTCTATCATTTAAAAATTACACAATGACACGTGCCTGACACTTCTAAATTCATGCTACCGTCACTAACAACGGCAAAATGGCCGACTTTCCATCTCGCCTCAAAATACTGTCACATAATTCGTTCCTTCGATCATCACGATCACTCAGGGCACTCACGATACGTACTCGTAATTAAAAATAAACCGAATACCTTTAACATTACTTTAAGGAAGTGTACTAATTTAGCTTCGGACGTTGAACCTTATACAGAATACACGTGTATACCATTCCGTTTTTTTATGTCATGTGTATGATGTTTTTGACGGTGACTGTACTTAATGCTTGTAAGATTTAACTGTTTAATAATAAAGCTCTTGAGTTATTATAATTATCGAGGTATTTTTGTCGTTGAAATAATATGGTTGGGTTTTACATCGTGCTGTAGATTATGTTTGGATTTAGGGTTTAGATTGTACACGCGTTATACTCATACCCCTTTTTATATTGGGTGACGAAGTCGACGTCTAGAAGTAGGTTGATTTATAACTTGGGCCACAAATGCCACAAGAATTCTACCCCTCAAACGTCTCGCGCACACCATGTGTGCGTAAGAAAAATCTTTATATAATATGTAGGTATACCTAAACGTATATCATAAAGATCTGCTGCTCCCTAAATTTGGCGAGTTTCGCGAACATAAATGTAGGGAGCAGCTGATTTTTTTTCGTGATTTCAGGTTTGGTCCCATAGTAAAAGTTGTTTGTTATCATGAGTACCATCATGTGTACAAGTATCGGTCACTAATTACCAGTCACCCTATAGGTATATAAGCGTATAAAACCATCATGCAATGGCGATCGCGGGCTTACAGTAGTTGTGATTCGAGCACATACTGACTTGAACCTATGAGGTTCCATATAGCGGACACTTGAGAGGATCCAGCATTCGACGTTTCCTAAAATTAAAATTAATTAGTTATCATTAAAGTATTGTGTCAATTGAACAAGTCTCATACACGACAAAGGAGACCACCCAGACTTAATCGAACTTTAAAATAATACCTAATAGTTACAAATCTGTACGAGTATTAGGGCCAATATCATACCCAATATTACATTTTGCGCCACACACGAATCAAGCACAAATAAAACCGGTCAAGTGCGTGTCAGACCACGCACAATGGAGGGTTCCGTAGTTGGGATGAATTTATCTCAAGAAAAAACTTAACATTGCACTTAACATTGCTTGTTCTTTCATACATTCCAACTACAAATGTCCATATGTGTGTGTAAATGTGGGTTGGATCCTTTTCGTTTAACTATGCACAAATGTAAGTTTGTATGCACAATATTCAGAGATTTACCATGTTATTTCAAGACCATAGACTTCTTATCTGTTTTCCTGTAATATATAGCTATAGAATTATTTTCTGTATTTTTTTCAAAATGTACAGAAATGCTCAGTACTTTCGGAGATAAAGGGGGAATGGTCAAATTTCGTCTATTTTCTTAAATAACTTTAAAACAGTTTATTTTAAAATTATAAAAAAGATATATTTGAGACTCTCACAGTAAGCCCTTTTATTTGATATATCGCACGGTACAGTTTGCATTTTTTTTTCTCATGTGCCCCCAAAATTGACCCTCATATTCAAAATTCAGTAATTTACATTACACGTCCGTGTTGGGTCAAAGAAACACATACGAGTACCAAATTTCAAGTTAATCGGTTCATTAGTTTCGGAGCAAATTGGCTGTGACAGACGGACAGACAGACAGACACATGAGTAATCCTATAAGGGTTCCGTTTACCCTTTTGAGGTACGGAACCCTAAAAATCAACATGTTTACAGTACTATAACATAAACGTCATACACATCTCCCTACACGATTTTAATCTCGCATTCTCGCCCTACAAACAAACTTAAGCACAGCAAATTAAAAACTCCCCCTGTTTACATTTAGTATCAAAGAGAGGATCAATTAACATTCTTTACTTTGTCCCTATCATGTCATACTTTCTCATAAACACGGCGCTGACTGTACCTTTGATGTGCGCAATATAGTCGTTCAGAAGAATGTAACGATAAAAGTTCTAAAAATGTTCTGGAGATGTTGGTAAAGAAATTTTGGTTTTATTTGACAGGCATTCTAGATACACAGGATCTACTTAAAATTAACTATTATAAACAAAAACAAAAATTGTGACAATTCATATCTTTTGCATCTGTTTGCACAAATAGGTAGATATGTTTATGTCACCGGTGAGATTATAAAATAGGTACCTATCGAAAAATTATGAACTAAAACCAACCATTTAAGTACAATTTAACGCATTATTTTTCGATAGTTTATAATACGAGTATATCCATGGCAAACCAACAAATCGTGAACTGGTATGAAACTTGCATGCGACGAACGCTCGTTGCGCTATTACTAAATAACCAAGTAACTGCGATAAACTTGGAAGAAGTTGCGCGGTTGTTCACAGCTCTAACCTAACCTAACCCATTTGATTGGGGTGACCTGGCTTAATTACTGCGACCAATTCGGCTACTGCCAAGACATTCCAATGAGGGACGGTTCACAATTTTATGTCTTTCTTTCTTTCTTTATGTATTTTCCAAATCGGACTTATTGTGAACACCTTGTGAACTAACGGTGTTCACAATCATATGGTGACACATTGTTCACAAACTAAACTAAATTTAAGTTCAGTGCATCTTTTTCTTTCTATTTTATTAAGAAAAGGATAGAAGATAAAAATTAGTTTAGTCCTGTCAAGTTTAGACGTGATCAAAAAAATTGGATACTAAAAATACGTCAATTTACATCAGGCGCTGAATAATTTGACAGGACTAGAGCAATATTTATCTTCTGTCCTTTTCTTAATGAGACAGAAAGCAAAAAATGCACTGAACTTAAAATTAGTTTAGTTTGTGAAGAAGGGAATCGGCGCCATTACCATCACCAATACCACCACCACCACTTAGCCACCTAGCCACAATACCACTACCACTTAGCCACAATACCACTACCACTTAGCAATATTTAAAAGCGATTTTCTCGTTGAATGACGATTGCTTTGCAACTTTGAGATAAGACCTATTTCATTATAAGTAGTATGGGCTCCAAATATTATGTTCGTAACAATATAAAATTACAATCAGTACAGTATTGTAGACGTTTCATTCAAAGACCCCGATCTATTTAGATCGGGCTGGCAATAACTTTGACATTCGAACGGTCACTTTTTATACGATAAAAAGACGTCAGAGCTCCGGCTCCCGGCGAACCTTACCTACTAGATACTTTAAATAGAGATATTGTAAAGTCTTATAAAATAATTTATCAGAGTAGAACGCGAGTTTGTTTATCATTTATTAATTCTCGGTCCCAAATAAGCACAGGTCCTTCGAGGCTTTAACATTACCTAGGAGAAGATCAATTTGAAAAGTTCCTAGAAAGCTACATAATCATTATTTTCGTGCCAGTGAATGTACTCCGTGGGGTTTAATTATAAGCAATTTAATGTTAAAGACGTTGTTTAAAAGTAAGAGACGTTTAAACGTCAAAATGTATGGTTAAAGAGTCGCTAATCATTACTTAAACTTAAGCAACGTTTATAAAATAAATGAGGTTTATGAAAAGCTAGTCTTAAAGCGCAGGCCACATTGCCAACGAAGCGTAACGAAGCTTGTTCACCTTTCTTCCGCATCTTTTCATACTTCGGTTCACATCTTCACATCGCGTACTATGAACAGAAGTATGAAAAGACGTGGAGGAAACTAAACGAACTTAACTTTGTTACCAGTGCGGCCTGCACACCTCAGAACCCACTTGCGTTCCGTTTTCGTATCGTAGTCCTTGGATGGTTGACCACCTTTACATACCGAGAACCCTAAGTGCCTCGGAATGCATGGTCCCGGCTGTCATTCGTGGATCTTTGACAGTCGTTACAGGTCATCCCGAAAGTGTGACAACCAGTCGTACCAAGGGTATTATATTACCCAGTAACTGAGTTGTAGAGGTCAGATAGGCTGTGGCTCCATGTAAAATACTATGGTATTCAGCTGCATTCGGTTAGATTGGAAGCCAAGCCGACCCCAATGTAGTTGAGAAAAGTCTGGTAGAAGATGATGCTGTTAAATTAGTGTAACTTCATCATTGGAAAACTAAAAAAAAAGTGTTGTTATAAAGTATCGACTTTTTTTTTTAAAGAAAAACTGAAAAAAGTAAACATATTTAATCGATTTTATTTAGTCGCAATACCTAATTGGTAATTAATTCTACCATTTCGAGATTTTTTTTCCACAGAATGAATTGTCCAAGCTTTTATTTTAACACATAGTACCTATCACGTTTCACTCTGATGAACGCTTAATTAAAATCTGTCCTGTGTTAATCTTTATCCTTGAAAAATCAGTAGACAGTAAACAAGCTGTCTAATAAAGTCCACAAAAAAATACGAGAACCCCAAACGGAGGCGACCACAGAAGTTGACATTTGACAAAAACGATTTATAATATCGCGTCGTCATCAAAATCGTCCAATCTACCGTTTTGCCGACCTTACCGCGAACTGTCCAAGGCGTTTAACGGAAAACCATATCACAAAATACCGACACAGAAATATACATTAAGCCATTTTAAACTTTATCCAGCGATCATAAGAAGAATTCGAAGATTGATTGACTGTAAAGATAATGTTGCTAATTTATATATCACCAAGCTCGAATTTACTGAGTTATAAAACAATTTTTGGCATATTTTTTTGTGTACCGTACCGTCCTTTATCGTTGGTCGTTGGGTGGACTTCAGTGAATATTATTAATTTATGAAATTTCGTCAGTGTTATGGCGATAGTTAAAGTTATGTAAATAAGGTTTTATCAAAACTCGGGCTAGATTCAGGAACAAAAAAAAAAAAAAACAAAATGCTTATTTGTACTTATTAATTAACCTGGCTGATTCAGTTTTCTTTATATAAGTAGTAGTAGGAGTTTATGTGAAAACGTCAGTCCAAAAAACTTTTTTACAAAAAAAAAAAAAAACAACTACCGACTAATAAAACACTAAAATGTTAAACATAACTTTAATTTCGGAAGTCGGTGTCTTTGGATCTGTGTTTAAATTTATCGCCACCGACTTCCGGAATTTAAGTTATTTTTAACTTTGTAATGTTTAGTTTTAGAAGTCTGTTTTCTTTTTTTTTGTAAAAAAGTTATTATATTTCAGTTTTTAGTTATGGTACCTACCCCACACCAAGATATGTAAAACAGTGACAGGAAGTATTGTAACATCATCAAGATACACACACGTATTATTACTTTTTTGAAGTCTGTGAAAATGTGACAGTTTGTCATTGTGGAGTGTCACGTATAGACGTCAAGGAACTCGCTACATAGTATAAAAATGTAAATCAGCCTTAAAGGTCCAAAAACTCAATTACTCATTTTAATGTGTACGTAAAAGGTGCAAGCTTTCGCCATAGAACGGTAACGAAACCTATTAAGCAACCTGCACCCTAATAGGGATGATGACTAAAAAATGATTTTTTGTCCGTCATGTAGATTATTAAAATATATTGAACACGTATTTTTTCTTTTTCTACGTAATCAAAAGATTACGACGATACATTGAGTTAAAATGTGGCATGACGTCACGTCTTGGTAGATTTTATACGTAGAAGTGACGTAGCAAGCCCCCACTCCCGAACTTTAATGCGAGTTATCTAAGTCATTTTTTATTAATATGATAAATCAAAAAATACGTGTCTAATATTTTTTTATGATCTGACTGACGGACTAAATAGAATTTCTTTTTTTTTACCCAGGCATCATCCCTATTGCGTAACACACTATCAATCGGAATCTGTTCCATTTTGACAGTTCAACAACATTCATTGCGTTATTACGTTGTCGAGCAGATAAAATTTTCGAACATATGAAGCAATGGATTAGCATTTTGCTTCAAAATGATTCCGATTACGATCGATAGTGTGTTACACAATTAGGTTGCTTATTCTTTTCTAGTATTTTTATGAATACTACAGACATCTACAGCTAAGTTATCGTAGCTATCCTGTCATACAAAAATTAACTGATATTTTAAAACAAAAATTCTTCGCTAAGAACTTAGTTATATTTATCAGACAGATTGGCAAGCACAGTGTAATTAGTACAAAAACCCATAGTGCACAAAGCATAAAATAAAAACAATTCCACGTAAAGTCAACAAACAATTGCATGATAAACCCCAATCGACTGAAGACGGTGCGGTATTTTTTCAACGCAGGCGCAGCGGTTCCGTTCTTACGGACGCGGTGTGACCGACGCGGCCGGCCGACCGCATGAATAATGCAATATGCACTTGTGACGATCAGGTGCGGTCGTGGTACGATGAACTTTGATTAAGATAAGACAATTCTATTCTATTCTTTGTCATTGCAAGCCATGCCAATGTCAGGTATGGAATGGAAAAGCATAAAAAGGAAAGATATGATTGAATGGTAATCAATTTAGAGTTAATGTCAAATCGGTTATTGGTAGACTTATTTAGCTGTGAACTTTACGGAGCATACCTACTGAGAAAATGACTGCCAAAGTATTCAGTAAATGGCTCCCTAAGTTGTAAAGATGTTAGTCCACCTAATACATTCTAATGAGCTATTATAATTTTTGAAAGTCAGCCCTTTCTCAAAAAGTGTAGGATTGATTTGTTACAACACGCGCACACACACACACACACACACACACACATAATTTATAAACCACAGTAGGTAGATTTCTAACTGGCAACATTAGCATAATTATTGTCAAGGCTCTGTGTTTGGGGACAATGATTGATATCTAATAATAAAAAACAACTGTTTATACTTACCTATTTCAACGTTATGATTACTACAAATATTGACAAAAACTTTAGTCGTCATTTGTCGCTGTCACCTCGCACTTGAACTTTTTTCTTGATAGTTTAATGTTACATATTACAAACAGCTTTTTTTTATTTAAACTAGTCATGTTTAATGACTTGTGAGCAATTTAAATATGAAACAGTTTTGCTGTTTTGTTTTCTTTTTTACAAATTAGTTTTAGTTGTAAAGTTCGAATATTTGTGCTTAATTTTTATGCATATTAGCCATTTTAAAAACAATGTTTATAAAATGTTTGATTTAAAAGAGTGTCATCGAGTTTCTCGCCCATTCTTCTCCATGCTGTGGAATGGACAACTTGCTTTATCTTTCTGACCTTTCTGATTGTCTGTAACTGGTTTAATTGAAACAAATGCATTGAGTTTGAATTAAAAAATAATTTTCAGAATGAACATTGTTAAAAGAATTGCTCTCTGATAATTCGTCGTAGCTAGCCCGCACTCGTTGCAGTGAGCGAAGAATGGTATTTATTAACAGATCGCGATTACTTATACGGCGAGTGAATCCGTCCACTGCACGCCACGTAACAGGTCCATGTGTTTAGGGTTGACACCTGAAGAAAAGAATATCAATTAAAACAATTTTTAGTTGTTTCAAATATTTTAGTAATAAGTCAAAGCCCATTTCTGATCAACGGCGGGTGAGTCAACCTCTTCTCCATTAGACTCCAAAATAGATAGGTATTCAGAAGTAAGTAGGGAACCCTCACTGCCTTTATTGATAATGGCTTTACTTTGATACTAGCAGCGTCCCGAGGTTTCACACGCGTAAGTCTCGAACCCGTAAGAATATGGGAATAAAATGTATCTTATGTGTTTATTCAGTTTATAAACTATCTGTGTGCCAAATTTTATCAAAATCCGTTTAGCAGTTTTTGCGTGAAAGAGTAACAAACATCCAGCCATCCTCACAAACTTTCGCATTTATAATATTAGTATAGGAAGTAGGATTTCCAGTGGAAACTTGGCCCCTGACTGTCACTAGGTTAGGCCACATTTAGATCGTACCTTGTGCAGGTATTCCGGAAGAAAGGAAAATGGTTTGGTTTTGAATTAGACTCTGGGAATTTGAGTGCAATCTTTTAAAAGTCAATGTCGTATTCTTCATTAAAAAAAAAAAATAACAAAAATCTTCTAATTCCACTACCATATTCTTAGCTGACATCCTTAGTAGGTGTGCTCAGTGGATTTTTTTTCCACCAATTGTCGTGGAGCGTGACAAACCCGGCTGAGCGCACGCGCCGCCGCGCACCCTCACCTTGCGCGCGTCTTATACGACATTACACTTGGATGTGTTATTAGAAAATTATTTAGTTTTAATGTATCAACAGAAGGGCGAGCGACGTATGTCAATAAAATAGGGACTTCTTTTGTTTTTTTTTTTTTTTTGAAAACTGAAGATACGGTTTTTTTTTAGTCAATCTTTAACTAATAGGACCCAGGCTACTGTCAATAAATCATCAACAATGAACATACATGTCCTTTCTTGGTACTTTGCACATTCTATCTAGATTAAATTGGTTACGCTAAGTTTTCTCCTGTAAGGCTCGAAATACATACGAGCGCTGCGATGCTGCATCAGAAAACCGTCGACGTTAATCAGAGAAATTCATAATATCCAAATGCCTGACGACTTTGCGTTGCGACGTCGCATCTGCCACCATACAAAAGCCCAAAATAATCAAACTGCCTAACCTTTTCCCAATTATGTTGAGGTCGGCTTCCAGTCTAACCGGATGCAGCTGAATACCAGTATTTCACATGGAGCGACTGCCTATCTGACCTCCACAACCCAGTTACTGGGTAATACCATACCCCTTGGTAAGACTGGTTGACAGACTTTCGAACTTCTGACGATTCTAACGACTGTCAAAGAACTGCCACGAATGACAGGCGGGACCAACGGCTTAACGTGCTTTCCGAGCCACGGAGGAGTCTCGGTATGAAAAGATGGTCACCCATCCACGGACCAACCCCGGCAAGCGTAGCTTAACCTGATAGATCGACCCGTGCGGCTGTTATTACTTAGCCGCGAGCTCCTCCGAACAAAAGCCCGAAATAGTTAGTTTGAAATAAATGAGTTCGGATTGTAACTGTCAATTTTAACTTATTATAAAGTTAATTAAGAAGTTATTATTACTAAAGTCACATATAGTTATATAGTATATAATATTCGTTGACCATGACATATTCTGTCATCGTCCATGCATCAGCGCGCACCCTTATTCGTCAAACATATCGTAGTATAATTTGTTAATACTTTTAAAAAATCGTCACTTATGTATTTAATTAAAAAACTTGTTAATTATTATGTTCATCATCATTCTCCTTCCCTGTCAGTAACAGTTATCAGTAACTGGGTCGTGGAAGTCAGATAGGCAGTCGCTCCATATAAAATACTGGTATTCAGCTGCATCCGGTTAGACTGGAAGCCGACCCCAACACAGTTGGGAAAAGCTAGGCAGATGATGATCATTCTCCTGCTCTTATCCCCATTTTATTTGAGGTCAGCGCAAACATATCCTTTTATTCCATACTTCTCTATTAGTCGTTATCTCGGTAGTCGCCCCCTTTCTAGCCATCATCATCTTTTAGATAGTCCGTCCATCCATCGTTTCTTTGGTCTTCCTCTACTCTTATAGTCATCAACATTCATATTTAGAACTTTCCTCGCGACATTGTCCTCATTCCTCCGCATCACATGCCCATACCATGACAACCGATTTCCACACAACTTTTCAGTCTCCACTCTCAGACTTCATCTTATGTACCCATTTATTATTCTATCCATTCGTGTAACACCACGCATCGCTCTTAGCATTCTCATCTCAGCTGCATGCACTTGTATTTCATTCATCCCTTTTGTGGCCCAACATTCTGATCCACACAAGACTTCACTTGTATTGTGTTCATAACATTTTCTAATTCAGGTTTGGCACAATACCACAGATTAATACAGATGAGACACTCCGCAAAACATTTAAATATAAAGCGACTCTTACTACGACATTCACCTAGAAGTTGCCTCTCTTTCTATCGCGTAACTCTTATACCTTCTGACTCATTAGGGTTGTCTTCTTTTACGACGCGGCGTGTGAGTGAGTATCAATCTGACCGTGCGAGCCGGCCGGTGCGCGGCAACCCGCACTGAATTGGCCCGTCAAGTCGAGCTCGCCGCGTAGCTTCATACCTAAACTGCGGAGTGTCCCATCTGTATTAATCTGTGACAATACTAGGTAATTATAAGTTCGAAGTTTCCCATGTAAAGTCAGGGAAAAATAATTGTTTATCAAATTGACTAGACCAACTTAAATTGTCCGAGTATTCGAATCAATAGTATCACTCTTTGACAGTTGTATGAAATGCCTATAACACGGCAAATTGACGTAGTGTGTCAATTCGCTTAGCAATTAATTTTCATGACTGTACCTACTGAGATAAACCTACAGAATACAATGCAACGGCTACAATTGTTACAAATGGTATCACTTAAGGCCAATAAATTGATCTTAACAAAAATAATCATAAACTGCGTCATAAAATTGTAGAAACACATAGAAGTGCTAAATTCTTCAAATGACGAATACATACTTAAACTGATTCTCAAGGTTTTTTTATGACAAAACTCATGATTTGACTATGAATCAGACCAAATGTTTAAGTGTCGATTTCACCAATTGAAACTGGACGCGTTCAGCACGTAAACCACGTTTAGAGCTGTCACTGTCATATTTTCTTTGGAATATTGACACTGACAGCTCTTGAACTCATGTACTGATCGCCCTCAGTTTCATTGGTGAAATCCACACTAAGTCATCAGTATTAATGCACCTAATAGAAAAAATGATCTGAAGAGATCCGCAGGAGAACCAAGGTAACCGACATAGCCCGACGAATTGTGACAGTGGGCAGGGCACATTGCTGTCAGAACAGATGAACGATGGAGCCGAAAAGTTCTGGAGTGGCGACCCCGTACCGGAAGACGTAACGTTGGAAAGCCACCCACAAGGTGGACCGATGACCTGGTGAAGGCCACAGGAATCTGCTGGATGCGGGTAGTACAAAACCGGTCGACTTGGTGGTGCTTGGGGAAGGCCTATGTCCAGAAGTAGACGTATACTTTCGGCTGAAATTATGAAGATGATCATGATGGGAGTTAAATACTAATTGTTGCAATTCCAGAAGCCCGTAAGTCTGTCAGCTAGTCTTACAAGTGGTATCGTATTACCCAATAACTGGTTTGTGGAGGTCAGAGAGACAGTCACTTTATGCAGCTGCATCTGGTTAAACTGGATGCCGATCCCAACATAGTTGGGAAAAGGCTAAGCGATGATGATTATGATTAAAGTCGGTAGTAGACTACACTAGTTTTCGACAATGCATTGGTTCGTAAAGGAATATTCCAAGAAAAACCATTTAAATTATAACAAAAAAAAAAGTAATTCATTTTTAAAATGTGCGATTCATCAAAAAACTCACGTCACCGTACAAGATACTTATTATTATGCAAATAACTAAAACAATGGCGTTTCCCAAGATGAGACATACATTATAACACAAGTCCCTCTACAAAATCATTACAGTCCACCCAGATTAACTTGACACATCATGGCGGCGCCAATTCCAAAGACAAACGTCAACGAAGTGTCAAATTCAGAACATTTCATTTCAGTTCCACATTCTGGCGCGTGTCAAGATAAATAGGTTGTAGAAAAAAAAAATACATCACAATTTTCGTGTCCAGTTTTTTGTTAAACAATGTTCACATAACTGATATATCTTCTAATTACGCTGACATTAATTATTATATAGTTATTAGATAAGGACATTGGGTTTTTTCATTGTTTACAACGCTGTGACCTTCAAACTTAATGTTTAGAGTACCCATAATAATATTATTTTAATTATTCGCTGTTGAGTTCAGTGACTTTATCATCTTGATTGTCAGCTTCATCTTTTTTTGTCTGCTATGTTTCAGAGGTCATGAAGATGGTTTTCCTGGGAACGTAGTCTATTTGTCAAAAAGCTCTTCAATACAAAGGTAGGTTTTTAGTAGTTTGTTCACAAACTGAGGCCATATAATGATTATTAATTTGTACACAATGAAGAAACGCGAATAAAATAGTGGGTGATTGCATCATTTCTGTAAAAGGGGTTGTCATCTTTTATGTCCGGTTCCTGAGGTTTTTAAACGGAGGGGAGGGGGGGGGGTCTCTTACTTAGCTTCACGCTAAGTCAGAGAATTACACTCACGGGTTTCCTCACGATGTTTTCCTTCACCGATTTTATTTTAAGCTGTGTATACATTCTATAGTGATTATTGGTTCGAAATCGTGTTTGTGAACACTTAGTTAAGGAAGAATAGTCGAGTGAATTACTATCGAGGGATTATCTGAGGACCTAAAAAACCGAGCATAAGGAAGGAATTCGTTTAAATAGATGATTTTGTCGAATCAATAGCTATCAAGAGTTTAAACTCCGTTTAAGAATTCTTCAGAAACACCGGGAATTAGTCAATCTGTTTGCCAAGCATTGTGAGTTTGTTAAGTTGTTGTAGGTATTTCCATTAAAATATGCTCATCTTTGTATGTATAAAATGCTATAATAAGCATTGGATACCCATTCTTATGATTTTCTTGAAAAGATTCTTTGAAATGTTACGAAATGCTGTGTATTTCTGTATCTGGATATTTTGAGACACTTGTACAAGCAAATGTTTTGGACAATATATTTAAACTAGTTGGCACCGGCATTTCCTAGCTGACTGATTCTTGGGAAGAAATGCTGAAACAGACTCAGAGGTCTCTTTTAAAGTTAAGCTTTAGTCCCATTGTTTGTGGAACAGCACCACATTTACACTCCAAGGCGGAGTCGTCTATGAATCTCCACATGAACAGGTTTTCCTTGCTTCGGCTGCCTTAGGTCCGGTGTCTATTTAAAGACTTCCAGGCAACCCAAGGCAACTCATGCCCCCTTGGGTGATCTTCAGCAGGTGAAACGAATGATTTGGGTAAGGTAGAACACAGCAGCGGTCACTATGCATGACCCGCCCAATCCCATTTTAGCTTGGCGTCCTTTTTGCCTGTCTAAGATCCCCGTTTTGGAGAGCAGTGTGGTGTTTCCTATTCTGTCAGTTCAATTTGCGCCCATAATGCTGCGCTCCATTGCTCTCTTGTCTCTTTTAAAGTTAAGTTTTGAATGAATGAAACGCACCCAGTGTGGACCAGACATGATTACTCGAATGAACCCAAAGATTCACACCAGCCCCTGTTGTCTCATGTTATATGGTGCAACAGAGACCATTGCATATCAAGGAGTAGACGGAGGGTTGCGATAATGGTAGGGAAGACGTGCACTTAGGATATGGAGGGGATAAAGAGCCTACCGAGTATGCACCCGATGGCAAGCAATGGGATTGTGGAGATACGGGAGACATTTACCTATCAATGGATAGGCATCTTGCCGCTAGGTTGGATCAAGTCCAGCTTTTGGCGGGGTGAAACTACTTTCTCGACACTATTCTTCTTCGTTCTCATGAGTTGTCAGTAGCAGAATGTCCAGGACGCGATCGGCTCGATCCTCGTTGTTTGTGTCCAGTTCCGACTTCAAATAATGTAATTTTTGTTTTTATTCAAAGTTCGCTGCTGTTCGCCTCAGGTTGACGTGATTGCAGCTAATTATAGTTCTATAGTTAAAAGTTATGGACACTATTCAACACAAATAATTAAGTGAATATTCTAGAAAGCACTAGAACATAACGTGAATCAGGGTTTGTTATGAAATCAACGAAAAAACCCAGTGAATCAATAAATATCAGTTAGTAGGTAACTGAATGCGTGACAGTATGCCGTGTGTGTTGCCACGATAATAATTTAATAATTAGTGATTTACTCCTTCCTAATATCGGTAAATGTGTTACTGTTACGACTGTACGGAAGACTTGGGGAACATAATTTTTTGCAATAAACGCGGTGGAGTGTGGCAAGCATCGGTTGGTGTCTTGTAAATGTCTTTGTTTGTTAGGTGAAATATATGTTGGGGACATGCTGGGTTAAGAATGTTTATTTTTATAGTTTGCTTGCAAATGAGCATGCTGATCACCTAGTGTAATCAACAGTACTACTGATACTTACATCATTCAATCTGCCTAGCTTTTTCCCAACTATGTTGTAGTCGCTTTCCAGTCTAACCGGATGCAGCTAAATACCAGTATTTACATGGAGCGACTGCCTATCTGACCTCCATAACAGATACCCCTTGGTAAGACTGGTTGTCAGACTTTCGTGCTTCTGACGACCCGTAACGACTGTCAAAGATTCACGAATGACAGCCAGGACGAACGGCTTAACGTGCTTTCCGAGGCACGGAGGAGTTTCAGTATGTAATGATCACCCATCCATGGACCAACCCCGGCAAGCGTAGCTTAACCTGATGGATCGACCCGTGCGACTTTTATTACTTAGTCACGAGCTCCTCCTCTGAAACATACGTATATTAATTCATTGATTAATTAGCTACATACCTACCGCACTCTTGTTATCAGAAAAAGGATTATGTCTATACAATTTAATTTTATGTCATTAGAAACTGGTAGAGAGTTGAATTTATCCGTGCCTTTAAGAGGGCTCTCACATTTTGTCACCTCTCTCGCTTCTCGCTCACACGGGACCAATTTTTTAAGAATGTTATTGAAAAGATGTAATAAAAATATGTTTTTAATAGGACCTATTAAATTAATGTTTTTTAATAGTTCGCAAATTGATTACATTTTTCAAAAAGGCTTCTTTTCATTTAATATTCTTAATTTGATTTCGTGTGAGCGAGAGAGGCAAAAAAATGCGAAAGCCATCTTAACAAACAACACCTTTCTTCTTTGCTGTTCAGCACCCTAATTGCGTAACACATTATCAATCGGAATCTGAATCATTTTGAAGCAAATTTCTAATCCATTGCCTCATATGCTCGAAAAAATTGTCTGTTCGACAACGTAAATAATGCAATGAACGTTGTTGGACTGTCAGAATGAAACAGATTCCGATTGATAGTGTTACGCAATTGCCCCGCTGGTTGGCAATCGTTGCCTTAGTCCAATTTGAGGGCAAATTCTCTTCTTCACAAGGACAAACTTGAAGTAAAAAAAACTACATTCGCTATCTACTACCATAAAAATGTAAATATAATAAAATACAAAGGCGACTCATGTCAAAAAACAACAAAAAAGATATCAAGACCTTTGATCTTTTCGCATTTTTAAATCGACCACGCCTATATTTTTAGTAGATGGTATGCAAAAGAAACCAATTTAGAAAGACCCCTACATTTTACTCAAATGTACCGGAAAGTTACGGAATTGTGTGTTATGAGAGGGGAAGGGAAGGTCTTTTAAACTAGTTAAAGGGGTCATAATTGGCAAGTCTCGTTAACATTTTTTTTAATAAGCCAACAAAGTTTTATGAGTATTTTATGAAAACGTTTCTTTGTTAATATAAAGCCAATTATGTTTTTAATTGTTCTGAACATTTTTACTGGCACATTTTTAATGTATTTTCACAAAACCTTGGGACATCATTAAGTTTCAATGTAAAGAAATTTTGTCCCATAAAATATTCTCTTTATTAGTTGCTAAAGAATTATAATAAACTCACACACAAAGATTATGGCAAGGTTGTCTTGATTTCATCATCTGCCAAGCCTTTTTCCAACAATGTTAGGGTCGGCTTCCAGTCTAACCGAAAGCAGCTGAGTACCAGTATTTTACATGGAGCGACTGCCTATCTGACCTTCACAATACTGGGTAATACGATACCCCTTGGTAAGACTGGTTGTCAGACTTTCGGGCTTCTGACGACCCTTAACGACTGTCAACTGTCACAAATGACAGCCGGGGTCAACGGCGAGACACGGAGGGGTCCAAGGGATCCACGGACCAACCGCGCCAAGCTTAGCTTAACCTGATAAATCCACCCGTGCGGCTATTATTACTCAGCTACGAGTCCCTGTAATTTTGTACCTGATAAAAAGTGAATTAAAATGAGTAAAAATCCGAACATTTTTAGTTTTCAAGAGCTGACAGAAACAATGATTTAACTCTATGTGAATATCAGACAGGCTTACAGTTACCTTACCAATCTTACCAAATTCAAAACTAACTGCGTTATTACTATTTACCTCGAACAATCCATTACAAATCTACTTCCCCATATCATAATCAGCTAATTCCAAATAGAAAAAAGTAAAACCATTTCATTATTCAACCTTTTTAGAACATCCATTTTGGTATGAAAAGCGAATGACATGAAAGGACCAATTCGCTAAGTAGCCTGGGTATAGGATCAAAGGGTCAATCGTCCGAAGGGATATGCTTTCCAATCAATCTATCATCTTTGATCTTCATATTTGAAAATTACAGGGCAGTTTTTCAGAATATTTGTATATACAAATATTCCATGCCCTGTAATTTTCCTTTTTTTTTGTTGATAAATTCTACATAAATATGTAGAAGTTTATCAAAGACTAGCAGGCATTAGAATGGAAAGCCTACTAGATTTTTCGTTATACATGTTAAGGGATCGTTTTCGACTGAAGATTTTAATAAAGGGCTTCGAAACTACAGGATTACTTTGAAAACATGCAACAAAATTTAAGGGGGTGTTCTACCCATCAGTATAAATAATTTGACTATGAGACGAACTAAGAATTCGCAAAAAAAAATCCACACAAAGACCATTTTGTATAAGGTCGACATTTTTTTGCGAATTCCAAGTTGGTCCCATAGTAAAAGTTATTCATATTGATGGGTAGAACACCCCCTTAAATTTATTCGCTTGTTTTCAAAGTCACCCTGTATAGCTTTAATTAAAAAGTATGATCGTTAACGTGTGCATGTCCTAATTACAGAACAGTTCATCCCGTGGTATTAAATTAGTCTGTCGGTCAGATATTAGTGGGGCTGACTGTCCCAAGTCGGATAACCAAAGAGGATACCTATAAATTGTGATTGAGTAGAATACCCCACCATGCCATGCCGTGCCTATAATGATATTACTTGACCTAATATGCATCTATAATTTTCTTCACTGCTGATTGTTGCGACAACATTCAGTAGCTCAGTAACATTTTGTAACTGCACGAGTCATGTATCGTACATGGCACGCGCGCATTGCGTACATCAGTTCTTTTCCATCGCCTTGCATAAATTATACTAGAGATAGTATAATTAGTATATAATAATATTATATTATTATATACTAGGCAGCGCGATAGTACATATTCAGCGTTCATAGTCAGCTGTACTCACACAACATTCATAGACGTGGTAGTTAAAAGTATTTTGGCTATCCGTGACTTATCATTCAAGCTAACATCCAAGGTGTGTGCGACCCATTCAGCAGCACATACATCTTTTTGGTCCTTCGAGCCGGATAGGATACGCTCCCATGAACCAAACTTTCGAAATCCAGAAGCAATTAGTGAATCCGTTTGAAAGTTATGAAACTGCCAATTATGACACGCCTACTTATCTAATGAAAAGAAATATTGTGTCCTCAGTGTCCTCATTTATAAAGAGCTGGAGATATAAAACATATCACCGCAGTATAACTGCACATCGATTAGAGTTGCGGTGTCGCGTGTGCGCCGCCACATCACAGACTGCAGGCAATTTCCGGCAGTGTCACAGTACTGACACTTGGACATGTACTGAGCTATATAGCATAAATATGTAGGTATGTGCTGTTGCCTAGTTACATTCATAATTATTGTTTTATTCTATCTGTTCCAATGTTACCTTTCGAGTGCAAAGCCGCTGTTTCTCCTCGAGTCCAACTCGATGTGGTCAAATAAAATCAGTGTGACCTATGAAACATGGAAGGCTTTGATAAAGAGAGCACTTTAGGACAGCTAGAGTGTGATTTTCCGTTCGTTCTTAAGTTGTCATGTGATTAGTCAACTCTTGCGACACTAATTCATTTTATTAAACTGATAATGTTTATAAACGTTAAAATTCATCACAAAAAAACGAACCTTATATGACAAATTAAAACGTCGCTCATAAAGCCCTTTTACACCCCTTCCAATTTGAATATTCTCGTTCTAAAAAATAGCGCCAAACCCTATCCCATACAAATAGCTACGATTTATAAAGGAGTGACCATAAAATATAAGAAATTACCGCCCTTAGATGGCACAGGGCCGTTTGGTATTCATAAAAAAGGATATTTATGCGATATCGTCAAAATATTTATTATTGTCCGGTAGCCCTATAGCCCTTTGTGACGGTACGGGGAAAAATTCGAGGGTGTGAATGAAATTAAGGGATGGGACGGCAAAATTGCGACTGCTCTGTCGATGAAATTAGCTTTTATTTGCAAGTTTTTATAATATTGTGAAGTGTTTATCTAACGCTTGTACTAATGGGCACCCGAACAATTTTTGCATATCTTAAGGCTGAGTTTTAAGATGGAAAAAAGTTCTTAAATGTAGTTGAAACTGCAGTAGTGCCTGCTAGCCGACTTTTGCGTTTAGAAAGGCTCACGATGGCATCGCTGCTTAAGGTTGCACTAGTCATGCTATTTAGTTTGTTTATTTATATTTATTTATTTTTTAGCGCATAAAATTTCATGAATAGACTTTTGAGCGTATAGATTAGATATTATTCAAAATAAATTTATTTGAATTTTTGAATAAATTATCTATGCCTGTACGATAACAACTTTGCCATTTTTTACTCCGGGAGCTATTTATTTACACCCAAACATGCGTTAAATTTAGTGTTGAAATATGGAAGTTTCGACGCTCATAACTTTCAAACCAATATGTTTTTTCAAGTATCCCTAAAAGTATATGATCCACAAATCAGAAAAATATATGACATTCTTCAGGATATATGCTAGTTAGGTAGTGTGTTGAAAACATAATACAACTAATTTGATACGATAGAAAAAAATCACCAATGTACCTCTGAAAATTTCTTTTAACGATTAAAAACCATACTAATATACATGCAATCTTTCTGATTTTTTGTTAAATTATTGTACAAGAAACATAGTAACGTAATATTGTTTTAATTTTTTAGCCTAATCAATAGATTTTTTGTAAAAAGATAATTGATTGTGTCATCGCGTTTCTCTTTCTTTTCAATGCAGTCTGACAGCGAACGCACTTTAGGTCCTGTAGTCTCCTTCAGCTAAGCATAAATAGGACGCGGAATCAAGAACCCAAAATTCTTACAGAAAAAAAAATCTCTTTTGGATTACGTCTATGGGATCAATAAATCTGCGGAGCCTTTTTCAAACTATGTCGGGGTCAGCTTCCAGTCTTACCGGATGCAACGGAATACCAGTGTTATACATGAAACGACTACGGTGCGATTACGTGTATCACTATTAAATTAATCGGACCTGATAACAACTTTGCTCATTCACCGACATCGTCCCACCCCTAGCATACCACCGTTATGAAATATGTGATTCCTTATACAAGAGAAGTCCTTTATGCATCCTCTGGGAGCGGCTGGTCAAGGAGGTTATCACAAGTGGCCGGCGGCGTATGAAAAATTTATGTCTCAATATAGTACAATGTTCGGTTGGGAGCGTGTGCTGCATTATACGAGATCTCGGGGGATAGTCCACAGAATAGACTAGAGGTATTGCTGTGAAATTGGTGTTTTAAAAAATTTTGAAGCTGGAAGAAACGGTTTTGTTTTGAATTGTCTGGGGTAGGTGTGATTGAAAGAAAATGTACAAAAAGATAAACTAGGTACTAGCAATGTGACTTACTCTTTTCTTGTATCTTTTGCATGGAATGGGTTTCCCGACAGAAGTGAATAGATCGAGCAGTTGAGGGAGTCTTCCTCGCCAGTCCACACTAGAACTGTTGGACAATAGCCGCTTTCGTGAAAAAAAAATAACCTCAAATATGTTTAAAGTTATCAAAACTTATTTAGGTACATAAGATATAGTTGAGATACACGATTATTGACAAATGCTTGCCTTGACAGGTCCACTCAAGTTTGTGTGGTTCTTTCCTCAAAATACCTTTTCAGACACGGATCTACATGATCCTCAGATGATCTGACCAAGGTTATGGCGGGACTTTAAACGAGACTGACCCGTGAGTTTGTTTCGCCATTTCTTCTCATGGGTAGTCAGATAGGAAATGTCGACTCATCTAGCTTATATATTTGTTTTAATATGACGTATAAAAGTGATTCCGATATTCTATGTACAAAATAAACAGTTTCATTTTATTTAATTTCACTTCTTAGACCAATAACATGACAAAGCAAAAGACAAAACAAATCACTCTTGCCCTAAAATTATTTCGCGGACGAATATCAAAGTGAGATGCCTTTCATTAAAACATCGTAGCGATAGCTTTCAGAGATAGCATTAATATTATCATTAGGAGTAAGTGGGTAGGCGACAGAAGAATCGCAAGTCATCACCGACAATTTTACCAGATCCCTCAGATCTTACTCTCTATTACAAAATTGTATGAGAAAGTTTAAAGTCATGGCTTCTTATAGGTCAAATTAGAGTGGTTTTTATCAGAATATAAGATGGTAAGGGACTCAGTTGACATGTGACGTTGATTTACTATTGTCCCTTGAGATGTGCCGACGTCATCGGAGTTGACGATATCGATATTATTACTGCTTAATTATCGATATGGAGCCGGCTATGTGGTTTAATTATAGAGCTGGTATTTGAGGCTGCGCACAGATGATGACCAGACCTATGAATAAATCGTTGATTTTACTGCGCGCGTCGTTTCTCATTGAATTTTAAGAGTTATTCAGAATGTTCTTATACAGTGTGATTCTTTATAATGTGCACAAAAAATAATATGTGCACATATCGAAATAAGGGAAGCCATGCTTAATTATATCGATTGAAATTTGCGTAATGTACCTACCTAAATTATTATGCGCAGTGTTATATAGATTCATTTTTTTTTTTAACTGAACAGACAGCTGTGCTGCTGGGGAGTTTGTTGCGCCACTTCTTCTCCCCAGCTAAAGCACTAGGAAGTGGTGAAGGGCGGGCGTCTTAGGGGACTGTCTTATATAATTTTGACGTTCAAAAAGTGCTGATTCTCAGCCTAGTTTGAATAAATTACTTTTGATTTTGATTTTGAAAATATTTAAAAAAATCTAAAATAAAAGTTTTTTTTTAAAGTGGTTGTACCTGCTGAAGTATTGCAAGTAGCAGTGTGCAAGAATTTTCTTATAATTATTTTTAGAAATTTAATACGATGTAGAAAATATTGAAGTAATAAAAAAGGCAGGTAATACGGGGTTTTGTTGAGAAATTTTACAATTATTGAAATTGGTAAAAAGATACCAGATTTTTGATAAAAAAATCTTAATCCTCAATTAAGGGTGATTGTTTTTCCTTAATTTTTATGTTATGAGGACGCCCTAGTTCATCGCGATAGATCGTTTAGTTTAAAAGTTATACCTTTTTGTTTACACAGGGGTCATAGCAGCGAACAAGAATTTTTTTTAAATGCTATAAAAAGTTTATTTTTATTTTTATATATTTTTTCCGTCACCAAAACTAAGCATAGCTTCCCTCATTTTAATATGTGATCATTATGAAGAATTACGCTGTAAAGCAAGGATACGAAAAAGTAGGAATTAGTTGACTCGGGCTTTGGGATAGAAAAAGGCACCAAAAGATTGCTGATTCATAAAATCGATAATGATGGGTTTCACAACAACACTTAACCGTGGACGTTAATTGTAACATTTCAAAATTTCTTCAAAATATCGATAAAAATATGACAGATTATTAAAAAATAAGGCATTTTATACCAAATCAATAACAATATACTTTTTATTCAAATGTCTTAGACACCAGGACGTGATATAGCAGCTGACACATTTTTGTATATTTTCTTTCCTTCCCGATCTTATTTTTTCTCTGTCACCTGTCACCATCTTGATAACAGCTTCATATATTTAATGAGGCCATTCAAGCCAACATTGGGTGGTCCCAATCCAATGTCAAGCATATTGGAATATCAATGACCAAACTTTACTCTGCTGATCAAAAATTAATTAAATAGACTTTACGATTAAGTTATAAAGTTGAAATTAGATTGAGAGTTGTAGCTGTTAAGCGGAGCTAAAGTTGGTATCAAATTGTTAACAAACGAATCGTTGTGTCATCTTACGATATCTTTCAATTTCCTTATTTTGTCTCCATATAAAAATATGAATAAGTATTTATTGATAATTGAAATGAAAGGTTTTTCGGTTGCTTTGTCTTATTTTGAATAGAATATAATTTAAATTTTGTTAAAAGAAGAAAGAAAGCAGAAGGAAGACAGATGAACTGCTTAAGTAGTTTAATGCTACGTTTTAGAAGTTTTCACACCTAGTACCATAAATAGTAATGATGCCGTGCCGAGCTAAAAAATCCTTTAAATACTATGCAAATAAACAACCTTTGCACCCTTACAACCTTCAAAAAATTATCTCACTTCACTCGATACATCACAGACTTAATAAATCACATTTCTCAAGTCGCAGGCGATGAAGTTAGCAAGCAGCAAGGGTTGTTGATACGTAGCAGGTGCAACCATCGATCAACGTCAACTGGACGTGACAATTTGACGTATGAGACAATCCGGGCAATGCAAAATGGCGGGGACGCGTAAACTGTTTTGTTGATGGTTTACATGGAGATTGTTTGGTATTTG
Organism: Dicycla oo; assembly: GCA_948252095.1. Classification (NCBI taxonomy): domain Eukaryota; kingdom Metazoa; phylum Arthropoda; class Insecta; order Lepidoptera; family Noctuidae; genus Dicycla; species Dicycla oo. Next base: position 20,783,526 of record OX411726.1, on the reverse strand, counting down.
CAAGGATAGAATTATAATTATTAGGAAATATTGTGTATTCTGTTTGTGAGGGGCTCGTGGCTAAATAATAACAGCCATACGGATTGATCTTCATGGTAAAGCAACGCTTGCCGCGGTCGGTTCGTGAATGGGTGATTCATCATACCGAAACCCTTCCGTGCTACGGAAAGCACATTTTAAGCCGTTGATAAAGTCTGGCAACGAGTCTTACCTAGTATCGTGCTATCCAGTAACGAGTTGTGGAGGTCAGATAGGCCGTGGCTCCATGTAAAAATTCGGTTAGACTGGAACCAAAAAAGGCTAGGCAGATGTTCAGTCCGTGTGTTCAGTCAAAACTATCGGAAGTAAGATCTATTAGTTAACTGACGACAAGTGTGATCGTTATACCGGTAAATATTGGACGAGACAAAAGAATGTGAAAACAAGTGTATTATTTAAAAAAATCTTTTTTAAAACAAGCATAAGATTTCATCTAGGACCAGAGTCCTTATCAAGACGAATCAACCAAGCCCAAACTCGATAGGCGTTTGCGTCGTTTTATTGCCACCACCACCATCCCATGGCCACCTAACGGCTTCATCATCAGACCAGCGGGGCAATTGCGTACCACACTATCAACCGGAATCGGTTTCATTTTGACAGTTCAACTATGTTCATTACGTTATTTAAGCAATGGATTAGCAATATGCATCAAAATTATTCAGATACCGATTGATAGTGTGTTACGCAATTGGGGTGCAGCTCCATGTCATAAAAACATTGCATTGTCATCCGATTCCCATATGCGTGTAAAATTTCAGCTCAATCGGAAACTGGGAAGTGGGTCAAATTTAACTTGCAAGATTCGATTACAGACACACAGGTACAGGTGAAACTATATAAAGGCTAGTAATGAGGAGCAAGATATGAAACATCATGAAAAGCTGCATGCACAAAGAACAGAATAATGTTACTTACCTACTTCTTTATGTTTACGAATTGAGCATTAACAGAAATAAAATCCTTGCTTATCCTACTTATTCTGCGGAAAGGACGTATCTACAGAAATAAAACTACGAGTATAAGATACAAAGGCAGATGCGTCTTTTTTTTTTGCTGATTCTGAATATGTAAATAATTCTATTTTGAAAAAAATATCAGATACGTCTTTTCCTTATGATGTCAGTATTATGCTAATCCTAACTATAATATTAATATTATAAATGCGAAAGTGTGTTTGTTTGTTCCGCTTTCACGCTAAAACGGCTAAAGGATTTGGATGAAATTTCGCACATGGGTAGACCATGACCTGAAAAAGGACATAGGCTACTTTCTATCCTGGATCGCAGACGAAGTCGCGGTAGCGGAAGTATCCTACTAATATTATAAATGCAAAAGTTTGTGAGGATGGATGGATGTTTGTTACTCTTTCACGCAAAAACTACTGAACGGATTTTGATGAAATTTGGCACACAGATTATAACCTGGATTAACACGTAGGATACTTTTTATTACCATATTTTACGGGCCAAACCGCGAGACTTACGCGGGTGAAACCGCGGGGCGCTGCTAGTAATATAATAGGAATTCGTATGTTTGGAGCTTTGTTACTCAATCAGGCAAAAACGCCCGAACAGATTTGGATAAAATTTAGCACACAGATAGTGTATAGCATGGATTAACACATTAAATGCTTTTCATCGTGGTAGTTCGTCCCCGTGGGATATTTTTCGATATCCACGCGGGCTAAACCTAGTGATTTAATAAAAAAAATATGAGCAGATTAAAGTAATAACTGTCAAGAAACTAACAGCTCACCATCGTTTTATAATAACTCCTATGACTTAGAAGGAAATGTTTGCTTCGAAATAAATATCCTGTCCATATTTGGAAAGTCGTCAATGTTGTCTTGTCTATTAGATAATAATTATGAGGTGTGCCAATGTATTTATTTGGTTAATCCTCATAATAGATGTGACATTGAGGAACCAAAATGTTGCGTAAAAATCGGGAAAAACCATGATAAAATATAATTATTCACCGCTACGGGTACAACTAGGGATGGGATGGATCCTTCGGGATGGATCAGCAAAGTACCAACTAGCCGCGCTTGACTCGGTGGAACGCAGAGCTAAGAGGCTCATTGGAGACGTAAAACTGGTGAATGCCAAGCTTCATAGCTTGGCTCATTGCTGCAAGGTTGCCTGCTTGTCGGTCTTCTACAGATTGTACTTCGGTGAGTGTGCTCAAGAACTCCACGACCTCATTTCGCCGGCCCCCTTCTACCATTGAACATCTAGATGCACTGCCAGTTACCATCCCTACCTAGTTGCTATTCCACCAATTCGCACTAAGCGTTTCCAAATGTCTTTTATAATGCGCACAGCAAAAGAGTGGAACTCACTACCTGCGTCTGTGTTTCCGAGCGCATACAATCTTAATCTCTTCAAAGTAAGAGTGAACAATCTTCTGCGTAAGCTCACTCCATCGTCGACTCTGTCTCTGTTGCTTTCGACCTAGACTAGAGTCAAGAGCAAACCCACCTTAAATAAAATAAAAAACTTTTTGTCTTTTGCACTGCCAAAATAAGACACTAATTTAAATGATAGGCACATTTTATAAATTCACTACATGTAAGCCCATTTCAATTTAACTTTGACAATTTACATCCCAAATAGATGCGAGGTGTCATGTTGGGGGTCGACCAAATTTGAAATAGACTCTCAAAGTGGATTTTTAGGGGTAACAGTACCAGTGGTGTAACTGCGGAGAAAATTGATGCTGTCAAAGAAGGCTTATTCAATTTGCGGCTTATTAATCAACCGGTGAAGGGCGTCAATTACTTGCAGGACGAGGCTTTTGTTTAGTTAATGAATTCTTAAGTGATTTAGTGAACATTTTGAGTAAACATTTCTTCGGGTTCAACGATTTACATTGAAGGTTTTGGATGAAAATTTTCTTGTCCTTATTGTGTTAATGGTTAAGTTACTACCAGGGGGGCTAAAAAGTTTTGAGCCTAAGTACCTTCAAGTGTCAATATCTCGCTCTGCATAATAATTTGCGAATACCCTCTGTAGTATAAATACAGAGTTTCATGTCATTAGCATCATTACAATTTTAGTAATTAATCCTTAAACATCATCATGTCTCAGTCATCCACGGCCCACCCCTAGGCTCAAAACGTTTCAGCCCCCCGGTACACCGGATGTAACACTCTTAAGAGCGCTATTGTTACTCAAATTTGCTATAGGGCTTAAAAAACTTAGCATACCGGGGGGCTGAAAAGTTTTGAGCCTAGGGATGGGCCCCGGGTGACTGAGACATGATGATGTTTACGGATTAATAACTAAAAGCGTAATGATGCTAATGACATGAAACTCTGTATTTATACTAAAGAGGGTATTCGGAAATTAGTAATATGCAGCGCAAGACAATAATAACACTTGAAGGTACTTAGGCTCAAAATTTTTCAGCCCCGGTAGGAAGTTCACTAAGCTGAGTTTTGCCTAGCATAGTTAAAGGGGTAAATGGGAAGAGATTTAATATTTTATGTATTTATTTATCCATTTAATACATACATATAAGCAGACAAGAAGAAAGGGACAGAAAAATACGTACAAAGGTGAAGTTTATTTCTAAACAAATACCTGCCATAGAAAAGTAAATAAAAAGACATGTAGGTAGACAACGTGTGTAAAAGTACCTAGAAGAGAAAACAAAATATGTGGGGATCAGATTAAAAAGTTTTTAGTACTGTAGAGGTTTCATTCAAGGGCTCCAATCTATTTAGATCAGGCTTGCAATATCTTTGACATCCGAATGATCACTTTTGAATAAAAATGTTTATCTAGCGTTTGTTCCAGGGATATGACAGATAACCACGGCTACCAGCCCTCGGGTTAGATAGTTTAAACAGAGATATTGTATAGTTTTATAAAGTATCAGTATCAGAGTACAACGCAATTCTGTTATTTAATTACTGTCGGTCAAAAATAAGTAAAGGTCCTTCGAGTCTTTTACGGTACCTACTTACTCGATCAAGTTAGAATCTGCTTGCAGATTTCATAAGAAATTACAAGTAATGAATCAGGCTTGCTAAAGGCAAAAATATGTACCTATAGGCTACATTCAGACCATAATAAAACACTGCGATCAGCTTTTATGAAAAAGCTCAAATAACGAGTAGGTACTTAAACACCAGTAATTTTCCGCAAACAGGCTGGCTACAATCAACTTTTTGTCCCCACAAAAAGACAATGACAAAAAAATACTTATCACTAAGGATAGCATCGTCAATTGAAAAAAAAAAACCTATTGATCTCTATAATCGAAATGTCATCGGTGCTCCGCCGAAAGCAATTTAGCCGATTGGGGGCCATTATTATGTATAATCACGTTCCCAACTCGCCATTCGTATTGTCATCGTAAGGAATTATGCAATCGTCTCGATGACGATCGATTTGAACGAGCTTCGATTCGATTACAGGCGACAGATGTCGGTGAACGTGACGAATTTCGACTAAACGATTATTCGATTAAAACATCTTATATCCGTCAATACTTTCACTCAATTTTCAACTTTGTTACTCTGTGTTTGAGTTGGCTTTCCTGTGTGGGTGGTTTATTAGTGTTTTCGTTGGGGTTTCGTATTGGTAATCAGTCGGTGACCGCAAATTGTTGTCCCTCGATCAGACGTTGCCAGGAAATTACAATTTCGATTTTTATTTCACGAGCTTATGTAGACAACTGAAAATTGTTAGATAAAAAGTGAAATATTTATCTCCCTGTGAATAAATACAGGTATCAGAAAACCATATAACTATCTAATTTGGGATCAGCATTATATCTATGGGAACAGCAGATATACTCGGATCTGATCCTTCTCATCGCATGCATAATTTCTGGTCCAATTGAAGACGAGTTTGAAGTGTGTTAAATTCTAAGTATTAAATAATACCTTTTCCATACACAATACAAAGCCAGCGTGTTAAAACTACATACACTGATTTCTTAAAATATTTTTAAAGTAAGGTTTCCAATTCGGAAAATCAAGTGGATTTTTGGAATTGTTGCCAGTCTTACAAAATATTCATAGAAAGAGAAGTTGGGAATAAAAGCATCACTTAATTGAATTTGGTGCTCCTCAGTTTCATCAGGATCGTATATTGTTTTTTGTTCTTCCCTATTTGAACCTTCATTTGACTATCTACATTCCTTAATCAAAAGATTCCTATCTGATCTTGCTTCTATCAAACTGAAAAAAACAAAAACATGCATAACATACATAAACTCACGCTTTCTTCCCATGGGGGGTAGGCAGAGACTACAGAACGCCATCTGTTACGAACCTTACACACTCGTTTTGCTTCGCATATGTTCATTCATCTGGTAAATTAAATAAAATAAAATATTATTAAAATATTTTTTATCTGAACCTTGCATATACTGATAGAAGTATTGTTTTTGTGAATGTCATCGCGAGCAATGAAGGCCGGGCCGCAAACGATCGCGGTTCCCTTTGTATTTAGCCGTTGAAATGTCTGTCTAAGTTATAAGAGGAAGCGTTTTTATATTGAGCTTTAATCCCACCTGTTTTATTGAGGTAAAACATATCTCGATTTACTTCGTGACTTGGTAGGTGATGAAAATCTTGTTGATAACAAAAATATAGATAGTGTTCTTTTTTTAAATATTATTGTATAATAATACATTGTATTGTTGTATAGATATATTGTTGTTTGTTGTAAATTCTTTTTTTAAACAAAACGAGTAAGGAAGGATCGTAGCAGGTGGCGTTCTGTAGTTTCTACCTACCTCCATGGGAAGAAGGGTGTATTGTATTATTGCTAAACTTGTTTCCTAAATGGATTATTATGGCAGTAATAATAATAATGTCAGTATCAAAAGTTCGAACATTATTTTTATTTCTAGTGGTCATTTATTTTTTAGTCGCTATACGCTTCCATTTTGCGTCAACAATAATATTATTAGATCGTCAACGCGTGTGATATTGGTTTCAACGGTGCCTTCAACAATCTGTTAAAATTGTTGCTTTGTTGTTATTTCCTTGTTCTTGACACCTTTTACAATTTCAATTCAGAGACAAGACATGTACATAAAAGATGCACTTACTTTGAAGTTATTGTCTATTGTTTTCTGTCAACCTTATTTTAATTTTTGTTACGTCCAGAATTAGATGACCGAATCTTACTTACCTACTAACATCATTAGGGATGGGTATCCCAGCTTTAAAACGCCTATCATAACGACACACACGATGACAAGCAGTAGCCAATAACTCCTAAAAAAAAACGAACAATGCAAGTCAAATCGTCGTCGACCCATCACTCGAACAATTGTTGCGGATGTCGCATCACTACCTCATACGTCACTAAAGAAGAAAAAATATTTAAAAAGTAGAAGATTTGATTTTGAAATATCATCGTTGGATATACATCATCTTGTCATAACATTTCGGGTCAAAGGAGAGGATGGTTTGATAAATTGCAGTTCAAATTCGGTTTAATGTCTTTTTCACTATTCACTCTGTGAGGATGGAAGGATCTTACTCGGGGTCGGGTGTGTGACTGTCGAAATGGTAGCGGTGTTAAATAGATCTGTATTACTTAAGAAGGATGATCTTTGTGAAATATTATTTTTGATGCTGTGAAATTCGTGGTCAGCTGAAAAGGAGACAATGTTTTTGGGGGTGATAGTGCTTGTCATTTTGTTTGAGACATTCCACACTTCTTCTTTTGTTTTTCTGTTTTTGTTTGTTGTGTCTCTCTTGGCCGATATTAGTGTAGGTATAGTTTCTATCCTTAGGTCGCTTTAGTTAGAGTGCTATTTAATTTCGTCATCTGAGAGCTTTTCTTATGGCAAAGTAATAACATCCACACTGGTCGATCAATCAATTTAAGCTACGCTTGCTTGCCTCGGTTGGTCCGTGGATAGGTGACCATCTTTACATACCAAGACCTAGCCGTGCCTGAAAAGCACGATGCATCGTTGGTCCCAGTTGACATTCATGGATCTTTGACAGTCATTACGGGTCTTCGGAAGCCCGAAAGTCTGACAGTCAGTCTTACCAAGGGGTACCGTATTACTCAGTAACGAGGGTTATGGAGGTCAGACAGGCAGTCGCTCCGTGTAAAATACTGGTATTCCGCTGCATCCGGTTAGACTGGAAGCACAACATCGTTTAGAAAAGGCTATGATGACTATGATGAGAGATTTTCTTTTTCCAAATCTCAGTAAAACTTACAGCTAAAATAAAATAAAAACATGCTCATATTCAAATCAATTAATCTGCCTAGCCTTGTCCTATGTTGGGGTCGGCTTCCAATCTAACCAGATGCAGCTGAATACCAGTATTGTACATGAAGCGGCTGCCTGTCTTACCTCCACAACCCAGCAACTGGGTAATACGATACCCCTTGGTAAGACTAACCAGTCTTTCGAAGTTCTGACGGCCCGTAACGACTCTCAAAGATCTACGAATGACAACCAAAAACAACGGCTTAACGTGCTTTCCCAGGCACGGAAGAGTCTCGGTACGTGAAGATGGTCTCCCATCCACGGACCAACCCCGGCAAGCGTAGCTTAACCTGATGGATCGACCCGTGCAGCTGTTATCACGAGCTGTTATCCTCATAAGACTCATATTTAAAACACATAAAAGCTAGTCCACCGACCACCCAAATATCTTTGCCTTTCATTAGACAAGTAATCTAAGTTTAATATGTGTTCGGTTCCACGTCATTAGTGACGTCATTTGTCAGAGATACCATTACTTACTCCTCCATTGAAAGATTGATGACAAATCGTACGGACTAGTTGCCATAAGCCGGGATTAAGGATGTGCGTTGCGTTTTTTACCCTTAAAAAGTGAGCGGAATTACGCGGTGTGGTCTTTGGGTACAAAAGATCACCCATCCTTACGATCCTCTGATAAATGTGGTGTGCGGTGAGCAGCGAGTTGAGTTTGATCTTTGCTTATTTCATCTACTGTACTCATAGTTTCCAAAGTAAACAATCAAACAAGCTTTCGCTGCAATTTTAAATACTAGACAGAGGGGGGGACCTAGGGGTCCTATCAATATTTTTATTGTGTTCGAAGATTATTCAGTCTTATTAAAAAGTGATATCTTAGACATATATAGGTAGTATCCATTTCTAAGAAACATTAGAGCCAGTCCACACCCTCACCCACGCAGACCGCTAAACAGATCGCGGGCATCGCGGGGCTCATTACAAACTAAAGCCCATACATCATCGTCAGAGCTGAATATATGCAAGTCATGCGCAGCCGTCATTGTAATGTGTGATGGTAGTGTGGAGACGGGCTTAGGACCGCGGAGCCTTTTAGGTGCCGAATGATAGGGATGTGAGTGAAAGGTGTGCTTGTATGTGAGGATATTTTTATTCGATGGTCTACAGTGATAGAAAACCTATGTGATTTTTCTCTTCACATTACAGTTTGGGCCATATTATTATGTGGATATTAATTTTAGAACTAACTTCTGCCTACGACTTCGACAGCGACTTTGTGGTTTTGACATAAAATGTATCCTATGATACTCGCGATACAGTAGTTTCCTATTAGTGAAAGAATTAGGAATCGGATCAGTAGTTCCGAAGATAATACCCAGTACATATAAATTCACAAATTTTAACTCTTTATTCGTATAAACGTCATAGTAATCTGTTTACTTCCTAGCTAGTCAGATCTAGCGAGGCAAATGATGTGTTTTTGTGTATGTATAAAGTTGAACAGGGTATCTTTTTCTCAAGATTATTCAAAATCAAAATCAAAAGTCATTTATTCAAACTAGGCTGAGAATCAGCACTTTTTGAACGTCAAAATTACATAAGACAGTCCCCTCAAAACGCCCGCCCTTCACCACTTCCTAGTGCTTTAGCTGGGGAGAAGAAGTGGCGCAACAAACTCTCCAGCAGCACAGCTGTCTGTTCAGTTAAAAAAAAATGATTCTATATAACACTGCGCATAATAATTTAGGTACATTACGCCACACAAAACATTAAATTAAATTATTTGCTATAAGTAAGCTAGTAAACGCCAATATACCAAAAAAAAAAATGGAAAACTATACTCAAGCAGAAACAAAATACAAAACTAAAAACGTAAGCAGAACTTTATACCTAAATAAAAGCCTCCAGTAATAAAGGGCGTGCCCACTTACCTACATATAGCCGTACATGTAGTCGTAACTCAAAGTCACAGATGATAAACTAGGACCATCGAAGTAAAATCAACAACGTGTTAATTTACTAATAACAAAACAAAACCAATGTCAGCAAGACGACCTGTCACCACAAGCAGCACCCGTTCACGAGTATAATGCAAAGATATTGTTTGTTTAAATCACAACCTCAGGGCGATGCTCCACATATTTTTTTTAATTTCACTGACTATGACCTAAAGTCAAGAGCAAACCCATCTCAAATAAAAAAAGACAAGTTTCATCTAACTTTACTAAACTTCAAGTACCACAGTTTTTGAATTTCACTTTTGATTTAAATAGAAATAGTCACTTCACACATAGCATTTATAATTTAAATACGAAACTAAGAAGAAATTCTGTCACTTACGATTCGTTGCGGTTTTCACTGTTTAAATTAAGACCCATGAACTGACCAAGTCTTAATATTAAATATTTTAAGTTATTTACTAGATAGACAGACAGGTGTTTTGCAAACGATGGTTTAAATTAAGCACAAAATGGCTTTCTGTTCAGTGAGTGGACAAAAAATAATTTAAATATTTTTTTTTCCAGAAATCAAAGAAGTATGATTGGCTGTTACAGACCTCAGCTAAACTATGTCTTCAAGATGGCTGCTGCGAATGTCCAAAACGTAAAGCATAACTGTATAAGAATAGCAGCAATACTTACCTACCTAAAAACATAATAATATGCAAGTTAAAGTTGTCATAGGCGACACATTTATTATTTGTTGGTCTTGTGGCGGCACCTACAACGCCACGTACGAACTACAATGCACTCTTTCGTTTACCGAATAAATTTAATACCAATCGAAAGTATGAAGCCTTTAAAATATACTAACGTTGGGTTGTCTATTTGTCATAACTATTGGGTTGGCCGCATGACAGGTACAAACAGGTAAGTCGATACTAGTAATTTACACCTATCTGTTTAATAAATAAATCTTATATCAAAATAAGCTCTATTTCATGGCAAACACGATGATATGGGACTGTCTGCGGAAAAAAAATAACCTTAGTCTGGCCAGGAATTTTTTAGCCAACCCAAACGCGATATATTTTTAAAACATTAAATTTGTTTTAAAATACTTTTCATCCATTAAACAGATGGGCGAAAGTCGTTCCTCTGCGGATCTTAGGCTATACGCATCAAAAGACCTGACGTCATAGAAATCTTGCATCGCGCAAGCAGAGTTTACCGCGCGACTGGCATATATACAACATTCCGAGAATACTCGTCTGGTCGGATATTCCTCCCTTTTCTATAGAGGATGAGTGAACTTTACACCCTGCTCCTCATACCTCTATAGTCCCCTGGTGCAAGCGTGACTGCTGAGCGTGGGGTTCGAATCCCAGATCGGCCAAACTCTTATTGGGTTTTTTCATTAGGAATTTCTCAGTAGCAGCCTGGAGTTTGGAAGTTGGTGGTGTTGTGAAGCACAAGTGCCTCGGATTGTTCGGATACTCGTAGGACGTAAAGCCGTTGGTCCTGCGCCTGATCTCTCCACGGTCGCGTCGGCTTGCCGTCCCATCGGACTATGAGAGTAAAGGAACAGAGAGTGCACCTGTGCTTGCGCACACACTTGTGTATAATTATATCAATTTACCAGCTAGGTGCTAGTTTCTCTGAGAGATTTTTTTAAACATATTGGTATTCTCACAGTGGCATCACAATTCATCTTCGCCAACATCTTATATATTAGACAAAATATACATTTATACGCTAAAAACAGTGATATCCACAATGTTAACACCAGAAATAAGGACAAATTACGTGCTCCGTTTCACCGGCTTCATAAGGTTCATAACTCATTTGTTGGGCTCGGTATATCTTTTTATAACAAGTTACCCTCTTCCTAGCTAGATTTGCCCTTCAATGCGTTTAAAGCTAAAGTAAAATCTAACGTTTGTTCGAAGGCATACTATTCTATCAACGACTACTTAAACGATAAGTATTTGGTCGCTGTGATTAACTCAAGACAATGTTTATGTTCTTTCTCCAGAATTAGCTTATCTTCTGACAGGTTATATGAGTTCATATAATTATTTATTTTCTTTGACTGTAAAAGTCAATTTATTTTAATTTTATTTTTATTTATCATGGACATAATCTACTCATTACAATGTTTTTTTTATGAGTGGTATTGCAATATATGGTTAGCTAGTGACCTCGATAATTGATCATATTATTCTTGCCTGAGCAACCGGCAGCAAGTTCGTCATGCTCCCTTAGATGTCACTGCTTACGGTAGCGTCGGGGGTCGGGTTGCCTCCTTCCCTCAAATATGGCGAGGGGGGTGATGGCTGAACTCTGCGTTATGCTCGTGAACGGGTGCTGCTTGTGGTGACTGGTCGTCTTGCTGTCCTTGGTTTTGTTTTGTTATTAGTAATTAACTTTGTTTATATTACTTCGATGGTCCTAGTTTATCATTTGTGACTTCGAGTTACAGCTTCGTGTACAATCTTATATATATGTCCCCACTTGGCACATCCTTTATTACTGGAGGCCTTTATTTAGGTATAAAGTTTTGCTTACGTTTATAGTTTTGTATTTTTATGTCTGCTTGAGTATAGTTTTTGATTATTTTTTTTATTTTTTTTGTATATTGGCGTGTGCTAGCTTACGCATAGCAAATAATTTAATTTAATGTTTTGTGTTGCGTAATGTACCTAAATTATTATGCGCAGTGTTGTATACATTATATTTTTTTTTTTTTTAACTGAACAGACAGCTGTGCTGCTGGGGAGTTTGTAGCGCCACTTCTTCTCCCCAGCTAAAGCACTAGGAAGTGGTGAAGGGTGGGGTTTTGGGGGACTGTCTTATGTAATTTTGACGTTCAAAAAGTGCTGATTCTCAGCCTAGTTTGAATAAATGACTTTTGATTTTGATTTGATATCTCCTGCCTTTTTTTTGTGGATGGGAAATCATCAAATAACTTCTCCCGCTCTGGGTGGAGCGGGAGGGCGTGTCAGACTTCTACTGACTAAAACCCACCGGTGTTCCTTCAGTTGCGTGTGCCAGGGCCACGGTAACTCTTTCGAACAACCCGCAACCCTGGTAGGCATCGGCCCTAGCTGACGGATTATATCTCCTGCCTGCTTGGCTAATTTGGTCGGGGACGTGACACATAGATTATATATCAAATTTTTTCTTTCCCTTTCTAATAATTTCTACATAATAATATTTTCTATTTAATGGCGGTGCCGAAAACGACACCCTTTCCACCCCAATACCAACAAAGACCAAAAAATCAAAGCCTTTAATCTTTCTCCTATAAAAATTACCATAACTAACTGCAAGTCGCCATCATTACCGTCTAACCGTAATTAAAAGGACAATCTCGGGATATTCGACGATATCTCAAGAAAGTCCTGCATCATCGTCTGATGGTCTCGCGGTCATGAAATATGTATTCGTTACGTTTAGAGAAAGGGAATATCATGGCTCTGTGATTGTCGTTATAGTTTTGTTTGGTTTCATATTGATTTTTGGGGTGAAATTCTTGTTGACTTGAGATTACAACAGTGATATATTTATACAGTTTATTAAAAGTTTGCGCACTCCCTCGCTTTTATTGAAAGTACGAGTATCACTTACTAATATTATGGATCACTCAATGACATTAAATTCTTGTTGACTTGAGATGACAACAGTGATATATTTATACAGTTTATTAAATGTTTGCGCACTCCCTCACGTTTATTGAGAGTATCACTTAAGTACTAATATTATGGATCACTCAATGACATTAAATTCTTCTTGACTTGAGATGACAACAGTGATATAAACATTAGAACTTAAAAACTTATAACAGTGATATATTTATACAGTTTATTAAAAGTTTGCGCACTCCCTCGCTTTTATTGAGACTATCACTTACTAATATTATGGATCACTCAATGACATCAAATTGTGTTTAACCAACCTAGGCAAAATCATCTATTCTAAGTCACAGTCAGTCAGTTTGCAAATTATGGTTTTCGATTTTGGTCCTTTACAGTAAAGGCAAAGTCTAGAAGCATAAGATGTCTACACTGAGGCAAAGTTTAGAAGTAATCATATGATACGCTTGTCTACTTATTTCATTCGTCATGTTTGTGATTTTTTATAATGAAACAATGATATCAATCATTTAGAAAATGGTAACGGCTAGGGATTTAAGACTCATATTTAAAACACATAAAAGCTAGTCCACCGACCACCCAAATATCTTTGCCTTTCATTAGACAAGTAATCTAAGTTTAATATGTGTTCGGTTCCACGTCATTAGTGACGTCATTTGTCAGAGATACCATTACTTACTCCTCCATTGAAAGATTGATGACAAATCGTACGGACTAGTTGCCATAAGCCGGGATTAAGGATGTGCGTTGCGTTTTTTACCCTTAAAAAGTGAGCGGAATTACGCGGTGTGGTCTTTGGGTACAAAAGATCACCCATCCTTACGATCCTCTGATAAATGTGGTGTGCGGTGAGCAGCGAGTTGAGTTTGATCTTTGCTTATTTCATCTACTGTACTCATAGTTTCCAAAGTAAACAATCAAACAAGCTTTCGCTGCAATTTTAAATACTAGACAGAGGGGGGGACCTAGGGGTCCTATCAATATTTTTATTGTGTTCGAAGATTATTCAGTCTTATTAAAAAGTGATATCTTAGACATATATAGGTAGTATCCATTTCTAAGAAACATTAGAGCCAGTCCACACCCTCACCCACGCAGACCGCTAAACAGATCGCGGGCATCGCGGGGCTCATTACAAACTAAAGCCCATACATCATCGTCAGAGCTGAATATATGCAAGTCATGCGCAGCCGTCATTGTAATGTGTGATGGTAGTGTGGAGACGGGCTTAGGACCGCGGAGCCTTTTAGGTGCCGAATGATAGGGATGTGAGTGAAAGGTGTGCTTGTATGTGAGGATATTTTTATTCGATGGTCTACAGTGATAGAAAACCTATGTGATTTTTCTCTTCACATTACAGTTTGGGCCATATTATTATGTGGATATTAATTTTAGAACTAACTTCTGCCTACGACTTCGACAGCGACTTTGTGGTTTTGACATAAAATGTATCCTATGATACTCGCGATACAGTAGTTTCCTATTAGTGAAAGAATTAGGAATCGGATCAGTAGTTCCGAAGATAATACCCAGTACATATAAATTCACAAATTTTAACTCTTTATTCGTATAAACGTCATAGTAATCTGTTTACTTCCTAGCTAGTCAGATCTAGCGAGGCAAATGATGTGTTTTTGTGTATGTATAAAGTTGAACAGGGTATCTTTTTCTCAAGATTATTCAAAATCAAAATCAAAAGTCATTTATTCAAACTAGGCTGAGAATCAGCACTTTTTGAACGTCAAAATTACATAAGACAGTCCCCTCAAAACGCCCGCCCTTCACCACTTCCTAGTGCTTTAGCTGGGGAGAAGAAGTGGCGCAACAAACTCTCCAGCAGCACAGCTGTCTGTTCAGTTAAAAAAAAATGATTCTATATAACACTGCGCATAATAATTTAGGTACATTACGCCACACAAAACATTAAATTAAATTATTTGCTATAAGTAAGCTAGTAAACGCCAATATACCAAAAAAAAAAATGGAAAACTATACTCAAGCAGAAACAAAATACAAAACTAAAAACGTAAGCAGAACTTTATACCTAAATAAAAGCCTCCAGTAATAAAGGGCGTGCCCACTTACCTACATATAGCCGTACATGTAGTCGTAACTCAAAGTCACAGATGATAAACTAGGACCATCGAAGTAAAATCAACAACGTGTTAATTTACTAATAACAAAACAAAACCAATGTCAGCAAGACGACCTGTCACCACAAGCAGCACCCGTTCACGAGTATAATGCAAAGATATTGTTTGTTTAAATCACAACCTCAGGGCGATGCTCCACATATTTTTTTTAATTTCACTGACTATGACCTAAAGTCAAGAGCAAACCCATCTCAAATAAAAAAAGACAAGTTTCATCTAACTTTACTAAACTTCAAGTACCACAGTTTTTGAATTTCACTTTTGATTTAAATAGAAATAGTCACTTCACACATAGCATTTATAATTTAAATACGAAACTAAGAAGAAATTCTGTCACTTACGATTCGTTGCGGTTTTCACTGTTTAAATTAAGACCCATGAACTGACCAAGTCTTAATATTAAATATTTTAAGTTATTTACTAGATAGACAGACAGGTGTTTTGCAAACGATGGTTTAAATTAAGCACAAAATGGCTTTCTGTTCAGTGAGTGGACAAAAAATAATTTAAATATTTTTTTTTCCAGAAATCAAAGAAGTATGATTGGCTGTTACAGACCTCAGCTAAACTATGTCTTCAAGATGGCTGCTGCGAATGTCCAAAACGTAAAGCATAACTGTATAAGAATAGCAGCAATACTTACCTACCTAAAAACATAATAATATGCAAGTTAAAGTTGTCATAGGCGACACATTTATTATTTGTTGGTCTTGTGGCGGCACCTACAACGCCACGTACGAACTACAATGCACTCTTTCGTTTACCGAATAAATTTAATACCAATCGAAAGTATGAAGCCTTTAAAATATACTAACGTTGGGTTGTCTATTTGTCATAACTATTGGGTTGGCCGCATGACAGGTACAAACAGGTAAGTCGATACTAGTAATTTACACCTATCTGTTTAATAAATAAATCTTATATCAAAATAAGCTCTATTTCATGGCAAACACGATGATATGGGACTGTCTGCGGAAAAAAAATAACCTTAGTCTGGCCAGGAATTTTTTAGCCAACCCAAACGCGATATATTTTTAAAACATTAAATTTGTTTTAAAATACTTTTCATCCATTAAACAGATGGGCGAAAGTCGTTCCTCTGCGGATCTTAGGCTATACGCATCAAAAGACCTGACGTCATAGAAATCTTGCATCGCGCAAGCAGAGTTTACCGCGCGACTGGCATATATACAACATTCCGAGAATACTCGTCTGGTCGGATATTCCTCCCTTTTCTATAGAGGATGAGTGAACTTTACACCCTGCTCCTCATACCTCTATAGTCCCCTGGTGCAAGCGTGACTGCTGAGCGTGGGGTTCGAATCCCAGATCGGCCAAACTCTTATTGGGTTTTTTCATTAGGAATTTCTCAGTAGCAGCCTGGAGTTTGGAAGTTGGTGGTGTTGTGAAGCACAAGTGCCTCGGATTGTTCGGATACTCGTAGGACGTAAAGCCGTTGGTCCTGCGCCTGATCTCTCCACGGTCGCGTCGGCTTGCCGTCCCATCGGACTATGAGAGTAAAGGAACAGAGAGTGCACCTGTGCTTGCGCACACACTTGTGTATAATTATATCAATTTACCAGCTAGGTGCTAGTTTCTCTGAGAGATTTTTTTAAACATATTGGTATTCTCACAGTGGCATCACAATTCATCTTCGCCAACATCTTATATATTAGACAAAATATACATTTATACGCTAAAAACAGTGATATCCACAATGTTAACACCAGAAATAAGGACAAATTACGTGCTCCGTTTCACCGGCTTCATAAGGTTCATAACTCATTTGTTGGGCTCGGTATATCTTTTTATAACAAGTTACCCTCTTCCTAGCTAGATTTGCCCTTCAATGCGTTTAAAGCTAAAGTAAAATCTAACGTTTGTTCGAAGGCATACTATTCTATCAACGACTACTTAAACGATAAGTATTTGGTCGCTGTGATTAACTCAAGACAATGTTTATGTTCTTTCTCCAGAATTAGCTTATCTTCTGACAGGTTATATGAGTTCATATAATTATTTATTTTCTTTGACTGTAAAAGTCAATTTATTTTAATTTTATTTTTATTTATCATGGACATAATCTACTCATTACAATGTTTTTTTTATGAGTGGTATTGCAATATATGGTTAGCTAGTGACCTCGATAATTGATCATATTATTCTTGCCTGAGCAACCGGCAGCAAGTTCGTCATGCTCCCTTAGATGTCACTGCTTACGGTAGCGTCGGGGGTCGGGTTGCCTCCTTCCCTCAAATATGGCGAGGGGGGTGATGGCTGAACTCTGCGTTATGCTCGTGAACGGGTGCTGCTTGTGGTGACTGGTCGTCTTGCTGTCCTTGGTTTTGTTTTGTTATTAGTAATTAACTTTGTTTATATTACTTCGATGGTCCTAGTTTATCATTTGTGACTTCGAGTTACAGCTTCGTGTACAATCTTATATATATGTCCCCACTTGGCACATCCTTTATTACTGGAGGCCTTTATTTAGGTATAAAGTTTTGCTTACGTTTATAGTTTTGTATTTTTATGTCTGCTTGAGTATAGTTTTTGATTATTTTTTTTATTTTTTTTGTATATTGGCGTGTGCTAGCTTACGCATAGCAAATAATTTAATTTAATGTTTTGTGTTGCGTAATGTACCTAAATTATTATGCGCAGTGTTGTATACATTATATTTTTTTTTTTTTTAACTGAACAGACAGCTGTGCTGCTGGGGAGTTTGTAGCGCCACTTCTTCTCCCCAGCTAAAGCACTAGGAAGTGGTGAAGGGTGGGGTTTTGGGGGACTGTCTTATGTAATTTTGACGTTCAAAAAGTGCTGATTCTCAGCCTAGTTTGAATAAATGACTTTTGATTTTGATTTGATATCTCCTGCCTTTTTTTTGTGGATGGGAAATCATCAAATAACTTCTCCCGCTCTGGGTGGAGCGGGAGGGCGTGTCAGACTTCTACTGACTAAAACCCACCGGTGTTCCTTCAGTTGCGTGTGCCAGGGCCACGGTAACTCTTTCGAACAACCCGCAACCCTGGTAGGCATCGGCCCTAGCTGACGGATTATATCTCCTGCCTGCTTGGCTAATTTGGTCGGGGACGTGACACATAGATTATATATCAAATTTTTTCTTTCCCTTTCTAATAATTTCTACATAATAATATTTTCTATTTAATGGCGGTGCCGAAAACGACACCCTTTCCACCCCAATACCAACAAAGACCAAAAAATCAAAGCCTTTAATCTTTCTCCTATAAAAATTACCATAACTAACTGCAAGTCGCCATCATTACCGTCTAACCGTAATTAAAAGGACAATCTCGGGATATTCGACGATATCTCAAGAAAGTCCTGCATCATCGTCTGATGGTCTCGCGGTCATGAAATATGTATTCGTTACGTTTAGAGAAAGGGAATATCATGGCTCTGTGATTGTCGTTATAGTTTTGTTTGGTTTCATATTGATTTTTGGGGTGAAATTCTTGTTGACTTGAGATTACAACAGTGATATATTTATACAGTTTATTAAAAGTTTGCGCACTCCCTCGCTTTTATTGAAAGTACGAGTATCACTTACTAATATTATGGATCACTCAATGACATTAAATTCTTGTTGACTTGAGATGACAACAGTGATATATTTATACAGTTTATTAAATGTTTGCGCACTCCCTCACGTTTATTGAGAGTATCACTTAAGTACTAATATTATGGATCACTCAATGACATTAAATTCTTCTTGACTTGAGATGACAACAGTGATATAAACATTAGAACTTAAAAACTTATAACAGTGATATATTTATACAGTTTATTAAAAGTTTGCGCACTCCCTCGCTTTTATTGAGACTATCACTTACTAATATTATGGATCACTCAATGACATCAAATTGTGTTTAACCAACCTAGGCAAAATCATCTATTCTAAGTCACAGTCAGTCAGTTTGCAAATTATGGTTTTCGATTT
Organism: Dicycla oo; assembly: GCA_948252095.1. Lineage (NCBI taxonomy): Eukaryota > Metazoa > Arthropoda > Insecta > Lepidoptera > Noctuidae > Dicycla > Dicycla oo. Next base: position 20,764,565 of record OX411726.1, on the reverse strand, counting down.
TGGTCCTTTACAGTAAAGGCAAAGTCTAGAAGCATAAGATGTCTACACTGAGGCAAAGTTTAGAAGTAATCATATGATACGCTTGTCTACTTATTTCATTCGTCATGTTTGTGATTCGAAAGATAACAATAATTATAAATATACAATATAAATAAATAAACAAACAAATTTTAATAATGAAACAATGATATCAATCATTTAGAAAATGGTAACGGCTAGGGATTTGCACGTATACTGCGCAGGCCATTAACGGCTAGGTTATGTAAAGAGATAATTGAAAACAGCAGGATAGGTTACATACACATAATTTTATTGGTTGTAAAAGTATCACGGCTAGGTCGCGGGTAAAGTCACTAGTAATATTCTGAGCGCTTTCACACTTGGATAGGTAAGGTGGTACCGTAAAGCCAAGGCAGACGTAGGGTCTTGTCAAACTTCCCAGCGTGCATTGGTGGCAGGCCGTAGGACACCAGTAGCGCACGCCAACTATGCGTGCAGCGCACAGTCTGGGGCAGCTTGCAGATAGGACGTAGAACCCCTAGCTTGGGGCACAAAGAATCCTGAGTGAAGTGATCGGCTTCCAAAATCGACGAGCACACTTTGGAAATTGGTGTTAGTAATTGTGTTGAGAAGCCATACAACGCTATGATATATTCAAAAATAAGTTATACCTGTCTTAAAGACTTATTAAAACCTACACTAGTCAAATCCCATGGGAACCACCAAGTAACCCCGTCAACCTTTTACACCTTTTACCATTGTTACGAGCAGCCGTCAAGCGCGGTTGTGCCGCGGTCAACAGCTCCAGCTACCACCATTAAAACCTTTTGATGCTCTCGATAAATATGAATCTGATTGGCATTGATACGAACAGCTTCCATTTGGAAGTTCATTAGAGACGATGGCTGATAGGCGGACGAAAAACTGTGGAGATGCTTCTTTACTAATATTATATTTTTGGTTATTCAAGTGAGATGATATAACAACTGATACGATGTTTGGACAAAAACGACTACAAGGCGCTTTGTAGACCTTTGACAGTCGTTACGGTTAGTCAGAAGCCCAAGTCTGACAACCAGTCTTACCAAGGGGTACCGTGTTACTCGGTAACTGAGTTGTGGAGGTCAGATAGGCAGTCGCTCCATGTAAAAATTAACAATGAATAAAAAAATAAAACCGTACACATACACGGGTACGGTACAGTCGGTCTTTTTATATTATATCCCTATTTGAGGAGGTGAAGCGAAATCTAATTTTAAAGAGTGGAACGAGCCCAACGAGCTCTGACAAAGATAATATGTTCATTAAAAAGGTATCCAGTTGCATTCTGTTTGAGTGGAAACCGACTCCAACATAGTTAGGAAAAGGCTAGGCTTGATTTCTTGCGCTGACTATAAAAAATGGGATAAGAAGCGTTTCCATATATATCTTTTATAATGCGCACAGCAAAAGAGTGTAACTCACTACCTGCGTCTGTGTTTCCGAGCGCATACAACCCTAATATCTTCAAAGTGAGAGTGAACAGGCTTCTTCTGGGTAAGCTCACTCCCTCGTCGACTCTGTCTCTGTCGCCTCCGATCTAGACTAGAGTCAAGCGCAAACCCATCTTAAATATAAAAAAAGAGGTAAGGAGGCAGACACTTAAGATTCTATTGGCTCATTCTTTGACAATAGGTCAGACAATATTCACAATAGAAATCGAAAACAGATTGGAGTCCTTGGTAGAAAATAATAGTCATACGGTGCTGCATCTCAAATCTTCTGAATTTTGTTCAGTTCGTCTAGTTACGGAATAATGTATCTAATAGCATAAGCATAAAGAGCTTATAATGTTCCCACTTTTGGGACAGAGGCCTCCTCTCTGTGAGGAGCGGGCCGTAATCCACCATGCGGGCCCAGTGCGGGTTGGTAGATGTCACATGTCTTCGAATTGTTAGTTCTAGGACATGCCGGTTTCCTCACGATATTTTCCTTCACCGTTTTGAGAGCAGTGGTGATGAAATAATCCACACAAAGTAAAGCGTCTGCTCGAGTTCGAACCTATGACCAACTCGTAAGTCGCCGCTTTTAGCAATGGGCCACCATTGCTCACTGCACTGCTGCTTGAACCTAATGCTTTAGCTATAAAGTTGAAAATCTGTTAAAGGAATTTGACAGATTGTAGAAGCTTGCTTGATGTTCTGGCGTCTGTACATAATTTATAATAGAAAATTAAACTTACCTAATAACTCTCCCGAATAAAACTCAAACCAAGTCGTCTCCACGCCTTTCACTGCCATCACGGGTCCCCATTAGTAGCAAGCACCCTCGCGATTGACGATTCAGTCTTTTGTGGTCAATTTTTTCCACGCCTGTCGTTAATGGAGATTTCTTCGATATGCGCGGCGTATGTCAAACATGCGCAAGCATATTGTCAAATCACTGCGATCAAACGGTGCGCCGGTGTCGAAAAAAGGCGGTTTAAAAAGAGGCGCGTCAAATAAGTTGGAGTGTCCTGTCAATACACGCACGATTATTGAAAATGTGAAGTGTAGTGGGAAAAGGTTGAAAACTTAATATTTTGCGGGTGTGTTTGATTTTGGGGTTTGATTGAAACGGTTGAAAGTTTGTTTGATTGAAATGATTTGGGGTAAAACTAGTGACACACGTCATTTTGTGGTTTACGTAGATTTCGGCGGTGCAAAATACCTTCACTTTAAATTGGTTGAAGTTAACATTTTATTATACAGGGAGTAAGCGACAGCCCTCCGCAGACTGGTAGGGTGAATTCAGTATATCATACTAATGTGACCGGTACCTACCTGAAATTATTTCAGGAACGATTTGGCAATCCAAAAAACCTGATTTGTTTGTGTTTTTGTGCACAAATCGGAGCGTCTGCTACTAGTTGGGAGGGATAGGTAATAGGTAAATGGAGAGTTCGATGAACTCTATAGCTAGGCAGAATGTGAACAGCTGATTTCGCGCGTCCTTCGTTAGAGTATTTCAACATCCATTGCTGATTTTTTTATTTTATTTTAGCTGTTTTATTTACATTGATGGAGCGCTGCGTACATACAGAGAATGTAATTTTACATTGAAATAAAGGAAATAGTAACTGACAAAATGATAAAAAAAAATCTTGAGAATTTTTCCGGTGGAATATGATTCAAAATAATGGGCTGAGTACACCCTGTTAGTTTGCGGAGGGCTGTCCCTTACACCCTGTATTCTATTATAGTATTACTGACCATAAAAGTAGAGGAAGTCCAAATAAACGATGAATGGACTGTGTTTAAGATGATATGGCTAGAAAGGGGTTGCATGACTAAAGAGATGACGACTCGACATCATCTGCCTAGCTGTTTCCCAACTATGTTGACTCCCAGACGACTCCCAGACTGTCCCAGACTGTCCCAGACTGTCGACTTCCAGTCTTACCGGAGGCAGCAGCTGAATACCAGTATTTTACATGGTTTACCCAGTTACTGGGTAATACGATACCTACCTCTTGGTAAGACTGGTTGCAAGACTTTCGGGCATACGACGACCCGTAACGACTGTCAAAAATCTACGAATGACAGCCGGGACCAACGGCTTATCGTGCTTTCTGAGGCACGGAGAGGTCTCGGTATGTAAAGATGATCACCCATCCACGGCCCGACCACTGCAAGCGTAGCTTAACCTGATCGATCGACCCATGCGGCTGTTATTAATTAGCCACGAGCCCCTCTACCGAGATGACTATTATAATAGAGAAATCTGGAAGAAAAAGACATGTCGCACCGACCCCTAATAAACTGGGATAAGGGCAGAAGAATGATGTACCTACCTATTGGATATGAGTCGACATATTGTGAGATACACGCGTGACAAAAAAGAATATTTGCGAAAAAAACAAAGAAACAAAACGTCTTGCAAATAGACATTTCGCAAAATAATTTATTTCGCACTTCTCACAAATTAAGCGCGTTATTAGGCGGAACGGTGTTACGTCCCAATGACATATGACGTGTTTTAATTCCGTAGGTACAGTCAACTACATGTCCATGGTAAACAATTGAATTTGGCAGCAGTAAAAGCGCTGTCGTCTGTCACTATCAACAATATTTTCAGGGCGCTTTTGCGACTGCCACGTTACTGCAGTGAGTCTGCAATATTTGATCAAGCCAGAGTAGACTAGACAGCTTCTCAGCTGTCGTGTGTAAAAATAATGCGTATCTCCTTATTAGATTGCGTGGCAATAGGCAGCAACAGCCTCTTGAAAGTTATTGCTGACAGGCATGATAAAAGCCCCATAGTGAGGCATCTTATAACAACACCCACCCTGTCTGTAGTAAAATATTACCTAGTAGTAACATAGTTTATGAATTAAATTGTTTCCTAGCATGTAGAATTGTTAGTATTTTTGTAATTTAACCATGTACCCATTTTACTTACATTTTGTCTGATAACTAAAAAGTAATTTTTATTATTAATTTGAAACTGTTACCATGGAAGTCCGTGTGGTTGACTGTACTTCCCAAGCGAAGTGGATTCGACACGCGACGGACGGATCGCTAATTCATTTGGAAAGGTGACTTGTCATTTGATAGCTTGATGGCGTCATCCTGGAGTGTGTGAAACATGGATTGGTATTTTGAATTTGTGTCTTGAATTATTGACATTTTTCCGACTTCTGTCTTATTTTTCATCAACACGTCTCACTGGCTATCTTCAATAACCACGGATAACTATGGAAAAGCATTGATTCTTTATCTTTATTTATTGAGTTGTTATCGTCATGTAAAAAGATGGCTCGACTATAACAAAAAAGAAAGGGATGTCCACATATGACTCCCTGTTATTTATTTATATACAATAAATATATTGGAATAAGAAACGTGATTTTTCTTTTCTTTATAACAATCTTTTTAAACATTACTTAAGAGAGCGCAAAACGAAGAGAAGATTTATTTATTTGTTTAAACATGGTATATCCTACACACAAGAGCATGCAAGATGATAATATTAAATTACATTATAGTCCAATCATGTTTAGCCATATAATATATTAGTGTACAATTATTTTAGTCACAACCTAACTAATATTATAAATGCGAAAGTAAGTTTGTTTGTTACCTTTTCACGCCTAAACCACTGAACCGATCATCCTGAAATTATTGTTATCTTACAAATTTGCATATACGTTATCAGGTGTACAGAAACGGACATAGGGTACCTTTCATCCCGAAAAATGTACTGTTTCCGAGGAAAACAACAATAACCTTCTTATGATAATAGATGGCACCACGTGTCTTTTGAATCATGATTGAATTATATTATTATATTCAAATTCAAATTATAGAAACTTTAGTAGTGAGTAGTTTTTTCCGACAGCCACGCGGGCGAATCCGCAGGCAAAAGCTAGTTAATTACAAACAGAAATTAACCAAACTGCTATGTCAAACTTACAACTACATTATAATAAAATTAATGTCAGACTTCACTCACTCACTGTTAATAATTCACTCACTGTTAAGTTAGCTAACGGAACGTTAAGCATTGTGACATCTAAGTGTCCTCAATGACCTTACATCTACTATTTTTACAGGGTTTTCGGTTCTACGAGGTACATATTTGTTGTATTAATTTGACTCGTTAGACTGTTTTATTAGCATATTCAAGTCGATAGCAGTAGTAGTCGAGTAGCAGTTCTTGAGATATTCACAGCTGGATATCTCAAGAACTGCTAATGCTACCAACTTGAATTTTGGAATAGTTTTAAATGACGTTTGACCAACTATTTTGCAAATAAGAAAGAAAGAATATATATTTATATATTTTGCAAAAGGGACTGGAAGAGGGTCTTAAAAATTCGAAGTGGGGCTACTGGAGCATGTGGGGTGTCATGTGAAAGAACTCTGTTTGCACATTATCGAACATTTTTTTTTTCTTTTTTTTAGGCCGAATAGTTTTCAACTTTTGATAATAATAATAATAATAATATCCTAGGACATTGTTCACACACGGTCATCTGATCCCAAACTAAGCAGAGCTTGTACTATGGAAACCAGATAACTGATATACTACATATACTACTTTTTTTTTTGTAAATACATACTTATATAGATAATTACACCCAGACTCAGGACAAACACACATGTTCATGCACACAAATGTTTGTCCTGGATGGGAATCGAACCCACGACCAGCGGCATGGCAGGTGGTACTCGTATCTTAACCAACCACGCCATCTGGCCTGTCATGATGAAAAATGTGTATTTAAAAAAACGCGCCTATGTCCTCCCAGGGGGCTGTGCCTCGCTGACGTCGCCCTAGAACCAAAGCTGTGACTGTGTGTGTGAAAAGTGACCGTCCGAATGTCATAGACATCGCTAGCCTGATATAAATTGACAGGGGCTTGGAGGAAACCTCTACAGTACCTATATTTGAATGTCACGCATACTCTGTTCAAACAAATAGACAAGGAATAGATACAAATCATTCTTCTCCTCTTTTGCAATTTTGAACTCCGCGAGATTTTTTCACAAAACATGGCTCGCAGCATCTTCATCGCACGCAATCACACGTTCTCGACATTAAGCCGCGCAAATGATATTTTCCCGCGCAACGAGCGCAAAAGAGCGCCATAATTATAAACGCATCAATCAGATGCGCGCGCGCTTCGCCCACGGCGCATGCGCGTAAACGGTTATTAGTCGAGTTACATGGCGACGAGTGTTTTGCGGGATGTTTTTAATGTTGCGTAACCTCAGGGGATTGGTTAAGCTTATGTTCGTAAGGACTGGAATTGGAATAGTGATCATTTTGAGAGGAAAAACAAAGCTCGTTTTTAACACTTTCGCTGTCGGCTTTTGGGCTCCCGAATGTAATCAGCCTTGGTATGAATATTATGTTTGTGTGGAGAGAAACGATAGCTACAGGATTTTTCTTTTGCAGATTATATTTGGCTATAAGCCGTTTGGCCGATGGGATTTCCTATCGGGAGAAATGACAAACTTTCATGCCATTTAGAAATTTTTCCGCTTTAGGGAACGAATTTTTAAAAATCCTTGCTCGGTGATCTTCTTAACTTAAGAGCCATTTCACGTTTTCGCGCGAATATCTGAGATTTCAGTCGCCTAATTGACCATCTTAGGTAATACTCTGACATTGTTGAATACAATAAAAAAAAGATCAATCTTTCGTATTGATACTTCATGTAACATATTTACAAAAACTTATTTATTTACTTTGTGGTGATTAATCTCTCGCAACTAGTTTTCTGGTAAATCATTGCAGAGTCAATTTCAGACTCCTATATCTATCACTTGTATTTACAAATTCGACAAAAAAAATACATAGAGCATCAAACATATAATTTTGTCGACACATAATGTACTAGAATATCGATTATTATTAACATGAATTAGTAAAAAAATAAAGTCTTAGGGCAATTTTTACGTTTTATATCGCTGTTTTATCGTGATTTATTAGTCTAGAAAGCTTTATTAGACTGAATAAATAAAATAACTTTTTTCATTTACTATTATATCGGCTCAAGATTGTTTAGTCCGTCTCGACACTCGCGCTATACTGTTTGTATTGTGTATGTGTGGATAGCTACGCAAACATACACAATGCAGCCGTCTTTTACCTAAACTCGAGTGTTAAAATTTTGTGAAATGGCTCTTAAGGTGTAACTTAAATAACGCCAACCTCTTAAGCGGTCATTGTACTCATCATTATGAACAACTTTTACTGTGGGAACAAACTTGAAATCGCGAAAAATAAATCATCTGCTCGCTACATTTTGACGAATTATGCGAACATGAATGTATGGGAAGTTGATATTTTTTATCGCGAAATCAAGTTTGGTTCCATAGTAGAAGTCTAGTGTTAAAAGGAATAATAGGGTTTTAGTTACATATTGTGTGTATCTTTAAGGGCCGATTCTTTGATCTGTAGTTAAGTCAACCAATGGTTAAACATTAACTAATGATTTGATTGAATTTTGGCTAAATGTGAAAGGTTAAACATAAATGAGTTAACATGAATGTAGGTAAAGTTAACTCATTCATGTTAGAAAATTTTAAGTAATGGCATTTTAGCAAACATATTTAGCCAAAATTCAACCATTAGTTACCATGTTGAGTAAACGGACGAGAGCGGCGGCGGAGTAACGGATGGATACTTTTTTTTGCTAGCCTAGTTTGTGTAACACTGCTGGGCAAAGGCCTTCCATACCTTTCTGTCTTGTGCGATCTCTGGCCATGTTGGCCCTGCAAACATGATCAGATCGTCACACCACCTTCGCCGCAGTCTACCTCGACGGCGATGTCCTCCCTGAGGCGTCCAGTGGGTGACGATCTTTGCCCATCTCTCCGAGTGCATTCGTGCGACGTGGCCAGCCCACTCCCACTTCAGCCTGGCTGTTTTTTTCTCCAACATCCTCTACTCGAGTTAAGGAGCGCAGGGTGGTGTTTCTAACGCGATCTGTACGTTTGACACCTATTATGCTGCGCTCCATTGCGCTCATTGATTGATCAAGGCTTGATACTACTGATCAAAAAACCCTTAGCTAAGCTTCCAACGTCAATTTTAATCCTCACACCCCAAAGTGCTAGTCTACAACAAACCATAAAAACAACGCAGTTTCATCAAAAATAAACACGAAGGGAATACAGCTCACACCTGCGCGGTTCCACTATTCATAGGCTATGTACACATGACCGCGGGCAAGTTCGCGCTTTTCGATTATTCATAAAGCGGAGGTGTCGACGCGGCCGTGTGAACCGCGCCTATCAATTTTGTTATCTGGAACGTTGGTAAATGAGTTTTGGGTTTGTAGTTGAGTTAAATTGATAATTAAAGTTTTGTAGGAGTTTTAATTGGATGCTCGATTGCTAGTTAGGTAGGTATGGTATTATTAGAACGATTAGTTAAGGAAATCAAACTATAGCTCTTTGATTATACAGTATGTTAACCAACAGAGGGCGTTCCCGTTAACCCGCAATAGTATAGCATCCATACATGCTAAAAAAAATATTACCATTCGAAAACAAAATGGTTTTTATTTTTTTTTAATATTAAAATATTCACTAAAAATGCTAAAAATATTCACTAAAATATTCAAAAAAATATAAAAATATTCACTAAAAATAAAAACTAAATTGCGATGTTTCCGTCCTTCAAGTACGCGTGTACAGAGTGTTTCTTTTACGTAAGTATCAATTTAACATTTTTAGTGAAAAAAAAAATAAAAACCATTTTGTTTTCGAATGGTAATATTTTTTTTAGCATGTATGGATGCTATACTATTGCGGGTTAACGGGAACGCCCTCTGTTGGTTAACATACTGTATACATATATACCTACTTATAATGTCTCCATAGAGTGTCGCGCTACAAAAGAACTAAAACCAACAGATCAACTTTGTTATGCTGGTGTGCGTGACAGCTGACGTTTTACACTCGCGCCAGTGATAGGGATGATGACTAAAAAATGATTTTTTGTCCGTCATGTAGATTATTAAAATATATTGGACACGTATTTTTTCTTTTTCTACGTAATCAAAAGATTACGGCGATACATTGAGTTAAAATGTGGTATGACGTCACGTCTTCGTAGATTTTATACGTAGAAGTGACGTAGCAAGCCCCCACTCCCGAACTATAATGCGAGTTATCTAAGTCATTTTTTATTAATATGATAAAGCAAAAAATACGTATCTAATATTTTTTTTATTACCTGACTGACGGACTAAATAGAATTTCTTTTTTTTTACCCAGGCATCATCCCTATTGTGCTTTTCTAGTGCGCGTGCAAAATGCTGCCAACAGTTGGAAACTATTTTTTCGATGAGTTCACAGCTTGGACTGTCTAATAATATCTATATAATAATAATATAATAATACTTTGCCCGACCAAGGAATCGAATCCAAGACCTCATGCAGCAGCACTTGCGACCAATAGATCAATGAGGCAGTTAATCACTGTTAAGCTGTACTAAACTTAGGTAAGCCGTTACTACCCTACTAATCACACTAATATTACAAAGGCGACAGTTTGTGAGTGTGTGTGTTTGTATGTTTGGTACTCTTTTACACAAAAACTACTGAACACATTTTGATGAAATTTGGCACATAGATAGTATATAACCTGGATTAACACATAGGACACTTTTTGTACTTATATTTTTACGGGTTCGAGACTTACACGTGTCAAACCGCTAAGAGCTGCTAGTATAATATAATAATAAGAAGACTCTCTATCTAGAAATATTTATATCTTTGCTATAGCTACTGGAAAAAAGGGTAAGTAGTGCTTATTACTGATAAGCTGAACTAAATCAAGGTAAACCGTCACATAAGATGGTTTATCATGACATAACATCGCGCCTGTAATCCCCGAAAGGTTAGGCAGAAATGTACACTTAGTAGGTACACCCACATTTCGTTCAGTTATCATCATAATCAGTTCAGCCAAAAGACGTTCATTGCTGGACACAGGCCTCTCCAAGTACCGCCACTTTGACCGGTTCTGTGCTACCCGCATCCAGCAGATTCCTGCGGCCTTCACAAGGTCATCCGTCCGACTTATGGGAGGCCTTCCAACGTTACGTCTTCAGGTACGCGGTCGCCACTCCAAAACCTTTCGGCCCCATCGGTCATCTGTTCTGAAATCAATTTGCCCTGCCCACTCGGGCTATATCGGTTACCTTGGTTCTCCTGCGGATCTCTTCATTTCCGATTCGATTACGTAAGGAAACTCCAAGGTAACCTCTTCATTGCCCTTTGGGTGACTTTTACCCTTCTAATAAGGTCCATTGTGATCGACCACGTTTCAGTTCGTCACTGGCTACACGCACTGGTCAAAGACTTTCGTCTGAAGACACGGCGGTATGTGAGACGAGAAGATTGGTTGGGGAACAAGCCTTTTCGCATCGCATGTATGAACTTGTAATAAAATCTCTTTGGCTATACTATTTGTATCTGGCTGGTTTTGGTATCATTGAAAGTTTAAATTTTAAAGAACATAATTCCAAATTCAAATTAGGAAAATGTGTGATTTTCATTTGTTTTTCGTACCGTCAAGATGAGTGAATCTAATGAAGAAATTCGATACATTTTAAAATTTTACTACAAAAAAGGCAAAAATGCAACGCAAGCCGCGAAAAAAATTTGCGATGTTTATGGACCTAGTGTAGTGTCTGTGAGAGTAGCACAAATTTGGTTTAAGCGTTTTAACTATATTAAAAAATGTTTTGAATTTTCTTAAAAAATGCGAAGAAACTTTTTCCCCAACCTATTATTTCGTAGCTTCCCGAATGATGCCCAGCCGAGTCAGATTCGAGGAATGACCTCTTTCTCGAAGCCGGACAGTTTGTCCTAGGCAAACATACTCGTCCACGACTTATTGCCATCAACCAGGCACAAAATCAGACTCCGGGCTGCTACTGAGGAATTCCAGATAGGAATAACCCAATAGCACTCTGCCCGACCAAGGAATCGAATCCAAGGCCGCAAGAAGATAATAGGTTGGGGAAAAAGATTCTTCGCATTTTTTAAGAAAATTCAAAACATTTTTTAATATAGTTTATTTACATTTAACTAAAGTATGTAGGTACCATTTTGTTCGATAAGTTTTTGCCATCTTGTAGGTAGGGACATGATCCCATTGCTATAGAAATTTTGGGACTTCTGGTCAAAATACCGCGACAAGTGGTTTTGGCAGTCCTCTCGTGATGTTAACCTGACACTGCCTAAAGAATTCTGAAGAGACCGAAACAGGTGGAAATCTGAAGGTGCAAGGTCAGGACTATACGGCGGATGCATTAACACCTCCCAGCCAAACTCTCTTAATTTTTGCTGAGTGGCTAAAGATGTGTGAGGTCTAGCGTTATCATGATGAAAAACCACACCCCTTCTGTTGATTAATTCCGGCCGCTTTCTCTCAACTTCTTGCTTTAATCTCATCAGTTGTTCGCAGTAGAGTTCAGAATCGATGGTCCTGCCTGGTGGTAACAGCTCATAATGAATAATGCCCTTCCAATCCCACCACACACACATCATCACCTTGTTGCGAGTTAACCCGGGTTTCGCCACAGTCTGTGAAGCCTGACCGGCCTTTGACCACGACTTTTTTCGCACGTTCTTGTCATACGTGATCCACTTTTCATCACCAGTTATCAGCTTCTTCAAAAATGGTTCGGTTTCATTACGTCGTAATAAAGAATCACAAATGAGTACACGGTTCATTAGGTTTCTTTCAGTGAGCTCGTGAGGTACCCAAATGTCGAGCTTTTTTGTGTACCCAGTTTTTTTCAAATGCGCCAAAACTGTTTTGAGGTCAATTTCCAGTTCTTCAGCTACGTCGTAACTACTGATATGCCAATCTTGCTCCACTTTTTCAGAAATGGCATCCATTTTATCCGTAATAGGGCGACCAGAGCGACGTGCATCTTTGACATCAAAATTTCCCGATTGAAAACGCTTAAACCAAATTTGTGCTACTCTCACAGACACTACACTAGGTCCATAAACATCGCAATTTTTTTTCGCGGCTTGCGTTGGATTTTTACCTTTTTTGTAGTAAAATTTTAAAATGTATCGAATTTCTTCATTAGATTCACTCATCTTGACGGTACGAAAAACAAATGAAAATCACACATTTTCCTAATTTGAATTTGGAATTATGTTCTTTAAAATTTAAACTTTCAATGATACCAAAACCAGCCAGATAAAAATAGTATAGCCAAAGAGATTTTATTACAAGTTTATACATACTATAATGCGAAAAGACTTTTTCCCCAACCTAATATTATGCCCGGCAGTAGCGCTTGCCATCACTAGACCAACGAGGCAGTTGACTCGATTCGACTTGGTCGAATGATAAGCAGTACCAAATCAAGGTAAACTGTTACTTAAAGCGATATTACCCTACTAAGCGTATTTTTCACATAGCACAAGTCACTTAACAGTTTCTTTGTTCCTTTAAATTTACATCGTGATATTGTATAACTACCTACATAGCTTTTGCCCGCGGCTTCACTCGTGTGGATGCCGGAAAATATCCCATGGGAACGTACCATCGGGATTAACAATACTCTATGTGTTAATCCAGGTTATAAACTATCTATGTGCCTAAGGACTATGCTCAGTTTAGTATGGAAGGTCTTTTTATTTCTTCTTGCGACCATTAACCAAATCTTATTTTTCTACTACAGAACAGTATAACAAACGAAACTTACTTGACATGTATATCTCTAAGCTCAGTCTGAAATGAGATATATCAGTTAGAAGTTTGTATCTATTTATTAGGTTTGTAGGCAATTTTCGATTCCTAGGTGCAAGGTTAAATTGCCACAAAATAGCCTTTAAATGTTATTGGATATTTGAATATTCGGTACCCGCGTGCGTTAGGAGTCGAAAACTGCCTACAAACTTAATAAATACACACACACACACACACACACACTTCTAACTCTTTTATCTCATTTCGGACTGAGTTTAGTTGATATGCATGTCAAATAAGTTTCGTTTGTTTCTGTACTAGAAACACAAGATTTGGTTGACGGCCGCAAGAAAAAAAATAAGACGCCTATTTCAGCAATTGGCTTTTCATTCAAATCCGTTCAGTTGTTTTTGCGTCAATAGAGTACATACAACCAGACAAACAGACAAAAATTCTTTACTGCTATTATATTATATCTATAGAAGATAGTTTCGTCATTCATATAGTTTGTACGTACCTATGTATGTCTATGTTGTAATATGATTTGTAAGGTGTATCACCGTGGCGCTATTGTGTTCTATTGTCAACATCAGATGCATATCTTTTTCTCTGAATATATTAAATAATACTGGCATATAATATGGGTCTTTGTTAGGTCGGATGTGCGAAACAAAATGATGGTGGAAATATGGAGTAAGTAGATATTGTTATTGCGACATTATGACATGACATGAAAGAGCTTAAATAAAGTCTTCGTTAAGGTCGTCACCTAGAGACCAGCACCCTAATTGCGTAACCCACTATCAATCGGAATCGGTTTCATTTTGACAATTCAACAACATTAATTGCGTTATTTACGTTGTTGAGCAGACAAAATTTTCGAACATATGAAGAAATAGATTGGCAATTTGCTTCAAAATGATTCAGATTCCGATCGATAGTGTGTTACGCAATTAGGGTGCTGCACTTTACGCAATTAGGGTGCGTAACACACTATCAATCGGAATCGGCTTCATTTTGACAGTTCAACAACATTCATTGCGTTATTTACGGTGTTGAGCAGACAACATTTTCGAACATATGAAGAAATAGATTGGCAATTTGCTTCAAAATGATTCAGATTCCGATCGATAGTGTGTTACGCAATTAGGGTGCTGCACTTTACGCAATTAGGGTGCGTAACACACTATCAATCGGAATCGGCTTAATTTTGACAGTTCAACAACATTCATTGCGTTATTTACGGTGTTGCGCAGACAAAATTTTCGAACATATGAAGAAATGGATTGTCAATCTGCTTCAAAATGATTCAGATTCCGATCGATAATGTGTTACGCAATTAGGGTGCTGCACTTTACGCAATTAGGGTGCGTAACACACTATCAATCGGAATCGGCTTCATTTTGATAGTTCAACAACATTCATTGCGTTATTTACGGTGTTGAGCAGACAAAATTTTCGAACATATGAAGAAATAGATTGGCAATTTGCTTCAAAATGATTTAGATTCTGATCGATAGTGTGTTACGCAATTAGGGTGCTGCACTTTACGCAATTAGGGTGTACGCAATTAGGGTGCGTAACACACTATCAATCGGAATCAGCTTCATTTTGACAGTTCAACATCATTCATTGCGTTATTTACGGTGTTGAGAAGACAATTTTTTCGACCATAAATGAAGCAATGGATTAGCAATTTGTTTCAAAATTATTCAGATTCCGATCGATAGTGTGTTACGCAATTAGGGTGCTGATCTAAATAGACTGGGGCTTGAATGAAACATTTACAGTACTTAAGTAGATATGTATTTAAAAGACACCATTTACATGAATACCTCGTCCAGCGAGGTAATCCATTACCAAGACTGCATAGACATATACAGGCTAATGATAATAATGACAAATGTCCACCATACATCTTATCTTGAGTCCTACGCTATCTGGTTCATTTACTGAGGACTTGTCGCTATCATGTCACCTTATGCATTTGCTCTAACAATATTGTCAAGTCGTGTGGTCACCTGGATTCCAGTTTAACTCGACCTGTAGCAGTCCAAAGCATTACACGTTCAGTCTGACCCGGCCGCCTTTTTACGGTCGCCGCCGCCGGTCCATCCAGACGAGAGTGTCCCTGCCGCATGGGATACCCTCGAAAAAATCAGAAAATTAGCTATTCATAAGTGAAGCACCGCTTCATCATCTGCCTAAGCCTTTTCCCAACTTTGTTCGGGTCGGCTTCCAGTCTAACCAGAATACCAGTATTTTAAACGGAACGACTGCCTATCTGACCCGCACAACCCAGTAACTGGGTAATACGAACCTCTTGGTAAGACTGGTGGTCAGACTTTCGGGCTTCTGACGACCCGTAATGACTGTCGAAGAGGAGAACCACTTATGAATAACTAACTTTCAGATTTTTTCATCAGCTCTGCAAATTTTTCGAATAGTTACATAAAATTGGGAATGTTAGACATGAAGAGACATGTTGCTATGTGAACCATCACTTCATTTTAAGGCAAAAGGTTCTGTTCACAGGAAACCTCATGCAATGACGATATCTTGGTTTAAATGGCAACTCTTTCTTGACTGTCGGGAAAACAAATCATCGTGCGGCGGACACTTGGACTAAATGTCTGAAATTGACAACATGCATTCTTTGATTAAGATTAAGAGACGGTGCCAAACTATCTATAATATGTTAGTAATTTAAGGCGAAAGCTCCAGGTAGCCCACGAAATTCAAATATTCTTACGTTTTTTGCAATTTGCAGGTCAGTATCAGGATGTAGGTAAGTTGATTTGAATATGATTCGCAACCGTAACAAATTTGTATTTACAGAATTATAATCATTAAAATCATCAACACAAATCTCTAAGTTCATATCCAAATAAATGACTATTTCATGAAATCTTGAAATTTAGGATTATACCTATTAAAGTTGTATTACTGATTCTAATGATTATAACATTGTAAATGCATAGGTACATATATGTTATGGTCGCGAATCATATACTTTAATTAACATACAACCTGCGAATTGCTAAACATGTAACAACATTGAATTTCGCGGGCTACCTGGAACTTTCGCCTTAAAATAATTAGGGCACAATTCGAAATCATATTCGACTGCCAATCAAAAGCTGTAACGTCGCTACAATTTCGGCTATTATTTAGCTTGTGTTATTGGACTTCGATGTAACAAAGATGTCTCAAGCTAATTTAGACGAATGTGTAATTGAAGTGACGGCCGATTCGTCTTGCTTGTTATTTTCGGTTTTGTAACCACTAGTGGGTGAGTTTGTTATTAGTAGAAAGCGGGAGACGAAACTAAATTACGCACTAATTTCGTTTAGGTACTTTGCTGATAACTATATTATTTGTGTGATTACTTTAGCGTAGATTTTGGGGGTTTTGACTATAGACTGGACTAATTGGATCAGTGATGAACTACGCTATAGTGTGCGCACAAGTGCTAGTCACCAACTGAGGTTTGTGAGCGGTGAGACAGGGGAGGTAAACAAACGTAAAGCTATGTCAAGCATGTGCGTCTTGTTATTCGCACCCTCTCCCGTCTCATCGCTCACTACCTCAGGCGGTTACTAGCACTTGCGCGCACACTATAGCATACAGACTAGCTATGTATCAATATAATGATGTCGTCATCAATAACGCTGTTGCATTAGTTTGAGCGAATTGACATTTTCATGAGCTTTTGCTTTGCGTTCTTAAGATTTTATAAATTGGTTTTTCTTTATTTAACCATATATACCTACACTCAAATAACAGACAAGAAGAAAGGAGAAGAAAAATACAAACAAAGGCGATGATTGTTTTAAAGAAATCTCTTCCAGCATACCTGCGATAGGAAACTAGATAAAAAAAAATGTAGAAAACGTTTTTGTTTTCGTGACACATTGTTTTGATTAGTGTAAGTTTTACCTCCGTTTTCTTTTTCGAAAATTTTCCAATTAAAAAATTCGAATTTTACCTTTTACCATTTACAAAGGTAAAAATACAGTAAACACGCCACCAAGCAGTGATTGCAATAAACGAACAAAATTCTAAGAATGCTTGTGTCGTATTCCCAGTCGTGACATTTTGTGTACAGTTTCAAATGTCAAAGCAATTTCGTATCGATTTGTTATCGGGTACTGCACTAGCTGAAGGCTAATAGAACTAGCCTTGGTCGGTAGTGTTGGGTCGAAAGTCATTTGAATCGTGACGCTATTCGGTGGAAAAACGACGGAATCAGGGCCAATACTTATGTAGGGCTGGAATCGCGTGAATCATGAATAAATAGGAAAGTAACTGGGTTTTCACATAAGTAATGAGCGATTATGAGAAATTAATCTGCCTAGCCTTTTCCCAACTATGATGGGGTCGGCTACCAGTCTAACCGGATGCAGCTGAATACCAGTATTTCACATGGAGCGACTGCCTATCTGACTTCCACAACCTAGTTACTGGGTAATACGATACTCCTTGGTAAGACTGGTTGTCAGACTTACGGGCTTCTTACGACCCGTAACGACTGTCAAAGATCCACGAATGAGAGCCGGGACCAACGGCTTAACGTGCTTTCCGAGGCACGGAGGAATCTCGGTATGAAAACATGGTCACCCATCCACATACCAACCCCGGCAAGCGTAGCTTTACCTGATGGTTCGACCCGTGCGGCTGTTATTACTTAGCCACGAGAGAAAATGAAATAAAATTTATTTTTATAATTTATATCATTTATTATTAGTCAATAACATAACCGCATTCAGAATCAACAATACGTCTCCACCTATCTGGCAAAGAATGAATAGCATCCCTGTAGAATTGGTTTGGTTTTGACTTGAACAATTCATCTAGGAACTGTCGTAGGTGGCCCTAATCATCGAAAGTTTTGCAGATTATTATAATATTACTCAGGGACCTGAATAGGTCTGATGAATATCTCCTTCAATAATCCCAAACACGTCATCAACATACCTCCTACACAGATTTATTGATGTAGATGCAGTGGAAATAGCCAAACTCTTCATAATGCTCCATCCAAATGTTGGCTACTATTTATTATACATGGTAAATATCCCGTTTTAAGTTCTAATAATAATGTTAGTGACCATGTCGGTTTAAAAACTTAAATATTATTAAACGTCTGTACAATATTGGAGCAAAACAGAGAAGAATACCGTTAAATAGAGGATGGAGATCTACTGAACAATCGTTAAGGAAAATAGCATCCTGAGGAAAAATAGCCAACAGCAGTACCTCCATAAAACGTAGACTATTCTTGAAAGACAAAGGTATGTCTCTATCGCTGACCTCACGTCTCGCAATCCACAGGAAATTACCATAAAAAAAGATTACCTAATCTCATTGTTCGTAAAAAACAATTTATAGAGGTATGTACATAGGTACTTCCATATCTCCAAATGTTACATTTTGTAACAAAACAACAAAACGCTCAATGACAAACACTCTCTTCACGTATACTCCAATCAAAATCCAATCTTATCTAACCACGTTACGATTGAATTTTCATAGACATAAAAAGAAAGCAAAGAAAACTGTCCCCATTTGTCGCAACGGTAGGCGTGGTGATCCACTAAGAACCGAATTTATGCAATCATAACCTACACCATCTACTCCAATCTTAACACAGAAGCTTCAAGATCTATAATCCTTTGTGTTGGCTGTAGGATAAGTTGGTTAAGTGTAAGAGGCAAGCGGTCAGAGCAATTTGGTTGCTCGCTATTAAAGATCTTTCGTATGTCATTATATAGCGCAGAGTGCGTGAATATAAAATAGAGGTTGTGCAACTTAATGGTCTCTGTCTTTGTTCTTTTGTCAGTGTGTGTCATTGAGGAGATGGGTCATGGTGAAATCTTTAATTAAGCTGTCTGATATTGTAAAGGTTCTTAGAGTTTTTGTAGCTCTAGACGAGACTGTGTTACCGTTTACTGGGTTTTCGGTTTAACTCATTTACATAACACTTGGGTACGTCTTCGTTTTGTGGTTCAAATGCCAGATATTTCTGAAGGGTTGAAGAAACTACGTGAAGTAAGGCTGTTTAATTTCTTCAACTGGTCGAAGTGGCGATGTCTGGGGGATGCCTATTTCCAACAGTGGACATCTTTCGGCTGAAATTATGATGATGAAGAAGGCTGTTTAATCCCGAAGGTGAAATCTATTGCATGCGGATAGATTAATATTCGAATCGATTGCCTTTGTAGTCTGAAATAACTGATAAAGCTAAGAAGCTGGCATTTTAGGCACAGAAAAATTAACATGATTTTCAAAATTTTGAAGAGAATTGGAAAAGTAAATGGAGTAGCAACAAAAATAATATTACCCTCACCTATCTAACGTAAGGGCCAGAGGACCAAGGACTGTTATAGGGTGACTGATATAGGGTGTATCAGAAAGGGCCTTGTGGCTAAGTAATAACAGCCACACGGGTCGATTGATCAGGTTAAGCGGTGCTTGCCGCGGTTGGTACGTGGATGGGTGACCATCTTTACATACCAAGTCCCTTCCGTGTCTCGGAAAGCACATTAAACCGTTGGTCCCGGCTGTCATTCATGGATCTTTGACAGTCGTTATGGGTCGTCAGAAGCCCGTAAGCCTGACAACCAGTCTTACCTAAGGGTACCGTATACCCAGTTACACAGGTTGTGGAAGTCAGATAGGCAGTCGCTGTATGTAAAATACTGGTATTCAGCTGCATCCGGT
Source organism: Dicycla oo (assembly GCA_948252095.1). Classification (NCBI taxonomy): domain Eukaryota; kingdom Metazoa; phylum Arthropoda; class Insecta; order Lepidoptera; family Noctuidae; genus Dicycla; species Dicycla oo. The sequence continues at coordinate 20,744,645 of OX411726.1, read as the reverse complement.
ATGATGATGACCAACGTAAGTATGTACTGCTTACTCACCAAAAATACTTACATAATAAACAAAAAAAAAGGTAACATAACAAAACCTCCACTGGTACGCGAGTCGTAATCATACGAATTATAATAATTGTCTAAGCGGGCGCGGGGGGCGTGGCCAAATGACAATCACGCGCCGCGACCTAATGAACGGGTGCGCGCGCGCCGGACAGGTGCGCTCTAGTGACGTGGGAATGGAGTCGATGGTTGCTTCGGTTTAACGTCAAAAGAAAAAAAAACCCGTGACATTTAGAAAGATTTCGATGAGATTGTTAAGAGGATACGTTGAAGCGTGGTTTAGCTCGGTGTATAAGTGAGATGGCGTTATGGCTGTCTAGTTTGACGCGCGAGATAGAAGACTCACACGCACCGGAACCAAACGCGCTGCGTTTAAATGTAGATTTATGACAGAATACTTCGATTTATAGTAAATTTTACTGCACAATAAGGAACTGTTTACGTAGGTATAATCGTATAAAATAGATAATAGACGGTGCTAATTTGGATTTTTTTTTCTATCGAAGAAATTTTAAGTAATCATGTCAGTCATAGTCAAATAACACAAATGGTTTAACCATATATTTGGTTTTATAGGCATTAAAAATATATATCGATGTATCCCCGTAAATGTAGTTTGATAAAAAAGGTTTATTTTAATTTGAAAAACGTAAACATCGATAGATGTTCCGTTGGTATAGTTCGCGTCGTGTAAGTCGGTTTTCATCAATAGATAGAGTGATTCAAGAGGAAAGTGTATACTATAGTGTTCTGACATCCACGCGGGCGAAGCCGCGGGCAAAAGCAAATATTAAACAATTCTAGTGACCTTCTTCAACCACTAACTTACTTATCATTGTGATAGTAAACGAAGTAACAGAAATGACATAGGTTGTTGTTACATAATTATCGAGGGTTCACTGGCTTTTTGTATTAAGCGACATTTTTGGAACTTACAGGAGAGCATTTCAAAGTTTCATTATTCGGAAAAAGGAACATTGTAAAAATGTATCAATATTTTTTTACGAAAAAGTGGCCTATCGACGGTTAAGAATCAATGTGACTATCTCAGTTTATAGGTATATTATAACCATAATAAAACTCAATATCGGTCATGATGTCGCTTAATACAAATAGCCCGTGAACCCTCGATATAGTTAATCCGAAACTATCGATAATATTCAGCAACTCTTTCGACATCAGCGCATCCCTACACAAGTATCTAGTACTGAGCCAGTATCGCTACATGTCGAGTCATGCATTCATTATACGTGTAAGTTGTTATCCGCCATAGTGTCACACATCTGGCACTTCTAAGTACCAAACTGGCACTAGTGGACACTTGGACAGTGTTGGAATGTGATCACATTCCACACACTCGAGTGTGTTACTGTGACATGTAGAATATGTACTATCGACAAGCTGCAATTGTAGGACAAATAAAGGACCATAGAGGCAGGGTGAATCATTGTATACAAAAAGCAACTTTAAGGTATAAAGACGTCGGTTTTTTCGATAGTACATATACGTATAGTAGTAATAGTTTAGCGATATGTATGTAGGTACCTAGATGACGATAAAGGAAATATAATGTTTATTTAGGTATATAACCTGGGAAGCTGACATTCTTTTCTTCGGAGGTAAAAGAAAGAATTATGTTTTAAAGAGAGGTTTTGTTCAAGGACATTATACAGGGTGTATCAGAAAGGGGCTTGTGGCTAAGTAATAACAGCCGCACGGGTCGATTGATCAGGTAAAGCGGTGCTTGCCACGGTTGGTACGTGGATGGGTGACCATCTTTAAATACCAAACCCTTCCATGCCTCCTATTTTCCTGGCACATGACCAATAGTGAACCTCTTTCTCACTCGTGGCTGAGTATTATAAGCCGCACGGATCGACCCATCAGGTTAAGCTACGCTTGCTGGGGTTGGTCCGTGGATGGGTGACCATCTTTAGGTACATCCCGAGACTCCTCTGTGCCTCGGAAAGCACGTTAAGCAGTTGGTCCCAGCTGTCATTCGTGGATCGTTGACAGTCGTTATGGGTCGTCAGAAGACCGAAAGTTTGACAACCAGCCTTATCAAATATCATATCGTATTACCCAGTAACTGGGTTGCGGAGGTCAGATAGGCAATCGCTTCATGTAAAATACTTACCTATTAAGCTGCATCCGGTTAGAGTGGAAGCCGACCCCAACATAATTGTGAAAATTTAAGGGTGTAGGTACAGACCATCCAACAGAACTATTTTCTCCATGGGATCAACATCGTAATCGAGAAAAAAATATCAGCTTTCTCGTACATTTGGGTCGAGTACCTATTGAAGCTTTGTACGGGACAGCTGACAAGTTTTTCTCGATTACGATGTTATTCGAGAACAATTTTCTCCATGAGACCCATGGAGAAAATTGAAATTTAACCACACTTTTCTGACACCTACATCTTGTATAAAGCAACTGAATTTTTATGGAAGGTACGAGACAGAATGATCGGTAACACTAGCATTCTATTTTGACAAGACCAAAAGAGAGACTGATCTTAAAATAAACTGCTTTCGTAATATTTGGCGGGATAAAGTCTTGACTAATAGTAATAATGGAGGAGCAAAAAAGCAAAACGTGATTAGTCACAAAAAAAATAACTTTTAATTGTATTTTATTCATTAATATCAACTTGATGCACTTGGCATCACTCATTTCAAGCAAAAACTGCTTGCTCCCTAGTAAAAAGCTAGTACTAGTACCCTACAAGTATTGTTTTAGTAACAAAAAAAAACTTTTTAGCAAAAAATAAAACCGACTTCTAAAACAAAACACTACAAAGTGAAAAATAACTTTAATTTCGGATGTCGGTGTCTTTCGTTTTGTATTTTCGTTTTTTGCCACCGACTTCCGAAATTAAAGTTATTTTTCACTTTGTAGTGTTTTTTTTTTAGAAGTCGGTTTTATTTTTTGCTAAAAAGTTTTTATTTTTCACTTTTTAGTTGTGGAACCTACCCCACACAAATTCGAATGCATAATTGAGCACAATAATTGTAGATATAGCCATGTAAATAACAGTGATAGGAAGTTATTAAAACATCATCACATCATCCATATAAAATAAGTGGGAAATATAGGCATTATTGAAGCTAACTCAAAAACTCCCCAAGCAAAGTTAATAAAATTTATATGGGACCACCACGGAGGTATACCCTTTCAAACAAAAAAAGAATTTTCCAAATCGGTCCATCCGTCTTTGAGTAATCGCGTAACAAACATACAAAAACATTTTAAAAAAATACAGACGAATTGAGAACCTCCTCCTTTTGGAAGTCGGTTAAAAAGAGAAAAAAATGTTTTATTTCAATATACTGGTTTTTACATCACAAGGACAAATCACGTTTTGTTTGGTTTTTAAGCTCCTCAATTATACTTACCGTCGGTTTTCTGCTGCTAAACAATCACATTACTGCGCTAAGACTTCAGCTAGATTAAGTAGAACTTAATGCTTTTTATTCAATTTGAAAACGATTCTTATCATAAATTAATGAATGAATGGATGCATGAATGATATATTTATTTGCAAGAAAATAGGTAGCATAATTATAGTAAACATGTTTTACATTTTACCTACACTCAAAATATTAATTGATAAAAACATCTCTCTCTATTTAATTCTAAACCTGTAGTACTTCTAAATTCTTCAGCTAAGTGGTTACACATTTTGACCGCCATGATTGACATGACTACTAGTGGCTTTTGTGCTATTTTCCTCTTTGACATAGCCTTTTCATCTTTTTCAAAAAGTTTTCAAATTTTCTTACAAATTTGCAGGTTTCAAATATGTATATATAGAGACGGGAGGGTAAGCAGCTTTTGCTTAATAAATACAGGTTTACAAGAGTCCGTATAATATAATATACCACTATCGGTACTATTCCATATCAAGCCTCCAAAAATTGAAAAAACCCAACATTCCATCAAATAGAACGTGCTTAATATTCAATTTCAAAACGATTCATAATATAGCTATAATACGATTCCATCTCAAACATCCATCAATTGAAAAACACAAAATTTGACAATCGGACCATCAAACAGAACAAAATAACTACAATTCCTCGTCTAAAACAATATTACATTCAGAGATGCTTTGAAGATACCATTGTTAATACCACCATTGTGTTATATAGTCGCAATTTCCTATACAAGTGTGATATTAGACTCACAACCCCATACAATGATGGGAAAACGCAGTAAAAATGCGCTGACAATTATTTGGTTCAATTGCCCGAGGACCGAAGCAGGTACAACGGTAGACAAATTATATAGTGTGTATGTATATGAGTTCTAGAGGAATGTTGAAAAAATGGTGGAAAAAAGTTAATTTGTATGCTGTGTCTGTTTCCTGAGTCTCGTAGACGTATACATTGGTCATAAGATATGAGCAAAAACGGTATTCCGTTACGCGTATATATTAATGCTAGGTATTGACTAAGGTGATGTTCTTACACAGCAATGTACTATAAACATAATATGAAAAAATTGGACGCTTTTTAGTAGGGGAGGCCACGATGCTAAATGATGATTTACTCGAGCGTCGTGGGGACTGGATTTTGAAGATTAGATGGTAGAAAGAATAAAGGTTATATGATGTAATCTTCACCGGTGGCGGGAGCGCCTACAAGTTTTCAAAAATGCAAAGAAAAAATGCACATAGATGTACTCGAGCGCGTCAGATATTGATAGTGTACGAGTATATGCCCCTCGTGTTTCTGATAACGGAGGAATATTAATGTGTCGGTTTGCATGGTGGGGGTGGCCGTACGAAGGGATTGAAAATGGGAAATAGATACATTTTTTCGAGCGCGTCAGATATTCAGAAAGGATGATAAAGTAAACCTAGGAGCTTCTATTCAAAAGACTGACGATTTGGACGCGACCAATACTCAAGGCCGTTTTTTTTAAAATGCAAAAAAGAATCGTGACATTGAAATACTGGAGTGCGTCAGATTAATATACAGATGGTTCAGCTTGATGTCCTTGACGTGCTGACCCATAATCTGACAATTATTTGGAAGACTTTCCTTAATCTGATTTTTTTTTTCAAACCGGCAGTTTAAGGAATTTCCTCCTTCCTCCACCTCATCATATAACCTTTTTTTAGGGTTCCGTACCTCAAAAGGAAAAAACGCAACCCTTATAGGATCACTCGTGTGTCTGTCTGTCCGTCTGTCACAGCCAATTTGCTCCGAATATAATGGACCGATTAAGTTGAAATTTGGTACACGTATGACTTTCTGTGACCCAAACACGGACGTGTAACGTAAATAATAATAATAATAATAATAACCTGGGACATTATTCACACACGGTCATCTGATCCCAAACTAAGCAGAGCTTGTACTATGGAAACCAGATAACTGATATACTACATAAATACTACTTTTTTTTTTTTTGTAAATACATACTTATATAGATAATTACACCCAGACTCAGAACAAACAGACATGTTCATGCACACAAATGTTTGTCCTGGATGGGAATCGAACCCACGACCTGCGGCATGATAGGTGGTATCTTAACCAACCACGCCAACTGGCCTGTCAAATGTATGAATGTTGAATATGGGGGTTCATTTTGGGGGGGCAAATAAGAAAATTAAAAAAGAAAGTTGTGCAAACTGTACCGTGTGACATATCAAATGAAAGGGCTTACTGTGAGGGTATATATTTATACATATTTTATTGTAAAATAAATTGTTTTAAAGTTAATTAAGAAAATCGACGAAAATTTACCATTCCCCCCTTATCTCTGAAACTACTGAGCCCAAAATTTTGAAAAAATAAAGAATATAGTTGGTCGGTGGATGGGTGACCATCTTTACATACCAAGACCCTTCCGTGCCTCGGAACACACGTTAAGCAGTTGGTCCCGGCTGTCGTTCGTCGATCTTTGACTGTCGTTATGGGTCGTCAGAAGCCCGAAAGTCTGGCAACCAGTCTTACCAACGGGTATCGTATTACTCAGTAACTGGGTTGTTGACGTCAAATAGGCAGTCACTCCATGTAAAATACTGGTCCCCAACGTCGTTGGGCAAGGTTAGGCAGATGATGAGATTGGCAGGTCTGACTGCCCAGCTAGCATCGAGATTGCTTCAAGCGACGTGCGGATGCGACACAGCACTAATAGAAGCTCCATTACTCCAAGAACAACAATTCTTCAATGCCTGAATTTTAATCCCCAATACCATCCAAAATTGTCAACTCCAAAACAAAATGACTCCTAATTAATAGAAGCCACACTTTAACAACCAAATCCAACAGTCCACTGCTATAACTCATGTTTCTACGTATGTTTAGTGCCGTGGTAATTATCGAGTGGGATCGAACCCTCGGTTACGACCTATAATTGGCAACCAACAGTGTATAAATATAGAGTGCGGCCCGTAATATTGTTTTATGAGGATTTTAAAATAATCATTGTCATACCGAAGAGGACGTCGACGCGTGGCTGGGAAGTGGTGACTAGTATTACGTGTTATTAAATTGAAGGTGTTTGTTTTATGTACGCAGTTTTGAGTTACTATTTCAAATTAGGAAAGAAACAAAGGTAGAAAACCTCAAGTTAATATCGTTTATCTTGAGGATAGTTTCAGGTCCTATATCCTTTTATTTTCCTTGCGCATGACCATTAGTGAACCCCTTTGTCGCTCGTGGCTAAGTATTAAAAGGACAGGTCGATCCAGCAGGTTAAGCTACGCTTGCCGGGGTTGGTCCGTGGATGCTTGACCATCTTTAGGTACATACCGAGACTCCTCTGTGCCTCGGAAAGCACGTTAAGTCGTTGGTCCCGGCTGTCATTCGTGGATCTTCGACAGTCGTTACGGGTCGTCAGAAGCCCGAAGCGTATCGTTTGCACAGTTACTGGGCTGGTCAGATAGGCAGTCGCTCCATGTAATATACAGGTATTCAGCTGCATCCGGTTAGACTGGAAGCCGATCCCAACATAGTTGGGAAAAGGCTAGGCAGATTGATGGATTTTTTGTCCCAGGAAAACAGAAAACTGTTTCCAACTGTTGGAAATCTGGAAGTCTAATGATTATCTACAGAGGTGGTAAGTAGCAATTTTATAAGGTTCATCTCAGTAGTTGCTCAAACAAATCTCATCTCCCATATTAGCACGAGTTAAGCGACTGTGGCGCCATCTACATTGCCACATGCGAACTACGTATCACATTGACGTCATGCAAAATCCTGCATCGCGCAATCACAGTTTACCGCGCAACTAGAATAAAAAAAAACTAAAAAGAAAAACAACGTCCCGACATCAATCGTCGGGCAGTAGACCACCAGACACGACCCCCGTCGAGTCGAAGGATCCTCCCTTTTCCATAGAGGATTAGTGAACTTTACACCTGGTTTCTCATACGTAACAAACGTTACTTTCTACGAAGAAACCCGAGTCTAAATGTGACCTCGTGCTCGGGAAGAAGAGATTTCGATAAGGGTAGAGAAGCGATTTCTATTCTAAAGTAGAGTATAAATAGAAAGCGTCATGCTAGGCCTAGGTACTGGTCGACCCAGCTCTGCTCGTAGTGAAAGAGAGAAAACGAATTTTCCCAGATATGAGATCTAGCTAGATCGATGTTTCGCCCCCTATATTGCAACTTTCATCGAAATCGTTAGAGCCGTTTTCGAGAACGTGATTACAAATGCAGGCTGTATCAGAAAGGTGTGGTCTAATTTAAGAGTGTGGTACAGGCCATCAAACTGAACTACATTCTTCGTGGGACCAACATCGTAATCGAAAAAAAATAACCAGCAGTACCATACATTTGGGACGAGTAGATATTGAAGTTGTGTACGGGACTGCTGATATTTTGTTGGGTAAATACGAAAATGGCTCAACTCGTCACTAAAAAATAAGTCAATCGAGTCGCGTAATACTCATGCTGGCTAGTACTATAAAGGCTGACGTAGACTTGGGTGGGCCGCACCATGTTACAAAAGTCCTCCTACAAAAGTTTAAAAAACCATCGCACACTACAGGTGGACTACACCAAGCTTTTTAGGGTTCCGTACCTGAAGTGCCCAAACGGAGTCCGTCATCTATCACACAGGTTTTACAGCCAAACAGTTAGAGCTACAGTCTTCAAATGTTTACAGTGTTAACCCAAAGCCATACAAATTGTCAAAAAATATTTTTAAATGTTTATAAGGGGGGCTCCCATGCAGCTAAAGTTTCGATTGTGGTATCGTTATTTAGAGCTTGTTGAGTAAATCAAGACCTACTATATTTTTTGTTTTAAAAAATACTGTACAACAAAAAAGTCCGATTTTTTTACAAAATTTTGTTCCGAAGAATTTTTTTAACTTCTCATTGACCTATGAACATGAAAGTTGATGATCATGTTTATTATTATTACGTATATTTTACTAACAAATACCAATTATATTGATAAGTCAGAATTTTTCTTTGAAATTCCCTCATATTTCCTATTACAACCAACTTGATTTTGTGGTTATTCTATATTTGGTACGGAACCAGCAATGTGCGAAGTCCGACACGCACTTGGCCGGATTTTGTATTGAAATGCGATGCGCTGCTCCTGCTGTTGTAATGTGCGCTTAACATAATAAACCGAGCTGATGATGAGACCTAATATGAACGTCGCAGCTAACTATCTTAATTAGCCGTTTAGTTAACAGCCTAGACTTTGGAAGTAGCGCTCGCCAGCCGCTCCCGCGGCACCGCTCGCTTCACTCGCTCGGCTCGCACGCGGTTGTTCACAGTTCTATATAACCTAACCCATTTGGTCGGGGTGTCCCCGTTTAATTACTGCGACCAATTCGGCTCGCACGTGGTTGGTCACAGATGCAACCTAACCTATAATTGAATATAATTCAATTATAAGTATAGATTTTATTATATCTATAGGTATATTTCATGCCGCTAGTTCAACGGTAGGCTAATAAAATTAAGTTAGTTGGCTTTGACATAAACATCTAAAGGTGAACGCGCACTTAGACGCACCGCAGGAGCTGCACGCGCAGCAGTCATCGCATTTTCTCATAGTCTCGCGCAAGCCTCATCGCACGCACGCAAGGGTCGTGCGCCGCGGATAAGTGCGCAACGTTGCATACGATTTCATACCTATAAAGATTTATAAAATGCGATGACTGCGGTGCGTGCGGCTCCTGCGGCGCTAGGTGCGCGTTCACCTTAAAAGATAATCCAACTCATCTCAACACTCAAATACCACATTTTAATGTCCTCAACAAACGACGAACATTATCATCCAATAATTACACACAAAGGAACAAAATAAAATTAAAGTATCGAATGCAGTGTACCCAATTACTCCATAATAACGTCCACGAATTACGTGTAATATTGTGCCGCTGTAATCGTCACGTGGCTTTAAATGTACCTAATCGCTTTGACATTTCGGAGGACATACGTGAGCTTGTGAATTCACCTGTTGATATATGTTTATAATTAGGTTAATTCAATTGAATGTAAGTCTTGTCTGATATGCCTATGTAAAAATATTTGTGAATGAGCTTGTCAGCGGAAGTAGGTACCTACTATAGTTCGCGTCAAATAACTTTGCCGCTCTGAAACCAGGCTTTCCGATGCGCATGGCATAGCGCGCTGCTGTTTTAGTGTTGATACTGACTACTGTGCAGTCATTTGTAGCCTACTTCAGAGGGTCAAACTTACATGACGCGAACTTTACCACTATACCCCCGCGCGAAGAAAACCATTATCGCATTTATTTGTCACTTGTTTGAAAAACTGGAAGGCGCCCTTTGTCGGCGCGATCACGCGATCTGGTTCACCGAACAAAATGTGACATACAGGCAGGGTTATTTTGAATTGGCTGGTTAAACTCCGCAGACGCGATGGGCATCGATCTAAACGCGATAAAATAAAAATAAAATAAATTTTGATGGTTTTTTTTTTTTGGAGTTCAATGACCGCTTTAAGTGTTGTTACTTGAAGTATAAGTTGAAAAAAACTGTTTTCTTATCGTGTTGTTTTATCGTTTAGATATCGACACCTATCCCATCACGTCGTAAAGTTTACGCACAAAAAAAAGAAAACAGATTTATTAAACTGATAATAGGTTGGGGAAAAAGTTTCTTCGCATTTTTTAAGAAAATTCAAAACATTTTTTAATATAGTTTTTCGCGGCTTGCGTTGCATTTTTACCTTTTTTTGTAGTAGAATTTGAAAATGTATCGAATTTCTTCATTAGATTCTCTCATCTTGACGGTACGAAAAACAAATGAAAATCACACATTTTCCTAATTTGAATTTGGAATTATGTTCTTTAAAATTTAAACTTTCAATGATACCAAAACCAGCCAGATACAAATAGTATAGCCAAAGAGATTTTATTACAAGTTCATACATACTATAATGCGAATGCAAATTTCAAGTAACTACAATAACTGCGGTCGAAAAAAAATTATGAAATTATTTTTTTTTTTTATCATGTTAAGATATCGATGCCTCTTGCGTCTGCGAAGTTTAGCTGCTAGCCAATTTAAAATAATCCTGTATTCGCGCGACAATTGCGTAGTCGCGCGATGATCGCTTTCTTTTAGGACGCGGCCTACTTCTTTCAATTGCAGAGTTGTATTGCTGTGTGAAGGGCAAAGGCATAGCTTTGTCTCTTTTTATCCGACTTCAAAAAAGAAGGTTTCTCAATTCGATAAAAAAAAGAAAAAAATATTCCTATATATATATATATTTTGTGTGTTCGCGGATAACTTCGTCGTTTATGAACCGATTTTGAAGATTCTTTTTTGTTGGAAAGGAGATATCCCAAGGGTGTTCCCATATAAATTTTATTAACTTTGCTTGGTTAGTTTTTGAGTTAGCTTCAATAATGCGTATTTTTGCCACTTGGTTTATGTGAATGATGTTTCAATCTATGCGGATGATGTTTTAGTAACTTCTTATCACTGTTATTTACATAGCAGGTAGGGGTGTTCCAATTTTTGTGGGGTCTGACAACCAGTCTTACCCAGGGGTATCGTATTGGGTATAGGGTAACTGGGTTGTGGAGGTTAGATAGGCAGTCGCTCCATGTAAAATACTGGTATTCAGCTGCATCCCGTTAGACTGGAAGCCGACCCCAACATAGTTGAGAAAAGTCTAGGCATATTATGAATTATTAATAGTTTTTGCAGAAATTACTCGTCAACAGTGGCTGTTCAAAGTTTATTCTGTGATATAGGCCCAACGATTCCTGATTATATTATTATTACATAATTATAATATTCCTATGTTCAATCATACAAATGTACAGACGCCAGCACATCAAGCTACTACAATCTGTCAAATTTGTTTAATAGATTTTGAACTTTATCGCTAAAGCATTAGGTTCAAGGTTGGTTGGGAAAATTTGACAGTTTCGGGTAGCTTGACCTGCTGGCATGAAACACACTTTACTCACTCAAACCATTATTTTATAAGGACCATTCTAAAAGACACTATACTTCCCGATCATAAAGCCTTATATTAAGCACAATAAAACCATCAGATATGGAAGTCTGAAGCTCTATTGCTATGATTATCTCTATGACTACACACAGACGATCGACGAACACCTGACAAACTCGTCAAACTTTTGTAATTGAATCGACGAAACTTGCAGGGACAAAACTCTTACCGTTGTTCTAGAGTCTAGACTGATGTTGGAACAGACAGGACTTTGGTGCCGATTCTATTGTTCAATAACTAAACTAAAATTAGAGAATCGTTATCTTTTTCTAACAGGCAGCGCGAGAATAGGACGGCTATAGCTATGAACTAAGTTAGAGATGTCAAACTAGTTTACGCCTTACGCTTCACTGTGTTTTTAGTCGACATGTTTTTTTACGTGTCGTCTTAATTTGTATGGAAACTTTAGTTCAACTAAATTGGACAGCTCTAATATACGTCCGTTTCATTCTTGTTTTATTAGAGAGAAAAAGTGAGCAATAGGCTAAATTAAGTTTAGTTTGTGCTCAACAGTACCACGATCATAATTTCGTTAGCCAATACTGTTTTATTCCTTCCTTTAGGTTATTCTTGTCCTCAAGATGTACGCGGCATTGTTACTATCGATCGTATTAGTTTCGAAACAAATTATACAGTATGTTAACCAACAGAGGGCGTTCCCGTTAACCCGCAATAGTATAGCATCCATACATGCTAAAAAAAATATTACCATTCAAAAACAAAATGGTTTTTATTTTTTTTTTAATATTAAAATATTCACTAAAAATGCTAAAAATATTCAAAAAAATATAAAAATATTCACTAAAAATAAAAACTAAATTGCGATGTTTCCGTCCTTCAAGTACGCGTGTACAGAGTGTTTCTTTTACGTATCAATTTAACATTTTTAGTGAATATTTTAATATTAAAAAAAATAAAAACCATTTTGTTTTCGAATGGTAATATTTTTTTTAGCATGTATGGATGCTATACTATTGCGGGTTAACGGGAACGCCCTCTGTTGGTTAACATACTGTATATGGTGAACGGTGGTTTAAGAAAATGCGTAGGTATACTAAATGTCAATGAGAGTTGAATATCTCTTGTCATGTCGGATATTTTTGGTTTACTGCGTACTTTGCTCACATGACATATTTTAATTTTATATCTAAGGTTGATCCACAGACTCTGGTGGCAAGGGCGTCTGTCTATCTATATAGGGTGCCTGGTAATTAGTGATTGATACATTATACACATGATTGTACTCATAAACCACATCTACTATGGGACCAAACCTGAAATTGCGAAAAAAATCTGATGTTCCATGTTTGAATAACTCATCAAAATGTAGGGAGTAACTGTTTTTTTTTTTTTTTGCGGGACTGTGGCCTGTTTGCCAACTTGTGTAAATATGTATAAAATAGTTTGTTTTTTTTTTGGAGTAGAACACAACGTATAGTTATACGTTGTGCTCTTTACAATATACGGAAGATTATTTTATCCAAAAGCTTTGTCTTTGGCACAACTAACAATTTATTTATAACCTATTTATATATTTTCTGTTCTCTTTGTGACCTGTCTACACTTCCAAAACTCTATGCCCAAGCTCAGTATAGGACAAAGTTGTTTAATCACCAGTTGATAAGTTGAGCCGTGTCATGGGGTGCCTGGTGCTCTCCCTCCCCACTTCTATTCACACTTAATTGACGCTGTTGATTAGCTGTGACTTAGGAATTAGATATCTAAGGGTGAAGATCTAAATTAAAAGATTTCAAGTTTCATTGATGGTCGTGTAGACAGCTCAGAGTGAGGATTCTCTGAACTGAACTTGCAAGTTGGGAAGTAACGGGTATAGGCGCGGTGCCTTTATTTCGTAACGCGAATCGCGTCGCGTGTCGCACCTATTTGAACGAGCCTTTATACGAGTGATATTCTATCTGATATTCTATTATAAGCTGATATATCAGAATTTTAAGAATTTTCACAGTTTAATCAGGATAACGTAGGATAATAAAAATGAACAAAGCCCGTAGATGGCTTATTTCAGTAGATAGACCAAGATTTAAAGGTCTTTGGCGTTAATTCCTATTTCTCTGATTAAAGTAAACTAGTTGTTTTCCGCGACTTTGTGTGTGATCCAGAATAAAAAGTAGTCTATGTTTTTTTCCAGGTTACCTATCTGTCAAATTTAATCCAAATCCATTCAGCCATTTTAGCGTGAAAGCGTAACAAACAACAAACTCACTTTCGCATTTATAGTAGTTATAAGGCTTTTCATGCTTGAGATCTGCCAGGGCATATTGTATTTAGATAGCGTTGGTGAGTATGTTACTCAGAAGATAGGAAGTGTTTGGATAAAATGTTCATATGTACATATTCCTCAAATTTCTGAACTCCTTCCCAAACATTTACAGATCGTCCTTATATTTCACAACTCCGCGACATAAATATCGAAAGTATCTAATTGGCGTTACCCTCTTTGTTTTAAAACACGCATTATTTCCCCGGGGAAGACAAAAGTCGCGAATTTTATAACTCAATAATAACCCGCTGTTTACCCGTCACAGGAGGTAATTATATAGAGACGTGATTTCGTACGGGAAGCTCGAATTAATATCAATGTTCTTGGGCCTAGGTTTTAGTGATGCGCAGAGGATAAAGGAGTTGTCGATATTACAGTCTTCTGAAAATTAAAGTTGCTTTTCATGTCAGTCTGTGTTCTCTCCGTTGTTCTTCTAAAGTACGCAATGGATTTTGATGCGGTTTGCACTATCATTTATAGATTTGTAAGTTTGTATTAATATTAAACTTAGCTACATAGTATAATAGTGCAATCACGATATATTGTAAAAACCGTACAAAGCGGGGGTCACTAGTCATTAAATAAAGGAATGTGTATTCAGAGTGGAAATTGTCATTCCTAACATTATTTTCTATAATATCTATTAATGCTTTAGTTTTTGATCTTTTACCAATGTGACGATATATAAATATCAGAAATTGTAGTAAATCTTCAGAATTGTAGACAGTCTTTTTTATTTATTTATTTCAGATGGGTTTCTTCTTGACACTAGTCTAGGTGACAGAGACAAAGTCGACAATGGAGTGGGCTTACCCAGAAGATGCCTGTCACTCTCACTTTGAAGAGATTAGGGTTGTATGCGCTCGGAAACATAGACGCAGGTAATCAGTTCCACTCGTTTGCTGTGCGCATTATAAATGACATTTGGAAACGCTTAGTGTGAATTAGTGGAATAGCAACTAGGTAGGTATGGTAACTGGCAGTGCGTCTAAATGACCGATGGTAGAAGGGGGCCGGTGGAATCAGGTCGTGAAGTTCTTGGGCATACTCACCGAAGTACAATCTGTAGAAGACCGAAAAACAGGCCACCTTGCGGCGAGGGGTCTTGTTTCAGTCAAAACAATTTTAATGTAGGAAATGGCACAATTAGATCGTCCTATTTTCCACAACCCTCCTGTGTCATTATTTAATTGTACTTTAGATTCAAAGGTAAAACTTCCATTCAACTTTTAAATTGGGAGCAGCAGCAACCATCGATATAAAATTCGCTCTACAATCATAACACCCAGCCCATCACTACCCTTAAGAAAATGAAGACAAATGCTAACGCCAGCGGAGGGGTCCGGGTTCGATCTCAGACGGGGCATGACAAACTGTCTATGACATATATAATTTTGTAACGGCTTCATTATTTAGTCATGAAGCAGGGGAGCTCTGTCTAGGAACGATATTTTGTACTAATCAATGTCACTTAACTGCGATAAAGTTACCTTTAATATCTTTGTTTTGATAGGAGGTTGTTTATTTTTATTTTTACGGTATTATCGTGGACGGAAATTTAAAAGCGTCTACAAACGTTACATACATTTTACTTCCCTGTGTTATCGTGATGCCGTGACATGGACGTGGATGTCCACGATAATATTGTCATGGTAGAAATTATGAAAGCGCACAATACTGAAAATATTTTAATGTTTGATAGTGAGTAGTACTGATTGAACAGAACTATGTAGTTTATTTTTACAATGAGATAAACACAGACGTGTCCCTGAAAACAGCTGTTTAAATCAAAATCTCAAACTAACGAGTTGTGGGTCGTAGGTTAGAACCCAGACAGGCGCTATAAAATAAAATAAATAAACTTTATGTAAATTATTTCATCACCACTGCTCTGATAACGATGAAGGAAATCATTATGAGGAAAGCGGCTTGTCCTAGAACCAAAAATTCGAAGACGTGTGACATCTACCAGCCCGCCCTGGGCCTGCGTGGTGGATACAGCCCACTCCCTCTCACAGAGAGGAGACCTGTATCCTAGTAGTGGCAACATTATAGACTGATTACCTAAGCTTAATCAAAATCTGTTCAAAATGCACGAAACTGAGTAAAACATTAAAAATAAAATCACACGGTTGCCACATAATAACAAACAATAAGCCTTACAATAAAATATTAGACAGCAAACCATGTAGGTAATAAAAAATAATAATGTTAAACCATTAACATTTTTACTCGATGTAAACGATATACGTAACAAAGTTGCTCACTAATGAGCTAATTAACAAAACGCACTATAACAATTCTGTGAAATGCTACAATTAGGTACAGACACCAGCATGTAAGCTACCCCAAACTGTAAAATTTTCCCAATCAAGCAAAACCAAAAGAGTGGATCTCATTACCTGCGTCTGTGTTTCCGAGCGCATAATACCGTATCTCTTCAAAGTGAGAGTGAACAGGCTTCTTCTGGGTAAGCTCACTCCATCGTCGACTTTGTCTCTGTCACCTCTGACCTAGCCTAGAGTCAGGAGCAAAGCCATCTCAAAAAAAAAAAAAAACTTTGAACCTAATTGCTATAGCAATAAAGTTGAAAATCTATTAAAGAAATTTGACAGATTGTAATAGCTTGATTTGCTGGCATTTGTACATGAAGAAATAAAAATATAGGTAGGTACGAATTTATTAGGTAGATAAATTATTTTTAAGGGGCCTCCAGGTAGCCCGCAAAATTCAATTTTTTTTACGTTTTTTTCCATTTTGCAAGTCAGTATTAGGTTGTATGTTAATTAAAGTGTGATTCGCTACCGTAACATCTATATTTACAAAATTATAATCAGAAGAATGAGTAATACGACTCTACAAGTTAGTGTAATTCTAAATATCAAGATTTCATGAAATAGTCATTCGTTAGGATTATATGAACTTAGAAAGTTCTATTTAATTTTTATTTAATTTTAATGATTATAATTATACAGGGCTATTTTTAAATCATTAACTAAACTTTCACAGGGTGTTCTACCCATGAATATGAACAACTTTTACTATGGGACCAAACCTGAAATCGCAAAAAAAAATCAGCTGTTCAGTACATTTATGTTCGCTTATTTGGTCAAAATGTACTGAACAGCTGATTTTTTTTTTGCGATTTCAGAGTTGGTCCCATAGTGAAAGTTGTTCATATTCATGGGTAGAACACCCTGTTAAAGTTTAGTTAACGATTTAAAAATAGCCCTGTATAAATACAGATCTGTTACGGTCGCGAATTATATTCAGATCAACATACAACCTGATACTAACCTGTAAATTGCAAAAAACCTAAGAAAATTATAATTTAGCGGGCTACCTGGAGCTTTCGCCTTAACTTCAATAATTTCTGTCAACAATAGTTTAGAATTAAATTTAAAACAATTGTACTTAGTTTCCTGAAAATGATCCATTAACTTTTTAACTGATATGAGACTGGATATTATGTGAGTAGGTAATACGTCTAGGTTTGTGATTTTATAACACTTGCCTATGTAAAATTATGGGGCTCGTGGTTAAGTAAAAACAGCCACACGGGTCGATCAATCAGGATAAGCTACGCTTTCCGCGGTTGGCCCGTGGATGGGTGACCATCTTTATACCAAGACTTCTCCGTGCCTCGGAACGCACGTTAAGCCCTTGGTCCCGGCTGTCTTCCGTGGATCTTCGACTTCTGAAAGTCTGACAACCAGTCTTTTCAAAGGGTATCGTAGTACCCAGTAACAAGGTTGAGGAAGTCAGATAGGCAGCCGCTCAGCTGCATCCGGTTAGACTGGAAGCTGAACCCAACATAGTTGGGAAAAGATTAGGTAGATGATGATGACCTATGTAAAGAGGTTTTTTGGAACGAAGTTCCTTATCGCACACACTTTCTCTCTTTAAACACTTGGCAAATAAGAACTAGACCGAAAAAAGTCTAACATTTTGTCCGTCACGACCAAGACACTGTTGTTAACAAAACGAAAGGAACTTCGTTTCACCCGGGAGTCTCACATCATCGCTCCTTTTTACACGACTGCCCAAAAAAAGGAGTGTTATGTTTTCAGGGTTCATGTAAGTTTGTGAGTTTCTTTATTCCACCATTACTTCTAAACGGCTTAATTTCCCTTTGTATCAAAGGAGATAATAAATTATGATAACATCACCTTGGTGCAGTGTATCTTTTCTTTTTGTTCTGCAAGCTTGTTAGCTTGTAACAACGACAAAAACAAGTGTCAGCTACTCACTCCATTACAAAAATATTAGCCAAAATTTCAAATGTAAATTTTTACCCTCCTTGTCGCTTAGTGTAATCACCTAAACGCCTTTGAAAATTCTTTTCAAATAGCTTAAACACTTAAACACAGTAATTTGTACGAAAACATCGAAACAATTCATTACCTCCATTTTCTAAGACCCCTAAATTCACCAACTTTGGTTCATAAGAGGGGTCAAATATTTTTGGAACATGTGTGTCGGTAGTCATAAAATTATAAATTCTACTAAATATGTCATAGCCGCAGGAAAGCCATTTCTTAGATTTGAATATTTAACAGGTCGTTAAAATATTAAAATTCAAGGTCTTCGAAGGTCCCAAATTGTTGAATTATGAAAAATAAGGGCCTTCTGTAAGTTATTCAGATTGGTGAGTTAGAAACATGTCGTTAGATATTCTAATTTTATAGAAAGACCGCTTACTTTTTACTTTGGAGGACTCTTTCTTACCAAATCCTAGCAGCGTTCCTGTAGTCCTTTTTGCTTTTTTTTATTACAAGATTCAGCGTTGTCTTTGTATTGGCAACACACCTACAATTCCTTTGGTAATTAGTCGTCCAATAACAGTTTTCACATTGGACGATAACGATAAGTACACGATATCGGCGGGTGGTAGTTTCATACAATTACTACTAATCGCTTTCATTCTGTGTCGTTGTAGTCAACGATATCGTCACCGACATTGATTATCGTGCTGAAATCGACGTCGACACAGTGCGGGGTGAAGCAGATCGATAAATATAAAAGATGAAGAAAATGTAACTTGGTCACTGTCTCATTATTACCTCGATTACACTATTACACTTTTGGAATCGCGCGGCGATTTAAGAGGATTGTGAAATGCCGGTACGCGAGTCTTGGAGGCAATTACCTACATTTCATAAAATTATTTACATAAATATTGTTGTTTTCACCCCTTAACCCTTTACGAAATGAGACAATTTGGTCTCATTATATTCAGTACACCTTAATCTAGGTCTGTACCTTTTTTTTGTAATTTTATTCAATTAAATTTAATTAATAAAAATATAGTTAGATGCTAATAACTTATATCTTTTGAAATATTTATTTATAATAAAAACGTACGGACCTAGTTATTTATTATACCTACAACATTTCCAAAAAATATGAAAATTGAACTATGTTTATGGGGTGAAAAACGTTATCGCTTTTTGTATGCAAATTTACAGCTTCAAAATCCTCTTAAGAGGATTGTGAAGCTGTAAATTTTTTTATGTTGATATTTAAACGACTGTATTGTTTTCAGGCCTCGCATTGGTGGTGGAAGATCATTCCAGCAGCGGGTGGCCGCAAACCTGAAACTGCCCCTGAAAGCTGTGGTTTTGTGCGGTGCCCTTAGCGGACCAACCATAGAACGAAGACCATACTTATAATGAGTGTCTCGCCAAGTGAGTTTTTCATATAAATAGTGCGGCTTATGGGTTGTTACAATGCCAAACATTAAACTCGCTAGATGAAGCTTCCGCCTGGCAGCCATTTTTAGTGTCTTGAGTTGGTTTATGTATGAAGTCACATGATGCCTACGAGGGACATGAATGCAAAAACGAACACAGGCATTCTGGATTTGCTGAATTAAACTATCTGTTCAAGCAAGCAGGCAAGGCCCATAGACAGTGTCACAGTAGGTTAGCCTAGATAGGACCAGACTGTCTACCAGTGGTTTTCTGAGTGGTACGCTAAGAAAATTACGTATACCGTATAATACCTTCAGCCTATAAATACAATTTCTTATTACGGTGTTTATATGAGCCTCGAATCGCAGCTCTGGATCTAAGATTAGACCCAGACTACATGCCTGATCTACTCGTTCAATTTTCTCCCCTTTAATCACAACCTCCGGTTTGGTAGACAATATTGCAGCAACTTGTTTTTTGTTCCCAGCACCATGAACTTAGACTTCAGTGGGTTCAGAACCAAAGAGTTCTCTTCAGACCAGGTCACTACTCGATGCAGGTCCTCATTCACCCTCCGCACTGCCAATGCTGTATCATCCCCTTTGAACGACATGTACAACTGGATATCATCTGCATAAATGTGATATTTGCAGTTAACAAAGTATCCAACAACATCAGCACTGTAGAGGATTTACAGGAAAGGGCCCAGGATCGATCCCTGCGGGACGCCCCTAGACACGTGGAGTGAGGGGGATGACACGGTCGATCCATCTTCCTTGTGGATCTGCATATACTGGGACCTATCAGTCAAATAACTATTAAACCAATCCACAGCGTCTCAATTAAAGCCATAATATGCTAGCTTGGACAGCAATAGATTGGTATTAATAGCGTCAAAAGCCTCTAAAAATCTCGCCGCGTATCGGCGCTTCACAATCCTCTTAAGCTTTTGCTGGCGCAGCGCGACTATTTGAGACTGCTGTGGCATACCGCACGACAATAAGCTGTTGGTTACATCGTATCACATACCGATATCGTCTCAACATCTTCGGACGATATCGTTGTCGTACGTGCTGACGATACGTTATATTCGTGTCGGTGACGTTATCATCGCAGTGTGAAAACTGCTAATGGCAGCATTGACGGCTAACCATCAGGTGGTTTGGTTTGGTGGTTTGGTTTTTATTGGCATACAAGCAGGCAGCCTGCTTGTATGCCAATAAAAACCATAAATTTACTCTACCTGCCAGCTGTTAAAATGAACTTCTAGTACTGCAGAAAGATGATGCTGATGATCCTAATATTAAACAGAATCTATAGGTATTCAAAACAGAACAACAAAAGAGGTTAGAATAATAATCTATTGCCAAATGACGTAACCTATTTGAATCACAAGCATTGTCCAAAGCCGAAGATCAAACGTGTGATCAAATTGTGATTTACTTCTACAAACATAATTTATGCGTCTGTTTGTCTAGTAGCACAAAGCTTGTCGATTGTTACACAGCTGAATAGAAATAACTATAATGTGGGTTTTGGAACAAAATAGAAATCAATAAGCAAAAGTTGAGAAACAGCATCACAGAGCATCATTGTTTTTTGAAAAATCAATATTTCTAGCCAGGAATCGAACCCGTTGATTTATATTAATATCTTATTACACCATTCGATAGTGTCGCTAATAAGGATAGAATTCTGTGAAGTAATGACATACGGCAAACTAAAGGAAAGAGCACATTTTTAAGTAAATACTTTTTTTTGTTTTTCTTATGTTACCTACATATTAAACCTTGATATTGATTTTTCAAAAATCAAATGATGCAGTTTTAGTTTTCATCAAAATTGAGTCCGAGACTCCTTTGAATACTTTTCGCTATTCCTCATAGTTTCGGATTTGGCCATCCACGCCCACTTGAAAAATCCATCCTGTATAGGGTGACTGGTAATTAGTGACCGATACTTAAACACTCATGATAACAAACAACTTTTACTATGGGACCAATACTGAAATCGCGAAAAAAAAATCAGCTGTTCCCTACATTTTGACGAGTTATGTGAACATATATGTAGGGACCAGCTGATTCTTTTTCCGAAATTTCAGGTTTTATCCTATCGTAAAAAATGTTTGTCATCATGAGTACAATGATGTGTTTAAGTATCGCTCACTAATTAGGTACCTGTCACCCTATATAATCCAAGTTTGAATGCAAAGACGCCTCTCATTTACCCTGATTCGTTATCACTTGTACGGAGATTATTATAGTACTATAATAATCTCCGTACAAGTGATAACGAATATAGTAATAGTACATATAATAACAAAATACGATAGTTTTCTGAGCTTAGGTGAGGTTGAGATGTGGTTGTCGTGTCTCTGAAATCGTTTTTCAGTTGCTTTTTTTTCCAAAAAAAGGCGTACATATTGAGAAACGATTACTTATTTTGATCTACTCTTACAGTGGTTCTAGTGACACTTTCACAATCAAATTTCAAATCAAATTGATTCCAATGTTGATGGAGTGTAAAGGACCCTGCACACGAATCCCATTAACATTCGGAAGCCGACCACGACCTAACACAATACACGATAACCGACACACAGTTCCCAGTTATCCGTAATAAACCGTTTGGGGACCAATCAAGCCACATCAAAGGGTGCAATAACCATTGGGCCCAATCGACGAAGGACCAATTACAATGTTAAAAGCGCTTGCGCCGCGGGGCACACATGGGAATGAGAACAGAATTTGAATTTGAAATTTCGGGACCAATTTACCTTGAGGTGTAAGGCGACAGATACCATAACGTAGTGCCGGGAAAGGAGTGATCATAATTTTGTAGTATATGTAAATGTAGAGAAGAGAATAATGTTATTGAAAATGATTTCCGCCTTGTTGCCTATGATGATTTAACTGTTGTTTATGTCAACGAGGAGAAATCATATTTTCTTTTAAACTTTCTGGAGAAAAGGGCCTTAGATACTGCAAGTCAATCGCAATACTGATTCATTTGAATTCTTTGTTCTAAATCCTAAACATACTATCTGCTAATCCTATTGCTAGGTTTTTACTACACTTTACGACATAATATCAAAATGACGCTTTGCAAATGTTGATAGACATTTTATTATAAAGAACTTAGCTTTTTTGGGGTAACTACGATACTGGGGTATTTCAGTTTGATGACAATTTCTACCAAACGTAGTGGCATTTTACATATATTGACGACATATAATTATTGGACGCCATTTTATGGTCTTTCGCTGTCGTTTTATAAAATGCCACTGCGTTGGGTAGAAATTATCACAAATCGGAATTACTCCATTATCGTAATTACCCTTATAAACTCTAAGTTTTTTTTTTTTTTTACAAAACAATGCACCAACTATTGATGTGTTTTCCTAAGATATACTACGTTGGAGTCACAATATTAATACCGGGTCGCGTCGCGCATCTCCCGAGGGGTTTCTAAATCATCCGTCCCTGTCGCTCCCTTGCGCCCGGCGCTAACTTGCACAACACAGTGTGGATAAGACCGGGAATAATATGATATATCCTATTCTAATTATCTATATAAGTATGTATTTACAAAAAAAAAAATAGTAGTATATGTAGTATATCAGTTATCTGGTTTCCATAGTACAAGCTCTGCTTAGTTAGGGACCAGATGACCGTGTGTGAAAATGTCCCAGGATATTATTATTATTATTATACTATTTAATGAGCAATATTTGTATATATATTGGTAATCACGTTCTTGAATACGGCTGTAACGATTTCGATGAAAGTTGCAATATAAGGGTTTACGGGGGCGAAAACTTGATCTAGCTGAGACCTAGCTATATGTTTGGAAACCCATCTGATGGTAAGTGATTGTCTATGAAAATGTGCAAGACTAGAGGCATAATTATTTATTGCTTGAGTTTTATCTCTGGGATGGTAATCCCAGAGATAAAACTGAAATGACTCATTTGCTCGTAATAACACCACTCTCTCACTGTAGGTACTCGTAAGTGGAACTTAGCCTTAGACAGTAACAGCAGAGATTTTGCTAAACAACCCTTTCTAATAATTTTCATAACGTCATACGTGTTGGTTGACGCTGTCATTTTTGGAAGCTATTCTGCTACTGTAAGGGCCTATTTCACGATGTCCGAATAGCGACTAACTACTTACCAAATAAATTCAAAAATGGAACATGAATCCATAATGGAATATTTTTTATATTGTAGCTGTTTATTGCCCCATAATAAATAAAATAAAATAAATTGTAGGATATAGGTGCCGATTCTCTTGTTCAATAACTCAACCAAAATAAGAGAATCGCTATCTTTTACTAACAGGCAGCGCAAGAAAAGGACGGCTATAGCTATGAACTATTAGGTTGGGGAAAAAGTCTTTTCGCATTATAGTATGTATGAACTTGTAATAAAATCTCTTTAGCTATACTATTTGTATCTGGCTGGTTTTGGTATCATTGAAAGTTTAAATTTTAAAGATTTAAATATTTTCCTAATTTGAATTTGGAATTATGCCAAATTCAAATTAGGAAAATGTGTGATTTTCATTTGTTTTTCGTACCGTCAAGATGAGTGAATCTAATGAAGAAATTCGATACATTTTAAAATTTTACTACAAAAAAGGTAAAAATGCAACGCAAGCCGCGAACAAAAATTGCGATGTTTATGGACCTCGTGTAGTGTCTGTGAGAGTAGCACAAATTTGGTTTAAGCGTTTTCAATCCGGAAATTTTGATGTCAAAGATGCACGTCGCTCTGGTCGCCCTATTACGGATAAAATGGATGCCATTTTTGAAAAAGTGGAGCAAGATCGGCTTGTCAGTAGTTACGACGTAGCTGAAGAACTGGAAATTGACCACAAAACAGTTTTGGCGCATTTGAAAAAAACTGGGTACACAAAAAAGCTCGACATTTGGGTACCTCACGAGCTCACTGAAAGAAACCTAATGAACCGTGTACTCATTTGTGATTCTTTATTACGACGTAATGAAACCGAACCATTTTTGAAGAAGCTGATAACTGGTGATGAAAAGTGGATCACGTATGACAAGAACGTGCGAAAAAGTTCGTGGTCAAAGGCCGGTCAGGCTTCACAAACTGTGGCGAAACCCGGCTTAACTCGCAACAAGGTGATGCTGTGTGTGTGGTGGGATTGGAAGGGCATTATTCATTATGAGCTGTTACCACCAGGCAGGACCATCGATTCTGAACTCTACTGCGAACAACTGATGAGATTAAAGCAAGAAGTTGAGAGAAAGCGGCCGGAATTAATCAACAGAAGGGGTGTGGTTTTTCATCATGATAACGCTAGACCTCACACATCTTTAGCCACTCAGCAAAAATTAAGAGAGTTTGGCTGGGAGGTGTTAATGCATCCGCCGTATAGTCCTGACCTTGCACCTTCAGATTTCCACCTGTTTAGGTCTCTTCAGAATTCTTTAGGCAGTGTCAGGTAAACATCACGAGAGGACTGCCAAAACCACTTGTCGCGGTATTTTGACCAGAAGTCCCAAAATTTCTATAGCAATGGGATCATGTCCCTACCTACAAGATGGCAAAAAGTTATCGAACAAAATGGTTAAATGTAAATAAACTATATTAAAAAATGTTTTGAATTTTCTTAAAAAATGCGAAGAAACTTTTTCCCCAACCTATTATGTTAGAGATGTCAAACTAGTTTACGCCTTTTTGGTTTTTTTTTTGTGGCGAAATGCTCATCATGCATACTACACTACCACGGGGAGATAGTGCAGTTATGTGGATTTCCAACCCACTAAAACTCCACGGTGTCAACACGGGCACGCGTTAGCACTCACCACGAACCCGCTGCGGCTGTCTGTCACCGGACCCTCCTCTGGGGAGCACCCCCATCACCGGCGCACAAGAATACATTGCGCGCCGTGACCACTCCATGGACCAAATCACCACATGGGCGCTAGACGACCCCGTGTCTAGGCACCGTTGGTCTTCCTGCGACCGGTCAGGTCAGTGGCCCGGCCGCATACCACCTTTCAGCCGCAGAGGATAGGGAGAGCGGCCAACGAAATACCGACACTCCTCCTTCCCTGCGGCCCCACTGCGTCCGCCATCAGACGGTGGCGACCCCGTCAAGGCCGCGGAAGGTAGGGACAGCGGCGCACCGTAATACCGGCACTCCTCTCCCGCCGCGGCCTCCAACCCTCAGTCGCGATGCCTCCCATACGACATCGCGGCCCGCCTCAGTTGAGATGTAGCCCAAACGGCACCGCAACCTACTTGTTGGCCGCTACGTCGTTGACTTCCTGGGAAAAGCCCTAACGAGCGGCCCGTCCTCGAGTTCCTCTTCGCTTCACCGTGGGTGACCAAGCCACGGCTACTTAGCCCCCCGCCTGGACAATGTGGGAACCCACCTTGGACTAGTTTACGCCTTGCGCTTTACCGTGTTTTAGCCGACATGTTTTACGTGTAATTTAAATTTGTATGAAAATATTAGTTCAACTAAATGTAACAGCTCTAGTTTACGTCCTTTTCTTTCTTGTTTTTTAGAGAGAAAAGTTAGCAATGGCCCAAATTAAGTTTAGTTGTGCACACAACAGAATCGGCATCGATAACTGCCAAGTAAGTTAACAAGAACCTAATCGTAGGTGGTGAAACGAGCCCTAACTCTAACTACTTAGGGCGGATGTCACCAATGAAACTGACCGCGATAAGCACATGTAAACCGCGTTCAAGAGCTGTCACTGTTATTATTGTTATGATATTTTGACACTGACAGCTCTTGAACGCAGTTTAGATGTGCTGATCGCGTTCAGTTTCGCTGGTGAAATTGGCACTTAAAGTTACTTGATAGGATCTCGCTACCCGCGATAAATCAGGTTTATTTTTATTATATTTCTTAAGGGAAAACAAACTGTAGTAGGTATATTAAATATAGACGGAAATAACATTTAACTTTTTGTTTAGTCATTAGTTATCGGAAACTTGGCATTTAAAAAAAAAACACTTCTTTGTCAGGGTATATCCACACAACCCTAGCGAAGTCGTAGCGCCCCCGGTAACATTCGCTTTACGGTGTAATTTTTCTTATGTTATTTATTTATTTATTACGTTGTGAGTGATCTATATCACGTCATATCTTACACTCTTGTAAATGGGCCAGCATTTATTCAGAGCCGCACCGCAGTGTTCGTGTGGTAAGTCTTTTACTTTCGTTTGTGCTGATAGATTCATAATTGTTTCGCCTTTGAATTTTTTGGTTGCGGTTCAAAGAAGATGGCCGATCCTTAAACTCTTAGGTACACCTATAGTAAATCAGAAACCAATATTTAGTTTTCCAACATAAGCCGATATAAAATTAGGTTATTAAAGCCTGAAGAAGTCCATTTCAGAGTTTTCATTTCACGTAGTAAAAAGATACCTATCATTTATGAAAAGTAGATACAAAATGTTTTTTACAAAAAAAAAAAACTACAAATTGAAAAATAACCTTAACTTCGGAAGTCTGTCTTTGGATCTGTATTTTAATTTTTTTGCAAAAGCTGTTGAAAGTTGTTCTAGTGGTTACAAGCGCTACAGCTGAGTAAGAGGTCCTGGGATCGATTCCCAGGTCGGAGCAGTGTTATTATGTTTTTTTTTTTATGGAGTCTGGATTTGTGGACTAAAATATAACTGGCGAAATGTGGGTGTACTAAAGCAGCAGCTCTGCCCCCAACCCTTCGGGGAAATCAGTAATGATATTATGTTATTAACTTCCAATAAGTTAGAGACTTTTATTAATAAAATACAAGTTAACATTAATCGTCATATATGTTATGTACAAGTATATAATATAAAGTATATAGTTAGAAACTCACTACCGATAACTTACCAACAACATACATTATCAGACGATCCAACAAATGAAATATACATATTTAGTAGGGATAGGCCGAATGTGTTTTGAACCGAATACGAACTTCGGCCAAACATTCTGAGAAAAAAAAAAATGTGGGCGCAGCTCCAGACCGCGTCGTTTGTTTTCGTGAAAACAGATTGATTTACTACGGTTTCCGATACTGCCGTAGACATTATATTTGCTCGACACTAGACTAAGTAGGCTCATTGCATTCCTTATAAAGCAAGCTTTCACCGATTATGATATTTTTCAGTTATGAGCTGAGTTACGGTCGATATGAGACGACATATTAAACTTTTTGCTATTTGCAACAGATTTTTTTTCGGTTTCTAACTCTGCCGTAGCTATTGTATTTGCTCGGCACTAGACTTTTTAGACTCATTGTATTCCTTTTGATACAAGCTTTCTTCAAATGGAGTTTTTTTTTCATTTCTGAGCAGATTTACGGCCGATATAAGACGACATCTGACATTATTTTGCTATTGTCAACTTCATATTGATTTTTTATTTTATTTTGGCTAATATCTCTGTTTATTTCTCTTTAGATCCTGGTAGTGCTTTGTCATCTCTTGTCAAAGACATCAGAATAACTTATATAGCTAAACAATTTTTACACTATACGAATTGATATTTCGACACCTAGTGAAAAGTAGACGGTCACGCGCATGAGCGAGCTGTCGAAGTGTGACGGCATAGAAAAATTATATCCAGGCTTAAAATTGTTATAAATATGACCTATCTTTTGAATGCTCAACCGTTACTCTAGCATTTAAAGTCTCTTAGTTATTGGCGATTGAAATCTTACATGTTTTTGTCGGTAAGAAATTATTGAACTGGACTACTTTACTAGTACCTACAGCGGGTGACAAGACGTTTTGACAAACTTGGTTATCACCTTGGTTTAGTGTATTGTAGGTTTGGTGTATTAACTTTCTCGTCTCTTCGTATATTCTGAGGGACAGGAAATGTATACGAACAAAAACGTAAGAGACTCCTGCCAGATAATTACGAGTATCATATTTCATGTTTTAGATGTCGGAATTCTGATAATGTATAAAATCCATTTAATTGTTATATTAATAAGTAACAACTAACAAATAATAAAGTTATGCTTATGATTTCATTTTACTGGTTTAGTTTTATTAGTCATCCATCAGGTTAAGCTACGCTTGCCGGGGTTGGTCTGTGGATGGGTGACCATCTTTTCATACCGAGACTCCTCCGTGCATCGGAAAGCACGTTAAGCCGTTGGTCCCGGCTGTCATTCGAAGATCTTTGACAGTCGTTACGGGTCGTCAGAAGCCAGAAAGTCTGACAACCAGTCTTACCAAGGTGTATCGTATTACCCAGTAACTGGGTTGTGGAGGTCAGATAGGCAGACGCTCCATGTACAATAAAATACTGGTATTCAGCTGCATCCGGTTAGCCTGGAAGCCGACCTCAACATAGTTGGGAAAAAAGGCTAGGCAGATTGATTGAGTTTTATTAGTCAAAATAGTCATAATTTAGTTAGTTAAATTTCAGTCAAAATAGTTATTTGAATATTTCCTTGTATATAATGTTCGGCATTTGAACCGAATTTCAGCCCATCCCTAATATTTAGCACTAAAAATAGTACACAATTACCTACACTAAAACTATAAATTTTACGATCCCATAGCAGAATCCATAATGGAAATAATGACAAAACCTCAGTTCCTTTGCAATTTACCTCCTACCACTGCGGCACCGCTAGAAAACATTTGAAAAATAACTTTTAACTCGTAAAATGGAAGATGGGACCTTCAGGCTTTAGGCTTTAATAAATATGGTAGCAGAATAATGGGCAAAGCCCTTAAAACATAGTTTTAAAAACTCAAGTGACATTTATGTTGTGAGTGATATATTATCTGTGTTTAAGTTAGCCATATGTTGATTAATGGCGAAGGAGTATGAGGGACAGTAATTAGTTGCGGTAGGCAAATTGGTATTTTTGTTGGAACTCCTTCGAGTCGATATTTTTAAATAGAATTAAAATACGCTCTTGTCAATTTAAGTGAAGTCAATAAGGAGCTAGAACTTGAACCGTTATTTAAATAAATAGTTTGTTTTCTCATAGGAACAGCCACCGAACAGTTCCTAATCCTAATTTTCTTTTATTTTACTAATGTTATCGATTTAATTTAATCAATTTTAATATTTTGTTGATCACTTGCCGCTGTTATTTTTTTTTTATGATTTTACTTAATTTTATTAATTTATCTTTTATAATTTTTTACAATTTTTATTTTTATTTAATTCTTATTTTTTGCCAATGTTATAATGTCAAAGAATATTCAATTTTACCTTAACCTATTTTATCATTTTAAATCAGAATTTTTTTTTTTTTTAATTTAAATGTAACTTTTTCCCGATGTTACTAGCTTATTCGATTCATTGTTTTATGAATGTGGTGTTTATGTAAATGATGTTTTACTTTTGGAGATGTATTGGGTATTTGTGTCGGTATAATCAATTGCTGGTGAACCTAAAAAAATAAATAAGTAGGTAGTCGACAAATCTGATGCAAACCCTAATTGATTTTTTACTCCTAATGATGACTTTCCGATAAGCTTTTCATATCAAAAGTGATTCTGATTATCTACATGACTCTTCAACATAGTCGACCTATCCCCATCACCTTTGCTAATAACATCAAAGAAGCAACGCCCTATCGATAAATAAAACTAACCAGATGTTAACTAAAGCGTGGATCGTACATCTGCAAGCTCATACAAAAACAATACACTATTGTTATTTTTTTTTTAGTTCATCAGTGACTTACTGTTATAACCGCGGCGTGGAAATGAATTACCTGCCGAGTGTACTCCAAATCGAAGCATCTGCCGTAGTGAGGGGAATTTAAGTTATCGATAAAAGTTAGAAATGAATCGAAAAAATTGTAAAAGACATTGAAAAGACACGTATGATTTTCTGTTATAGCGTGCTTGTACAAAATCACAGTAGTTTGTTTATAATTGCCTTCATCATGTTGTAATTAAATAAAACAGTTTCATTTCGGTTGAACTTTTTACTGAGTTATATTTTAAGGTGGACAGATTCTGGACTCCAAAAAGGGACTTACTTTTATGTTTGGGACGTAATTTATTATTTCCATAGACACATTTACTGGTAAAAAATCTTAATTTTTTAATTTATCACACAAACTTTTTTATGCAGTTGCAAAATCATACCTTGAAACAGAGAGGACTTTATTATCTATCGATATGTCCACTATCGACACATTCACATCCCAAAACAATCGCAACCGTAGCCCGAGCTTTTTTAGAGTTTGTTAGTAGTTTTGATATTTTTTATCCTTTTTGCCCCTTTCGAGAATTCATTTTGGACAATAAAATGACCGCAGATGTAACTGGCAGGTGTTGCCACGCCAATGATGAAGGAATCGCACTCAATCGGGATCGCTATTATATTTTTATGGGTATAAAAGTTCATGCATGGTCATTTTATTTGGTGGTTAACAATTTTCGTGGTTTGTTACACTAATTATTTTCTTTAGCAGATGATCGAGTGTTGTTTTATTTCCGAGGTACGTAGTTATTATTTTGCAGTATGTAATCTGGTTGCAGTGTAGGTGGATACTAAGTAGGAGTCACTTACTCTTTTAGTCGATGTTTCTTCGAGCTTCTCGGAAAATATTGGTCAACTTCACTTTTTTGTTTAAAGTTGGTAAAAAAAAAATAACATCTCTCGCTTGTAATGTGTATACCTAATAAATGTTTTTTTTTTTCTAAATTTTTATCATTTAAAAAAGGATTAAGGCATGTCCTGCCGTAAAATCACAGACACTGTCGGACTGCATAGAAAAGAAAGAGAAGCGGGGTTCTTGCAATATATGAAGCAATTATCTATTTACAAAAAAATAATAATATTAATTGGACTAAAAAAGTAATGACTTGAAATCATTCCTTATTATTTGGTAGAGAACTGTATACATTTATGAACACTTAAAGAAAATTGTAGGAGTAATGTGGTATAACTAGAAAAAATAGACCTGGGTTTAGTTCTTTTTCCTTTAGTTCTATAAACTAAAATAGATTTCAGGACAAATTAAATCACTTCTTATGTATTGTAGATTACTGTGTATTTTTTTTTTTATCAAAAAGATGCTATAGTAGCTGTAAAATATGGTTTCGACGTATTTTACCGAGGACGAGCCTTAAAAGTCCAAAGAACTAAACCTCGATGTGCCTAGCCTTTTCCCAACAATGTTGGGGTCGGCTTCCAGTCTAACCGGATGCAGCTGAATACCAGTATTTTATATGGGGTGACTGCCTATCTGACCTCCACAACCCAGTTACTGGGTAATAGGATATTCCTTGGTAAGACTGGTTGTCAGACTTTTGGGCTTCTGATGACTCGTAACGACTGTCAAAGAAAGAACGGAAGAGGAGTCTCGGTATGTAAAGATGGTTACCCATCCACGGACCAATCCCGCCAAGCATAGCTTAACCTGATGGATCGACCCGTGGGGCTTGTATTACTTAGTCAAAGAGCTAAAGTTAATAGTATAATATGAAAACAAAATAGGAAACCTAACAAAGCAACGGGAAGAATCTACTTTGGTAAGTATAGTTATTAGATACATATCTACATAGAAATATATTATAGTAAGGCAGGTACTGGTTCCATTCCATAAACGTACGACACTAACAGTTTCCATAACATAATAAAGTTGTATCCATTACATTTTATCTAAATAAAAACACGTAATTAAATGCAAATAAGGACGGGCTGACAGCATGTCGATATAATTCAAGACGTTTTATCGACTATCGACAGTTTGCGTGTGGACTTATCAAGTTTATGGTTGTTCGTGTGAACGGTCTATCGGTGGAAGTAAGTCAACGTCGCGCTAATTGTGTCGCTGTGACGACTTGTGACGATATATCGATGGTTTCTGACGGTACACTGACGCATCTTGATCCTACTTGTAAATGATTACTCGGTTTTTTTTTCAATTTCGTGTTAATTGTTGATAAGTTACTCACATCATTAATTAAGGTAAGCCAGTTTTTCTTTATTTATTATCTGCTTGTCTTGTTTAAATCGAAAGAAAATGTCTACGTAGATTATTAACTGACACATGTCGCTCTTTTCGGTACTTTCCTCATTTGATAACAGTTAACGAAACCATTCTTCTAAGCATAGTGGTGTCGATTCTGTTGTGCACAAACGAACCTTAATTTAAGCTATTGCTAACTTTTTCTCTCTAATAAAACAAGAAATAGATGGACGTAAATTTGAGCTGTCAAATATAGTTGAACTAATATTTCCAAGACGACACGTAAAAACATGTCAACACGGGGAAGCGCAAGGCGTAAACTAGTTTGACATCTCTAACTTAGTTCATAGCTATAGCCGTCCTTTTCTCGCGCTGCCTGCTAGTAAAAGATAGCGATTCTCTAATTTTAGTTTAGTTATTGAACATGAGAATCGGCACCAGTATCAAGAATATCCGATTAGAGTAGGAGTATCGATGGTAGCGTTACAAAATGTTTTATTATATTCATAACTGTTTTAACACTATTTCATTCATTGAACCTACTATAATAATAACAATGATCTACATTAAGGTTTTCATCGTTTGAGATTGCACAACTAGAAGCTCTATCGTAGAAACCCATTACACTCTTGTTTAGGTCAACAGTGCCGTAAATTAGAGGAGTTTCCTACCATTCATTATGACTATAACATATAGGTATAACCTACTTTCGAATCGTGAGCGAATTTATTATTATTTGCGAAATTAATGTGCGGTACTTATCAAATACGGTAAGGTGTGAGAATGTCGCCCGCGATAGCACAAAGCAACTGAAAATTACGAAACTTCGTGATAAATTAAATACGACCTTATGACATGGCAGTAAGGAGCATAATAATTAAGCTCACGTGAATGTCATAAGTTTGGAGAACGTTATCAGTCACCAAAGCAGAAACCGATCTACAAATCGCTAAACAAAATTCTGCGCAAGAAACAACCTTACTACACCCATATAAGGGTCCCAAAAACGGTATCAATTCAAAAGTACATTTGCCAACATAATTATCGAGTCACGTGACAAGATTGATGCATGTCAGCCCGTCACGTCTGTCCATATCTTCACGCTAAGTGCTTGAGATGCCGACCAGAATGCAAATGAAGTCGTCCCAGTATAAATATAAGAGCACTTTACACATGTTTATGATATTGTTGTTATCTGTACATGAAAGTGTATCTGTCAAAACAATTTATTTATGCACCGTTTGGGAATCGTGACTGAAGTGGTACAGTTGAGGCAGGAAGTAGATGACCTAGTTTTGAAAATGAACAGATGGACGATGGTCCTTAGGCGAAGTGCATGTAAAGCTTAGTATTAGCAGGATTTTTATTTGGATATCGAGGAACATGAAATAGCGGTTAGTGTAACATCACTATTGGGCTTTGTTAATATCTATGTCGGCGTTAACTTATTCGGTTTTCGCAGTCTGAAATGACCTGATGGTATTGTTAAAATTGTAGATCAGACATGGATCCGAGTGGCACAGAAATTAAGGGGAAAGTTTAAAGTTATGGATGATAGGAAGTCTAATCCCGGCAATGCATATTAGGGACTTCTGATTATTATTATCAAAGTACCCTTAACATACTCAAAAATGTGTCGAAAAATGGATAAAGACCTTGTAAGCCCTAATTGTAAGCAGAAATTGAAGCATGATATTAATAAAAACAAGGATAAAAGACATTCTCAATCTCAAATCTCATCTAGATGGCCCATATCTCGCGATCTCAATCTTTCTCTCTGATTGACAGCCACACACACACTTAATGTTATCAAAAACCCCTTATCACCTTCCTGCACAACCTACATTTTACCACCTGCATTATTGATTGAAGACATCTTCCCCTTAAGGTTAAGGGGAAGATGTCTTATAAAACAATGGTTAGACATGCTGTCTTGTATGGATCAAAATGTTAGGCCACAAAAAGAACGAACGAAAGGCAATTGCAAGCAGCTGAGATGAGAATGCTAAGAGGGATGCGTGGTGTTTCGCGAATGGGTAGAATAAGAAATTAATAAGAGGAAGTCTGAAAATTACACCGGTGACTGAAAAGTTAGAAAGTTTTGAGTATGAATGTGGATGGCTATACAAGTAGGGCAAGACCAATGAAACGATGGATGGACTGTGTCACAGATTAATACAGATGGGACACTCCACAGTTTAGGTATGAAGCTACAAGTACGCGGCGGGCTCGACTTGTCGGGCCAATTCAGTGCTTGTTGCCGCGCAAAGGCCGGCTCGCACGGTCAGTTCGATACTCACTCACACGCCGCGTCGTAAAAGATGACAACCCTAACGAGTCAGAAGGTATAAGATTTACGCGATAGAAAGAGAGGCAACTTGTAGTTGAATATAACTGTAGGTAATAAGCGTTGTGCAACCTGAATTGCACTTTATCGTGTCGTAGCAAGAGTCGTTTTTTATTTAAATGATTTTGCGGAGTGTCCCATTTGTATTAATCTGGGACTGTGTTAAAGATGATACGGCTAGACCCCTTTCTAGTAACTCCCTAGTGACTATCGAGATGACGACTAATAGAGAGAAGTATGGAAGAAAAAGACATGTTGCGCCGACCCCTAATAAATTGCGACAAGGGCAGGAGAATGATGATGAGTTTGTCTTCATAGAAAACGGCCGAAATCTCAGTGTATACAAGTACGCAACAATTCGAGTGCGCGGCAGTTACGCACGGACGGACACGTAGGTATTTATCTACCGAGCGGCCGTAGCTAATTAATTCTAAGTCACTGCCCAGATAAACAACTATAGCTTTGTTGTTCTACTCTAAAAAAGAAGCACATATACCTGTCTCATATAGCCAGTAAATATAGGTATATCTGTCTCACACAAACCCAGTCGGCTTATAAAACTTTATAGCAAATTTTATGTGGTTGGACAGCGACACACAGCCCTTACGCGTTAATTAGTTCCTCGGAATTCTCTCAGAGAAGAAACAGCATGGTCAGAAGCCTATAATTATCTAAAGCGAAACTGTTTTCGGAGAGAAACGATGGTTTAGTTAAACGTTTTTTAAGATCTTGTTTTGATTTGTTACCCAAACATTAGTTGGGCATGCTGCTTGATCGATCGGCCAACAATCGGATCGTTGGCAATGAAATATTGGCGATAATTAGTTACGGTCACGTTGAATTCTACATAAAACACTTTGGAGAAGACTATATACAGGGTGTCAGGGATAACCTTGAAATAACATATAATAGACTTTATGGCCTTTCTAAAATTAATACAAAAAAATATATATGAGTATATATCCCAGGAAGTACCTACATAAGAATTTTTTGAAAAAAAATTTACACATTCTTCTTCACCACGACCACAAATGAATGAATTCCATCGGTTATTTGTTGTTATAATATTGTACGTTGAGTATGCCGACAGGAGGCAGTGAATAATGTGACTAGAAATTGCACAGTAGGTATGTTTTTCAAAAAAATCGTGTATTAGGTAAAAATACAAAAAAAATTCCCAAGTACCTAGTAGGTACTTGGGATTTTTTTTGTACGGTTTATTTTTTTGTTTACAACGGCCAAAAGGTCTATTATATGCTATTTCAAGGTTATCCAATCTTTACCGAATACCCTGTACTCGTATATATTTGTCTATTATTTTGTTTGGATATTTATAAATGACTTTTCTTTTGTAGCTGTGGACTGAGATTTTTTTGGTACTTTTATGCTGGATGTTGTCAAAGGTATTTGGTTTTGCAAAGATGGTTTTTGTGGTAGCACTATATCAAAAAGACTAAAGGCTCACATAGACTGGCTTGACGCGACTCTGACAGATGGAACAATTTCTATGAAAACTTCATTGAAAGTCGTATTACGACTGTCTGCGGAAGCCTTTGGGCATAGGCCCAAAGGCTTCCGCAGACATACACATAAATATTTATTAACATACCTACTTCCATGGTGGTCTTACAGTTAGTTCCGTAAAGATAACTAAAATTTACCTTGATATAAAACCACACGACTGGCTAAACAAATTGGTTCCAGAGTTGACAAAACTTAGTATAACTTAAATTTTTATATTGTTTTAATTTCCATATTTTTTAAAGTTTTTCTGTGTGTGTTATAAGCTGTGTATGCATTTGTTCTAAAGAAAATTATATCAATTAACATCCGTTCGGAAAAAGGAAAGGCAGGCCTTCGCCCAACAGTGGGACAATACAGACTGAATATTATTTATTATATTATAACATCCGTTCGTAATCCTATTCGTCTGTGTGTATAAAATGCGAGGTTGTACCAAAATGGCCGGTTCTCTTGTCATGTTACAATGGGGACTAATTAAGAGCCCTCAGAGTTAATTAAGCTCCGAGTTTTTGGTAATGCCATGGAAGATAAAATTTTGCTTTGTCTTCAGTTATGAATCGGGAGAACCAATTTGTTTGACGCATTGAGAAAGAAGAGTTTCGTGTTTGTGAAATTAGTTTTTCGGAGCGATGTTGCGTTTTTGTCAGTGATTTTTCAGAAGTTTCCAATATTGGAATAATTTTGTTATTAAAAAAAAAAAATATATATATATATATACATTTTCATCTTTATTTTATTTGATCTTGTCTCCGCCGGCGCCGGCGTACCAGCGGAATTATAACCACAGTATTATGGCTTGGTACGGAACAATGGGAAAAGACCACACGGCATGACGTTGTTGCATTCGAAGGTGGGAAGACCTCTGGTGTGGGGCACCACCTGTGTCGACACCGTTGCGCCATCTCATGTTCCAAGCACGGCGGGATGTGCTGGCGCCGCTGCTGCGGCTGCTGATCTTCAAGCAGCGTAAATACTGTAATCTTATGGTTAACTACAGTTTTGAGCCGTTTGGGGTCTAAACACTCGGGCCATGGGGCCCGACTGTGCGTCTCTTCGCTAATCTAACTTAACCTATTATATATAGTTGGGGTGATCTGGCTAAGTTACTGCTACCAATTCGGCTCGGTTGGTCACAGTTCCAACCTCCTAACCTCCTATACCGACTGGTTGAGACTTCACGTGGCTCGTTCTTTGGCCAAAGAATTAGCATTGCCATTCAACTTGGCAATGCCGCCAGCCTTCTAGACACGTTTCCGGATGATAGAAGTCATAAAGATAGATAGAAGGGGTAGGTAGTTACCTAAACCTAGTAGCCACAGAGTATGTTTTACCGTAAGAGGAAGCTTCACAGCTCGGCTTATCGCCGCAAGGTTGCCTGCTTGTCAGTCTTCTATAGACTGTACTTCGGTGAGTGTGCTCAGGAACTCCACAACCTCGTCCCACCCGCCCCGTTCTGCCATCAAACATCTAGATATACTGCAAGTTACCATCCATACCTAATTGCCATTCCATCAATTTGGTCTAAGCGCTTCCAAACATCCTACATGATGCGCACAGCAGAAGAGTGGAACTCACTACCTTCGCCTGTGACGCACTGTATCGTCGACCTTGTCTCTGTCACCTCTGACCTAGACTAGAGTCAAAGCAAACCCATCTCAAGTAAAAAATTAAAAAATAATAATAAAGGCAGTCACTGCAAGAGTCGCGGTAGCTATCCTGCCATTCTTTGGTCATACTCGTATTATAGTAGGTACTGTACACGTTGTCAGTCAGTCAGAAGTAGGTATCTATCAAATATTAGCTCCACCGGCATAGAACAAAACAAAGTATCTTCATTAAAATCAACTAAACCAAATGTCGCTATGGCCCAGTGGTTAAGTCCTCATCTCTCATACATGACATGACGTTGCAGGGTCAAGTCCGGGCAAGTACCTTACCTATCAACAATGTGACTTTTTCAATTCATATGTAACTTCCTGAGTACTTATATTGGACATTACTAACGTTGGTGGAAGAAAATATCGTGAGAAGACCTGGACTTACAAAGAAAGGAAGGCGCTGTCGGTGAGGGCGAACAACAGCTGGCAGGTTTGCTCGTAGTTCCAAGGAAGTAAAGATCACCTTGTTTCGAGCCTACTGCAATTCTTTTCTTACGAGTGGCCTGTGGGAGTTATACTCTCAAAAATCCTACGGTGCTCTCCGCGTTCAATATAATAATGCGCTAAGGGCACTGTTGCGGCTGCCTCGCTTCTGCAGCGCATCTGGAATGTTCTAATGTGCGGGTAGACTGTTTTTATGCCACCATGCGCTAGAGAGCGGCCTCTATAGCAGGGTGCGGGATAGCGGCAACGGTCTCCTTGCAGTCGTCGCTGACAGGTTGGACGGGCCATTTCAGAGACATTGGCTAGCCCTTCATTCACCCGTTTGTACAGTGTGGGGTAGGTAATTTATGTGTTGTAAATTAATTACATGAATATTTTTTATTATGTAATTGAGTGACTTCTTAATTTTATTAATTATATTTTAATGTAATTTATTCATGTTTTAATGTACTAACATAGATCCTAAATTCTATCTAACAACAATTATGGCCCAAAGTTGTCTTTTTAATGAAATTTAATAATAAAAGTATATTATGGTCTGTTTTTTTAATCTCGGAGACTAAATTGACAAGTGAACATGTTAAAATGACCTTTATGACAATGTAATGTAAGCCAGTTTGACATTGTCAATTTAGTGTCAGAGATTAAAAAAGCACCATAGTTAATCATTGCTCTCCTACTCTTATGCCAATTTATTTGGGTTCGGCGCATCATGTATTTTTCTTCCATACTTCTCTATTAGTCGTCATCCCGGTATATAAGTCTGAAATCGCCAACCCATCTTGAGCAAGCGTGGTGGTCAATCCTCATGGCTTCTCCGTATGAGAAGAGGCCTGTGCCCTGGACAAGTATATAATAAGGCTGGTGTCATAATAAAATTAAAATTAAAAAAAAACACAAGAACATAAAATAGATACTTACAACACAATTTTACGACCACATTCACATTACAGTCTTCTTACCACAACTAGCCATTAAATACCTCACGCATGACGTCACAAAACAGTCAACATAAATATGATATGAATTAATGGAAGAACGGAACTCAAAGCCACCGACTTAGATCAGGTGGCTGATAAGGTAGGAACAATGGACGATCTCATATAACAATTTGTATACAAACGGCGGGAATGAAATCTCTTAATTTGTTGCTTGTTGCTGCTTGTCTCTGTGGTTCGACGTTTGGCAAGAGGAGTTTTGTTATTTTGAGGAATGGATGTGGTATACTATACTGTTACAATACTGCCGTCATAAAGAAAAAAGATGTATCTGACATTTTTTTCGAAATAGAGTTATTTATATCAGCAAAAAGGACGCATGTACCAGTACTTTTATATTGGCGTTAACTTGACGAAAACCTAATAATTCTTACTATTAAAAGAAATCGCATCTGCCTTTTTATCTTGTATTTTAAACAGGACAAAATATTTTTTCCTCCATTTCAATATTTCTGTAGATAGGTACGTTATTTTTTCTTACGGCGGTAGAATAGTAGCGTTCCTTAATATTCTTCTTTCATCGTGCACGTCTTTCTACATCGTTCTCACTATACTGCCGCCGTAAGGAAAAAGGACGTTTCTAAAAAAATACTGAAATGGAGAAAAAAATATTTTGTCCAGTTTAAAATACGAAATACAAAAGCAGATGCGATGGTTTTCGTTAAATTTACGCCAATATAAAAATACTGGTAGATGTGTCTTTTTTTGTTGATTCCGAATATGTAAAATAACTCTATTTAAAAAAAAATGTCTGATACGTTTTTTTTCCTTACGACGGTAGAATATCTACCAAGACCTAATTTCAACATGGATTGTGTTTTTTTTTTTACCTTTAATAAAAAAAACGAAATAACTACAAGTTTGCATATTTAAGTTTTTACTATAAAGTGAATTAACTTCGCACGGAGAATACGTTTAGTCCAACAGCCGACCCGATACGATGTAAATGACAGATTTTTTTTTTTTTGTGATAAATTGAAGTCGATTCTGTTGAGCACAAACTAAACTTAATCTAAAAATTGTGATACAAAAATATGTCAAAAGAAAATCTATAGGTATATCCCGCCTGTAATCCCCGAAGTGTTAGGTACACCCACATTTCGCCTGTTATGTTTAAGTCTCATGTTATAGGGCAGTACCTGAAAACAAGTCACCTAGTACCTATATTCCTAATTGACCATAGCTGCCAACGGTGTCAAGGAAACAGGACAAAAAAGAAGATAACCTAGAAGCATGCTAATCTCATAAACTTAACTCCACAAATTCCATAAAATACCAAAACTTGAGACATTCCGTGACCAATTTCGATAGCGAAAATGACAGACAAACCATTACAAACTGATTTCATGGCTTTTATCAAGTACGCTGCGACATTTACATATTACTCCACCCATCTCAATTCAACTTCCAACCTTAAACTTAAAAGAGTAAAGTGGTTTTTTAATTGGCAGATAAAAGTGCAGATTGTATGCAAATTACAAATCAATGTTTGCCAATAAGCCGTAATTATTATAATGAGCGCGCGTTTTCATGGCCTTTAATGTGTTAATTGATCACTTAATAAATTAATAGCGTTGATTTTATTATTATGCGAACAAAATGTTGGGTGAGAAACCTTTGTAGTGGCGAGCGCCGAGGGTTCGTCGAAAACTGTAAGCGATCCAACGAATTTAATCAACTATTTTCACATGATGAATGGAGGGTATACAAGATGGTTTTAGACACGGGACAGCAAGGGCCGGTAGGTCTCATTACCGTTGCAGCCACAGGAAAATGTTCTTAGAAGACTGTCATTGACTTTTTACGTAATTGTTAGCTGAATTCACAGATTTTGAAAAATGATACTGTCAACAAGAAAACCGTGAATTTAAATTATTTATTTTTATGATGCCAATCGATGCAGTTTTGTACAAGGATTAAAGTCTATTCAGAACCAACTGATATTAGAGTACTAGAAAAGCCACAAACCTAAGATTTTGATGTGAAAAATATTTTGTAGTATTTGCTCTGTATTGATGCTGCTTCATATGCTGCTTTCTTGATTGTCATCTGGTGGTATGATATTGACATCATTATCATCAAAGAAGTGTTCATGACAAAGTATAATAATAATAATATCCTGGGACACACGGTCACTTGATCCCAAACTAAGCAGAGAAACACTACTATTGATATACTACATACCTACACTACTTTTTTTTTGTAAATATATACATATATAGATAATTACACGCAGACTCAGGACAAACAGACATGTTCATGCAAACAAATGTTTGTCCTGGATGGAAATTGAACCCACGAGACTACACACACTACACGATTTAGTAATAATATTTTGATATAAGAGTGTCCATGAAGTTCCTCGCCCGTTCTACTCCATAGGAACCTATTACGCTTTGGAATGGACAACTAGCTTTATCTTTCTGACTGACCGACCCCTTGACAGTTCAAAAGCGCCTGTTCCTAATTGATTGTTACATAACAAACCCTGATAAGTATGCTTTATGTATAAGGTATGTAAATGGTACACCACTGACTACCAGCAGGCTTAGCACGAGAACCGTAGAGAAGCGTCTTGTCGACGGAAGAGTAGACAACAATGACGTTTCCGTGTAGACAGTACGACGACAACAAAGTAGAAAGAGTCAACTGCACTTTTACGAAATTGACTTTTTTCATAATATTCGACTCAGAATTCTTTGTTTTTTTTATAGGATTTTTTCTGTTTAATTCTCAATTTTTACAAATTTTAAGG
Organism: Dicycla oo; assembly: GCA_948252095.1. Taxonomy (NCBI): domain Eukaryota; kingdom Metazoa; phylum Arthropoda; class Insecta; order Lepidoptera; family Noctuidae; genus Dicycla; species Dicycla oo. The sequence continues at coordinate 20,702,478 of OX411726.1, read as the reverse complement.
CACGCATATAAATACAACTACGGAGGCGGCCCGTAGCGCTGGAGAAGATGCGATTCTCAACGTGTTTTATATGGAACTTGTCACTTTTTGTATGGAAATATGAAAAATTATTAACTACATGTAGAGTTTTACGGTTTGTGAGATTTATAAAGTGGGGCAAAGCTTTCATTATTTTAGCGATAGAACACACCGTTTTCGAGATATAAGCAAAAGAAGAGAATTTTTTTTTTTTACATAACGTAGATAAGATGAGATTATATAATACATACACTACTTTTTTTTTTGTAAATACATACTTATATAGATACTTACACCCAGACTCAGGACAAACAGACATGTTCATGCACACAAATGTTTGTCCTGGATGGGAATTGAACCCACGACCTGCGGCATGATGCGGCATGATGATAGGCGGTATCTTAACCAACTACGCCAACTGGCCTGTCTACTATTATTTTTGTGCTAGCCGTTCGCGCGTTCGTCAGGGATAATCTGTAATAATGCATCAGTCAGTGAATCGGTGTTGTGCCATTAGGACAGCAGGTAGTATATGCAGGACCGAAGAGTTTATTAATTCACTAAAAACAAATAATTTCCCAAGCAATGGTAAATTGCAATGTTGCAAGCACTTTACAGGCACAAAACATTACAAGGTTGTGTTCTAATCATTTTAGAGCCGAAGACTATAAGTATGATGGATTTTTTACAGGTCATAGTATACACCTAATGTAAAAACACAATATTTTTTTGTGTTATTTACTTGATTGTAACGTTAAAATTGGCGATACGAAAAACAAATGAAAATCACACATTTTCCTAATTTGAATTTGGAATTATGTTCTTTAAAATTTAAACTTACAATGATACCAAAACCAGCCAGATAGAAATAGTATAGCCAAAGAGATTTTATTACAAGTTCATACATACTATAATGCGAAAAGACTTTTTCTCCAACCTAATATTATTCCGAGGCCGTCGAGTAGAAAGCTTTCTACTGTCTTTAGCATGGCGATTACAAAATCAAATTGACTTCACTACCCTAGACAATTATCAGTAATCACACAGATTTTGACAGTTAAAGATAGAAAACTTTCTTCCGAAAACAATCAATCTGCCTAGCCTTTTCCCAACTGTGTTGGGGTCGGCTCCCAGTCTAACCGGATGCAGCTGAATACTAGTATTGTACAAGGAGCGACTGCCTATGTGACCTCCACAACTCCAGTTATTGGGTAATACGATACCCCTTGGTAAGAAGTAAAAAGATGTCGAAAATTAAAATTATACTGGTCACGCTCGTGTCGTACACACTGTACCCACATGCCAAATTATTTGACTCATTTGACCAAGTAAACCGATTTTAATGAAATAAAGACTACATGTTAGCTCAATTTACGGATATGACCATAATATTACCAATACCTTTAATATCTTTAAAAGATGTACCAACACAAAAATATGAATATTACATGTAAATTTTAAAATCATTCCTATTTTACCCCCTTGGGGGATGATGTTACAAAAACGCTTTAAGGCATAATTCCTTATATATTACCAACAGTTGAATTTTCTAAATTTTAATTTTCATATGCAGGCAACTTAAGGAATGTTGGGTTTCTCATACAAATTTTTATCCCCTATAGGATTATTTTTGAGACAAAAATTAGCCTGCCCTTCCCCAGGATTTTGTCGAAATCCGTTCAGTGGTTTCGGCGAGAAAATATAACAGCAGACAGACAGACAGTTACTTTCAAATTTATAATATTAGTTTATATTTATATAGTGAACATAATAATGAGTTTTCTGTTCTATTCTATTCTATTATGCAAAATGTAATTCTAACTGTCAATTCTCCATTACAATATCTTTCTGATTAACATCGTGCTTTACAACCATCAACATGGCAACAACATTTTATTCTCATCTTCAGCTATTATGTAATAAATTGTAGCATTAATTACAGCATGATTGCGCGCCTACTTTGCATATAATGAAGACAGATGTCACTAGCAACAATTAAGGTCCATAGCACACCTCCGCTGCGAAACCATAGCTGCGAAACCGAAGTAGTTCAATTCAACTGACCAGCATGATGTTCCGCTACTCGAGTAGCGGAACAGTACGGATTATTCCGATCTGTCACCCTGTTTTGTCCCCTTAGGGGGACAAATCGGAAAAAAAGTTTGATCTGTCCCCCTGTTAGCAACTTTATTCACTCCTATCTGTCCCAGGTGTGAATAAAGTTTGAACTGTCCCGTCGTGGCTAACAGGAGGACAGATCTAAAATTTTTCTCCGATCTGTCCCTCTAACTAAGGGGACAAAGCAGGGTGACAGATCTGAAGTTTGTAAAAGTTTGTAAAAGTAATTTTAAGCCGGCTGGAAATCATACCAAAAACAGTTTTTCTTTAGTGCATAAGAGATCTGAGCTTCATCAGCTCCAGTAGTGGGAGAGTTCAAAATTAAAACATGTCAAAGTTGTAAGAAACTTATGAAAAAAGTAATTTCATACCGCGCCAGAACCTTTTTTTTTGAGTGGAGAATTGCTCATGCATACTGCACTACCACGGGCAGAAAGTGCAGTTATGTGGGACTCCTACCCACTAAAACTTCACGGTGTCCTCCTCTGCCGCTTGTGGCGGGAACATGGGCACGCGTTAGCACTCACCGCGAACCCACCGCGGCTGTCCGTCACCGGACCTTCCTCTGGGGAGTACCTCCCATCACCGGCGCACCAGAACGCATTGCACGCCGTGACCACCCCAGGGACCAAACCAGCACATGGGTGTTAGACGACCTCGTGTCTAGGCACCCTTGGTCCCCCTGCGACCAGTCAGTCCAGTGGCCCGGCCGCAGGATAGGAAGAGCGGCCAACGAAATACCGACACTCCTCCTCCCCTGCGGCCCCACCGCCACCGCCATCTGACGGTGGCGTCCGCGTCAAGGCCGCGGAAGGTAGGGAGAGCGGCGCACCGCAATACCGGCACTCCTCTCCCGTCGCGGCCTCCAACCCTCAGCCCCGATGCCTCCCATACGACATCGTGGCCTGCCTCAGTAACGATGTCGCCCAAGCGGCACCGCAACCTCCTTGTTGGCCGCTACATATTCGGCTTCCTGGGAAAAGCCCTGACGAGCGGTTACGGTTTCAGCAAGTCAAAGTAGTTGTTTTTTTTTTTTTTTTTACAAATTTGACATGCTAACTTTAGATTCCCCCGTGGGTTTGGCGGCTGACTAGAAATTAAATTTATTCGGTATAAATCGAGCAGTACGTCTCCTACTAGAACATCAGCGAAACATCATGCGGTTTCGCGGGGAGGTGTGCTAAGGCTCTAAACTTAATTATTAGAACGGGGACTCTAGTACCTACCATCATTTTTCTTCCGAACGGGTCGGGCAAACCCATTGTTTCTTCTTGACCTTTCAGATTGACCTCAGATAGTGGAGTTTTATGAATTATTTCGTGTTTTGTTGCGAAATATTATGTTGGTAGATATGTATCTATTTTGACAAACGTTGGAAGTGTGATTGAGTGTCTCTGAATTCTCACATTATGAATGGCTTTTGTTTTGTCCAATCTTATTCATAATTATATAATAGGTAGGTATATATTTTGTGTTTGTTAAATTATTGCTGTCAACTTTTTTTTTACTTTTTGGAAATGGTTTGATAATGATAGCTGGTTTATTCTAGATGTAACAAATTTTTAGCATTTATATCAGCCCGGTATAATATTCCCAGTCCCATTGTTGGGACTGTGCGCTGACAAAAAAAGTCTCACCAAGAGGAATCGTGTAACCTAGTAACTGGGTTGTCGATAGGCAGTTATTTCATGTAAAATATTGGTATTCAGCTACATCCGGTTGGACTGGAAACCGACCCCAACATAGTTGGGAAAAGGCTAGGCAGATTGATTGATTTTGCTGGGACTGTGCACTGACAGGCTAAAGGCGAATTTCACTAATGAAACTGAACGCGATCAGCACATCTAATCTATCAAGAGCGGTCAGTGTCAATATTTCACACTTTCGATAGAAAGAAAGAAAAAAGAAAAAGTATTTATTGAGACTCGCCCAGAAAGATGACAAAATAAACTAAACACACTCATAAAAAATAAAAATAAAAAACAAGTGATGACACTGACAGCATTCCGTTTCATTGGTGAAATCCGCGCTAAGAGTTTGCACCAAAATATGAGTAAGTAATAATCTTCACTATGAGTCAACGTACTCAACATATGCTTGTCTCGATATTAACCAGAACTAACAGTACGTAAAATACAAGGAATACCCATGACACATCACAAAGAAAACCATCAAGGAAAAAAAAAGAAAAATTCTTTTCGCGCCACAAAAACGTTAGTTCCCAGAACCCCACTCCACAGATAAACAATAACAATTTCAAACAATGTTTACCTATATTATGAATTTTGCACTGGCAACCGCATCCGTTCTCGCGTAGGATATCTATTTTGAGTGCTGGCAACATTGTCCCACCCGTGCGACAGAACGCGCGTGCCCACATTATAAACACCAATACTTGGACGTTCGAATTTCAAAAACATTGTGTACCGACGTGACGTTGTATCCGGTGACGTTCAGTTGCGGAATAGAAGCTGGAAACGTAAGAATAACAGTTTAGATTGAAAGGACGCCAAGGCAGAAAGGGCTGTTGCAATCGGTAATTTAAGTGGTGAATATTTCAGTAATCAAACATCAAAGGGTTCAGTGGATGCAAATTAGTCAGAAGCAACATTATAGTGCAAAAATAGATTTTGAGGAAGCAGTCGGAAGTATCCCATCCGTAGAGTTAGCAAAAGAAATGACTGCACGCAAAAACTACCGTAAACCCAACACCTATTGACCACTTGCTGTCTTAGGACTTACAAACATATATGATTATTGATAGTTCAAGCTTAACAACTGTGTTCCCGAACGCATACAAACCGAATCTCTTCAAAGTTAGAATGAATAAGCTTCTTCTAGGTAAGCTCACTCCATCGTAGACTTTGTCTCCTCCTCTGACCTAGACTATAGTCAAGAGCAAACACATCTCAAATTAAAAAAAAAAAAATAGTAGGCGCAGTTCGAGTCCGCGCCGTGAAATTTTACTACGTTTTCCGATACTGCCGTAGATTATATTTGCTCGACACTAGACCAAGTAGGCTCATTGCATTCCTTATAAAGTAAGCTTTCACCGATTATGATATTTTTCAGTTCTGAGCAGATTTACTGCCGATATGAGACGACATCTCAAACTTATTTGCTATTTGCAACAGGTTTCTTTCTGTTTCTGACATTGCCGTAGCTATTGTATTTGCTCGGCACTGGACTTTTTATTTAGGCTCTTTGCATTTCTTTTCATGCAAGCTTTCTTCGATTGGGTTTTTTTTTTCTCATTTTTGAGCAGATGTAGGTACGGCCGATATGAGACAACGTCTAACATTATTTTGCTATTGTCAACTTCATTTTAATTTTTAACGCTACTTTGGCCAATATTTCTGTTGTTTCTCTTTATGTCATGGTAGTGCTTTGTCAACACCAGAAGAACTGATGGAGCTAAATACGTTTTTGCACTATACGAATTGATATTTCGACACCTAGTGAAAAGCAGAGGGTCGAGCGCATGCGCGTGCACTCTCAGTGTGACGTCACACGCAAATTATATCCGGCATAAAAATTGTTATAAATATGACCTATCTTTTGAATGCTCAACCATTACTCTAGTATTAAAAGACTCGTAGTTATTAGCGGTTGATATCTTACATGTTTTTTCACGTCCAAAAAAATAAAAAGCGAACTATAATATTTGACAGACTTGATTTCTCGAGGTTATGTGGTCTGTATTGAAACATGACAATGCCGAGGAACCATGGGATAAAATATCCGAAGGAATCAAATGTTTAACACAAAAACAAAACAGACCCACTAACAAATTAACTGGCCACAAACGATCACAAAATTAAAATTAGAACAAAAGAAAAAAATCGTCCTGTCGCGACAGAACATAGCCAATGGCAAACTTTATAATAGGACCCGCAGTCCCGAAAGTTAATAATTTACTGACCTTATAGGATTCTCTGGAACCCTCAGAGGCGGGGACACGTTATGAGTTCGGTCCCATATCGTCCTTTTTTGTCTGCAAAGCTAAATTAAATTGACTTTAGGCTGAAATATTAAGGGTTAGCCTTGGGTGACAGAGGTGTAGGTTGTGTGAGCTGTAGCTGGGTGAGATTTAATGTGAGATAATTTTAAGTGGTTGGACATATTGGAGAAAGGAGACTTCTTATTTACGCCAAAGTTATCAAAATACGGCAGTTCGCTTAACATTTTTAGTGATATTCAATATTTTTTTAACAATCATCTCCAACCGATTTTTTCACTGACTGGTGAAACTCTTGAGCTAGCCAGAGGTTTTTTTTCGTGGTACTTTAAGTTTTAATTATAAACTTATCCAAAACCTATGAACACGATTTCTTAGTATTGACCCTTAAAGTGCCTGGGCCTGCCTAGGCTTTATGCATTTGTATTTCGAAAAAATATAGTATGAAAGAATCTTGATTAATTTTAAACCTAATTACCCGTCTTCGGATACATTTTCCTATTGTTAAAAAAGAAGGCCCTTTCAAGGAGTTTTTCCTGAATAAGTAGATTACGTAAATGAGAGCGCATTCTAATAAACGAACATAGAACTCTACTCTACGCAGCTCATTAAATATTTTTTGTTCTGAAGTTAAGCAAAGTCCATAAAAGGTTTGGTCACCGATAATCATCATCATCAACTGTTTCTGCACTTAACAACATGTTTATAAACAGCCAAAAACCTTCGCTATCCATTTTTTTTTATATGTCTGTGTTCACTATCAAATAAAAAAAAATAGTCCCGGGCATATGTAGATTATGGCCCCGTGAGTAGATTGTCTCACAAATAAAGTTAATAACAACTTTCTAGTGTGACAGTTAACCGAAAGCCTTAATTTTGTTTCGTCCACCGTCAAACGGGGCGTGTTTTGTAAAAACTGCTTCTCTGAGCACAACCTTATTTTCAAATATTCTACCATTCAACTTTGGACTTTACGTGGTTGTGTTAAGGGTTGTTATGTGTTTTGAGAGTGATGAAATATTTTTGTAAAGGCATTCGTTTGCGTCAGTCATACCTATGTCTCGATGGGCGGACATTAGGACATTGAAATATTAATAATAATTCATTTTTAATGTTTTGAGGTAAAACTGTTTGAATTTTAATCAAGTTCTGACAAATGTGAGTTTAGTAAAGTGTCTATGTAATTAATATTATTGAAATGGATGTTTGTTTCAATATTTTTTATGTAAATATATGGTTTGTCTGTAGGCAGTTATTTGCCTATAACTGTAGCTGAAATGAAAAATGTTAATTACTTTGTGGATTATATGTCTATTAGGAGATTACTGCCAATTATAGATATGTATTCAATTTACGTATCCATCAAATAGGAGATTTGCTAGCCACCCAAGCAGTTTTTATACAAATGGAATGGTTTTTGATCTGATCTACGATTCTAGGTACGATTGATGCTGAACACTTTTCTTTTAAATGAAGAAGTAGGTAGTAACGAGCCGCCTCAAGGAAACTTTACCTAGAAAGTGTCCAAAGGCAGCTTGAGACGTAACTACTTGTTGGCTTCTCAAATAGGAACAAATATACCGTACTGTATGGCACATGGCTAAGTGCTCATATATAGGTACACGAGCGGCACACGTCAACGGCAGAGGCAACTGCAACCGTCGACGCGTCGGCAGCTGCCGTCGACAACGTCCCGCTCGTGTATTTGAGTACGGAGCTCAAAGACACCAGCGGCACTTACTTTATTGCCGCTGCCGTTGACGTGTGTCGCTCGTGTAGGTATATTAAGAGCACAGAGCCTCAATGTTACGGAGAAGTTTGACATCTTGATACTTTTTCTGAGAAAACAAATATCTTTCATCCTAATCCTAACTAATATTATAAATGCGAAAGTAAGTTTGTTTGTTACCTTTTCACGCCTAAACTACTGAACCGATCATCCTGAAATTTTGCATATACGTTGTCAGGTGTACAGAAACGGACATACTCGTAGGGTAACTTTCATCCCGAAAAAGAGTACTGTTCCAGAGGAAAACAACAATAACTTACTTACGATAATAGATGGCGCCACGTGTCTTTCAAATCATGATTGAATTATATTATTAAGTATAGAAAATAGAAACTTTAGTAGTGTGTTGAGAGAATTTTTTTAAGCAGGTAACTAATAAATTTTGTGAGTCTAGAGTGTTGATAGACCAGTTTTTCATCCTCCTAACTACCCTAACTAATGTTATAAATGCGAAAGTGTGTTTTGGTTTGTTTGTTGATTACGCTTTCACGATAAAACGGCTTAACGGATTTGGATGAAATTTGGCCAGCTAGTTTATTTATATCACAACTAACTATGTACAAAATTATATTACTAACTAACTTTTGATGATATTGAATAATAATTTTATTACTAAGCCTGCAAAATACTTTCCAATTGATTAAGGAGTGGAAAGTGTTTCGGTAGTCTGAAGCCCAAAACTGTGACAGTCTTACCAAGGGGTATCGTGTTCCCAGTAACTGAGTTGTGGAGGTCAGATGGGCACTCATTCCATGTAAAAAACTGATATTCAGATGCATCCGGTAAGACTGGAAGCCAACACCAACATCGTTGTGAAATGGCAAGTTAGTTTGATTGATTAGAGTGGAAAATGTTTTGTGTTGTGTTTACGTTTGTTTCATTATCAACATTCACAATTTATATTAAAATTAATCGCTGAGTTTAAGGCTCTTTCCTTGCATGTCAACTATCTTTATCCCGTTCTCTTTATCCTTAGAAATTAATTACAGTAATTTCTCTTTGACATAATTTGCAGACTTAACTAGGTACAATTGTTTTGATTCCACAGTAAACATAATGACAATAAAATCTCAGTCATTAACAAGAGGTGAAGAGGCCATGGCTATACCAACTTTACCCTAACACTCTATTTTTAACCTTATTTCTATCTACATAAGAACTGTAATCAACATTACACGCACACATTGCCACGTTCTTCAGCCAAATTATATTTGCAGTAAGAAAAATCCATTTACATCCTTATGTCCTTTATAATAAAAGCTTCCTGTTGGTTTTCTTGATAATCAAAGTTTGTCAGCGGTAGACAAAGATTTGCATAATTTGAGCAATTAAGTTAGCATGCAAATGATGTTTAACAATAGTGTTGTGACAACTAGTGACAAGTTGATATTGACAATGAGAGGATGAGTCAGAAAACGTAATGTTTGAAGGCATTGAATAAGGTGGATTCTCATGAATGTTTTCTAAGTATGCTCATTTTGCATTATATTAGTTTGGGGAAAAAGTCTTTTCGCATTATAGTATGTATGAACTTGTAATAAAATCTCTTTGGCTATACTATTTGTATCTGGCTGGTTTTGGTATCATTGAAAGTTTAAATTTTAAAGAACATAATTCCAAATTCAAATTAGGAAAATGTGTGATTTTTATTTGTTTTTCGTACCGTCAAGATGAGTGAATCTAATGAAGAAATTCGATACATTTTTAAATTTTACTACAAAAAAGGTAAAAATGCAACGCAAGCCGCGAAAAAAATTTGCGATGTTTATGGACCTAGTGTAGTGTCTGTGAGAGTAGCACAAATTTGGTTTAAGCGTTTTCAATCCGGAAATTTTGATGTCAAAGATGCACGTCGCTCTGGTCGCCCTATTACGGATAAAATGGATGCCATTTTTGAAAAAGTGGAGCAAGATCGGCATATCAGTAGTTACGACGTAGCTGAAGAACTGGAAATTGACCACAAAACAGTTTTGGCGCATTTGAAAAAAACTGGGTACACAAAAACGCTCGACATTTGGGTACCTCACGAGCTCACTGAAAGAAACCTAATGAACCGTGTACTCTTTTGTGATTCTTTATTACGACGTAATGAAACCGAACCATTTTTGAAGAAGCTGGTAACTGGTGATGAAAAGTGGATCACGTATGACAAGAACGTGCGAAAAAGGTCGTGGTCAAAGGCCGGTCAGGCTTCACAGACTGTGGCGAAACCCGGGTTAACTCGCAACAAGGTGATTCTGTGTGTGTGGTGGGATTGGAAGGGCATTATTCATTATGAGCTGTTACCACCAGGCAGGACCATCGATTCTGAACTCTACTGCGAACAACTGATGAGATTAAAGCAAGAAGTTGAGAGAAAGCGGCCGGAATTAATCAACAGAAGGGGTGTGGTTTTTCATCATGATAACGCTAGACCTCACACATCTTTAGCCACTCAGCAAAAATTAAGAGAGTTTGGCTGGGAGGTGTTAATGCATCCGCCATATAGTCCTGACCTTGCACCTTCAGATTTCCACCTGTTTCGGTCTCTTCAGAATTCTTTAGGCAGTGTCAGGTTAACATCACGAGAGGACTGCCAAAACCACTTGCCGCGGTATTTTGACCAGAAGTCCCAAAATTTCTATAGCAATGGGATCATGTCCCTACCTACAAGATGGCAAAAAGTTATCGAACAAAATGGTACCTACATACTTTAGTTAAATGTAAATAAACTATATTAAAAAATGTTTTGAATTTTCTTAAAAAATGCGAAGAAACTTTTTCCCCAACCTATTATTAAACTCACTCAAATTCGAAGCATTTTTTCCAATTAATCCAATTACAGGCTTTAGAATTATCAAAGAGTCGGTTAGTTAGGCAGAAAGTCGAAGCTAGCTGCCCATTCCAAAACGTAATTCTCTATGGAGACGAACGGCACAAAACTCCAAGTTCCAATTTTGAATCAAGATATTACAAAATCCTGGCTACATTATTCTTGTTGCCTCTATTTGTGAGAACAATGTAAAAAAAAAACAATTCATAATTAAAGATAAAGAATTTAAAAAATAAGCCCTGGCAGTTAAGAGATGACCAGTTTCAACTGACGGCGCCCGTTCACGAACATGACGCGTGGGTCAGCACCATCCAGCTCAACCATTTTGTAGGGATATTAATAAACATAGTTAAAATTAAAGAAACTGTCGCTTTGGTATTGATTTCAAGTGCATTTTCAAACGCCTACTCAAGTTTAAAAAGAGTAAGTTAAAAGATTTCTTCACACATTTTCCATGTAAACAAGTTTAGGTTTTCATAATTTATTTTATCATCTATTTTAACGCTTTTAAGTAATTAATAAGCTACCTAAATTCCAAATAACCTAATCTTTTATTCCAGCCCTTTTGTCAGATCGACTATCGGTACATTAGGGTGCTGAAGTGTCTATACGAAAACGCCACTACGTCAGTCTGACTCCAGGACCAGCGCAGCGGGGCAATTGCGTAACTCACTATCAATCGGAATTGGTTTCATTTTGAATTCAACAATATTCATTGCGTTATTTACGTTGTTGAGCAGACAAACTTTAGCAAATTGCTTCAAAATTATTCAGATTCCGATTGATAATGTGTTACGCAATTAGGGTGCAGACCTTAAAAACTATCCTTCTGCAGCGAGGTATGCGACAGGGAGTCTCTCCGAAACCGTTTACGGCGGCACTAGAGGATATCTACAAGGTTCTGGACTGGAAACACTAGGCATCAACATCAATGGCGAGTACGTCACTCACCTTTGGTTTGCTGACGATATAGTAGTCATGACTGAGACTATGGAGGACCTCAGTAGAGCTTCCGAAAGAGTGGGTCTTAAAATGAACACATGGACAAGACAAAGGTCATATCAAATGCTCATATAACACCCACTCTCATGAAGATCAGAGACGCTAAACTCGAATTTGTGGACGAGTATGTTTGCCTAGAACAAACTGTCCAGTTAGGTAAGTCCAACTTCAAGAAAGAGGGCAATCGTCGAATCAAACTCGGCTGAGCAGCGTTCAGGAAGCTACCCAATATCTTCTCGTTCACATATCGCATTGTCTCAAGACGAAGGCCAATGACCAGCACGTGTTGCCAGTGATGACCTACGGCACTGAAACGTGGTCGTTTACAATGGGCCTTACTAGAAGGCTAAAAAGTCGCCCAAAGGGCTGTGGAGAGGGCTATGTTTGGAGTTTCCCTACGTGATCGAATCAGAAATAAAGAGATCCGTAGGAGAACCAAGGTAACCGACATAGCATGAAGAATCGCCAAACTTAAGTGACAGTGGGCAGGGCACATTGCTGGCAGAACAGATGGCCGATGGGGAAGGAAGGTTCTGGAGAGGCGACCGCGTACCGGAAGACGTAACGTTGGAAGGCCTCCCACAAGGTGGACCGAAGACCTTGTGAAGGCCGCAGGAATCCGCTGAATGCGGGAAGCACAGACCCAGTTAAAGTGGCGGTACTTGGGGGAGCCATGTCCAGCAGTGGACGTTTTTCGGCTGAAATGATGATGATGAACCTTTTAACCCTAGTATGTTATGCCATGACGAAGGCCATGTCCCATGTCCTTCAACAAAGACATAATATCGACGAGTATTCATCGTTGCTCCTCAATAACTCGTCATGGCCAGTTTCTCACTGCAATACCTTCACTCTCACCTAACAAGTGGCAACACAACCTGTCACTACCCCCATAACTAACCTTTTAATTGAACAATTCCTTTCTAGCTGACGCATCAAGCTACCTCGTAAGTCCGCTAAGCAAAACAACTGCGGTCATAAACCACTCCATAAGTCCACCATCTAGCCGAATTAACTGGCAGTAAATCTATCGAACGATCGCTTTTAGAACGAATTTATTTTATACACGGAAGTATGACCTACATGATCGGGCGATCGGTCGATCAGGAATACACTTAGCATTTTAGTGTTATGTTTTGAATGGGAGATGGTTGTGTTTTTGACTTAATTTTTAGTGAGGAATTGATCGTTTAATGGGTGTTTAGAGGATTTTTTTTTTTGGATTTTGTAAAGGTTATTAAATTATTTTTTAATTGAGGCTTTATGAAGGTACTCGTAATTTGTATCTAAGCCCAGTAGTTTGTGTAATAATTTAGTTATTTTTGAGTAACATAACATTGGCATACTTACCTAGTGTAGTAAATATGAGGAGCGCGTGGCTAAGCTAGCAGGTTAAGCTACGCTTGCCGGGGTTGGACCGAGGATGGGGGACCAACTTTACATACCGAGACTCCTCCGTACCTCGGAAAGCACATGAAGCCGTTGATCCCGGCTGTCATTTGTGAATATTTGACAGTCGTTACGGGAAGACGTCCAAAAGTCTGACAACCAGTCTTACTAAAGGGTAACGGTTCCAGGTTACTGGGTTGTGGAGGTCAGATAGACAGTCGCTTCATGTAACATACTGGTATTAAGCTGCATTCGGTTAGGCTGGAAGCCGACCCCAACATAGATGGGAAAAAGCTAGGCAGATTAAGTGCAGTAAGAATGCTTAAGATATTTAAAGGCTGGTAAATCTTGATAACACTGTTACTAAGCCAAAAATTGGGTCTCACAGTACTGGGAAAAGTAGACACACCATTTGTACATGTAACGAGAGTAAAACTTCGTAAATAAACAGACTGCAGAACAACTACATTCCCATCAATGAACGAACCAGCGCCAGTTCCAAGAACAGTTTCCGAACTGTTACTCAAACGCTTAACCCTCTCGCGGCGCCTGTATTTTTCCAACGAAAACGCCACAAACGCCAACTTGTAACAATTTCAGCGACTACATTAAGACATAAACCACGCTTCGGATTCCACTGAAATTGCTCACGGCATTCTATAAATCGGACGCACTCGACGACCGTTCGATCTATTTCGGTAAAAATAAATAAATATGTGCGCGAGCGGCCGCACTCGTGGCAGTACCCCAGATGTGGTTTTGCTGCTGGATGTGCTTAGCTGGTGAGAGAATTGCTTGTCAGAGTTCTTGTACCTACTAAGAGGCAAAGTTAACCTCATTCAGTAAACTCACACACTGAAGACGTACTTATATCTTGAGATCTAGCTGCTTTAATTTGGCTACAAACCACGATTGTTCAGTTAATTACTAAGTGGTCATCAATAGGCAGCGTTATGCCGCTTTCCAACAGCCCGTCGACGCCCGTCGCGATCCGTGCCCGTCTAGGCCAATCGCGGACCGTGCCGAGCATTTCACGGATCATCCCATAGGTACATTCGATCGGACGGGCGACGACAGGCCATGGTAGGCGACCGTTCCCACCAGTCTGCGCCTGGCCTGGCGTGGTCTGGCCTGTGAAAAAGCGGGCCGTGGGACCGCAGCATTAGTCTTTATAGCTAAATCTTGATTACCTACTAATTTTGTTTCAGACTCGTCATCTTAAATAGGTAGGTAAGCCATACTACTTTTTTATTTATGCATCTTGTAATACCGATTACTTTAATATTCAGTCAGTGACCATGATTTCTCAGAAGACTGATTTTTAGCCGCACCAGATCGTAATAATCTCGTAATATTTGGGAAATTACGTGTCTTTAAATTTTCAGGGAAAGGTATCTTAACAACTATATCTAGAGAAATTACAAAGCGATGATGTATGATTGACTATTTGTGTAATAAAACCTGAAATGGATCTGTTTCACGCTGATATCAGCCACATCCGTTCTCCCTACATCATGGCTGCGCGCACGACAAGTCGTCCAAATATAGCGGCACTTGATAACGACGTATTAGACGAATAAATGTTTTACGTCCGCGCCGGTAAGTGTTCCATATTTATAATTTTGGTTTTCGAACGATGATGGAACGTCGATCGGTTAAACTTCCTGTGTCTTTGAGCCGTCGCGGCGGGAGGGTTACGTACTTGACAGTATGTAATTTTAAATAGTGAATACAATTTTATTAATGATGTCCAGTAACTTGGACGTTTTAATACTATACTATTTAATATAGAATTTTACTGTACCTCCCTATTTTAGTGTAATTCCTGAAACAAGATAGGTCACACGTCACACACGTGTTTTCCCATGTTGATGTTGTACCTATTTATGTGCGTCTTATGCCGCGTTCCCACGGCCCGTCGAGGCCTGTCGCGGCCCGTGCCGAGCATTTCATGGATCATCCATTACATTCGATCGGACGGGCGACGACAGGCCACCACAGGCCGTGGGCACCCACGGCCTGTTGGTCTGGCCTGGCGCGGTCTGGCCTGTGAGAAAGCCGGTCGTGGGACAGCTGCATTATTTGTGCAAAATAAACTAGTTATCTTTCTTCTTTTGAAATCTCATAGCACTTCCGGGATAAGCCTAGTACTTTTTGTTAGGTAAGTGTGCCAAATTTCACACAAATCCTATTCGTGGGATAATACTAATGATTGAAATACTATCTTAAATCATGCAAGCCTAGTACTTTTTGTTAGGTTACTGTTTAGAAAAAAATACAACACAAAGTTACCAAAAAGCAAAAAAAATCTGTTTATCCGATCGCTACCAAACTTCACAGGATAACTCGCTGCAGCGCTGGGCTAATCTGAATACTGATTGAAAATTTCATCAGAATCGGTGCAGCCGTTTAAGAGGAGTTCAGTGACACACACGTACAGAAGAATTATATATATAGAGAGAGATAAATATATATAAAGGTAACTCCACACTAATGAGTAAAATGCGGACAGTCCTGCTAATGTCAAAGCGGCCGTTAAATTACAACAAGCTGCGCATGAGACTTAATAATCGCCGGAGCAGCTTGTGTGACGCCCATCGCGTTATACAGACTCCCTGCTAGGGTCACCAGTTGTCAGGCTGTTTGGAGGATACAGTCCTGTTGAAATTTATTCGAAATCTATACATAATATAAATCGAAGTCACTTTTATGTGTCCGTCTATGTGACCGCGTTGTTCTTCTAAACCACGCAATGACGCAACGAATTGATGTGGCTTACACCATCATTTAAAGAACTTACTCTGGAAGGTTTATGTGTAGGTATAATACAGTCATATTAAATGTCTAAATAAATATTAAGCTCGTAGCTAAGTAATAAAAGCGCACGGGTCATCCGTCAGGTTTAGCTACGATTGCCGGAGTTTACATACCGAGACTCCTCCGTACCTCGGAAAGCCCGTTAAGCCGTTGGTGCCGGCTTGCATTCGTGGATCTTTGACAGTCGTTACGGGTTGTCAGAAGCCCGAAAGTCTGACAACCAATCTTACCAAGTGGTATCGTAATACCCAGTAACTGGGTTGTGGAGGTCAGACAGACAGTCGCTCCATGTAAAATACTGGTATTCAGCTGCTTTCGGTTAGACTGGAAGCCGACACCAACATAGTTGGGAAAAGGCTAGGGAGATTGATTGATTAAATTAAATTTACACATAATGAAGAAAAGATGTTTTGTCAAAGCGTAAAAACCATGCGAAACAGGGGCGAAATAAGATTTGGAAGGACTATATGTATAATCTGTATTAGGAATTCTTTTAAGAACTCTAGGGTCAACCGGACCTATAGAAGAAAGCAACCAAGCAAATGGTGATGGTGCCAGAAAACATAAAAATAAAATAAAACTGGATGTGTAATATTAACCGCCACCTTCTGTAAATACTGCCAAATGTAAATCTTATTTGAACATTATTTTGAACTTCTTATCTTAGATATCGAAGGAATAGCAACATGTAACGCCATCTATCCAAATTAGCTGAAACTACAATATCTATAGCGAAGATGCATCGATTGCAACAACCTCATCCTTATGACTTTATTTTCTCCTCTTGTCTCATATTTTACCTTCCACTGCATTACTTCAAGCCATGTCCCATAATCTCATCAAGTCTGCTCGCTCTACTTAAACGTGGGAACAGTATGCGTACGCGCAGCCGAGGCGGCGCGGGCGTGGTCAGCCAGCGCTTTGTTTTTCAAATAATTTCCGGACGCCCGTTTTTGGGAATTACGATTTTTCGTCCGGCCTGATGATTTATGTTTATCGAAGTTGCAGCTAATTATCATCGGGATTTGAAGCCCTTGTCCTTACGGGCGGGAGCTGTTCGGCCTCTGTTTATGAAAAAAACTACCTTTTCTGGATTAAATTATGTTAAAAGGGGGTATCTATGGGAAACAGTATCCTATTATTTAGATAGTATTATAAACATAAATATACATAAAACTCACGCCTTCTTCCCATGGGGACAGGCAGAAACTACAGGTGCCCATTTATTTTTATAAGAAAATCGAGAGGTCAAGGTAGCTCGTCGTAAACTTACCCGTTCCCGCTACTGCACTTGTAAAATCCCTAAAATTCGCATTGCAAAACGTTTGAGCGACTCCAAAAAAAGTCAAAAACATCAATATCCCAAGCGAAATCACTTAAAATACCTCACAGAAGGACACACCATTTTTACTTTCATAATTGCTTTAAAAAAAGAACACAAAGGTACCGGCCGTTCACAAAAAGGTAATCGATTAGGATCGGAACGATTATAAGTTGAATCGATTATCCAATACATTCGAGTCCCGTGTCACCCATAACTAATCGGTGTGGACCACAAACAATGGTATTTCTTCATCACGAACAAAAACGGTGTGAGGCAGAATATGGGATTATGAAGTATTGATACCTAGAGTTGTGTATAGGGTGTTTGAAAACAATACACGTTGAATCAGTTAATTTGGAGCTTTAAAAACGGATTTTGTTTTTAATTCGCTAATTGAATAGGTATCATTTTGATTAAGGTAAACTGATGTCAATGAATGGGTTTGTATAGCACTGAATCAACTGAACTGTAGACCTACTGTAAAGGTTTTATACAATGGGCAACCTTATATTTTACTGGCTGACATTCTATCGCTCAAGCAAATATCGAACTATTTTACTATAATCGTCTAGCCGACATACGTGACAATGTGCAACTATATCACCAATCCGCTAAGACGACCCTAATGCGTCAAAGTGTATGGCTCCAGTCATTTATAACAAAGTACCTAAAAGTTGGAGAGAACTAGGTAGTTCAAAAGTACGAAGTTTAGTTTTAAACATAATATAGATTGAGGTCAATGACCGCCAGAGCATATTTTTATAGCGTTACTGAGTTCGTTATTGAATAGGAATTTGTCTTGACATAAGTAATTAGATTAATTTGGAGCTACTTGTATAATTATCTTGATTTACTCTATAATTTTTATAACCCATAAATAATTAAGTATGACAACTTTTAATATTTAAAAAAAAAACTATTATTTTGCACGTCACGTAGTGGTAAACATGTTTGCACTTAATTAACTTTATCTTATACTTTAAGCAAATAAAAAATCTTATCCTACTTTTTGAATAAAGAAGTATAGTCCTACTTTTGTTTAGGAGTTAAGCAGTCGGAACAAGTTGGAAGACAGGTTCGGTATAAGAAATGCGCTATTAGTTTGATTTTAAATAAAATACCTGCTATAATTTATTAATTGAGCAAAAAGCGGTGAATCAGTTCATAAATTCTTGGTCCGTGTGTTGGTTGGATTAAAAAATCATTTATCGTCAACTCATCATCATTTCAGTCTATACTGAATGATTTTTAGGTTGGTTTAAAGTTGTTTAAATTTAGAACTCCATCAAATCTCGAAACAAAGAGGTATCATTCATTTTTCAACCAAACTGCCACTGACTACTCACCCGAACGTATTAACAAAAGATAACCATCTCTAGGCGCTACAAAGAATCTCGTGAGCCACTTAAATAACAACCGGCTTTAAAAAATAAAGGAGAGAAAAGATTGACACGCTCTACACGCTGTATATAGCGTGCTTGTCAGCGGGGGAGGGCGCTTAGTTCATCGGATCAGCAGGACGCGGCGCCGGCGCAACCTTTGTACCCGAGAACAGCCGAAGTTACCCGATCGGCTAAGGTGCCTAACCTTGCCGATGGACAATAGACATAAGACTTGAGGTGAATGTTTAAAAAAAAAGCCAGCCAAGTGCGAGTCGGACTCGCACACGAAGGGTTCCATACCACCGTGCACCGTCAATTTATAACTTTATTTCATTTTTATTATTTGTTGTTATGGCGGCAATAGAAATAAACAATCTGTGAAAATTTCAACTGTCTACCCATTACGGTTCATGACATACAGCCCGCTGACAGACAAACGGACGGACGGACAGCGGAGGCTTAGTAATAGGGCTCCGTTTGGCACTCTCCGGGTACAGAACCCTAAATAGAACACGAGTTTGAAAGGTCCATTTTCACATGAAAAATAAAAATAACGCTTTCACAACCGCAATGGAAGAAGTCGCCAAATATGAGAGAAAAAAAAAGAAATGAATACGACACAGGGCCGGTCACCCAACACCGGGTGAAAGTCCCGGTTAATGCTTTTAAACGTGACAGAGTGACAAGCTGACACCGACGTCCGCGCGTCCGAAACGGTTAATTTAGAACGAACGTGGGTGGCATTTAAACGGCGATTTGTGATTTGGTGCAATCAACTACGGTTCTTATTTTGAATTGATTAATTATAATTTGTGAAACGGTCCTTCATGTATCGTGTTTTAATCATGTAGGTACATACCTGGGCTCCGCAACATGTAACCAGCAGGGGATAAGACTTAAAAGTTTTTAATCGCAGTCTGGCGAAGGTGTAGTCTGTCTTCAATAAATTGGGAAAAGAGGACTTCTAAGACCCTGACACTCAATAATCTGCCTCCTAGGTACCTCAATATTTTACCTTAACACCTCAGTTACTGAGTACGTATTGCGTAACAGTCCAATAAAGTGTTACCCAGTTACATTATGCAAAGTTATAGCTAGGTCGCTGTATACTGTGTTTTAATTCCGAGAAATTACAGAGACAGATAGATCCGTCTATAGATCGCAACAATTGTAACTTACATATTGTCAAAAACCCCTTAACGACTACGAAATACCATACGTAATGCACCAACTTCAAAGCGCCATAAAAGTTCTCACCAAATCAATCCTTCTAAAAAAAACCAACTCATCATCCCTTTGATATCACTCCCGCCTCGCACCTTCCATCATTACCAGTTCTTAATTGCTATAAAATGTCCGTCTAGTGTCGTCTGGTGTCACAAAAAGTATCATTTTTGTAACATCATGATATTTGATGAGACTTCGTCTTTGTTTGCGGTGCTCTTTGATACTTTGTATCATTGGAAATGGTAATGACATGTGATAGAATAGATGCGAGCGTGTTTTGTTTGGGTAGGTAATGACAATGTTGGTTTATGCTCTGTTTTTATTGAAATTATATGTGACTAGCTTTTGTAAGCGGCTTCGCCCGCGTGCGTAGTCGGTAAAAAGACACTATATAATCTTGTCCATATAAATATGATCGTTCAAACAGTGTTGGAGTTTATCAAACATATACCAACATCCATTTTTATATACATACCCACATTAATCTACAATAGATGTATTTGAAGACACTGATATTTTGATTTTTGTACCATCATGTACTCTTTTGTTTTTCTTGTAATTTACTTATTTAGCGTAAGAATAGCAACAACGCTAATTAATTAGTAACAATAATGATACTCGGGTTAGCTAGTAAAAGTTATAAAATCGTGTTAAATTATGGTTTTAATTTTATTAATCAAACAAACTGGTTACTGAAGATAAGCATCTCTTAAAATGAGGTTAATTACCTTATTTTAATCGATACTTATGTAATAGTAAGACACAAATCAAATTATCTATTTACCTTTTAAATGAATTGATTTGAAATAAATCAATTTTTTAATTCCACGTTTGAGACTATTAATAAAACGTCCCGACAACTGGCCGTCCCACCTCTAATTAATTTTGAAAGTTTTTTTTCGAATCAATTCTAAAAGTCATTTTAAAAAGGAACAATTTTAATTCTCACATATACGTGACATATGTAGGGAAAAAAAATCCTTTTGTATTCTGCTCCAATTTCCTTCAGGATCTCCAAAGCGATGACATTGCTGATTTTTGACACCTCTACCTTACCGACTGCACTTATCATTGAATTTTCAACTTTAATTTTCGTCCAACAAGGTTCGAAATGAAATAGCTACATGTGAATACAGCAGATGTCATCTTAATTTCACGTAACAGCACTTACCCACACTAAAATAAAGTTCAATTTCGTTAAATAAACATTTTTCCGTTTTCAAATTAAAGTTGGTTGCACAAAAGCTATCAAGGACCGTTATTAAAAAAATAAATAAAGGCATGTCCTCACACTTCTGATGACAAAAAAATAAGGATGGCACGTTAATTTTGCATGAAATGACTTTGACGATACCAGGGAAGGTTGTGAAGTGGGTAGGTATTGTTGTAAGAATGATTCTGCGCATATGGTAGAACAACAGAACGTTAAGAAAGATGGCACCATAAAACGTTATTTTGTAAAACATAAAAGCTACATCAGTCTGCAATCTGCCTAGCTTTTTCCCAACTCTGTTGGGGTCATCTTCCAGTCTAACCAGATGCAGTTGAATAGAATACCCACAGAATTAAATCTGTGAGAATACCAGTATTTTATATGAAGCGACTGCTTATCTGACCTCCACGACCTACTTACTGGATAAAACAATACCCCTTGCTAAGACTAGTTGTCAGAGTATTGGTCATCTGACTGTCCGTAACGAGGAGTGTCAAAGATCTGACATCTGATCTGATGACAGCCGGGGCCAACGGCTTAACTTGCTTTCCGAGGCACGGAGAGATCTCGATATGTAAAGGATGGTCACCCATCCACGATCCAACCGCGTCAAGCGTAACTTAACCTTTGATCGACCTGTGTGGCTGTTAATATTTAGCCACGAGCCCCTCCATAAAAGATACATACAAAGGATAAACCGAAATGTGTGATAACAATGATGATTTTTTTTTTAAATATCATAAAATATAGAGCTAAAAGCCAACTTTCAATCTAGAAGCCCGCATGGCTCGGTTCATTCTAGATAAAAATTTAGTGATTAAACGAACTTACCTGTAAGTGAGGTTCTATTATAATTATACAATAGCCTCGTCCTAAGAGATTAGCATTGTAGACTAGTCATGTATTGTACCTATGGACGCTTTTACCTTTGAACATTGATTATAATAAAAAAAAACTGGCAGTACTAAAAATATAATATTGCAACACTGTGATGGCATTTTTATTTTCTAGCAACACCAGTGAGTGGCGTGACGCTATCGGTGTTGTGTGCAGTGTGAGGCCATTTTGGAGATGTCTGAAATGTCCACCTACATTTGAGTGTTTTTTTTTTTTTTGAAATAGAAAATAGTTTATTGTCCAAGTAATACAGTAAGCAGGTTTATATGTTAACAATAAGTTGAGATGTTAATATTATCTTAAAATATCACCTATATCTAGGTTGCAAAATATAATTTACTAGTGAGCCCCAAACTAGACAGTGAGTCTGTATCTTGGGGCTCGGGGTACAGATTCCAGAGTGGAGACTAGAAAGGTGATTTCAGGTGTTGTATGGTGTGTTTGTGTATGATGTGTGATGGCTAAGTAATAACAGCAGCACGGGTCGATCCATCAGGTTAAGCTACGTTTGCCGGGGTTGGTCCGTGGATGGGTGACCATCTTTACATACCGAGACTCCTCCGTGTCTCGGAAAGCACGTTAAGCCGTTGGTCCCGGCTGTCATTCGTGGATCCAGTCTTGCCAAGCGGTATCGTATTACATAGGTACATATCTGGGTTGTGGAGGTCAGATCGGCAGTCATTGCATGTAAAATACTGGTATTCACCTGCGTCCGGTTAGACTAGAAGCCAAACCTCAACATAGTTGGGAAAAGACTAGGCAGATTGATTTGAGTATTTTATTGCATACCTAAGAGTCGCCTCTTATGCAATAAAATACTCTATCAATCTGCCTAGTCTTTTTCATCTTTCATTTCATTACCTATACGTGGTAGAACTTGTCCTTTTAGTTTACCGACACTGCAGTAAATGCTGTAGGCCATAGGCTTCTACTCCGTTCACCTATTATGCCCTATTTTTTTCAAGACGGTAAAAAAATCATCCAGTATATATATTTTTCAATAAAAAAAAAAAAAATCGTCTAGAGGTATCGAACCCGGATTGACCGTACGAGAACCAAGTCCGCCGATCACATAGCCGCCGAGCGGTTGCAGGGCGAAAATCTCTACTAGTATTTAAGCTGCGCGTTACACTTTAGAGTCTGTTTTCTCGGAATCTTCTGGCTAGTGCGTTTTATTGCTTTACTATGTGGATACCCTTAAAGTATACTACTAATCTGCTGAACTCATCACGATCTGAATTACCGTGACCGTAAGGTCTCCTTGTTAGTGATAATGTCACCCCGTAGTAGAAAACAATCAATAACTTAAATCTAACACAAAGTGTAAAACACAGTTACTAACACTAGTTATCAACAATATAATGATATGATGGCCTATATACATTAAGGTAGATAACCAACCAATAATAAGCTGCACAACATCCTAGCCTCCTCCAACTTCAGGGATGCTGAGATGCTGTTACATGCCCCCAGCTCAAATCCAACACCAAACCTTCCAGTCACATTCCATTAGCACGTGATAAATGTATCCAACTACCCCACAAACTGTACAGTTTGCTGAAGTACATTGTAGCGCCGCTGACATATATACATGCAGCGCGTCTCACGTCCGACTACCGCCGCGCGCTGAGTACGCGCGCGCTACGCGCCGCCGCGGAGCAAGGCCAGCGCGGCCAGCGAGACTGTTTCTAGAACAACGATCCGTGTCGCCACAGCTTCTCGAAGAACGCCGCGCGCCGCTGAATGTTCTAGATGGAAGACCAGCTACTCCGCGTTTTCTCGAAGCACCGCGCACGCGCTCGCGCACAGAACAGTATATAAGGAGATGTTTGTTGTTGAATAAAAAGACAGTTCATCTTAAGCAGTTTACTATGAAGGACACGCCTTTTATTTCTAAGTACCTCATAGCTTGCATAGCTGCTACAATTCCTAACGTACATTGATGCTACAACATTTACCCATTAAATATTTAAACTGGTTCTATGGGTTGTGGCCAGAAAGCATCCTCAGCAAGCTCGTCCTCGAGATTAGCATTCTACATTTTTGGCTTGTCTCCCGCATTTACCGTAGTGTAACATATACAAAAAATAGTTAGGCGCGTCATTTCAGAGTAGACAAGCCAAAAATGTACAATGTTAATCTCGAGGACGAGCCTAGAGTATAATGGTACCAAATCATTCCACGATATCAGAGCAGCCTGTACCAGATCTTGTACAAATCTTCTATTGAGTAAAACACAGCCATTGGTTCTTTGCAAATTGCATCCAGATTAGACCTGCAATTTTTATAATATTTTATTACTAATACACTCTAGTCGCAGCAGTTAGTATCTTGTCCAATAAGCAGCCAAGTTGGAATTTATCTGTTACTACTATTCCAACAAGATTATCTTTTTCCATTCTCCTGCCCTTGTACCAATTTATTTGGGGACGGCGCAACATGTCTTTTTCTTCCATACTTCTCTATTAGTTGTCATTTCCCTTTCTAGCCATATCATCTTTCACACAGTCCATCCATCATTTCTTGTCTTGCTCTACTCGTATAGCCATCCAGGAGTAGGTAGGGGAAGACCGAAGAAACAATGGATTCCAACAAGATCATCTTTCCATTAAGGTTTTCCAACTGGGTACCCATTGATTGGGTAGGTAGGTACTTAAGAAAATTTATAAAAATCTACTCTAATGAAATCTTTAACTCTACGTGGAAAATAGGCTATACGTCAATGCCTAGATACCTAAAAGTTGCCGAAAAAATTTATTTCCCTTAAGACCAGACCCTTGTCTTTTGAATAGTTTAATAGCGAACCTATATACGTAATAATTAATGTACGTAATACGTTTACATACAAAGTTGATATCAAAAGTTTTTTCTTAGAATTGTTGTAATAACCGACTTAAAAAAAAGGTTCTCAAATCCGTTGTATTTTTTTTTTTTTAAACTCAATTTGTTCAACAATAGACTGCACTTATAATATAGTTGCGGCGTTTAGCATAACAATACTGGCCATTGCCCTTTCGCTATATCTCTCCGTAGGAACACAAACAATAAACTATGTATAGTTTTTCGTTATTGGAACTTGCTGAAGATCATGATAGATATTGATTCAGGACGTCCACCCTCGATGACGTCCCGCAGGAGTCTGACACTGTTTCAAAGTTTGTCCACCGCACCGGGAACGTGACGTCAGCGAGAAAACAGATGACGTCACCGAAGTAGCGACAGTAGTATTTACTATGGCCGAATAATCATAAATAAAATAATAAATTTTGACAGGCCAGTTGGCGTGGTTGGTTAACATACCACCTATCATGCCGCAGGTCGTGGGTTCGATTCCCATCCAGGACAATCATTTGTGTGCATGAACACGTTTGTTTGTTCTGAGTCTGGGTGTAATTATCTATATAAGTAGATATGTATTTAAAAAAAAAGTAGTGTAGGTATGTAGTATATCAGTTGTCTGGTTTCCATAGTACAAGCTCTGCTTAGTTTGGGATCAGATTAGTTGAGCATTCCCGGATTTTCTAGACTGCCGGGAATTATACCTATTAAGAACAAAAAATTAAGAAGCCACTTCCATAATTTCTTAGCCAAAAATTAACTCTAGTTAAATATGCATCCCATTATCCGATCTCTAATTATAACAAACAGCTTTGACAATACCTATTCCAAACCCAAAAACTTTAAAAACACAAAGAAATGAAAAAAAATCTAAGAAATCTATTCCCTGAACGTACACCAGTTTACCTTGACCCCTCAAATTCTCCTCTTCAACGCTTCTTCCAAACATTTAATGACCTACCAAGGGAGGATCGGAAGATCTTCCTAAAATGGTAAAGTTTTATGGTGTATTGAAATCTTTGATTCTCGCGGCATCTTCTAATTAAGACGTGGGGGACATAAAAAAAAAAAACAATATAATTACCATGACAACACGTTTATGGTCAAGCTATGGCCATGGGGTTGTGTGGTGTTTATTGATAGTTTATTTTTTTATTGAACATAATCATGGGTTGATTTTGTGTTTTGGGCATTTTTAATAAGTAACCTAAAAGTTTGATTTTTGGGGTGTGTAGAGTTCTAGGACGACGATACAGATGGCTGCAACGTAGGTAGAAAAGGTACCTACTAAAAAGCAATTGTTTGTTTTAAGGCTCCTGCAGACAGGCGCGACGCGATTTTAGTAGAGCAAATTCAATAAAGTTTTCATAAAAATTGTTCTACTGGAGTCGCGTCGCGACAGTTTGCGGGAGCCTTTAGACATAGTTCATCCAGACGACCTCTTTTTCTCGTATAGGCACGAGCCTATACGAGAATAAAAATTTTTTAGCAAAAAATAAAACCGACTTCCAAAACAAAACACTACAAAGTGAAAAGTAACTTTAATTTCGGTAGTCGGTGTCTTTGGTTTGGCATTTTCGTTTTTTGTCGCCGATTTCCGAAATTGAAGTTATTTTTCACTTTTTATTTGCGGTACCTACCCTACACAAATTCGAATACCACTACCACAGACAAAACAGTGAAACTAACAGTGATATGAATTTATTAAAACATCATCCATATAAACTAAGTGGGAAAAATACGCATTATTGAAGCTAAGTCAAAAACTACCCAAGCAAAGTTAATAAAATTTATATGGGACCACTTAGGAAGTAGGACCCTTTCGAACACAAAAATAATTTTCCAAATCGGTCCATCCAACCTCCTCCTTTTTGAAGTCGGTTCAAAAGAGGTTCGTACCACCGATATAGATTATCTGTAGCACAAACTAAGAACGGTCGTAATGAAATTCACGATGTCCATCATTATCATCATCATCATCATACCTATGCTTAATATTTTCCCAACTAGGCCTATGTAGGGGTCTGCTTCCAAACTGGGTGCATCAGAATAGCGGTATTTAACATGGACGCGCAACCTGTCACCATGGATTCAGTAAGAACTAGTACTTACATGATTGTGGACCCCTCTGTATGTCCGGCACAGTCATCAGTAGCCATACACATCTATTACATATATTACTAGTCAGTTATACGTATAGCATTAGTATAGGAACAAACCTAAAATCGTAAAAAAAACCAGGTGTTCCGTAGGTACATTTATGTTCGCACCACTCGTCAAAATGTAAGGACCCGCTGAATTTTTTCCGCGATTTCAGGTTTGGTTCCATAGTAAAAGTTGTTCATAATGATGAGTACAATGACCCCTTAAAATGTTGCCACTGTTCACGCTTACACCCAGGTTGGCGGGACATCGACGCGCAACGTTACCATGGATTCAGTAAGTGTAAATTAAATAACAAAAAAAAACTGTTCCCTACAAAAGTGCTAACTATGCGGTTAAAATGTATGGAACAGTATTTTTTTTAATAACCGAAGAATTCGACGCAGGGGTTCCAGAATTATGTATGTACTGTATCCACGGTAAACACGCTGCGAGTCGATGTCCCTGCCTTACTTATAATTAACTTAGGCATAATAGACTTATAGGTAGGTAATCTTTCAGGCTTCTGACTGTGTTGGACATAATTATCTACCTACAACTAGCTTTTGCATGCGGCTTTGCCCGCGTGGAGGTCAGAAATTAACCCACGGGAACGTACTACCAGGATAAAAAGTTTCCTATTCCTAATCCAGATCATGTTTTATACCTATGTGACAAATTTCATCCTAATCTGTTCAGCCGTTTAAGCGTGAAAGGGAAACAAACAAACTCACTTTCGCATTTATAATATTAGTTAGAAAGTTAGGATTATGTACGAGTATCTCCACCATTGGAGGCTATGTTACCTGCCTTAGGCAAATAGCTAGGTATAGACCAAATATTTTACCCCTAACTATTTGCAATATTTGTAGTTGTAGTGCCCCATCAGAGGGGATGAGGCGGCATATCGCTTCCGTTTAGCATCGCGCCTCGGGCTGTTACCACTTCCGGTGAGGATCTGTGTGTTTTGTGTGTTTGTTTATTATAAATACCTCCCTATAGGTAGATATACCTACCTATAAATATAGGTAGGTATCTAGAGATATTTTTTGGAGACATCGCCAAGCGGTTAGTCGACTTTTCGGTTCGTTTTGGCCAAAGAATTGGCATTGCCATACAACGTGGTAATGCTGCCAACATTTTGAGCACTTTTTTTGTTGTCAACAGGACAAGTGCTCAAAATGCGATGTGGACTTTTTTGATGCCGTATGATTATTTTCCCTCCTTTTTTTATATTTATTGTTATTATTTTAAGACTGTCAGCTTTTAAATTAAGTAAGTACCTACCTACCTACCTACTCTAGATTTAGATTTTGATTAATAAATTAATCATAACTCAAAAAAAGGAATCTTAGGAATCTTGATACTTAGGTACGTATACCTAAGTATCAAGATGTTTTTATTTGAATATAGTTTTGGTGTCTCGAATAATTGAATACCTAATTATCTATTATAATAATTGAATATAATAATAATTGAATAGGTAGATATTAGTAGGACCTACCTACCTAAAAAGGAGGGAACAATTTTAAGTGTTTGCTAAATTCGAGACGTTAATCATTTTTGTTTTTTTTTTTAAATACTCATCTCAAAATTACCTAGGTACCCTAACTACTTACCTACCTAATAGGTAAAAAAAATGCACATGAAAAAGAAATCATTTAAAAAGTAGGGATGAATCGATACCGATACCGATACCGATACACTTATTGAATTTAGGTACCTAAATGAAGGTAAAAATAAATAAAACACAAGTCGGGTTATTTTTTTATTTTTATTAGGTATTATTAAAAATTACAGATTTAGAATGAGATTATTAGTTAGGTATTAAAATGGCACTTTTAACCCTAATTATGGTTAAAAGTGCTAGTAATTAAAATTCACATTAATAGGATTTTTGTGTAAAAAACTAAGTAGGTATTTTCAAGTTTTACGGAAATAATCGATTTCGCAAGTCTGTTTGAGATGAGACCTGCGGTGGAAAATAGCCACTCAGATGCGACAGAACTCATTTGGACACTAAAGTATTTCTGCGCCATTTTTTTCAAGTTTGGGTATAATACGTCATTATTCGTGCCTCGTTTGGAACGAAATAGACGAAACAGCACGCGCGTTTAGGTAAGTAAGTACCTACATTACTTCTTTTGAAGCACGTAATTTGAATATCGTTGCAGACCAGCAATAAAAATATCGCTGATGCCGATACCTCCGTATATGGGCCAACCCAAAGTATCGCCGATATATCGGCATCGGTATCGGTATCGGATGCACCCTAATAAAAAGACAGAATATCGCGCTAAGTTGTTGTATACCTACCTAGGTAAGTATAGTTCAAACAATTTGCAATAGATGGCGCTGTCTATTCATATTTTTACTGCATTTAGTCAATACGGTTAATATAGCTGTGGTCAAATTTAAGGGTGTGGTATGCAGGTACAGACCATCAAACTGAGCAACTTGCTCCATGAGACCAACATTGTAATCGAGAAAAAAAATTTTCAGCTGTCCCCTACAAATAAAACTTCAATAGGTACCTAGGTAGGTACCTACTCGTCCCAAATGTAGGTACGGGACAGCTGATTATATTTTCTCAATTACGATGTTGGTACCATGGAGAAAGTTGTTCAGTTTGATGGTCTGTACCACACCATTTTTGACCACACCTTTCTGATACACCCTGTAGGTACCCATATAGCGGCCTGCTGTTCTTCTCACATTGTTATAATAATGTTATATCAGAATAAATAACAGTAGATACTAACGCAAAGTTATAGTAACGTTGGATATTGCATTAGGTATGATTCACTAAAAAAATTGGACATCAGATAGATTGTTATAAGTACCTAGGTAGGTGCCTAAAACATTTTATTCAGTGCACACAAAAAACACACAAAAGCATAATTTAACAAATTACATGAAATATTTGAAAACAAGGTGTGCTTACAAAAAATATTTAAAAACAAGGTGTGCTTACAAAAAATATTTAAAAACAAGGTGTGCTTACAAAAAATATTTGAAAACAAGGTGTGCTTACAAAAAATATTTAAAAACAAGGTGTGCTTACAAAAAATATTTAAAAACAAGGTGTGCTTACAAAAAATATTTGAAAACAAGGTGTGCTTACAAAAAATATTTAAAAACAAGGTGTGCTTACAAAAAATATTTGAAAACAAGGTGTGCTTACAAAAAAATAGGTATTTAAAATAACAACAAGGTGTGCTTACAAAAAAGAAAACATATTAAATAGGTGGGTAGGTATCTACCTATTTCGGTAGGAAAAGAAATAAAAGTGGCACTACCATAACGGCCGAACCCAATAACATTTCTATCACCAGTTTTGGCATAATGGAGACAGAAAAACCTACCTATCTCAATAGTCAGATAACTCTTATATGAAGAATAATCAATGTGACAGTTTGACTTTTTTTTATAACCTACAAAAGCTGTCAGATGGACATATTTATTCTTCAGATCTAACTTATCTGACTATTGAAAAATTAGCCCTAAACCAGATAAAATAAAAGGACACGAACGAACAAAAGGACTTACCCTATTTAGAAATTTAAACTAGGTAGGTACCTACTTCGTTTCGGGTCATTTGGTACCTACCCAGATAATTAAGTAGTTAAGTTGGTATAAGCACACAAGTAGATACCATCGCGGACATTTGCGGTGAACCATTTTTGAACCTTATTACGAGCGAGTCGGACTCACGCACCGAGGGTTCCCGTACCATCATATATTTAAAAAAAAAATGTGTTATTTTGAGACATCGTTTTATTTTTCCTGTAATCTTTACATAAACTTCTATCACATAGAATAATTTCAGATTTTCCTCTACGCAAACTTCGGAGGTAAGGGTGAGATTGTGCAAACGGCGCTCTTTCATAAGATATCCCACATGCCTTAGTAGCCCCACTTCGAATTTTTAAGACGCCCTTTCAGTCTCTGTTGCAAAAAATATCTGTATTTTTATTTCTTTCTTATTTCCAAAAATATTTGGACAAACGTCATCTAAAACTGTTCCAAAAGTCAAATTAATAGCATTATTAGTTCTTAAGATATCCAGCTCTGACAGACAGACAGACATGACTGAGTCGCACCATAGGTTCCTTTTTACCACTTTGGTACGGAACCCTAATAAATTGCCCAAATCATGGAGAACCTTGAGTAGAGCTGCTCTTAAATGCAAATTAAGGACTTTATTAATTGAAGGAACATATTATAGTATTTCGGAGGTTATGAAAGAGGACAATTTTCTTCGTTTTGGAAATGATGATGTTGCCTTTTAATGTTGTTTTCTACTGTGTAATAATATCACTCCATATTATATAATGTAACCGACCTATTGTTTTTATTGTTGATGGAATTTAAATTTGCAATGACTTAGTTAATAATAAGTATGACCATTGAATTGTATTAATAACGTAGGTATAATAAGTGATTATGATTTAATAAGTAAGTTTATAATGTAATTTTGATAAATATAGGTAGGTAGGTAGTTGCGGTTGGTGCACCATCTCTTCTATACCAATTTGTACGCCACGATATGCGGCTGAACATGATAGAACATTTCCGTAATTAATATCTAACATGCAATGTATGTACACCATGTTTAAACAAATAAATAAACTTACTTAAGTACCTTACTGCGAATGACAAACGAATAGGGCTACAAACCTAATACAAACAAAACAATCCAAATCCCATACTATTATATCTATACCTACCTACATACCTGTTCGTCTTAACTAGCCGTAGCAAAACCGTTTTTAACCCTTCAATGCAATGTCAACTACAAACTCGCTACGTCGTCGCGTCCTTTCGAGCCATTTCGTAGTCGCTACACGAAGTCCTACGACAAAAAACCCGAATGTAACAGACCACGTGACAAAGGCGTGGACGATCTTTCCCGATGTCACCACGATGTCATTGGGTGCGCGCGACGTTTCCCATTGGTCGGCAGTGTCGCGAAGGCCGTGCGACATCGCCTATTGGTCGGATTTGTCACAACGTAGGCGGAGCTTGTGTTCCAATTTTAAAATAAATCGTAGCCCACGTGGTTTGAATTTGTTGTTTCCTTATAATAGTTTTCTTTCACTTGAGATTTGTAAAGATGCACTAAGCTACTTTGTAGACTTCATTATTTTATTATTATTGTTATATTAATAATAATATGGCACCCACTTAGTTCATTGAGGAGATTAGGTATCTAGGTTTCTAATTACAAGAGCCTCACATAGATTCCTGTATTAGCAGTGGGTAGGTACCAATAAGTACTTTATCCCTCCCTAACGTTCGTCCTTAGTTTGTTAGGTTAAGGGGGTAGCCCGTGAAATTCAAATTTTCTTAAATTTTTTGTACTTTGCAAGTCAGCTTTAGGTTTTATGTTGAACAAAATATAATTCGCGATCGTAACAAATATGTATTTACAGAATTATTATCTATCATTAAAGTCATCAATGCAACTCTAAAAGACGCATATAGGTACCTAGGTAATCCTATTGAATGAGTATTTCATGAAATCTTGACATTTTGGATTATATACTAACATGGAGTTGTAGATATAACTGATTCTAATTATTCTAATTCTGTAAATAGCTACATACCTACTTGTTACAGTCGCGAGTCATAGGTACAGACGCCAGCAGGTCAACCTACCCGAAACTGTCAGATTTTCCCAATCAACATTGAACCTAACGCTTTAGCAATAAAGTCGAAAATCTATTAAATAAATCTGACAGATTGTAGTAGCTTGATGTGCTGGCGTCTGTACTTTAATCAACATAGTACCTACAACTTAATGCTGACTTGCAAATTGCAAAAAAAAGTAAGAATACTTATTTGAATTGCGCGGGCTACCCTGACGCTTTCGCCTTAAGGCATCCATGAATTAGATGTTTGTAAATGGCTAGAGATAGCCTAGGTAGGTACCTACCTATGCAGGAGCTAAGTAAAACGGTAGGTAGGAACTCAAACTGTGTGTAGGTACCTACTAATAATACCTACCTACTGTATCGAGGAAAGTATAAATTTGAGACTGGGCTTAACCTATAAAAAAAACGAAAAAATCAGGTATTCCCTACATTCATGTTCGCATAACTCGTCAAAATGTAGGGAACAGCTGAATTGTTTGTCGCGATTTCAGATTTGGTCCCATAGTAAAAGTTGTTTGTTATCATGAGAAGGTAGGTAGGTCCATTGAATGGAACCTTTACATACAGTAAGTACCTAAGTACCTAAATCATGTGTTTAAGTATCGATCACTAATTATCAGTCAGTCAGTCGATTTTTTAAAATTGGTTTAGGATAGGTAGACAGGTAGGTACCTACCTATATAAGGTCGATCTATTCATAAACGAAATCTCTGAAGGGGTCATTGTACCTACTCATGATTATGAACAACTTTTACTATGGGAACAAACCTGAAATCACGAAAAAAGAATCAGCTGATTCTTTCCTAGGTTACACCTACATTTACCTACCTATGCTGGCATAACTCGTCAAAATGTAATACGAAACAGCTGATTTTTTTCACAATTTCAGCTTTAGTCCCATAGTAAAGAAATATAGACCTTATATCTACCTATAGGTATTTTAAACCAATTAAAAAAAAAACACTTTTCTAATCACCTGTTGAAATGACCTAACCCTAAACTACCACATAGGTACCTACTTACCTAGGCCAATAAAAAAATAATCGCCGTAAGTATAAAGTGGCATTTTTCTGAACACAGCTTGGCGAGGACAGGGTGTCGCCGCGGGTTGCGGGGGGAGCGCGGTATTGATCGCGCACCCTCCCGACACCCCCAGTCCGCCAAAAATTGTTGGCAGACCAGCGCACACATAAAAATGAGAGTCTGTCTAATGGCACCTGACGCCTAACGGTTTTATGTCCATCGAGACCATATATGCAAGATTTACTGAACAAGTTTAATTTACTCTCCTAGTCTAGTTCCCCAAGATATTTTAAAAAAGAAAAAGATTAGGTAATAATAATAATCTTTATTACATAAGAGTGATTACAAATTGTGTGAAGTCCCTGACACTTCTGCTAGGTGGTTAACCTGTGTTACAAGAGCCAGTGCCCTCTCCCGGGAGGAAATACTATTGAAAACTTATGCAATAACATTAACAATTTAGAAATAAAATTACTAAAATAACACAAAACAATAAAAAGTGGTTAGAAAAAGCCTGTGGTGGTAATTGTGTAGTGTACCTATGCGTGTGTGTGGGGGTGTGTACCTATGTGCGTTTGTATGAGTGTGTGTGTGTGCAAGTTTGTGAGTGTGTGTGAAACTTGAATTAAATGATCAGGAAAGGTTGATTGTGATGGCGAGTAAGGGGTAGGTACCTAAGTTAGCTGCTTGTTGGCAATTTGGGTAAAGCTGCATGATGTCAACAAGAGGTGATCTACCTCTCCTGTTTTGTAGCGTAGTAAGCAATGAACATAGGGTAGGTAGGTTATGTTCGAGCCTTTTTAGAGTTCCGTACCTACCTCAAAAGGAAAAAACGGAACCCTTATGGATCACTCGTGTGTCTGTCTGTCTGTCCGTCTGTCGCAGCCAATTTGCTCTAAATCTAATGAACCGATTTAAGTTAAAATCTGGTATCTACACATATGAATGTCTGTGACCCAAACACGAACGAGTAAACTAAATAAATGAATTATGAATATGGGGGCCACTTTTGGGGGCAAATAAGAAAATAAAAATAAAAGTTTTGCAAACTGTTATACCGTGTGAGATATTAAATAAAAGGGCTTAGTTAGGTAGGTAGGTACTGTGAGAATCTCAAATTGAATTTTTATATATTTTTTAAGTTATTTAAGAAAATAAATGAAAATTGATCATTGCCCCTTAGCTCCAAAACTACTGAGCCTAAAATTTTGAAAAAAAAAATACAGAAAATAGTTCTATATCTAGGTACCTACCTACCTATACCTAGATTACAAGAAAACCTATAAGAAGTCTACGGTCTTAAAATAACATGATAAATCTCTCAATATTGTGCGTAGGTAAGTAGGTACAAACTTACATTTCCAGTTGGAATGTATGGGAGTACATATTTTTCAACTACAATGTTAAGTTTGTTCTTGGGATAAATTCATCCCAACTACGGAACTCTTCATTGTGCGTGGCCCGACACGCACTTGGCCGGTTTTTTTACATACTTTGAGCGGGTAGGTAAGTAAATATGTTAATGTTATCTAGTCTTTTTGTTTTTTTTTTTCTCACAAAAACGTTTTCATCGACCAGATAAGAAAGCTCTACGTGGTCGTCAGGGCAACTTCCATTAGGTACCTATGGGTAGACAAGGTAGACATCTTTTAATTCATAAAGAAACACTTAAGCTGAGTAAGCACACTCCATCGTTGACTTTGTCTCTGTCACCTCTGACCTAGACTATATATAGTCAAGAGCAAACCCATCAAATAATAAAAAGCTAAAAAAGGGTAGGTACTGGAAAAGCTTAAAGTAGATAGGTAGGTCATCAATCTCCTGACCTTATCGCAATTTGTTTGGGGCCGGCGCAACATGTCCTTTTCTGCCATACCTACTCTCTATTACTTAGTCGTCATCTCGGTAGTCACCTCCTTTCTAGTCATATCATCTTTCACACAGTCCATCCATCGTTTCTTTGATCTTCCCCTACTCTTTATAGCCATCCACATTCATACTCAAAACTTTCCTCACGACATTTTCCTCACTCCTCCGCATCGCATGACAACCGATTTCCACACAACTTTTCAGTCACCGGTGTCACTTTCAGACTTCCTCTTATGAACTCATTTCTTACTCTATCCATTCGTGTAACAACCACACATCCGTCTTAGCATTCTCATCTAAGCTGCATGCAATTGCCTTTCATTCATCACTTTTTAAGTAGGTACAGTCGAGTTCTTTAATATCTGAGCATGTTCATGAATAAAAAATAATATAGGCAATGGTAAGTTACCTACATAAAACTCTAAACAGCTTTGCTTTACAATAAATTGTAAACAATCTCCTGAACTCAATGAACTGTCTCCTGTATTGACACGTTTGTTCCGCCTCTCTCTTGAAAAAAGAACGGTGCCGAAATCCTGGAAGCTTGCAAATGTACAACCAGTGCCCAAAAAAGGCGACCGTGCAGACCCTGCCCATTACCGTCCGATCGCCATTACCTCCATTCTGTGCAAAGTTTTGGAAAGGGTACTGAACAATAAGTTGCTGAACTACCTTGAAGACAATGATCTCCTCAGTGACCGTCAATATGGCTTTCGCCGGGGACGGTCAACTGGCGATCTTCTTGTGTATGTCACGCACTGCTTTGGCGAAGCCATCGAGAAACACGGCGAAGCACTGGCTGTATCGCTTGACATCTCGAAGGCCTTTGACAGGGTCTGGCACGCTGCTCTGCTCAGCAAGCTTCCTGCTTATGGAATCCCAGCTGATTTTTGTAGCTGGATATCAGATTTCCTTAGTGAACGGTCGATTAGAGTAGTTGTTGATGGCTGCTCTTCTGACCTTATGGCTATTGATGCCGGAGTTCCTCAGGGGTCTGTTCTCTCTGCAACTCTTTTCCTGCTGCACATCAATGACCTGCTTCGGCCTGGTATTGTTGGGTACGCAGATGACAGTACAGTTTCAGAGAGATACTTGTCCAGCGCAAAAACCAGCGGGGCTGAAGTTCGTTCCTTGAGAGAGGCCATGGTAGAGCGGACAGATTTGACCTTAAGCTTTGTCTCCCAGTGGGGTGATGATAATCTGGTCTCTTTTAACGCCACCAAAACGCAGGCGTGTCTTTTTACCGCTAAAAAGAGTCGTTTCGCCCAAACTCCTACTTTTCGGGGTACATCTGTTCCTGTAACTGATCGACTTGAGCTCCTAGGCATGGAGTTGACATCTGGTCTCAACTTCGGCGCCACCATCGAGTACAAGGCCCAAACTGCGGCCAAGAAACTGGGCATCCTAAATAGGGTGAAGCGATACTTTACGCCTGGACAGCTTTTAACCCTTTACAAAGCGCAAGTCCGATCCTGCATGGAGTATTGCAGTCACCTTTGGGATGGATCAGCTAAGTACCAACTAGCCGCGCTTGACTCGGTGGAACGCAGAGCTAAGAGGCTCATTGGCGACGTAAAACTGGTGGATGCCAAGCTTCATTGCTTGGCTCATCGCCGCAAGGTTGCCTGCTTGTCGGTCTTCTACAGATTGTACTTCGGAGAGTGTGCCCGAGAACTCCACGACCTCATTCCACCGGCCCCCTTCTACCACCGGACATCTAGACGCACTGCCAGTTACCATCCCTACCTGGTTGCTATTCCACCAATTCGCACTAAGCGCTTCCAAATGTCTTTTATAATGCGCACAGCAAAAGAGTGGAACTCACTACCTGCGTCTGTGTTTCCGAACGTATACAACCCTAATCTCTTCAAAGTGAGAGTGAACAGGCTTCTTCTGGGTAAGCTCACTCCATCGTCGACTTTGTCTCTGTCACCTCTGACCTAGACTAGAGTCAAGAGCAAACCCATCACAAATAAAAAAAAAAAAAAAAAAAATCTGTGCCATCATAAATATGTGACTACATTATATGCTACAGACAAAGAGTCTGAAAAATGTGCGCAATCAATTGTTCAGCGCAAAGTTAGGTGCACAAATATCTATGCAATTTTTCTATGAAAAATATCTTGACAGCTTGACATGTTTCGAATTGTTGTCTTAAATTCTTTGAACAATCTCTTTACATAACTATATCCTATTGTATTTTTTTTTAATGTTAGGATTTCAGAAGAACAAAATAAGAATTTAAGAACAATAAAATAAAAATTAAATATTTGTATTTTTAAAACCGACTGAAATGTTTTAAACAAATAGGTAGTATACTCGTAGTCTGCGTTGACCCTAAGATTTCCTAAAACTTAATAATACAGCCACTACGCAATGTTGTCATATTGATACAGTCCTATTACAAACGGCAACACTGCATCGTACTTCTGCTCCGGCAAGCAAAAATAAATTTAATGATAAAGGCCATTTAGTTGAATATTCAAAGCACATAGATGTTTAGGTACGAATCATAGGTTGGACCAAATATATTGAATTCTAGAGTATTTAGATATTTATGTTCCGAAGAGTAGTCAAATATTTTTGACTGCACTACCATACCTAATATACTTATGAACAGTTTATATGATAACATTTTATTGATGTCTAATTTTGTACCTATAGAACCATTATGATCATTTTAACGCTTGTGTTGTAGCAAGAGTCGCTTTTTATTTAAATGATTTAGCGGAGTGTCCCATCTATATTAATCCGCGACGAAACCAACATTAGTTTATAGGAGACTTTAAATTCATGCCATCCCTCACATTTTGTATCAAAATGAAAGTGACAGAATCAATTTAAAGTCTCCGTTAATATTTGTAAGTACTCGCCGTAAGTATTGCGAATTTCATGTCATCGCTTCAGCTAATTAAATAGCTAAGTTGTACCTACCTATACTTAGGTAGGAATTGTCTTCAGAAAGGACATAACATGCATAGGTAATATTTGAACTTTAATAACGGTAGATAAGGTTCGATTTTCTGGTGGCGAGACACTTTGGTGTCTGGTCCGGGATGTCTATCACACCGTAATTAATAATGTTCTTTCAGATTTTAAATTTTGTTCGTCAAGAAGAATGATAGTTTTTGCTAGTTGGCTTTAATATAGCCGAAGTGACTTGCTGAAAGGTGGCACGATTCATTTAGTTAGGTATTTATTTGTACATAAAACGACCAAGGCATTACTTTGTTAAGACACAAACACATTATTTAAGAATAACAAAAGTATGCAACTACTCGAGAGTGCTCATCTTACAATACTCCAGACATACTGACTAGATCTCCTTCCATTCATCTGCGAACACATCACAGTCAGGCGTCCTAGAGAGCGTTGCGTGCAGTGAGTATTCGAGGGACAGGAGAGTGAGGTCGAGCGACGGTTCGACTCCGAGGCACGGCAAACAATCTGCGCCTCCTGTTATATATGAATATAGTTTGTTAGAGCAAAAAGATGGGACAATTCGTCGTGCAGTTCAGAGCTATCTGTTTTACCATGAAAGATCTTACACATAAAGTAAACGGATCAGTAACCATGAAGTTTAGAACTTCACGATGTGGTTTGGTAGCTCACTAACAGAACTTTGAACTTGCATAATATCTTCCCATAGCAAACTTCTGTGATTGTGATCGTACAGTTTTGACGACATTAAACTTTTTGGTCAATGTTGCCATTAAAATTGTACAAAATATTACCAATACTTAATGTATTGCCATTTGTAAACTTTAATTTATTATTGGTAGAGAAGTGCAATAAATAAAAACTGACTTGTTAATGGGTACTGGAACACTAACGGGAATAGATACGTAAAAAAATACCAAATTATTACCTTATTAATAATTTGGTATTTTTTCTTCTAACCTCGAGGGAATTGTACCCGGAACTGCCTAAAAGAAAGTTTGAAGGGTAGGTACATACCTAAACGGATAATATCAATTCGAACATTTTTAAATATAACTAAGATAACCTTTTTGTAACTTAAGCTCCGTCTAAAAGCCTCAGAAACCGGGAATCAATTAATGTTTTGTTACCATTGTGATCATGAAACATTAGTGTTAGGTATTTGATACGGGGAGCCGAGTGAAAGACGTGACAGCTATGGACACACTCTTTTATTGTCCGTTGAATACATCGCGCGGGCGCAGCCACGCACACATGGAACGTTAAGACACACATATACAACAGTCCCTCCCCCTATTTATTATAAATAGAAAACATATATATTTTTTAAAAGAACTGTTTATAATCAACCGTAGGTATGTCCCGCAGCAGTCTGCTGGAACATCTCGAATTCTGGGGTGAAGGTGAGGATGACAATTCCACCTTATTCCTTTCCCCCTCCCCACTATCAAGCGGTTGAGAACCGCTGGGTTCGCTTTGAATTGGGTCGCTGTCCAGCGAAAAATCGTCGAAGTCCGTAGGTCGAGACGTATCTTTATGTAGTACTATTTGGTTTTTATGTTTTTTTACGTCCGAGGAAGAACCATGGTCTTTAATTAAGTACAACACTTTACCCAGGCTTTTAATTACCACAGAGATTTGCAATTGTTCTGAAATTTTTTAAATGACCTCATCGCCTGGCTTAAGCACTTGTATATTGTTGCCGCCGTAGCATTTAATTTGCGAGCACTGTTTTTGTTTAACATTGTCGGTAGTGATGTGAGTGGGGTCGACGTTATATTGGGTTGGAGTAAA
The DNA here is from genome assembly GCA_948252095.1 of Dicycla oo. Lineage (NCBI taxonomy): Eukaryota > Metazoa > Arthropoda > Insecta > Lepidoptera > Noctuidae > Dicycla > Dicycla oo. Next base: position 20,662,269 of record OX411726.1, on the reverse strand, counting down.
TCAAGACGGGTTCTGAGCTTTCGCCCAAACACCAATTCAGCCGGTGAGAACCCCGTGACAGAATGAACAGCATTCCGATAGTCAAACCAAAATTTCAAAATTTTGAGCCTACACTCATTCCTATTGCGAGAACTTAACACGCTTGACTTTATACCCTTTCTAACAATTTTAACAAAACTCTCTGCTTGTCCATTACTAGCAGGATTGTAAGGTGGTGAGGTAAGATGAGCAATACCATTTAACAAACAAAATTTTGTGAACTCAGCGGATGTAAACGCAGTGCCGTTATCGCTAACAATCGTGTGTGGTAATCCGTACTTAGACATGAAATCATAAAGCTTTTCAATAACGGTCGCCGAGGTGGTAGATGTGCTCACGTCATATACTTCTAACCATTTCGTGTGCGCATCTACCACTACCAGAAACATTTGATTATTCAGCGGCCCCAGAAAGTCTACGTGTAGGGTCATGTGTTCAACAATGAAACACTAAAAATTGAAAGTCTCGTACACCTTTTGTTTTTACAGATAGAAGTGTAATTTTTTACAGGTATATAGGCAATTTTATTGGGTATAGGATGTCATTTATGGTTTTTTAAATTGATGTGTAATTAATCTGCAAAAAAATTAAAACAAAAACATTGGAAATGTTTCATTGTGTCCACAGTAGTGTACACAATAAAACACCACAAATTCAACAATGAAACATATAATTAATAGTGTGTTCAACAATGAAACACTAAAAATTTAATGTCTCGTACACCTTTTGTTTTTATAGATAGAAGTCTAATTTTTTAAAGGTATATAGGCAATTTTATTGGGTAGGTATCGGATGTTATTTATGTATTTTCTTTTTATTTATGTGTAATCAATCAGCAAAAAATAAAAACGTAAAAATTGGAACTGTTTCATTGTGTACACAGTGGTGTACACATTGAAACACCACAAATTCAACAATGAAACAAAATAATTATGTGTTTGTCTCATATTTTGTGAAATTTATGGAGTAGGTGTAGACAGTACACAATGAAACAGTGTGTCACTGTGTCCATAGCGAAACTGTTTCATTGTTGACTACATAGGGTTTCTTTTACTAACCTCAAAAAAAAACCACCAAATTGTAACACTTTTAACATATGATCTATTCCACTTAATCTACGCAATATGTTTAATGCCAGGTTAACATGAAAAATATGAATTTTTCAACCATAATTTATTGAAAAATCTTTAAAGAATGACGAAAATACTTATATTTTTGTCGAAAAACTTAAAAATGCTCCACAGACACGTCTTCTCCCGCGTGGCGCCGACGCAAACTGGGGTGGGGTGAGGGGTTCTCGAGAGTGTCCTTACGCGATATAATGCACGATCTGGCAACGCAGCGTTTTAGAAATATTACAGTATTTTATTGTGTACCACTGTTTCATTGTTGGACATCTGACCCTATTCTATAGAATGGCGCCTCAGGAAACTTCCATGGCGCTAACGGTGCCGGGGTGGGGAGGGCCGTAGCTGTTTGCATATTTCACACGAATGTATAATTTTTTCTAGCGCTGCATCAATGCCTGGGAACCAAACCCGTGACCTAGCCTCTGATTTCGTTTTTACGATGCCTAAATGTGAGCTGATTAGCTTGTTGTCAAATGATGATTACTAAGATGACCTACCTAAAGTAGGTAGGTATTCGTGCCAAGTTTCAAGTTTATTACCTCAAGTAATAAGATTTTTCACACAAACAAAATGTCCTCTTTTCACCAATTTAAAGGTTAAATTTCCAGAAACCCCTTCCTGGTGCTTCCCAACATTATTAAAAGGAACCCGCGCGCAGAATTTCACGTTCCTAGTCCGAGTAGTTTTGGCTCTACGTTGATGAATCAGTCAGTCAGTCAGGACATGTATAGGTACCTACACATACATAGGTATGTAAATAGATAAATGTAGTGGTATTTTATGGTTGCCAAGGTTAGGCCTTATAAATCAGGGCCGTCCAAAAGCGCGTTGGATTGATGATATCGTCAGTCTCGGGGAACCCCTGATGAGGGACGCACAGAACCGGGAAGTCATCCAGATCCTTAATTCCAGTTGTTCTAGTAATAGCGCTGGCATTCATTTTATAAGTAAAGATTATAGAGTTTCGTGCTCTAGTAAAACTCATGACGAAGCATTTGGAAGAATCAAATTCCATTTTATTCTTCACATTCCACTCCATTATAGCTTCAGTATCACGCTGCAGCGCCAGACCATCGGCTTCAGAGTGAATTTCTGGCGTGATGAATAACTGAAGGAAGGTCGTTGATCATTATTAAGAAAAGAAGTGGTCCTAGGATTGGTCCTTGACTGACTCTGGAACGCGTATGATAGGGCTAGGCTGGAATTCATAAAGACTCAATCTGACAAACTGCTGACGATCGTGGAAGTAGTCAGCAAGGAGCCGTAAGAGACCTGGTAGAAATCCGATGGCACATAGTGTTGCCAGGAGAATATCATTATTGACCCTATCAAACGCTTTCCGGAAGTCAAACTACAACAGGTAGACCTGCCTCCACGCTCCAATCGTTTTCATATATAGTCTATTAAGATAATAAGTTTAGTATTACTGATCTATTTGCTCTGAAACCATGTTGTTCGTTATAGGTAGGTACTTTTCAACTTAGGAATAAATATAATTGACCGTTGAAATCTTCCATTGTGGTGGATATATTCCGGTTTTTAAGGATAGATTAAAAACATGAAATAAAGTTAAGCAAAAGTGTTTTTACAATTTTTCTAAATTTATGGAGGAATGCTGTCAGGCCCTACTGAACTACTAAGTTCTAGTTTACCTATTAATGACATCCTGAGGAGTGAATTTAAATATTACCTACATGAATAATAATGTTACATAATTACTGCTAATATTAGTATCACAAAGGGAAACCTTTTCGACATCAAGTAGCGAAACACCTGGAAGATAAACGCTAACAAAGAAATCAGCAAAGGCGTCAGCCGCACTCACACCTGAAAACTTTTCACCGTTGTAGGTATCACTCAGCTGTCGCGGGTTGTTTGAAAAAGATACCGTGGCCCTGGCATAGGCAACTGAAGGAACACGGGTGGGTTTTAGTCAGTAAAAGTCTGACACGCCCTTCCGCTCCACCCAGAGCGGGAGAAGTTATTTGATGATTTCCCATCCACAAAAAAAAAAGGTATCACTCAGCTAAATATCAACCTTTCGAGCGTAAACTGGAAATCAATCTGCCTAGCCTTTTCCCAACTATGTTGGGGTCGGCTTCCAATCTAACCGGATGCAGCTGAATACCAGTATTTTACATGGAGCGACTGCCTATCTGACCTCCACAACCCAGTTACTGGGTGATACGATACCCCTTGTCAGACTTTCGGGCTTCTGACAACCCGTAGCGACTGTCAAAGATCCTCGAATGACAGCCGGGACCAATGGCTTAACGTGCTTTCCGAGGCACGGAGGAGTCTCGGTATGAAAAGATGGTCACACATCCACAGACCATCCCCGGCAAGCGTAGCTTAACCTGATGGATCGACCCGTGCGGCTGTTATTACATAGCCACGAGCTCCTCGAGCGTAACCTGGAAATATGTTCCCGAAATTACTTGGAAAGAAGTGCTTGCTACCCGTGTTTTAAGGCTAGCTGCTAGACAAATCTCGTATAGGCATTTAGTGCGCTTCCAAGCAGTATGTCACTTGAGCTTAGTCTAGTGACCTGAATTGTGTCTTCGGTGAACCACACTTGATAACGCATACTTGTAGTTTTACATCGACTTTTCTTAGGTACCTACACAAGCATCGAAGATGGAATAAGTTGACTCATAAAAGTAGGTACTCTGTAGCTAACCATACATGGTCAGTCTGTACAACCTTCTCCCATAAATTTTTCGAAAGTAGATAAAAAGCTTATCTCTGTATTTTATTTTTAAATTTCAGTCTTTACTGGTATCAATGTCACTTGGTTCATATTATTAATATTCATATGATACATTTTCCACGTAGTCAACCAAAGATATAAATAGGAAATTTGGTACCAATTTCATTTTCTCAACTGTAGTAGGTACATACAAATTGCAAAAATTGCTTACGGGCCAGTTGGCGTGGTTGGTTGAGTCCTATTAACCTTAGTCCTAGTAACCTATCATGCCGCAGGTCGTGGATTCGATTCCCATCCTGGACAAACATTTGTGTGCATGAACATGTCTGTTTGTCCTGAGTGTGGGTGTAATCATCTATATAAGTATGTATTTACAAAAAAAAGTAGTGTAGTATATCAGTTAGGTATCTGGTTTTAATAGTATACAAGCTCTGCTTAGTTTGGGATCAGATGACCGTGTGTGAATAATGTCCCAGTATATTATTATATTATTATTATAAATCCTAGAACAGGATTATTATTTTTTATTCTGAAAGGCCTCTCGCAGGTCTAATTTATATTATTCGTTCAACTTATGAGATACACTACAGTGTCATACACGGCCAACTTGCGATCTTCACCATAAAACAGTTCATTAAAGGCGATTTGTTCGATTCTAGGTGGACGGTGGCGACCTGCGAACAAATGTGGAACTAACCGCATTAGACATCCGTCACCGAGCATTCATTTAATTACTTTTAAAGCTATATCATATGTATTGGCGTTTTATACTGGTTTTGTTACCCTTTTAGCCCTCATACCGACGAGTGATTTTATTCGCGCTCTAGATTTTCAACGCACTGCTTAGCGCCGAGAGTTGAAAATCCAACAGTTTGTTTTTTTGACGCGCTGGGATGTACTCTGTTGGCTATGCTCGGCTCAACACTGAGAGTTGAAATTCCAGTGCGCCATAAATAACCGTCGCGTTAAAAAATCGCCCGTGCGTTCCTGGGCTGTTCTCTGCGAAACTGACACCAACCTATTAAATTGACTTTGTCATAAAATGTTACGATTAAACTGGATGTGTTGGGTGCGGTACGAGACAATCAGGCAAGCGCAAATTTGAATACAAAAATCTGATACTTTTGGGAATCACTAGGTACCTATCTAACGGCCAGCGCTAGGACTGAAGCTTAGATATATCGCAACTCATTTTCTTGTTTGAATAAAATCGAAAGAAGTAAGTATTTGGGGGATACATAGGTACGCAAAATCTGCTTGCTTATTGTCCTGACGCCACCAATCAATCAATCTGCAGAGCCCTTTCTCAACTATGTTGGGGTCGGCTTCCAGTCTAACTGGATGCAGCTGAATATTAGTATTTTACATGGAACGACTGCCTATCTGACCTCCACAAGCCAGTTAATGGGTAAAACGATATCACTTGGTAAGACTGGATGTCAGACTACTTACTTAAGCCTCCCGCAGACATTTGCTACGCGACGATGCGACGTGATTCTGGTAGAACATTTTCTATGAAGATATCATATAGAGCAAGATCCCAGGACCACCAGACTTTACTTATTTTCTGATCAACAAAATGAATGGGATAGAGTAGTGTTAGTATGTAAGTACTTTGAACATAGCGATCAAACATCCCTCAGACACAAACCATCTAATTATCACGCTCGCGCTCATACTAATAGCGGCCTTTTAATTGTCTCTGATACCTGAAAAATGGCCATCGGCCCAAACTAGCAGGTACGCGTACGTTCAAAGTACATACTAATACTACTCTCATTTTGTTAATCAGGAAATAAGTAAGGTCTGGCGGCTCTGGGATCTTGAACTAAAAGTTTCAGTATGCCCCACGTAGAAATTGTTATAGGTACGCGTCGCGCCTGTCTGCGGGAGCCTAAGGTTTTGATCAGTTTGGGATTACTTACTTTTATGGATGTAATGGATAAAAATCCAATTATATTTTTAAGTAGGAAAATAATAAAATTACAAGGAGACTTTTTCTTTAGTACTTAGGTGTGAAATATTTTATTGCTAGCTTCTGTAAGTTCCATTAGGGTTGTAAAAGTAATTAAAAGTTGTGAAGTCTTTACACTTATTTAAGTGCTTATTTTATATTTTGTTTTCTGCAAAGTCTGTTCATAGATTCCTTTTTAGGGTTCTGTAGTCAACAAGGAACCCTTATAGTTTCGCCATATCCGTCTGTCCGTCCGTCCGCAGCTTACCTCAGAGACTCGTTAGTACCAGAAAGCTATAATTTTGCATGGATATTCATATTAATTACGCCGATAAAGTGCTAAAATAAAATCATGAAAAAAAGTTTTTTCGGGGAACCTCCTGTACCTACACGTAAAGTGCAGATGTTTTTTTTCTCGTATATCCTCTGGTGCGGGGTATCGTTGGAAAGGCCATTAAAAATATTACGGGTCTGTGAAAACCATTTTTCGATTCAGGGATCCGTTTGCGTTAGCTTTTGCTAATTTTTGTTATAGTCAAGTGTCCCCCCTCCCCTGCCATCTAAATGGTTGCTTTTGGATATGTGAAAAAATTCACAGCAGTAGTAATTATAACAAAATTAAAAGGAAAACTATCAACCTAATCTAATTTTAAACTTGAAAAACCTACTTAGCAGGTTTTTCAAGTTTAAAATTAGATTAGGTTAGTTTAAAATTAGATTTCGAGTAATAGTCGACCAACTTATAAAATGTACTTGTAAAAGTACAAATGTTAACTTTGTTTTTGAGATAAATTTATCCCAACTACGGAACCCTTCCAAAACGCACTTGGCCAATTTTTTTGTATTCTGTGCTTGGGTTTGGGTAGCTTTGATTGAAATAAAATACAATAGTGTTTGTAATTTTTTTACTGCTTTTAGACTAAATCAAATAAATAGGATTGATTGATAATATTCTTTAGGTTTTTCATCTATGTAGTAGGTAAAGTCTTTGGAGTAGTTTGAGCTATAAGTACCTCATCATCATCATTCATCATTTCAGCCGAAATACGTCCACTGCTGCACATGGCTCCCCCAAGCACCGCCACTTCGATCGGGTCTGTGCTTTCCGCACCCAGCGGATTCTTGCTGCCTTCGCCAGGTCATCGGTTCACCTGAGGCCTGAGGCCTTCCAACGATACGTCTTCCGTCCCCATCGGCCATCTGTTCTGCGATTAATGTTGCCTGCCTACTGCCACTTAAGTTTGGCAATACTTCGGGCTATATCGACTACCTACGGATCTCTTGATTTCCGAATCGATCACGATCATAAATAAGTACCTACCTAATTAAAAAATTAAATAAAGCACTAATTAAGTATTTAAATGACTAGAAAACGCCACTCCATATTCAACCCCTAAAGACATGAATCCTATCACCCACCACAGGCATATGCAACACAATCAAACAATGGGTTATTAACAGGGGCAGATGTGCGCGCGCCACCTGAACGGAACACTCGCGATCACTAAATCATAATGTTTGGTAACGACACGATAAAACACCCAGCGGTGCTGGCTGTATGCGATGTGACCTGTGCATAAAAATATATTTTTTTTTAATTATTATGAACCCATCATGCATGAATAAAGTGTTTGTATGAAAGAAAATGTTTGAAAAGTTGCCGGGAAAATTGGAAAATTCGGGAAAAATGAAAAGGAATTTTCTATGGGAATTCTGTATGTACCTACTCGTACCATTGAAATTTTGACAGGACAACGTTCTTCGGGTCAGCTACTTTTTAACCGACTTCCAAAAGGAGGAGGTTATCAATTCGTCTGTATTTTTTTTTTTGTATGTTTGTTACGCGATTACTCAAAGACGGATGGACCGATTTAGAAAATTCTTTTTTTGTTTGATAGGGTATACTTCCAAGGTGGTCCCATATAAATTTTATTAACTTAGCTTAGGGAGTTTTTGAGTTAGCTTCAATAGTGCGCATATTTCCCACTTATTTTGTGTGGATGATGTGATGGTGTTTTAATAACTTCCTATCACTGTTATTTACATGGCTATATCTACAATTATTGTGCTCAATTATGTATTCCAATTTGTGTGGGGTAGGTTCCACAACTAAAAAGTGAAAAATAAAACTTTTTAGCAAAAAATAAAACCGACTTCCAAAACAAAACACTACAAAGTGAAAAATAACTTTAATTTCGGAAGTCGGTGGCAAAAAACGAAAATACAAAACCCAAGACACCTACTACCGAAATTAAAGTTATTTTTCACTTTGTAGTGTTTTGTTTTGGAAGTCGGTTTTATTTTTTGCTAAAAAGTTTTTATTACAAAGTTAACATTATGGCTGCTGGAAAATTTGTTTTCTTCTAAATACTGTTCAATAATCTATTTTAAATTAATGTGACGACAATTTATATTGAACTAGCTTCTGCCCACGACTTCGTTACCATGAAATTTCTTGTTCCCCGATACATCGCATCGCTTGCCCGTGCTATTACTTCGTTTTTGCTTAGCGTTCTTTCTGAAGTTTATTTTTTTCTTTTATTCGGCTCCTAAGAGTTCTAGCGTGATTATAAGTAACCTATAGCTTTCCTCAAGAATTTGGCTATCAAATACAAAAATATTTTTCCAAATCCGACCGTTCCAGAGATTAGCGCTTTCAAACATTCAAACAAAAAAACTCTTTAGCTTTATTATTAGTTTAAGGATGTCATAGGAAATAAATAATACATTACCTAAATACATTGTAAGTAATGTTTTGCATGTCAAATATCTGACTTTGTATTAGGAACTTAATTACTGACTTGAAAACCAACACTGTTGGTACCAATACTTATTGCAAATAAATGATTATGACTACGTTACTTTGCACACTGCTGTAAACAGAGAATTTTCACAACAAAAATGAAAGTCATTTTCCTACAATTATTTTCGCATAAAGTTACCGTACTTTGACTCTAGGGCACAACTTGGCCCAAATCGAGACAACTGTTTAAACAACCGATCGTCGTATGTCCTTCGGTAACTAATAGATGGCGTTATAGATGCGTACTTGCGGAACTATGTGTGGATTTAATTACACTAAACATCTGTCTCGATTTGGGCCAAACTTAGCCAAAGTAACCCGCCCTTACGGTATTTAGTTTTGACATACAGAATGCGTAGATGACGGCTTCGTGGTGAGTCATGGTTACACCCTGTATCTTTATAGAGGTGCACTGCATAAGCACTCAAATAAGTTCCTATAAAACCGTGTGTAATGTAATATAAAGCGAATACTGCTTGTGGACGGCACTACGAGTATTAGCTAGGTGTAAGGGTCAGTTCAGACGTAACGGAAAAATCCTCGCGCAATTTCCTGGTTCCATTGTAAATAGGACCGTATTATCATAGCCTAAAGTAAAAAATTGTATGAATATCGACCGGCGAGCCGATTGTATCGATATTCATACAATTTTATAATTTAGGCTTGGGTAATACGGTCCTATTTTCAATGGAGCCAGTAAATTGCGCGAGGATTTTCCCGTTCTGTCTGAACTGACCCAGCGCTCGGTCTGGCGCTCGCGCTGATCCATCGGCTGTCGATGTCGGTTTTAGCGCATACAGGATTCGCGTTGAGTTTTTATGACGACCACACTATTCGCATTACATTACACACGTCTGAAAAAAAGCAGATAACGAAGAAGCTCGTGCAATTTTAGTGCACAATAAACTAATCTGATTCCCGTTAACGCCTAAGTAGGTATTATTCAACATGTGATTGCAATAGGTCTTTAACTTTTAAGTTCTCACGATCTATCAATTGCCTTCGAACTATTGTCCTCTTCGCTATGTGAAAATAAGGTGCAATTGATTTCATTGAAGACAAAACAGGAATGGGACACGACTGTGGTTACAAATATATAATGCAAATTAGATTGAATTGCTTGAAGCGGAGGATTTAAGCGAACAATTACCTGAATCTATTCAGTTTAAATAGCCATTTACAAATCCCCTAAGTTTATCAATAGAAAATACCTAAATAGATTCTACCAATTTGTAGGAAATAGAAAAAAATAATGAAGAAAAAATCTTTCACAATCAGAACTCCCGGAAACTCAAAAACTAACGCAAAAAAAATTGATTTAAAAAATCCATTTCTCTATGAACTATTTATCCTTTTTGCTCCAATATCATTAACCTATTCATTTCAATGAGCGATGACGTGAATGATACATCCCCTAGCGACACAAAAGAGGTCCGTTAGACGCATTAATATTACACCAAACAACACTATTCTATTTCCATGTTTTTTGTGTGCTGACTACACCGAAAATTTCGAATGTCACGCCTCGTTCATCGACAGCGCGGGAAAATAAACGAAAGCAGTTCTTTTTTTAAAACGGGCGCCAGAAAAAAGTTTATTTAAGTTTAGAACATGTTTGGATTGTTACCGTAATATCTTTGCCTGAATCGTTGTGTGTTTATTTGTAGAATGTTAGTTCTAATTAGTTCGTAGCTTGAATTTATGGTGTATTCCGTATTCCGATTAACGCCAAACTAAGTTGGCTGTAAATAGTAGTAATTAAATGCAAAAGACGTAACCATTACGTCTGTAATTCTACGTTTACCTACTTAGGGTTGCTCTACATATCCGAAATTAAATAAATTCAGCAATAATGTAACAAAAACTGCAAGATTTACCTACATATTTCTATCTCGCATGACAGGCAAAACCGGGGGCTTCACTAGTACAATCTCACGATGAGTAGCTCCTACCATACTGCTTCATTTTTCCATCATACTTATAGCACCGAACATAATCGAGTTTTTATCAAACAATACGCGATGAAATTGGTTCCTTTATTGGTATCCTTTTAAACAGACTAAACACTTGTATGTATTTTGTTTCTGATTTTAAATTGGTTGTGCTCAAAGGTTGCTAATGTTTTCGGAAGTAGTAATTTGCTTAAAAGGAGTTGGATGGCTTGTTTTCTTGAAAATCAAAAATATTTTTATTACCTATAAGCATACCTATCGGGAACTTATCAGGACGGTTCTAGAATAGTAAGCATTTATTCAACTAGGCTTGTTTCTGTTTGTGATTGGGCACATGCAAGGTTTTTATTCTTTTCCAATGCAGACTGCATGTTAAACTAGATTCAGTACCGGCTTTTCTATGCGTAACGTTAGGATTATTTGTTGCTAATAATACTTCTTTAATAAATGTTGATTTATTTCTTTGGCCAAGCAAATGAAATTTGCTTCCTAATCCGATTTCATAATTTACAATAGTGCGACTTTTTATTCAACGTCTCCTGAGTTAGAAAGAGCAAATTGGATCGCATAAACTTTTTTTTAATAAATGATAAATGGCCCTTTAGATTGGTGCCCAAGATGAAGATTCATTAAACTGATAATCAGAGTATTTCAGGGACGTTTGGAAAGATGGTTTACTTTTTACTACCGAACTGATAACTAGTTTTAAATTTCCGACAGAACAAAAGCAGACTCCTCCAATCAACAATAGCATACTCGTACAGAAGTGTCCCGTTCCCTTCGATGGTAACCGCCCGTGGCCGAAACAAGGCTGTAATTACACCGATCACATTTACGAATGTAAATGCACTGGTGTGTCCCGTCATAAATCACGTTGCGGTCATCTGCCGCCCGCGGCGACACTAGCGAGTGACCAGTGCAGACTGAGCTGAGATGTGGAGGCCAGATTTATTATATGGCGAAGTTTAGTTTGTGAACTAGGTTTAGCTTTCCGCTGTTGTGTATTACAAATGGTTGAAGGATGTAGGAAATGTCTGGTTGATGTTAAAGATTTGGGAGATTAAAATATTCAGATGCTATTTAGCATGAACGGCGATAAGTCCGAAGGAACATTTAAAAAATATTCCAGAAGATTCTTTTATGGTAGGAAAAGGTCTTTTCTATCTTAGCAGAGCTGAAGTATCCTATGTCGTCCCAGATCATGGTCTAGGTACAAATATGCTGAATTTCATTCAAATCCGTTCAGCCGTTTTAGCGTGAAAGCGTAGCAAACAAACAAACTCACTTTCGCACTTATAATAAGTATTAGTTAGGATTGTATAGAACTAGTACGTATTTAAAAATCAGGTAGTTACAGAAGCTACACTTATAAGGTCCACGGGCGCCACATTTCACTAAATGCATTATAAACGACTATAAAAGATCGTTCTATTTCTGTCCATCGTTTGAAAATGATGTTTTAAATACGTGCAAGTGCACCTTAGAGTAGATATTCTATAACTACACTATCGCTTACTACATAAAAACACGATGAAAAAAACTTACATCGCACAGCTCAATCTACACTGGCTGGTTTTCAAATGTGTATCAACGCATTATGCGTTCGTTTTTTGAATCAGCGGGCGCCTGACAGATGCAAGTAATGCCATGTGCACCATTTGATATTGAATTATTGTTCTGGCAACATTTTGATAATATGGGGCCGATGCATTGAAGTGGGGATTAGTAGGTGGGTACATGGGGATTATAGATAACGTATTATGATATATACTAGCTGTGCTCCGCGACTTCATTCGCGTGGAAGTCGTAAGATACCTACACAATATACTACGATAAAATACCAGCCACATTTTAATAAAACTCCCTCATCCGACCCGTCGCGTTGCATCGCTTGCCCGCGCTGTTTGTTCATAATTTCATGGGTTTTAATTTTTTAATAGTAGCCTAAATTACTCCTTATAGGATCAGCTATCTGCCAGTAAAAGTTCCGTCAAAATCAGTCCAGCCGTTTTGGTGATTAGCCGGAACAAACAGACAGACAGACCGATAGATAAACAAATTTTAAACATGGATTTATTGTTTTATAAGTACCGTCCTACCGTATACAGGGTTATTGGTAAAACACCAGCAACCTCTTAAGGGGTCATTGTACTCATCATTATGAACAACTTTTACTATGGGACCAAATGTGAAATCGCAAAAAAAATCAGCTGTTCAGTACATTTTGACGAATTATGCGAACATAAATGTACTGAAAAGCTGATTTTTTTTCGCGATTTGTTCAATCAAAATCAAAATCAAAATCAAAAGTCATTTATTCAAACTAGGCTGAGAATCAGCACTTTTTGAACGTCAAAATTACATAAGACAGTCCCCCAAAAACGCCCGCCCTTCACCACTTCCTAGTGCTTTAGCTGGGGAGAAGAAGTGGCGCAACAAACTCCCCAGCAGCACAGCTGTCTGTTCAGTTAAAAAAATGATTCTATATAATACTGCGCATAATAATTTAGGTACATTACGCAACACAAAACATTAAATTAAATTATTTGCTATAAGTAAGCTAGCACACGCCAATATACAAAGTTCAAAGTTGTTCATAATGATGAGTACAATGACCCCTAAAGAGGTTGCTGGTGTTTTACCAATAACCCTGTATACTTTCCTATGAATTTAGTAAAAAGCTGTTAGGTATTTTGTCATTACAAAGAGACACTACCATTTTATATTTATTTGTATCTATAGATATATAGAAGATTACGCTACTGTTAGAACAGACAGCATTTACAATAAGCTATTATTGGATATGGGTCCTCATCTTGGACATAATTTTATGTTAATAGAGATTCTGGGTTCTATATAAAATTATGGATTTAAGAAATTTGCAGAGAAAAGAGGCAAGTCAAGTCACTCTGTCATAAATGAGAAATGAAATCTTAAAACCAATCCTTAAACTATACATTAATCAGCACAGTTAATACAAGAACTAAAATACGACATTTGGGTCATTAACCCTTTCAAGCCAGCTTTCTCTTCCTACCCATAAGTACTACAGAGCTCATTCCAAAAACAAATTTCAATTCCTAAAGCAGTAATCTTCTGCAAATTAAAATCACATGTAGCTGCAGAGATGTACCTACCGATAACCATACCGCGAACCCGTCGTTACGTCACATCCGTGTCCGCCCGATGACAGTTGCGCGAATGGATGCCGTTTGAACATCGAACGTTGATTGAAAATTGCAATATGGCCGACGTTCGACCGTTGGAATTTAAATGATACCAATTTTGGATTCGGGCCTTTTATTATTTTTGGGGTTCAGATTTTAAGGGAGTTCGTTAAAGGCCCGTAAAAGTATATTATTTTAGAGTAAGAGGATTGCATACCTTTTTTGTTAATGAAATTCTGACGTGCTTCTTCTTCTCTTGTACGAGTAGGTATATAATCATCACGACTAAATGCGCGTCAGCAATAGAATAGCAAGTGGAAGCAAGTCTTCCTGCCCATATGGTGCGGGCGCCTCCACGGCAAATATTCTATGCATTTGCTGAAACACAGAAAGAAGAGAGAAATACAGGATCAAATTAAATTAACTAGTGAAACTCCGCAGACGTGATAGGTATCGATCTAAACATGATAAAGCAAAAATAAATTAATTTGATGATTTTTTTGGGTTCATCAACCGCAGTGTAGTTGACAAATCGGTTAAAAAATTAGATTTTTTTGTGTAAACTTCACAGACTTGGAGGGTATCGATATCTAAACATGATAAAACCAAAAAAGAACAGATTTCTTAACTCATAATTCAAGTAACAACAATACCAGCGGTCGTTGCCCCATAAAAACATATATTTTTTTGTCGTCATTAGATGTCGATACCCAATACCTACCTACTTCTGCGAAGATTCGCTAGGTAATTTAATTTCACCTGTATATTTATTATTACTTCGTATACCTACTTATTATTTGCACCAACGACAGCCCCATTTTATGTCCAGGAAAATCACTGTCCAATTCAAGGTTGCCTGGAAAAGATTACAGAAAGCGATAAGGCAACCCATTGTACATTTTGTAGCGTTTGATTTATTTTTTGTTATGTATTTTTATGGTGTACAACAAAGTATATAGAAAGAAATAAATGTAAACCTGCAATGGGAGCCAAACTGCACTTTGTTTCTCCGGTTTCTAGCAAAGTCAAATCACCAGAGATCGGAATAGATAGAGCACAAATACCTTAACTTCGAGGAAAGAAGTAACAAGAGTGGATAAATGACTGAATGAGTGAATTATTTATTATTTACTATAAATATTTAATTTGTTACGAATGTATTAAATGTGAAATTAAATAATTCGCAATTTCTTAATTCCCAGGAAATTCCCGGGATTTAGAAATTGCGAATTGTTTATTATTTTATTACCTATAAATATTTAATTTGTTACGAATGTATTCAAAGTACAACAAATAATTCACAAATTCTTAAATGCCGAGATTTAATCATCATGTCCATCATTCCGGGATTTTATAGGAGGTATTATCCACTCTTGTTACTTCTTTTCTCGAAGTTTAGGTTTTTATGCGTTACCTATTCCGATCTCTGCAAATCACAGATGAGAATATTCAAGACCATGACAACTTTATCGAGACCGATGCAAAAAGTACAAAAATGTGTCCCAAAACTAACAAATCCTCAGACTACTCGTATAATGAAAAGTATATGGAAGCCATGTTCGATGACAAAAGGTACATTATATAGGGAGGCACACACATGCTTCACAAGAGCAATCCATAATCGAAAAAGTTTTTCATTAAGCAACGTTGTCATGTCAGTTGTTCAAAACATAACGATCAGAAGATAACCTGAACAGACCCTGATAATTGAATTCAATATCTGACTAATTTATTACGTCCTCGTGGACGATAGCATCTTTCATTTTAGACGTTTTCTAAATACGCACTGTTACGGGAAAAGAAACTTTATCGTGAAATGTTGAAGTTGGTTTCAGATTGGGCATGTTTTGAAGTTGTGACTTTTGAAATTTTCATAAAAAGGGTTGTATGAAGGATTGTTAGTTAGGTTTTGACAATGGGCTCGTGATGGGCGATTTTAATGACATTTCGTGTAGCTACTACTGAATCCTCCTGCGATTTTGACTTTGGTTTTCATCAAATTAATCAAAAGCTGTTTATGTCAACGCTACATTCGCACTTCTTAGAGTCCAGACTGTAAGAAGTACGAATGTAGCGTTGACACATTAACTCTGCACACGTAAGTGAAAAAATGGTGGAATTTGAAAATCTAGAGACGGCAACATCGTCTTTACTACGGAAAAAGAATTTGATACTAGTTGTTTTTTTTCTGTTTAATTTGTTTACATTCAGCTTGAATATAAGGTATTAATTCTTCACTTGTTCTACCTGGAATTCACAAATAATAAGTAAGTACCTACTACTGGTTATATATTTACTGTTTATAGTAGTTTCACAGTGAGTGATTACCGCATAACCACAAAGTTTGTTGGTTTTGCTTCATTAAGTTGTAATTTGACACGATCTTATTGTAAACAACAATGAACAGGCCTATGAGTATTCGAAAAAATGTTCGTAGATAAATAATCTTTTATGCAAAAATGAAAAAGGTAAAAATATAAAAATCATTACATCGACTTACACGTCAACATTTAGTATACCATATGTACATATGTAAAACTTTTTGGGGTTGCCCATTTATTCCAATGCAGAGTTAGCGTGGCTCTAACATACCAACCAGGCAGACCTAGGCATATAATAAAACCTGTGTTTATTGGGCACAATATTCAACATTTCCTCATATTAAGGATTGCACACGTTGAACTTTTCAAGTATCCTGACCCTTTTATTTAAGCAGAAAGACATATGGCTGCTGGATATGACCTTCTAATTGAATGCAATTTCTACCACGCCAACTTTCTAATCTCTTAGTCTATGTCCACATTCATTGCTACTATCTGCAACCTGGATCCAAAGCGTATCTGAAAAAAAGATAAGCAATTAGGCATAGCAGTGTTTAACTCATTAAAAACTAAGGTAGTCTTGTAGAGCCCAGAGAAAAACCTCTACGAAATTCAGCGTTCCACTCTTTTAAGCCACAGAAAGTTCTTGTAAAAAAAAGTTTATTTAAGGAGTTTCAATTTCCCATACATAATATTTATTACACCTGTTAACCAAGAAGGGTTAGGCAGGGGTATACCTATAGTACTCCCACATTTCACCAGTTATGTTTAAGTCACATGTAATGGGGGCAAGCCTGTTGCAATCAACCGTTAGACTCAAATTCCTCATGAGAAAATGAAATAAGACTTTGGCGGACCTGGAAATCGAACCCAGGATCTTATGCTCAGTAGTAGCGCTTGGGACCACTAGACCAATGAGCCAACTTCTAATATTCCTCACCTCTCCACTTGATCCAAACTATGTCACTTCTAGATAACACCACACCAACTCTTTCTAGCTAATAAAGCTGGCTATTCACGTGCCTTCTTTTTATTTGCGTCGATCAAATTCTCGGAGGGTGCAGTGTTCGGTCGTGCGATCACGCGGCAGGGACAAAATGGCGGACCCTTGATTACAGTAGTGGGGACTTTTAATTGATCGGCGAGAGCTTTTTGAGATCGATGTACTTTTTTTTCAGAGTATTGTACTTATTTATGTGTGTACTGAAATAAAGAAAGAAGGAAAAATGGTTATATCGTCACAGATACATGTGTTTAAAAGGTGTTTGTCTAAACTAGGAACTCCTAGTTATGTTTAACACCTAAAAAAAAATCATAAAAAAAACAAACCAAACATAATAAATAGCTAAATGGGTACTGACTTACATCTTTTGCAATATAACTCAGTACCTAGCCATGAGCAAATAAGGCCTAAAACTGATAAATTACCATTGTAAATACATTATACTTAGGTACCTACTTACAATCTTTATTTTTTGGGTGGGAAATCATCAAATAACTTCTCTCAAACAACTCGCGACCCTGGCAGTACAATCTAACATTAAAATATAAATATTATGTACAAGTATATATACCTATAGGTAATATAAAGAGGAGAGCTCATTAGGCAATAAACAATTTCTTCCGCATCGCTTTAGCAGGAAATGTGCCCAAAAGGCTGGCAGTGTGGCCACGTTATCATTGTAGATTCTGTAGAAGAAAATGAGTTTGATATCTGTATGAGCCGTCTTACAATCTTTGGTGCTCAAAAAAGGTCTGCTCGTGTCCTGTATGAAAGAAGTGCTAATTAATAATACGTCAACTTAATGCTTGAGTCCAGTTAAATACAAAAATAGGTAATCCTAATCCTAACTATAATATTAAAAATGCGAAAGTGAGTTTGTTTGTTTGATACGCTTTCGCGCTAAAACGGCTGAACGGATTTGGATGAAATTTGGCACATGGGTAGACCATGACCTGGATATAAGTATACTTTTTATCCCGGTTGTACACATTCCCGTGGGATAATTTCCGACCTTAACGCGGGCGCCGACAAAAGCTAGTAACAATATAAAGTAACAAACATCGGTTCAGCAGGTTCTGTTATGACATTAAATGAGATTACAATTGATCTCATTTAAATGTCATATGTAGGTGAATCGTAATCGTCAACTATCAGAAACTTTTAGGTAAAAAACAGTACAGTACAGTAATTTCTAAAATACAGTAAACATTGCCGATGTAGGTCTACAACGGCGATACTTACCTACTGTATTTTAGTAAAGACGCAGTGTATTAGGTTTTCTAGATATCGAGGGTTCACGGGCTATTCACGGGATATAGAGTTATAAACATATCTACTTGCATTAAAAAGTGAAAAACGTAAAAAACGGAGACACTAGATACTATTGATTCTTAACCGTCAGTAGGCCACTTTTTCGTAAAAAATATTGATACTTTTTACAATGTTCTTTTTTCGGAATAATTAAACTTTGAAATGCTCTGCTCTAAAGTTCCAAAGAGGTCGCTTAATTGAGTTCCTACCTAGATTTTATATTCACTTGAAGGCAATCATAAAAATCAACTTAATCCATACACAATCAACACTTCGTATCCAACATCATAAAGCCACAAACAAACTTTCCCCACACAAACTAAGTCCAATAAACGAATAATAATCTACCGGAAAATCGGTCGGTCTCAACCAATTTGGGCGACAATAAAGCAATTTGACGAGAAACGCGCGACACTTTGATTAATTGCCGGCGCCGCGGCGGGCGGTGTCGCGATGTCGCGCCGCTGGTGCCAGTCGCGTCGTGTGAACGAGGCCTTATGGCGTATGATTGTAATTTACGTACCTATCTATTTATTTATTATTATTCTTTGTTGATGGATGTGGGGGCTTGTGGCTAAGTAACAGCCGCACGGGTCGATCGTTCACGTTAAGCTACGCTTGCCGCGGCTGGTTCGTGGATGTATGGCCATCTTTACATAGTCCCCTCCGTGCCTTGGAAACCACGTTAAACCGTTGGTCCCGGGTGTCATTCGTGGATCTTGACGTTCGAAAAGTGCTGATTCTCAGCCTAGTTTGAATAAATGACTTTTGATTTTGATTTTGATTTTGATCTTTGTCTGTCGTTACGGGTCCTTAGAAGTGTGACAACCAGTCTTACCAAGGAGTATCGTATTACCCAGTAACTGGGTTGTGGAGGTCAGATGGCAGTCGCTCCATGTAAAATACTGGTATTAAGCTGCATTTGGTTAGACTGGAAGCTGACCCCATCATAGTTGGGAAAAGGCTAGGCAGATGTTGATTGGTTGTTTATTGGCGTGACGTTAGAGGACTTTTTTCTTGGAAGATAACGTTGGGAATGAAGAAGTAAGATAAGAAGAAGTAAGAAGTAAAATAAGCTATGATGTCAGAATTTTACAAAACATACTATAGATTTAGATTGATTAGATTTAATGAAATTATTTCACCTTAGTTTGAACTTTTGAAGATAGGCGTGCCTATCTGGCACAGTTTTACATTATTATTAAAGTTATTTTTCACTTTGTTGTGTTTTTTGAAAGTCAGTTGTTATTTTTTTTTTTTGTAAAATGGTTTTATTTTTCACTTTTTAGTTCAGGTATCTTACCTACCACAAATTCAAATACCTGCAAAATAAATTAGAACACATAAAAAAGAGGAAAAATACGTATTATGAAGCTAACTCAAAAACTACCCAAGCAAAGTTAATGCATCTTACCTACATGGGACCAACTTCGAGGAATCAAAAATCCCGAATGAAACAAAAATCTTTTAAATCGGACTACTCTATAAAAATATATGCGTGGTCATACATAAAAGAAAATATATACGTGTCGAATTGAGAACCTCCTCCTTTTTTTCGTCGGATAAAAATAGCAAACTTATGCCGCGTTCCCACAGCCCGTCGAGGCCTGTCGTGGCCTGTGCCTGTCGAGGTCTGTCGCGGCCAGTGTCGAGCATTCCTACGGATCATCCCATACATTCGATAGAACGGGCGACGAAAGGCCACCACAGGCCGACTGTTTTGTCCGGGGTGTGAGAAAACGGGCCGTGGGACCGTGGCATTACATAGCTGCATGCTCATAATCTTAAAGCGTTGTACACATTAGCATAAACTCAATGCGCAAAATATATTAAATACCTAAATTTATTGCATTTTAAAATTAAATTATTAAACAATTTATCATTCACACTCATTTCATAACTTGCATATAACACATAAGAGAAACCTATTAGCAATAATCTCCACGCACCCACATCTGCATATTCCCAACATAAATTGATTAATTTTTCCATTAATTGAGCATGTAAACACTGCAAAAAGTACATTGTAATTGTCACAGGGCCGGTTCACGTTGACGCGACATCGCCCGCGGCATCGCCTGTTATCGCTGCAATTATGCAAATTCAACGTTAAATTACCGCACGGGCGTGTAATTGTTTCGGCGAGTCGCGACGCGCTGGCTGTTAATTTTCTCGTTACAACCGTCACTTAAGTGTGGACGCGGCCTAATAACGCGGTTCGGGACACTTTAAACAATTATTATTAAGGTGATCGAGTGCTCTTGAATGGGATACGTTATATGACGTTATAATATTATTTATTTTTGGTTTTTATCGAGTTTTAAGTTAAATAAATGTGTTAATTATAAAGGTGAGGACTGATTATAATGAACCTTTTATGAAACTAGTACAAGACTTACCTAAAAAGGTACTCAGGGGAACTTTACTGTTCTGTATTTTTAATGTATTAATAACATCGCTTTTTTATCGACTGTCTTGGATAGTGTAGTACCTACCTATTATGCCTAATGTTCCCACTTTTGGTAGATACACAGGCGTCCTCTCTGTGAGACGGAGTGGGCTATAATCCACCACGCGCGGGCCCATTGCGGGTAGGTAGATGTCACATGGCATCGAATTTTTAGTTCTAGGATATGTCGGTTTCCTCTCGAGGTTTCCTTCACCGTTTTGAGAGCAGTGGGGATGAAATAAATTACATAAAGTAAAGTACGGCTTGGGTTCGAACCCACACGTAAAAGTCTTATAAGTCGGGGCCGATACCACTGGACCACCACCTAGGTACATTGGTCAGAGATTTAGTTCAAACAAAACTTACACTAAGTAAACGAAATTAATGAAAAAATCACCCGGACTTAGGCACTGTGGAGATTCTAACTCCACAGGAGTAATTTGTAATTATACAGTTTGAAATTTAATTCATGGGCAATATTTTAAGGCGTCATTGTACTCATTATTTCAAACAACTTTTACTATAGGACCAAACCTGAAATCGCGAAAAAATAATCAGCTGTTCCCTACATTTTGACGAATTATGCG
Organism: Dicycla oo; assembly: GCA_948252095.1. NCBI lineage: Eukaryota > Metazoa > Arthropoda > Insecta > Lepidoptera > Noctuidae > Dicycla > Dicycla oo. The sequence goes on along the minus strand of OX411726.1, from coordinate 20,640,843 downwards.
AACATACTGTACCTACTTACTGAACAGCTGATTTTTTTTCGTGATTTCAGGTTTGGTCCCATAGTAAAAGTTGTTCATAATGATGAGTACAATGACCCCTTAAAATATTGCCAATGAATTAAATTTCAGTTTGTAGCTACGTATGTTTGGCAGAACGTTGAACATACGAAATTGATGGATAGGTGGGGTCATCTGCCTTACTCAGCCCTAATTTATTTGGCCCTGGCCCACTGGATATTTAAAAAAAAAAATTTTGTGCTTTCTTCTAGTTTCACCAATTTAAAGTGTATTTTTTATTAAAAATGGGTAAAACAGGCAATATTTCGTTTTTTTTTATCTTTAATGTTATCAGATTCTTATAAAACTATTGCTTTATTCAGATGTTAGCTAGAAGAAGTTACGAGTCCTCAAACTTACAGAAAGATATAAAAAATACCTACTTAAATCTTAATTTCAACTTGCATTAAAAAAAATTAAAAAATGATTGAGGAGTTCCAATTCTAGCAAAACATCCCTAGTGTGTACCTTTCTAATGGTATGTAATTTGCTTTTATATAAAAAAAAAAACTTTAAGAGTTATATCATAATTTTATCAAGTAGGAAATTTTTGACGAAACTACCTTTACGAAAAGTGAAATGTTTTGCGAAATTTAATACTGCAAGGTTGGTAAAAATTAAATGATCTATTGAAATTGTGTAAGTTCTTGAATTAAGTACAAAGAAAATAGCTGTACAAGTTAGGTGCGTTAATGAAACAATGAAATAATTTTAAATAATTTATTAAATTATTAAATTACAGATGTTCGAATTGACGCCCTTCATTTACAATACAGGGACAACGCAGAGCTAAGAGGCTGATTGGCGACGTAAAACTGGTGGATGCTAAGCTTCATAGCTTGGCTCATCGCCGCAAGGTTGCCTGCTTGTCGGTCTTCTACAGATTGTACTTCGGAGAGTGTGCCCGAGAACTCCACGACCTCATTCCACCGGCCCCCTTCTACCACCGGACATCTAGACGCACTGCCAGTTACCATCCTTACCGTCTTTTATAATGCGCACAGTAAAAGAGCGGAACTCACTACCTGCGTCTGTGTTTCCGAGCGCATACAACCCTAATCTCTTCAAAGTGAGAGTGAACAGGCTTCTTCTGGGTAAGCTCACTCCATCGTCGACTTTGCCTCTGTCACCTGTGTCCTAGACTAGAGTCAAGAGCAAACCCATCACAAATAAAAAAAGTAAAAAAATCAAAACTTCTTTGCAATCTAGTTCTTTACAATTTTAAATCTAGTTTACACTACAGAAGTCGAGAAGATTTGACAAATCTAGGCACTAGAGATGTTTTGCTAGAATTAGAACTCCTCAATAATTTTTTTTTTTTAATTCAAGTTGAAATTAAGATTTAAGTATTTTTTACCTCTTTCTGTAAGTTTGAGGACTCATAACTTTTTTGCTAGCTAACATCTGAATAAAGCAATAGAACAAAATACTCGTATTGTCTGTTTTAGCCATTTTTAAGAAAGTGGTGAAATTAGAAGAAAGCAAAAAAGTTTTTTTTTTTAATATTCATGGGGCAGGGCCAAATAAATTAGGGCTGAGTAAGTAGCAGATAACCCCACCTATCCACCATTTTCGTATGTTCAAAGTTCTGCCAAACACCCTGTATATAAGCTGAAACTATACAGTATTCAGAAAAATCGCGCACTTCTTTAATCTACCCTGCCTATCCTCTAGCTCAGACCGAACTGAGCCTTAAAACCTACCTACCTTTTTTATCTATTTAAAAAGGCAGTTCCATACTTGCTTGAGCGATAGAATGTCAGCCAGTAATATACAACGTGTTTTTATGGTTCCGTACCAAAATGGTAAAAAGGAACCTTTATGGTGCGACTCAGTCTGTTTGTCTGTCTGTCACAGCTAGATATCTCAAGAACTACGTATACTTAAGCTATCAACTTGAATTTTAGAATTGGATGACGTTTGCCCAACTATTTTGCAGATAAGAAAGAAATAAAAATACAGATATTTTTTTTGCAACAAGGACTGAAAGGGTTTCTTAAAAATCGAAGTGGGGCTACTAGGGCATGTGGGGTATCATATGAAATAGCGCTGTTTGCACATTCACAAACATTTTTTTAGGCCGCATTATTTTCGAATTTTGATTAAAAATGTAAATAAAAATACCGTTACTCCCCCACCCTTATCTCCGAAATTTGAATAGAGAAAAATCTAAAATTATTCTGTGTGATAGAAGTTTATGTAAAGATTACAGGAAAAATAAAACGATGTCTGTAAATACGAGTAGCACACTTTTTTTTAATATATTATATATGATTGGCGCTGCTAGCGCCCCGCGGGTTTACCCTTGTAAGTCTCGAACCCGTAAGAATATCGGCATAAAAAGTAACCTGTGTGTTAATCCAGGTTATAATCTATATGTGTGTCAAATTTCATGAATATCCGTGCAGTAGTTTTTGCGTGAAAGAGATACAAACACCCATCCATCCTCACAAACTTTCGCATTTATAATATTAGTAGGATAGGAAGTAGGAAGTAGGATGGTACGGAACTCTCGGTGCGCGAGTCCGACTCGATCTTGATCGGTTTTATTTTTGATATACCATATGTTCATAATATGTCAGAAACCGTGTTATTGAAATTCAGGAACTCACCCAGAATCATGAATGGCGTCACGTGCCTACTGAACACAATCCCACATATCTTATCACCCGTGGAGTCAACATGTCAGAAATAGAAAGCCTAAACTTCTGGTGGACGGGTCCATCGTTTTTACGTGAACCCGAGTCAAAGTGGCCAAACAAACAATTCAGCCAAAGTAACGGTAATGATCATAATTTACCTGAAGTTATAACACACGTTGCGGTATAAGAATCAAATACCAGTCAAGTGATTGACATGAGTAGATTTTCTAGCTTGATTCAACTGAAAAGGTCATTCGCATACGTATTAAATTCATACATAACTGTCAAAAGGCAAATAAACCCAATAGACTCGCAGGTTCTTTGACTTTCAGCGAGTTAAAGAAATCTTTAGACATGTTGTTAATCTTATCAAAACGTCAATCATTCACTGAATATTAATTATTAAAAAATAAACACAATCTACCAAGCAAAAACACATTGTTAAGATTATCACCATTCATGGACAATAAGGGAATCATCAGGGTGGGTGGTAGGTTATCAATGTCACAATTCATGTATGATACAAAACATCCAATATTAATTTCGTGTAAACACCCTCTCGCTAAACTTATATTCACAGTAGGTAGCTTGCTTCACGCAGCTCCTCAACTACTTCTGTCATCAGTAAGGCAGGCCTTTAGGGGGTCGCAATCTGGCTAGACTTGTCGCACACAAATTTACTAGATGCACTAGGATGAGAGCTCAAACGATCAGTCCGATTATGGGACAATTGCCGAGTTCGCGAGTCAATCCTGGGTATCAGTTCCAAACGACGGGTGTCGATTACGCTGGTCCTCTACTTGTTGCTGACAGAAGGGGACGTGGATGCAGGTTTGGTCCCATATTAAAAGTTCTTCATAATGATGGTCTCATTAATAGCCTAGAGTTATGGTATATAATAAAAACACCTTGTATAAGGTTGCCCAATGACACTTTAGAGTAGGTACTTACACTTCTTTTGCAATAACAATTTTAAACCGACAAGAATAAGCACTGCATCTGTCAAACCACAATTGAATGACATTTACACAATACAGACATAATAAGTGTTATTACATAAAATGTACCCAAAAGGTCACAATAAAGTCTAATAACGATACATTAAATTGATAAAAATTAAGGCTTTCTCCGCACGCGACAATCATATGTCGCTGTCAACCGCAGATTACAATAACGAACAGATGACGTCATATCACGTCATATGCGCGAGCGCCGACCAAATCGACCGCTAATTATGAAACGCAAACCACAATATAAACGTTAAATTATGTCGAATTTACGACATTTACGCGAATTGTTGTCGATAATGACGACTGTCGACGTTGTTCATTTACATCACGCGATTTCGACAGTTTGTCCTGGGGTTTATCTTTACGTCTGCCGGCATTGTACTATCAACCTGCCGAGCCTTTCCCAACTATATTGGGGTCGGCTTCCAGTCTAACCAAATGCAGCTGAATATCAGTTTATTACATGGAGCGACTGCCTGTCTCACCTCCACATTTCAGTTACTGGGAACACGATACTCCTTGGTAAGACAGGCTGTCAGACATTTGAGCTTCTGAATTCCCGTAATAGATCAAATATCTACGAATGACAGCCGGGAACAACTGTTACTACTTAACGTGCTTTCCGAGGCACGGAAAAGTCTCGGTATGTTACGGATGGTCATCCATCCACGGAGTGACCTCGGCAAGCGTTGCTTAACCTTGAAGGTCGACGCGCGCAACTGTTATTATTTAGCCACTAGCTAAAAAAGTCGCATTGCTATTTGCCCACAGCTATCATATATTATTATAGAAACTTTAGTTGTATGTTAAGAGTTTTTTATTTAAGTACTTAATACATTTTGTGAGTCGTAGAGTGTCGATAGACCGATTTTTTATCTTCCTAACTACCTAGTCTTGCCATAATTATATTGTCACGAAGAAAAAAAAATTTTTTTATTGCAAAATCAAAATCAAAAGTCATTTATCCAAACTAGGCTGAGAATCAGCACTTTTTGAACGTCAAAATTACATAAGACATTCCCCCAAAAACGTATACGTACGTACGTATACATATATTCTTGAGGGCTTGTACATCCACCCTTAACAAACGTCACGTAAGGCCGCAATATTGTCAAGGGTGTGACGGTACATGGAAATATATGATAAGTTAAGGAACCTACAAAGACCTACAAGCCTAACAGTCCCTAGCCTACCATATACTTAGTGTGTGATAAATAAATACATAGATAAGTACAGGATGTCTGCACCATGCGACCTAAGGTAACAGACGGATAGTAGACAGGAATACCAGGTTCGGGAAGGGTACACTCACTGCCAGTCACGCAGACTCACGAGACTGATCGGAGATGGCTAAAGGTGTCTTGGCCACAGTGAGGGGTAATGAGACAAGAATATAAAATTCAAATCTGATTTATTTACAAAATGTTCTGCTTATATACTAGTTTCTCTTAACACACACTATTATACTTAATTCTATGTGTCCTATGCGTGTAATATGCAACCAAGTCAATATTTTAACTGGACCGCATGAGGCAGGCAGAGTGCTGAGTCAATGTCCAAAGGTAACATTGAACAGGGCTGATTCCAGTCCCCGAGAACGCCCGCCTCACAAAGCGCATCACTCTAGGGCGAGTATTGCCCTCCCTGAAGCAGTATAGTTTGCCGATGAGCACCCTGGTCCCCTCGATACGCCGCTCGATCCTGCACTGCCAGGCTGGAACAGCGGGTTTTGGTCGTGTAGCTATTTCACAATTTGGAAATTTGACATTGGCTACACGACACGCCGCAATAGCCGCGCAATACAAGATCGAGTGCGTATCTACGAGATCTTCGCTGCTTTCAAAATAAAAACCAAGCAACGAATCCAAGGCACACACCATCGCCCTATTCGTTCTGTGCATAGGCAAGCGAGGTAAATGTGGTCTAAGTTGGACGGGGGCAGTTCTAAACTCCCGAATCGCATCCTCCAGCGCGCTCCTCAATCGTTCGTTACACTGGCTACTTACCGTAACAATCTCATCGCCCCCCTCCTCATCATTAACATAAGACCGCGGTTGGGTTATGTCACTGACTAGAGGTTGCACCGCGGTCTGTGACGGGACAGGGACGATACGATTGCTCAGTACTTCTGAGCGCAGCCTATCAAGCGCGGCGTCGTCCAATCTGTGATTCCGTTGGATAACCCGCACCTGATCCGAAAGTCGTTGGGCCGAGACGTTGATGGCTGGTTGAAGCGCCTGGAACAGAGACAGCATCTTATCGCGGTACGCAGTGAGGTTAGTTCCCCCCTCTGTAGCCCCGTAATATGCGCGCATGACGTTCTCATTCATTTGTTGAGTCCATTTCATGCGCTGCACACAACCACCGGCAGCGGGGACCCGGCTCGGGGCCGGTTGGCCCCTAGATCCCATGCCGTTCGGTGGCCGGCCTCTTCTCGGCCGACGAATTGGTGGTGGTGTTCTCGGCGGCGAGAAGTATTCGTCGCTCGAGCTCGACGCAACTGCAGCGGCCGGTATCACAGGACTCACGTCTGGATCTGGTTCCGGTAAGTCTGGAGCAGGTTCCGGCAACTGCGAGGCGGAGCTGAGCGACGAACCCGAAGATGTTGGGCGTGTGCTTCGTCGTGCCCGACTTCTCGTCAGCATTGTGCTTGGTCTTCTATTCTCCGTGTCATAGTTCAGTAGTGTAGTAGTAGGTGGTAGTTTTATTCTTGCATCCTGGTTTGGTTTTTATGCCAATTTTTGGGTTGGGTGAATTGGTGTAGGAACGCAAAACACCACATTATTGCATTAAAGTTTAAAAATCCAGTAGAAATTACACGGAGAAAAAATTTTTTCGACCGTCAGCTTGACAGTCGGGCCACAGATTATTATAATAAACATTGAAATGAGTGAAATGAGTAGATTATGTCAATAATAAATAAAAATAAAATTAAAATAAATTTACCTTGAGAGTCAAAGAAAATAAATAATTATATGAACTCGTATAATTATTTATTTGTCAGTAGGTATGCTAATTCTGGAGAAAGAACATAAACATTGTCTTAAGTTAAACACAGCGACCAACTATTCTTATCGTTTAAGTAATCGTTGATAGAATAGTATGCCTTTGAACAAAGGTTAGATTATACTTTAGCTTTGAACGCATTAAAGGGCAAAGAAGAGGGTAGCTTGTTATAAAAAGTTATACCAAGCCCAACAAATGAGTTATGAACCTTATGAAGCCGGTGAAATGGAGCACGTAATTTGTCCTAATATTATTTGTGCAAATAATATTTATTACTTTTACAGTGTGTTAGTTTAATATATAAATATAAAACAATTTAAAATATAAAAAGCTTATTCGAAGTGGTCTCCATTGGCTGCAATACAGTCCTTTAAACGTTGAGGCCAGTTATCAATAGAAGCACGCACTCTTTCCATGGGAAAATTCTTCACTGCCAATCGTATGGATTGTTTTAGGGACTCCAAATTGTCATGGCGTTTAGAGCAAGCAATACTCTCTAAAACTGACCATAAATCATAATCCAGCAGATTAAGATCGGGACTAGACGACGGCCAGTCTTCAGCTCTGATGAAGTCCGCAACGTTCACTTCCAACCAAGACTGCGTGGACCGAGCTTTATGACCCGGCGCCGTCTTGTTGGATGGACTATACTTGGTTATTGAACATGGTGTTGTTAAGGGGCTTAACTACCTTCTCAAGAATGGTATCTTGATACACTTGTGCCGATGTTTTGATACCTTTTTCACAAAAAATATGGCTCAGTCACTCCTTCATAGCTAACACCCCACCAAACCATCACTGAAGTCGGATAATGCCCACGTTGCACTCTGTGGACTCATTGGGAAGCTTCCTTAGAGCTTTGAGCATAAATACGGTCATGATGTTTGTTAAAATGTTGCTCAATTGTAAAGAAAAACCGTAAACAAAATTTTTCTGTTACCTCCCTTTGCGTACCGCTTCAGTAGTTGTTTCGATTTTACCACCCTATTCTTTTTTAAATTATCAGTTAAAAAATGACCAGTGCGTCTTTTATAGGCTGCGAGTCTTAAGTCATCTTTTAAAATATGCGACATCGTTCTGGGTGCTATTTTCATCTCCCAAGATAAAATCTTTTGCTTTCGGACAGGATTTCTTCGAATTCTTTCCCTTACTGCTTTGACCACCTTTTTCGTACGAACACTACCTGGATGGCCAGATCTTTTTATGTCACAAACAGAGGAGGTCTCATTGTACCTATTAATATCCCGGTACACAAACATTTGACTAATACCAAGCGTATGGAGAGTTTTAAAAATTGCATTTGGCTCCATACCAACTTGGTGTAATGCAATCACAGCGATTCGGTTCTCTTTATCACCCCACTCCATTTTAATATCGCAAAATATTGTACAATGTATTGGCGCCAAAATTAGAAAATCAATGAACAATCGTATAAAAATGACAGATTCCAAATTCAAATGTAATATCTTTCTTATTTTTAATTGTAACAGTATTTATGGCCAGACTGTGTATAATATTATAGGTAGATGCGAAAGTAAGCTTGTTTGTTGGATACCTTTTCACGCCCTAAACCGCTATTCTAAATTAACGCGAGCGAAGCCGCGGGCAAAAGCTAGTACCTCATAATTGAAAAAAAAACCTTAACCTTAGGTCTATACACATACTTACACTTTGTATCTCAAGGGGTCATTGTACTCATCATCATGAACACATTTTTTTTTTTGAGGCTGACTGTGCCAAGTCATAATAGTTTAAACAGTATAAATGGAATTCAATGCTTAAGTGCTCACAAAAGATTCATTACCTACTTAAAATAATCATAGAGGCTCCCGCAGACAGGCGCGACGCGACTCTAGTAGAACAATTTATATGATAACTTAATGGAAAATATTCCACCAGAATCGCGTCGCACCGTCGCATCGCGCCTATCTGCGGGATCCTTTAATATGTAGGTATATACGTTGGTTCCAATTAATAAAACATGACAACAAACATTTCACGTAGCATAAAATAAATAAAAATCCAACATCAAAACTCTAGGTATACCTATTATTATAAAGGTAGTACATCAACACACACACACACACACACACACACAAAAACTGCACGACAGCAAAAAAAAAAACTCGAAAAAGCCGCCATATTTGAAACGAACATGCAATTAACCCTTCGAAAGCGCCCGCTCACAGCCCTTTGTTAACCCTTTAATACTACCCATTGTGTCAACTGTCACTCGGGGTTTGAATTAAAAGTGGGCGGATTAATTTTTTCCTACCCTCCGTAAAAATAGTTGGAACTGGGGTCATGAGTGGGTAATAATAAGGTACGTGAAGTGACAGGCATTTAGCCATCTTTTGAGTTGTTTCATAGAAAATGTATATGGTAAGTGCTTATTTGCTGTATAGGGGTTTTTGTATGGTGATTCTAGTTTGCATGTTAGATTGTTCGGATTGTTGTTGAGAGGGTTAATTAGGCATTTGGGGACTGAGATAAAAGAACGGTGACGGGTTCTCCACTGCCGTCTGAGGTTTGCAGGTTTGGTGCTACCATGGAAAGAATGTATACTTTATGATGTTTGAGTAACTTCTAAATCATATTATTTAAAATTTCTAAGACATTCATCATCTGCCTAGCCTTTTCCCAACTATGTTTAGGTTCCGGTCTAACCGGATGCAGCTGAATACCAGTATTTAACATGGAGCGACTGCCTGTTACTGGGTAATACAACCCCCTTGGTAAGACTGTCAAAGATCCACGAATCTGGGACCAACAGCTTAGGCTGCGTTTCCACCAGAGATATGCGAGGATGCGTAGCCAGGGATGTGTGTGAAATTAACGAATAACATCGCTTTATTTTCATAGCTAGAGCTAAGCTAGTGTTATTATTGGTTAGTTTTACGCACATTCGCCGCTTCGCATCCTCGCACATCTCTGGTGGAAACGCACCCTTAACGTGCTTTCCGAGGCACGGAGGGTTCTTGGTATGTAAAGATGGGTCACCCATCCACGGACCAACCACGGCAAGCAAAACTGCCGTATATTCCTATGTATTATTGGGACTTACTACACCTACCCCTAGTTGTAGATCAGTCAATGTTTTCAAAGTTACTTAACATGAAGTTTCTATAAAGCATCCATATTGAATAACATCTACGTAATTCAACCGGCCTAGTATCCTTAGATACCTACTAGGTATACGAACAGTGTTCAAAGTGCACACTATTCGAACAACGTCGTGCAGTGAGCTGAGCTCAACATAATGACAGACAGCCGCGATCACGCGACGCGCGTGATGTGCACCGCGTGTGTACACGCCTTAACTATTGAACGTAGCGTTAGTAAAAACATTAGTAGGTAACAAAAAATTATTTTTAAAGTAATGGAATATTGATCATGTCCTTCTAAACCTACCACTCAAGTTCACATTGTGGTATGCAATGAATTTATTGAGTATAAAAATGATGTTTGGCTATTCTATATTTACCACTTTTTTTTCGTGGAGAAATGCATATGCATACTTACTGCGCTACCACAGGGAGGCAGTGCAGTTATGTCCTCTGCCTCTTGTGGCGGGAACACGGGCACGCGTTAGCACTCACCGCGAACCCGCCGCGGCTGTCCGTCACCGGACCCTCCTCTGGGGAGTACCCCCCATCACCGCACCAGAATATATGGCACGCCGTGACCATCTCAGGGACCAAACCAGCACATGGGCGCTAGACGACCCCGTGTCTAGGCACCCTTGGTCCCCCTGCGACCGGTCAGGTCAGTGGCCCGGCGGCCTACCACTTTTCGGCCGTAGAGGATAGAGAGAGCGGCCAACGAAATACTGACACTCCTCCTCCCCTGCGGCCCCACCGCGTCCGCCATCACACGGTAGCGATCCCGACAAGGCCGCGGAAGGTAGGGAGAGTGGCACCGCAACCTACTTGTCGGCCGCTACGTCGTCGGTTTCTTGGAAAAAGCTCTGACGAGCAGCCCCTCCTCGGGTTCCTCTACGCCTCACCGTGGGTGACCAAGCCACGGCTAATGAGTTCCCAAAGGGGGATATTTACCACCCTAAGTATGAGGATTAAGTTTTGGCCGACTCTATAAATAAGTAAGTAAGTTTTGCTAACAAGAATTTCGAGGAGCTCGTGGCTAAGTAATATCAGCCACACTGGTCAATCCATTAGGTTAAGCTATGCTTGGCGCGGTTGGTCCGTGGATGGGTGACGATCTTACAAACTGAGACTCCTTCGTGCTTCGGAAAGCACGCTAAGCCGTTGGTTCCGGCTGTCATTCCTGGATCTTTGACAGTCGCTACGGGTACTCAGAAGCCCGAAAGTCTGACAACCAGTCTTACATTCCCTCTTAGTTACCTGTGTTCTTTAAACATGTAAAACTCGCGCTGAACTATGGTTTAGCGAGCTAGAGCTGTCACTGTCAAGTATCATTCATCAGAAGTCTTCAAAATTCAACAGAAAGCACATTACTCAAATGTTTTTATGTTTTTCATAACTTCGATCTCTTTGCCCTGTTTTTCGGCGGTAGGAAAAAGGTGTCTTATTCCTCCGTCAATGAAGAGCGTTCATCCCCACTATAGCAATACAAATTTAACGGTTGCTTTACGAAGGCACCGGCGACCACGTATGTAATGTGAGCTTTCGATCTCCATTTCAGCATTTTGCTGACTCACGATCAGATTAACACTTACCACAAGCACTATTTTTCATTTTTTATAAACTTTACAAATTTTCTAAGAAAATTAATGAGGGAAAAAAATTGTCCGTACATTGGCGGCAAAATTTTAGACGCTATGAATGACACTGACAGCTCCAGCTCGCTAAAACCATAGTTCAACGCGAGTTTTGTTACATGTTGAAAGAACACAGGTAAATAAGAGGTAATATAAGTACTGTAAAGGTTCCATGCAATGGACCTTAACCTTATATTGTACTGGCCGACATTTTATCACTCACGCTGTTTTATAGAACTCCCTTTTTTAAATAAATAAAAAGGTAGTTCATCTTTTTGTTTCAGGCAGTGCGGCTGTAGCTAGGGTGTTGGGCGGTGTAGTTTTAAGAAGTGCGCGATTATATCCGAATATTGTATTGATTTCCTTTTGGTTATATAGTCAAACTGTTATTCTGCCCTAAAGTTCTATTATTTTGTAGCTATCCCTCAGAGGAATCAGAACTTTCATATAGGTGGACTCTGAACTGCCACAGTATATACGTATATTCTTACTATTTATAGTATTAAAGTAAAGATTTGAGAGTTTCTTCAATCAAATGTTTTGAAGGTAACATAATCATCAATTACGATTTCGACATACAATTTGAATTTTCTATTGACTATCTCTTGGGTAGAAGCAAAGATAAGTTACTTCATTTTATTGTAGAGCTATATTGTGTCCCTTCACTCTGAAGAAGACATAGATAAAGTGACATACATTCTATCAGCAATAGCGAAGACGGAAACATAAAAAAAATTGGATTGTCACAAGCTACCGTAAACCTGTTGAAAGTCGTTGTAGAAATACAAAACACATATCTAAGTGCGGATTTCACCAATGAAACTGAACGCGATCAACACGTGAACTACATTTAAGAGCTGTCAGTGTCATTATTTTCTTTGGAATATTGACACTGACAGCTCTTGAACTCGGTTTAGATGTGCTGATCGCGTTCAGATTCATTGGTGAAATGCACCCTAAGCCTTTCTTGATTCAGGAATGATTGCTGCCATCCAACAACCGGAAACATTCAATAAACGTTATTTTACCTGAACATAGTTCTTAGAATGCTTTAGTTTGTCGTCTTTCAAATGTCTTTCTAGTATTAAGTAGCTGTCGGACTGCTAAGTCCTCAAAACTTTCTTTAGTCGGAGGCAGAATTAATTATAAAGAAAATAAAACAAACTTTATTTGCGAACTGTACAAGAGTTAGAGAGGTTATCTCAGCTCCCATTGACAGTACATAATTGAAATTATTATTTACTATGATTAAATAACAGTTCGCCGTTAGTGTATGACTGACGTGCATTCGCTATACACGTAACTTTGGAGAAGTATTTTATAGAATTTTGCTTCCCTGTTATGTAACCTAATTGTGTTTTTGAGAATGCATGGTAAAGACTTGATGGTAAGTAGGTAATAGATTCCATTATAGGCATACCTAGACACAGTCGGCATTTCGTGGTTTCGTCATACTTATACCTTTAGTGTTTGGGTTGGGTTAGGCTTTAGGTGTAGTTTTTTGGTTTGGAATATTGTCCATATTGAACCAAATTACCAACACAAGTTAATAAATCATTAAAATTAATGTAAACCATCCTATACCTGTATTTTTCTATCTCCAGTGGTTTAGGCAATGTGTTGTCTCTTTTCATAAAAAATACCATCCAAATTTCCAACTTTACCGGTGAATTATCCAAAGAATTAGCCAATAAGATGCAACCGTTCAGAAGTGATGCGCTTACATACATTCGACAATTGATTTTTATTTATACAAGGTGTGATTTAAATAAAGCACAACCTCCTAATAGGTCATTATACTAATCATTATAAACAACTTTTACTATCACACCTAACCTAAAATTGTAAAAAAAAACCGCTGTTCCCTACACTTTATGTTAGCATAACTCGTCAAAATGTAGGGAAGTACTGATTTTTTTCGTGGTTTCAGGTTTTGTCCCATAGTAAAAGTTGTTCAGTACAATGAGTACAATGACCCCTTAAGAGATTGTGCATTATTTAAGTTGCACCTTGTTTAGATAGACAGATTAAAGCTGCTTTACGTGTCTGTCTGTGTGACCGCGTTGTTCTTCTAAGCTTCGCAACGGATTATGATACAGTTTTCAGCATCATTTAGAAAATTAAACGTAAAAAAATAAAGAAATCTCGATGTTTTATCAAGTAGTAAAAACCGTGCGATGAAGGAGTGGGTCGCTAATTCATAATATTTTAATCTTTCTCATACATGGCCACTATATACTCAAATTTTAATCACACACCCCCAAAGAATGACGTCGACATTCAAAATGGCGAATCTCAGCATAATTACGGTTGACTAAATACGAATCGTTGCTCAAATAATAAGGGTTGAGGGGGCAACCCTAGGACTTTGAGCAAACATCTCAATTACTGTGCTTATTAATTTAGGGGTGATTATTAATCGACGTCTTTTGTCTCGGAAGCAGTGGGTTTGCCTAAAATGTTTGTTTACTTTTGAGGCTTCTGTCAAGGGATTTCTGAATTTTACTTCTCTTTAAGGTTTCCTACACGTAACACGTAACGTAATATGTTGCCACCAGCCACTAAAGATTCTTGATCCTAAAAGTAGGTCAATATTAATTTTCGGTCAGATTTTGACTATGTCCATTGCCTATTCTAAATTGTATTTGCTTCTTCCTCAAGAAGGACGTCTCTTTCTCATTCCTTGATACTGTTTTGATTGGTCCCCAATTTATTGTCAATCCTCTGAAAAACTATATGACTGACCAAGTGCATCTGTAAGTATACCTCAATATTCTCCATAGTCATCTTCAGTCTGAAACAATCACTTACTGGACAAAAGCCTCATGTATTGCACGATACTGATCTTCAATCATCAACCATCTTACCTACTATGACGCGATACATTAGGGATGATGCCTGGGTAAAACAAAAAGGAATTCTATTTAGTCCGTCAGCCAGATAATAAAAAAATATTAAATACGTATTTTTTGCTTTATCATAATATTCATAATAGTAAAACATAACTTAGATAAAACGCATTTAAGTTGGGGAGTGGGGGTTCGATACGTCACAATTCAGTATAAAATCTAGCAAGGCGTGACGTCATGCCACACCGTAATCTTTTCATTACGTACAAAAAGAAAAATACGTGTCCAATATTTTTAACCTAGGTATATAACGGACCAAAACAAAAATTTCTAGTCATCATCCTTATTTCAGTCAGTAAATTTTGTCATTCCACCTGATGCTAGGGATCCGAGGGATTGACAATATTGACAGCTCCTCCAAGCTCACTTCACCTATGTTTTCATGATGAGGCTTTTACAGAATAGACCGACAATTTACCTAACCAACCTACAAACTTCACCCACACTATTAATATTTCGGCTCGTAAAGACATTAGCAAAAGGAGTTTTGTTATCAAATCCGGCAGGTGGCGTTTCGCACGGCACGACCATTACGTTAGCACATTTATTATCAACACAGGTATCACACGACAACAGACATTAGCAGTATGGGTACCTTATCAAAATAATAGGAATTGAAAGGAAGTAGGTAAACTAAACTAGCTAAACTGGTGATAATAAATTAGATCATAAAGAACATTGGTAGGAGAGTAATATGTCTAGAGTAGCTCACACAGAATTTGTTTAGAATGGAGCCGTATCACGAGTCCTTTTAAATTCTCAGCCACTTAATTATTTTAATGGGTTCCTCAAAGTATTCTATTTGGATGTATTTAGATTTACCCTATTATACCTTTTAGCAGCCGCAGCATAACACAAAACAGGTTGTAACATTATTCTCAAATAATTTGAATTTGCATTTCCTAACTTTTGTTTACACCTCGATACGCGACCTTATTGAATGTTTTATTATAACGCGCTTACAAAATATTACCTATTCCTGATTTATGTGAAGTACAAAATAGTATAGAGTAAATATAAAATATATATTGTAGGTACAGACACGTACTGGGATTGTAGAGCCACTAGCTTTATCATCTGAACTTGGTTGTGTTACACGAATGCCGACTGTTTTTATTTATTGAAATGTCACATAATTATGTCAATTTTCACGGGCGACATTCGTGTAACACAAGCAAGCTAAGATGGTAAGTTAGTGGCTCAACAATCCCGGTTCGTGACTGTACCTATATAATTCTCGTTTTCTGTGACAATGACATAAATACTGCCACCGTAAGGAAAGAGGACGTATCTTCAGTCAATATCAGATACTTCTTTTTTCCTTATGACGACAGAATAGTACAGTAAATGTATCATCATACAATGGACAACAATTTTACTGGCTGACACTCTATCGTTCAAGCAAATAACTACTTCTTGAATAAAAAAAAAAAAAAAAACTTGTGCGCGCCAAAAATCCGCCATTTTTTTTCAAACACCTGTCTAAGGACACTTGGGTTTCTAAGACGAATAAAACGATACCTTAACTGTCGAAATCCATTCAGCCGTTTGGTAGATACGAGGTAACAAAGAAATTTACAAATATACAAGACACGCGCGAAAAACGGGTAATAAAAATGTAGTCTAGTTATTTTTAGGAGGAAGATTTGAAGAAAGTATCGGTTTAAGAAGTGCGCGTTTATCCTAAGAAAAATATGTAAGTATATAATTTAAAATAGAATACCTAATTGCTTTACCAGCTATCATATCTTAGTTTTAGCTTCCCCCTGTGAGGTTCAAGTCCTCACAGTACCTAAAACATTAAATACAGTAATTACAGGGAATCCGACACCATAATCAAAGACAACTTAATCAAATCCGTCCACCAATTACTCCGAAACACTATCCCACTTAGCACTTACAGTATTAACAGGGACACGCACGTAGCATATTACTAATAGGTAACAGGATCAGCTCGCAATTTGCATCCTTCATTAATGAGGCCTCGTTAGCCGACGAGGGTATAGATCATGATAGAAACTGCGATGCTACATAGGTGGTGGATGGAAAGGTTAAAGGATTATGGAGGATGTGAACGTGAAAGAAGTAAATGCTAAGATTGGTGGCTGAAGATGGGTTAAAGAAATTAATATTTGTGCTGTAGGGGCTTGTGGCTAGGTAATAACCTAGTCCCTCGTGTCGGTCGATCAGGTTAAGCTACGCTTGCCGCGTTTGGTCTGTGGGTGGGTGACCATCTCTACATACCAAGACTCCTCCGTGCCTCGGAAAGCACGTTAAGCCGTTGGTCCTAGCTGTCATTCTTGGATCTCTTAGAGTCAGACTTATCAAATCAAGGGGTATCGTATTACCCAGTAACTGGGTTGTGGAGGTCAGATAGGCAGTCGCTCCATGTAAAACACTGGTATTCAGCTGCATCCGGTTAGACTGGAAGCCGACCCTAACATAGTTGGGAAGAAGCAGGCAGATGATGATCCAGGTAAAGATTAAGTTTACAGAAATATAAGTTTCTTTTATCCTTATAATAAAATATTAACCACTGCCCACCACACCAAAATCAAAAACAACTCTTCCTGCCATCTAATCGAGCAAGACATCAATTTTCTTCCAAGTAAAATTTAACTTGTGATTCTTAACCACAGTTTAAACAACTGAGCGTAAAATCAATTCAGTCCCTATCACCGGCAACCCGATACTACGGAGCACCCCTAAAGCGTCACCCTCAATTTGCAAAACAAATTAGCACTCCTTGACGACCGACGACATAATCTATAGAGTATATACATCGATATAGATTCAAGTATTGGGGCAGCCATTTTGGATTTAAAGGGACAAAGGGGATTGATTAATTTTAATGCCATGAAGAGACATAAATGTCAAAGCCAGCCAATATAATTGAAGATCCAACTGAATATTGGGATTTTTTTTGGGATTCTTTTACACTATATAATTTTTATAAGAAACAATTGCAGATTGCAGACTTTTCATTAAAAAAAAACTATTTTCTTATTCCAGCCAGCTTTAGGCCCTAAGAGAGATTGAAGCAAAAAAACGATAACGTTATAAAGTTAAGATGTGGAATGACAAAGAATTACAATGACGAAGTATAAAAACTGAGAGGAATGATATGATAAGGCAACGCTGCGGTTTAAAAGAAGATGTAGTGACGAAAATAGAAAAGAGTATGCTTAGATAGTTAATAGTTCATGTTGAGAGGATGAATGAAAGGTGACTAGCAAGAGGTATTTACAAGGCAGATGTGAGTGGAAACACAGGGAAGGGACGCTCTAAGAAGACACATAATAGTGACCTTATTGGTGATGTTCTATTCTTCAGAAAGTTCAGGTGCGTAGGTAATGCCTACGCGCAACCGAGGCGTGCGAGTATGACGCAAAAGTAATACGAGGTAAAAGGAGTAAGCAAGGATCTTAAATGATGAATGATAAATGATTTTTATTTCTGTAAGTAGGTTTGTACAAACACTTTTACAAGTCAATCATGTTTTTTTTTTTTAACTAGATGAGGTCGGCGTTTCCTATCTGACTACTCTGAGAAGAAAGGCCGAAACAAACTCAGAGGGACTCAAACTCTTAGCAGGTGTCGTTCTATAGTTTCTGCCTACCCCAATAAGAAGAAGGCGTAAGTTTATTTATGTACGTATATGTAAGTATCCATGAAAGTATGAAAAAAAAATTGCTGTAATGGCGACTGTTAACAGAAGTAAAAACTTAAACAAAGCATCGCGGTCTCGCGGTGACACGGTGACGCGAAACGTAAGATTTGCCCCTACTAAAAATCGCTTAACCCGCCTAAAGAAGTTTTCATTTCAAAAAATGATAGAATCTGCAAGAAATAAAAGTAATCAATGTTAAAGAAAAACGCAGACGGACACTCCTCTCAATTTACGACTATTATAATATCTACCACTCAACAAAAGACCACGAAACATTAAGTTCTGAGACATTATAACACAACATAATTCTCAGATTGCGTGTCAAAGGCTGATACAAAAGTTTCATTATAACCACCAATTTAGCTTGACCTGGCCCCCTCCCGAATAGTACATGAAAAGGGGGAATCAATTCAAGGTGCCAGGTCTAGGGACACTGGTTGGGGAAATGCAGTAATAGAATGTGTTCAAGTGATGGTGTTTTTAAGGCGTGTTTATGGCTTTGATTTTGTTTTGTCGTTCACGCAAAAATGGTTAGAATAATTTCTTTGTAAAAAGTGTCTGAAAGTTTGAATGAAGTTAATGCCTGTTTGTATGCTGATCTCATGCTGAGTCTTGAATGTTTAAGGTCTCGCTTTGTGCCTTAAAACTATTTGAAATTGGGTGTACCTACCTTCGTTGCTAAAAAGTTCATATCAATATGAAGACTATTTGCCACCTCTGCCCTATCTGCTAGAAATATTCTTTCCTTGCTCATATGGATAGGTATTGCAATTTAATTATGTACCTATATGATTTTCCAATCTTTTAGATCCCAGGAAGTACCTCCCTTCAGTTTATGCGATGCTGTGGGTACCTACTTCTAAGTCCTTCGAATACTGAGATTTTATCAGAGACTGCTAAAACAAGACATTGATGAATCAAAACTTAGTTCGAATACCACCACGGAAAGTAAGAGCAAACCCGAAATCCATGACCACCGTTATCATAGAACATCACCTGATCGGAACACCATAGTCAAACAATCGTGACAGCACAATTTGACCATAAACAAACTAAACACAATAAACAGAGGACATACGACAATGACATACCATTGATAATTCTATCCTATAGTTATTTTTCCTATTACCACCACACGAAAAAGACCATGCTAATTTTCACGTCAATCTTTTCCACATAACTCTTGGACTTCTGCCAATCAAAATTGAACTGTGATTATGAGGTGTTAAGGTTGGATTTTGAGTGTTGGGGTATAAATCAAGTTGTTTTGAAAAATACAAAGTATATTGTTACCAATTGTCATAGATGTGATTTGTCACTTAGCTCCAGTGTTAAGTGACATAGTGATAAGAATATTTGAATGTGCAGTAGATCATTGTTTGATTATTGTGCTTATGTGAATAGATTTGTATGAAGAATAGACATTGTAAAATGTTTTCGTAAGAATTATCTTTTTAGTCAATATAGGTACATAAAACACAATTCTTAAGTATACTAACAAAAATATGTAGTGTGTCTGAATTATATAAATAAATTAAATAAAAAATGAAATAAGTATTCAATCTAGCGGTAGCGTGTTCTATATATTTTAACCGACTACAAAAAAGGAGGAAGATACATGTTAGTCTGTACGATTTTTTTTTTTTTTAATGTATGTTTATCGATATTTTTGTCAAAAGTGGACAGATTTTGATTTTTTTTTTCGTTTGAGAGTATTGGAAGCTTGCGTGGCCCTTAAATACATTTTATTAATTTTGCTTGGGTAGTTTTTGATCGATAATAGGTACGTATTTAATCCACTTTGTGTATCTTGATGATGTTTTATTACTTTCTGCCAGTGTTGTTTACATAGCAACTAGTGGTATACGAATTGGTATGGGACTTTTAACTTTTTACTAATTTTTATAGTACCTACCCAATAGGTACTATAGAAATTAGTAAAAAGTTAAAAATAATAAACTTTTATAAAAAAAAACTGACTTCCAAAAAATTGTGTTTTTTGGAAGTCAGTTTTTTTTTTTTTTTTTATAAAAGTTTATTATAGGTACAAAGTGAAAAATAACTTTAATTTCGCCGGTGGAAAAAATGAAATGAAAGTTATTTTCAGTTTGAAGTGTTCTTTTTAGTTTTTTAAAGTCGTTTTTTTTGTATTTTTTTTTTGTGTACGTCGTTTTCAGCACATTTTATTTAGACATGTTAATTTTTAAAGTTTCTAAAACTAATGTGAATTATCTACGTAGATATTGCACATACTTTTTTACTCTTTCCAATTCCCACTTAAAGTATATTTGAAGCATGTTTTGCCCTAAACATAACTACACAGTTCACTGAGTTCAATGTTTTTAGAATTCTCAGGAAAAAAGGAGTTAGGTATATCGATCTAAATAGAATTGACATACCTACCTATATACATATTTATCCAAACTAACTTTCGTTTAGCAAACGACCCATGACTGATGCCCAACCTCCAGTAGGCAAGTAGCACTAAAAAAAGTAAAAATAAACTTGGCATTTATTCAAATAAAGCTTAATCAGTAGCCGGAGTGAAAATCAGTACAAGCGTAGACTCCCACCAACCATAATTATTCATCTGTCTAGCTTTTTCCCAACTATGTTGGGAAAACGGATGCAGCTGCAGAATAGGTATTACATGGAGCGACTACCTATCTGACCTCCACAACATAGTTACTGGGTAATAAGATACCCATTGGTAAGACTGGTTGTCAGACTTTCGGGCTTCTGACGACAAAGATCCACGAATGACAGCCGGGATCAATGGCTTAACGTGGTTTCCGAGGCACAGAGGGGTCTTGGTGTGTAAAGATCCATCCACCCATCCATGGACCAACTGCAGCAAGCGTAGTTTGACCTTATCGGTTGCCTGTTATTACTAAGCCACAAGCCCCCGTAGACTCACACCAACCAAAACAAAACAAAAAAAAATATAACCAAAAATAGAATCTAAACGACTCTATCTAATGTCATCAATGGCTTAGATACCATAAAGTCCAAAATTAAGCTAATCAAAAATTCAATAATCACTCAAATGACGGCAACATCAGTGGTAACCCGTCATCCGCTCCGTGCCGGTCTATTCGGCCCCCGGATAAAAACTGTTTTAACCCTTTAAGGTGCAGCTTAAGTGTCCAATTAGCGATGCAGTGTTAAAACGACCGCGGCGACACTTAGGGCCCGAATTTACACTCCTCGTGTACAAAGAAGTATTGATGCGTTTTTGTAGGGTTAGCTAGCGTTAGAGAAGACAGGAAGTGTGATTTACATTTGTTTCAATTTGCTCAGACGGCAGACCCTACAATATTTACCTATATCAAAACAGGAGGAAGCAAAGAAAATGCATTCAACATTTGACCGATTTCCACAGCCTTGATGAAACCACCAGAGGGACAATTCTCGAATTTTTAACAACAAAGAAAGAAAAGAAAGATAGAAAAAGTGTTTACTGAGACTCGCACAGAAAGATCACAAAATAGGCTAAACACACTTAAAAAAAATAAAAAAATAAAAGAAAAATAATAAAAACAATCCCGTACGAGGTCAAAAGGCTCATATCTCAGCATGATGCTGCAACATTTAAAACTCAGTGTTGCAGTACTGGTATTTTGCTGTGATGTCACGGACAATTACAGAAATAAATCAATAAAATAAAAAAAATGTGAAATAACATATTAAAATAAATTTATTATGTATTTGGACTCGACCGGTCAGCACCCGTCGTAACATTAGATACCTTTAGTAACTATGGTGGCATCGCTGTGACAAGTGATAACCACAGGTGACAACTGTGACAAGTGACTCAGGCGCCGGCTGTCAACAATAGGTAACGTTCCCTGTTCCAATAGCCTGTAATGTTCCCACTGCTGGGACACAGGTAATCTACCACGCGGGTCCAGTGCGGGTTGGTAGATGTCACATGTCTTTGAATTTTTGGTTCTAGGACATGCCGGCTTCCTCACGATGTTTTCCTTCATCATTTTCAGAGTAGTGGTGATGAAATAATTTATAAAAAGTAAAGCGCCCGTCGGGTTCGTACCGACGACTGACTCGTTAAGGCTCCCGGAGACAGGTGCGACGCTGCTCTAGTAGAACAATTTATATGAAAACTTACATACATTTTTAATAGGTTTTTAACATTGGTTGTCGCTGCGATTGGGACTAGATATTAAACGTTTTCTAATGTAGATGTCAGACGAGTTGGGCCCAGTAGGTAGCCAGCCACTCCAATCGCGGCATCAGTGGCGTTTATTAGGTCCTCAGAAGTGCAGGTGTATGGGCACTTTAGACACACCAACATATATGGGACATGGTTTGGTCAGGAGCACCGCATACGCACTGGTGCCTGGTTGGGTCAATATTCTTTTCTCATTTGATTGTGCTTGCAGCGGCCTACTTGGGTCCGCAATCGATTGATTGCTTTCCATATAGGCCACTGCAGGTCCCGTCCGGATGCTCCTGGGTCTGAACGAAGTAACCGTTGGCAGTTGGTGTTTTTGCTTTTTTCTTCATGGTGATATCCATACTAATATCATAAAGAGGTAAAATTTGTTTGTAAGTTTGTATGTAGGGGGTTATCCTACTACAGGGCAAAGGCCTCCCTATTTTTCTTCTACATCTCTCTAAAGCTGCTAAGGACCAATTCGTGTTGAAGGACTCCTGCACACCCACCGTCTGGTCCTGCCGCGATGTCGCTTAATATTAAGAGGAACCAATTTGGTCATGAGTTTGTCCCATTGCTCGTCCAACATGCTGCAGATGTATTCAGCCCAATTCCATTTAAAGGCACCTGCAGACAGGCGTGACGCGACGTGACTCTGGTGGAAAAATGTGTCTGAAAACTTCATGGAAATTGTTCTACCGGAGTCGCATCACGCCGTCGCGGCGGGCCTTTCTGCGGGAGCCTTTATGCAGCTAAATAATTTACATTGGAAGTTTTGCATAGACGTCTTTACAACATTCCTTGATTGCAAATACCTTAATATTTTATTACCACAATACCTTAATTTTTCTAATTCCTGCATACATTAGTCGTGTATTTTCTGGCTAGTCTACGAGAGTCTTAGCTCCCCAAAGCGGCACCACAAGGAAGACTGTCACATCATAATGCAAAATGGCTTCTTTGTCTGTTGTTGTCCTTTTTAATTCGTAACTTATATGCGTCAAAGTGAATCACCCGGATTTTTACCGCTCAAAACAAACTTAACATTCACTCCCTTCGCCTTTTATCTCGAATACTTCATATGTGTTTGTTTGTTTAAGAACCGCAGTATTAAGTTGGTTCACATGTCGTAAAGTGACCGCTTTTATTTGGACGACAAAAACTGCAGGCGAAGGGTTTGGACATGCGACTTTTGGAAATCGTCGCGGGTAGGTATGAAGTTTCGGGTTTCCTGTGATGATTCAACGGCTATAATCATCGTATTACCTAATTGAGCACCCAAAGCATTTTAATAAAAATCGTTTTGTTGAGATGTTTCTCCTAGGTAGTTGGACAAACTTTATTCTAAACAAAGTACAGTTTTTTTTATTTTTAGTTAAACTATGTTTTTTTTTGTAATCAAATTCAACTACAGAGTTCACTCCCTTAATGACTGCTTTAACAATTAAAATAAGCATATTTAAAACGATTAATTTTTAACCTCTGACATTTAATCAAAACTCAACAAGAGTCATTTCCGTAAATACACGAAAACATGAGAACACTACAACAATATGTAGTTACTTGTTGTAGTTGTTGTGTCTAAATATCATTTTTATCACGTTTATTACCTTTAAGCAAATATGATTTTCAATCTTAAAACTAAAACAAAACGGAACATTTTCAATTTTCATCAGAAGCAACCATGGCGTTATCCAAATTTGTAGTCACCAAGTTACATTTCAATTCATAACATATTTTTCAATCTTAACATTATGTAAATAGGGTTCATTTAATAAAATTATAACTGCAGATACGACCTTATTGTTCAAGCAGTATCTACGATGTTACAGTCATGGGAATGACGGATTATGCCAGAACTTAATGGTGTGCTAACACCACAGAATAGACCATAAATCTACTAAAGTGCCTCTGATACTATAATTTCCTTAAACTTGGCATCTAATTTTATGTTATTATTTATTTTTCCATTCATATCTGTTTGTAGCGTGCCTTTTCAACTTACCCAGTAAGCTGAAAAAGGCTTGAATTATTTTTGTTACTTTAATTTAATAATACTTGCTTTGCTTGTAATAACAGCCGCACGGATCGATCGCCGCTTGCCGCGGTTGGTCCGTGGATGGGTAACCATCTTTACATACCAAGACCGCTCCGTGCCTCGGAAAGCACGATAAGCCGTGGTCCCGGCTGTCATTCGGGGATCTTTAACAGTCGTTACGGGTCGTCAGAAGCCCGGAAGTCTGACAAACAGTCTTACCAAGGGTGTCGTATTACCCAGTAACTAGGTTGTGGAGGTCAGATAGGCAGTCGCCCCATGTAAACTACTGCTATTCAGCTGCAGCCGATTTGACTGAAAGCCGACCTCAACATGGTAGAGATGACATTAGTTGAATAATTGTTATAAGCGACTTGAGGCTGGATGGATACATTTTTAGTTGCATTTAGTTTACATTTTTTAAGATATTTTATTTCTATTCATTTTGTTAACAAGTAAAATAAATATAATTTCATCACCACCCATGAAGCAAGTAGTTAAGACATAAAAAGAGTAACAAATCTTTTAAAAAAGTACATTACGTAACAGTTACGCAAATGTTGTAATTACAGTTTATCTCAACGAAAATGTGACAGCATGAAATCGAACGGTTTCAAAAAAATCACAAAGTAAAGAATCCTACAGGTTAGCATGTCAAAAGCAGCGGCATGTTTCAAAGTTTCAAATATCCTTTTACAAAAAAACGCGTATATGTCTTTCCGTGTTCCAAATTCAAAAAAAATCGTCGGAGTTTGCGGTGGCACTATCGAGACATCTATTAGTATGTTCGAGGCAAACTGTTTAAAAGCTACCGGACTTGGCTATGTCAATGTTTGTCCTCTGCAAAGGGACTTAAGAATGCGTCGGGGTGGGAAATTTTTGTTTTATTTCTGCAAATAATAAGAGTTTGTACTTAGTTTAGACTAGTGAGAGAAGTATTAGTGGCTTTCCTTTTAAAATATTGTACCTACGTACTAATTTTTAATTTAGTATCTACAAACGTTTCTGTGTTGAAAGTTACAAGTACCAATTTACAAAATTCATTCATAATCACATTGATTGGACTCTGACAAAATTAGCTATTAAAATAAAATCGTCAGAAGAAATTCAAAATGTATAATTACTTGTTTAAAAGTGATAATGAAAAGTGTTATTTTACACATAAATTAAAATTGACGGGAGGTTAATTGATACGAACAGATTAACTACATTCATAAAGTTACATAAGCTTCACATAAATTGTAATACGATTCGCAGATTCAAATATTAACTTTTTAGATTGAAAGTAAGTAAGACGACGAATACTGCATGGTTCAAGAAGCTTGCTTAACAAAAATAATCTAAAAGCCAACATTGTATGTCATAGCGCCACACAGCGGAGGTCCCAACCGCGTTCTAATCAGTTCTACACACAGAACCGCGCTTTGCCGCACCGCCGATATGTACACTCCTTTAAAACTTCCTCTAACCTAAAACCAAAACGTCGTATCTCCATACTTATGTATATAAACTTACGACCTTTTATTCTCAGGATGTAAGTACAGGACTAATGTTGTTTAGAGACTGCAGTGGTCAGACAAGACCACCGTGATGTGTTTACACCCTAAGCTTTTACAGATTAGTGGCTCAGTTGCTAGGTATTAAAATAACAATAACGTTATAATGTATGTTAAAGAGTTACGATGGTTTACGTACCGCGGCTTCGAAAATATTTGAAAAATTGTTCGTTGTTACAATAGGGGTGATGCCTGGGTAAAACAAAAGAAATTCTATTTAGTCCGAAAAAAAAATTTTGAAACGTATTTTTTGCTTTATCATATTAATATAAAATTACTTAGATAACACGCATTAAAGTTTGGGAGTAGACGTCATATGCAACATTTTAACTCAATGTTTCGCCGTAATCTTTTGATTATGTAGAGAAAAAAAATACGTGTCCAATATATTTTAATAATCTACATGTCGGACAAAAAAAATTGGTCATCATCCCTATAAAGTGGACCCCTTAGTACCTATAAAGCTTGTAATTTTATTACACCTAATTATCGAGACAAATCGAGTTAACGTTCCAAATTCGAAAAAAATCGTCGAGGTTTGCGGTGGCATTTGTAAGTTAAGGATCATCAGAAGTCCGAAATTCTGACACCAAGTCTTAACAAGGGGTAACGTATTAACCAGTAACTGAGTAGTGGAGCTCACATAGGCAGTCGCTCCATGTAGTATTACTGGTATTAAGCGGCATCCGGTTAGACTGAAAGCCGACCCCAACAGAGTTGGGAAAGGGCTAGGGCAGGTGATGATGATATCGAGTCAAATCGAGTGTTCTACTGAATATCATGACTTTAATTTTGTGCTTGCTAGAGTTGAATTTCTGGTCTCATAGTCAAAATCAAATCGTTTATTACAAATAGGCACGTAAAAAAGGCACTTATGAACGACAAAATTTGCAAAAAAATTGAATTTATTCTAGTCGCCCCTCCAAGAGGTAGTTTTGTATGGAGAAGAATGGGCAAGAAATTCCACTCGTTACTCTTTTAAAATGTTTTGTGTTTTGTACATTATATATTATAATTATATGTGAAGACCATGCACCTTGAATAAAATTACTGTACAAAAATAGGTAAAAAGAATTAAAAACGGAGCAATGACTGATAAATTAATTACGTGATAGATATAAGGTACAGTCAACAGCCAAAGTAGATGATCAAAATCAGAAATTCAATACTAATGAACGGAGTTCGCGTCGGAGCGTTCCGTAAAACATAACAAATTAAATTACTGGGATAATTAAAAAATTAGTATGATGAATTATTTGCCTCATGATTACGTGGCCTCAGTTTCATCATTTAATTTTTGATTTTAACTGTTCACTAGTTTTGAATTTTTTTTTTCACTTCTTAGTTCTGATGCGAATTGAGTTTATAACTTTTGGAGTCAAAACTGATCACGAATATATGGCAGCTGTACTAGTAGTTCATGTTTGGTATAATTTACAATCACATACTTTTGAATCACTCCGACGCCACACAGTTCTGACACGAACTCCGTTCATTAGTATTGAATTTCTGATTTTGATCATCTATTTTTGCTGTTGACTGTACTCGCATAATTATTTACAAACATTGTAAAATTACCTATACGATTTTCCTAAAATTTCAATAAGTAACAAACCAGTGTAAGAGTTAAAGTAATCACAGTATGTAAAATCAATGTCATAAAAATAATAAATTATACAATTAAAATTAGGAACCAGTTTGATTTTGTCTACACTCTAAATTGTCCTTTGGAGGACCAGCATGTTTCCAAGCATTCTTATCTTGGATATAATCCTCTAATTTATAATATGTTTGTTTACAAAGTGTGCTTTTAATATGAGTTTTAAAGTTTTGTCTGTTTTACCCATCATCATCCGCCTAGCCTTTTCCCAACTATGTTGGGGCCGGCTTCCACTCTAGCCAGATGCAGCTGAATATCAGTATTTTACATGAAGTGACTGCCTATCTGGCCTCCACAACCCAGTTACTGGGTAATACGATACCCCTCGGTAAAACTGGTTGTCAGACTTTCGGGCTCCTGACGACCCGAAACGACTGTCAAAGATCCATGAATGACAGCCGGAACCAACTGCTTAACGTGCTTTACGTGGCACGGAGAAGTCTCGATATGTAAAGATAGTCACACATCCACAGACCAACAGCGGCAAGCGTAACTTAACCTGATCGATCGATCCGTGCGACTGTTATTACTTAGCCACAAGCTCCTTGTCATTCAACTATTAAAACTCACCATGAACGTGATCTCCTATACTCACTCTCTTTATATATTTAGAGGTATGACAATATAGAACTGATCAATAATATTTTCGTTATCAACTTATTACAATCTCAACTATCCACAATACATAACCAAACACATATAAAATCGACCACGCTATCAACCTCGTAACATCGAAAAAATTGGTCCCACCCTTTTAATCAGACCAACCCCAGTAATGAAATCTGGGACGCCATTAAGGGATTAAAAATAATAACTACCCCATAAGCGGGGGTTGTGATTGGACATGAGGGTCCAGAAGACCCTCTTAATGAGCTATTGATATAATTTTGGGGGTTAAAATGGGAACAATATGTTCAAGAGGACATGGTTTGAAACATGCAAAATGGATTGTACATAAGTATTTGCCTCTGACAGACACATACCTAACTGATATTTATAAAATTAATTCAAAAGGAGTCCATTAGGTACCTACATGTGAAGAAATACTAGAGAAACTCAGTTCTGATATGGCTTAACTCCATTTTGTATTTGTGTTTCATCATTTAATAATTCTACTAGCTTTTGCCTGCGATACGCCCGCGTGGATTTCAGAAAACTATACGTTTTCAACCTTCCTCTTGAACACTCTATCTATTGATGAAAACCGCATTAAAATCCGTTCAGTAGTTTTTGAGATCATTGCGAACATACAGACAGACAGACGCGGCGGGGGACTTAGTTTTATAATACTCGTATGTAGTGAAATGAGAAGGGCTGCTATGGGACAACCGAATAGATTGATACGATGCTTTCAGATCTTATAATTAGTGCCTGTACAAACCGAGATGTTAAGTTGTATTAGTACAACAAAAATATACAAGGTCATTTAAATAATATTCCAAAAAAAAAATGGTTAATAATACCCTATCTGTAGAGTGAACAAAGTTGTTTACTGATGTTATACATTATTTTGCGTACTTGGCCAGCATCTATTCAAAAATTCCACGCTTCGTTTTTAATCACAGAACGTATGTACACCTCAGCAGCCTGTACAAATCCACGCCGCGTTATTAACACCCTGTATGTCCATCGTATTTAATAAAACGAGACACAGGAGCCATGAAATCAGAGCCAGCGTCCCCTGTTTACCAATTAAGAGTTTTTTGTTTGCGCCAAACTCGTCGGGTCAGCGTTTTTAATTCAAAATGTCGGAGGGAAGGTTTTCGATGACGCTTTTGCGATGAAAATAAAAATGGAAGTGCGGATTGAAAGGCTGGCACCGTTCGATTTTAGGATGCGTGGAGAATTTTGAGCTGAGGTATTCTAAAAATTAAAACAGACATGTTTTCAATTCCCATTTTGCCGCACGGCCTATTAAATATCTGCACGTAATGGGTGTTTTGAAAAAAACAGTCTTATTATCCCTGTGCGTGGAATTGTTATTTAATATATTGTAATGTCTAATATTCTTCTCCCAAGAGTGTTGAAATGAGAATTATTGCCTAGCGACTGATCATTATTACAATCTCATTATCTGCCTAGCCATTTCCCAAGTATGTTGGGGTCGGCTTCCAGTGTAACCACAGGCAGCTGAATATCAGTATTTTTCACGGAGCCACTGCCTATCTGACCCCCACAACCCAGTTACTGGGTACCCCTACCCCAACACGATAACCCTTGGTAAGACTGGTTGTCAGAATTTCGGACTCCTGACGACCCGTAACGACGTCAAAGATCCACGGATGACAGCCGTGACCAACGGCTTAACGTACTTTCCGAGGCACGGAGGGGTCTTGGTATGTAAACATAGTCATCCATCCACGGACCAACCGCGCCAAACGTAGCTTAACCTTATCGATTGACCCGTGCAGCTGTTACTACTTAGCCACAAGCGCCTCATCATATCATAGCAGCTAACAGAAGAATAATTACGGATCAGAGTAGTTACAATCTGTAAGTCCATATTTAGCTTCTTCCTCTGTCTTACGTTGAATACTTTTTAAAATCGATCATCCTCAACGTCAAAATTACCGACTTGCCTTTAGTATGGTCACAGATTAACCCTAGATTACTACTCTACGTCGCAGAGGCGCCTGCGTTTTTGATATATTGCTCTCTTTTTTTATCCTTCGCGCGTTATACAAACAACAATAATAATTAATAATTAATATTTAATTATATAAACAGTCAAAACATATCAATCATACTTATAGGTTTTGAATAAAATCATTAGACAATATGATGCGCCTCGCCGGCGTATGAGTAGTTTGTTTGTACGTCGCAACATGAGTAGTAATGTCGGGTTAATACGGATGGGACACTCCGCAGTTCAGGCCTATCTCACTGGGCCAATTTAGTAGGACTGCCGCGGTCAGAAGGTATAAGAGGGACGCGTTAGAAAGAGAGGCAACTTGTAGGTGAATAGAACTGTAAGTAATAAGCCTAAATTGCACTTTATTGTGTCGTAGCAATAGTCGCTTTTTATTCAAATGATTTTGCGGATTGTCCCATCTGTATGCCTTCCTCCCGACTTGCACCAACTCAAAGAAAATATGTTACTCCTTACTTTCGCCTCAACGCGTGTACGCAAGCACGTAAGTACAACTCACAAAGCGGTCTCTATACCTCTTAAGTCATGACGTAACGTATCGGCTGGCGCCCGTGTCTGTTAAATATAACCACGGTTAAGTCACAGGGGGATGAGCAGACGTCACCCGCTAAGCTTGTTGGCAAGAGTGCGTCACTGAGACTTGAGGGGTATAGATATAGAGATGATTATAATGAAAAAATAATAATAATAATAATACAAAGTGAAAAATAACTTTAATTTCGGAAGTCGATGTCTTTATAATTTGGTTTTTAGCCATCGACTTCTGAAATTAAAGTTATTTTTCACTTTGTAGTGATTTTTTTTTTTTTGGAAGTAGGTTGTTTTTTTGTTTTTTTTTTCAGTTTTTAGTTATGGTAGGTACCTTTTTAGTTATCCCATACCCATTCGTATACCACTATTTGCTGTTTAAAAAGCATTGACATGAAGTATTATATAACATTATCAACCTACACAAAGTGGATGAAATACGCATTAGATATCGAAGCTAACTGAAAAACTACCCAAGAAAAGTTAATAAAATATATGTGGGATCACGGCGCAAGCTTTCTCTATTAAATGAAAAAAATATTTTCAAAATCGGTTCACAATTGACCAAAATATTGATGAACATACTTACGTACACAAAAAAATACATAAAAAAATATATACAGTCGAACACATATAACCTTCTTCTATTTTAAAGTCGGTTAAAAAAAGGGCAACACCATCAATGCTGAGAAGAAATAAATACCTAACAACTCACTGCACATCGCTGAAACATTGTCTAAGTACGGAAATAACAAAGATGTTCCTCTATCTCCCTTTTTAGCAGGCTGAAGACACACTAAATTTATCCGATCACACTCGACGCAAACTCTCTACAGTTCCAATTCAAAAACGCATCCAAACCTTAAGATCTTGTCTCAAATGATCCTGGATTACCGTTCACATGCCTATCAATACACCACAATTCAAAACCAACCATCCGTCTTCAGTATAGAGTTGCTTTTCCTTTGAAAACTTTACTGAAGTCACTTTAACATCTCTATTGACACATGTGATGATTTTATGGCTGTAAGTTTATCGTCTAGTTATCTTAAGGGCGTTTGTCCACCGCAGCCGCCATAGAGAAATGATATTATTCGAACTGAACGTTATCGTTTGTCCACCGCGCTCGAACTCGGCGGTATGTTATGATAGACAAAACAAAAGCCCGGCGAACTGTGCCGCGCGTCGTTGCGACGGCAGTTTGTGACAGGATCAGACGTGTTTTGTATTGCCGGCCACATGTTTTGTATTGTCCGTCACAAGCTCGGACCGAGCTCTAGCGGTCACGCCGATCTACACGAAACTTCGGCGGCCGAGATAACAGCGCTCGGGTGACGGACGTGCAGTGGACATGCGGCTATAGTAAAAGTTTTTATTGCTACAACGATGCCGTCATCTCGTTCTCGGTGACGTCCAGGTGACGGATGCGGTGGACAAACGCACTATGAATACCTTTTGCTCGTGCCGTAATATGTTATAGCGTAACAGTTTCAGCGGATCTTATTTACTGAGATAATATTGGTTCCTTCCTGTTGTATCTTGGCACGGTTTTAAAACGTCATAAATTTTAAGATATTGGTCTATTGCTAACAATTCATAAGGGATAAAGCTGGAATTGCTTCCTGTCGTTCGCAGTTAAGGGGACTCAGACTAGCCTTTTCCCTACTTTGTTGGGGTCGGCTTCCAGTCTAACCGGAGGCAGCTTAATACCAGTATTTTACATGGAGCAACTGCCTATCTGACTCCACAACCCAGTTACTGGGTAATACGATACTCCTTGGTAAGACTGGTTGCCAGACTTTCGGGCTTCTCACGACCCGTAACGACTGTCAAAGATCCTCGAATGACAACCGGGACCAACGGCTTAATGTGCTTTCCGAGGCACGGAGGAGTCTCGGTATGAAAAGATGGTCACCCATCCACAGACCAACCCCGGCAAGCGAAGCTTAACCTGATGGATCGACCCATACGGCTGTTATTACTTAGCCACGAGCTCCTCTTAAGGGGACTACAGGACCTAAAGCGCGGTCACTGTCGGACTGCATAGAAAAGAAAGAGAAGCGCGATGACGCAACGCTGTTAATTTATTGCGAAATATGAAGCAATTATCTATTTACAAAAATCTATTGATTGGAGTAGAAAATTAAAACACTATGACGTTAATATGTTGCTTGTAGAATAATATAACAAAAAATCTGAACTATTGCATGTAGGATTAGTATGGTTTTTAATCGTTAAAAGAATTTTTTAGAGGTATATCCGTGATTTCTTTCTCTCGGATCAAATTAGTTGTATTATGTTTTCAACACATTATCTAACTAGCATATATCCTGAACAATATCATTTATACTTTCTGATTTTGTTTACTGCAGTAGATCGACTTTTAGGCATTATAAAACTTGCGTTTAGTTGCGTTTAGGTCCTGTAGCCTCCTTAAATACGGTGACGGTAAAGGTATTTTGTTTTCACTGCTTTCATGTTTTTTACGTCGTTTAGGATACCTACCAATCAACCATGATTAATATACAAATTCACAACAGTCATAAAGTAACAATTTGACATTGACAGCAGCTTTATGTCGTAGCAGTAAAAGCCATTTTCGCAGTTCAAGGGTTACCACTATTGTGCGGTCGCATGGTTCTTATGTAAAAAAGGAAGAGTAATTCTTTTCCCAGACTCGTTAGTTGCAAAAGGTAACTTCAAGACGATGGGCGACAGCATCTTTCTGTCTGCCAATTATTTCCATGAAGTTTTCACAGACATTGTTCCACTAGAGGCGCGTCGCGCCTGTCTGTGTGAGCCTTAACATCTGCCAAATATAATATATTACGACTTTTTCAAAATCATCATCTGCCTAGCCTTTTCCCAACTATGTTATAGTTGGCGTAACCGGATGCAGCTTAATACCAGTATTTTACATGGAGCGACTGCCTATCTGACCTCCAGAACCCAGTTACTGGGTAAGACTAGTTGTCAGACTTTCGGACTTCTGGCGACCCGTAGCGATTGTCAAAGATCCACGAATGACAGCCAGGACCAACGGCTTAACGTGCTTTCCGAGGCACGGAGGGGTCTCGGTATGTAAAGATGGTTACCTATATACTGACCAACCCTAACCTGATCATCGATCGACCCGTGCGGCTGTTATTACTTAGCCACGAACCGAGCACGACTTTCTCAAAATAAATCTCTTAATTCAAAAATTTATAATCATAAAATAAAATTCTGTTCATACAAGCGTGCCATCAAAATTGCAAATCTAAAAACGCAATTGCATCCAGTCCACACACAACACCCTATGTGCTCACCCCTGCAAGTACATGTGTACAGAAAGGATAGTACAAACACTATGGGGGTGTAATTCCATCATTCCCATGACAGCACCCCGAATTAAATTGAATTCATGGCCATCTCATGTCATCGCGGATGGTGCAATGCAAAATGGAGATAGTTAAATAAAAATACGTACACATTATGAATTCTGGCGCAAATCATGCAAGGTTACAGTTATGTCGTTTTTCGTGGTCTTGTAATGATAATTAAATAGAAATAAGTTTTATGCAAAGCTGGCAGCAATCGGTATGTGATGTTCAGACGTTACGAATTAGCCACATATACACACACATACATAAACTCACGCCTTCTTTCCTTGGGGGTAGGCAGAAATTACAGAACGCCACCTGCTACGATCTTTACATACTCCTTTTGCCTCGTTCATGTATCTGGTCATACACGCACGTCAGTTGCGAGTTATACTACGCAACTGACCTTTCTGAAGAACATCACCAATAAGGTTCTTGTATACGAATTAACCACTCACGTATAATCTCAGGAAAACCTTTACACTTAATAAAAGGGAACACCTGTAAATGATGGTACTCATTTTTAACAATGATCATGCAATTACCATTATAGACCTTACTAATACCTACTTCAAGTATATTTGAGAGAAGCTTCTAAGAAAAATATATATAATAATAATGCTGTATCTCTACGTTGACGTCGTCGTGGGGCTTGCGCGCTCCGAACTTTAGGTCTGTGCCGGTAGAGTTTACTTTTACCGGAACGGGTCTAGGATGAGGAGCCAGACCAAGAGAGATACAGAAACACGCAGAGCAGTTGTTGAGCAGTAGCGACCCCGCGGACCTTATCTCCCGGGGGAAATCTTGTCCTCATCTCTGGCTTGCCTTTATTGGGCGGCTGGAGTGGATATTCTCAAGAGCAAACGTGCTCGGAGGAAGGAAGTATTTCAATAAGGCGCTGGTAAGGATCTTGACCATACTTTCGGGATTGTCCTGATAGAAGTAGAATACCTCTCCACTCCTCAAGCACTTCAGGAAGTGTTGCCCCCTTGTCGCTACGTCACTATGTGCTAGCGGTCATTTCCGGGGGCCCATTATTGAGTGTGCAAGTCACTCCCTGCCATTTTATCCGTGTATAACATTGGTCAGGCAGTGGACATAGTTATTCCATAGTTCAAGTTACCCAATCCACTTTAGCCACCCAAACCCATAGCCCAATATGGTTTGTTTCCACGTACACAATAGTCCTGCACCAACCGGGGGTTGTCCTTGGGTGCAATTGCATAGTGCAGATAGGGATAATTGTCGGTTGGTGCCTCCTTATCATTTAAAATTATTTAAGGAGCCTCTGCGAGTTGGCTTCGGCTCCTCGTATGCCTTCCAAAGGTCCGGGACCCCAGAGTCCCAAGATTTATAGAAACATAATAATAATAATAACCTGGGACATTATTACATTACACATGGTCATCTGATTCCAAACTAAGCAGAGCTTGTACTATGGAAACCAGATAAGTGATAATTATACTACATAGACTACTTTTTTTTATATGTATCTAACTTCCTATAAAGTTTATAGGAAGGTTTAAAGGATAGCCTTTAGGTACTATCGACAAAACGGACGCCCTAAAGTTACTTTTTGTATACACTGATTCATTTAAGAAACCCTGCTCCTATGGTTCTTTGTTTTCGTCCAACAATAGAAAGTCAGAACGGCACAAAATATTTGCAAAATTGTTTCAAATTTGGAACGGCCTGGCGTTTTTCGATGGTACGTATTTCTAAACTGTCTTTCAAAAATGTGACACGATATTTACATG
The DNA here is from genome assembly GCA_948252095.1 of Dicycla oo. Taxonomy (NCBI): domain Eukaryota; kingdom Metazoa; phylum Arthropoda; class Insecta; order Lepidoptera; family Noctuidae; genus Dicycla; species Dicycla oo. Next base: position 20,605,089 of record OX411726.1, on the reverse strand, counting down.
TTACCTTTGGCATAAAATCATTCACCAAAATATGACATAGGTACTATGCATAGCCTTTAGTAATCCTCTTGCTAAGTGCACTTGTCAATACCGACCATGGGGCACACACATTCAGCGATCTTTTCAAATATTGCTCACAAACTTTAAAATGCCCAAAAGAAGGCACTTTGAACTTTATCTTTAATAGCTGTAAAGTTGGGATTCGATGAAGAATTTTTTGGACGAGGGTAATTTAAAAATGTTCTGATAGTTTGCTCGGGAAAAGGACTGCAATTTTGTAATGCTGATGCTAAAGTGCACTTTGACAATACTGAGGGGTAATTATTACTATTGTAGAGGAGTATATATACTCATCTATGTTATCGTCCGACGATGGGAAGATTTTTAATAACGCAGTTTTTTGCTCATTTTTGTTTTGTATAAGGGCGAAAATACACATGCCTGTAGCTAGTACAAAACCATGCAAGTAGCGGGCAGGCTATTGTGACATTGACCAATCAGAAATTGTTATAGCACACGTCGTGTCACCTGCCAGCTACTTGTATAGTTCTTAGCAGCTTTGTAGTTTACAGGCATGTATATTTTCGCCCTTTATGTCAATAGATAGATATTGTTGATAGTACTTAATCAGATTGTATGAACTGTTTTTCAAATGGAACTTTTGAAATAAACGTCTGTGAAAAACGGGCAGAATAAAAGGTGGAATCAATCAATCAATCAACTCAGCCTATCGCAGTCCACAGCTAGAGACAGGCCTCTCACAGACTGCGCCACAACACCCTGTCCTCCGCCTGCCACATCCAGTCTGTCCCAACCATCTTCTTAAGGTCGTCGGTCCATCTACCTGGGGGCGTCCCACACTACGTTTGCCGATACGCGGTCTCCACTCCAGGGGCGGCAGTCTCGACATTCGTAACGATAGCTTTACGAATGAAATCGCTCGCTAAGTCCTAATGGAGCACTAAGACGGTCGAAATTGCTTGACAAGCACGAAAAAACCATTTACAGTTTCAAACCAGTTGCGGCGAGAACCGTTTTTTTATTTAATCATGTTCTCCAATTTTCCTCGTTATTCAAGGTTAATTTGAAGTGGCCAATATGTTTCCATGTCTTTGAAAAAACCTAACTATTACCATTTTGCCCGTCTAGGTACCCCATTAGGACTTAGCGAGCGATTTCAGTCGTAAAGCTATCGTTACGAGTGTCGAGACTGCCGCCCCTGGACTTGTCTGCTCCACTGGCCATCAGTCCTTCGACAAACATGGTCAGCCCACTGTCACTTAAGCTTGCTTACTCTGCAGGCTATTTCGGTAACTGCGGTTCTTATCCTTCAAATACACTCCGAACATAAACTGATACAGAAAACAAATTCTTCTGCCTCGGAATTCTTTTCATGTTAGATGACACGATTACAAAAATACTAACAAAAATGAGGCTTAATACCAAAAATACATAACAAATCAAAATACAAAAGCCAAATATCCTTCAATTCAACCATACTCAATCAAAAATTGATCAAACCGACTCTTTAGGCAAATTAAAACGTAAAATATTGAAGTGGAAGTAAGAAAACGAACGATTAAAGTTTACACAGCCATTAGCCTTGTTTGGGGCCTTCACGACTCGCTCTAAGAGGCCCGGCAGCTACGGAATTAAATGGCAATCGATTACAAGTAGCACCAGGCTATTGGGGAAAATTAATTGCACTCGCTGTAAGGGCAAAAGATTTGAAACAAAATAATAATAATATACCAAGAACGATGCATAAACCTGCAGGGCAGCATGTGGCGAGCTGTTGTGCAGTAGCGACCCTTCGGCCTCTATCTCCCGGGAGTAGTCTTGTTCTTCAACCCTGGCTTGCCTTTATTGACTGGCTGGAGTGAACACTGACGAGGAACAGAGCTCCCACCTCTTTCTTGGCTTTATTGGCCGGCTTGAGTGGAGATTCGCAAGAGCAAACGTGCTTGGAGGAAGGAAGTATTCCAGTAAGATGCTGGTAGGGATCTTGACTACTTCCGGGATTGTCCTGATAGCCGTGGAATACTTCTCCACTCCTCAAGCACCTCAGGAAGTGTTGCCCCCTTGTCGCTACGTCACTATGTGCTAGCGACCGTTTCCGGGAGCCCATTATTGAGTGCGTAAGTCACCCCCTGCCATTTTATCCGTGTATAATTCAACCGTCCCTATTAACAATGTCGGATATACATTTTTACCAATATTCACTTTTTTAAATAAATCGGATTAAAATTTTAAAAAAAATTCTTCACTATCAAAACAAACTTTGTACTGAGGGCAGTTCAAAGTTTGCCCTAACGATAAAAAAGAATCTTTATGATATTAACAATGTCAGTTCTGCGAAAAAGACCACTGTTCAGTAGGGACTAAACAGTAGTCTCCCTGCAGAACCGACATTTTTAATAGGGACCGTTGAATTATATAACATTGGTCAGGCAGGGGACATAGTCCTTCCATAGTTTAAGCTACCCAATCCACTTTAGCCACCAAAACCCATAGCCCAATATTTTTTCTTTCCACGTTCTGCAATAGTCCTGCACCAACCGGGGGTTGTCCTTGAGTGCACTTGTATAGTGAATATAGGGATAATCGTCGGTTGGTGCCTCCTCATTATTTAAAATTGTCTAAGCGGCCTCTGCGAGTTAGCTTCAGCCCCTCGTACGCCTTCCAAAGGTCCGGACCTCAGGGTCCCGAGAAATGTCAAAAATAATAATAATAATACCATTTATATTTATTAATTTATTTAAAAGATACATAATATATTTTTATAAACAAAATTTTGTATTAGTGGATAAGGCAAATAAAAGTCGAAAAAACATATTATTTATTTCCTTTGTATCCCATAAAAAAACAGGTTACCACAACTATCCCACAACTTTGCAAAAAAAAATCTGCAGCATCCAATCCTCCCACCATACCGCGACCCCCAAGATCTAAAGAAGGAAATATCCTAATTAAATATGGATGCAACGTAATGAGTTATGCAAATATTGTAGACGGTGGCTAACGATTGGAGAGTAAGGGGGGAAGCACCCCCATCGAGGGTGTAAGGCGGGGAGATAGATACTTCAGTTCGACAGTACTGTCGGACGAATCATTTCAAGTATTTACTTAAACAATCTTTGGTATGCTTTCTTAGAAAATTATATTGAAAGGGTTACTCTGAATTACTTTGTTTGCAATATTTTTAGGGGTAAGAGTTTGCGATTTGATAGAATTCTAAATGGTGAAATCAAATTAGAGGGTAGTTGGAAGTTTTATGATGGGATAGTTTTGCCCGCGGATTTGCTTGGAGGTTACAAGTTTTTGGACTATAGATGCTTAGTCTCTGTTTTTAACCGACTTCCATAAAGGACGAGGTTATGGTTCGACATTATTTTTTTTTCTTTTTATGTATGTCCACATTGTCCACCGATTTCTTGTCAATTTGTCACCAAGTCAGAACTCAGATTCTGATTTCTGGATTCTTTCTTATCAGTAAGGAGATCCCATGATAATCGAGGGAAAAAAAAACCACAAATTGTATAGGCAAACCTATATTGATTTGGGTATTTTTTTATAGTAGCTCGTGCATTTGCTCTCGGTGAAATGCAACTGATGATGAAGACCACAGACACAACTACTCAAGTTGTAGTTTAGTATTTTACGGGTTGCCATTTGATTACTTTAGTATGGTTGCTAAGCAATTTATGCTCGTCATAATGATATGGTGAAGTGGAGCTAATGGTGACTTCACTATCACCTGCAGTGCTATTCTGTACAAATCTCACCGTGAAAACTTAATTGAGGTGAGCGTGGAGTGAGCTGTCAGTAGTGTCAATCCCTAGCGTCAGATGGAATGACAGCTCACTTTACCTACCTACGTTTTCACGGTGAGATTTGTACAGAATTGACCGGCAGTTCTCCTGATTCTTACTAGGAGAACTATTGAAAAATATTTTTAACGTCCTGGCGTCGGGAAAAACAATATTTTGTAAAAGATGGTGAACAGCTAATATTATTATTAATTAGGTTATTTTAAATTTGATAGTGTGTTGAAAACATAATATGACTATACGATATAAAAAAAAATCACGAATATACTTCTAAAAATTTCTTTTAACAATGAAAAATCATACTAATATACCTACATGCAATCATAAAATAGGTACCTATACCGTCACGGTGTTTAAGGGGGCTACAGAACCTAAACGCAAATTTTATAATGGCTAAAAGTATATGATCTACTGCAGTAAAAAAAAGCTGAATATATGATATTCTTTAGGATATACCTATACTATTTGGATAGTGTGTTGAAAACATAATATTACTATTTTGATATAATAGACAAAATCACGAAAATACCACTAAAAATTTCTTTTAACGATTAAAAACCATAGATGCAATCATTCTGATTTTTTGTCAGATTATTTTACAAGCACTATATCAACGTAATAATGTTTTATCTGTTTAGTCCAATCAATAGATTTTTTGTAAATAGATAATTGCTTCTTATTTTGCAATAAATTACCAGCGTTGTGTCATCACACTTCTTTTTCTTTTCTAGCAGTTCCGACAGTGACCGCGCTTTAGTTTCTGTAGCCCCCTTAAGCCAAAGAAAAAACACACCAATTTAATATTCCGTAAAACTCCAACAAATTATGATGAAGGTGCTATATTTGCATTTTTCTGTGCTCAGTACCTTAATGCGAAATTTGAAGAAAAACTGTTTTGTTGTTCGACAACAAAACATTTTACACAAATTACTATAATGTAAGCCGCCAGTTGGGCAGGCAAAGTTTCTTAAGTGGCCAACATTTATAAATTATTTAGTAGGTAGATGTTGTACTTTTTGGGGCTATGTTTGTTTAATGGCTTAATATTGTTAATCTTACAAGGAAGAAATATTAGGAAAATGATTGTGATGAAATTTAATCGATGCAAATTGTAATGTTGTTCAAATCGTCTTTGTTGACTGATGAGAACAGAGACGGTTTCGATCAAATGTAACGCTCACTTCTTCTCCCCAGCTAAAGCACTAGGAAGTGTTGAAGGACGGGCGTTTTGGGGGACTGTCTTATGTAATTTTGACGTTCAAAAAGTGCTGATTCTCAGCCTAGTTTGAATAAATGACTTTTGTTTTTGATTTTGATTTTTTAAGAGCGGGAGCAAACCAAAATTGCCATTGGATTTTTCATGGAATTGACAAGACTTTGGTACAAAATAAAAATAATGTGAGTAACTACACAATATTTCCAAACTTTTTGTGGTATAGAAACATAAAATAATAAAATCTCGATAAAAAAAAAAACGCCACGAATCGCTCTAATAATCTCGCATTTTCAAATTTGCTAATGAGGGGGCTTGTGGCTAAGTAATAACAGCCACACGGGTCGATCGATCAGGTTAAGCTATGCTTGCCACGGTTGGTTCCTGGAAGGGTAACCAACTTTACATACCAAGACCGTAACTCGGAAAGCACGTGAAACCGTTGGTTTCGGCTCTCATCTTTGACAGTCGTTAACAGGTCGTCCGAAGCCTGAAAGTCTGACAACCAGTTTTACCCAGTAGCTGGGTTGTGGAAGTCAGACATGCAGTTGCTCCATGTAAAATACTGGTATTCACCTGCATCCGGTTAGACTGGAAACCGACCCTAACATAATTGGGAAACAACAGGATGAAATTTTAATAATTATTTCTATCAATACAAGGCAAAAAAAAATGGCTGACTTTTGTATGTTTAGCCAAAAACAAAAACGACGAAAAGGATCATCACTAATATGCTTACACGCACTAATTGTCAGTTGAAGTAAAGTTTGAGGTAAAGGGCTTCTAAAACCAATCTAATTCATTTGTTTTAATGACGTGTCAGGAGGATGTAGACTGCGATATGTGGCATACTATCTACAACTGCCTAACCCATTGGGGTTCCAGGCATGATGTTATTTTATGGTATGTAAAAGCAGTCTGAAACAAGTGCAACCTTTTCCATCAAATACACAGATCCGCGGCCATAACACTATCACTTCAATCAACGAGTTATTCCTTCGAGTTCCACATAAAAAAACCTCATACTCAGAAACTATAAACTTTAAAAGTAAAAAACAAAGTAAAAGACAAGTGCGAGTCGGACACCCATGCGAAGGGTTAAGTAATATTTAACACTACATATTTTATTTAAATGCTTAAGTTTAAATTTTATTTTATTTTGATTATTTGTTGTTATAGCGGGAATTGTTACATAAATACTGCGAAAATTTCAAGTATCTACCTATTACAATTCAAAAGATACTGTAACGATTAAAAGATACAGATGGACGGACGAACAGCGAAACCGTAACAATAGAGTCCCGTTGGCACCCTTTGGCTACGGAACCATAAATACAAAGTAAAAGGTCAACAATTTACTTAATTAAAAGATGGCGACTTTATTAAATATAGTGCAATATAGATAAATGACGCAGACAAGCAAGTTACAGTTGTAATATAATAAATAGCTGTAAGGTAAATAAAATGAGGACGCAAGGTGGACTGACATGGAGAAGTACAATGATATTATAAGTAAAAAGACGTAGATAGGTTATACAAGCTCCGCAAGTGACACGTCAAAATGTGGCTAATTAGCCACATTTTCGTCGTCTTGTCTCTTTTTCGCTCCCGATAATTACGACATGCCGTCCTACTTCCACGTGCCACCTAATAGTTCGACATTGTGTCGTTTTTGAACATCGAATGTTGGGTAAGTAACCTATCTACGTCTTTTTACTTATAACATCATTGGAGAAGTAAGAATAAGTGTATTTAGGGCCGGTTTTTTGATCCGTATTTAACTCAACTAATGGTTGAATTTTGGCTAAATGTGAAAGGCTAAACGTGAATAAATTATCATGAATGTATTCATATTAACTCATTTATGTTAAAAATAGTAACTAATGACATTTACGCAAACACATTTAGCCAAAATTCAACCATTAGTATTAAGCCATTGGTTGACTTAACTACGGATTAAAAATCTGTCCCTTAGATCTGTGTTCACCAACATTCAAACCACCAGTTAGCTATTTAAACAGTTGGTTTATGTCAAATTTCCTAATAAAAGAACTGATTAAAAATCTAAACAGCTGTTTTAAATTTGGTGAATCTTAGTCATTTATTTAAGTATCAGTTGTATGTAGTCTGAGACTTTTACTTATAAATACCCTTTTGTGTAATGGTAGTGTCGTTAGAGCAGATAATTTATACTTAGATGTTTTGTAGGTGAGACAAAATTGGAGATGCTCGACTTATTATTTACAGTTTTCGATACCTCAAAATGAAAAACGGAACTCTTATAGGATCACTTTGTTTTCCGTCTGAAAGTCTGCCTTTCTGTCAAGACCCTTTTTCTCAGGAACCCGTAGAGGTATCAAGTTAAAATTTATAGCAAATACTAGGGTCAATAGTCTTTATCAGCTGTGAAAATCCCCAAAAGGAAAAAGGAACCCTGGCAGGATCACTTTGTTGTCCGTCTGTCGGTCTGTCAAGACCCTTTTTCTCAGGAACGCGTACAGGTATCAAATTGAAATTTATACCAAATACTTGGGTGTATGACCTCTATCAGCTGTGAAATAATTAAACTTGTAAGTTATGACGCGATCAAAAGATATGGCCGTTTATGTCGCATAATTTGCGATTTCACAAGGGAATCAAAACCTATAGGGTACTTCCCGTTGAATAAAATCATGAAATTTGGCAAGAAGCAAGATCTCGCAGCACAAATTAAGGAAAAAGTTCGAAAATTGTTAATTTGTAGTCTTGTCATAATTTTGCAATTGAAGAATTGACCGTGACGGATATCGACGTATGGGAGAACATGTTTTTCAACTACAATGTGAAGTTTGTTCTTGGAATAAATTCATCCCAACTACGGAACCCTTCATTGTGCGTGATCCGACATGCACTTGGCCGGTTTTTCTAAATTAGACTTAATAAAGTCTGATTTAAGCCCACGTTCCACTATGGGATATAATGTAACTTATATCTTATAACTTACATCTCGAGATATGGATTAATATCGCTCACCGTACTTTTAAAAGGAACCGTTTCCACTCAGATGCATTACATCTCAGATAATATACATTACATCTCAAACTATAAATATTTTTCGACCGACCGAGCGATACTTTTCATATATTATTAATAATAATAGTTAGTTTGTGTCTATCATTACCTGAGTGACCTTGTCCGTATGCTCATTCCCAAACCATATTATCACTACGTATTTGTTTGTACTGTCGAGGCTATCTAGCAAAACAATACTTATCCATTTTGTTTGAAGATCGATTTTGTTTGTGAACGACGCGTGCGGCGTGATCCAATGGCGAACGCAAACTGGACAAAGATATACAGGGTTATTTGTAAAACACCAGCAACCTCTTAAGGGGTCATTGTACTCATCATTATGAAAAACTTTTACTATAGGACCAAACCTGAAATCGCGAAAAAAAAAAATCAGCTGTTCAGTACATTTTGACGAATTATGCGAACATAAATGTACTGAACAGCTGATTTTTTTTCGCGATTTCTGCTTTGTTCCCATAGTAAAAGTTGTTCATAATGATGAGTACAGTGACCCCTTAAGAGGTTGCTGGTGTTTTACAAATAATTCTGTATATCTCACAGTGTGAAGGCCAATCGCGGGATATAATATATATTATATCCCATGGTGGAAAGTGGGTTTTAGAAACGGTGCGATTTAACTGCCTGTATTATATCATAAGTTGAAGCAACAAAGCCCACTTGCACGTTTAGTAATAAATTAATGTAGAGTTTATAAACTCGGAGTTAAGTAATTAACATTTTAACACTTATAGGCATTGCGCCACTAAGTAACACCGGGTTAACCTGACATTAGTGTTTTTGAGTTGGAAACATTGCAGTTCAATTGACGAAACATAGAATAGAATTGCAATATCATTGCCCTGCTATTATGTAATCCGACCAAAAATGAATGAACGAACAATGAACGAAAATTGTATACCGTACCCACCTCTTTCACTAAGTAGGTACACTAGGCACATTGCGATACATAATACTTTCTTGTCTTTGAATTTTATAACATGTCATTTCATTTTAATCGTATTGTATGTGGTTTTCATGGAGAAATTTTAGTTTATTGACTGACGAAAACGTTAAATTAGGGAAAACATGTTTTTTTTTTTCATTTGTATTTATTTTCATATGAGTTCTTGAATATATTACCGATAGGTGTAGTATCGAATTTTCACTTACTATCCTTAACATCGAACAATATACTCGTAAAATAGCGGTACCTCATAACGTCAATTTATTTTGACATTACTTACATTAATCCAGAGTTTAGCGACCTAAAGCGGGTTGCAGACCAAAAACTAAGCTAAGATTTTCATACTCGTGTGCAGACCGCAAACTATGCATAGTTATTAGTGCAAGTATGAAAAACTAGACCAGCTATGTGAGCTAAGCTAAACTAACTTAGCTTAGTTTTTGATCTGCAACCCGCTTTACTCTCTCTCGGTGGGTTAAATATTTAGAAGTTTAACTCTAGGATTACCTCTAACTCTTGGTGGCCGAGATGATGAATAACCCTGAATTAGCTGAGTTATTTGTATAACACATGAACGAACAAGTGGGCCTAGTTGCACCGTCTAAACACTCCTTAGTCGATGTAACTCATTAGTTGCTTTATTTTGATTGTATGCCACAGACAAGTAAATAAAGAACTTTACAGATGTACGTAGTTTTTAATGCCATACAAAACACGATCAGACTCATTTCTGTATTCAATATTGTAGTCTATAATTATAATATTAAACATCTTGTGATCATTAACTATTTCTAACTATTGGAATCGATTTTTGAAGACGTTTTTTTTTTAATAAGTAGTTACTGTGAAAGCCTCGAAAGACCTTTACTAATTTGGTACCGATAACTAATTAAATGATAAACTAACTCGCGTTGAACTCTGATATATTTTATAAGACTTTACAATATCTCTATTTAAGGTATCTAAGCCGAGGGCCGGGAGTCTCTGTAACGTATCCCTGGAACAAGCGCTAGAAAAAAACCCCTTTATTCAAAAGTGACCATTCGAATGTCAAAGATAATGCCATACTGATCTACTCAGGTATAAATTTATACTATTAATTCACCTTATTATTTTGCTAACACATGAGAGTAAGGAAAATAATAAGCTTTATTTTGTAAAACGGTCCGTGATGTGCAGTGGCGTGCACAGAGTTTTTAGACAGGGTAGACAGAAAATTTTAAAAGCCAAAATACTTACTGCATATTGGTTTTGGTTCGTCGTATAATGACGTAGGTAATAGCCACCTCAAATATCCATACATTGACTGATTTTATAGACATATCAATCCTTTAGTTTGTACTAATGGCAAATCCGGTGTACAACGACCTTTTACAATCACTTGTTTTTTATCACCGAATGATAGTTTTGAAAACGCATCATTTTTTATTTTCTCTATACACACACCACCTGAACAACTTTCACAGTGAATATTATCCATTTTTCACAGTATTATCGACGTTAAACTCTTTAAATACCAATTATTATGGCTCACAAAACAAATCAAACACACAATATGGCTACTAAACTACGAGTAAGTCACAAACTCGGAGATAGTGCAAAAAATAATACGACAAAAAAGAAATAGTGTAAGTTACTATGCAATATAAATGAAACAATGCCACTTTTTAAAATAGTTGTATAGCTAATTTCGGTTCGGAAAACATCGGATAATTTCGTAATTTGTCGTGTTGTGAAAAAGACACTGCCTATTCTGTACGGTTGTGTGCGTTATTGTGACATTGTGTGCTACGTATTTATAGGAACGCACACCCATTCAATCCGCATGACCACGATAGCACACATATAAACATTTAGACCCGAATAGTTTGTGTCTTTCCCGAGGCACTCCTGGTACTCAGGTCGTCGCGGCGCTAGTGCCGCGCGCAATGCCACAATACAATACTGAACGAGCTTGCTTGGAGCGACTGTTTGTTGATTTTTTTTGTTTATTGTTAGTAAGTAGGTACTCGTCGGACTCGTAGATAAAATAATAATAGATATCAGAACAAGATTATACTGAATTAGGTAGGGTAGGCAGTGTCTTTCTGTCTTTATGAAACGCACGCCACTGGTGATGTGTACACCCAACGAAGGGACTAAATTAGTTCCAAACCAAATACTTTAAAGAGCCGTCGAAACTTTCATATTCAATCGTTGAATGGAAGCTTAGGGGTTCAAAGTACCATTGCCGTAAAATTCATTAGGAAAGGGTTCTATACGTAAAAATATACATAAGTATAGCTACGTCTAAATATTTTTCACTTAATTATGAAAATAGATAATGAGTTTTATTACGCTCGATACTTTTTTAAAGTTATGGTAGTTAGTAGTTATTATTTTGCTAAGGCTTTCTTGTAGTAAACATTTTAAATATTTTGCGTTATTATTAACTACCTGTTACCCGCGAATTCGTCTGCGATCCAGGATGAATAGTAGCCTATGTCATTCTCCATAATCTACCCATGTGCTAAATGTCATCCAAATCCGTTAAGCCGTTTTAGCGTGAAAGCGTAATCAACAAACAAACACACTTTCGCTTTTATAATATTAGTTAGGAGGATGAAGAACCAGTCTATTGACACTCTAGACTCTCAAAATGTATTAGGTAAGTACATAATAAAAAAATAAACTTAACACACGAATAAAGTTTCTATAATAATATAATGCATGCAATAAAATAATGCAATCTCGAAAGTCACGTGGCGCCATCTATCATGAGAACGTTATTGTTGTTTTCCTCGGGAACAGTACTTTTTTCGGCATGAAAGGTACCCATGACCGCGTCTGTACACCTGACAATGTATATGCAAAATTTCAGAATGATCGGTGCAGTGGTTTATGCGTGAAAAAGTAACAAACCAACAAACAAACGTACTTTCGCATTTATAATATACCTATGCTAAGATTATTCTCGTGTTATTTAACCCAAACTCCTTAAGATTTTCTAAATGTTCTGACATTTTCAAAGTTCAGATCAATCTCAACTTTTATATAACATTTTTAACAAACAGATAGTTAATTTCTCTACATTTTATTTGAAAAATACGCAGTAGGTACCTAGCCGAAAAGTCAACCTATACTCAACAAAAAAAATTTAAACCCCAACAACATGTTACAAATTAAATGATAAAACCTAACACAAATTAACACATAAAACTCCAAACAAAATTAAAATACTTCATTCATATAATCTACGACCACCATTTTTAATCTTAACCCTTAAACCCTAAAACGCGACGTTACATTTTAATAAAATTCTTTAGCAAACATTAATGAAGTCGGGTACTAAACAAGCACCGCTATTGTGGCGCTGGCGTCGCCATTATGATTTTAACCGAGATAATGCACGGGAAATGACGGCAAAAGAAATTTAATTCGCGTAACGATGAAAGGGTTATATAGGGTCGGCTTTGATAAATAAAGCGGAGAGACCCCGAGGATATTGCTGGCCCCTTTTTTGCTCTACATATTGATATTAATGCTTGTGAATTTTGACAAAATTGCACGTAAGCCTTTGTGTTTTGGGGTTCGGCTTGATTTTTTATGGCTGGCAAGCCCGTTGTCTCGTTTTGCGTAAATGAAATATTATGGTTGTCTTTTTGGAAGCGCGGCAGTTTAGGGTTATGTACTTTTTATATCAAAATGTTACAGGTCGTGTAAGTATTGTAAATGTGGATGATAAATTTTGATACGATGTATATTTTTATTTATTGTTTTGGTAAGTTGAGAGGATAATCTATTATAATATCAAATAACTACGTATTATGCCTAGTTATAATGTCATATCTAAAACCGGCCAAGTGCATGTCGGACTACGCAAAATGAAGAGTTCCGTAGTTGGGATGAATTTATCCCAAGAACAAACTTAACATTGTAGTTGAAAAACATGTTCTCCCATACATTCCAATTGCAAATGTAAGTTTGTATGCACAATATTGAGAGATTTAGCATTTTATTTTTAAACCATAGACTTCTTATAAGTTTTCCTGTAATCTAGGTATAGGTATGGAACTATTTTTTGTATTTTTTTCAAAATTTTTGGCTCAGTACTTTCGAAGATGAGGGGCGAATGGTCAATTTTCGTCTATTTTCTTAAATAACTTTAAAACAATTTATTTTAAAAGTAAAAACAAAAATAAATTTGGCACCCTCACAGTAAGCCCTTTCATTTGATATATCACACGGTACGTTTGCAAAACCTTTTTTTAATTTCTTATTTGCCCCCAAAATTGACCGCCATATACAAAATCATTTATTTACGTTACACGTCCGTATTTGGGTCACAGAAATTCATATGTGTACCAAATTTCAACTATATCGGTCCATTACATTCGGAGCAAATTGGCTGTGACAGACGGACAGACAGACAGACACACGAGTGATCCTATAAGGGTTCCGTTTTTCCTTTTGAGGTACGGAACCCTAAAAAGTAACATCTTATTTTACACATATATAGATACTATGTTTTATTAGGTACATCCTCGCGCTCATTCTAGGTATGTCATTGAAAAACGCAAAATGTTGAAAGCCAATAAGATTCCTTAAATATGGAAACCATATAATAATAATATTATACCCACAGAGACTCATTACAAATTTAACCCTAAAACTGCTACATATCAATTTCTTTACCTCCCCTAAACTTCCCAAAACCCGCATGCTTTTAGTCCTTACCGTCGCATAAATCCCAAAAGTGTGGCAACTCTCAACATGTCCGTATCAGATACTTCATTAATATTTCGCCATCATCCCGGTAATTAAGCAGGGGCACCGTCGCAGTTGAAGGGTTACGTAAATATTACGGATTCAATATTCATCTCGGTGAATCTTTGTCAGTTTAACAAAGGTTTTTGGGGGTGGCAACACTATTTTGGAAGGGATTTCGGGTTGTTGTTTTGGTCCATGGAGACGAAAATGAGGACGGGATATTAAAGGGTTAATTATTATTTATTATATTATATATAGTTTGTGTACAAATAAAATAGCGCGTGAAAATATTTTCCGAAATCAGAAATTAGCTTTCAAATATCTTTTTACTAATGAAAATATGATAGAAAGCAGTTATTTTCTTTTACAAATAGATTCACTAAAATAGTCTACTTCTTTTCGAGTTGACGGCAAAGGTAAAAATATTGTATAAGTGGCATTTTTTACGTCCTCAGGAGTGCAGCTGTATAGGCACTTTGGACACTATGGGACAAGGTTTGGACGAGAGCACCGCATTCGCATTCTGTCGCTTGGGACAATAATCCCCCATTTCGCTAGATTGTGCTTGTAGCGGCCTGCTTGTAGGATATAGTGGAGGTCTGCCCGGCTTGGGCGGAGCACTGCCGCGTCCTCGCGGAGGCGATCTCTCGCGTCCGGCTCTGGTCCAGGCCATGGTACGGAACGAGAGTATATGGGAACCATCACCTCCTTCTACGAAGCGGTAATGCTCGCGAAGGAGGAGGCGGAATGCGTGCGGGAGAGACAATATTTACAGACCAGCTGGCGTGGTAGGTAAAGATACTGCCTATCACGCCGTAGGGCGTAGGTTCGATTCCCATCCAGGACCAACATTTGTGTGCATAAACATGTCTGTTTGTCCTGAGTCTAGAAAAGAATCTATATAAGTATGTAAGGTAAGGGGAGGTATATTGGTGATATAAGTAATTTGGTGATATTTTTTAAACAGAATACCACAGAGTTCCCTATGCAAGCACATTCAAGAGACAGCGCTAGCGAGTTGTTACGAGTGTGAGGAAGACAGATATATATTACGCGCTTCACTGCATCGTTCCCGCGTTTAGTAAACAAACTTTTCTGACAATCGTGAATCAGTGGCGCCATTGCTTAGCGAATGTGGGCTATGTTTACGTATTTCGGTAAAATTAATAGATTTAATTGGTGTTTGACTGATAAAACTTACTAAAATCGTTCAATAAACTAACGATTAATAAAAAACAGCTGTAGTGAAGTCGTGATTCAGTCAAGGTAAGTTTTTATTCCTTAAGTTGTGTCGGTTGTTTCTTAGTGTTTTTGCCAATATTTTGGATTAGATTTTGAGAGGTTAACTTTAGACCTATTTTACGCTTGCATTTAAAAATATACTAGAGAAGTCTATTATAGAGTTTGAAAGGTATTATGATAAGGAATTCGTGAATGTATTTTATTTTGAATTTGAGCTTAGTTTTTTTTTATCACCAAATTACCTGTACAAGGATTTTTGATATCACCAAATAACCTATTTTTTTTTGTACCTCTAGATTGGCAATGGAGAAAGAGAGTAAATATAGAAAATATAACCAGCAGCAACTTCAAAAAGCCGTCAGTTTAGTAAGAAATGAAGGTAAAACCATTTATAAAGCTGCTAAGGAAGCAGATGTCCCATGGAGCACCTTAAAGCGTTACCTAGGGAATGAAGAGGATTCTGTACGAAAAATGGGGAGGCCTTATGCATTATCTTGTGACTTAGAGTTGACTCTTTACAATTATATTGTAGAAATGCAAGAATTGGGTTTTGGGCTTACTGTTTATCAAATTAGAAAATATGCCTATGATCTTGCTGAAGTGGCTGGACGGGAGAACTTCTTGCCATCAGCTAATCGCGTTGCAAGCAAATGGTGGTGGAATAGCTTTAAAAGTAGGTACAATTTATGCTTACGTGTACCAGAAAATCTTTCAGCCTATAGGGCTTCTATGGCTAATGAGATCATGATCGAGGACTTCTTTTCGAAACTAGATGATGTTCTTACGAAACTCGCTATCAAAGACAAACCACATCTAATTTGGAACTGTGACGAGACTGGGTTATCATATGTAGTTAAACCATCTAAAGTAAAAACGTACTTTTTTCCAATTCCAGTAACAAGGAATTGGAAAAAAGTACGTTTATAAAAGATCCTACGCTGAGCGAGGTCAAACTCAAACAATGTTAGCATGCATTTGCGCTGATGGGACATGGATTCCTCCTATGATAATATTTAAAGGTGTTAGGTGGAACGATACACTTAAAAATGATGCTCTTCCCAACGCATTAATCAAACTATCTCCCAAAGGATGGATAAATTCGGAATTATTTTTAGAATGGCTAATTTTTTTTATAACTGCCATACCACCTGAACGTCCTGTAGTCCTGCTGATGGACTCACATTCTGCACATATTGGAGCAGAAGTTCTTAAAGTTGCGAAAGATAACCAAGTTCATCTATTTACTTTCCCAGCTCATTGCACTCATCTATTGCAGCCTCTTGACGTAGGTTTATTCAAGCCACTTAAAAGTTACTGGCGCGACAGCATGAATAGGTACATGAGCAATAACCCTACAAATGCTCCAAATCGCAGTAACTTCCATTCCATCATGAATCCAGCATTCATAAGCGCCTTTAATAAAAAGAATATTGAGAATGCTTTTAAAAAAACAGGCATTTGCCCTATAAACGGAAATGCAATTTCAAAGGAAGCGTTACGACCTTCAGCTTTAACTGACACAGCTCCTGCTGCATGCCCTGCTCCTGTAGCTTCAGCGTTGATATGTACATCATCTGAAAGTTCTTCTTCAAGTCCTATACTCACAGTGGATCACATTTTAAAAATACCCAAAGCTTTAAAACGCCCAGAAAAGTCAAGAAAAAGAGATTCTAGCGCGAAATGCTTAACACTGACAAGTGCTAATGTAAATGAAAATATAATAAATGAAAACCTTCAACCCCAGCCCTCAACATCGGGAAAATCTGCTCAAAAAGCAAAAAAAAGTAAAATTCAAGACATTGAAGATGATTGGGAGTGTGGATTATGTGAGGTCTTGTACTCAGCTGATGTTAAAAAAAGGAATGGAGCCAAATGGATCCAGTGCTCGTATTGTTTGACCCCATACCACGAGATCTGCGCATCTATCGAAGATACTGATGCCGAGGAACAGCTATATTATAGATGTGATCGTTGCATGGAATGATATTTATTAAAGGGCCAAACATTTTTTATTTTAAGTTCAAAATATCTGATTACATAGCCAATTTACATACTATCACCAAATTTCCTACCCTATATCACCAATCTACCGGACTGTGTCGCCAACTTACCTCAGATTTCTTATGTATTCAATCAACATTTATTCTCAAAATTATTAGATTTTTGTTTAGCAAACTATTCCCAATGTTTACTTCAAACATTATATAATGTAACAAAATAAAAATGACTTTTTGTTTAGTTGCCAGATTCCTATAGAATTCGTTTGTTTCTTTTTATCACCAATATACCTTTCCTTACCCTATTTACAAAAAAAAAGTAGTGTATGTAGTATATCAGTTATCTGGTTTCCATAGTACAAGCTCTGCTTAGTTTGGGATCAGATAACCGTGTGTGAAATGTCCTGGGATATTAATATTATATTATTATTAATCTTTGCGTCCTCACGCCCCTAGTCGCCGCAGGAGACATCCTTGGTGGTCGAGAATTGAGAGCCGATTCCCGACCACCGTAAGCGCGGGCGTACGGACGGCCAATGAGTAGTCAGCGTCCGGTAAGGACCAGGCCCGGGTCAACGTCGCGTTGTGTTCCACGCGCGCCACAAAGAGATGTCAGCACTAACCGATGAGGTCCGCTAGGGCCGATGCCTACCAGGGTCGCGGGTTGTTTGAAAGAGTTACCGTGGCCCTGGCACAGGCAACTAAAGGAACACGGGTGGGTTTTAGTCAGTAGAAGTCTGACACGCCCTCCCGCTCCGCCCAGAGCGGGAGAAGTTATTTAATGATTTTACACCCAAAGAAAAGCGGCCTACTTGGGTCCGCAATCAATTTATTGATTGCTTTCCATATATGCCACTGCAGGTCACGTCCAGGTGGCAGGTGCTCCTGGGGCTGGACGAAGTTGGGTGGTGGCGGGTCATGTTTTTCCCACAACTGTATTCATACCTTTGGCGGCCGGTGTTGGCTCTCAAACTGAAACCCAAAGGATTTATTTCAAATAAACCAATTACAGGCACTTTTGAATTATCATGAAACAAGAATGAAAATACAAGAAACTCTATGGACACTCTTTTAAATCAAAATATTGTTACAAAATATTGGTAACATCATTCGTGTTGAAAATATACATGTGAGAACCATGTGAAAGAGAAAGACGTGCATGTTAAAAGCGTCCGCAATAAAGAGATAAAAACTAAAAACAACTAAATTAAATAAGCCGTAACAGCTAAGAGATGACCAGTCCCTACTGACGGTCACCTGGATCACCTGAGAACAACGGTATTGATCCAATCTATGAAAGATAATAGAAGATTTTATGTAAGTAATCCTTGTTTGAGTAGGTACCCAACTCCTCATCAAATAATTTAGTTCCACGGATTCTATAATAAATTTCAATGGAAGGTGGCCTTTACTCAGGCGTAGCATAAATTGTAGATATTAATACAATTCTACTTTTAACAAAGTTTGTCTCAAACGACGTTCAAGAAATCATGGATTCTCAAACATAATAAGTGACAGTTGTTTTCAAACATATATTTTTATTTATTTTATTTTATTCAAAAGGAATAACTAACAGCTACAATATAAAACACAGGAACCAGTAATACCTACACAAAACTCTGTTCACAGATAAACTATAGAATATTCAGTGAAAATAAACGCTGGGGTTACAATTTTTTTTTAATTTTTTATTATTATCAAATTACATTACTTATCGTGTCTAAGATATATAGTATAATAGTGTTTAAGATACTCAAGAAATGGCACAAAAAAGAAAAATGAAAAATAAATACTCAAGAATGCTCCTTAAGTACAAGACTTGAACTTATAAGGGCACATGCAAAATGTCTTTATGTTCAAGTCTTATTTTAGGAATATAGGTAGGTTATAGACAACATATCGTATGCTCATCTGCACACATAACATAGGTAATTTCTACACGGAGGCTCGTGATTAGAAAGTACACTTATGAAACGTTACACATTAGAATAATTAAAAACGTTTGCTGCACGACTTTGCGCCCAAGAGTCAACGCTATGATTTCGTCGTCCGAATACGCACGTCTTCGTTTCGGCAGTTTGCTGCATGAAGAACCAGGGATGGTCAGCAAAAAACGGTGTTCTATTTTTTTTTTTTTCATTTTGCACGCCTTTTATCGTGAATAGGAAGTTGAAGTGTCATTATTACAATTAACAGGCCATCATTCTTGACAGGCCTACACTGACCTCTCATACCTATTTTTTTTTGGATGGGAAGTCATCAAATAACTTCTCCCGCTCTGGGTGGAGCCCACCCTTGTTCCTTCAGTTGCATGTGCCAGGGCCACGGTAACTCTTTCGAACAACCCGCAACCCTGGCGGGCCATACCTATTAACAGTGTAATTTGAAAACATTGTAAAAATCAATTATTTTCAAAAGAGTAACCGTGGAGTTTCTTGCTGACTCTTCTCCACAGGAAAGGACCAATTGGAACCGTGCGCTTAGTTTCTGACGTTTTATAAGTAGGTACCCATGTAGGATTATGTGAAATAAAATATTTTGAATTCAACTCAATTGAATTAACGGAATCTCTTTCTTCAATTCTCATAATTGCACCTACCACAGTTTGTCTCTGTATCACCCAAAGGTTGACTGGTACAAAATGTCTATCGCATTAACCCTTCGTATCGAACGCAGATCTACGCAAGACATAATGGCTATTTAATTGTTCCTGTAATTACGAAAACGAATACGAAAGTTTAAGGCCACATGTTATAATTTGTGTGCTAGAAGTATTAAATTAATAAATTATTAACAATAGGAAGATTATCATTGACGGTCATATCCATCTTCCATTAGGTACGTACCTATTATTGGCATCTTTAATTCAAGAATTTTAGTGGTGAGGAGGAAATTGACAGAAAGCCATTCAATCATTTCGTCAATTAATTGACTCATTTTTTATTTGGAGTGATTTACGGGGATTTTAAATTACACAATGATATGAATTTATAGGGATTTTAAATTGCAAAATGATATTAATTTAAGGGGATTTTAAAAATGCACAGTGATATGAATTTATGGGGGTTTAAAATTGCACAATGTTATGAATTTATGGGGATACAAGGTGGCGCAAAATTAATCATCCAATTTTGTTTTTAATAACTTTTTTAATAAATAAAAAAAAAATATTTTGATTGATGGAAATCTTTATTTGGACCTTAAGATTTTTTTCTGTTAAGTGGAAAGATCATATCCGTCAAGTGGCTGCTGCCAGTGTTGATACTCATTTGTGCCCATTTTCGATGACTTTCCTCAACATTTCCGGTGATAACTGTCCGCGTTCCTGTCGAATATTCTCCTTGATGGCTGCGTTGGATGAGTGGGGCTTGTTGAACATGTGGTTTCAATAAGACGGTGCAACACCACGTGCACACACCACGAGCCACAATAGATATTGTGAAGGAAGCGTTTCCGGGTCGCGTAATTTTGGGCGATTTGACATGGCTAGCAAGATCACCCGATTTAACCATCCCAGACTTCTTCCTTTGGGGCTACTTGAAGTTGCGGTTTTATGCCAACAAGCCTCAGACAATCGCAGCCCTCAAGGAGAATATTCGACAGGAATGCGAACAATTATCAACAGAAATCTTGTGGAAAGTCATGGAAAATGCGATAATATGGGCACAAATGTGTATCAACACTGGCGACAGCCACTTGACGGATATGATCTTTCCATTTAATAGAAAAAATTGTAAAGGTATTCCAAATAAAGATTTCCATCACTCAAAATATATTTTTTTTAATTTAGTAAAAATGTTATTCCAAAACAAAATTGGATGATTAATTTAAAAATAAAATTGCACAGTGATATGAGTTTATGGGGATTTTAAATATGTGATATGATTTAGTCAAGGATATTAATGGTTTAGCAAATTGACTACTAATTTAATTTGCCCATTAATGGTGTATTCAAATCACAACAGACCCCCATTCTTTGACATGGCTATAATATGGCAAAATAACGTAGTGAGTCAATTCGATAAACAATTACAGTATGACAACGTTCAAAGTTTCTATCGTTTAATTTCGGAAAAATCGAACATTGCCGAATTAAATGTGACTGGTCCAATAAGGGAGTGACGGAATTAGTGCGTCATTTAGGTGGGAATATAAATCAATTTCTGTTGGTCGATAATCACCTCTAATAGGGATGATGACTAAACATTTTTTTTGTCCACCATGTAGATTATTAAAATATATTCGACACGTAGGTATTTTTTCTTTTTCTACGTAATCAAATGATTACGGCGATACATTGAGTTAAAATGTGGCATGACGTCACGCCTTGGTAGATTTTATACGTAGAAGTGACGTAGCGAGCCCCCACTCCCGAACTTTAATGCGTGTTATCTAAGTCATTTAAATTTCTTTTTGTTATTTATGTCAAAACAAAAAATACTTCCTATCTAATATTTTTTCATTATCTGACTGACGGACCAAATAGAATTTCTTTTTTTTTTACCCAGGCATCATCCCTATTCGCTATATTTCGGTTTTTCCGAATATAAATAATGGAACCTTTTAATGTTGTCGTATACCTACTGTAATTTTCCTAAGTGTACCCTACCTATCTACTTACTTAAAGTTAATTAATTATCTCAATGAGCACTCAATACACTATGAAAGCTCCTAGAATTCTAGAAGCTTTCAAAATGTACCTAGGTATTGAGTGCTCAGGGTTTTTTATTTGCTACTAGGATTATTATACCTCCTATTTAATAGGTACTAAATAAGCAAATAAGTTGATACCTAAGTTGGTGGTTGTTGGTTTTATATTAATAAGGCTTCCATAAAACTCAACCAGGGGTTGCAGCCTCGACAAAGATAGATAGTAAAGTTCTAATGGGGTCCCTAGATGGGCAAAATTTCTTGACAAACATTGATTTTTTGACCGAATTCGGTCGCAAAGTACAAATGGGATCTCTAGACAATCAAAATTACTTGACAAGCTCGAGAAAATCACGTTCATGTCGAGTAATTTTGACCGTCTAGGGACCCCATTAGGAGTTTGCGACCGAACTCGGTCGTAAAGCGATACTGCAGCCTCTGATCATTAGCATAGCTCACAACGCAACATCTCCCACAAAAAGAGATACAAAGTAACGTGATTTCTGCCTTACCTCCATATTTTTACACAAAGCTGTAGCTTAAGGCTATAAAACACAACTTGTTTCATTAAGTTTCAACTGACATTCCTTTTTAGGGTTCCGTACCTCAAAAGGAAAAAACGGAATCCTTATAGGATCACTTCGTTATACGTGTCTGCCTGTCAGTCTGTCCAGAGCCTTTTTCTCAGGAACGCGTGGAGGTATCAAGTTGAAATTAATATCAAATATGTAGGTCTATGGTCCCTTGTAGCTCTAAAAAATCAAGCTTCTAAATCAACGCAATAAAAAAATACTGTCATTTATAAGTATGTGATATATTTTGATATGCGCAAGTAAATCAAAACCTATAGGGTATTTACCGTGTGATCATGAAAATTGGCAAGTAGCTAGGTCTCACAGCACAAGTAAAGGAAAAAGTCCGAATTTTGTTAATTTGTAATTTTATCACGTAAAAAATATTTTTTTGGGATTACAAATTTCTTTCAAGTACATTGTTAAGTTTGTCTTTTCTATAGATTAAACTACGGAACCCTTCATTGTGCGTTGTCCGACACACACTTCGCCGGTTTTTTTTTTATAACTAGAGCATCTCTTGGTGTACCTACTTTGAGACCTTTTGTGGGGAATCCTTGGAGCCTTTGTAACGTTGTTATGGGTAATAGGGTGGATGAAAAGATCCGCGAAAAATATATCTGATCTATATACAAACAGGTAGTAAATATTGTTGATATTTACGTAAAATATGTATAATAATGAGAAATACTATACAATGCGTAATTTAAATAACGCACTACCTCTTAAGGGGTCAATGTACTCATCATTACGAAAATCAATATCTCCTTAACATTCAAAATTTCTCTGTACAACATTTCATTACAATCAATTTCAGGTTGGTCCCATAGTAAAAGTTGTTCGTAATGATGAGTACCATGACCCTTAATATTTAAATTACATTTTCTACTCAGAAATCAACGATATTCTATTATATTCTAACAGTAATAGTTATAATTACAGACTGCCTAGCGTTTATATTTTTGATACCCTGATAAACATAATGTCTTAATTTGGCCTATGAAATCTCTAACATCTAACAAAACAACATTGGGCCTATTTAGTTTTAGTAAATGCTGCTGTTGCTTACAAGCAATCTTAGTTCATGGCTGTTGGTCAAAAGATTTCACATAATCACCATATTGAGTACCTACATAGCTCAATCACATCATTAACAAACGCAAAAAAGACAAAATTTATCATTTTAACTGACATCTTCCTGTAGCATACACGACTAAACGGCTAATTACAATAATTGCACAATTAATACATTTTTAAATAATATTGTAGATAATAATCTCAGAAATTATTACTAGAATTAATTCCCAATTGATGAGCTAACCGTACCAGTAGTTACGACTCGTCGTATCGTAATAGTTCCCTATCAAATTCACACGATCGCCACTGAACATCTGTCACGATCTTCAGTGTACGCAACTTGTCTGGGAGGCCATGAAATAAGCTCCCAACTAGCAAAGTAATGCTACTCGTATAAAGAAAGATCATAAATCTGTCACTACTAATAACGTTCTTATAAAGTCATGGCGGTTGACTATTTAACTTATAATAGCATTTGCCAAGCCTTAACATACTCAAGTGCATTAATTTTTATATCTCGGTCTTATAGTTCGCTACAAAACTGACCTATAAAACATATATAGGACACATTTACTAGTTTTTGGATATTCTCAAGATCATTTGCTTTTATATCTCAGTCTTTTAGTTAGCTACAAGATTATCTTATAAGACACTTTTAGGAATAAGTCTCCTGTAATTGTTTGCAGTAAAACTAAATAATCCAGAATAATATTTTGATCCTATAGTAGCATTATGTGAAAGAACAAGATATTATAGGCGGGTACTGACCGGCGTTACGGGGCGTAATGTAACGTGTAACACTGCGAGCGTCAGTACGCGGAAACAAGGCGCTCGCAGCAAGCAACGAGCGGCTCGTTGGTCGCTGCAAGTGCTCCACTCCGCTGTCGGTATTTTGGCGAATCCTTTGAGTGTTACTGTTATGCGCTTCAGTCAGTCGCACCGAGTCGTCTCGAGCGCACGTGGCACAAGCGTCGATTCTAGGTACTTAGAGCCTTGGGATTTGCTTTTTTTATATTGTTATTAACGACAAACCACCAGACACGTTTCTGTTTTAACCAAGTTTAATATCCAATAAAGTTTTTTATTTTCTTCTTAATTTGGATTAAATAATAATTGAGTAAAACCAAAGATCCCAACACAACTTCGTCATCTGACTTCTTGACTATGAGTGGTAACGAATCTGGAGCACGGGCGAGAGTTCAAAACGAGCGTGTTACATGGATTTTATATTGATTAAATGTCTAAAAAATACGCTATAGGGGCTAGATTTGATTAGTTTAACAAATACGATTTCATTAAATATAAACATAGATGGGTTGCCAGTGTAAAAACGTTTAACTCTGGCCTATTCTATGTAACATCTTTGAAATATCCCACATTTCTCTCTTTATGATTGGTAAATACACACTATTTCAATATTCCTAAAAAACCATTAGCAGGAATATTTCTAAGCCTAATTTGTTTTAAAATGGAGGCGTTATCTGGATTGAAACTGTACTGCTACAAGTACTAATTTATCTATAATGGTTGTACAAAGTACTTAATGAATAAGAATTGATGAAATGTTTCGGAGGGGATTGTGAAACTAACTAAAATGCGGTACAAATTTACAGTAAAAATGACTTCCCCACGAGTTCATACAATATATTTACAATATATATTAGTATTTAATGTATGTAGTATTTAGTGTATGTAGTATCTACAATAATACAAAATAATAGTAATAAAAACTTATGTTTTTATTAAGTACCACAAAACAACCGGAACCACCAGCCGGAGCAACAACAAAGATAACTTATAGTAATTAAAATATACTTTTAACTAATAACTAAGTACATTACTACTGCATTATAAACATGATTGCTTTAGTAAGATACTTATGTCAGATACTAACAAGAGCGTTTGTGCTTGTAATTGTGTAGTCTCATATCATTATAGAAGCTATTGCGCTTCGTCAAGTATATTATAGGGCTTAGTAACATTTTACAAGTTGATTATAAGATAGTTATAGATAGAAACAAACGCTCCTATAACTGCGCCCAAATCCAGCTTTGTAGGATGCTATAAGTTTCTTATAAGTGACAATAAAAGTAGTCTTGAGATCAATTTAAGTAGGTACTGATTTTGCTAGTTGCGCTGGAGAGTCCATTGCAGTTGAGAAAACCTTTTTATTATTTCAAGTTTCTAAGTACGAACTAGTAAAAAAAAGCGACACAGAATATAATATACGTATATTATATACCTATAGGTTGATTTTCTTTTCAGTTCTTTTTTAAATGAGAATTCTTAAGAGCCGACCTAACGCTCTCAGTGTAAAACAATAATCAATCTTATGTCAATGACACAAAAACTGTTTTTTAAACGCGATGAAAAATACACTCATCTCTCCGAGCCGGTCTGTGTGAACGGGCACTAAGTAGCTAGAAGCTTTCAGCATTCAATTAAATACAATATATATGGCATATGTTTCCGAATCCTGCCTTATGCTAGAAAGGCTTTCCGTTTTTCCTGAAGTTCAGTAACACCTTTCTGTCCGCTGTTTTAGCAGCCATACTTAACACGCCGCATCCACCGCGCCACTTGTTCGAACGTGCTCATTATTTTTTGTACAGAATCTTATGCGAGTTATACTTTCCTATGATTAACTGTACTTTCGTTTCAAAGATTGATTATTAAAAATTTTGTTCGTCGTTAATTATATGTTGGAGTTAATTGAGTAATTTATGGTGATGTGTTTGGTAGTTTTGGCGTATAGAATTAGTTTTCGTGAGTTTTATAATACAAGCGACAGAACTTTTGTAGGGCTAAGCACGAATAATGAAAAAAAAAAACGGACGAACATAATGAGTGTTTTAGCTATGAGCTATGAGCTTTACCTATTACAATACTAGGTTCTGCCCGCGACTTCGTCCGTGTGAAATTTCTTGTTCCCTCGACCCACCCCGTCGCATCGCATCGCCTGCTTGCGCTATTTATTTCGCTTAACGTTCTTTCTGACTTTTTTCTTTTTGCTCGCTCCTAAGCGTCCTAGCTTAATTTTACACACAGCCTACAAGCATTTCTCAAGAGTTGGGCTATCAAATGCAAAAATATTTTTTTCAAATTCGACTGATAGTTCCAGAGATTAGCGCATTCACATAATCAAACAAACAAAAAAACAAACTCTTCAGCTTTATCATTAGTATTGAAATAATTAAGAAGAATTAATTAAGAAGAAAATAGGTACTTGACGCACAATTGTAAGCGACTGTACTCTTTGATGAATTTATCTTTCTTCCGACAGTTTAATAATTATTTTCAACTTTAAGATCGATTAACCCAAAACCGAAATAAATGATCGGAATTATTTTCTCCAGTCCCATTGATTTTACATTAATAATTGCATATCAGTTCCGTTCGATGGTGACATCGCTCCTATCCGATCGAGACCACCTGAATTTCTCAAGAAATATGGAACAAAGGCGTTAGAAATGCAGTTACTGGACTAATTCACAAGTGTATTATGATTTGCAGTTCATTACTTTTTATAATCCTCCACCAGCTTTTTTATAATACCTTTTCCTGATTAAAAGCTGTTTTGTCAAATCCATAAAATATTGCAAGTCCTCAGCCATACTTGAACCATCTGAATGAATTTATCGAAGGTATTCTTCAAATAATGACTCCTTTGCTAGACAAGCATAGAGACAAAGCAAATAAAAGATGACACATAATTTCAACATCAACCGGTCAACCCATACATGGCTGCCTATAATTTTGGCGACTAGCAACACTTTTGGTGAGCGTACGCGCAATCTGCAGCCCTTACAAGCGACGTAATGATGAACAATTGCGCCAGAGACCGTTTGAGAGCACAATCACGATCGCACCGCCCTCGCTCCTTCTACATATCTCGATGGAAGATCTTGGTGCAAGTAGTGAGATTATGGAGTATTTGGAAGTAAAACGAAATGTAGGAAAATGTGTTGTTTCAGAAGGTGTGGAAGTCTTCGAGGCTTAAAGCAACAAAGTCGCTGATTGGGCGTATAGGCACCATGTGTATACTAAAGGTCATAGAAAGTAAATAACATAATCAGGTGGTTGATATGTAAGTTCTGTATTTCAAATTCATATCATGTTACTTTAGGCTTCTGAGTCATCACTAAAAATTCTCAGTCATAAGGTGCCAAGGTATGTTAAACGTTACAATGGAGATCCTGCGTGGCCCGATTGCGGGACCACTGTTGTTTGGAAGTGAAAACTTCTTTAGACGCGTTGAGCGATTTTTGATAGGTAGGGGGAAATCTTACGTGTTCGCGTCACCGCATCACCACGACACAACGACATCACGCATGCTATGCCTAGTTGAAGTGATTTAGGCGCGTCGAGCGATTTTGGTACGGGGGAAATCTTACGAGGTTCGCGTCACTGCATCACCGTGACACCGCGTTTAAGTTTTCAATGCTATCGACAGTTCCCATGGCTGCCATTTTTTTATAAGTAATAACTCAGACTCCACCTTTCCCAAGCGATGATCCCTGACAATATCCACACAGTTTAAAAAACCAGAGTAAAATCACGTCTAGCTCCATTTTACCCATTCAGCCTATGAGTGTCTAATGCTTGTAAAACCTACAAAATCTTCATAAAAATGTTTGATTGCAATTTTACCCTCAGCTCCCAACTCACACCACAACCGCACCACGCACAGAACACCTAATATCATCATTAACGACTGTACCAAATACCTAATGATTAATGATCTCTTTATTGTCTTCACAGACACGATTATACCACGATTTCTTAGTTCGGTAATTAGATGGGGCAAGATTTAGACGAGTGATGCTGCGGGCTGTGATGTGATTTGAAGATCCTTGTGAGATGTGATTATTGTTGGGTATTTGGAGTTGGGTAATAAAAGTGGAGTACGTGATGTGGTGTAGGTTTGAACTGTAGAATTATGAACCTCGTGTGGACAAGACGTATATTAAAACTAAGAAATCATAGTATAATTATTAATCAGAGATTATATTGACCATAGATTGTCAGAATAAGAATTGGTGTAGGTAGAAGGTGTTGGAAGTCTTTGTCAAAGCATAATGGTTTCCTGTCCCATAAAATTGTTAGAGTTTTAGTTTTGAGTTATCCATTTTAACTTAATTTTTGTATAGTACTATCCTGAAAACTTACGATTTTTAATGGTTAAAAATCGAACATATCGCACCTTCGGTAAGACAAGGCCATAAATGTCAAAATTTCAAAAAGTTGGTTAAATATGCCAAAGTGCTTTAAAAATGCTCTTTTCATCAGGGATCACAAAAGTATAGGGCTTATTTTATGCAAAGATTAATAACTTCAAGGTGGTAAGGTGGTATGAGCCGAATAATATGGATTTGAATATATATAAAAAAAATCTTAAAATGGCTCTCCTGTAAAATCACAAAAAGTGCAGTTGTGCCCTTGTTTTGCCGAAGGTACGATATGTATTTCACCGGAAAATCCATATATACGAATGAGGAAGCTGAAGAGTTTGCTTGTTTTTTTTTTTTTTTTTCTTTGAACGCGCTAATCTGTTATTTAAAAGAGTCCTTGAGGAAGGTCATAACGACGGCTGAGGTAGGAAGGGTTCTATTTAACATTACGCTACGACCATTAGGAGCCGAGCAAAAAGAAAAAAAAACTCGAAGTATTAGCGAGGGCAGGCGATGCGATGCGATGCGGTGGGTCTGGGGAACAAAAAATTTCAAGCGGACGAAGTCGTGGGCAAAAGCTAGTCAACAATAATATGTAATATACACCTTTAGGGATGTATAAAATCGAATACCTAACTACAATCACAGTTCAGCAGATGTTTACAAAAACTTGCTTATTCATACATCTGTACAATATAATAATATATGTATATATACATAGGGTGCTTACGTGGGCGCGTGGCCAAAGGGTAGGGTTGGCAGCGTCAACGCACCCACATCAAACTTTCAGCTGCTCGGACCCGCACATAAATCAGCTAAAGAGCAACGTGACAGCCCTGGACAGTCGTGAAGTAAAGTGTTGCTGTAAAATTTTCCCGTTATGATTCTTTTGATGTTCAAAGGCATTTTTTTCCTTTCCCGCTAAGTATGATTTTTGTATTTTTTTTTTTATTCTTGGCCACGTTTTGTACCTACAAACTTTGTGACCCGGAATTAAAAAAAAAAATATTGAAGCTTTTGAGGATACTGACTTGATAACGATACCATGTCCTCCATGTCCATGTCCATTAACCATGTTTGACTTGATACCAAGAGCTAGTTACTACTACTGTATGGTAGTACATAGGTACTTAAGATAAGTTGAAAGAGGAGGACATCTATGCTTCATTTTTAAAGATAAAAAGACTATAATAATAGATACCTTGGTACTTCGCCCTAAGAACCTGCTTAACAACCTACAGGCTCTTAAGGGGTCATTGTACTCATCATTCTGTACATTCAGTGAAAAGTGATATAAGTGAAAAATCATAGTTTTGAGTAATTTAAGGTTAAAGATTTAAAAAAATCTCGTTATTTTTCTAACGTTCTAAAATAAAAAACGATATGTGGTACGTGTAGATAATATTATAAAGATTATAAAGAGCTTGGTTTGAATATATTATTTTGCACGGAATTTAAGTAATTAGTAAAAATAGCCAGTTATATCACCGTACACTATAGTTTTCTTTGCTTATTTTTGTGTATTTAAATCTATAATGAAATGAATTATTTTACACATTTAGTTACCGTTTTGTGTGAAATGTTACAAGGCTTGTGTTTTGGCATGTTTTGCCTGCAAATAGTTGTTGTGAGAAAAAGTCGTAAAACTAATGTGATCATTTTGATTATCAGCAACCTTTTTTCATTGTTTTATTTAAAATTCCTACGTAAATATTCAATTGTACCCCTAAACACCAATATATTTTTCAAACTAGTAAGTGATTAATGCTACAAGCTAGAATTTATTGTGATACATTTTGTTTACTTCGAAGTGTTTATTGATACAAGTAATAAGTATTTTCAAACGTTTTTGTCATAGAAAGGGTAAAACTATGTTAATATCATAATAAAATAATAACTAAATTAAAAAAGCGTTTCTTTAATAAAGAATTCTTGAATATACACTTTCTTATGAATTACAAGTAGTAGCAAAACAATAAAACATTTTTATAAATCAAACTTAAAACATAACTTTTAGACCTAAGTAGGTATTTATCGTTAATCTGATTATCAGAGTAGGTATCGTTAGTCTTTAAACATATTAAAACAGGCTCAAAAAATCAAACAACAGATTTGTTGTAGCACTTCAACTATTCGCTATATAAAACAATATAAATAACATCCTTATAAAAAAACATAACTTTTAAACCTCTTTATTATTCATCTTGAACAGTCTTGAAGCGTATTTAATCAGTATCAAAAAAACAAATAACAGATGTGTTGTACATGTAGCACTTCAACTATTCGTTATATAATACAATATAACATCCTTTTAAAAAAACACAACTTTTAAACCTACTTATCGTTAATCTTGAACAGAGATCGAATTAGTCTTAAATCGTATGAAATCAGTCTCCAAAAATCAAACAACAGATAACAATATAATTTTCTTATAAAAAAAACATAACTTTTCATCCTTTTTATCATTAATCTTGAACAGTCTTAAATTGTATTAAATCAGTCTCCAAAAATCGAACAGAGTTTGTTATGAAATTATAATAAAAATCGTGAACACTTGGATCAATGTATTCTAACAGTGATATTAAATCCCTTTTCTTTAAAACACTTATCTCTATCTGCCCTTCTTTCCTTTAATGATTTTCGTTGTTTTTTATTTGAATGCGAGCATCCAGGCTCTGGTCCTGTGGTCGTGCTATCTGAGTCATCAGAGCTTTCAGGAATTATCAGTTTTTTGGTATATCTTTTTTTTGGTTTACCAGTCGACGTGCTTGTTTCAGTTGAGTCGGTTTCACTGTTTGGTATAAAATCATCACTGCTACCCGAGCTGAAATCTAAAATTCTAGGTGATAGTCCAGTTTCCTTACCCTCTGATCCACTGCTAATACTAATAATGTCTCCATATTGATCGTCTTTTTCAAGTGTGGTTTCTTCTATCTCCTCTTCACATTGATCCACTTCTTCTAAGGCCGTCTTTTTACAGGATTCTATTTCTATTGTCTCTCCGGGCTGATTAGATGTTTTTTTCATTTATTATTTCTTCATGTACCATATTTTCTTCATCCCTCTGTAGCTGAACGCCTTCCATAAACTTATCTATTCGTTTTTTCATTATAGACTGTAAAAATAACAGTTCAAATTATTATCGAAGCGTCACATTAAAACCATTCAAGGTAGAATTTCTAGCAGAGCGTCAGCGTCAGTGTGACATGAAAATGTATGGACGGTGGCACTCGGCGGCTGACGTGGCGCCACGGCCCAGTGCCGCCATCCATACATTATCATTTCGCACTGACGCTGATGCTTGGCTCGATTTTCCACCTTAAAAGAAAGAAGAGCAGATAGAACCAGGGCTCGGAAACCGGTTTCGGAAGCGGAACGGAATCGGAGCTTATCTCGTGTTGAATTGTCAAAACTCGAGATAACTTAGGTGCCATGTTAGAGTTTGTCGAGAAAACATCAAATTTGACAGAACGAGTCGAGTATTTTGTATTGTAGCGCTGTCAGAAAACGAGAAAAGTGACAGAAATAGACTAAAATTACTCACGAGAGAGTGAGTAGTTGTCGCGTGTGTCATGTTAGCCCTGCAGGAAAGAGCAAAGATACCTATGTTTTGATTAAAAGTATTGTTGACATTTGATTAACAACAACGTCTGCCTATCCCTATTATACTCGTACCTACTGAATAGGTACTCAGTTAGCATTTAAAAAATAAGAATTAAAATACATTGTTAGGCTACCCATGTTATTATTATTAATTATCATAATAGTCTGTTTTACGATTAGTAAGTTCGAAAATTAGGTATTCTTTTTATAAATTAATTAATATTGTTTTAAAATAGGTATTTATAAAATACTGTATAATACGACAATATTATTGAATTCTTAAATCAATATAAAATACATGTTCTTTGTAAACATTTAAATAACAAAATTGTTAGGTACATAATTCGTGTAAAATGATACAAGTCTTACCTTACGCATCGTAGTTGTGTGCTGTAACGCACGACGCACCTGTCCTGACGCACGCCCGAGACTAAGAATCCCGTGTCGCCTGCGCTCTTTCCATGCGTCCCGCGGAGAAGTAGGGAGTGGGGTGCGTAAGAGCTGCGCGAACTTGTATCACTGTGTACTACGTATTTTTTTGCTAATTTAGTTCTAAAACGCAATGCAGTTTTGATTCTACTATATTAGTATCATTATTCACGTAATCATATGTCCTATTTGCCTTATGTTCTTACTAATAGAATTAATATTAAATTTGTAATCACATCAAAATTGCCTACAAAAATTACGTGTAAATTGTTTGATCTAACAGTTGTATCATTAGTCACATATTTTTATGACAATAAATTTGTGTTTGTATGGTTCATGTACAAATGTAACACTTTTCACTAGAATGTATTGTTTCAATATTTTAATGTTTTGTGATAGGATTTCATTTGTATCACTTTGGATTAATTGAAGTAAAAGCTATCGGTTCGCGTAAGATGTGGTAACTCGAGTCGTATTAAAATACATTTTAGAAATATAAATATCGGTTTGGAGCACTTTGGTATGAATCAAAAAGTATTATTTTACATAATAATTTCAATAAAACATAGCTTACTTATATCAATGTACACAAAAAAATCTCATTCATTTTTAATCGTATAACAACGGGGATAAGATAGAATAAGATTAGGATAATATAGAATAAGTTTAATCAGAGAATATAAAAACCGATCTGGGTCGACATGTATCACTTTTCACTGAAGGTACAGCATTATGAACAACTTTTACTATGGGATCAAACCTGAAATCGCGAAAAAAATGAGCTGTTCAATACATTTTGACGACTTATGCGAACATACTCGTAAATGTACTGAACACCTGATTATTTTTTTCGCAATTTCAGGTTTGGTCCCATAGTAAAAGTTGATCATAATGATGAGTACAATGACCCCTTAAGAGGCTGTTGGTGTTTTACTAAGAACCCTGTATTTTCTGATTTCGCTCCTTTTACAATCACTCCTTAAGAATGCATAGGTCCTATAACTAAATACGTATCTCAAAACCTCAAAGGCTTTCTACAAAAGAGTTTTTTTTTTATACATAATATCACTAAATATTTGGAATAATATCAAATCTGGAGTTTCCTTTTCATTATAACACACACATAACAAAATGTGTAGCTGTAAGTATTATACATGTGTGCCCTACTGCCTCAGTAGGGTACAGGGAGACGATACAATGACCTATTTGAAGGGACGCAATGAGTATTAAATATCCCATGGTTTTCGTACGTTCCGCTGGTTTTGGGGGATGTTTCCTAAATAATGAAGTAACTCGGCTTTATTTTTGTAGGGGTTTTGTGGTATTTCGTTGTTGTCAGTCATATGTATCTGTCAATTAATTGATTTGGTTGGTTGAAAATTGGAGGTCGTGGCTAAAGTACATCAGGTTAAGGCACGCTTGCCGGGATTGGGTCCGTAGATGGGTGCCCATCTTCACATACCGAGACTCTTCAATGCCTCGGATAGCACGTTAACGTTGGTCCCAGCTGTCATTCGTGGATCTTTGACAGTCGTTACGGGTCGTCAGAAGACCGAAAGTCTGACAACCAGTCTTACCAAAAGGGTTAGTGTTACCCAGTAATTGGGTTGTGGTGGTCAGATAGGCAGTCGCTCTATGTAAAATACTGGTATTCAACTGCATCCAGGTAAACTGGAAGCAGACCCCATCTGTCACTTCTGTCAGGCAGAATGACACATTAAAATTTTCCATTTTTGCTATTTTAATGTATTTATAATTCTTAATTCATTGAGTATCAAAAAATCACAAAGAATGTGCGCAATATGGATGGAGTGGAGTTATGGCGCTAGAGAAGTGTCTTGACGCTGCGTGAGCGTGCGTGATTTTTTGCTTCGTTGGTGTAATTGCTGTATGGCGTTCTAGTGAGAGGATAAATAAATCAATAAATAGTTGGGAAAAGGCTCAGCAGATGGTGATGATAGTGATTTATTATATTTTGACAAGCCAGCTGGCGTGGTTGGTTAAGACACCACCTATCATGCCGCAGGTCGTGGGTTCGATTCCCATCCAGGACAAACATTTGTGTGCATGAACGTGTCTGTTTGTTCTGAGTCTGGGTGTTAATTACACCCAGACTCTATATAAGTATGTATTTACAAAAAAAAAAGTAGTGTATGTAGTATATCAGTTATCTGGTTTCCATATACAAGCTCTGTTTAGTTTGGGATCAGATGACCGTGTGTGAAATGTCCCAGGATATTATTATTATCTCCTTTATTTACCGTCAATCTGCCTAGTCTTTTCTCAACTATGTTGGGGTCGGCTTCCAGTCTAACCGAATGCAGCTTTTGAGATTTTATGACAAAACTTCAAAGTTTGCTCAACTCCTTAGGTACAAATTAATTCTAGTAACCAAGATTTCGACATCACATTGGTGCCAATAGGTAGATACTGAGTTAAGTACTGTAAAGGTTCCTTTCATTCAAGCCCCTGTCTGTTTAGACCAGGCTGGCAATATCTTTGACATTCGAACAGTCACTTTTTATAAAAGGGTTTTCTAGCTTTTGTTCTAGGCCCCAACCCCCGGCGAATGGGCCAAGATAGGCTTGCTAAAAAAATATACTGAGGGGTATCCTCATATTATAAATGCGAAAGTAAGTTTGTTTGTTACCTTTTCACGCCTAAACCACTTAACCGATCATCCTGAAAATTTGTATAGGTATAAAGTACGCTATGTCCGTTTCTCCCGTCTATCCCGAAAAAAAAGTACGGTTCCCGAGGAAACAACAATAACGTTCTTATGATAATAGATGGCGCCACGTGTCTTTCGAATTATGATTGAATTACGAGTATATTATTATATTTAGAAACATTATTCGTATGTTGAGTTTTTTTTTTTAATTAATTTTAGTACCTAATACATTTTGTGAGTCTAGAGTCTCAATACCTAGACCAGTTTTTCATCTTCCTAACTATCCTAACTAACTACTACTAACACCTACCTATTATAAATGCGTGAGTGTTAGTTTGCTTGTTGATTACGCTTTCATGCTAAAACAGCTAAACGGATTTGGATGAAATTTGGCACTTGGGTGGACCATTACCTGGAGAAGGATATAGGCGTCCTGGATCGCAGACGAAGTCGCGGGCAGCTAGTTATAAAATAAATTAGAGTCCTGCGTGAATGGTTTGTTATTTAATTATTTTGGTCCCAAATAAGTAAGGCTCCGTCAGGCTTTTACAGTAGATACTTACTTATCTGATAATTTTGTGAGTTTCGGATAGTTTGCTTAACTCCGATCTAGCGTTTCATTGGTAGCATTGTATCATAGGAATTTTCCAAGATGGGACATCACACATAACCAGTAGTCGGAGTTGCTACTTGCGACATGCGGACATAACATAGATTGGACCTATGCCAAATAATTTAAAAAATAATATAGAAATATATATATATACAATATTTCCTTGTGCATTAAAGTATATTTAGTATTGTTTCTCACAGTTTTACTTAATTAATTCATATTTCACGAAGCTACCTCTAACAACATTCCAGGATCCCTGTGTGTGTATATAAGTAAGTATATACTGTTTGGGTGCTCACCTACTACCTGCTCATAACTGCCCACTTACCCATATTAACTCACTTAAATCAATCGACAATTTCAAAATGCCGGGATTTCAGAGGCATATCCACGTTAACATCAATGTTTGCGGTCATTCACCCCAAACAGCTCTACCTACTCCGACCACTGCACATAACACACATAACCTAAAGCCAATATCATCAAGTCATATTTTATCCTTTGATTTGTCTCGAAAATACAAGCAGGGACAACAACAGCGACTATCGTTGCTACAGAAGAGTATTAGGTTATTTAATAAATATTTATAATTTACAAGAAATGACTGACCTGAAACAATCCATCCAGTCCTTCACAGTGCATTTTCCATCCAGTTGATGATCACCACAATCGGTCCTGGCTGTCATTCGTAGATCTTTGTCAGTCGTCACGGGTAGTCAGAAGTTCTAAAGTCTGACAACCAGTCTTAACAACGTGTATTGTGTTACACAGTAACTGGGTTGTGAAGGTCAAATAGACAGCCGCTCCATGTAAAATACTGGTATTCAGCTGCATCCTGTTAGACTGGAAGCCGACCCCAACATAGTTGGTAAAAGGCTAGGCAGATTGATTGATTGATGATCCTCAATCTCGTAATTTCTTCGAAACACAAATTGGTACTACTCGTAGTACCTAATCCAAATCACTTGACAACTAATAACGAAACTGAAGTAGCTACGTACACTCGGAGCACAATTTATCAACACACGTTATTAAAAATATAAAAATCTCAAGAGCTGTTTGCAATATTTAAGCTCGGTACACACTACCACCTAAGGCTAAGAACACATCTGCCGTATCCGTCTCAGGATTATTATTAAACTCTTTATAAAAGATTATTATTCAAGATGGCGGATTGGGTGCTCAAAGGGGTGGGAACGGCACATTGGTGGGACAAAATCTGAATGGTCTGCTTTTTTAAAAAAGGAATTCCGTTACAGATTGGCCTGTGAAAACTGTAAACTTGATTAGCAGCTATCAAGAGCTGACAGATTTCGTTAATATTCCTGTATTTGACGAAGACTTTACTTACTTATCGTTTTATATCCTAATTTTAAAAGCAGTAATAATTATCATTTTGTTCTTTAAAAAGCAATAGGCAAAATATGTTTGAATTTTCAACTCATACATTTTCTCGGCGGATAAGCCAAATCCTGATACACGATAGCATCAGAATTGTACAAACACGCTTTCCAAAACGAATACATTGATGCATCACTAACAAAAGAGACAGTCGGAAAAAAATTAAAAGCTTACAATGTATCAAACGCTCAAACAGGAGGCGTCCATGTCCCGGTGACCGCTAAAAGGGCCCTACGCACACCGTATCGAAAAAAAAACACACAAAACGTCTTTTTTACCCTTAGGGAACCGAACAGCTGCGCTTTTGTATAACAATGATACAGCCGTGTTATTTCCACCAACCCGGGGCAATCGACACACTGGGCTCCTATAACCGACCTTGTAGAAACACCCGTGCAATACTCCACAATACTTCAAACAAAGTGACTACTAAAATTGGCCGTGCTATAAACGATTGCGCACTGCATAGGTATACGTGCCCTTTGTTAAAAGTCACGCTTCATTTGGGGCGAAATTGTGTCCTTTTTGTTATTCCGAACATCGTGATGAGTGTAAAAATTGTTTGTATTGTCGCATTTTTATTTTCGTTCGATATTAAAATTTAACATGGCTGTCATATTTGAATAAACATTCTGTTGAATAAATACAACACGAAATTGCATCATCGCCATTTTGAAAATTCGAATAAAGAATAATAAAGATCGAGGCACAATAGAGGTTTTATGTGCGACGATCGCAGTGACAGTTTCATTTGTGTTCCATTTTCGACGCGGGGGATGTGATTGGTTGGCGTTTGGTGACAAATGGGCGACAAAGTGTCACGCCAACCAATGAGAGCGCGGGAACGCGACGACCGAGCTGTCGACCGGAATAATGTGATATGAATAGCGGTGGATGTCATTACGCCGTGGTGACAGTTTTTATGTAGTTACAGATGCTATTATCTCTTTAGGTAAGTACCTACTCGTTTTGTGCACTTTCGCCGTAACTGCCTTTACTTACCTATATCTAAATGGAGGTATCATTTGTGAACTTAAAAGATATGGCTACTTTATTTTTAATTTATAAGTATAAAACGGTTTTTAATGTGCACCTCGTTTTCTATTGGTTCTGGTTCAGGAAACTACAAAATGGTTTTTAAACCACTTAGGTTTTCATGGTTTTCTATCTATGAAGACTCGTTAGAACTGTCAACCTTTTGACCTGTCAGACTATTCATCACTCATCATCTGGGAAAAGGCTAGGCAGATTATGATGATGCAGATGGATGAGCTATAAATGCCAGTCATCTGGTCCGGTCCGCAGGGTAATAACACTTACCTACTAACCTGACTTTGATTTAGGCTTCCTATGGCTGTCATATCCCTATGTTCGTAATGAGAAAACTAAGTAGGTAGGTGGGTAAAATTTCCCTGATTTTCTCGTGAGCTATAAAAACCAATAGGGATGTATCTAAATGTGTGGTTAGGCATAGCGAGTTCCCAATGTGTCGAAAACATACGGTACAGTTGACTCTCGATAATTTGACACTCGATAATTTGAATCTCTCGATAGTTTGAAATATTTTCTGGTCCCTTGAAAAATACTCTATAAATTGAATGAAATCAATGTTAATTGGTCCCCTCGGTAATTTTAAGTTGACGGAATAGTGTCTTGCCCGTCAACATGCAATAATTTGAAGTCCGGGCTTCCCTACTCTCTATAATTTGAAGCGTTTATCATGCACCTATCGTTTGTTTATATACATGGACAGACCTGTCTTTTGTTTACATAAATAAGATATGAGTGAGTTTACAGTTCGCAAACTAGTCTACCTTTGAAAGTTAAAGTGAGTCAGCTTGTTTACTTGGTTTTCATCCTCCCTTCCTCTTGGTTATTGAAACTCCTGTTATTTTGAACTCTTGGTAATTTGAAATTTTTCTCTGGACCCATGAGTTTCAAATTATCGAGAGTCGACTGTATTTGCCCGGTTCAAAGTGTTTTCAGTAGGATTCTAAGTTTACGTTTCACCAAAACTTAAAGAAAAACAAAGAACTTAGGTAAGTTCTACTGAAGTACTGTGAACAACTAGACACGTCAGTATATTAAAAATGTACTGTAGACGATGTAGTGTAGGCGATGCCTTAGGTTTAACTTTCATTAAATCTTATATACACACACCTTCCTTTTTAAGACGCCCCCGAAGCATGCGTAGTTCATACAAACGAAACACCAAAATAATTTGTAAATCAAACATATTCTAAAGATAGTGTGTATTTATTCCGATTGGATTACAGAATATCTAGGTTCCCAAACATATATTTTGAAAGGACACTGATTTGAAGACGAGATATGAGGAATTTAAAATTTCTATACAAAACTTATTTGTCTCATATTTCATGTTTAATTCAAAGTTCTTATTTAATATATATTTGAGAACCTAGATATTCTGTAATCCAATCGGAATAAATACACACTACCTTAAGAATATGTTTGATTTACAAATTATTTTGGTATTTCGTTTGTATGAACTAAGCATGCTTCGTGGGGCTCTTAAGGTGTATGTTTTTAAGGGTTCATTATCTATCAAGCACCTAGCATGTCGCCTAGTTAAAAAACGCGCCCGATTACAGATCTTTATGTACCACATTACACGGTAAAACTGTTTCGTTCGCCCATAAAGCCGACACTGTGTCGATCGTCGTTTAGATTAGGCTTGGCACTCAATTTCGTCAACTAGTGGGTCAGAGGTGATTATGGCTGGATATAAGGGTTGTAACGTGGGGTGATATTTAATGTTTCTTGCAGATAATGGGGTAATAGGAAATTGTAGTGATACGGTTGGTTTATAGAGGTCAACGGGATTTTGTTGTGAGGTAGATTACCGAAGTCATTAGAGACAGCTTTATTTACTTTGTCATGATGGCCTCCTTTATCTATAAAATTTCTAGTGAAAGCATGTTTTCAATACGTACGTCGTATAAAATGGACCGTGTTATACAGAAGTCAGCCATGTCGGGAAAAGTACAAACAGAGTTATAAGCATTTTGCTGTCGATGGTTGCATCATAGATGTATGGACAAGGCTGCATTTGACGGCTCATATCTCCGTGATAAATAGAGATATCGACACGACATGGCTGTTTTTGCAAAAAAATTTGTATGTCGAAATTAGTGTGGCTGTGTTTATAAGTCATTTTTTGAAAAAGTACCATATAATATGGCTGCTTTCTGCATAACTAGGTCCAAATAATGTTCAAGAGCTGGCTTAAACGACAAGTTACACAAATTCTAGACGGTAAAATATCACTCCTAGACAAAATACTCAAGGAATTATACTTGAGATATTATAAGGGGTCAAACAAGATAAATCCGATAAACAAAATATAAATTACAATCAGTCAAAACAACTCTCTACCCAACTTAAATAATTACCCAATCCTAGTTTCCACCCCTTATCAGTTAGGTACAACCAACGTTACCCTCATAAAACGTTGTTACCCCCTTACGGCAATTACCCGTAAAGATGACAGACTTCGATACGGCAATGTCATTTGTTATTTTTTTTACTTGTTGACATGAAAAACGTGTTGATTGCCGTTATTACGGCGATGGTGTGTGATAAGCGAGACTGCCACTTAAATCATATTTTGTAAATATGGTGAAAATACTGTGTAATGATATTGTGTTGTGGTAATGTGATTATGGTGGTAACATTTTTTATGGGACCTTTAGTTATGTAGGTACATATTTGAAAGCTGATATGTGTATACAGATATTCATGGGTTGCCGTGAAAGAGTTAAGTACATATTCAAATGAAGGACTACTACACTGTAGACCTAATTAATTAGTATATATTGACTTATGTAACTGATTATCATGAACTCAAAAGACCATTTCAGACACCAATCTACATGGTCTTCACATGAACTGACCAAGATTATGTCTGGACTTTAAAAGAGACTGTGACCTCTGAGTTTGTTTCGGCCTTTCTTCACAGAGTAGTCAGATAGGAAACGCCGCCCTCATCTAGTTTTTAAAAAAACATGATTGACTTGTAAAAGTGTTTGTAGAAACCTACTTACAGAAATAAAATCATTTATCATTTATCATGTATACACTTACGTTTATTTAGCCTGAAACCAGGGCCCACGCTTTTTAAAGAATGGTTACCTTGGCAAACTTTTAAACAATCGCTGCTGGCTATTTAGAGGCATACGTTTGCTGACTTCGCTGATTTACGTGATTTTACAATTATAATCCTAACTAATATTATAAATGCGAAAGTAGGTAAGTTCGTTTGTTTGTTACCTTTTTAGGCCTAAACCACTCAACCGATCATCCTGCAATTTTCCATATACGCTATCACGTGTACAGAAACGGACATAAGGTATCTTTCATCTCGAAAAAAAGTACTGTTCCCGAGGAAAACAACAATAACGTTCTTATGCTAATAGATGGCGCCACGTGTCTTTCGAATCATGATTGAATTATATTAGTAATTATATTACTTTAGTAGTGTAAGAGTTTTTTATTTTTATTTACGTAGGTACTTAATACATTTTGTGAGTCTAGACTGTCGATAGACCAGTT
Source organism: Dicycla oo (assembly GCA_948252095.1). Classification (NCBI taxonomy): domain Eukaryota; kingdom Metazoa; phylum Arthropoda; class Insecta; order Lepidoptera; family Noctuidae; genus Dicycla; species Dicycla oo. The sequence goes on along the minus strand of OX411726.1, from coordinate 20,563,284 downwards.
TTTATCTTCCTAACTATCCTAACGAATATTATAAATGCGAAAGTGTTTGTTTGTTGATTACGCTTTCATGCTAAAACTGTTGAACGGATTTGAAGGAAATTTGGCACTTGGGTAAACCATGACCTGGAGAAGGACATAGGCTGTTCGTCCTGGATCGTAGACGAAGTCACGGGCATCAGATAGTACTATATATTTCTACAAGATTTAATGCACAACATGAAGGATCATTTCAATTAGGTATGATCTAATGAATGAGCGATTTTTTTTGCGTCCAGTATTATAATGCGGGATTTAGGTTGTTTAAAAAGATTTTTTATTTCCAATCGTTTTTAATTTTTTGCATCTTTTTTTAGGAAATTGTTTGATTTTGAACTGAAGTTCATTTCTGTAGTTTTAATTTTATGAACTTTAACGTTCTAAATAACTGAAACTAAAAGCAAGAAATTATTTGCCCATTTTCTCTAAAATTTGATTATGGCCTGATTTTTCAATAGTCAGATACCTGAACTTTTATCTGAAGAATAAATATGACAGTTTGGCTTTTTTATACAAAACCTGCCAAATCGCCATATTTACCTATTCCATAAATAAAAGTTATCTGACAATTGAAAAATTAGCCCCAACATTAATATTTTTTATTTAAAAATTTTAGGTGAAAGTTGTAAAAAGTGATGCATTCCTTCATAAACGACTTTCACAAGAATTTCCTTGTATTTTATCATACCCTTTAGAAGTCAAAACGTTTCGTAAATATGTGATATTCTAAACATCTTTCAGCAAAAAATTACAAAACACTCGTTTCAGGTCGATTAGTCAAAATTAAATAATAAAAATAAAAAGCAGCTCATTCATTAGATCATAATTAAATGAAATGATAATATCATTTCAATTCACGTTGTGCACTAAAACTTATAAAAATATAGTATTTTAACTGTAACATAACTTTTGTAAAATCACGTAAATCAGCGAAATCGGCAAAATTTCGCATACGGAGAGGCCGTATACGAAATTACGAAAAAAAAAATTTAGATAAAAAAGAAATTGTTGATTGCGACGAAATGATTCTTATATGAATATAATAGACCTTATAATGGGTGATTTTTTAAGCGTAGTTTTTTTTTAAATTGAATAAAACACTCAATTTGCATCATATATTCAAAATTTTTATTGAAATTGATAACTTGGCCTTTGCCATTTACATTTTAAAGATAACTTCATGTAAATGTTGTCGGCGGCTCCGTTTCGAATGGTCCATTCGGAAGGTCCAATTTTGCGTCAATTTTTCGAGCATTTCAGCCTGTATCCCACGAATTACGCGTGTTATGTTATCCTGTAAGGCTTCAATCGTGTTCGGCTTGTCCACATACACTAACGACTTTACATAGCTCCACAAGAAATAATCCAGAGGCGTCAAATCGCATGATCTTGGCGGCCAATTCACAGGGCCATTTCGAGAGATAAGCTGCTCACCAAATTCATCCTTCAACATGTCCATTGTTTCACGAGCTGTGTGGCATGTGGCACCGTCTTGATGAAACCACATGTCAACCAAGTTCAACTCGGCCAACTGGGGCAAAAAAAAGTTGCGTATCATGGCTCGATATCGTTCGCCGTTGACGGTAACGTTTCTTCCACGGTCGTCTTTGAAGAAAAATGGACCGAATTTCAACAATTTGCAATCGTTGCTCGTTTGTAAGTCTTTCCATGATGAAATGGCAGAGTATACTAAAAACTTTTCACTTTGACAGATGACGTTTGGATGCCATTACCAACCAGTGCCGCCAACCTGAAAAACTTAACTCTTAAAAAATCACCCATTATATTATGTGTGTCTACATAGAGTGTCACGCTGCAAAAGAACTAAAATAAACAGGCCAACTTTGTTATGCTGGTGTGCGTGACAGCTGACGTCTTACACTCGCGCCTGTCGCGCTTTATTAGTGTGTGTGCTAATTGTGGCCAACAGTTGGACACAATTTTTTTCGACGAGTTCACAGCATTGACTGTCTATATTTTCTACATATTTATATCTTTGTGAACACAGTATAACGTGCAGTAAGGAACTTCGTTCTAATTATAATATTTTGACCATAAGATTTCATGAAAGCCATATAACACGACCGGAAACCGACAATCTCATCCAACTTCAAACAGAAATCGATCTAATAAACGCCAACCAAACATGATTTTCCCAAACACTATGATTCGTTACAAATACCAATATAGTTAGCAGGCTCTAAACATGTCCAAACAAGAGTTTCCGTGGGACTGTCGTAAGAGCCAAAACTGGGCACTATTTGTACAGACATTACCGGCACTTAGACAGACATGATGTTCTATCATTAGCGTTGCCGAGCTGGTTTGTGGGGTTGCTACAGTTGAAGATTGTAAGTTCCCATTCCAAAATCAATGTTTAAATCTGTGAAGCCTCGTTCCTAGGATAAAATTGTTCATCTATCGGCTTAAAAATAGAGATTGAGGAAAGGACTGCCACATTTGTAGGCAGCTATTTAATTCAACAGTGCAAGTTTGTTTATACAGGCTATGTGATTATATCTGTTCATGCCAGAAATATTCATTCATCTTTTGCCTAGGAATGCTTTAGAATAATAAATTTTATTCGGCTTGTTGTCCAAATTATAGTATTGGTTTTGTTATATTGCCACCTCTCTTACTACATGTATCGATATCCCGTATGGCTATGAAGTATTTATATCATTGCTCAACTAATTTATCATTACAAGTCCACAAAAATCTCATTTTCTACAAAAAAATAACCACCAAAATGAAAATAAATTCGACTAGCAACACTGCGATGTCGACATGGCCTATTTAATTATAACTTCGTGATGAACAAGTTTAGATCAGTGAGATTCGTTAACACCTTGCCAGTGTCAATCGGTAAGACAATACGTTAGCATGATCATACGTGAGTATTAGGTACCTAGGTATTTAGAAAAGGTGGTAAGTACTTGAGTTTGGGTGCTGACAACCTAAGAATTTATTTTGGGAGTTTCCATGTCAGTTTTTGGTGAACTGGACCCACTCGAAATGGAGCGCACTAAACCCAAGCACATTTTGATTAGGTCGACTGGACCCACTACCCAATTTCATTATTAGTAGGTACAGTCACGGAGTAAAGCCGAATATTTTTTAAACACTATTATAAAATAAACACGTTTATTTAGCCATGAGGCTAAATAAACGCTTACAAAACAATTTTACTCATTGTTGATTTGTTTAGATATATAGAATGTTGATTTGTATAATTTTTGTAAGTATTTTAAATGGTATATTTTTCTGTGTATATTTGAGTATTAAAAGAAGAAAGAAAGAAAATTAGTTAATTCATGTGAAAGTGACGCACACAAAATACACATAAAATTGCAAAACACAAAATAATAAAATACAGCAAAACATACAAAACAAAAAAAAAACATAAAAACAAACATAATAAATTAAATTGTTGTATTACATTTAGTTAAAATTCTCGTTATAAAAAGGTTTGTCTTGATATTACTTAGGTAATGTACCTACTCCAAATTTAAAAAGATTTTAGAATTTGATTAAGAATAAACGCTTAAACCTAATTGAATTGCGATTGATTATATCCTGACTAACCAATTTCGCGCTCGACTGTCTCCACTGGTAGCTTTAAACAATAGATTTTTTAAATAAAACAATTTAGCAAAAACCAACAAACTAACATTTCCAACCCTTATAAACCCAATAAGTAGGCTTTTCAGGAAGACTAGACCACTAATAGTACGTCCAGGGCTAGGTCTTTATCTAGGGTACCTGGACGCACCAACAAACTATAAATTGAGGCTATGTAGCCCACGTAATTGAAGTTTATAAGGGTTGTACTTACGTTTTCTTTAACTTATCACTTTCCAACTATAAAACACTATTGTTATTGAAGTTAAATTAAATAAACAAAAACCAAAAAACCATAAACACTGTTTGGTGACGCATCGTCGTGAACAGAAGCGATTGACTATAAGTTACATAAGACATTGACAATTGCAATTCGCATGCTTAATAATAAACTGACTGATTATGGTTCAAGTCCAAAATGAGTTAAGCGTACAAAGAAATTCGTTTTAACTAAATATCTTCAAAATATAATTTCTGTATCCATAATCAGTTCATCAATCATTCCTACAATACATTGTTTTATTATTATTATGCTTTTGACTAAGTTATATGCCATTTTGTAAGACAAGTCAGTGATTGCGATTTTTTTAGTTAGGCCAGTCTATTATTAAGCATGCGAATTGATCGTTTCAGTGACCCTTTATAAGACGTATTTTGGAACTGAAGATTTAGGTTTTCTATCAGTAATGTAAAGCAAGCAGTTTTTAGAACTACATAGTTAGTTAAGGCGTTATTGTGTGTTAAAAGGTAAACGCTGTTATTATAGGCTTCCTTCCATGGAACTATATTCCCCTTAAGTAGTAGTAATATTTTTATATTTTTTATAAGAACAACAGCAGGGCTTTGTGGCTAAGTAATAACAGCCGCACGGGTGGATCGATCAGTTTAAGCTACGCCTGCCGCGGTAGGTCCGTGGATGTGTGACCATCTTTGCATACGAAGACCCCTCCGTGCCTCGGAAAGCATGTTAAGCCGTTGGTCCCGGTTGTGATTTGTGGATCTTTGACAGTATTTACGGGTCGTCAGAAGCCCAAAAGTCCGACAACCAGTCTTACCAAGGGGTATCGAATAACCCAGTAACTGGGTTGTGGTGGTCAGATAGGCAGTCGCTCCGTGTAAAATACTGGTATTTAGCTGCATCAGGTTAGACTGGAAGCCAACCCCATCATCGTTGGGAAAAATCTATGCAGATGATGATGTAGGTAAAATAACATGGAGTAACACAACTTCTTTCAATAACATCACGATTCCACATAATCCTATGAATACCTAAACGTAAACGTTATTTCATAAAAAAGCCACAAATACCCACTAACCCACCGCATTGGTACTTCAGAACTTCACACATCTGGCTATGTATAATTACGGTAAATAAATAAATATCGCAAGTTTATTGTGTCACAGACTTATTCTTGCAAACACCATTTTGAAAAGACCCCTCACCCCTCTCCTACCTCGAAGCAAATGAGACGTTTGAGGAATTTTGTGTTTGGAACCTAAAGGCCCCGCTACGCTAGTCATGTAAGGCCTTGTCACTGTAGAAGGCGACATGTGGCACCCATTTGTTTGGATAAATAAAGCCGTATTCACTACGTTGGTCGTCCACCATATGCTGTTAGTATATTGTAGGTGTCTCACAAAACGTTTCGTCGTTATTTCTAGAACAAATGTATAGACTAAGAAAATTGACGTCAAAATGGGTGAATTAAGTTTACAAACTTTAGCATACGTGTGGCGGAGTTTGCGGTAAAAACGGGCGAAACACGTTCATTTGTTTTCTTTTTTCATTTTTTTTTTCATGTAGGTATTAATTTGGCTGTCAAGTTGGGATAATAGTAGGGATGGTGTACCTAAGTGAGGATTGGTGACAATTCCTTTACATAATGTGATTGGTTGGTGGATATTTACATCTGTGGTTAAATCAGTAAATACCTATCTACATAAGTAGGTATGTATGTATTATTCGATCGATTCGTAATTTACTTTCTCATAATAATACCAGAGGGCCTGAAAAGTTTTGAGCGTAAGTACCTTCAAGTGTCATTCACCATTATCTCGCGCTGCTTATTACTAATTTGCGAATACCCTCTTTAGTATAAATACAGAGTTACATATCATTAACATTATTACGCTTTTAGTTATTAATCCGTAAACATTATCATGTCTCCGTCATCCGCGGCCCATCCCTAGGCTCAAAACTTTTCAGCCTCCCGGTACAATCGGATGTAACACTCTTAAGAGCGCTATTGTTGCTCAGATTAAAAAACTTAGCGTATTGGGGGGCTGAAAAGTTTTGAGCCTAGGGACGGGCCGCGGATGATTGTGACATGATGATGTTTACAATGATACTCTGTATTATATGAAGAGGGTATTCGCAAATTAGTAATATCAGCGAGAGACAATAATGACATTTACCGAAACCCCTGGGTTTAGGCTCAAAACTTTTTAGCCCCCTGGTAATTTGCTAAAATTTAATTTCTAGATAAATACGATCAAAATGATCATCGAATTTTCTGTTTCCTCTCAATATTTTCGGCAACTTTCAAATATACCACTCATGTAAATGACTCACTATACGGCCACAGCAGTAATAACAAAAAACTTCTATTGTGTCTCGGTTTAGTTTCCTTTAACTATGACTAGGTACAGATTATCATGCCGCAGGTCGTGGGTTCGATTCTTATCCAGGACAAACATTTATGTGCATGAACATGTCTGTCTGTCCTGAGTCTAGGTGTAATTATCTATAAGTACTATGTATATAGTATGTATTTACAAAAAAAAGTAGTGTATGTAGTATATCAGTTATCTGATTTCCATAGTACAAGGTCTGCTTAGTTTGGGATCAGATGACCTTGTGTGAATAATGTCCCAGGATATTATTATTTGTTGGTATACATTTTTGTACCTCGGCGCTGATGTGCCGGTTTTATAGGATAACACGGGTCGAAGCCAAGTGCTAAACTAAAAGTACTACCTAAGTGATAGATGATAATATAACATTATGGTGTGATGATATTTTTAGGATTTATGTTGTTGATGATGTTTGTGAGTGAGATATTTGTGCATCATTGTCGTTCTGAAGAAATTTTCGGACAATTCTGCAAGTGTTCAGGATAGCAGCTTTCTGTAAAGTTTGGTAGGTAGAGACAAGTCTAGGTGTTTAAAGATTGGTGTAGTTGTTTCAAACTTAACATTGTAGTTGAAAAACATGTTCTCCCATACATTCCAATTGCAAATGTAAATTAGTACGCATAATATTGAGAGATTTACCATGTTGTTTTAAGACCATAGACTTCTTACAAGTTTTCCTGTAATTTATAGGAAAACTTAGAAGAAGTCTATGGTATATATATATTCCATATTTTTTTTCAAAATTTTAGGCTCAGGACTTTCGGAGAAAAGGGGGGAATTGTTCGTCTACTTTCTTAAATAACTTTAAACCAGTTTATTTTAAAATTATAAAAAAATATATTTGAAACCCTCACAGTAAGCCCTTTGTTATGTCACACGTTTGCAAAACTTTTTTTTATTTTTCTTATTTGCCCCCCAAAATTGACCCCCATATTCAAAATTCATTTATTTACGTTACACATTCGTGTTTAGGTCATAGAAATACATATGTGTACCAAATTTCAACTTAATCGGTTTATTAGATTCGGAGAAAATTGGCTGTGACAGACGGAGAAACACGAGTGATCCTATAAGGGTTCCGTTTTTCCTTTTGAGGTACGGAACCCTAAAAACACTTATGCCAGATTAACTAACCCAGTGTTACTCTTTAGTGGCGCAACACGTAATAAGAGTTAAAATGTTATTTACATAACTGCGAGTTTACAAACTATACATTTATAAATTTAACCCGACTATACGTGCAAGTGGGCCTAAGTGGTACTCACTTATTCAAAAACTCTACAAAAAAAGGAACAACAATATGCAACCCAGCAATAGATCAAATAAAGCGTCGGCCACACTGCGATACTTAGCGACACGCGAACGGTTCATATATTAAAATCGCAGCGACAATCGCAGACTGTTTCACGGTGCCGATAGTAATCTAACCACCCCAGTTAAACGTGCATGAATTTACTGAAATCTAGATGTTGCTTTATGTTTTTGTTTTCGTGAAAAATGGTTTGACGGAAAATGCAGTTCGACTTTCCCGTATGAAATTAATTACGTAGGTTTCGGTATGAATATTTTTAATGTTGCAATTTTAATTGTATCCTTCTAGGATTTAATCTTGATAGGATCAATATCAGGGTCCCTTCAGGGTACCTTGTTTCAATGTAAGTTTTAGGTATGTTTAGGCAGACGGATGCTTTGTAGTACAAAAGCAAAGATTAGGTATGCTTTCAGTTGTACCTAATAAATTTTAGGGTTCCGTGCCTCAATAGGGAAAACGGAACCCTTATAGGATCACTCGTTTGTCTGTCTGTCTGTCCGTCTGTCACATCCAATTTGCGACGAATCGTTGAAACTTGGTACATGTTTGAATTTCTGTGATCCAAACACGGACTTGTAACGTAAATATTGTAAATTAGTTTTGAATATGGGGGACAATTTTGGGGGCAAATAAGAAAAAAAAAGGTTTGCAAACTGTACCGTGTGAAATATCAAATGAAAGGGCTTACTGTGAGGGTCTCAAATAAATATATATTTTTTATAATTTTATAATAAATTGTTTAAAAGTTATTTAAGAAAATTGACTATTGCCCCCCTTATCTCCGAAACTACTGAGCCTAAAATTAAAAAAAATTAAATACGAAAAATTGTTATATGCCTATAGATTACAGAAAAACTTGTAAGAAGTATATGGTATTAAAATAACGTGGCAAAACTCTCAATAATGTACGTAAAAACTTACATTTGCAGTTGGAATGTACACCTATGGGAGAACATGTTTTCAACTACAATGTTAAGTATGTTCCTACGATAAATTCATCACAACTACAGAACCCTTCATTGTGTGTGGTTCGACTCGCACTTAGCCGGTTTTTATTATGTGATGCCACTGAAATCGAAATAATAAGTCATTGTTTCACCCATATTTTATAACTTCATATTATGTCAAATTGTAGGTAAATATACCTATGTCATAAAATCCACCCTATCCCTTTCATACTTGCGTCTAAAGACAGCGACAATCGTGGACTGTATCACGGCGCGGGCGTTCTGATAGTAATCTAACCGCCCAGTTAAATGCGCTTAATAATCGCAGTGTCGGAATATTATGCGATGTAAGATATCAAGGGTCGCTTTTAGGGAGGTGCGCAGTTTCAGGATTAATGAGCTTTCAGAGTTAGTAAAAAATTAAATTAAGTTACAATTCTGACCTATTTGAATGATCTCAGTGATTACAGTATTATGGTAGGTAGTTTTATTATAATATTGCGATTAATTGACAGGCCAGCTGGCGTGGTTGGTTAAGATACCGCCTATCATGTCACAGGTCGTGGGTTCGATTCCCATCCAGGACAAACATTTGTGTGCATGAACATATCTGTTTGTCTTGAGTCTGAGTGTAATTATCTATATAAGTATGTATTTACAAAAAAAAAAGTAGTGTATGTAGTATATCAGTTATCTGGTTTCCATAGTACAAGCTCTGCTTAGTATGGGATCAGATGACCGTGAGTGAAATGTCCCGGGATATATTATTATTATAATTGTCAGTGCGTTGAAATCTATTCATAGAACATTTATATATAAATCTCTTTAAAAGTTATTGGCATTATTTTTCCATTTTGTTACTGGTTTTTCGTACTTACCTTCCTATCAAAACATTTTTGTTAACAACATCAACTCGGTAGATAAAATCTAAAAATCTAAACTTAAAAAAAGTCATGAAAAATACTTAGACATTCAACCTACGATTTTTCCATCATATCTAAATATCATGTTACAAAGTCCCATAAATTTTCTTCCACCGAATTTCTCCCTCCATTTCTTAGCACGCGAAGGCTCGCACTTTGTATACAACTTCCGGTGGCCGACCGGTTCCGGTCCGGACAGCTTGACCGGAAGTCGGCCGTGCAGGCTCTATGTCACCTTAAGTATGTGTTGTGATTAGTTAAAATTTATGGTTATTGTAACCAGGGCATGTAATTACGTCTTTATTTATTTATTAGAAGTACTTTCCTAGGTAGGTATTATTAATGAAGCTTGAAATGGGAATTAAGTTTTAATTAGAAGGGGGTTGTAGATTTTAATTGTTTTTTGTTGAGTTAATTTTAACGGGGTTGGTTATTTATGTCTCTTTGCAGTGTTTTTGATGAGGAGCTCGTGGTTAAGTAATAACAGCCGCACGGGTCGATCTATCAGGTTAAGGTACGCTTGCCGGGGTTGGTCCGTAGATGGGTTACCATCTTTACATACCGAGACTCATCCGTGCCTCGGAAAGCACGTTAAGCCGTTGACTTTCATTCGTGGATTTGTGACAGTCGTTACGGATCGTCAGAAGCCCGAAAGTCTGAGAACCAGTCTTATCAAGGGGTATCGTATTACCTATCAGTTATAGGGTTGTGGAAGTCAGATAGGCAGTCACTCCATGTAAAATACTGGTTTCAGCTGCATCCGGTTAAAAAGGAAGCCGACCCCAACATAAATGGGAAAAGGCTAGGTAGATTGATTGATGTAAAGTGTTTTTGATCAATATTAAAATGTAGATACCTGTAACTACAATATCCCATAATGGACACGCTTATAGGGTTGAAAATTACACATGATATCATAAATTAATACCTATATATAATCTGATATTTACCCAACTTTGCTTGTGTCGCCTTTTTCTTTTCTACATCTAATTTGTTGGCAAAAAGATCAGAAGGTAGGTAGGTAATAGTTGTTGAATCATTATTGGCACTCGCGATATCCCGTTTTAATCATCCCAAAACGCATAAAATTCACAAAATTATTTTCTCACATTACCGACTGTTGCTTCGAGTCTTCGACCTCTATTCATAACATTCATGTCATCACAAATGTACACCAACTTATCACCAAACTAAGAATCATTTGAGTTTCAACCTTGTAATTAAAACAATAAGGGTAGTAACGATTTGACATGGTGGTAAAGTCAGCGTGGTGTTTTCATGACTTTGGTGTTTATAATATAAACAACTGCCGATCGAAAATAGATATTGTCGTTGTCACTTTAAGGCGTTAAACAAACGAACGACTGAACCGTTACGGTGTGGAGGACACTTGAGCACTATAATACTTTAGGCCGCGTACGGATTTGCGATTTTAAGACTTAAGGCGTGTGTTGTTTTAGTTTGCGGATCGAGTGAAAATAGTAGTCGGATCAATTTTGTTTGTTTTACGACTTGGTGCTTCGTTAGGATCAATTTAGATTTCTATCTAAATTTTATTTTTCTTTCTATCAATTTGTAACATAGGTCTTACGAAAAGGTATGTACCGTGCGTGTGTGTATAAAATTGACGTTATGGCCTCTCAGTGTTTCAACTTATTAAAACTTTTAATGACTTAAACCAAGTGTTAGAAAGTGATTAGGATTTATAAGCCCCCTCCCCCCCCCCCCCCCTTAAGAGTTTGTGCGGAATTAATTTAGATAACGCACAACCTCTTGAGATTGTACAAATCATTATGACCAACTTTTAATATGAGACCATACCTGAAATTGCGAAAATCCGCTGAAAATCTGCTGATCCTTACGTTTTGACGAGTTATGCGAACATACTTAGGTACCTTATTAGATTTTTTGCACGATTTCAGGTTTGGTCTCATAGTAAAAGTTGTTCATAATGATGAGTACAATGACCCCTTAAGAAGTTATGTGTTACCTTTGAAATTACACCTTGTGGGTACCTTTTTATATTTTATAAGTCACGTCAATTAATTGTTCAGCAAAATGACTACTTACCCACTTTATTTGTCTGTATATTATTTGAATCACAACTGTCAATCTTAACACGGGAAATTGACGAAGTGTGTCAATTTGATGAACAATGTATTTCCATGACTGTACATTTATGACACGTAACATTTCAATAATGTTTTACATATACTCAACTTCAATTTATACTCAACGTCATTGACCGGGGCTCAGAAGTCCAAACTCAAGGTTTGCCAAAGAGCGATGGAGCATAGCATTTTAAAAATCAAACTTATTGACCAAATTCGGAACACCCTAATAAGCTTTAAGACAGACATCGTCGATACTGGCGATAAGTCTGCGAGACTGAAATGGGATTGGGCGGTTCACACGTATAGGATGCAACAAAACAGATGGGCTAAGATCGTCACACAGTGGGTGCCTGAAGACGGGCGTCGCGCGTGGCGTTGGGCAGCGCGGCCCGCACTAAATTCAGATATATGGCAGGGTAAGAGGGCGTTTGCTTGAAATGCAGGCGGAGCCCGCGGTGGCATCGCTGCGTCGCACGCGACGTTTATCGCGGCGGTGCACGCAGCGTCGGGGCTAGCTATTCCTGCAATTCTCCGTTCTCAGTAAAACGTAGCGACATCCGCGGCGGGGCCCGCGTCGTCGCACGCCCCACGTCTTCGTAAACAACATCGTACATTGCCATACGTTTGTGTTTGCGCGTGTGATAACACGGGCTGCTGCTCGCGTCGCCTCTCCGTAAACTGAAAAATCGTTCAACGCGCCGCGAGACGTCACGCAATACGAGTCGCACGTCGCGCCGCGTCTCCATATATGAGGCCTAAGAAACGCTGGCGTAATGAATTGGACTCGTTCTTAACCGATTAGCCGGAGAAGGCACATCGTAAAAAAAACTGGAAAGTAGGTATTGGGGAAGACCTTTGCCCAGCTGTGGGAAAAAAAGGTTAGGTATCTTAAAAAAAAACTAAACTAACCTAACAAACACGTGGGCAGTTTCATAGGTAAACAGAAACGTGACACAAGATAAGAAATCGCGTCAACTAAATCACAACTCTCTCCGCGACAAAAGTAAGTTTTAATTAGATGCTTATCAGACGACCACCCACTGTGCGCCAACGCAGCGACACGCTCGTTGCGACACTGCGTGAGTCAACATCTTGTCGGCTGTGTGGGAGGAGCTTTATGTACGGTTGACGTGTGACACCGCTTCAAAAGTGAGTGTGATCATGTCATTGTGGGCGGGAAATGGTCAAAGGCTCTTGAGTATCTTCTTTAGTGACAGTATAACGTTTGGAGATGGATATAGGTACCTATGTGGTTTTCAATTTACTTAGTAATTTTGTTAGTATTTTTAGGGTTCCGTAGTACCTCAAAAGGAAAAACGGAACCCTTATAGGATCACTCGTGGGTCTGTCTGTCCATCTGTCACAGCCAATTTGCTCCGAATCTAATGGACCGATTAAGTTGAAATTTGGTACACTTATGAATTTGTGTTACCCAACACGGATGTGTAACGTAAATAAATAATTTTGAATATGGGAGTCAATTTAGGGGGGCAAATAAGAAAATTAAAAAAAAGTTTTGCAAACTGTACCGTGTGACATATTATATAAAAGTGCTTAGGTACTGTGAGGATCTCAAATATATATAATTTTTATAATTTTAAAATAAACTAATGTAAAGTTATTTAAGAAAACATACGAAAATTAACCATTCCAGTTAGATTTCTACTCTCTAAGTTTGATTTACATACATACATACAAAAAAATATTGTTATTTTGGTTATTATAATATTTCTTATCAAGTCTTAAAAGCCTGAGCTTAAGATCGAATTCTGCGTATCATTTGTATCTTACACCTTTCTTATATTTAAATCATCAGAATAAATTCACCTTGTCAATATATTGCTTCAAACAGACATATTTACAAATGCTCTACGATATCAATATTATGGCAATTTTCCATTAACGTGACAACACAACACGCTAACAAAGAATAGCTTCGTACAGTCGTAAAACTATTACATTCGCCACCTTGAACCGTCGCATGTGTGAACGAGCCATTAGCACTTACTTATTAGTTTGCAGTCCTCTCAAGTTTATGTTACATGATAGAATATTACCTACGAATTATGGATGTTGTAAAAAGTTAACGTTAAATATGACTGTTCGTAGTAATAGAAGATTGTTTTTAGGGTTCTGTACCCAAAGGGTAAAACGGGACCCTTTTACTAAGACTCCACAGTCCGTCTGTCACCAGGCTGTATCTCATGAACCGTGATAGTTAGACAGTTGAAATTTTCTTTTGCCGCTGTAACAACAAATACTAAAAAACAGAATAAAATAAATATTTTATCGGGCTCCCATACAACAAATGAAAACGTGATTTTTTTGCCGTTTTTATAGATAATGGTAGGGAACCCTTCGTGCGCGAGACCGACTTGCACTTGGCCGGTTTTTTTAGGACGCGGCGACGGTTAGATAGAAGTACTTGGTCGGCCGAGCTCTGCTTGGGTGATAATAGATAAAAACAAATTTACCCAGATATGATACCTACCTAGCTCGATTTTTCGCCCGCCCCGTAAAGAAAAGTAACAATATAGGGGTATATTGCAACTTTCTTCGAAATCGTTAGAGCCACTTTCGAGAACGTGATTACAAATATATAGGTACTAGAATAACAAACAACTTTTACAATGGGATCAAACCTTAAATCACGAAAAAAATCAGAAGTTCCCTACATTTAGGTATGTTAGCATAGGTACTCGTCAAAAAATAGGAAACAGCTGAATTATTTTTTTGTGATTTCAGGTTTGGTCCCAAACTAAAAGCTGTTTGTTATCATGAGTACAATCATGAGTTTAGGTTCAGTCACTAATTACCAGTCACCCTATAATATAGGTATATTGCTCATTTAAAATCTGGATGGGATAAGGCATCTTTCTTATATTCCAATAAATGCTAAGCGACATTGCGGTAGACCAAGACGAAGATGGAGGGACGAACTTGGCTCCTACTGAAAGGAAAGGACAATAGCAGCTGTCTGAAGTGTTTGGAAAACCTTTGCCCAATAGTGGTACATTATAGACTAGATAGATAGATATAAAGGAGCTCGTGGCTAAGTAATAACAGCTGCACGGGACGATCCAACAGTTTAAGCTACACTTGCCGGGTTTGGTCCGTGGAGACTCCGCAGTGCCTCGGAAAGCACGTTAAGCCGTTGGTCCCGGTTGTTATTCGTGGGTCTTTGAAGTCGTTACCGGTTGCCAGAATCCCGACAGTCTGACAACTAGTCTTACCAAGGGGTATCGTATTACCAAGGTCACTGGGTAGTGGAGGTCAAATATTAGGCAGTCGCTCCATGTAAAATACTGGTATTCAGCTGCATCCGCTTAGAGTGGAAGCCGACCCCAATATAGTTGGGAAATGGTTTTATGCAGATTATGAGTAATTTTCTATTATTTTGTCATTTGGCAGTTCTCGTAGGCCCAAAAGCCATCTTCAAGTCCACATTTTACTTGCTTAAACACTTGATAACTTTAGAAGGGCATCAACATTCACTATAAAATAAAATGTGCATTGTCCTAAATGTGATTGTTAGCTCTCACGTCAGCCTTCGGCGCTTCTTTAGTGAACATGTAATTAGAGCATTTAAATACATCGTACGCTATCAAGTACAAACTCTATATCGTTTAAGCGCACGCCATCACATCGACTGTTAGGCAGGCTCTAATAGAAAATATATTCAGCAATGGCATTAAGGGACTCCATGAGTCCAAATCCTAATCCTAACTTTAATATTATATTTGCGAAAGTTAGTTTGTTTATTACGCTTTCAAGCTAAAACGACTGAACGTATTTGGATGAAATTTGGCACAAGGGTAGACCATGACCTGGAGAGAGACATCGGCTACTTTTATCTTGGATCGCAGAAGAAGTCACGGGTAACAGCTAGTACTTAGGTATCTAATAAAATTATGTTGTCCAGCGTATCTTG
Source organism: Dicycla oo (assembly GCA_948252095.1). Lineage (NCBI taxonomy): Eukaryota > Metazoa > Arthropoda > Insecta > Lepidoptera > Noctuidae > Dicycla > Dicycla oo. Next base: position 20,547,766 of record OX411726.1, on the reverse strand, counting down.
GATTGACAAGTCCGCTTCTAACTTAGCTGACTGTCAAAATTAGCGAGTTTTGGTTCTTAACGTTTGAAACCGCGTTTCTGTATCAGGGTCTTTCCTGCAGATACTGAAATAAATTTTGATTGTCTACCAAGGCACTCTTCTGATCTAGTCTCTCTACTCCTTTGATCAATTGTCCCAATTTTCCACAAACCAGCATTATAAACTCAAAGTATGACAATTGCCATGGTTTTTGCCTTTCCTAGGCAATGATAAATTACTAGCATCATTCTATTTCTATCTAGGAATCACAAAACTAATCCCCAAAACATGATCAGTGCAATAAATGGAAATATTTTCACGAGTCTTAAACACAATGGCCCAGACACTTCATTCTTCAACATCGCAACCACCAATACTTATATGATTAATGTATCGTCGTCCGTCCATTTGTCTTCTGTTACGGACGTTAATTGGTGTGTGATTACCACCAAGGTTATACCGAGGTCGCCAATGCAATATGAACTTGATTTTAATAAAAATATTCAATACTTCATTCATTTGTTATAATAACTCGAATGGGAGGCCTTACTCCATTGTGTAGTTTTCAATTGAATTGGGTTTAGCCAATGTTATTTATTTTAATCGTTAGGTAAGCGGTTGACATTGAAGTTGGTAGGTTGTTTGTTTTAGAGCTGATGAATGAAGGTGTTGAATCATCGTAAATAATTATCGAAAAGCTTGATTCACCTTCTTGCAGATCCATCGAGTACAAAGCCCAAACTGCGGCCAAGAAACTGGGCATCCTAAATAGGGTGCCCAATATCTAACGCCTGGATAACCCTTTACATAGCACAAGTCCGATCCTGCATGGAGTATTGCAGCCACCTTTGGGATGGCTCAGCTAAATACCAACTAGCCGCGCTTGACTCGGTGGAACGCAGAGCTAAGAGGCTCATTGGCGACGTAAAACTGGTGGATGCCAAGCTTCACAGCTTGGCCTATCGCCGCAAGGTTGCCTGCTTGTCGGTCTTCTACAGATTGTACTTCGGTGAGTGTGCCCATGAACTCCACGTCCCCATTCCAGCGGCCCCCTTCTACCATCGGATATCTAGACGCACTGCCAGTTACCATCCCTACCTAGTAGTTGATATTCCACCAATTCGCACTAAGCGATTCCAAATGTCTTTTATAATGCGCACAGCAAAAGAGTGGAACTCACTACCTGCGTCTGTGTTTTCGAGCGCATACAACCCTAATCTCTTCAAAGTGAGAGTGAACCGGCTTCTTCTGGGTAAGCTCACTCCATCGTCGACTTTATCTCTGTCACCTCCGACCTAGACTAGAGTCAAGAGCAAACCCATCTCAAATAAAAATATAAAATAAAAAACGATCTAAAATGCCTTTTAGCAGACTTTAGTTAAATTATATTTTATACAAAACGCCACTCTGTGTCTTACCTAACTGTCAAAGCTGAAGCTAGCATTTATAATAATAGTTTCCAGAGATAATCTTCAAACACTACAAAGACGAGGTTTTGGTCTGCACTGAGAACACTGCCAATATTCACGCACTGAGTACGGTCTTCTAAGTAACTTTTGAAGAGTTTCAGCTGAATACCTACGTCTTTTTGCCGATACGATACCGATACCCTTGGAAAAATATCGGCGTTACCGATATCGATGCCGATACGCTTATTAAATTTAAATGAAGGTAAGATAAATAAAGCACAAGATGGGCTTTTTTTTAATTGAAAGAAAAAATACTTAGTATGAGATTATTAGTTATTAAAATGAAGAACCTAATTAAAATTAGCATTAATAAGATTTTTGTTAAAAAAGAAAAACTATTCTCAAGTTTTGCAGAGATAGGCAATTTCGCAAGTCTGTATGAATGAGACCTGCGGTGGAAAATAGTATCTCAAATGCGACAGAAATACTTTATCTGCTTTTGAAATGAGTTATTTGGAAACTAAAGTCGTAAATCTGCGCCATTTTTTTTTAAGTTTGCGTAGGTATATGACGTCATTGTTACTGCCTCTATAGACGAAACAGAACGCGCATTTATATTACTTTTTTTTATTTGAAAAGTATCGTTGTACCAGCAATAAAAATCTCGCCGATGCCGATATATCGGCCAATCCAAAGTATCGCCGGTATATCGGCATCGGTATCGTATCGGATGCATCCCTACTTTTTACACGAAGCAGATTACCCTAAAGCGCTACTTTACGTAAAATTACTCCCTCGCAGACGTCACGTTTTATATCCGTAGCCACCCAAGTAAAAGCCTCAACATACGACTTAACAGATGCCATACCATAACCGTTTGTCCAAACAAGCGAGCAACCCCCGTGGTTGACAATGCATCATGCGCCGACCACTGTAAACAGCGTTTATTATCACGATCGTAAAACGCAGCGTTTATTAGCGCAGTATGGGTGGTCCCTTATAGTTCATGTGAACAAATTATGAGGGTATGAAAGGAGCGGATGATGATGAGCGATGATGATTCCGAAAAGTCAATCCTCGAACAACCCTTCAAGCGTCGTTTTATATACCTATGCATACAACCGCATAGGTTTATGTCACTGTGTGCTCCGAATGTCAACCGTACCCCATAGGTTCACAACTACTATAAGCCCGCGGTCGCCATTGGATGATGGTATTTTAAGTTTCTATGTATATGTTACGGGTAATGCTAGAAGATTGGGTAAACCTAGGTTTACCCAAGCATTTTGGGTAAAGTCCTAATAATCTCGTGCGTTGTGTGACAGTTCTAACCTAACCTAACCTACCTTTCAGCCTACACCTAAGTTTAATCATTCTAGCATTACCTGAGTCGACCTGTATGGGGAATTAAAATTTATTTTAATTATTATTCGGACTTTACCCAAAATGCTTGGGTAAACCTAGGTTTACTCAATCATCTAACATTACCCGTAACATATACACATAAATTACGTTTATATACATATTATATAAAGTTTTTTTCTTAAGACCAATGGTGTTCTGTTGACACGTGATAGTAGCCTATCCTATAAGTAAAAAAAAAAAACTGCCAATTCCTGTGCCTAGGGGTCAAAATTCGATCACCTAATTTTTTATTTTTTTATTTGAGATGGGTTTGCTCTTGACTATAATCTAGGTCAGAAAGTCTACGATGGAGTGAGCTTACCCAGAAGAAGCCTGTTCACTCTAACTTTGAAGAGATTCAGGCTGTAAGCGTTCGGGAACATAGACGCAGGTAGTGAGTTGCACTCTTTTGCCGTGCGCATTATGAAGGATGTTTGGAAGCGCTTAGTGAGAATTTTTGGAATGGCAACTAGGTATGGATGGTAACTTGCAGTGCGTCTAGATGATCGATGGTAGAAGGGGGCCGGTGGAATAAGGTTGTGGAGTTCCTGAGCACACTCACCGAAGTACAGTCTATAGAAGATCGACAAGCATGGGACCTTGCGGTGATGAGCCGAGCTGTGAAGCTTGGCATCCACAAGTTTCACGTCACCAATGAGCCTCTTAGCTCTATACATTCCTGCAATACTCCATGCTGGATTGGACTTGCGCTCTATAGAGGGTCAAAAGCTATTCAGGCGTAATTATCACTCCATTGAACTCAGTCAAACTATCTTTGAGTCACATGTCAATTGGGAACAAAATTGTCTGTTGCTTTATCTTTTGCCGCCTTACAATGCTTCAGCGTGTGCTGAGAGTGCTCTTCTCTCAATACCACCTTTGTCACCTTATCAAATTTTTCAACATACAATACCTCTCAATAACAGACATGGAATTCATATTAGCAAGGAAGTTTTAAAAACTAGCGACTTGAAATCATAAGATTAATATATTTTTTAGATAGATCATCATCTGCCTAGCCTTTTCCCAACTATGTTAGGGTCGGCTTCCAGTCTAACCGGATGCAGCTGAATACCAGTATTTTACATGGAGCGACTGCCTATCTGACCTCCACAACCCAGTTACTGGGTTAATACACCCAGTTAATACAATACCCCTTGGTAAGACTGGTTGTCAGACTTTCGGGCTTCTGACGACCCGTAACGACTGTCAAAGATCCACGAATGACAGCCGGAACCAACGGCTTAACGTGCTTTCCGAGGCACGGAGGAGTCTCGGTACGTAAAGATGGTCACCCATCCACAGACCAACCCTGGCAAGCGTAGCTTAACCTGATGGATCGACCCGTGCGGCTGTTATTACTTAGCCAGATAGATATTACCTTACCTTACCTTGATATACTGTATATAACATAAAATGTAATTAAATAAACATAAAAAACGTATAAGTAGTGCTTTTCCTTGGGAAGTGTGTCTGTTTGTCATCACGATTCACGTTGTCACACACAATTGATTAATCGAAATCTTCTTCTATAAATTTTCTTTCATCCTAAGGATAAGCCTTATACATTTTCGTTATCAAACTCATAACCGTTCAAGAGATATTAACAAAAACCGGCCAAGTGCGTGTCGGACACGCGCACGAAGGGTTCCGTACCATCATCTATAAAAACGGGAAAAAATCTCGTTTGTTGTATGGGAGCCCCCTTAAATATTTATTTTATTCTGTTTTATAGTATTTGTATTTATAGCGGCAACAGAAATACATCATCTGTGAAAATTTCAACTGTCTAACTATCACAGTTCATGAGACAGCCTGGTGACAGACGGACAGCGGAGTCTTAGGGTCCCGTTTTACTCTTTGGGTACGGAACCCTAAGAATCGATGAATTTTCTTAGATTTTTAAAAAAAATATATCGAGGTTTCACGGGCTATTTGTATTAAGCGACATCCTGGCTGATATTGAGTTATAATCATATTGAGTTTTATTATGGTTATAATCTATCTATAAACTAAGATAGACACATTGATTCTTAACCGTCGATAGACCACTGTTTCGTAAAAAATATTGATAATTTTTTTACAATGTGCATTTTTCCGAATAATGAAACTTTGAAATGCTCTCCTGTAAGTTCCAAAAATGTCGCTTAATACAAATAGCCCGTGAACCCTCGATATTATTATCGTCAACATGTTTGTTTCGGTGAGGCGTGCACTTTTGGTCTTTTTTAGATCATCTTATTTAAAGCTGATGAAACTGTTGGCTGATATATATGTAGGTATGTAAGTTTCATGATTCGTAAGTCATGTAAAGCAAATAAATGAATAATATTCAATTTTTTCAAAGCTACTCGCCTTCTGTTTTTCGCTTTTTTACTGGCCTCATGACAGGAATAGTCAATGAGTCCAAGTGTTTAGATTTTGTATTATAGACGCAAAGTACTTGCCTTTGGTATTATTAATGAGGTAAATGAAGACTGCCAACTTTCTTGATGGCATTTTCAATTAAAATCTTTCCAGCCATTTATGTAACTTTGGACATAGAGGAGCTCGTGGCTAAGTAATAACAGCCGTATGGGTCTATCCATCAGGTTAAGTTACGCTTGTCGCGGTTGGTCTGTGGATGGATGACCATCTTTTCATACCGAGATCTTTTCCTCCGTGCTTCGGAAAGCACATTAAGCCGTTGGTCCCGGCTGTCATTCGTGGATCTTTGACAGTCGTTACGGGCCGTCAGAAGCCCGAAGGGCTGACAACCAGTCTTACCAAAGGGTATCGTATTACCCAGTAACTGGGTTGTGGAGGTCAGATAGGCAGTCGCTCTATGTAAAATACTGGTATTCAGCTGCATCCGGTTAGACTGGAAGCCGACCCCAACAAAGTTGGGAAAGCTAGGCAGATTGATGTAACTTTGGACATAAGCACAGCTATGAAGTTCCTTATTTATTGATATTTATTGATCCAACCATAGACGAAAATTTGCAACACTTCATGGACGCTGTTTTTGTACTTCTTTAGGCGCTTTGAACGATTTTTGGCAGGGGGAAATCTTCGTCACTGCGACACCTCGACACCGCGACATTCTTTACGTTTATGTTTTCACTTCGGCACTACTGTCGGCAGTTCAATTTTTTTTTTTAATAATTTATCAATGTCTTACATAGAAAGGTGGTACCCCGAGCAAACCTTGCGATAGTGCGTTAAAACATGTATATAAGCATTTGAACGCACCAAGTTACAGGTTGAAAATATAAAGGTGTGGGTGCGTTTTTACACACACACACACACACACACACACACACACACATACACACACGCACACACCCTACATATACACTACACGTTCACATACAGTTACACTTACAAACTACACACACGCTTCATCATACACGCATAACCATGTATCATTTCTCTTTTTTATTTTATTATTTTATCTTTATCTTTATATAAATAATAATTCTGTTTTCTACCATTAATTGTTAAAACTATTCCAAATTACTGAAATTGGCTCTAAGTTGCTACGGAGAATCACTGACTCCTAAGTCACAGGAACTTACACCTAGTTTAGGTGTCAGAGTATTTAATAACTGACCCTTGTAATTAAGCCTTTTATGTGTTACTTTTGTTGTATATTGTTAAGAGCTTTAGGTGAAATAAAGAATTTATATATTATATTGTTGTTGTTATATTTTCAAGGAAGTCTTCGCACGCACACCGGTAATCTCCGTGGTCGATCTATGAAGATTCTATATTTTTATATTTTGTTAATTTTGTATTTACTTTGTTTTTTTTTTTTTTTTTTGTAATGTTAGTTTTGTTAGTTTTATATGCTCTTTTTTACTGTTTGTATTTCCTGTGCGTGTCCCTAATAAAATATTTTTCTTTCTTTCTATGAAATTACTGTCTTCGTATATTATTAGGGATCCGTACCTCAAAAGGAAAAAACGGAACCCTTATAGGATTACTCGTGTGTCTCTCTGTCTGTCCGTCTGTCACAACCAATTTGCTCCGAATTGAAACGAACTGATTAATTTTAAATTTGGTACACGTATAAATTTCTGTGACCCAAACACGGACGTGTAACGTAAATAAATTAATTTTGAATATGGGGGTCAATTATTGGGACAAATAAGAAAATTAAAAAAAATGTTTTGCAACGTGTAGGTACCGTGTGACATATCAAATGAAAGGGCTTACTGTGAGGGTGCCAAATATACGTTTTGTTTTTTTTTTAAATAAACTGCTTTTATAGTTATTTAAGAAAATAGACGATAATTGACTATTCCCCCAAATTCAAAATTTTAGGCTTAGTAGTTTTGGAAATAATGGGTTATTTCCAAAACTACTAAGCCTAAAATGTTGAAAAATAAAAACAGAAAATAGTTCTATTTATGGAAATAGAACTACATATTTTCTGCATTTTTTTCAAAATTTGTAATCTATAGAGATTAGCTATTTAATTTACATTTTTTACTCACAATAACAATAATAAAATAAATCTTATGATGATATTGAAATCGACACCTAATTATTAAATTTTCAGGAAATCCTATAAGAAGTCTATGGTCTTAAAATAACATGGCTAAAATCTCAATATTGTGCGTACAAACTTAAATATGCAGTTTGTATGTATGGGAGAACATGTTTTTCAACTACATTGTTAAGTTTGTTCTTGGGATAAATTCATCCCAACTACATTGTGCGTTGTCCGACACGCACTTGGCCGGTTTTTTATTCTTTAGTAATGCTACATTTTAGTCGTAACTTCATGAGCAATTTTATTGTCATATTGCGTAATTTGAAAAAGTCGGTAGGTACCTACTGCCGAAAAAAAATGCTGTTCTTCCCTGCACATAACTCGTCAAAATGTAGGGAACAGCTGAATTTTTAATCGCGATTTCAGGTTTGTTCCCATAGTAAAAGTTGTTCATAATGATGAATACAATGACGCTATAAGAGATTCTGCGTTATTTAAGTTACACCTTGTATATTTCTAAGAACCCAACCCAACTCTCACTTCCCCGCCTAGCATTTACTTTAAACCTAGAATCCCAATCACATGCAGCCGATAGCCGACAATTAACGCAATCAATACCAAACCAATATCAATTAAATACTCGGTTAACCCCTGACGTATTCCATCGCACTCCTGACTTCAAGAGCCGTCACACTAACGAGTTGGTCTAAGCTTTCACAACCTATCATAATACCGAAAAACATGGGAATTTCAACCTTGTTTCATGAGCCATAGAGCGGTTTGAGGTTTGAGGGTTTGGGTATAATAAATATCCTTCCCGATTTTACGATGACAATTAAGCATGTTTTATAGTTTTATAACACGGTCTCATACTGTCAACTTCTGAGAAGACGGTGTAACCTGAGGGTTGTCATTAAGGATTGTAAAGGAGATGACAGTACCGTAACTAGCCCTATAACGAACGCCAGTTTATGGCCGCCGGCGCGGGCATCGCTTATAGTTCGGATAGCTCAACTCTTTATTTTGGTTCTGGCTTCTGGTATTGTTGTGTTTATTGCTCATAAAAATAGCGTGTGAAATTAAGATATCTTGGGATTTGTTGGAGTTGATTTGCTTTGTATGGGACGCCGACAACAGCATACAATGTATGCTGCATTATGCTGATACACAGTCTGGTATAGCAATAAAATCATTGTGATCAAACCTTAGCCAGTTACGACTCTTCTAATTTATTAATTAGGTGTCGATTTCAATATCATCATCAGATTTATTTTATTATTGTTATTATGAGTACAAAATGTAAATTAAATAGCAACGAGTATTTTTGCTCGCTTAGATAGAAACTCCAGCACATAGCAAACAGCCAAAATATAATATTTGGGAGCATCTTAAACATCAGAATACTTTGGTTCTTCAAAGTCAGTTTCATAATTTTCAGTGCACTCGTTCTACAATATTTCCACTTAAACATTTTATACGATAATTTATTCCAAGTTCTACAAAACAAAGTTCTCAAACATATTTAAATCATAGGTCTTACGCCGCACTGTATCACCCTGGGCAGATACAATCACTACGAATACGTTGATATGCGTAGGAGCATTCTACGCTAATTTAATTTTACTACTCGAGTCAACCTTAACACAACCTCGTAGGGTCCAAATTGATTTAACATTCTCGAGATCTAGGATAAAAAATTTCTTAGATGAATCATTTTACTATCAACAATCAAAAACAAACTTTAAATTCAACTCATAGGCCTCCTTTCTGATTAAACACAAAATCTTTTACATCTCCACCGTTTTCAACTGCAAACTTATCAATGCCTTCTTCATAGACGTTATCTGTATCTCCATAAAGTTTATTTTCCTATGCGTGGTCAAGTTAATGAGTTTTGAAAGAAGGTAGTGTTGCTTTCGGCGCATGAGCTTGACGTCCCCAGTAGGCACACATGTGACGTGTTTCACAAACGGTTATTTTGATCTTTGTAATGTTCTATATAATTTGCCTTATAATCGGTACTTACCGGGAATAAAACAGCATTATAACAAAAGACTAATCAATACATTTTCATGCCTCATCATGATCAGAAAGTGGGAAGTAAGTTTTCTGGTAACTGTATTGTCTAGCGGTTTAGCTGTCACTCGATAATATTTTCAGTTTCATTTAATTTCCTTTCGAAATACAAGGCAAATATATATAAATTCCCTAGTGAAAGCATGATAGATTTTTTATCCTTGTTAATTTTCTTTAGAGATCCTGGAGTTACGCTGCTTTAAATATATTAATAAGGGCTTATCCGAACTTTAAAATTTATCCATAGTCACTGAACAGTTATCCTTATTTTCTGCATCTACTTTGACCCACCAGTGACTTTATTAAAACCCGAAACTAGCATCACTCACTCTTGGGTGTTTAACCTAATTGTCTTCAATATCCACATTATGCAAATAGAACCATTAACAGACTATAAAATAGAAAGTGACGATGGAATTTAATGACAGCTGCCACAGAAATTAGCCAATAGAGCAATACGAGTAAGCAGGCATCTTCTAACTAACCAAACGGCACAAGTCACCTAGGGTTAATTGGTCACTAGTAATTAGCAGTACCAACTGGAGATGATTTAACACTACGACTTTTATGTACGTTTGCAATGTGATAGGTGGAATGAATATTGCATAGGCTGAAGTTGAGAAAACGTAGTTAGAATATACGTAATGCTTGTTTTCGCCTGAAAGCTGAAGTGCAGGCTGAGGCGACTGCAGGTTGCATGAGTAACGGTACAAGGCTTGACCGCAGATTAATACAGATGTGACACTCCGCAAAATCATTCAAATAAATAGCGACTCTTGCTACGACACAATAAAGTGCAATAGGGATGATGCCTGTGTAAAAAAAAAAGAAATTATATTTAGTCCGTCAGTCAGATAATAAAAAAATATTAGTCACGTATTTTCTGCTTTAACATACAATGTTAATAAAAACATACTTAGATAACACGCATTATAGCTCAGGAGTGAGGGCTCGCTACGTCACTTCTACGTATAAAAGCTACCAAGGCGTGACGTCATGCCACATTTTAACTCAATGTATCGCCGTAATCTTTTGATTATTTTGATAGAAAAAGAAAAAAGACGTGTCCAATATACTTTAATAATCTACATGACGGAAAAAAATAAATTTTAGTCGTCATCCCTATTCAAGTCGCACAACGCTTATTACCTACAGTTATATTCACCTACAAGTTACCTCTCTTTCTAACGCGTCAGTCCTACTGAATTGGCCCAGTGAGATAGGATGACATTAGTAATAGAAAAACCAACCAGGATGCAAAGCCAGACCTGCATTGATAATTTTGCCCACAATTTCGAAAAAAAATGCAAGACGGAGGTGATAGAATTTGCCCTATCAGATCACACTGCACAACTGCTGAAATGTCCCGTACGTTTGAACTGTGTTCTGAAATATTGGTATAAATCACAACGGGATTATAGCCCAGAGAATATTATTAAATTTAGAACCTGCCTGGAAAAACTAACATTCTCTGAAATTTATGACAATGATGATCCAAATGATGCATTCAACTTGTTTTTTGAACAATTTAAATTATTTTATGACCTGTGCTTCCCCGGTAGACGTATTAAAATACCAACATGCAAAAAACCAAAATGGATATCGCGAGGACTTAAACTATGTAGCTTAATGTTCATGCCTCCATGTCAACCGATACAAATATTTAACATTATAAAATGCATTAAAAACACTAATAGCGTAGGGTATGACGAAATTTCTACTAAAATTATAAAACATGTTGCCGACTTAATCTGTAAACATTTGAGTTATATTCTTAATCTATGTATCAGCCATGGTGTTTTTCCTGATCGTCTCAAGGTCTCCATAGTGAAACCCATATTTAAAAAAGGTAATAAGCAACAAATGAAAAATTATAGACCTATTGCACTTTTGCCAATTTTTTCCAAAATTTACGAGAAATATATTTATAATGAGCTTTACACATACTTAGAAAAACAAAAGATTCTCTGCAACGAACAAAAAGGTTTCCGGAAGAACATGACAATAAACATGGCTATTTATGACTTTTTAAATAAAATTATGACTAATATTGATAATAAAACACCTGTCTGTGCTGTGTATTGTGATATGACGCAGGCTTTTGATTACGTTGACCATACTATCTTAAAAAACAAACTTGTCTTACGGTATAAGAGGTAACGTTCTGGACTTATTAAGCACTTACATTTCAAAAAGAAAGCAATTTACCGCCGTAACAAAATTAAACTTCAAGACTAAAGAAGAAGTAACATACCTGTCTAATGAACGAACAGTATACTTTGGTGTACCACAGGGCAGTGTATTAGGTCCCCCACTGTTCCTAATTTATATTAACGATCTTCCCAAAGCTATAGACTTCCCGATAACACTCTTTGCAGACGATAATACGATAACAATAGCATGTGACAAACCTGAATCATATGAAACTGACGTTAATAACGCCATAACTTCAACAATCTCTTGGCTTGATAATAATAATCTAAGAATTAATCTTGGCAAAACACAAATAATGCACTTTGGCCATAAAAAGCCTAGTTCGAAAATAGAGGTCCAATACCAGAATAACAAAATTCGCGATGTAGATAGTGCAAAATTTCTAGGTTTGATAATTGACAGGCAGCTCAATTGGAAGGATTACATTGAAGCGCTATGTAAGAAAGTTAGTAGTTCATCATATGCCCTGTATAAGCTTGCCCCAACAGTTAACACAGATGCACTACTTACAGCCTATCATGGTCTTGTAGCATCTGTACTAAGATATGGTATTGTATTCTGGGGTAACTCTACAAATAGAGAAATCGCTTTTAAAGCGCAAAAGCGTTCCATCAGAGCCATGTTCAGACTTCAAATAACGGACAGTTGTGAACCATTTTTCAAAAAATACAAAATTTTAACACTGCCGTCTTTGTATATATATGAAACTGCCTTATTTGTTAAGCTGAATTCACACCTTTTTCCCAACTTATCAGATACAGTTAAACATAACAGGCGGAATGATATGTTACGCGGACGTAGAGCTAAAACAGCATTAATGTGGAAGAGCATATGCTCTTCCACATTAAGTTCCTTTTTAAACCCATTTAAATTTAACTGTTTGATTTGCTTTGGGATTTTGTTAAGAACTTGCGGGGCTATACAGAATATTCTGTGTTGAGTTGCTGTGTACAAAATGTTATTATACCTTAAACGACTTTTTGAACGATAAGACTTTGCCATCCTAATTTAATTGTAATCTTTTATATTCTGAAATCTCTCTTTGATATAGTTAATAGTTTGACATTGAATAATACCATGACATTAACCTAGATACCTAATATTTAACTGACATGCCTCATAATGTAATATTAATTCGTAATTATTTATTCAATAGTATCAGATCTTGATTTTTGTATTTGTAAAATTTTATTTGTGTACCTACCTGATCCATTTATTAATTTAAGACCATGTATGTACCATGTTCGGATAAATAAATGAATTTGAATTTGAATTTGAATAGGCCCGCTGCGTACTTGTAGCTTCATACCTAAACTGCGGAGTGTCCCATCTGTACTAATCTGTGACTTGACAGAGTTTCTGGGTCTGAATAATCAATTTGTCTTGCTTAGATGTATTCTCAGCTTTCATCATTTTAAACTTATTGTTATTCATGTTTATGACTTCTAGCCTTGTTCCACAGTAAAATAGCTTTAGGTTTTTGGAGCATGTTTCCTTAGGCAGTCACTTAGGAACTAGTAGTTCTGCGAACAGTAGACCTCGCGAGCACAAACTTTTTTGCAACAATTAATATACCAATCAATCAATCTGCCTAGCCTTTTCCCAACAATGTTGGAGTCGGCTTCCACAGTCTAACCGGATAAAGCTGAATACCAGTATTTTACGCGACTGCCATCTGACCTCCACAACCCAGTTACAGAGTAATTCGATACCCTTGGTAAGACTGAATGTCAGACTTTCGGGCTTCTGACGACCTGTAACGACTGTCAAAGATTCACGAATGACAGCCGGGACCAACGGCTTAACGTGATTTCCGAGGCACGGAGGAGTCTCGGTATGTAAATATGGTCACCCATCCACGGACCAACCCCGGCAAGCGTAGCTTGACCTGATGGATCTACCCGTGCGGTTTTCATTACTTAGCCACGAGCTCCTCAGATACAATTAAAGTTATTTAAAACGGGACATTTACCATGTCCTTTTTCATCAGATTTTCACAATTTTTTTATGAGACCAACTTAAAGTTACTACCTTTTCAATATAAAAAGAACCATCGAAATAGGATCTCATACGGCGATATCCAGTACCCCCCTTTTTGCCCCTTTTTGGAGGAAGTAACAATAAAGTCGTAAAACCTGTATACCAAGTTTCATCCAGATCGGTTGTAAAATACGACCTGTAGAGGTAGCAACAGACAGACGAAATTTGCCAGACTTGAAGCACAGACGCTTCGCACACTTCGTTCGCTCGGTCAAAAACTAATACTAGCTATAGTTTTAATTATTTTAATCACATTTGTTTACAGACCCTTAACCCAAGTCATTCTTTACCCAAATTAATCAATAGACTCGCTAACATAAAACCAGTGACACACATTGCCCGCGGCGGCGAGGTGGGTTCCGTATCAACTGTCACATGCAAGCATCTCGACAGTACGTATACTAGGTATACTTAGTATTAATAGTTAGAAGGGATACAAAGGGTTCGTGTTGGAGAGAATGAGTTTAGGAAAACATGTTTTAAATAAGTTGTGGAAATTAGTAACAGATTGACAGGCTTTGTCCTGAAAGTTAATTATTATTCAGTAACTTAGATAGATAGATAGAATATGTAAGGTCCTAGTTTATCATCTGTGACTTCGAGTTACGACTACATGTACGGCTATATGTAAGTGGGCACGCCCTTTATTACTGGAGGCTTTTACTTACGTATAGAGTAGAGAGTAGAGTAGGGTGGCCTTTGCCCAGGAACGTCACAATAATGGCTAAAAAATAATAATAAAAATTAAATGAAACTTAAATCTAGTTTTATTTTTAACCGACTTTCAAAAAAAGGAGTATCCTCAAATTTTATAGGCATACCTAGGTATGGCAATTTGGACCACAGATGCCATCGAAACAACTCAATAATAAGTATTTCACGGGTTGCGTAAGCAATTTATGATCGTCACACTGCATATAGTGAAATGGAGCTAATGGTGACTTCACCATCAGCTCCTGTTCTCCTGGTTCTTACTTGGAGAACTCTTCAACAATTAACGTCCCTACATCGGGGGAAAAAATATTTTGCAAAAAGTGAGGAGCAGTTGACATTAGGAATAGAACTTAGACAAATTACAAACTAAAAAGTGAAAAATAAAAAATAATTTTTTTACAAATAAACCACCGATCTCCAAAAAAACACTACAAAGTGAAAAATAACTTTAATTTCAGAAGTCGGTGGCAAAAAAACTAAAATACAGATCCTAAGACACCGACTTCCGAAATTAAAGTTATTTTTCACTTTGTAGTGTTTTTTTTGGAAGTCGGTGGTTCTTTTTTTGTTTTTGTAAAAAAGTTTTTTATACGATAGCAAACGGACAAAGTCGTTCCCTGAACAAAGTCTTGCAAAACGATCCATTGGTATAAATTACTCAACAAATCAGCAATTAAACACGTACATCATTTTATTCATGTTATACATAACCTAATGTATATCGTACGATTACATAACCAAACAAGTTAGACGGCTGGCTATCAGTTGACACATAGCCGAGGGGCGTTGGGTAGCATCACCACGCGCAGTAAAAGTTGTTTAGTGTATACAGCGCACATGAGATCTATGTCGTGACTTTGAATGTTGGTGTAAGTTATGGACTTATAACTAACAGCTACAGGTTAAAAAAAAGTCTCTTTCTGTCTAGCCAGATCCTATTACATGAGTCGGTGCTCCTTGTTGAGGAACGTTACCAGAATTGTCCATGTCGGGGGTCTCCGGACATTTTATAATACGTAAATAGGTAGTAGTGCGAGCACAAACTTTTTTTGCTACAATTAATATACCACTAAAGTTATTTAAAACGAGATATTTACCAAGTTTTTTTTTATTATTTTTTTATTTCATCAGATCTTCACCAAATTTTTATGACATCAACTTCAAGTTACTACCTTTTAAATAAAAAAAGAACCATCGAAATCGAATCTCAAAAGGCGGAGATATCTTCAGGCGCACTTTTTGCCTCTCCAATCAAAAATCCATGGTGAAAAAAAAATCTATAAAGTCGTAAAACCTGTATAGGTACAAAATTTCATCCAGATCCGTTGTAAAATACGACCTGTAGAGGAGTAGCAACAAACTGACAGACGAAAGCAAATTTAGCCAGACTTTCGATTCTGCAGAGACGTTTCGCTCGCTTCATTCGCTTGTTCAAAAAGAAAAATAGTTTATTCTGCACGAATAAAACGCATTTGAAAGAAAATTAATAAAAACATTTCAAATAAAAGAAATATATAAAATCTTTCGGGTAAGATCAAGTCATTCTTAGATCAGCCTCAAAATTGTTAAAATCAGGCTCCTGGGATGGTATATTGTTGAACTAAGACCTACGTCATATCTGTCCGCTGACTTATGAAAAGCTTATGTCATTATTTATCCTGGAGTGATTCTACTTTTCAAGGTTTGGTAGTTGTTTCAGAACACACTATGGGCATGCATCGAATGCATTTATTATTGCATTCGATACCCGCTCGTCTTTTATAAATTAAACCGTTCCAAAATATTGACCTCTTGACAGGCCAGCTTCCAAATAGTAGACAGATTAATTTAGCCATCATTACGCGCCTCAAATCATTCTCATCATCAAATCATTCCTCACGACTACTTCGGACGAGACTTTCATATGTCCGGGTGTAGAGAATTTATGTTTTGGAACGTTTGGTTTACCTTCAAAGGAAACTTGATTATGTTTATGGTCAGCGAATTCGTCTGTTTTTTTTTTTGTCTGAATATTTAATAATCAATATTTATCTGGCTATTAATGAGCATTGCAGTTTACCTACATGGTTTATTTCACAAAAATCACCTACAACAGACATTATAGCGGTTTTCCTCCCCGAAATATTTCCACCAATTTTTACATCTGGTAAAACCTGTATTTTCAGCAAATAAATTATTATTTTTCCATTAAATCCTGAATGGAAAAAATATATGTGAAAGATTTTTTGACATTACAAAGAAATGAAGAATCGAGATATAACATCATTTCTGAACGTTATGGAAACTGTTTTACGTTGTCATTACTTTACAAAACAAAAAAAAAAAAAAATGATTATTCTCAGACAACGATGATCAGTGTTAGTTACCAAAATACTTACCTATAAGCTATGTTAGTAGGTTGATAAATATAATAAATACTTACCTATGCATGTAAGATTTAAATAAATATATAATTATTTTATTTCAGACAGTATTCAGATATGTGTTTGTATGAAACAGTAACATAACTCGTATCACCTTAACCATACCATATTATTCTTAGACCAATAACAATTAATATGCAAATGATTACTTTTGACTGAATAATAAATTAATGTCTCCAGGCAATTCTCCATAAAAGGCTGTGAATGGATCCCAAGAAAGTGTGACAGACGGTTTGGTTACATCAAAATTTAATAACAGGGCTGTCCAGTTGCTCTTTAAGCGTCTAGCCACTGATTTACGAGTTCAATGAAATCAGACGCCATGATATTATAGTATTCTTCTGAAGTAGATAATTACGCTGTAATACTAGGTTTACTATCTTTGAAAGGGGAGTTCGAGCTGGTACATACGTGTATAAGTATATATGACTGATGTCTATATGTATTTGAGAACAATACAACTTACCCTATACAATATGTAACAAAAACTCTGTTATTCCTTTTAGGGACGTATACATTTACCTACGAGCACAACATTGATCAAATTATAATTTAAAAAAAATACGCATTGGCTAGTCGAGAGTTCAAAATCAAATAATAATAATAATGTTTATTTGCAAGAAATACATTTTTACAAAGGAAGATCTTATTGCCTAAAAGTCACTGTATTCGGCCTGCAAGCAAGCGTACAAATTATTGAACTTTATGTCACTGTTACATTACTACAGAATATGTCATTGATACAATATTACAAAATATGTCATTATTACATTAAATTATTACTAAATTTAAATCATTATATTAATAGAGATTTACATAATAGTCCTTACAATCTATAAATATTAAAATAATTAGGGTAACATTAAATATTATTATTATTGTGTATCTTTATGTTTCATAAATTCCTTAATGCTATAAAAACCGTAACTTTGGAGCCACTCTGTTAATTTCTTTTGAATAAATAAAAAAAATCGAACAAATGTTTAGAGTATCTGATTTTCTGTACTTGTAGTACATCGGGTCGCACGGGCCCCGGGTTGGTACCACGCGCCTAACTACCCCTTTACCCCGCCACCCGCCGCCCTGCGAATCACTTACCTTAGTCTCCCGCGCAGCTTACTTTCATCGCTTCATGCAGAATTGCAGAGATAAGAAATCAGTTAAACATTACAAATATTAATAATGAAATACTTATTTTAATTATTTTTGTTGAACATTTTTTTATGTTATATAAATGATTTGCTTTATTACGTATGTAAACCGATTCTTACAACTTAGGTAGAAGGAACAACAGGGTTTTTGTTACATATTGTATAACGCTTTTGTCAAATCTTGTGGATTTTGTGTTGCTGTTAATACAAGAAGGCTGGAAAGTAGTCTTACTATTAATAGATGTGTAGACAATATCACAAGTTTATCAATAGATTTGATGTAGGTAGCAATTTGATTTAAGGACACATGTCCAGAGATTTTTCTAGAAGCCTCTCTCTTTGGGCTGCCCGACCCAGCCCTTTGTATGTAGAAGCAAAAATATACGCGGAAGTTATTATCCTTAGATACGTACCAAGCTCGAGATTTGCCAGCGAGCAATGGAACGCAGTATCCTCAGGGTTCGAATTACCGACCGGATACGGAACACAATTCTGCGCTCAAACACACAAATCGCAGACGTCACCCAAAAAGCAGCCAAGCTCAAATGGGAGTAGACTGGACACGTCTGCTGCATGTCGGATGCATTGTGGGCTAAGACCACCACAACATGGGTTCCTGAAAACGTCTAACGGCATCGCAGAAGACCCAGGCGTAGATGGCGGGACGAACTTGACGCTTATAGGAGGGATATAGCTCAGGATCGGGTTGATTGGAAAAAGGAAAGGGAGGGAAGGGAAATACAAAGGGACAATACAGGCTGATTATTATTATTACTAACGTACTAAATAAAAGGTAAGGTGGCTAATTTGTACAGACACCAGCACATCAAGCTACTACAATCTGTCAAATTTATTTAATCGATTTTCAACTTTATCGCTAAAGCATTAGGTTCAAAGTTGGTTGGGAAAATTTGACAGTTTCGGGTAGCTTGACCTGCTGGCGTCTTTACTATATCTTGATTTAAGATCGCTCAACGAAAGTCATCAACCATTACCTACTAAAGCTACTAGGTACTAAGTACATAGATAAGTCCTAGATCTATGACAGAACATCCAACCCTTATCACAAATAACTCCCAAAAACCCAGAGAGAGCCAAAGTATCAAGTAGGCAGCATCTCCGATACGGTAACTGATAATGATCAATCATGTTTTTCGAGCAGACTACATTAAGCTGTCAGTCATACGAGGGGCCTTTAAGGTGCCTTCAACATTTTTGACAAGCGCCAACAGCGTGACTTTACGCTCTTTTACCTTTACAAGTAGGACTTGATGTTGTGTGATTGAGCAGAACTGACAGGTAGTAGAAACTATAGTTCAATGGGTGAGACATTGTGGTGTCAATTGGGAGGGTCTTCATTGTAAATCTTGAGTAGGTATTGCAGTTTTGTGACGACTTCTTAGCTAGCAGTATTTATTATACAGGGTTATTGGTAAAACACCAACAACCTCTTAAGGGGTCATTGTACTCATCATTATGAACAACTTTTACTATGGGACCAAACCTGAAATCGCAAAAAAAATCAGCTGTTCAGTAGATTTTGACGAATTATGCGAACATAAATGTACTGAACAGCTGTTTTTTTTTTTCTCGATTTTAGGTTTGGTCCCATAGTAAAAGTTGTTCATAATGATGAGTACAATGACCCCTTAAGAGGTTGTTGGTGTTTTACCAATAACCCTGTATAAGTAGGACTAAGTTGGTATTTATATTTGAGTTAAAGAGATTAACATCGGTCATAGTCAGTAATTTAATAAAGGTAGTTTATTAAAGTCTAGTGGGGCTTGTGGCTAAGTAAAAACAGCCGCACGTAATGATCGACCCGTGCGGATCGATCAAGTTAAGCTGCGCTTGCCGCGGTTGGCCCTTGGATAGGTGACCAGCTTTACATACCAAGAAGACCCCTCTGTGCCTCGGAAAGCACGTTAAGCTGTTGGTCCCGGCTGTCATTCGTGGATCTTTGACAGTCGTTACGGGGCGTCAGAAGCTTGAAAGTTTGACAGCCAGTCTTACCAAGGGGTATCGTATTACCCAGTAACTGGGTTGTGCAGGTCAGATAGGCAGTCGCTCCATGTAAAATACTGGTATTCAGCTGCATCCGGTTAGACTGGAAGCCGACCCCAACATATTGGGTTGGCACAAACGTAATGAGACACTTTACAAAACTCTATACATTTCCTTTTTCAAGTGAATTGTTTTTGATAATATTCTAGAATCTTGTAGAACATTCTAGGTACTTGTGATGTGGGGGTATATAAAGCCGCCCTCGCGATCGGTTTAATCAATTTGAAGAAAAATGGACGTGCGACAAGTTCGATCTCGACCTGGCGATTTGCGCCTGGCGCTCCTTCGCAGCGACCCTCTCCTCCAGGTCTTGCTGTAATTGCGCCCTTTTCACCAGATCTAGCTGGCGCTCGGCGTCCACCAAGCCCACATCGTGGGTAGAGGATGTCGAAGCCTTTTTGGACTTCAACTTCCTCTTCGGCTTGCTTCTGGCCGACTCCGAGGAGCCCTCGGACCCGAGCCTCAGATCGGCCCCCTTCCGCTTAAGGCAGCCGCTTTCAGCCGCCGACGCGTCCATACTGGAGTCGTCGGAGTCCGACAAATCGTCTGGCCTGCTAAACAAGCTGGCCGCAGACGGTGCGCGGTCAGCTTCCGACGCCATAGCGTCACCGGCGTGGCCCTGAGAAGGGCCGTTTGATTGGCCCTGAGAAGGGCCGTTGGGTGGGCCCTGAGAAGGGCCGTTTGAACCGCCCTGGGAAGAACGATTCGATACTTATACGAGTACTTTTTAGGCCACAGTGCGCAGCTTGCGGCTGTCAATATCAACACTGCATTGGGGGCTGGAAGTACAAGCAATGCGACGGTGTCCCAGGTGAGACAGGAGCCTTGAAAGTCAGCCACGCTCTGGACGACCACCCGCAGTGAATGATGATGATTTACGCCGCGAACTGCAGTCGTGAATTAGCGGAAGCACTTAACTGCAGTCACCACGCCGTGGAAAACCATATGCATGAGCTTGCGTATCGAAAAGTTTTGGCTCGGTGGGTACCGCACATCCTTACAGACGCCAGTCGTGCACTCCGTGTCGCTATTTTTCAGTCACTTGTGCTGCGACCCCGACGTAAAGAGTTTTTGTCTGATCTGGTTACTGGCGATGAATCATGGATTCATTACGAGAACGATACACGTCGTGCTTTTTGGCTGCCTCGAGAAGAAACGTCACCAACTCAACCGCAGCTGAGTCAAAAGAACCGCTTAAAAGTTCTGCTTTGCTGTTTCTGGGACTCGCAAGGCATGCTGTTTTATGAACTATTACACAATGAAACTATAAACGCTGACCAATATTCAACCCAGCTCACCAAACTATCTGTTGCTATCAAGAACAAACCACGAAGACGAGTCAATGTAGTTTTACTACACGATAACGCTCGACCTCATGTTGCATCTGCCGTTCGCCAACAGTTGGGGAACTTGGGCTGGGAGACGATACCCCACCCACCTTATTCCCCAGACCTCGCCCCATCAGACTATCATTTGTTTAGAGCCCTGAAACAACATTTGCGGGGTAAACAATTTAATGATTTCTCTGATGTAGAGGCGGAGTTGAAGACTTTTTCGAAGCACAGCCATCAGAGTTCTGGGCGAAAGGAATCCAAACTTTGCCGGATCGTTAGCAAGATAAGATTACATCATTGACGAAGCATTTTGTATTGTAATAATAATAAAAAATGTAAAAAGTAAACCAACTGTTTCATTAGTTTGTGCCAACCTAATATTTGGGAAAAGGTTTGGCAGATGATGAGATTATTAAAGTCTTCTCTTTCAGTAAAAAAAGGGCAACGAAAATCCATTTTTTCCAAAAATTTCTATACACTATACTACTTAGTTGTATGAACTTTTCAGTAGGTAAATTAATAAAACAAACAGTAAATTCCTTTAATAATAACAGTATTATTTATTAACATAAAAAAAAAACTTACACTATTAGAATGTGACAGCAAAAATAGCGCAACACTTTTCATAAAACTGAATTTCCACCATTTTCCAACCACCTGCTACAAAACGGAACATTTTTATTTTATTCCGGAAATCTGTCAAGACCGAACAAAGCGATTGTCATGTTCACGACAGCTTGACATCGGAAAACGCGAAAAGTGGAAGAAAATATATCACCGGATGCGGATGTGAACGGTCGGAAGTCAAGCGTCGGACCCGGGGCGACATGCCATTGATGAAAACTTTTTGGTTTATATTCTTATCATTGGTGAATTAAAATTAATTTTTGAAAGTTTTTATTTATGAAGATGTTTGGCACTTCTAATAGTGTTGCTTGAGTGCATTTTGTGAACTGCAAATAAAGACGATCAACAGATGTTTTGATCATGTAAAATATGTTTGCGTCGCATCAAAAGCCAGCACATGTCACTCAAGTACCTGCATACGAGTATACAGTATAGGTATTGGCTATTATACAGTGGCCATCATTTCAGCTGGCAGAAACCTCGTTTTCCTGATAATGATAAATGATTTTATTTCTGTAAGTATGTTTCAAACACTTTTACAAGCCAATCATGTTCTTTTTTTTTAACTTGATGAGGTCGACGTTTCCTATCTGACTACACTGAGAAGAAAGGCCGAAACAGACTCAGAGGTCACAGTCTCTTATAAAGTCCAGACATAATCTTAGTCACTTCATGTGAAGACCATGTAGATTGGTGTCTGAAATGGTCTTTTGAGGAAAGAACCACACAGATTGAGGACCTGTCCAGTCAGTGCACGCATGATGATATTAGTTGGGTGGTAAATACTCATTGTGTACAGCTACGCATATTTCTGACAGCAAAGCCAAATCGACACTATATCTTCTGAATTTTACTCAGTAACCTAATTTAATTATGAAAACATTTTCTTTTTTATCCGACTTCAAAAAGGAGGAGGTTTTCAATTCGACTGTATTTTTAGGGTTCCGTACCTCAAAAGGAAAAAACGGAACACTTATAGGATCACTCATGGTGTCTCTCTGTCTGTGAATCTAATAGACCGATTAAGTTGAAATTTGGTACACTTATGTATTTCTGTTACTCAAACACGGACGTGTAATGTAAATTACTAAATTTTGAATATGGGGGTCAATTTTGGGGAACAAATAAGAAAAAAACAAAAAGTTTTACAAACCGTACCGTGTGATATATCAAATGAAAGGGCTTACTGGGGTCCCAAATATATATATTTTTTTAATAATTTTAAAATAAACTGTATTAGAGTTATTTAAGAAAATAGACGAAAATTGACCATTGCCCCGTTTATGTCCAAAACTACTGAAACTTTGAAAAAATTCAGAAATTACTTTTATACCTATAGATTAGAGGAAAACCTATAAGAAGTCTATGGTCTTAAAATAACATGGTAAATCTCTCAATATTGTGCGTACAAACTTACATTTGTAGTTGGAATGTATGCGAGAATATGTTGTTCTTGGGATAAATTCATCCCAACTACGGAACCCTTCATTATGCGTGGTCCACCACGCACTTGACCGGTTTTTTTTTGTGTGTTTGTTACGCGATTATTCCAAAACAGATGGACCGATTTGGAAAATTCTTTTTTGTTTGAAATGGTGTATATACACCCTTTCAAACAATTTAATATGGGACCATCTAGGAAGTAATTCCTAGATGGTCCCATCTAAATTTTATTAATTTTGCGTGGGTAGTTTTTGAGTTTAATTAGCTTCAATAATGCGTACTTTTCCACTTAGTATATTATGTGGATGATGTTTTAATTCATGCGGATGATGTTTAGTTAACTTCCTATCACTGTTATTTACATAGCAGGTAGTGGTATTCGAATTTGTGTGGGGTAGGTAGTACTTACCACAACTAAAAAGTCTTGAAGTTCGTCGAATTTTGGAAGTCGGTGGCAAAAAACGAAAATACAAAACCAAAGACACCGACTACCGAAATTAAAGTTATTTTTCACTTTGTAATGTTTTGTTTTGGAAGTCGGTTTTATTTTTTGCTAAAAAGTTTTTCTGGTTTTACATATCGTCTCTACCCATTGCAGTTACCTGGGTGAATATTCGAGCGTTTTAACCGCCGTCATTACCTTCCGCCAAAAGTTGATGAAAGAGAATATATTTAATGAAATATTTCAGCAATTCCTGATTCTGGTCCTTAAGCAGATTCTGGGAATTGATGAAATATTTCATTAACGATATTCTCCTTCATCAACTTTTGGCGGAAGGTAATGACGGCGGTTAAAACGCTGAATATTCACCCACCTACCTATCCATGAGAGTCTATGAAAAAACAAGGCTTTCAAAGAAAAGGTTTTTGCCAACTGCATAGATAGTTCTATATTTAGCCTTCTCATTTGACAACACAACGTCCCTATGCTAATTGTGACAATGAACGAACATTTAGCCCGCACAGATAATAAATAAATACTGCGTAGGCGACGACCAGACACAATCTGTCTCATATGACATGCTGTATATTAATAAAATTGTTATTGTATTATAATATAAACAATCTAACACTAAAATAAAGTTACAAAAATAATATCCTAACCAACTAAAACTATTAAAAAAAACTAAAATATGGCGTCGAAAAATTCATCCGCATCGCTGTCATCTGGTAATGTACCCAAGAGACTGGCGGCATTGCCACGTTGTATGGCAATGCTTAGCCTCTGGTCAAGGTAAAAGCCTGCCCTTGGGTCACGGGAAGTGTCAACCAGCCGTTGGGAGATTTCCTTATTAATAAAATAGAATAATTGTATATTTTTATACACATTTATGTACTAAAATGTAGATTTATTTACCGAAAATTAAGAACTTGAGGAAATAGATAATATACATCCAACTGCAATTGTATGTTTGTACGCCCAATATTGAGAGATTTGCCTACTTCTGATAGGTTTTTCTGTAACCTATAGGTATAGAACTATTTTCTGTATTTTTTTTTTTTCCAAATTTTAGGCTCAGTAGTTTCGGAGATAAGAGGCGAATGGTCAATTTTCGTCTATTTTCTTAAATAACTTTAAAACAATGTATTTTAAAATTATAAAAAAAATATATATTTCTTAATACAATAAACCCTTTCTGTTGATATGTCACACGGTACAGTTTGAAACTTTTTTATTTTTATTTTCTTATTAGTCCCCAAAATTGACCCCCATATTCGTCCGTCGTTTGGGTCACAGAAATTCATACGTGTACCAAATTTCAACTTTTCAATCGGTCCATTATATGTCAATCGGTCCATTATATTTGGAGCGAATTGGCTGTGACAGACGGACAGACTGACAGACAGACGAGTGATCCTAAAGCATTTCGATTTTCCTTTTGAGATACGGAACGCTAAAAAGAAGGAGATTTCTGAAATATGCGGAAAGAGAAGCCAAGGGATGAAAAGACAGAAAAAATGTTAAAATCCGCCACAAAATTGTTTGATTGTTAAATATAACTTTGAACATGATGTTGGGCTTAGAACGTCTTCACCCATCATTCCTTCTTTCTCTACAAGTCGTTCCATCACAGTTAACAATCTGCATCATTATTGATAATCTTATAAACAAACGCCCGGACATACGTCTTATCATACATCAGCCATGAAACGGTACCAATCTTTATTATGACGTCCTAGATAAAATCTCAACATGAGTTCAGCCCAAAATATCTCCAATTACAGTAGAATATGATTTATTACAACAATTTAAAGGATGCATCAACCTTTATAATAAACAGAGCGAAACTTCCAAGAGTACATACATGCTTAATCACCACTTTAACAAGACCTTTTACTGGTCTTCAAATTTGTATGTTTCTTAAAGATTAGGAAGAGGTGGACAGACCATGTTGCGCTGGTGTTTTAAAATTGCGTAAATATTGTATAAGTGAACGTTAAATTACTCTACTGCTAGTTTTGATTTGTTTCTCTGTGTTCTGGTGTGTAATTCCTTTGCTGCAATCAAGTAAGTTTTGCACATTTGATCCGATGAGTTATTCATCGCATGAATTTCATGGAGCTAGTGAACTGATTCATGTGTCATATCTTTCCCACATCTGGAAAGCTGGGTTCACCTACTGTTAGGCATAGGCCTCTCTTTTCTTGGTTGGCATAATAAGGTACTATTAGATAGGTATTGGCTTGGTGTCTTTTTAAGTTTCCCCCCGATTTTTGTTTGAGACCGGTTTCGAATTAAAAGTACAAAGTGGACCAAATCAAGTTAAAACGCTACAAATTGCCACACAATATGACAGTGCTACGCTGTCTAAATTAATATTACGCAAAGGCTGTAATATATTTACGACAAAATAATGCTGATGATACGCAATTATATGTTTTGTAATAAGTCTACCTTCACCCGCTACTAATAGTAGAGGTAGATTTGGTTTTTACACGTGACGAGTTTTGGTCGTTGGGGGTATTCAATCAGCTCAAACCCGAAAGTCTGACAACTTGTTCTGTCGAGGCATATCATGCAATGCCTCACTACTCTTGCAGAGTAGAGGAACGAAAATTTTTGCTTTTTTTCCTGTGCATTAAGAGATACTTACAACTTATGCAGAAAAGGGAAAATGCAGGATGCAAGAGCCCTCTTATAATACATAATAATTCTTTTATACAGAAATGCAGTAAAGTTTGAGGAGTTTGAGGGTTTGGGTTGGAGGTTTGAGGAGTTTGGAAGAACTCCACGACCTCATTCCACCGGCCCCTTTTACCATCAGCCATCTAGACGCACTGCCAGTTACCATCCTTACCTAGTTGCTATTCCACCAATTCGTACTAAGCGCTTCCAAATGTCTTTTATAATGCGCGCAGCAAAAGAGTGGAACTCACTGCCTGCGTCTGTGTTTCCGAGCGCATACAACCCTAATCTCGTCAAAGTGAGAGTAAACAGGCTTTTTCTGGGTAAGATCACTCCATCGTCGACTTTGTCTCTGTCACCTCTACCTCTACTCTCTACTTTCACTTTGTCTCTGACCTTGACTAAAGTCAAAAGCATACCCATCTCAAACAACATGGATGCAAGAGCGAACGAAGCGAACTCAAAAAGTTTTGCTCCCCGCCCCGGAAACCTTATGATTTCTTTTGACCCATTTATACAAAATAAGGAGATAATTTGTTGGCTTTTGCGGAAAACTGAGAATTCAGACTTCAGAGAACGCAGGCTGCAACAGCCAGCACAACATTTTTTAGCACCCCGCTACGGCTTTTCTTTGGCCCATTCATATAACTAGAGTAAACTTTGTCCACTTGTACAGAAAAGTTAGAAAAAACATCTTCTCTTTGCTGTCACGCTGTCGGATAAAAAAGAGAGTAAGAGTTAAATAGTAGAAAAGATAGAGAAATAGGGGCCCTGGGCGGGCACCCAGGCGCGCCCTACTCTAACGCCGGTCCTCACATCGTCTCACCCAATAATTGGGTTGTGGAGGTCAGATAGGCCCTCGCTCCATGTAAAAATATACCGGTATTCAGCTGCATCCAATCAGAATGGAAGCCCAACATACTCGTAGTTGGGAAAGTCTAGGCCGATGATGATGTCAAGTTTCTAGTTTTTAATATAAGAGGATAGAGATTTCTTTAACATACTTAATTGATCTTTTGGTGCTGGCTGTGCTGTAGATAGATATGGATACTTTTATTGGATGTTCTTCTAAATTTTGGTTTTCTGAATGACATTGTTAATCTCGGCTTTTGCCTTTCTTACTCATCGTCATCAGTCTCCGCAAAGTAAGGTTTTAGCCAGCTTGAGTGGCCTGAACCCTATAATTTTTCTAATGTATGATCATAAATATGTACCTACTGTGGCAAAAAAAAATCCATAAAGTTCAACGAGCATCAACCTTTATCCAATTCATGTCAAAGATTTCCATAGTTACCGCAATAAACGGCGGTGACTGGCAATCTTTCAAAGTTCGGAGGAAAACGGCAAAAAAATAGGGGAAGTTGGGGAAAAAAGAGCATGCCTCTTGAGATATCAATTTAGGAGAAATTACTAGCTAATCTGTCACATCTTGGGACGCTTGGGGCAAGTAATCGTGTCTCCCCTGCTTTTTTCTTTTTTTGGGCAAACGAGGGTAGACGACGAGGGATATTCACAATCTTGTTAATTTATCAATTGTTGTCAAGCGGCAGTTAAGTGTAACAATTGTATTGTTGGCGATTAAGACGGAGTAATTGGTGATTAATGGTTTTTTAAGCAGTTTAGGGAAGCTTTTTGGCAGTCGTATTTGTATTTATGTTGTCACACATAACTATATTTATCATCGACAAAGCAAGTACCTACCTACAATATCGATCTATAGAGCAAAGTAACCCGTTTTCATTCTATATAGGTAACAACACGAAAATAAAAGACAGATATAAAGTTTTAAAAGCTTTTCTCTTCTCCACGTTAAAAGTCATTTAGGCCTTCCTAAATGAGTTTGACCATAAGAATTTGGTACTCCCACTGCGAAATAGTTGATAGCCTAGACAATTCCAGTAGATAATATTTTAAAAACTAGATGAGGTCGGGCTCTTCATTAACAGTATAGGGTACATAGGACTGGTAATTAGTGACCGATACTTAAACACATGATTGTACTCATGATAACAAACAACTTTTACTATGGGACCAAACCTGAAATCGCGAAAAAAGAGCTGCTCCCTACATTGTGACGAGATATGCGAACATGAATGTAAGGAACAGCTCATTTTTTTACGCGATTTCTGGTTTGGTTAAATAATAAAAGTTGTTTGTTATCAATCATGTGTTTAGGTATCGGTTACTAATTACCAGTCACCCTATACGAAGCACTTTTTCACAGTTTGCAACCTACTTTTATTAGCAGCTTCTCTATTTGATCTCCTTTCTCGTTCACTTTCATTCTAAAAATATATATTTTTTTAATAAAACCGTTTAGTCCTGCATAACATCTCATTACACAAAGACTTTGCACGCCTTAAACATTATTCAGGGCGCACAAAAGTATAAAAAATGCCACCTTAAATTTTCATAACAGCCCCTTTTATATCTTACTCGGGTAAAAAAGGTTCGTTTAAAAAGACAAAGTATCACACGTTTAATCCCGTATCTCCCCTCGTGCCAAAATCTTTTATCACGAATCCCGGGGGATTGCTCTTTTTTATTACTCCTCCCCTATACCGGGGTTGTACCGACGACAATAATTGTCTCATTGTTTTATATCGGAACGTTTATGATTGTTCTTTTTTCGGTCTTTGTTCGAAGATTTTGTACTTTTTGTGGTTGATTGCGGTGCTAATCACTTTATTAGTTCTCCTTTTGTGACCACTAAATAATTGTTCCTTTTTGAATTCTTTGTCTTCTGTTATTCATCCAAGTTCGAGTAAGAACGGCCAGTTTCCTATCGGAAATGCAAATGCTAGATACCTACTATGATTTATATTCTGTGCATCTCATTGTGGCCATCCACTTTTTCTTCTTCAAAGAAGTAGAAGTGTTGTCCTTACTGATATGTATCACGCTTTACAACTCAAAAGAAAACCTATCAATCGACCTAAAATGACTAAACGCATCTGACGCATTAAGAATTTGTCACATACAACAGACTTAACAAAAGGCAGGAAAACGGTTAATGAGAAAGAGAGATACCTTCTCGCAATAAAGTGATCCACCGCTCGGCTTATTATCATTGTTTTAATACTTGTTTCGTTACTGTTAAGGCAGAAGGTCCATTATATGCTATGCTGCAGCTAGCTTACTGTATCAGATTTCATTTACAAGGCCATCGAAATATTTTTTTGTAATCATATTCTTAGCAAAATTATTATTTTAAATTGTCTTTGTCGGGACCCTGGCATCGTGGACCTTTCGCGAGGGGCCGAAACAGACTCGCAGAGGCCCCTTAGACAATTTTGAATGATGAGGAGGCACCAACCGCCGATTATCCCAGTAAGCACTATGGAAGTGCACTCAAGGGTAGCCCCCGGTTGGTGCAGGACTACTGCAGAACATGGAAACAAAACATGATGGGCTATGGGTTTAGGTGGCAGTGGTTAACTAGAACTGTGGAAAGACTATTGCCCCTGCCTGACTAATGTGTTATATAGGTACAATACATAGATAAAAAGGCAGGTGGTGACTTGCACACTCGGGCCCCCGAAAACGGTCGCTAGCACATAGTGTCGTAGCGACAAGCGGGCTACATGTCTTGAGGTGCTGATCAGGAGTGAAGAGGTATCCCACGGCTATCAGGACAATCCCGGAAGTACGGTCATGATCCCTACCAGCATCTTACTGGAATACCTCCTTCCTCAAGAGCAAGAGCAAACGTGCACTCAGGCCGGCCAATATAGGCAAGCTAGAGGTGAGGAACAAGACTTCTCCCGGGAGATATGGTTCGTGGGGTCACTACTGCCCAACAGCTTGCTTAAAATTGAAGTGTCTTTCTGCAATTTCTTACCTAGCATAGTGACCGAATTGCACGTCTTTGATTATGTAATTATGTCTACATTATAGAGTGTCACGCTGCAAAAGAACTAAAACAAACAGACCAACTTTGTTATGCTGGTGTGCGTGACAGCTGACGTTGTCTTACACTTGCGCCAGTCGTTGTGCTTGCTTTTCTTATGTACATTTTGATGA
Source organism: Dicycla oo (assembly GCA_948252095.1). NCBI lineage: Eukaryota > Metazoa > Arthropoda > Insecta > Lepidoptera > Noctuidae > Dicycla > Dicycla oo. Next base: position 20,517,222 of record OX411726.1, on the reverse strand, counting down.
GTTACTGAACGTAAATGGGAACAACTGATTTTTTTTCGCGATTTCAGATTTAGTCCCATAGTAAAAGTTGTTCATAATAATGAGTAGGTACTATGATTCCTTAAGAGGACGAGCGCTACTTCCGGGACATGTTGTATATCTTCGCCCAATCTTCGCTCCCACTACACCCCAACCTATACCAAGTTCGTAAACATTAAAAAGCTTAATAAAATAATAAATGCCGCTCGATTGGGACCGGTTCTCGGTAAGGAGCTTACGAAGGCTTAAATTGTAAAGTATCGCCAAACGTCGCCGTCGCCTGCGCCGGTCGGGGGGCTACTCGGGGCATGTCGGGGGCAGGCGACAGAACTTGTTCGCTTTTATTTTGTTTAATTAGGATGTTATACGAATTAAATGTATGCCTAAAGTTTATTTTTTATTTCTTGTTTTTGTAGTTTAGACAGTTATTTTGGCAATGCTTCGTCAGTGGTTGCTTCTTTAATTAAGTTTCTTCCGGCATTCGGTTGTATCGAACTTTTATATTTTTGTACAGGCAGTGAAATTAATTGTTTATCAAATTGACACACTAAGCCAATTTTCCTAGCTCATCCACTATTGGTTAGATCAGTAGTTGGTTAACCTGTTTCTATATTGTTTTTAAATTAAATAAACTGTGAGCTTCCAAGTCGTGTTATTATGACATATACTTCGTGATTTTTTTTTTACTGTCTTGAAAAAAATAGGGTATAAATAGGTGAACGGAGTAGAAGCCTATGGCATACCTAGTTTTTTTTTAAATATCGAAATTCAAATCATATTCACTACGCATGAATTTCGATATGTTTTTACGATCTATAAAGTTTTTTCAAAATTTCTGTTTTTATTGTTCTAGTTTACTTCAAAAGTGTAGTGTTTATGGATAGAACAATTTTTGTCTAAGCTATTGAAAAAACAAAAACAAAAAATAACTAGGTATGCCACAGGCTTCTACTCCGTCCACCTATTGTACCCTAATTTTTTCAAGACGGTAAAAATATCATCCATTATATCCTCACTGGACGCTGATCATCTTCATTAACGTCAGTATCAGTAACAACTTAGACTGCTTGTCAAAGTTTCAACAACCATGTCCAATAATCCTGTTAAAACTTGACAAATTCAAAGTGGAAGAAGACATTTAAAGACAGTTAAAATGTTATGGACTATCGCCCAGTTTCAGAAGTTTCTTAACCTTAGTTTATCTGATCTATACGATAGTGCTATTGGTTTGGTGTTTTGATTCTGAGCACTCAGTTAAGGGGGAAGCGCCAGGGTGACACGCGAGATTCTAATTTTCTTAAATTTGTTTTTTGAAATTTGCGAGGCAGTATTAGGTTGTATGTTGATTAAAGTATGATTCGCGACCGTATCCAATATGTATGTATAGAATTATAATTATAATTATTAATTCCAGGAGTTGTATTATTGATTCTAATGATTCTTATTATTATTTATTATTATAATCATTAGAATCAATAATACAACTCCTTAAGTTAATATAATCCTCAAATATCAAGAATTCAGGAAATAATCATTCAATAGGATTACCTGGTCTTAAAAAGTTGTATTGATGATTTTAATGATTATAATTATGTAAATACATACTTGTTAAGGTAGCGAATCATATTCTGATCAACATACAACCTAAATACAGACCTGTAAATTGCAAAAAACGTAAGGAATATTTGAATTTCGCGGGTTACCCTGGCGCTTTCACCTTAAGAAATATATTTTGTATAAATTGATAACTTTGTCCATTGAAAAGCTATTAAAAGTTTATCGCAGACCTCAGAAACCAGGTGGTATAATCCTTCTTCTAGCATACCAATGTTATTAATTTACCATCGATCAACATGATATTGTGCAAGGCTTTGTAACACCCGTCGACACACAACGACCCCTGCCTATAATATCGATTGTTTCGGGTGTTGTTTTACAATACATCTGCCGCGTCCTCTTCCCTGCCCCATTCCTGACTAAAACGTGGTTACTGGACGATACCGCGTGACGATATCTTGAGTGAAGTAGTGAAAGTATTGTGCACTTCTGCGTCTATAAATAAAATAGTCAATCATTTGATGAAACAATACAAACACGCATGTATTTGAAGTTTCCAAATCTATTTTTAACCGACTTCCAAAAAGGAGGAGACTATAATTATGTTCGACTTTATTTATTGTTTTTTTTTTTTTATGTGTGTCCACCGATTTCTCCGTCGATTTTGATTTTTTTTTGTGTTTGAAAGGGTATGCTCTCGAGGTGGTCCCATTGTCACCAAGTTAGATGAGGGGATCCCTGAGCTGACCCCAACATAGTTGGGAAAAGGCTAGGCAGAGATAAGGGACGTTACAAAATATCTTAGTGCAGGGTGCATGCAAATTATTAAAACATAGGTTTGAATAAACAGGTACATTTTCGGATACCATAGATCAGTCGTACTCATAGTAAGCTCCACGGAGCTCCAGAGCTCCGCAAAGCCTCTGTGGGGGCTCCACCTATGTCCTATGACTTATGACCTATGTCCAGCAGTGGACGTCATTGCTTTGTGTTATTTTAGCTGCTTCAGAATCATCAAACGTAATCTAGTACAAATAGTTTCTATATTTTATTATTAAACTGTTTTTATTTTCGCCATAAAATCGAACAGTGCCAGAGACCGAGTGGAAAAAGTGAACCCAGAGTTTATGCGAGTATTATTTCCTACACTAAAACCAATTAGTGGGACGCAGTGGACGACAAAACTGTGAACCAACTATCCACTTTGTCACACTGATGGGACAGAATGGTGAGGCAAAGTGGAATAATCTATTAGGGCTCCGTCAAATATTAAGTTTTCCAAAAAGTTTGAGAAGAGAAAAATAGCTCTAAATAAAACGAGTATTGGTGTGACAGATGTGGTGAGAAGTGGACGAAAACTATAACTGCAGTGCTATTCTGTACAAATCACCCGTGAAAACTTAGGTGAGGTGAGCGTGGAGTGAGCTGTCAAGTGTCAATCCCTAGAGCATCAGGTGGAATGACAGCTCACGTCAAACTCACTTCACCTACGTTTTCACGGTGATATTTTACAGAATAGATCGGCAGGTTATAGATTTCGTCCACTTCATAATGTCACATGAATTTAGGTACTAAAATTGACATAGGTTTTAGGCAACTGACAATGAGTTTTACAAAAGCAAACTGGATATTATACTGTTGCCTTTATTTATAAATAAAGTATAAAGAGGTATGTATTATTTCCTCGTTATAATTTACAACAAACAGCAATCGGGGAGTAAATACCTCGAAATTCGCAAACAAAACTCAGCTTAATATCTCGCACACCCGAGCTCAAACAAATTAAAGAAAATCCCCGAAATGGGGAACAAGCCGTATTTTGTTACATCACCAGTACACAGTATATATACAGGTTATATTGAATTCCTGCGATGTAAATCTCGCATAATCTTTAATGTCAACTCTGGAGCTTGAGACGGGGAATTTAGGGCGCTCACATATTGGCAAGCGGAGCGATATTGGGGTGACATTTTGCTAACATATAAAAACAAACACGTTTGTTATCGTTGGTTTAAAGTTTCAATATAGATAATGAATTCGATTGTGATTTTGTTAATGTTAATTAAGCCATTATGAGACTGCTACCTTATGTGTTTATAGAGGTAAGTAAGTACCTACTTGGGAAAGGATTCCGCGCACTTATTTTTGCTGTTATTCGGACATAATGAAGCATTGCTACCTCCAGTAGAACAATACTGTCTAGAAATAAGCCTACAATTCAAATTTCAATAAAAAAGTAAAATAAGAACAAGTATTCTTTAAAACCTTTTGATCATTCTGTCATCTGTCACTTCTGTCAGGTAGAATGACACATCAAAATTTTCCGTTTTTGCTATTTTAATGTATTTATATTTTTTTAATTCATTGAGTATCAAAAAATCACAAAGAATGTGCGCAATATGGATGGAGTGGAGTTATGGCGCTATAGAGAAGTGTCGCAGCGCATGAAGCATCGATGGCATGAAGTAATTTTTTGCTCCGTTGGTGTAATTTCTGTATGGCGTTCTAGTGGGAAGATAAATAATAAATAAATCAAAGAGTCAAAAATATTCCTCAGCTTTTCTCTTCCCAGAGAATCACCACCCGCTTCTATCCCCACCAAGTTCAACCCCCCAACTCCACAAGGGGTACAAACGTCCCTGTGATCTGTGACGCGTATGATCCGCTCCACTAATATTATTTAGAACCGAGTAGCAATTGTTTCCATGCGGTGGCCTTAGGCAGGACAGCTTTGACTTTTAATCAGTTAGCAAATATTTAGCCCGGCCGTGCATATTGAGGAGGCCTGTGCAATTGCATTAGAGGGTTAGGTTACACACCAGTGATCAACGGTTACGCTTCAATGGAGTGGTATGTCACATTGTAAAGGGTGGAATATTAAACATTGTTGGGAAATGGAGTGGAAGATTTTGGGTTTTTTATTGGATATGATTGGATTCTGCTTTTAGCTTCTGATGTTACGATGGATACGTTATAGTTATAGTGGATAGTCTAGTATCAAAAAAATAAAGGAACTTGTTAAACCATTTGCTTATACGTTTTGACCAGTCACCTGACGTATGGTCAGGTGGCTGGTCAAGGCAATTATTGACAATTCTAATTTCAAATAGATTTAAATACTGCATGAATCATAAAAAGATCACAACTTTAAATAATATCTGCCTAGCCTTTTCCTAACTATGTTGGAGTCGGCTTCCAGTCTAACCGAATGCAACTAAATACCAGTATTTTACATGGTGCAACTGCCTGCCTGACCTTCACAACGCAGTTACTTGCTAATACGATAAGACTGATAAGACTGGTTGGACTCGGGCTTCTTAGGACCCGTAACGACTGTCAAAGATACCAACGGACCAACGGCTTAACATGCTTTCCAAGGCATGGAGGAGTCTCGGTATATAAAGATGGTCACCCATCCACGAACCAACCCCGGCAAGCGTAGCTTAACCTGATGGATCGACCCGTGGGGCTTTTATTATTTAGCCACGAGCTTCTTCACATCTTTAAATAAATAAATAAAATAAAAACATATAATATAGTAAGTCTATTCTTGGCTTGAATTTGGTGTTTGATCTTTGCAAGCGGAAGTCTACTTAATACCAACCAAAGAAATCTAAATTCCTAAGCTGTAGGTATATGACATGTATCCATAGGTAATCTATGTCATAGGTACCTATAGCCACGAACAGGGCACAAATTTAATCTCCCACAATCCAACATTCCTTTCACAGACAAGACGGTAGCGTACATTCTCAATTACAAGAAGATTTACTCGTACGTGTCTCATCGGAGGCAAATGTACCATTACCAGGTACAATTGCGTACGCAAGTGATCGTCACGGTGGCGGCACGGTGGCGACGCTGCGTCCGTCACGGGACGCGTATTTGCGCAGTGTCGTGCCGTATTGCGGACGATTGGCGCACGTACTTGATGTCATTACTCGGACATGAACGTGGGTGACGGGTACAGGTGCGAATAGAAGTGGAATTGGAGGGTTAAAAGCACGTCTGTTGTGATGAATTTGATAAATATTTCCTGGGACATTTGAAGACGTTATTTTGAACTATGAACAAAATTGGACAAACATATTAACTCAGGTCTCAAATAAAAATGTGTAGTAAGTACTCGTTACTAATTTAAAAATTATATTTCGTTAATTACACAAGTAAAACTGAAATTTGTAGTAGGTAATTTGCAATAGTTGCAAAATCTGTGCCAGTATGCTGGTTCATTATAAAAATTGAAGTTAAGGATTCTCTCGACGATTATACTCACGTTTTCCATTGACTTTCATGTAGTCCCTGTATTTTATGTACGAAAGATGATGAGACAATAGCCAATGCATCTCAAACCTTCCTCCATATATTCCTTTTTTTTATTTTACAGTGATATAAAATCTCTTTGCTACTTCACCAATCAGCTCAAAATCACGTCATTGTTGGAACAAGTCGCAATGTGTGTAACATTTAAGTTCAAGAGAAATATGGCCTTAAAGTTTGAGAACCACAATGTCCCATCATCGACTGAATTAGCGACGTAATTGGGCCTACCGCTGCCGACAACTACATAAGTGGATATGCGTATATACTGGCTAATATTTGAAAAGGATATGAAATAGGAGATGCGAATTGAATTTGCCATACCTAAGTGAACTCAAAAATGACATCATTTGATTGAAATTATACCGTCGGATGTCGATATATCAGGCTGGTGGAGAGTCGATGCTATACCTGACAATCCTTACATGATAGCTAAACATACATTGACTTATTGATTGATTTGAGTGATATCTGCTACTGCAAGAAATATCAATGTAGTGGACAAACAGTAATTTAGATAGTTGCCGATTCCTATAATTTACGGATCGTTATTGGCTAAAAATAAGACTCTGGTACCAATAATGAAGCAAAGAATTCATAGCTTTGCATAGTAGACCCTCCCATATAAAAGAAGCTATCACAGGTAAAAGTTAGCTTACTTACCTATTTAAATACCCAGTTTGAAAAAAAAAGCTACCATTGGTAAGCAAAACGATCCGTTTTTGTTTATTATAATAATAAAGATTTATTTTTCTACCACAAAGTACTTACAAAATAGAGAATTAAATATAGGAACCGAGCATAAGTTTTCGACTATTATCAACTGAAATATAAATCATGTCGATTTAATCTATGCTACAGACTATCTCAGACATTTTTTACAATTCCAATCTAAAATTTTCCCAGTGTGATCACTGAACCAAAAACAATCTAAGAACAATCGCAAAAATTACATATAGGTGCGCAATCATGGCAGGAATGCCGCAAAAGATGAGCCTTATAAAGAAGCAGATAACCCTTCGCCGCTCGCTGGCTAAAATTGACACAAAGCTCGTTCACGACTAGCTAAAATTGACACTGACAACCGCGAGCCTATTCAACACATACCAAAAAGGAAAAAACATCCATATAGCGCCATCCTTATCCTAGCCATAATGAGGGAAAGGGAAGAAAAAATCGTGCGCTGCAATCTCGACGGGTAGTACGACAGTATTCAATTCAATTTCGAAATCATGATACAATCGAGTACTTACACGCTACCAATATGAGAGGCGAAAATTGGCTGTACCCATGATAGTACGACCGAAGCTATACTTAGACGCGTGAAACACTGGCGTTAAGATTGCCAAGCATATGTTCATACTTTTATCTAGTAAAATTTTTGTACAGACGCCAGCACATCAAGCTACTACAATCTGTCAGATTTCTTTAATAGATTTTCGACTTTATTGCTAAGGCATTAGGTTCAAGGTTGATTGGGAAAATCTGACAGTTTCGGGTAGGTTGACCTGCTGGCGTCTGTACTTTACCATAGTCCAGCAAGGAATCACCGTCTACTTGATTTAGTTTTCAGGTTATTGTTTAGATTGTTTTCATTTTTTGTTTCTTATACTCGCTTATCACCCCGACTCTTTTAATTCTATTGACTATATTAACAACAGATTCCAGACAATCAATTTCAATACTTATCTCAATAAAATTAACATGGTCAAATCCAATCTCATCTCCAACCACCCAACATTTGCGCAAACCTTATCCAAACTTGGCACCAGTATCTGACCACCCAGTCCACACCCAGAGCCTAGCTCGTGAAACGATATTGCCATATCATCAGCACCCAGTTATTTGCTCTCCAATCGTGTGAGAAAAACGTTACACAGCTATCGAACCTACAATTTGTTTCGACGGAATGTCAAATGTTGAGAAACTATTCTGGTTAAGTACGTGATCTTTTTTTTTATGCGCGTGACCATCGTTGTATGATTACTGTGGGGTATACGTGCTTATTTGTTGACATTAGAATGTGTGGGGTTATTTGGTTATGGTGTTATAATTTAAGTTGTAGCTTATACATATTTTTTCTCTCATCGATCGATTGATTGATTGTGTCTGATTTGTGATGATAGTGCGCGTTCGTTACATCTATTTTAGATTCACAGAATTTTCTTCCTGGGTCTCCTCAACCTACAATCCATTCATATTGTGTTTTTTTTTTTTTATAAACAAAAAATAACAACAATTTTAATTTAATTTATTTTACATACTTCAGACAGTGACGCATTTTTTTTGTTAGTATACTTTAGAACTATGTTAATAACCAAAGATTCAAATACACTCCACAACCATACTATTACAACTAAAATTAAATAACAGAAGTATATTACTCTCATAGGTAAATAAAATTACAATCATCTTTAAATTCATTAAAATGTTTAAAAACATCAATATTATTTAAAATCAAGAAATTCATTAAAAAGTTTTTTATAATTACTTATTTCAGTTTTTACATCCTTCCACTGTATGCGAGCAAAATTATAATATATGGTGTCAGTTTTACAATGCCCATTACAAAGTATAATGGGTTATCCTTTGAACGTGTCGGTATTCATTAAATTTCAACTTGGTTGACCTATGAACTTGTATTTTATCTATACTCTTAATTTTATTGTAAGGCTTTATTATTTTAATATACCATAAGCCAATATTCAAATCATAACCTTTGAATAAGGAATAGTATAACGTTATCTCAAACATTATCTTGTCATTATCAGTATGTAACACACTTGCTAACAAGGAGTCATCGCACATGACCGCTTTTGAAACATTTTGACGCCTGTCACTTTGAAGAAGCGCCTTATCAGACCACCTTCGTATTACAAGGGTTAAAATTTAAATTGTTAAAGGAAAACAGTCCTTACTCGTTTCTGTTAAAGTTCTGTTGAGGTGTATTGGTATGTTTGTAGTGCGGTGGTCTTTTACAAAAGACTTTGACGAATTCCTATTAGCTATACGTGATATTCAAATTGTATCCAGAACTTTATGTACATTATTATAAAGTCACTTTTTAAGTAGCATACAGGCGATATATTCAGACGATTTTGCCTAAATATAATAGTCATGAAGATGTCAGGCGCGTAGTATCGAGTGACACACGGTTAGATATTTGAATATTTCGTGCTGAGAACAAATTTCACTGTTCTTGAGTAGCGTTTGACGGGCGGGTCGCGTCAAGCGTTAGGCGTCAGGGTAGACACTGACGGTTTTTGACGCCGACGCTTAGTATTTGACGTGTGCCCAGCCGTGTTACCTGGGATAGTCTCATATGGTATAACGTGGAACAGAGTTCTGACGTTTCGTGTGGCTTTTTGAAACTACATTTCTTAGGCCCGATTTTTTGATCCATAGTTAACCAATGGTTAAACATAGTAACTAATGGTTGAATTGTGGCTAAATGTGTTTGCCAAAATGCCATTAGTTACTGTTTTTTTTTTCATTTTAACCTTTCACATTTAGCCAAAAACCAACTATTAGTTACTATGTTCAACCATTGGTTGAGTTAACTACGGATCAAAAAAACGGCCCTTATTCGACTTTTACAATATGTTTACAAGCGCCTTATTCTTTTATTTTGTTCCTTTGACGCCAGTAGCGAATTCAAGCATAGATAGTTTTAAAATCATGATTGATTTTAAACAGGGTGTAAGGGACATCCCTCCGCAGACTGATGGGGTGAATTCACTTTGTATATTCCATACGCAGTTTGCAAAGGAGTCGTCCTTGAATAAATTATTTTAAAAAATAACGTCCTCTTCAATATTATTCACACAGAGTCCCACCGTGAAGACATCCATGACTTTCAATCACCATCATTACTAGCAACCATGTCGTTTGATCAAACAAAATATAAAACTAAACAAGCCACATCTCACGTCCCAAACAGTCATTATAGAGATTGTCCAATCGAAAATTACCGACACATCGCTGGCGATAACTACGTGACTTATCCTCCTTCATATTTAGTTTTAAAGGTGAGGATATGGTAGAAAGCTAAGCGAGAAATGTCCAACAGAGAAAAAGATGTGAGATTATGAATATGATGGATGGACGACGAAAGTGAAGAGCTAAGAGAGAGAGAGAGAGAGAGACGAAAAGAGATTTTTGCAAAAATGTGAATGAAAACAAAATTCAATGAACTTTCAATTTATTTAAAGACTAGATTTTGCCCGCGTGGAGCTCGGAAATTATCCCACGGAAACGTACTACCGGGATAAAAATGATTCTGTTCATGCCATGGTATTATACTCATGTGCCAAACATCCAAATCCGTTGAGCTGTTTTAGCGTGAAAGCGTAGCAAACAAACAAACTTACTTTCACATTTACTTATATAAGATAAGTTAGGATTAATGGGATAACTGACACTGGACGGACACACATCACGGAAACCGTCGGGAAGACACGCTTGCTGCTTGCAATGCAAAATCTTATGCAAAAATTGTGTAGGCTGTTTTCTTGGTAATATTATATAGATATCAGAGTGCATATGTCAGAAGGATTTCAAAATGAACCTGAACATATTGTTTATTACAAACACCAAGGTAGGTATAAGTTTTTGTCAATTTATATGGCAACCTCGTTCAGCTTCCTATCAATAAAGTCTCTACCTTATATTCTGTGTAGTAATATAATCTGAGCTAGTAATGGTCAGTTTGAACAAGAAAATTGCATGTGAAATTGTCGTACACAGGTCCAAGTACACTGTTATATTGATTGTTGATCTTGACTGTACGTGATAATTTTTGTACTATAGATTTTGAACGCTGTAGGGATGGTTGGTGATAGTTTCTTTAATTTATTTGTCAAGTATTTGCTTGGAAACAAAAAGAAACTGCAAAATAGCATTGCAATTTTCTTGAATTGGAATTGCTTAAGAAACTATTTACGTATAATATAGTACTGGAAAGGTTCTATGCAACGGACCTTAACCTTATGTTATACTGGCTGACATTCGACTACTCGCGCCAGTATAAAACTATCTTTTTTTTTTTAATAATTCAAAAAAGATAGTTCGGATGTTTTTTCAGGCCGCGCAAAAGGGAGTCAGTGCCAATGTGGCACAAAAGGGAGGAGGACTAAATTCAGCAGTGGGCGGAACCAGGCTGCGAATGTTGATCATGATAATGACCTATCTATCACACAAATTCAGACAAGTAAAGTAGCGATCCGGTACTAATTTAGGAATCCTTACTAATATCCTATCCTAACTAATATTATAAATGCGAAAATAAGTTTGTTTGTTTGTTTGTTACCTCCTCACGCTTAAACCACTGAACCGATCATCCTGAAATTTTGCATATACGTTGTCAAGTGGACAGAAACGGACATAGGACATTTCATCTCGAAAAAAAGTACTGTTCCCGAGAAAAACAACAATAACGTTCTTATGATAATAGATGGCGCCACGTGTATTTTGAATCATGATTGAATTATATTATCTAAAATGTCAATTACAATTAATTCATGGTGATATAACAACCGGTCATTTTTTAGATAAACTAAGATAAAACTTTAAGTTACTAACACACTACTATAGTTTCGTGTATTTAGTAGAGTGAATTGATTGTCAAATTCTAAATTAACGAGAGCGAAGCCGCGGGCAAAAGCTAGTTGTATTATATATGGGAAAGTGAGTTTGTTTGGTAAGCTTTCACGCTAAAACGGCTAAACGGATGTTGATGAAATTTGGCACATGGGTAGAGCATGACCTGAATTAGGACATAAGATACTTTTTATCCCTATAGTACGTTCTCGAGGGATAATTCCCGATCTCCAACCGGGCGAAGCCGCGGGCAAAAGCTAGTTTCAAATAACAAAACATGACATGGGAAAGTTTGAAAACTTTTTTAATCAAGCTTAAGAAAGCTAATAAAAATCTGCAACCAAAACAAAAGTCTCTATAACACCTGTCACTTTCAGTTCCTCCAATTAAAGTCACAAAGAAAAAAATATAGCAACATGCGAGGAACTGTAGGCACGTCTCTTAGTGACCTTTCACCCTTCAGGACCAGTTCTGATGATGAATGGCGTCCGTCTAATGAGCCATCAGCGAGACCAGCCGAGATGTCGTGACATCGATTTGCACGCTGTCTTGCGTATGCGCGTGTACTGTCATACACAAAAGTGTTTTACAAAAAACTTTTTAGCAAAAAATAAAACCGACTTCCAAAACAAAACACTACAAAGTGAAAAATTACTTTAATTTCTGAAGTCGGTGGCAAAAAACGAAAATACAAAATCAAAGACACCGAATACCAAAATTAAAGTTATTTTTCACTTTGTAAGTGTTTTGTATTGGAAGTCGGTTTTATTTTTTGCTAAAAAGTGTTTATTTTTCTATCTACCCCACACATTCGAATACCACTACCACAAAACAGTGAAAATAACCGTGATAGGAAGTTATTAAAACATCATCCATATAAACTAAGTGGGAAAAATACGCATTGCTAACTCAAAAACTGCCCAAGCAAAGTTAATAAAATTTTATGGGACCACCTAGGAAATATACTCTTTCAAACAAAAAAAGAATTTTCCAAATCGGTCTATCCGTCTTTGAGTAATCGCGTAGCAAACGTACAAAAAAAAAAACATACAGACGAATCGAGAAACTCCTCCTTTTTGAAGTCTGTTAAAAATATATTTTTGTTTTCCTTTTCAAAAAAAAAAATATCTTAGTAATAGACAGAAAAAATGTTGATGAAACAATTATGGTTTTTTTTCCAATAATTGTATTTAAGTATGCAACCAAACTACTGACTTAAGCAAACCTATAGAAAATATTATATCGTAAAAGATAACTCTAACATCCTTCGCCGTGATAATGAAAAAACCTGTATGAAACATTGTAATATTATTTGATTACTTATACTAAACACAATATTAGTCGCTGAAGCAAAAGGTAATTACCGTCATAAAATTGATTGCGCCGACGACGTTGCTCGCCCAATATTTATACAGTACCTCGATATATATTTATTACTACTAGTTAGAATTCCTATTTAATGCAGGATGCTATATGTAGACTTATTGGAACCGTGACATTTTGTCCGTAATATACATGAGAGCTTGAGGCTATCTTTACTAAGTACTTATTACTTTTTAATACTGACATTTGATTACTTTATCTATTCATGACATTTTTATTTTAATGGATATATGTATTATTTTCTGTTGCAGTCAGGAGGCGTGGCGAATTGTGGTACGTGCTGTTTTTAAAGTCGATATTGAGTATCTTATCGTCTTAATCAACCATATTAGGTGTACATAAAATGGGTACAATGTATTAGACATATTCAGGAAAGAATTAAAGGCTTCTCTCGTATAAATTTCATCCTTTTCCCAAGTATGTTAGGATCGGCTTCCAGACTAACCGGATGCCGCTGAATACCAGTATTTTACATGGAGCGGCTGCCCATCTAACCTCCACAACTCAGTTACAGGGTAATACGATACCCCTTGGTAAGACTGGTTGTCAGACTTTTGGATTTCTGACGACCCGTAATGACTGTCCAAGATTCACGAATGACAGCCAAGACCAACGGATTAACGTGCTTTCCGAGGCACGGATGATTCTCGGTATGTAAATAGGGTCACCCATCCACGGACCAACCCCAGCAAGCGTAGCTTAACCTTAAGGATAGGCCCGTGCGGCTGTTATTACTTAGCCACGAGCTCCTCTCATATCTCGTCTGTCTATCTTTCTGTCTGTATGTTCGCGATGATCTCAAAAACTACTGAACGGATTTGAATGCGGTTTTCATCAATAGATAGAGTGATTGAGGAGGAAGGTTTATACCTATAGTTTTCCGACATCCACGCGGGCGAAGCTGCGGACAAAAACTAGTTTTTGAGGATTTAGCTCAAGCCATGGTCAAGATATTTGCGAGTCAGCGAGAAACTTACTTATAATAATTATTTTATGTAGGTAAGTAGATATTTACATAAAATACACACATGTGTATAACACTTTGTACTTTTATGAGCGATAATACCGACGTAAGATCAGATGATTAGAGAGCGGCGATCAAATGTGTCGCTTTTGATCCACCGATTTCTATTTTATGATCAAAACGAAGATGATTTATTTTCGGATCCGTTTTATTAACAAGGCCTTTCAATCATTTGAATTTTAACTAAATAAATTGGTTAACTGTTGATCTACATAGTTACTTAAACTAACGTGATTGTTATTTTTTTTTGCTGAAAAATGTTTTATTGCAACAAAAAAATATTTATTTTTAAAGCTAGTTCACACGCTTTTGTCAACGTCAATCTTTATTTTATTAATTGCATGATGTACAATCACGCACAACATACATTTATTGCGTGTTTATAAACGTTTTTATTGATTCATTTGCATTTTTATCGAATTAATCATAACAGGTTGCGGTCGGTCCTTCTTTTTTTATTATAGTCTTCACGCTAGGTCATTTAAGGTGTAAGTAGAAAGGATGGAACGATATGTCATATAAGATTAATGATCTCATTTTCTATGTAGTTTGCATTTATTTTTTTTCGTCCAGATAAATGTCATAAACAACTCTAGTCTAATTTCAGATATGATCTAACAAGTAACTTTTTTATCTTGAGCCGTAGATTTAAAATTAATGTGGTTCATTATGTAAACTTATTAACTTAACGTAAATGATGTTAAGATTTTAAGACCTTCTGAGCAACCGTGTTGAGGTTGGCTTATTAAATATTAATAAGCTGGGCCTAGTTTTTTACATTTACGCGTGCCTTTCGAAAAAATGTTTATCGAATTATTTGCGTGCAAAGCCATCGGTCTATCTTTTTATATATAAAAAAAAAATAAGTATCTAATTTCTGACATCTGTCAAAGTTTAATTATTTATTCAATAGGTATGTGATACACAGAATGTAGGTATGTACTTACAAGGTGATTTCTCGAATAGTTTTGTTAATTTGAACTACGCACGCACTTTGGGTATGAATCAGGCAAAGTCTGTTAAAATTATCCGGTGGCGGCTGTCTTAATATTTTTGTCTGTTACCTACTCGAAAAGTTTCTTAACAGTAAATTACGAGTTTCTAAGTTATCTGTCAAAACTAGCGCCATTATGAGTGGAGTAGGTAGGCGAGGAAACATTGGCGAATAAAATTATTTGTGTAGCGTCGTAGCTCGTAGAATAGCTACTCTTCTTTCGTAGCATAATGAAATAATGTATGAAAATGCTATGCTACTGTAAAAGAATAATCGAAATCGGTTCAGTCGCATGGGAGCTACGATGCCACAGACACACACGTTAAACTTATAACACCCCTCTGTGGATGGGAAAGGTACTCATAGGGGTTGAAAATTGCGTCTTTTCGATTGCTCAGGCTAGTTCAGGTTTCGTGACTTTCCAAACCCAGTCAATTTATGTTAAACACAGCACAACACCAGTATTCAAATATTTTCACTTATTTTTGAGAGTTTTTAGAGCGGTTGCGGGTGGAGCGGGTTGCAGGCGCACGCGCAGGACGTGTCACGTGTTCAGAGGTTAGAGGGGCGAATAGGAATGAAGGATGAATTATTGCGGAATGAGGGCATTCCCTCATTTCGCAATCATTCATCCCTATCTCTCGATTCATTAATCGAATATTAAAAAGTGACTATAGACTGGAGGCTTGCTTTATAGCTTGTCTTATTCATACTTCAAGGCCAGCAATTTGTATATTTAATTAGCTTGTCAAGTTGACGCGAGTAAAAGTGAACTGTTTGTCGAGCGTTCGTTTAGTACATTGTTGGAGTGTCACGTTCTTGTAATGGTTAATCTGTTAATTTTATTCAAAGCTTTATATTGTCAAAATATTATTAAGCTAACCTTCTAATAAAAATGCCTGAGGCATGATTAGTTACAATACAAATCTTTGGATCAATGAGGGGCTTGTGGCTAAGTAATAACAGCCGCACGGGTCGATCGATCAGGTTAAGCTACGCTTGCCGCGGTTGTTCCGTAGATGGGACCATCTTTACATACCAAGACCCTCCGTGCCTCGGAAAGCACGTTAAGCCGTTGGTCCCGGCTGTCATTCGTGGATTTTTGACAGTCGTTACGGGTCTTCAGAAGCTCGAAAGTCTGACAATCAGTCTTACCAAGGGGTATCGTATTACCCTGTAAATGGGTTGTGGAGGTCAGATAGGCAGTCGCTCCATGTAAAATACTAGTATTCAGCTGCATCTGTTTTGACCGGAATCCGACCCCAACATAGTTGGGAAAAGGCTAGGCAGATGATAAATCTTTTTATCAATTGGCATTAAAGAATGAAGTTTTTATTTCATTTAATATGGTTTTATTATTATGTTATCTATGTGTGGTATTAAAAACATGTGTGATCGACTGTACTTTCGCAAAATCAAAATAAAACATCTTAAATATTACGTAGGTACCTCCCTACCTACTATCACTAGGCCAAATTATTAATCTCAGTATCTTGTTACGATCCAAGACTTAAGGCTCCCACAGACGCGCGCCGCTACAGCACGAGGCGACTCTAGAAGAACAATTTCTATGAAAAGTTAAAACGGAAGCGCCAGGGTAGAACGCGAAATTAAAATTTTCTTAAATTTTTCCAATTTGCAAGTCAGTATTAGATTATATGCTGATCATATCAAAGAATTATAATCATTAAAGTCATCAAAACAACTCTTTAAGACCAGGTAATCCTATTGAAATCCTATTAAGTCTTCGCGTTTGAGGATTATACTAATTTAAGGAGTTATGTACATTACTGATTCTAGTCATTATAATTCAGTATAAAATGATGAAGCGAGCTTACCCAGAAGAAGCCTGCTCACTCTCACTTTGAAGAGATTAGGGTTGTAAGCGTTCGGAAACACAGACGAAGTAGAGAGTTTCACTCTTTTGCTGTACGCATTATAAATGACATTTGGAAACGCGTAGTGCGAATTGGTAGAATAGCAACGAGGTAGGGATGGTAACTTGCAGTGCGTCTAGATGTCCGATGGTAGAAGGGGGAGGTGAAATGAGGTCGTGGATTTCTTGAGCACACCGACCGAAGTACAATCTGTAGAAGACCGACAAGCAGGCAACCTTGCGGCGATGAGCCAAGCTGTGAACCAGTTTTAATAGCTTCTGTTTGTTTTAATCCTTCTCCATTTCAAGTCAACCACAAAATACCTCTACCATTTAAATATTCACACCGTACTTACTTTAAAGCCAAACAAACCACGACACGTTTGGCAGCCACTTTTTCAAGCAAAATCTAAAGTTATTTATAATTACATAGTCGAGAAGCGACATTCTGACCTCTCGTTCATCTTCGTCATAATAATATTATCATGCAGGTTGTCTCTAACGGTGATTTTTAATCTGTAGTGTCTACAGATGTGAAGCCGGTTGTCAACCTTTTCAACCGCGCTGTTGAAAATGGCATCGGAAGCACGATTAGAGATGGGCGGGTGGGTAAAATATGGGTAGGTAAAAATGGGAAATAAAGGGATATGAAATGGAAAGTAAATACAAACCGTATTCTGGGTATTTTATTTCCATGTTGTAAGTAGTTGCCGTGTTCAATTTCATTAATAGTTCTGATTTAGTAAGAACACAATGTACATGTTATAATTTTGTTTTTATTTGTACAATATATTTTTGATAAAACTGTATTTTATTATGAGATAGTCCAGAATATTTGTGTAAATGGCAACCCTGCAGACAGACGTGAAAATTATAATGTAATTTGGTTATTTATTTTTTTAATTTTTCTCGGTAGCTATAAATTAAAATTGGGAAAGTCAAAATGGGTATTAATGGGTATTTATCCAAAGTTTGGGTTTTTACCGGATAGAGACCCATCTCTAAGCACGATTCACGACACGGCAACGTCGCTCACGGCCACGCGACGACCCGCGCGCAAAATTTTTACGTACCTACCTAATTATTTACGAGTTTCGAATTATTATCGTAGGAAGGTAGGTAAATAGAGACCCACGGCTGAATAGATACAAAACTTAAAATAGGTTTTCAAGGTCAAAAACAACATTTTCAGTATCTTGAAACACCATTTTAAAGTTACAAATTAAATAATAAAATTTAGGCTCAAACCATAACCAACCTTTGTAGCTCGCAGTCCGATAAACGACCGGGTGACACCCGTAGGTTATACGTTGTTTACGGCTACTTTTGATAACTATCCGTTGTCAACCGCCGTTTTTTTTTTTACTATACCTAGTCGTGTCCCAGACTAATGATTGCAGGTTTATTTATGTAAATATAGGTATGTTATTATTTTGATTTTTACCTACTCACACGATAAGTACGTTAATGGTCAAGTAGTTCCCAGCAGAGAAGGTTATTTTAGTATTTTCATGTGTGTGATAAAAGGCGGATATAAGCTGAGTAGGAAAGGTAAAAGAGTCTGTTATTTCACTGCGAAACTGATTGCTAAGTTCCGTGATTATGACAATAATATTTCAAATTTTTGCTTTTAGTGGTCTTTGAAGAAAGAAGATCACTGTAGGTTACAGAAACATCGGTGTTGTTAAAAATCCTAGCTAATTTACATTCTGACAGTTACCACAAGCGACATTTATAAAGGTAGATAGATGCAGCTCCAATTGCTTAAAAAAAACACGTAGCTAACTGTCGCACTAAACGAGTTAACTCCTGCAGACTGCACTGACGTACTGAATTCAATTTCACTTATAATTGTTAGACAAAACAACGTTCACTTCATTGAAGAACAACACGATCAGGAGACACACGTTCAGTAGACTGAACGTGTTCTTCTCCGTAGAACTGAAATCGTCTGTGAAAATCTCACAGGCATCAAGAGCTTCGACGCAAAAGAATCGCAGGTGGCCAAAGGTCAACCACCAAGTTTCTTATCAAGCTTGGTCATCTGCTAAAGCCATGTAGCATTAATGGAGTCAGTGTAAACAACAATATTAGTTTTATGTAAGCCGTCACCTATTTGGCCAACATTGATGACATTTTGATGGGGGCTGGGCTTATTTTACAATTATTATTGCGCAGCGGGTTGTTGGAACTTGTTTGAGCATGGATTTAAGGTGCCTGGACGTGGCAGAATGTTGTGTGAACTGCGAGAACTTCTTCTCTCGATTTCAAGCCAGTATTGGAACTCTCAATTGGATTTTTTTTTATATTTGTCCGTATTTATGCAAAATGGAACCACTCGACAAATTTCACTTTTTACTTTTTTTGAAGAATACTAATGTAAAAGTGGTCTAAATTCTTATACAAAAAAGAACCACATGATTTCCCCCTTGGAAACAAGGTATATAAAGAAATAGTAATTTTACTTCATTTAACAGTGCTGCACATGTTTTTGTAAACCCTTTGATATCTCAAAAGTGTGTGTTTGCTGTGTGGTTCCATTTTGCATAAATACGGACATTTATGGAATTTAATTGTCATTTATAATAGCAATTACGTGTTGCTAAGTAATTTCTTAGCGAAGTCATTAGGTACTTGACGATAGAATTCTTCATTATACTATCTTATTCTATAGTCGAGTAATGTACGCTACTTACTTGAGTAAATGCTTGAGTAAGAATCAACGTTCCATTGCAAAATCAAACGCATAATGGTCGAGTTCTCAATTCTTAAGTAGGTACCTAAAGGAAATGGTGACTAACTTGGCTAAGACTTCTAACCTTTGACAGTTCTAACTTCAAGCAAATACTAAACTATAGAATAAAAATCTTCAGTTGAGTAATTACTTTTACGGAAGTGATCACTTTTATTCTGTGAATGAATACCTTAACTTCAAAGATTCACGTTGACATTTTACTAATAATTTAAATAATTTAAAATGATAGACATCCGTATCTTCATAATATAAAATAACTATGATTTATGTTTAAATTGAATTAGCTCCATTTATTTAGTTATAATGTACTTAATAAATTATTTTGCATGCTAGTTTTAGCGAATTGTGTTAGAAACAATTGAAAACCAGACCATCTGAAATGTACCACAATTCTTGCAATTAAATTTCATTTTATTTCATTTCATTTTACTTGTTTATAAATATAGGCGTTAGTTCACTAACTAAATATATCTTTTTATTGGTTTCTGTTAAATTATGTGCCATATTCAATCGAAACGATTAGGTACACATAGAACAAAACGATGTACGTTAAAAGAAACTCCACCAACAATGATACTTACTGAATTACATCTGGGGCATCCTACATCACAACGCATGACAGCTGAATGACAGATCTTAGCATTTTAGCATGACCTTCCTCTTCCTATCAGTTCCTATGAGACATACATGCCTAAACAAACCAAACTAAAACTAATAAATGATCCGCAAAACCCATCCAGTAACATCTACATCGGAGCCTTCAAACTCAATAATAAACAGGCAAAAAAGTCACGCGTCCATTGCGCCTGCGATGGTACCGATAATTTTTCAACACACCGTCTACTTATTACGATCATAGGTAGAGCATTAACTAACGCGCAGTCTTTTCAATCGTGCTACATTCCTTACACACGAGAACCAACCCTATGATTTTTTAAATTAAGTTCGAAATCGTCCGAGTTGGAGATACGATTACATTATCAAGTTACATTCAAAATTGGTCTTTGACTGTTGGAAGGTAAGGTTGGTTTTGGATTGGAGGGACCAGAGAAATGATGGTAGTATTTCAGCTAGACATCGGTCAAAGAATCGTGACCGGCCCGTCCCCGGCACCTGACGTCCACCGGTGTCGGTTAATGTAACTTCACCGGAGTACAAAAACAGCATTTCAAAGATACTGTTTTAAATACCAGTGTTGCTATCCGATCGTTTAATAGTTGACCAAGACTTGTTGGTTATTATGGGTAATTTAGGGATTTTAATAATGCTTTATATGTACGAGTATGTGCTCTATCTATGCAATCAAACTACAGCTGAAAAGTTACTCAACATATATGTAACTAGCAGCGCGCTGCGGTTTCACCCACGTAAGTCTCTAACCCGTAAAAATGTCAGGAGAAAAAGTACACCATGTGTTAACCCAGGATATAAGCTATCTATGTGCCAAATTTTATCCAAATCCGTTCAGTAGTTTTTGCGTGAAAGAGTAACAAACATTCATCCATCTTCACAAACTTTCGCATTTATTTATTTAGCTTTTGCCAGCGGCTTCGCTCACGTGGGTCTTGGAAATTATCCCACAGAAACCATACACTTTTCCGGGATAAAAGTATCCTATGTGCTATTCCAGACTATAATCTATCCCTGTGCCGAATTTCATCCAGATCCGTTCAGCCGTTCTGGCGTGATTGAGTAACAAACATCCATTCATCCATCCAAACATTCGCATTTATAATATTGGTAGGATAGTAGGATTTGGCCAAAGTTACTAAAGTTACCTATAACCTAAAGTTAGCTATATATTACTAAAATTTTCTTCTCTCTTGGCCTACACAGGTAGAAAAATGGCAAATTCGACGTAAATAGTACAAGATTTCTTGCTGATAATAACATCAATCATACCTGACCACTTGAAAATGCTATTTTAATCGTAATTTCCAAGTTACAGTAAGTGGCAAATGCTGTCTCCGCTACATAACTTGGCTTTACGGTCATTTCCTTGGCGAAATAAAATAAAGCTAAAAGAATATTACGATGTAAATCGTATCTAATATTCTTTCATTTCTATTTTACACCCGGCACCTCAATCACTGTGTCTTTATATTCAACTTCTGTAGGATTGAGTAACAGCTAATCTTTATTCTTCAAACATGATCACGTAACCAAAAAAAACTCAACCAATAATGTTAAAAATTCCTTGAGACTCTGTCATTTATTGATTCCTCTGTTATTTATTAGGTGTTCTTCTTGAGTTTAGTGTCAGTGCTGCTACACATCGCTATAACCCATGTTGTCTTCGAAATAACGTCATTTATATTCTACTAACAACATTCTCTTATTTTGTCTTATGAAAATAATTGTCCAGTGTCGGGTAAACGTTCAGCTTTAACTTCTCGAATGTCGGAGACTAAATTGACTTGACTGAAATTGTCAAGCTGTATTAGGATTACATTATCATAAAGGTCATTTTAATATTTTCACTTGTCAATTTAGTGTAACTGTCCGACTTAAGACACTTGGAGCATTTTTTCTTATGTCGAACTGTGTAACATAAGACATTCGAGAGGATGAGCATTCAAACACCTCAATATTTTTCTCACACCTCTTATTGAGCATTACCCAGGCCTGTCCTCAAGCATCAATAAGCATCAAGCTTCTAGGTATATAATTAATAAACCTCTATATCTCTATCTATCCTATTGCATACAGCTCTTAAACATAGAAAATCAATATACATCAATTCGAATATTTCAGCAATACACCATGAAATTGATCCCACTCATCCGATGCACAAAGCAATCACCGCTTCCGTAGACAAAAAAATTCTTGAATAAATATCAAATCCGGCTGCTCACATAACTGTACGTTGACTGTTAATTTTTCTACACTGTGATTAATATAAACTCTTGGATTACTTGTGATGAGCGACAGGTCACGAACACCAGTGGCTTGCTGCTGACGTAAGCTTTCGAAATGAGGATCTGACTTCATCAGTCTTGCCCTAAGTATACGTGCTCGATTTAATTTCCGTTTCTATAATTTATAGTTAACTCATGGATCTGGTGTGAGAAATAAATAAGAATGTTTTTATGACTGCAATAATTATTTTGGCGCCAGTTGATTAGCTACCACGATTTCGGAGCGATACTTTTTTGTTTGGCATCTTATCCTAATTAGCAACTCCGCGCATAGTTCCTTCTCGTCTTTAGTATCTATAAATGAAACTATTATCGGTTTTTACGACTTGACAAACATCGAAGTTTCTTTTAAGGCGAAAGCGTCAGAGTAGCCTGCGAAATTCAAATTTTCTTACGTTTTTTGCAATTTATACAAGTCAGTATTAGGTTGTACGTTGATAAAATGTAATTTGCGGTCGTAACAAGCATGTATTTATGATACATAATTATAATCAATAAAGTGATCAAAACAACTCTTTAAGAAAAGGTAATCCTAATATACACAATAGTAATATAATAATATCCTAGGACATTTCACACACGGTCATCTGATCCCAAACCAAGCAGAGCTTGTACTATGGAAACTAGATAACTGATATACTACATACACTACTTTTTTTAGAATAGAATAGAATAGGTACTTTTATTTCAGACAGAGTCCATCCATATTTTTTTTTTGTTTGTAAATACATACTTATATAGATAATTACACCCAGACTCAGGACCAACAGACATGTTCATGCGCACAAATGTTTGTCCTAGATGGGCATCGAACCCACGACCTGCGACATGATAGGCGGTATCTTAACCAACCACGCCAGCTGGCCAGTCAATGAATGACTAATTGATGAAATCTTGACATTTGAAGATTATACTAACTTAAGGAGATGTATTAGGTACTGATCGTAATGATTATAACTCTGTAAATACATCATTTGGTACGGCCGCGAATCATAATTGATTTAACATAAAACTTAATACTGACTCGCAAATTGCAAAAAAACATAAGAAAATTTGAATTTCGCGGGCTACCCTGACGCTTTCGCCTTAAAAGAAACCTCGATGTTTGTCAATTCGTAAAAACCGATAATACGTATAGTTTCATTTATAAAGACGGGAAGGAACTATGCGCGGCGTTGCTAATTAGGATAAGTAGCCAAACAAAAAAGTATCGCTCCGAAATCGTGGTAGCTAATCAACTGGCGCCAAAATAATTATTGCAGATATAGATAATATTTTTAATATATTTACCCATTGTCCAATACGATCAGACGTAGACAGGCCACAATTTCTTCATTTGCTAATTTAATCTCATTCTTCTCTACCGATTTCACAAAAAAAAAAACACCACAATTAAATCTTCTTATTAACCCAAAGTCTACACGTCACCCATCACCAATACTTCACCACACCATAATTACCGTCCACCATACTTTCCCCATACTGAGTGGTCACAGACAACGCACATAGTTCACATCGTCGTGACCAGGCCATGACAGCTACTTTTTATGCCCATCTCGTCCTTTTGCGGAATTGCTCTCTTTGTCTACTTTTATTTACGTGCTCGAAGCGGCTCTGTATTCGTTGGGATGGGAGTTTGTAGATGTGGGGGTAGGTAGAATAGTCTCAGGTCTGAGATAATAGTTACCATCATTAGTAAGTTTGAAATCGAGCGTTTATCAAAGCTCCGTATTAAATATTTATTTATTTATTTAAACATGGAAAACTTACAGCTAAAACAAATTTAATAAAAAGGAAACAATAGTTAACAGGAAGCCAATTACAAGTCTTCACGTATAAAAATAGACTGAAATTTATAAGTGAGCATACAACAGCAATACGTAATACATTGTGTTTTTTTTATTACTGTACTAAGAAAGGACCATGTTTTCATCACAGAATCATTAAATGACCAAGCGTCACATTTTTAATACTAAGCAAAGTTATAATACATGCCAAATGGAAATAAATGTGTAATTTTCACCCCTACGCTATAGGAGGGCGAGAGCTAGCTACATGAGTTAAAAGGAAGTTCTAATGTGAGCGTCGCACATAAACTAGTATAGTAGAAGAAGAATGTGGACTGAGCAAATTGAAAGAACAAACTTAACATTGTAGTTGAAAAACATGGTCTCCCATACATTCCAACTGCAAATGTAAGTTTGTGCGCACAATATTAAGAGATTTACCATGTTATTTTAAGACCATAGACTCCTTATAGGTTTTCCTCTAATCTATAAGTATATAACTATTTTTCGTATTTTTTTTTCAAATCTTTAGACTCAGTAGCATCGGAGATAAGATGGGGAATGGTCAATTTTCGTCTATTTTCTTAAATAACTTTAAAACAATTATTTTAAAATTATAAAAATATATATTTGAGACCCTCACAGTAAGCACATTTGATATATCACACAGTACAGTTTGCAAAACGTTTTTTTTTTAATTTTCTTATTTGCCCCCCAAAATTAACCCCCATATTCAAAATTCATTTATTTACTTAACACCTCCGTATTTCTGTCACAGAAATTGATACCTATGTGTACTAAATTTCAACTTATCGGTCCGTTACATTCAGAGCAAATTGGCTGTGACAGACACACGAGTGATCCTATAAGGGTTCCGTTTTTTCATTTCGAGGTACGGAACCCTAAAAAGAGGCAGATAATATGTCTCTAACGCGCGCGTCGTGAGGACTATTAAACGTCCTAATTGGGACGTTTTTTCTTTAGTCCGCGCGTCAAATTAAACGCGCTGTGTAGTCACGTGTCACGCTCAGATTTTACAGGTCATGTCGGTTACTATGAACGTAAGTTATCTTGTGTATGATTGCATAGAAACCTATTAGAAAATTTCTCACACAAGTCTCACAAAATCAAAGTCACTTGTTCTTATTTTGGTGCCTCTCCATTTAATGGCGGTTGGTTCTCAACTAGGATATGCTGAATCCAAAATTACTTTTATATCTATGGTACCATATTCTGGCAAATAAATAAATTTAGTTTGATTTGATTTGACTTCAAATATTTCTTCTTGTCCCTTAGTTAATAATTTACGACTCAAAGGATCACCATTTGGGCATCAACTCTGAATATTTCTCTAGATATTCTGCTGCTGACAACTCATCAGAACGAAGAAGAAAGAGGAGCTTAACCCCGCCTAAAGATTCATCGGTAAAGCTGGACCTGAGCAAACCTGTCGACGACGTCGTTAAAAGATGGCCGTCTCTCCATAATTCCATTGCTTACTTTAGGTTGTATGTCCGGTACAGCTCCAATAATCCCTTCCCATACTAAGGGCACATCTTCCCTACCATTATCGCGCCCCCGGTCTACTTCTTGATATGCAATGGTTTCTGTTGCACAATGAAACATGAGGCTACAGGGGCTAGTGTGAATCTTAGGGTTGATTCGAGTAATCGAGTCTGGTGAAACCACGCCGGAGTCGGTGCATTTCAATAATATGCTTTCTGTTGCACAATGAAACATGAGGCTACAGGGGCTAGTGTGAATCTTTGCGTTGATTCGAGTAATCGAATCTGGTGAAACCACGCTGGAGTCGGTGCATTTCAATAATATGCTTTCTGTTGCACAATGAAACATGAGGCTACAGGGGCTAGTGTGAATCTTAGGGTTGATTCGAGTAATCGAGTCTGGTGAAACCACGCTGGAGTCGGTGCATTTCAATAATATGCTTTCTGTTGCACAATGAAACATGAGGCTACATGGGCTAGTGTGAATCTTTGCGTTGATTCGAGTAATCGAATCTGGTGAAACCACGCTGGAGTCGGTGCATTTCAATAATATGCTTTCTGTTGCACAATGAAACATGAGGCTACATGGGCTAGTGTGAATCTTTGCGTTGATTCGAGTAATCGAGTCTGGTGAAACCACGCTGGAGTCGGTGCATTTCAATAATATGCAAGTGAAAGCTTTATCGCCTCTGCAGCACTCACTGCCACTTGTCGCTATCCAGGAATGCCATGGGAACGGGTAGCCCGTCTTACATGACATGAAATTATTGAGCCCGTACAAGTTACTATTACCCCATTACACTGGACGTCTGTGTTTAACCGTAATGTTCGGAGGTTCTGCGTGTCGCGGAAAAATAAATGGTCCGGGCAAATTAGTTGGTGTGTTTGAATTGTTTGGAATAAGTGTCTGCATATTTGTTACTGAATCTGCCTAGTCTTTTCCTAAATTTGCTGGGGTCGGTTTCCAGTCTAACCGGATGCAGCCGAGTACCAGTATTTTACATGGAGCGACTGCCGTTCTGACCTCCACAAACCAGTAACTGGGTAAGACTGGTTGTCAGACTTTCTGGCTTCTGACGACCCGTAACGACTGTCAAAGATCCACGAATGACAGCCGGGAGTCCGGGACCAATGGCGTAACGTGCTTTCCAAGGCACGGAGGATTATTACTTGGCCACGAGCTCCTCAGTAAACATAATCCAAGTACCCATAACACGAGTTTAATCTTAGCTTGGGTGCCAGTGGAGATAGTCAGTGATTTATGCAATTTAAAAACAATATTGTGGTAGTATTACATATCGCCTATAAGTAAATTGTAAAATGGAAAATAGTAGACTAGTATATAATAGTAGATCAAATACCAACTACTACATAATATAAATGCGAAAGTGATTTTCTTCGTTTGTTTGTTACGCTTTCACGCTAAAATGGCTGAACGGATTTGTATAAAATTTGGCACATGGGTAGGCCATGGCCTGGAGAAGGACATAGGCTACTTTTCATCCTAGATCGCAGACGAAGTCGCGGGAAACAGCTAATAATGTCTTAAAATGAAGTCACCAACTACATAAAGTTATTTATAGGGGCAAAATAATGATATAAGTTAAGGTATTAGGAATTCAGTGTACGTAAACAAAATCAATCAAACTAGGAATAAACACTGATATCCCTTGAAACCGTGTTGCTTCAAAACTTAACAAAAAATAGGGCATTTCTTTTTTTTTTAATAAGTGACACATGAATAGAGGAGCTCGTGGCTAAGTAATAACAGCCGCACGGATCGATCCATCAGGTTAAGCTACGCTTGCCGGGGTTGGTCTGTGGATGGGTGACCATCTTTTCATACCGAGACTCCTCCGTGCCTCGGAAAGCACGTTAAGCTGTTGGTCCCGGCTGTCATTCGTGGATCTTTGACAGTCGTTACGGGTCGTCAGAAGCCCGAAAGTCTGACAACCAGTCTTACCAAGGGGTATCGTATTACCCAGTAACTGGGTTGTGGAGGTCAGATAGGCAGTCGCTCCATGTGAAATACTGGTATTCAGCTGCATCTGGTTAGACTGGAAGCCGACCCCAACATAGTTGGGAAAAGGCTAGGCAGATTGAAGTGACACATGACATGTAACAAAATAAATTAAATAAATAATAAATGCCACACTATAATATTATTCTAGTAACCTGATATAACAGTGCACCAATCAGATAGTGAGGAAGTGCAGCCCGAGTGGCACAGTCGAAGGGACAGGCACGTGAAAGTGATTAGCTGCACAGTGCTGCGTTGTCAAGACAAGGAGCCCTTGTGTAGGGGGAGAGTGGGGCTATGTGGCACAGTTAAAACATTTTGTGACGTGTCATTTAACTTGAATTTTATAATTATAATAATAATGTTTAATAACGCCAGTTACCGTAGACGGTCATAGAATAGAATATGTAGTCTTGATAGATAAACGATAAAAAACAATCAGGTTTGGTTTTATTACCCATTCTAGTTCAAAAACCAATCAATAATTTCAGATACCTACTCTGCTCTATTAATAACAGCATTTCAATATAGCATAACATTATTTTAAAATTAAATAAAAGCTAGGTAGTTAATTTTACCAACTTTCCCACATCTTCCAACCCCACTCTCCTCCCAGCGGCGGCGATGTCGCGTGCTATCAAGTTTCACCCACTACAACGGCACCTCTGTCCAGGGTTACACACAGACAAACAGGCAAACAAACAAAAAACACAGAGTATTAGCGGCACTTTGCGATGCAATTCCGGCCATTCGCGCTAATTACCTCTTCTAAACCACTTTATGTAGACCTCTGTATCTTTTATAGTATATAAGGAAGCTTCTAATTTGAGAGGTCGGATTATGTTGGTAAGAGGTTAGTGCCAAATTTCTTGAAATGTTCGGTAATTGTAAGACAATGCGGTGCCATAAATGCTTGACGTGGTCTTGTGAAGGTGTGAAGGGATACAATGAGGTCACACAGGTCGTTTAGCGGGTGTCTGTCTAATTACAAAGTGAAACTGTGTTTTAAACTCATTCTATACTGGTTTTTGTGTTTTGTTTCATAATTTGGGCAGTTTGAAACGTATGAATAAGTGATGGTGTCAATAATGAGTCGTAGCAAAAAATGAGCAAGTAGTGGAACTCTGCGGGGCAATGCGTAACACACTATCAATCGGAATCGGTTTCATTTTGACAGTTCAACAACATTCATTGCGTTATTTACGTTGTTGAGTAGACAAATTTTTCGAACATATCGATACGAAGCTATCTATATTCTATCATGCGCAAAAGGACGGCATCCCTAATGCGTAGGATACGTGGAAGCTCAAATAGCATCCTGAAGATTTTTGTGGAGAGGCCAGACTGCCCTTTTCTGATACACTGGTCCCGTAGACATAGCTGTGGGCCCGGTGCTGAGGAAAGATATTTAAATTGATTTTTGGTCATGTTTTTAGTTTAATTTTAATTTAATTTTGATCTGATTTAGTTTTGATTTTGTTTTCATTGATTTAATTTTGATTTAATTCTGATTTGATTTAAATTTAATTTTGATTGTGATATTGATTTTAATTGAATATTTATTTTAAGTGAATTTTGATTTTAATTTTGACTGATTTTTGTTTTTAATTTAAATTTAATTTTGTTTTAATTTATTTGATTTTGATTTAATTTTGATTACTTAGATTATAATTTTTAATTTAAATTTGATTGAATTTTTACTGTGGTTCTGATTCAAATTTTAATTTTACTTGTAATTCTAATGTTGATTTTGATTTTAACACTAACATAGCTTGTAAGTTCTAGTACCTACTAATACAATATGGATGATTTCCGAAATAAAATTGATTGATTGAAGCAATGGATTAGTTGCTTCAAAATGATTCAGATTCCGATTGATAGCGTGTTAACCAATTAGGGTGCTGGTCCTAACTTACAAAAATGTACCTAGGTACTGAAGGCGTTGATAACCGACTTTTATGTTCAACTTATGATCACGTCTAAACGAGTACCTAGTGTTAATGATTTGGAAAAAATATATGTTAAATTAGAGCATTTTCTTGCTAACTTATTATGTGAATATTTTCTAATTATGTTCTTTTTTAATTATTTTCTAATTATTTTCTTATTATGTGAATAATTTCAATAATCTGTGAAGTCTACGCGGATTAAAACTGAGAATCACGCAAAAACTAGGTAGGTACCTATCAAGCGTATTTTTATGGAACCTCCACCATTTAAAAAATAATGTAATTATTTATTTATATTTTACAAATACAAATACAAATATTCTTTATTGTGGTACATAGGTAAGCAATAAGTTGTTACATGTTTCCGTTATTGTACACAGCTATGACCCGCCATAATGGCATACAATAATTTTAAAGTAGGTAACATTTTAACAGCATAATCAAATAGAAAATTAAAATAATAACAATTTAAATATGCAGCACTTTAGAATTAACGAATATTTTTACATGTCAAGGCAACAATTAAAATAACGAGACATAAATTATAAATTCAGTTAGAATTAAATAATACAAATTAAGAAATATACACATTTTACTTATCAGGGGAACAATTAAAATTAAATAACATCATCGAGATAATCTTTTAAAGTACCTATAGTAACATTTGTCTAACAGCAATTGAAATAATTTCTTTTTATAATTATGCAAATCTAAATCTCTAATTGTCTTTGGCAATTTATTCTATATGTCAGGTATTAGATAAAAAACACTTTTGTGGAAAAGAGCAGTTTTTTTATTTTAGTATACATGTTTTAATAACACCTTTGGGTTTGTGTATAATAAATTAATAATGCGTCTAATTTGGGATAGAGATTTCCTTGATGGGCAAGTACTATTACTGGGTGGACGTGAGCTCAGCACAGAACACCCAAGCTATGCCGCCGCTCCAACCACTCAAAGCCTTTGGCATATAATTATATCTCCGTCTTAATAGCATATCTACCGGAAGAAAATTTCAATGTTACCAAATCCTCCATAATTTAGAAACATATCGAACCACAAAAGGACCAAATAAATAATTTGACCACAAAATCACAAATCATGAAAACAAAATTTCGATAACAACCATATATTACAGCAAATATTATAATAACCGAACCCAAAACAGGAAGCCAATCCTTGTTCAAACACTCGATCCAGTTTACAATCCGAATAATCGGCGAGTGCATTCGATTACTTATCCATTTACAAATAATTCTCCGAATTTTTCCGAACACTACTCGAAACTTCCAAGTTTGGACAAAAAAACGGGCCACTCTAACTGAGCGTGAAATATGGAGAAAAAATTACGCAAGCGAACAACTGCCTTTATTGAATGCATCATAAAAATATGATTGACATGTTTCTTAATATGACATCTTTCGGGCGGTGATATTTTTTTGTCGCATGTGTGTACCGGGAATTATGGGCTCCATTTTATACGACAAACTGTGTTTAAACTATCGAGGAATCTTCAACTTTGAGTGGTTAACTTTAGGGTTGAAATCGGAGGGGTGGTGTAAGAAAATAAGGGCCTAACATTTTGCGAACGACATTAGAAAGGAGATATTAAGTGCTCTGTAATCCAATTACATGTTCTTTGTCAATTTTAGGATGTGTATTATATTTCTATAGAGGCATGTTATCCTTCTTATATTTGTAGTTATATACAAAAGGATATCTATTGAAGGTTTTGTCCTTTTGTCAGTTATTCTGTAGTTCGTAATGACGCGGTTGAAAGACACCGCTTTTTTCCCTTTTTTTAATGTCATAACTAAGTTGTACAATTATTAGGTAAGCTAATTTTCGTAAATCTTTTCTGCAGTGCCCTTTTATAAACGTTGCATAGTAAAAGGATGAGCGTATCAATTGGACCCAGTTGTGCCAAAAAGATCCAACAAAAATATCGTCCGGATCATTTCGGGTGGAGAAATAATCCGGACCATATTTTTCATTTTCATCAATATCTGAAAAACCAGCAGCGACTGGAAATTGTAAAGCATACTATTAGAAACCCTATTCAATATTCCAAATATGGATACCTTCATGTGTAACAAAATCAGAATGTTTTAATGGGAAAATTACGTTTAAATGTTTAAACTTAAATATCTCAAAATGTGTTCACTGTGGGTTGGATCATTTTGGCACAACTGGGTCCAATTAAGTGGCGACACTCCTGTCTAAAAAAATGCTGACTTGTCTTGTTTGGCTATTGTTTTTTTGGCTGAACACTGACCTGCACAATACAGGCCTAGGCCTAGTTTGAAAGTTAGGATCAGTATTCTTTGTAATACCTACATTGTAATACACAAATTGTAAGATTGTGACTGAGTAACTGTCATATTTTTGATGTATGTCTTTTAGTGACAAATAAACGTTTTTATAATATTATTTTTTGACGCGTCTTTTCGCTCGGCTTACTGGTGGTAAAGTCAATATTTCGGACAGACAAAAATATGAACGATTTCAATCGCTAATAACAATAGCGAGACTTTTAATGCTAGAGTAATGGTTGAGCATTCCAAATATACGTAGTCATATTTATAACAATTTTATAATTTAATTTATAGGATATATTTGCCTATGACGTCACACTGCGAGTGCACACTCATGTGTGCGACCCTCTACTTTTCACTATGTCTCGAAATATAAATTCGTATACCGTGAAAACGTGGTTAGCTAAATCAGTTATTTTGAAGACTTTGTCAAGAGTTGACAAAGAACTACAGGACCTAAAGAGAAACCACAGAAATATTGGCCAAAATAGGGTTAAAAGTTAATATGAAGTTGACAATAGCAAAATAATGTCAGATGTCGCCTCATATATGCCGTTAATCTGCTCAGAAATGAAAAAAAACCACAGTCGAAGAAGAAAAAAATTAATAAAAAATTAAAAGTTCAGCGCCGAGCAAATATATAATAGCTACGGAATCAGAAACCGTAAGAAAATCTATTATAAATAGCAAAAGTTAAATATGTCGTCTCATATCGGCCGTAAATCTCCTCAGAACTGAAAAATATCATAATCGGTGAAAGTTTACTTAATAAGGAATGCAATGAGCCTACTAAGTCTAGTGTCGAGCAAATACAATGGCTACGGCAGTATCGGAAACCGTAGTAAAATTTCAATCTGTTTTCACGAAAACAAACGGCGAGGACTCGAACTGCGCCTACAATTTTTTTAATTATCAATTTCGTATTGAAGCACCAATATTTTTAATTAGAAATATCAGCCTTAGTGCAAATTATGTTTGATAATTATTGACCAAAAACCTGTAAGTAGCTATGCAAATTAATGATAAGACCACACTTCAAATACTATCTTTCAGCTTAGAGACGCGGAATTATGTCAACAGAATCACAAACTCTAATCAAAACAAACCAAAACAGACAACCTTTCACTCTGCACATATATCACAATTGTCAACAAATATTATCACATAAAATAACACTAATTCCTTGAAATCGGTCCATTTATTACAATTTGCGACGATAGAACGACCGGAATACGTCATTGTATGACATGTCGGGCTTATTGTGTCTCTAGGTTAGTCAGATGAGTGCATAGGGTTATCAACATTACGTGTCATTAAAGACATTTTGATACGTCCCTAGTTCTTACCAATCGTGTGATATTTGCCGGCGACCACACCAGACCGAAAAGCAAGCGAGAAAATTGTTACACATCCCTAGCACATGGAAATAAGGTGAGTATTCCAGTGGGTTTTATTTTCAGGAGTGTAGGGTTAAGTTGGCAACAACAGCTCATGCAATTAAAGTCCAATAGATGTAACGATAAGAGTCACAATACACTTGAGGATGTCATAAGATTATAATAACTTTTGAATGCCCAAGGCGTAATTATACCTTATGAAATTTGGAGGACCCAGAACAAATAAAATATAAATTAAATTGATTGAAAATTGTGATAAACGAGGCGTTAAAAAAGAATTCCAAGAGAGGTGATTAATTATTTCTTAGATAGCTTCGTTCGCCAGAAAAATATATCGTGCGGAAGATCTTCTCAGGCTGGTTGATATTGGATGAGTATAACCAAGGATCGTCAGAAGTGATTGCAGAAGCCTACGTCCAGTAGTAGACTGATGATGAATAGGAAAGATATCATCATCTGCGTAGCCTTTTCCCAACTATGTTGGGGTCGGTTTCCAGTCTAACCGGATGCAGCTGAATACCAGTATTTTACAAAATCCCTTGGTAAGACTGGTTGTCAGACTTTGAGGCTTCCGACCACCGGTAACGACTGTCAAAATCTACAAATGATAGCCGGGACCAACGGCTTAATGTGCTTTCCGGGCAGGCACGGAGAGATGTTGACATGTAAAGATGGTCACCCATCCACGGACCAACCACGGAAGGGTAACTTAACCTGATAGGTAGATCGACCCGTGCGGCTGTTATTGTTATTACTTAGCCACAAGACCCTCCATGAATATGAAAGAAATACGTAAGTACCTAGGTATACAAACGTAACAAAACTTTTAAATATTTGAATCTACAGTTGAATACGTTTGTTATCTCATGAATCTCGTGATCATGTCCAGACGAGACTATTTTTAAAGGAGCTCCTGAAATTAATATCTTTTGATCTAATCAATTCCATTTGCGTTGACAATAAAAAAAAAAAAACAAATACCCGACTGCAAAAACACATGACTGAAAAGAGAAAAACAAGCATTATAGGTACCTTATCCATTGAATTTAGGTATCGCAGGCGGGAGACAAACAAAAGTTACACCATATTTTAGGTTTGTTTGTCCCCCGCCTGCAATATCTACCAAAATTCAACAGATTATAGGTATCTAATGCTTGTTTTTCTCTTTTCAGTTATGTGTTTTTGCAGTCAGGATTTTAGTTTTTTTTTTACATATATTGTCATTTAAATCTTTTTAGTTTTATTATTATAGGTGGATATATATAATTCCATATATATATTTGGAATTGACTCATTACTAGCTATTATTTGATACCAATATTTTTGCAAATTATTTAAAAAAATACATTGCTCTCCCTTTTTTTTTTGTATTTCCAGATACAATATATAGGTAGATAGTATATAATATAGTCTATGTCTCTCCCTCAATTAAGACGAATCTAACGACACCTCATATGTTAAATAAAATCCATCAAGCCGTTTTGGACACAGAGCGTGCCAAAAAATAGACATACCATACATACTTACATACTTTCGAAAAACTTTACCCTCCTTCAGGGCAGTCGGGTAAAAAGAGGAAGCATTGAAAATATAAGTAGGTAGGTATTACTAGTGTGCTAGAAATCAAAAATAATGCAACGTTTAATTGAATTGATATCTAGACAGAACACAATATTTATTACCACATAAACATACGAGTATTTGCATATTATGGTAGATAAGAGACGTCTGAGGAGTTAACTTGATAGATTACATCATAAACAGATGTTTACTAGAATCATGATCAGCAGTTGTCTGCTCAACGCAATAACGCAGTGTATGTTGTTGAACTGTCAAAATTAAACCGATTACGATTGATAGTGTGTTACGCAATTGCCCCGCAAATGAGTGTTTTAAAACTAGGGATTTTATTTCATTGCGATTTATCTGCAGTAAAAAAATAATAGAGTAAGATGACTAACTGGTTGGCTCAAAACCTCCTCACTGTAAATGTTGATAAAACAAATTACCTAACCTTTTCTTTTACTGCCGCTGGGAAACCTCCGTGCTCTCCTTATTCTTTGGTTGCACACTCCTGTATTTCGGAACACCACACAGCTTGTAATTGTCCTTGCCTTTCCCGCATCAATTTTGTCAAGTATCTTGGTGTGCAAATTGATGATTGCCTGTCATTCTCTACACACATAAACACACTCTCCTCACGACTGCGTAGGTTGATCTACATTTTTAAGTCACTTCGTCATGCTGCAGACACTACGGTTCTAAGACTTGTATATATCGCCCTCTGCCAATCGCTTATACAATATTGTATAATTACATGGGGCGGATCTGCAAAAACTCACATGCTGAAATTGGAACGTGCTCAAAGGGCACTCCTGAAAGTTGGATGGCGTTTACCATTCCGCTTTCCTACCACCGATCTTTATAAAACATGTGCGGTTCTCTCTGTTCGCAAATTGTTTATCCTTAACCTTGTTTTAGCCACCCACTCTCAAACTCCCTACGCTCCGTGCAATTTTGACTCCAAACGCCGAAAACATACTGTCTGTCCTTCCTTTCGTACAAATTGTCGTTCGGCCCAACGTAGTTTCCCTTTCCTCAGTAGCTACGTCTATAACAAGGCTAATACAATTTTAAATATATACCCTATGTGCAGATCCAAATGTAAAAAAACTATCACTAAATGGCTACTTGAATTGGATTATGCAGAGACTGAAAACTTACTATATATTCTAAAATAACCTCGCCTACCGGAAATATTCATTTACTTAATTTAAATCTTAGATTGCGTTTCTCCTTTTTAACCACATACAGACACACACACACACACACACACACACACACACACACACACACACTCACGCACACACATACACACAATCACACACACACACACTCTCGGGCAAGTGGATGCTCGCACCCAGTTGCCCATCGTGGCGCTGAGTGTGGGGACCTATTGTACTCACGGACACACTGCACTCTTCAAAGACACATATAGTACATCTATTTGTTATAAATATTAATACATAAATAATATATATATATATTGTTGTAGTACGTAAGTGCAATTTAATATTGTAATTTTAAGGGTGTGAGCCTGGAGATCTGTAATACAGGCCCCGAGCCCAGTATAGACTCCAGCTCTCACTAAGGTTTGATTCTGCATGTAACTTTGTAACTATGTACCAAAATTGTACCTTTTTGAGAGAAAATAAATTACTATTATTATTATTATTACTAACTGTGAGTTGCGCGAAACCAACATTAGTTTAATGGAGATTTAAAATTATGCTGTCACTTTCATTTTCATACAAAATGTAAGGGATGGCATGAATTTAAAGTCTCTGTTAAACGAATGTTGGTTCCGTGCAACTCAACGTTAAATAACTTTGTTAATGTAGACAATAAGGCCGATTCTCTTGTTCAATAACTAAACTAAAATTAGAGAATCGCTATATCTTTTACTAACAAGCAGCGCCAGAAAAGGACAGCTATAAGTAGATGTCAAACTAGTTTACGCTTTGCGCTAAGCGCGACTAAAAACACGGTGTAAGTACTTACGTGTTTTTAGTCGACATGTTTTTACGTATTGTCTATATTTGTATGGAAATATTAGTTCAACTAATTTTGACAGCTCTAAATTAAGTCCGTCTCGTTCTTGTTCTATGAGAGAAAAAGTTAGCAATAGCCTAAATTAAGTTTAGTTTGTACACAACAGAATTGGCACCTATAGCTACTGGCTCGATTTTTAAAGGAATTAGGGTCCTAATTAACAATTGGCAGGCATTCAGAGGCTGCAGCGCACCTCATACTTACTTCTTAAAGAAACTTCTTCTACTTCTTCTTTCTTCATGATTCTTTGTTAAAACAAAACTTGGTAGAGATCGTAAATCGGATACAAGTTTACCTAAACTTGAGGTCTTGGCTAATATGGAATTGGCTTTTGTATCGAAAAAATTCCAGAATTCCGGGAACGACCAAAAGAGTTCTGATTAGGTATAGATCCGAATGTTTTGAATGGAAACATTCATGTGTTGACTAATATGGATTGCACTTTTGTATAAGCATACGAAAACTTGTGATCCCGGTGTTCTGGCATTTTTTGAATAAATAATAGGTATGTACCGCATATTATTATTTTTAGAATCCCAGGATTTATATTTAGAAAATAAATAAGAAGCGGCTTCCATAGTTTCTTAGCCAAAAATTAACATGCGGTTATCGATCTCTAATTATAAGACAGTAATAGAATTAGTATTGGTACCCACTTACAAGACAAGTGGGAAAAAACATTACCCTTCTTTTGGGGCAGTCGGTTAAAAAATCGACTTATCACTCACAACAATCCAAGGAAAATACCCGGAAGTACTAAACACTGGTACAGTGCGCCCAATATATACCTGTATTTTTTTTTTCTCTCTCCTTTCCATCTGCAATCAGCCATTGAGCTATAATCAGATCTGTTGAAGTACGATGTTGTGGCAGTTAGAGTTTGACGCATCCTGTGACGTGTCTCCTCATCAGATTTTCAATTTAAGCATCTATTAAATTGAGGCGATTCGTTTCCTTTTTAAGCGGTATATGGAGTCTTTACTGTCCAATAGGGTAACAGCGAGTTGATTTTTGTGTCGCTCAAGTCTATTCTTGTAGGTCATGCATGATCTTTCCACATCTTCCTTAATTAGTGGGATTTGTAAATATTCATGCACTTCACTGTTCTTTGTGAACCATGGTTCCTGTATAAATAATAAAAAAACAGTTTTGCCGACTATGGAAACTAAGGGCAGTTTACTATGCACATACACTTTTCACCCACAATATTATCGTAAAATTGACCCCAAACCCTCCAAAACCGAATTAATTTTCAAACTGTCAAATAGCACCAACATAATAATTAGCTAATTGGTCACACAGTACTTTACGACTGAGAAACGTTAAAACAAAATTATAATTAGTCATAAATCCGAGCGTGGAGACCATCGATCGATTCTCGATTCGCTCACACGATTATATCGATTTATTTTCTTTGTGTGCGTGCCCACATACATAGGGCTTGTCTGTCTGTGTGCACGTATAGGAACAACAGATTTATTGTTAATGGTGTCCCGAACATAATTAAAATGGTTGATGTTTCGCCCGGCCCGCTTGGCCGACGTCCTTCGGTCGAAATGTAGAGTAGCTTTGTTCTAGAGATGGGCTCATAGGTTAAGATTGATATTAAATATTATTTGATAGTACCTACTGGATTTTTGCATTACACTGTTAAGGGGAACTCGTGGCTAAGAAATAAAAGTTAAGCTACGCTTGCCGGGGTTGGTCCGTGGATGGGTGACCATCTTTACATACCGCGACTCCTCCGTGCCTCGGAAAGCACGTTAAGCCGTTGGTTCCGGCTGTCATTTGTGGATCTTTGACAGCCGTTACGGGTCGTCAGAAGCCCGAAAGTATGACAACCAGTAAACACCAAGACAACCAAGGGGTATCATATTACCCAGTAACTGGGTTTGGAGGTCAGATAGGCAGTAGCTCCATGTAAAATACTGGTATTCTGGTATGTAAAAATAATTTATCGTTAAAAAAGCAATATTCAAAATGCCCTCTATATATACATATATAATACGTACCTATAAAAATTATTTATCGTTAAAAAAACAATATTCAAAATGCCCTCTGAATTTATTCATTACTCTGTATAGTATTATAGATAAATGGTGAGCGATACCCCGTGCTATACAGCTTGTGGCGCCATCTGTACGCAACAGACCATTGTTTGATCGTCACCTGCAATGATACTGATTGTTTAGTAAGATACGTCACCGTACGTCTAAGGCTTCTCACGCCTAGAACGTTAAAATGCTTCATTACTCAGTAAGTGCAAAATTTTAACCTAGAATACGAATCTTATTTTATCACCACTTAGGTATTTGAAGCCAATTTTATAAAAAAAAAATGAAATTTAGTTTAAAAATTTGACTGAAATTTAAGAATCTTTAGACGTAATAACAAGCATTCTACCTTTCATACATTCAAAACGGTTTTTTTTTTCAGAGAATCTCTGATTAGTCCATAAATTAAATATAGATTATACCTTCTGACAGCCGGACACAACCTTACGGATATCTGTTGTAAATAAAGTACTATAAATCTGAGAGTGCTAATTTTTATTGAGGCTATAACGTAATGTATGAACTATAGAATACATAGCACATAGCTATTGTAGCTAAAAAATAAAATTAAAACAAAACTTGCAATCTCAGGCGATCGCATAGTCAATATCTCTTTAACGGTGGTGTGAGCTAGCCGGGGAGGGATCACCGCGGGTTACCCTGAGTTGGCATGAACGCACAATCCGACACGTCCCCGCAATTTCGAATTGATTAAAGGCGTTGTCTCAGGCGATGATTAGAACTTTAGGGTTAAATAAGCACTGAAACCTGTGGGTGGTTATAACATAAGCAAGAAGCCAGTCCCAGATATATGCCTAGTAGGTAGAGAAAATGGGGGGCCTGTGGCTAAGTAATAACAGCCGTACGGGTCGATCGATCAGGTTAAGCTACGCTTGCCGCGGTTGGTGCGTGGATGGGTGACCATCTTTACATACCAAGACCTCCAAAAGCACGTTAAGCTGTCGGTCCCGGCTGTCATTCGTGAATCTTTGACAGTCGTTACGGGTCGTCGGAAGCCTCAAAGTCTGACAACCAGTCTTACCAAGGGATTTCGTATACCCGGTCATACCCAGTAACTGGGTTGTGGAGGTCAGATAAGCAGTCGCTCAATGTAAAATATTGGGTATTCAGCTGCATCTGGTTAGACTGGAAGCTAACCCCAACATAGTTGGGAAAAGGCTAGGTAGATGAGGTAGGCAGTGAAAATGGGAAGCTGATAAGGTACAGAAACGATGTAAAGAAAATCTGATTACAAGTTCACGTTACCTTAAAATATAATTTATGAGTGTAATAGGTACATAAACAGCTCATCAGTTAGGGTACGAAGATCAGAAAGAGCAGAGAACAAAGGTGATTTTTTTTTAATACTAATAGAATACCTTCAACGAAGACTGCAGGCTAAAAGGCAAAGTTGGCCTCAGTTCAAAGAAAAGGACGTAAGAAAAACAATGAATAGACTATTGGCTATTTACAAACCAATTATACACTATCATGTGTCACTAAAACAATACGATTCGATCGTAATCTTTCGTTTTTTCGAGTTCCGTAGCTCAAAAGGAAAAAACGGAACCCTTATAGGATCACTCGTGTGTCTGACTGTCTGTCTCTGTCTGTCTGTCCGTCTGTCACAATCAATTTGCTCCGAATGTAATGGACCGATTAAGTTGAAATTTGGTACACATCGTATTTCTGTGACCCGAACATGGACGTGTAACGCAAATAAATGAATTTTGAATATGGGGGCAAATAAGAAAATTAAAAAAAAATGTTTTGCAAACTGTACCGTGTGACATATCAAATGAAAGGGCTTACTGTGAGGGTTTCAAAAATATTTTTTTTATAATTCTATAATAAATCATTTTAAAGTTATTTAAGAGTGTAGACGAAAATTGACCTTTCCCCCCCTTGTCTCCGAAAGTACTGAGCCTAAAATTTTGAAATAAATACAGAAAATAGTTCAATACTTATAAATTACAGGAAAACTTATACCTAAGAAGTCTATGGTCTTAAAACAACATGGTAAATGTCTCAATATTGTGCGTACAAACTTACATTTGCAGTTGTAATGTATGGGAGAACATGTTTTTCAACTACAATGTTAAGTTTGTTCATGGGATTCATCCCAACTTCAGAACCCTTCATTGTGCGTAGTCCGACATACGCCTGGCCGGTTTTATTTTAAGGAAACGAAAACGCGATGATTTTCCGTAAAAAAAAAATAGATACAATTATAGTGATTAATATTGAACCAAGTAAATTCATTTTATTATAATGTCTTCAAAACATTACCAGTACTTATAAATAATAAACACGCATATCTTTGAAAAACCCAATCACTTAGTCACAGTTTTTGTCCCAAAATCCGTCCT
This sequence comes from Dicycla oo, assembly GCA_948252095.1. Classification (NCBI taxonomy): domain Eukaryota; kingdom Metazoa; phylum Arthropoda; class Insecta; order Lepidoptera; family Noctuidae; genus Dicycla; species Dicycla oo. The sequence continues at coordinate 20,475,771 of OX411726.1, read as the reverse complement.
CATTTTTCCTCACAAAACACCAATGTCAACTTCTCAGAACGCTTAATCACCAGATTCAAAAGGTGATTAATCAAAATCGCCATTAATTATTAGACGCGAGTATTTATACTGATTATTATGGGACGTCCGAAACGCTGTGTTGTCCCGCCCTGCTATTACAGTTCGGCCTTTCGGTATTACGGACGACGGACGGTCGCTGGTCGTATATTAGGACCGGAATATTACTGGTGCACATTACGCGTTTACAAAAGGTTTGGTGGGAACGCGTGTAACGAAACGAGATGAGATGTGCATGCATTTAATTATGTAGGTGGGATAGTTACGAAGTTATGGACGTATGTATATTTTTTACGTGTCGTTTTCCCTGAAGTTAAAAATGAAGACAACATAGATCGCTAGGTAGATCGCTCTGTATTTACTGTAGAGGTTTCATTCAAGGGCCAGTCTATTTAGACCAGGCTGGCAATATTTTTGACATTCGAACCGTCACTTTTGAATAAAGGCTTAAGTTTTTGTTCTAGGGATATGCCAGCGAGGAGGCGGCCCCTGGCCAAGATAGGCGAGTTAGATATATTGAGAAGTATTATATAAAATATATTAGTCTTACGTGAACAGTTTATTTATTTAGTGTAGATCCCAAAGAAAGTAAAGCTCCGTCAGACTTTTACAGTAGATACTTAGGGTTTCGTGAAGCCTGACTTACGGATCACACACCTTAGCTATGGTGTAAATATCCGCAATTCTGGTCATCAATAAGTACCTCACGAAGGCACTGTTCATAGCTAACTCCATAAAAATTGTTACTAGTAGAAACTAGTTTTCCCTTGAGAAGGTCAAACAGTAAAACTAAAGTCGTGATAAGCCACTGAAATGAATCCAATCTAAGTACTAAACATTCAGCCAGACAACATTAAGTCTAAACATTACACAATCGAATCAATGAACCTTCATAAGTCATTAACGACAGAATATCAGTCAATCACTAATGATAGCACATGGCATTGCCACCCCGATTTATAACACAATCGATATTACAAATCGTAACAATCAACATTTTTCAATCGAATATTATCATCGTACAATTAATAATTCGTATAAAATCATTAAGGAGCAAAACAGGAGAACAAAAGTCGCGGTCCTTTGAGGCATGTATAAAAAAGGAGAGGAATAAAAAAGGGAAGGCGTCCCGCGGGGCGAGCGTCGGCGGTGCGTATACTAAACCAACACAGTATGTGTCGACACTGGCCCGTATGATATTGCCGCACGCATTATATTATGAATAGTGCTTTAGATGATGGAGTATTGTGAAACAGAGGAATTATTCAATTCAAAAGTAGAGAAGCGAAGAAAATATGGGTTTCTAATAAGGTCGCAACAGTTATATTTTCCTATAAGGAAGCAACTAGCGATACAAGTCTTTAAAATTCAGGATAGAAATGGGAATGAAATTAATTACCTACATATTTGCGAATTATATTCGCAAATATGTAGGTAATTAATTTCATCCGGTTAGACTGGAAGCCGACCGATATAGTTGGAAAAATGCTAGGCAGATTGATAAAATAACCAACCTCTCTCTCTCTTCAACATTATTTATTCTGTGCTACAGCACATAATATGTACTGCAGTTTTTATAAAAAGTAATAAATCTTTCAAAGAATCTATCACTAATTTTCCAACCACACCTACAAATTGCATCTCAATCCTTACAAAATTTGTCCTCACGCAAGATAAATACTCAATAAATAACAAATCTAATAGTATTCCTTGAACTCTTCCAGCCGTTCGACACTCCACCACATTCTACCGCCACCACCCGCTGGTCCTTAGGTCCTGGTGACAGGACACGGCATGTTATAACGATCGCCGATGAGTAATGAAACTTAAATTGTATTTAATTGGACTTTTAATTTGTTGTTTGGAACGGACTTTGTGATGAGTATTTGTTTTACCTTTGATGAATGTTAATAACAATTACGTCCAAAAGCTTAAGTTAGCTTTAATTTTAGCGATAAGGCAGCCTATTTGTCACCCTATGTCTAATTTAGGTTGTATACATTAAATATGTAATTTTTAATCTATTCTATTATAATAATATTTTCTGAAACTTTAAGCATCAAACGAAAGACGAAATCAAGAAACTGTTTTATAAATCAAAATTCTTCGTCGAATCCAAAAAGCAAAACGTAAGAGACGAGAAAATATTAGAAACGCCAAAATCTTCTCTAATGCGTCAGTATCATAACACTTTGGCAATATAACTAAAATAATACTAAATATTCTTTGATATCTAACAAATACAAAACTACGTACAGCGACAATCCCTTTCGATTAACCATAATGAAAAAATAACATGTCGTCATACCTTAAATGGATCCGTCACCGTAAATAAACGAGAACATTGGAGAAGTCCCGCAAGGCTCTCATCTAAGCCCTGCGTGTCCTTACACAGCCCATAAAGCCGACTTCCCTATATTTATGCCCTTTTGTCACGACACCGTCCAATTGGATGTCCCGATAATTTACGCTAACGTGACACATTAATACACAGCTAAAGGCACCGTGATATAGGGCCTTTTAATAATCCATTCAGAGCGCGTGCTGTGACAATATTTCCCGTGTACTTATAGCGTTTTGTCGTCGTACTAACTTATTTATGTCTTATCTTTAATTGAATGACCTTCTTTGATGTATATTTTATTTCGATAACGGCGTTTTAATTTTCGTCCTCGGTTTTATTCGGTATCATGAATCAAACTTCAATTATGGGAGTATATCCTGGGTTGGTGTTTAATTCTGCAGGCTGAGTTTTGCCACCGCTGCGGCGTTGGTAGAAATGAAGTCACGAACGGGGAAGGTAGCCACAATAAAGTAGATAACACTTTTCTGATTTGAAACTCAATTGTGTGTGATTGTCCGAGGCTCAATTGTTGAAATTACAAGGGTTACTGGGAGCCGCGAAGCTTGCGAAATAAGATGAAATGGCTGCTGTTTTTTGTTTCGATGATTGAGCCATTCGGTCAGACCTTAGGTATTTACTTTATTAGTACCTACTCAGATTGATACCTTCGGTTTTATTTTTTCCTGGTCTATAGTGTGTTATTGATGGAGCTCATTAGTCATCCGTAAATAAGCCAATGTTTTATGAGTTGTCCAACAGCAAAAAAGCTTGAAAAGGTTCAGTTTATCTACATATCGCAATCTTATATGGTAATTTTGCAAGTAGGTTTTCACATCAAAATGATTAATCTCTTTTATCATCCATCTTCATTTATATGCTTGACATGTAAAAGAACATTTGTTATATGGTAGATTTTATTGATGTTGTAGGTTGTATTGTTTGCATGTACTGATGTTGTAGATTGTATTGTCGGCATTTACTAATGTTGTAGTTTGTACTGTTGGCATTTACCTACTGATGTTGTAGTTTGTACTGTTGGCATTTACCTACTGATGTTGTAGGTTGTATCGTTGGCATTTTCTGATGTTGTAGGTTGTATTGTGGGCATTTACTAATGTTGTAGATTGTATTGACGGCAATTACTAATGTTTTAGCTTGTATTGTTGGCATTCACTGATGTTTTAGCTTGTATTGTTGGCATTTACTAATGTTGTAGGTTGTATTGTCGGCAATTACTAATGTTTTAGCTTGTATTGTTGGCATTCACTGATGTTTTAGGTTGTATTGTGGGCATTTACTAATGTTGTAGGTTGTATTGTCGGCAATTACTAATGTTTTAGCTTGTATTGTTGGCATTCACTGATGTTTTAGGTTGTATTGTGGGCATTTACTAATGTTGTAGGTTGTATTGTGGGCATTTACTAATGTTGTAGGTTGTATTGTTGGCATTCACTGGTATTGTAGGTTGTATTGTCGGCATTTACTAATGTTTTAGCTTGTATTGTTGGCATCACTGATGTTGTAGGTTGTATTGTGGGCATTTACTAATGTTGGAGGTTGTATTGTCGGCATTTACTAATGTTTTAGCTTGTATTGTTGGCATCACTGATGTTGTAGGTTGTATTGTGGGCATTTACTAATGTTGTAGGTTGTATTGTCGGCAATTACTAATGTTTTAGCTTGTATTGTTGGCATCACTGATATTGTAGGTTGTATTGTGGGCATTTACTAATGTTGTAGGTTGTATTGTGGGCATTTACTAATGTTTTAGCTTGTATTGTTGGCATTCACTGATGTTGTAGGTTGTATTGTGGGCATTTACTAATGTTGAAGGTTGTATTGTTGGCATTCACTGATGTTATAGGTTGTATTGTCGGCATTTGCTAATGTTGTAGGTTGTATTGTTGGCATTCACTGATGTTGTAGGTTGTATTGTGGGCATTTACTAATGTTGAAGGTTGTATTGTTGGCATTCACTGATGTTGTAGGTTGTATTGTCGGCATTTGCTAATGTTGTAGGTTGTATTGTTGGCATTCACTGATGTTGTAGGTTGTATTGTCGGCATTTGCTAATGTTGAAGGTTGTATTGTCGGCATTTATTAATGTTGTAGGTTGTATTGATGGCATTTATAGCTAAATCCCGGTATACACCTACCTAGATATTTTTTATCATTTATGCCCCCTCGCTTGGGTAAAGAACTCTTAATTCCTTCTTCTCATATTAATTTAATTTTTTAACATCATAATAGGTAGCTTAATAAGCGATAATATTGTGGTTTTCCGCAATCCTTTTAGTGAATAAGCTTTATTTAGGTATTTTAATGCCTTGAAGAAATGTAATACATGATTCATAACATGGTTTTTCGCTTATTTATTTTTCTATTAATCAACTAACCCCATATAATCAATTGGCATGCGATAAAAACAAGCCACTTCACAATAAATATAATAATATCGTTATTATTTTAGATTTGATAATGATTGGTCCTTATGGCAGCTCTGGATAGAGAGAGGTGGAAAGAGAGTATGGAGGCGTTTGCCCAGCAGTGAGACAATGAAGGGTAATACAAAATTTCAAAAATAATAATATCGTTCTTAATTTGTTATCCGAACATTGTTATTAAAATTTATTATATACCAGTGTTATTATGTTAGCGGTTGGTTTTGGGAAACTTTAATTAAATAAGACTGTTATTTAAAAAAAAAAGTAGGAGCTCGTGGCTAAGTAACTAACAGCCGCACGGGTCGATCCATCAGGTTAAGCTACGCTTGCCGGGGTTGGTCTGTGGATGGGTGACCATCTTTTCATACCGAGACTCCTCCGTGCCTCGGAAAGCACGTTAAGCCGTTGGTCCGGGCTGTCTTTCGTGGATCTTGACAGTCGTTACGGGTCGTCAGAAGCCCGAAAGTCTGACAACCAGTCTTACCAAGGGGTATCGTATTACCCAGTAACTGGGTTGTGGAGGTCAGATAGGCAGTCGCTCCATGTAAAATACTGGTATTCAGCTGCATCCGGTTAGACTGGAAGCCGACCCCAACATAGTTGGGAAAAGGCTAGGCAGATTGATTTCGTTTCTCAAAAAGCACATGTTTTTGTTGTCTAACGAGCTGAGGGATTTCATACTTTCACTATACTTACATTGTACATACCTACTAAACACCAATTCCAATAGGAATCACTCCATTTCATTGATAATTATTACATTATTTTCTAATTTTTCTATTTTAATTGTCAAAACTCAATGTCAATTGTCAGATTTTATTCTTTTTACCCGACTGCCCCAGAAGGAGAGTATGTATGTCTTTCGAGAGTAGGTATGTATGTATGTTTATTTCGTTGGCATGCTCTATAGTCGTAAACGGCTTGATGGATTTTAACATATGAGGTGTCGTTAGATTCGGCTTAATTGTGGGAGTGACATAGGCTATAAAATATTTATATATTACATCTGGAAATATAAAAAAGGGAGGGGAATGTTTTTTTTTTTATAAACAAATTGCTAACATTATTTAAAGCCAAGTCTCCACTGCAAACTATATGTTAAGACCGAGTTCTTATGTTAATTATCACTGGCTATGTTTCTTACTCTTAATCTGACATATCTTTAAAATTATCTGGAGACTGTGGATTCTTCTGCCCTGCTGCCTGCTGATTCCTGCTGCACGGTCGTGACTCCAAGCGTTCGGAGCCGAAGATACACCTTTCCTGCTCCGCTACGTCCTATTGCTGCGGGCGTCTTGCACTGCAGACCTGGTTCCTGGGCTTGAAGACTGAAGATTTACTTGTTTATGACTAATCTCTGTATTTTCTACTCAACTTGTGGCGTAGCAAATAGCCCCGGCTATCTGTTACGTTACAATGTTAATTTATAATTCTTTAATGTAGGTAACTTAACTCGAGGTAGATAAAAGAATATATATACGTAGAGGACCTAGATATATAACTACTTATACAGGAAAAGTTTTTAAGCAGTGCGCAAATTTTCACAGGGTGATCTACCCATGAATGAACAACTTTTACTATGGGACCAACTCTGAAATCACTAAAAAGAAATCAGCTGTTTCATACAAAAGTTCAATACTACAAAAGTTCACTACTCAACCAAAATGTATGAAACAGCAGATTTTTTTTATCGTAATTTTAGAGTTTATTAGTCCATAGTGAATGACAGTTGATGATATTCATGGGTAGAACACCTCGTGAAAATTTGCGCACTGCTTAAAAACTTATCTAGGTTCTTCGAGCCTTCTTAGGAAACATCATCCGAATTAATTCGCAAATCTTTTGTAACATATTATACAGCACTTCGAAAACAACAAAACTATCAAACTACATCAATCAAGTACATTACAGCAATCATAATTGCCTTTACACATGACAGAGGAAGTGAAGAAATTCGTCTCAGTACTAGCGATAGCTAAAGTACCAACAATTGGCCTCGACGATAACGTTCACAATTGAATTGGGGGCAAAACGACGTCAATTAAACACCGCTTCTGTTAATAACCGTTGATTAAGTTAAGAGCTTTTAACTGGTTTTGTGATAAAATAAAACGTGATGGATGATCGGTTGATCTACGTGATATTTTGGTGGAGGACTGTGAATTGATTGAAGTTTTGTGGTTCTCAGCAACTGACTAAGACTATTTATACTAAGCTCAATTGTAGCAAAACTGGCTGATTTATGGTCGATATCGACAGTTTACCCATATCGATAACAATAGATAGGTACTGTAGAGATTTCAATACCAGGGGGTTCTGATATAAAACCTCCTCGGGTATAAACAACATGATAAGGAGACAAGCATTGTCTCTGAAAAACAATTGATTGTTTTGGATGTGCCAGAGAGTCATACGGCCTCAGTCCAAAAGGGCTAGCTAGATTAAAAGTTATATTGTAAAGTATTATAAAATCCTAGCCTAACTAAAACTATTAAAAAACTAAAATATGGCGTCTAAAAATTCTTCCGCATCGCTGTCGACTGGCAATATACCTACCCAAGAGACTGGCCGCATTGCCACGTTGTATGGCAATGCTTAGCCTCTGGCTAAGGTTAAAGGCAGCCCTTGGGTCACAGGAAGTGTCAACCAGCCGTTTGAAGATTTTGTTGACCAAACCATTAGCACTTGGACACCGAGGGTTTCAACCCCAAACGGCTCGAAAATGTCGTTACCGATAAGGTTATTAAAGTGGGTTTGGGGTTTTATTTTAAAATATATTACAGTTCTGCGTAAACAGTTTATTTATTTAGTGTAGATCCCAAAAAAGTAAAGGTCCCTCAGACCTTTTACAGTAAGTAAAAAACGCATGAATAACAAACTTTGCTACTTTTTTCACTTAAATTCGGTAAGTTAAGTGGTAGATAACATCTCAGAAAAAAAGCGCAAATCACTAAACTAGAAACACAAAAGTTTCAATTGCATCAAATCGGAAGGATCATCAAAGTCGAAGGGGACAACCGAAGCCTATTATTACTTAACAAAAGCCTGACAAACGCAACAAAAACAGAACTAACTAATGAAGTCGGAGTTGAATTTTATTTATTTCGCCCGCACTAAACAATTCACATCGTAAATATTCGTCAGTCAAAACGATTAACACAAAAAAACTGTCCCTTGAAAAAATGCAATTCCAAATCCAATCAAAAATCACCCTTATACTTGTAATAAATAGAGGCTCAAACGACTGCAGTTGTTATCTTTGCATTGCAGGGTCCCGAAGTCAAACTGTCATAAGACAAGTTCGGTCACTTTTGGGCGATTCTATTTTTTTTTTCTAAATTCGTGTTTTTCTTTGGCGGCTCGTTTATTGGAACCAAATGACACGACAGGTGACGAGTTTTTTTTTTAACTAAGGGTGGATAGAAAAGAATTGTTATACATTTTATTGCGTGTCCCGTCCGTGTATCGGGCGGTCTGAATTCGTAGGGCTAATTTGCTGGCTTTTGAGCACAGATGTCGCGATAAAGATGTCGGTGTTCTTTAAGTTTTTACTCGGTTTTTTAATTAAACATTTTTTTGTTTATAATTCCTATACATGTGTAATATCATCCAAAGCTGGCTTAAATTTTGCAATTACTAAAACCATTGAAGCAATAACAACAGTTTTCTTTGTAGTTCTGAATTATAATAGCCAATGATAATAAGTAATAGGTAGGTAGGTACTTTATATAAACCACTTTTTACACCACTATCTATATACATACCTACATATTAGACTATACTATCTATCCACACTGTAATTTGAAAACATTGTAAAAGCCAATTATTTCTAAAAGAGTAGCCGTGGAGTGTCTTACCGGGTCTTCTCCATAGGAAACGATCGATTGGAACCATGCACCTAGTTTCTGAGGTTTCATAAGTTCTCATGTAGGATTATGTGAAATAAAACATATTTTGATTTGATTTGTGGATAACAAAACGTTTTATACACTATGGCATTGTGCTTGTTAATAGGTACCAATATCATCTGCCTAGCCTTTTCCCAACAAAGTTGGGGTCGGCTTCCAGTCTAATCGGATGCAGCTGAATACCAGAATATTACGTGGAGCGACTGGCTATCTGACCTCCACAACCCAGTTTCTGTATAACACGATATCCCTTGGTAAGACTGAGTTGATAGACTTTCGGTCTTCTGACGACCCTTAACGACTATCATAGATCCATGAATGACAGCCGGGACCAACGTCGTAACGTGCTTTCCGAGACACGGAGGGGTCTTGGTATGTAAAGATGGTCACCCATACACGGACCAACCGCGGTAAACGTAGCTTAACCTGATCGATCGAACCGTGCGGCTGTTCTTACTTAGCCACAAAACAAGCTAATTAACAGAAAAGTAACAAAAGTACTAGACAAAAATTGGCATTAGGTACAGACGCAATCATCCCCGCCTAAAAGAAACAGCCCACAACCACAAAAACTATGTAAATAAAACAGCCATTAGACTGATTTAAACAAATGACATGCGATAATCTGCGGCCATTAGCAGGCATCAGTCAAAATCCCGAAACAATAGTAATTGTTGTAATAAATAACGTCCCTGGGTTTCGTAAACCACTTGTCTACAAACGAGCTATTAAAATTACATTACCAATAGGTACTGCGGAGAAAAAATGGTAAAAAAGGAAAAAATGTTATGGGTTTTATAAGCTATCAGCGACGTCTACGATTATAATAAATACTTACTATGTAAAGTGCTAATGTCTCATATACTTAGCAGATACCTACATAATATTATTTTATTTCTGCCAATGCCTACATACCTACCTACACGAAAGGTTTTACAAAAAAATGTAAACAGTAGGACGAAATGTAGCAAAAATACATTGAAAATTTTAATATTCATTTATCCAGAAGAGTAATTTTATAGGTCATGTATAAAAATCGGATAATCGGATGCATATTTATTTAAAGTTAATTTTTGGCTAAAATATTGTGAAAGCCACTTTTTTTTCTTAATATAAATCCCGGGATTCCAAAAATCCGGGAATGCGCAACTAATCGGATACATGATATGGAAACGACTTCAATACTCAATACTCAATACTTTATTGCATTCCACATGTAGTACTTAGGTGGTAAAACTTAAAATTAGATCACATGGACCCTGTCGGGCACAGCAAATAAGTGAGTTAGGAGAGAGGAAGCACTTGTAAATTATAATTATTATACAGTAGGTAGGTAATTTCTAAGATAAACTAATAGTAGGTATTTATAATATAGAATATAAATAGGTATCTATTGGGAGATCTTGTAATAATTAATAAATATAATATAAATATTTAATTTTGACTACTAAAATTATGACTTTATATGTATATCACTTAAATATTCATTTAATGAGTAGTAGCTTTTCTTTAACAAAAAATCTCTTAGTTTTTTTAGAAATGTGTGAGTTTTTTCTTCGTTTTTTATTGATCCGGGTAGTTTATTATATACTTTAATGGACATTACATAGGGACTTTTTGAGTGCATTTTTAGTCGAGAACTTGGTATGTTTAGCCTAGATCGGTGTCTGAGTAGATAGCGCGACTGGATGTCTTCACGTTTTGAGTAGAACTCGTGATGTTTTCGCACAAATTTGCATGTTTCTAAGATATATATACACGGAAGGGTTAAAATATTGTGTTTTTGAAAGAAAGGTTTACAACTATCGGTTTGCTCAATGTTTACCAGGATTCTGACCAATTTCTTTTGCAGCGTGAACAGTATTTGTGCATCTGTACTGTTTCCCCAAAGAGTGACACCATAGCTAAGCCATGCATAGGCATAAGCATAGTAGGTGGTGAGGGCTGTCTGAAAATTGGTGGTCTTTTTTATTTCACGGAGGGCGTATGAGAATTTAGAAATCTTTGAGTGAGTTTTCTGTATGTGTGATTTCCAGTTTACGTGTGTGTCTATAACTAGTCCGAGTAATGTAAATTCGTTAACAGTTTCTAATTTTGAGCCATTGAACGTAAAATCTAAAGTTAAAGGAGTTTTTTGGTAAGGGTGAAAAGTTATTAATTTTGTTTTGGAGTAGTTTATCTCGAGGTTATGCTCGTTCATCCAATTGCAAGTTTTTGTAAGAATGGAATTAAGGGTTTTTTCTATATTTACATTGTCTTGGCATGAGACTAATATGGATATATCGTCGGCGAATAGGACACATGGCCCTTCTATGATTTTAGGTAGGTCATTAATATATATTAAAAATAAAAGGCATCCTATTACGCTTCCTTGAGGGATTGAGGCGTTAATTGTTTTACTATGTGATCGGATTTGTTTAATTTCATTATTTTTGTGGTCAAAGTATTCTAGTTCTACTAATTGTTCCCTATTCTTTAGATAGGACGTTAGCCATTCGTGAGCCTTTCCGCGTATACCTATTCCGTATAATTTGTTTAGCAATATCCCAAATTGTACTTTGTCGTAGGCTTTAGTCATATCTAATAATAATCCAACAGCGTATTTCTTGTTATTTATAATGTTAAGTGCTTCTTGGATATACTTGTAGACTGCCAGAGTTGTGGAACGGTTTTTTCGAAAGCCATTCTGGCAGTCATCTAAAATATTATATTTTTCACAAAACGTATAAATACGGTCACACATAGCTTTCTCAAAGATTTTTGAGGCTGAGGGTAAGAGAGCTATGGGACGATAGTTGTTAGGATCTGTTTTCGCTTTTTTTTTGTGGATTGGTTTTATTACAGATATTTTTAATAAATCAGGGAAGATACCTTCTTCAAATGACTGGTTGAGTAGCAGATAAAACGGTAACGTGAGTTCGTCTGCACATTGTTTTAGAAGCGTTGGTGGTATTTCGTCAATCCCGTGACTATTTTTATTTTTCAGGTTTTTTATTAATTTGTTTACTTCCCAAGCGTCTATTGGGCCAAGAAACATCGTGTTCTGTGTGGGATTTAGTACAGAGGTGGTACCCGGTGTGCTACCAGAAGAATTGTCGGTGTTATCTCCAATGGTCGCAAAGAAATTATTAAAAATGTTGGCTATTTGTTTAGGTTTGGATATAAGGTCGTTATCTATTTGCAATTTAATATTAGTATGTTCTTTTTTATGTTTTTTGTTTGTTCTCTCATTTATGATACTCCACATGGTTTTTACCTTGTTATTAGATTTTTTTATTTTATTTATATATTGCATCTTTTTTGATTCAGTAACCAATTTTTTTAATATTTTTTCATAGTTTTTATAATAATTTGTAATGATAGGATCTTTTGTTTTAAGTGTGAGTATTTTTAACAATCTTTTGTTTGTACAGGAGATCTTAATGCCCGTTGTTAGCCAGTATTTTTTAAATTTGGTTTTTAATTTGACTTTACATATAGGTATACAAAGGTTAAGGATATTTATTAGTGTATCATGAAATGCTTTATAATTCTCATTTATATTTTGGTTTTTAGGTAGTATTTTATTCCAATCGTATTCTTTTAATTTAGACTTAAACTTTAAAATATTCGCGTTGTTATATAATCTTTTTTTAACATACAAAGTTGTTTGTGCAGCTAAATGTGGTGTTGGTGTGGTGATGTGTATAATAGTTCCGCTATGGTCTGAAAAACCTAGTTCCTCTACAGTTGTATATATTTGGTTTGTGTTAGTGTTTGTAAATATCAAGTCTAAACATGTAGATGTATTTTGTGTTATTCGTGTGGGTGTTTTTATGTGTTGTGTGAGTTTATATTCTAGCATTAGGCCTAAGAATTGGTTAGTTTTTACATTTTTCTCTAAGATATTTATATTAAAGTCTCCACCAATAATTATGTTAAGTTTATAATACTTATTGTTTATATGATTCAAGATACATTTTACCTGATTAATAAATATTTCTTCCTCTCTTCTATTCCAATACATTGTTACTAATAATATGTTTTCTTTGGGTAACTCGATTGCACACACTTCTAAAATATATTCTATGGACATATTCGTTATATGAGTTATCTCTTTAAATTCGATATGGTCTTGCAGGAGGATGCAGACTTCTTAAATATTTGGTATTATTTATTCAAAAAATTCCGGGACACCGGGATCGCATTAACTATTCGTAGGTAGGTATGCTTGTTTACTTGAAATTCATTTTTAACATTAGGTAGGTACTTGTCCTGATGTTTACTATGGCAGTTTGACAACGTACTTTAAAACATTAGCTAGCATTCGATTCTATAGTCAAAAAGTACCAAATTTATCAAATCTGGAATCGCGACATTTTTACGATCGATACAAAAGTGCATTCCATATTAGCCAACACCTGAGCATAAGTAAATATACATTCGATGCTATAATCAGAACTCATGTGTCGATCCCGGAATCCCGAGATTTTTTCGATACAAAAGTGCATTCCTTATTAGCCAACACCCCAATTTTAGGTAAATATGCATCCGAATATTCGATCTATAGTCACGTAATTCCCTCCTCGTGATACGTAAAGTACTTTCAAACACACTATGTCCATTCATGAATTTTCAGGCTACAATCCACATCCCAACTGAATCTCAGCTCAATCCCTCTGAATCTGGTCATCTGTAGGTACCTACCAAGAGAAACAATCATCTAAATTTACTTCAGCATTGCAACTCATTTGTTTGTTTTACTGACCGTACATGTGTGGCACAAAACCGGTATGTTTGACGCACTTGTTACTAATGAGTACCATATTATTGTAACGATCTCAGAAATCTTAGAATCAACGTATGATTTTCAACGATAATTAATTTACGGGAATTTGATAAAAGCCTTTTAACGTGTCCTTCAATAATAACTAACCTTTTTTTGAATTTTTTATTAATGTGATTCTAGCAAATGCTCTGGAATCGTATGCTTACGTCACAAACGTGGCACATAGCGCAACCTATCGCGAAAATACAGGTAACATAACATCAAGTCACAAAATCTTAAAAGAAACAAAACTTGGTAACAGAAATAAGGAAAACGACAAATAGGTCCAATTAGTGGAGTAGCTGGCTAGCAATTAGTAGAATAACTGTAAAATATCTATCTAGTAAAAAAACATAAAATGATTCTTCAATTTAAGGTCTCTGAATATAAATAATCATTAGAAGTTGACGACGATGACAATGATGTTGAACCACTAACCACGACCATCAAGTCTAAATACACTACATTTAATTCGATACCAATTTAAACTTTCAATGTAAACACCACCATTTACCCAACCAATACCCACCTAGTTTCTATCCACAAAGAACGCACCAGTAATCTTATAATCACAATCAGTAACGTTGCCGACAGCTTATCCCATTCCCAATTTCACGCTACCAACTCCGTGTGGGTGGCCAGTGACATTTGCAAGCCCAAAAAAAAATACAAAAGGAGGTTTGTATCCAACCGATGATAATTCAACTCCTGTGGGCCACAATGTGACAAACCGAGAATGTCACAATCTCATTGTCAGTATCCTTCCGACCATTGTGTGGTGGCGCTACTGCTTTGTGCCAAAATTGGATGAGCTATTGTTGAAAAGTCATCTTTTTTTCGCTTAAATACACGAGTGTCATCGGACAAGTGGCATTGGAAAAGGATTCGAGTAATGAGATTTAGATTTTTTGCTTACGGCGCTTTACCTTTGTAAAATTAGGGCGTCGCAGAATCTTGTATAAAATAAAAGTAGAAACAGTGCAAGTAGGAGAAAAAGAGGACAAAACAATGAATCCAGATCTTGTTACAATTATTCAGAAGGCCATTAATAATCTGTCTCAATACAAGACTTACAAACCGCGTCATCAGTTTATTAAAATTCTGTGAAACATAAATGTTTTGTGTTCAGACAAGCATCATGTTTATTTTTATTAGTACCAAAGTTCCCGTGAACAAAAACAATTCGCCTGAAACAAACCGTCAACCGCAGGACACAATTTAGAAGCGGTAGCACAAGTGCGTACTGAAAAACCAACATATGCGCAAAAGCGTCACATTACAAATCCGCAGTACGCCTCTGTTTGTGATCATCCGGCTTTAAGTCCCTAAAAAGCGCTCATGGTGACACCTCCCCGTCTTCCTCCCACCCCACTGCCTACATGCTCCCATCCCGCTCGCACACCCGCGACTCCGCTCCAAAAGCGACAAAACGCGACACACACTTTGCCCACCAGACGGCCCAAGCGACAGAGCACGCGCGCGCAATACTCGTCTCTACACAACTTAGTTTTAAAGCTAGCGCTCCGGATTGCGCGACACATTAGAGGACACTCTACTCAACATGGCTAAAACATCACAAGCGCCAGCATACAGTAATCATCTTCAACTCTGCGCTCACAGATATAGGCGCCATTTTCCCGTGTCATAGCTAAAGGTGGTGTAAAGACACAGTTTTCAAATGTCACGCAGTGTAGTCGTCTCTTTTCTCCGGAGTCCTGTCGCATCTGCCCGGCTCCTTTGGCATCCTTCAGCATGCATGTGTCCCCCCGCATATCTTTCATCCCGCTCTACGCCGCCTGAAGCCCAGTGTCCGGTCTCACAGACTGTTAGGCGGTCGTGTTAGCGTCGCTCTTTGTATATGTTCCACACGATATAATCACGAATATATTTGTGTCTTGTACGTACGTAGTACATGTATAGCGTGAAGGATTAGATGTGAAATGTACTGTGAAGTGACGCTCAGTGCCGTTTGATGTTTGTTTGTGTGGAAGACAGTCACCAGGAGCATTCATGATTCAGGTTAGTTCGCCAAATTTATGTACTACCTTCCGACGTTTACGGCCGTCGAGAAATATTATTAGACTAACAAAAGCAACGAATGGTGGAAAATTAGAGTTCATGAAACGGTAGCTTTTGTGAGCTGGAGTAAATTTGGGATGAAGCTTTTCATTTTTAAGCTCCATTTCTATTGACAAAGCCTCTAAAGCTAGAATGATGTTTCGCGATTTAGAAAATTTTAACCCGATCACGCTTTTAACATCAATACATATTTTGACGTAAACCGATTCAGCTCGATATAAAAAAGCTGTACCTACTTATTTCTTTTTCTTTTTGTTCGAAATAAAGCAAACAGCGCCAACGGACAGTAAATAAATAAGCATCGAATCAACCGATGGTGAAACATCAATCAGCTGCTATTATTTATTACCGAAACCCCATGCGTGGGTGTATAAAGTGGGCAATAGATAATTTAATTATAGATACGAATGTATTCATTATGTATTGCGAAGGCTGGAGTTGTAATTAATTTTGAGGTCCCAATACTTTCGGCGGTACAATGGCAGAATGTAATGATCACTTTGTTATAACTTTTATAAATAATTTGAAGAACTTTAATTTTTGTAGCAACTCATACTGTCCAGTATGAGTTGCTACAAAAATTACCTTATTAATACTTATTATGAATTATGGATAGTAAACGGGGATGTTAGATAAATAAAGTTTCAGGTTGTGACATTTTGTCCGTGTGATGCGTGACGTGACATTTTTGGAAAACTTATAAGATTCTGGTTTCAATGAGTTCTTACATTTTTATTAAAAAAAAAAAAAATGCGGCAGAATATTGTTTTGTCTATGTTAAATTTTAGTTTTTTCTTAATATTTTGGGCGATAAATAATTTACTTATTGATGAGAAATAAATAAAAAAATACTCAAGCAGGCTTACATTTTTGTTCAAAAATTTGAATTGTGGCAGAATATTGTTTTGTCTATGGTAAATTTTAATTTTTTATAATAATTTGGACGATGAATAATTTACTCATTATAAATAAAAATTACTCAAGCAGTTGGTAATAGTTAGTTCAAGAAAAATTATGCTATTTATACCTAAGTGTTGATTTGCACTGAAATAAAAGTAAAATTGTTTCTCACATAAGTAAGTGCAAACATAAGTATTATGTATGAAGGAAAGCATAACACGATTTACATTTTTATACACAATGAATAAATTAAACTTTCAAGAGAAGGATTCATTTGCTTTTTTTTAAATTATGCTGCGTTTAATGTTTCCAGTGTAGTACCTACTTCTGCAAAAATATTAGCCACGGCTTATTTTAGGACTTATTTCAAGTGTCCCTTATTTATTCAAAAGCTCTACTATTGTTTTAGTGTTAAATAACTGTAGGTAATTATACAGGGTGTTTAGAAGCTGGGTGCAAAGCCTTAAAATAAAAACCTACTTCGTCTAAAACATGTAGGTATTGCTCGAAATGCTCTAAATAGTATCACCCCTTTAAAGCGTTGTACCCAGCTTCCAAACATCCTGTATTTTAACTAAACTGAAAGCCGACGTCATCATTTTTAAAACAAGTACATATGTACTTACAACTGTATGTGGAAGCACTTGAATTTAAAAACAGAACATGAATAAGTTCATACACGCATCAATATAATTGAAGTACTTACTTACCTACCTCTAAAGCTTATAAAGAGAAATACTTGAACACTGAATACTGTATTGTATCGGCAAAATGTTGTTTCATATAAGTATAACAGTCGAGTATACCATTGCATGTTGCACATTAAAATGGCGCCTGATATCAATATCAACAGATAATTTTGATACAAAATTAATGGCCTGTATTTAAGGGATAGCCTCGACTTTTACCACTACGCGTTTTACTATCTCACCTGATGAACAGCAATGATACTGTCGATGGTTAATTAACTACATACCGAAGAGTTACTAGACGCTTGGTATTGGCATTTTTCTAGCGTGGGATTTGACGTAGCATAAACGCTACGCAGCGTAGGCGCTGACACGTAGACGCTGCAGCTGCATAGCGTAGGCACAGTAGCGTAGACGCTGCGGTAGCGTGGTATAGAAGCCGTAGCGAGTTATTGACGTAGAGTATGCATTGCGTAGCGTTGACGACACTGATACAAGTACACAAGATACAAATATAACAGTTGGGTATACCTACTACCAGTATGGCGCCAACTGTCTTCAAAGGATGCGTTTTCCACCAGGAGCCAATGTCATTGACAATAATGCAACGTCATGATATCCATCCATGGATAATTAAACTATGCGGCGCCACAAAAGGTTCTTTTCAAACTACTAGTAATAACAAAAATGAATGATTAATCAATTTTATTTTTAACGAGGCAGTTATGCGTGACTTCAAGATATAATATTTATCATGTGGTTTGTCTTAGATGGTAATCCTCGTGCTGTAAATATCAGTTTCAAGAGACGCCACGGAATTGGTAAAAGCTGTAGGCGTTCTTTGACGAAAAACTTAAATTAAAATGGCGAACGGGGAGCGTATACCTTTGATAACATAATAAATAATAGCATGCGAATAGACATGATACTTGTAACTTGGATGGTGTTACTTCAAACGTGACATGATGATAATATCACAGAAAAAGTGACTTTGACGTTAACTAAATTGTGTCTAGAAAGGGATTACAGCTGATAGAGGTGTGGATATGAAAAAAGAAGACCTACTTAGTACGATGGTCCTAACTACATTGTAATAAGGGCAGGAGAATCAAATATGATGATCATAGAAACAGATAAAAGTATAAGTATTAGTGAACAGTTTAAACATTTGATAGGTTTTTGTACATACAATCTAATAGCGCCAAGTCATCCTATTCGAAACTAAACAAGTGGACAAAAAGCTATTGGAAATTGCAAAAGAAAAACTTTGTTCGTTGACGTTACGAAGCTCCGTCTGTGCTTGGAGTTACAGTTTACGCCTATTGGTTATCTCTAGAAATAAAATAAACGTTTTTATTTTGACATAGCGGCATAACGTCTGATTAACCTATAATTATCATCTTTTGAGCCTGTTTTCCGTCACTAGCTTTAGGCTTCGTGTGGGAGGACAGATGTTAAACTTTTCTTAGTTATAAGAAAAAATAATTCTCTGTATATTTTATGGCATGATAACAATCTATAATTTTATAAATGTTTTGCATAAAATATGTATATTTAATAAATGACTCCTTCTTTGTGCACATGTGTTACTTACCTATACCGAACGTTGAATCTTTAACATGTTATTTCATTGTATTTATTCAATAACAATTTACATTGTATCTGAATATGTTACGAAAAAAAAAGTTATCTTACCTATTAATAAAAAATACCACTATTTCAAAGTAAATTAATAAAAATCACAATGATAAAAAAATGTCAACATAATACGAAATAAAACTTTTAACTAATATACCAATTTTAACTAAATACATACATAACTAAATACAGACCAACAATAACAACGTCAAAAGTTATAATCACATTACCTACATAAAAAAATAAAAACAAAAATTGAAACAATTTAGGACAACAAATTAAAAAATCTCCATTAGGTACACTAATGTTAAGTCATGAATTCATCCACGGAATAAAAACATTTTTCCAGTAAGAAGTTTTTTAGTGCATTTTTAAATATGGTGGTTTAATATAGCAGTTGTTTTATGTCCTTAGGCAAGCAATTAAATAATTTTAACTCGTCTTATGTAAATGGAACTTGAACCGTAGTCATTAAACAATCAACCAGAGTTGTATCCCAATCGCATCAGTTCAAGAAACTTTGTCTCGTATAGAAAATAACTATATCAGGTCAAGAATTACTACTAAACAGATAACTTTGTGTCAGCGCCTATCAATACATGGCATGTGCTAAACTTCATCAAAAAGCCTTTATTTTTTCAAATGAATTAATGAACGTTTATTATTTAACACTACCTTCTAGGCCCATAGGTATAAGTAGTAATTGTAGGGTACATAATGGCGGAAAATGCGTCGCCGTGCAGGATGCGTAAACGTCGCGAGCGTGACGCCATTAGTGTAAATGTTTTGCCGCCGAGAGGCGCTGGCGCAGCTGAAGTGTAAAGAACGGTAATATTCTAAATATTTATTATATTACGTTGATATTTGGTTGAAATAGAAACAAAGCGGGTCCTAGCATGGCAGATCTTTTAAACTCATTTGAAGAAGGTAACCACAATCATAAATACTAGATTCTGTCCGCGGCTTCGCCCCCGTGGTATGTCAATAAAAAGTAGCGTATGTCCTTTCCCAGGGTTCAAAGTATCCCCATACCAAATTTCATCAAAATCGGTTCAGTGGTTTAGCCGTGAAAGCGTAACAAACGTTTATACGTACCTATATTAGTTTAGATTAGAACCAACAGAATATAAAACTTACAATCATCCCTTTTCCCAATTTAATTCGGGTGAGCACAGCAAACCTTGTTCTTTCATACGTCACATAGCAGTCATCTCAAAATTAACTTTATGCTATAGCCAAATATACACAATATATCCATCCATTTCATACTACATACTACCAAAGAGGTAGATACAGGATTATATTTTGCGATTATAAGAATCGCAAAATATAATAATTACATTCTACCCACAGAAGGAAACATTACAAAAATTTCATTTGTGAAACTGCAACACCCGGTGCATATTCTGTCAGGATGCGCTTGCGCTGCCGCGGGCGTGACGCTATTAGCTCGTACTGCAGCCGAGCGCTGGAAGCAGACGGGACTTGCCGAGCATAACCGAATATGTCAGCTCATTTTGAAAGCTTTTCTTTAATGTCACAGGCTTGAACATATTACTGCATGATCGTCCAGACGTTATCCCAATTTATTTAGACTCATTGCAGCATGGCATCGTCTTCCATACATCGAAGCTGTCATCTCAGTAGTCACCCCTTTCTGCTAATACCTTTCTAGCTAGCCGTCTTTCAAACAATCCATCCATTGATTCTTTGGTCTGCTCTTAACTCTTAAAGTCTTCTACATTCATACTCAAAGTATTCCTCATGCAAAGTTTCACATTAGAAGTGCTAAAAGTTTCACCTTCGAATCTGCTGTTTTTAATAATTTCATTTCATCTAGCTATGCTTCAAAATTTTATTGAGAGTCAGCTGATATAAGCTCATTTTAACCACATCTAAACATCTGCTATCCTATAAAATACATAACAAACAAAATACCCAAGAATATCACAGTTCTAAGCCCGGTACAGATGTCGGATGCTCTTGCGCCGCGAGCGTGATGCCATTAGTTCGTAGTGCCGCCGAGCGCCGCGGGCACCCGAGTCTTGCCGAGAACAGCCGAAGCTGTCGGGTTCGACGCTAAGTATTATGAAACTGTGTGAGGATAGCTGAAGAATGGGCGGAATAAAACATGTTTCAGAATAAGATGTTTGTGTCTGATCTGGATATAAGTATAGGCAGAATAAATTTGTCGCTAATCACGATGACAATACTTAGCGTTAGTTCAGACAAAAGTTTAAATGAAGGTAGTAAGTTATAACCAGATTTTACAGCCATGAACTTACAGCCAGATTTTACAGTCATTGGCTAGTAAAATTCATCCAAGATTACCTGAAAATGTCGAAAATCTAATCCATCGCGTCCGTTATATAAAAACCGTTGCTCAATTCAGCCAATACATATTACTATTATTTAGGGTCTGGACTGGTAATTAGTGACCGATATTGTACTCATGATAACAAACAACTTTTCCCATGGGACTAAATACGAATTCGCAAAAAAAAAAAAACAACTGTCCCATACATTCACGTTCGGTTACCTCGTCAAAAAGTAAAAGCCACAATTTATTTTTCGCGATTTCTGGTTTGGTCCCATAGTAAAAGTTGTTTGTTATCATGAGTACAATTAAGTGTTTAAATATCAGTCACTAATTATTAGTCACCCTATACCCTCCCACTAAATTTGACTCTGTTCGTTTTCATCCAGATAGTAACAAACACTTATGGCAATGTATTAAGTGGAAATAGTACCTATCCTTAAATAAAATATCTCCAATATACAAGGCTACGGGCTACAGTGAAACGAGCTGGCCTACAACATAATTGTTATAATTTTGCCAAAAAACGAATAGTATCATTTACGATATCAGTCTGCCTAACCTTTTCTCAACTATGTTGGGGTCGGCTTCCAATCTAACCACCTATGCCTATCTGAATGTGAATGCCTATCTGACCACCACAACCCAGTTTCTGGGTAATAAGATACCCCTTGTTATAAGACTGATTGTCAGAATTTCGGGCTTCTGACAACCCGTATCGACTGTCAAATATCCACGAATGACAGCCGGAGCCAACGGCTGAAAGTGCTTTCCAAGGCACGGAGGAGTCTCGGTATGTAACGATGGTCCACGGACCCACCCCGGCAAGCGTAGCTTAACCTCATGGATCGAACCGTGCGGCTTATCTCTAACGAAAAAGCCTTCATTGGTAGAAACTTTTGAAAATCGATTGTTGGTCAAAGACAAGACCGTGCTAGCTCTATAAACAAACGAATATCTATAATAAATCTGATTATATAAAAACATAGACAAAGTACAAAATTGATTTTTCATCCACCGCTAGTTGTCCAAGGCGGACGAAGCCGCGGGGTTGAGTATATTATAATATAATATTCCCGTCCATGACCAGACATTACCGCAAGGTGGATTATTGAAATAAATCGCGAGTGATCAGCAAAATGCATAGTTTGCGCGCCGAGCTATTACGCTGATTGAGTTTCCTGGAGAATCGGAGAACATGGTTTGTTGGAAGAGTGGATTAAGGTAGGGTTGGACTTGGATAGGTTTTGCTTAAATAGGGGAAAGTATAGAAAACTATGTGATTTGAGCCAGAATAATTCAAAGTAAGTAACGTTACGTAAGTAAACTGCTCAAAGGGCTATGTAGGTATGTAAGTTAATATTGCTTTCATCAAACGGATTGAATTTTTTAAACCAAACTTTTTTATATTTGACCATAGTATTGTATCTCACATCTTTGGAATGATTCATGTAATGTTTCGGTAGTATTTACTAAGATAAATTTGAATTTGAAATATCACTTCTGTGTTCCAACACAGTGATGTTGGCTTTTACACTGATATTATAATTTGTAATTTTAATTTTGGATAACTTCCTAGCATTTTTTATAATTTTTGCGTGTCTGTTTCCAGTCAGAATATTCATGACTCACCTCTATCTACTCCACCTGTATTTTAATGTAACCTATTTTCGTTGCAAATAAATGATTTGATTGATTGAAAAAATTAGGAAACATTTTTATCTTTCTTATAAGTTTTCTAACAAAATCTCTACCGTGACGGCATGACATCTAAATTCCAAATGATATATCAATATAAATAATGTACTTAGCAGTTTGAACTTCCATTAGCTCTGATGATTTTCACTAAATTATGTATGAAGAGAAAAATCATATTTACAATTAACGTGCAATGAAAAATCATACCAAAATGAGCCTAAAATAAAAAAAACCATAAGTATTAAAATCGTCATACATTTATTAATATCTATGTTGTACTACCATTGACATACGCTAGGGCCTTTCCAATTTTGAAACAATTTTGCTTGCAAGTAGTACATATGACAAAGTAAAACAAAGGACCATAGGGACAGGGTTTTTTAATGAATCAGTGTATACAAAAAGCAAGTTAAAGGTCTAAAGGCGTACGTTTTGTCGATAGTACCTACCTTTAAATTAATTTCCAAATCCACATAACTGCGAGAGACAAGGCGATGTCTCTTGTCATGTTTCACATTACGAGTATGCCATGACGTGAATGGAATGCCCGTCAAATACCCGAACTGACGGCTCGGATTTGACGTGAACTGTGAACGTAAATAACATGGTGCGGGATGATATAAAGCATAATTTTATTTATTCATGGATGAGTTTTGACGTTTTCATCAAAACTTGCAAAAAAATTTGACCTCCAGATGAAAAACTGAAAGAGGACAATTACTTCATTTATTTACTGCATTAATAGTAAATAGGTAGGTACAGACTTTTAATTAACTAATTACTTATTTAATTTAACAACTAAGAAGTCAAACTGTGACGTAGCTTACTATAAGCATAATCAATTAAATAAATAAAGATAAATCATAAAGCGTGTAAGTATTCGTAGCATACCTAAATAATAATAAAAGGTATTTCCAAATCTCTAGCTTCCACGTAAACTCAATCTAACTTAATACTACTAGCGCCATCTATTAAATATAAATGGAACTAACCTCCACTACAAAAGCTTTCATGGATTTTCCTGTCCCAGGTTTTCTTTATTGCATACGTTAAAGTCGCTGCTAATTATATTTAATTTGCATTTTAAATAATGTTGATAATAATAATAAAATAACAATATTTAGATATCGTTACGCTAATCTAAGTATTACGCGATAGGCAAATCTCCAACCTAAACAATCTTCTTCTCTGTTTGAAAACCTTTAGTTTTTCTTGGAGTATTTTATCTTGGAAATTTTAGCGGCAGAATTTTTTGTGGTTTTTGTTTTCACGCACGTGATGTAAATAAACAAGTTGGTTTTGTGTTTTAAAAGTGCAGGCAGCACTTTTAAAACACAAAACCAACTTGTAATACCAGCGGAGCAGTTGCGTAATACACTATAAATCGGAATCGGTTTCATTTTGACAGTTTTTTTTGACAGTTTATTTTGACAGAATTTTTTGTGGTTTTTGTTTTCACGCACGTGATGTAAATAAACAAGTTGGTTTGTGTTTTAAAAGTGCAGGCAGCACTTTTAAAACACAAAACCAACTTGTAATACCAGCGGGGCAGTTGCGTAATACACAATAAATCGGAATCGGTTTCATTTTGACAGTTCAACAACATTCATTGCGTTATTTATGTTGTGGAGCAGACAAATTTTTCGAACATATGAAGCAATGGAATAGCAATTTGCTTCAAAATGATTCAGATTCCGAGTGCAGATCAAAGCACAACAACATAATTTACTCAGACTTTTGAATCAATAGTTCTGAATACCGTCTCTCATCACAAGGTCAAACGGAAAATCGATAAAGTTCAAGGTCGCTAGTTCAAGGACACCTGTAATAAATACTAGTGAACTAGTAAATAGTGGGAAATCGTGAGAGGGTGCGATTAAAGTAACAATAGTTTGTATTATTGTGGGATTTGATAGTTACGTAGATGTAAGTACTGGTGACATTCGGGTTTCTCATCTTTTGCTAGCGACTCGAATGACATCCAATTTTCCCATGAGAAATTTAGATACTCAGATTTGTTTTACGAAAAAATCTTATTAAACATTGGTTTCTGTTTGTAAGTTAATAAATCAATCAGTTAGCCCACCTTCACACGAGCGCTTTTTTAACGCGACATTTGTTTTTTGGTAGAATCCAACAGAGCACCTTCTAGAGCGTTGTAAAAGCGCACATTTGGAATTTCAACTCTCGTCGCTAAGCTGAGCGCTGAAAATCCAGAGTTCGGGTAAAAAACGGACGTGGGCTTAGTTAGTCAAGTGTTAAATAAGAACTTAGATACTTACAGATGACCGGAACGTTAGAAGAGATATATCGTTAAAAAAAAAAAAATAGAAATTTTGATATAGTCACGTAATGTCCTATTTGACACACCTATTTTATTGGGCATATCAATAGATAATTTTTACCTTTTCATAACAATTTTAGCATTCGTTATCGACTTGACCAAACAACAAACCACAACAATGACATCCGTTCGATGTCCACCGCGCACAGGATGGATGGAAAGCAGCACATGAAGAAATTTTTTGCTCTGTTGGTGTAATTGCTATATGGCGTTCCAGTGAGAGGATAAATAAGTAAATAAATAAAAATAAATAAAAATTAGGCTCATGACAGGAATTCGGTTCTATCGTAGTGACGTGCAGTCGTATACTCGTTTTCGGCAGTGATGATAATACGTACAATATCAATCACCGTTCCGGTGTTCCCACCCTAGTTCCAGTAACTTCATAGCTGTCATGCGCCTAATTGTTTTTATCACGTATTAGGTAGGTAGGTAATACCTATCTTTATTTTCATAAGTTCCAACAACAAAAACAAAATATTTTAAAAATATCAAATATCTAGAGCTATTTAGATGTTCTTCAACCAAAATGAGTTACTCAGTCTACTTTAATGTGTACCTACTAAATATTAAATATTTTGTTGTCACCTTCAAATGCGACCTAAACAAATGGATTTTGTTGCACCCTTTATAAGGAAGCACCATTCATAATATAAATATGTGAATGCCTTTATTATAGCTTATAAAATATTTTTCTTGTTAATTAATAGGACGACTCTAAGTTAATATGTACATATATTGATTAATTGGTAATTATTGTGCGAGAACATAACAATCGTTAGCGCCTATAAATTGACATGTGGGTGTTTAAAAAATTCAAAGACTACCTCCTCTCTCTACCTACCCCTACTAACACCCGTATTTACAAACAAGCAATTACTTGCTGCTAAGTAATTTCTTAGTGAAGTCATTACTTGAGGATAGAATTCATCATTATAAAATCTTATTCTATAGTCGAGTAATACTTACTTTAGTAAATGCTTGAGTAAGAATCAACGTTCCATTGCAAAATCAAACGCAAAATGGTCGAGCAAAGAAAATGGTGACTATTACTTGGCTAATAATTCTAACCTTTGACAGTTCTAACTTCAAGCAATTACTAAACTATTACTTGAGTAAGTACTTTTACTGAAGTAATCACTTTATAAATACTGGTGTAAGAATTCAGACATGAGTCGTGAAGCTTCATGGCAGATGTCATTGTGCTTCATTTGTTTTATTTACTCTCAGGAATGGGGAAGAAAACTGTCAAATTAGTTCAGCGTAGAT
The DNA here is from genome assembly GCA_948252095.1 of Dicycla oo. NCBI lineage: Eukaryota > Metazoa > Arthropoda > Insecta > Lepidoptera > Noctuidae > Dicycla > Dicycla oo. The sequence continues at coordinate 20,449,277 of OX411726.1, read as the reverse complement.
GGAGCTACGTGTCTGTTACTTTCATTCAAGGTACCTTGTTTAAAACTTTGCCATGAGAGGGCGTTAAGTGTGCCTATTGTCTTATCGCCGATTGGTCGATTTCATTCAAAATCACTTTGACAAGTGACAAACACTCAGCGCTCTCTCGCGGCGAAGCTTCCAGGAAACAACCACATTAATACAGGTAGCACCACAGATATACATACATATGCGCTATATTTAGAAAATTTTGTAAAAAGCACTTTCGAAGTTTGTTATTTGAATATATTATAATTAAATAATCAATTAAAATGACAAAAATGTTTGTCTAATTTAAAAGTGAATTATATCATGGACATTTTTCACACACGGTCATCTGATCCCAAACTAAGCAGAGCTTGTACTATGGAAACCAGATAACTGATATACTACATATACTACTTTTCTTTTGTAAATACATACTTATATAGACACACAAATGTTGCCTGGATGGGAATCGAACCCACGACCTGCGGCATGATAGCAAAAACCAACCACGCCAACTGGCCTGTCACAATGATATTCCCGATAGCAAAATTCATAATCCTGACCCCCAAGATACAGGCACATGCCTAGTTTGGGGGTCACCGTCCAATCTGTTCTTATACTTGTATAACCTGATTATTAATAGATTTGAAATTTGATAATTTTGAAATTCAAACAATTGTTCTTTTTTAAATTTTATCGTACAGGTCCAACTTACCTTCACAGGTATAATAATTATACCACTTTCGCAACAAAACAATAAATCACAATAAACGACAACACTAACCCTAACGAACTTAAGTTCTAACAATAGATGCGCCCACGCAACCGAATGAACTAATCGCTACGATGATCGATTCGGATCCCGATAAGAAACTATTCTAGTGAGATGAGTTTTATTGTCTGTGTTGCTACTTTTAAATTGTGATGTTTTAAATTAAATTATTGGATGTTTTTTGTTTTTCAAACGTTGTTGAATTCCACATCAAAGAATTGCCACCGAATTAAACAAGATTCTTTTTTTTTTTTTTTTTTAAATGAGTCAGTCATATCGTAGATGGTAGACTTTTAAATTGTATAAATAGTTAACAATGGCGCCGATTCTCTTGTTCAATAACTAAACTATAATTAGAGAATCGCTATATTTTATTAAAAGGCAGCGCGAGAAAAGGACGGCTATTGCTATGAACGAAGTTAGAGATGTCAAACTAGTTTACGCCTTGCGCTTCAACGTGTTTTTGTCGACATGTTTTTACGTGTCGTCTAGATTTGTATGGAAATATTAGTTCCTACTGAATTTGACAGCTCTAATTTACGTCCGTCTCTTTCTTGGTTTATTAGAGAGAAAAAGTTAGCAATAGCCTAAATTAAGTTTAGTTTGTGTACAACAGAATCGGTACCATTGTCTTGTTTTCCAAAAAGAAAATTCAGTTAATTTTAATGTATTGCTTTTATATCTAGAAACCAGGATATACCTACGAAAGGTTCACACGTATTGTATTATTTTTAATTGTTGCTAGCATTAAAAATCCTTTTAAAAACCACCTGGTCAACTTTCGCCAGAATATCGTGACTTTGTCAATAGCTGACAATTAAAAAACTTAACTAAAGAATTTTAACAATCGCCATTCATAAAATTGATCGGAAATTCACACCTTAAGGCAATTATTTTATTATTAATTTATCAGGTCACAATGGAGTGTTTTAATGGTTTAATTGTGAAATGGCATCATCAATTTTGAATAATAACATGTAAATTATCGTAAGTGGCGCGGGCGACTCGTTTTTTTTAAGCTTGGGTTATTTATTATTTCTTCTTTTACCTAAAACTGAGTAAATATTATGTTTGTATTATATATTTATAACAATAACAGCCTATTACTGTTCCACTGCAAAGCAAAGGCCTCTTCTCATATAGAGAAGGCATTGATCATCACATCTGATCAAGACGGGTTGGCATACACAGCCTAAATGGAATTCAAGGATGTAGTACAGTGGAATTAATTGTATCTGCTAGTGGGTGAATCTTTATGCTGGAAAATGTTCATCGTCATCTGCGTAGCCTTTTCCCAACTATGTTGGGGTCGGCTTCCAGTCAAATCAGATGCAGCTGAATACCAGTATTTTACATGGAGCGACTGCCTATCTGACCTCTCACAACCGAATTACTGGGTAAAACGATATACGCCTTGGTAAGACTGGTTGTCAGACTTTCAGGCTTCTGTCGACAAGTAACAACTGTCAAAAAGCCACATGAATGACAGCCGGGACCAACGCCTTAATGTGCTTTCCGAAGCACGGAGGAGTCTTGGTATGTAAAGCTGGTCACGCATCCGCAGACCAACCGCGGCAAGCGTAGTTTAACTTGATCCATCGACCCGTGAGGTTGTTATTGTTTGCGGTGTTTGTCACTTGTCAAAGTCATTTTACAAAGACAAAGCGACCAATCGGATACAAGAAAAAACACTTAGCGCCATCTCGCGGCAGTTTTCAGCAAGGATCTCGATTGACAGCTGAATGAAAGTAACAAACACTCAGCGCCATCTACGTGGAAATAATTTGGCAGTTTTCTTCCCAATTCTTAAGTAACGCAGATTTAAATATGAAATTAACATTTGTGTAATAATCAAAGAGCAAAAACCTAACAAGATATTAAAGCAAACATACGTAAAACCACCTATTTTAAACAAAAGTGTTACAAACTTCATAATTTTTAGTACCTACCTATGTTAAATTAGCCCACCAACCCACCACCAATATTATAAATAGACTACTAGCACCCTAATTCACACACACTATCAATTGGAATCTAAATCATATTGAAGCAAATTACTAATCCATTGCTTCATATGTTCGAAAAATTTGTTCGCTAAACAACGTAAATAACGCAATGAATGTTAAGACTATAATAACTTAGAGCGAATTTCACCAATGAAACTGAACGTGGTTTAGATGTGCTGATCGCGTTCATTATAAATACCTAATTAATATAATATAGGTTTAATAGCGCGTGTTCCTTAGGTGTTTTTATTGAGGACATATTAATGGTTCTATTTGATATTCAATACCTACCTGTAGTGCCTAGATATTCCATTAACATTTCTACAGTTAAAATTCCAATTAGGTAAAAGATTGAAATCCTTACGTTGGATTTAGTGACAACAATTTTAGTCTTTGCAACTTACAACGATAATATTATTCGAACACACTGAAATTATAAAAAAGTTACAAGTGTTTGAGAATATGAAACTACATAGATATGTTGTTGTTGATGACTGAGCCAAGGGGTGTTGTATTCCCAGTAACTGGGTTGTGGAGGTCAGAAAGGCAGTCGCTCCATGTAAAATACTGGTATTCAGCTGCATCCAGTTAGACTGGAAGTCGGCCCTAACATAGTTGGGAAAAGGCTAAGCTGATTGTTTTATTTTGTTGTTGGTTAAATTCGCCCTACGTATAGTTATCAGCACATCAAATGTGTGGGAAGGTACCTTATAGGTCACTATTATAAAATTTTGCAATATTAGGTAAACACGAACCACAATAATTCAACCCCATATTACATAACAAAAACTATAATTACAAACTTAGATCATAAATTTCATAAATTAACTAAGTGGGTGATCACTAGCAGTATTGCAGCTGCAATGACGAACTACAAAGGCAACAACCATCGCACTAGGTTCCCGAGATCGTATCAACATGACGAACATAAACTACGGTGTGATTTTATAACTGGTAATTAAATACGATTTTGGTATAAACTTGTTTGGGACTTGGGACTTGAAGTTTCGAAATCTTTAGTAATCTATTATACTAATATTATAAGGAGGTAAAATTAAATAAAACAAGACTCGAAGTTGTCAAGTAGGTATTTATTTGTAATACCACAGTATTTACAAATACATAACTAAAAGAAACTTACATGCGAGATAGTTTATTCTTCGGTTTTGCTTAACTCAAACAAGAACAGTTAAAATTATACAGTCATAGACTCCGTAAAATCAACATTAAAATTAGAACTGAATTACTTTTACCGACGAGAGTAGTGAATTAATAAGAACTGCTAAAAGTGATGGATTTCAATTTTATATTCACATTTACCAAATCATCATCCTCATCATTCTCCTGCCCTAATCCCAATTTATTTGAGATCGGCGCAACATGTCTTTTTTTTCCATACTTCTCTGTTTGTCATCATCTCGGTAGTCACTCCCTTTCTGGCCATATCATCTTTCACACAGTCCATCTATCGTTTCTTTGGTCTTCCCTACCCGTATAGCCATCCACATTCATAATTTTCATAATTTTCAACATTATATTCATAATTTTCAATTAATCACACTTACTGTAACATAGGTCATGTATTGTACCTGTGGACATTTCAGACTATCTCCAAAATGGCCTCACACTGCACACAACACCGATAGCGTCACGCCACTTACTGGTGTTACTAGAAAATAAAATGCCACCACAGTGTTGCAATATTATATTTTTAGTACTGCCAGTTTTTTTTTTATTATAATCAATGTCCAAAGGTAAAAGCGTCCATAGGTACAATACATGACTCTATACATATATGAAGGATAATCTCCGGAACCACACAGCTCCCATTTGAAAAATTCTCGCACCATTAGAAAGATGCATCATTATTTGATTGTACTCATGATAACAAACAACTTTTACTATGGGACCAAACCTGAATTCACGAAAAAAAAAAATCGGCTGTCCCATATATATTCATGTTCGCATAACTCGTGAAAATGTAGGGAGCAGCAGATTATTTTTTCGCGATTTCAGGTTTAATCCCGTAGTAAAAGTTGTTTGTTATCATGAGTAGGTATCTCAAACAATCATGTGTTCAAGTATCGGTCACTTATCACCAGTCACCCTATATTATACAAAAAGAAGTAAGTAGTACTTAATAAATCAATCTGCCTAGTCTTTTCCCTTCTACTTCCTCTGCTACTACTGTTATTACTTAGCCACAAGCTCCACCATGGTACCTACCACATGTAAGTACTTAATGATACTAATGAAATACTATCTTAAATTCATGCAAGCCTTTTTTTTGTGGGTGGGAAATCATCAAAAAACTTCTCCCGCTCTGGGTGGAGCGGGAGGGCGTGCTAGACTTCTACTGACTAAAACCCACCCGTGTTCCTTCAGTTGTCTAGTACCTACTTTTTGTTAGTTTACTGTTCAGAAGTTGTGCACAACGTGTCGTGTACAGAATACCATTGCACCCGTGCGAAGCCGGAGTGGGTCGCTAGTCTGTAATAATAATAAACTTTAGTCTCTCTATGGCACTAAACAATTCCTTTAATAGCACCTGTCACTTGAAACAGGCAATTAGACAAATAACAATGCACCTATGAACACTTTGGTTGTTGACAAGTCACGACTCCAATCGCTGGTAATTAGTCTTTTATTTTTTTAATTTCAGTTAGATCATCAAAACAACTATTTTGCTATATTTACATAATTTAACAGACAGTAAAAGCTAACAGTCTTTAAATAATATTTACAAGCATATAAAAAAGGAGGGAAAATAATAATAGGGCATCAAAAAAATTCCGAAAAGTGTCCAAAAGGCTGGCAGCATTGTCACGTTGTATGGCAATGCTAATTCTTTGGACAAAAATAGGCCAGCCCTCTGGTCACGTGTAGAGTTGACCAACCGCTTGGCGATAGCTCGAAAAACTAAGAGGGCACTCGGACCCCATGGCCCTAGTGTTTCAACCCCAAACGGCTCGAACATGTAAGTCCCAATAATATTGGAGTATTTGTGCCAGACTTTTATTAAAATTAATACTATATATGAGGAGCTGGCGAACATATCCGGACTTAACCTGTAATTGATTTTTTAGAGTAGAGGTCAAAAACCAAAATAAGTTAATTAAGTAGAATTTTAAGCTTTAGTAAATGAATAGTGTATCAAAATTTAAGCCCGGATCTGGCTTTAGTTCAATAGAAACCTTAAGTCCCCCCATTTTTTTTTTGACAATTTCTATTCATCCAACTAGACAAGGACCATTTTCGATTAAAACACCGTTTTTAGGGTCAGTTTTGGTTTAAAATATTTCGTTAGTAGAGTACTCAAAGAGCGCAAAAAAAAATTGTGTGTGGACAAGTCCGGATTTGTTCGCCAGCTCCTCATATACTGGATGATTTTTGAAAAAAATAGGGCACAATAGGTGAATGGAGTAGAAGCCTATGGCATAAGTACTTAGTTTTTTTTTTTTTTTTTATAAAAATGCGTATGATTTGAATTTCGATATTTTTTAACGATCGAACGAGTTTCTCAAAATTTTTGTTTTTATTGTTCTAGTTCACTTCAAATGTGTAGTGTTTATTGATAGAGCAATTTCTGTCTAACCTAATGAAAAAACAAAAAAAAAAACTAGGTATGCCATAAGCTTCTACTCCGTTCACCAATTGTACCCTATTTTTTTCAAGACGGTAAAAAAAATCATCCAGTGTATTTAGTTCATCTACTTTAAGTTCAGTCATATTGAAGGTCTTTGGCAAACGTTTTGTTTACGTACTTTATTAATAACTCTATAGGTACAAACGCCAGCAAGTCAAGCTACCCGAAACTGTCAAATTTTCTCAATCAACCTTGAACCTAATGCTTTAGCGATAAAGTTGAAAATCTATTAAAGAAATTTGACAGATTGTTGTAGCTTAATGTGCTGGCGTCTGTACAATAATATTACAACCTTGCTAAGTGGGTTTGTATAATAAATGCATTCTAACAATTTCTATCTTACATACGGGAGGCGTAAACAAAGATATAAAACCCACATGAATATTTATTTCTCGATTTAATTACATAAAACGTAATTGGATCTAAATATCTGTTAGGAATCGAATATTACTTTTGATAATAATTATCATTTACGTTTAGTTAGCCTTTATGAAACTAACAAATGTGATTCTCATTTAAACTAGGTAGGTACTTGATCAGTTCCTACCTATTTAATTTTTAGGGTTCCGTACCTCAAAAGGAATAAAATGGAATTCATAAAGGATCACTCGTGTGTCTGTGTGTTTGTCCGTCTGTCACAGCGAATCTAATGGACCGATTAAGTTGATGAATTTATGTAACCCAAACACGGACGTGTAACATAAATAAAGGAATTTTGAATATGGGGTCACTTTCGGGGGCAAATAAGAAAATTGAAAAAAAAAGTTTTTAATACTGTACCGTGTGACATATCAAATGACCCTTTCATATCAAATGACCCTTACTGTGAGGGTCTCAAAAATATTTTTTTACTACGGAGCTCTTCATTGTGCGTGGTCTGACACGAACTTGGCCGGTTTTTATAATACCTAGTAGCTCTTCTTAACAAATTAGTACCTACTAATCTAAACATAGGTAATATTTTTTCGACGTTGACATTTGACTAAGATTAGCATTTATTAGTTTTTTCCATCACGTAAGAAGCTAAACACATGTTTTATAACCTTCAAATTCATAAAACATTGAGACCCGTCCATCTTGCCTACTCAACTTAAAAACTAATTAACCAGGTACAGTCAACTAGAAAAACACAGCCAATCAGTCAAAACAGGGCCAATCAATCAATTGTATAATCAATCAGCAAATGACATAGCAACGCCCACAAGTAGGTAGACAGAGACGAATAAATGCCAAGAAACATTATAGAATTATTATTGCAGCGCGAAATTATAATTGCATTTCAAAATTATTAGGTGCAAAATTATATTATTGGTGTTGTGGGCCGCAGGCGTCGGTATCTGATGCGTACGCTTGCTTGACATGGTAAGTGGTGAGCCAAGTGATAGAAACCTGCTTTCGTCCGGTGGGTTTGAATTATGGCTATGACTGTACCTTTATATCGGATTTGGAATTATATACATAGGTATTGAGATTGGTAGGTTGCATTTGAAAGCATAATTTGCTTTAATTTGGATGGACTTGTGAATAAATTCAGGATGTTTATCATACAAAAAGATGACTTAATAAAAGCATGAATCTTTTTTTTAGGTATTTGAGATGGGTTTGCTCTTGACTCTAGTCTAGGTCGGAGGCGACGAAGAGAGCTTACCTAGAAGAAGCCTATTCACTCTCACTTTGAAGAGATTAGGGTTGTAGGTATGCGTTCGGAAACACAGACGCAGGTAAAGAGTTCCACTCTTTTGCTGTGCGCATTATAAATGACATTTGGAAACGCTAAGTGCGAATTGCTGGAATAGCAACGAGGTAGGGATGGTAACTTGCAAAGCGTATGACGTCCGATGGTGAAGAAGGCGGGGGGAGAGGGGGGTATCTACAGATTTCTGGCCCTTTATTAGAGTTCCGTACCTCAAAAGGAAAAAACGGAACCCTTATCTTACCTCACTCGTGTCGTGTCTGTCTGTCTGCCCGTCTGTCACAGCCAATTTGCTCCGAACCTAATGGACCGATTAAGTTAAAATTTGGTACACGTATGTATTCCTGTGACCCAAACACGGAGGTATAACGTAAATAAATAAATTTTGAATATGGGGGTCAATTTTGGGGGGCAAGTAAGGAAATAAAAAAAGTTTTGCAAACATATCAAGTGAAAGGGTTTACTTTGAGGGTCTTAAATATTTTTGTTTTTGTAATTTTAAAATAAATAATTTTAAAGTTATTTAAAAAAATAAACGAAAATTGACCCCCCCCCCCCCCTCTATCTCCAAAATTACTGAGCCTAATATTTTGAAAAAAATACAGAAAATAGTTAAATACCTATAGATTACAGGAAAATCTATAAGAAGTCTATGGTCTTAATTAAAACAACATGATAAAAATCTGAATATTGTGCGTACAAACTTACATTTGCAGTTGAATTTGAAAGTTGGAATGTATAATAGTTATTATGTAATGGGAGAACATGTTTTTAACTACAATGTTAAGTTTGTTCTTAGAATTCATCCCAACTACGGAACCCTTCATTGTGAGTAGTCTGACACGCACTTGGCCGGTTTTTCTTTCCCCAACATGATATCATAACATTTTCAAACGGTCCCTCATTACTGAGGATCGTGGTCACTGGATCCCTTTAAGGGAACAATCTGCCTCCATCTGCTCCGGTCCAAAGTTGCCATCACCATTCGCTGAAATTTGCTTGAGGACGTAGCTTCTTTTACTTGGTCGGACCATCGTATGGCGACCGCCCTCGTGCTCTCTTTCCTTCGGTATTGCCAACAATAACCAGCTTTTCTCCCCTTCTTATTATGTGGCCGAAATATTTCAAAATACACGGTAGGCAAATTGTAGACAATCGGGTCTTGACATCGTTATCATCATTATACATAAACTCACGCCTTTTTCCGATGAGGGTAGGCAGAAACTACAGAACACCGCTTACTATGATATAATATTACACTTAGTGATTGTGATTAAGTATTAAATTTATTTAGATCACTGTTCAGTTTTTTTTCGGTAACCCTGTATCTTTATTACGAATCACCTTACCCTGAAAGTTATCTTATTAGTACTGGCCGTACTCATCATGTTTTTTTTTATAAAGAGCCAGAAGCTTGCCGTTTTAGGGTTCCGTACCAAAATGGTAAAAAGGAACCCTTATGGTGCGACTTAGTCAGTCTGTTTGTCACTGCTGGATATCTCAAGAACCACTAATGCTATCAACTTGAAATTTGGAATAGTTGTAGATGACTGATTGAAAAATAGTTTGGCCAACTATTTATCAAATAAGAAAGAAATAAAAATATCTATATATTTTTTTTTTTGCAACAGGGACTGAAAGGGAGTCTTAAAAATTCGAAGTGGGGCTACTAGGACATGTGGGGTATTATATGGAAGAGCGCTGTTTGCACATTCTCAAACCTTTCTTCTTTGTTTTTTAGGCCCCATAGTTTTCGAGTTTTGATGCAAAATGTAAAAAAATACAGTTCCCCCCTTATCTCCGAAGTTTACAATGAGAAAAATCTGAAATTATTCTATGTGATAGAAGTTTATGTAAAGATTACAGGAAAATAAAACGAGGTCTCTAAATAACACAGTTTTTTATATATGATGGTACGGAACCTTCCGTGGGCGATTCCGACTCGCTCTCGACCGGTTTTTAATTTAAATTAATTTAATGTTTGTACTAGAAGCTTGCCTCTTTTAACAATGTTTGTATTCGATGAAATTATAGGTAGATAGGTACCTGGAAAATTATACTGGGATACTAAATACAGTGTTTCTTATCTTGTCCCTCACAAATGTATGTCAACAAGAAGTTTATTGGCAGTGTTAGAGGCATGTGCAGGCAATAAATCATCTCAAAGGATTGCTTGCTACATTGCCCAACTGATTTTATAGAGCTATATAAATAGCCTCAGGTCTTCTTGCCTTACCATTATATTTGCACTCTATGAGAACCAATTATTATTTGTTTATTGAAATCCTAACTCTTAAAAGATTTATTACTGGCAAAATAAAATACGGCTCCACAATAACTTAAGGCGAAAGCGTCAGAGTAGCTTGCGAAATTCAAATTTTCTTACGTTTTCCGCAATTTACAAGTCAGTATTAGGTTTTACATTGATCAAAATGTAATTCACAGCCGAAACAAGTATATTTACATAATTATAATCATTAATGTGATCAATACAACGCTTTCAGACCAGTAATCCTAATGAATAACTATTTGATGAATTTGAGGATTATACTCATAACTTAAGAGTTGTATTACTGATTGTAATCATGAATACATATTTGTTACGGCTGCGAATCATACTTTATTTAACATACAACTTAATACTTACTTGCAAATTGCAAAAAAACTTAAGAAAATTTTAATTTCGCAGGCTACCCTGACGCTTCCCCCTTAAGTATTACTATTTTGTTAATATGATTAGGTACTATTTTATACTATTATTTTTTTATTTCCTATTAATATGTTTTACGTCTCTTGACATTTCTCGGGAGCCCGGGGTCCCAAAAAGCGTAAGACGGGCCAACTCGCAGAGGCCCGTTACACGTTTTTAATTAAATGAGGCACCGACCGACGATTATCCCTGTTCGCACTACGCAAGTGCACCCAAGGACAACCCCCGGTCGGTGTAGGACTATTATTAATAGGAATGTTAATTATACGTATGTATCAACTCTACAAGCCATTTCGTTAAGAAATACGAGTGACCGAAAACGGACTTTAAAGTTTGTTGCAATCTAAACTACTTACTTGAAACTTAATTCGTTCGTTAAGTCAGTAGGTCAGATAAGAATAGGTAGAAAAATACCTAAACCGACTTCCTAAAACCCGATGAACAGTACACCCACCCCACGCTCCGCATACAAAACAAAAATAAAAAAAAACAATCCCTTATCAGTAGGGAGAAAGCCCCTATTGTTAGTCTTGACGGCTCGCGTTCTACTTTTACTATCTATGTGTCTCACATACGGTCAACTTCAAAGGCAGTACAAGCCGAAACTTTTTCTGGGAAAACTATTCTTAATTGTTTTGCGTCCTCATTGGGTTTCTAAAAAGTGCACATTTATGGCACTTTTTATTTGGTATTTCGCGGTGAATCTTTTGAATTTCGAATAAGCTTTTCCTTTCACGCAGACCGAAGTCATTTAAAAGACATTATGCTAAAATGTGTTCTGGGTGGTGTAAAAATTCTTAGTAAAGTACCTACCTATTATTACCCAAAAGCAAACAATGTACACGTGTAGGTAGTACCTATGGTTAATGAGCTAGAGAAGCTACACAAGCTCGTTACCTCCTTTGAGAATGGTAAAAAACTCATTTTTTGATTTATAATATAAATCAAATACCTAAATAGGACTGAGAAAGAGCATACCTATTTAATTGAAATATTTATGCTTCAAGTGTGGAAAGTAGGTGATTTCGACGAGGGTATAAATCGACACAAGTCGGAAATCATCTTACGCACGTGTATCAAAGTTTTACTATGCATTATGCGAGCAAAATAAAAATATATAATATACATAAATTGAAAAAGTATTTTTGGTTTTGATTTAGCCGGTAAGAGGCTATTGTTGGCATTTTGTGGTTCTTGAATAACATTTTCTGGTGTTAAATTAATTGATTCGTCACTTGAACTTGACATTTTTGCAGATTTACATAGATTGACTCCGAGCTAAGATAGAAATTAGTAAAATGGCAGGCTTATTTTAAATACATACGCGCTCAGCATATCTACTACTGCGCATGTGCTGCCACGTCGTATCGCAAAAAATACGTTCAGCCAAACATATTTAATGAATATTTACAGTTAATTTATTGTTCAAAATCTAAATCTAGAGTCATTTAAATTTTAATTTTTAATCTAGAGTCGTTTAATGAAGTATGTTTTATTAAAGGTACCCTTTATATGAAAAATAATCTACTAATTTGTAAAACTTATCTCAAATAATAAAAACTGCGTCTGGCTGACGACGGAGTTAAAAATTAAAAGAAAAAAACTGAAAAGTAAAAAGCACTAGTGCGAAAAAAACACTGTCTGCACAGTTTAGCTGCTTGGAAAACGCTCTTTTCGAGCACATGCATGGTAAAATATATTATCTGAACGTGCGTCGCCGTCAGTTAAAATTAGCAATCAATATTAATTTAAAAAACATTGCTAGTTTTTTCTCAAAATTCTTTACTTATATGACCAAAAGGAAGACGCTAATTAGTATAAGCTGAACGGAAATGCTTATTTTTTTAATTTAGCTGTTCATTATTTGCATATTCAATGCAGCTCTTTCCCGGCAAAATAACACTTTAGTGCCAATTTGCGGAATAACTATCATAAATACGAAAATCTTCTTGTTCAATTTACCTAGATTTTCTCTTCATTTCATGTATTAATTTCCTTTTACACTTTTGAGGCATCATAAAAGGCGATTTAGATGTTTATAATCTATACAAATAAAGTCGGTTTTGGTGTCTGTCTTTGTGGCCGCATTGTTCTTCTAAACTCCGCAACGGATTTTGATGCGGTTGTCATCTCATTTAGTGAATTTATCCCGGAAGGTTTATGTGTACCTAAAATACATTAAGGCTTGTCCTCCCTTAAAATCGTGGTCACTGTCGGACTGCATAGAAAAGAAAGAGAAGCACGATGATGACACAACGCTGGTAATTTATTGCAAAATATGAAGCAATTATCTATTTACAAAAAATCTACTGATTGGACTAAAAAAGTAAGTAAGTAAATGACATGAAATCGTTCCTTATTATTTTGTAGAGAACTGTATAAATTTATGAACACTTTTTTAAGGTAAATTGTAAGAGTAATGTGGTAAAAAACTAGAAAAATAGACTTGGATTTAGTTTCTTTTTTCGTTAGTTCTATAAACTTTTTAAACTAAATGAGGTCGGCGTTTCCTATCTATAATGCGCACAGCAAAAGAGTGGAACTCACTACGCGTCTGTGTTTCCGAGCGCATACAACCCTAATCTCTTCAAAGTGAGAGTGACAGGCTTCTTCTGGGTAAGCTCACTCCATCGTCAACTTTGTCTCTGTCGCCTCTGACCTAGACTAGAGTCAAGAACAAACCCATCTCAAATAAAAAAGAAAAGTTATGTCAATTTGTCTCGTAATTATCTGACCCAGTACGTAAGCAGAATTGGAAAAAAAAAATTGGTTTGGAAGTCAAAACTTATATTTCAACACTAATTTTAACGCATGTTTGGGCATAAATAAATAGCTCTCGGAGTATGAAACTGGCAAAATTCTTACCGTACAGGAATAGATAATTTATTCAAGAATTCAAATAACTTTATTTAGAAAAAATACATGTAGCAGTGTTTTCATAATATCTATACGCCCAAAGGTCTTTCATAAAATTTTATGCGCTCGTTTTCGTTATAAATCGTTATTTCGCTAAATAAATAAATACTAAATAAATAAAACGAAATAAATAAATTTTATAGTAGCATATTAGCCACGCTACCAAGGAGTTGGAGCCGCTGGTTAGAGCAACCTTAATAATTATTTAAATTGGGTATAGTACAGAAATCACATATCAGTATATTGTACCCGTGCGAAGCATGGGCGGGTCGCTAGATACCATAAACTAGATGGAGATGCTTAAATTTTGCAGCTGACTTTTAATAACTTAGAGAGGAACTCATGGCTAAGTAATAACTTAAAAGGTTAAGGTACGCTTGCCGGGGTTGGTCCGTGGATGGGTAACCATTTTACCAAGGCTACAGTATTACCGAGTTACTGGGTTGTGGAGGTCAGATCCGCTCCATGTAAAATACTGTTATTCAGCTGCACCAGGTTAGACTGGAAGCCGAACTCATCATAGTTGGAAACAGGCTAGGCAGATTGATTGAACGTTTAATAACTTAGTTTATTAGTTGAAGAAATCCAATAGCAGACTTTATTAAACTTAATTGACTATTCAAAACCAAGAAAAAAAAATAATTATCTATAAATTTATGCGTAGGTAATGTCTGGGAAGTAAGTCGGACTGTATGCATTAGGCATTATATACCAGGCAGCCCTTGAGTAAATTAAAATTACAATTTAAAAACAAAGTTGAGAACTTTTACTAAATAACCTAAAATCGGACACCAGGGCCCCAAGACTATTATTTTTTTATAAATTCGTCATTCCAATACGATCCTTTTGTCCATTTTGCTAAAAGTTCGTAATCTGCTAAATTCATAATGGTCGATCATTGGTAGGTCAGTAGTCTCGTAATAGAATCGTGGTACTGATCAAAGGAACTGTCAAAATTTTAGCAGATTATCGCATACGTCATTCTTTCATTTGTCATCATAGAATAGAATAGAACAAAATAGAATAGAATAGAATAAACTTTATTTCGAGCCAACTCATATATGGTTAGTAACATTGTTTTTAACATTATGTAAGAGATTACCATTTTAAGCCATTTCTTTCAATGGAGTGTCAGTGGTTGCCCATTGGAAAGTCATAATGACGCCATTATATTAGTAGATTACAAAACTTGTCAAAATCAACTATTATGAAATCAATGACAGACCATTCTGACACTATTGTAATAGCAGACTTGAGGCCTTGATCGGCAACAACAAACCCGGTTTTACTATCACGAGACATACCATTTAAATAATAAACTTTAGCAACCATAAAATAATTCGAGCATTTGTTCAAAAGACAAAACCATTAAACAAATTACTGCGAACTAATACGGACTAAGACTGGTAATAAAACTGTATTGTTAGTCCAATCAGGTAGTTAAGGGTTAGCTGGTGACGCCTTAACCACCCCCACCCCTAAATACCGGTGACTTCAAGGTGCTAAGAGTTTGTGTTACAGGATTAGTTGGATTAGTCTTGTCTTAGACATCAGATCCTACCGACCGAAGCCCAGTGACATATCGACGTGACATTTCAGTCCCAAGTGACGGTTCTATTTTCGAATTTTTCGGTGTTTAATATGTTCGTAAAATTGACATTTTAGTCTTTAGTTCGTAGTGTTTTATGTGTTTAGACTAGAAGAAGAAGACCATGATTTGCCAATAGGTACGATCAGAGTCCGTGCATCATGAGTGAGTCTAGTGAAAACCATTTAGGAAAACTCACCCAGTTTGTGAAACGCTGGTGGGAGAATGATTATAAGGTTCGTCTGTCTTCCCCTTTGTCAAAATTATGTTTCTGGATAATTTCTGTCAAACAAGTCGTTCGCATGTTCATTTTTTTTTGCATTGTGCAAAATTGTGCCCGTGTGTTTTCACGCCAGACTCCAGTTTTCAGACTTGACAGTCAGTCGACGTCACATATTTATTTATTTTGTGACACTTCACACACACACCTTCTAATAACGCCTGAAAAGTTATCGCCATTACTTCGAGACACAATAAATTGTACGTTTTACTGTTTATTCCTTCGCTATTTCAAAAAATATTTGAAAAGAGAATATTTTCGGTCCTTGCCTCTATAAATTTCCACTAGAGAATTTGCCGCCACAAACATAATCCCATTTCTTTAAGCCATTCATTTACATGATCATCAATGTCATTTCCCACATAATCCGCCCAATTTTTCCTTAGTACTCACTCGTGTCAAATTCCTTTAAGACGGTACCAAATCTTCGATCGATACTTGACCCCTGGCTTATCCAATTATTATTTAATACCCATAACGACTCCACGAGGCGCCTTAAGCCGAGATTAAGATAAGTCCGGGGGACCACACTGTATCATTACCTATATTAAGTTTAAGCGATACTCGGGGATAATTTTATATACAATCTAAATTGTATCAGGAATGAGTTTAAACTTTTAAGCGTTGATAGGATATGTGGACAGATTATAGTGTCCCTGATGTAAAACCTGTTATAATGTTTATTCTGTGATCGTAAGCGGTGGTATAAAGAATAATGGGTGTAGTGATATTGGTTGATAGAAAAAATGTAGGCATAAGATATTCATTAGGGTTCCGTACCAAAATGGTATAAAGGAACCCTTATGGTGCGACTCAGTCTGTCTATCTGTCTGTCTGTCCGTCTATCACAGCTGGATATATCAAGAACTACTAATGCTATCAACTTGAATTTTGGAATAGTTGACGTTTGCCCAACTATTTCGCAAATAAGAAAGAAATAAAAATATGTATTTTTTTTTTGCAACAGGGACTGAAAGGGGGTCTTAAAAATTCGAAGTGTACTAGAGCATGTGGGGTATCATATAAAAGAGCGCTGTTTGCACATTTTCAAACATTTTTTTCTTTTTTTAGTCCGAATAGTTTTCGATTTTTGATGAAAAATGTAAAAAAAAATCTGTTCCCCTTCTTATCTCCGAAGTTTGCATAGAAAAAAATCTGAAATTGTTCTATATGATAGAAGTTTATGTAAAAATGACAGGAATAATAAAATTATGTCTCTAAATAGCACACTTTTTTATGGTACGGAACTCTCGGTGCGCGAGTCCGACTCGGTCTTGGCCGGTTTTTTATTTTCCTTGTTAGCCTTTATATTGCAATTTTTCTGATAGGTTCGAAGAGTTGAAAATAAGCATGGCATAAATAGCGTAATACTTATAAGTCAAAAACGTAATGATATTTTTAATATATAATAAAATTAATGTTTAAAGGATAAAGGCTTTTATTAAAATCTATCAGAAACACAAATCATAAAAATATTTTCGCAAAATAACGCCTGATTACATAACATAAAAATATGTTTTATATTGACAAAAAACAATGTCATTTATGTGACAACAACTTAGTGAGTTACGAGAGCCATGGACTTAGTACGTACTCTTTAAAAAAAAGATTGAGAAGTACTCTCCAAAGTTTAGGGATCCACTTTCACTACATTGATTCATACATAACACAGTGTAATGATAATTAAATTAATAGACATACACGAATCGGCCACCCACACAGCGATCAAGCCATTGTTGAACGAACGACAAATATTGATACAATCACCGTGTTTGATGTCGAATTCTCGATGTCGACACAGACTTGTGGTCTGTTGTAATATAAGTATGTAAGAATACAATTTTTATTGTGATGAGTGTGATGACAATGGTAGGTTTTTATTTGCTTGTGGTATGTATTGCAAGTGGGGTTTTTACCCTTTGATACCGGGTGGTTAGTGATGTTTTTAGTTTTTCACCCTAATGAAAATATGTAGTGGAAAGTGATCATGTGTATTTTGATTGTAGTGATTCCCATCACTTAAATGATGTCATTATTTTTAGAATACGTACATATTTTATAACGTATCCTGTGTTTGGTTCTCAGAAAAGCAAGAGTGGTCTAAACTTTTGTAAATCTTAATTAATCTTACTTACCAAGTTCCAACTCCAAAGGACTAACTAATGTTACACAATATTTAAATTGAAGTAGGTACCTTAAAACTTGATTAGTTTCACGGGGTGTCTTTAAGAGCCTATATACAACCTCGGCTCAAATATTAATTACGCCCCCACTTTCCCGCGCCACCTCCCTCTTTGGTCAAACAGGGAACAAACGTCAAGACGCCGATAGCTTAGGTAATTTCTTTTTACGGTGAAAATAATGGTAATAAAAAAAAATTAAAAACATAAGACCTGCTTTATAGTTAGTTCAGTTAGTATGCAAAGTTTCATGATCTAATTTGAAGTATTTTTTTAATACCAACGGTTTATTGTTCGGTTAATTTTGGAATTTTTTTTCGAGAAAATTTTATGGAATCGTGTTTTCGTCAAACATAGTACTTAACATTAATCCTCAACTTTACTAAAATAATAGTCTATTTTAGGGCCATTAATAATCGGGCTTTAAAGCCCGATTATTAATTTAAAAAAAAACCAGCCAAGTGCATGTCGGACATTGTAGTTGAAAAACATGTTCCCCCATAGATTCCAATTGCAAATGTAAGTTTGTACGCACAATATTTAAAGACCATAGACTTTTTTCTAAATTTTCCTGTAATCTGTAAGTATTCTATTCACTGTATTTTTCAAAATTTTAAGCATTTCGAAAAAATTGTAGGTATTTCCATTGATTTTCTTTAATAACTTTATTTTAAAATTATTAAAAAAATATATATATTTGTAAGTCTCATAATAACAAGACCTTTCAGTTGATGTCACACGGTACAGTTTGCGATACCTTTTTTTTTTAATTTTTGTTTGGGTCACTGAATTTCAAGTGTACCAAATTTCAACTTAATTGGTCCAGTAGATTCGGAGCAAAATTTGCTCCGAATCTACTGGACCAATTAAGTTTGCCGATTTGCTCAGCAAATCGGCTATGACAGACGGACCGACACACGAGTGATCCTATAAGGGTTCCTTTTTTTTTATTTTGAGGAACCTACGTAACCCTAAAAACGGGATTTCACGCTGTAGAGTAACAGTTTTCAACAAACAACACAAAAAGCATTTTTTACATAGACAACTTTCAAGTACTTAAACATCACACGCATTAATTCACTTGCAATTATACTCCATTAATTTAAAGGGTAGGTACGTCTGAAAGTTGTAGCAAAACACCGTCTTTAGACTCACCTTTACCCTTATGTATTCAGATATCGTACTTTCAGACAGATGTTTCAAGTAAATATAAAGGCAACATTGGTGGACATTGGTTAACGTTACAATTGGAGCCAATTATTGGCGTGTACGGCTAACTACCAACAAATTGCAAGGCTTGTAGACACTTCACCTAGTTGGCTACCTATGTGTGTATAATTATTAGTTACTAGGGTAAATTCGAAGTACAGGGGTACTGTTGGTTGCACAAGTGGTAGGGATTTTATGGGAAAGTTTTTTTTTTTTTTCTAAGCTTGGAATTAAATTGTCGTAGATATTTTATTTGTGTTGAGTTAAGAGACATGGTCTGACTGAACTTATCATTTTAATCTTGGTGTTTACTATATTGCCAACTTCTTCTGAACGATAAGCAGAATACAATTTCTGTAAATCTATATCTATACTGATAATAAAGCTAAAGCGTTTGTTTTTTTATTTTTATTTTTGTTTGTTTGAAAGCGCTAATCTCTGGACCTGACAGTTGCATTTGAAAAATTCTTCTTGTATTCGATAGTCCAATTCTCGAGGGATACTACAGGTTATTTAACATCACGCTAGGACCCTTAGGAGCCGAGCAAAAAGAAAAAAGTCAGAAAGAACGCTAAGCAAAAACGAAGTTAGTAATAGCGCGGGCACGCAATGCGATGCGATGCGACAGGGTGGGTCGGGGGAACAAGAAATTTCACGCGGACGAAGTCGCGGGCAGAAGCTAGTAATTCATAATGGCCACATAAAACAGAAGTTAAAGACTGAAATTTAAATTAGCTGTGTAGAACTAAACATTTCCCACAAGAAAACAGCGGGGCGGTGCATCTCAGGTGCGTGCTTAAGCGGTCATTAAGCAAAATGGCAATGCATTCTGCGCTTCACAGTACACAAACCTGTTTACTTACTTCATGTATCATGCCCTGAACAATATGGCATGTCACGACAGCGAGGCAACGAAAAACGATCGCGAAGTACACATTTAAAAAACAAAAAAAAAAACCTCTCACGACCAACTGAAATGAGACCATGTATCAAGGTAATAAGATACACTTTGTTATGTTATATTTTAAAAAAATGCCATGAAATATGTCCGCTTGTCCATTGCTCTGCCGGTAGGCGTGGGTCAGATATGTGCGCAAATTTATGTGTTTCACTCACAGCGCCGGAAAATAGTCTGTTTTAAGAGGTAATAAGAGTAATTTCGGATGTACGGCTGTGTTGGCGGGTCAACCACCTCGGGTTAACATCGCGACTTTGAATGATTTTTTGCTTCTTGTAACCTTTTTGTTGACTGTTGACAATTACTTGTTTCGTTCCCACAGTCAGGCGGTGACCGCCTTATAAGAAAACACTTAAAGCAAACGCAAAAAATCACTGTCTAGACTTCCATTTTGTTTTCTTGTTTAGTTGCTGTGAAGGAGAGGATACCTACTTGATAAAAACGAATTTAAGTTACTTTATGAATAGGTTTCTATTATCTAGGTATAGTTGTGGATAGCAAGGTGATGCCTGGTGTATTACAGTAAAAAATAGTTTTAATAATAGAATTACTTAGCACTTCTTGCTTCAACAGTACCTACCCCGACGACAAGAAATGCGTTATTCGATTAAAGAATTAAAGTACTTAGAAGATGCGCGTGAGTTTTACGCTGTGATTGGTTAATGATATGCTGTTGGGTTAATGATAATGATAAATAATAATGATGAGGTGAACGTCGGGTTTCGTGGTCACTCGCCGTAACGAGAGCGGTACATCGCTGAAATTAATTTCATCCATAATGTAAGCCATATCTTTTACATTAAAACAGTTATTGCCGTAAATTATACTATATTGTCGGTACAATATTGTCGATTTATGCTCGGTTCCTGTTGTAAACAAAAACGAATCATTTTGCTTACCAATGGAAGCATTTTTTTTTATTGTGAAACTGGGCATATAAATAGATTCGTAAGCTAATTTTACCTATGACAGCTACTTCCATAAAAATGGAAGAGTCTACTATGTCAAGCTATGAGGTATTTGCTTCATTATTGGTAAAGATACAAGAGTCTTAATTTTAAACGGTGCTAAATTATAGGAATCGGCCATTAATCACATAAATCCTTCAGTCTTGTAGTATGATACTTACAACATTGTTAAAAAGCCTCGTAATACAAATATAATAGTTCGTAAATACAAAATAATCGTCTAAACATCTGTTTAAATTATATCATCATAAATACGATCACTCCAATTTTCTTAAACTCTTTAAACGTCCTCTATTACAGTAACGACACAAAAACAACACCGTCTTCTAACAAAAACGACACAAATCCCAATCCCATTTTTACAAAACGACATAAGAAAGCACGAAACGACTTCAGAAAACTCTATATAATTATTTCTCCGCATACCTAACTTTGAAAATTAAACTCTCAGACGTATATTTTTCTAAAAGACACTTTATTATCCAGCGTTTATCCGTTTTGGGGCAATAGAAACCGAATAATTGTAATAATTGGTCGGTTTTACGAAATTGCCCCCGACGCGTCGACTCCAAACGACAATATAATTCCGGAGAAACGGATAATGATATGGCAACCCCATCGGTTACACGCCGTAATCGAGTGACAAACTGTTTTAAAAAGCGTCAATCAAGTTCATTATAAGTGAATGCTGGGTGTTGCCAGCTATTAGGTATGCGTTTAAACGAATTTTTAAATGAGATTTGTGTTTTTTTTTATAGGATTATAAGTGACGTTTTAATGCGGTTTTGAAAAATGTAAGGAGGCTTTATATTTTATTATAGGTACCTACGGTTATGTTTATAAGGTACAAAGCTTTTGCTAAGTATAACTATACGATTTGGACCAACATTGTGATAATGTTTACTATAATATTTACGATAATGTTTAATATAATGTGTATTAAAATTAGATACATCGGATTGTACAAAATGGTTGCAAAATTCTTTTGTCAATGAGCATTTCAAGATTAGTCGGACGATAATGGCAAACAACGTTATTTTAGTTTCAATTGTATAAAGTGTTTTGCTACAAAACATTTTCGTGTTATTCTCACGACATCACAATAATAATTACATACAAGTTTTTGTTTGAAACCTGTTCAAAGGCAGCTAAGGAGTGGTTGAATTAACTTGAAAATTTAACTTTGACATCGTGAGGCGGCCCCGAATGCTTACCAAATGAATAGTAATTTAGTTTTCGGATTAAATCGTTTCAAACACGCGACACAAAACCACTTTTCTATTCTCAAGTCGAGTCGAAACCGTCATTTTACACAATTTTACCCAATTGCTCCGAGTTCTCAGAATTAATTTGATATTAGCCTTTGAAAACACAAGGTGTGGTTTTGTGTCGGTCTGATAGTTATTTTGAAGAGGGATTTGAACAACCAGTGTTTAAGGCTTGCTCTAGACTCGATAATCTTTTAGAATTAGCCGCGCTCATTCATAATTTTATTAAATGGACTGTTTTGTAAGTCGGCTCATGATATGTTATTTCTTTTTATATACGGTAAACGCTTTCAGAACTCGGGATACCTATCAAAATTGTTATAACGGTTGATTTCCAATTTTGCATATTCAATTTTGGCATAACTAATAATTTGTTTAACAGATATTATTTCGTTCAAATCCCAATAGATTGGGTCCATCATGGACATTCGCCAATAGTTGCGAACTTGCGATTAACAACGTATGTGTGTAGCTGTGAATGAGACTACAATTTTATTTATTTCTTGTTCCAGGAATCACAATCAAGTAGCGCTGAAAGATGGAGTGGTCGCGGACCGGAGCACAACATGGCTCTCCAACAGATCCTCAAGTTGCAAGAAGCGAGAGCCCTTCACAAGACCTCTCTTCTTCCCATCTACAAGAAGAACGGTCTTCCATCGCCGCCGGGAGCTAACTACGACAAGCCTGATAAGAGACCAGAGTACCCTGATACGAGAGCCTTCGAGAAATCCAAGCTTGAGGCAGAATTCAGAAGACTAATGGAACACTCAGGCAGAGACGTCCGCAATGATGAATCTCTCAAATACTTCCAACATATGATGGAAGCGAAACATCACTACGATTATCTAAAAAGTATCCAAGAAAGAGATACTAGAAGCAGCCCTAGAGAAAGTCATACAGAAGTCAAGAAAGAAGCAATGTCACCTAGTCGTAATAGGTCATCCCCAGTGCAACAGTCACCTTCTCACAGAGTGTCATCAGCCGAAGTATCTCCCAATCATAGCATCCGTCTATCTACCTCATCCAGTCCCCTTTCAACTACTAGTCCAATAAACTCATCGCCTTTAAGTCACCTCCAAAACATGCAACCTTTTGATTTCCGAAAACACAAAACGAATGAAAGCAACGAAAAAGAAGAGAGCAGAAAACCCTACGACTTAGGATCTGCTGAAAAGGCTACTATGGATTTAATGAGAAGTCAGTTCTTTAATTTTCCATTACCTACAAACTTGCCTATTCCGCCAATGTCAATGCCGTCAACGTTTAATCACCAGGCAGCCATGGTAGCTGCGCTTAGTCAAAACCCAATGGGCTTAGCTTCACTTCAAGCACTTCTACCTCAAATGTCAGCAAAACCTGCGGAACCATCGGAAAATAAAATCCATAGCAATGGTAAAGGAAGATCTGATGACCACAAACCTGAAGACGACAACGTCCTCAATTTAAGCAAAGACTCATACGCTGAAGTAGCTCAGAACTCGAGGAACATGATGTTAGGCAAATGTATTAGTCCACCTAAAAGACAATGGGGAGCGTCGCAAATGCCACTGAACTTAGGAACGCACTTCATCAATCCAGCTACTGGTAAAAAAAGAGTACAGTGCAACGTGTGCCTGAAAACGTTTTGTGACAAAGGAGCTCTGAAGATCCATTTCTCCGCTGTTCATCTACGTGAAATGCACAAATGTACTGTTGAAGGATGCAGCATGATGTTCAGTTCAAGAAGATCTAGAAACCGTCACAGCGCTAATCCTAATCCAAAATTACATTCACCACACCTACGACGGAAAATTTCGCCCCATGACGGAAGAACCGCTCAAGTGCATCCAGTCCTCATTTCACCACACAGGGCTGGTCTCAATATACCACCAGTGATGAACCCTATGCACCCATTCGGATCATACCCTCTTTTGAATCCACCGCATAATATGGGTCAGTTCCCATCGAATATACCATTAGACTATAAACATAGTATGAACATGAATTTCTCATCATCTTTTGATCAAAGCCAGCCAATGCGACGTGAATCTGATTCCGTGGAAAATAAAGACCAAGAAGGCCAAGGAGAATCCGATGAAGATGACGGTATTGTGGTCGTGGCAGGAGATGACGACGATGATGATAATGAACACATTGATACTAGTGATTATTATTCTACTCTTAACAAGTCAATAGGATCTATTGATGACTCAGAAACTGACTTTGATCAAAGGAGTGTTAGCGATAATAACGAAGTAACAGACAATAGAAAAGATGAAACAGCTAGTCCCGAAGTAATGAAGAGAAAACGCAAAAATCTTAACCCTACTCGTTTACAAAACCAATACATTTCCGAAAATGGAACATCTAATTCTAAACGTGACCATCCGGATGCTGATGAAAATGAATGCGCTGTGGATTTAAAAAGAGTTAAAACTGAGGACAGTCAGTCCAGTGAAAATAATATCGATGTAACTCATGAAGAACCTAAAAATAGTGAAGCGAAAGAAAAAATGCCTGTTATCAAAGATGAACCGACCGATATGAGCTACAACATTCAAGACTTGAGAGTGAAAGATGAACCAATTGATAGACAAGAAGTGTACAAACCTGCCAATAATCGTTCTAGTGAAGAACAGTTTTCATCAGAAAATGCACTGAAGAGACTTGAAAGTTTATCCAAAGGTGACTTTCCTAGCATTCCTAAAAAACATGATTCCCAGTTATTGGGCCCATATAATTTATCAATGAATGATTCGATAGATTATTCTGATAGATCGCCATCTTCTTCAGTATCCAGTTTTGATTACAATGCCGAGGACACACACGGGCAAATCTTTGGACATTTCGACAATGGTTTCTTTATCAGCACAACTGATGTTCCTATGGACCATGAGAATCCCCGTAAATGCACAGTATGTGGAAAGATTTTCCCAAATATCTATGTTCTTAAAACTCACTACCAAAATGCACACCTAAAGCTCATGTATAAATGCAATGTAGAAGGATGTAGAGCAGCTTTTTCATCTAAACGGAACAAAGACCGGCACAGTGCAAACATGGGTTTACATCGAAAAATAGAAGAGTACAGAATATCAGAAGAGTCTTCACGATTATTGGAGAAAATACGAGAACAAATGGAACTAATCTCACGGTACAACGAAGAGGAGCGTGCTGTCCCTTACGTTGAATCTCATATCTATTACCGAGCAAAAGAATCTGATAAACTGAAGAGCCAATTGAACCAACAGCTGCCTTTCACGTCACCTTACCCACATCTACAGTTGCCAGAAACCTATCTAAGTAACAGGGACATGTTTGCACACCACTCGTTCCTCTTCACGCCCTTTGGTATGCTTCCTAACTTCCCTCCGATCCCATTAGGTTTCCTACCTCCAAGTCTGAATGCTTTCGGCTGCCAACCAAATTACTCTCCACCGCATTCAAGAAAACTTAATTACTGTGTAGAAGATGAGGCCCCACGACCAAATAAGGATGGTAATTACCCATGTCGGGGTTGCAAAGACTGCTTCAAGGACCTATCCAGCTTGAAACATCATTGTGAAAGCGTGCACGTACAATCTCTGCATCGGTGTTCTGTCAGTGGCTGTAACGCTGCGTTCTTTTCAAGAACTAAGAGGAACATGCATTATGAATCTCATGTTGCCCGCAGACAGAATGGTAGGATCCACCTCAACCCCTCGTGACCTGAATAGTACTAGACTGTGTAATCGAATCTCCAGTGCATTTGTGATTTAATTTAGTATTACCAAATAGTGTTATAAGGCAAGACAATTCCAGTACCTTTTTATTCTCATTAGAATGAGGTGTGGTGTAGAAAAATTGGCCCAGCCTATTGTGAGGTGTCAGTGGAGTCCGAACTCTTTGCAATGTATATATTAATATAGTTTTCGCTTAAACTTTTCCATGTGTTGTAGCATAGATAATAGTTAATTGTAATTCAACATTCCATAGTAATAAATCGTGCAATAAAATGTAAATAAATAATAGTGTGTAATGTACAAAGTTTTGGCTGATGTATTTAGAGAATTGATGATGAATGTTTATGTACTTACAATTTCGTATACCTACTTACATAGTTGTGAAAATTTAAAATGTTTCCGTCTAATTTACTGTGTTTGGTCTCTTAGCACAAATGGGATTATTTTAACGAGCTTTGAAACTGTTAAATTTAAAATTAATGCACATGCATTTATCAGTATAATTCTGTTTTTTAATAACTATCGAAATCGTCTTTTACATCTTAAAATTATCTATCTATATTCGAAACTCGTTACAAATAATCCTACAACTACTGTAGAATAATCATTTGATCATATCTCCTAATATTTTGGTGCTAAAATATGACAAATTATTATTTTGATTTCATTACTGTACATTTCTTGGTGTTTCTCAATCAGATCTACGTGTAATGTGAGATATTAGAAAACCTTAAATTGTATAAGTACCAAAAAGTATTAAAAACTTAATTGTTAAGATTGTATTATATAAATAAAACATATATACTTCCTTTTTGCCAAACGATAATAAGTATGTAATAAAAAAGTTTGGAAAAATTTATTCAGTTTTTTGCTTTTACCCCTTTTAGCATTAAAAACACATAGAAGATGCATTTTTCACCAAAATGCCGCGACTAGACAGTTTAGGATACCTTATTTGTCCGTGGGTATCGTAAGATACGACTGAAGTATTTTGTCACAAAGATGGACAATAATGTCCTCTTGTTAACCAGTAATTATGATACATACTGGGATTGACAACCGTTTCTAACATAGCGGTTTTAAAGCCTTTTTTTTTCATTCAAAATATGTAGTTAGATCACTCTATAGAACGGGTTGGCAGTTGGAAAGTGATCGCAGATGTAATCGATAGTCGCAGTAGTGTATTCTATGCAATATCCACAAACGGAGAAATTAGAGTCTATCTATACGTAGTTATCCAGTTGGTCTGTGAAAACTGGATAATCTAAAGTCAATAAAATCTGGGCATGGCCTATAATAACTGGGCAATTGATCTATAAAAATTATTGCTTTATGAAAACTGAGCAAAAACCTTAAAGCTTTACTTACAGCCAGTTTTAGAGACTACTCTATTCTTAACACAACCAACAATGGACACAATGCATGGCCCTGTTCGTCTTTACACATGTATGGATTATCGAGATCGAACGAACCAAAACGATTGAACCTAAAGGATTGCAATTCCACGGGCTAGGTCGTTTAAATTCGGTATAAATTATGTGTTTCTAATATTTCTCAAAAAATAACCAAATTATTTAAACTTAAAGAAAATTCGGTATAATTTGTGAGCTCCTTTTATATTTGTTTTCCTTTTTTATACCATCCTTTTGTTTTTTTTTTCAAATTTAAAACTTTAGGTACGTGTTAGTTTTTTTTTATTTCAAACACTACAAATATGCCACAAGCCCGTAATGGTAGAGGCACACTGATTACTATTTAAATCAATACTAGATATAAATATATCAATATTAGTGTCTACCCAGCCGAAATCTGCTTACTTAAGTAAGATTTAATTCCAGTAGGAAACCACCAAATCCTTAAGTTAATAACCCCACATTAAGTCATAAATTTTAATAAGTTAATAAGCAAGCAACCGAAATTAAGGACGCCATATTGCTAAACTATGCTGCAGATAATAAATATAGGCAAAGAACATCTCGCAAACAGCCTGGAGCTAAAAAAGTTAAAATTCCAGAAGCCGAACAACACTAATTTGCGTGATTTATGAATTTCAAATAAGGAATACCGATTTTATGCGTTTCTGAACACAATTTGAACGAGAAAGGGTTATTTTAAATTAAGGGGAATATTAAGACGGAATATTTAAAGGAAGAAATAATTAGAAGTATTTCTTAATATTATTTTAAGACTGTTAGCTTAAATAAGTATACTGTGTAAAAATGTTCTTGTTTGAAAATAAAAATTGAAGTATTTTACGCAAATTGGCCTGAATTGATTGAGTCAACGTCAAATGTTAATAGATCAATGCGTCAAATGATAACTTACAGTGTTTCTTACTTTTACATGTTCCTATATTATCTGTTACTTTTACTAAGATCCTGTTTGGTACTTTTAATTAAAAAAAAAATTATTAATAGTTAATTATATAATAGGAATAGGACTGTTCCTAGGGACTATTTCATACACACTTTTTTCTTTAAATCAAAATGATTATTGACGGTCCCTAAACGTAGATTTATAAAGATACCTCTACGCAGGTACAGACCTGATAGCTTCAAGTTAGCTTAGACATTACAGGTGCAAGTTCGGTCATCCTATAAGTTCAACTTCTACTTTAGCTTGAATTTAACTAGAGTTACTAACTTTTTAATTAATTGATATAACCTGGTTCTCCTACACATCGGCTGGCTTCCCAATTACTTTGTAAACTACTTTGTTGGACTTTTTATACCTGTACAAGTGGAGTTTGGATGTGGTTTAGTAGAATTTTAATTTTATTTTTATTTATCATTGACATAATCTACTCATTACAATGTTTTTTTTATGAGTGGTATTGCAATATGTGGTTAGCTAGTGACCTCGACAATTGATCATAATTATTCTTGTCTGAGCAACCGGCAGCAGGTTCGTCATGCTCCCTTAGATGTCACTGCTTGCGGTAGCGTCAGGGGTCGGGTTGCCTCCTTCCCTCAAATATGGCGAGGGGGGTAATGGCTGATCTTTGCGTTATGCTCGTGAACGGGTGCTGCTTGTGGTGACTGGTCGTCTTGCTGACCTTGGTTTTGTTTTGTTATTAGTAATTTAACTCGTTGTTTATTTTACTTCAATGGTCCTAGTTTATCATCTGTAACTTCGAATTACGACTACATGTACGGCTATATGTAGGTGGGCACGCCCTTTATTACTGGAGGCTTTTAATATAGGTATAAAGTTCTGCTTACGTTTTTAGTTTTGTATTTTGATTCTGCTTGAGTATAGTTTTCGATTTTTCGATTTTTTTTTCTTCTTTTTTTAAGTATATTGGCGTATGCTAGCTGACTTATAGCAAATAATTAAATTTAATTTAATGTTTGTGTTGCGTAATGTACTTGCATGTAATTTGCACAGTGTGTAAGTGTAAAGAATATATATATATTTTTTTTAATTTAACTGAACAGACAGCTGTGCTGCTGAGGAGTTTGTTGCGCCACTTCTTCTCCTCAGCTAAAGCACTAGGAAGTGGTGAAGGGCGGGCGTTTTGGGGGACTGTCTTATGTAATTTTAACGTTCGGAAAGTGCTGATTCTCAGCCTAGTTTGAATAAATGACTTTTGATTTTGATTTTTGATGGTCCAGGAAAACATCGTGAGGAAAAGGGCACGTCCTAGAACCAAAAATTCGAAGACATGTGATATCTACCAACCCGCACTGAGCCCGTGTGGTATACGTATATTATAGCCAACTCCCTCTCAAAGAGAGGAGACTTGTGTATCCCAACAGTGGGAACATTATTGGCTGATTATGCTTAGGTACCTATGCCAGTAGATGCGACCAACGACTTGACTGTGATGACATTTATTGCTATACAGAAAAAGTTTTTAAGCAGTGCTCAAGTTCTCACAGGGTGTTCTACCTATGAATATAGTACCTACTGTACTGTAGGACCAACACTGAAAACACGAAAAAAAATAATCAGCTGTTTCATACAAATGTTCAATACGTACCTACTCGACCAAAATGTATGAAACAGCAGATTTTTTTTTTCGTAATTTCAGAGTTGGTCCCATAGTGAAAGATGTTCATATTTGTGGGTGTGAAAATTTGAGCACTGCTTAAAATCTTTTCCTGTATATCTTTATGAGAAGGATTTTCTTATCTTGTTAAATTAGACTTTTATAATTACCTAATAAATAGGTCAGTTTTTGGTAGATACCTACTTACTCTATTTCTTTAATGACAAGACAAGTTTCACAGTAGACAGGTATACTTATATTGTTGCAATGATGTAAGTAAAACATGGAATGGTAGGTATGAAACCCTTAAAACTGTTTTTTACTATCTATTTAACATCCCAAAAAAAAGATCTTTCTAAAGTTTCAAAGAAGAGTTATTTTTGTTAGCTTTTAGACCTAGGTCCTATTCATCAACAAGTCAAAATTATTCATTTTATACGATGTTAAATACCTATTATGAAAAAAATAAGTACTTAGGTCATCAATCATCATAAATAAAGCAGTACCTACCTAAACAATACCCCACCATTAAACGAAAAAAAAAACTAAACTATCCACAAAATAAAAACAAAAGAACATTCAACTTCTATCGCTTTCCTCACCCTACCGCGTCACATCGGCGTCACGTAGACATTTGACATTTGCTTGTCACGCGTGACATTTACTGTGACGTCATTCACGCGACACGTCAGCGTGACATCGCGTGCGGCGTCCGTTAATTTTTAAACTTTCTATTATCGCACGTTATTAGGGGAAAGTAGGGAACTTACAAATTGATTTTCTTTTTGTTTATAGCTTCTGTTAGGGGTAAACATTTGGGTAGTGATACAGGTAAATGTTGGGAAGATAATTAATTGTGTGAGTTGTCAGTTACTGTACCTCCTGGTGTACCGATAATGTCATTGTTCTGAGCATGGTGTATTTAATTAGTTGCTCAGGGTCCTTATTATGAACTATTAACGCCATCATGATTCCGTTGCGAAAAAGGGATGGTGCAGGTACATAGGTCATGTACAGCTCCGTCTCTGGCACTGGAAAAATTATGGCATTTATTGTTCTTAATACGGCCCCAGTTAGGTGAAAAGTGAAAATTATACTGACTTCCACTTTAGAGGAACTGTCTAAATCCACTACCAAAATTCACGAATCCAATAAGGGCAGGGTTACTTAGCCTACTGAGATTAGAATAACTCATGCTTGCTCTTTACATCTGTTACTTCATTCAATGTCAACTCTCCATTCATAAATACCAATACATTGTTCACTGAATTATCTAACGAAAATGCTCTACGCTTATTAATTAAACAGTGGAAATAAAAAGGTGCATAATGTGCAGCTACCTCGCGATCCAAACAATACGCACACAAAAGTCTCCCACACACAAGGCTAGTCCGCTCTCATTTACATAATCAAGTCTCATCAGCCACATTTGCATCCGAAACGCAACGTGAATTAAATTCAAAATAATAACATTTCACGTACTAAATAATCCTTAATACCATCCATATAGAGTTTAAAATTGAAATTTCCAATGTAGTTGTAGCTGGCAACGCAGTGGTCTGTGGTTGGCGCATACGAAATTCGAACGTCCCGCTTGTCAGCAATTTGTTTTGAAGAGAGAACACTTCTAATTCGCAAAAAGAACGAGCGTTCTATGTTTAAAAAGTATCGTCACGCGAGCTAGGTTAGGCAGAGTATACACTGTAGCGTGATTATTCGATTGAAATAAATATATATTTTTATTAGAAACAACTTCTTGAGAGGTAAAAGTTCTTTCTTAGGTAGCAGTTACATCAATCAATCGTCTCAAAAGCAAACAACTGTCTGTCACAGAGTCAAATCTGTAGCTGTGTAGGTATGTATCAATGTAGGTAAATACATAACTGGAAAACTTAGAATTTTCCAAGGTATCTATGGTTTTATACTTATCTTCAAAATATCGATTTCTCTTATCAGACTTTCTTCACTTGAACTGTAAACTAGTTTGTAAAAAAGGATGTAAAAAAAATAAGATAATTGTGAATAGTGGCAGATACGAATTTAGCTAAGTTATTTCATTGCCAAAGTTGAATGATAAATGCAAAAGTTTCTTGATCAACGCTTCATTTCACTGACTGGCTTTTTAGCCCGAGTACCTACGTAACTACTCAGCGAAAAATTAACTTTCAGAAAGAAATACCTTTAGCAGGTATAACTCAAAGAACTGGTTTCATTATTCAGAGTAATTTATTCAGTCTAGCACAATGTTCTTTGGAACAGATACAAGTTTTCTTTCAAGTCCAGTAAAAAAAAGATAAATAAGTAATTATTATAGACTTTTTAATCAAAGTTGTGCGTCTTTGACATAGCTCTACTAAGAGGGTCAATCGGGTCATATTAAAATGTTATTTTATCAAGCCCACAATAAAAATGAGTATTGACAGATCTATAGGTATTTCCCTAACTCTTTTTTTTACTGTAGGTGAATGCTCCGGTGAGGGATCGCCTTAATAACTACATAAGTAGGTGCTACTAATTCGTAGATGAACACTTCCTGAAAAACATCTATAGGTCTCTCTTTACCATAAGTTAAAGGTTTCTTCTCGGCTTAGATCGAAAACCATAGGCGGCCTCTGTAGAAGTTCTCATTAGACTATTATGAACGCACCTTTACGAGTTCCAAATTTGAATTTGAAAAGTTCGAAACGGTGCCTTTCTAGAGCGTTTTTTTTTTGTGTCGTTAATGAGACTGGCTTCTAAGGGAGCCAGCAATGTTATTATGGACAGATATACTTAGTATTTGTAGGTAGGTAATATTACTTATTACGTTTATAAGTAGTATGTACTACAAGATTAGTGCGTAATATCCTATACTACCTATTAAATGAGCAATACCTATTTGTAATCACGTCCTCGAAAACGGCTCTAACGATTTCAATGAAAGTTGCAATATAGGGGTTTACGGGAGAGAAAAATCGGTCGAGCTAGGTCTCATATCTGAGAAAATTCGTTTTCTCTATTTTCATCAGAGCAGAGCTTGGTCGAGCAGGTACCTACCTACTTTTTATAATTTAAAATATTTTTGATTTTTAAAGTGCGTAAATGTTTTCATTATTTTCGTTCATTGAGACGTTTGACCTACTTATCTAAAAACTTAGATAGGTACCTATGTTGAAATAAGTACCAACTCATAAGTTTCTAGGTAGGTAGAGGTACCTAAATACTTTACAAGTAAATAAGTAGGTACTTATCAATTTTTATAAAATTAATTTCGGCCCAACGACTACACGCACCATCGAAACGATCGTGAAGGAAGAAGTAAGAAATAAAATGTTGAAAGCACAAGACAATGCGAAACATGTCGTGCAAACCAAAAACCATAAAGTTCGGTGCAGTTTTCGGATACCTACACGACCAAAATTTCTCATTGTCTATGGTAACAAGAACAAGATCACGCGAGCTTTAGCCCCGGGCCATGTATCGAAACAATAGAATCGGACTGGCCAAATTTTGAATATGGAAGCATCGCTGCGGGCCAGCCACGTCGCCATATTGCACGCGATCCCGACAGCAAAAATTAAAATAATTTAATTTTAATTTTAATCATAGATGTATTGTTCCTGCTAAAGAATTAAGAAATGATAGACAATTTGCAACTAGAAAATTACTATGGAAGTGATTCGGCAGTCTGACATTATCTTTGAGTCTGAAAGACAGACAGGCAAATCGTAATTGATGCCTACTGATTCTAGCCTTCTTCAAGAGCTATTAAGTTAGTACATATTTGAAATTAGAATAGAATAGATGCGTCGAAATAAATAGCTACCGATCTATCATGACTTCATGAGTCTGTATAATTGTGTCTTAAGTTGTTCTGGTAGAAAAAATCCTTAAGTACCTTCGTGATTCATTAAGATGATAAATGGGAGCACAGACACAATACTTAAGTACACTGTTTCACCTGCACCTCCGATAAAAACGCAGTCCGTTTGATTTAAATCTACGAATAATAGATTCAAGTTCTGTTCCTGTAGTGTAGGTAATCTGGATTGTGCACTGAAACAGGCCTTTAGATTGGTAAAAGTACCCATTTAAATTCAACGAAATAAGTCATTTAAATAAAATGCGACGAATTTGTTGCACGTGCAGAAATCCAAAATATTCTACCAATTTTAAATCAAAATATTTAAATATATTTAAGGACTTTAAGTACATTTTATCCTTAGGGGTTGACAGACTGTGAGAACTCATTTTCGTGACTCCAAATTCAAATGAGACGATTCGTGATCTACCATTTTCGAACGCTTACCGAAATTCGAATTCCAAATTTAAAATTGCAACAACGCGATTGGGCTGATGAATAACTTCTGTGCATTACTTAACGCAAAGGTATTTTGATAATTCCAATAATTTCACGACTGGTAGGTATGAATAAATTATTTATCTTTATCCAAATGGCTTCTAAATAAAGATAAATACTAATAAAAAAACCTACCTACTTAAGAGGAAAGAGGAAAGTGACACCGGTGACTGAAAAGTTGTGCGGAAATCGGTTGTCATGGTATTGGCATGTGATGCGGAGGAATGAGGAAAATGTCGTGATGAAAGTTTTGAGTATAAATGTCGATGGCTATAAGAGTAAGTACTACCTATATACGTTAGGGAAGATCAAATAAACGATGGATGGACTGTGTGAAAGATGATATATGGGTAGAAAGGGAGTAACTACCGAGATGACGACTAATAGAGAAGTATGGAAGAAAAAGACATGTTGCGCCGACCCTAAATAAATTGGACAAAAAAAAATAAAGGGCAGGAGAATGATGATGTTCCAAATGGCTTTTAGGTACCTACCTACCTACAATTTACAAGATTAAATCAATCTGCACGGAAAAAAAAAATTGTTTTAAATTAAGAATATTTCACTTGGTCAAGACATTGCGTGATTCATATATGGGGAAAACATTATATTCTTAAAATTAGTAAATATTTGTCTTGTTATTAATTTTTCTTCCAAGTATATATACTCACTAACCAAGGCAATATCCTATTCTTGCAATGAGAAAGCTACGTTTTCTTTGCCTAAGTAAGTATATTTTTTTTAAGTCTAGAATATTAAATTCTCAAATTTAAGACAATTATGTCTTAAATCTAGATTGTACTCCTCGAAGTTCTCCGATTACTCCTCCGACTATGAAGAGCAATATCTCATAGCAAGAATATATTTATTAGACAAGAAATGTCATTGTTTCTGATCAAGAATATATCTATTGGTCAAGAATTTCCGTGATTCATATATGGGGAAAACAATAAATGGTTGTACCAAAACACAACTATTCTCAATGCTAGTAAATAAATAGTTAAGTCAAGATATTTGTCTTCCTTCTAGAATTTACATACTTGTGATTAAACAATATATTTGAGAATAATGCTTTTCTCAGTTGAACACTTTGTCAAACGGATCCCGGAGTTTTCTTACAAGAAAATAAATTCTCAGTATGAAAAATAAATGACTTGTAAGAAGAAAGGTATTTACTTATCTGTATGCTACGGCATATTTCAGTGAAGCAGCTTTAACTCTTGCATCAATTAATTCTATTTTCACACTGAGAACAATTTATCTCTAATGAAAAATATGAACAATCTTAGTTACTAGTAGATGCTCTTCAGTGAAGAAGTTTAAGCTACTAGTTCAATAACAATAAGTTATTCTCTGGAGATCACGTTGTTTTAAAAAGATAGTCTGAATGTTCTTAGTTCATTAATCATGCGTTTTTAGTGAAGAAGTTTTATTTCTTAGTTTAATAATTTAATCGAATTTAAACGGAGATCACGTTGTATAAAAAGAATAATATCAATGTTCTTAGTTCAATATTTATGCGTATTTCAGTGAAGGAGCCCAGTTCTTAATTCAAAAACAATAAGCAATTGATACGGAGATCAGATTGTCTCCAACCAATAATGTTAATATTGTTGATTTAAGAACGTGCAGGACTGCAGGTACTTAACTGAAGAAGTTTTAGTTCTTGATCTAATTCATTGTATGTTTCATACGGAGATCAGAAATCTCTCAATAATAAAGTATTTTACTGTAAGAATTTTCATTTCTTAATTCAAATCATAGCATGTTTCATACGAAGGTCAGATTGTCTTATTTGAATAATTACAATAGTTTTGGTTCAATGGTTAAAATGCGTTTCAGTAATTTTTTTTCAGTTCATCGTTCGATTTATTCAAGTTAAAGTTTAGTCAGAATGTAATTAAACAAAATGTTCACATTCTGACTAAACTTTAGCTTGAATAAATCGAACGATGAACTGAAAAATATTGACTGAAACGCATCTTAAGCATTGAACCAAGACTATTGTCAAATAAGACAATCTTAACTCCGTATTTAACAAAGCACTTGAATCTGTACATAGAACTGAAACGGCTTCACTAAAATACCATGATTATTGAGTACCATTTGAAACATTAAATGAACAAGAAAAAGTACTAAAACTCACAGAATTTCGAGTCTGATCTTTCAATCTGATCTCCGCGTGCCATTTCATGCCTGAAAATAGAGGTAGGTAAATAAGTGGGAGATACTCAAATTAATAATAGATAAAATAATACAATGGATTTAATTGTATGAAATCATTTATTAAAGAATAAACTTCCTAAAACAAAAGTATTGATCATTTTATTTAAATATATTCTAGGTATTAATCATATTACCTAATAATGTTATTACTGTGAATATTACTTAAGGGGGCATCGCAAACTATTGCTTACATTAGCTGCCTAGCTGCACTCGTGAGAAGTATAGATTAGCGCCGCCCTTTAAGATTTGTTTCTTTATTGGACCTATACCATCAGAACCTTATACCCAATAATACCTAGTAGTTCAATAATTATCATCTTAAATACAATACTTAATATCTTGATAATATCGCTTTATCATGATCATTCTTAATCCTAAGGCGCTGGCAACCCGCCTACTATCACATTTTTATTGTCATACAAAATAATATTAATTGTCAAATCCTATCATTTTCATCTGAAATATCTTAATTTGTGTCATGCTTCGCAGCAGAACCACTTTGGCTATATTATGTAAAAATTACAGGATAAAATGTAGAGAATGTCTATATTTTTGTAGCTTAATATAAAAAAAATTTGTATATTGTTAGTTTCTTGGAAAATACCAATTCAATGTGGTCATGCTACAGAGCATACTCTCCAGCAGAGCCACTTTAAAAATAACGGTTATTTCACGCTGATTATGCACAGGTCATAATATAAACAAATGTATAATTATTGTATATCAAGATAACACTTTGTTTGCTGTGTAGAGCCTTGTCTTTTACTTCATCAATTTTCGTTTGTATATCGCCAGGATTCTGAAAATAATAGCAAACACATAAAAATTGCAAAATTGATGAACAAAGCACGCGTGTTTACTACTAATATTATAAATGGGAAAGCTTGTGATTGAATCTGATCTAAAAATTTGGATGAAATTTGGTATGAATGTAAATTATACCCTGGTTAACAGATGTTACTCTTTATTCAGGAAAAAACCAAAACATACCATCAAATTACGTAACCGCGAGTGAGCCCGCGAGGTATAGATATTAAATACCATACATGCAACTAAATAAAATAGTACCCTAATATATTTACCTGGACGTAAATTATGCAGTTTTCGACGCATTCTAATGTGGAAAATTTTCTGCGCTTGTTCAGTCTTCCTCTCGGGGGAATCAGGTAGGACAACAGTTTTATTTGATCTGGCACTTTTAAATCTGAAATGTATAAAACAGTTGATTTATTTTGAAGTAAGTATCTACTATGCGAGCGGAGCCACGGGCGGATGCTAGTAACGTAAATAATATAAATAAGAATAGTGACGGTGACGGTGAAGGTAAACCTAATAAATGAAAGTTAAACTGTTTATTACCATCATCAGGCTGCTCTTGAATACTTTCATATAAAGTACTCAATGTGTCATCTTTTGATTCTCCAAATTTGAGGCTGATGATTTTATTAATAAACCATTTCCAATTCCTGAAAAAGCATGTTGATCTTTCAGGATACAGTCTTTCAAAGTCCAGGTTTATCTAGAAACAAAAATTGGTTATCTGTAAACATTTAATTCTGTAAACAATTTTTTAGAAAAGTATCTGGCATGCTGGTGTTGGACCAATCTAGTTACAGCCAACATAACAATAATATCTATAAAAATATTTGTGGGCAATCCACACAACACTATCTACTATCTAGCCCTAAATTCCACAAGTAAATGTAGATTCAAATTGGATAATGAAAAGTGTAACATCGAACAGCTGTCTACCGCTTCGCATAACTACCTACTACCAGCCTATGATTTATTTGGGAACCCATAATCGAATAGGTAGGTACATTGAGTTTTAATTATAAATCTATGGGTAGGTAGGTAAAACCAGTAAGATTCTTTTTGCTCACAACATGGCGCCTAGCCGGCCCCGGTGCCGTCATTCATCGTGTGTTAGTCGATCTTTAAAATGCAATAACTTAATTAGATGTATTTCCAATAATTAAACACTTACCTTAGCACACAACACAATCTCCAACAACGCAAAAGAATCACTCGACAGAATCACCACGAACTGACACTTGCAGAAGACGTAACGTAATGCGGTGCACTGCACATCCAAGTCCAAAATAAAAAGGGTGTTGCCTGCTACGAAATGTTATTTACCAAAATAAGGCCGAATCTGTCACGCCTCCACTATTTTTCCTGACATTGACTTACTACGAAATTAATCACTAAGCATACATTAAACCTATTTCACGGTGTCTGAGTAACGTTAATCATACTCTCACTTTATGTTTGCATGTCTCAAATAGAGAAGGATAATGTTTTTGACGGACAGAAAGGACAAAAGTTGAAAAAGAAACGTGTCCAGAGACTTCTATAATATACAGGGTGGGTAAGAAATCGTGGATCAAACGAAATAGGGTGATAGTTGGGGTTGACAGGATAATTTTTGATGATAATTTTTTTTTACAGTAATGTTCTAAAGTTACAAAAATGTTTTTTTTTTAAAGTAAATACCAAAGATTGTAATAAATAGGTCGTTTAGTTGCTTATTACCACAAAAGTGATTTTATGACAGTGGGTACGATGATTTATGAGTATTGACACATTTTATTTTTCACATTTTCACATTTTAACCTAATGGAAATCAAATCAAATAGTTTTTATATTATTTAAGTTCATTACAACCAAACGGAACGAATGGCTTTTGTACCTACTTTATTTCATACACTACTAATGAATCGAACATCGTGCCTATAAAAACAGATTGGTATAGACATACTCCCAAAAATTGGGGAAACAATTTGTGAAATTGCAACACTCGTTCCTTTTCGTTGACGACAGTTGTGACGTAGGTAGGTAGGTAGCACATTTTCAAAAAACGCGAATTTGGTTTAAGAATAACGAGTCTTAAATCAAATTCTTGATTCTTGAAAGATGTAGGTAATAATTAGTGGTCGTCCAGTTGTCGAAATTCGACCCTATTTAATTTAAATTTTAAGTTTGAACATGGTTCTATTGTCACAGATTTCGCTTTTCGATTTTTTTTGTAAGGTACTTACCATAACTTATAAAAAATGTTACATTTTGCACTCCTTCTCTTTATAAACTTTAAGTGTGCGAAATTCATACTCCTCCGTCCAATGATATTATATCCTCCGTCCCCGCAATTTTCGTAAAAAGGGGTAGGTACCTACTTAACTAAGCAAATCTTTTGCTTCACGTAGGTATTAATTATAAATTAGAAGTCTTATATTAGTTTGTTGTCTTTCCTACGACTTGTACTTATAAAATTTCGACAATATTACAGGGAATAAAATGAGGGTTTATTAGAAACTTTAATACCTATTTCCTTTGTCTCCATAAGTACCTAAATACCTTTATAATAAAGTTTTGGTCAGCAATCAGCCTTCACATTTAATTATCATTTTTAAATGTTATAAAATTAAATAGGTAGGTAGGAGTTACCAACATACCTTAGGTAGCACTGCCATAGCAATAAATATTAAGTACGTAGGCTGTACATAATTTCAGATGTTTATGTAGGCCTAGCTGGTACCTAATTCTTTAAAATATATATATATATATATATAATATATTCTTCGGAATAGGGAAGGGAATACCTACCTACCTAATCTATTAGGGTTTTTCGGTCCGTCCATTTGTCACAAATGTTACTCTCTAAAAATAGGTAATTATGTAGATAGGCAGTGTAATAGTTCTATGTAGGATATTTATAGATATAGGTACTTGTACTTGCACGTTATTGTAAAAATATTATTTTTAAATAAAAATAAGTAAGCATGTACCTTTTGACGTAGGTACCTACATAGTACTATTAATCCTTCCTTACCTAATAGGTAGATAAAAAACTTTAGTAAAGCTGAAGCAACCTAAATACTCGTAGTGTTTATTATTTTTATCCTTACATCATGTAGGTACCTAATTTATAGAAAGTAATCAGCCTATCTATACATTTAGCTCGTAAATTAATTAAATCTTTTATTGCGTATAATCCTAGGTAATTATTATGGAATAGTATTGGGAATAGTAGGTTCTCATCGGTGTACCCATGGGGAGGGCAGCTGCCCCCGCCATTTTTTTAAAGATGGGAAATCATCAAATAACTCCTTCCGCCCTGGCCGGAGTGGAAGGGAGTGTCAGACTCTTACTGACTAAAACCCATCCGTGTTCCTTCAAGTGCCCTTGACGTTCCAAGGCCGCGGTGACTCTTACCGCAACAGCTGCCCTCTGGATTGGGAGTGTTATGAAGATTCAAATGACGTTTTTGCGACCCACGGTACTCGTATTTCGAAAAAAATACGAGTGGTACGCCCAGCTCGAAAACACTCAAACCGCTATACAGCCTATCGAATGACGTTGTCGTGAACACGCTGATTCGAAAAACTGTTTGAATGGTTACTACGCTAAGTAGTCTTAAGTAGTAGGTCTTAAGTACGAAAATCTTGGTATCGAAATCCACTGTTGCGAATAGGATAATTCCAATCTGAATTTGTCTGACTTTGTCAAATAGTTTTTCGAATCAGCGTGTTCGCGACAACGTCATTCGATAGGCTGTATAGCGGTTTTCGACTCAATGTGTTATAAACAATGATTCTTAGGTCAATGCAACTATTTACTTAACCAGAAACAAACTTTTCTTATACTGAACATATATTTTCTTACCAAAAAACGTTAGAAAATCTTATTTTAAAACAATTTAGATTCCTAGCTCAACACCGTAACTTATTTCCACAAAACAAGAATGTCTTGTTCGAAAACATTTGACTATCTTTACTTGAATAATTTAGATTCTTACGTCAATACAACTATTTACTTACCCAAAAACAATGTTTTCTCAAACCAAGCATATATGTTCTTACTAAAACACGTCAGTATCTTATTTTGAGACAATTTACATTCCTAGTTCAACACCATAACTTCTTTCCACAAAACAAGAATGTCTTGTTCGAAAACATTTGACTGCCTTCACTTGAATAATTTAGATTATTACGTCAATACAACTATTAACTTACCCAAAAACAATTTTTTCTCAAACCAAGCATATAATTATGTTCTTACTAAAACACGTTAGTATATTTTATTTTGAAACAATTTACATTCCTAGTTCAAAAAACAAGAATGTCTGTCGAAAACATTTGACTACCTTTACGTGAAAAATTTAGATTCTTACGTCAATACAACTATTTACTTACCCAAAAACATTTTTTTCTCAAACCAAACATATACTTTCTTACTAAAACACGTTAGTATATCTTATTTTGAAACAATTTAGACTCTAGTTCAACACCATAACTTATTTCCACAAAACAAAAATGTCTTGTTCGAAAACATTTGACTGCCTTTACTTGAATAATTTAGATTCTTACGTCAATGCAACTATATACTTACCCAAAACACAAACTCTTCTTAAACCAAACATTTATTGTATTATTATAAAATGTAAGTCTTTCTTATTTCGAATCATTTCAGATTCTTCTTTCAAATCCGTTATTTTCTCACATTAAATGTTTTCTTCTTAGAACAAAAAAATATTTTTCTCCATCGAAAACGTTCCTGCTTTCTGATTATGAGAATCGTCAATACTTCTATGAAGAGTATAAAACTTTTGTCACAATAATATTATTGTTGAACGAATTTACACATTTTCTTGAACCAATAATTTATTTTTATTCTTGGCCCTAATCTCCGAGCTTCTTAAGCTAAATCCTTTTATATTCAGAGTAAGAATTCTTAATGAATTGTTTCAAAATGCAAATGTATT
This sequence comes from Dicycla oo, assembly GCA_948252095.1. Taxonomy (NCBI): domain Eukaryota; kingdom Metazoa; phylum Arthropoda; class Insecta; order Lepidoptera; family Noctuidae; genus Dicycla; species Dicycla oo. Next base: position 20,407,056 of record OX411726.1, on the reverse strand, counting down.
TTACAGTCAAGAGTAAATATCGTCTTGATCCAAAAAAATATTCTTGATGTAAATAAATAAATGAAGAATAATATTATATATCTAGAAGAATTCCACTTTATTTTATTCAAGATATTATTGTTACTTTGAGTAAATATATGCTTGAGATTAAACAATATACTTGAGAATAAGTTTATTCTTGAATGAAAACTTTGCCAGACCCCATTTTTTTCCGTGTGCCTAGCCTTTTCCCAACTATGTTGAGGTCGGCTTCCAGTCTAACCGGATGCAACTGAATACCAGTATTTTACATGGAGTGACTGCCTCTGACCTCCACAACACAGTTATTGGGTAATACGATACCCCTTGGTAAGACTGGTTGTCAGACTTTCGGGCTTCTGACGACCTGTAACGACTGCCAAAGATCCACGACTGACAGCCGGGACCAACGGCTTAACGTGCTTTTCGAGGCACGGAGGAGTCTCGGTATGTAAAGATGGACACCCATCTACGGACCAACTCCGGCAAGCGTAGCTTAACCTGATGGATCGACCCGTGCGGCTGTTATTACTTAGCCACGAGCTCCTCCATTAAATGGATGTAGGCAATTTACGCATCAACGTTACAAAATTAGTGTTTGCTTTTTGTCGATATAGGTAGGTATAATCAAATTTTTTAAAACATCAAACAGTTAAAAGTTAATGAAAAAGTTATTATTAACCATTTCCAAAAATCATCCACGTTATATGAACTTATTCACCAGTTATCTCAAAATTCCAGTATAATGATATTAAGAGTACAAACCACGGGGAAGATACCCTCATCCAATCAGCCATCCAACGAGGCTTTGAGGGTTGAATAAGTAGATAAGTAGGTACCTACAATACCTAAATAAACTATGTGGGTAGGTAAGTTATCTAATTTAAGCACAGCTAAACAAAAGCACACACACAAATAAAAATTGATGGACTATCGTGGAGTCATCTAAAGGAGGCGGTGCAATGTAGGGGACGTGGTGACTGCTGCTCTTGGAGGATTTAGTTTTAGGATTTAGTTTACATCAGTAAACCTTGGCAATACCAACAACAAATCTAAATAAAACAGCTCCAACAACAGTACAGTACTTATTTTAAATAAGTAGGTACATACTTCAGGTAGGTATAGATACTCTTACACAGGGTGTGTCGTAAATAGTGGTCCAACATTAAGGTGACGACACACCGTATATTCAGCTCTCACATACCACAATTTGCACTATTTTTTTTCCTCTCAGAATACAATTTTATTTTTAAGTTGACAACTTGCTCTTGTACATTTTTTTTTTCATTTGCACGTGCGTATTTTATAATTATAAAAAAAAATAATTAAAAAACAATATAATTTATAGAAAATACCTACTTAGTAAAGCAAGATGTTAATTTTCAAATAATAATATTCAAATATTTTATTCTGAGACTGGAAAAAATGATATCTGAATAGGTATACGGTGTATCGACACCCCTAGGTACCATATTGATTTACAAAATTGCCGAGCATTTTGTAGCCGCTTACGAGCCTAAGAGAATAAAAAAACTAAAATTTCAAAAATCTTCCAGTACCATGTCAAAGCCTTAGGCTCTGCCTACCAAAATGACATAGCGTGGACTTAAGTACCTTAGTAGCCAGTCTGTCCTTCAGCAACAACATGTCATTGAAGCCTGCAGCGCCACCATTCAAATTCAGAATAAAGATTAGCTACCTGCACTTCAAAATACTTGCACGGAAGCTAAAAGCGAGAATTTTGAATTTCGAATTAATTTCGATCGACAGAAGCTCGTGCCGATAAACCTAAATTGTTCTAAATTCGATTGTTAGAGGCACGCTTCAAAAAGAACACGCAACTGATTTATTTGAAAACAAAAGAAGATGGCGTCTGCGAATTAAGGAATTAGTTTGGATATTCCGTGACTTCTGTGTTAATCGTTATTAACATAATGTGATAATGATATTGGTCAAACATGATCAGGTAACCGATTCTTTTGGTATTTTTTTTTCGAAATTAGGTAACAATTTGCGTAGGTAACCTTCGTGCGAAAAACTGATTAGGTTACCTACTATAATATAGTACTATATATGTGTAATTATATATGTCGTAGCCAGTTCTTAGAATTGATCGTTTCATGAAGTGTTCGGTCATTTCATGAAATGGCCAGCTGAAATTAACCATATCGTTTAAACGACAACGTTTAATGATACGTCAGTCGACGTTTGGCCATATCATTAATGTAGGGTATCTGTCGTGTTCAGATCATAGAAATGGCCATACCTATCATGACGAAAGCAATCTATTTATCGACATTCCCATCTGACCACTGGGCAAATCGCAAAGTAGTTGCATTTCACGCCGCTAGTGGTACTCCGAACAAATGGGTTAGGTTAGGTTAGATCTGTGACCAACCGCGCGGGTGAGTGAGCGCTACATCCACGTCGTCGGTCGCAGTTACTCGGCTTTTTAGTAGGTATTTTTAGGACCGAAGCACAACAAAATCAAAGCGACATCAACGCCTCTACCGGTGGATAATCTAACTATGATAAGATATGAACACTAATGTTGGCCACATCATGAAAAAGCTGCGCGTTTAGTTGCCCATATCGAGAAACGATTTCTTACCAATTATCTGCCCAAACCACATCATGATGTGGCCAATAGACATTGAAACATGTCATGAAATTCTCCAGCATTTCATGAAGTGAGCAAATCTGCTATAAGGCCACGACATATACCTACTTATACTATATAGTAGCCATAAATGGAAATTAGTCCCATAATAATCTAAAACTATTACCTACTCATTTAAGTCCAATTTTGCAGAAACTATGTTGGCAGTCTAAATACTACCCATGTAGTTACATAAAATGGGCCTCATATAGCAATATACCTGAATTACCGGAGTCTAATACCTTGTTACGGTATCGTAATAGACATTAAACATGTTGGTCGTGGCTCTCTAATTAGGATCAGTAGTTACCGGTATAACACCGTGGTATTAAATTAGTTACGCAATAGGTTCGCTTGACATTTCGATAGACCCTTTATATGGCCAGGTGTAATTATTTTGATGTATTACCGACCACAGGCTACGAATTTAGTACCTACCTACCTACTTAGTATGTACTTAAGTTGGTATTTACCTACTAATATGCTGGAAAATTAATGTAAGTAATAAAATAAAACTAAAAGTTATATGTAATAAGGTCCACAAGGTTCAATAGAAAAGTAGGTAGGTAGTAAAAATGTCACCACATCACTATACTTGTTCTAAAATTAAAATTTCCACGCCGTGGAAATTGGAGTAGGCGACGTAAACTTTACCTGTCTCTCTTGCACTTAGGACTATTACTGTTTAGCCATCCCTTTCTTATGCGACATGCGACAAACAGTGACATCTAGGTGACGACCAATGACAAAAAGGTGGGCGGCGGCCATTGGCTGAAAGTGTCACATTCATGAAACCCGGTTTGAAATTCGAATGAAGTTTTGTGCGTTAGGTAGGTATAGGTAGAGGTAAATTATTTGTTTTTACAAGCTTTGTTTGTTCTTTTCTTCTCTGATGCCTTCCTAATTTATTTTCGACATAGTAAAACTTAACCTACCTATGTACCTATACCTACCTAATATGTGATTAAATTCCTCTAGCCAGGAATGGGCTTTACCTACCTACCTTTGGTACCTACCTATATCGTTCTAATGCATTTTGTTTAATATCTTGATAGGTAGGTACCTACTACACATATATTATCTCCGTAACGCATCATTAACAAATTATAATTTATTTATTTATTTTATCATTTATGTACCTACACACAGAAAAATACATAATAAAATACATCATTATAATTAGGAGGACAAAGGTAGGTACTTCTTATTTCTTAAGAAATTTCTTCCAGCAGACCTGCGAAAGGAGAAATGAAATAGAAATGTAGACAATAGTGTGTGAGAACAAGAAGAGAAAAATAAGAATATGCGAAGACTTAAACTAAAATATTAACTATACCTACACGTATAACATAAACTTAAATAAATATACATAAAGCTAAAATGTATAAACATAGGTACATATACTATACTTATAATACTCACAGTTGAGAGGAAAAGTAAGTTCCTATGAGTATCTACGTATCTACCTAATTAATTATAAATAGGTAGGTACCTACATATAACCTACCTAGGGTCAGGCATCTAAATATTGAACAGGATAATTAATTGGACTAATGGAAGTGATAGTGTCAAGTGACTTTCATGCTAATCACACTTCTGAGCAGGTTAAGCTAGTCAAGTTTCAAACTAATTGGGTAAGTTGGGTAAAACAATCACTTAATGCCATTATCAATCAAGCAGTTAGGAAGCTATTTGATTTAAAACGTATTAATTTCAAAGCGATAGTCGAGAAAATCACACAAGAAACTGGATAACTTCAAAAGTCACATACATACAACGCGTGGGCGGTCTCGAATAGCTCGTTTAAAAATGTCACCGCCTTTAGCGTTACGCTATTGGTCGAAACTGTCACCGTGTCGCCGCGCGTGACACTTCTTATTGGTTAACCACGCCCTTATTCTCAATTCGAATTTGAATGTGTTCCATTTGAAATTCGTAACGGTCATGTATTTTAATAAGTAGGTAACGTGGGCTAACTGTCATAGGTTATTTCAGTTCCATACTTAAACAGTCAGATTTCTTTCGATTTTTTCGGGAATTTCAGTAAAGTGACGTAATTTTCTTATGAGATTATATTTCTTTGTAACAATCGTCCTTTTCACTACTTATAAATAGAGATAGGTATTGCGGGAATAAAAGAAATCCTCACCAAAAGCACTAAAAGTAATTTCTCTACCAACAATTTCGACTAAATATCTCAGCCATTTTCACTACCTACAAAGAGCTATCTCTCCAACAATATCCATATTAGCTAGAACAAAGTATAAGACGTGAATGATGTCGTTTTGTCTCGTGGCCGACCGCTGGGCTTGCGCGAAACTATTGATTGCAGACGCGACGGCCGACGCCCGTATGTCCTAGCACAGGTGACAAACAAACTCCTTAGACGGTCCTGTATTCCTAGTACCTACCTATTGTTGCTATTCTAATAGAAATATAGACAATTTGTACTGGACTGTTTGTTAATTTATTTTAGTCACTGGCAGAGTTCCGGGAATCTTAATTGTTTTACAGATCTGAGCATTTTTCTTGGAATTGGAGTTGAATGTTCTAGCTAAAACATTGGTGCGTTAACCTAACCAGATTTTTATTGTGATTAGGTAGATATCAATTGACTTTGCTGCGAATTGAATACCTACTTAGGTACAGACGCCAGCACATCAAGCTACTACAATCTGTCAAATTTCTTTAATAGATTTTTAACTTTATCGCTAGAGCATTAGGTTCAAGGTTGATTGGGAAAATTTGACAGTTTCGGGTAGCTTGACCTGCTGGCGTCTGTACTTAACAGTATAACTTAGTGCAACTTATCGAGCAACAAAAAAGGCGAGCGATATTCTTAGAAGAGTTGCTTTGATGAGGTTTCATGTAAACCTTGTGCCCTTACGAATGGCCTGGGGGGCAATTGCGTAACAATATAAACATAATTATCAATCGGAATCGGTTTCATTTTGACAGTTCAACAACATTCATTGAAAGAAAAGAAAGAAAGAAAGAAAATACGTTTATTTGCGATAAACATGGCGCAAAGAAATAAAACAACAAAATAAAATAATAAAAGAACAAGTTTGGGGAAAATATGCGTCACATTCACGCAAAACGGCCGTCACTCAGCATATTGCCTTTGCATTATTTACGCTGTGCAGCAGACAAATTTTTCAAACATATGAAGCAATGGATTAGCAATTTGCCACAAAATGATTCAGATTCCGATTGATAGTATGTTACGCAATTAGGTTGCAGACTAAAGATTATTTTAGTATACGCAGGAACGAGCCCTGTACTGTCCGAATAACCCATACCTAAGGTTCATGTCAATACCTACGTGCTCGAATGTCAACCGAACCCCATAGGTTCACAACTACAGTACTGTAAGCCCGCGGACGCCATTGGATGATAGTTTTTCACGTTTAGGTATATAATAATATGATATACCTACGTTTATATACATATTATATAAAGATTTTTTCTTACGTACACCATCAGGGGTTAAAAGAAGTTTCAACAGTAACACCAAAGCAGAAAAGGATTTCCAGAAACAAAATAAAAATAATAAGTCTTTTGTTCATGGTCTAGTTTATAAAAAATATGACAGGCAGGATACAAAACTGCCGATCTATTCTGTAAATATATCACCGTGAAAACTCAGGTGATTATACTCAGAAATCAATACAATAACGCATTCGGGGTGCTGATGCCCCCCCATGGTGGGTTCCCGCATTAACGAGGCGGGGGGGCTCAGTAGCCGTAGCTTGTTTACCCACGGTGAAGCGAAGAGGAACCCAAGGAGGGGCCGCTCGTCAGGGCTTTTTCCAGGAAGCCACGTAGCGGCCGCGATGTCGTATGGGAGGCATTGCGGCTGAGGGTTGGAGGCCGTGGTGGGAGAAGAGTGCCGGTATTGCGGTGCGCCGCTCTCTCTACCTTCCACGGCCTTGACGGGGTCGCCACCGTCTGATGGCGGACGCGGTGGGGCCGCAGGGGAGGAGGAATGTCGGTATTTCGTTGGCCGCACTCCCTATCCTTTGCGGCCGAAAAGTGGTAGGTGGCCGGGCTACTGACGTGACTGGTCGCAGGGGGACCAAGGGTGCCTAGACACGGGGTCGTCTAGCGCCCATGTGCTGGTTTGGTCCCTGGGGTGGTCACGGCGTGCCATCTGTTCTGGTGCACCGGTGATGGGGGGTACTCCCCAGAGGAGGGTCCGGTGACGGACAACCGCGGCGGGTTCGCGGTGAGTGAACACGTGCCTGTGTTCCCGCCACAAATGGTAGAGGAGGACACCGTGGAGTTTTATTGGGTTGGAGTACCACATAACTGCACTATCTCCCCGTGGTAGTCCAGTATGCATGAGCATTTCTCCACGGAAATAAAAAACAAAAAGGGTGCTGATGGGGTTGCCCCGATACTGCAGCGCATCAGGGATGTTTGCTGAAGCTCGCGATGACTGCTTCTACGCTGTGATGCGAAAGCGGTGCGCATCCCTGGTTAGTAGGGTGCGGGGCAGCACCAACAGCATCTTGTCTATGGTAGCAAGCAGGTTGGATTGTGCGTCTGTGAGCCACTGCTGCAAGGTATCGGCTGGGCCTGTCACCTGGCAGCAGTGACGTCACACAGTGTTTCTGTGTTAATGTTTTACTAACACAGTTTGTAAGTGTATTGTTACTTAAATTAAATGGTTATTATTATAGTCAGACGTTTATCTAAATAGACGACAATAGGGAAGAAAACTGTCTAATTAGTTCCGCGTAGATGGCGTGTAGTTGTTGTGTGTTGGTTACTTTCATTCAACTGTCAATGGAGTTCCATGCTGAACAGTGGCGTGCGTTTCATAAAGACAGAAAGACACTGCCTACCCTACCTAATTCAGTATAATCTTGTTCTAATATCTATTATTATTTTATCTACGAGTCCGACGAGTACCTACTTACTAACAATAAACAAAAAAATTAAAAACAGTCGCTCCAAGCAAGCTCGTTCAGTATTGTATTGTGGCATTGCGCGCGGCACTAACTCCGTGACGACCTGAGTACCAGGAGTGCCTCGGGAAAGACACAAACTATACGGGTCTAAATGTTTATATGTGTGCTCTCGTGGTCATGCGGATTGAATGGGTGTGCGTTCCTATAAATACGTAGCACACAATGTCACAATAACGCACACAACCGTACAGAATAGGCAGTGTCTTTTTCACAACACGACAAATTACGAAATTATCCGATGTTTTCCGAACCGAAATTAGCTATACAACTATTTTAAAAAGTGGCATTGTTTCATTTATATTGCATCCTAGCTTACACTATTTCTTTTTTGTCGTATTATTTTTGGCACTATCTCTGAGTTTGTGACTTGTTTCGTGGCCATATTGTTTATTTGATTCGTTTTCATTTGTGTTGTGAGCCATAATAATTGGTATTTAAAGAGTTTAACGTCGATAATAGTGTGAAAAATGGATAATATTCACTGTGAAAGTTGTTCAGGTGGTGTGTGTATAGAGAAAATAAAAAATGATGCGTTTTCAAAACTATCATTCGGTGATAAAAAAACAAGTGATTGTAAAAGGTCGTTGTACACCGGATTTGCAATTAGTACAAACTAAAGGATTGATATGTCTGTAAAATCAGTCAATGTATGGATATTTGAGGTGGCTATTACCTACGTCATTATTTAATCGACAAGACGACGAACCAAAACCAACATGCAGTAAGTATTTTGGCTTTTAAAATTTTCTGCCTACCCTGTCTAAAAACTCTGTGCACGCCACTGATGCTGAAAGAGTGAAAACCTTTCCGCGATATGGTGCTAAGTGTTTTTTCTTGTCGCCGATTGGTCGCTTTGTCTTCAAGATGACTTTGACAAATGACAGACACACAGCGCTCTCTTGCGGCGAAGCTTCCGGGAAGCAACCCCAATGATTTGCATATCTATGATGTGCTGATAAGATATCAAAGATTAGGGTTCTTATCAAGCAAATAAAATGTGTTTACCTACTTACTGAAAAACATTAGAATTGGCCTTTCCAACATATTGGCAAATGGACATCAGAATTTTTTGTCATTTGTTTTATAACGAAATCGGTCTTCCATCTTCTGCATCGAGTCGTTCATCCATCCAGAATTGGTACGTAGATGTGTCGGTGCTGAACTTCTACAGCCACCTACCCCCAGACCTAATATCAACCATAGAGGAACTGGAGAAACATTGAACCACTTACCCCCGTCACTAATTGAAGCGGGTTTCAAAACTCGTAATAAACCAAAGCCAAATCCAATTAGCCACCAAACTCTTAAACAAAACGAACAAACAAACATTTTCTGTTTATTAATAGCTCATTCCGTTCCCAAATAAGACTTAACCCTCAAACATTGAATCGATCTCGAAAGTTCTGAGAGCTAGTTAGGGATATTTCGACCGGGATTGTCGAAATTTTGAGTTATCGTGGAAAATTTTCGGCCAGTGAATTTCGATTGGTATTCAGTTTCCTAGTGGATGTCGTATCGTTTTTTTTTTGTAAGGAAAGCACCCCCTTTTTTGCGGGGAGAAATGCTCATGCATACTGCACTACCACGGGGAGATAGCGCAGTTATGTAGAACTCCAACCCACCAAAACTCCAGGGTGTGCTCCTCTGCCGCTTGTGGCGGGAACACGGGCACGCGAACCTGCCGCGGCTGTCCGTCACCGGACTCTCCTCTGAGGAGTACCACCATCACCCGCGCACAAGAACACTCGCCTCAACAATGCGGGAAGCACCCCTAGCTTGGATAGTATGAGAAAATGTAGGTACCTACCTATGTTAATTGTCTGCTGTAGGGTTAAAAGTTGTGTATCGTAAAATTGCACGAAGTACTTCGAAATCGTCGTATTCACATGGTAAGGTAAGGTAAGGTAAGGTAACTTGTTTGCATGCTTCCATCAATCAACTCAGCCTATCGCAGTCCACTGGTGGACATATGCCTCTCCCAGGCTGCGCCACAACACCCTGTCCTTTGTCATCCCAGCTGCCTTTTTGAGGTCGTCCATCTGGGGGGCGTCGTCCCACAATACGTTTGCACCTTCATATATACGGTAGATACGCTCTCTACTCCAGGAGTCGTTGCATGCTACTATTTTTATCTCATGAAGCGACACGCGCATTACTTGTGTTAACCAATGGTATAAATACTCTATGAATGTGTGCGTGAAGACGAATAGCGTCACCACATAACACACGCACGCACACACACACACTTCTGACTTCGCAATTGTCTCGGACGGTACCGAGAGCCACGTAATAGAAAAAAACAACTAGGAAGTGCCCACGCAGCTATCGGGCGTGTGTCGTAATCATGCGGAAAAAATAATAACAACCTTCGTCAGTTGTAATAAGTCTTAATTTTGTATGAACAACAAATTCAACTTTGACGAAAAGCTTATTTGTTGTTCATACAAAATTAAGACTTAATACAACTGACGAAGGTTGTTATTATTTTACATTTTATCCGCATAATTGTGACACACGCCGGATAGCTGCGTGGGCACTTGCACATGTTTTTTCTATTCCGTGCCGAGAGCTCCTCCGTTGGTACCCTTCGTAAGCATAAGTACGAGTATAGCGCGCGTCTCTTCGTGATATAAAAATACTGTATGTACCTCTACCTACTAACTTTGCGGTGTGACTAGGGTTACCATATCTCAGGATTTGCTCTGAGATCTCAGGATTTTTAGGCTCTTCTCGGGATTGCAGCTGGATTTCGGAAATCTCAGGAAATCTCAGGATTTTAGGTATTTTCAATAAAATAGAGTAGATTTTGCAGATCTTTTTTATTACAAAAACAAGTAGTTACCTAATAATCTTCTTTATATAGAGACTAATTTAAAAATCAACTTTAGTCCTGTGAAATGCACAAATACAACCAACACTTACAATCTATGAAATCTATTCTAATCATATTTAACTTGCGATGATACCTTTTTTAAGTAAACTTTCGTCTTTTCTGTTTTATAAAATGCTTCGCACGAATTATAAGAAGCTTGGACTGAAAACACTGTTAGTCTGTTTCTTTCAATCGACCATTGATCCCCATGATAGAAAAACTCTTTCTACGTTTGCATTCTGGGCTGTAATAGCAAATACGTATCGACAAATACCTAAGCATTATCTCTGATAATCTTGAAACACAAGCTGTAATTACGTTTGCGAGAGAATTCGCGAAATTCGAGAAAATCTCAGGATTTTTCAATGGAAATCAGGCCTTTCTCCGGAATTTTATAATGTCTTTTAAAATGCGCACAGCAAAAGAGTGGAACTCGCTACCTACGTCTGTGTTACCGTGCGCATGCAACCCTAATCTCTTCAAAGTGAGAGTGAACAGGCTTCTTCTGGGTAAGCTCACTCCATCGTCGACTTTGTCTCTGTCACCTCTGACCTAAAGTCAAGCAATCTCGCAAACCAATCTCAAACAAAAAAAAAAAAATTAAAAAAAAACTTTTAAATTTTCTATCTGGTAACCCTAGGTGTGACGTAAAAGTCAGCTCCTTTCGATGCGCCAAACGTAGTGGTCATTTACTTGAAACTACGGAATGCCTACGTAATGCTGCGACTACCAAAATTTGGGTAAACACACTCCCTTAATAAAAACGCGAAAAATATAAAAAAGCCAGCAAATAAAAAAGGGCAACTAGTGATGTTACGCAAACAGGGCTGTGCAACATAAAACTTTATGTGGGGTCGTAAAGACCCGCGCGATCCGCTGTGATATCAACAGGTAAGCATTTTAGGGTTATTGCTGATTTTTTACTACAATGTGTTACGTAACCTACGGGGTTAATGTCTTGAAGTTAATATGGTGATTTTTTTTTACTTACCAAAACTTTATTCCTCTACTTCTATCTGTTTTTCTTCCCCTATCGCAGCCATTTACCTACTTTAAGTATTCGTTTTTTCCTAGATGTTCTTGAGCATACATTTCTTTTACCTGCAAAGACACTAGATATACAGGGTTATTGGTAAAACACCAACAACCTCTTAAGGGGTCATTGTACTCATCATTATTAACAACTTTTACTATGGGACCAAACCTGAAAACGTGAAAAGAAATCAGCTGTTCAGTACATTTATGTTCGCATAATTCGTCAAAATGTAGGTAGGTACTGAGCAGCTTCCAAATAGGATAACAATTTTCTTTCTGCAGCATAATTGGCTGAATCCCGTCGTACTTACATGTTACGTATCTAAAAGAAGGTATGTGTGTACAGTATAGAGAGGTGGTTTTCAGGTACTTACCTACTCCCTGAAAACCACCTCTCTACGAAACTGTTTATAGTAGGTAAATTTACAGCCTATCAACATTACATGTCTCACTTTTTTATCACGCCAAAACTCTTTCCCCTTCATATTATTAGATGTACCTACAGTCCGGCCGTTGAGAGAATGCGTTCGTGACACCTGTCAGTTTCATAGGTACATATACTAACGAACATGTGTTTTGCGATTTTGATCCTTATTAACCGACTTCAAGAAAAGGAGGAGGGTCTCAGTTCGTCAGAATCTTTTTTTATGTACCTCTGTTCCCCGATAACACGGCTGGATCGATTTGGCAAATTATTTTTTTGTTTGAAATGGCATACCATTTCAAACAAAAAAATAATTTTCCAAGGTTTCCCAGGGACCACCATTGTCATCAGGTCAGTATTTAATGATGGGATCCTGGGAGAAATCGAGGGAACACTTCAAATATTATAGGCACACCTATAGCGACTTGAGTATTTTTTATAGTAAGTCGTGAATTTGCTCTCGGACAGCACCATTTTGTGAAGTTGGAACTGAATAAAAACTCTATTATAGTTGCAAAGAAATTAATGCTCGTCACAATGCATATGGCGAAGTGGAACCGATGGTGATGGTGAAATACTAGGAGAACTCCTCAACAATTGACGATGAGCAGTTGAAATTAGGCTATTGTAACTTAGATAAATTACAAACTGTGGGTCAGTTTGTAATTTATCTAATAATAAAAAGTAAAAATAAAAAAACATTTTTCAAAAAAAAAAAAGCGTCTTCCAAAAAGAACACTACAAAGTGAAAACCTACTTTATCTTCGGAAGACGGTGGGAAAAAACTACGTATCAAAAAAAAATATAGTTCCAAAGACACCGACTTCCGAAATTAAAGTTATTTTTCACCTTGTAATGTTCTTTTTGGAAGTTAGTTGTATTTTTTTTTTTTTTTTTGTAAAAAGTTTATTATTACAACTAGAAATTGTCCAACTGACAAGTGTCAGGAACGCACTCTCTCGACGGCCGGATTATACCTGGATTTCAAGAGAGCTGTATAAAAGTTTAGTGTACGCTGTAAACAGTAACGTAAAAGGCACTCGCTCGATGAGTGTTACGTACCTGTCTATGTACTTCAAGTACGAGTATACTTGAAGTATACCGGTGTAAGTACCTAAAGTAAGTAATACATTTTATTTCTGGAAGTTGGCTGTTTTGATGTTGTTAGGGCAGAAATGGATGTGGAATTGTTTTAAGTGTTACCTAAAGAAGGAAAGTAAAAGAAAACTGTTCTGATGAAATTAATAGGAAAAAACAGTACCTACCTATACAACTTGGTACCGACCCCAGCTATGTTGGGGTTGGATGCAGTTGAATACCGTACCTATTCCAAATGGAGGGACTGCCTATCTGACCTCCACAACCAGGTATGTAACGGATAACCCATAATAACCCATCCACGAACCGACCGCGGCAAGTGTACCTTCGATCGTGCGGGTATCATTTAGCCACAAACCCCAAAAACCTTGTGGCTAAATGATTTCTTAGAGTAACTGTTACTTATGCTAAAGGTTACCTACGTACAGTTAATTGATTGCTTGAAAAATATGACGCGACGTCGTGTTTCTACATAATAAGAAGCATTCTTAGGTCTATACAATATTTTATTCAAGATATATCTTTTTCCAGTTTTACTATTTTCTCTAACAACATTTGGTTTTTTTGATGATGTCGCTGCAAATGATAACATTTTTTTAACCGACTTCAATAAGGAGGTTCTTTATTCGACCCGTATGTTATGTTATGTATGTATGTTTGTTTGTCCGCGATTTTCTCAAAAACGAATGAACCAATTTTGATGATTCTTTCACTAACGTGATTGACTTACTCTCATGAAGGTTTTAGTATATACAATAAATGTAATGTAATGTATTTCTCGTCAAAATAGAGGGAGCAGCTGATTTTTATTCCCGATTTCAGGTTTGGTCCCATAGTAAAAGTTGTTCATAATAATGAGTACAATGACCCCTTAAAATATTTTCCATGAATTTAATTTCACCCTGTATACTCTGCTGTTATTGGAAATCAGGTGAGCTACCTATCCGTTACGTTTGAACCATTATTTACGGGACACCCTGTATGTTCATCCTGCAGAGTTGGTACGCCACGGTTAAAATCACACTACACAAGTGTAACAAGTCAGTATTAAATCAATACTTACAATACAACCTGCTTTCCAGAACAGAATTCAAGCAACAAAGATCCAACAGAAGTCACCCCTCCCACTCCACCCCCTTATAGCCCCCCATCCGTTTATCACATCCCACATTTGCATTCCATTTCATTTGCCATCCCCGGACACTTTTATACCTTTTTTTACTGTCTTTTTATTTTTATTATATCGAGCTTTTCAAGGGTTGTATAGTTCTTTTTTAGGTTTACGAGTGGACTGGAGTGTATTTAGATTTTTGGGGTTAGCTTCAGTATTTTATGTGGGGTTGATCTAAGTAATAGGAAGTGATTTGAATGGGAATTCGTTTATTTAGTTTCGGGTCTAGTTATGTGGTTTTATTGGGTTTACTTGTTTGATTTATTACTTGAACGAAAATATACAGGCAAAGGGCCTAATCTGCCTAAAACTTCTGTTTTCCAAGGAAGATGCACGAAGTCACACAAAAAAAGACTATGTAGTATCTACTGACCACCATCTGCGTAGCCTTTTCCCAACTATGTTGGGGTCAGTTTCCAGTCTAACCGGATGCACCTGAATACCAGCATCTATTTTACATGGAGCGACTGCCTATCTGACCTCCACAACCCAGTAATTGGGTAATACGATACTCCTTGGTAACTACTGATACTGGTTGTCAGACTTTTGGGCTTCTGACGACCCGAAACGACTGTCAAAGATCCACGAATGACAGCCGGGATCAACGACTTAACGTGCTTTCCGAGGCACGGAGGGGTCTTGGTATGTAAAGATGGCCACCCATCCACGGACCAGCCGCAGCAAGCGTAGCTTAACCTGATCGATCGACCCGTGTGGCTGTTATTACTTCGCCACGAGCCCCGTATCTACTGACAAGATTTACCAAATCAGGAACTAAAACTAGGACTAGTTCAAGCTGCAGAAAAACATGTAACTTATAGGTACCTAACTCTTTATTTTACTTAGAACGTTTAGGTTAATTTCCAAAGCTCTATGGAAAAAAATTGGGTCGTCGCGGGAAAGCCTATGATGTGAAACATCGAAACTATTTTATATAGAAAATATGCATGAAAGGATGGTTTATTAAAGGAAATAAATATCATCATAAATAAAATATTCAGACTTTTTTTAAAGAATTATTCTTTATTTAAAAAGTTCTATACCTATAATTTAATAGCAACATAATTACGTAACTGCGAGAGAGTCACAGAGTTACGAGCGCGTGGCGACTCTGTGGCATGGCGACGACGCGTCGCCACGCTAACAGCCGATCTTATCTGCTGCATTAGATGTTTCACATAAAAAACCGATGAGATGAGTTACCATCGAAAGTTTTCTCTAGCAAGAACCTACCAACGCTTGTACAACATCATTTATTAAAAGCAATTGCACCACCCCCGATATTATCATTTGCCTAGCCATTTCCCAACTATGTTGGGGTCGGCTTCCAGTCTTACCGGATGCAGCTGAATACCAGTATTTTGCATGAAGCAACTGCCTATCTGACCTTCACAACCCAGTTACTGAGTAATACGATACGCCTTGGTAAGACTGATTGTCAGACTTTCGGGCTTCTGACGACCCGTAACGACTGTGAAGTGTAGGAAGTGATTTGAATGGGAATTCGTTTATTTAGTTTCGGGTCTAGTAATATGTTTATTAGTTTTATCTGGTTTGTGGATTGAAATACTCTACTTGTTTGGTTTATTACTTGAACGAAAATATACCTACAGGCAAAGGGCCTAATCTGCCTAAAACTTCTGTACTCCAAGGAAGATGCATGAGTCACACAAAAAAAGACTATCTAGTATCTACTGACCACCATCTGCGTAGCCTTGCCCCAACTATGTTTGTGTCGGTTTCCAGTCTTACTGTATGCAGCTGAATACCAGTATTTTACACGGAGCGGCTGCCTATCTGACCTCCACAGCCCAGTTACTGGGTATTACGATACCCTTGGTAAGACTAGTTGTCAGACTTTCGGGCTTCTGACGACCCGTAACGACTGTCAAAGATCCATGAATGACAGCCGGGACTAACGGCTTGACAACGGCAAGGAGGGGTCTCGGTATGTAAAGATGGTCACCCATCCACAGACCGACCGCGGCAAGCGTAGCTTAACCTGATCGATCGACCCGTGCGGCTGTTATGACTTAGCCACGAGTCCGCCACCCCACACTTAAGGGTCGTAATTGTTCTACAAGACCACGACCACAATATCGTCACCTTGTCAAACTCATGTTCACACATGCCGCCTGGTCGCGCCATTGACAAATATTACTAACATGACTTGTAGTTTTGTAAAATGTAAGCTTCCTCCTGGGGGCTGGGGGTGTTAACGACACACGATTGATCGGATAACAATCACTTTGGGGAAACCCCTGATGACGTAACATTTGAACTTTAAACTAGGTAGGTATGTTCAAAAGACAATTCTGTTTTTCATAATGTTTAGTAGTAGATGGTAAACCTAGAATTCGACCGTCTCTATTAACAATGTCGGTTCTGC
The DNA here is from genome assembly GCA_948252095.1 of Dicycla oo. Classification (NCBI taxonomy): domain Eukaryota; kingdom Metazoa; phylum Arthropoda; class Insecta; order Lepidoptera; family Noctuidae; genus Dicycla; species Dicycla oo. The sequence continues at coordinate 20,390,414 of OX411726.1, read as the reverse complement.
AGGGAGACTACTGTTTATTCCCTACTGGACAGTGGTATTTTTCGCAGAACTGACATTGTTAATATCATAAAGATTCTTTTTAATCGTTAGGGCAAACTTTGAACTGCCCTCAGTTCAAAGTTTGTTTTGACAGTGAAGAATTTTTTTTTAATTGTAATTCGATTTATGTAAAAAAGTGAATATTGGTACAAATGTATATCCGACATTGTTAATAGGGATGGTCGAATTATCAAATGGTAATACATATTAGCTTATTAATCGACTCTGAACAACAATTAATCATTTCAATCCAATGAATAACCCCAATAATATTCAATCTGCTTAGCCTTTTCCCAACTATGTTGGGCTCGGCTTCCAGTCTAACCGTATGCAGCTGAGTAGTGAATACCAGTATTTTAACAACCAGTTACTGGGTAACACATTAGCTCTTGGTAAGAATGATTGTCAGACTTTTGGGCTTCTGACTACCCGTAACAACTGTCAAAGATGTATGAATGACAGTTGGGACCAACGGAAAGTTTCTGGATTCTGATAAATAATACCAGATGTTAGACTTATGATACATTTATTGTTTTTCAAAATATATGTCCTCACAATTTATACATTTTTGCATTCGCTGGAACCATTGTAAAAAGCAGTTGTACCAGTCTTCCTTAGGGACCTCTTCAATGGCTTCGTGGAACGCATTCACTGCCGATTCAGGGCTCGTAAACGTATGCCTCTAAGTTTGTCTTTAGGAAACAAAGAGAAGTCGCAAGTTGCGAGGTCTGGACTGTATGGCTGATGCGTTATCAGTTCTACATTTGAACCCTTCAAATACGCTTCCGTAACCTTAGAGGAATGTGATGACGCGTTATCGTGGTGAAGGACGACATTGCTTCGAGGACGCTTTTCGCGAATTTTTTTCTAAGACAAGCAAGCAAGTGTTGACGTAGGTCATTGACTTTTGGTCTTCAAGTGACAGTGTTGTGTAATGTCCTGATTTGCCGAAAAAAGAAGCAACCATTTTCTTACCAATGCTTCGACTTTTCTTAACTTTCGTCGGCAAGTCTTCAAAAGGAAAGACCCATTCTGCCGAGTGTCAACTGGCTTTTTTTTCCGGTTAAAAGCAGTACACACAGGTTTCCTCACCTTTATACAACGATATTATAGACGACCAATGACTGTCCTCCATTAAACTTTTTTACCATTTTACGGCACCACTCGCCACGCAGTCGTTTCTGATCTTCCGTTGAATAATGCGGTATCCATCGAGTGCAAAGCAAAATGTTTTGCACTTAGCTCATTTCAACGCCTTGTAAAGTACAAATTTACTGACAAGTAGGTATTTTTTTTTTCAGTTTCAATCTTCTGTCGTACGGTATTAATATTGGATTCTGTAACCGCCGTCGCCAGCTGATCTTAACGTAGATTGTCGAAATTCTCCGAATCACGAATACATAGAGCTGCGACATCGGGCTTCATCACAAAATGCAAATTGAAGCCTCTGGTAACTCTTTTGTTGACTTAAGCCACAGCGAAAATCGTAAGAAATCAGTGAGCGATTTTCACGAGGTAAATTGATTTGAAATAGCGATACACAATTTTCTAAAGATGCCTCAATGAAAAAAAAAAGCAAAACAAATGCCAGTCTCGCAAGTTAAAAAGTAACATGTTCCCAGAGAGTTCCATTTTCTAATTCCGTAATTGCTTTTTTTATTATTTTTATTGTAAGTGGCCAGTTCCTAAAACTTTCAGTATAGCCCACGTAATATTAAGCTGCGTAAAATACAGACATTTGCTTCTAAAATTGATTCATAAAATTATTGACAATATTTGATATTTGGCTGGATGTCACCATCTTGATCGTTTTCAAGAACCGCGCAAGTGTATTTATTACAAAATAGGCTAATATAAAAAAAAATACTTTTCTACTCCAATCGCTTGGTTTAAATTTTAAAAATTTGATTTGATAAACTCGTCATTCTTGGCTTAAAATACCTACCATAACATACTTCGCAATAAAGCCACATAACATTCAAGTTCTTCCCTTGGCAATCAACGTGAATCCACAAACGTTAGCTCTTAATACGTACGTCTGTCTGTACGCCTCACCTACTCCTCGTTAATACAACACATCTGTATCCCGCTGCGCTAGTGAAATTCACTGCGGTTGTTAAGGATGGTCTAGATTTGATCGGTAAAGACCGTGTATAGTTGGAGACTTTATTTCTTTACCAATATGTCGGTAAATGAAGTTATTTTTAAGTAAAAAGTCTGCAACAGTCAGTCAAATGGGTAACCTGGATTTGAGGTAACGGATTATGACGAAAAATTTATATTGAATTCTGCAAAAATGCAGATTTCTATACGTATTTAGGTTGCAAGGGTTGACATTTCTGTATAGATTTTGTATTTTCTCATAAAGACACGATGATGGCGACAGCAGTGACCTTACAATATTTCAAGGAAATCGATGCTTATAATAAAAAAAATATTGTAGCGTCATCTCGTTTTAAAACTTCCTCATATATCGCCCTATAAATTGATTTTGCTTTGCAAAAATCCCAAAAAAACTTCCGTTGTTTTCAACCATAGAATGTGTAAGTCTGCCCTTAGTGCAAAAAGGCTCGCTAGAGGTCAAAGCGGTTAACAAGTACATACTATAATGCAACTACCTTCTTAAGACAGTTTAATTTATTCTAGAGTAACGTCTAATTGTGATACAATAACTATTTCGACGCTCAGTTATTATTATGTGTTCTGTAATTGGAATAACTTGAGATAATCCAATCAGCATGCCTTTTGCCTAAGTATGTTGAGGTCAGCTTTGAGCTTCTATTTTAATAAGGCTGAGTATTTTAGTTGGATCCTAATTAACCTAATTAATCGATAGGTAATATAATTTTTGTTCTAAGTTTATCATGAACATCATTGACATCGGTAATGGAAAACACCGTGAGGAAACCTGGACATATAAGTCTGAAATCACCAATCCGCCTTGAACAAATGATAAATGATTTTATTTCTGTAAGTAGGTTTGTACAAACATTTTTACACGTCAATCATGTTTTTAAAAACTAGAGGAGGTCGGCGTTTCCTATCTAACTACTCTGAGAAGAAAGGCCGAATAAACTCGGAGGTCAGAGTCTCTTATAAAGTCCAGACATAATGTTGGTCAGTTCATGTGATCAATGCTTATGCCTTCTCTGTATGAGAATAAGCCTTTGCACTGTAGTGGAACTATTTTAGGCATTACTATCAATAACATTTTTGAGATATATTTAGAATCTTTTCCGTGTTGAAGATGCGAACAAAGTGGCTCTCCTGTCTTCACATCGCGGATAATTTGGTTATGCTGGGCTATTGTGAAGATCAATTTCCTTGGATGAGGGACCATCCTTCAGATGTCCTGACTGACACAGACTATACAGTCATTGTCTGTAAGCAGCAAGTAGGCCCCCTGCCTGAAATATAGCTATTTTTAGGGGTTTTGGGAAGTTAAGGTAAGGTTAAATTTCAGTCCTCACATTGTCCTGATTTTCATATATTCCTAGTTTTCTCTACAACGCCCACAGGAAGAGTAAGTAGTTCTATTTTCATCTAAGGAGTACTATGCAGTGGCATAGTGACGATGTCTTTGCCATATCCTGGTGTAGGTACAAAAGGCCACCGGTAGCGAAACTAGTAAATCACACTCAAAATGAGCACAGAGTAAGCCCTAGTGTACATACACTGCACTTAAAATAATTTCAAGCGTCATTTAAAGTAATGCTGGGCTAAAGAGAACGCCACCGCTTGCGTTTGGTGTTGCCAGTTTTGAGTTTTTAAAAAGGGCCAATACCTACTAACAAAAATAAAAGTTCTGAAACATAACCAAAGCAGAACTATAACTTCACTAAGGAAGAATTAAATTTTCCAATCTTGACTCCATAAACAGATTATTGGAAACAGCTTTAAGACCGCCAGCTGTATCATATTTTTCTAGTTGTTTACCAAACCGTGCTTCCTTTTCTCTTAAACATATTACCTATTGGATACCTGTTTGTACAGCAATGGAGGACGATGTAGAGATTTTTTTTGTAAACTTCCATCTTCTCCGAAAATTAAAAGTAGGGCAACACTGATCAGTTCGTAAGTCAGAACGCTTCCATAAACAATGCCATTAGCGCGGGCGTTACGCAGCGGATTTTAAATTTGGAACGCGCGCCGCCATTCGTCATGTCGCCGCCGCGCCAGCGACACGCCGCGCCGCCGACTTCAGTTGTAGCAGTACCGGATGATATTGATACTTTCGCAAATCACTTTTTTTTTGTAACAATCAGTCGTGGAAGAACTGTTACAAAAAAATCTTAAATATGAACACTGTGTAGCAGTAGGTTATAACTTCTAATCATAGTATAAAACTGATTATACGCTAGAATATCTAGTTACCTTCGTTTCTTCTATCGGCCATGTTGCGAACATGTCATGCCGTTGTGTTTAAAAATATGATAGGTACCTACCTACATAAAAACGTGGTTGAAGATAAAAATGTGCCAAAACATCAGTTTTATACCTAGACGATAAAAACTCACGCACGATAATAACGTGACGAAATCGGTTTTCCCTTCCAAAAATACCAATTAAGTATTCCAATTTTATCAAGGTAAAATGTGACATTTCCGCGAATTTTCAGTATTTAATATAATTTTGAATAAAAAATTACCCCATTCGGTTCCAGATTAAAACAACGATGTTGCAAATATTTATTGGATTTATGATATGAAATCAAAAATGATAAAATCAGATTTGATTTACTTAATAGATTGACATGATTACAAACAAAAATGTTCCCAAAGTTGCGTAGGTGTTTTTTTTCTTAAATATCGTATTTTTTATTAAAAAAATCTCGAAAATATAATGCTCATGTTTTCTATTAATAATGCCATTAGCTTTATATTTTCGTTCAAAAAAATCAGATTCATCTGATTTTGAATTCGCGGAAATTAATTTCTTTAGAAATTAAGGACTACATTAAGAAATTATCACTAAGATAATAAAACTACTAATTAATTTAACAACCTACATGAAATCAATGTAAATCTAATCACGTATCCTGGTATGCATCATTATAATATCGATCGTTGATTTTATCTTTGCTCGATTGCACCAAAGAATAGCGAGTGCTATACTCCTGTTGACGTATTTGACATTATGCTTTAGCTTTGTTTTCAGTAGGTACTAATGTACTCTAAAAAAATTAAGCAAGTATCAAAACACAACAGTCACAGCACACTCCTTGTGACTAATGACGTCATGTGTCCCGCACAGCGATCGCAAGCGCAAATGACTCGCGATGAATTTAAAATTGGAACTTTACTAACGAGGGAGGCGGCATGTTGCGGATTTGTGAGTTATTGTCGCCTTGTCGCCTGGAACAAACAACGTGAAACGACAATAATTGCTTATGAAAACATTCTCTTCTTGTTTTACTTTTATTTTTATTACAATGTTTACCAATTGTGGAATATTATAGTTGAAGCCACTTTATCTTGTGGCTTATTTTATTTATCACTTTCGGCAGGCTTGTTACGTATTTTGCAGAAGCCTAGCGATAGCAAAATTTGCGTAATAATTGCTTTTCAATCGCTTGTTAATCGCAAATCAGAATGACGTATCATTAAATATGTTGGATGTTGGTATTTTTTTAATAATATTAGCAAATCCCCTTTCGTCTGCTGCTATGAACCTATTTAAGGTGTTCACGCGTCAGTGAAATCCTGTTACTTAGGCTCTAGAATAGTATAGACTAATATTTATTGTGTAGTTGTATTGGTTATTTATGTCTCAACGGGGCTGGCATGTTCTTTGAATAAAAGTCCCTAAAATAAAAGATAAAAAAAAAAAGAATGACGTATCGCTGATAAAATTTACCTTGCGCAAATTTTTCTATCGCTAGGCTTCTGCAAGATACGGGTACGGTTCTGCATTTGCAAGACTTATCGTAATTTAGCATCAAATATTTCCATGTAATCTTATTTCAATGTTATTTAAGTTTTCATCGATTTTCCTCATTTTCTAGTGCATTTTTTTCAGTTAAATTTTACTTTTGCTTTTTGAGAAATGGGTACATTTCTCACCATTCAGATCAAATAATATCGATTACGCTGTCATTTGTTTTTTGTTTCAAGAAAGCAGTATAGGTTTTAAAATATACAGAGTGTTTTTTTACACCTTAATGTGAAATTCTGGTGATAATGCAAGATTTTCATGACAGCCGTTATTATATGACGGAACCGCATTCCTAGGAAGGAAACCAAAGCTTTGCGGTTCACACAAAGAAACAATTTTACGAAACCTGTACTGCTGCCGTAAGGAAATAGGACTTATCTACAGAAATATTGAAATGGAGAAAAAAAAATATTTTGTTCTCTTTAAACTATAAGATACAAAGGCAGATGCGTCTTTTAATAGTAAGAATTATTAGGTTTTCGTTTAGTTTATGCCAATATAAAAATACTGGTAGATGCGTCTTTTTTGTAGATTCCGAATATGTAAATAACTCTATTTCGAAAAAAATGTCAGATACGTCTTTCTTCCTTATGACGGCAGTGTACAAATGTTGGACCTCCTCTACATCCTACATTGTAACTGTTTTATGTTCACCAGACACTAATTGCTTTAGATATAAATACTGCATCCTAAATTACGCACCAATCAAATCAAAATAAACTAACAAACAGCTAAAGTCCACCGCACATTTCCCGCCAACTTAGCGGCCATCTTCGAAAACAGACGCCATCGCGATCGGATGCGTTCGCAGTTAAAAATACACGGACAGTGGCGACGCGGGTGGCCGTCAGAAAGATCAATTATTGTCTATTAACACTATATAGCCAGGAAGTTCTAGTGTATACAATGATGTTAGCTGACTCTGTCGCGTTGTTTGTGGTTGAGCTTTGATTTTGGATTTTTTTTGTGCGTCATTCGTGTAGGTAGGTACTTAGGTACTCTTGGAGTCGTCGATAGCCATGAGAAGAAAATAAACTTTATTCTAATTCTACAAGGCGATACACAGAAAGGACATCAAGCACAGAAATGCAGAAAAGGACAGTGACTAAGCGTGGTGGTCAAAACAAGAGTGTAGCACGCTTGATGAGATACCGCATAGGTATTGGTCATTTGAAAACAAACTCTATGCGCATTAGGTTTTGATTTTTCTCAAATATTTTTGTTGCCAAAATCAGGGGTTTCATTATAAGAAAGGTTTTATACCTAATCGACATCATACTTTTTTGAGGGGCTCGTGGCTAAGTTATAACAGCCGCACGGGTCGATCGATCAGGTTAAACTACGCTTGCGGCGATCGGTCCGTGGATGGGTGACCAACTTTACATAACGAGACCCCTCCGTGCCTCGGACAGCACGTTAAGCCGTTGGTCCCAGCTGTCATTTGAAGATCTTAGACAGTCGTTACGGGTAGTCAGAAAGAAGCCTGAAAGTCTGAAAACCAGTCTTACCAAAGGGTATCGTAAGGGTACCTCTACAACCCAGTTACCAGGTAACTGGGTTGTAGAGGTCAGATAAGCAGTCGTTCCATGAAAAATACTGGTATTCAGCTGCATCTAGTAAGACTGGAAGCTGACCCCAACACAGTTGGGAAAAAGCCAGGCATATGATGATCATACTTATTTGCTGATAGGACCCGATTTTATCACATGTAGCCTTCCTTTACGATAAGTAAGATATCGGCACAAGGTCCTCTCATGTGGGAGGCAATCCTAATTATCTTCAATTACTGGAAATACGTCAAAGTTCATAGATAAATGAATTAGATTAATTAACCGAAAAGGCCAATAAATTATTGTTTTCCTGGAAATCTTAAGATTCGTAATCTTAGTATGATATGTAGTAAATTAAATTATTACATAACGTAGCATCCCGCCTGTATTGCCTGAAGGGTAGACAGAGGTGAACCGATAATACACCCACATTTCACCAGTTATGTTAGTTCCCATATAATAGGGGGCGTCAATTAAATTATATCCTAACTATAATAATTTGTATCCTACCTAAATATAACTGCGAAAGTAAGTTTGTTTGTTACCTTTTCACGCGTTTCCACTGAACCGATCGTCCTGAAATTTTGCATATTTTTTTTTCCACGTGTAAAAAGTACTGTTCCCAAGGAAAACTACAATAACGTTCTTATGATAATAGATGGCGCCACGTGTCTTTCGAATCATGATTGAATTATATAATTATAGAAACTTGAGTAGTGTGTTAAGAGTTTTTTTTATTTTTATTTAAGTAGGTACCTAATATAATTTGTGAGCCTAGAGTGTCGATAGACCAGTTTTTCATAATGTAAAACAAGAGCAAAAGAGAGTTTGTTTGTTTGTTACGCTTTCACGCTAAAACCGCTGAACGGATTTAGACGAGGTTTGGCACATGGGTAGACTATGACCTGGATTAGGACATAGGATACTTTTTATCCCGGTAGAGCGTTCCCGTGGGATAATTTCCGACAATCACGCGGGCACAGCTATGGGCAAAACCTATTTACATAATAATTCGCGAAATAGTAGGTAAGTACGTATATAGGGTGACTGGTAATTAGTGACATCTGTCACTCATTACCATTACACATGATTTATTTATTTATTTTATTAATTACCATATGTAATTTTACTCATGATAACAAACAACTTATACAATGGGACTAAACCTGAATTCACGAAAAAAAATCAGCTGTCCCATACATTCATGTTCGCATAACTCGTCAAAATGTAGGCAGCAGCAGATTTTTTTTTTCGCGATTTCAAGTTTGGTCCCATAGTATAAGTTGTTTGTTATCATGAGTTAAATCATGTGTCATGGGTCATTAATTACCAGTCACCCTATATATGTAAATTATACTCATTAGGTATTCACGCGTCAGTCAGTTAGGACACAGGGTCAAACCTTTCCAAAAACAAAAGCAAGTCTCTGGAAAATTATAATTATACAATGGAAATTATAGTGGTTTACAAAATGCACTGTACCAGACACAGGTCTGTTCTATAACGAAGACTTCAGACTTCGTCTATCGTTCTATAATGAAGAAGAAGAAGGTAAATTTTTCGACAGGGAAAGACGAACGCACCAAAACTATGCGGAGTTCCGCTCAAAATGTCTTGAGGATAACTATCATCAAAAAAATTTGAGCGGAAATCTGTGATTATGTACCAACCCAAAGGTTGGTTTCCCTACTTGATTTCCCCAACTGCCAATACAAGTCGTGACCATTCAGTATTGGAGATAATTACTGAATTTAATATCTCGCATCAACACTAATGATGACAACCTACAAAATAAAAATTGGGATAACTTAATTATCATTCGATGATCATACGACGTACGATTGAGCACAGAATATTCTAAAAAAAAACTGGTCAAGAGCGAGTCCGACTCGTGCACCGAGGGTTCCTTACCACCATATGTTAAAAAAGTGTGCTATTTAGAGACATCGTTTTATTTTTCCTGTAATCATTACATAAACTTCTATCACATAGAATAACTTCAGATTTTTCTCTTTGCAAACTTCGGAGATAAAGGGGGGTAACGGTATTTTTTTACGTTTTTCATCAAAAGTCGAAAACTATGCGGTTTAAAAAAAAAAATGTTTGAGAATATCAAACAGCGCTCTTTCATATGATACCCCACATGCTCTAGTAGCCCCAGTTCGAACTTTTAAGATCCCCTTTCATTCTCTGTTGCAAAAAACTAAAATAAATATATATTTATTTCTTTCTTATTTGCAAAATAATTGGGCAAACATCATCTAAAACTATTCCAAAATTCAAGTTGATAGCATTAGTAGTTTTTGAGATATCCAGCTGTGACAGACAGACAGACAGATTGAGTCGCACCATAAGCGTTCCTTTTTACTAATTTGGTACGGAACCCTAACAAGAAAAATAATTAAAGAATTCCATTCAGCCATTTTGTTGATACGCCATTGCTATTCAAAGAATACCTATGCTACTCTAATTAATCTTAATTGCGTTTTGTGCCCAGATTAGGATGACCTCTACATGTTCTAATATTTTGAAAGACGATAATAGATGACAAGGGTCTTTGTTTGATGGCTGGTCTCGTGTCACGCATTAAGTCAGCGTTACCATAAATGAAGAAATGCAGAAGCTTTATTACGATTTAAGAAATCTTTACATACCTCCTACCTACTGAAACACTTTAAAAAATCTAAAAACATGGTCAAAGGATAAAACAATGCCAAAAGTATACTAAGTAGTTGAACAATATTAAAAATCTGTAGGGTGACTGGTAATTAGTGACCGATACCTACTTGAAACACGTGATTGTACTCATAATAACAAACAACTTTTACTATGTCCCATAGTAAAAGTTGTTTGTTATTATGAGTCGCAAACTCGAAATCGCGAAAAAAATTCAGCTGTTCCCTACATTTATGTTCGCATAACTCTCAAAAACTAGGGAGCAGCAGATTTTTTTTTGCAATTTACTTAAACATTATTTTTATATAATACTTAAACATTTTATCTTCTTATCCAAATTTTTAGCTACCCCTTGTGTCAATCCCAGCACAGCATCCTCTGTTGAAACCCCAGGTCTGAAGCCATACTGGTTGTCTGCTATAATTTTATATTTTTCAAAGAACGTCCTGAGACGATTGTTTAGGATCCTCTCCAGGATCTTAGACAGTGTCGGCAAAACAGATATAGGCCTATAATTATTGACACAGGTTCTGCTCCCCCCCTTGAGTATAGGATGGACTATCGCCTTTTTAAGAGTATCCGGAAACACGCCCAAATATAGACAGCAGTTGTATATGAAGGTAAGTGGCGGTATGAGTACGTGGCGACAGTTTTTCAATAAAAGAGGCAATATACCGTCCCACCCAATACCACAGTCATTGCGTAACTGTAGGATAAGCGACTCTGTTTCAGCTTCATCTACTTCGAAGAACGCAAGAGAGTTTACAGGGGAAGGGTTTATGCTATTTAGATGAGACTGATCGCTAGTCTGAAGTGATGGAGTGTGGTGATGTGATATAATGTTGTCAGACAGATTTTTTCCTACATTACTGAAAAAACTTCAGACCTCGTTTATGGAAGACTCAGGATCATTTCGTATTTTTAATAGCTCAACGGGGCTGGCACATATTTTCGTGGCATTGGTTATTTCTTTTATTGTTTTCCATAAAAACTTTGGTTTATTAGTTGCTTTCTCAAGCTCACACCTTTCGAATGATATTTTTAGTTTTCGGAGTAGGTCATTACAAAAGTTTCGGTAGCGATTAATTTAAGATTAGAATTAGGTAATTTTAAGTATAAGGTTGTCTGGTGCTTTCTTGGACTGTATGTAACTTATCTCGGTGTGTAATACATTTTAGAAGACTAGGAGTTATCCGGGGTTTTAGAGTTCTTTTAGTTCTAGGGATTTTAACTTGAGTAGTGTGTTTAGATGTGACCATAGTTACGATGTCTATAAATTTGTTCATAGATATATTTGCATCCTCCTCATTGTATATACTTGAAAAATCGGTATCTTCAAGTTCTAGCTTAACTGCCTCATGGTTAATTTGATGCCAATCGATCATGTTTCTTATAAGGATTAAAAGTCTCTATTAGACCAACTGGGGTTTGAATACTTGAAATGTCAGAAATCGCAATAAAATTTGCTGGACTCGGCTGAATCGAGAACGTTGACTAAATTATAAATGCCTTAAATAATAAATAAATAAATGTAAAAGAAGAATAAAAGAAAATATATAAGAACAGCTATTTTAGTCCATTTTCAACAAAGCAAATAACTTAGCGGTTCGGCGACTGCTTTGAAAGCCCAAGTTCGATTCCCAACAGTTCATAATATGTTATATTTTGTACTCCTTTTAGAACGACGTTCTTTAATGCGGCTTGCGGTAGGAGTAAACTGGTAGCGCCACGTAAAGAAAAAGCGTTATGAAAAAGCGCCCTCTTCATGCGACTGCTTTATGCTGCTTTTTTTCTTTTTCGGTTTTTCTTCTTTTTTCTTTCGCTTTATTTGAAGTGTGAATTTGGTCAAAATGAAAATCCAAGATGGCGGCTGCGAAAATTTCCAAATTTTTCATGGGTGTCGGTGTATTCGAAGGTCGTAAAGCCGACTGTGACGTTAAAATGTAAATCTATAATGGCGGCTGTGAAATCTATCAAATTTTTCATTATGGGTATCGTTTTCATGGTTTTCGTGGGTGCTAAAGCTGGTTGTGGGCTCAAAATGAAAATCCAAGATGGCGGCTCCGCAAATTTCCAAATTTTTCATCATAGGTGTCGCTTTCATGGTTTTCGAGTGTGATAAAGCCGATAGTGAAGTTAAAATGTAAATCAAAGATAGCGGCTGCAAAAATTGAGGGTGCTAGTGTCGATAGTGAGGTCAAAATGTAAATCCATGATGGTGGCTGCAAAAATTTTGTATTTGTTTTAAATACGAAGACACTTCTTTCCTGACTGAGGTCCCCGACCACACATATTTTTTTTTTCACGTTTTGTGATAGTTCGTAGAAAATACAAAGAAAAACATTATGTTAAGGTCTCTTCTGTCACCTATGGTTATAACAAAAATAAAAATCTATTGTTGGGTGAGTGTTAATCACGCGCGCCTCAAAGAGATGTCAGCACTAACTGATGGGGTCCGCTAGGGCCGATGCCTGCCAGGGTTGCGGATTGTTTGAAAGAGTTACCGCTCCAGCACAGGCAATTGAAGGAACACGAGTGGGTTTTAGTCAGTAACAGTCTGACACGAAGAGCGGGACAAGTTATTTGATAATTTCCAACCCAAAAAAAAGGTGACTGTTAATAGAAATCCCATGTTTTTACAATTTACTGTTACTTATTACCTACTGTCACTGTTTGTAGTTGTTTATTGTTTGTGTTTACTGATATTTTAGTGCATGAATAATCTGTAAGAATGCGTGTATCAGTGTCGTGCCATTAGATAGTATATGCAGGAACGCTGGCGTTCATTAGTTCACTAAAAGCGAAAAACTTCGTAAGCAATGGAAATTGCTACTGAAGGCTGTGGGTGTCGACCTCAGGACGAGCTGCTTCTCACACGGTTCACGATCCAGTCAGGATATTTTGGTTGCTAAGACCAAAACTAAAAACATAGTATACAGGAAAGTTTCATAAAAATGCGGCTGTTATTTTAGTATATTGTGGTGTCTTATGAGTATGACTTTCACGCGAATGAAGTCGCAGGCAGAAGCTAGAGGAAAATAAACACAATTTGAATCTACTTAATACGGTGAACTTGAGGAAACTACTTAACTCCTATACGATATCCAGCCTTGGACTACTAAACAGAGTGATATACAAGGTGTAACTTAAATAACGCACAACCTCTTAAGGGGTTATTGTACTCATCATTATGAACAACTTTTACTATGGGACCAAACCTGAAATCGCGAAAAAAATTCTGCTGTTCAGTACATTTATGTTCGCATAATTCGTCAAAATGTACTGAACAGCTGATTTTTTTTTGCGATTTCAGTTTTGGTCCCATAGTAAAAGTTGTTCTTAATGATGAGTACAATTAGCCCTTAAGAGGTTATGCGTTATTTAAATTACACCTTGTAGAGAGGTCGTTTTCAGGTACCTACCTACCTAGTCCCTGAAAACCACCTCTCTACGAAACTGTTTTAGTAGGTAAATTTACAGGCTATCAACATATCTTGAATATTTTTCAAGGATTTACCAACTATAGACCACTACACCCACAGTAGATTACATATTGTTCGAAGTAAGCCTTCTACAGTTACCAATTCTGTTTACGACCCAAATCTTACATTGGCATGTTAATGACACTCATTGCCCGCCAATCAGTTTAGCGTCTGGCATTTGCTGTTCACATTATGTTATGTGTCGTGCTAAACATCCGCCATCTTGGCACGTGTCTAAGGGCATTAGTAGACGATCCATTAAGGTTCAGTTGGATATAACAGCTATAGCTGTGACATAAGGGAGGGTCTTGTTACCAAGTAATAACAGCCGCACGGGTGCAATCGATCGCTTTCCACGGTCAGTCCGTAGATGGGTGATCATCTTTACATATCGAGACCCCTCCGTGCCTTGGAAAGCACGTTTTAACGTGCTTTTCCGTTGGTCCCGACTGTCATTCGTAGATCTTTGACAGTCCCTAGGTATGGGTCGTCAGAAGCCCGAAAGTCTGACAACCAGTCTCACCAATTACCCAGTAACTGGGCTGTGACGGTCACATAAGCATTCGCTCCATGTAAAATACGGGTATTCAGCTGCATCCGGTTAGACTGGAAGCCGACCCCAACATAGTTGGGAAAAGGCTAGGTAGTTGTTGATGATCTATGTCATAAGGCAACTGCCAACTGGCTATATCCATTGAGTTTTCAAGATAAGTGGCTAAATGTAAGCTGACGAACGTGACAGAATGAAAATGCTTTTGCTAAGTTTTATTATAATACTAAAATATTCGAAACCCTTTCCAAAACAAATCGATATAAACCTTGTGAGAGCAAAGCGTAATACTTACTTATTTAACTGAGGTTCTAAACAACTTATCGCTCATCAATCAACTCAGTGTATCGCAGTCCACTGTTGGACATAGATATTGTGACATAGGCCTTTCCTAGACAGACTAGATGCAGAAGGCTGAGGCCAGGTCCTCAGCCTTCCGCATCCAGTCTTCCTCAGCCACCTCCTTAAGGTCGTCGGTCCTTCTAGCTGGGTGGCGTCCCACACAGCGCTTGCCGATACGCGGTCTCTACTCCAGGACTCGACTGTTCTACCTTATCATCATCGGGCTTTGCTATTTCCACTTACATAAAGAAAATTTACTAGTTTATAATATAATATTAATTAATCGATGACTTATTTGTGTGACCTGGTGGCCATTATCATTACAATCATGAACGTGCTACTTAATTATAATAATCATAACGTTGAAACATTATTAAGTAAATTTTATATTGACGAGGGTTAATTTTTCCTACGTCAAAATGATATACATATTTTATTTCTGCAATAAACTTGACATCTGGCAGTTTTTAGGGTTCCGTACCAAATTGGTAAAAAGGAATCCTTATGGTGAGACTCAGTGTGTGTGTCTGTCTGTCTGTCACAGCTGGATATCTCAAGAACTGCTAATGCTATCAACTTGAATTTTGGAATAGTTTTAGATGACATTTGCCTAACTATTTTGCAAATAAGAAAGAAATAAATATATATATATTGCAACAGGGACTGATCGGGGGTCTTAAAAATTCCAAGTGGGGCTACTAGGGCTGGGTTATCATATGAAAGAGCGCTGTTTGCACCTTATCAATCATTTTTTTTAGGCCTCATAGTTTTCGACTTTAATGAAAAATAAAAAAAAAATACCATCGCCCCCCCTCCCCCCACCTATCTCCGAAGTTTGCATAGAGAAAAATTTGAAATTATTCTGTGTGATAGAAGTTTATGTAAAGAGTACAGGAAAAATAAAACGGAGTCTCTAAATAGCACACTTTTTTATGAGAATACGGAACCCTCGGTGCGCGAGTCCGACTCGCTCTTGACCGGATTTTCATTGTGTAGAAAAAACAATCAAAATTCAAAATAATTCCTTGAATGAAATTGTCTGTATCTAATATAATTTTATTCAGTATTGAAATAATAATTACGTAAATATTAATTTATACTCGTACCTAATTATTTTTTTAAATCTTCCGCATCGCTATAGACTAGTAGTATAGGTAAGTACCTACCCGAGAGAGTAGGTGACTTTAACCTTATTCGTTTTTTTACGATTTGGGGCTTAAAACTAGTAGATGTAATTCAGGGAATATTTTTTGGGAATTATTTATAGCAATAATAATTACACAGAGCAGAAAAAACACATATAAATAACATTATCACAAATCAATCAAAGACAATACGTAAACAGGATAAGAGGATAGATACATTTAGATGGCGTGGCCGATTTCGAAGCAAATGATTATGAATTATAACAATTAACGACAATTGATGAAATAATCATAATTATAGCTGAGCCCCTTGCTCACATTATTAATGTAAACATACAGTCTGGCGTATTTCCTGAAAGTCTCAAAAGCGTAATAGTTATACCAGTATATAAAAAAAATGATAAAGATGAAATGGTAAATTATAGGCCAATTGCTCTTATTTCTATATTCTCAAAGATCATAGAGAAAATCATCTATGAATCTCTTGACAGCTTCCTAACTAAATACCACATACTATGTGATGAACAAAAGGGATTCAGGAAAAACAAAAATATAAACATGGCCATCTTTGATTTTCTCCATGAAATAATGCCTAAAGTAGATTCCAAAATACCGGTATGTGCAATATATGCCGATAAGTCGAAAGCTTTTGACTGCGTGGACCACGATATTCTCTTAACCAAACTTGATGCGTACGGTATTCGTGGCAATGCTCTAAATTTAATAAAATCTTACCTCAAAGGTCGTAGACAATGTACAGAGATTTCAAGCCTGTGTTTAAAATCTAAGAAGGAACTAAAATCTTTATCGTCATTTAAAGAAATAAAATATGGAGTCCCACAGGGAAGCGTCCTCGGACCTTTACTTTTCCTATTATATATTAATGACCTGCCACGTCATATATCTAATCCAATGGTTTTATTTGCAGACGACAGTACTTCAATTGTTTCATGTATCAATAAAGACTCATACGTAAATGACATCAATAACTCAATCAGCTGTTTAATAAAATGGCTTAACAATAATAACTTAGTTATAAATCTGCAAAAAACTAAAACTATGCATTTTCACCAACGAATATCTACAGGTGACATGGATATCAACTTCAATAGCCAAACTATCGATAAAGTGAATAGCACAAAATTTTTAGGTATCTTAATTGATAGCCAGTTAACATGGAAGCCGCAAGCAGAAGATTTATGTAAACGTTTAAGCACAGCCGCGTTTATGTTATACAACCTATCCAAAAAAGTAAATCTGCCAACAACATTAGTGGCCTACCATGGTCTCGTAATTTCTATCTTAAGGTTCTGTGTAATATTTTGGGGTTACTGTAGTGAACGAGAAAGCATTTTTAAAGCTCAAAAGCGCTGTTTGAGAGCTATATTTGGCCTCAAAGTTACTGACAGTTGTGTACCCATATTTAAGTCTCAGAAATTATTAACTTTCCCATGCCTCTATATCCTCGAATTAGCAATATTCGTTATAACAAACCGTAATTTATTTGCAACATTAACAGAAACTAGAAAACGAAGTACATCATTAAGATCACAATATCAGAACCTACTATGCACAAGCACATTTAAAACTAGCTTATTAAAAAAAAGTGTGATCTGTATGGCTCCTGTTATCTTTAATAAAATTCCTGAACACATGAAAACCTTGCCATTGATGAAATTTAAAAAATGTTTTACAGAATTACTTGTAGACAAATGTTATTATTCTGTTCAGGATTTCCTAAATGATACATTATAACTTCTTATTTGCCTTATTCAACTTAGTTGTATAATAAGTATTGTATTTGCATGCCAACAAGGCAGAATGCACACGGTTCTTTATTATGTTATTTTCGATCCTATTTGTATGTACCTGCATTCTTAGCAAATAAAGTCCTATTCTATTCTATTCTATTCTATTCTATAGATATAAATAAACAAAGATGAGAAACAGAGCAACATAAATAATGTATTTTCCGAAAATTGCATAACATGTGTGACATAACAAGTGAACTAAAGAAAGAAAAACTTTTTTACAAAAAAAAAAAAAAAAAAAACACCACAAATTGAAAAATAACTTTATTTTTGGAAGTGTCTTTGGATCTGTATTTTAGCTTTTTTGCCACCGAATTCCGAAAATATAGTTTTCTTTGGAACTCGGTTGTTTTTTTTTTTAAAGATTTTTATTTTTACTTTTTAGTTATGGTACTTACCTACCCCACACTAGTTCGTATACTACTACTATTGTACTATGTACTATGTACACAAGAGTGACAGGAAGTATTCTATCATCGTCAAGAAAACAAAGTGGATTAAATAGTACGTATTATCGAAGCTAAATCAAAAACTAATCAAGCAAAGATAATCAACTTTATATGGGACCACAGACAAGCCACCCCAAATGAAAAAAGATTTTTTTAAATAGGTTCACAATGGGGAAGAAAACTGACAATTAGTTCCGCGTAGATGGCGCTGAGTGTTTACCTGAAATGAACTGTCAAACTCCATAGAAATTAAACAATATTTTGTGTTTTTGTGGCTTTTATCAATATAATGGGTGTTGTGTAGCCTTTGGATGCAAAGAAATGGGCGTTGGCAAATTCCCAAGTAATTTTCACATGAAAAGAAAGTGGGAAAAGGCACTGAAATTAAAAAACTTCAAATGAAGTGACTTTTCAAGGTTATGTGGAAAGGAAATGGACTACGAGACCACTTCTAAGGCGACACGTTGGTTCCATATACCTATTATTATTAATGATGTCTTTTTATTCATAACAGTAAAAAAGCTTACAACCTGTGAAAAAAAAAGTTTCCTTTCAAATAACCATACATTTTGCAACAAGCATCTTGTTTATTATTAGTATCATTAAAAAGAAAAAAGTAATAAGTTAAGTTTATTTTATAACTTATGAAACCATAATATTGTCCAGAATACGGCTAAATGTCGATAACATATCAAATAGGTATAATGTAACTTCTTATTTTTTTATTTAATTGGTTTATGATGGCTCTTGACTCTAGTCTAGGTCGGACGCGACAGAGACAAAGTCGACGATGGAGTGAGCTTACCCAGAAGAAGCCTGTTCACTCTCACTTTGAAGAGATTAGGGTGTATGCGCTCGGAAACACAGACACAGGTAGTGAGTTCCACTCTTTTGCTGTGCGCATTATAAAAGTCATTTGGAAGCGCGGTGGAATAGCAATTTGATAGCTAGATAGATAGTAACTTACGACAAGTTTGGTTTTCCTTCCTTATTGCGATACTCCACTTTTTTTCAACTTCTCCTTCAACTGTGCGATACGCCAGGTATAATACATTGTGAAGCAACACAAATAAATGATAAACAAAACACGCAAATACTTAAAAATCGTCCACACAATGCACACGTCTTTATCAATAACTTTGACAGCTAAATGTTTGTTACACAAACATACAGTGCCACCTTGCGGCGAAGCTTCTGGGAAACAACCCCATGTACGAAAATATCGATGAACATTAAAAAAAACATATAGACGAACATATATAACCTCCTTCTTTTTTGAAGCCGTTTATAAAGAATATTAAACGTTTTCTATGTTTAACTGGTTCTAGGAGTAGGTTTCCACATAATAATTTTAATGAACATCCTAATTTTCATGCTAAATTCCGAGAGTAGACCAAAATTTTACAAGAAAAACACAAAATAACATCCTCCGTACGTATGATGTGATTGTTAATCATAATAATACATTTAAAATTGTCTAGTCCGGGACTCCAAAGTCCCGAGATACTCGTATGACAATAATACTCGTAATAATAATATGATTAACAATCACATCATACGTACGGAGGATGTTATTTTGTGTTTTTCTTGTAAAATTTTGGTCTACTCTCCCCCATCGCTGTATCTCTACGCAGACGTCGTGGTGGCCTTGCGCGCTCCGAACTTTAGGTCTGTGCCGGTAGTGTTTACTTTGCCGGAACGGGTCTAGGATGTGGAGCCAGACCAAGACAGATACAGAAACCCGCAGGGCAGCATGTGGCAAGCTATTAAGCAGTAGTGACCCCACGGACCCTATCTTGACCGTACTTCCGGGATTGTTCTGATAGCCGTGGGATACCTCTCCACTCCTCAAGCACCTCAGGAAGTGTTGCCCCCTAGTCGCTACGTCACTATGTGCTAGCGGCCGATTCCGGGGTCCGTTATTGACTGTGCAAGTCACCCCCTGCCATTTTATCCGTACATGGTATATAACATTGGTCAGGCATGAGACATAGTTCTTCCATAGTTCAGGTTACCCAATCAACTTTAGCCACCCAGACCCATAGCCCAATATGTTTTGTTTTCACGTACAACAATAGTCCTACTCCAACCGAGGGTTGTTCTTCAGTGCACTTGCATAGTTCATACAGGTATAATCGTCGGTTGGTGCCTCCTCATCATTTAAAATTATCTAAAGTGCCTCTGCGAGTTGGCTTCGGCTCCTCGTACGCCTTTCAAAGGTCGGGGACCCCAGGGTCCCGAGAAATTTCAATAATAATATATCAAGATTTCGTTAAATTTTTCACCATACAGACCTTTCCTTAGACAAGACGTGCAAAATCGGTGACTAATTTCAAACACTAGCCTCCATTCAACAATTAAACACCTATTCTAAAACCATTATCAAAACATCCAAAGGTGCTAAGAAACAAAAACTACAATTTAATTCTTAACTGTCGTTTGAGTGCCGGAATCATGATGAATAATGATGTTTGTGCGTGCTACTCTAACAAATGAGGAAGTGATCGAATTTTATGCCTCATTGGTACTGAGGACAATTTTGGGAACTTAATTTTTGATCCTATGTTGGTTATCACTGTTAAAACGTCTATGTCTTCTTTACTATTTCAGAGCGGTATTCAAGAAGATACATGAAAAATAAAGACAGCCGTTCCAGATGCTTTAGTGCTGAGGAAATCCTGCAGATAAAAACCGTAGGATAGCTATCCTACGGTGTTTATATCTAGCAGTTTATATTATACCCCAACCCAAAGTTAAAAAGGTACAGGTGGCTACAGTAAGTATGTGACAAGATGAATTTTTTTCTTTACATAATTTTGTCACCGCGTTGAAGAAATTAAAAAGCCAATATAGAATGTAATATACAAATATATCACCCACTAAGGACCATAATCTTTAGGAAGTCTGTTAGGTGATAAATAGAAGACGCCTCACGCTAATAAATCCTGGGGAAAACCTGAATGAAATAAGTCATTAGACAGTTCGAAAAGTGACTAACACTGTAAATTAAGAATAGCAATTTCATCATTCGTCATCATATTTTTTTTTTTTGTCGCTCGAGTTCTGGTAGGTACTGCTCCTACGAGTATGTCTACTTTGTGTAACATCTTCCTACAGCTTCACAAAATGCCGGAATACTCAATAAATAATAATTAAATATTTATTCAATAATTATTAAATAATTATGTTCATGCGTGCACTGAACAGGGAAATGATCAGACTCTAAGGTGTCAGTAATGATTGTGTCACGAGCTGTATCATTATCGTGTCGGTGTTAACCTGAGACTGTATGGAAAGATAAGCTATCGGTGGTTATAACTTTGGTGACAGCGGTTCCAGGTTTCCCAAAAGGAGATAGAGCGCAGACGAATAGATTTTATTCGATTACCTGCTAATCACTATTCCTAAGTGGAATGGCTCGTCAATTGGCCTTGTGTAAATGGTCCATTAGCAAAAAGATTAAACGCAGCACTCTGGGACCCGGTGATTGTCCAGGATGCACTGGGCCCATGGCGGCTTTCTACCCTATGTTAAATGACTAGCATATTTCTGATTATTAGTAAACCTCTATGGAATTATGAATATATGGGACTTCAAGAGATGTGCTTATTACACTAATTGTAGGATCAATCGATCAGCGTGGACGTGCCTTGCTAGATGAAGCATCGAGAGGTTAATAGACTGATACGCGAATCAATTTAGTGCGATTAGGTGTCTGCGATGATTTCATCAAGATCACTATTATTAATTTGACTATAATATTACAATAAGGTGTCGCAGCATTAGAAGATAAGGCAAAGTCGTTAGCTAAAGTCAATATTTTTAGTCATTTGCGAGCTGATCCTCATATAGTCCAGTATCTACGTGATGAAAATATAGTATACGATGAACCATTTGCTTTGGATGCTTTTAGTTGATTTGTGAATGAGTTCAAGCGACAATACTTAAAAGGAAATATCGGAGTGGGGTCACATGTTGATTTTCCTTAAGATTGATTTTATTTGTCTACTTTTGCGACTCTAGAAATAAACTATCGAATTTCTAATGTTTAAGGGTCAGTAACTGGGAAACGTGTCATGGATTTTTGATAAGTAACTTTATATATTATAGGTAGAAAACTTAAAGTAGTAGTCACGAAAAAAAACCTCGCTAGCTCAAGATTTTCAAGATTGAGGATAAACCTTGTAGATGATTATTGAAAAATAATAACGTAATATCACTAAAAACGTGCAAAAGGCACTGCCACCATATTTCGATAAGTTTGGCGTAAATATGAAGTCACCTAATTAATATAAAGACAACAAAGACCAGTGAACCCACTGATTTTTTTCTGTTTTCCATAATATTACTTCTGTATTGCGTAAAAAGTTCGGAAACTGTCTGAAATTTCGCCATAGTAATTTATTTGAAGATTTCGGGCGTAAAAATTCAGAAAATTTCCTAAATTGTCTTTATAGAAAACAGAAAAAATCAGTGTTCTGTGTTGTCTTTATTTGAATATAATATTAATTAGGTGACTTTTATCAACACCAAAGTTATCAAAATACGGCGGTGCTTTTTGCAAGTTTTTAGTGATAATCAATCTTTTTAACAATTATCTACAAGGTTTAACCTCAATCCGAATTTTTACTGACTGGTGAAACTCTTGAGCTAGCCAGACGTATTTTTCGTGTTTACAAGTAGTAAAATAAATTTTCTATGTAAACTTATCCAAAACCCATAACATGTTTACTGGCACCGAGCCTTAACTGGAAGCGAGGAGATATAAATGTGACCACCTTTCGGTCAGAGCCATATTCTATTATCACTGCCATTAATGACTTTCTCTGTCTAGATACATTATTGTCCATCTTCCATACCGTACCGTATCGTACATTTTGAGCATCAACCGCAGCAGTAGTTTTATTTTTATTTGCATGAATTTTCCATATGGGCTACAAAGATTAGCAACAAATTCGTCCAATTTAAAGCCTCGCTCAGCTTAGCTTCCAATACTTGGTTCTCTTTCTTCTAATGTTCTTCCGTATTGTGAGGTCCGTCATATTTTCAATAGCACAGTACTATAATTGTTCTATGATTGGCGGGTGCTCCGAAATCATCGCCATTGACAGCAGATACATCTCAAATTATATTCCAGTTAAATTAATATTATGAGTCATGGTTAATTTTATTGAGATTGATTCTCCAATCTGCTATCTTTTCATATTATGCAGGGTGTTTGGAAGCGGGTGATGGTAGAGCATTTTGAGCCATATGTGTCATAGACAAAATAGGTATGTTTTTATTATTCTACATTTTTTTCAATGACACAGATGTTTGTACATTAGGTAGACGTCAGACAAAAAAGAAAAAATAACGTACTAACTTTAATTAGGTCACTGTTGGCAATTAGCTGTCAGAAATTGGATTATTTAATCAGTTAAAAATAAAAATAAAACCTACTTCGTCTAAGACACGTAGGTATAGCTCAAAAAGCTCTAAAAGGTATCAACTAGGCACCACCCCTTAAAGCTTTGTACCCAGCTTCCAAACACCCTGTAATATACTAGCTTCTGTGAACTATACAATAAAACACACACTATATACTCGGCCATAGTGTAGCTTTCTGCCAGTGAAAGAATTTTCGAAATTGGATCTGTCCAGAGATTATCTTCTACATGCAAACTTGTAAAATGTAATTGTTTGTATTTTTTTTTAATGTGCATGAGAAGAACAGTGTGAGTTTATGTTTGTGTGTCCTATATAAGTATGTACGCCATTTTATTATATACTTTTGTATTATCTTATTATTATTTTTTAAATTGTGTTTATTTATATGGACGTGGTCTGCAATAAAGATCATTTTTATTATTTAAGCTTTTCGCATATCTTGGGTCCCTGGGGTCCCGGAAGGCGTACAAGGATTCCGAAGCCAACTCGCAGAGGCCCGTTAGATGTTTTTAATGAAATATTGAGGTACTGACCGACGATTATCCCTGTACGCAGTGCACCCAAGGACAACCCCCGGTTGGTGTAGGACTATTGCAGATGGAAACAAAGATATTGGAATATCTGTTTGGATGGCTAAAGTGGACTCATTACCCAGAACTAAGAAAGGACTATGGCCACTGCCTAATCAATTATTTATTATACACGGAAAAAATAGCAGAGACTTGCACACTCAATAATGGGCCCCCGGAAACTGTCGCTAGCACTTAGTGACGTAGCGACAAGGGGACAATATATCCTGAGGTGCTTGAGGAGTGGAGAGGTATTCCACGACTATCAGAACAATCCCAAAGCCCGGAAGATGGTCAAGATCCCTACCAGCACTTACTGGAATAATTCCTTCCTCCGAGCACGTTTGCTCTTGCGAATCTCCAATAAAGGCAAGAATGAGGTGGGAGCTCTGTACCTCGTCAGTTTTCACTGCAGCCGGTCAATAAAAGCAAGCCAGAGATGAGGAACAAGAGTTCTTCCGGGATACCCTATTCCGTGGGGTCGCTACTGCCCTACAGCTCGCCATAAAATCAAAATCAATCAAAATCAAAAGTCATTTATTCAAACTAGGCTGAGAATCAGCACTTTTTGAACGTCAAAATTACATAAGATAGTCCCCCAAAACGCCCACCCTTCACCACTTCCTAGTGCTTTAGCTGGGGAGAAGAAGAGCCGCAACAAACTCCCCAGCAGCACAGCTGTCTGTTCAGTTAAAAAAAATGAATCTATATAACACTGCGCATAATAATTTAGGTAAATTACGCAACACAAAACATTAAATTAAATTATTTGCTATAAGTAAGCTAGCACACGCCAATTTACCAAAAAAAAAATAATCGATAATCACTTTTTTACATAATTCGACTCAGACTTCTTTGATTTTTCATAGGATTTTTTTCTAATTCTCAATTTTTACAAATATTAAGTCACGTACAACTACATATACAACTGCGAAGGCGATGCGTTTCTCAACGTGTTTTAGGGTTCCGTACCTCAAAAGGAAAAAACGGAACCCTTATAGGATTTTTCATATTTTTCATACAAAAAGTGAAAAATTCCATATATTCCACTATATGTACGGAACCCTTATAGGATTTATAACCCTTATAGGATAATGGAATATATGGAATTTTTCACTTTTTGTATGAAAAATATGAAAAATCCTATAAGGGTTCCGTTTTTCCTTTTGAGGTACGGAACCCTAAAACACTACAAAGTGAAAAATAACTAATTACGGATCTTCTTTTTAATTTAGCTTCTAATAAATTTATTGTTGTCTTCTTTTTAAATGTTTGATGTAAATTGGCTGTCTGAAATATAGGTTTTCATAAAAACCTAGATCAGGCAGGTCTACATTACAGTTAGAATTAAGAGGATTGTGAAGTGCCGATACGCGGCGCGATTTTTGGAGGCAATTACCTACATTTCATACAATTATCTACATAAATATAGTTTCGGGCGATAACGTTTTCACTCCCCTAAACCTTTACAAAATGAGACAATTTTGGTCTCATTACATTCAGTACACTTCAATCTAGGTCTGTACGTTTTTCGTTTTTAGTAATTCAATTTAATTTAACTTAAAAAAATAAAAATGCTCGAGGATGTTTTTATGTCAAAAATATAGATATTTAGATGCTAATAACTTATAACGTGTGCAATATTTCTTTATAATAAAAACGTACGGACCTAGTTTATTACACCTACAATATTGCCAAAAATTATGAAAATTAGGCTATGTTTACGGGGAGAAAAACGTTATCTCTTTTTGTATGAAAATTTACAGCTTCACAATCCTCTTAAGGTTTATTCGATTGTAATTAATGTAAATCATCATTTTTACTTTATACTTGAATAAATTTATTTATTTATTTTAATTATTTAACGACTGTAGTTGATTTTCGTACATTGATTGATTAGAAATTCGACATTATAACTGTCTCTATTTATGCAAAAAGGAACTATCCAGCAAAGTGCGTGTTTGGTCGGTGGTTCTTTTTTGCATAAATACGGACAACTATGCCTATAACAAGAGACTGTCGTGACTTAAAAACACCAAATTATGAATGTTTGCAGATCAATAAGTTTCTTAATAGTCGCTTGTGGTAAAAACAGCAGTAGTTCTAGAACGAGGCTGTCAAAGATGATAAACTTAATCACACTAACAAAAATGGTCACCATCTGTCACCATATGTCGATTTAGAAAATTCTCTTCATGATTTGGTAAAGGAAGCTTGCGCGGTGGTCCCGTATTAACTTTGCTTGGGTAGTTTTTGAGTTAGCTTCAATAATACGTATTCTTCTCACTCAGTCTATGTGGATGATGTTATAAGTAATAACTTCCTGTCTCTGTAATTTACATATCAAGAGTGGTATTTGAATTTGTGTGGGCTACCTAAAAAGTGAAAATATTACTTTTATTTTGGAAGTCGGTGGCAAAAAACTATAATAAGTACAAAACCAAAGACACCAACTTCCGAAATTAGTTATTTTTCACTTTGTAGTGTTTAAGGGTTCCGTATCTCAAAAGGAAAAAAACGGAACCCTTATAAGAGCACTCGTGTGTCTGTCTGTCCGTCTGTCACAGCCAATTTGCTCCGAATCTAATGGACGTATTAAGTTGAAATTTATTACACGTATGTATTTCTACGACCCAAACACGGATGTGTAACGTAAATAAATGAATTTTGAATAATTGGGAACAATTCGGGGGGCAAATAAGAAAATAAAAAAAAAGTTTTGGAAACTGTGCTGTGTGACATATTTAATTAAAGGGCTTACTGTGAAGGTCTCAAATATATTTTTTTTTATAATTTGAAAATATTTTTTTTTAAGAAAGTAGATGAAAATTTACCATTCCTCCCTTATCTCCGAAACTACTGAGCCTAAAATTTTGAAAAAAATAAATAAAATAGTTCTATACCTATAGATTACAGGAAAACTTATAAAAAAATCTATGGTCTTAAAATCACATGGTAAATCTCTCAATATTGTGCGTACAAAATTACATATGCAGTTGGAATGAACTACAATGTTAAGTTTGTTCTTGGGATAAATTCTTCCCAACTACGGAACCCTTCATTCTGCGTAGTCCGACACGCACTTGGCCGGCTTTTTATTTTTTTTTAAATCGGTTGTTTTTTTTTTAAGTTGGTTTCTTGGCTTACTCGGTTCCTTATTACTTTTGAAGTAGATACACTTTCGAAGTTTATCTTGGACATCACTGGCGTCGTGAAACGTCGTGAAGAAACCTGATTCAAATAAGTCTGAAATCGCCAAACCGTCCCGATCGCAAGCGTGGTGATTAATGCTCGTGCCTTCTCTGCATGAGAAGAGGCCTTTGCGCTGTAGTGAGACAGAAATAGGCCTGTATTATTACGAATATTATTATACATTTCGGCATATGTTCAATATCCTTAAACATATCAATGTGTGACTATGTTATTATTACTGTTGACAGTGATTGATGCCGACTATAGTTAAATAATAGTTTTTTACATTTGTCATAACGTCTCTGCTTCTAGGAAGTATCGGAGGCGAAATGTCAAGGGCAGCGAAAATTCTAAGATACATATCAATAGCTATTCAATTATTTGAATTGAGAGGTGTAATTTTATTGTTAAACTTTGAACTGTCTCTAATGACTTAAATTTTTGTTTACGACGTCATTAAATCTTCTGGAAGAATCGGTTTATTTACAGGTTTTTTTGGATGAAGGATTACCAGGACCAGTAAGTCTCAGTACTTACTTATCTTTTGCAATTCTAGGTCGAAAATGGACAGATAAGTCTTACCTCTAAGAAAGCCAGTGCCAGTGTTTTGTAAAGTACCTACAACGAACACTATTCTGTTTTAAAATAATTATCTCGTAAAAAATTAAGTTAGATTAAAATTGCAGGCTTATTAGTCTTGTAGGCTAGATTGTAATTAATGATTAATTGCAATAAAAAAGTGTTGAATAACAGAAGCTCCTTTAAAAATGTCAATGACTCATGATGAATAAAAAATTAAAAAATCAAAATCATAGAGCATATATTTGATCATTTTAATTTTTGATATTCAAAAGGTACCGACTTCTCAAAGATTGTAGTAGTCGGGTGCCTAAAGGCTGTGTCAGCCTCAAGCAAAAAAACATCGAAAAGAAAAACATTATCCTGTTATCCCGTAATATGAACCTTTTTAAAATCCAGCCTTTTCTCGTAAAGGTTGTCAAGTACTCATTAAAAACTAAAGATACATCGTACACATGGAACGCGGCGTTCTTTTTTCGAAAGGCAACGTTAGCCGTTCCCGCCCTCGAACGCGATTGGACGATAGCCGAGTACGTGTTGATGCGTTTGAGCTGATAAAACGACTGTTTTATAACATAGCGAGCTTTGCGTGCGCTATGGGGAAAGTAAATGGCTTTAATTCTAGAATAACCCTTATTGGGATGTTGTGTCCAATCTTTCAGGACATATATATGTAAAAAAGGAGTTAAAAATATGAGAAATTAGCCTCTTGTAACTCACACAACCAGACAAAAACTTCTTCTGTCTTTATAATTCATTATTGATTTTTACGTTCTGATTAGGACCTCTTTATAAATAAACAGCAATGAGTATTCAAACGATAATAATTGAATAGTTTTATTACCTGTATATACAGGATTCAATAATAAGAATAATGATAACCGCCGTATCTCTACGTTGACGTTGTGGTGGGACTTGCGCGCTCCTAAACTCTGGGTCAGTGCCGGTAGAGTTTACTTTGCCGAAACAGGTTTAGGGTGAGGAGCCAGACCAAGAGAGATACATGAACTCGCTGGGCAGCATGTGGCAAGCTGTTGGGCAGTAGCGACCCCACGGACCCTATCTCCCGAGAGAAGTCTTGTTCTTCACCCCTGGCTTGCCCTTATTGGCCGGCTGGAGTGAACACTGACGAGGAACCGAGCTCCCACCACTTTCTTGCCTTTATTGACCGGCTTGAGTGGAAATTCACCAATTGCAAACGTGCTCGGAGGAAGGAAGTATTCCAGTAAGATGCTGGTAGGGATCATGACCGTACTTCCGGGATTGTCCTGAGAGCCGTGGAATACCTCTCCACTCCTTATGCACCTTAGGGAGTGTTGCCTCCTTGTTGGTACGTCACTATGTGCTAGCGACCGCTTTTGGGGGCCCATTATTGAGTGTGCAAGTCACCTCCTGCCATTTTATCAATGTATTACATATAACATTGATCAGGCAGGGGACATAGTCCTTCCAAAGTTCTGGGTAACCAATCCACTTTAGCCACCCAAACCCATAGACCAATATGCTTTGTTTCTATTACCTGCAATAGTCCTGCACCAACGGGAGATTGTCCTTGGGTGCACTTGCATAGTTGCACAGGGATAATCGTCGGTTGGTGCCTCCTCATTATTTAAAATTGTCCAAGGGGCCTCTGTGAGTTGGCTACGGCCCCTCGTACGCCTTCCAAAGGTCCGGGACCCTAGCGTCCCGAGAAATGTCAAAATAATAATAATATTTTTTTTATTGATCAAGAAAGTACAGATGGTGAGAAAACAAAAATGCAATCATTAACCTAAATAAATTACTATGAACTATTATCACTATTTATCTCTCTGTACTAATCTCAGATATATCCTTTCATTTGGAGTTAGCAGTAGTCGCATGGGTGTATATGTAATTTTGTCCACCGTATTCTTGGTGCACTCAACTCGGTATTTAGAAAACATCTTCACCATACAGATTCCAAACTGGAGACGTGCAAACCTCGAACCTGTAAGAGAAATCTTCCATGAAAAAGAGTATACGAGAAACTACTTTCACCAAGTTAGAGTAACATTCCATATTGATGTAACTAATCTTGTTAACACCAAACAGCTGAATTATAACAATAAATAACACTCCTTAGTTTATACATAACCATCATCAGCGTAATCTGTCCACTGCTGAACATCAGGCCTCTCCATTCTTAAGTAATTATTGCGCCGAGTCTAGATTTCTGCCTGGTTGATGGCAATAGGCTCGTCCCTTATTACATGGGACTTCATAACTGGTGAAACGTGGGTGATGTTATGTTATGTTAAAATATGTACTTTTGAAGTTTATAAAATGTAGGAATATATTGCAAATGTACTCACCAAGACAACTTCTGGGCCCAAGCCCAAACGACAGCATAGCGCTGGGATGCAGCTCTCTTACGTTTTCTGATGTGAATCTTTCAGGTTTAAACTTTTCAGGTTCAGGATAATACTTTTCATCGTGCTGAATGGAATACGGAGAAATTGCTACTATAGTATCTTTGTTAATGATGAAGTCTGTACCATCCAACTGAATGTCCCGTCCAACATTTCTGGAAACAGAGTTCGTCAAGGGATGCATTCGTAACGTCTCATCGAAAACCATCTGCAGGTATTTCATTTCTTTTAGTGATTCGTAAGAGAATTTGCCATCATATTTTCGTACTACGTTGTCAATTTCTTGTATCAATATTTCTTGTGCATCGGCATTCTTAGCCAAGTGGTATAGTGCATAAGTGGTCAATAACGAAATGTTTCCATAACCAGCGAAATAAACTACAAACACTTGTCCAGCTAAAACATCATCCGTTACTTCCATCCACAGTTCTTTTTCACCTTCAGTTGTTTTCCCAGAACTGACATTGCCTTCTCGTCTCAAGCCTATCAAGACATCCATTATTCTTTTTCTATCAACCTTTAGAATAGGTTCGAGATTGGCACCAGCTTGAATAATTTGTTTACAAAATTTAACCACACTGTCTGGGAAAATCGATAAATTACACTTCGACAGAATACCAGGGAATAGTAATTCCAGTTCAAGAAAGTAGCTTGGTGTTTGGAAATCTGCGTCCAACACATCACATAGATAATTATCGACATTGTATGGGTCCACGTCAATACCAAATGCGCCCATCATTATTGAGTCGACTCCATATTTTCTAAAAACTGGTAACACGTTTATTTCCGGTTCTTTCATAATGACATTTTCTATATAGTCAATGAACTTGTCTGCTCGGTCGGCAAGAACATGAAAATTAGCCTTGAACTTGCTAGATGTAAACACTGTCGTCAAATGTTTCCTCAAGATTTTCATCACCGTAATATCGGAATGAAAGAGATTGTCTCCCAATCGTTCCTTGCTGTAATACACTCCACGATCCGGAAAAGAATCGAAATCTTTAATGAGCACTTGTTTCACTATATCAATATCACGAATCAGCAAAGTGGGAGACGTCATTCTGTACAGGCCAACCACTTTCTCGTTGGGATATTGCTTGTAGAGTTCACAGTACAGCACTCCAACGTGTTTTCTTCTGAAGAATACATCAATGAAGTTTCCAAAGAATGGGATAGGGGTTGGTCCTTTGACATTTTTTCCTTTCCAATAGTTAAATGTTCTTGTGAAGTAGTAGAAAAGGAAGCAAACGGACGTTATAAGTGTCGTCAAATATAAAAACATGGTTGTAGTTATTGTCACACTGGCTAATTTGTTATTAACGAGAATCGAGCCGGCGGAAATGTTATATATGAATGAAGGGGCTGTGATATGGTGCACTGATAACGGACACAAATCGTATGAGTCAATTTCCTTACGTTATTAGCCGTGCAATCGTACAAGTCATTGTCACCGCAGTTGATTACTGCAATCCGCATATAAAGGAGGTCCGCCAAATCCCATACAAAATAATCCCAGGCTTCGCGCAAAAGAAATGTATCTCAGACTTCAGAGTAATAATAGTAGAAATATTGTAAAATATTTATATTGCCAAATTCAATAGCCAACATAGTTTTTTTGCTTGGAGAAGATTCATAGGCGCTAGATGTAAAAATGACACCCTGATTCGCTATAGAATAAATTCATGCCACGTAAGATCAAAAACGTACTACAGGTATTTATTATTTAACACTTGATTTCTGGAGAATACTTGGAAGTTACGCCCATAATAATATAACAAGTATATTATCTGGGTTAGGCTAGAAATAATCCCTATAATCAAATAAGTTAGATCTATATGTATCACTCTTTGCAAGTATTTTGCGTCTGGATACTAGTTCCAAGCAACCACCTACTGTACCTAGTTGTGACTCTTCGATGCCGGAGATCGCAGTTCATACAAAAGAGGTCCAAAGAGTATTGTGCAGTCTAGATGTGAACAAGGCCAGCGGGCCTGACGGCATTCCAGCGAGAATGTTGAGGCAGTGTGCGCCTGAGCTGTCTCCTGTGCTGACACGCTTGTTCCACCTCTCTCTAGAAAAAAGAACGGTGCCGAAATCTTGGAAGCTAGCTTATGTACAACCAGTGCCCAAAAAGGGCGACCGTGCAAACCCTGCCCATTACCGCCCGATCGCCATTACCTCCGTACTATGCAAGGTTATGGAAAGGGTACTGAACAGTAAGTTGGTAACCTACCTTGAAGACAACGATCTCCTCAGTGACCGTCAATATGGCTTTCACCGGGGACGGTCAACTGGCGATCTTCTCGTGTATGTCACGAACTATTGGGGTAAAGCCATCGAGAGACACAGCGAAGCACTTGCTGTATCGCTTGATATCTCGAAGGCCTTTGTCAAGGTATGGCACGCAGGTCTTCTTAGCAAGCTTCCTGCTTACGGCATCCCAGCTGGTTTTTGTAGCTGGATATCTGACTTCCTTAGTGAAAGATCGATCAGAGTGGTCGTTGATGGCTGCTCCTCTGAGCTTATGGCTATTGATGCCGGAGTTCTTCAGGGGTATGTTCTCTCTGCAACTCTTTTCCTGCTGCACATCAATGACCCACTTCAACATGGTACTGTTGGGTACGCGGATGACAGTACTGTTTCAGAGAGACACTTGTCCAGCGCAAAAACCAGCGGTTCGTTCTTTGAGAAAGGCCATGGTAGAGCGGACAGATTTAACCTTAAGCCTTATTTCCCAATGGGGTGATGACAATCTGGTCTCTTTTAATGCCTCCAAAACACAGGCGTGTCTTTTCACCGCTAAAAGGAGTCAAACTCCTAATTTTCGGGGTACATCTGTTCCTGTAACATATCGACTCGACCTCCTAGGCATGGAGTTGACATCCATTCTCAACTTCGGGGCTACCATCGAGCACAAAGTCCAAACTGCGGCCAAAAAACTGGGCAAACTACACAGAGTGAAGCGATACTTTACGCCTGAACAGCTTTTGACCCTTTATAAAGCGCAAGTCCAATCCTGCATAGAGTATTGCAGCCACCTTTGGGATGGCTCAGCTAAATACTTTTGTTGCGCTTGACTCAGTGGAACGCAGAGCTAAGAGGCTCATTGGCGACGTTAAACTAGTGGATGCTAAGCTTCATAGCTTGGGTCATCGCCGCAAGGTTGCTTGCTTGTCGGTCTTCTATAGACTGTACTTCGGTGAGTGTGTTCAGGAACTCCACAACCTCATTCCACCAGCTCCATTCTACCATCGAACATCTAGACGCACTGCAAGTTACTATACATTACCTAGTTGCCATTCCACCAATTTGCACTAAACGCTTCCAAATGACTTTTATCATGCGCACAGCAAAAGAGTGGAACTCACTACCTGCGTCTGTGTTTCCGAGCGCATACAACCCGAATCTCTTCAAAGTGAGAGTGAACAGGCTTCTTCTGGGTAAGCTCACTCCATTGTAGACTTTGTCTCTGCCACTTCTGACCTAGACTGAAGTCAAGGGTAAAACCCATCTCACATAAAAAATAAAAGAATACTGCACGCTATATAGCTAAATAATAAATCATGCGATTAAAATTATTACTAATCCATTAATTTTCGCAACTTAGGATATAAAATGGCGTCACCTCTTACAGTCTTGTCTAGTAATTCGGGGATTAATCAATCAAAAGATAATTCTGATTTCCTGTCTCATGAAGCATAAAAATCCTAATTTCTTCACAGTTACAAAATTTTACATTTGCATTGATATCACACTTATAATATTATAAAGGCGAAAGTTTGTGTGTGTGTTTGTATGTTTGTTACTCTTTCACGCAAAAACTACGAAACGGATTTTGATGAAATTTGGCACACAGATAGTTTATAACCTGTATTAGTACAAAGGAAACTTTTTGTCCCTATATTCTTACAGGTTTGAGACTTACGCAGGTGAAACCTGCTAGTTTGCTATAAATAGTGCGATACGTTACCTACATAAGAGGAAATGCGGGTGGTCTTTTGACCATACAAACGCTCTCGACTGTTTTTTTCTGGTTTATGACTTTAAAGCAATGATTTTTTACAGTAAAATATATCTCAACTACTTGTATGTCCCTATGTTTTCCTTTTTGTGGATACATCATGTATTTTGCATTAGACCCCTCAAAAAATACCCAAAATTGCCTATTTAGACCGCTGTGAACAGAGGCTTAGGGTACAAATTTGACTACTGTATTACTACTGTAAATGTCTTTGGAAATTGTGCGCTTTTATAAACTCTAACGTGAAAATATTATCGTGGACGTCCACGTTCATGTCACGGCATCACGATAACACATGCAAGTAAAATGTATGGAAATATATAAATACGCTTTTAAATTTCCGTCCCCGGTTACGAATTTCTTACATTTTATGGACCTGGACGTCCATGATAATATCGTCACATTAGAAATTATAAAAGCGCACATTGGGTCAACGTTTCAAGAAACAGGAAAAAACACAAATGAAATCAGTATCGGAATTTTAGTCGTATCAAAACGATCGATCAAATTGTCAATGTATCGACGCAGCTCGTCCCGCCTCGCAACGAATTTCGATTGGGATAAGTAGGTACCTACGTTGCATTATCGCTGATTACATTATTTGACGATTTACGTATTATTTTTAGTCACAAAAACCTTGTAATCAATTGGATTTAAAAGATGACGCGAAGTAAAAAAAAATTAAAACCACCTCGTTTTAAATATCTTTCACAGCTCTAATTTTTAACTTTGCCCACGATACATAGGAAGTGCCCTAACACATGATCATTTAATAACCACGACGAATCACAAATCTCTAATCACATCTATATGAATTCCACATTCAAAAAATTACCATCAAATAAAATCGCCGAAAAAACTGTGTATCAAATTGGATACTCCAAAGATACCGGTATCATTATGAAGAGACTAAACGTCAGACGAGGTTTGGTATATCTAATTAAGGATTGATTTATGATGGACGAAGGGGGAGCAATTATTGTGGGACTATTAAGAACATGAAATGTTGATAGTATGCTTTTGGTGGTGTTTTCAAGTACAGTATATAGTAAAATTCTATGACGAATCAGTGAGGCCAGTGATTGTCCCATTTCAGGGCAAAAGAGTCTTTGCCGGATTGCCGCCGCGCCGTGGGATCTGGAGGCGAAAGTCCTCGCGCACGTGTGGGAGTGGCGCGAGGAGGCAAAACGCCGGGGCGTAACTCCGCTGCCGCGAGAAATCACGGTACAGCGGACAGAGCTCCGGCGGGATCTCATGGCGACATGGAGAGTGCGACTGTCGCAGCCCAGCGCTGGGCACGCCACAATTGCGGCGATAAGTCCCCTCTTTGAGGAGTGGTTAGAGAGGCGCCACGGCGTGCTCACCTTCCGCCTGACGCAGGTCCTCACCGGACACGGTTGTTTCGGGAGGTTCCTGTTTCGCATAAGGCGGGAGGAAACGCCCGGGTGTCACCATTGTGTGGATCGCCCAGAGGACACGGTGGAGCATACAGTGGAGGTCTGCCCGGCTTGGGCAGAGCACCGCCGTGTTCTCACGGAGGCGATCGGCGGCGGCGATCTCTCGCGTCCGAGCCTGGTCCAGGCCATGGTGCGGAGCGAGAGTGCATGGGAGGCCGTCACCTCCTTCTGCGAAGCGGTAATGCTCGCGAAGGAGGAGGCGGAACGCGTGAGGGAGAGGCAGCCTCACGCCCTCAGTCGCCGCAGGAGACGCCCTGGGCGGCGGGAATCGATAGCCGATTCCCGGCCACCGTAGGTGCGGGCTTGCGGACGGTGAGTAGTGGGTAGCTCGGCGTCCGGTGAGGACCAGGCCCGGGTCGACGGCGCGTTGTGTTCCACGCGCGCCTCAAAGAGATGTCAGCAAAAGATGGGGTCCAATAGGGCCGATGCCGCTGGGGTCGCGGGTTGTTTGAAAAAGATACCGTGGCCCTGGCATAGGCAACTGAAGGAACACGGGTGGGTTTTAGTCAGTAAAAGTCTGACACGCCCTTCCGCTCCACCCAGAGCGGGAGAAGTTATTTGATGATTTCCCATCCACAAAAAAAAAAAAAAGGGCAAAAGAGTCTTGTGGAGAAGGGTCGAGCATTGCATCGAATATCATAATATAGAGAAGAATCGAGCATTGCATCGAATATCATATTATAGTTATACATTTATTATTATAGTTGATACATTGGTTACTAGGTTTCTCCCGAGACTGCGCCCCCCTGGAGGTTAGAAAGACCTCCCAGGACAAAAAATCCTGTGTTGTAACCCAGGTCATGGTTTCATAGAATTCAGAAAAGGTAACAGACAAACAAGTTACTGTCGCCTTTACAATATCGCTGCTTTGCATGAACCAAAATTTTGTAATTACTGGTTAAAATAGTCCTTATTTCATGGAAGTAAGACTCACATTCATAACGGCAAAACCGCCGATCATGCTGTTATGAATGTGAGTCTTACTGACCATGAAATGAGGACTATTTTGCATTTGGCTGTGTTATAAACCAGTAATTTCAAAATTTTGGACTGTGCAAAGCAGCGATATGAGTATGCATACTGGTCATGGATTGTTGTGATAGTTTCTTTAATACGAAAGGTAGATATCATGATAGCTCTATACCTATTGTTACCAGATATAGGTACTCATTTCAAGTTAAGAAACATAGGTACTTTTTGGTTAATACAGCGTTTTCTTTTGCCTGTTATGTTTGACTTATTGGAGGAGTTAACAGGAATACTAAATTCAACCAAAAAATTATAAAATCAACAAATAAAATGTGCTAAAAAACAAAAGAAGATCTAAAGTAATACTGTTAGGTAAAATGTGGTCACACTACTAAAAAATTGGCAGATGATTATGCAAAATGCAATTCTAAGTTCCATATGCCAACTGATCATTATGGACTTAGCAGAACTCTCTACTGTTTTTTGATGTTGAAAAAAGCCAGATAAGTGTGGGTCAAAATAGTTTTTAATGTGTTTTTTTTTTAACACTAGTTTTTTGTTCTAAAGCGTGTATCTAATTTTGAATTCCAAACAATATCAATATTAGGGTCAACTTCAAAATTTATAAGTATAATATATATTTTTTATTTATTTATATTCCGCCTTTATACTTACCTGTTATGTAGCAAAAAGATGAATAAATAATATAGAAATACGGATCCACTTTTAGGTCTTTCGCAAATAAGTTCACAGTGAGTTTCGAAGTTCTCCAAAGAAAGCAACCAAGCTCACAGCAAACAAATTACCGCGTAAGCAGAAAGGCAGACTAACCCCGAAGTCATGGGATTATCATTTGCTCAGCCTTTTCTCAACTATGTTGGGGTCGGCTTCCAGTCTAACCGGATGCAGCTGAATACCAGTATTTTACATGGAGCGACTGCCTATCTGACCTCTACAAACCAGTTACTGGGTAATATGATTCCTCTTGGTACGACTGGTTGTCAGACTTTCGGGCTTTTGACAACCCATAACGACTGTCAAAGATCCACGAATGACAGCCGGGACCAACAGCTTAACATGCTTTCCGAGGCACGGTGGGGTCTTGGTATGTAAATTCAAATTCAAATTATTTAATTCAGACATGAGTCCATAGTGTTAGTATAACAAAATTACTTAAAGACTAGTGTTAGTAATTCAAATAATAAAGGTATCATCCTCAACTGGTGTGGATCCTTACCCAGTAACGCAGCAGAGGGGAGTCCCACCGATCTCGGAACACACTCAGGAGACTATTAGTGACGGTGCGCAGCCGGCCGGCCTTTTTCTTATTATGGCGTAAAAACAATCTGTGTGCGCCTCCGCAAACATACCGGAAAAGATGGTCAACCATCCACAGGACTACCGCGGCAAGCGTAGCTTAACCTGATCGATCGACCCGTGCGGCTATTATTGCTTCGCCACAGGCTCCCTTAAGGGTATTGACTATAAAGTTACGGACACCTAAAAAACTAAATTTCGGCTCGATCCTCAGCTGCAATTTGGTTGCTAAAGAACAAAACACGTGCAATCCTTTCATCGGATGATAATATATTGTGAAAACTGTTGTTATTTAGAAATCATGTATTCACAACAATGC
Organism: Dicycla oo; assembly: GCA_948252095.1. Classification (NCBI taxonomy): domain Eukaryota; kingdom Metazoa; phylum Arthropoda; class Insecta; order Lepidoptera; family Noctuidae; genus Dicycla; species Dicycla oo. Next base: position 20,352,193 of record OX411726.1, on the reverse strand, counting down.
TCTTAGCCCGCGGTGAGCTATTGTTACGCTTTATCGATGTGCGCATAACATTTAAACCTGGATGGCTGTTACACCGATGAGAATATTGTGAGCACGCGACCGATAAGCCGGATTTACATTACAAAATTAGTGACATAAAATTATTTTCTTGACATCAATTTCACGTGTAGGCTTCTAATTTTATGATACATGCATTAACATCATGAAATCTAAATACTTTCATGCCAACTACGATTTTTTTTAAAGTAATGTCGTGCAACTAATTTCACCATTAAATGCGACGTGAAACGATTGTCGCGAAAGCACATTTGTACGATAATATAATATTGGATGAATCTTAGCACATAGGTAGACCATGACTTGGATTAGGACTTTAGGACATAGGATACTTCTTATACCAGTTGTACGTTTCCGTGGGATAAACACCGACCTTCTCGCGGGCGAAGGCGCGGGCAAAAGCAAGTTGTAAAATAAAGCTTTGATAGTAACGGGGCCATGATTTCGCTGATATTGTAGACTAGTTTTGTGAAATTAATTTTACCATACATTCAATTAATGTTAAATATTAATGTAAATCCCGCTTTAGGCTTGTAGTTGTAGGTTTGGTTAAAATGCGTATTTTAAATCTTGTTTCAATGGTTAGTTTATGGTATTCCTTATAGGTACTAACAATTGAAACAATGTTAATTGCACGCAAGGTAAAATTAGTTTCACAAAACTCCATAATTACGGAGAAGTAGTTCTCCATACGGAGTTTTGATATCTTTACGGGCAAATAATTTATTAGTTCTTGGTCCACTACTTGAAATAAACGTTTCAAATTAATCCAACATTTATTCACAATCTTTGTCGAGAAACTCGCACGCAAAGTTACTGTAATAACATTTTAAATATGAAGAATATCAAATAGGCATCAATTTTTAACAAAAAGTTGCATTAATATATCATATCGAACTCTAATCGCAAAAATCACATGCATAAATCTCTTATCATTTAACCACAAATTACATGACATTGTAACAAATGAGCGTATTAAGCGTTCCCACAACGCAGCGACAGGGGACGTCCGTTCGCGCCCGCTGCCGCGGGGCAAGTGGCACTTTTTGTCTTTTTTTCGTGCGGGTAGTCGGACAAGCGGGCGAAGAATGTGACCGTGTGTAGTGCGATATGAAACGCCGCTGGGCGTAAAGACACTGGTTTTTTGTGTATGGAGCGAATAAATTGCTGTTCTTAATCTCCTCGTGAGATGGTCAATGACTATAGCCCTTGGACAAGTTGGATGTACTCTCAAAGTGCAATATCAAGGCTGTGTTGTAATTTGCGTTGATATTTTATTATAATAATAATGTTATAGCTATTCTGTTTATGTTTCATATTAAAGAATGCTATAGTCTTACTTTAGTTACTACTATTGACAACCTTTTAAGCTACACACTAGAGGTGGACCGTGGATTTGACCTACGATGTTTTAGTGTTTCGTACGTCCAACTGAAATAACAGAAACCTTTTCGGATCACTCGTGTGACTTATCTGTCTGTCTGTATGTCCGTCAGTCACAGCCAATTTGCTCCGAATCTAATGCATCGCATACCTAGTTGAGTTTTGTTACACTTATGAATTTCTGTGACCTAATCACGGACGTGTCATCATCTGCCTAGTCTTTTTCCAAATTTGTTGGGGTCAGGTCGGTTTTCACTCTAACCGGATGCAGCTGAATACCAGTATTTTACATGAAGCGACTGCTGATCTGACCTACACAAGCCAGTTACTGGGTAAGACTGGTTATCAGACTTTCGGGCATGACAGCCGCGACCAACGGGTTAACGTGTTTTCCAAAGCACAGAGGAGTTTTAGTATATGTATAAATATGGTCATCCATCCACGGACCAATCGCGGCAATCGTTGCTTAACCGTATCGAGCGACCCGTGCGGCTATTATTATTTAGCCACAAGCCCCTCGCTAAACACGAACGTGTAATATAAATAAATGAATTTTGAATGTGAGGGTAACTTTTGGGGGGCCAATTAGAAAAAAAAAAGGTTTGCAAACTGTACCGTGTGTATACCGACTCGTGTTTTTGCAGAAACCCTATCTTTTTCCAGTAAGAGTGAGAAATGTGTTTTCGCAATATCTGTAGGGTTTTCGCGAAAATTCGAATAATCAAATTATCCTACGACATATATATTAAATGAAAGGGCGGGTGAGGCTCCACCCAGAGCGGGAGAAGTTATTTGATGATTTCCCATCCACAAAAAAAAAAAAAAAAAAAAAAAAGGGGGAGGGTCGCAAATATGTATTTATTATAATTTTTAAATAAATATTTTTTAATGAAGAAAATAGTTCTTTACTTACAGATTACAGGAAAAATTATAAGAAGTCTATGGTACGTATTATAATATCACAGGAAATCTCTCAATATTGAGCGTACAAAGTTACATTTGCAGTTGTAATGTATGAGAGAACATGTTTTTCAACTACAATGTTAAATTTGTTCTTGTGATAAACTCATACCAACTACGGAACCCTTCATTGTGTGTGGTCCAACATGCACTTGTCCGGTTTTTTAGTTTACACAGGCAGAAGAGTGCCCGTAGCCGTAATACCAACATAAAATAAAGACGAATTAAAAAATAACATCTAACTGCTGTGTGATTCATTAGTCATTATGCAATATTGTGCAGTTTTAATAAATTACCCTCAGTTTATTGAAATTGCTCAATATTGGGCCACAATCTTTAGCAAAAAAGTACTCTTTTGATTGATGAAAATTGTCAATAGCATCTTAAAGCGGAGGCCAAACGAACGTAATGTTTTGAGCTGTAAGTCGCATAAAATGATGTTACGTTCGTTTGGCCTCAGCCTAACATGGAAATAATAGCGAAGTTGCGGTATACGCTGGTGCACACTAGCTACGAGTACCTATTACAATTGATAAATGATTTTTATTTCTGTAAGTAGGTTTGTACAAACACTTTTACAAGTCAATCATGTTTTTGTTTTTTAAACTAGATGAGGTCGGCGTTTCCTATCTGACTACTCTGAGAAGAAAGGCCGAAACAAACTCAGAGGTCACAGTCTCTTATAAAGTCCAGACATAATCTTGGTCACTTCATGTGAAGACCATGTAGATTGGTGTCTGAAACGGTCTTTTGAGGAAAGAACCACACAGATTGAGAGGACCTGTCCAGTCAGTGCACGCATTTGTCAGTAATCGCGCAGCTCAACTCAGAACTTAAGGAGCTCAACGATTCGACGAACAATACCAAAGAAAGGACATTGGGGTAGGCCGCATAAATTACTCAAACTGCCAGACGATGATTAAAAATAACTGAGAGAAAAAATAAAACAAACAAAAAAAGCAATGACCTACATAGTCTTCACATTCACAATCAATTAAAATAATATGTCATGTCAACATTCAGTATGCAAAAATAAAAGAATAAAATAAAATTTGGAGCAGCTCAATTGTGTGCTAATGTTTGATTAATTAGCTCACTGAAAACAGCTTAGCATTCATAAGTTTTAGGGAAAAAAACCCGCTACGTACCTACACAAATTCAAAACCATACGAAAATGCCCGTACAATTTACATACATCCCAAACCCGTCCCTTTCAGTTTCTATGGTAGTGCGCCCTTCCCGGTGATTATACGTAAAATCAGCGCCAATTACGTAAGCGCGGCGTCTGCGCAGCTCTGGTAATGATCGCGCGTTCCCACGCTCAGGCGCAGGGGAGGGGGACGTGTCGTAGCGTTTAGGAGGTAATTTTTTGGCTTGTGCTGTTAGGTGGAATGGTAGATGTCGTGAGAGAGGAAAATGTCGTGAGGAAAGTTTTGAGTATGAATGTGGAAGTCTATAAGAATAGGGGAATACCAAAGACGATGGATGGACCGTCTGAAAGAAGATATGGCTAGAAAGGATGGTACTACCGAGATGTCGGCTAAAAGAGACGTACCCATGGAAAATCAAGATATGTTGCGCCGACCCCAAATAAATTGGGAGCAAGAGAATGATGATGAGGTGGAATGGGATTCGCTTAGTGCGAATCGGTGGTAACAGGCAGTGCGTCTAAATGTCCGATAGTAGAAGGGGGCCGGTGGAATGAGGTCGTGGAGCTCTTGAGCACACTCACCGAAGTACAATTTAAAAAGAAATGAGGTGGTTGGTGAGGAATTCCCATTCTATACAATATTTTGCAAAAACTGGGTTATAATTTCAGTAGGGGAAAGGTGTACGAGATGATTCACTTAAGGGAGAATGCTTGTAGTTTAATCGATATTCAACTTAATGCAGATATAAAAACGTTTATTTATAGTAAATTTATCCAGCTACCTGCTGACATACTCAAAATGTAATTTTTTTAGATCTAATTCACATTTTTAAACACTACCAAAGAATCATCTTCTACACTCCGGCGTCCAAGATGATCCCTACGGTAGGGGTAATATGTTCCCGAGGAACATGTTGCCCCAATTTTGAGAATGTCCTAGCTTTTGGTAGAATTAAATAAAAATATGTCACGGAATTTTTGTTTTCTTCCACAAAAATTTGGTTGTCACTCACGACGCTATTACGATTGACCGAGTCGTGGGAATATGGGGGACTGCGTTTCATCAAGGAAAATAACTGGATATCGCTAGTAATTTTGTTGCAATAAAAAAGGATCATCGCAGCTCAACGGATCATCTCTTACACTTTTCCCCTATCATCTTCAAAATGTTATAAAATGTTTGGCAAACTGATATCTTTGAAACGTCATTATGAAACAGCATAACACCTTTAATCCCCGAGCGGCCGGGCAGAGGTAATCCTATGTAGGTAATACAATAATAGAAAGCGAGCCATTGTCATTAACAGGGTATAAATTTAAACTCCGACCTGGCGGTTACTAGTTCCTGTTGGATACGAAAATCGAACCCACGACTCCCATTCGATGTTCAGTAGTTGGAATAACATCATACATAAACACATACTTTCTTCTGAGGTAGGCAGAAACTACAGAATGCCACCCGCTACGATTTTACATACTTATTCCTTTTGCTTCGTTTACGTTCAGTACCTGGGCGAACGAGTTCTGCTCTGATAAAAAAAGAGAAAACGAATTTTCCTGGATATGAGAACTAGCTTTATCGATTTTTCGCCCCCGTAAACCCCTATATTGCAAATTTCATCGAAATCATTAAATCAGTTTTCGAGAACGTGATTAGTCAATCACTCTACTTCAATTCATACAAAAAATTCCTTCACTCCTATTTCATCTAAAACCTCTTAATCTACGCAAACGTAAAGCGAAGATGGTGGAGTTAATTGTCTCCGAGAGAGGCAAGTCTTTGTAAACAGCCGCCGGGCAATTTGCGTATCGGAGGCCGCCACGATTACTCCGGATTGTACTTGCCCGCTAATTTCGATAGGGACAGCAGAAAAATTGTCTTAAAATGAAATTTCATGAATCATCATCATAATCTTGGCCTTAACCCAATTTATTTGGGGTGAGCGCGACATGTCTGCTTCTTCCATACTCATCTATTAGTCGTCATCTCAGTAGTCACCCTTTCTAGCCATAATATCATCTTTCACACAGTTCATCCATCGTTTCTTTGGTCTTTCCTTACTCTTATAGGTATCCACATACATATTCAATCCTTAATGCAGAAAGTAATTCGTGGACTAAAAAATATTGTTATTGTTCATATTAGCTTGAACGTTAAGGTAGCGCAAAGGCAGCCCGCCAAATTCAAATGTGCTAGCGTTTTTTTGCAATTTGCGGATGTGACAGGTTGTAAGTATCTTGATCAAAATATGATTCGTGACTTATGTATTTACATAATTTTATCTAATGACACGATTTCCGAAATCATGACATTTTAGAACAAATCTAACTTAGAGAGAAGTATTGATGATTCTTATGGTTATAATTATGAAAATACACATTTCGTCGGCCTAATTTGTTAACCTGCCAAATAAAGCTGACTATATCTGTGTTTTCATAACTTTCCTAAAATGTGTGTTAGATAAGCTTATTAGTTAAGCTTTTAAAATATCAAGGAAACTTATTAGAACCAACAGCCTTTTCAGAATTGATTGCTAAAGCAATAAATATACCTATTAGTCGGGTTTTTCTTCGTCTTGTAAACTATGAGAAAGTGGACTTGGCAGGTTAACAAATTAGGCCGACGATTTGTTATAGTAGCGAATCATATTTTGATTATACAACCTGTCACTGACCTGCAAATTGTAAAAAAACCTTTACGCATTCACCTTAAATAAGAATAGCTATAAATAATAATAGTCAACATTTCAGCATCCAGTTAGTTTTTTTTTTTTTTTTTAATTGGCTTCGCACGGTTTCTACATTTAGCCAAATTCAGTTAGTTGCTTCAGTAGCAGATTTTTTTTTTCCAAAATCAAAAGTCATTTATTTAAACTAGGCTGAGATCAAATATAGGCTGAATCAACACTTTTCGAACGCCAAAATTACATAAGACAGTCCCCAAAACACCCGAACTTCACCACTTCCTAGTGCTTTAGCTGGGAAGAAGTGGCGCAACAAACTCTCGAGCAGCACAGCTGTCAATTGTGTAAATAAGTGAATGCCGTGTGAACTACAGTTCATTAAATTAGATGCTTTACCTATAACTGACACTTATATGATTTGAAGACTGATAAGATCCAATCTATGTATGATGAATTATTGAAGTCGTAATGGGATATCGTAAATATCATCAAAATGAAATGTTATATTATGTACCTATGTTCGAAAAGCGAGTCTTTGCTTTCCACAGAGCTAACTTACCGACCCTACCATTCGGCCACCGAAATTGCGTTCTTATTGAATTTATTTAACAAACGATGTAAATGTCAAATTTGATATCGATTCAAGGGTTGTGCAGACAGATCCACTTTCAAATATGTTTGTATCGATTAAATTGATAAAGTTGATCACTTAATGAATTTCTAAATAAAAACTTATTCAACCGCGATTGAATGATAAGGTGCCTATGTAGGTACCTACTTAAAATTTAAAATTGAAGATGTAATCAGGAGAGGTAATGTATCACCAGAGAAACCCTTCTCCCTTTTGCTACATAGGTATTGGGTTAATAATATTTATGGGTAAGTGCTTAGTAGCCTAGCTTTAACGTAAAGTAGGTACTTAACTATAATAATGGCTTTGTTTTTTTTTTTTTTATTTGTGATGGGTTTGCTCTTGACTCTAGTCTAGGTCAGAGGTGACAGAGACAAAGTCGACGATGGAGTGACCTTACCCAGAAGAAGCCTGTTCACTTTCATTTTGATCAGCTTAGGGTTGTATGCGTTCGGAAACACAGACGCAGGTAGTAAGTTCCACTCTTTTGCTGTGCGCAATATAAAAGACATTTGGAAGCGCTTAGTGCGAATTGGTGGAATAGGAACCAGGTAGGGATGGTAACTGGCAGTGCGTCTAGATATTCGATGGTAGAAGGGGGCCGGTGGAATGAGGTTTACTCATGAACATAAATTTTCTTCTGCACTCGAAGTCAATAGCCAATTTCAGAATAATTAATATCGCAAGATAATACAGCATACCTATATAAGTCTATACTTATACTATATGCATTACCTCCACGACTAGATAGATAGTCGTGGAGGTAATTTTACAGCCACCAATACAGGGCGCTCTTATTTAAATTTCATAGTAACAGAAGCTTGAATAATTTACAAAATAGCGTAAAATTCGTGCGTTTTTTCCAAAAATTTCTTTAGTGCCACTAGAAATTTTTACCGTCAATCAACGCATGGCCTTTAACAATAACTCTTCACTTAAAAGAAATAAGTGCTAAATTACTCAAGCAGTGTTGGCTTAATCTGTAAATATATCTTTGTCGTTTCTAGCCAGTTGGGAGGTCCAGTCGTCATAGCTTGTCATATCTGCCATTGTATTCCAACAATAGATATTGTTCACTGTATCGCAAAGTAATTATATTACTATAGAATTATTGATGTAAAAACGGCCGATTGACATTTTAAATTCATGCAGACATTGGAATTAGGAATCCATTTTGTTTTTGCGAAAATTTGAATAAAAAATGTTTTCGTGTTAACTTCTGTCTAGAGTAAGCTCCGTTCCCTTGAGTTTAAATGGGATTAAAGAAATATTTATGTTGAAGTTGCATTAGATTTAAATATTTAAAAAGCCTAAGTATTAACAATATACAGGGTGACTTTGAAAACAGCATTAACAATATACAGGCTGACTTTGAAAACAAGCGACGAAACAGAAACAGAAAGCAGTATTAACAATATACAGGGTGACTTTGAAAACAAGCGACGAAACAGAAACAGAAAGCAGTATTAACAATATACAGGCTGACTTTGAAAACAAGCGACGAAACAGAAACAGAAAGCAGTATTAACAATATACAGGCTGACTTTGAAAACAAGCGACGAAACAGAAACAGAAAGCAGTATTAACAATATACAGGCTGACTTTGAAAACAAGCGACGAAACAGAAACAGAAAGCAGTATTAACAATATACAGGGTGACTTTGAAAACAAGCGACGAAACAGAAACAGAAAGCAGTATTAACAATATACAGGCTGACTTTGAAAACAAGCGACGAAACAGAAACAGAAAGCAGTATTAACAATATACAGGGTGACTTTGAAAACAAGCGACGAAACAGAAACAGAAAGCAGTATTAACAATATACAGGCTGACTTTGAAAACAAGCGACGAAACAGAAACAGAAAGCAGTATTAACAATATACAGGCTGACTTTGAAAACAAGCGACGAAACAGAAACAGAAAGCAGTATTAACAATATACAGGCTGACTTTGAAAACAAGCGACGAAACAGAAACAGAAAGCAGTATTAACAATATACAGGGTGACTTTGAAAACAAGCGACGAAACAGAAACAGAAAGCAGTATTAACAATATACAGGCTGACTTTGAAAACAAGCGACGAAACAGAAACAGAAAGCAGTATTAACAATATACAGGCTGACTTTGAAAACAAGCGACGAAACAGAAACAGAAAGCAGTATTAACAATATACAGGCTGACTTTGAAAACAAGCGACGAAACAGAAACAGAAAGCAGTATTAACAATATACAGGCTGACTTTGAAAACAAGCGACGAAACAGAAACAGAAAGCAGTATTAACAATATACAGGCTGACTTTGAAAACAAGCGACGAAACAGAAACAGAAAGCAGTATTAACAATATACAGGCTGACTTTGAAAACAAGCGACGAAACAGAAACAGAAAGCAGTATTAACAATATACAGGCTGACTTTGAAAACAAGCGACGAAACAGAAACAGAAAGCAGTATTAACAATATACAGGGTGACTTTGAAAACAAGCGACGAAACAGAAACAGAAAGCAGTATTAACAATATACAGGCTGACTTTGAAAACAAGCGACGAAACAGAAACAGAAAGCAGTATTAACAATATACAGGCTGACTTTGAAAACAAGCGACGAAACAGAAACAGAAAGCAGTATTAACAATATACAGGCTGACTTTGAAAACAAGCGACGAAACAGAAACAGAAAGCAGTATTAACAATATACAGGCTGACTTTGAAAACAAGCGACGAAACAGAAACAGAAAGCAGTATTAACAATATACAGGCTGACTTTGAAAACAAGCGACGAAACAGAAACAGAAAGCAGTATTAACAATATACAGGCTGACTTTGAAAACAAGCGACGAAACAGAAACAGAAAGCAGTATTAACAATATACAGGCTGACTTTGAAAACAAGCGACGAAACAGAAACAGAAAGCAGTATTAACAATATACAGGCTGACTTTGAAAACAAGCGACGAAACAGAAACAGAAAGCAGTATTAACAATATACAGGCTGACTTTGAAAACAAGCGACGAAACAGAAACAGAAAGCAGTATTAACAATATACAGGCTGACTTTGAAAACAAGCGACGAAACAGAAACAGAAAGCAGTATTAACAATATACAGGCTGACTTTGAAAACAAGCGACGAAACAGAAACAGAAAGCAGTATTAACAATATACAGGGTGACTTTGAAAACAAGCGACGAAACAGAAACAGAAAGCAGTATTAACAATATACAGGGTGACTTTGAAAACAAGCGACGAAACAGAAACAGAAAGCAGTATTAACAATATACAGGCTGACTTTGAAAACAAGCGACGAAACAGAAACAGAAAGCAGTATTAACAATATACAGGCTGACTTTGAAAACAAGCGACGAAACAGAAACAGAAAGCAGTATTAACAATATACAGGCTGACTTTGAAAACAAGCGACGAAACAGAAACAGAAAGCAGTATTAACAATATACAGGCTGACTTTGAAAACAAGCGACGAAACAGAAACAGAAAGCAGTATTAACAATATACAGGGTGACTTTGAAAACAAGCGACGAAACAGAAACAGAAAGCAGTATTAACAATATACAGGGTGACTTTGAAAACAAGCGACGAAACAGAAACAGAAAGCAGTATTAACAATATACAGGGTGACTTTGAAAACAAGCGACGAAACAGAAACAGAAAGCAGTATTAACAATATACAGGCTGACTTTGAAAACAAGCGACGAAACAGAAACAGAAAGCAGTATTAACAATATACAGGCTGACTTTGAAAACAAGCGACGAAACAGAAACAGAAAGCAGTATTAACAATATACAGGCTGACTTTGAAAACAAGCGACGAAACAGAAACAGAAAGCAGTATTAACAATATACAGGGTGACTTTGAAAACAAGCGACAAAATTGTACCTAAGGGGGGTGTTCTACATCGATGAATAACTTTTACTAAGAGACCAACTTGGAATTCGCAAAAAAATATCTACCTTCTTTTACAAAATGGTCCAATCGGGTATGCACTTTTACATGGGAAAGTCGATTTTTTTTTATTCGAATTTTGAATTTTTAGTTGGTCCCATAGTAAAAGTTGTTCATATTGATGGGTAGAACACCCCCTTAAATTTTGTCGATTGTGCCGAATGATTGTAAACTTACAATGGGCTACTACTGATAGTAAACAGAGACGAAGAAATATACCAAACTACAACAAGGAGATTGACGAAGCTAACCTTAGCATGAAAAAGAAAATGGAAAAAATATATATAAATAAATTTAAAATATTGAATAATTCATAAATATTGAAAAATCTCCTGTGATAATAAAATTGACAAATACCCTGCAAAATGAAACACAGCAATGCTGTTGATGACAGAGATAAGTAGGTAAGTGTGGTGGGATATCTACCTACCACCAAACCGCTATTACTTTTTGGTAGCAGCACAATTCTGACTGATAACTATTTATGTTAAAATCTAACCTTGAAACAACAACCCAAAACATGCCAAAACCAAAGATTTCAATCGTAGATTCGCTTAACCGCGTCAAAAGATGGTCGTGTTTCTGTTTCTGTTTCGTTTTGTCACACCTGACACACACAATGTCACACTTGGCTTGATTGTCATGGAAACGCCATTGTGTGAGCTCACTTTTCTCAGCACAATAATCGCGTAACACACTATCAATCGAAAATCTGAATTATTTTGAAGCAAATTGCTAATCCATTGCTTCATATGTACGAAATATTCGTTGATCTACAACGTAGGTAAATAACACAATGAAAGTCGGTGAACTGTCAAAATGAAAACGATTCTGATTGATATTGTGTTACGCAATTAGGGTACTGTATGGACAATTTTTCGCGCGATTTAGTACAGACCTACGGTGTGGGCAAATCTTTTGACCCAAAACTCTGTTCGATCAACCAACTACCAAACATGTTACCAAGGCTAGTAAAATCGACTGTAATAAGGTTAAATGTGGTACCTACCGATTTTAATTTAATGATTATAAGACCGAGACATTACTGCTCACAATAGTTTCCTATACGTATAACATCGGATTCCGACATCTCGACGACTATTAAAACTAAACACCACGTTATTGCAGTTGTGTGGTCTAAATTATAAGTCAAAGCGACTAGAAATCTACAATAGACAAATATACAAATAGTACTTGAAATTCAAATTTTCTTGCGTTTTTTTTTTTGCAATATGCGGGTCAGTGTCAGGTTGTATATTATGTTTCCATCTGATTTCCCAAATCAGTACCTATCCTAATTGCGTGACACGCTATCAATCGTTTGAGAGTTCAATAACATTCATTGCGTTATTTACGTTGTTGAGCAGACAATATTTTCGAACATATGAAGCAATAGATTAGCAATTTGCCTCAAAATGATTCAGATTCCTTTCGATAGTGTGTTACGCAATTAGGATGCTGATCGAAACACGGCAATTCTAACTTAGATAGATGTATTGATGATTTTAACTATTATAATTGAGTAAATACATATTTGTTATTGTCGCGATTCATATTTATAAGTATTACTGTACCTTACCTACATAATAATAAGTTCCTACTAATATTATAAATGCGAAAGTTTGGATGGATGTTTGTTACTCAATCACGACAGAACGGCTGAAATGATCTGGATGAAATTTAGCACAGAGATAGATTATAGTCTGGAATAGCACATTGGATAATTTTATCCCGGAAAAATGTACGGTTCCCGTGGGATAATTTCCAACATCCACGCGGGCGAAGCAGCTGGAAAAAGCTAGTTAATAATAATATTGATTGATTGTTAATAAGTATATCATTTATTAATAGTTATTTAGTTAGTTACTTTTTGGGACATGACATGTCCCAAAAAGTACTTATTATTTTATTTAGCTTTCCAAAGAAAGCTGAGGGTTTGTGGAAGTTTTGTGAATAAATCAACATTCTGTGAGTGTTATCTTGGCAACGATGTAATTTTAGATATTAAATTAGTCATGAGAAATTTAGTCATGATTAAATAACTAACACTAACACTAATTAATCTTCAATCGTCGTACATGATTGAATTTTTTTAGTCATTACTCATTAGTCATGATTAAATAATTTAATCTTAGTTATCAATCATCAATCAAACTAAATTTTGCCCAACACTGCTTCGGGGTCATTACCACCCTTCTTTATTCTTTTTTTTTAAACTGAAGAAAATCTAGAACAAGTCTTGTCGAGCAAAATTTTTTTTTTAACTCTAAGCTAAGCTTTTGTCACTATGGGTGATGTTTTATCGATCAAATAGTATGTTTTATTGATCGTAAACCATAACAGATTTATAAATAATAAAAAAAATACAAAAAATGCGACACAAAAAGCGAAAAATAAAAAAGTCTGAAGTTGACTTCAGACTTTTTTATTTGTGTGAATTTCCGTAAAAATATTTTAAACTTTCTAACTCCTAAACTATAAATAATCGCTGAAAATAATGGCAGGAAGCCCTTGGAGGGAGTCTTCTAAAATTTTGCTTTGGCCCTCATGTCACGGGCCATCCTGTATAAGGGGTGTAAAATACGAGTGTAAGTTTATAAACTGAGCTTTATGAACACGCGAAATTAGTTATAGTATCAGAGGAGTGTTTTAATATTTAGTTATGTGCAGTTTCATACATTACTTTATCTAGACTCATGCAATTTCATCAAAAACACAATATACACGTAAATATATGGCGGCCAAACCCAACATTGCACCGGGGGAGTACGCGCCACAGGCCTCAGCAGCCTGCACCACAGATTACACTAAAATCATTGGAATCATACACAGAGCATCAATCAACCTGCCTAGACTTTTTCCAACTATGTTGGGGATGACGTCCAGTCTAAACGGATGCAACTGAATACCAGTATTTTACATGGAGAGACTGCCTATCTGACCTCCACAATACAGTTACTGGGTAACACGATAAGACCCTCGGTAAGACTCGTTGTCGGGACTTTTGGGCTTCTGATAGCGACTGTCAAAGATCTACGAATTACAGCCGCGATCAATGGCTTAACCTGCTTTCCAAGGCATGGTGGAGTCTCGATATGTAATGGATGGTCACCCACCCACGAACCAACCGCGGCAAAGTCTTTGTAAAAACCTTCATAAGAACACTATTCCCTCTACATCTCACACCGTACACCGATATTTACGAGTGTCGGTATCACCGCAGCGATCGGGCGTTGGCAAATGATGTTAATTTTCGAGTTTTACAGCGAAACAAAGCAATGGTTATCTGGCTAGGCATCGCTCACGAGTTGTGCCGCGGTATCTAGCGGTAGGAGCTTCGACTTGTGACGTAAGGGCGCTGGGACACTGGGAGGAGTGAACGGAAATTCAGGCCGTGGTAAAATCCAAAATTATTTGTCCTTTTTAAAAACGGAACCCTTATTCATATTAGGTTGGGGAAAAAGTCTTTTCGCATTATAGTATGTATGAACTTGTAATAAAATCTCTTTGGCTATACTATTTGTATCTGGCTGGTTTTGGTATCATTGAAAGTTTAAATTTTAAAGAACATAATTCCAAATTCAAATTAGGAAAATGTGTGATTTTCATTTGTTTTTCGTACCGTCAAGATGAGTGAATCTAATGAAGAAATTCGATACATTTTAAAATTTTACTACAAAAAAGGTAAAAATGCAACGCAAGCCGCGAAAAAAATTTGCGATGTTTATGGACCTAGTGTAGTATCTGTGAGAGTAGCACAAATTTGGTTTAAGCGTTTTCAATCCGGAAATTTTGATGTCAAAGATGCACGTCGCTCTGGTCGCCCTATTACGGATAAAATGGATGCCATTTTTGAAAAAGTGGAGCAAGATCAGCATATCAGTAGTTACGACGTAGCTGAAGAACTGGAAATTGACCACAAAACAGTTTTGGCGCATTTGAAAAAAACTGGGTACACAAAAAAGCTCGACATTTGGGTACCTCACGAGCTCACTGAAAGAACCTAATGAACCGTGTACTCATTTGTGATTCTTTATTACGACGTAATGAAACCGAACCATTTTTGAAGAAGCTAATAACTGGTGATGAAAAGTGGATCACGTATGACAAGAACGTGCGAAAAAGGTCGTGGTCAAAGGCCGGTCAGGCTTCACAGACTGTGGCGAAACCCGGGTTAACTCGCAACAAGGTGATGCTGTGTGTGTGGTGGGATTGGAAGGGCATTATTCATTATGAGCTGTTACCACCAGGCAGGACCATCGATTCTGAACTCTACTGCGAACAACTGATGAGATTAAAGCAAGAAGTTGAGAGAAAGCGGCCGGAATTAATCAACAGAAGGGGTGTGATTTTTCACCATGATAACGCTAGACCTCACACATCTTTAGCCACTCAGCAAAAATTAAGAGAGTTTGGCTGGGAGGTGTTAATGCATCCGCCGTATAGTCCTGACCTTGCACCTTCAGATTTCCACCTGTTTCGGTCTCTTCAGAATTCTTTAGGCAGTGTCAGGTTAACATCACGAGAGGACTGCCAAAACCACTTGTCGCCGTATTTTGACCAGAAGCCCCAAAATTTCTATAGCAATGGGATCATGTCCCTACCTACAAGATGGCAAAAAGTTATCGAACAAAATGGTACCTACATACTTTAGTTAAATGTAAATAAACTATATTAAAAAATGTTTTTAATTTTCTTAAAAAATGCGAAGAAACTTTTCCCCCATCCTATTATATAGGATCACTCGTCTGTCTGTCTGTATGTCCGTCTGTTACAGCCAATTTACCCCGACCGATTAAATTGAAATAAGTTACACGTATGAATTTCTGTGACCCAAACACGGACTTGTAACGTAAATAAATGAATTTTGAATATGGGGGGCAATTTTGGAGGGTATCTCAGAAAATTTTAAAAACAGTTTTGCAAACTGTACCGTGTGACATATCAAATGAAAAGGCTTACTGTGAGAATCTCAAATATATATTTTTTTATAAATTTAAAATCAATTGTTTTAAAGTTATATAAGTAATAGACGAAACCTTACCATTTATCCCTCCCTTATCTCCGAAATTACTGAGCCTAAAATTTTGAAAAATAATACAGTAAATAGTTGTATACCTCGGTATAAATTACAGGAAAACCTATAAGAAGTCTATCGTCTTTAAATAACATGGTAAATCTCTCAATATTGTGCGTACTTACATTTGAAGTTGGAATGTATGGGAGAATATGTTTTTCAATTACAATGGTAAGTTTGTTGTTATTCATCCCAAGAACAAACTTAACATTGTAATTGAAAAACATATTCTTGCCAATTACGGAACCCTTCATTGTGCGTGGTCCGACATGCACTTAGTCGGTTTTTATTTATTTATTTATAAAACTTTATTCACAAGTAAAAAAACAAGTATCGTACAAAGGCGGACTTAATGCCTTAGGAATTTTCTACCAGTCAACCTTAGGGTGATGCAGAGAGAAAACATGGCAGTGGCAATATAAATGATAGATAACACGAAAATAACTAAAATACAAGAATAAATACATCGATATATACATACATACATATAAACAGAATAAACTTAGTCAAGAGAAATAACGATCGGTAGAGAAGAAATAACAATCAGTATGAATGCATGAATGCAATGTACCAACCCCACCGTGGTTTGACCAGACTCGATTACTCGAATGAACCTAAAGATTAACACTAGCTCCTGTTACCTCATTTATTACATGGTGCAAAAGAGACCACTGTATAACAAGGAGTAGACCGGGGAGCGCGATAATGGTAGGGAAGACAGGCCCTTAGGATATGGAAGGGATAAAGCGCCTATCGAGTATGCACCCTATAATAAGCCTTGGAATTGTGGAGAGATGGGTAATATTATTATGGATGGGTGCTTTTAACGACGTCACCCGGCTCCTTCAAATTCAGCTTCACCAGTGAATCCTTTGGCAGGATTAAACTGCATTCTCAAACTTTAGAGGAGAAAATAAATCCAGCAAATCAGCGCTGGGATGTTTCTGCCAACTTCTTACGTATATGCTCAGTTGTCTTCACTTTAAAAGACAACCGTTTGGTTGCTGTCCTGATGTTCAGAAGGAGCGCATTCCAAAGAAAGAAAGCCTGAACAAAGAAAAAATAGTGAATTAAACCAGAGCGGTGAGAAGGAGAAAGGTTTATAGGGTTTACAATAAAGTGATTAATAAATAATAATAATAAATAAAAAAATCCTGAGGTTCCGGTCTCTGGAGCCCTAAACACTGATAGCTTGGACCCCGACACTGGTGGACCACATTTATTTTTATTTTTAAATATTTTATAAATTCAAATATTTAAATATGTAATTTATATGTAGGTACGTTTAATTATTTTTAAAATATATATATTTGCCAGCCAGCAAGGTAGAAGAGTTGATTGTCCTACTACATTTGTTTGCGTGCTACATTTTATAGGACAAGCATCGCCACTACACATTTTGGAGTAATATTCCTTAGTATCTACCTATACAGTCTGAGAAGTAAACCTCTAACGTTATATTCCCGAAAAACTGTAACAAAATTTTCGTCATTAAACGAAATCATAGTTGCTGTTTTTCCAATAAAGCGACCTCTGACTACTGATGGGTAATGGAAAAATTTCGGAAGGAAAAGAAAAGAAAAAAAATATTTTTCCGAAATTTTTCCAATATTTTTCCAATACTTTTCCGATATTTTTCCAAATCAAAAAGCTGACTGTGATTAAAGATTAGAAAAAAATAAGACTATTAATGTTGACTCTGACATCAAGCAATGAACTGACAATCAATGAATGACATCAAGCAATGAATAGACTGCTTGAATATCTACGAGACTTTTTGCTGCAGTTATTATTCTAAGGTCTTTTGCCTGCTTTGCATGTGTGTCATTACTTTAGGTCTTTTTTTTTTTGTAACGTGCGTTTTGTTTGTGCAGAATAAACAGTTTTTCTTTCTTTTCTTTTTTTTCTTTACTGAAAAATTATAAATATCTAATCTTTATTTTTTTTATTTATTTTGCCATAATGTTCTCTTATTGGAAATTATATACATAAATAAGAAAGAAATTACAATGTGCACTATAAGTATGTACACAAGTAGTTCTTTTTGGCCGGGTAGACGTGAGCCGACGACGATGCGCAGAATGCACAATTGGGAAAATACCATGTGCAGATGGCGCAAGATGGCGGTTGCGCTCATTTCAACCCGCGGAGCAAATTGCGTCATTGAAATCAGTTTCTTTTTGACAGTTCAAAAACATTCACTGCATTATTTACGTTGTCGAGCAGATAATATTTCGAACATGCGATGCAATGGATTAGCAATTTGCTTCAAAATGATTCAGATTTGATTGATAGGTTGTAACGCAATTAGGGTGCTGGTCAAAAAGATTGGGGACTAATTGGACTACTGTACTTAATCACGTCCAGGCGGAGCATTATACTGAACTGTTACTTGGTCCACATTCACATGTTTTCCTTTATAACCGTCTACAAGTTTTAAAAGATAGTAAGTTTCTCATGTACGGTAGTACATATTGCAATTCTTCTAACATTAAAAAGCAAAAATCATTTTCTTTTGTCAATATTTTCTTGTTTCTTGGCACAAAAATCGGGGCATAATTAATCATACCTCTAAAATGAAAGTGTATGAATTTCATACTCTTTCATTTTAGAGGTATGATTAATTTTGCTTGTATTGCGCTGTTCTTCTACAGCTGACTTAATTTTGGCGGGTTCTTTTCCTGGGTTTGGTTGATTTTCGGGTTTGTATAACTAGATCGGTTTTTCTCTGAAACTTGTTGGTGATATAAAACCCACCAACGGAAGATTTATTGTTTCTGTAGATGCAGTAGAAAATATTGATCATGATACTTTTCGCCAGTGATGATTCGGATTCTTCAACAGAATAGATGTGTTAATGCAATAAAACCCTTTGAATGTAAATAAAACCCTTTAAACTCTGTGTTATTTTACTTCCTGAAGTCAAAATTTTACAGTAAACAATAAAAAAACACATATCACAATCACTCCATTTCTAGTTCTCCACAATTCAATCAAACGCTTCGCAAAATAATAATAGATCGCTTAGTTTAAGAGGATTGCGATTAAAATAAAACGTCCACCGACCACGAGTTCACTGCTCGTTTTACAAGATGGCCGCCTCACTAGTTCTCGATGTTCGTTTTTGAGGTTGACATTTGTACAACAAGTCAATTAAGTCTAGAAAAGCGGAGACGCTGACCATGTTCAGGTAGGCGTGGATTATCGGGTAGAAAGGCAGTATTTAAAAAAATAACACCTATCACAATCACTCCAATTCTTGTTCTCCATAATTCAATCAAACACTTCGCAAAGTAATTAGAGATCGCTTAGATTAAGAGGGATGCGATTAAAATAAAACGACCACCGACCACGAGTTCACTGCACGTTTTACAAGATGGCTGCCTCACTAGTTCATGATGTTCGTTTTTGAGGTTGACATTTGTACAACAAGTCTATTAAGTCTAGAAAAGCGGAGGCGCCGACCATGTTCAGGTAGGCGTGGATTATCGGGTAGAAAGGCAGTATTTAAAAAAATAACACCTATCACAATCACTCCACTTCTAGTTCTCCACAATTCAATCAAACACTTCGCAAAGTAATTATAGATCGCTTAGATTAAGAGGGATGCGATTAGAATAAAACGTCCACCGACCACGAGTTCACTGCTCGTTTCACAAGATGGCCGCCTCACCAGTTCTCGATGTTCGTTTTTGAGGTCAATTAAGTCTAGAAAAGCGGAGGCGCCGACCATGTTCAGGTAGGCGTGGATTATTGGGTAGAAAGGCAGTATTTCAAAAAATAACACCTATCACAATCACTCCACTTCTAATTCTCGATAATTCAATCAAACACTACACCAAATAATAATAGATCGCTTAGATTAAGAGGGATGCGATTAAAATATAACGTCCACCGACCACATGGTTGCGTGCGCACCTTACCAAAAATCCGAAGTTACCTACCTGCTCATTTTACTAGATGGCCGCCTTACCAGAGTGCTCGGTGTTCGTTTTTGACGTTGCCATTTGTACAACATGACAATTGACAGTCTAGAAAACCGGAGGCGCCGACATATTATTTACCTCATGTAAATAAAACAACAAACTAAAAATGATAACAACACCACGACAATTATGCTGTACCTACTGTATAGGAAAATAAACATAAAATGACAATTTTAGTTTAGTATTGCCAATCCAACCAACAATTTCCTAACCTTTTAGAACGAAGTAGTAAAAATTTTCATTGAACATATTTTTTTATTTGGCCTTAATTAGATAATATGATAGCATAAAAGAACATAGATAATTAATTGAATTTATTCTGTATAAATGTCACTTTTAGACGTTCAAATAAGAATTCGCCATTGTTCTTTTCGAGTTAATTAAGCCACGTAGTAGTATCCTCCCCTGCAAAATTTACTGCCCATTTTCACCCCGTAAGTATTCTTTATTTTTAGTCTTATGTATAAATAGTGAGTTTAGAGTTAATTGGTCAGCGCGTTAAAATTTTGACACACCCAATTCCCCTATAGCCCCCTAAAGGGGAATTCGGTGTGTCAAAATGGGTAGTTTAGAAAAACGAAAATTAAAAAGTTCATAATTAACATAAATATGTATTCGTGCCAAGTTCAAGTTTATTAACTCAAGGAATAAGATTTTTCATACAAACAAAAACCCCCCTTTTCACCCCCTATAAGATTGAATTTCCAATAACCCCTTCTTAGTGCTCCCCTAAATTATAAAAGGAAGCCGTGTGCAAAATTTCACGTTCCTAGACCCAGTAGTTTCAGCCGTGCGTTGATTTGTCAGTCGGTCAGTCATTTTATTCAATCAATCAGTCAGTCATTCATTCAGTCAGTCAGTAAATATATTCAGTATAAATAAAACCCTTTAATTCATATGTTATTTTAATTCCTGTAGTCAACATTTTACAGTAAACAATATTTTTCCATTATTTTTCCATATTGAAATTTTTCGGAAAAATAAACGGAAAAATTTCCAAGTTTTGAAAAATTTCCGAAAATTACCCATCACTACCTCTGACTAACGTCAAAGATTAATCATCTGATTAGAAACTAACCGTGAAATCTCAGATTAACATGATTCTATAATCCCTTATTACGGTCGATTTCACCTAATTGACTTTAAGTTAATCTTCAGATAAACCCTTATTGATCATAGTACCTAGGCGTGATCAACTGTATTCAAGATGACAAACAAGTAAAGAACACTGATTTTATACCGACTAACCAAACGCCGAACAGCCGGATTTGTTGGCCAACTAGTGTATAAATGAAACGAACGCGCAATAGAGTGAACGTGTCGTGCCATACAAAGCGCACGCTCCCCGCCGTACAATGCTCGTACGTGGACTGATCGCACGATTAGTTGACCTCTAAGTGCGGCGGCAAGTACATGCTTACAGTCAAAATCAAAATCAAAATCAAAAGTCATTTATTCAAACTAGGCTGAGAATCAGCACTTTTCGAACGTCAAAATTACATAAGACAGTCCCCCAAAACGCCCGCCCTTCACCACTTCCTAGTGCTTTAGCTGAGGAGAAGAAGTGGCGCAACAAACTCCTCAGCAGCACAGCTGTCTGTTCAGTTAAATAAAAAAAAATAAAAATATATATAATATTCTATACAACACTGTGCAAAATACATGCAAGTACATTACGCAACACAAACATTAAATTAAATTTAATTATTTGCTATAAGTCAGCTAGCACACGCCAATATACTTAAAAAAAGAAGAAAAAAAAAATCGAAAATTCGAAAACTATACTCAAGCAGAATCAAAATACAAACTAAAAACGTAAGCAGAACTTTATACCTATATTGAAAGCCTCCAGTAATAAAGGGCGTGCCCACTTACATATAGCCGTAACTCGAAGTCACAGATGATAAACTAGGACCATCGAAGTAAAATAAACGAGTTAAATTATTAATAACAAAACAAAACCAAGGTCAGCAAGACGACCAGTCACCACAAGCAGCACCCGTTCACGAGCATAACGCAAAGATCAGCCATTACCCCCCTCGCCATATTTGAGGGAAGGAGGCAACCCGACCCCCGACGCTACCGCAAGCAGTGACATCTAAGGGAGCATGACGAACCTGCTGCCGGTTGCTCAGACAAGAATAATTATGATCAATTGTCGAGGTCACTAGCTAACCACATATTGCAATACCACTCATAAAAAAACATTGTAATGAGTAGATTATGTCAATGATAAATAAAAAATAAAATAAAAATAAATTGATCTTTACAGTCAAAGAAAATAAATAATTATATGAACTCATATAACCTGTCAGTAGGTAAGCTAATTCTGGAGAAAGAACATAAACATTGTCTTAAGTTAAACACAGCGACCAACTATTCTTATCGTTTAAGTAGTCGTTGATAGAATAGTATGCCTTTGAACAAAGGTTAGATTTTACTTTGGCTTTAAATGCATTGTAAGGTAAATCTAGCAAAGAAGAGGGTAGCTTGTTATAAAAGGATATACCAAGCCCAACAAATGAGTTATGAACCTTATGAAGCCGGTGAAATGGAGCACGTAATTTGTCCTTATTTCTGGTGTTAACATTGTGAATATCACTGTTTTTAGTGTATACATGTATATTTTGTCTAATATATAAGATGTTGGCGAAGATGAATTGTGATGCCACCGTGAGAATACCAATATGTTTAAAAAAATCTCTCAGAGAAATTCTGGCACCGAGCTGGTAAATTGCTCGAACAGCTCGTTTCTGAAGAACAAATATATTTTGAATATCAGCGGCTTTTCCCCAGAGCAGAATACCGTATGACATAACGCTATGAAAATAACTAAAATAGACTAACCGAGCTGTATCAACGTCAGTGTATTGTCTTACTTTCCTGACGGCGTAGGCGGCTGAACTGAGCCTTCCCGCTAGGCTTGATATATGTGGGCCCCACTGAAGTTTGGCATCTACTGTTATACCCAGAAAAACTGCCGAGTCTACAGTTTTAAGCACTTCTTTATATAAAACGATGTTGGGTCCTAGATTTCTAACATTCGGTAAGGCAAACTTTATACATTTCGTTTTCTTAGCATTGAGAACTAAGTTATTTATCGTAAACCAATCTGTAACCATTGAGAGTGCACTGTTTACGTCGTCAAAATTTTGTCTATTCCTGTCTACTTTAAAAATAAGAGAGGTGTCATCTGCAAACAGTACAACGTCACAGATACCCTTTAAATAGAATGGTAAGTCATTGATATACACTAAAAACAAGAATGGACCCAATATTGAGCCTTGAGGTACACCTAACAGAACTGGTAGCCCGGAAGATTTCACACCATTTACATCTACACATTGAAACCTATCATGTAAATATGAATTTATTACTTTAAGAGCTTCGTTTTGTACACCGTAATGATGTAGTTTACGCAAAAGCGTGTCATGGTGCACGCAATCAAAGGCTTTGGAGAGATCACAGAAAATTCCAATAGCATTTTGCGAGTTCTCCCATGCGTTAAATATATGTTTCAGCAGAGCAACACCCGCATCTGTAGTCGAACGACCTTTAGTAAAGCCATATTGTTCATCATGAAGGAGGCCATTTAAATTAAAATGACTTAGCAACTGCTTGAGTATTAACTTTTCAAATATTTTGCTAAATGCAGGTAATATAGAAATTGGCCTAAAATTGCCAACGTCATTTTTATTACCTGATTTAAATAAAGGTAAGACTTTACTACTTTTCATGAGGTCAGGAAAAGTTCCAACATCAACACATTTATTAAAAGTAACAGCTAGATAGGGGGCTACTATGTCTATTATATTACTTAACAGTTTAATTGAGATGCCCCAGTAATCACCAGTGTTTTTAAAGTAGTAAAATTGTCGCACGCACACAAGTAAAGTGTTGGACTAAATATTTCCTTTCACACATTGAAATAATCAAGTTTTGTGGAGGGGCATTGATTTTTCGAATGGTTTATCTATACCTACCTTTTAAATGATTTGGGTGCGTCAGTGGCGTTCATTAGATAATGAAAATAATATCTCGAATAAATCCTCATCATTTTTGTTTTTTTGTAGTATGTTTGTCATAAGTTGTCTAATCACATGATACATTGCATTACTCTTTATCACTATCCTAATAGATTAAGCGATCATAGTAGCGGTTACATACAGATTTTGATTACATGAGTAGATACTCAATCACCGTGTCTCGAAATGGTCGGTCGCGTCTCATAAATATAGCAAATTTTGCGTGTAGGTATATTTTTTCCATTGGATTATCACATGACCAAAAAGAGGATATCTGCTGGTGGATGAGTCTGACACGATAGACGATAACTTAATTATTTACACGCATCTGATCCTACTTGGATGGCTGATATTTCCACCTAAGCTGGACTATTCTCTTAAAGCTCGTACAATCGAAAAAAAAAACTCCTACTACTATTTTCCTAAGCATCATTCACAGGTCGACTGGGAGAAAATGCTTCACGACTAGAAATAGGTATATATACTCATTGTGTCCCATACCTAATCGAGTGCAATCGGTGTACGAACACGCACGGCAGTCGCGGCCGAATTACGGCCGGCGATACGATCTCGGACGACAAATCGCACAACGACCGCACCGCTGCCGCTCGTCCTTCGCTTCACGCTCGGCAAACTATCGGGACATCACTAAGATTATAGCTTCCCGCTTTCTTTTAGATACTGTCGCGTTCGTAAGTTATTGTTTATGGGTTGTTTGAAAGACTGTTTCGTTTTCCTGCTGCAAGGAGCACAACTTACAACCGCGTTTCTTTTCCGTTTTCTTTATCATTCGTTTGATGTTTTTGCCCTCTTGGTGGGTGGTATTCTTCTGATTAGCTCTTGAAAGTTTCAGTTTGTCAAACACACAACAGCTGTCTCAACATCTGTAGGATAGCAAAATATGAGCAGCGCAGTCAATTATGTATTTTTATAATACGTCATTGTGCGTAGTCGAAATAGGATACTTGACCTACATGTTTCCCATCTTAATAATATAATATTAAGAGCCCCACAAAGCATGCATAGTTCATACAAATGAAATACCAAAATAATTGGTAAATAAAACATATTCTTAAGGTAGTGTGTATTTATTCCGATTGGATTACAGCATATCTAGGTTCCCAAACATATACTCGTATTTTGAAAGGACACTGATTTGAAGACGAGATATGAGAAATTTATAATTTCTATAGAAAACTTATTTTTCTCATATTTCCTGTTTAAATTAATGTTCTTATTCAATATATATTTGGGAACCTAGATATTCTGTAATCTAGTCAGAATAAATACACACTACCTTTAGAATATGTTTGATTTACAAATTATTTTGGTATTTCGTTTGTATTGACTACGCATGCTCCGGGGGCGTTATAAGATGGGAAAATAAACTAAGTCACAAGTCATTTATTTATCATGAGTATACAATATACCTACATGGCATGCAGTTTGTTCATAAAAGACGGATATGTGATGATAAAGTATTCAGATATTTCATAGGTCATTTAAAACCAACCCAACCCTACCAAACCAAACTTTTCTTCAACTTTGACAAACACAATGCCCTCTTTTAAGAACCAAGACATGTTCTGCGGTACAAAGCTACTCGCCATTGCGTGATACCAGCCTATCAAGCGCAGTAGTATCTGCGCCACGTTATCTAGCCCTGTCCTGTAGATGCCTCGCGATATCAACGTTAAGGCCAAAGGATACTGCCTACTTTTGTTAGTATGGCTTTTCGTTGGTGGGAACTATTGTGCTGATAGTCGATTGGAGTTGTGGTGCAGTTATACAGAGAGACATTACTTGTCACAGTGGAGTACAAAAATTGACCTACTAATATCCGCACGTCTTTTTATATAAATGACTGCAAAAACACAAACATCGTTTAGTTTCTACATACTCGTAGTTTGTATGGGGTTATAATCTATGGTAAGGCTACTTTTAGTTGCACTTGATTACTTGACACGCTCAGTCTCTTATGAGTAGATTTGTTTTGTTAATAACAGAACTCTACAACGTCGCGTAAAGACTGCGGTCTTTACTCGAATCTATCGATAATAATCGCTTCTTCAAAATTAATCACGATTGCGATTATTTATCAGTCAATGGGTTCATAATATTAATAACCAACGATGCCCATGCGCATTTTCTTTAGTAGCTAGCTTAAATGTGAATGTTTTATTTTATTTATTTATTTATTGTTCGTGGAAGACGCGCTTACGCCACATTTTTTATATGGCTATAAGGACTACTTAGTCTAGAAAAAATATAGAAAAAAACCAAATTAAGTGTCTGACTGCACTTCTATTTTTCTATTTTATTAAAAAAAAAAAACTTAAATAGTAATGTATAGACACATAAACACTAGCTTTGAAATAATTTAAAATTCAATAGAATTAGCGTAAAAATATTATTAAAATCTCGATTATGATTGTAAATGTAATGCTTGATCAATCCCTAGAATGATAACAATGACAGCTCACTCCACGCAAGTTTTCACGTTGAGATTTTTAGAAAATCGACCAGCTGTTTTGCCGTCGTAAGCAAAAAGGGCACAACTAACATTTTAAAAAAAATTGAGTTACATACATATTTAGAATCAGAAAAAAAAGGCTAATCTGCTCAATTTTTTGTAGATTTTTTTTAAAAATGTTAGTTGTGCCCTTTTTTCTTACGACGGCAGAGTTGGTAATGCATTGTCAACTCTTGACAAAAGCACCAAAATAACTGATCTAGCTAAACACGTTTTTGCGATAGACGAATTGATATTTCGACACATAGGGAAACGTATAGGGTCGCGCGCATGCGCATGCACTCGCAGTCTGACGTCGTAGACAAATTATATCCGGCCTTAAAATTGTTATAAATATGACGTATATTTTGAATGCTTCACCATTTGCTAGCATTAAAAGTCTCGTAGTTATTAGGGGTGGAATGTTTTTGTCCGCCAGAAATATTGAACTTACCACCCGTGCATTGAGCGTACGTTTTCACATTAAAAAAAATCTCGTTTTTTCGAACGTCACCTCAAGAGGATTGGGATCGGTGGGACATGGGGCACGAGAGGCAGGATCAGAATCTAATACTACTAAATAAGAGAATTGGCATCCTATCAAGAACCATGCGACATCAATAAGAAGCCAGTACACCAGACACCAAGCACCAACAAGGACAATAAGTCTGCAACGTGACTGCTCTCAGTTGATGATCGTAGTCTGCAGTGATTGTGTGGCGGTCCGTCCAGGACGGTAACAAATTAGCGGGCGTCTGTGACCGCCGTGGTCACGCGCACCCGACCTTGCGAGGTGTAGTCCCAATTGGCAGGGACCATATTAGGACTTTTAGATCCGAGGTTTGAAACTACTTTACATTAGCCCATTATTTCAGCTGATTTTTGTAGCTGGATATCAGATTTCTTTAGTTAACGGTCGATCAGAGTAGTCGTTGATGGCTGCTACTCTGGCTATTGATGCCGGAGTTCCTCAGGGGTCTGTTCACTCTGCAACTCTTTTCCTGCTGCACATCAATGACCTGCTTCAGCCTGGAATTGTTGGGTACGTAGATGACAGTATAGTTTCAGAGAGATACTTGTCCAGCGCAAAAACCAGCGGGGCCAAAGTTCGTTCGCAGAGCTAAGAGGCTCATTGGCGACGTAAAACTGGTGGATGCCAAGCTTCATAGCTTGGCTCATTTCCACAAGGTTGCTTGCTTGTCGGTCTTCTACAGATTGTACTTCGGTGAGTGTGCTCAAGAACTCCACGACCGTATTCCACCGGCCCCCTTCTACCATCAGACATCTAGACGCACCGCCAGTTACCATCCCTACCTAGTTGCTATTCCACCGATTGGCACTAAGCGCTTCCGCATGACTTTTATTATGCGCACAGCAAAAGAGTGGAACTCACTACCTACGTCTGTGTTTCCGAGCGCGTACAACCCTAATCTCTTCAAAGTGAGAGTGAACAGGCTTCTTCTGGGTAAGCTCACTCCATCGTCACCTCTGTCTCTGTCGCCTCCGACCTAGACTAGAGTCAAGCGCAAACCCATCTTAAATAAAAAAGCACATGTCTTCATCCCTTGAAATGTTTTATTGCTATAAAAAGTATGCTATAAGTATTTTAGTCCTGAGACCAGCATAATCTTGCTCTGAAGTATTGAGAAATGCAATGTGGTTTACTGCACAAACGCTGCTCTACACTAATACACTTGTGTATATTCTGAGTTGCAAGATGGCCTCTGAGCTTTTGTGTCACGCAGCCATATCTAGAAATCATCATATCGTTGCTCATAATATCTTCATAAGCCGTAATTTTGAAATTGATAAATTATTTCGGAGCTTTGTCTCAGAATGTAGATGAAAATAAATGAATCCAACACAATGGCAATGAATTTGGACGAATTGGATTTCGTCTTATAAGGGACCTTATAGCCATGATGTCTAATGAGTTCTTATACCGTACTCGTTTATGTGCCAATTCGAAAACAGTCATCGGGCTATTAGGTGTAGGTACCTATGTTGGTAGGAGAAACCAAGATGTTTATTATGTTTTGTTAAAAAAAATATCGACATCAAATAACATGGCGTCATAGAAGATATAAAGCAGAATATTAATATTGCCGCTAAGCAGATTGAAGTAACAGTCCATGCCTTTCACAATAAAATTTGAATTGTCTTTATTGATGTTAGTGCAAACGGGCATTTAACAGGTAACGAAATTCTGTGTCTCAAAAACCCCCGGGAAACTTATTTTTTTACCATTATTTTACCCAATCAGATAGTCCGAACTAGTACGAACCCGTCCAAGATCGTTCACGATCGGTTGGCAGTAGATATCGCACGATTTACTGCTCTATTGGGCGATACATCGACTGCTGCGACACCGGCTCGCTACACCCGATAGATGGCGTTGGATACTATGAGACTTGATTTATTTGTTTTAGAACTTTTTGTTAAATGTTGCACCATTTCAGATATAAAAGCTGTTGGTAAAAGTAGAGGTTCATGAAGTTCCATGGGCACGTAGGCGGGCATTTAGTTTGTGCGTGGAAAAAATGCATATATAGGTTTTCGATGTCGGGAAACGAATTATGGGACTCAAATGGAGTTGGGCAGGATACAGGGCAAGGCACAGTGATGACAGGTGGAGTAAGGCTGTGACCGAGTAGTAACCAAGGACTGACAAAACAACCGATATCCAAAAAAACACAACAAAGTGGAAATCATCAAGATACATAAAGTGGATTAAATATACAGGTTGAATTTTTCAAGTGGGCGTGGATGGCCAAATCTGAAAGTATAAGGAATAGCGAAAAGTACTCAAAGGAGTCTCGGGCTCGATTTTGATGAAAACTAAAACTGCATCATTGATTTTTTGAAAAATCAATATTTCTAGCCAGGAATCGAACCCGTTGATTTTGAAAAAAAAATACACTGTATTATTACACCATTCGATAGTGTCGCTAATAAGGATTGAATTGTGGAAAGTAATGACATACGACAAACTAAAGAAACGAGCTGATTTTTAACAAAATACTTTTTTTATTTTTCTTATGTTACCTAACTATTAAATCATGATATTGATATTTCAAAAATCCAATGATGCAGTTTTAGTTTTCATCAAAATCGAGCCCGCGACTCCTTTGAGTACTTTCGGATTTGGCCATCCACGCCCACTTGAAAAATTCACCTGTATATTATTATCGAAGCTAACTCAAGTAAAGTTATCAAAATTTATATGGGACCACCGCGCAAGTTTCCTCTACCATATGAAAAAAGAATTTTCAAAATCGGTCCACAATTGACGAAAATATCAAAGAACATACATACAAATTTACTGGTTATTATAACAGCTTACCTAACACTAAAGCGCTTACATTTTGCTTTCTTTTTATCTTTTTGGGAATTCTACGATGGATTTGACGTACATTGAATGTCCAATATTCGTAGGCGCCTCGCCCGTTTCAAGCTAGCCAATATGAACAACAGGTAGAGGTACATACGCCAGCAGATCAAGCTACTACAATCTGTCAGATTTCTTTAATAGATTTTCGACTTTATTGCTAAAGCATTAGGATCAAGGTTGATTGGGAAAATCTGACAGTTTCGGGTAGGTTGACCTGCTGGCGTCTGTATATATAACAAGCGATTAAAACATTTAACTGCCTTTAACTTTTATCTAAACTAGGAAACAGCTACTCTAAAGTTCAATCCACACAAATCACAATAGCGAGGAGTTCCGAGCTAAATTATAAAGGGTGTACCACATGGTCGTCAGCTCTCAACTATAAAGTAGGTGAGTCAGAACACAGGCGGTCGGCTGCGTCTGCGCAAGACGGTAAGGTTGCCAGGGTAGAAAAACTTTAATATTTCACGACTAGTTATATATATTCAGTTGTGCAAACGAAACTGTGTGTGTTAACGAAAAGTTTTTTCAGTATTATTGTGGTACCTACCTAAAGATGGAATAATTACAAGGTAAAAAAAGTAGGTACCTACCTTAAAAAGGTATTGGTTAATCTGTCTGAATGGGAAAAATGAGAAGGGGATTAGGATAATCTACGTATATAAGTAAAAAGAGATGTCCTGACTGACTGACTGACTCATCAAAGCTAGAAAGCTGAAATTTTTCACAGAGGTTTCCTTCATAAGGTAAACAAGGAATAAATTAGATAATAGAAATATATTTTGAAATTCAATTTTTCAATTATTCGGTCGTAAAAAATCTTGTAGTGAATAAATGAGCCGTATTTTTTTATAAAGCGCTATAATATTCATGCTTTCGTATATAAATACCAGATCAACTGAATTAGGCTAAAAAAACCAAATCTAATGCTGTGGAGTTTTTTTTTTGTCATACAACAAACGGTTGTCTCCACGTGCCAATTCCAAAAGAAAAATTTAATACCTTTTAATAAACGAACTAACACAGATTTCTTTAATACAGTATACTTGGAAAACGATCACTGTGCATGAAAAACCTTTTTATTTCTTTACAAACGTTGTAATAAATGAGAAAATTTAGGTAAAAATGATGTCTCCGTATTTCGTTTCTTTGTGTGACGAGTCTTGTGTGACGAAATTATGTGTCCTATCCGTGTTTTATTACATCTGGCAACATTGGATTTACTACCAAACTTACAAAACAAAAATATAAAAATATTTGTGTGACGCAAAATTTCAGATAAGCTTAGTGATTTTATTACAGACATTATCCTTAGACATTATTTGTAATAAGTAAATCGTGCAATAGGCAAGAATTAGAGAACAACTCGTTTTGCTAGGTTATATTTTGCTTCCATTGTGTGACATTGGGTGACGTCTATTTTTTGTTTGAAATGTTCGTAATAGTCCAAATAATGTTTTCTGCAAAAAAATATTGGAAGGCTTCCGAGTATATTCCTTTGTTACAGCTGATATTGTAATATTCCATTGTGTTTCTTTTGTGTGACGTACATTTTTTTTGACATTCACTGCGGTGATGCAAGTTTGTGTGGAAAAAATTGTTATTAAGCCTTTTGTTTAGAAATTACGTTTTTGGAAAATCATTTTCTAAGGGGTTAAAAATCCTTACTAACTCATCATTGCTCAGCCCGACATTCGCCATCGCCAAAGACACTTGAATGATTCAGAGAACAATAAATCTAACTTTACTAAGTTCCGTACCTGTAATTATTTAGGTATTTTTTTCGAAATTCCCACAGGATAGGGAATAAATTGGATTTATATTTTCGCTCGTGCAAGAAGGTAAATTTCCGTTCCGTTATACAGTATGTTAACCAACAGAGGGCGTTCCCGTTAACCCGCAATAGTATAGCATCCATACATGCTAAAAAAAATATTACCATTCGAAAACAAAATGGTTTTTATTTTTTTTTAATATTAAAATATTCACTAAAAATGTTAAATTGATACGTAAAAGAAACCGTACACGCGTACTTGAAGGACGGAAACATCGCAATTTAGTTTTTATTTTTAGTGAATATTTTTATATTTTTTTGAATATTTTTAGCATTTTTAGTGAATATTTTAATATTAAAAAAAATAAAAACCATTTTGTTTTCGAATGGTAATATTTTTTTAGCATGTATGGATGCTATACTATTGCGGGTTAACGGGAACGCCCTCTGTTGGTTAACATACTGTATATTGTTACTATTGTTAGGTTTTAGGATTTTTTATCACCGCGCGCCGCTCCTCGGATACTATGCAGTATTTATAAGCAGTGCGAGAAGACGTTGTTTACCTGGATTAACACATAGGGTACTTATAATCCCGGTAGTACGTTCCCGTGGACTATTTTCCGACATCCATCCACGTGGGCGAGGCGGCGGGCAAAATACTGGTAGAATATAAAAATGTATCAAGAGCTACTTAGTATTTCGGGGCACAAAGGTACCCACACCGAATTTTCCGCCATACCAGCTAAAAATAAAGGCCTGATTTTTTTTTATCGAGGTTTAGCTAAGGGATTATTAATGAGGATCATTAGTAGTGGAAACACTTGCTTGTGGATACGTAATAATAGCCGCACGGGTTGATCTCCTTTATATCATATTTTAAATTATAGATCCCTTCCTATGACCAGCCCTAGGTCCAAGTCCAAGTCGGCGTAAATTGAAAATCCTCGTGACGCTACGTGTCGGGATCAGATGCCCCGATAATGGCCATTGTTTGTTTTGCCTTTACACTAGATAGCTGCGATAATATAGCGAGCCGATATCTGCTACGATGCATGGTTTGAATAGCAGGCAAAATTCGTATAAGTAGATATAAATAGGTATCTAGGTAGATTTCCGATCTTCGATTTTTTTTTTTATACGTGGTTGAGAAAGATGACGGGCTCGTGGCTAAGTAATAACAGCCGCACGGGTCGATCGATCAGGCTAAGCTACACTTGCAGCGGTCGGTCCATGGATGGGTGAACATCTTTTCATACCAAGACCCCGCCGTGCCTTGGAGAGCATGTTAAGCCTTGGTCCCGGTTGTCATTCGTGGATCTTTGAGAGTCGTTACGGGTCGTCAGAAGCCCAAAAGTTTGCCAACCAGTCTTACCAAGGGGTATCGTATTACCCAGTAACTGAGTTGTTATTTATTTATTTATTTAATCTTACACACTATCTTTACAGGATGACCCCAATACAATAGTGGTTTGCAAACACACACCAAATAAATTGAAAAAGCAGCTTACGGCTATTACTTAAAAATCTAAACTTTAAACATACGAAGCACACTAAATACACAATCTGAAGCCAGACTACAGAATTATATGCTATAAAATCTTAACCTAAAATATAAAATCAGACTTAACACATAATATTAATATTTAAATATAACTAACAAAGTTCAACAAAACTCTTGCGAATTCACTCAGGTTGCACGAAAATATGTCAATTCTCTCATGCACTTCGTTTAGTAGGTACACATATTGTGAGGGTGAGGGGTGTTTTTTACAGCAGGTTGGTTCTGGCAGCAGGCACGGCCAGCAGTGGCGGTCGCCGCCGCCTCCACACGTACCGGTCTGGCACGCACAGCTTCAGGTGACGCAGCACACCCGGGTTATGAGCTACTCCACGCAGGAGCTTTAACGCATACGCCGCAAGTGTAAATTCCCGGCGCACTCTGAGTTCGTTGTACCCAACCATACCCAGTACAAACAGTGTCGGATACATCAGCGGCTAAAATGGGTAAACTCCATAAAGTTTAAAATACAAGTGTCTTGTAAATTTATTCTGTACTCGCTCCAGCATAACATTGTATTTCGCTTCATGAGGAGCCCAAATCACCGCACTGTGTTCCAAGTGACTCCTTACCAAAGCGTCATAGAGCACCCTAAGCGTAGTAACGTTTGTGAATCCCTGCGACTGTCTCAGCACGAAACCCAGGTTTATGTACGCCTTCTTGCAAATCTTAACTATATGATCGCGGAAAGTTAGATCCGGGGTAAGCAGTACTCCTAGATCTCGTACCTGAGACACCCGCTGCATCAGCGCTTCCTCTACTTTGTATTCGTAGGCTAATGCTGTCTTCGTGCGAGCAAATGTCAGCACTGAACATTTCGCTGTGTTCAGCTCAGATAGGCAGTCGACCCATGTAAAGTAATTTTATTCAGCTGCATCCGGTTAAAATGGAAGCCGACCTCAACATAGTTGGGAATAGGCTAGGCAGATGATGGTTGAGAAAGATGAATAGGTCATTAGGTGAAAGATGTTATGTCAGTATGATAATGTGCGATGATTTAAGCTATTTTGGCAAAAAAGCCGTAAGCCCAATGGGATTCATCGAGAACTTCTCTGGAGTCTCAAGGGATGACTTTCCAAATGAAAAAAAAAACCAGTCAAGTGCGAGTCAGACTTGCGCACCGATATATGTATACATTTTGGTTGTGAAACGTGAAATGTTTTTAAAATTTCATCGGCGAGGTTCGTCAGAAAATTTTAACACTGCGGTGTAGAATATTGCAGTTTTAGGTCAGTGCCATCTCTTGACCGATAGTGAAACTATTGTAATTTATGTTGGTGATTTGCAAAAGTGTGCTATTTAGAGACATCGTTTTATTTTTCCTGTAATCATTACATAAACTTCTGTCACATAGAATAATTTCAGATTTTTCTCTATGCCAAACCGATAAAATGGGAACTGTATTTTTTTACATTTTTTTATCATAAGTCGAAAACTATGCGGCCTAAAAAAAAAAATGTTTGAGAATGTGCAAACAGCGCTCTTTCATATGATATCCCACATGCCCTAGTAGCCCCACTTCGAATTTTTAAGACCCCTTTCAGTTCCTGTTTCAAAAAGATATATATATTTTTATTTCATTTTTATTTGTAAAATAATTGAGCAAACGTCATCTAAAACTGTTTCAATTTTCAAGTTGATATCATTAGTAGTAGTTCTTGAGATATCTACAGACAGGCAGACTGAGCTGCACCATAAGGGTTCCTTTTTACCATTTTGGTACGGAACCCTAAAAACGATGATACAACTTACTTTTACTTATGTATCAACAGGAGTCTTCCAACTTCCTAGTTTCTGACTTCATAGTTGACAAACTTGCATCCAAACTTTCATCCCCTATTTAACTTAACCCCTTTAGAGGATTTTTTCCAAAATCCTACCTTAGTGTTTACTTTCGATAAGTAAGAAGCTCTTGTGCAACATTTCATGCTTCCATAGACTCAGCGGTTTAAAATGTGCCTTGTCTGTCAGTGATGATCAGTGAGTGAAATAATTTAAGATTTTTAATCTTAAAAGGCGACTGTAATTAATGAGTCAGGGGTAATGTGCAGCACATAGCAACCTGCTAGAGCTGTGAGGCAACGAAATCGGTCACAAAATGATTACCTAATCATGATCATGATTGATCATGTCTAAGAATTAATTCGCGTAATATTTCAACATTGATAAGTGCAGCTTAGGCGTTGTGGTATTATAATGTCGTGTAAATCGGCCGTAATATTATGTAGCTTACGCTTAATTTATTCGGTTCTTTATCGTTTACATAGCAGTCGATGCGATAGAAGAATAATAACATTACTGATAGGAGTAATAGGTAAGTATCAGTTATGCTACACAAGTTCCTGATGAAGCCTTTTTGACTTACACCTAATTAGACGTCAGAAGTTTGATGCAAACCCAGTTCCCGAGCTATACATTTTTTACCATCTTCAACTGGAGAAAATCGAGTACATACCGAAACATCATCATTCTCCTGCCCATAACCCAATTTATTTGGGGTCGGCGCAACATGTCCCTTTTTAGGGTTCCGTACCAAAATGGTAAAAAGGAACCCTTATGGTGCGACTCAGTCTGTCTGTCTATTACAGCTAGATATCTCAAGAACCACTAATGCTATCAACTTAAAATTTAAAATAGTTTTAGATGACGTTTGCCCAACTATTTTGCAAATAAGAAAGTAATATATATTTATAATGGTATATATATATATATATATATATAATTATATATATATTTTTTTTTTGCAACAGGCACTGAAGTGGGGCTACTAGAGCTAGAGCGCTATCTGCACATTCTCAAAGATTTTTTTTTTTGGCCGTATAGTTTTGGACTTTTGATGAAAAATGTAAAAAAAAATATTGTCCCCCCCCCCCTTTATCTCCGAGTTTGCATAAAGAATAATCTGAAATTATTCTGTGTGATAGAAGTTTATGTAAAGATTACAGGAAAAATAAAACGATGTCTCTAAATAGCAGTTTTTTTTTATATATGATGGTACGGAACCCTCGGTGCGCGAGTCCGACTTGCTGTTGACCGGTTTATTTCCATAACTGTCTATTATTCTATTATACTCATATCATACTCTCTACTATACTCATATCATCTTTCACACAGTCCATCCATCGTTTCTTTGGTCTTCCCCTACTCTTGTAGCCATCGACATTCATACTCAAAACTTTCCTGAAGACATTTTCCTCATTCCTCCGCATAATGCTCCCATAATAGCAGCCTATACGAGCACCGAAACAAAAAGATAAAATCAATAGGCTACATGCTTCTAATAAAGCCTTTTAAACTTGTATACGTATATGTATAGGAGACTTCAGAAGTAAATTTTGATGGAAACCCAGTTCAGGAAGCAATTTATTTTTCAGCTACCATTTTCAACAAACAATTCTAAAATCGCCCGACAAGCCTTTTCCTTTTTAATCACCAATGGAAACTGCCTCGATCCCGTCAACGGAGTCAACCATTATTTTCAAAAGCCACGATCTTCTAAAGTATTTAATAACCTTGTAACTACCTACCCTGATTTATTTCCATGAAATAAATTCATTATATAGCACAACAGATGCTCTGACTTGCTTTCTTACGCGGTGACAGGTTGACAGGCAAGCACTGCACGAAACAACGTTACCACACACACTGGATTTACGAAAATATCTCTTATATCATAGCGGCAAAGTGGGGGTGGAGTGAATAATTATAATGGTACTGCAGTAAATCTGGAGGTTAAAAGTTAACCACCCATCTGGTCCGCGTTCGGTGCACGATTAAGTTGAATTTGATGGAAATGCCTTCCTATGGGCTAACTACCTACTACATATTATGGGAGCATTATTTTTGTTTCGATTTAGAGGTCGTTTGTCATTTCATCCCTATTTTTAACCTACGAAAAAAAGGAGGAGGTTTTTAATTCGACGCGTACATATACAGGATGTGTATCTGCCTGCGGGTGGGGAACCCCAAGCCCTATAATATAAAAAAATGTCTAACCCCGGAGTCGATGGGCATGCGTAATTATTTTTTTAATTGCCACATCCTCGGCCACCGTGTTCACAAATGAAGGAATTTTCACTGGCTGATTTCTGCATAATATTCTTAAATAAACGTGCTATAAGTTGTATATTACAGTTTTAGAGTACTTCATGTGGTTTTTTTTTTAATCTTAAAGTGAAAAAATGTGTTTTTGTTGTAAGTTTGAGTTCGTATGGTGTAAAAAAAAGTGTATGGAAACCTAGCTGCCCATATTTTATAAACCTTGTCCCTTTAATGCAGATTCCAAAATGGTAAGTAAGTACATTAATATTCCATTCCATCTTTTTTAGATACAAAGTGATTTTTTTTAAAGAAACCCAATATTGAACTTCCTAAAAAGAATTGTAACACGATTAATGAATATCAAACATTTCTCGAGATTTGTCTGCTTAGAGTCAGGCAGTTCTGGTATTTTCCTCAAAAGGCCAGCCCACACAATGGATGCAGGCATGCAAATGCATTATTTTCGCGGTTATGTACTGAATAATTTAGAAGTCTTCGCATTGTCGTAGAATCCTAGAATCTACGGCATAATAACCATGTAGGGGAAGTACGTAAAAAAAGACTTTCACGGACATAATGACACAGACATCATTTTTCGTTTCTCTACTGGCTCATACAAACCTGCCAAAACATGAACTCGCGCCTGTCTTTCGTTCGGGTGTCATGGCCGACGACAAACATTGTTAGGTTACGAGTTTTTTTTTTAATGCAGGGAGCCTTTTTTTAATATTATATTTTTATGGTTTTACCTTGCGTGTACATTTATTGCACCCATTATGTACTTATTGTTGAATTCGAATAACTTTTTCCGTAAATAATATTCATTTTGCATTTATTGTTGAATTTTGATTTTTTATAACGCTGTATGATTGAAATAACATAAGTACATAGATATCGAACAAAATGACATATGTAGTTCTGTATAGCTGCGAAAAGCTATAGAAGCAGTTCGCAGTAATAAAATGGTCTGGCTTTGGCGTCCAAAACATTTGGGGTGCCACAAGCAACTCTCAGGTGATAGAAAATTAGTTTTTTCTCGGTCAAGACCTGGAGAAGACTGGATCGCATTGGGCCCACGCTTCTTGCGCGGACGTTCCTAAACAAACCAAGCGATTCATTTGTGAGATTTGCCTTTAATTTTATAACTTTTGTCGTGTATGTAAATTAGTCCATAGCATATGGACAAAGTGGATTTTAGTTGATCTCCGTTAAACTATTTTTCTTATTTTTTCTAGTTTGTTTATCTTTTAAATACCTATTAGAATTCATAGATAAATTACTGGTGTACAATATGAAACAAAACAGTATGTCATTTTGTACGTACTTCCCCTAATTTTAAGAGTATCGGCATGGGGTCTCAACTAGAACAAATTATAATTAGTATCGAAAAAATAATCATAGATGGCAGCATAGGCAACAATTATGAAATTAACAACCAGTAATAAGCGTTATACGGCAGATTTTGGCTGAAGTAAGATTAGTAAAAATCAAAACTTCCTTGTTTAATGTTAATTTATCTATTGACACTCATATTTCACGTATTTTCAACAAAAACGATACATTAAGCCTTTTACTTCAATCCGAACCAAATAGTATGTTATAAACAGTTCAAAGTAGCCTTCTGTCATGCATTTTGTTTTAGAGCTATTTGCAATAGATGGCGTTTTATTACACTTGTCATCACTTTTACCGCCACGGAATAGAAAAAAACCGGCCAAGTGCGTGTCGGACCACGCACAGTGAACGGTTCCGTAGTTTGGATGAATTTATCCCAGGGATGAATAATATGTTCCCTCATACATTCCAACTTTTGGAATGTATGGAAGACATTCCAACAGCAAATGTAACTTTGTACGCACAATATTGAGAGATTTATCATGATATTTTAATACCATAGATTCTAATAAGTTTTCCTGTAATCTATAGGAATAATATAACTACTTTCAGTATTTTTAGGGTTCCGTACCTCAAAAGGAAAAAACTGAATTGTTATAGGATCACTCGTGTGTCTATCTGTCTATCTGTCCGTCTGTCACAGCCAATTTGCTCCGAATCCATTGGACCGATTAAGATGAAATTTGGTACACGTATGTATTTCTGTGACCCAAACATGGACATGTAACGTAAATAGATTAATTTTGAATATGGGGTCAATTTTGGAGGGCAAGTAAGAAAATAAAAATAAAGTTTTGCAAACTGTACCATGTGACATATTGATAAAATGAAATGGATTACTGTGAGGGTCTCAAATATACTTTTTTTATAATTTTAAAATAAATAATTTTAAAGTTAATTAAAAAATAGACGAAAATTGACCGTTCGTATCTCCGAAAGTACTAAGCCTAAAATTTTGAAAAAAAAAATACAGAAAATAGTTCAATACCTATAGTATGTATAATGTATGGAAGAACATATTTTACAACTACAATGTTAAGTTTGTTCTTAGGATTCATTGTGCGTAGTCCGACACGCACTTGGCCGGTTTTTTATTTCAAAATATGCTTGTTGTATCGGAGATAGGGCGAATTGGTCAATTTTCGTCTATTTTCTTAAATGACTTTAAAATAATTTTAAAATTATAAAAAAATATAGATTTGAGACCCTCACAGTAAGCCCTTTAATTTGATGTATCACACGGTACAGTTTGCAAAACTTTTTTTAATAATTTTCTTATTTGCCCCCAAAATTGACCCCCATGTTCAAAATTCATTTATTTATGTTACACGTCCGTGTTTTGGTCACAGAAATTCATACGTGTATACAATTTAATCGTTCCATTGGATTCGGAGCAAATCGGCTGTGATATACACACGAGTGAACCTATAAGGGTTCCGTTTTTTTTCCTTTTGAGGTACGGAACCCTAAACACAAGTGAATGTGCCCACGCAGTTATCCGTCATTGCTGTTGTGTCTCACAATTATGCGGAAACAATGTACAATAATAACATCTCTTCGTCAGTTGTAATAAGTCTTAATTTTGTATGAACAACAAATTCAACATCGACGAAACAAGCCCGCTCGTGCTCTACCGGAGTGCTAAAAGGGAATCCCCAGTGTGCGTCAGAATGGCTGGTTGTCTGTGGCGTTGGTCTATGAGAGTTGATTCGAAAATTGCTACATAATTGCTTATATTTGCTACATATAATAAATAATTGCTACATAGGATATATATTTAGAAACAAAATTTTTTTTTTTGACCAGCAATCCTGATGTTTGGTTGGCTGGTCACCTCCTAGTTTAAAGTCAAGCATGCAGTTTCCCGAAATGTATTGCGTCAATAATTGCTACATATTTACTTCATTTATCTAATTTAGTTGTAACTTCAAACATATGTTAAATAAAGGATGTCGCAATTATTTAAATTATCCCAAGGAAAAGTGCCTGATTAAATAATAAAGGCAAATAGTTGCATTGTCTCTTCACTCAACGGCATTGATACTTTAGGAGGCAGGCGTTTTAAATAGTTAAATGGCATGTTATGTTATGAGTAGGTAAGTGGAAAATAAGCACATTAAAAGGATATCATAAATTAAAAAAAATGTAGGTCGTTCATAAGATTCAGTTTAATAATATTACAATTTACTTAAAAAATATTCAATTCAGAATGGCTGGTTGTCTGTGGCGTTGGTCTATGAGAGTTGATTCGAAAATTGCTACATAATTGCTTATATTTGCTACATATAATAAATAATTGCTACATAGGATATATATTTAGAAACAATTTTTTTTTTTTGACCAGCAATCCTGACGTTTGGTTGGCTGGTCACCTCCTAGTTTAAAGTCAAGCATGCAGAGTTTCCCGAAATGTATTGCGTCAATAATTGCTACATATTTACTTCATTTATCTAATTTAGTTGTAACTTCAAACATATGTTAAATAAAGGATGTAGCAATGATTTAAATTATCCCAAGGAAAAGTGCCTGATTAAATAATAAAGGCAAATAGTTGCAGTGTGTCTTCACTCAACGGTATTGCTACTTTAGGAGGCAGGCGTTTTAAATTGTTAAATGGCATGTTACGTTATGAGTAGGTTTCCATTGTGAATTTCGTCTGCAATGAGCTTTATAGTGACCAATAAGTGTTTCACATACTGGAGGCTCGAATTCTATTATTGACAGTAAATACACTAATAATAAGACACACTGTAACTATTTGCCTTTATTATTTTATCAGGCACTTTTCCTTGGGATAATTTAAATCATTACTACATCCTTTATTTAACATAATAATATGTTTGAAGTTACAACTAAATTAGATAAATGAAGTAAATATGTAGCAATTATTGACGTAATACATTTCGGGAAACTCTGCATGATTGACTTTAAACTAGGAGGTGTCCAGCCAAACAAACGTCAGGATTGCTGGTCAAAAAAAATATTTTGTTTCTAAATATACAGGGTGATTTTTAAAATATGCGACAAAATTTAAGGGGGTGTTCTACCCATCAATATGAACAACTTTTACTATGGGACCAAATAAGAATTCGCAAAAAAAAAATTACCTTCCCATCTAAAAGCACATACCCGATTGGACCATTTTGTATAAAAAGGTCGAAATTTTTTGCGAATTCCGAGTTGGTCCCATAGTAAAAGTTGTTCATATTGATGGGTAGAACACCCCCTTAAATTTTGTCGCATGTTTTAAAAATCACCCTGTATATCCTATGTAGCAATTTTTTATTATATGCAGCACATATAAGCAATTATGTAGCAATTTTCGAATCAACTCTCATAGACCAACGCCACAGACTACCAGCCATTCTGACGCACACAATCCCCAACGTAATTCTTTGTTACATTTTTTATGATATTTCTACTGTGGCTGTAAGTAGCAAAATTGCTACTTACAGCCACAGTAGAAATATCATACAGTATTTTATCTTCATACAAACGGTCGGAAGGAGGTATTTTGCTTTTTCCACCGAGTAAAATAACTAGATTAATAAATAAATAAGTGGATAGGGTGAAAAAAGTGACACACGAGTGACCTACCTGAGCTCGCGTTAAAAAAAAACTAGTAGGTAGTTTCCTAAGCTAGGCTATCTACTTACTTATAATATGTACTTAGGTACTTACTGAGTTAGTCGAAATATCGTTAGGAAAAGATGATGAGAGCAATAAATGGTAGGTAACTACGTAGTAAGATTAACATTATAATTTACTTTTATAAGTAAGATTTTGTAGTAGGTAGTTAGAAGATTTGATTGCTGTAGGTAGCGCACACGCGATGAGATGGTTGATAATAAGTAAGGATTGCAGAGCGGTTCGACATCGGAAGGGTGACGAAAAGAATTATTATTTCGAGTTGCTCCGTACTGTAGGTAATGAGGACGGTAATAAGCTGAGATGAAAAAAGATATTTAATTTCTCGTCAGCTGTTTCTTGCATTTTGGCTAAGTTGGTAGGTGTTGAAGTTTGTAATAATTGTAGTTTGGTAACCATCGACGACAGCAGATTATTATTTTAAATAAAAGATATAATATTTACAATCACAAAACTAGAAATAAACTCAAGCAAGTGATCGTGGTATGTAGGATGAAATTAAAATACTGTAGGCGGGCAGCCCTATCACGTGTTTACGTACCGCGTGGCTGTAGGTAGTTAAATCAAGAACAGGGGTTGAGTCACATACTGTATGATATTTCTACTGTGTGATATTTGCTGGAGACACAATGTTTTCATTTGTCATGTTTTTGTGCTGGTAGGTAATAAAAAAATGTGGCATAAGTAAGTATGTACCTATTTACTGATCACTTTGTAACGTTCTATCAGTATTGTTATGTACTTGATTGAAGTATTAAAATATTTATATAAAAATATTCCGTTCGT
The DNA here is from genome assembly GCA_948252095.1 of Dicycla oo. NCBI lineage: Eukaryota > Metazoa > Arthropoda > Insecta > Lepidoptera > Noctuidae > Dicycla > Dicycla oo. The sequence goes on along the minus strand of OX411726.1, from coordinate 20,309,176 downwards.
TTTTATTTTATTTATGTAGGTAGGTACTTCATACCACAGCTTGTACCTACTTGTATGGTTTCTGCCTACTCATACATAATACATATTTACCTATTTAATTTAATTTCCTTGCTGCAGTAACATTATTACCGGTTAAATTACAAGCAATTTTATAGTTTTGATTGATTTGAGTAGATAATAAAATTTAAAAACATGAATACCTACCTACTTATCGTAACATTCGCACAGCGACCACTTAGATTTTAGTGAGTTACCGCGGACATAAGCAGATAATAAAATTAAGCGCGTTTAGGAAAAAACCCATTTACAGCTGCACGAATTATTATGTACCTATATGCCGCATGGCGTAAAAATAAAATATAATTATTTGACTTCGCAAACACGTCGTTTCCTACAAAAGCTAAAAATGCTAGCTCAATCATCAATCACACAAACGAAACAATTATGCCAACTCAAGATAATTTTTGTCCTTGAGCGCACGGTACGATTACGACGACATACTCGATGTGAGATGGAGAATCTATAGGTATCTAGATATAGCCATCTAAGTAGTATCGATGCCACCTAGTATCGATGAGACCTAGTGTCTAGGCAGACTCCTAGATGGTGTTGTAAAACTACAGTATCTGGTAATTAGTGAGTCGCTGATGCAGCCATCTGTTATAAATTGAAGGGAAAAAAAATAGCCAGCTCAATAGCCAGACTTAGGGAGGTGTCATTTCTTTGTATGGGATTGGGTATCTGTACGTAGTATTGTAATATCTGTGGTATCGGGAACAAACTCGTACGCTTGTGGCTAAGTAATAACAGCCCCACGGGTCGATCCATCAGGTTAAGCTACGCTTGCCGGGGTTGGTCCGTAGATGGGCGACCATCTTTACATACCGAGACTCCTCCTTACCTCGGAAAGCACGTTAAGCCGTTGGTCTCGGCTGTCATTCGTGGATCTTTGACAGTCGTTACGGGTTGTAAGAAGCCCGAAAGTCTGACAACCAGTCTTAGCAAGGGGTATCTTATTACCCAGTAACTGGGTTGTGGAGGTCAAATAGGCAGTCGCTCCATGTAAAATACTGGTATTCAGCTGCATCCGGTTAGACTGGAAGCCGACTTCAACATAGTTGGGAAAAGGCTAAGCAGATGTCGAGAACAAACTACGGCAGAAAGACTGTCGTACCTATATGAGGGAGCACAGCTGTACAGGATGTATCAGAAGGATGTGGTCAAAATTAAGCGTGTGGTACAAACCGTCAAACTGAACAACTTTATTCATGGGACGAACATCTTAATCACGAAAATATAATCAGTCGTCCAATACAAAACTTTAACAGGTAGAACCTACTCGACCCAAATGTACGGGACGACTTTTTCGCGATTACAATGTTGTCCCATAGATAAAGTTGTTCAGTTTGATGATGTCTGTAAGAAACCCTTCATTTTGACCAGACTTTTCTGATACACCCTGTACCTATAATCAATTCCTTACAGTGATTATTAAGGAATCAAAATCTCTTCCAGATTTTAAAAGGCTATTAAGGCGCCCCCCTGTCCCACCGCCGGCGATTAACGAGAAGCGAGTAGAGCTAGCAACTAAAAACTTGTTGGCGAGCAACTAGCAGCGAGTGCGCGATGACGATGAGCGATTACTTGCTGGTGGTATGCGTACCTACCTACCAAGCATGAGTCTGTCAGGCGCGAGTATTCTGCCCGCTAAGCGAGCGTCGCTGAGCGACTCTTTGATAGCTCTTGTCGCTGCGACAAACGTCTACTCGCCGGTGGCGCGGCGGTGTGAACAGTCAACGATCAACTATTAAAATACTTATAAGTATCTCTTTTACTTACACCTAAAATCTTTTTCAGTACCAAAATGGTAAAAAGGAACCCTTATGGTGCGACTCAGTCTGTCTGTCTGTCACAGCTAGATATTATCTCAAGAACTACTAATGCTATCAACTTGAATTTTGGAATAGTTTTAGATGATGAAAATAGTTTGGCAAATATTTTGCAAATAAGAAAGAAATAAAAATGTATATATTTTTTGCAACAGGGACTGAAAGGGGATCTTAAAAATTTGAAGTGGGGCTACTAGGGCAATGTGGTATCATATGGAAGAGCGCTGTTTGCACGTTCTCAAACATTTTTTTTTTTGTTTTAGGCCGCATAGTTTTCGACTTTTGATGAAAAATATAAATAAAAATACCGTCCCCCCCCCCCCTTATCTCCACAGTTTGGATAGAGGAAAATCTGAAATTATTCTGTGTGACAGAAGTTTATGTTATGTTAAGTTCTATTTAGAAATAGAACCCTTTTTTATAGTACGGAACCCTCGGTGCGCGAGTCCGACTCGCTCGTGGCCGGTTTTTTTAAACATGGATGAGTTTACATTTTACATTTTTCATCAAAAGTCGAAAACTATTCGGCCTAAAAAAAAAGAAAAAATGTTTGAAAATGTGCAAACAGCGCCCTTTCATCAGCGCTATTTCAGTTGATAGCATTAGTAGTTCTCGAGATATCCAGCTGTGACAGAAAGACAGACAGAGTCGCACCATAAGGGTTCCTTTTTACCATTTTGTTGGTACGGAACCCTAAAAAGTAATTAATGACATTTTGGCAAACACATTCAGCCAAAATTCAACCATTAGTTACTATGTTTCCTATGTCCTTTTGAGTGAATTAAGATACCTATCTTAAATCCATAATATTACTTCGATATGTCTCTACATACCTAACTAAACCTGAACAAACGAAAATCATCCAGTTGACGCTTCCGGGCCGGTCCGGCCGGCATTGTTACGGGGCGAGGTCGCACGGACAGATAACACGTCTAATTATACATAATTACTAGTTCAGGCCGAAACCTTCGCGGCAAGCTAGGCGAAGACAAGGTCGCGGGTTCAGTACCTACTTGTGGTAATTTGTAAATTGTCAAGATTAGAAACGCCTACCTAGTAAAATGCTTAGTAGAATGGCGAACTAAATTTTTTTTGGGCTATAGTGTGTGTAAATTCGATATGGTTTTTGCCGATAGTAGGTATAGAATAGGTAAGGGCATCTCAATGACGATGATGAGGTATGGTTTAAAGAATAATTGAGGAGCTCCGGAACTAAAGCCGATAAATCCACATTATACCCAAATTTTTAAAAATTTATTTTACTAATATTCTGGGGAAACTACCTACACTAGATTTTTTTAATCTTATCTATTTGAATGTCCGTGCTACAAGCCCAATTGACGTTGAATTAGTTTAACAAACAACATAATCATTCCTACGTAGGAAATAGTTCTTTTGTATTTCCAGTAAAAATACGAAAAGTGAATTAATCGGCTTTTGTTGCTCCGGAAAAATTCCCAATTGTCAAAATCAAAAAGAGAGAGAGAGTTTGGTAACCACATCTGTGGTTACCTGAAATTAGCTTGGTAGTAGCGAATATATGTACTATCTACAGGGTAAATAGGTTTATCTATAAGTACTGTAAAGGTTGTCTGCAAAAGGCGACCTTACATCGCACAGTGTGTTTTTTGCCCTAAAAATCGGACATGCCCTTTTTATTTCATTAATAGATGCTGAAAACTGTTTGAAATGCGAGAGTAGAACACCCGGAGGTCAAATATACTTAGAACCAAAGTTAGAGCCATTTTGATATTTTTAGGTATTTTGATAAATCTGAAAATATCTCGTCTCAGGAAAAGTTTCTCTTATTTCTGTTACAATACACAACTAACGGTATATTTTAGGCATTTTTTGACTATACTTACAAGACTTTAACTCCGCAAGGAAACCCAGTATCAGCTTTTTTTTTAATTTAAGATTTTATTTTTTTTATGATAAATCCAAACGAATATGGATTTTATTTTAAACTCATTACATTGACTAAGATACAATTAAACCCCAAAAAAATAATCGTGTCCATATCCAGTAGGATCTCGGAGAAACATGCTTCTAAAGTTCTCATAGAATTTCTATGATTTTAGGGTTGCCTCTCTTGGAAAATAAACTTTGTAGAAATATTTTGAGAAATTCGGATTGCATAGGTAGCGATTACCCTAATTTATTGATTGTTACGCTTTTTGCTATGCTACCTATTTATTATTTACCGACTTCAAAAAAGGAGGAGGTTTTGAATTCGGATGTTTACATTATGTTTTTATGTTCGGGCATAACTCCGTCATTTGTAAACGGATTTGCAAAATTCTTTTTTTGTTTGAAAGAAGTTCACTTTGAAATGGTACCACACAAATTTAGTAAAGATCTGATGAAGAGTTTCGGAGACAGACAACGGAACTCTTCAATAACTTACAGCAAATTGCCCGCGATTCCTTTAATCGTACTGTTACAGTTTCCCAATGCTAAGGAAAACCCTTAATAATCAATAATAATTGATTACATAGATTTCCCGGAAATTGCCTTGTCATCATTTAGGGACAGCACTGCCTCCCTGCTCCCGCAGCTCGCCAGTCTCGTCCTATCCGCCGAACCTCTACCATCTCCGTATATCGTTGTGTCTGCCAGTTTACTTAGTGTTAACCTAAAATCCAAAAATTGTAACAAGGTCAAACTCGGAATTAAAACTAATTCTTTTCGTGTATCTCAAAGTGTTTTTTTAAAACCTTGTTTACATGGTCTCGCGTAACATTGGTGGCAGCTTAAGGGATTTTAAAAATCCTCGGATCGCCTCATTTCAGTGAAAAATTAAAGAAAAACCATACCTACTTGTGTTGTGATTGTGACAGTGAAAAGTGCTAAATCCAATCTCATCTCTGTGTCCTGTCGCTGTATCCTGTCGCTGAGTCTTTCCGCTCAGTGCCACTGTCTCCTGCTGGTCTTATTAGGCCCTCACGTGCCGTGCTGGTGTAACGGGGTGTGCCCGGAATACCTATCACTCACCTTGGGTGATCTCGCCTGGCTACAAAATGATCCATGTTGCCGTCGTATTCGCAGTGTTCCTGTAAGTACATTCATTCTACATCGAAACTATCCGTGCTGTGAAAATAGTGCCAGTGATTCAAACTACAAAGTTTCATCACATAGTTCCAATTTAAATCGAGCTTCAAAGTGCTAGACTTAGTCTTATTAATTATTCCAATGTATTATTTTATCACTCAGCGCCGAGACTAGTGCAACATTCCTTTCTTATCGCAACTCCGTACCTTGCGCGTTATCTTTGTTTTGACTAACTGTTCATGCCTAGAGACGAGCCCAGTATCATGTCTAAACCTGAAATTAAAGAAATCGACATGAACTTTATAAGCAAATTCATTAATAAATTCGATGGAAACCGCGAAAAACTAAATGCGTTTTTAAATAATTGCAGAAATGCAATAAGCCTTGCGTCACCGTCACAACAAGACACAATATTAAAATATATTTTAAGCCAACTTGAAGGCCGTGTCGAAAGCGCGTGCTCCATTAAAGAATTCGAAAACTGGCAACAGTTAGAAGAATTTCTCAAAAATCAATTTGGCGAGAAAAAACATTATGCTGCACTACTCTCGGATCTCCAAGATTGCTGTCAAACTAATAGCGAAACAGTCAACCAGTTCGCACTACGCGTAGAGACATGCCTAGCCAAACTATTAACCGAAATCAATATTTCAATACCCACAAAAAAGAAAGGTGAACTGACTGGCCGTGTCGCTGCAATGCAAGACTTAGCATTGCATACATTTATCAGTGGCTTAAATTCCCGATTATCAACTGTAGTCAGATGCCGTGACCCTGAAACTTTAAATGAAGCCATTGGCTTCGCGGTGTCCGAAGAAAAAATCTTACAGACCACCTCTAAGCGTAATCCATCAGCAATCAATACCAATTCCCCTAATCAAGGACGATGGTCTCAACGTCGATTCCAACAGAACCGTAACCCTACACAGCAAGGTGTTTCAAACGAGCTTAATAATCAAAGACAATCTACTTCAGGTCCTCCAGTGTGCCGTTATTGTAAAAACGTGGGCCACACTATTGAGGAATGTAGAAAACGGGAATTCAATAATAATCGTTTCAGAGATCAAAATAATCAAAGACTATTTCCAAGGCGTTACCAAAATAATCAAGCTCAAGTTCACGCTGTAAATAGCAACGAAGGCAATGACTACTTGGAAGATACTCAGGGTAAACCAAATGATGATTTAAACGAATAAAGGGCTCACGGTGGTGTCTCGTGAGACCCAAACTTCAAATTCCAAAACATTTCTATATCAAAGACACCAATGCTATGTCCGCTGTATCCTCTGTATCCCCTAATAATAGGGACTCGCGAATAAACCGCAACACTGTATCCTCTGTATCCTCTGCATCCGCTGTATCCTCTGTATCCCCTAATAATAGGGACTCGCGAATAAACCGCAACACTGTATCCTCTGTATCCTCTACATCCGCTGTATCCTCTGTATCCCCTAACAATAGGGACTCGCGAATAAACCATAACGCCGTATCCTCTGTATCCTCTGCATCAACACTACCCTCTGTATCCCCTAACAAAAAGGTCTCACCAACTGGTCGCACCGCTGTATCCTCTGCATCCACTGCCCCCGTTGAACATAAAATAAATCATCCTATATGTGCTAAATCTACTTTAAACGAAGTCGTTCCTCGTTCAATTCCTGAAACAAAAATTTATGAGATTAATATTGGTCCATTTAAAAGACGCTTACCTCACATCCTTGTCCATACCCCAGTGGCAAATAATACCTTATCTCTCCTTGTAGACTCCGGCGCAACTGTAAGCCTTCTGAAACAATCTTCCATACAAATACCAGTTGATATCACAACAGAAATAATTCTTTTGAAAGGTATTGACCCTATTGATCAACCGTCACCAACAATAGGTCATTTTCCGCTAAAATTAAAAATAGATGATAAAAATAGTGTCACGCATAAATTTCATATAATACCCCGAATACACTTACCTTATGATGGTGTAATTGGCACTGACATGCTAATTGATTTTGACTACACTCGTGAAATCCTGAAAATAGGTAAACATGAAATAAAATTACATTTCAATGCGCCTACTTATGTAATTCCTCCCAGGACTGAAACTGTCATAGAATGCTCCGTCTCCAACCCTGAGGTGAAAGAAGGGCTCGTACTAGACCAATGTTATCACGAAGATTTACTGATCGCAAATTGCTTAGTAGCAGTCAAAGAAAACAAAAGAATTAATTTATCAGTAATCAATACTTCTGAAACTCCTATAACCCTAAAGTCAAATCTGGATATCACACTTATTCCTTTAAGTTCTTTAATCAAACCTTCTGATCCAGTAAACGCTCATACAGTTTGTCATTTCAAAGACACCAACTCTTACCTCCGAACACAACAAGTATTAAACCTTCTTAGAATCTCCCACCTCAATCCTGAAGAAGCAAATGCTCTTCACGACGTTTGCTCTGAATACTCAGATATATTTTTTATTCCTGGTGATAAACTTTCCCACACAAATGCACTTAAGCATAACATAACGACGAGCGTTCAAAATCCAATAAATGTAAAATCTTATCGGTTCCCAGAGGTACACAAACAAGAAGTCAACAAACAAATTAACGAAATGCTTGATCAAGGAATCATAAAACATTCAGAGTCTCCATGGTCTTCACCAATTTGGATTGTCCCAAAAAAAATCGATGCGTCCGGACAGCAAAAATGGCGCATAGTTATTGATTACCGGAAACTAAATGACATCACTATTGGGGACAGCTACCCTATACCGCAGATATCCGAAATTTTAGATCAGCTGGGTCAGAGTAAATACTTCTCGACCCTTGACCTTACATCAGGGTTTCATCAAATTTTAATTAATGAGGAAGACGCTCCTAAAACAGCGTTTAGTGTACCTCAAGGACATTACCAATTTACAAGAATGCCATTTGGCTTAAAGAACGCACCCGCTACTTTCCAACGGTTAATGAATACCGCTCTCACGGGCCTCCAAGGTATGCGGTGTTTTGTATACTTAGATGACATAGTCATATACTCTCATGATTTAAATTCTCACATCGATAATCTTTCGTTAGTATTTCAAAGACTTCGAGATTACAATCTAAAACTCCAACCTGACAAGTGCGAGTTTCTTCGACGCGAAGTCGCATACCTTGGCCATCAAATAACTAAAGATGGTGTAAAACCTAACCCTGAAAAGATAAAAGCAGTAACCAAATTTCCTATTCCAAAATCCCCGAAGGATATTAAGTCCTTCCTCGGACTTGTATCCTACTATCGCCGTTTTATCCCTAACTTCTCGAAAATTGCTAAACCACTAACTCAACTTTTAAAAAAGGATGTCCCTTTCCTATGGGAGAACCAACAACAAGTCGCCTTTGATGAACTTAAATTCAAACTTACCTCTGCTCCTATCCTCATTTATCCAGACTTTTCTGCCCCTTTCATCCTAACGTGTGACGCTTCTAATTATGCTATCGGTGCCGTACTCAGTCAAGGTCCAGCTGGTAAAGATAGGCCAATAGCCTATGCCTCTAGGACCCTCAACAAGAGCGAATGTAACTACAATACCACAGAAAAAGAACTCCTTGCCATTTTGTACGGTTGCAAAACCTTTCGCCCATATCTCTATGGACGAAAATTCTTGATCATTACTGATCATAGGCCATTAAAGTGGTTGTTTAATCATAAAGATCCTAGTAGCAAATTACAAAGATGGCGGCTTAAACTAATGGAATACGAGTACGAAATCGGTTATCAGAAAGGAAAACTGAATGCCGTTGCTGACGCCTTATCCCGATATCCTGTAAACCCAATTCAACCGTCAGACTGTGATCCCATTCCATCCACATCTAATCAAAATGCAGATAATTCCACACCTCAATTCAGTCCTCTAACACTCGAGGATCTCGATATACAACTACCTCCTGGTTCCCTAGACGCTGAAGATAACCTACCATCTGTAGACCTCCTAGAAAACGACGATTCACCACCAGGAATCGACGATCCAATTACACCTACCACATCTAACAAATCCCCAAATCTCACAACAAATCCTTCTCGTGACGATACCTATAGCAAATTCCTGAAAATAATGAGCAGCAAAGATTTTAATAGTAACGCTAAAATCACAGAACACAACGAAAACATCCTGAAGACTAACTGTAAAATCATTGTTATACCTACTTCCATCGATCTTGACGACTCCAACCCTCACGTAGAAGAAATCCTGAGCAACCTCGGAGACTCTAATGAACTCCTAGATAGGGAAAGAACTCTCTACTCCTTTATCTCATTCAATTACAAAGAAAAGACAATATATTTCCTATTCACTAAAGTATACCACTTTCATAACAGTTCATACGAGGACATTTACAAAAGTATACTAAATCTTCAAACCGATATACTACGTGATTCTACTGATTCCGAGCTAAATTTAGCCATCACTGATTTCCAAAATCCTTTTGATAAGCATATCTGGGCGAAAATATACAACATGTTCTGCTATATATTTAACAATACTCAAGTATCGGTTCATATTTATCATAATACTATAATTTTCCCTACACCCTCGGAGATACCTAAAATACTCCGCGAAAACCATGACATTCCTATTGCCGGACATTTAGGATCTACGCGAATGTTTAATCGAGTAAAAGAAAGGTATTTCTGGAAAAATATGCGGACAGATATCGAAACATACATAAGAAATTGCTCCCAATGCCAAAGTAACAAAGCCCTAAGACAGATTAATAAATCTCCAATGCAAATAACTACTACTTCCACTAAACCATTTGAACGACTCAGCCTCGACCTTGTGGGTCCCCTTCCAGAAGCTGGCCTTACTAAGCTCAAGTTCATTGTTACACTACAGGATGACCTCACTAAATATTCCCTCGCTTACCCTATCGCTAATGCGACTGCAGAAGAAACATGTGAGTGTCTCGTGCACTTTATTTCTGTTTTCGGTATCCCGAAGTCTATTTTAACCGATCAAGGCACAAACTTTACCGCAGATCTATTTAAAAAAACCTGCGACTTTCTAAAAATTAAACAAATCTGGTCTTCCCCATACCATCCTCAAACTCAAGGTGCACTTGAACGTAGTCACTCCACACTTAAAGAATATCTTAAATCTTATGTCAATGAAAATCATTCCGATTGGCATAAATATGTTTATACTGCTATGTTGGCGTATAACACCTCTACTCATTCCACTACTAACTTCACACCATATGAGCTCCTCTTCGGCCAAAAGCCTTTTATTCCGGATTCCGTCTACGAATTACAATCAGATCTTACATATCCAGAATACCTTAAGTCTCTGCATCATCGTCTAAAACTGTCACGTGAAAAGGCCATCGAAAACATACAGAGATCTAAGGAAAGATCTAAACAGTATTATGACGCCCGCTCGCGACCTGTTCAATATAAAGTCGGAGATTATGTATATCTTAAAAATCATGTACGTTTGCGCAAAGCTCTTTCGCCAATTTGGAAAGGACCGTATAAGGTAGTAAAAATCAATGGTAGAAACACCTTGACCTTACTCATAAATAGACGTCATGTGACACATCACTATGACGAAGTCAAACTAGCTCCTAGATCTGAAACGTAGCCCTAGTTATATACTTAATACTAATTTTAGTTTTAATTATATTTTATTACAGTAGTCCTGCGCTGGGTCAGGAGTTCATTACGCCCTTGACGAACAGTCCTGGCATCTACTTCGACCCCTTAGGTTCTTTAAGTTTAATCGATAGTCACCTTAGTATAGTTATTCCTTATGATGTATCCTTTATTAATCCGCATATTCTAAACCTCCGTCTTATTCTCAACAAATCCAAACAAATATGTGACAATGGTAAAGTCTTTGATTATTTAGAATGTAGTAATCTCTTTGAACCATTGAACACGCGTTATAGTGATATAGCCCATGACAATGAAGCTATTTTTCACCTTACATCTCGCCAGTCGAGAAGATCTGCACTTCTAGGATTCGTAGGCACCATATCTAAAAAATTATTTGGCACAATGGATGAAGACGATGCCATCCGATACGACAATGCCATTAAAGAGGTAGAAACAGACCAAAAGAAACTAGCCCTTCTTATGAAGGAAAATATATTAGTCACTACTTCCTCGCTTAAATCCTACAATGAAACTATGTATATAATAAAACTAAATGAAAAGCATCTGAAAGATGCAATTGATGAATTGTCCCAAGATATTCTGAATCTGACTTACGTTTCAAAAGAATTAGGTATTAGGTCTCGCATGCTGGAATTAACTTCCATGATAGAAAATAGTCTCTTAGCCTTGTCCTTTAAAGTCGAAGACATAATTAACTCTATTATGTTCAGCAAATCTAATGTCCTGTACCCCACTATTCTAACACCTAAAGAACTTTATACCGAATTGGTCGATAATTATAGATTCCTACCTGAATCTACACAACTTCCAGTTCCCTTAAACCTCGATAACATGCATACTATTCTAAATATATCAGAAATATCTAGTTACTTCAATAAAGAAAAAGTAGTGTTTACAGTAAAAATCCCTCTCATTAACCCTATACACTTAAATGTATATCATAACTTACCTTCGCTGGTTCCTCATGATAAAAATAATCCAAGGTCATATTCGACCATCATTCCATCCTCCAAGTATATTGGTATAAGCAGAGATAGGTCAATGTACTGTAAGTTAGATAACCTAGATTATTGTAAGATAATTAATAATGACCATTACCTTTGTGAAACATCAATATTATACTCCTCTTCCGCGACGCCTTCCTGTGAAACGGAAATTATTACAAAAGTACTTACCTCAATTCCTTCGATTTGTGAAACCAAATTTATTCATGGTCACGTTAGCATCTGGCAGCCACTACGTTACAGTAGGTGGTTATATGTAATGTCGGATAAAACTAAAATAAGTATTGAATGTAATAACTCCCAATCTACTGAAATAGAATTTAGTGGAAATGGTGTATTGTACTTACCTTCTAAATGTGTTGCTTACTGCAAGGACACTCGTTTAACCTCGCATGAAAACCATAAAATTCAGCTAAAAACTATTGTTTCTAATTTTAATATTTTAAATGATTCATGTTGTAATACTGTAGCTTATAATAATATTGTATCAAACCTACCTATAGTTAATCTTAAGAACATTAACTTAGATTCCTTAGCTTATGATAATCCTGAAATCCTGAAAGGACTTAACAATATAATTGAAAAACCACATATTGTTTTATATCAAGAATACTATTCAGGTATTATAATTGTAATTATAATTTCTATTATGTGCTTTATTATCTATAAGGTGTATAAAACTGGCATACACAAGAAAATAATAAAATTTAAAGAAAATAAAAGTTCTGAAAATAATGACCCTGAGTTAGATGACATTGAACTCTCAAATGTTAACACGGGTCCCTCTCTTCGCATCGGCTGATTCATAGTTCATTCATTTAAACGTAAACTTCACTTTGAAGGGTGTAGTTTACTCTAAATCGGGGGGCTGTTACAGTTTCCCAATGCTAAGGAAAACCCTTAATAATCAATAATAATTGATTACATAGATTTCCCGGAAATTGCCTTGTCATCATTTAGGGACAGCACTGCCTCCCTGCTCCCGCAGCTCGCCAGTCTCGTCCTATCCGCCGAACCTCTACCATCTCCGTATATCGTTGTGTCTGCCAGTTTACTTAGTGTTAACCTAAAATCCAAAAATTGTAACAAGGTCAAACTCGGAATTAAAACTAATTCTTTTCGTGTATCTCAAAGTGTTTTTTTAAAACCTTGTTTACATGGTCTCGCGTAACAGTACGACTATGCCTTGTTTACACCCTTCCATAAAATAACATAACGCCTGTACACTGTAAATGTTTAAGCAGATGTAACAATAATACAGTAAAGGGTGTAGGTGCTGTATTATTGTTACATCTGCATTTTATTTAATTTTAGTTGTGAGTGTAAATCAATTATTATGATTGTTGTAAATCGAAGATTACTTTTTTTTCGGTACTAAAAATTAAGAAATAATAAAACTTTTATCAAAAAAGTAAAACCGTCTTCAAAAACCCATAAAATAAACTATTATAGTTTAATTGAGGAAAAACTGCCACCGACTTCCTAAACCGTATCTATTATAAGTTTATTTTATGGGTTTTGAAGGCGGTTTTACTTTTTGTTAAAAGTAAATAATTATTATTTGTATTTTAAGAATTATATTTCTAGATCAATGCAATAGATATTGTCTGAGATACAGAAAGGTGTAAAAAAATAAGTGCAAATATCTGATTCTTGTACAGTATCGGACAACCCAGAAGACTACGAATCATCAAAATCCACATCTTCAGATAACATTTCAAAATTATCTGGGAGGTCATTCTCCATAGTGGTTGTATTTTCCTCAGGATCAGCTTCTTCTTCGTCCGTTGGAACTTCAAAAGGCTCTAACAATATGAGGGCTTGGGGTGGAAGAGGTTGACGCTTAAGCTTATTTAATCTTTTATTAAGCCTTATATTCGATATAAAGGGGTCAGAGGATTCAAGTGCTCGATGGAAAAGGTCTAAAATTGTTTTTTCTCTATCTGATTTTCTTGTGTGGTGCTCGCGGTCGTGCCTCCAAAATTTATTACGTGCTTCCCCAGCTTGCTCAGATAACAATCCTATGGGTAGTGCAGAGTTTTTTATGATAGCTTTGCCGTGCACAAGTATTTTATGTAGAGTTACGGTCATTGGATACCACGAATACTCTTCTACGTATTTTTTGGCCAATAATTTACAAAATTCATCAAATTTATCTGCATTAACAGGTAATCCACTTGATAAAACTACTAGTATGACATGTAAGTCATCCATAAGCCATTGTTGTAGTCCTAAAATTTCAGCAAATACTGTACGACACTTATTAGACAGGGCCATCCTTGCAGTATTTCCGTCATTAGTCGTACCCGTATTAGGCTTAACCACATCTACGAGCAGCCCTAATTTACTGCGGATTTCGTCCTGAATTTTTTTTTTATTCTCATTGACAAGAACACCTTCCGGGGAACTTTTAGGTACTCTCCATTTCTTTACAATAATTTTATAACCTAAATGTAATAAAAATTCCAAAACACGAATCCAGGCGTGCAACGGACTTATGCCATATCTTAAAAGGTTTTGATCGACAGGTTTTAAATACACAGACTCTAAATTATTAAATTCTTTAGAAGTCGCTTTACAAAAAGGGCACCGAAGTTGAGACATTGTATTAGTAATAATATTTAAGACTTTACCATCTATTATTGTCAAATATAGTTTAAACTCTGTAGATATAGTTTGACCACTTAAAGTTTTAGTATCAAATCTGTCTAATTGGTCAATTTGATTTTGTATTAATAGTTTTTCAGCCATTATTAAATCAGTCGTTTCTTTTTTATATTGAATGTGAATTGGGCGACAATATCTATACGATTGTGGAGTAGGGTTACGCCACAGAACTTGTCCACAAGTTGTTTTGATCTGCAACGGTATAAAAGTAGTTGCAAAAAGGCAACTTTCGTCATGTTCATTTTGGGAAAAGTTCTGTTTATATAGTGATTGGCCTGTACTACCGTCAAACCCCCAAGATGCTTCAAAAATACAATTTAATTTATTGGTATCTTTTCGATTACAGTAGTCAGTGAAAGTTGCGTCATACGATTGAACTAGTCTTTCGAAAGAATGAGAAACTAGGCTGGAAACTGGTATAATAGCTTCTGTATCAGATACATGGACTGGATGTAACGGGTAGCATTGTTTTTTGGCTTGGAGCACTTGGCTGTATAGAGGGAAGGCGTTAAATCCACGAGCTTTTAAATCTTGTTGTAAAAATTTGTATGTCTCTACTGAAAACTGTCTGTCAATATAAATAGCTAGTGTTTCATCTGCTGAATAAGGTGTCGGTTGCGTTCTAATTTTTGAAGCAATTTTTGTCGGTCTTGTTGGAGTCTGTACACATGAATCAAAAATAAATTCTAGGTCTTTGGAAACGCTCTTTTTTAATTTTCTACCTCCTACTTCAACAGTGCTCGCAAAGACTGATATTACTTTATTAGGGGACTCATTTTCTAAATAATCCTGCAAGCGTTTTCGAGCTCTGTGTTTCTGTCTTAAGGAAAGATCATCATATCTACTCATCGGTACAGAACCAGGAATCAATGATGAATCAGTAGAGGGGATGGAAACGGAGACAGGATATGAATCAAGGACGTGACTGGGACCAGGTTCAGGGATAGGATAGTTCGAATTGGGAATTGATTGAGATGGAAGGTCTAAGTCAAGGACATGGAAGGGACTAGGTTCAGAAACAGGACATAAATCAATGCTTGAAATGTAATCTGGGATAGAACTGGGACTAGGTTCAAGAATAGGATCATCATATCTACTCATCGGTACAGAACCGGGAATCAAAGATGAATCAGTAGAGGGGATGGAAGCGGAGACAGGATATGAATCAAGGACGTGACTGGGACCAGGTTCAGAATCAGGACATAAATCAAAGCTTGGAATGTAATCTGGGACAGAACTGGGACTAGGTTCAAGAATAGAATTACTAAGAAGAGGTTCGGCTATCACACAAGACCACTGTTTACAAAAATCTTCGTTTAGCCACTTTTTGTGTTTTCTTATAAAAATATTATAATTATAATTACATTTTTTGTATAATGTTTCACATTTAGATGTAAATTTAATGATTAAATTATGCAAGTCTTTATTGGTTTGGTAAGTTAAGGGTAATGACAGAGCTTCTAAAATAATTGAAATGCGATCGCTTATATCTAAATCAGTGGGTCGGACATTTTTTCCAAGTTTTTTAGCAGCGCCGACAAGTATTTGGTACGCTTTTAATTTGGTAAAATTAGTTGTTAAAGGTTCTCCTTGCGCATTTGCGGATACTCTCGGAGACTGAAGAGCACCGGCTGTGGCGGTATCCACAGCTTCATTTGCCACTCGCTGACCAACAAGAGGGTTGGCGCCCTCTTGCTCTCCTTGCATTAAGTCAGCCGGTCGGAGCCCGGACAGACATCCCTCAACAGGTTGGGTCAACTCCTGTTGAGGCGAAGTGGTACCATGGGTCTTTAACGGCTCCATGGTGCCTCACCCCCGTTCCTCCAGAGATTATTTAACAGTAAAGGGTTTTAGTTGAAACCTAACGAGGGCGGACCCCTTCCCTTTACCAAATAATCTCCTTCATCAGATTAAAATCACTTTTAATGTCAATATTTATATTCCGATATATTAAGAAGAAGGAACCTATGCTTAAATACTTACAATTATTGCAAAATAAAAAGAACGTTCATGGTATTGTTGAATTTCTAAGTCTTTCTTATTCATTTATTTAAAACTTTAATCGGTCAGGCCCCGCGCGCATAATGATTAACACGCGCGCGGTACCTGAGCGGTTAATGTAAATGAATTGCTTAAGGTGGACTTAATTTTATAGGCATAAAAGTAATTTTCTACTAGTCAAACTTTGGATGATGCAGAGAAAAAGTTCAAGTTAATCCCACCCATATTGCACGTAGTACCTACCTATTACAAGAATAGGTTATTTGGTATTGGTTACTACTACCTCAAAAAAAAAAACAATATTTTGAAAAATTACTTCTATTTTAATTAACTTACACTAAAAGCGCAAAACGTTATTATTACGTATGACGATCATCTCTTCACAATTAGGTATTTTTTTAGAAAATATTTTGTCATTTTGGATTTGTGTCAACCCTAGGTCGTCATTTTCAAAATCCGATATCTTCGAGATCCTACTAGATATGGATTAGATATTTTGAATTTAAATGGATAAAGATATAATTAATAACAACATTAGGAAATAAAATCCATATTCGCTAAGATAAAAAAAATAAAAATAAATTACGAAATGAAGCTAAAAAATCCATAACACCCATTTGAATGCAGTTAAAATTACAAGTATTATCTTAAAATAAAGACGAAATGGTGTTTTATAATACTGTACATAAATATATTAGAATTATTCAATAGTTTTTTTTATATTAATATTTTTGTGGTTTTTCTGGTTTCCATAGAAAAATAATAAAAACGACTTTAACTTTGGTTTTAAATATAATTGAACTCTGGGTGTTCTACTCTCGCATTCCAAACATGTTAGAGCATCTATTATTGGAATAAAAAGGGCATGTCCGATTTTTAGGGTGAAAAACACACTGTGCATCGGTCGCTCAAGCCGGTAGAAAAATATCTCTGGTTACATTCGTAAACTTAAAAAAAACAAAACAATAGGAATAGCTGTAAAAATAAAGTAACTATTCAGTTTTTTGTTTAGAAAAAACAAAAGTGATATAATAAGCGCGTAGAAGTGAATACGTTTTTCTTGAAATAAACGGAATAAATATAATTTTATTTATTATTTAGGTACGCCCCCACATAATATTGCTCTACCGTCAGCACTCTTCTGGTGCTGACAGTATAACTCGATTTTTCTATCTGTTGTCCTGGGCTGTCAATGTCATTAGGTTAGATGATTGAATTCGGCGCCTGCTTACCTCCTCAGCGCCCGCCGACGCCTCTCTACGGTCTATACACACTCCTGTCGTCTGCACAGTTCTATAACATTATTCGTTAAGTTGTTAAATACATGTAATAACACTGTAATATTTTGACGTTGACAGGCGCACAGTTAGAAAAATCGTGCTATAGGCAGGTACCTACTACATGTAATCTTTTAGACGTTACATAAAGGGAGGCAATAACTATTCCGACACCAACACAGAACATGAAGTCACCTGAAAAGCATTCTAATATATTTTATTGGCCGAGCGAGCTAAGCGTATCTGCTGCAAATACAGACTTGAGTCAAATCAGACTTGAGTCTAGCAAAATTTGCTTTCGTCTGTCAGCTTGTTGCTACTCCTCTACAGGTCGTATTTTACAACCAATCTGGACGAAACTTGGTATACAGTTTTACGACTTTTTAGAACTATTTTGTCGTTGGGGATTTTTGATTGGAAGGGTACTTCCTCCAAAAGGGGGCTACTGGATTTCTCCGCCTTATGAGATCCGATTTCGATGGTTCTTTTTTATTTGAAACTAAGTTGGTCGCATAAAAATTTGGTG
The DNA here is from genome assembly GCA_948252095.1 of Dicycla oo. Taxonomy (NCBI): domain Eukaryota; kingdom Metazoa; phylum Arthropoda; class Insecta; order Lepidoptera; family Noctuidae; genus Dicycla; species Dicycla oo. The sequence goes on along the minus strand of OX411726.1, from coordinate 20,291,112 downwards.
AAGATCTGATGAAAATAAAAACATGGCAAAAATTTGGTGAAGATCTGATGGAAAAACACCGGTCAAGAGCGAGTCGGACGCGCGCATCGAGGGTTCCGTACCATCATATTATATATATTTTGAAATTAAATGAAACGTGATTTTTTTTAATTTTCATCGGCGAGACCTATTTTCGTCAGAGAATTATAACACTGCGGTGTAGAATATTGCAGTTTTAGGTCAGCGACATCTCCTGTCTGATAGCGGAACTATTGTAATTTATGTTGGTGATTTCTGAAAGTGTGCTATTTAGAGACATCGTTTTATTTTTCCGGTAATCTTTACATAAACATAGAATAATTTCAGATTTTTATCTATGCAAACTTCGGAGATAAGGGGGGGAATGGTATTTTTTTTTATATATTTTCAACAAGTCGAAAACTAGGCAGCCTTAAAAAAATTGAGAATGTGCAAACAGCGTTCTTTCATAATATGATACCCCACATGCTCTAGTAGTCCCACTTCCCACAATTTTTAAGACCTCTTTTCAGTCCGTGTTGCAAAAAGAAATATATATATATATATATATGACGGCGCTCGAGAGTGTCAAGAAACGTCAAGAATAACAGCGGACATTTTGACTAGCGCGGGTTGACGTTTCTTCACTCTGACGCAACTCCGAGCTCTTTTGTACGCGGCCGTGAGACGGGACAGAATCCGTTTGCATCGCGCTCAAGCAAGACGTGTTCGGTGGAGCGTCGCTGTGTTTCAACTAATTAGAAAGTGCTTATTACATTTCTGTTACTATTTTGTTAAAAATAATAATCGTGCACCGTTGATCCTCTTCAACACGTGGCTTTAATTCTCCTCGCCCGCCTACCCACGACAGCTCGGCAGCTGCAATGAACCCAGAATTGACTGATGATGGCCATGTGCCGTTATATATATATATTTATTTCATTCTTATTTGCAAAATAGTTGGGCAAACGTCATCTAAAACTATTCCAAATTTCAAGTTGATAGCTTTAGTAGTTCTTATAATAAGATGTCCAGCTGTGACAGACGGACAGACAGACAGACTGAGTCGCACCATAAGGGTTCCTTTTTACCATTTTGGTACGGAACCCTAAAAAAAAAAACATGGTAAATATTCCGTTTTAAATAACTTTAGTGGTATATTATTCCATACTTGTTGCATAAAAAATCGCAGAACTACTAGTTTATTTAGTACCGGTAGATTCAGCTGAATAGGCCCAACCTCTTTGATTTGCGCTATTCGCTTTTCAGCGATCGATTCAATATTCCGAAAAACGGATATCACAATAGATTGCAGTTATTATTATTTTTACAGGTTACATTACCATAATTAACTCAAAGACCAAAGCTGAGTAACTTTCACGTTCGACCTCATTTCTTTTTCCCAAACATTGCGCGGACGACGAAATACATTTTCGTGCTTCCCAAACAATTGACAGGCGTGCATGCATGGCCAATGATTGAGACAATTACTTTTATTTTAAAAATGAAAGACCATGTCTTTGCTAATGGAACGTGCCACAAAAGTTGTCCTGTTGTCTCTGTGTGATAATCATCCAAAATTTGCAAATGTTATTAAAATCATAATACCTAATTGAAAAGAACAACACACAGCAGCAACAGCTTTGGTGAAAGTATTCGCAACAATGAGCAGGAAGGTCCTCGGCTCCCTCACGAGTTCTCACAACTGAATATCATTATAGTGACCACAGTGTTTTCTTTTGATAGGACAAGCAGAAAGTACATTTAGTTCAATAAAAGCTCGTTTTTAAAAAGATTTTTACTTATATTTTATTTTACAATGATTAAGGGCCGCTTGCACCACAACTATTATATGCGTTTAACGCATAATTAAAAAAAGAACATCTTTCTGCTCGACGTGCCTTACAGTGCACCCGCTCGGCAGTTGTTTTGCTGTCGCAGTTCGTACGTATGCAAAAAAAAAGATGGCTGATAATATCGATGTTGACTTGTTAATTTCATTAATGGAGACACGCCCCGTTCTCTGGGACAAGACAATTGAGGAATATAAGTACAAAAATTTTAAAACAGAAGGGTGGGTCTGCCGAACTGTTTTAAGAATACGTCTTTCGCGGTCCATATCTAGACAAAAACTGCAAGTTTGAGTACACATTTGAACCGATGGTTGCTGCCGCGTGCACCGTGCCGCGGCACGACGTTGTGCCGTTTCACAGTAGCAGTGCAGCGGGGCGCCGCGCCGTGGTGATTTATCTAGGCCCTTTGTCCTACCTAATTGTAATTTGGGAAAATTTATTTAACGGTCAGCTTGCAATTCCATCCTAACCCTAATGCTTATATTATTGTGTTTTTTTTTAAATGGGAAATCATCAAATAACTTCTCCAGCTCTGGGCGGAGCAGGAGGGCGTGTCAGACTTCTACTGACTAAAACCCACCCGTGTTCCTTTAGTTGCCTGTGCCAGGGCCACGGTAACTCTTTCAAACAACCCGCAAGCCTGGCAGGCATCGGCCCTAGCGGACCCCTTCAGCTAATGCTAACGTCTCTTTTCGAGGCGCGCGCGGAACACAACGCGCCGTCGACCCGAGCCTGGTCCTTACCGGACAGCGAGCTACCCATTGCTCGCCATCCGCAAGCCCGCGCCTACGGTGGCCGGGCATCGGCTATCGATTCCCGACGCCCAGGGCTTCTCCTGCGATGTCTAGGGGCGTGAGGGCGCAAAGATTGCCTCTCCCTCACGCGTTCCGCCTCCTCCTTCGCGAGCATATTTACTGCTTCGCAGAAGGAGGTGATGGCTGCCCATGCGCTCTCGGTACCATGGCTTGGACCAGGGCCGGACGCGAAAGATCGCCGCCTCTGCGAGGACGCGGCAGTGCTCCGCCCAAGCCGGGCAGACCTCCACCGTATGCTCCACCGTGTATTATATAATGGGCTGATGTCCGAAACTCCACGTCCAAGCGCGAATTTTGCTGTAGGTATCCTAGCGCTTTAACAGAAGACGTTCGAAAACCGCAATCAAGATCATCGTTTCATTACAGTAGGTACAAGTCACAGGTATACTAACAAAAATCACCCCGTACATACCGCGTCGTGACAACGCACGGTGCGTTATTGTGCGAATTGAAACAGGAATCGCGATCGCCAGCGGGCGGGTCACGAGTTGCGTTTGTGTTCGGTTAATCATGCACCCGCAGCGCTGAGCGGTCGGTCTTTTTGTCGATTTTAAAGGAATCGTTTTAGTTGTGTGTGTCACAGGCAAAAGCATGTGATACGTCTTCTTATATTACTCGACGGCACGACAGCACACGGGCTTATGTTTCTACAAGAGCTTTCTGGATTAAACTTTGGTTTCTTATGAAAGCGGTTTATTATAACGGCCGTCACGAAAATCTGTCATTTTGACCAGTATTTGGTGTGTCAAACCCCGCTGACCAAAGGATCGAAAGCGTCAGGTTATCCTGCGAAATTCAAATTTTCTTACGTTTTTTTTTGCTTTTAAGTCAGTATTAGGCTGTACGTTGATCAAAATGTAATACGCGGACGTAACAAGTATGTATTTACATAATTATAATCATTAAAGTGATCAATCCAACTCTTAAATACCAGGTAATCCTAGTGAATGACTATTTCATGAAACCTTGACATTTGAGGATTTTACTAGCATAAGGAGATGTATTACTGACTCTAATGATTATAATTCTGTAAATACTTATTTGTAACGGCCGCGAATCATACTTTATTTAACAGACAATATAATACTGACTTGCAAATTGCAAAAAACCTAAGAAAATTTGAAATTCGCGGGCTACCCTGACGCTTTCCCCTTAAATCACTAGATTTGAAAAAATCAGCTGTTCAGTACATTTATGTTCGCATAATTCGTCAAAATGTACTGAACAGCTGATTTTTTTGAGATTTCAGATTTGGTCCCATAGTAAAAGTTGTTCAAATGATGAGTACAATGACCACTTAAGAGGTTGCTGGTGTTTTACCAATAACCTGTATATTACACTTTTTATTAAATAATAGGTTGGGGAAAAAGTTTCTTCGCATTTTTTAAGAAAATTCAAAACATTTTTTAATATAGTTTATTTACATTTAACTAAAGTATGTAGGTACCATTTTGTTCGATAACTTTTTGCCTTCTTGTAGGTAGGGACATGATCCCATTGCTATAGAAATTTTGGGACTTCTGGTCAAAATACCGCGACAAGTGGTTTTGGCAGTCCTCTCGTGATGTTAACCTGACACTGCCTAAAGAATTCTGAAGAGACCAAAACAGGTGGAAATCTGAAGGTGCAAGGTCAGGACTATACGGCGGATGCATTAACACCTCCCAGCCAAACTCTCTTAATTTTTGCTGAGTGGCTAAAGATGTGTGAGGTCTAGCGTTATCATGATGAAAAACCACAACCCTTCTGTTGATTAATTCCGGCCGCTTTCTCTCAACTTCTTGCTTTAATCTCATCAGTTGTTCGCAGTAAAGTTCAGAATCGATGGTCCTGCCTGGTGGTAACAGCTCATAATGAATAATGCGCTTCCAATCCCACCACACACACAGCATCACCTTGTTGCGAGTTAACCCGGGTTTCGCCACAGTCTGTGAAGCCTGACCGGCCTTTGACCACGACCTTTTTCGCACGTTCTTGTCATACGTGATCCACTTTTCATCACCAGTTATCAGCTTCTTCAAAAATGGTTCGGTTTCATTACGTCGTAATAAAGAATCACACATGAGTACACGGTTCATTAGGTTTCTTTCAGTGAGCTCGTGAGGTACCCAAATGTCGAGCTTATTTGTGTACCCAGTTTTTCTCAAATGCGCCAAAACTGTATTGTGGTCAATTTCCAGTTCTTCAGCTACGTCGTAACTACTGATATGCCGATCTTGCTCCACTTTTTCAAAAATGGCATCCATTTTATCCGTAATAGGGCGACCAGAGCGACGTGCATCTTTGACATCAAAATTTCCGGATTGAAAACGCTTAAACCAAATTTGTGCTACTCTCACAGACACTACACTAGGTCCATAAACATCGCAAATTTTTTTCGCGGCTTGCGTTGCATTTTTACCTTTTTTGTAGTAAAATTTTAAAATGTATCGAATTTCTTCATTAGATTCACTTATCTTGACGGTACGAAAAACAAATGAAAATCACACATTTTCCTAATTTGAATTTGGAATTATGTTCTTTAAAATTTAAACGTTCAATGATACCAAAACCAGCCAGATACAAATAGTATAGCCAAAGAGATTTTATTACAAGTTCATACAAACTATAATGCGAAAAGACTTTTTCCCCAACCTAATATTATGTTCTCTTACCCTATTGATTTGTTATCTATGGTTGAACCAGTTTGTTCTTTCTAACCCTACGTATGTTGTACTCGTTTTTAACATTAGCTTGTTTTCATTATATATTCCAGACCTACCAAATAAACTACTTTTTTATCTATGGGTATAATTTTACAGATGGGAAATAACTTATCATATTCTTTGTTGCACCTATCTTTAATATTTTTACTAACTGGAAACTTTATCTGTCTTATTTGTATGTAGCTATTTAATATCTCTTAAATATGTAATAAAGGTTCGCCCGTACACAATGAGTCCATAGCTTATTAGCGAATCGGCAAGTGCGAAATACACCATTCTTAAGGTCTGTTTGTTCACTACATTTTTGAAGTGGTAAAACTTACTTAGCACCGATCTCAGCCTATTGCAAATGCCATTTACATGTAATCTCTAGTTAGTTCTTATCTATTGTTAGACATAATATGTCCTATATATATGTGTCCTATCACTGTGAGATAGGACATACATACGAATTATTTACATGTCAGCCGAACCCACAATTTTTGTTGTTGTTGTTGTTCACAACTACTGTAAGCCCGCGGTCGCCATAGGATGATTTTTTACGTTTATACATTTAAGATATACGTTTATATACCTATTATGTAAAGATTTAAATTTTTTTCTTACGCACACTTGGGATGCGTCAGACGTTTGAGGGGTTAATGTTGAAAAAAAAATCTGCAAATTAAATCTAATTATTATTATTTCATCGAATCGAAAATTGCTTGAAGCTGCAGTTCCTGTTCCGTATTGCTAAACTTTATTAATAGGCACTTAAGACATGGGTATTTACAATTTATTAAAATAAACACGAATAAAATTACAAAACTTTATTTCAATTTACAACTCTTCTTATGCTTCAAAATCTCAACAGGAGTCATATAAAGATTTTGCTTACAAACATCGCACTTATATTCTTTAGCATTAGGTTTAATTTCCCGTGAAGTTCTGGGTGCTTCTATGTCCTTCTTCTGTTCTTTAACTGAGCATGTAAAGTGTGTGTGTTGTAGTCTTTCTACTGGGGATAGGCAGACTGTTAGCTCGCAATTGGTGCATGTCCAGGGTTCACTGTAGGTTTCTTCATAATTTTTGGCACTCCACATTGTGTCGACGACACTGGAAGTTGAAAGAGGATTAGTGAGATGATGTTATTACACGAGATTTGTATAAAGAAAACTAAAAACCAAAGAAAAATTTTCGCAGCCCGTTATTCTTGATCTGAAGTACCTATAATTAGAATTTTTTGAGAATTTTTCTCAAAATTACAAAAAACTATCAGACGTTTTACGAATTTTATTCCACGTTTAAAAGATATCTGACGTTGGAAAATCAGCCATTAAATATAGCCTTAACGAAGATAGTCTGCAGCCGTGCAATAGCAAATTTTTGCGCTAAGCTTGCTGAAAACTATTCACAATTAGCCGCCTTTAAACATATTAAAAAAAAAATAAAACTAATTACAAAAAGGTAAAGTTAACACTAACCAATTATAAACAACATTGTCAGTAACATATACACCTCCTTTCTTCTCATGCGGCCTGCAAACAAAGGTCTCATCGAATGGATTAGGTTCCACACTCGGATGGGCCTCATCATTTCCATAGTACAACACCTTAAGGTCACCAGGTAACAGTCTCTTGATAGTATAGTACACTTCTGAAGTCATGTAAGTACTCATATCATAAGATAAATCGTGTTGGATTTCTTCGTAGGATATTTTTGGTAGTTTCTCCTTTTCGAGCTCGCTTTCTACTGATTTTGTTGGAGTAGCATCTGGAATGTTAAGTTTTGTTTTAAGGTGGATCGGATTTTTTTGCGTTTTTTTTGCAATTTGCTGGTTAGTTTCAGGTTGTATATTTATCCAAATATGATTCGCGACCATAAAAATATGTAGTTACATAATTATAACCATAAGGATCATCGAATACATCTCTCTAAGTTAGATTTTTTATTTTATTTTTTATTTGAGATGGGTTTGCTCTTGACTTTAGTCTAGGTCCGAGGTCACAGAGACAAAGTCTACGATGGAGTGAGCTTACCCAGAAGAAGCCTGTTCACTCTGACTTTGAAGAGATTCGGGTGGTATGCGATCGGGAACATAGACGCAGGTAGTGAGTTCCACTCTTTTACCGTACGCATTATGAAGGATGGATGAACTAGGTATCGACTGTAACTTGCAGTGCGTCTAGATGTTCGATGGTAGAAGGGGACCTGTGGAATGAGGTTGTGGAGTTCCTGAGCACACTCACCGAAGTACAGTATACAGAAGACCGACAAGCAGGCAACCTTGCGGCGATGCCAAGCTTTGAAGCTTGGCATCCACCAGTTTTAGGTCGCCAATGAGCCTCTTAGCTCTGCGTTCCACTGAGCCAAGCGCAGCAAGGCATAGATTTGACAGTGATTAGATTCGAGTTTAAAATTGACAGTGTTTCGATCTTATTTCGGAAATCAGATCAAAACACGGCAAATATAACTTAAAATTATGAATATAACTCTACATATCCTACTGAATGACTACTTCATGAAATCATGACATTTGAGGCCAATTCTAACTTACATAGTTTTATTGATGATTCTAATGATTAAATATTGCTCAGGAACTCCACAACCTCAACTCACCGACCCCACCTACCATCGAAAATCTAGACGCACTGCAAGTTACCATCCATACCTAGTTGCCATTCCACCAATTCGCACTTAGTGCTTCCAAACATCCTTCATAATGTGCACAGCAAAAGAGTGGAACTCACTACCTGCGTCTGTATTCCCGAACGTATACAACCCGAATCTCTTCAAAATAAGAGTGAACAGGCTTCTTCTGGGTAAGCTCATTCCATCGTAGACTTTGTCTCTGTCACCTCTGACCTAGACTATAATCAAGAGCAAACCTATCTCAAATAAAAAATTAAAAAATCAACATACAACCTGCAAATTGCAAAAAACTTAAGTAATGGAGAACATTATAGATTCATTTGGCTAGAAAGGGGTGAATAGTGAGATGACGATTAGTAGAGAGATATGGAAGTAGAAGACATGCTGCGCCGATCCCAATTAATTTGGGATAACAGGAGAATGAATGATGATAGTTGTTGTAGGAATAACGGACTTACCTGCAATTCTTCGATTTATCAGCGCATCCCACCTCTGGCGTAGTTTGACGGCTTTCAAGAGTAAATTGAGTCCCGACTCGGGGTACGGAAATTCTAGCAGAAGCCAAGAGTCACAGACGATCCTGGAAAATAAAAAAAATCTTCAGTAAGTAATCAAATGATTTTGGAGGCGTCAGTCTAGGGCTACAGCGCGAAAAAACAAGTGCAGTAACTTAAAAAAAATTAAAGTGTGAGTGTGTTAAAGAAATTGTACATTCTGGAAAACGAAGGTCTGACCACCTTAAGGACTATTCCTGCTTGCAGCGCTCGGCCGCTATAGTAACGCTTACCCACGCTCATCAACCAATGGTATTGCAGCATCAGATTTTTGCTGAGCTCCTGTTTTTGTAAATGAAAAAAAAAGACCGTAAAAATCAGCTGAGGTAGTGCGGTTTTTTTTCATTCAAATTTATTTAAACAAAACATTACTATGTACTTTTGTTTTATTGGTCGAAAAAGGGGCAAAGGGGTACAGATATGGTCATCGTGTGCACGGGATTTTGTTTTCACGTTGGTCAGACGTTCGTTTTCCTGACTGTATTGTACGCGTCAAACTTTATGGCAGCTCTGAAGTTCGCTACTCGCCGAGCTGTACCGCACCCCTCACCCCCGATGACACACGAAATTATTACTGCGACTCGGAACATGAGGCGAGTCGCTGCCTCATGTTCCGAGCCGCCATACAGTTTGCACCGGGCTAAAAAAAATCTATAAAAAGGTATTACAATATATTTACCTCGTAAATGCAATATTAGTGTCGATAGAATGCGCTAAAAGTAGTAGAGTCTGCGCAGCGGGCATGCGCATTGAATTCACTATGTATGGCTTAGTAGTCTCCAGGAGTGATCTGAAAGTAAAGTAAAATATTTAATACACATACTTATGTAAGTTCTATTTATTCATACACGAAATCGCTTAACGGGTCATTGTACTCATCATTATGAGCAACTTTTACTATGGGACCAAACATGAATTCGCGAAAAAAAATAATCAGCTGTTCCGTAGATTTTGATGAGTTATGCGAGCATAAATGTCGAACAGCAGATTTTTTTTGCTATTTCAGGTTAGGTCTCATAGCAAAAGTTAATCATAATGATGAGTACAATGACCTCTTAAGAGATTTTGTGTATGAATAGATAGACCTTATAAAATCATGCCTTCTTCCCATAGAGGAGGTAGAAACTAAAGGACGCACATACGCAGCTACAAAAAAAAAAAATGTTTATAATATGTTTAGAAAGTGCTTTTTTATTGTTATAAGTCATTTACGAAATGGAGATTGAATCAGCTCTTAAAACAGCATCAAAATGCATGATAAAGAATAGCATAATCAGCCACTGTTGACAATGTTCCCACTGCTGGGACACAGGCCTCATCTCTTCGTGAGGGAGTGGGCTCTAATCCACCACGCAGGCCCAGTGCGGTTTAGAAGTGTCACATGTCTTCGAATTTTTGGTTCTAGGACATGCCGGTTTCCTCACGATGTTTTCCTTCACAGTTTTGAGAACAGTGGTGTTGAAATTATTTACACAAAATAAAGCGCCTGCCTGGGTTCGAACCCACGACCTACAACTCGTAAGTCGGGGCTGTTACCACTGGGCCATCACTGCTCATAAATAAAGGCCTATTCAAACCTAAGCGGTAATGTCTGCGGTAGAGAAAACCGAGTGGGTATGCGGAAATATTACTGTTCATTCATCTGTACCGCTCTTGCCGCGAAACATAATACTAAATACCTAAGCGAAACCCGCGCGGTATGTACCTCTACCCATAGCGGCAGCGAATACCGCTTAGGTTTGAATATGCCTTAATAGGTACGAGTATGTTAATAAATACCATAGAGTTTAAGCCCTAGGTGTCATTTTCGCTACAGTTTTATTTTTAAACTTATTAGGAACTCCCAATAATAATAATTTGTATCATTAGTCAAGACTTTGTCTATGGGCAATAAAAAATACTAAGATTTACTTACAAATAACACAATATCTGATGCTTAGAAGACACAGGCAGTTTCCCATCAAACCCAAGACTAACAGGCAAGTCAGAATGTATGTCCGCTTCAGTTAGTTGTAGAATGCGAGATTGTTTGCCGAAGAACGATGTAGGATGAAGGAAGACGAATGGTTTGCTCCATGTGTGGTATAGCTGTTCTGCTACTGACTGCGGATAGTGTGAGATATTGGCGCCGATTCCCTTGTTCACAAAGTAAACTAAACTTAAGTTCAGTGCATCTTTTTCTTTCAATTTCATTAATTCATTAGGCGCGGCAGACGTGCATGCGCGTTTTCGGACGTTCACCAGGTGCTTGACGGCGCGTATGCGCGTCCATACAATTTACATAACTTTCTTGGAGTGCGGCGCGCCGCACCTGTGCGTTCGTTGTGCATCTCTATTGTTTCGAAAACATCGGTGTCTACACACAAGATATTTTTTGCACGCACCCGAGCTTATGCCACACAGGATTAGTGTAGCATAAAGAAGCGTTTGCATAAATTTCGCGCAGTTAACGTGTTAAGAAAAGGACAGAAGATAAATATTATTTTAGTCCTATCATATGAAGTCAGCGCCTGACGTAAATTGATGTATTTTTAGTAGCCAATTTTTTAATCACATCTAAACTTGTTTAAGGCGTATCTTTATTTGGGAGGACAAAACTGATATTTATAGTCTATCCTTTTCTTAATGTAATAGAAAGAAAAAGATGTACTGAACTTAAACTTAGTTTAGTTTGTGAACAAGGGAATCGGCGCCATTAGCTTATTTATTATCGGTGAGTTATAATCCTGCTGCAGTATGTACTTGTTATGTTTACAATATAGTGTTAATAAATAAATACTTGATCCAAAAGTAATGATAATCGGTTAATATACACGCTGCTATTGTATTGGCTAGGGAGCTGCATCGATAGTGTTGCACTCATCATTATAAACAAATTTTTCTAAGGAACCAAACCCGAAATCACGAAAAAAAATGCTGTTCCCTACATTTATTTATGTTCGCATAACTCGTCAAAATGTAGCTAAAATAAAAATCTGCTGATCCTGATTTTTATTTTCGCTAGCAAATAAAAACAGCGTGTATATACACCCTGCTGCCACGATAGTGTTGTACTCATCATAATAAACAACTTTTACTATGGGACCAAATCTGAAATAGAGGAAAAAAAAATCTGCTGTTCCCTACATCTAGTTTTGCGAACGTAAATGTAGGGTACAGCTGATGCTTTTTTCACGGTTTCAGGTTTGGTCCCATAGTAAAAGTTGTTCATACTGATGAGTACAAAACTATCATGGCAGCTCCCTAGCCAACAAAAAAGCATCGTGTGTACATAAAACTTTTTTTTTTGCTTGCTTATAATTATACCCACTAAGTCAGCACAAAAAAAAATCATATAAATAGACCAAAATTACCAGGAGTACATTTATTTGAATAGTTATTCATTTGAATAGTTATATTTTCATTATCATTACTTTTGGATCACCCCTAAGAGAATATTATATACAGAATTAATTTTTCAAGTGGGCGTGGATGGCCAAATCCGAAACTATGAGGAATAGCGAAAAGTACTTAAAGGAGTCTCGGGCTCGATTTTGAACCTAAAATGCATAATTGGATTTTTGAAAAATCAATATCACGGTTTAATAGGTAGGTAACATAAGAAAAATAAAGAATTTTGTTAAAAATGAGCTCTTTCTTTAAGTTTGCCGTATGCCATTACGAGTACTTCCCAGAATTCTATCCTTATTAGCGACACTATCGAATGGTGTAATAATAGGGTTTTTTTTTTCAAAATCAATTGGTTCGATTCCTGGCTAGAAATATTGATTTTTCAAACAATGATGCTGTTTTAGTTTCATCAAAATCAAGCTCGAGACTCCTTTGATTACTTTTCGCTATTCCTCAGAGTTTCCAATTTGGCCATCCACGCCCACTTGAAAAATTCACCCTGTATAAGTCACAGCCAACTAGCTTAAGTCTTCCTAGCCTTTTAACTAAACGTCGCCGTTCAACTAACGGCCTGAATGATATTCAATTACAGATTAGGTTGGAACTGTGACCAACCTCGCGCGAGCCGAATTGGTTGCAGTAACTAAACCGGGGCACCCCGACCTCGAAAGCGGCCGGCGAGTGTAACTTCCAAAGGCTAGGCTGTTAACTAAACGGTTAATTAAGCTAGTTGGCTGCACATATACACCAGGCCAGTTGGCGTGGTTGGTTAAGATACCACCTATCACGCCGCAGGTTGTGGGTTCGATTCCCATCCAGGACAAACATTTGTGTGCATGAACATGTCTGTTTGTCCTGAGTCTGGGTGTTAATTATCTATATAAGTATGTATTTACAAAAAAAAGTAGTATATGTAGCATATCAGTTATCTGGTTTCCATAGTACAAGCTCTACTTAGTTTGGGACCAGACGACCGTGTGTGAAAAATGTCCCAGGATATTATTATTATTATTATTATCGTGTCGGCAATTTCTTGAATAGATATTATAAAAGCGCAATGAGCTCGTGCCTAAGTAATAACAGCCGCACGGGTCGATGCATCAGGTTAAGCTACGCTTGCGCGCGTTGGTCCGTGGATGGGTGACCATCTTTATACACAGACACTCCTCCGTACCTCGGAAAGCACGTTAAGCGGTTGGTCCCGGGTGTCATTCGTGGATCTTTGACAGTCGTTACGGGTCAGAAGCCCGAAAGTCTGACAACCGGTCTTACCAAGGGTATCGTATTACCCAGTTACTGGAATGTGGAGGGCAAATAGGCAGTCGCTCCATGTAAAATACTAGTATTCAGCTGCATCCGGTTAGACTGGAAGCCGACCCCAACATATATTACTTGGGAAAAGGCTAGGCAGATTGATTGATATTATAAAAGGGGCAAACTGAACGGATTCGGTACTGTAAAGGTTTCATTCAAGGCCCAGTCTATTTAGAGCTGGCAATATATTTGAAATTCGAACGGTCACGTTTGTATATAAAAGTAGTTCTAGCTTTTGTTCAGAAGAAAAATAGAATATACAATCGGCTTAGGGAGTGCGTGGATATTTAAACGGTTTTAACCTCTATCATTTGTAGTTTAGCTACTCCCTGTGAGATTCGAGCTCTTACAGTACTTATCAAATATTAAATAGTCAAGTTATCTTGGTAAATGTATGGGACTTCAGCTCGCCCAGTCCAGTTATGATGATCGTTTATAACAAAGTTGTTAAATAATAATAATATCCTGGGACATTTTCACACACGGTCATCTGGTCCCAAACTAAGCAGAGCTTGTACTATGGAAACCAGATAACTGATATACTACATATACTACTTTTTTTTTGTAAATACATACTTATATAGATAATTACACCCAGACTCTGGACAAACAGACATGTTCATGCACACAAATGTTTGTCCTGGATGGGAATCGAACCCACGACCTGCGGCGTGATAAGGTGGTATCTTAACCAACCACGCCAACTGGCCTGTCGAAATCCATTGTATTAGTAAACAATAGCAGTTGCATCGTAATTACAATACTTGCTTTGTGGTGATTGAAGTTGTCAGCCACCGCCACTTGTGGGTACAGCGCTCTGCATAGAACCACCTGAAATAAATTATGTTAATTACATAGGTAATTAACATATCGACCGTCCCTATTAACAATGTCGGATATACATTTTTACCAATATTCACTTTTTTACATAAATCGAATTACAATTTTTTTTTAAATCTTCACTGTCAAAACAAACTTTGAACTGAGGGCAATTCAACGTTTGCCCTAACGATTAAAAAGAATCTTTATGATATTAACAATGTCAGTTCTGCGAAAAATACCACTTTTCAGTAGGGACTAAACAGTAGTCTCCTTGCAGAACCGACATTGTTAATAGAGACGGTCGATATACATATGTTTTCGATTCCCAGGTCGGGCAGTGTTATTTGGATTTTTTCCATCAGGAATTTCTCAGTAGCAGCCAGGAGTCTGAGATTTGTTCCCGGTTGATGGCAACAGGCTCGCCCCCAAATACATGGGACTTAAACATAACTGGTGAAATGTGGGTGTACTATAGGTACACCTCTGCCTAACCCTTCGGGGATTATAGTCGTGATGTTATGTTATATTACATAACATTTTTGAAATAAGCTTAAAGCCTCTCACGCTTAAAGCCTCGACACGATTCTGGTAGACCAATTTCCATTAAGTTTTCATAGAAATTGTTCTACTAGAGTTGCGTCGTGCCTGTTTGCTACCTACTAGCGTATGTTATGAAGGCTTTAAGGCTCCCGACTTAAAGCCTTCATAACATAAGACAGCAGTAGATGTTACTGATGAACATGTGCTTTCTTTATCAATCGTGCTAGTGAAAATCAATGGAGAAGAAAACTGTCAATTAGTTCCGCGTAGATGGCGCTGTGGTTATTACAAACGAACTGTCAAACTCCATAGAAATTAAACAATATTTTGTGTTTTTGTGAATGGGTCGTTGTGTAGCCTTTGGATGCAAATAAATAGGCGTTTTTTTCGCATGAAGAGAAAGTGGGAAGAGGCCCTGAAATTAAAAAAAAACTTCAAATCTAGTGGTTTTTCGAGGTTATGCGAAATATTTAAAGGAAAATGACTACGAGACCACTTCTAAGATGACACGTTGGGACCATACCGATTATTATGAATGATGTATTTTCATTAAAAATAGTAAAATAGCTTACAACCTATGAAAAAATAAATGGATTCCTTTCAAATAAACATACATTTTGTAACAAGATCTTGCTTATCATTAGTATCATTAAAACGAAAAAAATGAATGAGTTAAGTTTATTTTCAATTCTCAATTCTTTATTGCGTACCATAATGTATATACATAGTTGGTTAGGAAATTATTATATAAGTCACAATTATGGGCCCTGTCGGACACAGCATAGAGCAAGTAGGAGAGAGGAGGAAGAGCACTGGGTGTTGAATGAGATCATTCTTATTATTGAGTAAGATAAACTGTTTTATTAATACAGAATTGGATTTAAGAAATATAATTATTTTTTTATTTTTATTTTATTATTATTATTTACATTTATTTGTTATTTAGTTTTATTTATTACGTAATTAATATTTATTATCCCTAAGGTAAGTTATGTATTGCACGCTTTATATTTATTTAATATTTTTTTTCATATTATGAGTAGGTAGGCGTATCTTTAATAGTATTAATTATAATTTATCATTTAAGTATTCGCTTATACTATAATAACATTTGTTTACAAGGAAAAGCTTCAATTTATTGATAAAGATGTTATATTTATTTAAATTCTTTATTATTTCGGGTAATTTATTGTAAATTTTTATGGACATGACGAAGGTACTATTGGAGTGCATTTTTAGTCGTGATGTTGGTAAGTTTAGTCTGTTTTTATGTCTTAAAATAATTTTGGTTTGTATGTCCTCTCTTTTTGTAAAGAATTCCGGGTATTTACGCACGAACTTACAAACTTCAAAAATATAGAGACAAGGTATGGATAAAATCTTTAATTCCTGGAAGTGGGGTTTACAGCTATCGGTGACTTCAATATTTAACAAAATTTTATAACTTACAAAACCATAATATTGTCCAGAATACGGCTAAAAGGCGATAACATGTTAAATATAATGTACCTTACGACAAGTTTGGCTTTCCTTCATTTTGGCGATACTCAGCTTTTTTTTTCAACTTTTTCAACTGGGCGCTACGCCAGGTACATTGTGAAGCAACATAAATAGATGAAAAAAAAAACACGCAAATATTAAAAATCGTCCACACATTGTACACGTCTTTATCAAAAACTTTGACAGCTGTATGTTTGTTACACAAACATACTTGTTCTTACTAATTTTGAAAATTGCAGATCTGCATATGTCGGGGTCTGTAAGGGTCCGCATGATTCCGTACAACCGGGCGGCAAAACCTACTATAACCATGTTGATACAGTTCGGAAAAAAGCCGCTCGGCTTAACTTGAATTGTGCCGAGCCGACCCGAACACAGTAGATTCAGAAGACGTACGAAGATTTCTGATAGCATAACAGTTATGGAACTCAAATGGAGTTGGGCAGGACACCTGGCAAGGCGCAGTGATGACTGGTGGAGACACCTGGCAAGAGCAGTGACCGAGTGGCGTCCAAGGACTGGAAGACAAAGTGTCGGTCGTCCGGCGGCGAGATGGACGGACGACATTGTTACCATCGCAGGTAGAACCTGGATGAGGCTGGCTCAGGAACGTGGGGATTGACACAGGAAAAGAGAAACCTATACTCTGCTTTGGGCTAAGTCGCGCTATGGATGATGATGAGATGCCGAATGAAGTTTGCCGTTCAGCATGAGCCGCGAAATACTGCCGAATCGAATGTGTTTTCCACCCCTTAGGTAGGTCATCATTCTCTTGACCTTGTCCCAATGTATTTGGGGTCGGCGCCACGTGTCTTTTCCTTCCATACTTCTCTATTAGTCGTCATCTCGGTAGTCACTACCTTTCTAACCATATCATCTTTCACACAGTCTATCCGTCGTTTATTTGGTCTTCCCCTCCTCGTATAGACATGTCTCTTACCTTCAACATAACAAGATCTCTTCCACTAGAAGCGCTAGATCCCGCTATAAGCGACTGTATCCGTTGCGCGTCGTTCGTCAAACGGAACTCAACGTCCCGTATATCGATGCCGTCATCGTCTTCGTTCGTATTTTCGTCTACGATCTCCCACGAGTCTACCTTGAGGCGCTTCTTGCGTTTTAGATCGTCGGCTGCTTTTTGTTTGAATTGGCTAAAATTAAAGGTAAGAGCCATTTATACAACGTGTTTTTTTTATGTACCATAAGTCTAGAGTATTAATGAGACCATCATTTTGAACAACTTTTACTATGCGACGAAACCTGAAAACGCAAAAAAAAACAATTCCCTACATTTTGACGAGTTTTGCGAACATAAATGGATGGGGACAACTGATTTCTTTTTCGCGATTTCTGGTTTGGTCCCATAGTAAAAGTTGTTCAAAATGATGGTCTCATTAATACCCTAGATTATGGCATATAAAAAAAAAAAACACGTTGTAGATAATAGGAAAAAGAAAAAATACGATACATATGCGAAACTGCCGCTAAGAACGCTCTCAAAATCTCGCTATAAGCTTAAAAGCTTCGGACGTATTATGGAAAAATAGCGGTCAAGTGCGAGTCGGACTTGCACACGAAGGGTTCCGTACCACAGTACATGGACCTTTCATGACCTCTTCTATTAAAATACAATACAATACAGACAGCTAGATTGGTGGTTGCCAGGCATTGAAGAATTTCAGGATCGGTGGTTCTCTAGTCAATTTTTTAACTATCACAAGCAGAAGTTGGAAGTTTGAACTTTATTCTGAACACTATAGTGACCAAGT
Source organism: Dicycla oo (assembly GCA_948252095.1). Lineage (NCBI taxonomy): Eukaryota > Metazoa > Arthropoda > Insecta > Lepidoptera > Noctuidae > Dicycla > Dicycla oo. Next base: position 20,273,222 of record OX411726.1, on the reverse strand, counting down.
TACATCGTTACCGAAAATGTAATAATAATTTTACCGTCTCGCATCTTTCAACTGTTTCATTTGTCCGTGTCGTAGAGCTCTCTCAGCCGAAGACATTGATTCAGGCTCTGGAGTTTCCATCAAATTGTTAGCCTGTAATAAAAAAACAATAATATACAAAATTATCATGTGGAAAGATTTAAAGTTCCCTTTTGATAAAGGGACTAACTAAATATTATGCTTTCCAAAGAAACATTCTTTATAGCTTGTATATTCCTCGCAGGATGAATTTTGATTCGATCCAGCCTGTCCCTTGCTGTCCTCCCCCAGCGACGCCCTAAGCAGAGGCTTGTACCCCACAGGGGGTGCCCTAAGCGTGTAGTCACTTCGGTTATAAGTATTAGGCCCTGGCTGGAGGCCTTAATTTATTAAGGCATCCACAGGATAGCCCGGTTAAGCAGTCGACCACCTCATAGCACAGGTTTTTTTTTTCTGAATGACATCTCGCAGGTCATCAACTGCAAGATGCCATTCAGAAAGAGAAAAAACATAGGTAGTCCTGGGGACTGGCGACAGAAGCGAAAACTTAAACGTAAATCTATGCATAGCATGTCGCGGTGTCGGCGAATCCGTAAGATTTCCCCCACCAAAAATCGCTCAACGCGCATGAATACGTTTTCACTTCAAAAAGCAGGACGGCAGTTTTCTTCGTCTCATTGCTGGGTTAATTCGTAATGTATATAGTGTACATAATACAGAGTATTCTATTCTAAAATAAACCTTAACTCACTTGCAATAAGCTCCTAAGTTGTGCAGCCAATTTCGTAAGTTCATATAGACGTTGTTCTTCTATGCCTCTTCGTCGACACCACGCTCTGCCACCGCGTGTGTCTCTTTTTTCTCTTAGCCAGGCGCAGTATAAAGATAGCAGGGTTAAGGGGTCGCCGTGGTCGGATTCGTCTGGTCTGCGGGCGTTCTAGAATATTCAATGAGTTTTCGTTGTTACCACTTGTAGAATGCAGTTTAAGGGGGAAGCGCCAGGGTAACCCGCGAAATTAAATTTTCTTACGTTTTTTGCAATTTCCAAGTCAGTATTAAGTTTTATGCTGATTAAAGTAAGATTCGCGACGGTAACATATGTGTTTACAGAATTATAATCATTAGAATCACTAAAACAACTCCTTAAGTTAGTATAATCCTCAAATGTCATTCAATAGGATTACCTGGTACATACATTCTTGTTACGGCCGCAAATCATATTTTAATCAAAATACAACCTAATCCTGACTTGCAAAATGCAAAAAAACGTAAGAAAATTTTAATTTCGCGGGCGACCCAGGCTCTTTCGCCTTCATTTATCTTAATCTTAATAATATCTTAAGACATTGTTCACACACGGTCATCTGATCCCAAACTAAGCAGAGCTTGTACTATGGAAACCAGATAACGGATAAACTACATACTTACACTACTTTTTTGTTTTAGTAAATACATACTTATATAGATAATTACACCCAGACTCAGGACAAACAGATATGTTCATGCACACAAATGTTTGTCCTGAATGGGAATCGAACCCACGACCAGCAGCATGACAGGTGGTATCTTAACCAACCACGCCATCTGGCCTGTCATATATGTCAAAAAGATATCCAGGTTTTAGTAGTAACATACAAACTGCCCGCTAATTATACTTCATACTATTTGACAACAGTATAAAGGGGTAGAACCGAACCCAGTGTATAGTGTGCGCGCAAGTGCTAGTCACCGCCTGAGGTATGTGAGCGTTGAGACGGGGGAGGTAGATGAACATCAAGCTAACTCAGTCTGTTAATCTTTTCAATCATACCACACATACCTCAGGCGGTGACTAGCAATTGTGCGCATATACTATAATAAAAACTTATGTTAAATCAGATATCCTACCTCACAATCAAAATCCCGATGCGCTCTAGTAGTATAAATCGACCGTATGCCCAACACGGCTGCAAGCGCGAGTGCCGAGTCCAGTTTGTACGGTGGCAGAGTGGCCGCGCCCAATACTAGTGTTTTAGCGAGGCACACCTCTACTGGCAGGTTGGCTAGAGTACGGCCGAGGGCTGTTAGCTTCTCGTTTGAGGTTAAGGCTCCCTGAGAAAAGTTGTTTTTATTTCCTTTAAATAAAACGGTTTCAAACCAATTACAAAAAATTAAGACAAATATATCGACCGTCCCTATTAACAATGTCGGTTCTGCAGGGAGACTGTTTAGTTCCTACTGAACAGTGGTCTTTTTCGCAGAACTGACGTTGTTAATATCATAAAGATTCTTTTTTATCGTTAGGGCAAACTTTGAACTGCCCTCAGTTCAAAGTTTGTTTTGACAGTGAAGAATTTTTTAAAAATTGTTATTCGATTTATGTAAAAAAGTGAATATTGGTAGAAATGTATATCCGACATTGTTAATAGGGACGGTCGATATATAATGGGTTATTTTTCAATGACCAGCCAAATTTTCACGATTTTTGAAATCACGAAAAGAAGTCAGCTGTTTCATACATTTTGGTCGAGTTTGATTGAACTTTTGTATGAAACAGCTGATTCTTTTTCGTGATTTCAAAGTTGGTCCCATAGTGAAAGTTGTTTATATGTACATATTCATGGGTAGAGCACCCTGTGAAAATCTGGCTGGTCATGGAAAACTAACCCTGTACAAGAGAAACATAAGAAAATATATATACGTAACTATAATATAAAGTTGAGCTAAAACGTTAACAACTCTTTCATAAATCCGTGTCACTATACTTGTCATCGTGCCAGTGTAGGGTCATATCTACTATATCATTTATTTATTTATATTATAAACTTCCACAACACATCACATTTATATACAAACACACTACAAACAAACAACGACTATTCCAAGATTGAAGACAAGACAGTTGAATCATATCAGTACGGGACTTGCCAAGCTTCATAATCTCAGCGGTTTTTTGTTTGGTGGCCACTGTAGATTCTAGACTCTAGTTTACAGGCGTGGCAACGGTTATTTATAGAGGAGCGGGCTTGTCCTCATACAATAAAACGATACAACTCCTAGGCAAATGGACAAACGCTGTTTCCATGTATCGTGAAAGGAGCTAAAAAGGAATAAAAAAAGAAAATATGCAGAAGTTTTGCCTTATGTAATATGCCAAGTATGATCATAAAAATAGCATTTCTTCATAGCTGATTATTATGTCGGTTTCTGAGGTAACTGTTGTTAGGTTTATTTATGAGGTTCGTACTTCGTAATTTAACCGTGTTTCTTGCTTAAAATTGAACAATTATGTAGGTACTACTAACATGTTGCTTCAACTCCAGCAACGCATTCTCCGTAAGGCATATTCGAGCAGCGCGTCTAAGAACGGAAACCGTCTGACGTCGCTGACGCCCAGCGAGCTCATCAGACTCATCACTGACGCTAGAGGTACGCGCGATACTTCAGGAGTACTTAAGAACTTCTACATCTAGTGCCTTTGACCAACATTATATGGTTATAACCAGTAAGAAGCGTAAGCGTAAGCAAAGGACACCTACAATGATTTTATCACTACTTCTGTCATATACCAATCCTGTTCATCATCTGCCTAGCCTTTTCTCAAGTATGTTGGGGTCGGCTTCCAAATTAACCGGATGCTACTGAATACCAGTATTTTACATGAAGCGACTGCCTATCTGAACTCCATAACCCAGTTACTAGATAATACGATACCCCTTGGTATAATAAGTCTGATTGACTTTCGGGCTACTGACGACCGTAACGACTGTCAAAGATCAAAGAATGACAGCCTGGACCACAGGCTTAACATGCTTTCCGAGGCACCGCCGCGGGTCTTGATATGTAAAGATGGTCACCCATCCACGGAGCGATCGCGGCAAGCGTAGCTTAACCTGATCGATCGACCCGTGCGGTTGTTATTACTTCGGTGACGTGATATGACAATCCATTTAATATTGTAACTGCGAAAGTGAGTTTGTTGATTTGTCCTTTCTTCACGCAGCAACGGAGAAACGGATTGTTGAGATATTTTGCATAGATACAGTCTATGGGCCGAGGAGTGACATAGGCTAATGTGTACTCTGATAAAATTAACGTTTCCTGTGCAAATCTCTATGCGGGGAAACTTACATGTTGCTTCAACTCCAACAAAGCATTCTCCACAGCGTCTTCAGGCGGCGCGTCTAGGAACGGGAACCGTCTGACGTCACTGACGCCGAGCGAGCTCATTAACAGTAGCAGTGACGCTAGAGGTACTCGTGATACTTCAGGGGTACTGAAGGATTCCATATCGTTGTATTGTTTTTCGGCATATATGCGGTAGCAGACGCCGGGACCTGTGAAAATGAGGTTATAAGCAGAGATCGGAATAGGTAGAGTATATTTACCTAAACTTCGAGGAAGTAAGTAACAGAGAGTAGATAATACCTAAAATTCCGGAATCATGATAATGACGTTTTAATTCCGGGATTGAAAAATCACCAATAAAAATCACCAACAAATAAGCACATAAATCAGCCAACAAATTATGTTGGCTGATTTATGTGCTTATTTGTTGAAGTGGATATATTTCAATCAACTAAAATTAATAAATAAAAAGACCACTTGTTTATCACGAGCATTTGTAATTTTATCCATTAGATGGCGCGACAGCAAAAACAGTGGTATTTTTTGTTCAATATTTTTGAAGGTTAAATAAATAACTTATACTTAAGCTATACTTTACTCTGGTTCTTTGTGTAGTGTTAACAAGAAAGTTTTGTAATTGTACGTAAATATATTATAATAGATTTCATTTCCTGTTACTGGGTTGAGGTCGGCCTAATAAGAGCCTATTATCATCTGCCTAGCCTTTTCCCAACTATGTTAGGGTCAGCTTCCAGTCTAACCGGATGCAGCTGAATACCAGTATTTTACATGGAGCGACTGCCTATCTGACCTCCACAACCCAGTTACTGGGTAATACGATACCCCTTGGTAAGACTAGTTGTCAGACTTTCGGGCTTCTGACGACCCGTAACGACTGTCAAAGATCCACGAATGACAGCCGGGACCAACGGCTTAACGTGCTTTCCGAGGCACGGAGGAGTCTCGGTATGTAAAGATGGTCACCCATCCACAGACCAACCCCGGCAAGCGTAGCTTAACCTAATGAATTGACCCGTGCGGCTGTTATTACTTAGCCACGAGCTCCTCTTTAATAAGAGCCTATACTACCTCAAATGGCTTAGCATGATCCTCCGTTATGTCGAAAATACTGCAGCGTTAATTTTGAAATAAATATATGGTAAAGTTAAGTACTGTTTCACGAAAACACGATTCCATAAAATTTCTCGTTGGAAAAAAATTCTAAAGTTACCTCCAAACCGAACAATAAACCGATGGTATTCAAAAAAAACTTTAAATTAGATCATGAAACTTTGCATACAGAAAGCAGGTCTTATCGTTTTTATTTTAATTTTAATTACCATTATTTTCACCGTAAAAAAAAATTACCTAAACTATCGGCGTCTTGAAGTTTGTTCCCTGCCGCCCGACACCCCCGCTCAGTCTCGCTTCGGCTTTCAAATGGGAGAGCTGTGTCGCTTGCGCTCAGAACACACTAGTATTAACACACTGATAAAGAGGGAGGAGGCGCGGGGAAGTGGGGGTGAAATTAGAATTTGAGCTAAAGATGTATAGGCTCTTAAGTTTAAATCCTGCGTTTTCGCATTATTGTGATGAGCGAGTACTTAAAGCTGTTAGTAGCATGTAAGTTAACTTCACGCCTATTTTCCCCGAAGGGTTGGGCAGAGGTGCACCTACATTTCACCAGTTATGTTTTAGTATGGAGTATGCAATAGAGGAAATAGTTTTATTGTAAAAAAATTAATCTGCCTAGCCTTTTCCCAATTATGTTGGGGTCGGCTTCCAGTCTAACCGGATGCAGCTGAATACCAGTATTTTACATGGAAAGACTGCCTATCTGACCTCCACAAACCAGTTCCTGGGTAACACGATACTCCTTGGTAAGACTGGGTGTTAGACTTTCGGGCTTCTAACTACCCGTAACGACTGTCAAAGATCCTCGAATGACAGCCGGGACCTACGGCTTAAAGTGCTTTCCGAGGCACGGACGAGTCTCGATATGTAAAGATGGTCACCCATTCACGGACCAACCCTGCCAAGCGTAGCTTAACCTGCTGGATCGACCCGAGCGGCTGTTATTACTTAACCACGAGCTCCTGTATAAAGTTTTTCTCCTATATAATAGTTGTATTGTGAAGTTGTAAGTAATATACATTTTTATATTACCTGTACGACCAGCACGCCCTTTCCTTTGATCAGCACTTGCTTTTGATATCCAAAACTCTTTCAACCTCTGCATTTTTGTGGTCGAATCGTAACTCATTTCTTTGACCTAGAACAAAATTATAATAATGCAAATAACTTATTTTTTATATATTTTACGACATTTTTTAAACTATTTTATGTAACTTTTAAAGGTTATTGTGAATAATATTAAGCTAAATAATTGTTTAATGCTTTCAAGGACACTAAACGGCCATAGACGTAACCTTCTATTGTAGACAAAAAAGAATAAAAATAAAAAGATTTATAAGCCAACATCTCGTGATGTTGGCTTATAAATCTATGCTTACCTTGCCAGAATCAACCACAAATCTTATGCCATCAATGGTAACAGAAGTTTCTGCTATGTTAGTAGATATGATACACTTTCTAACTCCGTCTGGTGGGTAGTCAAACACCTGAAAATTACAATGATATTGTTCAGTATGTCTACGTTTTTGGGTTATTGCGCTGATGTCAAAAAGTATCTGTAACCCATTGTGGCCTCATGTATTGTGCATTTTTGAATGCACCTTAGAATACGTGGTGTCTCCTGTATTATGTTTAGATAAGTATTTATAAGTTAGTCAGGAACGCACCCCTGTTAAGGGGGAAGCGTCAGCGTAGCCCGCGAAATTCAAATTTTCTTACGTTTTTTGCAATTTGCAAGTCAGTATTAAGTTGTATGTTAAATAAAGTATGATTTGCGGCCGTAACAAATATGTTTTTACAGAATTATATACAATAGAATCAGTAATACAACTCCTTAAGTTAGTATAATCCTAAAATGTCAAGATTTCATAAAATAGTATTTTTTTGGGATTACCTGGTCTGAAAGAGTTGTATTGATCACTTTAATGATTCTAATTATGTAAATAGATACTTGTTACGACCGCAAGTTATAATTTGATCAACGTACAATATAATACCGACTTGTAAAATGCAAAAAAAAACGTAAGAAATTTTGAATTTCGCGGGCTACCCTGACACTTCCCCCTTAACTGGCAACACTATAGTACATTCGTGTTAAGAATGCAGTGAGTCATCATTGTCCGTCGGCCTAGCCCCGCCCCCTAACCCATCAAATCTTTTCAAATTACAAAGTCAAGTTCACAATGACAGTTGAAGGCCAATGCCTTCAACTGTCATTGTGAACTTGACTTCGAACGCAACGGTTGGTCGGATCTTGCAGTTGCACTGATGGCTCACTGCATTCTTAACGCGAACGAACTATAAGCCACGATCCATCCCTTCAGTAGCGTCGCTCTTACTTGTCAACCGTCGCGGGACACGGACTAGATTTTAAGTTTATTTTGTCCCAACTAGTATAATAAAATTAGTCATATGTAGGTACTAAACAGTGTACCTTACTTTATAACTTACTTTAAATGTGACAACTATAATAATACTAGGCCCGCCCCGGCTTCGCACGTGTGTACGAGTACTAATGAAGAAAATTTGACCAAATCTGCTCTTTACAGTACGACTATGTAATTAAATAAAGTGACAATTATATAATTTCACAACAATAACACAATTAGTTCCATAAACTACTAGTGTTGGTATTTTTTTTAAATAGCAGGTATAATATAACAACTAAACGTAAAAAAAATTACTACTTTTTTTCTCAGTTTATTTCCTCTTTTTGACAAAACAACTAAAACAACAAAATAATCATTTTTTCGGATTAAACAAATAAAACATTGGTCGTGGGTTCAATTCCCATCCAGGACAAACATTTGTGTGCATGAACATGTCTGTTTGTCCTGAGTCTGGGTGTAATTATCTATATAAGTATGTATTTACAAAAAAAAAAAGTAGTGTATGTAGTATATCAGTTATCTGGTTTCCATAGTACAAGCTCTGCTTAGTTTGGGATCAGATGACCGTGTGTGAAGTGTCCCGGGATATTATATTATATTAAATTATATTATATTTTGAAATTTTTGGGAATTATAATTGACAGCCAACTAACTTGGAAAGCTCACGCGGAAGAAATTTGCAAAAAAATAAGCTCTTCCGCTTATGCTTTACACAATATGTCAAAAAAAATTAACTATAAATCACTACTAGTGGCTTATCATGGTCTGGTTGTGTCAGTCTTAAGGTATGGCATAATATTTTGGGGCAATTGCAGCGAAAGGGAAAGCATTTTTAAATGTCAAAAGCGTTGCCTTAGAGCCATGTTTGGTCTAAAAGTAACGGATAGTTGTGTCCCTGTCTTTAAAATGAATAAACTGTTAACGTTTCCATGTCTGTATATTTTAGAATTAGCTTTATTTGTCAAAACAAATAAACATTTATTTCCATCTTTAAATGACGTCAGGAAAAGAAATAACATTATGAGATCCCAGTATAAGTCTACTGTACACAGGTGCATATAATACTGCACTGTTAAAAAAGGGCGTGATTTGTATGGCACCCACTGTTTATAATAAAATACCTCATAGTATAAGAGAGCAACCGTTGCATAAATTTAAAAAGTACCTTACAAAATTACTTGTGGATAAATGTTATTATTCATTAACCGATTTTATAGCAGATAAGTTAACAAATTGAATTCATTCTTAATTTATTAATTATAATTGTACTTGCTATTATGATTTCGTGACTGTTATTTGTACTTCTTCTTTATAATTGTGACATGTTATTATGATCTTTTATTACTATTATGACTGTGACATAATAGGTTGGGGAAAAAGTTTCTTCGCATTTTTTAAGAAAATTCAAAACATTTTTTAATATAGTTTATTTACATTTAACTAAAGTATGTAGGTACCATTTTGTTCGATAACTTTTTGCCATCTTGTAGGTAGGGACATGATCCCATTGCTATAGAAATTTTGGGACTTCTGGTCAAAATACCGCGACAAGTGGTTTTGGCAGTCCTCTCGTGATGTTAACCTGACACTGCCTAAAGAATTCTGAAGAGACCGAAACAGGTGGAAATCTGAAGGTGCAAGGTCAGGACTATACGGCGCATGCATTAACACCTCCCAGCCAAACTCTCTTAATTTTTGCTGAGTGGCTAAAGATGTGTGAGGTCTAGTTTTATCATGATGAAAAACCACACCCCTTCTGTTGATTAATTCCGGCCGCTTTCTCTCAACCTCTTGCTTTAATCTCATCAGTTGTTCGCAGTAGAGTTCAGAATCGATGATCCTGCCTGGTGGTAACAGCTCATAATGAATAATGCCCTTCCAATCCCACCACACACACAGCATCACCTTGTTGCGAGTTAACCCGGGTTTTGCCACAGTCTATGAAGCCTGACCGGCCTTTGACCACGACCTTTTTCGCGTTCTTGGCATACGTGATCCACTTTTCATCTTCTTCAAAAATCAGCTTCTTCAAAAATGGTTCGGTTTCATTACGTCGTAATAAAGAATCACAAATGAGTACACGGTTCATTAGGTTTCTTTCAGTGAGCTCGTGAGGTACCCAAATGTCGAGCTTTTTTGTGTACCCAGTTTTTTTCAAATGCGCCAAAACTGTTTTGTGGTCAATTTCCAGTTCTTCAGCTACGTCGTAACTACTGATATGCCGATCTTGCTCCACTTTTTCAAAAATGGCATCCCATTTTATCCGTAATAGGGCGACCAGAGCGACGTACATCTTTGACATCAAAATTTCCGGATTGAAAGCGCTTAAACCAAATTTGTGCTACTCTCACAGACACTACACTAGGTCCATAAACATCGCAATTTTTTTTCGCGGCTTGCGTTGCATTTTTACCTTTTTTGTAGTAAAATTTTAAAATGTATCGAATTTCTTCATTAGATTCACTCATCTTGACGGTATGAAAAACAAATGAAAATCACACATTTTCCTAATATGAATTTGGAATTATGTTCTTTAAAATTTAAACTTTCAATGATACCAAAACCAGCCAGATACAAATAGTATAGCCAAAGAGATTTTATTACAAGTTCATACATACTATAATGCGAAAAGACTTTTTCCCCAACCTAATATTTATTCTACTTACATATAGTTTAAATTTATTTATAGATATTATTCTGTTAATTATAATTATTTGAAAATTAATTAATTTAAAATGATTTTTTTCTAAAGATTTGCATGCCATGACGTTTGGCAAACATGTATTAAGCACGTCTACTTTGTCTCTATTTTGTCATCCTACATATACTTATGCACCTATGTGTGTGTGTATACACATGTTTTTGCGAATAAATTATTATTATTATGTTTTTTTTTTTATATTTCTCGGGACCCTGGGATCCCGGACCTTTGGAAGGCGTACGAGGAGCCGAAGCCAACTCGCAGAGGCCCCTTAGATAATTTTAAATGATGAGGAGGCACCAACCGACGATTATCCCTGTATGCACTATGCAAGTGCACCCAAGGACAACCCCCGGTTGGTACAGGACTATTGTTGTACGTGGAAACAAAACATATTGGGCTATGGGTTTGGGTGGCTAAAGTGGATTGGGTAACTTGAACTATGGAAGAACTATGTCCCCTGCCTGACCAATGTTATATATTATACACGGATAAAATGGCAGGGGGTGACTTGCACACTCAATAATGGGCCCCCGGAAACGGCCGCTAGCACATAGTGACGTAGCGACAAGGGGGCAACACTTCCTGAGATGCTTGAGAAGTGGAGAGGTATTCCACAGCTATCAGGACAATCCCGGAAGTACGGTCAAGATCCCTACCAGCACCTTACTGGAATACTTCCTTCCTCCGAGCACGTTTGCTCTTGCGAATCTCCACTCAAGCCGGCCAATAAAGGCAAGAAAGAGGTGGGAGCTCTGTTCCTCGTCAGTGTTCACTCCAGCCGGCCAATAAAGGCAAGCCAGAGATGAGGACAAGATTTCTCCCGGTAGGTAGGGTTCGTGGGGTCGCTACTGCCCAACAGCTCGCCACATGCTGCCCTGCGGGTTTCTGTATCTCTCTTGATCTGGCTCCTCATCTTAGACCCGTTTCGGCAAAGTAAACTCTACCGGCACATACTAAAATTTGGAGCGCGCAAGCCCCACCACGACGTCAACGTAGAGATACAGCGGTGGGGTTATTATTATTATTATATCAGTAGATTGTAAACACACCGCATTTCTCATTAACAGTCGCCTAACCATAGATGTATTTTTTTTTATAACAGAAGAAGCCTAAACTAAAAATATTTTCCTGTTTACGTTATTTATTTATCCCCATAATGCGATAGTACGGTTTCATAAAATGCATTTAATATTACAATTACAAATTATTAAGAACTTTAACCTTTTCATTATAACCTTTTTATTATCTAGTCAAACTTAGTATAATGGTGCCCTCTAGCGGGAGCAATTGGCAGTAAGGTTCCCTTTTAATAGAGAATGCTTCTTGTAAACAGTTAGTATTTGGGTTCAAGACAGATCCAACGTATATGATAGGCTTACCTTATCCTGTTCAGCTAGTGACAAGCCACTGTGCAGCGGCAATACAATCCAGTGCTTAGTTTTTTCTGCATACTGCTGAGCTGCATCACATATAGCAGTAATTTCTTGGACGCCTGACATAAATATTAGAAGATCACCTCTTTCGTCACCTGTAATAAGGAACATTTTATAACTCAGTGGTAAATAATACAGGGTGTTTGGCAGAACGTTGAACATACGAAAATGGTGGATAGGTGGGGTCATCTGCTACTTACTCAGCCCTAATTTATTTGGCCCTGGCCCACTGGGTATTTTTAAAATTTTTTTTTCTTTTTTCTTGTTTCACCACTTTCTTAACTTTAAAGTGTAATTTTTATTAAAAATGGGTAAAACAGGCAATATTTTGTTTTTTATTTTAATCTTTGATGTTGGCAGATTCTTATAAAATTATTGCTTTGTTCAGATGTTAGCTAGAAAAAAAGTTATGAGTCCTCAAACTTACAGAAAGATGTAAAAAATACTTAAATGTTAATTTCAATTTGCATTAAAAAAAAACAAAAAATGATTGAGGAGTTCCAATTCTAGCAAAACATCCCTAGTGTGTGAGCTTTCTAATGGTATGTAATTTGCTTTTATAAAAAAAAAAACTTTAAGAGTTATTTCATAATTTTATCAAGTAGGAAATTTTTGACGAAACTCTACCTTTACGGAAAGTTAAATGTTTTGCGAAATTTAATACTGCAAAGTTGGTAAAAATTAAATGATCGACGGCTTGCCAGTAGCAGTGGTGCAAATTGACATTCACTATTCCCTTGAGATGGTTACACAAAGCAGGTAGAAATTTTGTTTCACTCTTGCGCAGTCATAGCGTATTTTTGCTCTCTTTCGCTCTCGTGGCACCGTGACGCCTCAGAATGAATTCTTTTCTTTTATTCAGTCGAGACTTAACTGCCTCTGCGATCTCACGTGCCCGTTACGCTTACGTTTGTTTTTGTTCACTTCGTTTTCTTTTATTGTTATCACTAGTTTTATAACCTGTTAGTTAAGTTTTTTGTTATAATAATATCTTACAACATTGTTAACACACGGTCATCTGATCCCAAACTAAGCAGAGCGTGTACTATGGAAACCAGATAACTGATATACTACATACACTACTTTTTTTGTAAATACATACTTATATAGATAATTACACCCAGACTCAGGACAAACAGACATGTTCATGCACACAAATGTTTGTCCTGGATGGGAATCGAACCCACGACCAGCGGCATGGCAGGTGGTATCTTAACCAATTTATTACTGTTACCTGTTGTTATTGGTAATGAAATGGCTGCTTTTACCAGTGAGGAATACGCGGACATGTTGTTAGCGTATGGAAGCGCTAATACTAATTCGCGTGAAGTGCGAAGAATTTATCAAGAGCGTTATCCCAACCGCCGAGTACCCAGTCATCAGACGTTTGCGAGTACTTACCGACGTTTACGACAAACCGGTAACCTGAACTTACAAGAACCACGAGTGAACGCAGCACGACCCGATACTACCATTGACGAACAAGTTCTTGCCGAGTTTGACGCGGACCCTACCAAAAGTATTAGACAGATAGCTTCAATACTTGGCTTAAGCATATGGAAAGTGTGGTCTGTTCTCCGTCAAGATGGTAGGCATGCTTTTCACTACACTCCAGTGCAAGGTAAGATTAAGCCGTTTATGCACTGCATCTGATACGATTTTGTGGAATGTAGTAAATTATGAGACAGTTCAATTGATCGTTCCATTTAACCTTGATTTCGTCACTTTCTTTATTAGTTGTTTTGCCTCATGTTGTTTTTAGCGCATTCAATTCTAATTTCAAATTAAATTCGAATAAACTATTCCTATTCGGCCGCATTCACGTAACAATCAGGCGGCCAGCGCTTACAGGATTCGGATTTCGGATTCAGTTTGCGCAGGTGGTCAGCGTAGGTAAACTTGCCAGCACTTATGGCTCCTTTTTAGAACAAAATTGAAAAGTCGCACGCCCTTTTGTGAATGTGGTCTTACGTCTTTATGGCTAAGCCATAAAGCCAATTAGTGTACTTAAAAATTGAAGATAATTTAATTTAGATAATTGTAGAGTTTGAACTCGGAGGAAGAAAAGATTCAGTATTGAAATCGATTCTTAGACGTGTTTTGTTTGTTCTAGGTCTCGATGACAGTGATTTTGGGAGACGTGTGCAATTTTGTCGCCATTTGCTGAATACCGATGTGGACGACGTAAACTTTTTAAAAAGTATTCTGTGGACGGACGAGTCCAAATTTGACAAAGAAGGGATTGTCAATTATCACAATCTTCACCATTGGGCGCTTAAAAATCAAAACCCACACGTGAAGAGACATAGGGGCTTCCAGAGGAGATTCAGTGTGAATGTCTGGGCAGGAGTGATTGGCGATAAGCTAATAGGGCCTCATTATTTGCCCGACAACATCAATGCGAACAACTACTTGGATTTTTTGATAAATGATTTACGACCATTAGTGGAAGAAGTGTTCCAAGTAGACATAAACAGGCCTATTGTCTTTCAACACGATGGTTGCCCAGCTCACTTTAGTCTAATTGTACGTGAGCATTTGGATAATTGTTTCCCAAATTCGTGCATTGGCAGGGGAGGACCAATTCCCTGGCTTCCACGATCGCCCGACCTCACTCCGCTCGATTTTCACGTGTGGGGAAGGGCAAAGGAACTAGTTTACACTACAGAAGTAGAAAGTCGAGATGATTTGTTAAATCGAATTAATGCTGCTTTCGAAGTTATGCGACAGGAGATGCTGCTGCGCACAACAACTGTAGAAATCAGACGTAGATGCCGCACCTGTATTGCAAATGAAGGGCGTCAATTTGAACATCTGTGATTTTATTTAAATAAATTATTTAAATTTATTTAATTGTTTTATTAACGCACCTAACTGGTACAGCATAATTTCAATCGATCATTTAATTTTTACCAACTTTGCAGTATTAAATTTCGCAAAACATTTAACTTTCCGTAAAGGTAGAGTTTCGTCAAAAATTTCCTACTTGATAAAATTATGAAATAACTCTTAAAGTTTTTTTTTTTATAAAAGCAAATTACATACCATTAGAAAGCTCACACACTAGGGATGTTTTGCTAGAATTGGAACTCCTCAATCATTTTTTGTTTTTTTTTTTAATGCAAGTTGAAATTAACATTTAAGTATTTTTTACATCTTTCTGTAAGTTTGAGGACTCATAACTTTTTTTCTAGCTAACATCTGAACAAAGCAATAATTTTATAAGAATCTGCCAACATCAAAGATTAAAATAAAAAACAAAATATTGCCTGTTTTACCCATTTTTAATAAAAATTACACTTTAAAGTTAAGAAAGTTGTGAAACAAGAAAAAAGAAAAAAAAATTTTAAAAATACCCAGTGGGCCAGGGCCAAATAAATTAGGGCTGAGTAAGTAGCAGATGACCCCACCTATCCACCATTTTCGTATGTTCAACGTTCTGCCAAACACCCTGTATAAGTTTTTCTATACTAATACTATAAAGAGGTAGCTTGTAAGTTTGTATGCAGGGGGTAATCTTCGGAACTACTGATCCGATTCCGATAACTCTTTCACTATTGGGAGGCTACAGTATTGCAGTGTCATATGATATATTTTATGTTAAAACAAGAAATCTCACGCGGATAAGTCGCGGGCAGAAGCTAGTATTTTATAAAAACTGACGGTTAGCTTTTCTACATATAAAATGTAAGATCTTACTATGTAGTGAAGATTTTTATAGTTCGATGAAAAGTTATCGTTTTTAGGGTGCGTGCACATCTGGCGAATGTGCAGCTCGCGAGCCGTTTGCGAGCTGCCCGCGAGCTGCGCGCGTGCAGTCACGGCAATGGTTTGGTGCGCCTCTTTAGCGCAACTCATGCAATGCTCGTATAAAGGCGTGCGCGTGGCGCGCGATCTGCGCGCACTCAATTCTCGCACTTACAGTTTACTGGCTCAGTACTTTCGAAGATGTCGGACGACACTAGTGCTTTTAATATAATTGCTTCATCATTAGCTATTATACGAGTATTACTGATACCACTCCATGACAACACGTACTTAGGCTCCAGTATCAGAAACGGACTGAGCGGGTAAGTTATGTTTGTTTTGCGGAAGGAAGACGCGAGCCGCTAGCGCGCCGCCCGCGCGTTGATCGCGTACGGCGCTTAGGTCCGTTAGGTTAGCACGAACAAAAATAGACGCGCGCAGCTCGCGGGCAGCTCGCAAACGGCTCGCGAGTTGCACATTCGCGGCACATTCGCCAGATGTGGACGCACCCTTAGAGGTTTCGGAGCTAAAAAATATAGAAAAATTTATACATTGCAGTGTAAAAAAACATTTAACGTTTTACGCACCTTCGTTTTACCACCGCATGAGCTTCTCGTTAAGTTCGGACCACAGATTACTAATATGTAGCAAGTTAGTTCAGACTGATACGAGAGACCGTTATTTAAAACTTTACTATAATTTATAAGAGGAAATATTTAATTGATCCTCTGAAAACTTTTCCGTGCCTCAAAAGGAAAAACGGAATCCTTGTAGGACCACTTCGTTGTCCGTATGTCTATCTGTCAATCTGTCAAACCCCTTTATCTCAGGAACTCGAGGAGGTATCAAATTGAAATTATATCAAATACGTAGGTCTACAGTTCCTTGGAGCTTTACAAAATTAAACTTCTAAGTCAACGCAATAAAAAAAATATCGAACATGTCCTAATAAGTTTACCTTTTGTCTTTTGTTTCCATTGACGGACCAGTTGGCGTGGTTGGTTAAGATACCACCTATCATGCCGCAGGTCGTGGGTTCGATTCCCTTCCAGGACAAACATTTGTGTGCATGAACATGTCTGTTTGTCCTGAGTCTGGGTGTAATCCTACTATCCTACTAATATTATAAATGTGAAAGTTTGCATGGATGGATGGATGTATGGATGTTTGTTACTCAATCACGCCAGAACGGCTGATCGGATCTGGATGACATTTAGCACAAAGGTCCCGTGGGATAATTCCCAACATACACGCGGGCGAAGCCGCCGGCAAAAGCTAGTTATCTATATATGTAAAAAAAAAAAAAAAACTACAAAAAAAAAGTAGTGTGTGTAGTATATCAGTTATCAGGTTTCCATAGTACTGTTCGTAATAATCATCCTATAGTCTTGTAGAGCACAACTTGCTTATTTTCTGCATTTTCATTCTAAAATAAAAGAAATAACCAAACAAACGATGAAGGCGCCACTGCGCGCTCGGTAGCCTCTTATAAAAGATCTGTTGTTCCATACATTTTGACCCTGTAGGCATTGCATACGAAAGAGCAATTTTTATTTTTTTGTAACCGACAAAAATTTATTTGCTGGGGTTTTAGAATCATGAGCTGAATTCATGGTAAGAGTTTACGACGGCACGTTGTGTTCCACGCGCGCCTCAAAGATATGTCAGCACTAACTGAAGGGGTCCGCTAGGGCCGATGCCCGCCAGGGTCGCGGGTTGTATGAAAGAGTTACCGTGGCCCTGGCACAGGCAACTGAAGGAACACGGGTGGCTTTTAGTCAGTAGAAGTCTGACACCGCTCCGGCTAGAGCGGAAGAAGTTGTTTGATAATTTCCCATACATAAAAAAAAAACAAATGGTAAGAGTTTGCACGACGATGTTTCCTGCCACCCTGTATTTGAGTGTCCATTAAAATCTTTAGGACATCAAATTGGGAATTATTTGGGGCTCGATTAAATAAGTCGTTAATACTTACGTGGATATTTACTATCAATAAGCTGCATCACTTGAACATAAGGTTGTGCATCAAGCCGGTCATCTCTTGTTGGCTTGTCATCAATTAATATTGGCTTGTAATTTAATTGTATAGGAAACAGACGACCTGGCACCTGAAAGAATATGGTACAATAGTTTCAATTTTTTGTCGAAATGATGAAGAATAAGTTAGCCCAAGAGGTCTTGAACTCTTACGGGCGTCGATAAATCCGACAAAAAATAATGTTAATGGAATGGGCGCTAAATGTTTTGAAAAAAAAAAAAAATGGTGCATAGCAGTTCCCATAGCAGTTCCCTACAACTTGTGATTGAGGTGAAATAATGGGGATTTGTTGAAAAAAGGAACATCCAGTAGATACGTGTGTAAACAGTGGCAACCTTTTAAAGGGTCATTGTGATCTTCATTATGAACAACTTTTACTATGGGACCAAACTGAAATCGCGAAAAAAAATCAGCTGTTTTGAAGAATTATGCGAACATAAATGTACTGAAAAGTTGTTCATAATGATGAGTACAATGACCCCTTAAGAGATTGTTGGTGTTTTACCAATAATTGAAAAGCAATATTTAGCAAACGAGACGTTGGCAACTTTACACTAGACTTCACTATAGCATTTTAAAGTTTTTTTTTTTTTTTTTTGAAAAAAAATCGTAAAAAATTTAAAAATCGCCTATTAGTCATAACTACTTGATTCCAACGAATTTTAACTGGCATTTAAATATTATAAAGTTTCTCAATATATTATAACTCAATATCGCCCGAAATGTCGCTTGGTATTTCTTGTCTTTCAAGCGTCAATATGTACGTATAATAATATCTTAGTATCTATCTCACCTGAATAACAACAGCAGATTCAGCAGAAAAATAATCTTCAAACAGTTTAATATTAATAGTAGCAGACATCAGCACCAACTTGATATCATTACGACTATGTATAAGGCACTTCAATATACCCAGTAGGAAATCTCCCATCAAATGTCTTTCGTGAACCTCATCTAGAATGATGACGTCATAGTTTGGTAGGTTTTCTGAAGACATCTGAAATTTTTAATGCATACAGAAGATTAAATGATGTCGTTATTACCACTTGCTGTTGTATTTTGAACCTTAGGATAATATTATAGTAGGTGAGTTAGGGTCAAAATAAATTATGATATGTTAGATGTTATTTTAGATTGTTTGTGGCTTTTGACATATTATATTTTGATGTTTTACAATTTTGTACTTTGTGGCCCTAATGATAAAGTATATTTCGCAATGTCATCATAAAGTCTTCTGCTCTGCTTTAGGCGAGGATAACCGACTTTTTATGATTTTAAACTGAAGATCACGTCCAGAAAAATATGTTAAAATAGAGCATTTTCTTAATAACTTAATCTGTGAATATTTTAGATTATATAGGTACATAGTGTAATGAATTTGCAAAGTTATGTCTAACGCGGATAAAAAACTGAGAATCACGCAAAAACTGTCAAGCGTATTTTTATAAAACCTTCACCATATTAAAGATAATATAATGATTTATCTTTTAGTATACGTGTTTTATTAAAATACCTTTTGTTTTAAGTGTAACTAGCTTCTGCCCGCGACTTCGTCCACGAGAAATTTCTTGTTCCCCTGACCCTACCCGTCACAGCCCGCGCTATTACTTCGTTTTCGCTTAGCATTCCTTCTGACTTTTGTCTTTTGCTCGGCTGCTAAGGGGCGTAACGTGATGAGAATCGGGCTATCAAATACAAAAATAATTTTTCAAATCCAACTGGTAGTTCCAGAGTTGTACGAGTATTAGCGCGTTCAAACATACAAACAAACAAACAAACAAACTCTTCAGCTTTATTATTAGTAAATAGATAAATTAATAATGCGTCTAATTTAGGACAGTGCTCCTTGATGGGCGAGTCCTATTACTGGCTGGACGTACGACGCGTTGCATGATATCAGCACAGAACACGCAAGCTAACCACTCAAGGCCATTGGCATATATCTGCGTCTTAAGCTTTAGACTTTTCTTGTTAGTTAGCTAAAATGTTAATATTACTGTACCTGACCTGTCTAAGCAGTAATCCTTCAGTAATGAAACATATTTTAGTATCAGCAGTCTTGCTCTTCTCAAATCTGATCTGATAACCAACTTTACTTTCAAACTGTGTTAGCATTTCATACGCCACTCGTTTTGATAGAGACACACAAGCAATTCTTCTTGGTTGGGTACATGCTGTCAATAAAAATTATAAGTTCTCCATGAAATTTGTTAAATATTTTGAAGTTTCGTCCTACTGGTTGTATACTTGTATTCAGAAATGATTGAATTAAATCTGCTGTTTAGTACTCACATTTATGTTCACATAATTCTTCAAAATGAAGGGAACAGCTGATTTTTTTTTCGCGATTTCGGGTTTGGTCCCATAGTAAAAGTTGTTAATAATAATGAGTACAATGACCCCTAAATATAGACAGTAGGGAAACTACGTACAAACGGTCGAAACGGCACACTCACACAAACACGAGCATCGACGAGGCCTCAAAGCGATAGTCGCGGTGCTCTATTTATGGTTATTAGTTTTTTTTTCTTTTCTCTCTAAATTATAGGTATTCTATTGTGTGTATTTTATTTTCTTATCTTTTTATTCCCCTATGGATTTGTAGATGTCCTAGGTGTGTCCGTGGCATCACATGGGCCCTATCAGAATACTAGCGCTGCGGTATTTATTTGAATATTGCAGCTTTGTGCTGAGATAGGAGCCTTTTTGGCCTCGCACAGGTATTTTTTAATTTTTTTATATTTATTTTGTTTTTTTTTTAATGTTAATTTTGTTAGTTTCCTATGCTCTGTTTTTACTGTTTGTATTTCCTGTGCGTGTCCCAAATAAAATATTTTTCTTTCTTTCTTGCTCTCAGTCGCGGGTTCCATTTCGAGACGAGTGGTCACTTTACGTACGTATACGTTTATCTATTGCGCCATGATCCGTCCGCTTTTTTTTTTTTAAATGCCTGTAGCGTATACAGCTGTTTGAACTTAGCTTCGTCAAAACCAGAGCTTTCGTTTTTTAAAACTCCCGGCTGATCTTAAAGGTAAAAATGATTTTTTGTTGAATAATTATGGTCCGTGTAATCGATCATAAAAATTTCGTGAATCTGAATTCATTTGTAAATCCATGATGGCGGCTGCAAAAATTTATAAATTTTTCCCTATGGGTGTCAGTTTCATGGTTTTCGAGGGTGTTAAAGCCGATAGTGCCGGCAAAATGTAAATCCAAGATGGCAGCTGTAAAAAATTTAAAATTTTTGATCGAACGATAATAATAATATAGTTCGCGTCATGTAAGTTTGCCGCTATGAAGTAGGCTACAAATGAATGCGCAGTAGTCCATATATAAAAAGACAGCGCGCGATGCCTTGCGCATCGGAAATACTAGTTTCAGAGCCGAAAACTTACGTGATGCGAACTATATTATTATCGTTCGATCAAAAATTTGAAAATTTTTGCAGCCGCCATCTTGGATTTACATTTTAACGGCACTATCGAAATGATGAAAAATTTAAAAATTTAGGTGCTTTAGCACCTTCGAAAACCATGAAAACGTTACCCACGACGAAAAATTTGCAAATTTACGCAGCCGTCTTCTTGGGTTTAAATTTTGTTCAGAGAACACGCAAGCCGCGTTAAAGAACTTCGTTCACACTACAATAACACAATAACACTTTTTAATTTTACGAACATTAAGAGTGACAATCTTTTTTTTTTTTGCGTGGAGAAATGCTCTTGCATATTGAACTACCGCGGGGAGATAGTGCAGTTATGTGGGACTCCAACCCACTAAAACTCCACGGTGTCCTCCTCTGCCGCTTGTGGCGGGAATACGGGTACGCGTTAGCACTCACCGCGAACCCGCCGCGGCTGTCCATCACCGGATCCTC
This sequence comes from Dicycla oo, assembly GCA_948252095.1. Lineage (NCBI taxonomy): Eukaryota > Metazoa > Arthropoda > Insecta > Lepidoptera > Noctuidae > Dicycla > Dicycla oo. The sequence continues at coordinate 20,251,774 of OX411726.1, read as the reverse complement.
CTCTGGGGAGCACCCCCCATCACCGGCGCACAAGAACACATTGCACGCCGTGACCACCCCATGGACCAAACCAGCACATGGGCGCTAGACGACCCCGTCTCCCTGCGACCGGTTAGGTCAGTGGCTCGGCCGCCTACAACTTTTCGGCCGCAGAGGATAGGGAGAGCGGCCAACGATATACCGACACTCCTCCTCCCCTGCGGCCCCACCGCGTCCGCCATCAGACGGTGGTGACCCCGTCAAGGCCGTGGAAGGTAGGGAGAGCGGCGCACCGCAATACCGGCACTCTTCTCCCGCCGCGGCCTCCAACTCTCAGTCACGATGCCTCCAACCCTCAGCCACGATGCCTCCCATACGACATCGCGGCCCGCCCCAGAAGTCGACGACGTAGCGGCCAACAGGTAGGTTGCGGTGCCGCTTGCGCGACATCGCAACCTACCTGTTGGCCGCTACGTCGTCGACTTCCTTGGAAAAGCCCTACCTAACGAGCGGCCCCTCCTCGGATTCCTCTTCGCTTCACCGTGGATGACCAAGCCACGGCTACTGAACCCCCCCGCCTCAACAATGCGGGAACCCCCCGGGGGGGAAGAGTGACAATCCTAACCCTCCAATGGAGCGTAGGTAATTATTTCAACAAATAATCCCAGTTTCCCTACTGTCCATATTTATACTGTGGATATAGGTTACACAAAACATGACACATAAATAATGGGCAACATCAGGTATTAAAGTACGGCCATCGAGAAAATGGGTTCCTGCGACACTTGTCATTTGGACAATTTCTAGTAGTAATAAGGACCAAATTCGCAAAACACATTCGTTAGTATGAAATTGTCAGGACGGTGTCAAGAACGCATTCTCTCGATGGTCCCGCTTTTCGCACCCACAGAGGTGAAATTTTTAAAAATCATTTTGTATGTTTCCAAAACGGCTCAAAGATTATTTATACCAATTTTCAAGTTAATCAAGTATCCCCTCAAGTATCAACTTTACTACCCCTTTTTACCCCCTTAGAAGTAATTTTCAAAAACCCTGATACAATTATTCTTTATTTTTGGTTTTAAATATGAAAACTGAGTTTTAAGTTAATCAGATTGCGCGTTATAATTCTTCCATACAAACTTTGATACCCCCCAATTCCCCCTTTAGTTAGTAGTTTAAAAAAACAAAAAATGACAAAAATCATAATTTATTTATATTAATTAATATTTGTGCCAAGTTTCATGTTTATTAACTCAAGGAATAAAATTTTTCATTCAAACAAAATCCCCCTTTTCACCCCCTAAAAGGTCGAATTTCCAAAAACGCCTTAGCGGATGCCTACGTCATAATAGCTACCTGTATGCCAAATTTCAGCCCAATCCATTTAGTGGTTTACGCTATGTGTTGATCAGTCAGTCATGGTTTACTTTTATACATTATATTAACAATGAACCTTCAACTGTCATGTTATGAGACACAATTTAATTTTTATTGTGGGTGATCAACACGACGGTCCCTATTAACAATGTCGGATATACATTTTTACCAATATTCACTTTCTTACATAAATCGAATTACAATTTTAAAAAATTCTTCACTGTCAAAATGAACTTTGATCTGAGGGCAGTTCAAAATTTGCCCTAACGGTAAAAAAGAATCTTTATGATATTAACAATGTCAGTTCTGCAAAAAGACCACTGTTCAGTAGGGACTAAACAGTTAATAGGAACCATCAAACAGTTGTTGGGATAACAAATGTAAGAAAAAAAGAATAACTAACTAAATAATTTATTTTATTTGCCAACAGTTCATCAAGGTCCATATGGTCCATTTCAGCAGTAATGTCTGACATTAGTTTTCTAATGAACCTTTAGGGACACGTGACTGATGTGAAACTTAACCATTTGAAACATAAAACATAATTTTTATACTTATAAATAAATAAATGTGTAAGCATCTAGATCAAAACTACAACTTACCAATACTTTGAAACCCGGCTTCGTGTAGGTATTGTGGTACTTGTGTGGACTTGCCACATCCCGTGTCACCTGCCACTATCACCACTCTCTCATTTTGAACAGCTGACACAATTTCATTTCTGAAACAAATTTGCTGCCGTCACCACATGACGCTGGCAGAATAGTCGACACCGGCTCAGTTGCCAAAGAAAAAAAAAAAAAAAGGTTCTTTTCAATTGTGTTCTATTATTATTATTAGTGACTCGCTTCTGCTTTTGACTTTGTCCATGTGAAATTTCTTGTGACCTACTGCTTTGAATCGCATCACCCGCCCATGCTATAACTTTTTCATTTTACTCGGCTTCTACATGTCATAGCGTAATATTAAAAAGCCTTCTTTAAGAAATGCAATCATATTTTTTTAATAATCTGACTGATTGTTTCAAAGATTTGCACTAAAAAAAAGCAAACTCTTCAGCTTTCATATGTTAGTATTGATGAGAATAAAGGTATGCAACCAAGGCTGTTTTTGTATTGTAATGAAAATATTCTAACACATCTCTATCTCTATATATATGTAAACACAAATTAACAATACATTGAAACAAGGATCTAATATTCTTTTATAAACATAAGTTTTCTTTATGGGAGTCACAAGAAATTTTATAGTCATTACATAAAAAAGATTATAACTACCTATACTTTGCTACAGGCAAGTTTTTCTGGGCTTGCCTCAATTTTTTAAGCTTTTCAAACTTCTCCTTATTCTTAAAATCAATGTAAATAGACACAATATTCATAAACGCTTGAAACAAATTTATATCCAATTTCTTTCTGTCTCTATCATAGCATACAGTGTCCACATATTTTATGGAACTTGAAAAGTTAATGCAGTGAAATTTGGAAAAGCTCTGAGAAGAATCTTCACAGTTTTCCTCGGGACCATAGTCAATAATAGGTTTGTCGGCTTTTTTTAAAGTCGCTTCGTATTTCTTCAGAAAAACCCAAAAGTCATCAAGATTATTTACAACAGTATTACTTTCACTACTAGATAGTATTATTTTATTTAAATCTCTCTTGTAATTCGTAAAACTAAAATCTTTTTCGGAATTGTTAGACGTTGAAGGAACAGGGTGTGTTTTTCGAACTTTGTGTCTATCTCTATCGTGGGAACGTGAACGCCTTCGTTTGTAATAATTACTTCTGCAAGGAGAAGGGCTTCGACCCATTTTTATTTAATTTCTTAATCTTAACAAAAGAACTCACGGGTATCGAGCTCACGTTATGTTATTATTATGACACGATGTCATATTCATTTTTTTTTTTTTATTTCTTTTCGCATGTATTAAAAGGCAGGCATCGATCTATAGACCATTCAGCCTAATGACATATTCATATTGACATTATTTGACATGAAACTTGACAGTGACACTTGTCGCGTCGCAAATATTAGGTTGGGGAAAAAGTCTTTTCGCATTATAGTATGTATGAACTTGTAATAAAATCTCTTTGGCTATACTATTTGTATCTGGCTGGTTTTGGTATCATTGAAAGTTTAAATTTTAAAGAACATAAATTCAAATTAGGAAAATGTGTGATTTTCATTTGTTTTTCGTACCGTCAAGATGAGTGAATCTAATGAAGAAATTCGATACATTTTAAAATTTTACTACAAAAAAGGTAAAAATGCAACGCAAGTCGCGAAAAAAATTTGCGATGTTTATGGACCTAGTGTAGTGTCTGTGAGAGTAGCACTTTGGTTTAAGCGTTTTCAATCCGGAAGTTTTGATGTCAAAGATGCACGTCGCTCTGGTCGCCCTATTACGGATAAAATGGATGCCATTTTTGAAAAAGTGGAGCAAGATCGGCATATCAGTAGTTATGACGTAGCTGAAGAACTGGAAATAGACCACAAAACAGTTTTGGCGAATTTGAAAAAAAAAACTGGGTACACAAAGAAGCTCGACATTTGGGTACCTCACGAGCTCACTGAAAGAAACCTAATGAACCGTGTACTCATTTGTGATTCTTTATTACGACGTAATGAAACCGAACCATTTTTGAAGAAGCTGATAACTGGTGATGAAAAGTGGATTTACGTATGACAAGAACGTGCGAAAAAGGTCGTGGTCAAAGGCCGGTCAGACTTCACAGACTGTGGCGAAACCCGGGTTAACTCGCAACAAGGTGATGCTGTGTGTGTGGTGGGATTGGAAGGGCATTATTCATTATGAGCTGTTACCACCAGGCAGGACCATCGATTCTGAACTCTACTGCGAACAACTGATGAGATTAAAGCAAGAAGTTGAGAGAAAGCGGCCGGAATTAATCAACAGAAGGGGTGTGGTTTTTATCATGATAACGCTAGACCTCACACATCTTTAGCCACTCAGCAAAAATTAAGAGAGTTTGACTGGGAGGTGTTAATGCATCCGCCGTATAGTCCTGACCTTGCACCTTCAGATTTCCACCTGTTTCGGTCTCTTCAGAATTCTTTAGGCAGCGTCAGGTTAACATCACGAGAGGACTGCCAAAACCACTTGTCGCGGTATTTTGACCAGAAGTCCTAAAATTTCTATAGCAATGGGATCTTGTCCCTGCCTACAAGATGGCAAAAAGTTATCGAACAAAATGGTACCTACTTTAGTTAAATGTAAATAAACTATATTAAAAAATGTTTTGAATTTTCTTAAAAAATGCGAAGAAACTTTTTCCCCAACCTATTATTTAATATAACCTATGTATTTTTTTTTTATTCGGAATTAAATGTCAAATTTTGGGTAAATATCGAAAAACTTAAAATTCAAATATCTCGAAAACTATTGAATTTCGGCCATACATATAGGGGGTTCAATTTGTTGCATTTTAGCCCCCTTATCAGCCCCTGACGGATATACGTCGAATTACCAGTAACCCTGTATAATATCATTGATAAAACTTCATACTGAAGAATTCGAATGCGGCGTCTGTGTTCACCTCAGGCTTCTCCAGTGTTATATACTCTAAGGTAGCCAAAGTGAATCAAAATAACTGTGAAAGGACTGTACTTTGCGGAATATTCTGGTTTTTATATCTTCCTTGACAAGCAGCGCTAATTCCCCACTGACACGATAGTCACTGGGGAATTAGCGCTGCTTGTTATGGACTGTCCTCCACCCGACTATCAATATGCCTAGCCTTTTCCCTACAATGTTGGGTCGGCTACTAGTCTAACCGGATGCAAATGAATACCAGTATTTTACATGGAGCGACTGCTTATCTGACTCCACAACCCAGTTACTGGGTAACACGATACCCTTTGATAAGACTAAATGTCAGACTTTTGGGCTTCTGACTACCATTAACGATTGTCAAAGATCTAAGAACAGAAGCCGGACCAACGGGTTATCGTCAGACCTCGTTATCTTCGGGGCATAGAGAACTCATAGACTAATATTAAACTGAAGTGTCAATAAAAAAAAACAGACTTTCCGATATGTACAAGTTTTTACCTATATGATCATTGCCTACATAATGAAAATAATGAACCAATGAACCAATTCCCATGTTGTTTTATTAATAATTACATAAGTGTACCTACTTATAATAACTAGTCGGACAAGTCTTCCAATGAGCTGTCGCCACCGTAGGAATCCTTTTGTGGTCTTCTGACTATATGATAGTGTATGCACATATATAGTGTTCCAATTCGTTTCTATGTGAAAAATGTGAATAAAGTTTTAATTTCTTATGTTCATAAAGCACGTCTCTGGGAGTGTATAATTTGATAGGCACTATTTTAGCTATTTTTCAAACTTGAAAATAGCTGTATGTGTCACGTATTCTTTGTTTTGCCCCGACGATAACGAGGTCTGGTTATCGTGCTTTCCGAGGCACAGAGGGCTCTCTATATGTAATAGGTGGTCACCCATCCACGGACTGACCTCGGCCATCGTGCTAACCTTGCAGATCGATTCGTGCGGCTGTTATTATTTAGATTATTTATCCATGAGCCCCTCTCCCTATCCGACTATCTTGGTACTAAATTATATTAATCATAGATTTATGGGGAACATAAGACAATATCTAGCACAGATGTCTAGGAATCCGTCCCATTGAAAAAACATTCTCACTCACTCGCTATACTGTGTGAGTGAAAGGGTCGCATAAAATATGCTGCGCGCTATTTTTAAATCGATTCTTATTGCCATAGGCTCCCAGATCTATCGTCTAAGGTTCCCCTTGATTGCTAGTGTTACCAAACTAAAATAATCTTAAACATTCTAGGATTGCCTCACCCCATAATTTAGTCCTCACACATGTTGTAATGGGGTTCATCTAATCATGTTGATCCATTTCGCTAAATATGACTATATCATTGCTGGATTTCGGTTAGCCCGTGAGCCTTTTCTACTGTGCCTTGCATTGGTTCTCATGCTCAGACGTATAACCGGTCTAAATACTGACAAGGTGCGGTGCGTGTGGTACGGGAATATGATTATGAATACTGGATTAAAGGGTATAATAATTAAATAGGGAGAAGAGAGCCCTCTTGTCCATATTGAAGCATACTGATTCGAATCGCCATCTGCATATCTTAACGGGAACTAAGGCTCTATTATTTATGTATCATTGACAGCACTACTTTGTCAGTGGGCCTAATGGGGCTAACTGTCAGTCGTTATGTCATTTAAAAATATTTTAAACTAAACACTTATTTTGTAGTATAATAAATTATTTATTATATTATTTTATATTATTATCTTAGAACTTCGTCAAATAACTGAGTAGCCGGCGCTGCGGGCGTCATACCATTGTCGTCGGCATCACCATACGATGTTGAAATGTTGAGGATCGTACACACAAATACTAGCAGCAACTGTAACCTTATATTTTATTGGATTACATATAAGCCTTGTGTTCTATACTTCACCACAAAAGAAATAAAACTAGTAAACAAACCAATTCAAACAACACAGTTACGTCACCAAGCACTCATCAAGACAGGACTGACATGACATGACTGTGTTGTTGTGATTGTTGTTGATTGGTTTGTTGATAGAGTATAGTTTTAGAATAATATTTAGTCATTATTCTAAGAGTATAGTAATAGATACAGAGTAGCGTTGACAGAGTAGTGACCAAAGAGTATCTTAAGTATTATCGATAGATAGAAAGTAATCTATCAATAATGAGGAGCCACACTCAAAGATGTGCATCTGGATTGAGGGCTCAATTTTTCAATATCTTTGTAATAAAGTGAAACATTTAGGAAAATTAGTAAATAATAATAAAAACCTAAAACAAAGGTTTAAAAATTTGTAAAACTTAAAATAAATGTGTTATCACCCTATGAAGAGTGCTCTCAATTCAGACGCTAGAACAAAACATGATATTTTAAATCTCAAAACGTATAACCTTTATGGCAACTGATTTTACCTCAAAATTTAATAAACAATTTCTCAAATCTTTTAGAAAAGTTTCAGCTCCGTAGACTGAGAATTTACCGATTTATAGCAGTTTAACTAGAGCCCTCAGTTCAGTACTTGTCTGAACTGAGAGCTCAACGAAAACTAAGTCTGGCTGAAAGGATTCGTAAAACAACCTAGTGTATATTATAATATATGTTAAAATACAATTCCTAAAATATAAATAATGGTTCGAAAGTAATCGGTTGCAAAGTACATTAAATTAAAATTATAGTGAAGCGTCTGAACTGAGAGCTCAATATTTTCGTTTTTATTTTAAATACTGAAATACATAAATCAAAACAAATTAGTTCATATGTTTTAAGAATAATTTTATTAAAACTTGGTAAAAGTTCAATTATCAATACATTAGTAACAGAAAACAATGTAGGGTAGATATGTTTTTGGTCATTGATTCGCGGACACATTTACTTTCATTATAGCATTTGTTCAGTAGGTTTCCCAATGTATTATGATGCATGTCCATGGATGTAGAAATCGAATCATAGTGCACTGTATTTACTATTGATAATTTATCATCACAATCGTTTCCACTTCGTGAGTGACTGTCGTAAGTACAATACAATACACAGTCTGGCAATAAATACTGTTACAATTTAAAATAAGAAAGGTATTACATTTGAATTTGGAATCTGTCATTTTTATACGATTGTTCATTGAGTTTTCTAATTTTGGTGCCAATATATTGTACAATATTTTGCGATATTAAAATGGAGTGGGGTGATAAATAGAACCGAATCGCTGTGATTGCATTACACAAAGTTGGTATGGAGCCAAATGCAATTTTTGAAACTCTCCATACGCTTGGTATTAGTCAAATATTTGAGTACCGGGCTATTAATAGGTACAATGAGACCTCCTCTGTTTCTGACAGAAAAAGATCTGGCCGTCCACGTAGTGTTCGTACGAAAAAGGTGGTCAAAGAAGTAAGGGAAAGAATTAGAAGAAATCCTGTCCGAAAGCAAAAGATTTTATCTCGGGAGATGAAGATAGCACATAGAACCATGTCGCGTATTTTAAAAGACGACTTAGGACTTGTAGCCTATAAGAGACGCACTGGTCATTTTAACTGATAATTTAAAAAAGAATAGGGTGGTAAAATCGAAACAACTACTGAAGCGGTACGCAAAGGCAGGTCACAGAAAAAATTTGTTTACGGATGAGAAAATCTTTACAATTGAGCAACATTTTAACAAACAAAATGACCGTATTTCTAAGGAAGCTTCTCAATTAGTCGACAGAGTGCAACGTGGGCATTATCCGACTTCAGTTATGGTTTGGTGGGGTGTTAGCTATGAAGGAGTGACTGAGCCATATTTTTGTGAAAAAGGTATCAAAACATCGGCACAAGTGTATCAAGATACCATTCTTGAGAAGGTAGTTAAGCCCCTTAACAACAACATGTTCAATAACCAAGTATGGTCCTTCCAACAAGACTCGGCGCCGGGTCATAAAGCTCGGTCCACGCAGTCTTGGTTGGAAGTGAACGTTTCGGACTTCATCAGAGCTGAAGACTGGCCGTCGTCTAGTCCCGATCTTAATCCACTGGATTATGATTTATGGTCAGTTTTAGAGAGTACGGCTTGCTCTAAACGCCATGATAATTTGGAGTCCCTAAAACAATCCATACGATTGGCAGTGAAGAATTTTCCCATGGAAAGAGTGCGTGCTACTATTGATACCTGGCCTCAACGTTTAAAGGACTGTATTGCAGCCAATGGAGACCACTTCGAATAAGCTTTTTATATTTTAAATTGTTTTATATTTATGTATTAAACTAACACACTGTAAAAGTAATAAATATTATTTGCAATAAAAAAAATTTTTTTTTCTTCGTAACAATATTTATGGCAAGACTAGGTATTTACTTAGATCGGTTTAATGACATTTTTAAAAGCTTTTAATTAACTTGAAATATTTGTAACTACATAACTAAAATGGGTTAGCAAAAAAAAAGCCTCGTTCATTTATACTTGGCACAAAATGTTTTGTTTGTACTGAAAAAGTAAAATTACGAATTTAGTACATTTTATTCTGTATCTCTTCAGAACTGCCATTGCCGGAAGACGATTTCTTAAAATGTGTTTTGAATGACATGTATAAGTCAGAGGTGACAGAGACAAAGTCTACGATGGAGTGAGCTTACCCAGAAGAAGCCACTTCACCACGTTCACTCTAACTTTGAAGAGATCAAAACCAAGTTCACTGTAACTTTGAAGAGACTCGGGTTGTATGCGCTCGGGAACACAGACGCAGGTAGTGAGTTCCACTCTTTTGCCGTCCGCATTACGAAGGATTTTTGGAAGCGCTTAGTGCGAATTGGTGGAATGGCAACTAGGTATGGATGGTAATTTGCAGTGCGTCTAGATATTCGATGGTAGAAGGGTGCCGGTGGAATGAGGTTGTGGAGTTCCTGAGCACACTTACCGAAGTACGTCTATAGAAGACCGACAAGCAGGCAACCTTGCAACGATGAGCCAAACTGGGAAGCTTGGCATCCAACAGTTTTACGTCGCCAATGAGCCTGATAGCTCTGCATTGAATAAATTTCTTACATGTTTATGTATTCGTTTCATTTGTACTTACAACATTTACATTTTAGGTCGGTACTTACATTACTAGAACACTGGAAACAACATCATAGTCACCCTACTTTTCTCTCTGTATGAAATGTGTGAAATATGTATATCTCCTGAATTACAGTATGTAGGATAATTGAACTTTTACCAAGTTTTAATAAAATTATTCTTAAAACATATGAACTAATTTGTTTCTATTTATGTATTTCAGTATTTAAAATAAAAACGAAAATATTGAGCTCTCAGTTCAGACGCATCACTATAATTTTAATTCAATGTACTTTGCAACCGATTACTTTCGAACCATTATTTATATTTTAGGAATTGTATTTTAACATATATTATAATATACACTAGGTTGTTTTACGAATTCTTTCAGCCAACCTTAGTTTTGGTTGAGCCCTCAGTTCAGACAAGTACTGAACTGACGGCTCTAGTTAAACTGCTATAAATCTGTAAATTCTCAGTCTACGAAGCTGAAATTTTTCTAAAAGTTTTGAGAAATTGTTTATTAAATTTTGAGATAAAAGCAGTTGCCACAAAGGTTATACGTTTTGAGATTTAAAATATCATGTTTTGTTCTAGCGTCTGAATTGAGAGCACTCTTCATAGGGTGATAAAACATTTATTTTAAGTTTTAGAAATTTTTAAACCTTTGTTTTAGGTTTTTATTATTTTTTACTAATTTTCCTAAATGTTTCACTTTGTTACAAAGACAGTGAGAAATTGAGCCCTCAATCCAGATGGACATCACTCAAAGCTGTATGTAAATGTCGCTGTAGTCGACCGTACCTTGTTTACCTTTCGTGACGGTAGTGTGAGAATTTAAAATGTAATTCCACTATAATATGTACGCGTTTATGACTGTGCGTCAACTAAAAGTTGAGCTCCGTAAAAGGAACGCTGCAACTGCCGACAAACAGGCCGATTTGATTGAAAGGAAAACACTTAAAATATTTAAGGTTATGATTGTGTGTGAGCTTTTTTCCATAAGCCACGGACTAACATACCTATTTTTTGTTTTATAAATTACTTTTGTATGATCGAAACCAAAACTTTGGTGCTGACTGCGACATCCAAGACGACACCGCATGTCCACCTTCTGATACATTCAGAGACATAAATGCAGATACTCCTTTACCAATGATTAACAGACCGGTAATACAGGAATATTTTGAAAACTAAGTACCTATGTTGGTTGATTAAATCTTTAGAAGAATTTTTTACTACATAGATTAGTTAATATAGTATATTTTATGACACTTTTATTTTGATGACAATAATTTTATTTTATTAGATAATAATCTTGATTCTTGTATAGATATAGTACCCAGCCTAAAGGACGGCTTCTTTACTAATCTAATCCTCTTCTGTGAAATGCGCAGCAGATAATGGTGCAGTACTACTTGCCCTAAAGTTTTTAATACGTAACGCCAATTCCCATTGTTGTCTGCCATTACTTTCTTTAGGAAACAAATGTATTCTTCTGTTTTTACAAGTTAACCCACTACATTGTGGCATTTTGGACAAAATTACGAAAAATAGGAAAGCTAAACTTAGTAGATTGCAAAAATCCATACGATTTGACAGCTTATATATCAAAACAAGGTACAGTCGATTGTGCGCCATCTATCGTGATAAAAAGTTTGTTTTCCTCCCCATTATGAAACTATTAGGTATTACCTTAGAGCATTTAGGTTTAATGCTCTAAAGTATCATCAAATAGTATTATTGTACTATCAAATAGGGAGAAAATGCTATAAACTTAATTAAATTGAATTTCTTAATTGCATGAAAGTTGTGATTACAGAGAAATCTATCTATAATTCTGGAACTGCAAATTAGATGGCGCCTTTCTTATTACTGAAATTGTGCTTGTTCTAAGTAGATATGTCCCCCCTGAACTGGATCTTATCTTATATTTTTGATAGTAATTATAGTGATAAAAAGTATAGGTTTTTTAATGTTGCAACAAAAAAATATAGATAATAAATAGAAAAGTAGTAGATCTGTCTCTGTCTAGTCGCCCTCTATCGTCAGCAAACAGTATTTTTTATAATAATTTCCGCCATTACGTTCCGCCATTTTGCTTGGTCGTGGAGTGAACGTAAAATTTATTCTCATGTATTTTATCGTGCATAACTATTAGTTAGTTTAGAATTAGTGTTTCAATAAACACTAATGGCTTGCTTAAATACACTTAAGTTAGAAATCAAAACTTTAGAACAAGTGTTTCCAAAAAACCATGAACGGTTTCAGATAATGTCAGCCAGTGTCGACGAACTGACCTGCAGATTCGTTGGCAAAAATGGAAAGAAATATGAAATACATGCCAATATTACTGTAAGTACCATATTTACCTAATAAACGTATGTGACATAAAAAATAATGTGTTGGCTGTGGGGTGCACTTATTGATTATCTTTAGCTGGGACAAAGGGTCGTTGTTTATGAGGGCAGGGCTGTCAACAAAGGTTTACGGAAGTGAATTATTTACATTTCCCTGTTGCAACTACAATTTTGTCACGTTTCTGTGTAAATTATTTACAAAACATTGAAGTTTTAACCATAATCAATAGTTGCGCGTTAACGAGTTTGCGGATCATATGTTTGTTGAGCATACGGTGCCGTGTCGAATCGCTGTATCGATCATTTCTGGCGCAGAACGTCATTATCAAAGTGTTCGTGAATCATTACAGCTATTTTATGGTGAGAGTAACGTCTGTTGTTTGAATAACGGTATACAGGCTCGTTTTTGGGACAAAGGCTCTTAGTCATCCTCTCTACCTGCTTTTTGTCATATAGACATTTTGTTGGACCCATTACTGTTTTTTTTTCTGATGCAACAATGCAGGCTTGGATTGTGCTCAGTTGGACCATTCATCTATAACAGGTTATTAGTGTGCACTGAATGTCTTTAAACATTACTGTTTACTAGGATTTACATGTGTAGTATAAACATGTATTGTTTATGTAATAAACAACTATCAGTGATATAATACTAAATAGCGATTGCATTCTGTTATCATTAATTGGTATATAGTGTAACTTATTGTATAGTTGTGTATTGTTCCAATAAATACTGTATTGGTATTTGATAACATAATTACTTCACACTTCTATTTTATGTTCATCTGGGTCTAATGAAGACTTGATGTGCACATATAAAACCCTGAACATAACAATGCATTAACTTTTGTTTGTTTTTTGGAGCAGCAGCTATGAAATACTGACCTGAATAATGTACTCTAAACTTCACACAGTCCATAAAACAATACTTTTATGATGATTCGCTTTTTGAAAATAATTTGCTTTGCCATAACTGTATTTGCAATGTGTAACTGCTTGTTTTAACCATATTTTTCGGGTTTGAATGAATTATATTACAAGTCTGAAGAAATTGTGTTTTAGCTGTGAATTGCAGGATGTTAAAGACTATGTTCTGGTAATGCACTTTAAATAAAATATAAGTAAAAATCTTTTTAATAACAAGTATATATTGAACTAAAAAGTACTAAATAAAATTTATGTAGGTAAATATCGAACTTTAATATTTTCTTAAGACACCCCTGGAGCATGCGTAGTTCATACAAACAAAATACCAAAATAATTTGTAAATCAAACAAAGTATTTTTTCCATATCCGTATACCGTAATATCTAGGTTCCCAAAGAACATTGATTCAAACAGGAAATATGAGAAAAATAAGAAAAATATTAGAAAAATAAGTTTTCTATAGAAATTTTAAATTCCTCATATCTCGTCTTCAAATCAGTGTCCTTTCAAAATATATGTTTGGGAACCTAGATATTCTGTAATCCGATCGGAATAAATACACATTACCTTTAGAATAGGTTTAATTTACAAATTATTTTGGCATTTTGTTTGTATGAACTACACATGCATCGTGGGGCTCTTAAAAGCTGGAGGTGTGAATGTCCTTCTTACACTTAAAGATAAGACTCAAGCTTTTAAGAAAATATTAAAGTTCTATGTTTACGTAAGTTTTATTTAGTTATTGTTCAACAAAAAATTGTTTTGAAAAAGATTTTTACTTATATTTTATTTCTTCAACCTATTTATGTCAGCAATATAAATACTTATTACCAGTTTTTGAAAGCTCAATCAATACTCTCTACATTGAATCTGTTGTGATTTATTGAGTAGAATCCTGAACACATCTTAAAAGCTTTACTAAGAAATTAACTGAGAACTACATACATCTGTTTAAAAATAAACTAAATTGCACATTACACACAGCCGTGCATGTCTTATAGTAAATATTTTAAATAAATAATTTAATATAGTGTACTCCATTTTTGAAATGAAACACCACCTAAACAGGTTGCAGATCAATTCACTGCTGACAGTATCAAAGTAATGCAAGATAGCTTTCTACTTGTGCCAAGTAGTAACTATTGATATTTAACCTTTAGCTGCCGACCTGGTCTAAACGTAGCACTTACGCCGACGTGACGACTGAGAGACGTCAAACTTTAAGTACTGAAATAAAATGTGTATTTGCATGCTACATTTTTCTATTTTATACATTAAAAAGATTGGTGTTTGAGGTAACAAACTGAAGAATTAAAAAAAAATACACGCTATTTTTCAGGTAAAATCAACATTTATTCGAGAGATCACAATTATTTGGCACTAAATTTTAAGGACTTACTTCACTCTCGTTTTTCTCTAAAATTAAGTAATTAACAACAAATGAACTTAAAATATGTTATCTTCTATAAACTATTATCAAAATAAAACATAAATCTTACTTCTTAGTTAAAAAATAAAAATAATGACAGCCCTCGAATATTTGGTACATTCACTACATACGTTTGCAGTCAATGCATATTTGTAGGCAGCAAGTAAGGCACATTGGTTTCTTGCATTCGCAGCAACAGTACTTCGTTCGCCTTTTCCACCGACTGGTTCAGATTGCACATGTCTTTCTAACACCTGAATCTGGATTCTGATGTTTTTGGTGGTGGAGACTCGGGCATATCGGCGGGTCCAATAACTCGCTCGATACTTAGCCGCAATTCTCTTGGGATCCTATCATTGTAGACGCGTAATTTCATTTCCGGGAGGACTAATTCACGTGCCAGCAGGACTAAAAATCGGCCACGACTGATGTCGCCCTTGTTTGTGCACTTGTTGTACAATACATAAGTATTAACACCGCTCATATCTATCAACCTGTAAAACAAAGTCATAGGCCAACGTCGAGTTCTTTTCCGTGGTAAACTTCCTCAACATGGAGATACGCGACCTCAACATCATCATCATCGGATGGTCCGGATTCCGTGTTGTGATCGCTCTCTAAAATAAAAATAGGATCGCCTACATCGTCGTCAAAATCACTACAGTTGTCTTCACTCTCGTTTATGAGATTTTCACATATCTCTTTATCTTCTAAACGCCTATTCTGTTTTCGCAGTTTCGGAGGCTTTCGGGAACTGAACCATCATCATTTGCAGGTTTTTTCCGCTCACTAGACGTGATGTTTCTCCTTTTAGGCATTCTGCAATTAAAAGTATAATCTTAAAGCCGATGTGACGTCAATCAGACACTATAAGCTACCACACATGAATACCGAGGTGACGACCAAGAGACGTACGAAATTTAGTACATAAACACCGTACTTACGTCTGTGAGACGTCGATCGCTTCAATACGGAGACGTATGCATTCGCCGCGGGCGCAGCGTCGACCGATGGCTTGCGACGCGGAGGGAGAAAGGTAGCGGGAAGGGTGACGCTGAAGGTGGCGTGATTTTAGAAATACTTCAAAATTAAAAATTATTACGTCTGTGAGACGTATAGGTCGGTAGTTAAAGGTTAAGTAAGCTGCAAGTGGAGTGTTAGGTTGATTGCATACATAGGCAATTTTAATTGATCTTTAGTCATGTGAATTATGTATGAGTGCCCTGTAAAAGCTGCTTAAGTTGTTGTAGGTCAATAATTAAAAAAAAGTCTTTTTATAATCTTTCTTCAGAAAATATGTCTGTTCAGTATTCTTTTCAGTTAAATTACCAAACTGCTTCTGATAAATAAGACATGATAAATTAGAAAGTTATAAGTTTTGTCATCCCACAATGTAGAAATAGGTTTTACAATATGGATCAATTTATGTGTAGCTAGTTTTTAGATTTAAGCAAGAGAAAAAAATTGGAAATTGGTCACGCTCACGCCTTGTTTTCCGAAGGGTTAGGCAGAGGTGTGCCTATAGAACACCCACATTTCGCCAGTTATGTTTAAGTCCCATGTAAAAGGGGGCGAGCCTATTGCCTCTGAGAAATTCCAGATGGAAAACTTAATAACACAGGAATCAAACCCAGGAACTCATGCTCAGCAGTAATTAGTACTTGCAACCGCTAGACCAGTGAGGCAGCTAGTTTTTGTTTTACAAATATTTTAAATTTTATACTGTGATGGTGTAATTATAGGAGTCTACATATAAAATTATGCTGCAGTTGTAACATTACTAGAGTTTTATTATAGGTATTAAATAAAAATTTAATTAATTTTATTCTTGCTCAAAATTTCGTTGTAGATTATCTCCAAACATTAACTTATGATAGTACTGAGGATTTTGTGCTGGGTAATTTACAGTGATATTTAATTATAAATATTTACATACACACTCACACACTACACTTACACACGTATGCGTGCCGTGTCCAGGAGTACTGCTTTCTGAATCAAGCCCTTGACGCAGCCGCGCAATGAGAGCCTCCTGAGGTGTCGAGGCTTTCCGCTATTAGGCCATTATCCGTAACAATTATCGGTACAATCATTGCAGAATCTACGTACCACATGTCGACAACCTCGTGAGCTAAGTCAAGATACTTGATTTTTTATCTTTCTCAGCTTTCACGAGATTCTCGTCATGGGGGACAGCGATATCAACAATTATTGCACGGCGCTCTCGTCGATCTATCACCACAATATCGGGCTTATTGGCTACAGTAGTCCTGTCAGTGATGATAGATCGATCCCAGTACAATGTGGCCTGACCATTCTCGAGAACTGGGTTGGGCACATACCTGTAGTATGGTACTTCGGACTCTACGAGGTTGTATTGCAAGGCAAGTTGCTGATGGATAATCCTAGCCACTAGATTGTGTCTGTGCAAATACTCGCCGTTAGGAAGACGAGAACAACCGGAAACAATATGTCGGATTGACTCACCGGGACGGTGGCATGCCCGACAGATGTCAACCGTACCATCCTTGACAATATATTTCCGATAGTTCTTAGATAACTTCATCCATAATCGCACAGACAAAGCCTTCGGTTTCCCCGAAGAGGTCACCGAAACGCAGCCAGGATAACACAGACGCCACAAAATCGATATCAGGTCCATGGAGGGCCCGGAAAAAGCGGCCGTGAAGCTCTTTGCCTTGCCATACTTCCTTGCGATCGTTAATATCAAGTACTGCAGGTTTGCGCCAGTTCTCTTTCGCCAGGGTGAACGGGGTGAGGTTCTTGTCCACCGCAACCACATATCGTTGCATTCCCAAGTCGACTTTTAGGAAATATTCCCTGAGACCGCATACCTCGCGATTGTGGAGGGACTTAGTGTACGGCCCGAGTGAAAAAGCGTCCGGCTGGGCGTTCCGCGTTGCGTGCAAGCGGCGAATAGCGTTCACAGAGCTCCGCTCGGCCGTCACTCAGGACACTCGCGAGCGTTTGCATGTGTTTGCCCCGCCGGACGCTCGAGTTGAGCGTGCACTCAGGCCGTACACTTGGCGTTCTTTATAGAAATAATAATTCTGTTTTCCACCATTCATTGTTAAAACTTTTCCAAATTACTCAAAATGCCTTTAAGTTGCTATGGAGAATTACTGACTGCTAAGTTACAGGAACTTACACATAGTTTAGGAGTATTTAAATATTGATCCTTGTATTAAGCCTTTTATGTGTTAGTCTTGGTGGATAATGTTAAGGGCTTTTGGTGAAATAAAGAATATATTTATTTATTGAACCCTAGTAAGCTATTACCTAACCCTAGTACTGTAACATTGCCACACCCAACCAGTGCAGTCTTCCCTTATGATAACTGTCTATCAATCGGAATGGGATAAGGAAAAAAAAGTCAACAATTACGAATAACTATATTTATTTTTCCTCATGTGTTAATTACTAATTTTATCTAACCTGTACATAGCCACGTAGACAGGTCTGCGACTTGCCTCATTTAATAACGGGCAGAAAAGGAGATGCAACATATTCTGCAAAGGGGCTTCACATCCGTATCATTGGTATTGCGGCGCCCAACTAGTGCAGTTTTCCTTTTGTCATCAATTTTATTACAAATAACTATAATTTCTTCTTCCTCTTCAATGTCAATGACTCGGTCCGACCAATCCATTATCATTCTGGACAGATCTGTCACTTGCCTTATTTAAAACCTGTAGGGTTGTAGGTAGACAACTACCTGCAACCCTGGCGGGCAAGAAAGAAGATGCAATATATGCTGTGAAAGAGCTCCACCATTGTACCCATAGTGTTAGCAATATTATATAGGAGTGAGCTGTGTTACAATTGCGGTGTACAATAAAGGTTAAATCTATCAATCAACATTGCTATAAACATATTATTTTGCTTACCAGGAGACATACCCCAACACACCGCCTGTATGGTTTGCTGACAGCGAGGATCCCATAGTTACAAATGCTGTCCAGATCCTGACCAATACACAAGGCAGAGATAACCATGTTATAAACCAGGTAAGGATATAAAATGTATGTTACCTACTGTGCTACAATTTTTATATGACAATAAGGTTAAATGTTAGATACCATGATATAATTTTTAGGGTTCCATACCTCAAAAGGAAAAACGGATCCCATATAGGATCACTTGTTCTGTCTGTCTGTCTGTCTGTCCGTCTGTCACGGCCAATTTGCTCAGAATCTAATGGACTGATTAAGTTGAAATTTGGTACACATATGAATTTCTGTGACTCAAACACGGATGTGTAACGTAAATAATAATAATATCCTGGGACATTTCACACACGGTCATCTGATCACAATCTAAGCAGAGATGGAAACCAGATAACATATACTACATACACTACTTTTTTTTGTAAATACATACTTATATAGTTAATTACACACAGACTCAGGACAAACAGACATGTTCATGCACACAAATGTTTGTCCTGAGTGGGAATCAAACCCAAATAAATGAATTTTGAATATGGGGGCAAATAAAAAAAATAGCTTTGAAAACTGTACCGTGTGACATATCAAATGAAAGGGCTTACTAAAATATTTTTTTAAAATAATGTTAGAATAATTTGTTTTAAAGTTATTTAAGAAAATAGCCGAAAATTGACCATTCCGCTCTTATCTCCGAAACTACTGAGCCTAAAATAAAAAAAAAAAAATAATACAGAAAATAGTTCTATACCTATAGATTACAGGAAAACATAAGAAGTCTATGGTCTTAAAATAACATGGTAAAGGTAAATCTATAATATTGTGCGTACAAACTTACATTTGCAGTTGAAAAACATGTTCTCCCATACATTCCGTATGGGAGGACTCGTTTTCAACTATCATCACAACATCTACGGAACCCTTCATTGTGCGTGGTCCGACACGCACTTGGCCGGTTTTTTTATTGTGTAGTGTGTATATGCATATACATCTATGAAGTAGCTAAATTTGTTTAAAAACCACAGCCATCTTTTCACCACCAACGACAATATCATAGGTTGGGAAAAAAGTTTCTTCGCATTTTTTAAGAAAATTCAAAACATTTTTTAATATAGTTTATTTACATTTAACTAAAGTATGTAGGTACCATTTTGTTCGATAACTTTTTGCCATCTTGTAGGTAGGGACATGATCCCATTGCTATAGAAATTTTGGGACTTCTGGTCAAAATACCGCGACAAGTGGTTTTGGCAGTCCTCTCGTGATGTTAACCTGACACTGCCTAAAGAATTCTGAAGAGACCGAAACAGGTGGAAATCTTAAGGTGCAAGGTCAGGACTATACGGCGGATGCATTAACACCGCCCAGCCAGTCTCTTAATTTTTGCTGAGTGGCTAAAGATGTGTGAGGTCTAGCGTTATCATGATGAAAAACCACACCCCTTCTGTTGATTAATAATAATAATAATAATAATAATGCTTTATTTCGGACAACATAAGATCCCTTGTGTTAGTAAATGGCTTATTAACTAATGTTAGTAAAGTAATAATAATAAAATTAATTCCGGCCGCTTTCTCTCAACTTCTTGCTTTAATCTCATCAGTTGTTCGCAGTAGAGTTCAGAACCGATGGTCCTGCCTAGTGGTAACAGCTTATAATGAATAATGCCCTTCCAATCCCACCACACACACAGCATCATCTTGTTGCGAGTTAACCCGGGTTTCGCCACAGTCTGTGAAGCCTGACCGGCCTTAGACCACGACCTTTTTCGCACGTTCTTGTCATACGTGATCCACTTTTCATCACCAGTTATCAGCTTCTTCAAAAATGGTTCGGTTTCATTACGTCGTAATAAAGAATCACAAATGAGTACACGGTTCATTAGGTTTCTTTCAGTGAGCTCGTGAGGTACCCAAATGTCGAGCTTCTTTGTGTACCCAGTTTTTTTTTCAAATGCGCCAAAACTGTTTTGTGGTCAATTTCCAGTTCTTCAGCGTCGTAACTACTGATATGCCGATCTTGCTCCACTTTTTCAAAAATGGCATCCATTTTATCCGTAATAGGGCGACCAGAGCGACGTGCATC
Organism: Dicycla oo; assembly: GCA_948252095.1. Taxonomy (NCBI): domain Eukaryota; kingdom Metazoa; phylum Arthropoda; class Insecta; order Lepidoptera; family Noctuidae; genus Dicycla; species Dicycla oo. Next base: position 20,231,034 of record OX411726.1, on the reverse strand, counting down.
TTTGACATCAAAATTTCCGGATTGAAAACGCTTAAACCAAATTTGTGCTACTCTCACAGAGACTACACTAGGTCCACAAACATCGCAAATTTTTTTCGCGGCTTGCGTTGCATTTTTACCTTTTTTGTAGTAAAATTTTAAAATGTATCGAATATCTTCATTAGATTCACTCATCTTGACGGTACGAAAAACAAATGAAAATCACACATTTTCCTAATTTGAATTTGGAATTATGTTCTTTAAAATTTAAACTTTCAATGATACCAAAACCAGCCAGATACAAATACTATAGCCAAAGAGATTTTATTACAAGTTCATACATACTATAATGCGAAAAGACTTTTTCCCCAACCTAATATTTAAACGTAAAATTAACCACCTGACCTTAACAATGCCTGTGCCTAAGCAATAACTCTTCAGAAAGAACTGTGCCTGTATGGCACCTCTAATATATAACTCTTTGCCCGAAGGAATGACTGACCTGCCATATAAAAGGTTCTGTTGTGCCTTGCAAACATGGTTAATCCAGTAGAGTTTCTACACTGTTAAAGATTTTTTGAATACAAGTGAATACAAGTTTTGAAAACAACAAAAGTACATGTTGATTTGGTGTCCACTAAGATACTGGTTCTTTCCTCTTATTTCCTGTGACTTGGTCTTTAACAATAATATTTCAATAATTTAAGTAATGGAAATCAATGTAATTCAAATAATTCTAAGAATTGTAATTTCATTCAAATAATTGCTGTAAATTAACTATAATTTTGCATGCCCGTAATGAGAGTGAAATATGTCCTGCGCCATAATTTAATATGTTGTGTACCGACCATATTTCAGGCAAATAAATGATTTATGATTATATATACTCAAATCTGGACAACTATGCTACTATACAGTGACATACAGTAGGCTAATTTTTGTACACTATCAAGCTGTCAATACACAAGATAGACTTCCAGTGCTTACTTCGTTTTTGAGATAGGCCATGTTTAATTGAGAAATGTAGTTTCCTCCCTACAGTTTCAATATATTAAACTCCGATTTTGCTATGTTCTTGACGGATTCATCCGCCTTTCCTTCAATTTATTCGGCAGCATCTTCCATTTATAATCTTTATAAGCCGTCATTGTAGTATTCATCTTGAAACAAATAATAATAATAATTCAGGATTGGTTTACTGCTTCAAAATGTTTTCCTTAATTAGGTATATCTCTTGAATTCATCATCATCATTTCAGCCGAAAGACGTCCACTGCTGGACATGGCATTCCCCAAGCACCGCCACTTCGACCGGTTCTGTGCTTCCCGCATCCAGCGGATTCCTGCGGCCTTCACAGGGTCATCGGTCCACCTTGTGGGAAGCCTTCCAATGTTACGTCTTCCAGTACGCGGTCGCCACTACAGAACCTTTCGGCTCCATCGGCCAACTATTCTGCGAGCAATGTGCCCTGCCCACTGCCATTTAAGTTTGGCAATTCTTCGCGCTATGTCGGTTATCTTAGTTCTCCTGCGGATCTCTTCATTTCTGATTCGATCACGTAGGGAAACTCCAAGCATAGCCCTCTCCATTACCTTTTGGGTGACTTAGCCTTCTAATAAGGCCTATTGTGAGCGACCCATGTAACTTACATGGGCATTTGTCATGACCTTTGTATTGTCCATGTTCATTTTAAGACCCACTCTTTCGGAAGCTCAACGGAGGTCGAATCTCTTGAATTATAATTAACCACGACATTAGTCATGGTTTTACAGAAATTGTAAGTTCCTGTTATATTAAAACTCACGTTGTGCTGGTGTGACACATGGTCATTCCCCTGATCATTAAGGAAATTATAATAAAACAATATTACGTAGTATTAATAAAATAATAAGTCATACTCCCAAAATAAGAAAGGATTTTGTAGTGGCAGATTAAGAGGTCAATAACTTGATACAAGGCTTTGTATTGAATAGCACTAAGGACATCCAAGCTCTTCATGATTTTAATGTATTTTATTTTCAAAAATTATAAAATATATCGCACACCTAGATAAAGAGTAGCACAACTCAAAATAATCCAAAATCGAGTTATTGCGATTATCGGACTCTGCGTCGAAAACTACATTGACTGATTGACTTCAAAGACACCTGGGTACCAATCTCCATTAATGAATTACAACATCATACAAAAATATTTTAAATTGATCAAATAGAAAACGAGTAAAACGTTTTTTGCTGTTCCTGAAAAAAGAGGTACCTATTTTGAGTTGTGCTACTTTTGATCTAGGTGTGCGATATGCAGAGTGAAAATTCTGAAAAGGAATGGATTAGTGGTCAGTTCATTCTATATCAAGAACTGTAAATAATAAAGAAGGTACTGCCAACAGAATAGAATACTCTTTATTATGTATAGTGTCAAATAACACGTTTCTTGTATGGGGAGGAACCCCTTTAACTTTTAACTTTATTTTATTTTCATTATTTGTTGTTATAGCGGCAATACAAATACAGAATCTGTGAAAATTTCAACTGTCTACCTATTACGGTTCATGAGACACAGCCCGCACGCACGGACGGACAGCGGAGGCTTAGTAATAGGGTTGTGGTTTGACACCCTTCGGGTAAGGAACCCTAAAAAGGCACTGTCCCCATTTTCTCTAGAATTTCCAACTAATGAAATCTATTAAATATTTTGATAAAACTAATTACATCGAAGTTAACACAGCTTTACTTGCTGCTTACTTCTGCTAAACTGAGATACAAAAGTAATTAAGTATATTAACTATACATATTGTGTCTACATAGATTTTGACCTAAATTAAATAGAAAATTACCTATGACAAAATGTTATGGTGTTTTAAATAAAGTAGGCGAATGAAATATGAAAAGAAAATGTTTTAGCAATTACTCTACATTCAATTCAATTTACACTAAAACAAATTGAATACAAAACCTAATCAATTAAAATAACGTACAAAAATTCGGTATTTTGCTAAAAACTTGCAGTTTTATATATGCACCTACCTACATAAAGATTATTATTTGAGCACGAACTCGAGTTCATTGAACTCTGTCTGTACAAAAATAAGTGCCTACCTACACAATGTGCAAATTGAACATGCCATTAACTATTTTAAAATTTTCTGACACGTGCGAAGTCCTAAATAGTTATACACGTGCTAAACAGTGTTAACAATACAATTTTAAGGTAAATAGAAAAAAAGTTTTAAATCAAGGGCGAGGTCGTTTTTATGAAGGTGAGTTTCGGTAACATAGGAAGTGATCATTTGCCTTTTAAAACCTCGACATTATTTTTTTAGCAGAAAAGCAAAAAGTATGATTTTAGCAAATTAATTTTATATGTAGGTGAAGGTGATCTTTTGTATTTCTACGGATTACAGTGAATAATGTGGTAATCAATAGTGTCAGCATGAGAAATGTGTTGTTTATTTATACATGAGTCAAAATAATTTTTATGGTGTAAATCGACAGAAAACAAAAGAGGACTTCTCTCGATACTCGTAATAACCGTAATAATTAATATAAGTTTAGTCAGTAAGGGGCGTTCATTAATTATGTGAGGCGATTTTAGAGATTTTTCGACCCCGTTTGGTGAGATGTGGTGAGATTTGGCTCGACTCCCTCCCTCATCTCATGTGAGATTTTTCAAAATGAATTGTTTTATTGTAAATACATACGTTAATCTGTGCTTGATTGCGTTGGATTTATTTAAATAAACTTTTTAATTTATTTATTTAAAATAATTTGCTTAATTATGTTTATTTAAATAAAAACAAGATAATTGCTGAGATCTCCTCTCCCCCACGTGAGATTGGCTGAGATTTGACTCAACCCCTTTATGAACTCCCCCTAAGGAGTACATTGCTATATGGATCTTTTGGCGCATGGCGTATAATAATAATAAGTATAATTATAATAACCTGGGACATTTTCACACACGGTCATCTGGTCCCAAACTAAGCAGAGCTTGTACTATGGAAACCAGATAACTGATATACTACATATACTACTTTTTTTTTTTTTTGTTAATACATACTTATATAGATAATTACACCCAGACTCAGGACAAACAGACATGTTCATGCACACAAATGTTTGTCCTGGATGGGAATCGAACCCACGACCAGCGACATGATAGGCGGTATCTTAACCAACCACGCCAACTGGCCTGTCAAGTATGGCGTATGGTTACTTTCGATTCATTTGCCACGCGCTAAAATAACCTAGTAGCGCTATGGCTGTGTTCACTGCCCCAAGGTGCGCCTGACGTACATTTAGGAATAACCGCTTGTGATTTAACTGCATCATCAAACAGCACAAAGTGTTATTTCCAATTTATAGAGCCCATTATTTTGAACCGCCTATCTACAAACAATGATTTTAGCAGACACATTGGCTTTAACACAATTGTATCTTGTTTCTAGGTCGGTATACTGTTGAGAGAACTATGCAAGCTACATGGCGTACCAGAACCACCAGATCTGGATTCATTGTCTCTTCCAGTGCACCCAGCGCCACAGCAGAGGTTTGTACCAAAAATTACTATGCTTATTGATCTCTTCCTCCAAGCTCCAGTAAACTAATCGGGCAGGTAATCTTCTTATTAAGAGCCAATACTACCTCAAATGGTGGGGGCTATGCTTGGAGTTTCCCAACATGATCGAATCAGAAATGAAAAGAACCGCAGGAGAACCAAGGTAACCTACCTCTTAGCATGAGCCTCCGTTGTGTCGAAAATAGTGCAGCATTAATTTTGAAATAAATATATGGTAAAGTTGAGGATTAATGTTAAGTACTATGTTTGACGAAAACAGGATTCCATAACATTTTCTCTAAAAAAAAATTCGAAAGTTAGCTATTCAAAAATACTTCAAATTAGATCATGAAACTTTGCATACTAACTGAACTAACTATAAGCAGGTCTTATTTTTTTTTAATTACCATAAAGGCTTTCGTGCAATCATGTGTAAGAGAGCTGCGTCTCTGTGGCAGCGCGTGCGAGGCAGTAGCAATAGCATCCTGCAAATGTATGCCGCGAGGCCGGATTGCCCATTCCAAAATACGTGGAATGCGCATTGTAATAAATTGGAATATAGGTTCAATTGTTTCATTGGACCTAGTTATGCAGAAAGCAGCCATATGGCACTTTTTTCCAAAAATTAGTTATAAACACAGTCATACTAACTTCGACATACAAGATTATTTGCAAAACCAGCCATGCCGATATCTCTATTTATCATGGAGATACGAGCCGTCAGATACACATATAATGCAACCCTTGACTTATATTCTTATTATTACTTTGCTTTGTTTTAATGTGTGTTTAGTGCTACTAACATTAGTCTGTAAGTTGCTACTAACATAGTATGTAATTACATAACATTGACTTATAATCCTTTTGGGCACAAAGCTTAGAAATTCTGTTCCATTTTTAAGTTTCTTTAGAGTAGAGTCTAGTCTGGCTTAGAATTTCTGTTCCATTTTTGAGTGTTTTTAGAATCAAGCGTATTTGGAAAATTAAAAATAGACCAGGCAAATGTTCCTTACATCGATCGGTTCTGGGCACAGTGCGGCACTGTGCTGGCTAAATAATTAACTGCAGCCATCGACAATCTATATCAACGTCGTTTTGCATATCAAATGTAGGTAATCATCGACTACACTCTATACCGAGAGTGTTTAATACATTAGGCGCGGTAGACGCACATGCGCGTTTTCATAACTTTCTTCGAGTGCGGCGCGCCGCACATGTGCGTTCGTTGTGCATCTCTATTGTTTCGAAAACATCGTAAAAAATGGGTCGGTAAGGGTGTAGCATAAAGAAGCGTTTGCATAAAGAATTAAGCAGATAATGTGTTAATTTCCTGTTTCTTAGGCTGCAGTGTCCTAATAAACGTCATTAGCCGTATTCAGCGCATTGTACGCTGCGTAGAAATTTTTGCATCGACAAAAACCAGTCCTTTCCAAATTTTGAAACAATTTTTCTTGGAAATGTTTTGTGACGTTTTCCGTCTTTCTATTGTTTTACGAGAACAAAGGACCATAGGAGCAGGGTTTCTTCAAGGAATATGTCTTAGGATAATTTGGTAATTTGAATTTTCGCGAAAACCCTAGAGATATTGCGAAAACACGGATAATTAGACAATGGTGAAAATATTTCTTAATCTTACTGGAAAAAGAAATTCAATTGGAATTGGAATTTGAATTGGCTAGATTTTTGATTACTGATCTAATCTTATTCTCATTGGTTCCTGGTTTTACCCTGTGAGCTTTGAAGTATTATATCAGAGTTATGAAGAGTTAAAAATAAACACGAAAACAACAACAACTTTTCCCAAGGAACCATATTGTGTTGGAACTTAGAAATATTTTGGCCTTTTCACTCAAAGTGGTTATCAGCTGATCGGGTTATTTGTATAGTTTTTTTTTCGTTTCTGACATTATAGTTCCTTGGACAAAGTTGTTCTATTTCATGAACTGAGTAACTGTTTTAAAGGCATCACGCTATTTATCGTGTTTTGTAGAATCGTTATTTTTCTATTAGAAAAATTGCGTGAATGATAGATATTTAAAACGTCAACCAATCAGAGGAGTTCTCGTTTTGGGCGCTGCGGCTTTCATTTCACAAAATTCGCGACTCGCGACTCGTGTTTTTGCAAAAACCCTATCTTTTTCCAGTAGGATTGAGAAATGTTTTCACCATTGTCTAATTATCCGTGTTTTCGCAATATCCCCAGGTTCACAAAAATTCGAATTATCAAATAATCCTACGACATATACAAAAAGTAAAGTGTAAAGTCGTCCGTTTTCGTCGATAGTAGGTACATACTTGTATGTGGTATTTTTAAACGCTCACTTCATCTAGTAAAATCAATATGAACTTTTCGCTGACACCGATAGAGTTTATAGGAGACTACAGACTTAAGTTATAATGCTGTTTGAAACCTAAGAACACCGTCCTAATTTCTTACTGCTAACGTATTATGGAGATGGCGGGACGAACTCGACTTTTTTCACACCACCAGCTGTTTGTGACCAATCAGTCACAAACAGCAGAATGTAAGTGGAAGGAGGGCAGGGAAGCTTTGGCCCTGCAGTGGTACACAAACGGCTAATAATAATACTAATGTCCATAGTTAAACGAAAAAGATCCAACCCACATTACACCTAATGTGGGTTGGATCATTTTCGTTTAACTATGGACTAAGGACCAATAAGGGTACCTTTCCTCAAACTAAAATAATACCACTTACAAAATCTACACTTACTATCTAAACGTAAATATCTACACGTACATTATATGATGAACTGTGAAAGGTTTTAAAATTAAATATACCTAATTTCCTCAACCAGAGACTGAAATTAACTTTGTCGACTACGAAAAGATACAATCAAGGCCACATCACAGAGTAAATAATAGTACTAACGTACAACATTGCGATGTTTGCTGAAATTGCGTGGAGCTTAGTCATCTTGAATGCCTTGCAAGATTATCACTAATTTCATATTGATTATTTTTATAACACTCATGTGCAATACATTCAAGGCTTTTAGATTTGCAAGCGACAGCAAAATACCCCTAGTTATCACTAATTGTGTCGGTCCTAATCCTAATCCAAAAGGACGAAAAATGCATTAGGTTTCATGCAATAATTAACACATTATCTGCTTAATTCTTAGCGAAATGTATGCAAACGCTTCTTTATGCTACACTAATCCTGTGTGGCAAACGCTCGGGTGCGTGCAAAAATATCTTGTGTGTAGACACCCTTACCGACCCTTATTTTACGAAGTTTTCGAAACAATAGAGATGCACAACGAACGCACAGGTGCGGCGCGCCGCACTGAAGAAAGTTATGTAAATGGTTAGGACGCGCATACGCGCCGTCAAGCACCTGGTGAACGTCCGAAAACGCGCATGCGCGTCGGCCGCGCCTAATGAATTAAAAGACGTGACAGCCACCAACCTCACTAGCCCTGACCAGGAGGCCTGCGTCCCAGCAGTGGGAACATGGGAGTACACGAACATGCCATGCTTATGCTTGTACACTAGAAAGTATTACCACCACCTCTTAAAGCAGTATTATTTTACTTCAGTGTGAGAAAGAGATGGTGCTATACAGGACGTCTCTCTCCCACACTGAAGTTTAAAATAATAGTGCTTTAAGACGTGGTCTCAGTTCTCGAAATTTTTAATGAGCCTAAGGTAGTATAAAATAGCGAGGTCACAAACGCCAGATCTAATTGATTGATTGACCATCCAAACACACCTGTTATAGTCAGGGTGGCTACATAATTATTTATTATTTTTAGGGCTCCGTACCAAAATGGTAAAAAGGAACCCTTATGGTGCGACTCAGTCTGTCTGTTTGTCTGTCTGTCCGTCTGTCACAGCTGGGTATTTCAAGAACTACTAATGATATCAACTTGAATTTTGGAATAGTTTTAGATGACGTTTGCCCAACTATTTTCCAAATAAGAAAGAAATAAAAATTTACATTTTTTTTTTGCAACAGGGACTGAAAGGGGCTCTTAAAAATTCGAAGTGGGGCTACTAGGAAATGTGGGGTATTATATGAAAGAACGCTATTTGCACATTCGCAAACATTTTTTGAAAAATGTAAAAAAAAGGAATACTCCCCTTTATGTCCTAAGTTTGCATAGAGTCTGAAATTATTCTATGTGACAGAAGTTTATGTAAAGATTACAGGAAAATAAAACGACGTCTCTAAATAGCACACTTATAGCGCACATATACAGAGTTGTTTTGACAGAAAGGCATTCAATTAGTCTACGAATACTATACGTGTTTAGTATTAATTCGATACGGTACAAAAATAAAAAGCACCAAAAATGAGTTTTTTTTTTCAAACAAACTAAATAGCTTACAAATCAGAGTAAAACGCAACCACCCTTTAAATAAATTTAACTGACCTTAGATACCACCTAGGTAACAGAGCGGCAACGTCGCCAGGCATACAATGACTGCTTGAGCTGTCGACTGCTCTCGCGCAGTTACCTCCGCCCGCACTCTTCATTCCACATCGCGCGCGCTTCTCGTCCGCACGCTTGTCTCTTGTGCAAAATGGACGACGTAGATTGTGACGTGCTAATCAGTGCAAATAAATCGCAAGAACTTAATTGGAATTATTCATGTTGCTACTGATTTGAATGACGAGCAGTTGGTATCAACTGCGCCAGCAGTTATCAATGGCAGCTTCAAGCTGTTGCCTATGACTGCGAGAGCGGTCCGTGTATGTTGATCAATGGCTAACTGCTGGTGCAGTCCGTATATGGCGGCCTTTAGGCCTCCACTCGCGCTGACTTTTATGTTAGGTAAGTAGGTAAGGGTGCGCGTACTTCACGCGCACAACATCATTCACAATAAAAACACTATATTTTTACATTCTCGATGTGTCCTCCAATCCCATTAATGCACAAATTATACCGACGGTGAATGTATTCAGTGTATTCTGATGCCGTGTAAGTTACACGAGGCATTGTTGAACACTTCAATTACACACACACACACACACACAACCAAAGTTTAATTACGTGTCATATCACAATAAAAAACAGTCAATCACAAAAAAAATAACGAACACTAAATAATAATAATCCCAAGTTACGGTCCTGTCACAATAAAGCGCGCGAGTTAAACAAAACACGTTCCGAAAGGATAGCATCGGCGCACTGAACAAAATATTTTTTAGAGGCCCACCGATGGCAGGGATCTAGGATGCAATAGCAACACACTGACCTATTTCTTTTTGTATACATTTGTTTGCAAAACTCGTCAAAATGTAGAGAACTGCTGAAGTTTTTTTTTTCGCGATTTCATGTTCGGTCCTATAGTAAGTCGTTCAAAACGATGGTCTCATAAATATCCTAGAGTTATGGCATATAAAAAAAATACGTGTATAGATAGCAGTAGTCCTGCACCATTTAATTATTATCATTAAATTATTAAATTATTATCATTAAATTATTAAATTATTATCATTAAATTAGTGAAATATGGGTTTACTAAACACATTTGCCTACCCCGGGGAATACAGGCTTAAAGATATGGAATGCATAGAGAATAATATATTTCTTTTTAGGGTTCCAAGTGTAACGTCAAACGGCGCCGAGTCGGGAACAGAGGAGGATGAAGAGATGGCAGCGGAGGAAGACGAATCTGAAGGGGAAGACGACTTGCCACTAGAAATGGTCGACGATGCAGGACGTAGCAACAAAGTACGTGGCATTTTTTGGTTTATCACTCGTCATTCTTATGGGTTAACTTAATACTCAATCATTTATTGCATTCTACAATGTGTACTGAGGATCATTTTGGATCCTGTCGGGCACTGCAAAATAGTAGGGGAGAGGAAACTTTAAAACTTAATTTATCTATTCTTAAGTATATCCAATGTTATTAGGTTTTTTTTTTTTTTAATAATATGCATGAATTTTCAAATTAATGTAATTTCTGTACCTTGTTGTGTCCTTCAATATCGTTCGACATTCGCGTTTCCAGGAATCATGCGTGTGTATGGGTGTAACCAGACCACGGTCCAAAATATGGCAGCGCGTGTATTTGTCATAAGCAGGGGTAGCGGAATAGGTAGAGTATAAATACTTAAACTTCGAGGAAAGAAGTAACAAGAGTGGATAATACCTCGATTAAGGCTCGGGATTTTAGAAATTGCGAATTATTTTACTGCACGTTGAATACATTCGTAACAAATTAATTATTTATAATAAAAAATTCGCATTTTCTAAAATTCCAGGATTCCAGGATTTTATAGCGGGTATTATCCACTTTTGTTACTTGCTTCCTCTTCATGTATTTATCAGGGGCGACGGGTTCAAATAACCCCATTCTTACCGGCTTCCCTTCGGAACAACGATCTACTTGAGTTAACTATTACTAAATAATACAATACATAGTCACATTACAGGTATTTAATACATCTTAACCTAAAAAAAAACATTACAAGAACGCGTAACTTTATTTTATTATCCTAAATCGCGAACGCAGTTTACCTATATTTTTTCGACACTAGCGCTAATAAGCCACATGCGGTGTGTCAGAATACAGTATTGATCGTAGTAGATACCACGCTACTTCGGGCAGGCACAGTTCGGTGGCAATCGGGGGTTTTAAAACACCGCTCTTTACGGTGCGAGGCAAAACATTTAAAACATCATTCTGTCTCTGTCATCTTCAAAGGCTTGACAGAAACAGACCGATGTTTTAAATTAGTGCTAAACGCATTTAGTGATTTAATAACTGGATTGGCCATCAATAGGTTAACCGAGAAAGAAGAAGAATAATAATAAGTCTATGACTGGAGGTTTCCATAGATGTCATCCTTTTCCTCCTTTTGCAAACAAGGCTTTGCATTCTACATTGCACACAATAAGTACATTGTTAGTTTAAATGTAGGAAGCGATAAAGATTTTCTGATGATACCCATCTTTATGGACAGCAGCATTACTAAATGACAGGATATTGTAATCATAATCACCGCACTTAGCAGATAGACCTTTAAAGGCAGTAAAACAATTATCGGCCAGTATACACTCACAACCATGCACAGTCAATGTGCTGCCATGACTATCCATCATAATGTCTTTGTCGCCTATTAGGAAACCTGCAGGTCTATCAAGAGAAGGTATAGATAATATACAGGGTTATTGGTAAAACACCAACAACCTCTTAAGGGGTCATTGTACTCATCATTATGAACAACTTTTACTATGCGACCAAACCTGAAATCGCAAAAGAAAAATCAGCTGTTCAGTACATTTATGTTAGCATAATTCGTCAATATGTACTGAACAGCTGATTTTTTTTCACGATTTCAGGTTTGGTCCCATAGTAAAAGTTGTTCATAATGATGAGTACAATGACCCCTTAAGAGGTTGTTGGTGTTTTACCAATAACCCTGTAGATATACAATGTGGAGCCGAAAGGTGTGGTGAACATTAAGGACTTTAATTTTCACCACACCTTTCTGAGACACCCTGTAATCAGTACATTCCAAAATAAATTGTTAGATCAAAGAAAGATGAAAGAATGAAAAAAAAAAATGTTTATTCTGCTCAAATAAAACGCACATTGCAAAAAATATATACTTAATACTAAAGCCAAAAGCCCAGTATTCGAAAGATACACATTAAGATTACATTAATTGCCACTCAGTCCTCGGTGAAAAGGATCTCTTAGCATGACAATGTAAGTAACGTCAATATCATGCAATAGTTTCCGGCTATTATTTTCAATGGCTACATAAAACAGTCAAATAGTATATTGCAGTATTCAGTAGTAGTGCAGCTTGTGAAGAAAAAAAAACGGCATTGTAGTTTTCTGATTATAAAGGTGCCAATAAAATTATTATTATTATGAGGCTTTTCAAACTTTGTGGCATATCTAGTAGTCTAGGAGTAAAAAGCTTCCCGCCAGGGTTGCGGGTTGTTAGAAAGAGTTACCGTGGCCCTGGCACAGGCAACTGATGGAACACGGGTGGGTTTTAGTCAGTAGAAGTCTGACACGCCCTCCCGCTCCACCCAGAGCAGGAGAAGTTATTTGATGATTTCCCATCCACAAAAAAAGGAGTAAAAAGCTTTATGTAAAGAAAGCATATCAGAGAACTGTTGTTTGAAGTGGAAACAAATTAAAACCTTGGGAAATATATTGGTATTATTGGGAATATATACTAGACAGTATACACGATTTAATAAAGTTGGCTCGATAGAATAAATTCGCAAAGTTAGATCTTGTCGAGTATTTTTTTTCCTCTATTTCCCTACTTTTTTATATAAATAAGTAATTTGATATTATGATTAATTTACTAAAGTTCATAGTTGACTGGAGCGCTTACACACGATATATATTTTTATTATTTAAGAGCAAAATGACGAAAATAACAACGAAAACATTGAAAAAGTGCAAAGGTGTGGTTATTTTCTTTACTCTTTACAAGTGAAGAAAAAGGCAAAGGCAACCGCTCGATGCGACGCTAGTAAATTATGTAATTATATTATTACGTGACGACGTTGCACCTAAAGTTACTACCTATACCACAATAGGTAAAAATAATTCATTGTATACCAGAAAACAATAATGTGCTGAATGCAATGATCGTCACGCTTTGAAATAGGTCATTGTGACAAAACTTACAAATTCTATTAGCACATAGTCTGTTTAAATATAGGGTGTCTCAATAATAATGCACTATTTAAATTTCGTGTAATTTTTTTTTCGTGCGAGTGGCAACTCTGTAATTTTACATCTGTCACCTATGATTGCTCCGATTATTAAAAATGGCGCGCTACACGAAATAAGAACGCGTTATCATAGTGAAAACCCATTTCAAATTTTTTTTTCTTTACAAAGTGGATATGTTCGGATTAAGAATGAAATAAAATATCCGGCAAATGGCCCCGTTTTCGATGACATTTAGACAAAACCCCAAAGAAAGAAATATAACGGCGTTAAATCGCACGATCTTGGTGTCCAGTTGACATCAAAATTTCGTGAGATGATTTGGTCTGGAAATTGTTGCTGCAATAAATCGATGGTTTCATTCGTGGTGTGGCAAGTGGCGCCGTCTTACTGATAGGTACCACATGTCGTCCAGAGCCATGTCATCCAGTTGAGGCCACAAGAACTCCGTTATCATATTCCTGTAAAGAGTGCGAGCGGCCTCAGGTTCACCATATTTGTAATGGGTTTTCACAATGATAATGCGTCCTTCTTTTGTATAGCCCCCATTTTTAATAATCGGAACATTCATAGGCAACAGCTGTAAAATTTCAGAGTTGCTACTCGCACGAAAAATAAATTACACGAAATTTAAATAGTGCACTATTATTGAGACACCCTATACAATGTGAATGTGACTGTTCAAGTTCAAATAACTTCGCGTTTTGTATGGAAATATGAATTTATGCGAATTTCACTTGTTTCTCTTGTTGTTATTCATCTGCATTACGTTATGGAAATCTGTGTGTCAATGTCGTATTACTTAAGCCATAAATATAGCTTGCTATTTGAATATGCAAGCGCCGCTCATCAATATTTAAACGCATATTTCAGAAATATGTAATCTTCATACCGTACTCATTTTCCATTCATTCTTGTCCCTGTAAACAGTTTTTTTTGTTTCTTTTTATTACATAAGCCTGTGTTCTATAACAACACTAGTGCCCGCCCCTGCTTCGTACGGGTGCTATCTATTGACGTGGCAAATCATCGAAATTTCTGCATTATACACCATTCGAAAAAAAAACTAAAAATAAATGATGATGGGATAAGGGCAGGAGAAAGATGATGATGATGATGAAAACCGCATCAAAATCCTTTGTGTAGTTAGATGAATTATGGAGACAAACACGAAAAATCAACGTTTGTTATACCTACTATTAAAAAAAAACATCAACAACTACTCATCATTATGAACACCTTTTACTATAGGACCAAATCTGAAATCGCAAAAAAAAATCTGCTGTTCAGTACATTTTGACGAACATAAATGTACTTAACAGCTGATTTTTTTTTCGCGATTTCAGGTTTGGTCTCATAGTAAAAGTGGTTCATAATGATGATTACAAATACCCCTTAAGAGGTTGCTGGTGTTTTACCAATAACCCTATATTTTTTTTTTATGTATGACCACGCATAACTTTTTATAGAGTAGTCCGATTTGAAAGTTTTTTGTTTTATTTGGGAGGGTATACGTCGAAGTTGGTCCCATATAAAATTTATTAACTCGGCTTGGGTAGTTTTTGAGTTAGCTTCAATAATACGTATTTTTCCCCACTTAGTTTACGTGGATGATGTTCTAATCTATTTCGCAGGTAGTGAGTGGTATTCGAATTTGTGTGGGGTTAGGTGGTAGTACCTAAAGTAAAAAGTGAAAATAAAAACTGTTACAAAAAAAAAAAACAAAAACAACCTACTTCCTAAAAGGTAACTGAAAAGCGAAAAATAAAAAAACTTTTTTACAAAAAATAAAACCGACGAAGAAAACTGAAAAGTGAAAAATAAAACAACCTTTTAGTCTAACTAAACTCCTAAGTTAATTTATGTTACAAATTTTGAGTCGGCGCCAAACAAACAAACAGGAAAATTAATTACGTAAATCGTATAAAATGGTATATAATAGCTTGATAGGTCTACGTTGAATGTTTGTTTGGCGCCGCCTCAAAATTTGTAACATAAATTAATTTAGGAGTTTAGTTAGACTAAAAGGTTTTTTTTATTTTTCACTTTCAGGTTTTTCGTCGGTTTAATTTTTTGTAAAAAAGTTTTTGAAGTCGGTTAAAAAGATTAAAAATAAATTTTAAAACATGGGTATGGCATGGTTTATTGGTCATATCCAAGTTAAATATTAATGCATTATACACAGAAAAACCTTTCGAAAAAGAATGATGTTGGTGAAAACCGCATCAAAATCCATTATGTAGTTAGATGAACAAAGGGTACAAACGCACGACAAATCAATTTTAAAGCATAGGCATTCTTATTGATCGGTGTATAATAGCACAACGTAAGGAAACTTCGGCGTAAACAACGCGGTTCTATAAATAGACTACTTACTAGTGACGATACTTAGTACGTACGCTGTATCCTGGGGACTCAGCCCAGCTAACATTGCTTCAGTAGTCATCTTGCAATAAATCTGTAGAAGAAAAACGTTAAACTGATTGGTCGCAGTAAATTGTTGTTATCGTTTATATTGTCAATACATGCAGCTCAGATGAGAATGCTAAGAGGGATGTGTGGTGTAACACGAATGGATAAAGTAAGAAATGAGTTCATAAGAGGAAGTCTGATAGTTGCACCGGTGACTGATAAGTTGTGCGGAAATCGGTTGTCATGGTATGGGCATGAGATGCGGAGGAGTGAGGAAAATGTCGTGGGGAAAGTTTTGAAAGATGGCTACAAGAGTAGGGGAAGACCAAAGGAACGATGGATGGACTGTGTGAAAGATGATATGGCTAGAAAGGGGGTGACTACCGAGATGACGACTAATAGAGAATTATGGAAAAAGGGACATGTTGCGCTGACACCAAATAAATTGGGATAAGGGCAGGAGAATCGTAATGCTTGTCAATACATGACCTTTAATAAGAATCCCAATTCTCAATGTATCTTTACGTGGCACACTATTTTCTCTTAGTCATTGGTAAAGCGCACGACGCTATGTTCGTTAAGCTTCGGTCATGTAGCGTCCGCATCTCTACATACTTCGATTCACACTGCGAACTATGGACCGAAGTGTGAAACGTGGTAGCTACAGTACGGCCGAAATATCTTCCGAAAAGTCCGAACGTCGCGCAGAAGGCTGCGCAGTTACATTTTTTAGGAACCAAATGGTGACAAAAGGCGAGTGTGAGTGAGAGAACATGCGCGAAAGTTCGTAGTGCCCTATGTTTAGACTTGCCAAAATATTTCGGTCGTAGTGTACTTGTGCGAAGCTAAACTAACCTAGTTTCGTTTCGCTTCGTTCCCAGTGTGGCCTGCGCTTTTAACACTTATTAGAGCTTCTTGATAAAGAGTCCATCTATTTCTGCGGTCAGGCTTAACGGATATTTTATTTCTATTCATATTAGCTCTTGTGGTAAACATATTTCGGTGGCCCTTTAGCTAAAAAAGGTACGCCGTAACATAATTATGTGGCGTTTTTGACGCAGTTTGGTTATTATTCCTTTTAGTGAGTTGATTGCGAAAGAATTTAACTTGAACAGCGTTTGTTTATATTTTTATAAGATACACTTGCCGCGATTGGTCCGTGGATGGGTGAACTATCTCTACATACCGAGACCCCTCCGTGCCTCTCGGCAAGCACGTTAAGCCGTTGGTCCTGGCTGTCATTCGTCGATCTTTGACAGTCGTTACGGGTAATCAGAAGCCCGAAAGTCTGACAACCAGTCTTACCAAGAGGTATCGTATTACCCAGTAACTGAGTTGTGGAGGTCGGATAGGCAGTCGCTCCATGTAAAATACTGGTATTCAGCTGCATCCGGTTAGACTGGATGCCGACCCCAACATAGTTGGGAAAAGGCTAGGCAGATGATGACTTTTGGAACAGACAGTAGATCCCCAACAGGTAAAACGATAACCCGGCAAACGGAATCCGCTGGATGCGAGAGGAACAGGACCGGTCTGTGTCGATGCTAGGGTAATAGCCTATCCCCAGCAGTCTTTCGGTTGAATGATGAATTGATGATAACACAGTTGTACTTAAGATATAGCAGTGATAGCCTAGTGGTGTGACCTTCGGACTGCCAAGTCAGCCAGCCTCGAGTTCAAACCCAAGCCACTCACCTCTGACTTCGGTTTCATGTCCGAATTGTATAATGATCACTTGCTTATAAACGGTGAAGGAAAACATCGTGAGGAAACCGGCATGCCTGAGAGATTATCTCGACGGCATGTGAAACCAAGTCAGAGGCCCATGGGCGGCATAAAAACTGACACCTGGTTAGTCACTAACCGCACGATTTCTTTATATTTCCAGGACGATATGGAAACAGAACACTTAGCGACACTGGAGCGACTGCGACAGAACCAGCGAGCAGACTATCTGTCCGGCAGCGTGTCCGGCAGTCTACAGGCTACTGACAGACTCATGAAGGAGCTCCGGGACATATACCGCTCATGCTCCTTTAAAAACAATATGTATTCTATTGGTGAGTGTTCTATAATAACATGTGAGTTAAGGTAGATCGCGAAATTAAAATTTTCTTACGTGTTTCGATCTATTTCCGAAATCAGATCGAAACACGGCAAATTTAACTTGGAGAGATGTATTGATGATACTAATGGTTATAATTATGTAGGAACAAATTTGTTATTGTCGCGAATCATGTTTTGATCAAGATACAACCGGACACTGACCTGCAAATTGCAAAAAAAATACAAAGTTTGAACTTCGCGGGCTACCACTGCGGGGGATCCACCTAATATTATTCTTAAACTCCCGGTCGTACCACCAATCGGACGACGGCAGGGGACAAACGAGAATACACCTAACAAACCTGGCCAACGGGAAGGGCCCTTGGCGAAGTATGAATAGCAATAGACTTGTATTCGCATTGTCAATGCTTCACCAAACTAGACAGACTCGGTTCACAATAGTACACAATAGTTCAGCTGAGTATATTTTGACCTTCTGACCTTGAACAGTGACACATAGGTTCATAGGTTATTACTACAAAAACTAAACTAAATCATATAGTAGTTGCATTAAAATATGGCACGGCGTGTTCAGTTTTTTTTTTGTTAGTTCTAATCATAAATAGGTGATCTAACGTGGTAAGCGATTTGCGCCGGGTACCATACATGCGATATATTGTTTTTCTATTCCTGATACTGTGTTATATTTATACTAGCTTCTGCCCGCAACTTCGTCCACGTAAAGTTTCTTGTTTTAACATAAAATATACCCCACCCCCGTTGATTTCATTTTCGCTTAGCGTTATTTCTGACTTTTTTTTGTTCTTGTTGCTCGGCTCTGGGATCGGTCGTAGCGCACACAGGCGAAAATTTTTTTGGTTATTTTTTTGGTTCTTTTACACCACCAGTCTTTTAATGGCTAATTTACTTGAAAATTTTCTTGAAAATCGCTCTCTACGACGTTGTTTGGTTTTTCTTAGACTGCGGCCAATACAAAAGTTGTCGACTAAAAAATAAAATTTTGTTAAACCGTCGCTTACGGTCGCATAAAACTGTGATTGTATATTGAAAAACAAAGTCCATACTCTCTAAAAATAATAATATCAAAGCCGGATCTCTCGGGAAATTATACCCGTTTTATGAAGTTTAAAAATATGCAGAAGAATACCATGCCAGTCATTTTTTTTATATTATAAAAGATCAAGCATTAGTATCAAAAGTAGATATTAAAAAGAAGTTTATTACCTCCTGTAAGCGAATCCGTCAAAAAACAAAGACGTTCATGAAGTTAATTATGAAAATAAGTAATGAATTAATACAACACTTTCACTCGTAAACACATCTGCTGTTGATCTAGTCGAACTTTGGCCTGAGACCCAGGCGCGTAGACAACTAATCGTTCGCACCAAGTGCGCAGGTGGAGTGTATCATTTATCAGACTTGTCGATAATACTTATTTTTATTTGTTTGGAGTACTTTTAAGTTTTTAGGTTTAGACCGACTTTTATTGATTTTTCGCCTGTGTGTAGCGGGATGTTAATAGCCTATAACCTTCCTCAAGAATTGTGCAATAATAATTTTTCAAATCCGACTGGTAGTTTCAGAGATTAGCGCGTTCAAACTTCAAACAAAAAAATAACTACACTCTTCTAGGGAAAGACTACGTTCACTAGTTAGGAACTATAGTAACATTTATCTATTCGAGTACTTCCCTTAAAGACTATTCGTAAACGATTGCGACACAGCTATTAATCTACCGATTTATTCTGTAAAAATCTCACCGTGAAAAGTTAGGTGAAGTGAGCTGTCAATAGTGTCAATCCCAAGCGTTAGACGGAATGACAACTCACTTCACGCTCACTTTACCTAAGTTTTCACGGTGAGAGTTTTACAGAATAGCAATGCTGTTGACCGCATTATCAGTATAGCATCCTTCTCCGCATCGTCGCTCACGCAACCGCAGTCATCCTATCGTATAATTTTAGTGCGCATTGTACCATATCGTCGTTGACGGTTATTTGAGGTGCAATGATTACGTATAACTAACTATATTTTGTATAATATACTCAACGACCACTACGCTATTTTATACTTCCATTACATTTATAGGGACACGATACTGTAAATTAGACGTGCTGGGCCTCTTTCGCGAGTAAAGATTTTGAAGTCCACAGAGAAAAGTCGCGGCAGGCCGAGACGAAGATGGCGGGACGAGCTCGACTCCAACCGGAAGGACTGGCCGACACTAGCACAAGACAGAATTGTGTGGAAAAGGAAGAGGCAGGCCTTTGCCCTGAAATGGGACAATACAGTACAGGCTATTTAGACATATAAAGTCAATTTCCAATTTCAATCAGAATATAAGTGTAGACAACTGACATCAGTAATTTCGGTATATTACCACAACATAGCCCTTATAATGGTAAACTCGATGGACTTGAAGCAAAAAACTGAAAGAAATCTTTCGTATAGTTCGCGTCATATAAGTTTGCCGCTCTGAAGTAGGCTACAAATGATTACGCAGTCGGCAATATCTATACTAAAACAGCAGCGCGCCACGCGATGCGCATCGGAATGTCTGGTTTATAAATTGCCTCCAAAATAATACTAACAAATTCCAATCTCTTCTATTCCAGAGTTAGTAAACGATTCCTTGTACGAGTGGAACATCAGGCTGCGTTCAGTGGATCCCGACAGTCCGCTACACAACGATCTGCTGGTCCTCAAAGAGAAAGAGGGCAAGGACTCGATACTACTCAACATCATGTTCAAAGAGACATATCCCTTCGAACCGCCGTTCGTTAGGGTCGTATACCCTATTATATCAGGTAAGACAACTTGTGTTGCCAATTATATTAATAATTATTTAAAGTTACCATGATTTCTCGTCATTCATCATCAAAAGGAATTAGAGAAAGCCTGGATATGATTGTTTTGAGATTATTGAAATAATTATTATAAGAAAAAGAAGCCTGTTTAGGAAAATCTTCAAATTTGCCAAGTAGCACCAAAGTTCTGACTTTTGTGTAACTTGATGAAGGCAGAAGGAATGTAAAGACCAGACCGCTCACAGTTATTTTGCCTCTGATCTTGCATCATTGTCAAAATCAAAGTGATCTTTATTATAGTTATTATAAGGTTGCTGTTTGGTTGCTGCCACCGACATGTATGTCAAAATCAAAGTGATCTTTATTCTAGTTATTATAAGGTTGCTGTTTGGTTGCTGCCACCGACATGTCTGTCAAAATCAAAGTGATCTTTATTGTAGTTATTATAAGGTTGCTGTTTGGGTGCTGCCACCGACATGTCTGTCAAAATCAAAGTGATCTTTAGTTTCGTTTCATTAAGGTTGCTGTTGGATTGCTGCTGTCAGAGGTAAAATAACTGAATGGTCTGTACGATTACTTTTTTGTAAGAGAGAAGGGCTTCGCGTGTGATACAATAAAATTATCTGTTGAGTTCCAACATGAAGTCAACTGGTAGCCACAGGTAACAAACCGAGTTGGACAAAGAAACAACATTAACATTGAAACTTTAACATGTCCTATATTAATTAATATGGGGCATGTTACAGTTTTAATGTTCAGTATGCTTTAGAATTCTAAAGTCACCGACACATTAGTGTGTTGTGACACGAAATACACCAATCAAATGAATCTGTTTAGATTAAGTCAAACCACAACGAGTTTTGTTTCGATAATACTGCGTTAAAAGGTGTCCAACACTACAGAGCGCATTAATGCGAATCTCACCATTTATTGTGGCTAAGCAATAGCAGCCGCACGGGTCAATCGATCAGGCTAAGCTGCGCTTGCCGCGGCTGGTACGTGGATGTGCTCTTTATATACTGAGACCACTCCGGTTCTCGGAAAGCACATTAAGCCGTTGTTCCCGGCTATCATTCGTGGATCTTTGACAGTCGTTACGGGTCGTCAGAAGGCCGAAAGTCTGACAATCAGTCTTACCAAGGGGTATCGTATTACACAGTAACTGGGATGTGGAGGTCAGATAGGCAGTCGCTCCATGTAAAATACTGGTATTCAGCTGTATCCGATTAGACTGGAAGCCGACCCCAACATTGTTAGGAAAAGGCTAGGCAGATGATGAGCCTAAAAAACACTTACCCAAAAAATGTTCTATTTTCAATTCTAATCC
This sequence comes from Dicycla oo, assembly GCA_948252095.1. Classification (NCBI taxonomy): domain Eukaryota; kingdom Metazoa; phylum Arthropoda; class Insecta; order Lepidoptera; family Noctuidae; genus Dicycla; species Dicycla oo. The sequence continues at coordinate 20,209,206 of OX411726.1, read as the reverse complement.
TTTTTATCACTATTTTCCAGGAGGCTACGTGCTAGTAGGCGGCGCGATATGCATGGAACTCCTCACCAAACAAGGCTGGTCGTCCGCCTACACAGTGGAGGCCGTCATAATGCAGATTGCGGCCACGCTGGTCAAAGGCAAGGCGCGGATCCAGTTCGGCGCCACTAAAGTTGTGTCGCAGTCACAATACAGCCTCGCGCGCGCGCAACAGAGCTTCAAATGCCTCGTGCAGATACACGAGAAGAATGGTGAGATTGGGTAGATTTTGAAAACTTAAAATATGGGCGACATGGGATGTCGTAATGTCGTGACGCGTAAGGGCGAGAATACAAATGCCTGTAACTTGCACTAAAGTATGCAAGTAGCTTGCATGCCGTGTACCATAACAACTCCCAGGGCCGGCCTAACATCTAGGCGCCCCGCAGGCTTAATACGTATCTTGCAGAAGCCTTAGCAAAATTTGCGCAATAATTGCTTTTCAATTGCAAATCGGTATTATGTATCAGCGATACGTCTAATTTGCGATTGAAAAGCAATTATTGCGCAAATTTTACTATCGCTAGGCTTCTGCAAGATATGTAATAAGCCTGCCGGGCGAGTCATGCATTTGGCGCCCTTTTTAGTTAAATAATTATTGGGACTTCCCGCAAATATAACGTCAAAATCGCACTGCAAGTGTTGCCCCCTTATTCTAAGCTTTCACTATAAAGGGACTTCCCCGACTACAAAATGTGTAGGGCTGTTTAGAGTAGACTGGGCTACCACCGTAGATAAGTTGATGATGTACCTACAAGTTTATTTTTTAAAGTTTATTTAATTTGGTGAACTTGACGAGTAACAGAAAGCGAAGATAGGAAAGTATACAGGAAGCCTAATACGAGTTGCCATTTTTCGGCTGTCGCTCAGTGCGTCTCTCTGTCATCCCGCATAAATTAGTGAGGGATAAAACAAGACAAGCAACAAAATGACAGGTTGTCGTAGAAAAATGCTGAAAAATACTCACTCGTACGAGATAAGTTCGTAAAAGTTAATACGCTGAATTTAGTTTCTCCTTAAGTATAACGATAGAGATAGGTATTGAACTTAAATGGCGCGCGCAGCGCCCTGTATGCCCTGGCGCCCCGGGCGACCGCGCCGTTCGCCTCAAAAGCTGACAACTTTTGATTGGCAATTGTCACAATGGCATGTTAGCTACTTGCATAGTTTTGTACAAGCTACAGGCATAGGTATTCCGAGCCTAACACACTTTCTATCACAATCCGAAAGCTTTTATAGGAAAATCGATTGCTTTATATATTTGAAAAATTCCTCTGCTCGACAACATAATAACAAAGAATTGTCAAAATTAATAAACTCAAATGTTTATTGCAGAACACTGTTCATTAAATACATTGCAAGATGTTGAGAGAATGGCATTGGGGTTGTTTGTATTACGCAATTACCCCGTGGGACTGCTTCAACCACAGTGTAGATAGAAATGGCCCATTACATGTTACTTTTTTCTAACAATTAGATTGAAGAAATGTTATCCAAATCGAATAAAAAATATCTTCGCGTCCTGCAGAATGATATAAGCAAAAATATACTTACTAGGTAAATTTTTACTGTCCGCAATCTAAGGACTTGATAGTTTTTCGGCTTGACAAACAAACAGCGGAGAGCCTTTTTATGTATAGTTAGTCTTCGATTTGATATTATCGAGAATGTGTTTATTTGGCCTAAAACTTAGGGGCCTATTTATGGCTATGTTGTTTCTGCATTAGCTAAAAGGTAATTCGCAATTACTGTGATTTGTTCGAGATAGCAATAATAGTCAAAATATTTTGTGTCTGTTGTCAACCATCATAAAACAATCACTAGCCACGGCTTTGATCTGCGTAAGTGTAAAATACCGTTACTCTTTGCAACATTATTACTTTACAAGTACATAATTGTTGTGATAAGTAACATACCATAATTTAGTGTCCTTGTCAATCAGTAATTACAATTTAACCTAGTAATAATTGGTCTGCTAATTATTAAGGCTGCTGAGTGAGTGTGATATCTTTGGTTAGGTTTATAGATCAGACACAGATCAAAACTTAGAACAATTTACCGAACCTGGAGAGGACGTTATTTGTTTACTTTATTAGATTTATTAATAATAGGGAATATGCATGTATTTTTAAATATTTTTTCCATTGTTTACATCGCCACAAATTAGTAAAAAAAAAATAATAATACTACGCCAACACCAAAAAAGCAATTGAAAGTACTTAAAAAAAAAAACTTAATAATAGCCAACCGACACGGGCACCTTTAACGCCCTTCATTTTGGTATGTTTAGTGTACGCAATACACGCAAACAAAACACATTGACATATTTTATTGTTGTCATACTTTTACATCACATTCACCCTGATCAATGGCGTCGCTTATCAAGTTTTTGCAAAAAAAAAAAAATGTTGCTCAATAAGAAATTATAATAAAAAAAAATATTGATGGAGGCATAATTCTGAAGTAACACAGTTTATTAAAAAAAAAACCTTTATTTGAATCGATCGCATAATCCCTATTGATTACACTGGATACAGACACATAATACATTCATAAAACTAAAATTGCAGTGCAACAGTTAATTATAACTGTAAAAACTAGTATGTATCATATTCATAATACATTAAATCTAAAATAAGAAAAATAAACTAACTTATAACATCACTCCTGTAATCCCTGAAGTGTAGAGTGGTGTTATTTTTATGAGATAATTCTCGTGGATAGGATATCCACGAGTTAGAATCTTCTATCCTGTTATCATGAGCGGAAGAAACGGCGGGATTCAACCTCGCCTCATATCGCCCGTCAATATTTTAAAAACATGATGGCGCCGGCAATTTGTCGCCGCCACGACTGATCTCTGAGAAGAAATGCCGAAACAAATTCAGAGACCAACGTCCCTTCTACTAACTTTGTAACTATTATATCTTTAAATTAATATTTACATGTAGATACTCTTAAAACTAAAGAAATACGCATATTTTTACAATCTAAGAATTAGTGTTTACGGATAGACTGCATTTACTGAAAGGCAACGCCGACCCTGAGACCTTTGTGCACGTTTCCACTGTAGTGTGCGCGTAAGTGCTTGTCACTGCCTGAGGTATGTGAGCGGTGAGACGGGGGAGGGCGCGATCGACAAGATTGGGCATACTGAGTTAGCTTAACACATTGGCTGCTTAATTCTTTATGCAAACGCTTCTTTATGCTACACCCTTACCGACCCTTATTTTACGATGTTTTCGAAACAATAGAGATGCACAACGAACGCACAGGTGCGGCGCGCCGCACTCGAAGAAAGTTATGTAAATTGTATGGACGCGCATACGCGCCGTCAAGCACCTGGTGAACGTCCGAAAACGCGCATGTGCGTCTGCCGCGCCTAATGTATTAACACGTTCTGTGCGGCCGACACGCATGTGCGATTTTCGAACGTTCACCAAGTGCTACCGGCGCATATGCGTGTCCATACAATTTATATAACTTCCTTCGAATGCGGCGCGCCGCACCTGTGGGTTTTTTGTGCATCTCTATTGTTCTTGGCGTAATTGTTTTATGACTCATAAAAGCTGGAAAATTTTCAAACACACCTAGGCGTCTCGCCGCACTTGGGATAAGTTTGTAACGGCGCACATATGTGCCCAGCCGCACTGGGTAGAGTTTCTTCAATCGCGCCTGCGCGCTCATAGCACCACACGAAGTATTTTTTGGGCGCGCATGAGTGTTTGCCGCACAGGGTTTAGTGTATCATAAAACAGCACTTGGAGCAAGTTCGCCAAATAATTCAGCAGTGAATGTGTTAACCTTTGTCTACCTTCCCCGTCACAATACCTCAGGCGGTGACTAGCACTTGCGCGCACACTATAACACTAGATTTTCAACTTTTGGCGTTGAAAATCCAACAGCGGAGTTTTAATTAGTTGTCGCTTAGTGTTAGTGGAAACTGGGGATTAGTTGTAGCCCAGTTGGCTCATTCAGCAGATAGAATGCCGTCCGTCTGTATACACGCCATGTTATACAAGACATTAACATAATTTTGTGTGTTATTCCAGGATGGTTCACACCACCGAAGGAGGACGGCTAATGCAGGCAATCTCCCTGCCCCTACATTTAAGACTAAACGTGCAACATTGACAGAAACGCCCAAACAAACAAACAACCACTCCAAATTTGACAAGTGACTATGAGTTTGCGTGAAACTTTGCATTATGATTCCATTATGATGTTCGTTTATTATTGAAACGCAATATGTATGTGCTAAGTATGACTGAGGGACTACGTCGATATCTCGAGTATTCTACGTGTACTTTAATCGTTAAGTGCTATTGTTCTTACGATGTGCGGGCGTTCGCGAGAGACTATACAAGACTTATAGGAAATGTTTAACTGTGTAACGTTTTTGTAATCATTAATTTTCTCAGAAGAAGTTATCCGTATGGTAGCCTTAGACGTTACTGGAGTGTGAAGTTAAAAAAAATTCTTTGCATTTCGTTTTTAGTTATTGAAATAAAAAACCTGTGATTCTTACACTGTATTTTGTTTTGTGGTAACCCTGCTTTGGACCTTGTAATATAAATAGCTGGTTAATTTAAAATATTATAAATTTAAATGATACAAAATAAAATATACAATTTATCTTATAACAAGTTTTTGCTCTTTATGACCACCATTTAAAAGTGCACTAACATAATAACCTCGCTTATATGATCGAATTGAGCTGCGATCTGGCAATACTGTATTTAGCTTCAATCTCAGAAAGGCGACTGGAAATTCGACGTTACACTTTTAATCTTCTTTCCATTCAGTAAGGCGATGTCTTATTAGAACTCATTTCTCTTCAAGAAATTGCTTTATAACTTAGCATTTACTTGCTTAGATTTCTGATGAAATTTCGTGTTCGCCATCAAAGCCTTTAGTCCATCCGAGTGTTCCTTGCCACCGGGTATGTTTATCTTTTTACAGTAATCTGTTTTATTCATATTACTGTACCATTGTTTTAGTTTTGGGAATCTGCAAAATAAGAAGAGACTGGTTATTTTATCATAAATTGTTTTTAGTTTAGGGAATCTGGACAAAAAATGCAAAACTGATTATTATTTATTGTTGCATTAATGCGAAAGCGTCAGGGTAGCCTGCGAAATTCAAATTTACGTCTTTTGCAATTTACAAGTCAGTATTAGGTTCACGTTGATCAAAATGTAATTCGCGGCGGTAAGAAGTAAGTATTTACATAATTATAATCATTAAAGTGACAAATACAACTCTTTAAGACCAGGAGCTAGACCACCACCTCATTTTAATCTTACTTGAGTGTGGGAAAGAGATGGAGCTAGACGTTCTGTATAGCTCCATCTCATTCTCACACTGAACCTTAAAATAATACTGCTTTAAAAGGTGGTGGTTGACCCCCAGGTAATCCTAATGAATGACTATTTCATGAAATCTTGACATTTGAGGATTATACTAACTTCAGGAGTTGTATTACTGATTGTAATGATTATAATTCTATAAATACATATTTGTTACTCATCATACTTTATTTAACATAAAACTTAATACTGACTCGCAAATTGTAAAACACGTAAGAAAATTTGAATTTCGCGAGCTACCCTGACGCTTTCCCCTTAATTGCATTCATACTTATTTCGCTTCCGATTATGAGGAAGGAAAACAACTGACTAATATTCAACCCCCTAAGCTAAATAATCATTCATACAGGGAAAATTCGTTAATCATTGATCAATTGATAATTTCGAAATGTGGACCCATAAAAAATAATTGAAACTTTTCTTCTTGCGATAATAATTATACTAATCAACATTACTTGTGCTGTACAAAAATAGCCGCCTCAAAGCCTTGAAAGTTTAAAACATAAGATACGATTAAAAAGATCTACAAACCTCTTTTCATCGATAGGAACTAATCCTACAAAAGTAGCCATAGTGGAGACTATACTCAAGTCAGCAATAGTTATCACATCATCTGCCATATACAAGTTCTCTGATAAATAATCTTCAAGCATGGAGTATGCATCTACAATGTTCCTTATCATGCTCTTGGACATTTCTGTCAGTCTTCCCATATAAGTTGGTGCCTAGGAACATAAAAGGGTCTGTGTCACATCACATGTAAATACCAAAAAGTTCAGCCTTTGTAAAAATCTTAGTGAAAACTAAGGTGAAGTATGCTTACGGTACGGCCCTAGTTATAACGTGTCCGAGGTTTGTACGCTGCGCTTTGGACGCTCAATAAAATTTATGAATTTCTATGTAACAAATTCCATCAAGCGCTGCGGACCAAGTGCGCGGCCCCTTTCCGTGTTAAATGGATGAATACGATTTCTTCGTATATAGTAGGTAAGGAGTAATAGTTTTTTTTCTTGTCGTTTTCTCTGTATCAGTAATAAACTTAAACGGTTCAAAAGTTACAACAAAATGTGCGACAATTTGTTGCGTTTGAGCATCTAACGCGCCGAGAACGAGCGCACGGCGCGCGCCTAAAACGTAGCGTACTGAGTGCTTCGCTTCGGGGCCTGTAATATCTAGGACCTTAGCTGTCATTCCACCTGATGACACCTGTATTGACAGCCTGATTCTATTGACAGCTCACTTCAATTACGTATTCCCGGTGTATTTTTTGTCAGTTCTTCGTAATCGCGACCTGTAGAGTAAAGCTCATTTATGCTGCATTGAAGTAACAGCTAGCCAGCAAGGTTGGTGAATCAAGAATAAGGTCAGTTACGCATGAGCGTAAAACTATCGTGCACCGGATTTTCAACATTCGGTATTGACCTTAGCATTGAGAATCCAACTGAACGCAACCTAGCGCTTCAAAAAATCAGTACTGGTTTCCAACTCGGCGGTAAGCAGTGCGTTGAAAATACAGTGTCCTGTCAGTTATTTTACCTTTGATTTTACATCACAGTGATCTTTATTCTCGTTGCAATAAGGTTGCTGTTTGTTTGTTGTTAGAGGTAAAATAACAGTGAAAGGACTGAACGCGAAATCGTCGGTTTCTTGATATTGGTCGGTATTTGGTAGAATTTAACCCCTAATGCTTTCATTCATTCAGATAGTTTGGTCGTGTTGAGAGGATGAATGAAAAACGACTAACAAAATTTGTTTACAAGGCAGATGTGAGTGGTAACGCTGGGTGGGGACGCCCTAGGGTCTAGGAGGACATATACCTTACCATATAACTTATTGGTGATATTTTTCAGAAAGGTCAGGTGCGTAGTGCTCGCAACCGGCGTGCGTGTATGACCAGATGTATGGACATAAACGAGACAAAAGGAGAATGTAAGGATCGTAGCAGATGGCGTTCTGTACCTGGTTTCTGCCTACTCCCATGGAAGAATACATATACAGGGTGATTTTTAAAACATGCGACAAAATTTAAGGGGGTGTTCTACCCATCAATATGAACAACTTTTACTATGGGACCAACTAAGAATTCGCAAAAAAAAATTACCTTCCCATGTAAAAGCACATACCCGATTGGACCATTTTGTATAAAAAGGTCGAAATTTTTTTGCGAATTCCGAGTTGGTCCCATAGTAAAAGTTGTTCATATTGATGGGTAGAACACCCCCTTAAATTTTGTCGCATGTTTTAAAAATCACCCTGTATAAACTCACGCCGAGTTTATGTATGTATGTACCTATGCTTTCATTCAAGTCAAGTGACAAGATTATTTCGAACGTAACGATTATTTTATGATTTATTACGACCCGTAATGATTGTCAAAGATCCACGAATGACAGCCGGGACCAGGGACCGAAAACCTTTATAAATTACGGTACAGGTATCGAAGAATTTCGGTTACCTCTATGATTAAGGTAACCGCTATCTGGGTAACCCAAGAAGAAGAAACATGTTATCTTTATTTAAGTTACCGTTTTAATACCGGTTACCTAAAAATGACCTTGATTACGAGAAAGAAACAGAATATCGCAATGCCGACAATTTGTTGGCATTAGAAAAAATACATTACCAGGGAGATCGTCGTGCGTCCTGCCAGTATTGTTTACGTTTATTTAGTTCGCCTTTTTGCGGAGAAAAAAAACTTTTTAGCAAAAAATAAAACCGACTTCCAAAACAAAACACTACAAAGTAGAAAATAACTTTAATTTCGGTAGTCGGTGTCTTGGGTTTTGTATTTTCGTTTTTTGCCACCGACTTCCGAAATTAAAGTTATTTTTCACTCTGTAGTGTTTTGTTTTGGAAGTCGGTTTTATTTTTTGCTAAAAAGTTTTTATTTTTCACTTTTTAGTTGTGGAACCTACCCCACACTAATTCGAATACATAATTTAGCACAATAATTGTAGATATAGCCATGTAAATAACAGTGATAGGAAGTTATTAAAACACACATCATCTACATAAAATAAGTGGGAAATATACGCATTATTGAAGCTAACTCAAAAACTCCCCAAGCAAAGTTAATAAAATTTATATGGGACCACCTCGGAAGTATACCCTATCAAACAAAAAAAGAATTTTCTAAATCGGTCCATCCGACTTTGAGTAATCGCGTAACAAACATACAAAAAAAAAAACATACAGACGAATTGAGAACCTCCTCCTTTTGGAAGTCAGTTAAAAAAAGGAAATGAACAAGGTAAGTAAGATAATATTACATTGTAAATTGGTAAAATACCATTTATTTATCTTTTTCCCTCATCGTAGAAAACAACTCGGTAGTTTGTTTATTTAACTTGCGGAGAAACGTACACGCCCTATTTTCTAATAGAGTGCAGCACTTTCTCGTTTGGGGTGGCTCCCAAGCCACCCAAGATCCCAATCTACCTCCTAGTGGTCCACCCTGGGCAACGGCACCACAGGCTTGCCTGTGGTACGGCTGAACGATCCCACTTAGCGGTGGTAGGCTCCGCAAGGGGCCGCCTGGCTTGCGACCACCATCCCACCGGAGTCTGGCGCCAAGTAGCTTGCTGTGTTCCGTCGGTGTGTGTGCCAGTGCCTTTTGGGGAGGAGATTGTCAGTTGCGCTGTTTGGAACCGGTCGTGGTCTCTGAGTCGGCTAGCCGGGTAACTCATTTTGGAGGGTAGCGGGATCCGAAGCACGGTGCCAGCCGTTGGCCGACCGCAGTCAGTAGGGCGCCCAAGTTGCACGCCAGCCACGTGCCAAAGGCTACCCCGCCAACTTGCAAAATATCCCGGTATGCTCCACCGTGCCAGCCGGCGGCTGGATGGGAGGACCTGGTGGCCATATCCGGGGGGCGGGGTTCGGGCGTCCCCGCAGTCTCCAAATGAGTTCCCCATAGGTTTGGTTGGCTCTAGTGTTCCACTTGGGTCACTAAGCTGTGCCTCGACAATCGACTTTTTCCCCAACAACTCCACTCAAATGACCAAAGTAAAGAAAAATAAGGGTAAACAACGGCTGCACTTCCTCCCACTAAAAATGCACCTCACTAATATCAGGGGGTTGCACTCCAATCTCGATCCGGTCCATCACCACCTTGAGACCGAGAAGCCGCACCTGTTTTTCCTAACGGAGACGAAGATAGCCCCATCGGACGTGGCGTACCTCAACTACCCGGGTTACTCTCTTGAACACAAGTTCAAGAAGCAAGCTGGGGTCTGTGTGTACGTTCGCGATGACATTTGTTGTCGTCGTCTCCGTTGCTTTGAGAAATCGGGTTTCTCTGCCATATGGCTACTTGTGGATACTGGCGTGGAGAAATCTCTCTACATCGGCATTACCGATCACACAGTGGTGACCAGGAGACAACAGCGCTCTTTGATTTCCTCGTGGAGTCGACTGACGTAGCCCAGCAACGGCACCCAACGGCGAAGCTCATTATTCTGAGGGACTTAAACGCCCATCATAAAGAATGGTTGTTCCCATACTAGAAAACTGACCATGCTGGGTTGGAGGCGCGCACGTTTGCTTTAGCGCTAGTTCTAACCCAGATGGTGAATGTGGCAACGCGGGTACCGGATGTTGACGGCCATACACCCAATTGCTTGGACCTTCTGCTGGCATCTGATCCGGACAGTCATTCAGTATCGGTCTCAGCCCCGCTGGGAACGTCTGACCACTGTCTGGTGAAATCCATATCGATCTGCTCTCCTCCAGATGAGAGCCCTAGAGGCACGAGGCGAGTATAGCGATACGGGTCAGCAGACTGGGATGAGATGTGGCACTTTTTTGCGTCTTATCCATGGCGGCAAGTGCGCTTTTCCTCGGGTGACCCCTCGTGCTGTGCTGACTCGTTTGCGGACGTGATTCGGCAGGGGATGTAATATTTTATTGCATTCTCCGACATCCCGCTCGGTCACAAATCCTGGCCTTGGTATAATGCAGAATGCGCCCACCCTGAGGCCCGAAAAGAGACTGCCTACCAAGCCCGGGTCAAGGCCCGCGACCGCAAAGTTAGAGCGCGTAGGGTTCGCGCGAAGAAAATAGCCTTTAATTCTGCCGCCAAGTTCTGCAAGCGGGTTTTACGTAGTGCACATTTTGACCGTGTCGGACGTATCGGAGCCAGGCTGGCTTCGCACCCTCCGGGTAGTAAACAGTTCTGGTCCCTGTCTAAAGCGGTTGAAACGCATTTCTGTCGTCCCACTTTACCTCCTATGATGAAAGCTGATGGGTCGCTGGCTCACTCTGCAACTGAGAAAGCAAATTTATTTGCATCTCTCTTTGCAAGCAATTCACGTCTGGACGCTCGCTCAAAGCACCCACCTACTGTACCTCATTGTGACTCCTCGATGTCGGAGATCGCAGTACACATTAAAGAGGTCCGAAGAGTATTGTGCAGTCTAGACGTGAACAAGGCCAGCAGGCCTGACGGCATTCCAGCGAGAGTGTTGAGGCAGTGTGCGCCTGAACTGTCTCCTGTATTGACACGTTTGTTCCGCCTCTCTCTTGAAAAAAGAACGGTGCCGAAATCCTGGAAGCTTGCAAATGTAATAGGTTGGGGAAAAAGTTTCTTCGCATTTTTTAAGAAAATTCAAAACATTTTTTAATATAGTTTATTTACATTTAACTAAAGTATGTAGGTACCATTTTGTTCGATAACTTTTGGCCATCTTGTAGGTAGGGACATGATCCCATTGCTATAGAAATTTTGGGACTTCTGGTCAAAATACCGCGACAAGTGGTTTTGGCAGTCCTCTCGTGATGTTAACCTGACACTGCCTAAAGAATTCCGAAGAGACCGAAACAGGTGGAAATCTGAAGGTGCAAGGTTAGGACTATACGGCGGATGCATTAACACCTCCCAGCCAAAATCTCTTAATTTTTGCTGAGTGGCTAAAGATGTGTGAGGTCTAGCGTTATCATGATGAAAAACCACACCCCTTCTGTTGATTAATTCCGGCCGCTTTCTCTCAACTTCTTGCTTTAATCTCATCAGTTGTTCGCAGTAGAGTTCAGAATCGATGGTCCTGCCTGATGGTAACAGCTCATAATGAATAATGCCCTTCCAATCCCACCACACACACAGCATCACCTTGTTGCGAGTTAACACGGGTTTCGCCACAGTCTGTGAAGCCTGACCGGCCTTTGACCACGACCTTTTTCGCACGTTCTTGTCATACGTGATCCACTTTTCATCACCAGTAATCAGCTTCTTCAAAAATGTTTCGGTTTCATTACGTCGTAATAAAGAATCACAAATGAGTACACGGTTCATTATGTTTCTTTCAGTGAGCTCGTGAGGTACCCAAATGTCGAGCTTTTTTGTGTACCCAGTTTTTTTCAAATGCGCCAAAACTGTTTTGTGGTCAATTTCCAGTTCTTCAGCTACGTCGTAACTACTGATATGCCGATCTTGCTCCACTTTTTCAAAAATGGCATCCATTTTATCCGTAATAGGGCGACCAGAGCGACGTGCATCTTTGGCATCAAAATTTCCGGATTGAAAACGCTTAAACCAAATTTGTGCTACTCTCACAGACACTACACTAGGTCCATAAACATCGCAAATTTTTTTCGCGGCTTGCGTTGCATTTTTACCTTTTTTGTAGTAAAATTTTAAAATGTATCGAATTTCTTCATTAGATTCACTCATCTTAACGGTACGAAAAACAAATGAAAATCACACATTTTCCTAATTTGAATTTGGAATTATGTTCTTTAAAATTTAAACTTTCAATGATACCAAAACCAGCCAGATACAAATAGCCAAAGAGATTTTATTACAAGTTCATACATACTCGTACTATAATGCGAAAAGACTTTTTCCCCAACCTAATATGTACAACCAGTGCCCAAAAGGGCGACCGTGCAGCCCATTACCGTCCGATCGCCATTACCTCCATTCTGTGCAAGGTTATGGAAAGGGTCCTGAACAATAAGTTGCTGATCTACCTTGAAGACAATGATCTCCTCAGTTACCGTCAATATGGCTTTCGCCGGGGACGGTCAACTGGCGATCTTCTTGTGTATGTCACGCACTGCTGTGGCGAAGCCATAGAGAAACACGGCGAAGCACTGGCTGTATCGCTTGACATTTCGAAGGCCTTTGACAGGGTGTGGCACGCTGCTCTGCTCAGCAAGCTTCCTGCGTATGGCATCCCAGCTGATTTTTGTAGCTGGATATCAAATTTCCTTAGTGAACGGTCGATCAGAGTAGTTGTTGACGGCTGCTCTTCTGACCTTATGGCTATTGATGCCGGAGTTCCTCAGGGGTCTATTCTCTCTGCAACTCTTTTCCTGCTGCACATCAATGACCTGCCTCGGCCTGGTATTGTTGGGTACGCAGATGACAGTACAGTTACAGAGAGATACTTGTCCAGCGCTTAAACCAGCGGGGCCGAAGTTCGTTCCTTGAAAGAGGCCATGGTAGAGCGGACAGATTTGACCTTAAGCTTTGTCTCCCAATGGGGTGATGATAATCTGGTCTCTTTTAACGCCACCAAAACACAGGCGTGTCTTTTTACCGCTAAAAAAAGTCGTTTTGTCCAAACTCCTCGGGGTGCATCTGTTCCTGTAACTGATCGACTTGAGCTCCTAGGCAGGGAGTTGACATCTGGTCTCAACTTCAGCGCCACCATCTAATACAAGGCCCAAACTGTGGCCAAGAAACTGGGCATCCTAAATAAGGCGAAGCGATACTTTACGCCTGGACAGCTTTTGACCCATTACAAAGCGTATGTCCGATCCTGCATGGAGTATTGCAGTCACCTTTGGGATGGATCAGCCAAGTACCAACTAGCCGCGCTTGACTCGGTGGAACGCAGAGCTAAGAGGCTGATTGGCGACGTAAAACTGGTGGATGCCAAGCTTCATAGCTTGGCTCATCGCCGCAAGGTTGCCTGCTTTTCGGTCTTTTACAGATTGTACTTCGGAGAGTGTGCCCGAGAACTCAACGACCTCATTCCACCGGCCCCCTTCTACCATCGGACATCTAGACGCACTGCCAGTTACCATCCCTACCTGGTTGCTATTCCACCAATTCGCACTAAGCGCTTCTAAATGTCTTTTATAATGCGCACAGAAAAAGAGTGGAACTCGCTGCCTGCGTCTGTGTTCCGAACGCATACAACCCTAATCTCTTCAAAGTGAGAGTGAACAGGCCTCTTCTGGGTAAGCTCACTCCATTGTCGACTTTGTCTCTGTCACCTGTGACCTAGACTAGAGTCAGGAGCAAACCTATCACAAATAAAAACAAAAAAGAAAGGGCATAACTTTTTGCTTGCAATTTGTTTGAGCGCGCTAGCACAGTACCTACACTTTTTTATATCAAAACACTATCATGAAGTGTTCGTCCATTTCATGAAACGGTTGTATCATGATGTGAATGTGGTCAGCAGTCAGCGCAGGCACCCAATGCGTAACACACGATCAGTCCCAATCGGTTTCATTTTGACAGTTCAACAACATTCATTACGTTATTTACGTTGTTGAGCAGACAATGTTTTCGAGCTTATGAAGCAATGCAAATTCAGATTGTGATTGATCGTCTGTTACGCCATTAGGGTGCTGGCCAGATTATTGAATACTCAACGTTTGACTATATGAACAGTTAAACGCGGCGACTTTGACTAATACCGACGCCACATGTAAGATATAGGTAATTTTTATTTCGGTAACCGGTATAATACCGGTTGTATTCAATGTTTAAGAATTAAGGTAACCTTTGAAAATACCTGTAAAAAAAATAAAGGTTGTAACCGAAAAATACCGGTATTGTTCGTACCGGTTTCGGTCCCTGGGCCGGGACCAACGGCTTAACGTACTTTCCGAGGCACGGATGAGTCTCGGTATGTAGAGATGGTCAAGATTATTCATGAGTACGTACATTATTAGATCAGTGATGTTTAGTCTTAGAACCGGTTTCGTTGATCCATAGTTAACTCAAACAAGGGTTAAAAATAGTAAGTAATGGTTGAATTTTGGCTAAATTTGAAAGGGTAAAAATGAATGAGTTACTATTTTTTAGTATGAATGAGCTAAAATGAATACATTCAAGTTTAGCCTTTCACATTTAGCCAAAATTCAACCATTAGTGGCGTACTAGTATTGATGGTTGGTTGTTTTTGTATTTTGTATCCTTTTATGGCTTAGTATAATAAAATCATATGTTAAAATATTACCATAACAGCTCTTAGTCTTTGAAAGAAAACTCCACAGTCAAAGAATAACCTTTGATGAACAGTTGCACGCTTTCTGCTGTCAGTTGGGTAAAGTTGTGAATGTTCTGGTTTTCCATACTTTTCCAATAGGTAGATCATAATTGCATGGCTGAAAGAACGAAACAGTTAACAACAGATCAAATAACTGCAGCAAAAACAATTCTATGCAGAGAGCAATAAGGGTTATTTTTAAAACATCGTTTTACCTGTCAGCCAACCAGAAGTCGCCTTCGTCTAACATAGGTATAGTTTTCATGGGATTTTTCTGAAAACACATTTTATTTTATAGTAATTTTTTATACAAATGTATTGTACCTACACTTTAGTGGTGCTACGCAAATGGATATAATTAGAAATGAGTACATAAGAGGAAGTCTGAAGTGACACCGGTGACTGAAAAGTTGTGTGGAAATCCTAATCTCTTCAAAGTGAGAGTGAACAGGCTTCTGGGGTAAGCTCACTCCATCGTCGACTTTGTCTCTGTCACTTCTGACCTACACTAGAGTCAAGAGCAAAACCATATCAAATAAAAAAATAAAATAAAAATCGGTTGTCATGGTATGGGCATGTGATGCGGAGGAATGAGGAAAATACCATCAGGAAAGTTTTAAGTATGAATGTGGATGGTTATACGAGCAGTGAAAGACCAATGAAACGATGGATGGACTATGTGAAAGATGATATGGCTAGAAAGGGAGTGACTACCGAGATGACGACAAATAGAGAAGTATGGAAGAAAAATACATGTTGCGCCGACCCCATGCAATTAAAATACATCGGCATTGGAGATTGGGTCTCAGTCCCAGACCAGAAGAAGTCTTACGAGACGAGCATGTCATGCCAATCAGGCTGCGGAGCTATTTCTAAAAATATGAATGTGCATCTACTTTGTGGGGCATGTTTATGATTTTATGATAGACTAGATAAATACTTACAAATACATTTGTAAAAACGGTACCTAAGTAAATGGATTGAAGCAATAAAGAAAAACGTCGTTTGATAGTCAAGTCGACATCTACTGGTTTCTGCAACAATCTTGACACATCTGCTAGGTCGAGTTCACAGTTCCAACCACATCTTCAATATAATAGGTAAATATCATCACTTAATTAGGGACCTACCTTTTTAATTTCCGGTGCATCTTGTTCACGTAATACTGGATTCAAATCCCTTTGCTCGATATGATTCAACCCTAAAATGTCGATGACCATCATGACAGCTCTAGCAGGAGGACTGGCGTCCGCTTTGTAGAGTATTGCCGGCATTTTAGTACCTGTTTTCAATCAATATTATTTTAATATTAGGTATACCTAATATTTATTATAATATTTTTATATATTTAAAAGACGTGTTTGGAGAATCGAAAGGAAAAGGCACGATAGAAAAGGATACATGGTGGTGGAATGACGAAGTGCAAAAGATGCTTAAAGAAAAGAAAGTTGCGTTTAAAGAATGGCAGGGTGTAGAAAACGGGAATCATAGCCTGAAAGAAGATAAGAAGAGAATTTATAAAGAATGGAAGAGGAAGGCAAAAAAGGTGGTAGCAGTTTCCAGGGCTAAGGCGCAGGAGAAGTTGTATGACTCACTGGACAGCCCAAGAGGCCAGAAGGAGCTATACCGGATTTCAAAAGCAAGAGATAGGAGAACGAGAGATATAATTCATATTAAGTGTATGAAAGATGAAGCCGGTAAGGTTCTGTCCCAAGATGACGAGATAAAAGAACGATGGAAGTTTTATTTTGAAAAACTAATGAACGAAGAGAATAAATGGAATGGTGTGCTCAAAGAGATACAAACAAATATGGGTTTGGTCAGGGAAATTAGCATGGATGAAGTAAGGAAGGCAGTTCAAAGTATGAAAAATGGAAAGACCATGGGCCCAGATGACATACCAGTAGAAGTATGGAAGTGTTTAAAAGAAGATGGATGTATGTGGCTGACTTTATTCTTCAATAAGTTGTTGCATGAAGAAGCGATCCCACAAGAATGGTGCAATAGTTCGCTAGTGCCCATCTTCGAAAATAAAGGTGACGTACAGGACTGCAACAACTATCGAAGGATTATGTCCCATAGTATGAAGGTATGGGAGAAAATAATAGTGAAAAGATTGCGAGAGGAGAGTGAGATTACCCAAACCAGTTTGGGTTTATGCCAGGTCGAGGAACAGTGGACGCCACTTTTGCACTCCGCCAATTGTGAGAGAAGTACAGACGTGCACACAATAACTTGTACATGGTGTTCATTGATCTGGAAAAAGCGTATGATAGGGTACCTCGGCATGTCTTGTGGTGGGCCTTGAAAGAGAAAGGTTTGCCCGGGAAGTATGTAGAGTTAATTCGTGCTATGTACAGTCAATCTTGTACCTACGTCCGGTCGGCTACTGGCAACACCGACGAGTTCAGTGTGGCGGTAGGCTTGCACCAGGGGTCGGCTTTAAGTCCTTACATCTTCCTGTTGAGTATGGACGCTCTGACAGCGGATATCAGGAAGAGGCACCCTGGTGCATGCTATTTGCCGACGACATCGTTCTTGTCGGTGAAGATGGACCTGAGACCCAGAGCAGATTGGAGAAATGGCAACGGAAACTGGAGAATGTCGGCTTGAAAATCAGCAGAACCAAGACCGACCATATGTTCTGCGATTTCGGCGGTCTCTCCAGTGCTGGAACCATAGCGCTTGATGGCGCGCTTCTCCCGGTCTGCTCCGACTTCCGGTATCTTGATTCACTTGTGCAAAGCGATGGCGAAGTAGACCGGACTGTTAAGCACAGAATTAATACTGGATGGATGAAATGGCGGCAGGTCACGGGAACAATCTGCGACTCCCGCATTCCCCTTAAACTCAAGGGGAAGATTTATAAAACAATGGTTAGACCTGCTGTCTTGTATGGATCAGAATGTTGGGCCATAAAAAGAATGAAAGGCATGCAGCCGAGATGAGAATGCTAAGAGGGATAGAATAAGAAATGAATATGTAAGAGGAAGTCTGAAAGTGACACCGGTGACTGAAAAGTTGTGTGGAAATCGGTTGTCATGGTATGGGCATGTGATGCGGAGGAATGAGGAAAATGTCGTCAGGAAAGTGTTGAGTATGAACGTAGAGGGCTATACGAGTAAGGGAAGACCAAAGAAACGATGGATGGACTGTGTGAAAGATGATATGGCCAGAAAGGGAGTGACTACCGAGATGACGACTAATAGAGAAGTATGGAAGAAAAAGAGATGTTGCGCCGACCCCAAATAAATTGGGACAAGGGCAGGAGAATGATGATGATTTTTTATATTTAATTTTTGACATTTTTCGGGATCCCGGGGTCCCGGACCTTCTAAGGGCCGCAGCTAACTAGCTGAGACCCCTTAGACAATTTTAAATGATGAGGAGGCACTATCCGACGATTATCCCTGTATGCAAGTGCACCCAAGGTTAACCCCCGGTTGGTGCAGGACTATTGTAGAACATGGAAACATGGTAGAGTATAAATCCCTAAACTTCGAGGAAGTAAGCAACAAGAGTGGATAATACCTATAAAATCCCGGAATGATAAACATGATTAAATCTCGGGATTTAAGAAATTGTGAATTATTTATTGTAGGTATGTACCTACTTTGAATACATTCGTAACAAATTTAATATTTATAATAAATAATTCGCATTTTCTAAATCCCAGGAATTCACCTAGAAATAAGAAATTGCGAATTATTTATTTCACTTTGAATACAATCGTAACAAATTAAATATTTATAGTAATTAATAAATAATTCGCAATTTCTTAAATCGGAAGATTTTATCGTCATGTTTATGGTTCATGTTTGTGATTTTATAGAAGGTATTATCCACTCTTTTTAGCAAAAAATAAAACCGACTTCTAAAACAAAACACTACAAAGTGAAAAATAACTTTAATTTCGGAAGTCGGTGTCTTTGGTTTTGTATTTTCGTTTTTGTTACCTCTTTCCTCGAATTTTAGGCAAGTTTAAATACTCTACCTATTCCGACCTCTGCAGATAACTGAAGAGTGTTCGAACAAGAGTTAAAATTTCCATTGCTTTTTTTTTTCAGAAATCACTAAAATGTGATTAAAAGAGTTCCTTTTTGTTTGAAAACTGAAATTTGGACTCGATTTTTTTCTAAGGGTTGGTTTTTTGATCCGTAGTTACCTCAACCAATGATTAAACATAGTACCTAACTAATGGTTGAATTTTGGCATGTGAAAGGCTAAACACGAATGAGTTAACATGAATCTATTTATGTTACAAAATTGTAGGTAAGTAACTAATGGCATTTTGCCAAACATATTTAGCCAAAATTCAACCATTAATAGGTTTAGTGAACTACGGTTCAAAAAACGAGCTCTTAGGGAATCGTTACTATTTGATACGCCAAATTCAACTAGAAGGAATGTAGTTCATAGATTTACGTAGGTAGGTATGATTCTGCAAAAATAACCAACGAGCTAAAAAGTGGAAATGTTACCTCTTGTTCGAACACTCCTCACTCGACGACCACTTATCTCTGTCCGCCGCAGATGAGTAGGTATATGTTCCTCTGTTGACTCTGTCTGAATAAGATGATTTATATTTTATTAAAAAAATTTACTGTCTCTGGTCTAGTCTATAGGTCTGTGCGGAAAGGAGCGGGGCGTGTAATATCTGTCTACTTAAATATAAACTATATATAAGCTATTTATCTTAATTAAAAAAAAACTGGCAACCAGCCATCCATGGGAAGAACCAGGTTTATTATCTCCACAGACCGATTAAAGTTCAAGGACTGGTTGTTAAAAAATGAAAAATACACGATTCTATTAATGTTAGGTAGGTACCTACCTAATATTTTGTTATTGATTTATTTTTGATATTAATTGTAACTAAGATTACGAAGAAAAGGATCGCATTTTTATATATTTACCTACATTAAAATAGATAATTATTACGTGTTTATCTCTATATATTATTTTCACAAAATTAGACTTTAGACAGCGATAAGTAGGTACTTACTTAAACAAGTTTAGTATCAGGAACTTAACCTAAAATTCCGAAGTAAGTACCTAGATATCTTGGAGTATGTATGGTATAAATATGGTAAAATAAAATTGCTACTACTATAGATAACAGCACTAGTATGACTACCACGGTATATCTATTAACCTACTAAGCATAGCACCCTGCACCGTTATTTTTGATACCTACATAGTAGTGAATGTTATCAATCACTATTTGCTTTCACAATTTATAGCAAACAAACAAGCGATAAGTTATAGCTGTTAATCTAACACTTACCTTCATTCAAAGTTATAGGCAATTGAAGAATCGAGTTTTGGAAATGTTCACCATCAGTCGATATTTTGATTAGCATCTGACTGCTCGAGGTCGTTGTCATTTGTTTGACTACCAGCTGATAACATAGTAGTTGCTATGCAATTCTCATAGATGTCAGCACGGTCTTGAAAGAACAATTTAATGACTGCTGATGGTCTATATTGTTGCATGTTTATGGCGGTGAAAAAATGCCTCTTCATCCAAAATCCTGAGAGATCTTAAAGGTCACCCAGGGCTAAGCAGCACAGCTGTTCATTGATTTGATTTAAAAAAAATCTGTAGATATGGATAACTTAAAGTAAGTCATATCGAGGGTTTACGGGCTATTTGTATTAAGCGACATCCTGGACGATATTGAGTTATTATCATATCTACCTGCATTAAAAAGTGATAAACGTAAAACATCGGAGATGGACACTTGATTATTAACCGTCGATAGGCCACTTTTTCGTAAAAAATATTGATACTTTTTTACAATGTTCTTTTTTCCGAATAATGAAACTTTGAAATGCTCTCCTGTAAAGTTCCAAACATGTCGCTTAATACAAATAGCTCGTGAACCCTCGATATGCTCCAAGTTGAGGCAATAAAAGCGAGACGACTCACCGCTCGACGTAGAGAGACTCGACGTAAAGGGAACAGTTGATAAATATTTAAAGACATGGGGGGAAAATGTACGCTTCACTTTTGTGGACCACAATCTATCTGCATTTTGAAAGTGGCTAGAATTTGACACGCAACCTACATTGCATCAGTATTTTGCAAAGAACTTGTTCTTTTGAAGGTATGGTATAGCTTAGGTATCTCCATGAATCTTTCGGCTTCAATCAATCTGCCTAGCCTTTTCCCAACTATGTTGGGGTCGTCTTTCAGTCTAACCGGATGCAGCTGAATTGTTACCAGTACATGGAGCGACTGCCTATCTGACCTTCACAATTCAGTTAAGTACTGGGTAATACGATACCCCTTGGTAAGACTGGTTGTCAGACTTTCAGACTTCTGACGACCCGTAACATGAATGACAGCTGGGACCAACGGCTTAACGTGCTTTCCGAGGCACGGAGGGGTTTTGGTATGTAAAGATGGTCATCTATTCACGGACCAACACCGGCAAGCGTAGCTTAACGTGATGGATGGGCCCGTGCAGCTTTTATTACTTAGCCACGAGCTCCTTAAAGCAAAATAGGTAGCAATCTTCTGATATTGGAAAAATATTTTTGTTTATGTTATCAAAGCAATTTTGTTTAGGTACTTATCCTAAGTTATCTGCAAATAAACTTTGACATTAACTTTGCTGATGTTATCACGTCATAGGTACTGAATTTAACGTCATTGTCCCTCGTCCCAATTAATTTGGGATCAGTGCAGCATACCATATTCTATTAGGTCATCAATATTGTCATCAATATTATCTCATCGTGAAAACTTAGGTGAAGTGAGCTTGAAGTGATCTGTCATTCCACCTGATGCTCTTCGGAAAGTACCTGTGCCGTATAGGCCGGGAACCGACACCTGGTTGCCACCATTGCAGCTGTCTCGACGACACGGCGCAGCATACCCTTGAAGAATGCCCTGCTCGGGCAGTGCGGTGCCGTGACCTCGTAGCGGCAGTTGGTGCTGCGGATACTCTCTCGATTCCGGACAAGGTCCAGTCCATGGTCGGAAGTGAGAGCGCGTGGGACGCCGTCGCCTCCTTCTGCGAGGAAGTGAGGGTTGCGAAGGTGGCGGCGGAAAAGGAGAGGGAGGATACAACCTCCCTTCCAGTACGTAGTAGACGCACTGGGCGCCGGAGGTGTGGGCTGCAGGCAACCGACTTGGCGAGTTTGTTGCCTGAATAGTGAAAGGCCCGAGACGACGGCGCGCCGTGTTCCGCACGCGCCTGTCTCTAGAGGAATTGCGGCCGTTTAAGACCGCTGAGGGTGACGGGGTCCGCATGAATCCATGCGGGCTAACACCTAGCCGGGGGAGCGTGGCGAAATGCGCAAGCACTTCAGCACCCCGGCTAAAGATAGCAGTAGAACACCGTGTGGTTTTAGTCAGTAAGAGTCTGACAGACCTCTCCCACGCCCCAGGGTGGAGGACATCCATGAGGATTTCCACACGATAAAAAAAGGGGTCGACACTATTGACAAATCTATTCACCTAGGGTGGCCATCCGTCCGGGATTCCCCGGATTTGCCCTAGTTTAGAGGGTGTTCGGGGAGCGTCCGAACGGGGTTTCATTTGTAGTCCGGGTTTTAGGCTGATGAACATATCTACCAAAAAATCGTGGCCGAAGTAAATTGTTTGTTAAAACTTTAATTACATTCTATTTAGTTCCTAAGGCCAAAAGTTTAAAATTTTATGAAATAAAATTTAAAAAATAAACATTGTTAACGGATTTTCACACTTCCTGTCCTGGTTGGCAGATTTTACAGATGGCAACCCTAACTTCACCTACCTAAGTTTTACACGGAGAGATTTTACAGAATAGAACGGCTGGTACTCGTATCGTTTTTGCGATGATCAAAAAATAAAGTTAGAATCGTTACTACATAGATATACCAGTAAGCGTAAAATTAATAGGACCATCATTGACCACGACTGACCACGTTGTGGGTAGGTGTAGTTTACGCTATGTTTACTGTTTAGCTCAGTAATAATCTCCGTCTAAAGAGATTACGCGGTAGAAGTACGTAAGAGTAACGTTTGTTTTTCATTACGTTATATTATTCAACAATCTGCCTATCTAAACTTGACCTTTACAAACATTAATTATTGACATTGGTCATTCCCCTCTATATCTTAATCTTCTAAGTCAGGGGTCGGCAACAGGCGGCCCGCGGGCCGCATACGGCCACCAAACTTCGCGGCTTCGGTGCGACCCGCGAGGTTCATAAACCGAAAACGATGAAACTACCTACATACATCGTGTATGTAGGTAGTTTCACATTATTTGGGCCGGCGCCCAAACAGGCGCGAGTGCGCCACACAAGAGTTTTAAACTTACCAAGACAAAAAACATTATAGTTAGGCATAGAGATACGGGGCGCCCGAGATGTTCGGACAGAGAGGAGGCGAGCAACCGCAAAACATTTAGGTATATGTTACTGCTAAAAGCCGAAGTGCGGCTACACCAAGTTTTAGCCGTGTACAACCTATTTAATTATTAAGCCTGACCTAACCTAAGCTAGTTAAAAGTAGGTGTAATCGCATTTGGATTTTTAACCCTGGCATATAATGAAAAACGGCCCGCACTGATGTCCTGGCAATATATGTGGCCCTGCACTAGCATAAGGTTGCTGACCCCTGTTCTAAGTAATTTGTCGAGGAGTCTTGACTGGAAGCCGGCCCCAAAATAGTTGGGAAAAGGCTACGCAGATATTTTGGTTGAGTAGGTAGGTACCGTAAGTTGGGGTGATTTTGCGCCTGCCAGTAATACTTTGCTCCAAATCCGTACAAGTTTAAAAATAAAATTAAAAAAAAAAGTTTACAACTCTATGGTTTTATTGATGTCTGAACGCAATCATAAGATGTCAATGTTCTGTCATGGAAGTTGACAGGTCGCCATTGTTGCTATTACCTGTGCAAGGAGTCCCAACGTGAAAGTAGAAAGTTTACAAAAAAAAAAAGTTTGGTAAAATCAAGGTTAGGTTTATTAAAACCTAACCCAAAATTAAATCCATTGATTTAATTTTGGGTTAGGTTTTAATAAACCTAACACAGCACACCTAGCAAACCTAGCACAGGTAATAGCAACAATGGCGACCTGTCAACTTCCATGACAGAACATTGACATCTTATGATTGCGTTCAGACATCAATAAAACCAGAGAGTTGTAAACTTTTTTTTAAATTTTATTTTTAAACTTGTACGGATTTGGAGCAAAGTATTACTGACAGGCGCAAAATCACCCCAACTTACGGTACCTATTAAAGTTTTAATTAGTCAACTGTTTTTGAAGTAATCATAGTTCGCGTTAAAAGCGCCCGTAGATAGGTGCGACGCGATTAATAGAACAATTTGTACGTAAACTTCATTATAAATTCTGCCGTCATAAGGCAAAAAGATGTATCTGACATTTTTTATCGAAATAGAGTCATTTACATAATCGGAATCAGCAAAAAAGACGCATCTACCAGTATTTTATATTAGCGTAAACTTAACGAAAACCTAATACTTCTTACTATTAAAAGACGCATCTGCCTTTGTACAGACGCCAGCACATCAAGCTACTACAATCTGTCAGACTTATTTAATAGATTTTCGACTTTATTGCTAAGGCATTAGGTTCAAGGTTGATTGGGAAAATCTGACAGTTACGGGTAGGTTGACCGGCTGGTGTCTGTACCTTATAGTTTAAACAGGAGAAAATATTTTTTTTCTCCATTTGAATATTTCTGTATGTTCGTCTTTTTTCCATATGGCGGCAGAATTGTTCTACCAGAATCCCTTCGCACCGTGCTGCGTCACGGCTATCTGCGAGAGCGGATAGCCGTGACGTAGGTATTCAGTATACCGAGGGAATACTGAATACATACCATTCAAATAAATAATATGAAAGCCTGACTTACGTAAAAGGCTTTTGAACTGTTATTTTAATATTCACATAACATAACTGTAGACAAGATACAGTACAGTCGAAAACAAGACTTACACGTGGAACATTAAATAGCTACTTACTTATTTTTCTTGAATAATAGGCATACATGATTGCCCCGTAATGATTGCGTTTCCATTCCATCTATTGCCTATTTTTTTTAGCCTTGGATAGCTGAAGAATCACAAAATTTCTCGGAATTCCTATAATAAGTATATACGTATTTTACTGACAACGTTAATAAAACTCATGGAAGATAAAATGAAAAGCTTTCAAGAAAATTGTTTTCTTTTTGAATTTATGGGAGAGCTTATTATCTCAATGAAACCGAACTCGGAGTTACCTTAGTAAATTAGATTTATTTGCCACTGATTAATTACAAAGAAATAGAATAATACACTTATAAATAAATAGTAGACTTTTAACAATGAGTTCTAATGGAACCTTTTCAACATTTGCTATGTTAATTAAAAAAAGCTAAGTAGTAGGTAATAATAACAATTTATAAACTAAGAAATTCTAATAAGGTACGTTTGTAAACAAATATGAGACAGATTCGGCGTAATGAGTACGTCGTATTGCCTCAGCAAGCATCACAGATATGTCAATAGTTTGTATCTTCGGGCACATTTTCATATTAGCATCCTGAGGAATCGTATTTGTTACCACAATGCCCTCAAGACAGGAGTTATTAATCTTTTCTATAGCGTTTCCAGCAAATACTCCATGTGTCAATATCGCGTAAACTTTGGTAGCTCCGGCTTCACGTAATGCTTCAGCTCCCTTGACGATTGTATCACAAGTATCAGCTAAATCATCAACCATTATCGCTGTCCGGTTCTTGACAGTACCGACGAGAACGGTCGAATCTCCTTCGTTAGCTCTCTCTCTCTCCTTGTGGATAATCGCAAAGTCAATGTCCAGTCTGTCAGCAATAGCTGTCATTCTTTTCACACCGCCAGCATCGGGTGACACCATTACACTGCTCTGCCAGTCCGGAATATTTTCCTTTATCCATTTTGTGATAGCGGGTTCAGCGTATAAGTTGTCCACAGGGATGTTGAAGAATCCTTGGATTTGTGAGGAGTGCAGATCGATTGTGATGACGTGGTCTGCTCCAGCAACTGATACGAGATTCGCAAGTAGCTTAGCTGTGATTGGTGCTCTGCTCTTATCCTTCTTGTCTTGCCTGGAATACGGGAAGCAAGGAACCACGGCTGTGACGCGGGAAGCCGACGCAATCTTACACGCGTTGATCATGATAAAGAGCTCCATCAGGTTGTCATTGATCTCTCCGCAGCCACTCTGAACAATATACACATCCTCTCCTCTAACCGACTCGCCGATCTCAACATTAGTTTCCTTGTTGCTGAACTTCTTAGTCGTAGCTCTTCCTAGATTGATGTTGAGTCTCGCAACAATTCTCTTCGCCATCTCCGGATGCGAGCTCCCGGTGAACACTTTGATGTTCGGCATTCTGGCACCAGGGTTGTTGAAACTTGTTTTATGTTGTTCTTCTTTAGGCTCCTGAAGATTGTTCTCCGGTTTCATTAGTTTCGGATCGAGAGTGAAGACTTCCTTCACTAGCCGCGGTTCACCACAAAATAAGTTGTTGTTTGATGTAAACGTAGATTTATCTGGGTTCACTAAAGGGTCAGTTCAATATAATCTATGTCCCCCGCAATGGAACTGTCCGCGGTCTTGGCCATGTTACTGTAAACACGCAAATATAAACACTGGGAGCTGTACTTGTTTATTGATTGAGCGGCGTATTACGTAAAATGTAAAGTCTATTACGAAAGCGCGTGTAAGAATAGAGTACGAACACATACGACCATTTTATTGTGTTAAGATAAGGGGGTCGTATAGTGATCTGCCACTAATTGCATCATTGCCGATAAAATTATTACCTACTCGCAATAACCTGTTTGTGCGTTGGCATGGACACAAATAACAATCGATAGAGTTTTGTTTCTCTTGCCAAAAGATTTAAAAAAATTTATTGTGTTGACGAATGTACCTAAATAAAATTCTGTGCCATTTATTTTAGAATCTAGGAAAGGTGTTTGAACCATTAATGTGCGTGTGGGACGAGCTTAGTACCGTTTTGACGATAAAACTTAGTCGTTCTAAGCAAAGGTCAAGGGCTGTACCAATTTTTTTTCCTGGAGAAGTTCTCGATAATAACTAGAAATTACTCTTATCCGCAAACTGTTTTAATGTGTTTAATTGTTGTATCACGAAATATAAAGAAAGTCTCCCGAATCGTGGGTGTACACAAATCTGCGTGCGGGAATCGAACCCGTGGCCCATTGCGCAGAACTCATCGTCCAGCCGCTGCGCTTAGACCTCGTACTCACGGGCGATTTTTTTTTAAATTACTGCATTTGTTTTTCGCGCATTTTATTTTTAACGCACTGCTGAGTTGATAATCTAACAGTGTTTTTTTGATGCGCTCTGTTGGATTCTCAATGATCGGCTCAATATGGAGAGTTGAAAATCCAGTACGCCATAAATAATCGTCGCGTTAATCGCCCTTGCGTACTCGGGCTTACACAGGACCGATGACCTATGTGGATTCTAATGAATCAATTTGTCTTTTTCTTGAGATCCCTATCATCATTAACAAGTATTCTGTTTATTATTTCAGAGGTTTTATTTTATAACAAGATCAGAATGAGTTTGGTAATCCGCGGCTCAAACAGTACGTACCCGTTGCTTGGAGCACCAACTGTTAAACAGTACAATAGCTGTTTTATTAACAAGTAGATGTCATACAGTCCTATTATTATAATTAACATTATTGGAATTATCAACAGTTATGTTGATAAGACTTTGTTTGTCAAGACGAAATAAAGCAGCTCTTGTGAGTCCTATCAACACCTACATTAATTAATTGGTTGTTGTGCCGTTTTGTACGCGAATTGAATTCATTACGAGCAACTGAGTATTATCTATCTCATTATTTTGTTCCATGTCACTTGGGGTCGGCGCAACACGTTTTCGCTTTCTATTCTTCCATGTCAACCGTCACACTCCCTCCCTCCTCACTCCCTCCTCTTTCACACAATCCATTCATCTTTTCTTTAGCCTTCCTCTCCCTCTCTATCCATCAAATTTTATATTCACCACTCTTTTACTCACATTCGTTTCCTCTCTCCTCATCACATGCCCATACCAAGCCAAACAATTTCCTTTCAACTTTTCTGTCACTGGCGCCACTTTGAAACTTTACCTTATATTTCTAATTTCTTACTTTATCCATTTTTGTCACTCCACACATCCATCTCAACATTCTCATCTCCGCTGAATGAAATCTTTTTACATCCGTCTTCTTCACGGCCCTGCCATCCGATCCATACAGTATGACAGGCTAAGGCCACGGACTTGTAAATGTTCCCCCTTAACTTGAGGGGCATCCGTGGGTCGCAAGTTAATCCTGTGACCTGTCGCCATTTCATCCATCCTGAATTGATCCGGTGCGTTACGTCTCGGTCTATTTCACCATCCCCTTGGACAAGCGACCCGACGTACCTACTGAAAGTCGGAGCAGATCGGTAAGGGCATTCCGGCGAGAGATAAGGGCTTAGGATTGGAGAGACCGCCAAATTCACAATTTTTTTTGTTATTTTTTTATTTGTGATGGGTTTGCTCTTGACTGTAGTCTAGGTCAGAAGTGACAGAGGCAAAGTCTACGATGGAGTGAGCTTACCCAGAAGAAGCCCGTTCACTCTAACTTTGAAGAGATTGGGTTTGTATGCGTTCGGGAACACAGACGCAGGTAGTGAGTTCCACTATTTTGCCGTGCGCATTATGAAGGATGTTTGGAAGCGCTTAGTGCGAATTGGTGGAATGGCAACTAGGTATGGATGGTAATTTGCAGTGCGTCTAGATGATCGATGGTAGGAGGGGGCCGGTGGAATGAGGTTGCCAATACTCAGTTTTTGTCCGAGTTAAACTCACTCAGGCCAACGGTCTCCAATATGTTATCTATATTGGGTGACTGGTAATCAGTGACCGATACTTAAACACATGATTGTACTCATGATAACAAACAACTTTTACTATGAGACCTAACCTGAAATTGCGAAAAATATCAGCTGCTCCCTACATTTTGACGAGTTATGCGAACATTAATGTACGAGACAGATTTTTTTTTTCGCGATTTCAGGTTTGGTCCCATAGTAAAAGGTGTTTGTTATCATGTGTTTAAGTATCGGTCACTAATTACCAGTCACCGTATATACACTTTTTTTGCAAAAAAAACGGACACCTAAGGAAATTTACGTTCTAAGTTCGATTTAAGTTAATTAAATGAAATTTAATTGTTTGACGTAGTCTGCATACTTATAATCGTGTAAATTAATACGCGCGAAGTGGATTCTGGCACTTTTTTTTATTTTCGATGAATTCTTTAAAACCGATGTACACGGCCAAACAATCGGCACGAAGTAAAGACAAGAAGATTTTTTTTACTTTTTTTAATTAAATAAAGTTACAAATGTAAAAAAGCTAGGTAAGGCTAGGTAGATTGATTGGTGTCTTTGGTTTTGTATTTTCGTTTTTAGCCACCGACTTCCGAAATTAAAGTTATTTGTCACTGTGTGGTGTTTTGTTTTGGAAGTCGGTTTTATTTTTTGCTAAAAAGTTTTAGTTTTTCATTTTTTAGTTGTGGTACCTACCTCACACAAATTCGAATACCACTACCTGCTATGTAAATAACATAAACAAAGATTAAAACATCATCTACATAAACTAAGTGGGAAATTATTGAAACTAACTCAAAAACTATCGAAGCAAAGTTTATAAAATTTATATGGGACCACCATTGGGATATCTCCTTTCCAACAAAAAAAAAGAATCATCAAAATCGGTTCATAAACGACGAAGTTATCCGCGAACACACATAAAAAAAAATGTATACGGCCGAATTGAGAAACCTCCTCGTTTTTTGAATTCGGTTAAAAAACTATTTTATCGTGTAGATATATCGATACCCATTACGTCCGTAAAGTTTAAAGAACTGATTTATTTTTAAACCGATTTTTAAGTATCTACACTACCGGCGGTTGATGACCCCAAAAAAGATCATCAAATTAATTTCTTTTTGTTTTATCATCCTAACTAATATTATAAATGCGAAAGTAAGTTTGTTTGTTTGTTACCTTTTCACGCCTAAACCACTGAACCGATCATCCTGAAATTTTGCATATACGTTATCAGGTGTACAGAAACGGACATAGGTACCTTTAATCCCGAAAACAACAATAACGTTCTTATGATAGTAAATGGCGCCACGTGTCTTTCGAATCATGATTGAATTAATACGCTTTCACGCTAAAACTGTTGAACGGATTTGGATGAAATTTGGCACATGGGTAGACTATGACCTGGATTAGGACATAGGATACTTTTGATCCCGGTAGTACGTTCCCTTGGGATAATTTCTGACAACCACGCGGGCGAAGCCACGGGCTAGAGCTAGTGTTTAGATATAGAAACCCATCACGTCTGCTGTGTTTATCAGTCATAGGACATTCCGCTTATTTTTACAAGAATAGAAAAATACCTCTTTGAAGGTTTTATTTATGAAATGAAGCTAATCTGAACGATCGTGCGAGAAAGCGGCTTAATGAAAAAGCTAGGCTTGTGGACCTGTCAGCAAGGAAAAGGATTCTATTTTCAACGTCAGCCAAAATAAACGTAAAGTAAGCCTTTCCAAGTTCTTTGATAGTAGGTACCTATTACACAAACAAAACAAACAATACACAACACACAGTAAACAATAGGCCATGCGTATTTGTAGTACCATATAAACGACGAAAACCTTATTGATTATTGATACTAAAGCCAGAAAGAAATAAAGCCTATGTCAAAGTTAAATTACCCTTGGTTTGGTTGATTGGTAGAGGAGGCGTATAGAAGGCATTAAGTCCGCCTTTGTAGGTATTTTACGTAATTGTCCATAGTTAAACGAAAAGGATCCAACCCACAACACACTTGTTGTGTGTTGAATCCTTTTCGTATAACTATGGACAATTGTGTGCAAGAAGTATAAATAAATAAATGGAAGCCACATGACTGACCATGTGGCTTCCATTTATTTATTTATACTTCTTGCACACAATTGTCCATAGTTATACGAAAAGGATTCAACACACAACAAGTGTGTTGTGCCACATGACTGACCATGTGGCTTCCATTTATTTATTTATACTTCTTGCACACAATTGTCCATAGTTATACGAAAAGGATTCAACACACAACAAGTGTGTTGTGGGTTGGATCCTTTTCGTTTAACTATGGACAATTACGTAAAATACCTACAAAGGCGGACTTAATGCCTTCTATACGCCTCCTCTACCAATCAACCAAACCAAGGGTAATTTAACTTTGACATAGGCTTTATTTCTTTCTGGCTTTAGTATCAATAATCAATAAGGTTTTCGTCGTTTATATGGTACTACAAATACGCATGGCCTATTGTTTACTGTGTGTTGTGTATTGTTTGTTTTGTTTGTGTAACAGGTACCTACTATCAAAGAACTTGGAAAAGCTTCATTGACCCAGACATTAGTTCTTAAGTTTTAAGTCATTATTTACTAAGTTTTAATTTTGTGATATTAGATATTGAATAGGCAATACCGCTGGCCATATATTAGCCGTAGAATCGATGACCGTTGGGGTAAACGTGCTCTCGCATTTCACATAAATATAAATATAAATTAGTGGAGTGAAAAAAGTGAAAAACATCGAACGAGAACACCAGTGAATTAATTATCATGCCGTTTTGTGCATTGCAGTGCTGAACCCCTATTCTAAAATGTTTATTAATAAGAATTTGGCGATCTTTGTTTATTTGGAACCTAGGTGAAGCATAAGGACTTAAGGTCCCGTGTTCCAACTGATGTTCAGTACAGTCACGCAATTAAGAAAAATACATAATCTAAATCAGTTCCAATTTAAAACAGGCAACTGTCACATGTTTCTGACTATGTCAAAAATGTGAATAAAGTTTTTATTTCTTATGTTCATAAAGTACGTCTCTGGGAGTGTATAATTTGTTAGGCACTAAACTTGAAAATAGCTGTATGTGTCACGTATTCTTTGTTTTGCCCCGACGATAACGAGGTCTGATCATTAGTTATATTTTTGGGGTTGGTACCTAAATATTAATTCAAGGTCGAAAATTTAAAAGAAAGCAACCAAAATATTGGCCAGAAACTTTGTAATCAGGTATAATTCATACAAAAAAACGTTATATTAATTATTTTATAGAAACATATTTATTTGTAAATAATAATAGGTTGGGGAAAAAGTTTCTTCGCATTTTTTAAGAAAATTCAAAACATTTTTTAATAAAGTTTATTTACATTTAACTAAAGTATGTAGGTACCATTTTGTTCGATAACTTTTTGCCATCTTGTAGGTAGGGACATGATCCCATTGCTATAGAAATATTGGGACTTCTGATCAAAATACCGCGACAAGTGGTTTTGGCAGTCTTCTCGTGATGTTAACCTGACACTGCCTAAAGAATTCTGAAGAGACCGAAACAGGTGGAAATCTGAAGGTGCAAGGTCAGGACTATACGGCGGATGCATTAACACCTCCCAGCCAAACTCTCTTAATTTTTGCTGAGTGGCTAAAGATGTGTGAGGTCTAGCGTTATCATGATGAAAAACCACACCCCTTCTGTTGAATAATTCCGGCCGCTTTCTCTCAACTTCTTTCTTTAATCTCATCAGTTGTTCGCAGTAGAGTTCAGAATCGATGGTCCTGCCTGGTGGTAACAGCTCATAATGAATAATGCCCTTCCAATCCCACCACACACAGCATCACCTTGTTGCGAGTTAACCCGGGTGTCGCCACAGTCTGTGAAGCCTGACCGGCCTTTGACCACGACCTTTTTCGCACGTTCTTGTCATACGTGATCCACTTTTCATCACCAGTTATCAGCTTCTTCAAAAATGGTTCGGTCTCATTACGTCGTAATAAAGAATCACAAATGAGTACACGGTTCATTAGGTTTCTTTCAGTGAGCTCGTGAGGTACCCAAATGTCGAGCTTTTTTGTGTACCCAGTTTTTTTCAAATGCGCCAAAACTGTTTTGTGGTCAATTTCCAGTTCTTCAGCTACGTCGTAACTACTGATATGCCGATCTTGCTCCACTTTTTCAAAAATGGCATCCATTTTATCCGTAATAGGGCGACCAGAGCGACGTGCATCTTTGACATCAAAATTTCCGGATTGAAAACGCTTAAACCAAATTTGTGCTACTCTCACAGACACTACACTAGGTCCATAAACATCGCAAATTTTTTTCGCGGCTTGCGTTGCATTTTTACCTTTTTGTAGTAAAATTTTAAAATGTATCGAATTTCTTCATTAGATTCACTCATCTTGACGGTACGAAAAACAAATGAAAATCACACATTTTCCTAATTTGAATTTGGAATTATGTTCTTTAAAATTGAAACTTTCAATGATACCAAAACCAGCCAGATACAAATAGTATAGCCAAAGAGATTTTATTACAAGTTCATACATATTACTATAATGCGAAAAGACTTTTTCCCCAACCAATAATTAGTCATAACTCTAGTAGAAAAAAATAAAAAAAATATCTCCATTTTCAATTTCGTCTATTTGTAAAATTGTAGCGTTTAAACAACTATCACCACTGTACTCCGAAGAAGTTACACTGCAATTTAATCCATGTTTCCTGCATCCACATGAAGCTCCGCATCCTGTCGTACAAATAAAAACCGATCAAATGCGAGTCGGACTCGCGCACCGAGGGTTCCGTACCACCATATATATAAAAAAGTGTGCTATTTAGAGACATCGTTTTATTTTTCCTGTAAGCTTTACATAAACTTCTATCATATAGAATAATTTCAGATTTTCTCTATGCAAACTTCGGAGATAGGGAAGGATGGGGGGGGCGGTATTTTTTTACATTTTTCATCAAAAGTCGAAAACTATGCGGCCTAAAAAAAAGAAAAAATTGTTTAAGAATGTGCAAACAGCGCTCTTTCACATGATACCCCACATGCACTAGTAGCCCCACTTCGAATTTTTAAGACCCCCTTTCAGTCCCTGTTGCAAAGAAAATATATATATATTTTTATTTATTTCTTATTTGCAAAATAGTTGGGCAAACGTCATATAAAACTGTTCCTGAATTCAAGTAAGTTGATAGCATTAGTAGTTCTTGCGATATCCAGCTGTGACAGACGAACAGACAGACTGAGTCGCACCATAAGGGTTCCTTTTTACTATTTTGGTATGGAACCCTAAAAATACTTTTCAACAGGTTTTTAGAGGCTGGTGGTTGATTCATTGTTATTGGTCTCAACGCCGGTCATGTCTCCATCTACAGGCGAAATCTCATTCTCCAACCATAATTGCACCTGTAAGTACACTCTCTTCAAATGCTCAGAGCCTACATCAGGTGTAGGCACTAATGATGCTAATCGTATACAACTATTTTTAGTTGTAGCTTTGATAAATGAGCTATATCTGCTTCCGTCTACTTCTCTACGCATGTTATTCCAGCTGTACGATATCATCAAAAAATACATTTTCATCCAAAAAAAATTTTGCGGCTTTTTGCAGATCTTCTATTCTTTCTTATAAAACGCTGAGGGAGTGTCACATCCGGTACAAGCATGTAAAAAAATACACATAGGCTGTTTACACATAGGCAGATTTTAAGCTTTTAGAAGAATAAACTTTTTGCAATACTTTTCTCTTTGCTGGTTTTTTAAAATAAATTTCTTCCCCATCTGGTCTTAAGGCATTTAACAGGACTAGTGGATATCCTCACAAACTACAACTACATTTTCTGATACTATATTTACAGCTGTTTCAATTAATAAAGTATCGGCATCCGCTCCCGCTTGATACAAGAAAATATTGATATTGATTATCTGAGAATTTTTTTCTCAACATTATGTCTGCTCTTATTTTTGCTATTTCCAAGAAATTTCTCTTGTCCGATTTTAAGTGTCATATCTTCGTCAAATGTAAATTCAGTTGATGCATTCTTTTACAAAAAAAAAAAAAACATTTCAATTTTATTGTGGTGTCGAAAACACTTTCCCGAAGATAAAATAATTTGATCACTAGCGACTTCGTTCGAGGTTTAAATCTAACGACACTCAACTAGATAAAGAAATCTCATGCGAAGCAGGGGTGCGTCATTGTATTTATATAATATTTACATCTTAAACTTTTATATACCTTTATAAGTAATATTATAATAATTTATTTAGGTACATAATAAAGTTTTTGTAGTACATTAGGGACTTACAAAGTATTACATGGTATAAACACGAATTTTTGGGTGAAAAGCTGCTCTCCTAACTAGATCACTGAGAAATCTGTATTTAGGAGAGAGTTTCGAATACCTATTTGAGAATAATCAACTTTTTTATGCTTTTGGAGTTTACTATGTTATATTATATTATGTTATTGCCTGTTATTGAGTTGAGGAACATGTTTGCTTCACAAGAAAGATTTATGTCAGAATAAATATTGTATTTCATTTTGTGCCAATAACGACATTCCAGATACGGAAAAGTAGGTTTAGCCTTGACTGTAACAATACTTTATTAGACCCTTCTGAAATCAGAATCTCGCAGGGTTTCTTATTCAATAACCTACATTTGATGTTTTGTTCAGACGATAAAAGATGTGAATGTTTTTTACCAATGAAATAATGTATTATGATAATCAATCGAAATTTTCATTACGCCTCGTGTTTTCTGAAGAAATTCGCAGTTGTTTTATCCGACTCTACTATTCACTCTGTTCCAGTCAAGTTGTTTTGAATTATAAAACAGTAAAGTGATTTTATTTATTTGAAAGAATAAATAGATGTGAATCCTTTGAACTTCAGTGTACCTACTTAAGAGAATGTTGATTCTACGCTCATTATGATTGCTTCAAAATATTCACTGATTGAACTGCACACTAATTGCATAACACAATATAATTTGAAATCGGTTTCATTTTGACAGTTCAACAACATTCACTGCATTATTTACGTTGTCAAGCTGACAAATTTTTCGAACATATGAAGCAATGGATTAGCAATTTTCTTCAACAAAATTCAAATTCCGATTGATAGCGTGTTACGCAATTAGGGTGGAGGTCGGAGTTTTATTTAGATATTAAGCTAATGCAGAAATAGTGTTTCATTTTAACCAACTTCAAAAAGGAGGAGGTTCTCATTTCGACTGTATGATTTTTGAAAATGTTTGTTACGAGATTACTCAAAGACGGATGGACCGATTTGGCAAATTCTTTTTTTTTTGAAATGGTATACTTCCCAGGTAGTCCCATATAAATTTTATTAACTTTGCTGGGGTAGTTTTTGAGTTAGCTTCAATAATGCGTATTTTTCCTCTTACGAGTAGTATACGTATGTGGATGATGTTTTAATCTATAATAATAATAATAATATAATAATATTCCACAACTATCACACAACGCCGTCTAGCCTCAAGCTAAGCAGAGCTTGTGTTATGAGTACTAGACAACTGATAAACATACTTATATATTTCTAAATACATACATATATAGATAAATTACACCCAGACACAGAACAAATGATCATGCTCATCACACAAACATTTGTCCTGGGTGGGAATCGAACCCACGACCTCCGGCATAGCAGTCAGGGCCACTAACCACCTTCTATGATGATGATGTTTTAATAAGTTCCTATCGCTGTTATTTACATAGCAGGTAATTAACTTTGCTTGGGTAGTTTTTGAGTTAGCTTCAAAAATGCGTATTTTTCCACTTAGTATACGTATGTGGATGATGTTTTAATCTATGAGGATGATCTTTTAATATGTTCCTATCGCTGTTATTTACATAACTGTTATTCGAATTTGCGTGGGGTAGGTACCATAACTAAAAAGTGAAAAATAAAAACTTTTCATCAAAAAATAAAACCGACTTCCAAAACAAAACACTACAAAGTGAAAAATAACTTTAATTTCGGAAGTCGGTGGCAAAAACGAAAATACAAAACCAAAGACACCGACTACCGAAATTAAATTTATTTTTCACTTTGTAGATTTTTGAAGACGATTTTATTTTTTGATAAGATGTATTTTCATTGATATGTTTAGTAATGACATAAATAAATAATACTGAAAGTGCAATATGCTTCTAAAAATATAATGACTTGCCAAAGCACCATTTACATGTCAATAAACGCATTTTTCTTTCTTACTTTCTTTAAATTTTAAAAGTCTCAATACATGGCAAATTTAACAATGTTACCCTTCGTCCTATTATATCTATGGTCCTAACCGAAAGCTACTGCCGCGCGAATACGCGATTACGCGGTCGGTTACATGAATTATGAGTTATGACGTAAAATGCGACTTGATTGATCGCGCGAGCATGTCATATTCATATAAAAGAGCGCGGTGATCGTTTTCAATTAGGACACAACCTTACAATATCAATCTACAAACTTAAAAACGATCTCATCATTGTCTACGAGTTGACACAAATCTATTAATGGAGTTGTATTACTAATAAGTTTCTTTACATCATAATTATTTTCATTTTCATCTAAACCATATATCGCTAATTCTGTTACACTTCCCGCCCATGTAGCTGCAGCCACATTACAAAATATTCTAAAATCTACTCTCTCCTTATATGAACCAGTAACTCTAACGGCCGTCGCGTTAGCTTTGAATGTTAGAGTCATATTTTCATTCATGAATAATTTGCCAGTAGCATTACATGTTGTTACTGTATTAATAGGTGCTTCGGTTGTAGTTGTAGTTGCTTCATCTTCATCAGTTTGGCCTGTGGTTTCTTCAGTGCTAATTGATACATTTTCATTAACAGCTCCTGTGCTTGTACGAGTACTTCCTGTACTAGCATGTGTAGAACTAGTGTAGTCATCATCTTCAGTTATCATAGATTCGGTAGTACTAATTACTTTAGTAGTTTCCGTGCTAATCTTGGTTTCACAATCAAGTGCTATTATAAGTGAGTATCCTGATCGAAGGCGAGTTAAGTCTGCCGATAGTTGTACCTCCTAAAAGACAGTTATTTTGTTAGTTATACATGTATGAAGAAATGAAGAATATGTGCCAAGGTCCTAAAGATTCGAGTAATAATAGTGATTTGATTACGACATTATATCGTTGGGGAAATTACTGTAATGGATATGATTGAAAGATTTATCTTTTTTGGGTCAGTGTGTCGAGAATAGTTGAACTTTGCGTCAGATGGTTATAATTTCATAAAATACTGAACTGCATATTTAGTTAAATAGTAGGTATACTTGCAAAATACACATTTTAAAATGACCTTAATCCGCTAGTGGTCGCTGGCAATTTAATTTGCAAAAAATAAAAGACAAAATAGTTATTGGAGATAGAGATAGCATTTTTTAATTATAAAAAAGAGCATAGGTACTTTATCGTTATTTGAAATAATAATTACCTTCTGCATAACAATGATGGAACCAGCGCGCACTAAAGTAAAGAAGTCAGATTCTGTAGTAGTCATAGTTACTGCGGATCCTTCTTCTCCAATTATCTTCAAACCACCCCAGAATTCATACCACGATCCTGGAGGCATCCATACGTGGACATGGGTTTGGCTTGGTTCCAAATTTGGAACTATCAACAGATCATCTCCAACGGCAAATTGACTCGTCAAATCTGTTAGGCTTTTCGATGAAGAGAATTGGTAAAACATTGGCCTTAGAAGAGGACCATCTTGAAGTACTGTATAGATGTAGGGAAGTAGACTTAACCTTCTATTCAATGCTGTTACCATATGCACTCTATCGTTGCCAACAAATGCTAAAGGATCTCTTGGAATTACTTTCGAGTGTATCTTAATCATCGGCATGAATGTCGCTGCCATGTACCACTTAGCGCATAGTCTGATTTGTGTAACGTTATTGAAGTCATCTGTATCGCCACAAATGGGGGATGACCAGTACCAGTGACCAGAAACGCCCCCTAAACTTGCCTCAACGAGTTCCTTTCGCAGATTAGTCCAAGAAGTTGTTATGTTCTGTCGATTTATGGTGACGTTTCCGTTCATCCATTGACTAGTGGATGACGTTGGAACGGACCCTTTGATTTTTTCAAATGCGTTGATAAATTGGTTTCCGTATTCGTTGTGTCTGATTAGATAATGTTCTCCTGGAAACTCCGTTTCATTAGTAAGTCGTGATTTTCTGGAAACAGGTCGAGTGGGTCGAGTGGCATTCCATTTAGGAGTAATATTAAAAGCAGCTTCAAAATTCTGAAACGGAATGGTATTTCATTAAATTTACAAGTATAAAATATGAATTGTTACTGCTTCTCCTGAATTTAATTTCTGCAACTGGGTCAGTTTATTTTACTGATATTTAGGAAGGAAATTGTATTATTATTCAGATTACGGGTAATTGATACAATTTGAAAACAAGATCTGTATATATTTTAATAACAATGATTATTGTTGTACTAGTTTTTTGTTTATTGTAGTTGCTTCATCTATATTATAAAGTAATATTATAAAGTTGAAAAGTTTGTTTGGTTGAACGTGCTAATCTCAAGAAATACTGGTTCGAATTGAAAAATTCTTACCTAGTTATCGAGGAAGCCTAGAGGCTATATAACATTATGCTAAGGCTAATAAGAGCATATAAACCAATGAAAAATGTTGTAAAAACGGCGAAAATTTATTCCTATTGAGAGCTTCCGTTGCGTGCGCTGGGTAAACGGTTAAAGTTACGCAACAATCATGTATGACAGAATTGTTCCTCTTATTTTAATGGTAATCAAATAATATGTTATAAAGTCATGCATTATTTGCGAAGGTGTTTTAATAAACATAGTATTAATCCTTATCCAAATAAATACGTTATAACAATAGTAGTGTTGACGTACATAACACTGAGTAAACTTCCAGGAGATAGCGTAAACTACATTTCCATTGCTAGTGTAATGGATCAAGAAGATGCGGTCCATTACCCAGAAGAATTTCTCAATTCTTTTAATCCGAGCGGCCTTGCCCCATATTCCCTCAAATAAAAAATTGGTACTCCAATTATTTTGCTAAGAAACCTCAAACTACCAAATTTATGTAACAGACTCCAAGCTTCGCAATGATGTGATCTTTGCCTTAGTTTTGACTGGTGCAGCAGTTGCTCAAACGGTGCTAATAACTCGCATCCCAATGATTCTCAATGATTTACCTTTTAACTTCAAAGAATACAATTTCCAGTTAAGGTGTCTTTTGCCGTAACAATTAATAAAGCACAGGGGCAAACATTTATGCACGTTGTAATTGATTTACGTCAGGACTGCATTTCACACGGACAACTATATGTTGCGTTATCAAGATCAGGTTACGAAGAAAACCAGTATATTCTTCTACCGCAAGAAAATCAACTTAAAAATATCAGGTACGCAGAAGTACTTGAAAATACTACGTTACATAATAACTACATAATATTATTACATACCTACATTTTATCTATAAAAGACCCCAGTAGTATTACCCGGCGTTCCTTTATTATTCGTGTTCCCGTGACATTTCTTACTATAGTTTCACTCTTGCTGATCATACCGTGATCATAGCCTATGTTATACTCTTTAAGGGGAAGCGTCAGGATAGCCCGCAAAATTCATTTTCAAATTCACATTTTTCTTACGTTTTTTGCAATTTGCAAGTCAGTATTAAGTTGTATGTTAAACAAAATTGGATTCGCGGTCGTAACAATTATGTGCTTACAGAATTATCATCATCAGAATCAGGAATACACCTCCTTAAAATGTATAATCCTCAAATGTCAAGATTAGAGATTAGAATCATTCATTAGGATTACTTGGTCTTAAAGAGTTATAATTATGTAAATACATACTTGTTACGACCGCGAATTATATTTTGATCAACGTACAACCTAATACTGCCTTGTAAATTGAAACGTAAGAAAATTTGAATTTCGCGGGCTACCCTGACGGTTTCGCCTTAATATAGATAATACAAAAAAAAACTAAATTTATCTTCAAATTAACTAATAAACATTATCCATTACAGACATACACACAATGTTTCTCCTAGTTTCGTCCGCGTGATTTTAAATTAGCACTGTATAGGTACCAAATTTTATCAAATTTTGTTCAATGGTTCTCAAGTGGTTCGTGGATAAAACGAAGAAAGTTTCAGCTCCTTTAGAGTTGTATTATAGCTGCCTATGCCCCACTCCCTCTAATTCTCTCTTTCTTATGTGATGCAGACGAAGTTGCACGGGCCAGCTAGTAATTTACACATCAATTTGAAAACCAAATTCTGCCATTATGACATATTATCATATTATGATTATTAGTCCTTTGAGCTCTAATAAAAACCACGATTTGAACGCGCTCCCCTAGGTTAAAGTTAAATTTTCGGTTCTTTGGTTTAATAATTTATCATCGAGTTTCTACGATACGATGATTTATCACGTTAAAGTTATAAGGATCTTTTGAAGACTTCTATCGTCTGACAAATTTATGTAGGTTTATTAATATTTGTTAGATATCCAAATTAAATATTAAACACTAGCTTTTGCCAGCGGCTTCGCCCGTGTGGATGTTGGAAATTATCCCACGGGAATCGTATATTTTCCGGGATAAAAAGTATTCTATGTGCTATTCCAGAATATAATCTATATCTGTGCTAAATTTCATCGACATCCGTTCAGCCGTTCTGGCGTGATTAAGTAACAAACATCCAAACATCTTCACAAACTTTCACATTTATAATATTATAGTAGGATTTTCAGAATCCTGTTTTGTAACTTACCTCATTGAAATACGGCAAATATTCATAAAACGCATCACGGTCCTTTTTAGATTCGTCTAAAGGCCAATTGTTTTCCAAAACTACGGCTTCGAAATTGGTATTAAAAACCCACAAGCTCTTCATGAATTTTTCGCTTGCCCAAATGTAACCTGGATAGATGACGTCGTGTTTGTCAACTTTGCCTTTATACAGGTGGTATGAATCGGGATCGCGGATATTATAAAGGTCATACTTTTCGTCATCAAAGCAACGTCCGTTTGTTGTTGTTGTTGTTGTTGCTTGTACTGCTTCTGTAGTTGTTACTTCCGCTTCTTTAGTTACATTATCTTCTTCTTTACTTTCGTCTTCTATAGGTTTCGGTGGTGCTGTGTATTTTATCTGTGAAAGTGATATCGACAAATTATTTTCCATTCCTATGATAATTCTTCAGGCTGGCTTTTCAGTTCTTTATATACCTAGGAAAATTGTTACTGGTAATTTGGTCCTACTTTGCTCCTCGACGTGTAATTATGCTCCTGTTCTGTAAAATGTTTTCGCCTATTCTACGTTAAAAATTTTGCAACAATTAATTAAATTATGAACGCATCCGTTTTTATCCATTTTTTCGTTTTTACCCATATCTCACCAATTTATATCATCCAAAATAGCAAAACATATTATAACTGGAGCAGAGTTTGAATTAGGAAAGCATTAATTTGCTCCAACAGTTTTAACAATGGAGATTACATAGAAACTATATCTAGGAGCAAAGATACCCAACACCATGGGTAATTTTGCTCAGTATTATTTGTCAAAAATAAATTCATAATATACTTCATAATATCTATTTCCCTATATAAATACTTGTCAAATAAGCTATATATCCATAAAATAATACATTAAGTAAATTGTAGAGTTGATTTTCTAAAAATAATCATAATTTTCAACATTTGGAGCAAATATTGGAGCAAAGTAGGACCAAATTACGGTACTTAGATTTTTTTTACCAATTTAGACGTATAAGTTTGTTTTAAATACTGTTTCCATTAATTTAATTATTTGCTATTTTTTTATCGATGAGTTCGAGAAACGCTAGTAGGTGTCTATTGGTACCAATCTAATTAGTTTGGTGAATAAAAATTCCAAATGATTCGCATAATTACTTAGTTCATGTTAAGTGTGAGTAGTAGTTAATGATCGTTTAAATGCAATACCAACATTATAAATAGTGAAATTGCCAAAGGCAACAACATGAATTGTGGTTCATCATAGCCACAATGATGATGATCTAAAAAAATATCTAAACGACTGCAGCTACCCAAAAATACTTTTTTAAATGTTCTGTTATCGTTTTTCGTCTTGAATACTTCCATTTACAGTAAATCACGAAGGCTACGTCTAGACCGGAACAAATATTGGTCCCTATTGAAAATCGAAGCCTCTGCTCCGTCGATTCGCCTCTTACAAAATAGTTCAGACAGTTTCAGTTCAGTTTTGTATCCAAGGTTAACCTTTAGGTAAGTTCATATTTCCGTACAAGGCGTGAATAAGTTGATAAGTCGACTTGTACGAAATTTTGAATTGTATAAAAATGGCATCTGGAATCTAATTCATATTAACATTCACAAGTGCAGTTTGCCGAGAATTATGAACCTATCGACTTACTAATTTTTATTCACCATATAAATTAGGCATTCCCGATGCCATTTTTATACAATTAAAAATTACTTGCAAGTCGACTTATCAACTTATTCACGCCTTGTACGGATTTAATCATTTTTATGACAGAAGATAATTAACTAAATTAATTTAGTTAATTATCTTCTGATTAAATCCGTACAAGGCGTGAATAAGTTGCTGTGAATAAGTTGTAGCTTAAGCTAAACGATTCTTGACGGTGAAAAATGTTATACAAAGACTGAAATTAAAAGGCGTACGACAAAAATTAAAATGGGAAGTCAAGTCAGGCAAGTCGTAATTAAAGCTTAAGTATTTGTTGTTGGAATAGTGGCAGCGTGGCTAAGTAATAATAGCTGCACGGGTCGATCAAAGGTTAAGCTACGCTAGCCATGGTTGGTCCGTGGATGGGTGACCATTAATTACATAACGAGACCTCTCCGTGGCTCGGAAAGCACTTTAAGCCTTGGTCCCGGCTGTAATTCATAGATCTTTGACAGTCGTTACGGTTAGTCAGAAGCCCGAAAGTTGATAACCAGTCTTACCAAGGTGTTACACAGTAACTGGGTTGTGGAGGTCAGATAGGGAGTCACTCAATGTAAAATACTGGTATTCAGCTGCATGCACTTAGACTGGAAGCCGACCGCAATCTAGATGAGATTTATTTTTTGAAAGATTGATTTTCTGAATTTTTAGCCAATTTATGGACTTTTTTTGCTACTAAGGTAAATTTATTTTTTAAAGGACTGATAGTTAAACAAAGTGAGTCTGATTGACCTTGTAAGATAACTTGATTTTTCGCCAACGTAAGTGAAAACTATCATAATGAATTCAAAACGTGACTTTCTCAAAGGGAGCTTATTTGTGGTGTATAAATTTTATATTACAGGTATGTGTTGTAATTTGCTGATTTTACGTCTGCGTTTAGATTATAATGCAGTTTGCTGGTGCCTTACAGGATTCTGGTAAAAGGGAATCCTCCCAAATTATGATCTTAATTTTACACTATAAAAACTCTACACGGTGGCCATTTTCGGTTTTTTTTTTGGGAATTGGCGCTTAAAATGTTCGTGAGTTTTGATTTATCAAATCAAAAGTTTTGAAATTAGGCTGAGAATCAGCACTTTTTGAACGACAAAATTACATAAGGTAGTCCCCCAAAACTACCGTCCTTCACCACTTCCGCTTTAAATGGGAAGAAGAAGTGGCGCAATAAATTCCCCACCAGCACAGCTGTCTGTTATGGAATGTTGAAGAAGAAATACAATGATTATCACTTACATATGGTGAAACATGAGGTACAAACTTCTTCCCAGCATTCCTGATCTGTACTTCACCCTGGTCGACAAGATAGACCATGGTATCGTTGCATTCAGTATCAAAGACCACAGGAACAGCACCACAGTGACTTTCATACGGCACTCTTTGGGCGGTCGCTGTTGATATGAAGGTTCGGAGTTCTCCTAGTGGGTCGTCTGATGTTGCTTCCCTGAAATTGGATTTTTGATAAAGTTTTATAGAAGAATCATAAATTGATAATCATGAAAACTCTACCATGGTCATTGTTTACCTAGTAGTTGATTGACTTACTGAACTATGGGTTTAAAAGGTAGACAAACTATCGTATGGATAGTATAAAATGTAAACAAGACACTAGATATCCCATGACCTGCTTCTGACGGAAGACAAGATGTACCGCAGTACATAATAATTGATGGAGATTTTTCTTCGGTAACAAAAGTCGGATTTGCCGTATTTTTTGTAGACACAAAGTCTTTCAAGACTCAGTCAGTCAAGTTATTTAACTAAAAATGATTTTGCACTACAAAACCTACTACGGTTCTGTGATCTCTTCCAGGTAACCTTGGAATTGACATTGCGTGGATATAAATTGGTGTCGCTATAAAAAGTTCT
The DNA here is from genome assembly GCA_948252095.1 of Dicycla oo. Lineage (NCBI taxonomy): Eukaryota > Metazoa > Arthropoda > Insecta > Lepidoptera > Noctuidae > Dicycla > Dicycla oo. The sequence continues at coordinate 20,164,272 of OX411726.1, read as the reverse complement.
GAAAAGTTCATGATTCACTAAAATCTTCAAACATTTTACGCAGCGTCAAATAAAATGGTGACAAATCTTAAAGATAACTCTCAGACGTGTAAATTACGTAGAATTTCGTCACGTGCCTGAATCGACCACGTCTTTGAGGTCATTGAACTTTTCTCGCTTTGCAAAAACATCAATTATTTGCGTTCACGGAGAACTATTGTTGAACTTCGCGTAATCAGTTTCATCAGTTTATTAATTGTTACTTTGCGAGCTATTTTTAATTGGAACTCTTGGCCAAGTGCGTGTCGGACAACGCACAATGAAGGGTTCCGTAGTTGGGTAGTAGTTCATGAGTTTATCACATGAACAAACTTAACATTGTAGTAGAATAACATGTTCTCCCATACATTCCAACTTCAAATGTAAGTTTGTACGCACAATATTGAGAGATTTACTATGTTATTTTAAGACTTCTTATAAGTTTTCCTGTAATCTAAATTAAGAACAAAAAAGTATAGAACTATTTTCTGTACTTTTTTCAAATTTTTAGGCTCAGTATTTTCGGAGATAAGGGCAATGGTCAGTTTTCGTCTATTTTCTTGAATAACTTTAAAACAATATATAAAAAAAAACACATTTGAGATCCTCACAGTAAGCCCTTTCATTTGATATGTCACACGGTACAGTTTGCATAACTTTATTTTTTTCATATTTACCCCCCAAAATTGACTCTCATATTCATAATTCATTTATTTACTTTACACGTCCGTATTTGGGTCACAGAATACCATATTATACCATACAATACGTGTACCATATTCAACTTAATCGGTCCATTAGATTTGGAGCAAATTGGCTGTGACAGACAGACACACGAGTGATCCTATAACGGTTCCGGTTTTTCTTTTTGAGGTACGCAACCATAAAAATGTCTAATAATTAGGTATTTATTAATATTTCTAGTATCAATCATTTCTAAATGAACCTCGTCGAACAGACGTGACTGGGATCTGAAACTGAATACTCTAAGCCCCGCCACCAATTTTGCTTACTCGCCCATCTTTTTGCATCAGCATTGATTTAGATCATGAAAAGATTTAGCTACTCTAAGTTTTATCTCTTTTTTCCTCTCCCAGTCCGCACTTTCCAATAACAACTGATCCAAATGGCTTTTAAAAAGAAGATTAGTCTTTTTCTTTATTTTTATTTTTCTACTCTCCAATAAATTGAATTGCTGGATTATTAGGGCTTCCAATACCGGAATCCTGGACATTCTTTGTCATTTTGCAATACCGGTATTATAATGGCTAATACCAGGATCCCGGTATTGGCCATTTTGTTCTATTCTATGATTTGAGTGATAATGTAGACATTGAGAGGGAACGCAAGTCTCTGGCTGTCCGTTGTAACATGCTGGCACGCAGGTTTGCACGGTGTACGAATTCAGTTAAAATCACGCTTTTTAAAGCTTTTAGTCAGTCTTTCTACACCTGCAGCCTGTGGGTCAGTTATTCGCAGCGGGCATACAGCGACCTGCGTGTCCAATATAACAATGCGCTCAGGGTACTGTTGGGGCTGCCGTGGCGGTGCAGTGCGTCAGGGATGTTTGCTGAGGTGCGGGTTATGTTGATGGCTTTGCCGCTATCATCAGGAAAAGATGCGCCTCCTTACTCACTCGCGTTCGTGGCAGCACCAACACGATACTGGGTGTTTTTGCAGATCGGTAAGAGTCCCCCATGCTGCAAAGATGGGTGCGGCTTCATGTTTCTATGTAATCGTGTTGTCAATACTAACATTAGTTTTTTAAGTATATTGTTACTAACAAAATTATGGACTTGGTCTGAAATAAATGTTTATTATTATTATTATATTTCTAACAATTTTTTTATTTGGGTAAATTTTAGAAACTGCGTATTTTAATTATTTCGTGATTTATGCGGCCGAGTTATGTATATTGATGTGGCGTATAGTTATTTACTAAGCATTTCACCTATGAGCGTAGAGGCAGAGAGAACATTTTCCTAGGTTACATATTTGTGCAACCAATTAACAAGCTCGCTTTCGGATAAAAGTTTAGATGCTCTTTTTAAGAACTCATTTTAAGGAAGAAGGAGCTAAACAATTGTGAATTTGTGCCTGATTAATGAAAATTTAATTTTCCACGTGTTACTATAAAACAATCTCGTGCAATCGGAGGCATCTTCTTAAACCTACTGTGTAAAAAGTGAACTTTAATGATGGAAACAAGATGACCTATTTCTGTCTCCAAGCCCCTATATTTTAAATTTACTTTTTGAAAAGAAATTTTGTTTGAAGCCAAAACTAAAACCAGGGATTTTATATTTTTAATTGGCGGTGTTTTATTGTTTTTTAGGGAAACTTATTATTTATTTATTTAAAAAAAGAACTATATTAGGTAAAACAATATAGTCTAAAAAATCTAAGATCGGGATCCTGGGATCCCGGTATTGGAAATTTTCTATACGGTTTTAAGACCAGTATTGAAAAAATCCGGTATTTGAAACTCCTAGATACCACGGTTCTCTATTCGAAAATAATTGATGAAAAAGGGTCCTAATAATATGCTTCAAGATACTAATAGGAAACGGTTAGTAGAAGTATCATCAAGAAACCGTCCTTTCTGAGACACTTTAAAAACACGAAAAAGAAACTGGCAGGGAAATCATCGAGGTTCTTAGACTGGCCCTCACAGTCGCCTGATGCTGACATTTTAATCCTAGTTTAGTGTGCGAGTTTTAATCGAACACTCAGCGAAAATGAGTATGCACATTCGCTCGTTCACCAAAACGTGGGCCAGTTTGTGTTCAGATCTCATTAGAGACACCCATTACCAATACCATTTTACCATCCCTACATTTCACCAATCACTTATTTACGTATACTACGTATAGTTTACCATTTTCTTACCAATTCATGTTACTAAGTTTTATAGTGATTTAATACAGCTATTTGCCTTACAATCCAAGATTTTGACTTTTAACACATTTACTATATTATCCTATCAATACGAGAAAGGTGTGTTAGGTCACCATAGCGCCGAGCACTACTTTTTACATGGTCCTTCGAGCCTTTGATTACCAGTGAGTGACACAGTGCCATGCGAACCAGAGGTAGCTGCAAATTGGAGAAAGCAGGAGGATTGCAGAGACGGTCGATTGAAGCATATAAGGTCAAATCGAACCATTTATTTATACTAATCATTACCAATATTTTCAAATCAACTCTAAATGTGGATTCCGATTCTCTGTTCATTAACCAAACGTAGCTCTATGAAATCCTAAATAAGTTTTTAACCAACATCAAGAAGGATGGATTCGAGAGGAAGACCATCGATAATTACAAGCGCAAGGCAAGAAAAGCATAAGAAAATATGTCAGTTTGCAAATTTTGTCCACATTTACTTCAAAAAGGGTGGTTTCTATACAGTCCAGGAAGTTTATTTGAAAATTAAGGAGATTATTTATGACACTCTGGGGCAGTTAGGCTCAATGCAGCTGTAGGAAGAAATCCCCCGTAGAACAAAAGCGAAAGGAGTACAACCATTACCAGGTATCCGGGCTAGGCAACAGCTAAGCGCTGACCATCGCTGGCCGGAAGATGAAGCGGCGCAACCACAACCAGGTACGTCATCTCGCTATGAGGAGTCGTCGCAGCGAGAGAGTTTTCTCTATACAGAGAGGGTCCAGCAAGCTGAACGGGTTATTAAAGTTAATATTCTGTTAATATTCTATTATAACACTTTGAAGTCAAAGCGTTCATGAGAACCGTGAGTAATATGCAAGTAGATAAGTTCGAGAATCAGTGGAAATTCGAGAACGCTCTTAAATCACAGGATAGCCGATAGGGTGAGATTGACAAACAACATTGGGAAATTGAAAGTGAGGATGGAGATGATGATATTACGTACCAAATGGAAGTCTGCAAGCACGAGGAAAAGTACAGTGAGTTGACAAACGAGATCAACAAAAAGATGTGGGCAATGAAGCACCGTGAAAAGTCTGCTCCAAAGATGGACATCCCCGTGTTCAATGGGACTTACAACCAGTGGGTTCCGTTCAAAGACTTGTTTAGCGAAGCGAGCGATAAAAACCCGCCGATGTCTAATGCGCAAAAAATGCAGTTAAGAGTAAAGTGACTGGGGAAGCAGAGCGTCTGATTCACCATTTACAGATTAGTTCTGACAATTATTAGGTATCTTGGGTGATTTTAAACCACAGGTATGGTAACAAGAAATTGATTTTCACGTCCCATATTAACATTCTACTTGGACTTCCCAACATACAACAGCAATCGCTGGCCACGATTAAGAAACTGCATGACGTAACCAAGGAGACGTTACACGCTATTCAGTATCTGGGAGTGGACGTAGCAACTTGGAATCCACTTTTAGTGCACTTTTAGTGTACAAAAGCTTGATAACGATACCTTCACTGAATACATAGAATCGGTTAAGAATCCTAGAGAGCTACCCGATCTGCAGGGGTTCCTGGAATTCTTGGAGATGAAATTTGCATTGCTAGAAGCGTCTCGTCGTAAGCAAGAACCAGCTAACCAAAAAACCACGCCGCATCAACCATTGAAAAACAGCAACTACAACCAAAACTAGAAGAAAAGATTTCACCGAAATAATCATCAATCAGACAACAAAGATAACTCTTAAGTCTAATATGAATGCATTACATGTGTCGCGGTCGGTAACCTGTGCATTGTGTAATTCTGAACACGGATTGTGGCGTTGCCCTGAATTTTTGCCAATGACGCATGAGCAAAGAGTAAATAAAATTGAACAATTAAATTACTGCAAAAACTGTCTATGCAGTCATAACAATGAACCATGTTAGTCAAACAACCAGGGTTCTCAGCTATCGTTAATCAACGAAAACACAGCCCAAGTCTTAGGATCAAAGAGGGCTCATTTCAAGGGTAAAGTATTCGGTATTGGTGAAAAAGAAAATAATACTAAGAGAATATTACAGGTAACACTACAGTCAGCAAAAAGTAAATTTACTTGTGACACGAACGTCATTGTTATAAAGAATTTGATCTAACGACTTCCAAATAACACGTTTATCAAACCAACTACGTGGAACCATCTCCAAGGGTTACAATTGGCCGATCCGGAGTTCCATATAAGCAGACCCGTAGACATACTTCTAGGTGCAGATGTTTACAGCAAAATAATGCTAGGAGGAATCTTGAAAGGAGACAAGGACAAGCAACCAATCGCTCAACAAACTGGACTAGGATGGATCCATGAAACCACACTACCAATGCAACGTAGTTCTTAATAACACAGAAGATCAATTGAAATATTGGGAAAACGAAGACATAAACCAGAAGATAGAGATGTCCAACGATGACCATGAGTGTTTACAGATTTTTATTAAAACCACTAAGAGGCTTGAGGAAGGAAGTTATGAAGTCCGACTACCACTTACGCTGGAACACAAAGATATTATGGGTGAAACCAAACCACAAGCATTAACTCAATTTCGACACAGAGTGAGGAACAGAAATTTGAAGGAAGACTACAAAAAATTCATGGACGAATATTTAACATTACACCACATGATACCATGCAACATTAACCAAGCGCCCGAATGCTACTTAGAACACCATGCAGTCTTTCATGCTGAATCTACCACAACCAAGCTAAGAGTAGTATTTAACGCCTCAGCAAAGTCATCAACACGGTACAGTCTAAATTACGTCGTGTACAGGAGTCCAAATATACAGAAAGATCTTCAAGACCTCATCCTGAAATGGAGACAGTACCAATTTGTATACACTTCTGACATCGAGAAGATCCGAGTGCACCAAGATGATCAAGCTTATCAAAAGGTAGTGTGGTACACAGCCAAATTCAAAATAGTCCTTATTTCATGGAAGTAAGACTCACATTCATAACAGCAAAACCGCCGATTATGCCGTTATGAGAGTCTTACAGACCATGAAATAACGACTATTTTGCATTTGGCTGTGTTATAAACCAAAAGTTTAGGTTGGCAGCGAGTTGGTATCAGGCGACTGTGAGAGCCAGTCTAAGAACCTCGATAAACTCTCGGCTTTTTAAAAATACTTACAACAAAAACAAATTTGAATATACTGTACCGTGTAAGCAGAGCGAAGAGTTAGGGTTTACCAGTGTATTCGATACGTGGCGTTGTGGAAATGGCGCAATTTTCTGCCCGCGGCGTTGTTGTTCCTGTTGTCCGCAGGAGAGTGACTTTCATACGTGTCCAAAGTGTTATTATAAAATATTAAGCCCCTAAATCTTCATGTTCTAGCAAAAGATTCTAAAATCAAAAATGTTTACCAAACATTTACATTTCAATACGTATGGATCCTTAAGGTCACTCACAAACGGAAGGTGTCATTATATGAATTGAGGTTATCAATTGACCCGTTGACTTGTCGATACCCTTGGCCTTTTTACTGTTGTTTGACGTCAACTCACAATCTTATGTCAGAATATCATCTCACTGATGTGAGATGTTAATGTATGAATTGACGTCAAACAACAGTAAAACGGCCGATGGAATCGCTTGACGTCATAGTAACATTTCACTTATGTGAGATGTTATTGTATGAATTGACGTCGTCAATCAACAGTAAAAGGGGGATTTCAAAATTTTTGTGATATTTGAATTAAGTTCTGTCCAACGCTGTTTTTTCTTTAAATAATTAGTAAAAAAGAACATACTAGTCTAATATAGATGAAATAAAATCTGTTCCATACTCCTAGAATTAATTATTTAGTTAAAATGCAAAAGATCTATTTATTATTACTTAAATTGTGTCCCAGTTTATCTTGATTTCATATAAAATATTTTGTCTCATCTGAGAGGTAAGACGGTTCTTTACAGATTCAAAAATATTTCAATTGTCTAATCGGACCAAAGAAATTTTCTCGCTTGTAATATTAAATAACTATTTATAAAAAAATGGAAACATTAATTATTCGATTTAAAATCTACTAATAAAAAATATCATATTTTGTCCCACACTTAATTTATATTTTGTTACAATGACTACCATTACCGTAATTAGAAATCTATCATTTAGTACACTTGTAACACTGAGAATTAAAGCGGAACCAGAAGATGGCGCTACAGTGCATTTTGCTGCCATTTTGTGTACGACAGCTATGAGAGTGTGAACGTGTCTCTAAGAAATTAGACAAATTTTTGAGTGTTGTATCATCTTTTACGAAAGCCAAAAGTAAGTTTCTTATTTAGTTATTTTATTGGTTATTCTGAGCTATAAAGATGAGTCGTTAAATGTTCGAAAAGTGATGGGCGTTTTGGGGGACTGTCTTATGTAATTTTGACGTTCGAAAAGTGTTGATTCTCAGCCTAGTTTGAATAAATGAATTTTGTTTTTGATTTTGATGACATTTTAATTTCATAATTCCGAGTAAATGAAATTTAGGTTACGTTAGGCATGTGGTTTCTGGTCAATTTTGTTACATTTTGTTACGGTTTAATTTGTAATGTAACGAAATCGAACTGTTAGGCAGGAGTCATACCTGGTGAACGAGCAGTACTGCCGTTCTTAAATTAAACAATTTTTTGGTATCTTAAGTTTGAACTTTAATTAAGAAAAGGAATGGGAATGGTGATCGCACCATTCCAACCCACCCGTTCGCAACCCATCGGGTTAGGTGAGTTAGCGAATCTGATCAGATTTAAAGCTGATGCAGAGAGAATAATTTATCATATAGGATGACTTAATTAGTGACCGATACGTAAATACGTGATTTTACTCATCATTATGAACAACTTTACTATGGGACCAAGCAAAATATATTATTCGCTTTCAAAGAGATAATATAATTATGTGATTGGACCGATTTGATTTTGCAGCTGTGATTAAAGTTTAGAAGTTTATTTTGTTTAAGTAAAATGTTATTTTTTAAGTAACTACTAACTATTGTACTGATTTTTTTTTAATTTGTGATAGGTTTGCTCGTGACTCTAGTCTAGGTCAGAGGTGACAGAGGCAAAGTCGACGATGGAGTGAGCTTACCCAGAAGAAGCCTGTTCACTCTCACTTTGAAGAGATTAGGGTTGTATGCGTTCGGAAACACAGACGCAGGTAGTGAGTTCCTCTCCTTTGCTGTGCGCATTATAAAAGACATTTGGAAGCGCTTCGTGCGAATTGGTGGAATAGCAACCAGGTAGGGATGGTAACGGGCAGTGCGTCTAGATGTCCTATGTAGAAGGGGGCCGGTGGAATGAGGCCGTGGAGTTCTCAGGATTAGTAGAATATAATGCGCAATTATGCATGTAGTCTGGCAACTTATAAGTGGGTTGGCGTATGAAGGGGACTGTGATTAAGACACTCAGCTTTTATTGATTTTATTGTAATCAGTAAATAAAATATTTGGTGTTTTTTACTTGATATATCCACAACTTTATGATTCCATTTTATTACTACTAATATCTTTTTTTTTTGTAACATTTTGTTATGGTACTTACAAAAATTTTGAAATCCTCCCAAAAAGGCAGAGGGCATCAATAAGCCGTCGCTTAACGAAAACGAAGTTGATTAAGAATAAATACTTTTGTTACACTGGGTGTACACACGTCATTTGTAGTTATCGATTAATGTGAACATTAATCTTTTTTACTGTCAGGTAGCCCATAAAAGTCATCATATGGGTCAGTTTCCACAAACGGAAAAATCCTCGCGGATGCTCGAGCACCTTTTAAATTTGACTAAATAAGTAACTGTATCAATATTGACTTTAAGTAAATTCAACGCAGACATAATGTTGACGCATGCTCGAGGACGTGCAAGTGCCCAATCGAGGATATCCGCAAGCCTGCCCGAGTGTCCTCGAGGCCGCGCGAGCACACTCGACGGGCGGCGCGCGTGTGGGGCGCCGCTGCGCCCCCGCGCCGCTCGTGACAAGACTGCATTTTCGGTGGGCAGCGGAAGAAAATTCGCAGCGGAACGTTAGCTATATTTTCGGTGGACAGTGGGAGCGGGGGCGGAACCACCCACCAGTCGCCAGTACAAATCTACATTTACTACGGACAGCAGTGATTTTCGTAAAGAAAACGGCATTTTCAAAATTATTACACACGAATACACTATTGACATGGGATATTTTGTTTTCGAGGAGTGAACCGCTCGAGTTCTTTGAAGACCGTAGATATTACGGAGAATCCAAAAATATTTATGAACATTTACGAGTGTCCATCAAAATTTTGAATAAAATTTTTGGTGGAAAAAGATATTCTTGAAGCGCAAGACAAAAATAAACAAAAAATCCGCTTGTTCCGAGTGTTAAGGCGAAAGCTTCAGAGTAGCTCGCGAAATTCATATCTTCTTACGTTTTTTGCAATTTACAAGTCAGTATTAAGTTGTACGTTGATTAAAATGTAATTCGCGGCCGTAACAAGTAAGTGATCAATACCACTATTTAAGACCAGGTAATCCTAATGAATGTCTATTCATGAAGTCTTGACATTTGAGGATTATACTAACTTATGGAGTTGTATTCCTGATTCTAATTATTATAATTAAGTAAATACATATTTGTTACGGCCGCGATTCATACTTTATTTAATACGGACGTGCAAATAAAAAAAAAAACGTAAGAAAATTTGAATTTCGCGGGCTACCCTGGCGCTTCCCCCTTAAACACAAACGGGATTGCGATTTCGCTCATGACACCCGTTCGTTGTTTTACGATTTATTTACATTTTAATAACTGGTATTGCCTTCTCCTCCTCCTCCTCCTGGTTTGGCATACTGAAGACGAGGTTTCGGGGGCGATGTTGGGGAATATTCTCCCATTCTTCCATCAGGGCCTGTTTTAGGGCCCTTAAGGTAACAGGAGGTGGTCTGCGGCTTCTGACTAGCCTCACGAACTCATCCCAGGCGTGCTCAATCGGGTTTAAATCAGGACTTCTTTGATGGCCAAGCCATCAAGTTATTACCCCGGAATGTACGAACCGAGCGGTGTGTGGTCGGGCGATATCCTGCATCAATATTGATCCATCACCCATAATTACTAAATATGGCCCTGCATACTCATTAAGGATCTCTTTCCCCATTTAAGGTGCCATTTTCTATGGCGACTAGCTCCGTGCTTCTGAAGAGATGTAAGCCCATACGTGTAGGTATAGAGCCTCCACCGTATTGGGCTTTTTCTGTGAAGCAGACTTGAATGTATCGCTCACCATGTCATCTGTACACTCTTCGCCTTCCATCAGAAGTGAATAGTGAGAATCGAGACTCTTCTTCACTCCACTGTATGTGTTCACACAGGCGTAGCGCAGTCTTGCTACTCGATGCCCTTTCTCGAGTTTCCTTTCCGTCCTTTGAGGCTTCAGGTTTGCTTCGCCAAGTCTTCTTCTCACTGTATAGTCTCTCCGCGTCTGAAGAAGCTGTTGCTGGACTTCAACTGCACCGAGTTGGCGATTTCTCAACACAGTGGAGATAATATAGCGGTCTACTCGGGTAGTAGTGCACCTGGGTCTGCCATTACAAGATTTCCTCAGATGGTTTCCAGTTTATTCGTGCCTCGCTTCACCTACCGGACCGTTCTTAATGTTACACCCACCATTCTTGCAGTACGACGCATACTGATGCCTAGATCAAGCAAAGCCACGGTTCTTGCACATTCTTCACGTGAAATGCATGGTAAGTAAAGTTTACGTGCTGTAGACACCTTGGCTTTAGAATCAAAATTCATCGATCAAGAAATGAACGTGAAAACAAAAACAGCAACAAAAAAGTCAAAAGAAATTTGAAAATGAGTGCCTTTGTTTATATTATTTTTCAGCTATTCCTTAAAAGAATGCCAGTGTAGTTAGTAAATTCGTATTGTAAAAAGTAAACAATAAAAAGGCCCAGGGCATCGATAATTCGACGGGTCAGTTGGTGAACTTCAATTATAGAATAACATCTCTATGCGAGTAACTTTAAGGATCCATACGTCTTGAAATGTTTTGTAAACAACATTTTTGATTTTGTCATCTGTTGCTAGAAGATGAAAATTTAGTGGGCTGGATATACTATAATAAATTTTTGCACACGTATGAAAGTCACTTACCTGTAGAAAACAGGATCAACAATACCGTGGGAAAGAAGATTGCGTAATTTCCACAACGCTTACACGGTTTAGTATTTTCAAATACATTTTTTTTTATAAGTAAATGAAAAAGCCAGGAAAACAGTAAGGTTCTAAGACTGGCTCTCACAGTCGCATGAGACTAACCTAATAGGATTCGCAATGGAAAAAAAAAAATCTAAATCCGTGATTACGGGATCCCGGTATTGGAAATTTTCTATACGGTATTAAAACCGGTATTGAAAAAATCCGGTATTTGAAACCCTTAGATACCACGGTTATCTATTCCTTATGGTCGGAACTATTGATGAAAAAGGGTCTTAATAATATCAGGAAATGGTTATAGGAAGTCAATCTCAAAATATAGAAGTATCATCAAGAAACCGTTCCTTTTTGAGACACTGTAAAAACACGAAAAGAAACTGGCCGGGAAATCATCGAGGTTCTTAGACGGGCCCTCACTGGCCTATTAATCCTAGGTTAGTATCAGGCGACTGTGAGAGCCAGTCTAAGAACCTCGATTTATGAGTGCGATTGAGTAAATTAGTTCGAAGAATTTTAAGGACTTGTTCTACAAGTTTGAACTTACTTTAAGTATCAGTCAATTCAACGGCCGTGACGAAGATTTGAATTCTACGAAACTTATTTAAATTAAAGCTATTTATTTCTACTGGCTGTGGAAAACTCCCAATGTCCTTGCAATTCTGTAAATAAACCCAATAAAATCGCCATTTTTCACTCGACAGATATGGTAATAAAGTTAATCAAAAACTCACCTACAAACGTGTGCGCCTAGCATCCAATATTCAAGGTTTTTTTTCGCCCCTATAGCGGCCATGACATCTTTCATCACATCACTAGGCTTCGGTCCGACAAACAAATGAAACTTCAGTCCCAAAGTCGTGATACTGCGAAGGACCAATTGATTATCCCCTCTGACAATTACCTCTGTAGGGGCCATTGATTCAATCAACAAACCATGGTAGGACCCGTTCAGTTTAGCAAATATTAACGGAATCGAATTCAATCCACCTTTATGGTTGTATAATACTTTTACAGTATCTGGTTTTAAAGGAATTTCACCCAGCCCGTACATTGTTTCATTTGTGAGTTTAAATGATATCTCCCATATGTTGTCAGCAGCTATTAAGGGTCCTCGTGCAGTGTTGAAAATGTTTCCTTGAGTTGAATTGACGATTATATTTAATTCCGTTCTGTCTGGATGTCTAGTATCGGGTTCTGTTATTCTGTACGAATAATTCTTCTTTGTAAGCCTTCGGCCTTTAATATTGTTGGAATGGTAGAATGTGAAGGAAAGATGTGTAGCTGTTACTTCGTCGATAGACAGTTTAAGGTTTTCATAGCTATTCTGTACACCATAATACGGTATTGTTAGCATCCTTGGATTCAAATATGTGTCCTCTGTCCATTGTCCTCGGTAGAAGTAAGAGAATCTTGAAGGGTATCTATGGAAACATAAGTCGTGGTGATGATCATAGCAGCATTGTTCGTGGCATTTCTCAGGTGGTACTGCCTCTATGCCACAAGGGAGTCTAGCTGCTCGTGGTACGAGGCAGGAGCCAGTTGATAAGCCATCAGGTGGTGGTAGCTCAAGCGTTGGGAGCATAATGAATTTGTATACTAAAACTGGGGCGACGATTGCAGCTATTATCAATATTAGGACTATCCTTAAAGGTCGGTTGAGCAGTATCCGGTCGTACCATTTTATATCTGAAATGGATGAAAATATTAAATATATTGAGTGAGAGATTAATATTATTTAACTGAGTGGTGTTGTTTAAGCTTGTTAAACTGAAGTTTACGCCGGCTTAGGTATCTTTATTAATTCAGTAGTCTTTGAAGTTTCTATAAATCTCTTGTAATTGCGATTAGTTTTGCATAAAAAATAAACCTATTAATATTTAAAAATTAGAACTTCCTAATTACTACATGTTCGTTATGTCTCCAGAGTGTTGAGTCGTGCAAAATATTTAGTTTCGAATGGGGTGGATGAGGACAATTACAAATCACGGTGTTGTTTATTTATTAACTTCCTCTTTCATTGTGTTCGCTTAGAAAAGTAACTCTTTTGACTTTTGAGTAAATACCTAAGTTTAATTTATGATTTAATAAAAATGGTAAGAGGTTCCTTTTAACCGTGCGGACAAAGTCTGTCTGTCTGTCTGTTACCTTTTCACGCACCTCTCGAATGTCTTATGTTACACAGTTCGACATAAGAAAAAATGCTCCAAGTGTCTTAAATCACTAAATGGATTTCAATCCAATTTGGCAAGGAGATAGGTGGCATCCTGAGTAAGGAAGGACATAGGCTACTTTTTGTCTCAAAATAATGCTTAAAGGAGTGATATAGGGAATGAAAGATTGTATGGGAAAGTTAGCATTTCTAAAGTTAGGGGTATGAAAATTAAAATTTATGTTTTGGTGAGAAATAAAAAATTACGTGTTTCAGCGTTTTAGTAAAATCATCCCCCCGGGAGAGAAATAGGGGATTTATATAAATCTATAAAGTTGTGCCCGATGGCATTACTTATCGGTGGACGAAACTTACATTTAACGCCTTCAGGTGGTGAATTTCAATAATCCTTCTTTAGTCACCTTTGTTTCTTTTTTTAAGAAATTCATGTGTAAAATTAATTCATCCTTCTAGACCCAGTGGTCTAGGCTGAGCGTTGTCTGCCAGTGAGTGATTTTAAGATTTATTTTAAGTAGAAGATTAATTTATAAATTACTCCAGTCTTATGTAAAACAATATTATTTTGCTCTAGCAAAAATACTTATTAGGCAAGGTAATTTCACCAATATTAGGTTAAAACCTCTCATATGTATAACCAATTCTAGGAAGAGAGCAATTCGAAATGATCTATAGTTACATCTATATCTATAAAAATACATAAAATTGAAGTGATTGTTTGTAATGTCAAATTAACAGCTTTTTACTAAATGCTTAAGAAAGTATATACGGTACTTATAACTGAAAGGCAATTTTTAAAACTTTTGTCTATCTGTCTGTCTGTCTTTATGTCTGTTTGTTCCGGCTAATCTACAAAACGGCTGGACCGATTATGACAAAAATTTCATGTTGTAAGGAGTAACTTAAGGTACTTTAATTTTAGAAAAAGAATTAGGGTTCCTCGCAAAAAAATAAAACCCATGAAATTGCGAACAAAATCCGATTTATATAGGAAGTATGGACATCTACGCGGGCGAAGCCGTCTAGTTCTAGTTATAATATAAAATATGAGCTTTCCCATATAAAGTTTTCACGCCTAATTTAACGTAAATATAATTATGTAAAAGGTTTTCTACAACTTCTGTATTTCTGCTAATTTGTAAGTCTTATCATTGAGTACCCACCTGTCTACACTGTGTACCTATCTACTTAAGGCGAAAGCGCCAGGGTAGCCCGCAAAATTTAAATTTTGTTAGGGTTTTTGCAATTTGCAAGTCAGTATTAGTTGTATGTTGATCAAACTACGATTCGTGACCGTAACCGATATGTATTTATAGAATTATAATCAATAAAGTCATCACTAAAACTCTTTAAGACCAAATAATCCTATGGAATGTCTATTTAATGAAATCTTGACATTTGAGGGTTATACTAACTTAATTGTATTACTGATTCTAATTATTATAATTGTGTAAATGTTACGCTCGCGAATCATACTTTAATCACCATATAACCAAATACTGACTTGCAAATTGCAAAAAACGCAAGCATATTTGAATTTCGCGGGCTACCTGGAGCTTCCCTCTTAAAGTATAAGTTACCTTCAAGATTCTTAAATGAAGTGAAAATCTGACGTTCAGTTTTTGGAGGCCTATTTAATTTATCTGATTTGTTGAAGGTATTTTAGTCAACCAGTTAGAACGGCATAATCTCTGAAATCAAATCAACCGATGAGAGAGTCGTTTAGGCACTCGATTCCAAATTCAAAAATAAAATTCGAGCAACGTCCTTTTAACAACTCTGCAATGTATTAGGTATGAATCGTAAATTCGTGTTCGAAAAGGTTTCGTCTTTAAGGTTTATGTAAATTACCGGATGTACGTCAGACTCCATTCACTCTACGTGTCACTTTGTATCTACTCCACTTTGCACCCACTTGTATACCTATATATCTATATTAATACGTTTGTATATGATTACTTTGAGAGAGTTGAATTTTGTAGTGAATAAAAATTAAAAAAAAAAATTTTTTTGCTAATGTGCTGATTGTAACGTTTAAAATTGTATTTGAACCCTTAACTTCGCTTCGCTTAAATCTCGCTTGGTTACATCTCTATATATTAGTATATGTGACTGATACATAGAGAAAGTGTGAGTGTGTGTGTGTGAATTTCCACACATGTTTTTCTAATCACTTACCTAACCTACCTAATAAAGAAATGACCAATTACAGATTTGATTCTAAACATAGTTTTTTTATCGTTTTAATTAATTCTTTGCTTTTTATACCATCGCGGACATTTGCGGTGAACCACTTTTGAACCTTAATCTCATAGTAGTAAGGTCGAAAAGTGGTTAGTGGTTCATGAAAAAGTAAACGTTCAATTAATTTTTCATTTCATAAAATCTTATTTTCTACCTACATTAACTAAAATGATAAAAACCGCTAGTAGTGTTGTTACTTGAAGTGTGAGTGGATATAAAAACTTTTTAGCAAAGAATAAAACCGACTTCCAAAATAAAACACTACAAGGTGAAAAATAACTTTTATTTCGGAAGTCAGTGGCAAAAAAGGAAAACACAAAACCAAAGACATCTGACAAAAAGTTTTTATATCCACTCACACTTCAAGTAACAACACTACTAGCGGTCATTGACCCTAAAAAATCATCATATCTTTTTTTTAAACTGTGTCATGTTTAGATATCGATTCCCATCACGTCTGCGAAGTTTCGCTAGCTAATTAAATTTGACCCTGAATAGGTATACAACTGAAATAGTTCCTTGATGATTATTATATTATTATTGGCACTAAAACAATTTCTCTTTCATGAATACAGTGCAGTGAACTAATAAAATCGGATTACTAATGCCACGGTCCCACGGCCCGCTTTCTCACAGGCCAGACCGCGCCAGGCCAGGCCCACAGACCGTGGGAACAGTTGGCCTGCGATGGCCTGTCGTCACCCGCCGTTCGAATGTATGGGATGATCCGTGGAATTGTTAGTGGGTCTGCTCAAGTCCCACTAGCGTGCAGAGTGCTTACAATAATATGGAATGCAGGAGATGATCAAAGTTGGTATATAAAACGCTGTTATAAATAAAAGCTTAGATCAAACTTATATTTTAGTTTTATTCCAGTGGACACACAAAAAAGGTAAAATTATCTGACACTGTGACCAGATGACAGGACATGAAAAAGAAATGTAGAAAAATAAATTTAAATAGAACAAAAAGATCAATATAAAAAAACATACTCTTTTTATTCTAACACTCCTCCTTAAATTCATTTCTCTACTTTCATCCAACACAGAATCACACAACACCCATACCAAGCGTACACCAGTTGAACTTCCCTTTCAACAGAGGTTTCGTTAAAACATCCGCAACCATACGGCTTGTCTCTACATACTCTAATTCAATATGGCCATGCTCAACTGCCTCTCTCACAAAGTGGTGTCGCACATCTATGTGCTTTGTGCGTTGATGGTGTACAGGGTTCTGCGCAATAGCAACAGCAGATTGACTGTCACTGAAGATCTTCATTGGTATCTCAACTTGACCAGAGACCTCCGCAATCAATCTCTTTATGAAAACTGCCTCTCTAGCAGCTTCCGACATAGCTACATACTCGGCTTCCGCTGTGGATAAAGCAATCGTCCTCTGTTTTCTGCTTTCCCAACATATTGCAGCTCCCATGTGCAGAAAAACCATACCCGAGTATGATCTTCTATCATGACAAGTGGCATGACTAGCATCTGCATAGCCCTGTACATTATGCATTCCTGTCCTCTTATATTGTAGCCCAAGGCATTTAGTACCCTTTAAATATCTGAGTACTCTTTTTGCGGCTATCCAATGCTCTTCAGCATAGCAAGCGTTGAACTGACTCAGATAATTAACTGCATGTGCAATATCTGGCCTCGTGCAAACAGATATGTACATCAGCGAACCAATTAGATTTTGATATGGAATCCTTGGATCAGGTTTATGTTCTAGACCAGGTTTCACAAGCTTTTGCCCAGGAACTGATGGGGTTGAAGCAACTTTGCAATCTGTCATCCCAAAAACCTTCAAAACTTTTTCGACATACTTCTCTTGGTCAACTTTGATTCCAATATCGTTCTGCGTTATGTGCATTCCTAAAAAATACTCTGCCTTCCCAAGATCCTTCATATCAAATTTCGACATTAAGTCTAGCTTTACTTTACGCAGCTCCTCCGCGTTGTTCCAAAAAATTAGCACATCATCCACATACACTGCTAAAATTATGACCTTCTTGCCCTGGGATCTCATGTAAATGCACGGCTCATTTTTAGATCGTTTGAACGACAACTGCAATAACTCATTGTTCAGTTTATTGTTCCAAGCTCTGGGGGATTGCTTTAAGCCGTAAAGCGAACGCTTAAGGAGACACACATAATCTTCCTTTCCTTTTTCTTCGTAACCATCCGGCTGTTTCATGTAGACTGTCTCAGACAAGTCTCCATTCAGGAACGCTGTTTTTACGTCCATTTGGTCAACGTTTAGGCCACTCTTAGCTGCCATCGCCAGGAAGACTCTTAGAGAGCTATGTCTCACCACTGGAGAGAACGTCTCATCATAATCGATATCCCATCTTTGGCTAAAACCTCTCGCAACAAGCCGAGCTTTATATCTTCGCTTATTTCCCGCCTCTTCTTTAATTCGAAAAAGCCATTTCGAATCTACAACGTTGCTCGCTTGCTCCTCCTGAATTGCAGCTTTCCATTCTCTACTGTCAGGCCTTGACAGTGCATCTTGAACCGTAGTAGGTTCATGTTCTGTTTCCACTGCATGGTATAGAACATGATCCGGGAACTCTTTCGGTTTCCTGTATCTTAGTGGATACCTCCGCTCCACCTCTTGTGGTCGATCCTCGGTTACGTCTGACTCACAATCTTGAAACTCCATATCTGGTTCGTGAATAACTACTTCATGTTGAACAGGATTTTCAGCAAAACTCTCTTGTTCTTGTTCCACTGTAGGAACATCGCTAACTTCATCATCTTCTAGTTGAGGTTGCAACACATATGGTTCTATTCTATTACTGACAATTGGTTTATCTTGTAGAAGTATTATTTCTGGTTTCTCTTGCAATTCTTCTTGTAGGTCTTTGTATTTTTGATTCTCCAAAAACACAACATTTTTGGCCTTAAATATTTTTCCGGAAGTAGCATGCACAAGACGATACGCTTTTGCGTTGTCATCGAAGCCTGTGTGGATAAGCTCTCTACTTTTTACATCCCACTTAGTCCTTTTTTGATCAGGAATGTGCATGAATGCTTTGCACCCAAAAGTTTTTAGCATGCTTAGGTCACACTTCCTCCCTGACCATTTCTCATCCGGAGTCATATTCTTCACCGCAATTGTTGGTGACTTGTTCTTTATGAATACGGCGTGATGGACAGCTTCAGCCCAAAAACGTTTTTCTAATCCGGACTCATGTAGCATGGTTCTTGCTTTATCGCAGATGGTGCGATTGGCCCGTTCAGCTACGCCATTCTGCTCTGGCGTATACTCCACCGTTAGTTGATGCAGGATTCCGCAATTCTTCAGCAAGTGGATGACTTCGATGGATGATCCGCTTATTGACGTACTCGGTCCCGTTGTCAGAGCGCAGGATCTTCATTTTCTTGCCGCATTGATTTTCAGCAAACGCTTTAAAATCTATAAACTTTTCGAAAACTTCACTTTTTTATACAAGAAATAAATAAAAGTTTTTCGTGTGAAATCGTCAATAAACGTCAAAAAATATCGTAACCCGCTAATTGAAGGTGTACTCATAGGTCCACACACGACTGAGTGCACTAAACCTAATGCTTCCGTAGCTCTCGTTGCAGTAGTTTTACGAAACGGTTGTTTCGTTTGTTTTCCCATAATGCAAGATATTCACTCCAGTTTAGAAGCAAAATCAGGAAAACTTACTCCTGTTGCCATCTTATCTCTCAGTAGTTTGAGGTTATGCATACCAAGATGTCCCATCCTCCGATGCCATAACATCTGCTGGTCATGCTCTGTTGTTGCTAGCGCAGAACCCTGTGTACTGCACTTGATTTTATAAATGCCTCGTTCTTCCACACCTTTCACAATAGGCTTACGTCGCACCTCACACTCATTTCTCTTGTAGATGTCACAACTTTTATCTGTAAATACTACCACATTACCCCTTTTCGCAATTGCATTCACACTCAATAAGTTAGAAGCTAACTTAGGAACATACGTAACGCCGCTGATTGTCAATCCTGACTTACATACTACCGTACCCTCACCTGCACCGAACACCTCATTACCATCTGCACAAGTCACTCTCAAAGACTTATGAGTATCCTTTAAGTTCTTAAACCAAGATTTGCGATTCGACATGTGTGTCGACGCTCCAGAATCAATGATCCAGTCTTCTGCCTGTGGAATCGACGTGCCGAACGCAAAGGCTTGAAGAGCTTCCTTCTTTCCTTTTGGGTTATCAGGGCACTCATGTGCCTTGTGTGGTCCATCACAAATAAAGCATCTGATCTTTTGTTTAATCTTCTTCGGTGTACTCTTACCCTTATGCTTATCTGACAATAGTGCTGAAGTCGGTTGGCTTGCACTCGTGCTTGCCGAATAGGTATCCTCCATTTGAAAAAGCTTCATCTTTACATAGTCGGTAGTAAGAACAACGTTACTATTTTCTATGTCTAGTCTCATTGGTTGGAACTCTATGGTAAGGCCTTGTAGAAGTAAAGCAGCCAACAGTTCATCGTCAACCTCCTTTCCTAGGTCCTGAAGTTCCTGAGACACCACCATCACAGACGTGACGTATTCCCTGACCGATGGGAATAGCTCCAGCTTCATGCTCACTAGCTTTGCAAGTAGCCGGCAGCGGTTATTCAGACCTTTGTCCTCGAACGCACTCATTAATGCTTCCCAAGCATCTTTCGCTGTTTTGGCTTTGCTTACATGCACCAAGCAATGAGGTCTAATCATCAAACAAATCTTTGCTCTGGCTTTCTGGTCTTTTCTCATACCTTGCACATCGGTCGTTTCAGGTGTAACTCTTGTATACTCCCACAAGTCATCGTGAACAAGATGTAACTCCATCAAAAACTTCCATGTGGCGTAATTGCTGTTACCATCTAATTTCTCTATAGAGGGCCAACCACTACTGCCTGAAGAAACCGTATTTTGTGCCATCGTTGAGTTCTGCTCTCTATGAGAACTCGTTACCTTTAGACATCTCCCTGCAAATCGCTGCCTGGGCCCATAATCTGTTAGTGGGTCTGCTCAAGTCCCACTAGCGTGCAGAGTGCTTACAATAATATGGAATGCAGGAGATGATCAAAGTTGGTATATAAAACGCTGTTATAAATAAAAGCTTAGATCAAACTTATATTTTAGTTTTATTCCAGTTGACACACAAAAAAGGTAAAATTATCTGACACTGTGACCAGATGACAGGACATGAAAAAGAAATATAGTAAAAATAAATTTAAATAGAACAAAAAGATCAATATCAAAAACATACTCTTTTTATTCTAACAGGAATGCTTGACACGGGCTGCGACAGGTACAGACCGCGACGGGCCTCGACGGGCCGTGGGAACGCGGCATTAGATATGTACCTAGTCGAAACTCTAGCCATGAACAATGAGTTGGTGGGTTGACCTCATACATTATGATCATAGATAGGGATGAAGTGATTATATTTATGATTCGAGTTATACGTTTTACGATTTGACAAAACATCGAGATTTCTTTATTATTTGTTAGTTTCGTATCATTCATCATCTTCCGGAATAGATTCTCTAAATGATGGGGAAAATCGCATCAAAATCCGTTGCCGAGTTTAGAAGAACAACGCTGTCATACAGACAGTCACGAAATGCTATTTTAATTTATATTATATAGGGTGACTGGTAATTAGTGACCGATACTTAAACACATGATAACAAACAACTTTTACCATGGGACCAAAACTGAAATAGCGAAAAATAAAAAACAGCTGTCTTGTACATTCATGTTCGCATAACTCGTCAAAATGTAGGGAGCAGCTGATTTTTTTCGCGATTTCAGGTTTGGTCCCATAGTAAAAGTTGTTTGTTATCATGAGTACAATCATGTGTTTAAGTATACATCACTAATTACCAGTCACCCTAAACGTAGATAATATATTGGAGACCGTTGGCCTGAGTGAGTTTAACTCGGACTACAACTGAGTATTTATTTTGTGAATTTGGCGGTCTCTCCAATCCTAAGCCCTTATCTCTCGCCGGAACGCCTTTACCGATCTGCTCCAACTTTCTGTAGGTATGTCGGGTCGCTTGTCCAAGGGGATGGCGGAACAGACCGAGACGTAACGCACCGAATCAACTCAGGATGGATGAAATGGCGACAGGTCACGGGAACAACTTGCGACCCACGGATGCCCATCAAGTTAAAGGCGAAAATGTACAAATCCGTGATAAGGCCTATCTAATCGGATGGCTGGGCCATGAAGAAGACGGATGTAAAAAAAAACTTTTTCATAAAACACAACCGACTTCCGAAATAACACTTCAAAATTAATAATAACTTTAATTTCAGATGTCGGTGTCTTTGGATCTGTATTTTAGTTTTTTGCCACCGGCTTCCGAAATTAAAGTTATTATTCACTTTCAAGCGTTATTTTGGAAGTCGGTTGTGTTTTTTCAAAAAAGTTTTTTATTTTTCACTTTTCAGTGGGTTAGTTTGTAATTTATCCAAGTTACAATATCCTAATATCAACTGCTCGTCACCTTTTACAAAATATGTATTGCTTTTCCCGATGCAAGGACGTTAATTGTTGAGGAGTTCTTCTGGTAAGTAGGTACCAGGAAACCTCCACATCACCATAAGCATTGTGACAAGCATAAATTACTTAGCAACCATTAATAAAGTACCTAATCCAAGCGTAACCCGTGAAATACTTATTATTGAGTAGTTCCGGTGGCCATCTGTGATCTTCATCATCAGTTCCACTTTACCAAATGGTGCTTTCCAAGAACAAATGCACGAGTTACTATAAAAAATAACCAAATCGCTATATGTGCCTTTAATATTTTAAGAGTTCCGTCGATATCGCCAGGATCCCATCATCAGATCCTGACCTGATGATAATGGGACCAACTAGAAAGTATACCCTTTCAAACAAAAAAATAATTTTCCAAATCAGTTCAGCCGTCTTCAAGTAATCGGAAAACATACATAAAAAAAAGATTCCGACGAACTGAGAACCTTCTCCTTTTTTTGAAGTCAGTAAAAACTCTCAACTTTCCCTTAGATATTTCTCAAATGTCACTTTTATAAATATGGGAACAAAACAATCCATTTACTTACTCTAAAATAGTAGCATGTGTGGCTAAAGGGTACGTAGTTAGAAATTATTTTAGTGTCAACCCTTTATATCGTGCGTGTAATGCCTGTGACATCCTTTTAACCCGTGTGGAACATTCTGCGTACAAAAGGTTGTTGACATCATAAAAATGCGTTGTTGACTTTATTTACCTACGTTTCTCTTTGTTTGACACCAGTTTAATTCTCTGGTTTCCTTTTGTAACGATTATTTTATACTTATTGGGCAATTTGGTTGGATGGTGTATATTGTAATAGGGGTGTTAAATCCTGACCTGCTAAATAATTGCTTAATAAATACTGAGTGTGTTGACCTAAGGGTGCGTCCGCATCTGGCGGTTGTTGACAATAGTCATTGTTCATATTTTTTTAAAGGTATGTTGTAATTGAAAAACCATTTCGAGGAATAGCGTTACTGATCATTACGGACTAATCATATTTTATTGATATTTTCGATAAAATACGATTGACCTTGTTGCTCTTCAAATTGCGTTAGGTTTAACCGTACAGTTTTATGTATCTTTGCCTCAGAAAATAATACAAGTTAGTGGCAAGTATTGTCTACAATCTGTCAAGTCAAGTGTCATTGTCAAAAATACAGGGTGTAAGGGACATCCCTCCGCAAACTAACAGGGTGCATTCAGCTCCTTATTTTGAATCATATTCCACCGCAAAATTTCTCAGGAAAATGTTCATTTTTTCAGTTACTATTTCTTTAATTAAATGTAAAATTACATTATGTCTACGCAGCACTCCAATTATGTAAATAAAACCGCTAAAATAAAAAAAAAAAATCAGCAATGGATGTTGAAATACTCTAACGAACAACGCGTGAAATCAGCTGTTCACTTTCTGTCTAGCTCAGAGTTGATCGACCTCACCGCATACCTATTAGTTTTACCCTTCCCAACCAGTTACAGATGCTTCGATATGTGCACAAAAACACAAATAAATCAGTTCTATTGGATTCCTATAACGTTCCTGAAATAATTTAATGTACCGGTCATCTTAGTATGATATACTCAATTCACCTTATCAATCTAAGGAGGGCGGTCCCTTATATCCTGTATAAACATATTATTTACAGCAATGGTATTATAAGTAAAAAGAGGTAGATACATTACCTACCCAACATTCCAAGTTCAAAAACGGCACAACGTCGATCGATTAGATGACACGTGGAAGTAGGACGGCATATCGTAGATATCGGAAGCGAAAAAGAGACAAGACGACAAAAATGTGGCTCATTTTGAAATGCCACTTTCGGAGCGTGTATAACCTACCTACCTCTTTTTACTTATAATATATTTTTTTTACAATATTTTTTTTATTTTTATATTCTTGCGACTTGTCTCATAATCTCGTATTATCTCAACACTCGACAATAGTTAATATGCCTACTGGAAGAGTTAAGGAATACAGGAAGTGCTTTGTTCCAACTTGCAGCAATACCTAATAGTATTAATAGTCCAAACAAAATTTTTGTTCGTATTAGAGAACACTTGCGAGAAAAGTGGTGTCGTGATATAGGCGTGGAATATTACAATACAATGTATTGCTGCGAAGAATTACATCTTCAAAACCCACTTTCCATTTAAAAGCTACTGTTTCGGTCGAAATTTTGAAATATAATATTGTATTTGTTAAGATTCGATTATGTATGATGTCTATTGACACTTTAACATATGTGAGATGGGTGATATTGCGTTGATAGATTTAAATGTTTAATTATATACTAGCGAGGCAACCGCACAATATTTTGTGCCACTGATAACGCTACCTACCTAAAAAAAATAAAATATTTAAATATTAAAAAAAAAAAAAACTATTAAGCCAATCGTCAAAATATTCAAATTAGTTTTACAAAATGCTCTAAATTTCCAAAAAATAAAATAAAATCTAATGGTTAAAAATTTTAGACAATCCCTATTGTATGGAAACTAATTGTGTAAGCGTCACGTTACCGCAGCGTTTAGTTTGCTAAACGTCTACGCTAGTGTCTAAGTGTGTACACATATTAACGTAGAAAGCTGGTAACACGCACCGATATTCCAGCGTTTGTCTGCGCTGACAACCAGCATCTGTAGCCAAAGTTACATTCGATTAGCGATGACGCTAGTAGAAAAGGCAAAAATGTATGGGGTTGATATAATCTATCGAAATGTCACGTGATCATAGATCAGCATTTCCATAGAGATGCGCGTCGATAGCGATTGTACAAATAGAATCGCTCCGAAGCGAATGCCATTTAGGTAGGCCTACGGCACTTGAAGGCGCCGACAAGCGCTGGCATAACGTCGCCGGTTACCAGCTTTCTACGTGAATACACCCTAAGGCCAGATTCTCAGTTCTGTGCTGTAGTGTTTCAGTAAAACGAGGTGACTTTAAAAGCCTTGGTCGACTTTGATCATTTTTACTAGAAATGGAAATGTTCTACTCAATTTTACTTGTCAAATGAATTCAAGTCTTCGGGCTATAATGTGCCCAACCCGTTAGCTATTAAAGTTACTTTTGAGTGAACAAAACAAGAACATTAAAGTTTACCCTGAATTTTCGTCGAAAATGCGTTCTAGATAGGGGTGACTTTAAATGGCAGTAAAATAATTCACACGCCAATATACCAAAAATATCGAAAACTATACTCAAGCATAAACAAAATACAAAACTAAAAACGTAAGCAGAACTTTATACCTAAATAAAAGCCTCCAGTAATAAAGGGCGTGCCCACTTACATATAGCGCAATTCTTAAGGCAGGCTATAAGCAGGCATATTTAACATCACGCAAAGACCCTCAGGTGCCGATTAATAAGAAAAAAAGTCAGAAAGAACGCTAAGCGAAAACGAAGTAATAGCGCGGGAAGGTGATGCAATGCGATGCGACGCGGGGGAACAAGAAATTCCACGCGGACGAAGTCGCGGGCAGAAGCTAGTTTAATATAAGATTTTAAAGATCTGTAGTCGTCCCATTAATAGTATGTGAACTTTAATCAGGTTTAACTGGGAAACGCGGCGGTTCATGTATCATCATGAGTGCTACCGTCGCGTGTTAATTAAAAGCTGCTTCAGTAGGCTTCTTCGGTAGGAAAAGTACCAGTCTAAAAAAATAAAATGCTACTTCATTTAATTTTTTTAGACTGGTATTTTTTCTATAAAAGCTTTTTTACAGGTAAAGTTTTGCAGTCTCGTGTGGATATTGACTTCACAACTTTATCTTTAACTAAAGTTAAACTGGATATCAGACTCAAAAGTGAAAAATAAATTAATTCGTAAGCCGATCCAACGATATTGGATTTCGACATTTGGCCGACATCCGACTCGCGCCCCAAAAGTTCGAAAAAAGAAATAAAATGAGCAAATGAACGTTTGACAACATTTCTATGTAATTTTTTGTCGTGCGAACGTGGAATGAAACAAAAATGAACCATCATTCGAGTGAAGCGTTTCATATCAGCTTTAGTAGTTCGAAGCTTGTCGAAAGTTGTGCATATTTGATACCAGAATGTTTATAATGCAAAATGCTATAATTTTGCTAGCTAGCGTTCTATCTTATATTTTATATGTACTTTTTAGGGTTCCGCACCTCAAAAGGAAAAAAAAACGGAACTCGTATAGGATCACTCGTGTGTCTTTCTGTCCGTCTGTCACAGCCAATTTGCTCCGAATCTAATGGACCGATAAAAATGATGATAGGCAAATAAGAAAATTGAAAAATAAAAGTTTTGCAAACAGTAACGTGTGTCTCAAATAGATTTTTTAAATATAATTTTATATTAAATTGTTTTAAAGTTATTAAAAAAAAATTATGAAAATTTACCATTCCCTCCCTTATCTCCGAAACTGCTAAGCCTAAAATATTGAAAAAATAAATACAGAAAATAGTTCTATACCTATAGATTACAGGAAAACTTATAAGAAGTCTATGGTCTTAAAACAACATGCTAAACCTCTCAATATTGTGCGTACAAACTTACATTTGCAGTTGTAATGTATGGGAGAATATGTTTTTCAACTACATGTTAAGTTTGTTCTTTTGAGAAATTCATCCCAAGTACGGAACCCTTCATTGTGCGTGGTCCGACACGCACTTGGCCGGTTTTTTTAACCTAGCCTGACTTAAACGAGCGGTCTTAATTACTAAATAACAACCCATCAAAGCAGCCTGCGGTCAGTCAATATCCCCGTTAAAGAGCCATTTAGCCACAAACACGTTGATGCCTTTCGCAATTCAACCCTTATAAATTTTCCCCATTCAGCCCTTAATCCCCGTACTATACAAACAGTTCATCAAGGTTAAGGATTGAGCCGTCTTTTTTATCGTTTTGGGAACGAAAACAGACATAAACACCTAGCCTTAGGGCTATCGTCCATAACGCTTGTGGTATAACAGGGGCCTTACCCTATTACATTTCTACCATGATTTTAGCGTTAAATGTAAATTTGGCGTTCTTATTCTGAGAAACTGAAAGACTTCGACAACTTTGACTTATTGAATGGTGAAGAATAGTTATTAGTATAGCTCATAGTGGCCTCGCTTTTCGCAATTTTTTCTTATCTATTTATATAAAGCTAAAATTTCGAAGCAAGTTTTTCATAAAATGCGCGACAGCACTTTTTTGATCTCGTGGATTGTACTACTTACATAAGAAAATAAAATGAAAAATATATAATAATATATCATAAATAGTGTTTTAGTCCAGAGCGGCCTCAGAATTTTGAAATATGTATGGAATATCTATAAAAACCTGCTGTTGGTATACGACTCTTGCAGAAGATGGAAACAAAGATATTAGGAATATGTGTTTGGATGGCTAAACTGGACTGAATCTAATACCTACCTAGAACTATGAAAGGACTGGCCCCTGCCTGATCAATGTTTTATTATACACGGAAAAAATCGCAGAGGGTGACTTGCACACTCAATGATAGGCCCCTGGAAACTGTCGCTAGCACTTAGTGATGTAGCGACAAGGGGGCAATATATCCTGAGGTGCTTGACGTGTAGAGAGGTATTCAACCATCCCAGAGCCCGGAAGTACGGTCAAGATCCCTACCAGCACTTACTGGACTATTTCCTTCCTCCGAGCACGTTTGCTCTTGCGAATCTCCACTCAAGCTAGCCAATAAAGGCAAGAATGAGATGGGAGTTCTGTTCCTCGTCAGTTTTCACTCCAGGCGGTCAATAAAGGCAAGCCAGAGATGAGGAACAAGACTTCTCCCGGGAGATAGGGTCCATGGGGTCGCTACTGGCCTACAGCTCGTCACATGCTGCCCTGCGGATTTCTGTATCTCTCTTGGTCTGGTTCCTCATCCTAGATCGGTTCCGGCAAAGTAAACTCTACCAGCACCGACCAAAAGTTCGGAGTGCGCGAGCCCCACCACGGCGTCAACGTAGAGATACAGCGGTGGGGTTATTATTATTTTTTGATATATCTCGGGCCCGGGGGTCCCGGACCTTTGGAAGGCGTACTAGGAGCCGACTCCAACTCGCAGAGGCCCCCTAGACAATTTTAAATAATGAGGAGGCACCAACCGCCTATTATCCCTATAGGCACTATGCAAGTGCACCCAAGGACAACCCCGTCGGTGCAGGACTATTTCAGAACGTGGAAACAAAACATATTGGGCTATGGGTTTGGGTGGCTAACGTGGATTGGGTAACTGAACTATGGAAGAACTATTGCAATGCTATATAATTACACACGGATAAAATGGCAGTGGGTGACTTGCACACTCAATAATGGGCTACACATAACCGGAAACAGTCGTTTCCGGCCCGGAAACAGTCGCTAGCACATAGTGACGTAACGACAACACTTCCTGAGGTGCTTGAGGAGTGGAGAGTTATTTCACGGCTATCAGAACAATCCCGGAGGTACGGTCAAGATCCCTACCAGTACCTTATTGGAATACTTCCTTCCTCCGAGCGCATTTGCTCTTGCGAATCTCCACTCAAGCCGGCCAATAAAGGCAAGCCAGGGGCAAAGAACAAGATTTCTCCCGGAAGATAGGGTCCGTGGGGTCGCTACTGCCCAACAGCTCGCCACATGCTGCCCTGCGGGTTTCCCTCGCTGCCCTTTCTTGGTCTGGCTCTCGTTTCACATGCTGCCCTATCTTGGTCTGGCTCCTCACCCTAGACCTATTTCGGCAAGGTAAACTCTACGGCACAAACCTAGAGTTCACGAGCACGCAAGCCGCACCACGACGTCAACGTAGAGATTATTATTATTATAAGCCTGTTATGTCCCACTGCAGGGCAAAGAACTCCCTTTCTGTCTCTTGCTACATCTAGCCAATCGTTTAGATAGACGTCCAATTCGTATTAAAATGGAGTGGGGTGATAAAGAGAACCGAATCGCTGTGACTGCATTACACAAAGTTGGTATGGAGCCAAATGCAATTTTTAAAACTCTCCATGCGCTTGGTATTAGTCAAATGTTTGTGTACCGGGCTATTAATAGGTACAATGAGACCTCCTCTGTTTGTGACAGAAAAAGATCTGGCCGTCCACGTATGTTCATAAGAACAAGGTGGTTAAAGCAGTAAGGGAAAGAATTCGAAGAAATCCTGTCCGAAAGCAAAAGATTTTATCTCGGGAGATGAAGATAGCACCCAGAACCATGTCGCGTATTTTAAAAGATGACTTAGGACTTGCAGCCTATAAGAGACGCACTGGTCATTTTTTAACTGATAATTTAAAAAAGAATAGGGTGGTAAAATCGAAACAACTACTGAAGCGGTATGCAAAGGGAGGTCACAGAAAAATTTTGTTTACGGATGAGAGAATCTTTACAATTGAGCAACATTTTAACAAACAAAATGACCGTATTTATGCTCAAAGCTCTAAGGACGCTTCCCAATTAGTCAACAGAGTACAACGTGGGCATTATCCGACTTCAGTGATCGTTTGGTGGGGTGTTAGCTATGAAGGAGTGACTGAGCCATATTTTTGTGAAAAAGGTATCAAAACATCGGCACAAGTGTATCAAGATACCATTCTTGAGAAGGTAGTTAAGCCCCTTAACAACACCATGTTCAATAACCAAGTATGGTCCTTTCAACAAGACTCGGCGCCGGGTCATAAAGTTGGAAGTGAACGTTTCGGACTTCATCAGAGCTGAAGACTGGCCGTCGTCTAGTCCCGATCTTAATCCACTGGATTATGATTTATGGTCAGTTTTAGAGAGTACGGCTTGCACTTAACTAAACGCCATGATAATTTGGAGTCCCTAAAACAATCCATACGATTGGCAGTGAAGAATTTTCCCATGGAAAGAGTGCGTGCTTCTATTGATAACTGGCCTCAACGTTTAAAGGACTGTATTGCAGCCAATGGAGACCACTTCGAATAAGATTTTTATATTTTAAATTGTTTTATATTTATGTATTAAACTAACACACTGTAAAAGTAATAAATATTATTTACAATAAAAAAAGTTTTTTTTTTCTTCGTGACAATATTTATGGCAAGACTAGGTATATGCATATAAATAAACTCTTTGCTCCCTTTGCTCTTTGACATTGACAACTCACCGCGCTCACTGTTTTTACGGTGATGCGGTGAATTAAAAAATGCGTTGCGTGCCGGTGACGTCACAAGGAATACCTTGTGTGCCTTTTTTATTCATATATGCGCTCGATGCGGGCGGTACCGAAAGTGGACGCAGTGCTATATGAATTCATACAGAGCAAAATCCGTTGCGTGCCAGTTTCAGAGTTATTTTACCTCAGAAAGCAGCAATCCAACATTAACCTTATTGTAACGAAACTAAAGCTCACTTTGTTTTTGACAGACTTGTTAGTGGCAGCTATCCAACAGAAAGCAACCTTGTTGTAGTGAAAATATAGATCACTGTCATTTTGACTGTGATGTCAGTCTGTAGTAAGTCGTGTCGGGTATGTAGGGAGCGCCAATGAAAGTGCTGTGACTATAGATGGGAAGCCGGTCAACAACGTTTTCAACCACGCGTATGAAAACGGTTTCTTGCGATAACAATAGTTGTTTACCATTTTCGACAGCTTGAGATGGCATCGGAAGTACGATGCACGAGACGACAACGTCGCTCACGGTCAGGCGACCAGTGCGACGACCCGCGCGTAATAGTTTGTACCCAATTATTTACGAGTTTCGTATTATTAACGTAGGAAGGTTGGTCCCTACCGGGTAAAACGGGGTTAATAGTCAATAGAGACCCACAAATGAATAGATACAAAACTTTAAACGGGGTTTCAAGGGCAAAAAACAACATTTTCTTTATAGTGAATAAAAACTTTTAACAAAAAATTAAACCGACTTCCAAATCAAAACACTACAAAGTGAAAACTAACTTTAATATCGGTAGTCAGTGTCTTTGGTTTTGTATTTTTGTTTTTTGCCACCGACTTCCGAAATTAAAAATATTTGTCACTTTGATTTGGAAGTCGGTTTTATTTTTTGTTAAAAAGTTTTTATTTTTCACTTTTTAGTGGTTCACATGTGCTTACCCCTTCATAGCGTACCGGCGTGATGTTATGTTACGAACTGGTGGAAACATGAGATTTCAGTAATCCCGGGCCATTTGCTCCATCAGTTCCGTTACCTATCTCCGAAGTTCTTCATCAGATCTTCACCAAATTGAAATGGGACCACTTCGAGAAAGTACTCTTCCAAAAACTACCCAAATCGCTTCAAGTGTGCCTATAAAATTTGAAGAATTCCATCTATTTCTCCAGGATCCCATCATCAGATCCTGACTTGATGATCATGGGACCACCTGGAAAGTATACCCTTTCAAACAAAACAAAAAAAAAAATTCAAATCGGTCCCGCCATCTTTGAGTAATCGGGGAACATACATAAAAAAAGAAATAAAAAAAAGGTTCCGACGAATTGAGAACCTCCTCCTTTTTGAATTCTCTTAAAAACCATTTTAAAGTTACACATAAAATATAATAATTTAGGCTTAAAACATAAGCAACCTTTTTAGCTTGCAGTCGGATAAACGATCGGGAGCCACCCGTAGATTATACGTTGTTAATGGCTACTTTTGATAAATATCCGTTGACAACAACTATATACATTTTACAACTCTTATAGCTGTGACATTCTGGTTATTCATCGGTGATTTGAGAGACTACATAGAGCGCACCACAATAATGTAGTTTGTCCACAGAACACTATTACTCTGAGTTTGTCTTTGGTCCCTGGCTGACCTTGACATCAAGCACTGCTTGAATACGAGTCTTTTTGCTTTAGCTTTTATTCTAAGGTCTTTTGAATGCTTTGTATGTGTGTAATGTGCGTTTTGTTTGTGCAGAATAAACATTTTTTTTCTTCTTTCTTCTGATTTCAGTTTGTAACCTGTTCATTTTGAGTAGCGACTCGCTAACAAGAAGAACTAGTTTTGGATGATCGGCCCTAGTCCTTACAATATAACTTGGGACGGTCGTGTCTCGGACGAAAATGTCTGTCAGGGAAAAAGGAAAAGACGAAGGTTCTTTTTATGTCCAGGGTAGGACAAACGGTCACTGTATTTAGCTTGGATTTTAGTAACTGGTTATCGTTTTGCTAGGCCAATTAGATAAGATTTTTCGAAACTCCTGTTCCAAAGACAGGAAAAGTTATGCAAATCTCTTAAATAAAAAAATAAATAGACTTCAAAAAGAAATGATCTCAAAACTATGAAATAACTTTAATTTCGTAACTTGGTGTCTTGAGATCTGTATTTTAGTTTTTTGCCACCAACTTCCGAAATTAAAGTGAATAATAGTTTTGAGTTTCGAGTTGAGTTCTTTTTGATGTCTATTTAATTTTTTAAAATAATTTTTTTATTTCGTAACTTTTACTTTTTAGTAAAAACTGGAATATTTGTTGGTAATAAGTAGTTAATAGTTTTGTTCTAAATATTGCACTAGAATTTGACCAATGTTTTGAGATGTTTTCCCTTTGACGCCACGCCCGTAGCTTGTATCAATAAGCCAGGCCGTCACACTTCCCCCCCGGGGGGTTCCCGCATTGTCGAGGCGGGGGGGCTCAGTAGCCGTGGCTTGGTCACCCACGGTGAAGCGAAGAGGAACCCGAGGAGGGGCCGCTCGTCAGGGCTTTTTCCAGGAAGTCGACGACGTAGCGGCCAACAGGTAGGTTGCGGTGCCGCTTGGGCGACATCGCAACTGAGGCGGGCCGCGATGTCGTATGGGAGGCATCGCGGCTGAGGGTTGGAGGCCGCGGCGGGAGAGGAGTGCCGGTATTGCGGTGCGCCGCTCTCCCTACCTTCCGCGGCCTTGACGGGATCGCCACCGTCTGATGGCGGACGCGGTGGGACCGCAGGGGAGGAGGAGTGTCGGTATTTCGTTGGCCGCTCTCCCTATCCTCTGCGGCCGAAAAGTGGTAGGCGGCCGGGCCACTGACCTGACCGGTCGCAGGGGGACCAAGGGTGACTAGACACGGGGTCGTCTGGCGCCCATGTGCTGGTTTGGTCCATGGGGTGGTCACGGTGCACAATGTGTTCTTGTGCGCCGGTGATGGGGGGTGCTCCCCAGAGGAGGGTCCGGTGACGGACAGCCGCGGCGGGTTCGCGGTGAGTGCTAACGCGTGCCCGTGTTCCCGCCACAAGCGGCAGAGGAGGACACCGTGGAGTTTTAGTGGGTTGGAGTCCCACATAACTGCACTATCTCCCCGTGGTAGTGCAGTATGCATGAGCATTTCTCCACGAAAAAAAAAAAAAAAAAAAAAAGGCCGTCACACTTACACGTAGTCCATTATCTTGAAAACTACTGAATCGATTTTGATGAAACTTGCACTGTTCCCTAAGTTGAAGTAAATGCAAGCCAATAAAATGGTCATAATCCAATTAATAGTTTCGGAGAAATGCGTGGCAGACACACAAACATACGTACATCTATAAAATTTTGTATAATTGTTTGGAAGCCCTAATAGATTGTATGATTTGAATATATTTCAGTTCCAATAATATTACATAGATACGTGTCGAATTGATAACCTCCTTTTTGATTAACCAACCATCCAAATCCCCTCTCACATTCACTATTGATGCCAAATCATACCAAGAGACTCAAGAAAGCTGATATTGTGCTGCCTGATTAAATAGAATTTGGACATTGGTCCTGATTCTGTAAAAATGTGATGCATCTTTCCACACATCTGATCATAGTCAGAGATGACTGATAGCAGATAAGGATAGGAAAAAAAAATACTTACTACTCCTATAAAAATTGGTTTTAACACACAAAGGTGATGGCCAAAAATTGCCCCATGCTGCAGATAGTTGAAAGTATTATAATTAATTAAATTAAGATAAATGAAGAATTTTTAATACATAATAACATTTCATAGCAGTGTCTGAATAAAATAAAAGAATTGTATGCGATTTTATCCGTTCAATTTCACTTTAAACTATCTTCAATGTTGCCATTTAATAATATCAGTGCTTTGAGGAAAAAGAGAATGATTTAAACCGTGTAATCCATCAAACCAACCTTCTCTTAATTTACATATAAAAAGTTAAAGTACACTTATGGATAGTATATTCTAATACAGTAACGTCGTGTATTACAATATTGACATAAAGTATTACTTGACTCGGTTACTTACTAGCAACACTCAATGAATCGGACAAAATGGCAAATGTCAAAACTGTCATTTCAGTCACGCTTCGCTCGTGCCAGCTCGTGCTGTTTTACGATATTCGTTTGCTTTGTATTTGTGTTAATATTTTATTTCACCTTTATTTTATATGTCGGAGCACCACGCGAGTGTTCTACTAATTAAAATACAAATGCTGTCGACAAATTGTTTTGCAGTTTGGCAGGTGTTATGTTAAAGTAAAACTATGTATCATTATGGATGAAATTTAAAAAAAAGGTGGTAATAACCTAATAAGTAAGGAAAATGGACCTTCTATAATCGTTTGTTAACTGTGGTATTGCTATTAGAGAACGCATCAAGCGGCATGAAACAGAATTTTAAGAGATCGCATTAAATCAAGAAAAGAAATACTCCTAGACGTGAGTGTTATATGTACTTAATCTTAGGATATTGGTATAATTGTATAGCTGGAAACCGGACTGTTGGATGTTGTATATTATGATAATCTTTTGGTGCCTGGGATAGGTGAGATACCAAGAAAGTATTGTTCCATCAGCTGCATTTCTGGATAATGTACTAGTAAAATGTATAAAATATATAATAAATATGTGCTTTTATTGAGTCTAATTTACCTACCTATGCTACAAAAAAAGTTCAGTAACTGCTGTGCCAGTTTTTCCAAGTTATAATATGATATATACTAATTACCTAAGACAAATATATACACCTCAACCTATTTAACATTCATGAATTTATAATTTTATGAATGAATTGTGAAATCATGATGAAAACTGAGCGAAAAAATCAACTTTTTCAAACCTTCATAACTTTATTCCACGACTGCATTGTTATATGTAACTTATAATTCTTAATTATTGAAAATCCGTCCTATTGAACGACTTGAATTTCATCTCTGTACCTTCTGGGGTACAGGTCCTAACTATTTTTGGCCATCTCCTTTACACGTCACAAAAATATTTTTAAAACTAGATGAGATCAGGATTCTGATTCTACTTCTTCTCTAACAATAAACACACAAATTGAGTCTCCTCATGGTCTCTTTTAAAGTCCGGACATAATCTTGGTCAGATCATAAAGGTGAAGGGCGGCCGTTTTGGGGGACTGTCATATGTAATTTTGACGTTCGAAAAGTGCTGATTCTCAGCCTAGTTTGTATACCAACCAAGCAGATTACTGTCTGAGATGGTTTTTGATGATGATGATGATGGTCCACTTAAATCTGTGTGGTTCCCCACACAAATTTGAGTGGACCTGTCATGGCAGTACGTGGACGAAGTCGTGGGCAGAAGCTAGTATCTAATTAATATCAGCAGCATATTATTTATGTCCGGTATATTTGCCTGACACGTGCTGAGCTGCACGTGTCATGCAAATATACCTGACATAAATAATGTCCTCCCATTTGATGCAAACTTGAGACGCACCCCGCACTGTGTATATTCGTTATTTGGCTTAAAATAAATATGTCACTTATAATAAATATCTTTTTAAGTGTACCTACTGCGTACGTGTATATTGAGTGTTGCGAGTCACGTAAATAAAACTGTTTTTGGCGAGCGCCGCTAGTACATAACTGAAATGAATAATTATTTATTTCACTATTATAATATTTGACCTACACACAAAACGTTTATTGACGATGCACCACAACTTTATGTGTTTTTCTCTTTTTTGTATGTCCCCACCTTGCTTTTATTTTACTGGACAAGTTTAAAAGGAGTGCGGATAATTTAGGAGGTAACTACCTGATTACCTCCTAAATTATCCGATTAAGATTTCGACCTATGCATAGATCGTATAACATCGGTCGAAATCTTAAAATTGAAAATCGACTTTTCATACAAGTGACTGGTCACGTGACTTAAGTTTGTATGAGAAGTTGAATTTAATTTTTTAGATTTCGACGTGTGTTCCTTGCGGAAAGTGGTCCAGTAATATGCACTTGATTACCTCCTAAAATATCCGCACTCCTTTAAAAAATATCCTGATATCATGTAAATCGAAATCATTTAATCGTGCTTTTGTGTGTTGTTCTCCCGCTCCGCTCAGAGCAGGAGAACTTATTTGATAATTTCCCACCCAAAAAGTTGGTTGCAAGTGCAAAAACTGAGCGTGAGGTCTTGGAATCGATCTCGAATAATATTGGGTCTTTCAAACTCAAACTCAGAGCATTTATATACAATATGTAAGAAAAACCCTGTTGCTACTTTTAAAACATGATTGTACTCATGATAAATAACAACCAAACAACTAAACAACTTTTACTATGGGACCAAACCGGAATTCGCAAAAAAAGAAAAGCCAGCTGTCCCATACATTCATGTTCGCATAACTCGTCAAAATGTAGAGAGCAGCTGATTTTTTTTCGCGGTTTCAGATTTGGTCCCATAGTAAAAGTTGTTTGCTATCATGAGTACAATCATGTGTTAAAAGGAACAACAGGGGTTTTGTTACATATTGTATATTTAACCAAGGAGTCGGTCAGTCAGAAAGATGAAGCTATACTGGCCCATTCTAAAGCGTAGTAGCTAGGATCAGTTAAATATTTTTCTAAATAATTTAGAAATATTTCAAAGAAATTCAAAGAAACATTTATAATAGAAATCCTGAATTACCTATTTTTAGTTGTAGCAAAACATTCAGAAGAAATCCATAGCGGGAGATTTCAATTTTGACTGGAATTTTCATTGTTATATCGTAAGGCTATTCATCACCCAAGCTTTTGTTCTAAAGCTTAGCACATACTATTAATAGTATACGATTTGTTATTGCTGAGTGCGGTACGTTGTGACTTATTCCTTACACGAGTGCGCACTTAATGAAGCCTAAACTGGCTGCCTGGCAGGAGAATATATATATTTCTTTTTGGTTCATGACTTTCACGCTTTCCAATTTCGTGGAGTTTTTTTCCCTCTAAATTTGAATGCGAGTCTTTTCGTTTCATTTTAGAGACAAGATGAGCTGAATTAATTAGTAACAGAATCGTAACTTGCATTTGAGACTACGTTGAAGTTCCTAGTTTTCGTGAAATTCTTTGTAAGTTTACGTAATCGTGGATTCCGCGTTCCAACGCCGTGTTTTTTTTTTTGTTTTTAGAGAATGGCATCTCGCAGATCATCCTAGGAGGTTGTCGGCTGCTTAACTGAACTTTCATGTAGGTGCCTCAACAAAATTAAGGTCTCCAGCCAGGGCATAAAAACTTATAAACTAAGCGACTACAACTTAAGGGTACCCCTGTGGAGTACGGATCTCGGCTTAAGGCGTCGCTGGGGAAAGGCAGCAAGGGACAGGCTGGATCGGATTAATTTACCGCCGTGCTATGTTCTATGTTATTGGGTTTGGTTTCCGCACTTAATCCTTCAAGTGGACCATTGGACGTGAGCTATTTACCTATGTACCGCCGTGCTATAGCTAAGTGTTTTCTTCGCGTGCTACGTTACCAGAAAAAAAGTTTCTAAAAGCAATACGGTAAATATATTCATCAGATTCCATCTACCTGGCACGTTGATAAGGATTTTATTGAGTACGATCTTAATCATAAGAGAATAATTTCCTTTGTTTTTAATTTGTTTGTAAAATATATGCAATGCTAACGATACCAATGTTGATAAAGAAAATAAAAATTCGTCCTTACTTTTCACATTTTCAACAGCGAACGGTATGTCGTCTTCATCTACTCCTTCTTGATATCCATTTACGTGTGGCAGCATGGCTCATATCAGCCGCAACTAAAACAAAACGACATTTTAAGTATCTAACTATATAAACCTGAGCATATCGTGTGATATGCTCAGGTTTATGTTTAGGTTTACTTTCTCCACATGCTTTTAAAGTAGATATTTGTGTAAATATCTACTTTAAAAGCATGTGGAGAAAGTTGATTTTGGAATGAAAGGGGTATTGAAAAACACAATTTAAACAGAAGTATTATACTTGAGTGTTTTTCTTAAGCTTGAGTATGTTTAATTTTGTGCATTCCTATATACTATAAGTCTTGCTGGTAACGTAATGTCTGACTTTTTAAACTCATTTTCTTCAACAATAACCGACAAAATATCCATCCTAGCTAACAAAATTCCCATCACATACCATGTAAATACCGGTAATATTTTTATGTACGATTATAATTACACTCATAACATAACACTAAAAGAGCTTTCCCCATGTAGCACAGATGAAATATCTAGAA
Organism: Dicycla oo; assembly: GCA_948252095.1. NCBI lineage: Eukaryota > Metazoa > Arthropoda > Insecta > Lepidoptera > Noctuidae > Dicycla > Dicycla oo. The sequence continues at coordinate 20,125,835 of OX411726.1, read as the reverse complement.
TTATTGACGACCTTTACAGCAACACAAGTACAGGCCTAGATGGCATCAGCACAGAGGCGATCAAATGTTTATAATAATTAGGAAATTAACTGACTGTATAAACGTGTGCCTATCACGAGGTATTTTTCCCGATTCGGTTAAGATTGCTAGGGTCAGGCCTATTTATAAGTCCAGGAGTAGAACTGACCCGAGTAACTAGAGGCCGGTGTCGGTTTTACCAGTAATTACAAAGATATTTGAAAGAGTTCTACCTAATCGTCTAAGTAAATACCCAAATAACAAGAATTTCTTGATAGACGAACAGTATGGCTTTCGAGTTAAGTCAAGTACTCTAACAGCTGCAGTAGACTTAATGACAAAAATAAAAACAAGTACTGATGAAGGAAATGTTGTTTTAAGGATCTTTATTGATTTAAAGAAGCATTCGATACAGTAAGTCACCGAAAACTCATACACAAAGTAAATATCATAGATATTCCAGGCAGCGCCCTCGATATGTTCAGATCATACTTACAGATTAAGCGACAAGTAGTTAAATTAGACAATTTCACTAACTCGGTTCAAAACATTAGGTATGGCTGTCGCCAAGGCTCAGTTATGATTGGGTTGGCTAATAAGTAATGAGCGACATACAACTATTTTATTTGTATTTATTTATTAAATGAATAATTGTTAATCATTAATAATATATTCACCGTCGTTTTCTACTACCATTCGCCATCGATCTGGCAAAGAGTGAATGGCGTCCGCATAGAACTTCGTTGGTTTTGAATTGAAGAAGTCATCTATGTTTTGTTTAAAGTGTCAAAGCTTTTTTCCCGTAAATTATTACTAAGTGATCGGAACAAGCTGAAATCAGTTGGTGCTAAGTCCGGCGAATATGGAGGATGGGGTATTATTTCCCAATTAAGCTCCAATACTTTAGCCTGGTACTCTTAGCAATATGCGGCCGGGCATTGTCGTGCAGGAAAAATATTTTGTCGTGTTGTGGACGTTTGCGATGGATGTCAAGCTTCAGTTTTTCGAGTTGATCACAATATACTGTTGCTGTAATCGTAGTATTAGTAGGAAGGAATTCCCAGCTTATTACTCTATGTGTATCCCACCAGACAGAAAGCATTACCTTGCGAGGATGAAGATCACCTTTTGACGTTGGTTTTCCCTGTTCTTTATATCCCAGCCACTGGCGCTTGCGTGTGTGATTAACATAGAGAACCCACTTTTCATCTCCAGTGACAAGATGATCTAACCGATTAGATGTGCGGCGGAAAGATAAAAGTTGTACACAAATCTCAGGTCGGTAGGTCAGCTGATCTTTACTTAATTGATGGGGTACCCAAACACTATATTTGTAAGTCTTTCCCAAACCATGTAAATAATTTTCTATGGTGCCATGAGAGCACTCGAGCTGAACAGCCAAATCGCGTGAAGTTCTTCGAGGATCATCTTCGATTAATAGTTTTAATTTATCGATATCTATTTCCACGGGGCGCGCAGACCTCGGTTGATCGGTTAAAGAAAAATCGTTATTGCGGAACCGTTGGAACCAGCGCTTTGCTGTTGCTTCGGAGACTGCATCGTGAGCTATCCTTTGATATATATTACGTGTAGCTTCTGCAGCAGAATGCCCAGATTGAAACTCATATAATAAACAATGTCGTACGTGGGTTTTAATATCACTCACTTCTTTGTGAACTTTAACGCACTAACAGCCAAACTATCAATAACGCGCATGAGCGTGACTTGCTCTTTATATACCCTTTGCTACAGAACGTTCTCGAACCTTTCCGAAAATTCTAGAAATTATAAACTAAAACGCTCATTACTTATTAGCCAACCCGATAGCTCGCTACTCTTTGTAATCTATGTTAATAATATCAATAAAATAGGGCTTAAAGGGCATTTAACGGTAGGATTTCGTATTGTCTGACGTGGATTTAAGGGGGGATGAAGCGGGTTGAGGTTAACCCCCCTATCATGGAAAAGTTGAGGAAACCCAAGGAGGGTTTCCCTTTTTTAAGAGTTTTGAAAATCTTATTAATTTTTAACCTAACTTAACCTCAAAACATTTTAAATTGGCTTCTACAACGTTTCCGGCGCTGCGGGATGTGGAACCCACCTCCGCAGCTTCGGCTTGCTGGTTGCCTTCGGCGACCAGCCTCGGCTCGCTCGGGTGCCTATGCTTTGTTACAGCGGGCGGGGCTGCTCTCCCTTCGCGCCTCCGGATTTTTATATACACTCTAGGGGTAGCAGACAATAGACTACGTAGAGTCGGGGTGCCCCGATTCGGTTTTGGAACAGATTCGACCTATTTGAATCATGAAGTGGGACCACACAATGCGTCGTTTGACGTTTGGTTTCACATATCGGCAACAGTCGGTAAATTATTATAAGTGTTAATTTAAAAATACTTATTTAAATAAGTGAAATATATGTCATCTATTAAAATATACATAAAAACTATCTAAATCACTAAACATACATATTATTTATTTTGCCATTAATAAAAACATTTTAGTGCGTTGACCTTACATGAAACGAAACGTTTAGTGACGAGACAAAATGTCAGAAGTGTCAAAATATTGCAAAATTTCTGCTATTTTTTTTTTCTCCTAAACTATTTATTTCCTCAACTTAAAAACTTTACATGGAGGCTTCTAATAATATGATCTTTCTGTAAAAAAAAAATGGACTCCCAACTCCACGTTAGACAATGTAAAACTTAGCCCAAAACGACCTTGACCTGCTGAACGAATGGCTAAAATGTAATTTACGTACTATTAACGCCGCAAAAACATCTTTCATGAATTTCATTTTTTGTGCCGAAAACAAACCGTTACCGGAGTTCACACCACTCACAATAGATAAAGAAGTTCTCGAACGATCAACCTATGAAAAATATCTAGGATTACATGTAGACAACAAACTCATTTGGAAAATTCACACTTCATCGGATGTTAGAAATCTAGGACCCAAAATCGTTCACATTTTTTGACAAACGTTTTTATATTTAACTTGGTCATTTAAATTAATTATTTATTTTTATATTTATTAATTATATAAATCATTGGATTTATATCTAAGTATTCTAAAAATATATAATACAACTAAATAATTATACTAATAACTTAAGGTGATATGTTGAAAAAAATGTGGTTTTTCTATTTCGTGTAACTTGTTAAATATGTGGAGTAGGGATTTAACATTTTAGTATATGTTTTCTGGTATCATGTAAAAGGAATACACGATTCAATGATTTTTTCTCGATACAAAAAAATTGCAAAGTTCTATCTATTTTTTTACTTTTTTCGACATCACGGCGTAACGCTTAAAAGTTATTAAATGAAATTTACTTTAAAACATAGATAATTATAATATTAAAGTTTACTCAAAGTAGTTTTAAATTAAATTTATTTATTTTGTTAAAAAAGGAGTAAATTCGTTTTGGCACATACATCGTTTAATTTCGAGCGCACGCACATTATAGCCTTCTCTTCTTTTGCGTTTCAAAAGTAATTGCATCACTTTCGCTCGCTTACTGGATCAGTCGCCCGGTGCGCTTCATCGACGACGAGTCTATGTCATTTTTTGACAGACCGGTGCTATCGGATTTTCGTGATTTTAATAAATGTTTACAAAGTAAAAGCTATTAAATTGTTAGTTAATTAGTGTAGAAGTGATATATAAAGACTTCTTGTGATTGAACAGTACCTATAAAGTATCGTGTTTCTATTTGTGACGAGTTTTTAATGATTTATAAATAAAAATGAGAAGAAATAGGAAACCAAAACTAAATAAAGTACAACGTTTAGAGTACCTGAGGGTGAGGGCTTAAAAAATGAGAGAGAGCAAAAGTAAGTATATAGTTATGCATAATAGTTTCTACTTTATCAGTCACTGCCCGATGGAAGACAAAGATGACATCGGATATATACGTAAATAATGAGTTGCGCTCGCGAGTTACTTCTTTTGTGATTTTTTTGTTGTTAGATCCTAAATTCCTAACCACTTGACCGGTTTTTATCAATGGACTCATTTTACAGGAAATCAGTATAATAACAAATAATCGAAGTCGCCACCTTCGCTCATAAATTTGGCTAATCAGCTACAACCTATCCTCGCCTCGCAAAGTAATAATGGGTAAGCATTCTATTTGCTAGAACAAAATATCTGTTTTAATATTTGTAAGTTACCTATAATTGTGTATGTAATGAAAAAGCCTAAAATGTAATTATAATTAATTTTAGGTTAGAAATATGTCAACAATACATCGGTCATACGTCAAGTACTATCACTGCGTGTGACAGACTAAGAGCACAAAAAGCAATGGAGTCGCATTTGAATTGCGAAAAAAGGTGAGTTTAGTCGAAATTATTTTTTGATCTTTATTGAATTATGGATTATTGTGTGTGATTTAATATAATAGTTTATTTTAATTTTTTTTAAACATTTTTGTTTTCTTTCCAACAAGTGTTGCTTTTTTTGTGATTTATAAAAGTCGTGGAACAAAAGTTATCAAAAAAAAAAATCTGCATGAATTTGATTATGCTAGCTCCACTTGAATGTTGATGAACGTTTTTATTGCAGAAATAAAAGGAAGCAACCACCACTGCCATACGAAATCGAACTTGAAGAAAATGTGAGTTCTCTTATTTTATTTACTATGTACTATGAACTTTAACTTTATAGAGTTTGGCATAAATATCATTTTTCCATGTTGACTTATACTTTTTCTTTCAGGAGTCCAAAACTGCCGACATCAGTGGCCACAGAGTTGTTGATGTAAATTACTTTTTTAATGAATTAGTTAAAATATTGAGTCACGAATCAATGTTCCAATGTGGCCTTATCACCATCAAATTAGAATCCGAAAAAGTTTCTGGCCTTACATCTGAGTTGACATTTTCTTGTACATTATGTAAAATAAAGTTTAAAATACAGAACTCAACACACAGGTTGAATAAAATGGCGGTGGCCGGGATAATGTCAGCTGGTTGTGTTAACGCTCAACTGAAACAGTTTTCGGCAGCTGTCGATTTACCATCCTTGTCGGAATATAGGTACAAAATCGTACAAGATAAAGTATGTGATGAATGGGAAGTGACGGCATGAGAAGAGACGAGGAAAGCGGGGGAGTGGGAGAAAGAAGCGGCAGTCAAAGAAGGAAAGCTTACTAAAGATGGCATACCAATAATAGATGTAATCTTAGATGGTTGTTGGGCTAAACGTTCATACAGAACTAATTATGCTGCACTATCTGGCACTGCGACAATTATAGGTAGACGATTTCGTCAAGTTCTTTTCATGGCAGTCAAAAACAAATATTGTTGTATTTGTGCTAGGGCGGAAAAACGAAATGAGATAGTAAAACAGCATGAGTGTTTTAAAAAATATCTTCCACAGATCTTCCACAGCTATGGAATCCACTATTATCGCCGAAGGATTGAAACAGTCCATAGAAATGCATGGCATTATCTATGGAAGATACATAGCTGATGGAGACAGTAGCACTTAGGCAAAAATACTTGACACTCGATCATATCCCTCAATCACGGTCGAAAAGATTGATTGCAAAAATCACATATTAAGAATTTTTTGTAACAAATTGATAAATTTAAAAACGGATACATAATATGCTGTAACAGAAAAGAACATAATAATTACAAATAAGATTTTAAAGATACATATGTAATGTTTTATGGCGTTACATATGTAACGCCATAAAATGTCATGGCTTACAAAATCTACAGTAATCAGACAAAATAAAAAATCTGCACGGTTCAAATTCGGCTATTTTATTTTAAATGTTTTAGTATTCGCCTTTTTTAGTCAAGGCAATTTTCCATAAAGTTACTTACTCATATTTTTATTTTTTATTTAATTTGTTGTGTGGAGCTCTGTCATATTTATGTCTATAACTTTGTTAATAAGATTGGCATCTTAATATTTTGTAGGTACACTAAAACCATACTTGGAGTACCTAGATTATACCAGTGAAAGAATTATCAAAATCGGTTCAGTAGTTTACTAGAAAATTGCGAACATATATGTATACAGGATAATTTTTTAAGTAGTGCGCAAACTTTCACAGGTTATTCTACCCATGAATATGAACAACTTTCACTATGGGACCAAACCTGAAATAGCGAAAAAAAAATCAGCTGTTCAGTACATTTTGACGAATTATGCCAACGTAAATGTACTGAACAGCTGATTTGTTTTTCGCGATTTCAGGTTTGGTAAAAGTAGTTCATATTCATGGGTAGAATAACCTGTGAAAGTTTGCGCACTACTTAAAAAAATATCCAGTATACATAAAACACGAATTTTTTAAAGTAGGTTAATTTTTGTAAAATTGAAATAATTCATAACCTCTCGAATGTCTTATGTTACACAGTTCGACATAAGAAAAAATGCTCCAAGTGTCTTAAGTCGGACAGTTACAATAAATTGACAAGTGAAAATATTAAAATGACCTTTATGATAATGTAATCCTAATACAGCTTGACAGCTTGACAATTTCAGTCAAGTCAATTTAGTCTCCGACATTCGAGAGGTTCCTACTAATATTATAAATGTGAAAGTTTGTATGTTTGGATGTTTAGATGTTTGTTACTCAATCACGCAAAAACGGCTGAACGGATTTGGATGAAATTTAGTATACAGATAGTTTATAACTTAGATTAAGAGATAGGGTACTTTTCATCCCGGTAGAAGGTTCCCGTGGGATCATTTCCGACATTCACGCGGGCGAAGCCGCGGGCAACAGCTAGTATATTAAGACATAGGATACTTTTCATCCCGGTAGTAGGTTCCCGTGGGATAATTTCCGACATTCACGCGGGCAACAGCTAGTATATTAAGACATAGGATACTTTTCATCCCGGTAGTAGGTTCCCGTGGGATAATTTCCGACATTCACGGGGGCAACAGCTAGTATATTAAGACATAGGATACTTTTCATCCCGGTAGTAGGTTCCCGTGGGATAATTTCCGACATTCACGCGGGCGAAGCCGCGGGCAACAGCTAGTATATTAAGACATAGGATACTTTTCATCCCGGTAGTAGGTTCCCGTGGGATAATTTCCGACATACACGCGGGCAACAGCTAGTATATTAAGACATAGGATACTTTTCATCCCGGTAGTAGGTTCCCGTGGGATAATTTCCGACATTCACGCGGGCGAAGCCGCGAGCAACAGCTAGAATATTAAGACATAGGATACTTTTCATCCCGGTAGTAGGTTCCCGTGGGATAATTTCCGACATTCACGCGGGCAACAGCTAGTATATTAAGACAAAGGATACTTTTCATCCCGGTAGTAGGTTCCCGTGGGATAATTTCCGACATTCACGCGGGCAACAGCTAGTATATTAAGACATAGGATACTTTTCATCCCGGTAGTAGGTTCCCGTGGGATAATTTCCGACATTCACGCGGGCGAAGTCGCGGGCAACAGCTAGTATATTAAGACATAGGATACTTTTCATCCCGGTAGTAGGTTCCCGTGGGATAATTTCCGACATAAACGCGGGCAACAGCTAGTATATTAAGACATAGGATACTTTTCATCCCGTTAGTAGGTTCCCGTGGGATAATTTCCGACATTCACGCGGGCAACAGCTAGTATATTAAGACATAGGATACTTTTCATCCCGGTAGTAGGTTACCGTGGGATAATTTCCGACATTCACGCGGGCAACAGCTAGTATATTAAGACATAGGATACTTTTCATCCCGGTAGTAGGTTCCCGTGGGATAATTTCCGACATTCACGCGGGCGAAGCCGCGGGCAACAGCTAGTATATTAAGACATAGGATACTTTTCATCCCGGTAGTAGGTTCCCGTGGGATAATTTCCGACATTCACGCGGGCGAAGCCGCGGGCAACAGCTAGTATATTAAGTCATAGGATACTTTTCATCCCGGTAGTAGGTACCCGTGGGATAATTTCCGACATTCGCGCGGGCGAAGCCGCGGGCAACAGCTAGTATATTAAGACATAGGATACTTTTCATCCCGGTAGTAGGTTCCCGTGGGATAATTTCCGACATTCACACGGGCAACAGCTAGTATATTAAGACATAGGATACTTTTCATCCCGGTAGTAGGTTCCCGTGGGATAATTTCCGACATTCACGCGGGCGAAGCCGCGGGCAACAGCTAGTATATTAAGTCATAGGATACTTTTCATCCCGGTAGTAGGTTCCCGTGGGATAATTTCCGACATTCGCGCGGGTGAAGCCGCGGGCAACAGCTAGTATATTAAGACATAGGATACTTTTCATCCCGGTAGTAGGTTCCCGTGGGATAATTTCCGACATTCGCGCGGGCTAAGCCGCGGGCAACAGCTAGTATATTAAGACATAGGATACTTTTCATCCCGGTAGTAGGTTCCCGTGGGATAATTTCCGACATTCACGCGGGCAACAGCTAGTATATTAAGACATAGGATACTTTTCATCCCGGTAGTAGGTTCCCGTGGGATAATTTCCGACATTCACGCGGGCGAAGCCGCGGGCAACAGCTAGTATATTAATACATAGGATACTTTTCATCCCGGTAGTAGGTTCCCGTGGGATAATTTCCGACATTCACGCGGGCAACAGCTAGTATATTAAGACAAGGATACTTTTCATCCCGGTAGTAGGTTCCCGTGGGATAATTTCCGACATTCACGCGGGCGAAGCCGCGGGCAACAGCTAGTATATTAAGACATAGGATACTTTTTATCCCGGTATAAGGTTCCCGTGGGATAATTTCCGACATTCACGCGGGCAACAGCTAGTATATTAAGACATAGGATACTTTTCATCCCGGTAGTAGGTTCTCGTGGGATAATTTCCGACATTCACGCGGGCGAAGCCGCGGGCAAAAGCTAGTATATTAAGACATAGGATACTTTTCATCCCGGTAGAAGGTTCCCGTGGGATAATTTCCGACATTCACGCGGGCAACAGCTAGTATATTAAGACATAGGATACTTTTCATCCCGGTAGTAGGTTCCCGTGGGATAATTTCCGACATACACGCGGGCAACAGCTAGTATATTAAGACATAGGATACTTTTCATCCCGGTAGTAGGTTCCCGTGGGATAATTTCCGACATTCACGCGGGCAACAGCTAGTATATTAAGACATAGGATACTTTTCATCCCGGTAGTAGGTTCCCGTGGGATAATTTCCGACATTCACGCGGGCGAAGCCGCGGGCAACAGCTAGTATATTAAGACATAGGATACTTTTCATCCCGGTAGAAGGTTCCCGTGGGATAATTTCCGACATTCACGCGGGCAACAGCTAGTATATTAAGAAATAGGATACTTTTCATCCCGGTAGTAGGTTCCCGTGGGATAATTTCCGACATTCACGCGGGCGAAGCCGCGGGCAACAGCTAGTATATTAAGTCATAGGATACTTTTCATCCCGGTAGTAGGTTCCCGTGGGATAATTTCCGACATTCGCGCGGGCGAAGCCGCGGGCAACAGCTAGTATATTAAGTCATAGGATACTTTTCATCCCGGTAGTAGGTTCCCGTGGGATAATTTCCGACATTCACGCGGGCAACAGTTAGTATATTAAGACATAGGATACTTTTCATCCCGGTAGTAGGTTCCCGTGGGATAATTTCCGACATTCACGCGGGCAACAGCTTGTATATTAAGACATAGGATACTTTTCATCCCGGTAGTAGGTTCCCGTGGGATAATTTCCGACATTCACGCGGGCGAAGCCGCGGGCAACAGCTAGTATATTAAGTCATAGGATACTTTTCATCCCGGTAGTAGGTACCCGTGGGATAATTTGCGACATTCGCGCGGGCGAAGCCGCGGGCAACAGCTAGTATATTAAGACATAGGATACTTTTCATCCCGGTAGTAGGTTCCCATGGGATAATTTCCGACATTCACGCGGGCGGACCCGCGGGCAACAGCTAGTATATTAAGACATAGGATACTTTTCATCCCGGTAGTAGGTTCCCGTGGGATAATTTCCGACATTCACGCGGGCAACAGCTAGTATATTAAGACATAGGATACTTTTCATCGCGGTAGTAGATTCCCGTGGGATAATTTCCGACATTCACGCGGGCAACAGCTAGTATATTAAGACATAGGATACTTTTCATCCCGGTAGTAGGTTCCCGTGGGATAATTTCCGACATTCACGCGGGCAACAGCTAGTATATTAAGTCATAGGATACTTTTCATCCCGGTAGTAGGTTCCCGTGGGATAATTTCCGACATTCACGCGGGCAACAGTTAGTATATTAAGACATAGGATACTTTTCATCCCGGTAGTAGGTTCCCGTGGGATAATTTCCGACATTCACGCGGGCAATAGCTAGTATATTAAGACATAGGATACTTTTCATCCCGGTAGTAGGTTCCCGTGGGATAATTTCCGACATTCACGCGGGCGAAGCCGCGGGCAACAGCTAGTATATTAAGACATAGGATACTTTTCATCCCGGTAGTAGGTTCCCGTGGGATAATTTCCGACATTCACACGGGCAACAGCTAGTATATTAAGACATAGGATACTTTTCATCCCGGTAGTAGGTTCCCGTGGGATAATTTCCGACATTCACGCGGGCAATAGCTAGTATATTAAGACATAGGATACTTTTCATCCCGGTAGTAGGTTCCCGTGGGATAATTTCCGACATTCACGCGGGCGAAGCCGCGGGCAACAGCTAGTATATTAAGACATAGGATACTTTTCATCGCGGTAGTAGATTCCCGTGGGATAATTTCCGACATTCACGCGGGCAACAGCTAGTATATTAAGACATAGGATACTTTTCATCCCGGTAGAAGGTTCCCGTGGGATAATTTCCGACATTCACGCGGGCAACAGCTAGTATATTAAGTCATAGGATACTTTTCATCCCGGTAGTAGGTTCCCGTGGGATAATTTCCGACATTCACGCGGGCAATAGCTAGTATATTAAGACATAGGATACTTTTCATCCCGGTAGTAGGTTCCCGTGGGATAATTTCCGACATTCACGCGGGCGAAGCCGCGGGCAACAGCTAGTATATTAAGTCATAGGATACTTTTCATCCCGGTAGTAGGTACCCGCGGGATAATTTCCGACATTCGCGCGGGCGAAGCCGCGGGCAACAGCTAGTATATTAAGACATAGGATACTTTTCATCCCGGTAGTAGGTTCCCGTGGGATAATTTCCGACATTCACACGGGCAACAGCTAGTATATTAAGACATAGGATACTTTTCATCCCGGTAGTAGGTTCCCGTGGGATAATTTCCGACATTCACGCGGGCGAAGCCGCGGGCAACAGCTAGTATATTAAGTCATAGGATACTTTTCATCCCGGTAGTAGGTTCCCGTGGGATAATTTCCGACATTCGCGCGGGCGAAGCCGCGGGCAACAGCTAGTATATTAAGACATAGGATACTTTTCATCCCGGTAGTAGGTTCCCGTGGGATAATTTCCGACATTCGCGCGGGTGAAGCCGCGGGCAACAGCTAGTATATTAAGACATAGGATACTTTTCATCCCGGTAGTAGGTTCCCGTGGGATAATTTCCGACATTCACGCGGGCAACAGCTAGTATATTAAGACATAGGATACTTTTTATCCCGGTAGTAGGTTCCCGTGGGATAATTTCCGACATTCACGCGGGCGAAGCCGCGGGCAACAGCTAGTATATTAAGACATAGGATACTTTTCATCCCGGTAGTAGGTTCCCGTGGGATAATTTCCGGCATTCACGCGGGCAACAGCTAGTATATTAAGACATAGGATACTTTTCATCCCGGTAGTAGGTTCCCGTGGGATAATTTCCGACATTCACGCGGGCAACAGCTAGTATATTAAGACAAGGATACTTTTCATCCCGGTAGTAGGTTCCCGTGGGATAATTTCCGACATTCACGCGGGCGAAGCCGCGGGCAACAGCTAGTATATTAAGACATAGGATACTTTTCATCCCGGTATAAGGTTCCCGTGGGATAATTTCCGACATTCACGCGGGCAACAGCTAGTATATTAAGACATAGGATGCTTTTCATCCCGGTAGTAGGTTCCCGTGGGATAATTTCCGACATTCACGCGGGCGAAGCCGCGGGCAAAAGCTAGTATATTAAGACATAGGATACTTTTCATCCCGGTAGAAGGTTCCCGTGGGATAATTTCCGACATTCACGCGGGCAACAGCTAGTATATTAAGACATAGGATACTTTTCATCCCGGTAGTAGGTTCCCGTGGGATAATTTCCGACATTCACGCGGGCAACAGCTAGTATATTAAGACATAGGATGCTTTTCATCCCGGTAGTAGGTTCCCGTGGGATAATTTCCGACATACACGCGGGCAACAGCTAGTATATTAAGACATAGGATACTTTTCATCCCGGTAGTAGGTTCCCGTGGGATAATTTCCGACATTCACGCGGGCAACAGCTAGTATATTAAGACAAGGATACTTTTCATCCCGGTAGTAGGTTCCCGTGGGATAATTTCCGACATTCACGCGGGCGAAGCCGCGGGCAACAGCTAGTATATTAAGACATAGGATACTTTTCATCCCGGTAGTAGGTTCCCGTGGGATAATTTCCGACATTCACGCGGGCAACAGCTAGTATATTAAGACATAGGATACTTTTCATCCCGGTAGTAGGTTCCCGTGGGTTAATTTCCGACATTCACGCGGGCAACAGCTAGTATATTAAGACAAGGATACTTTTCATCCCGGTAGTAGGTTCCCGTGGGATAATTTCCGACATTCACGCGGGCGAAGCCGCGGGCAACAGCTAGTATATTAAGACATAGGATACTTTTCATCCCGGTAGAAGGTTCCCGTGGGATAATTTCCGACATTCACGCGGGCAACAGCTAGTATATTAAGACATAGGATACTTTTCATCCCGGTAGTAGGTTCCCGTGGGATAATTTCCGACATACATGCGGGCAACAGCTAGTATATTAAGACATAGGATACTTTTCATCCCGGTAGTAGGTTCCCGTGGGATAATTTCCGACATTCACGCGGGCAACAGCTAGTATATTAAGACATAGGATGCTTTTCATCCCGGTAGTAGGTTCCCGTGGGATAATTTCCGACATACACGCGGGCAACAGCTAGTATATTAAGACATAGGATGCTTTTCATCCCGGTAGTAGGTTCCCGTGGGATAATTTCCGACATACACGCGGGCAACAGCTAGTATATTAAGACATAGGATACTTTTCATCCCGGTAGTAGGTTCCCGTGGGATAATTTCCGACATTCACGCGGGCAACAGCTAGTATATTAAGACAAGGATACTTTTCATCCCGGTAGTAGGTTCCCGTGGGATAATTTCCGACATTCACGCGGGCGAAGCCGCGGGCAACAGCTAGTATATTAAGACATAGGATACTTTTCATCCCGGTAGAAGGTTCCCGTGGGATAATTTCCGACATTCACGCGGGCAACAGCTAGTATATTAAGACATAGGATACTTTTCATCCCGGTAGTAGGTTCCCGTGGGATAATTTCCGACATTCACGCGGGCGAAGCCGCGGGCAACAGCTAGTATATTAAGACATAGGATACTTTTCATCCCGGTAGAAGGTTCCCGTGGGATAATTTCCGACATTCACGCGGGCGAAGCCGCGGGCAACAGCTAGTATATTAAGACATAGGATACTTTTTATCCCGGTAGTAGGTTCCCGTGGGATAATTTCCGAAATTCACGCGGGCGAAGCCGCGGGCAACAGCTAGTATATTAAGACATAGGATAATTTTCATCCCGGTAGTAGGTTCCCGTGGGATAATTTCCGACATTCACGCGGGCAACAGCTAGTATATTAAGACATAGGATGCTTTTCATCCCGGTAGTAGGTTCCCGTGGGATAATTTCCGACATACACGCGGGCAACAGCTAGTATATTAAGACATAGGATACTTTTCATCCCGGTAGTAGGTTCCCGTGGGATAATTTCCGACATTCGCGCGAGCAACAGCTAGTATATTAAGACATAGGATACTTTTCATCCCAGTAGTAGGTTCCCGTGGGATAATTTCCGACATTCACGCGGGCGAAGCCGCGGGCAACAGCTAGTATATTAAGACATAGGATACTTTTCATCCCGGTAGTAGGTTCCCGTGGGATAATTTCCGACATTCACGCGGGCAACAGCTAGTATATTAAGTCATAGGATACTTTTCATCCCGGTAGTAGGTTCCCGTGGGATAATTTCCGACATTCGCGCGGGCGAAGCCGCGGGCAACAGCTAGTATATTAAGACATAGGATACTTTTCATCCCGGTAGTAGGTTCCCGTGGGATAATTTCCGACATTCGCGCGGGCGAAGCCGCGGGCAACAGCTAGTATATTAAGTCATAGGATACTTTTCATCCCGGTAGTAGGTTCCCGTGGGATAATTTCCGACATTCACGCGGGCAACAGCTAGTATATTAAGACATAGGATACTTTTCATCCCGGTAGTAGGTTCCCGTGGGATAATTTCCGACATTCACGCGGGCGAAGCCGCGGGCAACAGCTAGTATATTAAGACATAGGATAATTTTCATCCCGGTAGTAGGTTCCCGTGGGATAATTTCCGACATTCACGCGGGCGAAGCCGCGGGCAACAGCTAGTATATAAAGTCATAGGATACTTTTCATCCCGGTAGTAGGTTCCCGTGGGATAATTTCCGACATTCACGCGGGCGAAGCCGCGGGCAACAGCTAGTATATTAAGACATAGGATACTTTTCATCCCGGTAGTAGGTTCCCGTGGGATAATTTCCGACATTCACGCGGGCAACAGCTAGTATATTAAGACATAGGATACTTTTTATCCCGGTAGTAGGTTCCCGTGGGATAATTTCCGACATTCACGCGGGCGAAGCCGCGGGCAACAGCTAGTATATTAAGACATAGGATACTTTTCATCCCGGTAGTAGGTTCCCGTGGGATAATTTCCGGCATTCACGCGGGCAACAGCTAGTATATTAAGACATAGGATACTTTTCATCCCGGTAGTAGGTTCCCGTGGGATAATTTCCGACATTCACGCGGGCAACAGCTAGTATATTAAGACAAGGATACTTTTCATCCCGGTAGTAGGTTCCCGTGGGATAATTTCCGACATTCACGCGGGCGAAGCCGCGGGCAACAGCTAGTATATTAAGACATAGGATACTTTTCATCCCGGTATAAGGTTCCCGTGGGATAATTTCCGACATTCACGCGGGCAACAGCTAGTATATTAAGACATAGGATGCTTTTCATCCCGGTAGTAGGTTCCCGTGGGATAATTTCCGACATTCACGCGGGCGAAGCCGCGGGCAAAAGCTAGTATATTAAGACATAGGATACTTTTCATCCCGGTAGAAGGTTCCCGTGGGATAATTTCCGACATTCACGCGGGCAACAGCTAGTATATTAAGACATAGGATACTTTTCATCCCGGTAGTAGGTTCCCGTGGGATAATTTCCGACATTCACGCGGGCAACAGCTAGTATATTAAGACATAGGATGCTTTTCATCCCGGTAGTAGGTTCCCGTGGGATAATTTCCGACATACACGCGGGCAACAGCTAGTATATTAAGACATAGGATACTTTTCATCCCGGTAGTAGGTTCCCGTGGGATAATTTCCGACATTCACGCGGGCAACAGCTAGTATATTAAGACAAGGATACTTTTCATCCCGGTAGTAGGTTCCCGTGGGATAATTTCCGACATTCACGCGGGCGAAGCCGCGGGCAACAGCTAGTATATTAAGACATAGGATACTTTTCATCCCGGTAGTAGGTTCCCGTGGGATAATTTCCGACATTCACGCGGGCAACAGCTAGTATATTAAGACATAGGATACTTTTCATCCCGGTAGTAGGTTCCCGTGGGTTAATTTCCGACATTCACGCGGGCAACAGCTAGTATATTAAGACAAGGATACTTTTCATCCCGGTAGTAGGTTCCCGTGGGATAATTTCCGACATTCACGCGGGCGAAGCCGCGGGCAACAGCTAGTATATTAAGACATAGGATACTTTTCATCCCGGTAGAAGGTTCCCGTGGGATAATTTCCGACATTCACGCGGGCAACAGCTAGTATATTAAGACATAGGATACTTTTCATCCCGGTAGTAGGTTCCCGTGGGATAATTTCCGACATACATGCGGGCAACAGCTAGTATATTAAGACATAGGATACTTTTCATCCCGGTAGTAGGTTCCCGTGGGATAATTTCCGACATTCACGCGGGCAACAGCTAGTATATTAAGACATAGGATGCTTTTCATCCCGGTAGTAGGTTCCCGTGGGATAATTTCCGACATACACGCGGGCAACAGCTAGTATATTAAGACATAGGATGCTTTTCATCCCGGTAGTAGGTTCCCGTGGGATAATTTCCGACATACACGCGGGCAACAGCTAGTATATTAAGACATAGGATACTTTTCATCCCGGTAGTAGGTTCCCGTGGGATAATTTCCGACATTCACGCGGGCAACAGCTAGTATATTAAGACAAGGATACTTTTCATCCCGGTAGTAGGTTCCCGTGGGATAATTTCCGACATTCACGCGGGCGAAGCCGCGGGCAACAGCTAGTATATTAAGACATAGGATACTTTTCATGCCGGTAGAAGGTTCCCGTGGGATAATTTCCGACATTCACGCGGGCAACAGCTAGTATATTAAGACATAGGATACTTTTCATCCCGGTAGTAGGTTCCCGTGGGATAATTTCCGACATTCACGCGGGCGAAGCCGCGGGCAACAGCTAGTATATTAAGACATAGGATACTTTTCATCCCGGTAGAAGGTTCCCGTGGGATAATTTCCGACATTCACGCGGGCGAAGCCGCGGGCAACAGCTAGTATATTAAGACATAAGATACTTTTTATCCCGGTAGTAGGTTCCCGTGGGATAATTTCCGAAATTCACGCGGGCGAAGCCGCGGGCAACAGCTAGTATATTAAGACATAGGATAATTTTCATCCCGGTAGTAGGTTCCCGTGGGATAATTTCCGACATTCACGCGGGCAACAGCTAGTATATTAAGACATAGGATGCTTTTCATCCCGGTAGTAGGTTCCCGTGGGATAATTTCCGACATACACGCGGGCAACAGCTAGTATATTAAGACATAGGATACTTTTCATCCCGGTAGTAGGTTCCCGTGGGATAATTTCCGACATTCGCGCGAGCAACAGCTAGTATATTAAGACATAGGATACTTTTCATCCCGGTAGTAGGTTCCCGTGGGATAATTTCCGACATTCACGCGGGCGAAGCCGCGGGCAACAGGTAGTATATTAAGACATAGGATACTTTTCATCCCGGTAGTAGGTTCCCGTGGGATAATTTCCGACATTCACGCGGGCAACAGCTAGTATATTAAGTCATAGGATACTTTTTATCCCGGTAGTAGGTTCCCGTGGGATAATTTCCGACATTCACGCGGGCGAAGCCGCGGGCAACAGCTAGTATATTAAGACATAGGATACTTTTCATCCCGGTATAAGGTTCCCGTGGGATAATTTCCGACATTCACGCGGGCAACAGCTAGTATATTAAGACATAGGATGCTTTTCATCCCGGTAGTAGGTTCCCGTGGGATAATTTCCGACATTCACGCGGGCGAAGCCGCGGGCAAAAGCTAGTATATTAAGACATAGGATACTTTTCATCCCGGTAGAAGGTTCCCGTGGGATAATTTCCGACATTCACGCGGGCAACAGCTAGTATATTAAGACATAGGATACTTTTCATCCCGGTAGTAGGTTCCCGTGGGATAATTTCCGACATTCACGCGGGCAACAGCTAGTATATTAAGACATAGGATGCTTTTCATCCCGGTAGTAGGTTCCCGTGGGATAATTTCCGACATACACGCGGGCAACAGCTAGTATATTAAGACATAGGATACTTTTCATCCCGGTAGTAGGTTCCCGTGGGATAATTTCCGACATTCACGCGGGCAACAGCTAGTATATTAAGACAAGGATACTTTTCATCCCGGTAGTAGGTTCCCGTGGGATAATTTCCGACATTCACGCGGGCGAAGCCGCGGGCAACAGCTAGTATATTAAGACATAGGATACTTTTCATCCCGGTAGTAGGTTCCCGTGGGATAATTTCCGACATTCACGCGGGCAACAGCTAGTATATTAAGACATAGGATACTTTTCATCCCGGTAGTAGGTTCCCGTGGGTTAATTTCCGACATTCACGCGGGCAACAGCTAGTATATTAAGACAAGGATACTTTTCATCCCGGTAGTAGGTTCCCGTGGGATAATTTCCGACATTCACGCGGGCGAAGCCGCGGGCAACAGCTAGTATATTAAGACATAGGATACTTTTCATCCCGGTAGAAGGTTCCCGTGGGATAATTTCCGACATTCACGCGGGCAACAGCTAGTATATTAAGACATAGGATACTTTTCATCCCGGTAGTAGGTTCCCGTGGGATAATTTCCGACATACATGCGGGCAACAGCTAGTATATTAAGACATAGGATACTTTTCATCCCGGTAGTAGGTTCCCGTGGGATAATTTCCGACATTCACGCGGGCAACAGCTAGTATATTAAGACATAGGATGCTTTTCATCCCGGTAGTAGGTTCCCGTGGGATAATTTCCGACATACACGCGGGCAACAGCTAGTATATTAAGACATAGGATGCTTTTCATCCCGGTAGTAGGTTCCCGTGGGATAATTTCCGACATACACGCGGGCAACAGCTAGTATATTAAGACATAGGATACTTTTCATCCCGGTAGTAGGTTCCCGTGGGATAATTTCCGACATTCACGCGGGCAACAGCTAGTATATTAAGACAAGGATACTTTTCATCCCGGTAGTAGGTTCCCGTGGGATAATTTCCGACATTCACGCGGGCGAAGCCGCGGGCAACAGCTAGTATATTAAGACATAGGATACTTTTCATGCCGGTAGAAGGTTCCCGTGGGATAATTTCCGACATTCACGCGGGCAACAGCTAGTATATTAAGACATAGGATACTTTTCATCCCGGTAGTAGGTTCCCGTGGGATAATTTCCGACATTCACGCGGGCGAAGCCGCGGGCAACAGCTAGTATATTAAGACATAGGATACTTTTCATCCCGGTAGAAGGTTCCCGTGGGATAATTTCCGACATTCACGCGGGCGAAGCCGCGGGCAACAGCTAGTATATTAAGACATAAGATACTTTTTATCCCGGTAGTAGGTTCCCGTGGGATAATTTCCGAAATTCACGCGGGCGAAGCCGCGGGCAACAGCTAGTATATTAAGACATAGGATAATTTTCATCCCGGTAGTAGGTTCCCGTGGGATAATTTCCGACATTCACGCGGGCAACAGCTAGTATATTAAGACATAGGATGCTTTTCATCCCGGTAGTAGGTTCCCGTGGGATAATTTCCGACATACACGCGGGCAACAGCTAGTATATTAAGACATAGGATACTTTTCATCCCGGTAGTAGGTTCCCGTGGGATAATTTCCGACATTCGCGCGAGCAACAGCTAGTATATTAAGACATAGGATACTTTTCATCCCGGTAGTAGGTTCCCGTGGGATAATTTCCGACATTCACGCGGGCGAAGCCGCGGGCAACAGGTAGTATATTAAGACATAGGATACTTTTCATCCCGGTAGTAGGTTCCCGTGGGATAATTTCCGACATTCACGCGGGCAACAGCTAGTATATTAAGTCATAGGATACTTTTTATCCCGGTAGTAGGTTCCCGTGGGATAATTTCCGACATTCGCGCGGGCGAAGCCGCGGGCAACAGCTAGTATATTAAGACATAGGATACTTTTCATCCCGGTAGTAGGTTCCCGTGGGATAATTTCCGACATTCGCGCGGGCGAAGCCGCGGGCAACAGCTAGTATATTAAGTCATAGGATACTTTTCATCCCGGTAGTAGGTTCCCGTGGGATAATTTCCGACATTCACGCGGGCAACAGCTAGTATATTAAGACATAGGATACTTTTCATCCCGGTAGTAGGTTCCCGTGGGATAATTTCCGACATTCACGCGGGCGAAGCCGCGGGCAACAGCTAGTATATTAAGACATAGGATAATTTTCATCCCGGTAGTAGGTTCCCGTGGGATAATTTCCGACATTCACGCGGGCGAAGCCGCGGGCAACAGCTAGTATATAAAGTCATAGGATACTTTTCATCCCGGTAGTAGGTTCCCGTGGGATAATTTCCGACATTCACGCGGGCAACAGCTAGTATATTAAGACATAGGATACTTTTCATCCCGGTAGTAGGTTCCCGTGGGATAATTTCCGACATTCACGCGGGCGAAGCCGCAGGCAACAGCTAGTATATTAAGACAAGGATACTTTTCATCCCGGTAGTAGGTTCCCGTAGGATAATTTCCGACATTCACGCGGGCAACAGCTAGTATATTAAGACATAGGATACTTTTCATCCCGGTAGTAGGTTCCCGTGGGATAATTTCCGACATTCACGCGGGCAACAGCTAGTATATTAAGACATAGGATACATTTCATCTCGGTAGTAGGTTCCCGTGGGATTGTCGGGCCGGTGCAGTTGTCGGGCCGGTGCACCCTGGGCATGGACAATAATCTCTTCTGGAAAAGGTGTGGGAGTTTTTCGGAGAGGGTATTGTTTGTGGCGAATTTCTGCGGGCGGGGAGTAGTATGCTCCACGTCGTTCTTCCACGTGTCCCTCTGATTTGTACACAGTGGAGGAACAAGGGGTGTGGGTCGCTCCTGATCGATCGACGTTCGTCGATTGACACTGGACGTGACCCTGCCGCTACGGTGCAGGCGCACCAACGCGGCTGTTGTTTCTCCCTCAAGAGCAATCTTGAGGAGAGAACTTTCGGCGGGTTCGCTGAGTCGGGTTAGCCGGACAGCGAACGGAGGCATGCATAATGCCGCCGTCGGGGGCTTGGCTTAACCGCCCGGCCCAGAGGAAGGACACCTCTAAGATAAAAAACCTCCCAATCCTAAGCTTTGAAGCGTGGCGAGAGGATGAGTAGCTGGTGGGGGACCAGTCGCTAGCGCTTCCCCTGTAGATACCTGCCGCACTCTACAGTATATAGGCTTACCTAGTGCAAGAGGCTCTGCCTAGGCGGACATTTACTTCCTCATTACTCGTGGGAACAAAATGGACAATGAACAAAAACTAAATAAAAAAGAGAATGACGTGCCAAATTTATTGGCGGAGGTGCCGCTTGCCGGTGACGGCAACAAGAGTCGAGGAGGCTCCCGTCCCTCAAGGGACCAAAGTATGTCCGATCAGGACTCGCGCGGGCGTTCCAAGTCCTTTGGAAAGCGTTCGCGCGATGAATTCATTCGGAACTCAATTTCAGACCGAGCGGGGTCGATGGATCTCTCCTCCAGCGAGGAGAACCTGTCGACCGCTAAAGTAACATCGGCGAAGAGAGGACGGGGTCGCGTAGTGGCGGGTGGAGCTTCCGCTCCAATACCAGGGCGCGACGTTCGGGGTCGCTTCAAGCGGCCCGATACGCCGAGAATCGGCGGGGAGAGCAACGGTGGGGTCTCATCCGAGGTCTCGACTGAGGAGCCGGGAGAGGTGACCGTCTCGCAGGTCCAGGTACGGCCCAGCGAGCCGAGCCGAGTCAGCCTAGCCGATTCAGACCAGCAAGCCGAGAGGCTCGCCACGGAGGGGCACCACTCTGGAGTGACCAGCCACAGAGCGGCTCTCTCAGAGTCGTCAGGTGGCGAGCCGGACGCCGCTGGCGGCTCGAATTCGGGACGAGCGGCCAGGTTTGCGGAGGTCGTGAAAGCCGCGATCAAGGGTGTGGCCTTGAAGAGGATCCAGTCCTCTAAAGACAAGGCCATATCCGTGGCCACGGCCTCTATTATGGCGGCAGCGGAGGCCATTCACTTCGGGCCTACGTCGGACGGAATGTCCGAAATGCGGGAGGAGGTTGCCCGCTTGACAGCCGCCATGGAGCTTCTCCGAAAGGAGAATGAGGAGCTTCGAGCGGACCTGGCTCGGCTCCGAGGAGCTGCCCCCCGGGAGGTACCACAGCGGGGGGCGCGGCATGGGCAGGGCGAGCCCGTGCCTGCTGAGGACAGGGTACTGACCCTGGTGCGGCAGGAGCTGGCTGCCTTCCAGAGTCGGTTTTCTGCCCTGGAGGCCATTGTCCTGCGCCCCCCGCTAGCAGCGAGCCGGCCGGTCTCGGGCCAGCGGAAGGCAACCTCGTATGCCACCGCCGCATCTGCCACCACCGCGACTGCCACTGCTGCGGCTACCACCGCCGCGGCTGCAACCGCCACGGCTGCCACGACCAAACCGGGATCGTCGGGGCAGTCAAAAAGCGGGGCCATGCCGGTACATGTCAGGGCTCCAGCCCTGGCGGTGAGTCAGCCGCCCCCACCTCCTAAATCTAATCCGGCCGACGCCGAATGGCAGGTAGCCGGGGAGATTAGGAAGGCGGGTAAAGCAGCAAGGGCGGCCAAAAGAAAAGAAAGGCGGCAGCAGCGCAAGGAGCGAAGCGTCGCGGCTAGGCTCCGTGCCCCGAAGTCCGCAGCTGTAGTAATCACACTACAGCCGGAAGCGGAAAAGAAGGGCATGTCCTACCGCGAGGTGCTCGCCAAGGCGAGGGCGGCGGTGAACCTCGAGGAGCTCGGCGTCGCCAATGGCATCCGAGTAAAGGTCACCGCGACTGGGACCCGCATGCTGGAGGTCCCCGGTGCGGCTAGCGGCCCGACCGCTGACGCTCTGGCCGAAAGGCTTAGGGCGTCCCTAAATGCAGATGAGGCCCGAGTGTCCAGACCCACCAAGTGCGCGGACATGCGCTTCCTGGGCTTGGACGACTCTGCGACGGAGGGAGAGGTGGTGGCCGCCATCGTCGGTGCTGGGGGTTGCTCTGCCGAGCAGGTGAGGGTTGGCACCATCCGTCCCGACTATACGGGGATGCGAGCCGTTACGGTGAGCTGCCCCGTGTCGGCAGCCCGGAAGATAGTCGGGGAGGGCCGCAGGCTCAAGGTCGGCTGGGTGTCCGCACAGGTGAAACTGCTGGAACCCAGACCTCTGAGGTGCTTCCGCTGCCAGGTGGGCAACCACGTGGGAGTTAAATGCACCTCGGAGGTGGACCGCAGCAGTCACTGCTTCTGCTGCGGTCAGCCCGGTCACAAGGCCGGCTCGTGTAATGCCACGCCGCACTGCTTTGTATGTGCGGCAGCTGGCAAGCCGGCCAATCACCGGGCGGGGAGCAAGGCCTGCGTTCCACCCGCCAAAGCCAGGGGCAAAGGCAAGCCCTCCGCCACCGCCGTTACTGCTGCAGCCACCGCCACTGCCGCCGCCGCTGCCGCCTCCACTGTCGTCGCCGTCGTAACTACCGCGGCAGGGCCCTCACAGAGGGCTCGGGAGGGGGCTGATATGGAGTGTCAATAATGGCCCCATTACGCCTCCTCCAGGCGAACATCAACCACTGCGCCGCCGCTCAGGATCTGTTGCTCCAGAGCATGGCGCAGTGGTCGATTAACATCGCCGTGGTCGCTGAGCCGTACTTTGTCCCGCCCAGTGATTACTGGGTGGAGGACCTGAGCGGCTCAGTGACCCTCATTTCGTCGGCCGCCGCTGGTACCCTGTCCCTCGAAGCCGTCAAGAGGGGACAGGGTTGCGTTGCAGCACGGTTCGGGGGGATTGTCGTGGTAGGGGTATACTTCTCCCCGAACCGAACTCTCGCCGAGTTCCACAACTCCCTTGCGGAGTTGAAAAACGTCGTCGTCGGGTTTCGTTCCCTTCCCGTGCTCGTCCTCGGGGACTTCAACGCCAAGAATGTGGCTTGGGGTTCCCGGTATACGGACACACGGGGCAGGATGGTGGAGGACTGGGCTCTGGAGACAGGCCTGGTCATCCTAAACCGGGGTTCTGTCCCCACGTGTGTGCGGATGCGGGGCGAATCAGTGGTGGACATTTCGTTCGCCAGCCCCGCTCTGTTGCCACATGTTGTTGACTGGCGCGTCATAGAGGGGGTGGAGACCTACTCCGACCACCGGTACATCCGGTTTGATGTCTCCGCCCAGACCTCGAGCGCGCCGGTCCGACAGGCCCCGAGTGGTCCGCGGTGGGCGCTGAAGAAGCTGGACCGGGAGCT
Organism: Dicycla oo; assembly: GCA_948252095.1. NCBI lineage: Eukaryota > Metazoa > Arthropoda > Insecta > Lepidoptera > Noctuidae > Dicycla > Dicycla oo. The sequence goes on along the minus strand of OX411726.1, from coordinate 20,101,737 downwards.
CCTCCTGGAAGCCTCGATCGTGCAGGCCTGGGTGTCACCACCGGACAGGCCTGCCGACATTAACGACGACGCGGAGTGGTTCCGGGAGGCCATGTCCGAAATATGTGACGTGGCAATGCCCCGGGTCCAGCCCGGTCGCGCCTGGCGCCAGGTGTATTGGTGGTCGCCGGAGCTGACGGCTCTGCGCGAGGCGTGCGTTGCTGCGCGGCACCGGTACACCAGGCACCGCAGGCTCCGTATCCGCCCTCCGGATACGGAAGCCATTCAGGCGGAGCTGTACGAGGGGTACAGAGCGGCGAAGACCGCCCTCCGAGCGGAGATCTTGCGGGCTAGGGATCTGGCTCGCGAGGAGTCGCTGGAGACTCTAAACAGGGACCCATGGGGACGCCCTTATAAAATGGTGCGGAATAAACTCCGTCCATGGGCACCCCCGCTGACGCAGAGTCTCCGGCCCCAGCTCGTGGAGGACGTGGTGAGCGCTCTGTTCCCTTCGCGAGGGGAACATACTCCCCCGCCCATGGCTCCGCTTCCTGCGGTGCCCGTTGCGGACCACATCACCGACGACGACGACGATGCTCCGGAAGTGACCGAGGTAGAGTTGAGAGCGGCGGTCCGTAGGCTGAGTGCCAAAAATGCCGCCCCAGGACCCGACGGCTTACCTGGAAGAGCCTGGGTTCTGGCCTTTGGGGCTCTCGGGCCTCGACTAGGGGGGCTCCTAAGCGCATGCTTGGAGAGGGGCCAGTTCCCACTTCGTTGGAAGACGGGGAAACTGGTCCTCATTAAGAAGCCGGGGCGCCCTGCGGACTCTCCGTCCGCTTACCGACCCATCGTGCTGCTCGACGAGGTGGGCAAGCTCTTTGAAAGAGTTATTGCAGACCGCCTCGTCGGGTGGCTGGTGCAGGAGGGGCCGGATTTGGCGGAGAGCCAGTTTGGTTTTCGCAGGGGGTGCTCTACGGTGGACGCCATCATGCGCGTGCGAGCCCTCACGACGGGGGATGCTGTGGCCCGGGGTGGGGTCGTCTTGGCGGTGTCTCTAGACATCGCCAACGCCTTCAATACCCTGCCCTGGAGTTGCATCAGGGAGGCACTCCGGTATCACCGGATGCCGACCTACCTCTGTCGAGTGGTTGAGGCCTATTTGACGGATAGGACCGTCATCTACCCCGGTCATCAGGGAGAGTGGAACCGGCGAGAGATGTCGTGCGGTGTCCCACAGGGATCGGTCCTGGGGCCGCATTTGTGGGACATCGGGTACGACTGGGTGCTGCGCGCCGACCTCCCTAGCGGCGTCAGCGTGGTATGTTACGCTGACGACACGCTGGTCCTGGCGCAGGGGAGGTCACACCAGGCGGCGGCTGAATTAGCGACACGCGGGGTTGCGATAGTCGTTGAGAGGATCCGGCAGTTGGGACTCGAGGTGGCCCTGCACAAGTCCGAGGCCATGTGTTTTCATGGTCCTCGCAATGCGCCACCGTCGGGTTCCCAAATAACGGTAGGAGGGGTTCGCATCGGAGTCGAGTCGACGATGAAGTACCTGGGACTCGTCCTCGACAGCCGGTGGAACTTCGTGGAGCATTTCCGACGTTTGGCTCCCAGACTAGAGCGGGCTGGGGCTGCCTTGAAGCGGCTCCTGCCCAATCTAGGTGGTCCAAACGCCTCCTGCCGGAGGCTTTACGCGGGGGTCGTGCGGTCCATGGCCCTTTACGGGGCACCGGTGTGGGCGCGTTCCTTGAGGCTGCGGCCAGTCCGTCGGTTGAACGCGTCCCAGAGGGTCATGGCCATTCGGCTAGTCCGGGGTTACCGCACGGTCTCCGGTGAGGCGGCGAGCCTCCTTGCTGGATTGCCGCCATGGGATCTGGAGGCGAAAGTCCTCGCGCACGTGTGGGAGTGGCGCGAGGAGGCGAAACGCCGGGGCGTAACTCCGCTGCCGCGAGAAATCATGGTACAGCGGACAGAGCTCCGGCGGGATCTCATGGCGACATGGAGAGTCCGACTGTCGCACCCCAGCGCTGGGCACGCCACAATTGCGGCGATAAGTCCCCTCTTTGAGGAGTGGTTAGAGAGGCGCCACGGCGTCCTCACCTTCCGCCTGACGCAGGTCCTCACCGGACACGGTTGTTTCGGGAGGTTCCTGTTTCGCATAAGGCGGGAGGAAACGCCCGGGTGTCACCATTGTGTGGATCGCCCAGAGGACACGGTGGAGAATACAGTGGAGGTCTGCCCGGCTTGGGCAGAGCACCGCCGAGTTCTCACTGAGGCGATCGGCGGCGGCGATCTCTCGCGTCCGAGCCTGGTCCAGGCCATGGTGCGGAGCGAGAGTGCATGGGAGGCCGTCACCTCCTTCTGCGAAGCGGTAATGCTCGCGAAGGAGGAGGCGGAACGCGTGAGGGAGAGGCAGCCTCACGCCTTCAGTCGCCGCAGGAGACGCCCTGGGCGGCGGGAATCAATAGCCGATTCCCGGCCACCGTAGGCGCGGGCTTGCGGACGGTGAGTAGTGGGTAGCTCGCCGTCCGGTGAGGACCAGGCCCGGGTCGACGGCGCGTTGTGTTCCACGCGCGCCTCAAAGAGATGTCAGCAAAAGATGGGGTCCAATAGGGCCGATGCCGCTGGGGTCGCGGGTTGTTTGAAAAAGATACCGTGGCCCTGGCATAGGCAACTGAAGGAACACGGGTGGGTTTTAGTCAGTAAAAGTCTGACACGCACTTCCGCTCCACCCAGAGCGGGAGAAGTTATTTGATGATTTCCCATCCACAAAAAAAAAAAAAAAAAAGGTTCCCGTGGGATAATTTCCGACATTCACGCGGGCAACAGCTAGTATAGTAAGACAAAGGATACTTTTCATCCCGGTAGTAGGTTCCCGTGCGATAATTTCCGACATTCACGCGGGCAACAGCTAGTATATTAAGACATAGGATACTTTTCATCCCGGTAGTAGGTTCCCGTGCGATAATTTCCGACATTCACGCGGGCAACAGCTGGTATATTAAGACATAGGATACTTTTCATCCCGGTAGTAGGTTCCCGTGGGATAATTTCCGACATTCACGCGGGCGAAGCCGCGGGCAACAGCTAGTATATTAAGACATAGGATACTTTTCATCCCGGTAGTAGGTTCCCGTGGGATAATTTCCGACATTCACGCGGGCAACAGCTAGTATATTAAGACAAGGATACTTTTCATCCCGGTAGAAGGTTCCCGTGGGATAATTTCCGACATTCACGCGGGCAACAGCTAGAATATTAAGACATAGGATACTTTTCATCCCGGTAGTAGGTTCCCGTGGGATAATTTCCGACATTCGCGCGGGCGAAGCCGCGGGCAAGAGCTAGTATATTAAGACATAGGATACTTTTCATCCCGGTAGTAGGTTCTCGTGGGATAATTTCCGACATTCACGCGGGCAACAGCTAGTATATTAAGACATAGGATACTTTTCATCCCGGTAGTAGGTTCCCGTGGAATAATTTCCGACATTCACGCGGGCGAAGCCGCGGGCAACAGCTAGTATATTAAGTCATAGGATACTTTTCATCCCGGTAGTAAGTTCCCGTGGGATAATTTCCGACATTCGCGCGGGCGAAGCCGCGGGCAACAGCTAGTATATTAAGACATAGGATACTTTTCATCCCGGTAGTAGGTTCCCGTGGGATAATTTCCGACATTCGCGCGGGCAACAGCTAGTATATTAAGACATAGGATACTTTTCGTCCCGGTAGTAGGTTCCCGTGGGATAATCCGACATTCACGCGGGCGAAGCCTCGGGCAACAGCTAGTATATTAAGACATAGGATACTTTTCATCCCGGTAGTAGGTTCCCGTGGGATAATTTCCGACATTCACGCGGGCAACAGCTAGTATATTAAGACATAGGATACTTTTCATCCCAGTAGTAGGTTCCCGTGGGATAATTTCCGACATTCACGCGGGCAACAGCTATTATATTAAGACAAGGATACTTTTCATCCCGGTAGTAGGTTCCCGTGGGATAATTTCCGACATTCACGCGGGCGAAGCCGCGGGCAACAGCTAGTATATTAAGACATAGGATAATTTTCATCCCGGTAGTAGGTTCCCGTGGGATAATTTCCGACATTCACGCGGGCAACAGCTAGTATATTAAGACATAGGATGCTTTTCATCCCGGTAGTAGGTTCCCGTGGGATAATTTCCGACATACACGCGGGCAACAGCTAGTATATTAAGACATAGGATACTTTTCATCCCGGTAGTAGGTTCCCGTGAGATAATTTCCGACATTCGCGCGGGCAACAGCTAGTATATTAAGACATAGGATACTTTTCATCCCGGTAGTAGGTTCCCGTGGGATAATTTCCGACATTCACGCGGGCGAAGCCGCGGGCAACAGCTAGTATATAAAGACATAGGATACTTTTCATCCCGGTAGTAGGTTCCCGTGGGATAATTTCCGACATTCGCGCGGGCGAAGCCGCGGGCAACAGCTAGTATATAAAGACATAGGATACTTTTCATCCCGGTAGTAGGTTCCCGTGGGATAATTTCCGACATTCGCGCGGGCAACAGCTAGTATATTAAGACATAGGATACTTTTCATCCCGGTAGTAGGTTCCCGTGGGATAATTTCCGACATTCACGCGGGCAACAGCTAGTATATTAAGACATAGGATGCTTTTCATCCCGGTAGTAGGTTCCCGTGGGATAATTTCCAACATACACGCGGGCAAAAGCTAGTATATTAAGACATAGGATACTTTTCATCCCGGTAGTAGGTTCCCGTGGGATAATTTCCGACATTCACGCGGGCGAAGCCGCGGGCAACAGCTAGTATATTAAGACATAGGATACTTTTCATCCCGGTAGAAGGTTCCCGTGGGATAATTTCCGACATTCACGCGGGCGAAGCCGCGGGCAACAGCTAGTATATAAAGACATAGGATAATTTTCATCCCGGTAGTAGGTTCCCGTGGGATAATTTCCGACATTCACGCGGGCAACAGCTAGTATAGTAAGACAAAGGATACTTTTCATCCCAGTAGTAGGTTCCCGCGCGATAATTTCCGACATTCACGCGGGCAACAGCTAGTATATTAAGACATATGATACTTTTCATCCCGGTAGTAGGTTCCCGTGCGATAATTTCCGACATTCACGCGGGCAACAGCTGGTATATTAAGACATAGGATACTTTTCATCCCGGTAGTAGGTTCCCGTGGGATAATTTCCGACATTCACGCGGGCGAAGCCGCGGGCAACAGCTAGTATATTAAGACATAGGATACTTTTCATCCCGGTAGTAGGTTCCCGTGGGATAATTTCCGACATTCACGCGGGCAACAGCTAGTATATTAAGACAAGGATACTTTTCATCCCGGTAGAAGGTTCCCGTGGGATAATTTCCGACATTCACGCAGGCAACAGCTAGAATATTAAGACATAGGATACTTTTCATCCCGGTAGTAGGTTCCCGTGGGATAATTTCCGACATTCGCGCGGGCGAAGCCGCGGGCAAGAGCTAGTATATTAAGACATAGGATACTTTTCATCCCGGTAGTAGGTTCCCGTGGGATAATTTCCGACATTCACGCGGGCAACAGCTAGTATATTAAGACATAGGATACTTTTCATCCCGGTAGTAGGTTCCCGTGGAATAATTTCCGACATTCACGCGGGCGAAGCCGCGGGCAACAGCTAGTATATTAAGTCATAGGATACTTTTCATCCCGGTAGTAAGTTCCCGTGGGATAATTTCCGACATTCGCGCGGGCGAAGCCGCGGGCAACAGCTAGTATATTAAGACATAGGATACTTTTCATCCCGGTAGTAGGTTCCCGTGGGATAATTTCCGACATTCGCGCGGGCAACAGCTAGTATATTAAGACATAGGATACTTTTCGTCCCGGTAGTAGGTTCCCGTGGGATAATCCGACATTCACGCGGGCGAAGCCGCGGGCAACAGCTAGTATATTAAGACATAGGATACTTTTCATCCCGGTAGTAGGTTCCCGTGGGATAATTTCCGACATTCACGCGGGCAACAGCTAGTATATTAAGACATAGGATACTTTTCATCCCAGTAGTAGGTTCCCGTGGGATAATTTCCGACATTCACGCGGGCAACAGCTATTATATTAAGACAAGGATACTTTTCATCCCGGTAGTAGGTTCCCGTGGGATAATTTCCGACATTCACGCGGGCGAAGCCGCGGGCAACAGCTAGTATATTAAGACATAGGATAATTTTCATCCCGGTAGTAGGTTCCCGTGGGATAATTTCCGACATTCACGCGGGCAACAGCTAGTATATTAAGACATAGGATGCTTTTCATCCCGGTAGTAGGTTCCCGTGGGATAATTTCCGACATACACGCGGGCAACAGCTAGTATATTAAGACATAGGATACTTTTCATCCCGGTAGTAGGTTCCCGTGAGATAATTTCCGACATTCGCGCGGGCAACAGCTAGTATATTAAGACATAGGATACTTTTCATCCCGGTAGTAGGTTCCCCTGGGATAATTTCCGACATTCACGCGGGCGAAGCCGCGGGCAACAGCTAGTATATAAAGACATAGGATACTTTTCATCCCGGTAGTAGGTTCCCGTGGGATAATTTCCGACATTCGCGCGGGCGAAGCCGCGGGCAACAGCTAGTATATTAAGACATAGGATACTTTTCATCCCGGTAGTAGGTTCCCGTGGGATAATTTCCGACATTCACGCGGGCAACAGCTAGTATATTAAGACATAGGATACTTTTCATCCCGGTAGTAGGTTCCCGTGGGATAATTTCCGACATTCACGCGGGCAACAGCTAGTATATTAAGACATAGGATACTTTTCATCCCGGTAGTAGGTTCCCGTGGAATAATTTCCGACATTCACGCGGGCGAAGCCGCGGGCAACAGCTAGTATATTAAGTCATAGGATACTTTTCATCCCGGTAGTAGGTTCCCGTGGGATAATTTCCGACATTCACGCGGGCAACAGCTAGTATATTAAGACATAGGATACTTTTCATCCCGGTAGTAGGTTCCCGTGGGATAATTTCCGACATTCACGCGGGCGAAGCCGCGGGCAACAGCTAGTATATTAAGACATAGGATACTTTTCATCCCGGTAGTAGGTTCCCGTGGGATAATTTCCGACAGTCACGCGGGCAACAGCTAGTATATTAAGTCATAGGATACTTTTCATCCCGGTAGTAGGTTCCCGTGAGATAATTTCCGACATTCGCGCGGGCGAAGCCGCGGGCAACAGCTAGTATATTAAGACATAGGATACTTTTCATCCCGGTAGTAGGTTCCCGTGGGATAATTTCCGACATTCACGCGGGCGAAGCCGCGGGCAACAGCTAGTATATAAAGTCATAGGATACTTTTCATCCCGGTAGTAGGTTCCCGTGGGATAATTTCCGACATTCACGCGGGCAACAGCTAGTATATTAAGACATAGGATACTTTTCATCCCGGTAGTAGGTTCCCGTGGGATAATTTCCGACATTCACGCGGGCGAAGCCGCAGGCAACAGCTAGTATATTAAGACAAGGATACTTTTCATCCCGGTAGTAGGTTCCCGAAGGATAATTTCCGACATTCACGCGGGCAACAGCTAGTATATTAAGACATAGGATACTTTTCATCCCGGTAGTAGGTTCCCGTGGGATAATTTCCGACATTCACGCGGGCAACAGCTAGTATATTAAGACATAGGATACATTTCATCTCGGTAGTAGGTTCCCGTGGGATAATTTCCGACATTCACGCGGGCAACAGCTAGTATAGTAAGACAAAGGATACTTTTCATCCCGGTAGTAGGTTCCCGTGGGATAATTTCCGACATTCACGCGGGCAACAGCTAGTATATTAAGACATAGGATACTTTTCATCCCGGTAGTAGGTTCCCGTGGGATAATTTCCGACATTCACGCTGGCAACAGCTAGTATATTAAGACATAGGATACTTTTCATCCCGGTAGTAGGTTCCCGTGGGATAATTTCCGACATTCACGCGGGCAACAGCTAGTATATTAAGACATAGGATGCTTTTCATCCCGGTAGTAGGTTCCCGTGGGATAATTTCCGACATACACGCGGGCAACAGCTAGTATATTAAGACATAGGATACTTTTCATCCCGGTAGTAGGTTCCCGTGGGATAATTTCCGACATTCACGCGGGCAACAGCTAGTATATTAAGACAAGGATACTTTTCATCCCGGTAGTAGGTTCCCGTGGGATAATTTCCGACATTCGCGCGGGCGAAGCCGCGGGCAACAGCTAGTATATTAAGACATAGGATACTTTTCATCCCGGTAGTAGGTTCCCGTGGGATAATTTCCGACATTCACGCGGGCAACAGCTAGTATATTAAGACATAGGATACTTTTCATCCCGGTAGTAGGTTCCCGTGGGATAATTTCCGACATTCACGCGGGCGAAGCCGCAGGCAACAGCTAGTATATTAAGACAAGGATACTTTTCATCCCGGTAGTAGGTTCCCGTGGGATAATTTCCGACATTCACGCGGGCAACAGCTAGTATATTAAGACATAGGATACTTTTCATCCCGGTAGTAGGTTCCCGTGGGATAATTTCCGACATTCACGCGGGCAACAGCTAGTATATTAAGACATAGGATACATTTCATCTCGGTAGTAGGTTCCCGTGGGATAATTTCCGACATTCACGCGGGCAACAGCTAGTATAGTAAGACAAAGGTTACTTTTCATCCCGGTAGTAGGTTCCCGTGGGATAATTTCCGACATTCACGCGGGCGAAGCCGCGGGCAACAGCTAGTATATAAAGTCATAGGATACTTTTCATCCCGGTAGTAGGTTCCCGTGGGATAATTTCCGACATTCACGCGGGCAACAGCTAGTATATTAAGACATAGGATACTTTTCATCCCGGTAGTAGGTTCCCGTGGGATAATTTCCGACATTCACGCGGGCGAAGCCGCAGGCAACAGCTAGTATATTAAGACAAGGATACTTTTCATCCCGGTAGTAGGTTCCCGTGGGATAATTTCCGACATTCACGCGGGCAACAGCTAGTATATTAAGACATAGGATACATTTCATCTCGGTAGTAGGTTCCCGTGGGATAATTTCCGACATTCACGTGGGCAACAGCTAGTATAGTAAGACAAAGGATACTTTTCATCCCGGTAGTAAGTTCCCGTGGGATAATTTCCGACATTCACGTGGGCAACAGCTAGTATAGTAAGACATAGGATACTTTTCATCCCGGTAGTAGGTTCCCGTGGGATAATTTCCGACATTCACGCGGGCGAAGCCGCGGGCAACAGCTAGTATATTAAGACATAGGATAATTTTCATTCCGGTAGTAGGTTCCCGTGGGATAATTTCCGACATTCACGCGGGCAACAATTAGTATATTAAGACAAGGATACTTTTCATCCCGGTAGTAGGTTCCCGTGGGATAATTTCCGACATTCACGCGGGCGAAGCCGCGGGCAACAGCTAGTATATAAAGTCATAGGATACTTTTCATCCCGGTAGTAGGTTCCCGTGGGATAATTTCCGACATTCACGCGGGCAACAGCTAGTATATTAAGACATAGGATACTTTTCATCCCGGTAGTAGGTTCCCGTGGGATAATTTCCGACATTCACGCGGGCGAAGCCGCAGGCAACAGCTAGTATATTAAGACAAGGATACTTTTCATCCCGGTAGTAGGTTCCCGTGGGATAATTTCCGACATTCACGCGGGCAACAGCTAGTATATTAAGACATAGGGTACTTTTCATCCCGGTAGTAGGTTCCCGTGGGATAATTTCCGACATTCACGCGGGCAACAGCTAGTATATTAAGACATAGGATACATTTCATCTCGGTAGTAGGTTCCCGTGGGATAATTTCCGACATTCACGCGGGCAACCGCTAGTATAGTAAGACAAAGGATACTTTTCATCCCGGTAGTAGGTTCCCGTGGGATAATTTCCGACATTCACGCGGGCAACAGCTAGTATATTAAGACATAGGATACTTTTCATCCCGGTAGTAGGTTCCCGTGGGATAATTTCCGACATTCACGCGGGCGAAGCCGCGGGCAACAGCTAGTATATTGAGACATAGGATACTTTTCATTCCGGTAGTAGGTTCCCGTGGGATAATTTCCGACATTCACGCGGGCAACAATTAGTATATTAAGACAAGGATACTTTCATCCCGGTAGTAGGTTCCCGTGGGATAATTTCCGACATTCACGCGGGCGAAGCCGCGGGCAACAGCTAGTATATTAAGACATAGGATACTTTTCATCCCGGTAGAAGGTTCCCGTGGGATAATTTCCGACATTCACGCGGGCAACAGCTAGTATATTAAGTCATAGGATACTTTTCATCCCGGTAGTAGGTTCCCGTGGGATAATTTCCGACATTCGCGCGGGCGAAGCCGCGGGCAACAGCTAGTATATTAAGACATAGGATACTTTTCATCCCGGTAGTAGGTTCCCGTGGGATAATTTCCGACATTCACGCGGGCGAAGCCGCGGGCAACAGCTAGTATATAAAGTCATAGGATACTTTTCATCCCGGTAGTAGGTTCCCGTGGGATAATTTCCGACATTCACGCGGGCAACAGCTAGTATATTAAGACATAGGATACTTTTCATCCCGGTAGTAGGTTCCCGTGGGATAATTTCCGACATTCACGCGGGCGAAGCCGCGGGCAACAGCTAGTATATAAAGTCATAGGATACTTTTCATCCCGGTAGTAGGTTCCCGTGGGATAATTTCCGACATTCACGCGGGCAACAGCTAGTATATTAAGACATAGGATACTTTTCATCCCGGTAGTAGGTTCCCGTGGGATAATTTCCGACATTCACGCGGGCAACAGCTAGAATATTAAGACATAGGATACTTTTCATCCCGGTAGTAGGTTCCCGTGGGATAATTTCCGACATTCACGCGGGCAACAGCTAGTATATTAAGACATAGGATACTTTTCATCCCGGTAGTAGGTTCCCGTGCGATAATTTCCGACATTCACGCGGGCAACAGCTAGTATATTAAGACATAGGATACTTTTCATCCCGGTAGTAGGTTCCCGTGGGATAATTTCCGACATTCACGCGGGCGAAGCCGCGGGCAACAGCTAGTATATTAAGACATAGGATACTTTTCATCCCGGTAGTAGGTTCCCGTAGGATAATTTCCGACATTCACGCGGGCAACAGCTAGTATATTAAGACAAGGATACTTTTCATCCCGGTAGTAGGTTCCCGTGGGATAATTTCCGACATTCACGCGGGCGAAGCCGCGGGCAACAGCTAGTATATTAAGACATAGGATACTTTTCATCCCGGTAGAAGGTTCCCGTGGGATAATTTCCGACAATCACGCGGGCAACAGCTAGTATATTAAGACATAGGATACTTTTCATCCCGGTAGAAGGTTCCCGTGGGATAATTTCCGACATTCACGCGGGCAACAGCTAGTATATTAAGACATAGGATACTTTTCATCCCGGTAGTAGGTTCCCGTGGGATAATTTCCGACATTCGCGCGGGCGAAGCCGCGGGCAAGAGCTAGTATATTAAGACATAGGATACTTTTCATCCCGGTAGTAGGTTCCCGTGGGATAATTTCCGACATTCACGCGGGCAACAGCTAGTATATTAAGACATAGGATACTTTTCATCCCGGTAGTAGGTTCCCGTGGAATAATTTCCGACATTCACGCGGGCGAAGCCGCGGGCAACAGCTAGTATATTAAGTCATAGGATACTTTTCATCCCGGTAGTAGGTTCCCGTGGGATAATTTCCGACATTCGCGCGGGCGAAGCCGCGGGCAACAGCTAGTATATTAAGACATAGGATACTTTTCATCCCGGTAGAAGGTTCCCGTGGGATAATTTCCGTCATTCACGCGGGCAACAGTTAGTATATTAAGACATAGGATACTTTTCATCCCGGTAGTAGGTTCCCGTGGGATAATTTCCGACATTCGCGCGGGCGAAGCCGCGGGCAAGAGCTAGTATATTAAGACATAGGATACTTTTCATCCCGGTAGTAGGTTCCCGTGGGATAATTTCCGACATTCACGCGGGCAACAGCTAGTATATTAAGACATAGGATACTTTTCATCCCGGTAGTAGGTTCCCGTGGAATAATTTCCGACATTCACGCGGGCGAAGCCGCGGGCAACAGCTAGTATATTAAGTCATAGGATACTTTTCATCCCGGTAGTAGGTTCCCGTGGGATAATTTCCGACATTCGCGCGGGCGAAGCCGCGGGCAAGAGCTAGTATATTAAGACATAGGATACTTTTCATCCCGGTAGTAGGTTCCCGTGGGATAATTTCCGACATTCACGCGGGCAACAGCTAGTATATTAAGACATAGGATACTTTTCATCCCGGTAGTAGGTTTCCGTGGAATAATTTCCGACATTCACGCGGGCGAAGCCGCGGGCAACAGCTAGTATATTAAGTCATAGGATACTTTTCATCCCGGTAGTAGGTTCCCGTGGGATAATTTCCGACATTCGCGCGGGCGAAGCCGCGGGCAACAGCTAGTATATTAAGACATAGGATACTTTTCATCCCGGTAGTAGGTTCCCGTGGGATAATTTCCGACATTCACGCGGGCGAAGCCGCGGGCAACAGCTAGTATATAAAGTCATAGGATACTTTTCATCCCGGTAGTAGGTTCCCGTGGGATAATTTCCGACATTCACGCGGGCAACAGCTAGTATATTAAGACATAGGATACTTTTCATCCCGGTAGTAGGTTCCCGTGGGATAATTTCCGACATTCACGCGGGCGAAGCCGCGGGCAACAGCTAGTATATAAAGTCATAGGATACTTTTCATCCCGGTAGTAGGTTCCCGTGGGATAATTTCCGACATTCACGCGGGCAACAGTTAGTATATTAAGACATAGGATACTTTTCATCCCGGTAGTAGGTTCCCGTGGGATAATTTCCGACATTCACGCGGGCGAAGCCGCAGGCAACAGCTATTATATTAAGACAAGGATACTTTTCATCCCGGTAGTAGGTTCCCGTGGGATAATTTCCGACATTCACGCGGGCAACAATTAGTATATTAAGACAAGGATACTTTCATCCCGGTAGTAGGTTCCCGTGGGATAATTTCCGACATTCACGCGGGCGAAGCCGCGGGCAACAGCTAGTATATTAAGACATAGGATACTTTTCATCCCGGTAGAAGGTTCCCGTGGGATAATTTCCGACATTCACGCGGGCGAAGCCGCGGGCAACAGCTAGTATATAAAGACATAGGATAATTTTCATCCCGGTAGTAGGTTCCCGTGGGATAATTTCCGACATTCACGCGGGCAACAGCTAGTATATTAAGACATAGGATACTTTTCATCCCGGTAGTAGGTTCCCGTGGGATAATTTCCGACATTCACGCGGGCGAAGCCGCGGGCAACAGCTAGTATATAAAGTCATTGGATACTTTTCATCCCGGTAGTAGGTTCCCGTGGGATAATTTCCTACATTCACGCGGGCAACAGCTAGTATATTAAGACATAGGATACTTTTCATCCCGGTAGTAGGTTCCCGTGGGATAATTTCCGACATTCACGCGGGCGAAGCCGCGGGCAACAGCTAGTATATTGAGACATAGGATACTTTTCATTCCGGTAGTAGGTTCCCGTGGGATAATTTCCGACATTCACGCGGGCAACAGCTAGTATATTAAGACATAGGATACTTTTCATCCCGGTAGTAGGTTCCCTTGGGATAATTTCCGACATTCACGCGGGCGAAGCCGCGGGCAACAGCTAGTATATAAAGTCATAGGATACTTTTCATCCCGGTAGTAGGTTCCCGTGGGATAATTTCCGACATTCACGCGGGCAACAGCTAGTATATTAAGACATAGGATACTTTTCATCCCGGTAGTAGGTTCCCGTGGGATAATTTCCGACATTCACGCGGGCGAAGCCGCGGGCAACAGCTAGTATATTGAGACATAGGATACTTTTCATTCCGGTAGTAGGTTCCCGTGGGATAATTTCCGACATTCACGCGGGCAACAATTAGTATATTAAGACAAGGATACTTTCATCCCGGTAGTAGGTTCCCGTGGGATAATTTCCGACATTCACGCGGGCGAAGCCGCGGGCAACAGCTAGTATATTAAGACATAGGATACTTTTCATCCCGGTAGAAGGTTCCCGTGGGATAATTTCCGACATTCACGCGGGCAACAGCTAGTATATTAAGTCATAGGATACTTTTCATCCCGGTAGTAGGTTCCCGTGGGATAATTTCCGACATTCGCGCGGGCGAAGCCGCGGGCAACAGCTAGTATATTAAGACATAGGATACTTTTCATCCCGGTAGTAGGTTCCCGTGGGATAATTTCCGACATTCACGCGGGCGAAGCCGCGGGCAACAGCTAGTATATAAAGTCATAGGATACTTTTCATCCCGGTAGTAGGTTCCCGTGGGATAATTTCCGACATTCACGCGGGCAACAGCTAGTATATTAAGACATAGGATACTTTTCATCCCGGTAGTAGGTTCCCGTGGGATAATTTCCGACATTCACGCGGGCGAAGCCGCGGGCAACAGCTAGTATATAAAGTCATAGGATACTTTTCATCCCGGTAGTAGATTCCCGTGGGATAATTTCCGACATTCACGCGGGCAACAGCTAGTATATTAAGACATAGGATACTTTTCATCCCGGTAGTAGGTTCCCGTGGGATAATTTCCGACATTCACGCGGGCGAAGCCGCAGGCAACAGCTAGTATATTAAGACAAGGATACTTTTCATCCCGGTAGTAGGTTCCCGTGGGATAATTTCCGACATTCACGCGGGCAACAGCTAGTATATTAAGACATAGGATACTTTTCATCCCGGTAGTAGGTTCCCGTGGGATAATTTCCGACATTCACGCGGGCAACAGCTAGTATATTAAGACATAGGATACTTTTCATCCCGGTAGTAGGTTCCCGTGCGATAATTTCCGACATTCACGCGGGCAACAGCTAGTATATTAAGACATAGGATACTTTTCATCCCGGTAGTAGGTTCCCGTGGGATAATTTCCGACATTCACGCGGGCGAAGCCGCGGGCAACAGCTAGTATAT
The DNA here is from genome assembly GCA_948252095.1 of Dicycla oo. Lineage (NCBI taxonomy): Eukaryota > Metazoa > Arthropoda > Insecta > Lepidoptera > Noctuidae > Dicycla > Dicycla oo. The sequence continues at coordinate 20,086,658 of OX411726.1, read as the reverse complement.
TAAGACATAGGATACTTTTCATCCCGGTAGTAGGTTCCCGTGGGATAATTTCCGACATTCACGCGGGCAACAGCTAGTATATTAAGACAAGGATACTTTTCATCCCGGTAGTAGGTTCCCGTGGGATAATTTCCGACATTCACGCGGGCGAAGCCGCGGGCAACAGCTAGTATATTAAGACATAGGATACTTTTCATCCCGGTAGAAGGTTCCCGTGGGATAATTTCCGACATTCACGCGGGCAACAGCTAGTATATTAAGACATAGGATACTTTTCATCCCGGTAGAAGGTTCCCGTGGGATAATTTCCGACATTCACGCGGGCAACAGCTAGTATATTAAGACAAAGGATACTTTTCATCCCGGTAGTAGGTTCCCGTGGGATAATTTCCGACATTCGCGCGGGCGAAGCCGCGGGCAAGAGCTAGTATATTAAGACATAGGATACTTTTCATCCCGGTAGTAGGTTCCCGTGGGATAATTTCCGACATTCACGCGGGCAACAGCTAGTATATTAAGACATAGGATACTTTTCATCCCGGTAGTAGGTTCCCGTGGAATAATTTCCGACATTCACGCGGGCGAAGCCGCGGGCAACAGCTAGTATATTAAGTCATAGGATACTTTTCATCCCGGTAGTAGGTTCCCGTGGGATAATTTCCGACATTCGCGCGGGCGAAGCCGCGGGCAACAGCTAGTATATTAAGACATAGGATACTTTTCATCCCGGTAGAAGGTTCCCGTGGGATAATTTCCGACATTCACGCGGGCAACAGCTAGTATATTAAGACATAGGATACTTTTCATCCCGGTAGTAGGTTCCCGTGGGATAATTTCCGACATTCGCGCGGGCGAAGCCGCGGGCAAGAGCTAGTATATTAAGACATAGGATACTTTTCATCCCGGTAGTAGGTTCCCTTGGGATAATTTCCGACATTCACGCGGGCAACAGCTAGTATATTAAGACATAGGATACTTTTCATCCCGGTAGTAGGTTCCCGTGGAATAATTTCCGACATTCACGCGGGCGAAGCCGCGGGCAACAGCTAGTATATTAAGTCATAGGATACTTTTCATCCCGGTAGTAGGTTCCCGTGGGATAATTTCCGACATTCGCGCGGGCGAAGCCGCGGGCACGAGCTAGTATATTAAGACATAGGATACTTTTCATCCCGGTAGTAGGTTCCCGTGGGATAATTTCCGACATTCACGCGGGCAACAGCTAGTATATTAAGACATAGGATACTTTTCATCCCGGTAGTAGGTTCCCGTGGAATAATTTCCGACATTCACGCGGGCGAAGCCGCGGGCAACAGCTAGTATATTAAGTCATAGGATACTTTTCATCCCGGTAGTAGGTTCCCGTGGGATAATTTCCGACATTCGCGCGGGCGAAGCCGCGGGCACGAGCTAGTATATTAAGACATAGGATACTTTTCATCCCGGTAGAAGGTTCCCGTGGGATAATTTCCGACATTCACGCGGGCAACAGCTAGTATATTAAGACATAGGATACTTTTCATCCCGGTAGTAGGTTCCCGTGGGATAATTTCCGACATTCGCGCGGGCGAAGCCGCGGGCAAGAGCTAGTATATTAAGACATAGGATACTTTTCATCCCGGTAGTAGGTTCCCTTGGGATAATTTCCGACATTCACGCGGGCAACAGCTAGTATATTAAGACATAGGATACTTTTCATCCCGGTAGTAGGTTCCCGTGGAATAATTTCCGACATTCACGCGGGCGAAGCCGCGGGCAACAGCTAGTATATTAAGTCATAGGATACTTTTCATCCCGGTAGTAGGTTCCCGTGGGATAATTTCCGACATTCGCGCGGGCGAAGCCGCGGGCACGAGCTAGTATATTAAGACATAGGATACTTTTCATCCCGGTAGTAGGTTCCCGTGGGATAATTTCCGACATTCACGCGGGCAACAGCTAGTATATTAAGACATAGGATACTTTTCATCCCGGTAGAAGGTTCCCGTGGGATAATTTCCGACATTCACGCGGGCAACAGCTAGTATATTAAGACATAGGATACTTTTCATCCCGGTAGTAGGTTCCCGTGGGATAATTTCCGACATTCGCGCGGGCGAAGCCGCGGGCAAGAGCTAGTATATTAAGACATAGGATACTTTTCATCCCGGTAGTAGGTTCCCGTGGGATAATTTCCGACATTCACGCGGGCAACAGCTAGTATATTAAGACATAGGATACTTTTCATCCCGGTAGTAGGTTCCCGTGGAATAATTTCCGACATTCACGCGGGCGAAGCCGCGGGCAACAGCTAGTATATTAAGTCATAGGATACTTTTCATCCCGGTAGTAGGTTCCCGTGGGATAATTTCCGACATTCGCGCGGGCGAAGCCGCGGGCAACAGCTAGTATATTAAGACATAGGATACTTTTCATCCCGGTAGAAGGTTCCCGTGGGATAATTTCCGTCATTCACGCGGGCAACAGTTAGTATATTAAGACATAGGATACTTTTCATCCCGGTAGTAGGTTCCCGTGGGATAATTTCCGTAATTCGCGCGGGCGAAGCCGCGGGCAAGAGCTAGTATATTAAGACATAGGATACTTTTCATCCCGGTAGTAGGTTCCCGTGGGATAATTTCCGACATTCACGCGGGCAACAGCTAGTATATTAAGACATAGGATACTTTTCATCCCGGTAGTAGGTTCCCGTGGAATAATTTCCGACATTCACGCGGGCGAAGCCGCGGGCAACAGCTAGTATATTAAGTCATAGGATACTTTTCATCCCGGTAGTAGGTTCCCGTGGGATAATTTCCGACATTCGCGCGGGCGAAGCCGCGGGCAAGAGCTAGTATATTAAGACATAGGATACTTTTCATCCCGGTAGTAGGTTCCCGTGGGATAATTTCCGACATTCACGCGGGCAACAGCTAGTATATTAAGACATAGGATACTTTTCATCCCGGTAGTAGGTTCCCGTGGAATAATTTCCGACATTCACGCGGGCGAAGCCGCGGGCAACAGCTAGTATATTAAGTCATAGGATACTTTTCATCCCGGTAGTAGGTTCCCGTGGGATAATTTCCGACATTCGCGCGGGCGAAGCCGCGGGCAACAGCTAGTATATTAAGACATAGGATACTTTTCATCCCGGTAGTAGGTTCCCGTGGGATAATTTCCGACATTCACGCGGGCGAAGCCGCGGGCAACAGCTAGTATATAAAGTCATAGGATACTTTTCATCCCGGTAGTAGGTTCCCGTGGGATAATTTCCGACATTCACGCGGGCAACAGCTAGTATATTAAGACATAGGATACTTTTCATCCCGGTAGTAGGTTCCCGTGGGATAATTTCCGACATTCACGCGGGCGAAGCCGCGGGCAACAGCTAGTATATAAAGTCATAGGATACTTTTCATCCCGGTAGTAGGTTCCCGTGGGATAATTTCCGACATTCACGCGGGCAACAGTTAGTATATTAAGACATAGGATACTTTTCATCCCGGTAGTAGGTTCCCGTGGGATAATTTCCGACATTCACGCGGGCGAAGCCGCAGGCAACAGCTATTATATTAAGACAAGGATACTTTTCATCCCGGTAGTAGGTTCCCGTGGGATAATTTCCGACATTCACGCGGGCAACAATTAGTATATTAAGACAAGGATACTTTCATCCCGGTAGTAGGTTCCCGTGGGATAATTTCCGACATTCACGCGGGCGAAGCCGCGGGCAACAGCTAGTATATTAAGACATAGGATACTTTTCATCCCGGTAGAAGGTTCCCGTGGGATAATTTCCGACATTCACGCGGGCGAAGCCGCGGGCAACAGCTAGTATATAAAGACATAGGATAATTTTCATCCCGGTAGTAGGTTCCCGTGGGATAATTTCCGACATTCACGCGGGCAACAGCTAGTATATTAAGACATAGGATACTTTTCATCCCGGTAGTAGGTTCCCGTGGGATAATTTCCGACATTCACGCGGGCGAAGCCGCGGGCAACAGCTAGTATATAAAGTCATTGGATACTTTTCATCCCGGTAGTAGGTTCCCGTGGGATAATTTCCTACATTCACGCGGGCAACAGCTAGTATATTAAGACATAGGATACTTTTCATCCCGGTAGTAGGTTCCCGTGGGATAATTTCCGACATTCACGCGGGCGAAGCCGCGGGCAACAGCTAGTATATTGAGACATAGGATACTTTTCATTCCGGTAGTAGGTTCCCGTGGGATAATTTCCGACATTCACGCGGGCAACAGCTAGTATATTAAGACATAGGATACTTTTCATCCCGGTAGTAGGTTCCCTTGGGATAATTTCCGACATTCACGCGGGCGAAGCCGCGGGCAACAGCTAGTATATAAAGTCATAGGATACTTTTCATCCCGGTTGTAGGTTCCCGTGGGATAATTTCCGACATTCACGCGGGCAACAGCTAGTATATTAAGACATAGGATACTTTTCATCCCGGTAGTAGGTTCCCGTGGGATAATTTCCGACATTCACGCGGGCGAAGCCGCGGGCAACAGCTAGTATATTGAGACATAGGATACTTTTCATTCCGGTAGTAGGTTCCCGTGGGATAATTTCCGACATTCACGCGGGCAACAATTAGTATATTAAGACAAGGATACTTTCATCCCGGTAGTAGGTTCCCGTGGGATAATTTCCGACATTCACGCGGGCGAAGCCGCGGGCAACAGCTAGTATATTAAGACATAGGATACTTTTCATCCCGGTAGAAGGTTCCCGTGGGATAATTTCCGACATTCACGCGGGCAACAGCTAGTATATTAAGTCATAGGATACTTTTCATCCCGGTAGTAGGTTCCCGTGGGATAATTTCCGACATTCGCGCGGGCGAAGCCGCGGGCAACAGCTAGTATATTAAGACATAGGATACTTTTCATCCCGGTAGTAGGTTCCCGTGGGATAATTTCCGACATTCACGCGGGCGAAGCCGCGGGCAACAGCTAGTATATAAAGTCATAGGATACTTTTCATCCCGGTAGTAGGTTCCCGTGGGATAATTTCCGACATTCACGCGGGCAACAGCTAGTATATTAAGACATAGGATACTTTTCATCCCGGTAGTAGGTTCCCGTGGGATAATTTCCGACATTCACGCGGGCGAAGCCGCGGGCAACAGCTAGTATATAAAGTCATAGGATACTTTTCATCCCGGTAGTAGATTCCCGTGGGATAATTTCCGACATTCACGCGGGCAACAGCTAGTATATTAAGACATAGGATACTTTTCATCCCGGTAGTAGGTTCCCGTGGGATAATTTCCGACATTCACGCGGGCGAAGCCGCAGGCAACAGCTAGTATATTAAGACAAGGATACTTTTCATCCCGGTAGTAGGTTCCCGTGGGATAATTTCCGACATTCACGCGGGCAACAGCTAGTATATTAAGACATAGGATACTTTTCATCCCGGTAGTAGGTTCCCGTGGGATAATTTCCGACATTCACGCGGGCAACAGCTAGTATATTAAGACATAGGATACTTTTCATCCCGGTAGTAGGTTCCCGTGCGATAATTTCCGACATTCACGCGGGCAACAGCTAGTATATTAAGACATAGGATACTTTTCATCCCGGTAGTAGGTTCCCGTGGGATAATTTCCGACATTCACGCGGGCGAAGCCGCGGGCAACATCTAGTATATTAAGACATAGGATACTTTTCATCCCGGTAGTAGGTTCCCGTGGGATAATTTCCGACATTCACGCGGGCAACAGCTAGTATATTAAGACAAGGATACTTTTCATCCCGGTAGTAGGTTCCCGTGGGATAATTTCCGACATTCACGCGGGCGAAGCCGCGGGCAACAGCTAGTATATTAAGACATAGGATACTTTTCATCCCGGTAGAAGGTTCCCGTGGGATAATTTCCGACATTCACGCGGGCAACAGCTAGTATATTAAGACATAGGATACTTTTCATCCCGGTAGAAGGTTCCCGTGGGATAATTTCCGACATTCACGCGGGCAACAGCTAGTATATTAAGACAAAGGATACTTTTCATCCCGGTAGTAGGTTCCCGTGGGATAATTTCCGACATTCGCGCGGGCGAAGCCGCGGGCAAGAGCTAGTATATTAAGACATAGGATACTTTTCATCCCGGTAGTAGGTTCCCGTGGGATAATTTCCGACATTCACGCGGGCAACAGCTAGTATATTAAGACATAGGATACTTTTCATCCCGGTAGTAGGTTCCCGTGGAATAATTTCCGACATTCACGCGGGCGAAGCCGCGGGCAACAGCTAGTATATTAAGTCATAGGATACTTTTCATCCCGGTAGTAGGTTCCCGTGGGATAATTTCCGACATTCGCGCGGGCGAAGCCGCGGGCAACAGCTAGTATATTAAGACATAGGATACTTTTCATCCCGGTAGAAGGTTCCCGTGGGATAATTTCCGACATTCACGCGGGCAACAGCTAGTATATTAAGACATAGGATACTTTTCATCCCGGTAGTAGGTTCCCGTGGAATAATTTCCGACATTCACGCGGGCGAAGCCGCGGGCAACAGCTAGTATATTAAGTCATAGGATACTTTTCATCCCGGTAGTAGGTTCCCGTGGGATAATTTCCGACATTCGCGCGGGCGAAGCCGCGGGCACGAGCTAGTATATTAAGACATAGGATACTTTTCATCCCGGTAGTAGGTTCCCGTGGGATAATTTCCGACATTCACGCGGGCAACAGCTAGTATATTAAGACATAGGATACTTTTCATCCCGGTAGTAGGTTCCCGTGGAATAATTTCCGACATTCACGCGGGCGAAGCCGCGGGCAACAGCTAGTATATTAAGACATAGGATACTTTTCATCCCGGTAGTAGGTTCCCGTGGGATAATTTCCGACATTCGCGCGGGCGAAGCCGCGGGCAACAGCTAGTATAGTAAGACATAGGATACTTTTCATCCCGGTAGTAGGTTCCCGTGGGATAATTTCCGACATACACGCGGGCAACAGCTAGTATATTAAGACATAGGATACTTTTCATCCCGGTAGTAGGTTCCTGTGGGATAATTTCCGACATTCACGCGGGCGAAGCCGCGGGCAACAGCTAGTATATTAAGACATAGGATAATTTTCATCCCGGTAGTAGGTTCCCGTGGGATAATTTCCGACATTCACGCGGGCAACAATTAGTATATTAAGACAAGGATACTTTCATCCCGGTAGTAGGTTCCCGTGGGATAATTTCCGACATTCACGCGGGCGAAGCCGCGGGCAACAGCTAGTATATTAAGACATAGGATACTTTTCATCCCGGTAGAAGGTTCCCGTGGGATAATTTCCGACATTCACGCGGGCAACAGCTAGTATATTAAGTCATAGGATACTTTTCATCCCGGTAGTAGGTTCCCGTGGGATAATTTCCGACATTCGCGCGGGCGAAGCCGCGGGCAACAGCTAGTATATTAAGACATAGGATACTTTTCATCCCGGTAGTAGGTTCCCGTGGGATAATTTCCGACATTCACGCGGGCGAAGCCGCGGGCAACAGCTAGTATATACAGTCATAGGATACTTTTCATCCCGGTAGTAGGTTCCCGTGGGATAATTTCCGACATTCACGCGGGCAACAGCTAGTATATTAAGACATAGGATACTTTTCATCCCGGTAGTAGGTTCCCGTGGGATAATTTCCGACATTCACGCGGGTGAAGCCGCGGGCAACAGCTAGTATATAAAGTCATAGGATACTTTTCATCCCGGTAGTAGGTTCCCGTGGGATAATTTCCGACATTCACGCGGGCAACAGTTAGTATATTAAGACATAGGATACTTTTCATCCCGGTAGTAGGTTCCCGTGGGATAATTTCCGACATTCACGCGGGCGAAGCCGCAGGCAACAGCTAGTATATTAAGACAAGGATACTTTTCATCTCGGTAGTAGGTTCCCGTGGGATAATTTCCGACATTCACGCGGGCAACAATTAGTATATTAAGACAAGGATACTTTCATCCCGGTAGTAGGTTCCCGTGGGATAATTTCCGACATTCACGCGGGCGAAGCCGCGGGCAACAGCTAGTATATTAAGACATAGGATACTTTTCATCCCGGTAGAAGGTTCCCGTGGGATAATTTCCGACATTCACGCGGGCGAAGCCGCGGGCAACAGCTAGTATATAAAGACATAGGATAATTTTCATCCCGGTAGTAGGTTCCCGTGGGATAATTTCCGACATTCACGCGGGCAACAGCTAGTATATTAAGACATAGGATACTTTTCATCCCGGTAGTAGGTTCCCGTGGGATAATTTCCGACATTCACGCGGGCGAAGCCGCGGGCAACAGCTAGTATATAAAGTCATAGGATACTTTTCATCCCGGTAGTAGGTTCCCGTGGGATAATTTCCGACATTCACGCGGGCAACAGCTAGTATATTAAGACATAGGATACTTTTCATCCCGGTAGTAGGTTCCCGTGGGATAATTTCCGACATTCACGCGGGCGAAGCCGCGGGCAACAGCTAGTATATTGAGACATAGGATACTTTTCATTCCGGTAGTAGGTTCCCGTGGGATAATTTCCGACATTCACGCGGGCAACAGCTAGTATATTAAGACATAGGATACTTTTCATCCCGGTAGTAGGTTCCCTTGGGATAATTTCCGACATTCACGCGGGCGAAGCCGCGGGCAACAGCTAGTATATAAAGTCATAGGATACTTTTCATCCCGGTAGTAGGTTCCCGTGGGATAATTTCCGACATTCACGCGGGCAACAGCTAGTATATTAAGACATAGGATACTTTTCATCCCGGTAGAAGGTTCCCGTGGGATAATTTCCGACATTCACGCGGGCGAAGCCGCGGGCAACAGCTAGTATATTGAGACATAGGATACTTTTCATTCCGGTAGTAGGTTCCCGTGGGATAATTTCCGACATTCACGCGGGCAACAATTAGTATATTAAGACAAGGATACTTTCATCCCGGTAGTAGGTTCCCGTGGGATAATTTCCGACATTCACGCGGGCGAAGCCGCGGGCAACAGCTAGTATATTAAGACATAGGATACTTTTCATCCCGGTAGAAGGTTCCCGTGGGATAATTTCCGACATTCACGCGGGCAACAGCTAGTATATTAAGTCATAGGATACTTTTCATCCCGGTAGTAGGTTCCCGTGGGATAATTTCCGACATTCGCGCGGGCGAAGCCGCGGGCAACAGCTAGTATATTAAGACATAGGATACTTTTCATCCCGGTAGTAGGTTCCCGTGGGATAATTTCCGACATTCACGCGGGCGAAGCCGCGGGCAACAGCTAGTATATAAAGTCATAGGATACTTTTCATCCCGGTAGTAGGTTCCCGTGGGATAATTTCCGACATTCACGCGGGCAACAGCTAGTATATTAAGACATAGGATACTTTTCATCCCGGTAGTAGGTTCCCGTGGGATAATTTCCGACATTCACGCGGGCGAAGCCGCGGGCAACAGCTAGTATATAAAGTCATAGGATACTTTTCATCCCGGTAGTAGGTTCCCGTGGGATAATTTCCGACATTCACGCGGGCAACAGCTAGTATATTAAGACATAGGATACTTTTCATCCCGGTAGTAGGTTCCCGTGGGATAATTTCCGACATTCACGCGGGCAACAGCTAGTATATAAAGACATAGGATAATTTTCATCCCGGTAGTAGGTTCCCGTGGGATAATTTCCGACATTCACGCGGGCGAAGCCGCGGGCAACAGCTAGTATATTAAGACATAGGATAATTTTCATCCCGGTAGTAGGTTCCCGTGCGATAATTTCCGACATTCACGCGGGCAACAGCTAGTATATTAAGACATAGGATACTTTTCATCCCGGTAGTAGGTTCCCGTGGGATAATTTCCGACATTCACGCGGGCGAAGCCGCGGGCAACAGCTAGTATATTAAGACATATGATACTTTTCATCCCGGTAGTAGGTTCCCCTGGGATAATTTCCGACATTCACGCGGGCAACAGCTAGTATATTAAGACAAGGATACTTTTCATCCCGGTAGTAGGTTCCCGTGGGATAATTTCCGACATTCACGCGGGCGAAGCCGCGGGCAACAGCTAGTATATTAAGACATAGGATACTTTTCATCCCGGTAGAAGGTTCCCGTGGGATAATTTCCGACATTCACTCGGGCAACAGCTAGTATATTAAGACATAGGATACTTTTTATCCCGGTAGAAGGTTCCCGTGGGATAATTTCCGACATTCACGCGGGCAACAGCTAGTATATTAAGACATAGGATACTTTTCATCCCGGTAGTAGGTTCCCGTGGGATAATTTCCGACATTCGCGCGGGCGAAGCCGCGGGCAAGAGCTAGTATATTAAGACATAGGATACTTTTCATCCCGGTAGTAGGTTCCCGTGGGATAATTTCCGACATTCACGCGGGCAACAGCTAGTATATTAAGACATAGGATACTTTTCATCCCGGTAGTAGGTTCCCGTGGAATAATTTCCGACATTCACGCGGGCGAAGCCGCGGGCAACAGCTAGTATATTAAGTCATAGGATACTTTTCATCCCGGTAGTAGGTTCCCGTGGGATAATTTCCGACATTCGCGCGGGCGAAGCCGCGGGCAACAGCTAGTATATTAAGACATAGGATACTTTTCATCCCGGTAGAAGGTTCCCGTGGGATAATTTCCGACATTCACGCGGGCAACAGCTAGTATATTAAGACATAGGATACTTTTCATCCCGGTAGTAGGTTCCCGTGGGATAATTTCCGACATTCACGCGGGCAACAGCTAGTATATTAAGACATAGGATACTTTTCATCCCGGTAGAAGGTTCCCGTGGGATAATTTCCGACATTCACGCGGGCAACAGCTAGTATATTAAGACATAGGATACTTTTCATCCCGGTAGTAGGTTCCCGTGGGATAATTTCCGACATTCACGCGGGCGAAGCCGCGGGCAACAGCTAGTATATTAAGACATAGGATACTTTTCATCCCGGTAGTAGGTTCCCGTGGGATAATTTCCGACATTCACGCGGGCGAAGCCGCGGGCAACAGCTAGTATATAAAGTCATAGGATACTTTTCATCCCGGTAGTAGGTTCCCGTGGGATAATTTCCGACATTCACGCGGGCAACAGCTAGTATATTAAGACATAGGATACTTTTCATCCCGGTAGTATGTTCCCGTGGGATAACTTCCGACATTCACGCGGGCGAAGCCGCAGGCAACAGCTAGTATATTAAGTCATAGGATACTTTTCATCCCGGTTGTACAGTCTTAAACAGTACATGTTCTGCTGACGCGGTGGCTTGCACCAAAACGTGCGTCACTTAATTGCTAGGTATAAATATTCATACATTTTAATAAATCAGCGAGTGCGATTACTGCTACGCGGTGACTAACATTAGAGAAAGGAATCGTCAACAGTATTACGTGTAAACACTATACGCAATAAACCTAACGGGAACAAAGTGATCTTTTCTCTTCGCGCTTCAACCTGAACAACTACTTCAATAACAACAACTCTGCAAGTGTACGAACCGTACACCGGTAGTAGGTTCCCGTGGGATAATTTCCGACATTCACGCGGGCAACAGCTAGTATATTAAGACAAAGGATACTTTTCATCCCGGTAGTAGGTTCCCGTGGGATAATTTCCGACATTCACGCGGGCGAAGCCGCGGGCAACAGCTAGTATATTAAGTCATAGGATACTTTTCATCCCGGTAGTAGGTTCCCGTGGGATAATTTCCGACATTCGCGCGGGCGAAGCCGCGGGCAACAGCTAGTATATTAAGACATAGGATACTTTTCATCCCGGTAGTAGGTTCCCGTGGGATAATTTCCGACATTCACGCGGGCAACAGCTAGTATATTAAGACATAGGATACTTTTCATCCCGGTAGTAGGTTCCCGTGGGATAATTTCCGACATTCACGCGGGCGAAGCCGCGGGCAACAGCTAGTATATTAAGTCATAGGATACTTTTCATCCCGGTAGTAGGTTCCCGTGGGATAATTTCCGACATTTGCGCGGGCGAAGCCGCGGGCAACAGCTAGTATATTAAGACATAGGATACTTTTCATCCCGGTAGTAGGTTCCCGTGGGATAATTTCCGACATTCACGCGGGCAACAGCTAGTATATTAAGACATAGGATACTTTTCATCCCGGTAGTAGGTTCCCGTGGGATAATTTCCGACATTCACGCGGGCAACAGCTAGTATATAAAGACATAGGATAATTTTCATCCCGGTAGTAGGTTCCCGTGGGATAATTTCCGACATTCACGCGGGCGAAGCCGCGGGCAACAGCTAGTATATTAAGACATAGGATAATTTTCATCCCGGTAGTAGGTTCCCGTGGGATAATTTCCGACATTCACGCGGGCAACAGCTAGTATATTAAGACAAGGATACTTTTCATCCCGGTAGTAGGTTCCCGTGGGATAATTTCCGACATTCACGCGGGCGAAGCCGCGGGCAACAGCTAGTATATTAAGACAAGGATACTTTTAATCCCGGTAGTAGGTTCCCGTGGGATAATTTCCGACATTCACGCGGGCGAAGCCGCGGGCAACAGCTAGTATATTAAGACATAGGATACTTTTCATCCCGGTAGAAGGTTCCCGTGGGATAATTTCCGACATTCACGCGGGCAACAGCTAGTATATTAAGACATAGGATACTTTTCATCCCGGTAGAAGGTTCCCGTGGGATAATTTCCGACATTCACGCGGGCGAAGCCGCGGGCAACAGCTAGTATATTAAGTCATAGGATACTTTTCATCCCGGTAGTAGGTTCCCGTGGGATAATTTCCGACATTCGCGCGGGCGAAGCCGCGGGCAACAGCTAGTATATTAAGACATAGGATACTTTTCATCCCGGTAGTAGGTTCCCGTGGGATAATTTCCGACATTCACGCGGGCAACAGCTAGTATATTAAGACATAGGATACTTTTCATCCCGGTAGTAGGTTCCCGTGGGATAATTTCCGACATTCACGCGGGCGAAGCCGCGGGCAACAGCTAGTATATTAAGTCATAGGATACATTTCATCCCGGTAGTAGGTTCCCGTGGGATAATTTCCGACATTCGCGCGGGCGAAGCCGCGGGCAACAGCTAGTATATTAAGACATAGGATACTTTTCATCCCGGTAGTAGGTTCCCGTGGGATAATTTCCGACATTCGCGCGGGCGAAGCCGCGGGCATCAGCTAGTATATTAAGACATAGGATACTTTTCATCCCGGTAGTAGGTTCCCGTGGGATAATTTCCGACATTCACGCGGGCAACAGCTAGTATATTAAGACATAGGATACTTTTCATCCCGGTAGTAGGTTCCCGTGGGATAATTTCCGACATTCACGCGGGCAACAGCTAGTATATTAAGACAAGGATACTTTTCATCCCGGTAGTAGGTTCCCGTGGGATAATTTCCGACATTCACGCGGGCGAAGCCGCGGGCAACAGCTAGTATATTAAGACATAGGATACTTTTCATCCCGGTAGAAGGTTCCCGTGGGATAATTTCCGACATTCACGCGGGCAACAGCTAGTATATTAAGACATAGGATACTTTTTATCCCGGTAGTAGGTTCCCGTGGGATAATTTCCGACATACACGCGGACAACAGCTAGTATATTAAGACATAGGATACTTTTCATCCCGGTAGTAGGTTCCCGTGGGATAATTTCCGACATTCACGCGGGCGAAGCCGCGGGCAACAGCTAGTATATTAAGACATAGGATAATTTTCATCCCGGTAGTAGGTTCCCGTGGGATAATTTCCGACATACACGCGGGCAACAGCTAGTATATTAAGACATAGGATACTTTTCATCCCGGTAGTAGGTTCCCGTGGGATAATTTCCGACATTCACGCGGGCAACAGCTAGTATATTAAGACAAGGATACTTTTCATCCCGGTAGTAGGTTCCCGTGGGATAATTTCCGACATTCACGCGGGCGAAGCCGCGGGCAACAGCTAGTATATTAAGACATAGGATACTTTTCATCCCGGTAAGAAAGAAAGAAAGAAAGAAAAATGCGTTTAATTGGCATTACAGCATAAAATAAATACACCTTAAAACTATGGAAACATGAAATAATGATTGCAATGCCAAAAGGGCCTCAGCTCAGCATAATGTCAGATGGTAACACAAGGTATACCACCTGACGCTGATTTTCAGCTGCAACCCACGAATGCCATACGCTAGAATTTAATAAACACAGAGAAGTGTGTGTCCGTTTTATAATAAATTAAGAGAATAAATTAAATAGAAATGTTGTAGCATACATGTGTGTGTGTGTGTGTTGTGTTGTGATTAATTAAATACTAAAATAAATACTCAATATCAATGTTATTACAATAAAATAATAATGAATCTATATCTAAAATATTTAAAAGCACCTTCAAAGCAAAATCGTGAGACTGCGTTGTTCTTCTAAACTATGAAACGTATTTTTATGCAGTTTACATAATCAGGGTACAAGACAATAATCATTGATTATAATAAAAAAAAAAAAAAAATAATAAATAATAGTGAAAGTAATTAAAATTATAAAATGGATAAAACATTATGAAATAAGTAAATTGTATTATATATTATTAATTATTAAATCGCGGATATGTCGGCTCGAACATTCTGAAAATCTTTTTGCTGGTTTAATAAAAATTCTTTTAATTTTAATTTGAAAGTCGAGCAACTTTTGCTATACTTTATGGGAGGAGGGATATTGTTCCAGCATTTAGTAGCTGCGTAGCGAAAACTGCCTCTAAAAGCCGCCGACTTATGCCGTGGGATGGAAAGCTGTTGAGAACATTTTCTTCCCTCACCGATTTTGTGTCTTCTTGTCCACAATAGTCTGTCATATAAGTAACAAGGAGAATGGGACTTAATAACACCAAAGAGTAGGCTTGCCAAGTGGAGTTTACGTCTAGCTTTCATTTTTAAAATGTTGTGCTCATTAAAGAATGGTGTAACATGTCCCCTAAAGGGAACTTTAAAACAGAAGCGTGCACAGGCGTTTTGAAGTCTTTGGATCATTCTTTCAGTTTTGGACAGTAGTCGTTGGCCATACACAGTGTCCACATAATTTAACTTAGATAAAACCAAAGACTCCACAAGCAAGACTCGCAATTCTTCACTGAGATAGGGACGGGCTTTGTATAAAATCTTAAGTCTATAATAGCAATTACGAATAGACTCAGATACGTGTTTGTGAAAACGGAGCTCCGCGTCCATGATAAGACCTAGATTACGTGCTTCGTATACCCTTTCGATAGGCTCTCCCATAACAGTCACACAGCCCGTACTTGGTTTAATTTTACCTATCTGGTTTTCGGATCCGAAAAGCATATATTTGGTTTTTGCAGGGTTCAAGGCAAGCGTATTGGCATTTGACCATTGTACTATGTTTTCAAGATCTGTATTAAGATCGTTCAATGCTTGTTCGTAGTCTTCTGGTTTAAATGATATATATACTTGTATATCGTCAGCATAAATATGGAATTTACATTTATTTATATGTTTTATTATATCGGCACAATACAAAATAAACAGTATTGGCCCAAGAATCGAGCCCTGTGGAACCCCTCTTCCTACTGAACGGTGCCTAGAGACTACTGTTGAGCCATCCGCTCGACGTATTTCGACGAATTGCGTACGATCGCAAAGATAGCTATTAAACCATTTTATTGCGTCCTCGTCAAATCCATAAAAAACCATCTTTGACAATAAGAGAGGAACGTTAATACAGTCAAACGCGCGCGAAAAATCAAGCAACACCAAAAGAGTGCACATCCCGTTATCTTGAGCCGCCAAGATATTGTCTGTCACATCCAACAAGGCCGTGGCTGTACTACGGCCCTTCCTAAATCCTGATTGAACATCTGGGAGGATTTTGTTTGTCTCTAAAAATTCAACTAACTGTGTACATACTACTTTCTCTAAAACTTTAGAAAGTACCGGCAGTAAACTAATAGGTCTGAGATCCTTCATTTCCAAAGCATTAGGAGTTTTGGGCAATGGGTGTACTTTGGCAATTTTCCATAACTCAGGAAAAGATGAGGATGTGACAGATGTATTTACTAAAACAGTCACGGCGTCCAAAGTCACAGGTAGTGTCAGTAAAATCATATTTATGGTAACGCCGTCGCAACCTTCAGCATTTGATTTAATGGTAGTAAGTATGTTCTCGATTTCCTTGCGTGTTGTTGGTCTTAAACTAAATGTGGAACTATTATTTCGCGCGGATTCAAAATATGCAAGTAACGAACTACTTACTGTCTCCTCACCCGGCACATTAAGAAAATGGTCACAAATTTTGTCGGGTTCGTTAAAATGCAGAGGTAATTCTTTACATTTTGGTGGGAGCAGGGTAGACTTTAGATTTTTCCAAAGCACTCTTGAGTCATGTATTTGACTGTTGATCTTGTGTTTATAGTACGCTGACTTTTCGTAAAATAGAGACCCAGAAACAAGTGACTTCAATTCTTTGTAATAAATCTTTTTAGAATCAGAATTTTTGTTAAATACTCTGCATGTGCTTTATTCCTCAAATGCATCATAAATTTAACGTTATCAGTAATCCAGGGGTAACAAAACTCCTTAATTACACTAGTTTTTAGAGGTGCATGTGTATCAAATAGTGTAAGTAAATTCCTGTTATATTCACTGACCATTGTATTAACATCTTGCAGCTCAGCTAACGCTTGCCAGTTGAGTAACTCAAGATCCTGATCAAAACATTCCCTATTAATGTTCTTTAGTGGTCGATAAGTAATGGTTCGCGATGGAATTTTCAGGCGTTTAAAACTAAATTCGCCGGAAATCAACGCATGCGCACCTAGATCCGGTATTACATTAACTGATACAGAGCGTGGTTTGACATTTGTACAGATGATGTCTATCAGTGAGTTGCCATGCACTGTAAAGTGCGTGGGTGACTGCACTAATTGTTTAAGACCCAAGCAGTTCAAAAAAGAGACTAACTTATCCGCCTTTGAGTCTGAGTCACCAAGCATGTTAATATTAAAATCACCCATCAGTATCGTGTACTCACATTGTGTTAGAGAGTCTAAAGATCCAGATACAGCGTCTAGGAAAAGATCAACATCTTGCCAAGGCGGGCGGTAGGCAGTACCTACTGCTAACCTGATTCCGCGAACACTAATTGTGAGCCACATCTGCTCGACCGTGGTGTGCAATGGGCTAGCCGAGTATGAGTAGTATCGAACATTTAAACCGCACCTGATATAAAAACCAACGCCACCACCGCGTCCCTTCTTTACAGACAATGGGCGCGGTATATGCCGCAGCCTATACCCAGGTACGGAGGGCGCGCGCCCTTCTTCGCCTGTTCGCAGCCACGTTTCATTAATGGCCATAATATCAACATCCAAACCCAGTAATGCTGCTATAAACTCGTCGTGTTTCGTGCCCAAAGAACCCGCGTTCCAAAAACCAACCTTGAGGTATTTATCAGACATCATTTAATAGATAATTTAAAAAAAGAAAAGTGTAGTGTAAATGAATTATTATAAGCGACATAGAAAAAACATATACGTATAAGTATGGTACACCGTGGGCAGCGTAGATTATAAGGGAAACATGGCAACTTAAAAAACTATGAATGCTAACAAGATGACACTGGCAGGAACATGTATAATGTATTATACAATTTATCTCCAAAATTAATAAAAGACATGTATTTAACAACGATATGCAACAATGAATTATAAGGAATAAGCTAGATAATAAACAAAATAAACAAAACAAAGGACTAATTTGAACTTTCTCACGTGGCACCGTATCCATAAAACATAAAAACGCTGATAACAATATGCTGTCATAAATATGAACAAACCTACTGAGTGATAAAAAAACGCGAGATGTCCTTTACCGTTCGGATTTGCACAACCGACTTTCCCTCTTCTTTTCGCGCAAGTATGCGACCATCTTTAGTCCAGGTGTACTTCCATTCCAGGCGAGTAGCAGCTTGGCGAGTCTCGTAGAATAGTTGCCTGTTAGTTTTGGTCAGGCGCTCGTTGAGGTAGATACGGTGTGGCGCTCCCGGCACTTCGATGTCAGCAGTAGTGAGGTTGCGGCGGACGCGCGCGGCTCTCAGCAAATTGTCTCGCGTCGTGCGCCTTGCTAGTCGGACAACGATGAGACGAGGGCGGGGCGCTTCGTCTGCTGTGTGGTCGCGTCGAACATTCCCAACACGTTTAGCAAAAACGATGTCCTCTACTTCGAGTTTAATAGCTAGTTTAAGTGCTAGCATGTTAATCAACTGAGACGGGTTTTCCCCACTTGACTCCGCAACGCCAGAGAGCTGAACATCGTTCAGCAGTGTCTCTTGCTCACGTTCATTCAACTGCTGCTGGAGTTCCCCAATTGTTTCCTCCAGTTGAATTAAACGAGGAGAACTCGTTTGCTCGGTATTCTCTTCGAGTTCTTTGACACGACTTTCCAAGGTATCCATGCGGTTATAGCACTTATTCACCTTATCATCAAGACCTGAGAACTCATCTCGAAATTGACGAATCTCATCTCGCAAGGCATTAACCTCACTGCGGAGACAACGGATTTCCATCGCCAAGCTGATCTCCTGAGTATCCGGTGTGTTATTTTTTATTGCAACTGGGCTGCTGATTTCAGCATTATCACTAGGGATGACCGCTGCTGGACTGGAGATGATGACTTCAGCATTATCAGTAGGGATGACCGCTGCTGGACTGGTGGATAAGCTGGACTCCTCTATTCCCTTCACAGGGGTTTGGGAGTTGTCTACCCGAGGCACTTTTGCCTTACATCCAGGGCACATCCAGTTCGCCGAGAATTTTGCCGTGGGGGCGAGATTGACGCAGAGTCGATGATAAACACCAGGACATTTCGAGCATTTCATGCCGTCATTTACTGCCAAAAATTTCCCACAAGCTCCGCACTTCGGCATTTTCGAATATTAAAATCACCAGCAAAGCGAAGATCAAAACAAAAAAAGTAATCACAAATGTAAGGATTACAAAAAGAGTCCAATGTGTAGCACGGATTTGAACCCACGCTCTACGGTTGCTTAAGTTTAGGTATCGCCTTAACTGTTCTCGCTATTTAGACATTTATCAGAATTGTTAAATTTATTGACCTTATAGCAGACTAAGAAAACAGATTAAGAATTAATGAGGGTGTGATGGTATTTTTCTAGTTCAAAAACACAAACACCGCACTGTGCTGACACTTTTAATGATATTATACAGTTTTTAATATGTTTTGATGATTTATATACTGTTTGTTTCGGTAGATTTATTTGAAATAATTAAAGTTACAATCCCAAATAACCACAGAACGTTCTTTTCCAAGTCCAAACTTCACTAATTACTACTAAAAATAATTTTGTTCACGGAGCAAAAAGAAATACGCAACGTCAGATTCGAGCGTACGACAACCAGGTAGTAGGTTCCCGTGGGATAATTTCCGATATTCACGCGGGCAACAGCTAGTATATTAAGACATAGGATACTTTTCATCCCAGTAGTAGGTTCCCGTGGGATAATTTCCGACATTCACGCGGGCAACAGCTAGTATATTAAGACAAGGATACTTTTCATCCCGGTAGTAGGTTCCCGTGCGATAATTTCCGACATTCACGCGGGCAACAGCTAGTATATTAAGACATAGGATACTTTTCATCCCGGTAGAAGGTTCCCGTGGGATAATTTCCGACATTCACGCGGGCAACAGCTAGTATATTAAGACATAGGATACTTTTCATCCCGGTAGTAGGTTCCCGTGGGATAATTTCCGACATTCACGCGGGCGAAGCCGCGGGCAACAGCTAGTATATTAAGACATAGGATACTTTTCATCCCGGTAGAAGGTTCCCGTGGGATAATTTCCGACATTCACGCGGGCAACAGCTAGTATATTAAGACAAAGGATACTTTTCATCCCGGTAGTAGGTTCCCGTGGGATAATTTCCGACATACACGCGGGCAACAGCTAGTATATTAAGACATAGGATACTTTTCATCCCGGTAGTAGGTTCCCGTGGGATAATTTCCGACATTCACGCGGGCGAAGCCGCGGGCAACAGCTAGTATATTAAGACATAGGATAATTTTCATCCCGGTAGTAGGTTCCCGTGGGATAATTTCCGACATTCGCGCGGGCGAAGCCGCGGGCAACAGCTAGTATATTAAGACATAGGATACTTTTCATCCCGGTAGTAGGGTCCCGTGGGATAATTTCCGACATTCGCGCGGGCGAAGCTGCGGGCAACAGCTAGTATATTAAGACATAGGATACTTTTCATCCCGGTAGTAGGTTCCCGTGGGATAATTTCCGACATTCACGCGGGCAACAGCTAGTATATAAAGACATAGGATAATTTTCATCCCGGTAGTAGGTTCCCGTGGGATAATTTCCGACATTCACGCGGGCGAAGCCGCGGGCAACAGCTAGTATATTAAGACATAGGATAATTTTCATCCCGGTAGTAGGTTCCCGTGGGATAATTTCCGACATTCACGCGGGCAACAGCTAGTATATTAAGACATAGGATGCTTTTCATCCCGGTAGTAGGTTCCCGTGGGATAATTTCCGACATACACGCGGGCAACAGCTAGTATATTAAGACATAGGATACTTTTCATCCCGGTAGTAGGGTCCCGTGGGATAATTTCCGACATTCGCGCGGGCGAAGCTGCGGGCAACAGCTAGTATATTAAGACATAGGATACTTTTCATCCCGGTAGTAGGTTCCCGTGGGATAATTTCCGACATTCACGCGGGCAACAGCTAGTATATTAAGTCATTGGATACTTTTCATCCCGGTAGTAGGTTCCCGTGGGATAATTTCCGACATTCGCGCGGGCGAAGCCGCGGGCAACAGCTAGTATATTAAGACATAGGATACTTTTCATCCCGGTAGTAGGTTCCCGTGGGATAATTTCCGACATTCACGCGGGCGAAGCCGCAGGCAACAGCTAGTATATAAAGTCATAGGATACTTTTCATCCCGGTAGTAGGTTCCCGTGGGATAATTTCCGACATTCACGCGGGCAACAGCTAGTATATTAAGACATAGGATACTTTTCATCCCGGTAGTAGGTTCCCGTGGGATAATTTCCGACATTCACGCGGGCGAAGCCGCGGGCAACAGCTAGTATATTAAGACATAGGATACTTTTCATCCCGGTAGTAGGTTCCCGTGGGATAATTTCCGACATTCACGCGGGCGAAGCCGCGGGCAACAGCTAGTATATAAAGTCATAGGATACTTTTCATCCCGGTAGTAGGTTCCCGTGGGATAATTTCCGACATTCACGCGGGCAACAGCTAGTATATTAAGACATAGGATACTTTTCATCCCGGTAGTATGTTCCCGTGGGATAACTTCCGACATTCACGCGGGCGAAGCCGCAGGCAACAGCTAGTATATTAAGTCATAGGATACTTTTCATCCCGGTTGTACAGTCTTAAACAGTACATGTTCTGCTGACGCGGTGGCTTGCACCAAAACGTGCGTCACTTAATTGCTAGGTATAAATATTCATACATTTTAATAAATCAGCGAGTGCGATTACTGCTACGCGGTGACTAACATTAGAGAAAGGAATCGTCAACAGTATTACGTGTAAACACTATACGCAATAAACCTAACGGGAACAAAGTGATCTTTTCTCTTCGCGCTTCAACCTGAACAACTACTTCAACAACAACAACTCTGCAAGTGTACGAACCGTACACCGGTAGTAGGTTCCCGTGGGATAATTTCCGACATTCACGCGGGCAACAGCTAGTATATTAAGACAAAGGATACTTTTCATCCCGGTAGTAGGTTCCCGTGGGATAATTTCCGACATTCACGCGGGCAACAGCTAGTATATTAAGACAAGGATACTTTTCATCCCGGTAGTAGGTTCCCGTGGGATAATTTCCGACATTCACGCGGGCGAAGCCGCGGGCAACAGCTAGTATATTAAGACAAGGATACTTTTCATCCCGGTAGAAGGTTCCCGTGGGATAATTTCCGACATTCACGCGGGCAACAGCTAGTATATTAAGACATAGGATACTTTTCATCCCGGTAGAAGGTTCCCGTGGGATAATTTCCGACATTCACGCGGGCGAAGCCGCGGGCAACAGCTAGTATATTAAGTCATAGGATACTTTTCATCCCGGTAGTAGGTTCCCGTGGGATAATTTCCGACATTCGCGCGGGCGAAGCCGCGGGCAACAGCTAGTATATTAAGACATAGGATACTTTTCATCCCGGTAGTAGGTTCCCGTGGGATAATTTCCGACATTCACGCGGGCAACAGCTAGTATATTAAGACATAGGATACTTTTCATCCCGGTAGTAGGTTCCCGTGGGATAATTTCCGACATTCACGCGGGCAACAGCTAGTATATTAAGTCATTGGATACTTTTCATCCCGGTAGTAGGTTCCCGTGGGATAATTTCCGACATTCGCGCGGGCGAAGCCGCGGGCAACAGCTAGTATATTAAGACATAGGATACTTTTCATCCCGGTAGTAGGTTCCCGTGGGATAATTTCCGACATTCACGCGGGCGAAGCCGCAGGCAACAGCTAGTATATAAAGTCATAGGATACTTTCATCCCGGTAGTAGGTTCCCGTGGGATAATTTCCGACATTCACGCGGGCAACAGCTAGTATATTAAGACATAGGATACTTTTCATCCCGGTAGTAGGTTCCCGTGGGATAATTTCCGACATTCACGCGGGCGAAGCCGCGGGCAACAGCTAGTATATTAAGACATAGGATACTTTTCATCCCGGTAGTAGGTTCCCGTGGGATAATTTCCGACATTCACGCGGGCGAAGCCGCGGGCAACAGCTAGTATATAAAGTCATAGGATACTTTTCATCCCGGTAGTAGGTTCCCGTGGGATAATTTCCGACATTCACGCGGGCAACAGCTAGTATATTAAGACATAGGATACTTTTCATCCCGGTAGTATGTTCCCGTGGGATAACTTCCGACATTCACGCGGGCGAAGCCGCAGGCAACAGCTAGTATATTAAGTCATAGGATACTTTTCATCCCGGTTGTACAGTCTTAAACAGTACATGTTCTGCTGACGCGGTGGCTTGCACCAAAACGTGCGTCACTTAATTGCTAGGTATAAATATTCATACATTTTAATAAATCAGCGAGTGCGATTACTGCTACGCGGTGACTAACATTAGAGAAAGGAATCGTCAACAGTATTACGTGTAAACACTATACGCAATAAACCTAACGGGAACAAAGTGATCTTTTCTCTTCGCGCTTCAACCTGAACAACTACTTCAACAACAACAACTCTGCAAGTGTACGAACCGTACACCGGTAGTAGGTTCCCGTGGGATAATTTCCGACATTCACGCGGGCAACAGCTAGTATATTAAGACAAAGGATACTTTTCATCCCGGTAGTAGGTTCCCGTGGGATAATTTCCGACATTCACGCGGGCAACAGCTAGTATATTAAGACAAGGATACTTTTCATCCCGGTAGTAGGTTCCCGTGGGATAATTTCCGACATTCACGCGGGCGAAGCCGCGGGCAACAGCTAGTATATTAAGACAAGGATACTTTTCATCCCGGTAGTAGGTTCCCGTGGGATAATTTCCGACATTCACGCGGGCGAAGCCGCGGGCAACAGCTAGTATATTAAGACATAGGATACTTTTCATCCCGGTAGAAGGTTCCCGTGGGATAATTTCCGACATTCACGCGGGCAACAGCTAGTATATTAAGACATAGGATACTTTTCATCCCGGTAGAAGGTTCCCGTGGGATAATTTCCGACATTCACGCGGGCGAAGCCGCGGGCAACAGCTAGTATATTAAGTCATAGGATACTTTTCATCCCGGTAGTAGGTTCCCGTGGGATAATTTCCGACATTCGCGCGGGCGAAGCCGCGGGCAACAGCTAGTATATTAAGACATAGGATACTTTTCATCCCGGTAGTAGGTTCCCGTGGGATAATTTCCGACATTCACGCGGGCAACAGCTAGTATATTAAGACATAGGATACTTTTCATCCCGGTAGTAGGTTCCCGTGGGATAATTTCCGACATTCACGCGGGCGAAGCCGCGGGCAACAGCTAGTATATTAAGACATAGGATAATTTTCATCCCGGTAGTAGGTTCCCGTGGGATAATTTCCGACATTCACGCGGGCAACAGCTAGTATATTAAGACATAGGATACTTTTCATCCCGGTAGTATGTTCCCGTGGGATAACTTCCGACATTCACGCGGGCGAAGCCGCAGGCAACAGCTAGTATATTAAGTCATAGGATACTTTTCATCCCGGTTGTACAGTCTTAAACAGTACATGTTCTGCTGACGCGGTGGCTTGCACCAAAACGTGCGTCACTTAATTGCTAGGTATAAATATTCATACATTTTAATAAATCAGCGAGTGCGATTACTGCTACGCGGTGACTAACATTAGAGAAAGGAATCGTCAACAGTATTACGTGTAAACACTATACGCAATAAACCTAACGGGAACAAAGTGATCTTTTCTCTTCGCGCTTCAACCTGAACAACTACTTCAACAACAACAACTCTGCAAGTGTACGAACCGTACACCGGTAGTAGGTTCCCGTGGGATAATTTCCGACATTCACGCGGGCAACAGCTAGTATATTAAGACAAAGGATACTTTTCATCCCGGTAGTAGGTTCCCGTGGGATAATTTCCGACATTCACGCGGGCAACAGCTAGTATATTAAGACAAGGATACTTTTCATCCCGGTAGTAGGTTCCCGTGGGATAATTTCCGACATTCACGCTGGCGAAGCCGCGGGCAACAGCTAGTATATTAAGACAAGGATACTTTTCATCCCGGTAGTAGGTTCCCGTGGGATAATTTCCGACATTCACGCGGGCGAAGCCGCGGGCAACAGCTAGTATATTAAGACATAGGATACTTTTCATCCCGGTAGAAGGTTCCCGTGGGATAATTTCCGACATTCACGCGGGCAACAGCTAGTATATTAAGACATAGGATACTTTTCATCCCGGTAGAAGGTTCCCGTGGGATAATTTCCGACATTCACGCGGGCGAAGCCGCGGGCAACAGCTAGTATATTAAGTCATAGGATACTTTTCATCCCGGTAGTAGGTTCCCGTGGGATAATTTCCGACATTCGCGCGGGCGAAGCCGCGGGCAACAGCTAGTATATTAAGACATAGGATACTTTTCATCCCGGTAGTAGGTTCCCGTGGGATAATTTCCGACATTCACGCGGGCAACAGCTAGTATATTAAGACATAGGATACTTTTCATCCCGGTAGTAGGTTCCCGTGGGATAATTTCCGACATTCACGCGGGCGAAGCCGCGGGCAACAGCTAGTATATTAAGTCATAGGATACATTTCATCCCGGTAGTAGGTTCCCGTGGGATAATTTCCGACATTCGCGCGGGCGAAGCCGCGGGCAACAGCTAGTATATTAAGACATAGGATACTTTTCATCCCGGTAGTAGGTTCCCGTGGGATAATTTCCGACATTCGCGCGGGCGAAGCCGCGGGCATCAGCTAGTATATTAAGACATAGGATACTTTTCATCCCGGTAGTAGGTTCCCGTGGGATAATTTCCGACATTCACGCGGGCAACAGCTAGTATATTAAGACATAGGATACTTTTCATCCCGGTAGTAGGTTCCCGTGGGATAATTTCCGACATTCACGCGGGCAACAGCTAGTATATTAAGACAAGGATACTTTTCATCCCGGTAGTAGGTTCCCGTGGGATAATTTCCGACATTCACGCGGGCGAAGCCGCGGGCAACAGCTAGTATATTAAGACATAGGATACTTTTCATCCCGGTAGAAGGTTCCCGTGGGATAATTTCCGACATTCACGCGGGCAACAGCTAGTATATTAAGACATAGGATACTTTTTATCCCGGTAGTAGGTTCCCGTGGGATAATTTCCGACATACACGCGGACAACAGCTAGTATATTAAGACATAGGATACTTTTCATCCCGGTAGTAGGTTCCCGTGGGATAATTTCCGACATTCACGCGGGCGAAGCCGCGGGCAACAGCTAGTATATTAAGACATAGGATAATTTTCATCCCGGTAGTAGGTTCCCGTGGGATAATTTCCGACATACACGCGGGCAACAGCTAGTATATTAAGACATAGGATACTTTTCATCCCGGTAGTAGGTTCCCGTGGGATAATTTCCGACATTCACGCGGGCAACAGCTAGTATATTAAGACAAGGATACTTTTCATCCCGGTAGTAGGTTCCCGTGGGATAATTTCCGACATTCACGCGGGCGAAGCCGCGGGCAACAGCTAGTATATTAAGACATAGGATACTTTTCATCCCGGTAGTAGGTTCCCGTGGGATAATTTCCGACATTCACGCGGGCAACAGCTAGTATATTAAGACAAAGGATACTTTTCATCCCGGTAGTAGGTTCCCGTGGGATAATTTCCGACATACACGCGGGCAACAGCTAGTATATTAAGACAAAGGATACTTTTCATCCCGGTAGTAGGTTCCCGTGGGATAATTTCCGACATTCACGCGGGCGAAGCCGCGGGCAACAGCTAGTATATTAAGACATAGGATAATTTTCATCCCGGTAGTAGGTTCCCGTGGGATAATTTCCGACATTCGCGCGGGCGAAGCCGCGGGCAACAGCTAGTATATTAAGACATAGGATACTTTTCATCCCGGTAGTAGGGTCCCGTGGGATAATTTCCGACATTCGCGCGGGCGAAGCTGCGGGCAACAGCTAGTATATTAAGACATAGGATACTTTTCATCCCGGTAGTAGGTTCCCGTGGGATAATTTCCGACATTCACGCGGGCAACAGCTAGTATATAAAGACATAGGATAATTTTCATCCCGGTAGTAGGTTCCCGTGGGATAATTTCCGACATTCACGCGGGCGAAGCCGCGGGCAACAGCTAGTATATTAAGACATAGGATAATTTTCATCCCGGTAGTAGGTTCCCGTGGGATAATTTCCGACATTCACGCGGGCAACAGCTAGTATATTAAGACATAGGATGCTTTTCATCCCGGTAGTAGGTTCCCGTGGGATAATTTCCGACATACACGCGGGCAACAGCTAGTATATTAAGACATAGGATACTTTTCATCCCGGTAGTAGGGTCCCGTGGGATAATTTCCGACATTCGCGCGGGCGAAGCTGCGGGCAACAGCTAGTATATTAAGACATAGGATACTTTTCATCCCGGTAGTAGGTTCCCGTGGGATAATTTCCGACATTCACGCGGGCAACAGCTAGTATATTAAGTCATTGGATACTTTTCATCCCGGTAGTAGGTTCCCGTGGGATAATTTCCGACATTCGCGCGGGCGAAGCCGCGGGCAACAGCTAGTATATTAAGACATAGGATACTTTTCATCCCGGTAGTAGGTTCCCGTGGGATAATTTCCGACATTCACGCGGGCGAAGCCGCAGGCAACAGCTAGTATATAAAGTCATAGGATACTTTTCATCCCGGTAGTAGGTTCCCGTGGGATAATTTCCGACATTCACGCGGGCAACAGCTAGTATATTAAGACATAGGATACTTTTCATCCCGGTAGTAGGTTCCCGTGGGATAATTTCCGACATTCACGCGGGCGAAGCCGCGGGCAACAGCTAGTATATTAAGACATAGGATACTTTTCATCCCGGTAGTAGGTTCCCGTGGGATAATTTCCGACATTCACGCGGGCGAAGCCGCGGGCAACAGCTAGTATATAAAGTCATAGGATACTTTTCATCCCGGTAGTAGGTTCCCGTGGGATAATTTCCGACATTCACGCGGGCAACAGCTAGTATATTAAGACATAGGATACTTTTCATCCCGGTAGTATGTTCCCGTGGGATAACTTCCGACATTCACGCGGGCGAAGCCGCAGGCAACAGCTAGTATATTAAGTCATAGGATACTTTTCATCCCGGTTGTACAGTCTTAAACAGTACATGTTCTGCTGACGCGGTGGCTTGCACCAAAACGTGCGTCACTTAATTGCTAGGTATAAATATTCATACATATTAATAAATCAGCGAGTGCGATTACTGCTACGCGGTGACTAACATTAGAGAAAGGAATCGTCAACAGTATTACGTGTAAACACTATACGCAATAAACCTAACGGGAACAAAGTGATCTTTTCTCTTCGCGCTTCAACCTGAACAACTACTTCAACAACAACAACTCTGCAAGTGTACGAACCGTACACCGGTAGTAGGTTCCCGTGGGATAATTTCCGACATTCACGCGGGCAACAGCTAGTATATTAAGACAAAGGATACTTTTCATCCCGGTAGTAGGTTCCCGTGGGATAATTTCCGACATTCACGCGGGCGAAGCCGCGGGCAACAGCTAGTATATTAAGTCATAGGATACTTTTCATCCCGGTAGTAGGTTCCCGTGGGATAATTTCCGACATTCGCGCGGGCGAAGCCGCGGGCAACAGCTAGTATATTAAGACATAGGATACTTTTCATCCCGGTAGTAGGTTCCCGTGGGATAATTTCCGACATTCACGCGGGCAACAGCTAGTATATTAAGACAAGGATACTTTTCATCCCGGTAGTAGGTTCCCGTGGGATAATTTCCGACATTCACGCGGGCGAAGCCGCGGGCAACAGCTAGTATATTAAGACATAGGATACTTTTCATCCCGGTAGTAGGTTCCCGTGGGATAATTTCCGATATTCACGCGGGCAACAGCTAGTATATTAAGACATAGGATACTTTTCATCCCAGTAGTAGGTTCCCGTGGGATAATTTCCGACATTCACGCGGGCAACAGCTAGTATATTAAGACAAGGATACTTTTCATCCCGGTAGTAGGTTCCCGTGCGATAATTTCCGACATTCACGCGGGCAACAGCTAGTATATTAAGACATAGGATACTTTTCATCCCGGTAGAAGGTTCCCGTGGGATAATTTCCGACATTCACGCGGGCAACAGCTAGTATATTAAGACATAGGATACTTTTCATCCCGGTAGTAGGTTCCCGTGGGATAATTTCCGACATTCACGCGGGCGAAGCCGCGGGCAACAGCTAGTATATTAATACATAGGATACTTTTCATCCCGGTAGAAGGTTCCCGTGGGATAATTTCCGACATTCACGCGGGCAACAGCTAGTATATTAAGACAAAGGATACTTTTCATCCCGGTAGTAGGTTCCCGTGGGATAATTTCCGACATACACGCGGGCAACAGCTAGTATATTAAGACATAGGATACTTTTCATCCCGGTAGTAGGTTCCCGTGGGATAATTTCCGACATTCACGCGGGCGAAGCCGCGGGCAACAGCTAGTATATTAAGACATAGGATAATTTTCATCCCGGTAGTAGGTTCCCGTGGGATAATTTCCGACATTCGCGCGGGCGAAGCCGCGGGCAACAGCTAGTATATTAAGACATAGGATACTTTTCATCCCGGTAGTAGGGTCCCGTGGGATAATTTCCGACATTCGCGCGGGCGAAGCTGCGGGCAACAGCTAGTATATTAAGACATAGGATACTTTTCATCCCGGTAGTAGGTTCCCGTGGGATAATTTCCGACATTCACGCGGGCAACAGCTAGTATATAAAGACATAGGATAATTTTCATCCCGGTAGTAGGTTCCCGTGGGATAATTTCCGACATTCACGCGGGCGAAGCCGCGGGCAACAGCTAGTATATTAAGACATAGGATAATTTTCATCCCGGTAGTAGGTTCCCGTGGGATAATTTCCGACATTCACGCGGGCAACAGCTAGTATATTAAGACATAGGATGCTTTTCATCCCGGTAGTAGGTTCCCGTGGGATAATTTCCGACATACACGCGGGCAACAGCTAGTATATTAAGACATAGGATACTTTTCATCCCGGTAGTAGGTTCCCGTGGGATAATTTCCGACATTCACGCGGGCAACAGCTAGTATATTAAGACATAGGATACTTTTCATCCCGGTAGTAGGTTCCCGTGGGATAATTTCCGACATTCACGCGGGCGAAGCCGCGGGCAACAGCTAGTATATTAAGACATAGGATACTTTTCATCCCGGTAGTAGGTTCCCGTGGGATAATTTCCGACATACACGCGGGCAACAGCTAGTATATTAAGACATAGGATACTTTTCATCCCGGTAGTAGGTTCCCGTGGGATAATTTCCGACATACACGCGGGCAACAGCTAGTATATTAAGACATAGGATACTTTTCATCCCGGTAGTAGGTTCCCGTGGGATAATTTCCGACATTCACGCGGGCGAAGCCGCGGGCAACAGCTAGTATATTAAGACATAGGATACTTTTCATCCCGGTAGTAGGTTCCCGTGGGATCATTTCCGACATTCACGCGGGCAATAGCTAGTATATTAAGACATAGGATACTTTTCATCCCGGTAGTAGGTTCCCGTGGGATAATTTCCGACATTCACGCGGGCAACAGCTAGTATATTAAGACATAGGATACTTTTCATCCCGGTAGTAGGTTCCCGTGGGATAATTTCCGACATTCACGCGGGCAACAGCTAGTATATTAAGACATAGGATACTTTTCATCCCGGTAGTAGGTTCCCGTGGGATAATTTCCGACATTCACGCGGGCAACAGCTAGTTATTTAAATAAAAAATATTCTTAGTACATGTACCACGTTTTTATTATAAGAACACAATTAGAGTAAAAGAAATAAGCATTTGTTATATGCCTTCATTACCAAATTATTTTTTATAACATGGTTTACTAAATAAAATAAAAATGGTTGAAAATTAAGTATTTGTATTATTTGTCTACTCTATAATCTCCTATGTGCTAATATTTCAAAAAATCCAAGAAGTGCGTACTCGCTTTTCCCGATGCGACCGCGTACTTTGCATTCGCCGCTCCCCGCGCGTGGGGGCTAAGTCACGCCCACCGAGCTACGATTTATTTTCGAGATAGCCCCTTAACTAACTTTAGGATCCGTTCTGAGTTTCTGTCTACCCCATGGGACGAAACTATCGCCTAGTTTATGTAACGAATTATATAGATACTTAAGTACAAAAAACCGGCCAAGTGCGTGTCGGATCGCGCACAATGAAGGATTCCGTAGTTGAAAAGAATTTGTCCCAAAAACAATCTTTACATTGTAGTTGAAAAAGATGTTCTCCCATACATATACGTCAAGGTCAATTCTCCAAGTGCAAATGTAAGTTTGTAATCGCAAAAAACTATTTTTTTATGTGATAAAAGTAACAAATTAACGATTTTCGGACTTTTTACTTTACTTATGCTGTGAGACCTTGCTTCTCGCCGAATTTCATGATTCTAGGTCAACGGGATGTACCCTACAGGATTTGATTTACTCGCGACTATCAAAATATGTCGCATAAATGGCCGTATTTTTAGACCATTTCTGGACCGTAGACTTACGTATTTGATACTAGCAGCTCCCCGCGGTTTCAACCGCGTAATTGTCGAACCCGTAGGAATATAGGGATAAAAAGTATCTTACGTATTAATCCAGGTTATAAACTATCTGCATCAAAATCCGTTCTGTAGTATTGGCGTGAAATAGTAACAAACATCCTCACAAACTTTCGCATTTATATTAGTAGGATTAATTTCAACTTGACACCTTCACGCGTTCCTGAGAAAATGGGACTTTACAGACTGACAGACAGACGGACGGACAACGAAGTGATCCTGGAAGGGTTCCGTTTTCCTTTTAAGGTACGGAACTCTAAAAAGAGGAATACTAAAAAAAACAGGGATACTTAGGCGTCAAAGTATTTAATTAATGTTCACTTTATAACCGTGATGGAAAGTGGTTACCACCACCTCAATTTAAATTGCTTTCACCTGTCAGTTTGTTGCTACTCCTCTACATGTCGTATTTTACTACCGATATGGTCGGAACTTGGTATACAGGTTTAACGACTTTATATATTTTTTTTGTCGTCGGGATTTTTGATTGGAAGGGTACTTCCTCCAAAAAGTGACAAAAATGGGGCTACTGGATATCTCAGCCTTATGAGATCCGATTTCGATAGTTCTTTTTTTATTGGAAAGGTAGTAACTTCAACTTTGTCTCATAAGAATTTGGTGAAGTACAGATAAAAAGCAAAACGTGGTAAATATCCCGTTTTAAATAACTTCAGTGGTCAGCGCGAGGTCTCCGGTTCGCAGAACGACACGTGTAACGTTTTCTTCATTTTTCCACATTCACGTGGAAAAATGGTTCCTTATCTAATTTATTTGTGTGCCAGTTACCAACGTTTGCTGAGCAAGTAAAGCTATATTCAGACCTGAGTTAAGACTGTAAACAGACTATTGCGTTAAGCTACCGTTTTCTACGACAGAGCGGTGGCCGCCACGTAACGGAAGCAGTGCTGTCATGAAAATGATGGCAGCAGTTTTTGACTTTACGTTGTCAAAAAATTATCTGTAGAGAAACACACCACCTTATTTTCATAAATAACGTTTCAATCACGTCATTCGACAGTAAGTTGCGGATATTACGTGACGGCCACCACCAGCCACGGCCTACCGCTCTTCGGAGAGTGGTAGGCGGTGGCGGGCTAGGACAGTTAACAGTTTGTTCTAACTGACGTTATGTGATATTTATAACAATTGTCACGATTCTCATCGACGGAGTAATGAGGAAATAGTCGTGAGAAAAGTTTTGCATGCAGCTGAGATGAGAATGCTAACAGGGATGTGTGGAGTTACTCGAATGGATAGATTAAAGAATGAGTAGGTACATGAGAGGAAGTCTGAAAGTGGCACCAGTGACTGAATAGTTGTGTGGGAATCGGTTGTCATGGTATGGGCATGTTATGTGGAGGAATTAGGAAAATGTCGTGAGGAAAGTTTTGAGTATCAATGTGGATGGCTATAAGAGTAGGGGAAAACCAAAGACAAGGTGGATGGACTGTGTGAAAGATGATGGCTAGAAAGTGCATGGCTACCGAGATGACGACTAATAGAGAAGTATGAAAGAAAAACACATGCCGCGCCGAGGAGAATGATGAGTCGTGAGGAAAGTTTTGAGTGTGGATGGCTTTAAGCGTCGGGGAAGACCAATGAAAGTGAATGGATTGTGTGAAATGTGATATAGCTATAAAGGGGTGGACTACTGAGAAGACGACCAATAGTGAAGTATGAAGGAAGAAGACGTGCTGCGCTGACCTCTAATAAATTGGGATAAGGACAAGAGAACGGTGCTGTTAAATAGTACAATTACTGCCAACTGTCCGCCACCGCCTCTATCTGAACAACCGCCACATAACGCTCTCATAATCAAAATTGTCAAACATATACTCAAAAAAATATGTTGGCACCAATCAAAACAAATCATTTATTTCTTTGCAAATATGGGTACAAGTACAAGGTAAGATATTTTTATAATAAAGTGCTACGTCACATGGTCTACCGTCACAATCATATTCATTTAAAAATGTAAAAGATATTTATAAGTTTTAAATAATAATATTGGCAATTATAATTATTATAATCAAATACAAATTAATCTCAAATACTAAAATGTCGAATGTCAGCCTGATTACTGTAATAAAGGATTACAGTAATAAAAACCGGCCAAGTGCGTGTCAGACCACGCACAACGACGGGTTCCGTAGTCGGGATGAATTTATTTCAATAACAAACTTAACATTGTAGTTGAGAAACATGTTCACCTATACATTCCAACTGCAAATGTAAGATTGTACGCACAGTATTGAGAGATTTACCATGTTATTTTTTTAAGACCATAGACTTCATATAGGTTTTACTGTAATCTATAGGTATATAATATATAACTTCTGTATTTTTTTCAAAATTTTAAGCTCCGTAGTTTCTGAGATAACAAGGGTATAGTCAATTTTCATCTAATATCTTTTAAAATAAAAATAAAGATTTTATTTGAGACCCTCACAGTAAAAAATTTACATTGACATTATCTCTACAATTATAAATAATAATACGTAATTTATAAGGTTACATATATATAAAAAATTGTTATTTTATATATATATTTTGACATTTGAATTTTAATGTTAATTGTAAGTAATTCTATGTTGCCGAGCAATATCAGGGTCCAAATTAGCTTTAAGCCTTATGTAACTAACATCTTATAAACATTATGGTATGCAAATAAATGTACATATGAATATGCATACTTAAGCCCTTTCATTTGATATGTCACACGGTACAGTTTGCAAAACTATCTTTTTTAATTTTCTTATCCAATAGATTCGGAGCAAATATGCTGTGACAGACGGACAGACAGACAGACAGACACACGAGTGATCCTATGAAGGTTCCGTTTTTTTCCTTTTGAGGTTCCGCACCTCAAAATGAAAAAAAAAACGGAACCCTTTCCCTAAAAAAAGAAATAATAACATCTCTATCAGTCATTCATCATCACACAGTATACGGCAGAAGAAACTGTATTGTCGCTGGTGTGTGGACTGCCTACGCATACAAACATGTAGGTACCACTCAGTTGCAGCACGTGCTACCAACATAGCAACAACTAGTTTTACCTTCAAGCAACATTGCTGAGTTTGAATTGAAGTAGACGCTTCCCTCGCTCGTTCAAAAAGAGTACATATTAGTCGATAACTGATCTTCAAACTATACTTATAATATTTTAAATGCTAAAGCAACTCTGTCTGTCTCTTATCTTTTCACGCCTTAACGGGCTGGATGGATTTGAACAAAATTTTTGGCACACGGTTAGACCATGAATTAGGACATGGGATACTTTTTATCCTGTTTTTATTTCGTTAGTACGTTCCAATGGAATAATTTCGAACCTCCACTCGGGCGAAGTCGGGGGAAAAGATTACATATTTCCTGTAGCTAGCACTAATTTGCGGTTTATTGGATTCAGATTAGAATATAAATGGAGACAAACAGATTTTTTTTCTCTTATAAACTAATAGCATAATCCTCTTTAGTTTTGTAGTATTTCACCTATAGGTGAAAGTACTGCTTTTATTTTATTCCATCTCATACAATAAAAGGTTTTAAAATAAACAATTAACAGACTTTTTTGCAAAAATTAATATAAGTATCACTAAAGTTATTTAAAACGGGATATTTACCATGTATTTTTACTAACTGATAAATAAAAATAAGACTTATGAGACCAACTTAAGTTAAGTACTACTTTTCAAATAAAAAAGAATCATCAAATTCGGATCTCATGAGGCGGAGATATCAAGTAGCCCCCATTTTGCCCCTTTTTGGAGGTTGTACCCCTCCAATCAAAAATATCCGACGACAATAAATTCTGTAAAGTCGTAAAACCTGTATACCAAGTTTCGTCCAGATCGGTTGTAAAATACGACCTGTAGAGGAGTACCAACATGACAGAGGAAAGTAAATTTTGCCATACTTGAAGCAGAGACACTTCTCTCTCTCTCGGTCAGTAAACAAGTCTGTGGTGAAGCGAGAAAGTAAAAGAAACATAAGTGAAATTGTTCACAAATAAATGTAATATTTTTATGACAAAAAGAAAACAAATGTAAATAAACAATGCTTGAAACAATTTGAATGTTACCATATTGTTATATGATAGAAAAAGACATTGTGTTTTGAGAAGCCTTCCCAGTTATCTTTTCATGACTTATTTTACTCAATAAAAAAAAACCGGCCAGGAGCGAATCGGACTTGCGCACCGAGGGTTCCGTACTATAAAAAAAAGTGAGAGAGAGACATCGTTTTATTTTTCCTGTAATCTTTATATAAACTTCTATAAGTAACACAGAATAATTTCAGATTTTTCTCTATGCAAACATCGGAGATAAGCCCCCGCCCCCCTATCTCCGATGTTTGTAGTTTGTTTTGTTTACGGTATTTTTTTACATTATTCATCAAAAGTTGAAAACTATTCGGCATAAAAAAAGGAAAAAAAATATGCTGATGAAATTATGGACGCCTGCACAAATTATTATAGCAATGGCACATAGTCATGTCGTGTCACTAAACTCTGAGTTTTAATTAAGTAGACTAAAATGACAGCTCAAATCGAACTTTTTGTGTCATTTTACTCATGTTATCATATGTCATTTTAGTCTACCTAATTAAAAATCAGAGTTTAGTAGTTTCCATCTGACATAGTCTATGTGCTAACATTATCCGATACGGTTGTAACATAATCTTTATCCTATTAACAAATTAGTTATATAAAGTTAAATGCCCCTGTTTTCATTCCATCAGGTTGTGGGCCCAGCACTCTTCATATGATACCCCACATGCCCTAGTAGCCCCACTTAGAATTTTTAAGGCCCCCTTTCAAAATCAAAATCAAAAGTCAAACTAGGCTGAGAATCAACACTTTTCGAATGTCAAAATTACGTAAGGAAGGGACTGTCGTCCCTGTTGTAAAAAAAATATATTTTTTTTTATTTCTTTCTTATTTGCACAATAGTTGGGCAAACGTCATCTAAAATTATTCCAAAATTCATTAGTAGTTCTCGAGATATCCAGCTGTGACAGACAGACAGACAGACTGAGTCGCACCATAAGGGTTCCTTTTTATCATTTTGTTACGGAACCCCGAATTGAGAACTTCCTCCTTTTTGGAAGCCGGTTAAAGAGAAAAGACGACGATTCGTCCTTTCTGTGTTTAAAAAAAGAATTACCACAATGTAACTAAATCCACCGTTTATCAATCGGAGTGGTTCATCGTCTTTAATATAGACGACCTCTAGACTAAACATGACAACAACCACGATGCATTGTTTTTGTCATCCTATTCTTTTCTAAACAGTGTTTTGCTATCGCCTTTCATTACAGATTAAAGGCTGAATATTTTTTTGTGATTGAATTACGATGAGTCATTGTACTGTAGGACGGGAAAATTATCGGCAAAAACGTGGAAGTAATGCAAATGCATTTTAGTGACAGATAGTATGTGTCTTGTACTCGTATGCAAGGTCGAAGGCGGTTTGGGATTTCCTGTTGTTAGAAATTATTCACTACTTATTGTCCTTGGTCATGGTAATAAGTTGCAATATCATATGCCAACCGGATCGTATATGTTAAAACGCAGCTTATCGCTTTGAGATAATCTTCCTGAATCAAATCACATTTTGATAATGTGTTCGGCAGCGCTTTGTGGAAGCGCTCACGTTGGTCAACTGTTTTGAGTTAGTCTGTGGTGATATTACACCACAGACTAACTCAAAACAGTTGACCTATTCTTAAAATAACAAGAAATAGCACATTTATAAAATGAAATATTATGCTTATATAAATATGTTACGCTTTTTGTATTAAACTATCTAAACTTTTATGCGCATTGATGCCATTTTGCATTCTCTAAATATCTTGTTTGCGAAAAACTAAATGCTTAACATTTATATTCCTGGTTTTAAGATACAAGACAACATTTATAGTTATGAGCTGAAATTTTAATATAAAGTACTAATTGTGTTATACTGTTTTGATCAGTGTAAACATAAGATTAATAAATGTTATTAGCTTACAATTTTTGAATACAAGATTTCTTCGTCCTTAAATTAAGTATGTAATCGACATAATTATAAAATGAATATTAACTGGGAACTGGGTGTTTATTAATTTTAGATATGTTAAACAAATCGTGAGTTTTATCGAAATAATATACGGATAGTATAACGTAACGTTAGCCAGTTTTTCTCGATCAAGCAAAGCAACTACATAGCTCTTCATTCACTATGAAAGATAACTCTGTAACTGTAAATATACAATTTTATCACACAGCGTCTTAAACATAATTCCTACTTTGTTGTCACATCAAATAAGGACCACACACTTTACGTCTAGCAAAAAGATTAATGTCACTTACTTTGTTTTAAAAATCCGTGCCGAAGGACCAAATAATTTCGAAATGCACTTTTAAAAGGACACAATGTATAATTAAAATTAATTTTAAAATGAAAACAATACAATCACACACGTTCTTTGTTCCATAATGTGTTATCTACGACGAATACTGATTATCATAATTACCGATTTAATGGAAGGATAGGACTGTTACCGATAACGTGGATTCCTATTGAAAAGGAAGTCGATTAGATATTAAATTGATTGTTGTGTTATATTTTCAATATATTGATAGTGATTTGTTTTGAACAATGATATTATCATTGCGTACACTTTTCGGTTATTTATAAGTTTTAAATAATAATATTGGAAATTATAATTATTATAGTCAAATACAAATGAATCTCAAATCATTTGTATTGACAGGCTAGTTGGCGTGGTTGGTTAAGACACCACCTATCATGCCACAGGTCGTGGGTTCGATTCCCATCCAGGACAAACATTTGTATGCATGAACATGTCTGTTTGTCCTGAGTCTGGGTGTAATTATCTATATAAGTATGTATTTACAAAAAAAAAGTAGTATATGTAGTATATCAGTTATCTGGTTTCCATAGTACAAGCTCTGCTTAGTTTGGAATCAGATGACCGTGTGTGAAAATGTCCCAGGATATTATTATTATTATTATTTGTAAAAAAATCAGCTGTTTACATAACAGTGTAACATTTATGTTCGCATAATTCGTCAAATTTTTGTTTCGCGATTTTAGGTTTGGTCCCATAGTCAAAGTTGTTCATAATGATGAGTACAATGACCCCTTAAGAGGTTATGCGTCATTTAAATTACACCTTGTATAACCACCCCGAGATTAGAGCTAAGAACCACTACCACTGTCAAGACTGAAAGTTTTAGGTGACCTTAGTGACCGCAAGGGCTCAGAGCTGACGCTCATTTATTTTGCGTTATAAAGGTTGTATTTTGTTGTAAGTGCATGCAGATTAAGGCAGAGGGTTGGTGTTGGTCACTCTACTGGATTGCAATAACAGTCCTCCAGACCGAATTTCTGGCATGGCAACCAATCTCAGCGGAGACCAGCCTTCGGCGTGGGAGATATTATAGTGCACAAGTGTATGCGCAGAGACAGGTGCACTCTCTCTTCCTTCATTCTCATAGTCCAATGGGACGGCAATCCGACACAACGAGAAAGCAGGCGCAGGGCCATTGGCTTAACGTGCTTTCCGAAGCACGGGGGTATCACACCGCCAAGTTCCAAATTCCGGGCTGTTATTAAGAAATCCCTCATAGAAAACCCCAATAACACGTTGCCCGACTCGGGTTTTGTACCCAGGACCCCACGCTCAGCAGTCTAGTTTGCGACCACGAGACCAACGGAGGAGTCCAAAAAAGTCACTGGATTGTACGGTGTAGCTGTAGCTTTGCTCCAACTTTTAGTATGATGTTTCTTATGTAAATTCTTAAAACACCAGAAATCCGACGTTCGGTACGTAGTGGATTTTTTACCTACTACGTGACCAAAACAATTAGGCGCATGACAGCTTTGAAATTATTGGAACTAGGGAGAGTACACCGGAACGGTGATTGATATTGTACGTATTATCATCACTGCCGAAAGTGAGTATACGACTGCGCGTCACTACGGGAAGCGTGGGGATAGGTGCGGGGTGCGGGCGCCAAAACCGAATTCCTGTCATGCGCCTAATTGTTTTGGTCAAGTAGTACAAGTTTTGTAGAAGAAGTAAAATTTTTTATTTGGATCTAGCCAAATTAAAAATCCTTAGTTCATTATTCTTAACATTATTTACAAATCTAAATACTTGTGACAGACAAAGGACTAAGGCTGCGGTTCCACCAGAGATGTGCGGGTGGCTGAGCGTTGCGAGGATGGGTAACGAAGCTGTGAAACGATGTGAGTTTCCACCAAAAATGTGCTAGGCCGCTGAGCGGTGCGAGGATGTGTATAGCGAGGCTGTGAAAAGTTGCGGTGCGAGGAGGTGTAGCGGGCTCTTTTCAGATGCGAGCGAGCGCGTGAGGTGTGGTAGGAGTGGAGCGCACACATCCCTCGCTTGCTTTCTACGTACAAAAACCTCGCTCCGCTAAGCCGTTTCCACAGGAGCTGCGCTGAGCAAGGCTAGGTAAATGAAACGATTCTATTACTTCTTAACAAACACGTCTCTCGCTACGCATCCTCGCACATCTCTGGTGGAAGCGCAGCCTAAATGTGTTATTTAAAACGTTGCGCGTTGTGTCTATTTAGGATTTCTTATTTATTGTCTGTGCAGTCCATTATATCTATGGTGCAGTCACTAAATACGAATAACACAATACGCATAATTGATTAAGTTCTCCACGCAAAAATAATTAAACGCAGTATAGTGTAAAGGTTAATGAAAATTAGGGCGGCCCGCACCGCAACGCAACGCAATGCCAAAATCCTCTTACATCATTTTCATATATTTTCTATGAAACAACGCACACTACAGTGTGTTGCGCTGTGTCCCGTTGCGGCTGTCGCCAGTCTGACTTAACTATGCTGTAGATATTAATACTTATTGTTTTGATACTGGAAACTTCCTTAAATGAAAGCCCATTAAGGGTAGGTTGGATGTTCCAACATCAATACCATAACTATCAAGTAGTCGCGGAATTCCGAATGCGTAAAACTAACGATCGATTATCTCTTGATTGCGTTAAGGGGATGCGCTAAGGTAGCCCGCGGAATTTAAATTTTCTTATGCTATTGGCAATTAGCAGATCAGGTGGTATGACTAATATCAGGTTGGCGGAAAAATCTTGCACCAAGATATAAGACTTAAAGAATTTATTGATAACTTTGTTATTTACAATAATTAATCAGTAATGTAATCCCCAAATAACTCTATTACTCTGGCCCATTTAGTTGGTAGATTGTTGATGCCCTGCGCCCAGAATTCCGGAGGCTGTGCAGAAAAGAAATTGTCCACTGCCATTTAGAGGTCTTCGTAGTTTTGAAATTTTTTGTCACGCAAATAAAGCTTTAGTGATCGGAACAAGTGATAGTCGGATGGCGCGAGATCCGGTGAGTACGGTGGGTGGGAAACCGGGTGCCATCCAAGCTCTACGACTTTTTGTCGAGTCTCCGCAGCGACATGGAGTTGTAAGTGAACATTTACACGTCTCGGTCGTTTTTCTCTTATTGCGTCAGCCAGTTTCTGAAGCTGTTCAGTATAAAGTCGTAATCGTCCTTCTCGTATCGTCGAAGGTTTGCTCGCTTTGCAATCGGCTTTGCTGATGATAGCGGTAGCCACACTCACGTTGTGTCCCTGACGCCACTCGTAAAAGATGGTCGTTCGAAGTTGATGTTCACTAATCATTTTCACAAACTAACCAAATCCTCACTAGCGCGCCTTTATATACCCTTGATGTGATAACTTCGAGAACCTTCTACAATATTCTTACGTATCCTAGATCAATATTATATATTCCGGAAAATTCTAGTAATTTACAATTTCTTGTGCAATATTTTTCCGCCAACCTGATAAATGCGAAAGTGCGTTTGTTTGTTTGTTTGTTACGCTTTCACGATAAAACAACTGAACGGATTTTGATGAAATTTGGCAAATGGGTAGACCATGACCTGGATTAGAACAAAGGATACTTTTAATCCTGATAGTACGTTCCCATAGGATAATTTCCGACCTATAATCAAAAAGAAATACATATAATCATTAAAATCATCTATACAATTCTCTCTATATAATAACTCACAGACCTTATCCATCGCTTTCCATCAGGCGTGATCGAGGTCAAGAGCAGGAACCGACAGCAATAAAAAAAAAAAGGTTAGAATTGGCCTCAAATGTCATGATTTCATTAAATAGACATTCATTGGGGTAATTTGAACTTATTGGTGAGTTTAATTATTATAACGTATGTACCTACTAGTTACGGTTGCTTTTGATGAACATACAAACTAATACAGTCATGAGTGAGTGGTGGTTTAGTAAAGACAAAGTTTACGAACTAACCCCGGCAAGCGTAGCTTAAGGCGAAAGCTTCAGGTAGCCCGCGTAATTCGAATTTTCGTACGTTTTTTACAATTTGCAAGTCAGTATTAGGCCGCGAATCACATTTTGATCAACATACAAATGTTGATCAAAATGTGATTCGCGGCCGTAACAAGTACAAATACAGAATTATAATCATTACAGTCATCAAAGAAATCTTGACATTTGAGGATTATGCTTTAAGAGATTATACTTTAAGAGTGGTAATACTGATTTTATCTACACCCATGCTATAAATCCTCTATAAAAGTTTCTGAAACAGTTAGCTTATTGCCAACATGATAACAACCAGTGTCATAGTAACCATAATATCATCCAAACAAGTGTTATAATGTTGTACTAAATTTCATTATGCAACTCCCACAGAGTATTCTTTTATATAAAGGGTGACTGGTAATTGGTGACCGATACTTAAACACTTGATTGTACTCATGATAACAAACAACTTTTACTATGGGACCAAACCTGAAATCCCGAAAAAAATCAGCTGTGCCTTAGAAAAAAAAATACTTTATTAAATGCAATGGACGAGTGCGGTGTGGGGGAACCACTTAATAACTGGTTTCGAGCATCGAGGTTACATGAGTTTACGTTCATTCACAAAAACTATGTTAACTGTACCTAATTGTAAACCAATTGTGCGCGAGAAATGTGTAACATATCTCGGAGTAAAAGTTGACGAGAACTTTTCGTGCTCAAACCACATTGAGTACTTATGTAACAAACTTAGAATATTATTAGGTAAATTCTACCATTTAAGATTTAAAGTGCCAAGTATATTACCCTTAAGTGCCGTTATCTATATTAAGTTACGGCCGCTAATTAGTTGACCCAATATTAAGTTACGCCCTCGACTGCTATGGACTCACATTCAAAAGTTACATAGAAAAATTAGAAGCACAACAAATTAGATTTTTAAAACTATGAGTAAGTAAGAAAACTAAAAACAAATGTAAAGATGATTATAATAAGTTATTTAAAATTTGCAAAATTCTTCCTATCAGATTAAAACATAAATATCTACTTCTGGTAAACAGTCATGGCAGCTGGGAGCGTTTCTCGCTAGTTACCCATAACTAGATAACTAGGATGGTATCAGCAGGTAAGTTTGTGGTACCCAGAATAAGTAATTATTTTGGCGACCGAGCGCTTGATAAAAGAGTAGGTACCATATCTTCTCAACCAATTACCTGCTGATATAAGAAGTCAGAAAATAAAAGGTAAATTTGCCAAATTACTTAAGCAGTTCTTATTCGAGAGTTTGTAGACGATATTTTAGGAAAGTCGTCTACAAACGGCTGTACGAGTAAGGGAAAACCAAAGAAACGATGGATAGACTGTGTGAAAGATGATAATGGCGAGAAAGGGAGCGACTACCGAGATGACGACTAATCGGACTAATAGAGAAATATGGAAGAAAAAGACATGTTGCGCCGACCTCCAATAAATTGGGACAAGGGCAGGAGAATGATGATAACTTGGTTACTATTTGAAATGAAACAGTTCATAAGAAAATGTTTTTCTTGTTTATTGACTTATCAATTTCTTGAAGAACAGTATTCATACATATAGAACAAATATACAATGAATTTTTCAAGTGGGCGTGGATGGCCAAATTCGAATTTATGAGGAATAGCGAAAAGTACTCAAAGGAGTCTCGAGCTCGATTTTGATGAAAACTAAAACTGCGTCATTAAAAAAAGAAAAATAAAAAAAGTATTTTGTTAAAAATGAGCTATTTAGATTAGTTTGCCTTATGTCATTACTTCCCAGAATTCGATCCTTATAAGCGACACTATCGAATGATGTAATAATACAGTGTGTTTTCTTTTTCAAAAACAACGGGTACGATTCCTGGCTAAATTATTGATTGTTCAAAAATCCAATGATGTAGTTTTAGTTTTCATCAAATTCGAGCCCGCGACTCCTTTGAGTACTTTTCGCTATTCCTCATAGTTTCAAATTTAGCCATCCACGCCCACTTGAAAAATTACCCTGTATACTATGACGTCACAGACTACTATCAAACCACATATTTTGCTTTCAATGCACGTCGCGTTGTCATTGTGTAGAATGTAATATGACGCATGGTACTATTTGTATGAGACATCGTGAAAGGGAGCAACGGACGTCCGACGCCTTTTTGCGCTAGTAGTGTGGGGTTAGGGGTGCGGGGGTGGCCTGTTTCTTTGCAAAAGATTCTTTGGTTAATTTTTCAATGTAACATGCGAAAAAAAAACGGAAAAACCACAATTTGTTTTTTTCGGCATTTTCAACGCTACTCTTAATACAAGTTATTCGCAAAGAGTGCATTAAGAATGTTCGATATAAAAAGCGGTGGCCGCCAAACGACGTCATTGAAACGTTATTTATGAAAGTAAGTTGGTGTGTTTTCCTAGAGACTGTGTTTTGACTCTGTCAAAACCGGCTGCCATAAAAATTACGGCCATGGTCGCTGGCCATTTTGTGGCAGCCACCTCTTGTAGGAAACTGAA
Source organism: Dicycla oo (assembly GCA_948252095.1). Lineage (NCBI taxonomy): Eukaryota > Metazoa > Arthropoda > Insecta > Lepidoptera > Noctuidae > Dicycla > Dicycla oo. The sequence goes on along the minus strand of OX411726.1, from coordinate 20,042,309 downwards.
GCTTTAGCATAATCGTCCTATAACGTTCCCACTGGTGGGGTACAGGCCTCCACTCTGACAGACAGAGTGGGCCGTAATCCACCACGCGGTCCCATTGCGGGTTTGGTAGATGTCAAATGTTTTCGAATTTTTGGTCTAGGACATGCTGATGTTTTCCTTCACCGCTTTGAGAGCAGTGGTGATGAAAATAAATTTGTTGATTATTAGTTAATTTACTTATTTACTTACTTATTTACTCCGGAAAATTTCTAGTATTAGTTTACCAGCTTTCATATCCTCGGTCCACGGCACTGAGGAATTAATCAGGAAAATGCTAGCCTCCACACTGGTCAATTTTGATGTGCCTTGTTTTACCGAGGCTAGTGATGCCTGGAGACTCGCTTGCCCGAATTCTGACCTACCCGACAATCCATCTTCCCAGAGACGGTGGGATGAGCCGCTCTGCAGAGTAGTACAGAACAATTTACTTGACACGTCTGCTACTACTGCGGAGCGTGCGCGCCTTCTGGCTGTGGGTAAGTGGGAATCGGGTTCGTGGCTCCATGCACTACCATCGTCGAACATAGGCACTTTGTTCGCCGACACTACTTTCCGCTTCGCCGCTTCCCTGTGACTAGGAGCTCCCTGTTGTTCTCCTCATCGCTGTCACTGTGGTGAAGTTGTCAACAGCCTCGGACACCACGGCCTGTCTTGCAGTCGGAGTGCGGGTCGCTTAGCGCGGCACGCAAACATTAATGACATCATCCGACGTGCCCTTGTCACCGTCGGCGTTCCAGCTGTATTAGAACCCAATGTCTTGGCACGCGACGATGGCAAGAGACCGGACGGCAGGTCCTTATTTCCATGAAAGGTGGGTAGGCCTTTAGTGTGGGACGCAACGTGTGTCGATACTCTTGCGCCTTCTCATCTTCCTGGCACAGCGTGCTGTGCTGGTGCTGCTGCTGCGGCTGCGGAAAACCTTAAGCGGCGGTAGTATAATAACCTTATCGGTAACTATACCTATATTTTCGAGCCGTTTGGGGTTGAAACCCTCGGGCCGTGGGGTCCGTGTGCTCATGGTTTGTTCAAGGAAATCTCCAAAAGGCTGGTTGAGACTTCCCGTGACCCAAGGGCAGGCTTTTACCTTGGCCAGAGGCTAAGCATTGTCATAAAACGTGGCAATGCCGCCAGTCTCGTGGGTACATTACCAGACGACAGTGATGCGGATGAGTTTTTCAATGCCATATTTATGTTTTTTTTTAAATAGTTTTAGTTGGTTAGGATATTATTTTTGTAACTTTATTTTAGTGTTAGATTGTTTGTTAGAGAGTTTCTTAGTGTAATAAATAAAGTCTTCAGATTATTATTGTTGGTAGAGCGTAATTTACTTATTTACATAAATCAATCTTTAATCGATTCTGTAATAATCGATATATCGTAGGTACTTATTTTTAAGTAAAAATAAAAACCGAAGATTCCCCTACTAACTACCATCTTTATTACTTCACTTGTTGTTTGCGCTTTAGTAAAAACCTTCCTAGTGACTTTTAATTGGCTAATAACTATCTATACAATTTCAAAAAGCTATAACTCGTTTTATTAAAGTGTTAGAACCTAGATTTCTTACAAAATTACACAAAGTAAAGCGCCTGTCTGGGTTTGATTCGAACCTACAACTTGTAAGGCGTTGCTACTGAGCCACCACTGCTCCATCTCCTGCTTGTTATTGAGGATAGTGGAAATGTTAGTTATTTCCTATTTCCATCTTAAATTTTCTTTTTTGATCACTATATCTTTGTGAGCTTCGAGACAGTTGAATCTTTCCGCTAGAAATCGCTAAAGTTCAATAAGTCAGTGTTTTCCTGACTGGCCTCCATTTAAATCAGAATGTTGGGCCACAAAAGGAATCAATGAAAGGCAACTGCATGCAGCTGAGATGAGAATGCTAAGAGGGATGTGTGGTGTTACGCGAATGGATATAATTACAAATAAGTATACATATAGGGTGACTGGACCGATACTTAAGCAATTGATTGTACTCATTATGACAAACAACTTTTACTACGGGACCAAAACTGCAAGCGCAAAAAAAAAATCAGCTGTTTCCTACATTTATGTTCGCATAACTCGTCAAAATTTAAGAAACAGCCGATTTTTTTTTCAAATCTAGGTTTGGTCCCAATTACCAGTCACCCTATTAAGAGGAAGTCTGAAAGAGACACCAGCGACTGAAAAGTTGTGTGGCGATCGGGTGTCATGGTATGACCATGTGATGCGGAGGAATGAGGAAAATATCATCAGGAAAGTTTCGAGTATGAATGTGGATGGCTATACGAGTAGAGGAAGTCCTAAACAATGATGGATGGACTGTGTGAAAGATGATATGGCTAGAAAGGGAGTGAATAGCGAAATGACGACTAATAGAGAAGTATGGAAAAAAAAACAATTGGGCCGACCCAAAATAAATTGGAATAAGGGCAGATAAAGTTGGGGCTATATTATTGTGGTGATAGCGGTTAATTCTTTTTAACGGGCTTTTATTTAACTTCCAACAGTTCGTATGTATGTAGTAAGTTATCCTTTTCTAAATTTGCAAGTTAAATTTGACCGGCTTCCCGGTGGTCGATTGAGCTGAAATTTGGCATACTTATGTAAAATCGGTGACAACGACAATGGACGACAAACGACGCAACCCTATCGAGTTTGCGCTCGTTTGATTCGAATTAACCGGTTATCTCTTGACACTAGTCTAGGTCATAGGTGACAGAGACAAAGTCGACGATGGAGTGAGCTTACCCAGAAGAAGCCTGTTTACTCTAACTTTGAAGAGATTAGAGTTGTATGCAAACAGAGACGCAGGTAGTGAGTTCCACTCTTTTGCTGTGCGCATTATAAAAGATATTTGGAAACGCTTAGTGCGAATTGGTGGAATATCAATCAGGTAGGGATGGTAACTGGCAGTGCGTCTAGATGTCCGATGGTAGAATGGGGCCGGCGGAATCAGATCGTGGAGTTCTTGGGCACACTCACCGAAGTACAATCTGTAGAAGACCGACAAGCGGGAACCTTGCGGCGATGAGCCAAGCTGTGAAGCTGTGATGCTTGCTGCTTGCATGACTGTGCAATCAGTATTTTTGGTTACGATTGGGATTTTTTTTATATAAAACAGGAAGATTTTTTGGAAGCGGCCACCGAGCGCCAGATTCCCTCTATTGTTGGTGAATAATTTGGGTTAGGTTAGGTTAGAACTGTGACCAGCGAAAGAAAATATTTTTATTCGAAATTCATTTTTTTTCGGAGTTCTAAGTAATCAGAATTCATATTTTTGATGTTTCGAATTATCATTAAGTCGGAAATTTTGTTATTCGATCTATTATCTATCTAAGAAGGAACTAAAATCTTTATCGTCATTTAAAGAAATAAAATATGGTGTCCCACAGGGAAGCGTCCTCGGACCTTTACTTTTCCTATTATATATTAATGACCTGCCACGTCATATATCTAATACCATGGTTTTATTTGCAGACGACAGTACTTCAATTGTTTCATGTATCAATAAAGACTCATACGTAAATGACATCAATAACTCAATCAGCTGTTTAATAAAATGGCTTAACAATAATAACTTAGTTATAAATCTGCAAAAAACTAAAACTATGCATTTTCACCAACGAATATCTACAGGTGACATGGATATCAACTTCAATAGCCAAACTATAGATAAAGTGAATAGCACAAAATTTTTAGGTATCTTAATTGATAGCCAGTTAACATGGAAGCCGCAAGCAGAAGATATATGTAAACGTTTAAGCACAGCCGCGTTTATGTTATACAACCTATCCAAAAAAGTAAATCTGCCAACAACATTAGTGGCCTACCATGGTCTCGTAATTTCTATCTTAAGGTTTGGTGTAATATTTTGGGGTTTCTGTAGTGAACGAGAAAGCATTTTTAAAACTCAAAAGCGCTGTTTGAGAGCTATATTTGGCCTCAAAGTTACTGACAGTTGTGTACCCATATTTAAGTCTCAGAAATTATTAACTTTCCCATGCCTCTATATCCTCGAATTAGCAATATTTGTTATAACAAATCGTAATTTATTTGCAACATTAACAGAAACTAGAAAACGAAGTACATCATTAAGATCACAATATCAGAACCTACTATGCACAGGCACATTTAAAACTAGCTTATTAAAAAAAAGTGTGATCTGTATGGCTCCTGTTATCTTTAATAAAATTCCTGAACACATGAAAACCTTGCCATTGATGAAATTTAAAAAATGTTTTACAGAATTACTTGTAGACAAATGTTATTATTCTGTTCAGGATTTCCTAAATGATACATTATAACTACTTATTTGCCTTATTCAACTTAGTTGTATAATAAGTATTGTATTTGCATGCCAACAAGGCAGAATGCACACGGTTCTTTATTATGTTATTTTCGATCCTATTTGTATGTACCTGCATTCTTAGCAAATAAAGTCCTATTCTATTTTATTCTATTCTATTCTATTCTATTCAAACTCGGTACTTTGAGAATAGTAATTATAAACGTTAGGAAAATTTAAACTTCGGAATTATAAAAATAGGATGAATGATAAATTGGAGTTGTTATATTAGGTATTTTGAACCATTCGGAATTTGAAAATCGGTATTTTGAAATTGAGGTTAGTGACCGACGGAATATAGTTTTTTCTATTTATGTAGTGTACCCCGATAAAAAAGAAAATACAGCAACAATTTAAAATTTATGACAAAACACAGCCTTCGGTAACATAATATTTAGGTAGGTAACACATTTTTGATGGGCGCATACAAAGAGGTCTTCAACATCCTAAACCCCACTTTTTATCCTACAGGAGATGAGTATGTAATATTAAGTGGTTAGTAACGAGAACAGAATAATAAGGACCTCAGTGACATATGGGAAGTGATTAATAACCTAGATTCGATTTAGTTGCGAAAATAATGTCTTAAAACCCAAGTACGGACGTGTAATGTAAATTAATGAATTTTGAACATGGGGTCAATTTTCGGGGGTAAATAAGAAAATTAAAAAAATATATATTTGCAAAATGTACCGTGCGATATATAAAATGAAAGGGCTTACCGTGAGGGTCTCAAATATTTTTTTTTATATAATTTTTAAATAAACTGTTTTTAAGTTATTTAAGAAAATAGACGAAAATTGACCATTTCCCCCTTTATCTCCGAAACTACTGACCTTAAAATTTTGAAAAAAAAAATACAGAAAATAATTATACAGCTATGGGTTACAGGAAAACATATAAGAAGTCCATGGTCTTAAAATAACATGGTAAATCTATCAATATTCTGTGTACAAACTTACATTTGTCTATAGTTAAACGAAAAGAATCCAACCCACATTAAGTTTAATGTGGGTTGGATCTTTTTCGTTTAACTATGGACATTTTTAGTTGGAATGTATGGGAGAACATGTTTTTCAACTACAATGTTAACTTTGTTCTTGGAATAAATTCATCCCAACTACGGAACCCTTCATTGTGCGTGGTCCGACACGCACTTGACCTGTTTTTTTTTTCCACCAGACGCTTTAAAGCTCGCAAAAAATGATGTGATCTTAGTTATAGTTTCAGTCTTAATTTTTATATAATGATACTCGAGGAACTATTTCAATACTAATTGTAAGCAGCCAGACCAATAGTAGCTGCCAAACTTACCCCAGACACAATTAAAGGTATGAGAGCGACCGTGATAGTTAGATGGTTTGTGTCTGGGGAATGTTTGACCGCTATTATTGGTCTAGCTGCTTATGTAACTATAAGTATCTTATTTTATCTGGTAATAGAATACCTTTATAACAGTGAAATTATTTTGATAAATGGATCGGTATTTAGGAAAACATCATGAAGAAACCGGCCATGTTCTAGAACCATAAATTCGAAGACATGACGTGACATCTACCAACCCGCACTGGGTCCGCGTGGTGGATTACGGCTCACTCCATCTCACAGAGAGGAGGCCTGTGTCCCAGCAATGCGAACATTATAGGCTGATTATGTATTTATGGATCAGTATTTCCAGAGATTTTTTTTACAAACTTACAAACAACTTTATCTCATTAGTTTAGATCTCATTAGTTAAATGATTTAAAAATACATAATGAAACAAGAATAACACCTAACCCTAATATAATATATATACAGGAAAATTAACTAGGTATTACTAAAATCATTTTACTTTTAGGAACAACCTGTATCATTTCAAAACCATTCCTCCAGCACTTTTGTTTTAAACGGACGGTCAAATTGGTCACCCATGTTTGCTTGTTAGTAGTATGAGATAACTGTTACTAATTTTTTTAGTAGTATGGTATTAGATAACTGTTACTAATTTTTTTAGTAGTATAGTATTAGATAACTGTTACAATTTTTTTTAGTAGTATGGTATTAGATAACTGTTACTATTTCGCTTACACCCTCATTGCAATTTATTTGTTAACTAAGTCTTCTTAAGTTGTTTAAATTATGTAGTCGATGATTTTGGTGCTCGGTAAAACTCTAATGAGTTTATGTTGGTACCATCTTATGTGTGTGAGCTATTGAACGAATAAATAAAGAACGGGTGATGCTTGTGGTGACTGGTCGCCTTCCTGACTTTGGTTTTGTTTTATTACGAGTATTAGTAATGTAGGAGGAGTGGAGAAGCCCGTGGCTAAGTAATAACAGCCGCACGGGTCGATCCATCAGATTAAGCTACGCTTGCCGGGGTTGGTTCGTGGATGGGTGACCATCTTTACATACCGAGACTCCTCCGTGCCTCGGAAAGCACGTTAAGTCATTGGTCCTGGCTGTCATTCGTGGATCTTTGACAGTCGTTACGGGTCGTCAGAAGCCCGAAAGTCTTACCAAGGGGTATCGTATTACCCAATATCATGGTTGTGGAGGTCAGATAGGCAGTCACTCCTCGTAAAATACTGGTATTCAGCTGCATCTGGTTAGACTGGAAGCCGACCCCAACATAGTTGGGAAAAGGTTAGGCAGGTGATTATTTATTTTTCTCCTCTATTTGTTGTTTATTCCATTGTATTGTGAATATTCCAGTAAGCGCGACAGTTTCAAGACAAGCAAGTATTGTGTTTTGATGTGAATGATATTTGAAACAGGCTTTGCATAAACGAATGTGAACTAAACGGTACTGTCTGAACAACAATCTCTCTCTATGGACTTAGCCCGTTTGTACTGTAAGTGTTTACGAAATCAACAAAGTTTATTAGAAGTGGAAATAACTTAACCCTTTAGAGTTCAGGCTGGCAAATGAGAGGTCGTGAGTTCGAACCGTGCAGGTTGTACTGTTGACGTAAACCCACTTCTGTTTTACATAAACTTTAGCGATACTCGAACAATGCACAAAATCCGCAGGCTTATTACGTATCTTGCAGAAGCCTAGCGATAGCAAAATTGCTTGTTAATTGCGCAATAATTGCTTTTCAATCGGTATTATGTATCAGCGATACGTCATACTGATTTGCGATTGAAAAGCAATTATTGCGCAATTGACAAGTGACTTGCTATCTCTAGGCTTCTGCAAGATACGTCATAAGCCTGCAGTTTGCATTTTTTGCAGTATTTCAAACAGTTTTCTGGACGTTACTTACTACTACAGGTTAGTCAAATATAATATATACTATATATGCAGGAGTCACCAAATGGCGGACCGCGGTCCGGATCCAGACCGCCGACCTATTTTGTGCGGACCTTAAGTAACAAAATAATTTATAAGTAAAACTTAATCTAAAATTTTTTAGTAATTTAATTTAGCCCGCGCTTTGTCTTATCTGCCGTCGACACTTGCACCAACTTTACTCCAGACTTCAGACAGATGAGAAAATATATAAATTTTCAAATTAATTACTTACTTTGCTATTTTTGTTCATTACATAACATTTGTTTATTACTTAATAAAAAAAAAATCTTGATTGCTGCGCCAGTAATCGTCTCGTATGCCAGGAGCCGGACCGCGACAGCCATATTATTTTTAAAAACGGACCCCTAACGAAACTAATTGGTGATCCCCGATATATAGTAGCGAAGTATATGACAAGCGAAATTTATCAGATACTATCCAGACTTAGCAATTTCATTCATTTAACATCTGCCAAGTCTCCACCTTTTTGATTCTTAATAAAGCAATGTCTTTTTATCGTGGTTTTCTAAAATCTCTTCTAAATTCTATCTGTAGAAAACACTTTTTCTACAGATAAACATTTAAAAAAACATTTTCCCTAAAAATAGTCGGTTGGCCATTCAAGCACTAGGGTGACGAAATATTCAGCTTTTCGTCTTCAAGATTGACCACGACACGTCCCTTTAATAGAAATAAAGTCAGGACGTGTCGCGAGAAACTCTGTGATCAAAATCGTATTAATTTCGAATTACTGAAGGTACTGCGGAGGTCATGGTCTCGTAGTCATGCATAAGAAATTGGCCGTATTTTGACTAAATGAAATAACTGCAAAATTTGGCACCATATCAGAATGGTGGCTAAAAAAAACTTGTATAATATATCCGAGCTGGCCATCAGAATATAATTTCAGTAGCACTGAATTTCAGTTAGAAATGAACATCATCCAGTCGCTGAAGCATTAAACAAAAACCTTTTCAAACTTCACACTGAAAATATAACAATGTTGACAGCATGATGTGAACAGCTCCCCAGCCATTTCAAAGGCATCAATTCAGGCTCTATTTTAAATGTTAATCCTTGACTTAGCTGGATAAAAAAAAAAAAACTAAAATGCTTTTCATTCAGTTACTAAAGTATTAACAATCAAAGTAATGTTTACATGACGTAAAATATTCAGGCATAGTTAGTCTAAAAGACTAAAAGCGAGCAAACCTCTGTTCTATGTGACAAGGGATAGTAATTAATTGCTATTGTAATTGATTAACTGTATGCTGAAGAAAACTTCTGAATAAATTTAAATATAATTAACAAACTTTTACCCGCGGTTTAACTCCTGTGGTCTATGGTACAGGAATCGTATTTTTTTTTCTAAACTATCTCTAATACAATTATGCAAAAAAAAAAAATCGAAATTGCAGAAAACAAGGACAATCCGACCAACACGCTATCACAATTATAAATATAATATTAAGTTAGATTTGATACAATCCTTTACACAAACAAAACATTCTAATCGTATAATAACCGAAAAGAAACCGGTTTTATCAATCAGTGACTGTTGAGCTACGAGATTCATTCATAATGTCTGTTATATCCGCGGTCTACGTCACACCGTGCTACGACGCTACGGCGGATTCACGTCTCGTAGCGCTTCGAGCTTTCGTAGACTCCCGCCGCGTCGAAATAAAGTTTCGTTCGGATGTTGCTAGTGAATAAAAATTGTAATATAGGATTAATTAATTAATTAATATTGTGTGTGTGTATTGTTGTGGTGTGTTGTGCTTAGTTAAAATAAAAATATATAAAAAAAAGTGTTTAAATTAAGTAAATGGTGTGTTTAATTGTAATTACTTCCAGCAGTTTTTCGTAAATAATAAATACATTTTAAAAATAATATACAGGTAAAATAAAATAATTAAAGTGTAATAACAATAACATAGGTTTCCTTTTTTATGTAGGTATCAAGTGAAGTGTGTTAGTAATTAAAATATTTTTTTCCTGATTCCTAAATTAATATTAACCAAGTGTGAATCAGGCAAAAGTTATATTATTATTATTAAAACAGATAGAAGTGTTAGTAATGTGAATACAAAAAAGTGTATGTGAAAAATGTGTGTTTCCAAACATTAGCAACACCAACCAAACAAACAAAAATGACATACAATCCAAAAACAAAATGTTTCAAGACACTCCACCAGATGTAGAAATCGATCGCGACCAACAATTCTGGGATTATTTCAACATGGAGGGTACTTCGATAGTAAATGTGACAGAAGTGGCCGATACCACGATACCTGCGGCGGAGCAGGGGTTCGTTGTGGGGGTATACAGTGCACTATTGGTCGCTGGGGCAGTCGGCAATGTGGGCGTGTTCGCATCGCTCATGCGCTCGCGCCGGCGAAAATCTCGCGTCAATCTACTGATGACGCATCTAGTTGTTGCTGATATGATTGTGCTGTTCATTGTTATACCGTTGGAGGTGAGTGCTTTGTTTTTTTTTTATTACACAGCGTGCCGCTTTAATGGCGCCTACACTCGAGCCACGATTTTCAATTACAAAAACTAAACGTTCCAAACGCGTGCAGTTGACGACATGATTGATGGATGACATACATCTTACGCGTTTCTTTGACACGCAATCTCAGTTTGACCGATGCATTCACGGCACTTTCCACTAGCAATATAAATCATTTGCTGGTAATATAGAAATATAGATATGATGAATCACACACGACAATCACATCAATCACTCTTTAATATGTATTCTACTTTGAGCTATTGTGTTATTCTGTAAAGTTTACTCGGACCTCATTCAAGACACGGCACAGATTTCGAAAGCGTACTCATTTGGTTTTATTAAAGTAAATCAACGCGAATTTAATAATATAATAATAATAATAATAACGAATAACTACCGGAAGTATATAATGAAAGACGGGACGATCGACATATGTTGGGCATGCCATTGTCCCGGTGAGTCTGTCAGACATATTACTTCTGGGTGTTCTCGTTTAGCTAACGGCGAGTATTTGCACAGGCATAAGTGGCCAGGATTATCCATCAGCAACTTGCTCTGAAATACAGCCTTGTGGACTCTGAGGTACCGTATTACAGGTATGTGCCCGACCCAGTTCTCGAGAATGACCATGTCACGTTATACTGGGATCGATCTATTACCACTGACAGGACTATTTTAGCCAATAAGCCTGATATAGTGGTAATAGATCGATCAGTGCGCCGCACAATGATAATCGATGTCACTATCCCGCATGACGAGAACCTCGTGAAAGCTGAGAAGGAGAAACAATTGAAGTATCTCGACTTAGCCCACGAGGTTGTCGCTATGTGGAATGTGGACTCGGCAATCATTGTGCCGATAGTCGTTACGGTCAATGGCCTTATCGCTAAGAGCCTCGACCAACATCTCAAGAGGCAGTCCTCCTTGATACGGCGCGTATTGTGAGGAGGTTCCTGTCTCTGGGGTCCTAACCACCGGTAGCTTGGACCCTGTTCCCCATGCCGGTGGATTTCTATTTTTTATATTTTTAAATGTTTTTTTTTTAAATTCTAATATTTAAAAATATAACTTATATGTAAAAAAATTGAATAAAGAAGATAATAATAATATCCTGGGACATTTCCCACACGGTCATCTGATCACAAACTAAGCAGAGCTTGTACTATGGAAACCAGATAACTAATATACTACATACGCTACTTTTTTTTGTAAATACATACTTATATAGATAATTACAACACCCAGACTCAGAACAAACAGACATGTTCATGCACACAAATGTTTGTCCTCGATGGGAATCGAACCTACGACCTGCGGCATGATACGAGTAGGTGGTATCTTAACCAACCACGCCAACTGGCCTGTCTAAATTTATAACAGCCCTTTGAATTATTTTGAAGTGATGTTTAGGGAATAACACTTGGGGTTTGAGATGTCTTTATTTCCCATAAGAAATTTCACTTACATGAGAAATATTTAACTAATTTAAAAAACATTAACGATTTTTCGAATCTTTGCTCAACTTCACCTTCACTAACACCTTCGTCTTTTTCGGACGCTAACTGGTTGCCCACACCAGCAGGGAAGCCATATTATGAAAACGTAGAAATGTAGAGACTATCTTACTTTTCTTTGAAGTTTAGATTTCAAGCTCAGACTGCATGGAGTATTGCAGTCACCTTTGGGATGGATCAGCTAAGTACCAACTAGCCGCGCTTGACTCGGTGGAACGCAGAGCTAAGAGGCTCATTGGCGATGTAAAACTGGTGGATGCCAAGCTTCATAGCTTGGCTCATCGCCGCAAGGTTGCCTGCTTGTCGGTCTTCTACAGATTGTACTTCGGAGAGTGTGCCCGAGAACTCCACGACCTCATTCCACCGGCCCCCTTCTACCACCGGACATCTAGACGCACTGCCAGTTACCATCCCTACCTGGTTGCTATTCCACCAATTCGCACTAAGCGCTTCCAAATGTCTTTTATAATGCGCACAGCAAAAGAGTGGAACTCACTACCTGCGTCTGTGTTTCCGAACGTATACAACCCTAATCTCTTCAAAGTGAGAGTGAACAGGCTTCTTCTGGGTAAGCTCACTCCATCGTCGACTTTGTCTCTGTCACCTCTGACCTAGACTAGAGTCAAGAGCAAACCCATCACAAATAAAAAAAAAAAAAAAAAGACTCGGAATGCAAGATTAAAAATCATCTCAGGAATCTGAACATAATTTTTAAGAATGAAGAGTAATAAACATTCTAGGGTTTATAGGGTACAACAGTAATAAAATAACGGAAGGTTCATAAAGAAAATTAACCCTTGCAAAATATTTTCGCGCAAATAATTGTAAACTTTGTTCGCCTTTCTAACTCCATGAAAAAGGAATTTTTCTTAGAGGGATAGACTTTTGAAAAACCTTTGGAGCATCGTCCCTCAAGCTAACCTTGGCATGTTTTCTAAAGCAGTTTAATCAAGACCAGGTCGAATTATTTTCATTCCACGGCTAGATTGCTTGTTAACATATTGACCATAAAAGAGATTTTGAAGAGATTGTACTTCGGAGAGTGTGCCCGAGAACTCCACGACCTCATTCCACCGGCCCCCTTCTACCACCGGACATCTAGACGCACTGCCAGTTACCATCCCTACCTGGTTGCTATTCCACCAATTCGCACTAAGCGCTTCCAAATGTCTTTTATAATGCGCACAGCAAAAGAGTGGAACTCACTACCTGCGTCTGTGTTTCCGAACGTATACAGCCCTAATCTCTTCAAAGTGAGAGTGAACAGGCTTCTTCTGGGTAAGCTCACTCCATCGTCGACTTTGTCTCTGTCACCTCTGACCTAGACTAGAGTCAAGAGCAAACCCATCACAAATAAAAAAAAAAAAAAAAAAAAAAAAAATTGGAAATAGAACTTGCATCAAACAGCTTGTGTGGTTACATCACTATCAATGATATGACCGCCGTTATACCCTTTTTTTTTCATAGACAAATGCTCATGCATACTGCACTACCACGGGGAGATAGTGCAGTTATATGGGACTCCAATCCATTAAGCCTCCACGGTGTCCTCCTCTGCCGCTTATAGCGGGAGCACGGGCACGCGTTAGCACTCACCGCGAACCCGCCGCGGCTGTCCGCCAACGGACTCTCCTCTGGAGCGCACCCCCCATCACCGGCGCACCAAAAAACATTTCACCACGCTGACATCGAAAGGTACCACCACATTTGACCACCCCATTGACCGAACCAGCCGGTATTACGGTGCGCCGATCTCCGTACCTTCCGCGGCCTTGACGGGGTCGCCACTGTCTGATGGCGGACGCGGGGGCGGGGAGGAGTGTCGGTATGGCGTTGGCCGCTCTCCCTGTCCTCTGCGGCCGAAAAGTGTTAAATTGTGATCCTTAAGGATTACAATAAAACTTAACAATATAAAACTACTGTTGGTATAATACCTATAGCCTTGACGTGCTTATTTTCTGCATTTTCATTCTAAAATAAAAGAAGTAACCAAACAAACGATGAGGGCGCCACTGCGTGCTCGGTAGCCTCTTAAAAGCGGCGTTTAATGGGGCATGGTGTTATGGGTAATTTATCTTTATTCGGTTCGGTTCGGCTCGGTTTTTGAATCTTCTACTAAATTGTACTTAACAATCTTCTACTTACTAAAAATCTTAAAAAGAGTTCCTTACAATTATCAATATTATATCTCCTTACAATATAAATACTAGTAACAAACACAAATTTGTTGTACCTCCAACAAGGCTTCAGAAAATAGGTGGCTCATTCAGGTGTAAATGTATACGCTTTTATAATAAACTTCCAAGCCACGTTCAAGATCTAAACCTTAATAAATTCAAATCATTCATTAAACACAAGTTGTGTCAGAAAGCTTTTTATACCGTTAAAGATTATATTGAGGACAAAAAGGCTTGGGATTGAGCTGCTCCAAATTTTCTTTTTCTCTTTTTTATTTTTGCATGTTGACATGAATATTTACTTTGTATTATTTGTTGTATATTATTTTAATTATTGTGAATGTGAAGACTATGTAGGCCATTGGTTTTTTGTTTGTTTTATTTTTTCTATCTGTTATTTTTAATCATGGTCTGGCAGTTCGAGTAATTTATGCGGCCTACCCAAATGTCCTTTCTTTGGTATTGATCGTGGAATCGTTGAGCTCTTTAAGTTATGAGTTGAGCTGCGCGATTACTGACAAATGCGTGCACTAACTGGACAGGTCCTCTCAATCTGTGTGGTTCTTTCCTCAAAAGACCATTTCAGACACCAATCTACATGGTCTTCACATGAACTGACCAAGATTATGTCTGGACTTTATAAGAGACTGTGACCTCTGAGTTTGTTTCGGCCTTTCTTGTCAGAGTAGTCAGATAGGAAACACCGACATCATCTAGTTTAAAAAAAAAACATGATTGACTTGTAAAAGTTTTGTACAAACCTACTTACAGAAATACAATCATTTATTATAGCGAAAGTGAAGGAAGGATTTTTGAAAATTTACCTCGAAAGTTTTTATAGAAGTTCTTCTTTTTTGGTGATGGGAAATCGCATCGGGTACACGGCTCGTATAAGTATAAAGTTGCAAACATAACATCACGCCTGCTCTCTTCGAGAGATATTACTCATATATTTCGCGAATAACGTTTTAGTTTATACGCTTCTACCAAAAGCAATATAATTCAGGATTTAAGTGAATTATTGACCGCAGCTCTATCTAGGCCATTGCCAACTATTTTAGTTTTACAATTTACGTGGTTTGGCACTGGCACTCTTGTTCATAACAGCGTTTAAACCAGGGCCAACTAGTGTGTGTGTCCTGATCCCTTACACACGGAATATTTAAACACAGCAACAACACACAGAACAACATCAACAACTACAACACCAACAACTACAACAACATGAACAGTTCAACAACATCGTTCCTTCAACATCTTGGGGATAGTTGTGTTGGTCTGATTTATGAGTCCTTTAAAAACATGCGGTGAAGAATCAAATATTGCATTACTATTGTGATCTTGTCAGTGCCATGTAATGTCGGTTATTTCCGAGTTAAAATAAGACACTACTTTTTTTTTTTTCAAGGAAGTTGTACATTTTTATTGTTCCTGTATTTTTTTCCGACGAAGCTAAATATGTGTGTGATAAGCTGAGAATGGGTTTTCTTAAATACAGTGGACCCCCGGTAATCCGACAAACGATTTTCAGGGCAGTGTCGAACTATCGAATTTGTCGGATTGTATAGTACTGCCTATGACCCCATATAGTCCTTAATTTTGACGTGAAAAAGTCTTTTCGCTCGGTGTACTGGTAGTAAGTTCAATATTTCTGACCGACAAAAACATGTAAGATTTCAACCGCTAATAACTACGAGACTTTTAATGTTAGAGTAATGGTTGAACATTCAAAAGATAGGTCATATTTATAAAAAAAATATGGCCGGATACAATTTGCCTATGACGTCACACCGCGAGTGCACGCGCATGCGCGTGGCCCTCTACTTTTCACTATGTGTCGTAAGATCAATTCGTATAGCGCAAAAACGTGTTTAGCTAGATCAGTTATACTGGTGTTTTTGTCAAGAGTTAGCAAAGCACTACCGGAACCTAAAGAGAACGCGGTTAAATTGTTTCCTCTCTCTGTAGGAGTGCATGACGTTCTCGTTAGTGGATCGTGTCCATCTGATGCGCTGCTCACTTCCGCCGGGAGCTGGGACCTCATCAGAAACCGATGGGCCTCAAGGTCCTAAGCCGTCCGGTGGCTGGTGTCCTCCCCTTCGACGAGCAGGTGGTGGTGACGTCGACGGGGAAAAATATTCGTCGCTCGAGCTTGACGCAACTGCCATGACCGGTGTCAAATCACTCTCGATGGGGCTGGGTACCGGCGGCGGCGAGGTGGAGTTGAGCGACTCAACATTTTTTTCTCGCCAACATTTTTTAAATTTCATACGTATTTGTTATTATTTGTACTTCAGAGTAGAATCCTATCACTGGATCCGTAATTTGTCAGATTACAAGGTACTCTTTTGTAAAAAATTCCGGACTATTGGGGTCATGCATTATCTACCTACTTTAGCGAAGATTGTCAATAAAATATGCAATAATAATAGCCTTGTCGGATTACAGGGGGTGCCGGATTAGACAAGGGCCGGATTACCGGGGTCCACAGTAGTGCAATGGCTGGGTATCCAACGCATGATCTCTTTCTCGCCAGTTCGCTCCTTTACCATTGCGCAACTCCTGCTTATAGGACAGACAGAAGTAGGTGTAGTTAACAATGCTTACTCGACAACTGTGAGAACATTACCGGCTGATATTTTTATGATATTTAATTAGTCATCATCATTCTCTTGTCCTTATCTCAATTAATTTGGTCTTCGATAAAACAACAAAAAGTTTAGTAGGCGCAGTTCGAGTCCGCGCTGTTGGTTTTTGGGAAAACTTATTATTGAAATACTACGGTTTCCGATACTACCGTAGCCATTGTATTTGCTCGACACTAGATTTAGTAGGCTAATAGCATTCTATATAAAGTAAGCTTTCACCGATTATAATATTTTACATTTCTGAGATTTACGGCCGATATGAGACGACATCTGACATTATTATGCTATGGTCAAATTCATATTAAATTTTAACCCTATTTTGGCCAATATTTCTATAGTTTCTCTTTAGGTGCCGGTAGTGCTTTGTCAACTCTTGACAAAGACACCAGAATAACTGATCTAGCTAAACACGTTTTTGCGCTATACGAATTGATATTACGACACATTGTGAAACGTAGAGGGTCGCGCGCATGCGCATGTGACTCGCAGTGTGACGTCATAGGAAAATTATATCCGGCCTTAAAATTGTAGTGTGTGTAAAAAACATGAGCTATCTTTTGAATGCTCAACCATTACTCTAACATTAAGTATCTCGTAGTTATTCGCTGTTGAAATCTTACATATTTTTGTCGGTCAGAAATATTGAACTTACCACCGTACACGGAGCGAAAAGACGTTTTCATGTCAAAAAAATACGTATGAAATTTAAAAAAATGTTGAGTTGCTCAGCTCCACCTCGTCGCCGCCGGTACCCAGCCCCATCGAGAGTGCTTTGAAACCGGTCTTGGCAGTTGCGTCAAGCTCGAGTGACGAATATTTTTCCCCGTCGATGTCACCACCACCTGCTCGTCGGCGGGGAGGACGCCAGCCACCGGACGGCTTAGGACCTCGAGGCCCATCCGTTTCTGATAGGGTCCCAGCTCCTGGTGGAAGTATTCAGCGCATCAGATGGACACGATCCATTAACTAGAACGACATGCGCTCATACTATGGGGCTACATACTCGTAGGTGGGGAAACAATTTAACCCCGTACTGTGTTCGGATGCTCTCTCTTTTTCAAGTGCTTCAGCCAGTGTCAAAATTTCCGCATAACGACTATCGGATCAATATAATAAATTATGAAAAATAAACCAGACACAAAAAATACTCTTGATCTAATTTTTCATTTAATAGGTACAATACGGGCGGAAATGTGATCATTTTTAGATTTTTTTCTTTTTTATAGCTTTAAATTAAAAACTAAACGGTTTTTGTAATTGAACAAAAAAAAAATGCAGACTTGTTTTTATCACGAACACTTATATTAAAAACACAAGTAGGAGTATACTTCGCGCCATGAAAGTTTGCCGCTCTGAAGTACTACACATGACTGCGCAGTAGTCAATATCTATACTAAAACAGCAGTGCGCCATGCCATGCGCATCGGAAAGCTTGGTTTCAGAGCGGCAAACTTACGTGACGCGAACTATTAGCTACAACTACACAATGATACAATATTAGGGAACAAAGACTAGACGATTACATAAATTCTTGGCGATGTATATAGGGTGTAAGTGTAAACAGTGGCAACCTTTTAAGAGGTCATTGTACTCATCATTATGAACAACTTTTACTATGGGACGAAATCGCGAAAAAAATCAGCTGTTCCATAGATTTTGATGAATTATGCGAACATAAATGTTGAACACACAACAGCAGATTTTTTTTTCGCGATTGCAGGTTTAGTCCCATAGTAAAAGTTGTTCATAATGATGAATACAATGACCCCTTAAAAGGTTGCCACTGTTTACACTTACATCCTGTATGTCTTTTTGAGCCTGACTCCGGTTTCCAATGACGAATGACTGTAGCATTAACTGATCAGCGGGGCAATTGCGTAACCCACTATCAATTAGAATCGGTTTCATTTGACAGTTCAACAACATTCATTGCGTAATTTACGTTGTTGAGCAGAGAAATATTTTCGAACATTTGAAGCAATGGATTAGCAATTTGCTTCAAAATTATTCAGATTTAGGGTGCTGATGAAGACTGTCCTTTTCAAATATTAACAAAACATCTTAATTTGGTGCCAGCAATGCAATTTAACAGTGATTGATCCAGTTAATGAAATATTTGAATAATGATACCTATTATAATGTCCATCTTTTGAAAATATTACGTCTAGATTTACCTACATGTAGGGGCACGGTCACTTGCCTTAACTATTTTGGCTTAAGGTTGTTTAAATCTAACTTTTGAAAAAATAATTTAGTTAGCTATAAACGCTTTTGGCGCCAAACCAGTTCACTATACGATAAAACGCCGCTATAAAATGTAATTTACGGAATAATGATATACTTGACCTGTTTTTTAAGAGCCATTAAGTAAGTTTTTGCCCTATAATAAACCGCCTACACGCCTACTTGCTACATAGTACATATACTAGGGACACTCTACAGGTTAACTTTAAGGGGGTCTACCCATAAATATGAATAATTTTTATATTAATACGGGACCAACTTGGAATTCGCAAAAAAAAACTCGACCTTCTTATACAAAATTGTCCAATCGGGTATGTAATTTTACATGGGAAGGTCGTTTTTTTGCGAATTCTTAGTTGGTCCCATAGTAAAAGTTGTTCATATTGATGGGTAGAATACCTCCTTAAATTTTGTCGCATTTTTTGAAAGTCACCCTGTATAAAGCCTGGGTGAAGTCATGGTAAACAGAAGTTGGTAAACAGTAGCTATTTGCAACATCAAATGTTGTTGGACACAATGTTGGGAAACCTCCTATAAAAGATCGCATCTTTATTTCGAAACCGTTACTAAACGAAATAATCACAAGTAATTATAGAAAATATTAAATTATATGACTACACACCTTAAAAAGCTTTTAGTAAAAAATAAAACCGACTTCGAGTCGGTGGCAAAAACGAAAATACAAAACCAAAGACACCGACTACTGATATTAAAGTTATTTTTCACTTTGTAGTGTTTTGATTTGGATGTCGGTTTTATTTTTTGCTAAAAAGTTTTTCTTTTTTACTTTTTAGCTGTGCTACCTACCCACAAAAATTCGAATACCGCTAACTGCTATATAAATAACAGTGATAGGAAGTTATTAAAACATCATCCACATAAACTAAATGGGAAAAATACACAATATTATTGAAGCTAACTCAAAAACTACCCAAGCAAAGTTAATAAAATTTATATGGGTGGTCCCATATAAATTTAATAACTTTGCTTGTCTAACTAACTAATTTATATGGGACCACCCTTGGAATATCTCCTTTCCAACAAAAAAATAATCATCAAAATCGGTTTACAAACGACGAAGCTATCCGCGAACACACATAAAAAAATATATATATACGGTCGAATTGAGTTCCATTTTTGAAGTCGGTTAAAAAGAAACCAATAATTTTACAAATATTCTCAGAAACCTCTCTTATTAGTTCATCACTTTTTTATTAAGACATAATAATGCAAAATCGCAAATTAATTCTACTGTAAAATTTAGTTTTTTTTTTTTTTTGTTTAATTAATGGTTGCGAAATGAAGGTGCGTTATGTTAATCGAGAATGCGAAACTTTTACATCCATAATTGTTACAAAAAATAATATTATAATTGCGAAAGTAACTCTGTCTGTCAATCACTGAACCGAGTTATAAAATTTGACAGATAGGTAGCCTCACAGGCTACATTTCATTCTGAATAAATGTATTACAAGTCACGGCAAACAGCCGGTGTTGCAAGATGAATGAAAGATAATTGGATAAGTATAAATAGAGTATTTTTTTTTGTCACTTGTCAATGTAATATATTTAGTTTCTTTTTACATGTGTTGTTTTGTTGGTTAATTTTGCTATTATCTTCTGTTTACTTACATTTTTTTTTAAATTGTATTTTACCTAACTTCACATTAACATTTCAGTTTGTAAATTGCTCTGTACAATGCCCTGGGTTACTATTTTTCAATAGTCAGAAAACTCTTATCTGAAGAATAAGGTACGACACTGACGTATTTTCTATACAACAGCTGTCAAATTGAAATGTTTATTCTTCAGATAAGAGTTATCTGACTATTGAAAAATTTGCCCTTATAAAAATAAATAACAGTCAATTTTATCAGCACCCTTTTCCTCCGTGTTTTTAAGATCTGTGATTTTCCTGCAACACAATAATATCGAGAGTTCACGGGCTATTTGTATTAAGCGACATCCTAGCTGATATTGAGTTATAATCATTTTGAGTTATAATATGGCTATAATCTACCTATAAACTGAGATAGACACTATTGATTCTTAACCGTCGTCGATAGGCCACTTTTTCGTAAAAAATATTGATACATTTTTTTACAATGTTCTTTTTTCCGGATAATGAAACTTTGAAATGCTCTCCTGTAGTTTCAAAAATGTCGCTTAATACAAATAGCCCGTGAACCCTCGATATGTTACTGAAATAATTCTGTGCAGCTTTTGATTTCTCCTAACGCTTCGTAAGCATTTAGACTTGAGACTATCTCGGTGACTAGCTAAGCTTATCATCACAGCATGAGCTATTCTTGTACAGGTCGTGCCCTCCCTAAGAATAAGTAAGTTTTTATAAGACATAAATAAAGACCGTGTTTACTGAACCGTGACAAGTTGTATTGAAGGAAGTGTATAACGTGTGTAAAAAAACTTTACTACCAAAACAAATGGTAGAATAAAATCCGGCGTAAATCAAGTGCGTGCCGAACCACGCACAATGATCCCAAAAACAAACTTAACATTTTACTTGAAAAACATGTTTTCCATACGTCGACATAGGTACGTCACGGTCAATTCTCCAACTGCAAATGTAAGTTTTAATTTGCACAAAAATAATAAAAAATTGATTAAAGTACAAACTAACGATTTTTAGACTTTTTCCTTTACTTGTGCTGTGGGACCTTGTTTTTTTGCCAAATTTCATGATTAAAGTCAACGGGAAGTACTCTATTATATGATGGTTTTGCATTTCAGCTCGATACCTCGACGCGAGAAAAAGGATCTTGACAGACTGACCGACAGACGGACAACGAAGTGATCCTATAAGTGTTCCGTTTTTCCTTTTGAGGTACGGAATCCTAAAAACAAATATATTCCGTCGTACGTTTCCTGAAAACCGCAGATTAATAGTCCTACCACTCACGTCCTACCACTTACTGCGTGTTTTTAAAACGCGTAGGTTTCTGTATAGTGGTTGTCATACAATTTTATATATTTCCAGATCCTCCCATTGTACGGCAAGCATAAACAATGCGATTTTAGCTTAAAAGCGGGCCTAAAGCATGAAATTGAAACTTAGGTATCAAATTGAAATGATATGAGTAACTTACAGATATTTTCCTATTTTTTTATGAAAAAGAAACAGAAAATAAAATCGATGGAAAAACATCACGTAGTTCTCTTTCAACTCATTTTCGATTTATACTTACGTAATATGTTAATGACTTTTGATAATTGTATTAATACAAGACAAAAATTGTGCAGGCATTTTATGAAGTTCCTTTTATTTATTTACAATAAAACGCTTTCAGCACTTACTGCGGTCTTATTCCGAGGAAGAAATTGCGTTCCGCCTCATGTTTCGGGAGCTGTAAGCATATTTTTATCTCACAAATCGGGTGCAAGGGTGCAAGGGTGAAAAATGTTCCCGTCTCACTCACTTATAAACTGCTTAGCTTGATGCGTCGTCGACTCGTCGTGTGACAGTTTCTATGTAAAAGCACTGCTAACATTGTTAGTTATCTTGTTGCACCGTATAGCAACGGGTTTTATAAAATCAATATCAAAAGCCATTTATTCAAACTAGAATCAGCACTTTTCGAACGTCAAAATTACATAAGACAGTCCCCCAAAACGCCCATCCTTCACCACTTAATAGTTCTTTAGCTGGGAACAAGAAGTGGCGCAGCAAACTCTCCAGTAGCACAGCTATCTGTTCAGTTAAAAAAAAATTCTATACTGTACTCAAAATAATTTAGGTACGCAACACAAAATATTAAATTAAATTAAATTATTATATAAAAGCCAGTTGTTGTTGTTGTTAAATGATAAATGATTTTATTTCTGTAAGTAGGTTTGTACAAACACTTTAACATGAGACGAAGAGGGAAAGAGAGATACTGCTGAGAGCAGTTGATAAATATGATATTGGTCCATACGTGGAGGTTTTGGCGCGGCCTTCGCCTGAGATAGCAGACCTACTTACTTTTTTTTTTAGAAATTAATATTGTTTATTGTATTTGTAGATGTAGTTTAGAATAGTTTAAGTTATGATGAGGCTGACTTGCCACTGTGGATAAAAGCCTCTTATAAAAATATAGAATAATAAAAAAAAAAGTCAATCACGTTTTTTTTTTTAAACTAGATGAGGTCGCCGTTTCCTATCTGACTACTCTGAGAAGAAAGGCCGAAACAAACTCAGAGGTCACAGTCTCTTATAAAGTCCAGACATAATCTTGGTCAGTTCTGAAGACCATGGAGATTGGTGTCTGAAATGGTCTTTTGAGGAAAGAACCACACAGATAGAGAGGACCTGTCCAGTCAGTGCACGCATTTGTCAGTAATCGCGCAGCACAACTCAGAACTTAAGGAGCTAAACGATTCGACGAACAATACCAAAGAAATGACATTTGGGTAGGCCAAGTTGTTCCAAGTTGTTGTCTAACTCCTTTATATTTCAGATCTTGATAAGCATAGTAGACTAATTGGTGGCGTGGTCTGATTTAATTCAAGCACGGAACATTCTTATAAGCTCTTGAAGCTCTTTTTTATAAGAAGCCTTTACG
The DNA here is from genome assembly GCA_948252095.1 of Dicycla oo. Taxonomy (NCBI): domain Eukaryota; kingdom Metazoa; phylum Arthropoda; class Insecta; order Lepidoptera; family Noctuidae; genus Dicycla; species Dicycla oo. Next base: position 20,018,994 of record OX411726.1, on the reverse strand, counting down.
AGAAAACGTCTTTTTCCTCGGTGTACCTACAGTGTAACTTGATCTTTTCTGCTTGAAAAGTACAGTTCGATTTCAATCGCTATATGGTTACGAGACTTTTAATGCCGCAAATGGTTGAACATGTAAAAGATACGTCATGTGTGAAACAATTTTTAATAGATCTAGTTGTTAGTGAAAACGAGTTTCTGCCTGTAGATAATACTAGAATTTTCTCCCTTATTGTGGATGCATTTCCATTGTTATAGGGAAGAAATTCCTTTGACGCTTAAAAACAAATACAAGCGTTAATGCCTACCTAATCTCCCCTTGAGCAAATGTAAAGACAATTTACCATAATGAGCATATTTCCATTTCCACTACACTAAATTTTGTGCCACCATTTTGTGGATTATTGCCTTCAGAACCAGTCGTTCGTGCATAGGAGAGAATCATTCACTGTTCGCAGAATAGATAATAATTAGAGCGATTTCAACTGGAGTAAGCTCGGTAGATATTATTGTTTTGTATAAGTATAGTTGATAAGACAGACTAGTAACTAGGCATATAATATCGCTCGAAAGTGAGTCTCCTTGACAATTTTGTATGGTACAAATAGAAAGTATGTAATTCTTCCGTTAGTCAGTTAGATGGCGCTAGTTGTGTTTGATTTAGCTTGTAGTGATTGACGAATTCTAGAATTGATGGGTTTATTTCCAAGTAAAATTTATATAAAGGTGCAACAAGTGGCGTTACCTAAGGTAACCCTGTAAGGCCCTGCTCTTTGTAAGGCCGATTTTCAAAAATCGCAGTTACTGTTGTGTGATCGCGATTTCGCTCTACTCACACAAAGATCTATCCAACTCAAGGACATACGCGGCGCCGTATCACTAGCACTGCTATGTGTGTGGTGAGGTCCTTCGCTTTGTTGAAGTCGTTTGTGGTAGCTGAAATTTTAATGCCCACGCACAGCAAAACATAATAAACAAAATTTGATTTTGCATTGATATATGATAATTTTGTTTTGCTATTGGAGAAGAAATTTATTACTTATGTTTCAATATAATTAGGAAACCAGTACTGTTCCTAGGAAGGTCAGTGGTTCCTTGTAAGGCGAATCAGTTAATTAACGTTTGGCCTTGCTAGTGCACAATTTGACTTAGAACGAGAAACATCGTTCCAGAAATATGAATATGAAAGAAAGGAATAGTGAATGTGTACCATATGTATACATAGATACATACGTGTCGGCAAAGGTAAAACTATGCGTAAGCAGTCATCATCTTCTTACCCTTGTCCCAATATAAGCAATATACTACATTTTGGAATAGCAAAGAACGGGCCCCTAGAGAGGGCGATTTGGTGTTTTTTTTTTTAACTATTTTTATTTTTTTATTTGTGATGGGTTTGCTCTTGACTCTAGTCTAGGTCAGAGGTGACAGAGACAAAGTCGACGATGGAGTGAGCTTACCCAGAAGAAGCCTGTTCACTCTCACTTTGAAGAGATTAGGGTTGTATACGTTCGGAAACACAGACGCAGGTAGTGAGTTCCACTCTTTTGCTGTGCGCATTATAAAAGACATTTGGAAGCGCTTAGTGCGAATTGGTGGAATAGCAACCAGGTAGGGATGGTAGTTACCATCCCTCCAAATGTGTGCACTGCCAGTTGGCAGTGCGTCTAGATGTCCGATGGTAGAAGGGGGCCGGTGGAATGACGTCGTGGAGTTCTCGGGCACACTCTCCGAAGTACAATCTGTAGAAGACCGACAAGCAGGCAACCTTGCGGCGATGAGCCAAGCTATGAAGCTTGGCATCCACCAGTTTTACGTCGCCAATGAGCCTCTTAGCTCTGCGTTCCACCGAGTCAAGCGCGGCTAGTTGGTACTTAGCTGATCCATCCCAAAGGTGACTGCAATACTCCATGCAGGATCGGACTTGCGCTTTGTAAAGGGTTAAAAGCTGTCCAGGCGTAAAGTATCGCTTCACCCTATTTAGGATGCCCAGTTTGTTTGGCCGCAGTTTTGGGCCTTGTACTCGATGGTGGCGCCGAAGTTGAGACCAGATGTCAAGTCCATGCTTAGGAGCTCAAGTCGATCAGTTACAGGAACAGATGTACCCCGAAAAGTAGGAGTTTGGGTATTAATCAATTAGAAATTATAAATGAGTATTAATTAATTAGAAATTATAAATAATATAATAGAAATTTGATTTTTATATGGTTTCGACATAAATGTTTTTTAGACTCAGATAAATGAATGAATTTAGACTCAGATAAATGTTTTTTAATCATTTACATGATGATGTTTGAATTGATGATTATTGATTTGATTTTTGATGATTTTCTATATCCTTAGTTTTCCAATAGCATTCTAGGTGATGTTCAGAGGATAATTTTTACGTGACATTATTAACAAAAGTGTATATTATTTTGTTTAAACAAAAGATTATTAAACGTAATTCCGATATTACCGAAGTCTTTGATTGTTATAACGCTAGTCTTATTAAAATGACTGAATTATTATATCGGCTATTTAAGGAGCTTTGTTCCTATCAAGGACATTTGGATAAGTTTAGTAAACCTAAAATGTGAAAGAGATTGCGTAATAAACTTTTTATTTTTTATGTTAAATAATGAACCATAGTGTTACTTAATAATACTTAGCTCATTTTATTTTCCCAGTAAATTGAAGAATAATATGGTTTAGTTGTTATGGTGGCCTTCCATGGTCCACCCACCTTAGTTTTGGTTTGAAGTTACTAGGAACCACCGAAGAGGTCGGATAAGATTGACACTGGCATAATACCATCACTCTAGCAGAGCGGCGGGTCGAAATGACAGATGACGTTAGGAGAGCAGCTGACCTACCAGTTCGTCATGGACGGATGACGAACTGATATATTCCGGCACAATCCTGATGATATTGAAGTTGCTGAAGTACACAACTTCTGGTAAAGGCTATCCTGCGCCGTTACATATATATATGTTTTTTTTTTTTTACTTTACTACACTTAAAGTTACAATTCTGACTATCTAAACAATACTCATCATAAGTATTGAAGTTTCATTCCATTTTCATAATAAAATTAACTGCAATCAAGTAAATTGGTTTCACTGGTTAGATTATAATAGGTATACCTTAGCACATTTAATTTTCATGATACTACTAAGGCTTATTCTTACTTTATGTTTCAAATATTAATAAGACTCATTTGCATTTTGTAATCTTACCTGTGTCTACTCAACTGAGGTTAATTTAAGGGGTCAGAGGCCTACCAATGTGACATTTAAAATGTCAGACTTACGTTTTGATATCTATATAACCATGGAGTTACTGTGACTTAAAATAATGTGAAAAAACTTAGGGTCTATTACATTTCGACCGTGATTTTTGCGTTAAATGGCAAAATAGATGGCTTTGATGGCACGCACAATGAAGGGTTCCGTAGTTGCGGTGAACTTATCCTAAGAACAAACTTAACATTGTAGTTGAAAAATATGTTCTCCCATATATTCTATCTGCAAATAAAAGTTTGTATGCACAATAGATAGATTTACCATGTTATTTTAAGGCCATAGACTTCTTATAAGTTTTTTTTTTCAAAACTATTGGCTCAGTCGTTTCAGAGGTAAGGGGGAGGAATGGTCAATTTTCGTCTATTTTCTTAAATAACTTTTAAAAAAATATTTTAAAATGATTAAAAAATTGTATTTGAGACCCTCACAGTAAGTCATTTCATTTGATACGTCACACGGTACAGTTTGCATAACTTAAAAAAAAAAAAAAAAATTGCCCTTCAATATTGACCTCCATATTCATTTATTTACGTTACACGTCCGTGCTTGGGCCACAGCATATCATACGTGTACCAAATTTCAACTTAATCGGTCAATTAGATTCGGAGCAAATTGATTGTGACAGACGGATACACACACACGTGATCCTATAAGGGTTCCGCTTTTTCCTATTGAGGTACGAAATCCTAAAATCAACAACTTTTGACACTTTAAACTGACGGCATAACGCTTTTTCGTTACGTCACAACTTCTGCCAGTTTACTCCTACCACAAGCCGCGTTAAAAAACTTCGTTCCAATAAAACTACTATAATGTCTCGTTTTTTCCTTCAACAGATCATTATAGTTTTAAAACTTTATTCTTATGTATGGGTGATACTAACACCCGCATTTATTAATATTTATTTATTATTTATAGTAAAAGTGAGTACTTCAGTAAAAGTAATTCAGTTCAAGTAATGATTTTTATGCTATAGTTTAATATTTGCTTGAAGTTAGAACTGTCACAGGTTAGAATTCTTAGCCAAGTAATAGTCACAATTTTATTTTTACTTAAGAATTGAGAACTCGACCAAAATGGTCGAGTTCTCAATTCTGTTTGATTTTGCAATGGAACGTTGATTCTTACTCAAGCATTTACTCAAGTAAGTAACGTACATTACTCGACTATAGAATGAGATTTTATAATGAAGATTTCTATCCTCAAGTAATGGCTTCACTGAGAAATTACTTAGCAACAAGTAATTGCTTGTTTATAAATACGGGTGTAAGTTCTTGCTGCAAAAAAAAAAACAAAATGCTGTAATAGACAAATATAAACGTTACGTTAGCGTCGCGTCGCGCGTTCATGCTGGGGCATCTAATCACTTGCGCTCAACAGTCGCGCTTCCGACAATTGGGCCAACGTCCTGACCAAGACAATAACGGGTTGAAATTATTATTAATTAATCCTAAGTATTACTACAGGGAACGCTCGCGTTTTAAGTGTTGTTCTGTGTCTGTATTTAGTAACAACTAACACAATTTCAGTTGCAAGACTACACAACAAAACACTTAAGAAAATTGTGCAATATATTGATCTTACATTCGCAGACGTACTATACATGACGCGATGGAGCGATTATTGAGTCTTAATGGAATGTACGTAGGGATAAAAAAACGGATAAACAAAACAAAAAAAAGGTTGAACAAAATACAACTAATTCTTGAACAAACGTTAAACTAATGCTATTGTCCATTTGTTATGATTTACGATGTCGTTTTTTAAGCTGCTTATTTAGAGGAAAGAAAATATAGTTACTGGACAGGAAATGTTTATTGACGGAAGGTATGAAGATAAATATCTGCAAACTCCATTACTTTTTTTAATTAACTGGAACTTGTCAAGTTAATTTTCGCATCAGTTAGGAAAAAGTTTTCGTTGTCCTAATTAAGTAAAGCCTCTTGACTTAAGAGAATTTTGAAGCTGTAAATTTTGATACAAAAAGCGATAACTTTTATCCCCCGCAAACATAGTCTAATTTTCATATTTTTTGGAATTGTTGTAGGTATAATGATAAACTAGGTTCGTAAGTTTTTATTATAAAGAAATATTGATTACGATATAAGTTATTTGCATCTTAATATCTATATTTTTTACTTGAACACTTCCTCGAGCGTTATTATTATATTTTAATTAAACTAAATGGAATTACTAAAAACAAAATCGTACAGACCTAGATTAAGATGTACTGAATGTAATGAAGCCAAAATTGTCTCATTTCGTAAAGGTTTAGGGGGGTGAAAACGTTATCGCCCGAAACAATATGACAAAAAGGAAAAGTAGGTAATTGCCTCCAAGACTCGCGCCGCGTATCGGCACTTCACAATCCTCTTAACTGGCTACCAGTTTAAGGTAAAGCTTTCAAGTGCTTCCCATTTTATTGTTTTGGGATCGGTTCGAGGTTACGTAAAAACCACAGACCACGGAATCGCCGCCGGCAGTGTCTAGAGGCGGCAGTACATATTTACTACTAAAATTCCTGGAGCTAAAAGTGCTTTGAACGCACAAGTTCTATCACGGGCCGCCTTTAAAACCGTCAGTTACTACATTATTTTTGACATAGTGCGAGTAAGGGCCTTATAGCACACCTCCGAAGCGAAAGCATTGATGGGAAACAGCAAGAAACATTAGATACTACATTATGGAAACATCATGCGAGTCAGTTGAATTGAGCAATCGGAGCAAAATGTCGTCGCTTTCGACAGTAAATACAGTATAGATCTACTTCGGAACTCTTGGATTAGTTTTTCCTTAAATTCAACATCCATTTTACAAAAAAAGCAAGTTTAACTTTATAAACTTATACGTGCGAAACAAACGCGGCACCGCCAACAAAATAGTGGACTGGCTTCGATCGCCGAATCGCGCGCGAAATAGATAGAATCATAATCTGTGCGTAAGAACAGGCTGTTTCGCTTGTCGTATAACGGGACAAATCATGGTGGAACTACTGCGGTTTCTCTGATGGTTTTGCGGTGGAGGTGACCCGGCTAAATGATGACACGCTTGGTTTGTATGGAAAGTGCTGACAATGCGGCCTCTAGCAGCGACCGCCGATCGCGTCTCTGTGCTCTGTAGTAAAAAAGTATTTTGTAGTTCATGCTTGCTTAAGCTGAAATAACCTTTTTAAAACACTTCACTTCTACTTTGTAGTTGTTTCGTAGGTGGTTCACATACAGTTCTAATCGAATAAAAGCTTGAGAGTTGGCAAAATTTTGGCCGCAAAACTGAAAAAAGTTCTACCTATTTTTAAATAAATCCTATTTTAAAAAAATATAAAACGACGTGATAATAGTAATGACAACATAATAAGTTCGAAGACTGTTTATAAAACATCTCCTTTTCTGAAATTTACGAAACTGTTGACCCCAATGTAGCTTATAACTTGTTCATAGAGACCTTTACATTGTTTTAAGAAATTTACTTTCCACTTACAAAGGAAACGAGACAAAGACACAGAAAAAGACTTAGAAAAGTTACAAAAACGGAAAGTAATAAAAACATAACAAAAATTCCAGTGGGTATCGCGTGGCATCAGTGCATGTAGTAGAAAGAAGAGGAAATTGTCATGGCGTTACAGATTCAAACCAAATGACACTACTAAAAAAGAATTAAAAAGCTACGCTACTAAGTGCAACAAAATTAATAAACTTACACAGCGCGCGCAAAATGCATACAACATTAAAATATCCATAAAGAAGTCGAAAACCACCTGGGGAATTCCAAGCAAAATTAAAACTGCCAAAAAGTTCTATCACAAGTATTAAAATTGGAAATAAAACAGAAACGCATCCGCGACATATAGCAAAAGCTTCTACTACTTCATTGACAAAATTAAGCCTATAACTCGTGATGGCATTAAAGTAACATCAATTATTTCAATATTGAATAATCCTATGTTTATGGCACCAAGCACTTCCAATGACATACAGAATATATCATAATTAAATCCCTAAAAAAATACCAATAGCGTAGGATATGATGGTATTTCGACAAAAATTATTAAATATGTTTCTTATTATTAGTGTCCATACATTGTTAATTTGTGTTACATTGTTAATTTGTGTATTACAACTGATATTTTTCCACAACATCTTAAAACTGCTGTACCACTTAAAAAAAAAAAACAACATCAGGGAAAACATGGAGTGGTAGAGACCGATTGCGCTCATACAACACAAACAACTTTACATTTTTTTTTTGGAAAAAAAAAAGAAATTGTGGAACAAAAAGGCTTCAGAAAAAATAAAACCATTAACATGGCTGTCTAAGATTTTTTGAATAAATTCATCACAAATGTTGACAGCAAAATACCCATGTGCTCCGTATATTGTGATATGACCCAAGCCTTCGACTACGTGGACCATAAGATTTTGCTTAAGAAGTTAGAAGCTTATGGAGTTCGAGGAACCATATTAAATTCATAGAGTGGAACGTTCGAAGATAGATCCAAAGACTAAATGCGAATTAATATTTAGATCAAATATACGATTAATTATGTATGGTGTACCACAGAGGAGCGGGCTAGGTCCCCCGTTATTTTTAATTTATATCAATGATCTACCAAAAGTAACCATTCATCACATTCACCTTTTGCCGACGATAGCACCTTAACTATTAATAACACCAAAGATTTACAGTAAGAAAATGAAATTAATAAAAACATTGAATCGATAATTATGTAGCTAGATAACAATATTCTTAGAATAAATATTGATAAAACAAAATTAATGTTGTTCAGTCAACGACGAAAGGCTTGTAATATGTTAATAGAACACGGTAATAAAACTATTGAAGACTACCAAATTTTTAGGTTTAAATATAGATCAAAGGCTGGACTAGAAGGTACATACATAGGAGATAAAGAATAAACAAATCTGCTTGTGCTTTTTATGAACTGTTTTCGATCGTAGGTACCGACGCTCTGCTTTCTGCATATCATGGCATCGTTGGCTCAATCTTAAGATACGGCGTTATTTTTTGGGGCAACTCGTGTAATAGAGAACTAATTTTTAAGTTACATAAAAGGTGTCTCAGAGCAATGTTTGGACTAAATTGTACTGATACGTGTAAACCATATCTCATCAAAAATAAAATGTTACATATAATAATGGTAGTGACCATTATTATATGTACATTTATGAGGTTGCGGTATTCGTTAAAACAAACCCAAAGCTTTTTAAGAACCTATCAGATACTAAAACCCGAAGTCGACGGCATTGTAATAGATTATACGTATAATTATGTAATAAAGTCTAATACCGCACTGAAGCATAAAAGTGTGTTCTGCATGGCGGCAATTATGTTCAATCACATTCCGCCATACATTAAACAATTAAATGCAAACTTATTTAAAAGCCGGTCAAGGGTTCCGTAGTCGGGATGATTTTATCTCAAGAACAAACTTAACATTGTAGTTGAAAAATATGTTCTCCCATACATTCCAACTACAAATGTCCATAGTTAAACGAAAAAGATCCAACCCATATTAGGTGTAATGTAGGTTGGATCCTTTTCGTTTAACTACGGACAATTGTAAGTTGTTCGCACAATATTGAGAGATTTACGATGTCATTTTAAGACCATAGACTTCTTGTAGGTTTTCCTGTAATCTATAGCTATAGAATTGTTTTCTGTATTTTTTTCAAAATTTTAAGGTCAGTAGTTTCGGAGATAAAGGGGGGAATGGTCAATTTTCGTCTATTTTCTTAAATAACTTTAAAATAGTTTATTTTAAAATTATAAAAATATATATATAATTGAGACCCTCACAGTAAGCCCTTTCATTTGATATGTCGCACCGTACAGTTTGCAAATATGTTTTTTTAATTTTCTTATTTGCCCCCCAAAATTGACCCCCATATTCAAAATTAATTAATTTACATTACACGTCCGTGTTTGGGTCACAGAAATACATACATGTACCAAATTTCAACTTAATCGGTCTATTAGATTCGGAGCAAATTGGCTGTGACAGACCGACAGACAGACGCATGAGTGATCCTATAAGGGTTCCGTTTTTTCCTATTGAGGTACGGAACCCTAAAAACTATTAAAGAACTTTCAACTAGAAAAAGCTATTATACGTAATATTTCTGAGTTTCTAATGGACAAAGTATTGATATAACTTTCTATTTTTTTTACCTCTCTTATTTATATTTTATTTAACATTTAATTTAATTTTTAGATTCGGATTTTTTCAGTTTTTGTTGACTATATGTAAATATGTTTTTCATTTTAATTTTTTTTTACTATTGTACGTACTTATGTGTTGTGTTCATTTAATTAAGATTTGCACACCATATACCTGGTAGAATATGACGGAAAACTGTATATGTATATTTGTCAACTTATTTTACTCGTATTCTTGCGTAATAAATAATATTCTAATTAGAAATAAATAATGTTCATATTTAGAACGTAAGTAAATATTTTATCAGCATCATTGTTTATGTTACCAGTTTACAAAAGGCTGCAAATCTTTGAGGTGCCCAAATTTCTAAGAAAGACACCTGAGGTTGTATACAGCCGCCTTGCTTTTGTTGTTGTTAATTGCCTAGAACACGTGTGACACTACTCTTGGATTGCATTGTCTTTAGGAATGTTGGCCCCAGTTCCTAGTCACACTAGGCACCTCTTGTATTATCAGTCGTAAGCCAATAAATAAATAATAAAATTTTTAAAAACTATTATGATAAGTATTTGGTGGTTTCTCTTTCTTCACTCCATATAACAAAAAATCTCTATGACGAAAAAAATTGCTCGGTCCCTTGAGTTTTGCATTATAAAAATAGTTTGTAAATTTTTTATTATTGTTAGCATGATTTATGTGTATGTGTATGTTTTTTACTTAAATTTTAAATAACAATATCGGTAATCAAAGGGTGTCTTTTATATTATATAATATAAATAAATGATATTTTTAATCAATTTTTTTTTTCTTTAATATTTCGTACAGTTTTCGTTTGACTGTACTGCTTTTGGCTTGAACGATAGATTTTTCGTATGGATCATTTATGGGTGGTCCTAGTCGCCGGAACAAAAATATTAAAAATAAATGGATCCGGCAACTGGGATCGCGGTCTCAATTAATTGCGGTCCCAGTCACCGGAAACCTCGAACACGCATCGTGGGATTTGAGGGCCGAAGAGTTGCTTAATTACCTTTTTAACCGACTTCCAAAAGGAGGAGGTTATCAATTCGTCTGTATGTTTTTTTTTTTTATGTTTGTTACGCGATTACTCAAAGACGGATGGACCGATTTGGAAAATTCTTTTTTTGTTTGAAAGGGTATACTTCCGAGGTGGTCCCATATAAATTTTATTAACTTTGCTCGAGGAGTTTTTGAGTTAGCTTCAATAATGCGTATATTTCCCACTTATTTTATATGGATGTTGTGATGGTGTTTTAATAACTTCCTATCACTGTTATTTACGTGGCTATATCTACAATTATTGTGCTCAATTATGTGTTCGAATTTGTGTGGGGTAGGTTCCACAACTAAAAAGTGAAAAATAAAAACTTTTTAGCAAAAAATAAAACCGACTTCTAAAACAAAACACTACAAAGTGAAAAATGGAAGTCGGTGGCAAAAAACGAAAATGCAAAACCAAAGACACCGACTTCCGAAATTAAAGTTATTTTTCACTTTGTAGTGTTTTGTTTTAGAAGTCGGTTTTATTTTTTGCTAAAAAGTTTTTTTATTAAGCCAAATTAAAAAAAAAATTATTTGATTGCTTTGTTGAAATTAAATAAAAATGTCTATTTAGATTGATTAAATTAAATGATTTTTTGTTTATATACCTGAATGAAACCTACATTTCTAAACAACAATTTTTATCTGTCTTTTCTCACTAAACAAGCTCTTATGTATAATACGATTCAGCCTCGAAAACAAAAGAAATAAATTAATCAAGCGCTTTCATTCTCCGACCTCCAATGTATCTTCGTTAGGAGTGTATTTCGACATGATCAATGTGACAGGAGGGCAGCACTTTCTATCCCTTTTAGAGTACCTGTCTATAAGTACATGACACGAAAGTTTTGTAAGTCAATATATCATTGGGTTTAAGGCTGTTGTGCTGTCAGGTGTGGTGATCCTGCGGTAAAACAAATGGACAGTGAAAGACTGTGAAATATAGTTTTATCGAAGGTGAATACCTAGCGCTTAGAATGGTTGTACGTATTTCTTTCTGAGATTACGTAATAAAATCAGCTGTTTCCTAAATTTTGACGAATTATGCAAACATAAAAATGTTAGGGCACAGCTGATTTTTTTCGCGATTTCTTTTTGGTCCCTTAATAAAAGTTGTTCATAATGATGAGTACAATGACCCCTTAAAAGGATGAATTTCATTTCATCCTGAGCTTTGCTTCCTTTAACCACGGCTTTTTTATATTACGTATATATACACCTACCCATCTTGATGAGGACATGAAGTCGACGTAATAAATATTTTTTTAATAAAAATAAATAAATGTTTTTTATGAATATTGAAAGTGTAAGTACTACACGCAAGTGAAGGCAAAGTCGAATTAACTTTATGAAAAAAAAAAACGGAAAAAATAGATACCGAAGAAGAAGAAATATAAGGCTGCAGAAAAAGCACGAATCTTTAATGGAAAAACAAATAGGCAATATTTTTCTCCGTGGCTCAACTATTTTTCTGAGAATGTATGACTTCGTGCATTATTTTGTTTTCATTACAAAGTGAGGGTAGATTGAGATTGCTGTCAACTGAAAAAAAACATTGCTAACACAGGCGATAACTTATATTTCATGTATATATCTTCTATTTTCTGCGATATTTAGACGTTATCACTTAGATCCAAGATTTATAAAACAATACTCGGCTAGAAGTATTAATATTAATGTTTTCGAGGAAATAAGGAAATATTTTTATTTCCATTTGGAACACTTAGCTTACCTACTTACTTAAATACCTATGTCAATAGTGATACAGCACTATTGACATAGGTAATTAAGTGCTTTTATTAAAACTATAAGGTACAAATACAAAATACAATACAAAAATATTTATTTCAACGAAACATTGTGTCGTACATAAATTGAAACAACCCTAGTAAGTTACAACAGTACTTGTGTTGGGGCTGTCGTACTCTTCCCTTATGTGGTAACTTAACAATGATGAGGCTAATAAGTAAAAAGAGGGTGGTACGAAGAAAATATCAAAATAAAACAGAATAAAATAAAACATTAATTTAGCAGCTCTCAGTGTGTGAGGTGTCATATGCGTAGGTGTATGTATGTGAGTTTATGTGTGTGTGTATGTGGGTAAATATGTGTGTGTGTGTGTACCGCTTTATTTATTTATGTTTAACTTAACCTGGTCAGAATATTTTCTGTTTCTTCATATGTTAGGGATCTCAACCATTCAGTAATTGCATTTTTACAATCGTATAACAATATGCGATAAATATCTAATTTTCGGTTCAGTTTATTATAGATGTAGGTAGATTGTGTAACATATTGACGTCTAGCAAAGACAGTTCGAATCCCCGGGGAGTGGGCCATTATGTCTCTGCGCCTTCTGCTGTGAGTAGCTGAGTCAAATGGAAGACACTTATGCAGGGTTAAGGACACATATAGAACATAAAGTTCTCTCATTGAGAGCAAGTTGCTAGCTTTATAGAGATCTGTCGTAGGGAACCTAAACGGTTGAAAATTTCGAGAATTTTTCTACTCTGACATTAAAGCCACTTTGAAACCAATAGGTATACCTACCTATTTTGACATCTATTGTAAATTAAAAACTTTTTTAGAATGGTACCATCGACAAACGTTAGTCCTTTCTAATTTCACTTGCAAGCTGCAATTGTATTATTTTGACAAAGTAAAACAAAAGATCATAGAGGCAGGATCTTTTCAATTAATCAGTGTATACAAAAAGCAACTTTAAGGTGTAAAGTCGTCCATTTTGTCGATAGTACATCCATCTTTAAAATGATTTCATAATCATAAATTCTAAATAAGATCACGGTTAACATGAACTTTGATTAAGTTTAACCCATTACACGAATATATAATTTTCAACAGACTTTTTGTATTTTCAAGAGAAAATACAAAAAGTCTGTTGAAAATTTGACATCTATTGTTTTCGACGGATATTTTAAAGGAAATATTAATCCTATGCGTGTCAATAACAGTTCTTGAAACACAAACTTAAGATGCCGTCGGAACTTCGAATATGATTTTGCTGACTAACTTTGACATGTGGTCAAAGTTTTCGACTTCGAAAGTGGCATAGGCTTGTACAGAGCAAGAAACTTGGTACACTGAGTTGCAAGTTTATGTGCGCATGAGAAGTTTGCCTTATTTACGTACGATATAAGATGATGTCACACCTGTTTTTCGCGAAAGGGTAGGCAGAGCATAAAGTACACCAACATTTCGCCACTTATGTGCTCTTATGATAGGTATCGAATCAAAACGGGCGAAAGTCAAAACTTCAAGCTGGGAAATTCCTGATGGAAAAGCGAAGTAACACAGGGCAAAGGCCCTATATAGGCATAGAACCTAGCAATGGCACTTGCGACCTACTGCTCTACATCAACGAACCAATCTGTCATAATATTACATAATTAAGATTTCCAATTAGGTACAGTAGAAGCGCCGACTGCCTTCTGAAAATCAATCACTTGGCAAATCAATCAATATGCGAGTAAATAATGAGTTAAAAATTAGTTTATTAATTACTAATTAACTAGTTGGCTCCGCCTTAAGGCCCCTATCCCACCACTGGTGATTAACAAGAAGCGAGTAAAGTGAGAGTGAGAAAACGAGTTGGCGAGCAACGAGTAGCGAATGCGCGGCGGCGACCTACGATTACTCGCTGGTATTTTATCACACGAAGCGACACGCGCTTTACTTGAGTTTACCAAGTGTACAAACACGTTGTGAATGTGTGTGTGAAGCGAAAGAGCTCTCGGTACCGTCCGAGTCAATAACTCATAAGAACTACGTGAGTTCCGGGTTGAATAGGTGCGCGACATGGCCGCCATTGTGAATTTCGGTAGTAAAATTATCGCTTTAGAAATGTGTTTATTTAATAGTTTCATTACAACAAAAGTAATGTAAGGTTACTGTACCGATGATACGATATCTCATGTTCCTTTTTAACCTTTGTATCGTAATGTTTGCATCCTTTTACTACGCAACTTGGCATTTTTATTACAAGTAAAGCGGACCGCGGTCGACCGAATTGCGTTGGCCCTAAACTGCCATTTTAGGGCCAGCGCGCTGGTGCCATTTCGTCGTGCGGTAAGCCCGGCCCTTACGCAGTAATATAATATGTCAATGATCAGGGATTATAAAATAAGATTTCTGACAATACACATCACTAAACCGGACTTAGACAAAACATCAAGTTCAATCTTATCTTCCTATTATTTCCTTACATAGCTAAGTAATAACAGCCGCACGGGTCGATCGATCAGGTTAAGCCGCGGACGTACCGTGGATGGGTGATCATCTTTACATACCGAGACCCATCTGTGCCTCGGAAAGCACATTAAGCAGTTGGACCCGGCTGTCATTCGTAGATCTTTGACATTTGTTGCCGGTCGTCAGAAGAAGCCTGAAAGTCTGACAACCAGTCTTACCACTCCACGCCACTCGATACTCCTGTATCGTATTACCCAGTAATTGGGTTGTGGAGGTCAGATAGGCAGTCGCTCCATGTAAAAGACTGGTATTCAGCTGCATCGGGTAAGACTGGAAGCCGATCCCAACATAGTTGGGAAAAAGGCAGATGATAACCAAGGACATCGACTTACTAATGTTGCAAAGGTACCCTTACAACCTACAAGGGACACATTACGTTCCAATAACCTACTTCCCTCGGAACGTTAGAGGTAAACGTGTACATTTTGGGATGCCTGAAAGTACCTACATAATGTCGTAAAATTAGTTTTGCCTTATAATTCCGTGTTCCCACGGCCCGTCGAAGCCTGTCGTGGCCTGTGCCCGTTGAGGCCTATCGCGGCCCGTGCCGAGCATTCTACGGATCATCCCATACATGCGATCGGACAGGCGACGAGAGGCCACCGTAGGCTAACAGCTGTTCCCATGGCCTGTCGGCCTGGCCTGATGCGGTCTGGCCTGATGCGGTCTGGCCTGTGAGAAAGCGGGCCATAGGACGGCGGCATAACGGAGCCAGATAGGCGTTGATACAAGATAGATTTTAGACATTTCCGAGAAATGATTGTGTGACTACTTAGTTTATTGATCTAGTGATCTCAACCGTGACCGAATGGGTTCTTAGGTTCAACATCCGGGACGTGAAGTGTAATTAAGTTAGGGAAATTCTTAGTAAGTAGCATCCCGGGGTGAGGCTTTGTACCCGGTTGAATTCTAGTATTTCAGTTTGGTTTTCTAGTTGAATGTTACATATTCTACGTTTAGAACTAAATGTCGAAACCACTAAGTTTTAGAGGCCTACTGACGGCCTTATCCGGACTACTGAGAAGATAGAGTTGCGTGGCTTATGCCCGTTTATATAAACCTAAATACCTAACAGAATGCCTAAATAAAAGCGGGCTGTTGGATTTTCAACGCTCGCTCTGTGCCGAAAGTTGAAAATCCAACGGCGCGCTCCAAATCAGCTGTAGTGCCCGTATTATCCAGTCTTTGTATAGATTATTGATTGGGTTCGATCCGATTTCGAATTGTCTATTCAGATTTCACATTGCATTTTCTCCCTTATACATCCAATGTACAAAATGTAGTTAGAATGTTCAAAGATTAACTTTTATTGAAGACAAGGTTGTAACAAGCCTAAAAGGGTACAAAAGTTGAATGTTTTGTAAAAAAAAAAAGCTTAAGTTCGTGGGTATGTCTGTTCATGAGCGTAAAGTTTTGTAATTACAATAATTTTAATGAGGCTTCAGTCTATCTTTTACACGATTAAAAAGTTAATACCCTCGTACCAGACAGTATTTTTAACTCAGTTTTTACTTTATTTCAATTTTATTTTGGGTGTATTAACATAACACTCACTACTGCGGCGCTTATTATATTATGGTGTTAGGATAAACGAGGGGCGTACTTTAAGGAAATGTATAACTTTTACTGTGGGATCAATTTAACAATATGAAATAACTAATCACCTGTTCTTCTTTTTCTTCATATTTTAGAATTGGGTTGGGAATATTTAAAGTTGTTAATTTCATGAATACTACAAGTTCTTAATGTATGGCCCTCGTGGCCTAAAAACTTGTTTAAATGTATACGTATCTACGTCTGGCGCACTCCGGGGCGTCACCTCCGCTCCCAATATTTCTACCGCTGTATGACCTATTTTCTATTGTATAGAACATTAGATACAATATACAATCTAACACTAAAATATTTATATTATATACAAGTATATGAAAGACAAAAAAAAAGCTAAAAACCGGTCAAGTGCATGTCGGACCACGCACAATGAAGAAAGAGTTCCGTAGTTGGGATGAATTTATCTTAAGAACAAACTTAACATTGTAGTTGAAAATCATGTTCTCCCATACATTCCAACTACAAATATAAGTTTGTACGAACAATATTGAGAGATTTACCATGTTCTTTTAAGACCATAGAAGTATTTTCTGTATTATTTTTTTCAAGATTTTAAGCTCCGTAGTTTCGGAGATAAGGGGGGGGGGGGGGAATGGTCAATTTTCGTCGATTTTCTTAAATAACTTTAAAACGGTTTATTTTAAAATTATAAAAAAAATATAATAGGTTGGGGAAAAAGTTTCTTCGCATTTTTTAAGACAATTCAAAACATTTTTTAATATAGTTTATTTACATTTAACTAAAGTATGTAGGTACCATTTTGTTCGATAACTTTTTGCCATCTTGTAGGTAGGGACATAATCCCATTGCTATAGAAATTTTGGGACTTCTGGTCAAAATACCGCGACAAGTGGTTTTGGCAGTCCTCTCGTGATGTTAACCTGACACTGCCTAAGGAATTCTGAAGAGACCGAAACAGGTGGAAATCTGAAGGTGCAAGGTCAGGACTATACGGCGGATGCATTAACACCTCCCAGCCAAACTCTCTTAATTTTTGCTGAGTGGATAAAGATGTGTGAGGTCTAGCGTTATCATGATGAGAAACCACACCCCTTCTGTTGATTAATTTCGGCCGCTTTCTCTCAACTTCTTGCTTTAATCTCATCAGTTGTTCGCAGTAGAGTTCAGAATCGATGGTCCTGCCTGGTGGTAACAGCTCATAATGAATAATGCCCTTCCAATCCCACCACACACACAGCATCACCTTGTTGCGAGTTAACCCGGGTTTCGCCACAGTCTGTGAAGCCTGACCGGCCTTTGACCACGACCTTTTTCGCACGTTCTTGTCATACGTGATCCACTTTTCATCACCAGTTATCAGCTTCTTCAAAAATGGTTCGGTTTCATTACGTCGTAATAAAGAATCACAAATGAGTACACGGTTCATTAGGTTTCTTTCAGTGAGCTCGTGAGGTATCCAAATGTCGAGCTTTTTTGTGTACCCAGTTTTTTTCAAATGCGCCAAAACAGTTTTGTGATCAGTTTCCAGTTCTTCAGCTACGTCGTAACTACCGATCTTGCTCCACTTTAATTGTAATAGGGCGACCAGAGCGGCGTGCATCTTTGACATCAAAATTTCCGGATTGAAAACGCTTAAACCAAATTTGTGCTACTCTCACAGACACTACACTAGGTCCATAAACATCGCAAATTTTTTTCGCGGCTTGCGTTGCATTTTTACCTTTTTTGTAGTAAAATTTATAATGTATCGAATTTCTTCATTAGATTCACTCATTATGGAATCTGGAAAATGTGTGATTTTCATTTGTCTCATCATGGAAAATGTGTGATTTTCATTTGTTTTTCGTACCGTCAATGTACGAAAAACAAATGAAAATCACACATTTTCCTAATTTTAATTTGGAATTATGTTCTTTAAAATTTAAACTTTCAATGATACCAAAACCAGCCAGATACAAATAGAGATACAAATAGCCAAAGAGATTTTATTACAAGTTCATACATAGTATAATGCGAAAAGACTTTTTCCCCAACCTAATATATACATATATTTGGGACCCTCACAGTAAGCTCTTTCATTTGATGTATCACACGGTACAGTTTGCAAGACTTTTTTTTTAATTTTCTTACCAAATTTCAACTTAATTAGATTCGGAGCAAATTGGCTGTGACAGACGGACAGACAGACCGACACGAGTCATCCTATAAGGGTTCCGTTTTATTTTCCTTTTGAGGTACGGAACCCTAAAAACGAATCGGAAGAGCTCATTGGGCACCCAAAAATTCGTCCGCATTGCTGTCAGTGGGAAAAGTACTCAAAAGACTGGCAGCGTTGCCACGTTGAATGGTAATGTTGATTCTTTTGCCTAAAAATAGGCCAGCTGTCTGGTCACGTGTAGAGTCGATTAACCACTTGGCGATGTCCCGAAGTACTCGATAAGCACCCGGATCCGGCCCTAGTGTTTGAACCCCAAACGGCTCAAACATATAGCTCCCAATGAGGGTGTTATATTTGCGCCGTTTGAGGTTTTCTGCTCCTGCAGCAGCCGCCCCAGCACAACCCGCCGTGCTAGGAAGATGGGATGGCGCGAGGGTGTCGACACAGGTTGCATACTGCACTAACGGCGTACTCAACTTCAAAGGCATTATAATAATATTAAAATAATAATAAAACATTTATTATCAGGCTTTATTATAAATTTGTCAGCGCCTGACGTAAATTGACGTATTTTTAGTAGCCATTTTTTAAATCACGTCTAAACTTGTCTTTGGAGTATCTTAATTTATCTTATATTTATAAATATGTATCTTTGGAGTATCTTAATTTGACTAGTCAAATTAAGATACTCCAAAGACAAGTTTAGACGTGATTAAAAAAATGGCTACTAAAAATACGTCAATTTACGTCAGGCGCTGACAAATTTTACAGGACTAAACTAATATATATCTTCTGTGCTTTTCTTAATGAAATAGAAAGAAAAAGATGTACTGAACTTAAATTTAGTTTAGTTTGTGAACGAGGGAATCGGCGCCAATATCTAACGATAACGAAACAACCGATATACTTACCGAAAATCCGCGAAAATCGATATTCTCCGGTTATATGAAGTGTAGATGAGGTATTTATCAATAAAGTCTTAACGAATAGAACCATCTATTCCCGTGGTTATTGTAAAACAAATATGTATTATATAATTATAACCATAATTATAACAAATATTTATTTACATAATTATAACCACAAGAATCATGAACACATCTCTCTAAATTAAATTTGTTCTCTTTTAATCTGATTTCCGTAATCAGATCAAAATAGACCTTCTGGTAATGTTCTTCAGAAAGGTCAGTCCTTTCTGAAGAACATTACGAGAATGTTTCTTTGATCACATTAAACATTTGGATTTGGATCAGTTTAAAATTTTGTAATGAATCCCTTTTAAGTCCATTCAAAGGCGACGCGGGTTCGAGTTGTGAATTTAAAAGCTGGATTGCAATTCTTGTCACTAGTGTATTTATATTAAGCAAATAAATATAATAATTCAGAATTGGGTAGTTCTTATTTCGATTGTCCTTTTTGTCTACCTGATTATACTGGATTATTTCCGTTGAATAGTTTGGTAGTTTAATTTGTTAATTTGCTTTCCGAGGAGGGTTCCTGGGTGACCACCTGTACATTCCAAAACCCCTACGTGCTTCGTAAAGCATGTTAAGCCGTTGGTCCCGGCTGTCATTCGTGGATCTTTGACAGTCGTTACGGGTCATCAGAAGCCGAAAGTCTGACAACCAGTCTTACCAAGGGGTATCGTATTACCCACTAACTGTTTGTGTAAAATACTGGTATTCAGCTGCATGCGGTTAGACTGGAAGCTGACCCCAACATAGTTGGGATAAGGCTAGGCAGATGATGGTTTGGTGGATTAGCGTGTGGTTCTCGGTTCGATTTTGCCTTGTAATGTGGGCACACAGCCTACAATATCATGCAGGTATACAATTTATTTACTCACAATATATGTTTCTTACAAGCTGATAATGAGATTCCGTGCCTTTGTATAAAATGCGAAAGGTTCCAATTTTTTTTATTGAAGCTTAAATGCTTATGAAGCCATCCGATTTTCTATCGTAGAAATTCTACGAAATAATCATCTCAAAGTAAAGCGCTCATCCAGTGTTGTTAAGATATTTGTATTTGCTAGTGACAACATTTTAATATGAAGTTCGGGGAAGTCTTTGAACAAAATAAATTGAATGTATACATTTTAGCTAAGTACTCGTAGTATATTGCAAAAGCCAAAACACACATACGCACGATACGACGTCGCATCGTGGCACGTTGCGACGTTGCGTCACGATACGATGTCGTGTCGTAGAAATCTACGACTTGCATTCACAACACGACGTTTTTGATAGGATGCCGTAGAAATTTGAAAGAAAATTGGCTCTCCTGTTTTCATTCTTCTGTTTAGTCCCATAGCACAGGAGCGTCCCGTGCTTCCACTAGGGATTTTAATTGATCTACATTAATGTCATACGTCATCTTTGAGTATATTGAATATCAAATGCTGCACCGGCGCAGGATTGCATTGTCAGTTTTTACGACACAACGACATGCCGGGCATCGTACCACGATGCACGTCGTAATTTTTGCGACACGACATCGCATCGTGGCATGACGTCGTAACGTGCCACGACGCGACGTCGTGTCGTGTGTATACGTATTATATACATATATGTTTTGGCCCTACGATCTTGATTAGTAAGAAAAAAATTTTTTTTTCTTTCATTGATCTTATATTTCTATAAAGTGATGAAAAGATGGCTCTAGAACCATATAATTATGATAAGTTTTGTCGGCGCTTATCACATACATAGGTGAATATCATCGTGTATAAGCTAAACAGATTTTAGTCGTACAGTCGTAGAATTTGGAATGCAGACATATCTCGAGGCCGAGTTCACCATGCATGATGTAGATTGTAGGCACGGCTCATCAAAATATGCATATCCACTATAAGCTGACCTGTTACTGTACGGAAAGCCTATATACAATGCGAGGTTGGCTTATACTGAAAATGTATATTTTGATGTGGCGTCGTGTGTACGCGTGGTTTACGCGTTTTGCAAAGCAATCAAACTTCCAGGTATTTTAATTTCGAATATTATGATTATTGATCTCACGTTATTTCTTAATAAGTACGGCATTTTATTTATTTACTGATCAACAGTTGGATTTATTGCTTCCAACTTTAAATGGCATTTAATATAAAACCCTGTCATAAAAATCCAATCTCGATCTCGATTCAATCCAACCTTCATGTGACCTGGGAAACGTATACCTCAAGGTAACATACTATATTGGCTCGATATTAAATATTATGTTACAAGGATTTATAGGATGTATTACAGTAAAATCGTCAAAGTAATGTTATGCTTGCTGCCGGATTAAACGAAGGACTTGTTCAAAATTGGGTTTTCCTTTCTTTTTCCAAATACTTATGTGAAAATAGAGACTTAGGTAATATTTGAACTAAATATTTGAACTAGAGTACTTAAATAGGTATAATGGAAACTAGCAGTTTCGCTGACCTAAGCCACGATTAAAGTATGTTTTTGCACGCCTCATAACGCGAAGGTTTGAAGAGTGCTCTGCTCTACTCTTAACACGTCACGGCCAAGCAATTTCCTGGCCTTAAAATGACTCTATTACGTTCATATTTGTTATATTGTTATAAGTACGCGTATATTCAGATAATACTTGAAAAAACTTACTTATGGTATGTTTAAAAAAAAAATGTTCTGCTACTTTGATGAAAAATGCAGTTTGGAAAAAAAAAAACACTTGGACGTCCGGATGTATGTAATGTCTCTACATACAAAATAAAAAAAAAGAGTTTATATTTTGTATGTAGTCTTACTAACTGCTGAAAAATTATCGTATCGACAGCGGGTTTTTTTTTGTTAGCTCTAGAATTACAAAGAGTGATTGCCTATTTAATTTCAGCCCATGTGGTTTGTTAAAAAAATTATCTTTGTTAAATCAACTATTCTGCACATGATAAAAAAGGTATGTTTCCAATTTTTCTCGTGTAATAACGGTGCGCCAATTAACCCCTTCACCATGAATCAAAGCAATCAGTATAATAATGAGAGGTTAGAAGGACGAATGAGGAAAAAATATGTGAAGGAATATATATGTGTATATGGGGTATGTATATGGGAAATCGTGTGCCAAGTATAATATAAATTCTGTATTTAGTTTCTTTATATTGTCTCGAATGTTATGTAAGGGGATAGAAGGATATTGTTTTTATTAGATACTTTTGACCGCGGTTTCGCCCGCATGGAGGTCGGAAATTATCCGACGGGAACTTCTAATGAGGATAAAAAGTATCCTATGCTCCCAGGTCTTGGTCTACCTGACTTGGTGCCTTACATAAAAGGTAACAGACAGACAAAGTAAATTTCGCAAAATACATAATATTAGTATGATTTTTTTCTTATTTGTTTTTAGGGTTTCGTACCAAAATGGTACGAAACCCTTATGGTGTGACTCAGTCTGTCTGTCTGTCTGTCACAGCTAGATATCTCAAGAACTACTAATGCTATCAACTTGAATTTTGGAATAGTTTTAAGTGACGTTTGCCCAACCATTTTGCAAATAAGAAAGAAATAAAAATGTATTTTTTGTTTTTGCAACAGGGACTGAAAGAGAGTCTTAAAAATTTGAAGTGGGGCTACTAGGGCATGTGCGGTATCATATGAAAGAACGCTGTTTGCACATTCTCAAACATGTGTTCTTTCTTTTTTGTGTGTAAATAAAAATGTAAATAAGTTATTCTTTGAAACAAACTCTTTGAAGTTTATTACGAAGCATGATACGGCCACAAACAAAATTACAATAAGTCGGCAGTGGGCGTGTTATTGTAGTGAAGCTACCTGCGTCTTTAATGTTCAGTTCCAAGAAACTGTTCTTTCATAATGAAGAAGAGTTATTTCTGTTATTACGTAACATCTAGAAATATTTCAATGAATTTATAACAATCAAATTCCTTGTTAAGAAGGAACTACAGGCTTACTTCTATATTTTGCGGTGTGGCAAGGTGCGTGTGACGGGTGACAGAGAGGATATTTTTTTTTTTTACTATAAGTTATTATTGATTCCGTATTATACGACTGTGTAATAGGGTGCAGCTAAAATATTCTGTCTTGATTGTATGTTTACCTGTATTATCCCACAGCTGGCTCATTTTTCTGTCAACACACAATTCTGTCTTTTGCTAGTGCTGGTATTCGGTAGGAGGACTTTGTTAGAAATAGGTGGCCCTCTTGGTGGTAAGTGGTCAGCCGCCTTTGGGCATCTGCAAGGCCAGAGTCATCGCATTCAAGAGAACGCTGAAATATCTTATGGGCCTGTAATTCGACCAGTATTCTTACCATTCGCTAAGATACGCTGTTTCACCACACGCGACGCGACGCGTGTGTTTCGCGGTTCGTAACCTACCCCATCTGGTTTAGTTACTAAGCAACCAAAAGAGACTCTATTATAAAAAAACCAGCCAAGTGCGTGTCGGACTACTCATAATGAAGGGTTCCGTAGTTGGAATGAATTTATCCCAAAAACAAACTAAACATTGTAGTTGAAAAACATGTTCTCCCATACATTCCAACTGCGAATGTAAGTTTGTATGCACAATATTGAGAGATTTACCATTTTATATTAGACCATAGACTTCGTATAAGTTTTCTGTAATCTATAGGTATAGAACAATTTTCTGTATTTTGTTCAAAGTTTTAGGCTTAGTAGTTTCGGAGATAACGGGGAATGGTCAATTTTCGTATATTTTCTTAAAAAATTTAAAACAATTTATTTTAAAATTATTAAATATATATATTTGAGACCCTCACAGTAATCCTGTCATTTGATATGTCACTCGGTACAGTTTGAGAAACTTTTTAATTTAATTTTCTTATGTGCCCCTATATTCAATTATTTACTTTACACGTCCGTATTTGGGTCACAGAAATTCATAAATGTACCAAATTTCAATTTAATCGGTCAGACAGACAGACACAAGAGTGATCCTATAAGGGTTTGGTTTTTTTCCTTTTGAGGTACGGAACCCTAAAGACTGTGCAACATTAGAAGCACAAAACGTTTTTATTGGTTCATTATTATGAAAAAGGGTCCATCATTAGAAGGTCAATAATTTTTTAGAGAATCAATTACATATTGCCCATAAAGATATCGGTGATTGTTCAAACAACAGTGGGCAGGATACGTGCCTACGTGTTTTGACGGCAGGTAGAGTCGGGGCCGATAGTGGGTAGGCAGCGTAGGTAGTCCGATTTCAAGATGAGTCGACAACATACCTGATTTAAATAGTTGGAAAGACCTTTCTACTGTTTGGTCACAGCACAACCTCAACGGTACGTCAACGAGAAACGAGAATATTCGAACCGAACGTGAGTCCCCGTGGCGTAAATACAAAGGCGGATGTAACATAGACAGAACGTGTTCTGTAACGCAGCCGCGTCCGTATGAACAAAGTATTACAAACACGATTACACCACAGACATTTGAAAACTGTCTGCAATGCGATCGGCTCCGAAAAACATTATTTTAACAAAAACGACTGCAATACAGCTTTTAAATACTCGCTCTGTCTACACTGCAGATCTCTAGATAACCAGTGTCTATCACGGTCCTAGTGGCAACGTCGTACGAACGCGGCGGCTTTTCGTCCCAAAACCGTTGCCTCACCCAAATGGACCCTGGCACTCTCCGGGGTGGCCACTGCCACGGCACTGCTCGCTTCGCTCGCTCAGCTCTTGCGTTGTGTGGTCATAGCTCTAACCTAACCTACCTTTCAGTCTAACATATTTGATCATTCTGCGATTTGGTCGTTCTGCGAATTAGACATACCTCGATTTGTACATTTTGTAGATTGGGCATTCTGCAAATTGGACATTCTGCTGCCATACTACTTTATTGATTACTGCATTGAAGCAGAATTACGACGAACTTATAATGTTTTAAGTGGTTCGCAACATAATGCAACGCAGACTATGGGTGAACAAACAAACGCAAACGCAAAACGCAAACGCGTTGAATCCGCCTTTTCATAGCTTTATACACACACATGCGGCTGCACTACAAAACGCTGTGTTGCAGCTAGGTTTGGACGGTCTATTAGTGCTTTAAGCCATTCGCGATATAATGCAGCAGAGACTATGGGTGTCTGTGTTTCATCAGCCTTTGTAATTACGCGACCCGGTGGTAGTGGACACGCGGCGATAGAAAATGATGTATCGCTACTTCGACGCCGTCATCTCAGTTCTCGTTAAAGTCCCGTTGACGTGGACGTAGACAAACGGCCGTAAGATCTTTCCGGCTTCACGTACAGCGAGAACAAGCGTATTTGCGATTGACATTTGTTTGAGATTGTCGTACGTACATGTCTATGAGTGCGTGCGTTTTCGCTTGTTGTATGGAACTGACCTTTTGTATCTATTTTGTTATTCAAATATTTTTATTGCAATCCATAATGTATCATATAATGGTGGTGAGTACTATTTTAGAAACAATTATGGACCCTGTCGGGCACAGCATATTTAACTAAGTAGGAGAGAGGAATAGCGCTTCTATGATTTTACTTATTACTACAGATTTTTAATTATTTTAGAGGAGCTTGTGGCTAAGTAATAACAGCCGCACGGGTCGATCCATCAGGTTAAGCTACGCTTGCCAAGGTTGTTCTGTGGATGGGTGACCAACTTTTCATACCGAGACTCCTGCGTGCGTCGGAAAGCACGTTAAGCCGTTGGTCCTGGCTGTCATTCGTGGATCTTTGACAGTCGTTACGGGTCGTCAGAAGCCCGAAAGTCTGACAACCAATCTTACCAAGGGGTATCGTATTACCCAGTAACTGGGTTGTGGAGGTCAGATAGGCAGTCGCTCCATGTAAAATACTGGTATTCAGCTTTATCCGGTTAGACTGGAACCCGACCCCAACACAGTTGGGAAAAGGCTAGACAGATTGATTGATTTTTAATTATTTATTTCCTTACTATTTTTTACAACACAATTAATAAATGTTATATATTTATCATTATTTAATTTATTTATTTTTATATTGTATATTATTAGTGCTTATTTAATTGTTCGTTTAAATAATGTGCATTGTCATCAATGTATTTAATATAGTTATATAATATATATTTGTTGGCGTTCTGTGATCGAAAAGCCTCTATACTTAATAAATGATCAAACGAACCGAACGAAACGAACGATCTGTTGACCCGTAATTATTCCATCATGAATATGGATACCTTTAGTGCGAAGCACGGATGCAAGTATAAAGATATTTTCGAGCGATAAAATTGTTTTTGCCCGGTATTAATTAAGCCTTTAATTGATTATTTGAAAAGTTTGCGTAGTCTTTTATTAAGAGCGAATTTCAACAATGAATATGTCGTGGAATATTGACACTGACAAGTCTTTAATGCGGGTTAGAATTGGGGTTAGATGTGCTGATCAAACTGTTGATTGACTCGTCGGTTAAGCTTGGGAGTTCTAGGTGTTCAATGTGTGACTTGGTCAAGTTGTTATTGAGGGTTTCCATTAGAAAATGTTAATAGCAGCCTGAAGCTTGAAGCTGAAGGGCCATGTCTGTTCGGCAATAGGAATAGCCCTTAATATATTAATAGGCAGCGTCCTAACCAGAGCGATATTCGCGCAAACATGCGAACGTCACATTTACGTTGTTTGGTGAGTTCGAATGCGTGGTCGCTCTGACAGAGGCTGCCTTCAGATTTTTCGAACAAATGACCGCGACAATCGCGTATTCGCGTGACCGTTTGCTTTGGTTAGGACGCTGGGATAGCCTACATAGGACTTGCGTGTACTGGTGAGGTGTGGGCGTACCTATTGCTTCTGGGAATGTAAGCGTGATTTTATGTTATTTAACACATAATAATTATGCGATTGAACTAACGCCAAATAAACACTAATTGCTTTTTAAAGTTCCGTATCTCAAAAGGAAAAGACGGAACGGTTATAGGATCACTTGTGTCTGTCTGTCTCTCCGTCTGTCACAGCCAATTTGCTCTGAATCTAATGGACCGATTAAGTTGAAATTTGGTACACGTATGAATTTCTGTGACCCAAACACGGACGTGTATACGTAAATAAATTAATATTGAATATGGGGGCCAATTTTGGGTGACAAATAAGAAAAAAAAAAAAAAAAAACAGTTAACACACAAGGCTTACTGCAAGGATATCAAATATTTCTTTGTTTGTTCTTAAAATAAAATAAATAATGTATGGGAGAACATGTTTTT
Organism: Dicycla oo; assembly: GCA_948252095.1. Taxonomy (NCBI): domain Eukaryota; kingdom Metazoa; phylum Arthropoda; class Insecta; order Lepidoptera; family Noctuidae; genus Dicycla; species Dicycla oo. The sequence continues at coordinate 19,991,305 of OX411726.1, read as the reverse complement.
CAACTACAATGTTAAGTTTGTTCTTGTTCTTGGTATAAATTCATCCCAACTACGGAACCCTTCATTGTGCGTAGTCCGACACGCACTTGGCCGGTTTTCTTTATCGTTTACATTAAATTAATTGAAATTACAACGAAACCGTTAATGGTTCACTGCGTGTCAATGACAGGTAATTTACAATATTATTAATGTTTTTGCAATTTTATTAATGATTCAGAGAGTATCATTCTGTCTGCTTGAATAACTAGTGAAAGATTTTAAACACAATTTGTTCATGCTGAGAGAAGAATGCATTATTTTGAGAAAAGTATTCAAATTGAAATTCTTTATTTCAAACATGAGTGCATAGTAATAATAATAAAAATATCCTGGGACATTGTTCACACACGGTCATCTGATCCCAAACTAAGCAGAGCTTGTACTATAGAAACCAGATAACTGATATACTACATATACTACTTTTTTTTGTAACTACGTACTTATATAGATAATTGCACCCAGACTCTGGACCAACTGACATGTTCATGCACACAAATGTTTGTCCTGGATGGGAATCGAACCCACGACCTGTAGCGTGATAGGTGGTGTCTTAACCAACCACGCCATCTGGCCTGGGTAGTGTTAGTATAACAAAATTACTTAAAGACTAGTGTTAGTAATTCAAATACGAAAGGTATACATCCTCAACTGGTGTGGATCCTTACCCAGTGACGCAGCAGAGGGGAGTCCCACCGATCTCGGAACACACTCAGGAGACTATTAGAGGCGGTGCGCAGCCGGCCGGCCATGGATGTGGTCCTTTTTCTTATTATGGCGTAAAAATCATCTGTGTGCGCCTCCGAAAACATACCGGACGCACTACAACGCCACGATAGCCCCAACAGTATCCTGAACGCGTTATTGTATTGGACACGCAGATCGCTGTATGTCCTCTGCGTAAAACTAGTCCAAAGACTGCACGTGTAAAAAGGCTGGCAGAAAGCTTTAAAAAGCTTTTTTTATTGTTAGCTGATTAAATTTTATAAAAAGGCAAAGGCAATTTCCTGGAAGCTTCAACAACTCAATTGCATTCTATTATGAATATAGAAAAGCCTTATTAGAAAGCTAAAAGTAACCCAAAGGACAATGGAGAGGGCTATGCTTGGAGTTTCCCTATGTGATCGCATCAGAAATGAAGAGATCCGCAGGAGAACCAAGGTAACCGACATAGCCCGAAGAATTGCCAAACTGAACTGACAGTGGGCAGGCCACATTGCTCGCAGAACGAAAAAACGATTTTTAAAATTTTTGTCTGTCTGTCGGTCTGTCTGTCTGTCAGTTTGTTCCGGCTAATCTCCAAATGGCTGGAATGATTTTGACGTGCCTTTCACTGGTAAACAGCTGATGTTATAAGGAGTAACTTAGGCAAATTTTATTTTGGAAAAATAATTAGGGTTCCGCGCAAGAAAAATAAAACCCAGTTCACATGAAATTGTGAACCCATAGCGCGGACGGGTAATGTTACGCGGCGGGTCGGGGGACGAGGGAGTTTTAATTTAATTTAATGTGGTGGTTATTTTGGTATATCGTGTATCTTACGACTTCCACGCGAACGAAGTCGCTGGACCCAGCTAGTTTTGGAATAAATAAAATAAATAAATAAATTAAACTTTATTTCAGACTAAGGTCCATAATTTTGTTACTATGTTGGTGTCAGTAACAATAGTGCTTATTTAAATAGGTTAGTATCGTTAGTTTTTACAAATAATAATAATTATTTTATTTTATTCGGGAAACTTACAGCTAACGTTCACAATGTCCTTAAACAATATGAAAGTGAAGTTTCAAGTTTCCACTGATACATTTATTCAGACCTATGACTGTACCCCCACCCAGTGTACCTGAAAGGGACAGTCCGCTCCGGCAGCGATCATTTTCAGAATGCTGTTGTCGTACTATGCAGTTAACACTGTACATTGATTAAAAAAAAGTAATTGCTAGGTATAGCAACGAGTCTGATACCGAAAATATAGTTTTTTGTTCATTTGTCTGTTTTTGTCTGCATATACGAGTATGTTACGGATTGGCGTAAAAACAGCTAAACGGATTTGGATGACATTTGGCACATAGGTAGTTTATAACCTGGATTAACACATCGGGTACATTGGTTCTTGCATAGATGTGACGCACAGTTTAACTTGTTCTTTATATGTCATAAAAGTAGTATATTTTCGACTCTGCAATTCGGCTTTTTGTTATTGTTTTGATTGTAAGTTTGTTGTCATGTCATTTGCCAGTGGCGCAACCAGAGACTACATAAAGCGCACCACAGAGGAAATGTAGTTTGTCTTTGGTCCCTGGCTGGCCCTGACATCAACCAATGGACAATCATGTACAGACTACTTGAATACGAGTCTTTTTACTTTAGCTATTATTCTAAGGTCTTTTGAATGCTTTGCATGTATGTAATTAATTCTTAAGGTCTGTCTTTTTGTAATGTGCATTTTGTTTGTGCAGATTAAACATTTTTCTTTCTTTTAATCCGGGTAGTACGTTCCTGTGGGATATTTTGCGACATCCACGCTGGCGAGGCCGCGGGCAAATAGTGTACTCTTAAAATTAAAGCTTCCAAATGGAGACTGGGCAAAGACCAATTTTACGTAGACTCCTTTGGTTTAATCTTTACGTTATCTGTCAGTCAGGTGGAGTACAAGATAGAAAGATAGATAGAATACTCTTTATAAAACACTGATAACTATACTCAAGCAGAAATAAATAAAAAAAAAACGTAAACAGAACTTTACACCTACCTAAAGAAAAGCCTCCAGGCCCAAAGGGCGTGCCTGCTTACCGGAACTGGCCCGCAATGCAGGATTTTGTTCAGCTGTAACTTGAAGTCACAAATGATAAATTTCGAAGTAAAATAAATAAACAGTTAAACTAATAACAAAACCATGGTCAACAAGTCGACCAGTTACACGAATATAACGCATAAATCAGTCATTACCCTCCTCGCCATATTTAAAGGACGCTACCGCAAGCAGTGACATCTAACATCTAAAAAACAACATTAGATTATGTGAATAATAAATGAAAATAAAATTTAAATAAATGGACTTCTACTGTCAAATAAAATAAGCTAGTATGAATTCATATAACCTGCCAATAGGAAAGCTAATTCTGGAGAAAGAACATAAATATTGTCTTGTTCAGGCATATGAATACCGACGTAATAAAAAAAAAAAAACAACAACACGATGCCTTAAAGACATGCTATGTGTCAGAAAGGTATGATATACTTTGAGGATGTGGTATACACCATCAAACTGAACAACTTCCTCCATGAGACCTACATCGTTATCTCGAAAAAAAATTATTAACTTTCCCATACAAAACGTCAATACATACTCGGCCCATATACATGTATGGGATGGCTGACTTAATTTTGCGTGATTACGATGTTTGTCCCATGGAGAAAGTTGTTCAGTTTGATGGTCTGTACCACACCCTAGAATATAACCATACCTTTCTGAGTCACGCTGTATAACAGGGACCAAAATATATATATAACTAAAACCTTCGCAATTTGCAACGTAAACACATGCCATAGTAACGTCTATTTTCTTCCTTCTTCCTAACTTCGTTGGGCATCGTCCATTATTCACCTACATTTATTATCTTGCACCGTTATCCGTCCCCGACAAGTGTCCTTTTAGTAAAGAATTGGATGTCTAGAGTCTTGTGAATAAAATGATGTTGCTGAATATTTTTTGTTTATTGTAAGGGATTGTTAAAAAAAAAATGTAATATCATGCCTGTATTCACAAAAAGGTTTGGCAGAGGTAAATATTATGAGCGCTCTTTGTCAGTTATGTTTAAACCCTATACAATACTGGGCGAGACTGTTGCTATTAAACGGACCCTGCACAAACCCAGTCTCTAGACTGCTACTGAGAAATTCATAATGCAAAAACCCAATAAAACTTTGTCTGACCTGGGAATCGAACCCCAGGCTCCACAGCTCAGCGGTTGCCCTTGCAACCAGAGTCTAGACCAACGAGCGACAGGGATATTTTTTCGTTTTAAAATAAATGCAAGAGCATTTTCCTTGCTGCCCTTGGAGAAGAAACAGAAGCTGGAATACCTCAGTTTATATTAAAGAGAAAGAATCAAATTTTTCTCCATTATTTCATTCTCAATGAAAAGGAATGAAAATCTAACCAAGAAATTGCCATTAACAAATTAACTACCAGACTATAGACACAGTAAAAAAGGAGACGGAAACGATTACATACAATCTTAGGCGATTATATCGAGATGAAAATAGTGTGAATTAATAGATTCCAACTTATCAGTACCTCGCTGAAAATTCTGTCTAAGTTTTGACAATCTGAGAGCTAAGAGAGGTTTAGTACAAGTAAGGTTATGTTACAATCTTCAAGTGCAAAAGATGTTCTTTAGACTTATGTTTATTATATTTAGTGAAGAATGTTTGAAAATCACTAACAGAATTGTTTCAACGTCTAAGGGTCGTCGGCCTAGTGTATTGCGGTGACTAGTTGCTATCCCACAAATCACACAGCGATCCATAGTCTCAACAAAATTCAATCCACAAGGTGGCGGTAAAATCCAAAATAACAACTCCAACTCAAGCGTGTGAGTGGTCTTCGGTGTCCAGTGTAAAAACAAGTTCGCACAAGGTCGTTGAAAATTAAAAATAATCGGGAAAGCGCATCGGAAAACACGAAACAAAGGAGCAAGCAAAGCAGTCGGCAACTGTCTAGTGTCAAGATAGAGTCAGTTGTAATGCCAGTGACATAGACTAAAAATATAACACTGGTTTTTGGGTTTTGAAATCTTGAAACGAAAATGGAATTCGACCTAATCTACAAATTAATATTTTTGAAAAAAAAAAACATTTTTTTTTGTTTGATCGTAGGTTTTCTTTGGTAAAAGTAAAAGAAATGTGTCAAACTTTTAACCATAGGCGCCGATTCCCTTGTTCACAAAATAAACTAAATTTAAGTTCAGTGCATCTTTTTATTTCTATGTCATTAAGAAAAGGACAGACGATAAATATTAGTTTAGTCCTGTCAAATTAAGGTACTCCATTGACAAGTTTAGACGTGATTAAAAAATTGGCTACTAAGAATACGTAATTTACATCAGGCGCTGACTAATTTGACAGGACTAAACTAATATTATCTTCTGTCCTTTTCCTAATGAAATAGATAAAAAAAGATGCACTGAAATTAAATTTAGTTTAGTTTGTGAACAAGGGAATCGGCCCACTGTATATTTAACCGTTTAAACTCACACACACACACACATTACATTTTTAAAAAGGCATGTTCTCATTTAATAATCTTAAAAATTTGGTCCCGTGTGAGCGAGTGAGGTGACAAAATGAAACAGCCCTCTTAAGTACTAATATTATGTTGTGATTGTTCATAACTGGCGAAACATACTACAAACATCTCTGCCTAACCCTTCGGGAAAATCAGGTGTGATCTTATGTTCTTTATGTGATGTTTTTGGGATAAGTATAAAGTTTCGAGTGATTTAAGTTTAAATCACTCGAAACTTTATATTACTCGCTCACACGGGACCAAATTTTTAAAATAAGAACATGCCTTTTTGCAAAATTCAATCAATTAGCGAACTAGTAAATAACATTAATTTAATAGGTAATTATTGAAAACACAATTCTATCGTGTTATCTAATGAAATCAGCACAAAAAGTATTATGGTCTGTTTTTGATGTTTTTTTAAATAAATGCCACAATAAAAATGTGTTTTTAATAATTACCTGTTAAATTAATACTATTTACTAGTTCGCTAATTGATTAGATTTTTCAAAAAAAGCATCTTTTCATTTAACATTCTTAAAAATTTGGTCATGTGTGAGCGAGAGAGGTGACAAAATGAAACAGCCCTCTTAATAGTCAAACAATATGATGTTACATGCGATAAAAAGAACGTTTTTTTCTGCTTTTTCTCAGTTATTGTGTCTTTAGTGTTGTTGTAATTATGGATTTTCTCTCAATAAAATGTTCTCCGGCCAAAAATTGCCGAAAACCGAAAAGAAAATTCGGTCGGACTCTACCATAAACCTAAAACCTTCTAAGGGAGAACGTAAACGTCCGTAAAAAATCAGCCCCGACCGTAAAAAGTCGGTGTGAATAGAACATATGACATACGCAGACGTTCCACAAGAATCAGTCTAACAAAAACATAATCGGTTAAAAATTGAATACGGCACCAAGAAAATGGGCTCGTCAGCTTAGCCGAGGCGACAAAACATCCCGCGATTCGTGTCACCTGTTACATAACGCGATTGCATTGGATGTTGCGAATTGTAACAGACATAAATTATCCTGGGATTGTTTTCTTTTGTCCTATCTCGTGGACATTGCGTATTGTAATACAGACATCTAAGACGGTTTTTCCTCCCCTTTTCTCGTCCAGTGACTTGCAGTTACAAGCAAGTTTGCATGTTATTCAGACAATCCAATTTTTCAGACAAAGCGAATCGTGGGAGAATTCCCGCACACGAAGTATTTTTTTCATAAATGAACACGTAGGAAAACTTTTATCGTCCAGACTGCCTGTGACGATTTTTATAGCTGATATGGAAACCGTAACCAATTGCTTAGTTTTTTCAGAATTTGTGATTGAGATTTTTCTTAGGCTCGTGGCTAAATAATAGCAGTGGCACGGGTTGATTAAAGGTTAAGCTACGCTTGCAGCGGTCGGTTCATAGATGGGTGACATAGGTGCGGAGAGGTTTTTTAATACTTATTTATGCTCATTATATACAGGGTGTCCCTGGAAGTATGGATCATATGGAATAGGGGCGTGGGCAAGGTCATTTCCAAACTTTTCAACCCTGAGAATGTTGGTGCAATTTTTTACGGTTCAAAAATTATGACCAATTTTTGTTTTTTCAATCACTTCGCATAGTGCTCACTGAAAAAAAATCATAAAAAAACTAGCAAAGCTATCAATTACTCTTTTTTTTTCAGAACTTTATAGAAAAGTGGGCCTTTCCTGTGGTAATACTTTTACGCAGCTAGAAAACATACGTTCAATAAGAAAAAAAAAACATTTACAGCAAAGGCTTCGTTCTGGCAAAAATTTTACTCAATTTTCGAGCGATTTTCATAGGAAAAAGTTACACTAGCGAAAGTTGACCACGTATTACAAAAACTGGTCCAAGTCATAGAGATTCTTTGGAAGTATGAATCACTGGAATATTCTTAATAGTTTAAAAGTTAGAGAACTTTATTAACAAGGAGGTCGTATTTTTAAAATTTTATAACTACATGGCAAAATAAAATAAAACAATGAAATTAATATGTAAATGTATTATTAAATTGAAATTACAATAAATGTTCAAAATTCCTTTCTCTTACTCTCAAAAATAACTGGCATCGCCGAATGAAATCGTCTAAATGCACGGGAATTATTTTTTATGTCTAAGGTTGCAGATGTGATTTTCTGACGGCGTTGTTCCTCGGTTCCGCTCTCTGTCTCGTACACCATCTCTTTGTAATAACCCATAGAAAGAAATCTATAGAGATCAGGTCAGGGGAACGTGCTGGCCATCGAATGTGATCTCTCTTCCGATCCAACGACTAGGGAAAGTTAAGTCTAGATGGTCTCTTACGACTCTTGCGTAATGTGGGGGAGCACCGTCTTGGTGCAATCACATGTCTCGACGGGTTTCAAGTGATACTTCCCCAAGTAAACCATTTAGGTCATTCACACACATGTAGAAATCTCAAGTATGAGGGGCCATCGAGTCTAGCAGGTAACTCATGAGGACCTATTAGCTGTCCTTCTACTATTCCAGCCCACATGTTTACTCCGAACTGATGCTGGAAATGGTCACTTCGTACAATGTGTGGGTTAATGCGCGCATAAAATGCAGATTATGCATGTTAAATATCCCCACCCTTCGGAAACTTGTTTCATCGCTCCATAAAATTTTCTTTAAAAATTGAGAATCTTCACGATGGCGACGTAACATTTCCCTACAAAACGCCCTTCTCGGGCCATGATAACTCGGTAAAAGGGCTTGCACACGTTGAAGGTGAAAGGGATGAATTATGTGTCGTCTCACAGTACGATGTACCACAGATCTCGGAATCCCTGACATTCTTGACATGCGACGAATACTTGTCATTGGACTCTCACGTAGCATCTGAAGCATCACATCTTTGACTCCAAGGTCTGGAACGCTACGTCGACCTTCCCTAGCTCCTGGATTTCTACCATCTGCGTAAGCGGAGTGTACACGTTGGAATACTCGGTAATCCGGATAGCGGTCCCGATTAGGATATCGCTCTCGATGCACTCTTGCAGCTTGGCGTGCATTTCCTTCACAAAATCCGTAAATGAAACGCATATATGCATATTCATGGCTGTTGTACGTAGCCATACTCAAGTCAAACAGTGTCAAAATCACAGGCAAAAACAAAGTCCAAGTTACACAGTCCAAATAACGTTAAAGAATAATTATTGATGAACACCGAATTAAGTACGTGCGCAGTCACAAGCTGGTAGCGAGTTACTAAAACATCTACCTGAGTGCGAACGTGCGCCGGCGCTGGTTCTTTTGTTTCCCTTCCCCCCGCACATTCCTAGCACCTCGTTGGAATGCAATGCCCCTCGCACTTCCTCTTTCACCTCGCCGCGCTTGCCCTGTCGCCATACATATTGTACCAAAGCGCCAATATGACGTCATTGACAGCAGGTGCACGGTTTTTTCCGGGTGGTAGCTAGGGCAAATAACATGACTCATGAGATAACAAAAAGTTTACCGAAATTATTTTTATTTAAACCTACACATCAAACAGTAGTGCTCAGATAGGTAAGCTAGTAGTCAGATAGGTAAGAGGTCGTTAGTTAAGCTGAAAAAAATCAAAATTTGAAACAGAAAATTGTAAAAATACGACCTCCTTGTTAATAAAAATCTCTAACTTTTAAGTTATTAAGAATATTCCCGTGATTCATTCCTCCAAAGAATCTCTATGACTTGGACCAGTTTTTGTAATACGTGGTTAACTTTCGCTAGTGTAATTTTTTCCCATGAAAATCACTCGAAAGTTGAGTAAAATTTTTGCCAGACCGAAGACTTTGCAGTAACTGTTTTTTATTATTGAACACATGTTTTTTAGATGCGTATAAGTATTACCGAAAGAAAGGCCCACTTTTCTACAACGTTTTGAAAAAAAAAAGTAATTGATAACTTTGCTAGTTTTTTTTTTATGATTTTTTTCATTGAGCTCTATGCGAAGTGATTGAAAAAAACAAAAATCGGTCATAACTTTTGAACCGTAAAAAATTGCACCAACATTCTCAGGGTTAAAAAGTTTGGAAATGACCTTGCCTATACTCCTATTTGATTTGATCCATACTTCCAGGGACACCCTGTATAGCTAATGCGTGTATCGCTACTAAAACTCCCAGCGAATACTCGTTATTATTATTTTTGTTTTGTTTACCTGTGGGCTGCGTTATTACCAAAACATGATTGTGTTAAAGTAGTTGTGTAAGTTCTTGTAATGTAGTTATAGTTTTCTGTTCCATTTAATATAAATAAATAAATAAAATAAATGTATACGGTGAAAGCAACTAAATCTCTTAATTCCTTATTTCATAATCAAACTTTTTATTCCTTACACAGCAAGTCTTCCACAACAAATAAAATACATAAGCTAGTAACACCATCGTTACAGTAATCGGCATGAGTCGTGAGCACAAACTGACACCTGCGCAGTAGTAATTTTCGTGTCTCTTTGGCGGAATGAAGAAGCCGGGGGGCGCCGAACTGCACGCGATTGGTCGTCAGTCGATGCTCGTCGTCTATTGGTCTCTCGCGTGTCCTTCGGCTACTGTACACTTTGGAAATAAAAAAATAAATAAAAGAAATGTAATGACCGAGATAATTTAATTTAGTTTGAAGAAAAGAACACTTCTACATATTAAGTTTAAAATTGGCCTCACGTAATACTTTCAGGAGAAGTTCTAATAGCTCTAAACCTCGTGGAATTTCACTGCTAGTAGTGCTAGTTAGTAAAATATCGTCCATGAATGCCAGAATATGATCACCATCACCCATTTTGTTAACTTTATTAATAATTTTATTCATTAAACGTTGAAAAACCGCAGGTGATATATTGCCCATCTGGTGTAATGAAGGCAGTTTTGTGAATCGAATTTTCGGAAACAGGTGATATGATTGCGACAAATCTAAACTAGTGAAGAAGTTTTTACCTGTTAATTTAGAAGTTTTGTCCTCAATTATAGGCAAAGGAAATCTAGTAATAATCAATTATATTAGTAGTAATCTCAATTATAGTAACTGCATTCAAGGCCCGATAATCTACGCATAGCCTTATGTCTCCATTTTTCTTGTTGGCCAATACAACGGGCGATGCAAAATCTGAATTCGATTCTCTAATAATGCCGGCTAAAAGATCTTTAACTTTTTCACGAACTGTTGATAGTTCTGGTAATGAAAGTCTATACGGGCGATGATACACAGGCTTATCAGTTTTCAATTTGATTTCCATCTCTGCTAGGCCTGCGAGTCCTAATTCTAACGTTTTTGACGCAAAACAAGTAATATATTGAGACAAAATAGTAAACAAACGTAGCTTATCGCCATTGCTTATATTACCCACGTTTATGTTTGCCAAATTAACACCACCAATACACATATCAGTACATAAACCATCATCAACTAAAAGTATATCCTTTTGGTCCAATTTTGTCACATCTACATCAGCAAAATTCGGTACGAAACCACCAACAGCTAAATTATTTTGGCTTTGAAGCCCAGCATCAGAATTGGACCAACAACAAAGAAAGATTTGACTCACCAAAACAGCTTCAGCTTCTTGCAATAGTTCGGCACAGCATTGCCCTCTTGCCACCATCTGGCCAGCTGTAACTCCACAGCTTTTGAACCCAGGTTGTAAACTCGGAGCAAGCCCTCTGAGCCCTCCACCACAGACGCCGGGATAATGTACTCATAATCTGCGAGATTAACGAGGATTAATATTTACAACATCCTAATTAGCACCGGAACCATTGCTGCTTCGTTAGGTAAAATAGTCAAACTATTTTTGGAAACGAGGTCCATTCTTTGTTCAGAATTTTCTACAACTATGCCTTGAATAGTATTGTGATGTTGGGAAAGGATCACAGATTTACCATTGATTACAAGGCATACATCATCTCTATTAATGACAGGCTGCCCTAACAATATATCGATTTTCCCCAGGTCGACATGAGTAACTAAAGCACTCGTTTTTATAGATAAACCATCCAAAGAAACATTGATTTTTATTTCGCCGAGTGCGGGTATTGGACTGCCAGTAAAACCTCTTAAAATTTTATCACTTGGTTCGATAATACACTAATAATTTCGCAAAACTATAACTTATGACATTACTTTGTGCTCCAGTGTCTAAGTATGCAATAGCCTTTAACCCATTAATCGTTATATCTTTAAAGTATAAATCGTTAAAACTTTGTATAACTTTCACGTCTTTTATTTTATCCGAGTCAGTATGAGCATTCTGCCTACAAAATCTTGCAATATGCGGGCATATTCCCACAGTTTTTTTTTTTTTCATAACCGAGTGTCAGGGTTAGTGCAATCCCTAAGCAAATGGCCTTCAGTATTACAGCGGTAGCATTTAAGTGGACTGGAAGGAGAATGGTATTTTTTTTCAGCCGGCTTCAAAGTATTGGTAGCATTAGAATATCTCGAAGCACGCTGATAATTCTCACGAAATCGCAATGAATGCGACTGGTAATTTTCCATTGACACTAAGAACTGATAGAATTCTTCTGGAGTTGTACTTTTCATAGCTTTAGCGCAAGCTTGTAATTCAGAGGGTAGGCCGCGAACAATACACGAGACCGCGGCACTGTCATCGAACCTACATCTACGACACATTGCTAATTTATCGTAAAAGTATTTACTCATAGTCTCTTTTGGTTCTTTCTTACGACCGACTAAGTCTTTAATTAATTCCGCAAATTCAAACATCCTAGGAAACGTACGTTTCAAAAGTTCCTGCCACTCGCACCACGTAAGATCGTAATTATCTAGCTTGTTATACCAACGTCTAGCTGAACCATCTAATCTAGTCTGCATGTAATACGAGCACTTTGCCTCGTCCCAGCCATAAATATCACCCAACTGGTTGATTTTCTTCAGCCAAACAAACACGTAATTATCTTTATCATCCGGATCAAATAACGGAATTATTATGCCGCCTTTAACACTTTCACTTTATTTTCACGCGTTGTGCTAAAGAATTTGTTCATCATACCTTCAATTTTTTCATTTACCAACTGTTCTAGCTTACTACTCGATGATTCTCCGTAGGTAGACGGTACTGCCCGCTTTGCTGCAGCTTGCACATCAGAATCGTCAGGTTCACTGCTACTGCATCTAGCTCGGTGCCTCTTCATGATGAACGGAGTAATCCCACTTCTGAAACTGTAACAGATGATTAAACACAGGGTTTATAATAAATGAAATTCAAACGACCTTAGTAAATTATTTTAATGAGTTATTTATAGAAATCACAGCAACTTATTTGTACTACATCCGTTATAACTTAGTCACACGAAAAGCAAATTAACAGTCACAAATTTTTACTATACTTAAATAAATATTGAACTACCATCATTTTATTAGGTACAATATAAATCAATATATTAGGTATACTTATCGGGTTATAATTATCAGCACAAACAGCAATACAAATATAATCAAATACTAAATCGACAGAGGTTCGACCTAGTCACTTTTCCTTGTGAAAAGAGAGCGAGAATGAGACGTGCAAACGTATTTATGCACCATTTCCCGTCATGGCGTCTTGAAGTGCGTGGAGGGGCTTGACAGTGGTGAGGGCACGCCGACAGGGTTGCCAGCGTCTTAGCGGGGCAGTACAGATGTAACAATTGTATGCAACAATTGCTTTGGTATAATAAACAGAAGTCGCATCCAATTATTGTATGGCAAAACTTGCATTATTGTATGCTATTTAATGAAAATGTAAACACTAAAGCACGCGTCGACGACGGTGGTCGTCGATGCGCCGACGACTGCCCGCTGACATGTTAGCGGCTCCGCCAACCTAAAGTGCAACTGCAAGCGTCGCTTTAGGTCAGCGGGTTGTCGTCAGCACGTCGTCGACGCGTGTTGACGCACTTGCGTTGACGCGTGTCGCTCGTGTGTAAGGACACTTCATTCGGTTCCCTACAAGATGGTTGAGCTGGATGGTGCTAATCCATGCGTCATGTTCGTGAACGGGCGGCGTCAGTTGAGACTAGGGCTTATTTTTAATCTTATATTTTGTTTTTTCGAATTTTTTTTCTTTGTTCAGAACATACAGAAGCATGAAGAATAATGTACCGAGGATTCTGTAACCTCTTGAGTAAAACGAGGAATTTCTTGCCCGTTCTTCTACATAGAGGTCTACGTTTTGGAATGCGCTAGTTGCTCATTCCAAAACGCTTTAACTTTTTGACTATCTGACTGTCTAAAAAATTTACTGAAATAAATGCTTTTATTTTGAGTGAGTTTGAGTATAGCATAGCCACTAAACGGTTTAGTGTTACATTTAACGATTTAAACTCAGTAAATAGATTAGTTTTAATGGAAAGTTAAGGCATTTATAAACTAGATGTCAAATTTCACAAGCTTTCGAATACAACTGATTTATTTTTAGTTAAAAGTTTTTTACTACAATGAAACCATTGTAGTAAAAAACTTTTAAGTAAGTGTTTCGTTCAGAAATAACTGAACTGATATATTTTAATTTAATCTAATAATAGGTTAGCATTAGAGTTGGAATTTAATGGTTTAAAAATAATATTCTTGTTTATAGCACTTTCTTGGGTACTCGTAGTTGTTATGCTTAATTAACTTTTATTCGTTTAGTTTTAATTATATTAATAGGATGAAAACTGTTATTACAAACGTTGGCTCAATTATTTTATTCCAGTTTGTAATCGATCTAGTAAAATTATTGTTTCATCACCCTAAGGATGAATGTCACACTTGCAATTCATAAAACGACAAGGAGTTATCTATGCGCAAATTTCAACAATGAAACTGAACGCGTTCAGCACGTATAAGCCGCGTTCAGGGGCTGTCTGTGTCAAAATTGTTATGGAATATTGACAATGACAGCGGTGGAACTTGGTTTAGAAGTACTGATTGCGTTTAGTTTCATTGGTGAAATCGGCACTAAGCTCATTTTCACTACACATCACTAATCGCGTTTAACGCTAAACGAGCTTAAAACATCGTTCTGTCTCTGTCATCTTCAAACGATTGAAAGAAACGGAGCGATGTTTTAAACTCGTTCAGCGTTAAACGCGTTTAGAGTTATGTAGTCTGAAAATAAGCCTTAGATAGTTTCAACCTTAGCGAAGTTTTAATTTAGTGAGAATTGTTGTCAAAATTGATAAAGTCACCAAAAGCATAAAAAATTGTCCGTTGATATCCTGAATCGATATGCGTCTTTGATGTCATGAATTTGTCTATCGGTTTGTCGATCGGATTCCTAGAGAGAAAAGAAAGACAGAAAGATATAAACAAAAAGGGCAAAGATCGCTATTGCAACTTATTATATTTTGGTACCGAAAATCATCGTTTGCCTAGTTTTTTCTCAACTATGTTAGGGTCAGCTTCCAGTCTAACCGGATGAAGTTGAATATACCAGTATTTTACATGGAGTGACTGCTTATCTGACTTCCACAACCCAGTTACTGGGTAATTACTGTTGTTGTTTATTTACGCGGTTAAGAATCAATTAATTGTAATTGGTTCTTAACAAACTAACCATGGCTATTGAGCCATGGTTGGTTTTAAACCACTTTTATGATAAAGTGAGTATTTTAATATAATATTATCCTTAATATTACGACCTACGTTTAATCGTTTTCCTCAATCCATTAGACTTAACAATTTGGGAAAGGAAATGTATTTGAACGCTAATAAAAAAAACTGTGTATCCAAAATAATCCGAATTCCAATCAAAATTACTTAATTAAGTAAAGCTTTCTTATTAATGCGTAGCTAATAATGACTAGCGCACATTAAACCTTATTACCTTTTACCATTCTTGAGAAATACAAATTATTGTAACTTACCCCTCGTGCCCTTCGCTCGCTCTAGCATCCTATGTCGACGGAGCCCCGCTATGCGGGGCTCCTATTGCTGTGTAAAGGGTTTAAGGTAACCTAACCAAACCTAACCTCGTGGTTAATATTAGTCGCCATGTTATTTTGCTATGAGTGTGTGAATTATGTATGTACGCTCTGGTTAATTTGCTGTGCAGTCAGTATTTTTGATGTAAAAAGTATATCAATCTGCCTAGCCTTTTCCCAAAATGTTGGGGTCGGCTTCCAGTCTAACCGGATGCAGCGGAATACCAGTATTTTACATGGAGCGACTGCCTATCTGACCTTCACAACCCAGTTACTGGGTAATACGATACCCCTTGGTAAGACTGATTGTCAGACTCAGGCTTCTGACGACCCGTAACGACTGTCAGAGATCCACAAATGACAGCCGGGACCAACGGCTTAACGTGCTTTCCGAGGCACGGAGGAGTCTGGATATGTAAAGATGGTCACCCATCCACGGACCAACCCCGGCAAGCGGAGCTTAACCTGATGAATTGACCCGTGCGGCTGTTATTAATTGTCCACGAGCTCCTCTCTCTCGATGTAAAAAGTATATAAATGATGGAAATAAATTGATAGGTGATTATTTATTTGATGTGTAATTCATAAATTTTGTAATTGGTCGTCGTATTTAAAATTATTCGTACAAAATAAGTATAGGAATAACTCAAAAAATTAAGAATTTGTATCAAATTATCTGCTAGATAACCTTAACTGGAACTCAGCCGAAGATAATCAAACGGCTCTTACACTATTCAAATACTATACGGACGCTACAGAGTTAATCACTACGCAGTTGCTACGAAATTCGTACCAATCATAGCTACGACTGCTACGCCGTAGCACTGTCGCTACGCAATATCGGCCTACGCGTTTTCTGTTTGAAACCTGCATTATTTCGATCATCAGGCTTATGGATTGCTTTTGAACTTAGTAGACACACTTTCGTTAACTTAAAACAACAAACACTAAGTAGTGTGTTCATAATATATTGAACTATTATCCTAACTTCCTAACTAATATTCCAAATGACATTTGGTTTTTATTATTTTTTTCATTTCATTCATTTATTTCCATCATTTATATACTTTTTACATCGAGAGAGAGGAGCTCGTGGACAATTAATAACAGCCGCACGGGTCAATTCATCAGGTTAAGCTCCGCTTGCCGGGGTTGGTCCGTGGATGGGTGACCATCTTTACATATCCAGACTCCTCCGTGCCTCGGAAAGCACGTTAAGCCGTTGGTCCCGGCTGTCATTTGTGGATCTTTGACAGTCGTTACGGGTCGTCAGAAGCCTGAGTCTGACAATCAGTCTTACCAAGGGGTATCGTATTACCCAGTAACTGGGTTGTGAAGGTCAGATAGGCAGTCGCTCCATGTAAAATACTGGTATTCCGCTGCATCCGGTTAGACTGGAAGCCGACCCCAACATTTTGGGAAAAGGCTAGGCAGATTGATATACTTTTTACATCAAAAATACTGACTGCACAGCAAATTAACCAGAGCGTACATACATAATTCACACACTCATAGCAAAATAACATGGCGACTAATATTAACCACGAGGTTAGGTTTGGTTAGGTTACCTTAAACCCTTTACACAGCAATAGGAGCCCCGCATAGCGGGGCTCCGTCGACATAGGATGCTAGAGCGAGCGAAGGGCACGAGGGGTAAGTTACAATAATTTGTATTTCTCAAGAATGGTAAAAGGTGATAAGGTTTAATGTGCGCTAGTCATTATTAGCTACGCATTAATAAGAAAGCTTTACTTAATTAAGTAATTTTGATTGGAATTCGGATTATTTTGGATACACAGTTTTTTTTATTAGCGTTCAAATACATTTCCTTTCCCAAATTGTTAAGTCTAATGGATTGAGGAAAACGATTAAACGTAGGTCGTAATATTAAGGATAATATTATATTAAAATACTCACTTTATCATAAAAGTGGTTTAAAACCAACCATGGCTCAATAGCCATGGTTAGTTTGTTAAGAACCAATTACAATTAATTGATTCTTAACCGCGTAAATAAACAACAACAGTAATTACCCAGTAACTGGGTTGTGGAACTCAGATAAGCAGTCACTCCATGTAAAATACTGGTATATTCAACTTCATCCGGTTAGACTGGAAGCTGACCCTAACATAGTTGAGAAAAAACTAGGCAAACGATGATTTTCGGTACCAAAATATAATAAGTTGCAATAGCGATCTTTGCCCTTTTTGTTTATATCTTTCTGTCTTTCTTTTCTCTCTAGGAATCCGATCGACAAACCGATAGACAAATTCATGACATCAAAGACGCATATCGATTCAGGATATCAACGGACAATTTTTTATGCTTTTGGTGACTTTATCAATTTTGACAACAATTCTCACTAAATTAAAACTTCGCTAAGGTTGAAACTATCTAAGGCTTATTTTCAGACTACATAACTCTAAACGCGTTTAACGCTGAACGAGTTTAAAACATCGCTCCGTTTCTTTCAATCGTTTGAAGATGACAGAGACAGAACGATGTTTTAAGCTCGTTTAGCGTTAAACGCGATTAGTGATGTGTAGTGAAAATGAGCTTAGTGCCGATTTCACCAATGAAACTAAACGCAATCAGTACTTCTAAACCAAGTTCCACCGCTGTCATTGTCAATATTCCATAACAATTTTGACACAGACAGCCCCTGAACGCGGCTTATACGTGCTGATCGCGTTCAGTTTCATTGTTGAAATTTGCGCATAGATAACTCCTTGTCGTTTTATGAATTGCAAGTGTGACATTCATCCTTAGGGTGATGAAACAATAATTTTACTAGATCGATTACAAACTGGAATAAAATAATTGAGCCAACGTTTGTAATAACAGTTTTCATCCTATTAATATAATTAAAACTAAACGAATAAAAGTTAATTAAGCATAACAACTACGAGTACCCAAGAAAGTGCTATAAACAAGAATATTATTTTTAAACCATTAAATTCCAACTCTAATGCTAACCTATTATTAGATTAAATTAAAATATATCAGTTCAGTTATTTCTGAACGAAACACTTACTTAAAAGTTTTTTACTACAATGGTTTCATTGTAGTAAAAAACTTTTAACTAAAAATAAATCAGTTGTATTCGAAAGCTTGTGAAATTTGACATCTAGTTTATAAATGCCTTAACTTTCCATTAAAACTAATCTATTTACTGAGTTTAAATCGTTAAATGTAACACTAAACCGTTTAGTGGCTATGCTATACTCAAACTCACTCAAACTAAAAGCATTTATTTCAATAAATTTTTTAGACAGTCAGATAGTCAAAAAGTTAAAGCGTTTTGGAATGAGCAACTAGCGCATTCCAAAACGTAGACCTCTATGGAGAAGAACGGGCAAGAAATTCCTCGTTTTACTCAACAGGTTACAGAATCCTCGGTACATTATTCTTGAAGCTTCTGTTTGTTCTGATCAAAGTAAAAAACTTCGAAAAAACAAAATATAAGATTAAAAATAAGCCCTAGTCTCAACTGACGCCGCCCGTTCACGAACATGATGCATGGATTAGCACTATCCAGCTCAACCATCTTGTAGGGAACCGAATGAAGTGTCCTTACACACGAGCGACACGCGTCAACGCAAGTGCGTCAACACGCGTCGACGACGTGCTGACGACAACCCGCTGACCTATTTTTTTTATTTTTTTTTTTTTAATGGCATCTCGTAGTTGACCTAGAGAGGTCGAGACTACTTAACCGGACTATCCTGTGGCTGCCTTAAGAAAACTCAAAGCCTCCAGCCAGGGGCAAAAAACTTACAGACTAAGCGACTACACGCTAAGGGCTCCCCCTGTGGGGAACGGGCCTCGGCTTAGGGCGTCGCTGGGGGGAGGACAGCAAGATGGGACAGGCTGGATCAGATTAGAATTATTATTGTCAGGGGAGTTTAAAGCTACAGGCTCAGCTACGCCACCAGCTGGCACATCATACCCGAGCAAGGGACGGGGGGGAGGACGATTATTACGGGGTCGTCGCGAGGGACCTCGGCGGCGAGGTCGGAATGTCGATTTGTTTTTGTTCCTACGGTCCCTACTGCTCTCCTGGAGAAGAGTTATGGGGTCGTCGGGATCTGAGAGGACAAGCCTGGGGCGGCGGACCTTACTAATACGAGAGGGGACATAGCTAGCCGCCTCGACAACCAGAGGGTTGCGATGGTTGGTGGCTGAGTCGAAGAAACGCTTGGAATTGCGTTTCAAGAACTGGGAGATGGTGAGAATATCGAGATCCACGTGGAGGATTTCGTTCCGAACGAACCAAGGGGCTCCCGTTGCCTTTCGGAGGAAACGGTTTTGGAGGGCCTGCATCCTATGGATAAGGTGGGGTTTTGCGTGCGCAAACACTGAACCCGCATAGGTCATGATGGGGCGAATGCACGCTGTGTAAATGCGCAATTTGCACCTAAGTGACAATTTGCTACGTGCATTCAGAACGGAGTGGAGTCTACCGAGAGCGGAAGCGGCGCGCGAACGCACCTGCTTTATGTGCTCAGCGAAGGAGAGGTGGTGGTCGAGGGTCACACCGAGGTATTTGGCTCGCGTCTCCCAAGGGATCGGCTTGCCGAACATGGTGATCGGTCGTGGGCCCGCTGACCTAAAGCGACGCTTGCAGTTGTAGCGCTTTAGGTTGGCGGAGCCGCCAACACATCAGCGGGCAGTCGTCGGCGCATCGACGACCACCGTCGTCGACGCGTGCTTTAGTGTTTACATTTTCATTAAATGGCATACAATAATTGAATGCAAGTTTTGCCATACAATAATTGGATGCGACTTCTGTTTATTATACCAAAGAAATTGTTGCATACAATTTTTGCCTCGTCTAAACAGAGTTGCACGTCCTTGTACAATTGGTTCAATTGTATTTGCGCTCCCAAATATTTCTTTAATTTATATTAAACTTCTTCTCGTGTTAGATCATGCTAGAATTGAATGTGATTTTATTGTACGTGCTATTTACACCTCTATTAGTTTTAAACCGTTACTGACTTGCCCGTATCGCGCAACAATTGCATGTGTTGTTTAGGCGGTGTCACTCAATTATTTCTTCAATGTTATGATATTCCACAGGCAATAATCTCGCACCGTGTAAATGGGGGTAGCCAGATATTTTAGAAATATAGTAATTTGTTGTTTTCTGACGAGACCCATTTTTGTTGGTAGGAATACACTGTGTGTTTTAAAAATTTAAGAAATAAAAACAAATTAATTAATGAAATGGGAGTCAAATATTTTGTCACTCACGAATTTCATTTCATAAATTTGATGTGGAATCGAAGGTAAAGACTTTTGTATTCCGAGCGTTTCAACAAAGGATTAAAGCGTTATTGTGACCGCTGAACGGAGTTCGGAGGAATCTAATACTATAGGTATAATAACCGGCACTAGTCGTGAGCACAGATGCGTAGTAGTGGGAGTAAGCTCGCGTGTACACTTTCAGCCAAATTTATTCAGTGGCGTTTTTACGAAAATTATTGATAGGTACTTACACAAACTATAATTAAAATATTTGTGGTACTTGAAATTTCCTCAATAAAACAATATAATCTGATTATAAGTGTCTTAAAAAATACGAAATAACAAAAATACAGGATTTTAAAATTCAAAACGTAAGTCATTAAAATTGCACGAAAGTGTATAGTACTCGAATGACACGCGAGAGACCAATAGACGACGAGCATCGACTGACGACCAATCGCGCCCAGTTCAGCGCCCCCCTGGCTTCTTCATTCCGCCAAAGAGACCCGAAAATTACTACTGCGCAGTTGTCAGTTTGTGCTCTCGACTCATGCCGATTACTATAACGATGGTGTTACTAGCTTTTATATTTTATTTGTTGTGGAAGACTTGCTGTGTAAGGAATAAAAAGTTTGATTATGAAATAAGGAATTAAGAGTTTTAGTTGCTTTCACCGTATACATTTATTTTATTTATTTATTTATATTAAATGGAACAGAAAACTACATTACAAGAACTTACACAACTACTTTAACACAATCATGTTTTGGTAATAACGCAGCCCACAGGTAAACAAAACAAACATAATAGTAACGAGTATTCGCTGGGAGTTTTAGTAGCAATACATGCATTAGCAATGAGCATAAATGAGTATTAAAAACCTCTCCACACCTATATCACCCATCGATGAACCGACCGCTGCAAGCGTAGCTTAATCTTTAATCAACCCGTGCCACTGCTATTATTTAGCCACGAACATAAGAAAAATCTCAATCAGAAATTCTGAAAAGACTACTAAGCAATTGGTTACGGTTTCCATATCAGCTATAAAAATCGTCACAGGCAGTCTGGACGATAAAAGTTTTCCTACGTGTTCATTTATGAAAAAAATACTTCGTGTGCGGGAATTCTCCCACGATTCGCTTTGTCTGAAAAATTGGATTGTCTGAATAAAATGCAAACTTGTAACTGCAAGTCACTGGACGAGAAAAGGGGAAGAAAAACCGCCTTAGATGTCTGTATTACAATACGCAATGTCCACGAGATAGGACAAAAGAAAACAATCCCAGGATAATTTATGTCTGTTACAATTCGCAATATCCAATGCAATCGCGTTATGTAACAGGTGACACGAATCGCGGGATGATTTGTCGCCTCGGCAAAGCTGACGAGCCCATTTTCTTGGTGCCATATTCAATTTTTAACCGATTATGTTTTTGTAAGACCGATTCTTGTTTTCTTTTCATTTATTAATTAATTTTATATATATATATATATATATATATATATATATATATATATATATATATATATATATATATATATATATATATATATATATATATATATATATATATATATGTCAGAAGGGTCATGAGTACGGGATGTCAATTGACAACGAAACGCAAGTGTGAAGTTGGCGCGCTTCGACAGAGTCTAGCCTGACGTTCGTGCGAGTCGACGAGAGCGCTACAGCGGGACGCGGAGCAGCTCTCTTTACCATCAGACATCGTGCGGACAACAAGTGCCTAGAAACTGTCTATAGTTTCGTTTTGTTAATTTTAATAACTTCTAATATACCTACTTAACCTAAAATCAACTTCAGACTATTTCTTCTCGCCCGCAAATACATCTACGACCAATAAAAATGCATAACGATGAAGGTTCCAACTCCAATCGGCCCCCAGTCCCGATATATATAGTATTTTTGAATGACATACAGCCTTGGCCAAAAGTATTAGGCACCCCAAAAACATTTAAACCACAAATTATGGATCAGGTCTTTATGACACGTCAAAATACTTTATCTATTGGTTTAATTAACTTTTGAATACAGTTCATGGACTATTGTTTAACAGATAGCTTTGTTTTTATATACTTTATTAGGTGCACGTGTTTTATGAGGGTAATTTACACCTAATGGGTCACTTATAAATTTGTATGTCTTAATTATGTCAAAACATAGCGCACCGCCTATTTATGTAAACACCTATGTTTCACAAATAAACTGATTGATTGATTGATTGATAGCAAGACCGCTCACTAGAGGTCGGCCACATCGCAAACACAACGGTTGATCATTTGATTTGATTTTTTGGTTACCACAACAACTGGAAGAAGCTGTACAGACACTATTCACACGTAACCGTCACGTCACGTAGCGACTCGTGTCACATGTCACGTTGCGACAAAACGCGGGCAAATAATTGCCCGCATTTTGTCACTGCGATGTGATGTGATTGTAGTGCTCTTAAGTTACAATGTCTTACCATCCGTAATGGTACGAGTACTTCTGAGTCTTTTCCAATATCCAAGCATATTTTTATAGTAGAGTACAGTACTGTACAGTACCTATTCGATCCTTTAGTAAAAATCGGGATATTATTAATTGCACATCAAATAAACAATGACCTATCAATTTATTTCCATCATTTATATACTTTTTTACATCAAAAAAATACTGAGTGCACAGGAAATTAACCAGAGCGTACATACATAATACTCAGACTCATATCAAAATGACATGGTGACTAATATTAACTCCGAGGTTAGGTTTGGTTAGGTTACTTTAAACCCTTTACACATAAATAGGAGGTAATAAGGTTTAATGTGCGCTAGTCATTATTAGCGCATTAATAAAAAAGCTTTATCTTATATAGCCACGAATATAAATTGTTTCTTATTTAGTTATATTTTGAGTTGAGTATTTTGCTGTGCAATCAGTAATTTTGATTGGAATTCGGCTTATTTTTGGATACAAAAAGTAATATTTTGATTTGCGTTTAAATACTACCCGTAAAAATCACATTTTTAGGCATTTTTTTAAAGACGACAGTTGATTAAAACATTCTGTTTCTAGTCCTAAGGGACATTAGCGAATAAAATATTGCTAATAGTAACCAAGAATAACTTCTACCTAAACTATATAGAAACATATATAGAAAGTGCTAGTGGTTGTGTTGTGGCTACGATGGTGAGGTGTCCTTGATGTGTAAAGCCCACACTGTTGGTTTTGACGGTCAAATGTGGTCCGTGTGAATAAACTATTCATTTTCATACGAATAGCGTCCGACCACGTGTTCTCGTTGTGGTGTGATTGCGGTACGTGTGTTCGGCCCCTAATTGGTTTTTCGGAGGATTTTATAAAAAAAACTAGCTTTAAAAAAAAATCTTTAAAAGTCTTCTCCATGAAAAAATACATACGTATAATAGGTTGGGGAAAAAGTTTCTTCGCATTTTTTAAGAAAATTCGAAACATTTTTTAATATTGTTTATTTTCATTTAACTAAAGTATGTAGGTACCATTTTGTTCGATACACACACAGCATCACCTTGTTGCGAGTTAACCCGGGTTTCGCCACAGTCTGTGAAGTCTGACCGGCCTTTGACCACGACCTTTTTCGCACGTTCTTGTCATACGCGATCCACTTTTCATCACCAGTTATCAGCTTCTTCAAAAATGGTTCGGTTTCATTACGTCGTAATAAAGAATCACAAATGAGTACACGGTTCATTAGGTTTCTTTCAGTGAGCTCGTGAGGTACCCAAATGTCGAGATTTTTGTGTACCCAGTTTTTTTCAAATGCGCCAAAACTGTTTTGTGGTCAATTTCCAGTTCTTCAGCTACGTCGTAACTACTGATATGCCGATCTTGCTCCACTTTTTCAAAAATGGCATCCATTTTATCCGTAATAGGGCGACCAGAGCGACGTGCATCTTTGACATCAAAATTTCCGGATTGAAAACGCTTAAACCAAATTTGTGCTACTCTCACAGACACTACACTAGGTCCATAAACATCGCAAATTTTTTTCGCGGCTTGCGTTGCATTTTTACCTTTTTTGTAGTAAAATTTTAAAATGTATCGAATTTCTTCATTAGATTCACTCATCTTGACGGTACGGAAAACAAATAAAAATCACACATTTTCCTAATTTGAATTTGGAATTATGTTCTTTAAAATTTACATTTTCAATGATACCAAAACCAGCCAGATACAAATAGTATAGCCAAAGAGATTTTATTACAAGTTCATACATACTATAATGCGAAAAGACTTTTTCCCCAACCTAATATGTGTCAAGTATTGTGGTGATCGGTCAAACGGTGTTAGAATTTATCAATCTCATATGTACCAACATCCATTAGAAGATAATCACAAGGAAATAATTTATAAGTGTCATAGTAATGAAAAACGATAATACATACGACTATTGAATATGATTTTATTTAACATGATTTTGAATACGTTTTCGAGTGAGCGATTCCTGATACAATACCAAAGCGAATTTAATTAATTAATTAATATTTGTAAGAGTAAAAACTTTTGTGAAAACCATATTTTGGAGCAGGATTAAAATTTTATTACTGTTATATTTTTGTGTTACGTAGAAATAATTAATATTTAACGAGTAGACACTCGTTGACCGCTGACGGCCTTAGCACACCTCCGCGCAACCATAGCAGCGAAACCGCAGTAGTTCAATTCAACATCATGCGGTTTCGCGGTTTCGCTATTTTGCGGCGGAGATGTGCTAAGGCCCTGAATATTAATTATCATGCCTTGTTATAACAAGGCATAATGGACAGACATAAAAGGAGGAGGTTTTGAGTTGAGTTTCATAGAAACATTTTGAGGAAAATGACCTTCGAATTAGTTTTTATTATACATTCAACAGTTTAACTTATAGAATATTAAAAAAAAAGAAAATAGAAGAAAATAAAAAGTCGCACGCTTAATAATAGTCTGACCTAACAAAAAATCCATGTCTCACAAAATGGCTTCTAACTCAGTCAAAAGCATAATAATAATGAAATAACTGATGAACTGATTATTGATACATAAATGATATTTTTAAGAAATTTAATTAAAACGAATTTGTACGCTTAACTCATTTTGGACCTGAACCGTAATCAGTCAGTTTATTATTAAGCGTGCGAAGTGCATTATAAATCTAAGTTTTTAAATTCAGTACTACTCGTAAAAACATAAATTTTAAAAATTGAAGAATTTTTTTAAATTTGAAAATAATAATGAAACAATATTGTTATTTATCTCATTTTAATAGTCATTTGTACTTTCACTGCATGTGCACCGGTCGACGTCATTACGTGAACGCCGGCTGTCGCTGAAAACCAGCGCTGAGGCTCTGTCTCGTATGGGGTCGTGGCATTATACTGAACGACGGCCGTTTTACGTGGATGTGACGCATATTTTCCCCTAACTTGTTCTTTAATAATTTTATTTTGTTATTTTATTTCTAGTTCTAGTTAAACGTATTTTCTTTCTTTTTCTTTTTAATTAAAAAAAATGCTTAATCGACGATGGACAAACAGACAGACTAAATAGGTAGAGAATAGTTGGACTGCAGGCTTAAATAAAATATAAAATAAAAAGGCCTTATCCACTTACAATATTTACATAGCACTTCTTAATAACAAATCGTAATTAACACCTACTTTAAAAAAGTTTAATATATGATAGTTTTTCAGTTGTGTTGTTTCCGTTTAACAAAAACGGAAACAACACAACTTCTACTGACTAAAACCCACCCGTGTTCCTTCAGTTGCCTGTGCCAGGGCCACGGTACTCTTTCGAACAACCCGCAACCCTGGCGGGCATCGGCCCTAGCGGACCCCTTCAGCTAGTGCTGACATCTCTTTGAGGCGCGCGTGGAACACAACGCGCCGTCGACCCGGGCCTGGTCCTTACCGAACGGCGAGCTACCCATTGCTCGCTAACCGCAAGCCCGCGCCTACGGTGGTCGGGAATTGGCTATCGATTCCCGACGCCCAGGGCGTCTCCTGCGGCGACTAGGGGCGTGAGGGCGCAAAGATTGCCTCTCCCTCACGCGTTCAGCCTCCTCCTTCGCGAGCATTACTGCTTCGCAGAAGGTGGTGACGGTTTCCCATGCACTCTCGCTCCGTACCATGGCCTGTATCAGGGCCGGACGCGAGAGATCGCCGCCGCCGATCGCCTCCGCGAGGACGCGGTGGTGCTCTGCCCAGGCCGGGCAGACCTCCACCGTATGCTCCACCGTGTCCTCCGGGCGATCCACACAATGGTAACACCCGGTCGTTTCCTCCCGCCTTATCCGGAACAGGAACCTCCCGAAGCAACCGTGTCCGGTGAGGACCTGCGTCAGGCGGAAGGTGAGGATGCCGTGAGGCCTCTCCAACCACTCCTCAAAGAGGGGACTTATCGGCGCAATTGTGGCGTGCCCAGCACTAGGTTGCGACAGTCGCACTCTCCATGTCGCCATGAGATCCCGCCGGAGCTCTGTCCGCTGTGCCATGATTTCTCGCGGCAGCGGAGTTACGCCCCGGCGTTTTGCCTCCTCGCGCCACTCCCATGTGTAGGCGAGGACTTTTGCTTCCAGATCCCACGGCGGCAATCCGGCAAGGAGGCTCGCCGTGTCACCGGAGACCGTGCGGTATCCCCGAACTAGCCGGATAGCCATGACCCTTTGGGACGCGTTCAACCGGCGGGCTGGTCGCCGCCCCAAGGAACGCGCCCACACTGGTGCCCCGTAAAGGGCCATGGACCGCACGACCCCCGCGTAGAGCCTCCGGCGGGAGGAGTTTGGACCCCCTAGATTGGGCAAGAGCCGCTTCAAGGCAGCCCCGGCCCGCTCCAGTCTGGGAGCCAAACGTCGAAAATGCTCCACGAAGTTCCACCGGCTGTCGAGGACGAGTCCTAGGTACTTCATCGTCAGCTCGACGCCGATGTGAACCCCTCCTACCGTTATTTGGGAACCTGACGGTGGCGCGATCCGAGGACCATGAAAACACATGACCTCGGACTTGTGCAGGGCCACCTCGAGTCCCAATTACCACGAGTAGCATACCACGCTGACGCCACTAGGGAGGTCAGCGCGCAGCACCCAGTCGTACCCGATATCCCACAGATGTGGCCTTAGGACCGATCCCTGTGGGACACCGCACGACATCTATCGCCGGTTCCACTCTCCTTGATGTCCGGGGTAGATGACGGCCCTGTCCGTCAAATAGGCCTCGACCACGCGACAGAGGTAGGTCGGCATCCGGTGATACCGGAGTGCCTCCCTAATGCAACTCCAGGGCAGGGTATTGAAGGCATTGGCGATATCTAGAGACACCGCCAAGACGACCTCACCCCGGGCCACAGCATCCCCCGTTGTGAGGGCTCGCACGCACATGATGGCGTCAACCGTAGACTCCTCCTCCCCTGCGGCCCCACCGCGTCCGCCATCAGACGGTGGCAACACTGTCAAGGCCGCGGAAGGTAGGGAGAGCGGCGCACCCTATTACTGCACTCCTCTTCCACCGCGACCTCCAACGCTCAGCCACGATGCCTCTCATACGACATTGCGACCCACTTCAGTTGCGAGGTCGCTCAAGCAGCACCGCAACCTACATGTTGGCCGCTACGTCGTCAGTTTACCGGCAAAAGCCCTGACGGGCGGCCCCTCCTCGGGTTCCTCTTGGCTTCACCGTGGGTGACCAAGCCATGGCTACTGAGCTCTCCCGCTTCGACTATGCGGTAACCTACCGGGAGGGGTTCAGCTGTCATTGTTATTTTACTAAGAGAATGCAAGAGTGAGCGAAGTGAGCTTAAAAATTAGAGCATCGTGACTTTGATACTAGGTTAAGCTGTAATTGTGACTTAGCTCAAAGAATGCAAGAGGGAGCAAAGCGAGCTCGAAAGTTGGAGCATCCTGACTGGAACAGGCATTAAATAGGTGAAGCTGTCATTGTGATTATTCTAAGAGAATGCAAAAGAGAGAGCGAAGCGACTTCGAAAATGAAGCACCAGGGTGCTCCAATTTTCAAGTCAGGACTTAGGATAGGTTCGATTTTGTTGTTCAATGCTAAAGCTTGAGAATTGAAGCACGCCTGTAGCTTGAAGCTTTTGTAAATCATTAAAAAATTACGTTAATTTTTATTTTTTTTATTCACTATTACGGGCAGGAATCTAAAGTTTCGGATAATATTTTAACATTTTACGAATTCTTGTTTACTCATGCTGTAGTCAAGCTCGTGAGCGCAGGAATTTATGGTTTTCTCAAGATGATTTCCTTCACCGTTTTGCGAGAAGTGGGGATGAAATAAATGCATAAAGTACATGCCTGCCTAGGTTTCAACCCGCGGCCACCACTGCTCCTAGACGTTACTGATGTTTTGCGTATTAATAACTACAGACTGCCTCGTTGGTCTAGTGGTCGCAAGTGGTGCAGCTAAACATTATGAGATCCTATTTCGATTCCCGTTTCGGGCAAAGTGTTCATGGATTTTCCATCTGGAATTTCTCAAGTAGTAGCCCGGAGCCCGGATGATGACAATAGTCTCGCTCCCTAATACTTGGGATGGGACTTAAACATAACTGGCCTCACTGGCCATTGAGTTATTTTTTAATTTTCATTAATATCCTGAAGTCTGGATATGTGCTAGATTAGTGGCATTAGGATCGTCTTTTCTTAAGATTGAAAGAGATAAGAGAGATAAGATTTATTTGTCCAATTTGCATTTACACACATGGCATGCGAGATTTTTGCAATAAATTTACTAGGCCATAGAGCAAAACTGACAAAATCTTGGTGTACTTTTTACCTTATCGCTGCCTATCCTTTCGGGGATTACAATCATGAAGTTACTGTGGACTGCCTTTAATTTGTATTTTGTGGTAACATAACAGGTGTTCTATCTTAGAGTAAGGTTCACTGGAATGTTACGAATCTTGGGACCCAATAGAGCAGACATATTGAATCTTGGGGTCGATTGGGCACGGGTGATATTTTAATTTATGTAGTGAAACCTTGCCTCAACAAGATATAACTAGATAACTTTCACAAATAATGAAACAGTTTAAACAAAAACTCCATTGAGGATGTAGGTATTCAATTCATCTCTGCCTACCCCCTCGTAGAAATACTGGCGTGAAGTTAAGTAAAAAAAAATATTGGAGAATAACTGTAAATTTTACCAGCGGGTAGCAGTTTTTCCAAACACGGAAGATATAAAGGATTCCGAGAAACGAGTTTTAGCTGTTTTTCACTGCAATTAAAAAAAAGTCTGAATTCTATAAAAAGAAAAGCCGAGTAGTCTGACGATAAAAAAGTAACAACTAATAAATGGCGTACTTATTCTACAGGTTTTGTGTCTTCAATTATTTGTTTAATATAATTTTTTATTTTATTTATTTATTTTATTATTATTATCCAATTCAAATGCCAAATAACAATAATACATAAATAAATAAATGAATAAAACTTTACAATGAAAAAGGTTAGATACAAGAGCACACTAACCATAATTTCATTTGGGTGGGCAACAAAGTGCCGCAACACTGAAAAATTATTAATAATAATAATAATAACCTGGGACATTATTCACACACGGTCATCTGATCCCAAACTAAGCAGAGCTTGTACCATGGAAACCAGATAACTGATATACTACATACACTACTTTTTTTTTTTGTAAATACATACTTATATAGATAATTACACCCAGACTCAGAACAAACAGACATGTTCATGCACACAAATGTTTGCCCTGGATGGGAATCGAACTATTTAAAAATTCTATGTAACTCATCCATTTTGTATGAAAATGTGGGTTTCAACGGGTTTTGATCAACCCAATAGTTTTTATTTACTTAGTTCTTATTTATACCCAACAAGATAAGCGTGTACGTCACTAGTGCAAATACACAAGTAGCAACGTGAGTGAAAATGTATGTTTTTAAATTTGTACTGAGTATAGTTTTCGATTTTTTTTTTTGTTGGTATATTATTGGCGTGTGCTATCCGACCTAAGGCAAATAAATTAATTTAATGTTTTGTGTCGCGTTATGTACCTAAATTATTTTACTACTGTATATAATCAAATATTTTTAAACTGATCAGACAGCTGTGCTGCTGGGGAGTTTATTGCGCCACTTCTTCTTCTCAGCTAAAACACTAGGAAGTGGTGAAGGGCGGGCTTTTTGGAGGACTGTCATTATTTTTCTTGTTTTTTTTTTTAATGTGTGCAACATTGTTGTGCCTAAAATATTTATGAGGTGTGGCAACACACTTTTTACTTTTGTACTTCTATAAAGTCGTTGAGTGTAACTCGCCATTGTTTTTTTTTCCTACTCTCTCTTTGTTTTATTTCAAACTAGCTGACCCGGCGAACTTCGTAACAGTCGATTCTTTAATTTTTATTTTTTATTAATACATTCTGCTATATTCAGGACTACTACTATTGAGAAATACTAACGTCACTCAATTGTTTTGCCTTCCCGGAACCTCTCCACTAACACTTAAACTTTATGGTATGGTATTAAAGTTCAAATTGACTTTTAAGTATTATTACGAATCGATTGTATGGGAGTATAGAAAAGTGTTGTTTTTAGACCTTTTCAGGATTTTTTAAAAAATTTTCTCGTAAGAACCATCCTCGTACTTCAAGGAATATTCTAAAAAAAGAATTAGCGAAATCGATTCAGCTGCTCTCGAGATTTGCGCTTAGCAACACATTCAGCGATGCATTTTATATTATAGAGAAGACAAAGAAGTGGCGTTCGAAAAGCGCTGATTCTCAGACTAGTTTGAATACTTGAATTTTGATTTTGATTTTTTAGTGTCACATATTATATGTCGGGAACCGGTTTTCCCCCCTCCAAGGGCAATGCTTTCCATATAACTATCGTATTGCATTTGCATCAGAAACAGACATTTAATCAAGCCTTAGAGGCGTATGAAGGTACTCGTAATTATAACCAGTCTGTATATGACGTTGATGTCGCACGAACTCCAGTAATTAGAAACATAATTGAATACCTAAGTCTAGTGCCCACAATCCAATAATATTAGGTAATATTTTAAAGTGAATACAAAATATGCCTTGATTTGTGTTTTGGCTTTAAACTGCTCGCGTCAGAAAATAACATTCAGCGAAAATTTACGCTTGCTCAAAGCAAGCAGTCAGTTTGTTATTTTCATACACGTATAACTAGGGGTGCTACTAGGGGTACTTATTCGATTCGGTAGTATTTGTTGAACAACAAAGTCGACCCCAAGCAATTACTACACATATCCAACGTACTCCAGAACCTTTCTTTCCCATCGCCATATAGTCATAATTAGGTAATTACTGCTGCGCGATTACTGACAAATGCGTGCACTGACTGGACAGGTCCTCTCAATCTGTGTGGTTCTTTCCTCAAAAGACCATTTCAGACACCAATCTACATGGTCTTCACATGAACTGACCAAGATTATGTCTGGACTTTATAAGAGACTGTGACCTCTGAGTTTGTTTCGGCCTTTCTTCTCAGAGTAGTCAGATAGGAAACGCTGACATCATCTAATTTAAAAAAAAAACATGATTGACTTGTAAAAGTGTTTGTACAAACCTACTTATAGAAATAAAAATCATTTATCATAAACATTATTTATCATTTAATAAAAAAAATGTAATTTAATAATAACTCTCAGAAGAACTTTGCTTTAGTAAAGTTGGCAGGTGATTGATTTTATTTTTCACAATTTGATATAATGAAAATTATAATTAATCTGAATATAATTACAGTGAACACTAATTGTATTAAGTTAAACTCTCTCTAAATAAAGAACATTAAAAAGTTGTGTTTATTTTCATTGTTAACCTGTTAACTGGCATATTTTAACCCATGTCCCGTTTCGAGTTAAAAAATAATGGTCATTTTAGGTATTCAGGGTTATTGGTAAAACACCAACAACCTCTTAAGGGGTCATTGTAGTCATCATTATGAACAACTTTTACTATGGGACCAAACCTGGAATCGCAAAAAAAAATCTGATGTTCATTTTGACGAATTATGCGAAAATAAATGTACTGAACAGCTGATTTTATTTTCGCGATTTCAGGTTTGGCCCCATAGTAAAAGATGTTCATAATGGTGAGTACAGAGGTTGTTGGTGTTTTACCAATAACCCTGTATATGGCGATGGGGAAAAAGGTTCTGGAGTTAAACTAAACTGCACTGACATATTTTGCAGTAGGTAGTATTTTGATTTTAAAGCGGTTTCTTGTTATAAATCTTACACTATATACGATAAAATTGGCTTATTATGCTACAGTAAAATTGCTTTAATAATAGTGGATTGAATTTGGCTCCAAAAACTTCAGATTTATGTGAGAGCAAATTCAGAAATTTATTGATCTACTAACATCAATCATTCTGAAATTAGCTTGTATACTGATACAAGCTAATTTCAGCTAGAACGAGCTAGAACGTCACAATATCAGCTATGTAGTTTAATCTTATCCATCCTTTGATCGGATAGTTCCTAGAACAATGTATACGTAGATAGATGGATGTTGTACATAATTGTTCCGTACGTGAACGGAAAAAAACTTTAAGGAGGAAGCGTCAGGGTAGCCCGCGAAATTCAAATTTTCTTACGTTTTTTGCAATTTGCAAGTCAGTATTAAGTTGTATGTTAAATAAAGTATGATTTGCGGCCGTAACAAATATGTTTTTACAGAATTATATACAATAGAATCAGTAATACAACTCCTTAAGTTAGTATAATCCTAAAATGTCAAGATTTCATGAAATAAGTAATTTTTTGGGATTACCTGGTCTTAAAGAGTTAATTATGTAAAAAGATACTAGTTACGACCGCAAATTATAATTTGATCAACACACAATATAATACCGACTTGTAAATTGCAAAAAACTTAAGAAAATTTGAATTTCGCGGGCTACCCTGATGCTTTCTCCTTAAACCGCCAATTTTCTATCAAGCTGTTAAATACATTGGCGTAATTATTATTCAATCAATCTGCCTAGCCTTTTCCCAACTATGTTGGGGTCGGGTTCGGGTCGGGGTTCCAGTCTAACCGGATGCAGCTGGATACCAGTATTTCACATGGAGCGACTACCTATCTGACCTCCACAACCCAGTTATTGGGTAATACGATACTCCTTGGTAAGACTGATTGTCAGACTTTCGGGCTTCTGACGACCCGTAACGACTGTCAAAGATCCACGAAATGACAGCCGGGACCAACGGCTTAACGTGCTTTCCGAGGCACGGAAGAGTCTCGGTATGTAAAGATGGTCACCCATCTACGGACCAACCCCGGCAAGCGTTGCTTAACATGATGGATCGACCCGTGCGGCTGTTTTTACTTAGCCAGCAGCTCCTCGTAATTATTTTTACTATCGTTTATTTTCAGGTATTAACCCATAGTAAAATTAGACTACATTGATTTTAAATGCAACACAATAAATTAAAGTATTAAAATTAGAATTAAATTACATTACATTATTAAAATAAAAATTAAATTACAATAAAATAAATAAAAATGAACAGTGTTAAAATCAGCATATTAGCGTCTTAGCAGGTACACACAGCGAAATATTTCAGATACTAGTTGATTGGTACAGTCTGTTATCAACATTATCTAACCCACCCTAAAAACAAACGAATTTGGACCCTCTGCATGTAACATTAAGGTTTATTCAAGTTATATGAGCTTATCAGACAAGTGCTCGAGGATTTGATGAACAAATACAATAATAATACAGACACGCAAATTTGATCTTTAAAACGTTAGCTTTAGGTTATATTTTCTATTTGTTATAATATGATAAGTGTAATAGCTTATTTTAATGATTGAGTTCAAGTAATTCTGGTCTCGTGGTCTGTGTATAAGACGGAGAAAAACAAGTTTCGAGATCAAATCCTGCGACAAAGATATTGTTTTGCTTTCAATATAGAATTTATATTCCAAAACTATTTCTTGTATTATTTATTGTAAAGAACTACAGACTATACATAAACTTTTTAAAATGGTAATATTTTCACATAACTTGTAATAAGTGGGTAGTTGAAAAATAAATATTCGTATTCATTATAAAGCTGGTATTCAAATGCTACTATGGAGTGATTATTTAAAATACAAAATAATTTGCATGAGGAGAAGATGGCTGCTCGTGCTGTGCAAGAATAAACTTTATGATAGTATACTATATGGTTCAAATTTTAAACGGGCAGTTTGTATAGAAATAAAACTAAAAAATTGCAAGTTTAAAATGTTTATTATTTCATTAAAACACTTAAGTAAGATAAAGTAAGTAAATGCTCATATATTTCCAAATTAATATACTTTTTATATTAGTATGCCATATAAACATTAAAAAAGGCATGCTTATGCTTAAAAGTTTGTTATCGAGAAAATGAATTCATCTGGGAAAATGCTTTACAAATTTATAGCTGCCTATATGTAGTGAATAAACATGTTATTTAAATAGAAAAAATCTATTTATAACAATAACATCACCACATAATCTGCAACATTTTAATGGTTTAACAATCAATCCATTGAGCATTTACTTACATGGTGTGTTTAAATATACCTACTAGATGAACTAGTAGCGGAGTGGCGCACCGTCCCCTGCTATAACTTGTTGTAAGCGGCAACGCATACCGCGCACCATGTTCCAACACAAATCTTTGCCTCTCATGTGCTTCCAAGCCGTTTACAAGATAAGTTATTAGGCGAAAATCATATTGGTCTTTAATATTGCAAGCAATATTGTAGAAATTAAAACAAATTAAAAAAGAAAGAATATTTTCAACTTAATAACTTTGTATTTCATAATTATACTGTGAATTAATCGCCCATATTTAAACAAAATACCTTATGAAGCGGCGTTTTTAGTATTTGTTGATTAAATACAGTGCATATATGGTACTGTTTGTGTGCATGTAGTGTGCCAGCAGGTTGGAGACTTTTTTGGTTTCAGAGGCGTAGGAGTAAAAGACGTTGTTTTTCTTTCCCGTTTAATTTCTTAAGTGAAGTGACATAACACCTTTTGAACCAGTTCTGTTCATAGATAATTGAAACCACAGATAAAATCTACACAATCATAAGTATTGATTTCTTAGCGAAAGTGATGCTATCTAGCCGAAATGACGCGAGCTAATCAGGATGACACCTGCCTACGAGTGACATCGGTTGCGGTAGTGTCGTTCGTCGGCCCAAGATGGCGTTGCGTTAACAGGTACATAATATACAGAAGTCTCAAATGTCTAAAAATGTTACGGCCCCCTGTTTCTGCATTTTTGAGGATAATAAAATGTATAATTATTATATTTGTACCCTACTGACACACCACATGCCAGGGTAAGAAAAAAAGTTCTTTAATTTTTAACTTTATTCAATTTTTATCATTTAAAAAATAGAAATACACAATCTGTGAAAATTTCAACTGTCTACCTATTACGGTTGATGAGATACAGCCAGTTGAGAGTCAGACGGACGGACGGACGGACAGCGGGGGCTTAGTGATAGGGTGCCGTTTGGCACCCTTCGGGTGCGGAACCCTAAGAACAAATTTACTAGAGAACCATTTCAAGAATATTGGATTTTGTCACGCGGTAACATTCCTACCGAATATGCGAAAAACTGAAATGGAAGTACGAGTATCAGATGAATGTTCATTCCTATATAATTTTGTCGTGTGAACATGATAAACTTGTTCTACCGGAGTCGCGTCGGGCCTTTCTGCGGAAGCCTTTATGTCATAAAGAATTGAAATCAGAATAAGAAAAGTAGGTACAAACCTTAACCTATTTTCCATAAAACTATGAAGGCCAGGGATCAAAAGCGACCCCAACCAAGGAAGCTGACCTACATACGTTTCACTCTAACATCAAACTGGCTGCGACGCAATAAAGAGACAGCAAACATTCTTGTTTACTTTCTTTTGTCATAATATCATGTTTAACGTTGTTAAAGACGAGACCTTGGAATACAGACATAGTTATTCTACTCTTATAAAACAACAGCCACTGAAAAACAGCGCTGTGCTGTGGGCCCCCCATAGCACAGCATCATGCTGAGTGGAAGCCTTCTTGTCACAGTCATGGCGTGCCAGCAGCTGCCGACTTTTGTTTTGTGCTCGTGATTTGTGTTTTATTTTTCTTATTGTAAAACTCGAGTTAATTATATTTTTGTATGCACGTGTTTCTGTGACAAATAAACATATTTTTCTTTCTTTCTTTTCTTTCTTTTTTTCTTTGGAATGCAGTCGAAGTGTCAGACGTTAAGGTGAATGCGCAAAGGTAGCCAGTGAAAAACAAATTTTCTTGCGTTTTTTGCAATTTGCAATTTGTCAGGTTGCATTTTGATCAAAATATGTATGATTCGCTAATATAGCAAATATAATATATTTGTTTGTTGTAAGAAAATTTAAATTTTGCGGGCTACCTTTCACCTTAACCTCTCTCGTGTCGTTGATACACAATTGGATCTTTAGATAAAAAACTTTATTTAATAAAAGACAACTTTAGACTTAGTTTAGAAGGGTGTTTGCAGTCAAAGTCAACTACCAAATTTTATTGTCTGTTCAAATCACAACAGTCATACTTTGACAGTATTGAATTGAACAGACAATGTGAGTATCAATTAGCTTAACAACTAATTTCCTAAACTGTACTTTTAGGGCTCCGTACCTCAAAAGGAAAAAACGGAACCCTTATAGGATCACTCGTGTGTCTGTCTGTCTGACTGTCACAGCCAATTTGCTCTGAATATAATGAACTGATTAAGTTAAATTTTGGTACATGTATGAATTCGTGTGACCCAAACACGGACGTGTAACATAAATAAACGAATTTTGATTAAGGCTATCAATTTTGGGGGGCAAACAATAAAATAAAAAAGAAGTTTTGCAAACTGTACCGTGTACATATCAAATGAAAGGGCTTATTGTAAGGGTCTCAAATGTATATTTTTTATAATTTTGAAAAAATAGACGAACATTGACCATTCCCCCTTTATTTCCGAAACTACTGAGCCTAAAATTAAAAAAAAAAACAGATTATAGTTCTATTTTTATAGATTACAGGAAAACTTATAATAAGTCTATCATTTTATAATAACATGGTAAATCTCTCAACATTGTGCATACAAACTTACATTTGCAGTTGGAATGTTGAATTGCTGCTTGCTGCATTTGTAATAAGCATGACACGAATAAACAAAGTGACTGCGTGTTTGGTCTAGTGGTCGCAAGCGCTACTGCTGAGCATGAGGGCCTGGGTTCGATCCCCAGGTCAGGCAAAGTGTTATTGGGTTTTGCTATCTGGAATTTCTTAGTACCTAGCAGAGCCGGAGTCTGGATTTGTGCCCGGTAGATGGCAATAGGCTCGTCCCTATTATGCCGCGGTCCCACGGCCCGCTTTCTCAGGGGTCTGACAACGCCAGGTAACGCCAGTCTGCCTGAGGTGGCCTGTCTTCGCCCGTCCGATTGAATGCATCGGATGATCCGTGGAATGCTCTGCACGAGACGCGACGGGCCTTGACGTGCCACGTTCCCACGGCCTGGGGAACGTGGCATTGCATGGGACTTAAAGATAACTTGCGAAAAGTGGATGCACTATACTGCGGCAGTAAGGAAAAAGGACGTATCTACCTAGAAATATTGAAACGGAGAAAAAAATAATTTTGTTCTGTTTAAAGTACAAGATACAAAGGCAGATGCGTCTTTTAATACTAATAATTATTAGGTTTCCGTTAAGTTTACGCCAATATTAAAAGTAGACGCGTCTTTTTTTGCTGATTCTGAATATGTAAATCAATCTGCCAAGCCTTTTCCCAACGATGTTGGGGTCAGCTTCCAGTCTAACCAGATGCAGCTGAATACCAGTATTTTACATGGAGTGACTGCTTATCTGACCTCCACAACCCACTAACTGGGTAATACGATACCCCTTGCTAAGACTGGTGGTCAGACTTTCGGGCTTCTGACGACCCGTAACGACTGTCAAAGATCCACGAATGACAGCCGGGACCAACGGCTTAACGTGCTTTCCGAGGCACGGAGGAGTCTCCGTATGAAAAGATGGTCACCCATCCACAGACCAACCGCGGCAAGCCTAGCTTAACCTGATGGATCGACCCGTGCGGCTGTTATTACTTAGCTACGAGCTCCTCTGATTCTGAATATGCAAATAACCCTATTTCGAAAAAAAAAAAAATGTCAGATACGTCTATTTTCCTTATAACGACAGTATAGGTACCTGTATTTAACCCTTCGGAGAAATAAGGCGGGATGATGTTACGTATACAGAGAAATAAAATTGGTAAAGTATAAAATAAAATAAAATGCTTTTTAGGGTTCCGTATCCAAAAGGTGCGTACGCGACCTAGTAAGGCTCTGCTGTCTGTCCATCTTTTGAACCGTAATAGGTAGATAGTTGAAATTTCCATACAGTTGTGTATAGCCGCTTTAACAACAAATAATAAAAATAGAATAAAGTAAAAATTAAAGGGGGTCTCCATACAAGAAATGTTATTCGGCGTTTTTTTTTACTTAAGTTTTTAAAAAAAATGTATAGTTATATATTGCACGGTGATACGGACGGAACCCTTTGTGTGCGAGTCCGACTCGCACTTGGCCTTTTTTAGGGTTCCGTACTCAAAGGGTAAAACGGGACCCTATTATCATGATTCCGCTGTCCGTCTGTCTGTCTGTCCGTCTGTCACCAGGCTGTATCTCATAAACCGTGATAGTTAGACAGTTGAATTTTTCACAGATGATGTATTTCTGTTGCCGCTATAACTAGAAATAATAAAAACAGAATAAAATAAATATTTAAGGGGGCTCCAAATATTTATTTTATTCTGTTTTTACACATACAACAAACCTGATTTTTTTGCAGTTTTTATAGATAATGGTACGGAACCCTTGAGTGGAGGTCAGATAGGCAGTCGCTCCAAGAAAAATACTGGTATTCCGCTGCATTCGGTTAGAGTGGAACCGACCCCAACATAGTTGGGAAAAGGCTAGGCAGATTGATTGGTACGGAACCCTTCGTGCGCGAGTCCGAGTCGCACTTGGCCGGTTTTTTTTATTTATCATACTGAAGTGAAAACTAACAGATAAATTGATATATTATATATAATAACTAATATATCGCGTTGAACTCGCAAGATAAATGTATGATCAAGAGCATTTCAGTATGCTAATAAAGTTAAACATTAAACAAACAAAAGCCAGACAATTAAACAAACATTCAAACTTTTAAGTTAAATGAGGATGCGTAAAATAAGTCTAGATATTACTAAAACACAATAACGGCCACAGTGAATATATAATAGGTTGGGGAAAAAGTTTCTTCGCATTTTTTAAGAAAATTCAAAACATTTTTTAATATAGTTTATTTACATTTAACTAAAGTATGTAGGTACCATTTTGTTCGATAACTTTTTGCCATCTTGTAGGTAGGGATATGATCCCATTGCTATGGAAATTTTGGGACTTCTGGTCAAAATACCGCGACAAGTGGTTTTGGCAGTCCTCTCGTGATGTTAACCTGACACTGCCTAAAGAATTCTGAAGAGACCGAAACAGGTGGCAATCTGAAGGTGCAAAGTCAGGACTATACGGCGGATGCATTAACACCTCCCAGCCAAACTCTCTTAATTTTTGCCGAGTGGCTAAAAATGTGTGAGGTCTAGCGTTATCATGATGAAAAACCACACCCCTTCTGTTGATTAATTCCGGCCGCTTTCTCTCAACTTCTTGCTTTAATCTCATCAGTTGTTCGCAGTAGAGTTCAGAATCGATGGTCCTGCCTGGTGGTAACAGCTCATAATGAATAATGCCCTTCCAATCCCACCACACACACAGCATCACCTTGTTGCGAGTTAACCCGGGTTTCGCCACAGTCTGTGAAGCCTGACCGGCCTTTGACCACGACCTTTTTCGCACGTTCTTGTCATACGTGATCCACTTTTCATCACCAGTTATCAGCTTCTTCAAAAATGGTTCGGTTTCATTACGTCGTAATAAAGAATCACAAATGATTACTCGGTTCATTAGGTTTCTTTCAGTGAGCTCGTGAGGTACCCAAATGTCGAGCTTTTTTGTGTACCCAGTTTTTATCAAATGCGCCAAAACTGTTTTGTGGTCAATTTCCAGTTCTTCAGCTACGTCGTAACTACTGATATGCCGATCTTGCTCCACTTTTTCAAAAATGGCATCCATTTTATCCGTAATAGGGCGACCAGTGCGACGTGCATCTTTGACATCAAAATTTCCGGATTGAAAACGCTTAAACCAAATTTGTGCTACTCTCACAGACACTACACTAGGTCCATAAACATCGCAAATTTTTTTCGCGGCTTGCGTTGCATTTTTACCTTTTTTGTAGTAAAATTTGAAAACGTATCGAATTTCTTCATTAGATTCACTCATCTTGACGGTACGAAAAACAAATGAAAATCACACATTTTCCTAATTTGAATTTGGAATTATGTTCTTTAAAATTTAAACTTTCAATGATACCAAAACCAGCCAGATACAAATAGTATAGCCAAAGAGATTTTATTACAAGTTCATACATACTATAATGCGAAAAGACTTTTTCCCCAACCTAATATTATGAAGCAATATGGAAACCAGGCCATAATGTTGAAATAATTGCTTACGCTCCATTAGAGCGTTAAGGTTGTCACTATTAATGTTTGTATTGGGTTGGCTAATAAGTAATGAGCGACATACAACTATTTTATTTGTATTTATTTATTAAATGAATAATTGTTAATCATTAATAATATATTCACCGTCGTTTTCTACTACCATTCGCCATCGATCTGGCAAAGAGTGAATGGCGTCCGCATATAACTTCGTTGGTTTTGAATTGAAGAAGTCATCTATGGATTGTTTCAAGTGTGGTTCATTGTCAAAGCTTTTTTCCCGTAAATTATTACTAAGTGATTGGAACAAGCTGAAATCAGTTAGCAATATGCAGCCGGGCATTGTCGTGCAGGAAAAATATTTTGTCGTGTTGTGGACGTTTGCGATGGATGTCAAGCTTCAGTTTTTCGAGTTGATCACAATATACTGTTGCTGTAATCGTGGTATTAGTAGGAAGGAATTCCCAGCTTATTACTCCATGTATATCCCACCAGACAGAAAGCATTACCTTGCGAGGATAAAGATCACCCTTTGACGTTGATTTTCCCTGTTCTTTACATCCCAGCCACTGGCGCTTGCGTGTGTGATTAACATAGACCCCACCATTAACATAACCCACTTTTCATCTCCTGTGACAAGATGATCTAACCAATTAAATGTGCGGCGGAAAGATAAAAGTTGTACACAAATCTCAGCTTGGTATATCAGCTGATCTTTACTTAATTGATTGGGTACCCAAACACTACCTATATTTGTAAGTCTTTTCCAAACCATGTAAATGATTTTCTATAGGGCCATGAGAACACTCGAGCTGAACAGCCAAATCGCGTGTAGATCTTCAAGGATCTTCTTCGATTAATTTATCGTTATCTATTTCCACGGGGCGCCCAGACCTTGGTTGATCGGTTAAGGAAAAATCGTTATTGCGGAACCGTTGGAACCAGCGCTTTGCTGTTGCTTCGGAGACTGCATCGTGAGCTATCCTTTGACATATATTACGTGTAGCTTCTGCAGCAGAATGCCCAGATTGAAATTCATATAATAAACAATGTCGTACGTGGGTTTTTATAACGCGCATGAGCGCGACTCGCTCTTTATATACCCTCTGCTACAGAACGCTCTCGAACCTTTCCGAAAATTCTAGAAATTATAAACTAAAACGCCCATTACTTATTAGCCGACCCGATACAATTGGAGTGTTTTATTATTTATTAAAACATTTACTTGGGTTCTTTAGTGATCAAACAATCGAGTTAAAATACACACATTGAAGATGGGATCAAGCACGTTTTTGCAAGTTACAAAACATCTGGTTTTTAAGGGGACTATAGGACCTAAAGCGCGGTCACTGTCGGACTGCATAGAAAAGAAAGAGTAGCGCGATGACACAACGCTGGTAATTTATTGCAAAATATGAAGCAATTATCTATTTACAAAATATCTATTGATTGGACTAAAAAAATAAAATGCTATTATGTTAATATGTTGCTTGTAGAATAATCTGACAGAAAATCAGAATGATCGCAAGTGTTTTATTATTATGGTTTTTAATCGTTAAAAGATATTTTTAGAGGTATATTCGTGTTTTTTTTTCTATGTATCAAAATAGTTGTATAATGTTTTCAACACATTATCTAACTAGCATATATCCCGACGAATGTCATATATTTTTCTGATTTTATTTACTTCAGTAGATCATATACTTTTAGGTATTATAAAATTTGCGTTAAAAAATATAATTAAGGGAACTACAGGACCTACCTGTAGTTCCCTTAATTATATTTTTTTAAACACACTTGCTTGTAAAGTGACTCTTATAGGAACGCTTTTAGGTTTGTAATTCAGCTTATTATACACTCTTGTTTTTAGGGTTCCGTACCAAATGGTAAAAAGGAACCCTTATGGTGCAACTCAGTCTGTCTGTCTGTCACAGCTGGATATCTCAAGAACTACTAATGCTATCAACTTGAATTTTGGAATAGTATTAGATGACGTTTGCCTAACCATTTTGCAAATAAGAAAGAAATAAATACATATATATATATATATATATTTTGCAACAGGGACTGAAAGAGTGGGGTTACTAGGGCATGCGGGGTATCATATGAAAGAACACTATTTGCACGTTTTCAAATAGTTTTTATTTTTATTTTAGGCCAAATAGTTTTCGACTTTTGATGAAAAATGTAAAAAAAATACCTTTGCCCCCTTGTCTCCAAAGTTTG
Organism: Dicycla oo; assembly: GCA_948252095.1. NCBI lineage: Eukaryota > Metazoa > Arthropoda > Insecta > Lepidoptera > Noctuidae > Dicycla > Dicycla oo. The sequence goes on along the minus strand of OX411726.1, from coordinate 19,947,940 downwards.
CATAGAGAAAAATCTGTAATTATTCTGTGTGATAGAAGTTTATGTAAGATTACAGGAAAAATAAAACGATGTCTCTAAATAGCACACTTTTTTTGTGATGGTATGGAACCCTCGGTGCGCGAGTCCGACTCGCTCTTGGCCAGTTTTTTTTTACTTTATACCACACTAGTGTTTTTAATCTCCACAAAGAGTTTTATGTCTAAAAACAATAAATATTTTCGTGAATAAATAAACTATTTTAGGTTACGTATTATGATAAATCTATCATAAAAATTATCATCATTTCATCAAAATAATTTTTTTTCACTAAGTACCTTGATTCGCGTATTCAAAATATTATTTTGTGTTTACTATATTTTTTTTTATATATGTAGGTTGTTTAGCGGTTTTGCCACACCACATGATCGTGCACATCGCTAGCGCGGCGCGCGGGAAAATCAAAATCAGCGCGCCATTTTCCATAAATGTTTGTTAACGTTTTTGTTTTGTGGTTACTTATTATCAAAAATGTCGACTTCACGCAGGGAAGAAGAGCACTACGTACATTACAACGTATGTACGTACACAACCCCGCCGGAAATATTAATGGAGCCGCGAAACGCGAGTGATAGCCTATCGCCACCAAAGCCTAGAGAGAAATAAATAGCGGCCTACGAAACTTTCATACAGTGGAAAAACAGCAAAAATGTCTAGTCATTTTCGGAGAACGTATTTTTGGCTTACTTCAGTGAACTGGCAAATAAATACAAGCCCAGCTCGCTATAATGTATCCATTCCACGTCAAAAAGCACTGTTAATACCAAAAATGATATTGGTATCAAAAACTACTTATGGAAGGTGGCATCTTTTTCTTTTTTCTCACGGCCATCAACCAAATCATGTTTTTCTAGTACAGCATAACGAAACTTATTTGACATGCATATCTCATTGCACTCAGTCCGAAATGAGATATAAGAGTAAGAAGTTCGTATGTATTTATTAGGTTTGTAGGCAAGTTATTTAGTACCTCCTGATCTCATTAATGAGCCCAACACTCATCCAACTACTGTGAAAATATTTCATCATCGCCGACATTTACTATCACTCATTACTGTGCACCTTCAGTCATCCTCACACACACACACACACACTTACACACTTACGCATACCTTACACTACACCTCACTCAAGCGCGCTTCTTTTTTCCTTTTAGTTTATTGTTTTTCTACTAAATACATGTATTTCAGTTTTATATAAATCGGTTAATGATAAGGGGAAGAGCGGAGACTCCTAACACAAGCATTTCCTTGCTTAAAAGGAGTCTCCAAACCATATAATGTAAGCCATATTATGTTATGTTAATTTACCCAAGAAAATTAAAATATCGAAATTATTAATAATACCAATGCCATTACACAAACAGTAAAAATCCCAACAAAAACCGTTCGGTATCATTTTGAGAATTGTACTTTCACTAAAATTTTGTAACAATCCAATCTGTTTTTTTCGTGTCTGCGTGAGTATGCCGTTTCGAATGTTTGTGCTTAGTTTCTTTACTGATCCATATATATTTACTGTGTCTCGGCTCACATCCTTGCAAATCGTAGCCACAGAAAAGATAGGTACTATTTAAAGGTAATATTTTAATATTAAAAAAAAATAAAAACCATTTTGTTTTCGAATGGTAATATTTTTTTTAGCATGTATGGATGCTATACTGCTGCGGGTTAACGGGAACGCCCTCTGTTGGTTAAGATACTGTATACTCGTATATACCTATGTGTATTTTAAATTCAATATCTAATCAATCTTTTACCTTGTTTTTCTGAGCTCTTAAATAAGTATTATCGAATTTGGTTCAAGATTGGAGTCAAGGGATATTGATTGTGGCGTTACTTTAATTGACTTTAAATTGATGTAGAGAAGATAGACAGAAATATTTCGTTTATAATGAATGAATGAATGTTTCTGTTATGTTACTTCTGCGTATTTTAAGCATTCAGGGATATCCCTGACTACTTAAAATAGGTACTTTGTGGTCGCAATATATTGATAGTTGTTTTAAATTCCCGATGATCGTGGCTTGCAAATAATAAATGAATATTTGTCTCTCAGAGGAAAAACTTGGAAAACGTGTTCCGCATAAAACAGAACTTTTACATGCAAATACATGAAAACTTACCAAATAAGCGCAAGGCGGTGCAAATATTTGATACGTGCTGGTATCGTAAGATGATAATTCTATCAATCAATCTGCCTAGCCTTTTCTCAACTATGTTGGGGTCGGCTTCCAGTCTAACCGGATGCAGCTGAATACCGGTATTTTACATGGAGCGACTGCCTATCTGACCTCCACAACCCAGTTACTGGGTAATACGATACCCCTTAGTAAGACTGGTTGTCAGACTTTCGGGCTTCTGACGACCCGTAACGACTGTCAAAGATCCTCGAATGACAGCCGGGACCAACGGCTTAGCGTGCTTTACGAGGCACGGAGAAGTATCCGTATGAAAAGATGGTCACCCTTCCACAGACCAACCCCTGCAAGCGTAGCTTAACCTGATGGATCGACCCGTGCGGCTGTTGTTACTTAACCACGAGCTCCTCTTTGATGATAAAGATGATAATTCTATCAATCAAATAAAAATATAATATATCAGATACAAAGTTCAGGTAATTTATACTTAACCAAACAAAATAAAATCAAATAAAAGTTATCCGCGAAACGCAAAAACCAATCGCCTGGCCACTACACCAGCCAACCGTAATAACTGGACTACGAACGAAAAAAAAAACAATGGTTTTACCAAAAAACACATTAAACACCGAGTTTTTGGGTTCCGCACCTCAAAAGGCAAACACGAAATCCTTATAGGATCACTTTGTTGTCCGTCTGTCTGTCTGTCAGTCTATCAGTCTGTCAAGACCCTTTTTCTCAGGAACGCGTGCAGGTATCAAATTGATCCATTGGCGCTCTAAAAAAAATCAAGGCTCTGTAAAAAAATACCGCCATTTATGCGACATATTTTGATGATCGCAAATAAATCAAAACCTATAGGGCACTTCCCGTTGACCTAGAATCATGAAATTTGGCAAGAAGCATGGTTTCAACTCACAGCAGAAGTAAAGGAAGAAGTCCGAAAATTGTTCATTAATTTGTACTCTTATCACATAATTTTTTTTTGCGATTACATAGGTACATTTGCAGTTAGAAAATTGACCGTGACGTAGGGATATCGATGTGTAGGAACATGTTTTTCCACTACAAATTTAAATTTGTTTTTAGGATAAATTCATCCCAACTACGGAACTCGACATTGTATATGGTCCGACGCGCACTCGGCCGGTTTTCCAAAAAAATAGCGAACGGTGACAAAACAGTTCGCTGGCCGTGTAAATAAAACCACAAATAGTAACGAATGTAATATTTTCAATCCTGAAACTGCGTCTGTGTAGGATATTCACAAAGAATGCATCTTTCCTATGTGTGTGACAGATCAGTCACGCCAAAAAAGCTTATAATGGTAAGATTTATGACTGATTTCACTGACACTAGGCGACTCGAAATCATCATCATTTTCCTGCCCTTGTCTCAATTTATTTGGGATCGGTGCAACATGTCTTTTTCTTCCGTACTTCTCTATTTGTCGTCATTTCGGTCGTCACTCCCTTTTTGGCCATATCATCTTGCACACAGTCCAACCATCGTTTCTTTGGTCTTCCCCTACCCGTATAGCCATCCACATTCATACTCAAAACTTCCCTGATAACATTTTCCTCATTCCTCCGCATCACATGTCCATACCATGACAACCGATTTCCACACTACTTTTCAGTCACCGGTGTCACTTTCAGACTTCCTCTTACATACTCATTTCTTATTCTATCCATTCGCGTAATACCACACATCCCTCTTAGCATTCTCATCTCGGCTGCATGCAATTGCCTTTCATTCATTCTTTTTGTGGTCCAACATTCTGATCCATACAAGACAGCAGGTCTAACCATTGTTTATAAATTTTCCCTTTGAGTTTAAGGGGAACGCGGGAGGCGCAGATTGTTTCCGTGACCTGCTGCCATTTCATCTATCCAGTGTTAATTCTGTACTTAACAGTCCGATCTACTTCGCCATTGCTTTGCACAAGTGAACCAAGATACCGGAAGTCGGAGCAGACCGGGAGAAGCGTGCCATCAAGCGCTATGGCCCCAGAACTGGAGAGACCGCCGAAATCGCAGAACTTATATTCAGTTTTGGTTCTGCTGATTTTCAAGTCGACTTCTCCAGTTTCCGTTGCCATTTCTTCAATCCGCTCTGGATCTCAGGTTCATCTTCACCGACAAGAATGATGTCATCGGTAAATAGCATGCATCAGGGTGCGTCTTCCTGTATGTCCGACGTCAGAGCGCCCATAATCAATAGGAAGATGTAAGGACTTAAAGCCGACCCCTGGTGCAGGCCCACCGCCACACTGAACTCGTCGGTGTTGCCAGCAGCCGACCGGACGTAGGTACAAGATTGACTGTACATAGCAAGAATTAACTCTACATATTTCCCGGGCAAACCTTTCTCTTTCGAGGCCCCCCACAACACATCCCGAGGTACCCTATAATACGCTTTCTTCAGATTAATGAAAATTATGTGCAAGCTCTTGTGTGCACGTCTGCACTTCTCGCACAATTGGCGGAGTGCGAAAGTGGCGTCCACTGTTCCTCGACCTGGCATAAACTAAAACTGGTTTGGGGTAATCTCACTCTCTTCTCGCAATCTTTTCTCTATTATTTTCTCCAATACCTTCATACAACGCCCTGCTAATTAAGTAATGTTTACTTTTATTCTGTTTATTTTTATATCGTTCATTCTAACAACTAGTAGATCTGTTTAGTAATATGTGGATAACGTTATGAGTAGTGTATTTGTTACCTCTATTATTAAGTTCTTACCTATGTTTACTTAGTATTACACTGCTGTTTGTTGTCCCTAAATAAATCAATAAATAAATGCGACAGTAGCTTTATCCCTCGATAGTTGTTGCAGTCCTGTACATCACCTTTATTCTTGAAGATGGGCACTGGCGAACTATTGCACCATTCTTGTGGGACACCGAAATATAATGCCTCAATTTGCACGTTGGATTTTCAACTCTACTTGCTGAACTTAGCGTTGCAAATCCAACAGTGCGCTTTTGTTTAGACAGTTTATTTAAGACGCAGATAGGAACAGAATACGTATGCTTTTACTGACTTTTAAGTATGTTATTAAAATTTGTTATTTTGAATATGGGGGTCATTTACGAAAAATATATTTTTTTGCAAACTATACCGTGTGACATATCAAATGAAATTTGGGCTTACTATGAGAGTCTCAAAAATATTTCTTTTTTATAATTTTAAAATAACTTGTTTTAAAGTTATTTAACAAAATAGACAAAAATTGACCATTCCCCCCTTATCTCCAAAACTACGTAGCCAAAAATTTGGAAAAAAAAATACAGGAAATAGTTCTATACCGCTAAATTAATGGAAAACTTATAAAAAGTCTATGGTCTTAAAATAACATGGTAAATCTCTCAATATTGTGCCTACAAACTTACATTTGCAGTGAGAATGTATGGGAGAACATGTTTTTCAACTACTATGTTAAGTTTGTTCTTTTGGTAAATTCAGCCCCACTACCGAACCCTTCATTGTGCGTGGTCCGACATGCACTTGGCCGGTTATTATGCACGGAGCCCTAATTCTTTAATAAAATAAAAGTAGCCTAAGTTACTCCTTGTAATATCAGCTATCGGCCAGTGCAAGTCCCGTCAAAATCGGTCCAGCCGTTTCAGAGATTAGCTGGAACAAACAGACAGACAGTCAGATAGAAAAAAAAATTAAAAATTTTTTTTTTACTTACATGCTTTCATATTATGCATTTAGTAAAAAGATGTTATTTTGAAATTACAAACAAACACTTCAATTTAATTTTTTTGTATAGAATCGATTTGGCTTTCTTGTATGCTCGGTCTTAATATGTTGAAACAAATATACTAAATAAGTACTTACCATTTTTTCTAAAAAGATGGTAAGAACAGACTCTATTTTTATTGAGAGGCTCTAAAGAGAGACAGAGAGAAGAGAGAAAAATAAGAAAAAAGAGAAAGAGGCTATATTACTGCTGTGTTGTTATAATAAAAACCGGCCAAGTGCGTGTCGGACTACGCATTATTAAGTGGTCCGTAGTTGGGATGAATCTCAAGAACAAACTTAACATTGTAGTTGAAAAACGTGTTCTCCCATACATTCCAACTGCAAATGTAAGTTTGTATGCACAATATTGAGAGATTTACCATGTTGTTTTAAGATCATAGACTTCTTATAGGTTTTCCTGTAATCTATAGGTATTGAACAAATTTTTGTATTCTTTATTTTCTTTTTAATTTCAGACTCAGTACTTTCCGAGATAAAGCCCCCCCCCCTTTATTTCGGGGGGGAAGGGGCGTCAATTTTCGTCTATTTTCTTAAATAACTCTAAAATGATTTGTTTTAAAATTATAAAAAATATATACTTGAGACCCTCACAGTAAGCCCTTTTATTTGATATGCCAGACGGTCCAGTTTACAAAACTTTTTTTTTTAGTTTTCTCTTTTGCCCCCAAAATTGAGCCCTTTGTTCAAAATTCATTTATTTACGTTACACGTCCGTGTTCGGGTTTCAGAAATACACATGTGTACCAAATTTCAACTTAATCGGTCCATTAGATTCGGAGCAAATTGGCTGTGACAGACAAACAGACAGACACACGAGTGATCCTGTAATGGTTCCGTTTTTTCTTTTGAGGTACGGAACCCTAAAAAGCAAATAAAATATAGAGATGTATTTTAGTGGTGCAATAAAAAACATGTATTTATTACGATGTATAAAAATAAAGTGAAGATGTAGCTTAATGCATTCACTTTGAAGATTGGCTTTCAGAATATCAAAGCTACCCTTTTAAACTTCAGTATCTAAATATAGCTACCTTAAGGGCGGGTTACTTTGACCTAGGACATAACTTTGGACCAAATCGAGACAAATGTCCACTGCCCGAAGTGTCGCAACCACACCACCGAACGTCGTATGTCCTTCGGTAACCAATAGATGGCGATATAGACGCGTACTTACGGAACTTTGTGTGGATTTAATGACACTAAACATCTGTCTCCATTTGGGCCAAAGTTATGCCCTAAGTCAAAGTAACCCGCCCTTACTGTATTTTACTTTAAATCAATAAATAGGTACTCATAAAGTTAATTATAGAATAATAAAATGTAAGTACGTACACACGGCTACATTTCAAGCTATAAATTTCCAGTATAAGCTGATCTCGCATTGTATAGGATTTCCGTACAATGACAGGTCAGTTTATATTGGAAAATTATAGCTTGATTTGTAGGCGTGTGTACGTTCTTATAGAAAACTGTAAATAATATTGACGACCTTGCTATTACTGTATCACTTTTGACAACAATTACCAGTAAATTGAAACTCGACTGCAGACCGTTCAGTTATTTTACCTCTGAGTTTACAACACTGTCAAAATCAAAGTGATTTTTATTGTCGATGCAATAAGGTTGCTTTTGGGTTGTTACCATTGACCAGTGTGGCAAAATCAGAGTGATCTTTATTTTCGTTGCAATAAAGTTGCTATTGGGTTGCTGCTGTACGAGCTGTCAGAGGTAAAATAACTGTAAACGGTCTGTAAAGTAGAAATTTTGTAACTGGTACCTACGTTGACAAAAAAGTAGACCTTGTCGTTTTATGACATGCAATTGTTTAACCTTTGATTGATAAAGCAGAAGGAGCTCATCTACTAATTGGCCGATTCCCATAATTTATGGACCGTTATTGGTTAAAATTAAGACTCTTGTATCTTTACCAATAAAGACAAAGACCTCATAGCGTTGCATAATAGACCCTCGGATATACCCATACGGATGAAGCTATCACAGATAAAATTTGCTTACAATTATTCTTTTTATAAGCAATACGATTCGTTTTCGTTTATAGGAACCGAGCATAAATAAGATTTGGCGAACGGAGAAGAAAACATATACATTATGCAGGGTCAATTTAAATTAGCTAGCGAAACTCCACAGACGTGATATGGGTAGTTATCGATAATTATCTAAACATGATAAATAAATTACTTTGATGATTTTTTGGGGTCATCAACCGCAGTGCAGTTGAAATGTCAGTTTATAATTTTTTTTTTTTTTTTTTGGTAACTTCACAGACGAGATGGGTGTCAATATCTAAATAAGATAAAACAAGAAAAATCTCAACTCATGCTTCTGGTAACAACAGTACCAGAGGTCGTCAACCCCCCAAAAAAAACAATAACATGAATTTATTTTTATTTTGTCGTGTTTATATATCGATACCCAGTTACCAATCACGTCTGCGGAGTTTCGCTAGCTAATTTAATTTGACCCTGTATACAGGAAATTAATTTTATCCACCGAGGAAATTGCATATACTTATACAACTTTTTTTTCTGTAGCGACTCTTATTAACCGACTTCAAAAAAGGAGGAGGTACTAATTTCGTCGCGTATAATATATGTTACGGGTAATGTTAGATGATTGAGTAAACCTAGGTTTACCCAAGCATTTTGGGTAAACCTGGGTTTACTTAATCTTCTAGCATTACCCGTAACATATATATTTATGTATGTACTATAACAGTCAGAAGTCGACTAGCAATCTCACAAAACTATGGCATAGCAATATTAGTAGTACTTATTATAGTTGCAAAACTTCTGAAAAATTCTGAATCTTTCCGGAATACTTCTGGGAAAGTTTCTTTAAATCAGAATTATTCAAAATGAATTTAATTAAGATTTTTATTTTTTTTTGCTAAAAAATCGTATTTTGCATCGATCGTCGATCGCCGCCGCCGCTACCCCTCTGTGCGCCGGCCGCTGCCGCCGCGCCGCGCACGCCCGACTGGCAGCCAAGTGTCACGAGTCGTGCGTGCACAGGCGATGGCGGTGCGGGGTGCGGTAAGAGGGGAGATGCTCCCCGGAGAAGTTTTCCCCCCCGCGAGAAAGATTCGTACCCCGCAATCGAATGTTTCCGCCGAATATTTCGCCCGAATAATTCAATGGGAATAAACTTTGCAATATTCCCAAAGTATCGGAAAATTTCGGAATACTTCCGAAGTATTCGACGGGAATGATTCGGAATTTTTCCCGCCAGCATAAATAATACTTATGACCTTCTTCTATAAGAACGTTTGACAATACTACACATTGGCAACTTGTTGCCCGCTTATGATTGCTATTACAAATTTCAATAAGTTTCGTAAGCGTTACGGTGGCCAAAGTGGTTAGCACTGCGCCTCGCATGGCGAACGTTCGGGTTCGAGTCTCACATCAAACATGAAAAATGTTTTTTAAGTATTACATGTGAAATAAGAATGCCGAGTTGCTAACAAATATGTTAAATAGTCCACAACTAAACGAAGATTATTTCGTTTTACAATTATTTTCAATCTTAGCGTCGTTATTAAAATATGAGGGTAGATTTGAAACAAAGTTCACTTTGTTTCAAATCTACCTTCATATTTTAACTACTTTACTAGTTCACATAAATTATTCCACTATTCGCTGTTGTTAGTTGGTGAACATAGTTACAAGCGTTTGTGTTATCTTGTTGTTGCTTTTTTAGTATTCTTCTGAATTCAATATGCAGGCTTATATTAGTATTGAAGCCAAGGCAAATATTGTGGCCCTATATTCGAATGGCCTTAATATATCTCAAATATCGAATGAAACCGGCTTATGCGTAAGTTTTTTTATTTTTATTTTATGTGATGATACCTACAAAATATAATGGTAGATTAATCACTTGTTGCAAGTGTGTAATATAGATTTCTTTTAGAGAGAGACTGTTAGGCGTTGGGTGAAGAGATTTGAGGAAGAAGGTAGCCTGAAGAGTCGTGAGAGGAGCGGAAGACCACCTCTTATTAGCCAGCCTCAGCGACGTTATATGGTAGGTAATTATGAGACGTATGGTTTCATCCCAACAAGGCGTTTTGCCGATGAGTTCGGCACATCAGTACGCACCGTTCGCCGCATACTCCATGCCGAAGGTCTTCATCACCGAACGCCAGCTAAAAAACCGTTTTTAACGCAATGGCATAAAGAGTTTTGCCCGGGAATATTTGGACTTTGATTAGGAGACGACAATATTTACCGACGAAAAATCTTTTAAATCGAGCCAAAAAGGAAGGCTGCATTTGTGGCGTAAAAATAACACGCGTTGGTCTGAAGGAAATGTCAGACCAAATACGGAGTCAGGCAGAATCAGTGTGAATATGTGGGGGTGGATAAGTGCTCAAGGGCCCGGTGAATTAAGTTTTATATCGACGCGAGCCAACAGTGTCAACTATGTGGAAGTGTTGAACGATGTAATGTTGCCTACGGTGCGTAATATCTACCCCGCAGAAGACTTAAACGAGATAAGTTTTGTGCAAGACAATTGTCCTATCCACCGTGCCAGCATTGTTCGCGAATGGTTTAGCAATCATCCGGAAATTAAAGGAATTCCTTGGCCAGCTCGGTCCCCTGATTTAAACCCCATAGAAAATATATGGGGTTTAATGGTGCAAAGATGGGAAGCTCGGGACGAGAGATGCCCTGAGCTACTCAAATCCCATTGCATGCAGTTATGGGATAGTTGGTACGGCACAAATATCTGTGCAAATATTGTAGCGTCTATGCGTCGACGTCTCATGAGCTGTATCGAGGCTAACGGAGGTCACACGAAATATTAAAAATCCTAAACAGGTAGGGTAATTTTGAGTCAGGGGACATAGTGGCCGTAACTTTAACAAATTAGTATTTATATTATTGTAATATTGAGGTTAAGTTTCAATCCTCTTTTCATTGAGAAAATGAATAATTAAGCTATAACCTCTTAAATGATATCAGAATTTTCATAATATCTATATGTAACCTAAAATGTGTTTTTTAACATTCAATACTACAATAATAACATAAGTAAGTGTAAAGGATTTCTTTTATATAAAAAATATTACAATGTTACCATATCAAAATTTGTTTCATTTATTATCATATTATAATAATAAATTAACTTTATAATATATTTATTGTAATATCTATTTGTTCAAAGTAATTTACAAAAATAGATTACTAAAACATACAAATAATAATAATTATATAAAACATAAAAAAACTGGCCCAACTCGGATTCGAACTCACGTCTATCCCGATCACATTAACGAGTGCAGCCTCGTTACCGATCTAGCTAATGTTAACTTGTATTCACTTGCCGAAATTTTGCATTACTATGAAAAAAATAATCTGACGGCGATAAAAAAACAAGTAACTGATATTGTCATCCTTGTCTAGCACTGACCACATAGATCTACAACTGCATAGCGTAGCGATGCTATACGACATGTTAATGTGTTAGCGTTGGAACATCACTCACGCCGCAGTCCGTATAGCGCAGGCGATAATGGTCATTGCGGTGTAAGTGGACTTCTAGACGTTGACTGTACATCGATTTCTCTGTCAATGGTGGATAGATTTCGAAATATTTTTTTTCTTTTTTGTTTGAAAAGGTTTGCGCTCGAGGTGTCCCATTGTCACCAAGTCAGAATCTGATGATTTGATAATTTGAGGCTTGCCCTCAATTTTCATGGGATCCCATGGAATCCAGGGAAAGCCTCAAATTTTATAGGCACACCGATAATAATATGGATATTTTTGTAGTATCTCGTGCATTTTTAATACGCAGATTGTTGTAAATACTGCATTAACCCTAGAAAGATAATCTACGTCCGCAAGACGTATCGTGAAATTAAATTTCGTTGTAGTTTTTTTTTATTAATCGCAGCGCGCTAGCTGCGCGAGCCAACTCAGTCGGCGGCCGGAGCTCGCGCTAAGCAGTAGTGGTGCCATGGTAAGTACGTTCAAATAAAAGATATACCTAGATCGTACGTCCGCGAGACGTATGATTATTTTTAATGCAACTTTTGCAATCATTTGAACTGATTGTTTATTGTTATTTACACTTATTTATTATTATTTTCAGGTATTAATTATTATTATATTATAATGGCAAACCGAAGGGTGTTTGATAGTTCTCAAATTGAGAACTTTTTATATCAAAATGAAGAGGAATCGTCATCAGAATCTGAAAGCGAATGCGAAGATAACATAAGTGCATTTAATAACCGAAAGTAAAAGACTGATTATTGTAGTAGGTATTATTTACGTTAATTTAAGTGTAAAAGTACAAAATATGAAAATATAAAGACTGAAAGTGATTTTAAATGTACTACATATAGAAGACAAGTTATGTTTTTGTTAATTTGTAAAGAAGTTTACGATTTTTGTTAGTAATTTGTCAATTAAACTTTATTATTGCTATTTTATCGTTTTATTTCCTTAAATAGAATACAAACAATTATTTCATCCTATAAGGCATGATAATACTTCCGTAGGCTTACTAAAAATCTTAAATAACTAAGGTACGTCTGACAGACGTATGATTATCTTTTACGGCTAGTTGCTAGTAGTAGTAGTTGTAGTAGTTAATTCTGTTCAATCTCTCGAGAATGATCGATTCGAAGTTCAGTATTTTCCTACACAGTGAGCAAGAAGTTTCTTGGGAACATATTAATTTTAAGGTTGTTTGTTAAGTCAACAAATAAACTCAATGAAGTTTACTCTTCAAACTTAGGCAAGTATAAATAGGCGATCTTTCATTTATTGCCTTGATTTATTGGTTCAGGGTAGGCGTTGCCAACACGTCGGCGTCTCACGAATGTCACGTCTGTGATCGCCATGTAGGCACTGCTAACATATCAAAATATGGAAGCCCCGTTTTTTTTTTTGTTAGGTGAGAAATCATCAAATAACTTCTCCCGCTCTGGGCGGAGCGGTAGGGCGTGTCATATTTTTACTGACTAAACCCACCCGTGTTCCTTCAGTTGCCTGTGCCAGGGCAACGGCAACTCTTTCAAACAACTCGCAACCCTGGCAGGCATCGGCCTTAGCGGACCCCATCAGTTAGTGCTGAAATCTCTTTGAGGCACGCGTGGAACACAACGCGCCGTCGACCCGGGCCTGGTCCTTACCGCAAACTCGCGCCTACGTTAGCTGGGAATCCAATGGACTATTCGTTTTCATATAATGAGAGCCCGTCTACGTGGTGTCGTTGTGGTGTGGTGGCACGTGTAATCAGGCTCTTAATTATTGTATTGTCACTATTAACATTTGCGTTGCATTTGTAAAACCATTTCCAACCCCAAAACAAGAAAATCAATACCTGGAAAACTTAACAAAAAATAAAAAAGCTTTAAACTGTAGTTCATGGAATTCTAGGTGACGTCTCATTTTGCGCAAAGCCCGAGCGCATCGAGTATTAAAACATAATTTATTTTTGACTATATATGAATGAGGCATATGTTACGCAATTTAGGCTTCAGGATTATACAAAATCGTTGTCCCATTTTTCATAATACAGTAATTGAATTCTCTTTACACATACATGTTACCGTGTCATTAAAGACACCCGCACACAGGCGCTACGTGACTCTAGTTAAAAAATTTCTACTGAAAACTTCATTCATCATTCACACTTCATTATCTCGCGATATATGTCGGTACTGTGTCAGAAAAGATGCAAGTATGTGCAATATTTTGTTTCTCCGTAAATAAACTAATGTTGGGCGCGCCACAATTCGATCAGTCCCCTCTTTGGGGAGTGGTTGGAGAGGCGCCACAGCATCCTCACCTTCCGCCTGACGCAGGACTTCACTGGACATGGTTGCTTCGGGAGGTTCCTGTTCCGGTTAAGGCGGGAGGAAACGCCCGGGTGTTACCATTGTGTGGATCGCCCGGAGGACAGGGTGGAGCATACGGTAGAGATATGCCCGGCATGGGCGGAGCACCGCCGCGTCCTCGCGGAAGCGATCGGCGGCAGCGATCTCTTGCGTCCGGCGCTGGTACATGGTATGGAGCGAGAGTGCATGGGAAGCCATCACCTCGCGAAGGAGGAGGCAGAACGCGTAAGGGAGAGGCAATCTTTGCGCCCTCACACCCTTAGTCGCCGCAGGAGACGCCCTGGGCGTCGGGAATCGATAGCCGATTCCCGGCCACCGTAGGCGTAGGCTTGCGGATGGAGAGCAATTGGTAGCTCGCCGTCCGGTAAGGACCAGGCCCGAGTCGACAACGCGTTGTGTTCCACGCGCGCCTCAAAGAGATGTTAGCACTAGCTGAAGGGATCCGCTAGGGCCGATGCCTGCCAGGGTTGCGAGTTGTTCGAAAGAGTTACCGTGCCCCTGGCACAGGAAACTGAAGAAACACGTGTGGGTTTTAGTCAGTAGAAGTCTGACACACCCTCCCGCTCCACCCAGAGCGGTAGAAGTTATTTGATGATTTCGGATCCAAAAAAAAAGGTAAACTAATGTATAAAGATACTAATACAATAAATATCTCGACAGCGGCAAGCAGCGGCAATGGGTAAACCTCTTGTAATAAAGAAAAAACCTAAAACATACCATCTTAAACTATATTTGGTTAATTTTATTTTACTAAACCAACATACCTATATACGTACGAATCGCCACTACACGAACTGGAGCATCTTATTCACTATGGCGCCGTCCTATTGTCATCGCTCGTGCGATGATGCGATGCGATTTCATACTGCGATGAAACCGCTCGCGCGATAAGAAATTGTCTGTCCTGTTTTGGAGCGATGCGATCACGCTCGAAATGGAAGAGCCATTTCGAGTGTGATCGCATCGCTCCAAAATCATCAGAGATGCTCAGTTTTTACATGATCGCGTCATCTTCAATAGGACATTTAGTAGATATCAGTATGTTTGAACGCACGGTCGCACGATCATTTTTGTCGGACGCACGCATCATCGTACCAGCGATAGCAATAGGGCGGCGCCTAAGCTACCATGCCGTATACAGTGTTGAAATTATGAATCAGTTGCAGACAATGTGAGTGAGTATGCATATCTATTGTCATGATTTATTGTATGTCTATGTTCTGGAATTTAATTGGCAACACAGCCAACCAGCCATGCCGTTGAATAGCGGATGGTGGGGAAAAAAGGCGGAAGCCAAGACGAACGCTCACTTAGTCGCGCAGGCAGTTTGCATTGAGCGGTCGACCTAAAAACGTGGTTAAACATAGTCGAAGTTATTCTTATTAGAATGTTATACATATTGATCTTATAATACAGTCTACAGAACAGGTATAGTGGTTTTCTTAATACTATATAATGGTATAGAAACGACGAAAAGAAGAAGGTCGAAGTCAAAGCGAAGCGCCAATCTATTGCTTTGCGAGATTGCTAATGGACTTGTGAACGTCACCGTACCTACTTAATTGGGTCTCATTATAATAACAACACTTGATAAGTTAATCCGATGAATTTACATCAATGCTTGAGCCACAGCGTCTATACAATTGAAGAATTGATAATTACGTCTATATTAGATTCACGGAATAATTTTCCCAGAAAATCTTTGTTTAAATCTTTACCCGTATTTGTGAGGAATGTAAATCGAGCAGAGATATCTTAGAAGATCGTTTGCTGTCTTTAGTGGTTAATAACATTATTCTAAAAGTAGGTCAACGGTAAACATTTGTTATCAGGAAAGTACCTATTCGAGAGTTGTCGGTATTTATTTTGTGCGTTTGTACTGGGAACCTTGTTTAATAAAGAAAAAAAAAAATCTGCTGTTTCCAACATTTATGTTCGCATAACTCACAAAAATGTAGGGAATACGAGTAGCTGATTTTTATTTCGCGCCTCAGGTTTGTTCCCATAGTAAAAGTGTTTGTTATCATGAGTACAATCATGTGTTTAAGTATCGGTCACTAATTACCAGTTAACCTCAAACATTCAAACCGATTAACTTGAATGAAAGGAAGTTAATCATCATTGTCATTATCCACAACCCGCTTTCATCACCCATTGCATAGGCCTCTCTTTTCTTGTGGCAATCCTCATTTTAATCATACTCAGTTTTGACTAATCTTGCGTGTTTTTCGTCCTTAACTTTACGCTAGTCGGTCATTTTTCCATATAAACGTAGTATGGTGATTACTCATTTGTTTGACGGTATACTTTCAAAACTAAAAATTATATCTATTTGACTCGTCATTATCTAGTCCTGATAGAAGCAGAATCGGAAAAAAAGATATTGATTTGGAAGTTATGAGCGTCGAAACTTCCATATTTGAACACTCATTTTAATGCATTTTTGGGAGTAAATAAATAGCTTCCGGAGTATAAAAATGGCCAAATTGTTACAGTACAGGCACAGATAATTTATTCAAGAATACAAATAACTTTATTTTGAATAAATACATTTAGAAGTTTTTTCATAATATATATACGCCCAAAAGTATGTTCATGAAATTTTACGCGCTCGTTTTCGTTATAAACAATCGTCTATTTTGCTAAATAAATAAAAACTAAATAAATATCTATTTATATAAATAAACTAAATAGCATGCATGCAGCCACGCCACCAACAAGATCGAGCCACCGACTAGTGCAACCTTAAGGGCCGGTTTTTTGATCCGTAGTTAACCAATGGTAACTAATGTTGAAATTTGGCTAAATGTGAAAGGTTAAACATGAATGAGTTAACATATTTATATAACTCATTCATGTTAAAAAATAGTAAATCCCATCAAAAACATAACATGTACAAAAATGCACAAGTCTCGCAACGCAGTTTTTCTGCCGTAAAAAGTTGTGAAATCGAATGTAAACCAAGTCGGTTTAATTCATTACCTACCTATCTATAGGAGCAGCTATCCTTCCACTTAGTCATAAATTGATACCTTGTTAGTTAGCTAACAACATTTTTTTTCTTTATTTCTTTAATAAATAGAGTGACTTGGTAATTGCACATAGCAACATAATAAACATTATAAAACTTGCGTTTAGGTCCTTAGAAACGTGAATTTATATAATATGAATATATTTGTGGCCCTGAAAAGGGCCTTTTGTTTATACTGCTGCTACCCTTCAGTGTGCGTGCGCGTCCAGATATTTATCGTTTGTGTGTTTGTAGCAAGATGCTTGATTTTACGATGTAGGTAGTACTTACCTAAATATTTTCTTGACAAAAACATCCAACATACGTTAGGGTAAAATCCGGTCCTTTGACGGCTAACGTTCGGGAATTTGTCAGCCGGCTTCCTGCGCATTAATATTTGGTCCGTAATGAAATGTCAAGTTTTTACCCAACCGGAGGTTTCCTAATGGACGTATTATAGAACGGGCAAGAGTTGTCTGTGGTTGATATGACGATAAGTATAACAAAAAGAGTCTTTATGCCTTCGAGGACAGGGTTATATAAATTGAGATTTTGAAGTGGATTTTTACTACAGTGCTTGAAATAAATCCAGTTTTAACCGGCTTAAAAAATAAAGAGGTTCTATATTCATCTGTATGTATTTTTTTTTGAACCCCCGACGGAAACAGGGGGTTGCGTGTGTATTTGTTTGTGTGTGTGCGTCTGCGCCTTCGTAGCTCCCAAACGGTTGAACCAATTTAGTTTTTTATTTATGTTTGCATGTTCATCAATTACTTCCGTTATTATAGTTCGCGTCAAATAACTTTGCCGCTCTGGATTTCGCGCAAACGACTGCGCAGTAGTCAATATAATATACTAAAACAGCAGCGCGCTATGCCATGCGCATCGGAAAGCCTGGTTTCAGAGCGGTAAAGTTAATTGATGCTAACTATACTGGGTCCAGATTCTTTTTTCATTCGATTGAGAAAGCTTGCGCGATGGTCCCATATTTGTTTTGGTAGCTTTTGAGTAAACTTCAATAATACGTATAAAACTTCCTGTCAATGTTGCATGTAGTTGTATAGGACTATGTGTGGTGTAGGAACAACAACAAAAAAGTGAAACATAAAAAAAAAACTTTTTACAAAAAATACAACTGAGTTCCAAAAATAAAAAAAAATAAAAAGTGAAAATTAATTTTAATTTTGGAACTTGGTGGTACAAGTTGCAATTTGAAGATAGTTAATAGGTACTTGTTGCTCGAATAAACATTTCTAGTATTACGTACTACCCTTCGCAGTCAACGCATTGTACGACAGTGAACATGTACAGACGCCAGCACATCAAGCTACTACAATCTGTCAAATTTCTTTAATAGATTTTCAACTTTATCGCTAAAGCATTAGGTTCAAGGTTGATTGGGAAAATTTGCAGTTTCGGGTAGCTTGACCTGCTGGCGTCTGTACACAAAATGATCCTTTTTATCGACTTCAAAAAAGGAGTTAACAATTCGATACGTACGTATGTAATATTATTGGAACTGCGAGATATTCACATATGATGATCTAATATATTAGGGCTTCCAAACAAATATACAAAATTTTATAGAAGTGTGTTTGTATGTATATATGTTTGTCCACACATTTCTCCGAAACTATTAACCGGATCATGACCATTCTTTTTTTGTTGGCTTACATTTACTTCAACTTAGGGCATGAAGGTTTCATCAAAATCGGTTCAGTAGTTTTCAAGTTAATGGACGTGTAAGTGTGACGGCCTGGCTTATTGATACAAGCTACGGGTGTGGTGTCAAAAGGAAAACATCTCAAAACCTTGGTCAAATTCTAGTGCAATATTTATTACAAACAAATTTTCCAGTTTTTACTAAAAAGTAAAAATTACGATATGAAAATAGTTAAAAAAAAAATTAAATCGACTTCAAAAAGAAACGAACTCAAAATTATGAAATAACTTGAATTTTGGAAGTCGGTGGTAAAAAACTATACAGATCCCAAGACAAGTCGATTTAATTTTTTTAAATTATTTTTGTTCCCATTCTGTCGAAGGAATAATGTCAGACACTGAATAGATTATTAGAAATGCCGAGACATCTACGTATAATGGTATCCTGTATCGTCATCGCTCGCATTGTATAATAGACGAAAGAATGGGCGAAGAAATATTGCAATCCATCCATTATTTATTTATTTTATATTATATTTGTTTGGTTTATAATTTTATTGAATTTCTTCATTTTAATTGACATTAATTAATGAATTTAAAGATGATTGTGATTTAACTTTTAATTTATTTTACAATTTCATTTTATACACTTCAATTAATTATTTATTTTTGAGTTTTTAGTATTATTATGACTTACTATATTTTTATCTTTGGTTACTAACATAATTTTAAGTAGTATACTTTAAAAAATCCAAATTTCATCAAAATCCGTAATAATATTTAGCCGTCTAAAAGGTAACAGACAGACAGTACTGTCACATTTATAATATTATAATTTAATTTAATTCATTTTATTTAAATCAGGCACAGTGATCCATATTTGTGTGACGCTGCCCGCACATCTACGCGACCGCGACGCGGGAAGACAGCCTATGCAAAACGGAACGCAGGCGTCTTGTCAGACGTGTGTAGAGTTTGTCTACTCTGATCAAAGCGAGAATTGTACGAATAGTGACTATCATATATTATTTAGATACCATTTATGATATTTCACAGCGCTTTACACAATTTTCTAAGCTGTCCTGATTAAAATTAATTCATTAATTCAATTTTAACACAAAATAGTCTGATATATGATCTATCATGTCTCGCATCATCATGTCATGATTCCATGTCTCGCAAACGATCTGATCAATCAGTCTCATATTTCGTCTCTCAAGAGACGAAATATGAGACTGACACATAACAGTTTAGGTGTTAAACTAAGCTATAGATATGCGGCTTCAGTGACTATTCACTAAAAATCAAGTTGGTTCGCGCTGTAGTCGCGCAGGTGCACGTAAAAGTTTCTTGTTGACTTGACGCGTAGATCTGGCCGTAGCATTAGTCCTTCAGTGGTCCTTATTGTCCTTCGCAATACTAAATTTTATACGTATAAAACAGTGAGGATATTTCATCCCTAGACAAAGTTTTATTAACGAATTTATGAATATTAGGAGGCGAATAAAGAAAAAAATAGGTTAAGTTCGTTAAGTGGGTTTTGTCCTTCATCGGAGATTTTGTTAAATGTTTTGTTTATACAATTTTGGTAAACCGTTAAATTATTTTTAACAAACATTGTTTTTCTTTGTTTCTTTTACCTATGAGTAATATTCACTACTGTACCTCGTTGGTCTAGTAGTAGCAAGCGCTACTGCTGAGTATTAGGTCCTGGGTTACCTGGTATGGTCCTGGAAGACCATAGACTTCTTATAAGTTTTCCTGTAATCTATAGGTGAGGGTAAGGGAGGGGGGGGGGGGGAATGGTCAATATTCGTCTATTTTCTTAAACAACTTTAAAATGATTTATTTTATAATTATTATTTATTTTATAATAATAACATTTTTAGTTTTTTGTTTATATCTACTTAATGCGAAACATTCCAAACTGAACATTTTCAATATATATGTTTGATTATACGCACTAAATTGCATGCATGTACACTTTTGAAACTTTGTATGGTTATTATACGCGTCAAGAAGGACCGAATACAGTTTACAGCTTTCTCATTTAGGAGCTGCGTTATTTTTTTCGGGTTTTCAAAAAAGCGCGATTACTTGAAAATTACAAAGATTTTCTTAAATCTATTTCTGTCACAAACGCGCACAAATTAAGAGCTACTCGTGGATGTTTATTCTACAATGGTTTTAGAGATACACGATTCTGCAAAACGTTACTCCAGCAGGAATCGTTTTTCGTTTTTTTTTTTTTACAAAACGACAAAGCGCACATTTACAGCAGATTACGCACTAATTATAGGTACCACTCATATCACTCTAGGAGACACTTTCTTGCAGGAGTAACGCACTCTCTCTAGTGTTAACGTACGACAAAAGTACGGTAGGTACAACTATTGACTTAATTTCCCTCGGAATTTATCGGATTTCCGAATACAAGCGAATGCTAATTTCCATGTTGAAATTAGCAACGGAGTTACATCGATACAGACGCGCTGGCAAAGCGCGTTATGAATGAAGCACTGACGGAGTGTGCGCCGCAGGTTTCTCCCGTTTGTGGATCGTTCGCACGCGAATTATGTAATAAGTAAGGTAGTTAGTTCCGAATTCAAATAATTATACACATAATTATTTGAATTTGGAACTAGCTACTTTACGTATTACTTACGTTATTAACTAACGAAATACCTACTTTATTGTTGTTTTGTTTTGATTTCAATAACAAAAAAAAAAAAAAAGATTTTTATTTCATTCACTTATGTAAGAAAAACATTATATAGATAGGAAGTACCTTTTAAGCAAAAATTTGCTTGTGTTAGGTACTTCCGCTCTTCCGGTTTACAATTACATTTACATAATGTGATACATTTTGAAACAATACAATTTCAGTTAAATAGAAAAAATTCAGTAAAAATAATTATGAAAAATATTTCTATTCAAATCAGAATTCAAAATCATAATCCAAAATAAAAATAAAAATTTGCATTAAAATCACAATCAATATTGTAAATTTTATCCAAAATTAGAATCAAAGACAACAATACAGTACTAAGTTCTGAATTCAAATTATTATACACGATAAATCTAATAATTTATGGACTGGAAATTAGCATTCGTTTGTATTCGGAAATGCGATGATTGCCGAGGGACATTAAATAGTTGAACTGTAAAGGTCTCTAGTTCACTAAAATCTTTTCAGCATTTTTGTTACTCAAGATTTATTAAGACAAATGTCGGCAAATATTTTTTACCAGAACTCCCCTGGGTCATAATTCCTACTGATTTTATTCTTGTTATAAGTTAACACCATCTTGAGGTCCTGGTATTGTAACATTGTTTTATTCTTGTACTCTTTTCTTACGGCTCTTGTCAAGAGAATTGTATTAAATAGTAAATATTTTTACTATTTCTTACGAAGTAACTTCAATGTTTTCTTTATTCTATTTGTGGCGATACTTTTAACGGTTTTTTCCGGTTCGGTGGTATCGGTTTTCTTTTTCGTTTTTATTTTAAACGTTAAAAACTTACTTTTGAATATTGATAATTAAAGGCATTGGTTTCTATTATAACTTATTAAAGGCGTCCCTCCGTGCCTGGGAAAGTACGTTAAGTCGTTCGTCCCGGCTGTCATTTGTAGATCTTTGGCAGTCGTTACGGTTAGTCAGAAGCCCAAAAGTCTGGTAACCAGTCTTATCAAAGTATCGTATTACCCAGTAACTGGGTTGTGGAGGTCAGATAGGCAGTCGCTACATCTAAAATCTCTGCTGCATCCGGTTTGACTGGAAACCGACCCCATTATATTTGGGGAAAAGGCTAGACATGTAGAAAAGCGTCGTCGTCGGTGTCTTGTAATCATAATCCCTCTGATTTATTCAAGTTTGATTGTTTTTATGTTAAGTATGTTCCTTTCTTTCTTTACAGATTGGTTGGCGAACAACAAATGCGTGGCTGGCAGGCAACTTGGCTTGCAAATTTTTCCTAGTTCTACGGGCTTTCGGTCTATACTTGTCATCAAATGTTCTGGTCTGCATATCTCTCGACAGGTAAGAAATGCAATAATACTATTATATAAAGGGTTATTGGTGATGTAGCAGAGGTCATTTGCAACCAGATGACCTATGCAAATGTCAACCATTATCTTTTTTTTTTACAAATTTTCAAAGTTTTTTACCGCACATGTCGTGAAAAAAATATAAAATGTCAAATTACTCGAAAATGGTTGTTATTTACATAGGAGGTCATAAGGCGTCATTTGGTTGCAAATGATCTCTCCTAAATCCCCTTAACGGATTGCCGATATACCTATTGTTACTAATAACCCAGTAAATACAGCGTTACAAAGATCTTTTGGCACGTGGCCAAAATTGGAACTAACGATCTTGTTTTTTCAATACATTTCACAAAACAATTGCACAAATGTTTACCAAGAGCGCCCCCTGTCAACGTCAATCGGGTGCTAAAAGATCCTTGTAGCAGTGTATGAGGATGATGTATAATGATGGAGGACACTGAATCCCAAAATAAATAAAAGTCGGGAAGATTATGTAGGCAATGTGCCTGTGTCGTTTCAATAATTGTGTGTGACAAGATGTAAAAGCAAGTTCAATCTGTCTAGCCTAGCGACTCATGCAAGGGAATAATATCTAAGGGTCGACAATGTTATCGAAATAGATACAGAGGAATAATGTTTATTGCCTAACCACTTAGAGCTCTTACACACCACGTTTTTTTCAGGCCTTGTCAACGCGCATTTTGCTTTCGCGCGTTGTTGGCGCTGCTAAATTTCTGCAGGTGACTTGTGATTGCATTGCTGCAAACTCACGAGAAAAGCTCTTCAGACGCGCGTGAGCAACTCTCCTTGCAAAGCAAAACGCGCATAGCCCGCGCGCGAACGGGCTACATATGTGCGTGTGCGCTGGAAACTGGTGGGGGAGAGGCCTGCACTCACACACACACTTCATTCACTATGCACTTTGCCAGCGCGTCTGTATCGTTGTAACTCCGTGCTAGTAGCGCATCGACAGCACATGAAAAATTCGTGGTCTGCTTACTACAATTTTATGAAAGTGTAAATAGGTAAATTGGTTGCGATAACATCGTGTTTGCAGCGCGTTATAGTTGCGTGCAACGCGCGTCGATGGCGCCTGAAAAAAGTGGTGTGTAAGAGCCCTTAGTATCAATGCGTGCTAGGCAGGTTCAATCTGTCTAGCGAGTCACGTGCGAGGGAATGATATCTTAGGGTCCAAAATGTTATCGAAATTGATAAAGAAGACTAAAATATTGTTTATTGCGTAACGACTTACAGACCGTTCACAGTTATTTTACCTCTGACAGCTCTGACAGAAGTAACCCAATAGCAATTTTATTGCAACAAAAATAAAGATCACTTCGATTTTGACAGACTTGTCAATGTGAATATTGAATAAATAATAAACCTAAAATAAACAATTACATGGACAATAAAGATTGCTGTGATTTTGACAATGATGCAAAATCAGAGGTACAATAATTGTGAACGGTATGTAATACAAATGTGTGCTAGTGATGGCGTCAAACACGTAGTCGAATTCTAGGCCGAGTCCATTTAAAATGCCAGCGACACGCTAAGAAGAAGAATGTATGAGATGCCATCGATTCCTCAAAGGATATTTCTGTTCAGCCTTCTGCAATCAATATTGGTTATTCAGATTACTTATTATAACACTACCATACATTATTTTATTGTAGCAACACTGGCGTAACTTCCTGTTTACCTGAATGGCTGCCATTCTCCCGTATAAACTAATCGCAATAATAATAATAATAATATCCTGGGACATTGCACACACGGTCATCTGATCCCAAACTAAGCAGAGCTTGTACTATGGAAACCAGATAACTGATATACTACATATACTACTTTTTTTTTGTAAATACATACTATATAGATAATTACACCCAGACTCAGAACAAACAGACATGTTCATGCACACAAATGTTTGTCCTGGATGGGAATCGAACCCACGACCTGCGACATGATAGGCGGTATCTTAACCAACCACGCCAGCTGGCCTGTCAATAAAAGTTAATTATTACTTACCTAATGGTGGACTTGATATTTCCTGATCTGACCTCTTCCAAAACGTCCTACCTAAAGCCGCTCCTCACACACGACCACATTACAGCGATAAGATTTGTTACTCCCTGGGCTTATGGAGCTTGCACCTTACGTTACGTAAGGTGCAAGCTCCATAATATCAAAAATATAGCAAGATTAGAGTAGTGATCTGGTGGACTTCATATTTCCTGATCTGACCTCTCCCAAGACGTTCTACTTAAAGCCGCTCCTCGCACACGATCACGTTACAAAGATGAGATTAGTAACTCCCTGGGCATATGGAGCTTGCACCTACACTATCTAGCAAGATTAGAGTAGTGCTCTGGTGGACTTCATATTTTCTGATCTGACCTCTCCCAAGACGTTCTACCTAAAGCCGCTCCTCACACACGACCACGTTACAAAGATGAGATTAGTAACTCCCTGGGCATATGGAGCTTGCACCTACACTATCTAGCAAGATTAGAGTAGTGCTCTGGTGGACTTCATATTTTCTGATCTGACCTCTCCCAAGACGTTCTACCTAAAGCCGCTCCTCGCACACGACCACGTTACAAAGATGAGATTAGTAACTCCCTGGGCATATGGAGCTTGCACCTACACTATCTAGCAAGATTAGAGTAGTGCTCTGGTGGACTTCATATTTTCTGATCTGACCTCTCCCAAGACGTTCTACCTAAAGCCGCTCCTCGCACACGACCACGTTACAAAGATGAGATTAGTACTCCCTGGGCATATGGAGCTTGCACCTACACTATCTAGCAAGATTAGAGTAGTGCTCTGGTGGACTTCATATTTTCTGATCTGACCTCTCCCAAGACGTTCTACCTAAAGCCGCTCCTCGCACACGACCACGTTACAAAGATGAGATTAGTAACTCCCTGGGCATATGGAGCTTGCACCTACACTATCTAGCAAGATTAGAGTAGTGCTCTGGTGGACTTCATATTTTCTGATCTGACCTCTCCCAAGACGTTCTACCTAAAGCCGCTCCTCGCACACGACCACGTTACAAAGATGAGATTAGTAACTCCCTGGGCATATGGAGCTTGCACCTACACTATCTAGCAAGATTAGAGTAGTGCTCTGGTGGACTTCATATTTTCTGATCTGACCTCTCCCAAGACGTACTACCTAAAGCCGCTCCTCGCACACGACCACGTTACAAAGATGAGATTAGTAACTCCCTGGGCATATGGAGCTTGCACCTACACTATCTAGCAAGATTAGAGTAGTGCTCTGGTGGACTTCATATTTTCTGATCTGACCTCTCCCAAGACGTTCTACCTAAAGCCGCTCCTCGCACACGACCACGTTACAAAGATGAGATTAGTAACTCCCTGGGCATATGGAGCTTGCACCTACACTATCTAGCAAGATTAGAGTAGTGCTCTGGTGGACTTCATATTTTCTGATCTGACCTCTCCCAAGACGTTCTACCTAAAGCCGCTCCTCGCACACGACCACGTTACAAAGATGAGATTAGTAACTCCCTGGGCATATGGAGCTTGCACCTACACTATCTAGCAAGATTAGAGTAGTGCTCTGGTGGACTTCATATTTTCTGATCTGACCTCTCCCAAGACGTTCTACCTAAAGCCGCTCCTCGCACACGACCACGTTACAAAGATGAGATTAGTAACTCCCTGGGCATATGGAGCTTGCACCTACACTATCTAGCAAGATTAGAGTAGTGCTCTGGTGGACTTCATATTTTCTGATCTGACCTCTCCCAAGATGTTCTACCTAAAGCCGCCCCTCGCACACGACCACGTAATGAAGATAAGATTTGTTACTCCCTGGGCTTATGGAGCTTGCACCTACACCATAGAGCAAGATTAGAGAAGTGCTGCGAATTTGATTGAACTGTTCAGGCACGTGCACTGCTGCTAGAATGTGTTTTCTTATGGATATAATATTTTTTTAAATGAAAATATTTCTTTCGAACCGCCATCTTTCGCTGTTAACCACTAGCAAGTCTTTGGCGTACGTTTTCGTGTAGTTTATTAAGACATTCTTAGTAGCAGAAAAAAGTGTAACTTAATTTTCTTGTAGAAATTTTCAGTAGAAGCTGGGAACTTTCTGATTTTCCCCAGCAATATTAAAAATCTTTATTATTATAAAAATAAATCTATATTTAATATAATAAAAATATAGGCCAAGGCATCTATATTCCATTTCGCTTTCCTAAAAATTTTATTGAACACTCTAATATGCAAACTACTTGTACTTAATATTAAGTAACTACATACACGTTAAATAAAAAAATAAAAACAATAAAATATCCTAACCTAACCTAACCACGAACTAAAATATGGCGTCGAAAAATTTCTCAACATCGCTGTCTGTCTGACTAATAATGTGCCCAGAAGATTGACGGCATTGACACGTTGTAGGCAATGCTTAGCCTTTGGCCAAGGTAAAAGCCAGCACTTGGGTCACGGGAAATGTCAAACAGCCGCTTCGAGGTTTCTTCAAGCAGCTTATGAGCACTCCAACCACACGGCACAGACGGATGCTCTCAATACCAAATGTCTCGAAAATATTATTTCCGACAAGGATTTTACAATAAATTTACGCCACACGAGGTGCTTTGCAGTAATGGACAATAAACTTCTGCAACTTTTTTATTAGTGGACTTCTCATACTGTCCAACCCTTTTGCCACTTCTAGGGGAACGTGCTAGATGTTTTTTCATGATACTTTCTCTGAACAAAATACAGGTTGGAAACTTCTACAAAGAAAAATTTAATAACTTCAGTTAACAGTTTGCGAGGAAATGGAAGTATTAAGTACTCTATTAGATACGTGCTGTTCCCTAGTACTCAAAGCTTAAAGTATTGTTAAATCACACGTTGCTACAAAAACATATTGTAAATAGGAAAGCTGTTTTATAAATAAACTTGTTCTGAAATTGCGTTTCGTAAGTGATAACAGCACCGTAATTGCATAAACATCAATCGGAATCGGTTTCATTTTGAGAGTTCAACAACATTCATTAATTGAGACAATATGTTAGTACATAGTACTTATCTCAATGCATTCATTGCATTATTTACGTTGTTGAGTAGACAAATTGTTCGAACATATGAAGCAATGGATTAGCAATTTGCTTCAAAATGATTCAGATTCCGATCGATAGTGTGTTACGTTTTTTACGTGTGTTACGGTTTTTAGTTTTCTTGAGGTATGCGGCATGCTACTTGTATTGTAATAATAATAAGGTGTATCATAATGGCCAGTAATAATTTTCCTGCTACAAAACAACAACATAGTCATGTTAAAATTTCAGAAAAAAACGAATTCTTACTTGCACTGTTTTAATTAATAAAATTACTCTAATGAACGCCCAAAGCAGTACCCGAATAGAAAAGAAGAAGAGCGGTGGCCGCCACTAATGGCCGCAGACACGGCAATCATGAAAATGAAGGCAGTGGCAAAGATTAAAATTAAATCATTAGATTCGCCCTACCTCGTCAAAAAATAGTCGCATTTCTGATTCATTTTGACACCTCTGACACACAATGACGCAGTGACTACACTTAGTTGTCATGAAAACGCCATTTAATAATGTGTGAGCTCACTCTTCTCAGTATGGACACTTTTTTTGTGACTAGGTACGGTGAGGGCAAATCTAGCGATTTAAATCTTTGGGCAGCGGGGTTTGACTTAATGTCAAATAGGTACTGCTGTGAATGACAGATTTTCATGGCAGCCGTTATAAAATGACGGAAACGCTTCTAAAACCGAAACTAAAGGTCCTTGCTGCCTGGCTAATATTGTTACCATGTTATGAGGTAATTTCATACCTATACTTGTTGTAACATGTAACAATACGAGAATAGAATTTAATAAAGTAAGGCGCTATTATTACTACACTTCATCACTTTTTGTTAATAGCGATTGTGGATTGGTGTGAATACCACAGAGCACGAAGACGCCTGTAATACCTACGTAATACGTCCAGTTTTTCTCAAGCTTTTTTCAGTTATCATATCGTTATCGGCGAAATGTGTCGGACCACGCACAATGAAGGGTTTCGTAGTTTAGACAAACTTAACATTGTAGTTTCTTTTTTTCAAAAATTTCGGCTCGGTAGTTTCGGAGATAAGGGGGGAATGGTAAATTTTAGTCTATTTTCTTAAATAACTTTGAAACGATTTACTTTAAAATTAATATAAATATATATATTTGAGACCCTCACAGTAAGCCCTTTGTTTTTTTTAAATTTTACTTTTTGCCCCCAAAAAGGACCTCAATATTCAAATTTCATTTATTTACGTTACACGTCCGTGTTTGGGTCACAGAAATTCATATACCTTTCAACATTGGATTCAGAGCAAATAGGCTGTTACAGACGGACAAAGAGAGAGACAGACACACGAGTGATCTTATAAGGGTTCCGTTTTTACTTTTGAGGTACGGAACCCAAAAAAAAATACTACATAAAAACGTAAAACCTCAGAAATTGGACAGTAAACCTTCGGTACACCATGACATACCCCCTTGAAGCCAAGATCACAATATTTTTTGTATTGACTGGGCGCACACACACACACACAGGGTTCCGTGACCCGTGGTTTGCAATAACGTATGTCAGAAAGGCTTCTCAGGGGTTATGCTTCCTTTTTGTATCATTCAAACAATCACTCATTATTACATTCTTGTTCTGTAATATTTGATTTAGTATTTGAAGATGCATTTTTTGTAGGTCATGATTTTGTGGGTGATAAACTGCGTACTGACTCCCTCGAAAAAAGTATATCTGGCAAAGTATCATTCGGTTTTTTCATCAGGGATTTCTCAGTATCAACCAGGAGTCTGGATTTGTGTGTGTGGATTTGATGGCAATAGGCTCGCCACCTATTACATGCGACTTATACGTAACTGGCGAAAAATGGGTGTATTATACTAGGTGCATCAGTAGCCGTAGCTTGGTCACCCACGGTAAAGCGAAGAGGAACCAGAGGAGGGGCCGCTCGCCAGGGCTTTTACGCTTCAACGTCGGCGGCGTCAGGCTTGCCAGTAAGCCGACGACGTAGCGATCAACAAGTAGGTGGCGGTGCCGCTTGGGCGACATCGGAACTGAGGCGGGCCGCGATATCGTATAGGAGGCATCGCGACTGAGGGTAGGAGACCGCGGCGGGAGAGGAGTGCTGGTGTTGTGGTACGCTGCTCTCTCTACGTTCGGCGGCCTTGATGGGGTCACCACCGTCTGATGGCGGACGCGGTGGGGCCGCAGGGGACGAGGAGTGTCGGTATGGTGTTGGCCGCTCTCCTATCCTCTGCGGCCGAAAAGTGGTAGGCGGCCGGGCCACTGATCTGACCGGACGCAGGAGGATCAAGGGTGCCTAGACACAGGGTCGTCTAGCGCCCTTGTGCTGGTTTGGTCCCTGGGGTGGTCATGGCGTGCAATGTGTTCTGGTGCGACGATGATTATTCCTCAGTGGAGGGTCCGGTGACGGACAGCCGCGGCGGGGTCACGGATGAGTGCTAACGCGTACCCTTATTTATTTATTTAAGGAAAAACAAACAGTAGCACAATAAGAAATACACATAATATCTTAATTATTACATTTTTTTTAAATTATGCTACCCACTACGTTCTCCACAGATTACAATTTAAAGTATTTAAAACTAGCTAAGAACACAGATACAATACCTATATAATAGTAATTGTCCTAGAACTCATATTCCGATTATTAAGTTTATACAAAATAATACATTACGTTATTATAATTGTATTGCTTGCTGATCCTTAAGGGTTGCTTGGATTTGCTTCTTAAATGCAGTTTTACTGAGAAAAAGAATGTCAATTGAATTAAACTCATTGTTATATGTCTCAACCAAACGATGAAGTGGTGAACTTATCCCCGCCACAAGCGGCAGAGGAGGACACCCTGGAGTTTTAGTGGGTTGGAGTCCCACATATCTGCACTATCTCCCCGTGGTAGTGACTCATGAGCATTTCGCCACGCAAAAGAAAGGTATTGTCTTAAAAAGTGCTTATTAGAACTTCTTAGCAACAGCATGAAATGCGGATTTCTAATCGGTACCTAAATGTTAATAGCCGCGACCCCTATTATGTGACTTTAATTACATATCGACATATGAGAGCTCCGCCTACCCACTCGTGGAATATAAACGCAATCTTATGATTATGTAACTAACATACTGTGATTTAGTAATCACAGTGATGATTATAGATTGATTAGTACACACACACAGATGGATTAGTATCCATCTGCAAAGCTGGTAAGCGTAGTAGAGTTAATTGAAATTACTGTTTGATAGTTCATTAAACACATAGTAGACCGCACGTGGTCTAATTAAAATACGTACCTATACGATATGTTTGACTATGACGTCAGCGGTTACAAAACTAAGGCCCTCCGCACACGGATCGTAAGCGTAGTCGTCTCGTAAGCGTATCGTCACGCCGCATTGGCGCGAAAAATCGCATGCGATTCGCTGCAGCACCGCTTCGTATGCGGAGAAGTTTGAACATGTACGTGCTCGTATAGCTCTCATCCTACGCGCGTATTACGACACGCTTACGAGACGACAACGCTTACGATCCGTGTGCGCGGGGCCTAAGCTGACCGTTTATTACTACCCGTTCACTTCGAGAATGGCTCTACTTTGCGTCCCACTTCCCTACCCCTCTACCGCCCGCTCAGTTCCGATGCACGCCTGCTATCGGAACTGAGCGGGCGGTAGGGAAGTGGGACGCGAGGTAGGGCCATTCTCAAAGTGAACGGGTAGTATATTGAAACTCCGCACAGTACAATAACGTTCAAAGGTTCCATGTTTATCTTCGGAAACACCGAAATATACTGCCGCCGTAAGGAAAAAGGACGTATCTACAGATATGTTGAAATGGAGAAAAAAAATATTTTGTCCTGTTTAAAATACAAGATACAAAGGCAGATGCGTCTTTAATAGTAAGAATTATTAGGTTTTCATTAAGTTTACGCCAATATAAAAAATACTGGTAGGTGCGTCTTTTTTTGCTGATTCCGAATATGTAAATAACACTATTTCGAAAAAAATGTCAGATACGTCTTTTTCCTTATGACGGCAGTATAGCGAATAAAATGTGACTATCGACCAATAGCAATTGATTTATATTCCCACCTACTTGGCGCACTAATTCCGTTACTCCTTTATCGGACCAGTCACATTTAAAGGTGAGCGTCCACTGGTCCGCGCCAGCCACAACGCACGAAACGCACGCACGGCACGCGACGTATAATAATAATATCATATTGAACGGATTTGCCGATGGCACACGTCCACTGTGTCCGGATTTTTTATTAGGTTGTGTCTGTGTTGTTGTTGACGCCGTCTGTCGTGGAGATTGACGAAGATGCTGTTGGCAGAAGAGGAAGAACGTAAAACTAAACGTGGAATGTGGGTTCTTGAAATAAACTTGAAACGACCAATGTTTAGAGAAAATCATTCATTATTTGTTACTGATTTGCTTCATGATGAACAAAGATTTTTTTGATTACATTCACCGGTCAAGACCTTATTTGACGAAATGAAACAATACATTTAAAAAGGGATGACACTGACACACATCAGTGGGATGACACCGACAACGGGCTCCACACTCCGAGTTTTCGCGGTGACGCGATTAATTAATAAAAACTTTTTAGCAAAAAATAAAACCGACTTCTAAAACAAAACACTACAAAGTGAAAAATAACTTTAATTTCGGAAGTCGGTGTCTTTCATTTTGTATTTTCGTTTTTTGCCACCGACTTCCGAAATTAAAGTTATTTTTCACTTTGTAGTGTTTTGTTTTAGAAGTTGGTTTTATTTTTTGCTAAAAAGTTTTTATTTTTCACTTTTTAGTTGTGGAACCTACCCCACACAAATTCGAATGCATATTTGAGCACAATAATTGTAGATATAGCCATGTAAATAACAGTGATAGGAAGTTATTAAAACATCATCACATCATCCATATAAAATAAGTGGGAAATATACGCATTATTGAAGCTAACTCAAAAACTCCCCAAGCAAAGTTAATAAAAGACAATGTTCAAAATGGCCCTGTGCAATGAAGAGTTTGAGAATATACGATAATTAATCGCCTATTTTATTATATAAGTTGCAAATACTTCTGTATCACGGACTAGCTGTATTCCAAAATGTATTTTTAATAGAATTTAATGCGACTAATAACATTACATCGCCATCTTCACCTATATCGTGTCAAAAGTGAAATAGGGATGTCCGATCAATTATAATCGATCGATTGTGTTTTTTTTTCTAAAGTGTAGTTTTAAAAACCTAATAAAATACTTTATGAATGCAGTCATACTCCAATTTAAATAGGTAGTACGAATAATATTATACAATAATCAAAACTTCTTTATTTCTATACAATCATTCAAACTAATTCATTATTTACGACAATTAATACAAAAATAACGCTCCTTTTGCGGTTCATTAAACGAAAAAAATACTTATTTTTACTAAACACATCACAATTACCTAATGTTTTATTTAAAAAACAATATTGCAAACTAGATACAGATGTTATTATATATTATTATTACCAGTATAGAAGAGTGTTGTTATATATAAAATAAACCATTGTCATACATACTTGTAATGTTTATATGACAAAGTAGATGTAACAGACTGTAATAATTTAAGACCACAGTAAATCATAATCGAAAAATCGATTAATGGTGTCGTATTACATCCCTAGTTTTGCCGGTGAACGTGTCATTGTTACCAATGGCACAAAGGCCAAAAAGCCATGCCATAAAATTATAAAAAAAAAAGTCATTGTTACCACAATTGAGAGTTACAGTTTCTGCGCTGTGCTTTTTCCTGTGTTCTTTTCTTGTGTTCGGTGTTTTGGTGACTTTCGGGACTTTTTTACGACTTGGCTATTTTAACGGACTTGGATTGGTTTATATTGGATGGTGGATGGTGGATGGTTTGGATTGGTATAACTGCATAGGTACCTAATTATCTAGGTAGGTATTATGATATTACTTTTCAGTTTCTTAAAAATTACTCAGAGCTATGAAAAATCATGGTAGGTACCTACATTTAATATTCGTTGTTATGGTTAGATTATAACCTCAAAATCTGATACTTTTTTTGAAATATATCTTTTCTGCAGCTAGTCCGCTATAAAAACAAGATCTTCTAGGAGTCTCCAAATGATAGAGAATACAATACATAATTATCCGATGCTCTTGGCTCCAGGGCCAACAATGTATGGACGCAGAGCAATGTCCTTTATATGGGACCACCTCGGAGGTATACCCTTTCAAACAAAAAAGAATTTTCCAAATCGGTCCATCCGTCTTTGAGTAATCGCGTAACAAACATACAAAAAAAATACAGACGAATTGAGAACCTCCTCCTTTTGGAAGTCGGTTAAAAAATGCGTTGCGTACCGGTGATGTCACAATACCTTGTGACGTCACGAGCACGTTATGCCTTTTTCGTTCATAAATGCGCTCTGTGAGGGCGGTACCGTTAGTGAAGGCACTGCTTTATGAATTCATAGGGAGCAAACAAAAATCCGTTGCGTGCCGTGCGTGTGTTGCGGTCAGCGCGGACCAGTGGACGCTCACCTAATTCGGCAAAGTCTGGTTTTTTCAAAGTTGAACGATGGAATCTTTGAACGTTGCCTTACGACGATACGCCACGTTGCCTACGATAGGTCAGTTCAATGTCAAACTGTTACCACAGACTTTCGGTCGACTATACCATTCATTTGGAAGTCCTTGAATGAAGGTTAAATGATAATATATTTTCACACATCAATAAATACGAGTATCTAGCTATTTTTTGGCATCGACTTCGCAGTACAAATTCAGTAAAGGCCCTAAAAATCCGGTACATTACTCTTTTTAGGGTACCGTACCTCAAAGGGAAAAAAACGGACCCCTTATAGGATCACTCGTGTGTCTGTCTGTCTGTCCGTCCGTCCGTCTGTCCGTGTGTCACAGCCAATTTGCTCCGAATCTAATAGACCGATAAAGTTGGGTACACGTATGAATTTCTGTGACCCAAACACGGACGCGTAACGTAAATAAATGAATGTTGAATGTGGGGGTCAATTTTAGGGCCAAAAAAGAAAAATTAAAAGTTTTGCAAACTGTACTGTGTGACAAATAAAATGAAAGGGCTTACTGTGAGGATCTCAAATATATATTTTTATAATTTTAAGATAAAATGTTATAAAGTTATTTAAGGAAATATACGAAAATTAACCATACCCCCTTATCTCCGAAACTACTGAGCCTAAAATTTTGAAAAAATTACAGAAAATTGTTCTATGCTTACAAATTACAGGAAAACTTATCAGAAGTCCATGGTCCTAAAATAATATGGTAAATCTCTCAATATTTTGCATATAAAGTTATATTTGCAGTTAGAATGTATGGGAGAACATGTTTTTCAACTACAATGTTAAGTTTGTTCTTGGGATAAATTCATTGCGACTACGGAACCCTTCATTGTACGTGGTCCGACCAGCCCTTGGCCGGTTTTTTCAGTGAAATCTGTCTGACAGCGTTTTGTCAACGCGAACATCAATCTCGCGGCGTGAATTGAACCAGTGAAATAAAAAAAGGCAATTTGTGAGGCTATATTTGGTCACGGCTTTTCTGAGAAATTTTTAGGTTAGGTCATGTCGAAAATAACTGCTGCAGTCATATTATGACGAGGGTATATGGGAAAATACACAGATAACTATATATTTTTTCACCTCACAACCATCCATCACGGAAAGATTCTGTTTATGATTCGAAATTTGAGTACAAAAGTGCATTTTATCCGCTAACGTGGAAAGATTTTTTTTAACTCGAATAATTTTCAATACCACCAGTCCACTGATGTCATTGCGCCAAGCTCATTTTTAGAATAATATTGCAGTGACCAGCACGACGAATGCATAAAAAAAAACTAATTTTATACAGGGTGTGTCGTAAATAGTGGTCCAGAGTAAAGGAGTCGATACACTGTATACTTGTGTATCACATACCGAAATTTTAACCATTTTCAGTTAAGGGTCGCCGAAAAAAAAAAGTTGTTTTTTAAAATTTCTGTACCTTGCTTCACGAATTTGGCTGTAATTTCAACAAATATCAATATTTTTTGTTCTTTTTTTTATTATTACTCTTGAATATGTGTACTACCATATCCAAACCCTTTTTTTCTATTTTAAAGTCAAAGGTACTTAAAGAAATTAATTTGTTTCCAATTACAATACACATCTCCAGCAAAACATATGACTTTAGGGGCATATTGTGTAAAAAAAATGTACTGCTCTGTTAGTGCCCATTAGTTTTAAAAATACCTCATCCTCATTAAATGCAGATTACAAAATGGTAAAATGTTAAGTGGTAAGACTTCAGGAAAAAAGTTATTAGCATTCAAAGCGAATGACAGCTAAATTAGCTCAAAACATTTTTTTTTTTGTTTAGTTACTAGTATTGCAAACTGTTAAAGATTAAACCAATAAGTTTTTTATTGCAAGTTCTTTGATTGGCTTTTTAAAATAAATCATTTTTTCAAATTAATCATTTATTAAAATAATCAATACTGAATCGTTTATTGCAGTCATTGTACAAAAGTTGTTGACAGTACAGGTACAGCATTTGACAGGCCAGTTGGCGTGGTTGGTTAAGATA
The DNA here is from genome assembly GCA_948252095.1 of Dicycla oo. Taxonomy (NCBI): domain Eukaryota; kingdom Metazoa; phylum Arthropoda; class Insecta; order Lepidoptera; family Noctuidae; genus Dicycla; species Dicycla oo. Next base: position 19,911,683 of record OX411726.1, on the reverse strand, counting down.
CCACCTATCATGCCCCAGGTCGTGGGTTCGATTCCCATCCAGGACAAACATTTGTGTGCATGAACATGTCTGTTTGTTCTGAGTCTGGGTGTAATTATCTATATAAGTATGTATTTACAAAAAAAAACTAGTATATGTAGTATATCAGTTATCTGGTTTCCATAGTACAAGCTCTGCTTAGTTTGGGATCAGATGACCGTGTGTGAATAATGTCCCAGGTTAATATTATTATTATTATTATTAACTCAGATAGGGCGCAGCAATTTTAATACTAAAACAATACTACTTGAAACGAAACAGAATACGAAAAGATAAGCCCTAAAACAGTAAATATCTTTAAGTATTGTTATTATTTTTAACTCAAACTTAAAATTAAGTCGAACAATGAATTTATTCATTACAATGTTTTTTACAGAATAAATTAATGTTTTGTTGAAATTACAGCCAAATTCGTGAAGCAAGGTACAGAAACTTTAAAAAACAACTTTTTTTTTCCGGAGACCCTTAACTGAAAATGGTTAAAATTTCGGTATCTGATACATATGAATACATTGTATCGACTCTTTTACTCTGGACCACTATTTATGACACACCCTGTATATTATTTAAGCTGCTTTCCTTGCACCTAGCATGTGTGTTTCGTTCGGCAGCTAAGTTATTCTGCGTGCCGTACCTTTGAAACCCTCGCTACACTCAGGGTTCAATACAAGTACCTACTCGCGCCAAAAAACAACTTTGCAGCCTTGCAAATAACAAATAACTATTGCCCATAGACGACGGTATAGGAAATGAAATATAAAAACAGTTGTTTTTATATTTCATTTCCTATACCGTCGTCTATTAATTTTCGAAGTTAAAAGTAATTATGCTCTGTTTTTTAATCTCGGAGACTAATTTGACAGGTGCAAATGTCAAACTATGAAATGAAAAAATGATACATGACAATTTAGCCTCCGAGATTGAAAAATAGACCACAATTAATGTAAAATATCAAATTAAAACAATCTTCATATATTATATATATTAATTTTACTTAAACCAAAAATTAATTGAACTAATAAAACATTATCTTAATTCAAAAAGTAGTTAAGTATGATATTTAAGTGTATCTACTTAATTTATAATATTTAAGACCTAATAAATTAATATAAGGTTATGATATTAACATAATACAGCGCAGTTAATTTCTCAATATGTGTAATTGAAGTGTCAGGCTCATTATCTACATAGTCCTTTCCCAATTATGTTGAGATCGGACTAACTGGATGATGCAGCTGAATACCAGTATTGCACATGGAGCGACTGCCTCCACAACCCAGTTACTTTACTGGGTAATTCGATACCCCTTGGTAAGACTGGTTATCAGACATTCTAACTACCCGTAATGACTCTCAAAGATCTTAATGGCAGTTGGGTCCAACGGGTGTCGAGAGGGGTCTCGGTGTCTAAAGATGATCACCCATACACGGACCAACTTCGGGAAGTGTAGCTTAACCTGATAGATCGACCCGTGCGGCTGTGAGCAGCATGAAGCGACTGGCTATCTGACCTCCACAACCCAGTTACTCGGTAATACGATACCCCTTGGTAAGACTGGATGTCAGACTTTGATTCGATTTGATTTTTCAAGGTCTTTTTTAATACATAAGTTGGTATGTACAGACGCCAGCAGGTCAACCTACCCGAAACTGTCAGATTTTCCCAATCAACCTTGAACCTAATGCCTTAGCAATAAAGTCGAAAATCTATTAAAGAAATCTGACAGATTGTAGTAGCTTGATGTGCTGGCGTCTGTACAATGCTGTGTAGTGATTTTATTCTGTATTATTTGTCAAATCGCGTATTATTTGTTACTTATGCTATGTTATCTTTACAAACACGTAATATTTAATTTTCCTTATTTATTGTATGTATGTGCAAGTCTTAGTATGGACAGTATGGACTCACAAAATATGTACAGTGTTTGGGTTACAAAATGTACGTTTTATTACAAAATATTATTATAACATAAAGTAAGTAGCGGGTAGTCCGAGCAAGATCATGCATACACCGCCGGAGTGACGGCGTCGGCTAGTAATCGACCTATCGACATTTTTTATTTTTTTATTTGAGATGGTTTTGCTCTTGACTCTAGTCTAGGTCAGAGGTGACAGAGACAAAGTCGACGATGAAGTGAGCTTACCCAGAAGAAGCCTGTTCACTCTCTTTGAAGAGATTAGGGTTGTATGCGCTCGGAAACACAGACGCAAGTAGTGAGTTCCACTCTTTTGCTGTGCGCATTATAAAATACATTTGGAAACGCTTACTGTGAATTGGTGGAATAGCAACTAGGTTGGGATAGTAACTGGCAGTGCGTTTAGATGTAGAAGGGGGGAGGGGGGAGAAGGGGGTGGTGTTCTTGGGCACACTCACCGAAGAACAATCTGTAGAAGACCACTTTGCCATCAGCAGGCAACTTTGCGGCGATGAGCCAAGCTGCGAAGATCGGAGTCCACCAGTTCTACGTCGCCAATGAGCCTCTTAGCTCTGCGTTCCACCGAGTCAAGAGCGGCTAGTTGGTACTTAGCTGATCCATCCCAAAGGTTACCATCAGCTTTACTCCATATAGGATCGGACTTTGTAAAGGGTTAAAACTGTCTAGGCGCAAAGTGGCCAAGAAGCTGGGCATCCTAAATAGGGTGAAGCGATCACCCTATTTAGGATGCCCAGCTTCTTGGCCGCTGTTTGGGCTTTTGTACTCGATGGAGGCGCCTAGGAGCTCAAGCCGATCAGTTACAGGAACAGATATACACCTAAAAGTAGGAATTTGGGCGAAACTACTCATTTTAGCGGTAAAAAGACACGCCTGTGTTTTGGTGGCGTTAAGAGAGACCAGATTATCATCACTCCACTGGAAGACAAGGCTTAAGGTTAAATCTGTCCGCGCTACCACGGCCTGTCTCAAGGAACGAACTTCGGCCCCGCTGGTTTTGCGCTGGACAAGTATCTCTCTGAAACTGTACTGTACTGCGTACCCAACAACACCAGGCTGAAGCAGGTCATTGATGTGCAGCAGGTAAAGAGTTGCAGAGAGAACAGACCCCTGAGGAACTCCGGCATCAATAGGCCAGAGGATCAGCCGTCACGACTACTCTGATCGACCGTTCACTAAGAAAATCTGATATCTAGCAACAAAAATCAGCTGGGACGCCACAAGCAGGAAGCTTGCTGAGCAGAGCAGCGTGCCGGACCCTGTCAAAGGCCTTTGAGATGTCAAGCGATACAGCAAGTGCTTCGCCTTGTTTCTCGATGGCTTAGCCACAGCAGTGCGTGACATACGCAAGAAGATCGGAAGTTGGCCGTCCCCGGCGAAAGCCATATTGACAGTCACTGAGGAGATCATTGTCTTCAAGGTAGGTCAGCAACTTATTATTCAGTACCCTTTTCATAACCTTGCACAGAATGGAAGTAATGGCGATTGGATAGTAATGGGCAGGGTCTGCACGGTCGCCCTTTTTGGACACTGGTTGTACATTTGCAAGCTTCCAGGATTTCGGCACCGTTCTTTTATCAAGAGAGAGGTGGAAGAAACGTGTCAACACAGGAGACATGACGCGTCACGGAGGATGTATAGTGATGGGGCAGTCGGCATCGATTGTACGTGCATTGTACATTGTACCATTAGTCTACTTTTCAAGATGCACGACTGACAGCCGGCACCCAACGGCTTAACGTGCTTTCCGAGGCTCGAAGAGGTTTTGGTATATAAAGATACTCCCTAACCCATCAAAATAACCCATCCACGGATCAACCGTGGTAAGTGTAGTTTAACCTGATCGATCGCCTCGTGCGACTGTTATTACTTAGCCACGAGCCCCTGTGTATGAAAGTATGTAGGTACATAGGTATGTTAATAATGTGAGGAATTATTATTATTAATAATATCGTGGTGACAACGACAAGTACGGATCTAAGCATGAAAATGTTTAGGGCACAAAATCACGTTTAAATGCTTAAGTAAAGTTGGTGTCCCGTAATCGTTATAGGAACATCCACCTCATTCAATTTTTTTTACTATTTTATTAACAATTTTGACGCTCTATCCCACGACACCATTGGGAGCCGTGCCATTACTCTAACCATTGAGCTATTGGTTCCTACTCTGGCGTCATAACGAAAAGAGACGTATCGGACATTTTTATCGAAATAGAGTCATTTTAGATATTCGGATTAGCAAAAAAAATACGCATCTACCAGTATTTTTAAATTGGCGTAAACTTGACGAAACCTAATAATTCTTACTATTAAAAGGCGCATCTGCCTTTGTATCTTGTACTTTAAACGGGACAAAAAATTTTTTTCTCCGTTTCAGTATTTCTGTAGATACGTTCTTTTTTCTTACGGGGAGAGTATTAATTACTCACATCGGATAATTATAATCATTTTAGTTTTGCGCTCTTTTCGTTCAAAAGGTGTTTATGAATAAAACAAATGAATAAACAGCAACAAAACAAAACATTTAATAAAGTTATAACATGACTTTGAACGCCTAATCCTGGTTAATCTTGAAAACGGCCTTAGCGACGGTACCCTTCTTCATATCTTCTATAGCTGCCTCATACTCTGACAGACGGTAGGTCTTCACGCCAAGCTTGTGGTACTCCAGATACCTGTAAAAAGAGCATAATTTAATAATGTTTTTAATGAATACTAGCTTCTGCCCGCGACTTCTTCCGCGTGACATTTCTTGTTTTTACTTGGCAATACTGTAGCTTCCCATTTGTGAAAGAATTTTCGAAATCCTATTATATTTACATAAACTTTGAAAATATTCAATAATCTTATTTATCTAATTTTAATTGGCATTTTTACTTCCACTGCATGATGCACCGGTCGACGTCATTACGTCAACGCCGGCTGTCGCTGAAAACCAGCGCTGAGGCTCTGTCTCGTATGGGGTCGCGGCATTATGCTGAGCGACGGCCGTTTTGCGTGAATGTGACGCATATTTTCCCCAAACTTGTTCTTTAATTGTTTTATTTTGTTATTTTATTTCTTTGCGCCATGTTTATCGCAAATAAACGTATTTTCTTTATTTTCTTTCTTTCTAAATCGGATAAGTAATTCCGAAGATTTACCCCTACATACAAACTCACAAATTTTACCTCTTTCTAATATTATCAGTATAGAAGTATAGATATATCGGCTGTAAAAATACACTTTCCGAAGCCACATATTTCATCCATTATTTGTATATTTTTTTTCCATTAGACCATACCTGGGAATTCACTGGTTCTGGAGATATTAAAGGTCGCGGTCATGCTTACGAAAATGAACTACTAATGCTATCAACTTGAAATTTGGAATAGTTTTAGATGATGTTTGCCCAACTATTTTGCAAATAAGAAAGAAATAATATATATATATTTTTTTTTCTTTTTTCTTAGGCCGCATAGTTTTCGATTTTTGATGAAAAACGTAAAAAAATACTGTTCCGCCTTATCTCCGACGTTTGCATAGAGAAAAATCTGAAATTATTCTATGTGATAGTAATTTATGTAAAGATAACAGGAAAAATAAAATTATGTCTCTAAATATCATACTTTTTTATATATGATGCTACTGAACCCTCGGTGCGCGATTCCGACTCGCTTTTGACCGGTTCTTTTAGGTATCTGTCACGGAAACATTTAATCTATTTCGTTGACACCCGCGAGTATCCGACAATATTCGACAAGTACCTACCATACGCGTACGCGTGGCCATTTGCCTGGGTTCGCGTTACATTGCGCGCAATAAAAAATAGCTGTTTTTTATACCTAAAAATTAAAGTCGATTTCCAGCAATCATTTTTGCGCAAAACTACTTAGATCAGTATGCATAGTTGACGTATTTGTGATGTGTCTTTTTACACCCTGTATTATTAACCTCTCGAGTCACGAACAAATAGGTTTAGAATTGTGTCTCATTAACTAGGAGTTGTTAGGTTACAATCTTTATCATTTTTTCTTTGGACATGGTTTGCGCATCAGTAAGTGCCAATACTAACATGTTTAAGCACACTATCTTCACGGTTCATGGAAAACCTGCGTAGAGCCTAGTTCGGGAAAGAGCAATGGAGATTGAAAACTTTGGAACTCCTTTCCGTAAATAATTAAGGGGGTATCCACTTACTTACAAAGTTATCTACTGTTAAGTAATCTCCAGTGTAACCATATTTTTTTTAGCAACTTTGAACAACGACGTTATGTAAGAATATATGGCTTATTATGTTAGCCACGAAAATCACTCTACGCGAAATCATTCTCCCGTGGACCCTAATAAATACAATTTCTTTATGTAAATACCTACATATTATAATATAATTATGAAAAGATGGAAGATATTTAGTCTCTTCCACGAACCATCCTGACATAGATCTGAAAAGTCCAGCGATTTTCAAATAAGAGTATTTCCATTTGAGACTTAAATTAACCATTGAGAATGGTGAAAAAGAGGAAGAAGAAAACTTACCTGCTACCCATAGCTTTGAGCCAGCTTATAGCGCTGGGGAAAGTGAACGGATTGATCTTGATGCCGATGACTGTCAGCTCCTTCTTGTAAATTTCGAACGGGTTGATGCTGAAATAGAAGAAATTGAATGAAAATTAGGAAATATGAAGATGATTTAAATAGGTTGCGGGTTCAATACACGTAAAATACCAGTAAAGGATAACATCGTGACGAAGCTTGTAATCACCATGGCGTGAGAAAACGTGGGGACCAATGCACGTTTCAGTCTTATAGGAGAGCATGGCTTTGCATTGGTTCCATAGGTCACCAACTCTGTTTCACTTTACTTGCCTGAAGATGGAACCCACGACCACAAGCCCCACAGCCTTGCTGGTGATCACTAGATGAATAAGGCTGTCGTTTACCAAGACCTCTCAAGAGCTCACCATTAGATCAAGACTTGATTTTATAGATTTGACATTGACATTGACGGTAATATCTATTAGAAATGACGGTGACATCTTTCTAATAGAAATTACCGTCAGGTTACGGGTAGTCAGAAGCCCGAAAGTCTGACAACCAGTCTTAACAACGTATCAACGCAGATATACGCGAGACACAATGGCTTTTCAAATTGTTTATGTAATTACTGAATATAATAATATGAAAGGTTAAGTGGTATCGTATTACCCAGTCACGAACTAGGCTGTGGAGGTTAGGTAGGCAGTCGCTCCTTGTAAAGTACTAGTATTCAGCTGCATTCAGTTAGATTGGAAGCTGATCTCAACATAGTTGAGACAAGGCAGGCAGGTGATGAGTTAAGTTAAGGGGAAAGCGCCAGGGAAGCCCGCGAATTTTAAATATTCTTACGTTTTTTGCAATTTGCAGGTCAGTATTAGGTTTTATGTTAATTCAAATATAATTCGCGACCGTAACAAATATACAACGTGTTTTTTTTTTTTGATACACCATAACTTTAGGGACCATCATTTTGAACCACTTTTACTATGGGACTAAACCTAAAAATAAATCAGCAGTTCCCTACATTTTGAGAGTTTTGCGAACATAAACGTATGGGACAGCGGTTTTTTTTTCGCGATTTCAGGTGTTAGTTCAAAATGATGGTCTCATTAATACCCTAGAGTTGTGGTATATAAAAAGAGCACGTTGTATATTTACAAATTTATAATACAACTTCATGAGTTAGTAAAGACCACAAATGTCAAGATTTCATGAAATAGTCATTCAATAAAGTAATATGAACTTAGAGAATAGGGATGATGCAAAATTTTTTTGTCCGTCATGTAGATTATTAAAATACTTATATTGGACACGATTTTTTTGTTTTTCTACGTTGTCAAAAGATTACGGCGATACATTGAGTTCAAATGTGGCATGACGTCACGCCTTGCAAATTTTTTTACGTAGAAAGCCCCCACTCCCGAAATTTAATGCGTGTTATCTAAGTCATTTTTATTAATATGATAAAGCAAAAAATACGTGTCTAATATTTTTTTATTATCCGAGTGACGGACTAAATAGAATTTTTTTTTTACCCAGGTATCATCCTTATTGTATTGATGATTTTAATTATTATAATTCTATAAATACATATTTATTATGGTCGCGAATCATATTTAGATCAACATACAATCTAATACTTACCTGCAAATTGCAAAAAACGTAAGAAAATTTTAATTTCGTGGGCTTCCCTGGCACTTCCCCTTAAGTATAAGTATCCTTACGTGGCGGTGTGTGTAGGCGGACAGCAGCCGAACAGCACGTACTTGCCGCCCTCGCTCAGGTATGGGAAATTGATCTCCATAACCTTACCCACTCCTGGTAACATAGGAAAATAAGTAGAGTAATAGTAATAAAGGAAAAGAAAAGAAGAGAGAAAATAAGGGAAAGAAAAGAAAAATAAGATAAGAAACGAAAAAACAATTCAAAAATTAAATTAATATAAGCCGAGGTAGCTAAGAGATGACTAGTACACATACTGACAGCGCCCATTCACAAACCATTCATAAACCATCAGCTAGACAGAATGAACACGACATACTCTCAGCCGCCAGAGCACATTAAACACAATGAAGGACGTACCTACCCATTAATTAAATGGTAGCTTTATAGTAGGTAGGTGCGTAGTACTCACTATGTGCTATCCAAATATACAATAATAATACCCGGTTTCTGAAGAATTCTTAAACGGAGTTTAAATAATTCGACAAAATTATCTATTTAAGCGAATTCCTTCCTTAAGGTCGGTTTTTGAGGTATTCAGATAAACACTTGATAGTAATTCACTCGACTTTTAATTCGAACCAATATTCACTATCAAATGGATAAACTCCGTTTGAAACCTCAGAAACCACATATGAGATAAATTTATACAATGCAAGATAGTTTTTTTTTAATCTTCAGCAGCTCCAATAATATTTTTAAATGCTCATCAATTAGTTTATGCGCTCTTGTGGAGCATTGCCAGCGATTAGCCAAGTATTTTTTATCAGAGATGTAATCCCCCAACTTATAATATGCTTGGCTGCATATACTTCAACTGATTGAAACAAATTTTAAATCTTCTATAAAACATAGAAGATTAAAATTTCGTTTCAATCAGATGAAGTATGTGGGGAGGTATTTTATTGTAACATTTTAAACAGTGCCCCATCAATGATAAGTCTACTTTTACCAGCTTGCTGCTTGCATGGTTGAACTAATTGGTCCCTATTTCTAGTTATATACTTGCGTATTTTACCTCGTTTACTAAAAAGATGTAGATGTTTCCTTACGTACATGATGTTTTCATATATATATTGACAGGGTACCGTCATGACGTTATTATAATATCAGTTTCCTTAGAGAGTCGCACCTGCGAAGGCCATATATGGCTCTGGTGGCTCTTTTCTGCAGAATAACAATAGACTTGATGTCTGCAGCCCGTCCCTATAGTAAAATACATAGATACATACAAACATATATCACGCCGTCTTCCCATGGGGGTAGGCAGAAACTACAGAACGCCACCTGCTACGATCCTTCCATACTCTTTTTGCCTCGTTTACTCATACATCTGGTCATACACGCACGCTGGTTGCGAGTACTACGCATCTGATCTTCTCAAAAAACATCACCAATAAGGTCACTATATGTCTTCCTAGAGCGTCCCCTCCCGGCGTTTCCATCCACATCTGCCTTGTAAATACCTCTTGTTAGTCGCCTTTCATTCATCCTCACAACATGGACAAACTATCTAAGCATGCTGTTTTCAATTTTTGTCACTACATCTTCTTTTAAACCGCACCGTTGCCTTATCACATCATTCCTCCGCCCATCATTCATAGTCACACCTCACATGCTTCGCAAGGAACGAAGGAAAATACCAATATCGCCTAAAACTAGTGTTATGTGGGTTAAGTTGATCGATTAGCAGAGAGAGAGAGAGAGATTGTTCTCCAATTTTTTACAGGGATAGACATAAGACTGAACAAAATCAAAGAATTTGACTAAAATGTAACCTGTGCAGTCAATGATGACATCGTAGGTAACGTTCTCCTTAGCTTCCTTAGCTAATACGTCAGGTGTAACTAGCCTATATCCAGTATCTGAAACAATGGAAGAAAACATGATAATATTAAAACTTATTGAGCTTCTCAACTTTGATTTTAAAGCACTAGTTTCATATGGAGATGTAAATCTGCAAGCAAATCCCATGTTATTTGTCGTGATTGGAAATTATTTGGCAATGGCTTTATGTTTGACAACACATTAGAATTGACAGTTTCAAGTGACAATTTTATCAAATCTTACCTAATCTCTTGACGATGTCTAGCCTCGCCTGGTTCATCTCGGAGACGGTCACCTCCCTGTGTCCTTGGTGGTGCAGGGTGGTGATCCATAGGTTTCCTGGTTATAAGATGGATCTATTAATATCTGCGACATAAGGCCCCCGTTCACGGCATCGTGCGACGCGATTTGTGACCGACATGCGTCAAGCGACACGCCCGCGCGGCTTCTGTTTCCGTCCGTCGCGGTGACTCGTGACACTTTAAACAACTTATTTTATTTGTTTGAGCGACTCGTGTTGCTTGAGCGTGTTAGCTCGTGGTCATGGGGTAACAGTCTATGTCGGTCGCTCAGTGGTCAACGGATGATCACCGAGGCACAGAGGGTGGTCGATTTCTTATAAATGGTCATAAACTTAACGTTGCAGACCAATTGATGCGCGTGCTTGCTTTTGAACCAGCCCGTTTCTCGTAAATATAAACCCATTAACATTTTTATTAGGTTGATGCATTAATTAGCATAACTTACCGATAATACCAGCACCAACAATAAGGATCTTCTGTCCCACTTTGAGGGGGGAGGCGCGGTCGAATCCGTGAGCGACGCAGGAGTAGGGCTCACAGAGACCAGCTGGAAATAAGATTGTGATCATTAGTATTTAGCGACAGGTTTTAGGTAATCTCCAAAATGTTCAATCTTTTATACTTTTTTTTACGTTTTTAGGGTTCCCTACCTCAATAGACAAAAACGGAACTCTTACAGGATCACTCGTGTGTCTGTCTGTCTGTCTGTCACAGTCAATTTGCTCCGAATGTAATAGACCGATTAAGTTGAAATTTGGTACACATATGATTTTCTGTGACCCAAACATGGACGTGTAACATAAATAAAAGAATATTGAATAAAGGGCAAATAAAAAAAGAAAAAAAAAAGTGTTACAAACTGTACTCTGTAACATATTAAATGAAAGGGCTTAGTGTAAGCGTTTCAAATATAATTTTGTTATAATTTTAAAATAAATAGTTTTAATTTTATTTAAGAAAATAGACGAAAATTTACCATCCCCTTATCTCCGAAACTACTAAGCCTAAAATTTTGAAAAAAAAAATACAGGAAATAGTTCTATATCTATAGATTACAGGAAATCCTATAAGAAGTCTATGGTCTTAAAATAACATGGCAAATCTTTCAATACTGTGCGTACAAACTTACATTTGCAGTTGAAATGTATAAGAGAACATGTTTTTCAAATACAATGTTAAGTTTGTTCTTGGGATAAATTCATCCCAACTACCGTACGGAGCCCTTCATTGTGCGTGCTCCAACATGCACTTGGCCGGTTTTTGGCTGACAAACGAGCAGACTGATCGTAATTGGTCACCACCACAGCACCAATGGACATTGAAATACCAAAGGCGTCGGAGATGCATTGCCATGCCAGAGATTTTGTAAAAATGTCTTATATGCCTGTCATTACACCAGCTCCGGCTTAAACCCTTCAGACCAGAAAAAAGCTACGCTGCTTAAATAGGCATGGTGGTAGTACTTCCCCGGACGATCTCGTTCACAAAGATCTCTACTCTATCAGCTTATAATATTTCCATTGCTGGCCTCCTCTCTGTGAGAAGGAGTGGACCGTAATCCAGCACACGGGACCAGTGCAGGTTGCTGGATGTAACATGTCTTCGAATTCGTGGTTCTAGGACATACCAGTTTCCTCACCATGTTTTCCTTCACCGTTTTGAGAAAAATGGTGATGACATTATTTACATAAAGTAAAGCGCGTGCCTGGACCCCCACGACATAGAACTCGTAAGCATGTGCCGTTACCTCGTTTAGTTAAATCTTTACCTTGTTCAGTGGTAATGCCGTCAGGTAACGCGTAGACCTGGGTCTGTGGGGCCCTCACATACTGCGCCCATCCGCCATCCTGCCAGATGCCGATCGTATTGTTAATGCCAGCTGTTAGGCAGTACTGGTAGGTACCCTTACGGCAGAAATCGCAGAGGTTACAGGACCTGGGAAAATAAAAGACGGTCAGATATTTTAGAAGAGTATGCGAGCGAAACAGTGCAGGGTTTCGTGACGACTTAGAGACTGATGTTCTGTTGAAAGTTTCGTGGTATTTTTAACCAACTGCGCGACTGTAAATACAGGGTTGTATGTGGGATTCTTTATAGCCTCAAAACATCGTAACATCAACCATCGACTCTTCTAGGTATAGACTAGCTAGGTGTTTTTATAAAATCAAAATGGCGGATTTTAGACGCACAGAACACTAATACCCTTAGACGTCAATAAATAACGCAGTGAAAAGAATTGTAGTTTGTTTATGTGGGGTATCAAAATAAAGGGCTTGAGAAGACGATTCCAAAACTGTTGCACTAGAACACTAATGATATATAGACGCTGCCAGCGCTGCGATTCTGTGCTCTGTCATTCAGAGGCATATAAGCACAGAAGGAACAAGAGGTTAGTATAGTTTACAGGTACAAGTAGTTGTTGCGATTTAGCTGCCAATAGCGGCCATTGCGCTTTCCCTAATATCTCTCCGTAGAAACCTAAATAATGTATGGTTTTCGTTATTAGAACATGTTGCAAATCAGATTCAGGACGTTAACGGACTTCAGTTCTTGAAATAAAAATACTAGAGAATATGGGTGGATCAATGACCGCTATTGCCATCCTAAAACAACAACTATACTGCCGTCATAAGGAAAAAAGACGTATCTGACATTTTTTCGAAATATAGTTATTTACATATTCAGAATCAGAGAAAAAAAAGACGCATCTACCAGTAATTTTAAATTGGCGAACAACTTAACGAACACATACTAATTCATACTATTAAAAGACGCACCTGCCTTTGTATCTTGTACTTTAAACAGGACAATTTTTTTTTTCTCCATTTCAATATTTCTGTAGATAGTCCTTTTTCCTTACAGCTGCAGAATAGAGATACTTACATGTTAGGGTCAATGACGACTTTCTGTCCGACCTTGAAGATGGATTTCTTGCCGACTGCGTGGATGACACCTGATGACTCATGTCCAAGGGCAACGGGGCGGGATTTCGTGGCAGGGAACTCACCCTGGGAAGAAACATAACATTAATAAATAGCATAGCATGGCATAAGCACCCTATAATGTTCCCATTGCTGGGAAACAGGTCTCCTCTCTATAAGAGGGAGTAGGCCGTAACCCTCAAAGTTGACGGGCCAGTTGGCGTGGTTGGTTAAGATACCGCCTATCATGCCGCTGGTCATGAGTTCGATTCCCATCCAGGACAAACATTTGTGTGCATGAACATGTCTGTTTGTCCTGAGTCTGGGTGTAATTATCTATATAAGTATGTATTTACAAAAAAAAAAGTAGTGTATGTAGTATATCAGTTATCTGGTTTCCATAGTACAAGCTCTGCTTAGTTTGGGATCAGATGACCGTGTGTGAAAACTGTCCCAGGATATTATTATTATTAAAAAAAAAGTGGACCCAGAGCGTAGGGTTAGGCAGAAGTGTGCCTAATGTACACCAACATTTCGCCAGTTATGTTTAAGTCCCATGTAATAGGGGGCGAGCCTTTTGCCATTAACCGGGCACAAAATCAGACTCCGAGCTGCTACTGAGAAATTCCAGATAAGCCCAATAACACTGCCCAACCTGGGAATCGAACCCGGGACCTCATGCTCAGTAGTAGCGCTTGCGACCATTAGACCAACGAGCGGACCTTAATATAGTTAGGAAATGGCTAGGCAGATGATAATAGTACAATTTATTTACCTTAATGATATGCAGATCAGTACCGCAGATTCCGGAGTAGTGTACCTTCACGATGACGTCATCGTCATTGATGATCTTGGGCACGGGATAGTTCTTCTGATAGCTCAGGGAAAGCTTGCTGCCGTCAAATACTACTGCCTCCATGTTGTGTGTTTACTGCAACAGAAGATTTTAATGATTTTTTTTTAATGCTTCGAAAACGTTAAGGTGCAGTGCCATTGCTGCCCACTGCAAAGTACCTACACGGCCGTAGCGTAATACGTGCATTTTGGTTAGCTTTGTGTTAGTTATTTTTACCCGACAGCGTGACGTTAATGTTTTTTATCAGCCTATATAATAGGTAACCTATGAAATTGCCGACTTTTGATACCGGCTAGTGTGAAGATCAATATCTTTCATTCTATTTAGAATTCCAAATTCAAATTAATTTTATAATGTAGCATGACAATTAAAAAAACAGTTGTCATTTGTTTTCTCGCTTTTCGATTTTTCTTTGAGGTCGATGTTTCTGTAACTATGGAAAAATCGAAATTACGCGTTATTTTCGAATACGAGTTCTGTCGTGACACAGACAGCACTCAATATTAACGACGTGTACCGACAAGGTACCGCAAGGGAACCCACGGTGCGTTCTTGGTTTGATCGCTTCCGTTCTGGAAATTTTGATCTCAACATTGAGCCCCGGGGAAAAATTTCAAATCCAACGATGCGGTGAAAAACGCCTTTAAAGAGTTCGATTCCCGTTTCCAGGATATCTTTAGCACAGGCATCAACGAACTATCTAATGGCAAAAGTGCATCAACAATATTTCTTTAAAAAAAATTGTTTCATATTTTTCTACGTATGTAAATCGGCAATTTTATAGGTAAAGACCTAAAATACATATGTATTTATTTCCTTTGCACTCTAGAGACCAAACGCGTGGGCTGATTTTGATGATTAGATTTGTCTTATCACAAAATTGCGTGTTGACATATTAGATGTATTGAAGCACGGCGACGCATCACATTATGTAGCAATTTGACAGTTGTAACTACGTTTATTTTGAACCTTATAATTTATTTATTTTTGTTTAAAGTACGACAATTTAATTTCTTATGAACTAACGTTTATTCTGATATAAATTTAACGTAATAATATGAATGTAGTAAGGAGAAATTTACAGTTAATTCTGAGCGTTTTTGGTTCTAAATGGGATTTTTTCATAGACATTCCATACATATTTCAAAGTTCTGAGGCCGCTACGGGCTAAACTACTATTTAAGAGATATTATTATATATTTTTGGATAGGGGAAGAGCAAAGAAACGTTGGATGGACTGTGTGAAAGTTGATATGGCTAGAAAGAGTGACTACCGAGATGACGACTAATAGAGAAGTATAGAAGAAAAAAAGACACGTGGCGCCGACCCCATATAAATTGGGATAAGGGCAGGAGAGTGATGAATATAATATTAATAAAAAAAATATATTATTGTCTTTTTAAAGATTTACCTCAGTATTTTTAATTACTAAGCAGATTGGGCAAATCTGTGACATTAGTGACATCGGTAAAGAAAATACATCGTGAGTCTGAAATCGCCAATCTGTCTTGAGTTTTGAGCAAGCGTGATGAACAATGCTCGTGATTTCTCGTTCTCTGTATGTGAGCAGTGGTTGTCACCACTGTTCTCATATAGAGAAGGCACGAGCAAGGCAGATGCAGTGGGCCCTAACTAAGCGTGCTATTATATTATTCTTATATTATTCTGTAGATTTCGTTTGAAAGCCGAATACATACCTACTGACCAATATTGTGTCTCGCGTAGAATATTGTAATGAATATATAATTAAAATTAACTTGTCGCAATTTTTTTTTGCTTTTAATAATATAATCCTTATAAAGCTTTGCTGCCACTGAACCGACCGATAACGGAGAGATTGAACTTGAACTGTTTATCAATCGAGATAAAAATTACATCATTAAGTTATTTTAATTATTTGGGACGTCGGGGGTCTAGGGTTATCTACGATTCTACACTTTAATCTGCCTGACCTTTTCCCAGCTATTGTACAATAAACTATATTATAATATTGATGGATGCAGCTGAATACCAGTATTTTACATTGAGCGAGACTGCCTATCTGACCTTCACAACCAAGTTACTGGGTAACATGATACCCCTTGGTATGACTGGTTGTCAAATTTTTGGGCGACTGTCAAAGTTCTACGAATAACAGCCGGGGCCAACGGCTTAACGTGCTATCCGAGGCACGGAGGGATCTCGGTATGTAATACTTAGAGACAATCCATCACCCATCCACGAACCGACCGCTGCAAGCGTAGCTTAACCTTCGATCGACCCGTGCTACTTGTTATCACTTTTAACAGACTCCAAAAAAGGAGGTCCTGTATTCGACCCGTATGTGTGTATGTATGTTTGAATGTCCACGATTTTCTCAAAAACTAATGAACCAATTTTGATGATTCTTTCACCTACATACTTTCAGGAAGGTTTTAGTATATAATGCATTCTTATGTACGAAGTTATATGCATAAATGAACCGATGTATTTCCGGCATTTCTATGCGGATTTTGATGATTTTTCTCTTCGTTCACCTTGAGCATATGGTATTTTGTATATTCAACTAAAAATGGAAAAATAAATTTACTTTAAAAAAAGTAAAAACCTAAAACGAATAAAATAACTTTCATAAAAAACTTAACAGCTTCTGAAGTCGGTGTCTTCAAATCTTCAAAGTCAATGTACCTTAGCTTGGCACCTACTTCAGAAGCTGTTAAGTTTTTATGAAAGTTATTTTATTCGTTTTAGGTTTTTAAGTCGATTTTTACTTTTTTTTAAGTAAATTTATTTCTCTCAATGTTTGTCTATAGCAAAATATCAATATATTAATATCTTTTTTAAATTTTTGTTCTCCGCTTACAGAGTTAACCAAAAAGAGATACATACCTACCTTAATACCTACCTACCTAATATTATGCTGTTTATCAAAGAGTATTATTTAATAATACGTGTAAGATAAGTATGTGCGTAAATAGGTGTTATTTAGAACTGATAACATAACCTTTGAGTTAGAGTTATCTCTGATTACAATATGTAATAACATATTTATCAGTTTATCTTTAAACGCTTACAAAATATAATAGTAAACTTCATTATTTGTTGACATTCAAATATTAATATTATAGCATTCATCTTCTATCTAATAGCATCACTGATGCGTCGGGTGCGCGACAGCGTCAACAGCATCGTGGCTACTGTAGCCGGCGGATGGCCAAATAATATGTTACTGGATGGCGGCTCACAGACCGTCATTCAGATATGTGAGATAATAAATTTATTTAACGTGTTTTAGTTAGTAAGTGCCAACTTGTTTATTTGTATGTTATGGGTCTGAAAATAAAGATTTATTTATTTATTTTACATATAGGTGTAGTGGTATGGAACCACACATGCACACACATGAGCTTAAGTGCCTATAACTTCACATGTCTGCGAAGTTCAACACAGAGTCAACAGTCGTCAGTCGACGTCACGACAACACGCAACGCTGTCGTTACTTACCGCGTCATTCGCGTCATTTCATAATTGTCATACAATCAGTTATTGTACCGTGTTAATTTTAATATCATTTTATTAAACTCATGTGTACCACTAAACGAACATTTAATTTCATAGAACCTAAATCACGTCCCAACAAAAGTTCTATATTGGTGACCCTGACGTGATTTTAAAAATACGGTTCTGCACCCGCGAGTGCAATTGCGTTTAATACAGACTCAGACCATCTTTAGTGTTGTTACTTGGAACTGTTTTACGAACTCTCGAAATGTCCAACCCTACATCTGCTGCTGCCGCTGACTACAAAATTACTGTCGATCCTGAGCACACAGCCACCATGGCTGGCGCCGCACCTGGCAGCGTCTACGCACCTCAGCAAGCTGGTCCGTGTTATACCATAGACCAGCACCAGCCGCCAGAGACGGGGACGATCACCATCAACTCCCGCATCGCCGACTTCTGGGCAGCGCGTCCACGACTATGGTTCCACCAGTTCGAGGCCATAATCGGTGCACAAAAAGCAGGTGACTTACACAAATACCAACTAGTTATAGCTAAGTTAGGTCGAGACGAATTGGGTCAAATTAGTGACATTCTCGAGAACCCGCCCGCGAACGGTAAATATCAAACAGTAAAAGACAGATTAATTTCGGCATATGAAGAGTCTGAGTCCAAGCAACTACATACGTTACTTACGAAAGTCGAGCTAGGGGATCAACGACCCACTCAACTTCTTCGTAAAATGCGAGAACTCGAAAGCAGATCCTCCAAGACGCCTTCGTCAATTAGATTTTATTTCTCAGTTTTGCAACAAAATTGAGTTAAGGGCGAGCTCAATAACGCCGCCGATGCTCTTTCAAGAATAGAAGAGATATATGTGCACGATATTTTCGATTATGAGCAATTATACAAAAGCCAAGTCGAAGATACGCAATTAATAATGCTAAAACAAAAACCTAACTTGGAATTTAAATTGTTCCGCATGCCATACGCAAATCAAGAGCTTACGTTCGAAACATCACCGTCATCAGCGCGACTTTATTTACCGTCGGAGTTTCGAGAAAAAGCGATTTCAAGTGTCCACGCTCTGAACCACCCTGGGGTAGCCGCTACGCGTCGCCTTATCGCGCAGCGCTATTTTTGGCCCAACATGAATACTGACGTTGCAAGCTTTGTAAGAAGTCGCATTCAATGTCAGAAATGTAAAGTACAAAGGCATACAATTACACCTCTAGGAGAGTTCGAAAAATCAGACTACGTGTTCATTAAAAACGAAGTTAAACGTTCGTTAACAACACCATACGACGGCCCTTATAAAATCCTCGAACGAGGCAATAAACATTACGACATTCAAGTAGGTAGGTTCTCGAAAAGTTACTATTTCTCTCGATCGCCTCAAACCTGCTTATGTTATAACTAATGGCCCTGCACTTGAGTCGCCACGGCATGAAGTTTTCGTTTCACCAGAAACAAAAGCAAACACACCGGTTGGAAGTGGAGCCCAATCGACACCACTTGACAAATCTGAGCCATCTGTCACGACTAGATCAGGTCGCATCGTGAAAAAGACCGTGAGATTTGCCATTTAAAACATTTTTTGTCGCCAGTCCCAAAGCAATAAAAATATCAATGTGAAATTTGAAGTGCGGTGAAGTGTTCTGTGTTTTTAAAATAGACCAACAAAACAAACAATTCTGTGGCGTTCTCACAGTAATTATGTCAACTTATAACGTCATTATTTTTAAGTTATCGTTACCACTTAGTTAAGTTAAAAAATCTTTTTGTATTAAGTTGTTGTCAATTTATGACCAATGTATTTTAATTTTTTTACTAAATGTCTTTCTCTAGTTTAAGCATCCACTTGTGTAGTTTTGTTTTTATATACATTCTAAATGTTAGCATGGTGTCTTATTGTTTCATTTAAGTTAGGTATAAACTTTTACACTAAACCATTTTATAGGTATTTGCAATGTTTTACCTACACTTTGCTCATGTTTTTTGACAATTATTTTTGTTTACCCTTTTAATAAATTGTCTTCATCAAAGGGGGGAGGACATGTAGTGGTATGGAACCACACATGCACACACATGAGCTTAAGTGCCTATAACTTCACATGTCTGCGAAGTTCAACACAGAGTCAACAGTCGTCAGTCGACGTCACGACAACACGCAACGCTGTCGTTACCTACCGCGTCATTCGCGTTATTTCATAATTGTCATACAATCAGTTATTGTACCGTGTTAATTTTAATATCATTTTATTAAACTCATGTGTACCACTAAACGAACATTTAATTTCATAGAACCTAAATCACGTCCCAACAAAAGTTCTATATAGGTAAATAAAAACGATATGTTGTTTAGAACGCCTAGACCGACTTGGCTATTTTTCGTTTTAAAATGCTCGTAATAGTCCGAGTTACGTTTTTAGGGAAAGATAATATTTAAAAGCTTCCTGGAAAATTTTTGAATTCGGACGTCGTGTCGGGACGTCCTTTTTTCTTTCGGATTTTTATATGAACTTTAGGACAGGACAACGTCTGCTGTCGGGTCAGTTAGTCAATAAGAAATTGCGGTACTGTAAATGTTTCATACTATCTTACTTGCTGACATTCTATTCTTCACCTTTTGAATAAAAAGGTAGTCCCAGAAGTTTTGTTTTACGGCTCAGGTCGGTCTAAGACCTAAGCCCTAAAACAAAACTTCTGAATTTAAGATTGTTTGAGGAAGCGATTGTTCGAAGTTTGTATTGATTTCTTATAATTATAAAACATATATATAATAATAACATAATAGGTGTAAGTAGGTAATTATTACTAGGTATTACCTAAGAATTTCGGTCCACGCACAATGGAAGCAAGAACGAACTTAACATTGTAGTTGGATAAAATTTTTCTCCCATACATCCAACTGCAAATGTAAGTTTGCACGCACAATATTGAGATATTCACTATGTTGATCATATACTTCTTATAGGTTTCCTGTATCTATAGGTATAGAACTATTTTCTGTATTTTTTTCAATATTTTAGGTTTCGTAGTTTTGGAGATAAGGGGGCAATGGTTAATTTTCGTCTATTTTCTTAAATAACTATAAAACAATTTATTTCAATTTGCCTTTGATTTGATATGTCACACTGTACAGTTTGCAAAACTTTTTTTTTTAAATATTCTTATTTTCCCCGCAAAATTGACCCCCATATTCAAAATTCATTTATTTACGTTGTTACACGGTCACAGAAACGTGACCAAACCGACCGACCACGTCAACCGTATCTATGTATACGTATACCAAATTTCAACTTATCGGTCCATTAGATTCGGAGCAAATAGAGTAAGTACATAAAAGAAAGTCTGAAAGTGGCATCGGTGACTGAAAAGTTCTGGAAATTGGCTGTCATGGTACAGGCTGAGTGATGCGGTGGAATGAGGAAAATGTCGTGAGGAAAGTTTTGAGTATGAATGTATGCTATAAGAGTAAGGGAAGACCAAAGAAACGATGATTAATGATGATGGACTGTGTGAAAGATGATATGGCTGAAAGGGGCCTGACTACAGAGATGACGACTAATAGAGAAGTATGGCAAAAAAACATGCTGGTCAGACCCCAAACAAATTGGGATAAGGCCAGGAGAATGATGATGAGTTCATAGAACGTATACAAAAAACCAAAGTTTGGACCTCTTCTGTCATCTTTGGTTATAATAAAAGTAAATAATATCTATGGTTTACATAACATAATATCGCACCTTCATTTCGAAACCGTTACTAAACAAAAAACTAAATTTTACGGAGTTAATTTACAATTTTTGTATTATTTATTAATTACCTCGTCATAAACAGTGATGAACTCATAAGAGATATTTCGGAGATTATATTGGTTTCTTTTTAAGGTGTGTAGTCATATAAGTTTATATTTTCTTTATTTTTTTTCTAAAAGTAGTTTTCTTAAGAATTTCGTTTACTTTTTAATCTACTTTTATGATTTTTTTAAATGTGGTTTTTGTTTTTCATAGAGCCTGGGATTGACAGATTCATGTACTATATCCCATCTAAATACCTGTGTGACCTAACAAAAAGTACTAGGATTGCGTGAATTCAAGATAGTATTTCAATTCACGACGACGTTGTGCATAATTTCTGAGCAGTAAATCTAACAAAAAGTTTTGAATCATTAGTATTATGCTTCTAATAGAATTTAAATGAAATTTGGCACACATATAGCTTATAGCATGGATTAAAACGTTGAATACTTTTTATCCCGGTAGTACATTTCCGTGGGTTAATTTCCGACCTCCACGCTGGCAAAAGCTAGTAGAAAATATTATTAAAATAATACGACTTACATATTGTTCGGTCGACAGCTGATATCAGAATAACCAACACTAGTAAATACTTTCATACTTATATAATAAACAATATTATGTAATGTATGTGATATAGTTATCACAGTTACATAATATTTTTTATAGACACGATATAATTAAATACTACATTAATACTATAATAATGTAGAAGCGACACTCGCGCCGACCACCGAATGGAACACTTTATTCTATAAACATCTCATCGTGAAAACTTAGGTAAACTGAGCTTGAAGTCAGATATAAATAGTGGCAATCCCCAGAATTAGCCGGTCTTTTCTGAAAAAGTCTCATCGTGAAAACAGGTAAAGTGAGCTTGAAGTCAGATATAAATAGTGGCAATCCCTAGCATAAGCCGGTTTATTCTGAAAAAGTCTCATCGTGAAAACAGGTAAAGTAGAGCTTGAAGTCAGATATAAATAGTGGCAATTCCTAGCATTAGCCGGTTTATACTGAAAAAGTCTCATCGTGAAAACAGGTAAAGTGAGCTTGAAGTCAGATATAAATAGTGGCAATCCCTAGCATTTGCCGGTCTATTCTGAAAAAGTCTCATCGTGAAAACAGGTAAAGTGAGCTTGAAGTCAGATGTAAATAGTGGCAATCCCTAGCAATTGCCGGTCTATTCTGAAAAAGTCTCATCGTGAAAACTTAGGTAAAGTGAGCTTGAATTCAGTTGTCAAAAGTGGCAATCCCTAGCATTAGTCGGTCTATTTTGAGAAAACCTCATCGTAAAAACTTAGGTAAAGTGAGCTTAAAGTCAGATGTCAACAGTGACAATCCCTAGCATTAGCCGGTTTATTCTGAAAAAGTCTAATCGTGAAAACAGGTAAAGTGAGCTTGAAGTCAGATGTAAATAGTGGCAATCCCTAGCAATTGCCGGTCTATTCTGAAAAAGTCTCATCGTGAAAACTTAGGTAAAGTGAGCTTGAATTCAGTTGTCAACAGTGGCAATCCCTAGCAGCAGCCGGTCTATTCTGAAAAAGTCTCATCGTGAAAACAGGTAAAGTGAGCTTGAAGTCAGATATAAATAGTGGCAATCCCTAGCATTTGCCGGTCTATTCTGAAAAAGTCTCATCGTGAAAACAGGTAAAGTGAGCTTGAAGTCAGACATAAATAGTGGCAATCCCTAGCATTAGCCGGTTTATTCTGAAAAAGTCTCATCGTGAAAACAGGTAAAGTGAGCTTGAAGTCAGATGTCAACAGTGGCAATCCCTAGCATTAGTCGGTCTATTTTGAAAAAGTCTCATTGTGAAAACATGGGTAAAGTGAGCCTCAAGAGATTTCATTACAGTCTAATTTGAATAGCCGTGGGGAGTACCTACCTATTCAATTTTTTTTTTCAGTTTAGCTCGTCCGGTCGTACTTCTGCCGAAAATATTTCAGGTGCCTACCAACATTGCTGGAAATATATGGTGATTAAAGAAGCACAGGAAACATATTATTTTCAACTTTATCTTCATGGTTTGCAAATATCTAAATATCTTGGTGTAGCTTGTTGCTGGTTCCTAATTTACGAAATATGTGGGTTTGTTATGAAAAATAAGCAACTATTTAAGACTGCAAATGATGTCAATCCTCGGAACCGACGAGATCCATATAAACTAGTGTTAAATGATTTGCCTAGACTGTCTAAATACAATAGTAACTGCTTGGCAATGTGTGTGTGTGTGCATTTATAATAAAATACCCAGGCATATCGAAACTTTAAATACAAAATTATTTAAAATTAAATTTCTTAAGTGGTTACTCGAGTGGAGTTTTTATAGTTTAAAAGAATTTATAGATAAAAAATGTTGCTGTTTTTTTATGTAGTCGGTTAAAAAGCCAGGTCAGTGCGTTATTTCTTTACTTTAAATACAAGAGTGTCATATCTAGTCTATTTAAGCTTTGGCGATACCCATACATGAGGTGATAAACAAGCAAGATAACTACAATGTACCATGAACAACAGCACCCTAATTGCGTAACAAACTATCAATTGGAATCTGAATAATTTTGAAGCAAATTGCTAATCCCTTGATTTATTATGTTCGAATTTGTCTGCTGGACAACGTAAATAACGCAATAAACGTCGTTGAACTGTCAAAATTAAACCGATTCCGATTGGTAGTTACGTAACTGCCCCATAGGATGGCCTACGGGGCAGTTTCACGATTTCGAGTAATAATAAAATAATGGTATTTATTTCTGTAAATTGGTTTTAGAAATAAATAAATACCATTATTTTAATACTAGCTTTTTCCCGCGCCTTCACCCGCGTGGTTGTCAGAAATTATCCCACGGGAACGTACTATCGGGATCAAAAGTATCCTATGTCCTAATCCAGGTCATGGTCTACCCATGTGCCAAATTTAATCCAAATCCGGATAGCAGTTTTAGCGTGAAAGCATGATTCGAAGGACACGTGGCGCCATCTATTATC
Source organism: Dicycla oo (assembly GCA_948252095.1). NCBI lineage: Eukaryota > Metazoa > Arthropoda > Insecta > Lepidoptera > Noctuidae > Dicycla > Dicycla oo. The sequence continues at coordinate 19,887,296 of OX411726.1, read as the reverse complement.
ATAAGAATCTTATTTTTGTTTTTCTCGGGAACAGTACTTTTTTTTGGGATGAAACGTACGCTATGTCCGTTTCTGTAAACGTGACAACGTATATGTAAAATTTCAGGATGATCGGTTCAGTGGTTTAGGTGTGAAGAGGTAACAAACAAACAAACAAACATACCTTCGCATTTATAATATTAGTTAGGATAATATTAGTTAGGATTGTAAATCGGTTTTCAGGGGCTCGTAGCTTACTAATAACAGCCGCACGGGTCGATCGATCAGCATAAGCTAGCAAGTCGGTCCGTTGATAGGTAACCATCTTTACGCCGAAACCCCTCCGTGCCTCGGAAAGCACTTTAACGGTCCTGGCTGTCATTCGTGGATCTTTGAGTCGTTACGCGTAGTTAGAAGCCAGAAAGTCTGATAGCCAGTCTTACCAAGGGGTATTGTATTACCAAGTTGGTGGGTTGTGGAGGTTGATAGGCAGTTGCTTCATGTAAATAACTTTTATTCAGCTGCATTCGGTTAGACTGAAAAGACTAGGCAGATGATTTCTTTATATTGGTTTTAACTAACACGTAAACGCGGTATGAGAAGCTCTTTCGGTTTATATCTTTCAGACATGATTTTGATGGTGTTACGGAGCAGTCCCTGAGAGACGTCAACGTCATCATCTCAAAAGTGGAGCAGTTGTGGAAGAAATTGGGAGCGTTTCCTAGAGAAGAATTCGACGTGGCTGAAGAGAGTTCACATATCTTTCACTTCGCTGTATCTGTTTATTTATGTATGCCAAGTGCATCTATAGAACCGAGACCTGGAAGACCCTCTAAAGAGTTTGATGATTCCAGTCTCAAAACAAAAGACGACGCGTAGATGACCTCTTACAATCCAGGAATGCTTGTGAATTAATTTACGCTGCTGAATGATGAATGATTTGTCAAAAGATCTTACGGCGAATAAAAATAATCTTGTTTTGGTTTGTCTACGTTGCACGCTTGGATTAGGTGCTTTGAATGCTTGCTTCACATTAGTTATCGACTTAATGTAAAAAAAAATGGCAACTTAGATCAGTCGAAGACAAAGCTAGTGTGAAGCACGTTCAGATGACATTAAACAATGTTTTAAAAGCGAGATGGGCTTGATTGTAGACAAACCAAAACCATGGATCGGTAACACTAATGACGGAAATACCGCGCGAAGATTTTTTGAAAATCTCAAAGCAATCTAATTTCACTTATACAATAATTTGGCATACTACTTCGTACTTTATCATCAGGCTACGATGAAATATTGAAAAATTTGTAACCTTAGCTCAAGAAACCAGACAACTTTACGTAAATCTCTGTCCATGGTATTATATACCCGCGACTTCGTCACAAAATACTTATGTACAGTGGTGAGGTAATTAAAGTATCAGGTCTGCATATAGGCCAGCTTTCTGAGGGATCACAGGAAGCTTGGAATTAGGACTGCAATAAGACGGAATAAGATTTCGTGAACACAACACACGAAAACGATCGCGAATAGCTACGAATAGTAGTAATAAATGGTTTAAGAGAAGTTGCCCGGAAGAAAATAGGTTCGTTCCCTACCGAATTCCTAGATTTAATAGTTCAACCTAGATGTAAGGAATAAAATGTTAATATAGTTTCTAGTTTTCATAGTTCTGCCACTCATTGATCATGACTATTCAATGGATGATTCATCTGATGATAGTGATGATAATGAGTGATAGAATTAGTTGTTAAGTATTTTATGTATCTGTTACTAGATTTTATAGTTACATTTATAGATAAATTATTTTATAAAATTGTAAAAAAAAAAGTGTTTTTATTTCACTATACCTGCTCAAACGACCAATGGTCCTCAAAAAAGTATTAAGACCCTTATATCTATGCTTCATAATCTCATTTATGAATAAAAATCAAAACAAATAATTTTGTCCAGCTAGCCTGTTTTACACGAACCAGAGTGCGCTGGTTTCGTGCCCGCAGCCATACGGTTTTTTTACTCGATCGAGAAAACACGTCGAGTAAAAATCACGGCACGCGCTATAATCCTTTCTTTTATTATTTTTTTTATTATGTATGGCATCTCGTAGTTGGCTTAGAGAGGCTGTGACTACTTAACCGGTCAATCCTGTATCCTGTGGCTGCCTTAAGCGAACTCAAAGCCTCCAGCCAGGGCATAAAACTTACAAAACTAAGGGGCTGTAATCCACACCTTCAGCACTTATATATCAAGCGACGCGCGACTTTCAGTATTCACCGAACCGTTCGAGCCAATGATGTCTGTTCAACGAAGGAGAGAGTGGCTTCGGAAGCAGTTATTTGTGTTTTTATCTTAAATTGTCACTTTTCTTTTAAAGTTAATTAAACATGTTTATTGTTAATTTATTGAATCAGTTACTAGCCCAAACGGTAAACAATAGTATTGTTTTATTAATCATTTTCATGGTACACCTTAAATACTGGTCCTTATTTTGTTTTGACTACTATATATATAAATATAAGGTATATATGGTGTCCGGTAAATAATGGATAACCTTGAAATAGCATATAGTAGACCTTATAATAAAAACACAAAAAAATATATATATTCCGGGAAGTACATACTTAAGAATTTTTAGGAAAAAATTGTAATTTTTATACATTCTTCTTCACCACGACCACAAATGATTGAATTGCATCCGTTATTTGCTTTTATAATACTGTACGTTGGCTATGCCAACAGGAGGCAGTAAATAGTCTGACTAGAAGTTGCACAGTTTGTTAAAAAAATCGTATCTTAGCTACTACTTGGGATATACATTTTTTTTTGTATTTTTTTTTTAGAATTGGTCTTATGGCCGGTTTTTATGTTCTTTGCTATTTCAAGGTTGTTCATTCTTTTCCGGGCACCCTGTATATGAATTCAATTGATCGTGTAACAACTTTTATTGAAACAGTCATTCACCTTCTAATTTCAAACATAATAAAGAGATGAAAGGCCAGAGATGTTTTTAATGAATAGTGTCAGAAACTTGTAGCAATTTTCAAGTAATCAAAAAGTGATTTCACAGCTGTCAGTTGCGAAGTTAGAACAGTTAATTGTTCTTGAAACACTTAAAATGTTTGAAAATATTTTGACATCTTAATGGGTACAATAGAAGAGCAGTAGTGATATTCTGTACAAATCTCACCGTGAAAACTTAGGTGAAGTGTGCGTGGAGTGAGCTGTCAATAGTGTCGACCCCATAACACCAGGTGGAATTATAGCTCACTCCACGTACGTATTCACGGTGAGATTTTTACAGAATAGACCGGCTGTTTGAATTGTGAGCAAATTGTTTTGATACCCAATTAGTGGCAGGTAGCAGCTTATAGATTGACTCTAGTGTGACTGCCTAGTTGGTCGAGTGGTCGCAATTGCTGCTGCTGGGCATGAGTTGAGCAGCCCGGAGTCTGGACTTGTGTCCGGTTAATGGCACAACTTGCCCCTTGTCACATGGCTGAAATTAATATGGGTGTACACCCCTGCCGAGCCCTTCGGGAAATACAAGCCTTATGTATTATGAACCAAGTGATTTTTTGGACCAGTGCCAAGCTTTGTTGGGTAAAACATGTCATTATCTTCCTGCCCTTGTCTCATGTTAATTAGGTTCGGCGCAATACGTTTTCTCTTGATCTCATCATGGGATGAAGTACAATGCGCGGTTGAAGGCGGGGTAAAGGCTGTTGCGAACTGGCTACAACATCATTTTTTAACGTTGATTCTTCCCCTAACAGATTAGCTTGCTTACATCTGCACTCTTGTTAATACTGGTCGGGACTAATTCCCGACCAGTGTTCTTGTTCTTGCATCGAACAAACTGACTCTATAAAATATCTAGGAATCATTGTAGATAACAGGTTGAAATGGTACGCACACCTGAACACTTTAAAGGACAGGATTAGAAAAATGCTGCTTATATTTGAGCAACTAGGCAAGATTGCTGATGATTCTGTCCTAAAGATGATTTACTTTTCGCTGTGTCAAATCCGTTCTTAATTACTGCATAGTGGCGTGGGGCGGTGCGGGTAAGACCTTACTAATCTAAAGCTCAGTGTGCTCTATTAAGTTACCTATAGACGATTACCGGTACCCCACGAATAAACTGTATACAGAAGTGGGAGTTCTCAGGGTTAGAAATAATAAAGATTTTGGACTGTTTCTAAGTGACTGGTTTTGCGACTACTACGAGTATCTTGCTAATACAGGAAGCAACTAGGAATTCGCCAAAAAAATTCGACATTTTTTTATTCAATATGGGTTTGCTCTTGACTCTAGTCTAGATCAGCTAGCTTACCCAGAAGAAGCCTGTTGACTATCACTTTGAAGAGATTAGAGTTGTATGCGCTCGGAAACACAGACGCAGGTAGTGAGTTCCACTCTTTTGCTGTGCGTATAAAGACATTTGGAAACGCTTAGTGCGAATTGCTGGAATAGCAACTAGGTAGGGATGGTAACTGGCAGTGCGTCTAGATGTCCAATGGTAGAAGGGGGCCGGCGGAATCAGGTCGTGGAGTTCTTGACCGAAGTACAATCTGTAGAAGAACGACAAGCAGACAACCTTGCGGCGATGAGCCAAGCTATGAAGCATGGCATCCTCCAGTTTTACGTCGCCAATGAGCCTCTTAGCTCTGCGTTTCACCGAGTCAAGCGCGGCTAGTTGGTACTTAGCTGATCCATCCCAAAGGTGGCTGCAATACTCCATGCAGGATCGGATTTGCTCTATGTAAAGAGTTAAAAGCTGTCCTCTCTGTGTTCTCTGTGTTCTTATACAAAACGGTGCAATCGGGCACGTACTTTTACATAGGACGGTAGATTTTTTTTTTTTTTTTTTGATATTCTTAGTTGGTCCCATAGTAAATGGTGTTTATATTGATGGGTAGAACACCCCCCTTAACGTCGGTTGTTTTCAAAGTCACCCTGTTTACATTAAAATACTGATATTCAATGCATCCGGTTAGACTGGAAGCCGACCCCAACATAGTTGGGATTAAGCTAGGCAGATGATGAGTACTGTCGTCCCAGGGAGGTGACCTTGTTAACTCCAACTCTTAATATATGTCTGCTCATGACTACCACACTATGGTGGGAAAAGGGGTGTCCAAACTTTTGACATTAATCGCTAAAAACATTTTTTTTTTACTTTCAGGTTCTTCGCCATCCTTTACCCACTAAGGCTACCCATAGCAAGAAAGAGAAGCAAGGTAATGCTGTCCCTTGCGTGGATTATCGCTCTTCTATGCAGCCTTCCACAGGTGATCAGCTTACATTACTTTATAAACTGATTTAACTAGGTAACTTAAGTAATTTACAAGTCTAATACCCGTTTTCACCACCATCAAGAGACACTTAAGTTAATCCCTAATTAAAAGTGTTGGATTTTTTACGCTAGGCTAGAGTTAAAGAAACCAGCAGTGCAATAATATTTAGGCATTCATTTAAGTGTTGGTGAAAACGGTAATTAGAGTATTATTAAAACATTACCTACCTCATAAATCAATGAATATTCTAAAAAACTTGTTTTGTGACACATGAGGCTATAAACGTTACCACTGTTGGGACACAGGCCTCTTCTTTGTGAGATGGAAACCATACTGGTTTCTTCACGATGCTTTCTTGCACCGTTTTGAGAGCAGTGGTCATGAAAGGAGACAGAAAACGGTGGGGCGGTGATCTAAAAAAAATGTCATATTTTGTTTCTTAGAATATCAAAAATTAGCTCAATTCTCTGTCAAGAAACGGAGAAATATGAGAAAGATAGTTTTCGTGTGATTATCGAGTACTCCAAATTACAAATAGACAACGAAATCCTTCGCACTAGGTAGCACTAGATCATGAACGGATTTTCATGTGGTTTTCATCTATCAACAAAGTGATTCCTGAGGAAGATATAGGTGTATAATTCGTTAAGGTTTTGTGTAAATTGGTTGAAATATGACTATGATTGTTAAAGATGTCAAAAAAATCAAGGCGTTTGGGAGCTTTCATCCGAAACGCTTGAGATATAAGAAAACAATGTAATGGTGGGATTGTTTCTCTTTTATAAGTTTACAAAACTTCCATTATACAGGGCTATTTTTAAATCATTAACAAAACTTTCACAGGGTGTTCTACCCATGAATATGAACAACTTTCACTATGGGACCAACTCTGAAATCGCAAAAAAAAAAATCAGCTGTTCAGTACATTTTGACCAAATAAGCGAACATAAATGTACTGAACAGCTGATTTTTTTTTTGCGATTTCAGGTTTGGTCCCATAGTAAAAGTTGTTCATATTCATGGGTAGAACACCCTGTGGAAGTTTAGTTAATGATTTAAAAATAACCCTGTATGTTTATATTTTAAGGATAGCTTACTATACCCATTCTAACTTCTAAATAAAACTAAATAAACTTAGTTACCTTAAGCATTTCATACACATTATAATAACCATGTACACCATACAATTTAAATGAATATCTTAGGAATTATCGTAAATTAAAAACTACGCGCAAGAAAATAAGTTCGAGCGGTCTCGCATCAACGCGATGTGACGACGAGACTCGCTTGATGCAGCCACCTCCGCCTGCGCTCCACCGCTGCCTGTTACCAACTGTTGAAATATAAGCCGAGCGATAAAGCGCGCGATTCCCTGTAATTAAAAATACTTAAGTAGTGTGGCAATATGTTACATTTAAATCTAATTCACACTCGACGCAACTAGCTGATGCAAAAAATGTAGGCATATATTTATTTATTTGTAAAGAACAATTTATATTGTGTTTGATATATTACAGTAATTATTATTTAAATATGAATGTTAATTCTAAAAGTAAACATGCAGGAAAATATGTATAGTATATGCTCTACTACAAGTGGGAAGCCGGGGCGGGTCGCTAGTATTAGTATAAATTACACAGCTTAATGTAGACGTTATAAAAACGACTGAAAGACAGCAAATATTAGGTTGGGGAAAAAGTCTTTTCGCATTATAGTATGTATGAACTTGTAATAAAATCTCTTTGGCTATACTATTTGTATCTGGCTGGTTTTGGTATCATTGAAAGTTTAAATTTTAAAGAACATAATTCCAAATTCAAATTAGGAAAATGTGTGATTTTCATTTGTTTTTCGTACCGTCAAGATGAGTGAATCTAATGAAGAAATTCGATACATTTTAAAATTTTACTACAAAAAAGGTAAAAATGCAACGCAAGCCGCGAAAAAAATTTGCGATGTTTATGGACCTAGTGTAGTGTCTGTGAGAGTAGCACAAATTTGGTTTAAGCGTTTTCAATCCGGAAATTTTGATGTCAAAGATGCACGTCGCTCTGGTCGCCCTATTACGGATAAAATGGATGCCATTTTTGAAAAAGTGGAGCAAGATCGGCATATCAGTAGTTACGACGTAGCTGAAGAACTGGAAATTGACCACAAAACAGTTTTGGCGCATTTGAAAAAACTGGGTACACAAAAAAACTCGACATTTGGGTACCTCACGAGCTCACTGAAAGAAACCTAATGAACCGTGTACTCATTTGTGATTCTTTATTACGACGTAATGAAACCGAACCATTTTTGAAGAAGCTGATAACTGGTGATGAAAAGTGGATCACGTATGACAAGAACGTGCGAAAAAGGTCGTGGTCAAAGGCCGGTCAGGCTTCACAGACTGTGGCGAAACCCGGGTTAACTCGCAACAAGGTGATGCTGTGTGTGTGGTGGGATTGGAAGGGCATTATTCATTATGAGCTGTTACCACCAGGCAGGACCATCGATTCTGAACTCTACTGCGAACAACTGATGAGATTAAAGCAAGACGTTGAGAGAAAGCGGCCGGAATTAATCAACAGAAGGGGTGTGGTTTTTCATCATGATAACGCTAGACCTCACACATCTTTAGCCACTTAGCAAAAATTAAGAGAGTTTGGCTGGGAGGTGTTAATGCATCCGCCGTATAGTCCTGACCTTGCACCTTCAGATTTCCACCTGTTTCGGTCTCTTCAGATTTCTTTAGGCAGTGTCAGGTTAACATCACGAGAGGACTGATATTATAAAACCACTGGTCGCGGTATTTTGACCAGAAGCCCCAAAATTTCTATAGCAATGGGATCATGTCCCTACCTACAAGATGGCAAAAAGTTATCGAACAAAATGGTACCTAAATACTTTAGTTAAATGTAAATAAACTATATTAAAACATGTTTTGAATTTTCTTAAAAAATGCGAAGAAACTTTTTCCCCAACCTATTACAATTAAAGCAAATCCTTGAGTAACCTCTATATTATTCTCAGCGATGAAATGAGAATTCGTGGGAACATAGGTATTATTTGAGCAACTTAACACGTTCGTTGCATTACGAGATCTATCAGATCTCTTGCAGGACTTTTGTATTGTGCGTTGAACATAATCGTGTTGTTTCACTCCTTGCGGGAGGATCTAACGTGTAAAGTTCTTTAGGTATGAGTAGGACAAATATACATATTTGCTTCCTACTTAAAGCTGAATTCAAGGACATTAAAAAAGAAATTAGAGATGGATTAGGCCCCTAACGCACAGTACTGTAATTATTTTCATTCCTTGCGTTAGGAGATATGTCGGTACTCGTGGAATCGTACGCCTCGTAGACGCAAGAGAGGGAAGGTGGGCGGCGCGGGCGCTGCGTGACTCGTTTTAGTGTTGTCCTAGCATCGACGTGGGAGGTCGCGCGCACGTTTGCGAAATAACACTCGCGTATATACCTACGTGTTGATTATCATTTTTGGGGGGAGGGGGGGGGGGGTTCACATCACTCTCTGGTAAGTTTCTGGTAGCCTAAATTTCGGTTATTAAAACAAAAACGTTGTTATAGTAAACTTACAAGAGACCTGTGACATCCAGCTTTTATTTAATACCTCCGTATATTTTTTTAAAACAACAACAGCCTAAGAACAAAAATATACATAAGACACTCGAATAACGAAACTAATAAAATTAGATTCCATCGCATTTACTTCACTGACATAGTTGCATGCTGTTTATTTATACAATGCATTTTATTACAGAATTACCCGCTGGAAGATGTACTGATCATGTTTTCCAACGTGGCGACAAAAAAAGACGTTGTGTGGGTTGTTACGAAAAATTACGACGCACATTAAAGAGCACTGACGCTTCTAAAAAAACTAAACGAATTGTTACCATTTGCGCGCAATGCAAGCAATCAATTTGCTTACCATGTTTTAATGAAAAACACTTTGCATAATTAATAAAACTTTTTCAATCGACAACTGAGATATTATTTTATTCCCATCACTACTTACTACACATATTGAACTATCTTCGGTTGCGGTACGAGATACAATCGATATCATTTTTTTTTTTTTGGTATTTGTAGTTTATTCAAATGTCATAACTGCGTGCGAACCTAGCAAAATATAAAGCAATAGGCTATCTTTCACCCACAAAAACTTCAAAATATGTTTGATTGTTTTTTTGGAAGATATAAATTATTTTCAAAACTGTATCTTTAGGAGACTGATTAGGTCTCAAACGCACCAAAAGGTAGGTTAGTTTCGAGGTCTTTTAGGTCTCCAAAGCACCAGCTGAAAGTTCTTTGAAAGTGATGGCGCAGGGAACGTGTTAAGTTAAGTGTTTTCGTAGTTTGACTTGAATTTAGATTTTAAGCCTTCTGTAACCTTTTTAAAAACAGAGCCAAAGTTTTCTCGACTCTTGTTGCAAACTCGAGCTCTCTCACTTAACGATTGTAATAATGGTTTAAAAAAACAAAGGATTATTTGTACAATTTCTAATAAATCCGCGAGTCGTGCGTAGTTCATACAAACGAACTATCAAAATAGTTTGTAAATCAAACATATTCTAAGGTAGTGAATATTTATTCCAATCGGATTACAGAATATCTAGGATTACAAATATACAGGGTTATTTGTAAAACACCAACAACCTCTTAAGGGGTCATTGTACTCATCATTATGAACAACTTTTACAAATAGGACCAAACCTGAAATCGCAAAAAAAAATCAGCTATTCAGTACATTTATGTTCGCATAATTCGTCAAAATGTACTGAACAGCAGATTCTTTTTTCGCGATTTCAGGTTTGGTCCCATAGTAAAAGTTGTTATAATGATGAGTACAATGACCCCTTAAGAGGTTGTTAGTGTTTTACCAATAACCTTGTATATTTTGAAAGGACACTGATTTAAAGACGATATATGAGGAATTTAAAATTTCTATAGAAAACTTATTTTTCCCATATTTCATGTTTAACGCAGTGTTCATATTTAGTAGATATTTGGTAACCTAATATTCTGCAATCGGAATACACTACCTTAAGAATATATATGATTTACCAGTTATTTTGGTATTTCGATTGTACGAAATAAGCATGCTTCGGGGCCTTTTAATACAATAAAGTAAGTGAACAGAAAAAAAACAAATATAATTTAAAAATAAGCAAACACAAGCAGTAACTAAGGATTTTGTTCATAATGCTAATTTATTAAATTGTTAACTGACCCGGAGATAATCTGAGTAAGTGGGCATTTTCACGAAACGCTTAGCGTTGAAGAGCTTTAAATAATAAATTACACATTTAAACAGAATCGCTCAAATATGCTGGTTTATGATCAGAAAAATTAAAAGAAATATTAATTCCAGACGTGCGATCTCAGGTATATTTGTTGTATTTTTGTCTAAATATATAGATAGGTATTTGATACATTTTATTTTATTTACCATGAATAATTAAGAACAACCATTCCATAAATTCAGTGCGTTATAATAAAACTATCAGAAGTCTGACTGTCATTCGGGGAAAATCTTGTGGCAAGTTATCGAACCTTAGATCGTTTGTTGATTGTGGGCGGTGTTAAGGTGTCTGTAGTCCTACCTTAGGCATATATTGCTGTCGCGGACATGTGAACCGGGCATCAGAAGAATCAGCGGTGAGTGACAGCTAATGAGGGCTGTCAGGTGACAAACTGCGCGCGCGCCATTAGGTCGCATTTTCATCTCACCGCAAAAACACATTTTCAATCTTGATTCATCGCACTCGTTGAAGCCAAAAACGGGTATAATTTCGTACTCTTTAGAGATTTGCCATTCCACTGTTCAACATAAATATATCAACCCGCATCCGATTAATTGTGCAATAATCTAGACTTACAAGTGATCAGTGTACGGGCACGCCAGGTGGCCACCGGCTTACAAGATTCTTCAGGACTGAACAAGAAGACCACAGGTACCCCTTTTGCATCATTTGCTGGAGTTAACTACGTACAGACGCCATCTGACTGTTGTCAATCATCTTGTAATGTTTCGGACGAAATAGGCAATTTGAATTAGCGTGCAATCCAGACGCTGATTTATTGTTCGTCCTCAACCGGCATAGGATACACGGCTATTTACACGCATGTCCCTCCATATTTATGCTCCGTTTGAGCCTGGATAGGTATCAGTTAGATAAGTTCAAGTATTGTATAAAATAACAGTTAGATAGTGTCTTATAATGACTACTCATTAACAAGAAACTAAATTAACTCAGCTTGATGCTAAAAACAAATGATTTTTAAGCGAGGTAATCGCTTCTATAATTCATCCAAAATTAAAGCTAAAACGAGTTATTCCTAGTGCAAACTGAATCTATTACTGAATTAATTGTACAGCAATTTTAAAACAAGAATTGACCAGATTAATGAAGTGTGGTTTGAAATTGATGGAACCCTACCAGACTATGCGAGTCTATATTTTATGGAAGAATTATGTATATTCGAGTACTAAAATATATACTACTACGTAATATCATTCTTTCAAGCAGCAAAACATTAACATCAGATCAGAAGGGAGGTAGAAGCATAAAGATACCACCAATCGAAGTACCATCGTTTGACGGTAGAACTGAGAATTGGCCCATGTTTTATGAAATTTAAATACTGATTTGACGGATTCGCAACGTGTACAGTATTTAATCAGTAAATTAACTCACGATGCCTTAAAATTAACTGCAAGCATTGTTCCCACAGGAGATACCTGCAGTGCTATGTGGAATAGTCTTGTCAAAAGGTATCAAGCAAGATAGGCGTAATATAGATATTCACTATTTCAATAATAAACTGGACATAAAGGGATGTGCCGGCAATGCTGCTAGTCTGAATGCATTTATAGAACGATATTCAGCATCTGTCGCTGCATTGAAGCTAACTACATATTCCAAACTTATTAGATTTTGTGATTTTACACTGTGATTTTAAACTGTTCGACAATTTGAGAGCCGTTGGAGTGGAAAAGAATTACCTTCCTATGTAGAGTTGTTGTGACATGGTCTTGCATAAATGCTATAACATTTATGCAAATGTCATAAGGTTTATGCAAGACCATGTCAAGGTACATCAGCGCTCACACGTTAATAATCTACAGACGGAACCGCGTGCTAAGTCTAGTTTAGCTCATAATCGAATAGTAATACGCAAAGTACCGCTAAAGAGCATATTATACGTACAGACGCCAGCACATCAAGCTACTACAATCTGTCAAATTTCTTTAATAGATTTTCAACTTTATCGCTAAAACATTAGGTTCAAGGTTGATTGGGAAAATTTGACAGTTTCGGGTAGCTTGACCTGCTGGCGTCTGTACATTGCACGATTTCTTAGGTCCTACCCGCAGGGACAGTGTAGAGTAATAAAAAACAGGGAATCGGGTCATCGCAATAAGCGGCGCTCTAACTGGTAGGCAGGGCACAGGATAGACTGGGCCTGAGAAATCTGTAATGCCCTTCAGTGCCGCGGCTAAAATGTGTTTATCGACTGAGATGGCTGTTTTGTTGGCAACCGCGCAGATATACGCATATCATAGCAGCGGCAGAGATAAGCTCGTTGTCAGGTGTTTAATAGATAATGGATCGATTACTGTAGACTGTTGTAAACGTTTGAACTTATTCATAATTAAATTACGCAATCACGGCTTTATTTATCTCAATATAGAATCTCGGATTAATCCTCACATTAATTATCATATACACGCGTTAGTTATTAATTGCATTACAGATAGACTTCCCGCTAGTTTTATTGACGACTAGCTTTTGCCCGCGGCTTCGCTCGCGTTAATTTAGAATTTGACAATCAATTCACACTACTAAACTCACGAAACTTTAGTAGTGTGTAACTTAGAAATTTATATGAATTTATCTGAAAATGACCGGTTGTTATATGAACTGAATGAATTCTAATTGACATTTTATATTATCGAATAAAACACGTGGCGCCATCTATCAACATAAGAACGTTATTGTTGCTTTCCTCGGGAAGAGTACTTTTTTTCAGGATAAAAGGTACCCTATGTCCGCTTCTGTCCACCTGACAACGTATATGCAAAATTTCAGGATGATCAGTTCAGTGGTTTAAGCGTGAAAAGGTAACAAACAAACAAACAAACTTACTTTCGCATGTATATTTTTAGTTAGGATAATAATATGTCATATATAAATACATAATTTACCGCTTGCCGACTCGAGCTGGAATATAACAGGTGGAATCGAGGTTGTGCTTGAAGCACAGCTGTTTCCTATTACTGATTTATGAGATAGGGTTGATTCAGGAACCCGCGCAACCCCAGCTATACTGCCTCGTTGCGGTTATGTACTGATGGTTGATATTGGTTGTCACAGTAGTGAAGTAACAACACAGATTAAATCTTCGCTTACCGCGCTTGCCAGCATTGACGACGAGTCAAGTTTGCAGAAGTTTTTTGAGCTAGAGGAAATTCCACCTCAGCGTTTTATCAGTCCGGACGAATTGGAGTGGGAAAATTGTTTTAACTTTCAGTCTTATATAAAGATGATAGATACTTTGTCGATATACCGTGCACCATCCGAGTTAGGCCCTTCACGCAGTGTCGCTCACCGGCGGGCGGCTACTAGCGCTCGAGCGTAAATTCACGTGCGTGCCAACCCTACGCGAGAATTACAAGAAAAGTATCACCGATTATATAACTCAGGGGTATTTGTCGCAGGTACCCGAGTCTGAATCGACAGAAGAGGGTTACTACATAATGTATTACGCCGGCATTAGACCGGACAAAGACAGCGTTCGAGTGTTTTTGGACACTAGCGTCAAAACGCACTCAGGGTTGTCACTCAATGACTTATTCTGCATGTTGGATCTAATTTACAGGCTGGCTGTTTTTATTATTACTCAATTTTCGTACGTTTGTGGCGATGACAGCAGATATAAAACAAATGTTCCTACGTATCGGTGTAAATGATCGCCACCGCAAATATTTACGAATCTTGGATCGTTTCAACAAAACTTTTCATTTTAACCGCGTTCCGTTTGGACTAAAATAGTTACCCGCTTGTTCGACGTACTTAGCCTCGTAGCACCCGTTGTGCTGTATGCAAAAATCTTAATTAAGGAACTTTGGCTAGCTAACTGTTACGTATCGGAGACGGAAAATGGTGGGCCCAAATGTAGTAAGTTGATATATGATCTAAAAAATTTGTCATATTTTTATTTTCTCAGAATATGAAACATCAGCTCAATGTTCTTTCTGGAAGCAGAGAAATGTGAGAAAGATAGTTTATAGTGCATTTAATTACAGCCATATCAATAAATAAAATATAAATTAATTACTCAAAACCAATATTATAATTTACGATTTTATATCGATTGAAACCAGGCGATTTTTAGTCTGTCACTAACATTACAGCTGACTGACACCTTAACACTAGACAGTTGCTGACTGTTTTTGCTTGCTCACTCGTTTCGTGTTTTCCGTTATGTTTTACCGATTATTTTTTAATTTAAACGATCACTGCGTTGGTTTTTACGGATTCTGATCATGCCTACCTTATTCGACCGTTGTTTTTACACTGGACACTGAGAATCGCTCACACGTTGTGGTATTTCACTTCTTAAATCAAATGTTTTTTTATTTACACTGACAAGTTAGAACTCATATTTTCATTTCACACTATTCCATCACCCTGTCTCCTTGATAATTCATGTATTTTATATATTATTTCCCTAATTTCTTTATTTTTGTAAGATTTTCTGAATATTTTTTATATTGTCAAAACTCATGTCAATTGTCATTTTTCACTGATGCCATCTGTCACTTTTTATTCTTTTATAAGGCTAGTTTTCCATTGTAAACTATGTGTTTAAGGCCGAGTTCTCATGATAAATGTAACTGGCCGATAATTGTTATTAAGAAACCATAAGAATTTAAAAAATATGACAGGTTAGGTAGATTTTCACCTGTTGATTCAGTTTACCTTGTGCTTTGAAGAATACGATAAGATAAAAAAAAAAAACAATAATAAGATAATGAGATAAAATAATTATTTTATCTTATTATTATTATGTTATTAGTGGCTATTATAATAATAAGATAGTCATCATAAGATAGAAAACCAGTTTTATTTCTTTTGGAGTTCAAGAGTTACTCCTACTTACTCCGTTGGCTTCTGAAGCCCATATCCAGTGCTCCTTTTTGCGGGAGGTCCTCAACGTAGAGAGACTTCTAGGGGCGTGCCACTAACGCCGCCATCCTCTATTACTTCTACTAACGACGGGACGTAAGCCGCCTTCAGCGGAGGTGTAGTAAGGCACCTCCGCCATAAATAACTCAATTTTTAAAATATTACGTCTTTGTCGCCGACGCTCGGCTCCTGACTGACGAAAGCCGCTGCAGCTCCGACATCGGAGTACCTGTTCCTGTCCACCGTACCTGTACTGTTCCTACTGCACTGCTACAGCGTGCCTGCTGCACTCCTCCTAACTCCTGTCCTGTGGTCCTGTTTTGCAATGTCTACAGACGACCCGTGCTACATCCGAGCCGTTCCTGCAAACCTCAAGACCCCGCTGCTGACCATCTAACCTTAACTTTTTTTTATTAATTAATACTATTTTTTAAATTTGTTGCTTTAAAACGTTACAACGTTTGGCTCGGAATTGTTATTTTGGATTTTACCGCCGCCTTGTGAATTGGATTTGTGGAGACTATGGTTCGCTGTGTGGATTGTGGGATAGGAAATAGACATTGCAATACACTAGGCCGACGATCCTTAGACGTTGAAACAATTCTGTCAGTGATTCGGCAATGGCTTGCACCTCAATCTGTAAGTAAATATAATCTAACCAGCTACGTGTATTCTGACTTTCAAACATTCTTCACTAAATGTAAACTAAAATTAGTGTTTAAAGAACATCTTTTGCACTTCAGGAATCTGTTGTTAGTCAAATATTGTACTTTACTTTTAACCTCTCTAATAACTCAGCTAACGCAGATCAAAAGTTAAACAGAATTTTCAGCGACGAACTGTAAGTTGGAATCTATTAATTCACACCATTTTAATCTTGATATATTCAGGCCCAAGATTGTATGTAATCGTTTTCGTCTCCTTTACGGACATACTACATAGTCATAGCTCTGTTAAAAATATTCAAACCGCCGAAAATTTCATTATTCGAATAGTTCAAAATAGGCATTTTTCTAACGATTTAGATTTAATTAAAGCTCGCCACTTCCATCTAAGAAGTGGCGCTGTTTGTCTGTCTTTGTTGATAGCTACGGAATCTTACGTATGGGGACAGATTGTCTAAATCTGACTTACCATATGAAGCCAAGCACTTTTACCTAAACGTGACCGTGTAGTTGATCTACGAGTATATTGTACACTTAGTATGTACGTACTGCCACACGGGCCCCGGTTTACTGATGTCTATTATAAGGCAGCGATATTGGATATTGAATGGCCGGACAGTCATACGTTCCCGCTGTCGGAAATGCAACAATTGTTTCCGTCTAGATCCTATGCATCTAACATCCAAATTGGCTAAACTTCCTGGATACCGTGGCCGTGACGCTAAAGCCTTTGTACACACCGGAGTAGATTTCACCGGGCCTATTCTTACATACCTATTCGCGTAGAGGTCAACGTTCGCAAAAGGTTCATTTATGTTTGTTCATATGCATGGTAACTAAAGCCATTCATATTGAACTTGTATTGGACCTCACATCCGAGACTTTCTTATCCGCATTTAAAAGATTTATTTCCCACCGCGGTCCAGTGTCTGTCATGTCAGACAATGGTACCAATTTTATTGGCGCTAATACGCAACTTGATATTTATTATTTCTTATTAATATTAAAAATGAGCTTCTTAAAACTCGCACTGTGTGGACAAGAATACCGCCGCGAGCCCCGCTCTTCGGAGGTGTTTTGCGATCGAACATTAAGAGTGTTAAAACTTACTTGTACAAAGTAGTCATAGGAAAGCAGCTTCTCACTTATGAGGAACTTTCGACCGTATTGATACAAATCGAGTGCCTGTTAAATTCTCGACGGCTTAGTGTCGTTTCATCAGACCCGCATCCAGACGTGCTCACGCCTGCGCATTTTTTAAGACCAGTCCACTTACGTATATTATTTGCCTTCTATTATTAATTGACCGAAGAAAACATAAATTTAATAAACCGCAAAAGGCTTTTGGTTCATTTTGTATTATTCTACTGGAAGGAATAGCGAGTTGAGTACTTGCCACAGAACACTATTATCCTAACGGGTACTTGCAAACGTTGCAAGTTCGCCAGAAGTGGTGCACTCCCGATCACCATAAATAGAGATCGGTACTGTCGTTCTCTTGGGTCAATTTAATGTACCACAGTTAACTTGGCCATTGGGCATCATAGAGGAAGTTTTTCCGGGATCGGATGGTGTAATTCGAGTAGCTTCAATAAAAACCGCGTGAGGTACATATAAACGTCCTGTCACCAAGTTATATCCTTTGCCAACCCAATAGAACAATACCTACTATTACGTAGTTTAATTTCGTTTATAAATTTAATCCTAGTATATTTTCTCAATGTTGTGTAGTGTAGTTATAATTTAGCTAAATAATAATTCATCTTTATCTTAATCAAATAAAACCGCAATTGCATTCCCTGGAATCTGATAATTAATTCCGAACGCTGTTTCCGCTAGTGATGGTGTTTTGGACTGCTGCTTAGGATTATTTTCATGCTTTCAGACAGTCGGATACACACACATTATCTCTTTCTCCCAACCGCACCAGCTCTGCATAGATCATGAGCTTTGAAAGCTCTGGACCTTTCAAGGTGAGAGTATGGTGTGGCAAGTTATCGCCCCTTAGATTATTTTTTGATTGTGGGCGGTGTTAAGATGTCTGTAGGCACATATTGCTGTCGCGGACATGTGAACCGGCATTAGAGGAACCAGCGGCGAGTGACAGCTAATGAGGGCTGTCAGGTGACAAACTGCGCGCGCGCCATTAGGTCGCATTTTCATCTCACTGCAAAAACACATTTTCAATCTTGATTCATCGCACTCGTTGAAGCCAAAAACGGGTATAATTTCGTACTCTTTAGCTTGAACAGCTAAATATATCAACCCGCATCCGATTAATTGTGCAATAATCTAGACTTACAAGTGATCAGTGTACGGGCACGCCAGGTGGCCACCGGCTTACAAGATTATTCAGGACTGAACAAGAAGACCAGAGGTACCGCTTTTGCATCATTTGCTGGAGTTAACTACGTACAGATGCCATCTGACTGTTGTCAATCATCTTGTAATGTTTCGGACGAAATAGGCAATTTGAATTAGCGTGCAATCCAGACGCTGACTTTTCCCTCGTCCTCAACCGACATATTAACACGGCTATTTACACGCCTGCCCCTCCAATCTATCTGACACATTATCACCATGTTGTTTAAATTCATTAATGTGTTCCATTTGTTGAAAGGAATATTATTATAATAATATTATTATTTATATTATGATAACGAGATAACCCCGTTAACGTAGGTACTGTGAAAATAAATAGGTATGCTACGAGTATTATATCGTCGACCCCAATGACAAGAAAAAAGTTTAAAAGATAAGGATAAAACAGGATTCCGGATAGAAGCAAAACTATATAATTTTCTCCCGAAATGACAGATCGAGGACATTGTCACTTTATAATTTTAAACAAAAGATACCTAGCTTTCATCATCTTGAGTACATAGGTCTCGCAACTTCTTCCATAAAAATCTATCTATCCAAACTAAATAATATCAAATTATTTAAACATGAACTGGGAGTTAACCCTTATCTAATCAGTCTCAGTATTTGGTATGCCAATGTCAAAGTCAAATCATTTATATTCAAATAGGCACATAAAAGGCACTTTTGAACGTCAAAATATACACAAAAAATTATTGATTCTAGTCGCCACATCCAAAAAGTATTTTCGTAGAGAAGAATGGGCAAGAAACTCCACCGTTATGCTTTTAAATGATGATGTCAGGCCATACCTCAGGGGCGGTTTATCCCGCAGGGTTGCGGGTTGCTCGAAAGAGTTACCTGTCACAGGCAACTGAAGGAACACGGGTGGGTTTTAGTCAGTAGAAGTCTGACACCCGCTCCACCCAGAGCGGTAGAAGTTATTTGATGATTTCCCACCCAAAAAAAAAGTGGGGCGGTATATGTATTGGTAGTTCTGAAGAACAAGTGTTGGAGCACGTCTTATTATTGTTTGTTTGCACAAAAGTCTCTGCTCTGTTACTATTGGGCGGTCTTCTGATTGAGCTGTTTCGCGTGCCAGTATTTGATCTGCGTGACATCGCTGTAGTTCCCCATTCTCCATTCTTACAATGTATGAATTAGGACCTTCTACCACTTCTATGACAGCTCTACTCCATTTTTCCGCCGGCCCATAATTCCGCACTAATACCGGTCGGTCCACAATAAATTTCCTAAGAGCCGAGCTGTGCTCTTCTCTCTAACTGTTACTCTTGTGAGCCTAGCATATTATCTGGATGTAAGTTGAGCTGTTCTGTATTTACGTCCATTTAAAATCTCCGCTGGAGTTTTATTACTATCGCTGATAGGTACTATGCGCAATGAAAACAACACTCTTGGTAGCTTCTCCTTCCACGGTATTTTGTATTGATGACATATTCTTTACGTTGTTTTTTGAAGGTTTATATCGCGCGTTCAATCTGCCCATTAGTTGCCCATTAGTTAGGATGGTAGGGCGGCGAATATAATTGCTTTATAGCATTCATCTGTAGAAATAATTTTATTAGGATATTACAAACATTTTGTGGTACATCATAATTACTGCATCACATGTACGCCATAATCTCCGCTTCGAACCATTTACTAAAGCTATCCACCAACACAAGGAACTTTTTCCCTTGAAATGGGCCTGTAAAATCTATATGTACCCGACTCCATGGTTTCTCAGTAACAATCCAAACTTGTGGGTCTTCTGCTTGGCATGAATCGCAACTTCCTATCACTTCTTCAATCTGTGTATCCATTCCGGGCCACCACACAACATGCTCTTGCATAAGCCTTTGTTTGGACTATCCGAGCATGTGGCGCTTGCAGTATTTTTAGTACTTCAGTAATTATAATTGTGTGAAAGAGCCTCTCTTCGGGTTAAAAATGGTTGAAGTATGGTGTCAGGAGCTTTGTGGCGGCATTTACATCGCTACTTGCGAACTACGCATTACACAGACGTCACGCAAAATCCTGCATCGCGTAATCAGAGTTTACCGTGCGACTTTGGATATATACAACGTCCCGACATCAACCGTCGCCCAACAGACACAACATTCGTCTAGTCGGAGGATCCTCCCTTGTAAGACTACTTGACAGACTTTCGGGCTTCTGACGACCCGTAACGACGGTCAAAGATCTACGAATGACAGCAGGGATCAACGACTTAACGTGCTTTCCGAGGCAAGAAGGAGTCTTGCTATGTAAAGATGGTTACTACAGGAACAAATCTGATTAAGTATCATGTCCACAAAAGCCACTGAGGGCCGGTTTTTTGATCCGTAGTTAACTCAACCAATGGTTAAACACAGTAAATAATGGTTGAATTTAAAAGGCTAAATGTGAAAGGATAAACATGAATGTATTCGTGTTAGCTCATTCATATTAAAATATAGTAACTAATTGCATAACTCATTCATGGTTAGCCTTTCAAATTTAGCCAAAATTCAACCAATGGTTAAACATAAATATAGTAACTAATGGTTGAATTTTGGCCAAATGTGAAAGTCTACCATAATGAATGATGTGTGAATAAATTCATGTAAACGCATTCATGTTAAAAATAGTAACTAATGGCATTTTGGCAAACACATTTAGCCAAAAGTCAACCATTACTTACTATGTTTAACCACTAGTTGAGTAAACAACGGATCAAAAACCGGCCTTTATAGAGATTTAAAATTAGAATTGTAGGTATATAATGTTAAATAATGAGGTGATTAGTTATGTCAAGGAAGAATGTAAAAAAATAACTAAAACATCCTATTTTGGGAGTAATTAATAGGCACATAATTATGCCGTTAATGAGATACCAGGAAAACCACATGTACAGAGGGGATTATTACCAAACTTCCTTGTCTTCAACGTTGTCTTTTATTTTATAATAATGCTTTTTTGCTATGGACACGTTTGGTGTGAGATTTGAACTTTCCATCGACAAGTCTGTAACCGACTGTTTATAAGAAATGACTTGCTTGTTTTAGTTTATCTAAATTTGGGTTTACTAAGAAGCATCTGTTCAAAAGGTCGTATTTCTATTATAAACAAACTTCGCGAAATCGAATTAATCGAATTGTATTAAAGTTACGAAGTACGGAAAAACTAGAACTTTTGACCAGAATAATAAATAAAAGATGCTTTTTTTAGAAGAAATATACCTGTTCTGTTTGAAACTCTAAGCGAACATTGATGAAATCCAAACTTTTGGATTCCAATCAAAACGTGTGTATTTCTACACACGTTTTGATTGGAATCCAAAAGTTGGGATTTTATTACATGGAAAATACGTTCCTTCTAAACAAGTTTTTAAACTCATTCGATGGACTAATTTGTAATACGAGGTTCAAAACAAAAAAAAATTACAGGTTGGAAAGTGAAATACGACCTTTTGAACAGATGCTTCTCATGTCATGTCGACTGCGTGTAATTATATATACATATATTTTTAAATTTATTTATGATGGGTTTGCTCTTGACTCTAGTCTAGGTCAAACGCGACAGAGACAGAGTCGACGATGGAGTGAGCTTACCCAGAAGAACTGTTCACTCTCACTTTGAAGAGATTAGGGTTACATGCGCTTGGAAACACAGACGCAGGTAGTGAGTTCCACTCTTTTGCTGTGCGCGTTATAAAAGTCATTTGGAAGCGCTTAGTGCGAATCGGTGGAATAGCAACTAGGTAGGGATGGTAACTAGCAGTGCGTATAGATGTCCGATGGTAGAAGGGGGCCGGTGAAATGAGGTTGTGGAGTTCTTGAGCACACTCACCGAAGTACAAACTGTAGAAGACCGACAAGCAGGCAACCTTGCGGCGATGAGCCAAGCTATGAAGCTTGGCATCCACCAGTTTTACGTCGCCAAAGAGCCGCTTAGCTCTGCGTTCCACTGAGTCAAGCACGGCTAGTTGGTACTTAGCTGATCCATCCCAAAAGTGGCTGCAATACTCCATGCATGATCGGACCTGCGCTTTGTAAAGAGTTAAAAGCTGTCCAGGCGTAAAATAAATACTATGGAAATCTCTTCTTATTTTGAAAAGTCCTAAGCCTTTGCGAAAATACCAAATACTTTCTAAAATATTAAGAGTAGGCAGAGTCAGTATAGCAATTTCTTTGAATTTGTTTCTAAGGGAGTCGCGAGACCCCATTTTATAGATTGCACGGATTAGGTACCCTTTTTTGTAAAATGAAAATTGAATCTACGTCAGCTGCCGATCCCCACAACAAAACGCTATAAGACTTACCTAATTCTGTGGAAAAGTAAACTAACCTAGCTGTGGCTTTATCAGGCAACTGTCTTATTTATACTAATGCTGAATTAATCTATCTGAAACAGTTCTAATGTGGCCCCCCCGTAGCAATTATGAATCTAAATTCCTAAAAATAAAATTTCCGTAATTGCATCTAGTTTCTCGCCATCAAGTTTTAGATTTAGACCCACTTGTGGTGCAATTGGTAATGTGAAATTAAGACATTTAGTTTTCTTCTCATTAAGTAAAATATTATTAGCTGCGAACCATTTCGAAAGAACAGCCAGACTATCTTTGATATGTAAGACATCCGTATCTTTTCTATTTTAAAAATAAGATGAAATAATTTGAATCGTCCGGAATATAGACCAACCGTAATGGAGGAGCAATTGGCTGTTGTTTAAATAACTCCTGTAAGCCCTGGAGGTGCATTTTCCCACGGTTGACGACCCCTAATACATCTATTATAAATTTCCCTCTGTCTCCGAAATATTTATTTGTACCGCTTTTTTAAATTTCACTTGGCAATGTGGGCCGTTTCTCTTATTTTAATATACTCGTCGTATTTCATTTAGCCCTCTTTTTGGGTTTATTTCATGACCACGACTAAGAAAATCTTTTGATTTAAATTCCTAGAAGGCTAGTATTGACTTAAAGTTTTATAATCAAGCGAGTTTTGAAAGATTTTTGTTTGTTTTTTTAATTACTACTAATTTGTAACGAATTCATTAACGATGAGCTCGATACACGTACAGTTGACACCGTTTTGAAAAGTATCACAAGTAAAATTTTAGAACAGGTTAACAAATTCAACTACCGGCTGGTAGAAAACGCCTCTGTATATATTGTGTGCCTAAAGTATTAAATAAATAATAAATTCAACTACCGATGTCAAAAGTTTGATTTTTTTTTCACTTTGCCATCCCATCTTAAAACAAGTATTCTTACATTAAAAGCCATGCTTGGCGCCGCACATTATATACCTGGTTTTTCGATCCGTAGTTAACTCAACCAATGGTTGAATTTTGGCTAAATGGAAAGGCTAAACATGAATGAGCTAACATGAATGTATCTAACATGAATGTATTCATTCATGTTTACTCTATTATATTAAAAAATAGTAACTAATGACCGTTTGGCAAACACATTTAGCCAAAATTTAACCATTAATTATTATGTTGAACCATTGGTTGATTTAACTACGGATCAAAAAACCGGCCCTTATTGACCTTGGGAACGCTGCTGGTTAAATTAATTAGGTTACACGAGAATGTATAGAGAACGCAATTCAGCGCGAATTGTGAAACCCAATATGACAGATGTCTTACTCGGTTTCACACTTAAGCCAGTAACTTAAACCAGTGGTATAAGTAGCAGTTCACACGGCGCTTAATTATGTACAACATTATGTAATTTTACTGTTAAAAGTTGGGATTATACGTCAGCATCACTCTGTACATAGGCGGCGTCCTATTTATAGCGAACGTCGCGCGCGTGCAAATGCCACTTTTTGTTCGGGAAAATAGAAAACGCACTCTTTCGGCGCGACCTCGCGTTCAGGTTCACCGAACAAAAAGTTCGAACGATCGTATATTCGCACGACGAAGATATTTTTTTTTGGTCTGTTTCACCTTGGTTTACAAAAATTGTCTGAATTAGAGAGTCAGGGTATAAACTGGAATACTTTTGTTACTAAAATTCATAAGATGATCTTTGTTTACATAACTTTTTAAAGAAGCATTTTTTGTAAAATCTCCTCTAGGACCTTCATGGGCGGTGATCGATGTTGTGCCCGGCAGGGAAATAGGGGTAAGATTTAAGTTTCCAGAGATTGCTCGGACTATAAGACATATGTCAAGGGGTAAGTCCCCCGGTCATGACGGGCTTAGCATCGAGCACCTCCGATATGTTGGCCCTCACTTACCCAGGGTGCTTGCTATGTTGTACGGCTTTTGAATGAGTCATGGTTACCTGCCCGGTGAGATGATGCGAACAGTGCCAGTTGCTAAAAACGAAACTGGTGACCTCGCCAAAAGCAGTAACTATAGGCCCATTTAACTAGCTACCGTGATTTCAAAGGTATTCGACAGCATGCTTAACACACAATTAAGTAGTTGCACTACTATTCATGATAATCAGTTCGGATTCAGAGCTGGGTTATCAACAGAGAGTGCGGTGTTGTGTCTTAAGCATGCTGTGACGTACTATGCGGGACGTGGGACGCCTATTTATTTTTATATTGCTTCCTGGATCTGTCAGAGGCATTCGATCTGGTTTCCTACGATGTGTTGTGGAGTAAATTAGAGCGGGAGAATTTACCCACAATATTTGTTAACATTTTAAAGTTTTGGTATGGAAACCAGATCAACACTGTGCGATGGGCTTGGAGTGTGGGGTGAGGCAGGGTGGATTGAGCTCACCAACACTTTTCAACCTTTATGTGAACGAGTTGATTGGCGAGCTCAGCAGTACCAGGCTCGGATGTTATATAGACGGTACCTGCGTCAATAATATCAGTTACGCGGACGAAATGAAAATTGGTTGCTCAATGTGAGGCGTATGCTAAAGTTCATGGCTTGGCATACAACACTAAGAAGTCGGAGGTCATGGTCTTTGAGGCTGGGGGTAAAAGTCCTGATGCAGTACCGCCTGTACTACTTTATGGTACACCTATACAGAGAGTGTACAGGTTTAAGTATCTGGGTCATATATTGACACCCAGCCTCAAAGGCGATGATGACATTGAACGGGAGCGGAGGGCGTTGTCGGTTAGACCGAACATGCTGGCTCGCAGGTTTGCACGATGCTCACTTCCTGTTAAAATCACGCTCTTTCGAGGCTACTGTACTGCTTTTTACACGTGCAGCCTGTGGGCTAGATATACGCAAAGATCGTACGACGCTCTCCGCGTTCAATATAACAATGCGTTTAGGATGCTGGTGGGGCTGCCCCGTTTCTGTAGTGCGTCAGGGATGTTCGCAGATGCGCATGTAGATTGCTTTTACGCAACAATGCGTGAAAGATGCGCTTCACTGGTGCGTAGGGTGTGGGGCAGCTCCAACAGTGTTTTAAGCATGGTTGCGAGTCGCCTGGACTGTATATACGTGGGTCACTGTTGTGGCGTCTCTCATGGGATGTCGCAGCGGTGACCACCTGCTATTTTATGAATTATACTCCTTGTTTTTATTTTGTGTCTGTGCTCACTAACATAGTCGTAAGTTTTACTAACAATCTTGTTGAGTATTGGTTACTTTAATAAAGAAAAGTTATATTCTATTCTATAAAAGCTACCTACAACTAGTTTGGCTGGAACATACCTACTGATACCAACTGACCCTGAGCCCACGTGGTGGGTTAAGGTACGGCCCACTCCTCGTCGCAGAGGCGAGGCCTGAGTCCCAGCAGTGGAAACGTTATAGGCTGATTAGGTTCTAGACAAATAAGCTCGGCTCTTACACAATTTTTTTCATCTGTTCTCTAGAATTAGGTACTTATAAAATTGCGGGAAACCTAACCAAACCAACGAAGTTTAAAAAGGGTTCAAAAACATGTAACACGTAAAAGCAGATAAAAAATAAAACGGTAGTGTGCCAGATATGTCACCGTAAGAAAACTGAGTGGCACGAGAGTAAAAATCGTCTCCCATCTATGCGAATAGCTCTAAACATTGTGAACTCTTAAATTAGAGTGACAGTATTTTTATTTTTGGATTTAGAAAATATCGTAGTAACGAAGTCAAGTTTTGAAAAAAAGTAGGTAACTGCTACGAGGTGTGGGAACGAGTCTGATGCCGAAAATATACGATAGTTTTTAGAATTTTTATCCGCTTGTCTGTTTGTTTGGATGTATGTTCCAGATTGGCGCAAAAACGGCTGAACGGATTTAGATGAAATGTGGCACATAGATCGTTTATAACCTGGAAACACATAGGGCATATTCTTAAACCCGGTAGTACGTTCCCGTGGGATATTTTCCGACATCTACGCGGGCGAAGCTGCGGGAAAAGCTAGTATTGAATATTTCAGGAATTAGGTCACATACACAGGTATTGGTATTCTCACGATTCCGAAATATGTTTTTTTCTGATGATTTTAATATGTATTATGTACACAAAAAATCCCGATAAGGTTAAATTATATTAAAGATGAGTTCTTTGAAGTCTGTCAGTCAAAAAACAAACTCCAAGATTCCATAATTTAAACAGTTTTGAGAAATCAATCAAATAGTCTATGAAAATGTCTATGATTACTTTTGATAACTACGTAATAAAGCGTAAATATACTATTATTTGAGTAAATGCATCAAATGGGGTTGTTTCCCGGAAGCTTCGCCGCAAGAGAGCGCTGTGAGTTTGTTACATGTCAAAAGTCTATGATAAAAACTTGTGCATTGTTCGGACGATTTTTAAGTATTTGCGTGTTTTTTTTTGTCATCTATTTGTATTGCTTCACAATTTATTCTACCTGGCGTATCGTTCAGTTGAAGAAGAAGGTGAAATTATATATAAAAAAAAAAAACAAATACTAAAATCATCAGCAATTTTCTGCCTTTCTAGCTGCGAATGACCTTCTTAGTACTTTTCAATCTGGTTTTCGACCCGGTCATAGCACGGTCACTGCTCTTTTGAAGGTTACTGATGACATCCGCTGGGCTATGGACCGCAAATCTCTTACCTTACTTGTACTTCTTGACTTTAGCAGTGCCTTTAACTCTGTTGATGTCGACATCCTTCTAGGATCCTTATATCTTTCAATTTCTCTTCTAGTACTATTGGTTGGTTTGACTCCTATCACAAAGGTCGGTCGCTGCGGGTTCGTCTCGGCGAGTCTTTTTCTGGTTGGTGCTCTTTTAGTGTAGGGGTGCCTCAGTGTGGCGTCCTCTCTCCTCTTCTCGTTTCCATTTTCATCAACTCTATCATCAGTGTCATCTCTTCCTACTTCCATCTCTATGCCGACGATCTACAGCTGTACAGCCATTTCTTAAGGGAATATGCGGAAGCCGCTGTGTGTGCCATGAACAGAGACCTGGATTTGATTAGCGAGTGGTCGCGGTCCTTCGGACTGCAAATCAACCCTAGGAAATCCCAGGCTATGATTATTGGCGGCAGGTATATGCGGAATAGGCTCGATGTTGCGTCGCTGTTTCCACTCTGTCTGAATGGAGTTCAGATTGAATACGCAAATACGGTTAAAAACCTGGGGATGACATTGGACTCCTACTTATCGTGGTCTGACCATGTTGCTCAAGTCAGTCGTAAAGTGCACTACACTTTTCATTCTTTGAAAAGCCTCCAGTGCTTCTTGCCCCTGAAGAACAAAATCTCCCTTGCTTAAACTCTCATTCAGCCCATTATTGATTACGCAGATGCCTATTATTTGGATGCCACTGAGAAGCTTTTGAATAAACTTGAGCGTTTGCAAAATATCTGTATTAGTTTTGTTTTTAACCTTAAAAAGTATGATCACGTTTCTAACTTTCGCAAGACACTCAAGTGGCTCCTTATTCGACTTCGCAGGAACTCTCGCATATTGTGTCTGCTATTTAACATCCTTTAAAACCCTAAAACATCTTCCTATTTGCGGGAACGCTTTTCTTACGCCCGTCCTTTTGATGTGCTTTGCAGGTCGCATCTTCGAAACCTCCTAAAATTTCCTTCCCATTCCACTGACTTCTACTCCTATTCCTTCACTGTGCACGCGGTTCGGTTGTGGAATTCACTTCCACCTGACATTAGGGGCTGCCAAACTGTTGCAGTATTTAAAAGAAGAGTGAAAGAACACTATCTTTCCATTTCGTCATAGTTATTAGTTATTTTAGTGATATTTATTCTAGAAATATGTATGTATTTAAGTATTTATTATATGTTATATTTGCTTAGTGAATGGTTTTTTAGATTTTATGTATTTTTATTTTCTCTTTTATTCTTACACACGGTGTCTACATCTCTTTTTATCCCCTGTCCTATCGCAGGTATGCTGGAAGAGATTTCTTTAAAAATAAGCATCACCTTTGTACGTAATTTTCTGTTCCTTTATTTTCGTCTGTTTATTTGTGTGTACATAATTGATGAAATAAATAAATAAAAACACGCTTTAATACCATTAAACTGAACTAAAAAGTAAAAAAAAAAAAATTTCAATATAACAATAGAGTGATTAACGAGAAAATTAATGTCATTGTAAAAAAAAGCGTGAGGTGTTCGATATTAATTGTTGTATTTTCATTTATTTATATATTTATTAACAAAATATCTTACTATTTCTAATTCGAAATGCATTTTTTATTCTTGTTTATTTATTTTTTACCAAGATATGTTACTATTTTTATTTCAAAGTACAGAGTTAGTGTAAGAATGTCGTACAAAGCACCCCACGCTTTTTTTACAGTGACATTAATTTTCTCGATAAACACTTTATTGTTATATTGAAACTTATTTTTTACTTTTTAGTTCAGTTTAATGGTATTAAAGAGTGTTTTTTTTAACTTTAATTTATTTTAATTTTTTTAGTTCGATCTACTATAAAAGCGTGTATAAGTGCTTTATGATAACAAAAAATTTTTCGCCCTATTCTCGCAGGTATTTTTCGGTCCTTCCCCGTAGTCAAACTATTTTGTCCAACTGATTTGACCACAAGGAAATTTGACCATGGATCTTCCCCATGGTCAAACTACTCAAATGATCCTCCCTGTATAAAGATTGACAACTATAGTGTACAGTTATGATTAAAATTAAATCCGTAATATACCTATAATTTGTTCGAATTTATATAATAATGTTCAAAATGATTAAATCATAGTTACTAAAATAGTTCCCCTAAGAAAGTTTAATTAGACTTTGTAACTGCAGCTGCAAATTACTTACATTAATTCCAGAAACCAAGTTGGTTTCTATCATTCAAATTCTTAATGGAAAATTGCCAAAATCAATGGTATAGCTTGCTCAAAACTAATAGTTTCATCGCGGAATGGTATAGCATTAAAAAAATATGTCACAATTTACTTAAAAAATAGCCGACATCTATTTCATCGTATATTAACTCCATTTGGCATTTTTGAATTAATTCGTCTCTATATATTAATTCACTCCGGCGAGGAGACGGTTCTTCGGAGGAATTGATTTCTTTATCTTATAATGTTTTGAGCAAACGAGAAACTGTTATTGTATTATGTCTCTTCATAAATTTATTAAGTTGAGCATTCCAGATCTCTACAACTCTACAATATTATTAGTTTGTTGCCTTTATCCGTATACGGACCATTGTAGATATATTATTATAAATGACTTGTTTTTTAGCCATGTATTCTCGAAATATTGAAGGTATTTTTCAATTTTTGGTGTTAGGTATAAGACAATCAGATTGCATATAATCCCAAACTTCATCAATTATTTTTTTTCGGGTAGCAAATAATCCGAACACTCTTTTTCATTTATTTTTTTTTTTCTATTTTCATTTTTTTGGCCTTTTTCTATTGTGAATTTGTGAAATGATACAAACATTTTCTTATCTGGACATCTGTGAAAAACGATGAAATAGTATTGCTGGCAGCAATTTCAAAATCACACTGAAATTTTTTGGTAACCACTCCGGTATTTGAGAATGCAACATAGAGAATAAAATTTCATATGATTCTTCCGTTTTATCTGTCATTAGTGCATAAGGAACTGGAATCACGTACGTTGTGGTCGATGATGTATCTAAAGCCGCATGGATGCTGTACAGTTGTGTAAATCCATTTGGGCAACTGTAGAAAGTGCCATCCCCAAAAAAATCTCTCAACTGAACCATTCTTGTCTTATTATTTATTTTCTGAGCAAAAAATCATAATTCGTCTTGTTTCGGTAACATAATCGGCGAAGAGAAATAAATGCAAATTATCGGGAACTATTGCCTCTTTAGAATCAATTTTTTTACGATTATTGTACAAAACCGATTTCACACTGCCAAAGGATGGTAATGTGACACAATTTTTGGTAAACTTCTTTTCTTTATACGCTGTTGGAATAGGGACATCATTGTTAACCACTTCTTGTCTTAACTCATCAATCACAATATCGATCTCATTTTTCCTATAATCAGATACAGATGTATTCAGTCCTTTTTACTATGTTGTCATTATAAATAAAAGAGAAAATAATACAAATAAAAAAAAAACTCATTTTTAGAAAAAATAAACTGTTAGGCATGAGCCACCGTATACAGCCACCGTTGGCCAGGGACAAGCAGCTCACACGATTTTGTTTGTAGACCCACCGCACACGATACAGCAGTGTCCGCAACTCGCCACCACTGTCGCACCCCTCCCTCCCTTTCCTGAGTCGTTACCATCTGTTCTATTGTTTGTTATACTTCTACCAATAGAACACATGGGAAAAAATCCTCCCTCAAACTAGGCTTCCGAACACCAGTGGCTGTCGCGCGCCACCGTCACATTTGCAGCAGCGACAGTAGTAGGTGGCTCGTTTGCGCCGAGCCTTATAGTAAGTACATGAGAAAACGGCCCTAATAATTTTGTACAATACCTACACAGCGATAGACCCTCGACACCTATCTTATCTCAGATGACTGCATGTCCAATAAACGTTCCCATTTTTGTAGGTACGCCATCTGTAACTGCCGCCTATCGTGGAGTAAAACGTATACGTTTACGTTTCACAAATTTCGTATCCATTTTTGATTATCAATAATTTTAATTAAAAAAAAAATTGTGTACGATGCGACGCTTGACATTATTTGCCATTAATTTTTATCTTTGACTGTACGTATACATACTTAAACTGCATGCATACAGCGTGCTAAAAAGATGCAATACCACGGGAAAAATTATTTCTTGTAATCAAATCACTTGGACAAAATAGTTTAACTACGGGGAAGCACCCCTATTTTTACTGGTATTTCCATGTTAGTCCACGGAACTATGATACTTTGCATTTACATTCATTGAATTTACCTTATTCACTTCGTTCACTGTTTTTACCGTATAGTGAACGCAGTGAGCGTTCACTTTGTTTACCGAGCTTTCTTCGGTGTATGTTTTCGGAATGTGATCGTGTTTATTTTGATTGATTATTACCAGAGTAGTGTTAGATGTCTTAGGTTTGGAACCCAGTTCTAAAGATAATAAAGTTCCAAGCATCACACAACACTGTGAAATATCAGTGCCGGTTTTACCACTACCGGCGCTCTAAGCGTGATTTCTACGGCACCCCTAGAATACTCAAGAAGAGAAGAAGAGCTAAAGTGTTTAGCCTTTATTCCTGTACATCGATATACCTAGTTTAATATAAGGTCTTTGTCAACTTATGCAGAACTGGGTGAACGCATGATGCAAGGCCGAACGAAGCAAGCTCGAAAAATTTTAGACCCCTTATCGGATATGTTGATTTTTTTTAACGTTAGAGAATTAGGAGAATGCAGGCAAGTGCGAGCAAAGCGAGCTCGAAAATTTTTAGCACCCAGTCACGCTAAGCTTAGGTTTTCTTTTGAGCATTCTTACAGAATAAAGAGTACGTTGTTGACTCATGCAGAAATGTTTAAGGACACGAAGATCGTAGGATGCCAGAGCGAGCGAAGCGAGCTCAGAAATTTTGGGCATCCTGCCCCGGCTAGCTTTTCTTTTGGCCATTCTTCCATAGAAATAGCACTAACTTTTTCGACTTTTGCAGAAAAGTTTGAGAAATAAGAGAATTTAGGGTGCGAGAGCGCGCTCGCGAGTTCGCAAATTTTTGTTCCTTATGTTTATATTTTACATTCGTACTCTAGGCTTTAGGGGTTAACTCAAAACTCAATGCAGTTGAGACAGACGAGACGGAAAAGCAGACATGAACGGGCGGGCGCCTAAGGCGTCCCTTCATGCCTGGCGGCCTTGGGCGGTTGCCTAACCGCGGCCTGCCTTAACGCCGCTACTCTGAAACATAATGCCTCTGTGAGTGACTACTGCGTGCGTCAAAACTCTGTACTCTAGCTTAGTACATTGTGTATTTGCGGATTTAATTATTTTTGTGACTTCAAAAGTAACATAATGGAATGTATTAATATTTTTTTTAATAATTAAGTTATGTTTATTTATCTCCACAAATTACAATACTGGACATATTAAGTTGACAGGTCCGGACCAAATTTGCAATTTGTGGGAAATCTGTAGTCTAAACTAAGCCTAGGCCTGTATTTTAGAACTTCAATATGTAATATGTTAGTAGATTTCTCGGTTGGTGTCCAGCCTAGAATTTGGAGTCGGTAACCGAACATCCTGGGGTGGGCACCAGACCATTCTGGGTTGGGCACGTACCCCCCATATGGGCAGCTCATGAGAAGTATCGTGTTTCATACTCGTCCTGCCCACTTCCCTGCCTATTTTCCTGCTGATTGCCGTGGAAGTGAGCTGAATGTAAACAGGGTAGTAGAATTCAGAAGGTAGTCCTTTAGAGTTCATCGTATATCGTAGTATTATATAGGTAGGTTACTTATTATAATACCTAAAGTTATTCTATATTCGATATAACTACGGTTGATGCACTGATAACGCGTTAATAATGTATATTGGTCCCCGTCTTCGTCTGGTTGAAAAGCACAAAAACACATGCTTGTTTGGGCTTCACCCCAACATATGTAGTTGGGAAGGCATCACCTATAAATAAAGTCTTAAAACTAAGTTAACATTATATGCAAAACGAGTATTTTTAATTTTAAAATCGTTCTAATTTACTCTATGCTTTTTACGCGCGTTCGTGCGAGGCCCACTGCCATGATCTGCTAACTACTTGAACTTAGGTACAGATAGCTTATCACGAGCTTGTTTACCTTTTACAAAGTTAAAGTTTGACTTTGGAGACAGTATTTACACTTAGCGTCAAAAACAAATAACAATAAAGTTCCAAAAGTATCTCAATATCTCAATGAAAACATAATAGTGAATATTATTTTGTAATACAAATAGCGATGGTGGCCCAGTGGTAGTAATATAGGCCCCGACTTCTGAGTTGTAGGTCGTGAGTTCGAACCCAGGCGTTTTACTTTTTGTAAATAATTTTATCACCTCTTCTCTCAAAACGGTGAAGGAAACCTCCGTGAAGAAGCCAGCATGTCCTAGAACCAAAATTTCGAAGACATGTGATATCTACCAACCCGCACTGTGCTCAATCAATCTGCCTAGCCTTTTCCCAACTATGTTGGGGTCGGCTTCCAGTCCAACCAGATGCAGCTGAATACCAGTATTTCACATGGAGCGACTGCCTATCTGACCTCCACAACCCAGTTACTGGTTAATACGATACCCCTTGGTAAGACTGGTTGTCAGACTTTCGGGCTTATGACGTCTAACGACTGTCAAAGATCCTCGAATGACAGCCGGGACCAACGGCTTAACGTGCTTTCCGAGGCACGGAGGAGTCTCGGTATGAAAAGATGGTCACCCATCCACAGACCAACCCCGGCAAGCGTAGCTGAACCTGATGGATCGATCCGTGCGGCTGTTATTACTTAGCCACGAGCTCCTCAACCCGAACTATGCTCATTATAGGCATATTGTTCCAGGAACACTAATAACAACAACAAATAACAAGAACGATATAGTCTGATTATGTTAATACATGTAATATGAAGCGTAGATTTGTTAACGTTTAATAATATTTCACCCTAAAACAAACACGTTCTGTGGTTAAATTATAAAATTCATCTCTTCAATATGCTTAGAAAAGAAAATATTATTTACGTAAATGAAATTTAGGGATGCATCGACACGCCGATACGATACCGATACTCTTATAAAAATATCGGTGATACCGATACCGATGTAATACGCTTATTAAATTTAAATGAAGGTAAAATAAATAAAACACAAGTTGGGTTACATTTTTTTTAATTAATATAAAAAATTACAGGCTTAGAATGAGATTATTAGTTATTCTAAAATAATTATAATTAAAATTAACATTCACACACAAGATTTTTGTTCAAAAAACAAAGCATTCTCTAGTTTAGCAAGTTTTTAGTTTCATTCAAACAAGTCTGTTTGAATAAGTCATGCTTTGGAAAATTGTCTCTCATTACCTACCTATTTCTGCGCCATATTTTTACAATTTAAAATGTCAGTGTTCGTGTCTCGTTTGTAACGAAATAGACGCACGCGAGTTTACATTATATTTTTGAAGCGCGAAATTTGAAAAGTACCGCTTTACTGGCAATAAAAATATCGTTGATGCCGATATATCGGTAAACCTGTATTAACGCAAATATATCGATATCAGTATCAGATGCACTTCTAAATGTACACCACAGGGTGTAATTTCATTTGCCCAATGAATATGAAACGGGAAAGCAGTAATAGACTTTAATAGATTTTGTTTTAGCTTTCTAATAGATCAATTAAGTCTTCTGTCTCCAGCTGGTCATCAGAGCTGCTGGCACTGTCAGATTCAGGAGCTATGCAACAATAAAGTCGCAGAGAATCTACTGAAACAAGCCCCGTAAAGTTTTTGTAGTCCCTTAAACCCTTAATGCTCCTGATCCTGTATCCGTCATTGCCAACTACTTTAGTTATATAGGGGCCTGAAAACAAGTTATCTAGCTTTGTGTCGACCTTAGCAGCACTGCTAGTAGGTGCTTGCTTCCCTAAAATGAAATCTTTCTTATAAACATGGCAATTTTTACGACGTGTATCTAAATTATGTTTCATCCTACCGCTAGCTTTATTGACACGTGCACTGGTCTTGCTACGCTTGGCCTGGGTACTTGATAAATGATAAATGATAAATGATTTTTATTTCTGTAAGTAGGTTTGTACAAACACTTTTACAAGTCAATATTTTTTTTTTTAAACTAGATGAGGTCGGCGTTTCCTATCTGACTACTCTGAGAAGAAAGGCCGAAACAAACTCAGAGGTCACAGTCTCTTATAAAGTCCAGACATAATCTTGGTCACTTCATGTGAAGACCATGTAGATTGGTGTCTGAAATGGTCTTTTGAGGAAAGAACCACACAGATTGAGAGGACCTGTCCAGTCAGTGCACGCATTTGTCAGTAATCGCGCAGCTCAACTAGCTCAACGATTCGACGAACAATACCAAAGAAAGGACATTGGGGTAGGCCGCATAGATTACTCAAACTGCCAGACCATGATTAAAAATAACTGAGAGAAAAAATAAAACAAACAAAAAAAAAAAGCAATGACCTACATAGTCTTCACATTCACAATAAAGTAAAATAATATAATACTTACAAAGTAAATATTAATGTCAACATTCAGTATGCAAAAATAAAAATAATATAAAATAAAATTGGAGCAGTTCAATCCCAAGCCTTTTTGTCCTCAATATAATCTTTAACGGTATAAAAAGCTTTCTGACACAACTTGCGTTTAATGAATGATTTGAATTTATTAAGACTCAGATCTTGAACGTGGCTTGGAAGTTTATTATAAAAGCGTATACATTGACACCTGAATGACCCACCTATTTTCTTGAGCCTTGTTGGAGGTACAACAAATTTGTGTTTGTTCCTAGTATTTATATTGTGGATATCACTGTATTTTTTAAACAATTTAATGTTTTTATGGGCATATAAAAGATTTTCAAAAATGTACTGAGAAGGCATAGTCAGTATATTAATCTCCTTAAATTTCTCTCTGAGAGATTGTCTCGGACTTAATTTATAAATGCATCGAACAGCTCTTTTCTGC
This sequence comes from Dicycla oo, assembly GCA_948252095.1. Classification (NCBI taxonomy): domain Eukaryota; kingdom Metazoa; phylum Arthropoda; class Insecta; order Lepidoptera; family Noctuidae; genus Dicycla; species Dicycla oo. The sequence goes on along the minus strand of OX411726.1, from coordinate 19,850,809 downwards.
AAAACAAAGATAGTCTGAATGTCGGCTGCATTTCCCCACAACAGAATACCGTACGACATTATACTATGAAAATAGCTAAAGTACACTAAACGGGCTGTCTCTATGTTGGTTAAATTACGAATTTTCCTAACAGCGTATGCTGCGGAGCTTAGCTTTTTTGACAATTTATCTATATGTGGGCCCCACTGAAGCTTAGCATCCAAAGTTAAGCCCAAGAATACTGTGCTATCTTCAGGATTCAACTCTTCGCCCTTTATCAACACGTTAGTTTTCACCTGCCTAACGTGAGGTAGTGTAAACTTAATGAATTTGGTTTTTTTTTTCATTAAGGAGTAAATTATTAACACTGAACCAGTGAACTACTTTTGAGATCGCTCTGTTTACATCGTCAGTAACCAGCTGCTGACGTTTAAGTTTAAACAAAAGTGAAGTATCATCCGCAAACAAAACTATATCATGATTATCCTTAATGAGGTAGGGCAAATCGTTAATATAAATAAGAAATAAGAAAGGACCAAGAATCGAGCCCTGTGGGACCCCCATTGTTACTATAGATCCGGGCGATCTTTTTCCATTAACGTCAACGCTCTGAATCCTATTACTCAAGTATGAAGTAAGAAGATCCAGAGCGGTGTTCCGGATCCCGTAATGGCGGAGTTTCCTGATTAACGTGATCTGGGATGACATCACACACTGGCCTACCACTACGTCAGTTTAATTTAAAGTATTATTTATTCCCCAGATCACATCGGATAGACGGTAGACCAGCTATTAGCGCGGCTTCACTAGGGTCAGTCGCGCATAGGGCATTTAGTATGGTGCGATTGGTGCGCTCAACTTGCCCGTTGGCACGCGGGCACGCAATCGCATTCAACGTATGTTTAAATTGTTTGTCTGCCGCGAATTCCTTAAAATATCTACTAGTAATTGCCTTGCCATGGTCAGTTACTACTCATCCGCATAGCCAAATAACGAAAACATTCTTTTGAATATTCTAATTGTTTCTTCTGAATTAACTGATCGACTGCATTCCGGCTTGTTTGGGTCACCGATTCGTTGCAGCTTTCTGCTCGTGTGAGGATCTGGCCGGCTTCCCACTCGATGTCCTTGGTGCCGGTGTTGATAACCTTCATGAGGCCCTCACCACCTCGGATTAACGTGGCTTCACGACCTTCTTGTAAATTTCATTGTAATTTTGCACTAGCTTAACTTCCTTGACGTTGCTGTTTGATTCGGCAGACATCTTGGCATGTGTAGTTGAAGAGCCAGGGCAGCGGGTGGCAATATGACCTTGTACACCACACTTGAAACAAATGCGTTGATCAGGTAATGAGCAATTCCGTAGGATGTGACCAGTCTTCTTACAACGCGGACAGGGGTCGGTCTTAGGGTTCACTTTCTTATCCTGATTCGGCAGCTGTCTAGCGTCCTTTTTCGGCTTGTCACGTGCTTCGAATGTTGGTGAGCGATAGTCGTCGATGGCACAGAGGAAGGCTTCGTACAGTTCATCTGGACGCTGGCATTAGAAAGCCCCTGCGTTTGGTTGTAATGAAGGAGGTAATCCTCTGATTATTTATACACGAAACACTAGCAGTGTCAGATAGGTTACAACGAAAGCACATGGCGATTTTATCCTGGTAATTTTTATTCATTGTTTCGTTCGGCAGCTTCTTCCGGTTCATCATTTCGTCTAACAAAGCACTGAAGTCACGATGTTTGGGAAATGCTCTTGCTGCATTTCCATTCGTCCCAGGAAAAGTTATATTCATCGAGTCTGTTGTACCATTTACGTGCTTGAGCACGGAGTTTATCTTGAAGGTGAAATGATTTTACTTTGTCGCTCCAGCCATGTATGTCACCCAACTGGTCAATTTTCTTCAACCATACCAACACTGTGCAATCTTCTCCCTCCTAGCGGGTGGCGGCGCGAATTCTTCATCTTCACTAATACGATCTTGTTCTTCTTCACTCCAACCAGGCGGACGGATTCCACGTCCAACAGATGCAGTAGGGCGATTACGCTTTATATCCCACTTCTGAATGGAACGGGAAAGCAGTAATAGACTTCACACTTGACGAATAATCACAATTATTTATTGATATCCTTATACAGTTGAACAGAGTTTCGACTTATCTCATGTACGGCAGCAAAATGTTCCCGCCAAATGAGCGGTCCGACTACTTATACACTTCGGCGGCCGGATGTGACGTCACTATCGGTCACTCGCTGGCTTGGCTGACAATTTCTGCTCCAAATTGTCGTAAAGTGGCATTGGCTTGGCGTTGGCTTGGCGTTGGCTTGGCTTTGGCTTGGCGTTGGCTTGGCGTTGGCTGAACACATGACGAGGCGTTACAAATATTTTATTTTATACCAGCAGCGGCCCACGGTTTCACCCGCGTAAGTCTTGAAATCGTAAAAATATGGGGATAAAAAGTATTTTATGTGTTAATCCAGGTTATAAGCTACCTGTGTGCCAAATTTCATCAAAATCAGTGCAGGAGTTTTAGAGTGAAAGAGTAACAAACATCCATCCATCCTCACAAACTTTCGCATTTATAATATTAGTAGCATACACGACGAAGTTTACTCAATCAGAAACTAAAATATTTTATCAAATCTATGTCTACCCGCATTTTCCTAAATGTCTAGTCTTTTAGTTCAAAGAAGATTTTCATTAGGTAAAAATTTTGGAACGCTGGCACAGACATAGTTAATATAAAATACCTAATTTCCAGGCAAATAATGGGCCTTTTTCAAGAGTTCGCATCCTTGAGTGTATAAATGGATGACAAAGGGACTTTGTCTAGAGAATTTGACGCAGCATTTTTGCTTTAATAACAATGTAGGTTTGAGATCGTGAGACGTGGTGATTTTTGATACCAAATGTATCACGAACTTAAATACTAGGGAATTTAATTGTTAATCAAATAATTTGATCAACTCATTTGAGTCAATTATTGACTACCAACTTAAATTATCCGTATATTCAAATCATAACTGTAGTTCATGTAGGGTGTCAATTTGCTAAAATATTAATTTCCCTGGGGGCTCGTGGCTAAATGATAAACAGCCGCACGGATTGATCGAAGGTAAAGCTACGCTTGCAGCGGTAGAGACTCTCGGGCGAGGGCAGCGCGGGGCAGCTTGCATTCGCATGCAACATGCATACCCCGCGGCCTTGACCCACGCAGTACGCACTTGTTATTTGTTTTTGTTACTTTTCGCGCGTGCGGAATTATTTTCATTAGGTAAAAATTTGATTCGCTCACCTAGTAATACAACATTAGTTTTAGTATATGCGAAACCCGAAACACTAGTCTAATATTTTTATGTAAAGAATCTATGTACGTTTCAAAACTGTATCCTGAAAAATGACAAAGCTATAAGCATGTTATGCTACCTGGTTGTCCGTACAAAAACATGGTCAGCACGCGCCCCGAGCCGGCCGCGCGCGCCTGTACCTCCAGCGTCGCGTTACGCTCGCTCATTGATAATATAATTAATTTGCCGGTAGGAACTGAACCGTACGGCGATTGTATTGTAATTAAGTGGTGATAACATTTTCCATCACACTTGCAGGCTTTGGACTGTCGTAATGGTCAAGTGTAGGTAGATATTATTATGTACTTTATTCGTAAATGCAACCGTAAGTGATAAAATGAAGTCAATGCGATTTTTTGCACCTTATGCCAACCTTAAAGTTCAAAGTGGATGAAAAGTGTTAAACATCGCATTACTTAACCAAAGCAGGCTGTAGGTACAAAGGTACAAACTTTCTACAATTAACCATATTGGCGTGCTTTTTTATTTTTATTTGAGATGGGTTTGCTCTTGACTCTAGTCTAGGTCAGAGGTGACAGGGACAAAGTTGACGATGGAAGTGAGCTTACCCAGAAGAAGCCTGTTCACTCTCACTTTGAAGAGATTAGATGTTTAAAAATGTATTCATCACTATTTACAATGACTGATTTAATCACTGTTTATGATTGATTGGCGACTAAGTTATCACTGCTAGCGGCTGTCGGAGGCCGAAAGGTACCGTAGTCCCTAGATATTTGTACGACGGAAAGAATTGTGTAATGTATTCCACGATACTCTGATGCCCAATCGCTCCTAGTAACTCCACAAACTGCTAGTGTACATACCATTTCTGTGTACTGGACGTTTGTGTATGAGAAAGCCACGGTTACACGATACTTTTTACGATAAGTACATACACGATTAACCACAACACAACTGTAGGTGGGCCCACGGCGGGCGCGCACTCGCGGGGAGCATGATACGTCAACACGTGCGCGTCAGTCTGTAGCATCCGGGAGACTGAAGGAAGAGGTGGTTTTACCCCCGCCCCGCTGTGCGCCCGCGCCTAGGTAAGTAACTGTGGTGCCAGTGCGCGTGATTGCCGGCCCGTTAGGTACTTAGTGTCGCTCGGTCATCGAATTATATCGCTCGGTGTCCAACTTGTAACCTTTTTTTAATACTTTTTGGGAGAAAATATAACATGGTGTAAAAATTATTGGAATCGATTCAGTTACTTATTCTGAACAAAATATATTTAGGTTTCACATATACTAAAATAATATTGTATATTGGCACATCTACGTTTTTCACATTTTACAGAAACGAGGATCAAAAAAAAAAATTAAAAAAATATGATAAATGATATGATGCTATGAAATTCTAGATAAAAATACCCAATAACACATTGCCCGAACTGGAAATCGAACCCAGGACCTCATGATCAGCTCAGCGCTTGCAACCATTAGAACAAAGAGGCAGTCAAATAAATAAAACCGTAATAAGGCGCAACTTCTTAAAAAAGTAAATGTTGACTGCTGACGCAGTCTGTCGGGATGTTTGGAAAGCCTCTACACACGGGCACTTTCATCAACTTTCGATTTAACTCACCTTTCTTAACGTAAAATCTACTCACGTATAAGCTACTCATTAATTTTAATTAAATTAGATTCAATTACAATGCTTCAAGAGTTGTCGTAAAACCTACGACTTTCTTAGATAATTGCTTTAGGTCTTAAGTTTAGAACCATCTAAAGTTAATAAAGAAATAATTTGTCAGAGGTGCTAAAATTAACTCAATTATAAAGCTGTTCGTAGACCTGAATTTCCTGTCGCAAATAAGTTACTGTCAAATACTTCGCTGTTGTGATTAATTTATCCTACTAATATGATAAATGTGAAAGTTTGTGAAGATGTCTGTTGCTTAATCGCGCCAGAACGGCTGAACGGGTCTCCATCAAATTTAGCACAGAGATAGATTATAATCTGGAATCTACATAGGATACCTTTTATACCGGAAAAATGTACGGTTCCCGTGGGATAATTTCCAACATCCACGTGGGCGAATCCGTTGGCAAAAGCTAGTGTGAAATATTGAATAAAAAACTGCTTTGCTGTTTGACATACCTATTACAAAGCAGTTTTTTGCCAATTTGCAAATGTAATTTTCTGTATTCTAAAATTTACTAACAACACCTGAATATCAACTTAGCCTATCGCAATCCACTCCGCCTTCCGCATCCAGTCAGTCCCAGTCACCTTCTTAAGGTCGTCGGTCCAGCTAGCTGGGCGCCCTCCCACACTACGCTTGCCGATACGCGCTCTCCACTCTAGGAGTCGTCTGGTCCACCAGCCATCGGTCTTTAGACAAACATGGCCAGCCCACTGTTACTTCAGTTTGCTTACTCTACAAGCTATGTCGGTAACTCAATTTTTTTTCCGGATAACTTCATTCCTGATTTTATACTTCAAAGAAACTCCGTTCATACCCCGTTCCATAGCGCGCTGAGTGACCTTGAATTTGTAAAACAGCCCAACTGTCGGCCCCGTATGTCATAACAGGCAGGACGCACCAGTTGAAGACCTTAGTCTTCAAAATTGCGGGATAGGTGACGAGAAGACTTGACGAACTTTTCCGAACGCTGTTCAACCCAACTGGATCCTTCTGTCGGCTTCTTTTTTAAAGTTGTGTCTACCGAGCTATGGATGACTGGCCCTAGGTAGATTTTAGACTTACTCCTTCACAACATGCGAATGTAAGAAATAACACAGATTAGTGTAATATTCACTTAATATAAACACATATAATGTTACCAAAATACATCAAGAATCACATTCAATAATTTTCTTTTAATTTACAAAATTAGACTTATGCACCACACTTTGATACGTTTTTCCATTCTGTAGGCGAATACTTGTAGACATGTAGACGCCGAGTGGGGCGATCCACTAGTGAAATGCTCTTTTCAAAACTCTTAACCGACGGCCGCGTGGGGGCCGCCACAGACGGACGTGACGTCTGCCCACGCCAAGCACTACAGCAACCGACGTCGATAACATGAATAAACACTTTTTTTTCTTCTTCTAATACTGTAATAACACCTAATGCGGTGTCATTATCGCAATTAATCAAAACAGCGAAATATTTACCAGTAAGTTATTTACTACGTTGCCAACTTTCAGGATGCACCCTCTTAAGACAAAATCGCTCTATGAACACAATGATACCTACTCATTCACAACGTTGCAAAAATAGACTGAAAAAAAAAATGTTTTTGATACAAAACAAAATTGCGACAGGACAATTGGTTTTCTCTTGTTAGCGCGCTGGCTCCTACAAAACTCATATAAAATAATAAATCATTTTATTTCTGTAAGTAGGTTTGCACAAACACTTTAACACGTCAATCAATTGCTTTTTTTGTCTTTATGAATAAGAATCTGTTTATACAGAAAATATTGTCAATCTGCCTAGCCTTTTCCTAACTATGTTGGGGTCGGCTTCCAGTCTAACCGGATGCAGCTGAATACCAGTATTTTACATGGAGCGATTGCCTATCTGACCTCCACAAACCAGTTACTGGGTAATACGATACTCCTTGGTAATACTGGTTGTCAGACTTTCGGGCTTCTGACGACCCGTAACGACTGTCAAAGATACTCGAATGACAGCCGGGACCAACGGCTTAACGTGCTTTCCGAGGCACGGAGGAGTCTCGGTATGAAAAGATGGTCACCCATCCACAGACCAACTCCTGAACCTGATACAACCTGATGGATCGACCCGTGCGGCTGTTATTACTTAGCTACGAACTCTTAGCAGTAAACATTGTAATATTTATATTGTAACTGTAACTGAATTCAAAATGATTCAATTGAGTCAATTTCAACAACTCGATTTTTTACCTAATTTCCATGGACATTTTCATTTTCAGGTTTTGTAAAAAACTTTAGTAATAAAGCGCAACACATCCACATTTTATATCATTTTCTAAAAGGGGATTATATAATTATATATTACTTAGAGAGTTATTTGGGCCACCGAAATTGGCGAGCCACAGAAATTTTATTATTGCCACCGAAATTGTATTGGTGACACAGAAATTGTGCGTGTGCACTGAAATTGTGAATTACTAAAAAATATTTTTAGTATTTGTAAATAAAGATAATATATAATAAAAAAAAAACTGATAATACGAATCATTTTAATAAGCATTTATAAAAATACAACGCAGTGTACTATTGCTTAAATCAGTCTTACAAAATTAGAAATCAAGGAACTGATTATGTTTATTACTCCTATGATGGGGTAAAATTTACTTATAATTATTTAAAGTCTGAAAGTAACACCGGTGACTGAAAAGTTGTGTGAAAATCGGTTGTCATGGTATGGGCATGTGATGAGGAGGAATGAGGAAAATGTCGTCAGGAAAGTGTTGAGTATGAACGTGGAGGGCTATACGAGTAAGGGAAGACCAAAGAAACGATGGATGGACTGTGTGAAACATGATATGGCCAGAAAGGGAGTGACTACCGAGATGACGACTAATAGAGAATATGGAAGAAAAAGATATGTTGCGCCGATCCCAAATAAATTGGGACAAGGGCAGGGGAATGATGAATTATTTATCAAACTTATATTAACCACCTACACAAATTGTAACCAAACTAAAAAAAAAAAAATATTATCACTGCAAAAAACGGTACAGATGTAACTTAATAACATTAATTACAGAACTAATGTCAAATCCTAGGAATGAAATAACAAATTCTGATTAGCATATGATTAATTTGAAACTAATAAAAAATCCTAAACGAATTACTTAGATATTTGTGGACATAATACAGTTTACTTCTCAATATCAAACAACACTTTTTATATTTTCTTAATGTCAGAATCTTAAAACTAAATAAGTAAGTGGGTTTATTTTTATTGCTGATCGGCTTACTTTTAGGACTTAAGTGTCTGCTCTAGTCTCTTTCTGTATACTTCTTATTCCTTCTTAAGTTTTAAAATAGCTTTTTTGAACATGTAAATTTCAGCGGACTTTTTTCTGTTATTTTTATTTAGATGTGTATTTACTTCTCGTTTTAATATTAAGGAGTTAATGGATACATCAGATTTGGGACTACATGGTGCTTTGGTTGAATTTATGCTGTTTGCACTATGAGATATAAGTGGAACAGGTGATGTGCAGGAGAGTGGACTACTGCTTTGCTGAATTGAAAAAATACTTTGTATCTCTGTTTGCGTCTCTTCAACGCTGTCACCATGGTTTTCTTGTAAACAATTTTCTTGAACGTAGATTTTTCAAAGGGTGTCGTGGAACCTGTTCACTAGCATGTGGAGTAATATCTTGTGACTTGGCTTGAGATGAACATGGTAAAGGGCTTTTAGGTTGCATCAATATTGAAGGTGATATATCTGTATCTCCAATATTCTCATTTTCCTGTAGTTTGAGTGATTCCTTTTTTGTTTGTTGTTGTCTTTCATAGTAATTTCTAAAATTATTTTTGTTTCTTTTTTGTTTAAGTCTACGAGCTCGAGCGGGTGATAGCGTTCTCGATCTTTCCTACGCAACTCCTCAGCTTTGACAGGGTCGCTTTTAATTTTTTTCTCTCTTTTGCACTGCAATCCTCTTCATTTTTAAACTTCCTTGGATATCTTTTTTCTTTTCTGGATTCCTAAAATAAAAAAGCTTAAAATACTGTTGAGTCAATTTAAACTCTCACATTTTGTCATGAAAGGAAGGTTGAGCAAAAGAATGGAATATAATGAATATATAGACTGTAATGGATTGGATAATGCTATATCTGTGTAATCTATAACTAGATATATTAAATGAGTTCTGTCAAAGTAATTTCGGCATAACAAATATTGTTTCTTTTCAAAAACCTTCATTAACTTTAATACAATAATTGATAGGTACAATTTCTGTGGAGTCGTGTAATTTCCGTGGACACCCAGATGCCACGGAATCCACAGAAATTGGCCCACAGAAATTAGAAAAGTGGCTATTTTTTTTAAATTACAAAAAACTATCAAGGCTATGACTATTGTTTTTTATAATCTTAAATGTGTTACCAAAGGCTACTTAGCATGCATAAAAGTGATACCTTTATTTCTTGAAAAAATCCTTTTAAAACCTGATCACCGAAATTGATAAATTTCGTTCCGAGTAAACTAAAATCACGTACTCACATTTTTGGCGAGAAGAGGTGGCGATATGGTGCATTACCGTTCTCACTTCTCGTAAGCGCACGACTGTCTCTTGTCGGGCAGGGATTTATATTTTGTTTAATCTCATTGGTGGAAGCTCAGGACGGCGAAACAAAATGACCATAGAAATTAGTAATTTCGCTCGGACAAAACTACCGTTGACATGTACTCATTAACTATGAGTCTAAACATTAAAAAATAATTAGCTTCTTGTAGGTCAATAATCTATTACTTAACGCAATCAAAATACTTTTTCCTATATATGTTGGAGATTATCTTCCTGAGAGGTAAATACTGTGTATGAAAGTGATTGTGGACAAGACACAGAAATTGATAATTCGTCATTTACTGATGTTTTACTTAAAAAGTAATAGTCTTATAAATATAATTTAAGTGGCTTCATTTAGATTCACGTCTCTTTAATTCTGAGAAAAAAAATCGTTGCATTATCTGTAAAGCAGCACTGCGTTTTCAGCCTAGACGCGTAAATTTTTCGCCTGAGAAATTCACTCAATTACGAGCCCAATAAATACTTTTTGCAAGATTCAAAAGCGATTTACTCCTAAAGTATTGATAGATATTTTATGGTGAAACGAGCACGGTATTCTCGAAACCACACTACTTATGAAATAAAATAGGCATTTTCTCAAAGTTTCAATATCAATTTCACGAGAAAAAACGCTTTTGAATTTTGTGTAATTATGTGTAATATTTATGTTTGTGACTGTACATCATACGTGTATTGAATTTACAGAGTAAACACACATTTCATGTAAGCAATGCATTCATGTATGTGAAAGACATGTGTGCCGACCCCAAATGAATTGGGACGGACGGCACGGGGGCAGGAGTACTACTGGTACTAATGAGTAAAATCCAGATTACACCCTGTCAATGACAAAATATTGATGAAATTCTCTACCAAGATGAAATTATAGACGTAATATATATTAAAGGCGTATATAGCAGCGCATAAAAAGGACAGCCCTGAAAAACACTAAAAAGCTTCGACTTTGTGTAGAAGATTTATTTTGTCAGCTTGTACTGAAATAGTACAAGTTTTTACAGGGTTTTTAGGGTCCCGACCTTAAAAAAAACGGATCATTTGGGATAAGACCACTTTTGGTCCGTCAAATTCAAACATCTGCCAAAGACATTACTCATGTAATGTCCCAATGACGCACATCGCCAATCAATTACCAAATAAATTTTAGATTATTATTATTTTATTACTTATTGTTACTTCACAGTCAATTATTATGAATTATGAATTATTATTGACAGGCCAGTTGGCGTGGTTGGTTAAGAGACCGCCTATCATGTCGCTGGTCGTGGGTTCGATTCCCATCCAGGACAAACATTTGTGTGCATGAACATGTCTGTTTGTCCTGAGTCTGGGTGTAATTATCTATATAAGTACGTATTTACAAAAAAAAAAGTAGTATATGTAGTATATCAGTTATCTGGTTTCCATAATACAAGCTGTGCTTAGTTTGAGATCAGATGACCGTGTGTGAAAATGTCCCAGGATATTATTATTATTATTATAATTTGCCTAGCCTTTTCCCAATTATGTTGGGATCAGCTTCCAGCCTAACCGGATGGCACTATCTGACCTCCACAATCCAGTTTCTGAGTAACACGATACCCTTTTTTTGTGGATGAAAAATCATCAAATAACTTCTCCCGCTCTGGGTGGAGCGGGAGGGCGTGTCAGACCTCTACTGACTAAAACCCACCCGTGTTCCTTCAGTTGCCTGTGCCAGGGCCACGGTAACTCTTTCGAACAGCCCGCAACTCTGGCGGGCATTGGCCCTAGCGGACCCCTTCAGCTAGTGCTGACATCTATTTGAGGCAACACGATACCCCTGGTAAGACTAATTGTCAGACTTATGGGCTTCTGACTACCCGTAGGTAACGACTGTAAAAGATGAATGGTTATAAAACGGCAAATTGACAAGAACGTCAATATGATGAACAATTAATTTCCCTGACTGTACCTCCTACATCTAAGCACTAGCTTCTGCTACCCGCGACTTTGTCCGCATGTAACATAAAATATATCCTACGACACTTGGTAATACTGTAGCTTACCATTTGTGAAAGAATTTTCGGAATCAGATCAATGTAATTCCGAAGGCGACATAAAAAAAAAAAAAAACAAATTTGACCTCTTCAAAATATTAGTCAAGCCTTGTCTCAACACTAAATGAGTACTTTGTAATACCATATGTGGTAACGTTGTTCCTTTGGCACTAAAAATGTTCGCAGTCATATTTTCACTAAATTGCTTTCAAGAAAAGTGTGACAATAAATATTTGACTTTCTCCTTCTTTTCATTGTCCCACGCACAGAGGCAACTAATAACCTAAATGGCCTCTTTCCAACAATACAAATCACCCCATTTTTGCGGTTTTATATCTAACAACTGCGCAGTATCGTTTATTACTGGACTTTTGCTGGAACAGAAAAAATGACAATTAGATAAAATTAAAAAATGTTGAGGGTTTTTTCATAAAAATAAATCCTTTAAGTTAGCAACACTACTACTTACTTAAAAAACTAAAGTATGGCTAAATGTGAAAAATTACAATTTACTAGTTTTTGCATGCGGCTTCGCCCGCGTGGATGTCGGAAAATATAAAAAACAGGAACGTACTACCGGGATTGAAATTACCCTATGTGTTAATCCAGATATATAACTGTATTGGTTTACACGGCACACGGCAGTAAAGCTCCCAGTCGGCATGATTTTTTCCGACATCTTCAAAAATCATCGTCATATTGCAACCAATTTACACAAAACTTTAATGATGTATACACTTAAACCTTCCTCATGAACCACTCCGTCCATTGATGAAAACCGTATGAAAATCCATTCGGTAGTTGAGTTTATCGCGTTCAGTCAGACAGACATGGGGGCTTTGTTTTATAATACACTGGGCCGGAAAAAGAGCGGCAGGCTTATTACGTATCTTGCAGAAACCTAGCGATAGCAAAATTGCTTGTCAATTGCGCAATAATTGCTTTTCAGTCGCTTATCAATCAAATATCAGTATGACGTATCGCTGTTACATAATACCGATTTGCGATTGAAAAGCAATTATTGCGCAAATTTTGCTATCGCTAGGCTTCTGCAAGATACGTAATACGGGTATCCGTCGGTTTGCAATCGATTTCTCAACATTGTTGACGCTATAATATCGATCCTCCCACGCTGTCGTGTCGGCCACCCTGAATTTCGCGGTGAGATACCTAATGGTTCATTATCCTGGAGTAGGGACGGCCGAATATGAGATTCATAATCATTAAGCAGCCTTGGTTATGTGAAGTATCTACTGTCAGATATTCATTAAATTCTGTATTATAACGGCTCTTTTTAATTTCCCTCGTAGGGTTAATTAAATATGTTTGGCATAGCGGGGTATCCCGATGTTAGGTATATTTGCCCTCAATGTTGAGTTGTGGTAATAATGTAGGATTAAAGTAAGTTTACATTTTGATGTTAGTGAAATATTTGTTATTTTATTACTCTGTTTATTTTATTATAAAAAAATCGCCGCGCGTCGCGGTCTTGTCGACAAAATGCGTCGTCTATGAAGGGCTTTAACCAACTTTAGATTCATAGACGATTTTGACTTAATAGACGACGCATTTTGTCGGCAAAACCGCGACGCGCGGCGATTAGCGTTCACCTATTATACCCTATTTTTTCAAACCTGTAAAAAAGTTACCCAGTATTTAAGATATACGTTTATATACATTTTATATAAGGGCTTTTTCTTAAGAGAGGTTAAGGCTGCTAAAATGCGTAAGAAGAAGCATATACACTACCTAGAATTCCTATGAACTACCGCTGGAATACCTTATGATAATATAAGCAAGATAATACACTTTACACAAGAACTTCATAAAGTTAACATAATCTTACTACACACGAACTTTAACCTTATCTCTTTTGTTTCAGAGTCTAGTCTTCCGTGTCATGAGTCATCCGAAGGTGCCGGATTTTCAGCAATGTGTGTCCTTTGATGCATTCGCTAACCAACATCAGGAATTAGCGTATAACGTGTTCTGTCTCGGAGCTGTATATTTTCTACCTCTGACAATAATATCAGTGTGCTACGCTTGCATTTTTTATGAAATATCGAAGAATTCTAAAGAAAACTCAGGTGAGTTGATTTTCACACCTTTTCTCTGATAGTACGCTCAGAAACATAACTAGAAAAAACCGGTCAAATGCGTGTCTGACTATGCACAATGGAGGGTTCCGTAGTTGAAAAGAAATAACAAAAACAAACTTAACATTGTAGTTGAAAACATGTTCTCCCATACCTTGATATACGTTACAGTCAATTCTCCCTCTGCACGTTTAAGTTTGTAAACCCAAAAAAAGTTTTTTTTGTGATAACATTACAAATTAACGATTTTCGGACTTTTTCCTTTACCTGTGCTGTGAGACCTTGCTTCTTGCCAAATTTCATGAAACTAGGTCAACGGGAAGTTCCCTATAGTACACTTATAATCTAGTTTCCTTCAATAAGTTGGATAAGGATCGTCCTTATCTATTAAATAAATATATAAATAAATATAAATATATTATATGAAATAAATCAAAATCCTACAAAGGAAAACAAAATGAAATATAAAACAGTCAATCTGCCTAGCCTTTTTCCAACTATGTTGGGGTCGGCTTCCAGTCTAACCGGATGCAGCTGAATACCAGTATTTTACATGGAGCGACTGCCTATCTGACCTCCACAACCCAGTTTACTGGGTAATACGATACCCCTTGTCAGATACTGGTTGTCAGACTTTCGGGCTTCTGACGACCCGTAACGGCTGTCAAAGATCCTCGAATGACAGTCGGGACCAACGGCTTAACGTGCTTTCCGAGGCACTCTCTCCGGGAATCTCGGTATGAAAAGATGGTCCCCCATCCACAGACCAACCCCGGCAAGCGTAGCTTAACCTGATGGATCGACCCGTGCGGCTGTTATTACTTAGCTACGAGCCCCCTATGAAATATAAAAGTATAGTAAGGGTAAAAAATAATACAAATGAATAATAACTAAACAATGAATAACCATGAAAGACAACAGACAAAATTAAGAAAATATTAGGTCTTTACCTTTGAAATTGCCGATTTACATAGAAAAAAAAAATTAAAAGAAATATTGTCGATGCACTTTTGCTGATGCCTCTGCTATAGATATCCTGGGAACGGGAAACGATAAATTCTTTAAAGACGTTTTCACCGCCTCGTTGAATTTCAAATTCCCCGGATCTCATTGTTGAGATCAAAATTTCCAGAATGGAAACGACGAAACCAAAAACGCTCCGTGCGTTCACTTGCGGTACCTAGTCTACACACATAGTTAATATTGCGTACTGTCTGTGTTGCGTTGGTGCCACGACGGAACTCGTATTCGAAAATAGCACGCAATTTCGATTTTTCCATGGTTACAGAAACATCGATATCAAAGAAAAATCGAACGGCGGGAAAACAAATGAACAACTGATTTTTGTTTTAAATTTCATGCTAGTATATTATAAAATTAATTTGAATTTGGAATTTTAAATAGAATGAAAGATATTCTTCTTCACACTAGCCGGTATCAAAAATAAGTAATTTCATAGATCATATCATAGATCAATTATAAACGCGCGGTAAGATTTAAACCGTAGATTCTAACGTTTAAATCTTTGCACGAAACGGCCGACGTATTGGTAAGTCCGAACTTCGCACAGAAGGCTGCGCAGTAACATTTTTAAGGAACCAATTAATGGTTCCTTCAAAATGTTACTATGTTGTATGGAGTCGTGTGCGAATGAGAGAACATGCGTGAAAGTCGCAGCCAAGATACCTCAGCCGTAGTGTAACTTGGGTATATACATTTTCAATACCAACTCATGGTCAAACTAGTCTTATAATAGAGTTATTAGTAAGATTAAAAACGTTTTATAATATGGTGTATTTCAGCCACTGACGTAAGAACATGCTTATGGTTACTCATTTTAATAAAAGGGGTAAAATATTATATTAATATGAGAAGTATTACAACGCCCACAGGGGTTGTTACGGTTTTATTTATACCCGAGACCATATTGAAATTTGATATGACACAGGATTAATCCTACCATTATTGATATGATTATAAATAACGTAAGTAAAGTATGATAGCGTATGTTATTCATGAGTTCTATTTATATTTTATGTTAATAATCTGTGGTCGAATTCGTTCGCTTGAGTTTTTAAATGAAAACTTTTCGCGTCACAAAATTGCGTTTTGACAGATTAGGTAACCATGGCGACGCATCGCATTATGTAGCAATTTAGCAGTTCTAATTACGTTTGTTTTGAGTCGTAAGATTTAATTATTTTTGGTTAAAAGTATGATAATTTCTTATGACCTAACGTTTCAAATTTCAAATTTCAAATTTAAATTCATTTATTTCGTGAACACAGGGTACATACAGAAGATGTTATAATAAATAAGATCCGACCTGTGTCCCGCCAAAAGGCATACAAAATATCTAATTCCATAGGAGGTACAACCACAATAATTATAAATTATGTCAAATATAGATAAAATTATTGATAAATTGTCAAATAAAATAAAGTAAAATAAAGTAAAAAGAGCCAAAATTACAAAATAAAAATAATGTCAAGAATTTCATTAATACACAATAATCAAAATTAACACAATCATTTAGTTTCTTACATAACATAAAAACAGATTCGATTTAGTTAAATGGGAATTAAAATTAAAATTTGTCATTTAAATATTCTTCAACAGAATAATACACCTTGTTATTTAGCAATTCGAACAGATTTCTTTTAAATTCATTAATGTTAACACTTGAGATAACTTGTCCTGGTAGCTTATTATATAGTTTTTGAGCCATTGCATAAAAGCTTTTGCTGTGAAATTTTGTTTTTGTTGCTAACACCTGCAACTTCTTTGAGCGCCGTTTACTTTCTACAAATCTATATAAATTCATGTTGCGTTTTATAAAAATACAGGCTTCATAAATATATAGTGACGGTAAAGTTAATATTTTTAGGTTATGAAAATGTGGCTTGCATGATTCTGTTTGTTTTATTTTACAAATAGCTCGGATACATTTTTTCTGTGCTATAAGGACTTCTTGAATCTTAGGGGCATTACCCCAGAATATGAGGCCGTACCTCAGAGCCGAGGCGACATAACCATGATAGGCTGCTAGTAGGGCGGTCTTATTCGCAATTTTACCCAGCATATAGAGAGCATATGAAAATCTACTAAGCTTTCCACAAACAGTTTCAATTTGAGTCCTCCATGTCATGTCATTGTCAATATGTAGTCCAAGAAATTTTGTAACACTAGCTTCAAGTATTTCATTCCCTTTATAGTTTATTTGAAACTGTGATTGTTCTTTGTGTCTAATTTTAAAATTCATAACTTTAGTTTTGGCTAGATTTATTTTAAGATTATTAGCATTTAACCAGTCGATAATAGGAATAAGGCTATTGTTTACATGCTCTTCTATTTCTTTTATAGTGCCAGAATCATAAATAACTGTGCTGTCGTCGGCAAATAGTGACATTTGATGTTCGACTACTTGGGGAAAGTCATTAATATAGCAAATAAAAAGTAATGGTCCCAACACAGAACCCTGTGGCACACCACATGACAGTATTCTAGAGCTAGAGGAATAAACTACCTCAGTTTTGGTTTTTATATTTATTTTATTAATTTGTGTAATTTGACTTCTATTCTCCAAATAAGATTTTATCAGATTAAGCACGTTACCTCTGATACCATATCTTTCGAGCTTAGTTAATAGCATTTTATGGTCTACAAGGTCAAATGCCCTGGTCATGTCCATAAACATTGCCATCACTGGTTTTCTGTTATCCATGTTATGATATATTTTTTCTAAAAAGTTATAAATAGCCATATTAATAGTTCTATTTTTTCTAAAGCCCATTTGTTCCTTGCATAATATATTATTGTTTTCTAAATAACTGTTAATGCTGCTATACAAAACTTTCTCAAAAATTTTTGAAAAAATTGGTATCAGTGCAACCGGCCTGTAATTGGTAACTTTTGTTTTATCGTCTTTTTTGTGTAATGGCTTTATTATTGAGATCTTTAACTTATCGGGAAAAATGCCTTTCTGAATACTTTTATTTATAATGTCACTTAATATGGGCGCTATAATAAGAGCAACTGATTTGACTACTCCGGTGTTAATATCATCATAACCTGTACTGTTGGTGTTTTTAAGAGTATTTATTATTGTAATTATGTCTTTTGGTACAGTTGGTGACATAAACATGGATTTATGCGATCCTGGAGTGTTAAAAACATTTGATTTTGAATAGTTAGCATTCGGTTGAGCTGAGGATACGAAATAGTCATTAAATTGTTGAGCTATCTCTTTGGGTTTTGTTATGCATTTGCCATTTACATTAATCGCATTTATATTAGTTTTAGGAATGTTAGGTTTTATAGATTTAATAATTTTCCAAGTTGCCTTCGACTTGTTGGTGCTTGTTCCAATAAAATAAGTATTCTGTGCTTTCTGTGTTAGTTTGATAACGTTTTGATATCTTCTCGAGAAAGTTTTGAATGCCATTTTTGATTCACTGTCTCGAGTCAATCTATATTTCCATAATAAAGATCGCCTAGTTCTACTACAACGCTTAACTCCGCGTGTGATCCACTTTGGTTTAGTAATTGTAGAAATTTTGCGTCTGACAATTGGGAAACAGAGATCATATATTAATTTGAACAGTTCAAAAAATGAATTAAAACATTTGTTTACGTCATCAGATTCATAAACCTCGGAGAAACTGAGACTGGCGATATATTTCTTGAAAAGGTTAATATTTTCCTTGCTGTAATCTCGTTTATATATATAATAATATGGTAATATACACTTTTGTTGTACCGGGAACTTCATAAGTTGGGCTGTATGGTCAGACACACCCAGCTCCAGAATCTCACTTTTGCAGCCTCTTATGTTGTGGAGAAAATTATCTAGACATGTACCACTACTAGGACGCGTAGGTTCATTTATTTCTAGTTTCAGATTAAATTCCTTCAAAATTTGCTTAAACAGTGTAGTGTTTTTGGTATTCTGTAGAACATCAATATTAAAGTCGCCGCAGATTATTATTTTTTGGTTACTTTTATAGCAAAACTGCTGCAATATGTTCGCTAAATTATCAAAGAAAAGATGTACCTTAGTTGGATTGGGCACTCGGTAAATACACAAAATTATAACGTTATCGTCAGTTAATTCCACTGCACAGCATTCAAACACATTGGGAATATTGAACTTTTTTACAGTATCTATTTCTTTGAAATTAATGTGATTATTAATTAATATGCAAGCGCCACCACTTCGCTTAAGTCTAGTGAAGCTTGCAGCCAAAACAAAATTTGGTATATTCAGAAAATCAAGGTCACCTTGCTTCATATTGTGTTCTGTAAAGCATAAAACACTAACACGTATCCCATTCCTTGAGAGCGTTTATTGTGGTATAAATTTTACGTTATAATATTAATGTAGTAAGGAGAAATTTACAGTTAGTTCTGAGCGTTTTTACTAGTTTTATGGTTTTCAATGGGATTTTTCTTTATAAACACCTATTCCATACATATTTCAAAATTCTGAGGTTGCTTTAAACTACTCCACTATTAATATAGGGTGACTGGTAATTAGTGACCGATACTTAAAGATGTGATTGTAATTATGATAACAAACAACTTTTAATATGGGACCAAACCCAAAATCGCGAATAAAAATCAGCTGTGCCCTACATTTTAACGAGTTATGCGAACATAAATGTAGGGAACAGCTGATTTTTTTTTCGCGATTTCAGGTTTAGTCCATAATAAAAGTTGTTCATAATGATGAGTACAATGATCCCTTAAAGGTTGATACTGTTTACACTTACACCCTGTATGTATAATCACGTTCTCGAAAACAGCTCTAACAATTTAGATAATGATAGTTGCAATATAGGGGTTTACGGAGTTGTAATATAGGCTTTTCTCTATTTTCACCTGAGCAGAGCTGGTCAATCTGGCATCGATACTAATTTAGTAACCCTTTTCAGAAAAATGCCATCAGTCCGACCACAGTAGAGTGATGCTGAGGAGATCAGATCAGCGACCGCTGGCCAGAGCCAGGAGAAGAACGCTCAGGATGACTGTTACCATAGTAACAGTGTTCGCTTGTTGCTGGCTGCCATATGCTACGATGACTTTATGGTAAGTAATAATTACATGGTTGATATTCTTTTTTTTATTCTGATGCTTTTGCTCTTGACTCTAGTCTAGGTCAGAGGTGACAGAGACAAAGTCGACGATGGAGTGAGTTTACCTAGAATAAGCCTGTTCACTCTCACTTTGAAGAGATTTAATCCAGTTGGACATGAACGAAATATTATTTTCAAATATCCAAGTTGAGTGGCACGATAGAGCTTGTCTACTTTGAAAGAAAGGACATTTGTATAGGCCGTAGAAAGTACTCAAACTACCAGACTATATTAGTACCGAGTTATGCGTTAATCCGAGAGTGCGTTAAATTTTTTCCTTACTAACTTTGATACCCCCTAAATCCTCTGTGAGGGGTTGTTTTAGAAAACTTAAAGTGTCAATTTGTATTATTTACTGAAGCAAATCAAGTTTCAAGTTTATTAACCAAATAAATAAGATTTTTCATACGAACAATATCCCCCTTTTTGTCCCCTTTAACCCCTTTTTAGCACTCCTACATTGTAAAAGGAAGCCATGTTCAAACATTCACGTTCCTAGCCTCAGTAGTATCAGCTTTGCATCTATGGTCCCTTGGAGCTTTAAAAAAATCAAGCTAACAAACAACGCAATAAAAAATACGGCCAGTTATGCGACATTATTTTGATTTCCGCAAATAAATCAAAACCTATAGGGTAAGTACCCTATAGGTTTTGATTTATTTGCGGAAATTTTGCGGAAATTTCTTCATTATAAGTCTAGGAAGTCCTAGACTTATAATGAAGAAATTTGGCATGAAGCAAAGTCTCACAGCACAACTAAAGGAACTAGTCCGAAAACGTTAATTTCGAGTATAAACACATAAAAAAATGCGATTCCAATCTTACATAATTGCAGTTGGAGAATTGACCGTGAATACGTCACGGTCAAGGCTCCAACTGCAATAGGGATGATGACTAAAAAATGTTTTTTGTCCGTCATGTAGATTATTAAAATATATTGGACACGTATTTTTTCTTTTTCTATTTAATCAAAAGATTACGGCGATACATTGAGTTAAAATGTGGCATGACGTCACGTCTTTGTAGATTTTATACGTAGAAGTGACGTAGCAAGCCCCCACTCCCGAACTTTAATGCGAGTTATCTAAGTCATTTTTTATTAATATATATGATAAAGTAAAAAATACGTGCCTAATATTTTTTTTATTATCTGACTGACGGACTAAATAGAATTTCTTTTTTTTTACCCAGGCATCATCCCTATTATCGATGTAAGGGAGAACAAGTTTTTCAACTACAATGTTTGCTTATTATTCATAATTTTTTTTTTCAATGCAGGGTATTTTAGAAATTTTGAAAAATGAAGTGCCTTGTCAGGTGATTCTTAAAAACTCTCGTCTTAAGCACTATTAAGTTATTTTTATTTACGATTTTTTAAAAATTTAGCTCCGTAAAGTTTGAATCGTACTAATCTGCACTTGCAGTTAACTTCCGAGCCGTCATAAAGTTTGAATCGAATTATACCGTCCGTGACACGGGCGAAGTCGGAAGTGTGTGTGTGTGTGTGTGATATGTGCTGACGCTACTCGTCTTCACCCACACATTCACAGCGTGTTTGTACACTTGGCTACCTAAACTTAAAGCACACATCACGTGAGATAAAAATACTGTACTTCTTCGTCATGAGGGGCAGAAGTACTTAAGTACTTAAGGAAACATATGTTATGAAACACTGCGTTTATACCTTTGTTGCTCTTCTAAAAACTGGTAATGTGTTCTGATGTAGCGTTTGCCGTATTGCGGTATACGAAAGCAAAATTGTAGGGTTCCTGTTCGCCTTCACTGCTCTTTACGGCTCTCTGGGCGTTCAATTAATTATGCAATCCTATACGTATAATCTTGTTTCTTATAGAGATGATTCTCACATAGATTTTGTTAGTGTTTAAGTAAGTAAATCGGATTTGAATAATCTGTCTTATAAAATTAGCATCACTGACAATGTAGACTATGGGTATCTAGATTTAAAGACAGGGTGTTATGTCAAATAAGGGACAGTTCCTGGGCGACCAAACTCTGCTGTGATGAAAATAGAGAAAACAAATTTTCTCAGAATACCTAGTTACATTGATTTTTTGCCCCCGTAACCCCTATATTGCGACTTTTATCGAAATCGTTAGAGCCATTTTCGAGAACGTGATTACAAACAATACAAAAATTGCTCATTTAATTGAAGGTGTTGTCGGTCCCATTGTAAAAGTTGTTCACTTTCATGAGAACTACACTCCCTAAAAATATGCCTCTCGTTTAACCTAACAAATTCTACAAGCTACTTTTTATCCGGGTACCGCTTGTAGTTTTCTCAGGACGCGAGTGAAATCGCAAGCAACAGCTAGTCTACACTACTATTATATATAATAAAGAAGTAAAATTTAAAACTTTGGAACTTCTGATCCGATTCCGAAAATTCTTTCACTATGGGGAAGCCCAGGTATTGCCCAGTGCCATAGGACTTATTTATGATAAAACAAGAAATTTCGCCCCCTACTACGTTCGCATGAAATTTCTTGTTACTTATAAACGTAAATAAAAGAAAAGTTCACTCATTGAATGTAGCTATTGTTTATTTAAGAATAGTTGGTAACAGCCAAAGTAAATAAATTTCCAGGAATCATCTGAATCCCCTTTTAAGTTTACTCGCTTCAAGTATTACCTATTGAATTAGTGCTGTCTTAAACGATATTATTTTAGATTCCACCTTTATTCCCACGTTCCTTTGATAACAAAGCTCTATATTAGCTTTGGTAACATTTATAAAGTAAAGTAAAAGTAAGTAGGTATTGTTAACATTCTTTGTGGTATTTAAAGCACCAACGTCCTTTGATTGGAGCGGAGAGAAACGGGGACCATTCCGGACCACGAGACCAAAAAAACGTATTATGTATAAGTATTTTTAAGTGGATATTAATGACGTTGAAACTTACAGGTACTTCTGTATTATGACTACCGGCGGCGAAGTACTTTGTTGCGTGCCCCACTGGGGGAGAATTGCTATACATACATGGTTCTAATTTGTAAGGGATCAAGAAGCGCCTGCGGACCGTAAAAATAAGATTGCCAAGGGTGCGATGTCAGCAGCCGCCCCACGTTTCGGCCCGTATAACGTACATTAGAAGGGCCATGGTAAGGTTGGAGGGAATTGTCCAACCAACCCGAGGCACACAAAACATGTGCATGTTTCGCGATGGCTGGACTTAGCTCACCTCATCTTCATCTGCCATATGCACCCTTTATAAAGTTGACCTCGTATTTGCTTGATCACCATCATCTGGCTAACCTTTTCTCAACTACGTTGGGGTCGGCTTCTAGTCTAACCAGATGCAGCTGAAGTATTTTTCATGAAGCGACTGCCTATCTGACCTCCACAACTCAGTTACTGGGTAATACGATTGCCATGATGGTTGTCACGGTTTCGGGCTTCTGACGACCCGTAACGATTGTCAAAGTTCTACGAATGACAACCGGGACCAACGGCTTAACATACTTTCTGAGTCACGGAGGGGTCGCGACCCCTCCGTGGCTCGGAAAGCACGTTAGCAGGTGACCATCCATTTCATATGGAGATATGTAATGGATGTCACCTATCCACGGACTGACTGCAGCAAGCGTAGCTTAACCTTCGTGCAACCCAAGCGGCTGTTATTATTTAGCCATGAGCCCCTCACGGTCTACCTAACAAAAGCAATAGAGATAAATAAATTCTCTTAATTCTCATCATATTTTGTACTTAGACATCTCGTCACGTCAGGTACAATAAACATTATACGCAGAAATGTAGCAAGCGGCGAAAATATCTTTCTTCATAATTCAGGCGACAAAAATACCTTAACTAATATTCCATTCATGTCTGCGTGATACAAAAAACCTCTTACCGAATGAAATTCCGTTATTAACGAATTTCGGGCAAATTCACTTCTGAATAATTTTCTTTGTAATCTGACTGTGAAGGATGAAAGCTGATTAGAAGTCTAGGTTCACAAGCATAGGAACCTGTTACATGATTAAGAAAGAGTAAAGGAATTGATGCTTATCGTTGTTCAAGCAAAGCTGACAGTGAATTGCGTAAAACGTTGCTTATCTCATCTTACTAATATTGCTGAAGATATAAAAAATGTCGTTTATAAATTAATTGGATTGGATTGAGGTGGCCCTGGAAAAAGATTTCCTTTTCTTATGGTTTTGACGAGATCGTCTGTCCATCTCACGGATTTGCTGGTTATCTTAGCTTATTTTACTGGCTTGTTGGTCTAGAAGTCGCAAATGCTACTGCAGTAGCGCTTGCCAACCAAGGTTTGAACCCAATGAAACGTTTCGGCTACTATGGTAACCCACCGACTTTGACTTCGTGGTGGGGCTTGCGTGCTTCAAACTTTAGGTCTGTGCCGGTAGAGTTTGCCGGAACGGGTCTAGAATGAGGAGCCAGACCAAGAGAGATTCAGAAACCCGCAGGACAGCATGTGGCGAGCTGTTGGGCAGTAGCGACCCCATGGACCCTATCTTCCAGGAGAAATCTTGTCCTCATCTCTGGCTTGCCTTTATTGGCCGGCTGGAGTGAACACTGACGAGGAACAGAGCTCCCACCTCTTTCTTGCCTTTATTGGCCGGCTTGAGTGGAGATTCGCAAGAGCAAACGTGCTCGGAGGAAGGAAGTATTCCAGTAACGTGCTGGTAGGGATCTTGACCGTAGTCCTCGTGCACGTGTGGGAGTGGCACGAGGAGGCGAAACGCCGGGGCGTAACTCCGCTGCCGCGAGAAATCACGGTACAGCGGACAGAGCTCCGGCGGGATCTCATGGCGACATGGAGAGTGCGACTGTCGCAGCCCAGCGCTGGGCACGCCACAATTGCGGCGATAAGTCCCCTCTTTGAGGAGTGGTTAGAGAGGCGCCACGGCGTCCTCACCTTCCGCCTGACGCAGGTCCTCACCGGACACGGTTGTTTCGGGAGGTTCCTGTTTCGCATAAGGCGGGAGGAAACGCCCGGGTGTCACCATTGTGTGGATCGCCCAGAGGACACGGTGGAGCATACAGTGGAGGTCTGCCCGGCTTGGGCAGAGCACCGCCGTGTTCTCACGGAGGCGATCGGCGGCGGCGATCTCTCGCGTCCGAGCTTGGTCCAGGCCATGGTGCGGAGCGAGAGTGCATGGGAGGCCGTCACCTCCTTCTGCGAAGCGGTAATGCTCGCAAAGGAGGAGGCGGAACGCGTGAGGGAGAGGCAACCTCACGCCCTCAGTCGCCGCAGGAGACGCCCTGGGCGGCGGGAATCGATAGCCGATTCCCGGCCACCGTAGGCGCGGGCTTGCGGACGGTGAGTAGTGGGTAGCTCGCCGTCCGGTGAGGACCAGGCCCGGGTCGACGGCGCGTTGTGTTCCACGCGCGCCTCAAAGAGATGTCAGCAAGAGATGGGGTCCAATAGGGCCGATGCCGCTGGGGTCGCGGGTTGTTTGAAAAAGATACCGTGGCCCTGGCATAGGCAACTGAAGGAACACGGGTGGGTTTTAGTCAGTAAAAGTCTGACACGCCCTTCCGCTCCACCCAGAGCGGGAGAAGTTATTTGATGATTTCCCATCCACAAAAAAAAAAAAAAAAAAGGGATCTTGACCGTACTTCCGGGATTGTCCTGATAGCCGTGGAATACTCCTCCACTCCTCAAGCACCTCAGGAAGTGTTGCCCCCTTGTCGCTACGTCACTACGTGCTAGTGGCCGTTTCCGGGGGCCTATTATTGAGTGTGCAAGTCACCCCCTGCCATTTTATCCGTGTATAATATATAACATTGGTCCGGCAGGGGACATAGTTCTTTTATAGTTCAAGTTACCCAATCCACTTTAGCCACCAAAACCCGTAGTCCAATATGTTTTGTTTCCACGTACAACAATAGTCCTGTACCAACCGGGGGTTGTCCTTGGGTGCACTTGCATAGTGCATACAGGGATAATCGTCGGTTGGTGCCTCCTCATCATTTAAAATTATCTAAGGGGCCTCTGCGAGTTGGCTTCGGCTCCTCGTACGCCTTCCAAAGGTCCGGGACCCCAGGGTCCCGAGAAATATAAAAAAATCAAATAACCTGGGACATTATTCACACACGTTCATCTGATCCCAAACTAAGCAGAGCTTGTACTATGGAAACCAGATAACTAATATACTACATACACTACTTTTTTTTTTGTAAATACATACGTATATAGATAATTAGATAATTACACCCTCAGGACAAACAGACATGTTCTGTTCTTGTTCTTAAAACGTGAAGGCTCGATTCCCAGGTCGGAAAAAGTGTTATTAGATTTTTTCATTAGGAATTTCTCAGAAGCACCCTGGATTTGTACCTGGTTGATGGCAATAGGGAGATAAAATGGAACTTAATAAAAACTTTTTACCAAAAACTAAAACCAACTTCCAAAACAAAACACTACAAAGTGAAAAATAACTTTAATTTCGGTAGTCGGTGTTTTTGGCTTTGTATTTTCGTATTATGCCACCGACTTCCGAAATTAAAGTTATGTTTCACTTTGTAGTGTTTTGTTTTGGAAGTCGGTTTTATTTTTTCGTAAAAAGTTTTATTTTTCACTTTTTAGTTGTGGTACCTACCCCACACAAATTCGAATACCACTACCTGCTATGTAAATAACACTGATAGGAAGTCATTAAAGATCAGTCAGGTAAAGTAAGTGGGCAAAATACGCATTATTGAAGCTAACTCAAAAACTACCCCAGGAGAGTTAATAAAATTTATATTAAATTTATACTGCCAAGGTGGTCCCACCTTGGCAGTATACCTTTTCAAACAAAATTAATAAAGAATTTTCTAAATCGGTTCATCCGTCTTTGAGTAATCGCGTAACAAACATACAGAAAAAAAAATTACAGACGAATTGAGAACCTCCTCCTTTTTGAAGTCGGTTGAAAATAACTATATAACCCATCGGGGATTACATACGTGATGTTTTGTTTGTTTTGTTAATTTAAGTAATAAATAATTTTAATTTATTAAGCTTAATTAATTAATTATCTTAATTTACTTAAGGTATCCAACTTGCAAGAGAGTTAAACGTCTTTTGAAACGATTTTTGAAGGTCACCTAAAGCTGGCTCTGGAGACCTTTTTATATTTGGTGCTCCGAGCTAAAGTGCGTAACTTACTCTAGTTCGCCTGTTAGACGACCTTTATACACTCGAATGGAATCTTCAAGGAATAAATTCCAATTTCCTAATACTCAATGTTCGGATATTTTACTTGGACCCCACGTTCCTAATTCAACCAAAGTGGAGTTGTTAGAATGAATAGAAGTTATTAGAATGATGTTTTATTCATAGGATAGAGCAGAAATCTTTTCTATGTTATGAAACTAGTCATAAAGTTTGTCGAAATAAAGTAAAAAAAACAGGTATTGAACCTGATATTTAAACACGAAAATAATATTTCTTAAACCCAACTTTTCCCAACTATGTTGGGGTCGGCTTCTAGTCTAACCGGATGCAACTGAATACTAGTATTTTATATGGAGCGACTGCCTATCTGACCTCCACAACCCAGTTACTGGGTAATACGATACCCTTTGATAACTAGTTGAAGAAGACTAGTTGTCAGAATTTCGGGCTTCTGAACACCCGTAACGACTGTCAAAAATCCACGAATGACAGCCGGGACCAACGACTTAACGTACTTTCCGAGGTACATCTTTACATACCAGGACGTCTCCGATGTCTTGGTATGTAAAGATGATCCATGGACCAAACGTGGCAAGCCAGAACAAGCAAGAACCCAGCTTGAATCTTCAAAATATTTGTTGACTTACCAAAAGATAAAAATTTGTATCAAAAAATTAATCTCGCGATTATTTTAAGACTGCATTTGAATACCTAAATGTTTTTCCATTCTAAAAGTTTGTCGGCCTTTTGTTGGGTTCTGCATTGGTAAGGCACCAATCAAAAGGAAATTGTAGGTTAAATATTATTTTTTTATATCGGGTTGGCTAATAAGTAATGAGCGTTTTAGTTTATAATTTCTAGAATTTTCGGAAAGGTTCGAGAACGTTCTGTAGCAGAGGGTATATAAAGAGTGAGTCACGCTCATGCGCGTTATTGATAGTTTGGCTGTTAGTGCGTTAAAGTTCACAAAGAAATGAGTGATATTAAAACCCACATACGACATTGTTTACTATATGAGTTTCAATCTGTGCATTCTGCTGCAGAAGCTACACGTAATATATGTCAAAGGATAGCTCACGATGCAGTCTCCGAAGCAACAGCAAAGCGCTGGTTCCAACGTTTCCGCAATAACGATTTTTCCTTAACCGATCAACCAAGGTATGGGCGACCCGTGGAAATAGATATCAATAAATCAAAACTATTAATCGAAGAAGATCTACGAAGAACTACACGCGATTTGGCTGTTCAGCTCGAGTGCTCTCATGGCATCATAGAAAATCATTTTCATGGTTTGGGAAAGACTTACAAATATAGTGTTTGGGTACCACATCAATTAAGTAAAGATCAGCTGACCTACCGAGCTGAGATTTGTGTACAACTTTTATCTTTCCGCCGCACATTTAATTGATTAGATCATCTTGTCACTGGAGATGAAAAGTGGGTTCTCTATGTTAATCACACACGCAAGCGCCAGTGGGTGGGATGTAAAGAATAGGGAAAACCAACGTCAAAAGGTGATCTTCATTCTCGCAAGGTAATGCTTTCTGTCTGATGGTATATACATGGAGTAATAAGCTGGGAATTCCTTCCTACTAATACTACGATTACAGCAACAGTATATTGTGATCAACTCGAAAACCTGAAGCTTGACATCCATCGCAAACGTCCACAACACGACAAAATATTTTTCTTGCACGACAATGCCCGGGCGCATATTGCTAAGAGTACCAGGCTAAAACTATTGAAGCCCTCTTGACCGTCGGGCCTCTGTATGCGCAAGTACCACAAGTACCACAATAATACCCCACCCTCTATATTCGCCGGACTTAGCAACTGATTTCAGCTTGTTCCGATCACTTAGTATTAATTTACGGGAAAAAAGCTTTGAAGATGAACCACACTTGAAACAATACATAGATGACTTCTTCAATTCAAAACTAACGAAGTTCTATTTGGACGCCATTCACTCTTTGCCAGATCGATGGCGAATGGTAGTAGAAAACGACGGTGAATATATTATTAATGATTAACAATTATTCATTTAATAAATAAATACAAATAAAATAGTTGTATGTCGCTCATTACTTATTATCCAACCCAATATTTAATACTTTCTTTGCTTGTCTAGTTTTTTCCATTTTTACATTTTTCTTCAGTTGCAAAACTATTTTGCTATTTCTCGATTTCCAAAATGGTCATCATCACGATTTCAGCCCGGAATGACCCACTGCTGGGTATCCCTATTCTACCTCTTTCTTCTGTCATACTTCTCAGTTCCGTGCGCCCCCCTTCTTGGTGTTCCCTGTAACCTTGACTCATCAACTAAACTTGGTTTTGGATGGCCCTGGTTTCTTTAGCCTAACCCTAAATCATTTAGTCCAAGATGCTAAAGACAAGCAATGTTTTACTGCACCGCTTATTTTTTTTTTTTTTTTGCTACGGTTTGGCAAGTATAGCTTTTATAGCTATAACCCAAGGAGAATGTGTCTTAGGACCCATAAATATATCCATCAGAGGATTCTCTTTCATGCAATCTATACATCCATACTATCAATACTACACTAATAATACATATGCGAAAGTAGCTTCAGTCTGTCTGTCTGTTACCATTTCACGCCTTAATGGCTGCACGGATTTTAATGAAATTCGGCACACAGGTAGACCATGCCTTGTGTTAGGACATGATAGGATACTTTTTATCACGGTAGTACGTTCCCGTGGGTTAATTTTCGACCTCTGCGCGGTCGAAGCCGCGGGTATAAGATAATAACTAACAATTTTATGAAACAATTCAAGTTAAATATACTCTTCAATATTCTACAAGACTAGTAGTAAGATAAAATCACCACAATGCCATAAAAATAAATCATAAAATGTGTATGGCAATCTGGAACATCTTTGTTTATAACCTTATTATTTTGTTAGAAAATGCGACATCACGATTTTACTGTTATGTTATTATAGTATGAACGGGGCTCAGGATCTTGGACATAGTTTGAACAAACGCTTTTGGGGAAAGATGGTGGCTGCCGATTTGAGATGTTTTAAAATAATATGTAGGTCTTATTTTATTTGTTTACTAGCTGTTCGTGCCCGGCGTCCCCCGGGTGAATTTCATGTCTCTATCTCTAGTGGTTTAGGCTGTGTGTTGTCTGTTTTCATATAAAAGTCCCATCCTAATTTCCGACATTTCCGGTGAACTTTTCAAAAAAATCTGTCACACAAAATATTTGTATGACAGAGTTTTTGAGTCCTGACAATTACAAACATAACAAAAAAGAATTAGCAAAATATGTGTAACCGTTCTGAAGTGATGCGCGTACATAGAATACATTCGGCAATCGATTTTTATTTATATAAATAGATAGATTTGTTCAAGTAAGTACACAAAACACATAAGAGGCCTATCACGAAATTGATTTTTGACAGATTAGGTATATTGAAGCACGGCGACGCATCAATTATAAATTGCTACATCGCAATTTGTGATGACGCTTATTATGAGTCTTATATTTGATTTTATTTTTTGATTATAGTTCAACATTTTTATTTCTTATGAACTAACGGTTCTGGTTTAAAGTTTACGTAATTATAGTTAATTCTGAGCTTTTTTAGTAGTTATATGGTTTTAAATGGGATTTTGTAATATAAATATTCCATACATATTTCAGAATTCTGTGGCTGCTATGGACTAAACTACTGTTTAAGTATTTTTCATTTCATTTTCTTATGTAAGTGGTTCGATCCACGAGCTCAAATAAATGCAGTCGCGCATTTTATGTAAAACTTGCTTCGGAATTTTGGATTTTTATAAATAGCTAAGAAAAAATTGCGAAAAGCGAGGCCGCTATAAACTATAGCAATAACTATTATCCACCATGCCATACATCAAAGTGGTCGAAGTCTTTTAGTTTCTCAGAATAAGACGCCAAAGTTGGCTATTAAACGAAAAAACCACTGTCGAAAGGTAATAGGGCCCTTAATAAAGAAAAATATGTAAAGATAGAAGAGAACAAAGGCACTGCTTTTTACATTACAAATTTCTTAAAACAGACCTGCGTCAAATTTGTAACTATGCCCAAGCCTCTAAAAGCTTTTAACAAATGAGAAGGTTTAACGTGTGTAGATGGCCGCTTTTCTGTTTGTAGAATTTGTTTGAAAGGAGATGGAAAACGGTGGGCCCAAATGTATTATGTTGAGATATGGTCTAAAAAATTAGTCATATTTTTTTATCTTAGTCTATAAAAACTCTTTCTGGAAGTGGAAAAATATGAGAAAGATAGTTTTCCTGAGATTATCGAGTAATCGATTACAAAATTATAAATAGATAACGAAAACCACTAAGAATCACTAGGTAATTACCTCAAAGTAATTAAATGCACTGTATTAGATACTTATACACAATAAAGTGCATTTAATTACAGTCATATTAATAAATAAAATATCAATTAATTACTGAAAAACCAATATAACTATTTATTAACGATTTCATATCGATTAAAACCAATCTTATATTATTTCACTGGCATTACAGCTGACTGACATCGTGATACTAGACAGTTGCCGACTGCTTTTGCTTGCTCACTTGTTTCGTATTTTCCGATGCGTTTTTTCGATAAATTTTCATTTTCAACGACCACTGCTTTATTTTTTCGGACCCCTGCCTACCTTGTACGACCCTTCCTTTTACACTGGACATCAAAGATCGCTCACACGTTTCCTTGGAATTGTTATTTTGGATTTTACCGCCGCCTTGTGGATTGGATTTTGTTGAGACTATGGATCGCTGTGTGAATTGTTGGATAGCAACTAGTCTCTGCATTACACTTGGCCGACGACCCTTAGACGTTGAAACAATTCTGTTAGTGATTAGGCAATGGCTTGCATCTCAGTCTGTATGTAAATATATAACATCATCTAACCTGCTACTTGTATCCCGACTTTTCAAACATTCTTCACTAAATACAAATAAACATTAGTGTTTAAAGAACATCTTTTTCACTTAATTTGTTAGTTATAGATTGTAACACCTTACTTTTAATATACCTCTAATAACTAAACGCTCAGATTTTAGTGAGGGACTGATAAGTTGGAGGCACCACCACCAACACACCATTTTCATCTCGTTACATTCTGGCCCAGGATTGTATGTAATCGTTTCTGTCTCCTTTGTAAGTACAGCCTAACAAAAGTGGTCTAGAAATCTTAGATTGAAATTCTTTTAGACGTCATAAAAGCAGTAAGGATATTTTCACTGGAAAAATGATGTTAAAATTAAGGTTACTGGCCTTATCATTTATGTAGCACGTGACGTAATGTATTTCTAGTATAAATGACGTGACTGAGCTTGTCCTCAGACAACCTTAGCAATATTTTCATATGCTTCAATTTTTCTTCAAATCTTTTAAATCACTTTTTGCCCAACCAATGCTATAATAATAATCTTTGTTTTAAAATATAGTCGCGTTAAGTGTGTAGTTATCGAAAACGGACGGTGTCCCAGCTTAGAATAATCGTGCACAACGCAATTAAACTAAGATTAGAAATGAACTTGCACAATAGTGTGTCGTTTTAGCAAAACAGCACCTCGTTTACTCATATTGGAGCAAAGCCAGTGAGATAAACAAAAAGAAATTACAAAAACAAATTTAAAAAAAAATAACTAACACTAATAATAACAAAATTTTTTTGCAAGCCGTATACTTCAAGTTACAGTTGACAGAACGAGATCATTGCCGTTCCTATTCTTATTTGAATAGCATTGTAGAGTTGCCGCCATTTATCTTGAGCTCTGAACCTTAATTACTTTAAGCGATTTTGAACCTTACTCCTGAGACCATACGACGCGGACACAAACCCCCACCACTCCGCCGAGAGCTCAAGTTAGCATTAAGTGTGTGCTCGTTGACGACTAACTACAAGAGGTACAAGTTTCAGTACTACTGCTGCACGTCGTCCTTGTCGGATTACAGAAGTTTTCAATAGCATTGCAGTGACAATAAATTTGTATCTAGGTAAGAGGACTGAATTAAATTCAAATTAGTTTATTGAATAAATTAATATAAATTATAAATGATTATAATTATAATTACAATAAAGAATTGCTGTTACAATGTCCCACCATAAGGCATACAAAATAGCTTATAGTATCGGTAATCGAATGTCACATTAACAAAAAAAAAAAAAAACCGGTCAAGTGCGTGTCGGACCACGCACAATGAAGAGTTCCGTAGTTGGGATGAATTTATCCCAAGAACAAGAACAACCTTAACATTGTAGTTGAAAAACATGTTCCCCATACATTCCAACTGCAAATGTAAGTGCGTACGCACAATATTGAGGGATATATTATGTTATTTTAAGACCATAGACTTCTTATAGGTTTTCCTGTAATCTATAGGTATAGAACTATTTTATTAATTTTTTTCAAAATTTTAGGCTCAGTAGTTTCGGAAATAAGAGAGGGGGGTTGTTCAATAAAATTATTTAAAAAATATATATATTTGAGACGCTCACAGTAAGCCCTTTCATTTGATATGTCACACAGTACAGTTCGCAAAACTTTTATTTTTATTTACTTATTTGCCCCTCAAAATTGACCCCCATATTCAAAATTCATTTATTTACGTTAAATAATTAATTAATTTTCCCAAATATGAGACCAAGCTAGATCAATTTTTTGCCCCCGTAAACCCCTTTCACGCTAAAACGGCTGAACGGATTTGGATAAAAATTGACACATGTGAAACGGGTAGACCATAGCCTATTAGGAATAATTTCCGACATACACGTGGGTGAAGCCGCTGGCGAAAGCTAGTTTATAATATTAGTTAGGATTAGTATTATAATCAAAACTTCCACAGAATTAACCTGTATTCTTTTAACAGGTATATGCTAGATCGGAAGTCGGCAATCCACGTCTCCCCAAGGGTCCAAGACCTATTCTTCGTCATGGCTGTCTCCAACTCCTGCATGGATCCTTTGGTCTACGGCTCCTATATTATAGACCCAAGGACCTTCAAGAGGACGATTATGAAGATCTTCTGCATACATGTCAGTCCTTCAGAAATACCAGGTAAGATTCTTTATCTATACGAGCTACACAATAATCAAATAATTTATTTTCTTTTTACAAACAATGGCATCATATTAATTTAGACAAGGTTAGAAAAGACATGACACTAGTTTGTGAGAGACTTGTGTCTGCACTAGGAATACCTGTATTTCATCAGGGTCCCACCACATGGTATGTAAACTTAATCAGTTATTTAGTAAATGTGAAGGGATATGGCATAACATAAAAATCAATGACAGACACACAGATTAAAAACAATAAAAGATAAGTAGGTAAGTGGAAAATGCGTGATATACTTATTATGTGTAGGGAAATTAGCGGGATTGACTATTTGTGTTTCCTCGGTTGCTTTATCTAAGCATAAAGATTAGCTTCTAGCCTGCATTCAGCCGGTTGATTGCGGAGAGTACCTAGGGTGCACCGGACTGTCATTTCGCCGGGCGTTGTCTGTGAGGAGCAATATGCTTGCCCGCAGGTTTGCTCGTTATACTACTAACTCCTTTTAAGGCTTTCCGTCAATCGTTTTACACAAGCGGCCTGTGGGTGTCATATACGCGACGAGCCTAATGCCCTTTTTTTTTGTGGATGGGAAATCATCAAATAACTTCTCCCGCTCTGGGTGGAGCGGGAGGGCGTGTCAGACTTCTACTGACTAAAACCCACCCGTGTTCCTTCAGTTGCCTGTGCCAGGGCCACGGTAACTCTTTCGAACAACCCGCAACCCTGGCGGGCATCGGCCCTAGCGGATCCCTTCAGCTAGTGCTGACATCTCTTTGAGGCGCGCGTGGAACACAACGCGCCGTCGACCCGAGCCTGGTCCTTACCGGACGGCGAGCTACCCATTGCTCGCTATCCGCAAGCCCGCGCCTACAGTGGTCGGGAATCGGCTATCGATTCCCAACGCCCAGGGCGTCTCTTGCGGCGACTAGGGGCGTGAGGGCGCAAAGATTGCCTCTCCCTCACGCGTTCAGCCTCCTCCTTCGCGAGCATTACTGCTTCGCAGAAGGAGGTGACGGCTTCCCATGTACTCTCGCTCCGTACCATGGCCTGTATCAGGGCCGGGCGCGAGAGATCGCCGCCGCCGATCGCGAGCCTAATGCCCTGCGTGTTCAATTTAATAATGCATTCAGGATGCTGTTGGGACCGCCAAGGCGCTGTAGCGCGTCGAGAATGTTCGCGGAGGCTCGCACAGATAGTTTTCACGCTATCATGCGAAAGAAAGCGGCCTCTTTACTGCAGCGCCTGCATGGTAGTGACAACAGCATTTTGAAAATGATCATTGCCAGACTGGACTGCCCCTTACAGAGTCACTGGGTGGGGACAGTCTTAGGTCTGAAATAACAATTAATAAAGTTGTTAAGAAATTATGAAAATTAAGAATACTAACCTATTTACTTAAATAATATTGTTACTAACACCAAATACTAACACAACTATAGACTTTAGTCTGAAATAAAGTTCAATTTAATTTAATTTACATAATTTCGCCACTTGTAGCAGACGCTCCTTAAAAGTATATAATTTACGTGTCCTACAGATTTGTTCGACCTTAATATTTATGACAGAATCATTGATTTGAATAGTTATCTCTTCATGTTGATGGTTCAAAAGGGGGAATCGGGAGCCAAGATTTGACAGACCGATATTACGGTTTGTTGAGATTTGTTACTAGAGTAAATGTCCAAACGTTAATGAAGCCTCCAATTACATTAAGGTTGAGGTCAGATCAAAGATAGACGGGACTGATTCCTATTCCTGATATACGGAACTCAAA
The DNA here is from genome assembly GCA_948252095.1 of Dicycla oo. Taxonomy (NCBI): domain Eukaryota; kingdom Metazoa; phylum Arthropoda; class Insecta; order Lepidoptera; family Noctuidae; genus Dicycla; species Dicycla oo. The sequence goes on along the minus strand of OX411726.1, from coordinate 19,814,982 downwards.
AATTGTCATCCCAATTTCGGTGCAGATGGTTCCAACACTTTTAACACATGGCAGTGAAGATTATAACTCTATTATAAAGACCGTTATTGCACCAAAATTTAATGCAAATAAATATGTTATATTCTTTTAACATTGGATTGTTAAGACGTGGAACCTTCACCGGTCTCAGAACGGCCGATCAAATCTGATCGGTTAATATAGTCACGTCATTTCTCACGGTATCAGTTCTGATTGGCTGTCTGAAATAACATCAGATTAAATTGCAGGCTTTCGGAAACTCTCTAGTTTCCAAAAGCGAGCAATTGAATAATAACAACAAAACAAAAAACAGACAAAACAACAACAACTACAACTAAAACTGTTTTTGTATTTGTTCCTTTTAAAGACTGACCTCCTACAGTCATTTCAATTTCACTAAGGAAAAATTTTTCAATAGTCAGGTAACTTTTATCCAAAGAATTTAGATGACAGTTTGTCATATTTTCTATACAAAAGCTGCCAAACCGCCATATTTATTCCATAAATAAAAGTTATCTGACGATTGAAAAATTAGTCCTTACTGTCAACTGATTTGTGATAACCCAGAGAGCTTTAGCATTCTTTTTCGGATAAGTTTCCCCATAATCTCCTGAATTATGTATTTCCATTCATTCAACTCAGTATAAACATTATCTTGTAGGAACAATTACGATTTCTACGTGGGCTTCCTTTACTAAAATTATTACGTAGAACATTTCACATAATTTACTTCAATAAAGATAAAGTATATTAAACATTAAAGATAACCGTTATTAAAACAAAAAAAGTCCCTTGTTTACTACAGAGCATGTTTCATTTGTGCTTGTGGGCGTCACCTAAAATCTATTTTCAGACTTTTACTTAGCAAACATCCTGAGCACGACAAGGAAGTTCATGAATATCTAGACGCATCATTGCAAAGTAGCCTACCACTAAAAAGTGCTAGTCACAAAGTGTTATGAACAGAAATCTTAAAACTACAGAAACGAAAACCACCTGGTTACGACCTAATTGATGCACAACTACTCAAACAGATGCCAAGAAAGGGTTTAACGCACGTCACGGGTATTTACAATGCCTGCTTAAGGCGACGATAACTGACTTTTAATGATTTTAAACTGAAGATCACGTCCAAATGAGTAGAGTTTCCAAATGTCATTTATAATGCGCACAGCAAAAGAGTGGAACTCTCTACCTGCGTCTGTGTTTCCGAACGCATACAACCCTAATCTCTTCAAAGCTAGAGTGAACGGGCTTCTTCTGGGTAAGCTCACTCCATCATCGACTTTGTCACTGTCACCTACGACCTAGACTAGAGTCAAAAGCAAACCCATCTCAAATAAAAAAAGAGTTAATAATTTGGAAAAAAAAACATACGTTAAATTAGAGCATTTCCTTAATCACTTATATATGAATATTTTAGATTATGTTTATATTACATAGTGTAATTAAATTGTAAAGTTATTTCTAACGCGGATAAAAATCTGAAAATCACGCAAAAACTGTCAAGCGTGTTTTTAAAAAACCTTCACCATTTTAAAGACAATTTAATTATTTATCTTTTAGTATACGTGTTTTATACCTTTTTTAATGTATAATAAATTAATAATGCGTTTAATTTGGAACAGCGCTCTTTGATGGGCGAGTCCAATTACTGGGAAACAAATCAAATTTATGCGTTCTTGGAGACCAAGAGAGCATAAATTTTGTGGTTCTGATATGCGGAATATATGATATATGACAAATGATAAATTATGTATTTATACAAGATGAATTTAAATACATTGCGATCTTTAAAAGGGGTAAAAATACTCATTAATATGAAAAACTTTTATGAGACCGATTCGCAAATAGCAAAAGGTCTGATATATCTTCATTTGATGAGTAGTAAGAAAAAGGGGCTCGTGGATAGCCGCACGGGTCGATCGATGGTCAAGCTACGCTTGTCGCGGTCGGTTCGGGGATGGTTGACCATCCATTACATATCGAGACCCCTGTGTGCCTCGGAAAGCACGTTAAGCCGTTGGTCCTGGATGTCATTTATAGATCTTTGACGAGACGTCAGAAGCCCGAAAGTCTGACAACCAGTCTTACCAAGGGTATCGACTGCCTATCTGACCTCCTTAACCCAGTTACAGAGTAATAACTCAGTATCTGGGATAAGGAGGTCAGATAGGCAGTCGCTCTATGTAAAATACTGTTATTCAGCTGCATCCGGTTAAGCTGGTAGCCGACCCCAACATGGGAATAGGTTAGGCAGATTAAAGTATGAAGCAAATAATTTGTTCAATATTTCAGAGTTGGACTCGTGTAGTACTCATAAAAGTGGTTTATATTCACGAGCCTCTGAAATATTGCCAGGTAATTTAAAGTCAGCCTGTTTAGTAAGGGTCATAAACATTGTTTACACTTTTAGTGGTATTTATTGTGTTTACACCTTATTAGAATGGATGTCTGTTGCATACCTTGCCCTAACCATGGTACAGTTTGACCAAGACCGCTGTACCGCGCCTTAGGAATGCGCGGCGAGGCGGGGTGCAGCGCTGGCGAATGAGTGGTGGGACGCCGTGAGCGTTGACGAATGAGCGGCCTGCACTGCCCCCCCGTCTCGCCGCGCACATTCCTACGGTGCGGTACTGCGGTTATGGTCAAACTATAGTGTACTGGATCCAACTATAAGGGCCAGCTCGTGTGATTTTCACTTTACGTAAGATTAATTACTAATGTGTTAACTTTTTAGTACCTACAATTATTTTGTCTTATACTTTAACTGAAACATATGGTTTGGTAATGGGCATCCCCATTACCAAACCATATGTTTCAGTTAAAGTTAAAAAAAATATCACACATATACCCAAAGAACAGCAACTGCAGCTGAGTGATATTGCATCTAATATACACCGTGTTATTGACAGGTTGGCAAAAACTTAAACAGTAGCTTCAGACCATGATTTATGACTGAAAAACGTTGGAATTTCCTTGAGGAAAATTGTCGAATTTTCCGACCGTTTTCAACTAGATTTGTGTTCTATTCATTTGTTACAACAAAATCCAGCCCTAAAAACATAATTTTAGTGAAAAAAGGCAAAAAACTTAAACTCGGCAATGTAAATAATAATGATTTAAAAAGAAAATTCATACATACCGCGCGAAAACAGCTGTTAGCTCTAAAAAAAAACTCTCTTGAAAAACGTTCACCTATCATTTCCGGGAAAATATTTCACTATCAAAATGTTAACAATACCAGTCTGAATTCATACTTTTCGTTTTTGCCAACCTGTCAATTACACGGTGTATATAAAAAAAAACCTTTGTAAATTATTTAAGAGGCTTGTGGCAAAATAATAACAACCGCATAGGATGATCGAAGGTTAAGCTACGCTTGCCGAGGTTGATCCGTAGATGGGTGACCATCCATTACACATCGAGACCCTGGCTTGGAAAGCACTGTAAGCAGTTGGTCCTGGCTGTCATTTGTAGATATTTGACAGTCGTTACGGGTAGTCAGAAGCCCGAAACTCTGACAACTAGCCAAGATCAAGAGCTACCATGTTACTCAGTAAGTGGGTTGTCGAAGTAAGATAGGCAATGGGCTCCATGTGAATTAATGGTATTTAGCTGTAAGTGGTTAGCATGGAAGCAGACCCTAACATAGTGTTGGGAAAAGGCCAGGCAGATGATTCAAATGATTTCTAAGTTCTGTATAAATATTTTTTGTTTACTAGCTGTTCGCACCCGGCGTCGCCCGGGTGAATTTCATGTCTCATATCCAGTAGTTTAGGCAGTGTTGTCTGTTTTCATACAAAAATACCATCCAAATTTTCGACGTTTACTTTGAATTTTCGAATAAAAACTGTCATACAAACGCAACAAAAAAATAATTAGCTAAATAATCGCAACAGTTCTGAAGTGATGCGCTTAGATACATTCTGCAATTGATTTTTATTTATATAGATTGATATTATATTCGGCGAATAGGTTTAATTAAAGAAGAAAAGAGAAAAAACAAACCAAAAGGGATGCCTTTTAACTGCAACAGTACAACGAACTGAAAATAAAAAAATAAGATTTTAATGAAGAACTTACTCGTACATCGTAAAGAATTAATTAAAGTTACAAAGTCGATAGACAGAATTCAAAGAAACTTAGAACATAATATGTTGTTATTGACGCTAATTGGAACTTTTTAATTAAGTTAATTATTCTTTTTTTTTTTTGGTTATGAATTTTTTATTCTATAAGCTCTATAAACTTGATTATCAGCAAGTATAAAGAGATAAGTGGGTCCGAAGCTTACTTTGCCGTCTTAAGGCGACGGTAGCCGACTTTAAGTGATTTAAACGGAAGGGCACGTCTGAAAGAGTAGGTAGGGTTAATGATTTGGAAAAAAATATACATACGTTGAATAAGAGCATTTTAAACGACATCAAAAAAACGAGGAGGTCTCAGTTCGTCGGAATCTTTTTAAATTTTTTTTATGTATGTTCCCTGATTACTCGAAGACGGCTGGAGTGATTTGGAAAATTCCTTTTTTTTTGTTTGAAAGGGTATACTTTTCTTAATAACTTATTATGTGAATATTTTAGATTTTATACTACATAGTGTAACTAATTTGTAAAGTTATGTCTAAAGTGTATAAAAAAAAAAACTATCAAGTGTATTTTTATGAAACCTTCGCCATTTTTAAAATAATTTTATTATTTATTCTTGAGTTTACGTGTCTTAATATATTACCTTTTGTTTTATGTATAGTAAACTAATAATGCGTCTAATTTAAGACAGCGCTCCTTGTTGGGCGAGTCCTATTACTGGATGGACGTACGACGCGTTGCGTGAGGTTTGCGGCTGCGCACTGGCATTATTAGTTCTTGCATTTTTATCCTAAGTGATTACGCCTGGGTTACACGAAGCTAGTTCTTGAAGCTAGGATAGCAAGATAGTGCTAGTAAGCTAGCAAGCTAGTCACTCTAGCCTCGTGTATACAGAACTATCCTCATTTTTAGGCTAGTAAGCCAGTGGGAAAGGTAGTAATCTAGTGTGATAGTTTAATAGGATGGGGTTGTATTTTTGAGCTAGTGGCGCCGTCCGCCACCGATTTTACTAACCTGGCTTATGTATAAGCCGCGTGTGGCTAGCGAAGATCGAAACATATGTGTTAATAATAAAGTTAGTAGCACTTCACTTTGCACTAGCTTGACTTTGTGGTCTCCTGTGGTATATGGCCTCGGAAGTAACGGAACCACATCCTGTTGCCAAAAGTCATCTTCCATGACGAGGGAGCGATAACAATTCGGTACACGTACTGTGAACGCCTTGAAGCTGACGTTGCGGCATGACTCCAGTAACTGCACCCTCGGCATGTACCTCGTCTTTTGGCGCATGTACTCCTCGATATCATACGCCTTAGTGTTGTAGTGCAGGCGGGAGATTTACTCCAGTGTGTTCGGCTTTGCGGCACGTAAGCTCAGTTAGGGCTACGAAAATTAAAATTTACCAGCATCGTGTAAACAGCTCTAGCATGGTGCCAAGCCGGAAAATTTAGCCAGGATATGACTTGCTTGCTATTTTAACTTAAATAACATTGCAAGTTAAATAAAAGCTTGTAAAAACTAGCCCCGATATTAGAGCTAAGATTTGAGTCCCAGTCCCACTTGAATTTTTGTCTTACAAACTCATTGTTTCTTAAGGTTTTGTTGTAATGAATATTGTGAGAGTAAACGGAACTAAGTTCGTTCAGGTTGAAAATATTTTACATTCGTCAAGTCTAAAACAAAAATGTGTGAGTGATTCATAATCACACTCACAACTCAAAAACCGGCCAAGTGCTAATCGGACCACGCTCAATGAAGTGTTCCGTAGTTGGGATGAATTCATCCCAACTACGGAAGAACAAACATAACATTGTAAGAACTTAAAACGGGATTTTTACAATGTATGTACAAAACGAGAGAGACGGCACGGTAAGATAACGAATTAACGATACACAAAAATCGGCCATAGCTCAACATCTCCTGGAATCCGGATCGAACCACTGGATTGAATTACATAACCCTCAGGTCATCTCGACTGAAAGCCACTACATACATAGACTGCATGGTGAGAGAAGCAATTGAGATTATTAAATATGAGAATTTCAATTTCAACTGTCGAGATCCTGGAATCCAGTGGTCCAATTGTGTAAAAACCGCAAAAGTGCCGAAAAAGTTCGCAAGCGGACGCAGAGAGAGTTGTGTGTCGAGAACAGAATCGAGTTGTGAGTGTAACAAGTGACAGTGGTAGCGGTGTCATTCGCACAAAACGAACACGAAAGACGGTAGACCGTTTTATCTGCTCGTAAACATCCACTTGCAATAACATCAGTTTATCCGTGATTATGGCACTTGCAACCGTTCCGAAATATCGGACACTTAAAACGATTAAAATATCCCGTTTTAAGTTCTAATAATAGCATGTCGGTTTAAAAACTTACCTAACATTGTATAGTCGTAAAACGTGTTCTCCCATACATTCCAACTGCAAATGTAAGTTTGTACGCACAATATTGAGAGATTTACCATGTTATTTTTTAAGACCATAGACTTCTTATAGGTTTTACTGTAATCTATAGATATAGAACTATTTTCTGTATTTTTTTTTTTTGTTAGGCTCAGTAGTTTCGGAGATAAGGGGGGGATGGTAAATTTTCGTCTATTTTCTTAAATAACTATAAAGAGATAATAGAGATAATAATTTATTTAGGTACATAAAGGTTTTACAGCATGAGGGCCTTACAAAGTATGCATTATTAACCGTATGGTTTAGGTACAATAAATTACTCGTATTGGGTGAATCGCTGCTCTCCCAACTAGATTACTGAGTAATCTGTATTTAGGAGAGGCAGTATTGACACCCAATTTAAGTATCACAATGATCATCATGATTTTTCAACTTTAATACAATTTATTTTTAAATTATAAGTAACAAAAAAAAACATATTTAGGGCCCTCCCAGTAACCCCATTCATTTGATATGTCACACGGTACAGTTTGCAAAACTTTTTAAATTTTTTTTCTTATTTGCCGTACAAAATAGACCCCCTTATTCAAAATTCGTTTATTTACGTTACACGACCGTGTATAGATCTGAGGAATTCATACGTGTACCGATTTTCATCTTAATCGGTCGATTACATTCGGAGCAAATTGGCTGAGACAGACAGACAGACACCCGAGTGATCCTATAAGGGTTCCGTTTTTTTCCTTTTGGGTACGGAACCCTAAAAACAAGGCATTTATTCCAATTAAACAATTTACAGACACTTTTGAATTGTGAAGGGGTCGGTCAGTCAGAAAGATGAAGTAGTTGCCCATTCCAAAGCTTAGTAGGTTCCTAATGAGAAGAACGAGCAAGAAACTCCATAGCCACTCTTTTAAATTAAATATTATGTAACTTTTTGGTTAGTTACATCATTCGTGGTGCTCCTCAATGGATAAAAAGCAAATGATACTTCATTTTGACCAGAAAAAATCCGCTTTCCACACTTGAATAAAACAGTAAACAAACAATAATACAACAACTGCTTTACCTTACCTAGCTAGTTTTATTCTTCGAGTCATCGAGACATATTATTATAACAAAAAAGGATCATATCCTAATCTAGTTAGCGGAATGCCTTCCCTGAATAATATAAGTAATATTATTTTTGTTACGAAATAACGTTGACATTGGCTGAATAATAAAACATCATCCTTATAGAATCAATATCATGATACTTTGGTTCTAGACTCCGTGGAATAGTTTGCTTAAGAGGGGCCAACCTGTCATACTTTTCATACAAACGCTCGTACGTGATTATAGCGTTTTAACATATCTTTCTAAGAAATTTTTGAACTAATAAGTATTTTGTGCACTGTATCTAGGTTTCCATCAAAGCATAAAATAAAAATTTGGAGAAACAAATTCAGTATAAGCCTCCAAAAATCTGCTTTTTGCACAATTTTTATCTGAACTTTGGCCGTTCATGATGTACTCATAAATTGTAAAAGTATGGAAAACATAACGATATAAACCTCGCACATGTAATGGAGATTCTAAATGATAAAACACTTATTTCACAAACATGTAAGGCTTGCTAAAAACACGTATTTCCGTGAAGAAGTTTTATAAAATTTCCGCACACTATTTTTCGTTCAGTGTTAACACGTTCTCACTTGCTTGTTAGTCAACGGGCGTTACGCTGGATGAAACAACAAGCTTTTCGACCATGCTCTCATTGACGATAGACGGGCCGATAAGGGCCCTCTTAAGCGTTTTGTTTGACTTATTTAAACCAGAAAACTTACAGTATTGTTTGTGATATTCTTGGCAATTTTCCCTTCATGTTTGTGTAAGCATAAGCAAAGCATAACCAGCCAATAATGTTCCTACTGCTGGGACACAGGCCTCCTCTCTGTGAGAGGGAGTGAGCTGTATTCCACCACACATACATAAGGACCTAGTGCGGATTGGTGGATGTCACATGTTTTCGAAGTTTTGGTTCTAGGACATGCCGGTTTCCTCATGATGTTTCTAAAACTGGTGGATGCCAAGCTTCATAGTTTGGCTCATCGCCGCAAGGTTGCCTGCTTGTCGGTCTTCTACAGATTGTACTTCGGTGAGTGTGCTCAAGAACTCCACGACCTTATACCCTTCTACCATCGGACATCTAGACGCACTGCCAGCTACCATCCCTACCTAGTTGCTATTCCACCGATTCGCACAAAGCGCTTCCAAATGACTTTCATAATGCGCACAGCAAAAAAGTGGAACTCACTACCTGAGTCTGTGTTTCCGAACGCATACAGCCATAATCTCTTTGAAGTGAGAATGAACAGGCTTCTTCTGGGTAAGCTCACTCCATCGTCGACTCTGTCTCTGTCGCGTTCGACCTAGACTAGAGTTAAGAGCAAGCCCATCATAAACAAAAATAAAAAAAATAATTGTTTTTCTTCATTGTTTTGAGAGCAGTGGTGATGAAATAATTTACTCAAAGTAAAGTGCCTGCCTGGGTTCGAACCTACGACCAACAACTCGAAGGTCAAGGCCTTTTCCACTGGGCCATTAATTTTAATTGCTGTTGATCGTATAAATGAAAAAAAAAATTGACGTGGTCACTACCTACCTACCTACTGTTTTGTCTGTGTTGTTGTGCTTTTTTAGGCGTAATGCTTTAATTTGTTTTTAATACCTTAAAAAACTTAAGTCTTATTCATACCACGTTTTCCATTGAACTTCAAACACATCATAAAATAAGCAAGCTTCGAATTTTTCGTATTTATTATTTGACTGAAGTAAATAAGTACCAACATATATTACTTCACGTTTTACCCATATTCAAGCAAATAAATGGTTTTGATTTGATTTACTTACAAGTAATATTTTTTTTGTAAATTATTGGTGCTGTCAAGGTAACTAAACAAAAGTGTTTTTACATTACAAGATAACTCCAATAATTCCTATTCATCAGCCTTATATATAATATATATAATTAAATTAAATAAAACATAACATTAAATTCAAAATTTAATGTGTGGTACTTAGATGATGGAACACTAGGAGGTGACGTAGACACCGTTCTAAAAGATCTTCAATTCGTAAAGCAGCAGTTCAAATCCATCGGCCTTGACCTCAACAACTCCAAATGCGAAATTTACCTTTGTGACAATACCGACAGACAATCAACTATACAGAAATTCAATTCAAAAGTTTTGGAAAAAAGTTCATTGCACCTCCTAGGTTCCCCAATATTAGAAGACAGTTTCTCATCTTTCGTCGACGACAAAATTAAACATTTTAACGATATTTCGGATAGACTTTCAAAAATTAATTTACATTCGGCATTCACCCTTATCAGATATTGCTGTTTTGGTCCAAATTTTATGTATTTTCTCCGCTCTTCCTCTTTATGGAAGCAGCCACCACTTTTAAACAAAATCGATCATATTATTCGATATACCCTATCATCAATTTTAAATGTGGCATTGGACGATCGGGCGTGGCTGCAAGCCACACTACCCATCCGTTTTGGTGGGCTCGGCGTCCGCAAAATTTCTAGTGTAAGCCTACCGGCGTTCCTGTCCTCGGTCCACAGCACCGAAAAGTTAACCACAAGAATCTTAGCCCCTTCTCAGGTTGACTCTGAAGTGCCGTGTTTGACCGACGCGGTGAATGCCTGGAAAGTGGCTTGCCCGGATACGGTTCAGCCCGAGAACCCGTCTTCCCAGAGACAGTGGGATGAGCCGCTCTGCAGGTTGGTACGGAATAAACTTATTAATACGTCCACCAATACTGCTGAGCGTGCCCGCCTGTTGGCTGTGGGTGAATGGGAGTCGGGTCTCTGGCTTCAGGCTCTACCGTCACCCAACATAGGCACTATGCTGAGTGACACCACATTCCGGCTCGCTACATGTTTGCGTGTGGGTGCTCCTTGTGGGGCTCCACATCGCTGTCAATGCGGTGAAGGAGTCGACTGCCTCGGACACCATGGACTATCCTGCAGCAAGAGCGCTGGTCGGATGGCACGGCACGCTAGCATTAACGACATCATCCGTCGGGCTCTTGTCACCGCCGGGGTGCCAGCAGTTTTAGAACCCAATGGCTTGGCACGCGACGATGGGAAGAGGCCAGACGGAATGACCATAATGCCTTGGAAGTTGGGTAGGCCTTTGGTGTGGGATGCAACCTGTGTCGACAACCTCGCGCCATCCCATCTTCTTAGCACGGCGGGTTGTGCTGGGGCGGCTGCTGCAGGAGCAGAAAACCTCAAACGGCGCAAATATAGCAACCTTATTGGGAGCTATATGTTTGAGCCGTTTGGGGTTGAAACTCTAGCGCCTTGGGGTCCGAGTGCTCATCGAGTATTTCGGGACATCGCCAAGCGGTTGGTCGACTCTTCACGGGACCAGAGGGCTGGCCTATTTTTAGCCCAAAGAATCAGCATTGCTATCCAACGTGGCAATGCTGCCAGCCTTTTGGGCACTTTTACCATTGACAGCGATACGGACGAATTTTTTGATGCCTTATGAGCTTGTCACCTTTTTATTTTTATGATTTTTATATACTTGTACATAATATACATATATATCTTTTAGTTTTAGCTTGTACATATATATATAATAACTATAAACACAAAAAATGATTCGGAAACACGTCACACAAAAAGCGCTTCTTCTTTCCGCTGCTACTTCTCTACAAGCCATAACCTACGTTGTATTATATTATATTATAATCTATTGTATTATATTATATTATATATTATTATTATATTAAAAGCCTGTGATGTCCCACTGCAGGGCAAAGGACTCTCTTTCCACTTCTCTCTTACGTTAATGTGTATATTACTCAAAAAAAATTCGGCCACACTAGCTAGTGTATTCAATCAATCTGCCTAGCCTTTACTCAACTATGTTGGAGTCGCCTTCCAGTCTCACCGGATGCAGCTGAATACCAGTATTTTACGTGGAGCGACTATCTATCTAACCTCCACAACCCAGTTACTGGGTAATACGATACCCCTTGGTAAGACTGGTTCTCAGGCTTTCGGGCTTCTGATGACCCGTAACGACTGCCGGGAGCTGTTGCTCAACGTGCTTTCCGAGGCACGGTGGAGTCTCGGTATATGTAAAGTTGACCATCTTTACATACCCATCCACGAACCAATCCTGGCAAGCGTAGCTTAACCTGACGGATCGACCCGTGCAGCTTGTATTACTTAGCCACGAGCTCCTCCTATGTATTATCCTAATTATATTATTATTTTGCTGACCGAATTTCGGTGGGGGCAGCCAATCTCAAAGAACAATTTATTAGGTGTGCGCAAACACAGGTGCACTCTCTCGTCCCAAAATTTCATAGTCTGTTGGGACGATCTGAAATAAATTGTAAAAGTTTGTATTTTTGTTACCCAATTAGGATTCAAATCCCGAACATAATTGTTTAAAGTTTGGCATCCAGGTGCCAGGATTAACCCCTCAATGCCCATGTCCAAGTTAATAATTTTTTTCCTATATCTTTCAATAGAATAGCTTAGATACTGTAACGTTACACGTTATTTTTATAATTAACCTTGTAAAATATTTAATTTAATAAACAATAATACCTCACTTTAAAAAAAAAATAATCGGGCAACATTTATCATAAAACAAACAATAACTGAATCGAAACGTGTTGGAATTATTGTGGCAACACTGTAAGCCAAGACAAATACGTCCTGATTGGCTGTGTGGATCCGTTGTTATTTTGCGCTAGACCAAGGGTTTATAAAGGTACATCATTTCACAGCGACAGACCAACAAAGGCGTTCAAGTAATAAATCTGTACCTGTAAACTAACAGTCAATTCAGTTTTAGTTCTCTTTCAAAGTCTAGATTATTTAACATACTAAATAGTGCTTGAAATTGAAACTATCACGTTGTGTTGCACCAAGTCCCAGACGGGGTTCCGCTCAAGCTCCGGGACGCCGGCTCTGCGGATACTAATTCTGCTGCCACCGCCGCCGCCGCAGGGGAGTGGCTGGACAACCCTGCGAGGAGCGCTACCCGGAGCTGGAACCAACATCTGCACCTAGATCCCGCTACCTACGTCTGGAGGACCTACAGGATAGTGGCGTTCGTTATGTGGCATAAGTCTCTCACGCGCATCGAGCGCGTCACGCCCGGCTCAACCGGCTTGTTAAGAACTCTGCAATAAACGATTTGTAACGTTAACTTCGCCATTTATTTTCACACACCACCTAGATACTAGCTAACTCGTTACAGTATATTTAGGTACAACAAAAATATATAAAAATAAAACTACCCCCCTTTTTATTTCCCGGGGATTCCCTGTAAATCTGGAATCTTAACTTTTCACAATACCACACATTACAGTTACAGTATTACTACAGTACATTACAGTATTGTGAAAAGTTAAGACTCTAAACGACACATGCGATTTTTATTACTCTTTCGGTAGAAATTAAAAATGCCTTGTGGTACAGATTAATACAGATGGGACACACCGCAGTTTAGGTATGAAGCTACAAGTACGCGGCGGGCCTATCTCACTGGGCCAATTCAGTAGGACTGTCACGGTCAGAAGGTATAAGAGTTACGCGTTAAAAAGAGAGGCAACTTGTAGGTGAATATATTAGGTAAATATAGTAGGTAATAAGCGTTGTGCGACCTGAATTGCACTTTATTGTGTCGTAGCAAGAGTCCCTTTTTATTTAAATGATTTTGTGGAGTGTTCCATCTGTTGTGGTAGAAAAAAAAAACAGGTAAACTTCAGTCTAATAATAAAATAATAGGATACTTTTTATTCGGTTACATGAATAAGTTTCTCTAAGATGAACGTGAAAACGCGGGTAAGAGCTAATTATGTCATATTTTATTCGTAGATAATTTCAGTCACACTCGTACATCTGATCACAATGTCTTTATTCCAGTCATTGTCACGTTCGTCTTCTCACGTAACTAGCCCTGGCAGGTGGATGTGTAAACGAAGCAGATATCAGGTGTGAGGTTGGGACTAAATAGAAAAGTTATAATAATTTTATTATTACTACACTAAAGGCTGTATTACTAAGTTTCGACAAGTGACGATTTTATTTTATTTCACTTCTTTTTATACAGGGTGATTTTTAAAACATGCGACAAAATTTAAGGGGGTGTTCTACCCATCAATATGAACAACTTTTACTATGGGACCAACTAGGAATTCGCAAAAAAAAATACCTTCCCATGTAAAAGCACATACCCGATTGGACCATTTTGTATAAAAAGGTCGAAATTTTTTTGCGAATTCCGAGTTGGTCCCATAGTAAAAGTTATTCATATTGATGGGTAGAACACCCCCTTAAATTTTGTCGCATGTTTTAAAAATCACCCTGTATAAAAAGAAGTGAAATAAAATAAAATCGTTCCTTCCTTCCTTCCTTCAATTCGCCTACACTTTGCACGTTATTCGTTTTAAATTCATTGATGGGAGTTATGATCCGTGACCCCGACAAAATATGACCTCTAAGCTACAGTTCTCTAGGTACTGGTTGCTATTTCAGAAAATTAAAAATAATTAATAACGTCTAATGAAATTAAAATATCACGCGAAACGAAATGTATAGGTATATAAAAAATACAGATATTATTATTACCTGGAGACAAGTTCTGAAACAATTAGCCCTCCTTTTCACACAACTACAAATACAACGAAGATCTACCATTCAGAACCTTTCAAAACCTCTTCAGCAAATTGTCAAACGCGTCGCGGATGAACCTGGGGTATCAGGCACCGAGAAACCAGATGGGATCGGCGGGATCTATCCAAGAAATAAGAATCGCAAAACAAAAAAAAAAACACATGTATTTATTGCAAAAAAATAAATATGTACAGAACATGCTGCTACTTTATATGATACATGCAAAGCTCGTACATATGATGTGGATGAACAATATGTCTTTTATATTTTTTTAGAGTAACTTTTTAAATTTTATTTGAAAAGTTCAATTTTTATATATTTTCTTTTATTATTAGCTTTTATTGTCCCATTGCTGGGCAAAGGCCTACTCTCTTTCCACCTCTCTGTCCAGAGTTGCCAAGGAGCAAACTTTATTAGTCATGTCAGACGACCAATGGGCCAAACTTACGACCAAATGGGTCCCTCTTAATGGCAAGCGAAATCGCGGCAGGCCCAGACGGAGATGGCGGGTCGAGCTCCTTCAACACGAACTGGTCCTTAGCAGCTCTAGACATGGAGAAGTGGAAAGAGAGTAGGGAGGCCTTTGCCCTGCAATAGGACATCACAGGCTTTAAATAATAATAATAATGAAATTAATTTTCATTACGCCATTAGACGTAGCCAGAGCAGTGCGTCCGTTACTGAATTGGAAATCACCGGGACCGGACTGACTGCACAACTTTTGGTTGAAAAGGCTAATTCGTTCACACACTCGCCTGGCAATTCAATTCCAGTCATCCCTAGAGTCTGGGTCGCTACCGCAGCTTCTAACAACAGGCGTTACCCACCTGCTCCATAAGTCAGGTAGTCCCGCGGAACCCAAGAATTATAGACCGATCACATGTTTGTCGACGATCTACAAACTTCTTACATCCATATTAAGAGCGAAAATTAATACTCACATTGAGAGTAACTTGATTATGTCTGCCTCTCAAAATGGCTGTAGGAACGGGTCCCGTGGTACTAAGGAGCTACTTCTCATCGTCATGGCCATAAGCCAACAGGTTCGTCGATCCCGCAAGGATCTGTCGACATGCTGGATAGATTATAAGAAGGCCTACGACTCGGTGCCACATACATGGCTCATGAGAGTACTGGAGTTGCACAACATAGATGCAACTCTACACACTTTCCTTGAGTCGTGTATGGGGTAATGGAGGACAGTCCTTCACTACCCTGGGTATCGACAGATCCAGGGGAATAATGAGCCTGTATGGATTATTATTAGCTATGTGGATTAAGAAAAGAAAATATGAATAAACGAAATAATAATAATCTTTATTAAAGGAGTCCAGCTCATCCCGCCATCTCCGTCTGGGCCACTGGCATTAAGCGGGACCCACTGGCTTGTAAGTTTGACCCATTCATCTGACATGCGACAGATGGGTCCAGCCCAATTCCATTTAACCGCGGCAACTTTCCGAGTGACATCAGTTATTTTAGTGATGGAACGGATTGTTGTATTTTTAAGTTTGATACCCAGTTACGAATGCCAAATTAGTTCCTGTTTTTGATATTATATTTTCATAGTATAATAATTGTTTTGCACTTAAAATAAATATTGATTATTCATGACGTGTTTTATTATAAAACCGTGAAAAAATAAATGTGAGCAAAATTCTGTATGCGCGAGTGCTCATGTAACTTTTAAGGGCGCGAGTTCTCCCGGGTAAAATCATAACAACTTATTAAGTGCTACAAAACTCTGCAGGAAACTTCTCCTCGTCTCACACAGTACAAAGAGTCGGCAAAGTCAGTTTTCAAAAATCTAAAATATTTATTTATAAGAATATGGTACAATAGATTTTAAAGAAATTTTGAAATCAGCATATCCTGCCATGACAATGGCGTGCAAATACATTGATTTTATGTCAGTGATCTTTATTATAGTTTATATAATGAGTTTGACTTTTCATTACTCATTATATAAACTATAATTATTATTTTAAGATTATTACAAATTTACGTAAGGTTCTATCGACTTATCCTCTAAATATTCCTTAATAGTGTAATATTTTTATACAGTAAAAGTATGAACAGTATTTTTTTAACAATGCCAGTTGTAAATCTTGTAGGTAATTTGGTAAATATATTGTAACATTTCTTACATTCAATAACGCCTACACATATCTATTTATGTCTTGGAAAATTGTATAAGTTTGAATTAGGAGTAATATCATATCATAATAGGTTGGGGAAAAAGTTTCTTCGCATTTTTTAAGAAAATTCAAAACATTTTTTAATATAGTTTATTTACATTTAACTAAAGTATGTAGGTACCATTTTGTTCGATAGCTTTTTGCCATCCTGTAGGTAGGGACATGATCCCATTGCTATAGAAATTTTGGGATTTCTGGTCAAAATACCGCGACAAGTGGTTTTGGCAGTCCTCTCGTGATGTTAACCTGACACTGCCTAAAGAATTCTGAAGAGACCGAAACAGGTGGAAATCTGAAGTTGCAAGGTCAGGACTATACGGCGGATGCATTAACACCTCCCAGCCAAACTCTCTTAATTTTTGCTGAGTGGCTAAAGATGTGTGAGGTCTAGCGTTATCATGATGAAAAACCACACCCCTTCTGTTGATTAATTCCGGCCGCTTTCTCTCAACTTCTTGCTTTAATCTCATCAGTTGTTCGCAGTAGAGTTCAAAATCGATGGTCCTGCCTGGTGGTAACAGCTCATAATGAATAATGCCCTTCCAATCCCACCACAAACACAGCATCACCTTGTTGCGAGTTAACCCGGGTTTCGCCACAGTCTGTGGAGCCTGACCAGCCTTTGACCACGACCTTTTTCGCACGTTCTTGTCATACGTGATCCACTTTTCATCACCAGTTATCAGCTTCTTCAAAAATGGTTCGGTTTCATTACGTCGTAATAAAGAATCACAAATGAGTACACGGTTCATTAGGCTTCTTTCAGTGAGCTCGTGAGGTACCCAAATGTCGAGCTTTTTTGTGTACCCAGTTTTTTTCAAATGCGCCAAAACTGTTTTGTGGTCAATTTCCAGTTCTTCAGCTACGTCGTAACTACTGATATGCCGATCTTGCTCCACTTTTTCAAAAATGGCATCCATTTTATCCGTAATAGGGCGACCAGAGCGACGTGCATCTTTGACATCAAAATTTCCGGATTGAAAACTCTTAAACCAAATTTGTGCTACCCTCACAGACACTAGGTCCATAAACATCGCAAATATTTTTCGCGGCTTGCGTTGCATTTTTACCTTTTTTGTAGTAAAATTTTAAAATGTATCGAATTTCTTCATTAGATTCACTCATCTTGACGGTACGAAAAACAAATGAAAATCACACATTTTCCTAATTTGAATTTGGAATTATGTTCTTCAAAATTTAAACTTTCAATGATACTAAAACCAGCCAGATACAAATAGTATAGCCAAAGAGATTTTATTACAAGTTCATACATACTATAATGCGAAAAGACTTTTTCCCCAACCTAATATATACCTACATATACCAGTATTTATTATAAGATTACTTTACAAATTAATTACACTCAAACAAACAATCTAACACTAAAATAAAGTTACAAAAATAATGCGCGCCTACTGGCTGTGGGTAAGTGGGAATCGGGTCTGTGCAGTGGCGTGCACTCCATACATGCAAATAAGCACTGCATACCCTGTAGTGACATACATACATACCCATCTAATTGTAAATGATAAATAACTATAGTTCAAAAAAAAAAAAATAATCTAACGTATTCGCCATTAACACGAACCCAAATTCGTTTCCAGTGTTTACCTACAGCGCGATTTACGCGCCATCTATTGCCAGCGCAGTGAGTGAGTGAGCAAAAGCATTATTACGCCGTGCTTATTTTTCATACAATGCATGATTTCGAATGTCGTGTAGTACACAGCAAAAGTGTGTCTGTGTGCGTGAAAACGTGTGCGCGTGTTCGAGTTTTGGAAGCACAGCTTATTTTGCAAACCGTCCAAATTGAGAAGCCGTAAAAGAACCGCCTAATTGTTGATTGCAGCGGGTTGACATTTTTTCGCCATGTTGTTTATGTTATTCTCGGCGCAAGTGATTGACTGTCTAAGTGCTCTTTCACATTAGGACGTTAGCAGCGCGACAGTAGTGCGGCAGAAGCGCATTCCTTCACATTATAAGAACATTATAAGACGGTGAAACATTGTTGCTCCTGCTTTTGATAGTACTCATTCGGCGCCATCGGTGTCGCGTAAAAAAACGAAAAAGACGGCACTGGATTAATCCTTTGTTTCGAAATCGTCATGTGCATAGTGATTATATAACAGTATTTAATGTAGTTAAAAATAATAATATTTTTTTTTTAATTATGTTCGAATGTCAAAACCGAGTTTCTACGAATTATTAAGTCTTCTTGAGAGTAGTATTCAACGTCGTGACACTAGATTCCGCAATAGCATTTCAGCAGAGGAAAGACTTCTTATAACACTGAGGTAAGTCATTTACATACTTACCAGGTAAATAAAAAACCTTATATTTATGAAATCAACTTTATAATGGAAAATCAAACATTAATTTGTTATGGCTCCGGACTATCCTCAAACAAATGTGTGTCAATATGAAATTCGTCTGACGTTACATTTGAGTAATTTGACTGAGCTGATAGTGGAGCTTCATAATGATTATTAGAAGACGAAGTATTAAATTGTTGATTTTGTGTGTAGTACCATATTGATAATTATTGTACATTGGATTGTTATATCTTTTTATTACGGTAATCAACTCCATTTTCGCATCCATCTTTTTTTCTGAGGGTATCTTCCGAAAATCATCATATAATGATAATATGAAATGCATATCGGAATCATGTGTAGGTTGGCTATTAATATTTTGAATTTTATCTGCAATAAGTGCCATCACGGTAGTATCATCTACCTTGCCTCGCTTAGCTGTAGATTTAGAAAGATCAGATGCCGCTGGCGTGGCTGGCCTTGATGGTGGTGCAATCGATGTGGAAGAGTTAGTAATTTCAGTGGATTCATTCTCTTGTGATCGTTTTGTCGTAAAAAGAGGCGATAAAAATTGAAGCTGTTTAAAATGTACATATTCTCGCCGTGATTCAGCAGCTGCACTACTTTTCGTTTTTTTTTTTCAATTCTCGCGAATAGCAGTCCCTAATATTTTTCCATCTTTTTTGTAAATCGGTTGCTGAAATAAAAAAAATCTTTTTCAGATATTTGGGCACTGGATGTACGTTATCAGACCTTCAATACTCATTCAAGTGCGGAGTTTCAACAATTAGTTATATAGTAAGGGACACCTGCAAACATATATATGGTATCTTGAAAGAAAATACTATTACGTCGAAATCAGTAGCAGACTGGAAAAATATAGCACAAGGATTTAAAATAAATGCAAAGTTTCCGAATTGTCTAGGAGCAATTGACGGTAAACACATCCGAGTGATAAAACCAGAACACAGTGGCTCACTGTACTTTAACTATAAAAAATATTTTTCAATTGTATTGCTAGCTATATGTGATGCAAATTATAATTTTACTTATATAGATGTGGGATCATTTGGAAAGAGTGCTGATTCTCAAATATTTAAAACAAAGATTCCTTAATACCAAGGAATTATAAAATATCATCGATCAGAAAACCCAACGCAAAAACGGAAGCTGTGTTAGAAAATTGTTCCACGCTACCTAAACAATTTTCGTGTAAAGACTTTGTGATATTGTGGACAGGGAGTAATGACTCAAACCCATACCAAGTATTGTCTGAAGTAACTGTGGCTCTGAAACTTCTAAAAAACTGTAATGTCCTAGTTGTTAATGTGTTATACAATGCATCACTAAATACACAAAAATTGAATTATCAACTTAAATTGATTGCTAAAAATTCAAAAAACTGTACATTCATAGAGACTAACAAAGATTATAATAATGCATCGCAAATGGTGATTAAAGCAATTAATACAATTTATTATAATAAAACATTCTTATCATATAACCTCAACAATCTCCGTAAAATACAACATACGACACATGTTGCCCATGACAATATCATGTCAATTCACGACTATAATTTATCTATACACAATTCTAACCCGCGCCAGGGCACAATACCTTATTATTTTAAATATAAATCTCAGATCTTATCTAAAATTTCAAGCTCTGTACCTATTACTAATACCCCAGAACCAGTCAAAGGAACAATTCCATATTATTTTCCAGTAGTCAAAAGAGATAAAAGTGACCCTCCTGTAGCCTCAAATAACAATGATTTTTTTCGTAAGCACTGATACTCAATCATTTAATTATAGTACAATTTCTGTACTGCATCAAAACATTGCTGGGGTTCTTAACAAAATGCAGGATCTAGAGTTGGCCTTAAATGAGCTGCAAGAGTCAAATAAAGACATTATTGCTGTGTGCTTAAGCGAACATTTTATAATTAAAGGAGAAGAGCACTACTTAAATAATTTCAAACTTAACGCTATATATTCAAGAGCAACGCAACGAAGAGGAGGCACATGTATATTATGTAAGGACAATTTACAAAGTATCGAATTAAAAGACATAAAAGAGCTGAGTATAGAAAAGCACTTTGAAATTTGTGGTGTTGAAATTCATGAATTAAAACTTATAATACTATGTGTTTACAGAACTCCTAACTCTAACATCAATATCTTCTTTAGTAAAATGAACGAAACTTTAAGTAGGCTTCAACACAAGAAAAGTAAAATAGTGATAGGTGGTGATTATAATATTAATATATTGAGCAAAGATATCATTAGTACGCAGTTCTTAGAATTACTATCTAACTACGGTTTGCAATGTCATATTCAAGAACCTACAAGATTAAACAAATGCATTGATAATATAATAAGTAATATTCAAGGAGTTACAGGTAAAACGTACAACTTTTGTTTATCAGACCATAACACGGCACAGGTGGTGGAATTTCAGTATCAACCTAAACGAAACATCATAGACCATTACTTTAAGATGATACATGACCACAGTAAAGAAAACATAAGTAAGTTTGTAGATTGTATTGGTAGACTAACGTTCTCTGAAATCTATGAAATAGCGGATACCAACATTGCCTTCTCTACCTTTCATAATGAACTTACGCTTTTCTATGATCTATGTTTTCCTCTTATTAGAATTAAAACGAATTGTAAAACTAATCGCCTGTCATGGGTTACAAAATGTATCAAGGTTAGTTGTAAAACTAAACATTCATTACGGTACAAATACTATCTCGACAAAACTAATAGTAACAAGATAAAATTTAAAAAATACTCCGTTTTATTAAAGAAATGTGTCAATAAATTTCAGTCCATACTCAATTTGGGACATATCACTAAATCCAAAAATAAAGGTAAAGCTACATGGGATATCGTTAAGGGTAACATGGGAAAAACTAAGACAACAGAATATATTGATAACATTGCTGACAAAGGAACCTCATTTTCTTCCGGACTTGACATAGCTAATTTATTTAATGATTTTTTTATTGACATAATACAGAATAATTCTAAGGATAATACTGCAACTAATAAGACAAATTATGACGATAACAAATTGAAAACTAATGACTCTAGTATCTTTCTACAGCCCACAACTCCACATGAAATCTTTCAGATAATTCAGTCGTTAAAACCCACCAAATCTGCCGGCTATGATAACATTAATACAGATCTCTTGAAAAGGATTGCACTCTATATTGCAGAACCATTGGCTTATATAATTAACTTATCTTTTGAACAAGGTTGCTTTCCAGATAAACTTAAACTGTCAATCATAAAACCTTTACATAAAAAAGATTCAAAGTCTGACAAGAATAATTACAGACCTATTGCATTAACTCCTATTTTGTCCAAAATTTTTGAAAGGGTAATGTACAAAAGACTCCTTAGCTTTCTTGATAAATATGATATACTGGCTAAGGAACAGTACGGTTTCAGAAAGAATAAATCTACTCAATTGGCTACCTTTATGTTGATAAAGTCTATTGTTTCCAGTATTAATTCTAAAACACCAACGTCTGCCCTCTTTCTGGACCTCAGCAAAGCATTCGACTTTGTAGATCATTCCATACTCCTAGAAAAATTGGACAGATACGGTATAAGAGGTCTGGCTTCTCAGTGGTTCCAGTCGTATTTAAGTAATCGAAAACAGTTTACAAGGGTAACTAAATTCAACAAAAAGAATCATTACATAGAAGACTACGACTCACGGCATCGTACAAACCATTTTGGCGTACCCCAAGGAAGTATCTTGGGGCCTTTGTTATTCCTTATATACATAAATGATCTT
This sequence comes from Dicycla oo, assembly GCA_948252095.1. Lineage (NCBI taxonomy): Eukaryota > Metazoa > Arthropoda > Insecta > Lepidoptera > Noctuidae > Dicycla > Dicycla oo. The sequence goes on along the minus strand of OX411726.1, from coordinate 19,792,444 downwards.
CCCCTCGAGATATCACACAACTGTGTCTTATTTGCAGATGATACGACTGTCATCATTGAATGTAAAAATCTAAATTCTTATGAATCTGAAGTAAATCAAACTCGTTATTCAATAGTTGAATGGTTGAAACGTAACAAATTAAAAATAAAAATTGACAAGACAAAACTTATATTTTTCAAAACGCCTAACCGAAAAGAGTTTCAGTTTAACATAAGCCGTAACCATAATAAAGTTGAACAAATACAAAATACGAAATTTCTCGGTATAACTTTAGACGCACATCTCACATGGAAGGATCATATTGACAGTATTTGTAAGAAAATTAATAAATTCGTTTTTGCTCTTCGAAAAGTTAAAGACGTAACAACGAGAGAAACATCTCTAATGGTGTATCATGCTTATGTTTGTTCCCTCATTCGTTATGGCATTGTAGTCTGGGGAAACTCTTCAGAGATAAACCGGGTTTTTATAGCGCAGAAAAAATGTATTCGCGCAATTTATGGTATGAAATGGTTTGATTCCTGTAAACCGATATTCAAAGCAAAAAAGCTATTGATTGTACCTAGTTTTTATATCTACGAAGTTGCCAAATTTGTTAAGGCCCATCCTTTCCTTTTCGAGGGTAATGATAATAAAAATAAGCGGTTGGTAACGCGATTACCTCTCAAAATGCCGGTCCCTAAATTAGAACGGTTTAGACGTAACTGTGCGTATATGGCACCACTTATCTACAACTCCCTACCCAAACATATTTCTGAATTACCATATAACATGTTTTGTCGTATTTTACGGGACTGGTTGATTGAGGAAAGCTTTTACTCAGTAAAAGATTTTTTGAAGAAAAGTTCATGTTGCTACAATTTCTTTAAGGATGCATAATTTTATTTCATGTTTAATTTTAATCTATTATGTCATTGTAATATAAATAATAATGTAAACTTCAACAAGGTATATTTTTAACCAATGTTCATTAATTCGTATTTCTATAATTATATTCTTTAATACGTATTTGCATACCTGTAACTTAGGTGAAATATGTCTCGGTCTATAACTGCTACTATAACAACTTTTGTACCATATTTATAGCAAATAAATGATTTGATTTAAAAACAGTTCAATATCTAAAGCAATCACAGAAAATAGACTACAACTACCTAGTGAAGCAGAGAATTTACAACTACAGATTGTCAAGAGCACGTCGCTATATAGAATGCACGTTTGGTATACTAAGTAATAAATGGAGAATATTCCACCGCCCGTTGAACGTATCAACTGATTTTGCTGAAGAAATAATAAGGGCCTGTTGTGTTCTACACAATTTTGTACGACAGCGAGATGGATTTAATTATAATCACACGTTATCATACGTGTTCGCAGAGGACGATGAAAATATTATACCGTCTAGTCCAACTGATGTTCAAAACGTTGCCGTTGGAGGAGTTACAACTCGAAACCTTTTCGCCGACTATTTTGTATCACCCGAAGGAGAAGTACCGTGGCAGAATAACATGATATAAATAAAATAATAAAACCTACCTGCTGCATTTTTTTCGGACCCACTTTTATTTTCGAAATCAGGAATAAACAATGCACATAATTCTTGCCAGTTATTCTTTTTAAGGGTCCTGTTGTTGTAATTGTTGCTTCTTGAGTCCCACAAAACAGGACGCATTTGAATTTCAATAATAAATCGTTCGGTATCAAACTCGCTCATTGTGTAGTCTATAAGTACGTACGTTTGCAACACTGGCTCATCGCCGACTGAGCGCACGCGGCGGCCGCGGCTGTAGCGCGCGACCGCCGCGCTTCTGTTTAAACTATGAAATTTTGACAGCGCGACAGTCGCGCGTCAGCCGCGCGACTGTTGCGCTGCTAAAGTCGCCTATATGTGAAAGCGGCCTAAGTGATTATTTAGTAAGTTTATTGTAAAAAATGGAAAATTATACCTGTGAATCCTGTGCTGGCGAAGTGTGTTTAAATTAATTAAAATCTGGCAAAATAAAAAAAAAAGGCACAACGCGAAAGTTGAGAGAAATAGAACTATTTTCAAACGGTTAATTGATGTAGTTTGTTTTCTTCGTAAACAAGAATTAGATTTCCGTGATCATGACAAATCCAGGTTATGTTTTAATAAAGGCAATTTTCTAGAAATTTTAGATTTGTTAGCTAAATATGATGGAAATTTGGAATCCCACTTACAATCAACATCGGGTAGCTCATTCACGGGGTTATCGAATAGGACCCAAAATGATTTAATTTCTAGTGTTGCGTCGGTAATTAAATCAAAATTCAGTAGCGCTTCGACCGAACGATCATTTTCTAGTCTAAAACGAATTCATCCATATTTACGAAACACAGGGCCAAAACAGACTCACAGATTTGTCTATGATTGCAATTGGAAAAGAACTTTTAGTAAAACGATGTAGCAGTTTTTATGACGACGTTTTGCAAAACTATCTGAAAAAAAGATAGGCGCGTCGATTTGATTTATAAGGCTGACCCCACATTTGGCGTGCGCGATCCTCGGGCGTGCGCGCTGCACGGACGCAGCGCGCGCGTAGCGCGCGCGCTGCGCGAGCGTCGGGTTTACCGCCGTGTGACGTGCAGGCAGCGTGCGCGCAACGCGCGCGCGGCGCGCTCGCGACGCTCGAGTCGCGTTCTTACCCCTTCGCCCGCTATCCCCGCCGCCCGCTACTGTTTCGGTTCTTCTTACTTACTCGAGCGTCGCGAGCGCGCCGCGCGCGCGTTGCGCGCACGCTGCCTGCACGTCACACGGCGGTAAACCCGACGCTCGCGCAGCGCGCGCGCAACGCGCACGCGGCGCTCGCGCTACTCGCACGCCCGAGGATCGCGCACGCCAAATGTGGGGTCAGCCTAAACATTTACTTGTAGAAAGTAATCAGTTAACATTAAAGTAGTAATTTATTTTGAATTTAAATTCATTTGCGCAAAGAAATAAACATCATGCGAAGGCATAGGCTCCTGTGGTAAAACTCAGGTAGGGTAGGTAGTCCTAGTCGCTGGGCCACCGACAACAACAAGCTGAAAATGGTAAGTTTCTTTTTTAGCTGTGCATACCTTGTCTGAAATCTCTGTGCACGCCACTGGGTCTGTGGCTCCATGCACTACCATCGTCAAACATAGGCACTTTGTTCGACGACACTACTTTTCGCCTCGCCGCTTCCCTGCGACTAGGAGCTCCCTGTTGTTCTCCTCATCGCTGTCACTGTGGTGAAGTTGTCAACAGCCTCGGACACCACGGCCTGTCTTGCAGCCGGAGTGCGGGTCGCTTAGCGCGGCACGCAAACGTTAATGACATCATCCGACGTGCCCTTGTCACCGTCGGCGTTCCAGCTGTATTAGAACCCAATGGCTTGGCACGCGACGATGGCAAGAGACCGGACGACATGTCTTTATTTCCATGAAAGGTGGGTAGGCCTTTAGTGTGGGACGCAACGTGTGTCGATACTCTTGCGCCTTCCCATCTTCCTGGCACAGGGTGCTGTGCTGGCGCTGCTGCTGCGCCTGCGGAAAACCTCAAGCGGCGGAAGTATACCTTATATTACCTTATCGGTAACTACACATATATTTTCGAGCCGTTTGGGGTTGAAACCCTCGGGCCGTGGGGTCCGTGTGCCCATGGTTTGTTCAAGGAAATCTCCAAACGGCTGGTTGACACTTCCCGTGACCCAAGGGCAGGCTTTAACCTTGGCCAGAGGCTAAGCATTGCCATACAACGTGGCAATGCCGCCAGTCTTTTGTTTGTTAGAGTGTAATTAATTTGTAAAGTTACCCTACATATACCTATTTGGATTGCTTAAATACAGAAAATATATTTTTCATGGTAATTTTCTCGAATCTCTACGAGTCTTTCACATTTCTCTCTGATAAGGCTTATAATTATGACCATTTTATTATTTTTCTGGCATACATTTCGTTTCGTAGGCCTGCCAATTATTATTGACGTTGGCCTATTTGTCTTGATGCAGTCTACAATCTTACAACATTACCTGTTTTTAAACCCACTTCAACTCAAAAGTCGGCGTTAAATTAACAATGTCTGTCTTAGCGCGTATGTATCAAGATTGGTAGCTAAAGGTGAACGCGCACCTAGACGCGCCGCAGGAGCCGCACGCACCGCAGTCATCGCATTTTATAAATCTTTATATGAAATCGTATGCAACGTCGCGCACCTATCCACGACGCACGACCTGCTTTTGAGTAAAATGCTGTAGGTATATGGATTCCACCAGCACGTGTGGATTACGTCATCAAATTCAGCGCGTTCGATTCGATGCTTGCGGCGAGTGCGCTGCGGGTGGCGCGGATGCCGCTCCGTCCCTTTTTGTTTTTGGAGTTTACTCCTTAAGAATCGATTTTCATATAAAGCCCGGTATGGAAAAATTATAGGAGTGAAATACAAGTGAAGCTTTGTCACGTTTTTGTGTTTTGTGTATTTTCTGCCAGTCTTCATTGTAGCGGTCTATCTATCCATTATATTCAAAGACAATCGTATATAAGGAATAAACTCCAGTCGTGCGTCAGAGCTGACACACACTTTTTTCTCTTTATTTACTTGTATACTAGGTAGTCAAAATACGTCTTTTGGAATTGGATTCAGCCTCGTTACCAACATACTTTATAACGCTGTCAAGATATTAAGTTCATGCAGACATGACATAAGAAAAAATATTAAATAAAATAACATTTTGGCTAAAGAAATAAAGTCGATAATTCTAAATTATGTAAGTAGTTCTAAAAAAGCTCACAAATTACGGACCCAAAGAGAAGATCTTTCAAGGAACACCCACACAGGGATCGAAGCAAAGTTCGCTTAGCTTCGCTCATGTAGCTGCCGCCTGTTCATATAAATACCTACTTAGGTTTACAGTTCGCGGTGTGAACTGAAGTATGAAAAGACGACGTAGCTACATGATCGAAGCTCCTAGTGTGGCCTGCGCTTTATTTTCGTTTCACTAAAAAGATAAGCTTGTAAGTACTTAAAATCTTTCCACTTGTTTGGATGGAAAGTTCCAAGAATAATTATGGCGTATTGTTAAAACCTAAGTCGGTTTAACAAAATATATTTTTATTTTGTGATCCATTTAACTATAACATAATTTTTTCCCTTTGGAACGTTTATGTAACCATTCGTTATCTTATCTTGTTCTCATGTTGTGCTCTCGGGTCTAAAACTTTCCTTGAATTACAGACAAAGAAAATTCAATTTAACAGATAAAGAAAATTCAACTACATAAATATAGAGCAAGATCCCAGGGCTGCTAGACCTTACTTGTTTTGTGATTAACAAAATGAATGGGATGGAGTAGTGTATTAGTATGAACTTTGAACGTACGCATACCTGCTAGCTCGGGCCGATGGGCAATTTTCAGGTATCAGGTAAGTACTAAAGTAACTTAAAAATATTAATGAATTTTCTTAAAGTCTGACTGCTGATTTTTATGTATATTTTACAAAATATTGTCAGTTATTAATAATCAATACTGCCAAACATTTCCCGTCGGTGGTTTTTTCCGCCAGACGCGGGGTATGTTTGGCAGCTACGATTTGTCTGGCTGCTTACAAATAGTATTGAAATAGTTCGCCGAATACCATTATATAAAAACCGGTCAAGTGCGAGTCGTACTCGCGCACGAAGGGTTCCGTAGGGATCTATAAAAACGGCAAAAAAATTTCATGTCTGTTGTATGGGAGACCCTTTAAATATTTATTGTATTCTGTTTTTTTTTTTTGTATTGGTTGTTATAGTGGCAACATAAATACAACATCTGTGAAAATTTTGACTGTGTAACTATCACGGTTCATGAGATACAGCCTGGTGACAGACGGACAGCGGAGTCTTAGTAACAGGATCCCGTTTTACCCTTTGGGTACGGAATTATAAAAATCAAGACTCGGACGATGACGTCATTTTTGCGAGCTTTAAAACTTCTGGCAGAAAAAACCAAAAAAAAAAGTAATGATATTAGTAACCATATTCTGTAAAACATACATCAAAATCAGCAGTCAGACTTTATGAAAATAAAGTTATATTTTAACGTAACTTTAATACCTAATACCTGAACATTGGCCGTCGGACCAAACTAGTAGGTATGCGTAGGTACTGTACGCCCGGATAATGATAGTTACAGATATTTGTATATAAACTAAAGATGTTATCAGTCTATTATGTGAGACTACTCCTAACCTTGCCTAAGTAAATTATATTAGGTATAAATTGTAAGGAAGAAATCATTTAAAAAAATACCTCCTGATACATTACAAAGTTTATTCTAGAAAAACTCAACTCGAGGTACACAACCACCTAATGTGGGGGATCATTAACTAATACACAAACTCTTCCCTTATTTAAAGATAGGTATTGGCAGACCCAGTCTCCGTAACGGTGTATGCCCGGGCGAATACTAGCTTGAGACTATCCGCAGACGGGAACATGGTGTGATGTACATACGCACCCGATTAATTTTGAAGTAAATTGTACATGGGGACTCCGCTCCAGCGCAGAAATGCTCGTAGTTTGATCCTTGTTCCTTCACTATTAAGTAGTAATCTCTAATTCCATGCATTTAGTTTGATGCACTATTTTATTCCGAGCAATTTGAGGTATGCCAATCTTCTATGCGACTTGTCAATTCGTGTAAGGAAAAATTATTTTTAGTCGTGGTGCAAAATTAATTGTAAACAACAAGTTTTTGTTCAACTTGGGATGCTTGATATTCTCAAAACTTTTGGCTGCGCTCCTATAGGAAATTTAAATATTTAGAGAGTTAACTGGATTCACGTGAATAAGTATTATAATAACTGGGTCGATTACCTAGTTCTCTAGTCTAAATCCCTAACATGACCTTATCAAAATATTCAGTATAAAAGTTATAATAACACAATCTCTCTCTCTCACCTGAGATGAGTGCAAAACATTAATGAGAAGTGACTCTAACGGCTCATAAATAGGCAACACTCAGATAGAATAAAGTCTCACTAAACAGAGTCACAATAAACTCTAACTAGCAGAGTCGCAATAAAACTCTCAATTAGCAGAGTCGAAGTAAAACTCTCACTTAAACTCTCAATTAGCAGGACATAAGCCCTTGCAGTGAAGTCCCGATATAAACCTGGCATTCCCACGTTGCAAGCGTGCCCTACGGGCTAAAAGTTGACGAGGCTAGAAATTGACGAGACATGATCGCGTTTCATCACTGAAGCTAAAACGGTTTTCTGACACGAGGACCAGGTATAGCCTTCCTTTCTGCGGAACAGCTCACTTACAGCCACGTGTCAGCTTCGCAAAATAATTATAGATCGCTTAGATTAAGAGGGATGCGATTAAAATAAAACGTCCACCTACCACGAGTTCACTGCTCGTTTTACAAGATGGCCGCCTCACCAGTTCTCGATGTTCGTTTTTGAGGTTGACATTTGTACAGCAAGTCAATTAAGTCTAGAAAAGCGGAGGCGCCGACCATGTTCAGGTACCCGATAATCCGGATAGAAAGGCAGTATTTCAAAAAATAAAACCTATCACAATCACTCCACTTCTAATTCTCGATAATTCAATCAAACACTTCACAAAATAATAATAGATCGCTTAGATTAAAAAAATTTTTAAAAATTATTAAAAATCCTAAGTGAAGTATGCAATTTAGTCGCTGAGGGAAAAATGATCGCGGAACAAAAAGTTTGTGTAGCCAATCTTTGCCGTAGTGTCTCAAATGGCGCATCTCAGATGGCTGTTTTATATCAAGCCTTAAAGCAAAAAACCATTCAAGCCCATAGTACCATTCAGCACTTACAGCAACAACAGAACGTCGCGAACTCTCTCCAACAGTTCAAAGAAGTAGTTGAAGGCATGTCAAATCCTTCAGAACCCTTTTCTTACGCTAATATGGTCAAAAAAGGGTCGGATAACTTTGTGCGCCCAGCAAAATTAAGCTCAGTTGCCATATATCCCAGCGACAAGACCAAATCTAGTGACGATACCAAGTCTCTCGTACAGAAAATTATTTCGCCCGGGGAACTTAAACTACATGTTCGTGGCCTTAAGAAAGTAAAAAATGGAGGTGTTCTTATTAGTACCGACTCCAAAGAGGACATTCAAAAGCTCAGAAGTTTAGAAAAACTCGCTTCTTCGGGCCCTAAGGTTGAAGAACCATCGAAACGGCGCCCAAGAATCGCTGTTATTGGTGTCCCGGTAGCCCTGACTGATAAGGAGGTTTTTGACTGAATTTATGAGCAAAACCTCTCAGATAAGATGACCAATACTACTCGTGAGTCCTTTGAAGAACAAATTAAACTGAGCCATAAATCTGGTAAAAGAGACCTCCCTACGTGCAATTACATACTAGAAGTGCCGGCTAGCATCAGGAAGATCCTAGTGAATCAAGGGCGAATATTCATAAATTGGACGTCGTGCCCAGTACGAGATTTCACGATCGTTACACGGTGTTTTAACTGCCAGCAGTTCGGTCACGCGGCCAAGTTCTGCCGTGAAACTAGTCCGACGTGCAATCACTGCGGAGAGAGTGGCCACTCTTTCAAGGAATGCAGTACAAAATCCACTCCACCTAACTGTGCGACGTGCAAACGTTTTAAAAGAAAAGCGGATCATAAAACTGGTGATGTAAATTGTCCAGCACGAAAATATGCCGAGGACAACTATATTCATTCCATAGATTATGAAGGCGCCTAAGAGCGCTACATATTAACCTATCTATTAAGCACACTAGTAGTAGTTTTTGTTTGTTTATATTTGTTAGTTTTGTATTTATCATGACTGATCAATTACTTAGTGACCTAGATCAGTTTTCTGTATCTGAAGTTATAAATTGTAATGTTGATGAGTGTAAACACCTTTTCCCCGTGGGAGAGAAACCGCTGACCCTACTCACACAAAATATTCGCAGCATAAATCGAAATATAAATGGTTTTGAAATATTGCTACAGAACCTGGGTATAAGTTGCGACATTATCGTCCTAACAGAATGTTGGCTGTCAAACCAAACAGCTGTTATACCATCATTAGACGGATATGTTTCACATAAAACCAACAGAAACATCAACCAGAATGATGGTTTAGTTGTATTTGTTAACAATAGTTTATGTACAATTGTAGAAGAACCATTGCTACAAAATAGTAATTGCTTACTCATTAAAATTAATTCAGATACGGTAGTTATGGCTATATACAGACCTCCTTCTCAAGATATTGCCAATTTCTTAGATTCACTAAACGTACAGTTACAAAGTCTTACAACTTTTAAACATATAATATTAATGGGTGACATCAATATCAACATTGCTTCCGGGAAAATGGATACACATGCACATAACTATCTTAATATCTGCTCATTCCACGGACTCTTGCCAGCCCATTACCATCCCACGCATCAAAGCGGTTCATGCTTAGATCATTTCATTATAAAAACAAAAAACCCAACCAAAACATTTGTTACTAACTCTTCGCTTACTGATCACCAAGCAGTTTTACTAACATTACAAGTTTCTTTACCCAGGAAAAATTGTTTACGTAGCTATACTAAAGTCAACATGACACACCTCGAAAAAGACATACGTAATATTAATTTTGGCCCAGTTTATAATTCTACTGATGCAAATATTTCTATGAATTATTTTATAAATTCACTTCACTATGCAATAATAAAACATACTTTCGCTAAAATAACGCCAAGGAAGTATAAATGCATTAAACCTTGGATTACACCCGGACTTGTTCGGTGTATTAGGCATAGAGACAAACTACGCATAAAATCCAAACTTGAGCCTGATAATGAAATACTTTCCATTACGTATAGAAGATATAGAAACTTCTGCAACAATCTTCTAAAAAAAATAAAAAATGAATACGATAGAAATGAACTACAGAAAGCAGGCAAAAACAGTAAACTTATTTGGAAATTTATAAAAACAAGTACATTTAGCACAAAACAACCGTAACCTCCACTTGACTTGTTGACAATAGAGAACAACCCAATCGAATCAACAAATAAAATTAATTTCTATTTTTCTAACGTAGGCAAAAGTTTTGCAGAAAATACCTTAAAATCTAGAAGTTCTTTCCCTCAAAACCAACCTAAAACATTCCCTACACTTAAATCGTTTGTCTTACTAGATACGGATGTCGATGAAGTATTAACAATTATTTCGGGATTAAAGGACGTGTGCGCTGTTGGGTGGGACAATATATCAAACAACATACTTAAACATTTCAAACACCTAGGTACTTGCTCCGCCGCTAACTCATATTTTTCTGTTATGCTTAACTAATGGTATATTCCCTAAGCCGCTTAAAAAACCATTGGTTACTCCTGTATATAAATCTGGTGACAAAAAATGTGTTAATAACTACAGACCCATTTCAGTTTTAACCGGGCTGTCCAAAATCCTAGAGAAAATCATCAACATTAGATTAATGAAATACCTAGAAGATAACAAATTACTTTCAGATAGACAATTTGGTTTTAGGCCCAAAAAATCAACTAATCAAGCAGTACATGAATTGACGGATTATATAACAACTAATTTGGATAAGGGCATGCACTCCATTGGGATCTTCCTAGACCTCGCCAAGGCCTTTGACACAATTTCGTGTCCTTTATTATTGCACAAGCTTGAAACACTCGGAATAAGAGGAACAACGCTTTCACTACTTTCTGATTATCTTAGTGACCGTGAACAATGTGTCAAAATTGGTCAGTACGTCAGTTCTGAGCTTCGAAATAGTAATTACGGAATACCACAAGGTAGTATTTTGGGTCCTACGTTATTCCTAGTATATATAAATGACCTGTGCAGCTTGTCACTCCAAAACGGTGTCATAATGTCATATGCAGATGACACAGCTCTATTGTTTTCAGACAAATCTCGAGATGAGGTGTATAAACAAGCCCAGAATGGTTTTAATATAGTATCTAATTGGCTACATGAACATCTACTAACACTAAATGCAGAGAAAACCAAACACATTTTATTTACTATTAGAAATACTAACCAACCAACTACTAACATAAACATTTATGCGCATAAGTGCAGCCCGTATGCTGACAATGCATGTAATTGTCCTACTTTAGCAAAAACCGATCATATGAAATATCTTGGTGTAACGATTGACACAAATCTGAATTTCCGTAAACACATTGATTTATTATGCACTCGAATGCGTAAATTAATATACATTTTTAAGAATTTACGATATATATCAGACTACAAGTTAATTAAACAGGTTTATTTAGCTTTGTGCCAATCTATTCTCACTTATTGTATAACTTCATGGGGTGGGGCTGCTAAATCAATCCTACTGCCATTAGAACGTGCGCAGAGAGCTATCCTTAAGGTAGCCACCTTTCGCCCATTTAGATTTCCCACACACGAGCTTTACATGGCATGTAAAGTTTTAACCGTGCGACAACTATTTATATTGAAAATAGTATTACTCCAGCATAGAAAACTTACTTATATCCCAATACCTATAGATAAGAGAAGAAAAGACTTGGTTTGCATAAAGCCTCAAACTAGACATACTTTTATAAATAAATTTTATGTATTTTTAGGTCCGTTTTTATATAATAAAATCAATAAGTATCTAAGTATATATAGTGCAAATTGTAAAAAATGTAGTGAAGTGTTGATTGAATACTTAGCGACATTTAATTACTCAGACACTGAAAAATTGCTAGAAGTAATGCAATAAGTTTATTAGTGTAAAGTCTATTTCTATTTATTATGTATCAACGCTAGCTCTATGGACAGTAACATATTGTCCACTAAAGCACTCAGCGCTGTTAAGTGATGGCCTGAAACATAGGTTTGAATAAACCTACATCAGGCAGGTCGCTATTGTATTTATTAGACCTTTAACCATTCTATTTAAGTTATATACACTAGATTTATTTTAGACGTAGCTTAATATTTTCTTACTGATATTAATATGTAACTTTGTAATGTTGTAACTTCTACGTAATTTATAATTTATATATGTGAACCTATGAATAAATTATTCTTATTCTATTCTTTCTTATTCTTATTAAGAAGGATGCGATTAAAATATAACGTCCACCGACTACATGGTTGCGTGCGCACCTTACCAAAATTCGAAGTTACCTGCTCATTTTACAAGATGGCCGCCTTACCAGAGTGCTCGGTGTTCGTTTTTGACTTTGCCATTTGTACAACATGTCAATTGACAATCTAGAAAAGCGGAGGCGCCGACATATTATTTACTTCATGTAAATAAAATAACAAACTAAAAATGTTAACAACACCACGACAATTATGCTGTACCTACTATTTAGGAAAATAAACATAAAATGGTAATTTTAGTATTGCCAATCCAACCAACAATTTCTTAACCTTTTAGTACGAAGTAGTCAAAAAACTTTTTATTGAACATATTTTTTTATTTGGCCTTAATTAGATAATGTGATAGCATAAAAGAATTAATTTAATTTATTTTGTATAAGTGTCCCTTTTAGACGTTCAAATAAGAATTTGCCATTGTTCTTTTCGAGTTAATCAAGCCACGCAGTAAAATCCTCCCCTGCAAAATTTGACTGCCCATTTTCACCCCGTAAGGGGTATATTTTCGAAAAACTGATGAAAGTATTCTTTACTTTTAGTCTTATGTATAAATAGTGAGATTAGAGTTAATCGGTCAGCGCGTTAAAATTCTTCAATACAAACTTTGACACACCCAATTCCCCTTGGGGGGGGGGGGGGGGGTTCGTGCCAAGTTTCAAGTTTATTAACTCAAGGATTTTTCATACAAACAAAAAGCCCCTTTTCGCCCCCTATAAGTTTGAATTTCCAATAACCCCTTCTTAGTGCTCCCCTAAATTATAAAAGGAAGCCGTGTGCAAAATTTCACGTTCCTAGACCCAGTAGTTTCGGCCGTGCGTTGATTTGTCAGTCGGTCAGTCATTTTATTCAATCAATCAGTCAGTCATTCATTCAGTCAGTCAGTCAGTAAATATGTTCAGTATAAATAAAACCCTTTAATTCATATGTTATTTTAATTCCTGTAGTCAACATTTTACAGTAAACAATATTTTTCCATTATTTTTCCATATTGTTATTTTTCGGAAAAATAAACGGAAAAATTTCCAAGCTTTGAAAAATTTCCGAAAATTACCCATCACTAGGTCTGACGGCCCTGGGATCTTGGACTATTATTATTGTACGATGTTTTTAAATGTCACTTACAAATTATTATTTTGAATCCTGAAAAGATTAGGTGCCTGTACCACTGCCGGCGATTAACGAGAAGCGTGTAGAGCTAGCGAGCAACGAGCAGCGAGTGCGTGACGGTGACGAGCGAATACTCGCTGGTGTGCGTATGTACCCTACGGCTGAAATATCTTGGCAAGTCCTAACTTCGCGCAGAAGGCCGCAGTAACATTTTTTAGTAACCAAATGATGATATGAGGCGAGTGTGAGTGAGAAAACACAACAGACTTGCCAAGATATTTCGGCCGTAGTGTACCATATTTTTTATGTTTCTTGAGTGAGAAAATCAAGCAAGTCGCTAGTGGCTTCCTCGTCGGTGTAACTTAATTTCGGCTACTCATTTTGAGCGATACCATTACTCGGGTTTTACGAAAAAATACCTTTAACACCACTTAACGCTGTGTTATTCCACGGATTATTACTTCATACTAAAACATTGAAATAATAAAATTATCTATACTATTAATATTTTTAACATTGCAAACGAATTAATATACCAAGTAACAGAATTGTAAATGCTAGTCACATTACTCAAATAATAATCGACGCAGAAGAGTATTTAAACTTGTAAGGCACTTTGTACTAAAGGCTTTACTTTGATGTTTGCTAGCTGATCTTTAGGGCTTTGTCGAAGTTTATCGGCATCAATTAAATTGCTTGATTAATCACTTTTGACTTGATTACGGTAATCTACGGGATACATACTCGTGAAATTAGAATTTCCTTCGTTCATTGTTATTTCATAACTTCGACACAAAAAAGTATTGCCATTTTTATTCGGCTGCTATCCTGATACACATAAGCCATTGTTGCGTTCATTTTGTTCCGCAATGTGAACGCGTCGTCGCTCCGATAGACGAGGGCGATAGTGTTTGGGTCTTTCGAACAAATAAGTGACAAGTAATCGCGATCTCGCCTTAGGGCGTCGCTGGGAGAAGGCAGCAAGGGACAGGCTGGATTGGATCAATCGCATATTTGCACGACGCTCGCTTAGTTATCAACTTGTGACACAACCCGAAACCTCTAACATATTTTGTTTTTCATCAAACGGGCCACATGTAATTTTGACGTTCAAACAGTGCTGGTTCTCAGCCTTGTTTGAATAAATGACTTTTGATTTAGATTTTTGATTTTGTCACTGATCACTAGGCCAAGGAATGCTTTTTAGAAATGCCTTTATTTTGTCGTGTAGGTAGTTTCGTTTTACACGAGCCCATGTTTCCTTTCGATAATTTTCTAATGGAGGCAAGTAACTCTCCACGTGTAAACGAGCTGTTTCTGTCTGCTTTTACCTCACAAGATTACCATTCAACCTGCTTCGAGTGGCTTAAATTAACCGTAGACGGAATACTCAGTGATCTGAGTATTCCGTCGGCAATGCTTTAGTGTTTGTAGGATTAGCTCATCTCATTTCAATTATTCAATAACAATTAATATTGTGTCTGAATATTGTACAGACGCCATCAGGTCAACCTACCCGAAACTGTCAGATTTTCCCAATCAACCTTGAACCTAATGCCTTAGCAATAAAGTCGAAAATCTATTAAAGAAATCTGACAGATTGTAGTAGCTTGATGTGCTGGCGTCTGTACAAAGATCCCTACTCAAATAATTAAATAATAACAAGTTAATAGAACACAATCTCATGATAAAAGTTCCAAAATGTAAAACAATGTCAACAAAGAAAAAAGTAGATACATGTCACTAATACCTACCTAATAATTCCATTTAATTTCCAATATTAACAATAAACAATTTATAATTAATTTACAATGTCCACATTATATTTAGCGCTTTGCGGTAGTGAATTTGGTAGACTGATATTTGTGAGCAATGGAAACTGAATTTCATATAAATACTAACTTTACCTTGTGATAAATATTACTGTTTGCCAGTCTTACCAAGGGGTACCTATTGTATTACTCAGTAACTGGATTGTGGAGGTCAGATAGGCAGTTGCTCCATGTAAAATCGTATTCAGCTGCATCCCGTATAGTTTGGAAGCTGACTCCAACATAGTTGGGAAAAAGCCAGGCAGATGATGATGAAATATTACTGTTTCATGTAGCAATTTTCCGGCAAAATATGATTAATGTAACACAAAAATAACGTTCCCGCGTGGCAGATGACAGGCTACGGCCCAATCCCTCTAAACGAGAGAGGCGTTCACCTCAAAAGTAAACCAAGACAATTTTGTATAGGCTATAACAATCATGTTTTAGCAAGTACCTAAACTATTTATTTTTCTGTACCTACAGGTATTACCGGGCCAGAAATACGAACAAAAGTGAGCATACGACAGCCAAGCAGAGAAATTACGCAACTGGAGAACGTAAGTCCTTTCCTAACCTAAATAATTATATTATACGACCCACTCATGCTTTCTCCTAATTAGCAAGAGTACAGACAAGAAAAAAGATCCCTAAGAATTCAGGCGGAACACTCGTCTGAGTATTTCTTTTGTTTAAAAATGATTACGAAAAGGAATGAATATAGGTTTATTTGTTTGGTAACACGTGCTTATAAAAAAGATAACTCAAATAAAAAAAAAAGCTGATCTATAATCACAAGCAACAAGGAACAATTTAGCGTAGTGCATAGACGTTTATACAATGTATACGGTGTATATGACATCGACGCGTAAACTACACTCCCCAGCGCAGAAATTTTTAGTCTGTTATTAAAAAAAAAAAAAAAAAAAACTAGCGAGCAGATGTCAGATGTGTAACATCAGACATCTGTTTGGGTTGGTATCATCTGACGGCCAACTCTAGCACCGCACGCGCTCATTGGTCTAATCAAAAGCGCGCGCTTCCCCGGCTTCCTGTTACACACTTCCGTCCTTTACATAAAATAACTCCCACAGGTTGCAACCTGTGGGAGTTATATTAAACCGCGAGGAATGATTTTACACAAAAAAAAAACAAGTTTTCATACAAAGTTGTTATACCTACCTACACACAGACACGGTCAAAATTCGAACAGCAGTTTTTTTTAAACTGACGAAACAAGGGTGGTGCTTCTAGAATAATGCGGTGCACTCTTGGTTGCAGCTCGCGCATCGATGATCCTGACACCGTGTATACCAATCTCTTTTGCTGATTGTACTAGCACCTGACGGAATACGCTGAGTAGAATAAGTTGCAGAGGATGAATGATCCATTGCTCATCGCCGAGACGTTTATATTATTTACTTATACATTTAGTTGTTCTACCGCTATTATCACGAAATGTGATACGGAAAATGTTTTGCTAGGCTAAATATACGTGTCTGTGCGTTCCACCGGACATTCTGCTGCAAAGCTCTTCAAGTTACGCGTTCACTGGGTTAGAAACTGAGTGTATACACCCATGCACCATACGGAGGTCCGCATTTATAAAGTGCCGATAGGGTGCGTCCACTGCATTGGCATTTCGCTTCGGAAATATCAACCAGTTTTCCACTTTTAGGGATTTCTCCCTTTCTTAGGGTAAAATGACCAATATTATGCATGGCTTAGGGCTATTTTATTTTGGCAGGAATTTATATGTACCTAGAGTTGGTTTGTTTTACATTCTGCATTGCGACAGGTCGCGGAACAATAGCGATAAAATATTTTTAAGTATTCTATTAGTTATTCGTTTGAAAGTAATTTTAATTAAAAATGTTCTTATTTTTATTTTTATTGACTGTTATCTGTTAAAGATTAGTAGTTGTAATATAAAATACATGTGGCTTTTGATTTATGGAATCAATATAATATTTATTTAACTTTTAAGTTGGAACCTACTGCATACTGCATACATTTGCTGACCATGTACATACTTTCAAAAACACTACTAATCTTTAAAACGTAACAAACGCACAGCAATTGATCAATTGACATCAATTTCTGTTGTAGTAATATTGTCAATCGCTTCAATTGGTCTTGGTAGACGATCAATTTGCGTATCAATCATGTAAAAATTGACAATTGCAATTGATCGTTTCGGGGACCATTTACCGTGTAATTGGTAATACTGGGCGTGTTCACTGTAGATGACGTCATCGGCAGAAATACTGGTTTCTGGTGCAGATTTGCCGATCCAGTGCACGTAGTACAATAGAAATCAATACAAAGCAACAAATCTGTGCGCTGCTTACGCTCCGATTTGACTGGTAGAAATTGTCATGTAACGAAAAAGCGTTATACCTGAAAAGGTCAGTTTCAAGGTGTCAAGTTTCAAATGTCATTCAAGTGTTTTTGGTTTTGAATACAGAGCCATCTAGTATCAGTTTTTAGCTTCTAAAACGTATACTAGATGGCTTTGTATTAATACATAATATACAGCGAAAGGAACTTCGTTCCAACCGGGTGGAAAAAAGTCGGTAGGTTACGTGGGACGTCACCTACCGACTTTTTTTTCACATATATCTTGTAGATACAATAATAGACTATTTTCAGACAAACGGATTTGTCTATACAAACAAATACTTCAACCTATACAAGTCCAATAAGGTAACTTATTATTGAGTTTTTGGGGTTCCATACGTCCGAATGAAAAATCGGAACCCTTATAGGATCACTCGTGTGTCTGCCTGTCCGTCTTGAATTTCTATGACCCAAACACGTACCTACCTACGTGTAACGTAAATAAAATAAAAAGTTTTCAAGCAAACTGTACCGTGTACTTAACAAATGGAAAGGGCTTAATGTGAGGGTCTCCAATATATATATTTTTTATACTAATATTATAAACAGTTTTAAAGTTATTTAAGAAACTAGTTGCAAATTTCCCATTTCCCCCTTATCTCCGAAACTAACGAGCCAAAAATTTTGAAAAAAAAAAAAACAGAAAATATACAAGGTGTAACTTAAATAACGCACAACCTCTTAAGGGGTCATTGTTCTCATCATTATGAACAACTTTTACTATGGGACTAAACCTGAAATCGCGAAAAAAAAAATCAGCAGTTCAGTACATTTTGACGAATTATGCAAACATAAATGTACTGAACAGCTGATTTTTTTCGCCATTTCAGGTTTGGTCCCATAGTAAAAGGTGTTGATAATAATGAGTACAATGACCCCTTAAGAGGTTGTGCGTTACTTAAGTTACACCTTGTATAAGTAGTTTATTTATCGACAGGCCAGTTGGCGTGGTTGGTTAAGATACCACCTATCATGCCGCAGGTCGTGGGTTCGATTCCCATCCAGGACAAACATTTGTGTGCATGAACATGTCTGTTTGTTCTGAGTCTGGGTGTAGTTATCTATTATATATAAGTATGTATTTACAAAAAAAAAAGTATATTATGTAGTATATCAGTTATCTGGTTTCCATAGTACAAGCTCTGCTTAGTTTGGGATCAGATGACTGTGTGTGAATAATATCCCAGGTTATTATATTATATTATATTATAATTTATTACAGAAAACCCAGTAAGAAGTCTATGGTCTTCACATAACATGGTAAATCTCTCAATATTGTGCGTACAAACTTCCATTTGAAGTGTGTATGGGAAATCGTGTTTTTCAACTACAATGTTAAGTTTGTTCTTGAACCCTTCACTGTGCGTGGTCCGACACGCATTTGGCTGTTTTTTTTTTGTCCTTCAGTCCGGACTTGCAAATTTATAGGCTGTGAGTGTAGTCGCGGGCAGCTGGTCACAGCTTTGAGATGGAACCTTTCGGGCGCGAATCCTACTCGCACATGTCCGGTTTTAATGGCAAATGTATTATTTCTAGAAAATAGGTACGACTTATCTTGTTTATTTTGTGAAGAAATATTTACAGGCAGACAGTACAGACCTAATCGGTTTTCAAGAATTTAAACTCATTAAAATATACAGTACTAGATGTAGTCCGCGACTTCGTCTATGATCCAGGATGAAAAGTAAGAAATGTCCTTCTACAGGTCATGGTGTATCCACGTGCCCAATTTTATCCAAATCTGATCAGCCGTTTTAGCGTCGAAGCGTAACAACAAACAAACAAATAAACTCACTTTCATATTTGTAATACTATTAGGAGCTCGTGGCTAATTAATAACAGCCGCACTGGTCGATCCCGCTTGCCGGGGTTGGTCCGTGGATGGGTGACCATCTTTTCATACCGAGACTCCTCCGTGCCTCGGAAAGCACGTTAAGGCGTTGGTCCCGGCTGCTATTCCTGGATCTTTGACAGTCTGACTTCCAGTCTTACCAATCCAGTCCAGTCTTATTGTGGAGTCAGATAGGCAGTCGCTTCATGTTAAATACTGGTATTCAGCTGCATCTGGTTAGACTGGGAGCCGACCCCAACATTGTTGGGAAAAGGCTAGGTAGACCTAGTTAGGATTATATACCTAATAATTATATTAAAATTCTGAAAGATTTTCTGAGACTGAATTTGAAAGGAATGCTTTGAGTTTTTCTATGCCAAAGCATACCTAAGTGTTGTAGTGAAACAAAATAGATCAAAATTAAATGTAAAATAATAATCTACCTTCGGCAGTTGTAATAAGTCTTAATTTTGTATGAATAACAAATAAGCTTTTCGTCAAAGTTGAATTTGTTGTTTATACAAAATTAAGACTTATTACAACTAACGAAGCCTGTTATTATTTTACATTTTTTCCGCATAATTGTGACATAGCTGCGGATAGCTGCGGGGTGGCAAGACTGATTGTCAGACTTTTAGGCTTCTAACTTCCCCTAACGATTGTCAATGATCTACGAATGACAGCCGAACCAACGGCTTAACGTTCTTTCCGAGCTACGAAAGGGTCTCGATATGTCATGGATGGTTACCCATCCACGAACCAACTGCAGCAAGCGTAGCTTAACCTTCGATCGACCTTTGCGGCTGTTATCATTTTAGCCACGAGTCTTTATACAGACTATCGTTTTTTAAAATATTATGGCGCGCACATTCGCTACAAAACAGTCTCATAGTCTTATGGCCAATTTTTTATTGTCATATAACTTTTATCTAACTAATAAATATGGCGGTTTAACATATTTTCTTTACAAAAGCTGCCAAACCACATTTTTAGGGTCCCGTACCAAAATGGTAAAAAGGAACCCTTATAGTGCGACTCTCTGTTTGTCTGTCACAGCTAGATATCTCAAGAACTAGCTATCAACTTTTTTTTTTTTTTTAATAAGGACCTATCGCAGGTGGCTCCGGGAGCCTTGGCTGCTTAACCGAGCGTTGGCGGGGCCAGAAGGGCCTCTCGCCGGGTTAGAAATTAAAATTAAAACTTAAGTGGCACACCTAAGGGCGTCCCATAGTGGGACTCGAATCTAGGCTTAGGGCGCTACTGTCTACTGAGCAAGTGGAGACTTGTTCAATCGGTATGTAGTTATTATTAGGGGCGTTTAAAGCTACTTGCTACGCACGGGCGGGCGGGTGCAAGGGACGGGGGGTTGACGTACTACTCTAAGTCGCGGAGGTACTCGCCGGCGAGTACGGTGGTTAGGACGTCTGTCGTGTGTAGTGTTTATTGATTTACGAACTAACTTCATACACTCTTGGTATAGAGTGATGTCGTCGTCGTTATCTAATAGGACATGGTTAGGGCGTCGTATGCGTGATATACGTGATGGTGTGTATCGAGCAGCTGTTGCCACTAGTGGGTTGGTGTGGTTGGTACGAGTAACAGAATCGAAGAAACGTGTGCTTGTTTTTTTGAAAAATTGCCTGATGGTCGGCAGATTTAAATCCATATGTAATTGATCATTACGTACGTACCAGGGGCATCCCGTGGCTCGTCGCATGAAACGATTTTGGAGGGTTTGAAGTTTACTGAGTCGTGACGGCTTAACGTGTGCGAACACGACGCTAGCGTATGTCATGATGGGGCGTATGCACGTAGTATAAATTCGCACCTTAGACTTAAGGGCTAGTTTGTTACGTGCATTGAGGAGAGAGTGGAGGCGACCGAGCGCGAAGGCAGCACGGTCGCGTACTGTCTTTATGTGGTCGGTGAATTTAAGTTGGTGGTCGAGGGTCACCCCTAGGTATTTGGTCTTCTTTTCCCAAGGGATTTTTTGACCTGACATAGTGATGGGTCTGGTGCGGGTATGAGCATCGCTGTTTTTGCCGACTTTGACAAATAGGACAGCTGCACTTTTGGTCGGATTTATCTCGATTCTCCATTTCCAGAACCATTGCTCTAGAGCGTCGGCTGCGGATTGGAGGTGATGGGATATGGTCTCGGTGCGAAGGTCAGAGGCCCGAAGGCCCTTATCTCCGAAGTTAGCATAGAGAAAAATCTGAAATTATTATATGTGATAGAATTTCATATTAAGATTACAGGAAAAATAAAACAATGTCTCTAAATTGCACACTTTTTTTATGGTACGGAACGAGTTTGACTCGCTCCTGGCCGTTTTTTTTTATTCCTCAGATAAAAGTTACCTGAAGGTTGGAAAATCGGTCTTACTTCCAAATTTAATTAAAATGGAGGTACTTAAAACTATTTCGACACAATTTTATTAGATACTGCGCGCATCGGGTAACGGTAGCCAGGTTTAAAAACTAGCCAAGTGCGTGGTCAAATACCACGCATTATGAAGGGTTCCGTAGTTGTAAAGAATTTATCGCAAAAACAAACATAACATTGTACTTGAAAAAGATGTTCTCTCATTCACGTCACGGTCAATTTACCAACTGCAAAATGTTTGTTATCCCAAAAAAAAAAAAAATGAATGTGATAAAATTACACTGTAACAATTTTCGGCCTTTTCCTTTTTTGTGCTGTGACAAATCGCTTCTTGCCAAATTTTATGCATGATTCTAGGTCAACGGTAAGTACCCGAAGCTTAAGGTTTAGATTTCCTTGCAAGTATCAAAATATGTCGCATAAATGACCGTATTATTTTCTTTATTGCGTTGACTTAGAAGCTTGATATTTTTAGAGCTCCAAGGGACTATAGAAGACCTACCGTATTTGACATTAATTTCAACTTGGTACTTCCACGCGTTCCAAAGAGAAAGGGCCTTGACATAGGTACTGACAGACAGACGCACAACGAAGTGATCCTATAAGGGTTCCGATTTTTCCTTTCGAGGTACGGAACCCTAAAAATTAATGAAGAAAATAACCAGGACAACAAAAGCTTTTATTTCTTGGTATAATTTTGAGATTCGAAACTTTATTGTATTTTTCTTTGAGATCGTGCATTACTTTAACACGACAGCAGCTGCCTCTCTTTATAATTCTCTTATATCGGAGTGTATTGCCGACACAGCAAGTCGCAGTCCAGAAATAGATTTGTGGGGAAATCGGAACTCCAAACATCTGGCATAATCGTTTTAATTTAAACATATTTTTCGCCGCTCACTTCTCAACATGCTTTTGATTTTGATTTATATACCACTAGCTTTAGCCCGCGGCTTCGCCCACGTGGAGGTCGGAAGCTATACCACTGGAACGCTCCACCGTGGTAAAAAGCCTATGTCCTAACTCAGGTCATGGCCTACTTGTGTGCCAAACTTAATCGAAATCCGTTCCGCCGGTAATGCGTGGAAAGGTAACAGACAGACTTACTTTCGCATTTATAATACCTATTACTAGTTTTTGCCAGCGACTTCGGCTTCGTGGATGTCGGATATTATCCTACGGGAAAATACTACCGGCAAAACAAGCCTATGTGCTATTTCAGATATCTATCTCTGTGCCAAACATCCAGATCTGTTCAGTCGTTCTGGCGTGATTGAGTAACAAATATCCATCCATCCATTCAAACTTTCGCATATATAAATATTGGTAGGATGTTTGGAGTAGATATAGGATACCTATCACAGACAAACAAATGTTTTACGGTGCTCGTGTGTCTGATCTTTGATGCAACTTGTATAAAATGCAAAATAAGAAATAAAATTAAAACGAAAGCAAAGCGCCCCGCATCACACTGTACGCTCCAAGAAAGTTATTTTAATGTCACAATGAAAAGAGCTTTGATTTTCCAGGAAATCTTCTCACAGAAGTAAACACTTTAGTTTTGATCAAATAATTAATGTTTCCAAATAATCTGGTCGTGGCTTTCGGTTGATTTGTTGCCTAAAAAACTTCTAGTGGTTATTAAATAATAACCACCAATTTCAGGGTTGAGTCAATTACAGATGTCGCCATAGATAAGTTAATTTTAGTTTTTCGAGGAAAACATAAACTTTTATACGTTTTGATCAAGCGAATTTTCTACACCAATATAATTAAGTGGGAACGTAGTCATTTTATATTAATATAGAGTTGACCAAAGATTTAAATTGCTATCGATTTAAACACAGTGATTGAGAAGAGTGAGCTCACATACATAGCGTTTCCATGACCATCGAATCAAGTCACTACGTCATTGTGTTTCAGAGGTGTCAAAAGTAAACAGAAACGTAACTATATTCTGACGGCGTAGGTCGAATCTAACGATTTAAATCTTGAAATCACAATGAATGCTTGAATGAATGGTCAAACGTGGGTAAAGCAGACACCCATGGGATTCGGGAGATTAATAATGTTTGATGCGATCGTCCTTTAGATTGGTTCTGGTTTTAAACGAACATAACGGACGGATAAGCAGAAATGTGTAGGTAGCTAGTTAAATGGATTGCCAATTAATGTGGCACCACAGGCTATATCGTGCGATCGCTTCATTCATTTGCACGTAATCGAATAGCCCGGTTTAATGTAGGTATTAGGAAATGAAACCTATGAGTAAAGCAGTTTACCTTGTTTTGTTTAACATAACATCACGCCTGTAACCCCCGAAGGGTTAGGCAGAGGTGTACCGATAGTACATCCACATTTCGCCAGTTAGGTTTAAGTCCCATGTAATAGGGGGCGAGCCTATTGCCATCAACCGAGCACAAAGCGCTTGTGACCAACTAGAACAACGAGGCAGTTCGTTTTGTATAATCTATGTACTTAAATAACAGTATCGTGTACCGTGATTTCATGATACTGTGAGAATTACCGTATCTAGAATGGTTGTCACGGTACAATCTAAATCGACATTCAACTATAAATAGATAGTATTCTTCTTTGAGGTATTGATTTTTTCACTTAGAATTTGTACTTAATTGCAACATTCGTTCTCAATCAATCAACTCAGTCACTTCTGGACATAGGCCTCTCCCGGGCTGCGCCACAGCACCTTGTCCTCAGCCTGCCGCATCCAGTCTGTCCCATCTTCTTAAGGTCGTCGGTCCAACTAACTGGGGGGCGTCCCACACTACGCTTGCAGATAAGCGGTCGCCACTCCAGGACTCGTCTGCTTCACCGGCCATATCGGTCCTTCAACAAACATGGCCAGCCCACTGACATTACAGTTTGCTTACTCTGCAAGCTATGTCGGTAACTCAGGTTTTAATCCGGGTAACATTAATTCCACTACGGTATATATTTTTCCTTGCACAGTGGAATAAAATTCTAATATTGCTGCAGTGGTGCCAGTATTTGATTTTGAACCAGATTTTATGAATATTTCTTGTAAAACCATTTCGTTTCATGGTTAATAAAAGCTGCTTGCTAGTTCAAAGGAAATATTACGCTAGATATTTTAAGAATTACTTATATACTTGATGAGATGTCAATAGTACCAGACCAGACGGTGCACTTTTCACTTTAATATTTTATTACTAAGTAGGTAGGTAGCTATCATAGTGTCACTTTCTCTCTTTTTAAGGCGAAAGCTCCAGGTAGCTCGCAAAATTAAATTTTTCTTAAGTTTTTTGCAATTAATAATAATATCCTAGGACATTGTTCACACACGGTCATCTGATCCCAAACTAAGCAGAGCTTGTACTATGGAAACCAGATAACTGATATACTACATATACTACTTTTTTTTTTGTAAATACATATTTATATAGATAATTACACCCAGACTCAGGACAAACAGACATGTTCATGCACACAAATGTTTGTCTTGGATGGGAATCGAACCCACGACCAGCGGCATGGCAGGTAGTATCTTAACCAACCACGCCAACTGGCCTGGTAGGTAATTTGCAGGTAAGCATCAGGTCGTATGTTGACAAAAATAAGATTCGCGACCATAACAAATCTGTATTTATAGAATTATAATCATTAAAATCATCAATACAATTCTCAAAATACATTATAATCCTAATGAATGACTATTTCATAAAATCTTGATATTTAGAATTATACTAACTTTTAAGGGATACTTAAGTTAGTATAATTCCTTTACTGATTCTATTTATTATAATTTTGTAAATACATAATTATTTACAAAATTATACGAAATATTACGATCGCCAATCATACTTTAAGCAACATACAACCTGACCAGTATTAAGAGTTTTTTATTTTTTTCATTTGAGTACCTATTACATTTTGTGAGTCATAGAGAGTCGATAGACCGGTTTTTCATCCTCCTAACTATAATATTATAGATGCGAAATTAAGTTTGTTTGCTCGATACCTTTTCACGCCCTAAACCGCTACTCTAAATTAACGCGGGCGAAGCCGTGGGAAAAAGCTAGTTTTAAAATAAATCATTTTAAAGTTATTTCAGAAAATAGACGAAAATTGACCATTCACCCCTTATCTCCGAAACTACTGAGCCTAAAATAAATAAAAAAAATACAGAAAATAGTTCTATACCTATAGATTACAGGAAAACTTATAAGAAGTCTATGGTTTTAAAATAACATGGTAAATCTCTCAATATTGTCCGTACAAACTTACATTTGCAGTTTGAATATATGGCAGAATATGTTTTTCAACTACAATGTTAAGTTTGTTCTTGGGATGAATTCATCCCAAGTACGGGAACCCTTCATTTTGCGTGGTCCGACACGCATTTGGCTGGTTTTTTTTTATTTACGTTTACGTAGGTACTTCAATATAGCATAAAGCCCGTAATGTCCCTACTGCTCGGACACAGCCCTCTTTTCTTCGTAAGGGAGTGAGCTGTAATCTACCCAACGGGCCTAGTGCGGGTTGGTAGCTTTCACATGTCTTCGAATTTTTGGTTCTAGGATATGCCGTTTTCTTTACGATGTATTCCTTCACCGTTTTGAAAGCAGTGGTGATTCGATGAAATTATTTACACAAAGTAAAGCGCCTGCCTGGGTTCGAACCCACGACCTACAACTCGTAAGTCGGGGCCGTTACCACTGGGCTACCACTGCTCTCTGGTACTTACTAATATTTCACCAATGAAACTGAACGCCTTCAGTACACCTAAAACGCGATCAACAGCTGTCAGTGTCATCATTGTTAGGGAATATTGACACTGACAGCTCTTTAACGTGATTTAGATGTGCTGGTCGTGTTCAGTTTCATTGGTAACAACACTAAACACATTTAAAACAACATTCTGTCTCTGTCATCTTCAAACGATTGAAAGAAACAGAGTGATGTTTTAAATTCGTGTTAAACACGTTAAGTGATGTGTGGTGAAAATGAGCCTTAGTGTTTACCATTTAATTGTGCTTCCGGAATTAATGATCTAAAATAAATGATGGTGAAGATGAGATTAATTTCCGACGACGCCGCTATGGCCCACGCACAATGGTCCACCTGAAGGACTAATGCACGTTTTCACCAACCCTAAGAGACGCTTAAATGAATCCCTAAATAAAAATGCACTGTTGGATTTTCAACGCAAGGCTTAACAGCGCCAAGATTTGAGAATCCTACAGTAAAATAATATTTAGAGATTCATTTATGTCAAGAACAACGAGGTCACACAAACAATACTTCATGAGCTGCGTATCCACTTCAGTAGTATTACCGCTAGAAGTGTCAGTAATACCAACATAAAAACATTAATTAATGATGCGTTCAAAAATCCAAATAAAATTGTAAAAAATAACCGTTCCAAAATTGGAATACTAGGATGATACGAGTTAATAAAACCAACAACTGCGGTCAGTTCGTTCCTTTTTTCTCTATTTGCTGTGCTAGGAGACAGACATAAAACCTTCCCTGTGTAACGTTAAAATAAAATATAAAGAACGTTATTTAAATTCAGTCTCTGTTTTTAATTCATGCCGATAACCTGATTTTCCTATAATTGGCTTGCTATACGATATGAAATTGAGCGATATACTATGCTATGATAACCACTCTCCTCCCCGCACGCCCCGTAAGCGGGACTAACGAAACGACACGACTGGTCAACTGAAATTGCCATATAGCATATTTGCTTGCGATTATATCGCATAATGTGAACGCAATACTATATAGCTTTTAATGCTGTACTTTATACCAGAATAATATAGCGTAGTCTGAAACGAGCTTTACTCGTGATGTTATCTTATGTGCCTTACCGACTGCCAAGAAAGGGTAGGTTATATGTTCTTCGCGCGTATCTTGTATTTTTGTATATTTCTTTATTACCTCGTATATACCAAATGGCTGAATGGATTTCAACAGTTAAGATATCGTTTTATTTGTCTTAGAAACCCAAGTGTTCTTAGATAGGTGTTTCAAAAGAAAAAAAAATGGCGGATTTTTGGCACGAAATTGTAATACGTTAATAAAAAAAAAAATAACCAATCCTATCGAGTAGGGTATCAAAATAAAAGAAATTAAAAGGGATTACAATAATATATATATGTAGAATCAGGAGTGCCGAGCAGAGGTATATCGTCAGGGCTTGGAGTTCCCATTTTATTGGGATAAACCAGACAGTAAACACAATTACAAAGTTACACTATTAAAAGAACACAATACAAGTGGAACACAATTATTCGAACAAACCAATATGGTTACAGTTCGTATAGCAGCCTAAGCCAATACAGCTATGTCAATATACAGCAACGCTGTACCGAGTAAACCGACAGTATTGTCGGGAGCAGGGAGCTCTTTATTGAATCAAATCCGAAGATCGACTGCCTAGCAAACCGAGTGCACGCTTTTTTAATCCTTCGTATGCCGGAACGCAGGTCTGCGCACCATTTTGTTATGCGAGTGCGCCACTCGAAGAAACACCTAATTACATTAATTTAATAAACACAACACAACAACTCTGTCCGATGACACACGGAAGTACGTCACCGTATTTACTTGATATAAAACACTAAAATGTGCTAAATCTAACAAGACTTTCATTATAAAATAATCAAATAATACTAGAATAACTGTCGTAAATAAATAATGGTGATTTCACTAAGTAAATCATTCTAAAATCGAAGTAACATGTGATCAATTGTTTAGAACAAAACAATCGGTTAGAATTATCAAAATAAGTTGTCAAAAATCAATTAGTGTGTACACCGGGTACCTACTCAATAAATTATGTTCCGATTTATTGGACAATAATTGATAGTAAATTACTTAAATTAACAATAAAAGAACTAATTATAACTTTGGTTGACTATCCACAATTGTATTTGACAACCGTCTCCGACATATATATGTTATATGTTTAAATTTAAATAGGAATAATAAATTGGTTAATTAAATAATTGATAAATATCCGTTGCCCAATCATATTTAAAACGAAACAAATACATTGAAATACAAAATATTAATAAAACTAAAAAGATTTAAATAAAAAATATAAATACTAAAAGACAAAAACCCGACTGCACAAACACATAACTGAAAAGAGAAAAACAAGAATTACCTACCTATAATCTATTGAATTTTGGTATCGCAGGCGGGGACAAACCAATAACCTGAAATATGGAGTAACATTTGTTTGTCCCTTTTTTTTTTATTCACCTAATATTATTTGTAAAGAATGTCTAGTAACTTTGTGGGTTGTATTAAGTACCAAGTATATAAGATATGCAAATGCATACCTTCTCTGAAAGTGTATGCCTTGAATAAATTGTTACCTGAAGAGAAATCCCGATGGATATTAGAAGACGTCACTTGATAATATCAAAGATGCTGTATTATGAAAGTGCTAAAAATCTAATCTTTGTAAAGGCCGTGCCAGAGAAATTCCTTTTTAGAATTTCGTAAATGAAAATCTAAAAAGGTTTTTTTCTTATAACATCATCATCTTCAAGGAATAGGTATGTTATATATAAAAGGTGTGTTATATTCACATTTTGCCAGCTATGTTTAAGTACAAGTGCGCGGGCGAATTTTGACGCGACGAATTTTTATCGCGCGCTGGATTTTTTCACTCTCGGTGTAGAACCGAGCATTGAGAATCCAACAGAGCAAGACATCACAACAGAACGCGTAAAAAAAGAAATACAGTGTTGCGTTTTCAACTCAGTGCGTTGAAAATCAAATACGCTATAAGAAATCGCCGCGTGAAAAAATTGCCTTTTCATACCTGGGCTCCTATGCAATAGGGGGCAAGCATTGGCTAAAAAAAATAATTAATAATAGACTAGCAAAATTGCAGTCGAACTCGTGAACAACTACAAAGTTTTGCGTAGTAAAATCACTTTTCGCAATACACGTTTATCGACACAACCAATTACAATCTGGTTAGTATTGTTAGGTGTAAAAGCCTCCACCAATTCGTTCTAGGTGGCTCTATCCTTTGCCCGTCTGGGCCAGAAGTTCCCGGCTATTTGTACGATATCGTCCGTCCATCTTTTAAATGGACTACCCTTCCTTCTTTTTGTAAAATGGATACCAATTTGTAATTATTTGTGACTATCGTTCATCCATAGCTCTCTGTATATGACCTGACCATTGCCATTAAGAAACTAACTCCAAACATGACATTAGAATTAGTGTCATAGAAAAAACTGGTTAATAACGCGTTAGTAAGTCGTGACGTGTACGGACCGCCATTTTTTTTTTTTTTTTTTTTTTTTAATAATAATAAAGCTTTATTTGAAATACTAGTGCTTTGTCATTCTGTTTCTGTTTTCCGTGTCGCGTGATTTGTGTTTATAACACGTTACCGATACGTTGACTACCGCCGTGGACGATGGGTCTTAACCTGTCTTAACGTTTAATTCGCACATGCGTCAGGGCGCTTCGAAGCACGTCAAAGTGGAAGAAAGTGCAGTGCGGAGCATACGCATTCATTTTGATGGCTGCAAGCTGCAACCGATGCACGGTTCGAAATACTGGGACATTCTAGAAATTTCACAGTATTGTATTTCATTCAGGGTAATGGCCGCGACTTATGAGTTGTAGGTCGTACGTTCTGTTAGAATGGAAAACTCCCGAATCTTTTAAAAAAAGGTTTATTTTGATTTCCTAAATATTACACAATATATTTGGAGAAAACTCGGTATACGTCCCAACTCTTTGAATGCCAAACCTGAACTGGCTGGTAGCTGGTGAGCAATCGTGTTCTAGAAGGGCTGGTGCTGACTAAGCACCAGTGTCAGCGTTTACTAATACAAAGTAAGGATGTAACAGTTCGAACCCAGGCAGACACTTTGTGTAAATTATTTCATCACCGCTCAAAACGGTGAACGGAAAACATCGTTAAGAAACGCGTTTTAGAACTAAAAATTCAAAGACTTATGTCATCTGGAGGAGGCCTGTTTCCTAGCAGTGGGAACATTAGGTATACCTAGACTGATTATGTATTTCATTCACAGAAGGCGGTTATATGCTGCCATGCGTATGGCAGATATATATCATATGTATGTACACAAAGCATGTACGTTTGGAAACGGAACAATAATCATTCTTGTCCATCTAAACGTCAATTTCCTAAATGAAATTCGGCGCACTCAGTGAAGTAGAAGTCGTCTACTTGACAGCATTTGTATTTTAAGTTGCTTATGTCAGAAAGGAGTTCTGTTTATTTGACACAGACCATTTAAACACTAACAGCATTTCTAATAAAGATTTACACACGAGTTATACCGGAGTTATAACACTTTTTGCCCTTTTAAAAAGTGTTGTTACTCACATAACTCGTGTGTAAATCTTTATTAGAAAGGCTGTAAAGCTGTATCCTAGAACATCGTACGTATAGCTCCCTTATTTCAAACAAAATAAAGATTATTGACAGACCGTGATATTGACAGACTACGCAATGGTAGCAACTCAATAGCAACCTTATTGACTGCATGAACATGTCTTTTTGTTCTGAGTCTGGGTGTAATTATCTATATAAGTATATATTAACAAAAAAAAAAGTAGTGTATGTAGTATATCAGTTATCTGGTTTCCATAGTACAAGCTCTGCTTAGTTTGGGATCAGATGACCGTGTGTGAATAATGTCCCAGGTTATTATTATTATTATTTTTTGATATTTCTCGGGACCCTGGGGTCCCGGACCTTTGGAAGGCGTACGAGGAGCCGAAGCCAACTCGCAGAGGCCCCTTAGATAATTTTAAATGATGACGAGGCACCAACCAAGGACAACCCCCGGTTGGTACAGGACTATTATTGTACGTGAAAACAAAACATATTGGGCTATGGGTTTGGGTGGCTAAAGTGGATTGGGTAACTTGAACTATGGAAGAACTATGTCCCCTGCCTGACCAATGTTATATATTATACACGGATAAAATGGCAGGGGGTGACTTGCACACTCAATAATGGGCCCCTGTAGACGACCGCTAGCACATGGTGACGTAGCGACAAGGGGGCAACACTTCCTGAGGTGCTTGAGGAGTGGAGAGGTATTCCACGGCTATCAGGACAATCCCGGAAATACGGTCAAGATCCCTACCAGCACCTTACTGGAATACTTCCTTCCTCCGAGCACGTTTGCTCTTGCGAATCTCCACTCAAGCCGGCCAATAAAGGCAAGAAAGAGGTGGGAGCTCTGTTCCTCGTCAGTGTTCACTCCAGCCGGCCAATAAAGGCAAGCCAGAGATGAGGACAAGATTTCTCCCGGGAGATAGGGTCCATGAGGTCGCTACTGCCCAACAGCTCGCCACATGCTGCCCTGCGGGTTTCTGTATCTCTCTTGGTCTGGCTCCTCATCCTAGACCCGTTCCGGCAAACTCTACCGGCACAGACCTAAAGTTTGGAGCACGCAATCCCCACCACGACGTCAACGTAGAGATACAGCGGTGGGGTTATTATTATTATTATTATTGCCAAAAAATGAAAATAAAGATCACTGTGATTTCGACAGTGATGCAAAATCGAAGGTAAATAGAGTCTGGCTAAGCGATCTCTGCCATGGAATAATTAATGGGCAACCCCAAAAAGATTTTTCTAAGGGCCGGTTTTTTGATCCGTAGTTAATTCAACCAATGGTTAAACATAGTAACTAATGGTTAAATTTTGGCAAAATGTGAAAGGCTAAACATGAATGAGTTATGCCATTGGTAATTATTTTTTAATATGAATGAGCTAATATGAATACATTCATGTTTAGCCTTTCACATTTAGCCAAAATTCACACCATTAGTTACTATGTTTAACCATTGGTTCAGTTAACTACGGATCAAAAAACCGACCCTAAGGTTAATAAAATTTGACGTTTATTTAGATCTAATGATTTTGATATTAGGCCGTTTGATTTATGCATAATAGATTATTTATCTAAGAACATTTTTCCGAATAATCATACGCCTGTTCCTGTTGTTTACAAGAAGATGGTGTCAAATTACAACATAATGAAGCAAAATAACAAACTTTGTGGTTATGCGGTAATCACTCACTCTGAAACTACTATAAACAGTAAATGTATAACAAGTACTTATTATTATTTCCAAATTCCAGGCGAAATAAGTGATTGCACAGCTTGAAGACCAGGTATTCTACCTGCCAATCTATTCTGTAAAAATCTCACCGTGAAAACGTAGATGAACTATCATTCCACCTGCTGCTAGGGATTGACACTATTGGCAACTCACTCCACGCTCACCTCACCTAAGTATTCACGGTGAGATTTTTAAAGAATAGCACTGCTGGTCTTCATTCGTATCACTTGCGAGTATGTTTTTCATTATTTGAATCAGCTGATGCCTTTAAGTTGTTAATTAAGTTTTGGAAGCTAGGTAATTAGTTAGTTGAGTAATTTAGTAGATTTTTTACCCGGCTGCACCGGAAGGAGGGTAATGTTTTCAAGAATATATGTCTTTGGCACGCTGTGTAGCCTAAACGGCTTGATGGATTAAAATTGAATATTATATACTTATAGTACTTAGTTCTTTAGTTTTCATTCATATTGTAGTTTTTTTTCAGTTCAGTAAGGCAGCCTCTTCAGTCTAGTGGTTATAAGCACTATAACTGTTGAGCATGAGGTCCTGGGTTTGAATGCCAGGTCGGACAGTGTTATTGGTTTTTCCATCAGGAATTTCTCAGTAGCAGCCCGGAGTTCGGATCTGTGCCAGGTAGATGACTGATATAGGACTTAAATATAGGGTAGTATTTAAACGCAAATCAAAATATTACTTTTTGTATCCAAAAATAATCCGAATTCCAATCAAAATTACTGATTGCACAGCAAAATACTCAACTCAAAATATAACTAAATAGGAAACATTTTATATTCGTGGCGCACCGCAATAAAGCTTTCTAGAACGGAGCTCCTATTTATGTGTAAAGGGTTTAAAGTAACCTAACCAAACCTAACCTCGGAGTTAATATTAGTCACCATGTCATTTTGCTATGAGTCTGAGTATTATGTATGTACGCTCTGGTTAATTTGCTGTGCAGTCAGTATTTTTTTGATGTAAAAAAGTATATAAATGATGGAAATAAATTGATAGGTCATTGTTTATTTGATGTGCAATTAATAATATCCCTTAAATATAACTGGCAAAATTTGGCTGTATTATATATGTAGATACACCTCTGCCTAACCTTTCGGGGATTACAGGCGTGATGTTATGATGTTATTGTGAATAAAATGTAATAGAACAAGTTTCACTAATAGCTTGACACAATTGTGATAATTTATGAGCATACAACACCCTGAACAGTATAACCATTTGTTTTCTAAACCACCAATTTTATGACCATTTTATATGCTGCATATAGACAGCATATAAAATACTGTCTGAGAAAATTCCCTCCAATGATATCGAATTCAATAAATAAAATAAAAATCCAGATATCTAAACACGGTCATACGAATAGGACCAAACGCGGAAGATCAAACCGATCATAAAAACGGTCCAATTTATTTGCACCTGGTTCTAGTATGGACGAAATTTTTTTTTTTTTTGGTAAATTCGGTCCAATATTAAGTCCCTTTGACACATTCTTTCACTTTTTGTGGGACGAAAATGAGGGCACATTTTGGTTAAAAGACTGAGTGAGTAACTGTACTAACGTTTATATTTCCGAGTGACACAGACATTCTTTTTTGACATGAAGCGTAGCTCACCTGAACAAAGCTATATAAAGGCTACAAAAAAAAAAAAAAAAATTGTGGGGAAATTGAACTCACAACACGTTTTTAGCAGACTTTGTGCGCTTTCATAATATCTAGAGTGACGATATTATCGTGCACGTCCACGTCCACGTCACGACATCACGATAACACAGGGAAGTAATATGTATGGAAATATATGAAGATTATTTTAAATTTCTGTCCACGACTATCTACGTTGCAACGTGCACGTATTTCCATACACTTTATGAAAGTGGACGTGGACGTCCACAATAACATCGTCACGTTAGTAATTATAAAAGTGTACAATCGCTGCACCAGCCATTGGACCCGAATTATCAGAAACAAAACGACATAAGCACGGCCTGAATCAATACCATAATGAATACTAATACACTCTCCCTTGTGAATCAGAAGTAGGTAATCACCAGAGATCGGACTATGTAGAGCATAAATACCAAAACTCCGAGGAACGAAGTAACAAGAGTGGATAATACCTCCTATGAAACCCCGGAATGATAAACATTACGAAATTTCGGGATTTAAGAAATTGCGAATTATTTATTAACTATGTATGTAATACTAATATCATTAAGAAGTAAAATTGGTTTGTAAGTTTGTATGTAGGGGGTAATCTCCGGAACTAATGATCCAATTCAAAACATTTTTCTCTAGTAGAAAGCTACAATACATTTGTCCTGAGTGCTTTATGCTATAAATTATATTTATATCATGCATATTAGCCGAGCTATCACAATTTTTGTCTAGCAAGTCGGAAAGATATACCCTTTAAAATTATTTGCATGCGCTGCCTAAACAGTTGTTTAAATTTGTAAACAATGTATGCAACCTGGTCCGTCTTAAATAATTCTACAAAAAAGTCCATGACACCATGATTCTATCTTTTATGTTTTAAAAAAGTATTTTTCGACAGATTTAAGTTGGGGTGGTTATTTAAACAATAAAATCCTTAATCCTTATCAAAATAAATTACTTTATAATCATGGACATCATGGAGATAAGATTTGCCCATTACAGTATGCTACTTGGTCATAAAGCTTCGGAGATAATATAAAATTACTAAAACGCGAAATAAATTTAATTCATACCGCTCGCGCATAGAACAAGCTTTGTGCAGACGTTTTTTCCATTCACCCATAGATGGCGTTGTGCAAATATGTCATTTTTCTAAATCGCTAGATTTTCCGCGGATTGACGACCCTCTAGATTTATATTCAATATGGTCGGTAGAATAAAGCGAAAGAGTTTGTTCTTTTGTTAGTTTTTTTGAACGCGCTTATCTCTGGACCTCAGTCGGATTTGAAAAAATCTTTGCATTTTATGGCTCAATTCTTAAGGTAGGCTATAGGCTATCTAACATCACGCTAGCGCTCTTAGGAGCCGAGCAAAAAGAAAAAGAAGTCAGAAAAACGTTAAGCGCAAACGAAGTAATAGCGCGGGATACGATGCAAAGGGGGTGGGGGGGGGGGGGGGGGGGGTTCAAGAAATTTCACGCGGACGAAGTTGCGGGCAGAAGCTAGTTTACTACAAATATCTAATTTGTTACGTATGTATTCAAAGTGAAATAAATAATTCGCAATTTCTTATTTCCCGGTATATTCCCGGGATAATTTGCGAATTATTTATTATTTTATTATACATATTTAATTGGTTATGAATATATTCAAAGTACAATAATTCACAATTTCTTAAATCCCGACAATTAATCGTTATGTTTATCACTCGGGGATTTTATAGGAGGTATTATCCACTCTTGTAACTTCTTTCCTCGAAGTTTAGGTATTTATGGTCTACCTATTCCGATCTCTGGTAATCACTGTGTATTTGCAGCGCCTGATATGATAGCACAAGTTTTATTTGCCTAAGGAAATTAGTTGCTGCCATTACGATAGTTTGTTGTTGTTGGACTGCCTCGTTGGCCTAGTGGTCGCAAGTGCTGCTGCTCAGCATGAGGTCTTGGGCTCGATTCCGAGGTCGGTTAAAGAGTTTTGGGGTTTTCCAAATGAAATTTCTCAGTAGCAGCCCGGAGTCTAGATTTGTGACCATTTGATGGTAATAAATAAATACATAAAATAAATAAATACATAAAATAAATAAATACATAAAATTCATTTATCTCAGATAACTAGAATCATACAGTCCGATTTAAATTAAAATAAATTTAACACTTTCGCGAGCGCTCGACGTCTATAGACATCATAACAATAAAACTTCTATTGTGTCTCGTTTAGCGTCCGCGAACAGATTAAATTACCCTCTTAATAAAGGATCTCCATATCGCAGCAGAGATCCGATCTGCTACAGTCTTCAGAATTCCGTTGCAGCTGCCACGCATTCTGCAGATCAGGGATACAATTCTTGCAGATGACGGCATGAAAGCCATCAGTGCGATACACCGCAAATATCCCGGATACACTACAGAAGCGAGGCAGCCCCAAAATCATCCTGAAGATGTTGTTATACTGGACGTGCAGGACATTCAGTGATCTTTTGGTGTGACTGACATAAAAACTTTGAAAATACGCCTTAAACAACGTTTGACAGGCCAGTTGGCGTGGTTGGTTAAGATACCACCTATCATGCCGCAGGTCGTGGGTTCGATTCCCATCCAGGACAAACATTTGTGTGCATGAACATGTCTGTTTGTTCTGAGTCTGGGTGTAATTATCTATATAAGTATGTATTTACAAAAAAAAAGTAGTATATGTAGTATATCAGTTATCTGGTTTCCATAGTACAAGCTCTGCTTAGTTTGGGATCAGATGACCGTGTGTGAATAATGTCCCAGGTTATTATTATTATTATTTTTTGATATTTCTCGGGACCCTGGGGTCCCGGACCTTTGGAAGGCGTACGAGGAGCCGAAGCCAACTCACAGAGGCCCCTTAGATAATTTTAAATGATGAGGAGGCACCAACCGACGATTATCCCTGTATGCACTATGCAAGTGCACCCAAGGACAACCCCCGGTTGGTACAGGACTATTGTTGTAGGTGAAAACAAAACATATTGGACTATGGGTTTGGGTGGCTAAAGTGGATTGGGTAACTTGAACTATGGAAGAACTATGTCCCCTGCCTGACCAATGTTATATATTATACACGGATAAAATGGCAGGGGGTGACTTGCACACTCAATAATGGGCCCCCGGAGACGGCCGCTAGCACATAGTGACGTAGCGACAAGAAGGCAACACTTCCTGAGGTGCTTGAGGAGTGGAGAGGTATTCCACGGCTATCAGGACAATCCCGGAAATACGGTCAAGATCCCTACCAGCACCTTACTGGAATACTTCCTTCCTCCGAGCACGTTTGCTCTTGCGAATCTCCACTCAAGCCGGCCAATAAAGGCAAGAAAGAGGTGGGAGCTCTGTTCCTCGTCAGTGTTCACTCCAGCCGGCCAATAAAGGCAAGCCAGAGATGAGGACAAGATTTCTCCCGGGAGATAGGGTCCATGGGGTCGCTACTGCCCAACAGCTCGCCACATGCTGCCCTGCGGGTTTCAATATCTCTCTTGGTCTGGCTCCTCATCCTAGACCTGTTCCGGCAAACTCTACCGGCACAGACCTAAAGTTTGGAGCACGCAAGCCCCACCACGACGTCAACGTAGAGATACAGCGGTGGGGTTATTATTATTATTATTATGATTATTATCTTTACTTGTTCAGAGCAGCTCCATTTTTGACATCGCACCGTAGAAATCCTTCTACAATCTGTAATTTTGTCTTTCGTTTCTAACAATCTTTGTCTATGTCCTTTTTTATGTAGACAATTTCGGAAGAAAGTTTTCTATTCAAACTGTTAAATCAAGCTGACAACTGACATTTGTCTAGGGTATTGAAGGCAATTTAATTTTGTAATCGCCATGCTAAGACAACAGAAAACTTTTTCATTGAACGGCCGCAAAGTATATGGGGCTATCTACAAAATCATGATTTTACAGGAGAGCGTTTTGAACGCAAAACTGTGATAATTTATAGAAGAACAAAGCTGTCTTCTTCTATTTAAATCAGTTAGTTATTTGGGCGTTACCAAGAAAATTGTTAAGGCCATATATTTTCCAAAATACGGTAGATGTCTTTGCTTTTCCTTACTTTTTTGTACGTGTATAATTAATATTAGTAAAAATTGAGAATTAAATAGAAAAAAGAATTCTATGATAAAACAAAGAATTATGATAAAAAAGTGCAGTTGACTCTTTGTTGCCGTTTTACTAGACAGTAAGACGGCAACAAAGTAGAACTTGTAGACACAAGGAAACGTCATTTTTTTGTATTCTTCCGTCGACAACACCCCTTTCTATGGTGGTCATGCTTCGCGTGTAGGTACAGATTGGTGAAACGTAGCATGAATGTTAAGCTGAGTACAGATTATTTGCAATGCAACACGACGGCCTCAGTGCACGCTGCGCAGCGTGCGCACAGTGTGCTCGCGAACACATTAAAATGTATAGAAAATGTTGCTTGCATGTCACCTTACATGTTGTGTTACAAACAATGTGTACCCAGCTTAACACAGATTGTCGTCCTAATTTTATGCAAATCGAGACAGATGTTATCATTAAACCCACACAAAGTTCTGCATGTACCTACGCGTCTTTATCGCCGTTTATTAGTTAACGAAGGACATACGAAGTTCGGTGGTGTGGTCGCGACATTTCGAGCAGTTAAACATTTGTCTCAATTTGGGCCAAAGTTATGCCCTAGGTCAAAGTAACCGGCCCGCCATTACGGTACTTTGTTAGATTTTTTTTTCTACCAGCCTATGCTGTCTCACTCCTGGGCAAAGGCCTTCTTCCACTCCTTCCATTGTTATTCTTATGTCTGTGAAGAGAAAACTTCTGAATATAACTTAATAGTAATAAGACTTCGAAATCAATTTTGTGATTTCATAGCAGCAGCAGGATGGCATTACATTTTTAATGTAAGGCTAACGATAAAAAAAATGTAATAAACAGTTTTATGTCATTTCCTTTTCAGCGGTTTCCCTAAAGAGCTTTATGGCTATGTTATGTCTCTATAAACATTTCACCCTCCATCAAAGGGTTGGTCGAATTATTGTCATTTTATATTTGTGGCCAGAAAACCAATGAATATCATAGGAGTTTATCCATTCAATAGTGATTATTATTGGTTCGATTTATAGTGTTTCTGAACACTTTGTTAAGGATTTAGCTTAAAAGTCTAGTGAATTACTATGGAGGTTTTATCTGAAGATATTAAAAACCGAGCTTATTATGGAAGATTTTCGCTAAAATAAATCATTTTGTCGAATAAATAGCTATTAAGAGTTTATGTGAGGTTCTCAGAAACCGGGCATTAGTCGGTCGCTTTAATGCATAATTTTATATGTCTTATGGCTGTCAATACCCGTCACCTTCAACCACGTCGATGTAACGAGCTTTCTAAAGGATATTGTATTTCTGAAGGCCCGCCTCGCAGATGTGCTGACGAAATTAGATGCATCCCAGAACACCGTCGCTGATTTGCGCAAAGAAGTTAGCGAGTTGCGCAACAGTGTGATGGTAATTGGGTCACCTGTCGATGCGTCAAACATAAACACCTGTCGCGGAGCCGGCCTCGATATATCGTCATCGAATTGTTATCTGCCGTGGTGTTCCGTCGCTTCCGCGGACAAGTTCCACAGGACATCACCAAGTCAAGCTAGTGCAAAGTGAAGTGTTACTAACATAGTCTTAAGTCTTATCTATAAGGCAGGCCAGTTATCATGCCGCAGGTCGTGGGTTCGATTCCCATCCAGGACAAACATTTGTGTGCATGAACATGTCTGTTTGTTCTGAGTCTGGGTGTAATTATCTATATAAGTATGTATTTACAAAAAAAAAAGTAGTATATAGTAGTAGTATATCAGTTATCTGGTTTCCATAGTACAAGCTCTGCTTAGTTTGGGATCAGACGACCGTGTGTGAATATTGTCCCAGTTTATTATTATTATTATTATTTATTATTACTACACAAGATTTTGTTTATAAAAATATGTTTTAGGTTAAGGTTTTTGTCTATGGGCCTACTCGTATGTTGCCTGAAATAAATATTATTATTATTATTATTATTATAAACTCTTCTATATTATTTTGTATTACTACGTGCGAGAATGTCCCGAGTATCTTACAATACTCGAAGTGTGCATGAACTTAAGCGGCAACAGAGAGAGTTCGTCAGTACTTAAGAAGCCCGCCCTTGGCATTATTAAATTGGCTTGAGCCCACGAAGTAACTTAAGCCTATTGACTTGAGCCCACCGCCCACGAAGTACATTGAGCCTATAATCTCAAACATTATAAACTAAGGGGCTTGTGGCTATGTAATAACAGCCGTACGGGTCTTTTAATCAGGTCAGGCTACGCTTGCCGCCTTTAGTCCGTGGATGTATGACCATCTTTACATACCAAGACCCCTCCGTGCCTCGGAAAGCAAGTTAAGCCGTTGGTCGCAGCTATCATTCGTAGATCTTTGACAGTTTTTACGTGTCGTCAGAATGCCTGAAAGTCTGACAGCCACCCAGGGGTATCGTATTATCCAGTATTTGGGTTGTGGAGGTCTGATAAGTAGATTCAGCTGTACCCGGTTAGACTGGAAGCTGACCCCGACATAGTTGGGACTGGCTAGGCAAATTATTACAAGCTAAGTTAGAAGGATTTACAGCAAGATCAGCGATGGTCCCCACGTTGCTAGTCATTCTTAATCCCATCGTTCACGACGCTACTCCAAAGTAAAGTGTTACAAACTCAAAACACCAAGAGGCCACCATACCAGTGCTGTGTCATTTTGGCTACCCATATACTCCATTTCACATTAGAAAAATAACGGTGGTCAAATTTGAGGGCGTGGTACGGACCACCAAACTGAACAAATTTCTCCATCGTAATCGAGAATAAAATATCAACTCAAAATCAATCTGCCTGCCCTTTTCCCAAATATGTTGGGGTCGGCTTCCAGTCTAACCGGATGCAGCTGAATATTTTACATTGAACGACTGCCTATCTGACATCCACAACCCAGTTACTGGGTAATACGATACCCCTTGGTAAGACTGGTTGTCAGACTTTCGGGCTTCTGACGACCCGTAACGACTGTCAAAGATCCAAAAATTACAGCCGGGACCCTATTACCCAGTAACTGGGTTGTGGAGGTCTGATAGATAGTCGCTCCATGTAAAAAAATAAATTTAAAATTTAAAAAACCCTCAACGCATAAAAGAAAAGCGAACATTTATAAAGTAAAAAATAATACCTATCGTTGAGCCACCAAATTCGATCGAGTAATTCCTATATATGTATATTTTAATTATAGAAATTGATGGATGGCACGATAAGGTTTGCTCATTGAAATGGCGCTATAATGTCACGACGGGGTACTGCTTAAATCAGACCCTTTATTAACTTACTAGCATTTACGACCAACTTGCTTCGATACGATCAAATTTTTGTTGCAAATCTAGTTACATTGGGTGTTAAATTGTTAATTCTGGGAGCATTATGAGTTTGCAATCTCCCTATTTTAGCTATTTAGTTATTTCTTTAAACTTAGCGGTACGTTTAACTATGGACAAATGTAAGTTTGTACGCACATTATGGAGAGATTTACCATGTTGTTTTAAGACCATAAACTTCCTATAGGTTTGCCTGTAATCTGTAGCTATAGAATTATTTTCTGTATTTTTTTTTTCAAAACTTTAAGCTCAGTAGTTTTGGAGATGAAGGGGGGAATGGTAAATTTTCGTCTATTTTCTTAAATAACTTTAAAACAGCTTATTTTAAAATTATAACAAATATATATATTTGAGACTTTTAGATGTTTGAGTTTTTTTTTTTATTTATGTAATGTCAAAATAACTGCTTTTTACTAAATGCATATGAAAGTATATACGGTACTTATAACAAAAAAACAATTTTTTAATTTTTGTCTGTCCGTCTGTCGGTCTGTCTGTCTGTTTGTTCCGGCTAATCTCAGAAACGGTTGGACCGATTTGGACGGGACTTTCACCGGAAGATAGCTGATGTTATAAGGAGTAACTTAGGCTACCTACTTTTATTTCGGATAGGTAATTAGGGTTCCACGCAAAAAAAATAAACATCTGATTTAAAAAGGGAAGCATTGACTTCCACGCGGCGAAGCCGTGCGCAACAGACAGTATTTATATATAATTATTAGGTATATATTATTCTATTTATAAAGGGTGTCTGGTGGCAGATTTATGATTTTAAAAGCTAATGAAATAAAAACTTACAAACTAATGGGTGTATTTAATAGTTTAAAGTACATAAAAATCATGCGGATTTCAGTTAAAAAAAATAATTTCGTCCAAATGCTGTCCGTTCAGTCACACACACTGTTGGAAACGTTCCACCGTGTTACGTCCCACGCGCTGTAGCAGGCTCGGCTGAATTTGCTGTATTTCATTGCGAATATTTTCCTTCAACTGCCTGGCCCTGGCTGAGTCGTATATAAAGCGGAATATGTCAGGTGAAACCTCTCCAACCACGACCGTATCAAATTAACACTTGGTGCGTCACTCAAACACCGAATATTGTAATGTAAACAAATTGTCGACGCGCTGTCACGTAAGAATCACCACTCTTAAAAAAACGCCTAAATGGCATACGCTCAGTGTTGTCCTGACCATTGCGGCATGTGACTGACAATCCGCACTCTCGGAGCGACGAATAACACCGCCCTCCCCCTGCATTGTTTATAACTTTTTGAGATATTTGCTTTTAAATCATAAATCTGCCGCCGGACACCCGTTAGTTTGTAAAAGGTGTATGTGTATCTTTATATTTAAATAAATTTAATTTAAATAATTTTTTTCTTCATAATTGCACCTACCACTGCTTGTCTCTGCATCGCCCGAAGGTTGACTGGTAGACAATGCCTATGGTAGTAAATCCGCCTGTGTATAGGTATATTTTGTGCTTGAAGTAATAAATAAATAAACTATTCCAGAAGGTTTATGGTTTATGCAGATACGATG
Organism: Dicycla oo; assembly: GCA_948252095.1. NCBI lineage: Eukaryota > Metazoa > Arthropoda > Insecta > Lepidoptera > Noctuidae > Dicycla > Dicycla oo. The sequence continues at coordinate 19,749,022 of OX411726.1, read as the reverse complement.
CAGAAGGTACCATTTTCTACCGCTGGACCGTAGACGTAATATTAATGATATAAGCTACTTGTTTAATATAGCAAATGGTTCAATTGACTGTCCTGAACTTGTTTCAAAATTGGGGATACGCACTAATCAGTTGGGGCTGCGACAGCGACCGCTTCTACATGTACCTTATGCAAACACTAATAGGGATGATGCCTGGGTAAAAAAAAAGAAATTCTATTTAGTCCGTCAGTCAGATAATAAAAAAATACTAGACACGTATTTTTTGTTTTATCATATTAATAAAAAATGATTTAGATAACTCGCATTAAAGTTCGGGAGTGGGGGCTTGCTACGTCACTTCTACGTATAAAATCTACGAAGACGTGACGTCATGCCACATTTTAATTCAATGTATCGCCGTAATCTTTTGATTACGTACAAAAAGAAAAAATACGTGTCCAATATATTTTAATAATCTACATGACGGACAAAAAAACATTTTTTAGTCATCATCCCTATTATAGGCGTAATTTCTGAGAGCCAGTCGCAGTTTTTAACTAAATTAGTTGCGAACAAGACGTAGACCTTTTCTGCACCAATGCAAGCACACTAAGAAAGCTCTTAGCAAAGCCATTTTTTGTGCAAGAGGCACCTGCATGCAATTGAACCTTGTCCAAACTGGCTTAAAATTTGAACGGACTAACATTGTGGGAACACCTAAATGGCATAGAATTGATAAGTGGGAAGAACACACACATTATTACTCCCTCATTGCTTGGGCTATGAGGGAGTAATAATGTGTGTGTTTAACTGTGGAGGCTTGTATTTAGCAATTTAGTTATATATTATTGTTATTATAATGTTATTAGTCTGTAAGCCTTTCGAAAATAAAGAAAATAAAAAATAAAATAATAATACGTTAAAATAACCTTACATAATATATTATACCTACAGATAACTTGATGTTTTGTCAAGTCGTCAAAACCGTGCGAAGCAGGGGCCGGTCGCTAGTTATGAATAAATCATTCATGCAATAATTACTCTTGGACGTCAATCTTAGGCTGCCAACAGACGGACTGCTCAGCAACAACCGTACGCAGTCAATATACTAACTTCACGCGGTCGGCTGCAGTCGTGCTAAGTCGCTATTAACTGCATACAGTCGGCCAGCCGACCGCGTGAAGTTGATGTCCCGACTGTCTGCAGTTAATATCGACTTCACAAAACTGCAACCGACCGCGTGAACTGCACACTAACTGTATACGTTTGTCGATCAACCGCGTGAAGTCACGACTGTACGAAGTCAAACGTACGCATGTAGTTGATATCGACTGCGTGCGGATAATGCCGTGCAGTCCGTCTGTTGGCAACCTTACGGCCACAGAGAGATAAATCCATTATTCATTATGCTTCAGTCACGTTTACCAAAACAGATTAATTATTATTAGAACTACTCGTTAATTACTCCTTTACTCTGACGCGTTTTCTCCTTTACAATGACACTATTCCATCCATTCTCGGAATTGGACGTTTTGAATCGTTCGATCACTAAGGGCGGATTTCACCAATGAAACTGAATGCGATCCACATCTAAGCCTTGAACGCGGCTTAGTGTAGAGCGTGCTGTCACTGTCATTATTGTTATGGAATTTCGACACTGACAGCTCGTGAACGCAGTTTAGATGTGCTGATCACGTTCAGTTTCATTGGTGAAATGGGCACTAAGCGATGATTTTGATTCTGGGCCAAAGGAACCTGTTCCAATGCCGGCGATTAACGAGAAGCGAGTGCGAGCTAGCAACTAAAATACAGTTGGCGAGCAACGAGCAGCGAGTGCGTGACGGCGACGAGTGATTACTCGCTGGTGGTATGCGTATGCCTCTCAGCGAGTGTTCTGCCCGCCAAGCGAGTGTCGAGTCCTGTCTTTGATAGCTCTTGTCACTGCACCAAACGAGTTCTTACCAGCTGCGGTGTGAATAGTCAGCGATCAACTAATAATTAAATATATTATGGTACCTATCTCTTTTCTATCACGGGACCTACAATGCTTTGTACGTTTCTTGAGCGAGTAATCGCCGGCGTCGAGCGTGTCGTCGGTGGTTGCGGTGGGACAGTTGCCTTAAAAGCTTAAGCTATTCAGTGACGCCAGCATATCAAGCTACTCGAAACTATCAAATTTTCCCAATCAACCTTGAACCAAATGCTTTAGCGATAAAGTTGAAAATCTATTAAAGAAATTTGACAACAGCTTGATGTGCTGGTCTGTACCTACCTGCGTAGCTTGTTTTTTTTGGAAGTCGGTAGATTTTTTAGAAAAAGTATTTTAACATAACAACATCGCGCCTGTATTCCCCGCAGGGTAAGGCAGAGGTCTAGGTAACTATATAGTAAACCCACTTTTCGGCCGTTATCTTTCTACTCACTTGAGAGCTAGGTTGGAGCTAGGTCTGGGGCGACATATTTGTAAAAAAAACTTTTTAGCAAAAAATAAAAGCGACTTCCAAAACAAAACACTACAAAGTAAAAAATAACTTTAACTTCGGTAGTCGGTGTCTTGCTAAAAAGTTTTTATTTTTCTCTTTTTAGTTGTGGAACCTACCCCACACAAATTCGAATACATAATTGAGCAAAATTATTTGTAGATATAGCCATGTAAATAACAGTGATAGGAAGTTATTAAAACATCATCACATCATCCACATAAAATAAGTGGGAAATATGTATACGCATTATTGAAGCTAACTCAAAAACTGCCCAAGCAAAGTTAATAAAATGTATATGGGACCACCTCGGAAGACCCTTTCAAACAAAAAAAGAATTTTCCAAATCGGTCCATCCGTCTTTGAGTAATCGAGTAACAAACATACAAAAAAAAAACATACAGACGAATTGAGAACCTCCTCCTTTTTGAAGTCGGTTAAAAATTACAGAAAGTCACATTTTTACGACAGGTTTTGTTTGATAAAGCACTAAAACTATGAAAAATCTTTTGAAAATGTTATAGCTCGCCTCTAAAATCTCCTGTAGGTTTTATTAAAATGGCCCCAGTCTCCATCGTGATCGATGGTTTAAAAAAAATTCATTTGAGAACTTTTACACGTAGCTTGAGGAGATAGCTACTACTTTTATGCCATATCCTACCATGACCCGTTCCCATTTGGCCAGAGGATGGCGCGAGAGAACAAAAAAAAAAAAAAAACACTTTTTTGACGGCGACATTTTAGGCGTTGATTGGATGCGCTTGAGCTTTTTTTTAGTTTTATGAGTAGTGCCGTCCATCCTGACGTTAACTTTAACCCCTTTTATAAAGATGGAGGATAATCTCTGACTTCTGTCGGACTAAAGCTGCGTTCATACCGGATGTATAGGCAGCCGCCGAATGTAATCCGGCTCACTGTGAGCCCCAGTGTGAACGTGAAGTCATATGTTGTCAGTGTGTTGTGAGACCGCGTTCACACTAAAACTACAGATGGGACACTCCGCAAAATCATTTAAATTAAAAGCGACTCTTACTGCGACACAATAAAGTGCAATTCAGGTCGCACAGCACTTATTACATACAGTTATATTCACCTATTTTCCTCTTTTTCTAACGCGTAACTCTTATACTTCCGGACCGCTGCAGTTCTACTGAAATGGCCCAGTGAAATACTGCGAAGTGTCCCATCTGTATTAATCTGTGCTAATACTAAAAGAGAAGAGACTACGGAATGGCCAGTGGAACGCATTGTGTCCTAAGCTTATGTCATTACAGCACATACGATATAACAGCGGGCTATTGGTTTGTCAAAGCTCGGCTTAACGCTGAAAGTTGAAAATTCAAAACACCATTTCATTTAGGCATTTATTTAGGTGTCGCCTAATGTTAGTGATAACGTGCGTATGTCGCCAAGCCTGCACCTATTCAAGACAGAAAGAATACTTATCTAAAATATTTCTTCTTTTGTCCTCAGATACGTCTAAACTGCGTGCGCCGTCACAAAGTACGCTTTGAGGAGGTATCAGTGGTGAGACCGAGCGTCAATTCAGACCCAATACCTCATTGGGCAGACCATTCCATAGACGAGAGGACTGTGAAAGCCTCTCACAGCTGCGAAATATTCATCCTGCACACTCCAAAGAGGAACTTTAGGTAGCGTTCAGCTATGCCTGGAATAATTGTCCAGGAAAGTGAATTTTAAACTGAAAAATTAAGTGAAAATCTATTTTTGTTACTAGTTGGCCGATGTTATGAGTGGTAAATATAAAAAAATATATATATAAAAATGGTTGTGAACAAAATGTGTTTAAAGAAAGAATATTCTGCCAAAAAACTTTGAGAGTGGAATCTGATTAGTTATTAGAGTATATTTTAAGGTAGAATGGGGTTGTTTCCCGGAAGTTTCACCGCAAGAGAGCGCTGTGTGTTTGTCACTTGTCAAAGTCTTCTTGAAAACAAAGCGACCAATCAGCGACAAGAAAAAACACTTAACACCATCTCGCGGCGAAAGTAACAAACATTTAGCGCCATCTACGCGGAACTAAGTTGACAGTTTTCTTCCCCATTGGGACACTATGAAAAATAACCAACGTCTTCTGACTATTGTGGGACTCCTGATAAAAATATTAATTCGTGATTTTGTAATACGTATGTGTTCTGTATTGTATAATAGTATTTTATAAGAGACTTGAAAATAAGATAACAATGTGTTAAAAAAAACGTTTAGTTTTTTTGAAAAATCTGGACACAAAATAAAATGTAGTTACAGATAATAAAAAAACTATTACGTTTGTTAACATTTATGAATCAAATTGTATTAAATAAAATTAACATGTGACACTTACACACGTCCTTTTTTCAAACAAATACCTACTTAATTTCTCCATTGAAGCAACAAAGATAGAGGGAAGTGCAAAAAATAAACCATTCCTTTACTATATTTAGTTTGAGCTTTAGAAACTGATTACTACTTGATGTTGTTGCTTTTATTCTTAGAAATCAACACTTGATGTCTCTAAAAGCAGCTTGCTACTATTTTCATAGAAAGGAACTTATTTATAAAATAAAGCTCTCCTTTAGTAAAATGTATACTTACACGTTTCTAGCTTTTGTTCCCTTAGACAATAAGTTCTCTAGAATTTTCATGAAAAATATTGATAGAAAATTATGAAAGAAATTGGTTTTGTTATTTTGTACTGGGTTCAAACGTTTCTGCTAATGATTTTGGAGTACTTAGATATGTTTGTGTTTACTCACATCTTCATTTACGCTTTTCACCATGAAATAACTATGTGTTTTTGTATTCATTTATGTACCTTTACATATGGTTTAGAATACTTTATTTTCTTTTGTTTATTTGGGACAAAAACAGTTATTACAAACAACGACAGCAGCAGCAACAGTTATTATTATTATTATTATATTATTATTATTATTTGGTACAAAAAGTAGTTATATTACAGTCGAAAAAACGTATAACCCACACTATTGTCCACGAGGTGACATCGGAGTATGATAACGAACGCATGTTAAATAAGAAAAAAATAAAGTACATATTTAGAAGAAAAACACTGTATACGGACGAATTGAAGGAAGCGGATGACAAGAGCGACTCTCCTATGGGCGGCTTGCAAGAGATTGTGAAACCATTCTTTTAAATTTAGATTGCGACAGCGCGAAAATATCAAAATATCAGAATACACCCAATAAGTAATCAAATATCGTAGTTTGGTATACAAAAGTCTATTTGAATCACGATAAATATTGAGTTTTCAACATTATACACGTTACAGCACACCAAATCACAGGAAAAGATGGGAAACAGAAAACATAATATTTTTGACAGGTGTAAAATAAAAAAAATCTCAAGAGTTTCCTGAAAGCCTTCTAGATTCTAGCAACATGGCGCATGTTGCTCTGATGCTACATCCTGCTTGTCAATCATTCTGCCTAGCCTTTACCGAACTGAATCGGTTATTTACCAAATGGAATATGTCAAGCATTCCTAATTTTACGGGAAAGACAAAAACTATTTATTATTTATGGCCACAGGTAAATAATGTAAATAAACGAAAAAAATAATTTAAAAAAATTAAATCCACTTCAAAAAGAAACGAACTCAAAATTATGAAATAACTTTAATTTCGGAAGTCGGTGTCTTGGGATCTGTATTTTAGTTTTTTACCACCGACTTCCAAAATTAAAGTTATTTCATAATTTTGAGTTCGTTTCTTTTTGAAGTCGATTTAATTTTTTTTAATTATTTTTATTTCGTAATTTTTAGTTTTTAGTAAAAACTGGAGTATTTGATTGTAATAAGTAGTTAATAGTTTTGTTATAAATATTGCACTAGAATTTGACCAAGGTTTTGAGATGTTTTCCCTTTGACACCACACCCGTAGCTCGTATCAAAAAGCCAGGTCACACTTACACGTTGAAAGCTAGGTCATCCTAACTATTGCAATTGGACCAATAAGCACTTACCTGGTCATCATCAGACCTTCAGAAAGTATCATGTAGTAGCATCCGTGCTCAATTAGATAAATGTTGAAAGCTGGGTCATCCTAACTATTTCCGTTATTGAGAACCGATAAACACTTACCTGGTCATCATCAGACCTTCAGCAAGTGTCATGTAGTAGCAACCGTGCTCAATTAGATAAATGTTGAAAGCTAGGTCATCCTAACTATTTCCTTTATTGCGAACCGATAAGCACTTACCTGGTCATCATCAGACCTTCAGAAAGTATCTTGTAGTAGCACCCATGCTCAATTAGATAAATGTTGAAAGCTAGGTCATCCTAACTATTTCCATTCCTGAGGACCAATAAGCACTTACCTAGTCATCTTCCATTATCTTGAGAACTACTAAACCGATTTTGATGAAACTTTCACTGGGCCCTAAGTTGGTCTAAATGTAAGCCAACAAAAACAGAATGGTCTCGATCCAATTAATAGTTTCGGAGATATGCGTGGGCAAACATACATCTATAAAATTTTGTATATTTGCTCGGAAGCCCTAATAGATCATCATATTACATGTGAATATCTCGCAGATCCAATAATATTACATACATACGTATCGAATTGATAACTCCTATTTTTGAAGTCGTTAAAAAGAGAGGGCCTACAAGGGCCTAGACTGTCAAATGAACTGACTTATTTCTTTTCTTGATTACTGTGCAAGATCTCTATAAAATGAATCCAATTTCATAAAAATTTCCATACCCTAAAAACGCTGACTTACGAGTATTATTCCCTTTAGTAAATAACCGATTCAACTATGTTGGGGTAGGCACCCAGTCTAACCGAATGCAGCTGAATACCATAGTATTTTATATGGAGCGACCTCCACAATCCAGTTACTGATACCCTTGGTAAGACTAGGTGTCAGATTTTTGGGCTTCTGATTACCCGTAACGACTGTCAAAGATCTACGATGACAGCCGGGACCAACAGCTTAACGTGCTTTCCGAGGCGCGGACAGGTCTCGATATGTAACGGATGGGACGAACCGATGGCGGCAAGCGTAGGATAACCTTCAATCGACCCGTGTGGCTGTTATTATTTAGCTTATATTGGTAAACCAACCTTCTTCGTCTTTTCGTGTCGATAGTACTTTGCTTTTATTAACCGACTTCAAAAAGGATGTTCTCTATTCGACCGGTATGTATGTATGTATGTTTGCGATTTTCTCAAAAACTAAAGAAACTATTTTGATGATTCTTTGACTAACGTGATCTACATAGTCTCAGGAAGGTTCTAGTGTAATAATACTTTAGGTAATTATTCTTATGTATGATTTCTGGTGCATAACGTACTATATGTGTATGTGAATGTACTGTATCTCCGGCATTTCAAAGCGGATTTTGATGATTCTTCTTTTCGTTCGTCTTGGGTTTATGCAATTGCATATTAAACTAACTTTAACGAAAATAAAAACCGACTTAAAATTACTCTAAAAGGAATAAAATAACATTCATAAAAGTCTTCAATTCTTCAATGCACCTTAGCTTGGCACCGACTTCAGAAGCTTTTAAGCTTTTTTCATGACAGTTATTTTATTCCTTTTAGGTTTTTCAAGTCGGTTTTTACTTTTTTTTTTTAAGTAAATTTATATTGTTTGAGCCCAGTAGGCAGCCACGTTGATTCCGGCATTCTTTAAGTGAACCAACCTACTTGTTATCCTTATTACTTTTATTCAAATAAGGGATCTGCTTCTTTTTCTCAAATGGGCTCAGATTAATCAGATTTCATTATAATAATATGTAGATCCCTAACGTTGACGTAATTTTTGCGACTCTAATGCAGTGCTGATAAAACTGTCCCAGAGTTTTTGCATTTACTTGTATTTGGTCCATCAGAAGCCGATCCCTACATTGTTGGGAAAAAGCTAAGCAGATATACTTGTATTTTGTTCTTCATATTGCCATATACCGTAAACTGGGGTTACTTTGATACTACGGGGTTACTTTGATATCGACTTTCGACTTATGAAAAACATATTTTTGTAATATCTACAACGCCTTATTAAAAAAGAAACTATCAGAAGTGCCAACTACTGATAGTAAGGCGTTGTAGATATTACAAAAATATGTTTTTCATAAGTCGAAAGTCGATATCAAAGTAACCCCGGTTTACCGTACTTCGAAAACTTCTAATTGTGCATTATGTAGATCGGTATCCAATATGTTACAAAAACCCTGTTGTTCCTTTTAACACATGATTGTACTCATGATAACAAACAACTTTTTATACGGGACCAAACCAAAATCGCGAAAAAAAATCAGCTACGTGAATGTATGGGACAGCAGTTTCTTTTTCGCGAATTCCGGTTTGTTCCTGTAGTAAAAGTTCTTTGTTACAATACAATCAACAAAAAATAAGTACAATCATGTGTTAAAAGGAACAACAGGGGTTTTTTTTACATATTGTATATTCGAATGTAAGATAATGTAGCTGTAATCCCTGGTTTCTGAAAGTCGAAGTATTGAATTTTATCTGTTTATTTCGATCAATCACAAGAGCGGTGACCGTCATAATATAATCCCCAATTTACCGGCGAATGACGTCACTGGAGCGTTATTTATGGAAGTAATTGTGTGTTTTCCCCCGCCTGCACGCTGTCATCATTTTCATGACACTGCGGCCATTATATGGCGGCCACCACTCTTTTAGGAAACCGTAGCTTTAAAGCGGTTACTGCTGTATGTATTCAAGACCTAATAATGCCCACCTACACACCTGTATGCTGATTGATTCAATGTATTTTGTGCCAACACTATTTATAATTAAAAATATTGTAAATATTTGTAAATGTTGTAATTAAAGAAAATTGACGACAATTTCATCCTTGTTGTACCAATTTGTTACATGTTTAATGAACATAAGTCTACATAAGCTCGGCTGTAAAATCGGCGAAAAATGTATATATAATTAATAAAATTAGAGAAAATAAACTTCTTATTGCTAATTGGTTCGTATTTATTTTGCATTCAGCAATATCCGTTGAAATGTGTATCCATAACAAACAAAAGATTTTAGAAACATATTTATATCTCTTATTATTGTTTTTTTACGCTCAGACGAATGCCCAGACACTCAACAATGGACACGAATTTGAATGAGAATCTAAAATGGCCGCCGTCCATGGTTTCAAGAAAGAATTTTACGAACCCTAGATGAATGAAAAAAAGCTTAATTACTCTCCCATTACACTACCCAACACCCCAACACCTATCATCACCACTACACTTACACAAAATCACGTGCATATGTACACACACAAACACAAACTCATTGTTGTATTGTTTCAGTTTTTCTTGCCTTGCTTATGATTATTCATATACATCTTCAAGCATGTCTTTTGGGCTTATGTACTAAAGTCTGTTTTGAGAGATCTGGCGCTGCATGCCGGGATACAGGACTCGTCCTAGTTCGACTACAGATGCTCACATTTTATATACTCCCAAGTAATATATGTATAAGTAATGTGATATAAGTATAATATAATAGCCTATAAGTATTATTTTTGGTGAAATAAATTATTATTAGATATTTTTATCTTTTCTCGATTCTCATTACTTAATATTCCAATATCGTATAATTTTTGCTGCATCAATAATTTTAATTAAATCTACCGAGACTAATTTATTTCGACAATGTACCGTGTGGTTTTGGCTTGGAATTTCTCCGTCTTCTCCCAAGGGTGTCGTGTAGTGACCGAGGGTCAGATACAGTATTAGGATGGTATGGAGATAAATTTGGGGTCCCTATGGAATCTGAAGGTCAGACGGTGGTAGCCAATCAGACCTTATTTGGGAGTTACAAATAGTTTGTGCCCTTACGCTTCTGTTTAGGGCATTGTCTCGTCGTCATTCTACATATTGATTTGTTTATAAGGATGGTTTCATTAGGTTCACGTGTTTGTATTCGGATTACGTAATCTTGAAACACGTCGTCGTGTAGCTGCATCATCGTTGTATACTGAAGTCGCGGACTCGCGACAGTGCTCCGCGCGTGCCGGCGAGTGACCGACCGGAGAGCCTAGTTTTCGGCTACCGCCACCGCGTTGGTGGCGCCCCCGGCCGTCAGTTTTGTGAACTACAGGCTTACTCGTGGTGTGCAATGATGGGGTCATTTTATTTGTACAGTTTTAAAGTTTTTGCTAAAGTTAGAATTAATATACAGGGTTATTGGTAAAACACCAATAACCTCTTAAGGGGTCGTTGTACTCATCATTATGAACAACTTTTACTATGGAACCAAACCTGAAATCGCGAAAAAAAATCTGCTGTTTCATTTTGATTATTTTTCGCGATTTCAGGTTTGGTCCCATAGTAAAAGTTGTTCATAACGATGAGTACAATGACCCCTTAAGAGGTTGTTGGTGTTTTACCAATAACCCTGTATAAGTAACCAAATTTTTCAAAAATATAGTTAGAACCGTTTAGCGTCTCAAACTGGTCGTTTCTATTTATTACCCATATACCCAACACATGCTATTAGCTACCAATAATATTACTTTATTAGTTAGCTTAATGCTAAAGAAGAATGTGACAAGTACTCAGCTTAAAATTTTGAATTCAGAAAGCTGGTGTAAGCTGTAGAAACAACGCCATATTCCCTAGGGCCTAGAGAAAATACTTACCATATTTCAATATAAAGAGGTACATAATGGTTTTCGCGATAGTTTTACGCTTACGTGCGACTTGGGTATATCAATCACTTTATATTGTACTTAGAACATACTTTATATTGTAGAAACAAATTGGAATGATAGAAATAAATGACAGGAGGAGGTAAATAATACTTTCATGGCCATTTACACGCAGAGGGTTTCTAGCACGCATTTTGGCGAGTACGCGTATTATAGCAGCAGACTATAGCATTATCAAGGCTCATTGAAATGGAGAAAGATATACATATTTATTGCACACCAAAACAATAAATGAAGGCAAATAATATCATACATTGATTCTACAAAAAGGATGAGAGAGTTTTTCGTCTCAATGATAGTCTTTAAAGTCTTTTGCGATTGTTCAAAGCAGAAGTTCATTTCAGAAAAGCGTTCAACAGAATATACATACGTCTAAGTATAAACACGTATCTAAATGATTTTTATTTTATTTCTAACTTATAACGAGTAAACTATCCTGTACTTCCCTACAGACTTTTTAATAATGTAATTTTTTTATACAAAACGGATCAACTGACTTCCAAAAATACACTAAATGTTGAAAAATAACTTTAATTTTGGGAGTCGGTGTTTTTGGATCTGTTAAAGTTATTTTTCAATATAGTGGGTTTTTTTGGATGTCGGTTGTTTTTTTTTTTATAAAAAAGTTTGTTATTTTTTATTTTTTAGTGGATTCGTTTGTAATTTATCTAAGTTACAATAGCCTAATGTCAACTGCTCATCACCTTTTAACAAAATATTGCTTTTTCCGTCCAGGGACGTTAATTGTTGAGGAGTTCTCCTGGTAAGATCCAGAAGAACTGGTGTTGATGGTGAAGATACCATCAGCTCCACTTCACCATAATTGTGCATTATGACGAGCATAAATTGCTTAGCAACCATATGAAATTAATCCAATCGTAACCTGTGAAAAACTTATTATTGAGTAGTTCCGATGGCCATCTGTGGTCTTCATCGACAGTTCAACTTCACCAAATGGTATTTTCCAAGAGCAAACGCACGACTTCTTATGTTACCTACCTACCTATTAAAACTTTATGTTGATTTCTGAAAAATCAACATAAAGATGCTGTTTTAGTTTTCATCAAAATCAAGCCCGAGACTCCTTTGAGTACTTTTCGCTATTCCTCATAGTTTCGAATTTAGGCATCGAAGCCCACTTGAAAAATTCGCCCTATATATATTGCGAAAAACTCAAAAAATGAGATTCCCAGTTATTATTTTTAAAACGCAACTTATTACGCTTGTGTTAGAGTTAACACAAGCGTAATAAGTTGCGTTTCACACAATATAAATCCATTTTTTTATGACAAAGGCCATTGCGAGGTCAATTAAAGGTCATCTATCGATCTGTAGCGGGGGTGTTACACGGGGGGAGATGACAATTTCATTATTTTTTACCTTGGACGTCTAGTCTATGTGATATTTGCGAAAAAAAGGGATTCCTAGTTATCCTTTTTAGAACGCATCTTACGCTTGTTTGTTACTATCCAATGCGCTATTCCACGTACCCCTCGTCTTAACACGTTCACTCCGATATGAGTCTAAAGCGCCGTCCTATTGCCATGGCTCGTAGGATGATGCGCGCGTCCTACGAAAATGATCGTGCGACCCTGCGTTCAAACAAACTGATATCTACTAAATGTCCTATTGAAGATCGCGCGATCATGCAAAAACTGAGCATCTCTGATAAGAGGCATTTCAAGTGTGATCGCATCGCTCCATAACAGGGCACACAATTTCTTATAGCGCACACGATTACACGAGCGATAACAATAGGACGACGCCTAAGAGCACGATGCGTACGTACACTTGCTCGCAGGGCGGGAGTATTTAACGTATTCGCTCTAGTGCGATGAGCGTAACGCCGGTGTTTACTGATGTGTGACGGAGATATAGACCTATTTTTTAAAGAGGAACTGAAACAGTTCCCCTTTAAAAAAATGGTCTATAGTAGGTAAAAAAAAAAATGTATAAGGCCTTTCGACACGTAATCGACAGGCAAAACTTACAACTCGGTGCGATGACGGGTCTATACATACACCAGTCATGAAGAGTGCGGTTTTTCCACCCCCTCCCGCATTAATTTACGCAGCTGCATTGTTTACGTGATGACCAGTGCTGTGATTACGCAAATTACGTGATGGGCAGCGGAGGAGTCCAAAAAACACCAAAGTTTCCACTAAATTTATTTAATAAAGAAATTACAATTAATTCTTAATATTAGATGAGTAAGTACTAAGTGGGTGTCCTAACGACCGATGTATGTGACGAAAGGCCCCGCGCCGAATTTGCTGGTTGGTTTTATTGGATGTCTCAAGTTGGGTTGCGCAATCCGTTCAAAGTAACCGAATGTATGGTGATGACGTATCTGGGAGGCACTCACAGATATAACACCTTCCCCCTTAGATGAGCAACTATTTGCCAATTTCTACGGCAAAAGTTGCGGCTTTCTTATTCCGCTGCGACAACTCGATGGTTTCTTTATTCGTTTCAATTTTGACGACTTTTGCTCGATGACGACGAATAAAGTAGATGGTAACAAGTGCACCTGCACTTAACAATGCAAGTACAATCGCGTACAATGGTATTGTTGTGTGGTAGAGACTCGATGAATCCGCAGTATCGATTTCAACAGACGATTCCATTGTAATTTGTTTCTGTATCTTGTGCAATGTACTGAGATCCATTGAAGTCATCTGGTAATTTGGTTGAATCTTCTGAGAATCATTAGTCATCCGTGGGAGCGCTGTGATTTCAATTGAAATCCCGTTGACTTTGTCATCGATGTTGGCCAATGTGAATTTCGGGGTTTTCATTGTGCAAGACTTCGGAATTGTAGCCAAAAAACTTCCTTCCAGAATTTGATGTTTTTCAGGGCCGCAGTAAAGTTGAACCTTTGTGGGCTTCGGGAACGAAACTATGTAGTGTTTGCTATCCAGCTCCAACAGGGCTTCCTTGGCCAGAGAAATAGGCGTGATTTGACACGTTTCATCTATCTCCTGGAAATGTATGAGTTTTTCTATGCAATCCTGACTGGAGCGAATTTGGTGGCTTGTTTTTTGCTCGCAGATATGCCAGTTATTTACCTTCGGGCATTCAGCCTCCATGTACACATATTCCTTTGAATTGATCGCTATATATGGATAGGAAGGTAGGATGATCTCAAAGTTTTTATTAGGAACTGGACAAAGTTTAAATAGTTCAAAAGTACTGGGAAGAGTGATAGGGAATTGAAGGATAACTACGATTTTCTTATCGACATAATACGAACCTAAGCTAATTATGTCATAGTAATATCTAATGTTTAAGTATATTATCTGATCGGTGCTATATAAATGCTGTAATTTGCTTATCATAGTTCTTAATTCCCCAACAGATAGAATAGAATGGTGCAAGGATACCGTGCGACTAAAAGCTAATATATTTTCTAGCCTACTTATTTCACCGGATAACTCTTGTACGTTATCGTTAAGTATAACGAAGAGTTGCGCAAGGTGAGCATATCTTAAAGTACGATCGCTCTCTGACGTAGTCATATTGATGACGTACGATAGGGCTTTATCTAATTTAAGCTGATTTGTTGTCAGATTATTCAGTATATGAGTTTGCTGTAAAGAAAATTCTTTAAATAATGAAATATGTTGATTAATTTTGTTGGAAATGAGTCTATCGTTCCGTTTTAAAATTTTCATAGCATTTTCAAACCTTATAGCATCATCATGATCCAAATTTCCCGAAATTGATTTTATCAAAGTGCCCAATGGGTTTATCAAGCCACGTTTGACTCTACTAGGTTGCAACGTTTCTAATTGTAAAAGGATTTTATTTAATTTAATATGTAAGTACTTAACTTGTGCACCGAATATGAGCAAACTATTATTACTTAATTTGTCCGTAGTGTCACGTAATTGTCGTTGCAAGCCATATATCTGTCGTTCTATCTGAATTAAGTTAATGTCCTGTAAAAACGTATGATAATGGGATACGATTTTCGTGTCTCCTAGATTATAAGGTAAAAGTCCCGGTCCGTCATCTAAGCTGTCAAGTTGGATCTCTTGAGCTCGGCCCAGGCTCGTTATCGTCAGTAGTAAGTACCTGTAACAATCGAGGGTCTTTATTATTTTTCGGTCGTTTCAGTCTACCTTTAGCTACCGGTCCTCGTTTCCTTGAAGTATAAATATGAATAGGTAAATTAGCAATAACCTTGTCTTGAGTAAATCGAGAGGCAAGTTTTTGCCGAGATGCAGTAGGGTTCCGTATATATATCTCCTGGTTTTCTGAGTACTCAATTTCAGGTTCCCTATCGCTGTTACGTTGCGTCATCAATGCCTCGCGTTCGGCAAGCGATGATTCATGGACAAGGCTATATACCGTTTCCATTCGACTACGGTGATCTTGAATGTACTGTTGTAGTAATCTTTCCGACAGATTTAAATCTGTGGGGTCCCGCGGGTCGAAATGTCCAGTGATAAGGTCAAACGGTCTACATTTGGTCAGACTATGAATGGAACTGTTATATGCCAAAAGGGCGTAAGGGACTAAAGTGATAGCACATTCATTTTTGTGTTTCAGCTTTAATATGCGTAAATGTTCAAGAAGTGTGCTATGGAAACGCTCTATCATCCCATTTTCATTCGGGGTATGAGCTGCAGTAGTATGATGTTGTACTTTCTGTAATCTTAAAAATTCACTTACTACTTGATTTGTGAATTCGGTTCCCTGGTCAGTTATTAAATTCATTGGGTAACCATGATGCGTACAAAAAGTTAAAAGTGATTTTATTATATTAGGGGCTGTACAGTCTGCCATACGGTAAGCCTGAGCATATTTACTAAAAGAATCAATTATAGTAAAATATTTTTCTTGTTCGATAGTTAACACATCGGCGTGTGCAGTTTCAAAGGGCTTACTCGGCGGTGGAACGATTCTAAACTCTTGGCGAATAGGATTACGGTCGTATTTTGCACAGTTACACATCTTGCATTCATTAATGTACTTAGTTATATCAGGTTTCATTTTAGGCCAGAAAAATTGACGTGATAAAGCTAGATAGGTCTCATTTATGCCACGGTGATTTGTCTTTCCCTCGTGATACTTGCGAATAGTATCCTGTTGCTTTAAATATTCGGATATATTAGTCACTTGGCATTTAACTAGAATCAACTTCATAGATAAGCTTTTAAAATTTCTTTGAATTACAGGAACGATTTCAAGCATTCTCTCTATTGGTTGGACTAAAATAGCTGTGCGGAATTTGGGATCTACGCGTTTTTTTATTAGGTCTACAATATCATTATCAAAATGAGATTCTCGTACATTCGTTACAACTTGCAGGTAAGTATCAAACGGTTTTTTAATTATGGACTTAGATATTGGTGAGTCACTAACTATATTAACTATAATTTGTCTACGATATTTATTTAAGGGGTCTTCACTAATGGGAATTTCGATAATTGGGCTTTCTACGCTAGTGTGAGCGGTCTCACCGTCCGATATATCTTGAATTTCAGGTGCTGTAAGAGTTGAAGAACTGTGATTATCTTGGACCAATGAAGAACTATCCAATGACATAGCTTCAGGTGCTGAAATCGTTGAAGACGTACTATGGTGACGTCGTGGTGCTTGTGACATGTTGACTATCATTGAGATAGTTTCATCGTTATGAATTTCAATTCGCGACAAAGCGTCAGCGTTTGTATTACATTTACCCTTTTTATAAATTACATTAAAATCGAATTCGGATAATTTTAGTCTCCACCTAGTCAGACGCGAATTAGGCTCTTTTAAATTCATTAGCCATTGCAACGGTTTATGGTCGGTGACTACTTTAAATTTGCGCCCAAATAAATATGGCCTAAAATACTTTGTGGCCCAGACGATTGCGAGGAGTTCTTTTTCGATCGTTGAATAATTCGTTTCGCTATCGTTCAGTGTCCTCGATGCATAAGCTATAGGCCTATCAGTTCCTATTGGACCTTGGGATAGTATAGCGCCTAGTGCGAATTTGGATGCATCAGTAGTGAGAATGAATTCCTTTGAAAAGTCTGGATACTGCAGTATCGGGTCATTAGTCAGAAGAGTCTTACAGTGTTCAAAATGTTTTATATAATTAGGTGTAATATTAATTTTAGCTCCTTTTTTCAGACATGTGGTAAGAAATTTTGTAACACGAGCGAAATCGGGAATGAATCTACGGTAATAACCGATAAGGCCTAGCAATGATTTAATTTGTTTCGGAGTTTTTGGGATAGGGTAATTTACAATTGCCGAAATTTTGTCGGGATTCGGTCTGACACCTTCCGGGGTAATAACATGTCCTAAATATGGTGTTTCACGTTTTAGGAACTCGGACTTATCCATCTGGATCTTAAAATTGGATTCCCTAAGACGCTGAAATACTTTACCTATGTTATCTATGATTTCCTGTAAAGAAGTACCAAAGACTAGGATATCATCTAAATATACAACGCATATTTTATTTATAAGTCCTTGAAGTACATTATCCATTACTCTCTGAAAGGTGGCTGGCGAATTGTTCAAGCCCATGGGCATTCGCAGAAATTCATAATGTCCATGCTCCACATTGAATGCCGTTTTATGAATATCTTTAGGGTCTAATTCAACCTGGTAGAATCCATTAGTTAAATCAAGGGTAGCGAAGTATTGACACTTTCCTAGCTTATCTAATATATCGGTGACATTTGGGATGGGATATTTATCGTCAATTGTCTTCTCGTTCAACTTACGGAAGTCAATGACTATGCGCCACTTAGTTTTGCCAGACGCGTCACTCTTCTTTGGTACCACCCATATAGGTGCGCTCCATGCGGAAGTAGAAGGCCTAATTATCCCTTGATCTAACATTTTACTGATTTGAGTTTGTACCTCATCCTTATGAATATATGGATACCTATACGTTTTACTATAGACAGGTAATTCGTCTGTGGTGTTAATGCTATGTTTAATTTGGTTTGTAAAAGTTAAAGGTTCATCTTCAATATAGAATACGTCCGAGTATTCTCTGCAGAGGTTAGTTAAATTGATTGTCTCCTCTGGATTTAAATGATCCATGCGCAATCGCGATAACACCTGCTTGGTTCGACGAGTATTGATGTTGAAAGGATCCGATTTCACTGCAGGTACAGTTTGTTCGCTAAATACATGTGCGACGATTGGTTCTGACAAAGATAAAATTACGTCATTATTAGCAGGGTTAGATATTTCTAAAAAAGCTCGATTATTTTTTGCTGTAGTTATACATTCACTTATGTTACAACTCTGTATACTTTGCTGATCTATGTGTATATCTCCTTGGCCAATACTAATGGGTAAATTTACTATTTTAGAAGATTGTGCCGGAATAATTTTCTCGTACAAATTTACACTTTGGGAGGTATACATATGTATAGGGTTGCTTGAAAATTCAGTTTTAAGTACCCGAGAACTTAAGTCAATTTTTGCTAAGAACCGTTCAAGAAGATCGCACCCTATTAGTCCGTCAAAGTAATCATGGAATCTGTATACGTTCAATTTAATTGGTTTATTGTCTTTAAATTCTTTAAAACAGGGTATGGTGATTGAGTAATAATTCATCGTGGATGCATGCACGTTAGCGACTATAAATGGTTCATAATCAAGTTCATAATCGGAATAGTCCCTTGCCACAGATTCAGGACTTATGAACGACTGATTAGCTCCCGTATCAATTAAAATTTTAAAGGTGGAAAGTCAGGCCTAATATTTAATTTTAAAAAAGGTAATTGTCTTTTCCCTTGTATATTAATTTCTATTCGGGGGCATTTTTCTGGGCTTCCTTTGGAAAATTTGACGGCTTTGGATTTTCAGGTGAAACTGTGGGGGTGGGTTCACCTACGGAGGTGTCCTGTGTCAATGTCAAGTGAGTGGTCGGGTCACAAGCTGGGACACAGTCTGGGACATAGTCATAGTCACAGTAGTAAAAGTCCTGTGGGACATAATAGTCAAAGTCGGGTTCTTGTACAAAAAATTCATTTACATTTGCTTCTCGTGTTCTAAAGTAATTACTAGGAGGTGGATTACCGTAATTACGCCAATCATGCATATTGGTCGGTGGCAGAACACGTGCGACGAGGTGACTAACACCGCTCATTGGTCGAGGCTGGTTGTTCGGTGCCTGCTGAGACGTTGAGGGTCTAGGGTTGACTTTAAAACCGGTGGACATATTGGATCGCGGTAAAGCTTTGAACATTTGTTGGGTTCTAGACGGTCCCTGATAAAATGGACTAGGCTGCTGTGGAATAAAACGATTTGGATAAGAATTTCGAGGCATCAAATTTCTATTCATCTGAGGATACTGAGCTAGCAAATTTGGGAATATAGGAAGTAATCTTTTACTTGAAGGTATAATTTTTTGTTGGAGGTAAACAACGTTCATCTCTTCTTGGGCATATTCTAAAGCTTCCTCCAGGGAAGGGGGCCTCATGCATCGAATCTTAGATCCTAGAGGTTCCGCTAAGCCTCGTAGATACGTCTGCAAAGCTAGTTTTTTATACAAGGTTCTTTTTGCTTCGACCGTGGTAGCGACAGTGTCGTGTATTTCTACGTAGGTCATGATGGTGCTAGTAAAAGGTTTAACACGCGCTCATAGAATACTTGAGGCGTATCCGATCCTTGAGATAGTAACGATAGATCGTTATATAAAGCAGACTCATCTCTATGGTCTGAAAAAATATGAATTAATGTATTCCTAATACCGTTCCAATCCCGGGGAACACCATTTGTTACTAATGTCCTAGCGGCGTTCCCGGTGACCTTATTTAATATGCCATTTAATAATGCTAAGTTAGTAAGTTCATGACCAGGTGCTGGATTAATATATCTCTCAACAAGTTGGTCACATAATGATAAAAATCTAATTAGGGTATTACTATTACCATCAAATTCTGGTACTAATCGTAATGCTTTAACAATTTTATCAATCACATCGTCTTGATTTTCCATTATTATTTCTAAGCTACCTAACTCTAAATTTCGGGTAGAGTCCCTCAGCGCGTTGCGAGAGGACAACCGATTGTCCAGGGGTTCGATACCCCCAGTAGATCGCGATGATCGTGGGTGGAAAATTTTGGAGGCGGGAAATAGCGACCGACTGTAAGGAATTTGTGCAACTCACATATAGTACATATCGGCGGTTCCCGTAGTATCGATGTCTGGATACGGTCTACAGGATCTCCAACGGCTGCTTTTGGTTCTTCCGGATTGTCGACGACGCACGTTGAAACATGAACAGCACGCACAAATGTCCAAATGTTCAGCTCAATCGTGAAATTAGTCTTTGATTTGCACGCACTGACTCGACAATCCTACCGGCTGCGCCAATTACGTGATGGGCAGCGGAGGAGTCCAAAAAACACCAAAGTTTCCACTAAATTTATTTAATAAAGAAATTACAATTAATTCTTAATATTAGATGAGTAAGTACTAAGTGGGTGTCCTAACGACCGATGTATGTGACGAAAGGCCCCGCGCCGAATTTGCTGGTTGGTTTTATTGGATGTCTCAAGTTGGGTTGCGCAATCCGTTCAAAGTAACCGAATGTATGGTGATGACGTATCTGGGAGGCACTCACAGATATAACACGCATTTATTGTATGCATGTTTGTCATTTTTTTGTAAGAATTATATTAGTCAGTTCGCGTCATAAAAAGGTAACAAATGCAGGACGTGTGTAGGAAAATAATAAAACTTATTTTGTTCTATTACAACCACAAACAAAAAAAAAAAAAATTTGAGACCCAGAATGAAAGAAGAGCGTCTTTGCGGCAGGCACACATAAATATTCATTTAAAAAACTATTTATTTTGATATATTTAAACCTACATTTTTATTATTAATACCTACATTACATTTTTGTTACGTTACATTTTTGTTTTCCAATATTCCTTCTCCAGAGACATGTCATTATTATCTCATGCCACTCTAATTCATATTTTTTTTCACGTAGCGTGGTCGCCTCCTACGCTGTCTATGGGATGTCGAATAATATTGATGACTAGGCTTTCATAGCAGCAGTGAAACTTGTACCTGTAAACAAGTACATAATTCTATACTTTTTTTATATTTCTCGGGACCCTGGGGTCCCGGACCTTTGGAAGGCGTACGAGGAGCCGAAGCCAACTCGCAGAGGCCCCTTAAATATTGTAATTTTAAATGATAAGGAGGCACCAACCGACGATTATCCCTGTATGCACTATGCTAATTATAATTATTATTATGAAACTAGTTACTTTTTGAATGATTTTGCTAATCAGTTGGTTATCAATTAATTAAATTAATGAAGTTTATAAGACTGTTTCAAGTTTCTTCAATTATTTTTAGACTTTAATAAAGGTTTTTGACGCTAAAATATCTACCTACTATAAATAGCCGACGTCAATAAATACGACGTCAGTAAATAGCTGGGCAGTCAGATTTACTAACAGCCTAGCTGACTGTTCAAGCAGAAATCGCTGAATGGAAATGGAAATAACAAAAAGGAAATCGTCCTTTTACATGCACTCCTCTGCATTCTTGGCGAATGAGAGCTACACCGAAAAAAGTGTGACATTTTGACGTCACAATACTAAAGTAAAGCGTACAAAAGGGAAAGGAACTTCGTTCCAGCCGGGTCGAAGAAGTAGCTGTGTGCTTTAGAAACGAGATAAATGAGAAAATTTAAGTAAAAATGGTGTCTCCGTATTTCGTTTCTTTGTCTTGTGTGACGAAATTATGTATCTTAATTATACAGTTTCTAAACGTATGCGTGTTTTATTACATCTGGCAACATTTAATTTACTACCAACCTTACAAAACAAATGTCAGCCATCTTACGTTTGATGTATACGTGTCGATACCTACGTTTACCGTTTTGTCGCTATATAAAATATATTTGTGTGATGCAAAATTTCAGATAAGTTTAATGATTTTATTACAGACATATTATCCTTAGACATTATTTGTAATAAGTAAATCGTGCAATAGACAAGAATTTTGAAAATCTTTTGACTTTGTTTGTTGCGCGTGGTTTCTTGTTTTGCTAGGTTATTTTTGCTTCCATTGTGTTACATTGGGTGTCGTCTATTTTTTTGTTTCGAAATGTTCGTAATAGTCCAAATAATATTTCTGCAAAAAAAAAATATTTGTAGGCTTCCGAATATATTCCTTTGTTACAGATATTGTAATATTCCATTGTGTTTCTTTTGTGTGACGTACGTTTTTTTTATATTCACTCTTATAAGTTCTCACACCTAAACCACTGAACCGATCGTTATGAAATTTGACAGATAGATAAATAGCTTGGGACTTCGAGAAGAACAGGCAACTTTTCAATATGGATGTTAGTATTAAAAATTATGAAATAAAATATACACGCAAACGATGTTGCAGCTCCGGGTAACAGCTATTATAAATATGTATTTATAATAGCTATCTTTTGAGTTATCTACGTCACATTTTTATCCGTGTAATACACTTGTATTACACGGATAAAAATGTGACGTAGATAACTCGAAAGTTTGAAAAGATTTATACATCCAACATAGCTTGCTTACAGCTAAGCAAATTATTTTCTGTCATTTTGAGCAACACATCTTTCTTGTATCTCGCATGCCAAGAGGACACTTTATATTAATTATTCAATCTACATTCATGAGCTAATTTCACTTTTCAGCGACATCCAGTGAATTCACAATTTAAGGAGAAGTACTACTGTGAAAATCATAACACAGTGTCTCAGATCTATGAAATCAAAATTAGACAAAATTCACAAATCCTTTTCACTTCGCCGCAATTATTACAGTGCATGCTGGAACTGCTATGACGAGACGACGGCTAATAGACAAGTATGGAAGAAAAAGGACATGTTGCGCCGACCCCAAATAAATTGGGATAAGAGCAGGAGAATGCCGATGGTACTAGATCTGCTATATTATTATTTTTCTATTTTTTATAACTGGTCCGAAAAAAATTATTAAAAAACCAATTAAAAAAATAATCAATTTAAAAAAGGCGTACGAGGAGCCGAAGCCAACTCGCAGAGGCCCCTTGAGAAAATTTTAAATGATGAGGAGGTACCAACCGACGATTATCCCTATATGCACTATGCAAGTGCACCCAAGGAAAACCCTATTATTTTTATTATTTGTTGGTATATACATTTTTGTATCTCGGCACTGATCGGCCGGTTTTTTTTAGGGTAACACGAGCCAAAGCCAAGTGCTACCCCTGAGCGTGCCAACCTAACTGATAGTTGATGACAATAAAATGGCGTGATAATATTATGTTTAGACATTGCATTGCAGTGGTGAATGACGTTTGTACAGTAAACGCTCAAAAGTCCATAAGCGTGCTAGGGATTACATTGCTATGAACTGTGCGAGCACGAACCAGTACGTGTGCGTGTATGAGCGATATCTCACTCAACATTCCGCAGATAACACACACTAATGAATTGTCGCATGTCGTCGTACTACGCGAAATAACATTATATTTCTGTTGCATTTAGAATACTCGTCATAGTGTCGACCTGTTCTTACCATTGCATTGCTAAAATTCGCATAAACATAACATGTGCTGGTAGCTGTTTGGGCTAAGCAATGGTTTCACGATCAATGAAGTCTGAGTTCGAATCTTAATCACAGTATGGGACTGTTTTTTGTTTCTTTGGAACCATAATAATATATTATTGTACTATTTTAAGCAAAAACTTGTTAGATGTTTATGTTTATTTATTATTTATTTTTATAAGAAGTTAAATATTAGTTATTGTATTATTATTTAACTATTTTTGTGATTTTTAATTTATCTTTTCGGTGTTGGAAGGTTGAAATAAAAAAGTCGTGCTGAGTGGTAACAAAAATGTTTATTCGTTTTATTTACTTATTTATAAAATTTACAAACTTAAGAAAATTGTGAGGTTACATTCCTACTAGATAAAAGAAGTTTTTTTGTAACCATTCATAAGATTTTTTGTTGTATACCCACTTAGTCAATTCATAATGACATAACAAAGAAAGCATATTCTATTAACACATATATAATTGTCAATACCCAGATATATATCTGGGTATCTGAGTCAGCAGATTTTATTCAAAACTAGTCTATGATTTAGATTATATTTCTGTCCCATTACTTCCAATCAAGTAAAAACTTACAAAAAGTCAAGTACTGCGTGAGATTTTAACTCACGGCTCACTGATTCACGCATCTATCTTAACCGCTAGGTCATCTTTACACATGTTATAACTTTGAAATTATGAACTACAATCAGTTGTTGACGACAATAATTATGCATGTTTATGTTCTTGGAAATAGAAGGTCTTAAGTCAAACTAAACGCCAAGTTATTGCTTTGTGAGTTCGCTTATCGACTTTTGGTCGCGACTGTACGTGTCATATCTGCGCATCATTGTCATTCTGCAGAAATTTTGGTACTATTCTACAAGTTTTCAGGATAGCAGCTTTCTGTGGGGTTTGGTAGGTGGAGCGAGTTACGTCTAGTGTTTTTAAAGATTGGTGTTTGTTTAAAGTTGTTTGGTGCTGTATATCTTCATTCTCATGGTCGTCGTGTTGGCAGAATGTGGTATTTAGATGAGGCATCTATGTAAATGCTGCCTCTTCTATACAATCACCTATATTGGGCGTTCTTTCAAAGGATTTTAATGGATTGGACGAGTATGTAGTTGCTACTCGATGGATGAAATTCTGCATCGATATAGGAAGTGTGGGGAGTGTGAAAATTATGTCTTGGGATTGTTGTTAAAAGTATTACCTACAGGAATAATGGCTATTATTAATAATTCCTATTATTACAATATTACATTGCGCTGTCATCAGATAGTGATAGTGTATTATGGAGTTACTATTTGTTTCCTGAAAAAATCCAACCAAACACTATCTATGTGTTGTGCAACAAAATCTGGTGAACCTCGAATAAACCCTTCTCTTATAAATTGACCATAAATCTCAACACCCAGTATAATATTTTATGGGGTGTTAAATTCTGGATCAGCTAAAGTAACTGTCTTTAATTTAGGCCAGTTGAAATGATTACATTTCTCAGAAGGCAAAACCAACGCAAAAGTACCAAATTTTTTGTTTTAACATTGAAAATTTTTTTTCGATCGCTTCAGTATAGCCCCCATTTTCGCTCAGAGGGTGACATCGCCTCGGTGTCGAGAGTTTTAGAGATACATAATGTTTGAGGTCTTAAAAGATGCGTATCCATAATAGCTACAATATGGTAAAAAAAAATTGAAAAAGTCAAAACCTTTTTTTTGAAAATCGCTAAAATGTGAAAAATTCGATCAATTTTTTAGTCTTTTGTTATAAAATCAACTATCTCAAACACTAAATGCGATATCGAAAAAATGAAAAAGCCCTCGGGGTATTGATTTGGGCTAGATTTGAAAAAAAAACCGGACCTCTGTATCACTAATAGTCTAGACAGGAGGGAGCTCTTTCTATGGCGTAATTTCTTATTATTTTGTTTTGCAATACTTTGAAAATACTTCAAATTACTAATTAGAACTTTATATTTGAGACTAAAATTTTTATTTCTATGTTCATAACTATTTTGTATCGCTTCGTTGTTATTGTGTTCAAAAAAAAAACCAGTCAAGAGCGAGTCGGACTCGCGCACCGAGGAATCCGTACCATCATATTATATATAAAAAAGTGTGCTTTTTAGAGCCACAGTTTTATTTTTCCTGTAATCTTTACATTAACTATCTGAAAATCTGAAGTTATTCTATAATAACTTCAGATTTTTCTTTATGCGAACTTCGGAGGGAAGGGTATTTTTTTAAACGGTGAACGGTATTTTTTTACATTTTTCATCAAAGTCGAAAACTATTCGGCCTAAAAGAGAAAGAAAGAATGTTTGAGAATGAGCAAACAGCGTTCTTTCATATGATATCCCACATGCCCTAGTAGCCGCACTTCGAATTTTTTTCAGTCCCTGTTGCAAAAAGTTAGGTGTATTTTATTTCTTTCTTATATGCAAAATAGTTGGGCAAACATCATCTAAAACTATTCCAAAATTCAAGTTGATAGTATTAGTAGTTCTTGAGATATCCAATTGTGACAGGCAGATAGATGGACAGGCAGACAGATGGTGCCGCACCATAAGGGTTCCTTTTTATCATTTTGGTACGGAACCCTAAAAAATATTTTCTTTCAAAAATAGTCTTAAGTATATTTCTTTAAAGTTCAAAATTGCATAGCGTAATTTTCATCTTACGGATTTTTTTACTTCGTGCATTTGAGCTCTATTACTTCAAAGACGATACAAAATCTATTAGGTCTAAATTTATTAGATTAGGCATCGTACAAAATGAAAAGCCTGAAACGATGTGTTTCTATGAAAATTTGATTACTCTTGCTCTAATTTTTAAATAAGACAGTGTAATACTTGTTTCAGGAGATTTTTCATTGTTAAGTAGGCCTTTCCCTATATTATTTTTGTTTTGGTATCCAATTGCAAATTAATTAGTGACGCCATAACTGTACTTACTTATTACTGAAAACACAACCAAAAATACCCGAAAGTAAACCAAATTGTTTCAAATACACAATCACAATCAAGTCAAAAACAACACTTTCGCAATTGCAACAATGATTAAATGTTCTTAGTCCATCATGATAACACTATACTGGAAAACACGAATGAAGTTAGTCTTGGTTGAAGCTAAGGATTTAAAAACACTTTCTCTCTCAACGATGTCGTCCACTCTTGTCCTGTACTCTAGTAGTCTCGCTGGAAGACCAACGACTGTTGAATTACTTGGTATCAAAGTATACTCAACATCCAGACCCCACACGGCTGGTTGCAACTCGTCTTGTTGCTGCTTACTATGGGCACTCCATGTAGCACCTCAGCGACGGGGCTGGTGATTATCCACGCAATTCAATGAAAAACTTCTCCTTATTGCTTACTTACTGAACTTCTTAAAAATAGCTATTAGGGTCGGTAGTCCGTCTCGCTTGGACTATGTTCGACCATGTACTTAAATAAAATTCAGTACTCTATATCAGAAGTCACTAGGCCAGAGGTTTCACCCTCAAAGAAAAGACGTAATTTACGAGAAAACTCGCCGAATTCAACCCTAATTCACATTTAACAAGGAGTTGTTTATCTTAGTAAAGACGTTGGAGCTTGTCCGAATTGAAAACGGCGAAAAGATTGAAAGTTTACTGGTTTTTATGTTATTAGGGTTTTGGTGGTTAATCAGATCAGCTTGTTTTACTTGTTTACGTGTGTAGGGGAGGTACTGCTCGATTTTTCCACACAATTTTATACCGAATTTTCATTTCTAGTAGTTGTTATCTATTCAAAAATCATGAATGTGAGACTCAGCTGTCGCACCTAAGGCGGAAAGCACAGCACGTCAAAGTTAAAAAAAAAAATAAAAAAAAATAACTGCCCTGCCATAAAACGAACTAAAAGTAAAAAAACAAGTTGCATTCCCTGACTAAACAGATAAATAAAATTGTCACTGCAGTCAAGGGACCTCTTAGTTTGTGAAAAACAAAAGTCTTACTTTAAGTCTTTTTCACAAACTAAGAGGTAGTTTGTGAAAAAGACTTAAAGTAAGACTTAAGTGTTAAAATAATTGAATACTTTTTTTTTACAACTTTGTCCTGCTCTAATTTTGGACTCCTCACTACTGGACCAGCTGACGCTCAGATCTCTTATGCACTAAGGAAAAACTATCTTTGGTATGATTTCAGCTGGTATAAAATTACTTTTCAAACTAACGCCACCTACTATGAATGAAAGAGGATAGTATGCAGACAAGGAAGTACAGACGCCTGCACATCAAGCTACCCGAAATTGTCAAATTTTCCCAATCAACCTTGAACCTAATGCTTTAGCGATAAAGTTGAAAATCTATCAAAGAAATTTCACAAATTGTAGTAGCTTGATGTACTGGCGCGCGTCTGTACATTACATTAAAGATGCGTACTCAATACTCTATAGTTTATTTGCATTCCACAAGGTAACTTAAAATTATGTGATCATTATGGATCCATTTATTTAGCCAGTATTTATCGTATGTTGAGGAGAAAAATATTTGACGCAATATTTCTAATAATATGTATAGAAATGCGTTGTTTATAGACTTATACAGGGTGTAAGTGTAAACAGTGTCAACATTTTAAGGGGTCATTGTACTCATCATTATTAACAACTTTTACTATGGGACCAAACCTGAGATCGCAAAAAAAAGAATCTGCTGTTCCCTACATTTTGATGAATTCTGCGAATATAAGTACTGAACAGCTAGTAAAAGTATAGTAAAAGTTCTTCATAATGATGAGTATAGTAACCCCTTAAAAGGTTGCCACTGTTTACACTTACAACCTGTATATAGGCTTTACCTATGTATCGAAAATATTGTACTTTTCCCTTGCCAATCAATTTCTTTCGCAGACTTTAAACAGTGCGATTGGTGTTTTTGTGGTTCATAGCTTATCTATTAAACTAGATCTTGTCAAACATACAGACAGGATATTAGGGTCAGTTTGCTTTGAACAGACTGGTCTGGGAAATACACATTTCATAATTTTCTGGGAAATATAGATTGATATTGTGGATGCTAATTGCAGACTCCTTTGACTGGTTTGTTTGATTTGCCTGTAAGGTAAGACCGGCCAAATTGAATGATGTTCGAAGTAGGTCTGTGAAATCGTATGATATAACGCGTAACGCAATTCTGCTCGAACACAAGTCACAGGGAATAATTTATTTTACACTATTTTAAACTCTACTAATTTTAGTTGTGCTTAAGTTAATTTTATCAATGAAAAAAATTATATTCAAAATCAAAATCAAAAGTCATTTATTCAAACTAGGCTGAGAATCAGCACTTTTTGAACGTCAAAATTACATAAGACAGTCCCCCAAAACGCCCGCCCTTCACCACTTCCTAGTGCTTTAGCTGGGGAGAAGAAGTGGCGCAACAAACTCCCCAGCAGCACAGCTGTCTGTTCAGTTAAAAAAAAAAATTATTCTATATAACACTGCGCATAATAATTTAGGTACATTACGCAATACAAAACATTAAATTAAATTATTTGCTATAAGTAAGCTAGCACACGCCAATAGACCAAAAAAAAAAAATCGAAAACTATACTCAAGCAGAAACAAAATACAAAACTAAAAACGTAAGCAGAACTTTATACCCAAATAAAAGCCTACAGTAATAAAGGGCGTGCCCACTTACATATAGCCGTACATGTAGTCGTAACTCAAAGTCACAGATGATAAACTAGGACCATCGAAGTAAAATCAACAACGAGTTAAGTTACTAATAACAAAACAAAACCAAGGTCAGCAAGACGACCTGTCACCACAAGCAGCACCCGTTCACGAGTATAACGCAAATATCAGCCATTACCCCCCTCGCCATATTTGAGGGAAGGAGACAACCCGACCCCCGACGCTAACGCAAGCAGTGACATCTAAGGGAGCATGACGAACTTGCTGCCGGTTGCTCGGGCAAGAAAAATGTGGCACGATGGCAGTGCAGTCTTGCATTAAGTATCTATTTAATTTACATACATATACATAAATACACACATACATACTCATACTCAGGCCTTCTTCCCATAGGGGTAGGATGAAACTACAGAACGCCACCTGCTACGATCCTTACATACTCCTTTTGCTTCGTTTACGTTCATACATCTGGTCATACAGCACGCCAGTTGCGAGTACTCGCACCTGACTTTTTTATTAAAATAAAATCATTTTATAGAATTAATATTTCGTGAGCAAAATAATTAAAATGTAACGGTGAATAAGTATAAATAATAAAAAAAATCGCTTAAATATGATAACTTTATTTCAAACACAAGTAATTATTCCTCACAGAGTTCAATCGACTAGATAGACTAGAATATTATGATGAATAAATAAAAAAAGATTATTAATTAACGTCTTTAAATAGTTTGTTAGTTGTTTTTTTGAATATTCGCATTAAGAACATACAGCGTATTTGAAAACCAAAAATATAATGATAATAAATTCCAATATTTGCGATTAAATAAAGCTAATAGGTTATCATTTCTTAACATTATTCTTTAATAAAAACATAAGCAATCTTGAGAATATACAACTTACTTGATAAAATAAAAACTTTAAGAATATTATTATTTTCATCTATAAATGATACCTGCTCTTATTATTACGGAGATACATGAAATTGGTAAGAGAGAGTAAAACGTTATTTAAATTCATATTAGATCTAAATAAATATTATTGTTTAAATAATTTACCTAAATATCTTTATCAAAAATATAAACATGTTTAATTTTAACAACAAACTTTTTTCGTTAATGTTCATACATTATAAGCTATTTATAATAACATTTACTTATTCCCAATACTATGATGAGTCTGTACCTATGAAATTGCCAATTTACATAGAAAAAATCAAACAATTTTTTTTGAAAGAAATATTGTCGATGCACTTTTCCATTTTAATGAAACTTTGTTGATGCCTCTGCTATAGACATCCTGGGAACGGGAATCGATAAATTCTTTAAAGGCGTTTTTTTCACTGCCTCGTTCGATTTGAAAATTTTCCCCGGGGCTCATTGTTGAAATCAAATTTCTAGAACGGAAGCGATCAAACCAAAAACGCACCGTGCGTTCAATTGCGGTACCTTGTCGTTAATATTGCGTCCTGTCTGTGCTGCTTTGATGCCACGACGGGACTCGTATTCGAAAATAGCGCGCAATTTCGATACTTCCATGGTTCGATTTAAAGAAAAATCCAACGGCGAGTAAACAAATGAACAACTGATTATAAAAAAATGTCATGGTAGATTATAAAATAATTTGAATTTGGAATTCTAAATAGAAAGAAATATATTGATTTTCACACTAGCCGGCATCAAAAATCGGCAATTTCATAGGTATATGGACTGCTATCCGATATTGAACTAGATCGAAAACATACAAATTGCCGCAGAATTATACCTGGTCCAGACGCCGTAAATTTTAGACAAATTGTATTTCATTATATTTACTCAAAATGGCGCGTCATCTACACTAATTAATGAAAAAAAAAAATTGCATTTTCATAACTTAAAGTCGATCCAGTAAAATAAATAATGTGTTGCACAAAAGGTGACACTCTGAACTATACATACATATTTAACTGACATATTTATTTGTACATTAATATTTGGCTTATCCAGGCACCAAATAATTAGTCTAAGTCCCGAAAAAATTGAAATGCGTATATTTTCGCCCAAAATTTGTCTGTATTTTTTTTTATTTTACTGTATGGAATTTAATATTGCTTGGTGGTAGAAAAAGAATTGGCACATGGCGCACAATACAAAGGATTTGGTTACATTTTTGATTAATGTGCCATCACCGCTTGCAAGATATTCAAAAGGATGAACATACATTTGACAGCCTTTTGAGGGCTGGCAGAACTCCAAACGATTCTGTTATTAAGCAAATATCATCTTATCATATTTCTTTTATGAATGAATGCCGAGAACAACACCCTAATCATTTTGTTTTCAACCTCGCAAAAAACATTTTGGGACATCAGTCATTTCGGCGAATAAAAGCGTCATCATCTGTACAAACAAAATTTTACAAATTTCCAAGATTTTTTGCAACAAAAGCAACAACAATGAGATTTTTGACATCGCAAACAAAAGCGAATTGCAAAAACTACACAAAAGGTCCCTTCTTTACATATATCTTTCTATAACCTAACCTAATTTTCCAAGCTACAAAGATGGAGGAGTAATTCAATTCCAATTTAATTGGACTTAATTTGTAGAATAATTAAGATTTCACAAATCGTCTGTCTATTGAGAAATATACACTTATGAAATGGCTGTCTTTGGGCGTAACTTTCGTGTAATAGTTCGTGACTGTGTTTAGACACGAATTTTGAACTATGTTTAGGCAAACATAGAGTTTAGAAATTATTGATATAAATTAAGAATGAAGCCAGATTGGGACTTTAGTTATATAACTACTCGTACCAACATAAGTTGGTTAATAAAAAAAATTTGTGATTGCATCAGTAAAATTGCACATTATATTTAATTGACTGTAAAATAAGAAAAAAATGCTTGGAATACTCATTATTCAAAGCAATTTTTTTCTCATTTTCAATTGATGGAGCAATCAATAGGTAAAAGAGAATCAAAGTAGTTTTCAGTACTTGTTTTTTGTTTTCTTATGGGGTTAGCAGGTCTTAAAACGTTGTTATTTTAGGGTTATAATAACATACAGCATAATGTACATGTACATGAAAGTTTATAATTTTCCTCTATTGGCTGACAATAAACACACGTTTATTTATATTTTTACTGAGGATCCTTTTAAGCAGTCATAATGTGATTATAAGGCAGCACCCTAATTGCGTAACACACTATCAATCGGAACCTAAACTATTTTGAAGCAAATCGCTAATTCGCCTCCGACCTAGACTAGAGTCAAGAGAAAACCCATATTAAAAAATAAAAAATCCATTGCTGCATATGTTGGAAAAATTTGTTTGCTCGACAACGTAAATAACGCTATGAATGTGGTTGAACTGTCAAAAGAAACCGATTCCGATTGGTAGTGTGTTACGCAATTAGGATGCAGCTTAGTCCTAAGAGGGCTGTCACATTTTGTCACCTCTCTCGCTCACACGGGAGCAACATATTAATTAAATAGTTAATTCTTAAAAACACATATTTTCTATTGTGTTATCTAAAGAACTCAGCTCAAAAAGTATTATGATATGTTTTTGAGATGAGTTTAATAAATGCTACAATAAAAATGTGTTTTTAATAATTACCTATAAATTAATATTATTTACAAGTTCGCTAATTGACCACATTTTTTAAAAAAGCATCTTTTCATTTAACATTCTTAAAAATTTGGTCAAGTGTGAGCGATAGAGGTGACAAAATGTGACAGCCCTCTTAAGCGTAGTCTATGGACTGCTATTAGGCTACCTACGAGTACTACTTCTCTTAGCTTTATAATACGATAGATGATTTCTCTCGGAAAACCCGATTCCTAAATTATACTGATCTAATATTGATAACGCGAACGCGAAGAGTCAAAGGCTACTCTTTGGCTCTTCGCGTTTTCATAGCTAACCTTCGAATCATTCACAAACATTTTACAAATAAAATTACCAACGACTGGAAAAGTAACGACCAGCACCCTAATCGCGTAACACACTATCAATCGCAATCTGAATCATTTTGAAGCAAATTGTTAATCCATTGCTTCATATGTTCGAAAAATTTGATGAAACCGATTCCGATTGATGGAGTGTCACGTAAATAGCCCGCAGTTTTTGCATATATGAAACAGACATTCTACACATTACAAGTTTATTACAAACATTGATAAGTAAAATAAAACTGTGTGATGACAGAAGAAACGACTGTTATTATAAAACAGAGCATATATTTTTTACTATTATTTCAACGTAAATTGTTTGGGTAAAAATGGGCGTAATAATTGAGCAATCTTTTACGTAATTTTTACCTTTGATGTATAAAGGAAGCTCTAATTTGGAAAATTTACGTCACAGAAGCTTTTTCATCTATTTTTTTTTCAATATCTATATATATATATATATATAACACCTTATTGTTATTATACAACATTGTTTTACTTACATCTGCCGTACTATTTTTTTTGTAAACATCTCGCTCTGTGAAAACTTAGGTAAGTGAGTTTGAAGTGAGTTCTCATTCCATCTGATGCTAGGGATCCCGCCATGGTCGCGGATTGTTTGAAAGAGTTACCGTGGCCCTGGCACTGGCAACTGAAGGAACACGTACAATAGTCAGTAAAAGTCTGACAACTGACAAACCCTCCCGCTTCGCACAGAGCGGGAGAAGTTATTTGATGATTTCCGACACAAAAAAAAAACTGATGCTTTGGATTCACAGCTTGAATTTAATCTATTTTTAAATCTCACGTCATGATTGGCCGATTTGGTTGTAACCAATCACAGCAGTTACAACTTTTCATCATATTTATTTGACACGTTAGATAAATTAACATGTATTGTCTCTTATTCAACTATCTACTTTAGCATTATGTAGTCAAAGTAGATTATTGATTGACCTCTTGTGATAGAAAGGTCTTAAATAAAATTCGGTAGCAATGGAAGATGAACTTTGTTTTGTATGATATTAAGTTTCTGTTTCCAAAACTTGATCTGAGATTCTGAATTCAAACAAGATTAAAATTTCAGAAATCGGAAGTAAGTTTTGAGATGATGCTGTAAAAGCATTTCTTTGCTGTTCCTTGTAGAGTGAATTTCCTTGGAAAAGGAATTTGCAAATCTCGTAAAAGAGGGATATAAACTTTGTCTAGGAACAAGGCAAGGAAAATTGAGAGGTACATATTTACTTTTTACTAACAGCTATTAGAGTTTTAGTAACAGTTTTAGTTTTAACAGAGAAAATTTGAGTAAGAGAAAATGAAGAATTTTAAATGTTTTTTTTTTTTTAAATGTTGTTATAAAAAAATGCTACTTTCAACGGCTCATCGTATTTTTTTTAAAGTGTGGGTACCTAATGTCGAAAGAACCAGTAAAAATTCTGTAATGTTTTTTAAGTGGATATTTTTTTCTGATCCAACTCGTATCCATGACCAAATCGTAGTTGTGATTTATAATCATTTTAAGGCACAAAATTATTTATTTACATTTAAATCTAATTATTTATTTCAAGCACATGGCTGTATACTTTCCCATCTCTCGCTTTGCTTCCTGTAACTCAGTAACTGTCATCACATTCAGTTAATACATAACAATTATAATTATCGTATTTATCTTAATAATAATTATTGAGGCATAGGGGATACGGATCTCCTTGCTTGCATGGCTTTGTTATCGCAGTACGCTCTCACGTCTTGTATCGTTTGCATTAGGAATACTGGGACATCATCATCGCGTTTCTGGAAAAAAGAAAAACAAATTATTTCTCTATTGCTTTGTATCTATCTATAACGGCTCATTTACACAACGCAAGAATCTCGCCTCGAAGAGTCTATCGTATACATAGAATTTTTTAGAAGGCAAGTTGCCAGTGGTATACAATAAAATTGAGGCAACATATGACTAGCATCGTCTAAACATGGTTTGATTTAGACTGTGATTGTTACTTCAACATAATGCATTGAACAGGCAATTAAATTGCACCATGTAAATCGATGTTAACCGAGTGTGTCAGTGAATAGATTACAGTCCGGCCGTCAAGAGAATGCGTTTTTGACTCCTGTCAGTTTCATACTAACAAATATGTATTTTGTGAATGTGATCCTTAATACTACTAGAAGTTAAATAAATAAATAATCCTTTATTTTCAGGCCAGAGGTCCATAAGATATGAGTTGCACTTACTAACTAAAACACGTTAAATAGACTTATTATTTCTCATTCCTGAATGAAGGAGTTTGAGCCGCCATCCAGTGGCATATTATTTGGTCATCCACCCCGCCGGCTACAGTAGCAAAGAGGCTGTTGAAGCTATCGCGAACCCGACGCATCAGTGATGCAATTCGCAGACGCAGCAGCGAGCTGAAATCTGGAACGCGTGCGTCCAAACGCGCATACATCCTCGACGCGCTACAGAAGCGCGGCAACCCCAGAATTACCCGAAACGCTTTATTATATTGGACTCGTAGAGCTGTTCGTTGTTCGAGCTCTGTGTATACGAGTAACTGACCCACAGGGCACACGCATACAGCGACTGGCAGTAGGTCCTGAACAATGTTATTTTAACCTCTCGTGTACACCGTGCGAACCTGGGGGCCAGCATGTTACAACTGACAGCCAACGATCTACGTTATCTCGTTAAATCGTCGTCATCCGACAGCCTATCGGTGACCCAGTGCCCCAGGTATTTAAAACGAGTGCCTTTTTTTCAGCGGAAGCTCAATGCAATCGGTGGAACAATGTCACATATTTTATTTTGCGCCCTAAACATTAAGAGCTCGCTTGCGGTTGAGTTGTACCTGAGACCATGAGTCACCGCATAGTCTTCACGTAACTAATATTATTGATACGTTGTCCATCTATAGAACAACCGACTTGGGTGTTGCTGAGCGCACATATCAGCCGGTCGACATACAGGTTGAAGAGCCTGAGCGAGCTAAGCCTGCCTGCCTCTCGCCGCACTCCATCTAACGCAGTTGGACTGGTTGCTGTACCAGTACTTCAGTACAGCAATCAGTCCCCCAGAAAGGTTAGTGTCATGGGAGAGCTTCCTCCAAAGGCAGTCATAAGATACTAGGTCGAATGCCTTGTTTTGTTTTGATCTGAACAACAATAAAGTATGTACTTAGGTCTGAATTAAAATTATTATACACGATATATCTAATAATTGATAGACGTGGAAATTAGCATTCGTTTGTATTCGGAAATTGAGTTGGTTGCCGAGGGACATTAAGACAATAGTTGTACTGAAGGTACATATCATAATGTACCTTCAGAACTTCACTATTCTTAAGAACCAATTAATGAAAAACAATAGGGAACGCCTATTCAACACTGATTGATTTTCATGATACCTGATATTTGCAGTATATTTAGAAACTTTGTTAATAGCGAGCTACATACGGGCTGACTTTAAATTAATTAGCATTTTTTAAGGGATAAGCGGTAGTCTTGCTACTTTTTCTTCCTTTACAGTAGGTATGCATACAAGCTGACTTCAAAATTACCGGCAATCTTATAGGGGTTAAAAGTACTCATGAAAATTAAACATTTTTACTACAAGACTGAAATTCTGACATTCGGTTATGTAACCGAATGTTTTAGCGGTATTTTAAATCTAAAAATAAAAAAAGAAGAAGAAAAAAGAGTATGTACTCCTTTTTCTTCTTTTTTAAAGTTTTTTTAAATTTTTAAATTTAAGTTAGATATATATGAGTATAATGCATGCCTGCATTATCCTTAGGGATAGTGTTAAAAGTTTTAACAGAAAGAACTGTAGTCACCTGGAACAGAACTTCGCCTTCGAAGTAAGTTAGTTGATGTTTCCTTGTCCTTATAAGTAGTCCGACGAGTTTGTCGTTGATAACTGTGTATATCTGTGAAAGAAGAGATAACAAGGGAATTAGAAAGTTGGTTTATGAAGTTATTGTGCAGGAAGGACGTTTTTTGTGCTTTTTTTTACTGGACTTTCTTATATAAGGTCTATCTATTCATACCCGAAATCTCTTAAGGAGTCATTGTACTCATCAATATAAATAACTTTTACTATGTGATCAAAACTAAAATTGCGAAAAAAATATCTGTTGTTCCCTACATTTTGACGAGTTAGTCGAACATAAAACGTAGTAAACATCCAAAAAATGTTGTTTTGCGATTCCAGATTTAGTCTCATAGTAAAAGTTGTTAATAATGATGAGTACAACGACCCTTTAAGAGATTTCATGTATGAATAGATAGAACTTATATACTTTGACTGCATCTTCCTTTGCAGGGACAGACCTCTAGAACGGCGGGTGAACGAAATAACAATAATGCAGTTCCGAAGATTGAAAGATGGAGTAAAAGATTAATGGCGCCAAAGGCGTGGAGTAAAATGGAGGAGGGGTGCTTATTAAAAAAAACATTTATTAAAATTAAAAGTAACTGTTAAATTCAATAATAATTTATTTATATATTTTTGTATTTTTATTTTCTCTCTTATTCTTACACACGGTGTCTACATCTCTTTTTATCCGCTGTCCTATCGCAGGTATGCTGGAAGAGATTTCTTTAGAAATAAGCACCACCTTTGTACGTAATTTTCTGTTCCTTTATTCTTGCCTGTTTATTTGTATGTACATAAATGGTTAAATAAATAAATAAATAAAATAAATATGCATATACCTGTAATTTTAGTTTTTAGTTTCTCACTTCGAATATAAATTTTATTACAATTTGAATTGTAATAAGGACTTAAAAAAAAATCGGCCAAGTGCATGTCGGACCACACACAATGAAGATTTCCGTAGTTGGGATGAATTTATCCCAAGAACAAACTTAACATTGTAGTTGAAAAATAGGTTCTCCCATACATTCCAACCGCAAATGTAAGATTGTACGCACAATATTGAGAGATTTACGATGTTATTTTAAGACCATAGACTTCTTATCGTCGTTGCGACTTTAAGACCTCTTATGTGTAAAAATAAATTTTGTGAGAAAATCGATAAAAACCGTCTATCAGTTTTAATTAGCAAGAACATTGGAGATCTTGAAGTTTGTAAACAAATTACGATTGAAACGTCGTATACACATGAGAGTTTTTGCATTCGATAGAGCTTCAAAATGTAGAATCGGCTGGCGTAAAAAAGTGATTTTGCCAAAAGTGACACATAAGAGGTCTTAAAGTCGCAACGACGTTATAAGTTTTCCTGTAATCTGTAGGTAAAAAACTAATTTTTGTATTTTTTACAAAATTTTACACTCCGTTGTTTCGGAAATAAGGGGGAATGGTAAATTTTCGTCTATTTTCTTAAATAACTTTAAAATAACTTGTTTTAAAATTATAAAATATATATTTTTGAGACCCTTACAGTTGACCCTTTCATTTGATATCAGTACAGTTTGCAAAACCTTTTTTAATTTTCTTATTTGCCCCCCAAAATGTACCCCTATATTCAAAAATCATTTATTTACGTTACACGTCCGTGTGTGGGTCACAGAAATTTATACGTGTACCAAATTTCACCTTAATCGGTCCATTAGATTCGGAGCAAATTGGCTGTGACAGCCGGACAGTCAGACACACGGGTTATACTATAAGAGTTCCGTATTTCCTTTTGAGGTACGGAACCCTAAAAATGGCATAGGAAAATAAATAAAAAAACATAACATCATTCTTTATGTAACAAGTTTAAAGAACATTTGGTTCCGAGTTAGATTTGATTGTGTATGTTGGAATGTTCTTCTACGAAAAGGTGCTCAAATTATTTTCACTAGGATCGGCCGCTTGAGCTATATACAACGTGATTTCATATATATCTTTATACATATGACATTAAGAATATAATGATTGACATATTATACTAAGATATTTCACTCAATTACAGTTACTAAGTATTCAACGCACCTTTTGATAAGTAAGTCATTTTGACAATTCAATTACCTATTCCAGATATACATAAGTTTCTATGATAAAAGGTATGAATGAAGGTACCAGGACTCTCTTGTACCTAAATGTTACTAGAAAAAAAAAACTGAGATAACATTTATTTTTCTCAAATATTTTCCTGCTTCCTCACAAAAAATCTACCAGTGTACATTATAATAAAGGGATAACAAACAACGTTCGTCCATTTCAACCGGAGGTCACAATACTACGCAAAAAGGGATGACTCAAATACCCGTTTTCACTAACACTAGGCGACACTTAAATGAATGCTGTTGGAATTCCGACTTTCGGCGCTGACCCGACAGCTGAAAGTCCAACCGCAAATGTATTTCACTCGCGCCTAGGCACATTTATTACTGAATCCTCTTCCTCTTTAGAGTTCCGAAGGATTACAGAAGCGTAAAAGCTTTCCAGACCAAAATAAACATTGGGTGTCCTGTCCATATGTTTACTTCCTGCTAGAGAACCAATTTCGTTGAGGCATGTACAGACAAAGGAAGACATAATGTAGTTCATTATTTTGTAATTTACAGACAGGGTGTCCCAGAAATGGACCGACGAGCCCTCTCAGAATAATAAAACATACATTCCGCAAAATTTTATAGTTTTCAAGTTATACAATATTTTCAAAAATCAAAATAACCGCCATGCGTCATTCTTTTTACTCTCATGTGTAAATAAAACTTTTTTATTAATAACTTTTTCCACCAAAATATTATTAAATAGTTACTCTATCCGTAAATACTCGGACCCTTGAGTTTCCATAAAATCTTACAAATTCAATATAAATTCACTATTATTTGTTTTATTCCTCGAATATTTTTTGGTTAATTAATTTTAAACAGTGGTGACATAAAAAAAAAATGTACAAAATTTGCGAAACAAATGTTTTGTTATTTTGGTTACCTACAATATGTCGGTCGATTGCTGGGACACTGAAATATCTATCTAGATAGCGTTTTCCCAACTAAGATGCAGCTGATTACCACTATTAACCATGGAGCTACTGCCCAAAATCTCACCTCTTTCGAATGAAATCTAACATTATATATGTACATTTGATATTAACAGGCATAATGAACATGTAAAATGGAGGAGGAGCAAGTGGCAAGTAATAACAGCCGCACGGGTTGATCCATCAGGTTAAGCTACGCTTCCCGGGGTTGGTCTGTGGATGGGTGACCATGTTTTCATACCGAGATTCCTCCGTGCCTCGGAAAGCACGTTAAGCCGTTGGTCCCGGCTGTCATTCGTGGATCTTTGATCGTCGTTACGGGTCGTCAGAAGCCCGAAAGTCTGACAACCAGTCTTATCAAGGGGTATCGTATTACCCAGTAACTGGGTTGTGGAGGTCAGATGGGCAGTCGCTCCATGTGTAATACTGGTATTCAGCTGTATACGGTTAGACTGGAAGCCGACTCCAACATAGTTGGGAAAAGGTTAGGCGGATTGAATGAGCATGTATAGATTACCGATGATACTAAAAGCAATATTTGTGAAATACGGGATTACCTACCCAGCCGGTTTATTCTGTAAGAATCTCACGGTGAAAACTTAGGTGAAGTGAGTTTGAAGTGAGCTGTCATGCCACTTGATGCTAGGGATTGACACTATTGACAGCTCACCTAAGTTCACCTAAGACACTTCACCTAAGTTTTCACGGTGAGATTTTTACAGAATAGATCGGCAGTTCCAGGAAAGACTAACAAAATAACGAACACTGAAAGAATTCATTGTTTGTGTCGAACCTTTTCGCACGATTACAGTCCGGCCGCCGAGAAAATGCGTTCTTGACACCTGTCAGTTTCATACTAACGAATATGTATTTTGCGAAATTGTATAACTGTCAGGTGTCAGGAACGCATTCTGTCGATGGCTGGGCTGTGGTTACAAGAGCGATTAAGGAATGTATGATGGTGTTTTGTTTTCGATAACAGACAAGTAGGCTTATTTTTCATCCATTAGAAGTTAGTAATACAAAAAAGTTGTGTAGGGTATGGGTCCATAAGCTCTTTTAGTCCGAGGTTGTTTAGATGTAATTCGGATAAACGTAATAATATTATACTGTAATCCACATTATGTTTACCTACATTTTTGACAACTTATCGAAAATGATTTTCGCTAAGATGAGTTTGCGAGATTAAAAGAGATTGATTGAGATTTCGAAAGTTTTTAAATACCCACGAGAAATGGCCGCCCTGATTTCAGAAAGTTGTATGAAAGTAAAATAATACTAACTGCTAAATTGTACCAAGTGTAGTGGCTGATATGATTATCGATTACTTCATAATCCATTACATGTGATGGATTTCACTAGCCCGAGTTGGCTGATGGATTGATAAGCTAAAACACAAATAAATATTTTTTTTTTCTACAGAACAACGATATTGCGTCCCTGAGGAATAAAATATTTTTTTATGAAATATAAAAATATCGATGGGGATTGGGTGTGTCATGTCAGCCGCATGCATTGTGATAGCTGAGCAACAGTCTCAACACGGTGGGTGGCTGAGGAAGAGGTGGCGAGACGACTAGTTTCTAGATTCATTTTTCTAAAAGACCGATTCCTTTGACAATTTCACGCTCGGCTCACGCGTAGTTGGTGACAATTCTAACCTATCTTACCTAACCTATTTGGTCAGAGTGCCTCAATTTTTAACCGACTTCCAAAAGGAGGAGGTTCTCAATTCGTCTGTATGTTTTTTTTTTTTTTTTTGTATGTTTGTTACGCGATTACTCAAAGACGGATGGACCGATTTAGAAAATTCTTTTTTTGTTTGATAGGGTATACTTCCGAGGTGGTCTCATATAAATTTTATTAACTTTGCTTGGGGAGTTTTTGAGTTAGCTTCAATAATGCGTATATTTCCCACTTATTTTATGTGGATGATGTGATGGTGTTTTAATAACTTCCTATCAGATGGCTATATCTACAATTATTGTGCTCAATTACGTATTCGAATTAGTGTGGGGTAGGTTCCACAACTAAAAAGTGAAAAATAAAAACTTTTTAGCCAAAAAATAAAACCGACTTCCAAAACAAAACACTACAAAGTGAAAAATAACTTTAATTTCGGAAGTCGGTGGCAAAAAACGAAAATACAAAACCCAAGACACCGACTACCGAAATTAAAGTTATTTTTCACTTTGTAGTGTTTTGTTTTGGAAGTCGGTTTTATTTTTTGGCTAAAAAGTTTTTTTATATTACCTAATAGATCATGCTCGTATCGTAGTTATATTCCTGGTAAGATAGTTATGAACCGCTAAGGTTTATAGCTATATCCCTAGGGATATAACTACAACCATCTCACTGCGACATATTAATTATGATCATTGTATGTATGTGTGTTTACTGTTGGTATAATAAATCAATTACGGTAGCCGGCACGTTAGAGGTAACAAAACCAGTACGAGCTGGCCTCTTATTCTATGAAACTCCATACTACGCTAGTCCAGTCAAGGTCAAAGTTACTAGACTGACTTGCGGCCTACTGTATTGCACCCCCCCGCCTCCGCTACCACCTTGATCAACTATCTTATCCGTGATTACAACCAAATTTTATAAACAAACTACCGGACGCCTTTAAAGATTTACCTTTGACCATGTTTAAAAAAAAAGTTAATGCTGGTGGTGTGGAAAATGGTTAAAAGGAAAATGTGTTTGGAATCTCAATGAATACACATATCAGATTGTCAGATCATGGAGAAGGAAGCTCAAATCTATATTATTGGTACATTTATATACCTTATACTTACTACCTTTAATTACTGTTCAAATTTTACTGAATCAATGATGACATTAAAATAGTTGTGACATTATCAATTACATTTTACAATTATTTATATTCTGGCATTATAGATACAAAATTTTATCTCTTGAACTGGCTTATGTATAACTTTGACATCAATTAAATTCGTTCCTTAAAAAGTAGGATTTTTAAGGAGCAAATTTAATTGATGTAAGAGTACTAAATCGTTGGTAATTTTTATTTAATTAAAATAATAGCATTGTACAAGAGAAAATTAAATATTTACTTATGTAATGCTAGAATATAAAGGGGCCATTGTAGTTTTAAAATCTTAAGTAGTAAAATTATATACCCGGGCAAATAAATAAATGAATTAGATTATTTTTGGTTTTATTTTCTGATAAATTCAAATTCGATAGTCGATTAAAAAAAGTCAGTTTTTAAATCGTCTCTAAGTACCTTTCAACGAAATATTTTTTTAAAATCTTGAGTAAGCAGCTCATGTGTGAATCTGCGCTAATTACTTATTCCAAATTCAAACCCTTGGTCCCAATTGATGTTAGGAGTGCTGTTTCGTTTTGTCACCTCCCTCGCCCACACGGGACCAAGTTATTAAGATTATTAAATGAAAGGATGCCTTTTTGAAACATGTAATCAATTAGCGAACTAGTAAATAATAATAATTTACTAGGTAATTATTAAAAACACAAATTTCTATTGTATTATCTAATGAAATCAGCTGAAAACGTATTATGATCTGTTTTTGATGTTTTTGAAATAAATGGCACAATAAAAATTTATTTTTAATTAAATATAAAAATATATAATAATTATTATAAGTAAAATTATTATTATACTTATAATAATTATATATGAGCGAGAGAGGTGACAAAACGAAACAGCCCTCTTAATTCCTCTTTAAACAAACATCAACTTTATGACAGAGTAGGATAAATTAATTTTGAAGTTGTAACGCATCCTAAACTTTATGTGTGGGTATTAAAGCATTTTTTTCAAAAACACAATGTTTATTAACACGTTTGGCAAATAAAAGGCGATCCCAAGATGTTAACATTTATTAATTATTATTATTAATTATTTAACCCTAATTAAATGGAAAGACGTCGAAGAATGATTACAAAATGGCTTTTCACAAATCTCAATCAATCAGTCAATTCACGTAGGAAGGTATTACCTTCCTACTTGAATCGAGCTCTTTCAAATACCCTTCATCTCTTTAAGCCTTACTAACCTGCTTGCTACAGTTCGGATTTTAATGAAAGCTAATTACGATTCGAAGACGTACCTACGACTAATAATATCGTTAAAGGATAGTTTAATTAAATAATTTTGTTAAAAGAAGAGCTCGTGGCTAAGTAATAACAGCCGCACGGGTCGACCCATCAGGTTAAGCTACGCTTGCCGGGGTTGGTCTGTGGATGGGTGACCATCTTAACATACCGAGACTCCTCCGTGCTTCGGGAAGCACGTTAAGCCGTTGATCCCGG
Source organism: Dicycla oo (assembly GCA_948252095.1). Lineage (NCBI taxonomy): Eukaryota > Metazoa > Arthropoda > Insecta > Lepidoptera > Noctuidae > Dicycla > Dicycla oo. The sequence continues at coordinate 19,704,451 of OX411726.1, read as the reverse complement.
CTGTCATTCGTGGATCTTTGACAGTCGTTACGGGTTGTCAGAAGCCCGAAAGTCTGAAAACCAGTCTTACCAAGGGGTATCATATTACCCAGTAACTGGGTTGTGGAGGTCAGATAGGCAGTCGCTCCATGTAAAATACTGGTATTCAGCTGCATCCGGTTAGACTGGAAGCCGACCCCAATATAGTTGGGAAAAGGCTAGGCAGATTGAATTAAATAATTTTGTTCCACCTTTGATGGATGATTTGTTATATAACAGGCATAGAGGCCTAGGCATGGAGTTGACATCTGGTCTCAACTTTGGCGCCACCATCGAGTACACAGCCTAAATGTGGTGAAGCGATACTTTACGCCTGGACAGCTTTTACTCGCAAAGCGCAAGGAGTATTGCAGCCACCTTTTATTTATTTAATTGGTCTTACGAGCTTTTGGATGGATCAGCTATTTCAACTAGCCGCGCTTGACCCGGTGGAACGCAAAGCTAAGAGGCTCATTGGCGACGTAAAACTGGTGGATGCCAAGCTTCACAGCTTGGCCCATCGCCGCAAGGTTGCCTGCTTGTCGGTCTTCTACAGATTGTATTTCGGTGAGTGTGCTCAAGAACTCCATGACCTCATTGCACCGGCCCCCTTCTACCATCGGACATCTAGATGCACTGCCAGTTACCATCCCTACCTAGTTGCTATTCCACCAATTTGCACTAAGCGTTTCCAAATGTCTTTTATAATGCGCACAGCAAAAGAGTGGAACTCACTACCTGCGTCTCTGTTTCCGAGCGCATACAACCCAAATCTCTTCAAAGTGAGAGTGAACAGGCTTCTTTTGGGTAAGCTCACTCCATCGTCGACTCTGTCTCTGTCGCCTCCGACCTAGACTAGTGTCAAGAGCAAACCCATCATAAATAAAAAAATAAAAATAATTGGTTTAGACTTAAAAATTTATTTCAGCAAGTTGCAAAGGCACCTAATTTAAACAGTAGAATTTGTTTCGTAAGAAAGGGGTATACATACACCAGAATTTCTTTGTTTTAAGACTCCTTCAAACAGGCACGAAAGAGATGCCCTCCATTGATTAATGTCACCCGTCCCTCCACAATTCCATTGCTCACATGACTTAGACAAGACAATTATGGGATGGACGCAACTGAGGAGCGACATAAGATTGAAAGGGCTACTACTAGCGAGATTTACAACAAACCTGAAAACGGATGGTAGCGGGACCTCATACGAAGTCTGGAACAATGCAGCATAGCAGTCACATGGAAAGTGTTGAGGACGCAATTTAATCCTGCCAAAGGATTCACCGGTGAAGCTGAACTTGATGGAGCCTGGTTGCGACGTCGTTAAAAGAGCCCATCCAAATATTAAAATACCCGTCTCTCAACAATTCCATTGCTTACTTTACGGTGCATACTGGGTAGTTCTAATCCTTATCCATATCCTAAGGGCCTTGCTTCCCTACCATTATCGCGCCCCCCGTTTTCTTCTTGATATACTCTCTCTGTTGCACCATGTAACATGAGTCAACAGGGGCTAGTGTGAATCTTTGGTTGCATTCGAGTAATCGAGGTCGGTCAAACCACGCTGGATTCGGTGCATTTCATTCATTCATTCAAGTTGCAAAGGCACCTAATTGAAATAGTTATTTCAGAGAATTTGTTTCGTAAGAAAGAGGCATCTCATAAATACACCAGTATTTCTTTGTTTTAAGACTCCTTCAAACAGGCGCGACAAGCGACGCGAATCGCACGCGACACAAAGGCACCACTCGTCGCGCGAGTTGCGGTGCCTTTGCGTTGCGTAACGTTAAATCATTCACTGTTGATGTTGGAACGAATAAAATATCGATAAGAACTTTTCGTGTTAAAAAGTTCTGCGCAGCTACTAACTTTCATCTTACTTACTATTCCCGTTAATCTTACCAGCCGTTATCGGTTTCTCTCTTTTGAAGGATGAGGTCTTCCTTGCTAAGATAGTAAGCTTGTAAAACAACTTTTAATACCTAGAAGCAGTTGCGTAGCATTGAATACCTTTATGTCCTAAGAGGCGATGAATAGAATTGATTTGTTATGACAAACGATGTTTATATAAACATAAGATCACATATGTAATCCTCGAAGGGTTAGGTAGTACACCCACATTTCGGCAGTTATGTTTAAGCCCTATGTAATAGGGGGTTAACCTAATTCCATCAACCGGGACAGACTCCGGGATGCTACTGAGAAATTCCAGATAGAAAATTCCAACAACACTTTGCCTGACCTGAGAATCGAGCCCAAGACCTCAGCGCTTGCACTACACCAACAATGGCAGTCTAAATGCTGTATATTTTCTGTAAATGGGTTGTACAGACTTCAGCAGGTCAAGCTACCCGAAACTGTCAAATTTTCCCAATCAACCTTGAACCTAATAATAATAATAATAAGACATTTATTTCAGACGTAGTCCATACAATGTTAGTAACACAAAAAAAAACTTACAAAGCTATTGTTAGTACATACAAAAAACCACAGAAAGAGATAAAAAATAAAAATCACAAAGTGGCTAATGCTTTAGCGATAAAGTTGAAAATCTATTAAAGAAATTTGACAGATTGTAGTAGCTTGATGTGCTGGCGTCTGAACAAGAGGGATGTGTGGTGTTACGCGAATAGATAGAATAAGAAATGAGTACCTATATAAGAGGAAGTCTGATAGTGACACCGGTGACTGACAAGTTGTGTGGAAATCGGCTGTCATGTGATGCGGAGGAATGAGGAAAAGGTTGTCAAGAAAGTTTCGAGAGTGAATATGGATGGCTATACGAGTAGGGGAAGGCCAAAGAAACGATGGATGCAGGTATACGTTGGTAATCCTTAAATAAATAAATGATAAATTATGTAGATTTATAATGTCAATCTTTTAATAATAATAATATAAAAATAACCTGGGCCATTATTCACACACGGTCATCTGATCCCAAACTAAGCAGAGCTTGTACTATGGAAACCAGATAACTGATATACTACATATACTACTTTTTTTTTTTGTAAATACATACTTATATAGATAATTACACCCAGACTCAGAACAAACAGACATGTTCTTGCACACAAATGTTTGTCCTGGATGGGAATCGAACCCACGACCTGCGGCATGATAGGTGGTATCTTAATCACGCCAACGGGCCTGTTATAATCAAAAGTTATAAGTATTTCTTGGGTCAAGTTTTAATGACCCAAGATCCAAGTTTTTATCACGTTATATCAAAATTTTTGGTATGCAAAATTGCATTGTATTGAAAATTTTTGGTAAGTCCCTGACCTATCTCAGTAACTTTATTGAAATTTAATACAAAACAGATTGATTTATTGCTATACAACGAGTCAATAAAGAGACGTGAACAATGACCCATTGTGCACTTTTATAATTTCAAAGATGAAGACGCTTATAAATTTCCGTCCACGATAACGTTATAACGTGCACATACACATACTTTTCATACATATTATGGACGTGGACGTCCTCAATAATATCGTGATGTAAGAAATAATAAATCGCAATATTCGTGGTGTATTCCAACGTTTATTTCTGTCAAGACCGTTTTGTGTTTCCATATTCGGATGGGTACGGAACCAATGTGTTTATGTTAGTAATTACGCGTCATTGGACACACTGGCGAGCAAAAGGAACGCAAAGGGTTGCCAAGTTTTAAAATGAACGACCACATAGTACGTTTGTCGTAATTATTTTATATGTTCACTGCATTCCTTGGTTTGTAAACAGATTCGAGCGACCGTGACTTATCATAGAAGTTGGAAGCGTTTGCGATCGACATTAAAAGCTGTATGTATAGAATTTTATAGATCTACTTACTGTCTACGCTTGCAGAGGATGAGTGTAATAAAACATCACTTCCGCATTCATAATATCATTAGCTAATACTCCGGCCGTATCAGGTTTTGATTTAATTATTCTATAGCAACTACGTTCCACGTGAATCAAGGCTCACGTGGAACGTAGTTGCTATAGAATTAAAATATAAGTATACATAGTTGCTATAAAATTACGCTATATGAACGTAGTTAATATAGCTTTTATTAAATTACTTGTTACAAGGTCTAACCCTTGATAGTATGGCCTATACCTGTGTCAGTAGGTATTAAACTTCTAGATTCACTATAGTATGTAATGTACAGCCGCCAGTAAGTCAAGCTACCCGAAACTCAAAATTTTCCCAATCAACCTTGAACCTAACGCTTTAGCGATAAAGTTGAAAATCTATTAAAGAAATTTGACAGATTGTAGTAGCTTGATGTGCTGGTGTCTGTACCATCGAAATTTTGCTCCTTTTATAAGTTAAGGTGACGATAAGTGCTGGTGACCTTGTGGGACTGGGTACCGTTCTGTTCGGCTTCATAGGTAATACTGGCACTTCAGTTGGCGTATTTGTCAGAATATTCGCGTCACTTGGGTGATACAAAATCTACCTTATCTTTATTGATATAAAGTTTATTTTGCATTTGCAGTATAACGCGAATATTTGCGCAAATATGTGAAGACTTCACTTCAGTGCAAGCATTACATTTGTTTTTAGTAACGAAAATATAAATATTTGAAAAAATCACAGATATAAATAAACAGAATAAAATAGTCTATTTATAAAAAAAAAAATCATAAAATATCTTTTAGTTTGAAAGTAATATCGTCTTACGGCATGGGTAGACATTGATTCCTGTGTTTATTTCATAAATGATTTTACAACAATACTATTAAATATCCACATATAGAATTGATGTGTACGTTTTAATTTAACATACTTTTTTGCGGAGAGAAGATACAGCACCTGTATTTACATATCTCTCCGTCTTAGCTAAATACATATGATTTAATATCACATCAATTTAGTTCAATGAATGGGGTTGAACTTCACGATTTCTCGCTATTTTAGTAATTATAGCCTAACTTATCATTTTAACGTTATTTATGCTTATGTACAAAGGGAAGTAAATAAGGTGGAGTTAATGCCTCAAATGATTCATTGTCAAACCAAAATGTTACAAATAGGTAAATGATAATGATAAATTATATTCTTTTTTTAGGAAGGACGTTTACTCAAACAATTTTACACGTCCATAATATTTTAAAACTAGATGAGGTATTGTAGGTATTTATTCTTGGATTTTATTTATAGCTTACTGTTTTCCGCGACTGCATCTGCAATCTAAGATGAAAAATAGCCTATATCCTTCTCCCAGGCTGCCTATCTATCAAACACAGCGATCTGATCAGTGGTTTAGGCGAAAAAAGTAACATACAGACAGACAGACAGAGTTACTTTCGCATTTATAATATTAGAACCTATAGATTGTTTTTCAAGTTAATTTTCTATCATGTAGCACCTAGAGCAAACCCATCTCAAATAAAAAGTATATATATGTTTTGTCTCTGCATCACCCTAAGGTCACTTTCATTCGTGCTTAAGGGAGAAGCATCAGAGTAGCCCGCGAAATTAAAATTTTCTTACATTTTTTGCAATTTACAAGTCAGTATTAAGTTGTATGTTAAATAAAGTATGATTCGCAGCCTTAACAAATACGTATTTACTGAATTATAATCATAAGAAGCAGTATTAAAACACCTTAAGTTAGTATAATCCTCAAATGTCAAGATTTCATGAAATAGTAATTCATTAGGATTACCTGGTCTTAAACGAGTTGTATACTTTAATGATTATAATTAAGTAAATGCATAGGTACTTGATACGACCGCAAATTACATTTTGGTCAACGTACAACCTAATACTGACTTGCAAATTGCAAGAAACGTAAGAAAATTTGAATTTCGCGGGCTACCCTGACGCTTTCACCTTAAAGTTTTAATAAACACAAATTACCCAAAAAAGTAGCACGAGCTTTTTGTATAGCATATAATTAGTTTTTGCTGCTTTCAGTTCAACCCATTTCAAGGCTGGTCTCTAAAGGATAAAAACAAGTTCACATGAAATCACACGGAGTTTTATCACACCTACTTAATTAATTATTCCATTCAGGCAACCCAGTTCATCTGACTAGATTTTGTGTAACACGAAGTTATGTGAACACAAGGTTTAAAACGAGTTGAAATCTGAGTAAAAAAGTCTATTTTATTTAGCTAGAAACAATGATGCTTAGAATGTTTTTTGTTTGAAGTTTTTTCAATCCTGTTTAGTGGCGTTACGGGTAGGACATTACTGGAATTTATCAGGCGGTAAGCCTGATAAATTTTGAGACTCAGGCAGGGTTCATAGAAGGGGCATTATAAATACCTACTTTACAGGGTTACTACTATACAGGGTCAAATTAAATTAGCTACCAAAACTCCGAAGACCTAGTTGATGACCCAAAAAAAACATAAAATTAGTTTATTTTTTGTTCTGTGATTTTACGTACCCATCATGTCTCTGCGGAGTTTCACTAGCTAATTTTATTTGACCCAGTATATTAGTTAACCGAGGCACACTATTTGTTTCCTTACCTAAGTATACTTTATCATATGGTGACCACTATGTGCTGTAAGTTAGAGGAAAGCCTCGTATCTATTCCATTTCTTAATAAAACCATCCCATCCTAGATGATTCAGGAAAACTTCCACCCCAAAACGGGAAGGCTCAAATTCAATAACGCTACAAGTAAAACTCTCAACAAATTGTGCTATCAAGCGTAAACGGATTGTAGTATAAACGAAGCATTTGCATGAATAAGAGTAGATGAATGAACCACATTTTAGCCACAAACTCGTTTGTACTGTGAACATGTCGCAGTAAGATGGGTGTATCAGTGATACAGTTGTATCACTAGGATATAGCTATAACCGTAATATGAAGGTGGTTCATAACGATCTTACTAGGAATGTAACTATGACACGAGCATGATCATGCGATTTAAACGTAGCGCTCGACGGTTGCTGCCGCGGTGACGCTCGCTCTGCTCGCTCGGCTTGCGCGTAATTGGTCGGAGTGCCCTAATACTTACATTACTAAATCAATTGCGCGCAAGCCGAGCGAGCAAAGCGAGTATCACCGCAGCATCTGCCGGCGAGCGCTACATCGATATTGGTCGGAGTAACAAAATAAAAACTAAAACCCGTCTACTGATAAATCACGCTCTAAAAAGTATGAAATAAGAAAATATTCTCATCTGAAATTTGAAAAAGACAGACATTAAAAACCCTGAGTCACACGTAGTCTATTCGATTTATGCCTTAGACGTGGACTCCCGGATTTTGAATTTGTCTTTTTTTCAAATTTCAGATGAGAATATTTTCTTGTATTTCATTCGTTTTAGAGCGTGATTGTTCAGTAGTCGGGTTTTGGTTTTTTAACTAACTTTTTATTTAAATTATTTTGGTGTTATAATTTCGTGATAAAGTATTTGCAGAGCCACTTTACATTTTTTAAAGAAGAATCATTTTTACCTTTTTGGGTAGGTTTGGAGAGAAAATACCATGTTTGTCTCACATCTGAGGCGTGATTTTAGAAATTATTCATGGTATACCGCCGTTTACCCGAATTTTATTTGCCCTGATATCATTTGCCATAATAGTCAACAGCCATAATGTCATACGACATAATACTCATTTGCCCTACTCTCATTTGCCATATTAGTCACGTGCCAGAATCATTGTTTCCCATAAAGTCACTTACCATAACATCATTTGTCATAATCATTGTAAGCCCTAATTATCACATGCCCTAATTATCACATGCCATAATTATGATATGCCATAACATAATTTGCCATCGACATCGGGTATGTAACGGTTGTTTATATCAAGAGAAATTGGATGCAATTGGGACTTTAGGGCACCCCGACTCGGACAGGTTAGGTTAGAAGGGGATGGCGGGGTCGTGTGAGCGAGCGAAGCGAGCGAATAGACCCCGCCATCCCCTTCGTGGTTATTTTTTTATAAACCACACAGAAGTAGGAGCCCCGCGAAGCGGGGCTCCGTCGACCTAGCCCACCATCAATCATGCACAGAAAAAAAACTTAAATATTTGTCTAATACTTGTTATGCCATTTAAATATTATGCCATTTAAATATTATGTCTAATAATTATTATGGCACATAAAAATAAGGCAAACAATACTTATGGCATTCGTATCTTATGGTATCTAAAATGCGGGCAATTAAAAGTATGTCATATGTCTTTTAGGGCAAATGAAACATTCGGGCAAATGAAATTCGGGTAAATGAAATTCGGGAAAATGATGATTATGGCATATAATCTTCGGGCAAACAATAGACAACCATTATTCATAATTATCGGGTGCATGCAAGCAAAGCCGCGAGCAACAGCTAAAAATACCTATATTTTTGAAATGTGCTAACCCAACACGGCATTATTAAGAAAAAATGTTTTTATAGTTCATGACTTCATGTCCTCTAGAGGGCGCCATATTCAATTTAATGTGCACCCAGCAAAACCAGCGGGCATTCAAGACGCCTTCAACGATACCTTATTTGTCAAATTATGATAAGCAGTTTAGAAGTTATGAGGGAACAGATGAACAAACATACTTTTTCCTTTTTGCTTCGCCGTAATCGGGTAATTAGGGCACTTCGACAGTTTTCATATAACTATATTACATTATATAGCTATATATCTAGGGATATAACTACCTATGTATATCACAGCTACAACCATCTTACTGCGACATACACATCTGAATCGGATTTAGTTTATTCATGTGAATGGCTGGAATCCATTCAAATACAGTTCAAACGGAATTTTAAGTTTGCAGATCGAGGTCGTCCCTTTATACTATTTACTTTAAGGTGACCACTCTGTTTGTTTGCCAGATTAAAAATGTGGAACTAATTATTTAATTCGTTTCTAGAAACTCCGTAACTAGCAGACAAAAGGCTAAGCTTTGAGTGACCGTTCTCATGTTGGGCGGAACGGAATTTCGCCATTAAGGTGGTTGCTAAGATACTCGTAAGCTTGAACCATTCTTACGAAGAAAATAAAGAATGCTATCCACCTGCCCGCTGCCAGGTGGGTATGCTACAAATCTTTGTAATAAAAATATTGTGCATTTCAGGGAATTTATGCGAATGCCTTAGTAATTTGGACTTGGAAGTATACTGAAATCTTCAGTCAGTCTTTGAGACTTACTCGTAGGTAATTTGTTTTGTAATTTGTTGTCAGTCACAGTTAAGGCTAACGCCAATAATATTATACACAAGAATATGTTACCTAACCGACGTTTTAAATATGGTCGTGACACGTGACTACAGAGCGTTTAGCTGGTCGCCCTTCTTGACGCGCGGACTAAAGACAAAACGTCCCAATTAGAACGTGTTCGAGTCCTCACGACGCGCGTGCAAGATTAGAAATAAATCTGCCTTTTTTTATATACATATAATATGCGGATAACGCAGATTTGGACGGGCCGCACCGCAACGCAAAGCATTGCAAAAATTCTCCTTCATCACTTTGCGATAATGCGTTGTGTTGCGGCCCGTTGCGGCTGCAATGTGCGCTTTGCTTTATAGGTAGGTACTTAAGTTTGTCTGGTAGTAGAAATTGTAGCAGATTATGCAGTGCACAGATTTATGATAATGGCCGAACGCGTAAATAAAACAGGCACCTGATTACTCACAATATATAATATTATACAGAATATAATGGAACAATACAACGTCAATGTATTCATTATTACGATTATTTAGGATTAGATAAATTAGTCAACAGCTGTACAGCACGGGACGAAACAAGGGAACAAGGACCGGAATACAATAACGAAGGATCATATCTCTATGTAGTCTGTGGGAAGGATGTTGACAATAGACATTTGTCAAAGTGACATAAGGAATACGAGTAAATGTTGCCAATATAAAGCTTACATATTTTAACAGAGATCAATCAAATATGTAAAAACGCCTTTTGTTCATCCTTTGAAGTGCGTAAATGTGCTTTCAAAAGCAAAGCGAATGGAAATGTCCATAAGAAAGAGATATCTATAAAAAGTAGGTAAATATTACACATTAAAAAAAAATATGTTGTCCTCAATTCGCAGTAACTGCCAGCCCTATCATTAGTAAGTAAACCAATTCCAAATATAACACTGGCCGTGACTGAGCGAGTCGCCACGCGGAATGCGCGTGACGTCACAGGCTACTAGCGGTCGCTCACAGTCGCGGCCCGTCGATGATACTCGTACATCATCTCCTATGTTTATTTGTAAACTTGCGCTAAATAATTCTTAGCAGTCTTGCTTCTTGATGAGTGGACAAAGGAGGACTGTTTTGATTTGCGTAGTGTCTATTTATTGCACGTGTGATTCTTGGATATTTCCGTTAGTGTTTTGTTTTGCTAAGTGCCTGATTCACCACCAACGATTAAATTCCTATTAATGTTCTATTTTTTAATTTATTTGGTAAGTAATGGCCATTCGGACATCGTGCAATAGGCCCTAAGAATTTTATCCTTGAATTTGTGTGGGAGGCACTCCTACTGATATCGCAAGATATGTCTATTTTTCAGGTTTTTTGACTACAAGCATAAAAGCAAACCAGGAAATATCTAGGGGAATGATATTGCTGACTTAGCTTATCTTACATAGAGCGACTGCCTATCTGACCTCCACAATCCAGTTACTGGTGGATTCGATACCCTTTGGTAACACTTGTCAGACTGTCGGGCTTCTGATGACCCGTAACGACTGTCAAAGATCCACGAATGACAGCCGGGACCAACGCTTAATGTACTTTCCGAGATACGGTGGAGTCTCGGTATGTAAAGATGGTCACCCATCCACGGACCAACCGCGGCAAGCGTAGCTTAACCTGACCGATCGACCCGTGTGGCTGTTATTACTTAGCCACAAGCTCCTCTGACGAATTTTATAATAAACGAATACTCCCTAACGCTCAGCTCCTATAAACAAAAACGGATCGTTTTGCTTACCAATGGTAGCATTTTTTATTGCCAAACTGGGCATATAAATAGTGGTAGCTACTTCCATATTGGAGGGTCTACTATGCAAAGCTATGAGGAATTTGCTTTATTATTGGTAAAGATACAAGAGTGTTAACTTTAACCGATAACGGTCCGTAAATTATAGGAATCGACCATAAAACAATCACGTCAACGTGTAATCTCTGCTTGCCCTAGTTTGTAACAAATTAGTTCGCATTGCAACACAGAATATAAAGCGTAGCGTTCCAGTTTGAAAGGCCTTGAGGGAAATCCACATCGACCTTCACCGTGAAAGAACTCTTTGACCTCGTTCAATCTAAACATAGACACATCACTCCCAAAAAGGTAAGCAGAAGTATAGTTACTAGGAAATCTATATTTCGCTAGTTATTATAAGTCCCATGGCATAATGGGTGAGCCTATAAGCTCGTTTCATCTGACACGAAGTGACCACTAACTATAATACGTATACATTGATAATCATATTAAGCAATTACTCATTAAGTTAATTTATTTGTGATACATTTTAATTACAATATACAAGCTAACAGTAAAATATATTATACATCATGTACCTCTATAATGGAACATAAAAATAAATAAAACTTTTTAGCATAAAATAAAACCTACTTCTAAAACAAAACACTACAGAGTGAAAAATAACTTTAATTTCGGTAGTCGGTGTCTTTGGTTTTGTATTTTTATGTTATGCTACCGACTTCCGAAATTAAAGTTATTTTTCTCTTTGCAGTGTTTTGTTTTGGCAGTCGGTTTTATTTTTCACTTTTTAGTTGTACCACAACTAAAAAGTGAAAAATAAAAACTTTTTACCTACCTACCCCACACAAATTCGAATACCACTACCTGCTATGTAAATAACAGTGATTGGAAGTTATTAAAACATCATCCAACATCATCAACATAAACTAAGTGGGAAAAATACGCATTATTGAAGCTAACTCAAAAACTACCCAAGCACAGTTAATAAAATTTATATGGGACCTTGGGGACTACCTTTCAAACAAAACAGAATTTTCCAAATTAAGTAATTCTTTGAGTAATCGCGTAACAAGCATACAAAAAAAAACATACAGACGAATTGAGAACCTCCTCCTTTTTGAAGTCGGTTAAAAAGGGGAAACGCTCATTGGGCATCAAAAAATTCGTCCGCAACGCTGTCAATGGGAAAAGTGCCCAAAGGTTGGCAGTATTGCCACGTTGGATGGCAATGCTGATTCTTTGGGCTAAAAATAGGCCAGCCCGCTGGTCCCGTGAAGAATCGACCAACCAGTTGGCGAAGTCCCGAAATACTCGATGAGCGCTCGGACCCCGAGACCCTAACCCCAAAGCCCAAACGGCTCAAACATATAGCTCCTAATATTAGGTATTATATTTGTGCCGTTTGAGGTTTTCCACACCCGCAACAGCCGCCCCAGCATAGCCCGCAGTGCTAGAAAGATAGGATGGCGCAAGGGTGTTGACACACGTTGCATCCCACACCAAAGGGCTCCAAGGCTTTATGGTCATTCCGTATGGTCTCTTCCTATCGTCGCGTGGCAGTTACTTAGCGCAAATAAACCATTTTGCCAGCCACTAGGCGATCACTAAAGTTATGACATCGATTCGCTGGCCCGCACGGCCAGTGGTCTCGAACGTCACAAGGCCAAATCGGTAGAGTTGCCTACAAATATCGGTAGATTCGTACCCAAAATAGGTAGGTAAAAAAAAATATATCCCAAAAATTATCATCCCATATCGTTCTACCGATATGATCTATTTTTTGGGATAATTTTTTGGTACAACCTACCGAAAAATCGGTAGGTTCTACCAAAAGTTCGATTTTCGAGACAATTGTACGGCCGTGTCAATTTAAAAGCGATCGTCGCGCGAATACGCAAACAGACGCGTGAATGTCAATTTTTGTTTAGCGAACAAAAAGTTTGAGCGATTTTATATTCGCGCGACGATGGCTTTTATATAGACCGCGGTGTTAATCTAAAACAATTTTGCGGGTTGCCGAGCAACAGATTTATAATTAAAAAACTAAAAAACCCGGATGCGGTAAAACTGAAAAGCTAAAAAACTAGCCCATTTTAAATTAAATGAAAGTTGGAAGCAGACGGGACCCATTTGAGTTTGAAAATATAAAAATGGAATGGGTTTTAGCGCAGCCGGGTTTTTTAGTTTTCTAACTACTTTTCTTTTATTTCTAGCTTTTTAGTTTACAAATGTGAAAGATTTCGCAGATGAATTAGTTATTGCAAGGAGTTTTGGTCATGAGTTTTTTTAAAAGCTTTTTTACGATTTGTCATTTCGAATTACTTTTAACAATTAATGAGAATTTCCTGATGCCAAAACCACAACGCAGCCTGCCCCATCTTTACCTAAAGTCACGTTTTTACTACCCTGCCGAGCGAACATTTTGTTTCGAGCAAATGTTTGCTGTTCTGCCGATGTTTGCAGAAAACAGAAAACATCTGTTTTTAGTATACCCTGCCGAGCGAACATTTGTTCAGAGCAAATGTTTGCTGTTCTCCCGGTGTTCGCTCAAAATAGAAAACATCTGTTTTCACTACAGCAAGAACCCGAATGCTCGCTCGTCGTGACGTCGTTTTCACTGAAAGAATGAGCGAATGAGCATTCGTTCGCAGAGTGCAACCGGTTATTACTGAGCAAACATAATATGGTTGCTCGGTCAAGCGTTCTCATTTACCGCGCGAACAAACGCTCACTCGCTCATAATTGTTCAGAACACTAAGTGAAAACGCAGATGAAGAAACCTATTTTCATTTTCTCTCTAGAATAAAACTGCACTCTCATATCAAATTAGATGCGGCTTCAATGCGTCACCATTGTTGATAGGTAAAGCTCCTACAATTTGGCTGTATGATATATTTTTTATTGTATCATGCTCCATTACATAAAATTGTCTGTTGGACAAATGAAGTGTTGTTTAATTAAATGTGATGATGAAATTTTGGATAGACAGTGAGCGCCAAATACTTTAAGTCTAGTAATTTAATTTGTGCATGTTCCTAGGTACATTAGAGTCTATAATAATGTATGTTCATAAGTAGGTATATCTTGCTCAGGAATCCATTTCATTGGAATACCATGATCCCCGTTCGTGATGTCGAAGTGAGGAATCGAGCGGAATCTTTCTTCCGCGTGAAATTTCTTGTTCCGAACACATTACGTCGCCTGCCCACGCTATATAAAAAAAAACTCTTCATTTTCATTATTAGTATAATGTACACATAGTAATTGGATTGAACGGAATTAATTAATTTCCTGTCAATCATGAATCTTTGACAGTAGTTACGGGTCGTCAGAATCCCGAAAGTCTGACAACCAGTTTTACCAAGGGGTATCGTATTACCCAGTAACTGGGTTGTGGAGGTCAGGTAGGTAGTCGCTCCATGTGAAATACTGGTATTTAGCTGCATCCAGTTAGACTGGAAGCCGACCCCAACATAGTTGGGAAAAGGCTAGGCAGATTGATTGAATGTACACATAGTAAAAAGTATATATTTTATTACATGCGACATATAAGTATTGAGTACAAAGAATTTTTTTCTGCCGTCTAGTCTAGACGCCTGGAAGAAATTTCTTAGAAATCCTACGAAAAGAGAAATGAAAAAGAAATATAAGAAGAATAAGAGTAACACCTATCTAGGTTTATTGTTGCTGTCTAAATGATAAGTGAATCTGATATGCATACTTAGGTGTTAATAATATTGCTTTAAGGGGGATGCGCTAAGGCAGCACGCGAAATTCAAATTTTCTTGCGTTTTTTTTTATTTTATTTTGCAGGTCAATGTCATGTTGCATCTTTATCAAAATAATAATAATAATAATATTCCACAACTATCACACAACGCCGTCTAGCCTCAAGCTAAGCAGAGCTTGTGTTATGAGTACTAGACAACTGATAAACATACTTATATATTTCTAAATACATACATATATAGATAAATTACACCCAGACACAGAACAAATGATCATGCTCATCACACAAACATTTGTCCTGGGTGGGAATCGAACCCACGACCTCCGGCATAGCAGTCAGGGCCACTAACCACTAGACCAACAGGCCAGTCTGGGCCAAATGTGATTCGCGACAATAACAAATATGTATTTATATAATTATAATCATAAAAATCATCAATACATCTCTCTACAACATGACATTGACCTGGAAATTGCAAAAAATGCAAGAAAATTTGAATTTTGCGAACATGAATAGCGTCATTTCCGTAGATAGTTTTGTTTTACTGTAGCATTGATGATTCCTTCAATTCCAAGCGAAATTATTTTATTCGCAAAAAAAGTAACAGATTTTTAATCTCGCGGGTTAGTTTGAAGGAATCGCCTAAATAATGCTAATTTTATTTACAAGTTGACAAATTTTCAACTTCAAATTCTCAATTCTGAAGCCGTGGTTTTTTTTTAGGCACTAGCTTCGTTCCTTACAAGCTTATCATAAGTTACGATGCGTTTTGTTTTTGATCTGGGTTTTTGATGTTGAGGTATCTACGTAGAAAATGCTAGAAGTTCATAAATGAGAATTCTTTAATGTTTTTCCATTCCCGTTCAGTAAATCGGAATCACTGCGCAAAATTTTATATCCCTATGTTTCGTGCCAAACATGTATTTTAATAACCTCCTTATTCGATTTATTTACTTTTTCGCACGATTTATCGTCTCCTGTTCATTTGAATACTTGTGTAAATAATTGTTTTTGCACATTACCGTGCGAATAGAATCAACACTGTGGTTTAATGATATGAATATCAAATATGAGTAATTTATTGCACGCAGACCAGTAAGTAAACGCGTATTTAGGTTGTAACATTATTTGGTAATTTGCACCAGATGACGGATACACAAGTATATACGACATCGCGTTAGGACCCAACACCTTGGCACGTGACGATAGGAAGACTCGAGACGGAATAACTATAGTGCCTTGGAAGATAGACACAGGTCTTTGGTGTGGGATGAGACATTTGTGTTATCTGTATGTGTATATCTATTCATACACGAAATCTTTTAAGGAGTTATTGTCGTTTGTTAACCGTGGTACCCCCAGTAGAACTACCAATGGTACCACGGTTACTTTTCCCTAACCGTGGTTCTCCCAGTGGTACCATGGTTAGGAAAATGTAATCGTGGTACCACTCGGATTTCAAGTATCACTTTAGCCATAAAGCGGGTTGCAGACCGCCAACTAAGCTAAGTTAGTTTGGCTTAGCTCACATAGCTGGCGGGCGGAGGGGGCTTAGCATAGCTCGCGTAGCTCCGGATCGGAATACACTTAAACGGAAACTTAGCTTCACATTATTTCATTGTATAAAGTTCTGCTTACGTTTTTAGTTTTGTATTTTTATTTCTGCTTGAATGTAGTTTCGATATTTTTTTTGGTATATTGGCGTGTGCTAGCTTACTTATAGCAAATAATTTAATTTAATGTTTTGTGTTGCGTAATGTACCTAAATTATTATGCGCAGATTCAATTTTTTTAACTGAACAGACAGCTGTGCTGCTGGGGAGTTAGTTGCGCCACTTCTTCTCCCCAGCTAAAGCACTAGGAAGTGGTGAAGGGCGGGCGTTTTGGGGGACTGTCTTATGTAATTTTGACGTTCAAAAGTGATGATTCTCAGCCTAGTTTGAATAAATGACTTTTGATTTTGATTTTCAGTTAGTTTACACAGTTACTTAGTTATTATTATCTGTATTTTCGGGAAATAAAGATATTTATTATTATTATTATTATTAGTTTGCGTAGTTCTGCACGCAAGTATGAAAAACTACGCCAGCTGTGTGAGCTAAGCTAAACTAACTATATTATACAGTACGTTAATTAACGAAAAGCTTTCCCGTTAACCCGCAATAGCGTCTATACATGCTAAAAAAAATTAACATTAAAAAACTAGGTATGCCATAGGCGTCTACTCCGTCACCTAAAGTACCTACCCTATTTTTTTGAAGACTAACAAAAATCATCCAGTAGGTAAATATGTTATAAAATAAAAATATTATTATAGTATATAATGTTAATGATAAATTAATATCATAACATTACATCACGTCAGCTTCCCCGATTCCACACTCCTATCACGCTCCTCACATTCCGCCCCTTATTCTGCCGTCATTTTGCGGCTGTTATATTGGCGGCACCGCGTTCAACTTACTCTTTTATAAATAATGTCGGAAGATTTGTGAAGTACTTAAACCTTCTTGATGAAATTTTAATTAAACCTCAAGTGCCTCAAAATGTCTTGAAATAGTTTTGGGTTAAAGTTTAACAAAACTATGCAGATTCACGACACCGCTGAACTTTCAAACTGTTCGCTGCAAAAGATGAAGAACTTCTTCTTAGTTTTTTTATTATTATTATTTGAGATAGATTTGCCTTTGACTCTAGTCTAGGTCAGAGGTGACAGAAACAAAGTCGACGATGGAGTGAGCTTACCCAGAAGAAGCCTGTTCACTCTCACTTTGAAGAGATTAGGGTTGTATGCGCTCGGAAACACAGATGCAGGTAGTGAGTTCCACTCTTTTGCTGTGCGCATTATAAAAGACATTTGGAAATGCTTAGTGCGAATTAGTGGAATAGCAACTAGGTAGGGATGATAACTGGCAGTGCTTCTATATGTCCGATGGTAGAAGGCAGTCGGTGAAATCAGGTCGTGGAGTTCTTGGGTACACTCACCGAAGTACAATCTGTAAAAGACCAACAAGCAGGCAACCTTGCGGTGATGAGCCAAGTTATGAAGCTTGGCATCCACCAGTTTTACGTCGCCAATGCGCCTCTTAGCTCTGCGTTCCACCGAGTCAAGCACGGCTAGTTGGTACTTAGCTGATCCATCCCAAAGGAGGCTGATATATAATACTCCATGCAGGATCGGACTTGCGCTTTGAAAAGGGTTAAAAGCTGTCCAGGCGTAAAGTATCGCTTCACACAATTTATGATGCCCAGTTCGGACCTAGTTCGGATTTTTATACATAAATCCTTTTATTTTAAAGATTTTGGTAACGCTCAATGTATGAACACAATAACTGGTTTAAGAGGACTACAGGACTTAAAGCGCGCTCACTGTCGGACTGCATAGAAAAGAAGGAGAAGAGCGTAACACAGCGCTGGTAATTTATTGCAAAATATGAAGCAATTATCTATTTACAAAAAATCTATTGAAAAAAATTTTAGACGTATCTTCGTGATTTTTTCTATCGTATCAAATTAGTTTTATTATGTTTTGTTATTTTGTAACACACTTCCTAACTCGCATATATCCTGAATAATATCATATATTTTTCCGATTTTGTTTACTGCAGTAGATCATATAATTTTAGGCATTATAATACTTGCGTTTAATAGCGTTTACGTCCTGTAGTACCCTTAATAAATGGTTAGGTACAGTAGCACCAATTTTAAAAAAAGGCTGATCTTTGTTGTGGAGAAAAAAGATTTATTAGCGCCAATTATTTACGCCGTTTAGAGAAAAAATCTTTCGCTAGGCCGAATGAAACTTACGTTGTATAACGATAAAATAATATAAAAATATTGTGGGAGATATTTTAAAAGACCTGACAGGGCGGCGTAAGCATGTTTGGTTGCGTCGTAACCGATAAAAGAATTTTCTTTCAGAAATTGTTTTATTTTTTGGTCCAACAAACAAACTTAGAAATAATAGGTACCTAATAATTGTTTTAAACAAGTACATGCCACTATTGGCAGACTCCATCAAGTCTTCCCTGGAAGCATAAAGGGGACCATAGTGAGTGGTAGAGCTCGTCCTCTCTAAAATGACGCGTTACCCTAGTGTATCTACACATACA
The DNA here is from genome assembly GCA_948252095.1 of Dicycla oo. Lineage (NCBI taxonomy): Eukaryota > Metazoa > Arthropoda > Insecta > Lepidoptera > Noctuidae > Dicycla > Dicycla oo. Next base: position 19,685,670 of record OX411726.1, on the reverse strand, counting down.
AAGAGGAGCTCGGGGCTAAGTAATAACAGGCGTACGGGTCGATCCATCAGGTTAAGCTACGCTTGCCGGGGTTGGTCCGTGGATGGGTGACCATCTTTTCATACCGAGACTCCTTCGTGCCTCGGAAAGCACGTTAAGTTGTTGGTCCCCGCTGTCATTCGTGGATCTTTGATAGTCGTTACGGGTCGTCGGAAGCCCGAAAGTCTGACAACCAGTCTTACCAAGGGGTATCGTATTACCCAGTAACTGGGTTGTGGAGGTCGGTAGGCAGTCGCTCCATGTAGATCCGAAATGATCCGGTTAGACTGGAAGCCGACCCCAACATAATTGGGAAAAGCCTAGGCAGATTGAATGATCTACACATACAAATGTAAGTAGTAGGGCGCGTCATTTAGTCTAGACAAGCTCTAAAATTGTTCGCGTGCTTGTTTGTTGATTATATTTCTGTTATCAAGATTGCCTCTGCAGCGACCGCTGCAAATAACTTAAATCCGGAGGTCGTTTAAGGATTTCTAAATAGACATACCTAGTAGTTAGCTTTTTATTAACGAGCTGGTCACCATAGCCATACAGGATCAAATTAAATTAGCTCGCGAAACTCTGCAAACATAGGTTATATGCAATTTATATCTAAACACGATCAAATAAAATAAAAAAAAGATCAAGATGTAATTTTTGGAGGAGGGGGGGAGGGGGAGTATGAGTTGATAAAATTGTATTCTTTTGTTTTATCGTGTTCAAATATCACGTCTGTGAAGTTTACACAAAAAAAAAACTGATATTTCAAGTGACTACAATAATTGCGGTCGATGACCCAAAAAAATCATCTAATTAATTTCTTTTTGTATGGATACCCTAATACGGAGTTTCGCTAGCTATTTTAATTTGACCCTTTATGTATATGCCTCCAACCAGGGTCGCTATGTTTTGGTTCAATGGGAATTAAAGGTGCTAGTGTAATTTAAAGCATGCGATTTCAGCTTTGCATCTGTGATATCTACGGACCTGCGACGTCTCTGTATTGTAGATGTACATATTATGACGGGGCGCTGACCTTATAAATGGTCCCTTGAGGTAAATTTTCAGCTGGGTATCTTACCAGCCCGCTATTACAGTCAGCGACAAAAGTCGATTACCACTTCAGTTTAAAAAAAAAAAAATATTAATCAGGTAGGTAACCTAAGTAAGCAAAATGTTTTGTTAAAATCGGAATAGAAGTTAAATTATAAGAATAAGAAATGAATAAGAAATATTTTTAAAAGTAACAAGTACTTATTAAAAGAAAAAGTTAGTCAAGGTAGATAAGCTTTCGACATTCTTCTCAACTAAATTAATAAATATTTTCGATAGGCTAATATTGGAGTTCACTTATATGAAATGTTTGCATATTGTTGTATGTTGCCCATATTGTTTCACAAATTCTCATTACTATCTTAATAACACTGAAGCAGAAATTCCAATATTATTAATGAACAATTCTTCGAATTTGGCGTAAAGTGGATTCACGTGATTCACAAAGGATTGTTGCTGTAATAGCAGCATAAATTTACAAGAAACCGGACTAGCCCACCGAGGGTTCCGTTCATATATAAAAAGTAGAGAGATCGTTTTATTTTTCCTGTAATTTTTACATAAACTTCTATCACACAGAATAATTTCAGATTTTTCTTTACGCAAACTTCGGAGATAAGGGCGAACGGTATTTTTTTTACATTTTTCATATAAAGTCGAAAACTATACGGCCTAAAAAAAAAATGTTTGAGAATGTGCAAACACCGTTGTTTCATATGACCCCACATGAACTAATTTGACAGTTTTCTTCCCCATTCTGCAACGGACCAATTAAATAAAAATTTAAAAAAAGAACAACTGACATTTCAAAAGACGGATGTTCATTAGTTGTAAAGTTATTTCCTTCGATTCTAATTTAGACCTGTTTATACAAAGACTCATTACTCATTCATCATTTATTGTTAATTTTAAAACAAACATTTCAGCTAATTATAAGACAACGCATGATTCATGAAATCATGACGAAAGCAGTCTGAAGGTAGACCTCGTGTTGGGCTTTAAGAACAATACGAGTTTAGCTTATACTGGAAACGTACGAGATATGTGGTCGTATACTGTATAAATAATAGGGATGTTGCCTGGGTAAAAAAAAAAAATGTATTTTGTCCGTCAGTCAATTAATACAAAAAAATATTAGGCACGTATTTTTTGCTTTAACATATTAATAAAAAGTTACTTACATAAAACGTATTAAAGTGGAAAAGTGAGGGCTCGCTACGTACGTACGTATAAAATCTAGCAAGGTGTGACGACATGCCACATTTTAACTCAATGTATCGCCGTAATCTTTTGATTACGTAAAAAAGGAAAAACACCTACAAGACGGACAAAAAAGAAACGTTAGTCATCATCCCTATTGGAAGCCGTAAAGATGAATCAGAGCAATCGAAATATGAAACAATTTATCATTAATACTGACAATTCAGACAAGTTTGGTATGTGTGAGGAATCTAAACGATTCTTGATAAATAGTTTCAATGTGTATCGTGTATTGTAACTGTGCCAAATTTTGGATACTACTGTTGTGTAGATTAATGATTTTGTTTCTGTAAGAAGGTTTTTACTAACACTTTTACGGGTCAATCAAATTTTAAAACTGAATGAGGTCGGCGTTTCCTATCCAACTACTCTGAGAAAAAAGGCCATTGATGGATACAAAACAATCGTCAATCGACTAACAACTAGTCTTTTCGAATTGCAATTGACTTCAGGCAAAGAAAGTATAAGAAACTCTGATCTGCCTAGCCTTTTCCCAACTATGTTGTGGTCGGCTTCGAGTCTAACCGGATGCAGCTGAATACCAGTATTTTACATGGAGCGACTGCCTATCTGACCTCCACAACCCAGTTACTGGGTAATACGATACCCCTTTGTAAGACTGGTTGTCAAGCTTTCGGGCTTCTGACGATCCGTAACGACTGTCAAAGATCCACGAATGACAGCCGGGACCAACGGCTTAACGTGCTTTCCGAGGCACGGAGGAGTCTCGGTATAAAAAGATGGTCACCCATCCACGGACCAACCCCGGCAAGCGTAGCTTAACCATATGGATCGACCAGTGTGGCTGTTATTACTTAGCCACGAGCTCCTCAAAGTATAAGAAACGGTAAGTATTAATTAAATTAGCGATAATGACGAACTAATAAACAAACTATTGGAATTCTAGACAGATATTGTCAAATTGATGGAAGAGTTTTGTCCCCAAACCTGCTTTTGGTACAATACTAACTGTATAAAAGCCTGGTTTAGGGACGAAATTCTTGTCAAGGAATTCAATATCCAGAGACAAGCTGGGAGACAGTCAGTTACATAAGTCCCTAGAAAGTTATCCAATCAAAACACACAGAATTCCACGTCCATAATAACGGTATAATTTATCATAAGGTCCGTCAGACTCTATTGAAATTCAGCGAACTCGTGACTTTGGATTGTTCAAGAAAATTCTCTGATTTCAACAAACAATTTTGTAATGAACATTCCCTGAAGGCAACAGACGGACAAAATAAGGTCATTGTCTGTTTAAAACATTGTTTGGTTTAATATTATTTTTTTAACTTATAAGCCCGCAACTTGCTCCGCGTGAAGATTATTGTTTTAACTTAAAATATATCCTATGATACTCGACAATACTTCTTCACATTAGTTAATCTTACCTACATACAATGTCATGAGTTTTATCTGTATTTAATACTAGTACTAATAGATAATTTACAGGGTGGCAGGGACATCGACACGCAATCTGTTAAAAACCACCTGAAAAAAAAAACACTTAGCTATCCTATGCATTTTGACCGCGAAGGTATTGCACATTTATAGGAAATATCAAATTTTAAAAATAACCAATACATTTAAATTTATCGTCCAGAATCATGTAAGTACTGAATCCATGGTAACAGATGTCCCTGCCAAGCTGTAGATAACATCTCCGTTGTAAGGGTAGAAAAGATAAACAGCAGGGTAATAGCTTAACACATTTACAATGGCAATGCATGGCAATGGCATTTTGACAGTTCAACAATATTCATTGCGTTATTTTTTCAAACAATATGAAGCAATAAATTAGGAATTTCCTTCAAAATACTTTTGATTGTGATTGAGAATGTGTTACATAATATTGTAGTACAGGAAGAATTAGAAGGAAGCAGAAAATTGCTTCAGGCCATATAGAATTGTGAAGGTATTAAGGCCTGTTCAGATATTAGTGATATCGATGACGCGCTCGGTAGCGATACCGATTCGGTACGCGATATCGCCGTCGCGCTCGGTAGTCTGTATCGCCTGACAGCGCGGCGGGCGGCGCAGGCGGATCATTATCGCTACCGAGCGCGACAGCGATATCGCTTATATCTGAACAGGCGTTTATTCGTCGTTTTTAAAAGATTTGAATATTACCAAAATATGTCAATGTCCATTGTGGAATATTTGCGACGTAAATCTAGTAATTTGTGATGCCCTATTTGCATGTTCAAAAATTAAATAAATCGTATTTTTTTCCGCTTGTCTGGGCAATTATATAAATAATTCTGAAATAAAAGTTATACCTAACTTAGTTTAGTTAACAGCAGTAAAATAATATAATCTGGCATGTAGAAACACCAATATTTGACTTTGAAAAAGTTTAGATAAACTTTTTGATATAATTGACACCACTTGATGTGAATAATTACTTTTGCAGAGAATAGCAATGACTACACTAAAATTAATGAGAAATATATCAGAGAGTAAAGTATTATTGAAATTGCAAGATCGAAGATCGAGTCATGCGAGAGTGATAAAAGCTCCTACAGGATAGGATCTACAAAAGCAATTCTTAAAAGTAAGGTAATTCATTCGGTTTGAAAAGCTGTACGACAAAACGAAATAAATGTACTTACTTAATTAAATTTAGATTAGATTAAAGGGTTAAAGTTCGGGACGAATTTCCTCTCAGACAAGAATTTGAGAAGTACTTACATTAGAATATTTTACTGAAGACTTAATCAACTTACGAAGAGATGTATAAAACTAATGTGTTTTTTATCGAAGGTTTCCAATAAAATTAATATTATAACATCGTCCTCTTTATGTTCATGTTCACGTAATAGTTTTATAGCAGTAAGTAATATGACTTTATAATAATATAGATAAAATTTTATTTACATTTATATCTTTTACAGTTTCAAAACTTAATAAAATGTGTAATTTTATAATTGTTGGAATGATTATGAAAATTAAGTTTTAACATTTTTTTTATTTTTACATTTCTACATAATCTGTCCATAATTTTACATATAAAAATCAATTGCCGTGCATTCATTCACCATCACAAAGAAATTGATGTCACTTGGAAAGCTGCCACGTTAAAATGGAATTGGGCTGGACGCATCTGCCGCATGTCAGACGACCAATGAGCCAAACTTACGCCTCTTAATGGCAAGTGACATCCCAGCAGGCCCAGATGGAGGTGGCGGGGTGAGCTGAACTCCTTCAACAAGAACTGGTCCTTAGTAGCTTTAGACAGAGAGAAGTGAAAAGAGAGAAGAGGCCCTTTGCTCTGCAGTGGGACATCACAGGCTTTTAATAAGAATATTATACACAGTCTGGCCATAAATACTGTTACAATTAAAAATAAGAAAGAACATTTGAATTTGGAATCTGTCATTTTTATACGATTGTTCATTGAGTTTTCTAATTTTGGCGCCAATACATTGTACAATATTTTGCGATATTAAAATGGAGTGGGGTGATAAAGAGAACCGAATCGCTGTGATTGCATTACACAAAGTTGGTATGGAGCCAAATGCAATTTTTAAAACTCTCCATATGCTTGGTATTAGTCAAATGTTTATGTACCGAGCTATTAATAGGTACAATGAGACCTCCTCTGTTTGTGACAGAAAAAGATCTGGCCGTCCACGTAGTGTTCGTACGAAAAAGGTGGTCAAAGCAGTAAGGGAAAAAATTCGAAGAAATCCTGTCCGAAAGCAAAAGATTTTATCTCGGGAGATGAAGATAGCACCCAGAACCATGTCGCGTATTTTAAAATATGACTTAGGACTTGCAGCCTATAAGAGACGCAGTGGTCATTTTTTAACTGATAATTTAAAAAAGAATAGGGTGGTAAAATCGAAACAACTACTGAAGCGGTACGCAAAGGGAGGTCACAGAAAAATTTTGTTTACGGATGAGAAAATCTTTACAATTGAACAACATTTTAACAAACAAAATGATCGTATTTACGCTCAAAGCTCTAAGGAAGCTTCCCAATTAGTCGACAGAGTGCAACGTGGGCATTATCCGACTTCAGTGATGGTTTGGTGGGGTGTTAGCTATGAAGGAGTGACTGAGCCATATTTTTGTGAAAAAGGTATCAAAACATCGGCACAAGTGTATCAAGATACCATTCTTGAGAAGGTAGTTAAGCCCCTTAACAACACCATGTTCAATAACCAAGTATGGTCCTTCCAACAAGACTCGGTGCCGGGTCATAAAGCTCGGTCCACGCAGTCTTGTTTGGAAGTGAACGTTTCGGACTTCATCAGAGCTGAAGACTGGCCGTCGTCTAGTCCCGATCTTATTCCACTGGCTTTACGGTCAGTTTTAGAGAGTACGGCTTGCTCTAAACGCCATGATAATTTGGAGTCCCTAAAACAATCCATACGTTTGGCAGTGAAGAATTTTCCCATGGAAAGAGTGCGGCCTCAACGTTTAAAGGACTGTATTGCAGCCAATGGAGACCACTTCGAATAAGCTTTTTATATTTTAAATTGTTTTATATTTATGTATTAAACTAACACACTGTAAAAGTAATAAATATTATTTGCAATAATTTTTTTTTTTCTTCGTGACAATATTTATGGCAAGACTAGGTAGGTATATTAATAACAGTCTTGCAAAAACTAGAAAATGGCTCGACCGATTTGATTATTTTTATTTTTTTGTTTTGTTCGTCTCAATACAAGGATTGGTTTAGAAAAAAAAAAATAGGAAAAATCCAAAGGAACAGCCGAAAAATCGGAATTGAAATTTTTACAGGACAACGTCTGACGAGTTAGCTAGTAATGTCATAAAAAAAGACTGAAAATGTTGCAATAAGTAAACAGTAAGAACTTTTTAAAATGCCAAAAATCTGACTGAAAACTTTCAGACGAGAATACGGTGAAAATCGACACAACATTTTCGAACACTGTATACACACCTCTTGCCATTAAAGATCCATTAAAGAACATTGGCCTTCCCCTTGAACGCAACAGTCTCGGGGCATATTGCCATAGATATTACACTTGGCATGTGTATTGAAGATACGAATATAAATAATAACGTTTTGTAGATCGTTTTAGTGTTTGCCGCAGCACTATAACAGATATAGCATGTCCAACAAAGCACGACTCACAAAGTAAACTGAAAACGTTTAAGATAAGACAAGATTGTCTTGACTTCGCACGGGCCCTTTGCCATTGGCCACTGTGGGCAAGTGCCCAGGGCCCCGCAATCCATAAGGCCCCTTAGTTCCTGCCAGCGTCGTAGCTAGAGACTGTGAAAAGAAAAGCTAAAAAATTCTCGCTCGCTTCGTTTGCTCATAGGTACATCCTACGTTTTCTTAATTCCCAAAATTTTCTCCATAAGTCAACCAAGTAACTACTTTTTCTGTATGAACGAGCAAACCTATCCGAGGCGGGGTGCTACGAGTATAAACTTCGTGCTCGCTCTTGCATCCTGCATTCTCCATAACCTAAAGTTCCCAGGGCCTCCAACAGATTAAAGACTTAAAATACTAGTCTACACGTGCGGCACGCATAGTCTATTATTTACTGAAACGTAGCTATAGAAACTGTCTGTAAATATTAAGACTAACAACAGGTAAGTTAGATAGAAGTGGAGCGCACTACCAGACAAATAGTCAGAGGGACGCAATAATAATATAAGAACTATCTTTATTCTGCTATTGATACCTGTAACTAGGCACTGTAGATTTCGAAAAACATATTATTAGGTAAGGTAGGTAGGTAGGCGTGCACCACTATTATATATATTCTATACTAATATTATTTGTATGTTGGGGTAATCTGCGGAGCTAATGTTCCATTTCTAAAATTTGTTCACTAGTAAATTATTCTTGAGTGCTATAGGCTATAAATTATATTTATATCATGCATATTAGCCGAGCTACCACATTTTTTGTCTAGCAAGTCGGAAATAAATACCTATGTAACCTAACAAAAAGTATTAGGATTGCATGAATCCAAGAAAGTATTTCAATTCACTACACGACACGTACACAATTTCTGAGCAGTACATCTAACAAAAAGTTCAAGGCTTGCTTGAATTAACGTTAATATTTGAATAGTTCTACTACTCTCTTTAGTCTGCTACTATAAGCACATTTACAGAGGACGAGGAAAGCTGTTCCACCGTAATACAGTTCATAATAGTACGGGGAACAGAGCGAATCAGTTCCGATGTTACAACCATAATAAGTACCGAAACATACCAAAAAAAAAAGAAATAATTACCTGCTTATTTGTAACACAATGGAATTGTGTATTTGCCAAATAAAGTTTTTTTTTTTTAGTTATTGCTTCTAATAGGTTTTGGATGAAATTTGACTCACAGATATAATTTATTAACACATAGTATACTTTTTATCCCGGTAGTACGTCTCCGTGGGTTAATATCCGACATTCACGCGGGCGAAGCCGCTGGTAAAAGCTAGTTTTTAATAAAATGGTTTGTATGCTGCTAAATACGCAGTAGAGGCCATACGGAACATAATTTTCTGCAAAATATTTACATATTTCATATTACCCACTTAAATTGTTACCACCACATGTCATCGCTTGCTCTAAACAAAATATCATTTTGACGTGAACATTTGAGAATTTATTTTAGTTTCGCCAGTCTGACCTTGCGACAGAAATAACAACAACAATGAGCTTTACATAATTTTGACAGGTTCACAGGTGTTTAGAAGTTATGCGGAAATGTGAGTCATTTTGAAATAAGTGGGTAGTTAAAAAATATACAGATCGAAAATCAATAAACAACCGTTTGTAGTAAGATACCTGAATAATGCTGTCTGTTGAAATTATTAAAACTTGAGTATATACTACATGTGTATGAAATCGAGTAACTCGATTTTTGTAAAGTTTACAGGGGAGTTTATCTGTATTGTTTGATTTTTTTCAGTTCTCTCTGAAACTATAGGTAATTTTTTTTTTTTTTTTGTTAATGGCACAATAGGGATGATGACTAAAAAATGATTTTTTGTCCGTCATGTAGATTATTAAAATATATTGGACACGTATTTTTTCTTTTTGTACGTAATCGAAAGATTACGGCGATACATTGAGTTAAAATGTGGCATGACGTCACGTCTTCGTAGATTTTATACGTAGAGGTGACGTAGCGAGCCCCCACTCCCGAACTTTAACGCGAGTTATCTAAGTAATTTTTTATTAATATGATAAAGCAAAAAATACGTATCTAATATTTTTTTATTATCTGACTGACGGACTAAATAGAATTTCTTTTTTTTTACCCAGGCATCATCCCTATTTTGTTTGGAAATTATTCATATGAAATAGTTATTTATGAGGTTTTGGCAAGAGGATAAAATAATTCTATCCTGCCAAAACTCCTTCTTAGTCGACTATAAAGGACCAACCTAAGCACAATGAACACAGGCAAACGGGTGCGGACAACGTACAAGGACGAGACTGGAGTGTTTGACCTTTGCTCATCTATTGCATGTTTAATGGCGCAATGCTCAAAGAGCTATCCGGGATGGCAGATGTCATGTCCGTGCCACATATATGTCCAGCCAAGAGAAAAAGTCTGACATAGATATTCGCATATTTTCGCCAACCTATTCTTTTCGTATTTATGTTATTTCTTTGCGACATGTTTATCGCAAATATGATAGATACGAGTAATAGATGGATAGAATATACTTTACACCAAAATTGTAACATTGCTCTGTTAAATATTACTAAGTAACTTGCTTCTGCTCGTGACTTCGCCCGCATGGAGGTCGGAAATTATCCCACGGGAATATGCTACTGCGATAAAAGTTTTCTATATCATTGTGTGGCAAGTTTCATCGAAATCCGTTCAGCCGTAAAAGCGCAGGCAACACTGAGAACGAAGCAAAACAAAGCAAAGTTCGTTTAGCTTAGCTCATGTAGCTACCATGTCTTTTCAGTCGACGATAAGCGACTTTTAATAATTTTAAACTGAAGATCAAGTCCTAAACGATTTTCTTAGTAAATTAATTTGTGAATACGTATTTTAGATTATGTTTATATTACATAGTGTAATTAAATTGTAAAATTATGTCTGAGGCGGATAAAAAACGGAAAATCACGCATAAACTATCAAGAAAAACCTTCACCATTTTAAAGATACGTAATTTAATTATTTACCTATACGTGTTTTATTAAAATACATTTTGTTTTATGCGTAATAAATTAATAATGCGTCTAATTTGGGATAGCGCTCCTTGATGGGCGTGTGCTATTGCTACTGGCTGGACGTACGACGCGTTGCGTGAGCTCAGCACAGAAAACACAAGCTTACCATCAAGGCCGTTAGCATATATCTGCGTCTTCATATTTCCGTTCACACTGCGAACTATTTAACGGCGGCTGAACGAATTTGTCTTTTGACAGACAGAGTTAGTGTACGGCCTGAGTGCACGCTCGACTCGAGCGTCCGGCGGGGCGGGACGTGCGACGTTCGTGTTAAAAAAATCAATCTGCCTAGCCTTTTCCCAACTATGTTGGGGTCTGCTTCCAGTCTAACCGGATATGCAGCTGAATACCGTATTTTACATGGAGCGACTGCCTATCTGACCTCCACAACCCAATTATTCGGTAATACGATACCCCTTGGTAAGACTGGTTGTCAGATTTTCGGGCTTCTGACGACCCATAACGACTATCAAAGATCCACGAATGACAGCCGGGACCAACGGCTTAACATGCTTTCCGAGGCACGGAGGAGTCTCTATATGTAAAGATGGTCATCTATGATAGATGACGTAGATAATCTACGAACCAACCCTGGCAAGCGTAGCTTAACCTGATGGATCGACCCTTGCGGCTGTTATTATTTAGCCACGAGCTCCTCTTGCCACAAGTGGCCACTCACTTTGTGTTAAACAGATGCAAATACTCGCGAGTGTCCTGAGTGACGGCCGAGCGGCGCTCGGTGAACGCTCTTCGCCGCTTGCACGCAACGCTGAACGCCCCGCTGGACGCTTTTTCACTCGGGTCGTACACTTACTTTGGCATTTATAATATCACTATGGTTTGGTGTGGATTCCGTGGGTACAAAATGGCCGTCTATCAGACTCCTCTAGATAGAGGGTTTCTGTGGAATTCAGTAGGATTTCTAAATGATAGAAAGAACTAACCTACGGCCATGACTGGCAGACACACTATGGCAATTTTAAACTACTGAGAATCAAATATGAAATATTTACAATTAGCCAATATCCTATTTCGGTTCTTTCTAATTTTATAATGACACCTGTCAGTCAATATATGCTCGGTTTTGCCATTTTTAAACCTGACACGATGCGATGTCGTCATATTTTGGCTCTTGCGCTTGGGCAGCTAGACTGTCTTATTTAGTACGGTCATTGTATTACATACTGCGTGCCGTTGCTATGTAGTTGTTTCTTGGTAAAAATATTTAACGTCCTATTTTCTAATACGCCTTGTAGTCTCGTGCTCGCAAGTACTTCTGCTGAGCATGAGGTCCTGGGTTCGATTAACAAGTTGTGCAAAGTCTTATTGTGTTTTTCCAACAAGAATTTCTCAGTAGCTGCCTGGACTCTGTATTTATTATTTTTTTATTTGAGATAGGTTTGCTCTTGACTCTAGTCTAGGTCAGAGGTGACAGCGACAAAGTCGACGATGGAGTGAGCTTTTATGAGTTTTTGCGCTCAAGAAACGTACGACATACATACATAAATTCCGTGTAAACAGAAGAGATGCAAATATTTATCGCTGACTGTTCAACCGCGCGCGAGTACTCGCTCAGCGACGCTCACTTGGCGGGCAGATCACTCGCTAAGAGACTCACGCTTGGTACAAATTATTATTTACCAGTTCACTCGCTACTCGTTGCTCACCAACTCGTTTCTAGTTTCTAGCTCTACTCTCTTCTCGCTCATCGGTGGGACCAGTGCCTGATGGCAAAAGGATCGTCCCCTATTACATGGGACTTTAATATAACTGGCGAAATGTAAGTGTACCTAAGTATAGGTACACGCCTGCAAAACCCTTCGGGGATTACAGGCGTGATGTTACCATCCATGGAAATTACGACAATCATAATTATAAATCTTTACATCTATTCATCTTTTAATCGTAATTACGATTTAATTAGTAAACGGTTCGTAAGGTAAAGAAGTTAAATCAAAGTAAGTAGAATAAGAGTTAAATAAAACCATCGAATGGATACTATAGAAAATTTTTATCTCCAAAACTTGTAAAATGATGAAAGGGTGAAATACCTATGCGAACGTTCGTTAAGATGATTAATGATCAGCGAGATGTTAGGAATCAGGCCTAAATCAATATTTATTTTATTAATTAATTTTGTTAATTATATTTACAGTTTGCACCACACATACAAGTTATTTGTCCATACAATAATAAAATTATATTAAATTACCTAAAAACTAGACCAAATTTGATGAAATTAAATGAAATTATTAAACAAAATAAGTTAAGATTAGATCATATTAGACAAAATTAAAAATAATATTACGTAGAATTGGGAATTTTTTAAATTAAAATTATTAATAACAAAATACACAATTTCATTTCTTAACTCCAAGGAGATTGGACTGGGAGTGGTAATGGACTCCAGGTATCGAGGTATGCCATAAAAGGATCAGTTTAATAGCTAATTAATAACCGTTAAAAAAAACCATTTGAAACTGCAGCAATGAACTCAAAACAAGAACAATAAAGCCATGAAATTATGTTAATTTTATATCAGAATAGGTAACGCTTAAATCTCTATGTATGTACTTACCCTCTGGATAAACAGGGTAATAAAAGATTTGTATGCAAAGAGTACACTCGTAAAAAAGGTTATTACTTCAAAAATAAGTCAATTTTGGTAATAAATAACTTATTTACTTTATTTACCCAATTCAAAATAACAACACTTCATGTAAATTCCCACAAGTTACCAAAAAACGCTTTTGAAACGGCAATAAATTAATTATTAATGCAAATTTACCATAAATAAAATAATTATGTGCATCAATTACTGACCCTGGAAATTAAAATACAACTTCCTGTTTTCAAAATACGGGTATTTATATAAAATGACCGTAGGTATTTATAATCGAGGAAAAGCATTTCTTAGAGGTTCCTCGCCGGTGATTAACGAGAAGCGAGTAGAGCTAGCAACTAAGAGCGAGTGTTCTGCCCGCCAAGCAAGCGTCGTCGCTCAGCGAGAATTCTCTTTAATAGCCTGCTCTTGTCGCTGCGACAAACGAGTACTTGTACTTTTACAAGTGTGCAAAATCTTTTGGCCGTTTCTTGAGAGAGAAATTCGTTGACAAGGGAACTTCAGTGAGTTTTGAAAAAAGAACCAAGCGCCTGAAAGACTTACGAACTCCTTTGTATTCAATCTATTTTAATCTTAACGCCTTTTCTAGTTTCAATGGAAACTGAGATTATCTATAATACCTACTTCAATAGGCTTAAAGTTATAACTTCATATTATTAGAAATTTTACTTTGAAAATCATCAATATTCTACTTTGACATTTTAGTTTCTACCGATTCAGAGAAACATAATGGAACAGACGGCCTAGACAAATGACATTCGCTTCGGAGCGATTCTATTTCTACAATCGCTATAGCTTCAAAGTGACATTGACATGATCACGTTACATTTCGATCTAGCTTACGTCAACCCCATACATTTTTTAGATTTTTAGCTTTTCTATTAGTCCAAGCTTTTAGTTTTCTACTTTCAAGGTATTGAAAAACGTTTGAAACGAAACGAAAATAAATAAGAGAATTGATTATTGAGCTCGTCAAAAATAGTTTCGTCAGTCTCAAATTAGACAGTGACATATTCTTAACACTTTTCACTTAGGGTGCATTTCCACCGATGCAGAACGGAGCGGAGAAGAACAGTGAAAAGTAGCAAGTGTTTCCACTGAAGCGGAGCGGAGTAGAGATTTCGTGCAGTGTGATTGGGTGGACAGCCCTGCTTGACTCCGTTATATCCGACTCGGGGCCGCGTGTTAATATATTTTATTAGAAAGTCCGCCAAACTCCGCTCCGCTCCACTTACACTGTTTCCACTGACGCGGAGTGGAGATTTCGTGCACTGTGATAGGTCAATTCACATTCCGCTCCACTCCACTCCGCCCAGCTGCGCGTCAGTGGAAAAGCACCCAAAGTCTGAAGAAAGCCCGATAAAAACTTCCCAAACATGTCATTTTGAAAACCGTATGCCGGAGCCCCAAGATACTGTCTAGATTGGGGCTCACGGGCAAATAATACTTTGGAACTTAAATGTAGGTAATATTTTAAGCTACTCATGTTGACTCCTCCTGTGTTTAACTTATGTCCCAGCTTACTGTTATACCTGGGTAATAAACTATTTTATCTAATCTCATATCACTCAATATAAAACGTATTTTTTTACCATTACAATACAGGGCAAATCCACGAAGTTAGTATCGCTAAGGAGTTTCCATCAATTATTGTTTTCTAATATGGAACGCGGGACGCGCCATTTTATTTTTTAATAAAAGGAACAGCAAACAGTTACATTATAAGAGCTTACAACTAGTTTAACAATAAACATTAGTAATAATATAACCCACAACGCTGTCCACAGGTAGACATAAGAGTTTAAAAGGAAAACAAGTGTAATCGCTAGGAGCTAAGGAGTTTTACGTGCGGTAGTTAGTTTTATCGTGGTTGCTTTAATAGTCAAGGATTACATTATAATATTAAGACATGAGCTTAGTAAGTTAGATGTTTGTCAGATAGGGTACACACAGGGGTTTTATTTAATAAAGTGGATCGGATGAGGCTTTTGAATCTACTCATTGTACAATTGAAGATGTAATATTTTCAAAGGTTCTATTGAAAATATTACCTTAATAATTACCTAAATATTATCTCCTGTCCGCCGTATGAACGCCGCATTTAAATGCGGCGTTCATACGGCGGACAGGAGAGCGTTCGCCAGAATTAGTTCGGCAAGAGTACACCGCAAAAAGAGTACCTGCTCGTACCTGTCGCCTGTGAAAGGTTCTTGGTACAGCATAACAAATCATATTAATTGGATTTATACAATTAAATTTATTTCTAACAATTTTATATAAAATTATGGCTTCAAGGTATTTTCTTCGTAAGCTAAGAGGCAGGAGCCTGTACTTGCTGAGTAACTGAGAGTAAGGTAAGTAGGATGTATGGCATCTATAGTGCATGGCACGTAAAAATTTGTACTGAACATTCTCAACCATTTCAGCATATTTTTGTAGAAGGGGTTCCATACTGACACTGCATACTCCAATTGTGAGCGAACTAGGGCATTATACAAACATAGATATGACGAGGTTCTTTTGAAGTCCAGGGTAGATCGCATGATAAAGCCATACAATTGGTAAGCTTTACTAACAATTTTGTTTATGTGTAAATCTAGGCATAGTTTGGAATCGAGAATAACGCCAAGATCGCGAATTGAGTATAACTTTGTGAGAGGCACATGACAAAGGGCATACGCGAAGTTAATGATGTGCTTGTTTCTGGTGAAAGGAAGGTAGTTAAATTTAGGTATACTTAGCTTGAGTTTATTCCTGTGACAGTAGTCTGTTAGTCTGTCCGTCTTGTTGTAATAGAATGCAGTCATTAATGGATTCGATGGATTTGTAGACCTTCAGATCATCTGCATACAATAGGAACTTTGTGTTGTGAAAACAATAACCTATGTCATTAACAAATATGTTAAATAATAACGGCCCAAGGATAGACCCTTGTGGTACTCCGGATGTAACTTTGATAGTGTGTGATCTGTATCCGTTGATTACCACCCTTTGGCAGCGGTTTGTAATGTACGATGCAAACCACCGTAGCAAATTGCCACGAATTCCGTTGAAGGCAATCTTATCCAGCAACAGTTCATGATCCACCTTGTCAAAGGCCTTGCAAAAATCTGTGTAAACTGCGTCTACTTGCAGGCCTTTATCGAGGCTTTCAAACAAAAAGTTGGTAAAGGACAGAAGGTTTGTGGTAGTTGAACGCTGTTTAACGAAACCGTGCTGTTGCTGTATAATGGAATTGTGCAGTGATGGATATATTTCATTATGAACGAGTCTCTCAAAAACCTTTGACAAGGTGGAGAGAATAGAGATTGGACGATAGTTCTCCACGTTACCCTTTGCGCCACCCTTATGTACAGGTGTGATGTTTGCACGCTTCCACTCTTTTGGAAACACTTATTATAAATTATACATAGCGGTTTGCAGATGTAAGCAGCAGTGTACCGAAGAAAATATGCAGGTATGCCATCGGGCCCCGGACCTTTGGAAGGATCCAGAGACTTAAGTTCTTTTAGAATCTTATGTTCATCAAAGTGTAAGTCGGAAATTATTTCATTAGCTGAGGAAGTAGCTGCAGGCGGTTGCCATTGAGACAAGATCGGTGAGACAGGTTCGTAAACTGAGTGGAAAAAATTTGAAAACATATCGCAGATTTCCTCTGGTTCACTGGATTGGGTATCTTTGTAGTGAACTTTAGCTGGGATACACGGTTTGTCTTTTCGGTTTGCTACGTATGTCCAGAAATGTTTAACATTTGTGTATAGATTATCTTCTATCGAGTTAATGTACGTAGAGAAACATTTACCACACATTTCCCTAAAACTAGCTCTGTATAAAGCGAATGTTTCATAATCAGATATATTATTGTACTTTTTCTACTTGATCCAGACTTTGTTTTTTTTTTTAATGTACTTATCAGGGGGCGCGAGAACCAGACTGGAAACGTGGAAAATTTAGAACCAGCCAGAGGAGTGTGTAGCTTAATAATCTCGTCTAGTTTGTGATAGAACAAAGATAGCGCTTCTTCGGATTTTTCATGTGTGCGAAGTTCGGGCCAATCAGTATTCTGTATCATATTATATATTATTTCATAATTCGCCTTGTAAAAATTGTACTTATGTAGTGATTGCCTGTCCATGGGAAGATATTTAACATTAATATTTATGCCACAAACAAATGGGGGGTGATATACGTCAGCAGGTAGCAGAGGAGAGGGCTCCTGTTGCACGTTGCAGGGGCAGTTGGATATTAAAAGGTCTAGTATTTTGCCTTTTGTGTTAATTGTGCTGTTATACTGAGAAGCATTTAGAAGCGACATGAAGTTGTTTAGGTGATCACATGACGTAGTTGAGCCAGAACATAAACAAGAACTTGTTGGGGTGTTTGGGGTAGATGGCATGTGCCATGTTGCTTCTGGAAGATTATAATCTCCGACTAAATAAAAGAATTCGACGCTAGGATCACTCAGAGCATTATAAAATAACTCGAAGTGTTTTTCATATACAAACGACGTAGTCTTAGGCGGTATGTATGCAGCAGCCACAATATGACGCTTTAAGCTTTGACCACTAGGTATTTCGACGGCAATTTGCTCTATGTAGTTGTGTAACGAAAGTGTTTAAGTCAATTTCAATAGGTTGGAGAGTTTTTAAGATAGCCACATTTTTAAAACATTAGAAAAAAGTTTTGATTCCAATTTTCACTTGTCTGTGGCAGCGCCCGCTTTAGCGCATGCGCGGTGATGTGTTAGGTTTTGGCACCATTCATACATTTTGTTGTACTGAATTTCGTAGGAAAATTGTTATTTAGGTTCAATCCCGTGAGAGTAGCTAGAGTAGTGTATGAAACTGGACATAACTAGGTATTAAAACGCTCGTGTGATGCTATTAAAAACCTCAATTGTCAAATGAGAAACATCTTTAAGTGATTTAAAATTAGATTTTCTGGTTTAATATTTAAAAAAAACCGACTTCAAAAACCTAAAATGAATAAAATAACTTTCATAAAAAAAATAGCTTCTGAAGTCGGTGCCAAGCTATGGTGCATTGAAGAATTGAAGACACCGACTTCAGAAGCTGTTAAGTTTTTTACGAAAGTTATTTTATTCGTTTTAGGTTTTTGAAGTCGGTTTTTTCTTTTTTTTAAAGTAAGTAAATTTATTTTTCCATTTTTAGTTGAATATACAGTTACATAAGCCCAAGACGAACGAAAAGAAGAATCATCAAAATCCACTTAGAAGTGCCGGAGATACAGTACATTTATGCATATAACTACGTACTAGGAATAGGAATAATTACCTAATGTATTATACTACAACTAAAACCTTCCTGAAAGTATGTAGATCACGTTAGTTAAAGAATCATCAAAAATGGTTCATAGGTTTCTTAGAAAATCGCGGACATACAAACTTACATACATACATACGTACGGGTCAAATAAAGAACCTTCTTTGTTGAAGTCAGTTAAATAGTCAAATCAAGTACTCAATTTGTTAGTCGTACTACAAATTGGCATACTTACATGGCTACGTTGTCTGATCCATTTGTTTATATTTTCATTAGATACTTTTTTATCAGACCATACGTTTGGAGATGTCAAACGAAAGCCAGTCACGAGTGGCTTGCACTTGCTCTACGTGAAGCGTGTCTATGTAATTGTGCGAGTGTTTTTATTAAGGTTGGTATGGATGGTGCCAACCTTCTGTATCTATCTATTTTGTGCTGCTATTTAACTCCGATTTTTAGCCCGCATCCGTCATTGCCTTAATCTTTGATCCTTGATTTATTTATTTATTTATTTATTTATTTAGGGACAACAAACAGCAGTATAATACTAAGTAAACATAGGTTAGATTTACGACCCGCTAGGGAAGTGACGGTCGTTCTATTGTAAATCGAAATCAGATGTTATGATGAAATAGTTAAAGTTACTATTCCCTTGATAATCTTATCTTGTATTGAATTGCATCACTCATAATTTCTCGGACAATTGTCTGGGAGAAATAGCTTTGGTCCTTTGAAAGGCTTGAAGGATACAATCCGGATATGGATTCTTTTAAAAAGAGCTTTAATATTAAAAGATACAAGCATACGAAGGCTGCACTGTAGGAATATAGTCATAGGCCGTCCTGTGTGGATACAGGACTATAGGTAAAGAGGTCCCTAACTCTTACTACTCCCGAGGGCTTTTGTATATGGTCAGACATGAGAAAATGATGCAGAACGACTGGGATCGTTCAAAGAATGAAGGCTGGCTAGACAAGTTGTCCCAGAAATAGACAGACATACTGTAGGTGGTGATATCTTTGGTCCAGCCCTCCCAAAATAACAAAACAAATGTTCCACAAAATCTTATAATTTTCAAAAAATAAATCAAAATAACCGCCATGCGTCATTCTTTTGACTCATCATGTGTAAATAAAATCTTTTTATTTATAACTATTTCCATCAAAATATTATTAAATAGTTACTCTATCCGTAATTACCTTTGGTTCTCCATAAGAACTTACAAAGTCAACATAAGTAAATTCACTATTAGTTGATTTTTTCCTCAAATAGTGTTTTGTTAACAAAATATGTATAAGATTTTGCGGAACATATATTATATTTTGTTATTTTGGGAGGGCTTGACCAAAGCTATCACAACCTACAGTATGTCGGTCGATTTCTGGGTCTTTTTTTTTTTTTTGATGGGAAGTCATGAAATAATTTCTCCCGCTCTGGGTGGAGCGGGAGGGTATGTCAGACTTCTACTGACTAAAACCCACCCGTGTTCCTTCAGTTGCCTGTGCCAGGGCCACGGTAACTCTTTCGAATAATCCGCAACCCTGGCGGGCATCGGCCCTAGCGGACCCCTTAAGCTAGAGCTGACATCTCTTTGAGGCACGCGTGGAACACAACGCGCCGTCGACCCGAGTCTGGTCCTTGCCGGACGGCGAGCTACCCATTGCTCGCCATCCGCAAGCCCACGCCTACGGTTCTGGGACACCCTGTCTTTACTTAGTAGCCTGGCGTAACTACGAGAAATATTTGTGCGGAATATGTCTAGACAACTGAATAATGCTGGCCTCAGAATATACCTGGTAAATAAGAAAATACGTTCGCCAGTTTCCCTAATTTCGCCGAGTTGAAGTAATTTGTAAAGGTTAATAGACTTTTAGAACTTGTCTTTATAATGGACTTAAAGTATTGTTCCTTTAGGACTTAAACATAACTGGCGAAATGTGGGTGTTGCTATAAGTACACCTCTGCCTAACGTTTTGGGGATAACATGCAGGAGTACGTAGCTACATTTCTCAAAGAACGGTAAAGTTTCGCTATTTGAACCCACTGATGGACAAAGTTTTATGTTTGCACTCATTAATCTTTATAAACAGCACTTACCGAGAATAATTCCCCAAAGGAGATGACACTGGTAGCATCTTTCAGTTCTGGAGGTAGAAGGCTCTTGCAAGGTGTTTTTCCATACTGGTCGATGATTTCACATAGTTCTTTCATTTCTGAGTAGACTCTGGCTTGCGCTTGAGCCCCTCGGAATTCCGTCATCGAACCGGGAATGGGTCTAGATAAAAAATAAAAAGGTTTATTATAAATTACAGTATTTTAAAGGAACCGAAGTCATACTTCAAAATAGTTTTAGCAGCTTTAGGCCTCGTTAACGGAGACGCGGGGCACTAAATTCAAACATATGGCTTTGTATGAGAGCGTTACGGGGAAGCGATTTTACACATGTTTGCTTGAAATGCAGGCGGAGCCGGCGGATAGCATCGCCGCGTCCCACGCGACGTTTATCGCGGCGGTGCACACAGCCCTGCAGGCCTAGCCAAGTTACAACATTTCGTATCGAATCTCCTTCTACAACCGTTAACGCCTCAGCGTATGCGATTTTAAAAAAACGAGAAGTTGGTAGCCATGTTGACACAACTGAGTCGATTGCTCGTTCTTCAATGTTTTTAGAAAAAAACTTATACTTTAGTTTATGGTGAGCGTTCCTACAAACTTCAAACTAACGTGAAAGTCACAGTTGGGTACTTACTCTTAGTAGTCTTAGTGCGCGGCAATTAATAAATTGTTTTGTGAATTTTATAAAAGTAAGCGAAATAAGGTAAAGTTCTTCTTTTAATTGGTTTATTATAATATCTTAGTGTGGAGTGTAATTTTAAACATTACTGTGTCTCGAAATGTTATGATATGATCCTGCATACCTATGAATGAAAGATACCTTATTTATATGAAGTGATAACTTTTAAAGGACGGAATCTAGATCTCGAACAAGCCCGGCAAAGTTCGCAGCTATAGTGGAATTCATGGAAAGGTAAGTAAATGATTAGTTATTTCGTAAATATCTTCCTTTGATCATCATCTGCCTAGCCTTTTCCCAACTATATTGCAGTTGGCTTCCAGTTTTTCCAATTGTCTGTTCACGGTAAATCTTAGCAACACTCGCGATGGGACTCGCAGTGTCGCACGCGCCAATACGAACACGCCGTCAGCGGCGTGCACGCGCCGCCTGTCTGTAAACTGGAAATACATCCGACACGCCATGAGACGTCACGCCGCACGTGACGCGCGACGCCCCGCGTCTCCGCAAACGAGGCCTTAGAGTAACGAGTTCATACATAGATAGTGACGCCGAAGGGTCAAGAGATTCTGATTGCGCAACAAGTTAACAATTTACACAAAGTGTTTTTTTTTTTTTAATACGAGTAACTGTCGAAGTGTTCCATGGATGTTAAGAGGTATGTAATACATAAACTCGGTGATTTATTTAGAAGCTATTTCTATTATATATATACTTATGTAATACTTACAATTAAAAAAGTTAAGAGATTTTACCTAACATGCGAATTCGACTTTTAAATTCGAAACCATAAAAAGTGAATTTCGCGAAAAATTCCAGATAGGAGGTATGAACTTCGCCGTCGATAGATAGAATACTCTTTATTGTACACCAGAACAAATTACAATCACTCTAATGCAAAGTTTTGTCAAACTACTTGACCAAAGCAATTAGGCGCATGACAGGAATTCGGTTTCGGCGGCCGCACCCCGCACCTATCCTCGCGCTTCCCGTAGTGACGTGCAGACGTATACTCGCTTTCGTCAGTGATGACAATACGTACAATATCAATCACCGTTCCGGTATTCCTCCCTCCCTAGTTCCATTAACTTCATAGCTGTCATGCGCCTAATTGTTTTGGTCACGTAGTAACACATAGTACTGATTACTTTTCGTTGGTGTCTTTTGTGTTCTTTTTTAATTGTATGAGGAATATTATATAGGCATTTCATTATTCACAATACGGGCAACAAAAGTTATTATTGTGTTTCTGCACAGGTTCACTTCAATAAAAGCTGGAACTTTTGTACACCAGACAGCCTACTGTCAAATCTATGAAAAGGATACCTTTATAATACGTGCTTATCGTGAGATACAATCATGCGTGTTCATTGGACGATCGACAAAAGGAAGATGAGAAAAATATTTTCAATATAAAACCGGCCTGTTTTGTTCAGTATAGCAAAAGTCTACACAAAAAGCGGCGTGTTGGACAACGCACAATCCGTTCACACGTTCCGTAGTTGGGATGAATTAAACCCAAAAATAAACTTAACATTGTAGTTGAAAAACATGTTCCCCCATGCATTCCAACAGCAAATTAAGTTTGTACGCACATTATTGAGAGATTTAACATGTTATTTTAAGATAAGGGTTTTCCTATAATCTATAGGTATAGAGAACTATTTTCTGTATTCTTTTTCAAAATTTTAGGCTCAGTCGTTTCGGAGATAAGGGGAATGGTCCATTTTCGTCTAGTTTATTAAATAACTTTAAGACAATTTATTTTAAAATTATAAACGAAATACACAGTAAGTTCTTTCATATGTCACACGGTACAGTTTGCTAAACTTTTTTTAATTTTCTTATTTGTCCCCAAAATTGACTCCCCTATTCAAAATTCATTTATTTACGTTATACGTCCGTGTTTGGGTCACAGAAACTCATACGTGTACCAAATTTCAACTAAATCTGTCAACTAAGGCTGTGACAGTCGGACAGACAGACAAACAGTCACACGAGTGATCCTAAAGAGTTCCGTTTTCCTTTTGAGGTAAGGAACTCTAAAAAGACTATAAAGTCCAGAGTTTTCACACGAAATTTAGACTGTTACCCCGCGTGCTATTTAAAAGTGATAGTCGCGTTCATATTAGGTCCTTACCTATAAAATTTCCGATACCGGCTAGTGTGAAGATGTCATTCTATTTTAGAATTCCATTTAATTTTATTTTAGTTCATTCTATTTTATTGTCATTCTTTTTTAGAATTCCAAATTCGAATTAATTTTATAGCATGACTTTAAAAACAAATCAGTTATTCATTTGTTTTCTTGCCGTTCGATTTTTCTTTCATATCGATGTTTCTGTAACCATGGAAAATCGACATTTTCGAATACGAGTTCCTTCGTGAGTCGTGGCACCAACGCAGCACAGACAGCACGCAATATTAACGACGTGTATGGACAAGATACCGCAGGTGAACGCACGGTGCGTTTTTGGTTTGATCAAAAATTTATTTAAAAATTATAACAAAAAAAAAAATATATTTGAGACCCTCACACTAAGCCGGAAGGGCTTTTTGTTTTATCACACGGTGTTAGAGTTTGCAAAACTTTTTTTTTTCTTAGTTGCCTGCCAAAAGTGACCCCCGTATTCAAAATTCATTTATTTACGTTACACGTCCGTGGGTTACAGAAATTCATGTGTATACCAAATTTCAACTCAATCCGTCTAATATATTCGGATCAAATTAGCTGTGACACACGAGTGATCCTATGAGGGTTCCGTTTTTTCCTTCGGACGTACGGAAACCTAAAAAGAAATGCTTGATATCATACACATCCATCGCTTCACAGCTAAGCACATCTATGGTAGAAAGGAAGCCTAACACAAATAAAAAGTCTTGTGTGATATGTATATATGTATATACTCACTTGCCATATTCATCCTTTGAGAATGTAGGTTTGTGGTTTTTGTCGAATGATCCGCTGAATGCTGTCACCTTTTGTAGATCTGTGTGTGCTTGAGCCTTTGTGTCGAATGCCGAGATCAGGTCTGTGAGGGAAGAGCTCTGTAATAAAAAAAGAAGGATTTTAATAAAATGAAAGCCATTACTCTCGGCCATCGGCCTCTTATAACGGTGAAGAAAAACATTATGAGGTAACTGGCATGTTCTAGAACCAAAAATTAGAAGACATGTGATTCTCAACCCGCACTGGGCTCGCGTGGAGGATTACGGCCCTCTCCCCGTCACTGAGAATCCTAGCAGTGTGAACATGAATATGAACATGGCTGATTATGAACGACCATCCCGCCATCTTTTGGCGACGCTTGGGGTGGCCTATGTCCAGCAGTGAAAGTTTTTCCGCTGAAATGATGACGATGGTGATAAAGGACCATTCAAAACTAAAGTTTGTTTGATGATGGCTGTGAATCACTTTCAAGACAACGCAATGTATGACACCGTTAAGGGCCTGTTTCATATATTCTGTATAGGCTTTGTCTACCAGATATGTAAATTCCAAAATAGAACAGTTTTTTTAGCATGTCATCCGAAACAGAAGTTAATCGCATCATGTCCGGAGGTGGTGGAAAAGCCATCATGCTTTGTATTATTTGTGAAGGTATGTGTGAAGGTCTACATGTGGCTTGCTAGATAAAATACCAGTTTAACCCCCAGTGTCAGAAAGGCTGTCCAATTTACCAAATAAGGAATATAATTGGTTGAAACTATTTTGATTTACTAAGCACAAATTCACAATCATAATAAAATTCGTCGGTAGATTTTTTGATTCAGATTTTTGATCAAGCTTTCAGAAGTCTGTATACAGTGTTATTTTTAGGTACACTTCTTTACACATATTTTTATATTCTGCAGACTTAAGTGAGATTGTCAATCACCAAAGAAAACACTTGACGATATGGGACTCTATCTAGGCGACGACATAATATGAAACTATATCCGACACTTAGAGCCTTAGCACACCTCCCCTGCGAAGTCCACTAACCCGCATAATGTTCGCGAGTGTAGTTGTGGCCCAGTAGTAGTGGCCGCGAGTTAAGAGTTTGTAGGTTGTGGGTTCGAATCCAAGCAGGCACTTTACTTTGTGTAAATTATTTCATCACCATTGGCTCTCAAAACGGTGAAGGAAAACATCGTGAGGAAACCGACATGTCTTAGAACCAACACCAACTAGCACTGGGCCCGCGTAGTGGATTATGGCCCACTCCGTCTCACATATAGAGAAGGTCGGTCGCTATCCCAGCAGTGGGAACACTATAGGCTGAATATGCTGTTATGCGGCATGATATTCCGCTACTTGAATCGTGATTCGAATACCGGAACATCATGCGGTTTCGCAGTTTCGTGGCGGAGGTGTGCTAACGCTAAGGGTAAGTAAGGATATGTATGTGTATATTGAGGGTCGTTGACCTCTTTGAGACTGTCACTCTGTTATCAAAATATAATCTATAAGTAAAGCTGATAATATTTATGAATCGGCAATATAAAGTGCAGGCAATAGTCTGAAAGTGAGAGTAAGATTTTTCTTCACCCGATGTACTCTTGAAGTGAACCCATTCAATGGACAAGTATATTTACTTTAGTTGTAGGGATAGCAGTATATGTATATAATTTCTACATGTATGTAGGTACCTATGTGTATATAATCTCTACATATTATAAATTAAAGTCGCTGTTTTGTTTGTTTGTGTGACCGTATTATTCTTCTAAACTACGCAACGAATTTTGATACAGTCTTTACCATAACTTAGAGAATTTATTCCGGAATATATAAGACTGTACACAATACATAATAATAATACATTCATATTAAACTAACATAAAATCAAGAAATACCGATGTTTTTCAAGTCGTAAAATATGTTCAAAGAAATAAGTAGGATAAAGAGTGAGGTGGAGCGGGGAAGTGGGAGCGAAATTAGCATTTGAGCTGAGGTTGTATAGGCTCTTAAGAGGGCTGTTTCGTTTTGTCACCTATCTCGCTCTCACGTGACCAAATTTTTAAGAATGTTAAATGAAAAGATGCTTTTTTGAAAAATGTAATGAATTGCAATTTAACAGCCCTCCTAATAATTTTATTCCAGCAGTAGCTAATGCAAATCAGTCTGAATTATTTTTAGCCTCCCTTTATAACTTAGTTACTTTTCAGTCTAATCGAATCTAGTGAGTCTCCAAGTGTCAGCTTTTTAAATTGTATTGCTAATTATATGTTATTAATTTGATTGTGTTAGTGCTTATCCTTCATTCATGCTCTGGGCGGAGCGGCAGGGCGTGTCTGAGTTCTACTGACTAAAACCCACCCATGTTCCTTCAATTGCCTGTGCCAGGGCCACGGTAACTCTTTCCAACAACCTGCAACCCTGGCAGGCATCGGCCCTAGCGGACCCCACCAGTTATTGCTGACATCTCTTTGAGGCGCGCGTGGAGCACAGCGCGCCGTCGAGCCGGACCTGGTCCTTACCGGACGGCGAGCTACCCATTGCTCGCCGTCCGCAAGCCCGCGCCTACGGTGGCCGGGAATCGGCTCTCAATTCCTGACATCCAGGGCGTTTCCTGCGGCGACTGGGGGCGTGAGGGTGCAAAGATTTCCTCTCCCTCACACGTTCCGCCTCGTCCTTCGCGAGCATTACTGCTTCGCAGAAGGAGGTGACGGCTTTCCATGCACTCTCGCTCCGTACCAGCCTGGCCTGGACCAGGGCCGGACGCGAGTGATCACCGCCGCCAGACTGCGGGCAGAACTCCACCGTATGTTCCAATGTGTCCTCCGGGATAATGTAGTATTTAAGTTTAATTGTATTTCGTTATTTTACTCAAAAAGGACCACTACAACTGTGACCTAAATGTTTAATTCTAAATGAAATGACTCTCTGTATATTTTGGCTGCTGAGGTTATAACTACAAACATAATATACTCCCCGTATTATAAAATTGAGGCTGTTATTTTAGCAGTAGTGTTTTACGACTTCCACGCGAACGAAGTCGCGGGTAGAAGCAAGTTCTGAATGAAATAAAATGGCTTATATTTTGCAAATTTCAAATTCATTTATTGACTAAATAAATACAAGTTTGTTTACATTCAATATAATATCTATTTGGAAATCAACAAACTATCAAGTAGGTAAATATTTATTTATTTTGTACAAACATTCTAATTTGAAAAGATCTGTCAGAACTTGTTGAGCGCCGATGCGTGGCTTATAACTTGTAACAAACTACCAATTCAAGTTAAATAAAAGCTTGTAATAAAAAATGTTTTCAGATTTTTTAAGTGAACATTCGTTTGTTCATTTATTTAATGCTTTCAATAACGCTGTGGAAATGTGTTATAAATTAATAAATTATACGACTTGGCGTCGACTGGGATTAAAAATAGACGTCTGATGAACTTTGTATGTTCGACAACCTAGCATTGTGTCAAATAAATAAAGTATGAGTAGTTTCTGTTTCACCATTCCTGCCCTTATTCCAAGTCCTTGTTTTCCATACTTCTAGTCGCCATCTTGGTAGTCACCCCCTTTCTAGCCACATATTGTCATCTTTCTTATAGTCCATCCATCGTTTCTTCGGTCTTCCCCTACTTTTGTATTTATAGCTACTAATTATAAACACTTTTAGATAATCAGAAATTAAATAAAATCTCTGTCATCACTAAATAGCAATTATGGTGTAATAAACTGGACATTTAGATGATATAAAGTTGGAAGTTGTAAGCGTTTATCATTCTTTGCAGTGCAGAACAAAAACTTGCAACCGCTCCCACAGATGGTTTAAATCGGAAGGAATCCTTACTACAAGAACTGACTCATCATCATGACTGAGGATACCGAAAACTTACTTACTTCTGTGGTGTAATATCGTAGCTGTAGCAATAAAATAACCTTACAAAATACTAACCTACTTACATCTTTTGTTAAGTCTTAAAGTTACGTTAAAGTTGACCATCAATTTAGTGAATTACCAAAGTCCAATTACCAAAGTTCAATCACCAAAGTAAAAAAAAAAGCGCCTAACACACACACACACACACACACACACACACACACACACACACACACATACTTTCACACACAAATAACATAATTAACAAAAGTTTATGGCTAAAATTTCTACTCGAGCCACCAATCTTTGTATTTTTTTATCTTTTAGGTTGTCAGTGTACAAGTAAAAAAGGCGGAGACTTGGTGTCCTGAAATACAGGCCTAGAGCTTAGTTTAGGTGCCAGTATCCCGCAATATTAAAACGTTAAATAAAAAAAAATATTATTAATGATTATAAAAAAAAAAAATCAAAACCCTGATAAAAGTTTATGAAAAACGACTTCAACAAGATTTATTCTCATCCCAATATTCTGATACCTTTGTTTGAACACAAAACGAAAATTGATTTGTTTTTGTTTTTCAAAAAACCGCAGATTTGACATGTTTTGAATAACGAAAACGTTCTTGAGACTAAACGCATTAATTTATTTTTGATGTATGAATCACGAAGATATCTTATCTTTTCATGTTAGCTAAAGTTTCAAACAGAGCCACAAGACTGCATAAAAGATCGAATAAACTTTTGTGACATCTACGTTTGTTGTTCTGAAAACTTTCAGGGGATTAAACTGATTGTGTAAATTAAACTGTAAACGGATTTAGGATACAAAACCATTTTCTTTCTTTTAATAAACTAATCAATAATTTACTTATTTTGAACATTTTATTATACTTCTTTTTTTATTTTTCGAGCAGGTTAAGTAATGAAAGTTTAAAAAGATTTTTTTTTTACTTTTCTATAATGGCGAGAAAAGTATCATAAAAGTCTTCCCAGGTGAATCGAAGTTTTATCTAGGTATAGTGTTCCCACTGCTGTTTTATTTTCTTTATATGTGATCTACCTGTGGTGAGATTTATAGACTCAACTTACTAACCTTAGCTCGAGTCACTGGAGCCGATGGTTAATGGGGCAAGAGAAGAAGAAGAGAAGAGAAGTCAAGAGTCTCGACTAACCAGCAGCTGTCGTTAAGCGGCTAGGTCAAGGATTACCTATATTCCTAGTGCTTACCAATATTCCGAGTGTCGAGCAAATAGCAGTATCGGAAACCGCAGTAAAATTTCCAACAGTTTTCACGAAAACAAACGGCGCGGACTCGAACTTCGCCTACTATTTTTTTTTAATCATTACTTTTGGCTCAGCTTAGTAGTGTGCGCACAAGTGCTAGTCACCGCCTGAGGTATGTGAGCGGTGAGACGGGGGAGGAAGACAAAGGAAATGCCAAATGCCAAGTTAGTTTCATATTGTTTTGGTTTGGTATACAGGGTTATTGGTAAAATATCAACAATTTCTTAAGGGGTCATTTTAATCATCATTATGAATAACTTTTACTATGGGACCAAACCTGAAATCGCGACAAAAAAATCTGCTGTTTCATATATTTTGACAAGTTTTGCGAACATAAATGTAGGGAATCGCTGATTTATTTTTCGCGATTTCAGGTTTGGTCCCATAGTAAAAGTTGTTCATAATGATGAGTACAATGACCCCTTAAGAGGTTGTTGGTGTTTTACCAATAACCCTGTAGATAGTAACCGTCACCTATCAGTACCTAGCTCATATTGCGTTTTTTAATAACTTTTTTTCATTGACAACCCTGCTTGAATCCTTGACCGGTCATGTTATATTAAAACCCTAGTAACTCGACGAAAAAGCACAAAACGCCTTTACATGATCCGCCTTCATTGAAAGGAGACGGCTGTCCCCGAAATCTGTAAACAGATATTTGTCTTTGTCTAAACTTTAGAATACTTTCGTAAAACAAAAGTTATTCAATACAATAAGTACTTTGATATACTTTCAACTAACTATATTTATATACTGCCCAAAAATGGGGCTTTTTGAACAAAGGGAATCTTTATTTACGGCAAATTAATGAGAGTAATCAGAGGCTTATGTGCTTGCTTCATTAATTCCGAAAGTTGGTAATTACAACCTTCGAAAAGAGCTGATTGTATTGTGTTTAATTTATTGTGCCCTGATTACACGATTCAACTGACAAGTTAATTGAATGGATAAAGTTTCCTATCTACAGCAGGAAAAAAACAATAGAATTAAAACTACAGTAACAATAATATCATTGTAGTCCAAAGTTAGTCATGAGCAAACAAATAATGAAATATTATAAAAAAAATGTTTTCCTTTGTGCATGATAGGTTCATCCTACTAATATTATTATTATTATAAATGCGAAAGTTTTAATGGATGGATGGATGTTTGTTACAATCACGTCTGAACGGCTGAACTGATCTGGATGAAATTTGGCACAGAGATAGATTATAGTCTGAATAATACAAAGGCTACTTTTTTATCTCGGTAGTACGTTTTCAAGCTCAACGCGAGCGAAGTCGCTGGCAAAAGCTAGTGATATTATACAGCGTATATCAGAAAGGTTTGGTAAAATTTTAGCGTGTGGTACAGACAGGGCTTGGAACCAGTACCAAAAGTACAGGTTCTGCATCAGTTAGCGATTCGTGCTGTTTCGGTACATGGGTACCGATTCCAGACGGGTACCAGTACTCCAGCTAACAAGTACCGGTACCAAATTCAGGTATCCGGCGCCTACCACATATCTCATAATTGTACGAAGAAGCTCGTACGGTTGGCAACCTGAAGTTATTTTTCTAATACAGACTATGCTTTTTACTTAGGTACCGTAAAATGGGGTTAGTTTGACACTACGGGGTTACTTTGATAACAACTTTCGACTTATGAAAAACTTATTTTTATAATATCTACAACGCCATACAGACAGACGTACGTACATTCCTAAATTAAAGTGTACTGAATGTAATGAGATTAAAATTGTCTCATTTAGTAAAGGTTAAGGGAAGTAAAAACGTTATCGCCCGAAACAATATTTATGTAAATAATTGTATGAAATGTAGGCAATTGCCTCTAAAAATCGCGCCGCGTATCGGCGCTTCACAATCCTCTTAAAAACATACTATCAGTAGTCGGCAGTTCTGACAGTTTCTTTTTAATATGGCGTTGTAGATATTATAACAATAAGTTTTTCATAAGTTTTTGGTAACTCAAAGTAACCCCGTAGTATCAAACTAACCCCATTTTACGGTACTGTATATCTGTTTTCTCACTCTAGCTTACAGAAGTATTTTTGTTTAGTAACGGTTTTGGTACCGGTACAGTACCGATACTGATTAGAGAAACCATAGTACAGGTACTACTCTGGTACCGGTTCCCAAAAATACTAGTAATAAGTAATAGTATTTCAATGCCTGGGTACAGACCATCATACTTAACCACTTTCATTATGGATGGGACCAACATTGTCATTTAGAAAAAATAATCAGCTGTCTCATACATTTGGGTCGAGTAGGTATTGAAGTCTTGTATGGGACAGTTGATATTTTTTTTTCAGATTACGATGGAAAAAGTGGTTCAGTTCGATGGTCAGGTTTTACCACACCTTTCTGATAGGTACATGCTGTATACAACCTAACATAGTTTATTTTCTGATGGCAAAGTAATAAAAAACAATTACGAAAATTTCATTACTAATATAAACAGTTTGCAATGTGGAGTGGCTGAAACGATTTTTCAGTCACCATAAGCAGTTGTGCCTAAGATTTGTATATTAGGTAACATTTAAGATTATAATAGTAAAGTACTCTCTGCCTGTTCGCCCTTCCACCTGTCCGCCTGTCCGTCTATCCTACTTTTGAAGGGCTGTACGTAAAGTAGCACTCCAAAATATTGAATTATCTATATAAGTATGCATTTACAAACAAAAAAGTAGTGTATGTAGTAAGTATATCAGTTATCTGGTTTACATAGCACAAGCTCTGCGTAGTTTGACATCAGATGACCGTGTGTGATTAATAAATAATAATAATAAATAATGTCCTAAGATATTAATATTATTATTTATATATGATGGTACGAAACCCTCGGTGCGCGAATCCGAGCCGCAAATAGCCGCTTTTTAAAAAAAAAAAAATGTTCTCAGAAAGGAGGGAAAGGAACAACAATTTTGAAAAAATTATTTTAAAAATGAACTGTGAAGTTATATTATTCACATTTTGTTTTGTGCCTCTACCTCTAGCGGATGGTGTTGTGAACATTCTTGAAATACGACTTCGCATCCTCAGGTTGAACAAAGGATTCTGTGTTAGGAATTTCTCAGGAGCGGCCCTGCAGAGTCATACCCCAGTTCATTGCAATAGTTTTGTCCCGTTATTACAAGGGAGCCTACCATTACGGGGAATATACTGGGTGACTTTTTTTACCGTCTTGAAAACAATAGGGTATAATAGGTGAACGGAGTAGAAGCCTATGGCATACCTAATTTTTTTTTTAAGGCAATAAAAATAATATCGAAATTCAAATCATATGCACTACGCAGGGTGCGTAGTGCGCCTCAAAGAGATATCAGCGCTAGCTGAAGGGGTCCGCTAAGGCCGATGCCCGCCAGGGTTGCGGGTTGTTCGAAAGAGTTACCATGGCCCTGGCACAGGTAACTGAAGGAACTCGGGTGGGTTTTAGTCAGTAGAAGTCTGACACGCCCTCCTGCTCCTGCTGCTGTGATTTGATGATTTCCCATCCAAAAAAAAAGGCTGCGTAGTTGCGTAGTAGTATGATTTGAATTTCGATACGAGTATTTCTTAACGATCTATAAAGGTTTTTTATTGTTCTAGTTCACTTCAAATGTGTAATGTTTATTGATAGATCCATTTCTGTGTAAGCCATTGAAAAACCAAAAAAAAAAAATACAAGAATGCCATAGGCTTCTACTTCGTTCACCTGTTTATACCCTATTTTTTTCAAGACGTTAAAAAAAATCATGCAGTATATGCGTGATGTTATGTGATAAGCAGCTTTATGAAAACAGTAAAAATATAAATGCCAAACCGTAGTTTCTTTAGGAATTCATTTCACAAGCGTAAATCATTCGATAACATCCAAACTTTTCACTATTTAGAGAACATTATACAAATTTCAGCGTATCCTTTACTGATGTTTAGACGCCAGCTGTTTCTAAAACATTGTGTAAACGATCTTTATTGCCAACGCTAAAGATGTTTTCTTTGTGGATTGTTTGAGTTTTCGCTAAACACTGTTATGTCTAGAATTCAATGTATGAATGGATTTGTATGGAATGTCAAGGATTTTGCATAATTTATATATATATATATATAATATTATACAAATACAAATAAATAAAATTGAAGTGTCTAAATTGTGTTTACTAAATGAATGTGAAAGTATATTCGGTACTTATAACAAAAGATCAATTTTTAGAATTTTGGTCTGCCTGTCTGTCGGTTTGTTCCGGCTAATCTCCGAAACAGTTAGACCGATTTTGGCAGGACTTTCACTGGAAGATAGCTGTTGTTATATGGAGTAACTTAGGCTACTTTTATTTTAGAAAAATAATTAGGGTTCTGCGCAAAAAAAAATTAACCGATCCGATTTAAATAGGGAAGTATTGACATCCACGCAGGTGAAGCCGCGGGCAACATACATGTTATTATTATAAATGAAAGTCACATTTCGCTTCTATTTGTGTGACCGAGTTGTTCTTCTTAACTAGTACGGATTTTGATGCGGTTTCCACCATCGTTTAGAGATTTTATTCCCGAAGGTTTATATGAATAACATTCATATTAAACTTAGATAATAAAAATTAAAAAAAAAAAAAAACCGGCCAAGTGCATGTTGGATCACGCACAATGAAGGGTTCCGTAGTTGAGATGAATTTATCCTAAGAACAAACTCAACATTGTAGTTGAAAAACCTGTTCTCCCATACATTCCAACTGCAAATGTAACTTTGTACGCACAATATTTAGAGATTTACCATGTTATTTTAAGACCACAGACTTTTTATACATTTTTCTGTAATCTATAAGTATAGAACAATTTTTTGTTTTTTTTTTTTTTAATTTTAAGCTTGGTAGTTTCGGAGATAAAGGGAATGGTAATGTTTCGTCTATTTTCTTAAATAACTTCAAAATTCATTTATTTACGTTACACGTCCGTCTTTGGGTCACAGAAATTCATATGTGTAACAAATTTCAACTTAATCAGTCCATTAGATCCTGAGCAAGTTGGCTGTGACAGACGGACAGACAGACACACGAGTGAAAGGTTCCGTATTCTTTTGAGGTACGGAACCCTACAAACTCAATGTTTTTTCAAGTCGTAAAAATTGTGCGAAGCAGGGGCGGGTCACTAGTGTAGATGTAATAAGAGATGAGAAAAATATTGGTTTGACGTAGGTACGAGAGAGTAAACAAATGAAAACAAATCAAAATTATATGATTTTTGTTTTAAAGTTTGCTTGGAAACTATTTTCATTCTGGATGATATAATTAAATGCAAAGATCTAAATAAATATCTGTTTTGATATATTAACAATAAGTTCAGATATTTTGTTTCAAAGCCCAGATGTTTGTTTCCACACAAAACCTTGGCACGTTTAGTATTTAATATAAATCCACTATTAACGATCATAAATGGCGTGTCACGCTGTTTTCAACTTCATTGATAAATATTTTCATTTTATGTCGTCTTTCGTATAAACATAATATCAGTTAGTTCAAAAATTCACGCTTCGACAGAGCTTTTAATTTAGAGATAGTAAATTAAAGTTCATTTTCCAAATTACTAAACTTATACTAAGGGTAGATACTAGGCTGGAGCTATTGTAGTTTAAAATAGAAGTGATAATAATAATATGGAAAAGTATGATGCCATGAAAATGAGAAGCTCGTGGCTAAACAATCCGCACAACAAGCCGCACGGGTCGATCCATCAGTAACCTGATGGATCGACCCGCTACGCTTGCTGGGGTTGGTCCATGGATGGGTGACCATCTTTACATACCGAGACTCCTCCGTGCTTTGGAAAGCACGTTAAACCGTTGGTCCCGGCTGTAATGGTGACCATCTCGGCTGTTATTCATGGATCTTTGACAGTCATTACGAGTCGTCAGAAGTCCAAAATTCTGACAACCAGTCTTATCAAGGCGAATCGTATTACCCAGTAACTGGGTTGTGGATGTCAGACAGGCAGTCGCTCCATGTAGTATTCAGCTGCATCCGATTAGACTGGAAGCCGACCCGAACATATTTGAGAAAAGGCCAAGCAGATGGATGGTAATAGGGGTGAACTTATAGCCATAAACCGGGCACAAATTCAAACTGTGGGCTGCTGCTGAGAAACTCCTGATGAAAAAATCACTTGCGACAATAGACCAATGAGATCGTCAGAGTTATAAAGAACAAAGAAACAAAAGAGAAGAAGAGAGATAAAGAGTAGAAAAGCCATATTTAACAACAATTGGGTCGTCTACATAAACTAAATACCTAAAAGTACTAATCTACATAATTTTATTAAGAAATCGACTTTGTTTTGCTAGAATATGAAACGAGCATTCCAAAATATACGGAAATGCTCAGTTCTACTTTATGATAAACATAATATAGTGCAGTACTCTAATTAAACTCAACCAGATTTATATCTGACAGACACCCGGCAGCTGTCCCAAGCTTGAGTCACGTTTAGTACAGATGTTTACACTCTATGCCAATTTCGGACTGAATGGTGTGAGAATGTGTGTTTAATAAAATGTTTATATTGACAGAATATAATCATTTATACATATTTAAATTTGTGGAATTCTTGGCGCCGCAGTTCGAAATTTAAATCTTATATATAAACGGTGGTGAAACGGAAACTTTTAAGACTAACTAATATTTTTTAGAAATATATTGATTTATTTTGAATATAATTTTTCTTGTCAGTTTCTAAAAGTAGAAGGTCCTAGGTCTTTTGCATCGACAATTGTATTCAAATACGAGCGCACTTAAAAATTTATGGCATCCCATGATTTATGAAACAGTTTTTACTTATTATCTTTACTTACATTTTAGCTTGATCTTATAGTTCGACACGATACGCAGCGAAGAGCGATATCCATTTCTTACATTGACACGGATAATAGTAAAAGATTTATAGGATAAAAGAAATAAGCAAGTATGTACGTATATATAAGGGCCAATAATCAATGACAGTGAATCATATTTGATTCATGAGTCTGGAAACTTTTAGAAACTCTCAAAATGTATATAGACATTAGAATACTCTGAAAAATAAAATATACCTGACAGTTCTTTTTATTGAGAATTCGAATTGGCAATATGATAGAGAAAACTATGAATGCTCTCTTTTACCACAGAACATCAAAAAGGATTTGCGTATCACATCACCCATCTTTTGAATGAAGTTAGAGCTCCCAAAACTAAGTTTATGCGCAGACATGAGATATGACTGACTTTAGACTTTAACCCAATGATAACAGACATTTAGAGAGTTCTGTAAAATCAACTGAAAAATATTGTTTTTACTCTGGTTTGCGTATTTTCCTTCAGTCCTTAACATGAAAATTTTTAGAAAATCTTCATTTTCATCATTTTTTTTTTAATAATGAATATAGACAGAAGCTCGTGGCTAAGTAATAACAGCCGCACGGGTCGATCCATCAGGTTAAGCTACGCTTGCCGGGGTTGGTCTGTGGATGGGTGACCATCTTTACATACCGAGACTCCTCCGTGCCTCGGAAAGCACGTTAAGCCGTTGGTCCCGGCTATCATTCGAGGATCTTTGACAGTCGTTACGGGTCGTCAGAAGCCCGAAAGTCTGACAACCAGTCTTACCAAGGGGTATCGTATTACCCAGTAACTGGGTTGTGGAGGTCAGATAGGCAGTCGCTCCATGTAAAATACTGGTATTCAGCTGCATCCGGTTAGACTTGAAGCCGACCCCAACATAGTTGGGAAAAGGCTAGGCAGAATGATAGACCAATGTTTTCCGTTTTTTCGTTCTACCAAGGAAACGATAGATGGATTGTAGTGTCGTGTGGTTAGTAACTAACCTGGTGTCAGAGCTTTTATGCCCGCCATGGGCCTCTGTCTTAGCTTCACATGCCGTCGAGAAATATGTCTCAAGCATGCCGGTTTCCTCACGATGTTATCCTTCAACATTTTTTAAGCAAGTGATAATTATACAATACGCACATGATTCCGAAAAGTCAGAGGCGCGTGCCTTGGGTTCGAACTCGAGACCTATGATTTGACTGCTGTAAGGCTAATAGTACGGAAGAAGGAGGCTAAAACCCAGAAAGAATAGTCTAGAACTCTCTAATACCTAACACAAATCTAGACGAATAGAATGAATACAGAAATACCAGAATTTGTCATTGTTCGGGTGAATGACAGAGTGAAAAGTTGGTTGGCGTTGCGCCTGCGACCTCCGTAATTTAACACTCATTACGTTTGAATGATTGCTGTTTTGACGTACTTATGAGCTGTGATTCATGCTTCCGTCTACGTACTTGGAGTATTCACAGGAATTTTACAGGATTAAATTAAGCAGTATTTCATAAACAATTCTGAATATTCCGAAATTTGTTTTAATCTAAAAATAAATTTTCAGGCATTTTGAAGCAATGCACGTTATTATTTGTTTTATTTAAAGATGGCAGGCCAGCTGGCGTGGTTGGTTAAGATACCACCTATCATGTCACTGGTCGTGGGTTCGATTCCCACCCAGGACAAACATTTGTGTGCATGAACATGTCTGTTTGTCCTGAGTCTGGGTGTAATTATCTATATAAATATGTATTTACAAAAAAAAAGTAGTGTATGTAGTATATCAGTTATCTGGTTTCCATAGTACAAGCTCTGCTTAGTTTGGGATCAGATGACCTTGTGGAAATGCCCCGGGTTATTATTATTTATTTTATTTATTTATTTATTTATACCTAATCAAATAATGCTTCCAAATGCTCAGTGACACAGGCCTCTTGGCTGTAAATCCACTACGCGTCAACGTAGGTTGGTGGATATCACAGGTCATCGAATGCTTGGTTCTTGGCTTGGTTTCCTATGTTTGTGTTTGTTTATTCTTTCGCTGTTTTAAGAGCATTTGTTATGAAATTAACTGCACAAAATTAATATACCTGCCTAGGTTCGAATACGCGACCTCTTCTAAGTTGTTGTAAGTCGGGGCCGCTACTACTGGACCACCATTCTCACTAAGGGCCTTAGCACATCTCCGCCGCGAAACCATGAAACACATGCAAGTCAGTTGAATTGAGCTACTGCGGTTTCGCTGCTATGGTTTCGCAACGGAGGTGTGCTAATGACGTAAGAGTATTATGCATCCTTATAAATGCACGACAACTAAAATGTGCATCGCGGCAATCATAAACGCGGAACAAACATAACTATGTAAACAAATAATATTATGCACGAATCTAAACCGTATGTGAGTTTACAGTAATTATTTATAATATTGTACCACTGCTGGGCTATGGCCTCTTCTCATAAAGAGAAGGCACGTGCATTGACCACCACGCTTGCTCTAGACAGGTTGGCGATTTTAGACTTATATTAACTACTAGCTTTTGCCAGCGGCTTCGCCCGCGTTTATGTCGGAAATTATCCTACGGGAACCTTCTACCGGGAAGAAAAGTATCCTATGTCTTAATCCAGGTTATAAACTATCTGTATACCAAATTTCATCCAAATCCGTTTAGCCGTTTTTGCGTGATTGAGTAACAAATATCCAAACGTCCAAACATACAAACTTTCACATTTATAATATTAGTAGGATAAGTCCAGGTTTCCTCACGATGTTTTCCTTCATCGATGTCAGAAATGTTCAAGATAAACTCAGAAAGTACATCGGAATTGAAATTCACACTGGCACTTGCCTGGAATTGAACCCACAACCTCGTGCATGAGAAGCCACTATGCCATCACGACATTAACGATTTTATAATGATGATGCAAAAACAATTCAGTTCTGATTTATGTCTCATTTAATAACTGCTCTTAGATATATTTCTAGTGAAGATTTTATAGTGCCTTCGTTTGTTCAATTTATGAATGTTTAGAGACTTCTAGAAGCACGTGTATGTCGGACAAATTTATTTATGAGTTCTATTTACATAACATCAAAATAATGATAAACTAGTCGGGAACCATTATCGAGAATAGTATTTTCAAGGCCCGTGACAACAGATCAAGGACATCTAGTGATAAAAAAGCGGTCATAGGGTTCCGTACTACGATACAATATTTTTACATATTTTTTGAATACAGTAAAAAACACCGATAAAAGCAGGTTTCTTGCATGGTGACCGCCCTTTAATTTTTATTTTATTCTATTATTTGTTGTTAGAGCTGCCATAGTGGAAATTACTCTATGAAAATGTCATGAGTCTACCTATTACGGTTCAAAAGATGTGTGGTGACAGATGGACGGACGGATGGACAGTGGAGCCTTAGTAATAGGATCCTTTTAACACCCTTTAGGTAGGGAGCCCTAAAAAAGGTAAACACGTCTTTGTTCATATGTTACCTACATATTTATGTAATATTTACATAAAGCAATTTAGTTTTCCCTTGTTCCAAAATTACAATACAGTTTCAAAATAAACCGAAAACGGGTAGGTACAGCCAGGCAAATAAATAGTTTATCAAATTGACACAACTACATCAATTTACTTTGTTACTTCGTGCAACTGTCAAAGAATAACAGTTGTGATTTTAATTTGCGGGCAATTTACGTTGGTAGTCAAAGAATCAGCATTGCCATGCAACGCGCTGCCAGTCTTTTGACCACTTTTCCTATTGACAGTGATGCTGACGAATTTTTGGACGCCCAGTGAGCTCTTTCCTACGAGTATTACGCTTGTACATAATACATGATAACAAACAACTTTTACTATGTTACCAAATCCTATATATATTGTAGTGTTAGATTGTACTCATATCAAAAAAGTCTAAGCAACACGCATCATTTACAGAAACTGCATGTTTTATTAATTGATACTTTTTTTATTAACAAAGTAGATTGCTATACAATCTTTTTGTTCTCGGAAACACATACTGGCCGATTTAAAAATAGAAACTTTTCGATTGTGTTTTGTTTTCATTATTAAAATAAAAGCTAATTATTTTTTCCTGATTTCATGTGTTTTCGTTGCTTGGGTATTTATCTCACTTTTATCATTTTGAAATATACAGTTTTTGAAAAAAAAAAATGAGTGGTGAGTCATTTTTTATGTCATGGGGCGACGCCATTTGACTGATGATGAAATGCAGAGAGCTGTAGGAATGGTATAAGCGGGAAGAAATCAGTCCCAGGTATCTCAGCACTTTGGTGTCAATAGGAGCGTGATTTGTCGTCTTTGGCAGCGTTACGATAATACAGGGTATCCTGCTGAGCAGCATCCAGGACGTGGAAGGAGTACAACTGCTCGACAGGACCGATACAAACAACTAACTGCAAGACGTCAGCCAATGTTAACCGCCTGGGAGATGGGTTTAAAGCTATAATTCTCAAGCGGTGTTGTTGTTAGCCACCAAACCGTGAGAAAAAGGCTGGATGAATACGGCCTACGAGCACGACGCCCAATTAGGTGCCCACCTATACGCCATGGGAATCGCACCCGTCGAAACGAATAGTGTAGGGAACACATGACATGGACCGAGGAGTAATGGTATAAAATTTTATTTTGTGATGAGTCCCGGTTGTAATTAGGCCTGATACGACAAGTATAAGAGTGTATCGTCATCCCGGAAATACTGAACGGCTGAGATGCGTTTAAGAAGTGCACCCTTACAGTGGGTCAACAGTGATGGTGTGGGCGGGTATTATGAAGAACAGATGAACTGAGCTCGTTTTTGTAGGTGACAATATGAACGCTGAAAGTTGCGTTGAAGATGTCCTCGGGCCTTAAGTTCACTTATTTGCACAAAGTTTTGGCTCAGATTCACGCTGATGCATGAGAATGCATGTTCGCACACAGCGTGGAGGACAAGAGAATGGAAAACATCCGGGTATTGCCGTGGCCTGCACAATCGCACGACCTCAATCCGATCGAGCATGCACATGCTCATCACGCATGGGACATGATCTAGAGACGTGTTCTAGAAAACCTGGACGGAGTGTCGACAACCCAACCACTGAAAGCCTTGTTAAAATTCCATTGGGAGCGATTGCCGCAGGATCAGATAAACAATCTTATAAATTCAAGGAAAAGTCGTTGCCGACAAGTCGTAACAACAGAGGCGGTCACACTCTGTGTTGAATTACCAAATAATTAAAAAAATATATATATTTAATTTTGTAAAACATGAAAAGTTTAATTTCTTTTTAACTTTATTTTATACTACGTATGTTACGGTACACAAATTGTTAATTATTGTGATTAAATGAACAATTTTTGTTGCTTTAGTCACTAATGCATCAAAAAAATGCTTAGTTACTATTTATAAAAGAAATTTAAATATATTCCAATAGTAAAAATCGATCAAAACTTGAAAACCGTACATGTTGCTAAAACTTTTTTGATGTGTGTATATTTTTGAAGTTGGTCCCATGTACAATATGCTTGGGTAGTTTTTGAGTTAGCTTCAATAATACGTATTTTTTCACTTAGTCTATGTAGATGATGTTCTAATATATTTTGCAGGTAGTGGTTTTTGAATTTGTGTGGGGTTGATACCATAACTAAAACATAAAAATTAAAACTATAATACAAAAAAAAAGAACGGACATCCAAAAAAAAAAACACTATAAAGTGAAAAATAACTTTAATTTAGGGATTCGGTGGCACTGTTTTTCGGTTTTGTTTATGCCTTACATTTAAGTGTAGTGCAAACGGGCATGAGTGTTCCTACCGCGTGCGCCAGAGACAACACCTGTCTCGTCGGAGGATCCTCCCTTTTCAGTGGAGGTTGAGTGAACTTGATACCCTGTTCCTCATATCTCTACTACAGGGTCAAATTAAAAAAAAAAAAAGCTAGCAAAACTCCGCAGTACATGATGGGTATATTTAAACATGATAAAGCAAAAAAAAAATTGATGATGTTTTTTTTTGGGTCATAAGACCGTAGTGTAGTCACCTAAAAATCAGTATTTTTGTTGTATAAACTTCACAGAGGCGGTGGGCATCGATATTTCAACACGATAAAACAGATTTTATCAACTCACACTTCAAGTTTAGTAACAACAATACCAGCGGTCATTGAAAAAAAAAAACGA
This sequence comes from Dicycla oo, assembly GCA_948252095.1. Classification (NCBI taxonomy): domain Eukaryota; kingdom Metazoa; phylum Arthropoda; class Insecta; order Lepidoptera; family Noctuidae; genus Dicycla; species Dicycla oo. The sequence goes on along the minus strand of OX411726.1, from coordinate 19,643,336 downwards.
TTCTTTTTTTATTTTTTATTTCGTGTTTAGATGTCCATACCCAACGTGTCTGCGGAAGTTTCGCTAGTGCGGGGTATCGGGAGTGTACTCGTATACATATTGTTTATTAGAGCTACAGTTAATGTTCTGGTCATCCTGATGGAAGAAAAAATCGAAATTTAGTAAAATTCCTTCCAAAAATACGTCGCGTTACTATCCCCACTTCATAAACGTTATTGCTATGTATCTATCTTGTCCCACTTTGTGACAATTACAAAGATATCAGCTGAAACTTTGAAAGTATTCAAGAAATTCTTGGCAACTATCCCGAAGAGAACGAAAAGTTTTTATTATTACGTGTTACATACCTACTATTATTGTTTCACGAAGTGCTAATGGAATATTTTAATTAATTGGCCATCTTTAATTTTCTGAATTTTTTGTTTTATTTTTTGAATTTGGAAGCTTCGCGATTGTTGTGACGTAGTACTTAAGGTGTATTAAGCCTACACATTCCACTTGCAAAAATTTATGCTGGTAGCTTGTCATGTCAAAAAACCTAATAATACTAATCTACATGGTAGTCGTATGATCTGATCAAGATTATGTCCGGACTTAGAGACTTTGACTGCTGAGTTTGTTTTGGCATTTCTTCTCAGGGATATACAGATAGGAAATGTCGCCTCCATTTAGAAATTTTATTTAATATGACGTGTAGAAGTGATTACCATACCCCATTTATGGAATAAACAATTTAATTTAATTTAGTTTTATTTATTTAATACTTTAAGCACACAAAATGTACAGAGGCCGACTTAATGCCATAGGCATTTTCTACCAGTCGATCTTTGGGTGATGCAGAGACAAACAGTGGTAGGTGCAACAGCGAGAGATGAGGAATAGATATATATTTAAATATAAAGATATAGATACATATAAATATAATATATACACCTAACTATATATAAATATAAACACAATAAATAGACATAAATATACTAAACCAAATAAGACAAACCATTGGGAAATATTACCGTTGTGATGATACTACCAGCTTCTTGCGAATGTGGTCGCGAACTTTAACTTTAAAGGATAATCAGTCGGTTGCCATCCTGATTTCCTGGGGGAGTGCATTCCACAGAGAGTTAGACTGAACGAAGAAGGAAGAGTGAATGAAGTCTGTGCGGTGGGTGGGACATTGAAGAATACGATTGTGAGATGAACGTAAATTTCTATTGTGGTTGGCTAGGTAACTAGGGGAAGAGGGAGAGTCAAGAAATGAAAACAAGGTGGTCAGCGCCCTTTGCTGTCGGCGCTGGCGTATGGGCAACCACTGTAGAAGCGACCGATGCGCGGAGACATGATCGTATTTACGCAGATTGAAAGTTATTGAGAAGACGGTCAAGTTTGTCGAGGAGATCTGCATTCAGGTCATAATAGCACACATCACAATAATCGATGATAGGAAAAATTAAGGACTGTACAAGCATTGTCTTCGTACTCGATGGTAATAAATTTTTCAGCCGGTACAGAGCCCGCAGCGTTCCAGTAACCTTCTGGCTTACCCTTAGTTTTGTCATTGTGTAATACAATCACAAAGAGCAATGATATGCAAGCTATTTGAAAACTTTTATGTAATTTACTGACATAATGTAATTGTGTATTCCTGGCTTTATTTCGGTTTCAATGACACTTCAATTTCGGAGAACAAAGAATAGATGATGTGAAAAAATGCTCTGTGGCGTCACATAAATTCCTTAGAAGAAATGTTGGATGGAGTTGTTTCCACAGAAGGAATGTTGACTTGAGTTTAACCTTTGGATGCATCATGCATTAAAGGGCGAGAATACACATGCCTGTAGCTTATGCAATACTATGCAAGTAGCTTGCATGCTTACTTGCAAATTGCAAAAAAACGTAACACTGACTTGCAAATTGCAAAAAACGTAAGAAAATTTGAATTTCGCGGACTACCCTGGCGCTTCCGCCTTAATATGATGATGATGAAAATTAACCTTTTCCTAAGGTCAAAACTTTCTTAGAAAGATTATTCTAATAAAAGGCTATAGACGTAGAGATTAGCTAATTACGTTGCACTTTTAGTTAATAGAAGAAAAGAGATAAGGTATTTAATGAGATCCCTAGACGAAGTTTAATGTAAACAAGATTAAAGTTTATTCTAAGCTTACAGTTTTCTTGGTAGTCCATTTACGGTTTGTGTTTATTTATGCAACATTGCAGTAATAAAGATAGGTAATGCTTTTGTTGGGTTTTAGTAGTCTTTGTTGTTTATTATTTTTAGTCCCGTTACCTAGGGATTTTCTTTTGAACATTGATCTTGTAATATGAATTATAATCGTAGTAGCTAAAGTCTCAGCTTAGATTTTCTTGAAGACGTTAACAGTTTTTTTGGGAAACAATGCTACTGACGCCGCCCAGTAATTCACATTGGTAACTAAACCGTACAGATCTGCTTTTACGAAAAATCAAAACCGGAAATACCATCTACCAATGCATATAGGTATTCCAAGACTATATTAATGGTAATTTTCATCAGAAAGGTCAGTCGCGTAGTAATCGCAATCGGCGCGTTTGTGTGACCAGGTGTATATATGAACGGAAACGAAGCAAAAAGAGGATTTATTCCGGTTTAATAGCAACAAACTAATACCACTGGTATTTGTTTGAACTCATATTTATTTTCTATTCCGAACGGATACTATTGTATAAACTAATACCAAAACTAGAGCAAAAAGTTTATTTATTTATTTATTTAATACTTTAAGCACACAAAAATGTACAGAGGCGGACTTAATGCCATAGGCATTTTCTACCAGTCGACCTTTGGGTGATGCAGAGACAAACAGTGGTAGGTGCAACAGCGAGAGATGAGGAATAGATATATATTTAAATATAAATATAAAGATATAGATACATATAAATATAATATATACACCTAACTATATATAAATATAAACACAATAAATATACATAAATATACTAAAACAAATAAGACAAACCATTGGGAAACATTACCGTTGTGATGATACTGCCAGCTTCTTGCGAATGTGGTCGCGAACTTTAACTTTAAAGGATAATCGGTCGGTTGCCATCCTGATTTCCTGGGGGAGTGCATTCCACAGAGAGATAGACTGAACGAAGAAGGAAGAGTGAATGAAGTCTGTGCGGTGCGTGGGACATTGAAGAATACGATTGTGAGATGAACGTAAATTTCTATTGTGGTTGGCGCAAATGTATTGAAAATGGGAAGCTAGGTAACTAGGGGAAGAGGGAGAGTCAAGAAATGAAAACAAGGTGGTCAGCGCCCTTTGCTGTCGGCGCTGGCGTATGGGCAACCACTGTAGAAGCGACCGATGCGCGCGAAAAGTTCATATTCGTTTGCACATTAAATATAATTATTTAATGAGTGGTATCCGTTCGGAATAGAAAATAAATACGAGTTCAAACAAATACCAGTGGTATTAGTTTGTTGGTATTAGAACGGAATAAATAAAAAGGAGTATGTAAGGATCGTAGCAGGTGGCGTTCTGTAGTTTCTGCCTACCCCATGGGAAGAAGGCGTGAGTTTGTATGTTTATGTAAGACAATATTATGATGTGCTAATAAAACTTTTTCTTACTTTAATACCTATATTGATGTGCTAATAAAATATGCCACAAACAGTTATTCACCTTGAGTTAGTCTTAAACTTTTGTTTTAAGTTGGAAACTTAGTTTTATTTTCATTGTATAACACAAAAGCTTCAAGTCAAGTTCCTACGTTTATAAAAGTTTTGTATTAACGAGAGTGTAATTGTTATCATCAAATTTTCCTCTTGTAAGTATTAAACTCCGAACAATTTTCAACATCTCGAATCTATGTAGAGCTTATCCACTACTATGAGGCTGGGGGCTTGTGACTTAGGCCTAGATCGATAAACATCACTAATGTTCACGTACATACTTTGACTATACAGTCCATTCACATCACTGTCAAAACCACAGTGATCTTTATTTTTGTTTTAATATGGTTGTTTTTGGGTTGCGATCAGAGGCACTGTGAAAGGACTGTAAGCCTTATTCCTGCCGCACAGCTGTCAAACTACAACAAGATAAACACGTGAACATGATTAAGTTAAAACACATGCTAAGTAACGTTTATAGATCTCGACCTAAATGTTAACACAGCTTGAGCTGCACGATTACCTACTGACAAATGCGTGCTCTGATTGGACAGGTCCACTCAATCTGTGTGGTTCTTTTCTCGAAAGACATGTCTTCACATGATCTAACCAAGATATGGACTTTGAAAGAGACTATCACTTCTGAGTTTATTTCGGCCTTTCTTTTCAGAGTAATCAGCTAGGAAACGCCGACCTCATCTAGTTTTTTCAAATATGATTGAGGTGTAAAAGTGTATGTACAAACCTACTTACAGAAATAAAATCATTTATCAATCAATCTGTGGGTGATAATTCTTAACATACCAATTTGTAAACTACCGGTTCAGCTTGTCCTTCCATCAATCAATCTGCCTAGCCTTTTCCCAATTATGTTGGGGTCGGCTTCCAGTCTAACCGGGTGCAGCTGAATACCAGTATTTTACATGGAGCGACTGCCTATCTGACCTCCACAACCCAGTTACTGGGTAATAAGATACCCCTTGGTAAGACTGGTTGTCAGACCGTAACGACTGTCAAAGATCCACAAATATCAGCCGGGACCAACAGCTTAACGTGCTTTCCGACGCATGGAGGAGTTTCGGTATGTAAAGATCGTCACCCATCCACGGACCAACCCCAGCAAGCGTAGCTTAACCTGATGGATCGACCCGTGCGGCTTTTATTACTTAGCCACCTTCCATCATAGTCCTTTTATATACAGGGTGGAAAAATTCAATGGGCCCTGAACGGAAACCACTTTAAATCCTTAAGATATATTATTTTACTTAAAGGAAACATTCCTTTATTTTTAAAAAGAAACAAAAATGTATTCATAGATTTCTCGACAAGCTTACCTAAACAGGGAATCGAACCAGATAAAAAAAACTCGCTATTTTATTTCACTCGTCGATACAATCAATGTTAAATATAAAATGTCTCCAAGAATCATTATGTCTTACACTCGTCTGTCGTACAAGATATCAATGAAATCTATTATTTAGTACACAAGGGCTTTAATCAACATTATTTAAACTCGAACTGTTCACTTTCAACAAGTACTCACTACCTGCTGCGTCTGTGTTTCCGAGCGCATACAACCCTAATCTCTGCAAAGTAAGAGTGAACAGGCTTCTTCTGGGTAAGCCCACTCCATCGTCGACTCTGTCTCTGTCGCCTCTGACCTAGACTAGAATCAAGAGCAAACCCACCTTAAATTAAAAAAGAGAAAGTAAAAGACACGTTATAATTTTCTCTCTATCGAATTCCCAATACTTAAACTGAATTAAATAAACATTTTCACAGATAAACATTAAAATGTAAATTGAACATTGTCATGAATGAAGACATTCCTATTATTTTTGGCTCGAGTTGGAAAGAATGTGAAACGTCATTGTTGATGTCTAGACTAAGTACTTTAAATACACATTTAACTATACCACTAGGAAAACATTACTGACGTAGATACGACAGCTGAAAAAACCAATCAATGGTTGTAAGTATGATTCAGAAAAGAGTATCTCGTAGGTACGGTCGTAGGTCGGTCGGTTGTAGGTCTCGTATCAAACTGAAGTTCATATCAAACGTAGACGGTTGAATTTGTTTAATTCCACGTTCACAAGGCACCGGCAAAATTATACTATGTCATCATCATAAGCATACCTTTTCCCAACCATGTTGGTGTCAGCTTCCAGTCTAACCGGATGCAGCTGAATACGAGTATTTTACATGGGAGCGACTGCCTATCTGACCTCAATAACTCAGTTACTGGGTAATATGATTCTTCATAAGACTGGTTGTCAGACTTTCGGGCTTCAGACAACCCGTAACGACTGAAAAAGATCCACGAATGCCAGCCGGGACCAATGGCTTTACGTGCTTTCTGAGGCACGGAGGGGTCTTGGTATTTAAAGCTGGTCACCCATCCACGGACTAACCGCGCAAAGCGTAACTGGCTAAGTAATAACCTAAAAATTATACAATGTATAACTGAATTAACCCCTCAAACGTCTCGCGCACACCATGTTTGCGTAAGAAAATATCTTTATATAATATGTATATAGACGTATATATATATATATATATATATATATATATATATATATATATATATATAAACGTAAAAATTACCTACTACCTTAGACGCTTATATACATGTGCGAGTGTGATTGTGTGTATTTGTGTATATATTTGTAATGTGACCACAATTTTATTCCATATTAAGTATAACTAATTGAATAAAATAATTTACGTAAATAACTAATTTAATTTAATAAACAATGTTTTATATATATACAGGGTGTCCCGAAACTCAACGATAACCTGGTACCGGGCGAGAGGCCAAGGTATACCAGTTATGAAAAAATTAAGAAAAAAAATCCATGTCACTTAGTCAAGCGATAATAGACACTTTTCGAAAAAGTTTAAAATTTGACACCCTTTGTCGCATTTTTAAGTACTGTGATCACAATTTTCAAAATTTTACAGTGATTTTTTTAATAATGTAATCTCAAATAACAGTGCTATTAATTGCAACCACATATCAAAGTAATAAACATTGTTAACTAAGTAAAATAAATTAAGTTTTGACGAATTATGGTTTACAAAATTATTGTTAGCTAACTTTGACACTCCATGTTGAAAAAAAATTGTACCACAATACCCTTGGCAAGTTATTTCAAAAGATGGCCCACTTAGTCTAGATTTTAAAATGGTACAACACTTGCTACATTTCTTGCCAATAAAAGTGCTATTTTGTATTTTTTGCGAAGGGGCCTCGTGGAAATCTTAATCAAAATAAAACAATAAATTTTCGTAACACATTAATATCCTTTTAAAACTAAAGTAGATGCTCAAATTGTTTCCCTCCTGCACGAATACAAGCTCTGCATCGCCTCAGAAATGACCTCTTCACCAGTCGTGCAAATCTACTCACATTTATTTCTTCTGATGCTGCATCAATTTTTTGGCGCAATTCTAATAGATTTTGTACTGGTTTTGAGTAGACTTTTTCTTTTATGCATCCCCAGTAAAAAAAATCTACTGGATTCAGGTCTGGGGAACGAGGGTGCCGTAAAATTGATCCATGGCGTCCGATCCACCTGTCGGGATATTCTTCGTTTAAATATTCTCGTACAGGCCGGGCATAATGAGCGGGGCAGCCATCTTGTTGATACCACATTTCTCTGTAGATGTTGAGTGGTACATCTTCTAACAATGTCGGCAAATCATTTTGGAGAAAATGCAAGTAGGCGACGCCATTTAAATTTTCAGTCAGCTCAAATGGTCCAATTATTTGACCTTTTAAAATTCCTGTCCACATGTTGACTTTAAATTGGTACTGGGATCGGTCCTCACGCATCAAATGCGGGTTTTCCATGTGCCAACCATGTAGGTTGTGTAAGTTTAAATAACCATCTCTTTTGAACGTCGATTCGCCAGTCCATAAAATTTTATTTAGAAAATCCGGATCTTCACGAATTTTTGCCAACATGGTTCTGCAGAAAGCAATTCTGGGGGCGTGATCTCGTGGTAACAATTTCTGCACACGTTGCACATTATACGGATGTAATTCGTATCGTATTAAAATTCGATGAGCGATACTCTTAGGTACTTCCGTTGCAATCTCAATGGCACGTACTGAAGTGTTGGGGTCATTTTGAACTTCATTTAAACCTACGTCGTCGTAGTCTCCTTGAGGTCTCCCACCAGACGTACGAGCACTGGGCAATCGTCCTTCCGAGCATGATGCATGCACATTTTGGAAGACACGATAATCTGGGTACCGCTCCACATTCGGGTACCTCTCACAGTACAATCTAGCTGCGGCAGAGGCATTACAACGGCACACACCATAAATAAGATGCATTCTTGCGGTGTGTACAAATACGGCATGTTTTTCACACACAGTTTGCACAGCACAAAGTCCAGAAAACAAAGCCAGAGTCGTCAAGTACGGATGGAGTATCAAGTCCTGGGTAACACAAGCCAAAGTCGTCTCACTCATCCTAAAAGTCGAATGACAATCTGTCTCACTCTGACAGACAGTACAACTATTATCTATCTCATTTTCTCACTTTTGTTGATTACAAACAATGGAGACGCCGACCTTTTTAAACAAAAGAGTACCAGGTAACTTTTTTAAATGAGGGATCTCTTCGCAAAAAATACGAAGTAGTACTTTCATTGGCAAGAAAAGTGGCAAGTGTTGTACCATTTTGAAATCTAGACTAAGTGAGCCATCTTTTCAAATAACTTGCCAAGGGTAGTGTGGTACATTTTTTTCGAACATGGAGTGTCAAAGTTAACTGACAATAATTTTGTAAACCATAACTCGTCAAAACTTAATTTATTTTACTTAGTTAACAATGTTTATTACTTTGATTTGTGGTTGCGATTAATAGCACTGTTATTTGAGATTACATTATTAAAAAAAATCACTGTAAAATTGTGAAAATTGTGATCACTGTACTTAAAAATGCGACCAAGAGTGTCACATTTTCAACTTTTTCGAAAAATGTCCATTATCGCTTGACTAAGTGAGATGGATTTTTTTTCTTATTTTTTTCATAACTAGTATACCTTGGCCTCTTGCCCGGTACCAGGTTATCGTTGAGTTTCGGGACACCCTGTATAATAGGAAAAATTCAGTGTATCTAGGTATTACCTATGACCAAAACATAATATTCTATTCATAGAGAAGTATCGAAAAAAGGGACATGTTGCGTCGATCCCAAATATCATAGATTGGGATAAGGGTAGAAGAATGACGATGAACATAATGTAATATTCTAATTGGGCTGTTTCGTCATGTAAGTTTGCCGCTCTGAAGTAGGCTACAAATGATTGCGCAGTAGTCAATATCTATACTAAAATAGCAGCGCGCCATGCCATGCGCATCCGAAAGTCTAGTTTCATTGTCAGTGACTCAAAATGTAGTGTGGAGGAATGAAAGTTCATGCGCTCCTCTCATAACATTTTTCGATCATTTGGAAGCGAGTGAAAGATGCTGTGCCAAATTCCAACACTGTTGCCTCGGTTCAATGATGAATTAATTTTACACTTTTGATTCATTTTGAGTTCAGACGTTTGACTTAAAGTGAAAGATGCCGAATGAAAGGAAAATTTAAGCATCCGATATCGGCAAACGAATATTTATATTAAAAAAAAAAATACTGATGGAAATCGCGTGAACATAATCAGCTTATTTATCTTTTAGTTTTATTTTTGTATTGGCGTAAACTATCGTATTTCTGTATGTACGTCATGGAAGCGGATATTGCTGTAGTAAAAGTTGTGGATTGAAACTAAAAATGTCGGATTTAAAAAGGTATGCTTGAATTTACATAGCCAACAAAATTCTTATTTTATAACAAGGATACCGTTATTGGTAAATGAAAACTACATTCAATCTGACACTATACAGTTTCTGAATCAATAATATGTCAGTATTGTCTATCAAGTTATCTTGACAAGGTGTACTCATCATTATGCACAATTTTTACTACGGGACCAAACCTGAAATCGCGAAAAAAAAATTCTGCTGCAAATGTAGGGCATTTGGACGAGATACGAGTAAGTGAAGATAAATGTAGGGAACCACAGATATTTTTCGCAATTTCAGGTTTGGTCCCATAATAAAAGTTGTTCATAATGATGAGTACAATGACCCCTTAAGAGGTTGTGCGTTATTTAAGTTACCACAGTGAGAAGCGCATGGGGAAGGTGATACCTACATGGAATTACAAATTGTAATAATAATTCTAACTAGTATTTTGTATTGCTTGCAGAACAGATGACCGATGGAGCCGAAAGGTATTGGAGTGGCGAGCGCGCACAAGATGGACCGATGACCTTGTGAAGCCCGCAGGAATCCGCTGGATGCGGGAAGCACAGAACCGGTCGAAGTGGCGGTGCTTGGAGGAAGCCTTTGTCCAGCAGTGAACGTCTTTCGGCTTAAATGATGATGATGATGTTTTTGTAGTATGTACAGACGCTAGCAGGTCAAGCTACCTGAAACTGTTAAATTTTCCCAATCAACCTTGAACCTAACGCTTTAGCGAAAAAGATGAAAATATAGTATAATATAATAGGCTAGGAAAATCAAGTAAAAGAATAGATTATAAGACTCTTTATAATGTACACCATACGAGTTCCAGTTAAAAATGTAGAAATTTTACATTGAGTGATATAATGTGCAGTCTTATCACTAAAAGCGATCTTTTAAAGACAACCTTTGGATGGATTAAAAGAGAGAAGGACAACCAAAGAAGGTGGCTGGGACAGACTGGATGCGGGAGGCTGAGGACAGGGTGTTGTGGCGCAGCCTGCTGGAGGCCTATGGCCAGCAGTAACTGCGATAGGCTGAGTTGATTGGATTTCGCACCCATCCCTGGCTATGCATCCTCCCACATTCGTGGTGGAAGTGCATCATTATTATGCAAACAGTCTACAGTGGTTATTTTTATGTGCGGGATTTTCATTTGTTTTATGTTTTGAAGAATGTTAATAAAGCAGCAGTTTAATTTGGCTAAACAGATTTTCACAGTGCTTTTGTAAATGTTGTTTTTGCCAACCTTAACCGAGCGTAAAAATCAATGAAACGAAATTAAACTGAGAGGCGTAGCTGCAATATTATTTTTTAATAAACAAGTTTAGCATTAATCTGTTTAAAATATTACATAACAAAGACCCTGTATTCCTAGAAGGGTTTAGCAGTGGCGTTATTAGGGCGAAACTCAATTTAAGTACCTATTTCGTCTGAGAAATTCTTCATAAAAACACTCAATTACCTACTTTTTGCGCGACCCGAGAGTGGAGTCCAGAACCTAGGTATTTTAATTTTCAAATTCTCCGCGTAGGGTCTAATTGGATGTTTGGTGGTATTGTCAATAGACTCATTAATTTTCTATTACAATATGACTTAAGGGGGAAGCGCTAAGGTAACCCGCGATTTTTTTATTTTTTTATTACGATTTTTGCAATTTGCAGCTCAGTGTCTGTGTGTATGTTGATCAAAGTATGATTTGCGGTCAAACAAATATGTATTTACAGAATTATAATCATTAGAATCAGTAACCACAACTTCTTAAGTTAGTATCATATAATCCTCAAATGTCAAGATTTCATGAAATAGTTATTCAATAGGGTAATATGAAATTAGAGAATTGTATTGATGATTCTTATGGTTATAATTATGTAAATACAAATTTGTTATTGTCGCGAATCATATTCAGATCAACGTACATACCTTGGCTTGAAAATTGCAAAAACGTAAGAAAATTTTAATTTCGCGGGCTACCATAGCGCTTTCGCCTTAACACAATAGCGAGGTAATTGCGTATCATATATAAAATGGCAATCGATCGCAATTCCTTCCATTTTGACTGCCATTGCTTCATAGGTTTGAAAAATTCGTCTGCTCAACAATGTAAACGCTATGACAGTGAACGCAAATTTTCTTTCACTACGCTATGAACGTGACTGAACTGTCAAAATGAAAGTCATTCCGATCGATTGCCATTCACATGTGTGTTACTAAATTACTCCAGTTGGTGACTACCTCGTTGGCCTAGTGGCCGCAGGCGCATCTGAGTTCGATCCTAAATGATTCAGTTGTCATGCTACGACACAGTTGTACTCTTCAATTTAGCAACGATATAAATGTAATATATTATAACGTTGCTAAATTGAGAGTACAACTGTCACGTGTTTTTCTTGTTTAGTTAACTACCTAACCGATAGTCTATAGGGAAGGACATGGGTTACTTTTCATCTTCGATATTTATGTTAAAAAGTGAAATACAAAATACCTACACGCGGGCAACAGTTTTAATGTCTTAAATATACAGTATGTAATTATCTCCTAATAATATTATAAAGACATAAAATTTGTTTGTTTGTAAGTTTGTATGTAGGGGGTAATCTCTGGAACTACCAGTCGGTTTGGAATAAATAAATATTTTTGCATTTGATAGCCCAATTATTTTAACATCACGTTACAACCCTTAAGAGGATTGTGAAGTGCCGATACGCGGCGCGAGTCTTGGAGGCAATTAGCTACATTTCATACAATTATTTACGTATTATATATATTGTTACGGGCGATAACGTTTTCACCCCCCTAAACCTTTACGAAATGAGACAGTTTTGGTCTCATTACATTCAGTACACCTTAATATAGGTCTGTTGTTTTTCTTTTTTAGTAATTTAATCTAATTAAAAATAATAAAAACGCCCGAGGAAGTTTTCATGCCAAAAATATAGATATTTAGGTGCTAATAACTTATACCGTATGCAATATTTCATTGTAATGAAAACGTACGAACATAGTTTTTCATTATACCTAGAACATTTCCAAAAAATACGAAAATTAGACTATGTTTACGAGAAGAAAAACGTTATGGCTTTTTGTATGAAAATTTACAGCTTCACAGTCGTCTTAAGAACCGAGCAAGAAGAATAAAGTCAGAAAGCTTGCTAAGCGAAAACGAAGTAAAAGCGCGGGCGGGCGATGCGATGCGATGCAAAATTTCACGCGGAGGAATTCGCGGGCAGAAGCTAGTTATAAATAAAAACGCTTTTTGTGTATGTCTGTGTGACTGCGTTGTTCTTCGAGACTATGCAACAGGATTTTGGTGCGGTTTGATCATCATTTAGAGCATTTATTCCGGAAATTTAATATTTATAATACATTAATATTGAGATCGTTTACTCAAGCCTTAAAAACAGGACGAAGCAGGGGCGATCACTAGTTTTAACGAAAACAAGAAAGAGTAATGTGAATCACTCGGGAAGTACGACGTATAAGAAACACGGAAGAAACCGAACGTGGACTTGACCGGATTCCGTACAAGTGTCAATGATGCTCTGAGGCGACGAGGCGAGAGTACGGTCGTGAACTTGCTCCGACGGGAAACGTATTGCAGAATTAAACTGGTTGTTAGATAGATATTGGCGCCGATTCTGTTGTGCACAAGCTAAACTTAATTTAGACTATTGCTAATTTCCTATCTAATAAAACAAGAAAGAGACGGACGTAAATTAGAGCTGTCAAATTTAGTTGGCACTAATATTTCTATACACATTCAGACAACACGTAAAAACAAGTCGACTAAAAACACGGTGAAGCGCAAGGCGTAAACTAATTTGACATCTCTAACTTAGTTCATAGCTCTATCCGTCCTTTTCCTCGCGCTGCCTGTTAGTGAAAGAAATTCTCTAATTTTAGATTACTTAATGAACAAGAGAATTGGCACCATTGTGTAGTTAATTTAACTTTACATTTTATGGGTAAAATTGAACGTACTGGAATTAAGAGGATGAACGTTAAAAAGTTTTTGTAAATTTTGATGGTGTGGAAGTATATTTATATTTTCGAATTACAGGTCTGTGTAACGATAAAGATCATAATTTTTACATTTTGATCATTCTGTAATTCACAATTCAATCAATCAATCTGCCTAGCCTTTTCCCAACTATGTTGAAAGGTAGAACTAGGAGATTCTATGAAGTCTGTGAAACGACTCCGGTAAAAACATCTTTTGCCCAGAATTTCTTAAATTTCAGAGCAAGCAGATTGTATAATAAAATTAACAAAATTCTTACAATTGTTCATTTGTCTAGGGTAGAATGTAAAAAGAAGATCTCGGCGAGGGGGGCCAGGAGTCCATAGCACAGGGTATCCTAGTTTGGATTCCTGACTCCCACAAACCTTTGTACCTCAAATAGTTATAAGACCTTTATTTTGTAAGTACTTTGTGGGAGAAAAATAAATATTTATTATTATTATTATTATGTTGGGATCGACTTCCAGTCTACCGGATGCAGCTGAATATCAGTATTTTACATGGAGCGACTGCCTATCTGACCTCCACAACCCAGTAACTGGGTAATACGATACCCCTTGCTAAGGCTGATTGTCAGGCTTTCGGGCTTCTTACGACCCATAACGACTGTAAAAGATCCACGAATGACCATGAGCCGGGACCAACGGCTTAACGTGCTTTCTGAGGCACAGAGAAGTCTCGGTATGTAAAGATCCACGGACCAACCAAGCGTAGCTTAACCTGATGGATCGATCCGTGCTGCTGTTTTTACTTAGCCACGAGTTCCTCTGGTAATTCTTAATTATGGTGTACACAATAAAAAGTATTCTATCATCAGGAAGAAACGCAAATATAGAAATTAATGCTTGAATAAGATTAACAGTCTTTATTTAAGGGGGAAGCGCCTGGGTAGCCCGCGAAATTCGATTTTTCTTACGTTTTTTGCAATTTGCTAGTCAGTATTAGGTTATAAATGTTGATTAAAGTATGATTCGCGACGGTAACATATATGTATTTACAGAATAATTATAATCATTAGAATCAATAATACTACTCCTTAAGTTAGTATCACATAATCCTCAAATGTTAAGATTTCATGAAACAGCATTCAAGGGATTGCCTGCACCCTAATTGCGTAACACACTATCAATCGGAATCCGTTTTTTTTTAACAGTTCAACAACATTCATTGTGTTATTTACGTTGACGAGCAGACAAATTTTCGAACATATGAAGCAATGGATTAGCAATTTGCTTCAAAATGATTCAGATTCCGATTGATAAGTTATAACGCAATTAGGGTGCTGGTCTTATAGAGTTGTATTGATGACTTTAATGATTATAACTCCATAAATACAGAGTTTTACGGTCGCGAATCATATTTTGATCAACATATAAGCTAATACTGACTTGCAAATTAAAAAAAAAACGTAAAAATAATAATAGTAATTTGAATTTCGCGGGCGAAACTGGCGCTTTCGCCTTAATAATTAAGAAGTCTGTGTTCAATAAAAACGATGTCTTTTGTAATCAAGACAGAATTTAAACATAAGAATGAATTAAACTCGTTATGAAATTAATTGAATTGTTTTTTAAATAACCAATTTACTGACTCACTGTTTTACTCATAAAGAATACCTAATATACAATATACTCATAATAAATTTGGAACTCAAATAAACACGAGGTGTTATTTGAGTTCCATCATCGGATATGAAGCCAAGTTTTGATAATAATGGTAGGTATAAATTAGGATTAAGTACTAAAATCTAAATACTGATAAAATTCCTTAGTCAAAACATCTTCTAAATGTAGTGGTTCGTGAAACAGAATACATATGTAGTTATGAGAGACAATGTTTTTTTTTCAAGCTTTGTTTTCAATGACAGTTTTCAAGAATTTACCTAAATGAACAGCTGGTAGATTTCATACTGTCAGAAAACACATAAGTACATACCCACCTACCTAAACTCACTCCTTATTCATATGAGGGTAAGTAGAAGCTACAGAAGCCCTAGCACGATAGCACGACGTTATCGTAATGTAAATTCGAACGATTTTTTAATCTAAAATTCAACACTTGGTTTAAATTTTTGCGACAAGCACAGCTCACTCATAGATATGAATAAAGTCCTCATCATCATCAGTCTACAGCAGACCACTGCTGGAAATGGCGTCTCCAACCGCAAGCCATTCAATACGAACCGCATCCTAATGACACATGTAAACTGTATACAGCCCGGAGGCTAAGTAATTATTATCTAAAGGCGTAAACCCACCGTAGCGCATGCTGTGCACGAGCACGCGGCGCATTTTAGCTGCGTGGATTCATTTGTTTGACAACGTAGGTCTTTTTTTCCACTACAGTACACACGCATGCGTGGCCTACCGCGGCTCACGGAGAGGCTACACACGTATCTCAAAACTGCTGCGATGTAGTTATACATAGTCGTGGGTTAATATTCGTGTTTGTGTACTGCATGCTCAGCGTGCATGGCGATGACAGCGTTGAGCTATGTCAGCGCCATATTCGAACAAGCCACGCATGTACTAATGACGTCAATTGATGCTTAGTCTGTTCGTGAGTTGCAGTGGACACAATCACATACATTTTCTTGCAAAGCGAAGCTTAACACACGTGAGTGGTGTCTCCGAGCGCCGCGGTGGGCCACGCACGCGTATGTACTGTAGTGGAAAAAAAGACCCAGGTTGTCAAACAAATGAATCCACGCAGCTAAAATGCGCCGTGTGCCCGTGCACAGCATGCACCGCGGTATTTCTAAACTCAGTCCGATATGAGATATAAGAGTTAGGAGTGCGTATGTATTTATTAGGTTAGTAGGCCATTTTTGATTCCTAACGGACGGGAGGAGGAGTACGGAATATGAAAATATCCAAAAATATTTAACGGCTTACTATTTTGTGGCAACTTAAAACTAACGTTGCACTTTCCGTACTAAAATCAGCATAGTCCTTTAAACCAGATCGTAGCAGGTGGCGTTCTGTAGTTTCTGAGTTTATGTTTGTGTTTTTGAGTTTATGTTCGATAAAACTTTAGCTTGACCAAGTATGTTTTGTGAACATCGTAAATAAAATGACATATTTCACTACATTTATTTAAATATTGTTTTCGATAAAAGTTTTATTCACCATTCTACCAGGGCCTGCAGTCTCGACATAGATAGCGATCGCTTTACGACCGAATTCGGTCACAGTCCTAGTGAGGTCCTAGCAGGGTTGCCAGGTCGGAACTTACCGAGTCCGGGACTATTCCATATCGAGCCGTAGCTATAGCTATGAATATATAAATTACGGGATATATAATTTTATATCTGTATTTATTTTTAAATACATTTAATTTTTCAAATGCCGATGAACTGAACTCATTGTAAATTTTAATGACGATGTTTTCCACGTCGATATCTAATCCTTTTATTGCAAACTTGACACAGTTATTTATAACGTGGCAAAAATGCTACGTTATAAATAACTGTGTCAAGTTTGCAATAAAAGGATTAGGAGGAAAATAGTAAATTTTATTTTTAAATTTGACTAGTTTCCGCTTTTAGATTTTGGAAAACAGAATTGTGAAGGCTGTAATTAACCGAAGCATTATAAGTACTATAAGCACATATTATATACAAAAACAAACACGTGTTATTTGCATCATAAACAACACACGACTGCACGAGTGACCGCGAGAGCGGGGGACAGTCACGCCTCGCGATAGTGAAATAGGGAAGCGAGCGAGAGAGAGGGATGACATGGCGCCGCCGCCGAATGAAGCAAACCCGCTCGCTGCCGGCCGCCTAGCCGTGTCATTTCGTTATTATTTTTTTAATAATAAATTCTTTTTAATAATAATTTTTTTTGGAATCCGGGACAATAAAATCGAATGACTAGACACGGGACAAGACGTAACATTCCGCGACAATCCCGGAAATCTCAGATATCTGGCAACCTTAGTCCCTAGACGGTCAAAATTGCTTGAAAAGTACGTGATTTATTCGTGCTTGTCTAGCATTTTGACCGTCTTGGGACTCATTACGACTTTGCGACGGAATTCGGTAGTAAAGCGTTCGCTATCTATGTCGAGACTGCAGCCCCCTGAGGGCTGAAAAGTTTTGAGCCTAAGTACCTTCAAGTGTCACTCCATCCTCATCCCCCCCTTCTGCTCCCCGGTACACCAGATGTAACACTCTTGGAGCACTATTGCTTAGATTTGCTATAGGGCTTAAAAATCTTAGCGTAGCGTTTTTAGCCCCCCGGGGGCTGAAAACTTTTGAGCCTAGGGATGCGCCGCGGATGACTGAGACATAATGTTTACGGATTCATTACTAAAAGCGTAATGACGCTAATTACATGAAACTCTGTATTTATACTAAAGAGGGTATTCGCAAATTAGTAATATGCAGCGCAAGACAATAATGACACTTGAAGTTACTTAGGCTCAAAACTTTTCAGCCCCCCTGGTATTCCCACATAAAATAACAAGCTTACTGTTATCAAGCTAACATCTTCTAGACACTTTCACAGTATACTGTGGGATTATAATCCCACTTTCATTTTTACATTCGCATAAAGCGGGAAGACGTATACTTAGCAGACTTTGTGTGTCCAAGATTAGAGCACGGTAAATGACAAAACGATATCGGAATTCTCATTCCGCCCACATACACAATCCTATGTTTTAGCAAAACCTTGGATCTTTTCTAATGAAGTGTTGATTAGAAGACCCAGTGTTATAGGGAAAAGTAAATGAAGTAATGTTTGGCACACTAAAACGTGTTCCCCGTGCCAAAAGTTCCGGATTCACTCAGTCACGAACGATTTTTCCCGTTCTATTGTTGAGTCGGATGTTTTGAAAGGAAAGTATGTCTGGCTATGATTATTTTTGTATGTTTTTTATTTTCAGGAAAAGATAAGGGATAACAGATGTTCTGATAACATCGATATATGAAAATATTGATGTGTGATTAAGTACATTATTTTTCGGTTGATTGTCGGCATTCGAAATATCTCTACTTTAACCCACCACCGATATAAAATTAGATCCAAGAAAAAAATATTTTTTATTCAGAAAATAAACATGCACTATCTTTGTTTACATAACAATAACGTGCAAGGAAGCCTTACCCTTGATCGCCTCTGAATGGGGTCATCTCCGGGTATTGTGAGGAAATTGCCGCTCATTTTCACAATTTAATAAAACACGATTTATAAAAAAAAAAACACTTTGTTTTTGTAACTGTTTAAAAATAGCGCGAAATTCGTATTTCGAACGTGCGCACGCGACTGCGTTCCGTTTTCAAATGAAGTATCAAGACTTCAAGAGTTTATGAATGGGTGACGTTTTAAATAGTTTCCCCCTCTTTCGAGTGTAGTGACGTTCACGGTTTGTAGTCGGACCGTGTAGGAGTGTCTGCGTTCCAATCGAATTGTTACCCAAATAGCCTATATGATCAGCTGTGTGCGTACTGCATGGAAAGCTCCTGTCAGTAACGGTTCGCGGTCTCTGACGTCATCGGACTGCATGTTATTGCGAAAATTCAGCGGAATCCGGAGTGTTTTCTGATTTACTTTTATTGGATTTCAAGTAAAATAAATATCAGTTGAATTGAAATGGCTCAAAGTCATAATGTCGAAAGTTTATTGGCAATCAAGAATGTTTGGATAGACGCAAATAAATCCGGATGGAGGTTAATTATGCCACGTTAGTGAGTTTTTGTTCAACTCACTGTAATTTATGTATATCATTGACAGGATTAAATAAATCTTCAATTTTATTACACTAGTAGCTAGCAGATTTTCACAATTCCGATATAATTAAGACAATCAGGATAAACTTCGGATTTTAATGCTTTACAGTTTGTCGACTAAATAATCATTAAATAACAAAATAATTAAAAGTGTACTGAAAGTAACAAATATTTCAAAATGTACTTAGCAAGATGATGCAGTAAAAAATCAACCAAGTGCCTGTTGAACCACGCACAATCCAGGGTTCTGTAGATGCCGCTGGGGTCGCGGGTTGTTTGAAAAAGATACCGTGGCCCTGGCATAGGCAACTGAAGGAACACGGGTGGGTTTTAGTCAGTAAAAGTCTGACACGCCCTTCCGCTCCACCCAGAGCGGGAGAAGTTATTTCATGATTTCCCATCCACAAAAAAAAAAAAAGGGTTCTGTAGTTGGCATGAATTTATCCAAAGAACAAACTTAAGACTGTAGTTGTAAAAAATGTTCTCCGATACTTTCCAACTGCAATGTAAGTTTGCACAAACAATATTGAAAGATTCATCATGTTATTTTAAGAATATAAACTTCTTATAGGTTTTTCTGTAACCTATATTTTCAGTATTTTGTTTTAATTTTTAGCTTATCCATTTCGGAGACAAGGGACGGAATGGTCAATTTTCATCTATTTTTTTTTTAAATAACTTCAAAACTATTAATTTTTAAATTAAATATGAAACTTTCAAAGTTAGCCCTTTTCATTTATTATGTCTCAAGGTAGTGTTCAAATTAAAAAAAAAAATACTTAAGTCCCAAAAGTGACCCCCACATTTAAAAATCATTTATTTACGTCAACACTTCCGTGTTTGGGTCATAGAAATTCATATATCTCCTAAATTTAAAATTAATCGGTCCATTAGATTCGGAGTAAATTGGCTGTGACTAACAGACAGACACACAAGTGATCCTACGGAACCTACGGAATCCTAAAACTTCGTTTTACAAACAAAAAAAAACAGCTATTCCCTGCATTTATGTTCACTTATCTCGTTAAAATGTACGGAACAACTGATTTTTTTCGCGATTTCAAGTTTGGTCCCTTAGTAAAAGTTGTTCATAATGATGTAGTACAATGACCCCTTAAAATGATGTCAAGAATTCGATTTCATCCTGTTCATATCGTCGCTCACTGCAACATTCATGTTGACCGAGATCGTCATTCAAACTTTCTTCCTCCATTTTTCATTCTCTTGAAAATTGAGTACCTACTTCAAACATATTAGCGCTGACCAACTGACCGTGTCAGACTCAGTGAGTAACCCTTTTATTTCTATGTCAGGTTCAAGAGTAGAATTGTAGTGGTAATGACATGTTGACCTATTTACCTCCTTCAGTATTGTTTTCCTCAATGGATTCATACATGAGTCAGATGAATAATATTTAGGTATGTATTAACTTTATTCAGTTTTCTTGGGGTTTGCGGTTACGGGTTTCAAACTTGACAAGTGACTTCAATGTCATAGGTATCGATTATGTTTTTTTTTATCGATATTGTTTTGTTGCTGACTTTGCGAACTCCATCTACATCCACCTTGGAAACTTCGATAGGTTTGGTCTAAAATTGCCCACAATGAGCAAGTGTAATAAATAATCAACGCTACACTATAATATGAGATCGTTTCCGAGCAATATGAATGGAAGAAAATGGGTGTTCTGACCTCCATTGACATTGTTCATGATGCCTGTCTGGCCTTTTATGACTGATTGACAGCACGACTAAAAGCATAATGGCGCAATTACACTTGGTCGTTTTCCCAAATTCGACAGGCTATGAAATTCGGGCAAACTGCCAAGTGTTGAAAAGAGTCGAACACCTACGGCCGTATTCAGACAATCTAGTCCAGGGCCTGCAGTCTCGACATAGATAGCGATCGCTTTACGACCGAATTCGGTCGCTAAGTCCTAGTGGGCTACCTAGACGGGAAAAATTGCTTAACAAGCAATTTAATTTTTTCGTGTTTGTCATGCAATTTTGACTGTCTAGGGATGCCACTACGACTTTGCGACCGAATTAGGTCGTAAAGCGATCGCTTTCTATGTTTAGACTGCAGCCACAGCTTCATCATCCAGTGCGATGACCAGAGTAATGCATCGGTTATTGAATTCGAGTAGTCTTTCGAGCACCCGAATACGGACTAAAGATTAAGTGTAACTATGCCTTAATGGATAGGTTTGTGTAACCTATGAACCAGCACGCTATGAACAAAACATGTTTTTGCATTTAATCTGCTCACTGTTTTATAAGCTTCATTTTGGGCTGAGCCGAAAACGGAAAAACATTGGATTTTAACTCTCATAGTGTTGAGATAAAGTTTATTTTTCAATGCTTGGAGAACAACCTTGAAGCATGGGTCACACATTTTTCTACTCTTTTCTACGATTCGATGGACTCGATGACGAGTAAATAGGAATTAAAATGCAGCAAAAGAGTTGACTCATTGTTACAGACAAATCATTTACTTGATCACGTGATCGCAGTATTGAATATCCTGCCCCCTCACATCCTGTGGCTGACGACAATGTTGGCAAAGAGATCGCGAGAGGAATGTATGTATAAGCAATAGCATGACCTAGATATCAACACTAGGAAAAAAACATTAGGTTTACACACTGTGAGCAGTAATTTAGGTACGTGTTCGAACGAATAATTATGTGAGAATATGTATATAATTCAATTCTATGATTCTTATTGAAACAAGATAATACTAGATCATCTTTTAGGGTTCCGTACCTCGAATGGAAAAAATGGAACCCTTATAGGACGACTCATGTGTCTGTCCGTCTGCCACAGTCAATTTGCTCCGAATCTAATTGACCGATTAAGTTGAAAATTGGTACACACATGAATTTCTTTGACCCAAACACGGACGTGTAACGTAAATAAATAAATTTTTAATATGGGGGTCACTTTGGGGGCAAATAAGAAAATTAAACTTAAAAGTTTTGCAAACTGTACCGTGTGACATCAAATGAAAGGGATTACTGTGAGGGACTTAAACTATATATATATTTTTTTATAATTTTAAAATAAATTACTTTAAAGTAATTTAAGAAAATAGACGAAAATTGGCCATTACCCCCTTATCTCCGAAACTACTGAGGCTAAAATTTGGAAATAAAAAGACAGAAAATGGTTCTACACCTATCGATTACAGGAAAACCGATTATAAGTCTATGGTCTTAAAATAACATGGTAAATCTCTCAATATTGATTGTACAAACAATACATTTGCAGATGGAATGTATGGGAGAACATGTTTTCAACTACAATGTTAAGTTTGTTCTTAGGGTAAATTCATCGCAACTACGGAACCTTTCATAGTGCGTGGTCCAACCCGTACTAGGCCGGTTTTCTAGCCAGCTAGTGTAAGTTCTAAACAATAGGTTTTTTAATGTTTAAAATTTAGATTTTGGTTCCTTTCAGCGTTTTTCTCTAGAACCTATTAAGGATCAGAATATAAGTATTGGCCGAAAAAAATCACTCGGTATACCTTACAAAGTCTTGATTATTCATACAGTAAACTATCATCTGAAGTTTCACTTCAATATTTAATAAGCGCGACAGTCTCAAGAACGTGGTACGGTTTTCTCAGAAAGCAAACATTCTCCCACATCTTCTGTATCTATATTATTATGTTAATTCTATCTTCCTAAATTAAACCAAATGGGTATTTCTGTGAGTTCTATTCTGGTTAATCACAATAAATATGTATCTATAGGTATATATTTATTAATAATAACAACAGGAAATTGAAGCCGAAGCTGCAAAGGTAAATAAATATGAATATCTTATTTTTATTGCCTTTCAGTTTAAAATAGATTGGTTTAAAAGCAAATAGATTTATTTTTGGGTTTGAAAACAATGTTATTTAGAAGATGTAAAAGATTAAAGATGTGGGAGGTTTGTTTGTGTGTTCGTATCGATGAAACAATCTGAAAAACGAGGAAGTTGAATTGGTCAGTTTTGGCTACTACTCGTATGTATAGAAAGAGCATGAAAAAATCTCATTGACAATGGTACCGACTCTTGTTGGTGAATATTGTACACTTCATATTTTGTTTGATAACTTTCACGATATTGATTTGTTTTCAGCTAAACTGATGCAACAAGCAGTTTTCAGAAATAAAATTGACCAGCCGATCTGTTCTGTAAAAATCTCACAGTAAAAAGTTAGGTGGAGTGAGCTTGAAAAGTGAGCTGTCAATGGTTGATACCATTGACAGCTTGAAGCTTATTTCTCACACAATCCTAAGCATAGGGTGGAATCATAAAACAGAGACTTGGACTGAGCGTTGACCTCACAGAAGTGACCACTCTCTAGAAAGAGACAAAGTAAATTTGCTAATACCTGTAGTGCCCTATGGCTGATTTATCTTAGCAGGTTCGAACATAGGCACTAAGAAGTTTCGCGCATATTCATTCATGTCACCATTAAGTTTCTAAAAAATCTTACTGCGCAGCCTTCGGACCTGATAAGATAAATCGACCGTACTGTAGTGCGTTTCATCAAATAGTCCCTATGCCGTAATGTTGGATCCACTGTTGTAGGACGAACACGATAGGCTACCGTTGCATAGGCCTAATAGGTCCATGTGTTAAAGATTAACAGTGGAGCCAACATTACGGCATAGGAACTATTTGATGAAACGCACTCTACTATTAAAGAGACAACTACTGGCCGCAAATTAGCTTCGTCTCTCTCGGACTATTCGGTCTATATTCACTACACAACTGAATACGGAACACTCAGTCCATTCTATATGTCTACGGTTGAAATACGAGCTCATTTCAAGTTCACTTCACTTCACTTCAGTTTTCAATTGTACAGCCGGTCTATTCTGTAAAAATCTCACCGTGAAAACGTAGATGAAGTGAGCTGTCATTCCACCAGCAGTACTATTCTGAACAAATCTCACCGTGAAAACTTAGGTGAGGTGAGCGTGGAGTGAGTTGTCAATAGTGTCAATCCCTAGCATTAGGTGGAATGACAGCTCTCTTCAAGCTCACTTCACCTAAGTTTTCACGGTGAGATTTTTACAGAATAGACCGGCTGATGCTAGGGATTGACACTATTGACAGCTCACTCCACGCTCACCTCACCCAAATTTTTCACGGTGAGATTTGTACAGAATAGCACCGCAGAATAGACCTGGCAGTCATGCAAACTGCAGTAGGAATAATGAAACAAAACGAAATATATTTGAAATACGGATATTTATTTATTTTTTTCATAAAAATTCTAAATTCAATAATGTGTTTAAACATGTAACATTTACATATATGCATTTATACAAAGATGTATGCAATGTTAGTGATATTTAATACTAAAATTGGAGCGTAACAGACTTACAATGATGCCGATGCATGTGACGATCACATAATTATTACACTTACAAAATAATATTTACCAAGTATTGTCAAATGGTAAAGGTTTATGTGTCAATACGATTTGTTAGTTATTATATATTTTGATGAGATTATAATGAATACTGTGCGCTTTTCTTTTATACTAGCTCGAATCGCAATATCTTCATAAACAGCGTTACTGGTCACAGAACTTTGCTCATACACAATATACTTTAAATTAAATACACGAAATTAATACTGATATATTTTGGTTTATGTAGATATCACACGATCCCATCAATATAGTGTCTTCCCTTCACATACGGTGGAAGTACGAATTGCAACTATTTACAAATGTATGATCCAATAATGATTTTGTTATAATGATACGTTTATTTTTTAAATAACACAATCAAAAATTCTATTTCATGGGCGTCACTATATTTTTCCAAAATATTTCATGAAAAGCTCTATTCAACGCAGTAATGCACATGCAACTGTTTTTTGATTATTCAATTACTTTATCGTGGACAAAGAATGTATTATATCTAATTGAAAAAAGAATGTATTATTATTGCGCACATTATTACATTGAATAGAATATTTTATTCTTTTGACATAATAAATAACAAATGAATATTTTTTTAATAATTATTGTTGCAATTTTCTATTACGCTATAGTTATACAGATTCAGTCAACTCGGAAATGTAAATTACAAATAATAAAAGTATTTTCTATATATTATAATAAGACGAGTAAATATATAATTAATTAATATATATTATTGAGATTTGGACTAGACAAACCACATTCTCTATCTACAGATATGTAATCCATGATAAATGCTAATATTTAGAAAATCTATGTCCCGTGTCAGTTAGTGATGTGCCTATCTACACATCGTGTGCATTTTCAACGTCATCAAAGATTTATTACAGGTATACTTCAAGGACCCTAAAATTTTCAGAAAATTTCTTTAAAAAACGATACAGTTGTCAAAAATACTGATTACAAAGGAGAAACTTATTCTATTATAAAAAGTTATAAGTTGGACTAAGAAAATAAAAGGTCATCTTAGGTGCACTTAAAAGAATCAATATGATTTAATTAATGCAATTGAAAATGTACACACATTAAAATGTATTTATGTGACGACTTTCAAACGTGTTTGAGTTTTGGACTGTGATATTTTTTTAAGTATATTTTAATTATTATGTTAATAAATCAACGATTCGTTATTGTTATTCGCCATAATATAGCCTTAACAAATTATTTTTGAGCACTGGGGCCTTAACTTGGAAGGTTTTTTTCATAATTTATAACATAACGTTCAGTAAAATACTCAAATGATTAAACATAATAGGAATTCTATTTATAAACAGTATCAAAAGTAACAAATGGAATGAAATGTTACAAATGGAATGTTTCAATTGGTAACAAAAATGATAAATATATTATTATTAACCATTAACATCAGATTTGTTAAACAGATAAACACGACAGTTACGATGTTACGTCATTTTTATAACAATATCACAATTTTCAATAATATACAAAAAGATTTTGGAGATTTTAGATTACACTTCAAACAGGCCAAGCTTATTAAAGTAATAGCAAATATTGTGATATACACATATATGAACATATAGTTATTGTTATGTACATGTCTGTAATAAATATGGATCACATAGATATAATATAGGTCACTCAAAACGGGACACGTAAAATAATTATTTATTTATTATTTTATAAAAGATGACAATACCGCACATTTTTATCCATTGTGTTACGCGATACTTTTCAAGGTAACATTAGGAAAAGTTATATTATTGATAGTATATTATAAATTAATTGAATATTTGATTTCCTGGTGATATTTTTGTCAAAATTACATGACGTACAGAGAGTAAGAAATACATCAAAACAGATGTTTTCCTCTGTTGATCCAGAATATTTATCGCGGAAGCCATTAGTATTACACGTCGCGTATGAATAGAGATATATGGTTCAAGATAATTTGTTTCTAATTCTATATTTACGTACAGACGTCAAAAAGCACCGCGTAAAGGATTTGAAGAACAAACGACGGCTATAACTATATTAATTCCATTTTATATAACACTCATCACCTAAACGAACATGCTTTATGTACTTTGCATAATTCTATACACCACGCAATTACCGAAAGGAAAATATATAGAAACGCATACTTCTTAGCACTCGGGACACATCCTCAACACTTTTACACGTAACCGACTTGACAGAAGCAATGAACCAACAAACGAAGGAAATAATTTACATAAGGCCATATATTTTACTGTACACGTATAACGAGTAGATGATTAATTAGATAAATAATTATGTTGCATTTTAATATTAATGTTTAAGGATTAATTCATCCGTATTTACGACAGTTTGGTCCATATAAATATTATTACATAAATCGTGGGTCAACGATGCGTTCGCGAATTTAGGTACCCAGCAAAAGTAGTTGGGCATTTTGAATTGGAAGGAAATAACTTCGCTACTGAACGATAAAGAATGAAAATAGAGCGAAGTTAACAAACATGCTAGGCAAAGTAAATTATTGCCGTATATTGAGAAAGTTCAAAGTGTCTCTTGAGACGAGAATGCAGAAGTAGCTGGATCCCTAAGTCGCGTCCGCCGCGGCGCCCGGCCGCCTACGGTCAGTCTTTTCTGCTAATGTTTACGAATTTGTGCAAAATATTCTACTATCCGCGTAACTTAACAAAGATAAATTTTATTTACAAAACACATCTCCGTCGAGATTGTACGAAACAAACCGAACGAGCACTGACCGGGAGCCGCCGGAGCGCCGAATGTCACTTCCTTACTCCGTTGCAGTGGCTTCGTCTCTTTCGCACGCATCGTGCAGAACATGGTTCTGTCTCGCTTGCGCACATAAAACTGTTTTGAAATACTAAGGGACATCACAACCGGATCTGTCTGTCCAGTCGCAGTCTTGGTGTTGGTAGGTTGTGTAAAATGCTGTGGCACGTGGGGTTTGCTTTTAAATATTTCACGCTGGGCCTTGTGCCCCGGCGGGCGTCTCGGTCCTCATCTCTGACTTGAGCTTGACGAACTCCCGGGCCACTTCATCGTTGTGCCTCTGGGACAGTATTCTTAGTATCGTCCAGCCTGTCTCGTCCATCTTAATTCGGGTGCCTAAAGGCAGCCAGCACGCGATGGCACCCTGCAATATTTATTAGTTCATTTTTACTTTTGTGCTCTTTTCAATAGCAGATAATTAAATTAAAGTAAACAATACTGCCCTACTACTACTAATACTTTTATGAAACTCTGATCTTTTATTTCCTGCGTACTTTAAAATCAATATATTTTTCTTGCTTTTCTAATTTAATCGGAAAGATGTACCTGTTCAACAATTTCGGTCATGCGCATGATAGCGACGCCGACAAGTCTGTCCTCTCGCGCGAAGCAATAGTCACGCACACACACGTGCAGCTCGAACAGGTCCAGCTGCTCCGAGCTGCTCACCATGCTGAAAAGAACAAGAGAAATATTGGAAACTAGCTTTTGCCCGCGGTTTCGCCCGCGTGGCGGTCGGAAATTATCGCACTAAAACGTACTACCGAGATAAAAAGTACCCTATGTTTTAATCCTGGTCATGGTCTACCCATATGTCAAATTTCATCCAAATCCATTTAGCCGTTTTAGCGTGAAAGCATAACAAACAAACAAACAAACTCACTTTCGCATTTATAATATTAGTATAGTTAGGAAGACTGCAATATTCTCGATTGTCTGTTTATAAGGATAGAAGCAGGTCCTCCCAAAAAATGTCCCTGTCTGAAAATTACTACAGGTACACTTGAAGATGAATATCAATTACATTAATTTTTAGATAATACAATGCCACACAGAATTTCGAAAACCTCTATAACTAGCTTTCGTGGACTACACAAAGGCTTTTGATATCATTGAATACAGCGCAATATTGTCAGCCTTACGAAGTCAAGATATAGAGGAAACTTATATAGAACAACTAAAGTATATTTATAATAATAGCACTGCCAACGTGAAACTGGATTCTGTAGGCATAACATTCAAAATTGACAAATGGGGTAAAACAGGTTGATCCTCGCTTTCCTAAACTATTTACTAGCACCCTCGAAGAATTATTTAAAAAACTCGAAGAC
Source organism: Dicycla oo (assembly GCA_948252095.1). Taxonomy (NCBI): domain Eukaryota; kingdom Metazoa; phylum Arthropoda; class Insecta; order Lepidoptera; family Noctuidae; genus Dicycla; species Dicycla oo. The sequence goes on along the minus strand of OX411726.1, from coordinate 19,614,551 downwards.
ACATGGGCAACGAGGGGCGTTTCAATCGGCGATAAAATGCTATCAAACCTTCGTTTTGCAGACGATATCGATCTTTTTGCGTCTATAGCAGATCGATTGCAACAAATGCTCCAAGAATTGAGCACTGCAAGCCTTGAGGTTGGACTGACGATGAATCGGTGAAAGACTAAAGTCATGACAAATGCCGCCAAATATAAGGACGAGGTCGATGGGCGGGAAATACACTATGTCGACAATTCAATCACAGACAATCTACCTGAGCCAGCTAGTTTACTTCCACAACAGACAGGACAAAAAGATCGACTGTTGAGTCAAAATGCCTGGAGGAGCAGCTACTGGTCAATGAAGGGTGACCTTCATATTTCACTAAAGCGTAAGCTTTGCCCAACATAGGTTAAACGAAAATAAACCAATGCTACGTTGTAAACAGAGGTCGGAATCTGCCGGTCATTCCAGGTTCGCATTGAAGTGATATGATTAGGGCCCACTTTTGAAATTCTATTGTGACAGTCGGGGATTGGCTTGGTTTAGAAAATCAAAATAACAAGGTACCTTTCATTAATATAAATATTAGAACTTCTTGGAACATACAGGTAAATGTTAGACCGAACAAAATTCCTTCTTCGCAATCAAGGCTATCCCATTTCAAAATCTAGTAAAGACTTTAAAGGAAATTTTACAGGTGACCGCAAAAACGTAAAGTGGTCACGAGGCAGTGAATAGGCTTACTAGGTTTCGATGCTTAAATATATCTGCTTATTTGTGAGTTTATAACGCTGTGTTTTTGTATTTGGTAAGGACTTACTAGGTTAGCAAGATTATGCAATAAAATGATTTTTGTAAAATGTGTCCCTTACTAGGTTTTGAAATGGGGCAGCCGATCAATCTATGACCTACGATTAAGAAAATATCGGTATGTTTCATTGACTTTACCACAGACTACTTAGAGATACTACGTGTACGTATGACATTACAGTTCAATACTCTTCAAAAGGCCACACGCTAGGGTGTACACCGACCTGACAGGTTTACCTGTTGAGTTGAATCCCCGAAGGGTTAGGCAGAGATGTACCTAAAGTAGCACACACCACCCCAAAACAAAACTTATTTGTAAAAAACACGAGTATGCAGTACCTACAAATTATAGTTAAATAAAGAATTCAAAAATATACTCACAAGTGGAAAGTCTCATTGAACTTGGGGCTCCAGTGGTTGCTCTTGGACTTGGTGGCGAACTTCCTCTTCTTCTCCGCAAGATGAGGCCCGATGAGGTTCACCTCGATGAACGGACGGAACATGCCGCTTGCTATCACCCACTTCAGGTCATTCGCTGCTACCACTGTAAGATTTGTTAGAATACTTAGCAAGACGTAATTAAAGAGTTTTTCAGACACTTAGTGGTTGATTTCTTCTTAATCTCTTGCATTATGACATCATCAGCCTATAATAGTCCACTGCTAGATATAAGCGTCTCCATTGACATATAAATAATATTAGATAACAAGCAATATTATCAGCGGTGCAGTTATACGAGGTAGGCCTCTAACACAATATATTGCACCCCATCGCGTCGTTTACTTAAAGGTGAGCGTCCACTGGTCCACACCGGCCGCAACGTACGCACGGCACGTAACGGATTATGGTTTGCTCTGTTTTAATTCATATAGCATTGCGTCCACTATCGGTACCACCCGTATCGAACGCACCATGAAAAAGGCGTTGCGTTCTGATGACATCACAGGTTATTCCTTGTGACGTCACCGGCACGCAACCCATTTTTTAATTCACCGCGTCACCGTGAAAACTGTGAGCGTGGAATGATTATCAATTTTATCCCACTGATGTGTGTCAGTGTCATCCCCTTTCTAAATGTAGTGTTATAGTTCGTCAATAAATAACTAGGTTTGAGTAAATCAAGCAGATTCATGAAATCTTGGCAGATGAATGTAATTAAAAATCTTTGTTCATCATGAAGTACATCGGTTACAAATAATGAATGATTATAAAATATTCTCCAAACATTGGTGGCTTCAAGTTTATTTCATGAACCCACATTCTAAGTTTCATTTTACGTTCTTCCTCCTCTGCCATTAAACAACTGATAATAATAATATCTTCGTCAATCTCCATGACAGACGACGTCTGCTAATAACATCAAAAACACTCAGACTAATAAAAGATCCGGACATAGAGGACGCATGCCATCGGCAAATCCGTTGGGTGGCGTGCCTGTGATGAGGCCGGCGCGGCCCAGTGGACGCTCACCTTTATAACTAATACCACTTTCCATAAAACTCCACCTACTGGTCTTTGACTTTTGAAAAAACTCAGTCACACAACGCATTCATGATTTACAAATCTCTTTTAAGTTTTTACGTCTTACCTTTCACCGTGATCTTGTGTTCACCAGTATTGGGGTGCGTGAACAGATCCACTTGTAATGACACCTCACCCACGCTGCCTTCTTCCACGACTGCAGCATCTGAAAGAGCCACAAAAATATTGAATTTAGAGCACAATTTGTTCGTTGCACATTGAGTTTGTTCAAAGACAACGCTTTATGGACAAAGCAGTAAGTTGGTCTGACTTGACTCCTCCAACCTAGTTCAAGATTTGAAAAGATTCCTAAATATACACATACATAAACCGATATCTCTTGAAAGCGGTATTTAACAGTTGTTATAGTTACGCATCCACTGGGTGGCAATCGGAGCGTCCGCACCGTACAGACTTGTTGCTTTGATTCCTAGGGTACTGCGTGCACTGGATCGGCAAATCTGTGCCAGAGACCATTTCTGCCGATAACGTCATCCGCATTGAATGCGCCCAGTGTTACCAGGTACTATGGTAAAGGATCCCCGAAACGATCAATGGCAATAATTGTCCATTTTACGAGATTGATGCAAATTGACCATCTACCATTTGTTCATTAAAGCGATTGACAATATTACTACAATAGAAGTTGAAGGCAATAGGTCAACGTGTTACGTTTTAAGGATTAGTAGTTGTTTTGAAAGTATTTACATACTTTTCCCCTAAACAAGTGAGAAATCCCTAAAAGTAGAAACACTAGTTGATATTGCCGATGCGAAATCCGAATGCAGTGGACGCACCCTTTCAGCATTTTGTAAATGCGGACGCTCCGTACGGCGCGTACGCTCCGATTCCGACCCAGTGGATGCGTAACTCAAACATGATTACGAGTGACATTATCCGCTTTCAACTTTCCCAGAAACAGATGAACTAATTTGAATAAAAACATTTTTATCTTACTGGATACGGTATGTTAGTGACATAAAAACTATAATAACGGTATTCGGAATTAATTTGGATGTGTGCGTTTATTTAACTCAATTACCTTGGTTCTGCTGACAGCTGACAAATGTCCTGATGAGCGTGTCAGTAGTCTGAGTGTACAGGCTGAGGGCATATCTCAAGGACTGCAGTTCTGGACTCTTCTCTAGGAAGGCCTTCTTGAGCCCGTTGCCTCCAGCGTGGAAGTACAACTTTATGGTGTCCAAAGCCGCGTCTAGGACTCCACACTGCTTTGGTGTCAAACTCTTCTCGGCTGATAGATGCTGAGGATCAAATAAATTGGTGTAAGAATTTTGAAAAATTGTCTTACGCCAATATTAAGGGGAATGGAAATTTATCTTTTACGATTTCCAGTAATAGGAAAACATTGTTTCTGTAGGTCTAGTTAAGAGTTTTCTATTGAATTTTCGTTCGTTTTTTTCTTTTCGAATCGATCGTCATTCATCTAGTTTGGCTCAGTAGGTGGCCACATTGATAGTGGCTTGAGTATTTTCTTAATTATTGTGGAGCTATTTAATTCTGTTAAATAATCATGAAGCGAAGTGATTCCTTTCAGGTTTTATAGACGAATCGAAAACGCAACTCAATTTTATGCCACTTGACACATATGATTAATTTTGCGAGAATTATGCTCAGTGGTAAAATAGTTGTTAACATCAAGATTATAGTAGGTAAGTAAGTTAATATCGTCTTGTACGAGTAGCTTACCTCTTTCGATATATCCATGACGCCGGAGAGCGCATGCTTAACATCCTGCTTGCCCACCGTGCTCTTAAACAGCTGCGTCATGTCCTCGATCTTCGCGTTCGCTGCCAAGTTCTTGGCGTTGTTTGTCAAGTTCTTCAACATCATCTGTGTCAAGAAAGAAGAAGTTTATAAAGTTCTTCTAAAAGAAATTGTATTTATTTGGTTATCTTTTTATTAGTTGGTACGGGATATTCCAGTTGCTAATAGAAACGATTGAGCCCCAGAGCACCCATTTCAATCTTGACAAACGTGGCCCCGTAAGATTACCGGATTGTAATTTTCTTCACATAACTTACCAAATTGTTGGTTGGTATAAAAATCTATTTTTAGCAGTATCATGTTAAGTAGCAAACAGTCTTACCGTTTTATCAGTCATAGGCGGAAGCACAACAGTCTTTTCTAATATCTTCATCACAATCTTCCACAATTCCTTTAGTAATCGTTTAAGTACAGTCTTTTCACAGGATTCTGCGTACATTGTGAGTGAGCCATCCTGCATAACAAACAAAATATTAATACCAAGCCAACTGAGGTAACACCAAATGACATTGCTTATCAGTCATTCGTGGCTTTAAGGTGGTTATTTATTTTAGAGTTAAGTAAACTAGCGTGACGTGGCTTTTTATCATATCTATATGTTAAATTCATAAACTTAAAACCACGCTAGTTACTAAAACATTTGCAAAAACCTAATCATAATTGGCAGCTGACAGCGGATAGGTTCGGTGATTGAGAGCCAAAGATGCATTCCTGTGGTACTGCAATGGTAAATACACACACACACACACACATACACACAAGGATGCATGCAGGCCCTATTGTATTTAATATTTTTGTGCGTCCCTAATTTCATACGATATTATAATATGGTAAAATAGGCTGTCACTCTATGTGAAATAGTGGTATTCAGCTGCATTCAGTTACACTGGAAGCCGACTCCTACGTAGCTTGGGAAAGGCCTGCAGATGATGATGGTCACATGGTAAAATATCTTGTTTCCTTAACAATATGTTTCCTCACCAAGATGTCCATGAGCGGGCGCAGCACCTCGTCGGCCTCGTGGTGCACGGGCGGTTGCTGCTGGCCGGGGGCGCCGCCGCCACCCACCTTCTGCAGTAGCTCGCCCAACTCTTTCACACTCGCAGTGATACGCGTCTCCAAGCTGATAATTGAAAGGTAATTTAGTCAAGGTGCAGTCTTCACCACGCAAGTTGGCAAAAAGTGGAGACGTTTAGTACGGAATCCGTGTGTGAATCCGAAACGTTACGTAATTGGTCGCGTCTGATGCGACCAATCACGCAACAGGATTCCGTGCTGCACATCCCCACTTTTTTGCCAACTTATTTGGTGGCCACTGTAAGTTATTCATATTGAAATATACACTTGTAACTGAAATAATACTTGTATGAAACTTAACATACATATCAAGTGCTACAAGGATCTTTTGGCGCTTGCATGACATTGACAACGCTTTTGATAACATTTGCGAAATCGTTTTACGAAAATGTATAAAAAACAAGATGGCGATATTAATTCCGATTTTGACTAGGCGCCAAAAAAATCCTTGTACAATTACAGTTGTACCGTCATATTTTGTTATTTTAAAACAAATAAACTTCGTTACCTGATAGCAAACATGGATGCCAGATCATCTAACGTCCCGTTTAGCCTATTCTGTAGATCTTTCAGAATATCAGCAGCATCACGTTCGAGCTTGGTGCCTCCCATCGACTCGAACATCTTCTCCAACTGGACCCGCAGTTGTTGAATGTTGTTCATCAAGATACATGCCTGAGCACAACATTTAAAGGTTTAGAAGCTTGTGGGTATGCTAATTACATATTTATCATTTAAGCTACGAATAGAAAGCGCCAGAGTAGCCCGCGAAATCCAGATTGTCTTACGTTTTTTGCAATTTACGAGTACATGTCAGTATTAGGTTTTATGTTATTAAATATATGATTCGCGGTCGTAAGACGTATATATTTACAGAATTATAATCATTAAAGAGCAAGTAACCCTACTGAATGACTGTTTCATGAAATCATTACCTACATTTGAGGGCAATTCTGTGTAGTACTACTGATTATTAGAATTAGTAATAATTTTGTAAATACATACTTGTTACGGTCGCGAATCATATCTTGATCAACACACAACTTACCACTGACCTGCAATTTGCCAAACACATAAGAATAGGTATTTGAATTTCGCGGGCTACCTTAGCAGTTCCCTCTTATAGCTCTGTTATTTTCGTTGCTCCATTCTAATCCATTGTAAACTTAAAGTTATTTCTATATTCAATACTTTTTGAATAATTAAACTATTAATTTGTGAGTATAAATTCTAGTTTAAATTCTATTCTCTATCTACCGTGACACATCGATTTATCGATTTGGATTTAAAAACAAAAAAATAATATTTGCTTTTCTTCAGTAGGTACCACAAAAATGAAAGACAAACATAAATTCAACATACCACTCGTTCCTCCTTCAAATGTTCAGGGAACTCCTTCTTCACGATGTCAGCGTAGGCTATGAGGACCTTGACGATGGTCTTCGCGAACCTCTTCATGTACCTCTTCCAGATCTCAGGGTCGGGACACTCCAGTTTGGAGACCACGTCGAAGCATTGTGTCAGTTGTGTAAACACGTCTACCACTGAGTTACTGAAGAGGGCGTGCTCGCTCGACTTTTGGAACTGGAAAATAATGAAGTAATTGGAGAATGATTAAAATTATAATATTGATGTAGTAATAGATAGGAAGGATATAAGTGGTACATTTAACTTTTTGCATGTCTTACCGGTGGAATGTGTTGGATTTTCTTTACTGTTTATTCTTATTCATGTATATTATCTTATTCAAGGTTGTACTATAATTCAATACAAATAAACGACTTCTGAATTTAATTCTATTTTCTTTGCTGGCATTGATTTTTTTAATTGAATACGTGATAGTATTTTATGTTCATGTTTTCATTATTATTGTATAATATTTGCAATATTTTTTAAAGGGTCAAACTAAATATTCTTGGATACTTGTAAGTATAATAGATAAGTATTAAGTTCGATTTTCGATTTTTCGACCGATTATAATCCAACTCACCCCATCTTTCTTATCCCTGTTGAACGCTCCATTCAGATATTCTAGTGACACGTCATCATTCTCATTGAGCCACTGCATCACGAAGGGTTCGAACCAGGCTGGGTACTCCGGCACAGCTCCACAATATGGTGGCACATCTTTTACGTAGTTTGTGTGGAGCCATTTCACCTGTGGACAGAAGCTCATGATTAGAGTTCAGAGAAAGAGTAGTAATTCGTAAATAACAAAGACGTTGCAATTTTTTTTTTGTGTTACTGTATGGTAAAAGTTGAGGCAGCACAAGTGATGGCTAGTGGTCAGGGCCACGTATGGACGTTTAAAATTCCAGAGACATCGCAGGCGGGCTGCCTTTACAGAGACCACGCCAAAATGTCTGATGTGCCTGTATTAAGAGGGCTGTCGCATTTTGTCACCTCTCTCGCCCACACGGGGCTATATTTTTAATATTGTTAAATGAAAGGATGTATTTTTGAAAAATGTAATCAATTAGTGAAATAACAAATAAGATTAATTTAATAGGGTATGATTAAAAACACATATTTATTGTGGTATTTATTTAACTCATCTCTAAAACAGATCTTATTACTTATTGAGCTGAGTTTATTAGATAACACAATACACAATAGAAATGTGTGACAAAATACGACAGCCCTCTTAGCACTGCCCACAAACTTCCAACTGGAGCACAGCAACGCAACGACAACATAAATTGGTATGGTAGTAGTAGGCTCTTTCACGGACGGGCTCTTTAATTAAGAGCACTAGTAATAAAGCTATCTTCTTCTTCTTCTTCGTGACGCAGGCACGCCTGTATTTCAGATCTTCTGGGCCCAAACCATCGCCGCCTCCACGGCGTCGAAGGTGGCAGCGCAGAAGTCACTTTGACAGCATGTTTTGGGATACCGAGGGCAGGATAGGAGGTGGAGCATAGTTTACGACATAACTCCATATCCAAACCCTGCTGCCGTTCCGTCGAGTTAACCCCAATTTACCAGATTGGAATTATATCTTCCCACTTGTGTCCGGAGACGATTCAGGGACTTCCCAGTGGACCACGAAAGGTTACACCCTGCAGGGATGCACCTCTTTGGTGGTAGATAGTAAGTAGGAGGGGTAAGAGTATCCTACCACAGTTTGCAACGGGCTGCGGCCGGGTTGCATGAACCACGTGTGTGCTTTACCTTGAAGTGTAGGTTCATGTAAGCGGAAGATTTGCAAAGCCGATGCTGCTCGTGCTCCTCCAAGGCATACTTCATGTCGACTGCGAACAGTGACCACATTGTCGCCGCCGATAACTGCAAATAACAACGTCTAGTTTATTAAATTGTAAACTCGTCTCAATTATATACATTAAGCACTTTAAGGCATTAAGTACATTTTTAAAAGTACACGTCATGTTACTGTTTATTTTATTTGGGTCTTATCAGCCTCAGTATTATCATTGCAACTCTTGTGAGTTAGAAACTAAAGCAGCAATAAGAAAAGTTCTGAGACAAGGAAGCTTCGTGAGATTATTTTACTAATTTAGATTTTACTTTTGTTTTTATTTGATTTTGTTTGTATTTGTTTTTAGTATATTTTTTTTTAAATTTGACTTAAATTTTTAGTATTGTTTTAATCTTTGACATTTACATTTTTATTTTATTTTTATGAATTGAATTTTAATGTTACCTTTTATTATTATTATTATGGTTTTATTGTGTATACTTCAAATTAATTGAAATTTAAATAGTTCAATTTTTAATGACGTTTAATGATGTGTAGCACTAAAATGTGATATTATTTATTTAAATTGATTAGTTTTGAAATGAGAATTAAATTGTATCATATTTTTTAATTATGACGCATGTACAATTGATTTATATTTTATTGATATTTAAAAGCATGCTACTTCTCATATTTAATAAATTGTTGTGCCCGACAGGGTCCATGTGATACTTTATAAATATTATTAAGATCTTGTACACACATGTGATATGCAATAAAGATTTGAATTGAATTGAATTGAGATTCTGCACCCTAACTGCGTAATACACTATCAATCGGAATCTGCATCATTTTGGAGCAAACTGCTAACCCATTGCTTCATACGTATCGAAAAATTTGTCTACTCGACAACGTAAATAACGCAATGAATGTTGTTGAACTGTCAAAAAAAAACTGATTCCGATTGATAGTGTGTTACGCAATTGCCCCACCGGTTAATGATTACACCACGCCTTGTTTCCCTAAAGGGTTAGGCAGAGGTGTACCGATAGTACACCCACATTTCACCAGTTATGTTTAAGTCCCATGTAATAGGGGGCGAGCCTGTTGCCATCCACCGGGAACAAATCCAGACTCCGGGCTGTACAGAGAAATTCTTTATAGAAAAACCCAATAGCACTTTGCCTAACCTGGGACTTGAACCCAGAACTTGCTCAGCAGCTGCGCTTGCGACGTTTGACCACTAGATCAACGAGGCGGTCAAAAAAACATTGCAGTAGTAAAAACTTATATTACACTTTTTGGTATGTTTTTACATGGAATTAATAATGAAGATTTGGTAATTAAAGCGGTTGAGTAAGTACAGAAACAAATTAGTAGTAATATCCATACCTGTCCAATATTCAACTCCTGAGGAAACTGGTTGAGAACAGGAGCGTAACTGTTCCTATCTTCTTCTATCACAGATACAATAAGAGCTATCAGCTTGTGCCAGAAGTCTACTGAATCCAACTGTGGCCCATGGTCTGATGGATCCCGCTTGGCTTCATTTGGATCCACCTGAAATATAGAATTTTGTTTTAAGATTTATTCTTGCAGAACTCGTCATTTTTAGTCCGTACTGAGAGGAGATTATACCTAGTGGGGCTAATGGTAAATAAGCGAGTTAAAAAGGAGTCTCCTCTCTCTTCAATCAAATCTGTTCGTGACTGGCGACCTTGTACCGTACCGTCGCTATGCCGCAAGGTAAGCTGACGCTCTATAATAAAGTACGCGACAAACAAGATCGGTCGATGTGGTGACGCCTAGAGTCCTACGTCCAGCAGTGAATGCCTTTTGGCTTTTATGATGATATGAACAAAATGTGAATTATTATTACCTGGAACTCTCTGTTGTACAGCTCGTAACAATTCTCGAATAGAAACTGATATGTTGATCTAAGGCATGCCTTCACGCAGTCTTTGACAACGGTGCTGGCGCGGGGTGGACTGCTTAGCTCTTGAACCTTGACAAACAAAACGTACTTGAGTACAGAAAACCCGCTTAGGGTAAAATGTGTGACTGATAAAGTAGACAGACAATCAAAACCAACAAAATAAGAGACATCAACTTAAAATGTAGCCATTTATTATTGAGAATTACATTGACAGGTTTAAGCCTGAAAGTCTGACAACCAGTCTTATCAAGGGGTGTAGTAATACCCGGTCACTAGGTTGCACATGTAAAGTACTGGTATTCAGCTGCATCCTGTTAGACTGGAAGCCAACCCCAACATAGGATAAGACTAGGCAGATGATAATTGACAGGTTTATCAGATTTAAATTTAAAGCTTACCTATTTTACACACAAAGTTAAGGTACATAAAGCATGTTAGATAATCGGTAAATAGCAGCAAGGTACAAATTATGAAAATTATTTTTTTATTTTTTTGCTTCTGATATGTAGATCTGAGGCATGCCCAATGAATTGGTAAGTAACTTAACTTTGGATAAGTACCTACAGTTTTCAAACATATTTTCACATTAATAAATATTTTAGCATTACCTACCGTTTAGTCTTTTTGGGATCCTGTACCATAAAACTTTACAAGTCTATAATTCTACAAAATTGCTAAATTGTAAGAATTGCGTAACACATAAATTACGAATGACTTACATTATTGTAGACTTGTCACTACAATTTACATATTTGTAATAAGGCTTTTCCGTTACAGTTTTGTGGTATACGCACTTATAAATTATAATTGTAAAGATTTGTGGTAAAGGGCCCTGGATTACCTATCCGATGATCATACGGGGCACAATGAAAATTATGACATTGGTGAAAATCGAGAAAATATTTCAAGGTTAAAAGTATACCTTCATCCTAAAGAACGTAATACTGGTAAGAAGGTCGACAGTAGACTTCAGGTCCATGAGCTTCTCTGCACTGGATGCTGGGAAGTTGTTCCGGTACATCGACAGATCGATCCTCAGCGAGTTGTGTAACTGATCCAGAAGTTTGACGAATTTCTCTTTCTGTAGAAAAAGGTAAGTAAATGTTTAGTAATATACCAGCATGTTACTGCCTATTACAGGGCAAAGGTCTCTTCTCATGCGTGGGTGGGCGATTTCAAAATTATGTTAACTACGTATATATCGAGTGCTCATGGTTTGTTAAATGAAATCTCAAAACGGCTGATTGACACTTCCCGTGACCTGACTGGCTTTTACCTAAGCTAGAGGCTAAGCATTGCCATACAACGTGGCAATGCCGCCAGTCTCTTGGGTACATTACCGATGCGGAGGAATTTTTCGACGCCATATTTTAGTTTTTTTAATTGTTTTAGTTAGGTTGGGATATTATAATTATTTTTTAGCTTAATTATTAATAACTTAGAGTGCTCAGGAACCAATAAAGATAACCAACTACAAAAAAATGTTAACTATGTATATAATAACAATGTTTTCCTTCACCGATGTCAGTGATGTTCAATATGTGAATCTATTGTGCATGTTATTTTAAAATTAAATACAATGTGGAGGTAATGGTACGACAATAACTTAAACTTTGTGTATCTAATGCAAAATTTACTCTGCAAACAAATCAGTAACTATAGCCAGTTGATTGACAGTATAGAGGTATGAGGAACAGGGTGTAAAGTTCACTCATCCTATATTGAGGAGAAGGGAGGATCCTCCGACCAGATGGGTGTTGTGTGATGGCTACTGCCCCACGATCACAGAACATACAATACTCTGCCGACGATTGATGTCGGGACGTATGCTAGTCGCGCGGTAAACTCTGATTGCTCGATGCAGGATTTTGCGTGACGTCAGTGTGATGTAGTTCGCACGTGGTGATGTAGATGCCGCCACAATAGGCAAAACCCATAGTCAGTCCATCACTACTATTTAGATTGTTTGAAAAAAAAAAATGTTTCAAATTCAATGTTAAAATGTATTTCATAGTTTTAAATTGTTTAAAAAATCCTATTTTTTTTTTCATTTCTATAATATATGAGTACGTTTATAAAATTATAGTGTCGTGCTTTCTTTTGATTTAGATATACATTATATATTATATATATATATACAGGGTGTTTGGTGCATCGTGTGCCAAATTGAAATGGTCGACTGGGGGGGTCACCTTCTATCCTTTCAGACCCCTAAACACTTCTCATGCCCTGTGGCTTTTTTTTCATCGTCTTTTTATTTTTTTATAAAAAAAATACCCAAATTTTGCATTCAATTTCAAAATAAAAAAAATGTGTAAGTCTTAGACTCTGAATTTTAATTTTATTTAGATGTGTATTGTATTACAGTACTTTTAAATTAAAAATTAGTGACATTAGCCATCTAGTTTTTTTTTAATTTACTCGCAAAGTTTCGGATTTCAATTCAAGCTGTCCATGTTACAGCTATTTACATGGCTATAAAAAAAAAACCAAAAGCGACCGGGATCTTCCAACTCTCTCAAAAATTCTCTAGTCTATCTTCTTGCTAGTGATGTGCCACATGTCATAAAAATCTTTTTACAACTTTGTAAATTAGCTAGAATAATTGTGAATCGAGTCACAAAATATTAAATTCCAAATTCAAAAGAAAAAAGTCTTTTTGCGTAATTGTTACTTAAGTAACAGGTAAAATTTGTTTTCTCACTCTCGCGAAGTAAAATCTATCTTCTATCTCTATCTTTCTTGCATAGCGTACCTAAACTAGTTTGAACAAACGACGAACTGCCACCGACGCGGCGACGCCGTCAATCCGTCATTCGTCAGTCAGTCGAGACATCACTGCCTCTGCTACCTGACGTGTGTGTTAGTTCACCGTACTCCGCGATTTTTTCATTTTGTTACTTTGTTTTGTTGAGTTTTGTTGGTTTTTGTTACGTTTTAACTTTTGGTGTTATTGTTAAACTTTGTTGATTTTTTGTTGTTGCAATGGCGACGTTCTCTAACGAGGAATATGCTGACATCATGATGGCTTATGGAGCCGCCAATGGTGTCGCTCGTGCAGCGCAACGAATTTACCAGGAACGTTTTCCTGGTAGACGACTACCTGGCCGCAGAGTCTTCCAAGACACATACCGACGCATACGCGAGACTGGCAGTGTCACTTTTCATGAACCAAGGGGCCATATTGTGCGACATAATGTTGAAGTGGACGAGAGAATACTGGCACTTTTTGAGGAAGACCCTACAAGAAGCATCAGAAATGTGGCAGCACATCTTGATATTTCAATATGGAAAGTGTGGAAAGTTCTTCAGCAAAACGAAAAACATCCATTCCACTACACTCCGGTGCAAGGTACGTAATTTTGAACTAACTTTAAACCCGTACACACTTTGTTTGACGATGCCTTTGTTTAGCAGGTAATGGGTATGACGTCACTACTTCCAGGTAGTGAACCAGCCCATACAAAGGGTCCGACGCCGCCGGTCATTAAAAATCTCATTGTGCAATTATTTACTGCTCAACAGGAATTTAAAAGAGTTCTTTGTTTGTAGGTCTTGAGGGTGGCGACTTTGACAGACGAGTGGCATTCTGTCGGTTTATGTTACACACGGATGTGGATGATCCTAATTTCTTAAAAAGAATATTGTGGACGGATGAATCCAAATTTACCAAAGAAGGGATCCTCAATCTTCACAATCTGCATCACTGGACAAACAAAACGGAAAACCCACATGTTAAAAGGCAGAAATCTTTTCAAAGGAGGTTTAGTGTAAACGTTTGGGCAGGAGTGATTGGGAATCAGGTAGTTGGACCGCATTACCTGCCCGATAACCTCAATGGCGATAACTATTTGGAGTTCCTTCAAAATGACCTGCCCGAATTAGTGTCCGAGGTGCCCGTATTTAATGAAAATGTTCCCAAAGTATTCCAGCATGACGGCTGTCCCGCGCATTGGCGTTTGACTGTGAGGGAATATCTTGACGATGTGTTCCCCAATGCGTGGATTGGTCGCGATGGCCCTATTGCATGGCCGGCACGTTCCCCAGACCTAACTCCGCTAGATTTTTATGTCTGGGGACGTGCCAAAGAGCTGGTATACGCCACGGAGGTTCCGACTAGGGAGGTACTACTTCAACGCATTGAAACGGCGTTTAATCAAATTAAGGAGGAAATACGACTTCGTACAACAACTGTGGAAATACGAAATAGATGTCGGGCCTGCATTCGCAATAGCGGCCAACAATTTGAGCAGAATATGTAAAAAATGATTAAATAAATGTTAAAAATGCAATTATTTTTTATTTCTAGTAACCGTCCCCCCCAAAAAAGAGAGATACGAGACAGATTTTACCTTACAAGAGTGAGATAACAGATTAAATGAGTTCTTGAGGTATAATTTAAGTAAAAATATTTTTTTAAATCATAATTTCAAATTTAGTATTTTGTGACTCGATTCACAATTCTAGCGAATTCACAAAGTTGTAAAAAGATTTTTATGGCATGTGGTACATCACTAGCAAGAGGATAGACTAGAGAGTTTTTGAGGGAGTTGGAAGATCCCGGTCGCTTTTGGTTTTTTTTTTATAGCCATGTAAATAGCTGTAACATGGACAGCTTTAATTGAAGTCCGAAATTTTGCGAGTAAATTAAAAAAAAACTGGATGGCTAATGTCACTAATTTTGAATTTAAAAGTACTGTAATACAATACACGTCTAAATAAAATTAAAATTCAGAGTCTACGACTTACACTTTTTTTTTATTTTGAAATTGAATGCAAAATTTGGGTATTGTTTTTATAAAAAATAAAAAGTCGATGAAAAAAAAGCCACAGAGCATGAGAAGTGTTTAGGGGTCTGAAAGGATAGAAGGTGACCCCCCCAGTCGACCATTTCAATTTGGCACACGATGCACCAAACACCCTGTATATATACATACATTATAATAAAGATGCTGTGTGATGTGGGTTGATGATGAATAATGTGATTAGTTGATAAGCCATTAATAAATAATAAAAAAACAGATATAAGAATGAATATTATACTGACTCCAAAGTTAGAAGCAGCAAATCGGTCAGAGGCTGAGACAGCTGACGATGCCGTGGTATGTGCGTAGTAAGCATTGATGTTGGCCAGCAACGTGGACATGACGGCTGGAACTCCGGCGCACAGGTACTTCGTGGAGAGGCAGTGGAAGTGCCTGGAGTAGATAAAAATATACCAATCAATATCGGTGGAGTTATTGTTTTAATCTTACAAAATAAACCAACTACACGCTTAATATTGTCGCCGCAAGCAAGGCTTTTTAAACATCCCAATCAGATAAATCATTTTAAAACAGTTATCTGACATTCACCGAACTAAAGCTGAATAGAGGTAGCAAAAGATTAATAAAAATTGCAGAATATTTATAATATTAAAACGTTATAATCATCATTTCAGCCGAAAGACGTCCACTGCTGAATAGGTCTCTCCAAGTGTCGCCACATCGACCGGTCCTGTGCTTCTTGCTTAATAAGGTGTCTACTTTGCTAGATTTTGACGATCGACACGTTTATTCTATAGTACTTCATCGTAATGAGGAAAGAAGTACTAAAGAAAGCACGTGTCTGTAAACACCTTTGTAAGTGATACTTACGTCATAGCCTGATATATGGCTTCAATCCCATATCTCATGGCGAACTCATCTACGATCTCTTCGGGAATATCATTGAAGTACACCTTCCAAGCATCATCTCCTCTCGCGGCTGGTAACGTGACTGCTCCGCTGTTCTCCTCACAAAGATAGTGGAACAGGTTTTCGTGAAGACAGGTGTACTGTAAAAGGAGAAACGAACATAATTATTAAGAGACTCTGTAAGTAACATTTAGGAAGTTTTTTGAACACTGAGATTAATTAACTGGGACTAGTGATTTCTCTTTCTCTCTCTCTCTCTCTCTCTCTCACACACACACACACGCACACACACACACAGAAAATACCTGAATCTCAGCAATGGGAAAATAGGAATCTGATTATGTGAACAACAATTTCTAATGTCATGATTACCTTCCACATGATGAAGTAGTTGATAAAAGATGAAGAATTTCATAAATTAAAACGTTTCAGCAACACACCTAAAATAATCAATCATACTGTTGACTTATATATGGTGTCTCAGAAAAGTGTGGTGAAAATTAATAAGAGAATTAATAGGAGAAAGTTGTTTGGTTTGATGGCCTGTACCACAAGACCATCAAAGTGAACTTCTTTCTCCATGAGACCAACATCGTGATCACGCTTAATTTTCGCCACTTCTTTCTCAAAGTATTATTAAGTAAATGTATTATTTATTTGTACCTACGTGGAAATATTGATTATATTCCGTCGAAGAGTTTTCTCAATGAACGTAAACTAGAATATTAAATGCTCGATATATTATATAATAAGGTTACATCTCAGCGCTGATTTGCTGGATTCGTTTTCTCTTATATTGATCGGTATTTCTCCTCTACGGATCGTCATTTCTCCATTTTCACGTTCATTTTGTTTATATGTATGTATGTATATATCTATGTATGTATTCATGTATTTTAGTAATTTTCGTGTTATCTATCCCATATGTTGCACCTTCCATCCCTGTGCATCACTGTAAGGTTGACTTGTAGAAAATGCCTTAAAGTTCGACTTTTTACGGTACATTTTTTTTTACTTGTGCATAAAGTTTGAATAAATAAATAAATGTAACATAATAATTTAATGATGCCTATATATTTGGAAATCTATCCAATCGATTACACAAATAGTTGCAGAACACAGAGATAAACTTTATAGAAAACGTTCGACTTTATCTTACGTAAATTCAGATATCCGAAAGAATTTTTAATATCAGTTGCACTCTATCGCATGAGAATGTTATTTCGTTGATGTGGATAAATTGAGCTCAAGGATTTACAATTTCTGACCAGTTTTCGGTTATGTCCAAAATTAAATATTTGTAGATAAAAAAGTTTCCAATATTTCAGATTCATCTGTTACATCATAAACCTAACCACAAAGGACTACAAAGCTACAAATTAAAAAACTTCTGTTCATACAAAAAAAAAATTGCCCATACGTTTATTTTCAATACGATTTGGTGCTTCTAAAACAAAATCAAATCCGCATGGGAAATCGCTGTGCAAACCGAAAATAAATTGAATTTTCACTCCTGTCCGACCTCGTTTGACAGTGAGAAATATATGAGTGAATATTGTGTGCGTTTGAGTAATGTTCATTCCATCAGAATATGGATGCGGATTGACACGTTTCGTGTATTTTCGCTTAGGGCTATTATTGATACAGGATGGCATGTTTCCTTAAATCATATCATGATCTAAGTACGTAGAGTGAATAGGAAAATCTTAGGTCCTTACCTATGAAATTGCCGTTTTATATAGAAAAAATCAAACAATATTCTTTAGTAAAGAAAGTTTATCGGTGCACTTTGGCCATGTTTAAAGTTAGTTGATGCCTCTGCTATAGAAATCCTGGGGACGGGAATCGATGAATCCTTTAAAGGCGTTTTTCATTGCCTCGTTGGGATTGAAATTTTGCCCCGGGGCCACATTGTTGAGATCAACTTTTCCAGAACGGAAGCGATCAAACTAAAACACACCGTGCGTTCACTTGCGGTACCTTGTCCATACACGTCGTTAATATTGCGTGCTGTTTGTGCTGCGTTGGTGCCACGACGGAACTTGTATTCGAAAATAGCGCGAAATTTCGATTTCCCTTGGTTACAGAGACATCGATATCAAACAAAAATCGAAAGGCGAGAAAACAAATAAACAACTGAATAACAACAAAAATGTAAATATACATTTAATTTGAATTTGGAATTCTAAATAGAATGAAAGATATTGATCCTCACACTAGCCGGTATTAATAATCGACAATTTCATAGGTAAGGACCTAATATTAAACAGGTGTATTGAATTCAACATGGCCGTTTCTAGTTTAGAAGGTATTTCGTAAAATTTGATAGTTTTTTGCTCTTTTATAAACTACCTAGATCGTTTGAAATTTGTCTTTCTACAACTTACTATTTCGTGTAACTAAACTTAAAATGGCTGTTTCGTGAAAGTGCGGAATTTAGATTCATATTAAAAATATATATATATATCCGTAACTACACGTCATGTTAAGAGGTTAATCTTTTTTATATCGATAGCTTATTCCTTGCAGATTATGGGAATCTGCATAACTCCATACCGGTTATAAGGTACCTTTGCCTGTCGACTAGGCAGTCACACATCACCGTCTATGTACCAATCATGAAAGGACGCAATAATTGATACAACGCGATCAATATACGTTGGTTATTTTTAGGTAAATGACTTTGACATTCGCTTTGTTCTATTTATGATGACATTCTAAAACTAATTAGTATGTGACCAAATAAAATCTTTAAATACATTTTTTTTAACATACCCACAAACATTTTTCGAAACATTTTAAACCTCATTGGTAAAGTAAAACCGAAAAATATGAAACTGAAATTCCCTCCTACCCTCAATTCCAGAATCGTGCAAAGAAAAGATAGGTACAGCACGGATTCCATTACCGAGCGGATGTTGAATGTTTTGATGTTCCGAACTGGGAATTTTGTGGGCGAATTTGCGACGATACGTTATCAAGCCGACATTTGGGCCCATTACCCTAATCGTGGAAAGGTTTCGGCTGTAGTAATACAGTCGAAACCGTGTACGTATGTTATTTTTATTTTGACATTATGTTTTGAATACTTGGTATTGTTTTAGGAAATAAAAATAGGTATTGTTTAAACAAAAAAAAAAAAACCGGCCAAGAGCGAGTCGGACTCGCGCACCGGTACGGTATACGGTACCCTCCATCATATATTTAAAAAAGTGTGCTATTTAGAGACATCGTTTTATTGTTCCTGTAATCTTTACATAAACTTCTATCATATACAATAATGGCTAAGGCTAAAGGCTAAAATACTTTACAACGCACTAGTAAGGAGCTCCTTGGAATATTGTTCTACTATTTGGTCTCCCTATTATTCAACTTATATTAATAGTGTTGAATCTGTTCAGGCCCGTTTTGTTAGGTATTTATGTATGAAGAATGGGATCCGAAAATCTATACCTGATTACTATGGCAGGTTGAAGCACTTCAAAATGATAAGCTTAAAAGAGAGACGTAATCATTCTGACTTACTAGTGCACCATAAAGTAATAAATGGTTCTATAGATGCAGAATTAGTAAACTATTTTAACTCTAGGTCAAGTCAACGTAGTAAGCGTCATCATCGTATTTTTGAATTGCCTACATCCACCCTAAATACCACATTTAATAGCCCACTAACACGTATGGCAAGGCAATATAACGAAAGGTCCAACTCGGCGGATTACCCTATTGATATTTTCTCCATGAGTTTTGCTTCATACAGGCGTTCACTATGTAAACAGAGCGAAGAGTGCACGTCAATATAGCTCTAATTGGTACGTTTTGTAGTGTTCTAGATTTAGGTTCGCTAGACACACTTTTTATTGTTCTCCGTTGTCTCTAATATTTCATAGATAAAAGTCATGCATACCTGTTATTTGCATGGTTACTAAAATGCCTTAATTTTTATGTTATTTAATTTGAATTGTAAGTGACTGTGCTGTTGGTGTGCTTATTTTAAATAAATAAATAAATAATTTCAGATTTTTCTCTATGCAAACTTCGGAGATAAGGGGGAACGGTATTTTTTTTTACATTTTTCATCAAAAGTCGAAAACTATGCGGCCTTAAAAAATGTTTGCAAATGTGCAAACGGCGCTCTTTCACATGATACCCCACATGCCTTAGTAGCCCCACTTCGAATTTTTAAGAACCCCTTTCAGTCCCTGTTGCAAAAAAATATCTGTATTTTTATTTCTTTCTTATTTGCAAAATAGTTGGGCAAACGTCGTCTAAAACTATTCCAAAATTCAAGTCGATAGCATTAGTAGTTCTTGAGATATCCAGCTGTGACAGACAGACATACTGAGCACCATAAGGGTTTTTACCATTACGGTACGGAACCCTAATAGACAATAAGTAAAAGGCGTGCCACCATACTATATGGAACTTAAACATAACTGGTGAAATGTGGGTGTACCTGTGCCTAACCCTTCGGGGATAATAGGCGTGATGTTGTGTTATGTTATGTGTTTTTTTAAACACAGGAAAGCAGTAAGCTAAACTATAATGCAGAAAAATGTAATGTGTATGACATTTTTGTTTTGATTTTTTCTACGGTATATTCGGTGTTCTGCCATTATAAGGAAAAAGACTTATCTGACATTGTTTTTCGAAATAGAGTTATTTGCATATTCGGAATCAGCAAAAAAAGACGCATCTACCAGTATTTTATATTGGCGTAAACTTAACGGAAATCTAATAATTCTTACTATTAAACGACGCATCTGCCTTTGTATTTTGTATTTTAAACATGAGAAAATATTTTGCTATAATATATCTGTACTCGGAAGTAGGACGTATCTACACGTTCTTTTTCCTTACGGCGTCTGTATTCTTTTCCTATATATCAATAGGTATTTCAATAGTTACACACGAAAACATACACAAGTCAAATGTCAAAAAAAAAAAAAACATTTGAGAGTGCAAGTGCAAATGCGCCTCTATTCAGTTTCTGAAAATGTTCACAGCAGTTAAAAAACATTCCATGGCTTAATAAATCTTCAAATTTTAGGAGATATCTTCTATAGTTTGTTTCCAGATCATAATTAATTTAATAACAATATCATTAATATATTATGCATAAAATTCCATTGAAAAGTAGATAGAGGCATTCTGGAGACCCCTCCGAGCCTCTAAACCTATTTTACGCTACCAGCTACGATCCTTACATAGGTACATACTGGTACATCCATATCTCACTAATTAGGTAGGTATATTAGAAACACTGAATCCTAGTTTCCATAATTATTCCTTTACAAACGCCTACCATCCTTGTTGCAGAGCGTGGAAACCATTTTGAGTCTACCCAAGACCCACGTAAGTTTTCAAAATTCACTCACCCTAAAACATCATTCCATATAAATTATTTAAAATCAGTTACCAAGCCAGACTTCCAAGCCCCGAGCAGAAATTCCAAAAGTAATTTATTTTTACCGAAAAATATTTTAATACCAACACCATTTTTCCCTGATAAGTTTCTATTATCGTTAGCTCTTGGTTTCTGAAACCATTTGTCTGAATATGTAAATTTTGCTATCTAATCCAATTTGTCTACAGGATGTTTTGGAGATAATCAAAGTTTAGTGGCTGTGTTTACAGTGTATAACAAGTAGGGGAGCTAGAGTGTGTTATCGTTTAGTAGTTATTCCTTAGAGTGAATTATTGTTTGGTTTAACGTGGTCTGAAGTATAGTTCGCGTCATGTAAGTTTGCTGCTCTGAAACCAAGCTTTCCGATGCGCATGGCATGGCGCACTGCTGTTTTAGTAGAGATATTGACTACTGCGCAATCATTTGTAGCCTACTTCAGAGCGGGAAACTTACATGACGGGAACTATACTGAGAAATGGATGAATACATTTACTGCGATCGTGTTCTTAGAATTTAGAATCGAGTATTATAATTCAGTTCTGTGACCTTTTCGTTCATAATTTTTTAATACATTAGCTGATTTTTCCCACCCGAAACGATCAATTATTTCTTGCTGATATGTTAACACTTCCAAGGACACTAAACGGCTATAGCAGTCATAATAATAAAACTTCTATTGTGTCTCGTCTACCGCGCGAGAACCGATTAATAAGCTTCTTATAGCGCCCGTAACTTACACTCAGAAAAAATAATTGTTTACCAAATTGACCACCAACTTAAATTGCCAACTGTAATTTTTTGACAGTTGTGTGAATTAAGAATGATAACAATTTATTGATCCAATGATACAAAATAAGATTCAAAAATAATAATATTGTACCTATGCTTAATATAACTAGAATATTTAACATAATTATTTGAACTGTACTTTTTACAGAACCAAACTAGGCAGCGCCTGTATCTTGGTGACCTGAGTTGCGTTATATTAAATTTTAATTCGCGACATGCAGCGTTAACTTAAATTTTACTGGAAATCAGCAAATTGGTTTAGTCTGTCAATTTGATAAACAAATAATTTCTCTGGCTGTACTTACTTGTTGACGTTCGTCGGTTAACATTGATAGAAAAAAAAATTGTTTACCAACAGAAACATTAATTTTCATTTAAAAATAAATCTAAATTGTTGTGACTGCATAAGTAAGTAATCGCTCAAAATCTGCATCACACTATATTCTAAAATAAATATTGAACGATTGTTGTTGGTACTACAACCACAGATTAATACAGATGGGACACTCCGCAGTTTAAGTACGAAGCTACAAGTACGCGGCGGGCCTCTCACTGGGCCAATTCAGTATCATTGCCGCGGTCAGAAGGTCTATGAGTTACGCGTTAGAATGAGAGGCAACTTGTAGGTGAATATAACTGTAGGTAATAAGCGTTGTGCGACCTGAATTGCACTTTATTGTGTTGTAGCAAGAGTCGCTTTTTATTTAAATGATTTCGCGCAGTCTCCCATCCGTATTAATCTGTGCTACAACGTGAAAGCACGTTAAGCCGTTGGTCCCGGCTGTCATTCGTAAATCTTTGACAGTCGTTACGGGTTGTGTGGTATTTCGCTTTTTAAACCACATGTTTTTAGTTTGTTTACATTGAATGAGCTAGGGTTCATAATAAATTTATTTTCAGGTCATATAACTTACATTTTCGATTCCCATTCAGGACAAACATTTGTTTGCATGAATATGTCTGTTTGTCCTGAGTCTGGGTGTAATTATCTATATAAGTATGTATTTACAAAAAAAAAAGTAGTATAATGTAGTATATCAGTTATCTGTTTCCATAGTACAAGCTCTGCTTAGTTTGGGATCAGATGACCGTGTGTGAAAAATGTCCCAGGATATTATTATTATTAAAAGTATTTTACACATTTCAATGGAAACCACACCGTTTTATTGATAATTCATGCCTTTTTCATTTATTTTCTGATTTTTGTAAGAACCTTCGAATATTTTAATATTGTCAAAACTCAAATGTCATTTTTCAGCTTTTATTCTTTTAAAAGACTAAGTCACCATCACAAACGTTGCAGTTGTCAGAAGTCCGAAAGTCTGACAACCAGACTTGCCAAGAGGTTATCGTGTCACCTAAGAACTAGGTTGTGGAGGTCTGAGAGGCAGTTGCCTCATGTAAAATACTGGCATTCAGACTCATCCGGTTATACTGGAAGCCGACCCGAACATAGTTGGGAAAAGGCTAAGCAGATTGATTGCAGTACTACAACGTGATAATGTACACATAAATCTTCTTGACATGCTAAAAGTTTTATCCAGTGGTGATCAATAACCGAACTACGCATAAAATATATGTGCCATCTAAACTAGAGACATCTTTCATAAAAAAAAACTGGCCAAGTGCGTGTCGGAAGAGCTCGCACAATGAAGGGTTCTGTAGTTGGGATGAATTTATTCCAAGTACAACCTTAATAATGTAGTTGAAACATATGTGGTCCTATAAATTATAACTGCAATTGTAAGTTTGTACGCACAATATCAAGAGATTTGCCATGGTATTTTAAGACCATAGATTTTCTTATAATTTGTAGGTAAAGAACCATTTTATGATTTTTTTTAAATTATTTTAGACTCAGTAGTTCCTGAGATAAAGAGAGGAATGGTTAATTTTCGTCTATTTTCAGAAATAAATTTAAAACAATTCGTTTAAAAATTATAATATATATATATATATATATATATATATATATATCCCCAAATGTGACCTTCATATTCGAAATTCATTTATTTACGTTAGACGTCCGTATTTGGGTCACAGAAATTCATACGTGTACCAAATTTCAACTTATGCGGTCCATTAGATTCAGAGTAAATTGGCTGTGACAGACGGACAGACAGACACGAGTGATCCTATAAGGGTTCCGTTTTTTCTTTTGAGGTACGGAACCCTAAAAAGTATCTAGCACAGCTTACTTTCGTTGCTATCAATCAGTATTCGCCAGTAAGTACCTAACCCTTTGTTTGCGCTGCAGAAATAACATTGTAACCTGGATAAGTCGGATCTCAAGGGACCTAGGATTATTAAATTATCACTTAAAGAGGCTTCTCATTTGCCCTGTTTCCCAAACAGTCAAGTTTCAAATGACAGTTGTCATATTTACAGAGATTAAACAGGTCGAAATGTACCTACTGTTTTTCATATGAAGAGGTGAAATTATTCCTGTAATTGACCTCATTGTAATTATCAGTAGTAGAGGTTTCTCACATATCCAGGGCCCACTTAGGCTGCGTTTCCACCGGAGATGTGTGAGGATGCGTAGCGAGGGATGTGTTTGCTAAGAACCAATAGAATCGCTTCATTTACCTAGCCTCGCTCAGCGCAGCTTCTGCGGGAACGGCTTATCGGAGCGAGGTTTTTGTACGTACGAAACAAGTGAGGGATGGGTGCGAGGAATGTGTTCGAGAGATGTGTGCGAGAGATGTGTGCGAGAGATGTGTGCGAGAGATGTGTGCGAGAGATGTGTGCGAGGGATGTGTGCTAGGGATGAACGCGAGCGAGAAACTGTTAGCAGTTACTAGACGGTGTTTGTTAGAGGTATCGCTCGCTCGCATCTGAAGAGAGCCCGCTACACATTCTCGCACCGCTCATCTGCGCACCGTTTCACAGCGTCGCTACACATCCTCGCAACGCTTAGCGGCTTAGCACATTTCTGGTGGAAAAGCTCACATCGTTTCACAGCTTCTTTACGCATCCTCGCTCAGCTCAGCTACCTCGCACATCTCTGGTGGAAACGCAGCCGAAATAAGGTTACACTGTATATGTACGTGGTAGATTTTGTATGTACTGTAGACACTTCAACACCAGGGGTGTTCTGGCATAAAACCTTCTCGGGTATAAACATAGACTAGGAGACAATCATTGAGGAACAAACAACTGACTGATTTTGAGATGTCACAGAGACGGTCCCAGGCCAACCGGGTTAGTTAGATTAAAAGATATATTGAAAAGTGTTATAAAATTTATATTAGAGTCTATGTGAACAGTTTATCAGTTAATTATAATGTTTGCGCTGTAGCATGGTGCGGGAGACATTAAATGAAACGTTCCTTTTCATTAATGAACGTTACCGCGATTTTATTTTATTACAATCATGATTGAATATTTTAGCTGCACCTTAAATATAACTGTCGTAAAATACGGAATATGTAATAACTATAGTAAATTAAATTAATTTACCCTGCCAAAATGTTATGTCTAAAAATAAAATGAAATTGAAAGAAAAATAAAGCAATGTGTTACGCGTGTAACGTAACTCTATATACATGTATATTAATGGGATGTGCTGCTATGATGGGTAGTCGATATATCCAACGATATTTTTTATAGAAAAAGAAGATGTGTGTATTTTTTAAATTTTGTTGTTAGACGTAGCGCTCGTGCTGACTCAAAATGGCCGCCGACGCACCGCGCCACATGGCAAAAATGTTACCACGAAAAAGTTATTTTTTTTTTTAATTTTAACAGTTGTGCTTTGAATGAGTTTTTTTTTTAAGTTTTGTATTAAATACTTATTTAAAAATAAATTTCATAATAATAAGATATGTCAAAGACATTTTAAAAAGTTTAATAAAGAGAACGAGATTTTTGCTGTGAGAATCGTTATCGATAAAATTGAATTGCACAATGTCACTGACCTTGTCATGCGCTACTGACTTCTGTCACCCGCACCGTGGTACAGCGCAAACAGTGCAGTGTAGATCCCAAAGGAAGTAAAGGAGACTTAGGCCTTTTACAGTACGTATGTTTATTTTACTACAGTAAAGGCTTTGACGAAGATCTGTTGTCTTTGAGTAAAGGAAGGCGACTACGATTGAAACCCAAAGGGGTGCGGAATACAGAACCTTTGGCTAAGCTTGGTTTAGGTAAAGCAATATACACATAGCTATTTGTGTGTATAGAGTTAGCAAGTTAGTTAGTAAGGAAGAGGATAACTCCTTGATCTACGATTTTGATGTTATATAAGGTTTTGCAAATTAAACACTTACCTACCCACAATATATGATGATATATCTACACAATAATACTACCTCCAGGAAGTTATTATACATACACATTGTTTTAATAATTTCCTACTTTTATGACTTGGTATGAAAAGCGGAAACTTAAAGTATATAGCTCTCATAAAATCTTAACGGGATTCATAAACAGGATAAAAAAGCTAATTAAATTACACTTTAGTCATTGACATTCCGAATTTTAAATAAATACATCAAAACACTGTTGCCGTTAAAGTAGGTACTATAAAAATGTACTTTTAAAAACTTTTCTTTTATAAACATCAAATTTTATCGGAAAACTTGGAAACGTTAAAAAGTTCGCCTCTAGAAATATTGTAATACCAATTTTCTTGAACGAATTTTTAACAAAGAAGAATAATGGTTAGCTCTTTTTGTGCATTTTTATGGGCACCTTTGGGGGTTAATTAATCATCGTTACAGTTTAATTAATAATTAGCCATTTATTTATGAAAGAAAACTTTTGGAAAAAGGCACTATACAGCGAGAAATAAAATAAAATAATACCTATTTAATAATATTTAAAAAATTAAATTTTCCGGGAATATGGCCAATAGCTGTATCTCAAAAACTAAAGTTAGAGATAAATTGAGGGTAGATTTGAAATCAGCTATCTCGAATTAGTAATCGACAGCCATAAAATTCCATGCCACAAAAAAAAAGGCTAATTTTGTTCCCTTGTTGGTACCATGAAGGTTCAGTTTGATGGTCCACAACCTTAAATATGACCATATATTTTGGGTACACCTTGTATAATAGGGCCATTGGTAAACATACCTACAGATTTGATTTTCATAGTTGTTTCATAATTAAGACTTCATCCCACAAAGGAATACAAGCCTTATGTGTGTTGCTGTTCACGCTATGTGAACGCGGCGCGCGGGGGGCCCCGGCGCGGGATGAAGAGTGAAGGGGGATAGCTACAGCGCCGGCGGCGGCGGGGACGCGCGTGCGCCCGCCAGAGCCATCATCGCCACGGGACCGTGTATACATACGCATCGAACGTAAAAGCGCGGCTAGCCCTCCAGTTGTACCTATACTTATATACTAAATTTGTAACCGAGAATTAAAACGTTGAAGTATTAATTGTAAAAACGTGGTTGTTATTGGTGGCTCTCACTACCATCCCAAACATTTGGCGACCGTGACAGGACCCATGGTTGAAAGCTAACCCTTTCAAGGCCGGGAGCATGTTCACGCTATGTGAACGCGGCGCGCGGGGGGCCCCGGCGCGGGATGAAGAGTGAAGGGGGATAGCTACAGCGCCGGCGGCGGCGGGGACGCGCGTGCGCCCGCCAGAGCCATCATCGCCACGGGACCGTGTATACATACGCATCGAACGTAAAAGCGCGGCTAGCCCTCCAGTTGTACCTATACTTATATACTAAATTTGTAACCGAGAATTAAAACGTTGAAGTATTAATTGTAAAAACGTGGTTGTTATTGGTGGCTCTCACTACCATCCCAAACAGTTGCTTTAACAGTATAATTGGTTTATATTCTCAAGAGACGTTAACGTTATTGTCTTGTAACCTACCTACATACATACACGGAAGATCATTATTATTATAACTTTGTTGTGAGTTGTTGTCATCATTAGGGTAGACAATTTGTTTTGATACGTTCAAAATACATTATAATTTATTTGTGGATGAAACAAGGTTCAGCTACGATCGTAATAATTGTTTCAAGACTGAAAAAACAATGTCAATGTGTTGATTGAAATAATATCAACTGATTGATATGCTGATGGTAGTATTAAACGAATTTAAAATGGCGGTGCAAATCATTCCTTCTCACTCGCTCATTTTGTTGTGTGAGTGAAAGGGCGTAATACCCATGCAAAAAACAAAGGAGCTCTTGGTTTGGCCGCCATGTTCCTTTAATACGGCGGGTTATAGGTAGGTATATAATTTTTAATGATTCTGAATTATAATTTTGAATGATTATTATTTTTGGTAATCACACTTGTGACTTTAGATTGACTTAAACTGATAGTGAAGATTTTTTATTATCCATAAAACATTCTGTAAATGATTTCGTAAGCACCCTAGGACTATTTAAGCAAAATTGAGATAATCCACTCATCGCTCTCGTTATGAAAGTGAGCAACACTGACGGCCATTCTTCAGTGTTATTTCTTTTGTTTTATAATTGTGCTTTGCGAAGCTTTCGAGGAGAGGTAGAGGATAATAGAGCAATATTTTCTGGAACAGCTCGCGGTTTTTCTTACAGTTGTCCTTTTTCGCAGAATTTTACCGTGTTTTAACTGGTTTGAGCATTATTAGGATACGTTTCAAAATATTTTTTTTTTTTTGGTTTGTATTACAATAAAGAAAAACTGTTTATTTACGTGAAAGTGAGCGCACATACATGAAATTGTTGTTTATCAGAAGCCTAAAACAAGTGTTGTTCTATAAAGAACACATCGAAACTCGAAAATAAAGCCTGATTTACACGGTGTGATATCATTGCCTGCGGCATACCCTAAGTTGGAGCATTAATAAAAGTTGCACCCACTAAACAGTGTTTAGACGATGCAAGTAATTTCTTGCTTCAATATTATTTTATGTTACAGCCAAGATATTGGCACTGTGACAACCAAAAAAAAAAAAAAACAAACGCTTTTCTTTCTGATTTATACCTTGATATCATTCGAATTTCGAAGTGATATTTACATGGTAACATCAGTTTGTGGGTTAAAATAAACGTTAACGTTGTATAACTATCAGTTTTAACTTAGTAAATAAACGGGCCTTTATTATCATAACATTAGCATTGCTTATATTAACATTCAAGCTTAAATATACTTAGCTCCAAGCAGTCTCGACAGAAAACACTGTAATAACATTCGTTAGAATTAGAATGTACCTCGGCAACAACCCTTTTGCTTATTAAATTAACACCCTATCCTAATTATTATAAGACTCATAACATTTAATATTGTTGAGCAAAACAGAAAATAGACCTTTAATTCCAGCGCAAAAACGCAGTTTTTTTAAATAAAATTTTTATTATTATTGTCCCACAACGCAAAGGCCTCTTCTCATACAAAGAAGGCACGAACATTGGTCATCATGCTTGCTCAAGACGGGTTGGTGATTTCAGACTTATATTAAAAATAAGTGTAGGGCTTCCTGACAGTTTTCCTTCACCAATGTCAGTAATGTAGAATTGCATTGTTTAAAATTGGAAGGTAATTTGCATTACTTTTTAAATTTTTAGCTTTAAAAAGTTAACTGAAAATAAAAAAAGAAAACTGTAAAGATAGGATAGGGACAGACAAAATTAGTTTTTACTCGTACAAATTGGAAATGGAGATATCTATAAAGTGGAACTAGGTGGAAGAGATAGCTCGTTTTAGAGTAGTTACTATGAAAAATATATTATCTAACGCCTTGCTGAATTCGCTCGCGTCTGAGAAACGACTATCCAAATCGATACTGTGTGCCAAAGTGGAACTTAAAGACGCTGCTGGTGGAAATAGTGGGCTAGTAAACTTTGTAAAAGTGTATAGAGATAGGTATTTAGTTTGTTGTTGTGTTCAACACTTTTTTATCAATACATAGTTATTTTAAATTGGCTAGTTAAACTCCGCAGACGCGATGGGTATCGATATCTGAACATGATAAATAAAACCAGCCAAGTGCGTGTCGGACCACGCACAATGAAGGGTTCCGTAGTGAGATAAATTTACAAGAATAAACTTAACACTGTAGTTGAAAAACATGTTCTCCCATACATTCAAACTGCAAAGGTAAGTTTGTACGCACAATATTGAGAGATTTACCATGCTTTTTTTTAAGACCATAGATGTAATCTATAGCTATAGATCTATTTTCTGAATTAAAAAAAAAAAATCTCAGTAGATTCGGAGATTGAGGGAATGATCAATTTCCGTCTATTTTCCTAAATAACTTAAAAACAATTTGTTTAAAAAATATATAATATATATATATTTGAGACACTCTCAGTAGTAAAAGCCTCTTATTTGATATGTCACACGGTACAGTTCGCAAAACTTTTTTTTTCTTATTTGCCTCCCCAAAATTGACCCTCATGTTCAAAATTCAGATATTTACGTTACACGACCGTCTTTGGGTCACAGATAAGTGTACCAAATTTCAACTCAATCGGTTCATTAGATTCAGAGTAAATTGGCTGTGACAGACGGACAGGCAGACACACGTGTGATCCTATAAGGGTTTTTTTCCTTTTGAGGTACGGAACCCTAAAAATTGATGATTTTTTGTGGGGTCATCGGCCACAGTTATTGTAGTCACTTGAAATATGTTTTTCTCAACTCATACATCAAGTTAAAATCAAACTGCCAAGCCTTTTCCCAACTATGTTGCGGTCGGCTTTCAGTCTTACATCAAGTAAGAACATTTAGAGCGGTTCGTTCACTTCCCATAAAAAACATTTTTATTTTTATTTTATCGAGTTCAGATATCGATACCCATCGCGTCTGTGGAGTTTACCTAGCCTATTTAAAATAACACTGTATGAAACATGTTACTTGAAAAATATGTGTATACTGTAATTTCTGGTAATAGAGTACTTTTTTGAACATAAATTTCTTAGGATGTTGTGTCTTATTTGATTTTATTATAAATATTAGGTATCTCTCCTTTAGGTGGAATAAGTTTTTCAAAACGTTTTAATCAGAAGTCGTTCGCTTGGCGGAACGGTTTTTATAGGTGGACATTAAAGGACCTCGTACAAGTTAGTGGATATACTCCTTAATTATGCAAGGTTGTAATTTCGTTTCTATCAAAAAGCAACTTTCGTGTTTCTTGTCCGTAGAAAAGATAACACACCACATAACATCACGCCTATATCCCCGCAAAGTTAGGCAGAGATCAAAAGATCATGCTAGATTTATTTTCAGTTCTTGATGTATGACATTTAAACATACTTTATTGGCTTAATACTTCGTTTAATTGAAATTCATTATGCATTAATCGCAGCAGATTAATATCAAAGTGGTTTCGAGCCTCCATTTAATGTTAATTGGAAAACAAAAGGGAAGCCTGAGTGGATTTGGGTGCATTATCGGAAGCGGTTGTTGCCATTCACTCGGTCAGATCGTAAACGTTAAAATCAATTAACCTTTATATACATTGGGGACCGTAAATAAACTTAAAACATACGAGTAGGTACGACATATACAGGTAGGTGGTACTGGGTTCAGGTGGAAAAATAAATAGGCGTTACGAATGCCTCTTTTGCCGTAATTACAACAATAACACTTGTCATTTCAACAATTAGTAAAATCAAATCATAACATTACCTAACTAAAACCAATTTACAATTTAAAGAAAATAACAGGAAAAATAAACACCCCACAACTTTGAGATTCATTTTTGCTGTTGTCATTTGAATGAATAGCTTAAATTCCATGGTAAAAGATGAGCCAAATAACCAGCCAGCAAGTCTGACTGCTCAAGATACATCAACCGTACTCAAGTATCATTACTCGTCCAGGTTCTTTTAATGCTTAATTCTCACCTACATTGCCTTACTGGAGTATTTTCTGAGCAGTAATTTGTCGCACCTCATTTATCTAGCTTAAAAGCTTTTCCTGTAGGTATTTTGGGATTTGCTTCTTGGCACCATTTTATAAATTTACATAATTAGGTGTTACCTATGCATACGCTACATTGTAAGCTCGCTTAATTAGTTCAAACACGTTGACCTACTTTTTTCTCCCAATTATACAACCAAACATTTATTTTTAAAACCGTTATTCATCACGTACCTACACACTTCCTCATTAGCGTGGACTGCAATCATAAACATGCACGCGATTATAAATCTTATCAACATAAAAAATATAGACCCAAATGGTATATATAAATTTTACTCGCACAAAGTTCTGGAATAATTCGTTTAGGGAGGTCGCACCAATATTTTGGACTCCATTTAATTAGAGGGACCCTTAATAAATCAAGGAAAGATAAATTGGTTTAAACGGGTCCCTCCCACCTTCCTAGAGGTAAGTACTAGGATGGTGTAATTTATGCGTATGTGAACCTGGCCTTACCGAATACCCAGGAGTCTAAACTTGTTTTCATTGGACAGAAAGGGAAAATAATGATAAAAGTTAAATTATTGTGTAGTAGGTACTTAACAACAATTTAAAAACAAATATAATTTGCGGACTAAGTGTTGAAACGTCCTGAATGGTGGCAATAAAAGTTTGCACCTTTTTCGTACCCGTATGTTTTAAAGGTGCAAAAGAAATTCGTATTAAAATTGATAACATGCAGCGTGGTTAGTCAGATACAATATTGGAAAGGACCCAGAATCGTGTTATGTATTTGTATCTACAAATACGTAACACGATTCTGGGTCCTTTCCAATAAATGTAGTGAATATGGCATCGTCCCTTTCGACTATTTTTAGTTGAGTTAATGATCCCTCACAATTAAAATTATTTACCTCAAAACACAAAGACTACGGAATCAAGTAGGCCGTTGCGCAATTTAGCAAAATAGGGGTTATAGATCCCACCAATACCCAGTGCGAATATGGTGCTCCTGACCAAACCATGTCCCATATTGGAGTGTCCAAAGTGTTTATACACCTGCACTTCGAAGAGGCCACTGATACCGCGATTGGCGTGGCCAACCACTGGACCTAACTCATTAAACATAATACAAAGGTATGTACATAAACTAACGCCTTCTTCCCATGGGTGTAGGCAGAATAAAAAAAAAAACGCCACCTGCTACGATCCTTACAAACTTCTTTTACTTATTACATGTCATGTTTTGTGTCAATTACCATCGACTCGAAAGAAAAATACCTCAAAACAATCGTAATACTTAATAATATTTAAAATTGAAAATGAATAGGCGCTGAAAGTTAAGCCCAATGACTTAGTACCTACAGACATTAAGCATTGTATATGTTGTAGGATGATTTGATAATTCGAATTTTCGCGAAAACCTAGGGATATTGCGAAAACACGGATAATTAGACAATGGCGAAAACATTTCTCAATCTTACTGGAAAAAGATAGGGTTTTTGCAAAAACACGAGTTCCTCTAGTAACATTGAATATCCTTAACCCTAATTGGCTAGATTTTAATAATCTTCTTACTGGTTCCTGATTTTACCCTGTGAGCTTTGAAGTATCATATATATCATACAGTTTTGAAGGGTTATAAATAACACAACAAACTACTTTTCCCAAGGAACCATATTGTGTTGGTAATGAGAAAAATTTTGACCTTTTGTGTAAGTTAAAACATCCTACGACATATATATACGGTCAATTTGTTCACAGAGAAAGGGTTAAATTTATGCATCATTAATTTAACAATTGGATTTAATTGGATTCACTAGCAGTCAACGTAGGGATTATATAGGGTGACTGGTAATTAGTGACCGATACACATAATAGTACTCATGATAACAATCAACTTTAATTACTATGGGACCAAACCAGAAATCGCGAAAAAAAAAATCTGCTGCTCCCTACATTTTGACGAGTTATGCGAACATGAAATGTAGGCAGCAGCTGATTTTTTTTTCGCGATTTCAGGTTTCGTCCCATAGTAAAAGTTGTTTGTTATCATGAGTACAATCATCTGTTTAAGTATCGGTCCCTAATTACCAGTCACCCTGTATTTATTGAAATAGGTTGACTATTGTATGTTACGATATTAGGTAGGTGATAACACTGTAACACAACAGATATTCCCTTTTTAGTATTTATAGTAAATGCTTATTTTTAGTATTTATAGTACTTGCTTTTTTTTAGTATTTATAGTACTTGCTTCTTTTTAGTATTTATAGTACTTGTTCCTTTTTAGTATTTATAGTACTTGCTTCTTTTTAGTGTTTATAGTACTTGTTTCTTTTTAGTATTTATAGTACTTGCTTCTTTTTAGTCTTTATAGTACTTACTTCTTTTTAGTCTTTATAGCACTTGCTTCTTCTTTAAACGTATTCAAAGGATTGTCTGCCCGTAATCTTTCATCACCATCATCATTTCAGCCAAAGACGGCCACGGCTGGTCATAGGCCTCCCCCAAGCATCGCCACGTCGACCGGTACTGTCCTTCTCAGATCCAGCAGATTCCTGCGGCCTTCACACAGTCATCGGTCCACTTTGTGGAAGGTCTCTTCCGTTACGCGGTCGCCACTACAGAACCTTTCGGCCGCATCGGCCATCTGTTCTACAAGCAACATCCTACAGCCACTTAAGCTTGCCAATTCTTGGTGTTATGTAGGTTACCTTGGTTCTCCTACGGATCTCTTCATTCCTGATTCAATCACGTAGGGAAACTCCAAGACTTCTCCGTAAGAGTTATTCTGTAAACTCTAATATTTAAGAGCATATATAACAAAGTCCCGAAGTTTGAACTTGCAATTAATTTTTAATACCCAGTAAACCATAATAAGTGTATTTGCGTGTTAAACTTTTAACCCTTAAACGAAGTTTTGTTATAAAATACAGATTTCATGCAACCAGGGTCACCCTTAGTTAAAAAAATAAAATAAAAATAAAAAACATAATTCATCGACACAGCCCCTAGGTAATGGCAGAAAGCACGCTTTTAATTTTCTTGCTAATTTAAAGCCTTATTATGATGCAAACGGGAAATTGTCATTCAATCTGCCTAGCATTTTCCCAACTAAGTCGGCTTCTAGTCTAAACGGATGCAGCTGAATACCAGTATTTTACATGGAGCGACTGTTTATCTGATCTCCACAACCCAGTTACTGGGTAACACGATATATCAATCAACATGTTGGGGTCGGCTTCCAGTCTAACCGGATGCAGCTGAATACCAGTATTTTACATGGAGCGACTGCCTATCTGACCTTCACAACCCAGTTACTGGGTAATACGATACCACTTGGTAACGACTGTCAAAGATCCACGAATGACAGCCGGGACCAACGGCTCAATGTGCTTTCCGAGGCACGGAGGAGTCTAGGTATGTAAAGATTGTCACCCATCTAGGGACCAACCCCGGCAAGCGAAGCTTAACCTGATGGATCGAACTGTGAGGCTGTTATTACTTAGCCACGAGCTCCTGCACGGGTAACACGATATCGTCCGTGAACTTCTGAGTTCTTCTATCTACCTACAAACAAATTTTACAGGAAGAACATACAACTAATTTATTAATTTTTCGTGGAGAATTTTGGTAAAACAAAAAGTAGTTGGTTAGTATTTATGTTTTTTTTATGAAATTACAATTAAATGCAGTTTGTATTAGGTTGTTTCTTTTTTTATTTTATTTTAGTCGTAATAATGACTTGGCATTAAAATAAAGTTTTGCGCAAAAATTCTAGTTACGACGTACAGAAGTTCACGGACGATATATAACCCTTGATAAACTTAACGACGTATATCCGATGATAAACGGCAATAGGTACTGTAGCTTCCCATCAGTGAAAGAATTTTCAGCATTGACAGCTCACTTCACGCTCACCTCACCTAAGTGTTCACGGTGAGACATACAAACTCACATATTTTACTTCTTTATTATATTAAATATATGGGGTGTAAGTGTAAACTGTGGCAAAATTTGAAGAGGTAATTGTGCTCATCATTATGAACAGCTTTTACTACGGGACCAAACCCGAAATCGCGAAAAAAATCAGCTGTTTAGTACATAATGTTCAAAAATTCGTCAAAATGTAGGGAACAGCTGATTTTTTTGCGATTGCAGGTTTGGTCCCGTAGTAAAAGTTGTTAATAATAGTGAGTACAGTGACGCCTTAAAAGGTTGACACTGTTAACACTTACACCCTGTAGTATAGACGACGAGCATTCTCTATCAATAGACCATCTCTCGAGAGAGATTGTAAATCAATTGATTTAGATTGAGATAGAATTCTATTACATCGTCTAGCTACCTAAGTAGAAATGTAACGCCCTAGAGAATAGCTGGGGATATTTATATATATACCTAATATAAATATGTGAATCAATTTATATTTAAGACATCATATTTTATGCAAAATAAAGATATTCTACTCTTTTCTAAGTACCTATACCAAATAAACAACAAGCCAATTGCGTGTTAGACCACGCACAACGAAGGGTTCTATAGTTGGGATGAATTTTAAGCCTATAGACTTCATATAGACTTTGTTGTAATCTAAAGGTATAGAACTATTTTCTGTTTTTTTTTTTCAGAATCTTAGGCTCGGTAGTTTCGGAGATAAGGGGGGAATGGTTATTTTTTCGTCTATTTTCTTAAATAACTTAAAAAGATATTTAAAAATTATTAAAAAAAAATTGAGACCCTCACAATAAACCCTTTCATTTGATATGTCACACGGTACAGTTTACAAAACCCTTTTTTAAATTTTCTTATTTGCACCCCAAAATTGACCCATATTCAAAATTAATTTATTTACGTTACAAGTCCATGTTTGAGTCAGAGAAATTCATACGTGTACCAAATTACAACATAATCGGTCCATTAGATTCGGAGCAAATTGGCTGTGACAGACGAACAGACAGCTAGACACACGAGTGATCCTCGACGGTTCCGTTTTTTCCTTTTGAGGTACGGAACTCTAAAAACCAACTCAACATTGTAAAATAACATTCAACATTACAAACGAATACTGTATCAATAGACCATCTCTCGAGAGATTGTAAATCAATTCTATTACCTGCATCGTCTAGTTACCCAGGTAGAAATATAACGCCCTAGAGAGTAGCTGGGGATATTGAAAACGTCTGATCAAAGGCGCCTTTGCCCTGTAACGCTTGGTTTGCCGTTCTAATAACATTAGTATCGGACAGAGAGGTCAAAAGTATCGGTTTCTGTAAGAGGCTAGTACTGTTTAAATGTCTGTGTTAATCTTTCTTAGACTTACAGTAGCAATGTCTTTATAAATTGAGGTTTGAGATATCTTTATTTACCATTAGAACTATAATTCAATTACATGAGAAATATTAATTAAACTTAAAAATAAAATATTTCAATTGACGCACAGTAACTGTTTTGACTAAAATTACCAATCTACATGGTCTTCACATGATTGGACCAAGATTACGTCTGGACTTTAAAAGAGACTGTCCGCTCTGAGTTGGTTTCGCCCTTTGCGTTTGTTCAAACCTATTTAAATAAAATCATTTATCATTTACACTATAAAATAAATTTTCTAAAAGCATAGGGTAAATTCTATGAGATACGTAAGTTCTAATACATCATGTGGATGGCTATTACAGTAATGCAAGACTTAAGAAACGTTGGATGGACTGTGTGAAATATGATAGATATGGCTAGAAAATGGCGTGAATATTGAGATGTATGTCAGCAAGATGAAGACCAATGTTGCACCAACTTAAGGCGAAAGTTCCAAGTAGCCCGCGAAATTAATATTTTCTTATGTTGTTTTCTTGTTGCAGGTCAGTATCGGAATGTATGTTGATTTGATTCGCGACCGTAAAAAATCTGTATTTATAGAATTATAGTCATTAAAATCATCAATACAACTCTCTAAGTTCATATAATCCTAATAAATGACTCTCAACTTTTAGGATTGTTATAATGACTTAAAGAGTTGTATTTCTGATCCTAATGATTATAAGTATAATTTCGTAAATACATATATATGTGTTACGGTCGCTAATCATACTTTAATCAACATACAATACAACCTAAAACTGACTTGCAAATTGCAAAAAAAAACCTAAATAAAATTGAATTTCGCGGGCTACCTGGACCCTTAAGTTGGGATAGGGACAGGAGAATGCTACGTGACAAAAATCTACATACACAGATCAATTCATCATTCAACCATCAATGAATTTATAGTGTACACTGGACATAACAAAGTGTATTCTATCCATCTATCTATCTACTTATCTTGTGTACAATCAATTTACTTGCATTATGAAGCGTCAAAATAAATATATTCCTTGTCCATAAAGAAGCCGCAAGAGAGAGAAACGTCGTCTTAGAAAAAATCGAATTATTCTCATAAAGGTATCTACACCTCCTTCACCAAAAAGCAACCAATGTATTGAGAAATGCGAGTTAATTTAAAAAACCACTCAACGGTTATTTCATATATACAATATTATGTATGTTAGCATTGCCGTATCTTCGTGTTATGTAATAAAAAATTCTTATCACGTGTGAGTCCTCATAGGCACCTGTTACAAGCTTACAACATCAAAGCGGAAGGAAGAACGCGAGGATTGAGACGCTTTACACATAAATACGTACATGAATATAAAAACATATTACTAGTAGATTATATGGGGTGGATTTTTTTATTTGAACCTTATTCTTTGTAACTACAAGAAGACTGAAAAACGCTCTTAGGAGACTGTCCTTAACTTTTTGAGACATTTTGATCTGCATTTACAGATTTAAAAAAAAGTATCTAGTTAGCTAGAAAATTGGCAATTTGCACAAACACTTTTTTTAAATAACTTATTCACGTATAAGTATTTAATTATTATAAAATTATGTAAGTTGTAGTTCTTATTATTAAATTCACTCAAATTTTAAGCTAAATTCTTCCTTATCGAAGTGTTCAAAAACACGACTTCGAACCAATAATCACTGTCGAATGAATAAACTCCGTTTAAAAACCTCAGAAACCGGGTATTAGTGGCTGAAATACACATTGAAATATTTCCCGATAGGAGCCTTTTTCACAAGGGACTCTTCTATTACATATATACTAACACTTAAACGAGGGATTGAAGGGGGGGAGGGGGGGTTAAATGAGGGACATATTGAAGGAGGGTATTCAGTATTCGATCCTCGTCCCAAATATGTAAAAAATCTATAACCTTAATTTGTGACATAATTGTCCAATAAAATACATTATTCATGAACACTGAGCGCGCACGAAATGAACTTGTAAACAGTAGTCCCGCGGCAAAACACGTACCAATCTTGCCGAAAAAGAAGTCAGCCCTAGAGCAAACCCCGCCCCTTTTCTTTGTATTGTCTCCGATGCACCGACAGGACACACTCCCGCGCTGACCGCAGTCTATGCGAGTGCGCCGCTATTTCTGCATATCTAATTGCGTTTCCGCGTATCGCTTAAGCAACCCCGCTTTGTGATAAATGTGTCCTGTAAAAGTGTTGTTGAATAAACAAAAAACTTTTTAGCAAAAAATAAAACCGACTTCCAAAACAAAACACTACAAAGTGAAAAATAACTTTAATTTCGGTAGTCGGTGTCTTGGGTTTTGTATTTTCGTTTTTTGCCACCGACTTCCGAAATTAAAGTTATTTTTCACTTTGTAGTGTTTTGTTTTGGAAGTCAGTTTTATTTTTTGCTAAAAAGTTTTTATTTTTCACTTTTTAGTTGTGGAACCTACCCCACGTAAATAACAGTGATAGGAAGTTATTAAAACACCATCACATCATACACGTAAAATAAGTGGGAAATATACGCATTATTGAAGCTAACTCAAAAACTCCCCAAGCTAAGTTAATAAAATTTATATGGGACCACCTTGGAAGTATACCCTATCAAACAAAAAAAGAATTTTCTAAATCGGTCCATCCGTCTTTGAGTAATCACGTAACAAACATACAAAAAAAAAAAAAAACATACAGACGAATTGAGAACCTCCTCCTTTTGGAAGTCGGATAAAAAATGACGTCTTATCAATATCCCAATGAAGAATATAGGGATATGGTTCGTGCCTACGCGTTATCTAAGGATAGTGTGCGAGAAGCCATTAATTTTTCAAGAACTCAGGGTCGACCCGTGACACGATCACGAACCACGTGTGAATTTTTGCCGCTGGTTTTTGTCTAATTTAGACAAAAACATTTTATTTACTGATGAAGCCATATTTACACGAATGGGGATATGTAATGTGCATATTGAACATTGGTGGAGTAATAAAAATCCCTAGTTCTGCGATCGCTAGCACAAGGATGCATACACGTTGCGAGACTTTTTGCGAAATTTTTGGTATGGTTTTGTCAGTTATTTAGCAGTGTTTTTTTTTCATATTTTTATTAGTATCATGTAAGCATGAACAATTGTACGTTTGTATACGTCCCTCGTTTAAACTAATATACTGTATATTAGTAGCATTTTAAAAGGCTTGAATCCTCGTAAAATTCATTTAAGTTATTAGGTGCTATGACGTCAGGGTGTTATTTTTATATCGTCCTGGGTGGAGTGTGCTCCTAGTGAATTAGATTTGGAACTGTGATGTAATTGAATAGAAGCGAGGCTATTAGTGACACCATGCGTGTCTGTAGGTAGATTGATAGAGAGTTAGGAGGCAAGAATTGTTATTGTTACGAGATTTTGATTTAGTATTGGTAGTTACTACAAGATTTTTCAATGTTAATACTGCGCTATGTATTATTCCAATCCTCACGTATGGTTTTCAAACATGGTCTTTGACAATTCAGCAGAAGACCACGCTCGCGTTTTGTCAGAGAGTTATGGAACGGAGTATTCTGGGTATCAAACTTGTGGACCAGGTTAAGAATACGACAGTCCGTTCCATCACTAATTGATGTCACTCAGAAAGCTGCCACGCTTAAATGGAATTGGGCTGGACACATCTGCCGCATGTCAGACGATCGATTGGTCCTTGGCAGCTCTGCACAGAGAGAGTTCGAAAGAAAGTAGGGAGCCCTTTGCCCAGCAGTGAGACAATAAAAGCTGATAATAAATAATATTATAAAGCTGAAAAGTTTGCAGTTTAACGCGCTAATCTCAGGAACTGTTGGTTTGAATTGCAAAATTCTTTAAGTGTTGGATAGCCCATTTATTGAACGCGCTAATCTTTGGAACTATCAGTCGGATTTGAAAAATTCTTTTTGCATTTGATAGCCCAATTCTTGAGAAAGGCTATAGGTTTAATATAACCATATGACCCTTAGAAGCCGATCAAAGAAAGAACGCTCAGCGAAAACGAAGTAATCGCACGGGCAGGCTACGCTATGCGATGCGGCGGGGTGGGTCGGGGGAACAAGAAATTTCATGCGGACGAAGTCGCGGGCAGAAGCTAGTAATATACAAGATGCTAGGAATAGCAGTACTGTATCCGCAAATTCACGTTGCTTGTTAGTAGAAGGACTGCTATTTAATGAATAATTTTAATAAATAATGACATATTCCTAAAAAATACAACATATGACACAACAAAAAGTCATGCCTGTTTTCCCCGATGGGATAGGCAGAGGTGCATCATAGTGCACCCACATTTTGCCAGTTATTAATATATATGTACTCTCATAACATACCTACCCATGAGCAACATTATAGCAACCCCGGCGTGTTGCTATAATTATGTACCTATCTAACATAGGTACAGTAAACGCTCAAAGTCTATAAGCGTGCTAAGGATTACATTGCTATGAACTGTGCGAGCACAAACCAGTACGTGTGCGTGTATGAGCGATGTCTCACTCAATATTCCGCAGATAACACACACTAATGAATTGTCGCATGTCGTCGTACTACCCGAAATAACATTATATTTCTGTTGCATTTAGAATACTCGTCATAGTGGCGACCTGTTCTTACCATTGCATTGCTAAAATTCGCATAAACATAACATGTGCTGGTAGCTGTTTGGGCTAAGGAATGGTTTCACGATCAATGAAGTCTGAGTTTGAATCTTAATCACAATGTGGGACTGTTTTTTGTTTCTTTGGAACCATAATAATATATTTGTACTATTTTAAGCAAAAACTTGTTAGATGTTTATGTTCATTTATTATTTATTTTAATAAGAAGTTAAATATTAGTTATTGTATTATTATTTAACTATTTTTGTGATTTTTAATTTATCTTTTTGGTGTTGGAAGGTTGAAATAGAAAAGTCGTGCTGAATGGTAACGAAAATGTTTATTCGTTTTATTTACTTATTTATAAAATTAACAAACTTAAGAGAATTGTGACGTTACATTCCTACTAGATAAAAGAAGTTTTTTTGTAACCGTTCATAGGATTTTTTGTTGTCTACCTCACAGAAATCGAAATTAATTATTTAGTTTTCTATGATCTACCTTTCTAACTTTACGAAATGAGTGAGTCCCGTTACTTCCAATCAAGTAAGAACTTACAAAAAGTCAAGTACTGCGTGAGATTTGAACTCACGGCTCACTGATTCACGCATCTATCTGCACGCGCTTAACCGCTAGGTCATCGGTAATGTTATAACTTTGAAATTATGAATCAGTTGTTGACGACAATAATTATGCATGTTTATGTTCTTGGAAATAGAAGGTCTTAAGTCAAACTAAACGCCAAGCTATTGCTTTGTGAATTTGCTTATCGACTTTTGCTCGCGACTGTACATACATACATTTTCCAACTCCCAATAAAAAAATGGACTTATAAAACACTACTGTCGCAGAACAAAGTTTTTAGGGTTCCGTACCTCAAAAGGATCCTTATAGGATCACTTCGTTGTCCGTCTGTCTGACTGTCAGTCAGTATGTCAATACGCTTTTTCTCAGGAACACGTGGATGTATCATGTCAAAAACGTAGGTTTACGGTCCCTTGGAGCTCTAAAAAAATCAAGCTTCTAAGTCAACGCAATAAAAATACGGCCATTTATGCGACATATTTTGATACTCGCAAAAAAAAATCAAAACCTATAGAGTACTTCCTGTTGACTTAGAATCATGAAATGTGGCAAGGTTTCACAGCACAAATAAAGGAAAAAGTCCAAAAATTGTTAATTTCTAGTTATAACACATTTTTTTTGCAAATACTAACTTACATTTGCAGTTGGAGAATTGACTGTGACGTGTTACTGTATATCGATGTATGGGCGAACATGTTTTTCAACTACAATGTTTTTGAGATAACTTCATCCCAACTACGGAACCCATCAATGTGTGTTGTCCAACAAGCACTTGGCCGGTTTTTTTTTTTTTTGAGTAACTAATCTTTCCTCAGACGTGCGACGGTATTAAATGCGTATAAATATTATTTTGAAGAACTTTTTCTGTCCTTGACCTCGCCGTAGCGAAATGAAATATTTTCCCTTAAAGGTTTCAGAATTTAATACAAGATTAAAAGTATTATTTTTTTATCCATCCGTCTTTCATTTTAGGGTTTTAATAAAAAAATCTAATCTAGATTTTCCGTGACTCATATCCTTGAAATGTAAGCTAAATTTATTCTTTAAGTATTAAATGATTAATAGTCGTGTTACTTTTTATGTTTCATAAAAACTTTGTAAATTAATTCTGTGGTGCTATAAATTGGATGGACGTCTAGGAAAATCGAGCTTATACACTTATATTTTTATTTTTGTAGAATTGTTATTGACCTGTGATTTAGTTTTATTTATTGAACCATAAACCAACATAAATCACATTACAGTTTTAGGTATTGTCTAATCGTAACTACAGAAGTGTATAGTAATAGCAGAGCTTTTTGATTAAAGCACGTGTAAGATAGCGTTAGCCGAGTTATTTATGTAAAAAAAAAACAGGCCAAGTGCGTGTCGGACCACGCACAATGAGGGGTTCTGTAGTTTGGATGAATTTATTCTAAGAACAAACAACAATGTAGTTCACACAAGTTCGTGGCTAAGTAATAACAGCCGCACGGGTCGATCCATCAGGCTAAGCTACGCTTGCCGGGTTTGGTCCGTAGATGGGTGACCATCTTTACAAACCGAGACTCCGTGCCTCGGAAAGCACGTTAAGCCGTTGGTCCCGGCTGTTATTCGTGGACCTTTGGCAGTCGTTACGGGTCGTCAGAAGCCTGAAAGTCTGACAACCAGTCTTACCAAGGGGTATCGTATTACCCAATAACTGGGTTGTGGAGATCAGATGAGCATTGGCTCTATGTAAAATACAGGTATTCAGATGCATCCGGTTAGACTGGAAGCCGACCCCAACATAGTTGGGAAAAGGCTAAGCAGATTGATTGAAGGAAGTCTTGATAATGTACACTTTATCATAAAAGAGTTGTGAATGAAAAGTTAACATCACCCAATAACACACTATCAATCGGAATCTGAATCATTTTGAAGCAGATTGCTAATCCGTTGCTTCATATGTTCAAAAAATTTGTCTGCTCAACAACGTAAATGAATGTTGTTGAAATGTCAAAATGAAACCGATTGCTACTGTAGGTGTCTTACGCAATTACACCGCCGGTTTAAATTTCAATCATTGTGAGCGATCGAAGCACCCTAGTTTGTTATTTTAATGTGTAATGACATTTTAATATATTTAATTAAGTTATATATACCCGAACAATAAA
The DNA here is from genome assembly GCA_948252095.1 of Dicycla oo. NCBI lineage: Eukaryota > Metazoa > Arthropoda > Insecta > Lepidoptera > Noctuidae > Dicycla > Dicycla oo. The sequence goes on along the minus strand of OX411726.1, from coordinate 19,569,862 downwards.
CGGAAACACCCGACAGGATTCGAACCGTCATCATACAATATTTAGCTACCCCAACGCTTTACCTGTTCAGAATTCGATAACTAATCACATAGAACAACAGGAGTAGTGTGGGGTATTCATAATTTATGCACCACCCCCCTCACCCCTCAAAATATAACGTGCAAACCATTGATATTCGAATAAATTTCGTATCAACCTCCCCTCGTAACTCTGACACTTGAAAATTGAGTTCCCAAGAGCTGAAATTACGCATGAACTTTGACACGATGACCTGGTTTTATACTTTTCAAATATTAATTTGTTGAAATGTTACGTGTCTGTGGATGATTTCGTTCGTTTTGAAGGTTTGATTAAGTGACTGCAGGATTACTTTAAAAAGTATTTCATTTAGCTGCGGAAATGCGACCCTTGTAATTGGTGTTTATTCTTGGTACAAGCTTGTTGGTAAATCCTAGCAATATCCATAAAAAAAAAGCTAATGATTGACACCATCTACTCGTTGCTTAAAGTTAAGTTATGATTAGCGACTGTTTAGGTGGGTATCACACCTCCGCCGCGAGTCAGTTAAATTGAACTAGTGCGGTTTCGCTGCTATGGTTTTGCGGCGGTGTAGTGCTATGGAGTTTAATGTTTAACGATACATTTTTAACATTTGAGCGTCCCTTAACTTTAATCAACGTTTATAAGTAAACTCTAAAGTATCTAGATAAGATCATTTGAAATCTAAGTAAACAAAAGTGCCTAACTAATTATAGATACATATATATCTTGGAACAGACATAAATGATTGGACTTTATATATAATCTTTTTATATCTTTTCCAAAATAAAATGCATCATAGATCTAAAAATAAGTGTTTCTTTTAAATCCATCAGTGCTTAACTGTAAAAGGAATCTCTAGCCCACGGCTTCGATGTACTCTCGGAGATTGGAACATAGATTTTTACTATAAGTGCATGTAGCTTCATAAGGTTTAAAGTTCGAAGATAGGTTGAAAGATCTTTGAAGGTCGTAAAGTCACAAAAGTCATATAGATTGCTTGTATATGAGATTGTATGACAGTAATAAAAAGATTCAAAACTCGTAATCATATAAGACTATCTTTTACCTCGAACTTAATCATGATCGAAACACAAAATAATTAAAATATTGATAATCCCTGAACAAACAATTTTAATATCGTAAAATTATTTGTTTGTTGTTTGTAAGAGGTAATCTGCGGAGGTACAGTCCGATTATATCAATTATTTCATTGATAGAAAGCTACTAAACAGTTGCTGAATGAACGTTTTATGGTATAGTCGGCTTCCTCGCGGACGAAGTCGGCGACAGAATCTATCATTAGTTAGGAAAATTCAAGATGCGCGTATATTTTTTAAGAGTTTTATTGCAATATGTGGTTAGCTATTGACTTCCACAATCGATCATAATATTTTTGCCTGAGCAACCGGCAGCAAGTTCGTCATGCTCCCTTAGATGCCACTGCTTGCGGTAGCGTCAGGGGTTGGGTTGCCTCCTTCCCTCGAATATGGCTCGCGAGGCTGATCTTTGCTTTACGCTCGTTTGCGTGGTGCTGCTGGTAGTGACTGGTCGTCTTGCTGACCTTGGTTTTTTATTGTTATTAGTAATTAACTGCCATTTTTTTTACTTCGGTAGTCCTAGTTTATCATTTGTGACTTCGAGCTACAGCTACATAATACATATAGCTATATGTAAGCGGACACGCCCTTTATGCCTGGAGGCTTTTATTTATGTATTATTTTTGTTAACGTTCTTAGTTTTTATTTCTGCTTGAGTACAGTTTTCGATTCATGTTTTGTGTTGCGTAATGTAAATTATTTAGCATACTATTGTATAGAATCAAGTTTTTCTAAATGAACAGATAGCTGTGCTACTGGAGAGTTGGTTGCGCCACTTCTTCTTCCCAGATAAATCACTAGGAACTGGTGAAGGGCGGGCATTTTGGGGGCAGTCTTTCGAAATTTTGACGTTCAAAAAGTGCTGATTCTCACCCTAGTTTAAATAAATGAAATACGGCTTCAGAAGTAGCTACTTAATACCTTAGTAGGAAAATCAATCAGCTCCGGCAGCAGCAACATTATTTTACCTGGAAAGTAGCACCTCTGATTATGCCAGGCAAGGAAACACTAATAGGATTCATTTGATACTGCGAATACAAAATATTCATACTTCTATATATATATATCAGAATAAATACACACTACCTTAAGAATATATTTGATTTACAAATTATTTTGGTATTTCGTTTGTATGAACTACGCATGCTCCGGGGGCCTCTTAAGGGCCTTAGCACACCTCCGCCGCGAAACAATAGCAGCAAAAACGCAGTAGTTGAATTCAACTGATTCGCATGATGTCCGCTATCATGCGGATTCGCGGCGGAGGTGTGCTAAGGCCCTCACGGCTAAATGGATTTCGATTAAATTTGGCACACAGGAAGACCATGACCATGACCTGAGTAAGGACATACGATATCCCGGCAGTACGTCCCCTACCTCCACGCGGGTGAAGCCACGGGCAAAAGCTAGTACTGTTTTATATAGTAACGTAATAAATTGTTTCTAAAATCGGCAATAAGAGTAGCGAATCTAAATTGAATTATCGCGATATCCTAAAGTCTATATGAAACCGGAATAACCCAAATTCACACATAAATTCAGGATTAGGGTCGTTATTAGGGGCTTATGTTATAATGTGTAGATTATGTTTTGTTCCCAGTTTTAGCCTAAATGGTTAATTTATTCGTCTTTGCTAGATTAAACTGGTATTAAAAACCGTCCAAGTGCGTGTCGGACCACGCGCAATGAAGGGTTCCGTAGTTGGGATGAATTTATCTCAAGAACAAACTTAACATTGTAGTTGAAAAACATACTCTCCCATACATTCCAACTGCAAATGTATGAAAATATTGAGAGATTTACCATGTTATTTTAAGACCACAGACTTCTTATAAGTTTCCTGTAATCTATAGGTATAGGGCTATTTCTGTATTTTTTTTTAAATTTTAGGCTTAGTAGTTTCTGAGATAAGGGGGGAATGATCAATTTTCGTCTTTTTTCTTAAATAACTTAAAAATTATAAAAAAAATATATTTGAGACCATCAGCTTGCAAAACTTTTTTTAAATTTCTTATTTGCGCACAAAAGTGACCCTCATATTCAAAATTCATTTATTTACGTTACACGTCCGTATTTGTTTCATAGAAATTCATACGTGTACCAAATTTCAACTTAATCGGTCCATTAGATTTGGAGCAAATTGGCTGTGACAGACGGATCCTATAAGGTTTCCGATTTTTCCTCTTGAGGTACGGAACTCTAAAATTGATAAATTATCGCCATTTTAAAATAAAAACTGACATTGGAAAACTTCACATTTATGCATATTAATAGTCAAAATAACTAGCTACGAGTATAATAGCTTTTTTAGTCCCAAGTTAAATAATTATACTGAAACCGTTGCATTAGTTAACTTACCTATCTTATATAGGTAATTCATAATATCTATCTAGAGCCTGGATCCTGGATGAAATATGGGTGTACCTACTATGGGAAAAATTCTACCTAACCCTTCGGGGAAATAAGGCGTGATGTTGTGTTATTTTGTTTCTTGATAACTCAATTTGAAATAGATCCATTAAACGAATAGCGGCCACGTTTAATTAAAGCCACTAATTTCTATCTGGTTTGTACCTAATTATACTTGAATTACTTGTTCTCTTACATGCAATTAACCGTCCGTGTGATGCACAGTGGTTTATATAATTATACGGTCGGAAGTGTGTCAACCTATTTCCCCTAGGAAAACCCGTATTATTACCCGCAACATTTTGTAGCTACGAGAGAGATTTCTATAAAACTAGTGACCCGCCCCACCTTCTCACGGGTAGCCCGATCGCTACCAAACTTCACAGAATCACTCGCTGGGCTAATCTGAAAATTGTCTGAATATATCATCAAAATCGCTCCAGTTTTTTTTCGTTCATAAAAACGTTTTCCTGACAATTAAAACACAATTTAAAAAAAAAAAATATGCAAATGGGAGCAACTGTTCTGAAGTGATGCGCTTACTTACATTCGGCAATATTTGATTTTTATTTATATAGATGGCGAACTTACCTCTGTGGAGATTCAAAATGGCGTAGCTAATATACAAAACCAAAGGTGTGAAGTAAAACATATTTATGTATATCAATAAAAATGAAAGTCCTGACTAACTGATGCATCAACGCCCAGCCCAAACACTTGAATTTTTTTCTCTCGCTCTGGGCGGAGTTGTCAGACTTTTACTGAGTAAAACCCACCCGTGTGCCTGTGCGTGTGCCAGGGCAATCCCAAGAGCGAAATAGGGGATGAAAATTTAATTAATTAATTTTAATTTCTAGTTTCTCATATTATATTTAAGTGATCTATGTATGTTTGTTGAGAAATAAATTTCTATAAACCGAAACGGAAATTTGTATGGAAAAAGCCGCGTCGGAAAGAAATACTTCTGTAACCTTACAAAAAGTACTAGGATCGCAGTAATTCAAGATAGTAGGTATATCAATTCAAGACACAATAGGTTGTGCACAATTTCTGAGCAGTAAACCTAGACAAAAAGTACTAGGCTTGCATGAATTAACGATAATATTTGAATCATTAGTATTATGTTTCTAATAGGATTTAGACGAAATTTGGCACACCGATAGTTTATAACATGGATTAACACATAGAATACTTTTTATCCTGGTAGTACGTTTCCGTGGGTTAATTTCAGACTTCCACGCGGTTGAAGCCGCTGGCAAAAGCAAGCTAGGAAAATAGAAAGTTGGAATCCCCGTAATGATATTAAGAAATTTTAACCCTCCAAGCCTGTGTTTGTGGGCACAAGAGTTTTAATCAAAGAACTTCGAAACAATGCCATTGTAGCCACCATCATCACCAGGCCCGAAGCCGGAAAGCTCGCACACATTCCGCGTATTCCAATGATACCGACGGATTTGCCTATATCATTTTAGAGGCTTCAATTCTCGGTTAAAGTATCATTTTCACTAACAATTATCTACGCGGGCGAAGCCGCGGGCAAAAGCTAGAGTCTTTACATAATTACTATAAATTAAAGTCGTTTTTAGTGTCAGTGTGTGTGACCGCGTTGTTCTTATATACTCCGCAATGGATTTTGATGCGGTTTTCACCATCATCTATGGCATTAATTTCGGAAAGTTTAGTTATGTGTATTGTATAATAAATATGCCTAGCCTTTTCCCAACTATCTTGGGGTCGGCTTCCAGTCTAACCGGATGCAGCTGAGTACCAGTATTTTACATAGAGCGACTGCCTATCTGACCTCCACAACCCAGTTACTGGGTAATACGATACCCCTTGGCAAGGCTGGTTGTCAGACTTTCGGCACTTCTGACAACCCGTAACGACTGTCAAAGATCCACGAATGACAGCCGGGACCAACGGCTTAACGTGCTTTCCGAGGCACGGAGGAATCTCGGTATGTAAAGATGGTCACCCATCCACGGACCAACCGCGGCAAGCGTAGCTTAACCTGATGGATCAACCCGTGCGGCTGTTATTACTTAGCCACGAGCTCCTTAGTTATGTGTATTGTACATTAATATTAAACTTACATATAACAAAGAAATCTCAATGTTCTGTCAAGTTGTTAAAACCGTGAGAAGTAGGGCGGATGTCATATAAACAAAACAAAATAACTTTCGCAATAAAATTTACTTTCTGATTTCTTTGAGAAAAACAAAGTCCTTGGAATCTAACACGTTTTTCTTATATTATCTTGCTTGGTACTTTGAGGAATTTTATTCCGTAACAAGATACGAATACAAAATTTAACAGAATATATAAAACTTGTATACGCAAAATCACGTATCATAATATCTACATACATAATATATTATATGTATTATATGATTTTGCGTACCAACCGATTGTGATGTGTCAATGGGATTGCGTACCAACCGACTGTGATGTGACAATGGGATTGCGTACCAACCGATTGTGATGTGTGGAAATGGGATTGCATACCAACCTATTGTGATGTGTGGAATTGGGATTGCGTACCAACCGATTGTGATATGCGGAAATGGGATTGCGTACCAACCGATTGTGATGTACGGAAATGGGATTGCGTACCAACCGACTGTGAACCCTATTACATGGGATGGGATGATAACTATTTGGGGATTACAGGCGTGATATGAAGTGTGGGCGTGTGTGGGCTTTATATTAGCATTGCCATATTTACTCAAACAACGGACTTTTAACTGAAGTGTTGCTCGCCATACCTTAACGGTTGTACTTCCATGTAATGCATTCAAAAAGACTCTGACGCTGTTTTCCACCTTACGTCCGTGAACGGGACGTCAACGAGAAAACAGATGATGGCGCCGAAATAGCGACAGTACATTTACTATGGCCGAATATGGCCTGTGCCGTGCACAAACAGTCTTATCATTGCCAGCATTTAGGTCCGTCCAGCAAAGTAGACGAGCCGTCACAAAACAAACGAGGCTTCGTTTTGTTTGCAATGCGCTATTAACCAGTCACTCGCCCCTCTACTAGTTTAGTTCTTTAGCGATTCTCTTGCTTACAGCACCCCTAGGAATAACAAGCGTGAAGTTATTTGTAAACTAGAATTATACGACCGACTTATCATTGCGTATTTATTATTTTGCTACTAACCCTGATCCGGTGTTCTTTTCTACCGACAACACCTCAATCACATTTTTGAATTATTTTGTAAAAAGCAGTAATAATAAAAACGAAAGTGTGAAAGATTATTGTAATGGTTATATTGTCAAAATATTTTTTTGTGAAAATACATATTGTAAAACTGAATATTTAGGAAGAAAAATTATTTTTTTTCGGAGGGGGTACAAAGTCCCCTCATTGTCGATGAAAAATGAAAAACAAGAACGACCAATGTATTTAGGGGATTATCTGTAGAGGTTTTTTTTTTAAATATGAAAAGTACAGTGTTACTACGGGACAAGTACCTAATTGGGGTTCCGTACCTCAAAAGGAAAAAACGGAACCCTTATAGGATCACTCATGTGTCTGTTTGTCTGTCCGTCTGTCAGAGCCAGTTTGCTCCTAAATCTAATAAACAGATTAAGTTAAAATTTGGTACAAGTATGTATTTCTGTGTGAAGTTATTTAAGAAAATAGACGAAAATTGACCATTTCCCCCTTTATCTCCAAAACTACTGAGCTTAAAATTTTGAAAATATACAGAAAATAATTCTATAGCTTAACATGGTAAATTTATCAATATTGTGCGTACAAACTTACATTTGTCCATAGATCCAACTTACACTAGGTGTAATGTGCGTTGGATCCGTTTAACTATGGATATTTGTAGTTGGAATGTATAGGAGAACATGTTTTTCAACTACAATGTTAAGTTTGTTCTTGGGATAAATTCATCCCAACTACGGAACCCTTCATCGTGCGTGGTCCGACACGCACTTGACCGTTTTTTTTTAACTTAATTGTACCTATGTTTATTTCCTTTTCTTGCGAATTGGCACATGTTATCATTCTCTTGCTCTTATACCAATTTATTTGCGGTTAGCGTAGCATGTCTTCTTCTATACTTTTCTATTAGTCGTCATCTCAGTACCTGGTCACCCCATAGATAGGGGGTGACTAGGTACCGTGAAAGATGATATGGCTAGAAAGCCATACCATATTTCACATCGTCCATCCATCGTTTCTTTGGTTTTTCTCTAGACTTATAGCCATATACATTCATACTCAAAACGAATTGGCACTTGTTATGTGACGGTTTTATTAAGGGAAACGCCAAAATTATTGCTCTGAGAACACCATAAAAGTCTTTCCTAGACTTTTCTTTTCCTCGCCTTCCCTAGACTTTTCTTTTCCTAGTCTTCCCTAGACTTTTCTTTCCCTAGTCTTCCCTAGATTTCATTCCCTAGTCTTCCCTAAACTTTTCTTTGCCTAGTCTTCCCTAGACTTTTCTTTCCCTAGTCTTCCCTAGATTTCATTCCCTAGTCTTCCCTAGACTTTTCTTTCCCTAGTCTTCCCTAGATTTCATTCCCTAGTCTTCCCTAAACTTTTCTTTGCCTAGTCTTCCCTAGACTTTTCTTTCCCTAGTCTTCCCTAGATTTCATTCCCTAGTCTTCCCTAGACTTTTCGTTGCCTAGTCTTCCCTAGACTTTTCTTTCCCTAGTCTTCCCTAGATTTCATTCCCTAGTCTTCCCTAGACTTTTCTTTCCCTAGTCTTCCCTAGATTTCATTCCCTAGTCTTCCCTAAACTTTTCTTTGCCAAGTCTTCCCTAGACTTTTCTTTGCCTAGTCTTCCCTAGGCTTTTCTTTCCCTAGTCTTCCCTAGATTTCATTCCCTAGTCTTCCCTAAACTTTTCTTTGCCAAGTCTTCCCTAGACTTTTCTTTGCCTAGTCTTCCCTAGACTTTTCTTTCCCTAGTCTTCCCTAGATTTCATTCCCTAGTCTTCCCTAAACTTTTCTTTGTCTAGTCTTCCCTAGACTTTTCTTTTCCTAGTCTTCCCTAGACTTTTCTTTCCCTAGTCTTCCCTAGATTTCATTCCCTAGTCTTCCCTAAACTTTTCTTATCCTAGTCTTCCCTAGACTTTTCTTTCCCTAGTCTTCCCTAGATTTCATTCCCTAGTCTTCCCTAAACTTTTCTTTGCCTAGTCTTCCCTAGACTTTTCTTTGCCTAGTCTTCCCTAGACTTTTCTTTCCCTAGTCTTCCCTAAACTTCTGTATGTCAGATCAAAAACTTTCAGTAATTCTGCTAAGTGTTGACAAACAACGGTTTGTCGTGTTTAACGACAGGTTAAATTGAAGAAGCTTTCCAAAAAACTCGAAACAATTCCGTAAAGATCGTCGTTGGTACGTAAAGACATGCCCATGTGTAACATATTAAAGCCATAATTGAATTGTAAGAAAATTAATCGCATGAGCGTTTTGGATGTCAAATCTGTTAGCTCGTAAGACCAATTGAATAAATAAATAAATTAATATAATAAAACAAATTACAAAATATTATTAATTCCCTAGACGACATTGTCAATGTCCATGAATATGCGGAAGAGTCATGTTTTTGAGCAATTTATTGCTTAGGATATTAAGAGACGTTAATCTTTTAAGTCCTGTACGGATCACAATTTGTCTCGACCTGGTTATAGGTAGCAACCAAAGCGGAAACACACCTTTGTCTTTAGAATTAATATTATAATAGGGATGATGTGTTTACTTTGGGTTCTTTCCGGAAGTTAATGCATGCTATTTTTAATTTTAAAAGAATTTTGATTTAATTTACGGAATCGGGTTGGTGGTAGGGTTGAAAATTGCAAAGATCAAGATTACAAACGTGAATGATAATGAACTAAAATCAAGTTGAGGTAATTTTGAGTGTTTCTTTTGTGCTGTGTGGCCAGTCAACCCAGCAATGCCGTTTCATTTAAATGTTATTCAACAACTCGTTTTAAGCATTATAGCTTATCTAATAATTTAAGCTAACACAGCAACTCCATCATATTTTTATTTCCTCGCGGCCAAGCAAGGCTAATGGAGCGTCGATAATCGGGAAATGCCTTACACGCGATGAAACCGAGTCATCCTTGGTATTTCTAAATACTACCCAACATTATCCAGATTTTATCAATGCTTTATACACTCCTACAGTATCTTCCCCGCTTTAGTGTCTACCATCATAAAACAGCTCTCAAACATGACGCCCTTCCTTTTTCCTCGTTTTTGGTTCGGTCAGCAGAAAACTACATAAAGGGAATTAGGGCTGGTCCTTTATAAAAAATTGTGTTAGCGAGCGCTGGCAATTACTACATCTGTCTTGCATGATTCCCTACGTGGGTATAATTTTGAGTTGTGATTTTTTTGCGAACGGTACCTACTAGAAAAAACTGGTTATTCTGACATTTTTGTAGGATGGTCGTTTAAAATCAATTTCGGATAGGATGGATGGGAAAGCAAAACCGTTTTATTTTAGAGAATGAAAAGGTAGGTAATACAGTATGTTAACCAACAGAGGGCGTTCCCGTTAACCCGCAATAGTATAGCATCCATACATGCTAAAAAAAATATTACCATTCGAAAACAAAATGGTTTTTATTTTTTTTTAATATTAAAATATTCACTAAAATATTCAAAAAAATATAAAAATATTCACTAAAAATAAAAACTAAATTGCGATGTTTCCGCCCTTCAAGTACGCGTGTACAGAGTGTTTCTTTTACGTATCAATTTAACATTTTTAGTGAATATTTTAATATTAAAAAAAATAAAAACCATTTTGTTTTCGAATGGTAATATTTTTTTTAGCATGTATGGATGCTATACTATTGCGGGTTAACGGGAACGCCCTCTGTTGGTTAACATACTGTATATTGTTGTATTTTAGGTAGAAAAAAAAAACCGACCAAGTGTGTGTCGGACCACGCACAATGAAGGGTTCCGTAGTTGAACTGAATTTATCCCAAAAAATAACTTAACATTAAAGTTGAAAAAACATATTCTCCTATACATTGATATACGTCACGGTCAATTCTCCAACTGCATATTTAAGTTTGTAAACCCATTTTTATGTGATTTAATTACCTACAAATGCATGATTTCGGACTTTTTCCTTCACTTGTGCTGTGAGACCTTGCTTCTTGCTAAATTCCATGACACTAGGTCAACGGTAAGTAAGTTTTGATTTAATTAGAAGCTTGATTGTTTTAGAGCTCCAAGGAACCATAGACCTACACGGTATTTGATGTTAAATTCAACTTGATACTTCCACGCGTTCCTGAGAAAAAGGGTCTTGACAGACTGACAGACAGACGGAAAACGAATTGATCCTATAAGGGTTCCGTTTTTTCCTTTTGTACGGGACCCTATATACACAACGTAGTAATTGAATCTTAACTGGTAATTTTGTACAAGATTCATTAGAAATAAAGAGGAGCTCGTGGCTAAGTAATAAGAGCCGCACGGGTCGATCCATCAGGTTAAGCTGCGCTTGCCGGGTTTGGTCCGTGGATGGGTGATCTTTTCATACCGAGACTCCTCCGTGCCTCGGAAAGCACGTTAAGCCGTTGGTCCTGGCTGTCATTCGTGGATCTTTGACAGTCGTTACGGGTCGTCAGAAGCCCGAAAGTCTGACCGAAGGCGTATCGTATTACTCAGTAACTGGGTTGTGGAGGTCAGATAGGCAGTCGCTCCTTGTAAAATACTGGTATTCAGCTGCATTCGGTTAGACTGGAAGCCGACCCCAACATAGTTGGGCAAAGGCTAGTCAGATTCATTAGAAATAAAGAACACACTAAAATAGTTAGGTACCGTTTTCAAGATTATGATGAATAAGTACAACTCAACCATGCCATTAAATAGAAAATATATGAAAACTAAAATCAGAACAAGTCACAATATTTCAACCCTCCTACCAACCGCTCAATTTCATCCCTCTCAACAAAAGCTGACGCAAAAGTAAAGCCATCCACACACGTACAAGCAGTAGCTAAAGAACATTTTTTCAATGGGGTGGTTCCGCACGTAAAAATAAGTACCCATAGATGTTAAGTATAAGGAAAACGCGAGTACACCATTAATCCTAAAGAACGTAGCCGCAAGATATAAGCACTTAAGCCCATTTATGTGTAAGGGAGAAAACAGGAGTTGTTGTCTCATCTGCCTATCCTTTCTCGAAATATATTGGGCTCAGTTTTAGACTTACCAGATGTGGCTAAGTGTCTGGATAGACTAGTATTTGACCTCAACTATTTATTATAACACTTCAGATCGGATCTTCTTCGCGATACTGAAGTATTGGTAAAAAAAGGTCCGGTATTTATTTGCTGAAGAAATCCGATAATGTAAGGTTAGGTCGAGGTCGGCCCTAACAAAACGTACATTTGACAATCCGAATGTCGGTGATTATGGTTTTGTATTTTCGTTTTTTGCTTCTTCCAAAATTAAAGTTATTTTTCACTTTGTAGTGTAATTTTTTTTATGGTAGTCGTTTTGTTTTGTAAAAAAGTTTTTATTTTTCACTTTTTAGTTGTGGTAATAAAAAAGAATAGTGGCGAAATAAATTAGAACATCTTCCACATAGACGAAGTGGGAAAAATACGTATTATTGAAGCTAACTCAAAAACTGCCCAAGCAAAGTTAATAAATTTTACATCTTCGAGGTACGAGTATACCCTCCCGAATAAAACAAGAATCATTCATATCGGAGTACTCTGTTCAAAGTTATGGCTGGTCATAACTTAAAAATAATATATACCATACCATACCAACCATATATACGCCTTGGCTTGAGAACCTCCTCCTTTTTTTCGTCGGTTAAATATGCTCCTTTGCTTACGCGCAGGAGCATAAGCCTGTTGGTATCGTAATAGGTAGGTAGGTCAATGGAATAATAAAATTATTATTATTATTACTGACAGACAACGCATAGCCTTTTTTTTTTTGTGGATGGGAAATCATCAAATAACTTCTCCCGCTCTGGGTGGAGCGGGAGGGCGTGTCAGACTTCTACTGACTAAAACCCATCCGTGTTCCTTCAGTTGCCTGTGCCAGGGCCACGGTAACTCTTTCGAAAAATCCGCAACCCTGGCGGGCATCGGCTTTAGCGGACCCCTTCAGCTAGTGCTGACATCTCTTTGAGGCGCGCCTGGAACACAACGCGCCGTCGACCCGGGCCTGGTCCTTACCGGACGGCGAGCTACCCGTTGCTCGGCATCCGCAAGCCCGCGCCTGCGGTGGCCGGGAATCGGCTATCGATTCCCGACGCCCAGGGCGTCTCCTGCGGCGACTAGGGGCGTGAGGGCGCAAAGATTGCCTCTCCCTCACGCGTTCAGCCTCCTCCTTCGCGAGCATTACAACTTCGCAGAAGGAGGTGACGGCTTCCCATGCACTCTCGCTCCGTACCTCGCGTACGGCCTGTACCAGGGCCGGACGCGAGAGATCGCCGCCGCCGATCGCCTCCGCGAGGACGCGGCGGTGCTCTGCCCAAGCCGGGCAGACCTCCACCGTATGCTCCATCGTGCCCTCCGAGCGATCCACACAATGATAACACCCGGGCGTTTCCTCCCGCCTTATCCGGAACAGGAACCTCCCGAAGCAACCGTGTCCGGTGAGGACCTGTGTCAGGCGGAAGGTGAGGGTGCCATGACGCCTCTCCAACCACTCCTCAAAGAGGGGACTTATCGCCGCAATTGTGGCGTGCCCAAGACAACACATAGCCTTAATTGATATTTTGCACAAGAGTTCCTTTAATAAGGAAGGATTTTTGAACAATCATCAAAATCATCAATATAGGGGTTAAATGGGAGATGATGTATGGAAGTTCGTTATTTTTTCTGGTGGTAAATCCTATCGGGCTCACTGTAGGTAATCGCTCATTATTGATAGTAGGTATATATTATGTAGGTACTGTAAAGGCCCTGAGGGACTTTTACTTCCTTTGGGATCTACACTAAATAAATAAACTATTCACGCTGAATTGTAATATATTGAACACTTTACATCTATCATTCTATAATCTAACTAACCTCTTGGCCCGGGGCGCCGTCTCTCTGATATATCAAAATTCAATCATTTGTTTCTATTGTACATACTCGAGGAGGTTTTATGCCAGAACACCCCTGGTGTTGAAGTCTCTATAGTACCTTATTAATGTTTTAAATAAAAAAAAAACAAAACCTTTTGTTATTATATCAAGGCCTCATCTATTTCGTTCACAAAAGTGTGATAACACTGTTCAATGAATTGTATTATGTCACAACAGCTTCCCAGTATTTTTCCTTTGCTCTATATTTTTCAATTGGATCGTTATTTCTTTCGTTTACCTATTATTAGCTTTTAGTTGCTAGAGTTTTCACTCGCATCCTAGAATAACTCTTTTTATATTAGGGTACCGTAGCTCAACTCGTGTTTCTGTCTGTCTGTCCGTCTGTCACAGCCAATTTTCCCCGAATCTAATAGACCGATTAAGTTGAAATTTGGTATGCATATGAATTTCTGTGACCCAAACATGGATGTGTAACATAAATAGAGGACTTTTGAATATGGGGGTCACTTTTTGGGGGCAAATAAACTGCAAACTTTACCGTGTGACATATCAAATGAAAGGGCTTACTGTGCGGGTCTTAAATAGTTATTTTTTATCATTATTAAATATATTGTTTCAAAGTTATTTAAGAAAATAGACGAAAATTGACCGTTCCCCCTTATCTCCAAAACTACTGAGCTTAAATTAAAAAAATACAGAAAATAGTTATATACCTATAGATAACAGAAAACCTATAATAAGTATATGATCTTAAAATAACATGGTAAATCTCTCAATATGCGTACAAACGTACATTTGCAGTTGGAATGTATGGAAACATGTTTTTCAACTACAATGTTAAGTTGGTTCTTAGGATAAATTCATCCCAACTACGGGACCCTTCATAGCACGTGATCCGGCAGCACTTGGCCGGTTCTTTTTAGGGTTCCGTACCTCAAAAGGAAAAAACGGAACCCTTATATGATCACTCATGTGTCTGTCTGTCCGTCTGTCACAGCCAATCGAATCTAATAGACCGATTGAGTTGAAATTTGGTACACTTATTAATTAAAACTACTTATAAAAAAATAATAAGATTATTAATAAAAAAATCCTATAGATTACAGGAAAACCTATAAGAAGTCTGTGGTCATAAAAAACATGGTAAATCTCTCAATCTTGTGCGTACAAACTTACATTTGCAGTTGGAATGTATGGGAGAACATGTTTTTCAACTACAATGTTAAGTTTGTTCCTGGGATAAATTCATCCCAACTACGGAACCCTTCATTGTACGTGGTCCGACACGCACTTGTCCGGTTTTTTCAGTTGCTCCGGCTTTATGAAATACATGTAATTTAATCTTTGATGTTTTAAACGAATTTGCAAGTTTAATTGAATTCCGTGATTGCAACGTTCGTCGTCGTATCTTTTATTGAATATTCATTATTTTAATTCATCATTGTATTAATCCCGAAGGATATATTTGGATTGGCTTTCCCGATTCTCGACGTAAAATTACTTTTCAATTTTCACGTGATATTTCCAGGGTGAATTAAAACGAGTAAATGTGGCGATACTTAAATGTATGGTCGCCATCGTAATTTCTTTACCAATTTTAACAACAATTCCCGGTAAATCCAGATCAGTCGTTTATGCAATAGGTGCACATTTGTGATGCCTCATTGCAGAACTAATATAAAACGACATGCTCCATTTTGTATAATGTTTTCCAGCTACATCGGTGTGAGGTAGCATTTTGATATTTTTTCTGGGACCTTAGTAACAGCCATAATTATAATTAAGATGAGCCTGTGCAACTATTCGACTAATAATAGTCCAATGGCAGGATATTCTTAAGCTTATTTATAATTAATTTTAACGAAGGTATACATTGTGCATGTTGTGTTCACTATTTTAAATTATGCACCTAGTATGTAAGTTATTATTGTATTGCCCGATTTGTGTACTTACCGACAGTAAAAAAAAAAACTTCATTAAGCTTAAATAATCGAGCTGTCACATATACTTATAATATTGTTTTATGATTCGCAAGCGGCATTCAACCTTAGTGTGATAAAAGAATAACGAGGTCGACTATATGTCTAGCGCACCCTAAATAAGTGTGCAGTCAGTCCTGCTACAATATTCTTGCCACGGCATTAAAATTATGACAAGGGAGTTAAATTATCTTACTTAAGTAGCTTAAGCCCGGATAGGTTACACCCTGAAACAAGGTATCCTACACAAGTCAGTATGTTTGGTTATAAAAATTGCACTTCACATAATCTATTATTTATTATTCCTTGCCTATTATGTCGTGGACTCATCGTAACTGAAATCTGGGACACTGCATCTGACTTGATACCTAGGTTGAGATAGGACTAACTTAGTCCACGCCTCATAGTTTGTTTTGGACTTATGGCTTGTGTGATTTGTCCTTTTTAGGGTCCGTACCTCAAAAGGAACAAATGGAACCCTTACAGGATCACTCTTGTGTCTGTCAGTCTGTCCGTCTGTCACAGCCAATTTACTCCGAATCTAATGGACCAATTAATTTGAAATTTGGTACATGTATGTATTTCTGTGTCCAAACACGGACGTCTAATGTAAATAAATAAATTTTGAATATCGGAGTCAATTTTGGGGGGCAAATAAGAAAATTTAAAAAAAGTTTTGCAAACTGAACTGTGTGACATATCAAATGAAAAAGCTTGCTTTGAGGGTCTCAAATATATTTATTTATAATTTAAAAAAAAATATTTTTTTAAATTATTTAACAAAATAGACGAAAATTTTTAATTTTAACTTACCTCCAAAACTACTGAGCTTAAAATTTTGAAAAAAAAAATACAGACATTAGTTCTATACCTATAGATTGGAAAATAAGACGTCTATGGTCTTAAAATAACATGGTAAATCTCTCAATATTGTGAACATGCTTACAACTACAATGTTAAGTTTGTTGTTGGAATAAATTCATCTCAACTACGGAACCCTTCATTGTGCGTAGTCCAACACGCATTTGGCCGGTTTTTTTAAAAGCACAATAATTACCAATAGCATTAATACTATTATCAATCTACATTGACAGGTAATTTCTTATCAAAACCTAGTATCTACTTGGATATTAATACCATAACAATATCATCCACACACTACACGTATTCGGAAAATACCTATTAAAAACTAGCGATACCCAAACAAAACCTATTACAAAGTTTCCATTGTACATAAGTTCCGATACGGGTATTTACACACGCGTGCGCAACCTTAAAAAGTACGTAGCGGGTAGGTAGCGTAAAGTAATGCAATTAAAAGTTGGTGGCGTGCGACATTGCCCGCTTTGTGCGCCAATTACCTCTCTAAGTGCTGTAAGTGGTTATAATGCTTGAAGGTAAGTTTTGAGGTTGTTCGTAGTTTTTAATGGGATAATAGTAGTTAGCCTGTGACGGTGGGAAGTCGCATTAGTATAGATGTTTGTGAAGGTATAGTGTGCTGAAAGTGGACTTCCGGAGTGAACAATTAAATTTAATTAAAGGCTTGCCATAAAATAGGTGATTGCAGTTGGTTGTAATCAAACGAAGGATGTTGCCACTTTTCCTCTTAAAAAAGACTTTTAAGATAGATATGCTACATGTTCAGGTACTACATCAATCTGCTTAGCCTTTTCCCAACTATGTTGAGGTCGGCTTCCAGTCAAACCGGATGCAGCTGAATACCAGTATTATACATGGAGCGACTGCCTATCTGACCTACAGAACCCAGATACTAATACGATACCCCTTAGTAAGACTGGTTGTCAGACTTTCGGGCTTCTGACGACCCGTAACGACTGTCAAAGATCCACGAATGACAGCCGGGACCAACGGCTTAACGTGCATTCTGAGGCACGCACGGAGGAGTCTCGGTATGAAAAGATGGTCACCCATCCACAGACTAACCCCGGTAAGCGTAACTTAACCTGATGGATCGACCCGTGCGGCTGTTATTATTCAGCCACGAGCTCCTTAGGTACTAAATAATAAAATAATTATGCTAGTTAATGTTTGAGCAATAGTAAACTTGTCACAAATATCTGTATATAGCAGCACATTATCGAGCCGGATCCATGTATCCGGCTCGAAGGCCCAACGTTAACTTCGTAAAACAGTCTCCTACAGCCGGCCAGTTAGCTACAACCCTTTAACATCTAGCACAGTTATACAGGTAGCAGTCTTAACATAATTATACGAGTACCTACAGATGTCACAGATGTAGTTAAATCGGTGTGGTAAAGCAATCTCCGCGGTTAGCTGCTGGATGTGGCTATCGCGTTAAGCCGTTCAGACACGGTCAGAGATTTTGAACGTAGGTAGTTCACCGCAGTGATTGACCAGAGGACGACTTGATCTTGGTTGTTGAATAAAATATGATTTTGGTATGTGTGTGGAAGAGATTAAAGAGAGTATTAAGTAATTATGCAATGAAGAATATGATACGAATAACTATGGTAGTAGGATTTGTTTTATAATTAAAATGATTCTTGTCATTCATGTCTCCCTGCAGGATTTTACCTTCCGTGGTTTATTTGGAAGTCTCCGAACCGTTCCCGAAACCTGATGGGAAGGTGTAAGTTGAACCTCGTAAGATGGAGGTACCTGAACGGAACGGCAGCAGGCTGTGGATGTGGAGCTGTGTCACAAACTATGCTCCACCTCCTATCCTACCCTCTGTGCCCCAAAAGATACTGCCAAAGTGACCTCTGTGCTGACCTCTGTGCAGAAAGAATAACTGTTGTGTCAATGACACAAAGAAGATTAAGAAGATTGGAAGACTGAAGGAAAACAACACTGTACCAAAAAACATAACAAATTAAGAAAACTTATAAGCAATAGAGGATGCTGCTGTAGGTTCTTATGGACTATTAAAGAAAGCTCTGGCAGCTGCGAAACCAATGAAGAAATAACCTCTTTTTAAAACAAAACCACAAACAATCCGATGTACTAGTCTAGGCCCATTAGGGTATATTGTGTATCATGTTTAATCATATTTGTCTTTTTAGGGTTCTGTACCCAAAGGGTAAAACGGGACCCTATTACTAAGATTCCGCTGTCCGTCTGTCACCAGGCTGTATCTCATGAACCGTGACAGTTAGACAGTTGAAATTTTCACAGATGATGTGTTTCAGTTGCCGCTATAACAACGAATACTAAAAAATAAAATAAAATAAATATTTAAGGGGGCTCCCACACAAGAAACGTGATTTTTTTGCCGTTTTTATAGATAATGGTACAGAA
Organism: Dicycla oo; assembly: GCA_948252095.1. Lineage (NCBI taxonomy): Eukaryota > Metazoa > Arthropoda > Insecta > Lepidoptera > Noctuidae > Dicycla > Dicycla oo. The sequence goes on along the minus strand of OX411726.1, from coordinate 19,551,017 downwards.
CCCTTCGTGCGCGAGTCCGACTCGCATTTGACCGGTTTTTTACGTATTTGATACGATACGACCTAATTGCCGTTTATACAAAATTTAAGCTCCCATTGAAGAAAATACATTCCATTGATGGTCCATTCAGGGATAAGTTACGCAACAATGCTTCAACAATAAACTCGAATCTACGGAGAAGAATAAGTACTTTTGTTTGTATACAAACGTATTTCGGTTTAATTACCTCTCTCATTACAGGATACCTAAGTAAAACTACCATAAAGATCAGTAACTACCTTTCTTACAACTGGCAGTGAAAAGGTTGATCAAAAAGGGCATCTTCATACATTTTAGACCATTTTATACTAAGAAGCGAGTTATTTTATCTAAGTCTGAAGGCTAAATTACCTTCCGAGGTACCGATAGCTTAACGAGAGATACTTTGCCAAGAAATGGGACATTAACAGGCTAGTGAAGTACGAGTACCTAAGTAAAATATGTATATGGGTATACTGCGTTCGCAATTTATTTTCCAAACATGTAAGCAAATATATTTATAATATATTTTGGAAAAATAATTACCATTTCAACAACTTTCATGACTTTTTGCCTTATAAAGTTCCTCAGCCTTCATAGTTACACGACACATGCTTCGTACAATAGTACAAGTCATTGTGAAATCAAATTAATTTACACTAATTTAAAGTTGATGTTTTTTAAGTGGTGGATACAAGGGTTTGATATTATCTGTATGTGGAATACGTCAAAATAAAAGTTTAGCAGCTTTCTATTCTCTGATAGCGAGATTTCTGCTTACCACCACGATCATGACTCCCTGATTTGGTTAATACATAATATTGATGACTGATAATGATTACACATTAAGTAAACATTCCTGTATAAATTTGCACCCAGAAAAAAGAACCAGCTAGGTGCGTGTCGGATCACGCACAATGAAGGGTTTCGTAGTTAGAATGAATTTAACCCAAGAACAAACTTAACATTGTAGTTGACAGACATGTTCCCCCATAGATTCCAACTGTAAATGTAAGTTTGTACGCAAAATATTGAGAGATTTACCATGTTGATTTAAGACCATAGACTTCATATAAGTTTTCCTGTTATGTATAGGTTTAGAACTATTTTCTGAATTTTTTTCGGAGATAAGGGGAATGGTAAATTTTCGTCTATTTTCAATAACAAAAAATAAATAATAACAGTAATATTAGTCAGAGTGTTAGTTCAGTAATATTTAAAATAACTTTAAAAAAAAAATTCGAGACCCTCACAGTAAGCCTTTTCATTTTTTTTTTCTGATTTGTGACGGGTTTGCTCTTGACTTTAGTGTAGGTCAGAGGTGACAAAGTCTACGAAGGAGTGAGTTTACCCAGAAGAAGCCTGTTCACTCTAACTTTGAAGAGATTCGGGTTGTATGCGTTCGGGAACATAGACGCAGGTAGTGAAATCCACTCTTTTGCCGTGCGCATTATGAAGGATGTTTGGAAGCGCTTAGTGCGATTTGGTGGAATGGCAACTAGGTACGAGTATGGATGGTAATTTGCAGTGCGTCTAGATGTTCGATTGTAGAAGGGGTCGGTGGAATTTGATATGTCACACGGTACAGCTTACAAAACTTTTTTTTTTTTAATTTATATTATTTGCCCCCCAAAATTGACCCCACATTAAAAATTAATTTATTTACATTACACGCCCGTGTTTGGGTCACAGAAATTCATCATACGTGTACCAAATTTCAAATTAATCGGTCCATTAGATTCGGAGCAAATTGGCTGCGACAGACGGACAGACAGACAGACACACGAATGATCCTATAAGGGTTCCGATTTTCATTTAAGGTACGGAACCCTAAAAATCCTGAAATCCCAGAAAAAATAGTTAAAATGCCATATAATTATTGCTAGTTTATGTGAGCTAAATATTTTATGAGTAGGTAAACCAAATTAAATAAGTCGTAGAGATTTTATGCCGTGCCAAATACACCTTTTTTATACAGTGAACACGAAAAATAGGTGAAGTGTGTTAAAAACGGTTGTTCAAGCAAAACGCGATGATTATTCGCGCCATTACACATGCTCATATTACCATATAACGACCATTAGAATTTTCTGCCAACTCACATTTAGCCACCTAGGTCGAAATTAACTACGTCTTAATAAAGAAAATTTATTCTCCTTCCGGCGGAATGATCTTTGTTTTTTTTTTTTTTTTAAGAAGGGAAGAGGATCATTTATTCATTTATGTTTTCGTATTTGTTTAAGACGTATTCAGCTGCATCCGGTTAGACTGGAAGCCGACCCCAACAAAGTTGGGAAAAGGCTAGGCAGATTGATTGTTTAAGACGGAAAACATTTATCCTTTTTTGACATTTGACCCTGGGGTCCCGGACCTTTGGAAGGCATACGAGGAGCCGAAGCCAACTCGCAGAGGCCCCTTAGATAATTTTAAATGATGAGGAGGCACCAACCGACGATTACCACTGTATGCACTACGCAAGTGCACCCAAGGACAACCCCCGGTTGGTGCAGGACTATTGTTGAATTAATTACCCTTTTATTTATAAACGTTACTTAAAGTTAATAATGATTAGCGATTGTTTAACCATACAATTATGACGTAATAAACCCCTTAAGCGGACTACAGGACCTAAACGCACGATTTATAAAGCCTAAAAATACATGATCCACTGCAGTCAACAAAATCAGAAAAAAATATATGATATTACATACTTACGTACATACATAAAGTCACACCTTCTTCCCATTTGGGTAGGCAGAAACTACAGAACGACACCTGCTACGATCCTCACATGCTCCTTTTTATGTTGTATATAGTCATCTACAGGATATATGCTAGTTAGATAATTTATTGAAAACTTAATACAAGTAATTTGATACGCTGGAAGAAATTACGAAGATAACTCTAAAATTCTTTTAAGGATTATGAAATTTAGTAATATAATAGCTTTCTGTGAACCAAGGAATCTGGAAACAGTGGTTTCTATGATTAAAGTTTACGGTAAGAAGTGCTATCTATGAACAGAGATCTATCTATCTCAACAGTGCTCCTTATGGACCGAGATATCTACAAACAATGTAGAAAATCAGGATCAACAAAGTTTTCGGCGAAACGTGCTGTCTAGTAATAGAGATTTCTATTAGCTCTGCTATCTGTATGTGGTCGTATCGTACAAGCGTGCTTCTATCTTAGGTTTCACATTTAGTGTTAAAATTTTGGGTTCGCATTCCTTATATATTATGTATATTGCGACCACGGTAATTATTTGTTTTGCGGGTGGATCGAAAAATTTTAAGTTTTGCGTTTCGTAAATGTTATTTGTGCGAAATGTTCATGTGTTATTTGTTTATGTTATTGCGTAAATGGTTTATTATAATGAAAAAGAGTAACTGCTTAGTTTGTGTGTCAAAGTTATTATCTTATAAACCTACTTACCATATTTTAAGTTTTAAAAATGTTCTCAAGTTGGTGTAAATCTTTGTAAGTTCTTATTGAGAAACTTCTTTAACCGTAGCCATACATTTTTAGTCCAATCAACAATCGATTCGATTTTGATTCTGATTGGTTGCCCGGTTCGCTTTTTTGTAAATAGATAATTGCTTCATATTTTGCAATAAATTACCAGCGTTGTGTCATAGCGCTTCTCTTTCTTTTCTATGCAGTCCGACAGTGACCGCGCTTTAGCTGTTGTCAGTCTCTTAAAACAAGGCTCCAGAATTAGTAGTATTTCTTTTGAAATAGTTTGGTGGACAAGATATTTTAAATGTAATAAGAAAGTTGGTATGTAATATATTTTCTTCTGTCATTTCTTTTCTACAACATTTATTTTAGTATATGCGAAATGTGACTATAGTTTGTTCAGAAAAGTAATTGAATCGATCCCAATAATTTTGACACCATTTCATATTTTGTCCTAAAAATATTTAAAAATAGGTTACAAGTTGGATACCGAACAACACTATCTACCTATCCTCAATCACGCTCCCAACACAGATGCGCCACTAGGCGCGGGCGCACAGCGGGGTGGGGGCGCATAGCAGGATGGGGGGTAAAACAACCCCTTCAGTTAGCCGAATGTTACAGGTTGACGCGCACGTGTCACGCTTCCGTTCAGTTACATAACGCGATCGCGTCGCGTGCCGCCGCGGGCCTTACAGTTGTGTTTCTGTTGATCGTATGTAAAAAGTATCGCGTAACCATGTCTTTCTCATACCCAAACATCCAGTTCTCAGAAATGGTACGTACACTCGCGGTTTGTGGTGATAACGTATCCCTGGCAGTGCGGCGGTACGAGGAGCAATTTGGCATCAGAGTATCGTGGAACACAATGCTTTCCGCCACCTAAAGATCTAACGACTACGGTACCTTTCAGCCTCAGACAGCCGTTGATAACTCAGTCGCCAATCAATCGTGATTTGGTCAATTATTGTAAGTAGTGATGACTAACATTTTTAAACACGCCAAGATGGTTAATTGTAGAAAGTTATTATTTGTACCTACAGCCTGCTGTGGTGAAGTATGGGTTAAGTAATGCGATGTTTAACACTTTACATCCACTTTGAACTTTCAAATGGTTGACATAAGGTGCAACTAATCACATTGACTACATTTTATCACTTACAGCTGCATTTACGAATAAAGTACATAATTACGAATAAAGTAATAAGATACACTCGACCATTACGACAGTCCCTACAAGTGTGATGGAAAATGATAACACCAGTTAATTACAATATAACCGCCTTACGGTTAGTAGTAACTGCTGCCAAATTATTATGAATGAGCGCTGTGCGACGCTCGCGCTGGAGGCGCATGTGGCGCGGCGCGGGTACCATGTTTTTGTACGGACAACCAGCAATGCTATTCTTTACAAATCTCACCGTGAAAACAAAGGTGAAGTGAGCATGGAGTGAGCTGTCAATAGTGTCAATCCAACATCAGGTGAAATGACAGATCTCTTCAAGCTCACTTCACTTACGTTTTTACGGTGAGATTTTTTACAGAATAGACCGGCAGGTAACATAACTAGCTTATAACTTTGTCATTTTTCATGATACAGTTTTGAAATTTTGTACATAGATTCTTTATTAAAAATACTAGACATATGTTTCTGATTTCGCATATACTAAAACGATTGTTGTATATTCTGGTATGGTGTAAAATAAAACCATTTTCGGAATAGTAGGTAACTGCACTATCCTATATTAAAATCCATTTTTATTGGAGATAGCAGTCGAATTCGAAATAGAGTTTCCCGAGCACATTGTCACGTTGGCGGGCGCTAGAAAACTTTAAGCTTAGCGTAGCTCAGATCCCGAAACCAAATGAAACGAATGGTTATCTGCAACCTTTTTCTCAACTGCATTCGGATATAAAAAATAGAGATTTACGAAAAGCCTTGAAAAGTTTATCCTTCAACAAAGTGTATATATTTGCCAACCTACGTGAATAACTGTAGAAGTTATTAATCAAGCATCTTTGCCCATTCAATATGGGCACAAATGCTTATCTTGGAGTGATTTACTGAATCCCGATAATATTTAAAAATTACAATTCAATAAAGAATTCTATCCTTTCAATTATCTACAAGATTTTTCATTTTAAAATTGAAACAGTATAAAATTAATCTTAAAATTCGATATTTTATACGTTCGGAACACACAGGTTGGGAACTACAAAGTAGTGTTGCCCAAATTCAGTCTTGGTCTTGCAGTCTTGGTCTTGTTCTTGCGTTTTTGCAAGACCAAGACCAAGAACAAGACCGCGTATTTTTAGCAAGACCAAGACCAAGACTGACCGTGCAAGACTTGAGCAAGAACAAGACATAGCCTGCAAGACTCTTGCGTCTTGCAGCTAGGACTTAGCGCTATTTCACTGAGTAGTTAGGTGTAACAGTTCGGTGTATAGGTAGGTACGCTTAGGAATTCTATGAGACGCAAAAAACTGTATCAAAGAATATGAAAAACTGGACCTATGCGCATTACGACTAATACCATAAACATAGCGAATAAAAAAATATCTATTAAAATCAAACTGAGTGCATGCATAGTTATGTTTTAACCATCGGCACTTTGATAATGCGGCATCAAAGGTTTTGTACTTACTTCTCAAAGAAATTTGCCGCTTTTCGGAAGTACATGGTTATGATACACGCGCCGGCGGCTTCTTTTGAAATCTAAAACAATCGTTGCCGCCACGCCGAAATCATAACATTTGTGACACTATTTGATTGCCGCCATAGGGCGTAGGTATACTCATGCAAAATAATTTCGAATTTTTTTAAGAGTACCTACAGGTGTTCCAAAGAATAAATAAGTTTCAGAGTGCTTAGAATGAAAATGAATACATTATACTGATCACGCAAGTAGTATTATGATTAGGATAAAATGGTAAGGATAGGTAGTAGATGTCATATTAATTCATTCTAGTAAGTATATATTGTAATATTGATTACTTATATGGTTTTAAACTAATTACTTAGGTACTATTATTGTACATTTAGTCATTATATTTCTTAAGTTTTTACAAGAAAAAATAGCAAAAAAGTGTTCAAATATCACCCGTTTAATAAATATTGTAGCCACTTTTAAATATACTTGAAACGTGTAAAAAAATTCTACAAAACTAATAAAATAATATAAAAAGCGTAGGTACTTACCTACTAATAAAATAAAAAGCCTGCGATAAGAGTTTTGTATTACTTACCAGCCCGAATATCTCTGAGAGAGATGATGAGAGTAAGTATTTACTAGCTGTGCCCGCGACTTCGTCCACGAGGAATAGTAACTTTGGAGGTATAGTGACGTTCAGGACTTATTTATTTATTTTAAAACTTCTGTCATCAAACATACAAACGAACTCTTCAGCTTTATAATATTAGTATAGATGTACGCCAAAATATTCACTTATATGTAAAGAATAGTGATTGGCACTAATTCTATTTTATTCACGCGTCGCGTCTGTACAAGTAGGTAATATTTAGTGTGTGTTTGTACGCCGCACGCGGCATTGTTTGATTTGCGGCGGCATCCTTTTCATAGAGCCGGCACGTGGGGATGCGGCGCGGTAGAAAGCAAGGAAACGTACTATAAATAAAGGAATTATTTTAATTCCAGTAATTTCCAATTGAGCTGTGCTTCGAGTCTAACTTAATAATTGTTTTTACTAATTCTCGTTGTTTTCTAAAAACGTATCACGTGTACAATTTAATATGAGTGACGAAGATTCAAATTATTCTAGTCCGAGTAACGAGAGTTTGAGTCACAGATCTAAAAGACCCAAAAGCAAATTTGAGGATCATCCCAAACCGGATGCATCCCAAACCGCCTTCTGTAAATTGTGCCAACATAAAAAGATTGAAATAAAAATGAAAAACAGAAACACTTCAGGCTTAAGGAAACATCTAATATCTTTCCACAAAAAGGAATCAGAAATATTTCTTCCTGTTAAACCAAAATTAAGTGGAGATATCACAAGCTTTTTAGTAACCGCTGGAAGAAGTGGACAGGTAAGAATATTTTTTTAACTATTAAAAGAATTTTAACTCCGCGTAGCTATTCATGCGATACTTTCAAAAACGCCATTAACTTACGTAAGTATTTTTGAGTTAGTGGTGTTTTCATCTAGGGGTGCGACATATTAAGTATGTAATTATCGTCTTAAATATTTTTTATAAACACCCATATTTTCATTTAATCGGCCAGTAACAACTAAGTACTTTATTTTGGTAAATTACAGTACAGTGCAACCTTAATATAACAAATATCAATTTGACGATTTTCTCGATTTAACAACAACAAACCTCCTCCTCTTATACGCTCAAACCTAGTATGTTTTAAATAATAACACAAGATTTATTGTTTTGTTTCAGTCGGAAAACAGCAGTGACAACATCACGACAGCTACAGTTGATTGGGTGGTGAAAAAATATCTTCCCTTCTCATTTTTCGATGACGAAGCTACACAAGTATATTTTCGACGTATTTGCCCTAATATGGTGTTTCCTAAAAGGTCTACACTTAGAAGGAAAGTCAAAGAGCGATTTGAAGAGCTCCAATTGAATCTCAAGGAACGACTTCAACAATTATCATCTAAAATGTCTTTTACCATTGATGGGTGGACGTCAATTGCTGGTAGGAGTTACTACGGGGTTACTATTCATTATATAGACAACGAATGGAAGTATCAATCTGTAGTTCTTGATTTTATACCATCACGCGGTCGACATACTGGGGAAGATATTGCAACGATTTTCCATGAATGTTTATTGGAATATGGCATAATTGATAAAATACAAGGTATCACGGTCGACAACGCAACTGCAAATACCAAATTTATGTATGAACTGGGCAAACAGCTGCCGCCACACTTTGATTCAGACAATCAACATTTCCGGTGCTTTGCTCACATTTTAAACCTTGGTGTACAAGATTTATTAAAGACCTTAGCATTACACTGTGAGTCTGACACTAACGCGCAAGATCAGCAGTACGAAGACTATGCAGACGAAACTGAGGATGAGGAAGATGAAGAATCTGCACCAAATATTGCTGACTCGCGTACATCTGTAACAAAGTTACGCAGTATTTCCAGTAAAATAAAAAGAAGTGAGATAGTGAAGAAGAAGTTTCAGTCTGCTTGTGAAGCAGCTGGCGTGCCATCAAATCTAAATGCCATTCTTGACTGTCCAACGAGATGGAATTCCACACATGATATGATTGGATTTGGTTTAAAAGTGAGAGCGGGCATTGACATATTGTGCAGTTCTGTCACCGAATTAAATGATTTTCAAATCACAGCTAATGAATGGCAGGTACTCGAAAAATTACATAAATTTCTAATAAACTTTAAACTTTTAAGTACAAAACTTGGTGGAGACAAATATGTTACATTACCGCTAGTCATTGTATCATTCAATCTCTTGCTAGATAAAATTGAATCCATAGTAAAACAGTTAGATGAGAAACCTAATCGATCTGAAGTGGACGAAAGGCTCATTCTAGCTTTCCAAGCAGCTCGAGACAAAATGCTTAAACATTACAAGAAGAGCAACTGGATTTATTGTACTTCTTTAATTTTAGACCCAAGGCATAAGGCTCAGACTTTTGACCTGACAATGTGGGGGAAGCAACTTAAAACAGAAAGTCTGCGCAAGTTCAATGAACTTTATGAAGAATATAGTCTACACTCACTGAACAAATCTCTGGAATTACCAGAAAAAGAAAATAAAGTATGTGATGAAGATGAAGACGTAATAGACTTTGATAAACTCTATGAATGTCCCTCGACGTCATCTGGATCTTGTCTTCAAGGCTTAGTGATAGACGAGTTGGAGGAGTACCTGAGAAAACCAAGAACTGCCAGCTCGGAAGACATTTTAGATTGGTGGAGGACGCATGAGACAGAGTATCCGATTTTATCGAAAATGGCCCGTGATTTTCTCTCAATACTTGCAACTTCAGTACCTGCTGAGAGGTTATTTTCTAAAGCATCATTAGTAATTAGAAAACATAGAAATAGGTTAAGTGATGAGTCAGCCAGATGGTTACTTTGTATTAATTCTTGGTCAAAAAAATTGATATAAAGTATCATAACCAATGATAAAGCTGTTGATTTGTGTTGTATTTTATTTTTTATTCAAATAAATGATAAATCGTAAAACTCTTTTATTAAATTTCTTATAAGTTGAGGGTTCAATCTCTTTCTAGACAGATAAGTATTGTTCTTTAAAATACAGTCAAGTTATTGTAATTAATTTGTTTTTTTACATGTTTTAGCAAATGTAAGCTTATAAATCATAAATGTTTATTAAGAAACAGTTACTTCCATGGAAAACGACATATAGGTCAGTTGATTTTTCGAATTTCTTATCAAATCTTCAGTTATTTATTAATCTGCTTGATCTTTACTATGGCTATGTTAATTCAAGCTCACAATGTTCCAATTCTAATACGTTTTTCTAAGATTTAAAGTAAACTTTAATAAATAGTAATAGACTAATAGGTAATTGCAAGACTTGCAAGACTCTTGCTGCAAGACCAAGACCAAGACCAAGACTGGGAGCGCAAGACCAAGACCAAGACCAAGACCAGGTGTATTGGCGCAAGACCAAGACCAAGACTGGCTAATTCTCGTCTTGTTCTTGCATTTGGGCAACACTACTACAAAGCCCACTTAATTTCGAACATATATTTTATCACAAAGTTAGTCAGAGGTACAGTTCGCGTCATGTAAGTTTGCCGCTCTGAAGTAGGCTTCAAATTATTGCGCAGTAATCAATATCTATAGTAAAACAGTAGCGCGCCATGCCGTGCGCATCGGAAAGCCTGGTTTCACAGCGGCAAAATTACGTGACGCGAACTATACCAGGGGGCCTAAAAATATTTCAGCCTAAGTACCTTCAAGTGTCATTATTGTTTAGCGCTGCATATTACTAATTTGCGAATACCCTTAGTATAAATACAGAGTTTCATGTCATTAGCATTATTACGCTTTTAGTAATTAATCCGTAAACATCATGTCACAGTCATCCCCGCCCCATCCCTTGGCTTAAAACTTTTCAGCCCCCTGGTACACCGGATGTAACATTCTTAGAAGCGCTATTGTTGTTCAGATTTGCTATAGGGTTTAAAAAACTTAGCGTAGGGGCGGGTTCCGTAAACTTTTTAATTTTATCTATGAAGACAATCTCGTATTCAACGATGAATTAGCCTGTTGTCTAACCAACTCATATAATTGACTTTTGCGACCTACTTAGACGATCAAGTTGTCAGAGTTATATGAGTGTAGTTAGATGCTTCTGTTAGACAGACTATCTATCCCCTTTAGCTTGTTCTCTAACTTAGGCTCATTTTCACCACACATCACTAAACGCGTTTAACGCTAAACGAGTTTAAAACATCACTCCGTTTCTTTCAATCGTTTGAAGATGACAGAGACAGAATGATGTTTTAAACTCGATTAGCGTTAAACGCGTTTAGTGATGTGAGCTGAAAATGAACCTAAGTGTCTTCATAGACTGCTCTATTACTAAAGCAGAAGGTCATAAGTTAGCCTAGCTATCGTTTTTAGGGTACCCAGGATCACTTCTGTATCTGTCTGTCTGTCGGTCTGTCACAGATAATTTGCTCCGAATCTAATTGACCGATTAAGTTGAAATTTGCTATACATATTCATCATATTCTGTGACCCAAACATGCACGTGTAACATAAATAAAGGAATTTTGAATACCTAGGGGGTCACGTTTGGGTGGCAAATAAGAAAATTTAGAAAAAAAAGTTTTGCTAACTGTAGCGTATATCAAATTAAAGGGCTTACTGTAAAGCTCTAAAAGAAAGCCCATACAAAAATTGTGGTCTTAAAATAACATGGTAAATCTCTCACTGTTTTGAGTATAAACTTAAATTTGCTGTTGCAATGTATGAACGAACATGTTTTTCACAATGTGAAGTTGGTTCTAAGGATAAATTCATCCCAACTACCCTTCATTGTGCGTGGTCCGACATGCACTTGGCCGGTTTTATTACTTTAAGAGGTTAGACCAACGATTGGTAATTCAAAAAGAGATCTGAGAGAAGCCCCCTTCTGTGTAAACAAATCTTACATAGGTTACTTGTAGCAAACTACGTCTTTCCCAAGTTTAATCAAAGTTTTTTTTCGCCAGTTGAAATGTGAAAGTGCACAAGACAAATACTGTTTTCTCTTGTAGTACATTAACATTTTCGCATTCACAAGACAGGTAAGCAAATAAGGTTTGTTAGTAAGGCCACAGATTAATACAGATGAGACACTCCGCAGTTTCGGTATGAAGCTACAAGTACGCAGCGGGCCTATCTCACTGGGCCAATCCAGTAGGAAAGCCGCATTTAGAAGGTGTATGAGTTACGCGTTAGAATGAGAGGCAACTTGTAGGTGAATACTGGATGATTTTGTTTGCCATCTTGAAAAAAAAAAAAGTGAACAATAGGTGAATGGAGTAGAAACCTATGCCATAGGTTTCAATTATATAAAAATTTGGGTACAATAGGTGAATGGAATAGAAACCTATGCGACAGGTTTCTATTATTTAAAAATTTGGGTACAATAGGTGAATGGAATAGAAACCTATGCCATAGGTTTCTATTCCATTCACCTATTGTACCCAATTTTTTTTCAAGATGGTAAAAAAATCATCCAGAATAACTGTAGGTTGTGTTGTGCGACCTGAATTGCACTTTATTGTGTCGTCGCAAGAGTCGCTTTTATTTCAATGATTTTGCGGAGTGTCCCATCTGTATTAATCTATGGTAAGGCTTGAATTATGCAAACGTTCCCTTACAACGGAGTAGGTACTAATGCTGAAACATTAGGTACACAACTTGTCAATGCATTAAATGCATTTGAATTCACGCTGTAGCTGCTAATTAACGTGCTTGCTTCTCTCTGCTGTCGCCGCGTTGTAGGTACTTACTCAACTTGCTTACAATAATATAAATTTTTTTTTTTTTCCTTTGTGGGTAGACATAGCAATAACATCAATTTTTTGTGTGCTCTTGAAAAATATATTTTTAAAATAGTAATTTATATTTATTAATGAAATAAATCAGTTCATTTTAAATTAGACCCCCCCACACTCGCTATCCATTGTTATCAAGTCTGTAGCACTTGTACCTGGTTCACTCTGCACTGCACAAACATGGACACTAAACTTGCTGCCAGCTTGGAGGACCTCGAGCGGTTGTTTGGCTCCCGGATGCAGCAATATGAGGAAAAATTGCAGCAGGCTATCACTGGTACCGCATCAGCTCCACCAGATATTGCATCCATCGCGCGTGAGTTCTCTGAGTTTAAGCTGTTCGTCTGTCAAGCACTCTCTAATTTAAAAACCCAAATGGTGCTGCTTGCTGCTGGGTTTGATAGGCATGAAACCATCATGCGAAGAAAGGTCCTGCTGTTCCATGGTGTTCCAGAGAAGGATAATGAAAAGTTACTCGATGTGGTTCACAACATCATATCCAACCAAATTAGATTGACGGAGGTTTGTAGTGACAATAATATTATTCATGTATGTCATAGACTCGGATTCTCACAGCAGAAGGCCCGGCCCATACTAGTACGATTCTTCAAAATGGAGCACCGGCAACTTGTATGGGATAGCAAGAAAGCTCTCAAGGGTACCGGGATCACCATCTCCGAGTTCTTAACGCAAGTTCGGCATCGTGTGTTTGCAGCTGCTCGTAAGCATTTCGGTATGCCCAATTGCTGGTCCATGGAAGGCAAGATTGTTGTTATTTGCCCAGACAAATCCCGTCAGAAGATCGAAACGGCAGGCGAGCTTCACGATCTGATAGCCAAATTCCCGTCTTGTTCAGTCGATACCGAGGATTCTGCGCACTCCGAAGAACCTGGATCTCCTAAAGTCGCAACCTCGGCAACTCCCGCTAAGAGAACAAGGAAGATGCGTCTGCGCAAGTGACACATTTGTTGTTTATGTTTTGTCAGTCCATTTACTTCACTACTTCTCAACTTGGCCGCTTTACATGTTCACAATCAGTGTACCGGTAGTTAAATAAGTAATTTTTATTTGTCTCACCGCTAATAATTTTACTTTTATTTTTATTTTTGCCGGGTACATAAACGTATTACGTTCTAATGGTTTTGTTGTTTGTTTGGACGATATGACAGACGTAAACAGATGTCAGTGTCATTGCTCCTTCTCATCCGTCATTGCGTCGCGTTCCATTTTGCGGAAAGTTCGATGTGTGAATCGACTGTCGTTTTGTTTTACTGTTTTACTTTTTATTTTGTTTCTATTTTTTTTTTTTTTTTTTTATGTGCTTTCTTTCAAAATTTCTGCCAACACACCAGCGAGTGGGGGAGGTGTAATTATTAGTGTTTTTAGTATTTACGTTATTTTATTTTTATTTTGTTTTTTTTATTATTATTATTATTTTTTTTTTTTTTACTTTTGTAGTTTAGATATTAGTTAGATTATTTTTATATTTATATTATAATTTAGGTACATATATATACATGGATGTCGTAGCTGATCTTAACGACAGCTTCTTCTCATGCTCTTCTTCTACTAGTTTTGTTAGTGCGGACAGTGACTCTTCCATGCCACTTACTTTACATGATAAAATCTCTTCTCTTTTCTCCAATGACCCTAAGAATCTGCATTTAGCTCACATAAATGCTCAGAGTGTTCCTGGTCACTATTCTGACCTTCTGGCATCCTTTAGCAGTGCTCACCTGGATGCTCTCTTGATATCGGAATCCTTTTTGAAGCCATCTCTCCTCTCTACTCAATACTCACTCCCCGGCTTCGTCTTGATCCGCAACGATAGGATCGGTAAAGGTGGAGGAGGTGTTGCTATTTACCTGCGTGCTGATTTACCCTACAGGGTGGTCAGTTCATCTCCTTCTCAGTATTCTGAGTCGGCTGAATACTTGTTTCTAGAAATTACTGTTCATCACACAAAAGTTTTGCTCGCAGTGCTCTACAGTCCTAATCTTCACATTGACTACTTTAATTCTCTCGACTCCACACTCAGTGATCTTTGTCCCATATATGAGCACGTTATTTTAATGGGTGATTTTAATACCTGTTTAATTAAAAATGACTCTCGCTCCCTGAAACTCCTTTCGCTCTTGTCTTCTTTCAATCTTCAAGTTTTGCCTCTCTCTGCAACTCACTATTTTCCTAATTGTTCACCCTCTTTTCTAGATCTTATGATTGTTTCCTCACCTAAGAATGTTTCTTACCATGGTCAACTCACGGCTAATTTTTCTTACCACGATCTCATTTATCTTTCCTATCGTATCCGTGTTCCCAAGCGTAAGTCCCAGCTATTATATCTCCGTAACTACAAGGGCATAGACCTGGAGGCTTTGCGGCGTGATGCCGGCGATCTCGACTGGACCCGTCTGGTCGAGTACGATGACATCGACGATAAGGTGAATTGTTTTAACGCAACCGTTCTCGATTTATATGATCAACATGCCCCTATCCGACGTGTCAAAGTCCGACACAACCCCGCACCATGGATAACGCTACAAATTAAAGAGCTTATGGCTCGCAGGGATAAAGCTAAGAGCAGATATAAGCGCAGACCTTCAGAGTTGAATCTCTCTTACTACAAAGCCCTACGTAATCGCTGCTGTCGTCTGTGTCAAGATGCTAAGAGACGCTATTTCCACGATCAACTTAATAACCGCAGTTCTTCTGATATATGGAAATTTCTCAAATCTGTAGGCATTGGCAAGGCATCTACCAACCAGTGTAAGGATGTGAACCTCAATGATCTCAATAAGCACTTCTCTCTCCTTCCCTTTTCTCTTGATCCAACTGTCAAAGCTGCGACACTAGAGAGTCTTGCTAGCTTGCCGTTGCCCCAATGTTCTCACTTTCAGCTTAGCGAGGTTACCGAGGAAGACGTTAAGAAATCTATATTTGCAATTACTTCTTCAGCAGTCGGTAATGATAAGTTGTGCTCAAGAATGATAACTCTTATCCTTGCCTCGTTACTTCCTGTTCTCACTCACATCTTCAACCACTCATTTACCTCTTGCTCATTCCCGTCAGTATGGAAACAGGCTCACATAATACCTTTACCTAAAACTAACAATCCTACTTTATTAACCCACTTTAGACCTATTTCTATTCTTCCATTTCTCTCTAAAGTTTTTGAGCACATAGTTCATAGACAATTATCATTTTTCTTGGCGTCAAACTCGATTATTTCCCCTTTTCAATCTGGTTTTCGCTCGGGTCACAGTACTGTAACCGCGCTTTTGAAAGTAACTGACGACATCCGCTGGGCAATGGAGAATAAGTCCCTTACTGTTCTTGTATTGCTTGACTTCAGTAGCGCCTTCAACTCAGTGGATTTCGACATTTTACTTGGTATCCTTAAATCTATCAATTTCTCTTCTTCTGCTCTAACTTGGTTCAGTTCTTATCTTCGGGGACGCTCTCAGTGTGTTCGCCTAGAGGAGTCTTTCTCTGATTGGTGTAGCCTCACTGAGGGTGTTCCTCAGGGAAGCGTTCTCTCTCCTCTTCTTTTTTCAATCTTCATCAACTTTGTTACCAGAGTAATTTCATCTAGTTTTCATCTCTACGCAGATGACTTGCAGCTTTACCGACATTTTACTGTAGATGATGCGAGTTCTGCAATTGCTGCTATGAATCATGATCTGGCTTGCGTCAGCGTTTGGGCAAAGTCATTTGGTTTGCAAATTAACCCAACTAAATCTCAGGCCATGATCATAGGCAGCAGATTCGTTCGCAGTGCGGCCGATGTTACATCTCTGATGCCTTTATATCTCGATGGTGTGCGCATTGACTATACCGAAACCGCCAAAGATCTGGGTGTAATTATTGATTCTAATCTTTCGTGGCGTGCTCAGGTCAATGAGGTCAGTCGAAAGGTACATTTCTCGTTTCATTCGCTGAAAAGCCTTCAAAGTCTCCTGCCCTTGAAGACTAAAATTTCTTTGGCACAAACGCTTATTCAGCCGATTATAGATTATGCCGACGCATGCTACCTGGATGCTACTGAGGAGCTATTAAATAAGCTTGAGCGCTTGCAAAACTTGTGCATTCGCTTTGTTTTTGGTCTTCGAAAGTATGATCATGTTTCTCACTTTCGCAAGGAACTCAAGTGGCTCCCAATCCGCCTTCGCAGGAACACTCGGATTTTATGTCTCCTCTTCAACATTTTACACAACCCGTCTTACCCTTCCTACCTGCGTGAGCGTTTTTCCTTTGCTCGCCCTAGTGACGCACCGTGTAGATCACACCTTAGATCCCTCCTTAAATCACATCCTCATAAAACTAGCTACTATTCTTATTCCTTCTCTATCCATGCTGTGAGACTGTGGAACTCACTTCCGCCTAGCATTCGCGATTTAAAAACTGTGTCTCTTTTCAAATATAGAGTAAAAGAGCATTACTTTTCCTCTCAACTGTGAGTATTTATATAAGTATAGTATATGTATGTTTATATATTTTAGCTTTATGTATTTATTTAAGTTTATGTTATACGTGTAGGTATAGTTAAAATTTTAGTTTAAGTCTTCGCATATTCATATTTTTCTCTTCTTGTTATCACACACTATTGTCTACATTTCTATTTCATTTCTCCTTTCGCAGGTCTGCTGGAAGAAATTTCTTAAGAAATAAGCAGTACCTTTGTACTCCTAATTATAATTATGTATTTTATTATGTATTTTTCTGTGTGTACATAAATGGTAAAATAAATAAATAAATAAATAAATAAATAAATACTAAGTACGTATATACAACGGTATTTAGAAATTTAGTGTAAGTAACTATAGAGAAAACTCCTCTCTTTCTTTAATACATATTTCACTAGGAATCGAGACCTCTTTTTTGTAAAATTCACTTGATTTAATTCGAAGTTGTACCAATTATGATCTTTTAATTGCCTTATAAGAAAATGGATAGACCACTATTACCTATTGTATACGCTTTCTGTGAGTTTTAGCCGGCTAGAACTAGGTGTAGGTAACCGATTGCATTCGGACCCTGGCACTCGCCGGCCGCTGCCTCGTGCATTGTGTGGTCACAGTTCTAACCTAACCTAATCTACCTTACAGCCTACACCTAAGTTTAACCAACTACTGTAGTTGAAGCCGGCTAAAACTAGGTATAGCCGCATTTCGGGTTTTAGCCGTAACACATACAATAAAAAGACATGTAGTTCATGTGAAAGTGTGCTCGAATATCAACGGAACCCCATAAGTTCACAAATACTGTAAGCCCGCGGTCGTCACTGGATGATAGTTTTTTACATTTATTTATACAGGGTTTTTGGTAAAACACCAACAACCCCTTAACGGGACGTTGTACTCATCATTTTGAACAACTTTTACTATGGGACCAAACCTGAAATCGCGAAAAATAATCAGCTGTTCAGTACATTTATGTTCGCATAATTCGTCAAAATGTACTGAACAGCTGATTTTTTTCGCGACTTCAGGTTTGGTCCCATAGTAAAAGTTGTTCATAATGATGAGTAGGGTCATGTATTGTACCTATTGTCCAAAGGTAAAAGCGTCCATAGGTACAATACATGACTATACAATGACCCCTTAAGAGGTTGTTGGTGTTTTACCAATAACCCTGTATATATGATATACGTTTATATACATAATACATAAAGCGATTTTTCTTACGCACACCCGTTTGTGCGTTCCACGTGTCAGGGTCACGAAAAGTTTTCTTGGAACAGTTTTATAAACAAGATATTCTACAAATAAACCTACATTCTCGAAACACGTCCTGACATAATCTGCTTGTGATAACACAAGCCGACACTTAAATACCTACATTAACATGTACTCTACGTACAGTATAACCTCCCCTATCTATTTCCCCGGAGACACAGCATCGCAACAACACACCGGTTATCAAAAGCGGCGGTTTTAAAACAGAGTGTAACGTTACGAAACCAGACATCGCTAACTCCTTTACAGAATACGTAAGGGTGTTACAAAGTTTCTGGTAACTCATTTTATGTTACTATGTGTACTTTAGTACTTAGTGTTATACTTAAGTTTCATCTTTGATGGTGTAATTTAAACCTAAAAGTATTTATTTAAAATAAACTAATTACAGACACTTTTAAATTGTCAAGGTGTCGGTCAGTCAGAAAGATAAAGCTAGCTGCCCATACGTATAGTAGGTTCTTATAGAACTTTTAAAACAAAATCAATCAATCAGCCTAGCCTTTTCTAACTATGTTGGGGTCGGCTTCCAGTCTAACCAGATGCAGCTAAATACCAGTATTTTACATGGAGCGACTGCCTATTTGACCTCCACAGTTACCTACTGGGTAATACGATACCCCCTGGTAAGACTGGTTGTCAGACTTTCGGTCTTCTGACGACCCGTAACGACTGTCAAAGATCCACGAATGACAGCCCGGAACAACGGCTCAACGTGCTTTCCGAGGCACGGAGGAGTCTCGGTATGTAAATATGGTCACCCATCCACGGAACAACCCTGGCAGGCGTAGCTTAACGTACTGGATCGACCCGTGCGGCTTTTATTACTTAGCCACGAGCTCCTCAAATCAAAATATTGTTACAAAATTAGTACACAGTAAATTTGTTACACCATTCACGTTGAAATTACAAATTTGAGAACAATGTAGAAAGACGTACTTTGTCTACTGGTCACGAAAGCGATGGCTGAGCTTGAGGTCCTGGGTTCATTAGGAATTTCTCTGTAGCAGTCATTAGTCTGGTTCTGTGCTCTGGTTTGTTATAGGCTCGCTTCCTATTACATGGGACTAGACTGGCAAGCAACAAGACGATCGTCATAATTGGAGGGCGATCATCAAATACTCTAGTCGGGTACGTCACGACGCTCAAAATAAGACTGAAAAATGAAAATGTGGTTGTAATATTAGGTACAGCAATTCTGCCTACCCCTGCGGGGAAATAAAGGTGTGATGTTAACAGTTCACTATTTATATTGCTACAGCTGTGTAAAATGTACTTCAAACTACTCGTACTTTATTTTCATCACAAACAGTACTTCGTTTTACTAGCTCGGAGATGAGAATAATTTAGAATAAACTCAGACGAGGAGCTATTCCTAGGATTCGTTTTATAGTTGTTTTAAGATTACCAAACTGTGGAAGTAATAACAATTTAGCATAATGTAATCACTTGCAAGTAAAGTGCTATTTAATATTTTCTTAAGAAAATGATATAATTTTTCCTTGGAAGAAAATTAATCTGTCGGTCGAGAATAAGTTTTTACAGATTAAAAAACTTAATCTCGGGCTTCTCTGTTGAAATAAAGGTAGTTAACAAATCGTAGCATTTTTATCCGAATTAAATATAATTTGATCTCTAAAGATTTACAAAAACTTTGTACACATTCCGATCCAAATTTTTATTTTTCCTCTATAAATTAACTGAGGTATAAATAACAGAATACCTATAATTGAGAACATGAAGTCAGAGACTCGGGATTTGCGCTAAACCTCGCAACGTGAACCTCCCGTCTGTCCGGTAACCCGAAAAGGGTTTATCAATATGCTAAAAATGATACGGAAAGGTTTTCAAATCTATTTAAAAAAAAAGTAGTATATGTAGTAGGTATATCAGTTATCTGGTTTCCATAGTACAAGCGCTGCTTAGTTTGGGATCAGATGACCGTGTGTGAATAATGTCCCAGGATATTATATTATATTATTACGTATATTATATTTATGTATACAAAAAACATAAATATGCAGGCTTGATCCGTAAATGCTTGCGTTGGAAAGCAAATCACTTCAAAAGTCATTTATTCAAACTAGGCTGAGAATCAGCACTTTTCGAACGTCAAAGTTACATAAGCCAGTCCTCCGAAACGCCCGCCCTTCGCCACTTCCTAGTGCTATAGCTGGGGAGAAGAGGAAAGGTAATTCACATTATTCCTAGTTGGTTATTTGCGTTTAAGGTTTTTACCGGCGCCAACGACCTTGCGTGTGTGGGCGGAGCTTTGTACTACTCCCCGCACCACCCGAACCTAAACATCGCGCGCGATGCTTCGCTAGGGTGTACACGATTACTACCGCGCGCGACATAGAGTAATTAATAAATAACAGCCGTCTTATTACAAAAGATTTAAACACATGTTCAACGCGTATTTTATGTTTTTTTATGTATGGAGTTTGACGTTAGACATGCGTTGAACATGTTTTTAAACCTTTTGTAGTAAGACCGCAGATGTTTTTATAAATACCTACATATAAGGTATTAAAAAATTAACTTTACAATCTTTAAGGAGTGGCAACACATAAAACATCTTGTTTAGATATTTCTTTATTAGTCACATCAATCACATTCTGAAATAAAAGTACAGACGCCAGCAGGTCAACCTACCCGAAACTGTCAGATTTTCGCAATCAACCTTGAACCTAAAAGCTTTAGCAATAAAGTCTAAAATCTATTAAAGAAATCTGACAGATTGTAGTAGCTTGATGTGCTGGCGTCTGTACATTTCTACAAGTTAACAATTATACAACGTGGCGCTGCAATGGCGACATGAAATCAACACACGTATATGGTTCCACAATCTCGTTTTATAAGGATATTTTAATTTAATTAAACATTATTATTTATTGATTTATTTATAATTTTCTAAAATAGCATCTTAGAGCAACCTGTATAGCGCAGAGATGAATTTAAAAAGCGAACGAAAAAAGGGTAAGGGATTTTGAACACTATATGATATTAAATTCATGTTATGTAGGACCTGATACTCGTATGGAACCCTAGAGGTACATCTAGACGATAGCGAAAGAGCCTACTCCTCAAATAAAAATGTAGGTACTATAAGACAAGATAGTAGTGTGTGTCCAAGGATATGTTCAAGAACCAAGAATATTAGTAGCTAAAACAATCGGTATCGGCATTTATTTTAATGCTTGCACGTACGAAGTTGCGGGCATTGCTAGTATCATAACTTTTTTGTTGATATGCATGTCTTTCAAAAAGAAAACCAATATTGGCAGCATAAACTTGTTTATTGACAGATTACTCAAAATGCATTAAAATTTAATTGTCTGTAAAAGAAGAAAAACATTGACCGAAGTCAATGTTTTTCTTCTTTTTATTTGAACTTCTTCATCATCGCTTATATTACCGAATTCTTGAATTGAAGCATTCGGAAAGTCAGTAGAGTAATAAAAAGTATTTTCTTTCTCTTCTTCATTTACTTGAATCTTGCTTTGGTTCTGGTATTTGGTTCTGGTATTTGGTTTCTGGTTTTCTACCTCTTCATGTTCCTTCGTTTTTTTATCATTAATGAGCAAGTATGTTGAGGGGATCGTGATGTTTCTTTGTCCCATTTTCTTCCCTGTTTCCATCTTCTTTTTGAGATTTCGTTTTTTTTTGTCTTTGTTTACTTCCCATCTTGAACACACCTTGCTTTACAAAACGATTGTTTAGATACATTTTTTTTTACTATAATATTAGGTTGGAGAAAAAGTCTTTTCGCATTATAGTATGTATGAACTTGTAATAAAATCTCTTTGGCTATACTATTTGTACCTATCTGGCTGGTTTTGGTATCATTGAAAGTTTAAATTTTAAAGAACATAATTCCAAATTCAAATTAGGAAAATGTGTGATTTTCATTTGTTTTTCGTACCGATAAGAAATTCGATACATTTTAAAATTTTACTACAAAAAAGGTAAAAATGCAACGCAAGCCGCGAAAAAAAAATTGCGATGTTTATGGACCTAGTGTAGTGTCTGTGAGAGTAGCACAAATTTGGTTTAAGCGTTTTCAATCCGGAAATTTCGATGTCAAAGATGCACGTCGCTCTGGTCGCCCTATTACGGATAAAATGGATGCCATTTTTGAAAAAGTGGAGCAAGATCGGCATATCAATAGTTACGACGTAGCTGAAGAACTGGAAATTGACCACAAAACAGTTTTGGCGCATTTGAAAAAAACTGGGTACACAAAAAAGCTCGACATTTGGGTACCTCACGAGCTCACTAAAAGAAACCTAATGAACCGTGTACTCATTTGTGATTCTTTAATACGACGTAATGAAACCGAACCATTTTTGAAGAAGCTGATAACTGGTGATGAAAAGTGGATCACGTATGACAAGAACGTGCGAAAAAGGTCGTGGTCAAAGGCCGGTTAGGCTTCACAGACTGTGGCGAAACCCGGGTTAACTCGCAACAAGGTGCTGCTGTGTGTGTGGTGGGATTGGAAGGGCATTATTCATTATGAGCTGTTACCACCAGGCAGGACCATCGATTCTGAACTCTACTGCGAACAACTGATGAGATTAAAGCAAGAAGTTGAGAGAAAGCGGCCGGAATTAATCAACAGAAGGGGTGTGGTTTTTCATCATGATAACGCTAGACCTCACACATCTTTAGCCACTCAGCAAAAATTAAGATAGTTTGGCTGGGAGGTGTTAATGCATCCGCCGTATAGTCTTGACCTTGCACCTTCAGATTTCCACCTGTTTCGGTCTCTTCACAATTCTTTAGGCAGTGTCAGGTTAACATCACGAGAGGACTGCCAAAACCTCTTGTCGCGGTATTTTGACCAGAAGTCCCAAAATTTCTATAGCAATGGGATCATGAACGGAACGGATCCGGAACTTCTATAATAAGATTATTAATAAGTTAAAGCGAGAATACGAAAAACGGTTACTTAGAGAAGCAGGTAATAATAATAAAAACATATGGAAAGCTATAAATAATATTACTAATAGAAATAGTAAAAAAGATATCTCATTAGATCTTCTTTCTATAGAGTCAACCCCTCACCTATCTGTCAATGCCACAAATGAGTTCTTTGCCACTATTGGTGAAAATATAGCAAACAAAATCACCCCTTCTACAGCATTACAGAACTTTACAAAGGTTACGCAGTATCACACGTCCTTAACTGGCAATTCATTCGTTCTCCTTGACACTGACGAAGATGAAATAGAAAAACTAATCATTGGTCTGAAAAGTAACTGTGCTGCTGGTGATGATGGAATCTCATCTGACATCCTTAAACTTTTAAAAAATAATATAAAAGCCCCGCTCACGCATATCTTTAATATGTGTCTAGAGAAAGGCATTTTTCCTGAACCACTCAAACGGTCCATAGTAAGACCTATTTTTAAGGGTGGAGATAGAAGCCGTGTCACTAACTATCGACCTATCTCAATTCTGACCTCTTTGTCAAAAATATTTGAGAGGATAATTAATAATAGACTCATAAATTATTTAGAAAAATATAACCTTCTTTCGAATAATCAATTTGGTTTCCGTACAGGCAAGTCCACGGATGATGCATTAAATGACTTTACTGAACACATTGTCAAAAGCATAGATAACAAAAAGAAATGCCTCACTATATTTCTCGATTTGGCGAAGGCTTTTGACACGGTTTCTATTCCCACCCTAATTAATAAGCTATATCATCTCGGTATCCGTGGAAATCAACTCAAATTACTATCTAATTATCTATCTGGAAGAACACAAAGGGTAAAAATTGGCAATTATACAAGTGATGGTTTACCTGTCTCCCATGGAGTACCACAGGGTAGTATCCTAGGCCCAACGTTGTTCCTAGTTTATATCAATGATCTAACAATACTTAATATTGAAAACTGCAAAATAATTGCGTATGCAGATGATACTGCCCTGACATTCCATGGTGATACTTGGAGTGAAACCTTCCAAAAAGCTCAACATGGTTTTAACATGGTAACAAAATGGCTTGCTCAAAATTACCTTTCTCTTAATACCGAGAAAACCAAATACATCCCATTCTATATTCGCAACACTGGTGAACCAATACATACGATACATCGTTTAACATGTCACACCTGTGATGGTGAATCTATTAATTGTTCTTGTCCACCCCTATCTGCCGTGGAATCTATTAAATATTTAGGACTCATATTTGATAAAAATCTTAATTTTAAAAATCAATTAATTAATCTGTCAAATAGAATAAGAAAACTTATATATGTATTTAAACAAATAAGAAAATCAGCCAATGCTAATATTATGAAAATGGTTTATTATTCCCTGTGTCAAGCGGTTATAACCTATTGTATTACATGTTGGGGTGGTGCTGCTAAAACGCATAATTTAATTGCTGAAAGAGCTCAAAGAGCCTTATTAAAAGTAAGTTACTTTAAGCCTAGGTATTTTTCTACCACTGAGCTGTACAGGGAATGTGAGGTACTATCGGTTCGTAAACTCTTTGTACTTGCCTTAATCATGAGACAGCATTCCAGTGTCAAGTTAAGTGCCCTGACTGATAAAGAAATTACTAGGAGTAGACGTTTCGATCTTTTAAAATCAGTACCCTGTAGAACATCTTTTGCCCAAAAATTCAACATGTTCCTGGGCCCAAGACTATTCAACATTGCAAATAAACAGTTGAAAATTTTCTCCATGACAAAAAGAGAGTGCAAACAAAATGTGACTACTTGGCTTCTATCCCTAACCTACGATGAAACTGAAAAACTGCTTAGAGTAATTGTATAATTTCTTTGTATAATAAAAATATTAAAATCGTTTATTTATTTAAGATTAAAATATCTGGTATAAATGAACGATAATATAAAAAGAATAAACTAAATTCATTTAATTATAGTGCGTTATTGTACTTGTTTAAAATTCAATGTCCTAAGTTTCCCTCTGTCACACACATACACACACACACCCTACACACACATACATACAAACACACACACACATACACACACACACCTTTACTCCCTCACTAACACACACACACACACCTTCACTCACAAGTACACACACCCTCACACGTACACCCAAATTTGCGCACGCTCACACGAACCCTACACATACCAACACACTTCGTTTACCAGTTTTTTTTGTTTTTTATTTAATTTTTCTTTTTCCTTGTTTATATTAATTTTAGTTTTGCACCTAAACAGTCCTTCATTCTACATGCTAGGCACAACAACATTGGCTAATCTATAATGATAATCGAGGGTGGGCGCTGATACCTATAATTACAAGATATTAAGTTATCTTAGCTTAGGTATTGGCTGAAACTATAATATTATGTTACTTTACTTACCTTACGGCCTATTTTTATTGTAAACTATGTATATTTATATTAAGGTGCAATAAACTTATTCTATTCTATTCTATTCTATTCTATTCTATCATGTCCCTACCTACAAGATGGCAAAAAGTTATCGAACAAAATGGTACCTACATACTTTAGTTAAATGTAAATAAACTATATTAAAAAATGTTTTGAATTTTCTTAAAAAATGCGAAGAAACTTTTTCCCCAACCTATTATAACAAAACACACTGAATACACTAACTAATATTAATAAAGTAAAAGTATTCACACAAAAAAATATAGTCACGGAACTAGGCAGATAAGATACCAAAAATTAAATGAAACTGTCCGTGTGGCTACACTATTCACAAAAAAACAATGTTTATCGAAGCGAGGAGGTCGTCACGCAAAGCAGCACAGGTCCGTCCAGCAACACGTCTCGCCCCGCACTGAGATTTTGGGCGAGAGCGGGGCGCAGCGTAAATTTGCCGCTAAGGATTTGCTTTGTAAATTAATTTAAAATAAAATAAAAATAATTTTAAAAAAGTAATAACATGAAATCATTTCTTATTATTTTGTAGAGAACTGTATAAATTTATGAACAATTTTAATGAAAATTGTAGGAGTAATATGGTAAAAACTAGAAAAAACAGACCTGTGTTTAGCTTTTTTTTTCTTTAGTTATATAAACTAAAACAGATTTCTGGACACATGAAATCACTTCTTATGTACTGTAGATTATTGCATTTTTTTTTCTATCAAAAATCTGCTATAGTTACTGTAAAAAATGGACACAAAGTTACTTAGTTTCGCCGTATTTTAGGGAGGACGGGCCTTAATACCCGTGATCCCTTCCGTAGTCCCTGAAAGGGACCATGGGGAATTTTATTACCCGTGGTCCCTCCAAAAAATAACAATGCTGCCGAATTAAAATGGTAGTCTCGAAAATGTGATTCGCGACAATAAAAAATATGTATTTACATAATTATAACTATAAAATCATAAGCTATAGAATCATCAATACATCTCTCTCAGATGTAGATGAGATGAGAGATTTGTATGACTCGAACCCGTGGCCCCTGGACATAAAATTCTCCGAGGTCCCTTCTAGGGACTACAGAAGGGATCACATGTAATAAACGGTATTTTGTAGGTTAAAACTTAAAAATCACGTTACTTCGAATTGGGATAGGAATAGAAATATCGTGTCCAGTAAAAAACCAAATCTTTTTAGGTGGACGATATCCAATGCCTCCATTTATGAAATTTTGGTATGCAATTGGACATGATTTTCTATCTAACTCTTCAAGAATGCGTGTAATAAAAACATAATTTCTCATACGTTACATGAAGGCTTATTATAAAAAGAAAGACGTTACGTTACAGTTAAAAAATGTCGTTTGTCCACTGTAAAGCAAAAAACAGCTGCCAAGAAGCTGGGCATCCTTAATAGGGTGAAGCGATACTTTACGCCTGGACAGCTTTTAACCCTTTGCAAAGCGCAAGTCCGATCCTGTATGGAGTATTGCAGCCACCTTTAGGATGGATCATCTAAGTATCAACTAGCCGCGCTTGACTCGGTAGAACGCAGAGCTAAGAGGCTCATTGGTGACGTAGAACTGGTCAACGCCAAGCTTCACAGCTTGGCTCATCGCCGCAAGGTTGCCTGCTTGTCGGTTTTCTACAGATTGTACTTCGGTGAGTGTGCTCAAGAACTCCACGACCTGATTCCACCGGCCCCCTTTTACCATCGGACATCTACACGCACTGCCAGTTACCATCCCTACCTAGTTGTTATTCCACCAATTCGCACTAAGCGTTTCCAAATGTCTTTTATAATGCGCACGGCAAAAGAGTGGAAGTCACTACCTGCGTCTGGTTGTATGCGCTCGCATACAACCCTAATCTCTTCAAAATGAGAGTGAACAGGCTTCCTCTGGGTAAGTTCACTCCATAGTCAACTTTGTCTCTGTCACCTCTGACCTAGACTAGAGTCAAGAGCAACCCCATCTCAAATTAAAAAAAAAGTCTAATTTACACGGCGATTTAATTGCCAGTGGCACCATAACTGAAGCGACAATAAAAGTTGCACCATGTAAACAGTGTTCCGTAGTCAACAAGGAACCCTTATAGTTTCGCCTTGTCCATCTGTCTATCTGTTTGTCCGCGGCTTAGCCCATGGACTCAAAGTAGTAAAACAAAATGTAGAAAAAAAATATTGTAGAGTACCTCTCTAATTTTTTTGTCTCGTCTATCCCATGGTGTGGGATATCGCTGGATAGGCCGTTCACTAATATTGTGGGCCTGTGAAAACCATTTGTCGATTCAGGGATCTAAAAATGGTTTTGGAGTCAAGTGTCCCCCCCCCCCCGCCCCTGCCAGCTAAAAGGTTATTTTTTGATATGTGCAAAAATTCACTGCAGTAGTATATTAACGAAGTTAAAAGTAAAACTATCAGAGCTAAGTAGGCTTTACAAGTTATCGAGAAATATTCGACCAATTTAAATTTGCAGTTGGAACGTATGGGAGATCATTTTTGAAGTACAATGTTACGTATGATTTGCTATAAATTCATCCCACCTACGGAACCTTTCATTGTGCGTGGTCCGACATGCACTTGGCCGAGTTTTGCTTCAATTTTATTGAATCCTACAGGCAAAATACTTGCAAGGTGTAAATGAGGCTTTAGGGAAAATCCTTAAGGAAAAGCCGTTACCAAACTGTGTTATTTTTCTATTAAAATCTGAAAGCCGATGTCCGTAAAATATGATAAGGTAAGAGCGGCCGACGACGCAACTTTTAATAACATTTGGTTTTACTCTGATGTAAAGTCGAAAGCAGGTTTAAGAATTGTATTTATACGCTGTGATATAGACGGGCATATGGAGATTTTCATACGAGTATGTAGTAGCCATTCGAATTGTGAAAAGTAGTGCGGTTTTGTTTCGTGAAACAAAAGACTGCGCAAGAGATTGCGAAATATGGTCGAAAGAGGAACGTAATGTACAGAGCCAGCATATCAAGTTACCCGAAACTGTAAAATTTTCCCAATCAACCTTGAATCTAAGGCTTTAGGGATTAAGTTGAAAATCTATTAAAGAAAATTGACAGATGTAGCTTGATGTGCTGGCGTCTGGACATATAATTTGACATTGATAATCTATGTATTCCTATAACTATTACCCACTACTCTCTACTCGTCTTTTACTTCAATAAATAAATAAATAAAATAAACCATATAAGCATACCTACTCGTAATAATAGCCGATTGAGAATTTATTTATTTATTACGATACCATGGAGAGTGTCGGTGTTTCTTTGCCAGGAACTACGTCTGAATAATATTATTAGGTTTACCCGAGCACTACGTAAAACACAATTTACCCCAACACAATATTCATAAAAATAATGAATTCATTCTTAATCAAAAGTACAGTTGCAATCTGTTATCTAAATTTACAGAATCAATGATGTCGATAGCTCTTTTGGTCAACATAACCTTAACCATTTCTGTATAAAATTTATGCAAAATGAAAGCGAGATAACTGGCAAAATTTGTCGAAAATTCAATATTAATATTCAAGCATAACCCAGAACTTTGTCTTACGACTTTAGAAAATGTATTTTACAAACATTTCGTTGAAAAGTTGAGGGAAAAACGAACATAGAAATCTTTGAATTACTGAGTCGTGTCCTTGCAATTTACGAGCGCTCGTCATTTGACTCTTATGTCATTGTTATAGGTAAGATATAGTCAGCGAAAATAATTGTTTATCAAGGTAATTCACACAACACGTCATTTTGCCGTGTTATAGCTATTAAAATTTCAAACAACTCTAAGCCTGTCTGGCTGCTGGCATTAGAGATTTGAATATATGGATGATTTTGAGTTGGTTGTCAATTTGATAAACAATTAATGGATTTTCGACTTTATAAATTGTAATGGTTATCTCGCGTTCGTGTAATGTTTGTTACATTACACGAACGCGAGATAACCTTTACAACTATGGCATCAAGCATCTCTGTAAAATTTTACTTGCATGTCACCGGGTCTGTTCCAGATTTCGAGGACAGACATACAGCGCTAATGTTTAACATCCTGCATATATTTACCATAAAGTTTGCTACTAGGTATAACATACCTATGTCGACCCAGTAAAATTTCTGAATGCATACAATTTGTACTGATGTTTTCTCTAGCACTGTGTATTTTATAACTGAATTCCAGTTGCTGTAATTTTTTTTTATGTTGATTTTTTTTTAGAAGCGGTTCTACTGCACCGGCCAAAAATCCAGACTCCAGGCTGCTATTGAAATATTCCTGATGAAAAAACCCAATAATACTTTACCTGACCCGGGAATCGAACCCAGGACCTCATGCTCAGCAGTAGCGCTTGGGACAACTAGATCAACGAGACAGTTTAATAATTTATATATGTAAACTCGACAAAATTGATTTGTGATTAAAAGTCCAAAGTCGGGTCCCGTTTCTGATTATTAATTCAGACATT
The DNA here is from genome assembly GCA_948252095.1 of Dicycla oo. Lineage (NCBI taxonomy): Eukaryota > Metazoa > Arthropoda > Insecta > Lepidoptera > Noctuidae > Dicycla > Dicycla oo. Next base: position 19,520,906 of record OX411726.1, on the reverse strand, counting down.
ATTTGGTGTATTATTTGTTGGAGAACTGACATTGGTGCCGATTCTCTTGTTCAATAACAAAACTACGATGAGAGAATCGCTATCTTTTACGACTAACTACGAACTAAGTTATAGATGTCAAACTAGTTTACGCTTTGCGCTTCACCGTGTTTTTTAGTCGACATCTTTTACGTGTCGTCAAAATTTGTATGATAATATTAAATTTGACAGCTCTAATTTACGTCCGTCTCTTTCTTGTTTTATTAGAGAGAAAAAGTTAGCAATAGCCTAAATTAAGTTTACTTTGTGCACAACAGAATCGGCACCATTGGCGATTGATTGAAAAAGCAGATTGTGGCAATATAATTATGTACTTATGTACTCAATAATTACATACCTCCATCTATCTAAGTATCTATCCTTCTGACGGTGGTGACGTGTATTCAAAATTGCTGTAACAATATCAACAAAACGACGACCATCATGTTTCGTTTTACCTTCATATTATTGTGTTTCTACCCGTCGTATTGATATCTATCGAACAATAACATTTATAATCGAAAAGCTATTCATTGTCCGTTCATAGATTTATTGCTTTCCAATTATTTTCCTTGAATTTCTTTAGCTTTTGTGACGTAGCTGAGAATTTAAGGCCTTGACGTTACGCTTTATTATTTGCGATTGGTAGTTGAAAGGTTAACAAATGATTTACGTCAATTTAATGAAATTGCCGCGTGTTGTAGTTTTCAATTGAGTTTCTCGTAAATAAAGGTTGGCTTCAGATAAGTTAAACTAAGTTGCCACTTGTAAATAAATTGTGGGAATATAATTGGTTGGTGTTTCATGATTATATTATAGAATTCATGGTAAACTTCCTACAAAACGAGAACTAACACAAGAAATGCTGCATCATTAGTTATAAGAACCAATATCTTGATAACGTAAAAAAAAACTGATGTTACATAAACTCTAATACACCTAAAATCTAATCTTGCTAATTAAATTAATATAACCAAAAATATGTAAGAAAATTTCTTACTAATCAATCTTGTAGCGTCATCAATCAAAACACAATAATCTTACGAGTATTATCTTCAAGTTTCTTTAACAACAGAAATACGCGTATGATCTTTTCCCTGGCGAAAATACTTTAAGCATATTTTCATTACTGTACTAAAAGCTTAATGCATTCAATTTCACTTTGTCTAAAGAAATTTTAATTCCATCAGCCTTAATGTGTTCACATGCCCAAACTTTGCTAGAAAATAAACATTAAAATTCCCAACAGAGAGGTCGCACAACTAACATAAAATAGTTAGCTTAAATTATTTGCATCACAAAACTGGCCACAGTCCCCAACAGCCCGTCGGGACTGAATGTGACCAAGAAATTATACTTTTGCATTAGCTAGCAGTTTTGCTTAGTTAGACGGTAACACAAACTTTTCACATTTATTCCGAAAAGTTGGACCATTCAGCTCCCGCGTCTGGCTTTAGCCGCTACCTACAACAACTCCACAACTAGATTTGATTATATGCTCAACAGAACTGAAGTCAGGCTCTAATAAGCGACCGATGTAATTCAAATTAATGACTTAAAAGAACGGTTGGACTGAAAATTTTTGGGGAACTCTTGGAACTACTATAGATTTTAATTAGTTATATCCCCAAAATTGATTGGAAATCCCGAATTTGCAATGAGTTTTGTAATCCTGATAAATAACTTTGTATGATTATATAATTTTGTAGTATCATATTATTTCCATCGTTTGTTGAAAGAATTACTGATATTTTATATAACACGTATTTAAACTCAATAATTATAAAATATCAGGAGAAGTGTTTTAAAAATATAAAATAATGGGTTAAAGATATTATATGAAAATATTATTTTACGGATTTGTGTTAAATTACACACCTAATTATAAAAAAAAACTTTATGCTGTAAACGAATATAATAAACTCATTTTCGTATACGAATGTAATTGCCAATAAAAGTACATTTTTCCCTTTAAAGCACCAAGTGCTTGGCAAATAAAAATGATTTATTCGAGCTTTCGCAACCAGTGCTACTCCTAAATTAACAAAATGGCGAAATGTTTTCGCGCTAGGACATAAAACTTAAATCAAATGTTGGTTCCAACACTGGTTGTCAGAGAAGGCCAACAAATCATTACGAAACAATATCCAATTATGTTTGTCAAGTTCAGTAGTTGCGTTAAATAACAAGTAATTACCGACACCGCTGGCTGTAAGCCAAGGGGCATGGTGCCAATGCCCCGAGCAACCTGTTGACTTGCGAATTTGAAAACATTGTTTATAAAACGTAAGGAAAAATGAAACCAGCTCTAAACTACATGTGCAACCCCGTTCGTTGCCCTTTCAAAACCCCTTATTAGCAATGTTATAGAATTAACTGTACTTATTTCCGTAGACATTAAAAACTTTGGAAGCCGTAAAAGTGTGAAGTATTTTATTTATAAGACTGTAAAGTTTGTTTATGATACTAAATATTTTCTTTGATTGGATTTAAACATTTCCTGTAAAGTTGCTACGAATCAGATAAGTGTTTCTGAAAAATAAGTTCTTACAAATTCTATCACTGACCTGGACATGATACGGTGCCACCTTCTCCTCGCCTTTGATCTCCACGTTGATGTGCAGTCTGATGGCTCCGGATACTGCTGACTTGTCTGTTCGTTTTTCCAAGTTGTACCAGACGTCCATCTCACCTGACAGGGTTCGCACCTATAAACATAATATAACTCTATATGTTTTTTGTTTTACAGCGCATCTACATTCGAACCCAAAAACAATTCTAGTATTTATATATATTTTGAACTTAATATTTTTGCCATGTTCGTTACACAACTATGACATATTTTCCATAGATAAAAAAATCAAAGGATACACAAATACAAATATCGCCACAAGAGATGAAATATCAACAAATTATTCCACCTAATAAATATTTATTACCTATGAGACTAAACACGGCGAGGGCTTTTCATCATAGTCCACTTGTCAAGCATATGCCAAGACTATGATGAATTCACGTTTCTAGATTACTTTATTAACGTATTTATTCACTTTTTTTTTGGAAAGGAACATGTTACTCTTTTCTAAACAAAGCTCGTGAGATATAAATATTCGAAAAAACTTTTTTACCTCGATGATTGTCTGACCCAAGAAATCGTCAGATTCTCTTGTCAATTTCTGGCGCAGTTTTGATTTCAAATCGTTGTCTTCATCCCATACTCTCACTTTGATACGATCAGACGAATTGTGGCATTCACTGAAAATAAATTTCCAGGATAATGCTGATGGAAATGACAAACATGAATGTCTTCGTTTCGATTAATAATAAGGCGTTTTTCAGGTTCATTGTAAAAATATGTTTATACTCACAAGTAGAACTTCTCATTCCACACGGGATTCAATTCCTGAGGCATAGTTCTTGTTCTCTTCTTTACTTTGCTTACTTGGACGGTAACGTAGGGGTCTGAAGTTCCACTTTTATCCTTCGCGATGAGGCCTTGAGCACAAATAACTGCCCACGAAGGGCCAATTTAGTATTTCATATTGGCATTTCATAACAAATATATTTTAATAATAAAAATCATACATACTATATTACAACCATTTTAGCAGGACCTTATAAAGAGGAACATTTCCCCAAGATGTAGATTGCTTACAGAAATAATATTTCAAATATACCACTTCATTGGGTCTCTACGTGTAGTAAGAATAACATAGCAGACTATTCCAAAACCCTCCGGTACGGTTAAGTAAATTCCAGCAAACATATTTCTGGTATATCTTTCGAAAGTAATAATATGCATTCATATTCATAGTGGTATTATAACTACTGATACGGTTTCATGAAATGTTAAACTAGGCAATGTACTAATTTTACATTACGCTCAGATTCTTCGCCATGAAGCATTATTAGCATTTATAAAGCTAGCCTCAACTTACGCTAAAGATAACCTTACCAAGCCATCTTCTACCTTACTTACCAAATTAGGCATTCTGTGCTAGTATCTCTTGAAAATCTCTAAACAGGATTTTGTGTGATCAGAACGGGTCGGGGTCAAAGAAGAAGACACTAGCTTCAAACTACCAAACTTTTTATCTATGCCCAAATTCGATTTCTAAAACAAGTTGAACATAGCGCCTACAATCCTACATTATTGCAACTTCTAATGCAAACTTCGACCAAGAAGAAAGTTTCAAAGAAGAAGTATAAAGATATGCGCGGGAATCAAGTCTAATGGTATTGGAATTTTCACGAATCGAAAAGTTATTGGCAGTAACAGTACAGAGATAGAAATTTCGGGATAATTGGGGTTCTTCATACGGCATGCTATTATTCCTTCTAAAGTTTCATTCTTACAAACGACTACTGAAGTATAGGTGTCAATCATCGTCGCACTGAAAATTAAACAGGTTAATGTTCGTGATGTGAAGCCCTATCACCATTCATGTTACAGTGAACGAGCTTTGACAATCCACTCATAATTGTAACATTTATTGTTAATTTGTGACTCTCATGCAATTTGTGTCAATTTTGCAGACGTGCTGCCGAATTGTGGTTTTGCAATCATTATAAATGAACGTGGTTTGAATTGTGTCGTTTCAGTGTTCAGGGAGTATAAAATTTGTGTGCGTGACAAGAATAATTGAATTTGTTTTATCATCAGAGTTCAGTGAAGTGTCATAGATTCGTGGAATTTCCGTAGTGTTAATGATTAAACCAAGCTACGTTTTTATCGATGGAAGTGATTAGAGGCGGTGCATTAACGACCGTGATTTTTCGGGTAAGTATTTGAAGTATAGATATGCAATAGATTTCTTTTTGATATCTGCTGAAGCTGCGGCTTACAGTTACTTAAGCATTTACTTTTTTTCAACTTAGCATAATTATAATACTGTATTACAACGCTATTATGCATTTTTTATAATGTTAAGAAAATCATAATTTGAAGCAGATATCAAAAACAAGGGAAAAGAGAATTCAGGCGAAGAGTCTGTCTAATAGTATCAAAATTGCGAGCGTGCGGTTCGTAGCCGCAAAAGACCACCGCAAACCTGTAATGGCGATCTTGCAAGACCACTTTGATGTCCCTTCTATAGTGACTTGCTTGGCCTGTTCTAGACTGTCAATGTGAGTGTCTGGGTCGACGTTAAAAGTCCGCCTGGCCGCCACATGAAACGAAAGATTGAATACAATTTAGTGTTGTGTTTGTATTGTGTTGTTATGCCTTTCGATGTTTTCGCCTCGTCTGGTACCTAGATCCTAGAGGGGAACATTTAGTGCAAACACTGTACGTCAATCGAACCTGTGATGGCGATCTTCGCGCTCCATTTTGATGTACCATCGAGGACCGATTGCTTCACTGTGCTCATGTGCGCTGCGTGAGGCTCCCCTTCGATGCTGAACACGCGTCTGTCACATACACACTCGTGTCAGCGATTGTTTTCCGATATTTTCAATTTACTCAACGGCATTTTATATGATTATAATGTTATTTTTCATGACATCGTCAGAAACAACTCTTTTACAAGCGATTTTCTGTTGTATAAAATGGATTTCAAAGAGGGTGTTATTTACGTGCAGTTTAGCTATTGCAATTTTATTTTGTTTCAGCTAAGTGATACTAGGCAAAATGGTGATAAGGTTTATTATTGTTGAGGTAAATATAAAATCATATACCTGAATCCGACCCATTTAAAGCAAATCACCGAACAAAGTTTGGATTTTTAAACATTAACGTAAATCAAAATTGGAAGTATCATTACCTGATCAGTTCGAAAATCTCGGGTTTGTCTCGTTCACGCTGTTTCATTCTTTCCTTCATAGCTGTGATGATGGAATTGGCTTTATCTTCGGCGCCATGTTTGGAAGACTTTTCGGCCGCCCCTGCGAAACACACTGATCAGGCAGTGCCAAAGTAGTTCTTGTTAGTTGCGGGATGCGCCGGGACGCCCCCCCGCCCCGCGCCCACACCCGCTACGACCACTCTTAGCCTCAACCTGACAAGACTCCAACTTCGATATGTAAATTTCACAAAGTTTATGTATGTCAGATCTGATCAGGTCATCGACCTCAAGCGGCGCCGGCCGGAGCGGATCTGAGCACGGCGCCTGGCAAACAAAACTCAATACAGTTCAACGCTTTACTAAATTATTACTGTTTCTGGGATTTTATTGGCAGCTTATTAATATTAGATATATGTTATTGGTCAGTGGGAAGGCACAGTATCAACAAGCCGCCAAGTATCTCCAAAAGGCGTTAGAACTGCATCGCTCACTAAAACACCCTCTGTATTTGTATGTTGATGTATTGTTTGTTCGTCCATTTACCAAATTTTTAAACGAAACTCGTTACATAATATACAAATCGATATTCTTAATCATTTAAAGCGCTGAACATCTTCAGGAATAGAAGTGAAAACATAAAGATAGTAAAATTAATACAGAAACGTGGAACTCTAGAAATCAAAATATGTAAAATAAATAAACTAAAGGACCACATATAATATAGAAGTGGACAGACACTGGATTGCGTGCACACATTGCTAACAGACACATCGTAACAACACGTTGCATTTGTCGGATTTGTTTAGGCGTTCGTGTTTTTAAAGCTTCTAAACCGATTTATAAGAAAAACGGTGTGTAAGATAGTGTAAAATGTAAAGTAGGGTAAAGAACAGTACATAACACAAGTAATTTAGTTTAATAGGGCTTTAACAAGTTTCGGCGCTGGGCGGGGCAACCCGAAAGGAACTAACGGATGACAGGACCGGAACCCTAGCTACGTGAGCTACATGTCCACACTTCGAAAACATTGAATAGCAAAATAATGTTATTAATACACAGCACAATCTAGATAAAGAAATAAATTATTAAACAATAAAATAATAAAATTGAATCAATGTACTTACTTACGTCAGCAAATAAGATATAACCATTCCAATATCTTAAATCATATTGAATTAAAAATACTAAATTCAAAATGGAAATAATTAATGATCTTAATTAAGTAAATGATAAAATTTTATAAATTCCAATATTACTTTCAAAGTGTAGACTAGGAATGAAGATGGCGTGCAGTCGAGTCGATTCATTAAAAATTTGTTCGAAAAACGCGGTCACCTAACGACTGCTCGCCTACATGATCGTGCAATGTCAATCTATTACCGAATATGTATTATGCGAATAATAAAATTTGGAATATGACATTATCTGTGTATCTCACCGATAGCCATGCACACCGATAAAGCAATGGTCAAATCATCAATTGGGAAGGGAAAACACATCATGCTATTTGCATTATATGAGGTCAGAGTAAATATGAAGAAAAAGGGAGATAAATAAACATCACAGAAACATAATTACAACAACGATAAAAAATATAAAGAAATGTTTTATTCCTATGATTGCTTGAATCCCGGCGATGTCGCTAGTTGTGTCTTTCTGGCGAATGATGCTAACCGTGTTCTCGAACGTGAAGTATCACTGATGTATAGCGATCGATTCATGCAAATATTTTTACACATGCATATCAACCGAACTAGAATGGCAATAAATTTTTCTACAACGACATTTTGGATTTTGAATACCATTTATTACCTTTAACACAGGCATCACCTAGAGAGGGGAATCTAACAAATTAAGTAAACATCTAGTAGACTTAACATATAGAAATTAAAGAGCGCCAATTCCTAATATTCTTAAAAATGAAAATTCACAAGATCTGAAAGCATCAACTAAATCTCCAAACGCTGGAAAACATATAAAGAACAATGGCCATGATTTACGAATCTGATTTCAACGCGCATTTGGGATGATAAATCTATTATTCTCCATTTTATTATGTATATCTAGTGTAGACTTGATCAAAGTGCGGGTACAAAGGTCTTAAATACTCGACAAGACTCGCTCTCCATTGAAACTCTCTCTGTGTGGGAGACTTGTGGACTAACTTCCGACTTATGTAATAACGTCGCTCATACCGTGATTTCAATTTTCACCTCAAAATCACTTATATTCATCGTCTTCAGTCGTAATCTGAACACCAATAAAATCTAAACCCCGAATTGTACTGCCGCTTTTGGATAGCAAAGGATTCGCGTTAAATCCAAATAAAGCAGTAAATCTAAAGTCTTTAAAGAATATCCAATCTAGACTTATTTAATGGAAGACGAATGGCTCAACATTACGTAAAGAAATAATTAAATGACATAAAGCGAAACCGTCCTAGCTCGCGTTGAATTGTGCTCCGTCTTGAGCGCTTTAAGTACAGTTCTTTAGAGACTGTGCATTAAATATTGATTTTCTTCTGCGACGTTGTCTATCCAAAGATCTTATCGACAACGAGTGACCCGTCAAGTGCTTCTTGACTCACTTGAGTTTAATAAGGAGGGAACTGCGCTTCCCAGCCAAACTCTAAAACCTAAACATTTGCCGCTTCTCGAACGTTCGTAAAGGTATCTTTGAAGTGACGCTCTTTAAGATTTAGATTAGATTTTTTAATCACAAGATTTTGATAATCGTTACCTTTGTGATTAAAAACTGTACATTGAAATATGTAGCACACATATACATATATTCTATATATTTTGTGATCACTAAGTAAGAGAATAATATTAAATGTAATTTTTTGTAATTGTTCTTTAAAATAAGCATATAAAAGCGGATATTCTCATACTTGCTCTCACTGAATCAGGGGTTGCTAAAATGTTGTATACATTGCCATTACAGAAATTTGTTCCATTCTTTAAAAAAAAGTGTTTTATACCAGAATTGCTATATTGTGCAAAATAAATTGATTTATCACTTGTAAGGTACTGAAACAAATCCCTTTCACTTAAATTACAATAATATACCCACAGACCATCGCAGGGCTCCACTTACTCTGCAGGCAGTCAGCATTGAGCAAATCCTTGCACTTTTCGTGACACTTGACACCACATTCAGTGCACCTTACACCTTGCCTGGCGATGCCCCAAAGTAGCCCTTCACACTCATAACAATAAGTGGGCGAAGTCGCCGTCCATAGAACGAAGTTGTGAGGCGTGGTTGATGATATTGGGTAGATGAGCGCTTGCAGAGTCTTCTTGTATACGTGCATTTTCTGTAAGCCCTTTTTAAATCAGTAATGGTATGCAGGCAGATGTAAATTTTAGTAAGTGATTATAGGTTTCATCTCACCAGTTCTTCGTCATTCAACGTAGCCCGATGCACAGCTGACGTCAAACCTGCATTCCTCTTCGTTGCAGCCATTGTCTAAACAGCAGGAAATATATGAGTAATGGGCATAAACATCGCACTCCATCCTCAGTAAGTAATGGCACTGAGTCTTGTGTCTGCTATTTCTAATCAAGCTTTGAATTGCCTACCTAACTACTATTTTGAAAAGTTTACTATTGTTAGTTCTCTAGAAATTGAGAATCGTTTCATATCATTTGCAAGTTGAAGCTACTCATGCTTTGATAAAAGCTGTTTTTAAGCTTGTCTTTTAACAAAATCTTATCTACCATCTCGGAAATTTCAGTAGTTCATATACCTATGAAAATTTCATTTAAATATACAAAAAAGTAATTGTAAGTGCGTGTAAAGTAAAAATGTGTGTGTGAGAGTCGGTACAACACTGAAACAGTATTACATTTGAGGGATCATGTTAATTGATGTCGTGATGAAAAAGACTTTTCAGTCGCAAAAATAATATTTGCTGTGATATTGAAGCTTCGCAATGAAAACGAAATCGGCAAGCACGTGCATGTTCCCAGTGTGGAATTCAATTTTCATTTTTATTGTTCGTTTATGTATGTTGTGATGGTGTTATGCAATCTTTGGATGTATAACAATATTATGTAGCTTTACCTTTTAAACTTAACCAATATCTGAAAAATGATCTAAAGCAGAAACATGCAGAGGCCAAATCAATTTACATAAATCAAATTTCAATGCAAGCACACTATATATACAGTGAGTGAAAAGAGAAAAATCTTGAATCAAGTTTGGTGACCAACATTTTATCTTTTCGCTGTCGATCAGAACTGCATGCATAGAAAAGAAGTGTTATTGGGATAGAAATACCTTGAGAACCTGCAGGTCCATGGTAAGGGGTAAAATGCAATGATATTATTAATTTTTATCAGGAATTAAGAGTCGTTCATTCGGTGACTATGGTTCTTCTACTGTAGTTTTTGCTCCGGTGACCCCTAATTTATCTTTTACACGGTACAGTAAGGGTTGGGTTGGTATCTAAGAATAGGTTAAAGGCCATCTAAGTAGTAAAGATCAGAAGGAAAAACACAATACAGGTAACATTAAGACATCAATGAAGAGAGAAGGGATCAAATAGGCCTCTGTTTTTTTTTCTATTTGAACAAAAAATGAAGAGTTTTATAAAACTAGGTTTCAGTTCTTAAAGGGTGAATAAATATCATATTTCACCCGCGCCACGTCACATTTTTACGATTTATAAGGCAATTTCCTATGATATAAAATTTAAAAATTATCAAAGAGCAAAATTCAACGACCGCGTTGCAATTTTCTTTAACAAACTCCCCATAAATTGTTCAAAACACATAATATGGAAAATTTCCGTGTAGAAGAAAACATTTATTACGCGCCTAATATTACTAAGCTTCAGGAAGCGTACGTCGATGCGAGCTGTAAACATTTACGACCAGTTTCAAATATCTACCTTCCATAATCCTGAGTGCTGATAGTGCGGGCTTATTATGCCAAGATAGCCCAATTGTAGCTTCAAGTTTTCAAGATAGCGAATTGAAACCGGCCAGAGAGAGAAAGGTAGCTAACTTCCATCGGATTCGTAATAATAGAGATAGGTTTATGTCGATAAGAAAAAAAATCAAACGTTACTTACAAGTTCTGAGACAAGGGGGATCGATTTTCTCCTAGGTCTGATGTCGGGCATGCTGTCAATGTTACTGTAGAACGGATTTTCGTTTCCTGGCGGCCTATAAAAACGGTTTAGTTTGGTTTAATTTGATCAAAGGAAGTTTACATACATTTTCTTTGATAGATATTAAAGTTGTAACTGACAATAAGTGTTGGTACAACAAAGATCGGGGTTTTTATTTTTTAACCTATATTAGGCCACTGCTGTGCAAAGGGTTCCCCAGACTTTTCCATTCGTCTTTATCTGCTGCTTTTTCCGGCCAGTCAGTCAAGATCGAGTCTAGTTCGTCGCGCCAGCGTTTCTTAGGCCTGCCTCGGTGACGACGCCCGTCTTCAGGTACCCATTGCGTGACGACCCTGGCCCATCTGTCGTGATGCATCCTGTAGGTATGGCCCGCCCAGTCCCATTTCAGCCTCGCGGTCTTATTGCCAACATCAGCAATGCCTGTCTTCCAGCGTATTGTTGTGTTGCGAATTCTATTCGTTAGTTTAATTTTAAAAATGCTACGCTCTTTGGCAAACCTTAAGTTTGGGCAAATCTGAGCGCATTCGGGATATTATTAGAAAGTCATTAAACAGATTAATTGCACACCTATTAAATCACATTTTCATTTTAAGTACTTACCTAATTAACATAATTCCACAGTTAATTTTATTTTTCAAGAAATATAGTTTGTTAAGTTGAATTTAAATAATATTTTCAGTTCACATACCCATTTCCTCTGCCTCCATGCTCGTTGAAGCCCGCGGAGCCATTCTAAAAACAAAAAAAAAAACTATAAATAAAACAAAATAAAAACTAAAATAAAAAGCTAACATTTCTTTATTAAAAACAAATAACAACCAACATTACAGTAATATTATTATAATATGATTAATTTTCTATGACAAATGATCCGAAATCATAATAGACGAATGCATTTCAGAACGCATTTATATTTTGCATAAAAAAAAATCTCCAAAGTATTATTTGGAGAAGGTGAATTTATTAAATTAAAAAATAATTTAAATAAAATTTATTATTAACACTTTGAGGGACACTAAGGCGTAATAACGATAAAAAAAAATATTTTGTCTCGTTCAGTGTCCTGAATTCAATTATTGTTGGTAACTTTTATTCAAATGAAAGGCATTGCGATCAATTGCCATTTTATGTATATTACGCAATCACTCCTCTGGAGACGTCATAATATGAGTTTTATTATGCTTTACAAAAGGTTGACAACATGTTTTATAATGTGAACCTCTCAAAAGATTTGTCATGGAAACTTAATCGTACATATTCAACACTTATAATAAAACAGCTTACATGGAGAATTAACTTCACGATAAAACAAAACATAATTTATATTATTAACAATAGTAATAATGCTCGGGCAGTTTATGACTGTAATGATGTCTTCATTTTGAACCATGAAATAATCACTGAATGTAATAGAATAGGTACAATACGGACCAAATATGTCTTCGAAGCTTGAAATAACATTGTCCCAATTCAATACAAGGTGTCAACAGTCAATAGACACGCAAAGTTAACAATAAAAAAAATCGCAAAAAAATTACCTAACCACCCATAATAATTATAATTATTATAATTCTACGCAATACCATTCAACATCTAAAACCTTCCGCTAAGTATGTTTATTACATAAAGTGCCAGCTATATTTTTAGGTAAGTGTAAAGCTATACGATTACTTAAGCCGTGTGACATCTAGTAAATACGTTACGATGTATGTATGTATTTTATCCTATTATGATATCATTTATATAAATCACTCGATTAAGACAATTATGTAACAATAGTAGTGAAATCTTTTCAAAAATAGAGAGGGGCCTACAAAATAGTAACAGTTGGTTTTTGGAAGAAATCATTTATACGGTACGGAACTGACATATTTACAATAAATAAAACTACAACTAATACTAGTCCACAGAAGTATAACAAATTTAATATTAAATTAAAATCCGTAAATTTTTCAAACAACATAAATATCTAAATAAATTCAGTCACTCTGTAAGACAACCGAGCTGGCCACGGTGCACCATAGTGCTCACCGAACATGTTTTATTATTATCGCACACATACATATTCAGGGATTCAAGTTCATTGACTCATTGACCTAATGATCCAATTCTACAGTGCTCAAATTTGCTCAAAATTAAAACTCTACTTTTGTAACTAATAACTGGACCGATTTAATTATTTTTTTGTATATCGTCAGTAAAAGCTGTGGTTTAATATAAACAAGTATGTGGTTTAATTTATTGCATGTGTCTTCCATACCGTATATTTTGACTCGACTACGGCTAGACATAAATATTTTAATTTATGGGTTTTCATTCATATGTAATGATGTAGATATGTCAGTATGTTATCATTGGCAGCCACAAGCTCTTCTTAAAATTAAATCAAAGTGTCGGTTCGGTTCATTCAAAGATTCCAGATAAAGCGAAATATGACATCAATATTTTTGTCCTCGTTTGATTTTAAGATCAAAGGCAGGTGACCTGATAGAGATAGTGACTTATGTGGACACTTGGACAGGGCTTCTTTCATAAATACGTCTCCATAGTGTGGAGCTCTTACATTGTTTTTACTTCACAAAATTACATACAGATGAGGTTAATTTTAATTACCATAACCTGAAAAATATGTTGTAAATAAAGTTTTTTCTATTAAGTATCTATTATTTGTTTCATCTAAACCGTAGTTGAGTGTTTATATTGATAGTTATTGCTTATCATTTTTAATATCCATACTATAAAATAGCGAATATATGTATTTATGACTGAGAAATGTTACTTATATCGATTCTCTATAAATAAAAGGAACATCTTTCTCTGATATGAGATGATATGACCATGAAAGAATTTTTGTACGACAAAATGATCCCCAAGCCGATACATGGATGAATATAATTATAGACAGCAAATTCATTAATTTAACACTAACATTATCAAACAATATCTATTAAGCAACAAACACATTTATAATACTGATTATATAATTGTATGTAAAGATTACCATTTTTTCAAGTATAAATATCGTCAAGCAAACCTTTATTAAAATTGTATAATTGTTTGGTTGAATATCATCTTAAGCTTTATGTAAAAATCCTTTAATATACAGGGTGTCCGGTAATGAATGGATAACCTTGAAATGTCTTATAGTATAACTTATGGCCGTTCAGAAAAAAAATTGAAACAAAATATATCATAAGTAGTACCTAAGTTATGATTTTTTTAAAAGAAAGGTCTAATTTTTTTTACCTTGTTTTACTTTTATGAACACTACGATCAGAAATGAATGGATTCCATCGGTTTGTTGTTATTTTATTATTATACACGAACTATGCTAATAGATAAACAGTCAATAGTATGACTAGCTATTGCACTTTTTTATTAAAAAATTAGCAGATTAATTAATTTTAGAAAAACTTTGCAAAATTTATTTTTTAAACTATGTTTAAACATCTTGGGTATAAAAAAAATTTATGAATACATGAGTGGCCAATAATTTTAAAATAATGTCACTTTCAAGTAGATTTTATAATGGTACAATTCATAAATGTATCTACAATAAATAGTGAATTATTGCGATTAATGTAGAAAAGGAGAAAATTTTACTAAATATCAAAATTTGTAATATGGGAACATTTTTTAAATTTAATTGTACCTGAACTTTGGGGATTAATAAAAAACAACATTTAACATAAACAACACTTTATTATCATTCGTTTATAATAAATGTTCAAACTGCCGGCCTCCCACTCTTATGCAGGCCCTACATCTACGGATAAATGATCTACGGAGCAGTCTTGTGTACCGTCGTTCACTAATTTTTGATGCGGCTGCTCTGACTCGTCTTCTTAATTCTTCTAAAGACCTTATAGGCTTACAGTATACTTCCTCTTTAAGGCAGCCCCAATAAAAAAAATCCAATGGATTTAGGTCCGGTGAACGTGGAGGCCACAAAATTGGACCTAGCCGCCCGATCCATCTATCTGGGTACGTGTTATTTAAAAATGCACGAACAGATACAGCATAATGCGCAGGACAGCCGTCATTTTGCAACCAATATGACTCCCTCAGCTCCTCGGGCACTTCTTCTAATAAATTGGGGAGATCATTTTGAAGAAACTCCAAATAACTTTGCCCTGTTAAATTCCCCGGTAATTCAAATGGCCCGATTATTATTCCACTTAATATTCCAGTCCAATAATTGATTTTAAATTGGTATTGGGATCTATCTTCACGCATAAGATGGGGATTTTCTAATTCCCAACCGTGTAAATTATGAAGATTCATGTATCCATCTCTTTTGAATGTTGACTCGTCGCTCCACAGAATTTTATTAAAAAATTGCGGGTCTTCTTCGATTTTTGCCAGCATTTGTCGGCAAAAACGCAATCTAGCTGCATAATCTCTTGGTTGGAGAGTTTGCACGCGTGTAACGTGGTAAGGGTGGAATTTATTTTTTTTCAAAATATCGTGCACGGTCGATTTTCCGATACCTGTGCGTCGAGCTATTGTTCGTGTAGAGGTAGAAGGATCGTTTTCGACTTCCTCAAGCACGGCTTCTTCTACATCAAGACGAGCGATTCTTCCACTGCTTGTACCACCGACACCACTACCAGGCAATCTTCCTTCGGAGTAACAACCGTGGACACGAATAAATACGCGGTAGTCTGGGTGGCGCGCATTAGGGTATCTCTCCCTATAGAGCGCTGCAGCTGCATTTGCGTTACCTCTGCATTCTCCATAAATGTAATGCATATTTGCATATTCTTGTGCCGTATACTGACGTGGCATTTTGATACACAAAAACACAAAAGTCCAGTTTAGTCCAAAAACAAACCAAATCGTCGCAAATATCACCAAACAAAACAAGTCCAAATCAGTAAGCAAAACGAATAGTCCAATAAAATAGCCACGTGGTCGTTTTAACACTGATTCAAAGTAAATCACGATAATTGCAAACGGAAACTAAATAAACACATGCGAAGTCGAGCAAGTCGAGAAACGCACTAAAAGTATGAGTGCTTACCTGATGTTTTACATTTATTTCCTCTCTCTCGCACCTAGCCGATTCAGACCCTCTTTGTCTAACATAACACAAAAGAATGACAGCACGGCGTGCGCGCAGGTAGCAAATATGAAGGTCACACGACCCATTTCACGCTTTTAAAGTAACTATTTTAATCATTATGAGTATTTGTAAATTTCTGACAATTTGGTTTCAATACGCAATTTTTATTCACTACAAATTCCTTAAATGTATTTTTGATTAATCTTCAGTGGTCAGAAGCAATTTAATTTAAAAAAAGTTCCTACATTACTTTTGACATTTGG
Organism: Dicycla oo; assembly: GCA_948252095.1. Classification (NCBI taxonomy): domain Eukaryota; kingdom Metazoa; phylum Arthropoda; class Insecta; order Lepidoptera; family Noctuidae; genus Dicycla; species Dicycla oo. The sequence continues at coordinate 19,504,640 of OX411726.1, read as the reverse complement.
TAAAGTTTTCTCCTTTTCTACATTAATGGCAATAATTCACTATTTATTGTAGATACATTTATGAATTGTACCATTATAAAATCTACTTGAAAGTGACATTATTTTAAAATTATTGGCCACTCATGTATTCATACATTTTTTTTATACCCAAGATGTTTAAACATAGTTTAAAAAATAAATTTTGCAAAGTTTTTCTAAAATTAATTAATTTGCTAATTTTTTAATAAAAAAGTGCAATAGCTAGTCATACTATTGACTGTTTATCTATTAGCATAGTTCGTGTATAATAATAAAATAACAACAAACCGATGGAATCCATTCATTTCTGATCGTAGTGTTCATAAAAGTAAAACAAGGTAAAAAAAATTAGACCTTTCTTTTAAAAAAATCATAACTTAGGTACTACTTATGATATATTTTGTTTCAATTTTTTTTCTGAACGGCCATAAGTTATACTATAAGACATTTCAAGGTTATCCATTCATTACCGGACACCCTGTATATAGAAAGTTCTTAGTACCCTATTGCGTTGGTTATACCTAATTATTGCCTCAATTAAATAGAAAGAGCGTCAATAGTAAGTCAATATCATGTATAATATAGTATATACGAGCACCCTATTCTATGCATTCAAATACATATTTAGCAGTACATGGAGAAAACGAAATTGGTTGAAATATTTCTCACAACCGTAGTTAGATTTTTAGGTCAAACTACCTAAAATAACGTCAAAATTAAATATTTGAACAGAGCCCTGCTTTCGGGGAAATTGAAGTATAGTTACTTGTGTAATGTTTTACTAAAATTTGTTTAAAATGGACGACTATAAATAACAATTACACGTCCTACTTGCTAATCTATATAATAGGTGTGTTAAATTACGAGTAACTTCATTTGTATTAGAGTTGTAAAGCGGGTTAATAATGTTAGCAATGGCTTGAGTATATCAGTCTAACTATTATATTCATTTCAAATAACCATAGAAGTAACCTGCGGCTTATAAAATATGTCTAAACAGCTTATGATTAACTCTTAACTCTAATTTCATGAAACTTTTGCATAAGATAACTTACACCAGCGCTGACTTTGTCCTTTTCTGCGAGCGGCGTCGTAGCTGCTGGCGTTTCTGACGTCTTCTCTTCGGCTTTTCGGTCTTTCAAAGCTTTGAGAAGCTTCCATTTGCTGCCAACAGGAGCGTCCTGCTGAGGCGGAGGCTCTTCAAGAGGAAGAGAATCTTGATGAATTTGTGGCATATCATAGTCATCATCCAGTTCGTCACCACTTTGAACTGGACTGTCGGGTCCTGAAGTTTCTCCTGAACCAGAATCCTCAAATGACTTCTCATCATCGGATTCTCTGTCTTGTATATCATCTATTGTTTCTTCGATCACTGGAAAAGTTGTTATATCTTTCCAAGTATCTTTTACTGGAGATTCGTCATACTTTTGTTTAGTTGTTGCTGTCTTTAGTTTAAGTTCCCTCAGTACAAAAGACATTTTTTCTTTTAAACATTCACCTGAGTCTTCGTCTATTTCCTCAATTTCTGGCACTTTAGGCACGATCAGTTGCCGCTCAGCTTCTATTTGAGACTGATGCTCCATTTCTTCTAATTTCCTTAGTTCGTAACAATACCATTCATCTTCAGAATCGATACTGTCTTCAGTACTCTGTCGCCTGGAAGACACTCGGGAACCACTCCTCCAAGAATGGGTACTCCTACTGTCGTCATCGTCATGTTTATTTGGTATTTCCAAACTTTGCTGATGTCGTGGCTGAAACTTGTTTGGTAGGCCCCGAGTACTCTGTATGGAGGGACTCCTTTCTGGTAAATTATTAGAGTCATCATTTAGTGTTAATGTATTATTTACAACTTCAGGTGGACTTGGTTTATGAATTCTCCTTTCTTTTTGTTGATTTACAAAATCCTCGCTTATTTCGTCTTGTTGTTCTGCCTCCCCTTTCGGAGGAGAAATATCGTTTAAATGTTCATCTGAGACTGACGTTGACTTACGTAGACGATATTTACCTAAAGCTCTCGAAACTGCAAATTCCTGCGAGCTTCCACTATACGATTTATTACTCTCGCTTAATCCTTCATCAGAAACATTTGAAGTCTTTTTCACATCTCCAATAGTAGCAAAGAGAGACCCAGGAGATTGATTATCTTCCTTTTCATCTTCTTCAAATAAGTCGACATTGGATATATCGGTGTCAATGTCCAATTTTTCTAATTTCGGTATATTGTCTTTTTTCATTTGACTAACACGTGCAAAATGAAAGTCAATATCATCACTTTTATCTCTCGGTATGACATTACTGGCTGCCGTTAACTTTTCAGGTTCTTCTATTATGCATTCAGTGTCATCGTCATGAAATTCAATTTCTTGCTCTTGTATTCGTTCTTGTATCATTTGCTGTTGTTCTACAATTTCTTGATTGTTTATCTTTCTTCTAGGTTTGGGTGCTACTTTTGGGAACATGCTGCCTTCATGTGTAGAGTCCGAAAATACGCTATCACTATCCTCTGACTGAGCACTGGATCGACCCCCAGACCACTCAGTTTCAGATGTCTCTGGGTCTGACAGTGATTGATGACTGGCCTGCTGCTTTCGCCTTGCTTTTTGTAACAAACCAGACATTGAAGCCACCAAATGATATTTCTTTTTCCTTCTTTGCGCAGATAATATCCTTTCTTTTAACGTTTTCTCTTGCTGAGGTTGTTCTACACTATCAACACCAGAAGGTAGTGAGTGCGATCTATGTTTTTTAGGCAAATGCAAATCTGGAAGCCAGTGACTCATCGATGACATAGCGGACTTGAGTGATGAAGTCCGCTTCGGTTTTTTGGGCTGTTTATCTTGAGTCTTGCCTTTATAATTGTTGGATATCGATAAGTAGCCTGACTCAGAAACAAGTATACCACTTGACTCAACATATTGCTCTTTTCTAGTTTTACTATGTTCAGGTACAATTTCTTTGTCGAAGCCTTGATTTTCATACATTACATTACCATTTCGTTGATCATATTGTTGCTGTTTAAAATATTCCTGTTGTAGTTGATTTTGAAATTGTTTTCGTTCAGTTATACTCAAGGAATGTGATTTCAAGCTCGATGTTTCCATTGAACTGGTCGGAGATCTACTACCACCTTGCCACGAGATTTGATCTTCTAAAGATGTTCTTTTAGGCGAATCATACCTTGTCGATGTAGGGTAATATGAAAGAGCATCAGTGAGATTGCCGGGTGGATATCCGGCGCGATGTCCTTTATAACCATTTTGATAAAAGTGTGGATCATTCGCGCTCATCGTATTTGCTCTAGTCAGGGGTCGTTTGTTGGCATTAGCCGCCGAAATGACTACAGTTTGGGCATGATAACTAGGTTCCGGCGGGTAAGAATCCACTGCGGTCCTCGCAACAGATTCAGAAATTTCATTTCTATCTAATAATTCGGAAAAACTCCTATCCTCAGATAACATTCCTCTCGGAGTACTATACACAGTTGTGAATATTGGTTGCCTATTTCCAGCTACGGAATATATTGAAGGGGCTTCGTTGCCATAATAATATTCCCCAATATTACTTATTTGAGTCATTTGATCTGTTACTGAATATGGAATATCGCTTTTTATGTAATCACTATCCACTTTTCCTTGCAATTTACTCAAATCTCTAGAGCTAATTTCTTTTGTCACGAGATCGGTCTTTCGTAAGTTGTAATCGCTCTTCAAGTTTGTCCCTTCATAAAGATAAGAATCCACTAGTGTTTCTATATATGGTTTCGGTTCGACCTCATACGACATTCTTTGTATTGGTTGTGGGGAAGGATCTCTCATTTTATGAGAATCGTGACTTCCATGCGTAGTAATTCTTCCCGTTTTAGGTGAACCTGGACTTTTTTCTAAACTTGACCATCCACTCATAGATGATAATCCTGAATCAGATTTTGCAGCTACAATATTTGCTGAATCCCTCTTAACGTGCTTAGGAGAAGTTTTGGGTGACTTTGGAGATCTGGGACTTAAACGCATACCATCATGGGGCATAGCGCTACTTGTAGATAACATTGGTTGATGAGCAACCAGCTCGTTGTTATTCTCTATTGATGGAAACCCGTCTGTTCCATTTGGTGGAGCTGGTGGTGGGGGACTCGGAGATTTTCTTAGCCTGTTATCTTCGTAACTTAATTCATTAGTACTAGGTCCGTTGTATATTTCGTGAATTGACATGGGAGAGAGTTGTTCTGAACCACCTGATTTATAAATCTCGTTTAGAGGCTGAGATAGGCCTTTGTTAGAAAAATAATTTTGTCTGGAAGTGTCTGTTATTTGATAAGGAGAACTATATTCAAATCTTTCCCTTGAAAGAGCACTAGGTGATTTAGATGCTTTAGCTGCATTTATCTCAGCATTGGCTACAGCCGAACTATATGCCAGACGCCCAGTAACAGTCGTATAAGGTTCTGTGGTCGTTCTCTCTGGTACAAACTTTCGACGAGGAGACAGAGTTGGTGGCAAGTAATCTATTGTTCTATCCGCCACGTTATCAGTTAGTGACAACCTAGATGGGGATTTATCTCTTACAATAGAATCTTTAGGCGCCGCTAACATAAAATCATCAAAGCTTTTCATCATGTCGTTAATGGCCCAATTCTCACCGCCTGAATAGACGCTTTTCAGTTGTTCATTTATTATATTGCCATCTTCAACCAGTGCCTTTGCTTCTATTTCCCTGTCATGTTTTGATAGTTTTGTTTCAGGACTAAGAAGCCTCGTTTTCAAGTCTTTTAACTCTCTGGAATCTTTATGTAATTGAGTTGTCAATCTATCTAATTCATGTAATTTATCTACTGTAATTTGATCTATTGTACTTAAAGCAGACAAATGTACCAAATCTCTTTCACTAATTACAGGTCCACCTTTTAATCCGCAGTATTCTTTATAGTCTGATGAACTGTAAATTTGTCTGGAGGTTGTTGGCATCATTTCTATATCTGGTTCTTCCGGAGCTTCCCAAATCATATCTAATTGTGATGGTGGCCTAGATGTTTCATCGCAAACTAAATCATCACGATAGGCTTGATTCAGGCTCTTATAAAATGCTTCGTTTGATTCCATTATCTCCTCCTGGTGGTCTAATAATACTGAACTTCGTCCAATATCTAAGCCTTCTTCTATACCATCTTCGACAGTGCCATTTCCTAATATTTCTCTGATCACTTCTAACCGAGTGATAGGATCTCTGGCACTGACAGTTCGGCATGTGTAAAAGTCCAGTAAAGTTGATATCACACCCTGTTGATCGGCGAGCAACGTCTCCAATCTCTCGAGACGTTCCCACATCCTAACATACTCTTGGCTGAGCAGGTCGAGCGCTCGCCAAGCATATTTGAGTTCTGTTTCGAGAATATTGAGACGTGTGCCGAGGCGTTCCATGTAGTCGCTGATGATGTAGTCGCCGGAGTAGGGGGGCAGGTCGGGAGGAAGCGCGAGGGAGCCGCAGTCGTCCATATCGACCTCTGCAACCCCATTCCCGCCGTCCTCGCTTTCCTCCATCCCGCCGCTTGCGCCTGCCCCAGCATTGTCGTGGATATCGCGCATCATCTTCGGATCGAACAGTGGGTTGCACATAACATTTTGCACTATGAGTCATCCCATATCGTTTTATTGTTCACACTTTCGACTCGAAACAGTCCTGTGCCACTGACAGTCCTTACTAAAGTCATTGTACTACACTGAATGTTCAACACGTCATATTGTTAATTTTAAAGTTCACTTTCTATATCTATTAATATCTGTTTTCAACACTTTTAAAATGTATACTTTGTACTTCGACGGAATGAAATTGATAATTAGTTTACATCAAAAATATACTTTGAGTTACACTTATCACTTTACTGTAACAAGAATGATTTTCGTTAGTGGATGTCGGGCTCCACTGGTTTGGGCATAAGACGGCTTATGTGCACACCAGTGGGTGGGAAGGCAAAGGAATACCTCGGCGGAACATGTAAACATTGTAGCCTGCGCGACCCAATTTTCTTGACGGAAATGTTCAAATATATTATGGTCGAGTTTTCTTAAAAGAAAGTTTACATGTTCCTGTGTGAGGCAGCTAAGCGGTTCGTATTTGATTCCACGTGAGCAAATGCCTCTCAGAGGTGGAAGGCGTCGCTCGGCTGGGAAAGGAAATAGGATGAACCGAAAGGAAATTAGAGCCAAGTCCCACCACCGCTTCGCTTAAATAAACCTTAGGGCTTTTATTGGATTAGGACAGTTCCATTGTTATTAGTGGTAAACAAAACTCCGAAATATTTGTTGCCTAGATTTATGTATATTTACATTACAAGAAAGCCACGTATTCCTCCACACAAATTAAATAAATGAAGAACGTCTATAGGGCAATACGTGACTAGATCACTAAGGAGGAATGCCTTTGATACCACATAGAGGAATATTTGAAGGAGCGTGTACATTACACACAGTACCTACGTCTATCTAAACAATGTGCGTCGACGTTTTCTCATATTATGATAAATACTTCATCCTAGAAATATTCCTATAAGTTTTTATGTCAAATATTATGTACGTAAATATTACATACCGTCTTTCGTATGTCATCATTTTTATTAAATACCGAAGTCTTAGTTATGTGACGTCAGTATATCAACGATGTTCTAAATTTCGTAGGTTCATCATTCCGTTTATTACGAAGATTGTTTTAGATTAAATTTTATGGAAGAGCGTCATCCAAGTTTCATGAGGAACCTTCAGTTATTAATTTGTATATGATTTTAATAATATTCCAGCATTTTCATAGTCGTTGGAAAAGATGATAACGTTTTAATAAAATAATAACATTTTCCGTGTCGTAGAATACTCGAAAGCCAAGGAAGCTTCCAAGTCGTTGGTCTTATCTATACAGGTAGGTATAGATAAAAATGGGCCCTACGATCCAATAAACAATAATGCCTTATCGATAGATCGGAGGTGTCTTGATTTCTTTACAAAAGCGGTTTCCGATATCGAGAGAATTTTGTTTTTCTTTGTAATGAACTTAAATGCCTACTTTGTTTATTTAAGTAACGTAGATAATGTAACGAAGCGATATCTACGTACGTAGGTTTTTATTTTGATTCTTTTCTATTTTTACAAATAAATATATGTTTCAAGATAGATTTTTAGCTTATTTTATTTTTTCAGCCGTAGATTTTTTTTCATTATAAAATATGCATAAAAAGTCTACAAAGTCTATAAAGTAACAGTTTCCAACTTAAAATTGAAAGCAAACGCACTAAACACCGCGACGAACATTCACTTGGCAACTTGCGAAGACATTCTGAAACTCGAAGATAGCTAAAGTAAACCCTAATTCGAAGAACGACCTTTACGGCCGCCAATGCAAAGTAATCACCAACCAATTGTCTTTCTCCTCACGCCACCAAGCTAAAACTGGTTGGCAATCGCCAGTTGTAACGGTTGGATACTCTCCAAAATCTACCAAGGAACTTTTGCTCAACACTAATTGGATTTGTAGACCACTATCTATGGGAAAAGGATAAGAATTCCAATGGGTAGTAATTCTTTCACTGTTAAAATGACGTATGTTCTTGAATGTGAATCTTGAAGTTTTCGCCTCTTGAAGAAGATAACAGGTTTTGAATTGGTACTTTGTACATCAAAAACTAGGGATGTGCCCATAATTTACTAGATAATAAAATTTGTTTCAAAGAAAGCTTCATTAAACGTTTTATTGTGGTCCCTTTACCTAACACACATACATACAAATAAATAAAATTGAAGTGTCCTTTTGTAATCTCATAATAACAGCTGTTCACAAAATGCTTATGTAAGTATAGATACTTATAACAAAAAACTACTTTTAAAATTTTTGTCTGTCTGTCTGTCGGTCTCTCTGTCTGTCTGTTTGTTCCGGCTAATCTCCGAAACGGCTGGACCGATTTTGATGGAGATTTCACTGGCAAATAGCTGATGTTATAAGGAGCAACTTAGGCTACTTTTATTTTAGAAAAATAATTAGGGTTCCGCGCAAGAAAAATAAAACTCTTGATTTTGTGAACAAATAACGCGGACTGGTGACGCAACGCGGCGGGTCGGGGGACGAGGGAGATTTATTTTAATTTAATTAAAATGGTTGTTATTTTAGTTTATCGTGTATCTTATGAATTCCACGCGACCGAGGTCACGTCACGGGGCCCAGCTAGTAATATTATAAATGAAAAACTTTATAAAGTCACCGCTTTCACAACTCACAACAAAAAGGTTTCAAGCTCACGTGAGAAATAATCCAATAATGATCAAAGGTACGATACTTCAACTTAAGTAGTCAATAAGGTTTGATGGACCTACTTACATTACTGAAAGTAAAGGGTTTTTGGTAACAAGCAACAGTTTTGTAAGCCTCAACGCGTGCGATCAAAGTTTTGCCCATACTTGAAGCAATATTGGAAGTGAGAGTACCTGCGAACGTAACGTGTTACGTGAAGGCAGTGTTGGCATGCATGTCGGTTATACTTCAGGTATATGGTAGTATAGTCACGCGAGCCAATGGGCTGCTAAAAACAATTATTTTCTCATGGTTTGGACGTAATACATCCCGTGGGTGCAGTTAAATGCGAGTAATGAAAATTATTGCAGAAGAATGAGCACTAAATATGTTACTGTTTTTTTTTTTTTTTTTTTATTTGTGATGGGTTTGCTCTTGACTCTAGTCTAATTCAGAGGTGACAAAGACAAAGTCGACGATGGAGTGAGCTTACCCAGAAGAAGCCTGTTCACTCTCACTTTGAAGAGATTAGGGTTGTATACGTTCGGAAACACAGACGCAGGTAGTGAGTTCCACTCTTTTGCTCTGCGCATTATAAAAGACATATGGAAGCGCTTAGTGCAAATTGGTGGAATAGCAACCAGGTAGGGATGGTAACTGGCAGTGCGTCTAGATGTCCGGTGGTAGAAGGGGGCCGGTGGATTGAGGTCGTGGAGTTCTCGGGCACTACTGTGGACTAGTAACATGTAATTCTAGGCTCGCTTTCTCACAGGCTTGATAGCGCCAGGCCAGGCTGACAGGCCGTGGGAACAGTCGGCTTGTGGTGGCGGACAGTCGAATGTATAGGATGATCTGTGGAATACTCGGCACGGGCAGCGACCGGCCTCGACAGGCACGGGCCGCGGCATTCTAATGATTCATCTACCTTTTGATTGTGATGTTTGTGGTATTATATATTTTTATTATTATTAGTTATAGACGTTATTATCATGACTATCATTAGCTTGATGTCTATGAAGTTAATAATGTACATTGACTTCTTCTAACGCCAGGCCTTTCCAATTTCGATACAGTTTTGCTTGCAAGCTGCAATTGTAGGACGAAAAAAGGACCATAGAGGCGGGGTGAATCAGTTTTACCGTATTCAAAAACCTACTTTAGGGTGTAAAGGCGTCCGTTTTGTCGATAGTACATTAAAACTTAACAATTTTAATATGGCAATGTACATTCAAAAGGTAACTAGGTTGGTTATTATACAATCAAATCTGAACTTCGTTAATACCAAAACAGACTTGCCGTGAAGTACGATACACAAAGGGTTAGTAAATGATTTTGGTACAGGTGCCTTTTCAATTTCAACCCTTACCGTGGTCGCACATAAATCTTATGTGTCAACCTTACACAGAATTTATGAGACCGTCGCTCTATTAACGTAGGGTAAAAAATGCTGATAACATGTTATTTCAAAAATTCAAAAAGAATATTCGAAAAAGCAAGGCGTTGAAAATATTTCTAAGTTTTTCTGCCATATTTATGAATTCAGGAATTTTGAGCACTCACAAAGTGCTTTCCGTTAACGCGATAAAAACGGTAAATATTCAAGTTACTTCTGCGCTGGTAGTGCTATGTTCGAGGTACGACTAATCGTTTCAATGTCTTAGCATCTAGAAGAAGTAAGTAAGAGTAAATGGGGTGATAGAGCTGTAGAGTAGAAAGTAGGTACGAAAGTTTTGCGACTGTTTTAGTCGTGTTTCGCCGCAAATTCTGTTTTTCTTTTAAATATTTATCCAGAATTAGTATAAACCTCTTGCGCGTGACTTCACCCGCGTGAGGGTTGGAAATCATTCTACGGGAACGTTCCTATTACGGGGAGAAATAGTATCCTATGCCCTAATCCAGGTCATTTATTTATTTTAACATCTTACAGACAATTCCAAGACGATGTTATACACACATATTAAACTATACATCTCATACACACAAATTAAAATACTTTATCTTAAAAAAAAATATACATTACATAAAATTCAACAATAAACATAACAATAATCAGTCAAATATGTATCCCTCCTTCAATGCACCTTTGCGCTCCTGATACAAATGTCGGCAGGCTATCAAACATATCTTCCGATGGCATGTTATTTATAATGCGTGTGGTCCCTAGACAAAGAAGCAAACTTAAGTAAATTCTTCGTCCAAGCCCATGGCACATCCACGATAAAACATACAACACTAACAGCGGTCGATAAATTCTAACAAAAAAAAAAGAACAAATATTTTTATTTTTTTATTATTCGTGCTTAGATATTGATACCCATTGGGTCTGCGGAGTTTAGCTAGCCAATTTAAAATAACTCTAGAAGTACGGATAAGTAGTAATTTACCTAGTATCTAGCCATTGCGAAAGAGGACAAGGGGGAAGGTCAAATGGGTTCCAGCATTTTATCGTCATCCAGTAATATAAAGCTAATTTCATGTACAAATTTAAGATTTAAGGGAGGGCAACCGGGGCAACTGTCTGGAGCCAAGAGAGGGGCCCCCACATAAATTGTACCTACTCATAAAAAACAAAAAGTTTGTTAAATCCAAATATGCATACCTTGAGCATTCGTTATATAACAAAAATCTCAACGACAGGCTATAATTTAAAGTTTGTTACTTATGTTTGCTGAAAATATGTGATTTGTTTTGCAATAAATGATTGAAACAATTGCAAGAAAAATATTATTTAACCTGTTTGAAAAATAATTAGGGGCCTCCAATACTTTGTTCGCGTCATGGCCTCCACACCTAAAAATCCAGATCTCTAGAAACAATGTTCATTGTTTTATTCTCTAAAGTTAGTCTGTATACTTATCGCGGTCACGGATAATCTGTTCAATCCACAAGCGTAATCTGCAAAGTTAGTTTTAGTTTTCAAAACCATTTAGTCTTGTCTGGTGTTCACCGTTTTTGTGAAAGCGAATTGTTAACTTATCGTTCGTGACACAGAATCGTTTTTAAATCGTTTTAAGTTTGAATGTTGTAAATTTATGTAGGACTAACTATTTAGATTTTTTTTCTATTATTTTGTTTGTTTGAGCAACGTTACGAAACAAATGAAACATGTATTGAAATTGATAGCACGACTCAATAATCAATCTGGGTCAAATAAATGTTGTTTCTTTATTTTACTTTTTATTGACTAAGGGCTAATTTTCAATAGTCAGATAACTTTTATTTATGGAATAAATATGGCAGTTTGACAGCTTTTGTATTAAAAATATGTCAAACTGTCATATTTATTCTTCAGATAAAGGTTATCTGACTATTGGAAAGTTAGCCCTTACTGATACAAATTCATAAACTTCTTAAAATGTTAGTGTAGCCTTAGTTACCTTCTATATAAAAGCGTTTTTATATTATTTGCAATAGAGCCAAAAGAATCAAAAAGCTGCAGATTAAATTCCTATAAAAAGCCGTCAATTCCAAGGCACAATACAATAAATCATCGGAGTCGCAAGCCAATCCAGTTTCCAGCCACAAATGCAGTAGGGATTAATACGCCAGGGTGCAGCTGTTGGCATTCGTTCAAACGCGCCAGATGTTACTTTACGCTTGAATCAAGACTACTGGAACGATCTGGTACAGTTCATGTACACGGAAAAATTTAAAAAAATGAGAATAATGATACTAGATGGAATAGTTTTGAATTATGACAATGAATAACACTAAGGGAAAGGATTGATTGAGCTAAGACCAACAAACAACCTAATTTGAAGGTCAACCAGGCGATAAAAAGATAGAAAGAAACAGAGAACTTATTAATGGCAACAAGGAATTTTTCGACAATATCGTCAGAAAAGAGTGTTCCATGAAGACGGAGTTTTGACACCAACTTTCAGAATGTCAACCAAGCGGCAATAAGCTTAAAAACAGATTCAGAACAAAATTCTGTCACTGCTGCTAGAATTTCTGAAACTAATCTGCTCCCAAGAGATATTTTCTCCGTGCATCTTTACAGAAGTTCTGGCAGCAAAGCCGTTGCTTTCGTACATAATATTTCACAATACAGACTTGCTGAACAACTTAATCATTGCAGTGGCTAGAGATTAACGCGGCAGGATGCAGTTGTTGGCAGTCGTTCAAACGTAGCAGATGTCACGCTTTGCACTCCAGATTGTTCCGTAGTGAGAATGTTAAGAGCATATTTAATGTAGCTGGTTTCTGGGATGAGGGTTTGTGTATATTTGTTCCTTTTTAGTGAATGTAAAATTTTAATTCCTGAATGCACACTTTTTTTAAACATGACCAGATGTATAAACAAAAACAAAGGGGAGTATGTAAGGATCGTAGCAGATGGCGTTCTGTAGTTTCTGCCTACCCTCATGGGAAACAGGCGTGAGTTTATGAGTTTATTTATGATTTGTTTGAGGATTGTCTAGTTTAGATGACTTGTTTTTCTTCGTAAATCCAAAACTTACGGAAGCATGCAAACGCATAAACGATTATTTACATCACAAACGCTACATTTACTCTTAGTTAAATTAATTGGGTAGCTGGTTTGAACTGTGTAATTCCTAATCGCAGTTTATTTTTTTTTCCTTTCGGTAAAAGTTACCTACCCTATGAGAAACAAAAGAGCCAAATATATACTCAATACTATTAAAACAAGCTGAAGAGTTTGTTGGTTTTGAACGAGCTAATCTCAGGATGGATTTGAAAAAAGTCTTTTTACATTGGATCTTGAGGAAGATTATAGGCTATTCAACATCAGGCTACGACCCTTAGGAACCGAGCAAACATAAAAAGGCAGAAAGAACGCTAAGCGAAAACGAAGTAAATAATCCGATTTAGTTTAAATTAAACGGCGGGTGAAATGCGGGTCATAGCTAGTAACACTATATATACCAAAACTGCCACTTTCCCTAAATTATACGCTTGAATAAACTTTGCAAATGCACGTCAAACTACATGGATATTATTATTTACAGGTTTGTTTAAGTTCACCGACGAAGAGAAAACAATATTGATTTAGCGAGAACGTATCCAGAAAGGCATGAATACACAAATTGAATAAATTTTCCCTCGTACATGTAAAGGGCGCGCGCCCTTTATTGACCTCAGGATCGTAATTCAAGGTTAAAGATGTTGTATTACCTATATCTTTTGAAGTAGGTACGTTAGGATTAAAATTAATTTATTTTAAAAATCTAAAAAGTTCTATAATTCTTGAAAATATATTGAAAAGGTCAAGTTAAAGTGAATTAAGAAATTAATCTTAAGTGAGGTAGGTACTATGGTCTTCAAGAGAAAGGATGACGCCAAAATATACAGGATAAGTTTCACAGGAGTGAGGATATTTTAGGAGGTAATCAGGTGCACAAAACTGAACAACTTTCCCTAAGATAGGTCGAAATCTAAAAAATAGAATTCAACTTCTTATACAAACATAAGTCACGTGACCAGACACTTTGTATGACAAGTAGATTTTCAATTTTAAGATTTCGACCTGTGTTCCTTAGGGAAAGTTGTCCAGTTTTATGCACCTGATCACCTCCTAAAATATCCGCACTGTTTAAACTTTATATCCTGTATATCCCAACAATATCTTTGGATTCGGATTTGTGCCCGGATGGAGGCAATAGGTTCGCCCCTTTTACATGGAGCTTTAACAAAATAGGCGACATGTTGGTGTACCTACTATAGATGCACTTCTGCCTAACCCTTCAGGAAATATTGGCGTGATGTTATACGTGATAAAGATTTAGCAAAAGCATGAACCTCTGCCCTGTGTACACTTAACAACAAAAGTAATAAAGAAGTAATTTTCACAGAATACAATTGATGTTCATTCATTGCTTTATCTAAGATCGGAGAATAAACACATAAGGGTTCCTACGTGTTCGATCAATAAGATAAATGTGTGTCGACTGTTCCTATTGAAACATTTTGTGGTATTTCTTGAACATTTTCCTTTAAAGTTGGCAACTCTACACATTGCAGGCAGAAGTTAAATGGGCCAAATAATGTTCTTTATGATTTGGTAGTTGTTGAAAGTATACTTTTATTTGGAGTTCACGTAAGTATGATTCGGTTTTATACATTAATTTGTTCTTGTTAATGTTTTTATATCGGCCATAGTAGTAAGCAATGGCAATAAAATTTCAATTCCTTTGTACATTGTATTTAAAACGTTCTTCTTTCTTTTTGTAGACACACTCAACGAGTGTTTCACAAAAGTAACAAACGCAGAAACACGCTACAGTTAGATACCTACGTGAAACGTTATTTGTCTTCTGTAAACCGTTGAAAAATAGACGGTGGAATTTCAACTTCCACATTCATAAAAAAATCTCGCATTTCCCCGCACTGAGGCTGTTCAAATAGCACAAAAGTTTCAAACGTGGAAACAAGTGAAAAAAAGAACCGTTTGTGAGGTAAGTATGTATAAGCGGGGATTGTCAACAAAACGATTTTGAGCGTGAGTGTACGTCGCCGTCGGTCGTCAGCATATCGCCGACTCATGTCCATTTCATTCAGTTGAAACGATTTTCACACCCAGTTTTTTGCAGGTTACAGAAAAAATATTTTTCACTATCATACTGATGGAAACACGTAACGCTGGATGGCTTCTAATAAAATCCGTTTTTGGATCGAGATTTACTGTTCGACGAAATTTATGGATTTCAATCGCGAAAATATGCGAGTATATGTCCATATCTATGAGGAGGGATGTGTGCTCCAGTTTATCGGTGCAATTTTTCATGTATGTTTTTGTTTGAACGATTTTCATATTCTTATCGGCGTCAGATATTTTGAGTATCAGAATAGAAGTGTCCAATTTGAATTGTTTATTGGTTAAGTTACTTTTTTTTTAATACTTCAATTATTCAGCGATTTGAAACGGTTAGTTTATCTTCACTTTGAAAATCCAAACCTTGTTAATTTAAATACTGATTTCACTTACAAACCGTGCGTCCTACCTATCACATTAAGACAAGCCATTCACACAATAAACCCTCTCGCCAAGAATCTAAAATTTTCCTACATTAAAAAAACCTTTTTAATAAAAACGGGTTCAGGAATCGGCTTTGATACGGTGACCCAAGCTGTCAGATCCCCTCGTCCATCGGGACCCGTCCCTTTGCTGAAGTTTTTCTCTATATGTAACAAACCAAGCTTCGCATGTCAACAATACGTCTGAAACGGCAAATGATAGGAAGCTTGTTAAACTTCGTTTTAAGTGTTGGTTTGACGGTGTTTTATTTTATCTCTATTTTAGTATTTATGTAGATTTGCACTTAATAAACTCTCTCTCTTCCTGGATATGTGTACCACATGGTGGTGGGGTAAGGTCTCTCTCTCTTCCACTTCGCTCTATCATCGACATAGTCTTCAGATACATGATACTCTTTCATGTTCTTGCGCTTTATAGACTACTCGTACTAGAGTAGGTATAATAAGCTATCTTTCAAAAAACTATTATTTTCGAATTTGTCTTCATTTAAACTAGTTAAATATGTGGTTCTAGTACACCTCAGCCTAACCCTTCGGGGATTACAATGAAATGTTATGTTATATTGTGTGTGGGTGTGTGTGTTGATTGACAATAAACTTCGACGTAAATCGAGATAGCTAGTCTAAATAAAGAGTATATTTAACTACTTTAAAACATCCTAGTCACAACCATTTTGTGACCTTTGATCAAGTAGGTAACCAAAGAATATAAGTGTCTGTTAAACATAATTACTTTAGGATAATAAATTCCATTCTTCTTCCCCCATGACGTAATTTGGTTCTGCGCAATTTCAGAGTAATCTATTGCTTTGTTCCCAAAGTGATTAAGTTCCATACACACTTTACCGTTACAATATAGCCCTGAATTAGGACAAGCCGGAATTAGTTTAGCTAAACAAATACCAAGTCATGGTGAAATAAATCTGTGCTCAAACCGTAACTCTAGAGAGTTAACAAGACAGGAATTTATGTACCCCAACAGTACTATCCAAGACTTGGGAACTGAAATATCCTACGTACAAAATTCGCGAAAAAAATTTCGACCTCCTTATACAAAATGGTCTAATCGGGTAGGTATGTACGGGTTTATATGGATAGGTCATTTTTTTTACGAATTCTTAGTTGGTCCCATAGTAAAAAATGTTCTTATCGATGGGTAGAATACCCTCTTAAATTTTGTCGATTGTTTTCAAAGTCACCCTGTATATTATAAATTAAAGTCGCTTTTCATGTCTGTCTGTATGACTGCGTTGTTTTTGCAAACTCCGTAACGGATTTTGATGTGGTTTCGACAAGTCGCCGTAGTACCTAGTAGATTGCACCCGTGCAAAATTTGGGGCGGGTAGCCAGTGATTTATGTAAATAAACATTACTTCATTTACGACCGCAAAGACGGCTCTTAATTTCAGCAAATAAACCACCCGAGAATTTCTTAGACTAGTCTATTTTTTATGATAATTTTTTTATGTTTATCTTTAATTTGTTTTTATTTATATATGTTTGGTTTAAGCTTTGGAAGAATAATTGCGTTATAATATTCTAGGTACTATTTGTTTTATTTTATTTATTTATTCATGTACAGATCATTTAACCTGACTTGGTTTCCGTACCTACGTCTTTTTCGGGTGACCACTGAAAAACAGCGCTGTGCTGTGGGCCCCCCATAGCACAGCATCATGCTGAGTGGAAGCCTTCTTGTCACAGTCATGGCGTGCCAGCAGCTGCCGACTTTTGTTTTGTGCTCGTGATTTGTGTGTTTTATTTTTCTTATTGTAAAACTCGAGTTAATTATGTTTTTGTATGCACGTGTTTATGTGACAAATAAACATATTTTTCTTTCTTTCTTTTATTTCTTTCTTTCTAGTCCAAAAATTAATGTGAAAGATAAAACGTTAATTAGAATCGATCGCTTCGCCCACAACACTAAGAGTAGGCCACCCCATTCCGTCCCGTGTACTCCATAAGCGGACTATCTGATTGTATCAGTCGGATGTCCGGACTCATCCAGCACATATGTAGATAGCATCGTATTGCTAAATTACTTAATATTATGTTATATCTTGTATATCGTCTTAAACTTCTCCGTCTAAATTAATTTCATTATACACGGTGGAAGAGACATCCTGACATAAGTTTTTTAGTAAATGACTCTAGAGCCACCTGCGTTGAAATTTTTCGTTGGTTGTTGTAAAAAAAAATATTGTTCCATACATTTTGACCATGTAAATATTGCACTTTTATATGAAACAGTAGATAGCTAACAGTTTTTATAATCGTAATATTTCATGTCGTTCTGATGATTCTGCATAACTTAAAACTGTGGTAGTGGCAATTCAAGAACAAAATTTACAAGTTCTGCTAAATATTCATATATTTGGAAGAATCTTATTTTTAGAATATATGTTAGAGTTCATTTGACTTTCAGATTTTCAAGTTGTTCTAGGAACTCAATAAAGAAAGAATGTAACAGACGGTTGTCTAGACTAGTCGTGCAAGTTCTAATAATAAAGTAGAATAGGTTGCCATGAGACCCTCAGGCGATAGTTTACCTAGTACCTAAATACACGACAGCTACTATAAACATTTTTTAACAACGATTTTTGAATTGATGAAAGGAGAACTTAGAAAGAGAAGGCAGACGTTAGAAGTATCATTCGTATCAAGTTAAATAAAATGAAACTATAACATAAATTATACCTACCGCAAAACAGAACTATTTTAAAAGTTTTTTTTTCGTTAGAAGTTCACATAGCCTAAAGTACCAGTTATTTTTTAGTAGCTGACCTGACAAACGTTGTCCTGTCCAAACTTGATGTATGAGAAAGTTAATTTTAGTCATCATTTTTTTCGTGTATTTTACCAATGTTTTAATAGTTATTCTGCTATGCGAAACGGAGACAAATACAACAAATCAAAAACCATGAAAATCCGTCCAGCCGTTCTCAAGTTATAAGTGTTGGAAGAAACCCGACTTTGTTTTATTTACGTATACATATATTTATATATATAGAACTCAATGAAAATTAAGTGGATACTAAGAATACAATTGATGATACATGTAATTCGATACGTTGACGCGATAATTGCATTCTCCAAGACAAACATGACTAGAACGGGGTAATTTTCCTATCAAAAAGAATGTCACAGCATGTTATACAACTTCACAGAACATAACGAAAAGTAAACTCAAGGTTAATTTATTTACTAAGAAACCAAGACTTGGCAAGAAATATAGTGAAGAATAAACAATAATCATGCTAACTAAATTATTAAATAGAATACGCTAAACACAAAATACACAAATAAAATATAACTTCCAGAAGAACTCTGCATTGTAAAGTCGGAAATCGAGTCTGGCGAAACATAAAACACCAAGACAGTTTTAGCCAAACTAGGTCAAAAAATCGTCGACGAACTTTATATTGGTACAGAACAAAAGCGGTTTAACACAGACCCTGAACGATATATAAAAAACTAAATTATTACAACTGTGAATCGTAAAGGGAACCGACCTTTATAAAAAGTGAAATGAGGTCAACAATCACTGGACTCACAATATGATAAATGGAGAATTTCAACCAAAAATATTGAGGTGAGGGAATTAAAATTCATCTGTAAAATTATTATTTTAACGTATCTCGGGCATTTTATTCCTTTTCCTTGTTGTTCTTTTTCCATATCATTTTACTTAATAAAATTATTTTGTATGGAATCATTTTTTTTTTAACTGAACAGACAGCTGTGCTGCTGGGGTGTTTGGTGCGCTGCTTCTTCTTCCCATCTAAAGTACTAAGAAGTGGTGAAAGGCGGCCGTTTTGGGGGACAGTCTTACGTAATTTTGACTTTCGAAAAGTGCTGATTCTCAGCCTAGTTTGAATAAATGACTTTTGATTTTGATTTTGAAAAACAAGGATATTTTAAATTGAATTTGGTGGCAAAATTGAAATCAATCATGCTTCCACCTCTCATTGTTACTTAGACTGCCAAGTTTGCACCTCGGAGTGAATTTATAAAGTCTGCCGTTGCCTGAACTGCCTTGGCTGCCAAAACGGCTATTAAAGGCCTTTACCCCCGAATTGTCTGCCAACTATTATTCAATACCAACCACTATGCAAACATATGCCTTACCTACGAAATTTTTTAACTTGAACGTTGTCCATCGATACCGGAGCCAATATTATAAAACCATTAATTCATTCCCGACAAACAGCCTAGCTCAACATGGATGCAGCATGTTCTTACCTTAACAGGTATTACAAAGCAATTTGCTCTTAATGAATAAAGTCAAAGAATTAATTTTGAATTGGCGTCTAGCGCGACGTTTTCCTTCGCTCCCAAACACACACCCTTTGTGTCCCTTGTGACCGGTGCTATCTAGGCTCTGTTTTCTGTGGTGGCAATTTCATAAATTAAACCGCACCGTGGCGGGAAATGTCGTCGGTAATGTTTTGCGAAACTTGATTCAGGTTGTTTGTATAACGTATTTTCTCTGAACGTACTTTTACGTCGTACGAGTACTTTTTAATATATCGATTTCGTTGTGTGCCTCATTGATATTCTTTTGCACTTCACTAGCCTTTCAGTGTCCTTGTTTCCAAGTGTATTGGAATGTATATCGGTATAACAGTACACTTTTGCATAACGAGATAGCACTCAAGAGACTTCTGTATGGAGATCGCGCTTCTAAAGTACCTAATCTTAGGTTCGGTTTAGTCGAATAACGGGATTCTCTATATTCTGTTTGAATTATATGAGACGCGAAATCTTTCCTATAGATAGCTTATAGTCTCCTTAAACGAAATCGTCAAACATCTTCAGGATTCTATGTTGGCGAGTTTCGCAATTCCACCTAGGTACTTCGGAATCTTTGCAAATACCCGAGTTCCTTGCACAGGTAATAAAACTTTCCTGTTTGAACAACTCGTAACATGCTATTTCCTCTGAGCACTGCTATAATTGAGCAGTGTATTACAAACTTTACGTACCTATGCGTTAGAGTGGGGACGGTTTGTGAACGGGAAATTATTTCTGAGGGCTAAGTTTTTAACGTTATTGTGGTCAAGTTATATTACGTCCTTGGGCGTAATCACGCAAGCTTTTACAAGTTATTTCATAGGGGAATGGAATTCTCGTACTGTGTTAAGGCTCATTGAGATCGGCTCCTGTTACGCACGCGAGGAAAAATGTTGACGTCTTTTTTTAACGTCTCCCGCACCGTATCTGGGTCAACGTTTCCTGACATTTTCTTACTTCTTGCAATGCATTTTACAGCGAGAAATGTGAGCTAGATATGCTAGTAACGAAAACGTTTTGAATACCAAGAGCCGTTTAATGCTGTTGTTTAAAAATTGTAGGTAACACTTTTTCACCTTTTTTAATGCACGTCCCTAATGACTGGAGCAAAATATTTTTGTTTTTATGTGACAGCTACTGTTGGTTCTACTCATTTATTATTCAGAAAATTTGTAAAAAGAATCCAATATTTTTTTTTTGTCTAAAATCATGCACCTACCACTGTTTGTCTCTGCATCACCCAAAGGTCGACTGGTAGAAAATGCCTATGGCATTAAGTCCGCCTCTGTACATTTTGTGTGCTTAAAGTATTAAATAAATAAATAAATCATTATTGTTGTGGTTAAAATCGAAATTCTTTCTCTTACATTTAACTCAATTTATCAGAATGGCAATTAATAATATAATTTAACTGGGTCACACTTCTTAATAGGTCAGGCCACCATTGCATGTCATGTTGGTTGTATCAAACGCTAACGTAAACAAAATCAACCAAACGTAACACTCAATGTTTTTATACGGCAACACGGCTTCGCAAACATGTATGGGAATGTAAAACACAAATTGAATTGATTTATGAATAAAGAGTTTTAAAAGGTTTTTAAAGGCTGCTTAAAGAAAATTTCAGAATTATAAGTTACACGAAAATATGTATCTGTAGTATTAATGATATTTTCAAATACAACACTTTTCAATTGAAATTAGTTTTTTACAATGTTTGACAAAAAAACGAATGGCAAATGATCGTTTTACCATAAAAATAACATTTTAAAAAACTCAATTCGCAAACATATTATTTTATATATCATTTGACAAAACACAGATTTCGCAATTGTTTTACTTTGCAAATATTTCAAATGTTTTAATATCATTCCAAAAATATTAATTTGACCAAGTAGCTTGTTTGCCAAATTTGCGATTTTACAAAATTATGGTAAATAAATTACTAATAACAAGCAAAGCAAGTACTTACTAATTTCATACAAATACTGATAGATAGTCAATTTAAAAAAAAAATACATACTGCCCTAACCAAGTAAAATAGGTAGAATTAGATTCTGGCACTCGCTGGCCGCTGCCGCGAGACGCTCGCTTCGCTCGCTCGGCTTGTGCGTAGGGGTTCGCAGTTCTAACCTAACCTTTTTTTGCGAGTAAACCTATTTAACCTAATCTAACTAGTTCAGTACCACGTAGCCTACTAAAAATAAACTAGTCGTTTTTGGGATTCACTGGCCGGTGCCACGCCATGCTCGCTTCGTTCGCTCGGCTCGTGCGTAGGGGTCGTAGTTCTAACCTAACATTTTTTTTTTTTCGAGGAAAAATGTTTAACCTAATCTAGTATCAAGCAGTGCGTTTTGTCAAATGTTATTTATGCTTTGTGTTGTTTTACCAATTAACATGATTATGAAAAGATTAGTGTGGCAAATCATGTTTTGATGTAATGAAATGTTGTCTTTAAATTATTTGTCACATGAGTTATTTACAGGAGTAGTTTATAAAGTGCTAACTTTATCAAGTATAAATTTAACTGACATTATCTTTACAATGAAAATGTGTGCTTTGTTTTTTTGTCAAATGACAGGATACCCATTTACATTCATACTCAAAAAATTGTCTGTTCTAAATCATATCTAATTTCCAATTACCAACCACTGTTACTTTACAGTCACAAACAAAATTGTTCACGTAAACTGATGAAAAATAAATCATCATTATATAAACATTCTAATTTTAACTTAATCTCACATTCCAACAAGCGGGTGTCAGCGTTATTCATTCGTCAGATTCTCGTTAGCTGAAGCTGAATGCCGAAGAAAGGTTTCCTAGCGGTATCCGCGAGAGGCTTTGTTCAGTAACCGGTTGAATCCGGTTCGGGCCGCTAATGAGGTACAGTCACGAACTATTCACAATCGGGCGCAATCTCGTAGTAAAACTGACCTCGATTGAATTGTTGATGAGAAATAATTTACTGGAGTTGAAGTGCTTTTGTTTTGATTTAGAACTAAGTTGTTATTGTTTTAAATACGTGATATTACAAAGGCATAATTGACATGATTATTTTTGTGTAGACATAGGTACCAAAATGTCAACAACATGATGAAAATAATACCCTTGCTCTTTTTTCTATGGACGTTTGGTCT
Source organism: Dicycla oo (assembly GCA_948252095.1). Lineage (NCBI taxonomy): Eukaryota > Metazoa > Arthropoda > Insecta > Lepidoptera > Noctuidae > Dicycla > Dicycla oo. The sequence goes on along the minus strand of OX411726.1, from coordinate 19,481,922 downwards.
AAACCTCTAAACGCACCTTCAGACAAACTATCACTGCATGAAAACAATGGTGGAACTCTTGCGACAAAATAAACTCATAGTCAACTTACGCTAGCTTGGCAGACTTACAATAGAGTTAACTTAGTAAAGTTAAGTAAGTCTGTGAAATAGATAAGTAGATAGACTCAGGGATATTCATTATATAAACATATACTGGGTGTCCAGTAAATAATGCATAACCTTGAAATAGTATATAATATACCATAATGGCCATTCTAAAAAAATATATATATCCCAGGAACTACATAAGATTTTTTAGAAAAAAATTTGTAACTTTTTTACATTCTTCTTCACCACGACCACAAATGAATGAATTCCATCGGTTATTAGTGTGACTAGCAAATGCACAGTATTTTTATTAAAAAAAAAAACACGTATCTTAGGTACTACTTGGGATATATATTTTTTTTTGTAGTTTTTAGAACGGCAATAGGTCTATTATATGCTATTTCACGTTATCCATTCTTTACCGGACACCCTGTATAATTAGTCAGTCATTTAACTCACGGAGTTAAGAGCACGGCTCTCCCTAATTAATAAATCTTTAAAGTTTAGATACTCATTTACGGAATAAAATAATTTGTCTATAAGCTATCTGAAAAAAAGAAAAAAAAGGAAATGAATTGTTTGCGCACAACGTCAATTTCCCGTGTTATAGGTAGCCATTTCATATAACTTTATTTGATTTATTTGCTAATTTCCCCGACTTACAAAAGTAGAAATAGTTTTCCACAAGCATTTCGTAAAATTTAAAAATAAAAATATTAAAAAAAAAACTTCACTCTATTTCAAGCATATTGAATCAAACCGTTTCGCTGGCTTCAGCAAAGCAAACGAATTGAATAAACAAGGCTTGTACTCAAACTTTCATTGTACATTGATTGCAGCATTCCAAAACAATTAGTTTATATCCAACTGAGCTCTCAACTGGGCCATTACTTTGTAGATGTAGAACCTAGTTTAATTAAAAATTGAATTCAAGCTTGTATGAGAAAATTTGCTTTGGGAATTGTAGATTTTCGTACATAAAATCTAATTTACTATTTTAGAGAGGTGAAACTGTAGTTTGGTTTTATGATTTTGGAAATCACAGCACTAGTATCATGACGTTCAAAATGAACTCTGAAAAATCTTATAAGGTACAGTCATCGAAAACAATCGTTAAACAAATTGACACCCTACGTCACTTTGCCATGTTATAACTATTTCAAGCAACTGCCAAAGAATGACAATTTTGTGTTGATACCTACGGACAGTTGACGTTGGTAGTCAGTTTGCTTAAAGGCAAAAGCACCAGGGTAGACCGCAATTTTTTTTACGTTTTGTGCAAATTGCAGGTCAGTATCAGGTCATAAGTTGATTTGAATATAATTCGCGACCGTAACAAATCTATATTTATAGAATTATAACAATTACAATCATCAAATCAACTCTCTATGTTCCTATAATCCTAATAAATGACCATTTCATGAAATCATGACATTTGAGGATTTTACTAACCTACGAAGTTGTATTACTGATTTTTATAATCATAATTCTGTAAATACATATTTATTACGGTCGCGAATCATACTCGTACTTTAATCAACATACACCCAGACATTTAGCTGCAAATTGTAAAAAATCGTAAGAAAATTTTAATTTCGCGGGCTACCGTAGCGCTTGAAGAAGTAATATCCCTGATTCTGTTGAGCTTTTCATGATGTTTATAAGTAAGTAAGATAAGTACTGGAACCTATCGACAACAATAAATTTTAATATTAGCAAGAATAAATAGAGCTAGTATTAAGAACATGTCGCCTTTACCCTTTCACAGAACACATACAATCTCAATCTCAAAGTCCAAAGTTCGTTCACCGTAGATAAGATAAACCTTATGAATAGACACGCTGTCCTAGATAGGGCGAAGTTAAAGGCCTGTAAAATAACCCATGACATAAGCAAACTAGAAAGGGATGACATCAGAACTTGTTCAGGACACACCTCATTACACTCGGTAAAGGAAACCAAACTTGGGTTTATTTAGAACTCAAACTATTTGCCCTAGATATACTGCAGTGCTATAGGAAGAATATACTACCTTTTTTATTACGAATCTGAATAAATCTGATTGAATAAATATCATCATCATTTGCCTAGCCTTTTCCCAACTATGTTGGGGTCAGCTTTCAGTGTAACCGGATGCAGCTGAATACCAGTATTTTAGATGGAGCGACTCCCTATCTGAACTCCTCAACCCAGTAACTGGGTAAGACAGGTGGTCAGCCTTTCGGGCTTCTGACGATCCGTAACGACTGTCAAAGATCTACGAATGACAACCGTGACCAACGGCTTAACCCGCTTTCCGAGGCATGGAGGAGTCTCGGTATGTAAAGATGGTCACCCATCCACGGACTAACCGCGGCAAGCGTAGCTTAACCTGATCGATTGGCTGTGCGGCTGCTATTATTTAGCCACAAGCCCCTTTTTGAATAAATATATTTCTTAGATTTAAATTTGGTATGAAAAGTTTTGGTTGTCTTTGATGACGGAAACAAAAGAATGAGTCATATATTTATTGTAGTCAGTAATTGAAAAAAAAATTAAGAAAATCTATTAATTACATGCTTCGGTAGGAACTTTTCAATCAATGAAGTAATTAACTTTTGCTTCCTATGTCATATCAACTGGGAAATAGAGATATTTCTAAATCTAAAAAAAAAAACTAATAAAAAACCGGAAATAAATCCCAAGCATCAATTTCAAGATAAAAATAAACGCGATACATAAGAAAAGGCGGCCATTTATACTTTAAAAATAATTAAAATTTCTGAAAATAAGCTGTTGACATTTCCATTTAAAGATTTACAGAAGGAATGATCTCAAAGGCCTTAAGTACTGACGCTTAGTTTATGATAAGAACATTTAAATTCGTGCATTACGTGTTGCCAGTACGCGCTTGAATAATATTATAATATTAAATATTATATTAAGGGTAAATGCGGAGCTCTTCACAAGTTATGATCAAAGTAAGTGCAATATTTTGAGACAAAAAGCGAAATGGTAGAAGATTATATACTGTTTTGAGTATATTTAATACGCTGAAAAGCTTCTAACATTGTGTAATGTAATTTGGGAATTAAATTCTATGTTATTGTTAAAATAAATAACATAATTGTTGTGGCTAGAGAGGACATTCTGGCTAAGTATTAACAGCCGCACGGGTCGATCCACCAGGTTAAGCTACATTGCCGGGGTTGGTCCGTGGATGGTTGACCATCTTTACATACAGAGACTGCTCCATGCCTCTGAAAACACGTTATGACATTTGTGCTGGCTGTCATTCGTGGATCTTTGACAGTCGTTACGGGTCATCAGAAGCCCGAAAGTCTAACAACCAGTCTCCCCAAGGGGTATCGTATTACCCAGTTACTGGCTTGTGGAGGTCAGATAGGCAGTCGCTTCATGTAAATTACTGGTAATGAACTGCATCCGGTTAGACTGGAAGGGGTATCATTTAACCCAGTTACTGGGTTGTGGAGGGCAGACAGGCAGTCGCTTCATGTAAATTACAGGTATTGAACTGCATCCGGTTAGACTGGAAGCGACCCCAACATAGTTGGGAGAAAGCTAGCAGATTGATGTCGTTGTTGCTATGGTTTTGCTTAAAAACAAAACAAACTGTACGAAGTCTGAAAGAGCTTTTTTCATGACATGAGCTACTGTTTATTTCATGAAAAAGCTACCGTAGAAGGTATTCCTAGGTATTTTTTTTTTGAGTGTGTATACATTTATATACTTATTTTAAAGAATGTTGAGTGAGTTTATATGTAGGGGTTAATTCTGAAAATGTTCAAGTTTCGCTAATGGGAAGCTACAGTATTGCAAAGTGACTTCGTCCGCGTGAAATTTATTGTATTAACATAAACTATTTTATGTTAATACAATAAATTTCAAGCGGACGAAGTCACGGGCAGAAGCTAGTTAAAATCAAAAATAAGGCAATGAGAAATGACCATGATTGGGCCCAAATTTATGGCAAAAAACACATATTTTCATAAAAAAACATAAACATGAATGACTTGCATTTTTTCTTTCCAAGGTCGGATTTCAGCGAGCATGTATAGAGATATCGCGACAACTGTTCAGACCTATATCGGCTATATCTATCTTATTGTCTGCAGAACGGTCAGGCCACATTAATTATACGAGGGGATCATCAATCAAGCCACTCCCCCCTATACCCCCTTTTACCCCCGTTCACCCCAGTGCACCCCCAACAAGAATAATGCCCATCAGTGTCAATTTGATCTTTAACGCAACGCCCTTTGAACCTTAAGAAAGTTGTTAAGCTTTATTTCAAATCGTCATCGTTTAATCTTGCGTAAGAATTTCTTTGATAAGTTTAGAATTATGTTTTTTTTTTATTTTCTTTTATAAGGCTATCGTGCCACGAAGTATTTTCAGTATGACATCTTAATGAAAAGCGTTTTCCAAAAACAAAACTTTTTCTTTAAAATCAATGACAAACTTGACTCCTACTGAAAGGACTGGCCCACAATGGCAGATGATAAATAGATAGACATCAATGAAATAAATGGGGTGACCTATAAATAAAAACAAAACCTCTTTATTTTACCTTTAAAAGTTATCTAGAAATCCATTTTTCCGATATCAATTATTATATATCAACTCATTTAAAAGGACATCGGTATACTTTTTTACTAGGTATGTATAATTTGTCACTTTTATAACAAAACATCAAATAACTCTTCAAGCAAATACAACACTTCTTTTATAGGGAATTTATTTTTTATATCATGTGACATCATGTTGAATAGCAAGGTTTGAAAAGGGATGCCCCACAAAAAAGTTTAGCGGGCAAAAACTCTTGGACGATGTTTTTAGGTCTCTTTTTCGGCAATGTTATTCTCGGCTATCGTTATCACACAGGGAATAAGAAAAAAGTTGCTGAATCTGCGTCAAATTGTAAGAGAATTTCACAAAGTTAGATTTTATGAGATTTTTTCTTTTGGTATAAAAAAAACCAAGCACTAATGGGACTGGGCCGGATATGTTTGCCGCTAGTCGAATACCTACATTGGAGGCTAAGACCACCACAACATGGGTTCCTGAGGAACGACTGCATAAAGGAAGGATTGGTCCATGTTGATTGTTGGCTCAGGATCGAGATGAGTGGAAAAATGTAGGTAGGCCTTTGCCCTACAGTGGGTCCATACAGGCCCATTATTATTTATTATTATTTCCCTTATTTCATTATGCTCTTAAAAATTCTATTTTTAAATGAAAGAATATAAACAATGTAAAAACTGTTGCAAATTAAAAAAAAAAAAGTAGTAGCGCACCGGTATCGGGAACAGGGTCCAAGCTACCAGCGCAGCGGTCAGAAGATTTAAACATTCAAAATAATAAGAAAGTTTGTTTGAAAAAAAAAAAAAACTCTAATATTGTTCTTAATTCTAATATTGTTTGTCTTTTTGTTTATCTGTGGAGAACGTTGTTGGTTGCACATTTGTATAACTCCTTATGTTCTATTTATTTGTAATACATAATGTGTAATTGTTGGTTCTTCCAAATAAATAAAATAAAATAAAATGTGTTTAATGTATTATAATTAACGACAATGTATCCTTGTTGGCAACAAACTATATTATTTTAAGGTTAAAATCCATTTTAGGGTTCCGTACCTCAAAAGAAAAAAAATGGAACCCTTATAGGATCACTCGTGTCTGTCTGTCTGTCCGTCTGTCACAGCCAATTTACTCTTAATCTAATGGACCGCATAAGTTCAAATTTGGTACACGTATGAATTTCTGTGACCCCAAGACGGAGGTGTAACGTAAATAAATGAATTTTGAATATGGAGGTCAATTTTGGGGGGCAAATAAGAAAATAAAAAAAAAGTTTTGTAAATAGTACCGTATGACATATCAAATGAAAGGGTTTACTGTGAGGGTCTCAAATATATTTGTTTTATAGTTTTAAAATCATTTTTTAAAAGTTATTTAAGAAAATAGACGAAAATTGACCATTCTCCCTTATCTCCGAAACTGAATACAGAAAATAGTTAACATGGTAAACCTCTCAATATTGTGCGTACAAACTTATATTTGCAGTTGGAATGTATGGCAGAACATGTTTTTCAACTACAATGTTAAGTTTGTTCTTGGGATAATTCATCCCAACTAAGGAACCCTTCATTGTGCGTAGTCCAACACGCACTTGGCCGGTTTTTAAAGTTTCGTCCCTATTCACCCCTCAAATTAATGGTTTAGCAAATCGACTACTTACCAATTACTTATACTCATACACTTATTACTTATATTCAAATCGCAACTGTTATTTTTAGGTTATTAAAATGGCTATTACACGGTAAATTAACGTAGTTTGTCAATTTGATAAACAATTCATTTCTCTGCCTGTACATGAGTTCACCAAAGTCAAAACATTTTCAGTTTTTGTGCAACAGCTTATTAAGGTAAAACACTATTAATGCATTCATTAGTTCCTTATTATCACGCCCTCATCAGTCAATTTTAATAAGACCCCGCCACGGAGATGATAAGAAACTTAAAGAAGAATACGAACCATTATTATTAATACCTTGGGGAAGTCGTTTACCCTTACTGCTAATACTTCCTTAGTAACTTATGATGTCACCATTACGACCTCATATTGGGGAAAATTACGTGTTATGGTAACATAGTTACTAATTTAACCAGAAATTTGTATGTGTGTGTGTGTGTGTGTGTGTTGCCATATATTATAGTATAGCTATCTACATGCTTGAGATTGTTGAATTTGATTTTTTTTGGTTAAAACTAAATTCCATGAAATACATATATGAATGGTGTGAAAGACAAAACGCTTCTAACTAAAAAGAAAACGAAAAAATAAAATACGTCTGTTTGCGATAAACATGACGCAAAGAAAGAACATAAACACCAAAAAGTGCCAGTTGGTGGAAAATATGCGTCACAACCATGCAAAACGCTCAGAATAATGCTGCGACCCTATGTGAGACAGAGCCCCAACGCTGGTTTTCTGCGACAACACAACTGCAAAACAACAGACTGTGATCACTGAACAGTAAGTTAACACTCCCCTTTTGTCACCTCAAAAATGATCATGGGTAAGTAAATTGTTCAATGGTCAACATTCAAGCCATTTACCACACATGTTTGGGTCGTTTTCCCAGTCTCAAAACATATCAGCCCAAACAAAACAAAGTCCACCGCCGCGTCTGTCTCTCTTTATGTATGTATGTTCGCGATGATCTCAAAAACTGCTGACCGAATTTTCATGTGGTTTTTATCTATCAACAGAGCGATTCCTGAGGAATGTATAGGTGTATAGTTCATTAAAGGTTTTGTGTAAATGAGTTGAAATATGACGATGATTGTTGAAGATATCAGAAAAAAACAAGCCGTCTGGGAGCTTTCATCGAAAACGCTGCCTACTCTGTTTGAGATATAACATAACAATGTACGGTGGGATTGTTTCTCTTTTGTATGTCTACAAAATAGTCTGCAATGGCGTATATCTATCTTTTAAGGATATCTTACTATACCCATTGTAACTTCTAAAAAAATGATCACATTAATGTGGTATTTGCAGAAGCTGTTTAGACCGATACAGTATTAATCGTTATCAAAATTAAATACGTTAGTTACCTTAAGCATTTCACACACATTATAATAGTTCTTTACACAGTACAATTTAAATGAATATCTTAGGAGTTATCTTAAATTAAAAACAACGCGCGAGAAATCAAATTCAAGCGGTCTCGCAAGAACGCGACGCAACAACGGGACTCGCTTGATGCAGGCCCCCCAAGCGCTCCACCAACGCTGTCACCTACTGTTGTTATAGCACCGAGCGATTAAGCGCGCATTTCCCTATAATTAAAAATTCTCCAAGTAGTGTGGTAATAATTATGTTACATTTCTAATTCATACTCGACGCAACAGGCTGATGCAAAAAATGTAGGCATATATATGCTCTACTACCCGTGGGAAGCCGGGGTGGGTGGCTAGTATTAATATATTTCTAAGAAACCTGTGACAATGCTGCCAGTGTTCCAGGCACTTTTCCGGATGACAGCGATGCGGACGAGTACATCGAGGCCTTAGTGTCCTTGTTTTTGTATTCATTTGTATAGTTAGTTAGTCATTTAATTTAATACCTAGTGTAAATGGAAAGCTACCATCTGATGATGCAGCTATAGCAGTCCTTTGCTAGATATAGGCTTTTCCAATAGTATGTCATTTGTCTCAATTCTCAGCCACTCTCATCCAGCATATAACAATCATGCGGCGAAGATCGTCGCTCAACGTATTCTAAGGACGTCCCACCCTGTTTGCCGATTCTCTAGAGAAGAACACGTCGTCACCAATGATTACAATGTAGTAGTCATTTTCTTAATAAATAATTATATACACCCCTATTTCAGCTGTTATGCTATATATAGGTATAGTCCCATGTAATAGGGGGCGAGCGTATTGTGCTACTAATATTGAGAAAATCTTCATCATGATTATAATTTTCCGAACTAAAATTTCCAAACGGAATATTTTCAGGAAACAAGACAGGAAATGAGTTAATCTTTCGCCAATGGACTAGTAAAACATTGCAATATTTGCGCTTACGTGGATTTCAATCACTAGAGGTGGTTAGGTTTACCACTCAATTGTATTACTAAAAACGGCCTTTTGAATGAAATAAGTTTCATAAAACTTCAAAAATATGGAACATATTTGTACCCTCAAAATGTACAAAGGCTATCCATGTATGTGTAAATCTTGTACATCATAGATGAGCATCGTGAGCAATTCAAGTTTAACGTTATTGCACAATGAATAGTGTGAAGATTTTATTGAAGTTGACACGCAGAGACCAGTGAAATAGATGGGGGTTAATCTAAAAATAAAACTCGTTATTTATTTTAAATAAAATATTTTAATTTATTGGATATAATGGGTACAATTTTTATAAAATATTAATTGATTACATTGGTTACATTGTTTACACTGATTACGTTAATTACGTTGGTTACATTGATTACGTTAATTAAATTGGTTACATTGATTACGTTATTTAAATTGGTTACATTGATTACATTAATTATATTGATTATTAGTCATTAGAGTTATACTGTGTCTTAGATTTAAGTGACACGTGTACTTTTCAGTAATTAATTACCAATGTCCATTGCATTGTCAATATCAAGTAGCTTTGATAATTGGGCATTTATGTTCTCGATTATTTCTTTTTCTGCGTTACCCGAACTTTTCCGTCAACTTTTTCTTGCAAAATCCTTGAAACGCCTTCACCCCCATTGGCTCTGTATTCGTCTTTCAATACATTGATTGAAATTCCAGCCTCCGCGATTTTGTCTATCATTTTTACCCCTACCACATCTTTTAAATATTCATTTAATTCAAAAGTCCGAAGATATACATCAAGATCCTTGGTATGCTGCTTCATCATTGCGTCAGTACAACCAACAGCTTGAATTAGTGATGCTAATCTGTTAACTTTAACGACAGAGTTGCGTGGTCCTTTAAAAGTTGCGTTTCTCGGAAGATATTCTTCTTCCAATGTTTTTAAGTTGAATTTTTTATTTTCTTGAACACGACGGGACAGTACTGTTTTGAAGACTTGTAAAGTATCAATGGTACCCAGGACCAGTGATTGAAAAGAGTCAAGTAAATTACACTGTTTCATTTGGCGAACAAGTGTGGGGCGATGAAATCTAAAAATATGATAATATATTAGGACATTTGTTTTATCATCATCATCATTTATCATTTATCATTTAAATTTGTGTAATAATAGAGTAAATATATATATACGTACGAAGAACAGCTCTGAGCAACCAATAGCACATTGCGAGTTTGACCAGTTTGGTCGCTCAAGAAATCCAAAAACTTTGTTAAGCCCTCTCTCGGAGAGAGAGCAGGCACCTTAATTTTATTTTCAAGCAGTGTGTAACATCCATTTCTATTTCGTCTTATTTGTATTCCATGAATAGAAGTAGCTTTTGGTGAAATAAAATGACCATCAGGCATAATGTATACGTTAAATATTTTGCCATTGCAACTAGCTGCAATCTGAAAAAAAAAATGCTTTACACACCGCGAAAAACAAAAAATAAAACTAAACAATAAAGAGTAGGTATTCAATTTATCTAAGAAGACTATGCATCAATTTTACCTGACAAATTTCCCTGTCTCCACGAATTAGATCTGTCGTTTCCAGATTAAATATCACTGTAATAGCGTCATGAAAAGGTCCTCGCTCTGTAAAAACGTACAATTTTTTTTTTTCCTTTAAAGTAAATAAAAATACAACGTAATATTAAGAATAGCAAACGTGAACTTACGGTTAGTCACGCCAAGTTCAATTTCGTGTCCTGTACTCCCACCTTGCGATGTGGTACTCAACTCCATTGTTTTTTAACTTTCCATCCCAAAACAAAAAAAACAGATATAAATAATAACATAACATCACGCCTGTAATCCCCGAATGGTTAGGCAGATATGTACAGTCGCCGTCAGATATAATATAGCAGACAAGCTGACCAAATACTTTTGAACAATTTAAACTGTCAATAAGTTCCATACACTACAAGTTACCATTAATATCTGAGCATTCATTACTTCATTAATATCTGAGCAGATACTTATTAATAATTTCTATACACACAACTAACCAAAAATATCTGAACACTTACAACGTTAAGTGTACGCAGACAAACACTGGGCTTATCTCATTTGTTACTGCATAATATAAATAATGAACCAAAAACAAACACTAACTATCTGTGGTATAAATACGGTGAAAAGGGAATAAAACACTTGACGTTGTAAGTGTTCAGATATTTTTGGTTAGTGGTGTGTATAGAAATTATTAATAAGCATCTGCTCAGATATTAATGAAGTAATGAATGTTCAGATATTAATGGTAACTTGAAGTGTATGGAACTTATTGACATTGTAAATTGTTCAAAAGTATTTGGTCACCTTGTCTGCTACAATATATCTGATGGCGACTGTTCCTATAGTACACCCATATTGCGCCAGTTAGGTTTAAGTCCCATGTAATAGGGGGCTTGTCTATTGCCGTCAACCGGGCATATATCCAGACTCCGAGCTGCTACTGAGGAATTCCAGAAGGAAAACTCTAGTAACACTTTGCCCAACCTGGAAATCGAACCCAGAACCTAAATACCCAGGAAATAAATAACATTTTACATATTATGAGCAAGCGTGCTGATACCTTACTTTGCTCTTGCCTTCTTTGTCTGTCTGAGTAGAGGCCTTTGCGCCTTTGCAGAAGTACAATCAAAATAGGCCATTTTATTAATATTTTATAAAATTAGATTGCTTCATTATGTTATTCAATGGATAAACTCAGTTATCTGTATGGTATTTGTTTCAATAGAGTGAATCACGAAAATTTATTTATAAACATTTCAGCTCTCATAAATAATTAACGACATTATTTGTTTCGATAATAAATGCACTATATGTACCTAGAATGTTCTCGAAAATGTGCGCTTGCGCTCGAATAATTGTGGCCGGGATCCACGTAAATATATTACGTGGGAAAACTTTTTGCATGAAGTTGGAAGTCTTGAAAGTGTTTATACATGAGTCAGAATCCGCCAAATTACGTATTTGAAAATTTATATTTTATTGTATTTCATCATTAATTTTGTAAGTACAAAATATGATAATATGATGTAATTATTTTTCTTAGATAGGTATTACTAAGGTAGTTCTTTAAAATTTGATACACCGAAAGGATCAAAATAATTTTCTTATTATTTATATTTTCATAAATATTTAGAAAATACTAATCATGGAACCTGTAAAATTTCTAATGTAGGAAAATTTTTTCTGAATTATATGGCTAGTTTTATGATTAACGGACAATAAAAGGTCGACTGGTGGAAAATGCCTATGGCATTAAGTCCGCCTCTGCACATTTTTTGTGCTTAAAATATTAAATAAAAAATAAATAATTTTTTCCAATTGAAATGACTGGTAATAGAATTGAAAAAAAAATACCCATATGCAGCATTACACAAATGATTCCTCTATAGAGAATTGAAATATTTATAGATAAAAAGTAATTTTAAAGAATTTTTACGGTTCCCCATTTTCATTCTCGAAGTGAATGAATTTTCTGTTTCTGTATCAAGAATCATAAGCACATAAAACTAAATAAAAATAATAATACCTCTTACCTAACTTGCAATGATTCACTTGTTTTCTTTTTTTTTTGTAATAATAAACGACACTGTTGAATTAATTTAAAATAAATATTTAATGTTTATTTGCAATTCACTAATACACATGTACAATCTATCCTGCACCTCTGTTGATACTACACTTAATCAGTCTGCAGTTATCAAATAAAAAAAATGAGTCAGCAATTATCCGACAGTATGTAAGTCTTGCACGTCCGGTGCGCATACAGTGAGGTCATACCGATATCATCAAATACATATACGTAAATAATGAAAAATATCTTGAAACATCATTCGACACTAAGGTAGTCAATATTTCGGAATTTACAATATTATGTATTATTATAATTTGTCAAGTATACCTCAAAAACAGTAAGAGCAGTCGATGGCGTCAAAAAAAATGGGCTATCAAGGCAGCATGCTAGGTCCGATGGTATTCAACAAACAGATGAATTCGAACGTCCAGCATTGCTCACCAGGATCAAAAAACTTTTTATACGTTCTAGTCGCCAGACACCTTCGAAAAGGCTGAAGAAAATCTGACGGAAGCTTTGAAAGCACTTGCGAAATACTATGACCAAAATTCCCTACGGCCTAATCCGTCAAAATCCCGATCCTGTCTGTTCCCAGAAATCGCAGCCAATTCTAATTTGGTAGGTAACTACTTAACAAAAGTCCCCGATTGTCATCTTTTGTCTGAAAGCATTAAAGGCCATTTACCTTGTTTTATCTTATCTCAATTCCGTATGATCCACTTATAGGTGTGTAAATTAAGTGGAACGAATGCATCGCGTAGTTGTTGCTATACATTGATTATGCAAAGTTGACCCTAATAAAATACAAAACGTCATTATAATAATTACGTCACCTTTTTTATCCGCAAAGGTTTCATGTTACTATGCCAGTTTCAGTTTTCTTGCACTTCACAAAAGGTTCAATTCAAAATTGGTTAAATTTAAATATGCTATAGCTTACAATAATAATTATTTATAGTGGTAAACTCATGGACTTTCGTTTTATTATATGTACGTACATTTTGTTCAGTCCTATAGGACGTCTAGCCGAAATCGGCCATGGCTTTGACCGATTCCGGCGGAGTTGTTGTGAGAAAAATTAAAGTTTTTTTTTTTAAAACACATGATTATACTCATGAAAACATACAACTTTTACTATGGGACCAAACCTGAAATCGTGAAAAAGAAATCAGCTGCTCCCTACATTTTGACGAGTTATGCGAACATAAATGTAGGGAACAGCTGATTTTTTATCGCGATTTCGGGATTGGTCCCATAGTAAAAGTTGTTTGATATCATGAGTACAATCATGTGTTTAAGTATCGGTCACTTTACCAGTCATCCTTTAGATATACCTACCTCACCTTTCATGTGATACAGAGATAAAGACTTATCTTTATCTATTACATGGAAGGTATCTCGCAATTTTTAACGACGTCGAGCTTGGGACTGTCCTGGTGTCTCAGTAGCTCTGTGTGCTGCCTCATGCAGTGCCTGCTCAAAACTTCTCAGCTCGGCTAGTTGAGACATCTCGTTATTTCTAGCTATTTTCATATCTCGAGCTTTATTAGAGCTTTGTGAAATATTAGATTTACGCTTTCGCGTCCTTATTGTACGTACTATTTAAAAAAATCGCAAAGTCGGTAGGTAGTAATTTTCAAACTAACAATTAAAACAATTCCAATAGCTAATTAAACTAAAAACGAATCTGTCGATTTTGTACTTACATATACCAACCTATACTTACAACTCAGTGGCGTGCCTAGGGGTCAAATTTAGAGCAAACCGACAGATTTTTTAAGATAAAAAAAAACAGCCAACTGAGGGATTGGCTGAATTTCTTATGTTGTTCATGCTTGTTAGTAAGTTAGGTTAAAATTCAGCGTAGAGCTGCATTCACCTGCGCAACATCGGGGAATCCCACACGGGACATCGGGGAACACACTGAAAATACTGTTGGTGCTGCCGCGAACACGCGACATCTGGGATGCACATCTTTTTCTAATGATGGCGGCAAATCCATCGATGTTATTATCCGCAAACATCCCTAATGTACTACATACGCCACGGCAGCCGCAGCAGCACTCTCAGAGCATTATTATATTAAACGCGTAGGTCGCTGTATGCCCGCGGAATGAAGCTGACCGACCGGCTGCAGGTGTAGAAAGACTGACAGCTAATAAGTTTTGAAAATCGTCACTTTAATTACCTTCGTATGTACGAAGGCCATTAAAGTGCGGGTCCAGCATGCTACAACAGGCAGCCAGCGATCTACGTTCCCTTTCATTGTCACAGTTATCGTTTAGGTCTTCAGTGACCCAGTGGCCCAGATACCTGAACTTGTCCACTCTTCGCAGGGATTCTCCACACAGTTCTCCAAACGTTAAACTTTTCATCCAAATTATTTAGTGTAAAAGACTAAGTTTATCTACATTATATGCCGAAAGCGATGAAGATGCTCATTTTGATAAGTATTAACTAAATACTACAAAATGTGCATTGTAAAAAGTATCAAATTTAAATGTATTTATGGCTCACTATCTTGGCTATAATGGCGTCCATATAAAAGGTACATGTATGCTTTTGTGGACTTTTATTTAGAACTATTTAAGGCCAATAATCCCACGATACATTGTTATCTTCGTGTAACTCTAACGGTTTAGGCAGCGCACGCCAATATCACTCTCAGAGGGCAGGAATTTTTCCGACGTATTTGATACTTATCGTTATATTATGGCACAAATCACACAGTCTCAATGAATTGTATTACCTACGTATTATTATGATGTATAAACTATATTACTGTAAAGTTTAATCAAAATCTGTTGAGTAATTTTTGCGTGAAAGAGTAACAAACATCCATCCATCAATCCATCCTCACAAACTTTCGCTTTTATGACATTCGTAGGAAGTAGGATTTGTACCGACAAATGTATAAAATCTATCTATTTATGTAATCACACAAAAAACAGTGAGGAATAGTCAGGTAGGCAATAATCTAAAAATAAAAGTCTTTATTTAAAAAACGAAAAATATTGTATATTGAATATAATCAGTACAATATTATGTTGAACAAAACCCAATAGACAGCAAATAATTTTGAATTTACAATTCGCTTACAGGGTTGTCGTACCTCAATATGCGCGAAATTAAATAGTGCATTATACTTTAATGTATTCGTGGTATGAATTTCACACCAGAAATATATAACTGCGAAAAAGTCTGGTAAATTTTGTATACCAACAGTGGATGAGCGGTAATATAAATTGATTACATTTATTACATATAAGTCATAAATGTACTGTGTCTTAGATACAAGTGACACTTTCACTGTTCAGTGATTAATTAGCATTGCCATAGCCAAGTAACTCTGGTAATCTAGCATTGATATCCTCGATAGCCTGTCTGTTCGTTATTCGACGTTCATGCAAAAATCTTAAAACCCCTCTATCCCCATTTGCTCTGTATACATTTTTCAACATTTCGATTGAAATTAGAGCCTCTGCAATTTTCTTTAGCATATATGGCGTTAACACATCTCCAAAAGCGTGTTTTAAATCAATAAATCGAATAAACTCATCAAGACTCTCTGCACGTTCCGCCAACATTGCATCGGTACATTCTATAATAACAATTAGTGATACTATTTCAACTTTTAAAACAGCGTGTGTAACAGGAAAAGCATTTTCACCAAGATAATATGTTGCTAAGTTTTCTAAACTGAATGATTCCCGTTCTTCAACACGCTCTATCAATATAGTTCTGAAGAGGGGATAGGTATCGATGAACCCTAGAACAAGTGATTGAAAATTTTCGAACAATTGATATTTCCTCATGAGGCGTACAATTACGGAGCGGTGAAACCTGAAAAAAAATATTAGAATCAAAATGTTTGTTTAAGCCATTTTCACCCAAGGCTGAAGTTGCGATAACAATGACGAAGAAGCTTTTCATATAGAAAGAAAGAAAGAAAGAAAAATACTTTATTTCGGACACGCACAGGAAATACAAACAGTAAAAAAGAGCATAGGAAACTAACAAAATTAACATTAAAAAAATTAAACAAAATAAATACAAAATATAACAATAAAAAATCCCTGTGCGAGGCCAAAGAGGCTCCTATCTCAGCACAAAGCTGCAATATTTAAAAGCAAGGAAATTATTGCAGGTGATTCTATTTGGGCACAATCCCCATACTCGAAGGCGGAAAATTAATTAAAGATATAATATTGGCACTAATAGTGTTCTTAGAGTATCGAGGAAAAAATTACATGGAAAAATGTACATAGCTTTTTTTTAAATATGTCTGGCTCAATATTCAGAAACTGGAATATCGTTTGCTAACGCAACCATTACGTACTAATTATGAGTTTACAAGTTATATTAGTAAACATACATTTTATACGAATAACAGCCGTGAGCAGCCAAGAGGACTCCATGAGTTTGGCCAGTTTGATTTTCCAAGAATTCCAAAAATCTTTGCAAGCCCTCTATCGGAGACAGTGCATTCACCTCATTTCCATAATGATGCAATGTTCCTCCGACAATACTGAATCCAGTAATTCTAATAGCATGCTGTGAAATACCATTTTCAGGTAACAGACATTCACTGAAAGTATTGTACCTGCACCAAGCTGCAATCTGTACAAAAAAAGATTAACCCTACAAATAAAAAAAAAAATAAAAAAATACGTAATGTATATAACTATAATTCTACCTGGCATATTTCATCGATTTCTATGTTCCCATTCGTTGTATCTAGATCAAAAATCACGATAGGAACATCATTGAAAGGTCCTTCCCCTGTAAAAATATAAGTTTTTTTTAAATTTTAATTCATCTGCCTACCAATTTCCTAATTTATTTATGAATTATTATATATTTAGAACAAAGTGAATGGTGCTATACATCGACTGTGACCAACGAGTTGATGTCCAAAAAGGTTCGACTGGCTGTTCACAATGGTGTTTTTTTTTTTTTTTTAATACGGACCTATCGCAGTTTGCTCCGGGAGCATTGACTGCTTAACCGAGCGTTGGCGGGGCCAGAAGGGCCTCTCGCCGGGTTAGAAATTAAACTCTAAGTAGCGCAGCTAAGGGCGTCTCATAGTGGGACTCGAACCTAGGCTTAGGGCGCTACTGTCTACTGAGCAAGTGGAGACTTGTTCCATCGGTATGTTATTATTATTAGGCGTTTAAAACTACTTGCTCCGCAAGGGCGGGCGGGTGCAAGGGTCGGGGGGATTGACATACTACTCGATGCCGCGGTGGTACTCGCCGGCGGGTACGGAAGTTAGGACGTCTGTCATGTGTAGTGTTTAGAGTTTTACGGACCGACTTCATACTCTCTTGGTAGAGAGTGATGTCGTCGTCTGGATCTAACATAGCGTGTTTGGGGCGCCGTATGCGGGAGATGCATGACAGTGTGTATCGAGTGGCTGCTGTCACTAGTGGGTTAGTGTGTGTAGTAGCTGAATCGAAAAAGCGTTTGCTCGCTTTTTTGAAATATTGCCTGATGGTCGGCAGATTTAAATCGACGTGGAGTTGGTCATTGCGTTCGTACCAGGGGCAGCCCGTGGCTCGTCGCATGAATCAATTTTGGAGGGTTTGTAGCTTTTTAAAGCGTGACGGCTTAACGTGTGCGAACACTACGCTAGCGTATGTCATAATGGGGCGTATACACGTGGTGTAAATTCGCACCTTTGACCTGAGGGCTAGTTTACTGCGTGTATTGAGAAGTGAATGGAGGCGACCGAGAGCAAAAGCAGCACGGTTACGTACAGTCTTTATGAGCTCGGTGAATTTTAATTTGTTGTCGAGGGTAACCCCTAGGTATTTGGTCGTACGTTCCCAATGGACTTGTTGACCGGACATAGTTACGGGTCGGGTGCGGGTATGTGCCTCGCTGTTTTTGACGTTCTTGACAAAGAGTACAGCTGCACTTTTGGTTGGGTTGAGTTCGATCCTCCATTTCCTAAACCACTGCTCGAGAGCGTCGGCTGCGGACTGGAGGTGTCGGGTTATGTACTCGGTGCGGCGACCTGAGTAATAGATAGCCGTTTCGTCAGCGAATAGGGCCAACTGACATGTACTATGTTTGGGAATGTCACTCGTACAGAGTGAGAAGAGGGGGGGGGGGGGCGAGCACTGAGCCCTGGGGGACCCCAGCTTGGATCGGGTGCGGGGACGAGAGGGCGTCTCCTATGCGATAGCGGAAGGTGCGATTTGACAAGTAGTCTCGAATGATGAGCACGAGACGGTCTGGCATGTTTAGTTGCCACAGCTTATATAATAAGCCGTTGTGTCATACTTTGTCAAAAGCCTTCGCCACGTCAAAGAAGAGCGCTCCGGTCATGAGGCCCGCTTGGTACCCTGCGCTTATGTGCTCGACAATACGGTGAACCTGACGGACACAGCAGTGTTTTCTTCGAAAACCAAACTGCTCGTTGGGGACGAGGTTTCTGGATTCGGCATAATCCATTAATCTTTTAAAGATTACTCGCTCATAGATCTTCCCCATGGTACTGAGGAGACTTATGGGCCGGTAACTGGACGGATCGGACTTCGGCTTGCCGGGTTTGTGAAAGCCAATGACAGTGGCTTCTTTCCACGCTTGTGGAAAGATGTTATTGTTTAATGCAACATTAAAAATTGCTGTCATTAAGACAATAAGTTGGGCGGGGAAGAGTTTAACCACTCGGTTAGTGATGCCGTCCGAGCCAGGAGCTTTCCTGGTTTTGAGGTTCCTCACTAATGAGTGAACTTCGTCGGGGGTCACAGGGGGGAGGGGTTCCTCGGGGTCCTCGTGGGGAGGGAGAGCGGATCTACGTTCAACCTCTGCGTCCACTTGGTCACAGTGGGTTTGGTCTACTGGTAGTAGGCTTGGCGAGCATTGGGCTTCGAGGCTGTCGGCTAGGCGCTCGGCCTTTTCGACGTCTTCAAAAGCTAGGCTTTGGTTAGGACATAAAAGAGGGGGAATGTCGGTGGCAGTATCGGACTTTAGGTTTTTGGTTAGTTGCCAGAAAGCTTGATGGGAGGGCTCTATGGTGCTCATGAGCTTGTCCCAGCGCTCCCCCCGCATCTCATTAATGCGTGACTTTACAGCACGCTGTAGTGATAGACAATGGTGTGCTGATACCTACGCTTATGTATGGAAGTGAATGTTGGGTATGACAAAAGAAGCAAGAAAGTACGTATAATAAATGCTGTGGAAATGCGTTCCTTGCGAAGCATATGTGGTGTGACTATGAATGATAGGCTGAGGAATGTTGTGATAAGGCAACGGTGCGGTTTAAAAGAAGATGTAGTGGTAAAAATAGAAAAGAGTATGCTTAGACGGTTTGGTTGATGATGGTTTGGAGAGGATGAATGAAAGGCGACTGACAAAAGGTATTTACAAACGCCGGGAGGGGACGCCCTAGGAAAACATATTAGTACTCATAACCTGCGTGCGTGTATGACTAGATGTATGAACGTAAACGTGGCAAGAGGACTATGTAAGGATCGTAGCAGGTGGCGTTCTGTAGTTTCTGTCTACCCCCGAAGAAGATGGCGTGAGTTTATGTAGATATGTATGTATGTATGTTATTTAGAACAGCAAATTAGCCAATATGTTAATGTTATCCGGATGCAACTGAAAAGCAGTATTTTAGACGGAGCAGTTGCCTATCTGACTTGCACAACCCAGTAAGTAGATAAAACGATACACCTTGGTAAGGCTAGATATCAGACTTTCAGCTTAACCGTAACGGCTGTCAAAGATCTACGAATAGCAGTTGTGACCGAGACGGCTTATCATGCTTTCCAAGGCACGGAAGAGTATGGATGGTTAACCCATCCACAGACCGGTCTCGACAATCGTTTTTTGACCATGAATGATCGGCCCGTACGACTTTAATTATTTTTATTATGTCAACTAAAATGCTACAGAATATTGGAATAGTAATTTGAACTTACGTGGGGGTGCTAAACCCAAACTACCAAAGTTATCAATTAAGTTATTCAAATCTTGTTCATCTTCGTGCCTTCCACTCACACTTTGTGATGAGGTGTTTGGCTCCATTGTTATTGAAACTCCATCCCGAAAAAAAAAACAGTTTTAACCTTAAATAAAAATTCAGAAAAATAGAACTAAATTAATATATAAGTTCAATCAGGCGTTACTTTGCGAAAATTCATGACAGTATCATTTTATGTAGAAGAAATATTTAGTTTTAATATGCAGCAAAAGTATTTATTTATTTATTTATTTTTATTGTTAATTAAAACGGTAGCACCAATTACATTAATTAACATAAGATTGAAACAAGTAGAGTAAATTAAAATATTTCAAATATTAACATATAGAGGACACCCTAGCATACTTACTCTCACAAAACATCAGACATACACGCATAATTCTACTCCATTCATCAGCAAACAGATCACATTCAGGATTGGTGGTTAGGAGGGCGTTAAGCATCCTTAAAGTACGACATACAGGGGACTCCGCTCTGGCGACAGTTCTAGATGACGGCGGCGCAAACAACAAAACATGCACAATAATGACATTATTGTGCATACTGTAATTCAATTTCTAAACGTTGGAATCTTTATTGTATAATTTCGAAGATTATATTTTATGTATAAACATTTCGGCTTTCATATATTAAGTTTCAATAGTTCCAACCTAATAATATCTACAATGTTCTCGAAAACGTGTTATGTGTTCCCGTATAATGATGCCGGCAATTTGCATGACGCAATATCTATAGAAATCGATATCTATTGTCATAGATAAAATAATAAGTTTGTTAGATTATATTTAGCTAGTTCTAGTAGGATTGTGAAGTGCCGATACGGGGCGCGAGTCTTGGAGCCAATTACCTACATTTCCTTTTTGAAATATTGTTTCGGGCGATAACGTTTTCAGCCCCCTAAACCTTTACGAAATCAGACAATTTTGGTCTCATTAGATTCAGTACACCTTAATCTAGGTCTATACGTTTTTCTTCTTTAGTAATTCAGTTAAGTATAATTTAAAAAAAAAAAACGCTCGTGGAAGTTCAAAATATAGATATTTAGATATTAATAACTTATGAGTTATGACGCAATATTTTATAATAAAATAATACGAACCTACTTTTTCATTATACCTACAATATTTCCAAAAAATATGAAATATTAGACTATGTTTACTTTTGCTTTTTGTATGAAAATTTACAGCTTCACAATCCTGTAATTAAAAATAAGTTTCACGACAACAATAGCCTAGCCTAGTAACTGTATTTAACATACCTAAGAATGCATAACAAATTTAAATAAAATAACCATAATATTTTATTCGGCTTAGCTGATAAGTTATCTGATTAACATACAATATCATTTGTAATCCAAATTATCAATAAAAATGCTACACACAGCGCGCGGTCACATGTATGAGTCACACTAACGTCAGTAAAAATGTTTATGTTTCCCATACCAAGAGTTAAAATGTTTATACATAAAAGTTATTTAGTTTTTTTTTTAACTGAAGCTGTCCGCCATATTCATTCATTTTCCATGATAAAAGCCGCACGGGTCTGTCAAAGGTTAAGCTATGCTTGCCACGGTTAGTTTGTGGATGGATGACCATCCATTACATAATAATATCGAGATCCTCCGTGCCTCGGAAAGCACGTTAAACCGTTGGTCCCAGCAGTCATTTTTAGATCTTGGACAGTCGTTTCGGGCAGTCAGAAGCCCTAAAATTGGACAACCGGTTTGACCAGCGAGTAATCTGTTACCCCGTTACCCCGGAGGATATATAGGCAGTCGATCCATGTAAAATACTACCAGTATTTTACGTACACGAATGACAGCCGAGACCAAGGTATTAAGCTTTTCAAAGTACGGAGAGAGCTGGTATTTAAAGATGGTCACCCATCCACGGACCGACCTCGGGAAGTGGCTGTTATTATTTAGCCACAGGGTATAATAAAGCACTCTTACCATAAAATTATAAAAAATAGCACATACCTGTTTACTGCAATACGAGTTAATATTTTGAATTAGAGAGACACTTCAAAATGTATTCAAAAAAATAATAATTTAAACAAATTTGCAATTTGAAAAGACACACGTCTTATCTCTCCGGGACTTCTACTTGTAATGATTATAAATAAATGCTCTGTGGTAATGTTTGTAATGCTGTCGCAACAGAGTGCATATAGGTGTGATATCTGCTCAGTACTGGGAAATGAGTCAGCAAGAGGTTGAACAATATTATTTTCCTGTTGAGTGTGTTGCCTGTGTGTGTGTGAGTGCCGTGACGTAAACCCTATGCACATGTGCAACGTGTTTAGTTTACGTCACGCCAGCAGATACCAGAAACGTCTAGAACGTTTTCATATTTCAGCATTAATAATATTAAAGCTTTTAGTATAAAGGGCTATTTTTAAATCACTAGCTAAATTTTCACAGGGTGTTCTTCTACCCACGAATATGAACAACTTTCACTATGGGACCAACTCTGAAATCACGAAAAAAAAATCAGCTGTTTCATACGAAAGCTCTATACCTACTCGACCTAAATGTATGAAACAGCTGATTTTTTTTTTCGTGATTTCAGAGTTGGTCCCATAGTGAAAGTTGTTCATATTCATGGGTAGAACACCCTGTGAAAATTTAGCTTGTGATTTAAAAATGGCCCTGTATAAGTATCTTGTGAACATAATAAGGAGTGGTGGCATTTGTTTGGGTCGCAATGATTAGGCACAGAGGGGCGGTAAAATAGAATTTAAGATAATTATATGTTCGGATAGAGCAGTGGTGGCCTAGTACCTAGTAACGGCCGTGACTTACGCGTTTTAGATCGTGGGTTCGAACCTAAGCAGACGTTTTACTTTGTGTAAATTATTTCATTACCCACTGCTCTCAAAACGATGAAGGAAAACATCGCGAGGAAACCGGCATGTCCTTGAACCAAAAATTCGAAGACATGTGACATCTACCAACCCGCACTGGGCTCGCGTGGTGGATACAGCCCACTCCCTCTCACAGGAAAAGTCCCAGCAGTGGGAACATTGGAAACGGGTAAAAGCCGCACGGACTAGCTCGTATTGTCTGTATTGGGTATGCAGCCGACCTGTGCATGTTTCGACGAAGCTAGATAGGCAGAAGATAAAATACTCTTAATTTAATGTTGAAATTTTACATAAGATGACACAATGGGAGGTCTTATCGCTAAAAGCGATCTTTAATAGACAACATTTTAAGGTAGATGCCGAATGGAGTTTGCGTATCGGCACGAATCAAATGAAAACCGAATATGTATAGTAATTGCTTTGGGTTGGCTTTGTTGTTAAACATGTATTGTCGAAACAACACCCGTAACTGGCGATGTTTTGGGTGTAGGCACTGAGTCAGTAGCTCTCTGCTTCACCTTAGGGAATAAATCCGTGGTTTTATGTTATACCATGTGGAAATCAGAAATCAGTACAGCTTCAAAACTATGTAGATTTGGATCATTAACGAAAGTCGAGCATGTAGTAGTCGTATAATTTGTATTGTAAGATAATATATATATTTGTAAAATATCTTCCCACCGGCCCCCTTCTACCATCGAACATCTAGACACACTGCAAGTTACCATCCATACCTAGTTGCCATTCCACCAATTCGCACTAAGCACTTCCAAACATCCTTCATAATGCGCACGGCAAAAGAGTGGAACTCACTACCTGCGTCTGTGTTTCCGAAGGCTTACAACCCGACTCTCTTCAAAGTAAGAAAGAACAGGCTTCTTCTGGGTAAGCTCACTCAATCGTAGACTTTGTCTCTGTCACCTCTGATCAAGACTATAGTCAAGAGTAAACCAATCTCAAATTAAAAAAAAAAACCTAATTTACATGAAAATTATAGTGGCTGAGATGTTCGATTCAAACGTAACAAACGTAACGATAATAAGTTAAAATAGATCAACCATTTTTAGATCACCTATAGTACATGGCATACATCTTTTATGGGGGACTGTATTAAATGTTACAACAAACATTACTTTTCAGTGTTTTCTCACTTCACAATTTCAATCACAATTGGTTAACATTAACTATGCTATGATTGTCTTCTATAAGAAGAAGATAAAAAGTATAACTTATAACGTTGCAGTTTTTTAAGAAAAATTTAAGATTTTGACCATGTATAAATCTTAACGCCCTAAAACGAGGTACCTACTTAATGCAAGATATTGCAAGCTCTTTTCAATTCGTAGATAATTATAATTATAATCGCTGGTAAAATCAAAGCATTGTGCATGAGAGAGGTTTAATAACCTAGGAGGATAGGCAATATCAGAATTTTTGGAAAAAAAAAAAATGCCTAGGTTTTTGTTTTTTGATGGCGCATAAGCCCACGGCGCAAACTTATGGTAAGCGGTCACTGTCGCCAAATATGAACATCTGCAATAACAAAGAAATCGAAGATGTGTTGTTATTCCAGAAACAATGCTGAAATGTTTCAAGTGTCAGGAATTAGTATTACAAAGGCAACCATGACCCTTTAAATCAGAATACAGCAATGCTGTTTGGTAGTAGAAATTAAGTGAGTTTGTTTTATTCGTTACGCTTTCATGTTAAACGGCTGTATGGATTTGGATGAAATTTGGCACATGGTTAGACCATGACCTGGATTAGGACACGATTTCCACGCGAGCGAAGCCGCGGACAAAAGTTAGTAATACAGTAGCTTTTACCCGCGTCTACACTAATAGAATATTCTATAGAGGTAAAACTAGTGAGTTTGTATGTAGAGGGTAATCTTCGGAACTGCTGCGATTCCGAATTTTTTTTCACTAGTGGGAAGCTGCAGTATTGACGAGTGTCATATGACATAATATATTATTTATATTATGTACAAGTGTAAAAAATCATAAAAATAAAAAGGGGAAGAGCTCATAGGGCATCAAAAAATTCGTCCCCATCGCTGTCAATGGAAAAAGTGCCCAAAAGGCTGGCAGCATTGCCACGTTGGATGGCAATGCTGATTCTTTGGGCTAAAAATAGGCCAACCCTCTGGTCCCGTGAAGAGTCGACCAACCGCTTGGCGATGTCTCGAAATACTCGATGAGCACTCGGACCCCAAGGCCCTAGAGTTTCAACCCCAAACGGCTCAAACATATAGCTCCCAATAAGGTTGCTATATTTGCGCCGTTTGAGGTTTTCTGCTCCTGCAGCAGCCGCCCCAGCACAACCCGCCGTGCTAAGAAGATGGGATGGCGCGAGGGTGTCGACACAGGTTGCATCCCACACCAAAGGCCTACCCAACTTCCAAGGCATTATGGTCATTCCGTCTGGCCTCTTCCCATCGTCGCGTGCCAAGCCATTGGGTTCTAAAACAGCTGTGGAACCCCGGCGGTGACAAGAGCCCGACGGATGATGTCATTAATGCTGGCGTGCCGTGCCATCCGACCAGCGCTCTTGCTGCAGGATAGTCCATGGTGTCCGAGGCAGTCGACTCCTTCACCGCATTGACAGCGATGTGGAGCCCCACAAGGAGCACCCACACGCAAACATGTAGCGAGCTGGAATGTGGTGTCACTCAGCATAGTGCCTATGTTGGGTGACGGTAGAGCCTGAAGCCAGAGACCCGACTATATACGACTTTTAAAATTTTAGATATTTAAGAGGCTTATCACAAAATTGCGTTTTGACAGAATTAGGTATATTGAAGCGCGGCGACGCATCGTATTATGTAGCAATTAGGCAGTTGTAATTACGCTTATTCTGAGTCTTGTAATTTACTTTTTTTTTTGTTAAATGTGGGAAATTTGAATTTATTATGAACTAAAGCTCATTCCAGCTATTATTCGAAAAAAGGTTGCATCTTTAGTAAGACGAGTGAGATACAGTAGCAATGGCATTCTCAAGATGATAGCTTCCCGCACAGTCTGTCCGATCCAACAAAAGGACAATGTTGACATACTTTTATTTTGTTTTAGTGTAATTTTTGTATGTACGATTTATTTTAATTAATTGATTGACTTATTAAATATGTAATATTGACATTGAATATTTAATTTAATCTTTATAATTACTATATCTTCATTTCTATTGTATTTGCTATTAATTGAATTATTTTGTTTTGTTAATTTTTATATGTGTAGCTGACTATTTCGTTACTATTATGCTTTATGGATTGATTCTGAATTAAACGTTTTATTATTATTATTATTCTGGTATACATTTTACGAAATAATATGAATGTAGTAACGAGAAATTTATAGTAAATTCTGAGCGTTTTAGTTGTTTTATGGTTTTGAATAGGATTTTTTATAGCTTTTCCATACATATTTCAAAATTATGAGGCCGTTATGAATTAAACCACTATTTAAGAGATATTATTATATATTTTTCATTTCATTTGCTTATGCAGGTACAGTAGTTAATCGATGAGCTCGAAAAAATGCAGTCGCGGCTTTTATGAAGAAACTTGCTTGCTTGTGTCGTTGGATATTCAACCAACGAACGAATCCATTCGTCCGAAAATATTGCGGGTGTGTGAAAACCATTTTTCAGGGATTTGTTTGCGAAATATTTATGTTAAAACTAACTGCAGAACTGTAGTATACAACGAATTTAAAAGGAATTAAACATAACTGGCGTAATGTGGGTGTACTATACACCCACACGTGGGTGTACTGTGTGGGTGTACTGTGTGGGTGTACTGGCTAAATGTGGGTACACTTCTGCCCAACCCTATGGGGAATGCAGGCGTGAATCGTGATGTTATGATAAATTATAATTAACATCGGTGTATCATCTAACTACTCCAAGCAGAAACTTCGAAACCAACTCAATGCTAGTCTCTTTTATTAAAATTCAGACATCATCTTAGTCAGATTAGTGTCTGAGACGGTCATTTGAAGAACGAACCATACAGATAATGTTTTACCTCCTCGGTAAGCCTGAACACCAGACGTAAACGTTTAAATAAGTTGGTATTTAATTTAATTTAAATTCTTGACGTAGGGTAAGAAAATCACTCTCGACATACATTTAGGTCTGCTGCGTTTTTAGTTTTGTATTTTTATTTCTGCTTGAGTATAGTTTCCGATTTTTTTTTTTTGTATATTGGCGTGTGCTAGCTGACTTATAGCAAATAATTTAATTTAATTTAATGTTTGTGTTGCGTAATGTACTTAGATATAATATATTATTTTGCGCAGTGTTGTATAGAACATTTTTTTTTTTTTTTTTACTGAACAGACAGTTGTGCTGCTGGGGAGTTTGTTGTGCCACTTCTTCTCCTCAGCTAAAGCACTAGGAAGTGGTGAAGGGTGGGCGTTTTAGGGGACTGTCTTAAGTAACTTTGACGTTCGAAAAGTGTTTTTCTGCTTAAAAAAAAACGTTTCTCTGCTTAGTTTGAATAAATGACTTTTGATTTTGATTAAGTTCTACTATTCTTGGAATGATTTGTTATATATCAAACCTGTATGTGACATATAATTTAGAAACTCTTGGTAAATATAACGTGTCTTTGACATTTCCGCGTCAATAAATAGGAACATATTAGGAACTACGTACTTTAAGTTCTGTTCAGACAGGGCGCTAGTTACAGTCAAAATAGTTTAGCCTAGATAATTTTATATACCTCCTACGTAAGCCTGAATACGACCGTAAATATTAAATAAGCTAGTAGCAAGTGTTACTTAAAATTCGTGACGTACAAATATTTAAATGACTGTGACATATTCTGCCGTCGTAAGAAAAAAGGGCACAACCAACATTAAAAAAAAAAATTGAGTCACATACATATTTAGAATCAGAAAAAAAAGGGCTAATCTGCTCAATTTTTTGTAGATTTTTTTTTAAATGTTAGTTGTGCCCTTTTTTCTTACGACGGCAGTATTGTCCTACTGTTCTTAGAATGGTTTTGTCAGAAAGTTTGTATCCTGTGTGATATATCATTTACAAACGCATTGTAAATAAAAATGTTGTCGTCATTTTCTCGTCAATAAATAGGGACAGAATTGGAACTACTTCAGTTCGTAGAAATCTATAGATATTGGAGTTTATATATAAATATTGCTTAAAGTTAATTCTGTTCAACCATACATTTTTGACGTTTAACGTATCGTACCTTAAAAGGAACGTATACAGAGTGTCTGGCAAAGAATGGATTACCTTGAAATAGCATATATCGACCATATGGCCGTTCTAAAAAAATACAAAAGTAATGTATATCCCAAGTAGTACCTAAGATACGATTTTTTTTTTTTTGAAAAAATACTGTGTAATTTCTAGTCACACTATTTACTGCCTCCTGTCGGCTAGTCAACGTACAGTTATAACAACAAATAACCGATGGAATTCATTCATTTGTGGTCGTGGTGAAGAAGAATGAAAAAAGGTACAATTTTTTTTTTCTAAAAAATCTTATGTACCTACTTCCAGGGATATATATATATATATGTGTATATATACTGGATGACTTTTTTACTGTCTTGAAAAAAAATGGGTACAATAGGAGAATGGAGTAGAAGCCTATGGCATACCTTTTTTTTTCATTAGCTTAGACCCAAATTGCTCTATCAATAAACACATTTGAATTACACTAGAACAATAAAAGCAGAAATTTTGAAAAAACTTTATAGATCGTTATAAAATATCGAAATTCAAATCATACGCAGCGTGGCAAAACTTTTTTTTTTATTTTTTTTTTTCAAAAAAAAAATAAAAACTAAGTACTTATGCCATAGGCTTCTACTCCGTTCACCTATTATGCCCTATTTTTTTCAAGACAATAAAAAAATCACCCAGTATATATTTTGAGTTTAAGTTTGACATACAATGAGATATATAAGTCTGCCGCTCTGAAGTAGGCTACAAATGGCTGCGCAATAGTCAATATCTATACTAAAATAGCGAGCGGCAAACTCGTTTGACGCGAATTGTAAGTGGCTTTTAAAATATTACGTATAGATAGGTTATATAGGTAGTATTAGTTGCCAGTGAGCCCCAAATTAGACAGTGAGCCTGTGGGGCTCGGGATTCGGTTTCCAGAGCAAATGATAAATAATTTTATTTCTTTAAGTAGGTTCGTACAAACACTTTTACACGTCAATCATATTTCAATCTACCTGGCCGTTTTGGTTGGGGTCAGCTTCCAGTCTATCCGGATACAGCTGAATACTAGTATTTTACATGGAGCGACTGCATATCTGAATGTGGAGGACATTCCAGTTACTGGGTAATTCTTGGTAAGACTGGTTTTCAGACTTTCGGGCTTCTGACGACTCATAACTCATAACTGTCAAAGATCCATGAATGGGAGCCGGGACCAACGGCTTAACGTGCTTTTCGAGGCACGGAGTAGTCTCGGTATGTAAAGATGGTCACATGTCCATGGACCATCCCCGGCTAGCGTAACTTAACCTGATAGATCGACCCGTGCCACTTTTATTACTTAGCCACGAGCGCCTCCACACGTCAAACATATTTAAAAAAAAAAAAACTAGATGAGGTCGGCGTTCCCTATCTGACTACTGTGAGAACAAAGGCTCAAAAAATTCAAGAGGTCATAGTAAAAATGATAAATGATTTTATTTCTGTGAGTAGGTTTGTACAAACACTAAATGTTAATCAAAATTTTTTTTTAAACTAGATGAGGTCGGCGTTTCCTATCTGACTACTCTGAGAAGAAATCTCTCAGCCACTTTTACAGGCCAGACATATACTTGTTCAGATCCAAAGGATCTTGTAGACTGGTGCCTGAAATGGTTTTTTGAGTAACACGCCAAAAGTAATTTCAATAGGTACAAATCGACAACATTGACCATGAGACTGTTTTGTTGACTGTGCAGATAATTTGTTTCATAGGGCGACATTCTCTCTTAAACAGCCTTAGATCGATTTAGGTCTGCACAGCCTAATTTACAAAATTTTACGTAAATTTTGTAAATAGAATTTTATAAATGGACCCCGTCTCCATCATTTCCATGTCAGCAATATATCGTAAGCCATTTGGCTGAGTGTCATTTAAATTATGCTAGTTTATTTCTGAAAGTTAATACACCTTCAAAATATAAATAACAATGTTAAAAATATAATATCCTAACTAAAACTATTAAAAAACTTAAATAGGGCGTCGAAAAATTTTTGCCACGTTGTATGGCAATGCTTAGCCTCTGGCCAAGGTAAAAGCCAGCCCTTGGGTCACGGAAAGTGTCAACCAGCCGTTTGGAGATTTCTTTGAACAAACCATGAGCACTCGGACCCCACGGCCCGGGGGTTTCAACTTCAAACGGCTTGAAAATGTAGTTACCGATAAGGTTATAGGTATACTTATATGAAACCATTTTGGTTTCTTGGACGTCTGTATATTTATGAATAAGGGTGAATATCGTCTGCATTTTCGAACCTCGGAAGCAGAATCTGGTCAATGTGCGCATGGCTGGGTTCTTTGATCCGTTCAGTAAAATGAGACTTGATTTATAGACTGGAATAATACTTAGATAAAGGCAATCAGTCGATTTATGCCTGAAATAGTTATGCAGAACCCAATATAGTTTTGATTAGTTCCATAAACAAAAGATGTAAGACAATCCTAAAATGTATAATGTAATCTCTTGTCTAGTGCGATTTTTAGTTCTATAATGCCTGTTTGAATAAATCTAATGCAAATAACTTTTAAGTTCTCTGCCTTAAAAAAAATGCCATAGGTATATTGCAAAAACGTGATATTTTGCTTTCTTTTTTGTTGAGTTTAATAATTATACAAGGGTTGAAAAAGCCATGGCTTTGTTTAAAATATAATTACAGCTCGTGCAGGAAACACGAATGACCTGATTAGGGACTTGAACTAATTTTCAATATAGTAGCGTTATACAATGTATTACGCGAGGAACACAAGGCTATTATTACGTACTTAGCTCTTAATTAATTTTATATATAGACGTTGGTATGTTACATAGACGACTTCTTCATCTATTCCTTTGTGGTGGCTTTCAGTACATAGGTCAAGATTACGAGGGAGGAATTTGTAGAATTTATATCAAAACGCCCTTTAATCTACGAGCCTATCCACAGGCTACGGAAACTGTAATATTCACAAGTAATATTAATAATTCGCCCGCGTAGCGCTCACGTAGCCTTTATCGTAGACCAGGTGCTACGAATCGGCTACGGTTACGATAGTTTGAATGAAACTTCGTAATGATATTAGACGTAATAGGTTCATATTATGTGCTCAGATACCTGATAGTTTATAAAGTGCTAAGTTACCGTCTAGGCTGTAATAAAAGCCATAAAAGTTTGCAATTTGTTGCCGCTCATCGGAATTTTACTTGTAGCATATTATAATATTAGGCTCTTTTTTTTGTTTTCATAAATTACTTTTAACACTATTTTAGTACAAAAATTCTATAGAAAATAATATGAACGTTCACACGCCACAGAAACTCGTTGAACATATTTACGCGGGCAATTACCGACATAACATTTTTTAATCTATAAAAGCTTTCCCCTATATTCTATAGATGCCTACAGCGTTACCACTGAAAAGCTTTTGCCATTACGGTCGTTACATAATTGATTAACTAATTACACTACACGGACTGTCGTCACGTCGATTTGTAAAATCCTCACGTGGCGGAATTACAATGATAAACGATCACTTCACCTCACTACCACATGGGTTTTGTTTACCACAAGGTAATATGTACAGTTACGGGATATGGATAGGTTCGCGTTGGGCGGTCGGGCCGCCACGCGCGGCCGGTATCGTGGCCGGCGGAGGTCGCATGTACCAATGTGAACGCGGCCGACCGGGCTGCTGGCGCCCGGTGCACTACTGCGCGCGCCGCCGCCGCCGTCGCCGGCGCCCGCTCGATATCCGCGCCGCGCCCCACACGACACACTATACCACCTGTGAGCACCGTCAAAACACCGCGCCATGGTTTCGTGAGATCTACCTCGCGTCGTAAACATACACCGCCGTATTATATCCAAGAGTTAGGGGGCTAGAATTTAAACACGTTCACAGATCCAGTGAAGGTGTCGTTCCAGAATTTCACTTGCCAAGTTTCAGAACCGTTTATCATGAAAATTAAACTCATTAGAATCAGTCAAAAGTTTCGCTTCCGAGTATGTGTTACGTTTGCTTAATTTTTATATTCTCTTTGATATCCACTTAATGACTGTCATTAGGATATTAAAGACTTTAAAGAATGTATTATGGTTTTTATTGCAATAGCTTGGCAATAAAAAATCCTATAAAGATTGTGAAAAGAGAAAATGGGGTGAACGGAGGCTGATATAAAAATCTGGTGTCTTCCTCACGGGTGGTTAAAAAAGCTCTTGTGTTGAAGAGCGGTCGTCAATTATTTAACCGAGTATTTCAATTAGGCGGAATTAATTAATTTTTGTGGATAGATTCTCGCGTTATAAGCTTATATGAACCTTGCTTAAATATATTTTAGAAATGCACACGCTTCCTTACGGTTATTAACATATGAGTCATATAAAAGCAAATGCAACAACATCAATTTTTTCAGTTATAGCCTTTGAACGCAGTCTGTCTATGAAAAATCAGCTTCATTTTTTGTCTTAACATGCTTGAATATTTCTTAGAAAATAACCGTCGAAATTATAGGTTTGCAGCAAAAAGAGCAATATCCAATAGTTAGCTGTTAGAAAACAAAAATATTGTATTCCGCCATTTTGGTATGACTGGATATTGCTGTCTTTGCTATTATATGACTCATATAATTAATTTATGACTGACGGACCTAAATTGAAAAGTTCGAAATTGATCTTCAAATCTATTTCGATCTTTTCGATTTAGGTAACAGACTACAAGATAACTTTAACACTGACAAATCACTTACACACTAATCGAATCATAATAAGAGAAACACAACCATTCAGGAAAACAGGAAATGTTTCCCTATAGTTTCACAGTCAAGCAAATTATTATAGCCTCATGAAAATAAAATATAAGCACAAAGTACAATATAATGCCCATGTAAAGTACATAAATATATCGCAAAGGGTAGTAAAATCTTCGTTTAAGTTACATTGCATGACAATATCACACAAACTATTATATAGTGTTGTAATAGTTCTTGTGACTTCTACTCGTAAATCGCTAGTGAATATGGAAATAGGGAAAATATGTGCTATCGGAATTGTAAAACAATCGGTTTTTATAAGTTTTTAAACTGACATGGTCACTGACATTATCATTAGAACTTAAAACGGGATATTTACCATGTATATTAATTGATTTGAGTTTCCGATATTTCGGCACTGTTGCAAGTGCCATGATCACGGATAAATCCGTGATCATGGCACGTGGTTTTTATTCAAAATCAATGTTTTGATGAGAATTTAAATATAGTTTTGCTCCTAAATATCTAACTTGCCTATGTTTTTTTTTTATAAACTAACTCCCTCGATGTGAATGATTGATCAGAGATCAGAGTAGATTTTCAGTATAATTATCATCAATCAATTCATTATTCGGGAAAATGAAAGGTGGATAATAATTCGTCATGTATCTATATCTAGCTTCTACTCGTTTTTTTTTTAATCTGAGACTGGTAGTTCCAGAGGTTAGCGCGTTCATTCAAACATACTTTTCAGCTTTATTGAAATGAAAACTTCTTTCGGTACGTTGAGTGATTTTTGTTAGGGGAAAATCTTGAGTTCGCGTGAAGTCATGCTGCCTGTCAAGTTTTCACTTCTATCGGCAGTCCTTATGTCTGTTATTCATTGTTATCTATAACTTACTTCTGCCTGATTTTTTTATTTTTTTAATCCCTTTGGTAGTTCCAGAGATTCAAACAAACAAACAATCTCTCAGATCAGCTTTATTATTGGTGGAGATGATGTTTCAGTTTCCTTCTCACATTATTGACTTGTATGAGTAAATGATAGAAACATACACAAAGCGTTTATAAAGCACATGTTTTTTTTTTTAAGTTAGAGGGTGCAATCTGAAAGTTAGAAATAAATATTACTTTAGTGCATTGTAGGTAATTATTACATTATTATTATAAGCCTGTGTTATTATATTAATAGATAAGGATATATAAATATATAAAAATACGTTGGAATAAGGACAGGAGAATGATGATATAAGTCTATGTTGTCCTGCTGCCGGTCAAAGCCTTCCCTTCCCTCTTTCCACTTTTGGCGGTCTGCTGCAATTGCGGGCCAATCCTTTAAGAAGGAGTCCCACCCAACCTTCCTTCTCTTTCTAGGCCTGCCGCGTAGTCGTTTCCTACAATTTGGGATCCACTGAGTGGTGGCTTTTGCGTATTGCTGCTCCGACATGCGACAGATGTGGCCAGCCCAGTTCCACATTAGTTCGGCAGCTGTGCGGCCAGCGTCCGCTATTTGTTTTTTGGATTAAAGAGTTCCTAATGCAGTCTGTAAGTTTGACAGTATACTTCGTTCCATACCCTGTTGACAGACTCCACGTGCGGACTTTTGACGCTTTGTATGACACCATGTTTACGCTTCGTAGGTGAGGGTGGAAAGAATGCACATGCCCACGAGTTTTCGTTTTAGTGAATGATGCTTTACAAATTTAATATTGACAGGTTAATCAAAACAGCGAAATATTTGACACCTCTTTAAGACGTGGCCAGCTTTCAGTATAAGGGTGCACTTAAGGTGGTTTTTGTTTACCATAGAGATACCGCTAATATCAAAGACCCTTAATCTTTTCTCGAGTGTCATAAAGGCGAATAGATTACCTATGGGATTATGTCAAGAGGATGCTATCCTTCTACTGTTTACTACCGAAATGAGGTCAATTATCTCTGTGTCTAGTGTCATACACAGTGTCTCCAGTATTGTCCATAGTATTATAATAATTTCTATGACCCCAAAGCCCGTATAAACAGTGTGTCGGTTATACGTGAGCTCATTTTTACCAATTACAATTTAATTATACCTAGAACATACACACACAGAGACAACACACACACACACACACACACACACACACACACACTCGACTCATCATAGTGTTTCATTGAAACTAATTAGTATCAAGTTTCTACTTTACATAGTTACCGTAGTAATCAATTGTCATTGATAGGTCATTAATTGGATTTCAAATTCCGATATATTGCTCAACAGCTGAATTAGTCACTTCAACCAACCAAAATAGGATTTGTATCAACATATTAATCAAATTAAATTGGAATTAACATGAAATTCCGCAATTATTAACATATAAGCCTAGATTTGATTCAATTTTCAATTCATACGTACCGTCAATTCCATCAAGTATCGTATTTGTGCATTCAAAATTGAACGTCAGTAATGACCTAACTTCATGAACGCGGAAATGTCAAACACGGCGTCGCCGTAGTTGGAAGGTGTTAACTCGCTAATCCAATTGCTTTTGCCTGTATTTATGTTTGTGACTCCTATGGGATATAAATTGAAGTTGCTGTAGGTGTATTTTGCAATACGGTAGAGTAAATAGTTTCAAGTTTGTGTTAAGTATCTTCATTAAAACAGTTAGTTCAAATTGTGTACAGTTTATTTCTGAGGAAATTATACAATTTATAAGCCTTCAGTCTATCGTCAATCACGCCTTAATATTAATCCATTGTTTACTATATTAAACAAAATGGTGAAATACATTCCCAGCTTTTCCTTCTTACAAATGGTCTACGGCCAAGTTTCCAAACAACATCGCTAGTACATTTCTCAAGAAAACTGGAACGTAATATAATATATTGTTACTTTGATCCATCGGATCGGACAGAATGTCAGTATTCCAGATCTCAGTTCAAGGCCTAGACAAGTATAAAAATAGAGCGAATATCAGCTATCAAAACTTTTCAAGACATATTTTCTAATTTTACGGCTTCTTTTGGCTGAAGTATTTTCTTCAGTTTAAATTTTAGTCAAGATGTTATTATAATCATAATAGTTTTCTCTCTAAATGTTCTAGTGAATGATATTATGTCAATACTAGCTTTTATTTAACGCTGAAAGTGATTGTATTTTTAACTTTATTTGGAAATTGTATAACAGATTCATTTTTAACCGACTTCAAAAAGGAGGTTCTGTTTTCTATCCGTTTGTATGTCCACGATTTTCTTAAAAACTCATGAACCAATTTTGATGATTCTTTCACCAACGTGATCTACATACTTTCAGAAATGTTTAAGTATATAATACATTAGGTAACTATTCTTATGTACGAAGTTATATGCATAAATGTACTATATTACTGGGATTTCTAAGCGGATTTTGATGATTATTCGTTTCTTTCGTCTTGGGTTTATGGAATTGTATAGGCATTCAACTAAAAATGGAAAAATACATTTACTTAAACAAAAAAGTAAAAACCAACTTCAAAAACCTAAAATGAATAAAATAACTTTCATAATAAAACTTAACAACTTCTTCGGTGTCTTCAATACTTCAATGCACCTTAACTTGGCACCGAATTCAGAAGCTGTTAAGTTTTATTATGAAAGTTATTTTATTCGTTTTAGATTATGAAGTCGTTTTTTACTTTTTTTAAGTAAATTTATATTGAAGACAAGGGCAAGGACATGGAATACGCTGCCAATATAGAATATAATATAACATTAGAAGTATTATTTAAATGTCAGTCGATGCCAAATGTTTAGAAAATATGATAAAAGTATACGTTCTAATGAGACGAATACATGCACTCCCAATCAGATATCTAAAAGACGCATGTGTCATTTTATCTATGCTATCTATCTTAATATGATTATTTTAGGTTTTAGGTTAGTTAATATCGTGATGGTTATGGATTTGATATAAAGCCACTATTATAGGATATACACATATGTATATCCTAATACAGTAGCTTTATATTAAATCGCGTCTAAAAGTTATTTTTCTATACCTCGGGTAGTACTGTTTTTCTGGATGAAATGTATCATGTCCTTTTCTGTACCACCGACTATGTGTATGCAAAATTTCATGATGATCGGTTGAGTAGTTAGACGTGAAAACAAACAAACAAACTCAATATTAGTTATACATAGTTAGGGTGGGGGGTAATCTTTGGAACTACTAATCCGACTCCGAAAATTTTATCACTAATGGGAAGTTACATTATTCCTGAGTGCTATAGGATATATTTTTTTTAATGTGTGAGAAAGTCTGCTTTACATGCGGACAAATCCGCGGGAAAAGCGCTAGTCTTATCTAAATTTAAATTCTTATTACTGGGCAAACGTATCCTCGCTTCTCTTCATTTTCCATTCTATTGGAAAGTCGTATCTCTGAACTATTCATTAATAAAATCGTTTTCAGCTCCATTAGATTTAAATAATGTAGTCTAGTCCAGTTGGGGCTAGGCGTAATTAGAACTAGGGCTTTAGTTTTAATTGGTACTATACTGATCCCGTTGGGAGTCATTAGTGTTTTGTTATAATTATTCCTAGAACATACAAATTGTTTAGATACCTATCTAAATATTTTTTATGTTACTATGAGAATATAGTTTATAATTAATGGCGTTTATCTGTCTGTAGTAATGTGTAATGTAGTGCTATGTCACTCAAATGAAGCGTAAACTATAAAAAGACTTTTTTTTTTATTAAGGCACCTTTTGGTAGATGCAAGGCTAAGGCCTCATTAGAAGAAGTATTTCACCTTATTATAATATAAATCCTTTTCTATTTTACGTTTACAGTAACTGAGTAATTCGATACCCCTGGTTGTCAGAGTTTCGGGCTTCTGACGACCCGTAATGATGTCAAAGATCCACGAATGACAGCCGGTACCAACGGCTTAACGTGCTTTCCGAGGCACGGGGGTCTTGGTATGTAAAGATGGTCACCCTTCTACAGACTGAACGCGGCAAGCGTATTTATTTTAACCTGATCGATCGACCCGTTATTACTTAGCCACAAGCCTTGATACGAAAATAAGAAATAAATTCAGCTGATTTAAGAAAATAAATGCGAGAAAAGAGTATCGAAATATTCTTAGGGGTCCTACACACATTCGGTTCGTCGTGATTAGGTACAGGCCGAGCGGCAAAATCGAAAGTATATTTTGCCGCCGAACTGTGTGCCGAATCACCTGACAAAGTGTATAGCACGCCTTACTTTCTTGGCACACCAAGATAGATTTAAATTACGAGTCACGATCTTCAGCAATGAGGAGCGAAACAAAATGTTCCTCTTTAAGAGTAAAAATACGTCGTTTAAAGACAATATTCAATGTCACGTTCTTTGCATAATTATTGTACTGGTTTTCAAGAAGGAAGCCGTTTGTTTGGCCCATCGTAGGTATATTTCAAGTCTTTTCCATCTGAACGTATTTTGTGAATAATAAAGTTTTGTGGAGACATTGGAAAGTAGCGTTTTTTTTATTTGATTTCAAAGAAAATACTGGGTTAGAGATGTCACTTCAGAATCATCTTCCTTCAGTAACCTTAATTTATTTCAGTCGACGCTTTAGACCTATCTACTTTTTTTCTTACATACCTACATCTAATCAGAGGTTAGCTCAGTGCTCAATCACTTCCTGGTCATATTGAGGGTTCACGGGCTATTTGTATTAAGCGCAATGTTTGGAACTTTACATGAGAGCATTTCAAAGTTTCATTATTCGGAAAAAAGAAAATTGTAAAAAAGTATCAACATTTTTTAAGAAAAAGTGGCCTATCGACGGTTAAGAATCAATAGTGTCCGTTTTTTACGTTTTTCACTTTTTAATGCAGGTAGATATGATTATAACTCAATATCGGTCAGGATGTCGCTTAATACAAATAGCCCGTGAATCCACGATATCATATTTTATCTAATCCATCTTTTATTGCCGTATCTCAGCAAAGAATCTTTTTTTTTTTTTTGCCTAAATACGGTAAAGTTAATTTTGAAAGCTTCAAATTGTTTCTATACAGAATGCATCAGAAAGATGCGATCACATTTAAGGGTGTGGTACATACCATCGAACTGAATAACTTTCTCCATGGGATCAACATTGTGATCGCGAAAAAATTATCAATTGTCCCATACAAAACTACAATACCTACTCGACTCAAATGTATGTGTTGGTCTCATGGAGAAACTTGTTTAGTTTGATGGTCTATGTGTGTGGACCCTTATATGAGTGTGCACCTTTTTGATACACGCTGTATGTATTTTCTTATTTTGCTTTCATGTACAAGATAGCAATATTTCGATGGCTCTTAAGTATACGGAGTCAAATGTACTTCTAATAACTTTAAAGGAAGGCGATAAAAAGAGCGAATGGTTATATTTCAAATGTTAATACAATCAAGAAACATAGCTAATCATAGTGAATTGAATACAATAAGGCCTATTAGCAGTGCATAATAAATTTCATATTATTTTATTAATAACCATTCGCTCTTTTTATCGCCTTCCTTTGAAGTTATTAGAAGTACAGTTGACTCAGTATACTTAGGAGCCATTGATTTACAATTGAGAATAGTGCAAGTGTCCAACAAAATTAACCACTGTTGTCCTTTAGTCTTATAATTAATTTGCACAAACACCAATTATGACTCTCATTAAAATTATATTTATAACAAACAAGTTTACAGCAAAATAATAATGTGTTTAACATCCTGAGGGTATACTAATATAATAACTATTTATGACGTCACAATGTGCGCTCGAGCTCTGTATCTAAATAGGTTACGTAAGAGATACCTAGGTTTAGTGCTTAGTGTTGTATTAAAGTTTAAGCACACTATATAGTGTGCGGGTATCGTGGTTTACGAAACTGACATTTAGTGTTGACTACGTTTTACCCTTATCCAAAATGCGATCGAAAATTACTGGAATAACGAAAATGTCTATGTCATTATGGTCTTATTTCCTTACAAGCCGTGCTCTTACCCAATGGGTTTACTCATCGGTAAAATGACGAAATTCCATACAATTTTTCACCTCCTATTCAACTCTTTTAGGGTATTCATTTTCAAAAATCCTCCCTAAGAAATTAAATGTAATATTTATTTCTGTAAGGGCCGGTTTTTCAATCGCTAGTTAACTTTTATCCGACAAATAAATATGTCATTTTGACAGTTTTTGTATAGATAATCTGTCAAAACGTCACATTTATTCTTCAGGTCAAAGGTTATATCTAATGATTGAAAAATCAGCCCTATGTAGATCTTTTAAGAAAATTTTACACGTCAATATTTGTGGTCAATATTTTAAAAAGATGGCGCCGGCATTTGCTAGCTGACTAATCCCTGAGAAGAAATGCCGAAACCAACTCAGAGGTCATGGTCCCTTTTAAAGTCCAAACATTATATTATCAGGATTTTATGTGAGTCCAACAATCCACGTCTGAAAGGGCCTGTAAGAGCCATAGCAGACAGTCAGAACGGCATACATGCATCAGTCATCGTGTAGTTCAACCCTATTTTAGGGAGCTCTAGCGCTTAGCGCTCACCTTTGTTATACATATACATATAAGGAACTCTTGTGCGAAATTTCATGCTCCTAGTCCCAGAGGTTTAAACTGTGCGAGTGTGCATTGTATCTCAGTGAATTGAAGATTGTTATTAAGTTAAATTTCCCTTTAGAGTTGTTATTCAAATCATCATCAGTTTTAGCGTCTACTGCTCGACAAAGACGTCTCTAATTAATAATAATAATATCCTTGGACATTGTTCACACACGGTCATCTGATCCCAAACTAAGCTGAGTTTGTACTATGGAAACCAGATAACTGATATACTACATACACTACTTTTGTTTTGTAAATTGTATGCCATATAACTCATTCCACGGATTCTCTTGTCCGGCTGCTACCCTAATATCGTCGCTCCATCTAACTTGAGGCCGTTTTCTAAATAGTGCATCTGTTGTTGAAAGTTTGTATCTGATGTCAAAACTACTGCATAATTTATGGTAAATTAAATTTATTCGACTGAATTTCAATCGAATCCATCAACTGCTCTATTAAAATACCAACAAAACCAACAAACAGTAATCGGATTATCCTTAAAAAAGTTGTCGAAATAATTCATCTTAGTCCCGTTACGAAAGCATCGAACGTTTTTCTATAGACTCATCATAACCCTCCTTTTGCCCGGCCGGATTATGGGTCAAGGCCTCCCTTAAACCCGGATATAACTCCGTACGTACCCTCATTATGTGATTCTTTTACAGGAAATCTAATTTTGTGAACAAATTAAAAGTCGTATGTTTTTTATGTGATACGTGGACGTGACTTTTGTAAATGGAGTGTGTGCTTTTAAAAGGGTTCATTTGTTAATAGTTTCTCGGCCTGGCTTACGACTACAATCATTATACCTACTTTAGAACAAAGATTTTAATTGAAAAACGCAACTGTTTCTTCACTTATGTGAATATGACAATTATTTTCTTGAAGCAGTTCAAGAAGTAATCGTTTACTGGCAAAATTCCAAATTTCTTTACAGAGATAAAAAAAACGTATTACCAGTTCAAACTAAAGAGTAAGAACTAAATTATTTTGTTAATCAAGGTCTCCTTGGTTAACACGCTATAGGTACCAGTAACAATAGTATCATCCATAATTGATGAGAAAGCCAATGGGCCCAAACATGAATAACCCATTCAGCTAGAAGTCGTTAAACCGGAGGAATTATCCGATCATACAATTTATTTTCATACTGATCTCTGAATTTGGGATAAAACGATATCTGCGGTTAAAGCGTAGGTATACATACTTATAATGTTGTAGTATGACTTGACGATAACGATGTGAAACCCATTATGGAAGCGATAAAAGATCGTGTAGACTATGAGCTTAGTTATAACCACTATGCTGTGATTATAAGCAAAACTTCAAATCAGAATCACAAATCAATAAATGTAGTTGATATTATGGACGAAATAATACACGATGTAATAATATCTGTCACAGAAACAGTGCCTGTTAAATTGTTTTAATTGTAATCAAACATCCTTTACGCAATATATCTCAGAAATACTGAATCTATAAAGCACATTACCGCTTCAATGGCCAATAATATATATTTTGTAACAAAAAAAACTAAGCAAGAGCAACAAGTTTCCCATACAGCACTCGATATAACTGAAAAGCTACAACAAAAAACACAAATACTTCGACATTTCCAATATAAAAATTCCTTCAATAACCTTTGGGATGATCGGAGAGCCCGTACTATCGGCCTATCCACTTGATCCCCATATGCCTATACCGGCCACTCAACAAGATATATTACAGGGTAGAAAAGGGTTACGTTGATAATTTGAAGTAATGCCAAAAGCCCTCGTTAGAGTCTGTATGAAAAAGATTGATATATGAACAGTTAATGCTAGAAGACGTGGAGAAATGTCGACGAATTTGTCCGGCGATTATTGGTCCGAGCTTACTTCAAGAGAATGAAATATGTTTTGAGCTAAGAATAACTTAAACCACACTGTTATCTATATGGGTTACTTACTCAAAGGACTACAAGAATAGATGAAAATAATGACATGTGTAAGAAAAACGTAACGTAACGTTAATATTCTATGGTTTAATTGTTGAATGTTTTCCGTATATAAACTTTATTATTTGACTCTCGCAACGGCAAATTATATACAACTACGGATAAAGGTGAATTTGGTTTTAATGTAAATTGTCTTTGGTCCCTGGCCCTGACATCAAGCAATGGACAAAATTAGAAAACTTTTATTGCTTGAATACGAGGCTTTTGGCTACTAATTTTTTTCGTAATGTGCGTTTTGTTTGTGCATAATAAACAATATCTCTTTCTGTCTCATCTGCGGAATTTAAGTGCAAAGTATGTACTACATTTCTCGTTTCCTATGTAAAGCATAAGAGCTCACATTGCAAATTTCGGGGATGCCTATCTTGGAGCTTTTCACTCGACGATGTCACTAGCACTCGCTCGAAATAAGCACGTAAATAAAGCTATACACACGAGTAGGTACCAACATTTCTTTCTCTCAAAAGTAAATGAGCACAAGTGAAACAGAT
The DNA here is from genome assembly GCA_948252095.1 of Dicycla oo. Taxonomy (NCBI): domain Eukaryota; kingdom Metazoa; phylum Arthropoda; class Insecta; order Lepidoptera; family Noctuidae; genus Dicycla; species Dicycla oo. The sequence continues at coordinate 19,438,667 of OX411726.1, read as the reverse complement.
ATAACAAAGGCCATTGGGTAACGTTGTTCGGGAAATAGTTTGTGAACCAATAGAGTTGTGGTCAGATGGTCAGATAATCTTTTTGCAGGTGAATACTTATTGGTTTTAGACCATTTTATGCCCAGTCTCCTTTAAATGCAAAAAACAGATAAAAAATGTGTGAAGAATAATAATATTGTAAATCCTAACTATGTATGATAATATAAATGCGAAAGTAAGTTTGTTTGTTTGTTACCTTTTCACGCCTAAACCACTGAACCGATCATCTTGTAATTTTGCAAGTACGTTGTCAGGTGTACAGAAACGGACATAGGGTACCTTTCATCCCGGAAAAAAGTACTGTTCCCGAGGAAAACATCAATAACGTGCTTACGATAATAGATGGTGCCACGTTTCTTTCGAATCAGAATTGAATTATATTATTATAGAAATTTTAGTAGTGTGTTATGAGTTTTTTTTTTTAAATTTAAGTACTTAATACATTTTATGAGTCTAGAGTGTCGATAGACCGGTTTTTCATCCTCCTAACTATCCTAACTAATATTATAAATGCGAAAGTGTGCTTGTTTTCTTGCTGATAACGCTTACACGATAAAACGGCTGAACGGATTTGGATCAAATTTCGCACATGGGTAGACCATGACCTGGAGATACGAATGATTCTGGATTACAGGCGAAGTCGCGGGCGAAAGCTAGTTATAATAATAAAAAAGTAAAAGAAAGTTCTGGAACTGCAATACAACATTAATTTCTGTTCAAAGGGCACAAATAATCAGAACATCGTTGAAAGAATAAAGAAATGTGATTCTTGTATTAATACGCAATATGCACTGCGTGCATGAAAGTGGTGATATAATCACGCACATATTAAAATGCAATATGATCGCAGCAACGTACGAGAATGTGGGTCGGTCGCATTTATAAACATCACGAATGAAATAACCAAGGCCTGTATGAAATTGAATTGCGTGTACAGATTGAATAGTGATGCTGCAAAAATACTGGAGATTAATATTCAGTTTTGGATTATCTTGGTCCGGATGGAATAAAGGAAATTAAGCACATAAAATAATCGAAATTCAGCGTGCCGTTCTGTCTTTTTAAAAACGCGAATCTCAAGAAGTGCTAAACTTACATTCAAATTTTCACCTAGGCCATTTGGAGCTACGAAATTGATTTCGTTTTCGGTTTTGTTACGAAAACGAAGAGAGTTATTCACTCCGACAAATTAAAATAATACAGGACTGAAGCTAGATACAAATCCATATCCATTTGTGGTAGCATAGAGTCCGTTATGAGTTTCAGTCTCCAAATTGCCTCTCCCAGATATAGTATTATAGTCTACCCATATCTGGTGTTAACTTAATATAAAACCTTGCGATGTTTGCAGAAAAAATGAAACTACGAATCTGCGAAGGTCTGAACAAAGAAATATGGAAATTCAGCACTTTCTTAATGGTGTAATAGAGTTAGGTACTAGACAAAGTTACGCTTCTTCCAAGTCTTGGAGATTCGCCAGAATATCTGGCCTAGTATGTTGACATAGTCGTTATATCTCAGCGTACTTAGCATTCACTATACATAGCTCGTTTTTAAATGTCTGCCGTAAATATTTTTATAAGTACTGTTGAGGTTCTATTCCAGCTCCAGTTTAGACCAGGCTGGCAATATCTTCGAACGGACACTTATGAATAAAGGTTTTTAGCTTTTGTTCTATGGTTATGTCCCCGACCATAGGGCTAGTTAGTTTTATAAATATAATGTTAAGTCATATAAAATATTAGTCTAGCGTGAACAGTCTATTATTTGAATAGTCTAGCTCCCAAAGAAAGTAAAGATCCCTCACGCCTTTCCAGTACCAAGTATCAAATAAACTTGCTTTTGCTATGTTACCTACCTACTAAAAAAACTTGATATCTATCTTTTCAGTTAGTTACTTGTTTTAAATTCTCAGTAAAGGACTAAGGGTGAGATTATAGTTTTATACCGATAAGTCTTTTACTGCGACATAAAATTGAAATTCGACATTATCTGAGAAACTGTCAGACCTTAATTTAATAAAATCAGCCCTAAAACCATAATTCAGTAAATTCAATTTAAATACTTGTGACTAGATCTTCTGACCGAATTAAAAGAAAGAATGTTAAGCTCTTAACTTAAAAGCTTAAAACATTGAACTTTTAACCCTCTGCAATTTAAAAATAAATAAAAACACTTCAAGTCATTTAGTGTTTACACGCTAAAAATGTAATTTACGAAGTAATTAAAGAATTAGGGACTGTTCAGAAGCGCGTGAAGTTAGCGACTGATTGTCGACGTAATTGCTTTTGCCAGCGAACCGCTAACGTGGCTGGCTGCGTTTGTTTTAGTGTAGACAATGTGCTTTGTATGGAGTTTAGCTGAATATTATTCTCTATTCTCTTTGTTATTTTTGTAAGGGCTGGTTTTTTGATCCGTTAACTCAACCAATGGTTAAAAATATAATAACTAATGGTTGAATTTTGGCTAAATGAGAAAGGCTAATCATTAATGTATTCATGTTAGCTAATTTATATGAAAAAATAGTAACTAATGCCATAACTCATTCAAGTTTAGCCTTTCACATTTAGCCAAAATTCAACCAGTATTTACTATGTTTAACCATTGGTTGAGATAACTACGGATCAAAAACCGGCCCTTAGTCTGTTATATTTAAGAACGCTACAAAAATATTTAAAAGATTGTATATTATTTCTATGGCCAAATACTTTCGTTCCATAAACACGATTACGATGTTCGTCTCATGTAGAAAGTTGATCAGTATGATGGTCTGTACCACACCCTTAAAATTGACCACACATTTCTGATAACTACATGCTGCGCGTGTGTGTGTATGTGTGTGTGTGTGTATGTGTGTGTGTGTATGTGTGTGTGTGTGTGTGTGTGTTGTGTGTGTGTGTGTGTGTGTGTGTCAAAATTAAATATATTCTGATGAAAATAAAATACACATTCAAACCACTTTAAATAGCCCTCATCTGCCTAGCTTTTTCCCAACTGTGTTGGGGTCGGCTTCCAGTCTAACTGGATGCAGCTGAATACCAGTATTTTACATGGAGTGACTGTCTATCTGACCTCTACAACCTAGTTAATGGGTAATACGATACACCTAACTAAAACTGTTTGTCAGACTTTCGGGCTTCTGACGACCCGTAACGACTGTTAAAGATCCACAAAAGACAGCCGGGACCAACGGCTTAACGTGCTTGCCGAGGCACGGAGGGGTCTTGGTATGTAAAGTTGGTCACCTGGTAGTAGCATAACCTGGTATGGTATGGTAGCTTAACCTGATCGATCGACCCGTACCCCGGTTTACTTCACACAATCAACGCGGTTCAATCACTTAGTTAGCTAAGTAGTCACTTTAAATAGCTTTAACTTTAAAAGGTAGAACTAGTTAAATACGAATAATTACTCCCAAAATGCTAACCTGTTTATTCAAAATTGCGATCTAAATACGATCAGCGATGAGCCCAATTTTGATTAATGATTTACAGACACAAACAGCTGTGAAAAGCATCACTGTTCTTGCTAATTAGCTGACAAAATTTTCCTCAATTAAGTTTCTGTCGGTATCACTGAATTAGACAGTGATCGGGACTGATCGATTGTTGTTGTGTAAACAGAATTTCTGAAAAAGATAATCTTTGTAAAAGGTTTTTTATGATTGAAGATGTTGTCCTACATTGTGGGCTCATTTTATCAGAGATGTTTTCAGACCTTCAGACACAAATCTTAACAAAACAAAAAAAAAAAAAAAAACACGCATCTGTGGTATATCGATGGTGGAAATTTTAAATGTCGTAAGAGACAAACTATGACTTTTCAGGAGGACCAAAAATTTAAATTTGACCTAAATACGACATACATTTTTAATTTTTTTTTTGTCCTATTATGGTGATAGGTAGACTGTTTTAATTTTTTTTTTCCTTACACACTGTAATGAAGAGACGTCCCTTACGACATATCGCAAAACTTGCAATAAAAAATTATATTATATCAGCTCTTAATAATAAAAATTCAAAATTGAAATTGGACTTTCGTAATTTTTATCCTAAATATTCATAAGTACCGATTAACTGTAAATCTCTATACTTCCCAGTATTCAACCAGCCAAAATTGTTTCAGAAGCGGAAAAATATGCCACATTACCGATCTACCGTCCAATCCGATTATAACTTATCTGAGCTCCTTACTTTTTCTTCAAGATAAACTGTATAACAAATGTTTAGCTTACGCAACCTTCAACCAATCAATTATTTAGACTGACAGATGGACCTTCGGAGTCTTCTGAAAACCCGGGATTTACCAGCGTTTATTAGGTCACAGGTGGATTCAGCCGGCGACCTGGTTGAGATAATCCATTAGTCATTTCTAATGATGCCCTTATTTGAATAATACTCTTTCAGAATTTTTGGAATTGAGATTGAAGTTGAGTTGGCAGGTCTTATTTTTCCTTGAGCTATACATATATATGATTAATAAAGTCAAACACCATTTTTATACAAGTGTGTCACAACATTCAGAACAGCAAGTCCAGATTTCAAGAAAAGAAGAGAAAGTCTAGGGCAGTTTAGTGATTATTAAAATAATTATTATTTTTCATATCAAAACAATCATAATACATATATTTGCCACGTAAGAACTATCATGAGATAGTTCATCATGCTGTTCGTCTTTAATATAAAATATTTATTGACATTCTAAAAACAATATTCTTACCTCTAAATATCACGTGCTGAAATCTCATAAAAAGCTGTTGATTACTCAATATTTGAGTTTATCTGATTTTAATACATCCCCTGTGGGGTAGACTGTTTACATGGTCATTAAACGTAATAATTTATTAAAGCCTTTGCCCATTTTGAAGGGATAGTGTTGGGTGATTTTCTTGGATAGAAGTAAAATCTGGTGTAAAAGAATTTTAGGATATTAGGGACCTTGTGTTCCTTCGATTAATGAAGATGATGTTTTCAGTTAATGAAGCAGTGGAAAATTAAATAATTTTATCATTTTAATTTAGCTAAACGACAAAAGCGACTATAGCTATAAGTCCTCACAGTAAAACTTTTGGGACAGAAATTATGCTACGTGCGAACTTTAAATAAATTCAAGCTAGCACCAGCTCTCATCCAAATTCAACTGAATATAAACATCTCAACTTTTATTTTTATAAAGAGTCGAATAGTTTAATAAAACAAGTTATATCTCCGTCCAGATTATTGTAATAGAATAAAGTCATTTGTAGTTCGCAGTAAGAGATTTCATGAACCGCACTTTGCACTAACACAAGTGCCCACATAAAAATATAATCAAATTATTTTTACTACTAGTGTGGAAAAGATCTTCTTTCATAGCGTTTCCCTTAGTGGTATCTCAAAAATATAGCCTTGGGAAAGCAAAATGTGACGTTTAAATGACTGATTACATTGTCACATCCCTAGATATTTGGACATGAGTGACTGGACATCAAGGGCTTTTTTATTTTATGGACGAAGAATATTTTGCGATTATGTTATGTGGGATTTTTGCCAGGAAATAAAGCCTATTTTTTCTTTGACCTTTATTGAGGAGGGAGGACACATAGTACCTAAAACCAGTATGCTAATCATATACACAAGAATATCTATAGTTGCCCTGTTTTTCTGCTTGTAAATAAATAGCGTTAATAAATTAAGATTAGAAAATATTTATTGTATGACACCTATTCGTTACGCAATTTCACCTCCAAAACAGGTTAAAAATAGTAAAGAACAGAATACTTTATTACGTACACCATATGGATTCAAGATATAAATGAAGGGGTTCGAGGCTAAGTAATAACAGCCGCACGGGTCAATCGATCAGGTTAAGCTACGCTTGCAGCAGTCGGTCCGTGGATGGGTGACCATCTTAACATACCGAGACCCCTCCGTCCCACGGAAAGCACGTTAAGCCGTTGGCCGCGGTTGTCATTCTTTGGCAGTCGATACGGGTTCTCAGAAGCCCGAAAATCCGACAACCAGTCTTACCACCCAGTAACTGGGATGTGGAGGTCAGATAAGCAGTTGCTCCAAGTAAAATATTGGTATTCAACTGCATTCGGTTATCCGGTTTGGAAGCTGACCCCAAAATAGTTGGGAAAAGGTTAGGCAGATGATGACGGATTCAAGATAAGAATGAAGAAATAAATAAAGAAAGTAAGCAAGTTGGAGAAAGAAAGATTTGGTTTATTTGTCACAGAAACACGTGCTTACAAAAACGTCTTATTCAAACTCGAATAATAAAGAAAAAAAAAATAGATCAACAACATCTAACAGCGTAGGTTATATATAATTATAATATAACTTCAAAGGTTTATGTAAATGTGTGCTCGAATATCAACCGAACCCCATAAGTTCACCACTACTATAAGCCCGCGGTCGCCATTGGATGATGATATTTTACGTTTATAAATATATATATACAGGGTGCAAGTGTAAACAGTGGCAACGTTTAAAGGGGTCATTGTACTCATCATTACGAACAACTTTTACTATGGGACCAAACCTGAAATCGCGAAAAAAAATCGGCTATTTAGTACATTTATGTCCGTATAATTTAGAGAACAGCTGATGTTATTTTCGCAATTTCAGTTTTGGTCCCATAGTAAAAGTTGTTAATAATGATGAGTACAATGACCCTTTAAACGGTTGACACTGTTTACATTTACACCCTGTATCTGTGGACTTCGAGCACCAGTGATCTTAAGGTTTTTCTTTAGATCCAATGGTGTTTATTCGACGGGTCAGAGGTTGAATATGGTGAAGAGTAAACAAACATTTACAAGAAGAAACCGTTTAACTTACAAATCAGGTTTCTCAGTATAAAAGTCTTTACAACGAACTATTTTTCCCAACAATTTCTAACTAAATACCTTCAGCCATTCCTGGAATTCCTTAGCCTTATAAAAACAAACTGCGAATTTAAAACAAATGTTGCTTGTTGCTACATTTTTCGAAAGACTCGAACGTTTCAATTAGCCGCATAAGCAGGCCGGCCTTATCTACTGGGCGACATTCTTCTGGGTCAGAACTATTTATACGCTAAGGCGGGGGTTCCATTAAAGCAGTTGTACTCGTAGTAATAGGTGGACTTAATATTTGTGGACTACTGTAGCGAGATACAGCTACAATGTAGTTTCCTAATTATGTATAGTAAAATTAGGTAAAAATTTTGACCTTAATGAAGCTGTAAATTTTCATACAAAAAGAGATAACGTTTTTCTCCCCGTAAACATAGTCTAAATTTCATAATTTTTGGAAATGTTGTAGGTATAATGAAAAACTAGGTCCGTACGTTTTATTATAAAGAAATATTGTATACAATATAAGTTATTAGCATCTAAATATCTATATTTTTGACATAAAAACATCCTCGAGCATTTTTATTTTTTTAAATTAAATTAAATTGAATTACTAAAAACGAAAAAAATATAGACCTTGATTAAAGTGTATTGAATGTAATGAGATCAAAATTGTCTCATTTCGTAAATGTTTAGGGGAAAAAAAACGTTATCGCCCGAAACAATATTTATGTAAATAATTGTATGAAATGTAGGTAATTGCCTCCAAAAATCGCGCCGCGTATCGGCACTTCACAATCCTCTTAAAGACGATCCTTTTTTAACCAACTTCAAAAAGGAGGATGTTTGCAATTCGACGGATTGTTTTGTTTTTTTTTTGTATGTTTGTTACGCGATTACTCAAAGAAGGATAGAGCGATTTGTATTTTTTGTTTCACAGGGTCCCATATAAATTTTATTACTTTTGCTTGTGTAGTTTTTGAGTTAGCTTCAATAATGTATATTTTTCCCACTTAGTATATTATGTGGATGATGTTTTAATAACTTCCTATCACTGCTATTTACATAGCAGGTAGTGGTATTCAAAATTGTGTGTGGTAAGTACCACAACAAAAAAGTGAAAAATATAACTTATTAGCAAAAAATAAAACCGACTTCTAAAACAAAACACTACAAAATGAAAAATAATTGTCATTTCGGATGTCTGTGGCACAAAACGAAAATACAAAACCAAAGACACCGACTACCGAAATTAAAGTTATTTTTCACTTTGTAGTGTTTTGTTTTTAAAATCGGTTTTATTTTTTGCTAAACGTTTTCATTAGAGTTTTTATATGGGTGTGGCGAAAAAACCTATCCTTTATTATGTTTATTTTCAGAATTTAAAGAAGAGTTGATTAACTTTTTGTCACCTAAATATAAGGGAGCAAGCTTGAAATCTTTTAACTGCAATCAAAAGTCCAAGAAAACCCAACCAAACGTCTTTATAGAACTAACAATTCTTGATTCTCCTCCAGTTCACAACTTAAGACCAGACTATTCCTAGTACAAGCCTTAAATAACAAGTTGGATAGACTTGGCGTAAACTCGAATCGATAAGACCCGTATTAAATTAGGAACTACTAACATCTGTGGGGCCCCGACTAGCCGAGATAAACATCGCAGCTGCCTTAGAAACATACTTGCTAAAAACTTTCTAAAGGAAACTTGTACCAACAGAAGTCCAGTATAATTAGTTGATGATGTTAAAAGAAGTTTTTATTGGTATTTTGAGTTTAAGTAAGATCTTAGTGTAAACTTTATAGCATGTTATCGAGATATTCGATTTCTTTTAATACGTATTTCGTATGTTTTGGTCTTTTTAGAGTTCTATACCTCAAAAGGAAAAAAAAAACGGAACCCTTATAGGATCACTCGTGTGTCTGTCTGTCTGTTCGTCTGTCACAACGAATTCGAATCTAATGGACCGATTAAGTTGAAATTTGGTACAGTTTTGAATATAAGGATCAATTTTGGGAGGCAAATAAGAAAATTAAAAATAAAAAGTTTTACAAACAGTACCGTGTGACATATTAAATGAAGGGGCTTACTGTGAGGGTCTCAAATATATTTATTTTTTAAATTATTTTTTTAAATTTTTAATTTATTTAAGAAAATAGGCGAAAATTGAACATTCCCCCATCTCCGAAACTATTGAGGCTAAAATTAAAAAAAAAATACAGAAAATAGTTCTGTACCTTTAGATTACAGGAAAACTTATAAGAAGTCTGTGGTCTTAAAATAACATGGTAAACCTCTCAATATTGTGCGTACAAACTTACATTTGCAGTTGGAATTTATAGGACAATAAGTTTTTTAACTACAATGTTAAATTTGTTCTTGGGATAAATTCTTACCAACTACGGAACCCTTCATTTTGCGTAGTCCGACACGCACTTGGCCTGTTTTTTTTTTTTATTGTAACGTAGGGTTTCTTTTATTTTGAAGTCGACTAAAACGTACGTCCTTGATTGTGACGAGTTTTGAAATAAATAAATAAACTAATTGCCTCGTTGGTCGTCGGTTTGATTCCTAGGTCGGGCAAAGTGTTTTCCATCAGTAGTTTTTCACTGGCAGCACGGAGTCTTTATTTGGTGATTTTCTTTAATTTTATTTTTAAGGAGTAAATGACATCACTGTCTTGTGGTAGATTTTTGCCCCGTTGATGGCAATAAGCTCGTCCCCTATTTATGACATGGGACTTAAACATAACTGGTGAAATATGGGTATAGTATACCTATAGGTACACATCTGCCTAACTCTTCGGGGATTACAGGCGTGATGATATGTTATATAAATAAACAAACGTCATTTATATCTTATTGTATTTTTCAATTGCAATCCCAATACGTACCCTAGCTGTAAAAGATTTCATTGATGTAGGCCTCCAGAGATTCATACATTCAACATTTACAAATGAATGGATCGGAAAAGTGATTATTGAAAAAGTATAATATTACACCTTTACAACCAAGAGGCTACAGGTACCCTTCGAACCTTATTAGCCCCCAAACGACAGCCAAGGGAATTCAAATATAACAGGGAAAGCTCAGACTAAAAATTTTGTCCGAACAATTTCGCCATTTATGTTCAAACGAAATTTGATATTTACACAGTTCTGTAACACGGGGTCTATTTGGCATCGCTGGCAATGCAACAAGTGCCAGATGTGACTGTGACGTCGTGCCAGTTGTGGCAACGTTGCCAAAGAGCCCCCAAGTCCCCGCACCTTGCTAGACGCTTTTATTGGGCTTGTTAAAGGTACTGTAAACACGCGTGACTTTTACGAGACTAGTCTTGGCAAATACTTGTTCCGGTCAGATAATAGATATGTTGGACGAGAAAAGACCTTTGTATGTTGTGTGCCTGTTTATGTTTATTTTAGGTCCTAAGTGTAAGGTTTAAAGATTGTTTCTGGTTTTCTGTAGCGTGAATCGGAATGGATGCATTTTCATGTGTATTTGCTTTCGTATTCGTTACAATTTTAGCTTTAAAATAATCTGCTGCTGTCAGTTATTATTTTAGAAGAAAAGGAACTTGACAAACATTTACCATTCAATACATTCAACTTAATTTAGTCCCAGCATTTATTCAGTAATTGATCTTCATTTTGAGCCATAAATTCCAAGCCATCCTTCACCAAAATTTTATACCCATCAGATTAACAATTCCCACGAAATACCGAAAAAACAAACAGAGCCACTTTACAGCAACAATTAATATATAAAACCATAGAACCGTCAGAGCTGCCTTAATTAGTACATTCGGCGAACTACGCATAAATTCATGGACTTAAATTAATTACGCAATCGGAACAACGAAGGCATTGTCACGGATATCCGTATCGCGTGACAGTTTACCACGGACTGTTTAATTGGAGGCCTAGCACGAACTTTTGTGACGAGATGTTTCTTGGATTTTGTCCAATATACTTTCCAAAGAAAATTATTCGCTTCGGTTAGCTGCGTATTTGCAAAATAGCGCGATAGTCGCGGCATAGACTAACTCCCCATAGCAATGCTTTTAAGTTTTGGACAACCGCGCTTTGTTAAGAGGCTTATCACAAAATTGCGTTTTGTCAGATTATGTAGAATACATACGGCGACGCATCACATTATGTAGCAATTTGGCAGTTATAATTACACTTATTTTGAGTCTTGTATATATTTATTTTTTGTTTAAAGTATGAAATTTTAATTTAATATGAACTAACGTTTATTGTGGTATACATTTTACGTAATAATATTAATGTAGTAAGGGGAAATTTGCAGTTAATTCTGAGCGTTTTTAGTAGATAGGTTTATGGTTTTAAGTGGGATTTTCTTATAAATACTATACATATTTCAAAATTCTGAGGCCACTATGGAAGAAAACACTATTTAAGAGATATTATTATATATTTTTCTTGCATTTTTTTTTATGAAGTACTTCAATCCATGATCTTTAAAAAATGCTGTCGCGCATTTTATGACAAACTTGGTTCGGAATTTTGGCTTTATATAAATAAATAAGAAAAAATTGCGAAAAGCGAGGCCGCTATAAACTATACTTATAACTATTCTCCACTAATCAATAAGTTAAAGTGGTCGAAGTAAGTTTCTCAGAATAAGAACGCCAAAATTGGCCATTTAACGCAAAAATCACGATCAAAATTTAATAGGGGCCTTAGGTAGTACACATATCATTGCGCGTTTGTATAACGCTTTCTCTTTGCCAGGTTACAGATCACTCAAAAGTTTTGAAAAGTTTTTTGGAATTGCATATACTATGTATATTTCTTCCTACTAATATTATGAATGCGAAAGTTTGTGAGGATGGATGAATGTTTGTTACTCTTTCACGCAAAAACTACTGAACAGATTTTGATGAAATTTGGCACACATATAGTTTATAACCTGTATTGACAAACGTAATACTTTTTATCCTCATATTCCAACGCGTTCGAGACTTACGCGGATGAAACCGCGGGGCGCTGCTAGTCATCTATAATTTTGTAAACATGCTCTATATCAGATCTCATTTCGATTCGAAGATACACGATAATTCCCGAAGCGCATACTTTTCTTTGGAAAGCTGTAGGTATATAGAAGATACGATATTTAGGACTTGTGTCTTGACAGTGATGAGAGTTTAGACATTTAATTTGTTTTATTTAAATAACCAAGCAATCGGAACAATAAAGACAATGTCACGGATATCCGTGTAGCGTGACAGTTTACCCACTGACTGTTTAATTGGAGCCCTAGCAGGAACTTTTGTCTGGAAATTTTAATCTTAGATTTTTTGTCTGGGAATTTTAATCTTAGATTTGACAAAACCTGTGACACATGTCTTCGCCGGAGAAGGTATGAGTCATCAAACACGTCACTTGGTCCTTTTAGTCTAGAGGTCTAGAGTTATTGAAAACGAATGGATTTTTGACCTTTGAGAACCTACAATCCTTTTGGGAATTTGTTACGTCCAGCACGCGTAGCATGACTACCATAGAAACGGGTTATATCGACGGAAAAATAGACAAAATGACACATTGCCATGCTTAAACAGTAGAAATCTTTCTACAATCTGTCATTTTGTCTATACTTCCATCGAAAAACCCGTTTCTATGGTGGTCATGCTATGCGTACTACGTGACCAAAACAATTAGGCGCATGACAGCTATGAAGTTATTGGAACTAGGGAGGGTACTCCGGAAGGGTGATTGATATTGTACGTATTATCATCACTGCCTAAAGCGAGTATACAACTGCACGTCACTACGGGAAGCGCGGGGATAGGTGCGGGGTGCGGGCGCCAAAACCGAATTGCTGTCGTGCGCCTAATTGTTTTGGTCAGGTGTTTAACAGTTTATGCTATAAAAATATTTATTTGAGTTTGAGGAGCAGTTTAATCAGTCTATTTTATTCTTGAACTAAAGGGATAGTAGTTAGGTAATTATTTTGCAAAAGCCTTGTGTGGTTGCACAATAATAGTGTTTTCATTAAAAAGTAAACTAAGAAAATAGTCAGCCAGAATGAACTTTTTACGTAGGTAATTAAATAGTTTCATACACAAAAGAATTTGTCGTTCTGCTTTGCAGCTCTAAAATAATTCAGACGTGAAATTAAATTGCATGCATCCAGTTAAAGAAAACCACAGTTAGGAAGTTTTGTATTTACGTAAAGTTCCGTAACTACAGCCGGATAATACGAAATAGAGCCAGTAATAAAAAGAAAGGAGGATTTAGTTTCACTAAAGTTCCTATGAATAAAAAACACCGAAGCACTATCTGCTTTGGAAAATATTGTTTTAAAAGTGAAGACTACAAAAGAATAAATTCACAATCTTTTTGAAATATATCGTAATAGGTTTTTACCTATGCCGATTTTCGATACCGGCTAATGTGAATATCAATATCTTTCATTCTATTTAGAATTCCAAATTCAAATTAATTTTATAATATAGCATGACATTAAAATAAAAATCTGTTGTTCATTTGTTTTCCCGCCGTTCGATTTTTCTTTGATATCGATGTTTCTGTAACTATGGGAAAATCTAAATTACGTGCTATTTTCGAATAAGAGTTTCTTCGTGGCACCAACGCAACACAGACAGCACGACCGCAAGTGAACGCACTGTGCGTTTTTGGTTTGATCGCTTCGCTTCCGTTCTGGAAATTGCTATGTCAACAATGAGCCCCGGAGAGAAAAATCAAATCCAACGAGGCGGTGAAAAACGCCTTGAAAGAATTTATCGATTTTCCCTTCCCAGGACATCTATAGCAGAGGCATTAACGAACTTTCATTAAAATGGCTAAAGTGCATCGACAATATTTCTTTAAAAAAATTGTTTCATTTTTTTTTTCTATGTAAATCAGCAATCTCATAGGTAAAGACCTAATATTACGGGTGCTATTTTATATTGCGTTGAATAAATATCATGTTTATTCACTGTTTCTCCCGATTATAATTTATTAATGACAAAGTAATAATAAGTATTAAGCTTGTGCTAAAAGCTATGATGCGGTGGACGATGGTGTACTCTTCTTTAGAATTTATAAATATTTTCTCTAGCCTTATTTAACACCAACGCGCGCAGCAAGCCAACAACATAACATTTAAGTAAAAAACTTAATACAAACATTAAACATAGATTTACTGCTATACATAAATATATCAACAATTCAATATCCTGCTCCTGAGCAATCAAGCCATTCAACAGATTGATCGTCTAGGTTGTGGGGAGCATAATAATATAGCCTCGTTTATATCGTTGTAAAAATAATTGACAGTTAGTGAAGGAAATTGCTAATCCATTGATTCAAATGTTGAAAAATTCATTGGTTCGACAACGTAAATGAAGCAATGAATGTTGTTGAATTGTCAAAATGAAAGGCATTCCCATTGTAAGTGCGTTACACAATTACCCCAAAGGTTGTGCCAAAGGTACTATCGAGGAAACATACATATGACCAATTTGAAAACAAAACCCATGCACACAATAACCACATCTGTTAGCAAGCGTTACTATAGCAGCCGAGCGCTGTAAGCAAGAATAGTTCGTTTCTCCGATAGTACATTCAAGTATCGCCACTAGTGGAGGCTATTTTGATGCTTAGCTATTTTGAGATTTCTATCGAACCATACCGTTTGCGTCGACATTGTACTCACATTCGGGACATTCCTCCAATATGGACGGTGTACACATCTGATATCTAGTGGAGAGTCAACCATTTCGGTAATCGATAAGACTGCTACACATATCCATTTCTCTATTGACAAAACCATTCAGTTGGCAGTAGTATGCTAAATGCTAACAGTGGTACAAACTAATGTTGACGTTAGCTTTATAGTGTTGGCTCAACTGGTAGCTACTCGTAGATATTATATTAGTTTAAGGCGACAGCTCGAGATAGCCCGCGAAATTCAAATTTTCTTAGGTTTTTTGTAATTTACAGGTAGTACTTGTATGTTGATCAGAATATGATTTGCGACCGTAACAAATATGTATTTATAGAATTATAATCATTAAAATCGTCGATACAGCTCTCTACTTCATATAATCCTTACTAGAAATTTTGATATTTAGGATTATACTAACTTAAGGAGTTGTATTACTAATTCTAATCTAAAAAATGTTTATAATTTTGCAAATACCTACATATCTGTTACGGTCGCGAATCATACTTTAATCAACATACAACCTAATACTGACTTAAAATAATTTGAATTTCGCGTTTTAATGTAGATTAAATTATATTATGTATGTATTAATGTTGGCGCCTAATCACCCTTCGTTATACGTATTACATGATCAGTTGGCACGCCTGTATTGTAGTTCATAGAGGTGTTGCTAACTCAATACATTTGTAACTATGTTGTCATTGAGTTGGCTCTTTTGGGTATAGTCCTTTAATCTAAAGTGTTGGTTTTTATAGTAAGCTTGTTTGGTGTCCTTTCTTGGGACGAAAAGGTGAGGGTGTCCTTTAAGATTAACTTGAATGCACTAGTTAAAATTGAAAGTAATTCGATAGGGAACTTTTACCGACAAATCTTTTATATAAATAAAAATCAATTGTCGAATCTATGTAAGTGCATCACTTCAGAACGGTATCATCTATTTGACAATTTTTTTTTTTGGTGTTTGTAATTGTCAGGACAAGATTTGTATGACAGTTTTTTTCTTTGGAAAAATCATGGTATTTTTACAGACAACACAGCCTAAACCAGATAGAGAGATGAAATTCACCTGGGCGACGCCGGGCACGAACTGCTAGTTAATCATCATTGTAACGACACACTTCATTCCTATGTTTTTTTAAATGTTTTATTCATATTTTACAGAACTTTTATATAAGGCTACTCGCCCCAGCATCGATCACTTACGGGTGCCAAGTGTAAATAAATGTTATCAATGATGCAAATAAAGGAGATGTTCCCAAATGTATGGACCTTGGGCCAGGTAAGTGTACACTATACATAAAAATAGGGAAATACATTTAATACAGTTATCAACTGTCCAATTACTTTAAAATGGCTTTGTTTGCTGGTAAACCACAATTAATTACACTTGAAATTGCAACACACAACAAAAACCCGTCATGGCGGTAAGCTGTCATTTGATTGATTAATGACGTTTAACATATTTAATACTCAAGAAGGTTGCTGAAGTGACACTGTTGTGACAGCTCTTTCTATGATCAGTGGTCGATCTATGGTTTACTGTCATTGTTTTTATGCACAGAGTAACGAAATCGGTGAGACGCCATGTTGAAAGTCAATAAAAATAATTGATAGATATCAATTCCTTACCACAACAGTGTACATTTACATGAATTATCTGTATTTTTCCCGAATTCTACGGATTTTTCTCTCTTTTTTGAGGTAGTGTACACAGACCTGGCCCATTTTGAAACATCTCCTTTCCAATAAAACACATTAAACACAAATTGAAGGCGCATTACATGTACTGACAGGGTAGCAGCAATAAATTTATAAAGTAGGTCATGCTTACATGGATTAATATTGCGTTTATCATTTCTGACGTAAGCAATGGGGTGATTTTCCGAACGTGTGAACACATTGCTCGCTCTATGAGCAATGGCGTAATTATGATCCGATATCAACCCAGCAATGAATGGAAATAGAATGTTAATGGAATTATGATCGTAAGATAACTTCATAACATAACATCACGCCTGTAATCCCCGAGGGGTTAGGCAGAGATGTACCTTACGTATAGTATACCCATATTTCGTCAGTTATGTTTAAGTCTCATGTAAAAGGGGGCTAGTATATTGTCGTCAACCAGCCACAAATCCAGACAGAAATTTCTGATAGAAAAACTGAATAACACTATGCCTGACCTGAGAATCGAACCCAGAACCCCATGTTCAGCAGTAGCGTAATGGCAAAATTTGCTTAAAAACTTGTTGTCAAAAGTTTCGTGCTTCTTGTTTTGTATTTCACCCTTACAAATTATAAGATTATTCAATAAACGGGATCGAGCGCTCCGTAAATTATTCAAGTCGCGCAATTGAATTTCGGAAATTAGCTGTAAATATTTAGTGTTGATTTATAAGCTCAGGTGAAGATGACATCATTAATTATCACGCTTCTTTCTTAATTCAAGAAACCTGATCATTCTTTGTTTGTCCTTTAAATTGACCGCAGAAAAACATGCAATTGTAATTTCCATATATCAGAATCCTAACTTTTATATTATATTAGTTGACCCGACAAACGTTGTCCTGTCGAAATTCTCATAGAAAATGCACTTTCAATTTTTCCGGCAACATTTTAAACATTTACTTTCATACAAACCTTTTCCAGACAATTACAAACACAACAAAAAAAGAATTAGTCAAATAGGTGTGACCGTTCTGAAGTGATGCGCGTACATACATTCGGCGATTGAAAGTGTGTTTATTTGTTTATTTGTTACGCCTTCACGTTAAAACGACTAAACGGATTTTGATGAAATTTGGCACATGGTAGACCATGACCTAGGTTAGGACATAGGATACATTTTATCCCTATATCCCCACGGGATCGAGACTTATGCGGATGAAACCGCGGGGAGCAGCAAGTAATGTACAATATTCCTCCATGAATAATTTTGAAATAATCATATGCAAAATACGTCTTACAGCAACAACTGCACTACGGAGAATTTGGTACTAATTATGCGAAATCTCTAGAGTAATCCTCGCAAATCTCTTGCACGAACGGCATACGACGGTATTTGAATACTGAAAGTGACTGAACGTAACGAAATACGTCAGCACTAGGGGTATTAGACGCATAACCTTGCAAGGCTTAAGTCTCTAAAACTTATCAAGTTGGGTTTGTGACGTCTTTTGACGACGTTGCTGTGCTGGTGGTGAAGAAAAGTCTATGTTTTATACAAAGACTCGAGTTACTGAAGCTTGAAAAACAAAGCGAATCTAATATTTTTGTTTTAGATAAAGATGTCAAAATGTTGAAAAGATTGTTTTTGTTTCATTTTGTTACTTATATAAATTAATAATATCAAAATGAGTATTGTGCGGTATCGATACTATTATTACTCCTTTCCTCACAATCCTATCGTCAGAACAATACTCCTACAGGGTCAACCCATAAAAACATTAAAATGAAATTGTATTTTCCCAAATGTTTCTCTAAAGGCTTTTTGCGAGAGGGCCGAGTAATAACATTCAAAGAGACCGCTATGCCAACTTGGGGGAGGAAGAATGGTTGGATACAGCGTAATTAAAATTTTAGGGACCTCACGAGTTGTTAGGAATTCCCACAGTGTCTCCGGCCCGGCAATTTGAAGGATGAGCTCGGAAAATTTCGGGTGTTTCCGCCATGCATCGGTATTTATATTTGGTATAATCAATGCAAACTATGAGTGTGCGTCATGTGATCTTTATGCCATTGACATAAGGTTTAAATTATAACGCGCGTTTGTGAAATGTTACAACTATAGTTATTTTTGGTTACAACACCGGGTGTTTAGTTTTGAGCAGACGATTTAAATGTCGATCGTCATGAATAATAGAGGCTTACTTCGATGAAATTTCTGCTTCTGAAATAATAGGGTTATTAATATCTATTAAATTTCTTGGTAATGATAGAAATGTACGGTATTATTATAATTATCCTAATAATATACGTTCTTCCATTTATAACCATTTCTTGTTAAAACACACAACGGACCTTTAGATAAAGAATATTGTTCCTCAACATTTTGATTTGATAGGTTCTCATTTTACAATACATTTAAATGTCATGAAAACAAGTGAAGAATTCCTTAGATTAAATAATATTATTTTAGGACCGGATAATTAATTCTTATTGGTGATGTTCTTGAGGAAGTTCAGATGCGCAGTACTCGCAACCGGCGTGCGTGTATGACCAGATGTATGAACTTAATCGAGGTAAAAGGAGTATGTAAAGGTCGTAGCAGGTGACGCTTTGTAGTTTCTGCCTACCGCTATGGGAAGAAGGCATGAGTTTATGTATATATTGTTAATTCGAACTATATTTTTTCTGATTTTTTTAAGTTTCAAAACCAATTTGCGTACAAAATAAAGCAAAACCTAATTTGCAATGAACCAACATATTCGAACGGTTCAATTGGGTCCCAATAAAACGTGTATAGTAACTTTATTACGGGCGACTGTTGAATAATTTACCGTCGCTTCCGATGGCCCGGCCAAACTGACATGTCACACTTTCCGCTACGCTACACACACTAGTGATGCGACACAATCGAAGCTATTCTCTTCACTATAGAACGAGTGAACGGATTGGAATTTATTGTTACTGAAAAATCGATGACAGTGGTTTAATTTTGGAATCGGTGGAAGTGAATTGAAGTTCTAACACGTTGTAGTGTCATGTAAATTTTGTATGTTGTAAACATAGGGTTGTGTTGTGTTTTGTTTGTTACAAAAAATGGAAGGTTATTGAATTTGTTGGTGGATTTTAAGTTCTTAAAACTAAAAATTTGCTTCATAGTTTCCGTAATTTGTCTTAATGGGGAAGAAAACTGTCAATTAGTTCCGCGTAGATGGCGCTGAGTGTTTATTACAAATGAACTGTCAAACTCCATAGAAATTAAACAATATTTTGTGTTTTTGTGACTTTTATCAATATAATGGGTCGTTGATGGGTCAATGGGCCTTTGGATGCAAATAAATAGGCGTTGGCAAATTCCCAAGTAATTTTCGCATGAAGAGAACGTAGGAAAAGGCACTGAAATAAAAAAAAAAACTTCAAATCTAGTGATTTTGCGAGGTTATGTGGGAAACATTTCAAAGAAAGAGACTACGAGACCACTTCTAAGACAACATGTTGGAATCATACCAGTTATTATTAAGATGTCTTTTTATTAATAATAGTAAAAAAGCTTACAGCCTGTGAAAAACAATGGTTTTTTTTTCAAATAACCATACATTTTGTAACAAGTAACTTTACTTTGTAATCTTGTTTGTCATTAGTAAAAAAGAAAAAAGTAATGAGTTAAGTTTATTTTATAACTTATAAAACCATAATATTGTCCAGAATAGGGGTAAATGTCGACAACATTTTATATATAATCTATCTTACGAGAAGTTTGGCATTCTCTACTCCGCTTTTTTCAAGTTCTCCTTCAACTGGACAATTCGCCAGGTAGAATACATTGTGAAGCAATTCAAACAGATGAAAAAAAAAACAAGCAAATACTTAAACATCGTCCACACAATGCACACGTCTTTATCAAAAACTTTGACAGCTGTATGTTCGTTATAAAAACATACAGCGCCACCTTGCGGCGATGCTTCCGGGAAACACCCCCATTGGAGTTCTACGATTATTCAAAGTCCATGGCTGTATTTCTCTTAACAACCAGTGTGTGAATCGTCATGTCACATATTAAAAAAGTTAGTACACAGATACAGATGTCAAAACTGACAATTCAGTTTAACATCAATCATCCTGTTGACATTGTAGGTTTGTAGCAATGTACAGACACACATCAAGCTACCACAATCTGTCAAATTTCTTTAATATATTTTCAACTTTATCGCTAAAGCATTAGGTTCAAGGTTCATTGAGAAAATTTGGCAGGTTCGGGTAGCTTGACGTGCTGGCGTCTGTACCTATCGTGATAATTATGGTGTCAATTCAAGTCGCCTTATTTGACCACCGTCCATGTACAATAAAGTTTAAAATAATTAAATAAAGAATAGCTGTTGGCAATGGTCTCGCTACCAAAAAATTATCCCAAAAATATATACCATATAATAGACCATATCGGTAGAACGATATGGGATAATTTTTAGGATATTTTTTACCTACCTGTTTTGGGTACAAATCTATATCTACAATATTTGTGGGCAACTCTACCGATTTGGCCTTGTGACGTTTGAGACCACTGGCTGTTGGAACTACATCTCTATTCTCACAATACAGCTGTTCATGTCGACCCTTGTGTTACAGCGGTTTCCTTATTGCACGGCGTTTGCACTGGGTTGCAATATAGTACAGACGGTGACATATCAAGCTACACATTTCCAGTATACACTGGCCTCGCATTGTACGCAATGCCTTATATTGTATAAGGCTTTGCGTACATTGCGAGACCAGTTTATACTGGGGATGTATAGCCTTATACGTATATAGCGAGATTCGTAGCTATAAGTAATAGGTTGCTATAGTTATAGTTACTTTTAGTGAGTGAGATTAAAACTGCAGTTGTGAGTTGAAAATAGAGTTATTCAATTAACGATAAGTTAATTAAGTATAAATTTGATTTAAAGTTTAGCAACAGATTAATACAGATGCGACATTCCGCAATTTAGGTATGAAGCTACAAGTACGCGGCAGGCCTCTCTCACTGGGTCAATTCAGTAGAAGTGCCGCGGTCAGAAGGTATAAGAGTTACGCGTTAGAAAGAGAGGCAACTTGTAGGTGATTATAGCTGTAGGTAATAAGCGTTGTGCGACCTCAATTGCACTTTATTGTGTCGTAGCAAGAGTCACTTTTTATTTAAATGAGTTTGCGGAGTGTCTGTATTATCTGTATTAATCTGTGGTTTAGCTTTAAAAACCCTGACCTTGCTGCTTCAGCTATGTAGGTATTTCTGACACTGAGACGAAAGTAAGATCCACCACGCAAGAACCACGGGTTATCTATGAGTATCTCCTCTAAGATCAAAAACTTCTGAATAATTTATGTTTGCATTGCATTTCGTACTGTAGAGAATCGAACTCCACTGGGGTGTAGCTGTGTCTACTAAATAGGAGATGGTGACGCAAAAAAGGATTTTGTAATAATAAGTTGAATCAATACAATATTCGGGAAAAAATCAATCAACCCATCAATCGTTTTTATTTCGGAAATCATCCATATTGTATTAGTACTAGAATTTATAAGCTATGTTAGTGTTAAAATCAAAATCACAGTCAAAATTCAATCAAAATTAAATCAAAATCAAATCAATTAAAACAAAATTAAAGTAAAACAAATATCCGATCAAAATTAAAATCAAATCACAATTAAATCAGAATCAAAACAAAATCAGATCAAAATTAAATGAAAATGAAAATTAAACTAAAACAAGACCATATCTTCAACATAAATCAATTTATAGATATCTTTCCTCAGCACCAGGCCAGGGACTAGTGCATCAGAAAAGGACATTCTGGCCTCTCTACCATAATCTTTACGATGCTATTGGAGATTCCACGTATCCTACGCATTAAGGATGCCCTAAAATGCACACATCTTTAATCTACACTGCGTATCCTCTAGCTCAGATCGAACGGAGCCCTAAAACAAAAACACGAACTACCTTTTTCATTTATTTAAAAAGGCAGTTCTATACTTGCTTAGCGATAGAATGTCAGCCAGTAATATACAAGCTGTTTTTTTATGGGCTAGGGAGCTGCTACGATCTACTTATCATTATCAACAACTTTTACTAAAATCGTGAAAAAAAATCAGCTGCTCCCTATATTTTGACGAGTTATGCGAACATAAATGTATGGGATAGCTGGTTTTTTTTTTCGCGAATTTAGGTTTGGTTCCTTAGTAAAAGTTTATTTTTTATCATGAGTACAATCATGTATTTAAGTATCGGTCACCCTATATATACGTATGTAGTAGGTACCTAAGTTTCTAAACTAAATAATATGTCAGTGGCTATGATTTATGAACGATTTATTCTGCATATCCAGAGAACGGGTTTTAGTATCACAATATTCCAAACACCTCAGGGATATCCTGACCGAAATATGGATCTCGATTACGAGTCTAAAGGAGAAATTTGAATTATTCATAAATATTTCGACACAAGTTTATCTTATTGTGATTTTAGAGAAAGGTATTTAGGAGAGGTAAACTATAAGGTACCCATCTACAGTAAATAGCGTTAGAGGGTAAAAACAACTTTTGTTTTAAGTTTGTGGGTAGGAAGTCTATAATTAGGTCAATACGTAAAAAGAAAGGGCAATAGTACTATTTTAGAGTTCCGTACCTTAAAAGGAAGAAAACGGAGTCCTTATCACTTCATTGCCGTTTGTCTGTCTGTCTGTCTGTCAGTCTGTCAAGACCCTTTTTCTCAGGAACGCGTGGAGGTATCAAGTTGAAATTAATATCAAATACATAGGCAAGTCAACGCATTAAAAAATACGGCTACTACTCGTAAATAAATGAAAACCTATAGGGTACTTCCCGTTGACCTACTAGAATCATGAAATTTGGCATGATGCCACAGCACAAATAAAGGTAAAAGTCCGAAAATCGTTAATTTGTGGTTTTATCATATAAATATTTTTTTGCGAATATGAACTTTTTGCAGTTAGAGAATTGACTGTGACGTATAGACGCCAGCAGGTCAAGCTACCCGAAACTGTTAAAATTTCCCAATCAACCTTGAACCCAATGCTTTAGCGATATATAATAGTTGAAAATCTATTAAAGAAATTTGACATATTGTAGTAGCTTGATGTGCTGACGTCTGTACATATATCGATGTATGAACATGTTTTTCAACTCAGTACAATGTATGTTCAGTTTGTTTTTGTGATTAATTCATCCCAACTACGGTACCATCCATTGTTCATGGCCGTGCAATGATTGCGTTATTTAATCAAGTTGTCTACCAAGATTCTATTGTTTAATCCTTAGACGGCAAAGAAATCTAGATTCTAGTAAAGTCTCGAAGGGAATTTACCACAAAGTGGAACACTCTATGCCTTTTCTAGTAGCCGTATTGAGCTTGGATAATCTTAAGGTTATATTGGCACCCTGTGTTTTGTTTAAGGGTGTATTTTGTCGAGTTATGCGAACATCCCTAAATGTATGGAGCAACAGATTTTTTTTTTCGTGATTTGAAAATCAAAATCAAAAGACATTTATTCAAACTAGGCTGAGAATCAACACTTTTCGAACGTCAAAATTACATAAGACAGTCCCCCAAAACGCCCGCTCTTCACCACTTCCTAGTGCTTTAGCTGAGGAGAAGTGGCGCAACAAACTCAGTCAGATCAGTAGTTTCGTAGATAAGGTCGGAGGGGGGAGGGGGGGGGGGGAATAATTTTCGCCTATTTTTTTTAAATAACTTTAAAACAATTTATTTTAAAATTATTTAAAAAATACATTGGAGACCCTCATAGTAAGCCCTTTCATTTGATATGTAACATGGCACAGTTTGCAAAACTGTTTTATTTTCTTATTTGCCCCCAAAATTGACCCCCATATTCAAAATTCATTTATTTACGATACCCGTCCGTGTTTGGGTCACAAAAATTCATACATGTACCAAATTTCAACTTAATCGGTCTATTAAATGTCTATTAATTAACAAATGTTTGTGTGATGAGCATGATCATTTGTTCTGTGTCTGGGTGTAATTTATCTATATATGTATGTATTTAGAAATATATAAGTATGTTTATCAGTTGTCTAGTACTCATAACACAAGCTCTGCTTAGCTTGAGGCTAGACGGCGTTGTGTGATAGTTGTGGAATATTATTATTATTATTATTATTAGATTCGGAGCAAATTGGCTGTGACAGACGGAGAGACAGACACTCACACGAGTGATCCTATAAGGGTTCCATTTTTCGTTTTGAGGTACGGAACCCTAAAAATAAATTAGCTGTTCCATACATTTTAACCGCGTAGGTATTCCACTTTTGAAGAAAGCAGCGGATTTTATTTTTTTATAACCGATGAAAATTTTTAATGCCCCCTGCATTCCCACCCAGAATCATAATTATACTAAATCCAATATAACAGGTTGTGCGTCGATATCCCTGCTACCCTGTATATCATCGCAGGCAAATTCATAGCCAAATAATCTAGCGTTTCATTTCTGTACCTCGAAACATATTCGATTTCCATATGCACATACAGTTGGCGCGAAATTGGACCCAAAATTGTAGAAATTTGTGGAACATTGCTCTTGGGGCTTCAATCAATAAATAAATAACTATTGGCTGTATTAAAATTTAAATGATTCGGATTGAAGCCAAAACATTTTAAAATTGTTGCCTATTAATGAAAACGCATTAATTTTTCAATACAGCTGTATTGTTTCAATTCGATTTCGTGGCTGAGTGAAAACGATTATTATCGGTTACATACTTTTGTTAAAGCTTTTAGTGTATTGCTGATTAAATCCATTATGTTTAAAGTATTACGCGGGTTCTCTCTACATACATTGTGATATTCTTAGAGAATCCTAACTAATATTATAAATGCGAAAGATAGTTTGTTTGTTACGCTTTCACGCTAAAACGGCTGAACGAATTTGGATGAAATTTGACACCTGGGTTAGAACGTAGAATACTTTTTATCCTGATATTATTACGGGATAAAATAATATAATAATATATTTAATAATACTTATGCGGGTGAAACCGCGGGGCACAGCTAGTATTTTTATATTTGAAAGGCTTGAGTTTGGCCACTATCTCATCTGATGGTAAGCGATGTTGCAATCGAAGATACATTTGCTTATAAGTAGGTACAGTCAACCGCATATTGACTCTAAGTTAGTAACAGGTCATTTTCGTAGTGCAAGTGTTACCAATGATAGTTGACTGTACCCTTTTCACTCGAAACTTAAAAACTCATCTGAACTCTTTCTTTTTCACAAAATCTTTTTGTAAGCTGAAATGTATTAATGGTAACTGAATAGGTGGATGCTATCCTGAATAAAACAATCACCCGCTGATATCTATTTTTCACGTAATTGAGGAAAATATTTACTTCTACATTGTGTGTTGTGTTACCTCATTTGTTCTGTTTCTCCCATGAGGAGAAAAGATGTAAATATAAAAACATAAGTGGTATAGAATCTGTGACGGACTTTTACGCTACGAGTTTCCCCTCCTTTTGATAAAGTTTCAAGAGGCAGAGTTTGGTTTGCCTTTAATAGTTATTATTTGGTAGTTATAGTCAACCACATAATTGCCTTATCACCCTAAGGTTGAACGTTCTTGAACGTCATGATACGATCGGAGGCTTTTCCCATATTTTTATGAACGTTTGAATTCTAATCTCAGTCAGTAAATCTGTTAAAACAACTTCTAATTTACCTACATTACAAGTC
This sequence comes from Dicycla oo, assembly GCA_948252095.1. Lineage (NCBI taxonomy): Eukaryota > Metazoa > Arthropoda > Insecta > Lepidoptera > Noctuidae > Dicycla > Dicycla oo. Next base: position 19,412,700 of record OX411726.1, on the reverse strand, counting down.
TCCAATTAAGCCAATCAAGCCTCTATTTTACAAGTTTTTAACATTGATTGCAGGTGAGATGAGATTGTGAGTTAAATTTGAACGTTTTTAGCACTATTTGCCTAAGTGACAATTAGATACAGTCTGTTCAGGGTAATTCTACCTCTGACAGCAGCAATTCAACAGCAACCTTATTGTAACGAAACTAAATATCATTTTTATTTTGACAGACTAGTCAGTGGCAGCAATCCAACAGCAACCATATTATAATAAAAATAAAGATCATGGTCTGACAATGACACAAGATTACAGGTAAAATAACTGTGAACGGACTGTAGTTTCAACCACGAAAGTTTCAACCTTATTGAGTGTTAAATTTACTGGGAGTTGTGTCTAAAATGGTAAACCAATTAATAGGTCCACTACAAATACGACGTTTCAGACCTGCAGGGTGGTTTCGTACCACACTTACAGTAGCAATGGCTTTCATTTTGACAGTTCAACAACATTCATTGCATTATTTACGTTGTTGAGCAAACAAATTTTTCGAACATATGAAGCAATGGATTAGCAATATCCTTCAAAATCATTAAAATTGTGACTGATAGTATGTTACGCAATTAGGGTGCTGACCTATATTTGTTATTTACAGTTTGGATATTGAAAACTGCATGTCAATGAATGTGTGCTAATATTGACGATCCAGTTGCATTGCGTCGCGAGTTTTATTGGGTTCGCGGATTTTACAACGCATATAAATATTTCAGATTTTGAGGTAAAAAGCTGTGCTTTTGCGGGACATCTTTGTATTTTTTTAAATGTTAGATATTAGATATTTTGTAACGTGGTATTTCAAGCGGTTATTTAAAATTACTAGTCATTTATTTTTCTATCTGGAATTTCTCAGTAGCAGCCCTGAGGCTGGAATTTGTGCCGGTAGATGGCAATAGGCTTGCCCCTTTTACATGGAACTCAAACCTAACTGTCGAAATGTGGGTGTACTATCTTTAGGTACACCTCTGCCCAACCCTTCGGAGAAACTAGGCGTGGTGTCATGTAAATTATAATTTAAACCAGATAGTAAAATACGCACAGCTATCAAGAGATATTTAACCATAATGAATGCGTCAACTTCATTCAAAATTGTAATACTTCCTCTGCATAAAACATCTTCTTACAAAGTTTATAAGTAAAATATTGTTCAACGTCGAGCTGACGTCAGAGTATAAGTTAAAATTCATTATCATATACATTTACCTGTACCTACAAAGCTATGTACCTTTATTTCAACGCGCATAGAAAAGACAAACGTTAGGTCTTCGTAAAATACAGAAAAAAATAATTGTTGTTAACACTTTGCGGAACATTAAAGCTCCCCGATGTAATAACTGTTCAATTTTACCTTTGGACATTGACTCAGCACTCGGCCCGGCTCACGCGCGGCCCCGTTGAAATAATGATTTAGTTGTATCTTATATGCATATGACAAAGATTTTGCATAATAGTGGGTGTTAAGGAAACGTAGTATATAAGCCGTAACACATTGTAAATAAATCAGATATGAAATTTATATTCTTGTCTCATTACCCCTCCCCAAGACACCTTTCGAGAGGACTGTTCGGCTTGTAGGTCTTGGTAAGTTCCTATAACATATCATATATTTTCATGTACCGTCACACTCTTACGCTGCTTACGTGACGTTTGTTAAGAGTGGATGTACAGACGCTAGCACATCAAGCTACTCGAAACTGTCAAATTTTCCCATTCAATCTTGAACCTAATGGTTCAGCGATAAAGTTGAAAATCTATTAAAAAAAATTGACAGATTGTAGTAGCTTCATGTGCTGGCGTCTGTACAATAACAATAAAACTTTTATCGTGTCTCGTTTAGTGTTCTTCCACCGATTATTACTGTTGGATTTCCAAATACTTAAAGAAATCTGTGCTAAAAATATCCTAGCTCATAGTTGCTTTTCAGTAACAAAAAATGTATTAGGTTATTTTAGAGCAATACCTACTCTATTTGCCCACATTCTGTTGCATGATTAGACTTTTAAATCAAAGAACCTCAACGCTTACGGCATATCCATGCCTATATTCTCTACATATATCTTTATCTGTCTTCCGCATTTCGTCTCCCTCCAATATTCCTTTATCAGATAACGAAAGTCCCATTTGATGTAATCAAAAATGCGACAAGGCGATTTTATCGAGCGTCGTGAATAGAAAGAATGAATAGAGTCGCCTTACTCTGAACACTGACTTATTGATACTAATGAATTTATAGACGTAGCCTTAGTAATATCAGTTCTTGAATATCTCAAGAACCAATACTCGTAGGTTCTTTATTTACAAAGTGCTGAGTTAATATCATAAGACTGGTAAAAGGTCTGTTAGAAATCATGAGATGCTCTTTGCGTTTCATTTTACAACGTTTTCATTTCTTTGAAAATATTCATATTTTCCCAGAAATAGGAGCTCTATATTACTCTAGGAGTTATCAGAATCACTCAACTGCTCAACATACATACATCGTCAGCCAAGTTAGTAAATCTTGCCTTTATCGTCTGGCTTGAGTGGAGATTCGCAAGAGCCAACGTGCTCGGAGGAAGGAAGTATTCCAGTAAGGTGCTGGTAGGGATCTTGACCGTACTTCCGGGATTGTCCTGAAAGCCGTGTAATAAATACCTCGCCACTCCTCGAGCACCTCAGGAAATGATGCCTCCTTGTCGCTACGTCACTATGTGTTAGCGACCGTTTCCGGGGGTCACCCCCTGCCATTTTATCCATGTATAATTATAAAACATTGGTCAGGCAGGGGACCTACATAGTTATTCCATAGTTCAAGTTAACTTGAACTATGGAACGAAGGCACGCAAACCCATAGACCAGTATGTTTTGTTTCCACGTTCTGCAATAGTCCTGAACCAACCGGGAGTTGTCCTTAGGTGCACTTACATAGTGCATAAAGGGATAATCGTCGGTTAGTGCCTCCTCATCATTTAACATTGTCTAAGGGGCCTCTGCGAGTTGGCTTTAGCCCCTCGTACGCCTTCCGAAGGTCCGGGACTCCAGGGACGCCAGGGTCCCGATATATGTCAATTTTTTAAAATTATTATTTGTTGGTAGGTATACATTTTTGTATCTCGGCACCGATGTGCCGGTTTTATGGGATAATTTTTGCCAAGCCAAGTGCTAACCTAAAAGTACTAACCTAAGTGATATATGTCAACATTATGGTGTGATATTTTTCGCGATTTCAGTTTTGCTCCCATAGTAAAAGTTGTTCATAATGATGTGTACAATGACACTTCTTAAAAGGTAGCCGCTGTTTACATTTACACCCTCTGAATTGCAAATTCGTAAGAGATTGTGCAAGAGAAGATCTGGATGAGGCGAACGAAAAATCACCGTGAGCTCTGGTCTGTATTTTTCCGATATAACCTTCCACTTACTCATATATGAAGTACTGTCTAAGACCTCACGAATACGAAAGTGAACGAGCCTACAACCTCATTAGTCTAGAAGCGTGCTAAAGGCATTAAAAAGTGATGAAGTATTATGTATATGATACGTATTTCTTATATATTATAATTCAAGAGTTTCGTTCTATAGATACAACAAAACCATAGTAGAAAATATACACTTAGTTTCGAAATCAGCCTGAAATATATACAAGGTGTATCACAAACGAGTGATCAAACTTAAGAGTATGGTACAGACCATCAAACTGAACTACTTTTTCCCGAGGACCAACATCGCAATCGTAAAAAAAAAAAATTGTTGTCCCATACAAAACTTCAATACCTACTTGACCAAATCTATGGGATGACTGATTTTTTTTACGATTACGATGTTGGTCCCCGGGAAAAAGTTGTTCAGTATGATGGTCTGTACCACACCCTTAAGTTTGATCACTCGTCTGTGATACACCCTGTATACACGAAATCTCTTAAGGGGAATGACCCCTAACGTACTCATCATTATGAACAACTCTTGCTATGGGACCAAATCTGAAATCGCGAAAAAAAATCAGTTGTTCCCTACATTTTGACGAGATAAGCGAGCATAAATGTAGGGAACAGCTTATTCTTTCTGTTGTTCATTTTGATGAGTACAATGAGCCCTTAAGAGATTTCGTGTATGAATATATACACCTTATATTCAGGATTTATTATGGTTTTATGACTTGTTTTTGTAAATATACATTCTAGATTAATAAAAGTCAGATTATATATGAATAAATAAAAGGCTACCTACTACGTAGCCTGGAGGTTCATGCGACGCAAAAAGGCTACCTACTACGTAGCCTGGAGGTTCATGCGACGCAAAAAGGCTACCTACTACGTAGCCTGGAGGTTCATGCGACGCAAAAAGGCTACCTACTACGTAGCCTGGAGGTTCATGCGACGCAAAAAGGCTACCTACTACGTAGCCTGGAGGTTCATGCGACGCAAAAAGGCTACCTACTACGTAGCCTGGAGGTTCATGCGACGCAAAAAGGTTTGAAACCCTGAAATAGTAAAACGCAGTAAACAGACGCTTAAAACTAGGAAACATTATCATAACCAAGTGATAAGAGGAAAATTTAAAAAAGATTATTAATGTCTAGGAGGTGAAAATTTTGTGATACCAAGAGTCACTTTTAATAAGTCTTAATAATTAAACAACGAGTCTACAATTTGCTTTCATAACATTAATTTACAGCTATAACTGTAATTAATTGACGATGCATTCCATCAATATTTAATTGAAACAATCCAGCACGGAGTGAATATACAAAATTAATTGAATCAAAATTCTGTGACTGGAGCGCAATTTGGTTTTCATCAAAGACAAGTACCGTTAAGGATGGAAAATTATAATGAAGGTTCTTCTCTGATATCACTTCATAAACATTAATGATTTTCTTTGCTTATAAGGTAAGACGCTACCGATAGGTAAGTGTTTCTTGGAAATCTCTTTGAACGCTAATACAACGAAATACTTAAAATTAAAACGAAGTAGGGTTTACGTCAAAATAAGGAGAAGTAGCAAGTGCTTAGACGAAAAGTGAATATATTAATAATTAAATAATTTCCGAGTACTTTTAAGCCCAATGGCACGCGTCACTTTTGTTTGTTTATTATGAGGATCGTTCTCCTAGCAGCTTAGTGTTTAAGGGGTGTGGTTGGGCTGGAGGGGCTTGTGGCTAAGTAATAACAAACGCACGGGTCGATCGATCAGGTTAAGCTACGCTTGCCGCAGTTGGTCCGTGGATGGGTGACCATCTTTATATACCAAGACCATGCCTCGGAATGCACGTTGAGTTGTTAGTCCCGGCTATCATACTTAGATCTTTGACAGTCGTTACGGGTCGTCAGAAGCCCGAAAGTTTGGCCACCAGTCTTACCAAGGAGTATCGTATGACCCTGTAACTGGGTAGTGGAGGTCAGATAGGCTGTCGCTCCGTGTAAAAAACTGGTATTCAGCAGCCTCCGGTTAGACTGGAAGCCAATCCTTGGGAAAAGGCTAGGCAGATTGCTATTATGTTCAAAAAAACGCCTCTTGTCGAATTCTACTTAATATTATTCGCGAAAGTTTGGATGGATATTTGTTACTTAATCACGCCAGAACGGCTAAACAGATCTAGATGAAATTTGGCACAGAGATAGATTATGTAAGGTTGACTGGTAGAAAATGCCTCAGGCATTAAGTCCGCCTTTGTACGGTATTTGTTTTTTTTACTTGTGCATAAAGTTTTAATAAATAATAAATAAAATAAATTATAGTTTAGAATAGCATACAGGTTACTTTTTTTATCCCGGTAGTACTTTCTCTTGGGATAATTTCTGACGTCATGGCTTATTATCATACAATATTATAAACAGAAAACGAGGAAGACTATCCCACTTTAATACAGTTTATAACTAGTACGGCGATCAGGGTGAATCGGTTTCGTAACAACCTGAATAGGTAATGTTTTGTAAATTGAGTTAGTAATGATTGGGTATCTAATCTTCTAGAAATATGTAATATGGCTTCTTCTGGGTAAGCTCACTCCATCGTCGACTCTGTCTTTGTCGCCTCCGACCTAGACTAGAGTCAAGAGCAAACCCATGTTATATAAAATATATATTATATATATATATATGTACTAGTATAGAATTTGTTATAAGGTTGTTTCTTCTGCAAAAAATAAAGATTATTATTATTAATATTATCCACGCGGGTGCAGCCGCTGGTAAGAGCTGGTTAAACATGATTCAGTGAGGAAAGATGCCAAATAGAGTGTGCCGATTGGCAAGAGCAGAGTAGTAATTATTTCGAGTCGGCTTTACTGTTCAATAAATACCATTGAATCGAAAGTGCAAGCCCAAACAAGTATGTAGGTAAGATAATATTTAATGTAACGTTATAAATACGGATGGGAACCCCTTTTATAATAGTCCTATCGGAAACAAACAGTCCCAATCTGGCAGTAAGCATGTACAAACTAATAAATTATCAAAACAATGAAGTCAAAACCTAAATTTACATTTTAACATTCAGTTTGGGACTGTCTCTAAATAGAGTTAATTGATAAATTAAATGTTGCAAGTTAAATAAATAGCGAGATATTTGCTTCAACAATAACTTGTTTAATCATTTTAAACTTTGACAAGCGTTTATTGTTTGAGTGAGATTAATTTGTTAGTGGTGTTGCTGTTATTGCTCATTTATGGGATGGTAAAACAGATGCTATAAAAGCAATTGTGGCCTTTCCTTAGACTGTTTTCCAGTGAGTGGGAGAACAGTCTTTATGAATAAATAAATAAAATTTAAAAAAAATCATTTAATTCAGGCGAAACTGAAAAAAATTAAATTTAGTTTAAGTTATTTATTCTCATGAATAAATAACTTAAACTAAATTTAATTTTTTTCAGTTTCGCCAGCTTCATAGCTTCATAGCACAGCTTCATTGCTGTTGCTGCTTTTCAGCTTTTGTGACACGAAGATGAAAGGATATCGAGTACCGGAAACCATCTTGGCTCTTTCACTTAAGGAGGAAGCGTCAGGGTAGCCCGCGATATTCTAATTTTCTTACGTTTTTTGCAATTTGCAAGTCAGTATTAAGTTGTAAATATACAGAATTATATACAATAGAATCAGTAATGCAACTCCTTAAGGTAGTATAAACCTAAAATGTCAAGATTTCATGAAATAGTCATTTTTGGGATTACCTGGTCTTAAAGAGTTGTATTGATCACTTTAATGATTGTAATTATGTAAATAGATACTTGGTACGACCGCAAATTATAATTTGATCAACGTACAATATAATACCGACTTGTAAATTGCATAAAACGTAAGAAAATTTGAATTTCGCGGGCTACCCTGACGCTTCTCTCTTAAGGTGAATGCGCAAAGATAGCCCGCGAAATTCAAATTTTCTTACGTTTTTTGCAATTTGCAGGTCAGTGTATCTTGATCAAAATATGATTCGCGACTATAAAAAATATGTATTAACATAATAGTTAGGTTTGTTCTCTCGTAATTTTATTTCGGAAATCATGACATTTTAGACTGACTTCATAAGTAACACAAGTCCCAAATTCAAACTATTTTACCAAAATGTCGCCTAAATAGTAATTTTGCTTTTCGCTTGAAATCGTTAATAGCATTCGGTCGTAGTCAAGAGTAAAATGTTACAAATGTACACAAAGTTGGCTCACTTCAATGAATTAGTGTTCACGAAAATATCAAGAACAAGATTGAAATTGTTACTTTTAAAGGCAATTAGGAATTGTAACATTGAAAGCCTGTATTTCGGTAGAAGCTTGAATTAATATTTTTTCTGTCGAAAATTTATTTGTTACGAGTTTTCGACTATCTTCTAAACTGAAAATGACATAAAGAACAGTCAAAATTAATTGCAACAGTGAAGTACTTTTTATAAGCCTGTATTATTTAACTGCAGGTTAAAGGCCGCCTTATTCTCCTTCCACTTTTCTTTACCTAGGGCGACTAAGCCCAGTTAGTGATGTAAAAGTGTTAAAATATATTTGATGGGTAATGCTAGAATAATTAGTAAAATTAAAAAAAAAACAAGTGTAGGTTAGGTTAGGTTACAACTGTGGTTTAGGCACAAGAGAATGTAACTACCCAGCCAGTGTTGGGTAGACCTAGGTGGGTACGGGTAAATCCCGAATTAAAATTTATTTCAATTATTATTCGGACTTTACCCAAAAAGCTTGGGTAATATACTAAGTAAACCCGGGTAAGTCCAGGTTTATTTAATCTTCTAGCATTACCCGTAACATATACACTACCATGTCAACAAAAAATCTAGGACAACTACGATTAAAAAATCCTGTAAAAGAAGTACAACAAATTACTTCAAACTTTATTCCGAGCTACCTCATAAATAAGTAGCATGTGTAAAAAAACACACACACACGCAAACTTACTTCGCAACGCGACATTTTCTCTTCCGCACACAGATCATATAAAATACGTCCCATTTGTCGCAAAAACAAAAGAAGTGCATTCCTTATTGCAAAAATAACAAATGACTACTAGTAAACGTCGTTTGTCTGTCTTATCAGAGCATGCACGCGCGACGTAAGCGTAGCGTAAGTTTGTTCGATTTTCGAATTGAAAATACAACTATCCTAATACAGTCTTCTGGGCACGTTTCCGGATGACAGCGATGCGGACGAGTACTTCGACGCCCGAGTGTTCTTTTGTTTTTGTATTTATTTCTATAGTTATTTAGTCATTTAATTTAGAACCTATCGATAGGTGCTTCCCTGTTATATCGCGCTATCCCTTCCATATACTAAGGGCCTGTCTTCTCTACCATTGGTCTCTGTTGCACCATGTAACATGAGTCAACAGGGGCTAGTGTGAATCTTTGGGTTCATTCGAGTAATCGAGTCTGGTCAAACCACGCTCGAATCTGTGCATTTCATTCATTCATTCATATTGTAAATTGTTGTATTAAATATTAAAAAAATAGGTTTTTATTGTTATTACTGCTATGGCCGTTTAATGTCCTTCAGAGCATTAAAAAAATACTATCCTCTAGCATTTTGGTTTAGCCACGCAAGCATAATTATGTCACCCATAGATATTTATAAAGTCTTTAAACTAAGTTATTATTATGTTCGAAATGCGCATTTTCAATTTTAAACACGTTCGAATTCAAGGAACGTTTATTCCGTTCGTGAAAGGCTTGCAGAGAAACTCTGTCGTAGTTCTATCCGACTGCGGCAGGGCCCAAAAAGAGGGTAATGTTTTAGAATAGACTATGTGTCGCACGGAACGAAAAATAACGGCTGACGTACCTTATCGGATTCGTGTTAGATTTATCTGGGTTGTGGTTAGGACTTATTTGTTAGCTACGAAATATTGAACAAGGAATTTTGTATCTATTTTTCTCTCGGTTATGGATTTTCTGTGCTGTATACTATTCTTTCTTTTAATTCACAGGCGAGTATCTTGTTGATTTCACTCATGCAGAGCGTCGTATCTATGACTGTGTGGCGGCTGTCTTTAATTTTGTGTGCTTTTAGATACTTTGAGCACTTTTCAAACAGGCAAAATAACTACATTCACAAGTTAAATTAACAATTGCATGCATTTCTTAGTTAGTCACCATAGTGACAAGGTCTTTTGTAGTTACTAAAACTAGAAAGTTTTACAAGAAGGTATGAAATAGACGAACGAAAATACTGCATGATATGATAATTTTCCCGTCTCACGGGGACTTGAAGTCGAAACGTGTTTAAGAAAACACATCACGTACTTAAATACTAAATCAAACGGTAATTTAAACATCAAAAATAATCTTAAAAAAAATACTGTGAATAAATTTTATTTATGTCACAAAAAGAAAGCAACTCACTGCTCTAGAAATACGTAAGTGCTAATCAAGTAAAAGAAAAAAATGGAAGCAGTAAAGTCTACCACTAAGCTTTAAAGCTCGAATGGGGCTTAACAAGAGCGCTTTGCAAAGCATACGAGCTTCTTTGTCGACAGTGAACACCGGCTTTTAGAAGAAATGTATCTCGTTATACCTGGGCTTGTGGATTTTATTCTACTTTTTATAGGTACCATTTTGTAAAGTGATAATATTAGAAATGTATCTATTTTTATTGCTGATTTAGTCTTTTGATACTTTCAAACCAAGTCAACGAATGACTCAGTAATGTAGCAGTAATTGTACTCAGTAATGGTTTGAATAAGTTGCATGGCCGTGGCATAAATAACTCTAATTAGTAATTGGTCAAAGAATGGAAATAAATGGAAAATGACTTTATTGGTGATGTTCTTCAGAAAGGTCAAGTGCGTAGTACTTGCAACCGGCGTACGTGTATGACCAGATGCATGAAAGTAACCGAAGCCAAAGGAGTACCTATGTATCCTTACAGGTGGCATTCTGTGGTTTCTGCTTACCGCCATGGAAAAATGGCGAGTTTATGTATGTACTCGTATGTAACATAAATAAAAGAAGGGAGATCTAGATCAACTAGGCGATCATAAAAGAGCTGTTGTTAATCTTTAGTTGTATGTCAACCATTGCTAGATAATATAACTACTTCTATTCTAATTTTCTCAATGACAATGGTGCGGATGTCGACAATTCAGCCAATATCAGAAGTGTTAGGAGAAAACATGGTAAGGAGGAAAAAAAAAAACCTAAATCCAATCTAATCTAATCGAACTAGCCTGTACTTCTTCACTTTAGGGCAAAAGCCTCCCTCTACCTTTTCCACACAATTCTGTCTTGTGCTAGTGTTAGCCAGTCCTTAGGTAGTGTCACGTGTCCAGCCCACTCTCACTTGAGCTTAGCGGCTTTCTGGGTAACGTCCGTGATTTTGAATGAGAAACTTGTTGACGAGTATGTACACTAAATAACTACTTAGTGTCGGTTTTTTGAGCCGTAGTTTATTCAACCAATGGTTGAATATTGGCTGAATGTGAAATGAGTTAACTCGTTCATGTTTAAAAATACACACATTACATATCATACATTAGTTGAGCTAAACATAGTAACTAATGGTTGAATTTTGGCTAAATGTGAAAGGCTAAACATAAATGAGTTATGCCATTACTTACTATATTTTAATATGAACGAGCTAACATGAATACATTCATGTTTAGCCTTCACATTCAGCCAAAATTCAAACATTAGTTACTATGTTTAACCATTGGTTGAGTTAACTACGGATCAAAATACCGGCCCTTAGTAACTAACGTCAAGATCAGTAAACGTTACTTAGCATGTACTTTATTCCTGTCACTCTACTGTGAAACTACAAGTGCAAGATGGAGACGGGAACATGTTTTAGTCAAAGCACGTGCTAATAATTTCCTACAGAAAGTTCACCTACAATCCAGTCACGTCTGACACCATTGGCCGTAGACAGCATCACGCCATGGACATTAATTTAGCTTAATTAAAACAGCTCCAAGGGGTAAATTTATTAATGTCTTTAATAAAATTGTATATTCTATTTATATTTCTTCCCTATTAGTCTAGAATTTACGATTGTAGCTTTATTTTTAGGTCCTGGGTTTGATGTATCTATGTCAGGCACCGTTTCTTCTCTGCCTAACCTCTCGGAAAATCAGATTTTGTTTGTATTTGTCATTCGCACGGAGATACGGAACCCTCTTAAGATACAGATAAGTACTTGATGTACATCAATCTATTGTTTACCTTCCTTCACAGATTTGTTACAAAAGAAAAGAGAAACAAAAGAAATATATTATGTAATGAGGAAAAGCTCCTAAAGAAAACTTTTCAGAAGTTTGGGAGTATTATTTAAAATGTTCCTTTTTCTTTGCACAAATATTATATTTGTTTTCATTCGAGCTTGAATAATGTTCAGTCTGTAATAAATTTTTACTTTTAAAAAATTTCGTTTTGACAGTTGGAATCGTGAATGATCATTGTTAGTCGGAATTTTCTAGAAGACTTGAATACTTATTTTTATAAGTTTTTTATCGAGAACACTGTCAAATTACATAGCTTCGAGCTATCATAATGTGGCTTGGCGTATTTTCTTACGAATAGATATGTATTTTTTTATAAAACTTGACTGAGATAAACATAAGGAGATAAAGATAAAACTTTAGATATAGACGCTATGATAACAGACAAAAGTTTTCACCTGAAAAAAATATTTTTGAGAAATTTGGCAGGTTATAAACGAAGAGATATTTTCATTCCATGTTATAATTGTGGTGGTAATAACAAAAAAGAATCACGTTATGGGAGGTGGTTACCACCACTTATGAACACAAAGAGGTATGCGAATGTATTACCTACGAGTATCACTGACAGATATTTACAAAGACATACAGACATCCATACGTTACACCTTAAGTTCGGAGTTGAGCTGCACGATTACTGGACAGGTCCAGTCAATCTATGTGGTTCTTTCATCAAAATACCATTTCCGACACCATTTAACCTGGTCTTCACATGATCTGACGAAGATTATGTCTGGACTTTAATAGACTGTGACCTCTGAGTTTTGCCTTTCTTCTTTGAGTAGTCAGATAGGAAACCACGACTTTAACTAGTTATTTTAAAATATGATTGACGTGTAAAAGTGTTTCTACAAAGCTACTTACAGAAATAAAATCACTTATGAATCATTACATTTAATCCCAGAACAAGCCAATCAAAAAGCTAAGTATTTTTATTAACTCTAAATTAATAAAATTGCATTATCTCATGCATTCTATATTAGCTGGACACTTGGACAGATTATTATTGCTATGCTTAATGGCGTTCAAGAACGATGTCGGCCACGCCTCAATGTCTATTGATGAGGCAATTAATCAATTTCTTGTATAGAAATGAAGTCATGAATGTCAAAGTGTGGCCATCGTGGACCATTGTATATTAAGGGCATTAAACTGGCAATGACGCAAGTACTTAGCAAAGACACCTAAAAATAATGCGCGTAAGAGAGACAAGGCTATTTGTTAAGCTTAGGGCTAGAAAGAGAAGCTAATCTCACGTACTAACACTAAAATAATATTTAATTTAGTTCTTGCTTCGTCGTTCGCTCATTTCGTAAGAAAAAAGTTAGCGGCGATAACGCCGAGAAAATGTCATTTTTCGTCAAGCCTCTTGAATGTCTGAAACTTTCTGGAGATTAAATATTCACGCGATAAAAAATCTTTGAGGCGCCAAGTGTCGATTATTATACAGCTACAAAATAAACAAAAAACCGGCCAAGTGCGTGTCCCGTAATTAAGAGTTCCGTAGTTGCAAAGAATTTATCTCAAAAACAAACTTCACATTATAGTTGAAAAACATGTTCTTCCATACATTGATATATAAGTATGTCACGGTCAATTCCCCAATTGCAAATTATAGTATGTAATCGCAAAAAACTTTTTTTTTTATGCGATAAAACTACAAATTAAAGGCCTATTCAAACCTAAGCGGTATTCGCTGCCGCTATGGGTAGAGAAAACCGAGTGGGTATGCGGTAATATTACTGTTCATTCATCTGTACCGCTTTTGCCGCGAAACATAATACTAAATACCTAAGCGAAACCCGCGCGGTATTACCTCTACCCATAGCGGCAGCAAATACCGCTTAGGTTTGAATAGGCCTTAACGATTTTCGGAATTTTTCATTTACACAAGTAAATGAAAAATTCCGAAAATCGTTAATTTGTAGCTTTGAGCCCTTGCTTCTTGCCAAATTTAATGATTCTAGGTCAACGGGAAGTACGCTATAGGTTTAGATATACTTGCGAGTATCAAAATATCTCGCATAAATAGCCGTATATTTTAATGCGTTGATTTTTTTTAGAGCTCGAAGGGACTATATACCTACGTATATGATATTAATTTGAACCTGATAGCACCACGCGTTCCTGAAAAAAAGGGCTTTGACAGACTGACTAACAGACAGACGGAAAACGAAGTAATCCTATAAGGATTCCGTTTTTTCCTTTAGATGTACGGAACCCTTAAAATATTGAATTGAAATGTCTAATGTTTATGCAGCGTTTACAGGCTTTTATGTAAAGCTAAAAACATTAGACGTATTGATTGATTGTTGACCTTATAGTGACCTATCAGTGATGTTCTTCAGACCATTTAATCTACTTTAGCGTCCGTGATGTATTTCGATTTTTCGTCTATGGTTTCCTGTTAATAAAAAAGGAACTTCATAGCATCCATGAAGTAATGCATTTTTTCGTCTAAGTTACCTGTCAATAAAAAAGGAACGTCATAGCGTCCATCAAGTAATGCATTTTTTCATCTATGCTTGGTTACCTGTCAATAAATAAGGAACTTCATAGTCGTGCTTATTTCAATAGTATAATAAATGGTTGGAATGGGGTTATACTCTATAAAGGAAGCAAAAAGACTACAGAATGACACCTGCTACGATCCTTATGCTTTTACAAGGTATCCATGCACCCATGAATATGAACATCTTTCACTATGAGACCAACTCTGAAAGCACGAAAAAAAAAACAAGCGTTTCATACAAAAGTTCAATACGTACTCAACCAAAATGTATGAAGCAGCTGATTTTTTGTCGTGATTTCAGAGTTCCCATATTGAAAGTTGTTCATATTCATGGGTAGAAAACCCTGTGAAAATTTTAGCTAGTGATTTAAAAATCATCCTGTATAAGTATATTAGCAGGTGGCGTTCTGTAGTTTCTGCCTACCCCCATGGGAAAAGGAAGTGAGTACTTGTTTTATTAATGATTCTTATACTTTAACCTAGAATACTAGTTATAAGTTAAATATTACGAGCTTGTGTGAGCACACTGCAGGGCATGCCTTTTATCATTTAGGTATAAACTAAAAAACTAGTATTGATTGGCTAACTTTATAATTACATATTGGCGATTTTACACCAAGCTAAAGTATGCCTTGTTTATAATAATTTACTAGGCATATAAAAACTTCATGTCGTGAAACAGATGACGATATTTATAGAAGTATTATTATTACGTATATTGAAGATTATTATATTATAAATTGATAGAATATCATATTATTATTATACAGTATGTTAACCAACAGAGGGCGTTCCCGTTAACCCGCAATAGTATAGCATCCATACATGCTAAAAAAAATATTACCATTCGAAAACAAAATGGTTTTTATTTTTTTTAATATTAAAATATTTACTAAAAATGTTAAATTGATACGTAATTGAAACACTCTGTACACGCGTACTTGAAGGACGGAAACATCGCAATTTAGTTTTTATTTTTAGTGAATATTTTTTTGAATATTTTAATATTAAAAAAAAAATAAAAACCATTTTGTTTTCGAATGGTAATATTTTTTTTAGCATGTATGGATGTTATACTATTGCGGGTTAACGGGAACGCCCTCTGTTGGTTAACATACTGTATATTGAAAAAAAAAGACATATTGCTCCAACTCCATATACATAAATTGGGATAAGGTCAAAACAATATTCATAAGAAATTATATTTAAAAAATTATATTGATAGGTACGTACTTCACAATTTTGAAAATTAAAACCCTGCAAACTGGTGCTATTCTCTAAACAACCCTAAAGGCTACCGTAGAAAGGCGCGACGCACATTGGTTCAAGGGCGGAAAAAAGTCCTTTGTTTCAACCTTGTTTAAAATGTCTACAATTTGGTACACACATACTAGAATGAGTAGAAACAAGTCCTAAAATTAATACGGATAAATAATTATACAGTATTTAATTATATGATGCCAAAGTAGGGTGATCGAGAATTTACAAATTTCGTGCAAAAAATATTGTTATTTCAAGTATGAATAGAACCAACATACTATAATTATCAACTTTCATTTTTAGTTTAGTCATAAGTTTATTGTGTGTATTAATAAAATAGTAAACATAATGTTATAATATAATGAATAATTACTTGCTATTACATTTTTAGTGAAGAAGGTCATTTGGAACCTTTTGTTTTCAATCATGAGATCATAACTAATCTCCGTTATCGACCGATACGTAGTAATATACTTTCGGAGATTAATTAGACCCTATAGATTAAGAATACATTAGTTTTGGCTGCGATAACCTGCGATCTTGGAAATACCAGGTACTTAACTAATGACGCTCTGTAATTAAGAAAAAGTGCATTATATTAATAAGTGTTTCTAATGAGGGTAATTAACATTTTATCATATCGTGTAAGTATAAATAGCATTGAATGGTAGTTTTAACTTCACTTACAATTATTTTCTCTTACGATAACAGTGTTATTATAGTGATGGATAGCTTTACTATTGTCTATGCCGATTTAGTGGAAATCATAATATCAAGTAATCGTGAGATACATAAATGCCTCGAAAATTTAAAACTTATGTATCCACAGCTTACAGAAAGTGTTTGGAATCAAGTTTATGAAAAGTTAAGCCGTAATTTTCTACCCGTATTTACAAAAAAGTGGCAAACTGCAGCGAGAAATAAAAATGCTTTTATGGCAAAAAATGAACAGTGGCTGAAAAATATTTTTACCGTTGAGACATCTTCGGTGCAGACTGATGTGGTGAATTGTGACAGTAATGTTCCAGGGCCATCAAAACGCTCTCATAGAGGACGACCAGAAAAATCATTTGATGAATGTTGCGATCGAACAAAGCGATATAAAGTTAAAAGATTGTGTGAAAGCGTTCCTGAAGAAATGATTAAGAAAGCTGCCTCTAAGGTACTCGTACAAGAAGAATCATCGGATACTATCAAGTTTACTCCAGAAAAAGCGTTGGCATTAATTATTACTTGATGCATCACTTTCGAAACATCAATATCAAGTACTGAGAAATGCAGCAAAAAGTATTGGTTGTGATATTTTTCCCGATTATCATAAAGTACTTGAAGTAAAAAGGCAATGCTACCCCACGGATATTGATGTAACGGAAAGCTACGCTTGTGTAAGTTTGCAGTCATTACTGGATCACACAACCAGAAGATTATTTGAAGTAATGTCTGAAGACGACCTTACACAGATTAGTGTAAATTCAACGTTTTTACACAAGTGGGGATGTGACGGATCATCAGGTCATGCTGAGTACAAACAGTCATTTATCGACGAAAATGTGTCAGATTCATATATGTTTTTGACATCATTAGTTCCACTGCGTCTGTATGAAAAGGAAAATAAATCTGTTGTGTATTGGACAAATGCAACTCCTTCTTCTACAAGGTGTTGTCGCCCGGTACAATTCCAATTTCAAAAAGAAACTACAGAATCTACGAAAAATGAAATTGCTAGAATGGAGTCTGAAATAGCAAACTTAAATGAAACTGTTATTAGTTTAAAGGAAAAGACTTACAAAGTCTACCATAAACTTGTGTTCACAATGATAGATGGCAAAATAGCGCAGACAGTTACGGACACATCATCATGTGCAGTGTGTTTTATATGCAAGTCAAAGCCATCAGAAATGAATAACCTTGACCAAGTGCGAAATAAAACTGTGAATACGGAGGCTCTCAAGGTCGGTTTATCCCCGCTTCACGCACGGATTAAATTTATGGAATGCATATTACATATTGCGTACAATATGTCATTTACCAGTTGGAGAACGAACGCAACTACCAAACAACAAAAAGATGAAGAGAAGAAAAGAATCCAAAGTGAGCTGTTTCAACGTTTAGGTCTAAAAGTGGATTTTGTAAAGCAAGGAATGGGAACATCTAACGATGGAAATACGTCTAGAAGATTTTTCAATAATGCAGACATTGTAGCTGAAGTCACAAGAGTCGATAAAGAACTTATTCATCGGTTTGGTATAATATTGCAAACAATTAATTCTAGTGCATTAGTTGATTCGGATAAGTTTGGTAGTTATTGTTACGAAACTGCTGAACTATACGTAAGCATGTACAGCTGGTATAATATGCCAAATACTGTGCATAAAATCTTGCTGCATGGCAAAGAAATAATAAGTGTTGCTGCCTTACCTATTGGGATGTTATCTGAGGAAGCTCAAGAAGCGCGAAATAAAGATTACCGCAATTATAGGTTAGGTCATTCAAGAAAATGTTCTCGTCTATCATGTAATGAAGATGTTATGAATATGCTCTTAGCTACCTCAGATCCCCTTATCAACAGTTTACGTGCAGTACCGAATAAAAAATACTATCCTCTTCACGATGATGCCAAAGCTTTATTAGTGGATAGCACCCATCTCTAAATCAATGTCTTCTCTATTTAATATTTAGTTTATTAATATTTATTTATTTAAAAATGCTGATTTAATTATATGAAATTCATGTGAAAAAATTTGATGAATATTTTCATGTTAATAAAAAAAAAATACGTGTTATATCTTTCTCTTTGTAAACTGGTACATCCATTATATCATTTTAATAAAGTATTATGAAGAAACGCAACGCCTTTTCATTTAAAAATAATATTTTCCGCATGCCCGTACTACCTGCACCACTGTGCGACGCGACGCGACGGTGCGACGCGATTCTTGTAGAAGAATTTCCATGAAGTTTTCATATAAATTGTTCTACTATAGTCGCGTCGCGCCTGTCTGCGTGAGTCTTAAAACTAAAAATCGAACGGCGTCTCGATTTAAATCATCAAAGAATTACTAAATACCTTTTCTTACACTGAAAAGCAACCTTAATATTATATCACTCACTCGTGACTTGAGTGGGTTCGAAGTGAATTGTGGGTACAGAATAGTACCACTGATGTTTAAGAAATGAGGTCGCATGAGAGACTAACTAAAATATACAGCGTAGTCTAAATGAGGTTGGAATTAGAAACTTTTAATGGAACAAACATGGCCATGAAACTGACATAAACATGAGCTTTCACGGAAAAAGATATAAGTTTAACTTAATCCAGTTACGAAAAGCTTTCTGGTATACAGGATAAATTTTTGAAGTGGGCGTGGATGGCCAAATCCAAAACTATGAGGAATAGCGAAAAGTACTCAAAGGAGTCTCAAGCTCGATTTTGATGAAAACTAAAACTGCATCATTGCATTTTTGAAAAATATATATCAAGGTTCAATAGGTAGGTAACATAAGAAAAATAACAAAAGTATTTTGTTAAAAATGAGCTCTTTCCTTTAGTCTTCCATATGTCATTACTTCCAAGTATTTGATCCTTATTAGCGACACTATCGAATGGTGTAATAATACAGTCTGTTATATTTTTTTTTTTTCAAACTCAAAGGGTAGGGTGATTCCTGGGTAGAAATATTGATATTTCAAAAATCCAATGATGCAGTTTTAGTTTTCATCAAAATTGAGCCCGTGACTCCTTTGAGTACTTTTCGCTGTTACTCATAGTTTCGGATTTGGCCGTCCACGCCTACTTGAAAAATTCATCCTGTATATACAGAAGTTTTGTCCCATAATTTAATAAGTGTGATGCTGTGATAAAAAAATGGAAAAAAAATCCCGGATCCTCCTACATTTGACTTTAGTATTCTTAAATGTAATCTTACAATCTTCCTCATTCAAGCTTTAAGCCACAAAACAGAAATATCACAAAAAATAAACTGTCCTAACATCGAACAAACAAAAGTCCCCAACACGAACACTGCTACATAACATGTAAAAACCATTGAACTCGCACAAAACACGGAATTAGAGTGATTCATTAATTTCGTACTAACAGTCAGATTCCGTGATTGCGTACTCAAAAGGGTTAAATTGCGCGAATGTCAAACGTCGGTCGGTGCGCCGGACTTGCGAACAAAGGACGTTGTGTTATTGCGCGTCCCGTGTCCCATCACTATTGTGTCCTGGACCCAGTAAGCAGCTTATTGGGACCGGGACACAATAGTCACTAGCTGCTAGTGACTCTTTCTAGGGTAAGCGGGGGAGTGATAATATGAGTTAATTGCTTTCATCTTCAGCTCAATTCTTATATGTATATAGTACTTCACGCTGATACAAAATTCTAAGTTCGGTGAATCTGATAATGAATTCTGTGCTAGAAATTGGCAAAAACTCCGCTGCGCTTTAGGTTACTGTTATAATATATATGATTAACAATTTCGCGGACGCTTGACGTCTATAGGCGTCATAACAATAAAACTTGTATTGTCTCCGCGAACCGATTAATATACGTTTGTTATTTTGTAGCGTACTAAAAAAAAAAAACACAAGATTGCCGTAAATGGACTGCTTTCTGATGTGTTCTGCAGAATTAGGTACCCACAAATTCCAACCCATTAAAGTTCTTGCTATTCAGGGATTCTCTTTTAAAAACTTATGAGATTCATACCACACAGCGTTCCAACTACAGCATTTCAAAAATACAAACGTTAACTCTACGCTGGTCGAGTGACAGATAAATACGCCGCAACCGTCCGGATTTATGTTCCAAATTGGAAAATACGCCGTTCCGTTCATACCAGACGTCATTGTTACCGTGACGGTTTTTATTAGTAACGGAACTACATATTATGGAACCTCACAATACCTTTGTGAATGTAGAACATGTTTTATGCATTTCACACCGAAACGGTGGAAATGACGATTGACGACGCATTGATTTTAAGTGGTGTTTGAGTGTCTACTATTTCCAGTCCAATTTTATACACAGTTCTAGCGACATTTTAGTAAAGCTTTCACAATGTTGGGAACTAGCAATATAAAACGCCTTTATAGTTGACCCTATAAATTTTTAAAGGATTTCAGCTAGTTACATCTTTAACGATACGAACTGATTTTCATATTTATTATAATTACATCAGATGACGTAGAACCTACATTGTAGCGAGATGGACACATTTTAATGTGTTCTTAAGTTCCCCTCTCCCTTCTCCACCAGATGGGTGTCTAGCATTTTCCTAACTATGTTGGGGTCGGCTTCCAGACTAACCGGATGCAGCTGAATACCAACATTATACGTGGAGCGACTGCCTATCTGACCTCCATAACCCAGTTACTCGGTAATACGATACCCCTTGGTGAGGACTAGTTGTCAGACTTTCGGGCTTCTGACGACGCGTAACGACTGTCAAAGATCCGCGAATGACAGCCGGGACCAACGGCTTAACGTGCTTTCCGAGGCACGGCGGGGTCTTGGTATGTATAGATGTTCACCCATCTACGGACCAACCGCGGCAAGAGTAGCGTAACCTGATCGATCGACCCATGCGGCTGTTATCACTTAGCCACAAGCTCTCTTCTCCCCCCCCCCCCCCCACTGAGTTAAAATGGGGTTAAACGTACAAAGTTGCGGTTGAGATGAAGCAGATTGAGAATTACATCATAGCGTTGTAATAAAAGGAAAACTATTCGCTACAAGAACTAGAATGTAATATAACACGACCATTCCCGCTTTGGTATAAAAGCAAGAAATACGTCTGTGAAGCGAGACAAATAAAATACATAAATGCAAATTTATACGTAACATAATCACAGCAAAAGCGAGGAACGAAGTATACCAGATACTAGTAAACCTAAAAAGTTTACGATTTCTCGCTATGTGGGGCTTTTGAACATCTCACGTCTCCAATCGTACTACATTATAGCTTTTACACGATGTCAATATACGTGGAATGTATCAAACGATGTTAAGTAGACGATTCGTATTCATACGCTCTTTATTTTGGCATGAAGCGTAGTGCCATATCGTCAGTAATTCACCTAAATTACTGGATGTCCTCATACTCCGATACTAAATTTCACGGACGTGCGACCTCTTACTTTGTGGCATTTTAGTTGTCTTACACGTTCTGGAGCGCTAAAATGCCTCTTTGCATGACACGAGCTTACTCCGTATCTAACTATGTGTATAATTGTAAACTTAATTCATGATTTTAGGTTGTTCCTCATTGTCATTAGTCTAGTGGTCGGAAGCGCTACTGCTGATGAGGTCCTGGGTTCTCCATTCCTAGGTCGGGCAGTATTATTTGGATTTTCCATTACCAATATCTCAGTAGCAACCCGGAGTCTGGATTTGCGTCCGGTTGATGGCAATAGGCTCGCCCCCGATGGGACTTACATATAACTGGCGAAATGTGGGTGTACTGCAGGTACAACTCTGCCTAACCCTTCGGGGAAAACCGGCGTAATGATATGTGATATTAAGATTTCAGTAACTTGAATCCTATTTCCTAACTTGAATCAATTCTCTATATAAGATGAAATGCAAACAAAGTAGACAGTTTTCAATAATAAATTAAGTCAGACAGTATTAAGGGGAAAACTTTAGGGTAACCCGCGAAATTCAAATTTTCTTACGTTTTTTGCAATTTGCAAGTTAGTATTAAGTTGTATGTTAAATAAAGTATGATTCGCGGCCGTACCAAATATGTATTTACACAATTATAATTATTAGAATCAGTAATACAACTCCTTAAGTCAGTATAATCCTCAAATGTCAAGATTTCATGAAATAGTAATTTATTATGATTACCTGGTCTTAAAGAGTTGTATTGATCACTTTAATGATGATAATTATGTAAATACATACTTGTTACGGCCGCGAATTATATTTTGATCAACGTACAACCTAATACTGATTTGTAAATTGCAAAAAACGTAAGAAAATTTGAATTTCGCTGATTACCCTGAGGCTTTCGCCTTAATACGAAACGGAATTCCTTTACTACGGTTGTTACTATTTTGCCTTAAAAAGATGAGCTCTGACTATCAAGTTTACGAGATGAATTAATGTTTCTCAGTGAAAGACGAAATTTATTCTTATGTTGGTAAAAAGCAATAAAAACTGATGGAAAACTTGGTCGTCGAGTAAAGTATTTCTCAACAGTTACAATATTATTTTGAGCGTAGCTTTAAGCGGGTTCTTCGTCTGCGTTTTGATGTGACCCAAGTAGTAGATATATTTACTTAGAATAGAAATGAATCTGTTTTTATGTTTCTCTATATTTTCGTGTCCCTATACCCTCTTTTTTTGGGTGGGAAATCATCAAATAACTTTTCCCGCTCTGGGCGGAGCGGGAGGACGTGTCAGACTTCTGCTGACTAAAACCCTGGGTGGGTTTGGTTTGTGGGTTGTTCCTTTAGTTGCCTGTGATCCCTATACCCTACGAGTGTAAAAAAACGCATCACCAAGCGAACTGAGAGTCTCGTTATAATTATCAAGAAACCATAACAATTGAAACACAGGTCCTTTTTTTTTTTACTGATTTTAATATTTTTAGGATATTATTGAAGTTGAAGGAAGATATACAAGGCTATAAAGATCGTAGCAGGTGGCGTTCTGTAGTTTGTGCCTACCCCCAAGTTAGCTTTGGGTTAATTAAACTAAATAGTCCTACACTACAAAAAATCACATAAAAAGTACCATAACATATTGTACAACTAGAAGCCGACAAAAACAATTGTCGCAAATCGCGATGTATCAAAAATTGGCGTTGTCACCTACAATCAAGATTTATTATTACTCGAAAAAGGTCATGATAGCTTAAACGTTCCGTTGTTTGATCTATGAAATAGAACACGACCATGTTTGTTCCTGTAGCTGTACAAGACTCTTTTGAAGCGTGGCCAAACTCGGAACTAAGGCCGCCATCTTGTTTTTTTTTTTTTTAAACGAAGTTCGTTAACGCGTCTTGCGGTGGGAGTAAACTGGTAGAAATCATCACGTAACGAAAAAGCGTTATGCCCGAAAACTTCAGATTCAGAGTCTCAAGTGTCAAAAGTTTTCGTTTTTGTTTTTTAATACAGAGCCATCTAGTATGTTTTTGGCTGAACTTATAGGTAATAGATGGTTATGTATTAATACATAGCGAAAGGAACTTCGTTCCAACCGGGTGTCCTACGGTACCCCCCGAATTTTTTATAATAATAATAATACCAGCCTATTAGTGTCTCACTGCAGAACAAAGGCCTCTTCTCATAAAGAGAAGGCACGAGCATTGATCACCACGCTTGCTCAAGACAAGTTGCCGATTTGAGACTTATATCCTAACTAATATTATAAATGCGAAAGTAAGTGAGTAAGTAATAATTTATTTTTTCCAAAAATCTTAACTTAAGTAACATCGGTGTTATTTCAAGAAGGGATGGATGCGTATGGCTATTACAATGAATAAGACCCCTGCTCTTCAAACTAGGAAAATCCTGTATCTTGAATGAAGTGAGTTTGTTTGTTTGGTTATTTGTTACACTTTCACGCTAAAACGGCTTAACAGATTTGGATGAAATTTTGCTCATGGGCAGACCATGAACTGGATTAGGAGATAAGATACGTTTTATCCTGATAGTACGTTCCCGTGGGGTAATTTCTGACATCCACGCGAGCGAAGCCGCGGGCAAAAGCTAGTTAACTATAAGTCCAGTTTTCCCGATATTTTTTCTTCACGGACATCAGCAATGTCCAAGATAAACAATACATTCATTTCACAAAACAATTGTACACATTTTTACCAACAGCACGGCGCCCCCTTTTCAACGTCATCCGAGTGCCAAAGGATCCTTGTAGTGTATTTCTGTTACTGTAACTGCAGGTCTATTCTGAAAAAGTCTCACCGTGAAAATATAGGTGAAGTGAGCGTGAAGTGAGTTGTCAGAAGTATCAATCCCTAGCATTAGGTGGAATGACAGGTCACTTTAAGGCGAAAGCTCCACGTAACCCTCGAAATACAAATTATCAGCTTGTACGTTGATTTAAATTTTAATTTCGCGGGCTACCTGGAGCTTCCCCCTTAAGTTCATTTCACCTACGTTTACATGGTGAGATTTTTACAGTAGAGCAGCTGTTATTTTTAAACTGAATATGTCACGTCTGTCTGCGACGGGAAGTCAAGACGTGATATCGGCTTGAAGCAAAGCTACACGACCGATTCAAAAATAGAACCACAACTTTATTTTTTAATCGGTCGCGTAGCTTTGCTCGTGTCACTGGCTGGTACGTAAATAGCTGATAATATTGAGGATTATCTGCTTTTTTCGATTTTTAGTAGCTGAATAATAGGTAAATATTACTTTCTTTTAATAGCAAAAAATACAGTTTTTTTTGATAAAACACTAGGTACTGAAATTCAGTTAAACTCATATCCAAAACAACTGAAAAAAATGCATTATTTTTAAAATTAAAACTATAAACCGTTGACTTCACAGTTTATAATTAATCCACACATCATATTTTCCTTGAATAGAAAATCGGAACCGTTAGTTACAGGCAGCCATATTTGATTTCAAATGTTTTAACTCCCAACCCCACTGCCAACCCCTTTGAATACTTTTATAGAGAAATCTTTTTCAGAAGCACCTCGGATTTCAGTTCAAATTGTGAGATATATCTTTGCAACAGGCTGGAAATAACTATCTTCCCGTTTGTGAGGAATCCGCTCGTATATAAGCTATTTACAATGCTCAGAGCTGTTTCTGATGGAGTTGATTACTGAGATCTGTTGTTAGTCTGTTGTTACTGAGAGATGTTGATTACTGAGAACAAAGACTGCTAGCATTTCCCAGTTTACCACAAACTACTTCAATGAATTAACCTACATCTGTGATATTATATAGTTGCAAGTAAGTATTTTAAATATCTCTTTGGGATATTTTTAAATGCATTTATTGTACACTTGGAGCTGGCTAAAATTCTAACCATATTACAACCACATAATATTTAGAGTTTAATTAGTTAATAGTTGTAATCATTGCTTGAAACATCTCTTCAAAATATTTTATGTAATTATTGATTTTTTCACAAATTATGGTATACAAGAGAGGTGTGGTCAAATTTAAGGGTGTAGTACAGACTATCAAACTGAACAACTTTGTCTATGGGACTAACATCGTAATCGCGAAAAAATAATCAGCTGTCCCATAAATTTGCGTCGAGTATGTACTGAAGTTTTCTATGGGACAGTTGATAATTTTACCGCGATTACGAGGTTGGTCCCATGGTGAAAGTACAAGTTTGATGGTCTGTACCACACCCTTAAATTAGCCCTTAAATCTGACCACACCTTTGTGATACACCCTGTATTTCGGTCGACTACAACTGTAACCAGATGTGGCTCTAATGCCCATATTAAAAATTATTCCTAGAGTCAGGACTCTAAAATTAAACATATTATGAGACTAATGAGAAAATAGAGGTGTTAGAATCTGAGAACTTGAAATGTTAGATTTCTAACATTTCAAGTTCTCAGATTCTAACACCTCTATTTTCTCATTAGTCTCAAAATATGTTTAATTTTAGGTAATAAATCATGTGAAAATCTAGATTCGTAATTCAAAGAGTGTGAGTAATAATGTTAGCCTTGACTTCTCCGGGCAAAAAACATATATTCAGGCTCATATCTCATTTTGACGTGAGCGACAGAAAATATTCAATTTATCTAGATAATATTGCGTTAATAAAATATAAGTTTCGTTTATTACTTAGATTTAGAAAGCGCCTTAACGTATAGGGTAGTGTGGAAGGCACTAGACCACGCGATCTCTTGTATGAGTGCACTAAAAACACGACAAATCGGAGAAGAGACGACCGCTCTGACAAGAGTGCTACGAAGAAGAAGTTAGTTATTTATATTCAAATCATATTAGTAAAAAATAACGGTGCAATCTGTAACCTATATGCCTGTTTCATATTTAGTTTGCCTCTAGACTGGTCAAAGCCAACTCTCATTTTTTTACACTTTTGGTTATGGTAAAATAGACGACGTTTTTTCTCAGAACGCCTGTTCGCCTGAGTCATAGCAAATCAATCAATCTGCCTAGCCTTTTCCTAACTTTGTTGGGGTCGGCTTTCAGTCTAAACGGATGCAGCTGAATACCAGTATTTTCTATGGGATCGACTGCCTATCAGACCCAGTAACTGTGTAATACGGTACCCCTTGGTAAGACTGATTGTCAGACTGTCAAAGATCTACGAATGATAGCCGGGACCAACGGCTTAACGTGCATTCCGAGGCACGGGGGAGTTTCGGTATGTAAAGAACACCCATCCACGGACCAACCCCGGCAGGCGTAGCTTAACTTGACAGATTGACCCATGCGGCTGTTAATACTTAGTGTACGACCCGAGTGAAAAAGCGTCCAGCGGGATGTTCAGCGCAAGTGCAAGCGGTGAAGAGTGTTCAACGAGCGCCGCTCGGCCGTCACTCAGGACACTCGCGAGTGTTTGCATGTGTTTAAAACGAACGTCGCACGCCCCGCCCCGCTGGACGCTCGAGTCGAGCGTGCACTCAGGCCGTACACTTAGCCACGAGCCTGAGTCATAGCATAGACTAACATATACAAATGAGAAGTCATAGTGCATTCGAAGAGACAATCAGGCTGGTAGCAAAACCAAGCAAAGAAGCTATACTCTCTAGGGTTTTTTTTTCTAAAAAACTTACAGACTTCTTGACAGTAAAAGAGTGAACTTTTGAATTTTAACCCAGAGCAGGTAAAAAATTACCTTGCTGCGTTCACCCTGCTATATTTCAAGACGCAACCAACCTTTTCCCTCGCTCTACTTTTACGACGTCCCAAGGATGATAAGCTGCAGATCTTGCAGACTCGTTCATTCTGTTTTCTTTTATTTTACTCTTATTTCTTACTGATTATTTGCACTGAAGCTTACATAAGATACTATATCTGCGTAAACTTCCTTCCGTATGTATTTTTGGATCTTTTAGTGAAATAATGAAATATTAAAGACACAATCCAAAAATATCCTCGCTTATTTACAGAACAATAAACACACTCATTTTATATGTTAATAACACAAGTCAAAATGCCCTTTTGTAGGCGTAATTACAAGAACAAGACCCATTTACTGTGGCCAGGCAGTAGAAAACACAACGGTCTGCGTCATTGTCCCTTTAAAGTTCATATCAATGAATTTTTAAAAAGTTATTTCATAAAGCCGTATCTTCAAACAGGAAAATAGAAATACATTCCCTTTTGGATCAAGTTCCGAAGATTTAGTTTGAACTTTGGTTGTTCCAATTAAAAATTTAATTACTTACTTGACTAAAAAGGCTCGCTTACGACGAAACAAACCATTTCTTTTTTAATTATGTTAATTTTGATAATAGGGATGATGCCTGGGTAAAAAAAAAAGAAATTCTATTTAGTCCGTCAGTTAGATAATAAAAAATATTAGATACGTATTTTTTTGCTTTATCATATTAATAAAAAGTTACTTAGATAACTCGCATTAAAGTTCGGGAGTGGGGGCTTGCTACGTCACTTCTACGTATAAAATCTACGAAGTCGTGACGTCATGCCATATTTTAACTCAATGTATCGCCGTAATCTTTTGATTACATAAAAAAAGAAAAAATACGTGTCCAATATATTTTAATAATCTACATGACGGACAAAAAAACATTTTTTAGTCATCATCCCTATTACGCCTTTAGTATACTGAGGTTGTGTAATGCGAAAACTTGGCGATAACTTTTCAAATACGTACGTTGTCAAATATGTACGAAAAATAACGCGTTTCTCAGCGAAACGGCAGCGATAAGCGTCAGTTTGCTAATGGCGTGATTGCTGAGTTGTAGTTTTTAAACTAAAATCTTGCTCAATTTTTGTAGTTTTGACGATGTCTACGACTGAGTTTGTAAGCGGGTTTTACTTTGTATCCCTATCTTAATTTGCTAAGTGTGCGTACGTACGTGATCTTTGTTTAAACACAGAAAATGGTAACTTTAATAATAAAAGCCTTTTCTAGAAACTAAGTAACTATGTTGCTTTTATGTTTGACCCACTTTATCTCTGACCTCAATAACTATTTATATAAATATGTAGACTATAAGTTATGATCATAAAACCCATTTGCCCAGATCCCAGGCATACAATAAATAGTGCTGCGACTAAAATCAGGACAGCTCGTAAACTCCCACAAAGATTTGATAGGTACTACCCCCAAAGACTACAAGATACAAACAGCGTATAGTTTTGAACTAACGCTGTGCGCACACTCGCGCATTCTGCATGCTTTCATCCGTCACTGCCACAGACCGTTTTATTCAAAGCGTTTTTTCACAATATTTCTGCGATGCAAGCATCAAGCTGTTTCTAGCTTTGCATTCAAAATAGCGAAACAGAATTCCGATATTCCGTTTTATTTTTACTTTTGGGACTCCTTTCTGAGTTTTTTGTAAATGAAAATCAAGTAGTTTAGAAGATGGGAAAGATTTGGAGAACGTAGTAGGCACATATCAGGCTACCAGGCTTAAACCTGAACTTAAGCTTCAGACCGAAACGCCTAGAAAGTTAAAGACTCTAGGCACTTTAAATTAAACCGCATTTAATTGAGGATTAGAAATTCAGCCGCTATCTAAGTTTAAACTAAACCTCAGTACCCACACACCGATAGAAATCAAGTACTCATTGGCATTCAGGGAGCGGCGGGAGTTGAAAATTTTATGAAGTTTCGTTCGACGGACTTTTGCCGGGCGTTGGTCGTACGGTGCCGTGCCGTCGCCTTGCCGGTGCCGGTATCGTGCCGTGTCTTCAGTGTGCGCTCGTACTAAACCGTCACGTAAACGTCTACAGTATAATATTACATGGAAGTTTAACGTCCGTTGGAAGCGGACGAAGCGAGATAATTAACAAAGTTCACAGGGTTGCTCCGAGTTAATTCCTTTATAGATCGTCGGTTAGCTCTCGTCATTCGTAAGATGGTACGCTGTTTTAAAAGGTCAGCCAGTCCTAATTTTATTACTGTTTTAATTCTTGAATATTTTACATAATACCTCATTTTATTACCGTAGCGTTGTAGGCCTGTAATTAAACCTATAAATTATTATTTCATACTTAATTTTGAGTTAAGTAATTTCTTTTTGAAGTTGATTTAATTTTTTTAATTATTTTTTATTTCGTTATTTTTAGTTTTTAGTAATAACTGGAATATTTGTTAATTTTAAGTAATAAGTAGTTAAGTAATAGTTTTGTTATAAATATTGCACTAGAATTTGACCAAGGTTTTGAGATGTTTTCCCTTTACACACGTAGCTCGTATCAATAAGCCAGGCTGTTATCCATTATCTTGAGACCTACTGAACCGATTTTTATCAAACTTGCACTGTTCCCTAAGTTGAAGTAAATTTAAGCCAATAAAAATAAAATGGTCACGATCTGATTAATAGTTTCGGAGAAATGCTTGGACAAACATACACACATACAAACAAGCAAACATACATCTATGAAATTTTGTATGTTTGTTTGAAAGCCCTAATAGATATCATATATGAATATTTTGCAGATCCAATCATATTATAAACATACGTGTCGAATTGATAACCTCCTTTTTTTAAGTCGGTGTGATCAAGATGAGGTCGGCGCTTCCTATCTGACTACTCTGAGAAGAAAGGCTGAAACAAACTCAGAGGCCGCAGTCTCTTTTAAAGTCCAGACATAATCTTGGTAAGATCATGTAAAAACCATGTAGATTGGTGTCTGACATGATCTTTTGAGGAAAGGACCACATAGATTGACTGGCCTCGTCCAGTCAGTGCACGCATTTGTCAGTAATTCAGAGAAACATTTCTTGAAAACGAAATACGATACTTTTAACCCAGACTTACACGTGCTTAAGCCCTTGGGCTGTAAAGGTAAAATAATTCAAAACAGAAACGCTTAAAGTGGCTCTATCCCCATTAATATTTAGTACCAACGTAAGACAATATTCCAATTACAGATTCGGAACTAAATCCTAATACAGACTGACATATCGATTAATGAACTAGCAGACCAGCAGTCGAGTCGGTGAGCGTTCCGAGTAAATCTCCATCGGGCCGCAAAGAGCACGTTAAGCTTCTCACAAACTAAGTCGTCCTACTAACTTGACGTAAATAAAAAGTTCGATCGATGACGTCAGAGGAATGGGAACTGGATAATACCAGTTTGGTAATTTGTTCTTGTTCTTGGAGGTCACCTTGTTACGGATTTATTGAGAGGTTCGTCACTTTTGTTGATAGATTGTTTTTAATCTGTACCCTAGTTTTATAGGTTGGTTTTATTCAAATTATAAAACGTTCCATAAATGTTCGTTGTTGACATTTTTGATTCTTTGATATTATTTGAAAGTTTGTTCAGTAATACAAAACGATTATCTAGTAGGATTTTCTGGTGAAGTTATGTGCTATTGTTAGTGTCATGGGAATTAATGAATTTAGATATTTACACAAGGAATTGAAAAGGCAGGTTTCAGTGGAATCTCTGAGCGGGGTCGTTCTAAAAGTTACTTATTCATTTATTAAAGCTTTATGCACAAGTAAAAAAACAAATACCGTACAAAGGTGGACTTAACGCTTGAGGAATTTTCTACCAGTCAACCTTAGGGCGATGTAGAGAGAAAACATGACAGGTGCATAAAGAACTGGTAACACGAAAATAACTATAAAGTACAAGAATAAATATATCGATATATACATACAAATAAACAGAATAAACTTTGTCAGGAAAAACAACGATCGGTAGAGGAGAAATAACAATCAGTAGAGGAGAAAATGAATCCAGCAATTCAGCGCTGGGATATTTCTGCCAAATTTTTACGTATATAATATATGCTCACGTGTCTTCATTTTGATTTATTTTGATGATGACACACTGACATGATGATTCACTTCAAAAGATAGCCGATAGGATGCCGTCCTGATGTTCAGAGGGAGCGCATTCCAAAGAAAGACCGCATCGACAAAGAACCAGAAACAGTGGAACCAAGATTTTTACTATGGTGATAACATTGGTCTTTCAAAAAAGTCATGTACGTAGTACTCACAAGCGGTGCTTCTATGACAGGATATATTATATGAATGCGGACGTAGCAATGCGAGCGACATCAAGATGTTATAATACCTACATATTATTTCCTTCTATTGTATACAACATAGCCGACCTTATAAAATAGAGTGCTATCAGATGCACAATGTTCCTTTCCGAATATTACGTATATTCGGAAAGGAACATTCGAAGGAACATTCGTACAATGCAGGCGTCTGAGCCGAGATCTATAAACGTTACAAAGTACGTTCTTAGGCTAAGCCTTAGCCGTCGCCTGATATAAATGGTATTATTATTATGCCTATCACTGTCACACAACTAACAAATTACATTATTCATTGGAGACAGGACCATACCAGGACCATCTTAGGGCCGGTTTTTTGATCCGTAGTTAACACAACCAATGGTTAAACACAGTAACTAATGGTTGAATTTTGGCTCAATGTGAAAGGCTAAACATGAATGTATTCATGTTTAGCATAACTCATTCATGTTTGGCATAACTCATTCATGTTTAGCCTATTTTAAAATTCAACCATTAGTTACTATATTTAATCATTGGTTGAGTTAACTACGGATCAAAAAACCTGACATAAGTCTAACTAGCTCGTGCTTTGACTATGGAACTTTTAGAGATCTCGGCCTCAAAGATTAGCTGAGTGAATTTCAAAACTATCATTTATTACCTAATTTTGGTGAAACATTTTGTATTTGAATTTTTAAATAATATAATATAATGATCCACCAAAACTAGATAATAAATCATAGTTCACTCAGCTCAAACATATCAGACGCACAGATAGAATCAGGGACGTTAAGCGGTAAAGGCGGAGACAGACTGACATATTTCATAGGGAAACTGTTTAAAGTATACCTCCCCCTTTAAAGTGGAAACAACAAAGGATAGAGACCCGAATTTTCGTGGAATTATGAAATCAACTCAAACTCAAAGCCAAATAAACCAACTACAGGTACTTTTGAATTATCAAGGGTCGGTAGAAGGATGAAGCTAGTTGCCCATTCCAAAGTGTACTAGGTTCCTATGGAGAAGAACGAACAAGAAACTCCACGGACACTCTTTTTAATAAAAATATTGTGCAAAATATTGGTTACTTCATTCATGTTGAAAATATGTAAAAATGGTAATGTTATGGGCAATGTAGAAAGAATGCACGTTAAAAGAGTCCGCAATAAAAAGATGAAATATAAAAACACTAAATTAAAATAAGCCGTATATCTAATCTACTTTTCACTATTGTATCTTAGATGCTTTAAGCTCTTCTATTAATTTTCCTCTGATCCCTCTAATATAATAAGAAAATTAAGCTGGCTTAGAATAAATACATAGCGAGCTAAGCAGCTGTTTTGAGCTTGATAAATGAATACTAAGATAAAATTGTATTTAAATTACTAAGTTATTTATGTACTACGATGTATGTGAATGTCCCCTACTTTTTATCAGACATTGGCGCCGATTCCCTTCTTCACAAACGAAACTAAATTTAAATTCAGAGCATCTCTTTCTTTCTATTTCATTAAGAAAAGGACAGAAGATAAATATTAGTTTAGACCTCTTAAATTAGTCAGTGCCTGACGTAAATTGACGTATTTTTAGTAGCCAATTTTTTAATCACGTCTAAACTTGTCTATGGAGTACCTTAATTTGACAGAACTAAACCAATACTTACCGTCTGTACTTTACTTCATGAAATAGAAAGAAAAAGATGCATTGAACTTAAATTTTGTTTAGTTTGTGACAAGGGAAATGACACCGTTATTAGATTGGTAAGTTTTTGTGGAAAACCTAGTTACATTATCTAAATCACGCTGAAAATAACAACATATTGTATGCAAAATATAAAATAAATATATTTTTCGCTGTTTATGGAGATGAATGTTTATTTACTGGGGTCATGGGGTCTAAAACATACAAAATATTTATACTAAAAGTATCATTTATATCCCATATATTTATAGCCCATTTTTATGGGAGTTTTTTTGCCCCTTGGGGTTTTATGCGTAGGGCATTATTTTAGTAATGATATATGTTTGAAAGCATGGCAACACAATAATTCATGAAAGTACTTAAGTCTAAGAATACATAGCCTTTCCATACTAGCTTTAGCCTGCGGCTTCATCCGTGTGGAGTTCGAATATTGTACTGGGGGAAAGTAATTATGGGATAAAAAGTATACTTTATCCTAGCTCAAGTCATGGTCCACCTTTGTGTCAGGTTTCATTGTAATTGGTTCCACAGTTACAGCGTGAAAAGGTAAATAGGCAGACATACTGACAGACAGCCAAACAGCGATGCTTTCGAATTTATAATATAGGTACTAAAGGCTAAAATTGCGTAAACCTAAAATATTCTCTGGCTCTCCTTATATATTATATTCATAAAGCATATGTGGCAATGTATCTCACTATACATATGTTACTTTCAAGATACCCATATTGCTCTATAATTTACGTAAACTTTTCAGCACAAAGAAAAACTGAAGTTAAAACGTCTCATAACCTCGATGAATATTTAAATGGTAGAATTAATTAAATTTAAAGATGTTTGCTAGACATAAAAACTTTTAAAAATTAAAAATTGTTTTATATTTTAATAGATTAACTTTTAGCTTTAATGAAAAGTAAATCCATTCGCTGAAATGCTGTTTAGTTTTAATTATAAAGTATAATTTTATTATTCAAAGCGAAATGAAGTACCTAAACCAGTTGCAAGAAGAACAGTGGATTTTATATTACACATCTATTATATAGGGTGACTGGTAATTAGTGACATAAACATAAACACCATGATTGTACTTATGACAACAAACAACTTTTGCTATAGGACCAAACCTGAAATCGTGAAAATAATCAGCTGCTCCCTACATTTTGAAGAGTTATGCGAACATGAATGTATGGGACAGCTGTTTTTTTTTTTCAAGTATTGACGTGTTAGGGTGTTTAAGTATCGGTCAGTAAATATCAGTCACCCTAAAGGTTTTCTTGTTTTTTACGAAAATACTGAAATATCTGGCGTCTTACATAAACTTTAAAGTCTAATCCACGAAGTAATAAATGGATGCAATCGATGACAGTGTTTTAATTTCAATCAATGCTCACTTCTTCAGGACTTCTTGATACCTAAAGATTAAAAATAAATCACAAACCAAAATCATCTGCCAAGTCTTTTCTTAAGAATGTTGAGCTGAACAAGACACCGCTTAATAAACTACCAGGAAAAATGCAAATAAAAAGCGAATAAACAAGTGCCCATGACAAGTGAAGGTCCTTGTAATTGCATCCCTGTCACTCGGAGGAAACGTAGAGAGAATGCACTTTTATTACTGACCTCGAAATTGGGTCAGGACGGGAATAAAACCTCGGGTAACTTCGCTATCCTTTGTATATCGTCCATGATTTGTATTATAGTCCTGCGCAAAGAGATGCAGGAATACTGGAATAGCTATTGTTATTTACGAAAAGTATGGGGGTGAATTTTATCATTGTGGAACGACGGTGTAAAGTTTGAGTGTGGTGTTAAGAGGCGTCTGGTTTCAAGAAATGGAGATGTTGAGTGAGACGTTTATTTGTTAAATTGGATTTGTCACTTGTCGCCATGTTATGTCGTTGGATTTGAAGTGAAGTGTAATTTTATCAAACGCATAATATTTTTTGGAGACACGTTCCTTGAATATTATTTTATGAATATTTGAATAAGATTTGCAATGACATTGTCATATTATCGTGTAGTAACTAAATTAGTAGGCGGCTGATTTTTTATCGTAGTCATCAATTAAGGGGACTACTGGATCTAAACACAACTAAACGCTAGTGGAAATGAATTTGAGTGGAACTCACTACCTGCGTCTGTGTTTCCGAACGCATACAACCCTAATATTTTCAAAGTGAGAGTGAACAGGCTTCTTCTGGGTAAGCTCACTCCATCGTCGACTCTGTCTCTGTCACCTCTGACCTAGACTAGAGTCAAGAGCAAACCCATCACAAATAAAATAAAAAACGCAAGTTTTGTAATGCCTAAAAGTATATACGTATGATCTACTACAGTAAACAAAATCATAAAAATATATGATAAAATACAGGATATATGACAGTTAGATAGTGTGTTGAAAACATAGTACAACTAATTTGGTACGATAGCAAAAAATCACGGAAACATCTCTAAAAAAATATTTAACAATTAAAAACCATACTAATAAACATGCAATTATTCTGGATTTTTGTCAGGTTATTCTACGAGCAACATATAAACGTGATAGTGTTTTAATTTTTTAATCCAATCAATAGATTTTTTGTAAATAGATAATTGTTTCATATTTTGCAATAAATTACCAGCGTTCTGTCATCACGCTTCTCTTTCTTTTCTATGCAGTCCCTTTAATCCCTTTAAAATCAAATTTTATTATATTAAGAAAAAACTAAACCTTTATTCAAATTAGGCTGAAAATTGGTAAGATACCCCGTGACATTGAACAAAGACTCGTTTACTAACCCCAAATATCCAGACTACCCTCTAAACAAACCTTAATCATCCAGTAAAACCCACAGTCATGTATAAGCAATTAATCTCAGTACCAATGGTTGCACAAAAAGCAACCTACCACAAATAAAATGTAATAAATCTTCTATCAGTCTAAAAAGGCTTCGATTGCATAACTGGGATTAAGATTAAAATCGTCTGGTCCGTTTTTGCTACTTATCGTACTATTGTCAGAATGCATCAGTGCCTGAATGTTACCTTTTATCATGGAGCAAGATACTGAGCATACCTTTTTTTTTTTTTTTGTGGATGGGAAATCATCAAATAACTTCTCCCGCTCTGGGTGGAGCGGAAAGGCGTGTCAGACTTTTACTGACTAAAACCCACCCGTGTTCCTTCAGTTGCCTGTGCCAGGGCCACGGTATCTTTTTCAAGCAACCCGCGACCCCAGCGGCATCGGCCCTATTGGACCACATCTTTTGCTGACATCTCTTTGAGGCGCGCGTGGAACACAACGCGCCGTCGACCCGGGCCTGGTCCTCACTGGACGGCGAGCTACCCACTACTCACCGTCCGCAAGCCCGTGCCTACGGTGGCCGGGAATCGGCTATCGATACCCGCCGCCCAGGGCGTCTCCTGCGGCGACTGAGGGCGTGAGACTGCCTCTCCCTCACGCGTTCCGCCTCCTCCTTCGCGAGCATTACCGCTTCGCAGAAGGAGGTGACGGCCTCCCATGCACTCTCGCTCCGCACCATGGCCTGGACCAGGCTCGGACGCGAGAGATCGCCGCCGCCGATCGCCTCCGTGAGAACACGGCGGTGCTCTGCCCAAACCGGGCAGACCTCCACTGTATGCTCCACCGTATCCTCTGGGCGATCCACACAATGGTGACACCCGGGATACTGAGCATACCTAGTGTGGTGATTTGCGTCAACCATTGTCTATCGATTATGTAATGACAAGATTCACACTATTTTTTTTTTTTTTTTTTTACTAGTCTGTGCTATCCCACTCCTGGACAAAGGCTTCCCTCTACTCCTTTCATCTTTCGCAAGCCCGCGCGTCCTATTTCCAGTTTTGATGGAACCGATCCAGCTCGTCCCGCCATCTACGTAGCCTGCCGCGACCACGCCTCACTATCTCAGGGCACCAATTCTGTGCTATTAGGGTCCACAGTTTGTCCTATTGAAAGAAAGTACTGGAAGGAAATATTGCTTAACTATTGGCTGAAAATATAATAAAAATATAAAATATACTGTGGAGGGGCTTGTGGGTAAGTAATAACAGCTTCACGGGTCGATCGATCAGGTTGCCGCGGTTGGTCTGTGCATCTTTATATACCAAGACCCCTCCGAGCCTCGGCAAGCACGTTAAGCCGTTGGTTCCGGCTGTCAATCGTGAATCTTTGACAGTCGTTACGGGTCGTCAGAAACCCGAAAGTCTGACAACCAGTCTTAGCAAGGGGTATCATCTTACCTAGTAACTGGGTTGTGGAGGGCAGATAGGCAGTCGCTCCATGTAAAATACTGGTATTCAGCATCTACCCGTTAGACTGAAGCCGACCCCAACGTAGTTGGGAAAAGGCTAGGCAGATTATGATGACCAAATATACTGTGATAATTATGTTTAAAATGGGGTGTTAATAAAAGTACTTTTCGACCAGGTTTAACCTTAAAAACCTTTGTAATGTCATGTCTGTTAATGAAATTAACTTTACGAATTGTCAAACTGAATGTGAATGAATTAAATATTACTTTCACAGCTTACATTTAGCTCTGCCGTAAATAGGAGAAGAGCAAAAAGTGCTCACTAGGGACTTTAATAATTAAGTTACATTAGAGCTTCTACTTTATTATTAGCACTTAGAGACGAGAGAAACGAAAGACTTATTCAGTCATTTTTAACCGACTTCAAAAAGGAGGAGGTTCACAATTCAACTGTATGTTTTTTTTTGTAAGTTTGTTACGCGATTACTGAAACACGGATAGACCGAATTGGATTTTTTTTTTTTGTTTTGTAAGGGTGTACTCTTAGGTGGTCCCATATAAATTTTATTAACTTTGCTTGGGTAGTTTTTGAGTTAACTTCAATAATGCGTATTTTTCCACTTAGTTTATGTGGATGATGTTTCAATCTATGCGGATGATGTTTTAATAACTTCTTATCACTCTTATTTACATAGCAGGTATTTAAATTTGTGTGGGGTAGGTACCACAACTAAAAGATGAAAAATAAAAACTTTTTAGCAAAAAATAAAACCTACTTCCAAATCAGAACACTATAAAACGAAAAATAACTTTAATTTATTAGATAGACAATTAATCTGCCTAGCCTTTTCCCAACTATGTTGGGGTCGGCTTCCAGTCTAACCGGATGCAGCTGAATACCAGTATTTTACATGGAGCGACTGCCTATCTGACCTCCACAACCCAGTTATTAGGTAATACCATACCCCTTAGTAAGACTGATTGTCAGACTTTCGGGCTTCTGACGACCCGTAACGACTGTCAAAGATCCACGAATGACAGCCGGGACCAACGGGTTAACGTGCTTTCCGAAGCACGGAGGAGTCTCGGTATGTGAAGATGTTCACCCATCTACGGACCAACCCCAGCAAGCGTAGCTTAACCTGATGGATCGACCCGTGCGGCTATTATTACTTAGCCACAAGCTCCTCACAAAACCAAAGACACCGACTATCGAAATTAAAGTTATTTTTCACTCGGTTTTATTTTTTGCTAAAAAGTTTTATATTTATATTGTAAGCATGTTTCACCTCAAGTAAAGTGATTCCGTTTTAGAGAAAAACTTATAAAATAAACAAATGACTTACAGTGCATTATTTTCATGACTTTTGTTATATTATTAAGATAGTAAAGATGTTATTATGTTCATTTGCACTGTGGTTAAATTTATTTGTACAGCTATAGATGTTATTTGTGCTATTTTTTAGTGCACTATAGCTAAATAAACAAGTGAACTGAATAATATCTTTGTGCACGGTGCATATCACTTTAAATTCAATTGACCCAAGATTTGCACAAAAAAGTTATACACTAAAAATAAGTTATAAGTTCGTGAACAATTTCACAAAAAAAAAAGCATATGAAGTAAACACTTTTGTACGAGACCAAATCTTTGTCATTGATTGGTAAATATACATACAATAAGAAAGTATCGAGTTTTTCTATTTGGAATTTCTCATTAGCAGCTCAGAGTCTGTATTTGTGCTTGGTTGATGATAGTAGCCTCGGAACTTGAACATAACTGGTGAAATATGGGTGTGTTATAGGTGCATCTCTGCTTAACCCTTCGCATAGTATCGACCGCATTGTAGTTTGGAAAATAACTTTTGTATGTAGGTACCCTAAAAATAAAGGCATAACACTAACAATACATGGTTATGAATAAAGTTGCGCTTTTAAAGCCTCTTGGTCTCACTAATGAGAAACTGTGTGAACTAAAACAATAATTAAGAAACTCTAGCACGACTCACAATGGCTATGAAAATGTTTTTTCTCGATAAATTTTCTTTTAAAACTTGAAACGGTACTCAGTTCCCCGTTAGTTTTAGTTTTTCAATGGAAGGTAAATTGTATAAAGTTTGTTCCTATACTTATCGTTGCTACGGTAAGGTGCCGTTCATGGAATGAAAATAATATTAATAAACTGTTCTACTGAACCGCACTTTATCTAAAGTTTGTCTCAGTGCGGGTAGTGGAACAACTCAGGCGCCGTTTTTAGTCGTCTGAGAGGAATACCTCAAAATATCGTCTTATTGTGAATCAAAAGGGCCAAACCAAATCAAAACTGTTTAAAAATAAATTAAGCTATCTATCAAAAATATTTTCAGCCAGAGTTTTCAAATACCTAATGCACACATTTTGAATGCAATTTTGCAAAGAAATTACTTAGGATTTCAGTATTACAGAAAAAAATTTAAAAAAGTAGAGGTCTTTTCGGAATTAAATTCTATCGAGGAAATTTAACCCAATTGTTTTCCTTCAGTCAGAGTATTATTCAAATAGTCAATAAACATATATCCAAAAATTTAATCTGTATAGATTAACAGTAACAGTGAAATAAATGGTTAAGAAAAAGCCCCCAATTTATTTTGGTATCACCTTAAGACAATGCTGCGGTCGTTAAATCTATCAATAGCATATCTTCCAATAGCCTCTCATTTACATTGGATCGAATTTGCGAACATTCAGTTGAAGTTAATACGTAGAAAATATAAAGAATATTTCCTAAGCATGAAAGCTATGATAACCTCGAAAAAAAAAAAACATTTACATAATACCATCATATTTTCATCTCGAAACGCGTTTCTTCTCTCTGCATTTAATTTTGACATAAAAGTAACAAAGAAAAATGAAAAATATTTTATACAACCTTCACACAATGCATTTAAATTTGTGACTTAAATAAAGACATTTTAAGTACTAAAAGTAAAAAGTTATTAACACAACGCAATTTGCATCAAAAGTCAATTTCGTACACCATGCACATTTTTATTCTACCTTAATTAAAGTGAGAATTTATTGGAGAAAATTGTAGCATTCTGCTTGCGACTGTACGATTGGCACTCAATATTGCAATACGTTCAACATCAATAGAACTGCTGTGAGTTCTATTATCGGGAACGGGGGAATGCAAATAGGCTATTTGTCACTCGCAACCGAGTCGAGCCCTGGGAACGATTAAGTGGTGCTATTATAAATGCTAGTTGGAATAAACTTTTTGCTTCTGTAATTGGGTTACTGGGAAGTTTTTATGTTTTACACCTTTGTTTTTGAAATACAATTTCTTTTCCTTTTTCCAGAACTTCTATTTCTCTGGGGCATGGAGATGTAGTATTTGTTAATATATGTAAATGACAATTCAGCTTTTTTTAAAAAAAGCGATACCAACTCCGTAGTACGTTTCTCTTATTACGTCAAACATTCGCAGTCCTGCAAATACAACTGAACAAAGCAATTGAGTCTAGAAAACTGGTGTTGTGTCGAGTCATAAGTGCAACAAAACTACTAACGTTGTAGGAATATCAACCTTAACATCGAGGGAATAAAATTGCAAGTTGTATGTATCATGTTATCTCTA
Source organism: Dicycla oo (assembly GCA_948252095.1). Lineage (NCBI taxonomy): Eukaryota > Metazoa > Arthropoda > Insecta > Lepidoptera > Noctuidae > Dicycla > Dicycla oo. The sequence continues at coordinate 19,371,475 of OX411726.1, read as the reverse complement.
TAGTTTTAAAAGAGCGTGCACCAATATTGTACCGTACAGGTTTTCTGACAATATCTACGTGTGACTGTCCTATTTTCTTTGCACTTTAGCACAAACGTTCTTTTTGACCTACACTGTAATGAGGTGAAACAACTATGAAACACATTTTCTTAATGAAACGATTTTCGTACTAGCAATCCACGCATGCTTCTCACGGTTACAATCTTCTGTTGTGACGACATGTCAAAACATCGACATGGGTTTGCTCTTTCTTGACTCTAGTCTAGGTCAGAGGTGACAGAGACAAAGTTGACGATGGAGTGAGCTTACCCAGAAGAAGCCTGTTCACTCTCACTTTGAAGAGATTAGGGTTGTATGCGTTCGGAAACACAGACGCAGGTAGTGAGTTCCACTCCTTTGCTGTGCGCATTATAAAAGACATTTGGAAGCGCGTAGTGTGAATTGGTGGAATAGTAACCAGGTAGGGATGGTAACTGGCAGTGCGTCTAGATGTCCGATGGTAGAAGGGGGCCGGTGGAATGAGGGCGTGGAGTTCTCGGGCACACTCTCCAAAGTACAATCTGTAGAAGACCGACAAGCAGGCAACCTTGCGGCGATGAGCCAAGCTATGAAGCTTGGCAATAATATAATAATAATCGAGAAAAAAATATCATGATATCAGCATGATATCCCGTACCTTTGTACGGGATATCATGCTGATATCATGATATTTTTCAGTAACTACTCGACCCAAATGTATGCGGTCGACCTTATAAATGTGGCTGGGACAGACTGGATGCGGAAGGTGGAGGACATGTCCAACAGTGGACTGCGCTATACTGAGTTGATTGAAGCGGTCACACAGACAGACACAAAAAGCAAGTTTGTTTTATATTGTTTATACAATAAATTCAGAAAGCTGCTTACTGATAAAAAAAAGTATATATAATAGGTATCGAAAGAAAGCTTGACCTTCATAATCACTTTTTTTCATCTACGTTTTTTAATTACATATCTCAAAATTATTTTTCACATATTTAGGTAATTTTTCGTTAGTACAATAAAAATATAGAGGATTTTTCAATTAAGTTATTATTTAGTAAGTATTTATAGACTAACAATTCTTGATTATTAAGTCTTTATTAAAGGCACAAATCGCGCTTTGATCTAATTATGCGCCAGAGGCAAAATTGTTTCCTCCAGTAAGACCACTGCTTTTCTTAAGCCTCGTTAATGTAATAAAACAAAACCCCTTAGGGTAAAATGAAACATTACAAATAATTAAATTTATTATTTTTTACCTTCAAAGCTATCATAAAGGTGAGTATACACTTGAGAATTTCCATGTCAGAACGTTCTTGCGATTTAAATTTATTGTGTAACTAGCCCTGCTTTCCACGGTTTTTACGAATCGACAAAATATCGTGATTTCTTACACATAAACCTTCTGGAGCATGTTATCTAAATGATGGTGAAATCCGTATATAATCAGTTGAGTAGTTTAGAAGAACAACGCGGACACAAGACACACTACATATTGTGTAGATATACTCGTAGTTATCGAATGTCCTGGGCCTGCAGTCTCGACATAAATAGCGATCGCTTTAAGACCAAATTCGGCCGCAAAGTCCTAAGCGGGTCCCTAGACGGTCAAAATTGCTTGACAAGCACGAAAAAAATCACGTGCCATATTGTCAAGCAATTTTGACAGTCTAGGGATCCCTTTTGGACTTTGCGACCGAATTCGGTCATAAAGCTATCCCTATCTATGAAGAGACGGCAGCCACTGGTTAACATTAAAGGGGGTTACCAACCCCACTCTTAAGGCAGGTCAATATTTGACTTAAAGTGAAGTTTCAAGTGATTTTGTACCAATTACTTTACGGCACGGTAAGAGCCTGTCTTCCCTTCCATTATCGCGCCCCCCGGTCTACTCCTTGATATACATTGGTCTCTGTTGCACCATGTAATCATCAACAGGGGCTAGTGTGAATCTTGAGTTCATTCGAGTAATCGAGTCTGGTCAAACCACGCTGGGGTCGGTTCATTTCATTCATTCATTCATTCATTCAATAATTGCGGTGCGGTGCTACAATAAACTGTAACTTTGACGTTTCGAATACCCAGCATAAATAAGGTTATGGTACGGGCCTGGTTCGTCAAAGATCGCCTCGATATTCTGTTACAAATAAATGACCAAATGTGTACAAACCTTTATTCGAAATTTTCTTCTTAGAATTATTTAGGGGTAAGGCTAATTAACTACCGTCTTTTGCATAAACAGTTTTCCTTTAAATGTGTTCTTCAAAAAGCGGCTTAAGTGACTATCAAGTTAAATGAGTTTCTTGGTTCCTGTGAGAGAAATTGTAACTTGAAACTAGAAAGGAAATTCTTTGGTAATATTTTTGGGAAACGATGTTTATTATTGCTATGGTTTTTTTTTCGCTTTGTTATGGAAAAATTAATGTATAATTATGCCCGTCCAGGCAGGTATGGTAGCCGTGCATGTAGTACCAGCCGCAGTATATAACTACGAGTACATCATTTTTCATTCTCCTACCCAATCTATTTAGGGTCGGCGCAACATGTCCCTATTTTCCATACTTCTCTATTAACCTCTCGAATGTCGGAGACTAAATTGACTTGACTGAAATTGTCAAGCTGTCAAGCTGTATTAGGATTACATTATCATAAAGGTCATTTTAATATTTTCACTTGTCAATTTAGTGTAACTGTCCGACTTAAGACACTTGGAGCATTTTTTCTTATGTCGAACTGTGTAACATAAGACATTCGAAAGGTTTCGTCATCTCGGTAGTCAGCCCCTTTCTAGCCGCCGCTGGGGTCGCGGGTTGTTTGAAAAAGATACCGTGGCCCTGGCATAGGCAACTGAAGGAACACGGGTGGGTTTTAGTCAGTAAAAGTCTGACACGCCCTTCCGCTCCACCCAGAGCGGGAGAAGTTATTTGATGATTTCCCATCCACAAAAAAAAAAAAAAAGCCCCTTTCTAGCCATATCATCTTTCACACTATCCATCCATCGTTTCTTTGGTCTTTGGTATACCTGCGAGTACATGGGCATGATTAACTTTCACTTAAAGAATAATCTACAGTGTCTGAGAAAGGGTGTCGCCAACTTAAGGGTGTGGTACAGACCATCAAACTGAACAACTTTTTCCCGGGGACCAACATCGTTCGATCTGCCTAGCCTTTTCCCAACTATGTTGGGGTCGGCTTCCAGTCTAACCGGATGCAGCTAAATTCCAGTATTTTACATGAAGCGACTGCCTATCTGACCTCCACAACCCAGTTACTAGGTAATACGATACCCCTTGGTAAAACTGGTTGGCAGACTTTCGGGCTTCTGACGACCCGTAAAGACTGTCAAAGATGAATGGCAGCCGGGACCAACGGCTTAACGTGCTTTCCGAGGCACGGAGGAGTCTTGGTATGAAAATATGGTCACCCATCCACGGACCAACTCCGGCAAGCCTAGCTTAACCTTATACTTAGCTACGAGCTCTTCTGGACAAACATCGTTATCGTGAAAAAAAAGTCTGTCCTCACATTAAGTATTTCAATACTTAATGTGAGGACAGACTTTTTTTTTGTATCGGACTACTGATTCTGAAGTTTTCTGTTGTCAGACATAAGGATACTACTTCTCTTCCTCCTGGAGTAATCTCACTGTCGGTTTTCTAAATCTACAACTGGTCTAATTATTAAGCTGGGACCCACATCAAATTCATTTAATTTCAAACCCACCATTTCGGAAACATTACCAAATAAAAATCGAATTACCTTGTTTCTTTTTTAACATTACGTACATTCAAACAAATCTCACCCACTCCACATTCGTTATACAACATACAAATTTCAATTCCCAGAGCGTTTCATTTTACATGAGTTAGGTAGAGCGGCAAGCTCGCGTCACGTGCATCCGTTTCATCTGTAGGTACATCTCTACCCGACTCTCCCAAAGAATTTTTGTTATGAGAGCATTTGTGCGTAAAACAAGACTACCTACCGATCAAAATATTATTATGATGTAATACGACGTCGTGGAGAAATAAATTTGTAAAAGAAAGTAATATTTTGAACATGTATACAATAGATGTTTACGGGTTATATTTATTAAGTTTTTATTTCGGTCTTGCTGGACTAATTCCTAACTCTATAAGCTCGTCTACTTATTTCTGCCGCTTCACAGCGTTGCTGTATATCGGTTTGAAGAGTATGGATGCCGTAATTGCAGCCATACCTATGTGTGTATATGTCGCAGCCAACTTGTTTAGCCTAGCCTTTTAACTAAATGGCGCCGTTTAATTAGCGGCCTGAATGATATTAAATTACTGGTTAGGTTGGAACTGTGACTAACCACGTGCGAGCCGAATTAGTCGCAGTAACAAAGCCATAAAAATAGACTAAACCTACCGAGCTATAAGTTAAAAATGTACTCAGCAAGTACCCTAGTCATGTAAATTAAAGTTTATAATAAATTAACGGAAATAATTAAATATTAACAAAAATTGTACACATTCATAAATAAACTGAAACAATATCTATTATCGAAATGCTATTTTAGTATCAATGAATATCTAAATGATAAATTTTAAATTAAGTAGGTACATGTTTTATTAATTGATCTCATTATTATTAATAAATTAGGTATATGAAAATTGATTGTAATAATCTAATCATAATAGTAATTTATGTGCATAATTTATTGTGTTATTAATTTAATACTTTGATTCTTTATTTTTATATTAGTAGTAGTTTTAATTTTGTTTTTTTTTTCTGTATTTTTAATTTTTTGCTGTTGCTGTGCTCTTACAAAGTCCATATTTTTGTACCTGTCTTTAAGCCTTTTGTAACACCCCCACCAAAAAATGGGTTACGTAAAGTTAGAACTGAGACCAACTACATGCGAGCTAAGCGAGCGATGCGAGCGTTGCCGGCGAGCGCTACTTCCAAAGACTAGGATGTTAACTAGATGGCTAAATAAGCTAGTTGGCTGTGATATACACCTCAATGGTAGAGACAATGTATCTGCGATGTTTTTAGTATTACCAGATGCCCAATACCAGCAGTGACCACTTCTCATGAGATGGGCAATCAGTATGTTTGCCATCGAATTACATAAAAAAGCTTCGTCAAAGGACAAAATACAAAAGTTCACCATGATTAGACAACCACAGTTAACAGTTATTGATAAGGTCCACTATCCAGCAAAAGCTATAAAGCTGTAGCTATAAACGAGCTATAACGACGTCATAACACCTTTACGATGTACTTAATAATGTGTTACGGGCACATTAAATGCATTGCTATAAATAATAGTAAGCTAGCAACAACGATTTAATTGGGCGTAATGAATAAGTACTTGCAGTTAAGAAATAATTATTTGTCAACTATTTGTTTCCAGAGTTCATGGCTAAGTAATAACTGCCACACGGATCTATCGATTAGGTTAAGCTACGCTTGCCGCGGTTGGGCCGTGGATGGCAGACCATCTGTGCATACCAAGACCCCTCCGCACCTCGGAAAAAAAGCCGTTGGTCCCGGCTGTAATTCGTGGATCTTTAACAGTTGAGAAGCCCGAAAGTCTGACAATTAGTCTTAACAAGGAGAATTGTATTATCTAGTAACTGGGTTGTGGAAGTCAGATAGGCAGTCGCTCCATGTAAAATACTGGTATTCAGCTGCATCCAGTTAGACTGGAAGATGACTTGTGCGGGGTGCAAGTTTGCAGGTAATATTAAAGCACTGATTGGATTTGGATTTAAAGAGTTTATTAAATGTTCTTCATGTTGAATGTAAAATGTCTTAAAGTAAAATGTTATGTTAAATGTTATGAATGCACCCGCTCCGTTAGATGTCTGGTCATGCACTGATGATAAAGTATAATGATTGTTGTAAACTGCTGCGTGTGCATGTGTTCGGTTGCTTAGACCGAACATGACTCCAACATAGTTGGGAAAAGGCTAGGCAAACGATGATGGTAATTGTTTTAAGAGTTTAACAATAAAATGTTATATTGGTTAGAACAAATTTATTTCTGGACAAAGACCTTATCTTTTTCTCTACATAAGACAAGATCATTTAGTTTTATGTATTGCCCATTCGTTTTTCTCCATAGTTAAAATGGGCAACAAGTTAATTTGCTAATTTCTTAATACACTTCTTCTTCTTAATATTCTTAATATTCTCGATACTCGTAAATAGCTGAAAATATTTTTATTGTGATTTTGAGTCTGCAATTAAGGGGATTACCTCGCTCAAATCCCAAAAAAACACCATCATGTTTAAAGAAGATTTTAGATGAATCCCTTTGTGCGTTTTTCATATAAAAAATATATGGTGTACATAAGGTCATCACAAATAGATTGATTTGTTTAAAATTTTAATAAACTTTCCCAAATTTTGGGAATACATCTCAGTAAACAGGTCCTTTTTCAACCTAAATTGTATTTTTTCTCTGTAACGGCTAAATAGTTCGACATACATTTTGTGCCAAAAAATATGTAATGACTAGTGACGTATTTAAGAATTTGTATTATTTTTTATTCTGATATCTTTCAATTTTTTTAAGTCTGCTATGTTACTGAAAGCAGATAAGGGTGAGTAGGGACAGCGGGTACTATGTAAGTAGGTACAGTATTATGCTGTGTTGGGAGCCTTTTGGACTCGTACATAACTTTGTTCTTTATTTTCATTTTTAGTATATACTTCGACCCCTGTCATCAAGGGTCGACACCTCATTGACTTAACGTATGCTGAGTTTGGAAATAAATTACTTTTACTAAATTACTTCAAGGCAGTGCATCGTCTTTATCGGAAGAGGTCTTATTGTTTCTTATGCATGGATATGCGGGCGACGCAATGTAAGTAAATGAAAGTCAATAATATTTTGAATAATCATTAGGAAATAAACAATAATGTAAACGACGTCCCACCGAGTACGCGGGCGCGTGCGCAAATCAATCAACTCATAGTCGCCATAAATCAATGCCGGCTTTGATCGACTTCCGCGATCTTCCGCTATTTTTCATTTTGGCGGGTCGCCCGCCGCCTCATTTTAGCTACACAATTATTGACAAATGCTTGCACTGACTGGACAGATCCACTCTTTGTGTTGTTCTTTCCTCAAAATACTATTTCAGACACGGATCTACATGATCTGACCAAGATTATATCTGGACTTTAACGCTGAGTTTATTTAGCATCTTCTCAAGAGTAGTTAGATAGAAAATGGCGACTCCATCTAGTTTCTTTTTTTAATATGACGTTTAAGTGTTTCCGATAACCTATTTACAGAATAAACAATTTCATTTCATTCCATTTCAGTACGTCAAGTTGACAGCTGTCAAAATCGTTCTAAAATCAATTCTGTAAGTTTGGCATCGTAAAACCTTTAGACGTACAGTCATACTTAAGTTTTTTTTATTTATTTTTGTTTCTATAATTGTGTTTAGTTTAGACCGAGTCCCAATAAATACTTTTTATTTATTTTTTTCAATAAAAAAATATTCTTAAAAAAAATACAATATAAATGCACACATGTAAACTATCCTCACTGCTTTTAGTTCGATTCATAGCCCATTAACCTTAGTGACGATAAAGAGTTGGGCAATAAAATAAAACAACAATTGTTCACGTTAGTGCTCAATAAATCTTATTTCCCTCTGAGCCTTTAAATGATTTACGTAAGCATTACAAGACCTGACTCTATATAGGATGATTTTTTAGGCGAAACCAGACCGAAATCTGAAACCCATTCAAAGAAATTGACATTCCCTTGAATTTGTCTCATAACGCCGAAAATGTTGTGGAAACGACGAGGACGCCCTGGAAAAATAAAGAGTGTCAAATTAAATTAGCTAGTGAAACTCCACAGACGTGGTGGGTATCGATATCTAAACACATCACGACAAAATAAAATATAAAAAGATTGAATGATTTCTTTGGGGTCACTGACCGCTTGTAGTGTTGTTACTAGTGTGAGTTCATAAATCTGTTTTATCGTGTTGAGATATCGATACCCATTATGTCTGTGAAGTTTCCACAAAAAAAAAAAAAGATATTTGAAATGACTACACTACCGGCGGTTGATGACCGCAAAAAACATCATCAAATTAATTTAACTTTTGTTTTATCATATTTAGATATCGATACAAATCATGTCTGCGTAATTTCGCTAGCAAATTTTTTTGACCCTGTGTAGTGACCTTATTGGTGATAGTATTCGCTACCAGCGTGCTCGAATGAACGTAAACGAAGCAAAAGGAGTATTTAAGGATCGTAGCACGTGGCGTTCTATAGTTTCTGCCTACTCTCATGGGAAAAAGGTGTATGTTTGTTGTGTTTTTATCTCATAACTTTTTTTTTGCAGGATTCCATCCTTATTTGTAACACTATGACTTGCTGCCATAAATTGATTTAAAAAAAAAGTCAGGTTTGGTTTCTGAATGCCAGTTACCATCCCTACCTGGTTGCTATTCCACCAATTCGCACTAAGCGCTTCCAATTGTCTTTTATAATGCGCACAGCAAAAGAGTGGAACTCACTACCTGCGTCTGTGTTTCCGAACGTATACAACCCTAATCTCTTCAAAGTGAGAGTGAATAGGCTTCTTCTGGGTAAGCTCACTCCATCGTCGACTTTGTCTCTGTCACCTCTGACCTAGACTAGAGTCAAGAGCAAACCCATCACAAATAAAAAAAAAAAAAGAATAACCCAAGAGCATTATCAGAAAACTACAAAAGCATTTTTTTTTCCTCTTAAATTGACCTCATTATGTATTTCTCAAAGTTTCTGATTCAATACTGAAGTCATCCTGTATAGATCTAACAAATTTGGCAGTATAAAGCGAAGAAATATAAGTAAATGTATGCTACGTAGTTATAAATAAACTGGCAGGAAAAATACGGTATAGCAATGTAATAAAGAAGGTTTTCAAGCTATTCAGGCCAGCTGGCGTGGTTGGTTAAGATACCACCTATCACGCCGCAGGTCGTGGGTTCGATTCCCATCCAGGACAAACATTTGTGTGCATGAACATGTCTGTTTGTTCTGAGTCTGGTTGTAATTATCTATATAAGTATGTATTTACAAAAAAAAGTAGTATATCAGTGATCTGGTTTCCATAGTACAAGCTCTGCTTAGTTTGGGATCAGATGACCGTGTGTGAATAATGTCCCAGGTTATTATTATTATTATTGTATTCCTTAAATTTTTCTTTTATTATTTTCATTAGATACTCTGACGTGGTAGTGGTTTATGGAGCAAATTTTCGAGAACGTTGTGGGTTAAATCTGGTATGTTTTATGTGAGAAGTAAGGTAGTAAGGCCTTTTGAATTTTGTCGAACACATCACGAAGCCGAAACTTTATAGTCTTCACGCAGACCTAGTAATGATCAAAGCTTTGCTCGACTCCGTATAAAAAGAGCCCTCTGCAAATTATTAACCCTAAAGAGAAGTTATACCTTTGACTAAAATAACTCAATGTTTTCAAAAAACCACAATTTTCCCTAAGATGCTACTAATATTTGCTTTCGATTTCACGAAACTTTCCCAATCAAAACAATAATACGACCTTTCTGTCAAATGAAAGAAAAACCTTATGAATATTCATATTACTATATGTCATACACGAAGGCTCAATTTAAGGCAAAGGAGAACAAAAAAGTCTAGAACAAAAGAGACTTAATGCAAAAATTCTTTTCGGTATTTGCTTCATAAGATTTGTGAGTGTTACGTGTGGGAACTTAGTATTTTACCTTCTCAGACCTACTTCAGAGCTTTGAACAAAACGACTGAAATATTAGGACTTTAAATAGCAAGTGTTGCTTAAATTAATTAACTATAAACATGCAGAACTAATACAGAAATGGAGTAGTAGGTACGCTACCCGTGTAGGTTTTAAATTGAGAATAATGAAAAAGCAAGTCAATGTACAGACGCCAGCACATCAAGCTACTACAATCTGTCAAATTTCTTTAATAGATTTTCAACTTTATCGTTAAAGCATTAGGTGCAAGGTTTATTGGGAAAATTTGACAGTTTCGGGTAGCTTGACCTGCTGACGTTTGTACAAATATGAAACTGTTTACTAGCTTTTACCCGCGATTTCACCCGCGTGAATGTCGGAAAATATCCCACGAGAACATACGGGATTAAAAGTACCGTATGTGTTAATCGGTAATACATTGTTTTCAACTCTATTGGTTTACGCGACGCGAGCCAGTAAAGCTCCCAGGCGGCATGATTTTTTCCGACAACTTCAACAATCATCGTCATATTTTACCCAATTTACACAAAACCTTAATAATATTTACACCTAAACCTTCCTTATGAGTCACCCGGTGAAAACCGTATGAAAATCCGTTCGGTAGTTTTTGAGTTTATCGCGTTCAGACAGACAGAGAGACGCGGCGGGGGGACTTTGTTTTATAATTATGTAGACATCATCTGCCTAGTCTTTTCCCAACTATGTTGGGGTCGGCTTCCAGTCTAACCGGATTCAGCTGAATACCTGTATTTTACATGAAACGACTGCCTATCTGAACTCCACAACCCAGTTACTGTGTAAGATACCCCTTGGTAAGACTGATTGTCAGACTTTCTCGCTTCTGACGACTTGTAATGACCAAAGATCCATGAGTGACTGCCGGGAGCATCGGCTTTTTTTTTTTGGTTGGGAAATCATCAAAAAACCTCTGGGCGGAGTGAAAGGGCGTGACAGACTTTTACTGACTAAAACTCAACCGACTTCCTTCAGTTGCATGTGCCAGGGCGTGCTTTATAATAAGTAGTGAGGATTTAAAAAAATCTTCGTGTTAGATTTCTAATAATTCACTGAAAGATGAATAGGTTCTCTAGTTTACTCGCAACATGGCCCATACAGGGTATTTAGCGACATGCCGAGCACAAAGAGTTGTCCATGCTCCGTGATTAAGAACGCTTTGTTAAGCGAATACGCTCTACTTTTGAAAATTCTGTGCTTTGCCCAGAACTTATAGTGCAGTGTTTATTTTTTGAAGTTTCAATCATTACAACGGTGGATTCAAGAATTAGGCCGATTTCGAGCAGTCTCACGTGCAGGAAGCAAGAATTTCCCATCTTCCTGGGTCTGAGTGGGGACCTCTGGATTGTAGTCGTACGTGGGTTTTGCTGCAAGTTCATCTTTATGGTATTGGATTATTTCGATGATTCAACATTGAGGGAATTTCATTTTCATGCGTACGTCATGTTGATACCACTTATACATAATAAAATTAGTCATTAAAAAGTATCTCAAATGGTGCAAGCTACCTATATTTCTATCTATTTTTTTTTCACACGCGTCATCACCAGAGATAATCACGAAAAACCTCTAAAGATGCGACGTTGCTAGCCCGCGTGGGTTAATCGTTTTTAAAAATAAATGAGTATTTTATGAAATCGAAGTATATGATGATGAAAATCTATAAGAAAAGCATATCTCTCGTGTGTAAAGTTCCAAAAAAAAAAATCTTATACAAAAGCAAATTAAAAAAAAAAAAACAAAAAATCCGACTGCAAAAACACATAAGCAAAGAGAATTATCTATAGAATTTTGGTATTGTAGGCGCGGAAAAACAAAAGTTACACTTTATTTCAAGCTTTTTAGTTTTATTAATATACTAGCGACTTAGCCCGGCTTCGCATATATGCTAACATTTTTTGCATCAGCTAGTTGCGTTGAGTATCAATTAGATTTAAATGTAACATATTACCACATTACTTGGAGTATTTTTAATTCTAAGGAATCGCGCCCTTTATCACTCGACTTCTTATATAACAACAGTAGGTGAAAGCGAGTGGTGGAGCGCAAGCGGGGGTGGCTGCATCAAGCGAGTCCCGTTCCCGTCGTCGTGTCGCGTTGGTGCGAGACCGCTTCAATTTATTTTCTCGCACGTAATTTTTAATTTACAATCATTCCTAAGATATTATAATGTGTATGAAATTATTAAAGTATCTAACGTTTTTCATTTGATAATGATTAATACTGTATCGTTTTAAATAGCTTTTGTAAATACCACATTTTTTGTGATCATTTTTGACGTAATAACGTGAACACCGACTGCACGGACAAAAAAGCATGACTCATTGTCCCGTTCCACCTGAGCCGAGCGTGCGAGCGAGAGCGCGGAAGGATAGAGATAGCGTTATCACGTAATATTATCGTCTATCTATACTCTATTTTTTTCAAGATGGTAAAAAAGTCACCCAGTATAAATATTCTAAATAAAGCATATTATGTCACTCCCACAATTAAGAGAATCTAATGCCACCTCACATACATACATGCGCGCGAAAAACATTACCCTCGTTCTGGGACTGTCGGGTAATAATAATATCTACCGAGATAGGTGGAAAACGAAATAGAGTACCTACTTTAATGGTCGCAATGAGACACAAGAATTGCATTTGTGAGATTGAACATTTGCAGATATTGTTAAAATCGGCCAATCTGATTGCAAGCGCTCCGCTAGAGATATTATTTCAGTGCTCACTATAACGCTAATAAAATGTTCCACGAACATTTTTATTCAAGCCACATTCATCACCGTTAAAAAAATGAATAATAAAAGTTACCTATTCTTTTCTAAAAATACACAGTCTAACCACTTCCCCATTGCATTTTTCCAAGTCTCTTATTCCAGGGTCTTGTATTAAGGCGGCGGCGTCTTCCTGCGCTTTGTAGGAACATTTCCGCAGCATCTCTCTAACAGAGCAAACGTTTGTGCTCCCGTGTTGATGAAAAGGTGGAGAATTTAATACGGTAGAACAATATTTTTCTTGAACTATGTTGGGTGTAAGTTTAAAAGAAGATATTTTTGTTAGTGAAGTTTTCAGTTTTAGGTTTTAAGTGGAAAAGATGTTGACAGTTATCTATGGGAGAAAAACCACAATATTTATGCATAAAATATATCATCGTGCTAAGCCACTTTCACAATATTTGTTTATTTGCCAAGACTAGTAATATTTATTACTAATTAGACGTTTAGCCACTCAATTCTGGCACACAAAAACAAATCGACATCCCTCCAAAGAATCGGACAAATAAAATAAAGGCACTGACATTTCAGCCAACTGCAGCGAATAAACGGAACAATAAAACGGAATCGGTAGTTAATAATTTACGATCCTCGGATAGCAGAACAGAAGATAATTAAGACATAGCAGAACTAGCCAAACTTAATATATAAATAGAACAAGGGCAAGAGAGGACGTAAAAGCTAGATAAACAGCGTTTATAGAAAACCGATACTGTATCGATAAAAGTCGGTGTTGACGACTTAACGTTCGTTCACGGACACGTAATAAACATATTATTTTTATTGAAATCAGAGGGTCAATTCTGGTATTTACAAACATGTGGAACCTGGTTCTATCCACTCACATGACCAACGGACGAAATGGGACTGGAACAAAAACGGTGAAATGTACCTACAACGGACGAAAGGGGTATCGAATACAGCCCTCTCTGTTTTATTTTCTACAGCTGCCGCTCTTGTATTGACAGAAAGCCATTGAAATTTCTAATATTTTTATTAGGTGGCGGTGGTAGTAAGATGCATAATAAAATATCTGCCTAGCCTTTTCCCAACTATGTTGGGGTCGGCTTCCAGTCTAAATGGATGCAGCTGAATACCAGTATTTTATATGGAGCAACTGCCTATATGACCCAGTAACTGAGTAATGCGATACCTCTTGGTAAGACTGGTTGTCAGACTGTCAAAGATCTACGAATGATAGCCGGCACCAACGGCTTAACGTGCATTCCGAGGCACGTAGGAGTTTCAGTATGTAAAGATGGTCACCCATCCACAGACCAACCGCGGCAAGCGTAGCTTAACCTGATCGATCGACCCATGCGGCTGTTATTACTTAGCCATAAGCCCCTTGTATATCAAGTACAGAAAGGAGGCGCGGCGGCGCGGGCGCCCCGCGCGGGTTGCGTTTTAACAATAATGCAAAAATCGTAATTTAACTCTGTAAAATTTAGTTTTTTGTTTAGTAACGGTTTCGAAATAAAGGTGCGAAATAACCAATATTGTTGAAACAATCTCAGAGGCCCTAGCACAAATGCGTGATCTAAAATAGGTACAACTAACCTACAGCAGTTTGGTTAAAATTTTTGCTACAAGATCAATATTAGTATCACCCATAATATGAATAAAGTCTTAAAACTATATACAATAACATGTAAAAATGTATGAAGCGTGTATTTTCAATTTTAAAATCGAACTTACGTTAAGTTTATTCCGAGCGTTCATGCTATGCTCACTGGTTTATGTTTGAAAGGAGGTGTCGAAAGGAACGAAAGTCATAGTAACCTGTTTTTCAATAGCCAGGTCTTCAAGGCCGACGCGCAACGTGACTCTAGTACGCCAAAAAAGGTATTTCTTAAGGTAAGATCTCTAAACGTAAGGGTTTCTTAAGGTAAGGGTTCTTTTCGCCAAAAAAGCTAACTAGGCTTTATGTCGTCACAATTTTAATACTCTCGCCTTGTTGAAAGTGACACGATGAAGATGAATAGATTTAAGTATACTATTTTGCTAGTTCATCGAGCTAAGGATACTGGATAACAAACACAAGTATCATAAAAGTAAATAGGGAATTTTTTGACTTGGTATACGTCAGGGCAAACTTTTCGCGTGTTTTCACAAAATTGAACGTTGAGCATGAATATTAAAAGAGTTTTGAGTCAAACTTTTCATTTTGAAACAAAAGGCGAGTACATATTTCACTCACAAAGTACATAATTTGAAGATAGTGTAAAATGAAAAAGAATATTTTAAAATAAAGAGACAGAACGTCTTAGCACGTCAACGATTCTTTTTTTTTTCGGTATAAGAAGAATCGCTTCTAACTTGATTGATGTTTTCAAATTAAGAAGTCTCATTCCCTATTTATTTCCTGCTCCATGTACTAAAGTAGCTGTTGCAGCTTACGGTCACATGGGCAAACACCATAGAGTACGGAATCACCGTGCCGGCAGCGTCTAGAGACCGCAGTACTGACAAAATTCGTGGCGCTGAAAGTGCGTTGAGCGCATACCTTTTGCCATATTCACCATTCTAAGCCATGAGTTTTTTATACCTACGTCATTTATATTAGGATATAAATGCGTTTACTGCACTCCGCACTAGGGTGCGGAGTGCAGTAAACGCTCACACGCTTGGTTTGTACGCAAAGTGTTGGCCCAGGCGCCTCCGTGCTCTATGGCAAAAACAAGATATCCACAGACAAAAAGCCATTGTTTACTCTCTCTATATTTGTGCAATAATATCCTTCTAATGCCCCCATTTTTCTTCAGACCCCTTGATTATCTTGTATAAATCGCCTGGATTAGATCATAAAGGATCTCAATTTCTGCCTAATTACTACTATAGGATAACGTAATTCCCCGATTTTAAGTTCCTATTCCAATAATGACTGCGTAAATTGAGATTAATTAGTGTAATCCCGCTTTGAATGGAAACAAATTTTAATTAATAGTGTATATTAGATAATGAAGAACCAAAATGTTAGTATCTATTTACAAAGTCCCTTTAAAAATTGTTTCACTTTGTTTGAGATTAAATCTTTTTTATTTTTTTTGATTTTTTACACACGCATGATATTTTACTTTAATAATGTGAGAATTAATAATTACGCAGTGAGAGAAAAAGTAATCGCTATTCAGCTTAATGTTGAAATAAAATATCATATTTTCTTGATAGAATAAATAGCTTAGCTGAAACTCATAATACCTATAAAATTCCATAAATCAATAAAGACTTATTGGAAAATCCTCATAATATCTTGTCTGTGACAAAAAACTTCTTACAACCCATTAAACATTCCCAGCGAGATTGAGAATGAAACAAACTTTCCAAATGCTTTTTGAAGAGAAAACATCTTTAGGCTCGTTGAGCGATATTTAGTAGGGTCAAAACATATGGGTTCGCATCACGCGACATGCTAATGTGACGTTTTGCGCTGTCAAGTTTTCACTTCTGTCAGCAGTCCCCATAAGTGACTATGGGTTTTTTTACGTCTAAAACTGTTATAACCAGAGATCGGAATAGGTAGAGTATAAAGCGGGTTGCAGACCGCAAACTTAGCTAAGTTAGTTTAGCTTAGCTCACATAGCTGGCGTAGTTTTTCATACTAGCACCGACAACTATGCATAGTTTGCGGTCTGCACTCAAGTATGAAAAACTACGCCAGCTATGTGATCTAAGCTAAACTAACTTAGCTTAGATTGCGGTCTGCAACTCGCTTAAATACCTAAACTTCGAGGAAAGAAGTAACAAGAGTGGATAACCTCCTATAAAATCCCGGAATAATAAACATATCGATTAAATCTCGGGATTTTCAAAATTGTGAAATATTGTACTACTATACCTACATAAATATTGTACCTACTTTGAATACATTCTTAACAAATTATATATTTATAGTAAATAATTCGAAATTTCTTAAATGCCGTGATTTAATCGTCATGTTTATCGTTCCGGGATTTTATAGCAGGTATTATCCACTCTTGTTACTTCTTTCCTCGAAGTTTAGGTATTTATACTCTACCGGTTCTCATCTCTGGTTATGATACCTAATTTAGTTTTATTATTGCAACTCACAATCAACATTATATTGAACTACAGAGCTGTTGGGACCTATGAGTATAGTTGGTGGAGAAGGAGTGTCAGTCAATTTCCAGTATCCAGGAGTCTATGGACAGCTGACCATGAATATTAAGCTCAGTGATGCTGCTTACATAAATTATACAGAACACAAGTTATTACCAGCGGCGCGGGGAAGACGAGTGGCTGATAAACTCTATGCGCGGAGAACCTTAAAATTTGCATTGTTAGTATTATTGTTACCTGTAGTTCCAACAATTTCATCATTTAATTTAGTAGCATAATCAGCCTATAATGTGGCCACAGCTGGGACACAGGCCTCCTCTCTTCGAGAGGAATCCACCACGTGGGCCCAGTGCGGATTGGTGGATATATAATAATATCACTAATTTAATTTAGTAATATGGACAAATTTATAGAAACTGAAATATTTGACAGCTATTGGCGACGTTGCCTTCTTTCAGAATGCAATCTGAAGACTTCACCATAAAACACAAGCACAATTATGACAAAAAGTAAAATTAATGTAGTAAGAATTCTCATAAACCATACTATCTTATTTTTCCACAAAAACAAAAAAAGTAAAACAATCTGTTACACAAAATGAAGTGCAAACAAGTGTTAATAAGATCTCCACCACAAGTGTTACGGTTTCTGAAGAGCACAGCACTAAAAACGTGTCGAAACCCTCTTAGACGATTTACGCTCGACCCAATTCTTGACACTTCACCGTGAAACTTTATACTGTGGACGTAATTACCGATAATAGGGATGGGTATCAATATTAGTTATGTTACTGATATTAGGAAGGGGAATTATTAATCTACTTTGTGTAGAGTGTGAACGTTTTCATGATCGAGTTATAAAACCTCATTTAATTAAAATACTAGATAATTGTACTAACTTTCATTTGCTGTTTCCCTTTTGTGCGCCATCTTTTAGCAAGACATAGTGAGTATATATACTAGATAATACATTTTTTAATCTGAATACACCTAAATAATAATAATAATTATTATATATATATTTTTTTTTATTAAAATTTTATGGACAAGTAAAAAAACAAATACCGTACAAAGGCGGACTTAATCCCTGAAGTTTTTTTTTACCAGTCAACCTTAGGGTGATGCAGAGAGAAAACATGGCAGGTGCAATATAAAGGATAGATGACACGAAAATAACTATAAAATACAAGAATAAATATATACATACATACATATAAACAGAATAAACTTTGTCATGAGAAATAACGATCGGTAGAGGAGAAATAACAATTAGTAGAGGAGAAAATGAATCCAGCAAATCAGCGTTGGGATGTTTCTGCCGACTTCTTACGTATATATATGCTCACGTGTCTTCACTTTAAAAGACTTCCTAAAAGGTTTATTAAGTTGATTTAATTTGATGATGATAACGTGGAAACCACATAAGATAGATAAGATAATAGATAAGATATTTATATTATATTTTGAGATTAAGTTTTAAATCAAGATAATAACTAAGAACATTTCTATAATAAAATTCCTATTCTCAGGGGTTAAGGGTCTACAGTGGAGGTCTGCCCGGCTTGGGCAGAGCACCGCCGTGTTCTCACGGAGGCGATCGGCGGCGGCGATCTCTCGCGTCCGAGCCTGGTCCAGGCCATGGTGCGGAGCGAGAGTGCATGGGAGGCCGTCACCTCCTTCTGCGAAGCGGTAATGCTTGCGAAGGAGGAGGCGGAACGCGTGAGGGAGAGGCAGCCTCACGCCCTCAGTCGCCGCAGGAGACGCCCTGGGCGGCGGAAATCGATAGCCGATTCCCAGCCACCGTAGGCGCGGGCTTGCGGACGGTGAGTAGTGGGTAGCTCGCCGTCCGGTGAGGACCAGGCCCGGGTCGACGGCGCGTTGTGTTCCACGCGCGCCTCAAAGAGATGTCAGCAAAAGATGGGGTCCAATAGGGCCGATGCCGCTGGGGTCGCGGGTTGTTTGAAAAAGATACCGTGGCCCTGGCATAGGCAACTGAAGGAACACGGGTGGGTTTTAGTCAGTAAAAGTCTGACACGCCCTTCCGCTTCACCCAGAGCGGGAGAAGTTATTTGATGATTTCCCATCCACAAAAAAAAAAAAAAAAAAAAAAAAAAAAAAAAAAAAAAAAAAAAAAAAAAAAAAAAAAAAAAAAAAAAAAAAAAAAAAGGGGTTAAGGGTCATAAAAGTTGATAGAAAGCTTTGCTATCGTATCTTTAACTAATTATGCGGGTATAGTTACATACCTGCACTAGTTATTCCGACGGTTGTGTAATGAATTAAAGGCAATAAATTCTAGAAATAGAAAGAGAGACGAGGAGGTTAGGAACAAAAAGTGATAATTCGATACTTTCCCAAATATTTTTTTTTTACCTTGGTTTCTATCCACCCTTACTGACATTATTTCATATCAAAACGTGTTATAATGCTAGTAATAAAATAAAATATCAAGTTTGATTCAAAAAGTGATAATGTGTTGATATTTTCCTTTAACCTTCAAAAGTGATTCACATTTTTCTCGAAAAAAGCAAACATGTAATTTATCACTTTTTGTTCCAACTTCCTCAGATATCATAGTGTATCAAGGTGCGCCCATAATGGTAAAGACGTAGGTAGATATTTGGATAAGCAGACGAGTTTCCGTAACAGGCCATGGGTTAATTAACATGAATATATCTTTATCAAATGGTGTTTAAATTAACGACTGAAATACTCGTATCACAAACCAAAGAGCTCCTATATTTTAGAAGCGTGATATATGAATTTGAAAATTATATCTTTTACAATTATTTAAACCAGAAAAGCTAATAACGATGATGGACTTTTCGGCCAGTATATTGGATTTTGAAGCTTTATTTTTTGCAACTTTTTACGGAAACACCAGCAGTGAAAAAGTCTATTTCGCAAATTAGCATGAACCGGAATTAATTAATAAAAAAGATTATAAAATAATTAGCGTGCTAAGTGACAAAATATGAGGCACAGTACCTTTGTAGATTTCCCTACCAAATTAGGAAAGTAGGTAATTAGTTAGGGTCCCCAGCTTGCCCTTGGAGTTAGAATGATTAAATATGCGTCCGGGGACTCCACTTGACCCAGTTACTCGCGTAAGCCATTAAAATGTATTGTATTGTATTTTAGGAGGAATAAAAAAGCGATGTAACAAGAAAGAAAGACACGTATTTCTGTGGATGTTTTTATCAGACTTTACCTAACATGCAAAACGAAGTAAGAGCTTGTAAAATCCAAATAATTCTTGTCAGTCTTGCTTGTCGGTCTTCTACAGATTGTACTTCGGAGAGTGTGCCCGAGAACTCCACGACCTCATTCCACCGGCCCCCTTCTACCATCGGACATCTATACGCACTGCCAGTTACCATCCCTACCTGGTTGCTATTCCACCAATTCGCACTAAGCGCTTCCAAATGTCTTTTATAATGCGCACAGCAAAAGAGTGGAACTCACTACCTGCGTCTGTGTTTCCGAACGTATACAACCCTAATATCTTCAAAGTGAGAGTGAACAGGCTTCTTCTGGGTAAGCTCACTCCATCGTCGACTTTGTCTCTGTCACCTCTGACCTAGACTAGAGTCAAGAGCAAACCCATCACAAATAAAAAAAAATCTGTTTTCGAATAATATTTTCATACTAAACTTATTTTATAAATAATTTAAAGCTTTCTCTTACATCTTGATTATTATGCTCCATTTCAAAATTTAAAGCTAACAATTTTCCTGTCATTCCATTTCAAATTAAAAACTTGGCCTGTCTTTTTTGATCAACAACCAATTTTTATTTCACACTGTGATGGTTCCAACATTTTTATTGGATTATGGTTTTTCATAAAATTAAAGTGAAAAGAAACATGGAATAGATTATCAAAGAACGAGTACAATATTGAAATGATCAGTGAGCGTAACAATTTATGGGGGAAAAATGAAAGAATTTGAACATTTATTCTGTAGAGATTTTCGATCTTACCCATCGAGATTCCCCATTCTTGGGGTGCGCCAGACGTTTGAGGGGTCAAACGTCTGGCGCACCCCAAGAATGGGGAAAAAGCAAAGAGAATTAAACCACAAAAGTAACTGTTAGGAGAATTGCCAACTTATTGTTAATTTATACAAGTGTGTGCAGAATGTAAAGTATAAAGAAGAAGGATGTTTTCGTGAAGATTGCAGCTTTTCGCACGTAGAGCAATGTATTTTGCCGTTTTGAATGATCCATGGGCCTTACAGCACTAGGAAATAAAAATATAAATAAAACGGAATAATGGTGATGTATTCTCATATAAATGTTTGACCCAAACTGTGGAAAACCGATTATTAAACGGTATTTTTTCTAAGGCAATCAATAAAAAGTAAAAACCGTATTAGACCTGTCAGACAAAATCTGTTTGTAGGGGCGTCTCATCATCATCTACCTAGCCTTTTTCCAACTATGTTGGGGTCGGCTTCCAGTTTAACCGGATGCAGCTGAATACCAGTATTTTACATGGAGCGACTGCCTATCTGACCTCCACAACCCAGTTACTGGGTAATACGATACCCCTTGGTAAGACTGGTTGTCAGACTTTCGGGCTTCTGACGACCCGTAACGACTGTCAAAGATCTACGAATGACAGCCGGGACCAACGGCTTAACGTGCTTTCCGAGGCACGGAGGAGTCTTGGTATGTAAAGATGGTCACCCATCCACAGACCAACCCCGGCAAGCATAGCTTAACCTGATCGATCGACCCGTGCGGCTGTTATTACTTAGCCACGAGCTCCTCGTAGGGGCGTCTAATACTTATTAAAAAATATTTATTTCATTCACTGACAACGAACGCACAGACTAATCGCTTGATCTAGAAGCTTGAAATGCACAATAAATCCATAAACAGTAAAAGTGAGCACTAACGAGAGATTTTTGAAAATTCTTACCCTAAGAACCCTAAAATTTGTATGGAAATTCGTTACTTTTCCGATGGGATATCATAATTGTAAGCATAGTCTCTTGCTTAATTTATCTGAAAGTAATTATACAATAGTATAGGTTTAAGTAGTCGGTATCACTGCGTATTTAAGATATTAAATACGTAGTGATATTATGTTTTCCTGTTTGGTTATTTACAGACTATTTTGGATTTGGTTATTTAAATAACCAAACAGGAAAACATCATTAAAATGAAGGAGCTCGTGGCTAAGTAATATAAGCCGCACTGGTTGATCCATCAGGTTAAGCTACGCATGCTGGAGTTGATCCATGGTTGGGTGATCTTTACATACAGAGACTCCTCCGTGCCTCGGAAAGCACGTTAAGCCGTTGGTCCCGGCTGCCATTTTTGGATCTCTGACAGTCGTTACGGGTCGCCAGTAACCCGAAAATCTGACAACCAGTATTACCCAGTTACTAGGTTGTGGAGGTCAAATAGGCAGTAGCTACATGTAAAATACTGGTATTCAGCAGCATCCGGTTAGACTAGAAGCCAACCTCAACATAGTTGGAAAAGGCTAGACAGATTGGTTTTTTATTTTAGTGAATGATTTAAACTACTGCAAAATATGGGTCTATTAAATACAAACTACATAATTAGCAAACATTTTGACCTCAAAATGACATCCGGACTCTGCATGCTGATTACGAATGTATACAATTCGTAATCAGCATGCAGAGTCGCGGTCAGACTGTTCACGAATAGATTAATCATGACATAATAAAATGACAATATTTTGATTTCAATTTATTTACAATGCATGTGCTCGAAAAGGGCGTTTTCCAAGCAACCAAATTGTGCGGAATGTGCCACTTTTCGCACTATTGCTTTTTACTTTCCGCGTTTTTTATTTTTATTTGTATCTCCGTCGTTAGCAAAGAGTTTTTATTATTTGAGGAAAGTTTTACAAATTAGTCAAGAACAGATTATCAACACAATAAAACTTTTTCATTAAATGCGTTATACTCGTACGTTACTTAATTTTAAATATTCATTATATATATTTGGCTGAACGTATATTTTGCTCGTGCCTTTTTGCGATACGACGTGGCTGCTATTTGCACATGCGCAGTAGTAGATATGCAGAGCACGCATATATTTAAAATAAGCCCGCCATTTTACTAATTTCTTGCTTAGTTTGGAGTAGATCTGTGTACATCTGCTAAAAGTGTCGAGTTCAAGTGACGAATTAATTAATTTAACCTCGGAAACTGTTATTCAAAAAGCACAGAATGCCAACAACCCTCATACCGGCTAAATCAAAAGAAAAATACTTTTTCAATATATATTTTTTTATGTCCTCGCACAATGCATAGTAAAACTTGTATGATACGTGCGAAAGATGATTTCCGACTCGTTTCGAATAACACACTCGCTCCCTTCGCTCACTCGTGAATGAAAATGCCACTCGTCGAAATCATCTACTTTCCGCACTTGTAGCATAAATAAGTATTGCTTAACCAAATCAAATATATAGCAAAAACAGTTTAGCTGTGCATTCAATCAATATGCCTAGTCTTAAGCTACCACTTGCTGACTGGCCAAAATAAAAGACATTATTAATTGAGTAGGTATGTTTATATGTCTGTGCTGACAAGAAAAGCGAAGAAAAACAATAGATTAGTGACTGTAGGATTTGTCTACTGTGTTTTAAGCATTCTGCTTACAATCTATAAAAGTCACATTGTAGAAGAAAATGGTCTGACAAAATTTTTCCAAAGACACGGCTTAAGAGACCTGTTACATTTTGACCGTCATTTTTGCGTAAATTGGCCAAGTTTGGCGTATTAGTATAGTTCATAAGGGCCTCGCATTTTGCAATATTTTTTTATCTTTATAAATAATGTCAAAATTCCGAAGCATGTTTTTCATAAAATGCGTAACTGCATTTTTTTCGAGCTCTTGGATTGACTACTGTACATCAACAAATTAAATAAAAAAATAAATAATAATATCTATTAAATAGTGGTTTAGTTAATAGCGGCCTCAGAATCTTGAAAGGTGTATGAAATAGGTAAAAAAAATCCCATTTAAAACTATAAAATTTCTCCTTACTATATTAATAATATCACGTAAAATTTATACCAGAATAAACGTTAGTTCATAAGAAATTAAAATTTCATAAATGAAACAAAAAACAATGTTACAACTGCCAAATTGCTACATAATGCAACGCTTCGCCGTGCTTCAATACATCGAATATGTCAAAAAGCAATTTTGCGATACGCCTCTTAAGTCTCTACTTAGCCCTAACAAACTGATCACGAAAGATAACCAGTAAGTAACATAAACTTGTTACGAAATACAATCCCCTTTATTTGTTACTACATACAGTATCGTAACTAAATTACTGGAGCTAGGTCTTACTAAGATAGTGTCAGATTTATTTGCAGCCTACAAACGACCCAGACAGGGTTGGAAGAAATAAATAAACGGTTTTATTCCTATTTATGGAAGCATGGAAGGCTTACGATCGATTTGTGAAGGAATAACTTTGTAGTAGGTTACTGCAAATAGTATGTTAGTAATTGAAGAATAATGGCGTAGGTGACCTTAGGAAAATCAAAACTAATAACTGCCTATACAGGATGGATTTTTTGATGAGGTACTAAGAGCAGGTACCCTAACCATTGTAGCTTCAGGAAAATGGTCTTAGGACCTTAACTTTTTGAGATTTTTATCTGCATTCACAGTTTTTAGGGTTCAGTCCCTAACCATCCCAAAGGGTGCCAAACGAAACCCTACTACTAAGCCTTCGCTGTCACTCCGTTTGTCTGTCAGCGGGCTGTATCTCTTGAACCGTAATAGGTAGACATTTAAAATTTTCACAGATTGTATATTTATTGCTGCTATAACAACAAATAATAAAAATAAACTAAAGTTAAAAATTAAACAAACAAGAAAAGTGTTTTTTTTTAAACTGAAGTATTAAAAAAAATATGTAGTGTTAAATATTGTACGGTGGTACGGAACCCTCCGTGTGCGAGTCCGACTCGCACTTGGCCGGTTATTTTTTTAATTGTACAGTCAGCAAGAAAATGGGCAATTTTCCTGATCCTGAGATCCTGTTCCATTCTTATAAGGATCAAAAAAATATCATCACTAGTCCATCACAAAAAAGTAAATTGGGAGTCTCATTTTCTACGAAATGTAATGGGACACTTTCTAGTACTCGAACCTTAGTTGGTCATACTTATCTTGCGTATTTTAGGGTTCTGTACCCGAAGGGTACCAAACGAAGGGAACCGTAATAGTTAGACTGTCGGAATTTTCACAGATTGTGTATTTCTATTGCTGTTATAACAATAAATAATAAAAATAAAATTAAGGTAAAAATTACAGGGGGTCCATGGGGTCAATTTAATATTTTGCTTAAACTGACGATTATTTCTATATGTAGTATTAACTATTGTACGATGATACGGAACCCTTCGTGTCCGAGTTCTACTCGCACTTTACGACCGGTTTTTAAGATACATTACTTTTGTCTTTACAGTGACGTCAGATAGTGTTTAGAAAGAGTACATCTGATGATGGATCACTGTTATTAATAAAGAAGTATCAGGTACAATTGAAAGGCGTAAACGATGACCTTATGTAGCTCTTTCAAATTGATGGCCTTTTTGCACAAGATGGAGTAAGTACAGTACAACTATTTTCTTAATGTCCCTCGGTAATCGTCGCATTTCCGAATACAAACGAATGCTAATTTTCATGTTCATAAATTTTATTAGATTTATAATGTATAATAATTTGAATTTAGAACTTAGTACTTTATTGTTGTTCAAATCAAAACAAAATAACAATAAATTACTTAGTTATATCTTCTGAAATAAAAAAGCATCACTCTTTTTCCCATAAATCAACATCACGCAAAAACCTTGCCGAAAGAGGCAATAACAATGCACGTACCGTCATTATTACAATATAATGAATGTCAAGAATGACAGATTCGTTCCCTCACATAGAACTTGATTGTACAATCTAGAGACCGTAATCCCGTACGTGTGGCCTGAAACGGAAAAACGTGCGACGTATAAAATATTTTTGAAGTTAATCACTGACATTAAAGTGAAGATGGCAGGTTTTGTACTTAGTAAAAACAAAAGAAACACGATAGGATTATGGTTTACAAAACAGTTGAAATCGTGATCTATACATACATTTATAAATCAAAGTCGCTTTTTATGTCGTTCTAAGCTATGCTTTCACCATAGTTTAGAAAAATTTATTCCAAAAGATTTATGCGTTTTAAACATTTATAAAGTGGAAATTTACATAAAATAAAGAAATCATCTCGGTGTTTTGTAAAGTAGTAAAAACTATGCAAAGCAAGGGCGGTCGCTAGTAATTATAAAAATTATTTATCTACTGCTGAAAATGGTAAAGAAAATTAAATGATAGCGTTAACCCCTGACATGTGGAACGCACACACGGGTATGCGTCAAAAATATCTTGTTATATAACATGTTATATATATATATGAACACGATACCACGTAAAAACGATACGATATAAACGTAAAAAACCATCATCCAATAGTTGTGAAACTATGGGGTTCAGTTGACATTCGAGCACACATAGACATACATGACTTATGCGGTTTTTTATTGTATATAACTTACGTGTGATGGGGATGACAGTTGATAAGTTTATCGTTTACGAAATAGGTTAGTTATGCAAATATCAGCCTAGAAGTAAAAACAGAAAACAATATTGGTTACATGGTTGAAAATTTTGTCCTTTACAAGATTAACCATGAAAATAAATCTGGAATGAAGAATTACAGATGGATGAACGGAAACACCCTGTTTAGATGAACACAAAAATGCTTCACCTAGTACATCGACCCGTCTTCAGCAAGCGTGGTTGAGCTCCTATGTACGAGGAGAGGGCTTTGCCCTGTAGTGGAGTAGTAATAGGCTCGTATTAATATTATTTATTTTTACTTTAGTACATCGAACCCTCCAATCCAATGCGCTACTAACCCAATAAAGCCGATATTAACTATTTACAAAGGTGGCAACACCTCACAAATAGTAAAAGGTTATGCCGACAAATCGTTAATTCATTGGCACGTCAGTCGTTTCCCTTAAATGTCAGTAAGACAGGCAGTTAACTGAACGGTTTTTCTTTCATTTGTGGTGGAATTCCCGGTTCTATTTCTGCTGTAGGTATTGTTCTCTGGGTTATGGATTTTTCTCGTGTTTTGGTTTGAGTAATTATTGCATATTTTTGTTTATATTCAATGTGTGGATGACTTGTTTTTGGGTCCAGCGTTGAATTATACATAAGGGTAGGTAAGTAAATATACCAGCAAGTTTGCATTCCCTTATGAGATTTTTGCAGACTGCGAAATAGAGAACTAATATTCAGCATAATACATATTTTTAATTCTATATAGCTAGGTTAATGGGCTTTTGTGTCATATATTGTATTTTATATCTAAACAAAATACAAAATGTTAAAATATATTTTACAATGCCTGTGCTCGAAAAGAGCGTTTTCCAAGCAGCCAAACGGTGCGGAAAGTGCTACTTTTCGCACTAGTGGTTTTTACTTTTCACTTTTTATTTTTATTTTTAACTTCGTCGTCAGCCCGACGCAAAAAGTAATTAATATTTGAGTTTTACAAAAAAAGTTTTACAAATTAGTCAAGTACCTACAGATTATAATTCATATAAAAGGTAGAATAAAACTAATTTCATCAACGCGTTATTAATTACTTGCTCTAGATTTAGATTTTGATTAATAAATTAATTTTAAATATTCATTAAATATGTTTGGCTGAACGTATATTTCGCTCGTGCCTTTTTGCGATACGACGTGGCAGCTATTTGCACATGTGCAGTAGTAGATATGCTGAGCGCGCATTTATTTAAAATAAGCCCGCCATTTTACTAATTTCTTGCTTAGTTCGGAGTAGATCTGTGTAAATCTGCTAAAAATATTGAGTTCAAGTGACGAATCAATTAATTTAACCACGGAAAATGTTATTCAAGGAGCACAAAATGCCAGCAACAGGCTTCATAAAAAAAGTGCATCACACACAAGATATCGGTCAATACTAGTTAGTAGATTTGTTAGAGAATTAAGATACATTTAGTTTACTATTTACATTTTTATTTTGTTAAAATCATATTGGCTGATGGCTGCATTTCCTTCGCCTGTCACGTGACAACGATCATTTGTATTTTGTCTGTGAATTCAACGCTCACTAAAGAGGTTAAGAATATTGGGGCTCTCGGGCATTAGAGCATGGACCTCCGAGAGAACAAGTCATACAGTGAAGTGAGGTGAACCTACTGTAAGTCAGTCTTATTTAATAACTATTCTTTCAATATCATACTAAATTATAACTGTGCCGTTATTTTATTTTAAATATTGGATCACATCGTGTAACTTTTGCTAGTTGTGGTATTTATATACCAAGTATGTACAATATTTTACATTCCGAAGATACCAAGTATTATGTGTAAAGTAAATGTGAAGGTTATGAAAAATAGTGATATGATATTAAATGTGTGATTTGAATATTAAACTACAATACGTTTTATTGACTTTGTTCCTTCAAACATATAGCAATATAAACAGAAAAACAATAGATATCTAGTTAACTTCTGATTTAGCTAATAGATTTGTTCCATTACAAGAGTACATACAATAAAAGATGAATTTCAACAAACAGCACTTTGATTCCTTTCTTTAACAAATTAGATAAAGTTTTCGCACAAAGTATCAAAAAAACCAAAACCAAACCAAAAACCAAACCTGGCGTTACTTGATGTAGTAAACCAAATTGTGGTATTATCAACACTGCACTGTTTATACAAATACGGATTAAACTAGTAAAACAGTATTGTAACTTGCGTCATAAATGTTGCCAGTTATATTAACTTAGGCGGCATCAGACAACGGTTACGTAGTAAGGCAAATATAGTAATAACTACTTAAATTATTACTGTTGGTAGTTCGGATTAAGATTGTAGCTTTTAAAGGGGCTAAGTCTGAGCATGATTTAATGGCATAAGACTAGCAATGCAAATTAAGATTTACCTATGCTCCATTTACACGGTGTCTGTGGCATACCATAAAATTGAAGAGCAATTTACTAGCACCGTCAAAACAACACGTGCAATATAGTTGTACGATACGGGCAAGTTAGTTGCCGTTCAAAACTGGTATAGGCGAAAACAGTACGTACTATAAAATCGCATTCAATTCTGGCATGAAAATTTTCTATAATAATAATAATATCCTGGGACATTTCACACACGGTCATCTGATCCCAAACTAAGCAGAGCTTGTACTATGGAAACCAGATAACTGATATACTACATACACTACTTTTTTTTGTAAATACATACTTATATAGATAATTACACCCAGACTTAGAACAAACAGACATGTTCATGCACACAAATGTTTGTCCTGGATGGGAATCGAACCCACGACCTGCGGCATCTTAACCAACCACGCCAACTGGCCTGTCGACATTCAAACTTGAGCGAACAAAACGAGACGTTCAATAAAATTTAATGAAATATTTGGCAGAGCAAACACGAGTAGTACTTGAATCGAATAGTGCAAGGACGTACAACTTTGTGTTTAGACGAGGACTTGCATGTAATAATCGCATTGCAATTTCATTGCTTTGGTGTAAGTTGCATGCAATTTTATTTAATGGAAAAACTTGCATGAAATGATTGAATACAACTTTATGGAAATCGCACGCGTGTAAACACTTGCATGGCAATAAAAAACGTGCTTTACGGCTTGCGATTATTGCTCTTGAACGTTCCAGAAACTTGCAGCGTGTAAATGGAGCTTTTTAGTGTTATGAAGTGCCATTTGCGTTTTCTTTTTACACACACATATTATGTGAAATATAACATACATTGAAACAAACATGCCGTCCAAATTTCACGTTGTAACAAATTCGCCTAGGTTTTGTTACATTTCATTTTTCATTACATTTATTTGAACAGAATGTTCGTTTCAACGTATGATACATTTTATGTTACATATTATGTATAGCCAACAATTTGTGCACCTACCATTCGGAAAATATAACAAATTACCCTCGAGCAACCAATTGTGTACCACTATAATCGTGTTGACATTTAAAATTACAGTACAGTAATTATAAAATAAGCGTGCACTGTTGTACTATTATAGGAATTAAGAATTAAGTGACTTCACTTCCAAAGTTCGGAAAAAGTTATTATACCTACTATTTGCGGAGTAGCATGGTGCGGGTAGCATTAGACTATTAAAGGTTTTGTATTAAATACATATTTAAAATAAATAACATAATAACAATGAAGAGAACGATTATTGAGAGTGAAAGTCTCCCCCCTGCCATTGTATCCGTGTATAATGTATAACATTGGTCAGGAAGGGGACACAGTTCTTCCATAGTTCAAGTTACCCAATCCACTTTAGCCACAGTCCAATATGTTTTGTTTCCATGTTCTGAAATACTGGCGCCGTAAGGTAAAATGACGTTTCTACAAAAATATTGAAATGGAGATAAAACATATTTTGTCCTTTTTATAATACAAATTTCGCTGTGCGAAGGAAAATAACATCAATAATAACTTTGTAGTGCGCAAGTGTGGATTACAGTTTGATATATCGAAATATAAATACAAATATTAAATTAATATATATTATATAATAAATAAATAATATTTTCTTCTTATTTTTAGTAAGAATAAGACAGATACGTCGTTGTTGGGGCAACTTGCTAAGTGCATACAGGGATAATCGTCAGTTGGTGTCTTCTCATCATTTAAAATTGTCTAAGGGGCCTCTGCGAGTTGGCTTCGGCCCCTCGTTCGCCTCGTACCCCAGGGTCCTGAGATATGTCAAAGATATAAAGAGAATGGGATTTTTTTTTGTGAGAATCGTTATCGATAAAATTCAATTGCATATGGTCGCTGACCTAGTCATGCGACACTTATGTAAATATGTACCCGCACAATGGTACACCGCAAACAGTATAGTATATATTATTTTTTATAAAGTAACTACCTAATAGAAATATCAACTAAAATTCAATGAATCGTCAAGGTATACGTTTACAATATTCTCAACGTATCATTACTGTAATGGACATCAACAACGGTCACGGAAACGGTAAAGAATGACAAATCACTAGACAACTCAAGTTTACTATCATAAAATCCCATCATTATTTATGAATTTGCTCCGGGCCATGGTCGAGGGCAGACGTGGTACGACGTTCCTAGTAGCTGCGTCAGTTAATAGATTGACATAAAATAGTTGGAGATCTACTTTATATTAAAGTAACCTATTAGTTTAATTGTAAATATTAGAATACTAATTAAATAGTGATATTATGTGGAGAATAGGAAGAGCTTGTGGCTAAGTAATAACAGCCGCACGGGCCGATCCATCAGGTTTAGCTACGCGTACCGGTGTGGGTTGGTCCGTAGATGGGTGACCATCTTTACATACCGAGACTCCTCCGTGCCTCGAAAAGCACGTTAAGCCGTTGGTCTCGGCTGTCATTCGTGGATCTTTGACAGTCGTTACGGGTCGTCAGAAGCCCGAAAGTCTGACAATCAGTCTTACCAAGGGGTGTCGTATTACCCAATAACTGGTTTGTGGAGGTCAGATAGGCAGTCGCTCCATGTAAAATACTGGTATTCAGCTGCATCCGGTTAAACTGGAAGCCTACCCCAACATAGTTGGGAAAGGCTAGACAGATTGATTGATGTGGAGAGTAGGAGTTGTGATGATATGGCGTAGTTATTGAATCTTATGCTGATAAAGATATTATATGAATGACTGAATATCTCGGTGTTTCATGTTATTTACCTATTCCC
Organism: Dicycla oo; assembly: GCA_948252095.1. Taxonomy (NCBI): domain Eukaryota; kingdom Metazoa; phylum Arthropoda; class Insecta; order Lepidoptera; family Noctuidae; genus Dicycla; species Dicycla oo. The sequence continues at coordinate 19,340,007 of OX411726.1, read as the reverse complement.
TGAGACATCGTGAATGGTTCTATTGTACAGTTTATATTTTAAGAAATTGGGGTAATGACTTTAAGATCCATTTAAACTAGCTGTTCTAGAGTAAGAGTACACTTTCCTTACATTACTTAATAATACACACAATACATAAGTCGGTTATATCGATTCAATGTTATGCCGAAAACCGATTCGAGCCACAAATCAATTGCCGGTGAACTGGTGAACCTCATATAGTTGAATCGGTAAGTTATAGAATAGTTAAGTTATAGTATACACTAGCGATCCGCCCCTGATACGCACGGTTTTTACGAATTGACACAACATCGAGAATTCTTTATTATATGTAAGTTTAATATATTAGTAAAACCGCCAGAACGGCTGAACGGCTGAACGGATCTGGATGAAATTTAGCGCAGAGATAGATTATAGTCTTAAAATACACATAAAGTACTTTTTATCCCGGAAAAATGTATAGTAAATAATACTAATAAAATAATACTATAAATGCGAAAGTGAGTTTGTTCGTTTGTTACGCTTTCACGCTAAAATCGCTGAACGGATTTGGATGATATTTGGCACCTGGATATATATATATATATATATATATATATCCAGGAAACGAACGAAACTAACAAACTCACTTTCGCATTATATATATCTAGTATCTAGCAAAATCTAGTAAGTATATAAAAACTAATATATATATATATATATTAGTTTTTATATACTTACTAGATTTTGCTTCGCCCTCGTGGTTGTCGGAATTTATCCCACGGGAACGCACTACCGGGATCAAAAGTATTCTATGTCCTAATCCAGGTGCCAAATATCATCCAAATCCGTTCAGCGATTTAGCGTGAAAGCGTAACTAACGAACAAACTCACTGTCGCATTTATAGTATTATTAGCTTTTACCAGCGGCTTCGCCTACTACAGAAAACTATAAGCGTATATATTTCGTAGGCAAGAATTCATGTATTGTTCGTAAAGTTAACATTTAAATTGAACAAAATGTTATCTTGAGAAAACTTCAATGATTTAATACCCTAATTTTATTTTTCTCATTATAGTGCTCAATGCTTTATAACCGCATAACCTTTATTTATCACCCGTTTTTAAAACTTTAATATCTATACGATATGTGACATAAACCGTCACAGCTTCCATAAAACCCGAGAAAATTAAACGCGTCAAATATTTTAAAAGCAAAAAGTCCTTAGGTTGAAGCCACACAGCTTGGTGCCATAGCGTGTTTTGTGACATGGTTTTAATAACAATGGTCACACTGCCTGCAATTGATGCTAGGCTGCATGACTTAGGGTCCGTTTCCACTGACGCGGAGCTGGGCGAAGCGAAACGGAGAAGAGCAGTGAAAAGTAGCAAGTGCTTATTTATTTATTTAAGTGTTTCCTCTGAAGCGGTGCGGAACAGAGTGGAGATTTCGAGCATTGTGATTAGTCAGGCCTCCCTGCTTGAGTCCGTTCTGTCTGGCTCGGGGCCGCGTATTCATATATATTATTTTATTTGAAAGTCTACTCAGCTCCACTCCGATTCACTTGCACTGTTTCCACTGACGCGGAGTGGAGATTTCGAGCACTGTGATTGGTCAATTCACGGTCCGCTCCTCTCCACTCCACCCAGCTTCACCTCAGTGGAAACACATACTAAAATCACTTGTTCAAGCAATGATCAGTTCCAAAAGTATCTGAGAAAAGTGTAAACAAACCCTGTTCAGGATAAACTCCTACGCAATAACTTATTAAAGTGAATTAGTAACAAATTCATCTGTATTTAGAAGGTATAAACTTTATTAAATATCTCACCACATTTACCAACAACTATATTTGAATATCATAATCAAATTTTATTCAGGATCTAAAATAAACCTAATTGCGAAATGAAAAAATGTCTTTAAGGTGAATTAAAATTATAATTTCGGATTGAAGTATTCAAACAAACAATCAAATCAAAGTATTCAATTTCTGGCCTCCACAGGTACGTTTTCTGGTCAATTTGTTTACATTTTCATTACCGTACTAGTGAGTAACTAAGCGTAATAACAAGTGAAGCTCCTACTGTGTGGCTTCGACTTTAGTTACGAGTATATTGCTACAAAAAGATTAGCTAGGAACTCAAAACCGACCGCGAACGACTACAATATTTATTTGCCGGCGAGTTGTTTTGTAAAGATATATTCTAAAATAGGATAACGTATACAGTAGCTTCCGGGCAGAGCCGGGATTCACATATTTTATTCACTCAAACCTTATTCGAGCACCACTAAGTTTAAACCTCGATCGATTCAGCCTTCACGCTATGAATACCGTTTGGACGAATCACCTACGGGTTTAGGATACCGCACTACGTTATTGTACGTCGAGATATATTTTTTTAATGAAGAGATGAAATTCTAGTGAAAATTTCCTATAACTTTGCGTTTTCTGATAAGCAAGTTTGTGGGATAGTTTTTCATGTATGAACCGTATGTTATGTCATTAATGGCCACATCAGAAATATTTTAGGCTTGTGCCTGAGGACTATATCAATTATAATGGGCAATGTCGTTTGATAGTTGACTCTCACCCGTGAAAGACGTGATTATTGGTTTTGTCAAAGGGATGAAAGGGTGAATGGGCAAAAAGTCCCCCTTTTTCAAAAGTGGTCCTTTGACTCCTTTATTGAACAGTTGAATGGCCTTGGACATATACAGTTTATCACGGAGATCACGAAAAAGCCTCCAATCAACTACAAAGCAATCGATTGAACCCCATCAATAAATAATTCACGAACATAAACTGTAGTCCAAAATTTTCGATGTTCTCTTTATATCAATTCACCGATCTAACGTCGAGTTTACTGATTACCTTGTGTTTGTTCTAGAAAAATTGGATTGTACAGAATGGCACGGAATAGATAGGTACAGAAGGCCGGCTACATTTATTTGTATCATTATAACGAAAATCGACGCACGCACACATAGACGCGTACGTACGACGATCTCAAAGTCATAATTATTATCTGCCTAGCTTTTTCCCGACTATGTTGGGAGTTTAATACCTGTATTTTACACGGAGTAACTGCGTATCTGACCTCCACAACCCAGTTACTGGGTAATACGATACACCAGGCTAGTTGCCAGATTTTAGGGTAGTTCACGACCCGTAACGCCTGTTAAATATCCAGTAATGACAGCCAGGACCAACGGCTTAACGCGCTTTCCGAGGCACGGAGGGGTCTCGATGTGAAATAAACGACAGTCACGAGTGTGCTTTTACTTGCTGTACGTAGTTTTGTGTTTTTTGCTCGTTCTTTAGAGCCGGTCTTCTGTGTCTATATAAATTCTGTGGCAATGGCCTCGGAAATAAAGCTATTTCATTATTTATTTGTCATTATCTGCTTATCAGTATCTGATCTTTAAAAGGACGTGTGTACATGTGTAATTGGAAACGTGGATTTAAAAATATCCGTTGCTTTTTTTTTGACTTAAAAAAGGAGGAGGTTATAATATTCGTCTGTATGTTTTTTTTTTTTGTATGTTCATGGACTTTGAATTGTGAACCTATTTTGAAAATTCTTTTTTCGTTTGGTAGAGGAAGCTTTCGTGGTAGTTCCATATAAATTTTATTAACTTTGCTTTGGTAGTTTTTGAGTTAGCTTCGATAATACGTATTTAATCGGCTTTATGTATCTTGATGATATTATAATACCTACTTCCTGTCACTGTGGTTTACATAGCAACTAGTGGTATATGAATTGGTTTGGGGTGGGTACAACAACTAAAAAGTGAAAAATAAAAACTTTTTACAAAAAAAAAAAAGACCAACCGACTTCCAGAAAAACACTATTAAGTGAAAAATAACTTTCGTTTCGGAAGTCAGAGGCAAAAAGTAAAGATTCATAGACACCGACTTCCGAAATAAAACTTATTTTTCACGTTGTAGTGTTTTTTTTTAAAGTCCGTTGGTTTTTTTTTATTGAATTCTAATTGGTTACGCGTTGGTTTTCCTACGTCCGCATTTATGTGAAAATATGAATAGATACAGAAATTATTAAATTTCAAAATGCGATTTCTCCTTTGTAACATTTAGTTAAGCCTTCAAAAAAAAAAACAAATAAACCAATATTAAAGACAGTCGACAAGATCAAACTAACCGTGCCAAAAAAGAAGGAATACGCGACTGTATTAAAATACAAGAGCAGTTTCGTGAATATTAATCTCTTTGTCTACCTAAGGTAAACATTATGCTACACGCAAAAGTTTATGCAGGTATTTCAGTAAAGAGACAGAGTCCAAATTATGTGCACAAACACCTATGCAAAAGACACGTACTTACCTACGTAATTAGAGTAGGAATGCACGAGCATCCAAAAGCTGCTTACAATAGCAAATAAACCTCTGAGAATGTGACCCACATATTTACTGGACACAGCAACCTCAACGCCCGAGGCTCACTAATTAGTCTAATCTAATTAAAACAATATTCTAACCGCAAATTACAAAAACGTTATTATAAAAATGACACTTAGTGCTAATTATGGTGGAGCCTGGCAAGGCGCAAACATTAAGGGTTGAAGACGAGGCAATGATTATGACGAATGGCGACAGAAAAATTATGTTAATAGCTTACTAGCTTTTACCCACGGCTTCGCCCGCGTGGACGTACTACCGCGATAAAAAGTATTCTATGTCCTATTCCAGGTCATGGTCTACCCATGAGCCAAATTTCATGCAAATTCGTTCAGCGCTTTTAGCGTGAAAGAGTAATAAACAAACCAATGAACAATAAAACTCACTTTCGCATTTAGAATATTAGTTATTATTACGACTGCCACTGGATTAAATTGAGGAACGCGTCATTTTCACACAATCGCACGCTCGCCGCGGCGTGCGTCGCTCGCTCGCACAATGCCGATAATACGTTCGCCAAATTGTGACTTACCCGGCGGTTCAAATATGGACAAGTTAAATGAGTGTGAACATCGTTGTAAGGAGTGTAAAGTGGTGGTTAACGAACTCTTGGCGTTTGTTACCCATAAGATTGACACTATTCCTGAGACTGGGATACTGCAGATTTGCCTCAGTACCTATTCTAATGAGGAAGTGGAAACGGCCAGATCTATTGTGTATAAATTGTTAGCACCGACAAAAAAGCTTATACGACGTAAAGATGGTTCAGAACAAAGAAGTTTGCAGGATATTATTAAGATCATTAAAGAATTTGAACCTGACAATCTTCCAGTATTTGTAGCGAAGAATCTAAATAAGTTACCTCCTGTGACATTTGACCATGTGGATGTGACTGCGTTTCTAAAAGAAATGGCTATATTGAAAACTGACGTTGCTTCTATTAAAGCTAAAAGGGATGTTGTGACTAATGAGGCAACCTCATTCTCGGATATGGAGATCCTAAAATCGGAAATAGATCAATTAAAACGTATGGTGATTGAACTTAAAGAACATAAATGTATACAAGTGCAGGTAGAAGCAGCTAGCTGTGTTACGGAGAAAGGATGCGGGCAAGTGACGGACATATCCTCGCCTGCGCTCGCACCCACTATGGAATCGAGGAAGCAAGTGAAAGGTACATCCTCGCGCTTGCTCACACCTACTATAGCATCAAGCGGTCGGACTTTACCGGTAATGAGCTCGAGTTCAAGGTCGCCCGATCGACAAACAACAGCTGACTTATCGCATACCCCGTTATACAGGGACATATTAATTAACAACGTGCAAACAAATATGGCAGATGAATCTAAGACTGAGGATGATAATAGATTTACGTTGGTGGAGAAAAAGAAGTGGAAGAAGTTTGTCAACATGAGTGGCACTGGTCAAAGCTCGACTAAACTACAGGTTGCACAATTATTGTCCTCGGCCGTTTACGTATCTCGATTGAACAAAGCAACTACCATGGATGATATTCGAAAATATGTAAGTGAAATGGGTGAAAATTGTTTTAAAGTGGAACTATTAACACAGAAACACGAAACGGAATTTGTTTCTTTTAAAGTTACAATAGACAGAAGTAGGCTTGAAAGATTTTTAAGTGTTGATTTTTGGCCTGTGGGCGTCAGGTTTAGGCGATTCCGTGAGTATACGGCGAGAGGAATTAAGAATCTAAATAATTAACTATGGATTGTAAGTTATCAACTATATCAATACTGACCTACAATTGTAAATCGATTAAGCGACCAAACCAATGTGTGCGTGAACTTACTAAATCTAATGACATTGTGTTACTTCAGGAGACTTGGTTGCTACCCCATGACTTAAACTTTGTAAATGAAATTAATAAGGATTTTGGGTATGTTGCCAAGTCTTCTGTCGATACTTCAGCAGGGATATTAAGGGGTAGGCCGTATGGGGGCTTAGCCATTATGTGGAACAAAACTAAGTTTCCGTATGTCTCACCTATTAGTTGTAGTAGCGACCGCCTAGCGGCTGTGCGAATATCGACTGGTGTGGGATGTGTAATCATTATTAATGTGTATATGCCAGTTGATAACGCCGAGAATCTGACTGAGTTCATTGATTGTTTGGGTGCAATAAACGCAATTATAGAAGAAGGCGATGCGCAATGTGTTTATGTGTTGGGTGATTTTAATGCGCACCCCTCCGCCAAATTTGGCCTTGAGTTAATAAAGTTTTGTACAGATATGGAGTGGGAATGTGTAGATTTTAATTTGCTTGGATTAGATTCAGAAACTTTTACGTTTATGAGTGAGTCACATGGGTGTCGGCGGTGGCTGGATCACTGCATTACAACTAAGGCTGCATGGGACACTGTGATTGCGGCTGACGTCATATATGACGTCATGTGGTCTGATCACTATCCCTTGCGTATTGTTTGCGATATAACCTGCATGACTATTGAGACAGCCTTCGCCGATTCCAGTAACCGCCAAAATGGAATCAAATGGGGCACGCGCACCAAAAAACAAATTAATGCATACCAAAAACATTGCTCTGTTAAATTAAGTGGCGATTTTAATGTATTTAGTTGTGATTGTGTAAATAATATAAATTGCGAACATTATGACAAATATTGTGAATCAATAAACTTGTATTATACTTATATTGTTGATACATTGCAGACTGCTGCTGTACTGAGTTCTCGTTTAGGTGAACAGAGGCGATGCAAAAAGGTGACTGGGTGGAACTACCACGTGCGGGACTGTCATCAAACCGCTAGGTTTCATTTCAAGGTTTGGGTGGAGGCTGGTAGGCCTTTACAAGGTTTAATTTTTGAAAACATGCGTATTAGTCGTTCTGTGTTTAAAAATAAAATCAAGTGGTGTCAGAAAAATGAAGATTGTATTAAAATGAATATTTTGGCCATACATAGAAATGAAAATAATTTTGTTAAGTTTTGGAACGCGACTAAAAAGTTTAGTTCTAAACAGAGCCTTCCTGTCTCTGTTGATGGATTGCAGGAAACTTGTAAAATAGCTGATTTATTTGCCAGTAAATTTAAAGTTAACCCCCTGCATGCGGATTGCAAGCTCAGCAATGAGACCGTTGTGACTGAGTCACTGCCACCATTTACGCTAGAAGATATAATCTCTGCAGTGAGAAACATGAAGCGTGGTAAGTCACCAGGACATGATGGTCTCAGTGTGGAGCACCTTGTCTGGGGAAGCGCCAACTTGTTTCCACATTTATGTACATTTTTTAATTTATGTGTCAAACACGCCTACTTGCCAGAACTTTTAATGAGAGCTGTGGTGGTTCCAGTTGTCAAAAATAGAACAGGTGATTTAAGCGCATCTAATAACTACCGACCAATTTCACTTGGTAAGGTTATAGGCAAGGTACTGGAGCGTGTCATACAGCCTGAACTGCAGAGTAATATAAAAATTGACGATGCGCAGTTTGGTTTCCGACCCGGACTCTCAACAGACTCTGCGATTATTAGTCTTAAGAGTACGATAGCTTATTACACCCAACAGAGAACATCAGTGTATGCTTGCTTCTTAGACCTGAGCAAAGCTTTTGACCTGGTGAATTACGAAATCCTCTGGGATAAGCTAAAAACGTCACAAGTACCTTACCAAATCGTAGATCTGTTGAGATTCTGGTATGGAGGCCAAACCAATCAAGTGAAATGGGGTGACACTCTATCTAGTAGTTACAGGTTAGATTGTGGTGTTCGCCAAGGAGGGTTGACTTCTCCGGACCTGTTTAACCTGTATCTGAACGACCTGATTGTGGAACTCAGAAGAACCAAAGTTGGCTGTCACCTAGGCAATGTCTGCGTGAACAGTTTGAGCTACGCTGATGACATGGTTCTTTTGAGTCCCTCGATCAAAGGCTTGAGGAAACTGTTGTCGGTATGTGAGCATTATGCTGATGCTCACGGACTGAAATACAATGTTCTCAAAACCGAGTTTATGGTATTCAGGTCTGGGGCGGGTCCGGAGAACATACCTAGTCTGTATTTGAACGGTGCGACCATAAAGGTCGTAAAGCAGTTTAAATACTTAGGGCACATTTTGACGGACAGACTTCAGGACGACTGCGACATAGAAAGAGAGCGTAGGGCTCTCTCAGTGAGGAGTAACATGCTCGCGCGCAAATTTGTGAAGTGCACCAAAGACGTAAAGAACACTCTATTCAGAGCTTATTGCTTGTCAATGTACACCTGCCAACTTTGGTGCAACTTCACAAAAAAGATGTACAGTTCACTAAGGGTTCAGTACAATGATGCTTACCGAACCCTTATGAAACTACCAAGGTACTGCAGTGCTTCGAGCATGTTTGCCGAAGCGAGAGTCCCGGATTTTTACGCCATCATGAGGTCGAGGGTTGCGTCTTTTTGGCAAAGTTTGAGACGCTCCAGTAACAGCATATTGAGGGTTATCTCATGCAACCTAGCAAGCCCCATATTTGTGCACTGGATTTCTGTTCACCAAAGCGAGAACAAAAAATGACAAAAAGACTATGTTTTTGAAGACTATGGGTACCTATACATACCTCTAAGTTTAATTTTATTGTTTACTTTTATTATATTTTTTCTATATGGGTATTTTGCCTGAAATAAAACACTATTATTATTATTATTATTATTATTATTTTAGGATCAATTTAGTTTTAGTAATTTTTATTAGGTATTGTTCTTCAAAATATAAATAATTAAGAAAAATATATAATGTTCTAACCTAAACTATTAAAAAAAAAACTAAAATATGGCGTCGAAAAATTCCTCCGCATCGCTGTCTACTGGTACCCAAGAGACTGGCGGCATTGCCACGTTGTATGGCAATGCTTAGCCTCTGGTTAAAGTACGTAAAAGCTAGCCCGTTTTGGTACGTTTTATGGTAAAGATAATGATATATTTTGGATTGTTACTAATTAAAGAAAAATAGTTTATAACGAATTGTTAGTTTAGTTTAGTTTTTTTCTTTTAATTGTGTAGTGTTTGTTCGATTTCTTGCAATTTGGCCTGGTCTTAAAAGATATTTTCAGGGCGGTGTCTTTGGTTTTGTATTTTCATTTCATTCATTCCACCGACTTCCGAAATTATAGTTATTTTTCACTTTGTAGTGTGTTGGAAATCGGTTTTATTTTTTGCTAAAAAGTTTTATTTTTCACTTTTTAGTTGTGGTACCTACCCCACACAAATTCGAATACCACTACCTGCTATGTAAATAACAGTGATAGGAAGTTATTAAAACAGCATCCGCATAGATTAAAACATCATCCACATAAACTAAGTGGGAAAAATACGCATTAATTAACTCAAAAAGTACCCAAGCAAAGTTTATAAAATTTATATGGGACCACATAGCAAGTATACCCTTTCAAGCAAAAAAAAAAGCGGTCCATCCGTATTTGAGTAATCGCGTAACAAACATACACAAAAAATACAGACGAATTGAGAACCTACTCCTTTTTGAAGTCAGTAAAAAATACAATAAAAGGTATAGATATTATAGAGAAATACGACTGTCTATACGGTCATATGTCGTTAACATAAAAATCCTGGCAGCCTATACAAATATTTGTTCACGGCTAGGTCATAAAGTCAAAACGTCTATAAAATTTCACGCCCCATCAAGTTATGTAGATAAGTGTCTAATTATGTGCGACAGTTTATGAGCTTTCGGTGAGTGTGTGTTTTTACTTTAATTTGTAAAGGTATACCTGAACAGGGGCTCGTTAGATTGTGCGTATCAATTCACGCAGGAAACTCTAATGTAGATTTATGACACTTTTGTTTAAGAATGTGTTTTGATACAAATACCAAATTAAATTGTTTAAGACGAAAGTTTTGCTATTTGCAGGTCAATATGCGGATGTATTTTGTTCGGAATATAATTCGCGACCGTAACAAATCTGTATTTATAGAATTATATTCTTTAAAATCATCAATAAAACTCTCTTAGTTCATATAATCCTAATGAATGACTATTTATGAAGATTTCAATTTTGACATTTAGGATTATACTAACTTAAGGAGTTTTATTACTGATTCTAATGATTTTAGTTTTGTAAATACAAATAATAATCATGTTACAGTCGCGAATTACACTTTAATGACCATACAACGTAATGCTCACTTGCAAATTGCAAAAAACGTAAGAAAATTTGAATTCCACGGCTTGGATAAATTCATTAAAGACAAAATTAGTTCAAGTATTATCTTATCCTAACTAATATTATAAATGCGAGTAAGTTTGTTTGTTTGTTACGCTTTCACGTCAAAACGGCTAAACGGATTTGGATGTAATTTGGCACAGAGGAAAGATGAAAAGTAGCTTATGTCCCTCTCCAGGCATGACCTGGAGAGGGACATAAGCTACTTTTCATCTTAGATCGCAGACAAAGTCGCGGGTAACATATACTTTTTATATATATTAGACAATAAAATGATAGCAAACTCAAACAAATGAATGCTTTGATTTCCCGCTTATTTAAAAGAGAAACAACTCGAACAACATAAAACACTAATCAGTATTTTTCAGTCTAGCAAATATCATAACATTCATAACCAACAATACAATACAATACCAGTGGTCGATATTATAGTAGTAATAGTTGCACTAGTACGATAATGTAAAGCTTGTTAAAAGATCAATAAGTTCCACATGAATAAAAATAAAAAAAAATATAGAAACGAAGATAGGTTTGCCGAATAGAAGCAAAAACATCACCAAAAAAAAAACAGAGGAAACTTCTCTCCTATCCGTGTAAAAACGATATTTATTCAAAACAAAATACTCTTGACCTGCAGAAACAAAAAAGCTCGACGACACATCTAAACATACGTATCAAAACATGGTCCTCGTCTTCACAGATGGCTAAATAGATAAACAAACAAACCCCAATCACTTGCGGCCTTGTTTCGTTCGTAAACTGTCATAGCGTCAATTTTCCTTATTTTCCAAAGAATTCTCATTCTGTATTCATACCAGAGAAACTTGTTTGATATCGTTGTAATGTTTATTTAGTAGCTCTTAACTAGTTTTCGTACAGATCAGCAAATTTTGGGATACTAAAATATATGTTTAACTCACGTCAGTATGGTGGAGAATTGTTACACCAAAATGTATGGTGGCTTAGCATAACAGCATAAGAATTAATCAGCCTATAATTTATAGCATTACGGGCACAGATGCCTTCTCTCTGTGAGAGAAAACGTCCACCACGCCGGCCCCGTGCGGGTTGGTTAGTCAGACTTACCCGGAAATTTAGGACAAATTAAAACCACCCGATACAGACGGGGTTAAATATGGATTCTGATTTCGAACCAATGGTCACTATATTGACATCTCCTAGTTTAAAATCCAAGCTTGTATTTAAACCTTAGACCAACGGACCAAAGGAAGCTTAAAGCACCAAGAATACTGTGTAGTAATTGCTAGCAACCATTTTTAAGCTTCTGACAAAACAAAATGGAAAAACAGAAGTAAAACCTACATTCCTGACCTCGCACATAGTCCCAGAACAAACAAATATAAGTAGTAAAGTGTAAAACTGTGTTTGCAATACATAAGTGTTATGTGTTTAGTTAATAGCAAACAAACAGGAGGTATATCTCTGTGCGTGACTATCAACAATAGAGTCGGACATTCGTATTGATCTATGAATCATTGTCTTGCATTGATGTATTGCATTTGCATTGCTGTTAAACTTAAGCTGTAGATGTAGGGGTTTGTATTGCAGACAGACAAATGTGCACATTGTATAATAGGTGTTATAAACGTGTACCCACACATGCACAGATGAGCTTGGGAATCATTTACTTTCTCGGGATCTAGGCTGATATATACACATAATTAAAACTTTTAACGTATGAGATGTTCAGTTCTATTTGAATAATAATAATATATCGAAATACTACGTAAATAGTCTGTTATTTAATTAGTTATCAGTCCAAAATAAGTAACGGTCCTTCGAGACCTCTACAGTACCTATGACGTCGACTTAGCAGACGTACGACGTCGTAGCCTCATAGGTACTTAAGCTAATGTGTGCATGTGTAGGTGCCATACCACTACAAACGCTTTACCCCTGTTAAGCTTTTAGGCATAGTGCGTGCAGGTTTATTTATTCCATCGTATTATGTTTCCAGTGACTTTTCGAATTACAGTTATCCTAACTTGTGCATCAATAGTTTTAGTGTTAAAGCACAAGATTATTTATGCCTAGTCATATTTTAACAAACGAGCAAAAGCCTTGTGTGTAAAATTTTCATGATCTTATATTTTTAAAACACCTCAATCTGCCCAGCCTTTTCCCAACTATATGGGGTCGGCTTCCAGTCTAACCGAAGCTGAATACCAGTATTTTAGGTGGATCGACAGCCTATCTGACCTGCACAACACAGTAACTGGGTAATAAAAGAAAGTCTGACAACAGTCTTTTCAAGGGTTATCCCCTTGATAAGACTGGTTGTCAGACTCTCGGGCTTCTGACGACCCGTAAAGGCTGTTAAAGATCCATGAATGACAGCCGGGACCGATGGCTTAACATGCTTTTTGAGGCACGGAGGAGTCTCGGTATGTAAAGATGGTAACCCATCCACGGACCAATCCCGGCAGGCGTAACTTAATCTGATGAATCGACCCGTGCTGCTGTTTTTACTTAGCCCCGAGTACCTTTTTAAAACACCTCGTGCACTCACACATAAACCTTTCCAGCTCTCTGTAGTTATTCCTATTAACATTTAACTTTGCTTCCACAAAACAAGCAACCACAATTCTGAACCAGTTCATGAATGTTAAGCTTCTAACCTCAGCTTTGTTAAGAAAGACCTTGGAGGCAAAGAAAGTTTTTTTTCTCTAACTTAAGTACTTTTATGCTCTCCATAACTTCTATTGTAGTCTGTTTCAGGAAACAGGGAGCAATTCAAAGTACATAACCGTTCCAATTAAACTTTTGCGGGATTCAAAGAGAAACACCGATAAATAACAGCATACAGCGTTCAAGGGTCCAATTAAAATATTATTAATTCTCTCCCTCCTAAGATACGGAACCCAAGTTAGGTACTTGAAACACAATGTGGGAAAGGTTGTAAATTGTTATCATTTTGACACTGTGATAATGAGCTCCTAGGTATTAAGGTTTCGTCCAGAAAGGTCGAATTTCGCCTGAGCTTATAAGCGCGTTTGCGTGGTACTATGAACTATATTATATAGTCCAGCCACACGCGTTTTTTATTTACGTGACTACGTGGGTATCCAAAAACGAGGCGTATTTTACGTTCAATGATAAATGATTTTATTTGTGTAAGTAGGTTTGTATAAACACTTTACAAGTCAATCATGTTTTTTAAAAACTATATGAGGTCAGCGTTTCCTATCAGACTACTCTGAGAAGAAAGGCCAAAACAAATTCACAGGTCACAGTCTCTTATAAAGTCCAGACATAATCTTGGTCAGTCCATGCGAAGACCATGTAGATTGGTGTCTGAAATGGTCTTTGGAGGAAAGAACCACACAGACTGAGAGGATTTGTCCAATCAGTGCACGCATTTGTCAGTAATCGCGCAGCTCAACTCAGAACTTAAGGAGCTCAACGATTGGACGAGCAAAACCAAAGAAAGGACATTTGGGTAACAATGCTCGACGGCAACTTGTAAGGTCTTAATATTAGTTGATATTTTAATAAGTAATTTCTGCTTCACACAGCAGTCGAAATGGTTGATAGTTCATCATAGCAAGGAAAGATAAAGGCCAAGGGTCCGGATCAATGCCTATTGAGGAAGGCTATTGTTATAAGAGGTACAAGTATGTTCATCTGTTTCACTGGGTTGTTAGAGACCTAATTATTAAAAATGGAATAAGATAATTTAGGAATAACACGTATAACTGATATCCGGAAACCGTTTAACGTCAACTCACCGCAAATTTACAGGCTAATTAGTTTGCATGGTTTATTCAATTTAGTAATTACTCTAAAGCCAGCTCACGTTGGCCAACATTGTGGCGAATGTTGTGGCCAATATCTATGGCATTCATGTAGAGCGGGTGTTTGTCCTTACCTTGGTTTGTATTGGAATGATGGCCCACAAGATGGCACGACTTCCGTGTGGTGTCGGTTTTTACCAAAAGATCAAAGGGTTGTAGCAGAATTATGGCCGCCACGTCCACACGTTGGGCGCGCGTTTAGTTTGCTACGAGCTCCTAGAGTGAAATTAGTCCGCACATTGGCCTGAACCGATGAAAACTGAACGACCTTCCAAAGTTCCATACTTTGGAAGGTCGTTCAGTTTTCATCGGTTCGCCACCACGAACTCTTGGCTAATATCTTTGCCACAACATTAATCACAATAAAAGAAGATTTAAGCTAACCAACACCCTTGGTTGGCTGGTAGAGAACGTCTGAAGCAAAGCTCATGGCTAAATAATATCAGCCTCACGGTTCGATCGATCAGGTTAAGCACGCTTGTCACTGTTGGTCCGTGGATGGGTGACCGTCTTTACATACCAAGACCCGTGCTTCGGAAAGCACGTTAAGCAGTTGGTCTCGGCTGTCATTCGTCGATCTCTGACAGTCGTTACGGCCTGAAAGCCTGAAAGTCTTACAACCAGTCTTACCAAAGGGTATCGTATTGCCCAGTAACTAGGTTGTGGGGGTCAGATAGGCAGTTGCTCCTGTAAAATACTGCTGTATCCTGTTAGACTGGAAGCCGACCCCAACATAGTTGGGAAAAGGCTAGGCAGATTGATCGACCGCCCTTGGTTGGCTGGTAGAAAATGTCTCAGGTCTCAGGTATTTAGTCCGCCTATGTACCCTTTACGTTACATATAGCTTTATTTTGAGGGACACTATAAACGCCCAAGGACCTAATAACAATAAAACCTCTACTGTGTCTCGTTCAGTATCCCTCAACCAAATAACTCAATTAATTATCCTTCTCTAGACTAACTTCATGCTATATATATAAGAAAAACTTTTCCGAAATATCTACCGTTTTTAAATTTTATAAATAATCCAAATATGCCAACCGCATTCAATATTCAAACGATAAGTTGGTTACAATTAAGATAGAAAGTAAGTACAAAACTTCTAACTTAATTCCACGGGCACTCATAAAACTGACAATTAAAGTTCTTTATATACTGAAACTTACAAAATGATGTTCATGAATACCATTTTCAAATACTAGGTGTATCTGAAAGAAGTTAGTTGGGTTTCAGCTTTTCCATAACTATTCGCGCGTTCAATTTGGAATCTATCGACTTCCATTACGTATACCCCATTTTAAATAAGACTAAGTATTTAAATAAACCTTTTTTACAGTCCGTTCAACCTATTTTGACTTCTACTCCGTAGGTATAAGGATGGCATTAAAAGCAATAAGTGGCAATAGAAGTCAAAATCGATTGAACGGACTGTAAAAAAGGTTTATTTAATCTTATTTAAAATTTGAAATGAAGTATATAGCCTCTGAAAACTGTCATATCATCATTTAAATTATAATCCTAAGTAATATAAAAAAATACGAAAATGAGTTTGTTTGTTACGCTTTCACACTAAAACGGCTGAACGGATGTGATATAATTCGGCACATGGGTAGACCATGTCCTGGATTATACTTTTTATCCCGGTAGTATGTTCCCATAGGATACTTTCTGACCTTAACAAAAAATAGTTTTCGGTAGCCACAAAAAACTGTTTTAATTGTTAAATATTCATTATTACAATTTTTATTAATAAACTAGGCACTTACGACGTCATAGTTTGGCACCCCTCAAATGGTCAAGATATTTTCTTATAAACATCACCTAACCACAATTCATCATTGGTTGGTCCTTATAGTAAACAATCTTTACAGGTCGAATGTTGTACATGGGCCAGCATGGACCTTGAAAGAGAATTAGTGTGTCAGCTGCTTGCCCTCTCACGCACATTGTAAGGCGATTGAACGGAATTTTACTATGTAGGCCACTATTGTTGTTGTATTTTATTGGTAGGTACCAATACAATATGCATAGGTACAGACGCCAGCACGTCATGCTACCCGAAACTGTAAATTTTTCCCAATCAACCTTGAACTTAAAGCTTTAGCGATAAAGTTGAAAATCTATTAAAGAAATTTGACAGATTGTAGTAGCTTGATGTGCTGGCGTCTGTACCTACAATATTGATATCAGCGGAATATGAAGAGACTTATAATTTACTAAAGCTACCTTGGAAAGCTTTAGTAAATTATAATTCCACGAAAGACGGAAGTCATACTACTATTACGGTAGATTTGTCCACTCATAAATGACGCGCCCCACTACGTAATCTACGTCTTTCCTCTACTAGCTTTAAAGTTTGATTTATGGCTATAATAAATCCTACGTGGCAATGCTGCCAGCCTTTTGGACACTTTTCCCATTGACAGCGATGCGGACGAAGTTTTTGATGCCCAATGAGCTCTTCCCCTTTTAATTTTTATTTTTTATTATACACTTGTTTAATATATTATATTTTACTGTTAGCTTGTATATTTTAATTAAGATTTATCACAAATTAATGTTATCCTACATTAAATTACACAGACTGAAATACTATGTAATACTGTTTAATTATTATTATTACTGTTTAATTGTGTTTATGTTTGTAATACTGTTTTCCAGTTATCCGATTGTAAATAAAAATAATTTCCTTTTTCCATGCAAACTTGCACCATTATAACATTTGAGATGATAAAACGCGACTACGAACGCAATCATGTTCCATAAAAAAGAATCTAGCTATTTATAGCCTGCCAACATAATTCCTTCACCGTTGAAACTCAAAACACACCGACCGCATAATTCAAGGTCATTATCAAGGACAAAGTGACAAAAACGCAAAAATGCTTAAGTAGACATGAAAAATCACGTAAGTAATGTAAAAAAGCTTCAACCCACATATAGGGTACATGTTTTGGCGGGGCGGGGCATGGCTGGGTTCCTCTATTGATTTTGCACCCCCTCGCCCCGCGGTGCCCCGCACGCATCTCACAACTGTTGCTTAACTCTGGCTGAAGAACAGTAGGTCAGTTAGATTTTGTATTTGGAAGTTGGTTTTTTGTGGTGTGATGGTGGTAAATGGATGTGGTAGGAAACAATTCGTCAGAATTATAGTGAATTTAATGATGGAGTATCAAGTAAAGACTAAAAAGACCAATAAAATAAAAATACAATTTGGAACATTTTACCACTTTTTTCAACACTAACGGAAGTCGAAGTAAAGTTTTTAAAGCATTTCTTTTGTTTAGATACAAGCGAGTACTAATTATTGTTAAGATTGCTAGAAAATAAAACCTATCCTTCTGTTTATCCTTAACAAGGCACTATGCATAGGTATGTACAAAGGCCTTGGAAGATGCTCGAGACCATCCGAATCTGTCAAAACTGTATACGGATAAACTAAATATTATATAGGTTACCATGACAACGGATAAGTATTAGCTGATGTTATATTCAATGTCTTTTTCAGCACTTGTGTTGAAAAGTTTTCAGGCTTGCTCATTTTTGCGCGCGGCGCTTTATGTGTATTTGTTTTGTTCACAGAGGGTGACTATGTATGGAAGTGTGTATGTTGGAGAATGGAAGTGTTGTCTCTGACATACAAATTAATCTAATTGCACAGTAACTATTAAGTACATACCTATAAAGTACCTGTATTCAATTTAATACATTGAAGTCCTACTAAAACCTTCTCTAGTAAGATATTGGCGCCGATTCCCTTGTTCACAATCTTAACTTACATAAGTTCAGTGCATATTTTTCTTTCTATTTCATTAAGAAAAGGACAGATAATAAATATTAATTTACTCCTGTCAAATTAAGATATTCCATAGACAAGTTTAGACGTGATTAAAAAGTTACCTACTTAAAAATACGTCAATTTACGTCAGGCGCTGACTAATTTGACAGGACTAAGCTAATATTTATCGTCTGTCCTTTTCTTAATGAAATAAAAAAGAAATGCAGTGAACTTAAATTTAATTTAGTTTGTGAACAAGGGAATCGGCGCCATTATCTATTGGATTCCTCAAAGATTCTCAGAACTAGGTACTTCGCATGCAAGCAGGAACGTAAATTAGATGTACAGACACCAGCACATCAAGCTACTACAATCTGTCAGATTTCTTTAATAGATTTTCGACTTTATTGCTAAGATATTAGGTTCAAGGTTGATTGGGAAAATCTGACAGTTTCGGGTAGGTTGACCTGCTGGCGTCTGTACATTCATCAAAAGTACGCAGACAATTACTTCTGCTAAGCAGCTTTTGCTCATTCTACGACTACTAGACATAACTTTGGTTTAATTGTACGTGTAATACTTTCATCTTCCACGTGAAACCTAAAACATCGACATTTACGGGCTTCCAAAGTTCAGTTAGTAGGACTGCCTCCGATTTCTGGACGACCTCATCGCCTGAAGTCCTTAGGGCAATAATTGCGGCCTTCCAAAAAGTAAGTAAGCTTACAAACTATGATAAATTAATTGATTATAAGTAATTAATCAGGCACTTGTCAAATAGAAGTTTACACAGAATCGGTCATCTAAGTTATGGTTATCAATCATTCAGGACAGGATCAGCACGTTGTTTAACTAAGCTTGAGGAAATGCTAATAATAGTCTTTTGCTAAGATGTTATAGAGCGGTTAAAAAACTAAAGACATCCATCATCATCCCTAAAGTACTAGGCTCGCATCGCTTCTAAGAAGTAATACTTTTTCCATTGTACATTTTACCCAAAAATTATGCGTCTGAAATCGCCAACACGTAACGAGCAAAGCGTGGTGATAAATGCTCTAAGAAAAGAGGCTTTGCCCTGTATTAGGACCACAATACTGCCGTCATAAGGAAAAAAGACGTATCTGACATTTTTCTCGAAACAGAGTTTTTTACATATTCGGAATCAGCAAAAAAAAAAAATACGCATCTACCAGTATTTTTATATTGGCGTTAACTTAACGAAAACCTAACAATTCTTACTATTAAAAGACGCATCTGCCTTTGTATTTTAAACAGGACAAAATATTTTTTCTCTATTTCAATATTTTTGTAGATACGTCGTTTTTCCTTACAGCGGCAGAATAGGCTGTTATTATTATTTATTCACCCTGCAGCAAAGAGGTTTCTTAAGTCTGGTTCATAGAAAGTCTCAGCACTATACACACAAGCTTACGTACCCCTTCAGTATTATAATATCCTGGTACTAAGACGCAATGTATTGTACTCGTACCTACAAACTCATTGTCATTTAGCCAGAATTATACCTATAATATAGTAACGTCTTCTTGAGGTCAATTCCACAGTCCCTAATGTGTTCTGTGGGTCTGAATGTAATACAAACATTAAGTGGAATTGATGTAATGAGGGACAAACAGTTTTTGAAGGAAGGAGATACTCGTATAGAAATAAACGTTGAAGTTGTGGCCGCAATTACAGTTATACTGTCCGCTTTCATACGAACTGGTTTTGAACTCATTAACACATGGGAAACAAGGTTATTTGTTAGAATACTAAAATTAAAGGGCTGTGAGAGTTATGATTATTTACATAGAGACTCATTAAAATAGTAAAGTTATGACTTTTAACCGTTTTGGATTTTTGTAACTATGAGATTTTTTTTTTTTAATATAGATATCCTAAGATATAAAAGGAGAGAAAAAAAACTGTGTTCAGTCAAGAATATTCATAATTATTATGATAATTTTTGAAAAAAAAAACACATTAGCACAAAGAAAACGATAAGTATTTATTATTTAAAAACGGAGTTACTTTAAAGTTTACACATTTTATTTTATTTATTATGTATTGTTTTTATAAAGGCTTCGTATAAAAACCCTAATTACGTTGTCATTCAAACCATAACTCTCTTTAATGTCCAGCATCGAGTGGTTAAATAAAATACCATTTAAAAATAACAATTACAGGTTACAGCTACGTATTATTTAAGCTGACAACCTTATTGTTGAAACAGTATTTTTTTCTAACCGAGTAAATAATATATATTCATAACGTTTATAATATCAAGCATTTTAATGTGAGCCATTTTTAGAGTCCCGTAATCCTTAGGATCACTCGTGTGTCTGTCTGTCTGTCTGTCCATCTATCACAGTTATTTTGTTCCAAATCTAATGGCCCGATTAAGTTGTATGAACTTTGAAAATGTGGGACACTTTTGGGGGACAGATAAGAAAAAAAAAAATGCAAACTGTACCGTGTGACACATCAAATGAAAGTGCTTAGGTACTGTGAAGGTCTCAAATATATATTATGTTATAATTTTTAAAATAAACTGTTTTAAAGTTATTTAGATAACTATACGAAAAATATACGAAAATTTACCATTCCCCCCCTTTATCTCCAAAACGCTTAAAACAGCTTAAAATTTTGAAACAGATTACAGGAAAACCTATAAGAAGTAAATAACATGGTAAATCTCTCAATATTGTGCGTACAAACTTACATTTGCAGTGAGAATGTATGTATGAACATGTTTATCAACGGAAATGTTAAGTTTATTCTTGGGATAAATTCATTCCAACTACGGAACCCTTCATTGTGCGTGATTCGACACGCACTTGGCCGGTTTTTATAAGAAAATTATTTTTATAAAATCAGAACGAAATTTAGTAGGTACTAGGTATGTACATTTGTACTATGTACATTTTTATTACTGTATTATGCCCGTATTATAATGTCAGAAATCATAATAATTATTCTCATAGTTATTCATAAATAGCTGTAACATTATTAATTACTTCTAAGACACACGAGTCGATACCCCTGTAAATGAAAAGCACAAACTCAGTTATTCAAAACGAAATCCTGAAAACCGAGATTCTGTGAACATCTCTATTTTGACAAGCAATTTCTGGTTAAAGAATATTCTTTTCCAAGAACATTTCAGCACATCGAATATTGTAATAAAAATTGTGTCTTCAAAAGATATTTCGTGTTGTACGAAGTTTTAAAGACAGTTAGGAATTTCAAATTGAATGTAGTGTCCTTCTTGTAAGTTTTTCTACATCCTTGACAGACGCATCAATGTAAGCGCTTTCTTTGAGTATTAAGCTTAAGCTTTTCTTTGAGTATTAGCTTATTTATTTGAGTATTAAGTTTAAGTTCAAAAATGCTATAGTTTTTTTTTTAATATAAAAATGGCTAGAGAAGTAATTTTGGGTTGCACGTAGCCGTACGTAACTTCTGGAGTAGGTAAGACAGTCAGCCTCAATACCAATTTTGCTGATTTGCTAATTTCTGAGAACGACACGATTCTATCTAGCATAGTTTGTAAAATTATTCATCATTTTTTGCCTTTTCCCAACTATGTTGGGAAAAGGCAAAAAAAGTCTAACCGAATACAACTGAATACCAGTATTTTACATGGAGCGTCTATCTGACCTTCACAACACAGTTACTGGGAAATACGGTACCCCTTGGTAAGACTGGTTGTCAGACTTTTTGACTTCTGACTTTACCAACTGACTTTACAAATTGATGGTCCCTATTAACAATGTCGGATTTTTACCTTTTATTTACGTAAATAGAATCACAATAAAAAGATTTCTTTTTATCGTCAAACGAACTTTGAACTGCCCTACTGAGCAGTAGTCTTTTTGCAGAAGACATTGTTAATAGGGGCCATCGAAATATTAGCCGGGACCAACGGTTTAACATGCTTTCCAAGGCACGAAGTTATCTCGATATGTAATGGATGGTCACCCATACACGGACGCTGTGTAGCTCAAACTTCGATCGACCCGTACGGCTATTATTATTTAGCCACCATGAGAAAAAAGAAGAGACAAAAATATTGTGATTATTATAAAATATCGTAGCGTTCTGTAGTTTCTGCCTACCCCCATTGGAAGAAGGCGTGAGTTTAAGTAAAATTCTAACTTAGTTAATTGTAAAACAAAGACAGTACTTTTACAGTAGTTTTTCTTATTGATTATGTTACCCTTTATTCATAATACTTTCCCAATTCAATATTCCTTGTCACAACTTTGTCAGTAAAGCTATTTACTGAAGTTAGATACAAGAACAAATTGGTATAAAGGAGTTAGTCTGGTTACAAGTTGGAGATTACGTCAGTGTCAGTAACCGAAAGTAAGTGCTTTTTAGGGTTCCATACCTCAAAAAGAAAAAACGGAATCCGTATTAAATAAATAAATAAATCACTTCGATTTAAGTACCATAAGGGTTCCTTTTTACCATTTTGGTAAGGAACCCTAAATACGGCCATTTATGCGACATATTTTGATACTCGCAAGTAAGTCAAAATCTCTATGGTACTTCCCGTTGACCTTGAATCATGAAATTTGGCATGAAGCAAGGTCTCACAGCACATGTAAAGGAAAAGTCCGAAAATCGTTAATTTGTAATTTTATCGCACAACAAAGTTTTTTTTTTTGGATTTCTAGTTTTTCAACTACACCGTTAAGTTGGTTTTTGGGATAATTATTTGCACCTACGGAACCCTTCATTGCGCGTGGTCTGACACGCACTTGGCTGGTATTTTTTTTTATACCCGGTTCGAAGGGTCCCATCCACACTCAGATCAACAATAGTAGATAAGACCGAATATCAAGATACATATTTTTTTAGTATAAACTTACCTCTCATTTTACGGAAAGCCGAGGTCAGCTTATACTGGAAAATTATAGTTTCAACTGACGTCATGTGTACCTACTGTAAGTGAATGTAAGCGCTTTCGGACTGTATAACTAAATGACGTTAAACAAAAACCTTTTGAAATGCTCTGCAGTCATAGGCACTCAACCGCAGGACTGTATTAAAAAAAATTTAAAAAGAGAAAAATGAACAGATAGAAAAGGGTTCGTGATTTACAAGGTTTTGTGGTGCATTCATTATTTTTGTACTTATGTAGTAGGTTTCTTTTAGTTTTCATCATCATAACATCACGCCTCTACACCCCGAAGGAGTAGGCAGAGGTGTACCAATTAGAGCACCATATTTTCTATTCACACACATATTATTCACATCATTCTTATGTTTTCCCTTTTATAATAAATCAAAGGGGTACTGAGAAAAGAGATAACCAGTAATACATCTCGGTATTAATAGGTTTATAAACTGTATTACAGAAGTTAGTAGGCTTCTAAAAGATGCAGCAAAAAAACTTGTAAAATATCCTTTCAAAAGATTTCCGCAAATTTTACCATCCAAATAAATAAACCCAGCATCCCAATTCAGTGAAATCGTCAACAAATTCAAAACACAGCAAAAATATAAACAGATTAACTCTCAAAAATAAAATACCGAAATCCTCGTTTGAAAACTCAGCGAAATCTCTTCGAAAACATTCATATGGAAAAACCCATAAGATCGATGTAAATTGACACATTTCCCTATGCTAACGTTAGTAGGGTCGCGGGCTGTCTGTCACACGCCAGTGACGTCACTCCTTTCTAAATGGGATGAAACGGATCATACGTCTTCCGACCAGTTTACATGGCTTTTGCATTGATATTAAACGAGTTTGAATAGGGTTGGGCGTAATCAAAAATGGTTTGGAAAGGTCAACGACTCGTTATTATTTTGAATATAAAAATTCTGTCGTCATAAAAGGGACTGCAGGAGAATGCCTTGGCCTTGTGGCAATAAGTCCCTCTAATGTACCAGTATTTAATAACATTGTACATAGAAGTATAAATTAATAGAAACTATTAAACCTTTCTATCATATTGTATCAATACATTAAAAAATGATACGTCTGACGTACCCTAACCGTAAGTTTCACACTCATCTGACTGGCTAATCCACACCCAATCCATTCTAAGGCCCGCTTTTTTGATCCGTAGTTAACTCAACCAATGGTTAAACATAATAACTAATGGTTGAATTTTGGCTAAATATGTTTGCCAAAATGCCATTAGTTAGTATTTTTTAACATGAATACATTCATGGCAACTCATCCATGTTTGGCCTTTCACATTTAGCCAAAACTCAACCATTAGTTACTATGTCAAACCATTGGTTGAGTTAAATAAGGATAAAAACCGGCCCTAATACTAAATTTATACCAATAGTAAAGCAGAATCAAACCCATAAAACATTATGTATGTTTTATGGGTTTAACTAATAACTAGGCCCTAAGATACGGACTGACTGTCTAGTTTGGGGCTCACTAGTAAATAATAATTTGCAACCTAGATATAGGTGATATTTTAAGATACATTATCGTCTCAACTTATTGTTAACCTATAATCCTGCTCTATTTCTATTTCTTTCTTTTATAGGTTTTGTACGTCCGAATGAAAAAAACGGATAACGTAATAAATGAATTTTGAATATGTCTTCACTTTTTGGGGAAAAACTATAAAATAAAAAAAAAGTGTTGCAAACTGCACCGTGTTAAAATTTAACATGGTAAATCACACATATTTTCCCCCAACTTGTTCTTTTATTATTTTATATTTTGTTGTGTTATTTCTTTGCGTCATGTTTACCGCAAATAAATTTCTATTTTTCTTTCTTTTTCTTCAATATTGTGCGTACAAATTTACATTTGCAGTTGGAATGTATGGGGGATGATGTTTTTCAACTACAATGTTAAGTTTGTTCTTGGGATAAATTCATCCCAACTGCGGAACCCTTCATTGCGCGTGGTCCGACACTCACTTGGCCGGTTTTTTTCATAAGTGCCTTGCCTAAGAAATAAAGTAACAAAATCCATTTAAACTACCTAACATCCCAGCTGGTACCAAATTCTACGCATTTAACCAAGTTTCTGTCTGACCTCGATTGCTTTAATTATTAGATCTCCTGAGAGATCCACGGAGATATATCGGCATAATGTCAATAGACTGATTACTAATCGTCCGGGGCAATGATTTGTCATTCAACTGTAGTATCTCCTAGATTCCACTGGAGATCACTCACTGGACATGTGTGTGTTTAAATGGAACTATGAATGAATGATTGTTGTCTGGCGATTTCACTAGAACAAAGAAAGATACATATCAAAGTGCCAGAAGAAGAAAAATTCCGATTATGTCAATTCTCCATCCAGTTAGAAAAGGCTGTGTGGTAATGGGAAAAATCGATAGGTCTCAAACGAGAGTGGCTTTTATCATTTTGTTGACGGATTTATGGACTAACTACATAAATTCAGCTCAATTCAGCTTTTGTCTATTGAAAAAAGAATAGTTTTGTATGGGACAACGCGGAAAGCTGAACGTTTTTGTTCGGCTTTCCGAGTTGAACGGATCTCTGTACAAAACTGTTATTTTTTCTATGGATAAAGCTGAATTGAGCTGAATCTGTAGTTAGTCCAATAAGCTCGTTGAATAGTGGAAATCTTTTAAATACCTTTCTATGGATGGTAGAAATTCAGCCCAGTTTAAGGACGAAAAGGTGACACCTACAGCCCGACACCATACACCAAGAGGTATTCGAATGGATATTCTCAGAAACATAAAATTTGCTGAACATAATCACAAACCCATCACACGCTCTTTCAAACAATAAACCACACCATAACGACTCCACCAAAACCCAAAAAACCAAGACAGATGAAATGAAATATGCAGAAATGCAATTAAAGCTGCACCATTGCACAATGGCGGATGGGGAAATATAGCACAATAATTTTCACTCGTAGCCACGCTTAATATTAACACAAACGTACGGAACCATGGACTGAACGCACCGCTACCTAATTGCGATTTGCGTAATGGCGAACTATTTTGAGGAGACTTTAACTTCTAGTAAATTTTGCTTTAAATATTCTGGGAAATTCTGTTTCATACCACATAACACATCTTGTATCCTCGAAGCGATGGGTAGAGGTGAATAGTTTCGTATAGTACACCCATATTTCTCCAGTTATGTTCACGTGCCATTATTAGGGGGGAGCATATTTTGTTTCCTTTCCAACTTTGTTTTTTCAGCGGTTTTGATATTTATAGTACTTAAAATATTAGATACGTGCTAGGTGTAAACAGAAACAAGTGTATTTTTTTTAAAACACGCTCTTATTAATTTGGATATCATCTAGGACAGAGTCCTTGTCAAGACAAATCAAACGAGCCGAAATTCGATGGGGTTGCGTCTTTTTATTACTGAGTTCCCTTGGCCGCCTTCTGGCTCCATCATCAGATCAGCTTCATGTCATAATAATATTGCATTGTCATCCGATTTATATATACATGTAAAATTTCAGCTCAATCGGAAATCGGGAAGTGGGTCAAATTTAAGCACGAATCGTCCAATCACAGACGAGACGAGTGACGCGATGAAGATTTCAACCGTTGTCATTGATCGATTCCTGCACGTCTACGCTCCGCTCCGCCCAGCTCCGCTTCAGTGGAAACGCAGCCTAACTTGTAAGATTCGATTAAAGACAGACAGACAGATAGACACCGGGACAGGTGAAAGTAAATAAAGGCTTGTAAAATACAACATTGTTGCTAACGAATTTGTCATTTCTCTTCTCCGACTCAAATTATTATTACAAGTCGGTCAAGCAGTGAAACGTGGCAAGTTGTTTCCACAGAAGTGGAGCGGAGCGGAGTAGAGATTTCAAGCACTGTGATTGGTCGTACCGCTCGACTCTGCTCGACTCCGTTATATCCGGCTCAGGGCCGGGAGTTCATATATTTTATTTGAAGGTCCGCTCAGTTCCTCTCCGCACTGTTTTCACTGACGCGGAGTGGAGATTTCGAGCCCTGTGCAATTCACGCTCCGCTCCTCTCGCTCCGCCCAGCTCCGCGTCAGTGGAAACGCACACTTAGGGTTCTATTTTTAAATATAAGTTTTGAGTTTGAAGCAAATGGACAGTTTCGGTCCACTTAGCTAGCATTTCTGATTATGGGGCTTAAAATATTCAGAGGTAATGCTACTGAATATTTAACTGCCCCATAATTAGTAAAATATTCAGAAGCATCACTCGGCTTTGCCTCACAAGGCTATATTCAACATTATTTCATCATCATTCATTCGATCAATTCGTTCATTTCATTTTTCATATTCATTTCAAACCGGCCAAGTGCATGTTGGACCACGCACAATGAAGGGTTCCATAGTTGGGATGAGTTTATTCCAAAAAGAAACTTAATATTGTAGTTGAAAAACATGTTCTCCCATACATTCCAACTGCAAATGTAAGTTTGTACGGACAGTATTGATCGATATACCATGTTATTTTAAGACCATAGACTTCTTATAGATTTTCATGTAATCTATAGGTATAGAAATTTTTTTTTAGAAAAAGCTTAGTAGTTTCGGAGATAAGGGGATGAATGGTCAATTTTCGTCTAATTTCTTAGATAACTTTAAAACAATTTATTTTAAAAGTATTAAAAAAAATCTATTTTACAGTAAGTGTTTTCATTTGATATGTTTACGGTACAGTTTGCAAAACGATTTTTATTTTTTTATTTTCTAGATCTATTAGATTCGGAGCAAATTGGCTTTGACAAACGGACAGACAGACGGACACACGAAAGACCCTATAAGGGTTCTGTTTTTTTCTTTTGAAGCACGGAACACTAAAAACTGATATAAATGTTTAAAGCATAACATCACGCCTGGTTGTCCCGAAGGGGTGAGCACAGGTATACCCACATTTCTTCCCATGTAATAGCGCCATATAAATGATTATATCCGTAATTTATACGGTGTCCCTAAAGAGTATTCTATTCAATTCTATTGCCTTGTAGGCTTTGATAGATCAGTCACAAAATTAGGATGAAGGTCTTAAAGACGCCTATCTCCTACATCTGCCGCCAGCAATTTAATTAATTTATCCCTAAACAATTCATACCCATATCCTTCATATAACTGACAGGCATCAAAACACATGCTAATAAACGTTTACTTGCCTTCAATTATAAACTATTAAACTTTGCGCAAACTCAGTTAAGTTCTCATGTGAATGACTATAGGTACTGACATATTATTGACATACATAATAATAATATAATAATAATAATATACATATAATATCCTGGGACATTTCACACACGGTCATCTGATCCCAAACTAAGCAGAGCTTGTACTATGGAAACCAGATAACTGATATACTACATATACTACTTTTTTTTTTGTTAATACATAATTATATAGATAACTACACCCAGACACAGAACAAACAGACATGTTCATGCACACAAATGTTTGTCCTGGGTGGGAATCGCACCCACGACCTGCGGCATGATAGGTGGTATCTTAACCCACCACGCCAACTGTCCAGTCAAACTATCCATATGTAATATAATAATAATAATTAACCAGCTTATTATTATCCCACTGCTGGGCATAGGTCTCTTCTCATACAGAGAAGGCACGAGCATTGATCACCACGCTTGTCAAATCAAATCAAATCAAAAGTCATTTATTCAAACTAGGCTAAGAAACAGCACTAGGCGAACGTCACAAATACTTAAGACAGTCCCCCAAAACGACCGCCTTTCACTACTTCCTAGTGCTTTAGCTGGGAAGAAGAAGTGGTGCAACAAACTCTCCAGCATTTTTGAGCCTTGCTCAAGACGGGTTGCCGATTTAAGACTTATACGTATTAACTACAAGTCAAAGTTTCCTCACGATGTTCTTCCTTCACCGATGTAAGTAACGTCCAAGATAAACTCAGAAAGTAGATATGAACTGAAAAAGTCATATTGGTACTTGCCCAGATTTGAACCTACAACCTCGTGCATGAGAGGCGAGGCCTTAACCACTGGGCTGTCACGACATGACAGTAATAAGTAAAAGAATCAG
The DNA here is from genome assembly GCA_948252095.1 of Dicycla oo. Taxonomy (NCBI): domain Eukaryota; kingdom Metazoa; phylum Arthropoda; class Insecta; order Lepidoptera; family Noctuidae; genus Dicycla; species Dicycla oo. Next base: position 19,310,831 of record OX411726.1, on the reverse strand, counting down.
CTTTAACTATCGCTCTGTGAAAATAATGATAGAGCGCATGCACTCGCAGCCAAACAGTCTCATAATCAAAGTTAGCAAAATGGAGGGGCTTGTGGCTAAGTAATAAACACCACACGGGTCGATCGATCAGGTTAAGGTACGCTTGCCGCGGTTTGTTCGTGTATGGGTGACCATCTTTACATACCAAGATCCCTCCGTGCCTCGTAAGGCACGTTAAGCCGTCGGTCCCGGCTGTCATACGTAGACCTTTAACGGTAGTTACGGGTCGTCAGAAGCCCTGAAGTCTGACAACCAGTCTTACCAAGGGGTATCATATTACCCTGTAGTAAGTAGTCGCTCCATGTAAAATACTGGTATTCCGCTACATCCAGTTAGACTGAAAGCCCAACATCGTTGGCGAAAGGCAAAAAAAGTAGATCCTTATAAACTGTTTTGACATAAGAAACTAATTCTCATATAACTACGTATAAGAAATACAAATATATTATTAAAACTTTTAAAAGCTAGTTTCTATATTAGCTCATCTCAGTCTCAATCAAGGTTAAAGAATTAAGGTAAACGCACCTTTTTATCGAAAGTGCCCGAAAGTTTAAAAACGGCTAAAAACAAAACTGTTCAGTCTCAGTCTGAACGACGATAAGACAAACTAAATTCAATTAGTATCTATCGTAAAGTGCAGGGGCTGCACTCTCGACATTGATAGCGAACGCTTTACGACCGAATTCCGTCGCAAAGTCCTAATAAGGTCCCTAGACGGTCAAAATTGCTAGATAAGCACGATTAAATCACGTACTTGTCAAGCAATTTTGACCGTCTAGGGACCCCATTAGGACTTTGCGACCGAATTCAGTCGTAAAGCGTTCGCTATCTATGTCGAGACTGCAGACCTTGGTTACCGACCTGTTTCGCAGCTATGTCAATTAAAACGTATCTAACTCATTGGGTACTCGATACTTTGAAAGGTAGGCTTTGTGTAATACCTGTGAAGTGGGTCTGAGTCAATATCTAGGAGTGTAATAAAAGTTACATAATCTAAAGATTTTATTGCTTAGGTACAAGAAGAGTAGTGTAAGAGAATTAGCAGTCCTTAAGACAGAACAGATGGGTCGACTTCACTTCTTCTTAACTTGAAGAAGATTTTGTTGTGGATAAGAGAGGCCTATGCCAAGTAATTGACTGCTAGATTGTACCTACTAAACTAGCTATCATGAGACACCACTCTGGCCTGTCATAGATCAGCAATGACTTAGTTAGATCTGTACAGACTTGGTACCTATAACCCTTATCGAAAGTTTGCTTTTGAACTAACCAATTTCCTTGTCACAAAAACATTAATTTCCGGCCTTCTCACACATACCACATTATTAAAACCAATGTTATTCAAGATAAACAGACATAATTATTTAAAATACAAAAACTCATTTCCTGCTGACTCAATTTACCTTAGACCGAACTAGGTCAAACTACTTGTACCGCAAAATAGATGAGTACAGAAGGCCGGCTCTTTATTACGAGTGAAAACGCACGCACATATAAACACGCTTCACGTGCAGCGAGTGCAAGTGCACTTGTGACTGGCATTCATTTGAAATCGCCGTCGTACGTAAGCACCTGTGTGCGCGCGCTGATACCGCTCCTCGTACGGAGCCAACCTTCTGTAGCTATCTATTTTGTACGGTTGACGTCAGCTAAGTTACAAATGAACTTCGTTCACCGATACCAATTTTAACATTCTGAAGTCGTCCTGTTTAAGTAAATACAGTTTAACGAGCAATTGTGGACACAGTTCGCCTTATAGATGAGACTAGACGAAGATGGAACACACTGCAATTTTGAAATTGCGAAATAATGTGCTTTTGAAAGCCTTTAATGAAAGTAGGTAATTGTAAGAAAATACACCAATAACTTTTTTTCCCAAATTAATTCATTCCAAAGTTGATGTTTGTAAAAAGAATAACGTTGGGCTTATTATAAAAAACCTCTAGTAGGAATGTATACCTATATATCCCTATATATAATATGTGTAGTGTGTATGTATCCCTAAGCCGACAGCCCCACTTCTAATTATATTAACACCATGATTTGAGTTTTTTTTTAATGCTGTGGCCGACACGTTCGAGGTTATGAGCAATCTTTTATCCCAGCCACAAATTAATACAGATGGGACACTACGCAAAATCATTTAAATAAAAACCGGCCAAGTGCGTGCCGGGCCACGCACAGTGTAGAGTTCCGTAGTAGCCCGTTATCACTAGAGGTGGTCGTTGAATCAATAAACCGTTTTTTTAACGACTTTTCATTCGTCAACGATTTAACTGTTAATCATCAATGAAAAAACAGGTTGAAAATATTAGCTGTTAATTTACGTCAACGCACAAGACGCATTAGTTCAATAGTCATTATTTAATTCAGCTTCAAAAAACTAGTTGAAAATATAATAATAATATAATAATATCCTAGGACATTGTTCACACACGGTCATCTGATTCCAAACTAAGCAGAGCTTGTACTATGGAAACCAGATAACTGATAAACTACATACACTACTTTTTTTTTTGTAAATACATACTTATATAGATAATTACACTCTGGGTGTAATAGTAATTACACTCAGGACAAACATGTTCATGCACACAAATGTTTGTCCTGGATGGGAATCGAACCCACGACCAGCGGCATGACAGGTGGTATCTTAACCAACCACCAAATATAAACTGTTAATTTACGTAAACGGCTCAACGAATTATTTCACTATAATTTTATTCATTTCTGAGAATCAACTAGTATGCGAAACGAATACTTCCGAACGATACCGATTGAACATTGAAAACCTGTTAATTATTTAACAGCTTTTTTAACCTGTTGACCATTGATGATTAACAGTTAAATTACATTAACCAAAAAACCGTCAATGACCCATCTCTAGTTATCACAACATAGTACGATTCTGTTGTTCTTTATTCTGAATATAAGTAATGGTAAATATATGACAAGGATGTCCAGAGTAAAACAAAACTTTAACACTCGTCGAGATGTCGCTACGCCCCCGCAAGGGGGCGTGGCGTGCGGTGTCGGGGCATGGCCCCCCGACCGCGGCGGCTATACGGTGGCCCGTAACTACGGGCCCCTCGTCGTGTTCGCCACTGGCGGGCAGATGTTTGGGCGTGCGGCATACACGCCCATGTGAATAGGGTTTCTGAATTTGTGTCTGTAGGCACGCCACGACGTTGATGCCTAACGCCGCTTGTTTCACCGTAACTCGGCGGACAACCCCTACCGGGTGAGACCCCCACCTACATGGGGGAAGCCCACATGGGGGAAGCCCACTTTAACACCTAACGTAACCACGGAGGTCATACCTTGCAGAAAATCTTAACACCGCGATCTACAAAACTGACGTCACGGCACAACGCCATCTGTTGTCAAATAGCGATACTAAACTAATTACCAAATTTTGATTTTCGAAGATAATAACTACTTTCTTCCTGTTAAAGCTAAAAAATGAGAGTACGATTGCTGCCAAGTTATTATTTCAATTCACAAAATTGTAATTCGAAAATTAAACACAGTCTGTGACTAGGTACTCGAATGAAAACGTAACCCGTTGGTATAGCACCATCTAGCGGCAATATTGTGAAACTTATGATAATTTATCATGGTTTTTTTTAGTTTTTTTTTTATTTTATATTTCACTTTAAAGGATTAATGCTAAGGATTTTGTATTTGGTACAAATTTATCCAACACTCAAGTTCAACGACTATTACTGCTAAACTAATAAAGTTATCTTAACCGCTATAATTTTCCTATAAAGTCCATGAAATGCACTATCATCGTGAATTTTTACAGATTTTTCAAGCCCGCAGTTTATCTTTTAGAGGGGGGGGGGGGGGGGGGGGCTAATGGAACAAAAATTTGCACTTTAAAGTTTAATATTTCGTAAATGGAGCATTAAATCGAAAAATAATTTTAGCAACCCCCAAGTCATTTTAGAAGACCTATTCAACGATATCTCACACAATGGGGTAAACGACGAAAAAATATTCATCCCCACTTAACATGTAGGGGAGCTACCCTAAAAAAATATATTTTCCAAAATTTTATTTTACCACTATGTCGGCGTAATTGATATACACACTCCTACAAAGTTATAGCTTTCTAGTACTAACAGTCTCTTAGCAAAACCTCGGACAGACAGACAGACAAACATGACGAAACTATAAGGGTTCCTTGTCAGAACTACGGAACCCTAAAAAGCGACTTGTCACGACACAATAAAGTGCAAGTCAGTTTGCACAATGCTTATTACCTACAGTTATATTCACCTACAAGTTGCCTTTTTTTTCTAACGCGTAACTCTTATACCTTCTGACCGCAGCAGTCCTACTGAAATGCCCCAGTGAGATAGGCCTGCCGCGTACTTGTAGCTTCATACGTAAGCTGCGGAGTGTCCCATCTGTACTAATCTGTGCCCTAGCTTCTAGTTCATTAAATAAATAGGTTAATATAAAACCTCATTATTTTCTCACTTACATAGATGACAAAATAAAATGCCATCGTAGGTATGTATTAACATTTTAATAGCTTTCATAATATAATCGAATAAACTTGTATAAAATCTTTATATTGACAACTGTACCTATAATTATCGTTATAGAGCTATTATTAAAACTAATGATCAACGAATAACCCGCTTAGTACCTAATTATAGGAAGGACCTAATTGTTGATGGTATAATACGATACCCAAGTAAAATTACATACACACACATACATACATAAATTCACGCCTTTTTCACATGGGGGTAGGCAGAAACTACAGAGCACCACCTGCTACGATCCGTATATCCTCCTTTCGCTTCGTTTAAATGCATTTATTTATTTCTTTGGGAAAACAAACAGTTACAAAAAAGTTCCTCAATTAAAAATCCTTAGTATCTAAAGTTAATAGTGTATGTGTAGCTCACAACGTTATCCACACGTTACTCATTCAATGTTTTATATATGAACTAACTAGGAAGGTAGTACATTTGGAAATTAAAGGAAGAATTAAAGTAAGGGGTAGATTTTTAACATAATTTTTCAATAAACCAAAAAGAAATCCTTAAACATGAAGCTTTAAGGCTCTCGAAGATAAAACGTTACCGCCCAATGGCACCCCTTGGGTGTCATAGATAAGGGAATCTGTCAAGATTATTACCAGCCATGGGAACTTATACAGTCGCAATTGGATATGAAATATGCATAATATTGTACATAGAGGTGAAATACTTAATACTTTGTGAAGGGCATAGTATGGTAGCAACATTAAATATTTTTTACACGCGAAGTCTACGGAAAATTTCCTTTAAGCTTTTTAGTCAAAATACAGATTTAGAGTAAAGATCGAGAAGGTTAAAGTTCAAATATTACACTATTTATTTCATATTTAAAAGGGACACATCAAATAAATAATCACCTATCAATTTATTTCCATCATTTATATACTTTTTTTTACATCAAAAATACTGACTGCTCAGTAAATTAACCAGAGCAGATATACAATTTATGTATGTACCATAAATTGTATATTACTCACACTCATAGCAAAATGACATGGCGACTAATATTAACCCCGAGGTTAGGTTTGGTTAGGTTCCTTTAAACCCTTATACAAAAGCGAGCGAAGGGCACGAAGGGTAAGTTACAATAATTTGTTTTTCTCAAGAATGGTAAAAGGTTTAATGTGCGCTAGTCATTATTAGCTATGCATTAATAAAAAAACTTTAACATAAATAGCGGTGCGCCACGAATATAAATTGTTGCTTATTAATAATATATCAAGTTGAATATTTTCCTGTGCAGTAATTGTGATTGGAATTTGAATTATTTTTGTATACAAAAAGTATTTATTTTTATTTGCGTTTACATACCTACTACGCTATTTAAAACATAATTGGGTTATTCTTAAAACTTCCCAGTTAAACAGTTCATATGAGTTAAAAGGCTACTAAACAAAACATTGCAGATTGCATTGTTAAAGGTTTTAATAGTCAACCATCAACATCTATATATACTCTTAAACGTATAATGCTCAACGCTACTGCGTACGAGTAAATATATATAGTGAGTATAAAATCAGATTATCTCGCGAGGAAGACGGAGCGCCACTTATTAGTTAATGGCCGCGATCAATCTCCATCAATTAATCACCCTGTCTGTATGATGTACTGTTAACCTCTGCTTCATATGTACTTGCTTGTTGTAGCTCTATGAATATAAGTAGACGGAATATTTTACGAAGCTATCTCTTGACATTTTTCTCATTTTTAAATGATTGATGGGGCAATAAAGAGTGGATTTATTATTTTAGGTTCAAATAAATTGGAATATTAACACGACTAGGCTACCAGGCTACCAAAAACTGAGAAAAAAGCAGTTATTTTGTACCTACATAATAATGTCGCTTCCGCTTAATTGAACTCCGAAACACAAAACACAACAAAATTATCCCTCAAATGTCACACAAATCTCGAATTTCACATCTGAACACTAAAACAGCCTTTTCTTTTGTTTACATTTCGCATAACATCGTAATAAACATGCTATATGACCCATTCTTCGTATCATAACGACCTCATTTCCACATCTTTATACGACTGTAGAAAAAAATACCGAAAGTGTCAATGAGAGCAATGACATTCACGTTTCTAATCTTCCAAAAACGACGCTTAAATCTGCAATTTATGAGAGAACCGTTACACTGGTTCTTTTCTTTTTGAAAATAAGATTAAAAAGAGGGACCAAACAAACTAAGTAAGATAAAAGATATAACCCCGAACATGGCGAATAAGTGGCCAAACTTTCTGAATCACATTTAATTTCACTGTTTGTTTTAATCCTGTTCTGAACTCTCATAATTATTTTTTACGGAATGTTACCATTTATTGGAAAAAGTTTTAATAAAACAATACTTTTTCTTTTTTTAGGATCGTAATAAGGTGACTCCCCGAGTCAAAAGAGCTTGTAAATGGATTCAAATTAGTTGAAGATCTTTTCAATTAGCTCGTAAACGGAGCAGCACACACTGCTTATAGAATTCCTTGTAAACTTCTAATACCTCATCGAGTAATATTAAATACTACTTACCGAGGCACATTTAAGGCAGAGTCAGCCTATACGGTAGCAAATCTTATATTTCGTTGGTGTATTCCAATCAAATAATTGTCTGTAAAACACATGAATTTAGACTTCAGTCGATGATGAAAAGCGAAGCGAAATAAACAAAGTCAGGGCTTACCATTACAAATATTTCGACATTACACGAAGGTACACGCTAAAATGCCATCGTTAAAATATTTGGAGCTTCAGCAAAAAATAAATAACATGGTCATAGACAGAGAAGGACAAAATGGACGAGTAAACTTGTTAACGAGATTATCCCCGTATATATTCCAGCGGCAATATACATAAGTACTGGGAAATATGTGCGAACTGACATGACGTATTACGTAGCTTACAAAAAATCTCTGTAACATAAATATTTGATAAGTACTGACGATACTGTTTGCTGGGGTTAGCGTAATAAGGATCGTGAGATTTGGGTAAAAATGTTTTTATTTTTTGTAACGTTGGAAAATAGGAACGTAGAAGCAATTTTTTTTTGTTCTGTTAATTTGACAAATTTGTGAATCATTGCGCATCTCCACGAGTGGTAATATTAAACGTGCTCGTCGTACGTCCTGTACAACCAGGGCAGTCAATCACCTCCATCTTGTTGAAGGACTAATATGTATACCACAGCATTAGCTTTTCTTAAATAGTTGGTACCAATACGAAAGGAGAAGAAAAAGCAAGTAAGGCAGCACTTAAAGATCACGGAGAACTGCTGCAGGCAAATGACTAAAACCCATTAGACGTAAATATCTTAAAGTCAAAAGCATTTTATTTCGAATAGGAACATAAAAAGGCACTTTTGAACATCAAAAAGAGTTAGTGAGGCCTATGACCTTCAGAGTTGAGGAAAGGGTAGATTGCACGTAAAATTGCGGTATGCGTCGACATTAGTAAGGTATAAAGTTGTTCCAAACTACAGATAATAGAGTGGGCGCTATCTGGAAAGTAGTCCTTACGTATGCAATTTAACTTTTAACCCAGTATCTGGGTCAGACATTGTTTGAACTACTGTTTTATAACAAAATTAAACTGTACTTATTTAACTTGGTAGGAGTCACTATCATAACGGTGTACGGTCTCTTGACTTTTTGTTCACCGCACCGGGAACGAGATGTCAACGAGAAAAGAGATTATTCGGCCGTAGTAAATTTAGTATAGTAGACAGTGTAAGTGAGCTACGGCTGACAAAGGGTAATCCTAACCGCTAATTACACATGGGATGAAGTTCATCCCATTTTTTTTATTTAAGTAGTGGTTCGTGGGAGTAAAGTCATCCCACGCAAATCTGCTTTTGGTTTAAATTGAAAATGAAACCAAGTCATACTTTCAAACGAAACGTACATTACTATAAAGCCCTATTCACTAGCATTCTAAGAAACATTCAACGATCACAAAATTCCAAGAAACTACGATGCAAATCGGTTTTGTTTACAAGATTACCGCGGGTGGGGCGCTCAACGGTTTCCCCGCGCGCGGGTGAGCACAGCGGTTCAGCACAGCGGCTAACACTGAGCTTGGTAAACGCATGGGTGATTGCTGTTCATCGAAGCAGGAGATACTAGAGAAATGCTGTTAAACAAACTAGAGAGCCCTAATTGCCATCTACAGCATCCATGATTGAGTTGAAAATTGTATTTTTTGCAGCAATAATTAACCTAAGTTCGGTAATGTCCTGGAAACTCTGGAGGAAATCGTATCTTTATTTTCAAAAACAATAGTAATAATAATCACCCTAATAATAATCGTCGGTTGGTGCCTCCTCATCTCGTGGCTAAGTAATAACAGCCGCACGGGTCGATCCATCAGGTTAAGCTACGCTTGCCGGAAGCAAGGGGTATCGTATTACCCAGTAACTGGGTTGTGGAGGTTAGAGAGGCAGTCGCTCCATGTAAAATACTGGTATTCAGCTGCATCCGGTTAGACTGGAAGCCGACCCCAACATAATTGCAAGGGCCTCTGCGAGCTGGCTTCGGCCCCTCGTACGCCTTCCAAAGGTCGGAGACCCCAGGGTCCCGAGATATGTGTAAAAAAATCACCCTAATTTTGATGACTCTTAAATTGCAGATTCTATCATACTTAAAGCATTCTTTGGAACATTTCAGTTATCCTACATGATGATCAGTTTGAGTATAATGATACCAAAACGTTCAGCCTAATCCAGCTAAAAGGTTTGGCTGGCCGATTGCCAATAAAACAGTGTTTTTGCTGTCATCCCATCTTAGCCGACACTTTGTCTGAAAATCATTGCGGTTTGTGATAAATTCGAGCGCATATAACAATATAGAGGATTGATTGTGCCTTTCAAACGGTGAATCTACGGACTATCTGTCTTTTTAACAATTTTTTATAACATATATTTACTTTATTCTCTCTGCCTTCTCACGAAAAACTTTAAAACCTAACATTTTATCTTGTTAACTAGCTTTTGCCAGCGGCTTTATCCGCGTGGATGTTGGAAATAATCCCACGGGAACCGTAAATTTTTCCGGGATAAAAAGTATTCTATGTGCTATTCCACATCATCTCTGTACTAAATTTCATCCAGATCCGTTCAGCCGTTCTGTCGTGATGGAGTAACAAATATCTTCACAAACATTCACTTTTATAATGTTAGTAGAATGTAAAAATGTGTCATTATATTCGTTTGGGTTTTTTTTTTTGTATTCATAATTATTGTAGTCATCACGTTTTATTCACGTTTTAAATGTGGTCTTAAGTTTAACTTCATTAATAAAAATGCCTAAAAATCACTACAAAACCCTTTAAACTAAACATTCTTGACCACAACCAAACCAACTGCAGTTTAAACAACGAGAACGCATTTGATCTATATAACATCCTTTAGGGATCTTGCTTGGTCTAAATTTACGAAACCAACCGCAAGGGGGTTCCAACCCTATTTGAGTATGAGAAATGAGTTTGGCTGCAATTATCTATTGTTTGTTGAACTGGTTTTTTGTTCCGAATTTCAAGTGAAGTTGCAGGGATTTTTTTCTTTTAGTTAATTGGTAGTATTTTGATGGAAAGGCTGTCAAAATACAAATCAAATAAGTATTTTTTGTTTTTAAAATTATATAACCGACTTCTCGAAATCATCATCTGCATAGCCTCTTCCCAACGATGTTGGGGTCGGCTTCCAGTCTAAACGGATGCCGTTGAATACCTACATAGAACCACTGCCTGTCTGACCTCCACATTCCAGTTACTGAGTAATACGATACCCCTTGGTAAGACTGGTTGACTTTCATTCTTCTGACAGCCTTTAACGACTGTCAAAGATCCACGAATGAGCCGGGACCAACCGGGGCTTAACGTGCTTTCCGAGGCATGGAGGGGTCTTGGTATGTAAAGATGGTCACCCATCCACGGACTAACCGCGGCAAGCGTAACTTAATCTGATCAATCGCCCCGTACGGCTGTTATTACTTACCCACAAGCCCCCCTAAATGTTATTATTTAGAAATATCCCATTTAACTTCACCAACACGTCTAAAGTTTTACCACAAGAAAAAATATTTTGCTCACAGCTAACTTGGTAAATAAAACAAGTTTAAGTTAAGCAACTTTATCACTGTTTTGTTAACATATTTGTATATAAAAAGGCTCCAAGAGCTTTGTTCTTCGTATCACATTCTGTATCTGTACTGCTGTCTATACTAGGTTATTTACTTCACAGATTATCCTATCTCACCTTTTCTTCACAGATTATATTCAATTAAGAGGCCTATCACAAAATTGCGTTTTGACTGATTAAATATATAGAAGCACGGCGAAGCTTCACATCATGTAGCAATTAGCAGTTGCAACTACGCTTATTTGGAGTATTTTTTTTTATTTTTTTTTTATTAAGGTATAAAATTTTAATTTCTTAGGGGCGAATGTTTATTCTGGTATAAATTTTACGTTATAATAAAATAAAGGAGAAATCTACAGTTAATTCTGAGTGTTTTTAGCAGTTTTATGGTTTAAATGGGATTTTTCTTATACGTATAGTATATATACACACACAGACACACCCTCTACACATTACATTACACATACATATTTAAAAATTCTAAGGCCGCTATGCACTAAACCACTTTTTAAGAGATATTATTACTTATATATTTTTCATTTCATTTTTTTATGTAAGTAGTTCAATCCAAGAGCTCAAAAAAGAATGCTGTCGCGCATTTTAAGAAAAACTTGCATTGGAATTTTGCTTAAGTATATACATGGGATAAGAAAAAAATGCGAAATATTTTATAAGTTGCCATGTTATATTGATATACAGGGTGGTCCAAATAGTGATGTTCAAAAGAAGAATCTGAATTCCTCATACCCAAGGGTATTGGAAAATGGTCCATGTATGTTCTGCGATTTTTGTAGTTCCCGAGTTATTTTTGTTTTTGTTATTATCTACAATTTTCTGCCGGTGGAGCTTCAAAAATTCGTATCTTTTTTTTGTAGAGGGTTTTCAGATATTTTTGTAAAATGATTGTTAAAAAAAAAACACTGAAAAATACACACAACAAAAACCATTTGAACTACTCTGTATATACTATTTCATAAACAGAAAAGATCAAACAGTCAGTTCTGATGACTGACAGGCGGTGTATTTTAATCTCTCTATATATCTATGCTAATATCAAAAAGAGGTCAAGGAGGTCAAATTTGTGAGTTTGTATGTAGGGGGTATCTCCGGAACTAATGATCAAATTCCGAAAATTCTTTCACTAATGGAAAGCTACAGTATTACTGAGTATCATGTGTGTGTGTTATCAGGTTATCCAGCGGACAGAGCTCCGGCGGGATCTCATGGCGACATGGAGAGTGCGACTGTCGCAACCCAGTGCTGGGCACGCCACAATTGCGGCGATAAGTCCCCTCTTTGAGGAGTGGTTGGAGAGGCCTCACGGCATCCTCACCTTCCGCCTGACGCAGGTCCTCACCGGACACGGTTGCTTTGGGAGGTTCCTGTTCCGGATAAGGCGGGAGGAAACGCCCGGGTGTTACCATTGTGTGGATTGCCCGGAGGACACGGTGGAGCATACGGTGGAGGTCTGCCCGGCCTGGGCAGAGCACCGCCGCGTCCTCGCGGAGGCGATCGGCGGCGGCGAGCTCTCGCGTCCGGCCCTGATACAGGCCATGGTACGGAGCGAGAGTGCATGGGAAGCCGTCACCTCCTTCTGCGAAGCAGTAATGCTCGCGAAGGAGGAGGCTGAACGCGTGAGGGAGAGGCAATCTTTGCGCTCTCACGCCCCTAGTCGCCGCAGGAGACGCCCTGGGCGTCGGGAATCGATAGCCGATTCCCGACCACCGTAGGCGCGGGCTTGCGGATGGCGAGCAATGGGTAGCTCGCCGTCCGGTAAGGACCAAGCCCGGGTCGACGGCGCGTTGTGTTCCACGCGCGCCTCAAAGAGATGTCAGCACTAGCTGAAGGGGTTCGCTAGGGCCGATGCCCGCCAGGGTTGCGGGTTGTTCGAAAGAATTACCGTGGCCCTGGCACAGGCAACTGAAGGAACACGGGTGGGTTTTAGTCAGTAGAAGTCTGACACGCCCTCCCGCTCCACCCAGAGCGGGAGAAGTTATTTGATGATTTCCCATCCACAAAAAAAAAGGTCGTTTTTTAAATGCAAACCAGAAATTGCACGCACGATGATGCCTGTGGATTGATTTTTTATTTTATCAAGAGTAAAACGGGGGATGTGTCTGAAAAATCGAACTACAGACCCATTTCGCTAGCCACGATTGTAGCGAAGGTATTTGACAGTGTGCTTAACTCATATTTGAACAAGCATGTTAAGTTACATGACGCTCAGTTCGGCTTTCGTCCTGGCTTGTCGACTGAGACTGCTATTCTTAGCCTTAAGCACACTGTGAAATATTACACTGACAGACAAACCCCGGTTTATGCTTGCTTTCTAGACCTCTCGAAAGCATTTGACCTAGTGTCTTATGATACGTTATGGCAGAAGCTAGAGGAAACGGGCCTGCCGCCAGAGTTGACATCACTTTTTAGGTATTGGTACCTTAATCAGAGGAATACTGTAAAGTGGGCTGGTGAATTGTCGAGTGAATACAGACTGGAATGCGGAGTGAGGCAGGGGGGGTTGAGTTCGCCCTTGCTTTTTAACTTGTACATGAATGCGCTGATCGAGGAGCTCAGTCAAATGCCCGTAGGGTGCTACGTAGATGGTGTCAGTATAAACAACCTTAGCTATGCCGATGATATGGTGCTGCTGGCTCCCTCGATTTGTGCATTGCGGAAGTTGCTTGCCGTATGTGAAAAGTATGCGGCCACACACGGTCTGAGTTATAATGTTAAAAAATCAGAGTGCATGATCTTCAAGGCGGGTACAAAGTGCCCAACGGTTGTTCCACCAGTTTTACTGAATGGTATTCCTCTTAATCGAGTATACCAATTCAAGTATCTTGGGCATGTAGTTACTGAAAATCTTGGAGATGATGTAGACATGGAGAGGGAGCGCAGGGCATTGTCAGTCCGGGCGAACATGCTGGCCCGCAGGTTCGCTCGATGTACAGACGCGGTGAAAGTAACTTTATTCAAAGCGTATTGTACATCTCTGTACTCAGCGAGCCTGTGGTTCAGATATACCCAAAGGGCTTACAATTCTCTGCGCATCCAATTTAACAATGCATTAAGGGCGCTGTTGCGTCTGCCACGCTTCTGCAGTGCGTCAACAATGTTCGCTGAGTCGCGCACAGACGGCTTTGATGCCACCTGGCGCAAAAAGACAGCCTCACTGCTAAGCAGATTGCGTGGGAGCAGTAACAGCATCCTGAATGTAATAGGCAATAAGTTAGACAGTCCACTGGTGTGGAGCCTCACCCAGAGGACTAAGTCTCTCTTAGTTATTAAGTACTAATATAGTTTTTAAGTTCTTAATAACAATATAATGTTAATGTAATGGACCAATGGTTGTCTGAATAAAAATTTAATTATTATTATTATTATTTATATAATAATATTTATTAATTTTTAATTGGTTGTAACTTTGTAAGTAAGTATAATTGCATTATAATATTGTAAGAACTGTTTGCTTTATTTTATTTTGTTATTTATGTACAAATAAATAAATCTGACTTATTTTCCGTACGTCTTTTTCGGGTGACCAATGAAAATCATCATGCTGAGTGCAAGCCTTCTTGTCACAGTCATGACGTGCCAGCAGCTGCCGACTTTTGTTTTGTGCTCGTCATGTATATTTTGTTTTATTTTTCGTTTTGTATTACTCGAGTTAATTATCTTTTTGAATGCACGTGTTTCTGTGACAAATAAACTTATTTTCTTTCTTCCTTTTTTCTTTATTTTCCTGTCAATAAGTACGAATAGGGATGATGACAAAAAAATGATTTTTTGTCCGTCATGGAGATTATTAAAATATATTGGACACGTATTTTTTCTTTTTCTACGTAATCAAAAGATTACGGCGATACATTGAGTTAAAATGTGGCATGACGTCACGTCTTGGTAGATTTTATACGTAGAAGTGACGTAGCAAGCCCCCACTCCCAAACTTTAATGCGAGTTATCTAAGTAATTTTTTATTAATATGATAAAGCAAAAAATACGTGTCTAATATTTTTTTAATATCTGACTGACGGACTAAATAGAATTTCTTTTTTTTTTACCCAGGCATCATCCCTATTGCAATTCTATAAGCCTTTATTTACGTAGCATAAATAATCCGGTCCTAACAGTACATATACTTAGAAGCAGACACATGACGTTGCTATATTATGTGAGTATCTAGTTGTCGTACAATTGTCTATACGATGTCCCCAATTTCCACAGATCTGTAATCGGCGACAGCTTTGACACAAATAGCAATTTCCTACTCAAACGGTAGAAGATAAAAGAAAAACTGTTCCGACGCTCGTCATTGGCGTCATTACGTACGTATCTGTTTTGGTTTTAACATTTGTACTTAAGCAGATATGTTTCTTTGTATTGATTAGTAAGTGGGCTGCTTTTATTTAGTTGCACCTATCCCGGTGTCTGTATGTCTGTCTGTAATCTAATCTTGCAATTTAAATTAGACCCACTTCCCGGTTTTCGATTGAGCTAAAATTTTACATGTGTGTGTAAATCGGATGACAAGGACTCAGGTCCTAGATGATATCGAGACTAATAAAAGCTTGTTTTTTTAAATATTTTTTATACAATAGGTAGGTACACTTGTTTTAAATTTCGATTTATATAACTGGTTTGTTAAAAAGACTCGTCACTTTTTTTAGATAAGACATTTTGGTAGTGATTGCAGCGTAAAACAAGTAAGCCTAAACTAAGTAGAATAAACAACCCACATTGATAGATGTAGATAAACAACGCATTATTAACAATTTGACATGATAGTGCCTTTATATCGTAGCAGGAAGGGTGACTTTCGTAGTGCAAGTGTTACCACAGATGTGCGATTGACTGTACCATAAGCCGGTGAGTAACTATATCACTTTCATCCAATACATAATAATAAAACAGGCTAACAACTTCAGCTGGCAACGCGAAAATCCACATCGTATCCATAAAAATATATTTCCGTACATTTAATATATAAAAACATAGGTAATATCTAAAAGACCAAAAGCGTTTGTTCAACTCGTTTCGCGCAATAAGGGTTGTATGAAAAATACTTCATTAATATATTCATTTTATTTCAACAAAAAAATTATGATTTGTAATTTTCAAAGAGCAGATGCTACAAACATGAACACACTTGTTGACGTGAAAAAAGAAATCCACTGAGTTGGCTTTTTAAAATAATTTTTCATTCCACAGTAATATGAACAATTTATTTTATACGTAACAGGGAGGATTATAATATGCTTCAATGTACTTTGACCTTTAATATAATCTAGGATCGTAAAATAAAACGAACTTTAATAAAATTAATGCTTCTGAATATAAAGTTGTTAAAAATTAATTCTCAGAAAGTAAAACGAAGTTATTGCTTCGGTAAGAAATTTATACTCTGTGGGATTACTGCGGCCTTGTTAGGACAACACTACTCGTATATATTAAAAAAAGCAATCAGGATTTCTGGAAAATTCTCGAACAGACTCAATTACAGATTTGCGAGAATTTGGTTCTACAAATTAGTAGGTATATTTTCAAAGGCCTTTATTTTGATTTCCCGGGATGTAAACTGTATGCAGTGTTGCCAACCCCTAATGTTGAAACAATAGATCTACTATTTTTTCAATGGCATCCCTGTTTTCTGTTTTAGTCCATATTTCTACTGTTTTTGCACTTTAGCATAATCTAAAGCAAAAAATCCGAAATGCTTGTTTCTTGCTTTTCGCGTAGGTACAAACAAGGTCTGAGTTTGGTGTTTAATCCAAAATTTTTGATGGTTGATATGCTGTTTTTTGTTTTTTAATTTGGTAATATTATAGCTAAATTAATTGTATCTTTACAACGGAATTGAATAGGTAACTTAGTAATGTTTGTAAATCAAAAAAAAAAAAAAAAAAAACTCTAAAATCTTTCAACTTTGCTCGTTTTTAACCGAGTTCAAAAAGGAGGAGGTTCTGAATTCGTCTGTATATTTTTTTATATGTTTCTTACGCGATTACTCAAAAACAGATCAACCTTTCAGAAAAAAATCCTATTTTCTTTGAATGGTGGCTTCCTAGGTGGTCCCATATAAATTTTATTAACTTTGCTTGGGTAGTTTTTGAGTTAGCTTCGGTAATGCGTATTTTCCCACTTAGTTTTTGTGGATGATTTTTTAATCTATGCGGATGATGTTTTAATAACTTCCTATCACTGTTATTTACATTAGTGGTAATCGAATTGGTGTGGAGTAGGTACCACAACTAAAAAGTGAAAAATAAAAACTTTTTAGCAAAAAATAAAAGTGACTTCAAAAACAAAACAATACAAAGTGAAACATAACTTTAATTTCGGAAGTCGGTGGCAAAAAACGAAAATGCTAAACCAAAGACACCAACTACCGAAATTAAAGTTATTTTTCACTTTGTAGTGTTTTGTTTTGGAAGTCGGTTTTATTTTTTGCCTAAAAGTTTTTGTTTTCGTTAACGACTGACATAAAAATAAGGCCGCCCACCCAACAGTGTGGGAGATTGTGCACATACGAAAATTATTTAGTATATTATTTTTATTTACAATTTATTGTAGGCCTCCCCTAGATTTATGTATTACGAGCCTTTATAAAAAATTGATGTTTCCATAAATTTTTCATGCCTGCTCTTTTCATATTTACACTAATAAATATCATGACGTTTCGTATTTTTTGCCCATTTGATGTGAAAACATAAGTTATATTTTCAGCAGTAGGTACGCCTTTTCATTATTTTCATAGTCATAGTATTATCTTCTGAATACGAAAAATTAAATAAACATTCCAAAAGGATAGATTAATGTAAAAATATGGTTAGTTTAATAAAAATCTTGGTGCAAGATTGTGTCAAAGGAGATTGGGCGACTCTGCGCTGGAGCCCAATAGCGTTACCAATGGAAAGATCTTATCAAGGAGTATATTTCTTATTATAAAGACTTCTCTTAATAGTAAGTACGTAAGGAGCTACAGAGAACTAAATGTGAGTAATTATATATTATTGAAATGCTGGTATTTCGTCAATTAATTAACTTTCATTAATTCTGTGCCTTGCAAACATCATCTTTTAAGCCTGTAAACGGACTTTTTATAACATGGCCTCTTAAATTCGTATGCCGTTTTAAGAACATTGATTCTAAGCGTCATCGGTCAGACATAATTAATATTAAACCTGCCGAAACTCCCAATACCGTTAAGATACATTTCACTGAAAAAATCTCGTTTAGAAGAACATTAGTCAGAATAATTAGTTTTTTCGGTGTTAAATCGTCCTAACGTGACGTTAACATCAACCCTTAATTCTGGTCATAAGTTACCTTACTAATTAACAAACAGTAACTTGTTTGTTTACAAGTTACCGTTTATTAATTAGGTATTTTTTATGTTAATATAATAATGAGGATTCCATCATTATTATATGAACACAAAAAATACATACTCTTTTTTTTGCGAATTCCCTTCCGGAATAATGTTTTTTTTTTTATATATATAACACATGATCATGTATTGTACAACTACATTTTGGCTACAGAGGTGTTCTCTTCTATCTACAATTATAAAACAAAGTCGCTTTTTGTGGCTCTCTGTGTGTGTTCACTTAGTTCTTCTTAACTACTCTTAATGTCTAGTTCTTCACCATCATTTAGAGAACTTATTCCCATACGTTTATGTGTAAAATTCAATTCAATTCAATTTCTTTTATTTTTATATTTATAGTGTTAGTAAATACAAGACAAGAACTTAAGAAAAAATGTTAGTACTTATGAACTATTTATGAGAACATGAGGAACTATTACCCTCAGGTAGCTGCTGGAACTATACCTCACCCTACGTATCAGCGATGCCACTCGCTTACGGATTACAGTAACATTTATCTTAGATATAGCACAGAAATCTCGATGTTTTGACAAGTCGCCACATCAGTACTAGATTATCGCGACAACACAATGAAAACTGCTCATTTACATGACGTTTATTTTTCCTGATCCTCAAGTCTTATCGGATTGCCGTCCCATCCAAATTCGTTTTAGTAACAAATATTTCTCTTAAAAATCACTAGCCATTCATATCAAATGTCTATTGGGCGCCAAAAACATTCCTAAACTTCGGTGCCCAAGTAGTCACCTATTTAGGTCATTAATTCCGAACTGACTAATATAATAATTGGCAAAAGTTGTGTTAGTAGCAAAGGTTCTCCTTGAAAAGCGCTTTCCATTAGAGTATATCTGATGGCTATTAGGCGCCAAGAGTTCCTTAACATCGGTGCCCAAGTTGTTACATATTTATCTCATTAAGTCCGAACTGTTTAACAATTGGCAAACGTCGTGTTAGTAGCAATAGTTCTCCTAGAAAAGCTCTTCCCATTGATCTATATCTTATGCTATAGGGTGCCAAAAATTCCTTAACTGGGGTGTCCTAATACAAGTACCTATTTAGGTCATTAACTCCGAACTGACTAGCAATTAGCAAATAATAATAATAATAATAATATCCTGGGACATTTTCACACACGGTCATCTGGTCAAAACTAAGCAGAGCTTGTACTATGGAAACCAGATAACTGACTGATATACTACATACACTACTTTTTTTTTTTTTTTGTAAATACATACTTATATAGATTATTAATAATAATAATAATAATAATAATAATAATAACCCCACCGCTGTATCTCTACGTTGACGTCGTGGTGGGGCTTGCGTGCTCCAAACTTTAGGTCTGTGCCGGTAGAGTTTGCCGGAACGGGTCTAGGATGAGGAGCCAGACCAAGAGAGATATTGAAACCCGCAGGGCAGCATGTGGCGAGCTGTTGGGCAGTAGCGACCCCATGGACCCTATCTCCCGGGAGAAATCTTGTCCTCATCTCTGGCTTGCCTTTATTGGCCGGCTGGAGTGAACACTGACGAGGAACAGAGCTCCCACCTCTTTCTTGCCTTTATTGGCCGGCTTGAGTGGAGATTCGCAAGAGCAAACGTGCTCGGAGGAAGGAAGTATTCCAGTAAGGTGCTGGTAGGGATCTTGACCGTATTTCCGGGATTGTCCTGATAGCCTTGGAATACCTCTCCACTCCTCAAGCACCTCAGGAAGTGTTGCCCCCTTGTCGCTACGTCACTATGTGCTAGCGGCCGTCTTCGGGGGCCCATTATTGAGTGTGCAAGTCACCCCCTGCCATTTTATCCGTGTATAATATATAACATTGGTCAGGCAGGGGACATAGTTCTTCCATAGTTTAAGTTACCCGATCCACTTTAGCCACCCAAACCCATAGCCCAATATGTTTTGTTTCACGTACAACAATAGTCCTGTACCAACCGGGGGTTGTCCTTGGGTGCACTTGCATAGTGCATACAGGGATAATCGTCGGTTGGTGCCTCCTCATCATTTAAAATTATCTAAGGGGCCTCTGCGAGTTGGCTTCGGCTCCTCGTACGCCTTCCAAAGGTCCGGAACCCCAGGGTCCCGAGAAATATCAACAAATAATAATAATATCTTACAACATTGTTAACACACGGTCATCTGATCCCAAACTAAGCAGAGCTTGTACTATGGAAACCAGATAACTGATAAACTACATACACTACTTTTTTTTTTGTAAATACATACTTATATAGATAATTACACCCAGACTCAGGACAAACAGACATGTTCATGCACACAAATGTTTGTCCTGGATGGGAATCGAACCCACGACCTGTGGCGTGATAGGTAGTATCTTAACCAACCACGCCAACTGGCCTGTCAAGTAAAATATCGTGAAAGTAGCAAATTTTAAATTTAGAAAGCTCTTTCCATTGATATATATTTAACGGCTATTAAGCTTCAGGGCAGAAACCCATAGTTCAGTGCCCATTCTCCTTTTCAGTAAATATTCAAATAAAATATAACTAAAATGAAATAAAATTAATATTCATGAAAGCAAATGCCACGATAATAATCATAATTGGCCGTCAGGTACCATCCCAACAGTATTTATTGTTTTATTATCTTTTTCATCTGAAAAACGGTGGATTTTAATTAAAATCCGTTGATAAGGTTTTATATAAAACACGTGTTTATTTTAAATGATTACGTACGACTCTCAAATCTATTAAAATTTCAGCAATTATACCTATTCAATTAATTTAATTTTCTTTTCGAGTCGATGGTACAACACATCAAGCTACTACAATCTGTTAAATTCCTTTAATAGATTTTCAACTTTATCGCTAAAGTATTAGATTCCAGGTTGATTGGGAAAATTTGACAGTTTCGGGTAGCTTGATGTGCTGGCGTTTGTACTTTTTAAATTTGTTGTGCCCAGTAGGTGCCTACGTTAATAGTAGCATCAGTGGAGTTCATTAGATCCTTTAAGAAGTAGGTATATGGATACTTGGGACAATCCAGCTAGTGGGTCATGTTCTGAAAAACACCGCACTCACATTGGATGTCGGAAGGCTCTTTATTAATAATCCACTAATTATTCGAAAACCTGTTATCGCCCTTATTTTTACACAAAGCTTAAATATTCAAAAGAATATTATCATCTGCCTAGCCTTTTCTCAGCTACGTTGGGGTTGACTTCTAATCTAACCAGATGCAACTGAATACTACGAGATGTATTTTACGAGGAGCGACTGCCTATCTGACCTCGACAACCCAGTTATTTGGTAAACGATGTCAAACTTTCAAACTTCTAACTACCCGTAACAACTCTCAAAGATCTACAAATTACAACCGGGACGGAGGGGTTTTGGTATGTAAAGGATGGTCACCCATCCACAAACCGACCTCGGCAAGCGTTGCTTAACCTTGAAGATTGACCCGTGTGGCATGTTATTATTTAGCCACGAGCCCTTCAAAACAAAGTATCATCAATGAAATTGATGTTGACACTTCTCACTCAAAATGATCGGAAGCAACATCAAAAGCCGTTAAGTTATTTGTTCGACATTAATTAAACTATAACACGGCCACCGAGGTTCAATATTAAAAGCTATATAATAATATTTACAACAACGAGGCCTCATCAATATTCCTGTTTTAATATTGGACGTGTAAAGGATCCATTATATTCGTACCGTGTTGAATATCGCCCGTCTAACTCATGGAAAGCGGTTTACGTCACTATTGACAGTTTTAAAGCCGTATAAGAACACATTTATAGTGTTAGATTGGTTCAACAATCATCAAACAATCATATTTATGTCGGAACCAGACCAGGGCGTGAATCACTGTAGCCTAAACAATGCCTGCAGTAAATTTTCTAAGCATGATTATTACTCATATGCTATAAAATTCCAATACCAATATTGAAATAGGGATGATGTCCCTATTTTATCCTATATAGGGATGATGTTTTTATCAGATAATAAAAAAAAAATCATGTTAATAAAAAATGATTTAGATAACACGCATTAAAGTATGAATAAAATTTACCAAGACGTGACGTCATGCCACATTTTAATAATAATAATAATAACTCGGGGGAGGCTGGATCGCCCCAACGCATATGTATACGTACATCCGCGGTGGGACGATCTAGACTGCCAGGCACTTCTTCTCTTGCAACCGAGCGGGTGGGCAGGTTGCGGATAGCCCAACTACGGGTGCTGGACCGACAAATAACGTCGATCCCGCACCCGGAGTATCTGTAAAGAGATCCCGGACAAGAGAAGTTTCCGAAGGCCAAATCCCAGGCTTAGGGTAACCTATGAACCTTTTTTCCATGTATCCATAATCCAACCAAGTCATTTCCTTCCTATCCATATTTTCCCGTCGATCCTAAATCCCAGGCCAATTCCCAAAAAACCCTTAACCTCTTCATCCACAAATGTCCCTCCCTCCCATTCCTATAATAATCCACCACCGTATCTCTAACGTTGATGTCCTGGTGGTGCACACGCGCTCCAATGAACCCTGGATCTGCGTCGGTAGAGTTGACTTTACCAACGCAGATCTAGTGTGAAGAGCCAGACCATAGAGATGCAATCCAAGCCAAGGTAGCACACGCCGAGGGCTGCATGGCTAGGGGAACGCGCTAGTCGCTAGTGTGCCAACTCTGGATAATAGGGGACCTCCAGTTTTACTTACCCTTGCCACAGTGAACGCAGGGCTCTGCTGTGGTCGACTTTTTTAGTCCCTAGCTTCTCGTGGGAATAGTATGATAACAAGATCAAAAACAAAAAAACTAATTCAGGCAAATAAGCCTTCAGCGCATGCTGAAACATCACCGGTTTCATCGTCATCCTCTCCAAGGTCCATCTTTTCATCAATCGTATCATCACCACCTTCATATTTATCACACTCATCAAGATCATCATCATTATCGTCACCAAAGTCAGTAGGCGTTGTGTCGGAGGCTACTACTGCCATAAATCCTTCACCCGCTACTGCCAAATCCAATACGCGTAAGAAATGGAGCGAAGACATGAACAAATTCATTTGGCGTACGTATTTAATTATCACCAATTTAGATACTGAAACAAATTCATATCTTACATCATTGCACCAACAATTCATTAACAAATTTCCGCAAATGAATGTCTCGAAGCAAAGAATTGGAGACCAACGAAGAGCCATACTTCACAAAAAATTACTTTCGGCCACTACACTTGAAAAAATTAGATTAGATGTAAGCAGAGAGCTACAAACAGATGCCACTAACTTAAATACACACATCCGGACACCATCGCAGTTAAATAAGGATCAAAGCAAATCGGGACCAAAAAGTAGAATGAGGTGGTCAAACGAAATGAATGAAACTCTAATAAAATGCTATTTCATTTCTACGAAAATGGAAACAGATATGACTGTCTGGAGAAAAAAGCTAAGAGAATTGTTCATTGAATTCTATCCACAATTGTCACATTTATCTGAGCAGAGAATATCTGATCAAAAAAGAGTTGTTTTAAATAACATAATGATATCAGAATCACGACTTCAAGAGCTAAAATTAGATGCAGAGAATACAATAAACCAAACAAATCCTTATAGGCAATCAGAACAGCACAATTCACATATAGCTGCAGAGAATACCCCAACACAAGCATCCACTAGTAATAACACAGAAGTTGCATGCATTAATCAATCAACCACACAAGAAGTAGAAGTAGAAAACGAGCCCAATTTCTTGAATAGCATTGACTTTGAAGCGTTGACCAATACTATTATAAACACAGAACACAATACTACAAACGTAGAATTAAGTCAGGAAAGAAGTCAAGAACTAGAAGAAACATTCTCTCACACACTACAATATTTCACAAACATTAATCCCACAAAAAGAAATTACATACCGAAACAAAAACCATCAAAAAAATTAGCACAAATAGTAAGTTACATAAATAACGTAATCTTAACAAAATATGTCAATGCAGATACAGATTTCGAAACCCTGCAAACAGTTATATATAGTGCTGCTTGGACAGCTTCTAAAACGAATGGAAGTAAACTTTCACACTTCGCGTCTGAGACTTCGGCTAACATTAATCTACCAAAAAATAAGAAACCTAAATGGCAGAGCAGGTTAGAATTAAGAGTTAAAGATTTAAGAACAAAAATCGGAAAACTAACAGCGTATATGCAAGGAAACAGAGGTTGGAAGCTTGTTAGAGAGGTACACACAATTCTAGAAAAGTATAAAATTCACTCAACTCATGAAGAACCGAACACACAACTCACACACTTTTTAGACACGCTTAAACAGAAACTTACTCTTGTAAGCAGTAGATTAAACAGATACATTAAATGCACACTTCGCAAAACTCAAAATAATAAGTTCAGAAATAACGAAAAGCAATTTTATCGAACACTAAAGCAATCCACAACAAATCAAACATTACCCAGCGAAAGTGAAAATAACACTAACAATAGTTTACCACCAATAGATGAATTTCGACAGTTTTGGTCAAGAATTTGGGAGAGGCCAATATGTCATAACACAGAAGCTGAGTGGATTAAAATAGAGACTGAAAACCATAGGCACACTGGACAAATGGAGTTCGAACATGTTCCAATAGAAACTTTCCAAGACGTCCTTCAGAAACTACACAACTGGAAAGCACCAGGTTCAGACTACATCCACAATTTTTGGTATAAAAAATTTACCCACATTCACCCATTCCTCTATAAATACATCAACACCTTCATTAAAAATCCAACAATAATGCCTACATACATAGCGGAAGGAATTACGTATATGATACCAAAAGACAGCAACGACAGCACAAACCCAGCAAAGTACAGACCCATAACATGCCTACAAACAATATATAAAATAATAACCTCATGCATCACTCATATCATTTACCAACATCTTGAATCTAATACAATATTATCCGAAGAACAAAAAGGCTGCCGAAAGTTTAGTCAAGGCTGCAAAGAACAACTTACAATAGACTCCGTTATACTTAAGCAGGTCCAACGCAAAAAAAGAGATCTATACACTATGTATATAGACTATAAAAAAGCGTACGATTCGGTACCACACACGTGGTTACTTGAAGTTTTAAAAATATATAAGATAAATCCTCTAATTGTAGCCTTTTTAAATAACACCATGACCCAATGGACGACACGCTTACATCTTAGATCACCTTCAGGAATAGTTGAAACGGAACCTATTAAAATCCAAAGAGGAATATTCCAAGGTGACTCGCTTAGCCCATTATGGTTTTGTCTGGCCTTAAATCCCTTATCCAACAAATTAAATACAATAAAACCAGGATATAACCTACCATTTAATGACACTACAGATGACTTACAGACTGACAGACAAAACTGTAAAATTAACCACCTTCTTTATATGGACGACATAAAATTGTATGCTTCTACACCAGATGACTTGCATGAACTCGCAGAAATCACAGACCAATTTTCAAGTGACATTAGAATGGAATTTGGTATCGATAAGTGCAAGATAAACTCAGTCAGGGCAGGTCAAACTTACCAACATTCATACACAATACAGACAGGTGAAACCATAGACTCTTTAAATGAAAACGAAACATACAAATATTTAGGATACATTCAAACTCAGCAAATTAGACATAAAGAAATTAAAAATAAACTTACTCAACAATTTAAACATAGGCTTAAATCCATTTTCAATACTCAACTACATGCCAAACATACAGTTAAAGCTATTAATACCTTTGCAATTCCCATCCTTACATACTCCTTTGGTATATTAAGCTGGACCAAAACTGAACTAAAAAACCTACAACGCGTTATTAACACCACTTTGACCAAAAACAGGAAACACCACCCTCGATCTTGCGTACAGCGACTAACACTACCCAGGAAAGAGGGAGGACGAGGCATAATAGATATTACCAACCTACACAATAAACAAATAAGTACCCTAAGAACATATTTTAACACAAAAAGTACCACCTCTATTCTACACAAAGCAATAGTTCATAATGATAGAAAACTGACACCGTTAAACATGTTTGATAAGACTTCACAAAATAACGTGAATCAGACAGACAGACAGACTAAAATATTGGAGTGGACCCAAAAGTCACTCCATGGAAGACATCGCCATGACCTGTGCCAAGCTAACGTCGATAAATTAGCATCGAACGAATGGCTCAGGCGTGGAGATCTTTTTCCTGAGACTGAAGGGTTCATGACAGCAATCCAAGACCAAGTAATCGAGACCCGTAACTACCAAAAGCATATTATGCGAATCCCCCTTTCAACAGATATTTGCAGGCGATGTCATAGTTCTTCCGAAACTATTCAACATATTACTGGAGCATGTAGAGCAATAGTTCAGACTGACTATAAACACAGGCACGATCAAATAGCCAACATAATCCATCAAAAACTGGCTATAAAATATAAATTAATAACTACACCTCCAGTACCTTACTACAAATATAATCCTGAAATAGTTCTTGAAAACGCAACACACAAATTATATTTTGATCGGGCCATCCTCACAGACAGAACAACACATTACAACAGACCAGACATAACTTTACTAGATAAAATCAATAAAACCGCGCAAATTATTGACATAGCAGTACCAAACACACACAACCTACAAAACACAATAACAGAAAAGCTATCAAAATATACGGACTTAAAAATAGAAATTAGCCGAATGTGGCGATTAGCCAGCGTTTCCATAGTCCCAGTAGTACTGTCAACCACGGGTGTCATTCCCAAACAACTACACCAATCTTTAAATACGCTAGACTTGTCTCCTTCTACCTACCAAACTTTACAGAAAGCTGCTATCCTGAACACTTGCAGAATTGTCCGAAAATTCCTTCAGAACGACAATGATGCACTAATATCACACCAACAAACATCATCATCAACAACATAAATCCTCAGCATATCATCACACCGTAATGTTATATTATCATCTATCACTTAGGTTAGTACTTTTTAGGTTAGCACTTGGCTTCGGCCCGTGTTATCCTATAAAACCGGCACATCAGCGCCGAGATACAAAAATGTATACCAACAAATAATAATAATAATAATAATCTTTTATTTCTCTCGTAATCACAAACACAGTACAAAGTCAAGGTAACACTTAATAGAGACTGGTGTCTGTTGTAGGTAAAACCTGTATTACAGATCACCAGGCTTACCGCCATCGGACAACTCATGAATGACCTATGACTGTATTAACCTAACATACAGGTTGTACATAATAAAACACTATTACAAATTAATAACAAAAGTGAAGTGTAACTATATGGGAAATTAAAAACTAAAGTAAAAATGGCTTAACGTTTGATTTGGGAATGAGTGAGTGTGTGTGTGTGTGTGTGTGTGTGTGTGTGTGTGTGTGTGGGTGTGTGTGTATGGGAGATGGTGTGATGGGTAAGTGTGTGTTAATTGTATATCGTTCCATGCTGGCAAACGTTACCTTAATGGTTTTAATAAACGTTCTGTTGCACTGTAATCAATGCCTTGAAGCCACGAGCAAACTTTTTTCTTGCACTCTGACCTAGAAAGAGGATAAATTAACAGCTGCTTGTTCATTTTATTATATAAATATGGACCCAGGAAACCGTAAAAATTATGTGCGAGACTGAACCCATATCTATTTGTAGTGCAGACATCGGTGGTTCTTCTCTTACCAGATATTGTTTCGGGGTCGTAAGAAAGTTCTGAGTGCTTTTTAGTAACTGTCAGTAGAATAAAAAGTTGTCTAACAGTCAGCACCTTATAGCGCTGATAAAGATCAAACGTAGGGTGTCGTATTGGAAGGAAAGAACTTACTTTAATTTTAACTCAATGTCTCGCCGTAATCTTTTGATCACGTAGAAAAAGAAAAAATACGTGTCCAATATATTTTAATAATCTACATGAAGTACCAAAAAAAAAAATTAGCCAACATCCCTATTAGAGTAAACATGTCATCATAAATCTCGAGGAGCTTGTGGCTAAGTAATAACAGCCGCACGGTTCCATAGGTTAAGCTACGCTTGCCGGGGTTGGTCCGTGGATGGGTGACCATCTTTACATACCGAGACTCCTCCGTGCCTCGGAAAGCACGTTAAGCCGTTGGTCCCGGCTGTCATTCGTGGATCTTTGACAGTCGTTACGGGTCGTCAGAAGCCCGAAAGTCTGACAACCAGTCTTACCAAGGGGTATCGTATTACACCCAGTAATTGGGTTGTGGAGGTAAGATAGGCAGTCGCTCCATATAAAATACTGGTATTCAGCTGCACCCGGTTAGACTGGAAGCCGACCCCAACATAGTATGGGAAAACGCTAAGCAGACTCTTATGTCATCATAAATCTTATAAAGTTGTTTGTGAATTAGTTGAAATGGTGAGACAATAATTTCTTCCGTTCGCACAGCACTTCATAAACTAGCCATAAATCAACAACAACTTTATTACCTCTCTGTTGTTTTTGTAAACTTGTTTTTAGAAATACTCAGATAAACGTGTAGAGGCGAGCACACATTTTTTGTGCCAAACGTGGTCACGGGGCGAGGGGCGGGAAGTATGGCCCTAGGCTAAAAGGTACTTGTATATTTCGTTTTGGAAAGTGAACCATATGGTCACGACTAGTGGCGAGACAAACTATTCCTGATTTCCTGATTTCCCGAGTCCTGTAAACTCGTGAACGCCAGTGTCACACTTAGACGTAAATAATCTTAGTGTGTGAATTCATGTAAGACTTTAAGCCTGTAAATAACAATTCTCCATTTTACTGGTGCGTGTTAGTTTCGCCTACACAATTGTTTTCCCTGACAATATGCATCCACGACTACGACATTTATATAAAACCGACTCGTAGGTCTAGTGGTTGCAAGCGCTACTACTGAGCACGAGGTTCTGAATTCGAATCCTTGGTCGGGCAAAGTGTCATTCGGTTTTCAAATCTGGAATTTCTCAGTAACAGTCCGGAGTCTGAATTTATGCCCGGTTGATGACAATAGGCTCATCCCCTAATACATGGGATTTAAAAATAACTGGCGAAATAAAAAAAGAAAAAAAAAACAAAGCAAAAACACTTATAATATAACCAAAACAAGTAAATTCTATGAAAACAGTATTGGTCCACCATTTTCACTTGAATTCCTCTTTACGTTCAAAACACATTCATTTTTGTTCTCGGAAAACAAAACAACGTAAATACTTACTAAAACGACCAATTCTTAGAATTTCTGCTCAAGTTTAAACAAGTCTTCAAACATCATGTATAACTTGTGCCAGTACTTGCAAGTTTAATTTGCGGCCCGCAAGTATGTGATGTTATTATAACATTGTATCCGCGCCAACTTCCACATAGTTGATAGTTGAATTCTTTATGAAATCTGACCTTTGCTTGTTATGTTGCAGAAAACTGTTTGGTTTAATAATTTGGTTTAAACGGATTGGCGTTCATAATTTAGTATAAAATTCTGCACGATAGGTCATATAAGATGAAGCAAATTATTACAAAGAAACAAAAAAAAAATGTTATTTAAACTATTTCTTTTTCATTCTTCCAAATAAACGAGAAATATGGCAACAAAACTAGAGAAGTTAATTTATGTTCCAATTAAATATTCACAAACATCGTTCCGACCTACGCCACCGTAGCGGATGGCCTACGCCGTAGCAGAGATAGCCTACGCCGTAGCAGACTAGCCCACGCGTTGAGATGAGCAGCTTTCTTTACCAGATCAACATTCTATAAACATGTTGAACTCGAAAACGTGGACCACGGTTTTTTCGCTCTGCCTAAAGATATGTAGAATAGAATAACAAAAGAAAAACATAGGTAGCAGTAGATCACTGCTGGCCAAGCGCAACACGTCATACTCACAGATAAACTGTTAACATTAAACGCGGAGACTGACTTGTAACGTTTGTCTGTAATGAATTCGAGGCGAGCTTGGTTACAAAACGGCGATACACAAGACGCGGCGAACGCTCCCTTCGAGCATGTGCTCAAGCGTGGCTCAAGCGTGCACCATTTCTTGTTACAAAATAGTGATACACTAAACTTGTCGAACGCTCGCTTCGAGCATTTCGACTTAAAATGCACTGACTTGTTCGCAAACATGCGCTAGCAATACTCGCATCGAGCGGCTCGGATTACTGCACTGACTATTGTAACACGTTTCAAAGGAATTCACGAAAAAGCCGACAGTCAAGTGAAGGATCCAGTGCTCGTATCCAGCAGCTCGGCTCGCTGCACTGACTGCTGTAACGTGTTACAAATATTCGATACATTACAAACAAACGTTACAAGTCAGTCTCCGCCTTTAGCATGTCGGTGACGCGAACCCTTAAGATTTTCCCTTCAAAATAATAAATATATTTATTTGCAATCAATGTAGGTACAAAAATCTGTTGTTACAGGAAACCATTGTACTTCAAATTCACAGTTTAAAACTATCAAGATACACAATCAGCTTTCATTTCCTCGCGAAGGCGGACAAGTATCAAGTTGATTTACGCCGCCAGGTTGCTTGATATGCATCGAACCAATAAGAGCTGGGCTAATCGTTCCACGTACACGATATGGCTAACAATTGTGTTCCTTTTGAATTATTGATTACTTTTATGGGTTTAAATCCACACAAACACATCACGTGTTTTATAACATCTCGCCTATATTCCCCAAAAGGTTAGGCAGAGGTGTACCTGCAGTACACCCACATTTCACCAGTTATGTTTAAGTCCCATGTAATAGGGGGCGAGTCTATTGCCATCAACCGGGCACAAATCCAGACTCCTGGCGGCTACTGAGAAATGCCTAATGGAATAATCCAATAACACTTTGCCCGACCTGGGTATCAAACCAAAAACCTAATGCTTGACAGTAGCGCTTGCAACCACTACGCCAAAGAGGCAGAATGCTGTCTGTCTGCAGGCTGTGTAGATTTGTAGCATGCTATGTATGTGACGAAAGATAGTTCGTACATAGTGTAAATATTAAAAACCTATAAGGTATATTTTTTGCTCTTGTCATAATCTTAGTTTCAACAATATAATGTCATCAGCATTTGTCACGAGTATCGTTGCTGCTAAATTAAGCTATAATATTATCGTCTCGCAACTAAAACTATTTAGATCTATTTAGATCAGAATACCAGCGCTGCGGTATTTATTTCAATATTGCATCTTTATGCTGAGATAGGAGCCTTTTTGACCTCGCACAGGTATTTTTTATTTTGTATTTATTTTGTTTTTTTTTAATGTTAATTTTGTTATGCTCTGTTTCCTATGCTCGTTTTTACTATTTGTATTTTCTGTGCGTGTCCCAAATAAAATATTTTTCTTTCTTTCTTTCTATTTGTTTTGCAATAATTTGCTATTTGTTGGTAATAATGTAGCCGAAATCAATGCCGACGAGTGCTTTTAAAATACAATCAAAACAACTTATTTACTATCAAAATACCTTACACTACCGGTCAAATAAATCATAAAACAACTGTAAACTAAATTACTGTGTCACTGAAGGAGTCACAAGAAATTGTGGCTCCAATACCCAACTCCTTGTACTACCTTAATTAAATGGCCAAAGTTAACCGGAATGGGTAAAACGTGACTTTACCCAAAAAATTAGGTAACAGACGCCATTACAGTTGATAACAACAGAATTTTAAATTGGTTGTTATACTTTTGTTAGATTAGCTTAAAGAATTTTTAATAATGTAGGCTATAGTTAATAACTTTCTGGGACGGCCACTAAAATATAAGGCTCGTTTCAAATTCATTATTTTGCTACATCGTGCTCCAGGGAACTGGAAAGTGTTGAGCCTAGGGATGGGCTGCGGATGACTGAGACATGATGATGTTTACGGAATAATTACTAAAAATGTAATGACGCTAATGACATGAAACTCTGTATTTATACTAAAGAAGTTATTCGCAAATATGCAGCGCGAGACAATAATGACACTTGAAGGTACTTAGGCTCAAAACTTTTCTGCCCCTCTAGTAATAAATTATAAACATTAAGATATTATCCTACTAATATTATAAATGAGAAAGTTTGTATGTTTGTCAATCACGCCAAAACGGCTGAACGGATCATAAACAGTTCATAACCTAGAATAACACATAGGATAACCTTTATCACGGTAGTACGTTCCCGTGAGACAATTACCGACCTCCACGCGGGTGAAGTCGCGGGCGAAAGCTAGTTATTTTATAAAACGACTAGGTAAGGTTGTGGAAAATAACATAAATTTTGTTAGTGTAGTGAAGCTGCTTTTTTTGGGTGGGAAATTATCAAATAACTTCTCCTGCTTCAGCTGAGCGGAGCGGGAAGGCGTGTCAGACGTCTGCTGACTCAAACCCACCCGTGTTCCTTCAGTTGCCTATGCCAGGGCCACGGTAACTCTTTCAAACAACCCGCAACCCTGGCAAGTAGAGCTTTACTACACTAACACTAGAAGTAGGACTAACTAATCCCAGAAGTAGGTAGGTCAAAGGGCCTGAAAGATAAAAAAGAAAGAGAGGCTGGAAGTTAAAACACGATTTAATCTATTATAGAAGGTATAACTAAAAATAAATAAATAAAAACACATGCATTATTAAATTTATTTTATTATTATGCAAAATACAGAATCCCTAAAAACCAGTACGTACCCTACCTACTTAGTACTAAAACACAAGTTTAACCAAATGTTTTAAAAATATAACCTTCCTCCCAACTTGCAAGGGTAACATTGATTAATATGCCGCCGGTAACGACCGGATATTAGCAGTCTACTACGGAACGGAAAGCGACTGGGGTATATAAATAAATACAGGAGTTTTGAACAGTTAACTTTAAGGGTGGCATTAAGTTAAGGTAAGTCACTAGAAAAAGTATAATGTAAAGATGTAGATACCGATAGCTATTTACTTTCTTATGTGGTTTTTGTGAATTAACACTGGACGGATGAAATGGCGGCAGGTCACGGGAACAATCTGCGACTCCCGCATTCCCCTTAAACTTAAGAGGAAGATATATACAACAATGGTTAGATCTGCTGTCTTGTATAGATCAGAATGTTGGGCCACAAAAGGGATGAATGAAAGGTAATTGCATGCAGCTGGGATGAGAATGCTAAGAGGGATGTATGGTGTTACACGAATGGAGAGAGTAAGAGGAAGTTTGAAAGTTGCACCGGTGACTGAAAACTGGTGCGGGCATTTGACGCAGAGGAATGAGGAAAATGTCGTAAGGAAAGCTTTGAGTCTATGGCGACAAGAGTAGAAGAAAACCAAAGAAACGATGGATGGACTGTATGAAAATTGATATGGCTAGAAAGAAGGTGACTACCAAGATGACGATTAATAGAGAAATATGGAAAAAAAAGGTATGTGGCGCCGACCCCAAATAAATTGGGACAAGGGCAGGAGCATGATGGTGATTTGATTTTTGTGGAGGAGCTTGTGTCTAAGTAATAACAGCCGCTCGGGTCGATCCATCAGGTTAACCTACGCTTGCCGTGGTTGGTCTGTCGGTGCGTGACTTCTCCATGCCGCGGAAAGCACGTTAAGCTCTTGGTCCTGGCTGTCATTCGTGGATCTTTGACAGTCGTTACGGGTCGTCAGAACCAGTCTTACCAAGAGGTATCGTATTGCCCAGTTACTGAGTTGTGGAGGTCCCATGAAAAATACTGGTATTCAGTTGCATCCGGTTAGACTGGAAGTCGACCCTAACACACTTGAGAAAAGGCTAGGCAGATTGATGTGGTTTTTGTTAATAAACAGACCCGCAACAAACGAAAAATTAAAAAAAGATGAGCAACAATTTATAAAAAAATCGACACCAAAAAATATGATTGTAACCAATATAAAAATGTCCTCTACTTCAATAAAATATCAATGTATTTTCCATGACCCGCATACTTTGTCCAACAATAATCTGTAAATAAATTCCATCGCTGGATCGCACACAGCGCCATATATTCAGCATTATTTATTACAATAAGTAAAAACACATACGCTGTTGGAAAGTGCACGGAATTCGCATTTCCGCTTTATTCAGCGTGCATGTAGATGCTTGAAGCACTGCTCAGGTGCTCTCGAATCAATTGGCTTTAAAATATAAACGAAACTGGGACAAAAATCTGCAAACGTGACAAGGCTTTGTAAAAAAAAATTATTGTGAAAAATATTCTGGTAATAAGGCGACGATAACCGACTTTTAATGATTTTAACTGAAGATCACGTCGTGGAGCTCGTGGCTAAGTAATAACAGCCGCACGGGTCGATCCATCAGGTTAAGCTACGCTTGCCGGGGTTGGTCTGTGGATGGGTGACCATCTTTTCATACCGAGATTCCTCCGTGCCTCGGAAAGCACGTTAAGCCGTTGGTCCCGGCTGTCATTCGAGGATCTTTGACAGTCGTTACGGGTCGTCAGAAGCCCGACAGTCTGACAACCAGTCTTACCAAGGGGTATCGTATTACCCAGTAACTGGGTTGTGGAGGTAAGATAGGCAGTCGCTCCATATAAAATACTGGTAAGCCGACCCCAACATAGTTGGGAAAAGGCTAGGCAGATGATGATGAACTGAAGATCACGTCTAAACAAGTAGTGTTATTGATTTGGAAAAAATATATGTTAAATCATAATAATAATATATGTTAGAGCATTTTTATTAATAATTTTATAAGTGAATGTTTATATTACATGGTGTAATCTGTAAAGCGGATAAAAAAACTGACAATCACGCAAAAAATATCAAGCCTATTTTTATGAAACGTTCACCAGTTTAAAGGTAATTTAATTATTTATCTTTTAGTTTAAATGTTTTAATATAATACCTTTTGTTTAATCTATACTTATATTATAAAGAAGTAAAATATGTAAGTATAATAAATTTGTATGTAGAGGGTAATCTTAAGAACTGCTGATCCGGTTCCGAAAATTCTTTCGCTAGTAGGAAGTTATAGTATTGCCGATTATCTTAGGATATAATTTCACGCGGATGAAGTCGAGGGCAGAAGCTTATAATAATCTAGCTTTACCAACGGCTTCGCCCGTGTGGAACATAAAAATTATCCCACGGGAAACGTACATTTTTCCGGGATAAAAGGTATCCTATGTGCTATTTCAGGCTATAATCTATATCTGTGGTAATATTCATCCGGATCCGTTTAGCCGTTCTGGCGTGATTGAGTAACAAACATTCAAACATCTTCACAAACTTTCACATTTATAATATCTATAATAGCACAGAACATACAAGCTTACGACTCAATGCCATTGGCATATACGAGTATCTATGTCTTAGGTAACTTTTTGTAGGAACTGTGACGTATGTAATTGGTTTGTATGATTTATTCAGTGTCTTTAAAGAACTTCTTACTCAAATTGCACTTAAACTTGCGTCTTACTTAAGGTTGGTATTAGGGAACAATATCCACGTGTTCCCCAATTTTTGAATCACCTAATTCACATTCATTTCAACAAAGCTTTCACGATCTTGCTTACTTACAATTTACCACTAATTCAAAATTCTAAGAGGTGCGACGTGCATTCCATTCCAACACCAGTTCGAGACGCTTGAAACTCGAGCACAGGTGCCAGACACGAGCCACCCAGCTTTAAAATATAAACGGTTTTAATGCAAATTTAATCAGGAAGCTTTACATGGCCACCTGAACGGGTGATACAGCAGATACTTATAAAGGTTCATCCACACACGGTAGTGACGTTACTGTGAAGTCACCGATCAGACAACTCATTAAATATATGTAATTTGGTAGAAGTCGTATGGGGCATATGCCTCATGTTACGGTCAACATATGTCGGTCAACGTCGCGTCATCGACACGTTGTAATGTGTATAATTGTGAACGAAAGCTACCACCTAGTCACATACTAGGAAAGAAATAAAAGAAAGAAAATATTTTAATGTCCAGGTAATACAGTAAGCAGGTTTATACATTACCTACAGCTAGGTTACAATATATTATTTGCCAGCTAGACCCAACCTAAACAATCAGACAGTATCTTGCGGGTACGAATTCTAGAGTGGAGTCTAGAGAGGAAGCAAACTCTTGTTGTTTTTAAGTGTTGTTGTACGTCTTTAAGTTAAAACCATTTTGAAAACAATTTTAATATCTTATTTTTCTTTTAGCATATAAGTGATTTGGTGTAACTATAATGTTAGTTTATATTGTATTTCTAATAAATACATACACCACGTCATTTCCAGACTTGACGTGACTGATGTGTGTGCACGTACCCTTATCGTAATTCGCGTCTATATTTTTATTCCTAGAGATTTCGTTTGGCGAACAGCTATGTAGAGGCGTTCCGCAATGAATGAGTTCGCAGGGTATTAAACATTCACGTGTGGAAATTCGCAATTTTCCTTTGCGTCGGATTATAAGGATGTATTTCGTATCCTTTGTTACGTCATCACGTGTGATAATTGTGTGCTTATGTTTGTTTGTACAAAACTTAATACATTAAAAAATAATTTAAAAAAATTAAATCACAACTACGACTATACTGATCAAGACTATATGAAACTCAAAATTATGAAATAACTTTAATTTCGAAAGTCAATGTCTTGGGGTCTGTATTTTAGTATTTTGCCGCTGACTTGCGAAATTAAAGTTATTTCATAATTTTGAGTTAATTTCTTTTTGAAGTCGATTTAATAATTTTTTTTGTATTATTTTTATTTAGTAATTTTTAGTTTTTATTAAAAACTGGAATATTTGTTTGTAATAAGTAGTTAATAGTTTTGTTATAAATATTGCACTAGAATTTGACCAAGGTTTTGAGATGTTTTCCCTTTGACACCACACTCGTAGCTCGTATCAATAAGCCAGGCCGTCACACTTAGGTACACGTATTATCTTGAAAACTACTAAACCGATTTTGATGAAAATTGCACTGTTCCCTAAGTTGAAGTTAATGTAACCCAATAAAAATAAAACGGTCATGATCTGATTAACAGTTTTGGAGAACTGCATGGACAAACATACATACATACAAACACACATACATCTTTAAAATTTTGAATATTTGTTTGGAAGCTCTAATAGATTATCATATTTATTTATTTATTTATTTATCCTCTCACTGGAACGCCATACAGCAATTACATCAACAAAGCAAAAAAATACTTGATGTGCTGCTTTCCATCCATCCTGTGCGCGGTGGACATCGAACGGGCGGCGATGGGTCACGCACGCTCACGCAGCGTCAAAACATTTGTCCATAATTCTATAACTCCATATTGCGCACATTCTTTGCAATTTTTGAGACATGATGGTTTTTTAAATGAATACAATATATTACAGTTATTAAAATATTATTATTAAAATATATTACAGTTCCAATAATATTACATACATACGTATCGAAATGATAACTCCATTTTTTGAAGTCGTTAAAAAGTAAATTTTATTTAAAGGGATTAGTGAATCCGAAATGGTAGCCCGCGAAATTCAAATTTTCTTACGTTTTTTTGGAATTTGCAGGTCGGTGTCAGGTTGTCAAAATCAAAATATGATTCGCGACTGTAATCAATATTTACATAATTTTGGAGAAGAATACTAAGAATCATAAACACATCTCTCTAAGTTAGATTTCCGAAATCAAACTTAGAGAAAAAAAAATCTAACTGAGAGATTAATGAGAGAAAAGAACTGGTATTAGTAACCATGCTAGCTTACTGGGTACCTATTGAAGATTTTGGACTAAGCAATAAGTCCAAATTTCTAACATAAGCTTTTTTCAGTTCTCCTAACTTAAATACATAAAAATGTGTTAAAAGAGTTTTGAAACATATGTGTGTGTGTGGTTGTTATTTGTTATGGGATAAGTACAGAGTTTTTTTACGCATAGTAAAAGACATAATGTGTGTTAACAAAAACATTCACTGAGAATATTGTCAAACCCGAACATTATTCAAAAAGGATTTCCAATTGATTAAATACGGATTTACGGAACGGATTGAGACCGCACAATCACATAATCTAATCTCCAAACGGAAAATCTTTCCCTCCACCTCAAAGATGTCTCGCTGCAGTACAATCAGCCATTTGATCTTAATTAAATCAAAATTAGCAAAACAATTCTTATCATGTTGTCCCATCCATTAGTTTGTAGTCACAACAAATCTTCAGTAATTCAAATTAAGTTCTTGTTTGTTTATGTAAGATTAATCAAAATCAAAATGAAAAGTCATTTATTCAAACTAGGCTGAGAATCAGCGCTTTTCGAACGTCAAAACTACATAAGAGAGTCCCCCAAAACGCCCGCCCTTCCCCACTTCCTAGTGCTTTAGCTGGGGAAAAGAAGTGTCGCAACAAACTCCCCAGCAGCACAGCTGTCTGTTCAGTTAAAAAAAATATTGAATGATTGATTGTATGCAGCACTGCGCAAAATAATTTAAGTATTAAATTAATTGCCATAAGTCAGCTAGCACACGCCAATATACCAAAAAAAGAAAATAAATCTAAAACTATACTCAAACAGAAATAAAAATACAAAACTAAAAACGTAAACAGAACTTTTCTACTTAATCTATATAATATTAGATAATATTGTTATGTTATGGTAAAGTGAAAATCTTGATAGGAAAATATTATCCCTACTTGGTCATAGTATACCTATTGTCTGCTTCAAGACTAAGACCTGGTTCACATTAGGTCGGACAGACAGTTTTGCCGCTGGCTGACTGTCGGGTCTTGCTGTTCACACTATAAGCTACCGGTCCGACCTAATGTGAACACCGTCATTAACGTCGATTTACCGCTGCCTTATGTCTTATCCCACAGCATATATACTTCTCTTCTTCACAAGAGAAATCAAAACTTCTATATTTATTTCGCGCTCCGTGCACGAGTCCATGCATACACGCGAGAGCGGGGTATGCTTGGGTGTTGACTAGTGTGAATGGCACAATAATAATAATAATATCCTGGGACATTCCACACACGGTCATCTGATCCCAAACTAAGCAGAGCTTGTACTATGGAAACCAGATAACTGATATACTACATACACTACTTTTTTTTTTGCAAATACATACTTATATAGATAATTACACCCAGACTCAGGACAAACAGACATGTTCATGCACACAAATGTTTGTCCTGGATGGGAATCGAACCCACGACCTGCGGCGTGATAGGCGGTATCTTAACCAACCACGCCAGCTGGCCTGTCATACAAAGCAATATTATATACCAATATTATATCCGACCGAAATGTGTCGTTGCCGACAGTTTAGTCGGGTCGCGTTAATGTGAACAGCGCTATTGAAACACATATGCATCCGACACTCTTGTCGTTCCAAAAAAACTACGGTCCAAACTAGTGTGAACCGGGCCTTAGAAGGTCGCGTACTCCGCGTGACTTCTTTGTGCACTAATCCATTTAACAAAATATAACCCAAATATCAACCTATGCTAATTCAGTAGAAAATACAGTAATATTATTTAAGCCAGCCAATAAAATGAACTGAATGAAAACATGAAATTTTAGAGTTTCGTTTTAGCTTCCACACCAAATGTTATCGACCAAATTTGTCCGAAACTTTTGCTCCTGAACTGTATGCAAATACGAAAAAATGTTTTTAACTTGCGTATAAAATGCTGAAATCCTATGCAGCAAATATTACGGAAACAAGGTTTAGAATTTCTAAAAATTTGAAAAAAAAAAACTGTTAATTCGAGCAACTAACAGTTTTTTTTTTTTATGGTAGTTTGGACGAAAATTGCATTTCAAACAGTTCGACACATTTTTTAAAAAATAATCGTTACTTTTCTTATTCTCAAATACACATTGCCTGAATTTGAATATAATTCAAATGTAGTAAATTCTATGCTCAAATCTTATTTCAAATCCTTAGAGACTTGAGAAATGGACTCGATGGTGTCCGCTCGCAGAGAGCAGCTGCTATACCTATTTTTAAAAATAATTTAAGGAGAATATTTTCAGCTAAAATTGTAACTTCTCACAAAAGCGGGAAGCATGGCAAAGTTAAAACTAGGTAAGTCTAAGTTTAAACTTTGTCATGATTAAATAAGTTGTTTCAATTTGAAGTTAAAATATTATTACAGTTTCCTATTTGAGCCTGTTTTTGAACACGGGCTTAAGGGAAAATGTGCAAATTCATATTCAAATGTGTTTACAGCATTTTACTAGCAGTAGTCACATTTTTTTTTTTAATTTGTTGGTTGACTGTTGATAAATGATTTAATTTCTATAAGTAGGTTTGTACAACCACTTTTACACGTCTATCCTATATAAAAACTAGATGATATGCAGACCTAATCTCCGTGAGATCATGTGAATACCATGTAGGTTGGTGTCTGAAATGGTCTTTTGAGGAAAGAACCACACCTGAGTGGACCTGTCAAATCAGTCCACGCATTTGTCAGTAATCGTGCTGCTCAACTCAGAACCTAAGGAGCTCATCGGTTCGACGAACAATACCAAAGAAAGGACGTTTGGGTAGGCTGCATAAATTACTCAAACTGCCAGACTATAATTAACCCTTAACTACCCTACTCCTTAGTTTAGTCACGTAACTACCTATCCACGGTCTGTGTGACCGCGTCGGCGACATATTGATCTAGAAAATAAAACAAAAATTTTGATAGACGGAGGCAAATTGAAACAAAACGTAACATTTTATAGGTTTTTTATTTATATTAAAATTATAGAAATATAAAAATCAACATTATTTATTATACTTAAATCAAAATGTCTTCATACATATTGGAAAAAAAAATACCAACATATATAGAAAATGAGATCTGCGACGCACGAAATGTACTGATGCGCTTGTGTGCGCATCAGTACACATAGTTTAAATTCACTGGTGTCTATGAGACCGGGAGTGAGTAGTTAAGGGCTAAGACTAACTGAGGAAAAAAGCAATGACCCACATAGTCTTCACATTTTGTTGTTAGTGATCTTCACCACCTATGAACATCTGCATTACCAGAAAGATCGCAGATACGTTGGCATACCAGAGTCGAATCTAAAATGTCACTTACCACACGACCTTATAGCCTATGCTTTCTGTCCACCAATATAATTCTCTAAAAGGCAACATAATTTCAGAACAGCAAACGTGACGTTGCATCCGCGGCACTTAAAGTGCCTCGGAACAGATGTGTGTGGTCCTAAATAACGCGTGCTATGCTCTGCTAATCTCTACACAACATTCTGGTACAACGGAGAATTTACAGAGATATTTTTGGTAATTTACCGTGTTATTGTAGAAGGTATAAGGTTTGTTGTTTTATGAAAATGTCTGTAGAATAAATTAAGTTTAGAATACAAAATTAATTAATTCATTTATACATGATCCTAATAAAATTACGCCATTATTAGATGTTCGTACCTTAAAGTTGATTTGATTGTTACTATCATTTCATGGAAGGAATTTATGAAAAAAAAACACAAAAACTCGACTGCAAAAAGAGTGAACTTTAAAAAAGATGGAAACACGATGACCTCTCAAAACAAACTCATACAGTCGGAGGCATTTTCTTAAATTTAACAAAACATTTAACATTATAGACATATTCACTGTATTAAGTAAGGCTTTAGGTAACGGTCTTTAAAATTATCATTCAAAGCAGTAAAATTCAGGGTTTGGCACTTGGTTTTAAGAATAATATTGAATTACAACATAATAATTATTTTTCATGTTAATAACACCTATTATAAATGATAAATGATTTTTATTTCTGTAAGTAGGTTTGTACAAACACTTTTACAAGTCAATGATATTTTTTTTTTTTTTTCTTAATAGATGAGGTCGGCTTTTCCTATGTGACTACTCTGAGTACTACTGAGTACTACTGACTACTCTATACGATTATATATAGTCGATTATATAAGTTTAGAAATTTTAAATGAGAATTTTTGCTAACCAACTTTAAATCGTTATGGTTCCTAAATGGTTTTTCAAAATGAAAAATGATTAAAAAACCTAAAGATGATTTTCAAAGACCTGTTCAATAACCACTTGACATACATTCGTCGACGTTAATTTTTTCACAATATTTTTATTTTGATAATTTTGATTATTATCATGTCTTTAGTGACACTCACAAGATTAAGACAAATCAAATGACGATTTAACGATTTAATTATCAAAATCGGCCCACGCGTTTGGTCTGTAGATCGCCACAAAGGAACAAACATACATATTAATATATGTATATAGGCTGATAAACACATTACCCTCCTTTGCGCAGTCGCTAATAAGTGTTTTATTTTCTGGTTTAGCACCAAAAAGGCCAAAGGAGAATCCAAATGGTGATACCACGGTGTCTTCCTGTTGTATATTAACCCTTCTAATGCCCCGTTCCCACGGCCCGTCGAGGCCCGTCGCAGCCCGTGCATGTCGAGGCCTGTCGCGGCCCGTTCCGAGCTTTCCACAGATCATCCCATTCATTCGATCGAACCAGCGACGACAAGCCACGGCAGGCCGACTGTTCCCATGGCCTGTCGGTCTGGCCTGTGAGAAAGTGGGCCGTGGGACCGCAGACCTACTCGAGACAATGGCTTTTTAATTGTTTCTGTAACATGCATACGAGAGCTTAAGCAATTATTTATGGGAAAATAAAGTTCAAAACGGGGTTCATGATACTGACATTCTGTCCCAAATCAAAAGCGGCAATTGACTTGCTGTGAACTGTAACAGAACTGAGTTGTCTTCCAAACATTGCAAGGCGACTCAAACTCACTCTACCCAAAATATTTGTATTCCGTCTCACAAAATCCTTTCCAACCCTATAGGCAATATTAAAAGATTATAGTCCTTAAGGAAACATAATTATTACCCCTACAATAATGTCACAATAGCAAGAACCAGCGGGGACGGAAACAATAACCGGCCGTGTTTTCACACAAAACAG
The DNA here is from genome assembly GCA_948252095.1 of Dicycla oo. Classification (NCBI taxonomy): domain Eukaryota; kingdom Metazoa; phylum Arthropoda; class Insecta; order Lepidoptera; family Noctuidae; genus Dicycla; species Dicycla oo. Next base: position 19,267,797 of record OX411726.1, on the reverse strand, counting down.
TGGGAAATGCAAATTGTTTTATGAACCCAGCCTTGGGAACACTGGGTGTGCATTTGTGTCGCACGCTTCTCCTTGTGATGAAGTAATATTTCGAGTTTACAAGATAGGTTTAATATTCAGACATTGTTGATAAGCATGGTGGTTGTTTTAAATTTATTTTGACGTCTTAAAATTACAACCCGTCTTGCCAATGGGTATCACGGTACTCGGTTTTAGGATTGTCAGCGGAGGTCAGATAGGCAGTTGCTCAATGTAAAGTACTGGTATTCAAATACTAGACTGGAAGCTGACCCCAACATAGGCAGATGATGGATGACTCAAAATGATGGGCATGATTTAAAAGCTCAGACGTATGTACAACTTACTTACTTAGATGAATGGTTAGAGTTTAGGTGCGTTTTAAACTAATGGTAATGAGAGTAGGTACTATATTTACTGTTCAAGTTCATTAACTTACTCCAGCGCATATCATTTCAGAGAATAATTTAACTAATCTAAAAGTCTAACACCTATATATATATATATATATATAGCGCGAGTGCCGTTTAGTTTTATGTAAAAATTAAATTTGAAACCTCCTATAGAAAATCTCCAGTCGAACTGCTGAATAACTATTCAGCAATTCAAATTAATTTTTTTCTATCCAATATTCTATCACTGAACATCTGGCACAGTATGACTATATTTTTTTATTATTTCAATTTCTACACCTAATAAAATTAGTAAAAGAAATCTCTTGTGTTCAAATGCTTGAAAAAATTGCTAATTTTTAAATAAACTATGCAAGTGAGTTATATAAACTTGATTATGCAGTAAAGTCTCGTAAAATTAAATCTGTAATGGATACATTTTCTAAATTAAATAATTTTATAAGAGTTGTCGTGTGTTGTAATGTATTCAAAGTGATGGTCTAAAGTTGAGCTTGTACGAGCATAATATGCGAGTTATCACTTAACGATATGCAAATATTGCTTCTGGTGGCTTTAATAATAAAGTTGGTTTTGATACACATAATCATGAGTTACTTTATGAATCTTTGAATCGATTACTTCAAGAACGACTGCCATTTGACAACTGAAATACTAAGGTACTTCGATATCCAAAAGATATCTCAGACTTTCTAACTCCTAAATACAACTGTTAGAAGTATTTGTATAGACGATACTAGCTTCAAAAAAGTAGCCTATGTCCTTTTCCAGGTCAAGTTCTACGCCGTGTGCCAATTTCATTCAAATCCGTTCAGCCGTTTTAGCGTGAAAGTGTAACAAACAAACAAATAAACTCACTTACGCATTTATAATATTAGTTAGGATTTGTATGAAAACCAGACCCGACAATTTTTGGATTCTGCAGAGCATGATAGGGTTTCGATATGTAGAAAATGGAGAATCCGCGAATTGATCGCGTCGACATTAACTTAAACTTGTAGTTCAGCTTTATTGTTACATGTGTAACTAAGGCTGATTTACATTGAATTAAGTGCTATAAATAACAGCTGCACGGGTTGATCAATCAGGTTAAGCTACGCTTGCCGCGGTTTGTCCGTGGACAGGTGACCACCTTTATACACCAAAATTGCTCCGTGCCTCAGAAAGCACGTTAAGTCATTAGTCCCGGCTGCCATTCGTGGATCTTTGACCGTCGTTAGGGTCGCCTGAAGCCTGAAAGTCTGACAGCCAGTCTTATCAAGGTGTATCGTATGACCTAGTAACTGGATTATGGAGGTCAGATAGACAGGTGCTCCATGTAAAATATTAGTATTCAGTTGCATACGGTTTATATGGAAGCCAACACCAACATAGTTAGGAAAAGGCTAGGCAGATAATGATGCTGATAGTGAGATATTCATACCTCAACAACCAACATTTATTTCATACATCCCCTCTTTATATTAACAACACCCACATCCAACACACACATCCTTAACACCAACGCAATAAAGTCGCAATTCGCGGCACAATAGCGGTTTTCATTAGGCATACTCGTAAACAAAGAAAACAAAATATAACATAATGAAACAATAGGTACCTGGCACTGATAATGAACGCAAGTTCACAAAGGAATATGCAGTGACTATTGTGTGAAACAAATGTAGTGAATTAAGATACGAGGCATTGTATCACTGACTTGGGTCAAACGGACCTTTGTATTTATTTTTAACCTACTTAAGGGAGAAGCGCCAGGGCACTTCGCCAAATTCAAATTTTCGTACGATTTTTGCAATTTGCAAGTCAGATTGTATGTTGATTAATGAATGATTCGTGACCGTAACAAATATATATTTAGGTAAAGAATTATAATCAATAGAATCAGTAATAAAACTCCGTAAGTTAGAGCAATCTCTGTCTCAGTCACCTCCGACCTACACTAGAGTCAAGTGCAAACCCATCTTAAAAAAAAAATAAAAAAGATAAAGAGAAAACCCGGCAAGCGTAGCTTAACTTGATGATCGACCCGTGCGGCTGTTATTAGTTCGAGCTCAGAAAAGCAATGAATTCTTCTAGCAGACTACCACCCGGAGGACAATTTGAAATTAAAGAACGTAGGCAACAAACAAGAAAAGAGGCAATCTTTGCGCCCTCACGCCTCTAGTCGCCGTAGGAGACGCCCTGGGCGTCCGGTAAGGATCAAGCCCGGGTCGACGGCGCGTTGTGTTCCACGCACGCGTCAAAGAGATGTCAGCACTAGCTGAAGGGGTCCGCTAGGGCCGATGCCTGCCAGGGTTGCGGGTTGTTTGAAAGAGTTACGTGGCCCTGGCACAGGCAACTAAAGGAACACGAGTGGGTTTAAGTCAGTAGAAGTCTGACACACCCTCCCGCTCCGCCCAGAGCAGGAGAAGTTATTTGATAGTTTCCTACCAAAAAAAAGACAACAGACACGTACTTTTTGAATATTTATTTGGTATTTTTAAATGTGAAATAAAATAAAGTTTCCTCATCAACCGTTTTCACATTCAATTTAATTAACAGTAACATCAAGTGATTCCATAAAATCTCACAATCGGCATCGCGTTTTTAACTTTCACGATGATTGATTATAATTATTTAAGACATAAGAGCTTTTCAATAGCTGCTATTTCGCTTAACTAGTTATTGCAAATGGTAGCACTGATTGTGTTTTATAAGGGTTCCGTACTTCAAAAGGAGAAAAAAAAAACAGAACCCTTGTAGTATCACTTCGTTGTCCATCTGTCTGCCTGTCTGTCAATTTGTCAAGCCCCTTTTTCTCCGGAAAGCGTATCAAGTTGAAATTAATATCAAGTACGTGGGTCTGCAGTCCCTTGGATCACTTAAAATATCAAGCTTCTAAGTTAACGTAACTAAAAATACGGACATTTATGCGACGTAATTATTTTGACATACAAATAAATTAAAACCGGGCACTTCACGTTGACTTAGAATCATGAAATTTGGCAAGAATCAAAGTCTCACAACACAACTCACAAGTAAAAGAAAAAGTCGTTACGTAAATCTTTAATTAGAAGGATATCTCAGAAAAAAAAAATTAGGATTACAAACTTACATTTGCAGTTGGATAATTTACCGTGACGTATATCAGTGTATTTGAGAACAAGTTTTCAACTAAGTTATGTTTGTTCTTGGAATAAATTCATCCCAACTAACGAACCCTTCATTCGACACACACTTGGCCGGTTTTTTTTTATTTCCCTTCAACTATTATAATGTCAACAGCAGCTAGGTAATAAACTATGAAAGAGCAAAGTCAAACGTAAAAGGAAAGTTCTAAGAAAATTGCTCGTACATGACTTGTTGGTATGTTTGCTCGCATACAAATTTAATTATTTACCGAAGGAACAAACTCGTATGACATTATATTTTAATAAAGTTCCTGGGAAACGAGGAATAATAGTAATATCAATGTAATTACAAATGTGTAAATGTAGGGTTCATTTACAAAGAATATTGTAACATTGTATGCCCTACCATTTCAAATAAAATGAAACCAGCACTTGGGTTGCTACGCCGTAGCCACCACGAAACTAAGCTACGCCGTAGTAACCGCGTAGCACTTACTCTGAAATTAATAATAGACTCATTTCTTTTGGTATTACGTTCCAAATAAAGCTTCCATTAACATGAAAATAATTAAGCTGTTTAATAGCCAATGCCAAAGTTAAATTAATACAATCGTGGGACTAAGAACATACAGGATATTATTCAAAATATCTATAAACTAAAACACCACAATATATCTAGAATGACCTGAATGCATTTACTATATATAGTTTGCCTAAACACCTAGCCTCGACAAAAGCTCCTAAACTTTCCCGATTTAAGTAAAAATTAGCGAGCAAAACTTTAGTATTTATAGCTAAAGTCTGGCCTAGCTAATTCAGTGGCAGTCTGGCAACTTCAAAATTAGTTTAAAATTCGTATGCAGTACTTATTGGATGGGAAATTGACGGGGCGTTGCGAAACGTACGAACTTAGGTCTTCTGTTTGCAAAACAGTATTTTTTTAGCCGACTATGTTTTTCGCGCTTATCTTGTATGTACGTATTATTCGTTTGTATTTTTTAACATAGATAACATAATCACCACGCCTTGTTTTCCTAAAAGGTTATGTAGAGTTGTACCAAGTTAAGTCCTATGGAATAATGGGCAGGCTATTGCCATCAATCGCCGGGCTGCCACAGAGAAATTCCAGACATAAAAAACCCAATAACACTTTACCCGACCTGGGAATCGAACCCTTTCACGTACACCTTAATTACTTGCTTCCCCGTGGTGGACAGTAGCAGAACAACCGGCGAACCCTACCCAGCAGTTGGACCTGGCGATCGACGCGCGAGCACTCGTCTCCTGCAGCGGCCAGTGACGTCAGGGGAGTGCTAGACCTGTGTGGAGGTTAATCGCTGTATAGGCCCTAACCCATCTATAATTCGACCCTCAGTCTACCGAACTATTTTAAAATAAATGTTCCAATTTACTGTCTACCTACCTTTCATTTGAAATCCTCCTAGGAATTCCTGTGCCTAGGTTAGGTAGGATTAAGTAGTGTAGCAGTAACTTTAGTACCGGGACAAGACCTCATACTTGCGACCACTATGCCGACGAGGTGGTTAGATTTTTTTAATATAGGAATATTCCGGAATAGGGAGAAATGAAAACTTTTTAACTGAATCTCATTTATTTAAGTTAAAATTATTGACGTAAAACATTTGTTCAATTTTTAGGGTTTCGTACATTAAAACGAAAAAACGGCACTCTTATAGGATCACTCGTGTGTCTGTCTGTATGTCCGTCTGTCACAGCCAATTTGCTCCGAATCTAAGGGACCGATTAAGTTATAGTTATCACACTTATCTATTACTGTAACCCAAACACGGACGTGTAACGTATATAAAAGAATTTTGAATATCCAAATTTGGGGGGCAAATAAGAAAATTAAAAAACAAAGTTTTGCAAATTGTACCATGTCACATATTAAATGAAAAGGCTTACTGTAAAGGTCTCAAAAATATACCACGCCCACCCCCTTATCTCCGAAAGTACTCAACCTAAAATTTTGACAAAAATACAAAAAATAGTTCAATACCTATAGATTACAGATAAAACTATAAGAAGTCTATGGTCTTAAAACAACATGGTAGAACTCAAACAAATTTGCATACAAACTCAAACAAATTTGCAGTTGGAATGTAAGGGAGAACATATTTTCCAACTACAATGTTAAGTTTGTTTTTGAGATTCATCCCAACTACGGAACCCTTCATTGTGCGTAGTCCGACACGCACTTGGCCGGTTTTTTTAAACAATGACATGTTATTAATATATAGCTATTATTGTACAGATTTCATTAGTATTTTAGAAGTAAAAACACTCCCATTTTTGACTCCACCACAGTCGGTACATGAGGCAAACGATAGAGCTGTCCAAGTCATTTCGTTGGTAGGTGGGTACTAGTCGTACAAAAGTTATCAACTTCAGAAAAAAAGAAGAATAATAACATAACATCACGCCTGTAATCCCTGAAGAGTTAGGCAGGGGTGTACCTATAGAATACCCACAGTTTCGCCAGTTATGTTTAAATCCCATGTAATAGGGGGCGAGCCTGTTGCCATCAACCGAACACGAATCCAAAGTCCGCGCTGCTACTAAAAAAATCCTAATGCGCCTACTAGACCAACAAAAGCAGTCGTTGCTGAAGAATAATAATTAACATTTCATCAACGCTCAACCCGATTTACGCTAAAAAAATGGCAATACGTAATTAAAAACACCCACACTTCGGCAATTAAACCAATAAGTCCATAGTAACGGCAACAATACACACGTAGGCTAGATTTTATTTGGCCTTTTGGCCATTAATATGCATGGGGATGGCACGGGATTGGCTGGGACAATGAGCTTGCCATACGTGACCTGAGTCATAAATTAAAGCCAGTTTTGTGGCGGATTTGTGCCAGTTTTGAGCTGGTTATGCTCTTAGTTTAATGATGGCGGTTTATTTTATTACGTTGTGCTAGGCGGTACGCGATAAAGGGGCATAACATCACGCGTGTAATTACCGAAGGGTTAGGCAGGTACACACACATTTCACCAGTTATGTTAAATACCCATTTTATAGGGTAACATAGGTCTTTGACCTGAGTGAGGCTGTTTAAATGAAACTTAAAGTGAGTGAACAGGCTTATTCTGGGTAAGCATACTCCATCGTCGACTTTGTCTCTGTCACCTCCAACCTAGACTAGTCAAGAGCGAACCGATCTTAAAAAAAAGATAAATAAATTAACTCGTTCATGGTCACAGCAGTCCGCCACCAGTCGGCTATGCATTGTTCAGAAGGATTGTGATCAATCGTCCCTGGAGTTATTCATTATTTCTAAAAGATACTATTTTACGTTTTATAACCCCGTCCCGGCTTCGCACGGGTCATTACCCGTGCATTTTCCTCATTAGGAAAATGAGACCAAATCTTTCCTTAACAGAAATAAAATAACAATTAGATAATTTCACAACAATAACACACTGAGCTCTATAAACTACTATTAATGACATCTTTTAAATATTTTTTTTTACTTTTTTCACAAAACAACAAATTATTTTTTCCGGATGTAACATTGTAAGAAACTGAACAACTAAACGTCAATCTGTCAATTTCATCAAAATTTTTGAAGATCTCCGTACTGTCTTCTGTCTCACTCCCACAATCACTTTTTTGTATAAAGATTTTTAACCAACATTTTTCACTATTCCGTACAATCTTTCCAAAATTTTTTTTTTAAACAAATCTTGTCCTGACAATTACAAACACAACAAAAACAAAAAAAAAGAATTAGTGCTGTGCTGAAGTAATTTCCTTTACATTTCGAAATAGAATTTTATTTATATACATTATTCTCAACCAAGATAATTTCACTGTCTTTCAATATCCGTGTCTATCCAACCAATAAAATATTTTAAACCAGCCAACCTAAAACTCTAAACTTCTTTTTTGTATTTTTATTTCTGATCCAATCAACTCGCTCTCTAGAGCGTATTCTATCAATTATATATAAAAAAAGTTGTGTTTGGTTTATTCGGCGTTAATTTAAAATCTGCGAATACAGATTCAATAAACACAGCTCTCAAAAACATTAAAAAAAACATTTACTTACATTTTATAGCAAACAAGATTTTATATAAGAGCGGATTGATATGAACTGGGAAGCAAATGGCGTAGATGGATTAACCTATCTTTGTCTGGATGGGATGACGTGGCAGGCCATCTAGCTTAGCTCTAGTCACATGACACAGTATCTAGGATCAAATCTAGGATGAACTGCGTGTCTTGTAATATTAGTCTATAGGCTCAATAATTTATGTTATAGCGATTCAATGAATGGAATCCAAACGTATCAATCAAAACGTATAAAGTGCATCGAAATTGTACGTTTTGATAATTTTGGGTTCCTTCTGATTTGTGATCGGAGTTAATTATATTTGGTATTATTTGAAAAAATATGTACCTATAAAAATACTTGACCGCCTTTTAAATAAAATTATGCTCTGAATGTTCAAAACAAGGTTTTAAAACATAAATGGTTTCAAGAATACTGTTGACCTTTTCTATCTTTCAAGTTAAACTTCTATTAGCTATAAAAATCACTGATAGTCCTTAATGTGAGCGCGTGTAATGCCCCGCGAACAGCGATAACTAGCGCCATCTTTCTTTCGGAAAGTAAACTACTGGTGCAACGAGAAAAGAGCCATTCCATTAGTTCCAGAAAGTTCTGTTTGAAGAAAAATAAGGAGTGTGTTTGTAATAGCTAGCCAAAACATAATTGTTGCTCTAGCATGATGTGGTTCAGGCAGAACTAGCAAAGTACTTCAAATTATTATTATAATAATATATAATAATTTCTAAGATTATCTTGGATATAACTAATTTTGGTGTAGGATAAAAACGTGAAAAGCCTGGACTTATTATAATCATCTGAAATCGCCAAAAACCAGCAACGAGCGTGGTAGTCGATACTCTGTCTCCGTATAAGAAGGCTTGCTCTGGAAAGGTATATCATCATATACAGGGTTATTGGTAATACATCTGCAATCCGTTAAGGGACGTAGGAAAGTTTATTTGCAACCAAATGACCCCTATGTAAATGTCAACCATTATCGAGTACAACTTTGAAGATTTCAAAAAAAAAAAAATATATGAAATATATATATTTTTAAATATTATCTGCTTTCTAACACTTCAATACATAATAATTAACCATAAAATGATAATTATCTTTGATAGTTTTAAAATCAGAGCTACAAAGCTTAACAATTTTAACAACTTTGAGCAGGTTTTTTTTATTAAAATGGCCGATTTCTGCAAAACAAATGGTTGACATTTGCATAGGAGTCATAAAGGGACATTTGGTGGCAAATAACCTCTTCTACATCCTTATTGCCAAAAACCCTGTGTATAATAATAGCTTTATTTATTTACGTAATACTTTCTGAAACAGAAAAATAAGAATCAAGTGACATCTTAAAAAAGGCATAATAAAAATCTTTCGGCTTAATTAAAACTAATTCAGCGGGAAGCCGTAAAGATTGCGGAGCGATAAAAGCAATTAGAAAAACACTTTAGCGAAAAGCGAAAACAACTTTTCGCGTATTTAAGCCTTTTTCATTTGTCCAATTTATTGAATCTCCTTTTTTTTAGTCATTAAGTATATCCGTCACCGCTTGTTCGGTGATTTTAATGGTGATACTTTTTTTTTTGTTTTTTCTTCCTACGGCTCATACTTACAGCCTTTTAAAAAATGGTGCTAAGTCACGAATTAAGTAACAAATATTGAATACCTACATAAGATTTTAGGAATTTAAGAATAAATAAAATCAATCAATCTGCCTAGCCTTTTTCCAGCTATGTTGGGGACGGCTTCCAGTCTAACCGGGTGCAGCTGAATACCAGATTAAGAATAAATAATCAGCCTATAACTGCTGGCCACAGGCCTCTTCTCTTCGAGAGGGAGTGGGCTGTAATCTACCACGCAAGCCCAGTTTGGTAGCCCAGGTTAGGAGATGTCACATGTCTTCCCATTTTTGGTTCAAGGCCATGCTGGTTTCCTCACGATGATTTCATCACGGTTTTAAGAGCAATGGTGATGAAATTATTTACACAAAGTAAAGCGCCTGCTTAGGTTCGAACCCACGACCTACAACTCGTAAGTTGGGGCCGTTACCACTAGGCCACCAGTGCCGACGTTTAAGTATGAAACCTTTAAATTTGAAATCGGAGGTTATGACCGGACATTATAGGTAAAGGTGACCACGTAAATGCTGTATCATTCTAAAGTTGAATGTCACTTGCACGTAATAAAACGACAAAATCTATTTGTTTGTGTGAATGATAGACCTTACAACCTGTGACCTTTTTGGAGAGGTTGACTATACAAGAATAATGCCTTTGAACTGATTGACTAGATATCAATGCAGAAGAACTCGCGAGACTTGCACGAATTGCTTTATTTACTTATCTTTAGAACACACCCTTAGACACAATACGTGTTTTTGCATAAGTATCTTTTGACTAAGTTAAGAAGAACGATTAAATAAACTTTAAATTCTATTCAGATCCATCACTTTGTGGTAACCACTAAATATATTTCGAAACGCAAACTTTATGATACTGTTGTCCCAGTTTTAAAGTGTTGAAACTTGACTTTGTCATTCTCTTGACTTAAAGACAAAGTTTTGTCTGAATCAGAAGGGTATCGCAAGGACAATTTACAAGTACAAAGTGGAGAAGCGGAAACTACGAATGACTTTTGATTTTGGTTGGTCATTCTCCTGCCCTTATACCAATTTATTGGGGGTCGGCGCCACATGTCTTTTTCTTCCATACTTCAGTATTGGTCATATCGGTAGTCACTCCCTTTCTAGCCGTAGGTCATCTTTCACACAGTCCATCCAGTTTTTCTTTGGTCTTACCCTACTCGTATAGTCATCCACTTTCATACTCAAAACTTTTCTGCCGACATTTTCCTCATTCCTCCGCATCACATGCCCATACCATGATAACCCATTTCCACACAACTTTTCAGTCACCGGTGTGATTTTTAGACTTCCTCTAACGTACTCATTTCTTATTCTATACTTTCGCGTAACATCACACAGCCCTCTTAGAATTCTCATCTCAGCTGCATGCAATTGCCTTTCATTCATTTTTTTTGTGGCGCAGCATTCTGATCCATACAATACAGCAGGTCTAACCATTGCTTTATGATTATGGAAGAATATTTATTTGAATTTAGTGCCGGTTTTATAGATATTTTGATTGAATAATGATAGGGTTCTGACACGTTTAAATAGAGTATGTTAGGGTAAGTTCGGTACAGGGATAAGACCGAACGAATCAAAATCACGCCTGTATTGCCCGAAGGGTTATTCAGAGGTGTCCCTATAGTAAGAATGTTATAATTGAAATAATTATAAAAAAACCTACTTAATATTATTAATGTGAAAGTTTATGAAGATGTTTGTTACAGAACTGCAAAACGAATGAATGAATGAAATAAAAAAGCGTTTATTCGTGGTGCAATCCTAAGTATTACAAATTTACTTCTGCCAAACTGCAAAGCAGTTTGTTGGCAGATGAAGCTCCCATATACAATTTTATATTTTATGTTGTAGGTACTTTTCCATAATAGCAAGGATACATTTACCGCTAAACACACACATCTTACACACACACAGGCTGACTATTACTTAATGCTAAAAACATTTTGGATGGAATGAATCTGGATGAAATTTAGCACAGAGATAGATTATAGTCTGGAATAGCATATAGGATACTATTTATCCCGGAAAAAATTTCGGTTCCGCTGGGATAATTTCCAACATCCACGCGGGCTAAGCCGCTGGCAAAAGCTAGTATCAAATAACGATTGGGTATTGCAGTATTTTGAGACGGCAGAAGAAAAGCTTTTACCAAACCATTTTTTTATCTAACTGAAATAAAATCGGATAATTATGTAATACTTTCATGACATAAATCATGAAGATACTAAAATACGATTCGTATCACACATTTGGCCTACAAAATGAATATTTATGTGACATGTGAGCACAGACTAACGTTATCATCCATAGAGCATATAAATTCTCATTAATTTTGGTTTTGAGAATGAAATCATTGCAGTCATTAGGTTTATGTATCATGAAATATTAGTGGCATAAAAGTACTGACTAAATTATTTATATATACAGAGTGTAAGTATAAACAGTGTCAACCTTTTAAGGGGTCATTGTACTCATCATTATGAACAACTTTTACTATGGGACCAAACCTGAAAACGCGAAAACAAAATTCAGCTGTTCACGTTCAAAAAGTAAAAATTCACGAACGATGTAAGGAGACGCTTTATTTATGGAATACATTTTATAACTACCTAAAACAAATAATCACAGAAAAAAAAACAATACATGATTTGGTGCATAAAAGAAAGCGGAAAAAATTACGTCCTTATTTTCATCAAGCCTGTACTTTCAAACGCAACTGTACACGTCCTTTCAAATTAACATAGACCTTTGAAAATTGAGCCTACTAATAGAGCCAGTTTCAGCGACACTTTGTCTAAATACTAGAACAACGGAATTTATTTAATTATATCGGGCAATGTTTGTACTTTCGCCACAAAATACCAACATTTTCACTAAATTCTTGTCCCATGTATTTTGCCTGTCACTGCATAGAGGAAAACAGCTGCTTAATTACGTTTCTCCTAATGACAATCATTTTTACAAAATAAAATATATTCATGCCAGTTTTTTCCGAAGCGTTAGGCAGAGTGCAAAGTGCACCCACATTTCACCAGCAATGTTTCATTGTTTTATTTCATTTTGACAATTTAACAATAAATCCATTGCGCCGTAAGTTTTGAAATCTTTGTTCAGGTTAACCAACTTAACGCAGTGGATGTTGTTGAACTGTCAAAATGACCAAAAAAACGTGTATTTGTCATTATTGGGATAGTGTTACCCAACTAGGTTGCCAGACAAACAATATTTAAAGGAATATCGGTTTACTTCAGCCCGTACACGAAGCTTGAAACAAAGTTTGAAGTTTCCTATAGATAGACGAAGGCGAGTATTTCGGGGCTGAGCTTGATTGATAAGGTTAGGTACACATCACTGAACTCTTTGACGCGAATAGCCTTTGTAGCCGTTGCAGCAACAAACTGAAACAGTTTCTCTAAAGCTTAGGTTAGACGGGGTAATGCAACTCGTGCGTTTATAATCTCGTGAGCTATGTGTCTAGGTGTGTATGTGCGTGTGAGCTGTGTGTGCATTGTCATAACTCTCACATAGAAACGATGAAACAAAATGTACTTAAATTGCATAGTAGTAGACACATGCACGTGTAGGTACGCTTATAACGGCAAAGAAAACAATGTCACCTTACCTGAATTCTGCGTACTTTAGAAGTATTTCGAAATGCATTATGCATGCAAACTATTACTAACAATATATTACAAACTTCATGCAAAAATAATTAAACTCAACATAAGAACAAAGTCACACAGTCACAAAAATAATTAAACTCAACATAAGAACCAGAATCACTACAAAGTATTATTCAAGAAACAAACGCAGCGCTGCAAGTTTCTCTTAAGCAAACCACCCCTTTTGTTTAAATACACAAAGAAGTAGAAAATTCAAAGAAAAACAGTATAGAAAATTATATTTATTTAAATGTCACAAACTCGGGAAAGACGCGCGGAAAAATTATCCATATATCAAATGGCGTGATATCCTTTTAAAATGGCTTCTCCCGCGGAAAATGTGAAATATTACAGTCAGCACTGAAAAGCTACGGACCACGTTTTTAGGTAAAGTTGCAGTAAATTTAACTACTAGGTATATGAATATTCATGGCACGTATCATTGAAATGAACCAGATAATATTCGGATGTATAATATTCGAATGTACTGGGCTGCACGCGGATCATTTTCATTAAAAACGTTTTCATAAAATGTTGACATGGAAAATGTGAAACTCAGTGTGTTTTATATCAATAATTTATGAACCTCTGTTAGTAAAAACCTGGAGTTACCCAGTTCCCACAAAAATTAAATATAGGATCACCAACCTCATGAATGTGACAAAGATTAAAACAACCACAAGGTCTATGCATAACAATAGTGGTAGCTGCGTTTAGCATCGAATACGCGCAAATTGCAATAGCCTATTAAGACCTTAATATAACACAGAAAAGATTCAAAATTAAATAGAGATCCTTATACGAGAAAATTGCGTAGGTACATTATAACCCGTTCAGTAATAAAACCTTTCGAACAAATTCGATGAACTGAAAGACCTAAAATAATACGATCCACAAAATCCTAATACCTTTTTCCAGAATCCTACTCAGTTCAAATGATTGGATATCAACCCTCTCTATTGCCATAAAAATTTAATACCGTTGATTTTTATGGCTCTCCAGTATTTCAACCTGGAGGCTCCACATTTGGCTCATAATTCGATTAAGAGAAAGCTGGGTGTATTTTTAGACTTTTAGCTGTCTGAGTATGAAAACTTTGGAGCTTGATAAAGTGACCCAGATTGATCTACTCGTCGTCTGGCGTTCACTGGTGTATTGTAGGTATGTCAAATACATCAGATCATCATCGTAAATTCTTAGGTCTTCTTGCAGCTCAAATCACTAAATGCAATAAACGTTAAATCAAAAGCTGATAATCAGCACTTTTCGAACGTCAAAATTAAAAATTACATAAGACAGTCCCCTAAAACGCCCGCCCTTCACCACTTCCTAGTGCTTTAGCTGGGGATAAGAAGTGGCGCAACAAACTCCCCAGAATTTGACTGTATCACTGCGCATAATACTTTAGGTACAGTACGCAACACAAAGCATTAAATAAATATAATTCATTAATGTTCTAATGGCTAAGCTTATTTAAATCATCATTCTGTATGTGTCATCTTCAAACAATTGACTGAAATCGATGATGTTAAATTTTGTTTAGAACAAAATATATTTAATGATTTTTGGTGCAAGTGGTTTTAGTCTTTTTGTTTTCATATTTTTAGGGTTCCATACGTCCGGATGAGAAAACGGAAGCCTTATAGAATAACTCGTGTTTCTGTCTATCCGTCTGTCATAGTCAATTTTCAGTCAAAATGAAATTTAGTAACCATATGAATATCTGTGACCCAAACACGGACGTGTATATATTTGTAAAATCGTACTTTTGGTGGACAAATTAGATTTTTTTATGTTTTGCAAACTGTACCGTATGCCTTATCAAATGAAAGGGCTTACTGTGAGGGTCTCAAGTTTTTTTTTAAATATTATAAAATAAATAGTTATAAAGTTATTTAAGAAAATAGATAAAAATTGACCATTCCCCTTATCTCCGAAACTTCGAAGCCTAAATTAAGTTTTGAAAGAAATACAGAAAACAGTTCTATAATTATAGACTACAGGAAAACTTATAAAAAGTCTATGGTCTTAAAATAACATGGTAAACCTCTCAATATTGGCGTACAAACTTACATTTGCAGTTGGAATGTATGGGAGAACATGTATTTCAACTACAATGTTAAGTTTATTCTTGGGAACAATTCATCACAACTACGGAACCCTTCATTGTGTGTGGTGGTACTTGGCCGGTTTATTTTTTAATAATGTTAAGCTGTGTGCTAGAAAAACATAATATAAGCTGTTTACGAGACTATACCCAAAATTGTTGTCTCTTATTAAAAATGTTATATTTTTTCCATATTTCTCCATGTATCGCCCGAGGCTTTTGTTATTATTCTGGTTATGTAAGAAATCTTGTATTCTAGGGCGAACCGAACTATTATAGGTTTTTTTCCTAGAGTTTGTCGCGTGTACACGTTCCGACGAATTATAGTTTTTATCATAACAATATTTTCTATTTTATTTTCTTACTTCATTTTATTCTAGGCCATATCTACAGCTTTACAAGAAGTCTCCCTAGCAGCAATAAGTATTTTAGTAAAATATTTCGCACAAAACATTTTTTTTTTGTCTTCAAACATTTTTAATCGGCGTTGTTCATGATAGATGTCAAACTCGGTGACAACTTTTCCCCTTCGTAAGAATCATTTAAAAAAAGAAGAGCCTCATTTCTGGCACTGCGCATAACAAGTATTTTTGTTGAATGCCTAGATGTGTCTTTTTAACCATTGCAATGATTGTAGCTGTCGATTTGAAGGTTTAAATTGATATCATTAATATTATTTATTGATTCTTTTGTCACAAATATTAAATATAATAAGCCATGTAACTTTAAAATATTTATATTAAGAACAGAAGAAGAAAGAAAAAAAGGGGAGCGCTGATTGGGCATCATAAAATTCGTCCGCATCGCTGTCAGTGGGAAAAATGCCCAAAAGGCTAGCAGCGAATTATTGATTTAAAAAAATTTATTAAGGAACATTTTATTCGATCGAAACCTAACCTATTCTGAATAAAATAGAGCGAACTTTTACTTCCTAAAGGTTTACTTTATGATATAATCGTGTCTCCTTAAAAGTCCAAACATTCTTAAGTTGATCTGTTTGTTACGAATAGCCAACTAAGAAATAACTGAAACAAACTGAAACTGAAATAAAACAACAAATAAGAAATAACTGAAATGTACTTCGGTTGATCCGTTTTGCCCATAAAAGTCGGATCGGCTTATGGTTTGGCACAAGCCATAAGACAAAGATAGAAATCATAAGATAAATTTTAAGAAACATGCGAACTTTCCTTAGCGAATCTATTTAAATCTTCCTTGTTCTTCCTGATAATTGTATGCCTAAGCTTTTCCCAAGCAATTTCTTGTCGCCTACCAGCTGAACCAGATCAGTTAAATACCAGTACTTTGCATGGAACAACTGCATATCTGACCTCCACAACCGAGAAATCTTATATCCTCAATGACACTATGTTATCACAACATTATCAAGTATTAATAACAATATTATAATCAAACGTAATAAAATTATCGTTCGTGATAAGTGACTTAAGTTTACAAAGCTGCTACTAATCCCACTGCCATTAATTATATTAATGGAATTAATTATATTATTATCAATTTATCAACTGACACTATGCTTGTATATATTATTACTACGACCCGCCCGGCTTCGCACGGTTATCACTAATTATCTGTAGCCAAATGATTTGCGGTGGATGATTGATATACTATGTATGTATCTTGAGTTCATGCAAGCCTAGTACTTTTTGTTAGGTTAGTGTGCCATATTTCATAACTTATCCTATTCGTGGGATAAATATAATCTGTGATAATACTAATGATTGAAATACTATCTTTAATTCATGCAAGCCTAGTACTCTGGTTAGTAAAAAATATTACCAAAAAGCCAAAAAAAATCTGTTGATCTGATCGCCACCAAACTTCACAGGATCACCCACTGGGCTAATTTGAAGATTGCCTGCAAATTTCTTCAAAATCGTTTCAGCCGTTTTGGAGTCCATAGGAAGCATACATTCATGCATACATACTCACTCACACATAGCCATTTTTATATATACGTACATAGATTTGGATCACCAGGAAGCCTACCTACCAGGCTATCAATATATCTCTTACAGTAATACAGGCTGGTAATGTTACAGACAAACACAAAGATCTATCGTAACAGGAAGGGTAATGGGCGTTTTAGCTACATTAAACAAGTGAGTTAGTGACATCCTCAATAGGCTGTACCTACCGTTCATCGGGCTACGTTATAAGGTGCGAGGCCCACATTTCCGACTCACTGTGAATAGAGACACACCGTGGGATTGCAGGTCGATATCTATCAGTGGCGTAGCTAGAAATATTGTTAGAGGGAAGCCAAAGAAAAATTGGTCAGTTCTCATAAACTCTAGATAACAACAAAAAGAATTATCTCAAAAATTAAAGTCGGTATGACTTTATTCCTTTACTTTTCTTAATTTAATGCCATCTATGGTCAAGTAAAATTACCAAAGAGTCGCTATGAATAAACAAACAGTTATTATCAATTTTTTACAGAAATAAAACTTTATTAATGATTATATGTATCTATAAACGTTCCTTTGCACTTACTTTGGCTCAGAATTATTCCTATCACTACCCTACAACTGTCAAATTACAACCACAAATACATTAATTAACATGTATAGATCAGTCATAGGGACTAACTAACTTAATCAGCTCAATTCAGCTTTTGTCCATAGAAAAAAAAAACAGTTTTGTATGAAGATGCGTACGCAGACGTTCGGCTCCGAAAGCTGATCAGATGCGTTCAGCTTTACGCGTCGTTCCATATAAAACTGTTTTTTTGTCTATGGACAAAAGCTGATTTGAGCTGCATAAGTGTAGTTAGTTAGTCCCTTAGTATCTAGGACGCCGAAATAACTCTCTATTCACATGGAGGGTATTTTATGACTAATTCGCCGAGAGATAAGTAATGTTACAGTAGGTATAAGAATAAGCAATTTGATGATCAATTCTACGAGAACCTTTGAACAAAATCCAATGCTATTATATGTTGCGTTATATTATTATATTTATATATATACATATATATATATATATATAATTATATTCATGATTGTAGTCAAAGTTGGCTTCCCTCGTTCGCTCACCCAAGAAAACATTTTAATTTTATTAAAAAGCAAAGTGATACACCTTTCTTCGCAAGCTGTTAGAGACAAGCGAGAATAAATGACCTGTTTAATTTTAATCCTGGCCTTCTAGAAGCTAAACAAAATGCTCCACACAACGTCACATCGTCGTTGCTTTAGGCATCGTAAATTGTATAAGCCAATACTTTATTATTCTTCTGCTTTAAATTCTGAGAAATTGTAAGGAATGTCTAGTAAGCTTGCTTTAGAGTCCTCATCATGATTTCTTTTTATTTAGGTACTTCTGGTAATGTATGTTAATAAATTGTGAAAAATAAAAAAAATATGTTATTATCACGAGGAGCTTGTGGCTAAGTAATAACAGCCGCACGAGTCGATCCATCAGGCTAAGCTACGCTTGCCGGTGTTGGTCTGTGGATGGGTGACAACCTTTTCATACCGAGACTCGTTCGTGCCTCGGAAAGCACGTTAAGCTGTTGGTCCCGGCTGTCATCCGTGGATCTTTGATAGTCGTTACGGGTCGACAGAAGCCCGAATGTCTGACAACAAGTCTTACCAAGGGGTATCATATTACCTAGTAACTGGGATATGGAGGTCAGATAGGCAGTCGGTCCATGTAAAATACTGGTATTCAGTTACTTCCGGTTAGACTGGAAGCTGACTCCAACATATAGGTAGTTCGGAAAAAGCTTGGCAGATTGATTGAGTATTTTCCCGGGCAAACTTTATTTTAAGGAGCTGTACCTACCTACCTTCCTAACTTAAATCTGTCAAATTACAGGCCAATATTTTGACAGATTATAAAATAGGTAAGGTTATAAAAAAATACAATCCTCATAAAACTATTTATAAAAGTAACAATAAAACAGTAAAAATATTTCTAGAAATCTAATCTGGAAATTGTCACGCAATTAATTTTACTAAGCTGTCTTGTCATGACAAAGGATTTGATAAAACATATTAGTCATTGTTTGCCCTTGAGTTTTGTGTAAAAGCTTTCCTGTACACTGTTGAGATTTTATTCCTATTTTTGTTTAATATTTCTGCGAATTCCTCATGGGTCTAGTGGTCGAAAGCTCGACTGCTGAGCGACAGGTTCTGAGTTCAGTAACTGAGTCGGGTTAAATTTTAGCCTTAAAGTTTTCCCCGTATTAATTACATGGGTCCTGAAAGTTTGGTTGAATGTCTATCAGTGGACGTCTTTCAGCTGAATTGATGATTATAATGTAAGTTTACAGGCAAAATGCGAGAGTACTTTAACTCTAGACCTGTACCTAATCCTTCGGAGAATATTGGCAATATGCTATAATCTTTATATAGCCATAATTATAATATGTTACAATAATAATATATAGAGAAATATACAATGCTCTGTGATTGTTAATATACACTAATATCGTAAAGTTCCGATTATGTATTCAAAAAGAGTACCATAATGACAGACTTTATGCATGTACAACTCAACAAAATTTTAAAAAATTATTATGATTTGAGATAGATTTGTTAGCAAAATAATGCTATAAAATAGCTTTTTTTCTATTAAAGTACACTTTGGATCGACCATGACTTTTCAATTCGATTTTTATAATTGTATATGGGGACTGTACTAAGACGCATGCGCAGTTAACCGTTGATAGACCGTAACCATAGTAACGTAATTCATGTTACTATGGTTTCGGAGTCATTATTGAGCTTGTTTACTTTTTTCCAACTTTAGTTTTTTTTTAATTTAAATAGGTACCTATTGCAAGAGTGTAGATAAAGTAATGTATGAAACTGCACATAACTAGGTATTAAAATACTCGTGTGCTACTATTAAAACACACACTAATATTTTAATACCCCTCATTATGCAACAGTTTTATAAACTACTATTTAAATTATATCGAATCGAACGAAATCGAACACCGCCCTAGAAAGACATAGTGACCTTATTGGGGATGTTCTTCAGAAAGGTTAGGTCCGTAATACTTGCAACCGGCGTGCGTATATGACCAGTTGTATGAACGATAACGAGGCAAAAGGAGTATGTAAGGAGCGTAGCAGGTAGCGTTCTGTAATTTCTGCCTACCCCCATAGGAAAGAGGCGTGAGTTTATGTATGTAGTCTGCGGTTTTGAATATACTCTACCTATTTATTTACAGGTAAGTATACCAGTCTGGCGATACAAAAAATTAAATGAACTTGCTTTCTTCAGAAAAAAATACAAAGTTCGACTCTCCATGGATCTCTGAAAGAGGTTGACTTGTCTGAGTATTCAGTTACCGACCTCTTCACTACAAGATTGAAACATGAGAATCTCATTATTTGTTTAGCAGCCTTTAAGTGCGTACAAAATGAAAGAAACGTTGTTGCTAAGGTAACTTATTTCTAAGAAATGGAGTGTTTTTGTTTATCGATTTTTCTTTGTATCTGTAGTAAGTAATATTTATTGACTTTTTAACGAGACTTGAGCTATGTATATTTAAAATAACGCTCATATAATTTGCTTGATAGACACGTTTAAAATTAATTATTTATTTTTCAATAAACTATATAGTCTTTTTTATATCATTTTCTGTCGTTTATTAATTAGATAAGCACATCTAAGATTTATGCGCTATGAAGTGGGATATGCTCGGAGTTTCTTTGAAGGATAAAACCAGGAATGAAGTTATCTGGAAAAGAACTGGAGTAACCAACATGACTCGCAGAGTAAGCAAACTGAAGTGGCGGTGAGCTGGCCATGTTCATCGAAGGACCGATGGCCGGTGGAGCAGATGCGTCCTGGAGTGGAGACCGCGTATCGGCAAGCGTAGTGTGGGAGGTCCCCCAGCTAGCTGGACCGACGACCTTAAGAAGGTGTCTAGGACAGACTGGATGGGGAAAGCGAAGGACAGCCTAAGTTGATTGATTGAACTAAGATTTAAAGCAAAGATTAACAAAATTGACTTCTTTACCAGCCCGAAACAATTAGTTTACCACATTAAAATGTAGCCTACTCAAAGTTAGCTATAAACTCGCACTTATCAAACATCAAAACAAGCATTTCAACGCTACGAGTATCTAGTATTTCAATTAACAATTTTCATAACATAATATTAGTTAAAACCGTTACATAATCCCGATACAAATTCACCCAGTTACCAGCTAAATAAATGGTCAATTCGCTGTAGCATTAACAGCTTCATAAATTCTTCCTTTGCAATTCCAGCCAGAGCTAATGAATTTACCGCGGTAAACCACGTTATTGTTGCCATAATCACAATTACCATAATACGCTTTAATTAAGTTCGGTTTAAGTAAACACTTTGTTTTTTTTTTTTGTGAATTTGACGTTGGGTTTATTACTGAAGTCATTGTTTATGCGTTTAGTCTTTTTGGTGCAATGTGCTTTTGTTTTAGGGCCCGATCACACAAACCACACCACAACGACTACACGTGGTCGGGCGCTAATTTGTATGAAAATTAATAGTTTATTCACATGGACCACATTGTGTCCTCAAAATCAACCGTGTCGGCGATATCGACCACGTCGCAACTGCAACGATCTCTCTGTCTGCAAACACTAGCCACAACGTAACCACATCGCAACTACTAGCGATAACGCAAACACAACGCAACTGCAAGAAGTTGCAGCGACAATATTCACATGTCTTGCCGACACTCAAATACTGCTTGCCCACATTTTGACGCTGCGATGTCGTGTGGTTGTGTGTGAACGGGCCCTTAATGTTCATAGTTTTTTTTTTATATATTTTTTTTACAGTTCTGTAGCAAGAGTGTGCCAACAGACGGACAGCGGAGCCTTAAGGTGAGCGTCCACTGGTCCGTGCCGGCCGCAACACACGCACGGTGCGCAACGTACGAGTATTGATCGGATTTGCCGATGGCTTGCGTCCTCTGTGTCCGGATTTTTTATTTACTCTGAGTGTTTTTGTTGTTGTTAGTAGACGTCGTCTGTCATGGAGATTGACGAAGATATTATTATTATCAGTTACTTGTTGGCAGTAGAGGAAAAACGTAAAACTAAACGTAGAATGTGGGTTCATGAAATAAACTTGAAGCGACTAATGTTTGGAGAATATCATTCATTATTTGTTACTGATTTACTTCATGATGAACAAAGATTTTTGATTAAATTCACCTGTCAACATCTAAATTCATTAATTTACTTAATATACTCAAACCTAATTCAACGAAAGAAGAAATAGTATGACACTGAAAACTCACTCCATGCTCACAGTTTTCACGGCAATGTGGTGAATTCAAAAATGCGCTGCGTGCCGGTGACGTCACAAGGAATACCTTGCAACTTCACCGGCACGCAACGCCTTTTGTTCATATTTTTTTTAGCGCTCGGTGCGAGCGGTACCGATAGTGGACGCAATGCTATATGAATTCATACAGAGCAAACCAAAATACGTTGCGTGCAGTGCATGAGTTGCGGCCGGCACAGACCAGTGGAGGCTCACCTTAAGGTTCCGCTGTCCATCCGTCTGTCACAAGGCTGTATCTTTTGTACCATAATATTTATTTATTCAAAATTATGTAAATAACACCCTAACAGCTATAACGCCAATGCGAAAATACAATTAAAATACAATTAAAAATACCATTGAAATACAATTCAAATACAATTAAAATTCAATTTTAAAAAATATGGAGCGGGATTGCGTGACCGCTAATGTTCGTGTCACAATCTTTAATCACCTGTCATGACCTCTCGCCTGACGAAGTGACTAGCAACTTGTGTAATTGAGTACAGCCTTCATTCTGTGCTATACTGATCAATCCTGTACTATATTGTGTAGGGTGTACAATATAATATGTGACTTCTTCGATGAAAGTGTATTAAATAATGAATAACAATATCAGTCTGTACCTTTAAGCAAGATAAAGACCTCAAAAAAGATATATGATTTCAGTTTAGTTTTTAGGCTTTAATTTTTCAGCTCACTCAACCGTTTTAAACCTCAGTAGTTTTAAATTCAATTTTATAGAACAGTAATTCATCCTTTAGTTTATATTTGGTTCTGAAACAAATTATCTTATTTTATTAAAAAGTTAAAGCAGTTTCGAGTTTGAAATCGGCTGAGTTAAGTTAATGTCTTAAAGTAGTTTACTGAGAAAATCATTCCTGCATAAGGTTAACCCAGTCTTTAATATTTCTTAAAACAAAAAGTCATTTTAGCGTGTAAGGTAATAAAATAAACATACCTTCATTTTCTGAAACGTTTTCTCTAGTTCTGTAATTTAATACAATCTCGGTTTGTGAATTCACAACACATTTCCGAAAGCCGACGCAGTAAACCGTTAAAGAAAAGCTTGAAAATGCTTGAAAATGTCCTTACACTAAACATACCAAGCAAAGAAAAAATGTTCGAAGCGTAGCAGATTTGCTACGGTGCGGCTACGGCGTAGCAGTGACTTCATCGCGTCAGCTACGCCGTAGCATAAGTGCAATCCTCTTTGGCCAAAACCACAACGGAAAAAACAAAGGAAATACTTTAACCTGACTTTTATACTGGTCTGCAATATTATTCCTAAAGAAAAACCACCTAAGCTGCTTATCTTTCCAAGCAAGTTGTTACATTCAACCCTCTGAAATTGGGACAATATCCTTGTTGTGATATGCCAGTGCGGAACATACATAAGCACTATATTCTCGTCTTTTGAAGCTCTCTTGCTTTTAGGTAGGAGGATCCGCTAAAATTACTACAGTTAGGGAGCAATAATCCCAAGCGAATGGTCGTCAGTTTGAGCTCCTGCTGTAGCACTTTTGTAGTGAAATGAAACGAATTTGTCTATTGTGTATATATGTTAACGGAATCACTTTTACACGCTATATTATAAATAAAAAGAAAGCTAGAATATGAAGTCGACATTTCCTATCTGACTACCCCTTTTTTTTGGTTGGGAAATCACCAAATAACTTCTCCCGCTCTGGGCTGAGCTGGAGGGCATGTCAGACTTTTAGTGACTAAAACCCACCCGTGTTCCTTCAGTTACCTGTGCCAGGGCCACGGTAACTCTTTCGAACAACCCGCAACCCTGGCAGGCATCGGCCCTAGCGGACCCCTTAAGCTAGTGCTGACATCTCTTTAAGGCGCGCGTGGAACACAACGCGCCGTCGACCCGGGCCTGGTCCTTACCGGACGGCGAGCTACCCATTGCTCGCCGTCCGCAAGCCCGCGCCTACGGTGACCGGGAATCGGCTATCGATTCCCGACGTCCAGGGCGTCTCCTGCGACGACTAGGGGCGTGAGGGCACAAAGATTGCCTCTCCCTCACGCCATCCGCCTCCTCCTTCGCGAGCATTACTGCTTCGCAGAAAGAGGTGACGGCTTCCCATTACCCCTGAGAAGAAATCGCGAAACAAACTTAATCATCATCAAAGTCTCTTTTAAAGTCCAAACATAATCTTGGTCAGATCATGTGAAGACAATGTAGATTAGTGCCTGAAATGGTCTTTTAAAAAAAGAAATACACAGGTTTAAGTGGACCGGTGCACACAGTGCAAGCATTTGTCAGTAATCAACTCAGACCTTGAGGAGCTCAACGACCCGATAAACAATATCAAAGAAAGGGCATTAGTAAAACGATTACCAGTACAATTATATCATATTTGGCTTAAAGGAGGACTAACTAAGACCATAATCATATACGTGTGAGTCAATATGTGTTGCCAGTATTTTGTTTTAAAATCAGTCTCTTTTCCAACTACTCTGCTTTTGTTTTTGTAAAAATAACAAAAAAAAAACCGGCCAAGTGCGATTAGGACTCGCACACAAAGGGTTTTGTACCAACTTACAATATTTAACACTACATATTAAAAAAAAAACTAAACGAAGAATAATTTTCATCTTAAATTTTAACAATCGCAAAGATACTGTGTGAATTACATAGTTATTTTTTGGAGTTGCATAAAATCGCCACTATTTAAACAAAATACCTAATGAATCGATACTTGGTATACAGAAGTTTCAAATCCGTAACTTGTTTAGTTGTTGCGATAGAGCTCCTACGAAAATAGTCTAAAACTGACAACTTTGGCAGCCCCGCATTTCTACATTTTTGAAGATAAAAAAAAAAAATGAAAAGCATATTTGAACTCCACTCGATGAGTTCTAGACAATGGCGTCCCACATGCCAGGGTAAGAAAAAAGTTTTTCAAGATCAGAAGTTTATTTTATTATTTGTTGTTATAGCGGAAATAGAAATATGCAATCTGTGAAAATTTCAACTATCTACCTGTTACAACTCATGAGATACCGCTGACAGACATTCGGACGTACGGACAGCGGAGGCTTAGTAATAGGGTTGCGTTTGGCACCCTTCGGGTACGGAACCCAAAAAAATAACGAGTAATAACTCTTACCAGTACAAATCACAATCCCATCAGTATCATAAGAACTGCTTTATAATAATTTCGTCTACAGCATAAAATTTTTCGCCCTTCACTAATAAATCTTTGAGACATGAGATGTAATCTGTTATCAACATCTCGTCGCTTGTCTAAAGTGACTTTTGACTTCAAAGGGATTTCGTTGTCTACGTTTTTGTTTAAGTGATCTTCAATTATGCATTACATTGCTGTTAAATTAAATTTTTAGAATATGAGGAAGGTTTTTAGAGTATATGAGATTTTTGTAATTATATTTTTCGTTAGCATGTCATGTTAATAATGTCTTGTGACATCGTTTGATTCTTCTTAAATATTATTTTTCTTTTATAATCTGTATAAAAATTATCTCAGACACATCCTATTTGAAACAGACGTTGCGATTAATGTAACACATAGTAAATAATATCAAAAAGCCTTCATCCCTTTTTAAGTTAAGTGATAATATGTTAAATTTATTGTTTTATTTAATAATATGGTAAAAATGGAAGTGTCTTTAAAATATAATAATTGAAATAATATTCAAATTGAAAATTATGGCACTACATTGATTTGAATTTTGTATTTTTGCATACCGTTAAAACGGTGAGGCATGTTCAGTCACGAACCGGGATTGTTGAGCCACTAGCTTATCATCTTAACATGGTTGGGTTACACGAATGCCGCCCGTGAAATTTGACATGTGACATTTCAATAACGAAAACCGGGCGCCATTCGTGTAACACAACCAAGTTAAGATGATAAGCTAATGGCTCAACAATCCCGGTTCATGACTGTACCACTATGAAATGTTATGAACACCTTTGTTAATATCTTATCTATCCCTCCAAACAGTCTGTGTCTAAAGGCGACAAACTCAAGGTCACTAGGACCACTAACTGAGCCCATTTCAAGACGCTGGACAGCATGAAAAAGACTATTTGTAAGCTATGTAAAACAACAACTTATGATTTCACATACTTATAACAAAATTGGAAGAGCCTCTTAGTACATTGCCTCATCTCCATCATCACTTCAGCAAAAAGACATCCATTGCTGAACATAGGCCTCCCTCAAGCATCGCATGTGCTTCCCGCATCCAGCAGATTCCTGCGGCCTTCACAAGGCTTTCGATCCAACTTGCGGTCGCCACTCCAGAAACTTTCGGCCCCATGTGTTCTACAAGCGATGTGCCCTGCTCACTCTCACTTAAGTTTGGCAATACTTCGGGCTATGTCGGTTACCTTGGTTCTCCTACGGATCTCTTAATTTCTAATTCGATCACGTAGAGAAACTACAAGCATAGCAATCTTCATTGCTTATATCGCCTATGTGTTTAATGTCGTCTATAAAAACAAGCAGCAATTCAAATACGTACCTCGCTACTTTCCAGGTAATGAGACCTTCTTTTTAAAACAGTCCTTGTAATTTCCTGTTACAACTGACTTCATGTTTCATTAACGTATGTTGTATGTGAGTAATTAAGCTCTTATAGTTATAACTTAAAAAACTTTTCCTGGAAACTCTTACGTAGCTGATTAGCTGTAAGTCTTTATAGTGCCTTCTGTGGTTATAGTAGCAGAGAATATATTGCGTGTTCATAATGTTAGGTGTAATTTGTAAGTACAATTTACATGAAAATTAATATAGGAACCATATATAATAATTATGTTAAATAATAAATAATAACAGCCACACGGGTCGATCCATCAGGTTAAGCTACGCTAGCCGGGGTTGGTCTGTGGATGGGGGACCATCTTTTCATACCGAGATTCCTCCGTGCCTCGGAAAGCACGTTAAGCCGTTGGTCCCGGCAGTCATTCGTGGATCCTTGACAGTCGTTACGGGTCGTCGGAAGCCCAAAAGTCTGACAATCAGTCTTACCAAGGGGTATTACCCAGTCACTGGGTTGTGGAGGTCAGATAGGCAGTCGCTCCATGTGAAATACTGGCATTCAGCTGTATCCGGTTAGACTGGAAGCCGACCCCAACATAGTTGGGAAAAGGCTAGGCAGATTAAGATTGATTTATATAATAATTATGTTATTCTACAACGTACAATTAAATTGTTTCAAAAAATCTCTTCCAAATATGAAATTCTGACAATCACGAACATATTTAAAATCATAACGCAACTGATAAAAGGTGAGTATCTTATTAAACAACTTAAAAAAAAGGGAGTTTGTAGAGTGCAAATGCAAATACATCCTAATATTTATTATATCGATCGATGGTCTAGAAGACAAACGTGCTAAGTGCAAAATTTTGAATTTTTAACGTTTAAATGGTAAAAAACGGTAGAGCATGCTCATTTAGTACGTTTTGCATTTAAATGATGAAAATTCAACATTTTGCACTTAGCACGTTTGTCTTCTAGAGCATTGATATAGTGTCAATATATTGTAGAATGTCAGTGAGTGCTTGAATCAAGAAATACAAATGCAAGTTGTCCGACCTAAACCGCGTCTATTAGAACAGAATTAACACTAAATTACATTTTGATACAGAATGCATCATTCGGGCTCTGCCTGCTGCTGTTGCATGATTGTCATGCATTCTAATGTAGGTCGCGCGTGTAAGTGCAAAGATGCGAGCCTACTTACTGCACAACTCATTACTTATTAAACAATTTTAACAACCGTACAGAGGTTATTTAGTATTTCTTTCAGACAACTAAAATGAATCAATTGTATGCACTGGAAACCAAACTTGATACTGGCAACATAGTCGACATTGACTTCGTCACATTGGCTGCCAATTGTGTGATCACCTACGTATATTTGCCGTCATCTTGATTACAGATATTAATGGATGAATGATGAAATCAGATAATATCGCCAAGCTATCCATACTAACACATTTATGTTCGTGACTGTACAAGCATTGTGATAGTGATCCGTTTCGTTTTTGTGTCTTTGGCTTGCATTAGATCCATTACAGACTCATCATTCTATATTAAACACAAGCCACACCAAGAATCCTCACATAAAATCTCTCCAATACTATTCAAAGACTAAAATCAAAGTAAGAATTCTCACAAACTTTTGAAAAAGGCGAGAGTCATACAGTTTCGCGAAGCATTTCCAATATCTGTTCGACTGCGATGTGACTCAGTAGTGGCTTGCTTTTATTTGAAAACTTTCCCGTTGTTAGTAAGGAAATATTCCGTAATATTTTAGCTAGTCACGGCATTGTTAAATAGCATTTTGAAAATGTTGAAATACGGTTGGAGTTAGTATATTTCTGCTGGTATATTAATATCGTAAAAGTGGTGCATTTTTGAATGAAAATGAACTACTTATTTTTTTGTCTGTTTTTTTTTTAAATGTCTTGGTATTTTCTTATAAAAAAGACTATGAGAATAAATGCAAAAATGTACAGTTGTCAAAATTCTGTCGTCAGCCCGATGCAAAGAGTTTTTATTATTTGAGAAAAGTTTTACAAATTAGTCAAGTACAGATTATTATTCATCTAAAATGTATAATTAAACTAATATTTCATTAAACGCTTTATTGATTACTCTAGATATTGATTTTGCTCAATAAATAAATTTTTAATATTCATTAAATATGTTTGGCTGAACGTTTGCTCGTGTTTTTTTGCACTACGACGTGGCAGCTATTTGAACATGCGCAGTAGTAGATATGCTGAGCGTACATGTATTTAAAATAAGCCTGAATCGAAATTTTACTAATTTCTTGCTTGCTTCGGTTCGTCTAACGTGTGTCAAAAAGAAGTTTTTTCGTTCCTACCACTCACAAGTTAAATAGACCAATAAGTTTTATAAAAAAACAGTTTTGCAATTACCAAACAATTAGTTTGTAATTAAAGGAACTGGGTAGAATTTATTACTAGTCTGATGAACGAGCACTAATTTGTTTCAAAACTCCACTCCACAAATCCACTGAACTAGAACATTCATAGTTTCTGTTTGAGCTTCGAAATCAAGTCCTTCCTATTGAAATTTCTCGTCAATTCATGGAATTAGCAGGTCCCTTCTCAATGTTTATTGTGTTGTATTGATGAAGTCTCGGAAATATTATTTATATAGTAGTCTACCTACCTGTCTTACTCAGGTATCAATATTTATACCGCTGGACATATTAAGGTATTGGTTACTTTTACAAGGAAATAATGTTCTAAATGAGGGGTTATTTGTATTAAGTCCAGTAGGTCCTTACCTATGAAATTGCTGATTTTTGATACTGGCTAGTGTGAAGAACAATATCTTTCATTCTATTTTAGAATTCCAAATTCAAATTAAATCATGACATTAAAAAAAAATCTGTTGTACATTTGTTTTCCCGCCTTTCAACTTTTCTTTGATATCGATGTTTGTGTAACCATGGAAAAATCAAAATTGCGCGCAATTTTCAAATACAAGTTTCGTTATTGCACCAACGTAGCACAAACAGCACGCAATATTGACGAAAATATTGACGTGTAAAGACAAGGTACCGCAAGTGAACGCACGATGCGTTTTTCGTTTGATCGTTTCGGTTCTGGAAATTTTGATCTCAACAATGAGCCCCGGGGAAAATTTCAAACCCAGCGAGAGGATGAAAAACGCCTTTAGAGAATTCATCGATTCCCGTTCCCAGGATGTCTATAGCAGATGCATGAATGAACTTTCATTAAAATGGCAATATTGCATCGACAAATTCTTAAAAAAAAAGTTTGATTTTTTCTATGTAAAACGGTAATTTTATAGGTAAGAATAGGTCCTTAAATATGTATTAGGATACTTATTTATTATTTGTAACCGATATCTATCTAATTAGAGACCATCATTTTATCCAGTCTACTAATATTATTTTTCTCGAAGCTACTAGATATGAACGATAGTCCATTTTTGTTGTTTCACTTTAATAATCTTTATTATGCATATTCGATTCTTTGGCTCTCTTTTCTGAGGGTTAACTAATGCTTTACACTATAATACGTATTTTTAAGAATATGCAACACAACCAACAAAATGGTTTTGGTTTTTCCACTCAACAGCTAAAACAAAAGTAAGTTTCTCACTTCACACACACACACTACACACACACTTCATAAACATTTTTATAAAGAAAACAATGAAATACTACCGAGAACCATAATTTAAAGAACAATTTACTCGCAATCAAAATTAAATGCATTTACACCAGATTACACGTTAACATTGTTACTACTGTACCGAACTGTACCAACTCCTCACAAACTTTAACAAACATTAATCCATTCAAAACAAGACTCTATTTCCTACATAACAAAGGTTAAACACGCTGCAAGATTAAGTTGGAATTTGAACCTCCCAAGAGAGTAATCGAAAATAGCCTCTAAACCGATGCAGTAAGGTCGTTCATATATCATCAATTAAATTGTGCTAACGATGATTGCACTGCAGTGTAATATGCCATTAAACGGGGTTGAATAATTAAAGTGTATTTATGTCCGAACGATTACACCTTCCCCTGTACTATATGTGCGATTTGCGATGGGAGGCGATGTATTGGTGCCTTATAATTATTTGTTGGTTTGAGTTTCCTGTGATCAAACTTTTCACTGTTTTGCTGCTAGCAATTTTACAGTTAATCTAACTGCTTCAACTTATCGCAATTTTCCATAACAATAATAATATCCTGGGACATTTCACACACGGTCATCTGATCCCAAACTAAGCAGAGCTTGTACTATGGAAACCAGATAACTGATATACTACATACACTACTTTTATTTTGTAAATACATACTTATATAGATAATTGCACCCAGACTCAGAACCTAACAGATATGGTCATGCACACAAATGTTTGTCCTGGATGGGAATCGAACCCATGACCTGCGGCGTGGTATCTTAACCAACCACGCCAACTAGCCTGTAGGCATAGGCACTAGGGGGGCTCCTAAGCGCATGCTTGGAGAGGGGCCAGTTCCCACTTCGTTGGAAGACGGGGAAGCTGGTCCTCATTAAGAAGCCAGGGCGCCCTGCGGACTCTCCGTCCGCTTACCGACCCATCGTGCTGCTCGACGAGGTGGGCAAGCTCTTTGAAAGAGTTATTGCAGACCGCCTTGTCGGGTGGCTGGTGCAGGAGGGGCCGGATTTGGCGGAAGGCCAGTTTGGTTTCCGCAGGGGGCGCTCTACGGTGGACGCCATCATGCGCGTGCGAGCCCTCACGACGGGGGATGCTGTGGCCCGGGGTGGAGTCGTCTTGGCGGTGTCTCTAGACATCGCCAACGCCTTCAATACCCTGCCCTGGAGTTGCATCAGGGAGGCACTCCGGTATCACCGGATGCCGACCTACCTCTGTCGAGTGGTTGAGGCCTATTTGACGGATAGGGCCGTCATCTACCCCGGTCATCAGGGAGAGTGGAACCGGCGAGAGATGTCGTGCGGTGTCCCACAGGGATCGGTCCTGGGGCCGCATTTGTGGGACATCGGGTACGACTGGGTGCTGCGCGCCGACCTCCCTAGCGGCGTCAGCGTGGTATGTTACGCTGACGACACGCTGGTCTTGGCGCAGGGGAGGTCGCACCAGGCGGCGGCTGAATTAGTGACACGCGGGGTTGCGATAGTCGTTGAGAGGATCCGGCAGTTGGGACTCGAGGTGGCCCTGCACAAGTCCGAGGCCATGTGTTTTCATGGTCCTCGGAATGCGCCACCGTCGGGTTCCCAAATAACGGTAGGAGGGGTTCGCATCGGAGTCGAGTCGACGATGAAGTACCTGGGACTCGTCCTCGACAGCCGGTGGAACTTCGTGGAGCATTTCCGACGTTTGGCTCCCAGACTGGAGCGGGCTGGGGCTGCCTTGAAGCGGCTCCTGCCCAATCTAGGTGGTCCAAACGCCTCCTGCCGGAGGCTTTACGCGGGGGTCGTGCGGTCCATGGCCCTTTACGGGGCACCGGTGTGGGCGCGTTCCCTGAGGCTGCGGCCAGTCCGCCGGTTGAACGCGTCCCAGAGGGTCATGGCCATTCGGCTAGTCCGGGGTTACCGCACGGTCTCCGGTGAGGCGGCGAGCCTCCTTGCCGGATTGCCGCCGTGGGATCTGGAGGCGAAAGTCCTCGCGCACGTGTGGGAGTGGCGCGAGGAGGCGAAACGCCGGGGCGTAACTCCGCTGCCGCGAGAAATCACGGTACAGCGGACAGAGCTCCGGCGGGATCTCATAGCGACATGGAGAGTGCGACTGTCGCAGCCCAGCGCTGGGCACGCCACAATTGCGGCGATAAGTCCCCTCTTTGAGGAGTGGTTAGAGAGGCGCCACGGCGTCCTCACCTTCCGCCTGACGCAGGTCCTCACCGGACACGGTTGTTTCGGGAGGTTCCTGTTTCGCATAAGGCGGGAGGAAACGCCCGGGTGTCACCATTGTGTGGATCGCCCAGAGGACA
This sequence comes from Dicycla oo, assembly GCA_948252095.1. Taxonomy (NCBI): domain Eukaryota; kingdom Metazoa; phylum Arthropoda; class Insecta; order Lepidoptera; family Noctuidae; genus Dicycla; species Dicycla oo. Next base: position 19,234,957 of record OX411726.1, on the reverse strand, counting down.
CGGTGGAGCATACAGTGGAGGTCTGCCCGGCTTGGGCAGAGCACCGCCGTGTTCTCACGGAGGCGATCGGCGGCGGCGATCTCTCGCGTCCGAGCCTGGTCCAGGCCATGGTGCGGAGCGAGAGTGCATGGGAGGCCGTCACCTCCTTCTGCGAAGCAGTAATGCTCGCGAAGGAGGAGGCGGAACGCGTGAGGGAGAGGCAGCCTCACGCCCTCAGTCGCCGCAGGAGACGCCCTGGGCGGCGGGAATCGATAGCCGATTCCCGGCCACCGTAGGCGCGGGCTTGCGGACGGTGAGTAGTGGGTAGCTCGCCGTCCGGTGAGGACCAGGCCCGGGTCGACGGCGCGTTGTGTTCCACGCGCGCCTCAAAGAGATGTCAGCAAAAGATGGGGTCCAATAGGGCCGATGCCGCTGGGGTCGCGGGTTGTTTGAAAAAGATACCGTGGCCCTGGCATAGGCAACTGAAGGAACACGGGTGGGTTTTAGTCAGTAAAAGTCTGACACGCCCTTCCGCTCCACCCAGAGCGGGAGAAGTTATTTGATGATTTCCCATCCACAAAAAAAAAAAAAAAAAAAAAAAAAAAGGCATAGGCAAACAAATGAAGAAGAGATGTATGTATATATATATCTACCTAGCCTTTTCCCAACTATGTTGGGTTCGGCTTCCAGTCTAACTGGATGCAGATGAATGCCGGTATTTCACATGGAGTGACTGCCTATCTGACCTCCACAACCGAGTAACTGGGTAATACGATACCCCTTGGTAAGACTGGTTGTCAGACTTTCGGGCTTCTGACGACCCGTAACGACTGTCAAAGATCCACGAATGACAGCCGGGACCAATGGCTTAACGTGCTTTCCGAGGCACGGAGGAGTCTCGGTATATAAAGATGGTCACCCATCCACGTACCAACCCCGGTAAGCGTAGCTTAACCTGATGGATCGACCCGTGCGGCTGTTATTACTTAGCCACGAGCTCCAAATGAAGAAGAGATGTAAAAATGTTTAACTATACATTTCAACAGAGAATAGGTAAGCAACAAAAGTTATGTGCCACAACAAGAAACCAATAACTTAACAATAGCTACATCCTTAGCAATAAACACGTAGGTGAAGTGCAAACAGCACTACTTACAAACATTAAAAGAATCCCCACTACTAAACACAGAATGTACTTTTAACCCACATATAAAATATATGATCGTGCAAGACTCTCCCCTATGTTTCACAAATACAAATAAAACTTGCTTCTCACTTTTCAGGAATATTCTACATTCAGAGAATATTGTTGGTCAACTTTCAAAGTATTTCTTTTGAATATTAGATGGTAGAGGTCTTATCGACCGTCTGTACCCTTTTTGGCCCTTTAAATCGGTTCGGCCAAAGCCAAGGTCTACAAAACCGCTATCTCGCGACCGGTAACGGGATCCTCACCATTTTATCAAACCCTTACGTATGTTTTTGAGATATTCACGAAGAAATATAGTTATGCTTTTCTCGTATGAAGTACGTATATATTTATGTTATTTTCAAGGGTCTGAAGGGGTCAAATATTAAAATATTTCTACGATTTATCAGCATTTCTCACAGTACCAAGAAATTTAAAACTTAAGTGGCAATGAAATCCTTCAAAGTTTTGGTTAAGGAGACTTCTGTTTATTATGAAGAAAATATAGAAGTCCATCTCACACTTTTAGTATGCTCGATATTCGCAGCATTCTGCACACGCTATAAAGAACGCGGAGATAATTTAACTCCCTTCAAATGCGGCAGGTAATAAAGTACCACCGTTTTATTTTATGCACTGTCCCAAAAACGGAGCATTCTCACTCACGGTATTGCATTTGTTTGCTGAGGAATTAAAACTTTATAGCCTTGCCTCTCGAGTACAATAACAGTGACAAAAGCAACGTCAAAATTGTATACTTCGTTGCTGCGACGTTGCTGTAACGTTGCTACTCCACTCTAGAAATACAACTCGAGAAATACAACCCGAGAATTGACCCCCTGGAAGCAATATAAGAGATTTTGTATTCTCCGACGTTAGCGCGATTCAAATCATTCCGTTTGCAACAAAGTTAATATCATAGGGAGAGAGCTCTTTGCTGTAATTCAAGTGCTGAGCAAAATGAGAATCTCTTCAACCCCAGCGGGTTTATACCAGTTTAAGCCGGTTTTTTGCGCACAAAACTAGTTAAGAGCACACGTAATATTTTGTAAAGTACTTACGCTTACACTTTTTTTTAATGTGTTTCTACTTAAGTGTTATTTTGTTTTGAATATGACGTCTTGCCCTGAATAAGTATGGAATTTTGGGGCTGATAAAAAATGGCTTAGGTAAAGGCTTACTAATGTCTGATCTTTCAGACGTGAGACAAATAATTTCTTTATCTTTCGTTTATTTTAGTACAATCACTTATTCTATTGAATTACCACTAAAATATCATACTTATTTCTCAAAGACCACATAAAACATCTTATTTACTAAAAGATCGTAATCCTAACTTAACTGTCACTCAAGTAAACTCACTTACTTCTCACAATAAAATCTGTTCGCAACTAAAACTTGGTTTATTGTGTCGTTAACTTTACTGTGTGTTAAGTTTAAATGAAAAAGTTGCTATAACGTAGATGTAATCAGACTTTTAAATCGTAATACTACATGATTTAAGAGGCCTATCATAGAACTGCGTTTTGACAGTTTAGATGTATTGTAACAAAGCGACGCAACACATTATGTAGCAATTTGGCAGTTTTGAGTCATATATATTTTTTTTTAATGTATGAAATTTTAATTTCTTATGAACTAACATTTATTCAGGTATTACGTAATATTAAAAACTTAGTAAAAAGAAATGTACAGTTAATTCTGAGGGTTTTAGTAGTTTTATGGTTTTACATGGGATTTTTAGGGTTTCGTACCTCAAAACAAAACTGATATCTTATAGGATCACTCGGTATGTCTGTCTGTCTGACCGTCTGTCACAACCGATTTGCTCCGAATCTAATGGACCGATTAAGTTGTAATTTGGTACACATATAAATTTCTGTGACACGAACACGGACGTGTAACATGAATAAAGGAATTTTGAATACGTGAATCACTTTTGGGGGCAAATAAGAAATTTAAAAAAAATTTGCACACTATGCCGAGTGTCATATCAAATGAAAGGGCTAGAGCAGTGAGGTATCAAATAGATGTATTTTACAAAAATAAAAAAATAATTTTTCAAAGTTATTTAAGAAAACAGACGAAAATTTACACATCCCCTTTATCTCCGAAACTACTGAGACTAAAATTTAGAAAAAAAAAAATACAGAAATTAGTTGTATACCTATAGATTACAGTAATATCTATAAGAAGTCTATTGTCTTAAAATAACATGGTAAATCTCTCAATATTGTGCGTACAAACTTACATTTGCAATTGGAATGTATGGGCGAACATATTTTTCAACTACGTATAATGTTAAGTTTGTTCTTGGGATAAATTTATCCCACTACGGAAGCCTCCATTGTGCGCGGTCCGTCACGCACTTGGCTAGTTTTTTCAGAACTCGACACTAATATAGAATCCACACAACACATACTAGGCTGATGAAATTTCCTTTACCACAAAAAAAAAGATACACAAAGATCCGACACGTAGTGTCGTTTGTCGTGATGTATCTGTTGGTAAAGTTAGAATCCCTCGGAACGTCTCTTCGACTCGGATATATCCGTATTTCCTATACCTAGGTCCAAAGCCTTAGCTAAACGTCGATAACTCTGTCAGACCGAAAGTTTTATAGGTTGGCAATAAATCTTTACGATCACTAAAGAAAAAGGCCTTGGAACGATGAGCAGGACTTCGGATCCATCAAAAGTTTACAAGATTAAGATATTTAGGGTGAAACTTTTTCGAATCTTTTTCCGGACAATTTTTGCCGGGCCTTTCAAAGGTGCAGTTATTTTTAATTTAGAAGAAGTTTATTTAAGGTTAATGGCATTAAAAATTAAAAGTTTGAAGTTTATTTTGATGAACTTTTGTCAACAATGAGAAAATTTATCTGTGACTTTAAAGATGTAATTGGCAATTCTTTTGCCTGTGCTAATAATCTGATATGATTTATTTATAAATGAAGAATACACGTGTATTTTAACATAGACAGCTTACCTAATCGTAATCTTACCGATTTCTTATCTCAATCTAAACTACCAATCACTTTTACTGCTATGCAAATCGTAATAACTCAATATCGGGTCACGTTCGCTCCGCCCTCGTACCGTCATTGTACTATTGCAGTGCAAATGCATAAATTGTTTGCATTCGTGATGAAAGCCATTCTGTGGACTGCTGGCTTTATATTTCAGAAAAGCACTCAAGTTTTATGTGATGGTAGAACGGTGTACGAGATTCCGAAATATATTAGTTTGGATATCCGTTCGCCGTAACTTTTGCATTGAATCTTTCGAATTGAGAACATAATCCAGTGTTTGCACCTACTATCTTTTATAGGATACGTTTGGTTCCGTTTTAGATATACCTATTAGTCCTTAGACAATAGCTTGATACGTCATCATCATGTATATTGCGTCTTATGAAATGTTTGTAGCTTAAGGGGGAAGCGTCAGGGTAGCCCGCGAAATTCAAATTTTCTTACGTTTTTTGCAATTTACAAGTCAGCATTAAGTTGTATGTTAAATAAAGTACGATTTGCGGCCGTAACAAATATGTATTTACAGAATTTTAATCATTAGAATCAGTAATACAACTCCTTAAGTTAGTATAATCTTGTAATGTCAAGATTTCATTAAATACCTCATTCATAAGATTTCATTAGGATACCTGGTCTTAAAGAGTTGGACTAAACACTTTAATGATTCTAATCATGTAAATAGATACTAGTTACGGCCGTAAATTATATTTTTATCAACGTACAATCTAATACCGAGTTGTAAATTGCAGAAAACGTAAGAAAATTTGAATTTCGCGGGCTATCTTGACGCTTTCGCCTTAATGCCCTTCCAACGTTTTTCCAATTATATAATCAGCATGTAATGTTCCCACTACTGGGGCACAGGCCACTCTACGAGAGAGAGTGAGCTGTAATCTACCACGCGGGCCCAGTGCGGGTTGGTGGATATTCCAATTATATGTTATAAGAAAATGTTTGCTCTACATGATGTAATTATAGTACATGAATTTAAAGATGTCCACATATCTATAGCCACAAGCCCAGTAAAAAATACAACATTAAATAAAATCCGAACCATCACGCTAATTCCACCTTGGATTCACTTCCTGTCATGAATAACGCATCGCAGTACCTACCTACATTATCAAAGCTTTAGCACATTCAATTGCCGCCTCTTTTGCCATTTACATTATGCACGCTCTCAATTTCAACTTTCGAACGTGTGAACGAAAGAAACGTCTTTCGTTTCGGCCAGCAAAAAGTTCTTATTTAAAATCCGAACAGATAAAGAAAATACGAACAGTTTCTTCTTTTCTTAAAATTGTCAAAGGCCTGCTGTTTTAGGATTTTTTTATAGTTTTTGTCGGTATCTACAGTTGTTACTTAGCGATGCCTTCGGGGTTTTCAAGCTTATAAAAACAGAAGCTAATTTATTCAATATCTTTTATGTATTTAAAAAGATATCTTTGTTATTTTATCAAAAACTTGAAGCTCGATTGTTATAAATTTACTTAAAATTGAAGGCAAAAGTATCACAGAAACTACCAACTAATTATGCCTACAGGTGATGAAATAATACTTGGCTTTTATTTCAGAAGAAAAATCCGCCCTGAGTATGGTACATACTCAGGGCGGATTTTTCAATAAGTAGTCAGATAAATTTTATTTGCAGAATAAATATGGCCGTTTGACAGAATTTGTTTAAAAAAATATTATATAGTCCCTTAATGATTTAATTGATGTACTTAACTTTCTCGTTAACATGTCTAAATCAACAAAAGCGCAATCGAAAGTTACTACATTAAAACTAATACCAATTCAAATACCATATTACATATACCATATTATATAATTATCCAACAAAACAAACAACAACAGCTAAAATATTTCTGACAGCTGCGCCGCTGTGCGCGCACGGCACAGATAATGCATCCGTCCGCCGCGCCGGCGTGGGAGTCGGTGGGTGCTAGCGCTGACGGAACGCAATCTTCTCAACTTCAATACCAATAATAATCTTCAATAATAATATTTACATAAACTTTGAAAATATTCAATAATCTTATTTATCTCATTTTAATTGTCATTTCGTCCGTGAACTTCTGAGATCTTCTATCTACCTACAACAAATTTTACAGGAGGAACATAAAACTAATTTATTAATTTTTCGTGGAGAATTTTGGTAAACCAAAAAGTAGTTGGTTAGTTTTTATGTCTTTTATGAAATCATAATTAAATGCAGTTAGTATTGTGTTGTTTGTATTTTAATCGTAAATAGGAGTTGGTATTAAAAAAAGTTTTGCACAAAAATACTAGTTAGGAGGTATCAGAAGTTCACGGTCGATTTGTACAGACGCCAGCACATCAAGCTACTACAATCTGTCAGATTTCTTTAATAGATTTTCGACTTTAATGCTAAGACATTAGGTTCAAGATTGATTGGGAAAATCTGACAGTTTCGGGTAGGTTGACCTGCTGGCGTCTGTACTTCCACTGCATGATGCACCGGTCGACGTCATTACGTCATTGCCGGCTGTCGCTGAAAACCAGCGCTGAGGCTCTGTCTCGTATGGGGTCGCGGCATTATGCTGAGCGACGGCCGTTTTGCGTGAATGTGACGCATATTTTCCCCAAACTTGTTCTTTAATTATTTTATTTTGTTATTTTATATCTTTGCGCCATGTTTATCGCAAATAAACGTATTTTCTTTCTTTCTTTTTCTTTAAATGCTACCGTCCAACAATGAAACACATTGTTGATAAAATCAAACGATCTCAATGTTCGACACACCTGAGGAACTAAAGTTATCCTTGCACTACTTGCAACAACGTCGTAATAATATGTTGTTACAACAACCACTTCGTTGTTTGTTGGTTTAGGTTGTTACAGATTTAATATTGTATACGAAGACACTATGTAAATCGATATAACTTAGGTAAGTACATACAGACTATGTTTTAAAAACCTTCAACGTATAAACAATGTTATGTTTTACTTTTAACAACGATCTCCTCTTTTGATGAATCTTTAAACTTATATCGGTTACACTCAGTTAAAAGGTTACATCAATACTTAGCCAACACAGTGCTTGGAGGAAAGGCAAATAATGGATGAATAAAATATGGATGGAAAAAATGATATGGCTAGGAAGAGGGTGACTACCGAGATGACGACTAATAAAGAAGTGAAGAAAAATACATGTTGCGGTGACCCCAAATATTTTTAGGGTTCCGTACCTCAAAAGGAAAAAACTTATACGCTAAGCCTCACAAAACCGTAGTAATGTTTTGACTGTGGGGTCTGGTGGCTCTTTATATACTACTTCTTATACTTCATACTTTAGACTTTGGCAGCACTTTATTTAATACATTTTTAGGTAATATCTTTTTAATATATTTTTAAATCTGTTTCTATTGGTTTCACTCCTTATGTCTGCCGGTAGACTAATCAATACCAGTAAAATCAATGTAACCTGAGCCACCAATTACTTTGGTGACTCTGGTTACATTGAATTTACTGGTAGCTTTAGATCGCGTATTATAGTTATTGAGTACCTCATGTACTTGGGTATCTTATGCTCTTGGGTACCATGGTGGTTTACTGCTAGAAGATATTTATGATTGTAACTGATCGGTAAAAGTCGATGATGGAGTGAGCTTACCCAGAAGAAGCCTGTTCACTCTCACTTTGAAGAGATTAGGGTTGTATGCAAACACAGACGCATGTAGAGAGTCCACTCTTTTTCTGTGCACATTATAAAAGATATTTGGAAACGCTAAGTGCGAATTGGATCAAAAAATGAAAATCTTCTGTGAAAAAATCACAAACCTTATGGAATAAAACGCTACTAGCAGCAACTTGGACCATATTCTATCTTGTACAACTCTGAGGTTAGCCAGCTACGAGGTTTAAAAATTATAACCGCAGAAAACTAAGTTCAAAAATTTACCGGTGTTTTACTGGTATTTTACCGGTAAGGTTATGATTTAGATACGTGACCCGAGTAGGAAGCTCTTACCCAAAATATAGAGCATCTAAAGGTTTTAGTGCAGCACATATCCATTTACGGAATATCAGTAGCAGGAATTACACCGCAGCGAGCGCTCATTTAGGAACGTGACATTCATTCTAAACAATTTACTCGTATAACTTGTCCACTCTGAAATAATAATAATAATAATAATAATCGTTTATTTTGGAACAAAAACAGATACAATCATAAAAATAGATAAACGATGATAACTGCAAAAGTTAGTAACTGTGGCGCAGCTATCAACGCCCGGCTCCTAGTGAGAGGGTAGTTCGTTCCAGAGAAAAACATATTTAAACTTTAATATGTAAGTGGTTAAGAATAAAAAGGAAAAAAAAAAACTTAAAGAAAAACACAACAGTAAAATTACGGAATAAGTGTAGTGTAAGTGAGGGTGTGTGTATGTGTGTGTGAGGGTGTGTTAGCGTGTGTGAGTGTGAATGTGTTACACTTCCACAAGTTTTTCAGTTGCATCATATGTAAGCGATTTTAGCCAAGTATTGAGACTTTTCTTGCATTTATTTTGGGTGAGAGAATAGATGTTGAGCCTTTTGTTAATTCTATTGTATAATTTTGAGCTTATGTAGGAACAATGACGACGTGCTGCTACATTTGTACAAGCTTTTACATTGCATACTCGATCTGAACGGCGTCTACTGTTACATCTGGCTAGTTCATACGGAAGCTGGGAATGTTTACGTAGCACTGCCTGAGAAACAAACAGCTGTCTGGCTGTTAGGACCTGGCAGAGAGAATACAGGGAGATTGTAGGAAAGCGTATAGGTTTCCTCGCAAGGACTTTCAGAACTGCTCTTTGAGCTCTCTCAATGCGTAACATAGAAGTCTTATGAGCGCCACCCCACACTGTTAAGCAATATCCCATCACTGACTGAGCCAGTGCAAAATATACATTTATTAAAGTCCCAAAGTCTGCCGCAGATCGAAGTTTCTTAAAGATATATAAAAGCTTCCTGAGGCGTGTCACAACTGAGTCAATTTGTTGGTGCCATTTAAGGTGACTATCAAGTACAATACCAAGATATTTAATAGTTGCAGTACCTACTATTTGAGGGCAGTCACAGATAGTCTCAGAACTAGGGTTTGTACAAGTATGGGCTTGGAGAGCAAAAGGAGTCTGGGGTTGACCGGTCTTATTTAAAGAAAAAGTAATGAACTTAGTTTTATCTATATTTAAAGTTAACAGATTTGAAGATAACCATTTCATGACAATACTCAGGACTAGCTCAGCATTTCTACAAGTTTCACTCCAATTGCGGCCATGAATTATTAGAGCTGTGTCGTCTGCATAAGTTACTATTTTGCAGTTAGGGAGAGATAGCCGACACAGCTCATTCACATAAATAAGAAAGAGACTCGGGCCAAGCACGCTGCCCTGAGGCACACCAAAAGTGAGCATCTCCTTTCTACTGACATGGTTATCCACCTTTACGTACTGTGCACGCCCAGTCAGATAACTTTTGAACATATCCCAGGCCGTACCGCGTATACCAACATCATATAACTTAGAAAGGAGCATGGGGACAGAAACAGTGTCAAAGGCTTTCGATAGGTCAAGGAAAATAGCCAGTGTCTTTTGTTTATTTTCAAAATTATCAATAATGGTACCTGTTAATTCCAACACGGCATCATCAGTACTTTTGCCACTTCTGAAGCCAAATTGGTTACTAGCTAGTATGTTGAATTTTGTGAGAAATTTTGTTAATCTAATATTAATAACCTTCTCCATTATTTTGGATAAAGTCGTAAGTACCGATATAGGTCTATAGTTAGTGACACTGTTTCTGTCTCCAGATTTATAGATAGGGTGGATAACCGCGGTCTTAAAGATGTCTGGGAAGATACCCGATGAGAGACATAAATTAAAAATGTGGACAAGCACAGGGACTATAATTAATCTTGTAGCTTTCACAATTGAGGTTGGAATACCGTCGAAACCAATGGCGCATTTATCTTTTAGGTTCAGGATAATGTTATTTATCTCGGAACCGTCAACCTCGTGCAGTGCCATTGAATGTAGCACCGTCAATTTAGAAAAACTGGAATCATAATTGCTGGATGTGGTACTATTATGAGCTTTAGATTGTTGAATTTTTGATGCCAAAAGTCTGCCCACATTAGCAAAGTATTCATTTACCATGTTTACTGATTGGGAGGGATTAGCACAGCATTTTAGGAGCTCTGAAGACGGTGTTCTGGTTTGGTTTAGATTTGCTATCTCCTTGATAAGAGCCCATGTAGCTTTCGGGTTCTTTTTTGCCTTCTGAAACTCTGTGTGTTCGTACTGTCTTTTAACTTTTTTTAGTAAATTATTACAAAAGTTTCGGTAACGGATGAGGATTAACTTGTTGTTTTCGTTGTCTGGATGTTTTTTAAATTTCCGATATAATTTGTCTCTATGACGTATGCATCTTAAGAGGCCTGGGGTAATCCATGGTTTAAGAGTGCGTCGTCTACTTGGGGTAATTGATGTATGAGTGTGTGCTGTAATAGCGGAAGAGATTATAGAGACAAAAGATTCAGCAGCTTCATTCGGGTTATTAGAGTTGAGAATAGGTGAGAAGTCAGTTTCTGTGATGCACTCGACAACCTTTGGAACATCAATTTTTGGTTTACGGTAACTCTGATGAGCCTTAATTTTCATGTTCATGTTACAAAAAAGGATGACTGGTGAATGATCCGTTATGAGAGAATCGAGTACTAGAGTGGTTGCAGGAATTTGACACCGTATTATCACGTGGTCTAGGCAGCTTGATAGTCTAGTAGGAAGAATATGAGCGGGAAGCATTGCATGAGAAGCTGTGAGATTAAGGTACTCGTCTGCATTAGGGTCTGAGTTTTCAGGTGCAATATTTATATTGATATCCCCAATAATGACAGCAGTTTTAAACTGAGCTAAAGACCCAAGCATGCTATCAAGACTGGATAGGAACCGTGTCAAATCCCTACATGACGGAGAGCGGTACATTGCAACAACAGCAGCCCTATCCGAGAATTTGAGTATTAGGCAGTTGGCATCAGAGAAGCTAGGTATTTCAATAGAAGGATTATAACAGTCTCTGATGTATACCACTACGCCATCATTTTGGTTTTTGAAAGACGACACGTGTGAATTATATGTGTTTAAGATAGGAATAGTTTGACATTTACTTAACCAGCACTCTGAAAGTATTACGACATCTGGTAAGTAAGTCAGTCTATTCATAAATAATACAAGATTATCAAAATTACAGTTAAGGCTACGTATATTGGTATGTAATATTTTTAAATCATGGACCGATTTCTTAAGGTAATTTGCACTATTTTCCGGTGAGCAGTTATAGCTAGTTGAGACAGAAACATTTTCTACCTCATTGTTTATTTTATTCAAAACATTCATTCTTAATTTTGGTTAAAACTAGGGAATATAAAAATATGGATTGGGTTAATACACTCAAGTGCGCTGTAATAATATAATGATATAACTTGATTGAAGCTTGTTATGAGACAACAGTAAGAACGGCATTTTAGGCAATGTTTTATAGAAATTACTTTGTTTAGACTCCAATATTGTAATAAAGCGAGGAACTTGTGGAATATTGTGTTGTGTGATGATGCGGCGTATAAATATGAAGAGAGTGTAATGTGTGTAGTTATAGTGTAATTCTGATACAATAAGCAAATCATAATAAGGAAAGCATTTTTAGAGTTATTTTTGTTATCCAAACTAAGTTTCTGATTTACATCCACAAATACTAATAGATGCGAGTTTCTTAATATGTACATAAATAGTCACGCAGATTTGATAATACATGCAAGGTCGGCTTCATGTTTAACTTGGAAATGGGGTTCCCCAGGTTTTTCGCGAACAAATATCTTTCCATGCGAGACCCAGCAAAACTGGAAATCGCTTGACTTGACTGCATCTCTAGCCAAGAAGAAGAGTCTCTTGTTCTTGGCCGATAGGTTTTCGGAGATGTAAATTGGCTTTGCGGGGCCACTCAACTTGAGATGTTCTGTAGTTAACTTGAAGGAGTTTTTGTTATGATTTCGGAACTTTTGTAAGAATTCTTCTTTAAGCAGGACGGTGGTAAAATCCAGAATAACTGGTTTGTTGGCGGGGTCCTTAGTTTTTATACGGAATAAATCCTTGACGTCTCTCGGCTGGATCTTTACATCGAGAAAATTTGCTGCGCCCATAATGGTGTTTAGCAAAGCGATTTTCGTTTCCGATTTAGCAGTTGGAATATTACGAACCTCGATACAAGTTGATCTTGAGGCTTGTTCCATTTTTTCCAGCTTAGTTTCGAGTTCGTTAATGTATGATAAATTTTCTTTGCGCTCGGTTTCTAGCTGCTCCACTTGAGATTTGAGGCTGTTATGTTGGCCGGCGAGATGATCGAATGAGTCCCGAATACTGTTAGCCAGCGATAATAACTTTTCATATTTCTCATCCTGTTGGAGCTTGAAATCGCGGAACATTTGCTTCATATCGGCCATGAAAACGGATAACCTGCTATCATCATTATCACCCGAGAGCTTGCGTTTGACATTGCGAGAGGTGGTGCTCGCTGAAAGGTCAGCAGGGAGTGAGTCCGCCTTAAGGCTGAGGTTAGGTTCGGAAGAACTTAGTGTGCTGAAAAGCGCCTGATCGGAAACCGCAAGCAATGTCGCAGCGGGCGGCGGAGCCGGGGATGTACTGGGTGGCGTGCGATTTAAAGGCATGTTTGTTATGATTATTCCGATGCCTAAGTACCAGGTTATCAGTAATTGGTAGATGTTTAAATGGTCTATTGAGTTATGGTTCAACTTAGACTGGTGGCTATCGACAGAATTGAACAGAATGGCTTTCCGTCCAATATAAGAAGACCCCCGTCAAGAAAAATGTAGTTTGTCTTCTACTCACAGTGATATCCTCCTTGTCACCCTTGACTGTGTATTTTAGTCAATCACGATGAACGTAGGTCTGCTTGAATGGACTGTGGGCGTCGCCGCAATGCCAGGTGTAGTGTGCGTAGAACAGTAGCCGAGTTGTTGATCGCTTGCAGTGTTAATTAAGCGCAGTGAAAGTGACCACACCGCGAACTCCTGTGTTTTATGCACTCCTAATATTTTATGATGAATTACTTTACTAATTTGTAGGAATTTTTATTCTATTTAATTCAAAAGTTTAAAATACGATCTACTTAAAACACGTCTGAACGCCTCAGACATCCGGAGGGAAGGGAAGGAAACGACCACATTTACCGTAGAGTACGTAAACAAATTTAGGTAGTGAGGCGAGTCATTTCAGAGTAGACCAGTTATAACATAAGTTAATTTAGGGAATATGCATTCCGTGTGTCTGATAAATTTAGATGAAAGTTAATTTTATTTTGGAAACCAAACTTCGTCGTTGAATTATGCGAAAAGTAAGCTGTTACATGTTTTAAATATTAGTTATAGTCATTTAAGGTATTATTACCAAGTCATATAATTAAATTTAGATACACGTCAAATATACTATTGAAGTGATACAATTCATTATACTCGTAAGTCAAAAATTGGTTGTCTGTAAAGTCGGTTTACGGACGATAATTTTACGTGATAACGCTATCTCTATCGCTCGCTTGTTCCGCGCTCTCGCTTGCACGCTCGGCTCAGGCAGAACGTGACAACATATCGTGCGTGCAGCCGGCGTTCATCGATTTATAAGACGTTGTCACGTCAAAAATCGGCCAATTGCGTGTCGGACCACGCACAATGAAGGGTTCCGTTGTTGGGATGAATTTATCCCAAGAACAAACTTAACATTGTAATTGAAAAACATGTTCTCCTATACATGTTTTATGCACTCCTAATATTTTATGATGAATTACTTTACTAATTTGTAGGAATTTTTATTCTATTTAATTCAAAAGTTTAAAATACGATCTACTTAAAACACGTCTGAACGCCTCAGACATCCGGAGGGAAGGGAAGGAAACGACCACATTTACCGTAGAGTACGTAAACAAATTTAGGTAGTGAGGCGAGTCATTTCAGAGTAGACCAGTTATAACATAAGTTAATTTAGGGAATATGCATTCCGTGTGTCTGATAAATTTAGATGAAAGTTAATTTTATTTTGGAAACCAAACTTCGTCGTTGAATTATGCGAAAAGTAAGCTGTTACATGTTTTAAATATTAGTTATAGTCATTTAAGGTATTATTACCAAGTCATATAATTAAATTTAGATACACGTCAAATATACTATTGAAGTGATACAATTCATTATACTCGTAAGTCAAAAATTGGTTGTCTGTAAAGTCGGTTTACGGACGATAATTTTACGTGATAACGCTATCTCTATCGCTCGCTTGTTCCGCGCTCTCGCTTGCACGCTCGGCTCAGGCAGAACGTGACAACATATCGTGCGTGCAGCCGGCGTTCATCGATTTATAAGACGTTGTCACGTCAAAAATCGGCCAATTGCGTGTCGGACCACGCACAATGAAGGGTTCCGTTGTTGGGATGAATTTATCCCAAGAACAAACTTAACATTGTAATTGAAAAACATGTTCTCCTATACATTCCAACTGCAAACGTAAATTTGTTCGCACAATATTGAGAGATTCCCCATGTTATTTTAAGACCATAGACTTCTCATAAGTCTTCCTGTAATCTATATGTATAGAAATATTTTCTGTATATTTTTTAAATTTTAGGCTCGGCATTTTCGGAGATAAGGTCAATTGTCTTAAATAACTTTAAAACAATTTATTTTAAAATGATAAAAACAAAATCTGTTTTAGACCCTCACCCTCTCATTTGACATGTCACAACGGTACAGTTTACAAAACTTTTATTTTTTATTTTCTTGCCCCCCAAAAGTGACCCCATATTCAAAATTATTTTTTTTTACGTTACACGTCAGTGTTTGGATCACAGAAATCCATATGAGTACTAAATTTCAACTTAATCTGTATATTCGATTCGGAGAAAATTGACTGTGAAAGACGGACACACGAGTGATGCTATAGGGGTTGCATTTTTCCATTTGAGGTACGAAACCCTAAAAAGAAAAATATCAGTACCTATGGCAATTGGTATTATAAGCGGTAAGCATAGGAACCTATAGCCTCCTAGATACTTATAGATTATTAAGCTATTGAACACAGAGTTTCTTTTATGACTACCTCCGTAACTAGAATATCCCTCACACACCATTTCATCTCGTAATTACGACGCAGATCCGACCGAAATAATTCATGAATTCTGGCTCTGTATTTGTCAACCTATCTCTCATATTATAAGCCAACAACGTCCTAATGACACGTATATCTAACGAAGTCTGTATCGGGCAGACCCAGCCGAAATACACGAGAAAACAAACTTATGTTAAAACAAACACAAAAAAAAGTTACGAAATAAAAATGTTTCATTCAAACCGCAGACACTGGATTAAATTCAGCCCTTGTGGTTTAAAATGAAACGTCTGTATTCATGGTTAATAATTCTACTTATTTTTCACCTCACAAAACTAATGTGACACACCTTCAAATAAAGAAATTCGCGGCGACACGTGTTTAGGAGAAAAATAGCGCTCATTTATTTTGCCCGCATTCAGACATAAAATGTTTTATCTGATGGCGCAGCAAGTGGCGCCACCTGGTTTTGTTATGAAGTTAGTAGAAACCACCGAAGAGGTCGGATGAGGGGGAAGCGCTAAAGTAATTTGCTGTCTAGGTGTATCATCATTTGCCTAGCCATTTCCCAACTATGTTAGGGTTGACTTCCAGCCTAACCGAATGCAGCTCACTATGTAAGTGTATGTTGATTAAAATATAATTCGCGACCGTAACAAATATGTAGGTATTTACAGAATTATAATCATTAGAATCAGTAATACAACTTCATTAGTATAGGTAATCCTCAAATATCAAGATTTCATGAAATAGTCATTAATTAGGATTATATGAACATAGAGAGTTGTATTGATGATTTTAATTATTACAGTTCTATAAATACAGTTTTATTACGGTCGCAAGTCATATTCAGATCAACATACAACCTAACACTGACATGCAAATTGCAAAAAACTTAAGAAAATTTGAATTTTGCGGGCTACCCTGGCGTTTTCGCCTTAAGAGTGTCACTAGCTGATAACTGTCACTCTATCAGAGCATCGCACTGACTTATGGACTTACTATACCTACAAAATCAGCGTTCATACCTACAAAATTCGGGCACTGAACATGGCCGCCTTTCGTAGGTTTGTAACTGCGAGTGCAAGAGAGAGAGCAAGCCACCGTTGGACAGCACATTTACCAATCATCTACCACAAAACTCAGCACTTAACATTGCGACCGGTCACTCATAGACACGATTTTGACATCACACAAGAGTGTTTTCAAATTTAGTCCTTGACAAACATTTAGATGTCTCCTAAATGTTTGTAAAGGACAAAATTTGAAATTTGACTTTTCATACGCAGCTCTTGATTAGTTAAAAATAAACAAAACGCTTTTTTCATGTTTCCATGTTTTTCTATCTCAACGCATACATGGTTCCGTAGCGGCTGTCTTCTGATGACAAAGATGATATCAGGGGAACCGCTGTCGTACCCCGTCCACGACGAACTGCTATATTAAGGTACAATCCTGATGGTATTGAAGCTGATGAACCACTAATACGATGACGCTTCTGGCAAATTCTATCCTTCGCCTTTATATTTAACACTCCGGTGTAAGTGGCGGTCATTTAAGTGTTTGTTTAAACTTAGGTTGCAGAATCCTGTTGGTTTATATTCTGCATGTATTCTGTATTCGTTGGAATTTGAGATGCTTTTATGTACATCGTTCTGAACCAAAGTGCCCGGGAATTTGTGCTCGAAATACCTGTATGAATACCGAAACTGGAACAATAACGTTTTGCCTCTTGTTGGATAACGTTACGTATTAGTTTAAATCCTGTCAAGGGCAGACTGTGCATTTACGTGCTTATTTCACACTAGCTTCTGTGCGATACTTCGTCCGCGTGAAATTTCTTGTCGACCCACCCCGTCGCATCGCATCACCTGTCCATGCTATTACTTCGTTTTTGCTTAGCGTTCTTTCTGATTTTTTTCCCTTTTGCTCGTCCTAGCGTGATATTAAATAGACTCCCTCAAGAATAGGGTCAACAAATGCAAAAACAAAAAAAAAAAAAACAAACTCTTCAGGTTTATTATTTGTATAGATCAGATGCTTTTTTTTACTTATTTAACTGGTATAGCTGATCAGGATTAGGAACTTTTACTTAATGACAATAAAAATAAAACAGACTAGGTACATAGTACAAGAATCCCCATCATTATTTTTATTTGTTTAATTATTTCCATTAATGTATGCAGTATGGGACAAACAAGAATAAAGTGTCAAAAGACTGACGATTGAGGAATGAGAAATCTTTATCGCCGTTTACGACGAGAATATGAGGCAAATCCTTTATGTTATACCAAATGTTGGATTTTTACCACATTACCACTTTTTTTTTGCTAAAACATCTGTATTTTATTATATTGTTATTATAATATTGAAGTTTGCAACGTTGTTTTGTGTTTGAACTGACTGTCTCCTTTAAAATAAGAATAATTCGAGAAACTGTACGATTTATAATAACAGAACATGTTATGGTCACAGTGTTCTACGCTAGTGATGCGTCACACAACACGGAACGACCACATTTGCGGTAAAGAGGAACAAAACTGCTAAGTGGGGGTGGTGCTCCCATTTCGTTTTTTATTTTTTATTTACAGTAACCTACATTAACAAACTGTGCAAAATTATATGTCGTAAATCATGGTCTAGGAAAAATAATTCTGCAAAGCGCTGCACATAAAAATAAGAGTTTTGAACGTCTGTATTATTGTTCAACGGCTATCACGGTCTGTTTGTAGCAGCGGCAAACAGTGTAGCTATTATAATGAGTATGACAAAAAACACACATCCTTATTCTTTTGCCCTTATCCTTATTTATTTGGCGTCCGCGTAACATACCTTTTTCTCCTACAATTCTCTATGAGTCGTCATCTCCGTAGTAGAAAACACACATATACTATCGACAAAACGGACGCCTTTACACCTTAAAGTTGCTTTTTATATACACTAGATCATTGAAAAACCATCCTGCCCTTTGTTTTACTTTGTCAATAGTACAATTGCAGCTTGCAAGCAAAATTGTTTCTAAATTGGAAAGGCCTAGCGTTTGTCGATGGTAATCTGAAACATGTTTTCCACTTTTGACAGAGAGTCAGAACTACAGAGACTAGTTTTGAAATAGTCAGACCAACGTCTACGATGCTACTCAAAAGTAACCAGTCACATACAAACTCATATCAACCATGAGTAGCCAGAATGGTAAAGCAATGGTATTTCAATGGCGGTCCTTACACAACGCAACCAATTACAAACTATAGACTAAACTAAACTATAGAACTGAGTCGTCGGGCCATAAATCATTTTATTAGTCTGTCTCGCTCGCACTTATGGAGCTTATGGAGTGCCATAATGACTATCGATAAGACGCAAGGCGTTGCACATTCCTATTGCTACTGACATTTATGGCCCGGCGACTCAGTTCATAACTCGAACACTATTTATGCTACCATAATTTAATAAAGCTGAAGAGTCTAGAACAACTCTTGAAGAAGGTTATATTCTGTTTAACATCAGGCTACGACCCTTAGGAGGCTATCAAAAAGAAAAAAGTCAGAAAGATGCTAAACAAAACCGAAGTAAGAGAAAGGGCGGGCGATGCGATGCGAAGCGACGCTGTGGGTCACGGAAACAAGAAATTTCACGCGTACGAAGTTGCGGGCAGAAACCCGCAATAACGCGTTAGTAAGTCGCATCACGACGCTACTCAAAAGTAACGTGTTACACTTTTGAGTAGCGTCGTGTTGTGTACGAATGGATTCAGTCCTAAAAAAAGATAAAAGAACCGTCGAGTGAAGAACAACCCAATTCTTACGGCCGAACCCAATAACCTATACCTACCACCAATTTTGGCATACTGGAAATAGAGAAACCTGTCTATCTATGGTTTTATCGTCCCAATGATGTAAGACAGATAAATCAAAAGAACACGACCGTACGAAAGGAACATAAGGACAGTAAGAGTTATATTGTCTGTCATCAATAGTGATCTGTATTTTACTGAAAATAAGTTATTGGATTTGGCCGTTTAGTCAGTTAATAAAACACCGAACAAAAAACAAAATACAACCCAACCGTACACAATCTGCAACTTAAAGTCGAATTCATTCCATATTCATAATTCAGGTACACAATTGAGAACACAATCCCTCTTCCACTATACATTGAAGACAAAACCCTTTCTGAATGGGATCCATGCAATAATATCGTGAATATTCTTTTGTGCAGAACTCATTTCTAGTGGAGAATAGACCTGTCTGCTAGTGAAAGCCTCGTAATAATATTTCATGTTATTAGTTATATAATAGCTAGCAAATTACGTTTTGTGACGTGTGTGAGTGGATATTTGTGTTTATGTAAACAATGCAATCGCTGTGGTATACGCAATATTGTTGTGTTTGAGATCAGTAATTAGATTATTATGATTTGATTCACTGGAGAGCTCGTGGCCAAATGATAACAGACGTTCGGGTCGATCGAAGGTTAATTAATTACAAATCGAGACCCCTCTGTGCCTCGGAAAGCACATCATATAGATATAGATACACAAAAAAAGTTTACACAAGAAAACTGTTTTTTAAACATTTTAATATTTTAAGTGGATACACTACCGGCGGTTCAGGACCCTAAAAATAAAACATCATCAAATTTACGCATTTTTTATTTTATCATGTTGTTTAGATATCGATACCCATCGCGTTTGCAGAGTTTGGCTAGCTAATTTAGTTTGACCCTGTAGAGCAAACATGACATTAAATTTGACAGCATATGTTTTTACTGAAACCGAGATAACTGCAGAACAATGTCTTTCATTTTTACAGTTCAATAACATTAATCCTCACAAACTTTCGCGTTTATAATATTATTAGGATTAGATTAGCAATTTCTTTCAAACTCTTGCAGATTGCAATTGCAACAGTGTTGCGTAAATAAGGTGCGGGTCCACTACAAACTGAGAAGAGAAAAATACCAATTTGAATCAAAACATTGATCAATACAAGAGAAGCAGAACCACCAAACTGCAGACTAAACTGTACTAAAACACAACGGCTAAACATACAAGAATATCGTATTAATTCGCGTGAAAACAACCAGTTACTGGCAGCCATCAGGCATCCACAAAGGGTGCATTCAAGCGGTAGCAAGCAAACATCTCCATTATAAAGGTATCAAATCAAATCTCAAGATTGTTTGGTAGTCATAAGTTCTAAACTACCAAACAATACCTCCTCTCCCCCTCTCTCCTGTCTCAACATTTGTAAGTTGGCCTCAGGTATTATCTGTGCTAATATACATTACACTTGAGGGCTATTTAATAAAACCAACAGGCAAAAGGTGGATACACAACAATTCGACATTTAGAAAACTTCACAGGTTTTTGTCGCAGTTGAAAATATGACAATTGTGACATTTTTTTTATTAATATGTCGCATTGTCAGTTAAATTAAATAGACTTATGGTTTTCTACGCGGAAGGAAGCAAAATAATCTTGCCTAAGTTATAGTAGAATAGCCATCGGAAAATATTGCAAAAGCGCCATGTTGTGCGCATTCACACTTAACACAAAAAAAATTAAGTTTTCTTGGAATGGTCTGCGAAAAACAAGTCACTTTAAACGTTGCCTAGATCCATAATTAATAATAAGCTTCGACCTGAACGCCTTATTTTTCTCCAGTCACATTTTGCAAAGCCTACCACATCCAGTAATGAAAATCACAACTTATGAGGCAGTATTCTTTCTAATGTTATAGACAAACGAATAGTTTTGAAGTTCAAATAGGTATAAACATACCCACATGAGGAAACCACTTGAGTATGTCTTCCGAATATAAGACCGACTGAATATAGGGCACATACTCATAATACATAAGGTGGCACAATAGGAATAAAGGAAAAGTATGTACGATATAATAAGGATTCAGGACGCACACTGACGATCTCTCTCTCAAGGAATTCAGAGAACATACGTCACGTCGTTTGTATAATAACGTATAACTATGTATGTATTTTTTAATGTCGAAGGATTTCCTTGAAATGGTGTCGAGAATGGAAACATAAAGTGGGTATCCATTTACACGACCATGACGATGACCACGCTTGCCTGCATTCTTTATACACTGAGACTGACCATAGGTCCTAGGCTAACAATACACCCAGGAGCATATCAATGAAAATAATTATATATAAGTAAGGAGTAAATTGCATGTCTATAGAAGCTAATTTATCAAGTTCAACTGGAAGTGACTATGCAGATAAGAGACAAGATAAAATTGCAAAGTTAAGAATTTTACACGAAAAATTTGGTGACAATACGTCCTTAAATTAATACTGGTCTGCATCCGGTTAGACTGGAAGCCGACCCCAGCATAGTTGGGAAAAGGCTAGGCAGATTGATTGACTTCCTTAAATTAATCCTAAAACATTAAATTTCCTTTAAGCTACAAAAATCTTTCAGAACTCACATCCTCTTCAATAAACGTTTCCGACAGAGACACCAATCGGTAATTTCTCAGAAGGAAAAATACCTTTAATGCTTGTCGGTTTTACGGGGACCTTGTTGGCAATGTCGATCGTCGAATCCCTGAAGAACGCTGACGCTAGAACAAACACAGCGCGTAACAAATCGACCTCTATAAAAGCTAATTTATTCGAGACCTTAGTGCAGCGACACACAGCCGAAATTATGTGAAGGAAATTCGGCCCTGGAATGCTTTTGAAATAATTAACAGCAACAAATCAGGCGGAAATTACGTCGCATTTTGATTTAAGCGTAAAAATCAGTTCGAGTGTACAAAATCGATTGGCCGAGAATGACCTATAAGCGAACTACGATGCGTAACTTGCGGCATGGTATGTGATTTTAGCAACACATCTTCCAAAATTATGCGAATGTTTTGGCTTGTTTACGCTTGTAATGCTTTTTAAATCACCTACTCGTGACTCATCAGGCCGAAATTACGTCGCATAATTTTCCTCGAAAAAAAAGCACGCAGAATTTCTGTCGCGTAATTTTCGGCAAGTGTGTGTGCTAGCCTTAAAGTAACATTGAGCTATTAATTCATGTAGGGTGAATCGAACGATTTTTATCCGAAGCTCTTTATCTCGACCCGTATCGTTGTTGAATGAAGGACTCAATCTCTTAGACATACACGTTGTTTAAGTCAATCTGTGGGTTAAAGAAACAGCGTTTCCTAAATTGGTCGGTTTTGTAGAGAGATGGACTTTTAAATTGAGAAAAAAGGAATCTGCATTTACATAGTACACCGTATGACTCGTGTTAAACTAAACTTGCGAGAATATATTAAACAAGAACAAGAATGACGTGAGACTTTTGAGGAGCATACTGATGTTTTGAGTAGTTATGTGGAACATAGGATATCAAAGTAACAAACTTTTTAAGAAAGAATATACGATAGCACATTTTAAATCCACCAATTATCCTTACCGATACTATAAATGCAAAAGTGAGTTTGTTTGTTTGTTTGTTTGTTACACTTTCACGCTAAAACGGCTGAACGGATATGGATTTTTGGCACGTGGGTAGACCTTGACCTAGGTTAGGACGTAACATACTTTTTATCCCGATATTCCCACCGGATAGAGACTTGTGCGGGTGAAACCGTGGGGCGCAGCTATAAATGAATATAGGTGATCACTCATATTTACAATAAAAAATCTTAAGAGGGTACCAAGCGCGCTATGGTGTCCTTATCGTTTGTTTGGTCATTTCTTATATTTTAGAATTAAAATGTAGAAAATAAGCATGTTAAGTTGTGAAAACAGTGGCCACTAAGCTCCGTTTTAAGGAGTACAATAAAACTTAATAATCTAAAATTGTTGTTGTGTGTGTAATTTTGTAATAATAATAACGTATAGTCTTGTGGAGCACAAAGTAACATGCTTATTTTATGCATTTTTATTCTAAAATAAAAGAAATTACCAAACATACGATGAGGCGCTCGGTACCCTCTTAAGCCCATTCACATAACAAAGCTTTTAAAGTCATGTCCGTCAGAAATACCTACGAGTAGGTACTAACAAATTAAACCTCACCCATTCATATCTATTAAGGACCATAAAGAAATCCCATTTCCTTCCAATTCAGACGTCTGAAGAAACGACCTCTCGCCTGGCCGAATCTGCTGAGTGGCCACTAATTATGAGCCATTATTTATTCAACGGAGCATTTTCCGCAATCAGCCAGCCCTTTTACCTAAATACGGCAGAAAAGAAGGATGAATTGTTTATATTATTGTGTGTGACGAGAGACTTAGATAGGTACACTTTTTCTGTTAGACATCGGAATCGGAAAGTCATTTGTTTTACAGTGGCTCAATTTTCTGTCTCGACGTGTAATTGCGAATAGAAATCACATTCGTAATACGATTTCATGTCGACTGTTCTTTGAGTTTTGTTGATTTATGATTTTTTTTTTTGAATAAATCAGTACCTACTTGGGAACTGTCGAAACAAAATCTGTAGGCCTAGCCAAATGGCATTCGCTTCGGAGCGATTCTATTTCTACAATCATTATCGTCGCGCATATCTATGGAAATTACATTTCGATAGCAAGTCAACCCCATACATTTTTGCCTCTATTACTAGCGTCATCGCTAATCGAATGTTACTTTAGCTAGGCCCGCTGTTATGAAAATGAAGGTAGTCGATGGCATCACAAGTCACTATTTTTTTATCTTACTGTTCCAACGGAATTTGCGTCATTACCAAGGAAGCGAAACTGAGATGACAAAAACCACAAAACCAGAGAATAAAGTATTTCTGTCTTCTGGAAATTTACCCCAAATGTCAAAAGCATATCTATTATTCATTCAGCATATTAATCCCACCATAAATGGATAAACTTTCAAACAAGAAGTCAGAAGCTAAAGAAGTATGTACAAACAATAAAGTATCTAACTGCTACGAGACTGAGCTTAGTTAAGAAACAATATTCCGCCACAAAAGGTCCGCACGGGAGAAAAACGTTACATTTTTAATTTAATTAAAACGAGCATCGTTACTGGATGTAGGTTAAATTCTTTAACTAGTCAACAGGTAATAACTATGTTTTAAAACTAAAAGTTAAAGTTGTACGCAGTGTTGTAATTAGTTAACTAAATTGTAAAGTCTACATATAAATAAGTACTCACTACAACATACAAGGGATACTTTATATATCAAAATGTACAAAGTGGTAAGGAAAAAAGAAACAAGGAAATATAATACTTAAATATAGCAATTACTCGTGAAATATGATTACTTTATAGCTAACTAATATAGTTTCTGCCAGCGGCTTCGCCCGCATGGGTGTTGAAATTATCGCAAGAGAACCGTAAATTTTCCGGGATAAGAAGTAGCCTATGTGCTATTCCAGACTATAATCTATCTCTGTGCCAAATTTCGTCCATATCCTTTCAGCCGTTCTGGTGTGATTGAGTAACAAACATCCATCCATCCATCCAAACTTTCGCATTTATAATATTATATTATATATATATAGTAGGATTGGGAAAAACATTTATTTTATTACATTACCTAGCAACAATATCAGTACATACAATCGTGTACGTTACAATTTGGCATACATACGTGACTTGAGTACGTAAGTACTATGTCAAAAAAGCTGGGTTTAACGAACTTTATTTGAGGGCTCTGAAGAATATATATATATATATATATATAAAGTTTAATATATTTTCTATACAAAAACTGTCAAACAGCGATATTTATTCCATAAATTAAAGTTATCTGACTACTAAAAAATTTGCCCTTAATTAAATAAAACAAAGGTTGCCTATTCCAGCTGTAGCAGACATTTAAAAAAGATATTTATTTATCATTTCAACACAAAGGTTTCAAAAGGATCCCTTTTGTTCTATCTCATTTCTATTATTTCTCTTTAACTCAAAAAATAAATCATTTCACAGTAAAAACAACTTTAAAAACTATAAAAAAGAAATACCTAGGTACAGTTAGGAAAGCTCTCTCTATTATCCTATTGCAATTAATCCCGTCAGTCCGCTAACTCCTTTGCCAATAAGCGGAGTTCCGTAGCGAAACTGTAAAACCCTTTTTACGGCGTCGCGTCACAACGGCTTAGCTAAGTGCTGATAAGGCGAAAGATTAGCTGTTAGATCGTTACAATGTTTTTCTTTCTAACATTTTAAATGAGAAGTTATCTAAGGAACCATCGGCTGAAGATTGCGTGATAATCTGGGTATTTTAATCGAGAAAACGGTTATGAAACGATAAAATCGATGATAAAATGTGTGCCATTTTGAACCTTATCAAGTATCTTTCGACCTCTTTCAACGATCATTTTCTTAGCAGTCCTGTAAGACCGTATTCAGCGAACAAGTACCATTCTAGTTTGAATACTGTAGAGACCTTTTCTTTTTTTTTTTTTGTGGATGGGAAATCATCAACTAACTTCTCCCGCTCTGGGTGGAGCGGGAGGGCGTGTCAGACTTCTACTGACTAAAACCCACCCGTGTTCCTTCAGTTGCCTGTGCCAGGGCCACGGTAACTCTTTCGAACAACCCGCAACCCTGGCGGGATACTGTAGAGACCTAAGCCACAAGCGCTGTGGCATACAACCTTTGTGGTTTAATGAAAAACAAAGGATAGAATTTGATGTCTGTTGCGCCAGGCCGAAGAGTTAGAGTTATTAAAAAGATGTATTGAAAAGTAATATAAAATATATTAGTGTTATTCCATAAGCGTGTATTATTGAAGATACCAAGGAAGTCTTTCAGGATTTCGCAATACCTATGACGCGACGATTCTAATGAAAAGAGTACAAAAAAAAATGTTTGAAACCCAGAAAAATCTCCAAAGTTTTTCTGACAGTACCTACCTAAACAAACTATTCATCCCACTATTAAACATCCCATCCTACCAGGAGTTGTCAACATTTCGCGTATTCCCATACAAAGTTCACCCACCGTGTTACGTCACATGCCAGCTTACATAAATCGCAGGCGCTGATTTATGTCGGACACCAGTAAAGTCATGTCGTGTCACAGTGTAAAAAAATAAAAATAAAAAAGGGCTTGCTTTGCTAGCTAAATTACGACTCACTGGATAGATGTGGAGCTAGTTTTTTTTTTTTTTGGTGTAAGTTAATGTGGTCTGTGACACTTTTGTCATGTAATTTACCTTCATATACGTATAGCGATTTTATCTTAGACATAGCTAATTTTATGGTGGAAAGGAAAGATCCTTCATTTGCGCAGAAATTGTTATATTTTCTTTTGTTAGAGAAACTCTATAATTATATAACTGTTCGTTTTAAGAATCCTCTAAGAAACAGTTATCCCTGTATTCCAAGGATACTGCTAAAATACGAAACAAGAAGTTCAATTAACTGTATTTTTTTATTATTAATAATAATAGTTTACAGTCACAAAGAAAGAAACA
The DNA here is from genome assembly GCA_948252095.1 of Dicycla oo. Classification (NCBI taxonomy): domain Eukaryota; kingdom Metazoa; phylum Arthropoda; class Insecta; order Lepidoptera; family Noctuidae; genus Dicycla; species Dicycla oo. The sequence continues at coordinate 19,208,178 of OX411726.1, read as the reverse complement.
TACATTAGTATACACTGATTAACAAGATGCTAACTACGCTGCAGGAGTCTGTATACACATATTGTGAGCCCTGCCTCTCAAACTAGGATAACCTGTATTTTAAGAGATGGTTCAGCTGTGAGGTTACTTAAAAATAGGGTTTATACAACTGCGGACTGTGCCAGCTCGTGTTAACAGTCAGTTAAAATGAATCTATAGTGATTGTAAGTATGTTACCTATGCAATTAGGAAACCAATCTTAATGACAAATTAAATTAATGTCACCTCAAATATAGCCAAAGCACCTAACAGTCTGAACAGTCTAACAGTCCCTTTGAAGTCATCTCCGTGAATATCAAAGTGATTATACCCTCTCATTCTGCTGATCCCTTCAATGAAGGAAGCCTTTCATAGTGTCAAGTCATTAATGGGTTCATTATTATCCCTATTAAATTAGATAGTTATAAGTTGCTAATGTTATACACAATGACTTTCTCACCTAGTTAACAGTAACGATAACAGTTACTCAAATTGAATCGTTTACTACAGGGTTATAATAGTGATTATAGAAATCTCCTCTATCCTTACAATTTGTGTCGTCTTAAAAAGAACTAAAAATTACAGGGTGCAAAAGAGAATTTAATAACTACAATTTTTCATTCTATTCTTTTAAGTACTGAAGAGGTAATCTGTTTCCACTACTATCTTTATTATCAAGAAATTGTGAGAGTGAAAATGTCAATGATCATAAAAAGAATTCAATACAAAGTTAAAGTAAACTCATATGTAACTAGTCCAACACTGAAAGTTATATACATATACCTACTATAAATTACGCCTTCTTCCCATGGAAGAAACTATAGAACGTCACCTGCTACGATCCTTACATAATCCTTTTGCTTCATTTACGTTCATTAGTTATCTTTAAGAACAAAACGAATTTGCCAACCCTTACGATAGGTAACCAACAAGACAAGGAAAAACAAATACTTACTACTCAAATTACCATCCTTACACACAAAAGAATTTCTATACCAACACATAATTCCATACACACAGTGGAAATAATCTTATTAATTCACCAACTATTCTTCCGATAGTCTGCAGGTGTGAGCAATGCTTCGAATTGCGTCCGAAGCAAGCATTGCTGAGTGCTCTTACGTAGTGAGTAATAAGGGCCTGGTCAAAGTTATAGCCGAAAGGCGACGCGATATTTATGTTAATGGGGGGAACGAAAGAGGAAACAAAAGCGGACTTTTGAATAAAAGTATTAGTAATTCTTCGAAGTTTCAGGTTTTTAATGCTTTGCCTTTTTATTGGATGCACAATCCTAACTTAATATTATATATTATTACAAATGCGAAAGTAAGTTTGTTTGTTACCTTTTCACGCCTAAACCACTGAACCGATCATCCAGAAATTCTGCATATACATTATCAGGTGCACGGACACGGATATAGGGTACCTTTCATCTCGAAAACAGTACTTTTCTCAAGGAAAACAACAATAACTTTCTTATAATAATAGATGGCGCCACGTGTCTTCCGAATCAAGATTTAATTATGCTAACTAATATTATAAATGCGAAAGTAAGTTTGTTTGTTACCTTTTCACACCTAAACCACTGAACCAATCATCCTAAAATTATAAGTAGCTGATACATTTTGTGAGTCGTAGAGTGTCGATAGACCGGTTTTTCGTAATACTATAAATGCGAAGGTGAGTTAGTTTGTTACGCTATCAAATTTGGCACATGGGTAGAGTATGACCTGGATTAGGACATAGGATACTTTTGATCCCGGTAGTGCGTTCCCGTGGGATAATTTCCGACAACCACGCGAGCGAAGCCGCGGTCAAAAGCTAGTATTATTATAGAACCGTTAGTAGTGCGTTATGAGTTTTTCCTTATTTTTATTTAAGTACCTAATATATTTTGCGAGTCTAGAGTGTCAATAGACCGGTTTTTCATCCTCCTAACTGATATTATAAATCCGAAAGTTGTTTGTTTGATGATTACGCTTTCTTGCTAAAACGGCTGAACGGATTTGAATGAAATTTTGCACTTGGGTAGACCATGACCTGGAAAAGAACATAGGCTACTATTTAACTTGGATAGCAAACGAAGTCGCACGTAACAGCTAGTATGATATATACCTTTTACATAAGTAAGAGTGTGAAAAGAATTTCTGGTGGTTTTTGGATTACTGCTGCATTTGACTGCATTGGTCTCGATGAATCTGTGTCAGCTCTCAGCTAGTTTTCGCTTTAAAATCGTGAAGTTTAAGTACCTATAACTATACACATATACGTATATTATAAAAAATACTGTTGTCTTTATATTTACGATTCTAACAAACTAATATGATCTTTCAAAGTTTGACAAGACAGCAAGATTTTAAAACGCCTGACAGAACAGAGCATTCAGTAGTTGTTAACTTTCTCCGATGACCTTTTCATCAAAGAATCGAAAAGATGTAGTAAATTCTAAACATCTATTAATTCAGACTATATTAATCTCGATAATTTTAGCTAGAGGTAGCTGAAACTAAAACATGGCAGCCAATTTTCTCTTTTACAAAAACCATCAAAATAAATAAAGTAGAAATGCTTTTACTCTTAATTAAACTAACTATCATAAAACCTTATAATTAACATTAATAACTATAATAAAACTGGTAATAACGACTTTAAAGTAAAATTTATTAAAACAAGGAATACAGTCATTCAGTTCTAGACTCATAACTTTCATAGAAGGGTATTGCAATATGAAAGCGTGATTTGAGAACATTAATATCAAATAACTCCGTTTATAGTGATGACTGTATTTTGTAATAGCAGTTACACACGTTTTGTTTAGAATCATTTAGCCCTTTATATAATTTTTCTTCTTTTTAAGATCATCTATTAGTAGATTATTTCATTTGACTCACAGCTCAGCATGTGAAGCTCGTGGCTAAATGATAACAGCAGCACAGGTGATTGGTTCGTGGATGGGTGACCATCGATTACATATTGAAACCACTTTGTGCCTCGGAAAGCACATTAAGCCGTAGGTCCCGCCAGTCATTCGATCTTTCGAGATCTTTGACAGTCGTCGCGGGTAGTAAGAAGCCCAAAAAGTCTGGCAACCAGACTCACCAAGGGGTATCATGTTACCCAATAACTAAGCTGTGGAGGTCAGATAGGCAGTGGCTCCATGTAAAATACTGGTAATCAGCTGCATCCAGTTAGACTGGAAGGCGAGCCCAACAAAGATTGGAAAAGTCTAGGCAGATTGACTCACTCACAGACTGAATACGGAATTGCTGCACTAGCAGCGACTAAAGGTGGCAGTTCGAATAAAATTCATTGCGCCGAAATTGCACAACTTCTGTTACGCTCCGCCTTCAAAGCTACCAGTATCTAGTCATATGTGACGTAGTGCGAGTAAACTTTGGCAGGCTTGGTTTGTATGGAAAGCTTTGACAATGTCACCTGTAGTAGCTGAGGCAGCTCCGTGCTCTGAGATTTGACTATTTTGAGTTTGAATTAGGAATTTCATCATCATCATCACCATTGCCTTTACCCAACTATATTGGGGTCGGCTTCCTGTCTAACCGAATGCAACTGAATACTAGTATTTTACACGGAGCTATTGCCTATCTGACCTCCACAACCCAGTTGCTGGGTAATACGATATCCGTTAGTAAAACTGGTTGTCAGACTTTCGGGCTTCCGACGACCCGTAACTATTGTCAAAGATCCACGAATAACAAGTCAGGTTGGCTTGAGTTTGGTAGCCAGTCATCTCCGATGCAACAGAAGCTGACTGGTTTTTTATCAATTTTTGGAGAACATTGCTTCATTATTAGTAAACAGTAAACCAAGAGTCGTAGTTTTACCGATATCAGTTAGTAAAATATAAGAACGAGGTCTGTCTAATCATCGTCTCCATTTTCTATTAATTTTGATTATTAAGCATTGTTAGATTGAGTATATTATACGAAAACATTCTTGGGATAGAGGAAACCTTTAGCTAACAGGAACGAGAAAGTAAAATTATTATAAGCTGGTATTTTTCTTACAAGGATGTTCTCATGATCAGTATTATGTAAATAATATTATTTAGTCCAATAAGGTATACCCAATAATTAATAGAAATGTTATCGTCTTCTCTGACTAAGACAACATTATTAATGAAAACATATCCTCAGGCCACACTGAGACGATATATTTCCATATTAATATAATGTAAAGAATAACTAAAAGAGAAGGTACTCGTAACTCAGAGATAAATCTGTGTATTTTTTATACTTTCATGTTTATGATAAAGGGACGCAAACTAGTGAGTGATAACCACCACTATGGAGATCTGCAATACCAGGGATATATCTCAATAAACACAAAGATATTTGAAGAGTCAACTTCATCTGCCTAGCCTTTTCCCAACTGTGTTGTTGTTGGCTTCCAGTCTACAGGATGCAGCTGAAATTATTTTACATGGAGCGACTGCCTATCTAACCTCCCCCATCTATCTAACCCCACTCGGTATTACAATACCACTCGGTAAGATTGGTTGTAGACTTTCGGGCTTCTGACGACCCCTAACGACTGTCAAAGATCCACGAATGGATCTTTCAGGACCAATGGCGTAACGTGATTTCCAAGGCACGGAGGGGGTCTTAGTATGTAAAGAAGGTCACCCATCCACAGACCATCCGCGGCCAGCGTATCTTAATCTGATCGATTGACCCGTGCGGTTGTTAAAAAAATGTTAAACGTAACTGCAATATTCCTAAAGTCAGTAAAACTCAAAATGGGGAAGAGAAACATTGTAAGGAAAATGCCATGTCCTAAAAGCAAAAAATGCGAAGACATCCCGCACTGGGCTCGTGTGATTCATTATCTTTATGACCCAATCCCTCTCATAGAGAAAAGGCCTGTGTCCCAAGAGTGGTGACGTTGCAAGCTGATTTTGTTTATGCTTGGAAACGACCAATTGGAACCGTGCACCCTTCTGACGTTTCACAAGTGCGCGTGCAGCTAGGTTTATGTGATACAAAATATTTTGATTTGATTGATAAGGGATATTATTAATTGCACATCAAATAAATAATCACCAATCAATTTATTTCCATCATTTAAATAAATTTTTACATCAAAAATACTGACTGCACAGCAAATTAACCAGACCGTACATACACAATACTCGCACTCATAGCACATTTTGCTATAACATGGCAACTAATATTAACCCTGAGGTTAGGTTTGGTTAGGTTACTTTAAACCCTTTACACAGAAATAGAAGCCCAGCGAAGCGGGGCTTCGTCGACATAGGATGCAAGAGCGAGCGAAGGGCATGAAGGCTAAGTTACAGTAATTTGTTTTTCTCAAGAATGGTAAAAGGTAATATATAGGTTTAATGTGCGCTAGTCATTAATAAAAAAGCTTTACTTTAAGATAAAGAGCGGTGCGCCACGAATATAAATTGTTGTTTATTTACTTATATTTTGAGTTGAGTATTTTGCTGTGCAATCATTAATTTTGATTGGAATTAGGATTAGTTTTGGATACAAAAGTCATTTTTTTAAATTGCGTTTAAATACTACCCGATTGATAATAAATGACCTAAGTAGTAAAACAAAAACAGTAACTTGACACAGAGAGAGGGGCTCTAACCTGACAATATAAAGTTTAACATACTTGAAACAGAACTGAGACAGTACATATCGAATGTAAGAGCTATTCCTTAAAATCGGTAAAACAAAAACGTCGCTACGGTGACGTTTGAACCTCACGTAAAACATTCCAATAGTTCGCTGTGACGTTGTTAACGCTGCCCCTTTTTACAATCACCTGCCAGTTTGAAACTTAACAGCTTTTTCGACGTCTTCAGAATAAAACAATTTTAATTTATTCCCTCCTCCTTGCGAACACTAAACTACGAATGCATTTATTCATTTAATTTAATTCATTGGTGAATGTTCTTTACATAGATGACTGTAAAAAGTTTAGATTAATATCTGACATTTATCAAGATTATGGGTACAATTTGCATTCTGTTTCAAGGATATTCTTGATAGTAAATGCTACTACATAGCAGAGTTTCTATTTTACCTTACCCGTTGTCCTATTTAAATGTCCTACACAAACACAGTTGGTATTCATATATGAATATGAATACCTCAATGTTTGGTGTCCTTAATTTACATACTACATTGTTGCAAGTCTTTGTGGAAAGCCAGAGAAGTTTCAACTGAATATATATTGAAGAGATGTAAGATTCAATGCATTCTATCTAAAATTGCAACCGAAGCTAGAAGAATTCGACAAAATCCTCACGGCTTCAGCCAAAAGAAATCTCAACGCTTCTCAATATTTTCCTCTCCTCTGGATTTCTTATTTGGTAAACAAACACATCATTCGCATTGATCACACTTATTCATTGGTAGCTCGCCATGCGGTAAGGACCAGGCCCGGGTCGACGGCGCATTGTGTTCCACGCGCGCCTCAAAGAGATGTCAGCGCTAACTGATGGGGTCCGCAGAGCCGATGCCTGCCAGGGCTGCGGGTTGTTTGAAAGAGTTACCGTGGCCCTGGCACGGGGAACTGAAGGAACACGAGTGGGTTTTAGTCAGTAGAAGTCTGACACACCCTCCCGCTCCGCCCAGAGCGGGAGAAGTTATTTGATAATTTCCCACCAAAAAAAAGGGTAAGTGACTACTTACATAGAGTTTGTCGTGGAGGTGTCTGGATATATAATATATAGGGAAATCGGAAAGCCAAAGGTCAAATGTAAGCTGATACTCATTTCCTTTATCTAAGCAATATGCTAGCAGTCCATCTTGGACTAACTGTAGGATTCCATTCCCAATAATAGTTCCCATATCGCTACCAAAGTAATATAAAAATTAATATTGCATGTATATTTAATTTCCTTTAAATGTAGAATGCTGTTTTTAGAAACAAATGGCGTAGTTCTTGACTTTCTTTGAGAGAGATCTTAGAAATTGTTAGAAAAATTGCGCCTGTAAATACAGTCCGCGGAAAGGGGAAAACTAGGGTAGAACAGCTTTAACTACAAGACTCGAATAAATTTAAAAAATAAAAACTCTTTAAGATAGGAAAAAATGTGTTCTCTCTTGAAAACAAAAGGAAAGGATTTAATGTATGATTATCAAAACATGATCGCTAGATCTACAATAGTGCAACAGTTGGAAGCTCATAAATTCTGATAATTACAATCAAAATCAAATGGAATCATGTGCTTAATTCAAGTCAAATTAAACAACGTTGCCGTATAATTGACTCACATTGCCTCAACAATGATCGAAAATTCCACTCTGCTCTGGATTTAATTCCGGACGCATGGTCTGCCGGAATACGTAAGCATTGAACAGATTACATGAAGGTTTACCAGAACTGCAAAATAGATATGTGCAGAAGATTGGTTCAGTACAAAAAGTGAAAACGCACGCACACTGATACATGCATCACGTACAGCGAGTGTAAGCCCTCTCGCAGCCGGAATTAAGGTTACGCTAGTCGGTCACGGTGATGGTGTCGGTGTCGGTGACGGTAGTCGGTTGAAGGTGTACGAACAAAACCATAAATTATATCAATTTGTCTCGTCATTATCTAGCCCTGAATGGAAGCAGAATCGGGTTTGAAAGTTATTAGCGTTGAAACTTCCATATTTCAAAACTAATTTTAACGCATCTTTGGGCGTAAATAAATAGCTCCCGTAATATGAAAATTGCAAAACTGTTACTACAGTAATATGAATATACAATTTATTAAAATATTCAAATAACGTTACTTAGATATTATGAAAAAAATACATCCAGTAGTTTTTTCATAATATCTATACGCCCAAAGGTTTATTCTTGAAATTGTATACGCTCGTTTTCGTTATAAATCATCGTCTATTTCACTAACTAAATAAATGCATATTAGCACGCCGCCAACGAGTTCGAGCCGCCGACTAGTGCAACCTTAATTGTTTAAGATCTTCGTGTGCGTGCGCCTGGTTTCGCTCGTGGTATGTAGCCGACCTTCTGTATCTATCTATTTAGTGGTGCAACTACGTCGATTTGTTTTGCTCCCAACATTACTGTTGCAACGGAATTCCAATTTGCACCGACATTTGCAGATTGGATTCGCAGTAGTAACAAAATTGACAATGTTGTAATAAAAGTTACTGAATGGAATCTTGTCAAAGAGAGGGTATTGTTTTTATTTTAAAGCTTTGACTTTTAGCCGGAATTCTACTCAATATTGTATGTGTTGGTACTTTATGCGACAGATGCTATTAATAACATTCTTATTCGCTTCCCTAGTACGTTTTGTTTATGATGCGTATACAATTACAGATACCTAACTTTTTAGATAGACAATCGTAACTACTATTGTGAACCTGAGGCTTCAAGGAAAATTTTTAGTGTAAGTTACATTATTTCCCATTTCTGAACAAATGCCTCTCAGCCTCAATATGTCAACAATTTTATATAATTTTTGACGCTAATATAAGATTGGGACTAGATTTTAAATGTTTTTAACCACGGGAATTGGTTTTCTTCTCATTTTTGTTTTCAAAATTCACCAGCACGATGTCACAAGCTATAAAAATATATTCCTCGCTGCTTAAATAAAGCTTAATATATCGGAACAATAGCAAACGTTACAAAAAGGAATAATGGTAGATGTTGCTCAGTATTCCGTTACTAATTGAGAGCAAAGGTAATAAATACAAAGAAATGTAATTTTTATGCTTTTAAATAAATAGGAAAGGGCATCGTTAAAGCCATTAAATAAATTGGAAAGCGGAAATTAAACTGAACAAGGTATTAATCTAATTGTCGACCATTTATTGCTAGCTGTTTTGTTTGAAAGCATTTGAATTACATTTTTTAAAAGGCTGTTGTTTACCTCCTCAAGGTTTTATGTCAGCAATGCTTAGTCAAGAAAGTGTTGAAAGTTATGGTTATCATTTCAATCTGCCTAGCCTTTTCCCAACTATAATGGGGTCGGTTTCCAGTCTAACCGGATGCAGCTGAATACCAGTATTTTACATGGAGCGACTGCCTATCTGACCTCCACAACCCAATTACTGGGTAATACGATACCCCTTGGTAAGACTAGTTGTCAGACTTTCGGGCTTCTGGCAACCCATAACGACTGTCACAGATCCACGAATGACAGCCGGGACCAATGGCTTAACGTGCTTTCCGAGGCACGGAGGAGTCTCGGTATGAAAAGATGGTCACCCATCCACAGACCAACCCCGGCAAGCGTAGCTTAACCTGATGGATTGACCCGTGCGGCTGTTATTACTTAGCCACGAGCTCCTTATGCTTATCATTTAACAACAAATAAAACTAGTGACAGCCCAACAGCTAAGACCAAAGTTGACAAAAGTGAGGTAATGAGTTTGACCACGAGCGTTAAAATTTTGACCCAAATCAACAAGCGCTACCCACATAATTTAATAGGTATATTAAGTTGTTTTTTTCATGAAAATACTGTGATAAGAAAATCCTCAAAGTCTCGGATGAAAGGAAATAGAACATTGCGCTCTCTTGTGTTAGAATCGTTTTAGCATTTCAGAACGGGCTACCTAATGAAATTTGCATTAAAGTAAAATGCAAATAGGTTTACGGTAACAAAATAGGATTTAATTTAAATACACGCAAACCTTAACTAAATCAATTATATACCGTGGATTAACTGTGCTTTAACCGTTTTCCTGTAGGTTTTAATACAATATTTAGTTCGGCAAAGGAATCCTCATCCTAAATATCTAAATATTGACGGTATATCCCCAGTTTTGAGAAATCAAATGTATGATAAACGCAATCTATGGATGGAGAGCCAACCAACTTCTTCATGGTCGCGCTCCTTACATTAAAATAATCACAAAAATGGTCATTAACATATTCTGCCCCTTTACTTAAAATGTTCAAAAGAAGATTGGCATTATTAACAAGCACACTAGGCAAATTGATTATCTCAGTTTATACCTTTTTTTTGGTGCGAAATCATCAAATAACTTTTCCCGCTCTGGGCGGAGCGGGAGGGCGTGTCAATCTTTTACTGACTAAAACCCACCCATGTTCCTTCGGTTGCCTGTGCCAGGGCCTCGGTTACTCTTTCATACAACCCGCGACTCTGGCAGGCATCGGCCCTAGCGGACCCCGACAGTTAGTGCTGACATCTCTTGGAGGCGCGCGTGGAACACAACGCGCCGTCGACCCGGGCCTGGTCCTTATCCTTAAATTAGAAAATCATAAAAAATCAATTTTTCTAAACTCATACTTAAAGTAACAACACTAACAGCGGTCGTTGACCTCCCAAAGAAAGACATCAAATATTTTTATACTTATTATATTTTATCGTGTCCGCAGTCGCAATATTTATAATATTGCGACTGCGGAGCTTAGCTAGCCAATTAAAAATAACCCTGTATGTGAAATGTAGGTTTGAGAAACACCTCTGTCTAGGTACCCCTTTATTGAACATAGTCGTGATGTTACTACTCTAACACTAAGTACTCAAAAACTAATTATGCTAATCGCATAATACACCTAATAACATTCCACATAACATTCCGATTCCGACCTGTTAATTAATAATCGTAACACTAATTACCTGATCGTAATTACGTATTATGCCACGGTCCCACGGCCCGCTTTCTCACAGGTCAGACCACGCCAGGACAGGCCAGGCCTGCGGTAAATTGAATGTATGGGATGATCCGTGGAATGCTTGGCACAGGCCGCGACAGGCCTCGATAGGCACGGGCCGCGACGAGCCTCGACGGGCCGCGGTCATTACATGGACTAAGTTGATTTATTTAGATAATAATGAAACCTTGTTAGGAGGTAATTGTGCAACTGTGGCTCAGTAAAAGACAATAATGTGCTTACTTAGTTTCGGGGGTTTTCCCTTATGAACACAGAAAAGACTTGGACCTAATATAAATTAGGAATACAGATCTTTTTATATAGGTAAAATAATAGTGGACTTGATAAGTCAAGTCTGGGTTCAATGTCCGAGTGAGTTAAGAAGATACCGAAAGGGCGGGTTACTTTGATTCTAGGGCCTAGCTTTGGCCCAAATCGAGACAATGTTTAATGTCATTAAATCCACATAAAGTTCCGCAAGTACGCGTCTATATCGCCATCTATTAGTTACCGAAGGACGTCTGACGTTCGGTTGTGTTCGCGACACTTCGGGAAGTTTGAACAGTTGCCTATATTTGGGCCAAAGTTATGCCCTAGAGTCAAAGCCCTTACGGTACCTATTCTGTCGTCATAAGAAAAAAAGACGTGTCTGACATTTTTTTCGAAATAGAGTTATTTACATATTCGGAATTGGCAAAAAAAGACGAATCTACCAGTATTTTTAAATTGGCGAAAATTTAACGAAAACCTAATAATTCTTACTATTGAAAGACGCATCTGCCTTTGTATCTTATAGTTTAAACAGGACAAAATATTTTTTTCTTCATTTCAATATTTCTGTATATACTTCCTTTTTCCTTTTGGCGGCAGTATTATTGGAATTTTCCATTAAAAATTCGAGTCCGGATTTTTTAATGGAAACTAGCTCTAGCCATAATGTTTGGAACTCAAAACTAGCGAGATATGGAACGTTCTATATACTTTTGTCTAATCTCTGGGCGATTCGGGCGTATTTTTACGGTAATGCTTTTTATTAGTATATCGACCAAACTTATAGCAACTGAACTGCATTATAACAAACAACACCTTTCATTTAAAAAACAAGGTATATAACAAGCACATTCCTATTCTGTAACCCTTCCAGTAAAACCACTGTTTCACCCTCTCGCCTCTAAGGCAAGTACGCAGATATTAAACCCAATACATAATACGGAGGAACGCAATAACCCTTTCACAAGGTACTCTTGAATCGCAATCGCAGTCAGACGCAATTCATGATCGTGATATTTCGAAATCGACTCGAATACTCGACGCGAGTCAGGAATAGGGAAGAACAGAAGTTCATTGAAATAGATTAGTCGATACAAGATTTTACACCTCGTTCCTAAAAGGCTAATCGACACTAAAATCAGTGAACAGACTGTCAACCTAATACTAACTACTGTTATTGACTGAAATAATAGAAACTACGATATAGGAAGCCAGTCAGTACTACGTCACCCTAGAAGGAAATAAATGTTGATGACCTTCAAAGGTAAGTATATACACGCACCGAGGTATGGCAAGGCTAAAAAGCGAAACCCCGGGAAACCAAGCATGTCGCTTTCGCTTAGCCCAAAGCATCTACGCGCTGAACCCAGCTTCGAAGGATTCTTTTTGCTAAATTCATGTCCAAGCAACAGTAGTGACATCTGTACTCACCGAGTGTTATTTTTTCGTAGAAAACTCACGAAGTTTTCACTTGCTAATGCGTGGAAATTCCAATAGATGGCGCTGTTCACCAAATATTTAAATCGTGTCCTTTTATATTTTTACTTATGTAATAATCGCATCAACTTTAATGTGTAATTTACTCTTTCAAATACTAAACAAAAATATTTAAGTGTAAAAAGTAAAGAATCTAGTGTAAAAATAACTAACTAAGTAACTTTAAACTTTACTGCTTTTTAGAGAAACATTACTGAAATGATAGCTGTTGCTCACTAAATATCCTCATTATTTCTGAAGCCACGTTAATAAATTGTGTGTCATAAACTATGTCCTCTGCGGTGAAATAACTGGCATTAGGTACATTGTATTTTCTCTTTATTACATACAGTGCCGATATCACGTAGCGGCTGCGAATGTAAGCGAGAATTTATTACTCGATACCACACCGGCATTTATATGCTTTAAATCATTGGAAATACTAGATATTTCTACTTAGGTAATACTACCTTTCAGTGTATTTGAGATTTAGAAGAGAAATATAAATTATTATAGTATGAGAATTGCTGTGTGGGTACAGCTTTGTGTGGTTAACTTGCGTTCTCTTTGCTGAGCTCAAGCAACGCGTTATACGTCCTCCCAAATTAGACGTGACAGCGCTATCCCAAATTAGATGTATATGAAGATTATAAACGTATTATACAAAAAAAACGTATACTAAAAGATAAATAATTAAATTATCTTTAAAATATGCTTGATAATTTTTGCGAGATTCTCATTTTTTTATCCGCGTTTGACATAACTTTACAAATTAATTACACTATGTTATATAAAATAATCTAAAATATTCACATATTAAGTTATTAAGAAAATGCTCTAATATATTTTTTCCAAATAATTGGACCGCGTTATGCAGAAAGCAGCCATGTTGGGAAAAGTACAAACAGAGTAAGCATTTTTCTGTCGATGGTTACATTATGGATGTCTGGACAAGGCTGCATTTGACGGCTCATATCTCCGTGATAAATAGAGATATCGACATGATTGTTTTTGCAAAAAATCTTGAATGTCGAAATTAGTATGACTGTGTTCATAACACATTTTTGGAAAAAGTGCCGTATGGCTGCTCTAAACAATACTCGTTTAGACGTGATCTTCAATTTAAAATCATTAAAAGACGGTTGTCTTTGCCTTAACTAAGGTACAGTACGACAACGTTCAAACGTTGCATCGTTTACCTTCGGAAAAACCGAAATATAGCGAATGAAATCGACCAATACAAACTCATTTATATCCCCACCTAAATTATTATAGATTGATGCACTCATTCCGTCACTCGCTTATTGAACCAGTCCATAGATACAAGAAAGTTATATTTCTATGGACCAGACACAATTTATTTCGGTTTTTCCGAAGATAAACGATGGAACCTTTGATAAACGATAAATGATTTTTTTTTTACTTTTTTTACTTTAAATTGATTTATGAAAGAGCATAAATATGTACAGTCACGAGCACTAATATGTATACACTCTGTCATTTTTAAAACTGATTTTCTTCTACTGTATTAATTATAATTTTATGTTGTTACGAACATAGCTTTTTGGAACACCTAGTATTGTGAAATAGGTAGGCATAACTAAATTGCTACCGTTATTCCACGAAAAAATCGCTTTTGAATTTCCCTAAAAGTATACATATTCGTGCTCGTGACTGTACGTACCAAATCTTTACATTTTGCATTGGGGTGAAAAATGAGATAGAGATATTCATTTTATATTAGCGAATTATGAATGTCAGGATTTTAATAATTTGTCGTCGCCTTATTTCTACCTAGAGTCACAACATAAAAAAATGTCAAGTAACAAATGAAGTGTGTCTTTGGCATAACTACAAGTAGGTAAGTTTATAAAGGAAATCGTACTGTATCGATGTTAGTAAATATGTCGGTTTTCCCTTCCCATTGTTTCAGCTTCACTCCATTCATTAAATCCAGTGTTCTTCTTGTAACATCTCTCAAAAATGTATCAACCAATTAAGTACAGTTTCAATCTTTAATGTAGGTAATCGTAATTTTTTTTAAATCATTCTTCTTTTACATATAACACACGATTTTTCATTTTATTTGTAACTAACTGGCCGCCCCGGCTTCTCGCGGATGTATTAATGAAGAAAATGAGACCAAATCTTCCCTTTGCAGTACGACCATGTAATGAAATAAAATGACAATAAAATAATTTCACAACGATAACACACTGAGTTCTAGCTACTATTGCTCGTATTTTTAAAAATAGCAGCTATAATATATAACGTTCTACTACTTTTTTCACAAAACAATTTTTTTTTTTTTTTGTAGTAACAGATAAAACAACTGATCGTCAATCTGTCAATTCTGTCAATATTTTTAAATATCTCCTACCGTTTTCAGTCTCACTCATTCACTTTTTATATGGACGTTTTTGAACCAAATATTTTCACTTTTCTGTACAATTTTTCAAACATTTCCTTTCATACAAACCTTGTCCTAACAAATACAAACACAACAAAAAAGAATTAGCCAAATAGGTGCAACCGTTCTGACGTGATGCACATGTTACATACATTCGGCAATTGATTTTTATTTATATAGATAAAACGTTTTTTTAGACTTTAAGCATCCATTCTGGATTCCTATTGATCTAAGTATTTGAAAAATTGAGAGAAGTGTTTTTATTGGGTACCTACCTAGAGATAAAAATCGTGGATCAACTATTGTGGTAGATTTGATATCAACTTTGGCAGTTTATTTTTAAACTAGGTAGGTACAAAGAAAATACATTTTTTACACACTAGTGTTTTACCGCTTTACCATAAAACTATGTTTATCAGTAGTATCTGGTAAACAACTGTTTAACACGACATTTATGTATGGAGTTTGATGGAAGACTTCATAGATAATGTTTTTAAATCTTTTGTAATATGTCAACTAAAGTTTTTTGCTTTCTTTGCTCGTTTTTTTTTAACCGACTTCAAAAAAGTAAATTCTGTATTCAACCCGTTTGTAGTATGTCAAAAACTATGATGATGATTCTACCTCTAGCGTGATCTACATACTTTCAGGAAGGTTTTAGTACATAATACATTACGTATTAAACTTATTTACGAAGTTATATGCATAAATTTACTGTATATCCAGCATTTCTAAGCGGATTTTGATGATTCTTCTTTTCGTTCGTTTTGGGCTTATGTAATTGTTATTTAACGTATAATAGAAAAATAAACTTACTTTTAAAAAAGTAAAAACCGACTTCAAGAACCTAAAACGAATGATATAACGTTCATAAAAAAACTTAACAGCTTCTGAAGTCAATGTCTTCAATTCTTCAATGAAGAGAAGCTGTTAAGTTTTTAATGAAAGTTATTTTATTTGTTTTAGGTTTATGAAGCCAGTTATTTTTTTTATTTTTTTTTTATTAAAGCATTAAAAAAAATTTCTGTTAAATATATTATTGTACAAAACCCTTCGTACGCGATACCGACTCGCACTTGGCCGCTTTATTCATTCCGCATCGGGCTACGTCATAGTAATTGTATTAATTTGTAGGTACAGACGCCAGCAGGTCAAGCTACCCGAAACTGTCAAATTTTCCCAATCAATCTTGAACCTAATGCTTTAGCGATAAAGTTGAAAATCAATTAAAGAAATTTGACAGATTGTAGTAGCTTGATGTGCTGGCGTCTGTACTTATCTAGTTCTACTGAGTGAAATACTTAGTCATATTTTATTTATGTGTATTTATAACAACATAAATGTTTATCTTCTTTGTATACGGGGGATGAGAGAGCAACTATAAACTCAGTATTGCTTTCGTTCCGTACATTTAAATAAATTTAATCGAATTTTAAAATCATTATCTTTATGAGAATTTTCGTAGTCCTGCTCCTAATTACTTCAATATTATGTCGAAAAGTGTAGTCAAAGGCCCTAACCCCGCGTCCTAAAAGCAATACAAGAATCGCGTCGCGCGAATACAAGATCGTACGAACATTTTGTTCGGTTAACCTGAGTGCGTATTTGCGCCGACATAGGACACTTTCCGGTTTTCCGAACAAAAAGTGACATGAGCAAGTGACCGATCGCGTTTCGCGTGACGATCTCTTTTAAATAAGACGCGGCCTTACACGAACGCACGACGTAAACGTCACGTAAATTCGAATTATTTTTGAATAATGCTTTATGGTTGATATTTTCAAGCGACAAGCACTATTAGTGCGGATTTCACCAATGAAACTGAACGCGATCACCACATCTAACCCGAATTCAAGAGCTGTCAGTGTCAATATTCCAAAGAAAGCAATGACAGTGACAGCTCTTAAACGTGGTTTACGTGCTGATCGCGTTCAGTTTATAATAATAATAATAGCCTAGGACATTGTTCACACACGGTCATCTGATCCCAAACTAAGCAGAGCTTGTACTATGGAAACCAGATAACTGATAAACTACTCGTACATACACTATTTTTTTTTTTTTGTAAATACATACTTATATAGATAACTACACCCAGACTCAGGACAAACAGACATGATCATGCACACAAATGTGTGTCCTGGATGGGAATCAAACCCACGACCAGCGGCATGACAGGTGGTATCTTAACCAACCACGCCAACTGGCCTGTCAAGTCTGTCAAAAAGATTCAATTGGTGAAATCCGCACTTAGTAGGTATATCACCCATAGCATAATCAGCCTAAAATGTTCCCACTGCTGGGAACACAGGTCTCCTCTCGGTGAGAGAGAGTGGGCTGTAATACACCACGCGGGCCCAGTGCGGGTTGGTAGACGTCACAATGTCTTCGATTTTTTTTTGGTTCTAGAAAAAAAAAAAAATAAGTTTGTGTGTGATGTTTTTCTTCACCGTTTCGGTTTTGAACCTACGACCTACAATCGAAAGTCGCAGCCGTTACCACTGGGCTACCAACCATTGCTCTTAAATATTGAATAAAGTCTTAAAATTAAGTCAAATTATTTGCGAAACGAGATTTTAAATTTAAGTTTACTCCACGCATTCGTGCTAAGTACTAATGCAGTTTGACGTCAAAATTTTCAAACACAGTCACTTTCATATTTTTCAATAATTCCGATGGCGTGCAAAAGAGCATAATTTATAAAACATGAAAAGCCTAGCTTTTTTTACTGTATAAATATTATGAAACAATCGATTTCAAACACACAAAATGTGTATTGACTTTATTGTAACAAGTAACATCAACTATGTTCTTTTGCAAATGACAACGATTAATGTATGTGGTAGTCTTATGGGAGAAGGGCAAAGTAATGTACCTGGTTGTGGCCTTAACTTATTTTAAACCAAAAGTAAATAAAAAGATATATTATTTGTAAGTACTTAAATTAAAACCTATGCGTTCCCTTGATTATTTTTATAAAAACATTTTTTAAATTATTTAATTACTCATAAACAAACCGTTTATCATCCTACGGTACCCGAAACGGTATGAGCTCACAATAAAACAATTTAGTTGGTATCATATACTATAGCGATCGATCGAGTCATCGACGCGATACAGATTTTAGCGCAAACATAACAAGCGTTGAAGCCAATCGGCGCTCTTGAGCAAAACAAGGCAGACGGCTAAACAACCAGTAGCTCGAAGATTACCAAACCGTCAACATTGTGCCACGCTTCCAAAAACAAAATAATTTAAAAAAAGAACACTTATAGTTCAATAATATATATATATATATATATTTTTTTAAGTAGGAATACAAAAATGTTGTGTGAAAAAAGTTGATCACGGGATGTGAAATACAAGACAGGAAATGTATCGCAGAATAATTTTCGTATTCGCGATTTCAGTCGTCATCACACTACAGGTGAGTTTTTGTATATTTTAATTAAAGTTTTCATGCTTTTACGGTTGGACAATCATAGAAAATATTTCAAAACATATAGGCTCGTAAATATAACATTATTATGCCACAGGCTTATTAATGTAAAAGTAAATTGATTATTCTTCTCACTCCGATAAGCAATATAATTACAATTTTGTCTACACATATTTTTATTCATATAAACAAACAAATAAAAAGGTAAAAGACATCGCGGTAGGCCTAAGCGGAAATGGCATGATGAAGTGGACTCCATTATTAAAGATTGGTCCTTGGCAGCTCTGGACAGAAAGAGAGGTGGAATCATGGGAAGACAGTGAGGCTTTTGCCATGCAGTGGAACAATAATAACTAATAAAAAAATTATATTCTTTTTTATTAAAACTGTTTTAACTTTTTCTACTCATTAGGAAAATTGTAAAATAAAATTACCTGATAATATATTTTTATATTGTCCCACTGCATGGCAAAAGCCTCAAAAAAAAAAAAATTTAAATTAAAACTGTATTATTTTTTTTTTTACTCATTAGGAAAAATGTAAAATAAAATTACCTGATAATTTATTTTTTAGTAACGCAAATCCTCCATTGTATTTTTTCCTTTCTAAAAGAAACGACTTAACCCGGTATAAAAAAGTAAACAAAGTTTTAATTGCCTACGGAAAAATTCATATTTCATTGTTTGCCACTTTGTTTATCTTTCCTACGGAAAAACAATAGATTAGGAATTTTAAAAGTAGGAAGAATATGTGTTACGTGTATAGGAAACTCTACCATAGATTTCTGTTCCAAGTACCGTAAAATAGAATAGATAGGTAAAATTCAAATTTTCTGGCGTTTTGTGCAAATTACAGGTCACTGACAAGTTGTATCTTGATCAAAATATGATTCACGACTATGTATTCACATAATTATAACCATAAGAATCATCAATACATCTCTCTAAGTTAGATTTGCTGTATTTTGATCTCATTTCTGGAATCAGATCAAAACACAGCAAATCTAACTATTTTGATCAAGATTCAACATGAGACTGACCTTCAAATTGCAAAAAACGCAAGAAAATTTGAATTTCGCGGGCTACCACTGCGGATCCACCTTAAGTCGTTGGTTCCGTCTGTCATTTTTGGATTTTTGACAGTAGGTACGGAACGTCAGAAGCCCGAAAGTCTGCCAACAAGTCTTACAAAGGGGTGTCGTATTGCCATAGGTCAGATAGGGAGTCGCTCAATGTAAAATACTGGTATTCAGCTGCATGAGGTTAGACTGTAAGCCGTTCCCAACATAGTTGGGCTAGGCAGATTATGATGTACACTATAAGAATTACAGACATAAATGTAGAAATTTACGTTGGGTCGACGTAAGGTCGATTGAACGTAAATAAGTGTGAATTATCCTAACAAAAATGCCAAATTATCATGAAATCCATGATAAACAACGATCCCAAATAAAAATTCCCTCTTTTAATTTGACATAACATAATATCACGCTTGTAATCACCGAAGGGTTAGGCAGAGGTGTACCGATAGTACACCCACATTTCACCAGTTATGTTTAAGTCCCATGTAATAGGGGCGAGCCTATTGCCACCATCGAGTACAAGGCCCAAACTGCGGCCAAGAAGCTGGGCATCCTAAATAGGGTGGAGCGATACTTTACGCCTGGACAGCTTTTAACCCTTTACAAAGCGCAAGTCCGATCCTGCATGGAGTATTGCAGCCACCTTTGGGATGGATCAGCTAAGTACCAACTAGCTGCGCTTGACTCGGTGGAACGCAGAGCTAAGAGGCTCATTGGCGACGTAAAACTGGTGGATGCCAAGCTTCACAGCTTGGCTCATCGCCGCAAGGTTGCCTGCTTGTCGGTCTTCTACAGATTGTACTTCGGTGAGTGTGCTCAAGAACTCCACGACCTGATTCCACCGGCCCACTTCTATCATCAGATATCTAGACGCAATGCCAGTTACCATCCCTACCTAGTTGATATTCCACCAATTCGCACTAAGCGCTTCCAAATGTTTTTTATAATGCGCACTGCAAAAGAGTGGAACTCACTACCTGCGTCTGTGTCAAAACCAGGAGCTCACGCTCAGCAATAGCACTTGCAAACACCAGACCAACGAGGCAGTAATCAACATTTTATTGTTTTATTTGTTCAAGCATTTTTACGACACCTAAATGTCAAACAATTTCCTACACATAAAGTTAAGAGGCCTATCACAAAATTACGATTTGAAAAATTAGGTATACAGGGTCATTGTACTCATCATTATGAACAACTTTTACTATGGGACCAAACCTGACATCGCGAAAAAAATCAGCTGTTCAGTATATTTATGTTCGCATAATTCGTCAAAATGTACTGAATAGCTGATTTTTTTTGCCGCTATGGACTAAAGCAATATTTAAGAGACATTATTATATATTTGTCATTAAAAATATGCAAAAAATCTGTCGCGATTTTTTTTAATATATTTAAAAATATAAAGCCGAAATAACTTTATATTTTTAAATAGATTGAAAAAAGAAATCGAAAGCGAGGCCGCTATGAGCTAAACTAATAACTATTTTCTACCACACAATAAGTCAAAGTTGTCGAAGTCTTTCAGTTTCTCAGAATAAGAACGCCAATGTTGGCCATAGAACGTAAAAATCACGATCAAATGTAAAACGGCCTTTCCATAAGTTAAATATGGCGTAACTTCATAGTCGCAAACCTCGCCTCATTAGCATTGCTTGTTACTGTAGGGATTAAAAGTCAATGACGAACCCAAAAGAAAAAAATATATAATAAAGCGGCAAACAGTTGCATAATCAAGATGGTCGTTATTTTTTTTTTAATATAGAACTTTTCTTTGCAAGAAGAAAACATGCATAATTTAACTCAGAATCATAGTAATACTAGCTTTTGCCAGCAGCTTCGCTCGCGTGGATGTCGGAAATTATCCCACGGGAACCGTACATTTTTCCGGGATAAAAAGTACCTCATGTGTCAAATTTCATCCAGATTCGTTCAGCCGTTCTGGCGTGATTGAGTAACAAACATCCATCCATCCAAACTTTTGCATTTATTCTACTAGTAGGATACTGGGTGAAACTGAATCCATGAGCATATTTTTAAAGGTTCGTTGTACTCATCATTATGAACAACTTTTACTACGGGACCAAACCTGAAAACGCGAACAAAAAATCTGCTGTTTCTTAAATTTATGTTGGCATAACTCGCCAAAATGTAGGAGACACCAATTTTTTTTCGCGGTTTCATGTTATTGCCATAGTAAAAGTTGTTCATACTGATGAGTTCAATGACCCCTTAAAAGGATGCTCATGAATTAAATTTGACTCTGTATATAGTCACATGTGCGGTTCATGATTTTAAAGTAGCGATAGCGTGAGATTGGTAGGACTACGAGGTTAAGTTGCCCTTGCTGCGGTCAGTCCACAGATGGATAACCACTAAACATTAATAACCTATTTATGGACCTTTTTTCTCTTTATTGGAAAGGAATAATGGGAACCTAAGTCTGACAGTAACATACACTGTGTATTTTTTTTTTTTTTGTTCTGGGAAACGCTAGCGCCTATTTGAGAGACGTTGTATGTGGGTTAGGTTTCGTATCCTACGTATACAATGTGGAGACGATAAATACGACAACAAATTAAACTTCGTATATGTAATGACGTTGCCTTACTGTCTGTATACAAAAATTCAACCAATATATCCAATAGTTTAGTCACTATAGTTGACCAAAGATTAGCAAAACTCATGGTTGGCCCATCACTACTACGAGTATTTATTTTGTTTGAAAAATCACTTTTTAGGGTTCCATATGTCCGAATGCAAAACGGAACCCCTATAGAATCACTCGTGTGTCGGTCTGTCAGACCACCTGTCACAGCCACTTTGCTCTGAATCTAATGGACCGATTAAGTTGAAATTTGGTACACATATCAATTTACGTGACCCAAACACGGACTCCTTACGTAAATAAATGAATTGTGAATATGAGGGTCACTTTTGGAAAAAAAAATGAAAGGGCCTTACTGTGAGGGTTTCAAGTATATTTTAATAATATTAGTAGTAGTAGTAGTTAGTATATTTAATAAATATTTTTTTTATGTTATTTAAGAAAATAGATGAAAATTTACCATTCCCCGTTATCTCCGAAACTGTTGAGCCTAAAATTAAAAATACAGGAAAACCTATAAGAAGTCTATGGTCTTAAAATAACATGGTAAATCACTCAATATTGTGTGTACAAACTTACATTTGCTTTTTCAACTACAATGTCAAGTTTGTTCTTGGGATAAATTTATCTCAACTACCCCCTCATAACCCTTCATAGTGCGTGGTCTGACCCGCATTTGGTCGCTTTTTTTTTGAGTGCGTTTTTAAAATAAGAAATCAAATTAACGATATAATTTCGATGCTGATTTATTTGGTAGTTCCAAAATACTCATAAGCGTATTGTCAGTGTTTTCATTCATATTATTGCTGTCTCCGCGTTATAGAAGTATAAGCATTTTATTACATTCGTCATTTATTTACCAACTAGGAAAATGAAAGTACAAAACAATGAAACTTGTCATTAACTACTGTCATTAAAACAGGACTAATCGATCAATAGAGTTAGTTAACAATTAGTCGATAGTATAATGTCAGTCGGTTCTGTACGTGACGATATTATTAAATTTTTATGGTTCCGAACAATTTAAAATCGGAACATTTCTCACTTTCTTATTTATATCTCTTTGACTTCCCAAAGAGTAGACAGAGGTTTAACATTTAGAATTAGAGTATTAGGAATTGAACTTGATTTGTTTTTTGATAGGAAACCAACACAATCAACCAATGTACCAATGCTATCACTAAGGCAACATAACAACAATCTGTCAGTAGGTAATGTCTTATGTCAATCAGGCAGAAGTTATACTATTAATATCAGATAACTTGTACATTCTTGCTGATATCCCCAACGCCATAACACTTACTATGCTAAACAATAATGACGTTTAAACGCAGCATGAATATATTGCTAAAATGTTTTAGGTAATTGCTCTCCAATACATTATACATAATAGATCCAATATTTCCGTAAGTACATTGTTTAAACAAATACAGTCCCGCGATTAATAATGTATATCAAACCAATCTGTACCAGCTATGTGAGTAACAAAAATATTTATGCGGTTGTTTTAAAACAAATCATTTGTAGACGACAGTGAGATGACTTTTTTACACAGGGTTTTTTGTTTGAATAACAAACTTACTCTTCCAGACTCTATATAAAATTTTTTTATGTATTAATTGTATCATTCTTTCCAACGATCATTGTGGAAACTTATTATAAAATATATCTCATTTCCTATCTTCCTTCTGTTTTTTTTTTTTTTTTTTTTTTTTAATAACACTGGAGTTTCAACTTTCATTATTATCATAGCATTTAAAACGTAATGAGGACATTTTATCAGAGAAAGTTAATCAAAGAAAGCTAGTTATAATAGCATCTGCACCTTACACAAAACCAGCAGTAAAAGTGAAGTCACTAGTTGATGATGTTATCGAAAAAGTAAATATATAGTCAGTGCCAATAATTGTAAATGAATTCGAAAACAAAAACATTTCACTAAATGATAATAAACCTTGCACAACAAATAAATAAATAAACTCAATAGTAAAACTAACAACGCACCTCCATATTTTTCAGACGACAGATTTTCAAGATAACCTAATAAATGGATACCGGTCATTGATTGCGGACATTCAGGTCCGGACACAGAAATCCCGGGAGGATATGGACACACTGGTGTCCCAAATAAAGCTGCTCATGAAGAACGAGGCGGACAAAGCTATTAACTACATGACTGTGTACCTCGAACAAATATCTTTGTACTTCCAGGTAAGGGGTTTAGCTAAATTAGCGATTTTGAAAGAACTTGGGCTACACGTTTCTCATATTTTATTCCTTTCTTTGATTGGATGTTTCTTAGAGTTTGCTAGTTGGGACTTTCTATTATTTCAGAAGGAAATTGTCAGGTAAAAATTGATAATTTCGATGCCATTCATTACACCAACTCGCACTGGACTCGCGTGGTGGATAAAGGCCCACTACCCAGGCCTACAGGCCTCTATGACAGTACTCTAAGCTCTGCTGGGATACATCCCAGCAGGGCATGGAGTATAGGCCAAATATGACATCATTAATTCTAAGAATTACCAACAATGCAGAATACGATTAATCAAATGGGAAAAATCTCCGTCAACCATTGCAATTCAAAATTCGAACAATAAAATCCAGGCTAACACATCCTAATGACTTTCAACAAATAGCGGCAAGCATTCATCCGATTATAGCTCACCATTTTACTCTTCCCTAGGTGATAATACACGACCGTAAGCCTCGGAACGGGACGTATTGCAAAGAGAGCATAGTTAAGCTGCTTGGCGAGAACTTGCAACTGGCCGATGAAAATGTCACATTGTGCCTCGCTCTTGGGTACCAGAGGGTACAGAGATTACCAGGTATGTTCTACAAAAAATATATATACAGGGTGCCAGGTAAAGAATGGATATGAAAGAAGAAAGAAAATACATTTATTTGCGGTAAACATGACGCAAAGAAATATTAATATACGATGGATATCCTTGAAATACTATATAAGGGCCATAAGGTCTATTATATAGTATTTCAAGGATATTTTAGAGAAAAATTGTAACTTTTTTACAATCCTCTTCACCATGACCACAAATTAATGAATTCCATCGGTTATAATAACTGGTTGGTTGTTGTCATAATATTGTACGTTGACTTTGCCGACAGGAGGCAGTAAAAACTTTTAAAAAAAGCAGTAAAAAATTGCACAGTATTTAAAAAAAAAGGTGCTTAAGTATTATTTCAGATATATATATATATATATATATATATATATATATATATATATATATATATATATAAGCACCTTTTTTTTTAAATACTGTGCAATTTCTAGTCACAGTTTTTATATAGTTAGTTAGTTAGTATATATATATATATAAGTATTTTTTTAGAACGGCCATAACGCTTATTAAGTGCTATTTCAAAGTTATCCATTCTTAACCTGACACCCTGTATATACTTTAACATACAACAACCATTAGCCAATTACATTAATTACTTTAAGACAAAAGCATTACGCAAAATTCGTGTTGTACTCCAGACATACTGACTTGACCGTTTTCCATTCACACGCGAACAAATAAAACAATAACAATTAATAAAACTAAATTTTCATTACAATTACATGGCTTATGAAAACAGAGTTATCAGCTTGTGTTCCATAACCAGTTTTTCCTTTAGAAATGACAAGATAAACATTTCGGGGGTTTGAGAGTAATAATGGACCCAAGATAGCTCCTTGAGGAACATCGAGGGATACGTCAATTTAGTTTTTGAGTGTTATGAGGTGGTTATGGTTCTTTTCATAAATGATATAAATAATCCAACAGCAATTAGAGTATCCTAAGAAACGTTTAACTATACTTGGATTTACTTATTTATGAACACAATGGAGTTTTCCGCTTCCACGGCAATATAGGTGATATCCACGTTCAGTGTTACCTTCCGGTTGGTACGATGTTATTGCGTACATAGTCTGTGTTGTAGTTTCGGCTTAATGAATGCGCGGTCGAGCTCAGTTAAATCAGCCTTCCTGTTTGGCGGAGAATCGATTATGCTGGAACTGGGCAATATCCTTTCTCTTTGATCACGTCGAGGTATTGAATTTCTTGGCTGTTAGTGAAGTTTATTGGAGAGCGTTTTTGTGTCTAATTTATGCTAAATGAAATGGATTGATTTTTATTTTGAAATTGTATTTGTATCATTTATTTTTTTATAATAACTATCTGATACATAGGGACTTCAGTTCATAAAATAGCAAAGTACACAACAGAATACATAGTTAGATTTTACATAGGCCGACGATAAAAAATTACAGTGAAAAATGGTCTAGCATTTGTATTAATTAAAAATTTGGTAGACAGTCTAGTAGCAAATCCTCTCTAAATATCCGCTGCTTTACCAAAAAGGGTAGTACCGAAGTTACATAAGTAAATTGGTTGTCAGTAAACTAGGTGTGTTTACTTTAAATCTGAATTGTTTACGGTTTGGCCGTCGGCTTTGTCAACCTGCATACGTCCGTATTATTTTGGGTGAACGTTCCTTGTTTATCAACGTCTATATATCCGCTAGTGACAATACAGGTAGTGGCCAAAACAAACGTAGAGTTGACTAATAATAACAAATCAAGTATTATGATGATGAACGTACACGGTGCATCAAAATATCACCTGGTGCATCAAAATATTCAAGGTTTTCTCAACAAAGATTTAGAAGTAGAATTATTTATGAATTTTAACAGTATTGATATTCTTTGTATAACAGAACATTGGCTTAAAAGCCACCAGTTTATGTTCAATTTTAATAATCACCAGGTTGGTAGTTCGTTCAGCAGAGTAAATGCTATACATGATGGCTGAAATTTAAAGTATTTTTTTTAATTTAAATTTTATAAATTTTAATTTTAGTAAGTAACCAGCTGAAATTTAAAGACCGTAAGGATATTGTGAGCCTATCTGTTGAGTGGACAGTTGAAATAGCTTGTATAGAATTGGAGCAATTTATTGTATTAAGTGTGTACAGGCCCCCTTCAGGATTGTATGACTGCTTTGAAAAGGTACTGGATGAAGTGTTACACAAGATATGTAACTCAAATAAATCTATTATCATTTGCGGTGATTTTAATGTTAATTTATTAGAAAAGTCAGGTTCTTGTAATAAAATAATAAGTCTGTTTCAGTCAATACTAAATACAATCTTGTAAACCTATTTTTGGAGCCCACAAGAATAACCCCTCCTAGTGCCACAAGCCTAGATAATATTTATACAGATGTTATTCCAAGCCATAAAGAAATTATAAATTTACTAGATTCTGATCATTGCGGGCAAATTATAAATTTACTAGATTCATTGCGGGTAATTTTAATGATGTCGCTTTGTGTGATCCATTTTGCCAAACTAAATATGACGAAACAAAAATTGGAAAAAAATATCTAAAGAGTATATTAGATAAACGTCTTAAGTATATTTTTTAGCTATGCAAAGCCGGCTAATAATGTATTTTGTGATAAACGAAGAGCCTACTTCACTTTTTTCAATATTGGAAATAAATACGTAGCCCTGTGCTTTACATAAAAACTCATGCAAAATATGAAATAATCAGAAATATGTATTTGTTTCAGAAAAACTTCAAGTCCATTTCGAAACGCTGGAGAATTTGAAGAAGTATTCAGCCTCAAAGCTGTTCGAATGCCAGAAGCAGCAGCAAGTTGGAGGAAACTGCTCCCATGAGAGTCAAGATCTCGAGAGGACCGTTGTAAGTATCAAGACCAACTGCCAATAAAAATTTAGCGTATAGTAGCTGCCAACTTGCAATTTGGAGCTGTTACGTTTTTATAGTTTATTGTGGAATAACTGAAACTATCAGTTTGATTCTGTGTAATCAATGAGTTAGATTTTATCCGATGTCATTCCAAGACTCATATATTTAATGGAGTTTTAATTTACATTAGAACTATGCTCTGTTCAGAATATATATTCCCCTTGATCTTACAACTATTAAGGTTTAATCCTAAAAAAGCAACTGTTAGCCTTATGACCACAGCGATCATAATATATGATCACTATTTGAATATTTTCTTAACTAACTGCTTATTACTTACTTTATTATCTTTAACTTTTGCACGACTATATCAAGCCCCAATTTCCCGATAAAATTAAGTCTCTAAAATATTTCGTTCACCATCGTCAAAAATTCGTCGCATTTCCTCCATATCGCCGACTTCCTGAGTATCTAGCACGCAAATAAACACAACTAGTAACTAGCAATACATATAACTAGGTTTATCAACCCCAAGAGGCTAGTTCAGTAGCAACCGGATACGTGATCCCGGGAAGTATCTACACTTGATTTAGAACAGGAAGCCCGCTGGCTCTGGAATATCGAACGATGAAAATATTAATGGACAGGAATTTTGAAAAGGAAAAATATTAGATTTGATAACAGTTTAAAAAAATAGATATAGTTCTTGTTATTGCCAATAATGCAGTTTAAATCGAGACTGCTGACAAAAGTAAAGTTATGAAACACTGGTCGTTTTGTTGATATGCAGATAACAAAATATATAGCAAGTAGACGTAGACATAACTTGAATATTAAAGAAAATAAATCAACGAGTTTATTGGATGCAAGTTGGGGGATTATTGCTTACATTATAAACTGTATCAAACAGGGCGTAATGCAAAAATACATGTATGTAATATAAGTAATTTTGGATATACGAATCTTCTATTGCAAAGTATCCTATTTTGTTTATCGTATACGTTTTAATTTTCAGTTCCTGTACGAAACATCGCCATTCCCTGTGGTGATGGCCGAAATAGCCATCCACGGCTTCAAAGAGGTTTCAGATCTTAGTGTGTGTCTCAAGGATATCATCTCCAGAATGATGACGCACTCTGTCAAGGTCATCGGAGACTTCAACAGATGCATCCATAATATAGAGATGCCGAAACTCAAGTATTTACTCAAATTCATGAAGAAATATGCCTAATTGAGCGCGTAGTTGAGCTTGACGGGGTTGCCAATTGTTATGTGCACTTTTGGAAGAATTAATTTTCATTTCAATTTTCCAGTGTTAAACTACGAATTTTATTTTTTATTTAATTATAGGTAATTTTATATGCATGCAATACCCCGGATTTAGGATATTTTCTACATTAAGAAGTATCATTGTGAAGTTGATAATAATTGAGCGTTGTAGTTATTTTGTTATTATTTGACCTTTTACGACGTTACTTAGTTCGTTCACTTTAGTATAAAATTGAAGTTAATAAAATGGTAACCCTAGTTATGATTGAAGTATGATTTGTATGGATTAATCGAAATGTAAATAACGTGTCTTTTAATGTTAATTGTAGTGAAAATATTTTTAACCGTCAAATATTGATGAGCTAACCGAATTGAATAAATAAAGCTAAATTGTCTTTTGTTTTATTCATTATCTGAAAGCTAAATTGACTTTTGTTTTATTCATTATTTAAATAAGTTTTCCTAAACAGTGGGCAATTTTGGACATTGTCAATAAAACAGAGCAAGGAAGACACGTCACGTGATTTAACTGAGTAGTATTAATAAATAAATCACGCAGTATGTACTCAAACTTGTTGGTGCTCATTACAGATGAGAGTAGAGCTATTTAAATAAAAATGTAGGGTAGTTGAAAATTCATGAAATTCCCGCCATTTGGTGACGTCACTACTTCTTTATGCATTGCTTTCTATTCCATTCAATGATTCGATTCATTGAATCTCAACACAAAGACTAGAAAATAGTCTTAAAAGAACTTTGAAAGGAAAAGGAGACGAGTCACTGACACTGAAATTGTTTTATTACGAGAAAAGCACTTAGAAATTCCTGTTCAATAGTTAAGAAATTAATTTTGACCTCACTTCTAAAGAACTGTTGAGATTAAGTATGTCATAAATATTTCAAGCACTCGGGAATATCATATACCGTTTATATTTTTCATAAAACATTTTAAATATATTGAAATCTAACAGTAATTTATTTTTTTAACCCACAGAAATGAAACTCATTATTAATACGGACACGATGACAACGCCATCTGTTTAACGCGGTAGGAACTACTAAGTTCAGTAAGCTTGCTACGATTACGAAGATACAACAACGCTGATCACATACTCGTCGTTATTTAGAGCTAAGTACAACCGCGAACATTTGCGGTGATTCACCGCAAACGTCTGCGATGGTACCTAATCTTCTAGAGGGCCGATTCTCTAACATATAAAATTTTGAAATTCTGGGTTCGATCTAATTCCTAAATTCTCGATTTAGACGAGAATTGGCTATCCGTTCATTGAGTTTCAATAAATTCTTTAAATAGTCGAATGCACTTTATAAATACCTACATATTGAAAAATCTCTTACAGTGCTTATGAAAATTACATTTATTTTGACGTAGAAGTTAACATTTTGTCTAACATATCTTTTGGCAAGTAGGTACTTATTACAAAGAAAAATATTCTTCCACGGCGGCGAGAATTTGATTTGTATGAAGAAAACATCTTTATTTGCGGTTTTCCTGTCTTTATTGAGCCTAACGACTGGTTTCTGCTTATTTTGCAATATCTTGGTGGAGAAAGTTCCGTATCGTCCGTATAAGGTGTCGTATTATTATAGAAATATATAAACGAATATAGATAGTTTCATATTTCATATAGAAATGGGATTGGACGGGTCATGTCACCCGCATGCATAGCGACGGTTGGGCAACAGTCTCCACACTGTGGGTGCCTGCAGCCTGAGGATGGACGACGCCCAGGTCCAGGAAGAGGGGGCGAGACGACCTAAACGCGTACCGCAAGGGTTGGATCAAAGTGGCGCTAGAATAGGATGCTTGGAAGGATTTGGGGAGGCCTCTGTTCAGCAGTGGAACAATGTAGGCTAACATAAAAAATAAAATCTTATACAAAAAAATATAATTTTATTTGGATGTTAGTTAACTAATAGATAGTGTCTTATAGTGTAGCGTTCATTGTGTTAAGGTTATACGACAATAATTCCTATTTAAAGTGAATCTAAGAAACATTTCCTATTAACATGTCTGTCTATCTCAGACGAATTCGTGTTGCATCAACTTCAGAAACCGCTAATCTCGCATGTGAACTTACTAGTAGTTCCTTCTTAGAGGTGGACTAGACATTTCAAGTCTTCATTAGAAGTTACTTTACTAGGAACGGTTATACAGGGTCAAATTAAATTAGCTAGCGAAATTCCACAGACGTGATTGGTACTGATATGATAAAACAAAAATAAATTAATTTGGTAATGTTTTTGGTGGGGTCATCAACCGCAGTTAGTGTAGCATCATGTTTAGACATAGATACTCATCACGTCTGCAGATTTT
The DNA here is from genome assembly GCA_948252095.1 of Dicycla oo. Taxonomy (NCBI): domain Eukaryota; kingdom Metazoa; phylum Arthropoda; class Insecta; order Lepidoptera; family Noctuidae; genus Dicycla; species Dicycla oo. Next base: position 19,176,919 of record OX411726.1, on the reverse strand, counting down.
CGCTAGCTAATTTAATTTGACCGTGTAGATGTACAGTCATGGAAATTAACTGTTTATCAAATTGACACCCTACGTCAATTTGCCGTGTTATAGCCATTTCACACAACTGTCAAAGAATGGCATTTGTGATTTAAATATACGGACAATTTAAATTGGTAGTCAATTTTATTTTTCACAAAGTTCAAACCGTTACTTTATCAATTTTATTTCGTATTACAATTAGCATTGCCATACAACGTGGCAATGCTGCCGGTCAATTGGCCACTTTTCCTGTTGACAGCGATCCGGACTTTTTTGATGCCCTATGATTATTTTCCTTCCTTTTTAGGGTTCCGTACCTCAAAAGGAAAAAAACGGAACCCTTATAGGATCACTCATGTGTCTGTCTGTCCGTCTGTCACAGCCAATTTGCTCCGAAACTAATAGACCGATTAAGTTGAAATTTCGTACACATATGAATTTCTGTGACTCAAACACGGACGTGTAACGTAATAAATGAATTTTGAATATGGGGGTCAAATTTGGAGGCAAATAAGATTTTTTTTTTAAGTTTTGCATACTGTACCGTGTGACATATCAAATGAAAGGGCTTACTATGAGGGTCTCAAATGTATTTTTATTTTATAATTTTAAAGTTATTTAAAAAAAAAGACAAAAATTTACCATTCCCCCCTTATCTTCGAAATTACTGAGCCTAAAATTTTGAAAAAAATGCAGAAATTAGTTCAATACCTATAAATTATACGAAAACCTATAAGAAGTCAATGGTCTTAAAACAACATCGTAAATCTCTCAATATTGTGCGTAGAAACTTACATTTGCAGTTGGAATGTATGGGAGAACACGTTTTTCTACTACAATGTTAAGTTTGTTCTTGGGATTCATCCCAACTACGGAACCCTTCATTGTGTGTAGTCCGACATGCACTTCGCCGGTTTTTTATACGTATATACTTGTACATATTATTATTATTTTAAGACTGTTAGCTTTTAAATTATGTAAATATAGCAAAATAATAAAATAAAATTTTATTTCGGAATATAATATTCACATAATACATAAGTAAGCTACCAGACATAAAATAATAGTCCCGAGATATGTCAAAGATATTTTAAAAATAATAATATGTGCGTGTCGGACCAAGCACAAGGAAGGAAAAGAATTTATCCAAAAAACAAACTTAACATTTTAATTGAAAAACATGTTCTTCTATACATTGATATAGTTACGGTTAATTTTCCAACTGCAGTGTGTAATTAAATAAATTAACGATTTTCGGACTTTTTCCCTGCTCTGAGACCTTGCTTCTTGCAAAATTTCATACCCGTTTTGATTTACTGCGAGTATCAAAATATGTCGCATAGAGAAGCTTGATTTTTTAAGAGATCTTAGGGACCACAGACCTACGTATTTGATATTAATTTAAACTTGGTTGATAGCTCCACGCATTCCTGGGAAAAAGGTTCTTGACAGAATGACAGACAGCGAGACTTTTAAGATACGGAAGCCTATAAAGAGTGAAAAGAATCAAAGGGCATAAATTTGCATACTTAGTGGTAATAGTAGCAGTACACAATTAATTTATTAAATTCATAATATAAAATGACTTGATCAGTGAATCCAGCAATTAAGAAGCATTCAAACCAAAAATTACATAAAATAATGTATTATCTTGGATTCTACCAAGTTATTGATTGCCAAATGTAAAATTTCAGCGTAATGTAGCAATACAATGTTAAATAATATTCTAAACAATAATGTTAGTTAGAAACTGGTTGCTGAGCACATTTATAAGTTAAAATTAAAATGTGCCACCGTAGTGTGGTATTTATAAAACGCAATTTGCAGGCTTCAGTCTATCTGTCAAACTCCACGCCCTTGGGAATCGACAGACGTCATTTAAATAAAATACCTATATGATTGCTTTCGCACGAAGAACTGGAAAAACACTGTTCTGATAATTATATGCATTTTATACTTTTAAAGAGGTTATCTATGTATATTAGTAGGTATCCAAAACTGACGACATAAGTTTTGTCTATTAAAATGTTTTTTTTTTTTTAATTTTTTAAATAAAAAAAGTTTTCTCGTTAATGTTCATAATTTCAGTTAGGTAGGTATGGTTTCCTTGAAACTAAATTATTGTCTACAGACACTAAAGATAGGGTTACTTGACATTTTAAACTAAACGAACTATGACTTATCTACGGAAGGTCATTGAACTCTATAATCTAACCTATAACCTATTCATATTAAGTCTTCCCACTTCAGCATCAACTAGAAATATTTCAAGGTACCTTCATAGATACAACGAGAATAAAGCTTATCATTATCAAAAGCATCATATTATAGCGATAATGTCAAATGATATCGAAATGATCAATTGATAATGAGTTAATAACACAATTATCACCCGTCAGGGTTATTTGACAAGCTTTCACGACCGATATCACGATACACTTGACTGATAACGATTATAAAGCCAGTAAAACATTGTATTGATAGGTACATAAACTTCACTGTAAAAGATAAACACTAGAATATTTTAGGTGTTAGAAGTTATAGTTAAAGACGAGAATTTATGAGGCAAGTTAATAGATCCATAATAATAAAACTAAATGGTGCCACTCACCAGAGTAATAAGAACGTCGGCCGAACAAGGCTGGTATTTCAGCAGTCTACTGAATCTTAGCGTTCGCTGAGCCATCGTCAGTGGGCCCACGGGTCTGGACACATGGATGTGCGGCGACGGCGGCGGACGCGGCGGCGGCGTCGACGACAGCGGCACATTCCGCCGCACTGTCTCCAACGGCACAGTCCGAGCCACCAAAGTGTCACTCCCGACAGAATTCACACTACCACTGAACATGTTCATCAAATCCCCGATAGAACCACCGCCGCTCGAACCACCACCACAACGCAACTTGTCCAAATCCGTCAAACTAGACCCGCGACGCACGCGGAGGCGCGAACCGCTCGCATTCGAACGGCTCTGATACTGCAGCGCCTGCTCCCGCCGGACATCCGCCTCGCTGATCGCTTGACCTTTCCTGCTCCGGAACATTTTACGAACGTGTGATGACACATCAACGTCTACCACAACACTGAATGTTAACACCTGAGCGACGAATTTGCATACAAACGAGTGATAGGTGCGATATCAATAGGGCCACGGTCGCCCGCAGGATGCCGCTATCGCGTCCTCGCGAGTTTCCGCCGCCATCGCTTGCGCAATGTTTCGTACCCTGAGCGACACTTTCGAATTTCTTCTGATTTTTATTAAGGGGTGCGTACGCAGCAAAGTCTGTTAACGGACTGAGCGGGAACGCGTTGTTTCGTATTATGCGTATGTATGGAGCAACTGAGCTGGACTAATGAGGTGATCGAGTTCAAAGGCGGTAGGGTCTCTGCAGGCGACTGCTGCTACTGCGCTAATACTCTAAGAAAAACAATCATCGAGCCCTAATTAATAAAAAAAACCCTGAAAATTTAATATTCATTTTCTATCTGTAATAAAAAGTAAAACTGTTACGCTAACTAGGGAAGCCTTTCACCCAATTAGCCGGGAGCAGAATTAAACATAGATATTTTTAAGAAAGGTATTATCAAAGGTTCGCTTTTTTCTCTTAAGAACAGTTTTGGTATTGGAACTGTAAATATCTACATAATTTCGTTTATTTATTCATGGCCTCATTCTACGTTATACATTTTAATCAGAAACCAGTATTTGACTTTTTGTAGGTATTTTGTTTGGCGGCGTCCCTGGTTCTTCTTCGAAAGTATTTGGTACAGACTAAACCAGCGGGGCAATTGCATAACTCATTATTAATCGAAATCAGTTTCATTTTGACAGTTCAACAACATTCATTGCAATAATGCAATTGCAATAATTGCAATTGCAATAATGAAAAATTTGTCTGCTCGACAACGGAAATAATTCCGTTGTCGAGCAGACAAATTTTTCAAACATATGAAGCAACGGATTAGCAATTTGCTTCAAAATGATTCTGATTCCGATAGATAGTGTGTTACACAATTAGGGTACAGTTTAGTGCAACAGGTAGGTATCCCAAATAAATAGTAGGATTTAGTTGTTATACTGCCTAGAAACATTATCAACCCCTAACATCTTTTGAGAGTCTTACTGAATTACTTTAGCTAAGTGTTCATATTTCAGATTAATGACGAAACATACTAAAAGCTGGAATCTTAGTAACACAGCAAGTTCAAAGTTTTGAACTTGGTAAAACGTTACAAAACTATAGAGACAACTAGACATTTTCCACAGATAATCTATCTAAGGCTAAGGACAAATCAGGGCGGAGAAACTCGACGGAATTTCCCGCGCCTAATTCCGCTGCTCGTGACTATTTTGCAGACGCACGATTCTTTCACTTGGATATTACGCTTTTGTAATAATAATAAATATTTGATTTCAGACGGTATTACACTCTATATTATCATTATACGATTTTAAGAACAATATTACAACACTACTTAGAGTAAACTTACTACGATGAAGCGATAAAAAAGCGCGCGAGATTCCGGCGCGTTTATTTTACTCCTTTGCCTTAATACCCAGTTGCCATTTTTCAAAAACATAACCGTCTTACTAAATTCCTTAGCTAACGATGTGCGAAAATTAATTAATAAGACATATAAAGTCTAATTAAGTGTAATTTTACGAGTGCACTCGTAGAGATGGGTTCAATCAATTACCGAACAAGTTCAGGCAAAGTGGTTCAGCTTTTAGTAAATCACTGAGGAGTGAATCTGAATATTTTAATGAAATTCATTGAAATGGTTCTAAAAATGTTTTTTTTTTTTTTTTTTGTTAGAAACGTTTGCGGAAAGAGTTTGACTTTGCGTTTAACCAAATGATTTCGACTATTGTGACTTTATGAAACTTTACTACTTCAAGGTTTTTTGAAAAAGTTTGATTTGGTTTAAATAGTAGAAAATACTGGACCACTCTATCGAAAACTCTCCCATCTCTTTGGTGCTTCACATTGCGTAGGTACATAAAAGTTTTATTCCATAAAATATTAAAACAAGGGTCGTAGTTTTCATTCAATAAGCAAACAAAAGTAGGTATTTCTTTTTATTTGTTTTGAATCAATCAATCCATTGTTCTCCTCAGATTTGTAACAACAAAATGATGTTCTATTCAAACATTTATATGAACCCAATTTACGAACCCATTTAGGTCAAATATATACAAAAAAGAATGAAATTGTTTGATACGACATTCTTTTCCTGAGGGACTCGAATCTAAGTTGAATTGTGTTCTGAGAAGAAAACATAATTATTCTAAACTAATAATATTTAAAGAGGTAAAATTGTTTGTTTGTTTGTAAGAGGTAATCTCTGGAAGTACTGATCCGGTTACAAAAATTCTTTCACTGATCAAGTTACACTATTGGTAAGTGCCATAGAACTAACATCATAATGTGTTATGGTAGCTACTTTAACTCGGACAGAAGTCACGGGCTTAAGCTAGTATAGAAGATGACGCAAATGCTTTATAAAAATTTGATTTAAAAATTGATCGGTTAGGAAACTTATATTAATGTAGTATCTTGTTGAATCCTATTGTTGTCTGTTAAAGCTGATTATATCACTACACTGGCATATCACCCATGCCTTGTGCAGACACGTTTCACTTTCAACTGTTTCCCTCCATTCGTGGTGAACTGACAGTTGACAGCTAACCCCACTACTGATGCGCATGAGATAGTGTTTATACAGAGTTATTGGTAATGTCCCCAATTCATTAAGGGGATGTAGGAGAGATCCTTTGCAACTAAATTACCCCTTAAACTATTGTACTATGCAAATGTCAACCATTTTCGAGTACTTTGACATTTCATATTTTTTTGAAGATATCTGTGGTTATAACCTACAACTTTGAAAATGTATATATTTTTTTTATTATTATTACCTGATTGATAACACTTCAATACATAATAATCAATCATAAATGGCATTTATCTTTAATAGTTTTTAAATCAGAGCTACAAAATCTTTTTAATTTTATTTTCATAATTTTGAGCAGGTTTTTGACTAAAATAGTCGATTCCTGCAAAAAAAATGGTTGGGGTGGAGAGGTCATAATTACATCCTCTTAATGGATTGCCGACATATATACCAGTAACCCTGTATCTTTATCATATTAAATAGACACTCTACAATAAAAAAGCTTCTTGTTTATAATCTGATTCTAAGAATCTATTTAAAGTTATTAGTAACATGATTTACTATTTCATGTTGGTAATTGTTGATAGTTTAATGCTATTAATTTTGATATGACAACGTCTCATTTCGCTCACTCTCAAAAAGATAGCGTAACGAAAATTATCTCATCTATCCTCAACTGTTTGTTGGAAAAGATACAGTGAATATAATATCTTTGTGTACATTGACCTTAGCCAAATGCAAATTCAAACAGTGAAATTATTTGAATTGCTTTCAATAATATAAACTGATCAATTATTTTCACAAAGGTTATATAGGTCATCCGGACACTCCGCTGTGAGGTCAATTGAAAATCTACATGAAAGAATACGTACAACATTGTAAAATATAGAACAGATGCTACAGGTGTCCAATACTATAACGCACTTTCGACAAAGTCGCCGGGTGACCACTTTTCACCCTTATTTATGCCCTTGGAAATAAAGTTAGTTGGTTAAAGAGGGTCATCCGCGAACTTTGCCGACAGCACCTATGTTGACTCGATAGCGAATCGCCAGCTTATTCATGTGTTAGTAACTCTTTCATAGAAGTCACTTGTTCGGTTTTTTTTTATGTATGGCATCTCGTAGTTGACCTAGAGAGGCCGTGACTACTTAACCAGACTATCCTGTGGCTGCCTTAAGATAACTCAAAGCCTCCAGCCAGGGGCATAAAACTTACAGAATAAGCGACTACACACTAAGGGCTCCCCCTGTGGGGAACGGGCCTCGACTTAGGGCGTCGCTGGGGGGAGGACAGGGACAGGCTGGATCAGATTAGAATGATTATTATTGTCAGGGGAGTTTAAAGCTACTGGCTCAGCTACGCCACCAGCTGGCACTTCATACCCGAGCAAGGGACGGGGGGGAAGACGATTATTACGGGGTCGTCGCGAGGGACCTCGGCTGCGAGGTCGGAATGTCGATTTGTGAGTTATGGGGTCGTCGGGATCTGAGAGGACAAGCCTAGAGCGGCGGACCTTACTAATACGAGAGGGGACATAGCTAGCCGCCTCGACAACCAGAGGGTTGCGATGGTTGATGGCTGAGTCGAAGAAACGCTTGGAATTGCGTTTCAAGAACTGGGAGATGGTGGGAATGTCGAGATCTACGTGGACACTTGTTCGGGATGTGTTTTTATTTTTATACGGAGGTGTGATTTTTACATCATTTAGGTCTCTATCTACCTAATAAGTTGACGAGAACTGGTGGTCAAAACAAGACGTAACGATTTTTTTACGCATCTGCTTATACTATCCCTATATAAATTCATCTGAAATTCTGCCTGTAAACTTTCCCATTGAGCGCTACTTTTGCAACTCGACTTACTAGATATGAGTTATGTAGTCATAAAATATAGAGATAAAATCATAATTATGCAAATCTCTTGCACGCCTACCCTAGGGTGAGCTGATTGGAAGTGGGGCCATTAAAGTCACCCAGAGTCCAGCAGTGTTGCACCGCATAATCTTTGTTTGAAACTTCGGTTATTAGGACGATCTCACACAAAATACGAGGCGATATGAAGTGGAGCGATGCTGGAGAGTTAGTGCAAATTGTTCAAAACTATAATCAGGATACTATACACATAATATAAAGTCTTTACCTATGAAATTGCCGATTTACATAGAAAAAAATCTTTTTTTTTTAATGTATTGACGATGCTCTTTTGCCATTTTAATGAAACTTCGTTGATGCCTCTGCTATAGATATCCTGGGAACGGGAATCGATAAATTCTTTATAAGCGTTTTTCACCGCCTTGTTGGATTTGAAATTTTTGCCCGGAGCTCATTGTTGAAATCAAAATTTCCAGAACGAAAGCGATCAAACCAGAAACGCACCATTCGTTCATTTGCGGTACCTTGTCCATGCACGTCGTTAATATTGCGTGCTGTCTGTGTTGCGTTGGTGCCACAACGGAACTCGTATTCGAAAATAGCGCGCAATTTTTCCATGGTTACAGAAGCATCGATATCAAAGAAACAACCGAACGGCGAGAAAACAAATGAAACATTGATTATTTTTTTAATGTCATGCTATATTATAAAATTTATTTGAATTTGGAATTCCAAATAGAATGAAAAATATTGATTTTCACACTAGCCGGTATCAAAAATTGGCAATTTCATAGGTAAAGACCTATTATAACGACCTATTATACGTTTTCAGTTAGATCCTTGTGGTTTAAAACTACACTTTCCTTATAAGTAGAGCCAATCTTCCAAATATTATTCCTAAAATTTACTTGGTTATAGACCCTTATAAATACATTCTTTCCAATGTTCAGAACACTTTCTTTAACATTTTGACGCCCCTATGGGCGTAGGAGAAGATGTGAATTAGAGATTAAACTTAATTTGATTGTTATTACGCCTATGCGTTATAACAATAAAACGTACTTCTACGAGTATGGTGTCTCGTTAAGTGCACTTGATGCGTTAAAAAAAAATCAAAGATCCCATTATATATCCAACGAAGGCGGGGAAAAACATTCATATGATGGAATGACGACTTGTGTAAAGTAACCGGTAGGCTGTGGTCGAGAATCACTAAGAATTGAGAGGAACGGAAACATTTGAACGAGGCTTACACATTATACCACTTCAAGCAGTAGGAAATAAGTGATACTAATTATTATAATGCTATCTTTATAAACTATAGCTTCTGCTCGCGACTTCACTCGTGAAATTTCTTGTCCCCCTACCCACCCCTCCGCATCGCATAGTCTGCCCACGCATTTACTTCGTTTCAGCTTCTTTTTCTTTTTACTCAACTCCTAAGAGTTGCAGCATGATGTTAAATAGCCTTTAGCCTTTTTCAAGAATATGGCTATCAAATGCAACAAGAATTTTTCAAATCCGACTGGTAGTTCCAGAGATTAGCGCGTTCAAACATACAAACAAACTTTTCAGTTTTATTATTAGTATATACAGGGTAACTTTAAAAACATGCGACAACATTTAAGGGAGTGTTCTACCCATCAATATGAATGACTTTTACTATGAGACCAACTAAGGATTCGCAAAAAAAAATCGACCTTCCCATGATTGGACCATTTCGTATAAGGTTAAATTTATTTACCCCCTTAAATTTTTGTGGCATATTTTCAGTCAGCCTGTATAGATAGATAGATGTTGTTATAAAATATATTAAGCTCACATAAATTAATAAAAGTGTAAAACGCATTATCTTTTCTAATCCCGTTTCTAATCATAAAATATTTGAGCAACAAAGTCATCGTCTTTGCAAGCTTCCATCGCTGCATAGCACAGCTATTAGTGTACTTAAGTCTTTTCTCGTTATTACCGGCGGACTGTTAGAAACTGCTTGACCGGACAACTTCGCTAAAGCATAGTTTGCTGTTCTAATGCTAGCGTGTTAATAGCTCCGTTTGTGCTAGAATTGTTGAGGATTTAACTATAATTATTACGTTGGTTCTATATTAGCCAAGACTATAGCTACATTCGCATGTTATGCAAGTGACCACAAAAAACACAAACCTGAGAAGTAAAATACTTACGAGTAAAACAATTGAAAAAAAAAATGTAGGGAACTTAGTTGATGGAATCCTCGGTATGAGTGAATTGAAAGAGAGGGTGAATTTTTGAAAATTTTGAAATCTTTGGAGACCAGTACCGATAGAACGACACCTGCAAGGAATAACATTGTAACTTAGTTTTAAACTATTTTGAGTTACAATGGTATATTCTTGCTGTACAAAATTAATGCTGATTTTTTTGGCTCACCCCTGTTTCAACATTCCTAGAAGAAGTAAAGATTTTTTTAAGAAATAGGGGTGAGCTCAAAAAAATCAGCATTAATTTTGTACAGTAAGAATACCATTGTAACTCAAAATTGGTTAATCCTGAGTTACGATGTTATTCTTTGCAGGTGTCGTTCTATTGGTACTGGTCTCCAAAGATTTCAAAATTTACTTCTCAACACCAAAGAAAAACCTTTACTTCTCAATACCTGCAAAGAATAACCTTTGCAGGTGTTGAGAAGTTAAGGTTTTTCTTTTCGGTAAGCTCACACTTTTCTTTGGCCATATTTCAATCACCGTAATAATACTCCAATCAATAATCCCCATTCTCCCATTTATCGAGTTTCCATTTACCCCGTTCAAGGTCAGACCCGTTCGAAGGCCATATAACAACATTTAGCCATTTTCTTTCTCCGCCATCTTGATTATGTGCCTACCCGCACAGCGCAGCGGGGTGTAAAGCACAACGCTGTTAGTATATGCGTTTGTCTTGTTACAGTATTGTACAGGACTTTGCACTATTTGCGTACTGTGTAATGCATTGGATTAAAGTTCAGTTGCTCCACTATGCAGCGGGATTAAGGTTTTGAATTTAGAATTGATCAGGTTGTTTAGTTTGTTTCATTTTAATGTTCGTATTGTCTGTCGTTTCGTTTTATTTTGCGTAGTGTTGTGCGATTTATTGCGCGGGTTGTTGAAGATAAAAGAGTGGTTAATAATAATAGGCACTTAATTTAGCATATAAATATGACCAATGCAGCAATTATATTCTGTTTAAGTTACTTTTCGGTTTTGGTATTTTGTAGGTACTTTAGAAGTTACTTAAGCGACATTTTAATTTATTTAGACGTTATTTGTTTTATACATACAATGACCAAAATTATTATATTGTATAAAGTAGCTATTCTTATCAAATTTCAATGTAGATACCAACATTTTCGTTTTAAACTGAACTGCTATTGTAAGTTAAATAGTTTCGCTCTTGTATTATAAGTACATACAGGGCTTTGCACTTGGTATAATATTATACATTGAATAGCTATGTTTTGCATTCATACGTCGGGTTAAAGCGTAGAATGCATCGTAAATGCGTACAGAAATACAGTTATCATAGTGCGATATTGTGTAGGGAATAAGATAAAATAATATTATCTTCGTCATTTATGACATAAAGGTCGATTTATTTGACCGCTTCACACAATTTTATTTCAGCGCAAAGTTTGTTTATTGGACAAACTGTTATTAAAAAAAAATTACATAGTATTATATAATATATTTCGATTTTGATGGTTATTGTCTATTTCCTAGAACATAAATTAAGATTTTGATATTCGAATAGAAGGTCAATTTCTGCACTTACCTTTAAAATGTCACGATACAATAATAGAGTTCGTTGCTTGAGCTTTACACAACAAAGCTTTGAATACACAATATTGTCTTAAGGGCTGATTGTTCAATAGTCAGATAACTTTATCTGAAGAATAAATAGGACAGTTTGACATATTTTCTATGCAAAAGCTGTCAAACAGCCATATTTATTCCATGTTATTTGACTATTGAAAAATTAGTCCATAAACGAATAAACATTCACCAATATGTCCTTGAAAACACACAATAAAATTCTTCCGTAATATTATTAATAAGCGTAGCAACTGTTGATCACAAAATCAACATACCTAATCAATAATAAAATTACCTCTTCAATCAATACGAAACAATATTCATTATTGATAACTTTTTTCCGTATTCCAACCCACTTCTGCCTACACCACTTTTGGTAACCTCAATTGGTGTTAAGACATAATTAGTTTGTCCATTAAATCGTCAGTAAGGCTATAACACGGTAGGGAGTAACCAATGGGCAACCCCTGCTGTGCCAGACGCTCTTAGTGTAGTCTTGTGTTTGGCACTTATCTGTACAATAAGTGCCTTCAGAATTTGGTTAGATATGTCCTTAGACGAATTCAAAATGGGTATTTCAGTTGATGTGGTATGAATGTCTCTTTTTTGAAAAGAAATTCAATGGCATAAAATGTTTTATTTTTATTTTTTATTATTGCATAAATTTGTTATAATAGATCCTGTATTTGTTGCTTTTAATATTATCTTATTTTTCGTGGACGTGTGGCTTTCTTGCTTTATATATTTTGTAATTGTAAATCTATAGAATAACAACGGTAATGGTTACACAATATCTTATCAGTAACTTAGTTTTAGCAACAAGTGATATCTTAAAGTATCACTTGATTCAATTTCGGTTTTGTTTTGAGAACTACTTAATAAAACTCTTAGAATGATTTAAATTCACGTTGCTCCTATAACACACAATTCGAAAAGAAAGTGGAATTGGTCTAAAATGATAAAGAAAGTAATCCGCAGACGTATGAAACTGGAACTCTTAGTATATCATGACGAGCATACAAGAAAATACATTTATTTATCTATAATAGCTTCATTTAAATTCACGTCAGTCACATCGTGTGACTTTATTGCTGTAAAAAACCTGTTTTATTTCCGTAGAAAATTGTTTTCCTAATTGTACTGCTAAAATATGTATTTGAATGTTCATTAAATTGGGACAATGTACGTTAAATTCAACCTTGTTTCGTCCGTACCTACTCGTATAATTATTCAATTATTTTCAAATTTAAATTCAATGATTATGACTTACCTGGTCCTTTTTAATTGAAAGCTATGATTAATTCTCCATGGTTGTAAAAAAAAACCTTACACAAAATATTTAAACAACAAATTATATATTCATTAAGTGACGATGGTTGCAGATATTGTAGTACCTACTCAGTAGTATCAGTTCTGTTCATTTCGGTTGTAGTTATGTCGCTTAGATAAACTTAATAATCGAAAAATAAATAAAGAAAAAAATAATAAAACCAAAGAAAACGAAACGTAAAATTAAATGAAACGCAACATACAATAAAATAAAACAAAATAAAATAAATCAAATTTAAAAAAATAAAGACAAACAACCAAAAATTCTCAACAAAAACAACAAAATCAAATCCAAAAGAGAAAATAAATCATTTTCTTCAATTCCTACTTCTGCACCCATCGTTGTAATCGAAAAGCGTACTCACGTTTAGCTGCATCACGATCTTGTTGTATGCTCGATGCCACCTCTGCTTCGGCGTCAACTTCGGCTGTTCTGGCTGGAACTCTAATCTATCTTTCTCAGGCCTATCCTGCTCCTCACGGAACACACTATCCTCTTCCTGATACGGTTCATCCGTCTCTTGAAACGGTTCTTGGTCATCGAACTTCTCTCTTTCTTCCCGAAAGTTATCGTCTTGGTCATTGTATGTATCGTGATCATCACGGTACTCTTCGACATGATCATCATATAAAGGTTCAGCTTCATGGAAGCCGTCCGTCACTTCAGGTACCTCGTGGTAAGTTGTGCGCTCTTCTTGGAACGTAACTTTGGTTTTATCCGTGAGTGAATCTGCGAAATGAAGCTTTTCTGTAATTAGGTATGACTATTTTATCGGAGGTGTTGTTGGGTATCGGAAGATTACAATTACTGTGGTTGGACTTTAATTTTAATATTCACTTGAATGGTTTGATCTGAAAAACTTAACAGAATATTCGAAATCTTTAAGCGCTTTTAATATGCATGTTTCTAGTTATGAATCACGACATTCGTTTTGTTGTCTTTTTTAAAAAAAGCAGATAGGTGACTTCTGAAAAATAAAATAAGAACAAAAGTCAGTTACCTTCTTGTGTAGTCGGAACAGAAAGTTTCTCTTCGGGGTGAAAAGAACTTTGCGAGGTTCTACGATCAACAATCGACGGCGTCTGACTGTGATAGCTGTCAACTGAAGGTTTCCTTATTTGAGCCACAGTTCTCGTCGGAGACGCCTGCTTCTGCAGGCTAGGGCTCGGCGGCGCTTCCGACAAACGCCTCTCGTCGGGGACTTCTTCAAGGATGGTATCATGAGCAAAGTCGTCGTCACGATACCTATCCAAGGAAGTCCTATCACGGTCTATTGTTTGATCGTATTCAGTCTTATGATACTCGTCTTCGTAGGCACTTTCGTCGAAACTCGACTGGATTAACTCTTCGGGTGCGTCTGGTAACGTCCGAGTACGACGCACCGAAGGTCTTTGTATGGACTCCTGTCTCCTTAGAGACGGAGTTCGCGGTAAAGAAACTGGCGCAGATGTGGTCACAGTCACAGTAGACACTGGCACTGGCGGTAATACTTCAGGGACGGATGTAGTCGCGGACACGGTACTTGTGAACGTCACGGGAGCCACGGATGAACCGAAGTGGCTTGTTGGAGCAGTCGTCACAGAAACTATGTGTGGAGGCTGGCTCACTGCTGGAGCTGACACCGCCGCGGCGGCTGCACCAAAGAAACTTCCCAGTTTCTTTGCACTACCAGCCATAAATGATCCTAAGGTAGCAGCACCGGCTATTACACTTGTTTGTAATTGTTGAGCAGGTTGTTTTGCATGTTGTTGTTGTTGTTGTTGCAACAAATGCTGCTGCTGTTGTTGTTGCTGCAGCTGCTGCTGTTGTTGTCGTTGCTGCTGTTGTTGAAATTGTAACTGCTGTTGCTGCTCTTGAAATTGCAAGTCTTGTTGTTGTTGTTGCTGGAATGGCATTTGGTGTGCTTTCTGTTGTTCATCATGTTGAAAATACTGCTGATCTTGTAAATATTGTTGGTCTTGTTCAAATTGTTGAGTAAAAAGCTGCTGGGAAACTGGCTGTTTCTCTTCTTCCGGGTACTGCGACTCGAATTGTAAATCATACTTATAGTCCTGCTGTTGCTGGTAATCTTGTTGTTGCTGGTAGTCTTGTTGTTGCTGGTAGTTTTGTTCTTGCTGATAATCCTGCTGTAGATGTGGTTGTTTATCTTCATACTGGCTTTGGTCCGGAAACTGTTGATCTTGTTGCTCGAACCGATACTGGTGCTCTTCGAACCGCGAAGCGGCTTCCGGATAACTTTTCCCTTGAAACAAATCTTGTTGTTTCGCATTTGACAGTTGTGGTAAATAAGACGTAAGTGTTGATGGCGCGGTTTTCGGTAACAATAAATCGATCTCACTAGTAATAGGGTACGTGAACTGTGATATTGTCTCAGTTTCGGTCCACGGCGTTTTTTGAGCTGGAAATTGGAAGAAAACGTTGTAAATATTAAATGAAAACTCGCCACAGAGACAGTGTATGAAACGGGCCGCCATGTTTACGAATAAAAAAGAACTGATGGTAATAACAAATCTATACACCGTGCTGCGGAAGTCCTTATCTTTTATGTAACTGAATCATTGTTAATGTGAATTATTATAAATTCTTGCTATTGTTGTACTGACATTGACATAATTTTGATATCGCAAATTGTTGTTATAAATATATATAAGTTCAATGTGGATTTGTGTGACAGAGTGACAGAGTGACAGATTCTAATGAAATTAATCCTAGCAAGACTTTTCTTAGACTTTTGACTATTCGTATTGTCGAAAATATTAAGTAGGTATATTTTTCAAGCAATGCTACTTCTCTCAAATCGTATTCTATACTGATCAAAGTCAAGGCGATAATGAAGGCATTTACCAGCTGCAGGCGGAGTGGCGTGTGGCGTTTCATCAAAGAATGGTTGCATCCCATCCGAATCATAACTGTAACAAAAGATTAAGGATACGATAAGATACACGATATAAAAAGAGAACGGTTATTTTTCAGCTGAGGTTCTCCCCGACCCTTGCTCGGCGAAGAAGTGCCAGCTGGTAGCGGTAGCTGAGCCAGTAGCTTTAGATTCCCCTGACAATAATAATTATTCTAATATGATGCAACCTGTCCCATCATGCTGTGCTCCCTACAGCGACGCCTTAAGTCGAGGTCCGTACCCCACAAGGCACCCTTAGCGTGCAGTCGTTTAGTAATGTACGAAATTCGTCCCTAGCTGGAGGCTTTGAGTTCCAGGATTGTCCGGTTAAGTAGACACGGCCTCTCAAGGTTAACTACGAGATGCCTTACACAAAAAAACTCAGCTGAGAACCATTACTGCTTCGATCTTAATGTCCAATCAGAAAATGGCTTAATTGTCCTTTTGACGTCAACGCCATTGACAAATACCTACAATGTGTTCAGTATACTCTTCAGTCATTAAGACACTTTCGGCAAAGGTTTTCTGCGTGACTATAAAATAAAAACAGTCTATAATGTTCCCACTACTGGGACAGAGGACTCCTCTCTCTTTAAGAGGGAATGCATCTACCACTTGGGCCCATTACAGGTTGGTAGATGTCACATGTCTTCAAGTTTTTGGTTCTAGAACATGCCGGTTGCCTCATGATGTTTTCCTACACTGTTTTGAGAGCAGTGGTGATGAAATTTTTTACACAAAGTGCCGGCTTGGGATCGAACCCACGACCGTAAGTTACCGTTACCACTGCTTTCTTAACAATACTTTGCGTGACTAATTTAACAATTCTGTTGTACCACAAGAAGAATCAGCAGGAACAGTTGACCAGCTGTGGCCTGTCGTCGCCCGTCCGATCGAATGTATGGGATGATCCGTGGAATGGTCGGCACGGGCCGCGACAGGCCTCAACAGGCACAGGCCACGATGGACCTCGACGGACCGTGGGAACGCGGCATTGGATGGGTTGTAGAAATAATACGAAATCATAAGTATACGGAGCTATTGCAGTTGTGACCTAAGTTAAGGCATATTATTAATTGCACATCAAATAAATAATCGCCTATCAATTTATTTCCACCATTTAAATATTTTTTTACATTAAAAATACTGACTGCACAGCAAATTAACCAGAGCGTACATACCCAATACTCACATTCTGAGCAAAATGACATGGCGACTAATACACATTAACCGCGAGGTGGGGTTACTTTAAACCCATAGAAATAGGAGCCCCGCCAAGCGGGGCTCCGTCGACATAAGATGCAAGAGTGAGCAAAGGACCCGAAGGGTAAGTTACAATAATTTGTTTTTTTTCAAGAATGTTATAATTTGTTGTCAAGTAATTGTTACAGTTAGTCAAGTAATGAGTTCTGATAGAACGTAATAGATTTAATGTGCGCTAGTCATTATTAGCTATGCATCAATAAAAAAACTTTAAGATAAATAGCAGTGCGCCACGAATATAAATTGTCGCTTATTTAATCATTATATTTTGAGTTGAGTATTTTGAAGTGTAATCAGTAATTTTGATTGCAATTCGGATTATTTTTGGGCACAAACATATTTTTTTTTATTTGCGTTTAAATACACCTAAGTTATTAGTAAAACGAATCTGTGGTGGGTGTATGCAGACTACAGATAACAATCACGATTCAGATTAGTTCGGGAAACACGTGCTTCTCGATAAGTATATAGGTTACTGGATGTTATGACTCGTTAATGCATCGTTATCGCAAAAAAGATACGCAGAATCTGGGAAGGTCTGGCGTTCAGGAAAATGTCTGTACAAAACAGCAATTTATCTAACATTGTCGGTCATGAAAGCCATTTTCCTCAATGAGGGATTTTGGAGTTGGCGTTTTTTTGCAATGAACCAACAAAACTGCTGTGACTTACTTTTTAATTGATAACATTTTTTCCCTTTTATTTTTATATGTTTTTCCTTTGCTACACCTCCTACACCTTCATCAATTAAAATATTTAAATGCACGAGTAGGTACTTATTTGTCATATTCATTTCATATATAAGAAGACATGATTGTTTTTTTTTTTTTTTTTAAGAGAATTACTATATACTGAATATACTTACGTCGTATTATTATAATTAGTATCTTGATACGGTTCTGTGGCAGTGTCTTGAAAGTCTTGCTGAAACCCGAAGCTATCATAACCATAACTCACATCAGGAATAGGTTTTTCAGGTTCTGCAAAATAAAATGAACACTTAGGAAGTTCAAACAAGTCTTCAGCCTTAGTTTTCGTATTACTCGGCTAAAAAAGGACAGCATTTCCTCCAAATAACGCCGTCAAATTGAAGGATTGTAAACTTGCACTAGCCTCTTATAGCAAAGTTTATGCGGCTAGTGCAACACCATGTTTGAGTGCGTATTTTACATAGACGTTAAAATTACTGTTAAACATAATAATGAGTTAGGTTTGACGAAACAGAAAGAATGGCTACAGCTTTTCGTAAGCAGTTATAAAACGCCACACCGCAACCTTAAAGAATCTGACAGACGTAGTGGAGTCGCATTTGTTTTTTATTCAAAGCCCAGCTCACCGGGTACGTAAGGCACGTGCGTAAGCGTGGAGGCGGAAGGCGCGCGCCTCGGGCGCGTGAAGCTACCGTACGACGTCATAGAAGACGTCATCGGCGTGGGGGGCTGTGGCAGGCGGCGGCCGCGACTGCCGCGCGTCGAGCCAGACTCGCTGCCCGGCGGGACCGGCAGCGCGCGGCCCCGCTTCGGGGTCGAAGATGGCGTGGCTGGAAAGGAAGCACATTGATTGACGGGAAGCTTAGGCAGCGTTAAAGTTCCAGCATACTTATTTAACCAGAGGACCAGCAGCTTCTGTCACCTTCGGATATTATACTGTCGATTAATACACCCCCACTATTTTATATACCACTCCACTTCATATCTAAAGTAAGAGCACATGATTGCAATATGGGGACGTCAATAAAATGTCCTGAATAGTGTCTCTCAAGATCTTTTTGGATATTTTTGACAGTAAGTAGTGCAACATTTCACCTACATTAAAAATCTATTCAACCTTTTTTTTGCAGAAACAGACAAGCAACCATTGCAGACGTTTTGGGCCACGGAAGCAGGACATTTTAAAGAAATTTTGATCATTAAAAACCTAAATTTTCGTTGTTGTCTTGAACGAGCCATTGGCATTGGTTCTATTGACTGAAACGTATTTTTGAGTCCAATAGGGTGCTACAAAGTGTTTACGAAATTTACTTTTTCAAAAACTGTATGTAATTTTCTTCTCCGCACTCATTATCGAAGGTCCCTGTTCGGGTGCCATTTTGTAGCGAAACAAAAGATTAAAAACTACACGACATACACATATAATTTGTCAGAATATAAAAAAAAAAAACTACCGAAAATATAAAATTTCAAAAACTACTTACAATATATAAATAAATTAATATAATATAATATAATAATATAATATAATAATACTTATAATGTATATATAAATAAAAATCAATTGGCGAATCTATGTACGTGCATCACTTAAGAACGGTTGCACCTATTTTGCTAGTTCTTTTTTGTTGAGTTTACGATTTTCAGGACAAGGTTTTTATGAAATAAAATGCTTTAAAACTTGCTGGGAAAATTGGAAAATTCGGGAAAACTAAAAGTGCATTTTCTATGGGAATTTTGTATGAAATATTGAAATGTTGACAGGAAAACGTTTGTCGGGTCTAGCTGGCTTGGGTTTCACGTTGGCATTTTTTTTTTAGATTTGTAACCGCCTGATAATGTCTTGGAACCCTAGCCGCGGGTTTTAAACTTTCGGAATATTTGAACTAAATTGAAGAAGCCGAATTGGAGCTGAACATCACACGTGATGTCGTCGATTTTCCTGCTTAGCGACCACACGTATAGGTTAGGTAACATACTTATTTTAATAAATATTGCATTTTTTATTAAGCTCTCAGATTTATTATATTGTAATAATATTCTTGCCGAAGCTTTATAAGTTTAGCCATATTATAATAAGGAGTATAAAGGATTTACCTGGAAGACTAGCGGCAGACCTTCGCGGCCGCGGCCTGTACGGTGCCATCTCATTGTAGTCGGAGTACCTTGACGATGGCACCAACTGAAATATAAGAAAACCCTTTAATGTAATAATTCCTTCTAAATATTTTCCAGAATGCATCTCAACATAAAACTAAGGCACAACTTCTTTTTTCAGATGTGGCGGGATTAAACCATGAGTCCAATTATAAACATTTTAAAATCTACATACATCTCCACTGCTCTAGAGACCTCGGGCAAGAAGCTTTAACTTTCTGAATAACTGACCTATTTCTCGACAATTCAAGAGAGTAGGTATGTAAATGGTTTTACTGAAATACATGCAACTTTGCTTTTCTGAAATACAAATATACATATGCTATTGTTTGTTTTTAATTGTTCCCTATTTCGTGTCTCATAGAATTACTTTTTGTCCTTTTCTACATTTAACTGTTAAACCTTTAGTGTCTCACAGAATAACTTTTATTTTTTTTTTATTGCTAATAACTTTTGTGTATTATATATACACCTATTATTTTTGTATACTTTTAACTGTTTCGTGTGTTATATAAATATTTTTTGTTTACTTTTAATTTTAATTTTTAATTATTTTGCGCCCTATATAAGTTTAATTTTTAAAATATTTTATGTTCAAATTATGTCACATACATAAAACTTATTACACACCCCACTAAACTCACTCACCACCGCGTACCTACACATATTTAGACATTTATTACGATTCACTCAGTGTCAGGGTATCCTGACATTCTCAAAAGTTATTTTCGTTAACTTTGGCAAATGGAACATTAAGTTGACTGACACTGAAAACCCCTTCAAACAAATTTTCTCTCTCAAAATCAAAATGCTACACTAATGGCATTACTTAACATAGTGCAAGACTTAGACGAAAATCTACCAGTAAACTGTCACACCGTTGAAATTATTCAATATTGCCAAACATTATTAAAAAATACCGAGTCTAATTTTAAAATTCTATCGCTCAATATCAGAAGCTTCCAACACAATTTTGACAACTTTGCGGTAATGCTACAGCGAACTACTATCTACTTCGATATTATCATCTTAACGGATTGCTGGCTGGCTGACGGCAGTATTTTAGTTCCTCTGCCAGGATATAATACTTATCGCCCATGGGTTCAGCAAAGCAAAAACGGAGGTGTAATTTGCTTTTATAAAACTGATTACAACACTGCAGCAATAAAACCTACAATACTAGACGCAGATCAACTTCTCACAACTATCGATGATAAAATCGCAATTCTAGGTATTTACAGATTTTCTTTTTTAGTAATATTGATACATTCCTGAACTCACTGGACACATTACTGAGCTCACTGGCAAACAGACAAACATTAATTGTCACTGGTGATATGAACATTGATATCTGCAACACTACCAATAGTCAGTCATCATAGTACCTATGTCTAATGTCTTGCACTGGGGTACCCAACCCAACTAGGGATAACGCGTGCATAGACCACATATTTATAAAGACTCAGAACAAATGCTTTGGGGTCATTTGCAAGTCATCAGTCACTGATCATGATATAGTTGTCGCTAATATTTCCTTGCGTAAACCCTCAAGCAGTACTGCAAAGAGATGAATAAATTAAACAGACACTGAAGCAATTATTGCTGATCTAAACAGCGCTGACTGATCTATCATCACTAATGACCCAAATATTAATACTGCAACCATAGAATTCACGAACATTGTTTCTTCTACTGTAAACAGACACACGCGTCAAGTAAAAATTGGTAGAAAATTGGCATGCATCAAACCATGGATAACCCCGGGATTAATAAGATGTATGATTCATCATGACAAACTTGAAAATAACTGTAAATTTGACTAAATCTGTAAATCTAAAATCAGGTCTGACTACAATAACCAACAGATTGTTGATAGAAAAGACAATTCAAAAAATCTTTGGAAAATAATAAAATCAATAGGTCACATATATCCTAGAAACAGTGAAAGCTCCCAATTACTGAGCCCCAATAAAGAAAAAAATAGACTCAACTCCTGTAACTCACACTTTACCTCAGTAGGAACCCACCTAGCAGACAAGTTACTAGAAAAACTTAATATATCTCATGAATCTTCAATAAATACATACACATCCGACATCTCAAACCCTCATTCGCTCCTCTTTGGCCGACTGATGCGTACGAAATTATTAAAATTATATCTGACCTTAAAGTTGAAAGTGCTCCAGGCCCTGACAAAATTTCAGTTTTCCTCAAAAGAGCTTTAAAGTCCTTACTAATACCAATGCACATTTTCAACCTGAACCTTGAGTCCGGTACCTTCCCGGAATGTTGGAAAATTGCTGCGGTTTCCCGTATCCATAAAAACGGCCCCAAACATGCACCAGATAACTACCGACCAAGCACTACTAAGCTCTGTCTCCAAAATATTAGGGAGGATAGTCTTATTTTTTCATTGAGAAAAATCATCTCATCTCTAAAAATCAATTTGATTTCCGAAGGAATAGGTGAACCGAGGATGCTGCTACTGTCCTTGTCAATTGTGTCTCTTCTTATATTGAGAAAAATGCCTTGCCATCTTCCATGATTTTGCAAAGGCATTTGACACGGTTTCAACTGGCCTACTCCTGAGGAAACTAGAATGGATAGGAATAAGAAGAATTTGCCTCGAATGGGTAGCTACCTGGCAAACCGGAAACAGTACACAAAAGTAAGCTCTTTCACTAGTGAGCAACTTCCTATTAACTTCGGAGTCCCACGGTTTTCACTGTCTATATCAACGACATACTCAACCTCTCTGTGAATAATGCTGACATTATAACTTATGCAGATGATACAGCCATCATATTTCATGGGAAAACGTGGGAACAGGTACACTGTGTAGCAGAAGAGGGATTGACATTAATCGCGAATAACCTGGATAGAAAGCTCCTCACATTAAATGGCAGTAAAACAAAATATATTGTTTTCTCCAAGACCGCCGCTTCAAAACCTCCGGCACACCTAAAACTCAAACTTCATCACTGCTTTTCTCGTATTTCTACTTCCTCATGTGACTGTCCTGGTCTTGCACGTACCACTTCCATTAAATACCTCGGTATTCTTATCGACAACCATCTAACATTTAAGCAACATGTATCCAACCTTTCTGGCAGAATAAGAAAACTCATCCACACCGCATGGTGTGGATGAGTTTTCTCAGACTATGAGGCTGTCTATCCACAGACACTCTACAACAAGTACTACCTAGCGCTATGCCAATCCATAATTCAGTATTGCATCAGCGTGTGGGGTAGTGATGGAAAGACCTACTTGCTTAAAGTAGAACGAGCACAGAGAGCGCTTCTTAAAGTAACTTTTAAGAAGCCTCTATCTCTACTTTTCAGTTCTCTACTGACTTACCCTATCGTGAAACTAGAATTCTCAGAGTCCGCCAGCTTTTCATTCTTTCTGCTTGCACCAAAATTCACAAAACTATCAAAAGTAGACCTGACTACATATCAATCATAAGCAAAACAAACTACAGAATCCTATACACCTGACAACACCTCATTGCTAGCTAGACGCTCCCCAGCTTACTCTCTCATTAATACGTAAAATAAAATGTTCAAACTCTGTGAAATTAAAAATACTACCTCATTCAGTTGTAAAAAAATTATTAAGAAAATGTTATGATGACACGGAACAATTAATATAAATACCCTATACCTGACACTGAATCAAACGACGCGCAATGGGAACAAATACGCACACATAGACACTCACACACCCACAACACACACACATACACAGACATACTATACAACACCTGAAAACACCTTTCTAGTCTCCACTCTGGAATCTGTACCCCAAGCCCCAAGATACAGACTCACTGTCTAGTTTGGGGCTCACTAGTAAATAATAGTTTGCAACCTGAGATATAGGTGATAATTTAAGATACTGATATTATCGTCTCAACTTATTGTTAACCTATAAATCTGCTTACTGTATTACCTGGACAATAAACTATTTTCTATTTTTTATTTGACTTCATTCAACTTGAACGTTGATAAAATTATCATTTACATACCTAGTCAGTGGAGGCATTCCACAAAAATTATTATCGCTGTTCTATCATAACTTTCGACAATTTCTATTTGTTCTGTTTATTTAGAAAAAAAAAACTATCTTCAGTAAACTACGCGTGTACTCCTATAGTTCTAAACTCGAAAAGAAATCAGTTGTTCCCTACATTTGACGAGTTATGCAAACATGAGTGTAGGAAACAGCAGATTTTCTTCGCAATTTCAGGTTTGGTCGTATGGTTAAAGTAAAATAATGATGAGTACAATGACCCCTTAAGGTTGTGCGTTATATAAGTTACACCTTGTATTACTTACCGGTTTAGGCGGCACTTGCGGCAACTGAACAACTGAAGACCTTCTCTTATTGACAACATTCTCGTACTCGGTCGGCGTCAGGCCTTGCCCGTCATCGTAGAAGTACTGACCGCCGCCGCCACTGTCCCACTGCCGAGAGTCGTCACCTACGTACGACGTCTGGTAGGGGTACGACGACGAGTCGTAGAACTCCTCGTAACTTTGCTGCTGAGATAAATGCGAATGGTCCCTGAAAAGAAACAGTTTCGTATTAAAACATCCACCTGTTCTTAAAGAATCCTCAAATCATAGATTTAGTTGAGAATGGAATACAAAAGTTGATGGAAAAGAAAACCATGCTGACACGTTTGATAATGTGCAAAACTTCTAAACTTTTAACCACTAGAAGTACAATCAAATTTCATCGGGACATATTTTGAATACATACTACAATCGACTAGTTAATTGACTATATACGAGTATTATTAGAAGATTTGTCAAGTGAGTCGGAAGAGATATCACGTGACCATTGTGACGCAGCGAGTGGAAGAGGCGACACAGGCGACACAGCGTTAAAGCAGCGCTCACGCACCTCGGCCACTTTTGCTCGGGAGCTCGGAAGCGACAGACGAGTATTAGGAACTAGATTTCAATTATTTAAGTGTCTAACGGTTTCACGTTACTGTGATTTATTTTCTATTCTGTTATTTTTTCATTTTTGTTTTTTTTTTAATTATTTGAGCTTCTGATCTATAAAAATACTAGCTTTTGCCCGCGGCTTCGCTCGCGTGGTTGTCGGAAATTATCCCAAAGGAACGCACTACCGGGATCAAAAGTACCCTATGCTAATCCAGGTCATAGTCTACCCAAGTGTCAAATTTTCAGTGGTTTCTATATCAATATAATCAATCATGATTTGAAAGACACTTGGCGCCATCTATTATCATAAGAACGTTGTTGTTGTTTTCCTCGAGAATAGTACTTTTTTTCGGGATGACAGGTACCCTATGTCCGTTTCTGTACACGTGACAACGTATTTGCAAAATTTCAGGATGATCAGTTCAGTGGTTTAGGCGTGAAAAGGTAACAAACAAATTTACTTTCGCATGTATAATATTACGATAATTATTCAGATACAGGTTCATACTAAAGACCATTGTGATGGAGATGGCGAGACAATATTTAATATTTTCTCAAAAATTGGCCACATACAGCAGTCTTATGGAAAATTAAAAATAGAGAAGATAGTTTTTCCAATAATAGTAGGACGTTGAATAAATAAAAATAGTACGAACGTTGATTAGAACGTACCTCGTGTGCGTGATACTGGTGCTGTAGGTCTCGAACGCGTACATAGGCATGTTGTCATCGTACAGCGTGTTCTGACGCTCCAGACTTGGCCGACGCTGCTCCTCTGTGAAACGAAAACTAACTTAATAAGGAATCCAAATCAACCAAGTTTTTATTTATGTAGTAGCTGTACCCGCGACTTCTTTCGCGTGGATGTCGGAAAATAACTTCCGTATTTGAATCGGATTTTGTTCACAATTTCTTTTTTTCTCGGAACCCATTTTTTTAAAATTAAATTAGCTAAAGGTACTCCTTATAATATCAGCTATCTGAAAGTGAAAGTGCCCTCAAAATCGGTTCAGCCGTTTCGGAGATTAGCCGGAACAAACAGACAGACAGACAACAATTTTTTTTATTTTTATTTTGTTATAAAAATTATTTAATAAAAAGCTGTTACTTTGGCTAGAAACGGAGTGACTACCGAGATGATGGAAGAAAAAGACATGTTGCGCCAACCCCAAATAAATTGGGACAAGGGCAGGAGAATGATTCGTTAAAGATTTTTTAGCTTAGATTAGCGTAGCTACTTGTAATATAGTTATAATAATAAATTCAAATATTTGCAGGCCGTAGTGTAAAATGTATTGAGACTATCTGAAAAAAATCCATGTTATTTATTTATTTATTTATGTTATCTGTATACAAACATTATAGCGAGTAAACTATTTCTATTTATTTATATTTCATACATCGACGGTTTTCAGCAAAGAAATGACCAATGTGTCTGTTTCATAAATTGAACTTGTATGAAAATCACTCAATCTATGATCATCAATCTGTTTGCCAAGCGTAGATATTAAAGTATCATTTAGGTAGCAACCATATAAATCAGCAGTTGGTAACTATCCAAAAGTGTCTTGTTCATTAAATATAGAGAGTGCAATATTTAATGGAAAAATGTTGTGCTGACCTCCAGACTGCCAGTCAGCCGCGGTCCTCCAAGATATCGCTGACTCCACACTCACTTGGGCGTGCAGCTGTGACCACGTGTCTATTCTAGAATTAGCAGAAGAAAATAAACTTTTCAGTAAGAAATTAGCTACAATATCAACGTTTGGATATGAAACACAATTTGAATTTAAACGATGGGAATGATCTGGCGTGATCTTAATTGTCCATTGTTAAACGAAAAGGATCCAACCCCCATTAGATCTAATGGGGGTTAGATTTTTTTCGTTTAACTATGGATAATTTTCATATACAATCTACCCGGAGTTTTCGCCGGACAAAGCTGCGTGACATAATCAACCTATTCCGTTCCCACTGCTAGGGCACAGGCCTCCTCTCTGTGAGAGCAAGTGAGCCAAACAAGCAGTCAGTTAGGTTACCAACGCAACGAGCCTAACTGCCCTGAGACGTAGGTTTTCATAACGTATTTGTGTTGATCGCAATAAAACAGCCCTCCTACGTAAAAGTATTATCGAATGGCTCCAGTTATTTTCAATAAAATTCAACGACAAATAAAGCATCTTAATAATAATATGTTTAAAAAGAAACTGAAACAATTTTTAATTCATAAATGTTACTACTCCACAACTGACTTTATGGAGGACACCACTGAGATTTAGATTTTTACAATATTATATTTATATTATTTATTATTTTGATATTGGTAATTGTGTGTTAGTATGTAAGTAATTGATTTATTTCATTTTGAATTGTACAATGAGTAGATTCAAAAGCCTCATCCGATCCTCTTTATAAAATAAAACCCTGTGTGTACCCTTTCTGAAAATCATCTAACTTACTAAGCTCATATTTTATATTATAACGTAATCCTTGACTATTAAAGCAACTACTATACAACTATTACCGCACGTACTGCTACTAAAACTCCTTAGCTCCTAGCGATTACACTTGTTTTTCCTTTTAAACTCTTATGTCTACCTGTGGACAGCGTTGTGGGTTATGTTATTACTAATATTGATTGTTAAATTAGTTGTAAGCTCTTATAATGTAACTGTTTGATGTACCTTTTATTAAAAATAAAATAGATGTGTGTTTATCATCTTATTATAACATCATATTGTAATTAAACCTACATT
The DNA here is from genome assembly GCA_948252095.1 of Dicycla oo. NCBI lineage: Eukaryota > Metazoa > Arthropoda > Insecta > Lepidoptera > Noctuidae > Dicycla > Dicycla oo. Next base: position 19,149,454 of record OX411726.1, on the reverse strand, counting down.
TACGAATAAATTTGATTTGATTTGATTCGTAACATAACATCACGCCTGTAACCCCCGCGGGGTTAGGCAGAGGTGTACCTATAGTACACCCACTTGAGCGCTCCACCCGCGGTAATCTTGTAAACAAAACCGATTTGCATCGTAGCTTCTTGGAATTTTGTGACCGTTGAACGTTTCTTAGAATGCTAGTGAGTAGGGCTTTATAGTAATGTACGTTTCGTTTGAAAGTATGACTTGGTTTCATTTTCAATTCAAACCAAAAGCAGATTTGCGTGGGATGACTTTACTCCCACGAACCACTAGTTAAATAAAAAAATGGGATGAATTTCATCCTATGTGTAATTAGCGGTTATAAAAACCCAGTAACACTACCCGACCTGGGAATCGAACCCAGGACCTCATGCTTAGCCTTTGCGACCACTAGACCAACGAGGCAGTCTCAAGGTCGAACCGTCAGTAAATCGTTAATATGACACACCCAGTTTTAGAAAATGTCCATCTTCACGTTTGACACTGATAATCTGTACAATTATTTCTAAAGCGCAAGCCACACTGGGAACGAAACGAAACGAAGCTAAGTTCGTTAAACTTTCCTCTGCGTCTTTTCTTTCTATGTCTGTGGTCTTTTCATACCACAAACATATAAAGAGTAGCAGACCAAACATTAATCCACAGTTATATTTATATAGATGGACATGATTCTTTATCCTTTTTTGCTAAGCGACAAGTCGTAAATGGCATCTCGTTCGGTCACCTGTTGTCACACTGACTCATACATAGACAAAATTTGACACGTAGCTTGTTTAGCCCGTGCCGCCATATTGATAAGCAACATGTATTAGTCAGGGACGGATTTGGTAACAAAGATGGATGTTTTGTTGTAAGTAAAATATATACCATCAAGCCGGTCGTCAAAAGGAGGAGAGTGTGCTGCCCATGGTCCTCTTAAAATACTCCCTTAGTCGCATTTTACAATAACCACGGTAATAGATGGGTATTTCTATTCGTTAAGACTTTAATTATAAGTAATCTACACTTCTTATACCCAGATATTATTGATTTTCGCGGATTTTCAGTAAGTATTATATCGGTTGTTTTAATATCGTTAGATAATACCGGCAACCCGTCCAAGTTCGGCTCTGTATTGAGAAGAATCTCTATGAGTGCGTCATGGCTACGCCATTTTTAGTGAATGTTTGGTCTGCTATTCTTTATATGTCTGTTTCATACTTCCGTTCATACATAACAAGCGGTGAACCTAAGTATGAAAAGACGCGAAAGAAAGAAAAACGAGCTTAGCTTTGTTTCGCTTCATTCCCCGTGTGACCTTCGCTTAAAGCGCGATATGTACTTAAATCGTTATTTTACTATCTTTTAAACAGTAAAATAATTGAGATTATATGAAGTTATTAAACTTGTGTGTGCTGATATTTACCTGTTGGTCCGCGGCTGACTGTTATAATACAGCGGGTCGGTGTCCCCGTGTATGTGGTACTCGTCCCTCTCGTACGAATTCTCACGAGATACCTCCAAGGATCTCTGGAAATGGCAAGTAGAGGAATGGTTAAAAAACGTGATATCAAATAATGACTGTAGTTCAGGGGGGCGGGATTGTGGAGGGGCTCGTGGCTAAATGATAACAGGCGCATGGATCTACCGAAGGTTAAAAGTTAAAAGGCTGTTGTTTACCTCCTCAAGGTTTTATGTCACCAATGCTTAGTCAAGAAAGTGTTGAAAGTTATGGTTATCATTTCAATCTGCCTAGCCTTTTCCCAACTATAATGGGGTCGGTTTCCAGTCTAACCGGATGCAGCTGAATACCAGCATTTTACATGGAGCGACTGCCTATCTGACCTCCACAACCCAATTACTGGGTAATACGATACCCCTTGGTAAGACTGGTTGTCAGACTTTCGGGCTTCTGGCAGCCCATAACGACTGTCACAGATCCACGAATGACAGCCGGGACCAATGGCTTAACGTGCTTTCCGAGGCACGGAGGAGTCTCGGTATGAAAAGATGTTCACCCATCCACAGACCAACCGCGGCAAGCGTAGCTTAACCTGATGGATCGACCCGTGCGGCTGTTATTACTTAGCTACGAGCTCCTCTATTAATGAGTATAGTTTTATAAAACAACAATATAATGCAACGACAATGCTGAATATATTTGTTGTTGTGTGATGTGAAGAATACGTGATTTCGTAAACTTAATTGCAGTCCATAAACATAACCTGTCACAGACTAAAAAATAGAGGACCTCATGTGTTGAGAACCATAATAACTTAGCGGCGGCTGAATTTAACAGACTCCGAAAACTGATATATTCGCTATTGCCTATCACCTATCACAGTCGATGTAGGTATCATGTAAAGGTTTCATACAATGTAAAACATAAAAAAGTAAAACGTTATATTTTACTGGTTGAAATTCTATCACTCAAGCAAATATCGAACTACTTTTTAACCGACTTCAAAAAATGAGGTATGTTTGTATGTACCTATGTAAGTTTGTATGTCCGCGATTTTCTCAAATACTAATGAGCCATTTTGATGATTCTTCCTCTAGCTCGATCTACACTACTTTTACGAAGGTTTTAGTATTTAATACATTAGGTAATTAAATTTATGTACGAAGTTATATACATAAATGTAGGTACTGTATCTCCGGCATTTCTAAGCGGATTTTAATGATTCTTCTTTTCGTTCGTTTTGGGCATAGGTATATGTATTCAACTGAAAATGGAAAAATAAAATTACTTTAAAAAAGTAAAAACCGACTTCAAAAACCTAAAACGAATCGAATAAGTTTCATAAAAAAATTAAAAGCTTCTGAAGTCGGTGTCTTCAATTCTTCAATGTCAATGCACCTGAGCTTGGCACTGACTTCAGAAGCTGTTAAGTTTTTTATGAAAGTTATTTTATTAGTTTTAGGTTTTTGAAGTCAGTTTTTACTTTTTTAAAGTAACTAAATACCTGTGGTGTGTGCATCTGATGCGCATGGCTGCGGAACTGCGACGCACTGCAGTTGGCATGCTGCCCCACTGGGTAGTTGAGGTCCGACGTGTAGTCCGAGTCCTCTGAGTAACCCGCTGAAATAGAGAGAAATATTGAGGTTAGAGAAGACAGAAATACGTTTTGAACTTCCCTATGCGTGTGCACAAACATCGAGCAAAGCAAGGACGGAATAGTCACATGATAACGTGTCGCCAAAGGATGTAAAAATAACCGAGAGCCACATTTTCTTCTCTTTGTATCAAAGACAAAGTCAAATAATTTATTTAAAATCCATACTAATATTATAAATTCGAAAGTAACTCTGTCTGTCTGTCTGCCTGTCTGTATGTTACCTTTTCACGCCTAAACCACTTACTTGAGCACCAAAAGTAATAAAAAATTACGGAGAAATTCCTACCATTTTTAACGTTTTTTTTTTTTACGAAAACAAGTTTAAATGTAACATTGTACGTTTGTATCAATTTATTTATTTAATCCATAATGATACACAGTTTTTAACCGACATCAAAATGGAGAAGGTTCTCAATTCGACTGTATGTTTTTTTATGCATGATTGTTACGCGATTACTCAAAGACAGATGGACTGATTTAGAAAATTCTTTTTTTCTTTGAAAGGGTATTTTTCTAGGTGGCCCCATATAAATTTTATTAACTTTGCTTGGGTAGTTTTTGAGTTAGCTTCAATAATGTGTATTTTTCCCACTTAGTATATGTGGATGATGTTTTGATAACTTCCTATCACTGCACATTTACATAGCAGGTAAAATAACTTAATTTTCAAAGACACCGACTCCCGAAATTAAGTTATTTTTCACATTGTAGTGTTTTGTTTTGGAAGTCGGTTTTATTTTTTGCTAAAAAGTTTTTATTTTTTTAACACCTGCCGAACTGCAAAGCAATTTGTAGGCAGTAGGTTCTCGTGCATTTTGCACGAAATAAACATTAAAATGAACTCTAAGTTAGACCATGACCCTGTAGCCAAAGACTACGTATAATAAACTCAGATTTTATAACTTAACTTAAAATACTCCCACGATCCTTATTCCGATGCATGCACTCCCATAAGCACAGTGTTTTGCGTGCGTTACATTGCGCAACACCGTAAACATCGTATTTTCACACTAAAAATAAAAGTCGTTTTCCAGCAATTATTTTTGCACAAAGTTACTTAATTTCATGTGCGCTTCGTGATGGATTTTTTACACCCAGTAGGTATAGTAATGCAATAACTACATGAGTATGATTTGAAGTAAACAAATGACTATACTGACTTTGAATAGGAATTGCAAGCGAAAAAGAAGCTGCTCTAAAATAAAGGTTGATCCATACATTGATGCATTGTGCAATACTTTCAATCACGCGTGAGATTAAACTAGACTAGTACCTACCTAACTATTTACCTATTTCATTATGTACATAATATAACGTTGCTTGTATAAAGATTAACTAAAGCTGCTTTACGTCAAAGGACATTGAGCTTCAAAACATCTCCATACAGCTGCTGAATGGATAAACGGATCTATAAATTAATCTTCCTGGCAAACTAAAGCTGGACGCACAATGGACTGATATGTTATAATCTCCTTGGTAGGTGTTAATCCTTAGTTTATAAGACGACTTACGTATAAACATACAAACGCTGAAGCGACGTAATCACTACTGAAAGATAAATAATTGTGTCTCAATGATCGACGCTTGATAAGTTAAAATTTAAAGAAAACCGGCCAAGTGCTGGTTGGAACACGCATAATGAAGGGTTCCGTCGTTGGGATGAACTTCTCCCAAGAACAAACTTAACTTTGTAGTTGAAAAACATGTTCTCCCATAATACGTCACGGTCAATTCTCCATTTGCAAATGTAAGTTTTTAATTGCAATTTTTTTTTATGTGTTATAACTACAAGTTTCATGATTTTCGGACGTTTTCGGACTTATGCTGTGAGACCTTGTATCCTGCCAAATTTCATTATTCTAGGTCATCGGGAATTACAATGCATCTGTCTGCGTGCCTGCTCGACTCTTTCTGCGACCTGCAGTGGGAACATTATAGTGCGTCACTTGAAGTATGATGTACTTACAATGAGCAATGTACTGCATCTGTCTGCGTGCCTGCTCGGCTCTCTCTGCGTCCAGCGTGCCGTTGAGCAGGTCCAGTTTGCGCTGCAGGTCCGCACCGCCTGTGCCTTCTGCGTCTGGAAGAAGGACAGAAGTATTTTTATTAAAGTTGCCTTTAAATTATAATGCTTGGAAAAAGGACAATAGTTTTGCATATGCCTATAGGCGCCATACAGGTAAAGTTTTTATACAAAAACTCCTGTAAATGATATAAGTACTTTTTAGTCACCACGTAATTATTGGCATTGAATATTATGCTAATATACGACAAGATGTATCTTCTGAAAGAGTGTAAAAAGTAAGATACAAATTCTGATCTTCCCAAAAAACATTTTTCAAAAGCGCGAACAAACTTCGAAAATGATTGCAAACAGGATATTGGAAGGTTTATTATTAAGTCCGCCTTAACCACCATCGCTTAGCATAATCAGCCTGTAGCGTTCGCACTGCTAGGACCTCTTCTCGTCATAGAATACGCTATCTCTGCATACTTTTGCTCGATGGCATGGTAAGAATTATCTTGTACCTATTATATTCCGGGGCCTATTTCATATAACTGACAATGATACTAATTTGAAAAAAAATTTCAATATTGACACATTTTTACGACATAAAGCGTTAAAATTATGAAAAAACAATATGTGAAATTGTTGAATTATCATCTGTCGCCCGTTGGTCAAAATTAAAGTTAATTGAAGAGATTCTGATTTTGGGTAGGTACGAATCAATATGTGATCAATTACTTCAGTAAAAGTAATTACTCAAGTATCTATTTTTATTCTATAGTTTAGTAATTGCTTGAAGTTAGATTCTTAGCCAATTAATAGTTACCATTTTCTTTACTTAAGAATTGAGAAAAAGGTTAGCATTTTGCGTTTGATTTTGCCATGGCAAGCATTGAAGCGACTTTTGGTGTTATAAATGATATGGATAACGGTATACTACCGGAGATTGAAGTTGCTGAGCTAGATATCGCAAAGTTTACTTTCGTGATGTAGATCCATTTCATGATTATTTAAAAGATTGTTTTAAAAAGATGAATTTGATTTTACCGAGAATTATGCTCTCTTTACAATCAGAGACACAAAAAGGCCTTACTAACAACGGCCTTATGTTTTTTTGTGCAACTGGTAGCTTTTAGATTGTATGTGGAGACATCATGCATATTTCACAATCTATAGTGTGTCATATACCCAAAGTATACATATAGGGAACAGAGATCTTGAACTCGCTGAAATGACATACTTCAAATAAATAGGTACCAGTGAGTTATAGGATAAGAAATTAAAAATCACAAGTCAGTAGGTAACTAATTCAAGTGTAAAAAGATACATTCCACTTATGTAGGGTTATGTCGTATTAAACGTTTTGTTTCTTCCAATAATCACTTATTTTCTTTAGAAATAATGAAATTAAAAAGTATATTATTAATTAAAACTTATTTTTTTTAAGATTTAAGAATTTTCTCAGAATTAAAATGTAAAATAAAATCTAAGTAATATTATAGCTGTTAAAGTAAAATAATCTACAACTTACTTATACCTTCTAATGAAACAAAACGCAGTAACTTAGTGTTACCAGAAAGAAACAACTGTCAAACGTTGATTCTTACTCAAGCATTTAATTTTACTCAAGTAAGTAACGTACATTACTCGACTATAGAATAAGATTTTATAATGAAGAATTCTATTCTCAAGTAATGACTTCATTAAGAAATTACTTAGCAGCAAGTGTTTATATTTTTATTTTTTAGAACGGCCATAAGTTCTATCATATGCTATATATAATGTTATACATTCATTACTCGACATCCTGTATAAAGAAATATAGTTAATTAAGTATATAGAAAAGACGACAGCATGCTCCTTAATATACTGGGGCGACCCAATTTCATAGATTAAATTCATTTCCCCAGCGACTCCAGTCTCCTTAGATGTCATTAGCGATCTATGTTACGTAGTTACTAATTGATAAATTAATGTTTTTAAGGTATACTTAGGACTGGGCTGCTTCTTGGTTTGTCAAGACATCTATTTTTATAGAAATACAATGTGTTAACGTGATTTCTAATCGATTACTACTTCGTTAAAATTATGTAGTTTCATGTTTTTTATATTTTTGTACCTATGAGACGTATGCTAGGCAGCTAATATTATTATAAAAATACTACTATACTAATATTATTAAACATTAGCCCATCAACCCCATTCGCTACTACATTATAAAGTTAGTTAAAGTTTGCGAGCACATTCGCAAGAAGCTGGCAGTATCATCACAACGGTAATGTTTTCCCATGGTTTGTTTAATTTATTCTAGTATATTTATTTGTGTGGAAATCGGCTGTCATGGTATGGGCATGTGATGCGGAGGAATGAGGAAAATGTCGTCAGGAAAGTTTTGAGTATGAATGTGAATGGCTATACGGGTAGGGTAAGACCAAAGAAACCATGGATGGACTATGTGAAAGATGATATGGGCAAAAAGGGAGTGACTACCGTGATGACGACAAATAGAGAAAGAAGTATGGAAGAAGAAGACATGTTGCGCCGACCCCATAAATTAGGACCACGGCAGGAGAATGATGATGATTTGTGTTTTTATTTTTATATATAATTAGGTGTATACTTATATTATATTTATATGTGTCTTTATATTTACATTAATATTTATTCCTCATTTCTCGCTATTGCACCTACCACTGTTTGTCTCTGCATCACCCAAAGGTCGACTAGTAGAAAATTCCTACAAAATTCCATTAAGTCCGCCTCTGTACATGTTATGTGCTTAAAATAATTAAAATATACACATAGGTACATACCTACTTGCAACTCACTACTACTTGAAAACTATGTTCAACCCTTCCTTAAAGCTTGATGAATATATCCGTCAATAAGTGCCCAGTAATCAATCCTTCGATCCAAGTCTTTCTTTGAACGTGACCCTAACAGGTCATTCCACTCTAACCACGTCAAGCAATCTTGGCATCAGCGACCGCCAGTTCAAAACATAATTTACATGAACCCGAATCCAAAAAACAAACAACGTCGACGAAAGATGGAAAAGATTACTAGGAATATTAAATCGAATTTTGTTTCAAACCGCAACCGAGCGGGCTGAATTTCCAGCCGTATTTCCTAGTAAGGCGGATAATAACTAACTTCGAGATATAAGTACGGATATTCTTCATTTTATTACTTGCACGAAGGCTTTACTCAAAGTCCATTCGCATAAATATAAACTTTAAACCATAATCCCATCAAAAGTTAGAGCAATCACCAGAGTTTGAGCTCGTAAAATTAAAAAATATTTTTCCGTGCGTATTTTTATTGTAACAAGGTCGGAATTTGCATAACAGGCGTGAACAAGAAATTACTTCGTACGTTTGACGTGTGCAGTAGCCCCGCGAATTAGTTTGATTTATGGGGTAGATAACCTCAATATGTAATCGGTGCAATCAGTGGTTTCGAAGAAAGTTTCATGACGCATTTTTACTAGAGTTTATAGTTGGTTGTATGAACATTAAACACTTATGCTTTGTATCCTTGGAGATTTACATTTGTTTAAAGAGTGTAATACAATCACCGACTTACGGCGCTTTTTCATAATTATGACGTTGGTGGTGGTCGTCGCGTAAACGATGCGCCGAGTCATGATGTCATGATTGTTTATGAATAAACGTCACTTTAACGCAACATATTTTTATTTTTTATTTGTGATGGGTTTGCTCTTGACTCTAGTCTAGGTCAGAGATGACCGAGATAAAGTCGCCGAAGAAGCCTGTTCACTCTCACTTTGAAGAGATTAGGGTTGTATGCGTTCGGAAACACAGACACAGGTAGTGAGTTCCACTCCTTTGCTGTGCGCATTATAAAAGACATTTGGAAGAGCTTAGTGCGAATTGGTGGAATAGCAACCAAGTAGGGATGGTAACAGGCAGTGCGTCTAGATGTCCGATGGTAGAAGAGGGCCGGTGGAATGAGGTCGTGGAGTTCTCGGGCACACTCTCCGAAGTACAATCTGTAGAAGACCGACGAGCAGGCAGCAACTTTTAGGTACATTCGACGAACGTATGTGCTCTGAGAGCGAATTTCACCAATGACACTAAACCCGATCAGAGAGCTGTCAGTGTCAATATTCCCCAACAAGGATGACACTGACAGCTGTTGAACGCGATTTAGATGTGCTGATCGCTTCAGTTTCATTGGTGAAATTCGCCCTAATTGCGATCAGTGCCTTCAGGAAGAGCTTATTTTTATATTCACTCACTTAACTCAGTACGTCTTACGATTTTAGGCTATAAAACTGATATCCCTTCAACTGATAGCGGACATAATAGAGCACACATTGGATAGGATGGGGTGAGCACGCATTTAAAGCACCCATCAACGCTTAACACGCATTTTGCACGTGATGTTACAGGTTTTCCCTCAGTATTTTAATTAAATGTAATCTGTTTAATGCAGGATATAAAAACACAGTACAGTCATCTACTTTTTACAAACCATGTTGTGCAATGTACAGATGGCAACACATCAAGCTACTACAGTCTGTCAAATTTCTTTAATAGATCTTCAATTTTATCACTAAAGCATTAGGTTCAAGGTTGATTGGGAAATTTTAACAGTTTCGGGTAACCTTTAAATGGTCATTTTTTTAGTGTGCTTACACCATTTTAACATGGTACATTCTTCAAGACAAAGCATTAACAATTAATTACAAGAACGAAGTAACGGAGATGCCTAGTTATAAGTATAAAATTGTAATTAAGTACAATCATTTTTCAAACACAATTGCACGCCAGCTTTAATTCTAAGTAGAAACGTCAGAATATTTTTTCCTCCACGTTCTACCGTAATAAATAATTAATAAAATAAATGTTCTTCTCTTTTAAAATAACCGAACAATAAGTAGAAACCTATTTCTTTTTAATTAGCTTCTAAAAAGGTTTTTGTATAAGCAAGGAAATGTAATTAGTCCAAGTTAGAATACGCTGCATTCTAAGTGCGGATTTCACCATATAAAAATGAACGCGATGAGCACGTAAACCACGTTTAAGAGCTGTCACTGTCATTACTTTCTTTGGAATATTGACACTGACAGCTCTTGAACTCAGCTTTGATGTGCTGATCGCGTTCAGTTTCATTGGAGAAAGCCGCACTAAATTATTTAAAGAAACAAGGGCTAAGCTTTAAACTTTGACATTTAACCTATAACAAAATATTCAGACTTGTATTTTGGGAGCCGTAACTACTACCCAGTAGAAAAACGGCGACGAGTCGGTCGGTTCTAAGTCTAACCCAGGTACGCACTTTTATTTTTCTAACTTGATCTGTAGGTAGAAAGCAGGCTAGAAAAAAAAAACACACCCGACTCCTTCCATCTTTCGCTAGCCTGTTGCGTCCTCCTTCCACTTTGGACGTAACCTTTCCAGTTCGTTCATCATTTCTGTGCTATTTGTGCACACAGTTTGTCCGGCATGCGACAAACATATCCTAACCCAATAAACACGTTACTTTGTTAAAATTCCATCACCACTGTTCTCAAAACGTTGAAAGAAAATACCGTGAGGAAACCAACAACTCTAAGACACCGCACTGTGATCGCGTGTTGGATTCCGGCCCACTTTCTCTCACAGAGAAAAGCCTGTGTCCCAGAAGTGGTGGGAATATTATAAATTAGAATGCCCTACAGGTCATACTTTGAACTTTGATATTTGACCTTTGACAATATTTCAGACTTGTATGTCGTGACTTAGAGTTCAAAATTGAATAAACGCAGGGTTAGGCCTTGGTTTAATTTATTTTATATTACTGACCATTGGATAAACCTCTCGTTTACAATATAACTACAATTTAATCTTACGGCTTAGCTTAGACAACCCTAAAGCGGGTTGCAGAACAAAAACTAAGCTATGCCGAAGCTAAACTAAGACAACTAAGGGCCGGTTTTTTGATCCGTAGTTAACTCAACCAATGGTTACATATAGTAATTAATGGTTGAATTTTGGCTAAATGTGAAAGGCTAATCATGAAGGTATTCATGTTAGCTCATTCATATTAAAAAATAGAAACTAATGGCATAACTCATTTATGTTTAGCCTTTCACATTTAGCCAAAATTCAACCATTAGTTACTATGTTTAACCATTGGTTAAGTTAACTACGGATCAAAAAACAGGCCCTTAGATAAGCCAGCTATTAAATAAACTAGAAATTTGTCGCGTGCACACCAAAAACTATGCATAGTTTGCGGTCTGCACACAAGTATGAAAAACTATGCCAGCTATGTGAGCTAAGCTAAACTAACTTAACTTACTTTTTGGTCTGCAACCCGCTTAACACCATATAATAGTTTTTTTTTATGCAAAAAGTATCCTAAAAATCTTTTCTTAATATCAGCTAAGATTAAGAATATTAAATATAAAAATACGTCCAAAAACTCAAGTACCGGGTATTAAGATATGAAAATCATAAAAACTCTCTTGTCCTTTACAGAATAGCCTACTTTGAAGTTGAGTGAAGAAAGGAGACCATTTTCATGTAACAAAGTTATCATAAATGCGAAGTGAGTGTTTTATTTGTCCGTAAACGGTTTCAAAGGGAACAGTTATGTCCTATCTAGCATCGAACGAGATATTATATTTTAGGGTAGGGACTCTCTATTTGCCAACGGATGCGACGCAGATACATGTATGATGCAATAACCTTTATAGTTTCTACTACAAAATTTTACTACTTTCAATTGATTTACCTAATATAACGTTACGCCAGGAATCCTTGAAGGGTTAGGCAGAGGTGTACCTAATAGTACTGAGAAATTCCAGGTCAAAAAACCCAGTATCAGTTTGCCCGATCCGTGAAATTGGTTTATCAGTCGTTATGAGTCGTCAGAAGCCCGAAAGTCTGACAACCAGTCTTACCAAAGGGTATCGAGTTACTGGGTTGTGGAGGTCAGATAGGCAGTCGCTCCATGTAAAATACTGATATTCAGCTGCATCTACTTAGACTGGAAGCCGACCCCAACATAGATGGGAAAAGGCTTGGCAAATTGATTTTTTTATAGTGGCAATCGTCACAAAATCAAAATCAAAAGTCATTTATTCAAACTAGGCTGAGAATCAGCACTTTTCGAACGTCGAAATTTTATTTTTTTATTTTTTATTTGTGATGGGTTTGCTCTTGACTCTAGTCTAGGTCAGAGGTGACAGAGACAAAGTCGACGATGGAGTGAGCTTACCCAGAAGAAGCCTGTTCACTCTCACTTTGAAGAGATTAGGGTTGTATACGTTCGGAAACACAGACGCAGGTAGTGAGTTCCACTCTTTTGCTGTGCGCATTATAAAAGACATTTGGAAGCGCTTAGTGCGAATTGGTGGAATAGCAACCAGGTAGGGATGGTAACTGGCACTGCGTCTAGATGTCCGGTGGTAGAAGGGGGCCGGTGGAATGAGGTCGTGGAGTTCTCGGGCACACTCTCCGAAGTACAATCTGTAGAAGACCGACAAGCAGGCAACCTTGCGGCGATGAGCCAAGCTATGAAGCTTGGCATACACCAGTTTTACGTCGCCAATGAGCCTCTTAGCTCTGCGTTCCACCGAGTCAAGCACGGCTAGTAGGTACTTAGCTGATCCATCCCAAAGGTGGCTGCAATACTCCATGCAGGATCGGACTTGCGCTTTGTAAAGGGTTAAAAGCTGTCCAGGCGTAAAGTATCGCTTCACCCTATTTAGGATGCCCAGTTTCTTGGCCGCAGTTTGGGCCGCAGTTTGTTTTGAAATTACATAAGACAGTCCCCCAAAACGCCCGCCCTTCACCACTTCCTACTGCTTTAGCTGAGGATTAGAAGTGTTGCAACAAACTCCCCAGCAGCACAGCTGTCTGTTCAGTTAAACAAAATATATTCTATACAACACTCTCAAAATCAATCCATACAACAAATAATTCCTGCAACCACTCACTTACAGTAGAACCACGCCTCGTCATATCGTGTACCGTAACATACAAAGTTATAGCGTTTTGCAATAAATGCGTCCGTCTATTGGTCGTAAAACACAAAGATATGCATGTGTATGGAAATATTGCCGCATATATAACTAAACTGGTGACTCAAATACACGTGTCAATTTGTAGCACAATTTAGTCGGATTTTATTTGTAAAAAGAAAAAACATGTTATATTATAGGTATGTAGTTTTGAAAGAAGATGACGAGGAATGTTTCAGATAGTATAACCGTTGGCCCAACTGTTATACTATCTGGAACATTCCTCGTCGTTGTGGTATGTTGATTGTTAAAACGTGCTGAATTTCAACGTAACTATACAGAATATCTAGGTTTTGATTTGAAATACTATATAACAATAACGTTTCATTCATGATACTAACCACTGCAGCTTAACTGAAATAAGTCTAATTTTAATTTAACCAAATGCAAACATGACAAGAGCCCATTAAATTCTGTAAGGAACCTTTGCTATAGTGCGCCCAAAAGTGCTAGTCACCGCCTGAGGTGTGTGAGAGGTAAGACGGGGGAGGGCGCGATTGAAAAGATTGGCAGACTGATTTAGCATGGCCTTGGTTTACCTCCCCCGTCTCACCGCTCACATACCTCAGTCAGTGACTAGCACTTGCGCGCCCACGATTAACAAAATAATGAATCTATAAGCGATGAAAAGTGGCAAATGTCAGTGCTTGTTCACGTTAATTCGCGGGTAAAATATCAAACACATAATTTGTGTGTGTTCACATCGAACTAGCGGCGGAGCGTGCGACTCACGCGCCGCCTCAGGTAAAATCAACCAGTTTGAACTTGCACACCCGCGCAAACGCCTGGCGGCCAATGTGAACACGAACTCGCCAAGACCACCGCGCCCGCGTATCCTACGTGAATAAGCACTAACATGCAACTAACGCCATCTATTATCATCGTGTGGAACCATTTGTACAAACGTCACCCTGCTAGTTTTTGTATCATAATACAGACGAATATGAGTAGATATTGTGCATATATGTTAACATTTTGAGTTTATAAGCACCGACGGCTCAGAACAAAAGTCAGTTCACTAGCCAAAGGTTTAGAGTTCGGTAGCCACGTAGCCAATTCAGATTATAGGTATACCTAGTTCCTCCTTCAATAGCCTAGCAGTCTTTAGGAGCTTGTCAACTAGGGAGGCTTGAAGGGCGATAGCCACGCAGTCCCTTTCAATACCTCACATAGGGTTGCCACATATTATAATTATTATTGTAACGTAAACTGCTAAGTTACTAATACATTATCATACCATTAAACAGGGCTTTATTTTTACATCCATCAACCCTACATAACGACTTTTGACAGAATAGGGATGATGACTATAACGTTTTTATTTGTCCGTCATTATTTAGAATAGTAACAAATTTCGGAAACGTATTTTTTCTTTTTTTACGTAATGAAAAGATTACAGCGATACATTGAGTTAAAATATGGCATGACGTCACGCCTTGCTAGATTTTATACGTAGTTGTGACGTAGTGAGCTCCCACTCTTCATTTTAATGTGTTTTATAAGTCATTTTTTATTAATACGATAAGGCAAAAATTACGTGTCTAATATTTTTTTATTATCTGACTGACGGGCTAAATATAATTTCTTTATTTTTACCCACGCATCATCTCTAATAACATAAGTGATATAAGGGCGAAAATCCGCATGCTAATAGCTGGTACAAACCTATACAAGTAGCTGGCATGCCGTGTGCCATAACAACTTCTGATTGGTCAATGTCACAATGGCATGCCAGCTACCTGCATGGTTTTGTACCAGCTTCAGGCATGTGTATATTCGCCCTAAGTTTTTGGTAACGTACGTCAATCCAACACATTTTTAACTATTCATCATCGTTATCTCGTTGTCGCTGGTATAAAGTCACATTCTCTAAGCCAATTTAACAACGTATTTTTCATTAAAGTGAAAGGAATGTAACTCGTAAAAGCCTTTACAATTGCACCGATAAGTGCTGAGGAATCATCAGTGATAACACTATTTGGTACCTTCAAATTTTTGTTATTCCAATATTCCAATCATTGCCAAATATTGTGCATAGTATGATTTCCCGAATTTTCAAAAATATTAAATATCCAAGTGATAATAAACATATATTATTATTTTATATATTTATATTTTTAATCTAATTTATATCCCGCTTTTCGAATTACGTGTTGCAAAATGTAATTTTATTGATTTTTGCCTAATTAGAAATAGTAGTAGCGTAACATAGTGCTATAGCTGCACCGCAGAAAAAAAATCTCTTTAAAACGGGTAAATGACTGCTTAAAATGATATATAAAATGGAGTACATGAAATGTACAATATATTTATATAACTTTTCATGTTAAAGTTGATAAATACCTAAAATCTATACGGTCTATACGGTCGTGGCAGAAAGGTTCTACCTAGCACGGCCACGGTCGATATGTTATAAAATATGAGTACATTTTTTAAAGTCGTTAGTACATAAAGTACACATTTTTTCATGAATATGTACCGCATTAAAATTAAGGTAATCATCCATGGTCGTGCTGGAGAGGATAACACAGTAAACCATCACGTTTATAAGTATTATACATGTGGAAACAAAGGGCTGAGGTCAGAGTAAAAGAAATATCCTTAAGTGGTTTTATTATTGAAATATACTATTAAAACAAAAATACAAGTATCATAAAAATAAACACGTCTTATAGTCTTTACTCCGTCATTCAAAGACAACTATCATTCTACCTTTTTAAATATCTTCCGCGTCATCCCAAGCCAACAAGACAGATGACATAAATGACAAAGACGTAAGAGCAGTGTTCGAACAAAAGGTAACATTTCCAATTTTTGGCTTTTTGCTTTTTTTTGCAGAATCATACGTAAATCTATGAGTTTCACATTGTAGTTGAATTTGGTGTATCAAACAGTAACCATTCATGTTTTTCTACTGAATTAATGAACGAATGAATGAATGAATGATGAATGAATGTGAAGCTCACATAGTAGTTGAATTTGGTGTATCAAATAGTAACCATTCATGTCTTTCTAATGGAATGTTAAGTTTGTTCTTGGGATTAATTCATTCTAACTACGGAACCCTTCATTGTACGTGGTCCGACAAACACTTGGCGGTTTTTTTTTATTCTAATGCCAATAAACGCATTTTTCTTACTTTCGTTCTCTATAAGAAATGAATCTAAGTTTATAATAACCTGGGACATTATTCACACACGGTCATCTGATCCCAAACTGAGCAGAGCTTATACTATGGAAACCAAATAACTGATATACTAAATATACTACTTTTGTTTTTGTAAATACATACTTATATAGATAATTACACCCAGACTCAGATCATATGTTTTAATTACAGAACAATCCTAGGCTAATTACATAATTATCTATACAAAGAACAGTTACCTAACTCGTTATTTGAACGTAAACTTGTGCAGTTAACGCGTTATCTGGTGGATTATACAAACATATACAGGAAACATTACGTGTACATACAAACATGTTTATTATCTGTGAAAACAGAGCAACGTGACTTGACTAAGCATACATTGTATAAACATACAATAGGGATGATGCCTGGATAAAAATAAATAAATTCTATTTAGTCCGTCAGTCAGGTAATAAAAAAATATTAGACACGTATTTTTTGCTTTATCATATTAATAAAAAAATACTTAGATAATACGCACTAAAGTTCGGGAGTGGGGGCTTGCTACGTCACTTCTACGTATAAAATCTACAAAGACGTGACGTCATGCCACATTTTAACTCAATGTATCGCCGTAATCTTTTGATTGCGTAAAAAAAGAAAAAATATGTGTGCAATATTTTTTACTATTCTACATGACGGACAAATAAAAAAAAAGTTGTCATCATCCCTATTAGTACAATCTTCGATCAACAGCAGAATAGATATCAAAAATGACGCACTGATTTATATAATACCTACTATTCAAAGTGTGCCTATAAAAAAGAATTGTTTAAAACAGCAGAAGAGGTATGTTCACGAAGTCGGCGTGACCAATACACACTTGTACTAGACGAGCTGCCTAGGTATGTAAAATATAATAAAAATTGTGTAGCTATGTGTGTACGTATATTTAATAAATTACCAAAGGCATTAAAACTATGCAATTATAGACTTTTTAAAATTAAATTGTATAACTGGTTAAATGGAAATAATTCCTATAGTATTAAGGAGTTTTTAGAACACTAACGTTGATAGCACAATTTTGCATGCTTTAAATATAAGCAAAACATGTATGATCACACTTTATATTGTAACACCTTCTTATACCGTGTTTTAAGCAAATAAATATTATTATTATTATTAAAACAAAAATGTATTTAGAAGCAATTTTTGTACTTCATTTCAATCTGTAAAGGAATTTAAAAAAACTCCAGTGTGAGCATTGAACCTTGAACCCATTAAACTACTTCGTCAAAGCGGCATACAGTTTAATAATAGAAGTATATACATAGGTAGAAATAGTCGTATTATCAGAATATTCGTTCGAATTTAGACAGAAAATACTACAATGTTGTACATTTTAATAAACATTACTAAGTACAGTCGCGAACCGGGATTGTTGAGCCAGTAGCTTGTCGTCTTAACTTGGTTGTGTTACACGAATGCCGCCCGTGAAATTTGACATGTGACATTTCAATAACGAAAAACGGGCGGCATTCGTGTAACACAACCAAGTTAAGATGATAAGCTAGTGGCTCAGCAATCCCGGTTCGTGACTGGTACATACTAAAATAGTCGCAGTAATTAAACGCAAGACAAAACTTAGACACCAATAAAGACTGGTTACAAAATAAACAACCTCAAAGCTGTTACTACGTAGCACTTTAGGTCCCGTAGCAGCGTAGCACGCTACGCCGTAGACACATTATTTCGTAGCACACTGGCTAAGCTTGAAAGTATTATTAAACAAAGACGGACGGCCGGTCATCGTGACAGCTCGGAAGATGCCCTCGTTTCGTCACAAACCAACCAGTGTTATTGACACACAGAAATCGTAACCACGACTCTATTACAACTGATTAAAACTCACTTTAGCTAAAATCTAGGTCGAATTTTGCTTGGGTACGAAAGGCGCGGTTCTAAAGCGAGTGTTCTATTTTAAAATGCGTGAAACCACTGAACTTTTATTCGAGCCTTAGTTTTAACGAGTTAGTTCTTTTAACCAGTTTTATCTGCGTAATTGTTCATAATATTCAACGTGTTTACTTGAAATGCTTAGTGACATTTTGCGATAAACTGAAAGTTGATGAAGCGAATAGAATGTCCTTTGGAAAGGGTTTGAAATGCGAATGATTGATAACTGAGTTTGCAAAATATTCCATTCAATTGTTATTTTTGTTCAAAGAGGGACAAAAACCTCGTGGCTAAATAATAAACGCCGCACGGGTTAAGCTACGCTTGCCGGGGTTGGTCCGTGGATGGGTGACCATCTGAACATACCGAGACTACTCCGTGCATTGGAAAGCACGTTAAGCCATTGATCCCGGCTGTCATTCATGGATCTTTGACAGTCATTACGGGTCGTCAGAAGCCCGAAAATCTGATAACCAGTCTTACCAAGGGGTATCGTATTACCCAGCAACTGGGTTGTGGAGGTCAGATAGGCAGTCGCTTCATGTAAAATACTGGTATTCAGCTGCATCCGGTTAGACTGGAAGCCGACCCCAACATAGTTGGGAAAAGGCTAGGCAGATTGATTGAGAGGGAGAGAAAAGCTTGTCTCCTTCTACTTCTCTAAATAGTATAAAATGAAGAAATCGCATGAGGTCTTCCGTTTGTATTCCGTTTGCTTTGGATAGACTTGATCGATTTTCATGTCGTTTACTCCATTACGTCACCACATCACTTCTTGAAAAAATAAATTAGCAATAACTTTATATTTAATCGGCAAACAACGCCAGAGCGGTGCACTAGTATAAACAAAACACTGTCCAAAAACTCTCATTCCACTGATTGCGGGATAAAAAATTAACAAAGTCTGTTTTCCTTTCAACCCTACAATGATCATTCCTTTCCTTTTATTTAAGCATAAATGTTGCCACCAAATAAAAAATGTATAACACCATAATATTTCACAGCGGAACACATTAAAATGGCCGCACTTGAGTCGTAATCCCGTACATTTCAAAACAGCCAGCAGCTTTATTGTTGTGCCAACAACGGAACTTTTTTGAACTTGAAAGGAAAAATAAAAAAGTAGTATTTGGAGCGCAATTCGTATTCCGCACACGGAGTGTATGCATGAGTAGGTATGGGACAGAGAGCAAGTTTTATACACGCGTTGTAAGAGCTGAACTAATACAGTATGCGGTATTTAGCTTGAGAAAAAATCCGGGATATTTTTTTATTTGAGATGGGTTTTCTCTTGACTCTAGTCTAGGTCGGAGGCGACAGAGACAAAGTTGACTATGAAGTGAGCTTACCCAGAAGAAGCCTGTTCACTCTCACTTTGAAGAGATTAGGTTTGTATGCGTTCGGAAACACTGACGCAGGTAGAGAGTTCCACTCTTTTGCTGTGCACATTATAAATGTTATTTGGAATCGCTTAGTGCGAATTGGTGGAATATCAACTAGGTAGGGATGGTAACTTGCAGTGCTTCTAGACGTCCAATGGTAGAAGGGGCTGATGGAATAAGGTCGTGAAGTTCTTGGGCACACTCACAGAAGTACAATCTGTAGAAGACCGACAAGCAGGCAACCTTGCGGCGATGAGCCAAGCTATGAAGCTGTGAAGCATGCACCAATTTTACGTCATAATATATCGTGACTAGACTATTTATAGGCACTTTTAATAGTCAAGAAGTTGGTTCAGTCAGAAAGTTGAAGCAAGTTGCCCATTCCAAATAGTAGGTTCATATAGAGAAGAACAAGCAAGAAACTCTTTTACATCAAAATATATTACAAATCATTCATTTTGGATCTTTAGATACATATTATCATATATGAGAACAATGTAACGAGACATATACGTTAAAAGAGGTCTATAGCAAAAATTAACACAATAAAAATTGTAGGCGCAGTTCGAGTCCATGCCGTTAATTTTCATGAAAACAGATTGAAATTTTACTACGGTTTACGTTACTGCCGTAGCCATTGTATTTGCTCGACACTAGACTTAGTAGGCTCATTGTATTCCTTATAAAGTAAGCTGTTACCAACTATGATATTTTTCAGTTCTGAGTAGATTTCATCTTAAACAGACATCTTAAACTTTTTTGCTATATCAACAGATTTTCTTACGGTTTCTGACAATGCCATAGCTATTGTATTTGCTCGACACTAGACTTAGTAGGCTCATTGCATTCCTTATAAAATAAGCTGTTACCGACTATGATATTTTTCAGTTCTGAGTAGATTTCATCTTAAACAGACATCTTAAACTTTTTTGCTATTTCAACAGATTTTCTTACGGTTTCTGACAATGCCATAGCTATTGTATTTGCTCGACACTAGACTTAGTAGGCTCATTGCATTCCTTATAAAATAAGCTGTTACCGACTATGATATTTTTCAGTTCTGAGTAGATTTCATCTTAAACAGACATCTTAAACTTTTTTGCTATTTCAACAGATTTTCTTACGGTTTCTGACAATGCCATAGCTATTGTATTTGTTTGACACTAGACTTTTTAGGCTCATTGCATTCTTTTTGATGCAAACTTTCTTCAATTGTTTTTTTTTTCATTTCTGAGCTGATTGAAAGCCGACATGAGACCACATCTGACCTTATTTTGCTATTTGTCAACTTCATTATTAATCTCGCAGTGTGACATCATATGCAAATTATATCAATATGACCTTTCTTTTCAATGCCCAACCATTACTCTAGCATTAAAAGTCTCGTAGTTATTAGCGGTTGAAATCTTACATGTTTAAGTCAGTCAGAAATAATGAACTTACCACTCGTAGCCACCGAGCGAAAAGACGTTTTCACTTTAAAAAATAAATAAACTGTAGCAACTAGGAGATGACCAGTCCCGACTAACAGCGCCCGTTTCTGACATGACGCATGGATCAGCATTATCTAGCTCAACCATTTTGAAAGGAACCGAATGATCCAACACGACTATTTTTAACCGACTTCAAAAAGGAGGAGGTTCTCAATTCGTCTCTATGTTTTCTTTGTTTTTGTATGTTTGTTACGCGATTACTCAAAGACGGATGGACCGATTTGGAAAACTCTTTTTTTGTTTGAAAGGGTATACTTCCGAGGTGGTCCTATATAAACTGTATTAACTTTGCTTAGGTAGTTTTTGAGTTAGCTTCAATAATGCGTACATTTCCCACTTATTTTATGTGGATGATGTTTTAATAACTTCCTATCACTGTTATTTACATGGCTATATCTACTATTATTTTGGTCAATTATGTATCCGATTTTGTGTGGGGTAGGTTCCACAACTAAAAAGTGAAAAATAAAAACTTTTTAGCAAAAAATAAAACCGACTTCCAAAACAAAACACTACAAAGTGAAAAATAACTTTAATTTCGGAAGTCTGTAGTAAAAAACGAAAATACAAAACCAAAGACACCGACTGCCGAAATTAAAGTTATTTTTCAGTTTGTAGTGTTTTGTTTTGGAAGGCGGTTTTATTTTTTGCTATAAAGTTTTTTCGTATTCATGGTTTACCATGGAGACATATAAAATTACAAATACACTACATGACACATACTAATTTCTATTACAGATACCCAAGGTATCGCACCTTTCAACTTTCTAATAATAGTTTCAACTATTCCGGCTCACTACATGTTTGCGTCTGGGTGCTCCTTGTGGGGCTACACATAGCTGTCAATACGGTGAAGGAGTCAACTGCCTCGGACACCATGGCCTTCCCTGCAGCAAGAGCGCTGGTCGGATAGCACAGCACGCCAGCATTAACGACATCATCCGTCGGGCTCTTGTCACCGGCGTCTTGTGCCGCCTGTTTTAAAACCCAATGGCTTGGCACGCGACGATGGGAAAAAGCCAGACGGAATGACCATAATGCCTTGGAAGTTGAGTAGGCCTTTGATGTAGGATGCAACCTGTGTCTTCCCATCTTCTTAGCACGGCAGTTTGTGCTGGGGTGGCTGCTGCAGGAGCAGAAAACCTCAAACGGCGTACATATAGCAACCTTATTGGGAGCTATATGTTTGAGCTGTTTGGGGTTGAAACACTAGGGCCGAGTGCTCACCGAGTGTTTCGGGACATCGCCAAGCGGTTGGTCGACTCTTCACGGGACCAGAGGGCTTGCCTATTAACGGGACTCATTGAGTTTGAAAATATAAAAATTGGAATGGGTCCCGCCTGCTTTCAACTTTTATTTAATATAAATTGGGCTTGTTTTTAGCTTTTCAGTTTTACCGCAGCCGGGTTTTTTAGATTTTTACTTTTTCTTACTTTTTTTTATTTCCAGCTTTTTAGTTGACAAATGTGAAAGATTTCGCAGATGAATTAGTTCTTGCAAGGAGTTTTGGTCGTAAGGGTTATTTAAAAGCTTTATTTACGATTTGTCACTTCGAATTACTTTTAACCATATAACTTGTATATATTTTTGTAATCACCTTTTAAAACCCTTCATTTTGATATCCCACTTGATGGTATTAGTAGAAAAAAAGGGATATTATTAATTGCACATCAAATAAATAATCACATATCAATTTATTTTCATCAATTATATACTTTTTTACATCAAAAATACTGACTGCACAGCAAATCAACCAGAGCGTACGTATACATAATACTCACACTCATAGCAAAATAACATGGCGACTAATATTAACCCCGAGGTTAGGTTTGGTTAGGTTACTTTAAAACCTTTATACAGAAATAGGAGCCCCGCGAAGCGGAGCTCCGTCGACATAGGATGCAAGAGCGAGCGAAGGGCACGAAGGGTAAGTTACAATAATTAGTTTTTCTCAAGAATGGTAAAAGGCTTTAATGTGTGCTAGACATTATTAGCTTTTTTTTTAAATTTTTATTAATGCATAATTAATAAAAATTTAAAAAAAAAGTTTAAGATAAATAGCGGTGCGCTACGAATATAAATTGTTGTTTATTTAGTTATATTTTGAGTTGAGTGTTTTGCTGTGCAATTAGTAATTTTGATTGGAATTTGGATTATTTTTGGATACAAAAAGTAATGTTTTTGATTTGCGTTTAAATACTACCCGAAAAAAAAATCGAACTTTCGAATTTGGCTTTGTTTTTTAATTTAAAGTAGCCAGTAACACTCGCGCTACCAAGACAAATTTAAAGACGTATAATTTATCCAAATCCGTTCGTTCGTTTAGGAGTTACGAGGGAACAAAGAAACTGACATACATACATACAGGGCAAATACATAACCCTCCTTTTGGACTTCGCCGCAGTCGGGTAAAAACCCTATCCATTTGTTTGACGCAGTGTTACTAGTACGGAAGTAAAACATCAATATCAGTCTGTAATCGATTAGATAATCATTGTAATAGTGTCGAAAAAAATTACATCATTTTAAAAGTAAAATTAAGAAGTTATTGGTACCTACGAAGAACGCAGTATAAAGTTTGGTTTTTGTTTTATACAGGATGTACCAAAAAGTTGTGGTCAAATTTAAGGGGTACAAACCATCAAACTGAACCACTTTCTCCGTGGGACCAACACCGTAATCAAGAAAAAAATATCAGCTGTACCTTACAAAGCTTCAATACCTACTCGATTTTTTATCGATTACGACGTTGGTCCCATAAAAAGATGAAAAATATTCTCCGTTTAGTATTGTCATAAAAATAAAATAAAGTTAAAAATTATACAAGAAACAGTTTTTTTTTTTTTGTAACTGAAGTATATAAAAGTGTACGAGTCCAACTAGCACTTGGACGATTTTTTTTTTTTAATCATAAATGATTTTTATTTCTGTAAGTAGGTTTGTACAAACACTTTTACAAGTCAATCATGTTTTTTTTTAAACTAGATGAGGTCGGCGTTTCCTATCTGACTACTCTGAGAAGACAGGCCGAAACAAACTCAGAGGTCACAGTCTCTTATAAAGTCCAGACATAATCTTGGTCATTTCATGTGAAGACCACATTTTGTTATAACTTGCGCGGGTAAGTACTTACCAATTTCACTTTTTGAATTCACATGTACTTTCTAAGTTTATCTTGGACATTATTGACATTGGTCAAGGACAAACATCGTAAGGAGACCTGGTCTTATAGTTAATATACATATAAGTCTGAAATCGCCAACGTTTCTTGAGCAAGCGTGCATGAGGATCAATGCTCGTGCCTTCTCTGTATGAGAAGTGGCCTTTGCCCTGCAATGGTACAATAATATTTATATTTATCTAGGCTATATAACTATAATATCACTAATACTACGTACCGTGAACGTATATTATAGTGTACAGTATGGACTAGTCATCTCTTACCTGCCAGGCCTTATTTTAATTTAGTTGTTTTTAGTTTTCATCTTTTTATTACAGACGCGTTTAACTTGGACGTCTTTCTACATTGTTCTCACATGTATATATTCAATTAGGTAACCAATGTTTTGTAACAACACACACATTCACATTGACAGCTTGTAACCCTTTACAAAGCGCAAGTCCGATCCTGCATGGAGTATAGCAGCCTTCTTTGGGATGGCTCAGCCAAATACCAACATGCCGCGCTTGACTTCATTAATTTCGGAAATCGGTGGCAAAAAAGTAAAATACAGACCCAAAGACACCGACTTCCGAAATTAAAGTTATTTGTCACATTTTAGTGTTTTTTTGGAAGTCGGTTGCTTTTTATTTTTTGTAAAAAAGTTTTTATTTTCAACTAAATTGCTTTTCATTTCAGAACCCACATAAGATTGCTTTACTTTCTTAGATTCAACCAGCACATTCAAGTGTACATGAATAATTTTGTATCGTCCTTAATATCGCTTTTGACCTCAAAATATAAAGGACTTCAAAACAATAAACTTTTAACTTATTTATAATCATTGTACGAAGAGAACTGTTAATTGTGTAGACAATACATTCAAACAATGGTGAGGTCAAATACCTTGTTTTATATGCCTTGTTTGAAAGTGAATTATTTTATTGTTAGAACTAGGACAATGTCTATTACTTACCACTGAGTAAAAAGAAATGTATGTTATGTATCTTTGTCTAACTCTTGGAAACTTACAGGAATGGTTCCTAATTCCGCGTAAATAGCTTAGAGCTTTGGTTTCTTAAGCAAGCGGTGAACAGTCACACAATAACGGCTGACCAAATACAGAGCGTTTTTGACACCTTAATTTCAAATACTGGTGACAAATTTTCATGGCAGCCGTTATTATAATACGGAACCGCTTTTCTAGGAAACCGAAGTTTAATAAGACAATAACGAAACAGTTTCATGAAAAGATAATCCTGTCAAGTCCTTAGGCCTCGAAACATACACGAAACATTATTTATGTAGATTAACTTACATTTTACCTCTAAGCCAAAACGTTTAAATTGAACTTAGTATAATCACGCTTAAATACTAATTTAGTTCTAGGTTGATATCGAAAACCAATACGGCGAAAGCTAATTAACCATAAATACCTGTTAGTTTACTAAACCACAACGCTGAAACTAAGCTCACCAGGATACTGAAAATATGGGTACATTCTAAACACTTTTACAATGAATGTACTCGAAAATAACGTTTTCCAAACAGCCAAACTGTGCGGAAAGTGCCACTTTTTTGCACTAGTGCTTTTTACTTTCCAGTTTTATTTTTTTAATTTTTAACTCCGTCGTCAGCCCAACGCAAAGACTTTTTATTATTTGAGAAAAGTTACACAAATTAGTCAAGTACAGATTATCATTCATATAAAAGGTACAGTAAAACTAATACAACATTAAACCGTTATTAATTACTCTAGATTTAGATTTTGATCAATAAATTAAAATTAAATATTCATTAAATATGTTTGGCTGAACGTATATTTTACTCATACCTTTTTGCGATATGACGTGGCAGCTATTTGCATATGCGTAGTAGTAGATATGCTAACCGCGCATGTATTTAAAATAAGCCCGCCATTTTACTTTGTGTTTGCTTAGTTCGATGTCGATCTGTGTAAATATGCTAAAAATGTCGAGTTCAAGTGACGAACCGATTAATTTAACCCCGGAAAATGTTATTCAAGTAGCACAAAATGCCAACAACAGCCTCTTACCGGCTAAATCAAAAGAAAAATAGTTTTTCTATATGTTTTTATTTCCTCGCACAATGTATAGTAAAACGTTGTACACGTGCATAAGATGATTTCCGCCTCATGTCGACTTATACACTTGTCAGAAATCACCTACATTCCGCACTTGTTGCATAAATAAATATTGAGCTTTCCACTGCTGAAGAACAAAAACTATTTTAGATTTTAAGCACTACAAGTTTTTCAAACTCATTACTGTTTCTATTAGAAAAGTTTGTCACTAAAATAAAGTGACGTGTTCCGTACGTTCTAAGTTAATTAATATTAACTTTGGAATATTTTTAAACGTGCTTCTATTGTTATTATACTAACTTAAGACTCTCTAGAAAGCTTACTTAAAATGATAAGACATTTGTTAAACCAGGTTTATCAACCAGCTCTTGTGATGACCATGAACCCAAAGAAGCAAGCTTCATTATAATATGCGAGCGATTGCGAGATAACAGCCATATCAACGAGATTGGTTCTCTAACTAGCGCGACTCCTCTGAGAGAAAGCGAATTAGGGCAAGAGTTTATTAACCAGAAAGATATGGTGGCTTGTAGCCTTCGGTCCATTTATCAAGAGGAACTCACATGATAACCGCCGAGCTATACCATAGTGGACAGAAAACAGTATAGTAACTGTGAATAAAAACTGGCGATTTAAGCTTTCAGATACCTGTAACTAGTACATTATTTGACCTTATTACGCAATCGTGACTTTTAATGGCGAACATTATTTAAGTGTGTTATTTTTCTAAAAACAAAGTACATTGCCACCATCATTTCAATTATCAGAATGAATTAAAACAGACAGACGGACAGCCAACGAATTAACCATAATGGCCCGGTTTGACCTGTTTATAACAATGATTTCCTAAAAACATACTGGCAACCAGCCTCTGAATTGGTTACAGCTAAAGAACAGCCAAATTGTAAAACATGCTCCTGAATACTTTATAAGTGACATACGTCGCACGTTGGAGTAAATCGGCTGTGTCGACGAAGTTTCCCTACTGTTTACGTGATACTGTGTACGTACGTTGAAAAACGGTCGTGTAAGCTAGTACTGTGTAAGCTAGTACTAAACTCAGATATATCCGTTAGGCCTTATATCTTACGATTATGTGTAGACTGGGACGTAAGGCATATCTACTACCTTGATGAATCAATCAATCAATCTGCCTAGCCTTTTCCCAACTATATTGGGGTCAGCTTCCATTCTAACCAGATGCAGCTGAGTATCAGTATGTTACGTGGAACAGCTGCCTATCTGACCTCCATAACCCAGTTACTGGGTAATACGACACCCCTTGGTAAGAGTGGTTGTCAGACTTTCGGGCTTCTGACGACCCATAACGGCTGTCAAAGATATAGTAAACTTGCGTGGTGGTACCATATATATTTTATTAACTTTGCTTGAGTAGTTTTTTAATCAGCTTCAATAAAACTTATTTAATTCACTTTGTTTATTTTGATGATGTTTTAATACTTCCTGTCACTGTTGTTTACATAGCAATTAGTGTACAAGTTGGTTTGGGGCAGGTACCAAAACTAAAAAGTGAAAAATAAAAGCTTTTTATAAATAAAAAAAACCGACTTCCAAAAAGTGATCAATACAACTCTTTAAACTATTTCATGAAATCTTGACATTTGAGGATTATACTAACTTATGATAAATGATTTTATTTCTGTAAGTAAGTTTGTACAAACACTTTTACACGTCGAATCATGTTTTTTTTTTTAACTAGATGAGGTCGGCGTTTCCTATCTGACTGCTCTGAGAAGAAAGGCTGAAAGAAACTCAGAGATCACAGTATCTTATAAAATCCAGACATAATCTTGGTCCATGACCATGTAGATTGGTGTCTGGAATGGTCTTTTGAGGAAAGAACCACACAGATTGAGAGGACCTGTCCAGTCAGTGCACGCATTTGTCAGTAATCGCGCAGCTCAACTCAGAACTTAAGGAGCTCAACGATTCGACGAACAATACCAAAGAAAGGACATTTGGGTAGGCCGCATAAATTACTCAAATTGCCAGACCATGATTAAAAATAACTGAGAGAAAAATAAAAAAGTGAAAAGTAACTTTAATTTCGGAAGTCGCGGGCAAAAAACTAAAAAACAAATCCATAGACACCGACTCCCGAAAGTAAAGTTATTTTTCACTTTGTAGTGTTTTTTTTTTTTTGTTTTGGAAGTCGGTTTTTTTTTTTGTAAAAAGTTTTTGATGTAGCTTTTCTCTTTCTGAGCTATTTCCATCAAGCAGGCTGCAAAAGCCTTACTAAAAGTTACCCATAATTTTCATGCAATTCATCTAGGTATTATCCTCCGTGCCTCGGAAAGCACGTTAAGCTGTTAGTCCCGGCTGTCATTCGTGGATCTTTGACAGTCGTTACGGGTCGTCAGAAGCCCAAAAGTCTGACAACCAGTCTTACTAAGGGGTATCATATTACCCAGTAACGAGGTGATAGAGATCTGATAGGCAGTCGCTCCATGTAAAATACTGATATTCAGGTGCATCCGGTTAGATCGGAAGCCGACCCCAACATAGTTGGGAAAAGGCTAGGCAGGTGATGATGTACACCAACTCCGGAAATATAAATAGTAGCGAAGTATATTTTATATAGTTGTGAGAAAGCCTTAAAAATACAGTAAATACGAAACACAGTACGTATTTTTAAACAAGCGGAATAATCAATGGAAATATATGTTCCGATATTCCGACGTTAAAATGAAGCATTTCCATTCGTTTCCTCTTTCATGCTTATCGATATTCCAATATATACACAATGACAACATTTACTGTCGATTCCTTTGAGAGCTGAAAAACGTTTTATAAAGAAGATTACGATATGGTAAACTAACTGCCTGCATTGAGATCTGACTTCTGAATTTTTACGTTTGGTTATGATTTGGGTGTTGAAATTCCCATTAGCATTCGAGCAGACAATTATATTTTTTTAAATATTTTTTTCAATTAAGTAGGTACTTCATTTTTGGCAATATTATGATCGTTAGTTCAATAATGTGTACGGGATGAGGGTTGCAGAATATTTAGTACCTTTTTTTCTTAATATACTTCCAGAATACTTGTAAACGTTATACAAAATGAGTTCGAAAAGTTATAAGTACAAATCAAAACGTTTCTTTAAACAAAATTTCTCCTAAAGCATATATTGTTAATTATGTATGAATTATTATCACTATTCTAATATAACATCGTAAAAAAATAAATGAATTAACGGCTCGCCAGCACACAGATAAACCCTGAGAGGTTTGCGTTGTGTGGCTGTAACCAAAAATATATATTAGGCTAAGTGTGTGAAATAATTAAAAAAATATATATAAATATTTTTCTTTCTTTCAAGAGGTTTGAATTCCTGCAGGCCTTCGCCTGCTTCCGTCTCCCATGACAGAATTTCGATTGAGGAGCTGGCGAACAAATCCGACTTGGCCACACACTCCATTTTTTTTGCGCTCTTTGTGCACTCTTCTAATTACTAACGAAATATTTTTAATCAAAACTGGCTCTAAACGCCTCAAAAACAAAAAAAGTTATAAACGGTGATTACAATCAGAAATAGACTCGTCCTTGTCTAGTTCGATGAATTGATATTGTCCAAAAAAAAATTAAAACGGGTAGTTAGGGTTTCTATAGAACTAAAGTCAGATCGGGACTTAAATTTTGATACACTTTTAATTTAGTAAAGCTTAAAATTCTATCTAATTAATTTTAGTTTATTTTGGATTTTGACTGCTACTCTAAAAAATCAACTACAGGACAAGTCCAGATTTTTTCGCCAGCTCCTCAATTTATATTTCATAAAATGGCCAGGCAATTGATAAGGTTTTAGGTAGATGTCAACCCGAGATTAGTCAAAAGTGTATGCTATTTTGATCCATGTTGTCAGGTTCACTGATGTAGCTTCAAAAGGTTTAATATGTCCTGGGGGCCTAAGACGGCCACATTAAGCAATTCCTCTAAAATAAATTAATTTCCTGAATTCCCAGCCTTGATAAAGGAGAATGGCAAGTCGCCATGGACAAAACAATTTTACAAGTATTCATTAAAACAAATGACAACTGCACAACCATACCATCCTCAATCCAATGTCCTGTTAGTTTAAATTAATCCTTCTGTATAATATACATAATATCTACCTAACTAATAAGTAATATTATAAATGCGAAAGTGAGTTTGTTTGTTAAACTATCACGTTAAGACGGCTCAACGGATTTGGATCAAATTTGACACACGGACATCTTTGAACTTTTATAACTTGGATTAACACATAGTATACGTTTTATCCCAGGTTCCCGTGGGATAATTTCCGACCACCACGCAGGCTAAGCCGGGGATAAAAGCTATTATAACGAAGCCCATGTTACGACGCGATATTGAAATGAAGATATTATGTAGGTACATCTGGCCGTCGACTTAACCCTCGAATGATACTCGTATATGCGGTATCTCGTAATCGGACTGATCTTGTCATTACCTAAAGAGCGTTGGTTTATTTAAACGGACTGCTGCGGCGAGAGAGGGTTAATGCTATGAGATTTGTGTATTCAGATTTAAGATTAGACGTTTGTTGTAAATAACATGTTTATTTAAAAGCTTGTAAAAGAAAATTCCGTGAAGGAGCTCAAACTGTTTGACACAATATCGTCGTTTGCAAACCAAAATCTGCTACGTGCAAAAATTATAGTTTTTAAATATAAAAAAAAAGTTCTCAAAAAATCTAGCCTTTGCATATTTTATAAAATGTCCTAGATCGTCGTACAGTACTCATAGATACTTAGTAGCTTTTTATACGGTAGGGCAGTGAACTATACGCAAACGCAAAAAGTAGAAATCTTAAAAAAAGTGCACATAGCAGATTTTGGTTTGACAACGACAGTGTGTTATATTTTAGTAGGGAGATGGCGTGGCGAATTAGACTAAAGAGAGGGAAAATTGGAAAGACGGAATGATCTCCCTGCAGTGGGACACAGCAGACTCATAATAATAACAGTAAATGTGCTAGCGACCGTTTCCGAGGGCCCATTATTGAGCGTGCAAGTCACCCCCTGCCATTTTTTCCGTGTATAATTATATAACACTAGCTGTTTCCCGCGACTTCGTCTGCGATCTAGGAGGAATAGCAAGCCTGTCCTTATCCATGTCATGGTCTACCCATGTGCCAAATTTCATTCAAATCCGTTCAGCCGTTTTAGCCTGAAAGTGTAATCAAGAAAACAAACACACACACTTTCGCATTTATACCTAATATTAGTTAGGATAGTTAGGAGGATGAAAAACCGGTCTGTCGATAGACCGATTTTTCATCCTCCTAACTATCCTAACTCTCGACTCACAAAATTTATGTTACTTAATTCACTATTAAAGTTTCTATAATAAAATTCAGTCATGATTGGAAAGACGTGGCGCCATCTATTATCATAAGAACGTTATTATTGTTTTCCTCGGCGACAGTACTTTTTTTCGGACTCTATGTCCGTTTCTGTACACCTAACAAGGTATTTGCAAAATTTCAGGAAGATCAGTTTAGTGGTTTAGGTGTGAAAAGGTAACAAACTTACTTTCACATTTATATCTAATATTAGTTAGGATTGATCAGGCAGCGGACATAGGTCTTCCATAGTTCAAGTTACCCAATCCACTTTAGCCACCCAAAACCATAGCCCAATATGTTTTGTATCCACGTTCTGCAATAGTCCTGCACCAAAAAAGGGGGTTGTCTTTGGGTGCATTTGCATAGGGCATATAGGTATATAATCGTCGGTTGGTGCCTCCTCATCATTTAAAATTGTCTAAGTGGCCTCTGCAAGTTGGCTGCGGCCACTCGTACGCCTTCCAAAGGTCCCTGGGGTCCCGAGATGTCAAAAACAAAACAGTAAAACTTTTTGCGTAAGAGCTTGTCCGGGGAAGTACCTACTAAAACCGTACCTACTTCAAGCTAAGCAGCCTTGCACGTGACACCTTATACTTCTGTCTCTGTGATGGCAACGGCCCTGTGATACCTCTAAGTGGTCAATCAGACTGCACTAGCGGGTGCGGGGGGGGCGCGGGCGCTCGGGTCTTGGCGTCTGCGTATTCACAGTGCCGAACTAACCTAACAGACGCTATATCGCTGTGAATGATACGGGCGGACTGAGCCATTAGAAACTCCCGCGCCACCCGCGCCCGCCTCATGAAGACACGCGGCTCGCGGGACCACTGTGAACGCAAATGGCGTCTGCATACATTTTGAATTACACGCGCCCGCGCTAGCACCCGCGCCCGCCTCCTCTCGGAAAGAGTACTAAAACTGCAGATGTCCACAGGTGGCAGCGACCACGTACCATCAGGTCGTCTGCCGGCTTATTGACTACTCAATACCATTAAAAAGCCAATTCCATTGCGAGGTGGAATCGCACACAAAGGGTTCCGTACTATTGTTTCATGTGTTCCGTACCCAAAGGGTAAAACGGGACCCTATTACTATGACTCCGCTGTCCGTCTGTCTGTCCGTCTGTCACCAGGCTGTATCTCATGAACCGTGATAGTTAGACAATTGAAATTTTCACAGATGATGTATTTCTGTTGCCATTATAACAACAAATACTAAAAAACAGAATAAAATAAATATTTTAGGGGGCTCCGATACAATAAACGTGATTTTTTTTTTGCCGTTTTTATAGATAATGGTACGGAACCCTTCGTGCGCGAGTCCGACTCGCACTTAGCCGGTTTTTAAAATTTTATTATTATTTGTTATATAGCGGCATTAGAAATAGATAAACACTCTGTGAAAATTTTAACCCTACTTACGGTTCATGAGATACAACCCGCTGATAGACAGACGGACGGACAGCGGAGGCTTAGTAATAGGCTCCCGTTAGCACTCTTTGATGTATTCTCCCAGGTATGTACGAGCGATTTTTTAACACATTATCTGCTTAATTCTTTATGCAAACGCTTCTTTATGCTACACCCTTACCGACCCTTATTTTACGACGTTTTCGAAACAATAGAGATGCACAATGAACGCACGGGTGCGGCGCGCCGCACTCGAAGAAAGTTATGTAAATTGTATGGACGCGCATACGCGCCGTCAAGCACCTGGTGAACGTCCGAAAACGCGCATGTGCGTCTGCCGCACCTAATGTATTAAGGCGCAGTTTATTTTGAACACTCGGTGTTGAGATTGAGCCGAGCATTGAGCATCCAACAGAGTGCATCCCAGCGCGTCAAAAAAACATACTGTTGGATTTTCAACTCTCGGCGCTAAACAGTGCGTTGAAAATCCAGTGCACGATAAAAAATCGTCCGTGAGTACTAGAGCTTATTCTTCAATTGCGGCTAAAATAACAATGATTATTTACCAGTTATACTTTTCCAAATTCCTTTACCAAGACCAGTCAATATTCTAAATTCCTGAGGGAATTACCCTCGAAAATGTTCTAACTAACCAATTTATTAGATTCACAGTTCGTTCCAATCACATAAATTATATTTACCATTGTTTCCGTAGTAATATATAATATATTGCTTACAAACCAAAACAAACTTTCACTATTTAAATCTATAATTACGATATATTTTGTTATTAGAATCGAATCAGACATAATAACAACAATCAAATGAATCAGATAAAGGTAGTTTTTTTGGTAAGATAACTCTTACCAAAAAACTATTTTTGATTGTATACAAATTAAAGCCCATAAAACGCATTTCTATTGTGTTATCTAAAAAAACTCAGCTCATAAATGTCACAATAAAATGTGTTTTTAATAATTACCTAGGTATTAAATTGATATTATATTATTTACTAATCCGCTAATAGATCACATTTTTCAAAAAGCATCTTTTCATTTAACATTCTTAAAAATTTGGTCACGTCTGACCGAGGGAGCTAACAAAATGCGACAGCCCTCTTAGATAACTTTCTTAATGGGGAGTATTTTTTGTGTGATACACATTTTACTCAGAGACTGGGTATTTTGTATCATTGCTAGCGGATACTAATTTTTGCACTAATTCCGTAAAATGTAATTACTACATTAGATTTTTTTTTGTTAAATAATATATTTTTATGGCCTTTAATTTTTTTAAATTTTTTATTTAAATAAGTTAGGTTAGGTTAGGAGAAGCTGAACCCGTCGACGTCGAAGGGGAGGCGCAGTGGTTCCGCAGGACGATGACGCAAATCTGCGACGCGTCCATGCCCCGTGTCCGCACAAAGCTCACAAGGCGCCAGGTGTACTGGTGGTCCGCCGCAATCGCGCAGATGCGCGTGTCTTGCGTGGAGGTTCGGCGCCAGTACACCCGATACCGGAGGAGACGTCGTCGGGTTCCGGAAGAAGAAGCCGCGCTGTATGAGGTGTACCGCGCGGCGAAGAAGGCTCTGTGGCTGGCCATCGACGAGTCGAAGACTCGAGCCAGGGAAGAGATGCTGGCGACCCTAGACGGGGATCCGTGGGGACGTCCATATCGTGCGGTTCGAGGGAAACTTCGTGCCTGGGCGCCCCCACTCACTGAGAGTCTAGAGCCTCAGTTACTAGAGGAAGTGGTCGCAGCCCTTTTCCCTGCTAGAGAAGAGCATGTGCCGCCGCTGATGGCTTTGCCCACAGCCGCAGAGTCGGAGGATGAGGAGGTCCCTGAGGTGACACAGCCGGAGGCCATCGCATTCCATGGCCCCCGACGGGCGCCGCCGCCGGGATCACACATTGTGGTCGGAGGGGCTCGAATTGCTGTCGAGTTAACCATGAAGTACTTAGGACTGGTGCTCGACAGCCGGTGGGACTTCGGCCCCCGCTTTCGGCGGCTGACGCCCAAGTTGATGGGCGCGGCGGGCGCGCTCGCAACGCTGCTTCCCAACCTGGGGGGCCCGAGCACCGCCTGTAGGCGGTTGTACTTGGGGATCGTGCGATCCATGGCCCTGTACGGGGCCCCGGTGTGGGCTTCTGACCTGACGGCTGGCTGCATCGCAATACTGCGTAAACCACAGAGGGCGATGGCCGTCAGAGCTATCAGGGGGTATCGCACGATCTCCTACGAGGCGGCTTGTGCACTGGCCGGATCCCCGCCCTGGGACCTAGAGGCGAGAGCCCTCGCGTCTCTTTACCGATGGCACGAGGAAGTGCGAACGCGGGGCGGTGAACCGATGCAGCGAGAGTTTGAGCATCATCGGTCACAGCTCCGTGAGGTTTTGGTGACGGAATGGCGGAACAGGCTTCTGCGCCCTACTGCCGGCCTCGCTACCGTCGAGGCGATCCGACCAGTGCTCGGCGAATGGCTCGGGAGGAGGCACGGCTCTCTGTCGTTTCGGGCGACGCAGGTGCTTTCGGGGCATGGCTGCTTCGGGAAGTACCTGTGTCGTATAGGCAGGGAGCCGGACGCTCAGTGCCATCACTGCGTCCACTGTCGGGAGGACACGGCGTGGCACACACTGACAGAGTGTGTCGCATGGGAGGAGCCGCGCCGTGCCCTCGTATCAGTAGTCGGAGCCGACTTGTCGCTACCGGCCGTCGCTTGTTCTATGGCCGGGGGCGCCGAGTCGTGGGATACGGTGATCTCCTTCTGTGAAACGGTGATTTCGCAGAAGGAGGCTGCGGAAAGGGAGAGGGAGATTGAAACCACTCTCCCGATCCGCAGCAGGCGAACTAGGCGTCGGCGGAGGGCGGACAACGCCCTCTTCCAGTCCCCGTAAATAAGTCCGGAGGGACGGCGGACTCGGGGACGTCCGCCGCCCCTCATCGAGCAGGACCCGAGGCGGAACAGGACGCGCACCCCTAATGGACGTCACGGGGGGAGTTTTCACACCTCACTCCCCCCGCGGGCCTGAGGTGGCCTGCAATGGCGGGCTGGCACTAGCCGAGGATCGTGGAAGGCGCACAAGTTCCCATGATCCCCGGTCCAAGTGTGGGAAGGGAACACCGGGGTGGTTTTTAGTCAGTAAGAGTCTGACAGACCCCTCCGCCCGCCCCAGGGCGGAGGACATCCATGAGGATTTTCCACCCCGGAAACAAAAAAAAAAAAAGGTTAGATGAAGCTCGTGTAAACGTAATAACAACCGCACAGGTCGATCTATCAGGTTAAGCTACGCTTGCCGCAGTTGGTCTGTGGATGGGTGACCATCTTTTCATACCGAGACTCCACCGTGCCTCGGAAAGCACGTTAAGCCGTTGATCCCGGCTGTCATTCGAGGATCTTTGACAGTCGTTACGGGTCGTCAGAAGCCCGAAAGTCTAGACAACCAGTCTTACTAAGGGGTATCGTATTACCCAGTAACTGGTTTGTGGAGGTCAGATAGGCAGTCGCTCCATGTAAAATACTAGTATTCAGCTGCATCCGGTTAGACTGGAAGCCGACCCCAACATAGTTGGGAAAAGGCTAGGCAGATTGGTTTAAATAAGTTAGGTTTTTTAATTTTCTGAAAAAATTACAAAATGGATTTATCGGTCTTTCAATTTATTTCATGTGTAAACGATCAAGCAGACACAACATGCAGAATACATGTTTTATACATTGGTGCAAACGCGAGGTTCTAGTAACCACCTAACTAAGTAAGTACACTCACATACAAGAGCAGGTAATTAACTACACAAAGATATCAAATTCGTGGGTTGTTTGTAGTGATTTATGACAATACTTTGCTCAGTATCGGGTGAGTACTCAGCGTCAAGTGACATGAATAGGTACTCAACTCAAACAGATTTCGTGAAAAGGTATTAGAGTCTCGAAATAAGGTCAGGTTTAAAGACTGAATCATATTTTCTGTTCGTGAAATATTCTGTTTGTTAATAAATTAATGATACATAAAAGCTTTTATATAGGATAGGCGTTTGACCAATGTGTCACTTGATGGAAAAGCGATGATGCGGTTGATAATGACGGTTTGCCTAGAAATAAGCTTCACCGTACAGCAATAATTATAATTTTTGATTAGACGGAGTTCACCATAAACACTTAAGAGGGTACCAAGCGCGCAGTGGCGCCCTCATCGTTTGTTTGGTTATTTCTTTTATTTTAGAAGGAAAATGCAGAAAATAAGCACGTTAAGTTGTGCTCCACAAGACTATACGTTATTACTATTACAAACAATAGTTTTATTTTTTATTGTAATCCTTAAAACAAGACAAACAAATATTACAATAAAACTTAACAATATAAAAGTACTGTTCAAAATAAATATAATATTTTAACATAACTAGCGAAATGTGGGTGTATACGTACCTACGTCTCTGCCTAGCCCTTGGAAAATACAGGGGTGATGATATGGGTGTTAAAATATTTTATCCTGTATTTCAATACGTAACTCGGCACATGGATTTAACCAATCGTGGGGACGTGAACAGTCATAAATAATTCCCTTATAACACATTGACCCGGAACACATCGAACCGTAGGCCATATATACATACACCTAACCTACATACCTACAGTCGGCTGGAAATGTGTCGCATTGAGTTTTAGAAATAGTTCAGCTGTGTGTATGTGTGCTGTCACTTATATAATCTACTAGCTTTTGCGCGCGGCTTCGCCCGCGTGGTTGTCGGAAATTATTCCACGGGAACGTACTACCGGGATCAAAAGTATCTTATGGCCTAATCCAAATCATAGTCAAATTTCATGCAAATCGTTTCAGCGTGAAAGCGTTTTAATTCAAACATGATTCGAATGACACGTGGCGCCATCTATTATCATAATAACGTTATTGTTGTTTTCCTCGGGAACAGTACTTTTTTCGGAATAAAGGGTACCCCATGTCCGTTTCTGTACACTTGACAACGTATATACAAAATTTCAGGATGATCGGTTCAGTGGTTTAGGCGTGAAAAGGTAACAAACAAACAAACAAACAAACTTACTTTCGCACTTATACGTAATATTAGTTAGGATGTGCAAGCCTTTTTTAGATGTTCAATGAGTTATACTTACACTCGAACTCTGTATCTCGAACTCGGCCTCTGTATCTTAACGCAATTCATTATTACGGATGATATTAATGAATTAAAACTAGATAATTATTTTTAATTGTTTATAAGAAATTATTGAAAATCAAATTACACTTTAAATGGTATTTATGCGTTCTTGTCAAACTTTGTCACAGTCTCACAGTTGATTTACAAATCAGGGGTATCACATTGTATTCATCAAATGTCACGATATTTTACATGCGGTATGCATGCATACATCGTGGCCATAATTGATCATTTCATGAAGTGTTCGGTAATGTCATGAAATGGTTGTGTTTCATGAAATGGCCAGCTAAAATTGACTATATCATTTAAACGTCAACGTTTAATCATATGTCAGTCGACGTTTGGCCATATAATTAATGTAAGTTATCTGGGGTTCCCTCTATCAGAATCTTGATGCTCCGAAATTTATTTGGCATAACACACTTGGCATAATCTTCATTAAACGAATATTTTTAAGGCATAAAAATTATTTAATATAATTATTGTTTGGCCAAATGTTAAAAAGGCCCAATTTAAAATGACATACTTTTAAGATGGCAGATTTTTTTTTGGTATCGTAACCTTTGGTAAAGTTAAAATCCGCATAATTTCGTTTAGTATAACGATTTAGAGCGACGATTATTTAAAGTTAAAATATTGTTTCAAAAAGTCTATATTATTATGTTGTGCTACAAAAGTTAGTGACAGAAACGAATCGCTGCAAAACCGACTCCACGTGGTCTTGTCTGCCCTACCCCTAGAGTGTTATTTAAGCCCACGTAGGCGCGGAGAGGCGAGGCGGCCCGCGAGCTGATGAGCAGGTGGATATAAAGCCGGCCGCTGCGGCTGAGGCTGGCCAGCATGCCGAAGCTGCGGTGGTGAGCGTTACACCATCTACGACGATAAGCTCGCGTGGGACTGCTGGAGCCCCGCAGCGAAGGAGCCGTAACAGAAACCATGCCTGCTGCATGTTGCATTTTCGCTTGCATGCTGCATGCTTGCAAGCGATTGCATGCTTGCTGCATGCATGGTGTATGCTTATTTGCATGTTTGTATGCTGCACGCTTGCTGCATGCATGGTGTATGCTTGTTTGCATGCTTGTATGATAGTTCTGGCTTTTAATTCCTATCGATATGAAATGTATGCCAAAAGACGATTCTGACTGTGATGATGGTTCCACTTTTGAATTATTATGGATATCAAATTTATGCTTAAAGATGATTCGGACTTACAAAATTATGAGTCTTGAATGTATGGTAAATGACTTTTTGCCAAACGATTTTCTGCGAAATGAAGTTTATGCTCTCCGCTGTTATGCAAAACAATATTATGACATAAAAAATTCTGCTATAAAGGGTAGACCCGGCTACGACATATACAGGAAAAGTTTTAAGCAGTGCGCAAATTTTCACAGGGTGTTCCACCCATGAATATGAACAACATTCACTATTGGACCAAGTCTGATTTCTGAAAAAAGAATCTGTTGTTTCATACAAAAGATAAATACCTACTCGATCAAAATGTATGAAACAGCAGATTTTTTTTTTCGTGAGTTCGGAGTTGGTCCCACAGTGAAAGTTGTTCAAATTTTCGCAATGCTTAAAAACTTTTCCTACATAATAAAACATTCCCCGTTATAATGTACACCCCCCCCCCCCTACACATCGATTTTACCTATAAAACAAGAATTACCATTTTCCATGACAACCCGTAAAACAGCTGAATGTAAATATTTTCTAAAATAACACCGAATATTATCAAAGCCAATATGAAACAAATAGAAACACATACCGTTCAAACAAAAATATACTCTACTGTCATATAAACAAAGTTAATTTTAGAATTACGAAACCGATTTCATAATAAGGTCTTAAAACAATTTCAGCTACGATGAGAAAACTAATCTGTATCTAATAGATTTAAGGGTTCTTATATCAAGGCAAGTTAGTTCTAAATATAAACTGACTGAAGATCTTCAGAAAGACACTAATTTTCCAGGTTTGTGTCCTTCCTAAAGGACATTATTTAATAATATATGAGGATTGGGACTAGTGCTATCCAATTTTCGCGTGCTAAGTCCCCAGTACCTCGCACTCTAGCGGCTCTTAATGAACTCTTGGATTCTAATCCATTAAACGATCTTTTGTTTAACGTTCTTTAAAAGGACGATTTCAAGCTGATTATATTATTCATCATCATCTAACCAGCCTTTTCCAAACGGTGTTGGGGTCGGATGGAGCTGAATATGCCAGTATTTTACATGGAGCGACTGCCTATCTCACCTGCACAACCCAGTTACTGGGTAATACGATACCCCTTGGTAAGACGACTGCCAAAGATCCACGAATGACAGCCGGGTCAACGGCTTGCCAAGGCACGGAGGGGTCTTGGTATGTAAAAATGGTCACCCATCCACGGACCAACCGCGGCAAGCGTACCTGATCGATCGGCCCGTTCGGCTGTAATTACTTTGCCACAAGCCCCTCAGCAGATATACTTATTTTTAAAACGATTTATTGTTTTTTTTTTTTTTTAATTGAGTATAATATTACTGATTCTTTCAACCATAATCCAGTAACAAATAGTTCATACGAATTTGTTAGTATATGAATACGTAATAAAATAATCAGATTGTAATCAGACGTCACCTTCGTGCCCTGAAATACTGGCTTAGGTCTAAGCTTTAGGCACTAGTCTCATTCCGTATATTAAATTATGTAACTAGCTGTGCCCATCCGCGTGGAAATCGGGAAAGCAATAGGTAACTTGTCGCAATGTGTATACTGCTACAAGGGATATTATGGCGTTCGTATAACGTAAAAATGGGGTTGCTTATTTGTGGAATTGTTTAGTAAAATGTATTGAAAAAACCAGATTGCGGCATTGGTTCCAATTTTGGCCACGCGCCACAGCTATAAAAGTATGTGTATGAGGCAAATAAATACTGTCGTATTGTCAATTTGGAAAGATAGTCATTGTAACTGTCTAGGTAATGTAATATTAGACTGCTGATCTACTTTGAGCCGTCAGCCACGCTACCTTAGTGCTCATACACACGAGCGGCACGCGTCAGCGACACGTCTACGGCTGCCGTCAACAACGTCCTCATATATTTGAGCACCGTACTCAAATGCGCGAGCGGCTCATTGTCGACGGCAGCCGCCGACGCGTTGACGGCGGTTGACGAATGTTGACGACTGCAGTTAGCCCTGCTGTTGTCGCGTGCCTCTCGTGTTTATGAGAACTTACAGAGTGATATGTCTTATACTTACCTTGATTACTCATCAGTAATCATCTAGAGTGGATTCCTGAATGTTAATCTTATTTTTTTAATAGTCTTAGCAAGGATATCAGTATGTATCCTATTATACCCAGTAACTGGGCTGTGGAAGTAGGATAAGCAATCGCTCCATGTAAAATAAGACTGAAAGCCGACCTTCACATTCATAGTTGGAAAAGGGCGACGCAGATGTTGATGGCATTACTCATGCCATGA
The DNA here is from genome assembly GCA_948252095.1 of Dicycla oo. Classification (NCBI taxonomy): domain Eukaryota; kingdom Metazoa; phylum Arthropoda; class Insecta; order Lepidoptera; family Noctuidae; genus Dicycla; species Dicycla oo. Next base: position 19,107,637 of record OX411726.1, on the reverse strand, counting down.
ATATCTTCACATTGTTCTAACAGATAAGAGGAAATAAGGCCGCAAAAGACGAGTATTAACAAAATTTTCTCGGCAAAGTCTTTTCATAATATAAAACTATATCTACCTATATCACGACTGTCATACATAAGCCTACAAGGTATAAATTCGCGAACAAAGTTCCTTGAGCGCAAGTTAATTGGTACTATGCTTGCAATAAAAGAGAATTAGGTTCCGAAATGTTATTTTGAGTCGGGATCCTGTCTTGAATTTTGATTGGGGCGCTGGAGTCGAGGGTGGTTGGCCTTCCTTATATATAACTTATTTCACCCAACGGTATGCGGGTGAGGAAGTAATTTTTAAAAATATGCGTTATTCAGACAGAATCTTTTGTAGGGAAATGAAAATTGTGATAACAATTTTGGTACATGAGTTGTAGATTTTAGGGAAGCGGTTGGAATATTAAAAATTATGTTTGAATATTGATTACATATATACATTTTCAATTTAAATTAAATTTAAAAAAATATAACAGATTGGAAAAAAAGTTTAGTCCAGTATCAAAAGGATGCGATTATAATAAAGAGACACTATAATAGAGGTATCTCTTTTTGCTATCTTTATACAAATCCATACTTCTATAGGTACTCCACTGATCCGTGCAGTATGAACATTGCTGCACCTAATCAAAAAGTATTGTAAATAATTATCTCTGAAAAACTAAAACAGTGTAGGAATTTTTGTTTATTAAGTAGGTAGCTAAAAACTAAACTAACATGTTAGTATTCATCCCGCAGCAATAACAAGTTCACAAAAACATACATCGATCTCACAATCCATGTATTTATTCACCTAAAGCAAAGTTCTCATGTTTACACGTACAAAATTCATCTTACCCAGTTCCCTACAGAATACATCAAAAAGATCCCATCATCAAAAATATGAAAAAGTAATTTAAGAAAGTAAACAAAATAATAAATAACCTCAGCGCTCAGATCAAGTACACGCTTTTTTATATTTTTCCTACATTTATACAAGACTTTATCGTGACACAAAATAAACGTAAATTGCTCAACAAGTTTCTCCTAAAGATCATGACAGACAACTTTGGAGTAACTACAGACGCCAGCACATCAAGCTACAATCTGTCAAATTTCTTTAATAGACTTTCAACATTCTCGCTAAAGCATTAGTTTCAAGGTTGATTGGGAAAATTAGACAGTTTCAGGTAGCTTGATGTGCTGGCGTCTGTACCTATATTGCCTAACTTACCGCGATGCGATTGTTACAAAATAAAGTAGCTGTGTACATTTAACTAGCAACACTTAGGAGTTGGCAACACCATACCCCTCCTACTAACCGTAATGTATAGAAGACAGCTAAGACTCGACCATTCGATCGCTGATAGCCGACTCGAGAACTTACATAGTGAAACTTCGGCCTGGTTGACTGTTGATCGTTGAAAGTTTAAAATTGTTAAGTACCTGAAATATTATAATTTACTGTATGCGAATTTTGTGACAAATTGATTTGATTCTGAGATTGAAAACTGTTGATAAAGTGATTTATAAAAGTATATTATCCTGAAACTGCCGTTTTTCTGAGTTGTCTTGCACGATGGATCAACGTATTCATCATCAGTTTGTTGTTTGTTGTTATTGAAAGCAGTGGTAGCCCATTGGTAAGCTGCAACTTGCGGATTGTTGGTTCGAAACCAGACAGGCGCTTTACTTTGTATAATTATTTCATCACCGCTGCTCTCAAAACTGCCCGTTTCCTCACGATGTTTTCCTTCACCGTTTTGAGAGCAGCGGTGATGAAATAATTTACACAAAGTATAGCGCCTGTCTGGTTTCGAATAAGAACCCGCAAGTCCACTAACCCGCGTGGTGGATTATGGCCCGCTCTCTCTCTCACAAAGAGGAGGCCTGTGTCCGAGCGGTGCAAACGTTAGATATAGGCTGATTATTCTTGATGTTATTTGCCGACAGGAAAACAATTCTGCATGATGATATGTGATGTGTAGATGACATTATGTGTGTCTTTTTCTAGTTAGTTTATGAACAAAACCCCGCGTTCAGTACAACAGACTTCTTCGCGACGGGTTTTCTTCTCATAGAGAACAAATACTTCTATGGCATATCTACATAAATTGTTGTTCTCCGAGTACATTGTCTGTAAGCAAACTCACGAGTCACGATACACAAGAAATCCTAACTTTTTAATATTATAAATACTAAAGTAAGTTCGTTTGTTTGTTTGTTACCTTTTCACGCATAAACCACTGAACCGATCAACGTGAAATTGTGCATATACGTTGTCAGGTGTACAGAAACGGACATAGGGTACCCTTCATCCCGAAAAGAAGTACTTTTCCCAAGGAAAACAACAATAACTTTCTTCTGATAATAGATGGCGCCACGTGTCTTTCGAATCATGATTGAATTATATTATTATAGATACCTTAGTAGTGAATTAAGAGATTTTTTTTAAAATAATTAATACATTTTGTAACTGAGTGTCGATAGACAGGTTTTTTATCCTCCTAACTAATATAACTAATATCATAAATGCGAAAGTATGTTTGTTTGTTAGTTGATTACGTTTTCACGCTATAACGGCTGAACGGATTTGGATGAAATTTGGCACATGGGTAGACCATGAGAAGGAGAAGGCATAGGCTACTATTCATCCTGAATCGCAGAAGAAGTCGCGGGTAACAGCTAGTCCTATATATATATGAGTTGTTTAACATTTTATTTCCACAGTGAACATGAAATAAACATATGACAGATAAGCATATTATGTAGGTAAATGCGAATAGAAACGGCAATGAAACTATAAACAAGCTGTAACCTAGATAAACATCAAAGACCCATATCCCACGCTCCAGTGAGCATACTAAATGGCAAAAGTTTGTGAAAATGGCGTCGCTTATAATTAAACAAATATTTTGTACCTCTAACAAGGTGCCTAGAAATGAGAATGATAAGTCTAGATACATTTGGAATACAATTACTCATATGCAACCGAAAATTTGGTGTCTTTGGGTACATTATTATCGTGATCGGGGTCAAGCCGGGCCCGGCCAGACAATAAATAAATAATAAAATAATTAATTATGTGGAAATAATTAATTATGTGTTGCATGAATAATATAATGGTTTTCCGCAGTTGTTATACCAAGGGAATTACTGATGAATTTCCGACCTCTGAGACATATTAATTATGTGACCTAATTTAGTTTTAATTTCAAGACGCTCTATATACAAATTCCACTCATTTTTAGGGTTCCGTAGTCAACAAGGAACCCTTATAGTTTCCCCATGTGCGTTTGTCCGTCCGTCAGCAGCTTAGCTCAGAGACTCTTAGTACTAGAAAGCTATAATTTAGCATGGATATACATATTAACCACGCCGACAAAGTGGTAAAATAAAATCATGAAAAAAAAAATTTTTAGAGTAGTTCCTGTACACGTAGAGTGGGGATATATATTTTTTCTTGTCTATCAGATGGTGTGGGATATCGTTGGATAGGCCATTTATATTTATTTATTTACAAATATTACGGGTCTGTGAAAACCATGTTTCGATTCAGGGATCCATTTGCGTAAAATTAAGCTTTATATTGCTATTTTTTTAGAATATGTGAAAGCATTCACGGCAGTAGTATATATAACGAAATTAAAAGGAAAACTATCACAGCTGTGTAAACTTTACAAGTTTACGAGTAATAGTCGACCAACTTATAAAATGTTCTTGGGAAAGTAAAAATTTTGTACAAATTCCATGGAAAAATTACTTATTCTACTAAAATGTTAAGTTTGTTTTTGGGATAAATTCATCCCAACTACGGAACCCTTCATTGTGCGTGGTCTGACACGCACTTGGCCGGATTTTATTAAAATCTATAAGAAATAAACTACAAACTTCAAGATTTTTCATGTCATGTAGACATGAAAAATCTTAAAGTTTGTAGTTTATTTCTTTTGTAGTCGACAGCACTTTATTTCTAGAATTATATTTTAATATTAGGCCAAGTAGGTGTCCACTTTAATCGCAGCATCTGTGGCTACTTATGTTCGTCAAAAATGCAGGTGTACTGACATCATTTAGCCATTCCAGCCAGTGGCATGTATTCTGGTAGTTTAGGAGAACTTGGAGAACCTGATTTGATTGACATGCTGTGCGTTCGACTCGATATTGAAAAATCCTTTTACGAAACTACAGATCTAAGCGCCAAAACGCCCCGACAACAGTTACTTAGTAACATAACTATTAACTACCCAAAAATAATTGCTCCATATTAATTAATACTGTAATCGAAAGTGAAAATATCATGATTGTGATAATCTCGACGGTCGAGAAGACATACATCTCTCCTGACTTTCTTCGAAGACGATTAATCAAGAACATAATCCTGAAGGACGAAATTACAAGGTTTCTGATTGAGCAATATATAACGAATGAGATCTATTACCTTACTTTAATATTAAAAGCTTACCAATAGAACTTTAGCGATTAAATTTTGTAGATCATATTTATTTTATAAATTACAAGTTCCCATTACAATTAGACCTCTGGTGTCTGTCTTATTATGCCATGAGCTGAGATTTGATCAAAGCGCTATTAACAGTTAAGTTATAATCGAGTTGATGTAATGCTCTTTCAGTTTTATGTTTTTACTATTCATTGAGTCTCTAATGTCTACAGGTATTTGGTTTAGTAAAATGGGTATTGTGAAACAAGCGGTAGGCCTGCCGTTAAAGTTATTTTTGCGTGGCACTTGCAATTATTTTAATTTGGCTTGTCGTGTATTCACTGGGATTTGTATATCACTGTTATCAAAGTGTTCTATGAGGAACAGATACTCAGTGCGCGCTTGAACAGATAATACTTTGCAATATATAAAGAACCTTGTGTAATTGTCTTGGTTGATAGATTAATCAATAATTGGTGGAATTATTTAAAGTCCGATCGGATAGATACAATGAATGAGATCGATTCGACATTCATATAAAAGTAAACAACCAACTACCTACCAAAGTCAATTCTTCCCTGATATTTTTGCCATTACGCCCCGACATTACGTTCCTTAGCAACATAACTATTACCCAAAAATAATTGCTCCATCTAAATTAATACTGTAATCGAAAGTGAAAAGATAATGGTTGTGATAATAGCGACGGTCGAGAAGACTTACATCTCTTCTGAACTTTCTTTGAAGACGATTAATCAAGAACTCGATCCCGATGGACGAAATTACAACGTTTCTGATTAAGCAATATTTAACTAATGTAATCTATTATTTAGTTTGTAGTACTAGTGACCCGCCCCTGTTTCACACGGTTTTTACGATTTGACAAAATAATTATCAAGATTTTTGTATTATAATATTTAAGTTTAATTTTTTTTTTATATACACAAACCTTCCTCAATAAATGCTCTAAATCGCTCACCTAGTATAACCTAATATATTGGCGCATCTATGTACGTTTTTCACATTTTACAAACAAGATTTTAGAAACGAGGGTCAAAGGTTTTATAAATGTTTGAATTTAATTTATGGAATAATTTTACGTTTTTTTTACAGGTTTTATGGGTTTGATTACTAGTTGTTGGCGCGACTTCGACACCATCTATCGACGCACCGGGACATCACATTTTTTATCTACGAATGAGGGCTCGCCAACGTCGGCGACCAATCACAGCACGCGTTTGTTCTCATTCAATGCATTGTATAGGATCTGTTTATAAATTTCATTATTACCATATACACACTGCTAGTAAAAAGACGAATTAAAAATACAACGAAATCAAATCCATAAATTAATCATTGAAGAGCACCTGCCTCCCCCGTTCCTGTACATAAAGTGGTCCTTCGAGCCGGATAAGGAGTTCAAGCTTGAAATCTTCGAAGATTCGTCGCATGAAAATACGAAGAGGAGATTCACGTATCGAGCGAAGAACTGCAACGTTAAGGCATCGACAGGAGTGGCAGGTCTGAACTTCCCGTCCGTTTCCCCATCTCATCCTTCGATTTGTGTTGATTTCGTGCTGTTATTCCAGTTCCAGTACTCACCTACGTACCTACACTACGGCGGTACCTACCTACACGACGGTACCCACATTGGATCGCGCGCATCTGCAATTGGCAATTGTAAGTACTCCTGATTTCCTTAATTCCCAAAATGAGTGAGGCAAAATTGTCAGATTTAATTAAGAAAAGAGGAGTTTTAAAAGGTAGATTAACTCTCTTTGTAAATTACGTTAAAAAATTCAGTTTACCCTTGAGTGATCAACAGTCATTAGAATTAAATTTACGTGTTGAGAGTATTTCGAGCTTAATAGACATATATAGTGAAATACAGACTAAAATTGAAGAAGAAGTAGCAGAAGATATCGATCTCGCAAAACAGCTGGATGAGAGAGATCGTTTTGAAGATCAATTTTATCGTGTTGTTGCTTCTGCGAAACTTTTGTTGCAAAAGGAGGTAGCTGACGAGTCTAGTATTTCAACATGTAAGCCACTAAGCATAAAATTACCCGATATTAAAATATCTTCCTTTGACGGTTCGTACGATTGCTGGATAGAGTTTAAAAATTCTTACGTTAGTATGATTCATGGTCGCGAAGATTTAGATCCTGTTCAAAAGTTCCATTATTTTAAATCGTCACTGTCCGGTAACGCGGCACACGTTATAAGTGCATTGGAATTTACGGCTAACAACTATACTCACGCATGGGAGCTATTAGAGAATAGATTTAATAATCCGAGGCTATTGGTTCATAATCATGTGAAGGCATTATTTAAAATTCCATCGTTAAATAAAGAATCGGGTTCCCAGATTAGGAATTTAATAGATATTGTTTTGAGAAATTTGCGTGCCCTTAAAACGTTAGGTGAATCAACGGATTCATGGGACACTTTAATCATTTTCATGGTCGTTTCCAAATTAGATCAGGCCACTGAACGCGAATGGGAAAATTTTAAAGGTACAGCTAGTTCGTTAATTGAGTCAAGGTCAGCCTTGAAACTAGATGACCTGCTTAAATTTCTCAAAGACAGGGCCGACGTGTTAGAAATGATAAAAGTGAATCATAACAAAACCTACGAGAACAAAGGCAGCGAACAAACCCACTCTAAGAAGCAATATTCACATACTCATGTTGCTACGCACGTTAGTAACAATAACAATAACAATAAGGGTAATACGATCACAAAGACAAAGCAAAGCCGCATGTGTGCGATGTGTAGTGGTAATCACGCGATTTATTCGTGTTCAAGGTTTCTTAATTCGTCTGTCCAAGATAGGAATAATATAGTTAAAACGCATAAGCTATGTATCAATTGTTTACGCACAACCCACCCACTTGACGAATGCAAGTTTGGGCCATGTAGGTTGTGTGATAAAAAGCACAACAGTTTGCTTCATGTTGATAGGCAGGTAGACGGCGCATCACAGGTGAGCGGGTCGAGTGCGCCAGCACAGCCGGTCACCGCTAACGTCTCCACTGTCTCGGCATCATTACACGTTACGGCTAATCATTCTGAGTCGCAAAACAGTAATCAGGAATATTCGTTATTACCCAAAGTTTTGCTGTCCACAGCGTTAGTGGATATAGCAGATTATAATAACGAATATCACACTGTACGCGTACTTCTTGATAATGGTAGTTAACATTGTTTCATAAAGAAATCGTTATGTGAAATATTAAATTTACCGTTATTACAGTCCACTTATCACGTTGCTGAGGTAGGTCAAACAATTTCGCAGTCCACCCACATTTGTAAAATAAAATTACGTTCAAGGTTAAATCCGTATTGTATGAACATTGATTGTTTAGTGTTGCCGTGCATTACAAATCAGTTACCCACTTGTAGTGTCGATGTAAATAATATGTGTATACCTGACAATATTCAACTTGCGGATAAGAACTTTTACTCGTCGTCAGACATCGATATACTGATAGGCGCGGATAAGTTCTGGGAATTATTGTCTGATGGCAAAATTAAGTTGAATAAAGGACCTTATTTACAAAACACAAAATTGGGTTGGATAGTGTCGGGACCTTTTCATAATAACACGCTTCGAGTTAAAAGTGTGCAATGTAATTTCTCCCAAACAATTGACACACAGTTGAAAATGTTTTGGGAACTCGAAGAGATAAAGAATAACGTTAAAAATATCCTTAGTGCTGACGAACGTGCGTGCGAAGATATTTTTGTTAAAACGACAAAACGTATGGAAGATGGTAGGTTTTCCGTACGCATTCCTTTAAAGGAATCGGCTGAGGTACTCGGAGACAGTTACACAGCGGCTGAAAAACGTTTGTTGTCGTTAGAAAGAAAATTCGCTCGTTTGCCACAATTTAGGGAAAAATACGTAGATTTTATGGAAGAATATGAAAGGCTCGGTCACATGAGTCGCGTTGAAACTTATGTCTCACCTCACTATTTTTTGCCGCATCACGGCGTTATTAATGAAAATAGCAGTACGACTAAACTGCGCACTGTTTTCGATGCAAGCGCAGCGACGTCGTCCGGTAAATCGTTGAACGATATTCAACATATTGGTCCACCACTTCAGAATGACATATTTAGCATACTGCTACGCTTTAGGCAATATAAATACGTCGGTTGTGCAGACGTTGAGAAAATGTTTCGGAATTTTCTTGTACAACCAGACCAACGAGATTTACAATTGATAATATGGCGTAAACTTCCGTCGGACCCAATATGTGTATATCGCCTTAACACCGTGACGTATGGCACCGCGTCTGCGCCATACCTTAGTATGAGATGTTTGCGTCAGCTCGCGTTAGAATGTAAGGATGATCACGTTTCAAAAGTGATCCGGGATGATTTTTTCGTTGATGACGTCATCCTCGGTGACAACGATTTAAATAGGTTAGGTACTAGATATCTGTGAAAGGTTAAGAAATACTTTAAACTCGGCTTGTTTACCTTTGCGTAAGTGGTTGTTTAACGTTGATATCAGTGATCACGAAATATCTAAAAGATTATCATTAGGTGAACATTGCCAAAGTAAGACTTTAGGATTGGGTTGGTATAATAAAAGTGATGAACTTCATTTCACCATACAAGTAGTTAGACCGACTATACTAAGTAAGCGTACCATGTTGTCGATAATTGCACAAATATACGATCCTTTAGGTATTTTAACGCCGGCTGTCGTAGTAGCTAAAATATTGATGCAAAAATTGTGGTTGTGCAAGATAAATTGGGACGATCCCGTTCCCAGTGATGTTGCGTTGTCCTGGGAAAAATTTATTGACACACTTCAATATTTGCATAAATTAGGTATACCGCGTCATGTTATGAGTGCATACACACAGTTCATAGAATTACACGTATTCACGGACGCGTCGCAGAGTGCGTATGGTGCATGCGCCTATGTTCGCACCTACTCTGATGACTCACCGGTGACTATTAGATTGTTATGTGCAAAAAGTAAAGTTGCACTAATTAAACCCATCACTATACCCCGACTAGAGCTGTGTGGGCCTCTAATAGGCGCACGATTATAAAGGAAAATTATCGAGTCATTGCGTGTTAATTTCCACAAAATGTACTTTTGGACAGAATTGATACATTATCAACTGACTTGAATTTATTTATCCCCCCTTATGCCCCTCATTTTGGGGGATTATGGGAAGCAGGAGTAAAATCCTGCTAGTTCCACCTTAAGCGTATCGTGGGTACCGCTAATTTGACGTACGAGGAGGTCAGCACTGTGTTGGCACAGATCGAGGCAGTCCTGAACTCCCGTCCTATAACTCCTATGTCCTCAGATCCACATGATCTTCGTCCACTAAGCCCAGCTCATTTCCTCATCGGCCGGCCACTCACTGCACCAGCCTGCAGAGACCTCACCGAAGCACGGACTCACAGCTTGACACGGTTTCAAAGAGTGGAACAAATAAAACAGCACTTCTGGAAACGCTGGTCACAAGAATATGTTGCTGAACTTCAGACAAGGACGAAGTGGAAGACGAATAGTCAAGACATAGCTTTAAACACGCTTGTCGTCATTAAGGAGGATAACTTACCACCTCTAAAATGGCGTATGGGCAGAGTTACCCATATTTTACCAGGAAAGGATGGTGTGTCGCGTGTCGCCACCATTCAGACTGCTACGGGACCTGTACAACGGGCATTCTCCAAAATCTGCCCTCTACCTGTATCATCAGCAGAGGACGACAACATGAATGCAGCCTGCGGCGTCTCCAATCAAGCGGCAACGTAGATACATCATTTTATTGGAAGCTGGAGCTTCCAAGGCGGCCGGCATGTTGGCGCGACTTCGACGCCATCTATCGACGCACCGGGACATCACATTTTTTATCTACGAATGAGGGCTCGCCAACGTCGGCGACCAATCACAGCACGCGTTTGTTCTCATTCAATGCATTGTATAGGATCTGTTTATAAATTTCATTATTACCATATACACACTGCTAGTAAAAAGACGAATTAAAAATACAACGAAATCAAATCACTAAATCAATCATTGAAGAGCACCTGCCTCCCGTTCCTGTACACTAGTATAGACGTCAATACATATTTTAGATTATGCACTTTTGAACACGTATACTGTATGAACCCAATTTCGCATTTTTTGCAGATGTGCCAATATATAACTAGGTGAGCGAAATGAATACGGTGGAGGTCTGCCTGGCTTGGGTGGAGCACCGCCGCGTCCTCGCGGAGGCGATTGGCGGCGGCGATCTCTCGCGTCCGGCCCTGGTCCAGGGCATGGTACGGAGCGCGAGTGCATGGGAAGCCGTCACCCCTGACTTCTCCCGCTCTGGGCGGAGCAGGACCGCCCAGAGCAGGAGAAGTTATATGATGATTACCCATCCAAAAAAAAAAAAAACAAGGTTAGCGAAATGATGGTGAAAACCGCATCAAAAACGAAAATCTACTTTGTTTTATACTACGTATATTTATTTATTATATTAGTAATAAATGATTAGAAGCTCGCTATTAGAACTTTCGAGATTGAATTTTCTAGACAGATTAATCAACATCAACCAATAGGTGGAGTTATATTAATTTGTTGTAACTAAATCTACAGCAAGAGATGTCTATAGTTACCTAGTTATAACTTTAAAAGGTCGGGCAAAATGTTATTGGGTTTTACCATCTGGAGTTTCTCAGTTTTGTCGTCATAAGGAAAAAAGACGTATCTGACATTTTTTCGAAATAGAGTTATTTACATATTCGGAATCAGCAAAAAAGACGAATCTACCAGTATTTTTATATCGGTGTAAATTTAACGAAGACCTTATATATTAATCATTCTTACTATTAAAAGACGCTACTGCATTTGTATTTTGTATTTTAAACAGGAACCGCTCGTGGCTAAGTAATAGCAGCCGCACGGGTCGATCCATCTGGTTAAGCTACGCTTGCCGGGGTTGGTCTGTAGATGGGTGACCATCGTTTCATACCGAGAAAGCACGTTACGCTGTTGATCCCGGATCTTTGACAGTCGTTACGGGTTGTCAGAAGCTCGAAACTCTGACAACCAGTCTTACCAAGGGATATCGTAGTACCCAGTGCGTTGTGGAGCTCAGATAGGCAGTCGCTCCATGTAAAATACTGGTATTCAGCTGCATCCGGTTAGACTGGAAGCCGACCCCAATATAGTTGGGAAAAGGCTAGGCAGATTGATTTTAAACAGGACATTTTTTTTTTTTCTACGTTTCATTATTTCTGTAAAAACGTCCTTTCTCCTTACGGCGCAGCGGCAGAGTAGCAGTCTGGAGTCTGGTTTCGAGGCCGGTTGATGGCATAGGTTCGCCCCCAATATGTCACATTTAATAATATGGAACTTAAACATGACTGGGGAAATAGAAAGAAAAGAAAGAATAACGTTTATTTGTACACAGTTCATGAAACACAAAATACAAATAGTACAAAAAAGTGAAAATAATGGTATTAAACGACAATAGTGTGTGCCTCACGGCTTCACCAAAAAGGTTTATTTCAGCATTAATGCCAGACAGATGGTGATGTGTTAAATGTGGATGTAAGGCACACATGTGCCTAACCCTTCTGGGAAGACAAGCGTGATGCTGTTATGTTAGTTTAAACAGTGGAGAACTAACAAGATAAACGTCTACAAGAAACATCGCAATAGCCGTAGAAAGCTAAAAAAATTAAATAGGTCTGGGTGTTTAAACTTCATAGTTTCAACACCCAGTGTGAGGTGTTACTCGTGATCAGACTGTCTGATCTCCTAGAGTGTCCCAGATATCCGTCACCTGGATCGTTGACGACCAAAACCCCCTGACACCGCAATAAACGTGGCCACCTACTGGACCCAAACAGTATCCGTATGTACATATATCTATACTAATAATAATAAGTATTAATATAATCTAGTATTCCAGTAAGGTGCTGGTAGGGATCTAGTATTCCAGTAAGGTGCTGGTAGGGATCTTGACCGTACTTTCGGGATTGTCCTGATAGCCGTGGAAAACCTCTCCACTCCTCAAGCACCTCAGGAAGTGTTGGCCCCTTGTCGCTACGTCACTGTGCTAGCGGCTGTTTCCGGGGGCCCATTATTGAGTGTGCAAGTCACCCTGCCCCTGCCATTTTATCCGTGTATAACATAGTTCTTCCATAGTTTAAGTTACCCAATCCACTTCAGCAACCCAAAGCCATAGCCCAATATGTTTTGTTTCCACGTACAGCAATAGTCCTGCACCAACCGGGGGTTGTCCTTGGTTGCATTTGCATAGCGCATATAGGGATAATCGTCGGTTGGTGCCTCCTCATCATTTAAAATTGTGTAAGGGGCCTCTGCGAGTTGGCTTCAGCTCCTCGTATGCCTTCCAAAGGTCCGGGACCCCAGGGTCCCGAGAAATGTGAAGAGGAATAATAATAATAATAATCTGTGGCCCGACTGTCAAGCTGACGGTCGAAAAAATTTTTTTCTCCGTGTATTTTCTACTGGATTTTTAAACTTTAATGCAATAATGTGGTGTTTTGTGTTCCTACACCAATTCACCCAACCCAAAATTGGCATAAAAACCAAACCAGGATGCAAGAATAAAACTACCACCTACTACTACACTACCTACTGAACTATGACACGGAGAATAGAAGACCAAGCACAATGCTGACGAGAAGTCGGGCACGACGAAACACACGCCCAACATCTTCGGGTTCGTCGCTCAGCTCCGCCTCGCAGTTGCCGGAACATGCTCCAGACTTGCCGGAACCAGATCCAGACGTGAGTCCTGTGATACCGGCCGCTGCAGTTGCGTCGAGCTCGAGCGACGAATACTTCTCGCCGCCGACAACACCACCACCAGTTCGTCGGCCGAGAAGAGGCCGGCCACCGAACGGCATGGGATCTAGGGGCCAACCGGCCCCGAGCCGGGTCCCCGCTGCCGGTGGTTGTGTGCAGCGCATGAAATGGGCTCAACAAATGAATGAGAACGTCATGCGCGCATATTACGGGGCTACAGAGGGGGGAACTAACCTCACTGCGTACCGCGATAGGATGCTGTCTCTGTTCCAGGCGCTTCAACCAGCCATCAACGTCTCGGCCCAACGACTTTCGGATCAGGTGCGGGTTATCCAACGGAATCACAGATTGGACGACGCCGCACTTGATAGGCTGCGCTCAGAGGTACTGAGCAACCGTATCGTCCCTGTCCCGTCACAGACCGCGGTGCAACCTCTAGTCAGTGACATAACCCAACCGCGGTCTTATGTTAATGATGAGGAGGGGGGCGATGAGACGGATGATTGTTACGGTAAGTAGCCAATGTAACGAACGATTGAGGAGCGCGCTGGAGGATGCGATTCGGGAGTTTAGAACTGCCCCCGTCCAACTTAGACCACATTTACCTCGCTTGCCTATGCACAGAACGAATAGGGCGATGGTGTGTGCCTTGGATTCGCTGCTTGGTTTTTATTTTGAAAGCAGCGAAGATCTCGTAGATACGCACTCGATCTTGTATTGCGCGGCTATTGCGGCGTGTCGTGTAGCCAATGTCAAATTTCCAAATTGTGACATAGCTACACGACCAAAACCCGCTGTTCCAGCCTGGCAGTGCAGGATCGAGCGGCGTATCGAGGGGACCAGGGTGCTCATCGGCAAACTATACTGCTTCAGGGAGGGCAATACTCGCCCTAGAGTGATGCGCTTTGTGAGGCGGGCGTTCTCGGGGACTGGAATCAGCCCTCAAGAATAAATGTCCCGTGTCACAGAGCGCATTGACTTCCTGAAGCAGAAGCTCTGTGCATGGGCAAGCCGTATCCGTAGGTATAAGCGACGGGTTGAGCGGTATACCCAGAATCGCATATTCCAGCGTGATCAAAGGTGGGTGTATAAAGCATGGGAGCGACCTGAGCAAAATGTGGCAGACGTATGCCGCCCGAATGATGATGCCACTAGCATATTCTGGCGTAACATCTGGTCGGTGCCCGTTTGCCATACTGAGGCTGAATGGATGCGGGATGTTGAGCGCGTGTGTGACGCCATACCGGAGATGGAGGAAGTAATAATTACTTCCTCCGATGTAGCCAGTGCAGCCCGTCCGATACCGAACTGGAAATCTCCGGGACCGGACGGACTGCACAATTTTTGGCTTAAATGGCTGCAAAGTTCACACGCGTGTTTAGCATCGCAATTCCAGTCGGCCTTAGAGTCTAGGTCGCTGCCACAGCTCTTTACAACAGGAGTTACTCACCTGCTCCATAAGTCAGGTGATGCCACGGAACCCAAAAATTATAGGCCGATCACTTGTTTGCCGACGGTCTATAAACTCCTTACATCCATTTTGAGAGAGAAAATTAATTCTCATTTAGAAAAGAATTCTATTATGTCTGTCTCTCAAAATGGATGTAGGAATGGGTCCCGCGGCACCAAGGAGCTACTCCTCATTGACATGGCCATAAGCCAACAGGTCCGTCGATCCCGAAAGGATTTGTCGACATGTTGGATAGACTATAAGAAGGCCTTTGATTCGGTGCCGCATACATGGCTCTTGAGGGTGTTAGAGTTGTACAAAATTGATACAACTCTGAGCACCTTCCTAACGACGTGTATGGGGCAGTGGAGGACGGTTCTTCGCTATCCAGGATGCCGACAAATTCAGGGGAGCAACGAACCTATTAGGATTAAGCGGGGAATATTCCAGGGCGACAGTCTGAGTCCACTGTGGTTTTGTTTAGCCTTGAACCCTCTTAGCACTCTGCTGGAGGGTGCAGGGCTGGGCTGTCCTTTGCGGAGAGGGGGTCAGGTAATATCCCACCTGCTTTATATGGATGATTTGAAACTGTTTGCCACCAACAAATTGCAACTGCTGGAGTCACTAAAAGTAACTAAAACTTTTAGTGATTCCATCAGGATGGAATTTGGTGTAGATAAATGTGCAGTCATGCATGTAAAGCGGGGCGGGATTGTGGAATCTGAGGGACTACAACTCTCAGATTCTATAAACCTGAGATCACTCTCCGCAACTGATACCTACAAATACCTGGGTATGTCAGAGGGGTTAGGCATTAACGGACCTGACATGAAACAATCGTTGCAGGAGCGCTTCTTCGGTCGCCTGAAAAAGGTACTTAATAGTTCTTTGTCAGGCGGCAACAAGGTGCGCGCCTTTAACGGTTGGGTCATACCGGTCCTGATGTACTCCTTTGGCATACTAAAGTGGACCCAGACGGAACTAGACGCCCTGGATAGGAGAGTCCGGTCACTGCTGACTGCAAACCGGATGCATCACCCACGTTCGTCTGTCATGAGGCTGTACATTCCGCGGAAGTGCGGGGGTCGAGGTTTTTTAAATGCTAAGACCCTCCACAACCGCGAGGTGTGCAGTCTCAGAGAATATTTTCTCAAGGCTGACGTGGGTAAGCACCGAGATGTGGTTGCAGTGGACAAGGGACTCACCCCGTTGTCCTTGGCTAAAGAGAACTGGCGCAAACCTGTGGTGCTTAGTACCAACGACCGCAAGGAAGTATGGCAAAGCAAGGAGCTTCACGGACGCTTTTTCCGGGCCCTTCATGGGCCCGACGTAGATTTCTTAGCGTCCGTGGCCTGGCTACGCTTCAGTGACCTCTTTGGGGAAACCGAAGGTTCAGTCTGTGCGATTATGGATGAAGTTATGCTAACGAATAACTACCGGAAGTATATAATGAAAGACGGGACGATCGACATATGTCGGGCATGCCATTGTCCCGGTGAGTCTATCAGACATATTACTTCTGGGTGTTCTCGTTTAGCTAACGGCGAGTATTTGCACAGGCATAATCAAGTAGCCAGGATTATCCATCAGCAACTTGCTCTGAAATACGGCCTTGTGGACTCTGAGGTACCGTATTACAGGTATGTGCCCGACCCAGTTCTCGAGAATGACCATGTCACGTTATACTGGGATCGATCTATTATCACTGACAGGACTATTGTAGCCAATAAGCCTGATATAGTGGTAATAGATCGATCAGTGCGCCGCACAATGATAATCGATGTCACTATCCCGCATGACGAGAACCTCGTGAAGGCTGAGAAGGAGAAACAATTGAAGTATCTCGACTTAGCCCACGAGGTTGTCGCTATGTGGGATGTGGACTCGGCAATCATTGTGCCGATAGTCGTTACGGTCAATGGCCTTATCGCTAAGAGCCTCGACCAACATCTCAAGAGGCTCTCGTTGGGTGGCTGGGTGAAGGGCCTGATTCAGAAGGCAGTACTCCTTGATACGGCGCGTATTGTGAGGAGGTTCCTGTCTCTGGGACCCTAACCACCGGTAGCTTGGACCCTGTTCCCCATGCCGGTGGATTTCTATTTTTTATATTTTTAAATGTTTTTTTTTTTTAATTCTAATATTTAAAAATATAACTTATATGTAAAAAAAATGAATAAAGGAGATAATAATAAAGCTGAAGAATTTGCTTTTTTGTTTGTTTGCTTGAACACGCTTATCTCTGGAACTACCAGTCTGATTTGAAAAATTATTTTTGCATTTGATAGCCCAATTCTTGAGAAAGGCTATAGGCTATTTAACATCACGCTAGGACCTTTAAGAGCTGAGCAAAAAGAAAAAGTCAAAAAGAAAGAATGCTAAGTGAAAACGAAGTGAACGGGCAAATGATGCAATGCCACGGGGTGGGTCAGGGGCACAAGAAATTTCACGCGAACAAAGTCGCGGGCAGAAGCTAGTAGACGATGCACAAGAAAAATCCGGCCAATTATGGGTTCATGAAATTCTCTCAAAAGAAAACTTAACATTGTAGTTGAAAAACGTGTTCTCCCATACATCTATATAATTTACAGTCAATTCTCCAACTGCAAATGTAAGTTTGTAATGGCAAAATAATGTTACCTATGTGAAAAAATTACAAAATTTTCGGACTTTTTCCTTTACTTGAGCTGTGAGACTTGCTTTTTGCTAAATTTCCTGATTCTGGGTCAACGGGAAGTACCCATAAGTTTTGATTTATTTGCGAGTATCAAAATGTTTCGCATAAATGACCACATTTTTTATTGCGCATATTTAGAAGCTTACTTTTTTATCGCTCCAAGGGACTTACGGACTACACTTACGTATTTGACATTAATTTCAACTTGATATCTCAACGCGTTCCCAAAAAATGATAAATGATAAATGATAAATGATTTTTATTTCTGTAAGTAGGTTTGTACAAACACTTTTACAAGTCAATATTTTTTTTTAAACTAGATGAGGTCGGCGTTTCCTATCTGACTACTCTGAGAAGAAAGGCCGAAACAAACTCAGAGGTCACAGTCTCTTATAAAGTCCAGACATAATCTTGGTCACTTCATGTGAAGACCATGTAGATTGGTGTCTGAAATGGTCTTTTGAGGAAAGAACCACACAGATTGAGAGGACCTGTCCAGTCAGTGCACGCATTTGTCAGTAATCGCGCAGCTCAACTAGCTCAACGATTCGACGAACAATACCAAAGAAAGGACATTGGGGTAGGCCGCATAGATTACTCAAACTGCCAGACCATGATTAAAAATAACTGAGAGAAAAAATAAAACAAACAAAAAAAAAAAGCAATGACCTACATAGTCTTCACATTCACAATAAAGTAAAATAATATAATACTTACAAAGTAAATATTAATGTCAACATTCAGTATGCAAAAATAAAAATAATATAAAATAAAATTGGAGCAGTTCAATCCCAAGCCTTTTTGTCCTCAATATAATCTTTAACGGTATAAAAAGCTTTCTGACACAACTTGCGTTTAATGAATGATTTGAATTTATTAAGACTCAGATCTTGAACGTGGCTTGGAAGTTTATTATAAAAGCGTATACATTGACACCTGAATGACCCACCTATTTTCTTGAGCCTTGTTGGAGGTACAACAAATTTGTGTTTGTTCCTAGTATTTATATTGTGGATATCACTGTATTTTTTAAACAATTTAATGTTTTTTTGGGCATATAAAAGATTTTCAAAAATGTACTGAGAAGGCAAAGTCAGTATATTAATCTCCTTAAATTTCTCTCTGAGAGATTGTCTCGGACTTAATTTATAAATGCATCGAACAGCTCTTTTCTGCAAAACAAAGATAGTCTGAATGTCGGCTGCATTTCCCCACAACAGAATACCGTACGACATTATACTATGAAAATAGCTAAAGTACACTAAACGGGCTGTCTCTATGTTGGTTAAATTACGAATTTTCCTAACAGCGTATGCTGCGGAGCTTAGCTTTTTTGACAATTTATCTATATGTGGGCCCCACTGAAGCTTAGCATCCAAAGTTAAGCCCAAGAATACTGTGCTATCTTCAGGATTCAACTCTTCGCCCTTTATCAACACGTTAGTTTTCACCTGCCTAACGTGAGGTAGTGTAAACTTAATGAATTTGGTTTTTTTTTCATTAAGGACTAAATTATTAACACTGAACCAGTGAACTACTTTTGAGATCGCTCTGTTTACATCGTCAGTAACCAGCTGCTGACGTTTAAGTTTAAACAAAAGTGAAGTATCATCCGCAAACAAAACTATATCATGATTATCCTTAATGAGGTAGGGCAAATCGTTAATATAAATAAGAAATAAGAAAGGACCAAGAATCGAGCCCTGTGGGACCCCCATTGTTACTATAGACCCGGGCGATCTTTTTCCATTAACGTCAACGCTGTGAATCCTATTACTCAAGTATGAAGTAAGAAGATCCAGAGCGGTGTTCCGGATCCCGTAATGGCGGAGTTTCCTGATTAACGTTTCATGAAGAACGCAATCGAATGCCTTGGACAAATCACAAAAGATGCCCAAGGCATCGCATTTGTCTTCCCATGCACTATAAATATGTCCTAAAAGTTCAACACCGGCATCAGTAGTTGAACGACCCTTTGTAAAACCGAACTGCTTGTTATGTAATAATTTATGTTTATTAAAAAATCTTTGCAATTGGTCTAAAATTAATTTCTCAAAAATTTTACTAAACGTAAAAGGGTCGTGACAGACTGACAGACAGACGGACAACGAAGTGAACCTATAAGGGAACCCTTATAGGATCACTTCATTGTGTGTTCTGTCTTTTGAGGTGCGGAACCCTAAAAAAGAAAAGAAATGTAGAAGGTAACCACAGCAACACAATAGAGATGAAACTAAAAAGATTAGGTAAAAAGAGACTTTTGCGTCTATACAGATTTTTTGCGAAATATCTCATAGGTTACGCAATTTCCCTTATTACTTCAGTGTATATATTTATTTTGTTTTTACAAAGTAGTATTAGATTCCGATCTAATCCTCTTTGTAATAACAAAACAAAGACTGGTCCACCACTCTTTGTGTAATCCTGAGACGAGATATTACAAAGAGCATCCCCTCAACCTTTTTCTATTACCTTCCTACTAGTGGGCATTGATAAAAGAGCAACACACACAGACAAACACACACGTGAACACTGAATAACGCTGTATACAAGCGCTGTAATACAATAATGTAGAACATATGTACTCACACAAGAAGTACAATACATTGATTAGACGGTGCACCCTCCGTTCACCCACTTCCCTACTTTCTTATAGAGTATCTGAGGAAGCAGAGATAAGACGGATATCGGCTTTCTTTGTACCTACCTAGGCATAGTTAGTAATAAAGGTAAGTTTAAGCGAGCCCTGGAGTTCCGAAGTATCCTAAATATTGATGCTAAATTTTTAATCAAAGGAATCGGTTAATTTTTTTTTCGACAGTAAGTAAAACTGCAATCAAATATTTTTGTATTATCGAACAGCTACAAATGTGAAAAGAATATTCTGTATACGTAAATTTAACTTGAAAGCTAGTATATGTTGCTCTTTTACCAATGCACAAAGGAGGAGTGTCGTCATTTATTTTATTTAAGGCGAAAGCATCAGGGTAGCCCGTGAAATTTAAATTTCCTTACGTTTACAAGTGAATATTAGATTGTACTTTGACCAAAATGTAATTCACGGCCGTAACAAGTATGTATTTATATAATTATAATCATTAAAATGGTCAATACAACTCTTTACTTTTTCTTTCTTTCTTTCTTTAGACCAGGTAATCCTAATGAATGACTATTTCACGAAATTTGGACATTTGAGGATTATACTAACTCAAGGAACACTACTGGGTATTACTGAATGTAATGATTATAATTCTGTAAATACATATTTGTTACGGCCGCGAATCATACTGTATTTAACATATAACTTAATACTGACTTGCAAATTTCAAAAAACGTAAGAAAATTTGAATTTCGCGGGCTTCCCCTTAAGTGATAAATAATAGACTAGATTCTGCCTTTATTTTGTAGCCTCAAAAATATTGAATTTCTCAAGTCGAATATATGTATTTCTTTTTGGTACTTTACGCTCAAGGTAGGTACGGTAAGTGCGACCAAAATATCCTGAACATCATAAAAATAGCACGAGGAATAACAAAAGGAGAACTACAGTATTTATTGGTACATTCTCGTTTCTCATAAAGTTTAAAGTTCTCATTAAGAAAAATATTACCTAAGGATTTTATTCGTATTTTAAGTATATAAAAAGCACTATTTTACTAACGAAGCAAAAGATATAGGTATCGATGAACGACATGTCTGCTGTAAGCACCTGTATATTATCATGGAAGCGTGATTGCCACTGTATCAAGCTTTTTTAAATGCTGAATGGTAAAAAAAAATCGGCCAATTGCGTGTCGGATCATGCACAATGAAGGGTTCCGTAGTTGGGATGAATTTATCTCAAGAACAAACTTAACACTGTAGTTTAAAAACATGTTTTCCCATACATTCCAACTGCTAACATAAGGCGCAATATTGAGAGATTTACCATGTTATTTTAAGACTTATTTTAATTTTTATAGAATTCCTGTAATCTATAGGTAGGTATAGAACTATTTTCTGTATTTTTTTTTTTTCAATAATTTCCTTTTATTTGATACTAGCTTTTGCCCGCGGCTTCGCCCGCGTTGTCGTCGGAAATTCTCCCACGGGAATGCACTAGCGGGATCAAAAGTATCCTATGTCCTAAGCTAGGTCTACTCGTGTGTCAAATTTAATTGAAATCCGTTTAGCCGTTTTAGCGTGAAAGCGTAACAAAAAACAAACTCACTGACGCATTTATAGAATTATGAAAATCCAGTCTAGCGACACTATAGACTCACAAAATGTATTAGGTACTTAAATAAAAATTTAAAAAAAGCTCTTAAGGGGGAAGCGTCAGGGTAGCCCGCGAAATTCAAATTTTCTTACGTTTTTTTACAATTTGCAAGTCAGTATTAAGTTGTATGTTAAATAAAGTATGATGTGCGGCCGTAACAAATATGTTTTTACAGAATTATAATCATTAGAATCAGTAATACAACTCCTTGAGTTAGTATAATCCTAAAATGCCAAGATTTCATGAATAGTCATTCATTTCATCAGGGCTCTTAAAGAGTTGTATTGATCACTTTAATGATTCTGACTTGAATTAAATAAATAGATACTTGTTACGGCCGCAAATTTTATTTTGATCAACGTACAATCTAATGCCACCTTGTAAATTGCAAAAAACGTAAGAAAATTTGAATTTGGCGGGGTACCTGGAAGCTTTCGCCTTAACACACTACTAAAGTTTCTTATAATTTAACCATGATTTGAAAGACACGTGGCGCCATCAATTATCATAAGAAAGTTATTGTTGTTTTTTTCAGGAACAGTACTCTTTTTTGCAGATAAAAGTCCGTTTCTGTACACGTGACAACGTATATGCAAAATTTCAGGATGATCGGTTTAGTGGTTTAGGCGTGAAAAGGTAACAAACAAACAAACAAACTTACTTTCACATTTATAATATTAGTTAGGATGTTACACGGTACTGCCTGCAAAACTTTTACGTTTAAGTTTCTTGTTTACCCCCCAAATTCGACCCCCATATTCAAAATTCATTTGTTTACGTTACACGTTTGGGTCACAGAAATTCATAAGTGTACCAAATTTCAACATAGTCAGTCCATTAGATTCGGAGCAAATTGGCTGTGACAGACGGACAGACAAACACACGAATGATCTTATAAGGGTTCGATTTTTTCATATTTAATTACGGAACCCTATAAATACGTAATTGCCAAGCATCAAAATACAACCTTAATTATTTTCACACGCCAATTTCAAAGGCCGCCTCAACTGCCTTCATCAAAATAATTAATTTGGAAAAAGGCAAATCTATTCAACATTCAATCCGCTTAATAAATTGCATAACAAATTAATTTGTTCCAATTATAATTGGCAGAAACTCTGGTTATCAGAGTAGCAAAATTAAATGAATATCTTTTTCCTTATCAAGCAGCTGTCGGAAAGTTTGACGTTATTAAAATGAAACTGGATATTATTGTAAAGGGAATCTTATGACCAAGGGTAATAAGATATAGATGAGCTTGAAAATTATTTTTTTATTTTTTTTATTTCAGATGAGTTTGCTCTTGACTCTAGTCTAGGTCAGAGGTGACAGAGACAAAGTCGACGTTGGAGTGAGTTTACCCAGAAGAAGCCTGTTCACTCTCACTTTGAAGAGATTAGGTTTGTATGCGCTCGGAAACACAGACGCAGGAAGTGAGTTCTTCTCTTTTGCTGTGCGCATTATAAAAGACGTTTGAAAACGCTTAGTGCGAATTGGTGGAATAGCAAATAGGTAGGGATGGTAACTGGCAGTGCATCTAGATGTCCGATGGTAGAAGGGGGCCGCTGGAATCAGGTCGTGGAGTTCTAGGGCACACTCTCCGAAGTACAATCTGTAGAAGACCGACAAGCAGGCAAACTTGCGGCGATTTAACTTGGAAATGTGGATAAAAATAAAAAAATAAAAATAAACTAATAACCTGGGACGTTATTCACACACGGTCATCTGATCCCAAACTAAGCAGAGCTTGTACTATGTAAACCAGATAACTGATATACTACATACACTACTTTTGTTTTGTAAATACATACTTATATAGATAATTAAAGAGAAGTGAACGCTTTGAAATATAAACTGGCTTGTAACTTCCTAGACAATACGGGAAGTATACTAGTAATAGACAAGCAATTTTTTAGTCATCATCTGCCCAGCCTTTTCCCAAACATTTTGGGGTCAGCTTCCAGTCTAACCTAATGCAGCTGAATCCCAGTATTTCATATGGAGCGACTGAATACCTTACCTCCACAAACCAGTTACTGGGTAATACGATACCCCTTGGTAAGACTGGTTGTTAGACGGGCTTCTGACGACCCGTACCGACTGTCAAAGATCCACGAATGACAACCGGGATCAACGGCTTAACGTGCTTTCCGAGGCAAGGATGGGTCTCGGTATGTAAAGATGGTCACCAAACCTGATCAATCAACCCGTGCCGTTGTTATCACTTAGCTACAAGCAATTTTTAAGTGTGGACATTAAATCATAATACTAAAACACACATAAACATAACTGGCGAAATGTGCTTGTGGTATAGGTATACCTCTGCCTTACCCTTCGGGGATTACAGGCGTGATATTATGTTGTGTCTGTGTGTGTCACTACATCAAAGTTACCTAAAAGTGCTAAATGCAAACACGTATTTAACCACAAAACAGCAGACGTTCAATTAAGAAATATTCTTGCATTAAATTCACTATAAAATCTTCTACAATAGCTCAACTGTCAATGTTATCAAGCTGGGGCCATTTAAAAGGATTTCATACTGGTAAACCAGAACTTTGAGAGAGGCTCGGGGCTAAGTAATAACAGCCGCACGGGTCGATTGATCTTTTTAAGCTACGCTTGCAGTGGTCGGTCCGTGGATGGGTGATCATCTTTACATACCGAGACCCCGTGCCTCGGAAAGGTCACGACTGTCATTCTTGGATCTTTAACAGTCTTTACGGGTCGTCAGAAACTCAAAAGTTTTACAACCAGTCTTGCCAACGGGTATCGTATTACCCAGTAACTGTGTTGTGGAGGTTAGATAGGCAGTCGCTCCATGTGAAATACTGGTTTTCCGCTGCATCTGGTTAAAATGGAAGCCGCAGCTCTATTTACACGGTACAAGATTATTGCCTGTGGCATACCATAAAATTGAAAGGCAATTAACTGACACCGTCTAAACAACAAGTACAATTAAGTCACACGCGATTTTATTGAATGGCAAATTTTGCTTTCAATAATTTTGTAAGCCATTTTATGGAATCGCAAGCGTGTAAACACTTGCAAGCAATTCTTGAATGGCAATAAAATTTAACGTGCTTTATGGCATGTGATTATTGTTCTTGAACTGTCTAGAAACTTGCACCGTGTAAACAGAGCTTTAGCTTTTATATAACATCCTGAAATACAATGCCGATGCATTAATAAAATTTTGTGATAATTTAGATGATCAGTAAAAGAATGCGAATGAGCAGACTTGTGTCGCTGATAGCACCTACCTAATGATACGACTGTTTAAAATAAATAAAGGGTAACGTCAGGGTAGCCCGCGAAATTCAAATTTTCTTACGTTTTTTTTGCAATTTTCAAGTCAGCATTAAGCATGTGAAATAGTGTTTCGCGGCCGTAACAAACATGCTTTTATAGTATTATAATAATTAGAATCAGTAATACAACTTCTGAAGTTAGTGTAATCCTCAAATGTCAAAGTATCAAGAAATTGTCAATCATTAGGATTACCTGGTCTTAAGGAGTTGTATTGATCACTTTAATAATTATAATTATGTAAATACGCACTTGTTACGGCCGCGAATTACATTTTGATCAACGTACAACCTAATACTGACTTGTAAATTGCAAAAAAACGTAAGAAAATTATAATTTCGCGGGCCACCCTGACGCTTTCGTCTTAACGTATGGTATAAAGTACTGACCTATATTTATTTAGGGTTACTGAAAACTACGACAACGGTGCCGATTCTCTTGTGCACAAACTAAACTTAACGTAGGCTATTGCTAACTTTTTCTCACTAATATAACAAGAAACAGACGGACGTAGTAAATAAGAGCTGTTAAATTTAGTTGAACTAATATTTCCTTACAAATTAAGATGACACGTAAAAACATGTCGACTAAAAACGGTGAAGCGTAAGGGAACAACAAATTTGACACCTCTAACTTAGTTCATAGCTATAGCCGTACTTTTCTCGCACTGCTTGTTAGTAAGAGATAGCGATCCTCTTATCTTAGTTTTTCAACAAGAGTATCGTCACCAATGTTCACTATAACAAAACAAAATATTTAAAACACATATTTTACAGCTTCTACACTAACACAGGCAATTTTATCTCCCCCTTTCGAGCTTAATGGTCTGGTGACCCTCGATTTATCATAAAGTACAGGAACTGCCTATACGACTACAATCCATCAACTTTGACGTACGAAACCAGCCCGCTACCACCAATATATAGCTTTTATGCACCTCATGTTTTGTAATTATGTCTGTAATGTAGGGCACGGATTTGATTAATGATATTTTATGATTAAGAGGGCTGTTTCGTTTTGTCATCTCTCTCGCTCACACGTGATCAAATTTTTAAGAATGTTAAATAGAAAGATGCTTTTTTGAAAAAAATGTAATCAATTAGCGAACTAGTAAATAATATTAATTTAATAGGTACCTAATTATTAAAAACACATTTTTATTGTGTCATTTATTTCAAAAACATCAAAAACCGATCATAATACTTTTTGAGCTGATTTCATTACATAACACAATATAAATTTGTGTGACACAATAAAAAATTGTTTTAAATAATTACCTATTAAATTAATATTATAATATTTACTAGTTCGCTAAAAAAAATCTGCCTAGCCTTTTCCCAAATATGTTGGAGTTGGCTTCCAGTCTAACCGGATGCAGCTGAATACCAGTATTTTACAAAGAATGACTGCCTATCTGACCATACGATACCCCTTGGTAAGACTGGTTGTCAGACTTTCGGGCGTCTGACGACCCGTAACGGCTGTCAAAGATGCTCGAATGACAGCCGGGACCAACGGCTTAACGTGCTTTCCGAGGCACGGAAGAGTCTCGGCATGAAAAGATGGTCACCCATCCACAGACCAACCCCGGCAAGCGTTGCTTAACCTGATGGATCGACCCGTGCGGCTGTTATTACTTAGCCACGAGCTCCTCACTAGTTCGCTAATAGATTACATTTTTCAAAAAGGCATTCTTTCATTTAATAATCTTTAAAATTTGCTCCCGTGTGAGCGAGAGGTGACAAAACGAAACAGCCCTCTTAAGTTTAACAGTATGAAGCGTCATTGCGTTTTACCATGTCTAAGGAAGGAGTCACCACCTGCCTAACCTTTTCCCAAGTGTGTCGGGGTTGGCTTCCAGTCTAACCGGATGTAGCTGAATACCAGTATTTTACATGAAGCGACTGCCTATCTGACCTCCACAACCCAGTTCCTGGGTAATACGATACCCCTTGGTAAGACTGGTTGTCCGACTTTCAGACTTCTGACGACCTGTAACGACTGTCAAAGATCCAAGAAGACAGCCCGGACCAACGGCTCAACGTACCAAGCCCGGGGGTCTCGGTATGTAAAGATGGTCACCCATCTACGGATCGACCGTAGCAAGCGTAACTTAACCTGGTTGATCGACCCGTGCGGCTGTTTGCTTATTACTCAGCTACTGTAAGAATGCAATATGTGAGGTTATACCACTAGAACTGTCCGACCACGAAACAGCTCAGATGAATTCCATACAAGTAGACAATAAAGTACCACCTCTACGTTTTCACACAATTTATAAGCGTGATTTTAGCATCGAAAATAAAAAAAAGTTCTTTAGCTGTATGTAATCTGGAAGCTAACAGTGCGTTTAATCACTTTCACGAAACAGTCTTCTTCTTTGATTTGTGCTTCCCTAAAATTGAGATCAAAATCAACTAATAACCCTTCCTTGGCAGTCGTGTAAAAAAATATACGATATGGATTTACAAAGGTATTAAAAATTCAACTAAAACCAAAAGGAACTTGCGTGTTAAATATTACTTCGCCTGACAAAGACAGTAATTTAAAATAATTAAACTACAATGAATTACTTAAAAAATGTAAGTGCACAAAAAAATCATTATACAACTTACATAACTACGGCTAAAAATAAATTTAAGGCGTCATGGGACTTAACAAAATATATAATTCCAATAATAACCAAATTCAGGAATTTTGATTCCTGAATTTGATTATTATTGGAGTTATATTTTATTAAGACCCAATACGCATTAATGAGATAGAAACTGAAACCGGACCACTAATATGCCTCACGGACATTGCCATTATGTAAATGACTATTATATCAATTTGACGAACAATGATTTTGACATTAAACACTAATAATTATAACATTGATCCTATTAATTCTAGCGTGTTTTTAATGCTCACCAATGATGGCGAAATACAAAAAGTAATAAAATCACTCAGGGATACAAATTCAACAGCTTATGATCAAATACCTACAAAAATTATAAAATACATAGGCCCTATTGTTACTCCGGTACTAGATCATTTAATAGACTTATCATTATTCACGGGAGTGTTTCCTTAGAAATTAAAAATGACAGACACAATACCTAAAAAAAAACCGGCCAAGGCGAGTCCGACTCGCACACCGAGGGTTCCGTAGCATATAAAAGTGTGCTATTTAGACACATCGTTTTATTTTTCCACAATCTTTACATAAACTTCTATCACATAGAATAATTTCAGATTTTTCTCTATGCAAAATTCGGAGATAAGGTGGGAACGCTATTTTTGTTTACATTTTTCATCAAAAGTCGAAAACTATGCGGCCTAAAAAAAGAAATGTTTGAAAATGTGCAAACAGCGCTCTTTCATTAGATACCCCATATGCACTAGTAGCCCCACTTCAAAGTTTTAAGACCCCCTTTCAGTCCCTGTAGCAAAAAAGAATATATAATTTTATTTCTGTCTTATTTGCAAAATAGTTGGCCAAACGTCATCTAAAACTATTCCAAAATTCAACTAAATAGCATTAGTAGTTCTTGAGATATCCAGCTGTGATAGACGGACAGACAGACAGACAGACTGAGTCGCACCAAAAGGGTTACTTTTTACCATTTCGGTACGGAACCCTAAAAAGGTAATAAAAGCTTGTTGATCATTTTAGACCGATCACTATTGCCTTTTAGCGAAAAATTAGGAAAAGATCATGCATACGCGATTAATAAATTTTATCGATAAGTTCCAAATTTTGAAACATGAACAGCATTCCAAAAAAGAAAATGACAACCACAGCGGTATTTAATTTAATTAACCTAGTTATGAACCTAGTGTTTTAATTGACAGGCCAGCTGGCGTGGTTGGTTAAGATACCGCCTATCACGCCACAGGTCGTGGGTTCGATTCCCATCCAGGACAAACATTTGTGTGCATGAACATGTCTGTTTGTCCTGAGCTTGGGTGTAATTATATATATATATATATATATATATATATATATATATATATATATATATATATTACAAATATATTACAAAAAAAAAGTAGTGTATGTAGTTTATCAGTTATCTGGTTTCCATAGTACAAGCTCTGCTTAGTTTGGGATCAGATGACCGTGTGTGGAATGTCCCAGGATATTATTAAAAATATTGTCCAGAAAATCCCGACAAACTATTGTATTTTTTGACATGTGAAAAGCCTTAGACTATGTATCGCAAGAAAATGTGATAAATATGGAATACTCGTACGCGGTAAAGCAAATGCATGGCTATAAAGTTACGTTACAAACAGATCGCAATTTGTAGAAATTACTGTGGATAAACCAAATCAAAACGGTGATCCTGACATTTAAATCCAAATTAGGTTACAATTGCATAGGCGTTCCACAGGGCAGTAGTTTAGGCCCCTCACTTTTTCTGATATATATAGATCAATGACCTGACAGAAGTAACTGATCATCCCAGCATACTCTTTGCAGACGACGTGTCTGTAATTATCCATAAAAATAAAGAAAACTATAATGTGGAAAGGAAAGTAATAACTTGGACGGAAAAGAATAACCTTAAACCTAACATAGATAAAACCAAATATGTACATTTTCTTGACAAAAACTGGGATAAAATGGATTTAAACATCACTTATAAAGTACACAAATAGAACAATCACATAGTATGTCTTTTCTTGGGATAGTTCTAGATGAGAGGTGTTCCTGGATAAATCATATTGATAAGATATGTGGAAAACTCAGTAAGTTTGCTTATGTTCTATGGCGTATAAGTTATAAGTAATTTATTTCATAACAATATAGGTACATTGTGTTGAAATACTAAAAAAATAACATTACAATGGCAACTAAAATAAAATTAATTAAATACAAAAGTCAATAAAAACAATAACGCTCAATGAAGAATATAAGTAGATCATAAATAATAAATGCCAAATTAATAACATCAATCATAAGTTACAATGTCATATGTCATCTAGGAATTCATGGATACTGTAATAGCCTTTCCCCAATAAAAAGGTCCTCAATTTGTTTTTAAATAAGTTAACACTGTATATGGTTTTGAATTCTATAGGCAACTTGTTGTATAAAAATACAGACTGATACCTCGGGCTATGTTTGACAACTTTTAATTTCGGTTGAATAGTGTTGGGCAAATCTTTCCTACATGTGCTAACTCTAGTTTGTCTTTGCTCATCAGTCTCAATATTGTGCAGTTTTTTAACAAGGCTGGTTAGCAACACTAAAATATAAAGGCATGGCACTGTCAAGACTTTTAGTCTAATAAAATGGTATTTACATGATTCCGTCTGTTTCATGCGGGGCATAGTCCTTAAAGCTCTTTTCTGAATCACGAATGCCGTTTGTATGTTGTACTCGTAGCTATTGCCCCAAAACTCAATGCTGTATCTTAGCCTAGACTCCACCAAAGCAAAGAACACACTTCTAAGTTGAGGTAAAGTTAATTCATCCCTCAGTGTTATAATCGCATAGCATGCTGAGCTAATAGACTTCGTTATAGACAATGTCTCTACCTTCCAATTCAATAATTCATCAATGTGCACACCTAAGAACTTGACATATATCTAATCTAACAAGTAGACAAGCCACATTACAGGCTTATCATGCATGTTGGTTCAATATTGCATTATGGTATACTGGTATGGGGAACTCGGTGCATATCGGAAGAGCTTTCATCGCACAAAAGAGAAATACGTGTGATTTGTAATATAGATCCACTTAAATCCTGTAAACCACTGTTTAGGAAACTTATATTAACTGGTATTTATGTATATTAAGGAAATATGTGAACCAAATCTCACCCTGATATGTTTGAAAAATTGGGAGATAAATATAAGTTCAAAACTAGATACCCTAATAGATTAATAAAATTATTCCTAGAATTAAAACGGAACTAGATATATAGGCGAAGTCGCTATCCTATGTATATTAAGATTTATAACAAGATTCCTAACCAAATTAAAGAACTTCCATGGTCCGCTTCAGAAGGGCTTGACGCAGATGGTTAATTGAGAATTCCTTCTATACTATTAAAGAATTCCTTCACTTTAAAAAAATGATCTAATTGTAAACCAAAATATGTTAAGCTACGTACTATAACAAAAGTTCTTACAATGGTAGTACCATTGTAAGAACTTTTGTTACCATATTTATCTGCAAATAAATCTTTGACGAGAGTGCCAACTGTAAAATCATTATGAGTTGTCCTGAACACTTACAGTAATGGAACTCATGGAAAGGTACCTACTTATGTATCTATAGTTTTTCTGCTCGACGTGAGTTACGCTTTCCATCAGATGAGATCGAGGTCCATACACAAAAATAAAAACATTTAAACTGAAATCTCTTCAATCTCTTTTTTCTGCGGTTTATAAATAGAACAGACATCCCGTCTTAATGTCATCCATAATGCGACCAGTAAAAAAATTAACACACATTCAAAAATAGAACGCACTACATTTCGCGCCAAATCGTCTACAGCCAGTCATAGACGTAATAAGGCTGTCCATTCATTATCGGTCGGGCGGTTCGCCGAGTTTGTCACGTGACACAGCGACCTTGGCATCCCGCGCACTGAAGCGTTCGCCCACGAGTCTCACATAGCCGCCCAGACGGCGCCTGATGTTTGTTACATTGTGAACAAAAATAAAAAACCGTCTCGTCCTAGTGACGACGCGTCCTGGCTGTATACGTATGTCTTTTGTTTCCTCTGCGTTAACTTTTTAATGGGGGCGTTCTAAAATTATGTGTTCGAGTCTTGAAACGATTTTCTGATTTTCCCGAATTTGGCTGACAATTGCAGAAAGAATTGAATCAAGAAAAAACTGGTATTTAAAATTAAATTTCGAAACATATAAAATAATTCTTAGATACCTACTCCTGTATTTAAGAAATTCACAACGATAGCACTAATTTAACCGTTTCTATTTCATTAATCTTTTTAACATTAACAATTTAACAGTTCTGAAACTTTTTAATGCTCCAAATAAAAGATAGCGTAGTAAATGACTTTCTAAGTGGCTATTTTAGATGTGATCTCATCGGATAA
Source organism: Dicycla oo (assembly GCA_948252095.1). Lineage (NCBI taxonomy): Eukaryota > Metazoa > Arthropoda > Insecta > Lepidoptera > Noctuidae > Dicycla > Dicycla oo. The sequence continues at coordinate 19,075,618 of OX411726.1, read as the reverse complement.
CGTAATGGAAAGCAAAGAAAATAGATCGCTAGGGTCTGTTACTCCAAACTAAATTGGATTACCTACCTACTGTGATTTTCTCAAACATGAAGAAAAAGTGGAGCTGCTTAAAAAACTCTTAACTGAATCTATTATCATCTAGGGTAGTAATACTAGATCTATTTTTACTTTTACTACCTAGCTGTATCCCGAACATTCCCTTGAGATTGCCCTTCTTGATGTGCATACCCGATTTAAAAGTACCTATATATAATATGCTCTTATAGGATATAATATACGCCTGGCTGGGCCTGTGGCTAAGTAATAACAGCCGCACGGGTCGAACAATCAGGTTAAGATACGCTGGCCATGGTTGGTCCGTGGATGGGTCACCATCTTTCTTTACATACCAAGACCCCTCCGTGCCTTAGAAAGCATGTGCATTTGTGGATCTTTGACAGTCGTTACGGCTCGTCAGAAGCCCGAAATTCTGACAATCAGTCTTACCAAGGGGTACAGTATTTACCCAGTAACTGCGTTGTGGAGTCGCTCCATATAAAATACTGATATTCAGCCGCATCCGATTAGACTGGAAGCCGACACTTACATAATTGGGAAAAAGCTAGGCAGGTGATGTTACAGAGATGCGCAGACTATAAGTATAGGTACCTATCCAGGTATTCGTTATAGTCTACCCAACTGTATGTATGTGCCAAATTTTGTGCCAAGTTGAGTAGGTAACAAAAATCGTCGTTAAGTTTCACAGTTAGGAATATAGATGACTATAGCCTACATTTTTTTTCTTTCCATGAATAAGAACGACCTGTACGAATGTGGAATAAACCATCAGAGAACATAACTCCTATTTACTGGTCTGACCTAACCATAGATTCTCGAAAATCAGGACATATAGCGTGCCAAGGCTCAACCAGCCAAACAGGCGCCAATCTGACATACTTGAGATTTGTGCCAACTCGACTTTATATATTTTTCTTTATATCTTTTCCTTTATTGATTATGGGATGCGAAACCTCCTGAAGAATTGTTGTCACCCACAAACTATTTTAACGCCTCCTCGGACCCACGACGCCAGTTTTCGTGACAAGGGTCTCCGGTCACAATAATGTTTTACCGTTGAAGTTTTACATTGTTTCAGTTAGATTTGTGTCTCTGTCACCCGTCGTAGGTCAGAAAGGGACACAAGATCAAGGGTGCGGGAATATTTATGTGCGTATGTAATGTATGAAGTTTCTTAGAGCCGGTTTTTTGATCCGCAGTTAAGAGGGCTGTCGCATTTTGTTACCTCTCTCGCTCAAACGTGAACAAATTTTTAAGAAATTTAAATGAAAAATGTATTCAATTAGCGAACTAGTAAAGAATATTAATTTAATAGGTAATTATTTAAAACACATTTTTATTGATTGTGTCATTTATTTAACTCATGTGATAAACAGACCATAATAATTTTTGAGCTATTAGATACCGCAATAGAAATGTGTGCTAAAAGGAGTCGTTTCGCCCAAACTCCTACTTTTCGGGGTACATCTGTTCCTTTAACTGATCGACTTGAGCTCCTTTGCATGGAGTTGACATCTGATCTCAACTTCGGCGCCACCATCGAGTACAAAGCCCAAACAGCAGCCAAGAAGCTGGGCATCCTAAATAGGGTGAAGCGATACTTTACGCCTGGACAGCTTTTAACCCTTTACAAAGCGCAAGTCCGATCCTGCATGGAGTATTGCAGCCACCTTTGGGATGGATCAGCTAAGTATCAACTAGCTGCGCTTGACTCGGTGGAACGCAGAGCTAAGAGGCTCATTGGCGACGTAAAACTGGTGGATGCCAAGCTTCACAGCTTGGCTCATCGCCGCAAGGTTGCCTGCTTTTCGGTCTTCTACAGATTGTACTTCGGTGAGTGTGCCCGAGAACTCCATGACCTGATTCCACCGGCCCCCTTCTACCATCGGATATCTAGACACACTGCAAGTTACCATCCCTACCTGGTTGATATTCCACCAATTCGCACTAAGCGCTTCCAAATGTCTTTTATAATGCGCACTGCAATAGAGTGGAACTCACTGCCTGCGTCTGTGTTTCCGAGCCCATACAACCCTAATCTCTTCAAAGTGAGAGTGAACAGGCTTCTTCTGGGTAAGCTCTCGCCATCGTCGACTTTGTCTCTGTCACCTCTGACCTAGACTAGAGTCAAGAGCAAACCCATCTAAAATAAAAAAAAAAAAACCTAATAGATTAATATTATTCACTAGTTCGCCAGATGATTATATTTTTTCAAAAAAGCATCTTTTCAATAATCTTAAAAGTTTGGTCCCGTGTGAGCGAGAGAGGTGACAAAACGAAATAGCCCTTTTAACTCAATCAATGGTTAAACATAGTAACTAATGGTTGAATTTTGACTAAATGTGAAAATAACCATTAGTTACTATGTTTAACCATTTTTGTTTGAGTTAACTATAGATAAAAGAAACCGGTTCTTAGGGCCGGTTTTTCGATCCGTAGTTAACTCAACCAATGGTTAAACATATTATAGTAACTAATGGTTGAATTTTGGCTAAATGTGTTTGCCACAATGCCAATATTTACTATTTTTAACATGAATGAGATATCATGAATACGTTCATATTATTTCTTTCATGTTTAGCCTTTCAAATTCAACCGAAATTCAACCAATACTCACTATGTTTAACCATTGGTCGAATTAACTACGGATCAAAAAACCGGTCCTTATTAAAATTGCAAATGAAAGTTAACACTTCCTTACTATTCGTTTTTATCCGCCTTCTAAAAAGGAGGAGGTTATATGTTCGTCTCTATGTATTTTCGATTTTTACATCGATATTTTCTTCAATTGTGGACCTATTTTGAAAATTATTATTTCATTTAGTAGAGGAAGCTTTCGCGGTGGTCTCATATAAATTTTATTAACTTTGCTTCTTGTTTCTTATGTCTGTTACTCTTGGTATTAACAATAAAGCTACGCTCTTAGTATTAAAAAGTTTAAATCAGGAAACTTGTTAGCTTCATTACTCTGTAGCATGTAGACAAAATTAAACTAAATTAGTAGCTAAATTAAACTTGGCAAATTCACCTGACTGTTTCGTTAGTCTAGCGACTGTGAACTTGAGGTCCTGGATTTGATCCTTAGGTGGCGCAAGTTGTTATCAAGTTTTCCGTTAGTAATTTTAGGGTTCTGTACCTATAGGAAAAATGGAACCCTTATAGGTTCACTCATGTGTCTGTCTGTCTGTCCGTCTATCACAGTTAATTTGCTCCGAATCTAATGGACCGATTAAATTGAAGGTACACGAATGAATTTCTGTGACCCAAACACGGACGTTTAACGTAAATATATGAATTTTGAATATGGGGGTCAATTTTGGGGGGCAAATAAGAAAATAAAATAAAAAAGTTTTGCAAACAATGAAAGGGAAAATTGACGATTCCCCTCTTATATCTTATCTACTGAGCCTAAAAGTTTGAAAAAATACTGAAAATAGTTCTATACCTATAGATTACAGGAAAAATTATAAAAAGTCTATGGTCTTAAAATAAAATGCTAAATCTCTCAATATTGTGCGTACAAACTTACATTTGCAGTTGGAATGTATGGGAGATCATGTTTTTCAATTTTGTAGTTAGTAGTAGTACAACTTAGTAGTGTAGTTTGTTCTTGGGATAAATTCATCCCAACTACGGAATCTTTCATTGTATGTTAGTCCGACACGCACTTACATACAATGAAAGATTTTTAGCTTAGCGTAGTGGGACCTACCCCATCTAGAAGGACCAACAACCTTAGAAAAGTGGCTTGGATAGACTGGATGCGGAAGGCGGAAGACATGTTGCCGTGGCGAAGCCTAGGAGAGGCCTATATCCAGTAGTAGACTGCGATAGGAGTTGATTGAACTTTCCAGTAGTAGCCCGGAGACCGTACTAGTGTCCTGGTAATTCGGAATAGGCTCACCATCTAAAAAATTGGGTTTATAAAAAACGATTTAATTATAGTGCACCTCAGCCTACCCCACGAGAGATACAAACGTGATATTATGTTACGACAAATTCATGACCCAATTATAATAGGGATGATGACTAAAAAATGTTTTTTTGTCCGTCATGTAGATTATTAAAATATATTGGACACGTATTTTTTCTTTTTCTACGTAATCAAAAGATTACGGCGATACATTGAGTTAAAATGTGGCATGACGTCACGTCTTAGTAGATTTTATACATAGAAGTGACGTAGCGAGCCCCCACTCCCGAACTTTAATGTGTGTTATCTAAGTCATTTTTTATTAATTTGATAAAGCAAAAAATACGTATCTAATATTTTATTATTATCTGACTGACGGACTAAATAGATTTTTTTTTTTTACCCAGGCATCATACCTATTCTAATACGCTTACAAAATTTTCTTAAACAGAAATATAAGAGTGTTAAATATAGAAGGGAGTGTATACGGAGATAATAAAACGCAATAATAAAGCTTAAATTGCCCTTCATTATGAAAGCGCTTCATAAAGTATTGGGATTACTTTAATATTCTCATATACATTACGATGGAAACTCGTAAGGGTAATTTTATGCGTTCACTTAAAATTAAGTTCAAATGTTCTTCAAAAGTTGTGCGATTTTGGGAGAAGAGTCGGTACCTATAGCAACTGTTTATAGCAACGGTTATGACGTAACATTTAGAATATACTAGCTTTTGCCAGCGGCTTCGCCCGCGTGCAGTTCGGAAATTAACCCACGGAAACGTACTACCGGGGTAAAAAGTAGCCTATGTCATATTGTCATATATTGTCATGTGTATGTAGTATTCCAGCCACTCATTCCCAAAGTGGGCGATAACGCCCCCTGGTGGGCGCTGGATCTTTCGTGTGGCAAGATTACAGAGAAAGACAGAGAGAATTAATTTTTAATTTGTGACTATTAATAGATAATAGACAGACATATAAAATTGGTATAATTAACTATTAAGTAAAGGGGGCAGTAGTCCATAAAAGTTTGGGAACCTATGCAGCATAGTACATCTCTTTCATCCAGATCCGTTTAGCCATTCTGGTGTGATTGAGTAATAAACATCCATCCATCCAAACTTTCGCATTTATACTCGTAATATTAGTAGGATTTTTATTTCAATATTTTTGTTTTACTCATATTCATATAAATATCCTACTAATTTAAAAAAAAAAAATCGCTTATATTATGAAATTTTGCAAGCGAAAACATCAGAACGTCATGAAGGGATGCCGCAAAATTCATAAAATGAAATAATTAAATCCAGCAGCAGATTTCGCAAACAATTAGTAACATGGTTTCGGAATGTTATTAATGATGCGTCGTCCTCTATTTAAGAGCTTCGTAATATTTTTAATATTTACTCGTATAATATATCAAAAGGAAAAATGTAAAAACTTTTATTATATCTCCACCGACTGAATATTTCTGCTAAGGCTTATAGGAAATCGTCCCCAAGATACATTGCTAGAGAAAATCGTTGACTTTGCATAAACCCTAATAGCCAATATCATATTTCATTTTCTCTAGGATGTTTGAGAATATACTTTATAGGACTAGGGAGTATACTTGTCTGTGTCGGGGTCTAATGCCAGGAATACACATGCCAACAACACAAAAGTATGCAAAGTAACTTGCATGCCAGTGGTAATTAACCAATCAAGCTGCCTAGCCTTTTTCCTACTATGTTGGGGTCGACTTCCAGTCGCAACTGAATACCACTATTTTAGGAGCGACTGCCTATCTGACCTCCATAACCCAGTTACTGGGTAATACGATACCCCTTGGTACGACTGGTTGTCAAATTTTCGGGCTTCTGACGACCCGTAACAACTGTCAAAGATCGACGAATGAGAGCCGGGACCAATGGTTTAACGTGCTTTCCGAGGCACGGAGTAATCTCGGAATGCACCTATCGGACCAACCCCGGCAAGCATAGCTTAACCTGAAGGATCGACCCGTGCGGCTTTTATTACTTAACCACGAGCTCCACGCCAGTGCTAATTAACCTTACCAGATAATTATAATGTACCTATAAATGATCTCAATATCATAAATTAAATGTTGTATCCACTCTACTGTGGAAGCGCGAGACGCCACACTATCAGGCTACTTCTGGGTGGTCTAGCACGATAACGTCGCGTGGGATTATAATGACGATGTCTCTAAAGTTATGATTAACCAACTTACAACCTTAAAAACAAATTTTACCCCTTTGTAATATTAGTACATAGATAATCAGATTGGACGGTGCGCCCCAAACTAGGCCTTTATCTTGGAGGTCGGAATTACGACATTTTCATAACTACATATAATTATCTAAAAAAAATTGTTAATTGTATCTTAACTTTATTTTATTTTTTACTTTTAGCTGTGCCCTACAGGATCCGTAATTGTACTACCTTAACAACTTTGTATCATCTTATTAACATTATGGAATGCAAATAAAGATAATTTTTGTATAATTATGAATATGAACACGGGTATCCGTGTGACCACCAATCAGAAGTTGTGGTACAAAGGCATGCAAGATACTTGCATATTTTTTAAACTGTCTTTTCCTGTCTTTATTTAAATAAGTACCTAGATATTTTAATTTTAAGAAGATAATAATATCGGTAGATACATTGTGATATTCAGTGTTTACTATTTCAAAGAGAAATATAGTTTTATAAACGTAGAAACGTATTAGTCAAAAACTAATGTATAACCTACGTAGCACAATAACCTCAATGCGATATTACGGACAAAATCTGTGTTACAACCACTGACGAACAAAGCATGGACAATCGTATTGTTCTGCGTATTTTTCCTAAACCATAGCAATTTGATACAGTCTCTCCGTTTTTTGAACAATTTCGTGTTGCCCTCTTTTTACGGATCCGACTCTCCTGCATCAGGATGAGGAACGAAAATTTGATAAACGACAGTGCTTTTTAAATGTATATGGAGTAAATGTAGTAAAACATCAATCCGTCTCTGTCATCTTCAAACTATGACTTAACTAGAACTGTTAAATTCGTTAGGCGGTAACATATTTAGTGATATGTGGCGCAAGGGGACTAAATTGTCGAAGTCTACAGTGATCTGTCATAATTCAAACATTCCATTTTTGAACTTAAACGTCATGACATATTTTTTGCACAGAATAGACAATGGGGTTATTTACCGGAAGCGTCGCTGCGAGAGAGTCTGTGTATTTTTCACTTGTCAAAGACGACAAAGCGGCCAATCGGCGACAAGAAAAAAACACTTAGCGCCATCCCGCGGCAAAATTTTCAGCAAGGAACTCCATTGGCAGCTGAATAAAAATAGCAAATACCTAACGCCATCTACCCAGTCTACTCGGAACTAATTTGGCAGTTTTCTTCCCCATTGTAGATAACTATGTATGTAAGTACTTACCGAAGGGTGGCTCGAACCTGCAGTCCAGTAGCAAAGCATTGCCAGTGGGGCCGGTGGTGCCGACGACAGCGCCACCTCGCATCATCACCTGCGCCTCAAGTTCCACCCACCGCCCCCCACCGTCCGACTGGAATAACAATAATTAAATGATAAAAAGATTTTATTTCTGAAAGTAAGCTTGTTCCGCTGATGTTCCGCTACTCGAGTAGGTAGTGGAACTTCATGCGAGTCAGTTGATTTAAACTACGGCGGTTTCGCTGCTATGGTTAGGCGGCAGAGGTGTGCTAAGGCTAAGACACGTCAAAAATAAATTATGTTTTAAAACTAGAGGAGTCTTTTTGTTTCCTATCTGACTAATCTGAGAAGAAATGATGGTCCCATTAGGTCATAATCTGATGACGGGATCCTGGAGGGATCGAGGGAACTCTTCAAATAATATAGGCCAAAAAAAAACCCAAATTGCTATAGGTATCTATAGCGATTTGGGTTTTTTTTTTAAACTCGTGCATTTGCTCTTTGAAAGCACCATTTGGTGAAGTGGAACTGATGATGAAGACCACAGATGGCCACCGGAATTACTCAATAATATGAATTTCACGGTTTCGGGTTCCTTTCAGGATGCGAATACTTTAATATGGTTATTAAGCAATTTATGCTCGTCACAATGCATATCTTAGCATTCTCATCTCAGCTGCATAGCTGTTACGCGAATAGATAGAATATTAAATGAGATATAGGAAGTCTGAAAGTGCCACCAGTGACTGAAAAGTTGTACGGAAATCGGTTGTCATGGTATGGGCATGTGATGCAGAGGAATGAGGAATGTCGTCAGGAAATTTTTGAGTATGAATGTGGGTGGGTATACGAGTAGAGGAAGACCAAAGAAACGATGGATGGACTGTGTGAAAGATGATATGGCTAGAAAGAGGGTGACTAGCGAGATGACGACTAAGTGAAGTATGAGAGAAAAAGACATGTTGCGCTGACCACAAATAAATTGGGACAAGGGCTGTAGAATGATGATGATGACAATGCATATGGTGACGTGGAGCTGATAGTGAACTACCATGAGAATAATCAGTTGACATTAGGCTATTGTAACTTAGATAAATTACAAACCGACCCACTAAAAAATATTTTTTTACAAAAAAAAAACCGACTTCCAAAAAAAAAAAACACTACTAAGTGAAAAATAACTTTAATTTCGGAAGTTTATGATAACAACTAAATACAGATCCAAAGACACCGACTTCCGATATTAAAGTTATTTTTCACTTTGCAGTGCTTTTTTGTTTTTGGAAGTCGCTTGTTATCATATGAGGAACATGTAGTTTGGTTACTATTGCCTTCAATGGTCAATATCGATAAACTAGTAATCTTTATTAAGGTGCGCGCTATCGAATGGCGAAAAAATAGATTTTTCAAAATATCCTTTTATTTTGCTTACTAAATTGTAGGCCCAGAAGGGTATGGATAGATTTATCAAGCTACATGTCAAGCATGGGCTTGATAAATCCTCCTATGATTGTGATGTTTTTGTATAGTTTTGTTATTGTGCGTATCTGCCCAACTGTTCTACTAACATAGATTTAAGTAATTTGTTACAACTAACACGCTATAGGCCTTTGAAGCCTGAAAATAATAAGTTTTTATTTATGTTTTATTTTAATTTGTAGTCACTTTTCATAAAAAAGCGGCCAATTGTGAATGGTTCCGTACCTTCACCACGTATTTTGCACTAAATTTTTGTTAATACTTTAAACTTTCTTGTATGGAACCCCCTTTAATTTTTAACTTTAATTTATTTTTATTATTTTTTTATTTAACAGACATAGTACTAATACTAAAAAAATCTTTGAAAATTTCAAGTGACTACCTATCCGGACGGACAGTGGAGCCATAGTAACAAGTCCCGTTGGCACCCTTTTGGTACGGATACAGAACCCCAAAAATGTATTTATTTATTTATCGACTTACATTTACGCTTACAGAATAACCTAATGCGGTAAATGCGCTTATCCTAACATAACAAAAACTAACATCTATAACTAATTATTACGTGAAATACGCGCATTGATGTGTTGCGGATACCAGCCCGTATTACTTCTAACTGATTATAAATAATGCATTCCTTGTGAATTCACTCAGAGAACAACAAAATAAGTCCGTCTCCCTCGCTATGAGGTTGAGCGAGCGAAGCGCACGTGGCAGGGGCGCCTCATTTAAAAGGTTGGTGCTCGCGCGTGGCACTACTAGCAGTGGCGGCTGTCGTAAATGTCGTAAAATAAGAGAACGAAGTAAAGTAATTATGTGCGCACTATTGAATTGCAAAGAGAGAGTGAAACAAGCGGAAAAGTAGTAAGTAGTATTTACAAAACTTCATAGAGGAAGCAGCAATATCATTCATAGATCGAGCATCGATGGAGCAAGTATAAAACTCACTAGCTTACGCCCGCGACTTCGTCCGCGCGAAATTTCGGGCCCCGACCCACCGCGACGCATAGCGTCGCCCAACCCCGCTATTACCTCGTTTTCGCTTAGCATTCTTCCTGACTTTTTTCATTTTGCTCGGCTCCTAAGGGTCGTAATGTGATGTTAAATACCTAGCCCATAAGTAACCTTCTTCAAGAATTGGGATAGCAAATACAAAGAATTTTTCAAATCCGACTGGTAGTTCCAGAGATTGGCGCATTTAAACAATCAATCAAACTCTTCAGCTTTATTTTGGAGTTTTATTGACCGAGCGAGCGAAGCGAACGAAGCGTCTCTGCTTGAAGTCTGGCAAAAGTTGGTACTCCTCTGCAACTATTTGACGAAACTTGCTCTACAAGTTTTAAGAGGAGCTCGTGGCTTAAGCGTGGCAAGTTTTAATAACAGCCGCACGGGTCGATCCATCAGGTTAAGCTACGCTTGCCGGGGTTGGTCTGTGGATGGGCGACCATCTTTTCATACCGAGATTCCTCTGTGCCTCGGAAAGCACGTTAAGCCGTTGGTCCCGGCTGTCATTAGTGGATCTTTGACAGTCGTTACGGGTCGTCAGAAGCCTGAAAGTCTGACAACCAGTCTTACCAAGGGGTATCGTATTACCCAGTAACTGGGTTGTGGAGGTCAGATAAGCAGTCGCTCCATGTGAAATACTGGTATTCAGCTGCATCCGGTTAGACTGGAAGCCAACCCCAACATAGTTGGGAAAAGGCTAGGCAGATTGATTGCTGTACAAGTTTTACGACTTTATAGATTTTTTTTATCCTCGACGATTTTTAATTGGGAAGCTACTTCCTCCAGAAATATGCAAAAAGGGGGCTACTTGATAGCTCTGCCTTATGATATTCGATTTCAAAGTTTGTTTTTTTATTTGAAAGGTACTTTTAAGTTGGTCTCATAAAACTTTTGTAAAGATCTGATTAGGATCTTCGGCGAGATGAGCAGAACAGCTCCTCAAAATGCAGTAAATTGCTCACTTTTACATTTATACCATTTGATGGAGCACCTGGGACCACCTTCTCGTCACAAAACTAAAACGAGGCTTTAAAACTAATATTAATGTTAGTTTTACAATAAGGTCACTAGATGGCGCAGAAACCTACAGCCGCAGTCGGGTTTTTTTTAAGTTGGATAGGTATATTCATTATAGGATTTTAACATGGTTATTTGACATGGTTATTTGCACTACTAAAGTTAGGGATATTTAACATGTTTTTAAAAACAAAAATATGGTTTAAAAAACAAACAACATCCCATTTCAAATAACTTTTGTGGTATATTAATTGTTGCAAAAAAGTTTGTGCTAGCGAGGACTACTGTTCACAGTACTACTAGTTATATTAATTAGTACCTAGGTATAGATTTTTGAAAAATGTCTCTTACGATACTTCATAATTATTTCCACTGTCGACATTTTCCGAACGAGGTAGACACCAATGGTGACAGCAACAGCTTTATCGTACACAGGAATTCACAGGAGTTAGCAGAAGAAGACATTCATATTTATAACCTAGGTATAATTAATAATAATATAATAATATTCTGGGACATTTCACACACGGTCATCTGATCCCAAACTAAGCAGAGGAACAATGGAAACAATTATGGAAACCAGATAACTGATATACTACATAAACTACAATTTTTTTTGTAAATACATACTTATACAGATAATTACTTATATACATCGCGAACATAATTACACCTATTATAAGTATATAAAAGGTGTAATTATGTTCTATAGGTGCAAATATGTATATAGGTGTTAGTATGTATTGTAGGTACCCGTAAAAAACTCAATGCTGTAGATATTAATATTTATTTATTTGTTGTATAAACCGCATAATGTTTCACTGATGTACCACAGATGTTCCGCTACTCGAGTAGCGGAACATCTTGCGAGTCAATTGAATTAAACTACTGCGGTTTCTCTGCTATGGTTTCGCGGCGGAGGTGTGCTAAGGGCCAAAATAGCAATTTTCCAATTGCATTAGCTAACGATAAACTAAAATTAGACAAAATATTCATACTCTCATATCACAGAACTCCAAATATCGTCTTCCATTCATCCGCGAACACATCACAACGGTATCGTAACCTGACTGTCGGTGTAGCGTGCAACGACTCTCAAAATGCAACAACAAAAATGCGAGAAAACAGAACTGTGTTACACTGGTAATCTCCTCACTCATGGGCAGGGTACGATATGCATTAAAACATTTATGTGACGAATCCTTCTGTCTAGGCTTTTCCTAACTACATATGTTGGGGTCGGCTTCCAGTCTACCCAGATGCAGCTGAATACCAGTTTTATACAAGGAGCGATTGCCTATGTATCTGACCTCCACAACCCAGTAACTGAGACCCCTTGGTTGTCAGACGCTCGGGCTTTTGACTACCCGTAACAACTGTCAAAAATCTACGAATGAGAGCCGGAAGCAACGGCTTAACGTGCTTTTCGAGACACGGAGGGGTTTTGATATGTTATGGATGGATGTCCATGAACCCACCGCAGCAAGTGTAGTATAAACTTCGAGCGACCTATGCAGCTATTATCATTTAGCCACGAGCCCCACCAAGCATCCTCCTTACAATCCATGAATATGAACACCAAACTTTACGATAATTCCCTCTCATTCCATTTACTTGTACCAATTACCCACCAAGAGTAAATGGGTAAGGAAATGCAAATGCAAACTCTCCCGAAGGATTAATATTATGCTTTTAAGCTGGCCTTCTGGTAATACGAACAAAAGCAGAAATACGCAGCGAATTGAGCAACCTGCTTTGGAACCGAATATTTTCAAAATAAACAGAAAGCTGAAACGCTTGAAATCCGTTTTTCAAAATTGATAAAGGAAATAATATACATAGCTTGTATATTATGTGGCTTGGTCACAAATTCATCATAAAAGGCCTTAGCACACCTCCGCCGCGAAACCATAGCAGCGAAACCGCAGTGGTTCAATTCAACTGACTCGCATGATGTTGCGCTACTCGAGTAGCTGAACATCAGCGGAACATCAGCGAAACATCATGCGGTTTCGCAGTTTCACTGTTTCGTGGCGGAGAGATGTGCTAAGCAAGCCATTAGTTCTACATGGAATATCCAATAATCCGTCCATAGCTATTCGTAAATGCAGTTAAATAACTAGCAAAGTACTGGAATCAATCAGTCATGGGCTCCTTCACGTGAAACCGCCTCTCATTAATTTTTCAGAGGTAATCTGATCAATTGACTGCTGATGACTGGGGCGCTACTGACAATTACGTATTGACGCGCATTGGTCCGGGGACGTTGTGACGTGCGGAATGTATTTTTTAATGTAGGTGGTTGTAATGATTTTATTGCGATGCATTTTCTTTCTGAAACGATACCGGTTTTTGTGTTAGTTTAATTATTTAGTAGGTACTTTTAGGTATTGCTAATTTAGTAAGTACTTTTGATGTGAAAACGTCTTTTCACTCGGTGTACTGGAGTGGTATTCTGTACCAAAACTTAGGTGAAGTGAGTGTGGAGTCAGCTGCCAATAGTGTCAACCCCATAGTATCGGGTGGAATGACAGCTCACTTCACCTAAGTATTCACGGTGAGATTTTTACAGAATAGACCGGCTGGTGGTAAGTTCAATATTTCTGACCGACAAAAACATGTAAGATTTCAACCGCTAGTAACTACGAGACTTTTAATGCTAGAGTAATGGTTAAGCATTCAAAAGATAGATCAAATTTATAACAATTTTAAGACGGAAAATTTGCGTGTGACGTCACACTGAGAATGCACGCGCATGCGCTCGACCCATTACTTTTTCCTATGTGTCGAAATATCAGTTGGTATAGCGCAAGAGTTAACAAATCACTACCAAGACCTAAAAAGACACAACAGAAATATTAGCAACAGTAATGATAGACCGATCCCAGTACAACATCACATGGTCATTTCGAGAACTGGGTCGGGCACATACTTGTAATATGGTACCTCAGATTCCACAAGTTTATATTTCAAAGCAAGTTGCTGGTGAATAATCCTGGCCACTTAATATGCCTGTGCAAGTAGGTACTCGCCATTAGCCAGAGAGAACAACCAGAGATAATATGTCTGATGGACTCACCCGGACGGTGACATGCCCGACACACGTCAACCGTCCCGTCCCTCATAATATATTATATTATATTAATATATTATAAAATATTAATATAATATAATATATTAATATAATATAATATAATATATTTATATTTACGTTGTTGAGCAGACAAATTTTTCGAACATATGAAGCAATGGATTAGCAATATCCTTCAAAATCATTCAGATTGAGATTGATAGCGTGTTACGCAATTAAGGTGCTGGTCTGGTAAATTTATCATCTTTAGTATTAAACTCGGTTAAAACCCGCAACTTGTTACTCCGTATTCATTAAAAATCTCGTCCGTAAGCGGTTGCCGTGTTAACAAAAGCGGTGCTGTGTTGGCGCCACGGAAAATGCCGCTTACAGCCTTTATGTATGCAAATTCTGTACAATTTTCGTACCATAGTAAAGTGGATACCCCATATATCGGGCTTAACAATGATTTCCATGAAAATTAACCTCGATTGTTCAGTAAAAGCTTACTAAACGGGAGTTTCAAAGTTTCCGTGCGTTATTTAATTATTGGGTTCCGTTTTTAAAAACGTTCTTTTTCTAGGGTAATTAAGGAGGATTGAAACAAAAGAGTATTTATTAATATAGAATAGAATACTCTTTTCTTTTCCCTGTATTTTTTTGATCTCGTTTACCAATTTTAATGCTGTCTAAGAGCTAATTTCACCAATGAAACGAACGCGTTCAGCACATCTAAACCGCGTTGAAGAGCTGTCAGTATCAAAATTGTTATGGAATATTGACACTGACAGTGTTGTTGAAGTTGGTTTAGAAGTACTGATCACGTTCAGTTTCATTGGTGAAATCAGCACGGCTCAATTTCACCCCATATCAGTAAACGCGTTTAACGCTAAACAGTTAAAACATAATTCTGTCTCTATCATTCTAAACGATTGAAAGAAACGGAGCGATGTTTTAAATTAATTTAGCGTTAAACGCGTTTAGTGATGTGTGGTGAAAATGAGCCTTAAACCTATTTCTGACGCCAAATAGTTTTGACACAAAATACATTTTTAAGAAACGTACTTATTGTCTGGCTAATTGCGCAATTTCGAACGCGTTTGAAACTTTAAAACTAGTCAATATTTTATCCGGTAAAATTCTGGCTGGTTCTATGTTTCGTACTCCGCGAAACTTTAGAAATATAGTGCGATTTTGAACGCCTTCAGAGAGCGAGTTAAACAACTATTTGACGTGTAATTTCTTTAACTATGGCCTTCCTACCATCTTATCTCGTGAGAAAGAGTCACGATTGTATTATTAAAATACAACCTGAACAATAATTAGAGATATCTTCTAATATCTACTAGTACGGTAAAGACGTAAAAACTAAAGCACGACATTCTTATTTACGAAATCTCATTACACACGCTACAAGCAATCTCAAGCAATCTCAATCAATACCAAAGAACTGGCTTTCTCAAGAATTCAAGACATACTGCCGACATGAAAGACCGTATTCTGAGCTAAAAATACTTATTGATTTCTACTGAGTACAAGGCACTGAGCTACGGTAGTACGCTTATTATATTTGCGGTACTTACCTAGTTATTAAACACGTAAAGGGTCCCGCAGACAGGCGCGACGTGACTTCGGTACAACAATTTAAAGTAGTTTTCATAGAAATTGTTCCACAAGATTCACGTCACGCCTTTCTGTGGGAGCCTTGAAGGTAAAAAGAGATATACGTTTTTCTCTTGTTTCTCCTGTGTGTTTACATGTCACAGTAACAGCCCTGGCTCCTCCCCCTTCACCCCCATTACATAGAACTTAAATATAACTGGCGAAATGTGGGTGTAATATACTCCTGTCATAAGGAAACAAGAATCTGAGATTTTTTTCGAAATAGAGAAACGCATATAGGCTCCTTCAGACAGGCGCGATGCAACAGCGCGACGCGAATCTAGTAGAGCAATTTCTATGAAGTTTGCATAGAAATTATTCTAATAGAGTCGCGTCGCGCTGTCATGTTGCACCTGTCTGTGGGAGCCTTAAATCAAATGTGTTCCTAATTTTAATAAGGTAGCGTACCTATACAGGGTTATTGGTAAAACACCAACAACCTCTTAAGGGGTCATTGTATTCATCATTATTAACAACTTTTACTATGTGACCAAACCTGAAATCGCGCAAATAATATCAGCTGTTCAGTACATTTATGTCAGCATAATTCGTCAAAATGTACTGAACAGCTGATTTTTCTGTCGCGATTTTAGGTTTGGTCCCATAGTAAAAGTTGTTCATAATGATGAGTACAATGACCCCTTAAGAGGTTGTTGGTGTTTTACCAATAACCCTGTATGTATGTGTCTTGTGCAAAAGTCTAGTTAAAATTACGTCCAAAATAACAAACGAAGAACACTTTCACCATTAATTAATCCACATGCCAAATTGAATAATGATAAGAGTTGCTTCTCTTGCTAAAAAATCATGCCTTCCTCCGTATAAGCAATGATAATGAGACACAGATTATAGGCTGAAATAAAATGCCAGATCCCCAAAGGGAAGTTGGATTTGCCTATTTTAATCCTATAGCAAATTGCATAATCTTTAGCACATAACACTCATAAACAAACATTCGTTCCATTCGTTTTTCGTTAATTTACAAAGATTTAAATCGTAGATTCGCCCTGACGCGTCAAAAGATGGTCGTGTATCTGTTTCCTATTGATACCTTTGACACAGAGCTGCAGAGACTTGATTGTCATGGAAACGCCATTATTATTGTGTGAGCTCGCTTACAGACACTTTTTCGCACGACTTAGTACGGTGAGGGTAAATCTATTAAAATCTTTGTCCAATACCAATTACGCGAAATCGTACTAACCCAACCCTTTACAATACGGCCTTACTCCATTCTAAATGTACCCAAGTATATGCAATATTCCAAGAACGGAAGCATTAAAAAGGATTGCCGTTTCAAAGCTGGCTATCTCAGATGGTATAGGCAAAATTACAGCACTACACATAGACATCCCAAAGGCTATTTTAGTGAGAGAAGAGAACGTTATCCACCGTCTTTTGTTATTTAGTTTAGATGGTTTGATCATGTTGAGGGGATGAATGAAAGGCGACTAACACAAGGTATTTACAAGGCAGGTGTGAGTGGAAACGCTCGGAGGGGACGCCCCAGCTAGGAGGACATAGTGACCGTATTAGTAATGTTTCAGAAAGGTCAGGTGCGTAGTACTCGCAACCGGCGTGCGTGTATGACCAGATTATAAGAACGTAAACGAGGCAAAAGGAGGATCGTAGCAGGTGGCGTTCTGTAGTTTCTGCCTATCCCCATGGGAAGAAGGCGTGAGTTATGTATCTGTTTTTTTATTAATTAGTGATCTGAAAAGTATGGTTGTGTCGTATGCATTCAATTTCTACGGAAGGAATGATGGTGCACTTAACTTTTTAAGAGGAATCACAATCGCTATTGAGGTTTTAATGGCATTGCTACTGTAGCAGTTTAACTATACATATTTGTTGAATGTAAGAAGGTAAGTTTATGTACCTGTATATGTTTGAATATTATAGATTATGCAAACACGCAGCAAACACAAGTCCAAACTCAAGCTTTGCGCGATGGAGCGTAGCGTATTAGGTATTAGGCTCAGCAACCGAATACGTAACACCACGATACGCTCCAAAACTAGAATCACCGATGTGGGCAAGTTTGCTAGGCTGAAATGGGATTGGGCGGGCCATGTATGTAGGATGCATCGCGACAGATGGGCCAGAGTCGTCACGCAGTGGGACCCAGAATGAGTCCGAGGAAACGCTGGCGTGATGACTTACAGGCGTGTATGGGAGATTGGTGCGAGAAGGCAACACACAGGGAAGAGTGGAAAGCTGTGGGGGAGACCTTTACTTGGGACAGGTTGATTAAAAAAAAATCCAATAATAGATCTTTCTATCCATAATTATCTCGACCCAATAACTCAATACGTACCTCTTCAATATACGGTCAGGGAGGGTCAACGTAGATAAGAAGACAGTACTAGGAATACGTACATACATACAGTACTATACGTATACATATAATATTACAAAAGATTTAAGCTAGGCCATCAAAGTTTTATCCCATCATACTTTTCCTGAGGTTACAAGGATTTTTAACTAAATATTAATATTATAATACCCACGCCATATTCTACAATACCATTAATGTTTAATAGAGCATAAACAGTGATAGGTTTCTTGTTTACAGCCAATATACTCACATGTAGGTATTGCTTCTAACTCGGTTAGTTTACTTCAGTAACTTATGTAGGAATATAAACTACTTGCTCTCGATTTTACAGCCCGTAAACTTTCAGCGCTGAACACAAACTCAATAATCGGTACCTACGTGGAACAGTTTAAGAGGGAATTGCCTTAATCCGCGTATTTTGTGATAGGAGTTTGTTGTTGATAGCAGACAGGAAGATACTTTGTCCATCTTCTTAAGGAGAGTTGTGGCGGGTAGTCGTGCTGCGCAACACGAAATCAAATCCGCTCCGTGACTAAATTAACTAAAAATAGTAAAAGTGACTTTTTATTCACTTTTTCTCGCTAAATTTGCTTAAATAGTTACCATCAATAAGTGAAAGTGTTATCTAGAAAAATAAACATTCATATCTAGTATACAAAGCAAACATTTACAATAAAGACAATAAAATATCAAATTAACAATAAAGACAATTACTGGAAATCGAGTGCAAGTGACTTATAAAACAATCATCTTTAATATTAAGTGAAAATTAAACATAAAATATACGTCTAAAACAAAAACGTTTAACTTAAATAAAATAAAAAGTGGATTAAACTATGACTAATATCGGTGTCATTGTCATAATATAGTGCTATAACCTAATTCACAAACAATCTCCAATAAACAAAACTAAAAAAGTGCAAAAAAGTGTATTATTTGATAACTTTTTAAAACAAAGACAAAGTGACTCAAGTGTTTCGACATTGCAAAAAATTCTAATTGAATGAGTCATTTCTAACCGTTTTCGTTCGTTTAAATATTTCATCTGTTCTTTGTAATGCTTAATTTCACAACAAGTAACTAAGCAGGTTTGGCTCAGCGGCGCCAAGTGTGGCATCAAAACATCAGCCAACCGAACGAACGCGAGTTCAAGCCCCGTCATAAGTGGTTCTTTTTGTGTTTTCTAAAACTCCATACTTCTAATCTACATAACATTACCACAACAGAGGGCGCTACGATAGCTTCGAATAAAAATGGACTTCGACAGCAATAATATAACTTACCGGAATAAACCTCGTAGAACAAGCTCGTTAACCGACCTGTCAACAAATGACACCGAGAAAACTATATTGGATACTACGGTGATGAGTGTTCCGGATAGCTTCCACGATACCACTGACGAAATTCGTGAGTTAACTAATGAAATAAAATCACTTAAACAGCAATTGCTAAGCGCTCATCAAGAAATCGACAACATAAACATAGAAAACCTGCTCCTAAAAAAAGATTTACAACATATGATTACGACAGTAAACACCTACAAGAAAATATGCTCAACGCCTGAAAAAAAAAGTACAATACAAACACCCATAAGTAAGTTATCACGCCAAGTTAGTTCACCAAATGACCTAACCAATAAACGTGAACCTCCAATCATTCTACCAGACTGCGCGACCAACAAACACAATAAAGGGACTCAGACTGCCAATATTCGTAATCAGACACCACATAAAGATAAAAAAAGCTTGCCTGATCCAGTACCTCCGACTAACTTTGTAATACCAAAAACGGTGATATCAAAACCTAACGAAAAGAATAAACTGTATATCTTAAGTAGTAACAAATACAACGGATCTTTGTCCTCCATAGAGAAAGTTTTCTACGAATACTTCGACTACTGTCACTATATAATGCCTAACAGTACCATAGAACAATTATTAAGCGGCATCGAAGAAAGATTGAAGGGGTTCACCCTAAACGACTACTGCCTAATTTTTATTGGGGAAAATCATATTATTACAAATGAAAACAACTACATAAACTTAATAAACTTACTAAATGAGTCCCTTCGAAAAGTTACGCACACCAACGTAGTAGTTTGTCTTCCTACGTACAAGTTAGGATCACTTATGTATAACTTCAAAGTTGAAATGTTTAACAACCTTCTTCACCAAGACAACCAAACCCATAAGTACGCATACATCTTCGATAGCAATCGTGATCTAACACATAAGATGTTTTCTTACACTACGGGCAGAATCAATAGATACGGAATCAAAAATATATACGACAATATTATGAGTAACATTCAGATTGATATAGACTTATATTGTCAGACAAGCAGACAGACGAATAATAACAACAGACAAGAGTATGACGAGATCTTAACGACTACCATTTGTGACGAACATAATTCAAGCCTGAAAGAAAACCCCAACTTTTTTCGTTTATAACAGTATACATATCCTTCATCAAAATATTGCTGGGCTCCTAAATAAAAGCGATACACTTACTGTGTGTTTGGAAGAGCTAGAGAATAGTAAAAGACAGATCGATACTATATGCATAACCGAACATTTTATGACACCTGAACAGGAAGGACTTCTAAATATACCTAACTACAGCCTAGCAACAAGTTTCTCCAGACATAATAGGAGAGGTGGCGCGTGCATTTTAACCAGGGTCGGTCACAAGTATAAGGTGTTAAACTTAGGGAAATATTCTGTAATCAACGTAATTGAATGCTGCGCAATAGAACTGACAGAACACAACATTATTATTATATGTATGTATAGGGTGCCTCAATCTAATTTGGATAAATTTTTTGACAATTTAAATAATATTTTGCATTTGCTATGTTTAAAATTGAACAATAAAAAGATTGTCTTATGTGGGGACTTCAATATCAATTTATTGAAAAGAAATAAACAAACCTTAGACTTCGAATATGCATTATTAAATTATAATTTAAAATTACAATTTTCTCAACCCACTAGGTTAAGCAGTGCGACCTGCTTGGACAATATAGCACATAATATAAAAGGCTGTAAAGGAGAAATTATAGAATTGGGCCTGTCAGATCATACAGCACAACTTTTGAAATGTCCTGTTAAGAAGACATGTGTCTTAAAGCGTTGGAAAATAAAAAGACGGAATTATTGTCAAGATAATGTAGAGAAATTTAGAAATTGCATTAAAAGTCTCACTTTCTCGGACATATATACAACTAGTAACGTCAATGAGGCCTACGATTATTTTCTTGACCTATTCAGATGTTTTTACGATCTTTGCTTTCCCTACGAAATAATAACAAAATCAATTACTAAAAAAACAAAATGGATTACTAGCGGGATAAGGAAATGTAGTAAAAAGAAACGGCACTTGCTATGGCAATATAGAACACACCCTACTCCAAAGAATAAACAATCGTTTAAGACATATTCGGCAAGGTTTAAAAGAGTTGTAACGTTAACACAAGCATCACAAAATAACTACTTCATTAAGACGTCCAAAAATAAATCTAAAGCAGCATGGACCATAATTAGTAATTCTAAGACCTGCTTCCCTAAAGAACCAATAACACAAATTCAAACAGGGACACAGAAAATCACGAACCCATTAAATATATCTCGGGCTTTTAACAAGTTTTATATTAATCAAGTTACCAAACCAAAAAATAAAAATATACCAGAAATTAACGTACGCTCAAATACTTCAAACTCTTTGTTTATGGAGCCGACCATACCTGAAGATATAAGTAATCATATTAACTCACTTCGAAATACAAATAGTGTTGGTTATGACGGAATATGCACTAAAGTTATCAAAGTAGTGTCTCATTACATAGCTCCACATCTCAGTCACATAATTAATATGAGCATTTCTAGCGGAATCTTCCCTGAGAAATTAAAAACGTCAATAATTGTACCCTTGCACAAAAAAAATGATAAACAAATTATGTCTAATTATAGGCCTATCGCGTTGATACCCGTCTTTTCAAAAATATTTGAGAAAGTAATTTATAAGTCCTTGTACAACTACCTTGAGAAATCAAACTTATTGGTAAATGAACAAAAGGGATTTCGTAAGCAGAAGACAATCAATATGGCTATACATGACCTGCTTCTCCCTATTTTGTCAAATGTAGATAAGAGAAACCCTGTATGTGCTATTTATATGGATCTAACTAAGGCCTTTGATTATGTGGATTATTCTGTACTAATACATAAACTTGAAAAATATGGTATCAGGGGAAACATACTTGATCTCATTCGTTCTTACTTAACGGACAGAAAGCAATTCGTAGAAATCACGCAAATATCCTCAAATACCTGTTACGAAAAAAAATATCGTTCCGAAAGCGAGATAATTAAATACGGCGTCCCTCAGGGTAGCGTGTTAGGGCCCCCCTTTTTTTGCTTTATATAAATGACCTTCCGAGGCAAATAAAGCACCCCATGGTACTATTCGCCGATGATAGCACCGTAATTATTAAGTGTGATGATCCCAATACTTATGAAAATGAAATAAATATGACATTAAATAGAATTATATCATGGTTTGACCACAATAATCTAATTATAAACTTAGAAAAGACTAAAATTATGCATTTTTATCAAAGGATCCCAAACAAAATCCTTGACATTAGCTATTTAGGGACAAAAATAGAATCAACTACTGCCACTAAATTTCTTGGTATTAATATAGACAACAATTTGACTTGGAGACCCCAGACAGACGAAGTATGTAAAAAGCTTAATAAATTTGCCTATGCTCTCTATAAACTGTCAAAAATAGTGAGCCTTGAATCCGTACTAACAGCATATCACGGCTATGTTGCATCAACACTCAGATATGGCGTAATATATTGGGGCAATTCAGTAGATAGAGAACTCGTATTTAGAGCCCAAAAAAGATGTGTCAGAGTTATGTGTGGCCTTAAAAGCACAGACAGTTGTCAACCGTTCTTTATACGTCTAAAAATTCTTACCTTGCCATCGCTGTACATATACGAAACAAATATGTTTGTCAAATCTAATATTTCATTATACAAAATATCTACTAAAAGTTATTACAGAAAACTACGCGATAAAAATAAATCTGAACTCGAAGTGACTTATGGGAAAACTGCACTAATGAATAAAAGTACCTTCTGTATGGCCATAAAAATATATAACAAATTACCTGAAAAAATAAAAACCTTAAATCTGGACAATTTCAAAAGAGAACTATTAAGAATTTTGATAAATAAATGCTATTACTCACTGCAGGAATATCTGGACGACAATTCTATAATTACTGCTTCATAAAATTGTAAATCACCTTACCTATTTTGACGATTTTGAATTCTGTTTGACATTAGGATCAATATGACATGGAACTTAATATTTTGACATTTATTGTATTTTAAATTTGTATTGATATGCATGTACCTATTAATATTAACTTTATTACAAATGTTTACATAATTATACAAGGTTAAGATATCTTGAAAGTTAAATTTGTGTTAAAAAGTAAACTTCGACAATGTTAATAAATATATTTGTACGCCTATGAGCAAAACATAGAGGATCTACTAATCTGAAACATCTCGCACACTGTTATAAATTGACCTATGTTTACAAATAAAGCATTCTGATTCTGATTCTGATTCTGAAGGGGGAAGCACTAAGGTGGCCCGCGAAATTCAAATTTTCTTACGATTATTGCAATTTGCTGCTCAGTATCTGGGTGTACGTTGATTCGCGACCGTAACAAATATGTATGTTCATCTTACAACCTCGGAAAGATTCTGTTTATCATTCGAAATCTGAGAGCAAAAGTGTATTTTATCCGCTAGCGTGAAAAGATATATTTTTTTAATTCGAACCATTCTATTCAATAATTTTCTATACCACCAGTCCACTGAAAATGCATTAATAATAACTTATTTCATGTCTTCGCCAACCCCATTTTTAGAATAATCGTACTGGCCAGCAGTACGACTGCATGAAAAAAAAATTACTAATTTAATATATTATTTAACTTGTTTTTCTTGCACCTAGCATTTTCCTCGATGTAGTGAGATGAAAAGTCATGTGTTTCGCTCGGCAGCAAAGTTATTCTGCGTCTCGTACCTTTGAAACCCTCGCTACGCTCAGTTTTCAATACAAGTACTCGCGCCAAAAAACAATTTTGCAGCCTTGCGTAACAAATAAGTATTACAGAATTATAATCACTAAAATCAGTATTACAACTCCGTAAGTGAGTATAGTAATAAAAAAAGTCATTCAATTTGGTAATATGAAATTAGAGAGTTGTATTGACGATTTTAATTATTATAATTCTATAAAAATACAGATTTGTTACGGTCGCGAACCTGTAAAATGCAAAAACCATAAGAAAATTTTAATTTCTCTGGCTTCCCTGACGCTTTCACCTTAAAGGGGATGCGCAAGGTTTTTTTCTTCTTTTTTGGAATTTGCAGGTCAGTGTAAGGTTTCAAAGTTGATCAAAATATGATTCGCGATCGTAACAAATTATAGAACAATTTACAGAATTGTAAACATTAGAATCATCTCAACTCTCTAAGTTAGTATTAGCCTCAAATATCATGATTTCATGAAATAGTCATTCATTAGGGTAATTTGAAGATAGAGAGTTATATGACAGGCCAGCGGGCGTGGTTGGTTAAGTTACCGTCTATCATGTCGCAGGTCGTGGGTTCGATTCCCATCCAGGACAAACATTTGTGTGCATGAACATGTCTGTTTGTCCGGTTGTAATTATCTATATAAGTATGTATTTACAAACAAATAAAAAGTAGTGTATGTAGTATATCAGTTATCTGGTTTCCATTGTACAAGCTCTGCTTAGTTTGGGATCAGAAGACCGTGTGTGAAATGACCCAGGATATTATTTTTTTTATTTTTATTATATTGATGACTTTAATGATTACAATTCTGTAAATACGTTCTTGTTAATTATGAAGGTTCCATAAAGAAGTCGGTTTCAGAAATGCGTTTACATACACATTCTACATAGTTACGGGTACAACGAAATGCCATTTTCACCATACCTAGGACCATAAAATATATTACACAAAGCCTTCAGTTTTCCGCCAGCACTGCAACATATTATATTAATTCAGTGCTCTATTACTAAACTATGTCTACCTCTTTCTATCTTACCTCGTTATATGCGACGGAAGTGAGAGGCAGGTAGTGGTAGCCGAGCGCTTTGTCCCAGATGACGCCTTTGTTCCACACCTCCACTAAGAGACCCAGGTTGATGTCATTGATTTCACTGTTGGACAAAAGTTTTGGTATTAATAAAATGACTGGAAGAAAAGTCTAAAATTTACCGTAAAATCTGCCGCCATAATATAATGTCTCTATTTCCGTAGTCGGTACAGTCCGGGAATTTTATTGTTTATCAAATTGACACACTACGCCCGGTACGTACCGTACGCACGGTAAATTGACGACGAATAACGGAATTATGTGATTTGAATACAGGCAATACAGACAATTTTAGTAAATTTTAAGTAAATTTGTTCTTTTTTGTCAATTTATTTTTAAAATTTTAGTTATTAATTTAATTTGAATTATTTTTTTCAATAATACAGAAAACTAAAATATGGCGTCGAAAAATTCCTCCGCATCGCTGTCGACTGGTAATGTACCCAGGGGACTGGCGGCATTGCCACGTTGAGTGGCAAGGCTTAGCCTCTGGCCATGGTATCACGGGAAGTGTCATTCAGTCATTTGGAGATTTCGTTTTTTAATAGTTTTAGTTGAGTCAGGTTATTACATAATTTTAGCAAATTTAAGTTGGTTGTTTTGGTAAAATATTAATTTATCTGACTTAATCAAAAGAAAGGCATAAGAACAAATAAAGTCGAGAAGTGTCGTGGGACCAGGTTGGAACAAAGTTACTTTCGCTGCTATTGCAGTGTATTAGTACCGAGCCATCTAGTACAAGTGCTCTTCTTAAAACTTATAGGTACCAGATGGTTCGTTATTAAAAACCAAAAACCAGCCAAGTGCGTGTCGGACCATGCACAATGAAGGGTTTCGTAGTTGGGATGAATATATCCCAAGAACAAACTTAACATTGTAGTTGAAAAACATGTTCTCCCATACATTTCAACTGCAAATGTAAGTTTGGACGCACAATATAATAATAATAATAATAACTTAGGACATTATTCACACACGGTCATCTGATCCCAAACTAAGCAGAGCTTGTACTATGGAAACCCGATAACTGATATACTACATATACTAGGTACTTTTTTTTTGTAAATACATACTTATATAGATAATTACACCCAGACTCAGAACAAACAGACATATTGAGAGATTTACCATGTTATTTTAAGACCACGTGCATCAGACCGCTATGAAGTATCATAATATTTTTAATGTTATATGTATTTGGTGTGGCAGTGCTCTTCATAAATAAATAAATAAATAAGACGCGTGATCATATAAGGGTGCCATTTTTAGGGTTGCGTACCTAAATGGTAAAAAGGAACGCTTATTCGCAGCATAAGCGTTCCTTTTTACCATTAAGTTGGGATTTCTTTTCTCCTTCCCCTCTAGATCTTACACTCTAGTCACATTGTCTTAGCCACTAAGTAATAATTTTACTTTTGACTTGTTACTGTCATTTAATGTTTGTATTCTAAAACTGACTGGACTAATTGATATCTGGAATTAAGTCTCCACACATCGGGATTTATTCGATCAATATTTCTTAGTCTCGGACATAATATCGATGCAAAGGAATGTAAAAAGCAGCTCGGAAGTTAATTGGACCCCATTAGTCAGGCAAGAACATCGAAGAAACACTGTAATGTAGTGTGCTGATATAGGAATTTAATGATTTCTGGCCGCTCGCGTGCATGTCGGAATAAATCCTACGGGAACGTACTACCGGGATAAAAAAAAATATTTGTCCTAATCTAGGTCATTTTCTACTCGTGTGCCAAATTTAATTCAAATCCGTTCAGCCGTTTTAGCGTGAGAGCGTAACAAACAAACAAACTCACTTTCGCATTTAAAATATTAGTTAGGATTGTTTTTAACTTGACTTTTAGTCATTATAAAACATTTACGATAAAAACCAAAACACAGTATCTTAACTCATGCAGACAGACATAGAAATAAGCAGTCAGTATTGCAAACAATACCATTTTGAATGACAATCAAAAACCAATCACAAAGCTGCAATATGGCCGCCAATCACCAACGTGTACCTGCCAGAAAAAAAAAAAAAAAAAAAAACAATAAACAGTCCGTAAAATCAGCTCCGAACGATATAAAAGAGCTTATTCCAACGAAGCTTCATCCTGCCAACGTATCGACCACAGAGCACGGAATGGCCGCTCCTGCAAGTTCTAGAGGCGGCAGTAGTAATAAAATTCGTGACGCCGAAAGTGCATTGAACGTTTGCTTGTCACGGACCCCAATCAAAGCCGATTCTATCTACGTCATTTGTGTATCTTATGTAGATAGGCAAAACAGCAAAATGATACTAGGCGGAGAGAGTTGGATGGACGAGCAGCCGATCACACGTACTTTTGAACTTGGCACCGACTCAGTCAGTCAGTTCAGTTTCGACGCTGCAGACTAGCGAGACAATGGATCGCAAAATGATATGTAAAAATTTTGCCAAGTGGGCAAGTGAGTCAGTGCGGGGAAGCGCGCGGGTGGGCACTCTGTCTTCTAAATAGAACAGGGTCTGAGTGACTGCCTCGCCGTTTAACTTGGCCGAGAACTCGGTGATGTGTTTACATGTACCGAGCACTGGGCTGAGAGCACTGCCTCGCCCATCTACTCCGTAAGTGTAATCAAGGCATCAGTGCGAGTAAACAATGACACGCTGGGTTTGTATTGAAAGTGTGGACAATGCCATATCTAGCAGCGGCTGCCGAGGCGTCTCCGTGCTCTGTGGTATAAACAAATCACATGGCTCCGGTACTATTTTCATACAGTAAAGTAGAATTGAAATCTTTTCCGGGTTTACCGAAATTTATGTGATGTTTTAAATGGTTGCAGTTTATAAGACAGACAGGATAGATGTGGTGCTGCTAAGTTTCTCGTACTCTCAGTACATTATTTGAATATCTTTTTTATGATATAACTTGGCAGAAATTATGTAGGTGAATAAGTATGAACTTCGTATCACATCAACAGACAAGACATCGCTGGTTTGCGAGAATATCGACGTAATTTAAAATTCTGTCAAATTGAATACTGTATGCCAAACGATCATAAAACTTTGATATTTTATTGTGAACAGAGTCACTAATAACGATACATTTTCTTTTAATCAGTAAAGTCAAACCCTCAATAAATCATTTACATTTTGCGGTATGCACTAACATTTATAAAGCAATTTAAAAATGCCATTCTCTCAAATCAATCATTTTTAATTCCGTCGATATTCTCGCAAATCAGTGACATAATAGTTATTTATGCAACTGTTGTATAATAAGAGGTAACAAAACATGAATATTGGTTTATCACACGAGGCGAAGCGTAGTGTGATAATAGTATCACATGAGTGTTTTAATACCTAACCATGTACAGTTGCATACAAGACTTTATCTACACCGATGATATGAATCCTCTATAAAAGGTACTGAAACCATAAAGTGTTGTACAGTGTTGTAAGAACTCTATGTAAATTCATGGAATGTTTAATTGCTGAGTATCAAATACAAACTATGTATTTTATTTATTTATTTGCTTAATTAAGGTTCACCACCAGTTGTTACAGATATACTACAGATAGGAAAATACAAGTATTTGTGTCTTCAATGTATGGTAATAATTGGTGCATTAGAAACATCTGGTGGTGTGTTAGCAAAGCTTGTATCACTCATTTTTGTAAAAAACAAGCAATACTTAATATCGAATAAAAAGGTTTAAGGGACATCTCGCCCACGCAAAAACTGGCCTGCCGGCCAGATGTGAACTTTTTAAAATGTGCATGGGCAGATTTGCCCGGACCAGATGTCTTCTATTAAAAAGTAAAGGGATATCTCGGCAAAATCGTATATTTTTTTAAATTAAATATGTATCTGTTCAATTTGTAAGTCATAGCACCGAATGACAAATTAAAAAAAAAAAAAAAACACAGTAAAGTAACCATCATATCAAACTTATAAGTACATAATTAGCTAGTTTCATACAATTTCTTGCTACAAATATTAATGATGTAGACGATGATGATAATGGTGTGACTTTCGTAAAATTTGAATTAGGTAATACATTAGTTTACAAATTACATAGTTTTTCAATCCAGTGTCCTACGCATATTTCTTGATACAATAATTATTTTAAAATTGTCGTTATCCGAGTGTTTGTTAATTTTGTGACTTCTTTATTTTTCTGATGAATCCATTTTTTCTACTGAATTCAAAATAGTAGTTTGAGTCATAGAGAGTAGAGTAGTTTCATAGTATTAAATGATGGCATTCGTTTTACAAAGTCATACTCTGCATCATTGAGTTCTTCTACTACTTCGGAATAAATTGACGGAATAGGCGTTTAGGCGTTGTCTCATTCACTGCTCGTTCTGTACATCTTTGTACTCTAACTTTAACCTCATTGTCCACTTAATTCGGAGTACATGAATGATTTTCCTGTTTAATTATAGCTTGCTGATTTGTAATCTAGGACGCCTTGGGTATCTTTATATTAACGCACCGCCACACTTCATGCCCGTTTTTGTTCAGCCTTTTTTTTTGTGTATCTTAATCCATTTGGTATCAGAAGGACACCTCCTCCTTGCTATGGAATAATCAAGTCAAATATGATGTGGTTACAAATAAGATACAGTATGACCATACTGCAATAAGTATTATTACATCATTAATATTTGTAGCAAGAAATTGTATGAAACAAGCTAATTGTGTACTTATAAGTTTGATATGACTATACTCTGTATTTTTTTTTTATATTTGTCATTTGATGCTATGACTTACAGATTTAACATATACATACTCGTATTTAATTTAAAAATATACGATTTTGCCGAGATATCCCTTTACTTTTTAATAGAAGACATCTGGCCCGTTCTACTAAACTGATCCGGGCGAATCTACCCATACACATTTTAAAAAGTTGACATCTGGCCCGCAGTTTAGTTTTTGCATGGGAGAGATTTCCCTTAACCAGAATAAAAATGGCGGGATACGACGTGAATCCGAATAACCTATAACTACTGAGAAATTCCAGATGAAACAACTCAATAACACGTTGCCCGACCTCGGAATCGAATCCAGGACCTCATTCTCAGCAGTGGCACTTGCGACCACTAGGCCAACGAGGCAGTGAATGTAAGTATACGTATAAGAGCATACAGTAGAGAAGATAAAAAAGCACAAGCTGTCAGAGTACTCATAAAGATCTTATTTTACTTGCTCATACATGTTTCATGGATTGACCATGAACAAGAGTATATTATAGGAGTATCCATGCTGTTTAAGGATACCTTTTTTAGGGTTCCTACCTCAAAAGGAAAAACGAATCCCTTATAGGATCTCTCGGTATGTCCTGTCTGTCTGTCCGTCTGTCACAGCCAATTTTATCCGAATCTAATGGGCCGATTAAGTTGATATATGGTACACATAATAATATGAATTTCTATGACCCAAACACAGACGTGTAAGGTAAATAAATGAATTTTGAATACGGGGTCACTTTTGGGCGGCAAATATGAAAATTTTAAAATAAGTTTGGCAAACTAACAAACCATGTAATATATTAAATGTAATGGCTTACTGTAAGGGTCTCTATAAATTGTTCTAAAGTTATTTTAGAATAAAGACCAAAATTTACCATTCTCTCCACCCACCCGCACCTTATCTCCGAAACTACTGAGCCTTAATTTTTTTTTTAAATACGGCAATAGTTCTATACTTACCTATAGATTACAGGAAAACCTATAAGAATAAAATATAAGAACCTATAAGTATATGGTCTTAAAATAACTTGGTAATTCTCTCAATATTGTGCGTACAAACTTAAAAATTTGCAGTTGGAATGTATGGGAGAACATGTGTTTCAATTACAATGTTAAGTTTGTTCTTGGGATAAATTCATCGCAACTACGGAACCCATGTGCGTGGTTCGACACGCACTTGACCGGTTTTTTACATTACTCGTATTATCATCTGCCTAGCCTTTTCCCAACTATGTTGGGGTCGGCTTCCAGTCTAACCGGATGCAGCTGAATACAATTTTACATTGAATATAATTTTACATGGAGCGACTGCCTATCTGACCTCTACAACCCAGTTACAGAGTAAAACGATACCCCTTGGTAAGACTGGTTGTCAGACTTTCGGGTTTCTGACGATCCATATCGACCGTCAAAGATCCACGAATAACAGCCGGGACCTTGAATTTCTTTTTTTATATTAATAATAATAAAATCCTGGGACATTTTCACACACGGTCATCTGGTCCCAAACTAAGCAGAGCTTGTACTATGGAAACCAGATAACTGATATACTACATATACTACTTTTTTTTTGTAAATACATACTTAAAATAAAATAAATATAAAAGCCTTTATTCTACTACTTTAACAATTTTTCTTATATACATATAGTTACTCGCACTAGATTTTACATTTATATGATTATAAATTAAAACATTAGTAAACTTACCTATCTATTTATAATGTATGTACTTATTTTCTTATATAATATTTAGTTTTTATTAAGTGTGATTTACGCTCTTAAGCAGTAGTCGCCTCTTTGGCGTAGGCCTCCCCCATTTCCTTCCACAGATTTCTATCCCTCGCCTTGGTCATCCAACCAGGTCCACCTTTCTCCCAAAAAATGTCTTCCCACCTTTTCTTAGGCCGACCGTCGGTTTGCAGACGACATTGTAGTTTTTTTAGAAAACTCTACCGATCTGAAAACTATGCTGAAAGAACTAGCACGTGAAAGCAAAAAAGTAGCCCTGACACTCAACACGGATAAAACCATAATCCTCACAAATGGTGAAAGAAAAATAATTTCAGTAGAAGGCAACATCATAGAGTATGTAAAAGAATACATTTACTTAGGACAAATGATATCCTTTAACAACTATGTAACTAACGAAATTCGGAGACGCATGGCTATAGCATGGAAAAGATATTGGAGCTATAAAGATATAATGAAGAACAAACAAATAAAAATACATTTAAAGAAAAAGCTCTACGAAGTAGCAATTCTTCCGTGTCTAACGTATGGCTGTCAAACCTGGTCCCTAAAGAAAGAAGATGAAAATATACTCGCCATATGTCAAAGAAAAATGGAACGTAGCATGCTGGGGATAAAGCAGAAACAAAGAATCTATAGCAAAACTATAAGGCAGAAGACAAAATTGGTTGATGTTGTTAAGCGAATCAGGCAACTTAAGTGGAACTGGACCGGCCATGTCTGCAGGTTGGAAAACAGTCGATGGAGCAAAAAAGTAACTGAGTGGATACCAAGAAATACATACTTATATACACATAATTACACCCAGACTCAGGACAAACAGACATGTTCATGCACACAAATGTTTGTCCTGGATGGGAATCGAACCAACGACCTGCGGCGTGATAGGTGGTATCTTAACCAACCACGCCAACTGGCCTGTCGAATATTTAAATAATAATATTTTAATATAATATTTTTGCGAAATTAAAGTAGAAACGAAAACTAACTTGAGTTTCAAACCGTTGTTTTCATTAAAATTATTGACATAATTGATGTACAGTTTTGTACAGCACCTCTACTACCACGAAACCACCACTAAACCTTCTTTACGATATAAACAAACTATTTCTAATTATAATACAAGGCACAGACACGCCTTCTGTGATTCACCACCGCTCCCTCTTTCTACTAAAACTTATCAAAATATACCAATATTTGCAAGAACAGCGATGTTATTCTTTTTAAATTTGTTTTCTGAGCCCGAAGTGACACAGGCAAGAAATTTAACTTATATTCATCTTACTAGAAGTGGGAAAAGTAAAGTTTTACGAGCTAATATTTTTCTTCGAGGCAGTATTTCTCATTTTCTCGGTTCAAATCTAAGTTTTGATTTAGTTCAATGGAAGTACTCATGAAGCAAATCCTAATCCTAACTTAATATTATAAATGCGAAAGTAAGTTTGTTTGTTGCCTTTTCATGCCTAAACCACTGAACCGATCATCCTGAAATTTTGCATATACGTTGTCAGGTGTACAGAAACGGACATAGGGTACATTTCATCCCGAAAAAAGTTCTGTTCGCTAGGAAAACAACAATAACGTTCTTATGATAATAGATGGCGCCACGTGTCTTTCGAATCATGATTAAATTATATTATTATAGAAACTTTAGTAGTGTTAAGAGGTTTTTTTGTGTACCTAATACATTTTTCGAGCCGTAGAGTTTCGATAGACCGGTTTTTCATCCTCCTAACTATAATGTGAAAGTAAGTTTGTTTGCTTGATACGCCCTAAACCACTACTCTAAATTCACGCGAGCGAAGCCGTGGGCAAAAGCTAGTATAGTTATAACTGCTTGTGTTATAGACTAACTAGTTATGAACAGTTCCTGTTTCTGTGGGGGTTAACAGACAAAGCAATTTTATCTTGTGAGATGACATAATGATTCAAACCTGATTTCTTATAACAATAGTGTACTCACAACGTAGAGCCATCTAATATAAAAAAGAAGTGAAACTGTTTGTTTATTTGTAAGAGATAATTTCTGGAAGTACTGACCCAATTACAAAAAAATATTTCATATTCATGAACTACTAAACACTTTCAAAAATTTTATTAAATACAAAATTATATACCTAATAATAATAATAGGTACAGTTGCCTTCCACGCAGACGGAAGTCTTTTTTTTTTATTTATTTAAGATGGGTTTGACTCTAGGCTAGGTCGGAGGCGACAGAGACAGAGTCGACGATGGAGTGAGCTTACCCAGAAGAAGCCTGTTCACTCTCACTTTGAAGAGATTAGGGTTTATGCGCTCGGAAACACAGACGCAGGTAGTGAGTTCCACACTTGCTGTGCGCATTATAAAAGACATTTGGAAACGCTTAGTGCGAATTAGTGGAATAGCAACTAGGTAGGGATGGTAACTGGCAGTGCGTTTAGATGTCCGATGGTAGAAGGGGGCCGGCGGAATGAGGTCGTGGAGTTCTTGGGCACACTCGCCGAAGTACAATCTGTAGAAGACCAACAAGCAGGCATCCTTGCGGCGATGAGCCAAGCTATGAAGCTTGGCATCCACCAATTTTACGTTTAAGTCGCGGCCAGCAGCTAGTAATCTTAAACAGGGTTAATTTAAATTGTCTAGCTAAACTCCGCAGACCTCACTTATTGTTTTATTAATTATGTTTAGATATTGATACTCCTCAGTATCAATATCTAAACATAATTAATAAAACAAAAAGTGAGGTCAACGATCACAGTTATAGTAGAGTCACTTGAAATATCAGTTAAATAAATTTGTTTTTTTTTTTAGCTTCACAGACGTGATGGGTATCGATATCTAAACACGATGAAACATAAGAAAAAGTATTTCTCAACTCTTACTTCAAGTAACAACACTAACAGCGGTCGTTGACCTCCCAAAAAAACATTAAAACTTTTTATTTTTTATCTTATCGTGTTTAGATATCAATACTCATCGCGTCTGCGGAGTTTAGCTAGCCAATATAAAATAAACCTACATAAGGTACAGACGCCAGCACATCAAGGTACTACAATCTGTGAAATTTCATTAATAGATTTTCAATTTTATCGCTAAAGCATTAGCTTCAAGGTTGATTGGGAAATTTTTACAATTTCGCGTAGCTTGACCTGCTGGCGTCTGTACAATGCTTAAAGAAACTTTTTAATAAAAGTAAGTTCAAAAATCGGAAGAGACCACATTAACGAAATTGAGGATATAATATTGAGGGCTCACGGGCTATTTGTATTAAGCGACATGTTTGGTCATTTAAAGGAGAGTATTTCAAAGTTTCATTATTCGGAAAAAAGAACATTTTAAAAAAGTATCAATATTTTTTACGAAAAAGTGGTCTACCGACGGTTAATAATCAATAGTGTATATCCGTTTTTTATGTTTTCCACTTTTTTAATGCAGGTAGATATCGAGGGTTTACGGGCTATTTGTATTAAGCGACATCCTGGCCGATATCGAGTTACAATCATATCTACCTGCATTAAAAAGTGAAAAACGTAAAAAACGGAAATAGACACTATTGATTCTTAACCGGCGATAGGCCACTTTTTCGTAAAAAATATTGATACTTTTTTACAATGTTCTTTTTTCCGAATAATGAAACTTTGAGTAAAAGTTCCAAACATGTCGCCCTAACCCTCGATATGATAATAGCTTAATATCGGCCAGGATGTCGCTTAATACAAATAGCCCGTGAACCCTCGATATTATTAAAATAAGTTCAAGAACTGCTAAAAGTAATTCGTACTAGAATAACACCAGTATCCCGTGGTGGGGTTTTCATAATGCTTCGAGAAAGTACCGGATTAACAGAATCAGTACGTAAAAGCACGTTTACTCTATCCTCTCTTAACAGTTAATTCATTTACCGTATAAAGAACAACCTTTGTTCTCATAGCAAATAAAATTGTATACTTTTCATTGTAGCTGTGCACTCGCCAAAGAAATAACTGACAAGAAAAATCTACCTTATTGTGGAGTTGTTATTTCATGTATTTTTATCCCAGGAGTATTATTTTGTGCTGGTGATGCTTTTTAGTTCCTTTGCCAACGCATTTTGACACTCGTTTTTATAAATAAAAGTATATAAATAAGTTCATTTCTCGTTGGTCGTCGCAAACGTTAAAGCTGAGCATGAGGACTTGGGTTCGATTCCTGGGTCGGGCAAAGTGGTATTGGGTTTTCCATCTGGAATTTGTTTGTAGCAGCCCGTAGGCTGGATTTGTGTCCGTTTGATGGCTCACATAGCTGGCGAAATGTGGGTGTATACGCTACACCACGGGGAATCCAGGCGTGATCAATCAATCAATCTGCCCATCCTTTTCCCAACTATATCGGGGTCGGCTTCCAGTCTAACCAGATGCAGCTGAATACCAGTGTTTTACATGGAGCGACTGTCTGTCAGACCTCCACAACCCAGTAACTGGGTATTACGATACTCCTTGTTAAGACTGGTTGCCAGACTTTCGGGCTTCTACCGACTCGTAACGACTGTCAAAAATCCACAAATGACAGCCGGGACCAACGGCTTAACGTACTTTCCGAGGCACAGAGGGGTCTCGATATTATGTGATGGATAGTCACCCTTCCACCTGCCAGGGTTGCGGGTTGTTTGAAATAGTTACCGTGGCCCTGGCACAGGCTCTGAAGGAACACGGGTGGGTTTGTCAGTAGAAGTCTGATACGCCTTGGGAGCTCATACCCCAGAACAGGAGAAGTTATTTGATAATTTCACACACAAAAAAAAAATTAAAAAAAAAAACTGACCGCGGCAACTATAGCGTAACCTTCGACCGACCTGTGCGGCTGTTATCATTTAGCCACGAGCCTCTCCAAGCATCCTTCTTACACTCCATGAATATGAACACCAAACTTTACGAAAATGCTCTCTCTTCCATTTACTTGTACCAATTACCCTCCAAGAGTAAATGGGTAAGGAAATGCAAACACTCCCGAAAGATAAATATTGTGATTTTAAGCTGGCCTTCTGGTAATACGAATGAAAGAAGAAATACGCAGCGAATTAAGAAACTTGCTTTGGAACCGAATATTTTTTTTTAGCCCTTTAACTTAGTAAAATGGCTCTGGGGCTGTTATAATCACGAGCCACGAGCCCCTCCTTAACAGGCGTGATGTTATGTCATAAACAAGTTCATATAAAACTGTACCTAAATATCTACTGTTGAATATGAGCCATCCAATGTCCGCTACAACAAATAGTCGTTAACGTTTCTGCCATTATCACCTGAGTAAAGCTACAGTTTGCTAGGAAAGCTTCCGTAATTGCCGTCATGAAAATCTGTCATTTTCAAACCCTGCCCCCCAAATATTTAAATCGATAATTTAGCCCTCGCCGAACTTAGTCACGCAAAAAGTGTCCATAGTGAAAAAAGTGAGCACATTTATTAAATAGCGTTTCCATGACAATCAAGTCAAGTCACTGCGTCATTGTATATCAGAGGTGTCAAACCGAAACGAGCCTATCTTTTGATGTGGTAGGGCGAATCTAACGATTTAAATATTTAATAATAATAATAATAATAATAATAATTTATTTGCATAAAACATGGTATATAAGATGGTAATATGAATACACTGGTAGGTTCTACATGTTTTGCTTCATGAAAATAAGCGTGCAAATTTACATACATGACAACAACATACAACCACTGTCATCGTCCGATTTTATGCTCTAGAAACTCCTTGACACTGTAAAAACTATTAGCAGATAACCATTTATATAATTTACTTTTGAACAGTCTTTTATTTAATATTTTAAATTCCTCTGGTATCTTATTGTATATCCGGACACACATAAACATGCAGCTTTTATTATATTTTGCAAGCCTAGGTAAAACATCTAACACGAGCCTGTGGGGGTCCCGACGGCTTCGAGAATTAAGATCGATTGCTTTAGTGAACAACTCTTTGTGCCTCCACACAAACATACAAATTTCCAATATATAAAGTGACGGCAATGGTAACAAATCAAGTTTTTTAAATATTGGCCTGCAGGATTCATCCGGTTGAAGCCCATATATAGCCCTAATGCATTTTTTTTGTGCAACAAACGCTCTATTTTGATCGGTGCTATTGCCCCACATAATTAAACCATAGCGCAGCACAGATTCAGCATACGCATGATATGTTGTTATTGCTGTCTTAATGTTTGTTATGTTTCTGATCCGTGCAACTGCCATAATTTTCATAACAGCTGTCACTGCAGCCTTTAGGGGTACGGCCTGAATGCACGCTCGACTCGAGCGTCCGGCGGGGCGGAGCGTGCGACGTTCGTGTTAAACACATGCAAACACTCGCGAGTGTCCTGAGTGACGGCCGAGCGGCGCTCTGTGAATTTGCACGCAACGCTGAACGCCCCGCTGGACGCTTTTTCACTCGATTCGTACACTAAGTGCGGTGACCGCTTTTCTACAAAACCGAAGCTTAAGTGAACCACTCACCAGCAATAAGACGAAACAACAAATTGTAATGTCCCAATTGGCTCATAATAAATTAATATTAAGTTTCAGCAATTTGCCTGACATAAATTACCACTTAATTTTCTCCACAGTTCTCGAAAACTAACAAAAGTAAAGTAGTTAACAAAATAACTACCACATTAAACTATACAAACACCGAGTTTTTTAAATGGCCTATTTGCGAGCTTAGTTGTACTTTACTTGTAAACTTTCAGGGGTTTCTTTAAATGTAATAATAATAATATAATAATAACCTGGGACATTTTCACTCACGGTCATCTGGTCCCAAACTAAGCAGAGCTTGTACTATGGAAACCAGATAACTGATATACTACATATACTACTTTTTTTTTTGTAAATACATACTTATATAGATAATTACACCCAGACTCAGGACAAACAGACATGTTCATGCACATGTAGGTAATAGCCGTTCTTTACAGCTTTTCTTTATTGTTTATGTTACCTATTTCTTGTTCCAGTAAAACACCTACTTTAGTTGTGTTTGACAGCTAGGGGGCATCAACTTAAGCGCAGGCTACACTGAAAACGAAGCGAAACGAAGCTAAGCTCATGTCGATACTGGAAATATGAAATAACGTAAAGGACAAAACTAAGGTTTTGAGGAGAGCAAAAATAAGATATTTTTCTTACAAAACTGGCTATAATTTTTTAACTATATGTTTTATGTAAAAAGTGTGTAGGACAGTTTCTTAGATTTCTTCATTCTTTGCAGCTAAACTAGTTAAAAATCAATAAAGCCTACAGTTTCAGAGATAGCATGTCCCTTACGTTAAATAATAATGAATACGAGTGATATACGTTTACAAAATTTTAGATGTAAATAAACAGCATTGATGTATGGGACACTTAAGGAAATAAACATTTAGAGTTTTTCAAAGTAAAGGTCTCTTAATGGTACACTCTATATTGTTAATGCTGTTAACAAATATAAAAAATAGAATTTTATACATTCGTGACCTATTATGCCTATGTAATACAGTTTAAAACTACTTGCTGACTCATAGGGATAAAAAATAAACGAATAAAATAGATCAAAACTTTTATTTGTGCTCACTAATCCTCTTTTATAAACGCAATTTAGGTACTCTCAAAAATTATGTTTTGTATAACATTATTAAATTCTGTTTTAAATCACAGTAAAAAATAGCTATTTTGGCATCTTACGAAAATTAGACTCATTGTCCCAAAAGAAAAATAAATTATACTTAAAAAATAAACAAAATCAACAAATCAGTCTTCTTATGTAAATAGTAATCATTAAACATAAAAAAAAAACAAATTAACTTCTTCCTTATTAGAAAGCCTACAGTTAAATTGAAAAAGTCTCAAAAATTAGTCATTATCTTTATCAGTCTCATCATCGTCGGTGTCATTGAGCCTATCTTTAATTATACTCTTATTAGGAAGATTCAAATATTCATTGTGAAACCTATTTGGAATTATACCATTGTCACATAATTTTTTGAGATCTTTAAACTTTGGAACTGAAATTGGCAGTCTTTCCTTATACAGAAACGGTAAGCTGTCTATGCTACTGGGCACAGCTAGATTTCTGGTACTTTCTAATTCGGATTGATCATTCTTTGCAAGGCCCTTGCCCTTTCCTTTACCCTTCACTGTCCTTCTTCCAGTTTGCATTTCTTTGCAGAGTTCTATTTTGTGAGTAGTGCCATCCTCTAACATCGTATATTTTACTTCCACTATCTAAAGATAGTTCGATTTTTGAAATGTACATATTCGAATTTTCTTGAAATGCAGGTCTTTGTTTTTGAGAGTAGCAGGAGTAAAAACTGATTCAGCAAAATCATTGAAATCAAAGAAATCCTGATGTCCTAACACATTCACTCGATAAGCATGAGGTCTTTCCTCGCTGATTCCATAAGTGATGGCCACGGGGAAGGTCCCCAAACAATCAGGTTTTTAACCTCCATTTCAATGATAGCATGCATGCTATCTAATGGCATGTATCATCCCTGGAATCAAGTTCCTTAAGGTAGTGACACAGACATGTTGCAATTTCACAGCTTCCACGTTTGCCATCTGCTTCTCCCCATGTGTAGCAATAACCGTTCTGTATTCTGCTTTCGTATACAGTCAATCTGCCTACCCTTTTCCCAACTATGTTGGGTTCAGCTTCCAGTCTAACCGGATGCAGCTGAATACCAGTATTTAACATGGAGCGACTGCCTATCTGACCTTTACAACCCAGTTTACTGGGTAATACGATACCCCTTGATAAGACTGGTCGTCAGACTTTCGGGCTTCTGACGACCCGTAACGACTGTCAAAGATCCTCGAATGACGGTTGGGACCAACGGCTTAACGTGCTTTCCGAGGCACGGAGGAGTCTCGGTATGAAAAGATGGTCACCCATCCACAGACCAACCTCGGCAAGCGTAGCTTAACCTGATGGATCGACCCGTGGGGCGTTACTACTTAGCCACGAGCTCAAAATTATAAACAGCATACTTTCTCGGGTAGTACAACATCATATTTTCACCGTAAGGTGTTCCCAAAAATTCTTCTTTTTCTGATCAAAGGTCTGAGCTTCCTGAAGAAAAATCATTTTTTCCTTCGTCAAGTTTAGAATCCATGCATGATTTTGTAAATTTTGATGTCTCACGACGTTTTTCCTGCTGCGACGTTTTGACTGCGCAAACAAAATCACACACAAAATCCGTATTGCTTTCTAGCTCAGACAAGTTGCACCGTTTTGCGTGTGTGACAGAGACGCATAATAATATTCATTCAGATAATTTTTGAGGAATTGTACGGATTACGCAATCCAGTATGATGTAAAGGACAGATCAATTTATTTTCGATGCTGACAAATTAACGTAAGGGTCAATATAATTATGATAACTGAGTCACAATTTAATGTAAGGGACATGGTATTTGTACCTTCTCTGGGAACACTAATGTATAAGACAATAATAAAACATCTCAAATTATGGAATAACGTATGTGACCTGTTGTAAAATGTACTCGATTTTTATTTAATGTAAATACCAAATACTGTGAGTAAAGAGACTTACATTAGTTTTTATAAAAATATTAATTTAAATGTCATATACAGCCAGTTTCTAGAAAAAAAAATGGTCTAGGCCTACGGAAAATATGTGATGTAAAGAACATTTTTTTTAAGATATCGAGATTTTAAATATACCAATCGATAGAACAAAAAATTCCGAATCCAACGATATATTTAACTCATTTTCGACAAAATGTCCCTTACGTTATTTCATATTTCCAGTATCGATGTAGTTACCGCGTCTCCTCATATTTCGGTTTACACTGTGAACTATGAACAGAAGTGTAAAGGACGCGGTAGTTACATGATCGTTTTCAGTGTGGCGTGCGCTTTATTCATGAGATTTATATCTATAAGTGTTATTCAAAGGTAATTTAATTAGGGTTTTTGTTGTGTGAGATCTGTTTTTTTTTTTTAACAAATAATAACTTGTTCTTTTATTATTTTATATTTTGTTGCGTTATTTCTTTGCGTCATGTTTACCGCAAATAAACGTATTTTCTTTCTTTATTTTCTTTCTTTCTCAAATAACAAAATTATATCTTTACTCTACCAAAACTATTCAAAAATTAAAATATGGCGTCGAAAAATTCATCCGGTCCGGTATTACCACGTTGTATGGCAATGCTTAGCCTCTAGCCAAGGTAAAAACCAGCGCTTGGGTCATGGGAATTATCAACCATCCGTTTCGAGATTTCCTTAATGAGCACTTGGACCCTGAGGGTTTTAACTCCAAATCTATAACTAGGTATATAAAATATCGTAATCCATCCATACAATTATCAATCTGCCTAAACTTTTCCCAGCTATGTTGGGGTCGGCTTCCAGTCTAACCGGATGCAGCTGAATACCAGTATTTTACATGGAGCGACTGCCTATCTGACCTCCGCAAACCAGTTACTGGGTAATCCATCCGTACATTTGATAAAACAAAGTAGTAATTCGTGTTCGACTACTACTACGCAACGATAGATGTGGTTTTCGCCATCATTTAGAGATATGTGAACGTG
Organism: Dicycla oo; assembly: GCA_948252095.1. Taxonomy (NCBI): domain Eukaryota; kingdom Metazoa; phylum Arthropoda; class Insecta; order Lepidoptera; family Noctuidae; genus Dicycla; species Dicycla oo. Next base: position 19,033,340 of record OX411726.1, on the reverse strand, counting down.
ACATGTCCAGCCTACTTTCGAGTTGGGAGTAGATTATGAACATAAATGAAGTTTTTTTTTTGTTTTCTTCAACATGCGTTACCTTCTTTCTTTACAAACTCATTAAGAGGGCTGTCGCCTTTTGTCACCTCTCTCGCTCACACGGGACCAAATGTTTAAGATTATTAAATTAAAAGATGCTTTTTTGAAAAATGTAATCAATTAACAAACTAGTAAATAATATTAATTTAATAGGTATTTATTAAAAACACGTTTCTATTGTGTTATCTAATGTACTCAGCTCAAAAAGTATTATGATCTGTTTTTGAGATAAGTTATATAAATGACACAATAAATATGTGTTTTTGATAAACTATTAAATTATTGTTAACTACTAGTTCGTTAAAAAACATCTTTTCATTTAACATTCTTAAAAATTTGGTCCCATGTGAGCGAGAGAGGTGACAAAATGGTAAGCCCTCTTAAGGGGACTACAAGACCTAAACGCAAAAAAGTTTTATAATGCCTATAAGTATATGATCTGCTGCAGTAAACAAAATCAGAAAAATATGTGATATTCTTCAGGATATATGCTAGTTAGAGAGCGTGTTGAAAACATAATACAACTAATTTAATACGATAGAAAATAATCACGAAGATACCTCTAATAATTTATTTTAACGATTAAAAACCATACTATTTATATTCTGATTTTTTGTCAGATTATTCTACAAGCAACATATTAACGTGTTAGTGTTTTAATGTTTTAGTCCAATCAATAGATTTTTTGTAAATAGATAATTGCTTCATGTTTTGCAATAAATTACCAGCGTTGTGTCATCGCGCTTCTCTTTCTTTTCTATGCAGTCTGACAGTGACCGCGCTTTAGGTCCTGTAGTCCCGTTAAGCTATCCAAAAAATTAATCTTTTAAAAGTTTTTCAAATACAGATGTAAACCTGCCATCGTATTTCACTGATCCCCTGAATCAAAATAATGGAGATTATACTTTAAATATGTTTTGCAATCAGAATGAAAGCCTTCCATAATAGGGATGATGACTAAATGTTTTTGTCCGTCATGTATGTAGATTAAAAAAAAATATTGGACACATATTTTTCTTGTTTTACGTACCTGACTGACGGACTAAATAGATTTTTTTTCTCCCAGGTATCATCCATATTGGCTGACTAAACATAGGTAACAGCAATATTTTAGATGCCGTTTAGTTGAAGAACTATGTCCATTTCTCCAATAAAAGATACGAATTTTAATTTTTGTTTATACTGAGCTGACTTTGATGAATTTGTTACAGGGTTAAAAGTGTTGAAGTCTAGGTTTTTAATGGAAAAGCTTTGGTATTTTCGTATTGCAGCTAGATTTTAATTAAATAGAAGACATTTTCTGATGGTGTGTTTGGATTTTTTTCTCAGAAAATTATTCGTAGCGATCTAAAATATAGTAGGGTAACTGCTATAGTAATCCACGCTATAGTAACTGGCCACTAATAAAAAAAGAGGTAGAAACAAGGTATTGCAAGCAAGCTCATGAATGAAAAGCACATCAAATGTATTGTTTGTTGTTTTCATTGTTGAGCTTGTTTCTTCACCTTGTTTCTACCTCTGTTTTTATGAGTGGCCAGTTACTATAGGTACCGTAGCCAATTAGTATAGAAGTTACCCTACTGTATCTAGCAAATTAGTAAGTTTTCAGTATAAATATGTAAATGAACCTTTTTGGCGCAGCCGTCAGGCACACACTATTGTTGTTTAAAACTTTATTTGCATTTTTTTTTTCTTTGTTATTTGTATTTTGTTTTTCACGAACTGTGGCCAAATAAACGTTATTCTTTCTTTTTTTCCTCCTTTCTTTCTTTAAATATCAGGAACTAGGAACGAAAACTAGAAAGTAGAATACCTACTAAAATAGACTAAAAACGTATGTATGCATGTATGAAAAGTTTCCTTTTTTTTTAACGAATCGGGTATCATGTAGGTACGACAGGTAGAATCACCCCGTCAACGAATGACCAGCCTGTGGTCATTCGTTTAAGCTTTATTCCAGTTGAAATACGGTTTTTATATGACAGCAAAATTTACTAGGAACAATACGACATAGATTTTTATTGTGATCGTTTTTGCACTAAGTGATTTTGAATTTTTCAATTCTATTTTCTAACCGGAACATCCATACAATATTTTGTTATTTATTGTCAGTTTATCTAGGTCTTCAGCTGTGTCAATGTCATATAGTAAATATTAAAATTAATAAATTAAAATTAATATAATTATGATACTAGTTTTGCCCGCAGCTTCGCCCGCATGGAGTTCGGAAATTTTCCCACGGGAACGTACTACCGGTATAAATAGTATCCTATATCCTAATCCAGGTCACGGTCTAGCCGTATGCCAAATTGCATCTAAATCTGTTCAGCCGTTTTATCATGAAAGCGTAACAAACAAACAAACTCACTTTATTAGTTTGGGTGGAATGTGGAAGTTTCACGTGTAGAAATCTTCTTTTTTAAGTCGATTATAAAAATAGACGCACAGAAAATCTATATTCTTTAAAAGTACCTATAATTATGTTTACATATCTACTACACCCATCATTTGTTTACAATATTTTCATCACGTAAAAATGATGATCGAAACTTTAAATCTCTTCAGACTTTCAAACTCATTCATAAATCTTCTTACACGTGACTTTGCCTTCAGTTTTCACTAAATAATTCTTCACTCACTCATAACATATGTGTCTAGATTCTTTTCTCGGTATGTTTTCACGAAATGTGCATTGCATTGCAATCCTGTTCTGAAAACTGTCTTAAAATTCTACCTCTAGACCGTCTGTTGTACAGTCGGACAAAGACATTGGTATACTGGTAGGTAATGGGTGTTTTTATGATTTCTAACGTGGCCATATTATCGTGGACGTCCACGGCATCACGATAACACAAGGAAGTAAAATGGATGGAAATACATACATGAAGCCGCTTTTAAATTTCCGTCCACGATAATGTTAAAACGTGCACGTAATTTCATGCATTTTAAGGTCGTGGACGTTCACGATAATACCGTCACACTGGAAATTATAAAAGCACACATTTTGTAATAACAATATTGTGAGACTGCTGAGCAGTCACATCTTTTACTTCACTATTATAAGTGCATCTTAAACATACAATAATGAGTTATTTAGTACACAATATATTGGCAAAGTAGTGGAAATATAAATATTTTTATTTTATTTTAAAGAAAGCTTACAGACTAATAACACACTTAAATATTATGCATAGGTAGGGTTTCCTAATTACAAGCTTCCTCGTGTACAAAACCATTACCTGTATACCTAACTCTGTGTTTGACTGTACCTGGTATGAAATATGTAGGTGTAGTGCACACGTGCGGGAAGTTTCATCCTTCAGTGAATCATACGACATAAAGTCCAACTTATACTCCTATAAGGTGGACTTTACGTCGTATGATTCACTAAGTAAAGTTTATAATTGAAAACTCGTAACATACAGTGAAGCGTAGGAAAAGTTGGTCTAATCGGTCTGGCTTACAACTTCAAAGAAAGTTAACAGTTTCATATACCCAAACAAAGTTAATTTTACGGTCAATTTTCGGAAGTAACCTCCGTAAAACAGTAAAAGTGCATCTATGTATACGTGGCCAACAAAATCAAGTATCATTATTATTTAATCTATCTGGGAGACACATTATTATATTAGGGAAGCTCGTGGCTAAGTAATAACAGCCGCACGGGTCGATCCATCAGGTTAAGCTACGCTTGCGGGGTTTGTTCCGTGGATACGCGACAATCTTTACATACCAAGACTCCTCCGTGCCTCGGGAAGCACGTTAAGCCGTTGGTCCCGGCTGTCATTCGTGAATCTTTGACAGTCGTTACGAGTCGTCAGAAGCCCGAAAGTCTGACAACCAGTCTTACCAAGGGGTATCGTATTACCCAGTAACTGGGTGGTGGAGGTCAGATAGGTAGTCGCTCCATGTAAAATACTGGTATTCAGCTGCATTCAGTTAGACTGGAAGCCGACCCCAACATAGTTGGGAAAAGGCTAGGCAGATTTTTTTTATCTGGGAGACACATCAAGACGGAAATGGCGAAATCATAATTATGTTGGTCAATGGTCTAGTAGGCACAAGCGCTACTACTGAGCATGAGGTCCCTGAGTTTTATTCTCAGGTCGGCCAAAGTGATATTGGATATTTCCTAGCAGCAGCCCGGAGTCTGGATTGGTGCCCGGTTGATGGCAATAGGCTCGCTCCCTATTACATGGGACTTAAACGTTAGTGGCAAAATGTGGGTGTAATATCGGTGCACCTCTGCCTAACCCTTCGAGGAGCACAGACGTGATGTTATGATGATTTTCTAGCGCTTCCATGACACTTTTGCTTCCATGACACTTTTGCTTCCATGACACTTTTGCTTCCATGACACTTTTGCTTCCATGACACTTTTGCTTCCATGACACTTTTGCTTCCATGACACTTTTACTTCCATGACACTTTTGCTTCGATGACACTTTTGCTTCCATGACACTTTTGCTTCCATGACAATTTTGCTTACATGACACTTTTGCTTCTATGACAATTTTACTTCCATGACACTTTTACTTCCATGACACTTTTACTTCCATGACACTTTTGCTTCCATGATACTTTTGCTTCCATGACACTTTTACTTCCATGACACTTTGACATCCATGACACTTTTACTTCCATGACACTTTTACTTCCATGACACTTTTGCTTCCAGGACACTTTTGCTTCCATGACACTTTTGCTTCCATGTCACTTTTGCTTCCATGACACTTTTGCTGCCATGACACTTTTGCTTCCATGTCACTTTTGCTTCCATGACACTTTTGCTTCCATGTCACTTTTGCTTCCATGACACTTTTGCTGCCATGACACTTTTGCTTCCATGACAATTTTACTTCCATGACACTTTTACCTCCATGACACTTTTGCTTCGATGAAACTTTTGCTTCCATGACACTTTTGCTTCCATGACAATTTTGCTTACATGAAACTTTTGCTTTCATGACACTTTTGCTTCCAGGACACATTTGCTACCATGATACTTTTGCATCCATGACACTTTTACTTCCATGACACTTTTACTTCCATGAGACTTTTGCTTCCATGATACTTTTACTTCCATGACACTTTTGCTTCCATGATACTTTTACTTCCATGACAATTATGCTTACATGACACATTTGCTTCCATGACACATTTGCATCCATGACACTTTTTCATCCATGACACTTTAGCTTCCTTGACACGTTTACTTCCATGACATTCCAAAGATTTCCCCCTACATACAAACTCATTAATTTTACCTTTTTAGAATATAAATATGTACTCGTATATGTAAATAAAAATTAATTTCTAGAGAGACAACTAAATCCGAATAGGCAAAAGCTTCGTATTTTGGCCCGAAGTCACCTCGTATTCGTTCCTAATTGCACCCATTGAGCCCAGACATAACGACTCTTTTACCCATTATAACATTAATGGCCTATATTCAAGAATACAGGGCGAACACTTGAAGCCAGCCAGCTTTGAATTTGTCTTTTGTGCTGGTGAAATCAAACTAATGATAAAATATGAACTAAAAGGCGCCAAATTATATATACCCACTTAAGCATATTTTTTTTAGTGGGGCACGTGGCTAAACAATAACAGCCGCACGGGTAGATCGAAGGTTTAGCTACGAATGCCGAGGTCGGTTCTTGGATGAGTGACCATTCACCATACATTACATATCAAGACTGCTACGTGTCTCGGAAAGCACGTTAAGCCGTTGATCCATGGTGTCATTCGTAGATCTTTGACAGTCGTTACGGCTAGTCAGAAGCTCAAAAGTCTGACAAGCAGTCTTACCAAGGGGTATCGTGTTACCCAACATGTAAATAATTTCTTCAGAAAGGTCAGGTATGTAGTACTCGCAACCGGCGTGCGATGTATGAACGTAAACGAAGCAAAAAGAGTATATAAGGATCGTATCTGTTGGCGATCTATAGTTTACGCCTACCCACATGAGACGTAGGCGTGAGTTTATGTATGTACGTATATATGTCTTAGATTTTTATACTACATATTTTATGATAGGAACTCGCAATTATAATGTTCTATTCTAAAAATATAATAAGTACCTATGGTGTAATTTATTACATAGATAGTCATATTCCTAATCATCTTAAAATACTAAAAAAACATGACTGATGAAATAATTCCTGAGGTATATGCTCAATGAATACCAAAGTTCAGGACTTTGGTATTAATATTGACATATATGGTATTGTATACATAGGGAATTGACATAAATGTCTGACATCACACGTTTTTTCAAGAGGCATTTCAGACAGGCTTAGCACGAAACGAGCACTGTATCTCAAGATCCCTGTATTATAAGTCCTAACCCTTAATCAAAATGAAACTCGGAGACGTCTAACTGTCTAATATCGTAAGGATACCAGAGACATACGTCTGAGAGGCGTATGAAATGAAATTGGACGTCTATTGGACGTGGGCCCCGGTCAGTCTGCTACTCATGAATCGACAAGGCCACAAATGAGATTTGCTGAACTCTATATGTGTATAGTGATGACGTAATGATTCTCGTACGAAATTGCCACTTTTCCTCGTGTTCTTTGCCTAGAATCTTAAATCGGAAAAATGGGAACGCGAAAGAGTTGTTTGTGAATTTATGTGTGTTTTTGGATTTCTTGCCGTCTATTCAAATATATTACATAAGCTTATGCCTTCTTCCCATAGGAGTAGGCAGAAACTATAGAACGACACCTGCTACGATCCTTACATACCTACACCTTTTGCCTAGTTTACGTTCATAAATCTGGTCACACACGCACGCTGGTTGCGAGTACTACGCACCTGACCTACATTCGGTACAATAAACACAAAAAGCTAAATCACTTAGAAACTTACAAAGTAAACCTTATTTATTAACATTGAAATCACCACTTCATTTAATTCTCACAATCAATCAAAAGCATTGTTAGAATCGATTTTAAAAGCCCAAGGTTTACACGAACTAGCTATCGAGAATCGATACAAAATAATGTGCCAATTAATTACTCGTTTGCGAAAATTGGTAGGTACCTACTTCGTCGCACAGACTTATCGTATCAATAACTTGCACATCTGATATAAATTTAGTGCTCGTTTTATCGATCGGAACTTAGCGTGATGTTGATAATAATATAAACATCCTATATTATATTTTGTTGAATACGTTTTCCGCTTAGTCATCATTTCAAATACAAGACATCGACTGCTGGATATAGGGTCTCCAAGCATCTCCACTTCGACTAGTTCTGTGCTTCTCGCATCCAGCGGATTCCTATGGCCTTCACAAGGTCATCGGACCAACTTGTCCTAACGCCTTCCAACGCTACGTCTTCCGGTATGCGGTCGCCACACTTCAGAACCTTTCGAGCCCCATTGGCCATCTGTTCTGCGAGCAATGTGTGCTCACTGTCACTAAGTTTAGTCATTTTTCTACTGTCAATTTGTTTGACTTTGAGTTAGTTTACTATAATTAGAGTTCTGTAGTTATTAAAAATGGGATATTTACAAAGTTTTTAAAAACAAAAAAGCATGGTAAATATCCCGTTTTGAATAACTTTAGTGATATAATAATAATGTGGCAAAAAGTTTGTGCGGTCGTGAGGTCAAATGTTCGCAGAACTTCTAGTAGTATTATATATAACCGTGACAAACTTTATGTAAAATCAAAGAAAAAACCTGGAAATGAAATTATTCAATGCACATACCGGAGATACAGGAATTTTTGTAATAATATTTTAAAGAAAGCTAAGATTGACTATGAAAAAGATTTGATTAGGAAAGCCGGAAATAATAAGAAGAAGTTGTGGGAAACCATTAAAAACATTACATACACCTCAAAGAAAAAGGACAAACCAATACAATTAATTTGCCCCAACAATCCGTCAGTTTCGGTCAATGATATAAACTCATTTTTCGCAGGTGTTGGTAAATCATTGGCAGAAAAAATTACGACTAATAAAACTAATACGCCATACAACACTAGTTCATCTCAATCAAAGAATGCTTTCGTTAATTCAATAGTACTATTACCTACAGACGAATTCGAAGTAAAATCATTAATATATAACCTCAGGAATGATTGTGCTGTAGGAGTAGATAAAATCTCAGGAAACTTCTTAAAACAATTCTCAGACGTCATTGTTCCTCCTCTAACATTTATATGTAATTTATCATTTAATACGGGTGTATTCCCTTCTGCTTTTAAACAATCCCAAATAGTTCCCATTTTTAAAAGTGGGGATAGATGCTGCGTCAACAATTATAGACCTATTTCTATCCTTCCAGCACTATCTAAAATATTGGAACGCCTAATGAACATCAGACTAGTTAGGTTTCTGGAAACAAATCAACTATTGTCTCCATCTCAATTTGGTTTCCGCGCACATAAATCCACGTCAGATGCTGTTCATCAATTAACAGAATTTATAGTGTCAAAGCTAGATAATAAAAAAAAGACCTTGGCCATCTATCTCGATTTAGCCAAAGCATTTGACACAGTGTCTGTCCCCATCTTAATCAACAAACTTGAACACTTGGGAATTAGAGGTTTACCACTAGATTTATTTGCAAATTACCTTATGGGTAGAACACAGGTTGTTAGAGTGGATGGTTGGGTCAGTGATGAACTACCTATTGAATATGGCGTCCCACAAGGCAGTATCCTCGGCCCGACCTTGTTTTTAGTTTATATAAACAACCTATGTAACACAGAATTGACCAATGGGAAAATAATTACATTCGCCGATGATACTGCTTTACTTTTTTATGGTGATACGTGGGAAGAAGTGTATAAATACGCCCAAAATGGGTTCAACCAAGTGTCTAAATGGCTTGAAGAAAACATCCTCACCTTAAATGTAGACAAAACTAAATTTATGACCTATACACTCAGAAATCAAGACCTACCTAACCTTCCCATCATCTCACACAATTGCAAATTTCCATCCAACAATTCATGTAATTGTCCGCATTTGTCAAAAACTAACACCATCAAGTATTTAGGTATAGTAATAGATAACCAACTAAATTTCCAACACCACATCGATGCCTTGGTTCCTAGAATTCGAAAACTTATTTATATATTTAAATCTCTTCGTCATGTTGCTGACTCTTTCTTAATTAAAACGGTTTATCTCGCATTGTGTCAATCTCTATTGTCTTATTGTATAACTTCTTGGGGTGGAGCCGCTAAAACTCACCTACTAAAACTTGAGAGAGCCCAAAGAGCCGTATTAAAAGTAAGTTCTTTCCTTCCAATACGACACCCTACGTTTGATCTTTATCAGCGCTATAAGGTGCTGACTGTTAGACAACTTTTTATTCTACTGACAGTTACTAAAAAGCACTCAGAACTTTCTTACGACCCCGAAACAATATCTGGTAAGAGAAGAACCACCGATGTCTGCACTACAAATAGATATGGGTTCAGTCTCGCACATAATTTTTACGGTTTCCTGGGTCCATATTTATATAATAAAATGAACAAGCAGCTGTTAATTTATCCTCTTTCTAGGTCAGAGTGCAAGAAAAAAGTTTGCTCGTGGCTTCAAGGCATTGATTACAGTGCAACAGAACGTTTATTAAAACCATTAAGGTAACGTTTGCCAGCATGGAACGATATACAATTAACACACACTTACCCATCACACCATCTCCCATACACACACACCCACCCACACACACACACACACACACACACACACACACACACACACACACACTCACTCATTCCCAAATCAAACGTTAAGCCATTTTTACTTTAGTTTTTAATTTCCCATATAGTTACACTTCACTTTTGTTATTAATTTGTAATAGTGTTTTATTATGTACAACCTGTATGTTAGGTTAATACAGTCATAGGTCATTCATGAGTTGTCCGATGGCGGTAAGCCTGGTGATCTGTAATACAGGTTTTACCTACAACAGACACCAGTCTCTATTAAGTGTTACCTTGACTTTGTACTGTGTTTGTGATTACGAGAGAAATAAAAGATTATTATTATTATTATTATTATTATTATTATATTTTTTTTTAAATTTGTTATGGGTTTGCTCTTGACTCTAGTCTAGGTCAGAGGTGACAGAGACAAAGTCGACGATGGAGTGAGCTTACCCAGAAGAAGCCTGTTCACTCTCACATTGAAGATAGAGGTCAAGTTTGTAAGTTTGGATGTAGGAGGTAATCTCTGTCAGTACTGATCTGATTGCGCAAATTCTTTCTCTGGCAGGAAGCTACACTATTGGCGGGTGCCATACTGTATGTTTTACAGTACCTATATAGTTGTCTACCACGTGAGCGATTAAATATTAATTCTAAATTTTAATATTATAAATTCGAAAGTGAGTCTGTTTGTTTGTTACGTTTTCAAGCGAAAATGGCTGAACGGATTTCAACGAAATTTGCACATGGGTAGACCATGACCTGGATTAGGACAAAGAATACTTTTTATCCCGGTAGTACGTTTCCGCGGGATAATTTTCCACCTCCACGCGGTCGAAGCCGCAGGCAAAAGCTAGTACTAAAATATATAAGTTAAGTCAGGGAAATTAATTGTTTATCAAATTGACTACCAACTTAAACTTTCCGTATATTCAGATCACAACAGTCGTTCTTTGACAGGAGTATGAATTGGGTATAACACTGCAAATTGACGTAGTATTTGTCAATTTGATAAACAATTAATTTTCCTGACTGTAGATAAATATTTTGCTAACGGGCTCGTGGCTATAACAACAGCCGCACAGGTCGATCGACTAGGTTAAATTACGCTTGCCACGGTTGGTCCGTGGATGGGTGACGATCTTTACACACCGAGACCCCTCCGTGTCTCGGAAACCACGTAAAGCCTTCATCTTCGTCATTCGTGGATCTTTGACAGTCGTTATGGGTCGTCAGAAGCCCGAAAGTCTGACAACCAGTCTAAGAGGTATCGTATTACCCAGTAACTGGGTTGGAGGTCAGATAGGCAGTCGCTCCATGTAAAATACTGCTGCTTCCGGTTAGACTGGAAGCCAATCCCAAAATACTTAGGATAAGGCAGATGATGAGTTACTTTTAGCTGAAAACCCAAAATAAACTAACGAAATACCAAATTATTGAGAGAAAATAAGTTTCCTTAATTCCTGGAAAATCTAAACGTTTAAATTACAAAACAAAAAATACCATCAGGCCTGTGTTGCCAGTTCTCACGGAGGCGATCGGCGGCGGCGATCTCTCGCGTCCGAGCCTGGTCCAGGCCATGGTGCGGAGCGAGAGTGCATGGGAGGCCGTCACCTCCTTCTGCGAAGCGGTAATGCTCGCGAAGGAGGAGGCGGAACGCGTGAGGGAGAGGCAGCCTCACGCCCTCAGTCGCCGCAGGAGACGCCCTGGGCGGCGGGAATCGAAAGCCGATTCCCGGCCACCGTAGGCGCGGGCTTGCGGACGGTGAGTAGTGGGTAGCTCGCCGTCCGGTGAGGACCAGGCCCGGGTCGACGGCGCGTTGTGTTCCACGCGCGCCTCAAAGAGATGTCAGCAAAAGATGGGGTCCAATAGGGCCGATGCCTCTGGGGTCGCGGGTTGTTTGAAAAATATACCGTGGCCCTGGCATAGGCAACTGAAGGAACACGGGTGGGTTTTAGTCAGTAAAAGTCTGACACGCCCTTCCGCTCCACCCAGAGCGGGAGAAGTTATTTGATGATTTCCCATCCCCAAAAAAAAAAAAAAAAGGCCTGTGTGGCCAGAGATATTTTAGTAAACCCACATTTTAGCAGTAACATTTAACACCACAAATACTCCAGACGTGTAAGCACATAGAGCATCTAAAGATACCTTTGACACCTTCAACCACTCATAATGATACATAGGACAATACAACCGAGCTTCCATTATCTTCACTCACATGACACATTACGTCTGAAAGCATGACTATCATATTTATTAAATAAAGTACCTAAAGGTTTATATTTAGACGTACAATGGCAAGCATAGGCCTGCCAGTGACGTACGTCATCTTTTTAGGGCAACACTCTTCATTCATCTTGACTAAATCTCGAGCCTTATTTTTTGATTTTTTCCATCGAAATTCTCTTTTATATATGGTTAAGGGGACGTGAAAACTCATCTCGTAAACGACATACCGCCACTGACTTATTTATGAAATGGTTTTTATTGTAAACTAACTGTTCGTGCCCGGCATCGTCTGGGTGAATTTCATGTCTCTCTCTCCAGTGATGGTTTAGGCTGTGTGTTCTGGTCAGATTTCTTACAAAAGTACCATCCAAATTTACGACTTTTCAGGTAATTTTTTCAAAAAAATCTGTCATTTCCTGACAATTAAAAACAGCAAAAATAGAATTAGCCAAATAGGTGCAATCGTTCTGAAGTGATGCGTTTACACGCATTCGGCAATTGATTTTTAGGGTTCCGTACCAAACTGGTAAAAAGGAACCCTTATGGTGCGACACCGTCTGTCTATCTGTCTGTCACAGCTTGATATCACAAGAACTCATTTTTTCTTTTTTTTTTAGGCCGCACAGTTTTCGACCTTTTATGTAAAATGTAAAAAAAATCCCCCCCCCCCCCCCCCTATATCCGAAGTTTCCATACAGAAAAAAATCTGAAATTTTTCTGTGTGATGTATGTATGTGCAGATTACAGGAAAATTAAAACGATGTCTCTAAATAGCACACTTTGTTCTATATGATAGTACGGGACCCTCGGTGCGCGAGTCCAACTCGCTCTTGACCGGTTCTTTTATTTATATAGAGTAGCTTTTTCTGCGGGATGAAAGGTAGATTGTTTCGTATGACGTCTCTGTACGTAACATACACTTCTTTTCACAGGAGTGTATAATAGTACTACCTCTCATTACGATTAAATAAGACATGAAAACAGGACAAACTAACAAGGCGATTCCATTTGATAATAATGCGCAGCACCACATTAAAATATGGCCAACTATATATAGGATTCACGTTTATGTTTACACCATGCAATCTGATTCACAACACAACACAACACACACACACATGTATGCTACAACATTTCTTTTTAATTTATTATAAAACGGACACACACTTCTCTGTGTTTATTAAATTCTAGCGTATGGCACTCGTGGGTTGCAGCTGAAAATCAGCGTCAGGTGGTATACCTTGTGTTACCATCTGACATTATGCTGAGCTGAGGCCCTTTTGGCATTGCAATCATGTTTCCATAGTTTTAAGGTGTATTTATTTTATGCTGTAATGCCAATTAAACGCATTTTTCTTTCTTTCTTTCTTTCATAAGCAGCCTATATCTACCGTTCCTACTGCTGGGACACAGGCCTCCTCTCTGTGAGTGTGAATGACCAGTAATCCACTACGCGGGCCCAGTGCGGGTTGGTAGATGTCACATGTCTTCGTATTCTTTGGTTCTAGGACACGCCGGTTTCCTCACGATGTTTTTCTTCACCGTTTTGAGAGCAGTGGTGATGATATAATTTACACAAAGTAAAGGAAAAAAAAGGTAAATGTTGGGTTCGAACCTACGACCTACAACTCGCCGGTACGGTAACCACTGTTCAATTATTGGTTGCTTTATCCAAATTGAAAGATTTATGTGACTCATGTACTTCCAACGTAAATAACTAAGTTCTAAACAAACAAAACACGAGCTACTTATTGGTATTTAATCTACTTTCTGTTAGTTCTACCACAGATTAATACAGATGGGACACTCCGCAAAATCATTTAAATAAAAAGCGACTCTTGCTACGATACAATAAAGTGCAATTCAGGTCGCACAACGCTTATTACCTATATTCACCTACAAGTTGCATCTCTTTCTAACGCGTCACTCTTATACCTTCTGACCGCGGGAGTCCTATTGAATTGGCCCAGTGAGATAGGCCCGCCGCGTACTAGTAGACAGGCCAGCTGTCGTGGTTAGTTAAGATACCGCCTATCATGTCGCAGGTTCTGGGTTCGATTCCCATCCAGGACAAACATTTGTGTGCATGAACATGTCTGTTTGTAATTATTATTTTTATTGAGTCTGGGTGTAATTATCTATGTACGTATGTATTTACAAATAAAAATAAAAAGTAGTGTATGTAGGATATTAGTTATCTGGTTTTCATACTACAAGCTCTGCTTAGTTTGGGATCAGATGACCGTGGTGTGTGAAATGTCCCAAGGTACTTGTAGCTTCATATCTTAACTGCGGAGTGTCCCATCTATATTTATCTGTGGTTCTATAGATATGATCAGGATTCAATTAACAACACTGGTATACCTGTTGAATGTCTCCTAATGTACTTTATCACTGCGAGGTGCAAAGTAATGGTCACTAGATTACTATCACACCATCAACATACCTTCTTCAGTCGGATATAAGACAAGACAAGAAAGATGGTGTAGATTCTATCTCTTTCTTTTATATGTACTAGCTATTACACTGACTTCGTTTGCATTCAAACTTCAATACAAGGCGTAAGTAACTTAAATAATGCACAATGACTTTTACTATGAAACCAAACCTGAAATAGCGGAAAAAAACAGCTGTTTCCTACGTTTATGTTCGCATAACTCGTCAAAATGTACTGAACAGCTGCTTTTATTTCGCGTTTTCAGTTTTAGTCTCATACTAGAAGTTGTTCATAATGATGAGTACATTTAAAAACCCCTTAAGGTTGTGCGTTATTTAACTTACATCTATACAATGAAGGATCGATTCTTGAAAAATCCTGTTTTAGTATACTAAAAACAAAATCAGCTTTTCCTTACATTTTGACGCTTTATGCAGACTTAAATGTAGGGATATTTTTTTTTGCGATTTCACGTTAAGTCCCATATTAAAAGTGTTTTATAATGATGAGTACAATGACCCCTTAAGATATTTCGTATATGAATAGATAGACCTTATATAGGTAGGCTGGCACTATCCATCCTGGATGTTTGTATAAATAAAAAAGTAATTTAAAACCCGGCTGCGGTAAAACTGAAAAGCTAAAAACAAGCCCAATTTATATTAAATAAAAGTTGAAAGCAGGCGGGACCCATTTGAGCTTGAAAATATAAAAATGGAATGAGTCCCGCCTGCTTCCAACTTTTATTTAATATAAAATGGGCTTGTTTTTAGCTTCTCAGTTTTACCCCAGCCGGGTTTTTTTAATTTTTTTTTTATTACTTTTTTATTTTTAGCTTTTTAGTTTACAAAAGTGAATGATTTCTCAGATGACTTAGTCCTTGCAAGGAGGGTCGTGAGGGTTATTTAAAAGCTTTTGTACGATTTGTCACTTCGAATTACTTTTAACCATATAAGTTGTATATATTTTTGTAATCACCTTTTAAAACACTTCATTTTGATATTAGTAGGAAAAAATTTCGAACTCCACAATATGGCACCCCAAATCCGCCATTTTACTTTGTTTTTGATTTTAAAGTAGCCAGTGACACTTGCGCTACCAAGACAAATCTAAAGACGTATAATTTATCCAAATCCGTGCATTCTTTTAGGAGTTACGGGGGAACAAAGAAACGGACATACATACATACATACAGGTCACACATAACCCTCCTTTTGGGCTTCGCCGCAGTCGGGTCAAAAAACGGCCAAGTGCATGTGAGACCTCGAACAATGGGCCATGTGCGTGCTCCAACTGAATTCGATCGAATCGCGTGGTTTGTAAGGACGTAGGTGAATGAAGTACGTCTCGTCATCGTAAATAAAAATTAAAGAATAAATATGTATAATATTCAATTATACATATACCCGATGATTTATTCTTTATCAGAATCTAAACGGTGGCCAACTTAAATAAATGGGTGTAAATACAAAAAAAAAAACCGGCCAAGTGCGTGTTGGGCCACGCACAATGAAGGGTTCCGTAGGTGGGATGAATTTATCCCAAGAACAAACTTAACATTGTAGTTGAAAATCATGTTCTCCCATACATTCCAACTGCAATTGTTTTTTGTACGCACAATATTGAGAGATTTAAGACCATATACTTCTTATAGGTTTTCCTGTAGTCTATAGGTATAGGACTATTTTATGTTTTTTTTTTAATGTAAGTTTCAGTAGTTTCGGAGAAAAATAAAAATAGACGAAAATAACTTTAAAACTTAAATTTATTTTGAAATTACAAAAAAAATATATATTTGAGACCCTTACAGTAAGTAAGCCCTTTCATTTAGTATGTCACACGGAACAGTTTGCAAAACTTTTTTTCAAATTTTCTTATTTGCCCCCAAAAGTGACCCCATATTGCCCCATATTCAAAATTCATTTAATTACGCTACACGTCCGTGTTTGGGTCACAGAATTTCATACGTGTACCAAATTTCAACTTAATCGATCCATTAGATTCGGAGCAAATTGACTGTGAAAGAGGGACATACAGACACACGAGGATCCTTTATGGGTCCCGTTTTTTCCTTTTGAGGTACGGAACCCTAAAAATGATGAAATAAAAAATAGACGCAGAAGAAATCGCAGGCAATAGCTATATAGTAAATAATAATAACGATGTAGGTACCTGAGAAATATATCTAACAAAGCTCATGTCTTCATTGATTTAAGTCGTGCATTATCTCTTTGTCAGTCAGAATCTCAGAAGCCAGTGAACTCATTACGTTCTTGCCTTTATCCCAAATTATTTGGGGTTCGACTAAATATTTATCGACTTTCCAGCCTTTTCACAACTATGTCGGGGTTGGCTTCCAGTCTAACCAGGTGCAGCTAAATACCAGTATTTTACATGGAGCCACTGCCTATCTGACCTCCACAACCAAGTTACTGGGTAATACGATACTCTTTGGTAAGACTGGTTGTCAGACTTTCAGACTGCTTAACGGGCTTTCCGAGGCACGGAAGAATCTCGATATGTAAAGATGGTCACTCAACCACGAACCGATCCCGGCAAGTGTAGCTTAACCTGATGGATCGACCCATGGGGCTATTATTACTTAACCACAAGCTTCTCACAACTTTCTAGCCGTATCATTCTTCACACAATCCATTCATCGTTTCTTCGTATTTCTCTTTTCGTATAACCATCCACATTTCTCACGACATGTCATTGAACTGTTTTTATTATAAATATTTATAGAACGACGTCCTCATAAAGATTGGCAGGCTTATTACGTATCTTGCAGAAGCCTAGCGATAGCAAAATTGCTTGTCAATTGCGCAATAATTGCTTTTCATTCGCAAATCGGTATTATGTATCAGCAATACGACAAGCGATTGAATAGCAATTATTGCGCAATTGTCAAGCAATTTTGCTCTCGCTAGGCTTCTGCAAGATACGTAATAACCCTGCCGATCTCCTTTTAGACAAAGCAAGCTTCTAAAATTAGCTACAACTTTCTAAAAATAGACTCAAACAACCTAAATGCAATACATTTTCTCCCCTCGACAAATCCCGTGTTTCCGTCAGACGTCACACTACAATGACGGACATATTCTCATATTGTGACTTTACAACGCTCAGCGCTGTGAAATGTACAAGCGTGAGAGGGGGTTGAAAAGCTAATATAATACAAATTGTAGTCACCAGTGACAGGGTTGGTAAACTCGGGATTTCTTGCTCATCTCCTAAACTGTATTACACACGAAGTTTATACCTGTTTCTCGGATATTTTTCCTTTATTACACCTTATTCAGTAAACCAAAACCTTTACAAGTCCTACGAAAAATAACACTGTTCCTTCTGCAATGGAATATAAAACAAAAAAAGATGTGTTAGCTATTCACTATGCAACACCAGGTGTAAGCCACAATTAAGATTAATGACCCTAGGCCAGGGATCAAAGTCTTTGGTATTTTTGGAAGTAATGTACCACATTTGAAGCGCAATGAAAACTCTTATTTAAATTAGGCTGATGTTTAAAGGGTTCATGTAAGTAATTCCTCCTTTAGTTGAAGAGTTAAATACTAGTTTAAACGTAAATGCTTTAAAAATACAAAGGACTTCACTCCGCTGTTGGATTTACAACGCACGGCTCAGCGCCGAAAGTTGAAAATTGAACAGCGTCCTTTTATTTAAGCGTTCATTTAGGTGTCGCTTAGTATTAGTGAAAATGGGCATAAAACATTTACTGCCTCTGTTATTTTAGTCCTCTCTTACCAAACTGTAGTCTTTTTACCCTTGCTAAAAACAAATTAATGTCAAATGGAACGATGAATTTCTGAGGGCGTTCAGTTCTAAAAGTGACCTCTCAAATATTAGGCCATCTAATTTTACCTACGTGCTAGCGATTAGAAAACTTACATTTTTAATACCAAATCGTATTTCATTTTTGGATTTGGTAGTTCCAATCACACTAGCTACCTACAGAATAAATCGCTGATGCTAGCCCAAGCTAATCATTGTACACAAAAATGCACACAATTTGACCCATATATTCTATAAACCAGTCACCGCCACCTACATAAATGTATATATGCACATTAACCTATACGACCTACACAGAGAGGCGAAGTCATAAAAATCCTAGGCTTACGGTTTCGATACAACCAACCCTACAACGCGGTTAGGAATGACAAGTAGGCATTTGCGACCTACGTCAGTGAGAACGACGCGCAACGTCCCGTTGCGAAGCTATTGTCTCGCTTACAGATTGTTCGTCCCCCGGCATTTGTAGGTTAAATAAATTAATAATACCTGCACCTATGTGTAAAGTTTATTGTTTAAATGGAAAATGTGTGCAACATTTATAAAGCAAGTGATGTTGCTGGGTCAGTGTTTTTGATTGAGAACGTTACTACTAGGGAATCCTATCCCGCATACCGCACTGTTTTGGCGGGATTAGCAATGCGGGATTACTCAAGCGGGATTCACGGGATTTATGAAAGAAGAATACCTTTAACCTTTAAGCAGTACCACAGTCTAAAAATCATACAGTCGTCCAACGAAGACGTCTAGACAGGGCAATCGTGCGGGGTGTGAGGGGCGAGATGCGGGTAAGCCGATCCCAAACTGCGAACAAAACGATGTCAGTAGTTCGGGATACGTCATTCAGGGCCGACAAGTGTTTATTTTTTATTTAAAATGGTGCATGCAAAGTGTGCTGTGAGTGATTGCAAGTCTTCATCTTACATAAATAAAGATCTGCGGTTTCATCAGCTTCCACGCACAGAAGTAAGGTAAATAAATCTGTTTTGTTATTGTAGAGTACATAAATAATTTTATTTGTAATGTCGTGCCACGTTGATAACGCTAATAAAATGGTCGACCGGCGCACGGTAAAACAAAATGTTAATAGGTTATCGCACACGGCTTCCATCTGTTTGGAAATCCTACTAATATTATAAATGTGAAAGTGTTTGTTTGTATATTCCGTGTCAAGATGGTGGACTTTTTTATTATTTACTAAGGGTGAATTTCGAGATGGTAGACCTAATTTTTTATAGTATGATATGGGTGTCAACTTTGAGTCTAATTGGGGTGCTTGTTACGAAAAAGCCATCCTTTTAGAAATCCAAGATGGCGGACGTCATTTTTTTATAATTTGATATGGGTGTCAATTTTGAGTAAATAAATAATTTTGTAAATATTGTTTATTTGTGACAACCCCGGCCGATGCGTTACTGTCTAGACGATGTCGGCATTTTACACAAGATCAAAGGCGTCGTCCTACTGTATGATTTTTATACTGTGGCAGTACCTTTGTATACCTAATTATAATTATGTATTTTTCTGTGTGTACATAAATTATAAAATAAATAAGAATGGGCGTCAATATGTAGTCTACCGTGCGACTGTACTCTTGAGCGAGACAACTAGGGATACAGAAAAAGAATCGACTCATGAGTAGTTTTGAGTAAAGTTGAGTATACTCGATACTTTTACGATCACGTTACCCAGAATTTTCGTTATCGATATTTTTGTTTCGATACTTTAATAAGCATCGATACTTTTCACTTTATTCTATACACGAATTGGTCTATCTCAAATTCACAGACTTCTCAGTAAAATATAATAACTTTAGGGAAAAATTAAACACACCATGTTCGGATGATATCTCGCGGTGATGTACTTATTCGCAGTCCCGCAAATTTCGCGGATCCGCAGGATTGATGACTTCGATTCCACAGGCTTGCGGGATTGAGATTTTGATGTGGGGTTGGATTCCCTAGTTACTGCTCTTACTTCCAAGCTTTTTTAATCAGAATGAAAAATTTGATTACGTTTTTTTAAATAGTTTAGTTTGGCAATAGTCTTTAAACCAAAAGAACGTGGGCCATTGAGAGTCCTTCTACAAAGTTTCATCATTTTGAAAAAGATCTTTTTTATTAATAGTCATTAAATCTCAAATTTGCATTTAGTTTCGTGATATTTTAACATAATATGCTAATGTAACTTAACATACTTAATTTAAAATAAACGAAACAGCCAGTACAGAATTACAAGTAACTAAATACCAGCGCTGAAATTCAATACGTCTGAAAGTCTAGGTAAATTCCCGAACTAAAATATAGGCACAAAGAAATCCAAAACGCTCACTAATTACACAAGATTCCTAAGAAAAAAATAAAACCACTCACTTTGTCCACTAGAAAGCACTAAACTCCACACAATTCTCAGCCTTTAGTCTCAAAAGTAGACGCTATTATTGCATGCATAAAATTTTAAACAAAAAAAAAAGTTAAAAATACTCACAATAGGAAGTCTTGCTCCCAACATGGAGTCGGGCCCTTAACTGTCACCGTCGTAGACTTGACATTCTGTAGTTTGAGTGTCACGTAAGTGTTGAACTGCTGTACTCCTGGAAAAAAGACCTTATTTTTGAAAGCTGTAAGCTTAAAATTGCTTAGCAGATAAATGAAGGTATTCTAGCGCATAAAAAGAAAGACTATTATATAGGTTTCCTAGTATAGGATCAATCAAAGGCCTAATGAGCGTTGAAAATGTATGGAAGTTGTAAGGGTTTTGTGCGGGTATCTGTAACCGCTGGATATGTTGAACTTAATTCAAAGGGTCCGCTGAATTGTAAATGGAACTTGGGTTTTAGATTGTGCCTTGTAGGTATATGTTTATTTACACGCAATATTATTTCACACAGTCCAGCACTGCTTAGGAATAGATTAAAGGAGATGTTCCAAAATGTATGGACCTTGGGCCAGGTACGTGTACACTATACATAAAAATAGGGAAATACATTTAAAACAGTTCACAACTGTCCAATTACTTTAAAATGGCTTTGTTTGCCGATAAACCACAATTAATTACACATGAAATTGCAACACACAACAAAATCCCGTCATGGCGGTAAGCTGTCATTTTGATTTATTAAAGACGTTTGACATATTTAATACTCAAGAAGAGGACTGAAGTGACACTGTTGTGACCGTTGAGAGACCTCTTTCTATGATCAATGGTCGATCTATGGTTTACTGTGATTGTTTTATGCACAGAGTAACTAAATCGGTGAGAAGCCATGTTGAAAGTCGTATAAGTAATTGATAAATATCAATTCCCTACCAAAACAGTATATATTTAAATGAATTATCTGTATTTTTCCCGATTTCTATTTTTTTTGAGGTAGTGTACACAGACCTGGCCCATTTTGAAACATCTCCTTTAAAGTATTCAAAACAAAGATATAAATACGTCTAAATAGACAGTCAAAGCTGTAAACTCGTCGAAAAAAAATAGCGGCCAACTGCTCGCCGCTATTTCGCACACACACTAGAAAATTATTTTAAGAGTCACTATTGAATTCTGCTATGAGTGAACAAACATACCAACACATACTGTATAAACACGTGTCTTCACTTTAGATAATATGAATGGATAACGATAAACGAAGCATGTAATACTGTAAAGCTTTGGTTTACTAAGGAAGTGGACAACGACGGGTGTTTAAATACAGTGTGTTTTTTGACAACTTAAGAGAGCTGTCACATTTTGTCACCTCTCTCGCTCACACGGGATAAAAATTTTTAAGATTGTTAATTGAAGAGATGCTTTTTCAAAAAATGTAGCCAATTGGCGAACTAGTAAATAATATTAATTTAATAGGTACCTAATTATTAAAACTACATTCTATTGTGTTATCTGTTTTTGAGATGAGTTAAATAAATGCCACAATAAAAATGTGTTTTTAATAATTACTTATTAAACTAATATTATTTACTAGTTCGCTAATTGATCACATTTTTCAAAAATGCATCTTTTCATTTAACATTCTTAAAAATTTGGTCAAGTGTGAGAGAGGTGACAAAATGAGACAGCCCTCTTAATGTCACAATTTTCATGACGGCGGTTATTATACGGAACCGCTTTCCAAAGAAATCGTAGATTATCTGGTGTTTAGAGATAATATTTTGAAACGCGAAACTATTGACAAATAATAATAATAATTAAAAAAAACAAAATCTTACCTTGCATAGAAACATAGCGCGCCTTTTTTACTGAAACAAAGAAATAATCACCATTTATTATACTATTATTACAAGCTTCTTGACCCCTGAAATGGCTGAGGGAGGTCAACGACCCCGTTCTTATATGTAAGTATAATGTTAGAAATTACTAAGATTGTTAAGCGGGATTCTTGGTAAGTAGTAAATAACTACAGTCCCTGACTGAAAATGTTTCATAATTCTTATCTATACTAATAAATAAAGCTGAAGGGCTTTAGCACATCTCCGCTGCGAAACCACGAATCAGCGAAACCGCATGATGTTTCGCTGATGTTCTGCTGTTATTTCGCTACTCGAGTAGCGGAACATCATGCGAGTCAGTTGAATTGAACCACTGCGGTTTCGCTGCTATGCTTTCGCGGCGGTGTGCTAAGGGTCGAAGTGTTTGTTTTTTTGTTTATATGTTTGAACGCACAAATCTTTGAAACTAACAGACGGATTTGAAAAATTATTTTTGCATTTAATAGTCCAATCTTTGAGAAAGCCTAAAGGTTATTTAACATTACGCCAGGACTCTTAGAAGCCGAACAAAAGAAATAAAAGTCAGAAAGAACTCTAACAGAAAACGAAGTAATGAAGAAGAAGGTTGCTTGCAAAAAGTTAAAATAGACAATATTATTCCTAACTGTCCGAGAAAGATTATTCAAAGAAGTGATATTTTAAGATGCAAAAAATGCTTGAGGGTTTTTAGTAATATCATCACTTATGCAAAGGAAAAAAACCGGCCAAGTGCGAGTCTGACTCGCGCACGAAGGGTTCCGTACCATTATCTATAAAAACGGCAAAAAAAGTCATGTCAGTTGTATGGGAGCCTACTTAAATATTTATTTTATTCTATTTTTTTAATATTTGTTGTTATAGCGGCAACAGAAATACGTCATCTGTGAAAATTTCAACTGTCTAACTGTCACGTTTCATGAGATACAGCCTGGTGACAGACAGACAGGCGGAGTCGTAGTAATAGGGTCCAATAGGTATGTTTGTCGAAATAAAAAGCACCGATGAAAGAAATCATGAAGTCATTTATACCTCTAAAATCACAAATATAAAACGTGGTGTGCCCCAAGGCTCAATTTTAGGACCAATACTATTTATTCTATTTACAAACGACTTGCTTAACTTTATGCATTACGTACAGCCTGATGTAAAACTTGTTGTTTTTGCAGATGATACAGATACAATAATTGGGGCGAATGACTTAAAAGAATTTACCAAAAATGTAAATAAAAGCCTACAATATCTCTGCGATTGGTTTACAGCCAATAACCTGTTGCTAAATACAAGTAAGACTGACACCATTTTATTTAAAACGACTACTTGCCATAATGACAATTTAGATGTACAAATCAAAGGATACAAGATTGAATTAGTGGACAAAGTCAATTTTTTAGGCATTAACATAGATGTGTATTTAAATTGGAAACAGGAGCTAGCTGCTATTGACTCTTCAATTTCATCAGCATGCTATGCACTCAGGAGCCTTAGAGATATGTTGGATCTTAAGCAAGTGAAGGCTATACCTATATTACGCGCTGGTAGAATCTATATTAAGATACGGCATAATGCTTTGGGGTAACAGCTATAGTTATAATTGTCAGAAAGCGTTTATTTTACAGAAACGTGCAATAAGGACCATAGTAAAGATATCATAAAGAGACTCGTGTAGAGAGCACTTTAAAGTATTAGGCATCTTAACAGTACCAAGTTTATATATATTAATAATCCTAAGTCACTTTGCTAAGTATCTTGTATGAATCTCAAGAGGAACGTAAGATAAGAGAAAGTACAAGACGGAAAGATTTTAAACACAAAATGGCACCAAATCTTAACATAGCTAAGCATTGTTCCAGATACCAAGCAGTGGAGTTATTTAATAGGTTACCCACTAATTTAAAATTATTAGTATAGCTCACTCTTTTAAAAATGAATTAAAAGCCTTCTTGTTAGAAAAATGTTTATACTCGGTCTCAGAGTTTATGTGCGATCAATCTTTAAATTAGTTTTTTTTATTGTACACTACTCTACTACTCTGACCTACATTTTGACATTATATTTGTTTTATTGACATAGTTTGAATTATTTGACTACTATTTTACTTTTCAACTTAATTTTAATTGGGCTTGTAAATGTATTGTTCTTGCATGTAATAACTTAACTTTATTTAATATGTAATTTTCAACACAATTTAATATTGTTTAATGAATAAAATGAAATGAAATAGGGAACCCTAAAAACACGCTTCTAAACAAGTAACCACTAGAAGCTATGATGGATGCTTCACAATTTTAAAAGTTATTTGTGTTCTTTATATGACATCTTAGACCTTATTACACACAGTGAGACAAACATTACAGTTCGCGACCGTACAATAAGCTTTGTTCACTTAAGTTAAGCTAAAGTTGCACAGTTACTGTTCTGTTTATTTTATTTCAGCAATAACTTTTACTTGCTCAGAGCTCCCATGTAATTTTCAACTCAGATTTTCTTAGTCGTAGAGTTGTACTAGTCATAAAAGTAAATTAGTTTTATAACATAACATAGCACCACGCCTGTATTCCTTGAAGGGTTAAGCATAGGTGAAGAGTCAGCCACAAAAAGATGTATACACGGACAAGGAACCATTTTATGGTCGACAACCTTTGTTCCGTAACATTTGTATCCACCGTATATACAACGTGTTTTTTTATATATATACCACTAGCTGTGGCCAGCGACTTCGTCTGCGATCCAGGATGAATAGTAACCCTATGTCCTTCTTCAGATTATGGTCTACCCATGTGCCAAATTTCATCCAAATCGTAATCAATAAACAAAATTTCGCATTTATAATATTAGTCAGGATGGTTAGGAGGATAAATTGACATATAGAATTAGAACAAGAAAAAGAAGATGTTAGTATGTAGACTTTGGCCAATTTTAATACACTGTGGTGCCATTGTCGAGGAGTAGACTTAACAAACATATTAAACACTATATCAAAATTGTCATATTCTATTAATTAGAATAACTTTCATTTGCGGTAATGATGAAAATGGCAAAGAAAGAACACAAACACTAAAAGAACAAGTTGAGGGTAAATATGCAATACTAGCTCCTGCCCGCGACTTCGTCTGTGATCCAGGATGAATGTATCCTATGTCCGTCTCCAGGTCATGGTCTGTCCATGTGCCAAGTTTCATCCAAAGCGTAAGCAACAAACAAACAAACACATATAGTTAGGAGGATGAAAAACCGGTCTATCGACACTCTAGACTCACAAAGTCTTAGGTACTTAAATTAAAACAAAAAAAAAACGCTTAACACACTGTTAAAGTGTCAATAATAATATAATTCAATCTTGATTCGAAAGACATGTGGCGCCATCGTGGCGTCATTATTGTACGTTTGTTGTGTTGGCGTCATTATTGAACATTATTGTTGTTTTCCTCCGGAACATTACTTTTTTTCGGGATGAAAGGTACCCTATGTCCGTGTCTATACTCCTAACAACGTATATGCAAAATTTCAGGATGATCGGTTCAGTGGTTTTGGTGTGAAAAGGTAACAAACAAACAAACAAACTTACTTTCGCATTTAGTTAGGATAACTCTAGGGTATTGATGAGACCATAATTTTGAACAACTTTTACTATGGGACCAAATCTGAAATCGCGAAAAAAAAATCCGCAGTTCCCTACATTTTGACGAGTTTTGCAAACATAAATGTATGGGGCAGCTGATTTTTTTTACTCTAGTCTAGATCAGAGGTGATAGAAACAAAATTGACGATGGAGTGAGCTTACCCAGAAGAAGCCTGTTCACTCTCACTTTGAAGAGATTAGGGTTATATGCGCTCGGAAACAGACGCAGGTAGTGAGTTCCACTCTTTTGCTGTGCGCATTATAAAAGACATTTGGAAACGCTTAGTGCGAATTGGTGCAATATCTACCAGGTAGGGATGGTAACTGGCAGTGCGTCTAGATATCCGATGGTAGGAGGGGGCCGGTGGAATTAGGTCGTGGAGAACTTAATAACTTAACTTGTTAAGGCGGAGAACTTTAAATTGAAATAAAACACAGAAAAATGTTTTTAATATCCATGAAGTTGGCTTTATTTGACAGATAATTTTATGACATTAATGTTTGAATATGATTTTGGGCATGTGTCCGTCGCGGCTGGTGTTTACATGGCGTAATCTGGAGGACAAACTTTTACAAACTCTTCGCAGTAAATCAAGCAATAATGCGTCAAACGTTGGCATCCAAGTGCTCAATTCTTTCTGGTCTATCGGCGTAGACTTGCGACTTTATATATCCCCAGATAAAATACTATAATGGCGTCATATCTCTCGAACGATGATTTTAGCATTCGTGAAATTAATCGTTCGTCACAAGTTTCTTTCAGAAAATTTTGGCTTTGGCGTCAGTCGCGGCGGTCACATGAGCGAAATTATATTTTTTTTAATAATGCCATAAAGTTATCTATCAAATAAATAAAGTGAATTTCATGGATATCAAAAAATTTTTTCTGTGTTTTATTTTAATTTAAAGTGGAGAACTTTAAATTAAAATAAAACACAGAAAATTTTTTTTCTCTAAAAAATACACTCGATAGGTAAACACTACATAGATGCCAGCCACAGTATTGAGATTTTTATCTCATGAAAAGTGAACTTCAACTAATGAGGACTTTATAAAAAACACTATCCAAAACAGAGACATAGTTCTGTGGTCTCTCACATACATAAACTACTTTCAGGGACATTTTTCACACAAAAAGATGTATTAGTTGCTTGACAATAGAAACAACTACAGTGGAAGTCCACTCCCTGGATTATTTTACAAGCACTCCAAAAGCTATCACTGCTCTTTAATAATTAAAACCAGGGATAAGACTAGAATAGCCCTACCCCTGACCATTGTTATACTGTGTAGAAACAGACCTCCCAAAGGAAGTCAAATTTTCTACACCAGTGGTGTTGAGAATCAATATTCCTCCGTGTTACAATGAGTACCGTCTTACAGGAAACTCTTCAACTATTTATTCGATTTGCAGAAAACATTATTCACTTGCATCCATTTATTCACTTGTATAACAACACTATACACTTACCCCATTATACACAAATGCCTTAAAACTATCACAAACATCAAAATACAAGAAAAGCTAAAATTTATAAACACTTATGAAAAAGAAAATGTTATACACATTTGTACCGTGTACACTTCTAAGCTTACAGTAATCATGCAACAAAATCACTTTCATTTCGACCATTAAATGTAGTTAAAAGGCTGTTAACCACGTGCAGGGTCTGCGCGTGTACTGTTGCTACTACAAGAATAGGTACCGCAATCGATGGTACCTACTACCCCACCAAGACTTATTGAGTATTAAGAAAACTTAACGGACTGTTAAATACGCCTGTTATATGTTTTAATTCGTGTTTGAATGTGGTCTTATGGCGGTCTTGAGCTTGTAATGTATGTACCTAGTAACGGAGCTAGTTACGCCATCAAATTACACATAAATAAAATTGTTGTAACGATTTACATAAACATGTTACGTACTCGTACATTATAAAAAAAAATCGTCTTCAAAAAGAAATTAACTCAAAATTATGAAATAACTTTTAATTCGGAAGTCGGTGTCTTGGGATCTGTATTTTAGTTTTTGCCACCGACTTCCGAAATTAAAGTTATTTTATAATTTTGAGATAAATTCTTTTTGAAGTCGATTTTTTTTTATTTCATAGTTTTTAGTAAAAACTAGAATATTTGTTTGTAATAATTAGTTAATAGTTTTGTTATAAACATTG
Organism: Dicycla oo; assembly: GCA_948252095.1. Classification (NCBI taxonomy): domain Eukaryota; kingdom Metazoa; phylum Arthropoda; class Insecta; order Lepidoptera; family Noctuidae; genus Dicycla; species Dicycla oo. The sequence continues at coordinate 19,005,058 of OX411726.1, read as the reverse complement.
CATTAGAATTTGACCAAGATTTTGAGATGTTTTCCCTTTGACACCACACCCGTAGCTGGTATCATAAGCCAGGCCGTCACACTTACACGCATTAGTCCAGTATCTTGAAAACTACTGAACCGAATTTGATGAAACCTGCACTATACCCTAATGTAAGCTAATAAAAATAAAATGGTCACGATCCGATTAATAGTTTCGGAGAAATGCGTGGACAAACATACATATATCTATAAATCTTTTTGTCTATTTGTTTGAAAGCCCTAATAGATCATCATATGTGAATATATTGCAGTGCTAATAATATTACATACATACGTGTCGAATTGCTAATCTCTTTTGGTTGAAGTCGATTAAAAACAAATTGATTTCTCTCTGATGGTGTTGCATTGCCGTCCCATCAAACTATGAGAGTGAGGGAAGAGAGAGGGCATCTGTTTCTGCGCAAACACTAAACTTGTGTAAGTAATATAATATCTCTTGCGTCGTTGACTAGCTTCCGCTGAGATTGGCTGCTGTTGCCGAAATTCGGTCTGGAGAACTATTTTTATAAAAAAAAACTTTTTAGCAAAAAATAAAACCGACTTCCAAAACAAAACACTACACAGTGAAAAATAACTTTAATTTCGGTAGTCGGTGTCTTGGGTTTTGTATTTTCGTTTTTTGCCACCGACTTCCGAAATTAAAGTTATTTTTCACTTTGTAGTGTTTTGTTTTGGAAGTCGCTTTTATTTTTTACTAAAAAGTTTTTATTTTTCACTTTTTAGTTGTGCAACCTACCCCACACAAATTCGAAGACATAATTGAGCACAATAATTGTAGATATAGCCATGTTAATAAGAGTGATAGGAAGTTATTAAAACACCATCACATCATCCACATAAAATAAGTGGGAAATATACGCATTATTGAATCTAACTCAAAAACTCCCCAAGCAAAGTTAATAAAATTTATATGGGACCACCTCGGAAGTATATCCTATCAAACAAAAAAAGAATTTTCTAAATCGATCCATCCGTCTTTGAGTAATCGCGTAACATACAAAAAAAAAAAACATACAGACGAATTGAGAACCTCCTCCTTTTGGAAGTCGGTTAAAAACAAATAAGACCTAGATATAACAATGAATTATAACAATACATTAAAGTTTGTCCCAACCTCCAAACTCTAGACATAAATTACGATTGTTTCAAACACAAAAATATCTAATTAATACTTTGACAAATGGAAGTTCTCCAATTATATTTGTGAGCCGGTCCCTTCGGGGGTACAGACCAACAACAGGTACACAAAAACTTTAACTACCCACAATCTGTATCAATTTATCAAATCCCCCGAAGGCGGAGTTTGGAGACTTATCTAGGGGACTTGGCTAAAAGTTAGCTCATTGAAAATATCGTTCCCACGACGGTAGATAACAAAAACTTTGACATTTGAATACTGTGAGAGAGAGCGGTTGTTAAATTTTAGTGTTTAGTTCACTGTTAAAACTAATTAGATTACCGACAGCGAAATTACTATTGAATTCTAGAATAAAGAAAATTGTTTGGATTTTATTTAAATACAAATATTCAATTCATTTCTGCCACCATAAACTGCTAAAAGATACCATAAGATGAGGTCGTCCGATTAATAGTTTCGGAAAAATGCGTGGACAAACACACAAACATACATACATCTATAAAATATTGTATATTAGTTTGGAAGCCATAATACATATGTTAAGTGAATATATTGCAGTTCCAATAATATTACATCCATACGTGTCGAATTAATAACCTCCTTTTTTTAAATGCGCCAAAACTATTTTGTGGTCAATTTTCAGTTCTTCAGCTACGTCGTAACTGATATGCCGATCTTGCTCCACTTTTTCAAAAATGGCATCCATTTGATCCGTAATAGGGCGACCAGAGCGACGTGCATCTTTGACATCAAAATTTCCGGATTGAAAACGCTTAAACCAAATTTGTGCTACTCTCACAGACACTACACTAGGTCCATAAACATCACTTTTTTTTTCGCGGCTTGCGTTGCATTTTTGCCTTTTTTGTAGTAAAATTTTAAAATGTATTGAATTTTTTCATTAGATTCACTCATCTTGACGGTACGAAAAACAAATGAAAATCACACATTTTCCTAATTTGAATTTGGAATTATGTTCTTTAAAATTTAAACTTTCAATGATACCAAAACCAGCCAAATACAAATAGTATAGCCAAAGAGATATTATTACAAGTTCATACATACTATAATGCGAAAAGACTTTTTCCCCAACCTAATATATCATTAGCTGTTGCCAGCGACTTCGTCTGCGATCCAGGATGAATAGTAACCCTATGTCCTTCTTCAGATCATGGTCTACCCATGTGCTAAATTTCATCCAAATCCGTTTATCCGTTTTAGCGTGAAAGCGTAATCAACAAACAAACTTTCGCATTTATAATATTAGACAGGATGGTTTTAAATTTTAGTGTTTAGTTCACTGTTAAAACTAATTAGATTACCGACAGCGAAATTACTATTGAATTCTAGAATAAAGAAAATTGTTTGGATTTTATTTAAATACAAATATTCAATTCATTTCTGCCACCATAAACTGCTAAAAGATACCATAAGATGAGGTCGTCCGATTAATAGTTTCGGAAAAATGCGTGGACAAACACACAAACATACATACATCTATAAAATTTTGTATATTAGTTTGGAAGCCATAATACATATGTTAAGTGAATATATTGCAGTTCCAATAATATTACATACATACGTGTCGAATTGATAACCTCCTTTTTTCAAAGTCGGTTAATAAATACATTATAAAACCCAAAATAAACGTAATTACAACTGCTAAATTGCTACATAATGTGATGCGTCGCCGTGCTTCGATACATCTAATCTGTCAAAACGCAGTTTTGTAATAGGCCTCTTAAATTACCGCTATATTATGATAGGTCAACAAACAGCCAGTTACGTCGCTAACCCAAATAAAATAACTATCTCAATAAGTCTACACAAATACAGAACCTTCACTCTCAAGACTTGAAGCGTAATACTTTAAATAATTCACTACCACGGGATGTCCTAACTTTTCTTCCCAGACCTATACTTCGCCTTCAGATTCTAGATCTTTCTCCAACGCTAGCGATAAAAAAATAGCAAACAACTTTGTGTGGGTACATTATTTATGTAATTTTGATTACTTTTCTCTTTGGTCTGATATTGATTGATTGATATTTCAGTGTAGTAGTAATAGTAAGTAAAATTGTGCTATTAATAAAAAAAGAAAAGGTTGACATTTATTAATCTTTAGGTAGAACGCGGCAGCCTCATTTTTTTTTACTGTTAACTGTTTTGCATTTTTTGTAGGTGTGTGTTTATTCATTAAATAAAATAAATGGAAGATCGAGAAAAAAACACAATTTCTTACAGTACAGTAAATAAACAAAAAAAATATTTCCTACGGTTCGCACACCAGTAGGTATGCATCTCTACAATATTCTATCCCCTATATATCTTACTTGGATCACCAACCCGACTGCCGAGCGCAATAACCAATTACCGAGCCAAGATTGTCAATTGCAGTCGGAAAACCATGTTCATTCTTAGACGTAAACGAGCCCATATTTATGGCTTATATCTACAATTCTGTATTTTATCGTAGGAATAAGTTTTTTTTTTTGGTAATAAAAACACATAACAAAATTTCAGAAAGCCATAAAGGATCCCAAATTAAGTTACCACTTGTTATTTATCTCCCTATCAAAAAGGTCTAATGCCCGGTTTCTGAGGTTTTTAAACGGAGTTTATCCATACGATAGTGATTATTGGTTCGATGTCGTGTTTCTTTGTTAAGGAAGAATTTAGCTAAAAGTCGAGTGAATGAGTATAGAGGGTATGGACCTCAAAAACCGAGTATAAGAAAGTAATGCCCTTATATGTATAGATAATTTTGTCGAATAATAATAATAACCCCACCGCTGTATCTCTACGTTGACGTCAAATCAAATCAAATCAAATCATTTATTCGCATAGAATGTAGGTGTTTAACAAAAAGTTGGTAAAAAATATATACAGTATGTTAACCAACAGAGGGCGTTCCCGTTAACCCGCAATAGTATAGCATCCATACATGCTAAAAAAATATTACCATTCAAAAACAAAACGGTTTTTATTTTTTTTAATATTAAAATATTCACTAAAAATGCTAAAAATATTCAAAAAAATATAAAAATATTCACTAAAAATAAAAACTAAATTGCGATGTTTCCGTCCTTCAAGTATGCGTGTACAGAGTGTTTCTTTTACGTATCAATTTAACATTTTTAGTGAATATTTTAATATTAAAAAAAAATAAAAACCATTTTGTTTTCGAATGGTAATATTTTTTTTAGCATGTATAGATGCTATACTATTGCGGGTTAACGGGAACGCCCTCTGTTGGTTAACATACTGTATATTGGCCCGTGCACATTCTGCCTGAGTATTGGCATGCAAAATTTAACAAATTAAGTTTCAAATTTAAATACTAAGGAACACCAAATAGATTTAATAATTTCTAAGATAAGTTTCAAATTTAAATACAGTTGGAACACTAATATAATAATTTCAAAATTAAATTTTAAACTTCAATACATTATTAAGGAAAACTAATAAAATAATTAATATAATAATTTCAAATTAAAATGTCAATTATTATATTATATATATATATTATATTATATTATACAGTTTATTATAATGAATGTCAATAATACTTCATGTCAATAATACTGCAATGTCACAGTAAAGGGTCATTCAAAAAATCACTTATTGTATAGTAACATTTCTGAGTCAAATATGCCTTCAGTTTGTTTTTAAATTGTTGAAGGGTGTCATTTTTTATGTTGTCCGGTAGTTTATTAAATATAATTGGACCCATGCAAAGAACACTTTTTCTAAATAGTGCAGTTTTATAGCTGCTGACAGTTAAAAGATTTTTGTATTGACTTCTAACGGGACCTTTCTTGGTGTCTGAGACCTTAGCAAATAGCTTTAAGTTGCTTTTAACAAAAATTGCCATTTCTAAAATATACAATGACGGAAACGTAAGAATTTTTAACGACTTGAAGTAGGGTTCACAGCTATCTCTTGGTTTTATACCGCACATGGCTCTTATACAGCGTTTTTGGGCTTTAAATATGGTATCTCTTAAAGTACAATTACCCCAGAAAATTATTCCAAACCTCAAGACCGATGCGACTAAGCCATGGTATGCAACTAAAGCCGTCCTAATGTCAACTTTTTTTTTCAAATTAAATAGGACATACGCAGCAGTACTCAATTTTTTACAGACCTCCTCTGCTTGTGGTTTCCATGTTAATTGATCGTCTATAAGGATTCCTAGAAATTTCGCCACCTTCGTTTTTTGAATCGTCTGCCCGTTATAGTTTACGTTAACGTTTGGTGGAATTGTACGTTGGTGAAAATGCATTATATTCGTCTTTACTAAATTTATTACCAAATTATTTTTATCAAGCCAATCAATTATATTTCTAAGACTATTGTTGATGTCCTCTTCATAATCACTAATATTACTATTACATTTTATAAGAGCTGTGCTGTCATCGGCAAATAGAACCATAGGATGTCGAATTTGTTGAGGCAAATCATTTATATACAGCAGAAATTTTGGAGGACCTAATACACTACCCTGTGGTACACCGAATTAGACTATTTTACACTGAGACTGATATTTCTGTTCACATTTTGACTTAAGACAAATTCTGGATATCTCGGTATACTGTGTGCGGTTACTAAGGTAAGATTTTAGGAGATTTAACACATTACCCCTTATACCGTATTTATTAAGTTTGCTTATTAAAATATCATGATTGACACAATCAAAAGCCCTAGTCATGTCTGTAAAAATAGCATAGATAGGGTTCTTTTTATCAATGTTTATCATAACGTCGTGTAATAAGTCATACAGTGCTGTATTAATACTTCTATTCTTTCTGAAACCTGCTTGTTCACTACATAGGATGTCATATTTTGTCAAAAATTTGTTAATTAATTCATAGATAACCTTTTCTATAACTTTGGAAAACACAGGAATCAATGCTATCGGCCTATAGTTAGCTATGTCCTCTTTGTAATTCTTTTTATGTAACGGTTTAACTATGACAGTTTTTAAAGCGTCCGGAAATACACCGGTGCTGATGGCTAAGTTAATGACATGACAAATATGTATGCTTATGCGTCGTGGTGGGGCCTGCGTGCTTCGAACTTTAGGTTTGCGCCGGTAGTAGGGTTTTGCTGGAACAGGTCTAGGATGAGGAGCCAGACCAAGAGAAATACAGAAACCCGCAGAGCAGCATGTGGCGAGTTGTTGGGCAGTAGCGACCCCACGGACCCCTATCTCCCGGGAGAAGTCTTGTTCTTCACCTCTTTCTTGCCTTTATTGGCCGGCTTGAGTGAGGAAAGAAGTATTCCAGTAAGGTGCTGGTAGGGATCTTGACCGTACTTCCGGTCCTGAGAGCCGTAAAATACCTCTCCACTCCTCAAGCACCTCAGGAAGTGTTGCCCTCTTGCCACTACGTCACTATGAGCTAGCGACCGTTTTCGGGGGCCCATTATTGAGTGTGCAAGTCACCCCCTGCCATTTTATTAGATATAACATTGATTAGGCAGGGGACATAGTCCTTCCATAGTTCTGGGTAACCAATCCACTATAGCCACCCAAACCCATAACCCCAATATGCTTTGTTTCTATGTCCTGCAATAAATAGTCCTGCACCAACCGGGGGTTGTTCTTGGGTGCACTTGCATAGTGCAGGCAGGGATAATCGTCGGTTGGTGCCTCCTCATTATTTAAATTGTCTAAGGGGCCTCTGCGAGTTAGCTTCGGCCCCTCGTACGTCTTCCAAAGGTCCGGGACCCCAGGGTCCCGAGAAGTGTCAAAAAAATAATAATAATATCGGTTATTTATAAAAATGGTGCAGATTTGCAATAATATAGCTTAAAAATTAATCAATAGCTATTTTAATAGTTTAAACTTCGTTTAAGAATTCTTCAGATATCGAGCATAAGAAGATCAGAATAAAAGATGCTCCACTTTGTAACACACCACGAATTTAATCAGCCCAGTTAAACAGTGTGACGTGTGTCTACTCAAAAGCTTTCGTCAGTAAAACACTTCAGAAAGTCCTTTAACTATGTGCGGCGTGTTTCCATTTGTGTATTTTCGCATGCAAATAAAAATTACCACAAAAAGGTCACACAGGCAGAGCCGTCGTGTATAAGGTATGTAAATTTGTCCTTTTGTAGTCAAAGTGTATAAATAAAAACGGGTATGTAAAATATTCCCAAGCTTGAACAATTTTTCAAGCGACATAGAATAAATATTGGTAGCTTTTCAAACAAAATACTTTTAAATACTTATTCCTTTTTTTTTATTGTGTGTATGTAAACAACTGTAAAGTATGGGGTGTTTTTGTGTAAGATATTGTGTGCAGGGTGTGTGTGTGGGTTGGAGGCAAGCAGAAAGGGGCACGCTGTTTTAAATTAGACTATTTATACTTGAGTTTGTTTCGACAATATTTCTTTATGGTGGCGTACAGAAAACATTGATGTCTAAAAGTGATGATTTGAATATCCAAGTTACAGAGTTATTTCATAGTACAAGGAGCTCATGAGCTCCAAATCCGTATCAAAGAAATGTGAGTTTATAAATGTGAATAAATCCCGATTTATTTTTCTGTGAGACTTCTAAAGCTTTGAGATACCGAGGCATCGCGGGAAACAACAAGCTATTTATAAGAAGACAACTGAAGGATTTCATGTCCAAAGTACGTCCGTATGCAAATGCCTCTGTGCCTCTGGCCCCTACTGGTTTATCTATTTAACTAACTTTCTCAAACTGTCGTAATTAAATGTAGGAAGAGAATTTAGTTTGTAAGTTTTGCGCGTGAGTGATGGTGTTTGTTTCTTTGGTACTCGATCTCTCTTGAGAGGGTGTGTTAATGGCACTATGAGATGACTGACCTGTGTGATTGTAAAAGTTAAATGGGAATTTGACTTCTGTTGTGTTTATTTCTTGAAAACACTTTTTGCTAACATTAGGAACGGGTTGTATTTTGAAGTATTTAAGGTTCTTAATTCAGACTCAAACCAAATCAAGGGAAATCAAACTCAAGTCAAAACAACTCAAATCAAACTCAAGGTTTGCCAAAGGGCGATGGAGCGTAGTGTACTAGATATTAAGCTCAGCGACCGAATATGTAAAACTGGAATCACCGATGTGGGGAACAAGTTTGCTAGGCTGAAGTGGGATTGGCCGGAAAAGACAACACAGGATGCGTCGGGACAGATGGGCCAGAGTCGTCACGCAGTGGGAGCTAAAAGACGGGCGTCGTCGCCGACAAAACGGTGGGCGTGATGACTTACAGGCGTGTATGGGAGATTGGCCGGAAAAGACAACACACAGGGAAAAGTGGAAAGCCATGGGGAGACCTTTACCAAGCAGTGCGACAACACAGGTTGATAAATTTTTTTTTTTTTTACTTTATCGTGTTTCAGTCATTCATGCCTATGGTAGTCTATTTCTGAAGCAAGATGTGGCATACAGGTACACTGCTCATACTACAGTTGCCACTCCGACTGGATTGCGACATAGTTTTTGACAAACAAATTGATATATGCCACTAATGCTCGGTTTCTGAGGTTTTTAAACGGAGTCTATCCATTCGATAGTGATTATTGGTTCAATATCGTGTTTTGGAACACTTTGTTAAGGAAGAATTTAGCTTAAAAGTTCAGTGAATTGCTATCGATGGTTTATTTGAGGATCTCGAAAACCGAGCATATGGAAGGGATTCGCTTAAATAAATCATTTTGTCGAATCAATAGCCATTAAGAGTTTAAACTCTGTTTAAGAATTATTCAATGTTGTTAAACTAAAGGGAGTGGTTTAACAAATAAACAGATTTAGTCAGTCTTTGTTTACAAGTACCTCCAATATCACATATCCACAGCCTAGGTACTCGTACTCTACGTACACAGAAACTCGTAAAACTACATTATTTACGTCATACGTTCAAAAAGGTCGCCCCGCGCCGAAACCAGTGTCCGTTTTATGATTCCACCTATACCAACACACATTATACGTCCCCTGAATTCGTTATTATGAAAACACTGCCGAACTTTATGTATGTTTATGTTTTATGTACTTTAGATTTTACGAAAAGGCAATTAAAGGATTATGTTTTAGATTAGGGAAATTTTACGTGTTTGGTTAGTTAGTGTTGTGAGTAGAAATAACTTTAATGCTCCAAGTTTGTTCAGTACAGCGACGCTATAAAAAAAAAATTGAATGTGCTAAGAAAAAAAAATTATAAATAAATGCATTGTTATCAATACGGAACGAGTTTACAAAGTTTTAACTTGATAAGCCAAGAGGAATTTACCCAAAATTACTTTGCACAAATTCATTACATACAAATAACAAGAAAACTAAACAAAATAGGTAAAAACTATTGTTGTAATATCGCTACGCCGTAGCTATCGCTACGCCGTAGCTATCCCTACGAGGTAGCGAGCCTACGCCAGCTACGCCGTTGTAGCAGATAGTCAATTCCCTACGCGCTGATTTATTATACTTGAACTTTGTTGAGCGTCGAACGAGTTTTTTAGGGTTCCGTAGTCAACAAGGAACCCTTATAGTTTCGCCATGTCCGTCTGTCCGTCCGTCCGCAGCTTAGCTTAGAGACTGTTAGTACTAGAAAGCTATGATTTGGCATGGATATAGTGGTAAAATAAATCATGAAAAAAAAAAAAATATGGTACCTCCTGTCCACGTAAAGTGGGGATGTTTTTTTCTCGTCTGTCTTCTCGAGTGCATCGTTGAATAATATTACGGGTTTGTGAAAGCCATTTTTCGATTCAGGGATCCGTTTGCGTAAAAATAAGCTTTAAATTGTTATTTTTTGTTAGAGTCAAGTGTCCCCCTGCCAGCTAAATGAGTGCTTTTGGATATGTGAAATAAACACGGTGCCCGGTTGACTTACAATCATGAAATTTGGCAAGAAGGAAGGTCTCACTGCACTAGTAATGGGAAAAGTCTGAAAATTGTTAATTTTTTAGTTTTATCACAAAAAAAAAAACTTACATTTGCAGTTGGAGAATTGGCTGTGACGTATTTATATTAATGTATAGCAGAACATTTTTTCAACTGCAATGTTCTTGTTCTTGGGATAAATTCATCCTAACTATACGGAACCCTTCATTGTGCTGACATACACTTGGCCAGTTTTTTTTTTTTTTTATATTTTGTCATAGGAACGCAGGACGACTTGAATGTCTTCCTTAGGATCAGTGTGTGTGTGATTATATTATATTATTTTATATTATATTATATTATATTATATTATATTATATTATATTATATTATATTATATTATATTATATTATATTATATTATATTATATTATATTATATTATATTATATTATATTAACAATGTGTGAACTATTAAACTCAGTGTTTATTTCAATTATACCAATTACAGGCAAATTTAATTTGTCAAAGAGTCGGTCAGTTAGTCATAAAGTTTGAGCTAGTTGCCCATTCCAAAACGTAGATCTCTATGGAGAAGAAGGGTAAGAAACTCCAACGACACTCTTTTAAATCAAGATATTAAAAAAATCCTTTCCATGAATGGTTGAGGTTTTTTTAGAATACGAATCGATAGAATTCTATAATTCTTATATATTTTATTTAAAAACGGTGATTAAATACTCTCAAACCAAGCAAAGGTGGGTCAGCTAACTGTTATAACTGAAGAAGAATAATGATTCTTGTAGCTTCTTATGTGAACAATGTAAAAAAAATAATATCAAAGACGGCGCCAGTTCACGAACAAGATGCGTGGATCAGCACCATCCAGCTCAATCATTTTGTAGAGTTGTGTATCTACCTATCTATCTATTCAGACCGTAATATCCCACTGTTGGGTGGACAACGAGCCTCCCTTTCTATTTTCCACACACTTCACTGCCATTGCACTGCAATATTATTCGTTAATTTTATTTAAACATAATATAGTTATCTTACATGATCTAGTTTTAAAATAATATACACAAATAATAATTACTCGTTAAGTTATTGACAATATTTTATCTTCTTTTTAATTTAGCCTCTAATAAATTTATTGTTGTCTTCTTTTTAAATGTTTTATGTAAATGGATTGCCTGAAACACAGGTTTTCATAAAAACCTAGATCAGGCAGGTCTACATTACAGTTAGAATTAAGTTTTATTCGATTGCCAGTCCTTTTGGTAGGAGTTAAGTACGTCCCTACATCTTTGTCTTAGTCTATGTGTAAACTAAATACATTAAAAGGTACCTAAACATGAGTAAAGACGAACATTAACGTTTATTTTATCTTTAAAAGTTACTTCTTTATTAGGTAAATCGTTTATAGTACTCGTAATATCGACTGCCGACTTTAAAATTCAACCTCGTTTCTGCCTGTAGTCTGCGGGTAATTCAACTATGCATTAATAATGAGACCTGTCTATCTATCTGCCTCGTTGTCGCAGTACACTCATGCCCAAGACATAAATTTTACGGACCGTTATAACGTTTAACATCATACGTATATTCTAAAACTTATTTGTATACTGCATTTTTAACATACGGATATTTATATAGGAACTGCTCTTCTGAAGAAAAATGTCGTAAAGAAACTGGTATGTCGTAAATGTCAAAAATTCAAGGTTTCCCCCTGAGATGTAACATTTTTGACTGATCATGTTTTTAACAAACTTCTTAAAATAGGAATATATAAAAAATATATGAAAAGGAAAATATTGGTGAATACAGGGTTATTTTTAAATCACTAGCTAAATTTTCACAGTCTGTTCTACCCATGAATATAAACAACTTTCACTATGGAACCAACTCTAAAATCACGAAAAAAAACTCAGCTGTTTCATACATTTTGGTCGAGTAGGTATAGAATTTTCGTATGAAACAGCTGATTTTTTTTTTGTGTATTCAGAGTTGGTTCCAGTACAATAGTTATTAGTATAGTTTATAGTGCCCTCGCTTTTCGCAATTTTAATTTTCCTGAAAATCTGCTGTTATATATATATATATATATATATATATATATATATATATATATATATATATTATATTCATCAATATTCTCGTTTGGTAAAGAAAGCTAGCGCGGTGGTTGTCCCATATAAATTTTATTAACTTTGCTTGGGCTGTTTTTGATAAACATAGATACGTTTGGTATAAGTTATAACCAAACACAATCACTAGTGTAAGTAAATCAGACAGTTTTACAGATATCGAACCCGCTCAATACCATTTTATTTTCGGTGTGGACAATAGGTAATGGGAGCGCTCTAAATAAACCCGGATTCGGGGGAACTGCAGTGCAAATGTTCAGGTCACTTAATATTAGACTTTATTTTAACTTCATAATATTGAATTTCTGATACATATTTGAATAATACTGTTGTTAGCTGGGTCTTTGTTTTGGTACTCTAATAGCACTACTATAAAGAAGTTTAACGACACGTGTACACGTGTTTGTAGGTTTTGCGTTATGGAAAAAACATTACAGTGTCAAATTAAATTAGCTAGCAAAACAGCTAGGATGATAAAACAAATGAGGGTTTCGTTTTATCCTTTGAGGTACGGAGCCCTAAAAAAAAAAAAATTCGTATTTTTTTTTTTTTTGGGATCACAACCCAGGTAGTGTAGTCACTTGAAATATCAGTTTAAAAATTCTAATGATGAATATGAGTATCGATATCTAAACGATAAAACAAAACCAGATTCTCTCAACTAATATTTCAAAGTTAGTTATAACACCACCAGCGGTCGTTGACGTGGTTTGATATCGATACCCATCACGTCTCGGTGTAATTTAATTTGACCCTGTGTACTTTGAAAACCCTACTGAATGACGACGACAAAATAGTAAGTAGGTAGGAACTGTACCTACAGGAATTTTTTGGCGCGTGGCCAAAATTGGAACTATGGCTGCCCTCTTAATTTTCCAATATAATATCATAAAACAATTTTGCAAATGTTTACCAACAACGCCCCCCTGTCAATGTCATTCTTGACAAGCGTCAAAAAGATTTTTTTTAGCACTGTGATTATTTCTTGCCCATTATTTATGACGATATAGCTACCGCCCTCGGCTTCCCCCGCGTTGCATGCCAATAAAAAGTGGCCTGTGTCCTTTCCTAAGATTCAAAGTATCTCCATAAAAAATTTCATCGAAAACTGCTTAGCCACTTAGCTGTGAAAGCATAACAAGCAAACATACAAAAAAATCTAATCTTTTCTCTTTATAAACAACTCGCAACGCGTAAGTCTCAAACCCGTGAGAATATAAGGACAAAAATTATCCTTTGTGTTAATCCAGGTTATAAACTATCTGTGTGCCAAATTTCATCAAAATCCGTTTAGTAGTTTTTGCGTGAAAACATACAAACACACTCACAAACTTTCGCCTTATAAAGGCGAAAGTTTGTGAGTGTGTTTGTATGTTTGTGTGTTTATATGTTATATTAGTGTTATGTTATAAGAAATCACTAGTGCAAAATAGAAAGCACTCTTTTTTTATAAAGCGCTCTATAAGCTGTATAAACCGTCGCCTGAAAAATAACAGCACTGAAATAACATTGCAAATAGCGCTGCAAGTTAATTTGCTTGTACCGTAACAGGTATTGTCTGAGACTTTAATTTACTTGCTAGCTCTATGCTGATTGCTAGTATAGGTCTCTTAAAATGAGTTCGTTTTATGTTCTTTGTCATGTTTTTTTTTTGCTGATCGAGCTTGACTGATCTGTCCTGTATTTAGCAGTCGATACTGAAACGATATTTCAGGAATTTATAATCATGCTACGCCCTATTATACACGGATAAAATGGCAGAGGATGACTTGCATACTCAATAATGGGCACGCGGAAACGGTCGCTAGTACATAGTGACGTAGCGACAAGGGGGCAACACTTCCTGAGGTGTTTGACGAGTGGAGAGGTATTCCACGGCTATCAGGACAATCCCGGAAGTACGGTCAAGATCCCTAATAGCACCTTACTGGAATACTTCCTTCTTCCGAGCATGTTTGCTGTTGCGAACCTCCACTCAAGCCGGCCAATAAAGGCAAGAAAGAGGTGGGAGCTCTGTTCGTCGTCAGTGTTCAGTCCAGCCGGCCAATAAAGGCAAGCCAGGAGTGAAAAACTTTGGGCACGCCACAATTGCGGCGATAAGTCCCCTCTTTGAGGAGTGGTTAGAGAGGCGCCACGGCGTCCTCACCTTCCGCCTGACGCAGGTCCTCACCGGACACGGTTGTTTCGGGAGATTCCTGTTTCGCATAAGGCGGGAGGAAACGCCCGGGTGTCACCATTGTGTGGATCGCCCAGAGGACACGGTGGAGCATACAGTGGAGGTCTGCCCGGCTTGGGCAGAGCACCGCCGTGTTCTCACGGAGGTGATCGGCGGCGGCGATCTCTCGCGTCCGAGCCTGGTCCAGGCCATGGTGCGGAGCGAGAGTGCATGGGAGGCCGTCACCTCCTTCTGCGAAGCGGTAATGCTCGCAAAGGAGGAGGCGGTACGCGTGAGGGAGAGGCAACCTCACGCCCTCAGTCGCCGCAGGAGACGCCCTGGGCGGCGGGAATCGATAGCCGATTCCCGGCCACCGTAGGCGCGGGCTTGCGGACGGTGAGTAGTGGGTAGCTTGCCGTCCGGTGAGGACTAGGCCCGGGTCGACGGCGCGTTGTGTTCCACGCGCGCCTCAAAGAGATGTCAGCAAGAGATGGGGTCCAATAGGGCCGATGCCGCTGGGGTCGCGGGTTGTTTGAAAAAGATACCGTGGCCCTGGCATAGGCAACTGAAGGAACACGGGTGGGTTTTAGTCAGTAAAAGTCTGAGACGCCCTTCCGCTCCACCCAGAGCGGGAGAAGTTATTTGATGATTTCCCATCCACAAAAAAAAAAAAAAAAAAGGAGTGAAAAACTTGACTTCTCCCGGGAGATAAGGTCCGTGGGGTCACTACTGCCCAACAGCTCGCCACATGCTGCCCTGCAGGTTTATGCATCTCTCTTGGTCTGGCTCCTCAACCTAAACCTATTTCGGCAAAGTAAACTCTACCAGCACATACCTAGAGTTCAGGAGCGCGCTAGCCCCACCACGACGTTATTTATTATTCGACAAAATTATCTATACGTACGAGTATAAGCGCATTACTTCCTTATTCTCGGTTTTTGAGGCCCTTAGATACACCCTTATAGATAGATTTATCTAAAACTAAACGACCATTTCGAGACCTATATCCTAGAACATCTATCCAAGAACCGGCTGTTCCAAAAAATCTTGTCCCTAATCACTTTCAACCGAATTATAAAAGTGTAAAAACCTCGTATTTTCTTTATTTATCTTCGGACAAAGTCTTCAGATACTATAAAGCTTTGTTTCACGATGGTGTTTATTAGAGCCCAGAAGTCTAGCAGGCTGTCATTGACATAAAATCTTAATGTTGTGTACTAAGCCTTATTCTTGGGCCACTAACTGCCAAATATTGGTAATTTGTCCTCCTTTATTACGGATAAAATGAAATATTGGAATATGAACGTTGTTATATTTTTTCTATAAAGGCAAAGGGTAATGGCCAATTTTGTAGCTATTATTTACGTAATTACGTTTCAAACTTTATCGTTACTAATAATAAAAAACCGGCCAAGTGCGTGACGGACCACGCACAATGAAGGGTTCCATAGTCGGGATGAATGTAACCTAAGAACAAACTTAACATTGTAGTTGAAAACATGTTTTCCACTACATTCCAACTGCAAATGAAAGTTTGTGCGCACAATATTGAGAGATTGAGCATATTATTTTAAGACTATAGACTTTTTATGTCTTCCTGTAATCTATAGGTATAGAATATTTTCTGTGTTTTTTTTTTTCAAAAATTTAGGTTTAGTAGTTTCGGAGCTAAGGAGGAGAACGCTAAATTTTCATCTATTTTGTTACATAACTTTAAAACAATTTATTTTAAAATTTTAAAAGAAAATATATTTGAAATTCTCACAATAAGCTCTTTCATTTGATATGTCACATAGTACAGTTTTCGAAACTATTTTTTAATTTTCTTATTTGCCCCCAAAATTGACCCCTATATTCAAAATTCATTTATTTACGTTACACGTCCGTGTTAGTATCTCAGAAATTCATAAGTGTACCTACCAAATTTCAACTTAATCGGGCCATTATATTAGGAGCAAATTTGCTGTGACAGACGGACAGACAGACACACACCAGTGATCCAATTTTTCCTTTTATAAGGGTTCCAATTTTTCCTATTGAGATACGGAACCGTAAAAAAGAAATTTCGTAAAAAAGAAATACTATATTAAATTTCACATAAGGTACAGATTGACAGGTCTGTAGTTCTTCCGTCCCTTTCTTGTTGTGCTTGTTCGAAAGAGGTAGCGATATCTTAAGTTTAGTTCAGTCGGTGGCCCTCAAAATCTGTAGTAATAATGTCTAGAAGGCCTCATGAAAATTCTGAAAGAGGATAAAGGACCTAAATCCCCCATGACCTATTTATTAAATAAATATTATCCAAGATTTATTGTGATACTCTCCTTCTGTGAATCAGTTTCAACGCTTTACGAGGTCGTTTCATTGTAAGTTGACAATAAAATGAAGATAAAATGGTTTAGTGAAAACTAAGTTTAGGAATTTTAGTGACAATGTTATTTGTATGTTGCATTTAGGTTTTA
This sequence comes from Dicycla oo, assembly GCA_948252095.1. Taxonomy (NCBI): domain Eukaryota; kingdom Metazoa; phylum Arthropoda; class Insecta; order Lepidoptera; family Noctuidae; genus Dicycla; species Dicycla oo. The sequence continues at coordinate 18,988,272 of OX411726.1, read as the reverse complement.
TAGGTTTTAGTTGTAATGGAAGTGAAGTTTTATTGCTTTATGTATGTTTTGATGTTAACTGTTGCATTTAAAGACATACTATGTTTATATTCAACTTTATTGTGTAAGCTGAAGAACCTATTGATATCCTAGTCCAGTCATCAGTTACCTGGAATTTGTTTTCGGGAGTTTTGAAAATTGGTGATTGTATTGATTTCAACGTGTTCTTTTCGAATTTTTACATTGCCACTTCGTTTCTTTGCCGCTCGCACCACGATATTGGAAAATGGCGCCCAAATACCAAAAGTTTTTTGGCAATATCTCCCTTCAGACATTACGACATTTGACATGGCGGCGCAAGTGCTAAAGTGAAAATTCAAAAAGAGCATGGCGAAATAGTTCGTTTGGTTCAAATGACTGTACTATACCTACAATTCACAATAGGGTTAAATTCTAATTAGCTTCCGGGTTTACTACAAGTTGGACAAATGTACTAAACTTACTTCTATGAGACTAATAAGGCATCTTTCATCGCCAGTCTGTGATTGTTCTATAACCCCATGTTTATGGTTAGTCGAAATCTATAAATAATGGAACGAATTTGTTAGTGTTGTCTTCGAGTTGGCAATGCAAGCGTCAATGCTTAATAATATGATTTGACAAACACCGTTTGAATTTACGTCTTATGGTCCGACTTGTGCCTAATATTATCATCTGTTTCAATTTCAACCTAGCATCCTAACTAATATTATAAATGCGAAAGTAAGTTTGTTTGTATGTTTGTTACCTTGTCACGCCTAAACCACTGAACAAATCATCCTGAATTTTTGCATATACGTTGTCACGTGTACAGAAATGGACATAGGGTACCTTTCATCCCGAAAAAAGTACTGTTCCTGAGGAAAACAACAACAACGTTATTATGACAATAGATGGCGCCACGTGTCTTTCGCATCATGATTGAATTATATTATCTAAAAAAATGTCAGTTAGAATTAATTCATGGTGATTTAACAACCGATCATTTTTTGATAAATTAGGATAAAATTTTAAGTTACTAACACACTACTAAAGTTTCATGTATTTAGTAGAGTGAATAGATTGTCAAATTCTAAATTAACGCGAGCGAAGCCGCGGGCAAAAGGTAGTCAGTAATAATGAGATTGACGTTTCGTAGTGAGATTCCAGATACTCCTGTGTAACTGTAAACAAAAGTAAGCTGTAAGTACCTAAAATCTTGAGATTGATGTGGATTGCAGAAACTCCCACGGGTAATTGCAATCAAAATAAGGCTAATACCATCTTCGATTAACGTAAAATGAGTTTTTTATTTTTTTATTTTAAGCAAATTACATTAAAACGGTATTTTTTACGGAAACTGACTGCGTAATATACTCCTAATGGGCTCCTAACAGGCTTTCGCAGGAAGATTCGTTGTGGAGACGACAATACGACAAATGTAAAACAGTAATGGAGGGCCTTGTGGCTAAGTAATAACAGCCGCACGGGTCGATCGGTCAGGTTAAGCTACGCTTGCCACGGTTCAGTTGGTCCGTGGATGGGTGACCATCTTTAAACACCAATAACCCTCCGTGCATCGAAAAGCACGTTAAGCCTTTGGTCCCGGCTGTCACTCGTGGATCTATGACAATCGTTACGGGTCGTCACAAGTTCGAAAGTCTGACAACCAGTCTTACCAAGGAGTATCGTATTACCCAGTGCCAAACTGGGTTATGGAGGTCAGATAGGTAGTCGCTCCATTTAAAATACTGATATTAAGCTGCATCCGGTTAGACTGAAAGCCGACCACAACATAGTTGGGAAAAAGGCTACCCTAACCTAACCGGCCAAGTGCGTGTCGGCCACGCACAATGAAAGTTTCCGTAGTTGGGATGAATTCATCCCAAGAACAAACTTAACACTGTAGTTGAAAAACCTGTTGGCCCATACATTCCAACTGAAAATGTAAGTTTGTACGCACAATATTGAGAGATTTACCATGTTATTTTAAGACCATAGACTGCTTATAGATTTTTCTGTAATCTATAGGTATAGAACCATTTTCTGGATTTTTTTCAAAATTTTAGGCTCAATAGTTTTGGAGATAAGGGTCAATTTTCGTCTATTTTCTTAAATAACTTTAAAACAGTATATTTTAAAAATATTTAAAAAAAAACTATAAGAGACCCTCACACTAATCCTTTTATTGGATATGTCACACGGTATAGTTTGCAAAACTTTTTTTTTTCAATTTTCTTATTTGCCCCCAAAAGTGATGTCATATTCAAAATTCCTCTATTTATGTTACACGTCCGTGTTTGGGTTACATATTAGGTTGGGGAAAAAGTCTTTTCGCATTATAGTATGTATGAACTTGTAATAAAATCTCTTAGGCTATACTATTTGTATCTGGCTGGTTTTGGTATCATTGAAAGTTTAAATTTTAAAGAACATAATTCCAAATTCAAATTAGGAAAATGTGTGATTTTCATTTGTTTTTCGTACCGTCAAGATGAGTGAATCTAATGAAGAAATTCGATACATTTTAACATTTTACTACAAAAAAGGTAAAAATGCAACGCAAGCCGCGAAAAAAAATTGCGATGTTTATGGACCTAGTGTACTGTCTGTGAGAGTAGCACAAATTTGGTTTAAGCGTTTTCAATCCGGAAATTTTGATGTCAAAGATGCATGTCGCTCTGGTCGCCCTATTACGGATAAAACGGATGCCATTTTTGAAAAAGAGGAGCAAGATCGGCATATCAGTAGTTACGACGTAGCTGAAGAACTGGAAATTGACCACAAAACAGTTTTGGCGCATTTGAGAAAAAACTGGGTACACAAAAAAGCTCGACATTTGGGTACCTCACGAGCTCACTGAAAGAAACCTAATGAACCGTGTACTCATTTGTGATTCTTTATTACGACGTAATGAAACCGAACCATTTTTGAAGAAGCTGATAACTGGTGATGAAAAGCGGATCACGTATGACAAGAACGTGCGAAAAAGGTCGTGGTCAAAGGCCGGTCAGGCTTCACAGACTGTGGCGAAACCCGGGTTAACTCGCAACAAGGTGATGCTGTGTGTGTGGTGGGATTGGAAGGGCATTATTCATTATGAGCTGTTACCACCAGGCAGGACCATCGATTCTGAACTCTACTGCGAACAACTGATGAGATTAAAGCAAGAAGTTGAGAGAAAGTGGCCGGAATTAATCAACAGAAGGGGTGTGGTTTTTCATCATGATAACGCTAGACCTCACACATCTTTAGCCACTCAGCAAAAATTAAGAGAGTTTGGCTGGGAGGTGTTAATGCATCCGCCGTATAGTCCTGACCTTGCACCTTCAGATTTCCACCTGTTTTGGTCTCTTCAGAATTCTTTAGGCAGTGTCAGGTTAACATCACGAGAGGACTGCCAAAACCACTTGTCGCGGTGTTTTGACCAGAAGTCCCAAAATTTCTATAGCAATGGGATCATGTCCCTACCTACAAGATGGCAAAAAGTTATCGAACAAAATGGTAACTACATACTTTAGTTAAATGTAAATAAACTATATTAAAAAATGTTTTGAATTTTCTTAAAAAATGCGAAGAAACTTTTTCCCCAACCTATTATATGTACCAAATTTCAACTTAATCGGTCCATTAGATTCGAGCAAATTGGCTGTGACAGACACACGAGCGATCCTATAAGGGTTCCATTTTTTCCTTTTGAGGTACAGAACCCGAAAAAGTGATTTTTCTAACAAACTAAATAGTAGTGATAGGCAGAGTATGGGTTTTGCCAATCTTTGACTAGCAATACGTATTGACTAAACTATTGGATATCTTTGAATTTTCGTAAAGACGGGAACGTCATAATTAGATAGACGCAGTTTAATTTATTGTCGTGTTGACGTCTCCACTTTGTATAATATGCATTATTTTGAAATTGTTGTTGACTACACATGGTTTTAATCAGACAATATCAAGTTATGAAGCAATTGAAATTGTATTAATTTTTCAAAATAAAAGCGACCAAATATTCCGTGAAACAGACTACTTACACGCACTTTCTGGTCTCCATTTATCAGGTGTCCGATTAGGTAAGCCTCATGTTTCTATACATCGTTAAATTAATCGTACCGACATTCCCCATTGCGTGGGCAATGTAACTTGCAATCCATCTTGTGAGTCTTTTTCTACCTTTTCTATGCCGTGACGGGGCAAAAAACATGATCCTTTGAATGCTTTTGCTAGACCAGAGAAACCTACCTATATTATTATTTCTATGTAACATACTCGTATAATATATGTATATAGAGTTATCCGGCCAATCTTTTGGAAGATATCCAAAAGAATATTATTGCAATATCCGATGATAAACGGTACGGATATGACCTAAAACAAATAAAAATTACTCTGAATCGTTCCGTGTAGGTATATTCTAGAGACAAATAGGCGGCCTCTTTTTTGAAAGAAAAAAAAAAGAAAAGATAGAATAAAGTTTGTTTGGACACAGTTCGTGAAACAAAGGATACAAATAAAAAAAATATAAATAATGTTTTAAACAACAATTGTGTGCCTCACGGCTGCGCCAAAATGGTTCATTTCAGCATTAATGAGATTACAGATGCTGTCTGACGACTGACGCATGGTTTTCTAATGAACCTTCAGGGACAAGTGACGGAGAGTACATACAGTTTCAACATACTTTATACATAATATTTATACTTTATACTTAAATAAATAAATAAACTAGTAATAAAATAAAATTACACAAAAATAAAATAAAAAAAACAAGTCTTAACGAAAACCTGTTCTTCGCCAATGTTTTCAATCAGTGAGTATTGTAAGAGGGGGTTGCAATTGAGCTGCCGCACCCTTTTGCTAGTAACAGCAAACTGCGATTGGTGATTGGTCTTCTGCCAATCACCAATCGCAGTTGCTGATTGTTTAAAATCGCTTCACCCCCTTCTTGCTTCCCATTCTCTTCCCTTCTTTTCCCTATTTTGATATCAAAAATCGTTGTGGTCATGGAATATCCATGTTTAACAGTGAACTTTTATAGGCTGACGTGATGATCGGCAGGCTTAGTAGGTACGTATCTTGCGTTAGCAAAATTTGTGCAATAATTGCTTTTCAATCGCAAATCAGTATGAACTATCACTGATACATAATACCAATGTCCGATTGAAAACAATTATTGCGCAAATTTTGCTAACTCTAGGCTTCTACAAGATACGTAATACGGTTACGGAACATTAAAACAATGCCGAAAGCTTTTGTTTTCTCGCAAATAATGTATAAATAAAAAGAAGTTACCCATTTATCACCACAGTAAAAAGTTTCACTACATATCGACCTTTTTAAGTACACCCTCAATTTGTTATTAGTCCTTTAAATTGTCCCTTTCACCCTTCCATTTAGGTTGGCTCAAATATATACGATCCGTAAATCTTCGTACAGTCGTTTAGACGGTTCTTCAAGCGCAAGAAAATCGATAGTTTCGCGATGTGAGCTCTATTATTTGGTTGTAAAATTGTTTGCGTATAAAAGTATGCTTTTTCCAATATTGTAGGGTAGTATTACAGCTGGATAAATACCTACTTTTATATGTCAGGTGCTTGTCTGATTTCAAACTCATTTTAACAGGAATACAACGTGTTCTGAGTCAGGTTCTCTACCTGGTTAGCAATAGGGTCGCAATGCCACCTATCTACGTGGAATGTTCTTACAAAAAACATAACTATTGAGTAGGCATTGTAAGGTTCCTCACACACAGATGCACCTCTGTCCATTCTTTTCCAATTGTGATGTTATGTACAAACATATATCTGCTATGTTCAAAGTGTTGTTGTCTTTAAGGGGACTTTGTACATACTAAAACTTTGTTGTAGAGTTCTAGACAATGCATTCCTCCTAAAACCTAAAGATTTTCTCTAGCTAAGCTAAGAGGCTACCTACGTAAGTTTTGTAAGGTACTTACAATAGTGCAACTGAGAGCTTTGTAGAATACTGAAATAGTGCAAAAATTACAGAATGAAGCAAAATACACACGAGCAAGTTTATGGAGTAACATCTGAAATACCGCTTCTTTAGTTTTTAAATTAAATGGTATTGTTATACTCGCCACAAAATAATAGCTCCGTTTTGACAGCCCATATCGTTTCATATTTTTTATTATTTTTTTATTTTTTTATTTGTGATGGGTTTGCTCTTGACTCTAGTCTAGGTCAGAGGTGACAGAGACAAAGTCGACGATGGAGTGAGCTTACCCAGAAGAAGCCTGTTCACTCTCACTTTGAAGAGGTTGTATACGTTCGGAAACACAGACGCAGGTAGTGAGTTCCACTCTTTTGCTGTGCGCATTATAAAAGACATTTGGAAGAGCTTAGTGCGAATTGGTGGAATAGCAACCAGGTAGGGATGGTAACTGGCAGTGCGTCTAGATGTCCGGTGGTAGAAGGGGGCCGGTGGAATGAGGTCGTGGAGTTCTCGGGCACACTCACCGAAGTACAATCTGTAGAAGATCTGTAGAAGATATGCCAAAGAGAGACAAACATAGCGGGACAAAGAGGGACACCCTCATGTCAAAACGGGCATTTTATTTTGTGGCGAGTTTACTGGCTTTTGTTATGAATATAATTTTGATGACGTCCAAATGTGACTTCAAATCTCTTTTGTGCGACTTTATATGATTGCTTTTAAAATGGATACCCAATTGTCAGCGCAGAGAGGTGAGGGCTCTGTCTATGTTGTTTTCTATTTTCGACAAAACTACTTCTCTTTCTTACCTGACTTCCCGTATTTAATACTTATGCTCTGCCCATAGTAAAACTCTTTGTTCCACCAACAATCGTCTTCTGCGATATCCTTCTCACTGATCTGGTTTCATTCACTATTCTCTCTTTGCCCAGGCGGTCTTTCTTTGTAATGCGCTCCCTCTGAACATCAGGACGGCAACCAATCGGTTGTCTTTTAAAGTGAAGATACGTGAGCATATACGTAAGAACTTGGCAGAAACATCCCAGCGCAGATTTGCTGGATTCATTTTCTCCTCTACTGATTTCTGCTCTACCGACCTATTTTTATAGTTATCTATCCTTTTTATTGCACCTGCCATGTTTTCTCTCTGCATCACCCTAAGGTTGACTGGTAGAAATTGCCTCAGGCATTAAGTCCGTCTTTGTACGGTATTTATTTTTTTACTTGTGCATAAAGTTTTAATAAAAATAAATAAATATAAGCGTAAAAAATAGATTTGATTTTTCTAGTCATTATCATGTCTTACTCAATTAAAGAGGTAATTCTGAAATAAATAACAATTGAGCCCAGATGTACCGCTAAAAATCCATATAACACATATAAGGATATCTTTAAGACTAGTCAAATGCATGTTCCAAACGAAATAAAATGAAATAGTGCCATTACTTTATAGTAAGACAGAAACAAATGTTCAGCGAGTTTCCTCGAAACTTACGTACCTACTATGTATATGAGAGTATGTACATATTATATGACTTGTGAGTTATATCGTGTGGGATTAAGAAGCTTACTTACTGAATACGAAATACTTCGAAGAAGACGCTCCTTTTTATCCGCGTAAAGGATTTGAAGTTGATATTGTTTGGATTGTACTATGTGACGTGTGTATAGGATGATCGTATATAAGTTTTTGTGATTAAGACAGCTCAGAGAGTGGCTTGTGTCTAACTAATAACTGCCGCACGGGTCGATCAATCAGGTTAAGCTAAGCTTGCCGCGGTTGGTCCATGGATGGGAGACTTTCTAACTATCTATAATAGTAGTAGTATCTTTACATACCAAGACCGCTCCGTGCCTCGGAAAGCACGGTAAGCCGTTGGTCCCGGCTGTCATTCGTAGATCTTTGAAAGTCGTTACGGGTCGTCAGAAATCCGAAAGTCTGACAACCAGTCTTACCAAGCGGTATCCTATTACCCAGTTACTGGGTTGTGGAGGTCAGATAGGCAGTCGCTCCATGTGAAATACCGGTATTCAGCTGCATCCGGTTAGACTGGAAGCCAACCCCAATATAGTTGGAAAAAGGCTGAGCAGATGATGAACTTAGCAGAAAAATATTTCAGCTATAAAACCGAGGCATTATGAATTGCGTAGTTGCAATTACGGCCAGGCATTCTATAATGCCAGTACCTATGTACTGCCAGTTTACTAAACAACAGGCAGTACAAATGCCTCGCTTTTTAACTTGTAGATAATACTTATTTACAGTAAAGGTGATTTTTCAATAGTCATATCACTTTTATCTGAAGAATAAATATGACTGCTTGACATATTTTCTATACCTACAAAAGCTGTCAAACCGCCGTATTTATTGCTTATTTAAAAGTTATCTGACGATTGAAAAACTTGTCCTAAGTCCAACTATGGGTATGTAGTGGGTAGTACTCGTATATTTGTTAAGTTACGAGTACTTTATTATATTACCTCTAATTTATTATATACAAATAAATTATATTTTTAAATATTATATTATATAAATAGTAGCCCACCGGTATCAGGAACAGGGCTCAAGCTACCGGTCAGGGCTCTGACAATGCGGGCCCTGTCCATAAGTACAGCTTTCTGAATTAAGCCCTTAATGCAGCTGCCCAACGAGTGCCTCCTCAGCTGTTGGTCGAGGCTCTTAGCAATTAAGCCATTGGTTGTTATGACTATCGGCACAATGATCGCTGAGTCCACATGCTACATGTTGACAACCTCGCGAGCCATTTCAAGATACTTAATTAAGTTTAGTGTTAAATTATTTCTGTTTATTTTCAATATATTTGACTAATGTTTGTTTTCCCTTATAAAATAAAATAAAAATAAAATTACCTGTATAAATAAGTACCTACCTAGAAAGAAGAGATAATCACAATTCTATCAATTTTCTGCAGGCTCTTTATTGATAGTAGGAATCTTGTAAAAAACCTTAATTTTTTCATTTTTCCAGTTTGAGGGAGTTGTCAAGCAAAAAATAAGCTACAAACACAAATTAGTACCTCTCCTGTTACGTAAAACACAAGATAATACCTACTCATTTACATATTACGAGTATCATTACTACAAATCATACGTACCACGCATCCTGCGTAGTACGTATGATTTGAATTTCGATATTTTATAACGAACTATAAAGTTTTTTCAAAATTTCTGGTTTTATTGTTCTAGTTTACTTCAAATGTAGTGTTTATTGATAGAGCAATTTCGGTCTAAGCTATTAAAAAAAAAAAACAAAAAAAAACTAGGTATGCCATAGGCTTCTACTGCATTTTCCTATTGTACCCAATTTTTTTCAAGACGGTAAAAAAAATCTTCCAGTATAGTACGAGAGCCCACGACCAAAGCCATGTCGCATCGTTTTACAGCCAAATTCGTATAAAATCGTTAACATCGTAAACATTGCAAGTGCATATCATAACAGTAAGTAATTAATTCTCGCGGCATTAGTTATTACTTCAGTATTAATTAACCTAATAGGCAAGTAGCTCAGTGCTCCTAACCTGACCTGTTGACCTCAGCTTGTAACAGCGTGACTGGAAGATTATAAGATTTAATAAGTGTAATGGTTACTGCGTCTTGGCTAGGAGTAAGCTAACTTGCTCTTATGTTTATGGGATTGTGTCAAGGAGCATGAGGAATGGTATATATGTATCTTCCTGTCTGTTAAGAGGCATATTACACTTCAACCGTGATTTTTGAGTTAAATGGCCAACTTTGGCGTTCTTATTCTGAGAAACTGAAAGACTTCGACAACTTTTACTTATTGAGTGGTATAGAATAGTTATTATTATTATAGTTTATAGAGGCCTCGCTTTTCGCAATTTCCTTATGTGTGTATTTAAAGTCAAAATTCCGTAAACAAGTTTATCATAAATAGCGCGACTGCATTTTTTCGAGCTCGTGGATTGATTACTGTACATAAAAAATGTAATAACAATATATATAACAATATCTCTTAAATAGTGGTTTAATTCATAGCGGCCTCAGAATTTTGAAGTATGTATGGAAAAGCTATAAAAAATCCCATTCAAAAAAATAAAACTACGCTCGAAATTAACTGTAAACTTCTTATTACATTAATATTATCACGTAAAATTTATATCTGAATAAACGTTAGAGTTAGAGTTTCATAAGAAATTAAGATTTCATACATTAAACAAAAATATATATATAAGACTCAAAATTTTCGTAATTACAACTGCCAAATTGCTACATAATGCGATGCGTCGCCGTGCCCGTGTACCTAATGTGTCAAAACGCAATTTTGTGATCGGAGAGGATCACAGGAGGTGAGGCCGCTTAATAACAATGGAACATAACATACTTACTGCGATAATCAAAGACGTCTACGAGGTATAGTGATTTGTGTAACTTTTTATTGGTAGTTGTTATTTTTAGCACTAGATATTTATGGGATGATAAGAGTTAGATATTATATTAATTATTAGCTGTTGCCTACTGCTTCACTCGCGTGGATCTCAATACTGCCCTATTTGAATCAGATTTTGTGGGTTTTATTTACTTTTTCACGGAACCCAATTCTTAAAAAAAAGTAATATAAGTTGCTTCTTATAACATCGGCTATCTGCTAGTGAAAGTTTCGTCAAATTTGGCTGGAACAAACCGGCACACAGACAAACAAAAATACAAAAAAAAAAATGTTTTCTTGTTATAAGTACTGTAATGTCATGTGTAAAAAGCTGTTATTTTGACAATACAAACAGATACTTCAATTGTAAACATGTATAGTTATAGATTAGGTTTGTCCGCGGCACTACTTGGATAAATAAAAAAATACCGGCCAAGGGCCTGTCGGGCCACGCACAGTGTAGGGTTCCGTAGTAGCCCGTTATCACAATATAGTACGATTCTGTTGTTCTTTATTTTGAATATAAGTAGTGGTAAAGATATTAGGAGTTAATGGTTATAATAACAACAAAAATATGTGACAAGGGTGTCCAGAGTAAAATAAAACTTTAAAAAACTTAAACTTAAACTTTTTAAATCGGTTAAGGGGTTGGCGGGTTACACCAAAGTACACAACGGACACTTTCTGTCCGTTGTGTACTTTGGTGTAACCCGCGATGCTGCGATTAATAGTCCAATAATATTGTCCAATAATTTAAATAGACCAATAATATTTTAGGAGGATAAGTATGAGCTGAAGACTAGACAAGGTTTATCGAAAGAAGATGCTTAGTTAAAGGGCAGCAGTCCACACTGAATTAGCATTAATTACCGTTCCCTTTAAAATGCAGTGTTTAAAGTGTAGTAAAAATCGTTCAAGAAGCACCAATCAGCTTAGAATCAATGAGTCCAGGATTGTTATCAGCAAATAGCCTAGGCAGTCCTTCCATTCACTACACAAAATTAATCTGTGTTATGATTCAGCCATATACATAGACAGTGTGTCCAATCGTGTGGGTATAATCCGTTTGACAGTTACGGTACCAAAAGGGACACGGAAGGAAGATGAATTTATAGGCCAAGCACGTAACTTATTGTTATATGTGACATAAAAACCTTCGCAGTAATATATTTCACTTGAATAAACTTAGACAACTACGGGAAACTTACGGGAAAAAAACCATTTCTTCCCGCGACGATTTTTTTTCGTGCACTAGATTTCCAACGTACTACTTAACGCCGAGAGTTGAAATCCAACAGTGTGTTTTTTCGATGCGCTCTGTTGCATTTTCAATGCTCGGCTGAACGCCCAGAGTTGAAAATGCAGTGCGTGATAAAATGCAACCGCGATATTTTTACGTCCTTCCGAACGTGGGCTTATACTCAAAAGTTCGGCTATGTAGAGCATTGTCTCTGTCACTCATAAGTCTCACAATCTCTTTCTAAAATTATGTATATGTGCAATATTAAGAGCCAGGTACCTACTGTAACTGAAGGCTGATTTAAACAGGGTCAGTAGCTGACTCCAAATGAAATAGTGCTGACGCTGAGAACTGACTTTCGCTGTTTACATGCAGTCCGTAGTTGTACTACTTCCAAATCAATTTACTTGAAGACAGTAACAAGTCAGCGCTGACTTGGTTCGAGTTTGGAGTCAGCTACTGACTGAGTGTAAATCAGCCTTAATACGTGTACCACTAGCTCCTCTTTTAGATCCTATATGTTTTGGGATTAGGAACCTTAGGTAATCCTTTTCACCATAGTTCAGGTTTATTTGCACCTAATTTTTTTTTGTCATTCTGAACTCAACTTAGTTGACATATAACAATAAATTTGACATTTCTATAATAGCTGATTTACACAGGAGCAGTAGCTGACTCCAAACTTGAACCAAGTGAGCGCTGACCTTACTGTCTTCATGTAAATTGCTTTACAATTCAGTAGTACGACTACTGAGTGCCTGTAAACAGTGAAAGTCAGTTCTCGGCGCCAGCACTGACTTCATTTGGAGTCAGCTACTGACCCGGTGTAAATCAGCCTTAGGTTTTAAAAATAATATCTAGTTTTGTGTAGGCATAGTGTACAAGTTCTTTAAGAATTCATCTCATAATGGTCACAACGTCATGCCCGGCGAATTTATTACTTTCCTACCATTGTAGTTCGACAGTACGTACAATATATTAAATATTAATAATAATAATCAGTTATTTGATAGAAAATACATTCCAACTAGTTATTAATTACATAAAACAACTTAAAAACTAGTGTTAGCACATAAATTTGGCAAATAATAAATAAGAATGTCAAAGTCATCATTAATAAAAAATAATTACATAATATATTCACTGTCAACAACATTATTTCACGACACAGTTTGAAGGCAATACTTGTATCTTGGTCCAGTGCCTGAGCATTAGACCTTCCGCGCATCGGCCATAGTGACCAAGCTACAGCGATTAAACAACCACTGCGTCACTATGATTTAAGGAAACGGTCAGTTGAGAAGAATCTTCACAATCGTTTGAGCGAAAAATGACGATTTGAAACTAGAATCAAGGTCTGTTTCGACGTAGTTTCGTTATTTATATTAAACACAGTCATATTGCATTGTTTTAGGCATCTATTTAAAACGAAATTGCAGACTTAAATAATTTGGACTTAAGTACCTTCATGCAAAAATAAAACGGTGTAAATATAAGCGAAATGGAGCATATAAATTATGAATGCATCGTGATGATCAAACAGTTTGCAAAACATCAAAAATTCATCAAATCTGTAAAACAAAAAAAAAACTTTTTCGCCTAAAGTAATTTCGATATTTTATTAAGCATATATCTATGCTTTCCAATTATAAAAATAATAGAGATTTACTACTACTTTGGATAGATAGAAAATACGGTAGTTAATAAAGGACACGTACAGAGGAATACAGGGTGAATTTTCGTATACACTACGAAAATTGGATTGCTAAATCTGAAACTAAAAAAATAACGAGCAAAATTAGCGAGAGTACTCAAAGTAGTCCTTTGAGTATTTTTAGGCTGATTTTGATAAAAACTGAGACTGCATCATTCCGTGTTTTTAAGATCTGTGGCATTTATGCACACTTGTATAATTCACCCTGTATTCTCATGAAAAAACGACAGAATTTTGGTTAAAAGTATAATTCAATAACATTCAAAAAGACGTGTTTTTTATTGTTTTTCTAGTAATTTGTTTTCCTTATTGTTACAGCTGAGATTTTGATGTCAGCGATGTTATAAAGGGTCGAACATAAAAATTGTTTTACTCAGATGTTTGGGTGTATCGTTTCGCCATTTTCTGTTATCAAGAAATTAGAACGTCCAGTTAATCTAAAGTATCCCTTTGCTTGCTTCTATACGCATTATAGGTATACTTACCTCTTATACGTACTACCTATTGGTAAGTAGATGTGCACTAGATTTTGTACTTAAAATTATGTGTGTAAAGTCATAAAAAGTTACGACATAGGTACTGTAAAGGTTTCAAAAGGCCTGTATATTTAGACCAGGCTGGCAATATCTTTGACATTCGAACGGTCACTTTTGAATAAAGGCTTTTCTAGCTTTTCGTTCTAAGGAGATGTCAGCGAGACGGCCCTCAGAAACAAAAACCTTGCTAGCTATACATATAAAATATTGTAAAGTCTTGTAAATAATACCTATATATTAGAATACTACATGAATAGTTAATTGTATGATTTGTTTTAGTCCCAAAGGACAGTACTTAGACAGATCCCAATAATGAACTGGTTTCAAATCTGTACTCATGTTTTTAGCTTTCATATTTCAGAAGAATAACCAATCACAGGCCACATTAGGAGGCTTTAAAGCCTGCCTGGTAGAACCTTTAGCACACCTATTAAATAACAACAATATTCTCGGTCAATCATCTCACATTATATTTTCTCCTACAAGAATTACATTCCCTACATAAGTGTGAGAAAGTGCCTTAATCTACTTATGTTATATTACAAAGTAAACCACTTAGGTTAATCATTGTCCGTAGTACCTCATCACATAATATTCACTAAAGATAATTACAGCCGTACTTTATTTCTTTAACATATCATTCGTAATAGGAAAACGTCCGCAACGAGAAATTAATGCTTGCAAAAAAATCGTGTGGAATTACTTGCATATAAGCCACTTAAGTTATTGCGGTTATGGATTGTAAACTTTATTTCCATCATACACAGTCCAGGTTACATTGCAACTGAAATTATTTTATATCTTTTTACATAGTTCAATCGTTCAAATATAAACTTTGTCGACATGTTTTCAAAGTAGATATTTGCGTGAGTTGCAAAATATGTTCGTAAATAACCCTTATAATGACCCCGGTCGTTTGCAGGCCGGGCTTTTTATAAATCTATAGTGTTGTGGTTTGACGCGGCTTTTCGAAGGTCAATAATGGGGGGAAAAGGGGGATTAAACTTGCGTTGTGAAACTGTTGCTATATACGTTATTTCTGTTATTAATGGGTAGGTACTAGTGTTGTGATGCAGTGTTGTCTTTTGTTATTATTAAGGTTCTGATATTGTTAAAGTTTGGAGTATTAATATTATTCTTTTGAGACTGCAAAACATGAAGGTTGTGTACAACTTGGCTGCGAAGTTTACAAAAGTTTTTATTCTTGTTGAGAACTCAGTTTTTTGAATCAATAAATTAGTGAAAGTTTACCTTAAGATACCGGATTTTTATTTTGGTTTCTTTGGATTTCTGAAAACTTCTTAGGCATACTTGAACTTGAGTATAATACAATGTGCTTGATGCTCGTTCTTTCTCTGTACGAGAACAGGCGTTACCCCTGCAGTGGTACGATAGAGTGTTGATTTTAATAGATATAGGTATAACTTAAGTTTGGCAATAATTCGTCGACCAGTTTTGCAAGTCACGAGTGAATGGGTGGATAAGGGTTAACTCACACCTATCAGCACGGAATCGCATTTTTTCATGCTCTATCCTTTTCTATCTCTCAGGATCGTCATTTGCTAGAGCGAAAAAGAAAGAGTGCGCGTGGCGGAATCGGCGATGAGTTCGCATTCCGCCGCGCGCACTTACATGTACAATTACATAAGCCCAAGACGAACGAAAAGAAGAATCATCAAAATCCGCTTTGCAATGCCAGAGATACAGTACATTTATGCATATAACTTCGTACATAAGTTTAATTACCTAATGTAATATATACTAAAACCTTCCTGAAAGTATGTAGATTCCGTTAGTGAAACAACCATCAAAATTAGTTCATTAGTATTTGAGAAAATCGTGGACGTACTAACATACATTATGTTCATTAGTATTTGAGAAAATCGTGGACGTACTAACATATTAGGTTGGGGAAAAAGTCTTTTCGCATTTATAGTATGTATGAACTTGTAATAAAATTTCTTTGGCTATACTATTTGTACCTGGCTGGTTTTGGTATCATTAAAAGTTTAAATTTTAAACAACATAATTCCAAATTCAAATTAGGAAAATGTGTGATTTTCATTTGTTTTTCGTACCGTCAAGATGAGTGAATCTAATGAAGAAATTCGATACATTTTAAAATTTTACTACAAAAAAGGTAAAAATGCAACGCAAGCCGCGAAAAAAATTTGCGATGTTTATGGACCTAGTGTAGTGTCTGTGAGAGTAGCACCAATTTGGTTTAAGCGTTTTCAATCCGGAAATTTTGATGTCAAAGATGCACGTCGCTCTGGTCGCCCTATTACGGATAAAATGGATGCCATTTTTGAAAAAGTGGAGCAAGATCGGCATATCAGTAGTTACGACGTAGCTGAAGAACTGGAAATTGACCATAAAACAGTTTTGGCGCATTTGAAAAAAACTGGGTACACAAAAAAGCTCGACATTTGGGTACCTCACGAGCTCACTGAAAGAAACCTAATGAACCGTGTACTCATTTGTGATTCTTTATTACGACGTAATGAAACCGAACCATTTTTGAAGAAGCTGATAACTGGTGATGAAAAGTGGATCACGTATGACAAGAACGTGCGAAAAAGGTCGTGGTCAAAGGCCGGTCAGGCTTCACAGACTGTGGCGAAACCCGGGTTAACTCGCAACAAGGTGATGCTGTGTGTGTCGTGGGATTGGAAGGACATTATTCATTATGAGCTGTTACCACCAGGCAGGACCATCGATTCTGAACTCTACTGCGAACAACTGATGAGATTAAAGCAAGAAGTTGAGAGAAAGCGGCCGGAATTAATCAACAGAAGGGGGGTGGTTTTTCATCATGATAACGCTAGACCTCACACATCTTTAGCCACTCAGCAAAAATTAAGAGAGTTTGGCTGGGAGGTGTTAATGCATCCGCCGTATAGTCCTGACCTTGCACCTTCAGATTTCCACCTGTTTCGGTCTCTTCAGAATTCTTTAGGCAGTGTCAGGTTAACATCACGAGAGGACTGCCAAAACCACTTGTCGCGGTATTTTGACCAGAAGTCCCAAAATTTCTATAGCAATGGGATCATGTCCCTACCTACAAGATGGCAAAAAGTTATCGAACAAAATGGTACCTACATACTTTAGTTAAATGTAAATAAACTATATTAAAAAATGTTTTGAATTTTCTTAAAAAATGCGAAGAAACTTTTTCCCCAACCTATTACATATGTATGTATGTTAGTACGTCCACGATTTTCTCAAATACTAATGAACTAATTTTGATGGTTGTTTCACTAACGGAATCTACATACTTTCAGGAAGGTTTTAGTATATATTACATACATACGGGTCGAATAGAGAACCTCCTTTTTTGAAGTCTGTTAATAAAATAGTTAATACTCATGGCTTTACTAGTAGGTATAAACTTATTGCTGTTGTACAAAACAGAAATAAAATTTTAACCTTCGAATGGATCATTATATAGTTTACAAGTACTATTGTTACCGTTATCAGTTCATATCAATAATTTATGACCACTTTAAATGTAAAATTAAAACTCCATTAAGCTTAATAGCTTTCACATCGAAAACAATCAGAATGAAACTTTACATGTTGTGTTTGTCATAATTAGATATACATCAGTTAAATGATTTAAATTGCTCTGTCCATATTTAACCAGGAATTAATTAAAGTTCTGTCAGTAGGTATCAAAACAGTATAAGATAATTTATTCTTTTAATAAAGCACTGTCCGACAGATATAGACTTCAAGATGGATAAAAAAAAAACTACCTACTAAACTGTGTTCTTTTAACCCAGTGCGAATTTCAGGAACATATCTTACTGCTATCACTTTAAGGTAATTCATAGCAACAGAAATAGAGGGGCTTGTGGCTAACTAATAACAGCCGCACGGGTCGATTGATCAGGTAAGCTACGCTTGCCGCTGTTGGTCCGTGGATTTTTTTTTTAATGGCATCTCGTAGTTGGCCTAGAGACGCCGTGACTACTTAACCGGACTATCCTGTGGCTGCTTTAAGCGAACTCAAAGCCTCCAGCCAGGGGCATAAACTTACAGACTAAGCGACTACACGCTAAGGGCTCCCCCTGTGAGGAACGAACCTCGGCTTAGGGCGTCGCTGGGGGGAGGACAGCAAGATGGGACAGGCTGGATCAAATTAGAGTGATTATTATTATCAGGGGATTGGTCCGTGAATGGGTAACCATCTTTATATACCAAGAGCCCTCCGTTCCTCAGAAAGCACGTTAAGCCGTTGGCCCCGGCTGCCATTCGTGGATTTTTGACAGTTGATACTGATCAGAAACTCGAAAGTCTGACAATCAGTTTAACCAAGGAGTATCGTATTACCCAGTTACCGGGTTGTGAAAGTCGGATAGGCAGCCGTTCCATGTAAAATACTGGTATTCAGCTGCATCCGGTTAGACTGGAAGCCGACCGCAACATAGTTGCGATGATGAATAGCAACAGAAACACTTTAAAGAACGTTATATTGTGTCATTAGAGAATTACCGCGCTTATGCTGGGTAGTATACTAACTCCTACTATAGTATCAATTCTCTAAAATCCGAAGCCTAACTGTGATACTCACCAACCATCCAATAAGAAGCTAATAAATGATATTTATTTCTGTATTACTGACAACGGTGCAGGAAAACATCGCAAGAAAACCTTGACGTATATTTAATATAGGTCCGAAATCACCAATCCGTCTTGAGTAACAGTGGGGATCAATGCCTTCTGAGTATGAGAAGAGTTTTTTGCCCCGCAGTGGGACAAAATAGGTTGTTATTATTATTATTACATTAAATTTGTTTTAAGAAACCCTTTTATCTACACCCATGCTATAAATCCTCTATAAAAGTTTCTGAAGCAGTTAGCATATTGCCAACATTAAAAAAAAAGTGTCATAGCAACCATAATATCATCCAAACGTGTGTTATATTGCTTTTTCGATCCCTTCCATACTCATCAAACAGCCACATTCTCACTACTCAATTCGTGGTATCTTTATGAATTTCAAAGAAAGAACATTGGCATGCACGCGCATTTTACTACCACAGCGACGTAATTAAAAAAAAAACCTTATAGGTTATTCGAAGCAACGTCGTATCCCGCCATTTTTGTTCGATACTACAAGCGTTGAAAACACACCACCAGGTGTTTCTAAAGCAGAAAAGGACATTTCTAACCAATTATTACCATACCTACATAGTTTGTTTGTATTAAATACTCAGCAATTAAAATTTCCATAAATTTATCATACATAGAAGTCTTATAACATTGTATCTATGGTTTCAGAACCTATTATAGAGGATTCATATCATGGGTGTAGGGAAAAGTCTTGTATGCAACTGTACATAATTGGGTATTAAAACACTCATGTGATACTATTATCACACGAGGCGAACCCACGTTCGTATTTTCATACCCCTTATTATACAACAGTTGCATAACTATTAAAGTATTATTCTATTAAGTATTTTATTTATTCTGTATTAAATGATCCTAACGCTTTGCATAAAGAGGGTAATTTCAACATGATCCTATAAGCTTGAACAATGTAGGCGGAGATCAGCGGTCAACAGCGGGCGTTCTTAGTGAACCTCTGCTATTGACGTTCAAGAAGTAAACAACAGCTTACTCTGACAGTGACCTTTGTGTGGATAAGAAACGTCTAATCTTGGATAACTGTGGGAAGTTGACTTCAGAATGGATTATGGAATAACAAATATTTTGGTTAATTGATCGCCATTTCAACATTAATAGATGATTTCAACAGCAATCATTTAAGACATGTTCTCTATTTCGGTGACCAACTTAAATAAATGGGTGTTAATACAAACTGTGCAGAGCAGTGTATTTAAAAATTAACACGAATAGCTAGATGGATAGAATGTACTCGTTCTTTATTTTACACCATAATACCTAATGTTGTATTACAGCTCTAGAAAATATGTACAGTTGTATAACAGTACATATTCGTGAGGAAATTACGAGTTATTTTTTTTAAATACACTGCTCTGCACAGTTTGTACTAACGCCCATTTATTTAAGTTGGTCACCGTTTAGATTCTGATAAAAAATAAATCATCAGGTATATGTATAATATTCAGTAACATGGCGAGATGTACTTCATGCACCTACGTCCTTACAAACCATTTCGCGAGTAAGTTTAACAGGCCTAACGGTCTAGCCTGCATTGCGATAAAAATCGCGCGAAATTTTTATCGCTATTCTGTAACACATGTTACTTATTTTATGAATCTATACACGCAATGGCGATTGAAAATTCGCGCTCGTTGCAATTCTGTCTGAATATAAACCGCGCGAATAAAAATCACGCGGTGAGATTTCGCAGCTTCGCGTTGTTCAGGTGACGGCGGTGACGGATGAATCCATCTTTAATTCCAAGCTAGTTTTCATGTCTAAACTGGGCAGGTATCCAACTTGATGTGCACTAACAGTTTTCGCATCGTGTCTCTTAAGAGGGCTGTTGCATTTTGTCACCTCTCTCGCTCACACAGGACCCAATTTTTAAGAATGTTAAATGAAAAGATCCTTTTTTGAAAAATGTAATCAATTGGCGAACTAGTAAATAATATTAATTTAATAGGTAATTATTAAAAACACCTTTATCTAAAAAAACTCAGCTCAAAAAGTATTATGATCTATTTTTGAGATGAGTTAAATAAATGTCACAATAAAAATGTGTTTTTAATAATTACATAATAAATTAACCTCTCAAACGTCTGGCGCACATACAATGTGTGTAAGAAAAATCTTTGAAATCTTTACATAATATGTATATAAACGTATATTTATTAGTTCGCCAATTGATTACATTTTTCAAAAAAGCATCTTTTTATTTAATATTCTTAAAAATTTGGTCCCGTGTAAGCTAGAGAGGGGACAAAATGCGACAGCCC
This sequence comes from Dicycla oo, assembly GCA_948252095.1. Classification (NCBI taxonomy): domain Eukaryota; kingdom Metazoa; phylum Arthropoda; class Insecta; order Lepidoptera; family Noctuidae; genus Dicycla; species Dicycla oo. The sequence goes on along the minus strand of OX411726.1, from coordinate 18,967,511 downwards.
TCTTAACAGCTTACCGCTTGGAGTGCTACCAAATGTTCGATGTTGTGATCTTTGGCATAGCATTCAAGTTGGATTAAGGAAGCTACTACCGTGTACACAATATTGGGTGTCACTTGTTTTTATTGCAAAGATTAGCCTGTTCAGTCTGTTCTCTTGGTACGTAAAATTCCTTTTAATCTTACGTCTTTGATTTTCTGTATACATTTTTAAACAACCTCTACGAAAGATGCTTTCAATGTTTGGAGCTGCTGCTATAAAATATTAAGTAAGAGTTTTCAAGAGGATGTCGAAAGCCCATCCAGAGGCTGAATCATATTTAAACATTTCGAAATATAACATAACATCATAGAATGCCATGCCTATATTACATCTATTATATAAAAAAACAATTTTTTTTTTTTGGTTCCCCTGGTATACCAAAAAAACAAGTTTCAAATAATATCCAATAATATTTTTTTCTGGAATCCAGGAGTTTAAGTCCCATATAATAGGGGCCGAACCTATTGCTATCAACCGAACACAAATCCAGACTCCGGGGTGCCAATGAGAGATTCCAGACACAAAATCCCAATAACACCGCCTGACCTGGGAATCGAGCCCAGGACCTTATGCACAGCTGTAGAGCTCGCGACAGGTATTCCGAAGCTTCATGGTCGTTAGTCACAGGCTCTTGAAAAGTGACTCACTTTTTCATGAATCACAATTATATCGGTTTGTTTTTTTTTTAAACATTATGTAACTTTTACACATTATGTAACACAGTCATGTTTGTTGTTGTTTATTGAGTTTTTAGACTAAATATCAACTGTGTTATAGTAAGGTGGGGTACCAAACTAGCCGCGCTTGACTCGGTGGAACGCAGAGCTAAGGACGGGCTTTTTGATCCTTAGTTAACTCATCCAATGGTTAAACATACATAGTAACTAATGTTTGAATTTTGGCTAAATGTGTTTGGCAAAATTGCCATTAGTTACTATTTTTTAACATGAATGAATTAACACGAATACGTTAATATTAACTCATTTATGTTTAGCCATTCACATTTAGCCAAAATTCAACCATTAGTTACTATGTTTAACCATTGGTTGAGTTAACTAAGGATCAAAAAACCGGCCCTACGAGGCTCATTGGCGACGTAAAACTGGTGGATGCCAAGCTTGGCACATCGCCGCAGGGTTGCCTGCTTGTTGGTCTTTTACAAATTGTAGGTACTTCGGTGAGTGTGCTCAAGAACTCCACGACCTCAATCCACCCCCCCCCCCCACCGCGCCCCCTTCTACCATGGGACATCTAGACGCACTGCCAGTGACCATCCCTACCATATTGCTATTCCAGCGATGCGCACTAAGCGCTTTCAAATGACTTTTATAATGCGCACAGCAAAAGAGTGGAACTCACTACCTGCGTCTATGTTTCCGAGCACATACAACCCTAATCTCTTCAAAGTGAAAGTGAACAGGCTTCTTCTGGGTAAGCTCACTCCATCGTCGACTCTGTCTCTGTCGCCTCCGACCTAGACTAGAGTCAAGAGCAAACCCATCTTAAATAAAAATAAAAACGAGCTAATGTACTTCCTATCGCCACTTGGCCAAATTATTTTTGTGTAAATAGGGATAGAGCATTCTTTCAACTCTAAAATAAAAGCTACACGTAAATGAAATCGTCAACAACACACTTCAGGAAGGTGAACGTGCCAGTACTTATGAAAGACAAGACTATATGTTTCTCAGTCGCCTGTTATTACATGGCTTCATGCAGTAATAACATTATGCATCAATGCACTCTGCACTCCTACGCTGGTTTACATTGTTACTGGGAAATATGGCCCGTATGATGCATTATGCATACTAAACGAAACAATTTACAATGTTGTAAAACAGTGTAAGTAAAACCTGGTTATTTTTAACACTAAAATACATATACAGGGTTATTTGTAAAACACCAGCAACCTCTTAAGGGGTCATTGTACTCATCATTATGAACAACTTTTACTATGGGACCAACCCTGAAATCGCGAAAAAAAAAATCAGCTGTTCAGTACATTTATGTTCGCATAATTCGTCAAAATGTACTGAACATCTGACTTTTTTTTTCGCGATTTCAGGGTTGGTCCCATAGTAAAAGTTGTTCATAATGATAGGTACAATGACCCCTTAAGAGGTTGCTGGTGTTTTACAAATAACCCTGTAAGTGCTATGTAAAAGTATATAACATAAAATTAAAAGGGAAAGAGCTCATTGGGCATCAAATAATTCATCAGCATCGCTGTCAATGGGAATAATGCCCAAAAGGCTGGCAGCACTGCCACGTTGAATGGCAATGCTGACTCTTTGGGCTAAAAATAGGCCAGGCCGCTGGTCCCGTGTAAAGTCAAGTTATTGTTAGGCTGAAAAACAATTTGGAAATTATGCAAGATAGTTAATATATTGATTTTCATATTGTTGGACAATCAATGTGTGTTCCAAGGGTGTAATTTATGATACTTTCCAAAACTATTGTGTACTCGTAATATCAGTTGCCGTTAATTGTGAAGCTCTGTTACATTGAATTAATTTAATGATGTAGATAGGATGTAGGTATTTGATTATTTTTAATTTGACTCACACGCACACACACACACACACACACACACAAACAAACAAATACGCCTTTATGCCCCGACGGGTTAGGCACTACTTTTTTTGTAAATACATACATATTTAGATAATTTCACCCAGATTCAGGACAATCAGACATGTTCATGCACACAAATGTTTGTCCTGAATGGGATTCCACAATTACACCAATCTTATTTATTCTACAAAGTTCATTGAACGTAGAGTGGGTAGCTGAAGGTTAGGCACGTTTCATAACAATATAATTCTAATACAACTAGTAAAATATTTCTTCACCAAAAGATTTCTCTAAAATAATCATTCCAGTGCGCCCATGGGTGTGAAAACAAGGCGCTGTACAATTCTTGCTAAAATTCTTAGAACAGCTTACGAGACTAGAATAATTAGCGAGAGTTGACGAACTTTTGTGTTTACAAATTATGAACGCTTACCGAACTGTGATGGCTTGGAGTGCTCGCGTGTAAGTCTGAACTTGTTAAATACTTGATTAACATAAAACATAACATCAAGCTTCTAATCCTCTAACTAAAGGTTAGGCAGAAGTATACCTATAGTACACTCACATTTCTCCACTTCGCAAAATATTTGATTAATCTTCTTTTAATGTCAAATAACATCAAGCCCAACATTCGATTATTAAATATTCAATTATTAGTTTTGGACTGATAAACAATGGATTTATTTAATAAACTAGCTATTTCTAAATATTAATTTCTATATAATTAAGCAGGTAATCGCAGTAAAGATGGTGTCCAGAAAGATAATTTATTTACATTCCGCAAAATTTCTAGTATTAGTTTACCGGCTTTCATATCCTCGGCCCCCGGCACTGAGAAAATAATCAGGTAAAATTCTAGCCTCCACACTGGTTAATTTTGATGTGCCTTGTTTCACTGAGGCTATGGATGCCTGGAGACTCGCTTGCCCTAAGTCAGATCTACCCGACCATCCATCTTCCCAGACACGGTGGGATGAGCTACAGACTAGTACAGAACAATTTACTTGACACGTCTGCTACTACTGCGGAGCATGCGTGCCTGCTGGCTGTGGGTAAGTGGGAATCGGGTCTGTGGCTCCATGCACTACCATCGTCGAACATAGGCACCTTGTTCGAAGTCACTACTTTTCGCCTCGCCGCTTCCCTTCGACTAGGAGCTCCCTGTTGTTCTCCTCATCACTGTCACTATGGCGAAGTTATCAACACCAAGGCCTGTCTTGCAGCCGAAGTTTAGGTCGATTAGCGCAGCACGCGAACATTAACGAGATCATCCGACGAGCCCTTGTCAGCGTTCCAGCTGTATTAGAACCTAATGGCTTGGCACGCGACGATGGCAAGATACCGGACGGCATGTCTTTATTTCCATGGAAGGTGGGTAGATCTTTAGTGTGGGAAACAACGTGTGTTGATACTCTTGCGCCATCCCATCTTACTGGCACAGCGTGCTGTTCTGGCGCTGCTGCTATGGCAGCGGAAAACCTCAAGCGGCGAAAGTATAATAACCTTATCGGTAAATTTTCGAGTCGTTTGGGGTTGAAACCCTCGGGCCGTGGGGTCTGAGTGCTCATGCATGGAGTCCGAAATCTGCAAACGGCTGGTTAACACTTTCCGTGACCCAAGGGCTGGCTTTAACCTTGGCTAGAGGCAAAGCATTGCCTGGCAATGCCGACAGTCTCCTGGGTACAGTAGCCGATAGCTTGCGGAGGAATTTTCGACGCTATATTTTAGTTTTTTAATAGTTTTAGTTAGGTTAGTTTGGGTTCGGTTAGTTAGGTTTAGGTTATGTAATTAATTAAAATTTGCCTTTATCTACCACATAAGTTAATCGGAGTTTTAGGTGTGTGGTGGTCCGTAGGTGGTCAATCACTACAGGCCTAAAAATACCTTTAGATTAATTTTATGAAACAATACAAATTCCTTTCCTTTTCATCGTCAAATCAAATCATGTAAAACGTTGTAAAAATATAAAATAAAATGTAACCAATTAGCAATCAGGGGTTCGTTTATCTGGTCGACAGTGCACGTGGGTGTCATGTTAAGTTGTGGAACAACTCCTAGTTCTGACTACACGGCGGGTGTAATTTATGTTGAGTAGGTACGTAGTTTTACATTAGCAATTTTATAAATAAATGACAAAAAACTTTTTACCAAAAAATAAAACCGACTTCTAAAACAAAACACTACAAAGTGAAAAATAACTTTAATTTCGGAAGTCGGTGTCTTTCGTTTTGTATTTTCGTTTTTTGCCACCGACTTCCGAAATTAAAGTTATTTTTCACTTTGTAGTGTTTTGTTTTAGAAGTCGGTTTTATTTTTTGGTAAAAAGTTTTTATTTTTCACTTTTTAGTTGTGGAACCTACCCCACACAAATTCGAATACATAATTGAGCACAATAATTGTACATATAGCCATGTAAATAACAGTGATAGGAAGTTATTAAAACATCATCCATATAAAATAAGTGGGAAATATACGCATTATTGAAGCTAACTCAAAAAGTCCCCAAGCAAAGTTAATAAAATTTATATGGGACCACTTCGGAGGTATACCCTTTCAAACAAAAAAAGAATTTTCCAAATCGGTCCATCCGTCTTTGAGTAATCGCGTAACAAACATACAAAAAAAAAATACAGACGAATTGAGAACCTCCTCCTTTTGGAAGTCGGTTAAAAATTGCTTTTATTGGTTAAACTGAAAATGGAAATTGTGTGGGTTTGGAAAATTGTTATGGAAATGTAATTAAATCTTCCTCATCGATGGCAAGACAGTGTAATAAATTTTGTGGGCCCAAAACTTTACCACTACCACGGCATCGTCGGTGAAAGAGGTAGCTATGGTTGCATCTTCTGTTAGTAATAAAATTATGGGCGATTATTACCTTTATTTATGTACATACATCTGCATTTTCTAGGAAAAGCGTTTTACTTTTCTTGTGAACGCTGGAGTTACTTAAACGTTTGAATTAATTATTATTTTATGACGGAATTCAAGCGTCGTCCCAACACTTAATAAGCCAATCAAGCTATAACTTGCAAAGTAAAGTCTGACAAGAAAAACTGATAATACTTCAACATACATGCACACTGTGATCATGTTATGTATTTCTATAGTTCGCGTCATGTAAGTTTGCCGCTCTGAAGTAGGCTACACATAGCTGTGCAGTAGTCAATATCTATACTAAAATAGCAGCGCGCCATGCCATGCGCATCCGAAAGGTTTCAGAGCGGCAAACTTACGTGACGAGAACTATACTGTTCATATAAAATATTATAATTCAGTCTCAAAGAAAATATCTTTTTTTTTACTTTAGAGATTAGCTAACGAGGTTGTATGATATTCAAGTTTTATATTTACAATTTTGGAGCCAAATAATAATAAGAAATTGAATTACTAAAGATCTTTTTCTTACCCATATTTTTAATTTATTTCATTTACCTCTGACATTTTAATATAGACGTTCTGACATACTTTGTACATAAAAACTTATGCTATTTAACATAAAAGTAATCATTTGTAATGTTTTGCCAAAAATAGATATGCACCCTAATTGGTTAACTAACACTCTATCAATCGGAATCTGGATAATTTTTAAGCAAATTGCTAATCCATTGCTTCATATGTTCGAAAAATTTGTCTGCTCGACAACGTAAATAACGCAATGAATGTTGTTGAACTGTCAAAATGAAACCGATTCCGATTGTTAGTGTGTTACGCAATTTCTCCGCTGTACCTACCAACAGTTTTTCAGGAGAAAGTTGATTCGTAAAGCTAATTTCATTTATTTCATGGCCAATACTCCCTTGAAGTGAGACGTGAGGTTACAAAAACTTTAGGGCTCTCATTTAATGTCTTTTTTGTTTTATGTGGTGTTAAACCCTTCGAAACGTAGATCTACGCGAGACACTAGAGCTTTTCAATAGTTTCTGTAATTATACCGAAAGGTAAACAAATAACATACTGGTAATTTGGTCCTACTTTTCTCCTCTACGTGTAATTATGCTCCTGTTCTGTAAAATGTTTTCGCCTATTCTACGTTAAAAATTTTGCAACAATTCATTAAATTATGAACGCATCCGTTTTTATCCATTTTTTCGTTTTTACCCATATCTCACCAATTTATATCATCCAAAATAGCAAAACATATTATAACTGAAGCAGAGTTTCAATTAGGAAAGCATTAATTTGCTCCAACAGCTTTAACAATGGAGATTACATAGAAACTATATCTAGGAGCAAAGATACCCAACACCATGGGTAATTTTGCTCAGTATTATTTGTCAAAAATAAATTCATAATATACTTCATAATATCTATTTCCCTATATAAATACTTGTCAAATAAGCTATATATCCATAAAATAATACATTAAGTAAATTGTATAGTTGATTTTCTAAAAATAATCATAATTTTCAACATTTGGAGCAAATATTGGAGCAAAGTAGGACCAAATTACGGTACAAGTAATGCAGTGTCGTTATTATGACAAGTGACGGTGTAAATTGTAAAACAGCCGTACTATGAACAATTATTAATGCCATCATTTTACCAGTGCCAGAGAGAGACATTACATGACAGTACATGACCTGTAGCACCATCCCTTTTTCGCAACGAAATCATGATGGCGTTAATAGTTCATTCGTTAGTTAAGGACCTGAGCATTAATTTGAAATGTACTGAATATAAAATTATTTTAATAAAACTTAAGCACAGATTTTTTTAAATTGACTTGCAAATTGTCTAAGCAGATGAGGGCCTTAGAAACTATCGATTTAATAATTCGTCGCTGTGTAACATCTCTAAAACGAAGTTCTAAAGTTTCTCTTTTTACACATTACAGAGCCAATATTTAGCATTATCTGTGAACAGATAAATCCGATATAGTCTATTCAAACCGAGAATTCCATTAAAGAAATGGTGCTTATTTAAATTAGCGGCGAGTGGTTGTTGCTTTTAGTCATTGTACGTTAGAGCCTTCTCTCTTTGCTTTTGTTACCTAAAATCTTCTTATTGTCGACAAAAACGAAGGCTTTGTTGGAAATTGTGGCATACTTTTTTTTACAAAATGGATATTTAAGCCTGAATTTGTTTAATTTGAGGGGTCCTGCTCATTTTCGATTTAAGTACTGACGATAGAAAAAGAAAATGTGGTTTTTCTTAATGGTGTTATTTTCCCTAAGGTATCGAAATTGTTTATTTATTACTTCCTGAACAAGCATTAATTGTAAAAATCGTCATTCCGCTAAACCACACGAAACTAACTTAAAAATTAGAAAAAACAGGCCAAGTGCATGTCGGACCACGCACAATGAAGGGTTCCGTAGTTGGGATGAATTTATCCCAAAAACAAACTTAACATTGTAGTTGAAATACATGTTCTCCCATACATCGATAGGTTGTTGTAGTTGAATAAGTCATTGTTCAATGGAATTTGTACAACATTTTTACTTTTCTAAGTACATTTTATAAGTTGGTCGACTATTACTCGTAAATTTGTAAAGTCTACTTAGCTGTGATAGTTTTACTTTTAATTTCGTTATACGATTATATACTTACGATTTATTTGCGAGTATCAAAATATGTCACACAAATGGCCGTATTTTCATATTGCGTTGACTTAGAAGCATGATTTTTGATTTAATTTCAACTTGAGACCTCTACGCGTTCCTGAAAAAAAGGGTCTTGACAGACAGAACAAAGTGATCCTATAAGGGTTCAGTCTTTTCCTTTTGAGGTACCTACGGAACCCTAAACAACTGAATAATTCCATGTTGTTTTTTTAGGGTTCCATACCCAAAGGGTAAAACGGGACCCTATTACGAAGACTCCGCTGTCCGTCTGTCTATCCTTCTGTCACCGGGCTGTATCTCATGAACCGTGTTAGTTAGATAGTTGAAATTTTCACAGATGATGTATTTCTGTTGCCGCTATAAGAACAAATATTAAAAAAAAAACAAAATAAAATAAATATTTAAGGGGGCTCCCGTACAATAAATGTGATATTTTTGCCGTTTTTATAGATAATGGTACGGAACCCTTCATGCGCGAGTCCGACTCGCACTTGGCAGATTTACCTAACTACCACTGACACTAAGGCTGTTGTCTTTTATAACATAATAAAACATCACGCCTGTAATCCCCGAAGGGTTAAACAGAAGTATACCGATTGTACACCCACTTTTCACCAGTTATGTTTAAGTCCCATGTTTTGATGGGAGTCTATCGCCGATAAAAAATGAGATGGCTTTATTTACGAGAAGGCTATTTCAACTCAAGATATTATTGTAAGATTAAATTAATGTCAAGATACCTGAAAAGATAATTAAATGAGTAATTAATGTAACAGTCTAATTTGAAATGTGTGTGTTAAAATATATGGGTCGTATATAGCGTTAGAATTATAGGCATATTAACCTTTTGGATTTATTACCGCTACAGCTACGTTTCAAGATTTGTCAAGATGGTACTGATGATTGAAAGAGAAAGATCTGGAGAGTGAGAGCGATAGAGATATTTGTGCTTTTTTAGGGTTCCGTACCTCAAAAGGCAAAAACAGAACCTTATAGGATCATTCGTGTGTCTGTCTGTTTGTCTTTCCATCTGTCACAGCTAATTTGGTACGAATCTAATGGACCGATTAAGTTGAAATTTGGTATACGTATGGTATTTGTAACCCAATCACGGACGTGTAACGAAAATAAATGAATTTTGAATATGAGGTGAACTTTGGAGGGCAAATAAGAAAATTTTAAAAAAATTTTGCAAACTGTACCGTGCGACATCTATACTAATATAACAAAGCTGAAAAGTTTGTTTGTTTGTTTGTTTGTTTGGTTGAACGCGCTAATCTCAGGAACTGCTAGTTCGAATTGAAAAATTATTTTAGTGTTGGATAGCAAATAACAGGTTATATAACATCACGCTACGCCTAACAGGAGCGGAGCATCAATGAAAAATGTTGCAAAAGCGGGGAAAATTTATTCCTTTTGAGAGCTTCCGTCGCGTGCGCTGCGTAAACGGTCAAAATTACGCAACAATCATGAATGAAGGTATTGTTCCTCTTAAAAAGTTCTAAACAAAGTCCGCGATAGTATATGTCTATTTTTTAAGGTTGGCTCACTATAACTTTTTTAATAGTGAGTTTGTTTTATTTTATTATTTGAACGTGCTAGTCTCTGGAACTATCAGTCGGGTTTGAAAAATTATTTTTGCATTTGATAACCCAATTCTTAAGGAAAGCTACAGGTTATTTAATATAACTATATGACCCTAAGAAAGAACGCTAAGCGAAAACGAACAAATCGCGCGGGCGGGCTACGCTATGCGATGTGAAAGGGTGGGTCGGGGGACAAAAAATTTCACGCGGACGAACTCGCGGGCAGAAGCTAGTATCAAATAAAAGGGCTTACTGTGAGAGTCCCAAATATATATATATTTTATAATTTTAAATCAAATCGTTTTTTTTAACAAAATAGGCGAAATTGGGCCATTCCCACCTTATATAATATATCTCTGAAACTAGCCTAAAATTTTGAAAAAAATAAAGAAAATAGTTCTATACCTATAGATTACAGGAAAACCTATAAGAAGTCTATGGTCTGAAAATAGCATGGTAAATCTCTCAATATTGTGCGTACAAACTTACATTTGCAGTTGAATGTATGGGAGAACGTGTTTTTCAACTACAATGTTAAGTTGCTTGTGCTTGGGATAAGTTCATCCCAACTATGGAAACGTTCATTTTGCGTGGTCATCCCACACGCACTTGGCCGGTTTTTTTTTTTAATCATGATATTAACTTTATGACATTTAACAGCATTATTAATTGTAAAGGACACGTTGTACAAAGCATAGATCTGGACACTATACGTACATTATGTACTTATACTTGTACTACATTTTATGACAAAAAATGTTTTAAAAGTGTATGTAACGACGTATATTAGGACTTACATACGTACATTTCACATTTTCATTACCACACACGACACTCCATTCAGACGAACATATATTTGCGTTTTAAATTACGTGTACTAAAATTTTGACAGCCAATTTCTAATCCGCCATTTTTGCTGCGAGATGGGCCAACTTTTTGTGACAGGTAACTAAATTGGGAATTAGAAGCTACCTAAGGGCTGGTTTTTTGATCCGTAGTCAACTCAACCAATGGTTAAACATAGTAACTAATGGTTGAATTTTGGCTAAATGTGAAAGGCTAAACATGAATGTATTCATGTCAGCTAATGTAACTAATGGCATAACTCATTTATGTTTCAAATTTAGCCAAAATTCAACCATTAGTTACTATGTTTAACCATTGATTGAATTAACTACGGATCAAAAAACTGACCCTAAGTTCATAACTTCATGCTACTGGACTGGCACCAAAAACGGTAGCAAAATGTATGTACAAGTGAATTTCCCGCCAATGTACAAAATGCTTAATAAGTGTATTACAAAAAATTTGACCCAAAAATAGCACAGCGCTGCATGTCTACCAGTTATTAAGCATAGCGCACACGAGCTTACCGGAGAATGATTCCAAATACCGGATCACGTAATACAAACAGGTGTAGTGCAAGTAAATAGGGCACTAAATTTTCTTAAATTACGTCCAGTTTTAACGATAACTGCTAATTTATTTAAAAAATAATTGAATATTTATCAGTGTACTAGCGAAACGACGTGACTAGGGTACTTAAAATGAGGCACTTTGTTTTTCGCGACTTGATCGTTTTTATGGCCAAGCAATTTTTAAAAGAACTTTCTCCAATCGTTCCTTTGTTTGGTTCTGAAAACCGACGATCCAAGTACCTAACGATAATGAAATAAAATGAACTTGGTTACTACTTTCTACGCGCTACTGTAGGTACAGTCGAATTCTGTAATATCTGAGCTTTGCCTTAAAATAAATTGTAAAGAATCTGTGATATCATAAATATGTGACTACATTATATCAATAATTGCTACAGACAAAAACTCTAAAAATTGTGCGCAATCCCTTGTTCATATTATTTAGCGCAAAGTTAGGATTACAAATATCTATGCAATTTTTCTATGAAAACATCTTGACAATTTGAGATGTCTCAAATGTCCTAAATTCTTTGAAGAATCTCTTTACAGAAGTATATCCTATTCTAATATTTTTTTCTTTTAAATGTTAGGTGTTCAGAATAACAAAATAAGAATTTAATAATAATAAAATAAAAATGAAATACTAGTATGCTTAAAATGTTATTATTAATTTTAAAACCGACTGAAAAGTTTTAAACAAATAGGTAGGTATAGTCTGCGTTGACCCTAAGATTTCCAAAAACTTAATTAATTAAATAATACAGCTACTACGCAACGTTGTCAGATTGACTCAGTCGTATTACGAACAGCAACATTGCACTATTACTCGTACTTCTGCTCTGGCAAGCAAAAATAAATTTAATGATGAAGGCCATTTAGTTGAATATTCAAAGCAAATAGATGTTTACGAATCATAGGATGCACTAAATATATTGAAATCTAGAGTATTTAGATATTTATGTTCCGAAGAGTAGTCAGATATTTTTGACTGCACTACCGTAATATACTTATGAACAATTTTATTGATGTCTAAGTTTGTATAAAACTATATGATCATTTTAACGATTGCAATATTTTGAAAGATTGTCACTGCCAATATATTACAGAACTCGACTGTACTTACTCTATTATAGTGTGCGCGCAAGTGCTAGTCACCGCTTGAGGTATGTGAGCGGTGAGCGCGATTGACAAGATTGTCAGACTGAGTTAGCTTGAGTTTGTCTTCCTCCCCGTCTCACCGCTCGCATACCTCAGGCGTTGACCTATTAACTTGATATTGAATTTGTAAATGCACATGGCTGCTTTCGGTTATTTTAAAACCATGTAAACAGATATTATTTTCGCTTTAGATATTTACAACATTCTATAGTGAGCTTTCCTAAATCAGACGCTTAATAAAAATGGTCCTCCAGTTTAGTGTCTGGTAACTTGACAACTACCTACTTAATAGACAAACTTCGTAATAAATGACGAGGAGGCTGGCAATATTCCAAATAATATTTCTGCAATGTTGTTATCGACGTCATTTCAGAGCTCAGTCGACGACATATTAAAGCTATACATCCACTTAATAAAAAATATTTAATTCACTGACAGACACGCACAGCCTTAACGGCTGGGTATAGAAGCATGGAATTTTGCACAAGAGTTCCTTATACATGGTGTTTGGTAGAAAGACCAACACAATTTTCTTATGGATATACACCTAACTAATACTTCAAATGTGATAATGAGTTTGTTTGTTTGTTACGCTTTCATGCTGAAAGGGCTAAACGGATTTGGATGAAATTTAGCACATGGGTAGACAATGACCTGGGTTAAGATATAGGACACTTTGATCCCGGTTCTACGTTCCCGTGGGCTTATTTCCGACCTCCACGTGGGCGAAGCCGCCAGCAAAAGCAAGTATTTTTTTTTTTTTGTGGATGGGAAATCATCAAATAACTTCTCCCGCTCTGGGTGAAGCGGAAGGGCGTGTCAGACTTTTACTGACTAAAACCCACCCGTGTTCCTTCAGTTGCCTATGCCAAGGCCACGGTATCTCGTTTCAAACAACCCGCGACCCCAGCGGCATCGGCCCTATTGGACCCCATCTTTTGCTGACATCTCTTTGAGGCGCGCGTGGAACACAACGCGCCGTCGACCCGGGCCTGGTATTCACCGGACGGCGAGCTACCCACTACTCACCGTCCGCAAGCCCGCGCCTACGGTGGCCGGGAATCGGCTATCGATTCCCGCCGCCCAGGGCGTCTCCTGCGGCGACTGAGGGCGTGAGGCTGCCTCTCCCTCACGCGTTTCACCTCCTCCTTCGCGAGCATTACCGCTTCGCAGAAGGAGGTGACGGCCTCCCATGCACTCTCGCTCCGCACCATGGCCTGGACCAGGCTCGGACGCGAGAGATCGCCGCCGCCGATCGCCTCCGTGAGAACACGGCGGTGCTCTGCCCAAGCCGGGCAGACCTCCACTGTATGCTCCACCGTGTCCTCTGGGCGATCCACACAATGGTGACACCCGGGCGTTTCCTCCCGCCTTATGCGAAACAGGAACCTCCCGAAACAACCGTGTCCGGTGAGGACCTGCGTCAGGCGGAAGGTGAGGACGCCGTGGCGCCTCTCTAAAAGTATAGTAAAGTATGCTATACGTTTTCTTTCACCTATAGAAACTATGTTTTAAGTGTCCCGGTAATTGAGATATGTTTTTCTTTATGTCGTCATATCTTTCTTGTTTGTGGTTGTAATATCACGTAATAACTTCGTAATTTGCAATGCACGAATATACCTACAACTGGTTCTAGAAAATGGCTTAATTATGTGTTTCTAGTCTTAAAATAGAATTAATATGAAAATTTAAAATTTTAAAATTCACTAAAGAATAAATAATAAAACGATTTTGTGCTACAAAATGCCACTCCCTGTCCCTCAAAAAAATGTGTTGGTCCTTCTACTAAACACCCTGTATAGCGAAAGTGAGCAATAAATAAGGATTTTTGAAATTCGTCCCCTAAAGGAGTTAAAATAGGGAATGAAAGTTTGTATGGAAGTTCGACATTCTTGCCGACGAGAAATCTCGTCGGGCACACGGGTTTCCAGTATAAGCTAGTCTTACATTGTATAGGTTTTCCGTACAATGAGAGGTAAACTTATACTGGAATTGATATCTTGACATTTCCGTCATTGTGAGTGTATATAAGGTTAAGGAGCTCGTGGCTAAGTAATAACAGCTGCACCGGTTGCCGAGGTTGGTCTGTGGATGGGTGACCATCTTTCATACCGAGACTCCTCCGTGCCTCGGAAAGCACGTTAAGCCGTTGGTCCCAGCTGTCATTCGTGGATCTTTGACAGTCGTTACGGGTCGTCAGAAGCCCGAAAGTCTGACAAGCAGTCTTACCAAGGCGTATCGTATTACCGAGTAACTGGGTTGTGGAGGTCAGATAGGCAGTCGCCCCATGTAAAATACTGGTATTCCGCTGCATCCGGTTAGACTGGAAGCCGACCCCAACATAGTTGGGATAAGGCTAGGCAGATTGATTGTGCGTGTATGGTGTAAAAAATTTACTTTACAAACTTTAAGGAGTGCTTCTAACTGAATAACTGACCATCTAACTGAATAACTTTTACTATGGGACCAACTTTGAAAATGCGAAAAAAATTTGCTGTTGCATACTAAAGTATAATACCTACTGTTCTAAACTGTATCCGACAGCTGTTTATATTTCGATATTTCAAAGTGGGTCCCATAGTAAAAGTTATTCAGTTAGATGGTCCACCTCTTTAAGTTTGTAAGATTATTTTTTAACACCTTATATTATATATCTGATCCTGAGTTCCCAAGAACGAGGTCAAGTTTGGGTATTTTATAAAATAATGTTTTATTCAAACATCAAGCTTGCATCTAAGACACCTCTGACGGAAGAGGAAAACATCGTATAGAAAATTGGACTTAATATTCCGAAGTCGCTTACAAGAGGAAGCTACAGTGATGATTAATGGTCGTACTTCTTTGTATGAGAAGAGGATATTACATTTCAGTGTGAAGGTAACAAGCTGATGATATTATCGTATCACCTAAACTCTGTTTACAGACTTACATAACAGTTTATTTCATTACATGGTTATAAATAATTAAGTTAAAAATATGATAACCTAACATAACTAAAACTAAATGGCGTTGTATGGCGGCATTGCCATACAACGTAGCAATGCCGCCAGTCTCCTGGGTACATTACCAGTCGACAGCGATGCGGAGGAATTTTTCGACGCCATATTTTAGTTTTTTTAATAGTTTTAGTTATGTTAGGTTATTATATTTTTAACTTAATTATTCATAACACTTAAAATATTCTTTACAGATCACTTTTAAGGACAGGGAATCACTATGACATCGTAAGATGCAAAGTCATATTTTTATGAAATCTTTTTTTTTTACTAGCCTGCGCCTCAACCCACTCCTTCCATCTTTCACGAGCCCACGCATCCTCCTTCTAGTTTTGTCAGAACCTATCCAGTTCCTCCAGGCATCTGCTATGTGGCCTGCCGCTACTCCGCCTCACAGTATCAGGGCAAATTCGGTCCACAAGTTGTCCATGCGGCAGACATGTCCTGCCCAGTCACATTTAACTTAAGCGGCCTTTTGAGCCACATCTGCTATATTTGTAGTAGTATTTCGAACCGATCCGTTAATGTAACACATATGCGATCCATTGCTCGTTATTAGAGAAAACCCCCTGTTGTGTTTATATCGAGTCCTAAACTGACCCTTATCTTCATCATTACAATAATTTAATCAAACTGTAGTCAAAAATATTTATCCTACCTATGTTACTGATATCCCTTAAAATAATCTAAGCAACTCCGATTTCAATAAAAATAAATACCGATACGGAAAGCTACCAATGATAATATTTTGCCTGTTTGTCCATGGGGAAATAACAAGGGTATAACAAGCAAGAATATTTCATGGATATAAGCAAACAGTTTTAATTTAAACTAGCTGTGCCCCGCGACTTCGTTTGCGTGTAAGTCGCAAGATACACAATATACTACAATAACAGCCACATTTTTTAATAGAACTTCCTCGTCCCCCGACCCGCCGTGATGCATCACCCGCCCGCGCATTTGTTCACAATTTCATGGGTTTAATTTTTTTTGCGCGAAACCCTATTTTTTTTTTTCTAAAACAAAAGTAGCCTAAGTTACTTCTTATAACATCAGCTATCTGCCAGTGAAAGTTCCGTCAAAATTGGTCCAGCCGTTTCGGAGATTAGCCGGAACAAACAGACAGACAAAAATTTTAAAAATTGTTTGTTTTTGTTATAAGTACCGTATATACTTTCATAAGCATTTAGTATAAAGCTGTTATTTTGACATTACAAACAGACACTCCAATTTTATTTATTTGTATAGAGTATAGATAAAGGAGGAGCTCATGGCTAAGTAATAATAGCCGCACGGGTCGATTCATCAGGTTAAGCTACGCTTGCCGCGGTTGGTCCGTAGATGGGTGACCATCTTTACGTACCGAGACTCCTCCGTGCCTCGGAAAGCACGATAAGCCGTTGGTCCCGGCTGTCATTCGTGGACCTTTGACAGTCGTTACGGGTCGTCAGAAGCCCGAAAGTCTGACAACCAGTCTTACCAAGAGGTACCGTATTACCCAAGAACTGGGTTGTGGAGGTCAGATAGGCAGCTGCTCCTTGTAAAATACTGGTATTCAGCTGCATCCGGTTAGAGTGGAAGCCGACCCCAACATAGTTGGGAAAAGGCTAGGCAGATTGAATTTGAGAGTATAGATAAACGCATTGCATTTATTTTATTGAGCTTTGAATATTTATTAAGTGAAAAACACGGAGGGATATGAAACTCCGAGCTTTAAGCGATGAGGTTTACAACACGCATACAAGTTGCTTTGGTGTA
Source organism: Dicycla oo (assembly GCA_948252095.1). NCBI lineage: Eukaryota > Metazoa > Arthropoda > Insecta > Lepidoptera > Noctuidae > Dicycla > Dicycla oo. The sequence continues at coordinate 18,950,415 of OX411726.1, read as the reverse complement.
ATGACATAGAGTAGCTGAGTATTTAACTCATAAACAAACAGTAGTCCAACGATTATGACATTGATAATTTTAATTTTGACCGCTGGGATTTATTAGGCTGTAAAATCACCATGAAAACCAGCTTATGAAATTGAGGACCTGTTTCACAATGATAAACATAACATTGTGTACAGGATGAATCAATTAATGGAATAGAGTGAAAAAGGCATTTGCAGGTACTTGCCAGATTCTGAAATCACATCTTGTGCTCGAAAATCAGACCTCTTACCCTCTGACACGCAAGGACGATCACCAGAGAGACATAATTAAAATGTAGCTCCAATATTTATAGCACCGACTGCCCTTTTAATAGTTTATAGTCTGACATTTCAAAATACGGTCGGTTAGCTCAAATCCCAGTGGGAACGACACCACACCATTAAATAGAATTAAAGAACATTGTAAATGATTGCCAGAATCACCGCAAAGCGTAAAAAAGTTTGGTACAAAATGGATACAATATATTATTTTACTGCTGAGTACCCTGGGCCTCCTCAGATACCGTTAAAACTAACTGGTTTTAAAGCCAGCCAAGCATGAAGTCGTAGGTTCAAAATTTGGCCAATAAAAGTTTTTTGGAAGTCAGGATTTAAAGGCCTTAAACCACAGTGGTATTCAAATGCTTGTTCTTTTTCCCTACGAAAAGACGTCGCGCCTTCAGAATAGTGTTGTAACAAGAATAAGCAAATTGTACAGGAAGCCTTAATATTATACTCTTCCTATAATTTATATTATACCCTTCAAACTGAAGGTTATAGATAATATAAATTATATAATTAATATTTCTAACGAATTCCATTTTGTTGTTTGTTTTGTTTTCCACAATCTCTTAAGAGTAGATAACCTTCGAAAGGCTTTCCCGTACAAATTACTTTTTTTTTACAACACTATTCCGGAGAAGCGACGATAAGTGTATTTTTCAGTTATCTCATTCGAGTTAATAACATCACTACAAGCTAGTTAATTTTTGAAATCATAATTTATCGGAACTACAACATTTCCATACAAAATGTTGAACTAAAGTAATAACAGTACAAACATTTCCGAAAGCTTAACGTTATTTGAAGCCGATTTATATCCTTTTCGTAGATTCAGACAATGAGATTACATCCTTAACGTGAACCTCATTTTCGTAAGCGTTTTCCTACCCTATCTAATGAGGAATGTGATATTTTTTTTAGGGTTCCGTACCTAAAAAGGAAGACACGGAACCCTTATAGGATCACTTGGTGGTCCGTCAGTCAGTCTGTCAAGACCCTTTTTATTCAGGAATGCGTTGAGCTATTAAGTTGAAATTAATATCAAATACGTCAGTCTACGGTCCCTTGGAGCTCTAAAAAGAAAACTTGTAAATCAACGCAATAAAAAAATACGGCCATTTAAACGACATTTTTTGGCATTCCCGTTGACCTACATAGAATCATAAAATTCTTCTTCTTGCCAAAAGCAAGGTCTCATAGCACAAGTAAAGGAAAACGTCCGAAAACCATTAATTTGTAGTTTTATCACATAAAACAAATGCATTTACAAACTTACTACAATTTGCAGTTGGTGAATTGACCTAGTAGTGACCCTATCGATGTATGGGCGAACATGTATTTCACTACAATGTTAAATTTGATATTGGGATAAATTCATCCCAACTACGAAACCCTTCATTGTGTGTGGTCGGACACGCTCTTTGTTTTTTGATTATGAATGTGATATTTTTATAATGTAGATATAGAAGAAAGAAGAATAATGAAAAGAAAGAAGAATTTGATATTTTTATGGATCTTAGGAATCCATGACTGTGTAATGACTGTATTCAGCGCGAGGACAGCAATGAAAATATGAGGAGAAACGTTCTAAGAAACTATTAACTTACACAAAGTCCAACGTAAAAAATCGGTAACATTTTAAACAAGCTTACGGCTCTAGCTTTTTATTCTAATGTGTTGATAAATGTGTTCAACGCTAAACTTCGCGATTATTATGGTGTGTGTGTAAAAAAGCACTAAGCAGGCATTTCCTTGAAGCAAAACACTTCAAGCTCATTACGTAGTCCCCTATTACACATGGTTGACACTTGTACAGGGTGGTATGTAAAAGAGAAAAATTTAAATAATATGAAAAAAGAAATAAAAGTGCAATGATCTACGAGATCAAAATGTAGGTAACAACAAATTGTTGGGCAATTTTCATGAGTATGTCGTTTTACATAAAAGTATACTATACCTACATATAAAGGCACACAGGGTATAAATTTTTAGTTGGTTTACACTTTACAAGGAAACCATGACTAAATAAACGAATTTCAATAACTAATCAATAGAGTCAGTTTCGAAGATTATCATAGAAGGGAAAGTTGTTATTTAGTAACTTTATTTAAAACTGTTACCCTGTATTGCTGTATTTTGTTCACAATTTCATAGGTTTTTATTTTTTTTGGTCGGATCCCTAATTCCTTTTCTAAATTAAAAGTAGCCTAAGTTACTCCATATAACATCAGCTATCTGCCAGTGAAAGTCCCGTCAAAATCGGTCCAGCCGTTTCGGAGATTAGCCGGAACAAACAGACAGACAGACAGACCGCCAGACAGACAAAAAATTAAAAATAGTTTTTTGTTTTGTTATAAGTACCGTATATACTTTCATATTAATTTAATAAAAAGCTGTTATGACATTACAAATAGACACTACAGTTTTATTTATTTGTAATAATAGATAAAAAAGTGTTTCCAACTTCGATTTCTGTTTTGAAGCTTTATGTGACAATTCTACGTAATAAAGGAAACATATTTACAAGGCAGATGTTCGGAAACGCCGGGGGGAGACGCCCTAGAAGAACATATAGTGACCTTATTGGTGACGTGCTTCAAAAAGGTCAGGTGCCGATGATAAGTCATCGGCGGCAGCGTGCGTATATGACCCGATGTATAAACGTAACTGAGGAAAAAGGAGTACAGTAAGGGCGGATACTTTGACTCTAGGGCATAACTTTGGCCCAAATCGTGACAACTTTTCAAACTGCCCGAAGTGTCGCGACCACACCACCGAACGTCATACGTCCTTCGGTAACTAATAGATGGCGATATAGACGCGTACTTGCGGAACTTTGTGAGATGTCAAGTGACGCCAAACATTTAGGTATGTAAGGTCATGTCAATGGTATGCTCGAATGTCAGCCGAACCCCATAGGTTCAAAACTACTGTAAGCCTGCGGTCGCCATAGGACGATGTTTTTTTACGTTTATAAACGTTTATATACGGTGTATCTATTCATACACGAAATCTCTTAAGGGGTCATTGTACTCATCATTACGAACAACGACCAAACATGAAATCGCAAAAAAAAAATCCGCTGTTCAGTACAGTTTGATGAATTATGCGAACATAAATGATTTTTTTTCGCGATTTCAGGTTTGGGCCCATAGATAAAGTTGTTCATAATGATGAGTACAATGACCCCTTTAGAGATTTCGTGTATGAATAGATACACCTTATATACATATTATGTAATGATGTCAAAAAAGTTCTCACGCACACTTGGTGTGCGGCCGACGTTTGAGGGGTTGACTAAATACCTGTCTCGATTTGGGCCAAAGTTATGCTCTAGAGTCAAAGTAACCCGCCCTTACGATAATTATGTGAGTACCGAAGAAAGTGGCGTTTTGCCTATCCCTATGGAAGAAGGCGTGTATTATGTCTAAGGAAATCTCATGCAAGTCATGGGTCGTTCCACCTTGAAACAACGTTTGTTCTTTTGTCAAAATAGAAACACTCGCTTTTTATAGAAACACATACTTGCTTATTACAAACAAAACTTCTAGTATAAGTCAAGGTTGAAACCAAGTTTACCGTTTATAAATCTATTGTTATTATTTAAATTAATGGTCGTTTCATTGTGGCAATTATAATAGTTATAGTAAATGTTTGAAAACTTTGTAGTGTTCTTGTTAAACTTAGGGCGATACGAGTAACAACTGGGGCATAAGTTATTTATAAGTGACAGGTAAGTTACAGTGTTACTACGCATAAAATTAACTAGACCCGCATTTAGCATGTTTAATTTCGATTCTATTTTTACCCGACTGCGGCGAAGTCCAAAAGGATAGTGCATACAGGGATAATCGTCGGTTGGTGCCTTCTCATTATTTAAAATTGTCTAAGGGGCGTCCGCGAGTTGGCTTCGGCCCCTCGTACGCCTTCCAAAGGTTCGGGACCGCAGGGTCCCAAGATATGTCAAAATAATAATAATATCCTGGGACATTATTCACACACGGTCATCTGATCCCAAACTAAGCAGAGCTTGTACTTTAGAAACCAGATAACTGATATACTACATACACTACTTTTTTTTTGTAAATACATACTTATATAGATAAATACACCCAGACTCAGGATAAACAGACATGTTCATGCACACAAATGTTTGTCCTAGATGGGAATCGAACCCACGGCCTAAGGTGGGTAATATAAAGATATTACTATCATTATTATTAGATGATATACCTACCATTTATTGCTCTTGTAATCATTTCATAACGATATTTCGTCTAACTCGATAATATATGTAAGTAGCTAAGTACATAAGTAAGTAGCTAGCCTAGCCTAGGAAACTTATTAGTCTATCTACTTACTAGGTTTTTAACGCGAGCTTAGTGACCTACACTCGTGTGTCACTTTTTTCACCCTATCCACTTATTTATGTATTAATCTAGGTATTTTACGGAGATTCGACTGTATTTAAACCTAGCAAATATTAGAGCTAGATTTATACAGTATGTTAATTAACTAAAGGCGTTCCCGTTAAACCGAAATAGTATAAATATTACCCTTCAACAATTCGCGAAAAAAAATCTGCTGTTCCCTACATTACATTACGTTCGCATAACAAAAGGTTGGGAAAGAACTACACATATTTTCGCCCTTCAATAATTTGTATTATGTTGATTTCATTAATTTGTTTGTATTAATCACGCCCACAAAGTGGTAAAATAAAATCATGAAAAAAAAATAGGGTACCTCTGGGATGTTATTTTTTCTCGTCTATCCCATGGTGTGGTGGGGTATTGTTAGATATGCAATTGAAAAATAATACGGGTCTGTGAAAACCATTTTTCGATTCAGGGATCCGTTTGCGTAAAATTAAGCTTTAAATTTATTTTTACATTGATGATTTTATTGTGCAATGTATACTTAAGTGTTTTATTTTGACTTATTATTTTTACTGATTTTAGTTTATTTTAGTTCAATTTAGTTTATATTCACCTGTAATGCAATAATCATGTAAGGTCTACTAAAGTGTCGCAATTCCGACCCCCAAGATACAGGCATATATGTCTAGTTTGGGGGTCACCGTCCAATCTTCTTGTACAGCCTGATTATTAATAAATAAAAAAAATTGAAATTGCTAATTTTGTCAGAGTCAAGTGTCCCCGCGCCAGCGAAATGGTTGCTTTTAGTTATGGGAAAAAATTCACCGCAGTAGTATATACAGGGTGGTCCCATAGTAAAAGTTGTTCATAATGATGAGTACAATGACCCCTTAAGAGGTTGTTGGTGTTTTACCAATAACCCTGTATAACGAAATTAAAAGTAAAACTATCACAGCTAAGTAGACTTTACAAGTTAACGAGTAATAGTCGACAAACATATAAAATTTACTTGGAAAAGTAACAATTTTGTACAAATTCCATTGAAAAATTTCTTATTCAACTACAATGTTAAGTTTGTTTTTGGGATAAATTCATCCCAACTACGGAACCCTTCATTGTGCACGGTTCGACACGCACTTGGCCGGTTTTCTTTTGTCTTTAAATGTTATATACACCTATAATTTGTGTATACCTTAGCAGGAATACCTTTCCTAAATTCTCATGTAAACCAATGTTGAATGTATGTGCTGTTGGTTTTCTTTAATAAATAAAACAAGGGATCATTGTGTAGTAAGATAAGAATTGATAGTATATGTCACGACTATTGATTGTGACATTTTTCGTGTTTCAATTGTGGAAGTTACATCTTTTGTGCTCAATCAATGTGCCTAGCCTTTTCCCAACTGTGTTGGGGTCAGCTTCCAGTCTAACCGGATGCAGCTGAATACCAGTATTTTACATGGAGCGACTGCCTTTCTGACCTCCACAACCCAGTTATTGCGTAAAACGATACCCCTTGTTGTCAGACTTTCGGGCTTCTGACGTCCCGTAACGACTGTCAAAGATCCACGAATGACAGCCGGGACCAACGGCTTAACGTGCTTTCTGAAGCACGGAGGAGTCTCGGTATATAAAGATGGTCACCCATCTACGGACCAACCCCGGCAAGAGTAGCCCTGATGGATCGACCCGTGCGGCTGTTATTACTTAGCCACGAACTCCTAGGCAAAATATTTTAAGAGCATTCCTATTGATATCATAATTTTAATGAATCACTTAAATTCACGCCTTCTGGGAAGAAGGCGTGAATTTAAGTGATTCATTCCCCGTGGGAACGGGGGTAGGTAGAAACTGCAGAACGTCACCTGCTACGATTCTTAGATACTCCTTTTGCTTCTTTTTTTTTTTTTATTTGTGATGGGTTAGCTCTTGACTCTAGTCTAGGTCAGAGGTGACAGAGACAAAGTCGACGATGGAGTGAGCTTACCCAGAAGAAGCCTGTTCACTCTCACTTTGAAGAGATTAGGGTTGTATACGTTCGGAAACACAGACGCAGGTAGTGAGTTCCACTCTTTTGCTGTGCGCATTATAAAAGACATTTGGAAGCGCTTAGTGCGAATTGGTGGAATAGCAACCAGGTAGGGATGGTAACTGGCAGTGCGTCTAGATGTCCGGTGGTAGAAGGGGGCCGGTGGAATGAGGTCGTGGAGTTCTCGGGCACACTCTTCGAAGTACAATCTGTAGAAGACCGACAAGCAGGCAACCTTGCGGCGATGAGCCAAGCTATGAAGCTTGGCATCCACCAGTTTTACGTCGCCAATGAGCCTCTTAGCTCTGCTTCGTTTACATTCATACATCCAGTCATAAACTCACGCCTGTTGTCAGTTATATGCACCTGATCTTTCTGAAGAACATCATCAATAAGCTCACTATATGTCCACCTAGGGCGTTCCCTCCTCTGTTTCCACTCACATCTGCCTTGTAAATAAGTCGCCTCTCAACATAAACAAACCATCTAAGTACTTTTTAAAATTTTTGTCACTACATTTTCTTTGAATCATATCCCCTCCGCCGTCGACGCCATTGTGCGCGAATCGGGGCATCTGTTTCACCTATTCTAGCTGACCTCGCGCGATAGCGGCACGCGTGATTAAAATGACGATATCTCTAAAGTTTTGTAAGGGAGCTGTATGTAAAACTTATGTTCGAATCGTTATGAAATAATTTAACTTATTAAACATGCATTAGTACAGTTTTGTCTTCAAATGTATCATTAATAGTAATTTGAAATCAGGCGGAGCGAATTTTTTCCTTTTCCCAGTTTGTTGTTAAAAACTTGTCCTAAATAAATAATGAAACCAATATTTCAAAGAGTTTTTGTTTTATTTACATAAATATAAACTATTTTACTTAAATCAATAATAAAAAACACAAGCTTTACAATAACACGCCTTATTTTAGTAAAAGCTACTAGATAGTAGGTGGTTTTTGGCGCTAATGAATTTGTGTTCCCTAGCGTCTCTAGAAATACATTTAACTCTCCATTTAATATGACTTATCATCAATCCCCACTTCCAGATATTGCTCTACAAACCATAAACCCCCGTCCATTAAAGTATATCTGAAACCATTTACAGATTATCATTACAGACCTATTATTATTCCTTGAACCGAACATTTCCGAGCCTACACGAAGTTGGCAAGTACATTAATTATATCAGCGAGGCAACCATGCCTAATTAATCTTTCTATCTCGCTAATCGAATGTCTAACTTGGGCGACCTTGACTGTTTATAATTATTTTACTTTTTTTTTCTTAATCGAGGTCGTGGTTTGTAGAAAAATTGGATATTTATTTAAAGACGTGCTTGTTTATGGTTGTCTGGGATCATTATCACAGGAATTTGACAAATCGTGAGAAAAAATAATTGACCAAAAAACGACGTACACACGAACAAACTATTTGGTATGTACAGACAAAAATATTTGTCTTTCCACTACACTGCCAATATTCATAATTGTTGTGGACGTGATAACTTTTTTACGCTTATATCGTACTTAAGAGAGTGATGAAAATGAATTGACTACTTAGCACATTCAAAACTTTGTTTAAAAGTACTTAGTTGCAAGTTAGCTGCCTGTATACCAAATAGTTTGCTCGACTGCATTTATAGCTGTACAAAGATCTATCGCTCATTTATTTAAAGTAAGCCAGACTTATCAACGCACAGCTGAAACCACTGATCTAAAGCTTAACGGTGCACCGAGCTGTGTATACACACAAACACGTTTTTATAACCGTTGCTTGAAGTAGTAAACAATTAAATTAAAATCTAGGGGAATATATTGGTATTATTAGGGATTTATGCTAGACAGTATACACGATGGAAGCACGATTTGATAAAGTTGGCTTGATAAAATAAATTATGTTTTCCTCTATTTCCCTACTTTTTTATATAAATAAGTAATTTGATATTATGATTAATGTATTAAACTAAAGTTCATAGATGACTGGAACGTTTACACGCGATAGTTTTTTTTTTTAATTGAGAAAGTGCAAAAGTGTGGTTATTTTGCTTAGTCTTTACACGTAAAGAAAAAGACAGAGGCAAAGGCAAAAGCTCGGTGCGCCCTTAATAATTTTCACGTGATATTTAGCGCCCAGCAGATGAACATGGGATGGGACGTTTCTTAATGAAATAGTTATTTATTGAAATTACATTAACTTTATTATTTATTCAATAATTGTAAGCCTTAAATAATTTTCTTAAAAACTGGTTTCATATGTGCGACATGACAGGAAGTTTATCAGCTTAAGGGGACTACAGGACCTAAAGTGCGGTCACTGTCAGACTGCATAGAAATGAAAGGGAAGCGCTATGATACAACCCTCGTAATTTATCGCAAAATATCTATATAATCTATTCGCATAAAATCTAATAACTGGACTAAAAAATTAAAACACAATACGTTAAAATATTGCTTGTATCTTCCTAAATAAAGCTAGATGTTGGGTACATTAGGGATCCCAAAAATATGACGCTCGTGGTTATAATCGGTACTACCGCCGCCATTTTAGTTTTTCATCACATTTCACGAAGCAAATTGCACAAATGTTAACCAAAAGCGCCGCCATGTCAACGTCAGTCGAACGCCAAAAGATCCTTGTTGCAGTTTGCAGTGTAGCTAAGTTTTTAACCTGACACGTGGCAAGTTTTCTTTTGAAAGTCACAATGTAGGTACTCTTGCTGACAACTGACTTAGAATGTACAGACATAGAATGCACATCAAGCTACTGCAATCTGTCAAATTTCATTAATAGATTTTCAACTTTATCGCTAAAGCATTAGGTTTAAGGTTGATAGCAAAAATTTGACAGTTTCGGGTAGCTTGATGTGCTGGCGTCTGTACCAAAACACGTGTGCTAACTCTGAATTGACGTAGATAATGATCTGAGAGCGATTTTCTCAGCATTAAAGCAGTAGGCTACTTAGGTATTAATAATATTACTTGAACGTGAAGCTTATAAGCTACTGTTCATACACACGCCTACAACCCTAATCTCTTCAAAGTGAGAGTTAACAGGCTTCTTCTGGGTAAGCTCACTCTACGATGACTCTGTCTCTGTCGCCTCCGACCTAGACTAGAGTCAAGAGCAAACCCATATTAAATAAAGAAGAAGAAGAAGAAAGATGATAACTTATACGAGGCATGAGGAACATGGTGTAAAGTTCACTCATCCTATATAGAAAACTGCCCGACGATTGATGTCGGGACGTTGTATTTATGCAAGTCGCGCGTTAAACTCTGATTGCACGACGCATTAAAAAGCTGCTGCCACACGAGCATGAGGTTTTGTCACTAGAGATAAATACTAATCAGAGACTTTCTGAGGCTCTTAGAGGCTCATAGGATTTTTAACCACCAAATTGAATTCTTCTTTCACATAAAACAGTGCATCTATATACACAAACATAACCCCACATTCACACGCTTCAACATCAATCTCTAATTGTAATCCACATAGGAACTAGGATCGTCGAGTCAAAAAATTTCAAACAAAAAAGATTCACCAGTTGTTGCAAAATACCGCGCACTTACGACAAAATTTGAACCTTAAACTTATGACATTAAGGTTTAATACTACAAAAGTGGGATTATACGAAGTTTTCGTAATATGGATAGAAGTTAATGGCTCTGTGCCAACAATAACGGATAACCGGCTCGCCTGTGCAAAATTATGCCTTTATTACACAGCAACAGATATTCTATAAAGTTTTTCATATTATTACTCGTAGCTATCGTTTTTATGATTTATTTTTATCGTTATTTGTTTGGTGATACTAATGTCATTGCTCTATAGATTTTCATTTTGATGCTCAGTCGATACCTATATTTTCAATTGACCAGAGTAAGATCCTTGAGTTATCACAATCTGAATGATTTTGAAGGATATTGCGAAGCTATTGCTTTTTAAAAGTTTGAACTGTCAAAACGTGATAGTAGTAGTAATAATATTTTTTTAATAATGTTTTTTTTTTTTATATTTCGTTAATTTTGTTAGATTCCTATGCTCTTTTTTTACAGTTTGTATTTCCTGTGCGTGTCCCAAATAAAATATTTTTCTTTCTTTCTTTAATGTGTAGATAAATGTGTTACGCAAATACCCCGCTGTTTTCTTGCAGTAAACAACTACGCCAGGCACTTCCCGTTAACGGTGTTTTCCGCCAGACGCTTTAAACCTCGCAAAAAATGACGTCATCTTACTTATAGTCTTAGTCTTAATTTTTATATACTCGGGAGTCGGAGAACTATTTCAATACTATTTGTAAGCAGCCAGACCAATCGCAGCGGTCAAACATCACCAAGACACAAACCATCGCGCTCGCGCTCATACTAACAGCGGCCTTTTAATTTTCTGGGGGATGTTTGGCAGCTACTATTGGTCTGCTTACAAATAGTATTGAAATAGTTCCCCGAGTATCATATATGGATTTATTTATTATGATACTCGGGGAACGACTATGAGCAGTGCAATTTCTTTTGCAAATGCTTTATCTATACAACGAGAAAATAAGTTCCACCTTCAATTTCTAGCGTTAATTTATCTAGACATCGAACTATACTCAAAGCCCTCCCCTCACTATTGCGGAAGATCGTAAGAGCCTTAACCCAATCAACGCGCCTCGTAAGCGTGTTGGTTATCTCAGCATGATGTTATTACAACCATCTGTTATAGCCGATACCGGGAAAATGAGATGTAAATATATGATAGTATACTGAAAATTAATCTATACAGTATCCAGGAGATAATATGGCACATCGGGGAAAGAGACTGTTACACAGGTATGAGTGACAGAGACAACGCTCTACAAAGCTGAACTCTTTCATATTAAAAAAAAACATTGAATTCTGTTAAAAGTCTTCTTACATAAAATTAAATACAACTTCACAATACTGCAACAAAATACATAAGGATAGAATAACATGTCAATGCAATTAAAATACACACACACACGCACAAATATAAGTTACAAATTATATAGGTCACAGAATAAAAATAAAATTTCAAATGCAAATAAAATAAACGAACGAGTAAATAGATTTTTGTTAATTCAGTGACCCTTATTATTTGCGTTCAATCTCAGAAGATCCATTGGCCAGATCCATGATGGATCTAGTGACGATTGTTCTCACATTGGATCCTGATTTCAAGATGTGGATCTACTGAGATTTTTTTTTTTTTTTTTTCAAAAGACCCATGAGCCAGACCCATGATGGATCTTATTCCACCTACATGATGAAACCGTCAACCTGTCATAATAAATATAAGTCAATCAGATTAAAAGCCCTGCACACACGACCTTTTCACACGATCTTTTCTTATAGAGTGCACACAAGTGATAGTCACCGCCTGAGGTATGTGAGCGGTGAGACAGGGGAGGGCGCGATTGACAAGATTGGGATACTGAATTAGCTTGACCGTTGTCTACCTCCCCCGTCTCACCGCTCACATACCTCAGGCGGTGACTAGCACTTGAGCGCGCACTATATCAATGTTTTTAACAGTCTGAGAAGTTTAAATGTAAAATAAATGTATACTTAGATAGAAAGAAAGAAGATAATATACTCTTTATTATGTCACCATAATGAAGCAGAAGCTTAATGTTAATAATTTTAGGGTTCCGTAGCTCAAAAAGAAAAAACGGAACCCTTATAGGATCAGTTCGTTGCCCGTCTGTCTGTCTGTCAAGACCCTTTTTCTCAGGAACGCGCGGAGGTATCAAGTTGAAATTTGTATGAAATACATAGGTCTACGGTCCCTTAGAGATCTAAAAAAATCAATCTTCTAAGTCGACGCAATAAAAAATTACGGCCATTTTTGTGACATATTTTGATACTCGCAAATAAATCTAAGCTTAATAAGGTACATAGCGTTGACCTTAAACATGAAATTTGGCAAGAATCAAGGTCTCGCAGCAGAAGAAGGGACAGGCCTGAAAATCGTTAAGTTGTAGTTTTATCATATAAAACAATATTAATATAGTTTTAAACAATATTGATATTGATAAGTTGTATCCAACAATCGATCAAAGAATAACCTACTTTCGATTTATGTCATGCCAAAGCTCTGAATAATCAATTTAGTATGTGTAGTGCAAATCATCCTTTTCTGAACAGACTCAATCTGCCTAGCCTTTTTCCAACTATGTTAGGGTTGGCTTCCAGTCTAACCAGATGCAGCTGAATACCAGTATTTTTGATGGAGTGACTGCCTATCTGACCTCCACAACCTAGTTACTGTATAACACGATACCCCTTGGTAAGTCTGGGTGTCAGAGATTTTGAGCTTCTGACTACCCGTGACCACTGGCAAAGATCTACGAAGACAGCCGGAACCAACGGCACTTCTGAACAGACTTTCGGTAGGAATAAAAGTTTCAGTGAAAAAGAATTGTAAGGCAATAAAACTTTTACGTTACTCTCCATTCTTTATTACTCTAAGCCACAAATTCTGCTTTACTCACACAAATTCCAGAATATACACCAAAGGCACTCATTTTATAGGCATAGGTACCATCGCGGACATTTGTGGTGAACCACTTTTCGCTCTTATTGCTAAGTTTGAAAAGTGGTTCACCGCAAATGTGCGCGATGGTACATTCAGAGAAATTAATTCTTAAGTAAACTGAGTACCAACTTCATGAAGTTTCAGGTCCGTATAATCAATACACAACTATCATTAATTGACAGTTGTGATTTAGGGTGTCAATTTGCTTTACAATTAATTTCTCTTACTTTATGTAGGTTTCATTAACTAGCATACGCGTAAAGTGCTTTAACTGCTTCAATTTCTACAATTTACTGAGGAACGACAGAACTGGGCTAGCACTAAAATAAATAGTACCACATAGTTCTACACAAACCTGACCTTAGTCATTTTAAAAGTCGTTTGTTCTAAGGCCAAAGCGGACGGGTAGCCCGTGACATTCAATTGAAGTCCACAACAAACAAAACTAATACAACTATTTAAGACCAGGTAAGTAATCCCAATTAATGACTATGTCATGAAATTTTGTCATTTGAGGATTATATTAACTTAAGGTTATTACTGAATCTAATTATTATAATTCTGTAAAAACATATTTGTTACGGTCGCGAATCATACTTTAATCAACATACAACTTAAAACTGACTTGCAAATTGCAAAAAAACGTAAACTGTAAATTTGAATTTGGAGTGCTACCCTGGCGCTTCCCCCTTAAGTACTCATTAAAACCTAAATGCCAGCTTAAAGCTGAACTGAGTCTAGAACAAGTGTTTGTAAATAAAACTATTTTGTTGACTATCTCCGTTCTACTTAAAACTGTTTTTTTTTTTTAGAGAAGAGCTTTGACTCTCCATTCTGAATCTCCTGAAAGTCAGAATCTACAGTGGCAAATCAAAAATAAATCGCCGGAACAATGAAGCCTACAAAGTTCCAAGGATAATAAATTGGAGCCTTGGAGCATTGGCAAATAATCAAAAAAGAAAATTGTGGGAACAAAAAATGATCATAGTGTCACCTCCAAAAAACTGTTTATGCGAACAATAATTTATTTGGAACTACCAGATGGTACCCACAATTTAGATTCAATATTACGAACATGATTCTCACAATAATCTATCACAGTTTAACTAAGTATATAAAATCAATCTGCCAATCCTTTTCCCAACGATGTATGTTGGGATCGGTTTCCAGTCTAACCGGATATAGCTGAATTACCAGTAATTTAAATCGAGCTACTGCCTAACTGACTGTTACTGGGTAACATGATACCCATTGTTAAGACTTTGGGCTTCTGATTACCTATCAATAAATATCAAATTCACTTTTGTGTCTGTCTGTGTGTGCTTCGGTCTTCTAAACTACACAATGGATTATGAATCGGTTTACACCATAATTTAAAACACTTATTTCAGAATGTTTATGTGTATTTAATATATAATTTAGTCAAAATACACACACATCAATCCCAATGTTTTGAGACGTCCCCACGTCAGTTAGATCGCACTCGTGCGAAGGGGCTGGTCGCAAGTTTAATTTTAAACACTATCAGCAGTAAAAGCTAACTCAAGTATCGCCGTAACGCCGAGGAAGCCAACGCACAAAATACGATCAGTCATTTCATTTCATGCGCGTTTTATATCGGTTCACTCACACGGCTCGAAGGTCAAAACGCGAATAAAACCTCCATAGTGCTACTTTTATTCAGTTAGGGCAGCTTTTACTTACTCCCATAATACTGGGTACTGGTATTGGTTTAGTGCTTAGTGCGAAATTCACCAATGAAACAGCTGGTCTATTCTGTAAAAATCTCACCGTGAAAACTTAGGTGAGGTGAGCGTGGAGTGAGCTGTCAATAGTGTCAATCAGCTGGAATGACAGCTCTCTTCAAGCTCACTTCACGGTGAGATTTTTACAGAATAGACCAGGTCTGGTCTATTCTGTAAAAATCTTACCGTGAGCTTGAAGAGAGCTGTCATTCACCTCACCTAAGTTTTCACGGTGAGATTTGTACAGAATAGCACTACTGAACGCGATCACTACATCTAAACCGAGTTCAAGAGCTGTCAGTGTCAAAATTCCAAAGAAAAAATGACACTGCTCTTAAACGTGGTTTATATGCTGATCGCGTTCAGTTTCATTGGTGAAATCCGTAATTAGTCATGTTTCAGTCGCAATAATTTAAATTTGGTTTTCGTTTTTACGTAAGGACACAATTAATTTTTCCTTGGTATTTATAAATTTGAAACATTGAGATTACCTTTGAAAAATCCGGATCTGTTTTCTTAAACTATTGTGCAAAAAGTATTGTTAAAAAGTCTCAATTTCTTTTATTAAAAGTATATTTTGTAGCCTGAACAAAAAAATATTAAGCCCTAATAAGACTTGTTTGTTTCGATAAAAAAGAAGGCAAAAATTTAACGAAATAATATACCCAAAAAACAACATGATATTTGTGTTTATTACAATATTTTTGTAACCATACCAAGATTTTCTCATAATAAAAAGGAAATAAATCAAAACAAGAAAAAGCACATAAACAAAAATCATTGCTAACACAGGCAAGAATTTCAAGGAACCTTTTCTGCCGAAGAAATTGCGCAGTTACCAAATTCAAATGTAGTACGCATAATTCTGCGAAGTTTTCTTTGGAAGTCGAAAACAATGAAACAGCGAGAACCCAAACAAACTTCAAGGTTAGCCCTAGGAGCCCAATGTTTTGCTGTAGCTAAGGGTTTTACGCAGTATTTCCATTTCCAGTCACATTTGTGTAGTTGGGAACTCTGGGGTAGAATGGGCAACATAAACTTAATTTCTCGGGACCGAACACAATGTATGTACCTATTTATTTAGCTATCAAGCTAGGCTGAATAATATCATCAACACACAGGGTGTAAAAAAACATCAAAACTAATTAACTTTACGTTGACGTTTTTTTTTTTCGCTCGCTATGTTTTGCATACCTAAGTACTCAAATAATGGTACTTATAAGCGCATGCGACGGTTCAGGAGTCGTAGGAGCATATAAATAAATTAGACCTTCAAAATCGCTGTAGCCGGAAGGATCTTAGGTACGGTCCAGTAGGTTCTAGGTACAAAAAAAATACCACTATGGCAGCAATAAAATAATGATTCTAGGCTTCGCAGCTACACCAGGTTTTGGTAGTTTAACCTGTGAAAACGTACAAACCTAAATACACACATAATTATGATCTCTTCTATAAACACATATTACGAGTATTTATTAACGAGTCAGCTCTACGCACGAAATACCTCACACTGTAGAGGTAAAGATTTTGCCAGTCAGGCAGACCAGGCCAGATATAAATAGGTAAATATCATCATCAGTCATGTATGCTCATAGATATGTGTACATAGTACGAAGCTTTGACAATGGAGCTAATCGTAGAAGTTTGTGTGATGCGGAGATCGAGTCTCTCTGAGAGAACTCGATGTACAGACGCCAGCAAGTCAAGCTAGCCGAAACTGTCAAATTTTCTCAATCAACCTTGAAGCTAATGCTTTAGCGATAAAGTTGAAAATCTATTAAAGAAATTTGACAGATTTTAGTAGCTTGATGTGCTGGCTTCTGTACATGTATAGACTACGAATACAAACTGATTGTTTGCAGGCTTATACGCGATTGACCCGTTCCGTTTCGGTGGATTTACGTAGAGGAAGCTGGAGCAAGGAAAATTCGTTTGACGTATGTGTGTGCAACAATGGTATATGTTCCGGGTCTTATGCATGGCATATATGTAACTGTAATCAAGAGGTTATTATTACTCCTCCGTGCCTCCGTTGGTCCCGGCTGTCATTCGTGGATCTTTAACAGACTCTGACAACCAGTCTTACCAAGGGGTATCGTATTACTCAGTAACTGGGTTGTGGAGGTCTGATAGGCAGTTGCTCCATGTAAAATACTGGTATTCAGCTGCATCAAGTTTGACTGCCAGCCAACCCCAACATAGTTGGGAAAAGGCTAGGCAAATGATGATGATGAATTAATAATTATGTCATTTATTTCAATCTGATGTTGACACAAGAGAGTTTACCTGCCCCTTTACAAAGAAGAAGAGCGGAAGAGGGGTCAGGTCATTACCAGAGCACTGACTAAGCGCTATAATGAACATTCACTTTGGATATATTGGAATTTTAACAACATACTATTAAATCAAGGACACTTAAGTATTGTTTTCATTCATGAGTGTGACCTACATAATTACTCCAGCTACATTAATTTCATTTTCAAATATATTTAATCATTAAGAACTTAACACACAATCACTATGGGTTCATGATGTTAATAACGCAAATTATTTAGTAATATAATTATATTAATTGCATGTAGGTATATGTAATTTTTTTAAGTAATGCACGGTGTGCACTGTGCGTATGACTAGCAAATGTGCGACGAGTCAAAGATCAGCGGGCGGAACCTCCCTGCCGCCCGCGCTACCGTGTATCTGCGGCCAGGGCCGCGGCGGCAGCGGGCCTCTCAGGGGCCAAGCCGCCTGGTCATTCGCACTTCGGGTGGTGGGAACAAAAAATAGTGATGCGGTAGGCGGTAAGTGCCGTATCTATCGATATATGGTAATTTGTCTAAAGTTGATGAACATAGATTTGAAATCAAGGGGTTAGTAGTATTCTTTTTGTTTTTAATATAAAATCTGGATGATATTTTAATTACATGATTAAATATAAAGGGAAGTTTAATTTGGTTATGTATTTTTTTAAGATTTGTTTTACATTTGGTATTGTATGATATTTTTACTGCTTTATTCTGGATAAGTTGTAGCAGTTGATAGTTAGATATGCATGTGCTACTCCAGACAGGACAGGCGTACGTTATACACGGACGGACAAGCGTAGTATAAATTATTAGTTTAGTACTACTACTTAATTTGCTTTTGTGGTTCATTATAAGCATCGAGGGCTTGGACGCCCTTCAAACGCAAATCAGCAATATGTTTGGACCAATTAAGACAACCATCCATTTTGATCCCAAGATAACGCACACAAGTTTTCCAAGGTACCGCATGGCCTGCTATTTTTAAAGTTCTTGAAGGGGGTTGCCTAGCAGGGGAGAAAAATATTGCTTCCGTCTTATTCTCATTTATTTTGAGTTTCCATTTCTTAAAATAATCAATAAGCAAATCGATGGAATACTGTAGGCGACCTATGATCAAATCGGTATCATTCGAAGACGTATAAGTGGCAGTATCGTCAGCAAAGCAAGCTAATTTGGTTCGAGGTTGAATAGGGATATCATTTAAGAATAGGATAAATAAATAGGGTCCTACAATCGAACCCTCGGGAACGCCAGCAAGGGCATTTTGAGGTAATGAAGTGGTGTTTCCGATGTGAACCTGGAATTTACGATCCGTGAGGTACGACTGAATAAGTTTAATGAGAAGCATAGGCACACCCAGAGTGAGCAACTTGTGTAGCAGGCCTTCGTGCCACACGGTATGAAATGCTTTTTCGATATCCAGCAGAAACATACCTGTAGACTGTTTGAGATTTAGGTGATGGAATGTGTGTTCTGTCACCCTGGCTAGCTGTTGGGTAGTTGAATGAGTGGCACAAAACCCAAACTGCTCTTTGATCAGAAACTGCCCAGTGGTACGTAATAGTCTTGTATAAAATACAGACTCAAAAAGTTTACCAACCGAAGGTAGCAGACTTATGGGGCGGTAATTTATGGGTATAGAGCTGTCTTTTCCAGGTTTTTTAAGGGGTAATATTTTTGCAGTTTTCCAGGTGTTTGGGAAATAGCCCAGACCAAAACAGCCATTGAAAATATTTGCAACATAAACCATAGCCTTCTGTGGTAAGTTCTTTAAATGTAAGTTATGAATCCCGTCATGACTTGCAGATTTACGGGATTTAAGCCTAGTTATAATTATACGGATCTCAAATGGCCGACCTTATAAAATCAGAAGCGAGATTATAATTCTTAATGAGAGACATAGTGTTTGATATCTCATCCTTGAGTACAGAGTCACAAGCCCAGTTAGTGGGAAGACTCATATTGCGTTTGCCAAAGCGTTACATTATTCTGCCGTGCTAGTAGTCATTTAGACACACGACGTTAGGCTTGAGTGATTTAGACACACGCCAGACATCTTGACTGGGGTTATCAACTTTAGCTAGTTAAGCATTCCAAACATTGTCGAGATAATTTCGAATGTTTGTGTTAATGTATGCTTGTAAAATATTTATATTACAACGATTGAGCCTTCTAAGATAACCACTGGGCAGTTTCTGTTCCATGCGACGCAAATAGTTTTTGTAGCGGATTAAATTTTTGACATACCGAGGAAGTTTGGTAGGGATATCACTATACATAGCAGTTGTTGATGGTATGGAGGAGTTTCTAGCATCAATAATAGTCTGCTGCAAATGAGCAATGGCAGTATCTATCTCTTTTTCGGTTTAAAATGTCTTTGAACTAAGCGTAATGTTTTTATTAAGGTGAGAATGATATTTAAACAAGTTGGCCTGGTTAAATTTAAAGAATCGAGTTTTTTGCCCTACGACACAGTGAGCCTCCAATGGTAAAAAGTAAGGGGTAATAATTAGATGACAATGCTGTTATCGTTTCGACATCACTAATGCAGTTTACATTTAAAGACAGCACTAAGTCCGGGCTCGTTGGTTTGCGATTGGGACAATATTTTACTTGAGTAGGTAGGCTAGGACTGTGTAAGACGTAGTCGAATTCAAGCATGTGGTTGAAAAGAGTTGTGCCTCGCGTATTTGTGTAGCTACTGAGCCAGTGTGAATGGTGGGCATTAGTCTCCCATGATAACAACATAGGAGCCCAAGCAAAACAATAACTCAAGGTCACTACGAAGCATTGATACATTCAATTCCTGATATTTTGATAGTTATTCCGACGACCTCTTGTTTAGTGTTTAGGGACAGTTAAGGCCGAATGCTCAAGGTATTTCTTACAAGAATAGCAACTCCCTGCCCACGGCCAGTATGATGCTTATCTTCACGATAACAGGTAAAGCCTGGTGTAACTAAAGTTAAGTTTGGGGTTAGTCTAGTCTCACAAATACCAATAATATCAACAGACGAAACGCTTACCACCAAATCGATTAGTTCGTGAATCTTCAAGCGTACTCCATCAGAGTTCCAGGATAACAGGCGGAGTTTCACAGAATCCAACATATTTACTAAGATGAGAGAGTACCAACATGACCTTATTCAAACAAGACGTGCAAGCAGCAAATTGGGATTTTATGTTTCTAAACGCTAGTAAAATTTCAAGCATCCCCTTTGTGTCCTTATCATTTGGGGCAGGCGTACGGTGATCAATGGGAACCTGATTTTTCATAGATGCCATGTCACTGGTACCTACAGGAGGCCAATTGTAGTCGGTTTTGGTCGAGACGTCAGATGCATCAGATTGGGGGGAATCGCCGAAGATATTGATTTTGGAGGCATCATTGAAGGTACGGGCTCTCGCTCTAAAGCCTTTTTTTCTCGATGCTCTCTATATACGCCATACGAACACTGCATTTACTGTAGTTCGCCGGGTGAACTTCATTGCAGTTACAGCAATAAGCAGGCTCAGTGCGGTCAGACTTGGTACACAAGGCAGTTGCGTCAGGAGCAATACACTTCACGCAGCGAGGGGGATTGTTGCAGTTGTTGGATGCGTGGCCAAACTCTTGACAGCGAAAGCATTGAGTGCCATATGCTCGGGTTGGCTTAAATTTGCTAATAGTCAGCACACAACTAAACAGGTACTTTATTAACCGACATGTTGTGATACTCCAGCTACATTAAAATCGACTCAATTTATCGACACTTTGCTACACAATAAAACTGTAAATAGGTGACACCTACATTTCAGTAGGACTATACGAATTTGCAATCAGATAGGGTTATCAGACTGCCATTCCTAGTTTTGACCTGATTTTGTGTCAATGAATGTTCATAAAAAGATCAATAGGTATTGTAGAATTATTCATTCTAAAAAGTCAGTTCAAAGATTTTTTAACATTAAATACTTTTTAACTGAATCAGATTTAGGAACTACATAGTTTGCCTTTCGCATTTTTTTATTAACTTTGAATTCGGAATAGTGAATTTTTCTCGACTTCTGACGTTTGATTTTTTGTCATCCAACCCTGGATTTCCTCTCTGGAATATTATATTTGTTTGTATTAGTATATCTTTTAAGGGAAATAAATGCCAAAATTTGAAAGTTACTTACGCAGTGCATCACCGTGTTTGCCTAATAACCGTGACTGAGTGTTTGTGTCCTGTTTTTTTCGGTATGTATAATTGTTGTGCTTAAATTCGGTATACTCCATAATTTCGTTATTATAATCGTGACGGTTTTTTCTTCTCTCTACAGAACGTGAGTCTGTACCTACAGCTCAGGGAGCTCCTGCAAGGGAACGTCTCGACTCCGGCGACACGTACGTATAGATCTTTCAACTATCTTATACAAATGAATCCTGGATATTGCTTCCTAACTATAACAGTTTTTTTTCGCGTAGGAAAATATTAAGCCATAATTCTGGCTTTCCCGTTGGGAGGCTTATCGCTCGGCTACAAGACAGCACTATCCTACCACCTACTTGGGCTCCGCCGCGGAGTTTCCTGCAGCAGGCCAGACTCTACTCAACTTTACTTCGTCACGTGTGGTTCTACGGCCGCAGATTTGAGATATTTTTTTAAATTAATACCACTTAGATTACTTGGCGAGCGTTCTATTCTTTTGTATTCATACCATAATCAACTGGTTTTCACGTAGTTGATCCTTCGTAAGGTATGCTTCAATGATTTTTAAACTCAGTGGCGAATTTTCTAGACAACGTTGCACCTATCCAATTGGTCTACAGGACTTTTCTGAGGGAATTCTAATTTCTGTAGGATAGGACGCTTAGATCCATAATAGGTGCTGACTTTAATAATAATAATATCCTGGGACATTTTCACACACGGTCATCTGGTCCCAAACTAAGCAGAGCTTGTACTATGGAAACCAGGTAAATACTACTTTTTTTTTTTAAATACATACTTATATAGATAATTACACCCAGACTCAGAACAAACAGACATGTTCATGCACACAAATGTTTGTCCTGGATGGGAATCGAACCCACGACCTGCGATCTTAACCAACCACGCCAACTGGCCTGTCTTTCTTCTTTCTTCCACATTTAAGCATAAGCTTATCCGGTCACCGTTACAAATACCAAAATTATCTCCATGTCATTCGGCTAACAAAGAAGAATCCGGTTTGTTTTTTTTATAATTTTGTATGTTCATTACTTGTTTATAATCCGTGTTACTTTATTTTTATTATCTAAAAAAGTTATACGTATTAAGTGGTGAATTTGAATTTTCTTTTTTTCCAATACAGTATGCAAGAATACAACGAAATTTTTTTTTCGAAAAAGTTTTTTTTTTTTTTGAAGCAAATACCAAATAGGTTCTAAGTACTTATGTAAATCTCGATGTCGCTCGAATGAGTAAGCTTAAATTATTATGGACGCAATGAAAATCAATGAAATCTATTTGTAACCAATCCCCAAGAACGTTTTTGATTGTTTGAACACGCTAATCTCTGGAACTACCAATCGAAAGTTGATAGCCCAATTCTTGAGGAAGGCTATAGGCTATTTAACATACACACCTTAAAAAATCCGAGAAAAAAGAAAAAAAAAAGTCAGAAAGAATGTTAAACGAAAATAGAAGTATAGCGCGAGCTGGCAATGCGATGCGACGGACGGTAAGAGGGGGTACAAGAACGTCACGGCCAGAAGATGGTTCCATTATATTCTCTTCTAAAGACCAGTAATTTCTTGTCATCTACATTCATATCTGTAATTTGTATGGTTTTCATAAAAAAGTGTATTCTATTCTATTCTACGATATTATCAAATGTTGCCTACGTTAGACAAAGATGTCTTTTCTTACCGGCCATAACCTTTTGATACTTTTGAATTATACCTACACAATTTTTGCTCAAGCCCTAATACGCTCGTTGAAGTGTAAATAAGTACCCATATAAAGCCCCCTTTGGCCGTAAGTGCACAAGCGAGATAGGGCTTTGTTTACCTGAATGAACACCTGACCTTGCCTATGATTTGCGGTAACGTTTGACTAAACCGATTAGTGGATTACGTTGAATATACGATATAATAATGAATGTTATCATGGTAAAATGTATTTTACGTGATTGTATTTAAGTTTAACTTTATAGATCCAGTTCTTAACAAGGTTTATTTCTCCTGGTTTATGGGACCGCGATAGGAATACGACCATCCGTTCCGTTACAAAGATAACTGATGTTACTTGGATAGCTGCCACGCTAAACTGGAATGGGCTGGACAAATCCGCCGCATGTCAGACGACCAATGGGTCAAACTTACGACCCACTGGGTGCCTCTTAATGGCAAGCGACATCGCGGCAGGCCCAGACGGAGATGGCGGGATGAGCTGCACTCCTTCAACCAGAACTGATCCTTAGTAGCTTTAGACAGAGAGAAGTGTAAAGAAAGTAGAGGCCCTGCAGTGGGACATCACAGGCTTTTAATAATAATATTTTCGCAAGGTGACTTGGAGACCATTTTCTTAAATCACTTATATACACGGAGCAAGCGAAAAACGATGTTCAATCATCTGTCTTAATTTTAAATTTTTCAATTTAAAATTAAGAAGATCAGTATCAAACCTACCTTATGTATTTTAAATTGCAATTCACAATCTAACGTTTAAAAAAAAACATTTTGTGAATCAAAAAAACTAGGTAGGTATACAAGAAGACATTTATTAAAATTCCTTACAAATCTCTATTCCAAACAAACCTCTATATAGGGTGACGTGTAATTAGTGATTGTACTCATGATAACAAACAACTTTTACTATGGGACCAGTCCTTAAATCACGAAAAACAAAACTAACTGTTCCCTATATTTTGACGAGTAGGAAGTCAGCTCAAAGCGGCCATAGGAGGCAAAGCGGCCACGCTTCATTTTTTGGTTATTTGAAATGATAGTGCGGCGTGGCCGTTCTGTCCGCATAACTAATCTCCCGTCCCGTGCCGTTCCGTCATTCAGTAGTGTGGGACCGAGCGCGTGGCTGCATTGACGAAATATATTTATTTGCATGTTTTGTTAAAAAAAATGCAAGGTAAGTTCAATCTGCTTTGGTCAAACCTCTTTATATTTCAATGCTTTTATTGAAGGTGTATTGTTACGTATCTATTTGGCTTTGTTTGTGTTCTATTCTCTCTGAAATATAATAAATAATGTGAGAGCTGTTCATTATTAAAACAAAATGGCCGAAAAAGGCAAAGCGGCTCGGGCAAAGCGACCAACTGACCGCTTTGCAAATTATTATGATCCGATAGATAATGCTTAATTATTTTGTTTAGATGGTTAACAACTGTAAAAGGAAGACTACCCAGGCGCCATGGGATGAAGATGTGATGGCCCGGACAATTAAAGAAGTAAATGAAAAACGCGGCGCAATTAAATTTATCGCTGTAAAATACGGTACTTTTGGGGTGGCCACGTTGCCCCTACCCCCTAGACGCTTTGAGCGGCCATTCGAGCAAAGCGGTTTATTGACAAGTTTTCGTAATTTACAAATCACATGGTTACTTTTAAATTTGCGCGAATATTAATTTCACATTATGAAAATATAATAAATATTCTGGCTGTTAGTATAAAATTCTCTTCAAAAGTCTATAATTTAATAGGTTTTTTTTTCTACTCAAAGTTAAGATGGCCGCTTTGAGCTAACCTTCCCTACAGTCAACCTTAACTATGAACAACCAAATCCCCTTGAAACATGAACGGAACTCCACATTGCGCCACAACATTCCTTGTGATGACGTAACCATGTAGCCGAGACCTTGATGTTCGCGGAAGGGCGGATTTTGCCATTGACATAAAATAGATTGGTACAGAAGGCAGGCTCTGTACAACCGGCACAGACGAGTGCCTACGGTCTGTTCCGAAAGTACTTGTCTCATGAAAATGTAATCAAATGGACCAGAAAATCTATCTGTGGATGCCAAATTGTAATACCAATTACCAACATATTCTTTCTTTACCTATTAAATTGCCGATTTACATAGACAAAACAGAAACGGTTTTTTTTTTTTTATTAAGAAATATTGTCGATGCACTTTTGCCATTTTAATGAAAGTTCGTTGATGCCTCTGCTATAGATATCCTGGGAACGGGAATCGATAAATTCTTTAAAAGCGTTTTTCATCGCCTCGTTGGATTTTAAATTTTTCCTCGGGGCTCATTGTTGAGATTAAAATTTCCAGAACGGAAGCGATCAAACCAAAAACGCACCGTGCGTTCACTTGCGGTACCTTGTCCATATACGTCGTTAATATTGCGTGCCGTCTGTGTTGCGTTGGTGCTACGACGGTCGAAAATAGCGCGAAACAACGATATCAAAGAAAAATCTAATGGCGGGAAAACAAATGAACAACAGATTTTTTTTTCCAATGTTATACTATATTATAAAATTAATTTGAATTTGGAATTCTAAATAGAATGAAAGATCTTCACACTAGCCTGTATCAAAAATCGGCGATTTCATAGGTAAAGAGACAATTGGTATTATTAGACCTTTGCGGAATGATTTCTCGGGAAGATGAGGAATTCGGTTGCAAGGAATTCGTAAGCAAAAGTTGTCACGTGCTGAATAAAGCTGTGCTATAATTACGCATAATCCACCTATAATGTCTCCATTGCTGGGACACAGGCCTCCTCTCAGTGAGACAGAGTGAGCCGTGATAAACCACGCGGGCCCAGTGCGGGTTTGTAGATGTCACGTGTCTTCGAATTTTTTTAAAATTTTTAAAAATTCAATTTATTAAACAAAATTTTCGAACACATGAAGCCATGGATTAGCAATTTGCTTCAAAATTATTCAAATCCCAATCGATAGTGTGTTACGCAATTAGGGTGCTGGATAACGTTTGTTTACGAGGACGCGAGGAGCTGGCCTTTTGCAGTTATCTATTTTGTGCCATTGACCTCTGCATTCCCACCCTTAGGCATATCCGAGGTATCGTGCTGACATTATAAAAAACATTGTTTCTTGGCTATAGAATGGAAGGTGAGGTTGACGAATATTTTGGGGGCAGTCTCGGTATTTGCTTCTCAAAAAGTAAACTAGTCTGGGAAACCCATAATCAAGGCGTAGCCCAGTAGAAATCGTCATTAAAAAATCGCAAAGCTTGATGTAGCTCTGGTTTCTTAGAATGTTTTATGCAGCAGTTAGGGTTGTGTTAATCCAAATTTGCAACTTGCGCTCGCGGCGCATCACGAATAACTGCGAAATTTTCTGATTTTTTTCACTTTTTGCTCTAAAAGTCCTAAGCTATGGGTTTTTCGATAAAATTTGCAAGAGTTTAAGCTCAACCATAGCTCTATAGGGACCCAGCTCTGGCTCTTCGAATATGGTCCATTTTTTCCGAATATCGACAATTTTACGTTTTGCTCCCGTCCGGATCAACATATTGGCAAAATCGCTGAATCAATTTTGGGCCTGTAGCAGCTCTGTGGGCAGCAATTTTCTTCTCCTGTAATCGTGGAAACGCTTATAGCAGAAATTCTGCGCACTGATCGGAGCCATTGTGGCATTTCAACAGCATTGGAGAACCAATTATGAAACGATCGTCTCTTTCAGATGTGCAGCGTTGTCTGCTAGATCCACGTCTTCGAGTATAGCCACCAGACTCTTAGAACAATTGTAACACTGGATCAATTTAGTTGCCGAGCAACATCACACTGCCGCAGCCCAGATTGCATTAGAGCAACCACTTGAGCAGCTTCATCTGCAGTGGTATCTATTTTACAGGGGTAACTATTCTTGCTGGCTCCTATGATGCGTATTTACCGACAATTTTTTTAACGACTCATGCTCTGAACAGATTTTTTTTTTCCAATTTATTCATAAAATCTAACTATTGTTAATTTAAAGGACATTAAAATATACTTTCAGTAGATACCAATATTAACTGTGTTGATGGCTGGACATGCTTGAAAGTTTTTTTCTCAGAGTTGCGATTTTTGTGACGCCAAGTCTCACAGACTTCGTTGAAAGCAGGTTAAATGTACTACAACTTTATTTTTAATGACTTTTCTCATAGGACGAGCGACTTTGCCAATTTTTTGATCCGCCAGCGGACGGGAGCAAAACTTAAAATTGTCAATTTTCGGAAAAAAATGGCCATCTTCGAAGGGCCATAGCTTAATCCCTATGGGGTTTAGGGTTTATACAACTGCGATTGGGCTTAAATTGTTGAAAACTACAAAATTTTGCTTGTCGAAAACGCATAGTTTATGACTTTTAGAGCAAAAAGTAAAAAAAGTCCCAAAACATCGTGCGCTGCGAGCACATGTTACAAATTAGGATTAACTCTATCCTAACTGGTCCATACAACATACAAATAGATCAGAACAATATCATGATTTGCGATTTTAGCCTTTAATAGTGCTAGCGTAAGTAAAACAATTATAACTAAATATTTTTAAGTATTTACCATTTGGTTATGGCTTCGCCTATCATTCACGAGGTTATGGGTTCAAATCCAGGCTTGGACTAATGTGACTTTTTCAATTCATATGTACTTTCTTAAATTCCACCAACCCCTACTGGACCCGCGTGGTGGATAACGCCCCACTACATCTCACAGAGAGGAAGCCTGTGTCCGAGCATTATGAACAGCGTGGCTGTTTATGTATGTTTTGAGTTTATCTGGGAAATTACTGACATCGGTGAAGGAAAAATTCGTGAGAGAACCTAGACTTGTAGTGCCTTCTCTCTGTAGAAGAAAAAGCCTTTGCCCTGCAATGGGAACAAAACAGGCTGGAATTATTACGATTAAATATTTAATAATTAACAATAAATAATAAGAAGAAAACAAAGGGGTAAGAAAATAATAGTGGCGTTTTCTCATATTTTCTATCTGTAATTTAGACAGAAAAGACGTTCAGACAACAGAATTCAACATGGAAAGCAATAGTTTACTACCTACACAACGGAAAGTTACCAGCAGAAGCGGATGCAAGAAACTTTTAATCATTTTTTTTTTCTTTTAGTAGACTCACTTCCACCTCACATTGTGCCAGGAAATGAGCATCCTGTTTCTTTCTTTTGTAGTATATTGCTATGTGTAAGTAATAATGAGAACGTCTTATCTTTTCTGACATATACTAATAATTACACTGACACTGACATGACATATAATAATAATTTATTCCATTTAATTGACACTAACATTTATGTTGGTAATCATTTATATTTGACAAAAGATAGATTTTTTATGGATAGGTACTATCTTTCAAAATATTGCAAAAGACAGTTAGCTGTGTCGCTATCATATTATTTTTCTATTACAGCCAAGAATTTGGCTAAACAAGTTGCTTCTATTGAGCAATGCCATGACATTTTATATCATTCAGCCAATAACTTGGTATCCAAAATTGACATTGATTGTAATTTAAATTAGAAATTAAGACAATAGAGGCATCCTCTAGCAATAATGTACAGAAATGCAAAAATAAACCAAATAAAACTTCAAA
Source organism: Dicycla oo (assembly GCA_948252095.1). Lineage (NCBI taxonomy): Eukaryota > Metazoa > Arthropoda > Insecta > Lepidoptera > Noctuidae > Dicycla > Dicycla oo. The sequence goes on along the minus strand of OX411726.1, from coordinate 18,921,602 downwards.
ATTAGTAAATAGTATTAACCTGGTGCATCAAAATATACAAGGTTTTCTCAACAAAGATTTAGAAGTAGAATTATTTATGAATTTTAACAGTATTGACATTCTTTGTATAACAGAACATTGGCTTAAAAGCCACCAGTTAATGTTCAATTTTAATAATCACCAGGTTGGTAGTTCGTTCAGCAGAGTAAATGCTATACATGGTGGCTCATTAATTTTAGTAAGTAACCAGCTGAAATTTAAAGACCGTAAGGATATTGTGAGCCTATCTGTTGAGCGGACAGTTGAAATAGCTTGTATAGAATTGGAGCAGTTTATTGTATTAAGTGTGTACAGGCCCCCTTCAGGATTGTATGACTGCTTTGAAAAGGTAATGGATGAAGTGTTACACAAGATATGTACGAGTAACTCAAATAAATCTATTATCATTTGCGGTGATTTTAATGTTAATTTATTAGAAAAGTCAGGTTCTTGTAGTAAAATAATAAGTCTGTTTCAGTCATACAATCTTGTAAACCTATTTTTGGAGCCCACAAGAATAACCCCTACTAGTGCCACATATAATATTTATACAGATGTTATTCCAAGCCATAAAGAAATTATAAATTTACTGGATTCTGATCATTGCGGGCAAAGGATTACTATCCAAAACCAAAACAACAAAGTGGCTAAAAAGGATATCATTGTTAACCCCAAAACTACAAGTCGCTTGGAAGCTTTTAAAGTTAAACTCATTAATAAATTAACAGTTTTGGCTAATCATAATGATCCTAATCATCTATATGATGATTTTTTTAATATGTACTGTCAACAATTTAATCTCATCTTTATTCCCAAGACTATCTCGGTTAATAGTAACGCGTCTTTCAGTGATTGGGCTACCATTGGTATTCATAAAAGTAGAACACGGCTTTATGAACTATACAATGAAAGGTCTTTTGTAAACACTGCTGAATTTAATTTATATGTTAGAAATTATTCAAAATTATTTAAAAAAGTTTGTTGTATGGCCAAGTCGCGTTATTTGAGTTCGAAGATTAAAAACAGTAGTAATGTAATTAAAACAACTTGGAATATTATTAATAGTGAAACGGGAAGGTCTAATAACCGAAGTGCTGACTACAGCCTGTCTATTAATGACAACATAATAAAATCAGACGCACAAGTCGCCGCGGCCTTTGAAAATTTCTTTTCAGATATTTCCGTTTCAACTACTAAATCCCTAAACTCATCAACTTCTGTTGCTGAGTCTTTGCTTAAGGAAAATGTTAATGCTTGCGATTCGGAATTTAATTTTGAACATATTACCTGTAGAGATATAATTAAAACCTTTCACACTTTAAATGTAAAAAAGACAGCAGATCTGTGGGGTAATTCTGTAGAAGTTGCTAAGTCTATTATTGACATTGTAGCACCTACTTTAGCTCTTATCTTTAATAACTGTATCGACTGTGGGGAGTTTCCTGACCTTATGAAATATAGTAAAATAATACCTTTGTTTAAATCAGGTAGTACATCAGACCCCACAAATTATAGACCTATTTCAGTACTACCTACGTTTAGTAAAATTTTTGAGAAATTAATTTTAGACCAATTGCAAAGATTTTTTAATAAACATAAATTATTACATAACAAGCAGTTCGGTTTTACAAAGGGTCGTTCAACTACTGATGCCGGTGTTGAACTTTTAGGACATATTTATAATGCATGGGAAGACAAATGCGATGCCTTGGGCATCTTTTGTGATTTGTCCAAGGCATTCGATTGCGTTCTTCATGAAACGTTAATCAGGAAACTCCGCCATTACGGGATCCGGAACACCGCTCTGGATCTTCTTACTTCATACTTGAGTAATAGGATTCAGAGCGTTGACGTTAATGGAAAAAGATCGCCCGGATCTATAGTAACAATGGGGGTCCCACAGGGCTCGATTCTTGGTCCTTTCTTGTTTCTTATTTATATTAACGATTTGCCCTACCTCATTAAGGATAATCATGATATAGTTTTGTTTGCGGATGATACTTCACTTTTGTTTAAACTTAAACGTCAGCAGCTGGTTACTGACGATGTAAACAGAGCGATCTCAAAAGTAGTTCACTGGTTCAATGTTAATAATTTACTCCTTAATGAAAAAAAAACCAAATGCATTAAATTTACGCTACCTCACGTTAGGCAGGTGAAAACTAACGTGTTGATAAAGGGCGAAGAATTGAATCCTGAAGATAGCACAGTATTCTTGGGCTTAACTTTGGATGCTAAGCTTCAGTGGGGCCCACATATAGATAAATTGTCAAAAAAGCTAAGCTCCGCAGCATACGCTGTTAGGAAAATTCGTATTTTAACTAACATAGAGACAGCCCGTTTAGTGTACTTTAGCTATTTTCATAGTGTAATGTCGTACGGTATTCTGTTGTGGGGAAATGCTGCCGACATTCAGACTATCTTTGTTTTGCAGAAAAGAGCTGTTCGATGCATTTATAAATTAAGTCCGAGACAATCTCTCAGAGAGAAATTTAAGGAGATTAGTATAATGACTTTGCCTTCTCAGTACATTTTTGAAAATCTTTTATATGCCCATAAAAACATTAAATTGTTTAAAAAATACAGTGATATCCACAATATAAATACTAGGAACAAACACAAATTTGTTGTACCTCCAACAAGGCTCAAGAAAATAGGTCGCTCATTCAGGTGTCAATGTATACGCTTTTATAATAAACTTCCAAGCCACGTTCAAGATCTGAGCCTTAATAAATTCAAATCATTCATTAAACGCAAGTTGTGTCAGAAAGCTTATTATACCGTTAAAGATTATATTGAGGACAAAAAGGCTTGGGATTGAACTGCTCCAAATTTTATTTTATTCTTTTATTTTTGCATACTGAATGTTGACATGACTATTTACTTTGTACAGTATTATATTATTTTAATTTATTGTGAATGTGAAGACTATGTAGGTCATTGCTTTTTTTTGTTTGTTTTATTTTTTCTCTCATTTATTTTTAATCATCGTCTGGCAGTTTGAGTAATTTATGCGGCCTACCCCAATGTCCTTTCTTTGGTATTGTTCGTCGAATCGTTGAGCTCCTTAAGTTCTGGGTTGAGCTGCGCGATTACTGACAAATGCGTGCACTGACTGGACAGGTCCTCTCAATCTGTGTGGTTCTTTCCTCAAAAGACCATTTCAGACACCAATCTACATGGTCTTCACATGAAGTGACCAAGATTATGTCTGGACTTTATAAGAGACTGTGACCTCTGAGTTTGTTTCGGCCTTTCTTCTCAGAGTAGTCAGATAGGAAACGCCGACCTCATCTAGTTTAAAAAAAAAACATGATTGACTTGTAAAAGTGTTTGTACAAACCTACTTACAGAAATAAAAAATCATTTATCAATCAATCAATCAATCATTTATCATTTCTACAATAGTAGTACTTCAGTGTCGCCTAGAAATATAAGTACATAAATTTATATCACATTTGCCTCGTTGGTCGAGTGGCCGCAAGCGCTAGTGCTGAGCATGAGGCCTCGAGTTCGATTCCCAGGTCGGGCAAAAGTGTTATACTTTTTTTATTTGAGCTGGGTTTGCTCTTGTTTCTAGTCTAGGTCATAGGAGACAGACACAAAGTCGACGATGGAGTGAGCTTACCCAGAAGAAGCCTGCTCACTCTCACTTTGGAGAGATTTTATTGGATTTTTCTATCTGAAATTTCTCAGTAGCAGACCGGAGTCTGGATTTGTGCCTGACTGATAGCAATAGACTCATCCCCTAATACATGGGACTTAAACATAACTGGCGAAATGTCGGTGTTCTATAGATACATCTCTGCCTGAACTTTTGGGGAACACAGGCGTGATGTGTGTTAAATTTACATCAATGGTATGAGTTCATCCGTTTTTTTAAGAGGAAACGTGTTCGTTAGCGTTAATTCCATACTAGCGTATACCTCTATTTTCTACTTAGTTATGATACTACTTAGTCCAAATAAATTTTTACGATATAATGCCATGTCCCAAAGCTTTGTTTTTAGGCGTCATATATATATATTTTTTTTCTATAATGAATATGACCGCGCACAGACTTGTAGAACGTACAAAAGCTGGGCCAAAAATATTTTGTTTTTTTTTTCTTTATCAGATACATGGCCCATGAGGAAAGCGATATTTTTTATAAAAAAATATATAAAATATGTAGTGTGGTGTGGCGACCGCACTATGCTACTCACAGTTTGCGGCTAGTACGCGTCCAAAAACGCTTTGCTTGGCATTTGGCTTTTTCAGTCGGTATAGCTAAAAAAACGCCTTCTTACAAAGACAGATTAAAAATCTTCAACATACGCACTTTAGAAGAGCGAAGGCGTTTAAACGATGCAATGTTTGCCTGTAAAATCCTGAAAGGAAAGATTGATTCATCGTCGCTGCTCGCACTTATAAACTTTCGTGCTCCATCAAGAATTCCACGTAAACCCATAACTCCACTTCGTCCTCCACAGAGAAGAACGGTGTTGGGATTTAACTCCCCATGCGCTAGGTTCTGTAGGGTTTTGAATAGTTGCAGCGATCTAATCGATTTTCACTTTGACTCTCTGACTAAGCAGAAATCTAAACTCTTGAGTTGTATATCTGAGTTGTTGTAAAACGTTAATTGAATTAATTTGTTCTTACTTAATTTGTGCAATATTAAAAAACTAACTCTATAATTAAACATAGGCTACATATTATTTCTTTAGTTTTAAGATAGCTTGTAAACAGTACGTGTACCTAGGCTTACAATTAATATTACTTAATTTAGTTCATGCGGTGTTTACCTTTAAGTGATTGTTACACTGTTCCAAGTTTTTAACATGTTATATTTATGCTCATGATGTTAGTGTAAACAATTGTTGGTGACCAAATAAATAAATAAATAAATAAATTTTGAAAATATTTGGTGAAGGAGAAAAATAAAAATATAATTATGTGGAGAAAAAATGTATTGAAGAATAAAATACACGTTGAAATACAGTAAAACTATGACTCAGCTTTCCGTCAAGCAATGCTGCGGACTAGCTTTAACTAATTCATGACGCCCTTTCCTAGTCACAGATATGACACAATGTAGGTAGAAAGTCTGAAACAATAAAAATAATAGTTACAAAATCGCGGGTAAAAAGACAGTTTTCAGAGTTAAAATTATCTTTTATGTGAATATATGAGAATGTTTTTGCTACCTAGTATGATTGCACATATCCTGTAGTTTATTGAAACATTACTATGATGCAGTTGCGATGAGTTGCACTTGCACATGTTTAAAAATACGAATTTCAACAAAAAATAAGGCAAAAATTGGCATGTTGATATACTGCAAAGTGGGACATGAATAAGCTCTCTTAACAAATCAAACGGATCATAAAATGTAGTACATACGTTAGTTGATAGGATCCATAGCACATTTTGTATCTTGAATCACTTTGCACGTAAATTAAGGCACGGAGAAATAATGGTTTTTTAGAGTTGTCGCGAACAGAGATGAGGGTTGTCCACAAACGCAAGGTTCCGACAGCCCGTGTGGCGGACGGGGATTCGGAAGCAGGTAGATATTTTGCCTAGTGACACGTGGATCATCTGCCTTGTATGGGATTAAGTTTGAAGTCTAGTATTTATGGCCAGGTTTTTGATCGTTTTACCGGTCTGTGCCGCGTTTCCTCTACCAACTGATAGCATTATAATCTGATTAGCTAAACATTGGCGCCGATTCCCTTGTTCACAAACTAAACTAAATTTAAGTTCTGTGCATCTTTTTCTTTTTATTTCATTAAGAAAAGGACAGAAGATAACTATTAGTTTAGTCCTGTGAAATAAAGTCAGCGCCTGACGTAAATTGACGTATTTTTAGTAGCCATTTTTTTAATCACGTCTAAACTTGTCTACGGAGTATGTTAATTTTAAAGGACTACACTAATATTTATTGTCTGTCCTTTTTTTATTGTAAAAAGAAAAAGATGCACTGAACTTTAGAATCGACGCCATTCTCTCTGCTTCACAGTGCTTGTAGTCCGAATATAAACTATTGTCTGTCATATCTTCTGCAAGAATCGATTGTTACTTTATTTTGACATTTTCTCTACAATACGAGTATACAGGATGTAATAAGAGCGATCACATGGTCGTTATCTACGCATTTTGTACAATAATCACTGAGCAAAAATTATTGCTGAGATAGACTTTTATTTATGGTGTGGAAAATCTCTGTTTACGGCATGCGCGCTATGTAATATGCATGCAAAACATTGTGCTTATAGGTGCATTCAACGATACAGGAGTTGTGGGGGTATTTAAAGTTAAAGATTTAAAACTTGACTTCGTGATTAAAATCAAAAAAAGTTTGAACTTTGACCTTCAATGTCTCTGTAAGCAGATGGTTCACAGGTATGATTCAGGACGAAAAAAAGATCACAATGAGATGATGAACTAGTAACTTTTAGCTTCGTAAGCGTCTTTTTACACCCGTTATTTTGAGAACATTCGTTCAATTGAAAAGGTCTATATATCCAGCTATTTACGATGTTCTCAACGCACTTGTCTTATCAGCTACGTAGGTGGTATATGTCCTGTTCTTAACCTTTTCCGGAACTACTGAAACCAAAACTCTAATAGGAAATAACTTCATTTTTATATCTTTTTATGACCTTTTTATGACCGAGGCCGAGGTTTTGGGTTCAAATCCAGGCAAGCACCAATGTAACCTTTTCAATTTATAAGTACCACCTACTTTCTGAGCTTATCTTTGGACATTACTAAAATCGGTGAAGGAAAACATTGTGAGGCGACCTGGACTTTATAGTTAATATTAGTCTGAAATCGTCAACCTGTCTTGAGCAGGCGTGCTCATCAATGCTTGTGCCTTCTCTGTATGAGAAGAGACCCTGCAGTGGGGCAGTAATAAGCTGGTATTATTTACGAACTTTGACCGTTACAGGTACCGGCGACCGTAGCGTGGGCCGTCGCCTAGCTAGATATACCACTACCCACGACTTTAAAAAGGCGACTGAGAAAAACTAAATGCGTAAGAAAACCAGGTGTTGTAACTCAAATTGGGAGAGGCCTATGTCCAGCAGAAGAATGTTAAAGGCTTTATTGATGATCGTTTGTCGTTTCAAACTATAGAGGTTTGAGGAACAGGATGTAAAGTTCACTAATCCTCTATAGGAAAGGGATGATCCTCTAGGGAGGTGGTGGGCTAAATAAAGCCCGACGGTTGATGTCGGAATGTTCTTATATATGCCAGTCGCGAGGTAAACTCTGCTTGCGCGATGCAGGATTTGTGTGACGTCAGATCTTTGATGCGTAGTTCGCATGAGGCGTCGTAGATGCCGCCACAAAACAAGACGCATCATCACACCAAGGCCCAATGCTACGATCATGATACGTATTTCTTGTTTGTAATCGTGGCAGGTCAGATGGCGTGGTTGGTTAAGATACCACCTATCATGCTGCTAATCGTGGGTTCGATTCCCATCCAGGACAAACATTTCGATCTTTAATTTTTCATGCATTTGATCATGGGAAGCCTACAATGCAAGGTGAGCTTCTGCTGAAAATGTATACCTAGCTTGACATAATATGGTATCTAGAATTGGTAAATAAAAAGTATTTAGCTGTATGTAGTTACCCAATTCACCCACTTAAGAATACCAAGTATTATGACTCAGAATACCGATCGTATTTACATGACTGTGGTTACCTACAGTGGGAAAAAAGAGGGCATATCGGGATATGAAATAAAAGATCGTTCATCTGTCAGGAACAGATATTTCACTGGTGAAAGTTGATAACGAAAGCACGATCATAGATTGCTTTCCATCAAGCGTGATCGAGGTCAAGAGAAGGCCAAGTCAGTAACAGCAATATTAAAAAAATAAAAAATCTCGGGGTTATTTTGCCCACATGCTAAAAGAAACAATATTAAATAAAAGTATATCTAAATATAAAATTTACCTTTATTCATGAATGAACGTACAGACAAACAAAAAGTGTGAGCTAAATTTTAAGACGTCACGTCATTTTCTCTGGCAAAAACCTCTTAGCTTTAAAAAATATAATCAGATGAGGAAACATCTATAAAATTCTAGTACTATTTAACAAGAATATCAATAGTTAATATCACAGATAACACACACAAAATACTCGTATTTTTAACAATTATTATTATTCACTTGCGCTATGCTTCGCACGGTGTTTTAACGCGTCCGTCCCTTCTGAGAATTTAAGCAAAATGGCCCAGCTACAAAGTGCGCTTGTGCGCCCTGTCGCAGTTAACTTCATGTTTAATTTTAAATACTCTACTCGTTGAGAAATAGTTGCAATTCTCGGCAACCAAGCTGTGTTTATTACCAATACATGCTTGGTTATTATATTATTATTTTTTTAATATGTTACACGGTTATAAGCATCATGATGACATATCTAATTTTAATCAAATAATAAAAGGTCCAAAATTAAATAACATACTAGTCAGTTAATAAACGATTAAACTTATCTATGATTAAAAAAAATCGATTACTGTTTAAATTACTAAGACACTCATTTGGAAATAGATATATATATATATATATATATATATATATATAGTCATTTTTTAATAATAACCGAGAACATTTGGCAATACTTGCGTGTTTGATATTAACAAAGCTGTATAGGACGTTTTAAATAAGTCTTGTTTATTTGTAGCCCAATCATTTTTAAGCAAGCCAAATCGGTACATTGCTAAAGCTGGTTTTTAGGGTTTCGTACCTCAAAAAGAAAAAAACGGAATCCTTATAGGATCACTCATGTGTCTGTCTGTCTGTCTGTCCGTCAGTCACAGCCAATTTGCTCCGAATCTAATGTACCGAAAATTTGGTACACGTATGTATTTTTGTGACCCAAACACGGGCGTGTATTATAAATTAATGAATTTTGAATATGGGGGTCAATTTTGGGGGCATATAAGAAAATAAAACTAAGTTTAGCAAACTGTACCGTGCGATATATCAAATAAAAGGGCTTACTGTGAGGATCTCAAATATATATTTTTTATACTCTTAAAATAAACTATTTTAATTTATTTAAGAAAATAGACAAAAATTTACCATTCCCCCTTTATCTCCGAAACTACTGAGCTTATTTTTTTTTAAAGACAGAAAATACTTCTATAGCTATAAATTACAAAAAAACTTGTATGCAGTTGGAATGTACGGGAGAACATGTTTTTCAACTACAATGTTAAGTTTGTTCTTGGGATAAATTCATCTCAACTACGGAACCCTTCGTTGTGCGTGGTTCGACACGCACTTGACCGGTTTTCTTTATCGTGTACCCTGGCGCTTTCCCGTTAAAATGAAAGACTTTCGTTTAAAATTATCAATTATTTTTGTAACAGAAAGTACAAATAATCATTTTCTTTTATTAATTATTCAGACTTAGAGCTACAAAATAGGTCATATTGTATTAAATGCATAACCATCGAGAGAGAAGGCATGTTTAATTACAATTCACCCATTAAATAAAACAGCATATGAACCTTTCTCTTACAAGCAACTCAAAGCGAACAGGTTACATAACTAAAACACTATGTTTACTAACACGAAGCGATACTAGTTTGTTTATTTACCCACAAACCGATAGACGCAGTGACAAGGGCAATGTACGCCGTACGATAACATATTCAATATTACGTCACATTATAGTTCACACTATTGGGAACGTGTGCTTTCTATGAAACATTAATCAATCTGCCTAAACTTTGTCCTGCAATGTCCGGGTCGGCTTCCAGTCTAACCAGATGCAGCTGAATACCAGTACTTTACATGGCTCTACTGCCTATCTGACCTCCACAACAAAGTAACTGGGCAACATGATACCCATTGGTAAGACTGGTTGTCAGACTTTCGGGCTTCTGACGACCCGCAACGACTGTCAAAGATCATCGAATGACAGCCGGGACCAGAACGTGCTTTCCGAGGCACGGAGGAGTCTCGATTTGTAAAGTAGGTCACCCATCCACGCAACAACCCCCGCCAAGCACAGCTTAACCTGATGGCCTGATGACCCGTGCAGTTTTTATTACTTAGCCACTTCTATTTAATATAAACAATTCAATGTACATATAATACGTACATGTTTTATAACTAGAATGGTTTATAGTACGCAAACTAAAATAGCATCCCCGAGTGCCAATCAGCACAACTAAAACTTTACTGTTTGGCTAGTAATATTATTGTTTATGTGCACTACTACACAGTAACAGGGTTGTGGAGGTCAGATAGGAAGGCGTTAAGGAAGGCGTTAAGGAAGGGTTAGATGGAAGCCGATCCCAAAATAGTCGGGAAAAGGCTAGGCAGATTGATCGTTTATGTGAACTACTTCGTTGGTCTAGAGGTCGCAAGTTACTGCTGAGCATGAGGTCCTGGGTTCGATTACCGGGTCAGACAAAGTGTTATTGTGTTTTCCATCTGGAATTTGTCAGTACCAGCCCAGGGTCTGGATTTGTTCCCGGTTGATGGTAGTAGGCACGCCCAGTAATATATGGGACTTAACTGACGAAATGTAGGTACAGCTCTGCTTAACCTTTCGGAGAACGCAGGCGTGATGTCATGTTTAAGTTTAATATGTATGGCATTTACATATTACACATACACATCTAGAAACTCGCGCTTCTTCCCATGAGAGCAGGCAGAGAAGCTAAAGAAGATCTATTCTGTAAAAATCTCACCGTGAAAACTTAGGTGAAGTGAGCTTCAAGCGAGCTGTCATTCCACCTGATGCTTGAAATTGACACTATTGACAGCTCACTTGAAGCTGACTTCGCCTAAGATTTCTCGGTGAGATTTTCACAGAATAGATCGGCTGTTATTTCACCTGATGCTAGCTCACTCCATGCTCACCTCATCCAAGTTTTCACGGTGAGATTTGTACAGAATAGATCGGCAAAACGCTACCTGCTACAATCCTTTTGGCTCGTTTACGTTCATAAATCTGGTCGTACACGCGCGCCGGTTGCGTGTACTACGCACCTGACCTTTCTGAAAAACATCACCAATAAGGTCACTATATTATGTCTTCCTAGGGTACCCAGCCCGGCGTTTCCACTCACATCAGCCTTGTAAATACTACACTACTACACTACTACTTACATATTGCCAAATCTATAAAAATAAATCATTATTTTTGGACCCCTATTCTGATTCAATATAGCCTATTAGTCTTATGTGAATGAAGAGCTCGAGGCTAAGTAATAACAGCCGCACGATCTATCCATCTATTTAAGCCGGGGTTGGTCCGTGGATGGGTGACCATCTGTACATACCGAGACTCCTCCGTTCCTCAGAAAACACGTTAAGCCGTTGGTCCCGACTGTCCTTACCTGACCTATGGGTCCCGTGGAACTTTGTCTGTGATTACGGGTCGTCAGAAGCCCAAAAGTCTGACAACCAGTCTTACCAAGGGGTATCGTATTACCCAGTAACTGGGTTGTGGAGATCAGATAGGCAGTCGCTCCATGTAAAATACTGGTATTCAGCTGCATCCGGTTAGACTGGAAGCCGACCCCAACATAGTTGGGAAAAGGCTAGGCAAATTGATTGAGTCTTATGTGAATGTGTCACTAGTACTCCTATTTACACAATAACGGGTTGTTTCTATAATTCAATTACAAAACTAAAGCTATTACATTAATGTTCTTCGCGTCATAAAATATTCATTCTCAATAAGGCTTTCCTGAAATTGAAGACAGAGTTACTCTTAGTTATTTTGAACACGTCTATGACATGTTATTCTGGCTAGTAATATAAAAATTATAAGATATGACTGGACTTATTTATACTAATATTAAAAACTGGTCTAAATTGTGAGTTTGTATGTAGGGGTAATCTTCGAAACTACTGATTCGTTTCCGAAAATTCTTGCACTAAAAAGAAAGAAAGAAAAAAAGATTTGGAACATGCACAGGAAATACAAACAGTAAATAAAAAAGAGCATATAAAACTAACAAAATTATCATGAAAAACAAAAAAAGAAACAAAATTAAAAAATTGAAAAAAGACCGGTGCGAGGCCAAAAAGGCTCCTATCTCGATTGTCATGCTGTCTTTCGACAGTTAATTATTTCGACACGGTCCCGATTTTGAAAAACAATAGTTCGACTACTCATTAATATTCAGCATAAAGCTACGATATAAAAAAAAATACCGCAGCGCTGGTATTCTGATGGGCCCATGTGATGCCACGAACACACTTACGGACATCTATAAATCCGTGAGGGAATAAAATAAAATAAAATACACAATATAGAATACCTATAATTAAGAAAAACAACAAAAACCGTTAATAGTACAATAGTCGACTCACTTGCGACGCCTGACGCTCCAACCTCGCTTGTCTATGCTATAGACTATTGTCTATATAGTCTATGACAAGCGATGACACGCGGGCGCTGGCGATCGGCTGGGGACTAATGGGAAGCTACAGTATTGCTGACTGTCATAGGATATATTTTATGTCAAAATAAGAAATTCCACGCGAACGAAGTCGCGGGCTGAAGCTAGTAAGCCCTAATCAGCTTGATTGAAAACAAATTCAGAGTATTGAATCATCGTGTTCAAATAATCGTTTACTTATTCGATATTTTTATTACAATACTTAAAGTAAAGTAATTTATGTTGTCTGCATATCTTTATTTCAATAAAGCTTATTACTTCTACTTTTATTAAAATTCCGCATCAGAATCTCTAGGATTGCGTCACGTAATTTCTGCGTAGCACTTTGCTACGCCGTAGCACATCACTACGGCGTAGCACGTAACCACTTCGTAGCCCTAATAGCTGTGGAACTAGCAATAAGACAAATATAAGGAAACTTCTTTCATTTTACGGGGAAGGGATTGTATGGATGATCGACTTTAGCGTTGTGCTTAGTAAATCCTTGAAGCAGTAAATAAGTGGGGATGAGCGAGAGTTAGGGTAAGAAACAAACACTGATATATGAATAGAAGAATATCATACTTTGGCCGAACCCAATGTGAACTTGAGCAAAACAGTTATAACATTAAAATAAAATAATGCTCACCCAAACTGAAAGGAAACTATTAAATAGTTTTAAATCGTATTTCTCAGTAACAAAATAAATAAATAAGAAACTAATAAAACAAAACTTGCTTACATAAATATCCGTGTCTTCCCTGAAAAGGTTCCCAAAGGGAATATAACAGCTGAAACATTCATAACATTCCCCAAAAATGTACGAAAACATATATTTTCAAGCAACTATTAAATAACAAGACATAACACACTTACAGACAGGAAAACTAATACAATTAACCGAATAAAAAATTAACGTATATCAAATTCAAAATAATTTTATAATAAGAGTCAAGAGCAAATAATAAAAAATTAAATTAAAAAAATATATATCAAGTTCAATAAGAAACCTAAATATATCCATATAAGAAAAACAAAAAAAGAACACTATTTTTTGTATTTCAAATTAACATACATAGACCAACTGATTATTCGTGGATCTTTGACAGTCGTTACGGGTCGTCAGAAGCCCGAAAGTCTGACAACCAGTCTTACCAAGGGGTATCGTATTACCCAATAACTGGGTTGTGGAGGTCAGATAGGCAGTCGCTCCATGTAAAATACTGGTATTCAGCTGCATCCGATTAGACTGGAAGCCGACCCCAACATAGTTGGGAAAAGGCTAGGCAGATTGAATTAGTATGGATCCGATTGGGTCCCAAAAACGCACGACGACATCACGGCAGGCCGAGACGAAGATGGTGGGACGAGCTTGACTCCAACCGAAAGAACTGGCCGACACTAGCAAGAGACAGAGGTGTGTGGAAAAAAGAGAGAGAAAGGCTTTGCTTTTGGAGGAGTGGGGCAGTATTGGCTACTTAGATTAGATTATAATAGGTATGGGAGGAGAGTGTAGGCCTGTCAACAAGTACCGGTTACTTAATACAAGTTATACGATCTACCTGTATGCTTGGAGTGACTTGTGGCTAAGTAATAACAGCCGCTTTGATCGATCGTTCAGATTAAGCTGCGCTTGCCACGGTTTGACCGTGGATGGGTGATCTTTACATACCAAGACCGCTCCATGCCACGGAATGCACGTTAAGCCGTTGTTCCCGGCTGTCATTCGCGGATCTTATACACTCATTACGGGTCGTCAGACGCCCAAAAGTTTGACAACCACTCTTACCATGAGTATTACCCAGTATCTGAATTGTGGTGATCAGATAACTAGTCGCTAAATGTAAAATACTGGTATTCAGCTGCATCCGGTTAGACGGAAAGCTGACCCGAACATAGTTGGAAAAAGGCTAGGCATATAATGAGTTTACCTGTATGCCAAATTTCATCCAAATCCCAAAAAGCCATCAAAGCGTAATTGTGGAACAAACATACATCCCATTAAGTAGGATAGCTCGACGCCACAAAGCTTTCATGAAACATTTTAACTATTAATTACACTAAAACAGCTAGAGTGCATAATGGACACTCTGGCTTTAAACATAAAGGATAATGTATCGGTTAATTTTAACTTCAGTATCCGGTAAACTCTCGTCATTGGCAGAGAGGCTTAAATTAATTTGATGATGGTGCGGCGGCTCGGAAACCACAGTTTGTGGTGTTTGGTGTAAGTTGTAAGCGGTATTGTCGGATATTTTTAGGGTCATGGTGGAACAGAAGTTTTACAACTCGCCTCTTCAAATAAGTGTCAATGTAACTTTTGACGTGAAAATGTCTTTTTGCTCGGTGTACTGGTGGCAAGTTCAATATTTCTGAACAACAAAAACATGTAAGATTTCAATGGCAACCACGAGACTTTTAATTAATGCTAAAGTAATGGTTGAGCATTCAAAAGATAGGTCATATTTATAAAAAAATTAAGGCCGGATATAATTTGCCTATGGCGTCATACTGCGAGTGCACGCGCATGCGCGCGACCCTCTACTTTTCACTATGTGTCGAGATATCAATTCGTACAGCGCAAAAACGTGTTTAGTTAGATCAGTTATTCTGGTGTCTTTTTCAAGAGTTGGCAAAGCAGGATCTAAAGACAAACAATAGAAATATTGGCCAAAATAGGGTTCAAAACTAATATAATAATAATAATCTTTATTTATATAAAAACTTTTTAGCAAAAAATAAAACCGACTTCTAAAACAAAACACTACAAAGTAAAAAATAACTTTAATTTCGGAAGTCGGTGTCTTTGGTTTTGTACTTTCGTTTTTTGCCACCGACTTCCGAAATTAAAGTTATTTTTCACTTTGTAGTGTTTTGTTTTAGAAGTCGGTTTTATTTTTTGCTTGTAAAAAGTTTTTATTTTTCACTTTTTAGTTGTGGAACCTACCCCACACAAATTTGAATACATAATTGAGCACAATAATTGTAGATATAGCCACGTAAATAACAGTGATAGGAAGTTATTAAAACATCATCACATCATCCATATAAAATAAGTGGGAAATATACGCATTATTGAAGCTAACTCAAAACTCCTTGCTAGGCTATGAATAAGAAGTCATGAAGTGACAATAGCAAAATAATGTCGAAATCTACTCAGAAATGAAAAATATTATAATCGGTGAAAGCTTACTTTATAAGGAATGCAATGAGCCTACTAAGTCTAGTGTCGACCAAATACATTGGCTAGGTACGGCAGTATCAGAAACCGTAGTAAAATTTTAATAATATGTTTTCAAAAAACGAACGACTGCGCGGACTCTAACTGCGCCAACTAAACTTGTATAGCGTCAAATAGGTAGGTATGTGTGAATTCAACTTTTGTATGGCTATGAAATAAGCCTTTGAAAATACATATCTATTTACTTCGGCGAACAGGAAGTATAAAACAGAAAGTAGAAAATGCAACAACACACGTCTGTTCGTTGCTTGTGAGATTTTTTATCTTTTCTTAGTATAGTTCGCGTCATATAAATTTTCCGCTCTGAAATAATGATTGCGCAGTAGTCAATATCTATACTTAAACAGCAGCGCGCCATGCCATGCGCATCGGAAAGCTTGGTTTTAGAGCGGCAAACTTACGAAACGCGAACACATAGTACATAGTTTAGAAATAAAGTTAAATAAGTCTGAATTAAAAAGCCCGTAAAAGATGATGAAAATGTTACAAACAGAAAATGTACCTCCATAGAATATAACAATTATATCCACAAAATCTAAATCAAAAGTCATTTATTCAAACTAGGCTGAGAATCAGCACTTTTCGAAGACAGTTCCCCAAAACGCCCGTGCTTCACCATTTCCTAGTGTTTTAGCTGAAGACAAGAAGTGGCGCAACAAACTCCCCAGCAGCACTTCTGTCTGTTCAGTTAAAAAAATATATATATTCTATACAACACTGCGCAAAATAATAATATCTAAATGCGTTACGCAACACAAACATTAAATCTAATTTAATTATTTGCTATAAGTCAGCTAACACACGCCAATATACCAAAAAAAAAAGAAGAAAAGAAAAAAATTGAAAACTATACTCAAGCCACAGGTGAAATCATCAATCTGAACGTCATACTGAATACTCCCTATTTAAATATTAATTATTACGAACATGCGACATTACACCGACGTCATTGTTTGAAGGTTGTTTTAAAAATAGCACAAGTTTTATTTACTTACTTAGAGCTCGTTTTTATTATAACTTACTAACTAACTATAGAAGAGTTGTTATAACAAGATTTCCCATAAACAAATTGACATATAGAATTTGAACAAGAAAAAGAAGATAACGTATATAGACTTTGGGCCAACAAAATTTAATACACTGTCGTACCATTGTCGAGAATAGGAAGACTTAACAAACGTATTAAACACTATAACAAAATTGTCATCTTCATTCATTAGAATAGATACCAATAGATAATAGAAATAAAATGACAGTTTGTTTACGACAAAAGGCTTCTGACTGATCTAAATCATCAATTAAACAACATTCAAATATATACAAGTCCTCTACCTCGGCTGTAATGGCTGCCCGAATAATCGATAGGAGTTATCGTGAACACCAAACACGGCAGATAGTTTGGTGATCGCAGTATATATCGCTAAAATCAGACTGAAACTTCTGCATATCCATCTCTCATGATTCATGTATTCATAATTAATGTCGGAGAAACACATTAAATTCCAACATAGTCCGCACAATTTGATGTAGTACTCTAAACTGAAGGTCAAACCCCTACACGCGTTGAAGCACCCTCGCGTGCATATCATATGCATACAATGTGCATATTATATGCATACTATGTGCATATATTATGCAGTGAGCACTCATTGAAGCGTCCTCGAATCGGGGGCGGCATTTAAATAAGTGAATTTTAATGCTTAACTATTACTTATCTCTACATACTGAGACTCCTCCCTGCCTCGGAAAGCACGTTAAGCCGTTGGTCCCGGCTGTCAATCGTGGATCTTTAACAGTCCTTACGGGTCGTCAGAAGCCCGAAAGTTTGACAACCAGTCTTACCAAGGGGTATCATAATACCCAGTAGCTGGATTGTGGGTGTGGCTGACAGGCAGTCGCTCCATGTAAAATACTGGTATTCAGCTGCATCCGGTAAGACTGGAAGCCGACCCCAAGACCAGACAGATTGGTTAATGCTTAACTATTACGTTGGACTTACGTCCAAAAAGGTATGTTAGATCACTTATTAGGCTGGTGATAATTAGGTACTATTATTATTTAGTACCGGCCCATGTGCCATAAGGGATTTTTCACCGACAAAAATTACGAACTTCCATACAAACTTTAATACTGAATGATGCATTTTCAAAAATCTTTCCTTAGCTCACCTTCGTTATAAGAGGTATTCTTGTGCAAAATTCCATGCTTCTAGACCCAGCGGTTGACGCTGTGCGTTCTCTGTCAGTGATTTAATGAGTTTTTCGATCACACAATGTTTTACTTATTAAATGCGAAAGCAAGACTGCCTGTTATTTAATTACGTCAGAGCTGCTTAACAGATAAGCTACTTTCTATAGCAAAAAATTAAGATCCTTCCAACCAACCAAAACCGTTAACCTACAGAAAGTCAATCTACCTAGCCTTTTCCAAATATGTGGAGGTCGGCTTCCATACTAAACGGATGCAGCTGAATACCAGTAGTATACAAGTAGCAACTGCCTATCTTTCTTCCACAATCACGTTACTGGGTAACACTATAACCCTTGGTAACCCTGGTTGTCAGACTTTTGGGCTTTTGACGACCCGTAACGACAGCCAAAGGTCTGCGAATGACAGCCGGGACTAATGGCTTAACGTGCTTTCCGAGGTACGGCAAGGTTTCAATATGTAGTGGATGGTCACCCATCCACGAATCGAACGCGGCAAGCGTAGCTTAACCTTCGATCGACCTGTGCGATCATTTAGCCACAAGTCCCTCAAAACCGTTAGCCTACAGAAAGTAATTTGTATTTTTCGAAGGTCTTCAGTTTGCATGTCGATTTGCTAATCAAAAATGTGAAGCAAGGCCAACACAAGGGCTATATTGGTTTGTCATGTTTTACAATCAATGGAAAAGATTTCTAGGGGTTTGTAGGTCACCTAGATTTGCGATAGTAGTATTTAGTTTTAATAAGCAGTAGGACCTTGTATTAGCCACTATTAAAGTTTAAGGCGAAAGCATCAGGGTAGCCTGCGCAATTCTAACTTTCTTACGTTTCTTTCTTTATTTTATATGTCACACGGTACAATTTGGGGGCAAACATATTCAAAATTCATTTATTTACGTTACACGTCCGTTTTTGGGTCACATGTGTACCAAATTTCAAATTAATCAGACCATTAGATTCGGAGCAAATTAGCTGTGACAGACGGACAGACAGACACACGAGGGATCCTATAAGGGTTCCGTTTTTTCCTTTTGAGGTACGTAACCCTAAAAACCAGACAAGTATATTTTTATGTGTTACTTGAAGAAGTTTCGTAGTATTGTTCAAGTACTTAGGTTTTAGCCCTATTAGGAGATGAACCAATAGAAATGAAGTTCAGGCAAATGGGACGGATAAACCTGCAATATTATTACACTGTCGTGTGAAAAGGACGAGGGAAGTAAAAAGTTAGGGGAACGCATATTATATACGTTTGTACGTCTTTTCCCAGTGAAAAAGTGTAACATATGGTTTGCGGCACGTGCCATGATTTATAAGAGGTGTGTAAAAAAGAAAGTTATGGAAAAATTCCCTTCTACTTCTCAACTACGGAACCCTTCATTATGCGAGGTCCGACACGCACTTGGCTGGTTTTTTTCCGGATAGCCAAATCATGATTGTTTGACTCAAAGAAACATTTAAATAAAAACGACCGCTGAAAATGAGTACTTTGCTGAGTGGAAACCTTCTTGTCACAGTCGCGACGTGCAGCTGCCAACTATTTCTGTTCTGTGCTCGTGATTATAGATCGATTTTGTTTTTGTTTTTCTTTATTATTAGAGTTAATTTAGGTGGTTATTTATTATTAGAGTTAATTTGAGTTAAGGAAGTGGTGAAGGGCGGGCGTTTTGGGCGACTGTCTTATGTAATTTTGACGTTCAAAAATAACTAAAAAGAAAGAAAGGTATTTGCCACAGAAACACGTGCATACAAAAATATCATTAACTCTAATAATAAAGAAAAATAAACACTACAAAGTGAAAAATAACTTTAATTTCGGTAGTCGGTGTCTTTGGTTTTGTATTTTCGTTTTTTGCCACCGACTTCCAAAATTAAAGTTATTTTTCACTTTGTAGTGTTTTGTTTTGGAAGTCGGTTTTATTTTTTGCTAAAAAGTTTTTATTTTGCACTTTTTAGTTGTGGTACCTTCCCAACACAAATTCGAATACCACTACCTGCTATGTAAATAACAGTGATAGGAAGTTACTCGTATTAAAACATTATCTACATATAATACGTGGGAAAAATACGCATTAATGAAGCTAACTCAAAAACTACCCAAGCAAAGTTAATAAAATTTATATGGTGGCTCCATATAAATTTTACGTCTCCTCTAGAAAGTATACGCTTTGAAACAAAAAAAGAATTTTCCAAATCGGTCTAACCATCTTCGAATAATCGCGTAACAAACATAAAAAAGTACAGTCTAATTGAAAACCTCCTCCTTTTTGAAGTCTGTTAAAAACTACCAAGTTATTACTACAACTATAATTCAAACATACTATGTAGTTACTTTTCAAAATTAATTGGTATCAAAAAGCACCTCCTTGAATCGAAAGCTTGAAAATATACCGCCATTTTTGTTCTATCAGGTATCTATAAAAACCAGGATTCCCTAAACTGCCTATTAAATTTTCCAGGAACCAATAATTCAAGATTTCGTGTGGAACTGAAGGAGAAGTCTCATTTTTTCTATTATTATGTATACATAATTGGACAAAATCTTTGCTTTGTCAATCATTCACTTTGAGTGGTATCCAATTATCTTTTGTTCATAATACCATCTTCTTGGAATAAATGAGTAGGTTTGTATATTTTTATCATTATTTTTGTCTGTTTTGTGTCTGATGAATCTTTAATGAACTGAAAGTCAACCATCAGCTTACAACAACAAACAGTGATCGTGAGTGAGCGGACAGAGGGCACTTTCCAGTTTTCCGTCTCTCGCGCGATAAATCGCGAGAGAGAGATAATTTATTTGTCCAAAACATGAGTATGCACACACAAAGCATGCAAGATGTTAAGTACATTGCAGAAGAGATCACAGTCATGTTTTACCTTAACGGCGTATAAATATGTATTCACTTATTTAATTAATTGTAACTATTAATTATAGTACATATAAAAATAAATACTTAATAATTTGTTAATGATTACAAAAAAATAAATTTAAATTGAATGTAGGTACGGCATAAGCAGTTCAAACATTGATTAAATTAGATAAGTATTTAACAGAACAAAATATTATCGTCTTAAGAAAATTCTTACAAAATACTTACAATAGTTAACAGAACCAAACTTCGCCCCTACATTCGAATCTACATTAGAATTATTATGTTTTCTCCGTTAGAAACTCAGCAATACTATAGAAACATTGGGCTGCTAAGTACTCTTTTAGTTTTTTTCTTAAATAAGGTAACAGATAAAGCTCTGAGTGCTTGTGGTAGATGGTTAAATGTACGTGGTGCCATACCGAAAACACCTTTACTCATTAGTGCTGTATTAGATGGTTTCACATATCGTCTTAAGAAAATTCTTACAAAATACTTACAATAGTTAACAGAACCAAACTTCGCATCAACATTCGAATCTACATTAGAATTATGATGTTTTCTCCGTTAGAAACTCAGCAATACTATAGAAACATTGGGCTGCTAAGTACTCTTTTAGTTTTTTCTTAAATAAGGTAACAGATAAAGCTCTGAGTGCTTGTGGTAGATGGTTAAATGTACGTGGTGCCATACCGAAAACACCTTTACTCATTAGTGCTGTATTAGATGGTTTCACACACAATCTGTGCTTATATTTATCTCGCCGGTTGCGGTTATCCATATCTGATAGTTTCTTAAACAGATGCGGGTTTGATTTTACGAACACCGCAATTTCAAAGATATAGAGTGATGGCAGGGTCAAAATTTTATATTTTACATAGGATGGCTTGCATGAGTCGGATGTTTTTAAACCGAGCATGGCTCTAATGCATCACTTCTGTGACCTGAATATTAACTCTTTGAGGGTGGAGTTCCCCCAGAAATGAACACCATTTCTCAGAAGAGGACCAACTATGCTATAATATGCCGTGAGATTGGCATCTACATAATATAGGCAGATTTACTCAGTCGCTTACTTAATTCCTCTAAATGTGGTTCCCAGTTTATTTTTTTGTCTATTGATAGCCCTAAGAATTTACTTACATCCACTTTACTTATCTGTTTGTTATTGTTATGTATATTTAGGTTATTATTAATATTTAATCGCTGACTGAATAACGTTAATTTTGTTTTTCCAATATTTATTTTTAGATTATTGTTACTTAGCCAGGTAATAATTGAAACAACTGTATTATTTATTTCATCTTCATAATTTTGAATATCAGTGCATTTAATTGTTACGGTGTTATCATCAGCAAAAAGTGACATCGGGTTATTTGTTACATTCGGTAAATCATTAATATAAATTATGAATAGTAGAGGGCCTAGGACACTCCCTTGTGGAACGCCATATATGACTGATTTGCGTTTGGATGTAAATATCTGCTCTTCTTTAGTTACATGATTTAATTATTATGACTCCATTGAAATCTTATCGGTTTTTTTCAAAAGTGGTTTTATAACGGCAATTTTGAGGTGTTCTGGGTATACACCTTCACTTATGCATAGGTTTAGAATATGACTTAGGGGTTTACTAATGATGTCACCTACTTCTTTGACTATATGTGTGGATGTACCATCATGTCCTGGTGGCTATTTGCAAGCATGCATGCACAAGCATCATATGGAGTTGCTATTTTTTTTATATATTTCCTGTAACATGTTTACCACGATAGGTTTGACTTTTTGTATAAAAAAAAATATTGAAAGCTTTTGTTATTTCAGTTGGATTAGTTTCTGTTTTATCGCCTACTTGAATTTGCGCAATGGCCTCCTTCGGTACATTCACTTTGGAACTGTTAACAATTTCCCCTGTAGTTTTTATTTTATTTATTGATGTATTGATTTTATGTGTATTTTGAGCCCGTAGGGTCAGTTTAATAATTTTTTGTACGTTGTAGAGTATTTTTTAAACTTATCTCTACTTGCATCACTGGGGTTCAATCTATACCACCATAGGAGTGTCCTTTTCTTTTTGCTACAAAGTCTTATTCTACGTGACACCCATTGTGGTTTCCTATAAGATTTAACTAAGACTCTCTTGAATGGAAAACATAGTTCATAGAATAACAAGAAAGTCTTTAAAAACATTGAATGCTCTATTTGGATCACTGATTTCATAAACTTCAGAGAAGCTTGAAGGTGTTTTTTATACAGTCATTAAATTTGTCCACATTTTCTTGATTATAATCCCTACGATGAATATGTCATTGGTTAATCAAACTTTTTTTTTAACTGGACACTTTAGTATTTGGCAGGAATGATCGGAAAGGCAAGGTCTACGACTTCACATATACATTTCTTTCCTAGATTGTGTGCAAAATTATCAATACATGTACCACTTTTCAATCTAGTAGATTGATATACTTGCAGTTTAAGATTCGAGTTAAGTAGTAGACATTCTAATTCTAATGTAGTTGTTCTATTTCGCTTTAACATGCCAATATTAAAATCCCCACATAATACAACATTTCTTTTTTTTGGTTTTATTAATAAAATTTTACAATTTTTCTAACTGCTCAACAAAAAGTATTTAGGATCTTTGAATTTGGAATTCTATAAATACATTTTATATTGTATTACTTGCGCTTGTTCGTCATAATTCATACGAGCGCGTTGGTAGCGTATTCGAGGGACGATCACTTTCTGTTAAGTCACGGGGTAACCGGTAGGTATTTGTAGGTGTCAATGGGCTGATTTGATGAAGAATAGTATTGTACGAGCTTAGAATGCAGTCGACTTACTAACATTATTATGGCTCACATAGAGGCAATCGACATATATTATAGTCAAATCAATATGCGTAGCCATTTCCCAACTATGTTGGGGTCGGCTTCCAGTCTAACCAGACAACTTTTGCGGCCACCTATTTCTTTATTTTTGAAGATAAAAAAATAAAAATTATAGTTGTACTCTATTCATAGAGTTCTAGACAATGACTTGACTCACATGCCAGAATTTTTTTTTTACAAAATCAAAAGTTTATTCTATGGTAAAGTAATATGATAGTATATTTTATTTTTATTATCTTTTGTTATAGCGACAATATAAATACACAATCTGTGAAAATTTCAACTGCCTACCTATTATGGTTCATGAGATGCCCGCTGACAGATAGACGGACGTACGGATGGACAGCGGAGGCGTAATAGCGTTTGGCACCCTTCGGGTACGGACTCAAAAAAAGACATGTTGCGCGACCCCAAATAAATTGGGATAAGGGCGGGAGAATGATGATGAAATCGAGTTGTAAA
This sequence comes from Dicycla oo, assembly GCA_948252095.1. Lineage (NCBI taxonomy): Eukaryota > Metazoa > Arthropoda > Insecta > Lepidoptera > Noctuidae > Dicycla > Dicycla oo. Next base: position 18,897,501 of record OX411726.1, on the reverse strand, counting down.
TAAATAAATACGTTGAAAATATTGTTTTGTGAAGCCGATCTGAATCCCCGGAATTTTAACTCGGTTAAACGAACGGTTAACCAAAAGAGTTTACAAATTGTATTATGAATGATGAATTGCTACCTGTTGCGTCCACAAGTACCAGTGTATTTTGTTGTCATTACTAACGTTAGTGTTTAAACGGTTGACTTGTGATCTTGATGGATTGGTGCACGTTTCCACGTACAACAATAGTCCTGTACCAACCGGGGGTTGTCCTTGGGTGCACTTACATAGTGCATACAGGGATAATCGTCAGTTGGTGACTGCTCATCATTTAAAATTATCTAAGGGGCCTCTGCGAGTTGGCTTCGGCTCCTCGTACGCCTTCCAAAGGTCCGGGACCGCAGGGTCCCAAGATATGTCAAAATAATAATAATATCCTGGGACATTATTCACACATGGTCATCTGATCCCAAACTAAGCAGAGCTTGTACTTTGGAAACCAGATAACTGATATACTACATACACTACTTTTTTTTTTGTTGTAAATACATACTTATATAGATAATTACACCCAGCCTCAGGACAAACAGACATGTTCATGCACACAAATGTTTGTCCTGGATGGGAATCGAACCCACGACCTGCGACATGATAGGCGGTATCTTAACCAACCACGCCAGCTGGCCTGTCAATTTTCAGTTACACAATATCATCTGCATCTTTTCCCAAATATATATGTTGGGTCCGCTTCCAGGCTAACCGGAAACAGCGGAATACTAGTATTTTACATGGAACGACTGCCTATCTGTGGGAGGGGCTCGTGGCTAAGTAATAACAGTCGCACGTGTCGATCGATCAAATATACTAAACTACGCTTGCCGACTTTCGGGCTTCTGACGACGCGTAACGACTGTCAATGATCTACGAATTACACCGGAACCAACGGTCTAACGTGCTTTCACAGGCACGGTGGGGTCTCGATATGTAATGGATGATCACCCATCCATGAAACGACCGCGACAAGCATAGCTTAACCTTCTTTCAACTCGTGTGCCTGTTATTATTTAGCCACCAGTGCTTTTTTAAGATTCACATGTTTAAATGACGAAGTAGTTATACCGATAGGAAACCTGGAATTAATGATGAACTGACAATGCAAACACGGAGTGAGCAAGCTTCGTAATTCATGAGCAGAGACCGGAATAGGTAGAGTATATTTACTTAATCTTCAAGGGATTACTCCCTTGAAGATTAAGTAACATAGAGAGGATAATACCGCCTCTGAATCCTGGAATGATGATAGCATAATCAGTCTATAACGTTCCCATGCTGGGACACAGGCCTCCTCTCTGTGAGAGGGAGTGAGCCGTAATCCACATCGCGGGCCCAGTGCGGGTTGGTAGATGTCACATGTCTTCGAATTTTTGGTTCTAGGACATGCCGGTTTCCTCACGATGTTTTCCTTCACCGGTTCAAGATAAAGTTAGAAAGTATTATGAATTGGAAAAGTCACATTGGTACCAGGATTTCAACCCAAACCTTTGATACACGTAAATACTATTATTCAAGAATGTTAGTTAAAAATAATTTGGATTGCGTTGTTAATAAAGACATAAAAACTTTTAAGCAAAAAATAAAACCGACTACTAAAACAAAACACTACAAAGTGAAAAATAACTTTAATTTCGGAAGTCGGTGTCTTTGGTTTTGTATTTTCGTTTTTGCCACCGACTTCAGAAATTAAAATTATTTTTCACTTTGTAGTGTTTTGTTTTGGAAGTCGGTTTTATTTTTTGTTTAAAAGTTTTTATTTTTCACTTTTTAGTTGTGGTACCTTCCCCACACAAATTCGAATACCACTCACTACCTGCTATGTAAATAATATGTAATAAAATTAATATTAAAACATCAATCAGATAAACTAAGTGGGAAAAAATACGCATTATTGAAGCTAACTCAAAAACTACCCAAGCAAAGTTAATAAAATTTATATGGGACCACTTTGGAAGTATATCCTTTCAAACAAAAAAGAATTTTCTGAATCGGTCCATCCGTCTTTGAGAAATCGCGTAACTAACATACAAAAAAAAAAACATACAGACGAATTGAGAACCTCCTCCTTTTTGAAGTCGCTTAAAAATAAATCTATACCTCCGAATCGATATTTTTAAGGTCGTTTGGGTGAGCTAAAAATAATTGGAAACTTTAACAAGGTTACAATTATTTTATTTTTTTACTTTTCTTGAATATCATCGAAATAATGGGTCGAAATTAAAAGGCGTTCTCTATCCACGGCGATGTCTTATAAAGTTTGAACTTGAGTTTATTAGGAAATTAATTGGATTTTTTTTTCATAGCAGAAATAAATGGGCAAATCTATCTTTACATAGTATAAGACAAAGTCGCTTTCCCCGTCTGTCTGTCTGTATATCCGCTAACCTCTCCTAATCCACGCAACGGATTTCGATGCGAGTTTCACCATCAGTCAGATAATATTTCACGGATGGTTGACAAAGTACCTGACAATGTATAATAAAACCTAATTAAGTTTTATGTAAGTAAAAAAAAAAAAATTGCAACCAAGTCGCCGAAAAATAAATTTACATGGCTTACATAGGCTAAACCATAAGAGATACATACAAATTATATACTAAATAATGTGTTATGTTCTTTTAAAATCCTAAAAAAAACTCCGCGATGGCATGTTATCTGTATTTGTTACGGTTGACACACAATAACCATTTCTTTAATTAAAACTTTAATTAAAAATTGCATTACATGCGACGTTATTTACTCTTGTTCAATATTAATCCTTATACCTACTGGGTAACATGTTTACCATTTTGAAAAAAATAGGGTATAATAGGTGAATGGATTAGAAGCCTATGGCAATAACTAGTTTTTTTTTTTAGAAAAAGAAAATAATAATATCGAAATTCAAATCATACGCACTATGCACCCTGCGTCGTGGTATCATTTGAATTTTGATATTTTTTAACGATATATAGTTGTTTTTGTTTTCAAAATTTTTGTTTTTATTTCACTTCAAATGTGTAGTGTTTATTGATAGAACAGTTTCTGTCTAAGCTATTGAAAAAAACAAAAAAAAAACTAGGTATGCCATAAGCTTCACCTATTCAAAAAAAGAATAATTTTGATATAATTAGGGTAATATTATTGGGCATCAACTGTAGATTATTAAAAAAAAAAATTCACGGACCGGAGTCGCTCGGCCGCCACAGGCCTCCACGCTCTACCGCTCTAACTTCACATTTTTCACTTCTTTTCATTTCTAAATTACACTTATCGACGGACGCTACGGGACGGGTCGCTAGTTAAATATAAATTGAAGTCGATTTTCGTGTCTGTCTATGTGACAGCGTTGTTCTTCTCAACTACACATCGGATTTTGATGCGGCTTCCACTATCATGTAGAAATTTTTTTCCGAAAGGTTTATTTGTATAATATGTAGATTAATATTCAACTTACATTATAATAATAATAATTTTCAATCATAAGCAAAACAAACTATAGAATCCCAACACCTGACAACACCTCATTGCTAGCTAGACGCTCCGCAGCTTACTCTCTCATTAATCAATGAAATTAAAAATACTACCTCATTCAGTTGCAAAAAAAAAATAAAGAAAATATTGCTATCTTTGGTTATGATGACACGGAATAATTATTATAAATACCCTGACCTGACACTGAATGACACGACGCGCAATCGGAACAAATATGCACACTTACAGACTCACACATACCATACAACACCTGAAATCACCTTTCTAGTCTTCACTCTGGACCACTAGTCCCAAGATACAGACTAAATGTCTTTTTTTTTTTTTTGTGGATGGGTAATCATCAAATAACTTCTCCCGCTCTGGGTGGAGCGGAAGGGCGTGTCAGACTTTTACTGACTAAAACCCACCCGTGTTCCTTCAGTTGCCTATGCCAGGGCCACGGTATCTTTTTCAAACAACCCGCGACCCCAGCGGCATCGGCCCTATTGGACCCCATCTTTTGCTGACATCTCTTTGAGGCGCGCGTGGAACACAACGCGCCGTCGACCCGGGCCTGGTCCTCACCGGACAGCGAGCTACCCACTACTCACCGTCCGCAAGCCCGCGCCTACGGTGGCCGGGAATCGGATATCGATTCCCGCCGCCCAGGGCGTCTCCTGCGGCGACTGAGGACGTGAGGCTGCCTCTCCCTCACGCGTTCCGCCTCCTCCTTCGCAAGCATTACCGCTTCGCAGAAGGAGGTGAAGACTAAATGTCTATTGGGGCTCGCTGGACAATAATATTTTGAACCGTGATATAGGTAATATTTTATACTCATATTATCGTTTCAACTCATTGTTAACCTTTAAACCTGCTTACTGTATTACCTGGACAATAAACATTTTGCCAAGTTAAGGGCCAATTAAGAAATCTCTCTCAAGTCCTAAAAACCGGCCATTGCAGGGGCTGGTCGCTAGTAGACTACATAGTGAAGACCAGGTTTTTCATAAATTAACTATAGAGTTTCACCTGAGTTTCTGTATTTCAAAATAAAGTTGAATGCAATTTTCTAGTTCTGTAGCAAAGAAGTTTATTTTCGAACAAAAGTTTTAAAGTATTTATGCGCGAAACGCTTGAAATTTTAATGGTGCCGATGGAATATACTTTTAGTTTGAAAGTGAGCTCCTTAAGTTCTGAGTTGAGCTGCGCGATTACTGACAAATGCGTGCACTGACTGGACAGGTCCTCTCAATCTGTGTGGTTCTTTCCTCAAAAGACCATTTCAGACACCAATCTACATGGTCTTCACATGAAGTGACCAAGATTATGTCTGGACTTTATAAGAGACTGTGACCTCTGAGTTTGTTTCGGCCTTTCTTCTCAGAGTAGTCAGATAGGAAACGCCGACCTCATCTAGTTTAAAAAAAAAAAATATTGACTTGTAAAAGTGTTTGTACAAACCTACTTACAGAAATAAAAATCATTTATCATTTATCATTTGAACTATACAGGAAAAGTTTTTAAGCAGTGTTGAGTGTGGTGTTCTACACAGGAATATGAACAACTTTCTCTATGGGAACAACTCTGAAATCATAAAAAAAAAATCTGCTGTTTCATACAGAAGTTCAATAGCTACTCGACCAGAATGTATGAAACAGCTGAATATTTTTTCGTGATTTCAGAGTTGGTCCCATAGTGAAAGTTGTTCATATTTATGAGTAGAACACCACACTGCACACTACTTAAAAACTTGACAGGATATGGTACAATAGATATTACAGTAATTTTGGTTTCAGCATATCCTGTTAAGTTTGTTCTTGGAATAAATTCATCCCAACTACGGAACCCTTCATTGTGCGTGGTCCAACACGCACTTGATCGGTTTTTTTCTTTATATTTTATAAAGCGCCGGTCTTTTTTCAACTTCTACCTTTATGATCGACGTTTCAACAAGTAGCTGGAGATGGAGCAGAACTGGACAGCGCCATCATGGAAAATATACATGACCATCCAGCGCTAAAGCTCGGAAGAAACTGAACTATCAGCCGCGTCAGCCAACTAAACAATCGGTTAGAGAGCGCACGCGTAAAAGCGCCATACTGATTTAGCAGTCGGCCGATCTGATAGTTCGTCGACAGTTTAGTTTGAAGGCAATCGTACAACCCATAAAAAGTTTTTTATCGGCCGATACCGATCGTTATAATGTGCGCACTTGCATACATCTTCATACTGATTAAGAAACCGACCAAACTATCGGCCGATCTGCCCCCCTTTCAATCAACATTCGCGCTATCATTTGTTTTTATCGAAAAGGGGGGAAGTAAACTGCCAAATTAGTTCCGCGTAGATGGCGCTTAGTGTTACCTGTTACTTTCATTCAGCTGGCAATGGAGTTTCTTGCTGAAAACTTTGCCGCGAGATGGTGCAAAGTTTTTTTTCTTGTCGCCGATTGATCGCGTTGTCTTCAAGATGACTAACAAGTGACACACAGCGCTCTCTCGCGGCGAAGTTTCCGGTAAACAACCCCATTATTTATGCAGATGATATCTGCATCCCTAGTAATTGTACTCCAGGAGAAAGAAAGAAAGATAAATAAGTTTATTTGTCACAGAAACACGTACATACAAAAATATAATCACCTCGAGTTTTACAAAAAGAAAAAAAAAATAAAGCACACAAACCATGAGCACAAAACAAAAATCATGATGCTGTGCTATGCGGGGCCCACAGCACAGCGCTGTTTTTTAGTGATCACCCGAAAACGACGTAGGTACGGAAACCAAGTCAGGTTAAATGATCTGTACATGAATTAGTAAACAAATAAATAAAATAAAACAAGCAGTACTTAGAATATTATAACGCAATTATTCTTACAAAGCTAATATATATAAATTAAAAAAAATTATAGATGAGTAAATATATTAAATAACATAAAAAATGAATCTGCAGGCAGCACCGTGCGTATCTAAACATATTGCTATACATCTACACATCCAGTGCTTTGTAGATACTACTGGACTTACTTTAATCATTTTTATTCGTCTTGACGGTATCTAGGTCATCGGGAAAGACGTAGATCGGTTCCAATTAAAATATCGATAGGTAACTGCCATTCGCTCTTCATAACTTTTATGAATTTTGCGTTCGTAACAGTCTTCACTTAATAAGGTTTTTGCTCATATTTTTTTTTCACTGGAAATTTTTACGAGCAGCGGTGGCGTGGTGATATCGGACCCGACTTACGAGCAAATTCGAATTCGAGGTCTTGAATTCGAACCCCGCCAGGAACTTTACTTTTTGTATTTAATTTCATTACCACTGCTCTCAAAACGGTGAAGAAAAATATTGCGAGGAAACCGGTACATCCTAGAACCAATCAAATCGAAGACATGTGATATCCACCAACCCGCACTGGGCCCGCGTGGTGTATTACAGCTCACTCCCTCTCACAGAGAGGAGGCCTGTGTCCCAGCAATGCGAACATTATAGGCTGATTATTCATAATTGTCCACAGTTAAACGAAAAGGATCCAACTTGCATTACACCTAATGTGGGTTGGATCCTTTTCGTTTAATTATAATTATGTTAAATGACTGGAAAAAGTTAGCGAGTACATAATGAGTGCTAAGATATGTGCGTACATATTCTTTGCTTTCCACAATGAGAACTAAGGTTTTTGTCGCACCGACCGAAGCAAGAGAGAGGAAGCTTCAATAAGCATTAATGACTACTATAGTGCGCGCGCAAGTAATAGTTAGGGAGGGCGCGATTGACAAAATTGTCAGACTGAGTTAGCTTCACCTTTGTCTACCTCCTCCGTCTCACCGCTCACATACCTCAGGAGGTGACTAGCACTTGCGCGCGCACTATAGATAAAGTGACATTCTATCCGCGGTAATGATGCTGGAAAAGTAGAAACTACATAATAATATATTGGATTAACATTAGCTACCGAAAACCTTATAGCAATCCGATTGAAAGTCGTTATATAAATACCTACGAAACTCTTTAAAAGCGATTACCATTTATCCAGGCTCACAGCTGCTGGTTTCTCTTTATATACTGGGTGACTGTTGAATATCAAGCTCCAGGTGTGCTGCTGGTGGTCTTGACTGAGTAAAACTGCTTGATTTGGATAATGACTATATTTCTTCATTAGGTACTGTTACAATTTTATAAGGAGACGACCGATATGTGTGCGCACGCTCAAGGTGTCGGCGAGCGAGTGCGTGGCGGGGGAAGCCCGCGATCGCGGTGGTGGTGTGGCCCGATGCTACGTCAGGAACAGTGACTTTATTTATTGTCTTGAAAAAAATAGGGTATAATAGGTGAACGTAGTTGAAGCCTATGGCATACTTACCTTTTTTTATTTTTTTTGAAAAATACATTACGATATAATTTAAATTCAAATCATACGCACTAGATTTGAATTTCGATATTTTTATTGTTCTAGTTTACTTCAAATGTGCAGTGTTTATTGATAGAGCAATTTCTGTCTAAGCTATTGAAAAAACAAAAAAAAAACTAGGTGCCATAGGCTTCTACTCCGTTCACCTATTGTACCCCATTTTTTTCAAGACGGTAAAAAAATCACCCAGGATATCTGTTACGGTAAGTGTAATTTATTGAAAAGTATTAATACAATAATTGTCCATCATTATTAATAATTACCGAAAGTCAAGGTAAAAGTAAGAAATTAATCATATATATCGGTGACTACTAATTTTATTATTTTATAATATATGTTATGTAATATTATAATATATATTATAATAATTACCTAATAATTACATTTTCAAAAATAACGTACGCTAAGCGTCTTTCTGTTCGATCGAGGAACATAAATGATTGTTATTAGGATTTTAATGTTGATTTTATGACTGTTTCATTTTAATAATAATAATAATATCCTGGGACATTTTCACACACGGTCATCTGATCCCAAACTAAACAGAGCTTGTACTATGGAAACCAGATAACTGATATACTACATATACTACTTTTTTTTTGTAAATACATACTTATATAGATAATTACACCCAGACTCAGGACAAACAGACATGTATGTCCTGGATGGGAATCGAACCCATGACCTGTGGCATGATAGGTGATATCTTAACCAACCACGCCAACTGGCCTGTCATTTAGTATTTTAGTTCAGTACTTATAAGTATTTTGGTATGTATTATGAATAAATACTGTTTTTTTTTTCCTTTTGCCTTCGTGCATTTAGCCAATGTCAATTTTATTAAATACCTTTTGAACAAAGAAATATAAGAAAGATTATAAATAATGTTCATTTTACGGAGACTATGATTGTATAATTTCTTTCTTATCTGTCCTTTTTTGATTTAAGCAAAACTAAAGAATAAACGATTTTGCATGGAAGTTTCTTATAGTTAGGTATGTATTTAAAATAAATACATACTATTTTTTTTTACATTTTATTTTATCACTTTTACCGACGAGAGCAGTGAATTATTAATAACAACTGCTAAAAGTGATTAATTTCAATTTTATATTCACATATTTTACCAAATCATGAGGATGATGGATAATTATTAATAATATTCAATTAATCACACTTACCGTAACATATCTACTCCAATCTGTTTAACAACCCAACATTTTCTCGTCAAGAGATCCTATGACAATTGTTAAGGTGACCTATTGTTACCTGAAGAACTTCTATTCACATAACATGCATTCGCAGAGCTTCTGTTAAATCGAGTGCCAATCATGAACGCTTAGAACCCGATGTATCCACGTCAGGGCTATTCATTGCTGACTCAATGTGACAGGTAGCAGTTGCATATTATCTACAAAGAGCGGTGTATGCGTTCAATTGCGTTGCTACGTAGGTACGGGTCGAACAATGACGTGATTCGCTGTTTGAAATTAGCGGTGGGTTATGTTTGGGTGGAAAAAGGAACTTGTTCTTTTTTTAATTTATAATTGCTGTTTGTAGTTCCTATTTTATTGGGATGCCTCTTTCTCTGACTGGCCAGTATTTTTTTTTTTTTTTTTTTGAGAAAATGTCGTGCCAGACGTTTTGCAAAAAAACACGTAAATATTTTAACGGTCTATTACATCCCAAAAAACTTTTAAACAAATAAAAACAGCTGACTTCCAAAAAAACACTACAAAGTGAAAAATAACCTTAATTTCGGAAGTCGGTGTCTTTAGTTTTGTATTTTCGTTTTTTGCCACCGACTTCCAAAATTAAAATTATTTTTCCATTTGTAGTGTTTTTGGAAGTCGGTTGTTTTTTGTAAAAAAAAAGGTTTCTATTTTTCACTTTTTAGTTGTGGTGCATACCCCATACAAATTCGAATAACACTGCCTGCAAAATAAATTAGAACATCATCCACATAGACTAAGTAAATATACGTACTATTGAAGTTAACTCCAAAACTACCCATAATAAAATTTACATGGGACCAATTTCAAGGTATACCTTCCCGAATAAAACAAGAATAGTTCAAATCGGACTACTCTCTGTAAAAAGTTTGCATGGTAATACTTACATTAAAAAAAAATACGCCTCGACTTGAGAACCTCCTTTTTTCGTCGGTTAAAAAAGAATCTCCTTCAATCTCCTAAGCTCTCTGACTAAAAAATACTGTGCACAAAATGCCACTAACACAATGCTGTTTCAAGATAGCGTATCATTACGCAACTGTCATTACAAGTTACGCACATGTAGAAAGAAAGAAAGAAAAAAGAAAATACGTTTATTTGCGGTAAACATGACGTAAAGAAATAAATCTAACACAAAATAAATAAAAATAAAAGATCATGTTGGGGGCAAATATGCGCCACATCCACGCAAAAAAGCATATGTACAATAAATTTACATAGGAAGGAGGTTTCGTGCAAACAATAACTAATTTCCCGCGTATGTTTATTACGCCATAAATTTGGCTGCACTATGCTGTGGATGCCGTTAAATTTTGTGTCTGTTATGTGTGTACAAATTAATAATAAACTGTCACATGACACTATTGGCAGTTTACAGGTAGACAAAATGCTACAAAAATCTTTCGGCACTCGAATGAGATGAGGGCGCTGTTCGTAAACATATGTGAAACAGGACCAGAGTCCTGTTTCACATATGTTTACGAATAGCGCCCTCATCTCATTCGAGTTACTGGGTCGAGGGCGAGTCTATTTATAGCCCAAAAAACCAGCATTGCCACCCAACGTGGCCTTTTCCCAACTATGTAAGAGGGCAGACCTCTACATAGTTGGGAAAAAGCCAAGCAGATTCCAGTCTAACCAGATGTAGTTGAATACCAGTATTTTACATGGAGCGACTGCCTATCTGACCTGCACCACCCAGTTACTAGGTAATACAATACCCCTTGGTAAGAAGACTAGTTGTCACACTTTTGGGCTACTGACTACCCGTGAAGACGTGAAGAAGCAGGGACCAACAGTTAACGTGCTTTCCTAGGCACGGAGGGGTCTCGATATGTAATGTATGGTCACACATCCACGAACCGACCGCGGCATGCGTAGCTTAACCTTCGATCGACTCGTGCGGCTGTTATTACTTAGCCAAAAGCCCCTCATAAAATAACTAGCGGGGTCATTATACTAGTATACTTTTCCCAAACAATTTTTATTTCGCGTGTCGTTTTTAATCAACGTTCTTTAACTACATAGCCGAGTAAATCCACTTTCGCATAAATGCAAAAAAGGTGTCTGCTGGTACCTGCGTACAAGCTGAATGTTTCAGAACCCTTCTGAATAATATATAAAGTCCAGAAATGTGTAGAGATGAAATTTAAAGGTTATATAGTTTCACGTACCTAAATACCTATAACTTTTGAAGATGTTCAGAAAATCTTTTAGGTAGGTACCCAATGTAAAATTTTGATAACTTGTTTTGTGTTTGAATTAGAATCCTAATGCATTATGAAAATTCTTTTTCATACAAGTAACTATAATTAGATAGGTCAAAACCACGTAATTACACTTTTTTTTAAACAAGTTAAATAGGTACCTATGTCAAAATGTTTGGAAAGACTATTTACATGGAAAAACATCGACATAATTGAATTTGTGGCAATAAGTCTCTTCAAAATGACAATCGTAATAAGTCCTGTAAAATTTCTCAAAGTGTAATTACGCCATTGTTTCACTAAATGAGCGATTTGATTAGATAAATAAGTTAAGAAATCAATGACTTACAAAATTAACTTGAAGAAACTTTGTGCAAAAGGAAATAACAACTAACTGTTGCGGCAACAGACTGATAATTATAGCAATATTAAGGCAACACTAATAAACTACAACTTTATTAATAAGCTCATTAGGCCTATATTATTATAATCAACCAAAAACTCCGGCTTCCGTCCATAAGTTATGGATACTTACGGACGTTCATTAGTTACAAGATGAGTTCAACTCACAGCATTACGTCGAGTGTTAATTCACATAGTGCATCACATTCACAAGTGCATGAGTTCACATAAGTAAAGTTAGTTATAGCATACCTAACTGTGATTTTGAGCGGTTCCACACAACGGCAGTCTCTGCCTCCAGGGCACAGTTGCTAAACTACACAACTGAATAGTTACAGCTGCTGCTAGTATTTATGAAAGGTATACACAAACAGACATATGGACAAACACTCGCCTTTTCCATGAAGAGGTCTAAATTTGAAAGGCGACTAAAAAGGTATTTATACAAGGCAGATGTGAGTGGAAACACCGAGAGGGGACGCCCTAGGAAGACATAAACTGACTTTATTAGTGATGTACTTCAGAAAAGTCAGGTGCGTAGTGCTTGCAACCGGCGTGCGTGTATGACCAGATATATGAACGTAAACTCGGCAAAAGTAGTATATAAGTATCGTAGCACTTTTTTTTTTTTATGTATGGCATCTCGTAGTTGACCTAGAGAGGCCGTGACTACTTAACCGGACTATCCTGTGGCTGCCTTAACAGAACTCAAAAGCCTCCAGCCAGGGGCGTATCGTAGCACACCTGCTACGATACTTATATACTACTTTTGCCGAGTTTAGGGGTAGGGGGGGGGGGATGTTGGGGGTAGGCAGAAACTACAGAACGCCACCGCGTTCTGTAGTTTCTGCCTACCCCCATGAGAAGAAGGCGTGAGTTTGTATGTCTAGATTTATGTTGTATGTGCGCATGACTTTCTAGCTTTTTAGGCCACGAAATCATTGAAAAGATTGAGAAGTTCGTGGCTAAGTAATAACAGCAGCACGGGTCGATCCATCAGGTTAAGCTACGCTTGCCGCGGTTGGTCCATGGATGGGTGACCATCTTTACATACCGAGACTCCTCCATGCCTCGGAAAGCACGTTAAGCCGTTGGTCCCGGCTGTCATTCGTGGATCTTTGACAGTCGTTACGGGTCGTCAGAAGCCTGGTAACCTATTTTTTTTTTGGATGGGAAGTCATCAAATAATTTCTCCCGCTCTGGGCGGAGCGGGAGGGCGTGTCAGACTTCTACTGACTAAAACCTACCCGTGTTCCTTCAGTTGCCTGGCTTGACAACTAGTCTTACCAAAGGCTATAAAGGCTATCGTATTACCCAGTAACTGAGGCAGATTGAAATCATTGAAAAGATTTTACATAAACTGCAAAATGTGCAAACTACCTAGGTCTATCGATGTCTGTATCAGTACTTAAGTAGTAAACTAAATAAGTAAGTAAGAATAAGTAAACTAAATAATTATAATTTAAATACTATACCGCTAAAATTCAAAGTATTCAATAAAAGCAATCATAGAAAAGATAACAAAAACTATCTCATTCAACTGCGGATACTTTCCTATCAAAGACGCTTGATGTCAAAGGGAAAAGAGTACAATAGTAGAAAAGAGGTCACAAGCTCAATTCCTACCGCTTTGCTAGTGTCAATAATGTTGACAGCTGTACTATCTGAATGTCCATAGTTAAACGAAAAGGATCCAACCCACATTACTCCGAATGTGGGTTGGATCCTTTTCGTTTTACTATGGACAATTATACGGTCTGGCAACCTAAAGCGGGAACTTAGAATTCCGCGCTAAAATATTGTTAATTCCGACTAACGTGATTTAATGACTGAAGCTCCATTAACGCGGTGCAAGTTTAAACAACGCGTGCGATTTCCATAAAAAGGCCTACAGTAATTGAATGTAAATTTTGCCATTCAATAAAATTGCATGCGAGTTTCACCAAGGTAATAAAATTGCAAGGCGATTATTGCATGCAAGTTTTGCCATGTTTAAACACAGAGTTGCGCGTCTTTGTACAATTGATTCAAGTATTACCCGTATTTGCGCTGCAAAAAAAATACTAAAATGTTTATTTCAATTACATAAAGCTAGATAACATACGCGATTTGGAGATCACCTTCCAAATATTTCATTAAATTTTTTTGAAGGTCTTGTTTCGTTCGCTCATGTTTGAATACGATTCTATTGTACGTGAAACTTTATAGTACGTGTTGTTTACACCTATACCAATTTTGAAAGGCAACTAACTTGCCCGTATCGTGCAACAATATTGTAAGTGTTGTTTCGACGGTACCAGTTAATTACACTTAGAAAGAAGAAGAAAGAAAGAAAATACGTTTATTTGCGATAAACATGGCGCAAAGAAATAAAATAACAAAATAAAATAATTAAAGAACAAGTTGGGGAAAATAAAAATGTTATGTTATGCCACAGGCAATAAACTTGCACCATGTAAATGGAGCAATGTACTCTTTGTACCGGTTAATTGCACTTAGAAAGAAGAAGAAAGAAAGAAAATACGTTTATTTGCGATAAACATGGCGCAAAGAAATTAAATAACAAAATAAAATAATTAAAGAACAAGTTGGGGAAAATAAAAATTTTATGTTATGCCACAGGCAATAAACTTGCACCATGTAAATGGAGCATAACTGTACTCTTTCAATAAGCTGAGCACCCACAACTTGTGCAGTGGTAGAGTAGCTTAGCTATTGCAGCTGATTTTCTTCTGCGCTACAGGTCGGAGATTAGATTTCTGCTCAAGACAATTATTCTTATGGCCTACGGGTAATTTTTGTATTGTGCTTGAATGATTTATATCTGTCAACGAACGAATAATACCTATTTATAAAAATGGTAATGATAAATCAAATCGCCTCATTATTTTTAAGAAAAAAAAATTGAGACAACAATAACTTTCTTTATTTCAAAAACGAAATCTTGTTAAAATCTTACAAACTTAACTAAGACCGACCCGTGGTTGAAAAGGAGATCTCGCAGTAAGATCGCAACCATCCCGGCTTAGTGTGAAACAGTCCCCAAGGATTACTTACACGTGAACCACTGAACACATGGGGGCAATAACCTACTATTTAAATCCCAACCAATCATGTAAACATAATACAATAATAATGAGATAAGATTTTCCTCATAATATCTGAGATTCCCCCTTGTCAAAGCAAGGTTTTCCTTATAGAGAAATTCAATTGACTTCATCCGATCTTACGATCAGGATCCTAGGAAATCAAATCTTGTGCAATTTGTTACAAACCGCAGACGATTCTACGATTTTAACCCGTATTTATAATATCTCCCGGTTATTGCTTCACTGCAACGCAAAGAAATCTTTTTATACAGAGAAGAAACATCGATCACCACTTTCATTCATTTGGTGTTCATGTTTTGAGATACTCGTATTCTTTCCTTTTTCAAAATTCTCTACCGCAACTCGGAATTTACTTCACAACATAAAATGTCAAACTGTATCTATCCTAGGTATTTATAAGCTTTTCAATTGGTTTTTACACTAGCTTATCCTCAGGCCATCAAAACTAGGTACTTATTTACCTTATGTTTTTGTATAGTTAGCTTAGATAGTCATTTAATTTAGTACCTAGTGTAAACCGTTTAGCAACGTGTAACACAGCATAGCAATGACATAAAAAGAGTTGAAAACACAGTTTAACCGATAAAAGATTCACTGAGGTACCTGGACTTGAAGCAACCTGGCGGCGACGTCATAAAAAGTGCCCATCCATAATTATATCACCCGTCTCTCCCCAATTCCAATGCTTACTATAGGGTGCATACTCGGTAGGCTCTTTATCCCTTCCATATCCTAAGGACACGTCTTCCCTACCATTATCGCGTCCCTCGGTCTACTCCTTGATATGCAATGGTCTCTGTTGCACCACGTAACATGAGGCAGCAGGGGCTAGTGTGATTCTTATGGTTCATTCGAGTAATCGAGTCAGGACAAACCACGATGGGGTCTGTGCATTTTATTCATTCATTTATAGTGTAAATAGTTAGTTGTATTATTGTTATATTGTATATAAGGATTTTGTATTTCTTATTTTACCTAGAGACATTTTTATCCGTCGATTCTAAGCATTATGTAATACAAAACAAACAAATAAAATGCCATCGAATAGGCACTACTAAGACATTGTACGTACAACACAGTAACTGGATAATACGATACCCCTTGGTAAGACTGGTTGTCAGACCTTCGGGTTTCTGACGACTCGTAACGACTGTCTAAGATCCACTATTGACAGCCGGCACCAACGGCTTAGCGTGCTTTCCGAGGCACGGAGGGCTCTTGGTATGTAAAGAATGACACCCATCTACGGACCAACCCCGGCAAGCGTAGCTTAACCTGATGGATCGACCCGTGCGGCTGATATTACTTAGTCACTTAGGTATTTGAGGTATCATACATAACCTATTTACCAACATTGTGTACCAGAATCAGAACTGATGTGTCACTGACCTACTTAGCTTGGCAATGAAACGTACCAACACAAAGAAGTAAAGAAAAGCTTTGAATGCGAAGCTGTGAGTCAACAACGGCTCTTCTTTACAAAAAGTATCTTGCTGTACATTTCATATTTGCACTTTTAGTGATGATAAAGATGAATAGGGTTTATTATTTCTAGTGCGGAAGTAGAGAGTCTCGTGGCTAAGTAATAACAGCCGCGGTCGGATCACGGATGGGTGACCATACATTACATATCGAGACCCCTCCGTGCCTCAGAAAGCACGTTATCCGTTGGTCCCGGCTGTCATTCATAAATCTATGACAGTCGTTACCAAAAGTCTTACAACTAGTCTTATCAAGGGGTCGTATTACCCAGTAACTGGGTTGTGGAGATCAGATAGGCAGTTGCTCCATGTAAAATACTGGTATTTATCTGCATCCGGTAAGACTGGAAGTGGACCTCAACATAGTTGGGAAAAGGCAAACCAGATGATGAACACTGTGAAAGTTAAAAATAGATTATAGTTTAACTAGTGTTCCTATTTCAAAGGAGGAACGTCACCACTTTGTTTAACCGCCCTCTCAAAACTTTCCTCTGTACCAAAACGAGCTACCGGAATCAAATGTAAATTCGAGCTTAGCAAAACAAAATCAAAGCGCGCAAAAAATGATGCGTCTGCTTCAAATCTAAAAAATACACATTTTTTTCGCGTTTTCATATTGCCTCCAGTAACAGGACCGAGTATTGGGCAATGATGATTCGTCTGTTACGTATCGCTTGTGATTTTGTGTACAGTACTGATAATTTTTAAGTAGTACTATCGCAAAGTACCTACTGGTGGAACTGGCCCAGTAAAACAGCTGTCCAATTCAAAACTTCTTAACTCCATGCCATGAGTACGTTGGCTCGCCTAGCCTGTCGTTGCGACTCTACAATTCGACGCCAAGCCTGTCATTGCGTCTATTCGCCAAGCTGTCGGAGTCGCATGCCGCATCGTGTGCAATGACTTTATACAATTTTCAGCGGAAATAATACCCAGACAGATAATATATCTCTAGGATGCATGAGCATCATCCTGTGTTCTACAAACATACTTTGTTCCCCTATGAAGATTGGTGATTATGGTAATATCTCTCTAGAATATGTCGTTATGGACCTTTATTGAGTTGCTCCGTGGACATCATAAACGTGCTGATATGAAGGCTATTTTTAGTAGAAAATTTTGCTGTATTACTTAAGTATAAATAGGGCAGGCTCTACGACGGTAGACCGTGTCACTCAGCATAGTGCTTATGTTGGGTGACGACCCAACATAGGCACTATGCTGAGTGACACCACATTCGGCTCGCTACATGTTTGCGTGTGGGTGCTCCTTGTGGGGCTCCACATCGCTGTCAATGCGGTGAAGGAGTCGACTGCCTCGGACACCATGGACTATCCTGCAGCAAGAGCGCTGGTCGGATGGCACGGCACGCCAGCATTAACGACATCATCCGTCGCGCTCTTGTGTGCCGGCTGTTTTAGAACCCAATGGCTTGGCCCACCTTTTTATTTTTATGATTTTTTATACACTTGTACATAATAATAGGTTGCGGAAAAAGTTTCTTCGCATTTTTTAAGAAAATTCAAAACATTTTTTAATATAGTTTATTTACATTTAACTAAAGTATGTAGGTACCATTTTGTTCGATAACTTTTTGCCATCTTGTTGGTAGGGACATGATCCCATTGCTATAGAAATTTTGGGACTTCTGGTCAAAATACCGCGACAAGTGGTTTTGGCAGTCCTCTCGTGATGTTAACCTGACACTGCCTAAAGAATTCTGAAGAGGCCGAAACAGGTGTAAATCTGAAGGTGCAAGGTCAGGACTATACGGCGGATGCATTAACACCTCCCAGCCAAACTCTCTTAATTTTTGCTGAGTGGCTAAAGATGTGTGAGGTCTAGCGTTATCATGATGAAAAACCACACCCCTTCTGTTGATTAATTCCGGCCGCTTTCTCTCAACTTCTTGCGTTAATCTCATCAGTTGTTCGCAGTAGAGTTCAGAATCGATGGTCCTGCCTGGTGGTAACAGCTCATAATGAATAATGCCCTTCCAATCCCACCACACACACAGCATCACCTTGTTGCGAGTTAACCCGGGTTTCGCCACAGTCTGTGAAGCCTGACCGGCCTTTGACCACGACCTTTTTCGCACGTTCTTGTCATACGTGATCCACTTTTCATCACCAGTTATCAGCTTCTTCAAAAATAGGGCGACCAGAGCGACGTGCATCTTTGACATCAAAATTTCCGGATTGAAAACGCTTAAACCAAATTTGTGCTACTCTCACAGACACTACACTAGGTCCATAAACATCGCAAATTTTTTTCGCGGCTTGCGTTGCATTTTTACCTTTTTTGTAGTAAAGTTTTAAAATGTATCGAATTTCTTCATTAGATTCACTCATCTTGACGGTACGAAAAACAAATGAAAATCACACATTTTCCTAATTTGAATTTGGAATTATGTTCTTTAAAATTTAAACTTTCAATGATACCAAAACCAGCCAGATACAAATAGTATAGCCAAAGAGATTTTATTACAAGTTCATACATACTATAATGCGAAAAGACTTTTTCCCCAACCTAATATAATTATATATTTTAGCGTTAGCTTGTAATTGTACATATAGTCTAGTTACTGTTTGGAATAAACTATTACTATTTAATTTTATAATGATGTTGATTAAAAGTATAAATATATTTTGGGTACTGACTGCAAATATAAATAAATACAAGCAGCCAGACTCGGAACAACTGTCTGTAAATCGTACACAAATGTTTGTTCAGCGTGGGAATCGAACCAGCGGCTGAAAGGCCACACTCACACCAAACGCAAAGTCAGCAAGCTCACTAATAACGTTAGCTCATAATAGCAAGATGTCTGTTCGATGTGAACGAAAAGTTGAATATGATAGAAAAGCAGTAAACTGCGTAACTCACGCTAACAGTCGGCGGCTGACAATACGTTTGATGTGAATACGCATAGCGCTGCTGTCAATTGCTCAGCCACTGCGCTAACCGCGCCGTGAAACGCTCAATGCTTCAGTATAATATAGCTATAATATTTACTCAGGTTTGAAAGAATGTTTAGATATCACAAGTATCCGTGTTTATATTTGGGTGTTTCCCCAGTGAAATTCCATTTCCAAAGATGGGAAGCTCAGTATGTAAATTATTAGGTCTATTTCCACTGGCTTGGCTTTCGATTCGGCACAAATGCCTCTCAATTTCATATGAACACAGAACGGCGCCTGTAACAGTGCCCATTTTGTGTAGGAAAAATATAAAATGAAACAATCTTTACTTTTATGGAATTTAAATGACATCATGTTATCTTTTCATTTGCTGATATTCTGTAGGTAAAATATCTTCATTTACCTAAAAATAATACTTACGAAGATTTTATTTATGTAGGTATAGAAAATAATTTATCAGTAGGTTCTACAAAGTACTACGCAATGTGTATTGTCTTTGGTCTTACTTTTTATGTATTCAGTTCGACAGTAATTACGGGTGCTTCTGAGTCGGTTTAAAAGCAAGCTTCCAACGCGTGAAAATCCGCTTGTAAACTTAAACAACAAATTGTTTGCAATAAAATTAAATGCGCATTTATGTGAACTTTGACCTTTTTTTGGAGAATCATGAGTGCTGCCTATGCTATAGAATGTTTTGAGGTTGAACATAGAGTACTATAAGTCAATCAGCCTAGCTTTTTCCCAACTATGTCGGGGTCAGCTTCCAGTCTAACCGGATGCAGCTGAATACCAGTATGTTACAAAGAGCGACTCCACAACCCAGTTACTGGGTAATACGATACCCCTAGATAAAACTGGTTGTCAGACTTTCGGGCTTCTGACGACCCGTAACGACTGTCAAAGATCCACGAATGACAGCCGGGACCAACGGCTTAACGTGCTTTCCGACGCACTGAGGAGTCTCGGTATGTACCTTAAGATGGTCACCTATCCACGGACCAACCTTGGCAAGCGTAGC
Source organism: Dicycla oo (assembly GCA_948252095.1). NCBI lineage: Eukaryota > Metazoa > Arthropoda > Insecta > Lepidoptera > Noctuidae > Dicycla > Dicycla oo. The sequence goes on along the minus strand of OX411726.1, from coordinate 18,877,230 downwards.
TTAACCTGATGTATCTACTCGTGCGGTTGCTATTACTTAGCCACGAGCAGCTCCCATTACCCCCGAAGCATGCGTGAACTACGCATACAAACGAAATACCAAAATAATTTGTAAATCAAACATATTCTAAAGATAGTGTGTATTTATTCCAATTGGATTACAGAATATCTAGGTTCCCAAACATATATTTTGAAAGCACACTGATTTGAAGACGAGATATGAGGAATTTAAAATTTCTATACGAAACTTATTTTTCTCATATTTCATGATTAAATCAATGTTCTTATTTAATATATGTTGGGATCTGCCTAGCCTTTTCCCAACTATGTTGGGGTCGGCTTCCAGTCTAACCGGATGCAGCTGAATACCAGTATTTCACATGGAGCGACTGCCTATCTGACCTCCACAACCCAGTTACTGGGTAATATGATACCCCTTGGTAAGACTGGTTGTCAGACTTTCGGGCTTCTGACGACCGGTTATTCTACCTTCTCATGGGTAGAATAACTTGTAAAAATTTGCGCACTGCTTAAAAAATTGTCCTGTATCTCTGACTAGCCCTTCGGGAATACAGGTGTGTTATTATGTTATATTAATATTCATCTAGAAAAAAAAAAGATACGTAGCTATACAGAACCAATTACAATGTACATACAACATTCCACAAGGTAACACCAGTGGAATGGTACATTGTTACTGACTCTCTCCCGTATCTGCAATATTATTTAACGCTCGCCATTTCACCTAAACTACGTATTACGGTATGCTATTACTACCGACCATAACATTTTGTACACCTGTGTTCTACTCCAATCAGGCAATACACCACAGACTAGATAGCCAACAGACCATAGACATCTCATACAATCGTGCTTTTCTGGGAAATATCTATAACTAGCTTCTGTCCGTGACTTACTTGTTCCTCCGACCCACCCCGTCACATCGCATCACCAGCCCGCGCTATTCTACTTTGTTTTTACTTAACCCTTTACACCAGGAAAAAAAGGTTGCAAATATAAAAAAAAAAAATAATTGACAAGATTTCTAGGAGTCTAAGGAAACTAAAAAACGTGCAAACAAAAATCCTCAATTTTCGATCGGTCATCGTCAGTTTCGTTCGAAAAATGAATCCGCTCGGTCTTAAGATTTTTTTTAAGTTACCCGCACTACGTATACCGTCGGATGCAAAGGGTTAACGTTCTTTCTCTTTTTTCTTTTTGCTCGGCTCTTAACGGTCCTAGCGTAATGTTAAAAGATTGGGCTATCAAATGCAAAAATAATTTTTCAAATCCGATTGGTAGTTCCAGAGATTAGCGCGTTCGCGGGCGGACGATGCGATGCGACGGGGTGGGTCGGGGGGACAAGAAACATGCGGACGAAGTCACGGGCAGAAGCTAGTACTAGTATAAGCACGCTCTAATCTCTGGATCTACAAATCAAATTTCAAAAATTCCTTTTTGCATTTGATAACCCAATACTTGAGAAAGTTTATAGATTACTAGCAGCGCCCCGCGGTTTCACCCGCGTAAGTCTCGAACCCGTAGGAACATCGACACAAAAAGTATCCAGGTTATAAAATATCTGTGTGCCAAATTTCATCAAAATCCGTTCAGTAGTTTTTGCGTGAAAGAGTAACAACGCAAACGCAAAAGTTTGTGAGGATGGATGGATGTCATCCATCCTCACAAACTTTTGCGTTTATAATATTATAGTAGGATTTTACATCACGATACAACCTTTAGGAGCTGAGAAAACAGAAAGAACGCTAACAGAAAACGAAGTTACAGCGCGGACGGGCGATGTGATGCGACGCGGTTGGTCGTGGAAACAAGATATTTATAACATATTAGGTTGGGGAAAAAGTCTTTTCGCATTATAGTATGTATGAACTTGTAATAAAATCTCTTTGGCTATACTATTTGTATCTGGCTGGTTTTGGTATCATTGAAAGTTTAAATTTTGAAGAACATAATTCCAAATTCAAATTAGGAAAATGTGTGATTTTCATTTGTTTTTTGTACCGTCAAGATGAGTGAATCTAATGAAGAAATTCGATACATTTTAAAATTTTACTACAAAAAAGGTAAAAATGCAACGCAAGCCGCGAAAAAAATTTGCGATGTTTATGGACCTAGTGTAGTGTCTGTGAGAGTAGCACAAATTTGGTTTAAGCGTTTTCAATCCGGAAATTTTGATGTCAAAGATGCACGTCGCTCTGGTCGCCCTATTACGGATAAAATGGATGCCATTTTTGAAAAAGTGGAGCAAGATCGGCGCATATCAGTAGTTACGACGTAGCTGAAGAACTGGAAATTGACCACAAAACAGTTTTGGCGCATTTGAAAAAAACTGGGTACACAAAAAAGCTCGACATTTGGGTACCTCACGAGCTCACTGAAAGAAACCTAATGAACCGTGTACTCATTTGTGATTCTTTATTACGACGTAATGAAACCGAACCATTTTTGAAGAAGCTGATAACTGGTGATGAAAAGTGGATCACGTATGACAAGAACGTGCGAAAAAGGTCGTGGTCAAAGGCCGGTCAGGCTTCACAGACTGTGGCGAAACCCGGGTTAACTCGCAACAAGGTGATGCTGTGTGTGTGGTGGGATTGGAAGGGCATTATTCATTATGAGCTGTTACCACCAGGCAGGACCATCGATTCTGAACTCTACTGCGAACAACTGATGAGATTAAAGCAAGAAGTTGAGAAAAAGCGGCCGGAATTAATCAACAGAAGGGGTGTGGTTTTTCATCATTATAACGCTAGACCTCACACATCTTTAGCCACTCAGAAAAAATTAAGAGAGTTTGGCTGGTAGGTGTTAATGCATCCGCCGATAGTCCTGACCTTGCACCTTCAGATTTCCACCTGTTTCGGTCTCTTCAGAATTCTTTAGGCAATGTCAGGTTAACATCACGAGAGGACTGCCAAAACCACTTGTCGCGGTATTTTGACCAGAAGTCCCAAAATTTCTATAGCAATGGGATCATGTCCCTACTTACAAGATGGCAAAAAGTTATCGAACAAAATGGTACCTACATAGTTTCGTTAAATGTAAATAAACTATATTAATAAATGTTTTGAATTTTCTTAAAAAATGCGAAGAAACTTTTTCCCCAACCTATTATATAACACGCTTGTAATCCCGGAAGGGTTAGGCAGAGGTGTACTTGTAGTTTACCCACATTTCACCAGTTATGTTTAAGTCCCATGTAACAGGAGGCGAGCCGGAAATATTTAATGAGAAATAATCCTTTGTAAATTTGAAGGCATTTTATTCGCATTCGGAGCGGACGTTTCGGTATAAACTTGTATTTCTTTTTCTGTGTCCTAAGCACTTAGCAACAAAGGGTAACCAAGATATTATTCATAATGATAAACAAACAATCTACCTCTCTTTACCACCACAAATGTTGCTAGTATGTCTTGCCATAAATATTGTCACGAAAAATATTTTTGTTTTATTGCAAATAATATTTAGGTATTACTTTTACAGTGTGTTAGTTTAATACAATATAAAAAGCTTATTCGAAGTGGTCTCCATTGGCTGCAATACAGTCCTTTAAACGTTGAGGCCAGTTATCAATAGAAGCACGCACTCTTTCCATGGGAAAATTCTTCACTGCCAATCGTGTGGATTGTTTTAGGGACTCCAAATTATCATGGCGTTTAGAGCAAGCCGTACTCTCTAAAACTGACCATAAATAATCCAGCGGATTAAGATCGGGACTAGACGACGGCCAGTCTTCAACTCTGATGAAGTCCGAAACGTTCACTTCCAACCAAGGCTGCGTGGACCGAGCTTTATGACCCGAGTCACCGAGTCTTGTTGGAAGGACCATACTTGGTTATTGAACATGATGTTGTTAAGGGGCTTAACTACCTTCTCAAGAATGGTATGTTGATACACTTGTGCCGATGTTTTGATACCTTTTTCACAAAAATATGGCTCAGTCACTCCTTCATAGCTAACACCCCACCAAACCATCACTGATGTCGGATAATGCCCACGTTGCACTCTGTCGACTAATTGGGAAGCTTCCTTAGAGCTTTGAGCATAAATACGGTCATTTTTTTTGTTAAAATGTTGCTCAATTGTAAAGATTTTCTCATCCGTAAACAAAATTTTTCTGTGACCTCCCTTTGCGTACCGCTTCAGTAGTTGTTTCGATTTTACCATCCTATTCTTGGTTAAATTATCAGTTAAAAAATGACCAGTGCGTCTCTCATAGGCTGCAAGTCCTAAGTCATCTTTTACAATACGCGACATGGTTCTGGGTGCTATCTTCATCTCCCGAGATAAAATCTTTTGCTTTCGGACAGGATTTCTTCGAATTCTTTCCCTTACTGCTTTGACCACCTTTTTCGTACGAACATTACGTGGACGGCCAGATCTTTTTCTGTCACAAACAGAGGAGGTCTCATTGTACTTATTAATAGCCCGGTACACAAACATTTGACTAATACCAAGCGTATGGAGAGTTTTAAAAATTGTTTTGGATCCATACCAACTTTGTGTAATGCAATCACAGCGATTCGGTTCTATTTATCACCCCACTCCATTTTAATATCGCAAAATATTGTACCATGTATTGGCGCTTAAATTAGAAAACTCAATGAACAATCGTATAAAAATGACAGATTCCAAATTCAAATGTAATATCTTTCTTATTTTTAATTGTAACCGTATTTATGGCCAGACTGTCTATAATGTACATGATATTATTTTACTATGCTATGTTTTAGTATTTTAATCCTTGTTGCTATGCTGGTGAGAAATAAACTATTATTATTATTATCTCCTTTATTTAACTCTTTACATATAAATTATATTTTTAAATATTAGAATTAAAAAAAAACATTTAAGAATATAAAAAATTGAAATCCACCGGCATGGGGAACAGGTTAGGACCCCAGAGACAGGAACCTCCTCACAATACGCGCCGTATCAAGGAGGACTGCCTTCTGAATCAGGCCCTTCACCCAACCACCTAACGAGAGCCTCTTAAGATGTTGGTCGAGGCTCTTGGCGATAAGGCCATTGACCGTAACAACTACCGGCACAATGATTGCCGAGTCTACATTCCACATGGCGACAACCTCGTGAGCTAAGTCGAGATATTTCAATTGTTTCTCAGCCTTCACGAGGTTCTCGTCATGCGGGATAGTGACATCGATTATCATTGTGCGGCGCACTGATCGATCTATTACCACTATATCAGGCTTATTGGCTACAACCGTCCTGTCAGTGATAATAGATCGACCCCAATATAACGTGATGTGGTCATTTTCGAGAACTGGGTCGGGAACAAGTTGCTGATGGATAATCCTGGCTACTTGGTTATGCCTGTGCAAATACTCGCCGTTAGCCAAACGAGAACACCCAGAAGTAATATGTCTGATAGACTCACCGGGACAATGGCACGCCCGACGTATGTCGATCGTCCAAACTTTCATTATATACTTCCGGTAGTTATTCGTTATTATTATTATTAATTTAAAACCAAGAATCTTCCAAACTATCTCTTGCAACGTTCTTATCATATTTAGCGTCACATATTGATTGTATGGTGGTAGCATAATAATGAGAGAGAGCAGTGGTGGCCCATTGCTTTTGGCCGCGACTAACGAGAGTTGTAGGTTCGAACCCAGACAGGCGCTTTACTTTGTCTCACTTGCCTCAAAACGGTGAAGAAAAACATCGTGAGGAAACCGGAATGTTCTAGAAAGAAAATTTTGAAGACATGAAATTTTCTACCGAACCGCACTGGGCCCGCGTGGTTTATTACGGCTTACTCTGTCTTACTGAGAGGGGGCCTGTGTCCCAGCAATGGGAAAATTATAGGTGGATTATGCTTAATGATAGCACAATTTTTGCCTGCGCTCAGCAACCGAATTCCTTATCTTCCCGAGAAACCATTCCGCAAAGGTCAGGTAAAACCAACAATATTGTCTAATAATAGGTCTTTACCTATGAAATTGCCGATTTTTGATATAGGCTAGTGTGAAGAACTTTCATTCTATTTAGAATTCGAAATTCAAATTAATTTTATAATATAGCAAAACATTTGAAATACATATAAACTTGACATTGGCTAAATGCACATACCGTGCGAAGCCAAAAGGAAAAAAAAAATTGAAAAATGATCAGTTGTTCATTGGTTTTCCCGCCATTCGATTTTTCTTTGATATCGATGTTTCTATAACCATGGAAAAATCGAAATTGAGCGCTATTTTCGAATACGAGTTCCGTCGTGGCACCAAGGCAATACAGACAGCACGCAATATTTACGACATGTGACAAGGTACCGCAAGTCAACGCACTGTGCGTTTTTGGTTTGATCGTTTCCGTTCTGGAAACTTTGATCTCTACAATGAACCCCGGGGAAAAATGTCAAATCCAACGAGGCGGTGAGAAACGCCTTTAATGAATTTATCGATTCCCGTTCCCAGGATATCTATATCAGAGGCATCAACGAACTTTCATTAAAATGGCAAAAGTGCATCGAACATATTTCTTTTAAAAAAATTGGTTGATTTTAAGGGTTCCGTACCTCAAAAGGAAAAAACGGAACCCTTATAATAATAATAATAATAATATTTATTGCATAATCAAGTGACGGCCATACAAGAATTACAATTAAAATCTACAATCTTTGATATTAATTAGATGAGATCGGTATTATGTACATCTTATGGGCATTTTATAACAAAGCAACATGTAGGTATGAGATGTATTGTAGGCCTCGGCTATCATTAGACTGATTCGCCCTAACCTCTCGTACTAGTAAAAACTGTATCACGAGCGGTTAGTGTTCCTCGTCCTCAGAACAGCACAATACTTACAAGTCCTCACTCGAGGTGTGAATAGTGCAATGTACAAACATTTATTCAAAAGATCCTGCAAATGGTTAAATTGAAATCGGTGCACTGCCTTTGATTCTTTTTAAAAGATTCAACGAACTGTGGTGGTTGTTGTGTTTTGTTATTATGTTTGTGTTTGACATATACTGATGTATTTGTATGTGTACGGTTGTTATGAGCAGGTGGGTACGTGTTGCTGTGTGTGTGTAACTATTTACGAGATTTTTTGTAGTTATTTATGTTATTTATTAATGTGCCTACTTTCAGAAGGTCTTCGGTATTATTGTAGTCTAATGATTTTAGGAATTTATCTACAGCTAATTTGCATGATTGTTTATTGAGATCTATTAACTTTAACTTTTTGCTTACTTTGTTATATATACTAGGATTACTCGTGTGTCTGTCTCTCTGTCTGTCCGTCTGTCACAGTCAATTTGCTCCGAATCTAATGGACCAATTAAGTTGAAATTTAGTACACATATGCATTTCTGTCAGCCAAACACGGACGTGTAACAGAAATAAATAAATTTTGGATATGGGGGTCAGCTTTGGGGGGCAAATAAGAAAATTAAAAAAAAAATGCAAACTGTACCGCGTGACATATCAAATGAAAGGACTTACTGTAAGAGTCTCAAATGTATTTTTTTTATAATTTTAAAATAAACCATTTTAAAGTTATTTAAGAAAACAGACGAAAATTGACCATTCCCCCTCTTTATCTCCGAAAGTACTGAGCCTAAAATTTTGAAAAAAATATAGAAAATAGTTCAATACCTATAGATTACAGGAAAATCTATAAGAAGTCGATGGTCTTAAAACAACATGGTAAATCTCTCAATATTGTGCGTACAAACTTACATTTGTCCATAGTTAAACAAAAAAGATCCAACCCACATTAGGTGTAATGTAGGTTGGATCCTTTTCGTTTAACTATGGACATTTATAGTTGGAATGTAAGGGAGAATATGTTTTTCAACTACAATGTTAAGTTTTTCTTGGGATAAATTCATCCCAACTACGGAACCCTTCATTGTGCGTGGTCCGACACGCTCTTGACCGGTTTTTTTTTTTCTATATAAATCGGCAATTTCATAGGTAAAGACCTAATATTTTCGGCGATCTGACAGCACGTTACCAATACCTCCGATATTCGAGAGCCATGGTTACGTTAGATTTATGACATACGTATTTGTAAAAGTAGACATTTTTGAAGAAGGAAGATACGGTATAAATACGCGTCTGCGATGTTCCGGCCTATTGTCACGTTTCGCTTAAAGGTCGTGCACTCAATTAGTGCAGCCATTTGTTCTCACAGAAGGGAAAAACAGATTGGATTTGCTACATTTTCTTTTACGTAACATTCCTTGAGTTTGAGTCCTGTTCAATAGTTTAGTAATTGTTTAAAATGTCGGACAACTGTTGTTAATTTTTTTTTAACTTGACGTTTTGTGGCTTTTCAAAACTCAACTATATTTCTCATAGATTCGCTAAAGAGCCTAAAATCTTATAATTATCAATAACTCCTCCATTTAATCGAATTTATTTTAGTTTAATTATATTTTGTATGTATTAACTACACTGCTTGCTTGAAAGAAAAAAAAGAAAAATATTTTATTTGGGACACGCACAGGAAATACAATACTTGACTATTTGTGTATTCGACACCTTAGACGTTCAGTCATTGAACCAACCCCTTTATTGATACAACATAAAGGCGTCAATTTCGAATTGTTAGCCTGCACGTATTGTTCACTGTACTACCTATATACTATATACTATAAATAACCAAGTGTCCAATTAACGTCTTAACACAACCAAAGTCTTCATTCAGTATTTAGGGGCGGAATCCGTCCAAGTGCGTGGCTTCTTCACACTTGTGACGACACGATTAAAAATGGTTCATCTTGACATAGTTCCCCCGAGTTGGTTCACCTGTCTTTGAATGTGGTACAAGCCACTAGCGGTTCGTGGTATTTAATAAATGCAAAGGATGTGATGGATGGATCATGTGAAATAAATTAATCGATTTTAAAGTTTAGAGAATCTATTTAAGGTGAATGCGCAGTGATAGCAGGTTCTAAAATGTAACATTTTAGAACAAATCTAACTTAGTGTATTGAAGATTCATAAGGTTATAATCATGTAAATTCATATCCTATTCCTACTTTCCTATTTTCCTACTAATATTATAAATGTGAAAGTTTGTAAAGATGTTTGGATGTTTGTTACTCAATGATGCCAGAACGGCTAAACGGATCTAGATGAAATTTAGCACAGAAATAGATTATAGTCTGGAATAGCACATAGGATACTTTTTATTCCTAAAAAATGTACGGTTCCCGTGGGATAATTTCCAACATACACGCGGGCGAAGCCGCTGGCAAAAGCTAGTTTGTTATAGTCGCGAATCATATTTTGATCAACATACAACCTGACATTGAACTTCACATTGCAATAAACGTATGAAAATTAGAATTTCGCAGGCTACCACCTTAATAAAATAAAAATCTTAAATTCATTCACTCACTGACAGACCACGAGAGTTCCTCATATATGGCAGGATTTTTAATATGCAGTTTGTATGGAAGTTCGTTATTTTTGGCGATGGTAAATCCCATCGGGCACACAGGGTTTGTAAGGTTTATAAAATGATAGATAAGCCACGAATCAAATAATAATAATATCTTGGGACATTATTCACACACGGTCATCTGATCCCAAACTAAGCAGAGCTTGAACTGTGGAAACTAGATAACTGATATACTACATACTCTTTACTTATATTGGTAATTACACCCAGACTCAGGACAAACAGACATGTTCATGCACACAAATGTTTGTCCTGGATGGGAATCGAACCCACGACCAGCGGCATGACAGGTGGTATCTTAACCAACCACGCCATCTGGTCTGTCAAATAAAACTTACAAAGGTTAATCTTTCAAATCTATTATCGATAATAAAGTATCAATTTTCTGAGTAGTTTCTAAGTTATTTTTGGTACTCGACAAAGACCTCTCGAAACTATGAGCTGCTGATTTTTAAAACTAATTGCCATCATCACTAACAAAACGGTTTGAGTAGTCAAAATACGATCTAATATAATAATATTATATATAAGTATATAAGCCATCCCGGGTTCAAAGTAAGCAATTCTAAATTATTTCCTTAAATATTTCAAGAAGTGATAAATTATTTTTTTCGCGGATAGGTTACAAAATGTAACAGCGCCCACTTAGGTCATACCGGTAAAAAACAGAATCAACATTTATCAAACATGAAGAAACGTCTGTCTGAATACGCCTATACTTCTTTCAAAAAGTAAAAACTGGTAACACTCTGAAAAATCGCTGACACTTACCTAAAAGAAAAAATGTCGAATTGATTAATGAATGTACTGTGAGTTGAATTCTCTAATGTACCTAACTGAAAACCGTGACGTTCGTTCCTTTTATATCGGTAGTTAAAAGTGTTCTAAATATTATTGTAGAAAGACATTTCACATCACACAAAAAAAACATTTTATTGGTGTAAAGAGCCGTATAATGCCTGATAATAAATTAGTAGCCTTGTTCCTTCTTTTACAAAGAAATTGAGGAATCTTCAACAAATAACTAGATACACTATCAGCGACAAAAAATGTCCTCACCGAATGAGCGCCTACTTGAACATTCGGGTGCGCTTTTAAGGCGAGTATAGTCGTGAAATGGTAGGTTGTGAGAGCCTAATGCTTTTAAATGGTCTACACATAATTCCAGAAAAAATATCTATGAAACTTTGATACGTACGTATTCTTCAATCTAAGAATTTGAAAATTTTAAGAAACATTAAATAACATGCAAAAAAAATGAAATGAGGTTGCTCTTAACTTTAAATTTGCTACTGCTTCTAAAGTAAAAATTATATTTTCACGGCTTAGCGACGATAATATTGGTAAATCACTTATCTTACAACAGTGCATTTTTTATTTTACAATAATAATATTATTTTTTTTTTTTTTTGCAAAACGCAACTTTAACAGCGGAATTTGACTACGCGTTGACGACTTTACTCACCTTAATCTAGTAGTATTCGCTCCGACGGTAAACATGGCACTGTGCTAAAACAGGATAGAGTTTTATATTTTCGTTAAGTAAGTGTTCATATTTATTTCAACTAGATTATGTAAACACAATTGGCGACAGTTTTAAGAGAACTTTTGCATGAGATTGAATATCTAGTTCTTAATGATGTTGAGATGTTTGCGCTACGTTTATTATTTTCTTCATTAAAAACAGTCTTCACATGTGTAGTACTACTTATCTTTTCAGGGATATAAATAAATATTAACTTATATCCATATAAGATCCCATATGATATTTGAATGTATTCTCGCATCTATCATTTTGTATCCTCAAAAGCTGTCAACGGAGTCACGTTCGACTCATAGTTATTGAAAGTGAAGTGTGTGTCGCTCTCTGGGGAAATCTTACTACTGTCTTAGAATTCATAATGGATTCAATCAATTTTACTCTACCTACCTAGTGAATAGGAGTGCAAAGCACAGGAATTATTATTTAGATTTAGTTGTTTTACAGAAATCTGTATTTAAAAGTCTTCTGGGGTTTTTCAACAATTAATAAATAGGACAACAAATCATACCAAGTCAACTTATTGTTCATTTTCTATACATTTAGTAAAATAGTAACGAACACAAAACTGTACAGAAGCCACCACATCAAGCTACTATAATCTTTCAAATTTCTTTAAGAGATTTCCAACTTTATCGCTAAAGCATTAGGTTCAAGGTTGATTGGGAAAATTTGACAGTTTCGGGTAGCTTGACCTGCTAGCGTCTGTACATTGAATATTTTTGAAAAAAGTAACTGCTACGAGATGTGGGAACGAGTCTGATGCCGAAAATATAGTTTTTAGATTTGTGTGTTCATTTGTGTGTGTGTCTGTATGTATGTTCCGGATTGGCGCAAAAATAGCTGAACGGATATGTATGAAATTTGGCACACAGCTGCACAGATAGCTTATAACCTGGATTAACACATAGGGTACATTTAATCTCCTTAGTTCGTATAAATATCCCACGGGATCGTTCCCGTGGGATATTTATCTGATGTGATAAATATCCCACGGGAACGAACGCGGGCGTAGCTATGGGCAAAAGCTAGCTAATAACGTTTAACAGATATGGTTTCTGTTAATATTATACAGGGCTATTTTTAAATCATTAACTAAACTTTCACAGGGTGTTCTACCCATGAATATGAACAACTTTTACTATGGGACCAAATCTGAAATCGCAAAAAAAAATCAGCTGTTCAGTACATTTATGTTCGCTTATTTGGTCAAAATGTACTGAACAGCTGATTTTTTTTTTTGCGATTTCAGAGTTGGTCCCATAGTGAAAGTTGTTCATATTCATGGGTAGAACACCCTGTGAAAGTTTAATTAATGATTTAAAAATAGCTCTGTATACTGTATCACGAAACACGATACTGAATAAAAAGGAGACAGTGTAGTTTTCTTCACCACAGATCTCGACAAAACATGACACGCGAAAAAACTTTACGAAATTATGGAAAACCAGCCATCTTTAAGGTCCCCGTCTGTACAGAGATTGAATTTGAAAATCAGATTTGGTAGCTATGCGACTTCTTAAGGTCATTTTGAATAACTTAATTATTAAAGTTCCCCTCGCAACGAATACGAAGTCGCTACGGCAAGAAGTAGCAAATTGGCATATTAACGCCCCTTGAAATGTTAAGAGGCCTATCACAAAATTTCGTTTTGGCAGATTAGTTATATTAAAGCACGGCGACACATCACATTATGTAGCAATTTGACAGTTTTATTACGTTTTTAGACTTATAACTATTTTTTTTTGTATAGGGTATGAAATTTTAATTTCTTATGTTCTATTAATGTAGTAAGGCAAACTTACAGTTAATACTAAGCGTTTTTAGTAGTTTTATGATTTTGAATGCGATTTTTGTATAGCTATTCCAGACATATTTCAAAATTCTGAGGCAGCTATGAACGAAACCACTATTTCAGAGATATTATCATATATTTTTCATTTCATTTTCTTATGTACAGACGCCAGCACATCAAGCTACTACAATCTGTCAAATTTCTTGAATAGATTTTCAACTTTATCGCTCAAGCTGTAGGTTCAAGGTTGATTTGGGAAAATCTGACAGATTCGGGTAGCTTGACCTGCTGGCGTCTGTACAGTAGTCAGTCTAACGAGCTCGTAAAAATTCAGTCGCACATTTTATGAAAAACTTATTTATATAATCGTATATAAGAAAAAATTGCAAAAGTGAGGCCGCTATGAACTATACTAATAACTATTCTACACCACACAATAAGTCAAATTTGTCGTAATCCTTCAGTTTCTCAGAATAAGAACTTGGGCATTTAACTCAAAAAGCACAGTCGAAATGGCCTCTTAACAAAAAAACGTTTTTGTCATGACACATTCGGAGAGTTGGTAACTCTCCGAATGTTTCATGGCAAAAACGTTTGACTGAGGAATGTCTCAGTTGCAAGTATTATCGAATGTTAAAATTCGAATGCTCGTTTTGAAAGGCAAAAGGTTTTGTAATCTCTGGTCTCTATCATATACATGCGTTGGTGCACTGAATATGTATTTAGGTATCATCAATCGATTAATGGCATAACATGAGTTTGTCTTTACTTTATCATTTTCAGTGTTTATCAGTGTGTCTGCCTGTCTGTCCGTCTGTCACAGCCAATTTTCTCCGAATCTATTAGACTAATTAAGTTGATATTTGATACACTTACGAATTTCCGTGACCCAAACACGGACGTGTAACGTAAATTAATTAATTTTGAATATGGGGTCAATTTTGGAGGGCAAACAAGAAAGGTAAAAAATGAGTTTTGCAAATTGTACCGCGTGACATATCAAATGAAAGGGCTTACTGTAAGGGTCCTTAATATATATATATATATATATATATATATATATATATATATATATATATATATATATATATATATATATATATATATATATATATATATATATATATATATATATATTATAATTTTAAAATTAACTGTTTTAAAGTTATTTAAGAAAATAGACGAAAATTTACCATTCCCCGCTCCTTATCTCCGAAACTACTAAGCCCAAAATCAAAAATACAAAAATAGTTCTATACCTATAGGTTACAGGAAAACTTATAAGAAGTCTATGGTCTTAAAATGACATGGTAAATCCCTCAACATTGTGCGTACAAACTTACATTTGCAGTTGGAATGTATGGAAGAACATGTTTTTCAACTACAATGTTTTCCTTGGGATAAATTCATTCCAACGACGGAACCGTTCATTGTGCGTAGTCCGACACGCACTTTGCCAGTTTTTCATAGTTAGATAACTTTTATCCGAAGAATAAATATGACAGTTTGACATAAATTTTCTATACAGAAGCTGTCAAACCGCCAATTTTATTCCCTAAATAAAAGTTATCTGACATTTGAAAAATTAGCCCTAAGAGTTACTAATCCATCAGGTAATTTACCTTTGCTCTCTGCTCTTTGAGTATACTCCTTATGAATCGGTTTTCATATAAGGCCCCCGTATGGAAATTTTATGAGGAGTGAAATTAATACAAGCATTAACTCAAAAGAACGTTACCTACGTTTAATTCCTGCGCAACGTACCCTGCGCACCTTTCACTTTGAAATTATGTATGTGTATACTTGTTTTGTTTATTTTCGACCAGTCTTCATTGAAGCCGTAAATCTATCCATTATTTTCAAAGACAACCGTACATAAGGAGTAAACTCCAGTCATGCGTCAGAGCTGACACACACTTGTTTTTTTTTTATTTATCTTTAGAATTGCTTACTGTCTTTTTTATAAGCACGTATCTGAGACAAATAAACCTATTTTTCTTTCTTTATTTGCACTGTCAATCGACCATAAACACGGGGCCCGTGCCTAAGTAATAACAGTTGCACGGGTCGATCGATCAGGTTAAGCTACGCTTACCGCGGTTGGTCCGTGGATGGGTGACCATCTTTACATACCAAGACCCCTCCGTGCCTTGGAAAGCACGTTAAACCGTTGGTCCCGGCTGTCATTCGTGGATCTTTGACAGTCATTACGGGTCAACAAAAGCCCGAAAGTCTGACAACCAGTCTTACCATGGGGAATCGTATTACCCAGTAGCTGGGTTGTGGAGGTCAGCTGGCAGTCGCTCCATGTAAAATACTGGTATTCAGCTACGACTGGAAGCCGACCCCAAAATAGTTGGGAAAAGGCGAGGCAGATTGATTGACACATAGGTACACATCGTTGAACGTAGACATGAATGACAGTCAATATAACTCATTCTCCCAGCACTTATTCTCAATTCAAAATACTTTACAAACTGGTGTAATATCGGTCTATAGGTACCCCTCTGCCTAAACCTTTCGGGAAAAACAGACGTGATGATATATTGTGTAAATATTTTAATTGTCCTAAATTTTAAATAGAGATCTTGCCGATGGAATCTTTGAAAGATAAATTGCAAGAAAGAAAATACGTTTATTTGCGGTAAACATGACGCAAAGAAATAACACTAATAAATATAATAATAAAAGCACAAACAAGTTGGGGGAAAAATAGCGTCACATTCACGCAAAACGGCCGTCGCTCAGCATAATGCGAGACAGCAGACAGCCGGCATTGACGAGATGACGTCGACCGGCGCAGCATGCAGTGAAATATAAATAACAATTATAATAATATAAATACACAATATTTAATATACACTTCCACTGTCTTTCTCTACCTACTACGTATTTTACAAAAACAACCAGCATTTCTCTCCTAAATAAACAGAAAATCTGTAATCAAGACAACCACGAAGGCATCCATTGTAGAGAACAGGCAGCAACAAGATGTTAAACGATTCACGCACAGCGGCATCTGTTATTCATGGATATCTAATTGATCGAGCTATGTGATTATAATGGAATGAGGAAACAGGAGTTCTGGGTTCGAAAACCACGTTCATCTTTTGTTTTTTTTGTGAAAACGTATTTATCGGGAGTTAGAGACTACGAGTACTACTAACAGGTTTTGCGGTTTCATTAGTATTCTCTGGAGAAACACACTCCTGGGCAAAGGCCCACTCTTTTCGTCTTTTGCGAGCCCGCGCGTCCTCTTTCCAGTTTTGACGGAACCTATCCGCTACGTCGTCTGTCGCTACCCCGCCTCACTGTCTCCGGGCACCAATTCTGTGCTTTTTAGGCCCACAGTATTACAGTATATAATAGTTAAAATATAAGTTTGTATATAAATCTACAACTGTCTAAAATACTACTGAATAAGAATTTAAATGTACACTCCAATATGCTTGCCCACTTAAAGAACTTAAACATAACTGACGGAAAGAGATGTACTATGCATTTGTGCCTACCCCTCCGAGGATAGAGGCGTCCAATATTTAAACACGCTACCGCCCATAACTTAAAAGAGGCGTACACCAGTTTAATGTGTCAATATGAGCTTACGTGAGACCGCTTTGTAGGCAAGGTAAGACCAAGACACACCAGCGCATACAAAATGCAACCATTCTTTATGTCCGGCTACGGTACTGTGTGTGCATGGGATTATCTGTGAATCGATGGGTTTTCATGAAAGCTTGAAAGGTTCTACTGTTTACATTATTTCTTTTATTTTGGTATATAGGTAATACGAATGAAAACATGAAAGAAATGTCGAGTTCACTGGTGAACCCAGTTCAGAGAAAAATGTTTATGGAACACGTTTTTGAAAGAAGAAATTTCTAAAACAAATTCTTTGTTTTATTAAGCGCCTAAGCATCCTATGTTATGAACAGATGGCTTTGTTTAGTCATCTGGATATTTTCCCTATAAAATATTATCTGGTTGAATTTTAGAAGGTAAATATCGTCTAACGAACCGCTCTTCTACTATCAATTTGTTTCCAAGTATGTATCAAGCTTCACTAACTTGTAAACTTTCTCATAAGCTTTTAGGTTTGAGAGCCGGTTTCGTAAAATAGTTATTGAGAGTAGGCAATTTTCAAAACTTGTGCAACAATCTTTTAGAATGCCTGAACAGCACTGACCTGCCAATTATAAACTGCACGGCAGCACGCAGACGAAAAAGTCGATAGAGGGATGTAGGTAATTGTTTTATAACAAATCGGACTACTCTATAAAAAGTTATGCGTCATACATATGTTAATAATACGTGTCGAATTGAGAATCTCCTCATTTTTTTCGTCGGTTAAAAAGAAGGTATTTTTCAATGACGTAGACAAATTGCAAAGAACTATGTGCAAAGATAGTGGCTTACTTTTGTTCATTTGTTTTTTTATAAGGATCATACATTCCTATATTCCTTTTAATTATTTCAATTTATACTTGTATTAAGAACGTACTATTCTCATCTGCACCCTAATTGCGTATCACGCTATAAATTTGAATCAGGATCATTTTGAAACAAATTGCTAATTCATTGCTTCTTATGTTCGAAAAATTTGTCTGCTCGACACCGTAAAACACGCAAAGAATGTTGTTGAACTGTCAAAATGAAACCGATTCCGATTGATAGTGTGTTACGGAATTAGGGTGCTGAGCTAAAAACTTTTTCAAAAGAATAAACCATCATCTACGAGTATCATCATCTGCCTAGTCTTTTCCCAACTATGCGGCTTCCAGTCTTACCGGGTGCAGCTTAATACCAGTATTTTACATGGAGCGACTGCCTATCTGACCTCCACAATCTAGTTACTGGGTAATACGATATCCCTTGGTAAGATTGGTTGCCAGACTTTCGGGCTTCTGACGACCCGTAACGACTGTCAAAGATCCACGAATGACAGCCGGGAACGTGCTTTCCGAGGCACGGAGGGGTCACGGCATGTCAAAATGGTCACCCATCCACGGACCAACCGTGGCAAGCGTGGCTTAACCTGATCGATCGACACATGCGGCTGATTGTACTTAAGAACGAGCCCCACTATCATCTTCGAGTATATGAGCCATTATTTTAAGACAATCTTAAGTCTCGAATGCACTTTCACCAAAACTTCAACCTTCGATCATTTAGTCTTACCTATACTCTTGGCAGGCACATTGGATATTATTGACATACTCACAGGTACATATATACGGCTATGTACTGCTATCTATTTCCTAGGAATAATCCTTTAGTCGCCTTACCGATACCCGTGGGAAGGAACGGGTTGGCCACATTTGTGGCCGGAAACTAAGCGAGGAGATAGATGAATGTTTCATGTTCATTACAAAACAAGCGAAATGTTTATGTAATGGACGGTAGGCAGCTACTCATCGCGAGCATTCTGTTCGCGAATTTGTTTTGCAAACATTCGTTGCACGAGCTTTCATTCGCGAAAAGAACTTAATGAATTTCAGTAGCGCAACGAATGTTTACGTTCGTTCGAGTACGTTACTAAAATGTTAAAATATAAGTTATGGTTAAAATTCGTAAAAAGTGGTAGGTACATCAGAAAAAATATTGGTTCAAGGAAATAATCTTGTTTGTATGTCAATTTTTTAATAGAAAAGTCGTTCGTTACATGTTTCTTTCAGAAAATTGAGCCTATAAAAAAAATATTCTGTCAATAAATTAGGCCATGGCGTCAGTCGCGGTGGTCACATCTCCAAAGTTATATTAAAAAATGAACTGCCAAATAAAGTCAATTACATGGAAATTAAAAATATTTTTCTGTGTTTTATTTCAAGCCTCTAAAAAAATCACTCTATACTTACAAACGACGATCAGTTTGTGAACAGCCTTACGTGTCGTCAGAAGCCCGAAAGTCTGACAACCAGTCTTACCAAGGGGTATCGTATTACCCAGTATCTGGGTCGTGGAGGTCAAATAGGCAGTCGCTCTAAGTAAAATACTGGTATTCAACTGCATCCGGTTAGACTGGAAGCCGACCCCAACATAGTTGGGAAAAGGCTACGCAGATTGAGTTAAATATTGGCATAAATGCCCGTTTTTGGATTAATAAGTTATCACAGACTATTATGCGTTGATACAACTATACTAACAACTTGAGCAAAGTGAAATATGCACCTCAAAAGATCACCTAACTAGTTACTGTTGCCCCCAATTTCATCGTATCCTAGGAAAACTTATTCATATACCTTCATACTTCATTCATAACATACGCGCTAATCCAAGACATTAGCTATTATTCTATCTACGTGCCTATAAACCAGTGATGCGTGATCTAGTATCAAACAACTTCACAACCAACATTTATATCTAGGATATCAGGATAATAAACTGACAGTCGTTACAGGTCGTCAGAAGCCCGAAAGTCTGACAACCAGTCTTACCAAGGGGTATCGTATTACCCAGTAACTGGATTGTGGAGGTCAGATAGGCAGTCGCTCCATGTGAAATACTGGTATTCAGCTGCATCTGGTTAGACTGGAAGCCGACCCCAACATAGTTGGGAAAAGGCTAGGCAGATTGATTGATTGATTGATTGAAACTGGGCGGAAAGCTGGTCGCGTGAACGGCCATACCTACTACTGCATATCCATAAAAACTTAGACACATGACATTTTAATCAAGGAAAATTATCTCTCCAAATATACGTACACAGTTTAGCAAAATAAGCAATGTTACTTGCCGAAGTATTATAAACATAATATCATCACTATCTATAAATCGTGAATATCAATGCGAAATGTTCGCTGGTCACGCTAAACAACAGTATATTCGTAAATAGTAGTAGGCAACAACGCTCAGTGTATTACATAAGGCTCGATTTTTATACGCTTGGGGAGATTTCTTTGTTAAACAACGCTTACCAAAGACGGTCTGTGGATGGGTGACATCCATTACATACTGATCCCCTTCGGAAACATGTTAAGCCGTTGGTCGCGGTTGTCATTCGTAGATCTTTAACAGATGTTACGAGTCGTCAGAAGCTCGAAAGTCTGACAATTAGTCTGGCCAAGGGGTATCGTGTTACACAGTAACTGGGTTGTGCAGGTCAGATTGGCAGTCTCACTATGTAAAATACTGGTATTCCATTGCTTCCGGTTAGACTGGAAGCCGTCCCCAACATAGTTGGGGAAAGGTTAGGCAGGTGATTTCTTATAATGCTTGTCGTTGATACATACCTGCAGTACATCTCAGAAAAACTATCGGCAATATTCGTCGAAGACTATCAGTTTTCAAGTAGTGCGATCGTTTAAAAAAACTCAGAATATTTCAAGATTCAGGAGTGGAGCGTAAAATAGACTCAAATTCACACTTTACAGCAATAACATAGCCATTTTATACAACCGCCAAACAATGAAAGTTGTTTACTTGGTAGCCAGCTCGATAAACAATTAATCTTAAACACAACTGAAAAGTTCTATCAGTAACATTCGTCAAAAACGATTAGTTTTGAAGTAGTGCGATTATTTAAAAGTACTGAGGCAGGAATTAAAAGGGTCAGGACCATTTTAGACCAGGATTTGGAACAAAAATAAGCGAGTGCTATCATTAGTTTTGCAGTTGCAATCAGGTACATCGATGGAACCTTTGTGTAGTACCCTAGTCACTGTTTACCTATACCGTGATGCTTAAAGGGTTAGTCGGGTACTTGAAGGTTAATAAATAGAATACTACTTAAAACACTATGGTTAAATGTTGATTGATTATAAGCAAAGGAAAGTTTCAAGGCTCGATTTTTATATGCTTGGGGAGATTTTCTTTGTTAAACAACGCTTACCAGGCCTTTAGTTTGGGACGCAACGTGTGTCGATACTCTTGCGCCTTCCCATCTTCCTGGCACAGCGTGCTGTGCTGGCGCTGCTGCTGCGGCTGCGGAAAACCTCAAGCGGCGGAAGTATAATAACCTTATCGGTAACTATATTTTCGAGCCGTTTGGGGTTGAAACCCTCGGGCCGTGGGGTCCGTGTGCTCATGCTTTGTTCAAGGAAATCTCCCAACGGCTGGTTGACACTTCCCGTGACCCAAGGGCAGACTTTTACCTTGGCCAGAGGCTTAGCATTGCCATACAACGTGGCAATGCCGCCAGTCTCTTGGGTACATTACCAGATGACAGCGATGCGGATGAATTTTTCGACGCCATATTTTAGTTTTTTTTTAATAGTTTTAGTTGGTTAGGATATTATTTTTGTAAGTTTCATAAAGAAATAAATTCATAGATTCATTTATTACGGTCAACAGTGATCCATATTGTGATAGTATTACAAAGACAACTTATATTCTAGTGGAAGTAGTATTGATATAAAATTGGTTGTTAAATAAAATAATGCACACTTCATGCAGAGGACGACCAGGCAAGAAAATGTGTTTCCTACCTAAGCAACCTCCGCATAAAAGTCATAATAATTTGAGTATATTTGCTCTCCGCCACAGCTCTCAGGATATAGTTGCAACTACCCCGCGCTCTGCTCAGCAGCGACGCGATTTTTTGCGAATTATGGCTTCAAAGCCATCTGTGGGTCTCAGCAAACATTTCCGAGACGCTGCAGAAACGGGGCAGTCTCAACAACATCCTAAAAGCATTATTATACCGCACGCGCAGGGCATCCAGCGATCTCTTGGTGTAGCTGATCCATAGATTGCTCATGTAAAAGCTCAACTGTATTAAAGCTATCATAAAGCTTAACTGTATTAAAATACGTAGAATTTGGGCTTAAAACAACAAACAATAACTTATTACTGTAACTGGTAAAGCCAATGACAAGTGGCGACATCTATATGAGAAAAATTTGAACGGACTAACATTAAGGGAACACCTAAATGGCATAGAATTGATAAGATGTAGATAACTTGGGCTATGACGGAGTAATAATGTGTGTATTTAACTGTGGAGGCTTGTAATTAGCAATTTAGTTATATATTATTGTTATTATAATGTCTGTAAGCCTTTCGAAAATAAAGAAAATAAATAAAACTCACTCACATTCACACTCACATAAACTTTAATTTCTTGTAGTCCAACGTTAAAATAGTGGAGCAAAATACTCAATAATTGCATACACAAAGTTGTAAATAAAACGTAGTATAATAACGAAGCACTTTCGCTACTCCTGCTACGCGCATTCCATTTACTCGATCAAATTCTCGGATAATACGGCACCACCAGCAGAATACAATTAATTAATCCGATATTCGATAAACTGAGAACAATGAATTACTTTTCCTTTCATTTCAATAATTTTCGACGTATTTCGACGCTGTTTCTCGCCACCATGAGTGTCAGTGATGCTGAAATTCATAGAATTTCCGTGGGAATTCCTTGGAAACCTGTTGCAGTTTCTAGTAAGCGGTTTAATTGCCAATAGCGTCAATTTTCTTATGCTGCAAACTGGTCTGAAACTTGATTGATTCGATCTTCGGCTTACCAAGGTTTATTAATTTAGATTTCTGCTAGGGTTGTCCATCAAATAATTACCTACATTTTTATACAAGTGTGCAAAGTTTGTCATTGCATCCGAGGCGGGATTAGCAGTCCAATAAATACCAGTTATCGAAAAGTGCGTTGAAAATAAATATTTAGTGAAATAATAAAAAAGAAAAACTCTTTTTAATTCACACTTTAAAATCAATAGAATGTCAGTACAGTAAAACTTCTGAAGCTAGCTAGTGTCAGTATTTAGACTAGTCTTATTTTTTTTAATCCTCTGTTAGTATGTCTGTTAAGGGGGAAGCTTCAGGGTAGGCCGCGAAATTCAAATTTTCTTACGTTTTTTGCGATTTACAAGTCGGTATTGTACATTGAACAAAATAAAATTTGCGGCCGTAACAAGTATCTGTTTACATAATTAGAATCATCAAAGTGATCAATACAACTCTTTAAGACCAGGTAATCCTAATGAATGACTATTTCATGAAATCTTGACATTTCAGGATTACACTAACTTAAGGAGTTATATTACTGATTCTAATGATTATAATTCTGTAAATACATATTTGTTACGGCCGCAAATCATACTTAATTTAACATACAACTTAATACTGACTTGCAAATTGCAAAAACGCAAGAAAATTTGAATTTCGCAGACTACCCTAACGCTTCCTCCTTAATGATTGGAACTCTAAGTAGCAATACTAATGCCGATATCAATACTGAACTTACATGACGTAAATGATATCTATTTCCATCTAAATACCTACTACCTACCTATATGCCTATACCAACATGTTCAAAACACAATGCAATAAAACTGGGAATCATTCGAAGCCTCTAACTTCATACATACTTGATTATAAGTTCCCGTTCGAGTTGGAGCGCATATGTCGTAAAACTATTGAGTTTATTCATTAATCACAGATAATGTGCTTGTGAAGGCCACGATATTGTGGTATATTAGGAAACCTGAACTCATAATAAACTAGTGACCATCGCTTGCTTCGTATGGATGTAGCAATCTACTAATGTGGCGACATGTCAAAACATCGAGATTTTAGTGCCGACTTCAGAGTTGTTGGTTGTGGGCACCCAGGCAGGCGCTTTACTTTGTGTAACTTATTTCATCACCACTGCTCTCGAAACGGTGAAGTAAAACATCGTGAGGAAACCGGCATGTCCTAGAACCAAAAAATCGAAGACATGTGACATCTACCAACCCGCACTGGGCCCGCGTGGTGGATACAGCCCACTCCCTCTCACAGAGAGGAGGCCTGTGTCCCAGCTGTGGGAACAAGGCTGATCATTCTTGGTTTGAAACGGATGACGCACAAGAAGAATACTGCCCACCCTCTTGACGTAATACTTTCTTCGCAACACCCACAAAGAGAGTAAGAATAGAATGGAAGCAGTTTATTTCAGCCTTTATACGGAGCGAATTAATTGACTATCGTATACCATAACTTGAAGCAAACAGTAAAACAACTTCTAAACTGTGTTAAGACGATACAAGTCATTCGTCGCTTCATTGCTATTGCATGCCACAGGCAAGAAACTTGCATCGTATAATGGCTATAAAGCTGATCATCAAAATATACCAAAAATGAAGTACATTTTTTCAGAGAACTTCAAACATATTTTCGACTAACAAAGTCTTACTGCTCAATTTTATACAGGGCACAGTTATAAAAGAAAGTTTTCAAACCTCGACTGTCTATACGTGCGAGCTAATCTCGAAAACTACTTAATAGTAGTTTTCGAGATTAGCTCGCACGTATAGACAGTCGAGGTTCAAATCCATTAGGATTTGGGTATATTTTTACCGGCACAGAGAAAACTTTTGACGTAATTTAATTAGTTTTACGCGTGCAAAGCCTCAGGTGGGTTTTCTTCTTCCAATTGTAAACAAGTTTTGTGTTCATTTAGACAGTGTTTTTGATTATTATTTGGTCATTTATAGACGGGAAGTAATGACTTACGGTTGGGTGGAGATTTACTGGGAATACTTTGTTTATTCGTTTCTTGGAAATAATAAATACTGTCCTCAATTAAATAAAGAAAACCTTTAATTTTCCTCTTAAAGGTAAAGTTCAGGATGCCAAAGTAGGTCACTGTAATTTAACACGATTCAAATGATCTCCACTTAGTAGAACTTTGGATAATATGTATTGGCGTAAGGCAAATAGAGGAAAATGTTAATCTTACTATCCTACTAATATAATATATAATAATTTATTATAAAAGCGAAAGTTAGTGAGGATGGATGGATGTTAATTACTCTTTCACTCAAAAACTCCAGAACGTATTTCGATGAAATTTGGGACACAGCTAATTTATAACCCGGATTAACACACAGAATACTTTTTATCCCGATATTCTTACGGGTTCACGACTTACGCGGGTGAAACCTCGAGACGCTACTAGTAATATTATAAACTAGCTTATGTCAGCGTCTTCGCGCGCGTGCATGTCGGAAATTTTCTCACGGGAACGTACTACCGGGATAAAAAGTATCCTATGTCCTAATCTAAATAATAATAATAAATAATAATATAATAATATCCTGGGACATTTTCACACACGGTCATCTGATCCCAAACCAAGCAGAGCTTGTACTATGGAAACCAGATAACTGATATACTACATATACTACTTTTTTTTGTAAATACATACTTATATAGATGATTACACCCAGACTCAGGACAAACAGACATGTTCATGCACACAAATGTTTGTCCTGGATGGGAATCGAACCCACGATCTGTGGCATGATAGGTGGTATCTTAACCAACCACGCCAACTGGCCTGTCAAATGATCCAAGCGTAACAAACAAACGAACTAACTCACTTTCGCATTGATAATATTAGTTAGGATGTGAAAGACAAGATGTTTACTACTCAATCATGCAATAACGGCTGATCGGTTTGGATGAAATTTGGCACACAGATAGTTTATAACCTGGATTAACACAAAGGATATTTTTATCCCGATGGTACGTGGAATAATTTTCAACCTTCACGTAGCTGTCGCGACAGAGTTGAAGAAATTTAAATGTCGAATGTCAATTAAATCTCAAAATTTACCGCGATAATCTCGTTTTGTCATAATGGCGGAGAAGCACCCGCTTGAATTAGTTTTGCGTAATATTCCCTATTCTCCCGATTTTTTCCCTGATAACTTTTCCATAGCCATAAGCAAAAGAACAAAAGAATTACGCATACGTTTGAATCGTGAGTTATGATCTTGAGTTCGTACAAAAATCCCATAGAGAATAGGACGTTCAGTTTTCCCGAATTTGAAAACTTTTCGGGAAACTATACCAATTTTTCTTTCCATAAAAACCTAATTCGAATTATTACGAACAAATTAAAATAAAAAATGGCCAAGTCGGTCCAGTTGTTCTCAAGTGATGCGCTTACCAACGAACAGCATTTAATTTTATTTATTTAGACATAAGATAGATAGAATTTCCGGCTAATCAAATTCTAGATTAGGCACAATTATAATATCTCATATCTCCTCATTTTGATCTGTATATCTCTTGCTTAACCGTTTGTGGAATTAAATTACTCAATAAAATATATTGTAAATGTAATGTAGTTTTATAGTACATAAAGTTTCAACTAGATAGGCAAAGAGGAATATGTCCAAAATTGTCGTGCAAAATCCAACTATATACGTAAAAACTTGCGGCAAAATAGGTAGGTATCTATATACTACCATAAGCATAGCTTACGATGTCGAGGCGGGAATTTTTCACCGTCTAACGTATGGGGGCGTAAAAATATTAGTTATACTTACCGTGTCACACGCACTTGAATGAATTAATCAACGTTTTGACAACTCAGATTCATTATGGACTGACGTGCGACAAAAAAAAACAAAATGCCGCTAAATTGTAGAATAAAAAAGAATGCTATCCTGAAAAAATATTAAATTTATCGACAGAAGAATTGTCTGGATAAACTATGATACTTATGAGTTACTTCTACACATACTTTTATTGTCTTTGTGATTTTTTAGACGAAAACACGTAAACCGATCTTGACTTTAAATCAGGTTCATAATAATGATTCATTTTAATGTAAACTTAAATTACGATTGTGTCTCTTTATAATTTTACGATATATTAACGAACCCTATAAAACAAAATAGGTAACCATTCGAAATTCCACCCTAAATAAATTCAAAAAGTAAATAATCTAGCTCAATAAATAACGGGATTGGGCCGCCTCCTGCCATCGTTTGTTTCGTTGACATTCATTACTTTAGAATCCCAATTAAATGTACCAGGAAAATAGATTAGCATGACTCCTTTTTGTATACTGATATTCAATATAACGCCTGAACAGATTAAAGAAAATCTTATTCAAAAGTTTAGTAGAAAAGTCCGCATTATAAAGTAATTTACGCTGAAAACTACAACCGCAGCAATGAAATACAGCCCATAATAAGTAGGAAGTTAATTGTTTCAGTTACAGAAAAGCATCTTGTTATGGTCACGACCTACATCCGCATTAAATGGGGCAGTACGTATACTATAGTTATACTAAGCCACACAGCGTGCCTCGTCGATGCGCCCGCTCTATCACTATTGAATTAACTACCTCACTTCAGATAATGCGGCCTTTCTTCAATACATACAGCGAAGACGTCTGAATACGTTCAACATAGCGTTTCTATAAATTGCGGCGGCATACACAGACTGCTGAAAACGGAAGAGCATAAACAAAACACTTGAATAGCGCGCAATGTAGACCCACATTTCGGCTCGGTGAAAAAACCACTTCTAAATAATGTATAATGCCGTACTTTCAACGATTTATTGTTATATAAAATGGCACGAACATTAATAAAATCTATAATAATGATAAAGTGCAACGTGAAGCCATGCGTGCCGTGACTATGACCTTTATAACCAATAGCACACGGTTGATACACGCGATATGCGATCGCAGCCCACGCAAAACAAACTAATATATCGAAACTGGTAATCAAACTTTATTTATCTGATATCAGTTAAACAAAAAGTTCTCGGTATTTCCGATTAAGCCTGCGGTCATAGCTACCAACACTTGAGCTTTATATAGTGTGTCTATATAGATGGTTCCTAAGAAAGAAACTTGTTTTTCTCTTCAATTATCAATGTAACGTGGCTATTAGTTGATCGTGTTACGTTGCCACAGTCGATTCCTTAGCCCTGACCACCATAAGTACCTGAGCACATTCAGTACGCGTCCATAACGACCACAAATTGCTGCGTAACTCTCGTATATCTTAACACAAAGCGGGTTAACACCATCAGGGGAGAACACAGCACTATATACCTGTGACGCTGAGCAAGGACATGATGGGACGAGCGCCCGTCTGGCCAGGCTGGCCCGTCGACCCGAGGCGGTCGGCGGGGCCGGCGCCTCACCGGCCGCCACGGGGCGCCATTAGTAGCACACGCGCGCCCGGCTCAACGCGCGGCCGGCGACCGACTGACGCCCGGCTACCCACTGTACCCACTAGTACCTACTAGCGTCCTCACGCAAGCGCACCACGAACCTTCTGACATCACCGGTACCCGGATTATTTTCGCCCGGCGAGGTAAATACCCTCACATCGATCGAGCCCGGTTAAACTTGATGCAATTATTGCACTGCCCTAGTCCTTACTGATGCAGTTTTAATGACCGCTAACGAACTCCTTGCTTGGGCCGCAGGTGCTGGCGATGAACCAACGACTATTTGTGTCTTCAGTATTCAAATTTTTTAATATGCAAGTGGTTGAGAGCTGCACAAGTTTGCAGTGAGTTTCATGAGTCGTTAATTATTTTCACAAGAATTCTGAGCTCAGTTTTTACAACGTGCAACGTCTGTTCGAAAGTGTAATTTCTCGCAAAGGAAAAGCTGCAAATCTAAATTTAGCTTTCAATGCTGTTGCTGGCAATGTAGTAAAAATAAATCATCGTAGCGTACGAAGCACGAGCGCACGCGAACCATTTTTCTTTTTCCTTAGAAAAAAGGGAATCCAGTTTTATCTCGATCTCAAACTGTCTGTCTCAGTGCGTCTTCCCTAGATATTTTGACTCAGGCTTGCTCCAATCACGATGAAAACAACGCACAAATGAAAATGGAAATGTTTTTCACAATGCAATATCTAGTTCCACGTCAAGTGGTCCAAACCATTTATTTTAATCGACTGCGGAACGGTTGAATGAATTAAACGATTTTGTAGAGGCGGGAAATGTGTAGGTTCGTTTTAAACGATAAACTAGTTTTCAAACTCCATATATCAGATCGTTTCTACAAAAACATCACCCTTCTCAAAAACTCTTTCAACAAACGCTCTCGGGGACATTTTATCATGATCAAGTACACTTCGCAGGCCATTTTGGAGACCGCAGTTTGATTTTATGACATAAAGATTCTGTACACATACTTTTAATAAAATCTCGTAGCCGCCTTGTGACCCTTCGGAAAGTGCACTCGCCTACGCAAGGTCCGTTTTCAGCCGATACCTCGTAGACTCGTAACATAACGGATAATAATAGCTACAAGGTAAACTTACTACGTTCTTTTTTGCAC
This sequence comes from Dicycla oo, assembly GCA_948252095.1. Taxonomy (NCBI): domain Eukaryota; kingdom Metazoa; phylum Arthropoda; class Insecta; order Lepidoptera; family Noctuidae; genus Dicycla; species Dicycla oo. The sequence continues at coordinate 18,848,383 of OX411726.1, read as the reverse complement.
CTTGAAACTTATCAGCTACGAGATGCTACAAGTTCGTAGCGAGCTACGCGTTGTGTACTCCTACGAAGCTATTCTTAGCTCGCGGCGTCGACTTTGCTTTACGTAACCAATCAATTATGTTGAAATAAAAGGATTCTACTAGACCTTTTCATATTGAGACTGAATTGTATTTTGATTAGGCTTAGTATATTATTAATTATTATGCAAACATACCTTGAAAGTATAAATATATCATACATTTTTAATTTATGTCTAACTTAAATTATTTTTCAGGTACTGTACAGGCGAGTACAAAATTGTATTACACAGCGAAATAGGAATTTAATCACTATTGCAACCAATGGTTTATAAATTCATGGCACATCGAGACGCCCGTGGGCATGCATGCTCAAAGCTTCCGAATGCCACTATCATTGTATATTATGCTTTTATGAGTCTACACTAAGATATTACTTATTGCTTAATATATTAGGTTGGGGAAAAAGTCTTTTCGCATTATAGTATGTATGAACTTGTAATAAAATCTCTTGGGCTATACTATTTGTATCTGGCTGGTTTTGGTATCATTGAAAGTTTAAATTTTAAAGAACATAATTCCAAATTGAAATTAGGAAAATGTGTGATTTTCATTTGTTTTTCGTACCGTCGAGATGAGTGAATCTAATGAAGAAATTCGATACATTTTAAAATTTTACTACAAAAAAGGTAAAAATGCAACGCAAGTCGCGAAAAAAAATTGCGATGTTTATGGACCTAGTGTAGTGTCTGTGAGAGTAGCACAAATTTGGTTTAAGCGTTTTCAATCCGGAAATCTTGATGTCAAAGATGCACGTCGCTCTGGTCGCCCTATTACGGATAAAATGGATGCCATTTTTGAAAAAGTGGAGCAAGATCGGCATATTAGTAGTTACGACGCAGCTGAAGAACTGGAAATTGACCACAAAACAGTTTTGGCGCATTTGAAAAAAAACTGGGTACACAAAAAAGCTCGACATTTGGGTACCTCAGGAGCTCACTGAAAGAAACCTAATGAACCGTGTACTCATTTGTGATTCTTTATTACGACGTAATGAAACCGAACCATTTTTGAAGAAGCTGATAACTGGTGATGAAAAGTGGATCACGTATGACAAGAACGTGCGAAAAAAGTCGTGGTCAAAGGCCGGTCAGGCTTCACAGACTGTGGCGAAACCCGGGTTAACTCGCAACAAGGTGATGCTGTGTGTGTGGTGGGATTGGAAGGGCATTATTCATTATGAGCTGTTACCACCAGGCAGGACCATCGATTCTGAACTCTACTGCGAACAACTGATTAGATTGAGACAAGAAGTTGAGAGAAAGCGGCCGGAATTAGTCAACAGAAGGGGTGTGGTTTTTCATCATGATAACGCTAGACCTCACACATCTTTAGCCACTCAGCAAAAATTAAGAGAGTTTGGCTGGGAGGTGTTAATGCATCCGCCGTATAGTCCTGACCTTGCACCTTCAGATTTCCACCTGTTTCGGTCTCTTCAGAATTCTTTAGGCAGTGTCAGGTTAACATCACGAGAGGACTGCCAAAACCACTTGTCGCGGTATTTTGACCAGAAGTCCCAAAATTTCTATAGCAATAGGATCATGTCCCTATCCACAAGATGGCAAAAAGTTATCGAACAAAATGGTACCTACATACTTTAGTTAAATATAAATAAACTATATTAAAAAATGTTTTGAATTTTCTTAAAAAATGCGAAGAAACTTTTTCCCCAACCTATTATTTAACGGAAGAAGACGGGTTCTTGTGATATTTTTTTTCTAATTCTGCTTCTTCGTATGACATAAAGATCATGAAACCTATATACGAACAACGATACTCCTTCATATTCGTTAAAAATTACATACTAATAATGAATTTTATTTATAAAACATTGCGTAATTTTTTGTGTAACAGAATCTGTGTGAAATGTTTTACGAAAATGTCGTATCACATTACATTGTTTGTTATTCGAGTTATCCTGACTTACATTTTAACTCCTACTTAAATGTGGACAAACAGCAGTCCTTAGAAATTAAACCAAGTTATAAAGAAACAAGATACAAATTTTGAGAAAAAAAAGCGTTGAGCAACCATGTGCCTTAATCTTTTTTATCTGCATAAGCTTCTCTTATGCAGCGATATACTCACCCATCGAGCATGCCTGGGATGAACTGGGACGACGTGTACGCCAGCGAAATTCCCCTCCAATCACGCATCGTGAACGTGAAAGAAGTACTGATAAAGAAATAATATAATAATCATCTGTCACGCTCACCCAGCGTAGATATTGATATGTCTTACTCTTTACATAAAGTCAAGTCTGTCTTGCATAAGGCATTATCATAAAAGTGTAAAACTAATATTGTAGTTTCTATTGTCTTTTCACTTGCATAAGTACTTACATCTATCTAAACAAGTAAAATATGTTATATAACTGCATTTCCTACTCCTATGTTTAATGCATGCCGTGGCAGCCTTTAATTAAGGCTACACTATAAAATGTAAAAATAATATAGGTATTTTAACATATATTTTTAGTGTATGCTTTGTTGGTTGTCCTTAAATAAATAAATAACAGAATAATCAAAATACAAACAAATACTCGTTGCGCCATAAAAACAGTTTAAATCTGCCGCCCTCCTTCCTTAAAGTACACTCTTCTAGTCCATATGCTATATCAATAAAAATATATAATAAATTAACAGAAAACATAAAACAAAAACAATATATTTTTAAATAAATTAAAACAATTCTAAATTATTAAAAGTTATTACACAATAGACGAATATCTAACAGATAAAATCAATAATAAATAGAAATGACAGAATATCAGATGAATATCAGATATTTATCTGACATCTTAAAAAACAATAAAGTTAATTACTCAAAATATACATATATAATAATAATAATTTAAATATATAACTATATTAAATACATTAATGACAATACAAATGATTTAAACGAACAATTAATATATAATATAAAATAAATAGATTGACTTACATTATATTCAGATATTAAATTAACGAATGATAATTATACAATAATTATTAATGATGTGTAAAGAATAGTGAGGAAATAATTTAAATCTAGTAATAAGAAAATCATAGCATCACTCTTCCTCTCTCCTACTTAGTTAAAATTTGCTGTGCCCGACAGGGTCCCTAATTGTTTCTAAAATAGTACACACCACCTTTATACATTATGGAATGCAATAAAAATATTTGAATAGAATAGAATTGAATTATAATATCCTGGGACATTATTCACACACTAATCCCAAACTAAGCGGAGCTTGTACTATGAATGAATGAATGGGAGAATATTCCTCAGCATCGGCCCAAAAATCTAGTGGAAAGCATGTCAAACCGAATAACAGCTGTATTAACAGATCGTGGTGACAATACAACATACTAAAATGTGTAAAAATTGAATATTTGATATCGTAGCACACTTTTCGAAATTTAGTGAAAATAGTCATTTTTACTTAACTTGCTTTTATTCAAAATAAACTTCATAATCTTGAACTTTTATGACATGATTTAAGAACTATAAAATTTTCTATAATACAGTCTTTATTTCATAAAGCTAGCTCCAATATTTTGGAAGTTATTGCGGTTTTTGTTACCGACCCGCTTTCTTTGCGGCCCCACTGTACTTATGTACGAGTATCGACTACATACAGTACAACTATTTTCTTAATGTCCCTCGGCAATCATTGCATTCCCGAATACAAACGAATGCTAATTTCCATGTCCATCAATTATTATACACGATAAATATAATAACTGATGGACATAGAAAATAGCATTCGTTTGTATTCGGAAATTAAGAAAATATTTGTACTGTACTTCATTCAAACTTATAATCACGCATTTTATCATAATTTATAATACGTATAACTAGGTAAAATGGCACCTACATTTATAAATCTCCGTGCAATGAGTGAAGTAGTTCATTACTTATGCAGGTTGGTTTGTTAAGTTCTCCACTACCTACTCCTCAATTAAAGTAATTTGCGCGGGGTTTAACGTTATTAGCAAGTTAATTTTACCGCCTTAGAGTATTTTGGCATTTGCCATCACTTTTCTTAACTATTGTGTTGGTATAAGAAGCTATTTTGTATAATAGAAAAGCTCTTGCTAAAAAGGCTAGCCAGTAAGAAACATTTTTACCAGGGCTCTGTCTAGCTTGCGCCGAATATTCATTGTCACTCGTGAAAGCTGATAAATGATTTCATTTCTGTATGTAGGTTTGTACAAACATTTTTACAAGTCAAAAATAAATTATGTTTTAAAGCTAGATGAGTTCGGTGTTTCCTATCTGACTACTCTAAACAGAAAGACCGAAACAAACTTTGAGGTCTCAGTCTCTTTTAAAGTCCACACATAATCTTGGTCAGATCATGTGAGGACTGTAGATTAACTGAATGATAAATGTTTTTATTTCTGTAAGTAGGTTTGTACAAACACTTGTACACGTCAATCATGTTTTTAAAAACTAGATGCGGCCGGCGTTTCCCATCTGACTACTCTAAGAAGAAAGACCGAAACAAACTCCGAGGTCACAGTCTCTTTTAAAGTCCAGACATAATCTTGGTCAGTTCATATGAAGACTATGTAGACTGGTGTCTGAAATGGTCTTTTGAGGAAAGAACCACACAGATTGAGACGACCTGTCCAGTCAATGCACGCATTTATCAGTAATCGCGCAACTCAACTCAGATTACACGTCAATCATATTTTAAAAACTAGATGAGGTCGGCGTTTCCTATCTGACTACTCCGAGAAGAAAGGCCGAAACAATATCAGAGGTCACACATTATTGACTGTAATGGTAATTCGAGGCAAGAACCACATAGATCTTAGTGGATCTGTCCAGTTTAAAGTAAGTAAAGTTATAGTAAAGTAAGTAAAGTATTTATCTCCACAAATTACAATACTAGACATATTGACAGGTATTTGGACAAAATTTTGCAATTTGCGAGAAATCTGGAGTCTAAACTATGCCTAGGCCTGTATTTTAGAACTCCAGGTGTTTAACTATTCATGTCAATTTTGATAAGAATAAGGCACATCTCTAACAGTAGGTTTGGGTAACAGTGCAATGCAGTAGGATCAGTTAAAATAGCCTCTAGGGATGGCCTTAAATGAACGTCTGGCGCATCCTGGATAGTCAACCTTGCCGACTGGATAATATTTTATCAAAGGCTTGGGACACTCTCATGAAGTTCATGAGGATCATCATCATCCACAGCCTGACTTCACCCACTGCTGGGCCTTTCTTTACATGTGCCCTTCTCCATGATCCTGTGCCAGCCTCATCCAGGTTCTACCTGCGATGGTAACAATGTCGTCCGCCCACCTCGCCGCCGGACGACCGACATTTCTTCTTCCAGTCCTTGGACGCCACTCGGTCACTGCCTTACTCCACCTGTCATCACTGCGCTTTGCCAGGTGTCCTGACGACGACTGTATTCATGAACGTACGAAAGAAGTATTCAGAAGCTTTATGATAATCATTGTTCATGCTTTTTGTACCAGCTTTACCAACAGTGGGTTTTTTTTCTTAATATTTCAGACATAACGTCTGCCAAATAAATTCTTGACTCGTTAATATTCTTAATAATTAATATTCTTATAATTCTTAACTTAAATTCTTTCTGAGGCAGTTCGTTAATAACAAACAGCACGTATTCTATAAAACTTTATTTTTATTACGTGTAGACGTAAATAATAAATAAAGCTTCGACAGCTCAAAAATATTCTATTGCAGTACATAGAATTCCGATTGAAAATGCGGCAGCATAAAATTCTAGTAGCATAAGAAGAATTGAATTCAATTTCCATGAAAATCTCTTGGGAATGCATTCAACAGATAAATAAATCAATGGGAGTACCAGAAATTCATCATAATACGCAAAATGGTTTTTTGTTTCGTAAATAATACTCGTATACATATACGGAATGGTTAACAATAGTTTTGTTCTTTTCTTATATTACTGTTCAGTTTTTTGCTTTTTACCCGACTGCGCGACGCAAAGGAGGGTAATGTGTTTATCAGCCTATATATGTTTATAAGCTTGTTCCTTTGTGGCGCCTAGAGACCAAACACGTGGCCGGATTTTAATGATTTTTATGTCAACCGATTTGTCTAATGCTCGGTTCCTATAAACAAAAACGAATCGTTTTGCTTATTAATGTTAAAGTTTTTTACCAAACTGGGCGTAAGCTAATTTTACCTGTGATAGTTACTTCCATATGGGAGGGTCTACTATGCAAAGCTATGTCTTTGCTTCATTATTGGTCAAGCGTCTTAATATTAACCAATAACGGTCCGTAAATTATAGGAATCGACCATTAATCTTGTGAGTGTACTAAATACTTATATGACAATAATTAAAAATCAATATGGCGCCAACCAGACGCCATATTGTGAAAAAGAAAAAAAACATTCGACGAACTAATGCTAAGGGCCGGTTTTTTAATCCATAGTTAACTCAACCAATGGTTAAACATAGTAACTAATGGTTGAATTCTGGCTACATATGGTTGCCAAAATGCCATTATTACTATTTTTTAACATGACAGAGTTAACATTCATGTTAAAAATTATATGTTTAGCCTTTCACATTTAGCCAAAATTGGTTAAGTTAAATACGCATCATAAAACCGGCCCTATTTGCCAAAATGCCATTAGTTACTATTTTTTAACATGAATGAGTTAACATGAATACATTCATGTTATTTCATTCATGGTTAGCCTTTCACATTTAGCCAAAATTCAACCTTAAGGGCCGATTTTTTGATCAGTAGTTAACTCAACCAATGGTTAAACATAGTAATTGTTGAATTTTGGCTAAATGTGAAAGAGTGAACCTGATTGAGTTAATATGAATGTATTAACTACTATCAGCTACTATTTTTAATAAAAATGAACGAGTTAACATGAATACATTCATGTTCAGCCCTTCACCAACCATTAGTTATCCATTGTTTAACCATTGGTTGAGTTAACTACAGATCAAAAAACCGGCAATAAGTGGAGAATCATGAAAAAGTCTTTGGAAATCGTCTTCAGTTTTCTTTAATAATTTTTTATTAGTCGGGTTTTTTGATTTTTTTAATTTACTTTTTTAATAAACGTATTATTAATAGAGCATGTTAAAAGTGCTTTATCAATCCACCAATCAGCAATCAATTAAAAATATCGAGATTGTTTTATTTCGCTCACATTCTTTGTTCTGTTAACCGTCCGGTTGTTGTCCACTCGTGTTTGTGCGGCAAAGCGTTGCCACTAAATAATCTTTGTCAATGAGTTGTACCAATCATTGCGTAACCTGCACGTGGTGGCGCGTCACTCGGCACTTTCCGACCTTTCGCGGGAACGACCGAATCCGAATATCGATCGGAACGAGCCCGCGAACAACGCGACACTGTTGTGACGTCACATGGTATGAGACTGCGAAACGTCCTAGCACCAAACCTTCATGAAACAATATCCAGCTTTATTCTCTTCAACTAAAGTTGAAATTGCAATGGAGAGTGTCAGTTTTGAGTCAGTTTTATACAGGGTGAGTTATAAAGGTGGCGGTCCCAGCGTGCGAGCCTTCCTGACCCACATCGGGCGATGCGTAATGCGTATGCACCTTTTATTTGTACTAGTACCCTAGTACTATGGCGTGAAGTTCAATGTGCGAGTTGTAAGGCAAGGGGGCACGAGTTCGAGTATTGTTTATAGATGGGGAGATAAAAATGGAAAATGGCACACTTATGGGGTGATTGCGGATTTTTCAGGCGATATTTCTGTTTAATGTTAATCTGAATATTTACAAATTAGGAAAAGTTTAAAACTTAGTAATAACTAAAGAAATTGTGACTCTCTTAACCTATGTTATTAAAACAAGCCCAATGGTTTTCCCAACGGCAAAAATTACGAACATCCGTACATTTTCATCTCTTTTGTTATACCTATAAGGAACTCAAGTGCGAAATTGCATGCTTCTTGAACCAGTGGGTTAGGGTGTGCGTTGTCTGTCACTGATTAAATTTAAGAATTTTATTAATTATTTTTCTTAAAACAACAAAAAATACAAATTGTCACTTTCCAAAAATTGATTACTTATACTAAGTCACCGGAATTTCCTACGAGTATTAGACACAGATTGAATAAAAGCGAATCTTAAAAACGTCTTCATACAGAGAGATCTACGAAGCTACGGTGATACGCTCTACAAGAAGGTGGCTACGAAACGCTACGAAGCGTAGCACTGCCACAAAAACTTTGCAACGAGGAGAAAAACTCAGCCAACCGTAAAACAGATTTCGTCTGACGATCATTTACGAACATTTACCACGTTTTTAGGGTTCCATAGTCAACAAGGAACCCTTATAGTTTCGCCATGTCCGTCTGTCTGTCTTTCAGCGTATTAGCTCAGACTCTGAGTAGGTACTAGAAAGCTGTAATTTGGCATGGGTATACATATTAATCACGCCGACAAAGCGGTAAAATAAAAACTTGGAAAAAAAAGTTTGTAGGGTACTCTTTAACGTAGTGGGGATGATATTTTTTTCTCGTGTACCCCACGCCCTTACCACCGATCTGCTCCGACTTTCGGTACCTCGGGTCGCTTGTCCAAGGGGATGGCGAAGTAGGCCGAGACGTAACGAACCGGATCAACTCAGGATGGATGAAATGGCAATAGGTCACAGGAACAACTTGCGACAAACGGATGCCCCTCAAGTTAAAGAGGAAATTTTACAAAGGGGAAAGTCCGTGGTAACGCCTGTCGTAATGTACGGATCGGAATGCTGGGCCGTGAAGAAGGCGGATGAAAAAAGATTGCATGCAGTAGAGATAAGAATGTTGAGATGGATGTGTGGAATGACGAAAATGTGTTAAGTAAGAAATGAGTAAAGTAAGTCCGATCCTACATGGAAAATTGCAGCCACCTTTGGGATGGATCAGCTAAGTACCAACTAGCTGCGCTTAACTCGGTGGAACGCATCGCTAAGAGGCTCATTGGCGAAGTAAAACTGGTGGATGCCAAGCTTCATAGGTTGGCTCATCGCTGCAAGGTTGCCTGCTTGTCGGTCTTCTACAGATTCTACAGATTGTGTCTTCGGTGAGTATGCTCAAAAAGTCCACGACCTCATTCCACCGGCCCCCTTCTGCCATCGGACATCTCGACGCAGTGCTAGTTACCATCCCTACCTAGTTGCTATTCCACGAATTCGCACTAAGCGTATCCAAATGTCTTTTATAATGCGCACAGCAAAAGAGTGGAACTCACTACCTGCGTCTGTGTTTCCGAGCGCATACAACCCTAATCTCTTCAAAATGAGAGTAAACAGGCTTCTTCTGGGTAAGCTCACTCCATCGTCGACTCTGTCACTGTCGCCTCCGACCTAGACTAGAGTCAAGAGCAAACCCATCTCAAATTAAAAAAAAAAGAGTATATAAGAGGAAGTTTGAAAGTGAAGCCAGTGACAGGAAATTTGAAAGGAAATCGTTTGGCTTGGTATGGGCATGTGATGAGGAGAGGGAGAGGAAGGCCGAAGCGGAGTAATTTCTTATGTTTTTTTTATATATTTATTCATTTATAGCTTTTGTAGCTTTGTAAGTAAGTATAATTGCATTATAATATTCTGTTTGTTTTATTATTGGAACTTAGTGGAACTTAATGGAATTTAGTGGAACTCACTACCTGTCTGTAGTTCCGAACGTATACAACCCTAATCTCTTCAAAGTGAGAGTGAACAGGCTTCTTCTGGGTGGGCTCACTCCATCGTCGACTTTGTCTCTGTCACCTCTGACCTAGACTAGAGTCAAGAGCAAACCCATCACAAATAAAAAAAAAATCATGTACAAATCATTTAACCTGGCTTGGTTTCCGTACGTCTTTTTCGGGTGACCACTGAAAATCAGCGCTGTGCTGTGGGCCCCCCATAGCACAGCATCATGCTGAGTGGAAGCCTTCTTGTCACAGTCATGACGTGCCAGCAGCTGCCGTATTTTAGTTTGTGCTCGTATTTTGTTTTATTTTTGTAAAATTCGATTATCTTTTTTGTAAGCACGTGTTTTTGTGACAAATAAACTTATTTTTCTTTTTTTTCTTTCTTTTCAAAGATGGGTGGATTGTGTGAGGAATGATATGAAAGAAAAGGGAGTGAATGATAGCGTGACGGTTAACAGGGGAGAATGGAAGGAGAAAACGTGTTGCGCCGACCCCAAGTAACATGGGACAAGGGCAGGAAGATGATGATCCCATGGTGTGGGGTATCGTTAGATTGGCCGTTCATAAATATTACGGGTCTGTCAAAACAATTTTTTGATTCAGGGATCTGTTTGCATAATATTAAGCAATAAATTGCTAATTTTTGTTAGAGTCAAGTGGACACATGACTCTAACAAAAATCCAAGGTCAGATAAATGGTTGCTTTAGGATATGTGAAAAAAATCACAGCAGTAGTATACAGTATGTTAACCAACAGAGGGCGTTCCCGTTAACCCGCAATAGTATAGCATCCATACATGCTAAATAAAATATTACCATTCGAAAACAAAATGGTTTTTATTTTTTTTTTAATATTAAAATATTCACTAAAAATGCTAAAAATATTCACTAAAATATTCAAAAAAATATAAAAATATTCACTAAAAATAAAAACTAAATTGCGATGTTTCCGTCCTTCAATTACGCGTGTACAGTGTTTCTTTTACGTATCAATTTAACATTTTTACTGTATACAGTATGTTAACCAACAGAGGGCGTTCCCGTTAACCCGCAATAGTATAGCATCCATACATGCTAAAAAAAATATTACCATTCGAAAACAAAATGGTTTTTATTTTTTTTTAATATAAAAATATTCACTAAAAATGCTAAAAATATTCAAAAAAATATAAAAATATTCACTAAAAATAAAAACTAAATTGCGATGTTTCCGTCCTTCAAGTACGCGTGTACAGAGTGTTTCTTTTACGTATCAATTTAACATTTTTAGTGAATATTTTAATATTAAAAAAAATAAAAACCATTTTGTTTTCGAATGGTAATATTTTTTTTTAGCATGTATGGATGCTATACTATTGCGGGTTAACGGGAACGCCCTCTGTTGGTTAACATACTGTATAACGAAGTTAAAAGGAAAACTATCACAGCTTTACTAAGCTGTGATAGTTTTCCTTTTAACTTCGTTTACAAGTTAACGAGCAATAGTCGACCAACTTAAATTTGCAGTTGGAATGTATGGGAGATCATGTTTTTCAATTACAATGTTAAGTATGTTCGTGGGATAAATTCATTCCAACCACGGAACCCTTCATTGTGCGTGTCGGACCACGCACAATGAAGGGTTCCGTGGTTGGAATGAATTTATCCCATTATTTCAGTCGATCTTTTTGTTTAACATGGGCCCCTGAAAACGTCCAACGGCATCGCGGCAGACCCAGGCGTAGATGGCGGGACAAGCTTGACGCCTACAGGCGGGATTGGTCCGTGTTCGCGCAGGATCGTATCGAGTGAAAAAAGGAAATGGTGGCTTTTGCCCTGCAGTTGGACAACACAGGTTATTATATATTTTTTTTTTGGTACGAAGTTCTTTAACGCGGCTTGCGGTAGGAGTTGTCTGGTAAAAATCGTCACGTAACGAAAAAGCGTTAATCCGTCAGTTTCAAGTGTCAAAGTTTTAGTTTTTTAATACAGAGCGATGGCTCTGTATTAAAAAACTAAAACTTGCTAAAAACTATACTAGATGTAGTATAGTTTTTAGCAAGCTAAAACCCATACTAGAAGGAACTTCGTTCCAACCGGGTGTCCCACGACACCTCCAGATATTCTTTTGACTTTTTATGGTTCCGTAGCCAAATGGCAAAATTTTAATTTCGTCCAGTTCATATTATGAACTGGACGAAATTATAAAGGTTCGGGTCATTTCACTCGGAGACTATTGGCCCATTCAGCTGTTTGGCAGGTGTTTTCTGTGCAGTGAGCACCGCTAAACAGACCTCTGTAGAGAAATTAGGAAAAAAAATGGGGTCCTAGGTCCGATACATGTATCGAGTGAAAAATAATAATTCAATGCATATTAGCGTGTGGTAGTTGGTTCCCATAATTTAAAAGGTCATGATGTTTCTAAGTGTAAGCTATTTAAGTCAATAGTGTTTGAGAAATGGGAAATTTTCGGTTACAACCGCAAAAATAACTTATTTTCGCGGTCGAAATAATCAATATTGTGCATGTGTATCCATCCCAACTACGGAACTCTTCACTGTGCGTGATCCGAACAAACCCTAACATGGCACCTAAGTTATCTCGAATTTCGACAGTTCAACACGAGATAATCTGCGATTCTTCTGTCATTTAGTCGTCCTCGATTTTGACGACGAGATGAGTAGACAAAATTATGATACAAAAAAAAAACTCCAAATTACCATGTCAGTTTCATAATTGTACTTATTTTTGTTATAATTTTATTTTACAATATATTAATAATGAAAATACTTAGTTCTAATCTACTTTTATATTGGAACGAAGTTCCTTCCGGCAGCCGCGAGAGAAACTGTGGGCGAGAGGAGCACTATTACTTAGACGAGTATCACTTTCAGTAATAAACAGTGACTTTGCCAATTATGGTGATTAACGAAATCTAGGGATTATGGCTGTATCTAATTAATAACGTTTAGTGTTTTCTGGTTATAATAGCGAAATTAACTCCAGCTGCATATTTGCAATAGTATGGGTTTTATGGTGATTGTTACTATAACAATCTTCGCTTTGTCAAATTATGATCGTTGGCTCATTTTTCAATTGTGGTTACTATCTAGTGAGTATATTCATCATCTGCCTAGCCAACTGCTTTTCCCAACTATGTTGAGGTTGGCTTCCAGTGTAACCGGATGTAGCTGAATACCAGTATTTTACATGGAGCGACTGCCTATCTGACCTCCACAACCCGGTAACTTTGAAATACGATTCCCATTGGTAAGACTGGTTGTCAGACTTTCGGGCTTCTGACAACCCGTAACGACTTTCAAAGATCCACGAATAACAGCCGGGACCAACGGCTTAACCTGCTTTCGAGGCACGGAGGGATTTTGGTATCTAGTGAGTATATTATGTGCCACTAATTTTCATTTCCGTCATTTTGTATTTTAATTTCGGCATTCCAAAGAAAAACATTTTATTTAAAAAAAAGTCAGTTACACAAAGAACTTAACATAAATTAAAAGAGGTGGGGAAAAAGTCTTTTCGCATTATAGTATGTATGAACTTGTAATAAAATCTCTTTGGCTATACTATTGTTGTGCATGTTCACCTCTGGAACGCGTTAATACTATAAAGTATCTTGGTATTACCTTAGACAACAACCTCAACTTTAAAGAACACATAAAAACTCTTTGTAATAGAGTACGTAAATTAATTTATGTATTTAAAAACCTACGACATGTCGCGGACCCTGCACTGCTTAGGCGAATATATCAGGCCCTGTGTCAGTCGCTTCTTAGCAACTGCCTTTCATCCTGGGGAGGTATCTGCAAAACCACGCTAAAGTCAGTTGAGATCGCCCAGAGAGCTAGCTATACTGAAGGTTAGCACGTTCAAACCGATGCGCTTTCCTACTATTACACTGTTCCAGTTGTGCGAGGTTTTGACTGTAAGACAGTTATTCATACATAAAATTATCCTTCAAGAACATAGAAACCAGCCCTACAACCCAATGTTATTACAGAGACGTCGTAAATATCATGTATGTGACTATTTAACCACATTTAAAACCACCTTTGGTAAAAGATTTGTTAGTTTCCTAGGCCCTTACCTTTATAAATATATAGCTATAGCTATAGCTTAACAAATCAATAAATATATACACCTTGACTAGAACACAATGCAGACTAAAAGTACGCCAATATCTGCAGAAATTAAGTTACGAGGAGACGGAACAACTAATATACTCACCACTCTAAGAATACGGCTAAGGGAACAGAAAATGAATATACACTCATTACATAGCTCACCTACACACCCACACATTCTCATACATACATCACACAAACACACACACACACACGCACGTCTGTACATGCACCTGAACACGCAAACACATACACTTAATCCATTAATAAATTATGTTATAATTAAAATTATGTACTTACAATAGCTGTTGTTGTTATAGTTAAAATTATGTACTTACCTCTTTTCAAGTTACTTATCAACTTTTATCCTGTAGTACTGATTTAATTTGTATGCCTCTATTGCTTGATTGCTTGGCACCTATTCATATTTATTATAATACTAGAGGGAAATGGTGCTGATAGCCTATGCCTAGTTCGGCTACAGATGCTAATCTCTTGACTCTTACTGAAATTGTTGCCACATTGCCATTGTAAATTGTACTATTTGTATCTGGCTGGTTTTGGTATCATTGAAAGTTTAAATTTTAAAGAACATAATTCCAAATTCAAATTAGGAAAATGTGTGATTTTCATTTGTTTTTCGTACCGTCAAGATGAGTGAATCTAATGAAGAAATTCGATACATTTTAAAATTTTACTACAAAAAAGGTAAAAATGCAACGCAAGCCGCGAAAAAAATTTGCGATGTTTATGGACCTAGTGTAGTGTCTGTGAGAGTAGCACAAATTTGGTTTAAGCGTTTTCAATCCGGAAATTTTGATGTCAAAGATGCACGTCGCTCTGGGTGCTTACTCTTGATTCCAATTCCGACCGATCGACATTGGAATTTTAACGTTTCGTACTCTTGAATTCGACGCTAGCGCCATATTGTTATTGAATTGCGTGTCCATTAGGAGGAACTAAGTGGAATCGGGATCGGGCTTGGCGTGCGGTAAACGCTACTCTTGAGTTCATTTTGACAGCTGTGTATTGCGTTAATATTGCGTTGGAATTGTTTGTTGATTGTGATTATTCCAATAACAAAAGTGTAACTTTTTAGAAATTGTTTTGCGTTTTAAGTGGTTTTCCGTAAATAATAAGTGTAAAATATGGCACGATTAGCATTAATATACAATGTTTTACATAATTCCCGTAAAAAACAATTGAAACAAAGACGAGATGAGCGTCGGATGATGCGTTATACGGACAAAGCTTTTTCTATGAATGAAGACGAATTTAAAGCAAATTATAGAGTGAATAAGGATTTGTTTGAGGCGATCTACCAATACTAAAAATACGCATTAATTTCAATGAAATTACTGTAGGTATATAATGATTATTAATACCTACTTCATTATTTTGAATTACCTTTAGCTATGCCTGGGTTTTGCTTCAAGAATTCTACCAAACCTTCTAAGACGATTTGCCATTGTAACTCAAATGCGAAAACTTTTATTAACAACATATTATAATTTAAAACATAGACCAAGAAAATAACTAACAAAAATACTTCATTAATTAAAGTTTTAAAAACATTAGGTACCTACTTTTTAATAATAACATAAGTAGGTATAATTTTATATTTTTTACTTACCACTTAACTGTATACACTAACACTTAACTATATTAGTTAATTATTTTACTAACAAGGAACCAAACGCGAACCAGTTACTGTTCTAAACAAACTTCAAGTTTCTAAACAAACTACATTTCGAATTCACTATTCACTTAAAATTCCTAAGACCAATTCCTAAGACCACTTGACTTTGTTTTAGAAATTGGAGAACTTATACGCCGTCTTTTTTTATATAGTGTAGGCAACGATCCTAGCGCACGCAGCCTAAGTCATGGTTAATTTTATGATTTTAATCATTTTCTTACGCCCAAATGAATTTAATATGTAACAATTAATTAATTAAACAACTATTTATATCATATTTATTTATTAGCCTTGTGATTTAAAGGATAAAACATTTTAAAGTCCCATTACCCGTTTATCGTAATGAGTTGAACCACACTATTGCGGCCTGTAAAATAGCTAACTTCACACGTAACAAAACAATCGCGGGGCAATCCCAATTTCAATCCAATGTTGACAAAATTGTTTTCAAGAGTACCGAATCACGTGACTGCAAAATTGATATTGGAATCGGATTGGCTTTAGATTGGAATTAAAATTAGTTTGAAGAGTAAGCCCCCTGGTCGCCCTATTACGGATAAAATGGATGCCATTTTTGAAAAAGTGGAGCAAGATCGGCATATCAGTAGTTACGACGTAGCTGAAGAACTGGAAATTGACCACAAAACAGTTTTGGCGCATTTGAAAAAAACTGGGTACACAAAAAAGCTCGACATTTGGGTACCTCACGAGCTCACTGAAAGAAACCTAATGAACCGTGTACTCATTTGTGATTCTTTATTACGACGTAATGAAACCGAACCATTTTTGAAGAAGCTGATAACTGGTGATGAAAAGTGGATCACGTATGACAAGAACGTGCGAAAAAGGTCGTGGTCAAAGGCCGGTCAGGCTTCACAGACTGTGGCGAAACCCGGGTTAACTCGCAACAAGGTGATGCTGTGTGTGTGGTGGGATTGGAAGGGCATTATTCATTATGAGCTGTTACCACCAGGCAGAACCATCGATTCTGAACTCTACTGCGAACAACTGATGAGATTAAAGCAAGAAGTTGAGAGAAAGCGGCCGGAATTAGTCAACAGAAGGGGTGTGGTTTTTCATCATGATAACGCTAGACCTCACACATCTTTAGCCACTCAGCAAAATTTAAGAGAGTTTGGCTGGGAGGTGTTAATGCATCCGCCGTATAGTCCTGACCTTGCACCTTCAGATTTCCACCTGTTTCGGTCTCTTCAGAATTCTTTAGGCAGTGTCAGGTTAACATCACGAGAGGACTGCCAAAACCACTTGTCGCGGTATTTTGACCAGAAGTCCCAAAATTTCTATAGCAATGGGATCATGTCCCTACCTACAAGATGGCAAAAAGTTATCGAACAAAATGGTACCTACATACTTTAGTTAAATGTAAATAAACTATATTAAAAAATGTTTTGAATTTTCTTAAAAAATGCGAAGAAACTTTTTCCCCAACCTATTATATATATAGTACATACTAATACCATGGGTGAAATCTAATGAATGAGACGGCTGTGTTGAAACGACGGAGCAACAACGGAGCGGAGCGCAGTATTTTTTAGAATATCGAAGGTATCGACGTCGGGATAAGCTGCGTTGCGTTGCAACATCGGAGCGCTCGTGTGGCACACACTGCGTCGAAATCACTGCGCTGCGACGACGCAACGAATTGGCAACGCCCGTGTGGCATCGCTCTAACGGTATCACTGCCGAACTGCACAAACCTGTGCAAGGCTGCGGGTAGACTGACGATTACGTGAGCGACGGTTTTTCATCTACCTTCGCTTGATTTTGTTTATCGAGGTTACTTCGCTTATCCTTTCCTGAACAGCACCCTAATTGCGTAACACACTATTAATCGGAATCGGTTTCATTTTGAGAGTTCATTAACATTCATTGCGTTATTTCCGGTGTTGACATTTTTTCGTTTTTTTTTTTTTATTTGAGATGGGTTTGCTCTTGACTGTAGTCTAGGTCAGAGGTGACAGAGACAAAATCGACGTTGGAGTGAGCTTACCCAGAAGAAGCCTGATCACTCTCACTTTGAAGAGATTAGGGTTATATGCTCTCGGAGGTAGTGAGTTCCACTCTTTTGCTGTGCGCATTATAAAAGACATTTGGAAACGCTTAGTGAGAATTGGTGGAAAATCAACCAGGTAGGGATGGTAACTGGCAGTGCGTCTAGATGTCGGATGGTAGAAGGGCGCCGGTGGAATCAGGTCGTGCAGTTCTCGGGCACACTCACCGAAGTACAATCTGTAGAAGACCGACAAGCAGGCAACATTGCGGCGATGAGCCAAGCTGTGAAGCTTGGCATCCACCAGTTCTACGTCACCAATGAGCCTCTTAGCTCTGCGTTCCACCGAGTCAAGCGTAGCTAGTTGGTACTTAGCTGAACCATCCCACAACACTCCATGCAGGATCGGACTTGCGCTTTGTAAATATGAAGCAATAGATTAGCAATTTGCTTCAAAATGGTTCAGATTCCGATCGATAGTGTGTTACGCAATTAGGTTGCTAGCCTTTTCATAATTATACTTGCCATAAACTTGTGTTTACTTTCGTATAGTCACGAGCAAAAATATGTATACACATAACAAAATTCAAAATCGTTTTTCTCGTGTAATAACGATTGCAACTTTGAGTTACTTATGACCTATTCAGCTGTCCCATTTCAAAAACTAGTAAAGGACATTTTTTTACAAAAATCGTTTTATTGCATAATCTTGCTACCATCGTAATAAGTAAGTAAAAAAACAGCGTTAAAAGCTCACAAATAAGCAGATATATTAGGTTGGGGAAAAAGTCTTTTCGCATTATAGTATGTATGAACTTGTAATAAAATCTCTTTGGCTATACTATTTGTATCTGGCTGGTTTTGGTATCATTGAAAGTTTAAATTTTAAAGAACATGATTCCAAAGTCAAATTAGGAAAATGTGTGATTTTCATTTGTTTTTCCTACCGTCAAGATGAGTGAATCTAATGAAGAAATTCGATACATTTTAAAATTTTACTACCAAAAAGGTAAAAATGCAACGCAAGCCGCGAAAAAAATTTGCGATGTTTATGGACCTAGTGTAGTTTCTGTGAGAGTAGCACAAATTTGGTTTAAGCGTTTTCAATCCGGAAATTTTGATGTCAAAGATGCACGTCGCTCTGGTCGCCCTATTACGGATAAAATGGATGCCATTTTTGAAAAAGTGGAGCAAGATCGGCATATCAGTAGTTACGACGTAGCTGAAGAACTGGAAATTGACCACAAAACAGTTTTGGCGCATTTGAAAAAAACTGGGTACACAAAAAAGCTCGTCATTTGGGTACCTCACGAGCTCACTGAAAGAAACCTAATGAACCGTGTACTCATTTGTGATTCTTTATTACGACGTAATGAAACCGAACCATTTTTGAAGAAGCTGATAACTGGTGATGAAAAGTGGATCACGTATGACAAGAACGTGCGAAAAAGGTCGTGGTCAAAGGCCGGTCAGGCTTCACAGACTGTGGCGAAACCCGGGTTAGCTCGCAACAAGGTGATGCTGTGTGTGTGGTGGGATTGGAAGGGCATTATTCATTATGAGCTGTTACCACCAGGCAGAACCATCGATTCTGAACTCTACTGCGAACAACTGATGAGATTAAAGCAAGAAGTTGAGAGAAAGCGGCCGGAATTAGTCAGCAGAAGGGGTGTGGTTTTTCATCATGATAACGCTAGACCTCACACATCTTTAGCCACTCAGCAAAAATTCAGAGAGTTTGGCTGGGAGGTGTTAATGCATCCGCCGTATAGTCCTGACCTTGCACCTTCAGATTTCCACCTGTTTCGGTTTCTTCAGAATTCTTTAGGCAGTGTCAGGTTAACATCACGAGAGGACTGCCAAAACCACTTGTCGCGGTATTTTGACCAGAAGTCCCAAAATTTCTATAGCAATGGGATCATGTCCCTACCTACAAGATGGCAAAAAGTTATCGAACAAAATGGTACCTACATACTTTAGTTAAATGTAAATAAACTATATTAAAAAATGTTTTGAATTTTCTTAAAAAATGCGAAGAAACTTTTTCCCCAACCTGTTATTTAAGCATTGAAACCTAGTACGCCCCATTCACTGCCCTGTGACCACTTTACGATTTTGCGCTCTCCTATAAAATTTCGTTTTAAGTCCTTACTAGGTTTTGAAATGGGGCAGCCGTATTTCATAATAGTATGGGTTTCGAAATGTTATGTTTGTAACAACATGAAATTACAATCAATACTGTAAGAGAAATGCAATTTTAAAAGTTGCTCAATATTAGTGCTCATGACTGTACATATTTGATTTTAATTTTAAATAAATAACAACATTTACGAATAATAAAACTTTATTGAAATGTAAGAAGTGTCTTTTATCTGAATCGAAATCTATTACATTTAGAAAATCACACACATTATATAGGATACTTAGGGTAAACATTTGGTACAGACAATAAACATTAAAAATTGAATCTACCATCCGGCCGTCGAGAGAATGCGTTCCTGACACCTGTCAGTTGGACAATTTCTATTAGTAATAAGGATCAAATTCGCAAAACACATATTCGTTAGTATGAAACTGACACGTGCCAAGAACTAGCCATTCTCTCGACAGCCGGACTATAGCTACATATTTATATTGGCAATTATCAATAATCCCCTTATTCATTAAATCTTCTAACTCAAAATAAAATATGTAGTGTATATTAATATTATAAATACGTTCTCGCTCCATTGGCATAAAAATAGTTAAGTTTTTTTTTTTTTTTAATTTATGAAGTAATTTAATTTTCTTCTATTCTACTTTATTATATATTTTTATGTTCTATATTTTTCTTCTCTTATATTTTTTATATATGTCGCCAATTCTGCCAGTGTCTAGGTAAGTACTTCTAAATTACAAGGTTGTAATAATAAATTATAGGAGTAAATATTTAAACGTTCATTGAATATTACGAATCTTAATATCTGCCTTCGATCTAAAATCGATAGTACAAGTTTCCAGTCACGGCGTCATGAAACAAAACAAAAACAAAACAAAAAACAAAACATGAAACTGAATTGAATCCCTATTATTCTATAATGAGGAACTTCTTTACTACTTTTTTTTCTTCCATGTTCATGTTTAGTGATGATACGATAATTTTAAAAATTGGCTTTCCTAATAGATATTATACAGGGTCAAATTAAATTAGCTAGTGTAACTCCGCAGACGTCATGGTTATCGATATTTAAACACGACAAAATAAAAAGATTTGATGATTTTTTCTTTGGGTCAACGACTGCAGGTGGTTTTGTTACTTGAACTATGAGTTGAGAATGTTTTTTTTTTTTTTTGTTTTTGTCGTGTTTAGATTTCGTTACCCATCACGTCTGTGAAGTTAACAAAAAAATATATATATACTGATATTTCAACTACACTGTGGTTAATACTATATATGTAAGAACTACTATACAAACACTCTCATAACGTAGCTGTATGCTGTTCCTATTTAATAAAATAAAATTCACCTAAATATATATTTTGTTGATCATCAGTCAATGTCTTATCGAAGAATACCCTTTAAATTGATTATTTTTAATGTTTTCTACATATAAAATGTACCAACACGACATTGATAGGTACTTGTATTTTTATATTTAGGTAATATATATTCGTGCGCACTGCAACAAAAAAAAAAAAAAAAAAAAGACGATGAGTGAGGGCGGGAATACACATGCCTGTATGCAAGTAGTTTGCTTGCCAATGTGCCATAATAGCTTCTGATTGTTGAATGTCACAATATCATGCAAGCTACTACAATAGCATAGTTTTAAACAAACTACAGGCATGTGTATTCCCGCCCTAAAGTAGAATTTTTAAACTAGCTAGATTTTTTTACTGCAGTGCATATGGTAGCTGTTTTAAACACTTCCAATACATCTAGGTTCTATACAGAGATCTATATTGTCGTCAAACGCACTTTTTTTCTAAATAACAAATAATTAAATATTAAATTAAATATTTCTTTTAAAAAAACCTACTCTCCTACAATACCTACTAAAACTGGATTAATGCCCGAAAAATGAAGCAATTTTAAAATATGTTTATTTTATACAAGCATAATTTCTGTCCAGGCTATTAGCGCCATCTATCAACTATATGCACTGTGCTGTTTAATGGTTCATGCAAGTTTTAAGATACAGGATTCTATTCATCAAATCAAGGCTTAAATTATTTAAAAAAAAAGTCTTATATTATGAGAGCGCAACACCTGACTAGATTTTTATTTTTTATCTAGATGACCCGTTGAAACTTCGTACCATGTGAGACGAAATTTAGATTTTTGGATTTTGCGGCTGTTCTTTTAGGTATTCCAATTTTTTTTTTGTCCAAACCATCCAGTATGAGGGGAACAAAACCAAAAAAAAACTAAATCAGTCAAGCCATTTCGGAGACTAATGTATGGCAATTGATTTTTATATATACAGGTTGTAAGTGTGCACAATGTCAACCTTTTAAGGGGTCATTGTACTCATCATTATGAACAACTTTTACTATGGGACCAAACCTGAAATCGTAAAAACAAATCAGCTGTTCAGTACATTTATGTTCAGATATTTCATCAAAATGTACTGAACAGCTGATTTTTTTCGCGATTTCAGGTTTGGTCCCATAGTAAAGGTTGTTCATAATGATGAGTACAATAACCCCTTAAAATGTTCCCACTGTTTACACTTACATCCTGTATAGATAAGTATTTATAGTAATGATAAAATTGTAAAATCATTGCATGCACCTGTAGGCCTGCATGGTATGAGTGTGGCATTCAGAATAAACAAGTAATTACCCCAGCCATCAATTGTCAGCAGCCTGAGTGGGATACAGTTTATTACATACTATTTAGGGATTAAAGTTCAAAAATAGACCTTCAAAAAACTTTAAGTAAGTTTCGTAAGCAAGAGAAGATTTGGTTTCTTCTCTCCGCCTATCTTTTATCAACGCCTTCTCGTGTCTAATTAAAACTTTATAAAGTGGACAATTCCAGAACCAGTTATTATTTTGTTTAATAACATTACTGTGATGCTCCGTCAAGTCTGCATTAGCACACTTTTCACATGGCTTTTTGCAGTCAATTTCTAAAGGCGGCATGGTTTTATTCTCAACAAACCCATTGAATTTGTTCTGTACACCCAAATAGTTATACATAGTGTCTAGTATTTTATTCACAATAAATCTTCGGTGATACCAGATTGTCTGATGATTTTTGTAATACTTCAGTAAGTCATCGTTTGATAACAATTCATAGAACAGCAGTTCAAGTTTGATTAAAGTTGCATTCAAAGTTGCATAGCATTTGCAATTACCTGGAGCGTAGCCCAACACAAGAGCAATTAGATCATCATCATTTATTGTATTCAAGATCTTGCTAGGTGTCACAACTGGATCACTAGTCATATGATCGGCTAATACCTTTTGGAATGTCTCACGTAAGTTTACCTTCAACTCTTTTTCAAACACTGGCCACTTATCGTCAATTGTGAAAAGTTTGCTAATACAGACCTGGCGATAGTGAAAGCAGCTGTAATCAGAAACGTGACTTGATGTCCATTCCTTAATGAATTTGTATTCGTTGATATGAACCAGGATGCCGTTGAAGCGGTCTCTATTGCGCAAGCAGAGATCCATTACAAAAGTGCGGTGCTCCCAGCAGTGGTAGTTGTTCATGCACTTATCTGCAGCCATATTGCAGACTCTAGTCTCTTCATTAATCAGATCAGTTAAAAACTCTGCGTTTAAGTCATCATCCTCTGAAATCAATAACAATGAAATTCAAGTCAGAAAAGAATTTCTCTACAGCACATCAAAGTCTGTGTCGGAATTTGTGCATGGCTGCTGCTCCTATTGGATTTGAAACATAAATATTTCAGTCTGTCCAGTAGTTGGTTACAATAGTTTGCCATGAGCAACAAAAACAGTCTCATAACCACTTTGTATTGGATATGTTGGTTATACAATAACCAGATTACTATTGTAACTAGCTGTTGCCTGCAGTATCATTTGTCATCAACACCCAAATTATAATCATAATCTAATAATAATATAGCAGATAATGCAATAATTTTTAATACAGTAATAGCTAAATAATGTTTGACCAAATTGGAGCATTTGTTTTTATTTGCATATAAAAAAATATCCGTTCTCATACCACTTAATAATACAACACTTACCGACTAATAATAAACTTGTTAAAATCCATCTCCTGTATGCATAAGCCTCATTACATTTTGGCTTTCTTGTTAGTACTAATTTAGTAAAATGCATCTCTGAGAACCAGCCGTGGAACTGCTGCGACGTCATTTCTCTTCTTTTGTTCCATAATGTGGGTACATCAGGGTTTATCAGAATTGTAGCATTTAAGAGGTTATAAATCCTCTTATAGTTTAGATTTGATAATCTGCTGAGTCTTCGCTTTGGATTAGTCAAAAAGTCACGAATTAATTCGGAATAGCAGTAGTTGTAAACATGCTTCACACACCAAGACTCCAGTCCTAATGAAGTTGCAACATACAGAACAGGTGATTTGTTTGTAGTAGAGTCCACAGGAACAATGTCAAACTCAGTCCTGAAAAAACATGTTGAATTAACACGCTAGTTCTTTACAGAATACTTATCATGTATCTTGAAATTTTGCCAATTTGAAGTAAATATTTACAATTCACGGTCCTCGAGAACTTGATTCAACTCCTTTATTATTTTCTCCACTAGTCCCGATAGTCCGTTCCTATCCTCGTTCATAGTTGACATGACAATTGTAGTCTTGTATAAATTAAAAATAATTAAATCAAATACACATAAATGAAAACAAGATCACGATTCACGGAACACGTATTTACACAGCAGACCAGCAGACGTCAATTTCAAAATGTCATTTTCATTGATTTTCATAGACAACATCCGTCTCTTTTTCAATCTCTTTGTATTGATTTTTTGATGTTTGGGTCCTAGGTGTTTGAGTTCTTCAAAATGTAAATTAATTTTTCAATGTTACAATTCGGTACAGCTCTTCAGATTTTCGGAGTTCAACACGCGTGGGGGGGCGCAAAGTCTGGTCAGGGGATGACTACTAATAAAAAGGTAATCTTCTTACGTTTTTTGCATGTCGCAACCCGACCGATCACCATGTTCGGCAAGCCGATCCCTTGGGAGACGCGAGCCAAATACCTCGGTGTGACCCTCGACCACCACCTCTCCTTCGCTGAGCACATAAAGCAGGTGCGTTCGCGCGCCGCTTTTGCTCTCGGTGAACTCCACTCCGTTCTGAATGCACGTAGCAAATTGTCACTTAGGTGCAAATTGCGCATTTATACAACGTGCATTCGCCCCATCATGACCTATGCGGGTTCAGTGTTTGCGCACGCAAAACCTCACCTCTTTTTTTTTTTTTTTTATTTTTGATGGGTTTGCTCTTGACTCTAGTCTAGGTCAGAGGTGACAGAGACAAAGTCGACGATGGAGTGAGCTTACCCAGAAGAAGCCTGTTCACTCTCACTTTGAAGAGATTAGGGTTGTATACGTTCGGAAACACAGACGCAGGTAGTGAGTT
The DNA here is from genome assembly GCA_948252095.1 of Dicycla oo. Lineage (NCBI taxonomy): Eukaryota > Metazoa > Arthropoda > Insecta > Lepidoptera > Noctuidae > Dicycla > Dicycla oo. Next base: position 18,823,215 of record OX411726.1, on the reverse strand, counting down.
CCACTCTTTTGCTGTGCGCATTATAAAAGACATTTGGAAGCGCTTAGTGCGAATTGGTGGAATAGCAACCAGGTAGGGATGGTAACTGGCAGTGCGTCTAGATGTCCGGTGGTAGAAGGGGGCCGGTGGAATGAGGTCGTGGAGTTCTCGGGCACACTCTCCGAAGTACAATCTGTAGAAGACCAACAAGCAGGCAACCTTGCGGCGATGAGCCAAGCTATGAAGCTTGGCATCCACCAGTTTTACGTTGCCAATGAGCCTCTTAGCTCTGCGTTCCATCGAGTCAAGCGCGGCTAGTTGGTACTTAGCTGATCCATCCCAAAGGTGACTGCAATACTCCATGCAGGATCGAACTTGCGCTTTGTAAAGGGTTAAAAGCTGCCCAGGCGTAAAGTATCGCTTCACCCTATTTAGGATGCCCAGTTTCTTGGCCGCAGTTTGGGCCTTGTACTCGATGGTGGCGCCGAAGTTGAGACCAGATGTTAACTCCATGCCTAGGAGCTCAAGTCGATCAGTTACAGGAACAGATGTACCCCGAAAAGTAGGAGTTTGGGCGAAACGACTCTTTTCATAAGATGCAGGCCCTCCAAAACCGTTTCCTCTAAAAGGCAACGGGAGCCCCTTGGTTCGTTCGGAACGAAATCCTCCACTTAGATCTCGACATTCCCACCATCTCCCAGTTCTTGAAACGCAATTCCAAGCGTTTCTTCGACTCAGCCACCAACCATCGCAACCCTCTTGTTGTCGAGGCGGCTAGCTATGTCCCCTCTCGTATTAGTAAGGTCCGCCGCCCTAGGCTTCCCGACGACCCCATAACTCTTCTCCAGGAGAGCAGTAGGGACCGTAGGAACAAACACAAATCGACATTCCGACTTCGCCGCCGGGGTCCCTCGCGACGACCCTGTAATAATCGTCCTCCCCCCGGTCCCTTGCTCGGGTATGAACTGCCAGCTGGTGGCGTAGCTGAGCCAGTAGCTTTAAACTCCCCTGACAATAATAATCACCTGTCCCATCTTGCTGTCCTCCCCCCAGCGACACCCTAAGCCGAGGCCCGTTCCCCACAGGGGGAGCCCCTGGCTGGAGGCTTAGAGTTCACTTAAGGCAGCCACAGGATAGTCCGGTTAAGTAGTCACGGCCTATTTACAGAATTTTATTCATTAGAATCAGTAATACAACTCTATAAGTTAGTATAATTATAATTGGGAAGATTTCATGAAGTAGTCATTCAAATTACCTGGTAGGTTATGTTAGGTTAGGTTAAGAGTTGTATTGGGGAACTTAATGATTTTAATTCTGTAAAATACGTATCGTACTTAATAGTGGCGGCGGTGCTCGAGGGAGACCTATGGCCTATCAGCGGTGGACGTCTTTACGCTGAAATGATGATGAAGATGAAATACATACTTGTTACGGTTCACACCGTTCACACTTCGCAGTGATCACCGTCCCTTAAGCTACATTTTTGGTAAAAATAAAGGAATACCAGTGACCGCTGCCAGCCGCTTACAGCGTTATGCTGTTAAGTTGGCTGCTTACGACTTTCATATTGAATTCGTAACATCGTCTAAAAACTGTCTTACTGACGCTCTTTCTCGCCTTCCTTTAGACTTGACAAACCGTCAAGTTAGAGGTAAAGGCGAAGAATGTAGCTATTTAAATTACGCGCAGGAACATTTTCCAATCTGTTTTAAAGATATCAAAACTGAGACTCAGAAGGACACCTTATTAAGTAAAATATACGGTTTCATAATGTATAGGTGGCCCACTGATAAATGGGCTGATAAAATAGAAAATGCTTATTATATTAGAAGAGACAACTTGCCTTTTGAGCAAGGTTGTATCATATGGGGTTATCGTATTGTCGTACCAAGATCGTTACGAGAGTTAGTTTTGACTGAGATTCACGATGGGCACCCAGGAATCGTCAAAATGAATCAAATCGCTCGTAATTACGTGTGGTGGGAGAACATTGATGCAGACATCGAACGCGTGGCGCGCGAATGTGTTGCTTGCAGGGAACTACGGCCCGCGCCCCCCGCCGCGCCGCTACATTCGTGGCCATGGCCGGCAAAGCCGTGGTCACGTCTGTACCTAGATTTCCTCGGCCTGTTTAATAGTAAATATTTTTTTGTACTGATTGATGCTCACTCTAAGTGGATAGAAGTGGAACCAGTTAGAACGACGTCTGCCACTATTGTCATAGACTGTTTAAGACGGGTGTTTTCACGTTTTGGATTGCCTAAACGCTTAGTAAGCAACAATGACACCTTTCTCATCCTTTGAGTTTGCTCAATATCTGGAACGCAATGGTATTAAACATACTTTAATACCCCCGTATCACCCCTCTAGCAACGGAGCCGCGGAAAATTCAGTGCGGTCTGTTAAACGTATTCTCAAAAAGGCACAATTACAGCGAGATTTTAATACCGCATTAAATCGATTTCTATTTATGTATAGGAACACTGAACAAAGTACTACCGGAATTGAACCGGTGGTAGCCCTTCTAGGCAGACGACTACGCGGCCGTCTTGATCTGCTGCGGTCTGACACAGCGGAGCGCGTGCGCAGTCAGTGACCAGTTGCGACGCGAAGGTAGCCACAAACGTCCGCTGCGAACGCCCAGCAAGAACCAGTCATGTTACGAGATTACACGAAATCAAATCGTAAGTGGACTGAGGGTGTTGCAAAGAGTATAGTAATAATAGAGAGAAAGAGAAGCAACTCTGTGGTAAAATTTGCATGTATGGAAAGTGCTGCTACGTCTAGTTTGGTGGGTGAATTAAGTCTGTAATAATACATACCTACCTATAGGTATATATTAATATACATAGTATGCATACTTACTATAATAATATGTAGCGAACGAGTCCTCTCACCTATTTATTATACTCTTTGAGCGAGTTAGTGTTATGGTAACAGTCAGGGAAAAAAAACACGTATGGAGTTGAAAAAAATGTCCTTTTATTATTATCAAACAAATTTTATTAATATTTATTCGTTTTAAACTTATTATACTTAATTAAATTAAATTCAGGAATAACATAACACTTTTTCTTGTTTATAATAAAGATAATACGGTACGGTATGGTAATAAACACTTACATAAAACATCACGGCCAAAAATACACAATATCTTCTTCGGAGTTCACTCATGTTAACAAAACAACAAAAATAACAAACGAAAATCAAAGAGGTAACCATATTATGAAATATAAACAAAACAAAACAAATAATAGTAACGAGAAACAATTTTCAACAGAATTGCGCATCAATATCGGGAAAGTCGGAGTCTCAGACTAAATATCCTGTAGACGGAGCCTTTAAGAGAGACGCGTGTCCTTTTCTTGTTAGTGTGCGGCTCTAGAGTAGTATTAGTGTGCGTGACTAGGGAAGGGTCGACGTTTCAAAGCATACTATGGAATCTGTAGTACATCGATTTTTTGCTTAACGAAAAATGCAGAGGAGTGAAACTGCGGATAGAAGCTAGTACCTACCTACTATAATAAAATGTGTGCTTTGTTAAATAAAAATTATGGGCATATAAATATGGTATTATGTAAAATTAATGTAACAATTTATTACCAATTAAGGGTACAACTTAAATAAATAATCAGACGTATATTTTTACGATTTTATTTATTGGAATATTTACACAGGTACATATTATATATTGGATAACAATGAAATGAAATTAAATTGTTTATTTTGCAAATTGGATGTTGGCAATATTCTGGATATTCGAATACTGTTGGCACCGAAACCGACTTTGGTTTTTTTTTTTATAGATAAACCCGTTATGAAGCAGGATAGCTGTGGCTTTCTTTGAAGCAAAGCCTTCAATATTTCATGTTCCTAGTTCTGACGTCTAACAGCTTTAATCCACTTACTTCTTATTAATTTTACAATATTATGAAAACCTACAACAGTAAGCAAAAATTATTATACCATATCAACAATAAACGTCGATAGATTTTATCGATAATATTGTACACATCCCTGCAGTTCACGCCTAAAACAATGCCTAAGTTAAACATTAATTTAGACTATAAAACTTGGTTTTTTATCAATATGATATAAGACAATCTTGGTCTTTATATGTAAATCTTCAATGTTTATCGATTTTCTAACAGTTAACCTCTGTAATTAACGATAAAATTGTTGTCATAGACTTACGTGTGAAATGATAATTCTGGGTCTATTACGCCTTCTTTCGTTATTCTTGGTGAATAATATACAGCCGCACACAGCATATTTTCACTTTACTAATTTTGTCCTAGCCAAACCACTGATATTATTTAATATTTAGCATTTAAACTGCACCAAGCCGCAATGTTTTGACCGACTAAGTCGGTCACTTGTTGACACGATTTACACAGACAGTGCGACGTTGCCAAACTTATATCTGCTGTACCTTTTACTCGTTCCTGAACTCTGTGAAATAGACTGAGAGAACAATACTTTGTTTGACACACGGATACAAGAGCGGCAACAAGTTATAGCTCCGTCTACAGAATACTTAGTCTGAGGTCGGAGTTGACAATGGCGACAATGACATTTATTTGACCAAGACAATATGGCTGCCAAGTTTTTTTTTTTGTCACTAGACTGCAGATGTCGCTGTCGTCTACGGAAATTGATGACAGTATTAAGTGTGCCCCCCCTGGGGTGTTGTGACCGAGCGTACGGGGCCAGTTTCCTATACGGTGAAAACGAGTGCCGGTCAGACTCATAAGAAGCATATTGATCAGCTACAAACTCGTAAGTCGCGGCATTCTTTGAGTAAGGCAATTGACGTAACATCTTTCGATTAAAATAACAGTAAACCACACAGCAAATTGTTCGTGATACCTACCCACTTATTGGAGTGTGTAATTTTGTCATTTATTATTCATACCTACCACTGTCTGTCTGGTATATTTACCAGGATCCCAACCTTTTATGGACTCAGACAGAGCACTCGGTTTCTAAGGGTGATATGGACGACAAAGATGAATTCTTTGATGAGGGAGAGGGAGTGGGAATCGTGGCGCAGTCACCACGGTCAACCCCGCTGCCCACGCCCGCGCCACCTGCTGCTGATAACGCTTGTCACGTGCGCAGGAAGTTGTTTTTCTAGAAAATCTTAAAAATATGTAAACACATTGTAACCTTGTCATGTTTCTGAATTGTTATTGCTACATCGTAACACTGACGTATTGTTTATGTAACGTATGTATATTTACACAACTGTAACAGTCTTTGTAACTGTGTGGTGTGTCAGGTATTATTTGAATAAGATTTCTGTGCGAAATTTGGGAGGGATAAGTGTATGTGGGTAACTTTGACTAGCGAGTCAATAAACAGTCTGCGTTGAGTTGCCTTGTTTCCTTGACGTGTCCCGTACATATCGCTTAGTTGAATGACGCGGATGGTAAAGATGCTACCAATGATACGACATATCCTACCCGGAATTCTCAGCTCGTGCAGCTTTTGCCTGAGAAGAGGGAGGAGAACCGAATCATAAGCAGCCGATTTGTCCAGAAAAACAACAACCACAGACTCAACCCCGCTGAGGGCCAGTCGGACCGCTGACGTGAGGATACACTATCAGCAGTGCCCAGACCTTTCCTAAAGCCGAACTGAGTCGCCGGAAGCAGCCTCTTGCTCTCCACCAATCACTCCAAGCGAATGTTAATTAAATGTTCCAAAAGTTTTATTAGTATGGACGATAAAGTGATAGGTCTATATGAGCAATGATCATTAGGATCTTTGCCAGGTTTTCATATCGGAATGACAACTTGAACCTTCCAGTCCGTGGGAATGTAAACAGAATTAAAGCAAAAATTAGCCAAGTCCAGGTATTATTGGTGAGTCTTTGGACCGGCTTTAGAAATAAAGGAGTAAGTAAGGGTATCCTTTCACCCCTGGTGCAGAGTCTTTGATATGTGATAGCTACATGGCATGTTAATAGGATCGTTAGGGTCGTCTACATCATCGATGCCAACACAACTGTCCTCTACATCTGGAAAATAAGCTGGAGCGATTATAGAGAAGAGAGAGAGATTATAGACAAAAACTGGTACCCCAATTCTTCTGTGAGGTTGTTCGAGGAGGCAGGTGCTATACTAATTCTAAAACGCCTCAACTTCCGCCAAACTACCGAAACCGGCTGCACATCAATGACCTGCTTCAGCCTGGTATTGTTGGGTACACAGATGACAGTACAGTTTCAGAGAGATATTTGTCCAGCGCAAAAACCAGCGGGGCTGAACTTCGTTCTTTGAGAGAGGCCATGGTAGAGCGGACAGATTTGACCTTAAGCCTTGTCTCACAGTGGGGTGATGATAAAATGGTCTGGTCTCTTTTAACGTCTCCAAAACACAGGCGTGTCTTTTTACCGTTAAAAGGAGTCGGTTCGCCCAAACTCCTACCTTTTGGGGTACATCTGTTCCTGTAACTGATCGGCTTGAGACATCTAGTCTCAACTCCGGCGCCACCATCGAGTACAAAGCCCAAACAGCGGGCAAGAAGCTGGGCATCCTAAATAGGGTGAAGCGATACTTTACGCCTGGACAGGTTTTAACCCTTTAAAAAGCGCAAGTCCGATCCAGCATAGTGTATTGCAGCCACCTTTGGGATGGATCAGCTAACTACCAACTAGCTGCGCTTGACTCGGTGGAACGCAGAGCTAAGAGGCTTATTGGCGACGTAGAACTGGTGGATGCCAAGCTTCATAGCTTGGCTCATCGCCGCAAGGTTGCCTGCTTGTCGATTTTCTACAGATTTTACTTCGGTGAGTGTGCCCAAGAACTTCACGACCTGATTCCACCGGCCCCTTGTTGGCACTGCCAGTTACCATCCCTACCTGGTTGATATTTCACCAATTCGCATTAAGCGTTTCCAAATGTCTTTGATAATGCGCACAGCAATAGAGTGGAACTCACTACCTGCGTCTGTGTTTCCGAGCGCATACAACCCTAGTCTCTTCAAAGTGAGAGTGAACAGGCTTCTTCTGGGTAAGCTCACTCCATCGTCGACTTTGTCTCTGTCACCTCCTAGACTAGAGTCAAGAGCAAACCCATCTCAAATAAATAAATAAACCGGAGAAGGTAGATGGACTCGGACTCGGAGAACTGCAATATTTTGACCAACCGTCACGTATCTTTTTTTTTAAACTTTCCAGGACTTTAGCTAATATCCGCTTGACGGCAATGAATTTATCCAGGTTCATATCGTTGTTAGCCATATCTTCAGCCTCATTCCTGGCCCTAACCATGTCAGTGCATTTCCTATCCCACCATGGCGGAGGTTCTTCTCCACCAATTCTATCAGATTGGGATTTTTTGGAAGACAAGCAATCATCTGCTGTAGAAGAAACAGGGGAAGAAAAGGACAAAAACATTCCTGGCAGTGGCAAAAGCACCTTATAACACGATTCCTACCGGCAGCAGTAAAGAGTCATTGAAGATTAGAAAACAAATCATAGGTACAGCAGAAGTTCCGTGATGAAATTGGCCTCCTGGTAGACATCGTCAAACAAGGTGAGATAAAATAACTTTTAAATCTACATTTTTTCAAGTAACATTTAATATTTGGCTTAAAGATGAAAATAACCCACAAAAAAGATTGTTATACAATAAATATAGAAATAAAACAAACAAATACACAAATTACATTAAAAATAAACAAATAATGAAGCAAGTTTCTCAAAATTTCAAAAATAGCAAAACAAATTGGAGCATTTTGAACAGTTTGATCGGTAAAACTATGCAATGTATTGAACACGTTATACTTACAGCTTTTCGAACTAATCCATCAACATTGGCTAACACTTTCATGACTGAATTTAATTCTAATATTAAGAACCTAAGCATCCCTTGTGACGTGCCTCTTTTAGACAAATTTACATAGTTCCTGATAGGTCGATAAGAGTGAAACCTGCACGAGAAGATACGGTGGAACGAATCATCAAGCAAATGAACGATAGTAAAAGCCAGGGTTACGACGGGATACGTGCTAATGATGTTGAGTATACTTCAGCTAAACTAATCCCAGTTATTACGCATTTAATTAATTGCTGTTTGCAAACTGGTACGTATCCCGACCTTTTAAAGATAGGCGTGATACGTCCAATACACAAAAAGGGTTCACGTGATGACGTCAATAATTATCGTCCTATCACTATTTTGTCTTGTATAGATAAGATCTTAGAACGTTACATAGGTAATGAAATGAATAACTTTTTGCAAACACATGGAATAATCATCAATAAACAATATGGATTTCAAAAAAACAAGAGTACGACACAATTATTACGAGAATTTACAGATGAAGTCAATAAGCAATTAAATGATAAAAAAACATGTCTTGACACTTTTTATAGATTTTAGTAAAGCATTCGATATGCTCCGTTGTGATACACTTTTCGACAAGTTATCGCAAAATGGAATACAAAGGCCACTATTAGAACTATTAAAAAACTATCACACCAATAGATACAACACGGTTAAAATACAAAATGACTATAGTACAAAGCTTCCATCCACGCAAGGAACGGCCCAGGGTTCTATTATAGGTCCAACAGAATACTTACTTTATGTTAATGATATGAATAAGGCTGAGATATAATAAGATAATAATAATATAATATAATATATAATAAGACTTAATAATATTATATTAATATTAATAATAAACGATTGAGGAGCGCGCTGGAGGATGCGATTCGGGAGTTTAGAACTGCCCCTGTCCAACTTAGACCACATTTACCTCGCTTGCCTATGCACAGAACGAATAGGGCGATGGTGTGTGCCTTGGATTCGCTGCTTGGTTTTTATTTTGAAAGCAGCGAAGATCTCGTAGATACGCACTCGATCTTGTATTGCGCGGCTATTGCGGCGTGTCGTGTAGCCAATGTCAAATTTCCAAATTGTGACATAGCTACACGACCAAAACCCGCTCTTCCAGCCTGGCAGTGCAGGATCGAGCAGCGTATCGAGGGGACCAGGGTGCTCATCGGCAAACTATACTGCTTCAGGGAGGGCAATACTCGCCCTAGAGTGATGCGCTTTGTGAGGCGGGCGTTCTCGGGGACTGGAATCAGTCCTCAAGAATATATGTCCCGTGTCACAGAGCGCATTGACTTCCTGAAGCAGAAGGTCTGTGCATGGGCAAGCCGTATCTGTAGGTATAAGCGACGGGTTGAGCGGTATACCCAGAATCGCATATTCCAGCGTGATCAAAGGTGGGTGTATAGAGCATGGGAGCGACCTGAGCAAAATGTGGCAGACGTATGCCGCCCGGATGATGATGCCACTAGCATATTCTGGCGTAACATCTGGTCGGTGCCCGTTTGCCATACTGAGGCTGAATGGATGCGGGATGTTGAGCGCGTGTGTGACGCCATACCGGAGATGGAGGAAGTAATAATTACTTCCTCCGATGTAGCTAATGCAGCCCGCCCGATACCGAACTGGAAATCTCCGGGACCGGACGGACTGCACAATTTTTGGCTTAAATGGCTGCAAAGTTCACACGCGTGCTTAGCATCGCAATTCCAGTCGGCCTTAGAGTCTGGGTCGCTGCCACAGCTCTTTACAACAGGAGTTACTCACCTGCTCCATAAGTCAGGTGATGCCACGGAACCCAAAAATTATAGGCCGATCACTTGTTTGCCGACGGTCTATAAACTTCTTACATCCATTTTGAGAGAGAAAATTAATTCTCATTTAGAAAAGAATTCTATTATGTCTGTCTCTCAAAATGGATGTAGGAATGGGTCCCGCGGCACCAAGGAGCTACTCCTCATTGACATGGCCATAAGCCAACAGGTCCGTCGATCCCGAAAGGATTTGTCGACATGTTGGATAGACTATAAGAAGGCCTTTGATTCGGTGCCGCATACATGGCTCTTGAGGGTGTTAGAGTTGTACAAAATTGATACAACTCTGAGCACCTTCCTAACGACGTGTATGGGGCAGTGGAGGACGGTTCTTCGCTATCCAGAATGCCGACAAATTCAGGGGAGCAACGAACCTATTAGGATTAAGCGGGGAATATTCCAGGGCGACAGTCTGAGTCCACTGTGGTTTTGTTTAGCCTTGAACCCTCTTAGCACTCTGCTGGAGGGTACAGGGCTGGGCTATCCTTTGCGGAGAGGGGGTCAGGTAATATCCCACCTGCTTTATATGGATGATTTGAAACTGTTTGCCACCAACAAATTGCAACTGCTGGAGTCACTAAAAGTAACTAAAACTTTTAGTGATTCCATCAGGATGGAATTTGGTGTAGATAAATGTGCAGTCATGCATGTAAAGCGGGGCGGGATTGTGGAATCTGAGGGACTACAACTCTCAATTTCTATAAACCTGAGATCACTCTCCGCAACTGATACCTACAAATACCTGGGTATGTCAGAGGGGTTAGGCATTAACGGACCTGACATGAAAAAATCGTTGCAGGAGCGCTTCTTCGGTCGCCTGAAAAAGGTACTTAATAGTTCTTTGTCCGGCGGCAACAAGGTGCGCGCCTTTAACGGTTGGGTCATGCCGGTCCTGATGTACTCCTTTGGCATACTAAAGTGGACCCAGACGGAACTAGACGCCCTGGATAGGAGAGTCCGGTCACTGCTGACTGCAAACCGGATGCATCACCCACGTTCGTCTGTCATGAGGCTGTACATTCCGCGGAAGTGCGGGGGTCGAGGTTTTTTAAATGCTAAGACCCTCCACAACCGCGCGGTGTGCAGTCTCAGAGAATATTTTCTCAAGGCTGACGTGGGTATGCACCGAGATGTAGTTGCAGTGGACAAGGGACTCACCCCGTTGTCCTTGGCTAAAGAGAACTGGCGCATACCTGTGGTGCTTAGTACCAACGACCGCAAGGAAGTATGGCAAAGCAAGGAGCTTCACGGACGCTTTTTCCGGGCCCTTCATGGGCCCGACGTAGATTTCTTAGCGTCCGTGGCCTGGCTACGCTTCGGTGACCTCTTTGGGGAAACCGAAGGTTCAGTCTGTGCGATTATGGATGAAGTTATGCTAACGAATAACTACCGGAAGTATATAATGAAAGACGGGACAATCGACATATGTCGGGCATGCCATTGTCCCGGTGAATCTATCAGACATATTACTTCTGGGTGTTCTCGTTTAGCTAACGGCGAGTATTTGCACAGGCATAATCAAGTAGCCAGGATTATCCATCAGCAATTTGCTCTGAAATACGGCCTTGTGGACTCTGAGGTACCGTATTACAGGTATGTGCCCGACCCAGTTCTCGAGAATGACCATGTCACGTTATACTGGGATCGATCTATTATCACTGACAGGACTATTGTAGCCAATAAGCCTGATATAGTGGTAATAGATCGATCAGTGCGCCGCACAATGATAATCGATGTCACTATCCCGCATGACGAGAACCTCGTGAAGGCTGAGAAGGAGAAACAATTGAAGTATCTCGACTTAGCCCACGAGGTTGTCGCTATGTGGAATGTGGACTCGGCAATCATTGTGCCGATAGTCGTTACGGTCAATGGCCTTATCGCTAAGAGCCTCGACCAACATCTCAAGAGGCTCTCGTTGGGTGGCTGGGTGAAGGGCCTGATTCAGAAGGCAGTCCTCCTTGATACGACGCGTATTGTGAGGAGGTTCCTGTCTCTGGGGCCCTAACCACCGGTAGCTTGGACCCTGCACCCGCTACCGGCGGATCACTATTTTTTATATTTTTAAATGTTTTTTTTTTTAATGTTTTTATAAAAATATTTAAAAATGTAATAAAATAAGTTTAAAAAATAAATAAAGGAGATATAATATTATTAACTCAGGTTCTGTATACCAATTTGCAGACGACACGTGTATATTGGTCGCTAATAAAAACATCCATGACGCTGAGGAATCCCTTTAACATAACTTCGACCAAATGTGTAAATGGGCTCATGACGTAGGATTAGTGATAAACGCAGCAAAAACAAAAATTGTTCACATACATTCATCACACAACATATGCTCCACCATACCTAAAGTTATAGCACCCAAACACACTTGCCTACATAGCTCGCCAAACACTTGCTAATGCCCGTTATTAGAAGTAGTCGATAAACACATGTATATTGGTCTATTGGTTAATTAGCCGATTCTGTTGGGGACCGCACAAAGATTAGGTACGTATGCAACAAACTGAGGTCTATTCTAGGTAAGCTTAGCATACTTAAATATAAACTGCCTTACAAAACGCTTAGAATGTTATATTATATGGCCCTAGCAGACTCGGTTATCAATTATGGACTCAGTAGCTATGGGAGAACTTATCATACAAACCTGGCAGATATTTATAAATTACAACTAAGAATAGTAAAAGTATTTACGCCAAAACATATAAACAAAAAAATTAAAAACAGTGACGACGATATCTTTAAATATTGCAAAGTTATGAATGTGTTCATTAAAGTTGAATTTTGTACTCTTGCGGAAGTCAATAGACCTGAACTGCTAACCGAAAAAACAAGACCTGACTTTCTGAGAACGATACCACTTAAAAATAAATACATCCTACCAAAATTCAATAATGTGTACGGTATGAGAGTTGCAGAATATTTAGTACCTTTTTTTCATAATAAACTTCCAGAAGACTTGCAAACGTTATACAAAACGAGTTCGAAAAGTTATAAGTACAAATCAAAACGTTTCTTTACACAAAATTTCTTCTAAAGTATTTATTGTTTATTATGTATGAATTATTATCACCATTCAAATATAACATTGTAAAAAAATAAATAAATAAATGAACGGCTCGCCAGCACACAGATAAACCCTGAGAGGTTTGCGTTGTGTGGCTGAAACCAAAAATATGTATTAGGCTAAGTGTTTTAGAAATAAATTAAAAAAAAAATACATCTTTTTTCTGCACAGAGTCAAGAATTTTTGTTTTGTTTCAGGTTCGGAAGCTACAAATGATGGGAACACAGCTAGGATTTTTTTTAGTGATCCTGCGAAAACCGCAGCTATCACAGGATTGGATTCATGTTTGATCCAAAGATTTTCAAAACTTTTGCGTGGGGAGCCTATAAATATTGAAGCGTCTGCAAACTTTGCACACGTTACTGCAGAAATTTACGTGGAGCTCTATGGCTGGTATTACATCGATGGCCGCATCGAATAAACGTGCAAGTAAAAAACGTCAAGTTTACAGGAGATAATAAAAACGTTTAATCCTTAATATCGCGGGTTTCTTTGTAAGCAGATCTATACTATGTATAATTTGATTATAGGTCAAAAAATATCTTTAGACTGTTATAATTACCTTTAAGAAATGGTCATTCATTTTCGAGAAAATCATGAAAACCCATTTAATATTATTGCTCAAGTGAAGTTAGAGTGGTCAGTTAACTGTTATAGATCATTACACGTTTATTCGTGTGACTGTATACGACTTCAATGACCATAATTATTCTAGGCAAATTACACTTCTTTTAATCCTGGCTGCAATTGTTTGCACGCTTGTATAAAAAAAATGTTCAAGGATTTGATGATCGTAATGATAATTGCATTTGTATTACTGTCAATAAGTTAGCTTTCCTATTGTGTAATACATATTTACTAATGTATTGTATATTAAAATGTTTGCTTTCGAAAAAGGTTTTATTATTATAGTAGTAGTGGCTAAGTAATAACAGCCGCACGGGTCGATCCATCTGGTTAAGCTACGTTTGCCGGGGTTGGTCTGTGGATGGGTGACCATCTTTTCATACCGAGACTCCTCCGTGCCTCGGAAAGCACGTTAAGCCGTTGGTCCCGGCTGTCATTCGTGGATCTTTGACAGTCGTTACGGGTTGTCAGAAGCCCGAAAGTCTGACAACCAGTCTTACCAAGGGGTATCGTATTACCCAGTAACTGGGTTGTGGAGGTCAGATAGGCAGTCGCTCCATGTAAAATACTCGTATTCAGCTGCATCCGGTTAGACTGGAAGCCGACCCCAACATAGTTGGGAAAAGGCTAGGTAGATTGATTTTTTTATTATAGTAATCGTATTTTTACAAAAATACGATTATTATAATCATAATAACAATGGAACTATCCACTAACATTCAATCTTTCAAAAAATAATGGTACCCGTTCATTAATCTTTATAAAATAGTTGAGCAATAATCCAACTACTCTTGAAAACAACATGTACGTGGCTTAGGAGCGAAATGGGTCTGTAATTCTTTAATAGGTTCTTATCACCCTTTTTAAAGAAGAGAATTACCACACTCCTTCGCCAGGTTTCTGGAGTTCTCCCAGAGAACAGGACAGAGTTGAAGAGCTCCCAAAGCTCTTTCAGTACATGACTTCGTCCCGTTTTCAGGAGCTCGGTCGTAATTCCGCCCTCACCAGGGGCATTTCCATTTTTAAGCTGTTTAAGAGCCGCCTCGATTTCGTCTTAGCTGACTTTTGGCAGCTGATCTTCTGTGAAATGACGGGTTAAATTGGCCCTGGAATCCTCACTTTCGGGATCAGTTCGATATGCGTGCGATGCGTATAATTGGTCGTAGAAGTTTTCGACTTCTGAAAGGATCTCTGACCTCGAAACGACGATATCTCCACTGGATTTGGTCAACTTCATCAGGTGACTCCTCTCAAGTGACTAGACGAACACTTTCAACCCCCGATTGTGCTCAATCGCATTCTCAATAGAGTGCGTATTGCAGGCATTGCAGCGTCGGAGTAACAGAGTTCTAATATTTTTGTTGAGTTGGTTTTAGATTAGAAAAGGAATAGCATGTGTGTGGTGAGATGTGCGAAGGGTGCGTGGATGTGGGTGTGCGAATGTTTGTTGTCCGAGTCACTAGGTTAGATTACTGACAATGTTTTAGATTAGAAAAGGAATAGCATGTGTGTGGTGAGATGTGCGAAGGGTGCGTGGATGTGGGTGTGCGAATGTTTGTTGTCCGAGTCACTAGGTTAGATTACTGACAATGTTTTAGATTAGAAAAGGAATAGCATGTGTGTGGTGAGATGTGCGAAGGGTGCGTGGATGTGGGTGTGCGAATGTTTGTTGTCCGAGTCACTAGGTTAGATTACTGACAATGTTTTAGATTAGAAAAGGAATAGCAT
Organism: Dicycla oo; assembly: GCA_948252095.1. NCBI lineage: Eukaryota > Metazoa > Arthropoda > Insecta > Lepidoptera > Noctuidae > Dicycla > Dicycla oo. The sequence goes on along the minus strand of OX411726.1, from coordinate 18,808,144 downwards.
GTGTGTGGTGAGATGTGCGAAGGGTGCGTGGATGTGGGTGTGCGAATGTTTGTTGTCCGAGTCACTAGGTTAGATTACTGACAATGTTTTAGATTAGAAAAGGAATAGCATGTGTGTGGTGAGATGTGCGAAGGGTGCGTGGATGTGGGTGTGCGAATGTTTGTTGTCCGAGTCACTAGGTTAGATTACTGACAATGTTTTAGATTAGAAAAGGAATAGCATGTGTGTGGTGAGATGTGCGAAGGGTGCGTGGATGTGGGTGTGCGAATGTTTGTTGTCCGAGTCACTAAGTTAGATTACTGACAATGTTTTAGATTAGAAAAGGAATAGCATGTGTGTGGTGAGATGTGCGAAGGGTGCGTGGATGTGGGTGTGCGAATGTTTGTTGTCCGAGTCACTAGGTTAGATTACTGACAATGTTTTAGATTAGAAAAGGAATAGCATATGTGTGGTGAGATGTGCGAAGGGTGCGTGGATGTGGGTGTGCGAATGTTTGTTGTCTGAGTCACTAGGTTACATTACTGACAATGTTTTAGATTAGAATAGGGGTAGCATGTGTGTGGTGGTGTGGTGTGCTGGAACGCCGACCATGGCAAGAGACCGGACGGCATGTCTTTATTTCCATGGAAGGGGGTAGGCCTTTAGTGTGGGACGCAACGTGTGTCGATACTCTTGCGCCTTTCCATCTTCCTGGTACAGCGTGCTGTGCTGGCGCTGCTGCTGCGGCTGCGGAAAACCTCAAGCGGCGGAAGTATAGTAACCTTATCGGTAACTATATTTTCGAGCCGTTTGGGGTTGAAACCCTCGGGCCGTGGGGTCCGTGTGCTCATGGTTTGTTCAAGGAAATCTCCAAACGGCTGGTTGACACTTCCCGTGACCCAAGGGCAGGCTTTTACCTTGACCAGAGGCTAAGCATTGCCATACAACGTGGCAATGCCGCCAGTCTCTTGGGTACATTACCAGACGACAGCGATGCGGATGAATTTTTCGACGCCATATTTTAGTTTTTTTTTTTTTTAAGTTTTAGTTGGTTAGGATATTATTTTTGTAACTTTATTTTAGTGTTAGTAGATTGTTTGTTACATTGTAAAAGAATTTTGTTTTAATGTACACTTTAGAAATAAATTAATTTATTATTCATAAAACAAAACAAATATCAAGAATTTTAAATTGTTAAAGTATAAATATTAATAATTTTTCAGTGTACACTTAATAGTCATATTTTTTCCTGATCACAGTCAGCTTTTTGATTTGGGAAAATATCGGAAAAGTATTGGAAAAATATTTTTTCTTTTCTTTTCCTTCCGAAATTTTTCCATATCTATAGTTACCGATGTGAGCATGATGTAAACTAATTAGCAGTGCCGTGTGTACCATATTCCAATTACCAGGATTTTATTAATGTCAAATGTGTCTATGTTAAAGGTTCAGAAAAAGTCTTGTGTTTAAATAATATTTTAGAAAACAGTAATAGTAATATATTTAATTTAGAAAACAAAGGTTGTTATAGTTTGTTAAATCTGTACAATCATTAAAAATATTCTCAAAATTTGTATGGTTGTATTTATCATGACCCTGTATGTACTTTAAAAAATGTATTGTGTTTAAATAAATGGTGATATGATAACAAAACTTTAAAATAAACATTTTCTTCTTTAATTTCTAGACTTAGGTAAAACGTTTCCTATCCCTCCCAATCCCGTCAACGTCGTCAAATCGTTAAAAGCTATTGACTGTAGCAAGACGATGTAAAACGGGTCTCAAAATAAATATAAACCTCGGTATGACATATTTATTACTTATAAAATGCGTGAATTTTTATTTAAATATTACTGGACAACGACAAAATATTAGTGATGGAAATGGCTGATTCTGTATTATTTATTGTGGAAATAGCATGAATGATAAAGCAGCATAGCATGTTTCTCATGTGGAGATGTTATAGAAGATGGGGAGATTTATAACGATCCTTGGATGCAACATTCTATACATTTTCCTCAATGTTTGGCATCATTTGGCGTTTGGCACCCTGCGGGTACAGAACCCTAAAAAGTATATCAATCAATCAATCTGCCTAGCCTTTTCCCAATGTTGGGGTCGGCTTCCAGACTAGCCGGATGCAGCTAAATACCAGCATTTTACATGGAGCGACTGCCTATCTGACCTCCACAACCCAGTTACTGGGTAATACGATACCCCTTGGTAAGACTGGTTGTCATACTTTCGGGCTTCTGACGACCCGTAACGACTGTCAAATATCCTCGAATGACAGCCGGGACCAACGGCTTAACGTGCTTTCCGAGGCACGGAGGAGTCTCGGTATGAAAAGATGGTCACCCATCCGCAGACCAACCCCAGCAAGTATATATAAGTCATTATGCCTTACTGATACATTCGTTAAAACATGTTACAAGAACTCAACCAAATTATTATGACAAGTAGTCCATAAATATTGTAGTAACTATAAATGTACCCTGCCACCCCCCCCCCCCGCCCATTGTGGTTGCTTAACTTTCTTAGGCTATCAACGTTCTAGAAATAACATTGACGTGTATTCCTCCGTCTGGTCCGATAAGAATTCTGGCTGGAGTAACCTTCAAATTCCTGTCAGTGTTCTTTGATGGCTCCACTCTAAACTTAGACAAAAACTTAACGATGCATAATTGAGACTGAAGTCTGCCAAACCGCATTCCTAAAAATAAACAAAAAATGTTAATTAAAAAACTACACCAGTTAAGTTGTCTTTTTAAACTCAGTACAAGAAAAATGTTAATGTAAAATGTCTACAGATGAAGGGATAACATATTAAGATACTTGTTTATAATCTTTGTGTCAAGCATAAATAAAAACAACCATTGTACAAAAAAAAAACACAAAACACTTTCAAATACAGTTTCAGTCTCTTCTAAAATAACTTGAATAAAACAGTGTTTTAACACAATTTATTTAAAAATATATGTACATCATTGTTAAGCTGCAGGTAAAAACGTGTGAGAATCTTTTTCACACGTTTGATCATAATTGATCAATTATATATTGTATTTCATATGTATTTGAAAATAGAAGATTTCATGCACTGATATGAATGTCTAAATTACTTACCAATGCAATTCCTTTGTCCTAATCCAAATGGTAAATAAGCGCATGAGTGACGCTTACTCACCACTTCTGGGTCAAATCTATCAGGGTTAAATACTTCCGGCTTGGGATAATATTTCTCATCATGGTGTATACCCCGCGGGGATATTAGGACTATCATATCTTTTTCAACTATTAAATTTGTACCGGGTATTTTATAATCTCTTGTGGCTTTCCTTTTCAGTGGTTCTACTATTGAGTACATACGAAGCGTTTCATCAAATACTTTATTCAAATATTTCATTTCCTTAAAGGTATCATATGTCACTTTTCCATCATTTGCCTGAAGAACTCCTTCGATTTCTGCGGTTAACTTGCTTTGGATTTCAGGATTTAATGCTAGTTGGTACAGCATATAGGCCATGGTGGTGGCACTGGTCTCATACCCAGCTACATAAAATATAAAAGCTTGCGCTGCTATCACATCGTCAGTTATTTCGACAGAGACTGCATTTCTTCCGAATTTTGTACTATTGACCTCTCCCATTTCACGGAGTTCCAGTATTAGATCCATGAAATCGTTTCGGCCTGAAGATATGCCATTTCTTTGGGTAATAATGTTGTCCACAAGGTGTTTGAAGAAATTTTTCACAGCATTTGGGAAAATAGAAAGGTTGAGTGTTTTCAGAAGTTTTGGAAACATCATATCTAATTCAAGAGCAAAACTCGGTGATGAAATTGACTGGTCTACAAGTTCCAGCGCCTGCAATTTGTCGCTGAGACTATCATAGTTAACACCGAAAGCGCAGGCAGCGATCGTAGACACCGTGTATGTCTGAAGAAGGGAGTGTAGTTCAAACTCTTGTTTCTTTTGGCATTCTGTGCTTACATAGTCCACAAATGTATTAACACCCTCATCAATTAGATAAAACATGTTTTTCAATTTACCAGATGTAAAAATGGGGCTGAACCGATTTCTCAAGGCTTTCCATGTATCTCCATCAGCGTGGAACAAATTTTGTCCCAATCCTTCATTGCTAAGTTCCAGTCCACGATCAGTAAACACTTCAAAGTCTTTAATCATGATATGTTTCAAAATATCCAAGTCTCGTATAAGGAGACAGGGTGTTGTCATTCTGTAAAGACCGACGACTTTTTCTTCCGGAAACCTATCGTAGATTTCTTGTATCAAAACGCCGTAATTTTTTTTGCGAAGTGTGGATTCCTTTATGTTTCCGAATAATATTGTTGGTTCCGGACCGGGAACATTTCGGCTTTTCCAGTAGTTAAATGTTCTTGTAAAATAATAATATACAGCTGAAACTAACACTAATAGCACGGCTGACACATAAAATACCGCCATTTTGAAGGAGCTCTTAACACATTCACCGAACACTGTGATGTAACTAGTAAAATCGCTTGGCATGATTTTATATACTTATCGTGAAACTTGAAAACAAAACATGGTATACAAAGGTGTTACATGAGTTAAGGATGAGATCATACATGTTTTGCTTAAGACTAAAGCATGCAAAATGATTAACACACCATATGTTCAAACAAGTGAATATTAAACAGTCTGATATTTAGTAATTTAAGTTTACATGGTAATTTGTTATATATAGGTACGTACAGCCGTAGCTAAACAACTTTTACAATATTTTGTTAATCGAAGGATTTCATCGTTTTTTTTATTGATGATGGGTTTGCTCTTGACTCTAGTCTAAGTCGGACGTGACAGAGACAGAGTCGATGATGGAGTGAGCTTACCCAGAAAAAGCACGTTCACTCTCACTTTGAAGAAATTATGATGGGTTGTATGCGCTCGGAAACACAGACGCAGGTAGTGAGTTCCACTCTTTTGCTCTGCGCATTATAAAAGTCATTTGGAAGCGCTTAATGCGAATCGGTGGAATAGCAACTAGGTAGGGATATGGTAACATGGCAGTGCGTCTAGATGTCCGATGGTAGAAGGGGGCCGGTGGAATAAGGTCGTGGAGTTCTTGAGCACACTCACCGAAGTACAATCTGTACGTAGAAGACCGACAAGCAGGCAACCTTGCGGCGATGAGCCAAGCTATGAATTCAAATTCAAATTCAAAATAATTTATTTACTCTTCACAAACAATGGCATCATAATAATAAAAAGTTAGACAAGCTTAGAAGCTATGTTACACTAGTTTGTGAGAGACTGGTGTCTGCACTAGGAATACCTGTATAGCAGATCACCAGGGTCCCACCACACGGTATGTTAACATAATCAGTTAATTAGTAAGTCAAAAACAACAAAATTAAAATATAAGTAGGTATTTGTGAAAGTGCTTGATGTAACCTATTATGTGTGGGGAAGTGAGCGGGATATACTATTTTGGATAAGATAGTAAATCCTCAGTTGCCCCATAATCCAAGCCATGGAGCCATTCAACCAGAGTATTCTTACAAGCCTTTGTTGTTAGGTGATAGATCGTATTAATACGATTTATTTTATTATATAAGTGAGAACCCAAGAACATATAAAATCTTTGAGAGAAGCTCGTCCTGAGACCTTTAGCTTAGCGTCCACCAGTTTTACGTCACCAATGAGCCTCTTAGCTCTGCGTTCCACCGAGTCAAGCGCGGCTAGTTTGCACTTAGCTGATCCATCCCAAAGGTGGCTGCAATACTCCATGCAGGATCGGACTTGCGCTTTGTAAAGAGTTAAAAGCTGTCCAGGCGTAAAGTATCGCTTCACCCTATTTAGGATGCCCAATTTCTTGGCCGCAGTTTGGGTTTTGTACTCGATTGTGGCGCAAAAGTTGAGACCAGATGTCAACTCCATTCCTAGGAGCTCAAGCCGATCAGTTACAGGAACAGATGTACCTCGAAAAGTAGGAGTTTGAGCGAAACGACTCCTTTTAGCGGTAAAAAGACACGCCTGTGTTTTGGTGGCGTTAAAAGAGACCAGATTATTATCACCCCACTGGGAGACAAGGCTTAAGGTCAAATCTGTCTGCTCTAACATGGCCTCTCTCAAGGGTTTTTGCGCTGGACAAGTATCTCTCTGAAACTGTACTGTCATTTGCGTACCCAACAATACCAGGCTGAAGTAGGTCATTGATGTGCAGCATGAAAAGAGTTGCAGAGAGAACAGACCCTTGAGGAACTCCGGTATCAATAGCCAGGTCAGAGGAGCAGCCGTCTACAACTACTCTGATCGACCGTTCCCTAAGGAAATTTGATATCCAGCTACAAAAATCAGCTGGGATGCCATAAGCAGGAAGCTTGCTGAGCAGAGCAGCGTGCCAGACCCTGTCAAAGGCCTTCGAGTTGTCAAGCGATACAGCAAGTGCTTCGCCGTGCTTCTCGATGGCTTCGCCACAGCAGTGCGTGACATACACAATATGATCGCCAGTTGACCGTCCCCGGCGAAAGCCATATTGACGGTCACTGAGGAGATCATTGTCTTCAAGGTAGGTCAGCAACTTATTATTCCGTACCCTTTCCATAACCTTGCATGGAATGGAGGCATTGGTTGTACATTTGCAAGCTTCCAGGATTTCGGCACCGTTCTTTTTTCAAGAGAGAGGCGGAACAAACGTGTCAACACAGGAGACAGTTCAGGCGCACACTACCTCAACACTCTCGCTGGAATGCCGTCAGGCCCGCATCTGAAACAAGTCTAAAGTCACGCTGATTCCTAGAGCTTACATCTGCTGCTATTCTGAATAGATCTTTGTGTTTCCGTACAAACATACTATGTTTCATATAGATATAGTGATTACTATAACGCCACAATCTTTCTTTGTCGTTCACTTTTGTGTGTGTTATTGTAAGATTTATCAGCATTGCTAGCTAGTTTTGAAGACCAAGGAATATTGGCTTTTGCTTAGATTCAGTGTTTGATCAAAATTATAATTGTTATTTACAATAATGTTTTGTGGCCTGATGAGTTGTTTTGGTCGTAAACACACATATCTACAGAGAAATAAAACCAGCCAAGTGCGTGTCGGATCACGCACAATGAAGGGTTCCTATTGCAGTTGAAAAGTAAGTTCTCCCATACATTCCTACTGCAAATGTAAGTTTGTACGCACAATATAGAGAGATTTACCATGTTATTTTAAGACCATAGACTTCTCATAGGTTTTCCTGTTTTCCTGTAATCTATAGGTATAGAACAATTTTCTTTTTTTTTATTTTAGGCTCAGTAGTTTCAGAGATAAGGGGAGTATGGTCAATTTTCTTAAATAGCTTTAAAACAATTTATTTTAAAATTATAAAAAATATATATTTGAGACTCTCACATTAAGCCCTTTCATACGGTACAGTTTGCAAAACTTTTTTATTTTTTTCTTATTTGCCCCCAAAATTGAACTCCATATTCAAAATTCATTTATTTAGGTTACACGCCCGTATTTGGGTCATAGAAACTCACACGTGTACCAAATTTCAACATAATCGGTTCATTAGTTGATATGGTATTGACATTTAATTTATTTGACATTTGATTTAGTTGGTATTTTAATTAACATCTGGTTTAATTTTGCTTTTGATTGTCATTTAAATTGCTCTTAATTGACATTTAGTTTGCATTTAATTGACATTTATATAAAGGGGTTGTCTTTGTGCTTTTTATAGTTTAACATATAAACGGTTTTTGATTGATGACATAGTAATATTTTTTTTTATATAATTTTGTTTGCTTTAGATTTGAAATATAATTATTTTGTAAAATTCGAACACAATAAAAATTGTTTGATGAAATAAATAAATAAAATTCGGAGCAAATTGGCTGGCCGTTTTTTCCTTCTGAGGTACGGAACCCTAAAAACACTAATCAATAAGCAAAAATATGACGTGGCTTGTATTAATCAGAAATAGAAATAACTAATATTATAAATGCGAAAGTGAGAAAGTTTGTTTGACGAGCGAAACCGCGGACAAAAGCTAGTATCTACAAAATAAAATCGAATCGACCCCAAAAGCGGTACGATTATTCAAAAATTGCTGTTTTTGTTCAAAATTATTGTTTGTGTCTTTTTTTGTTATTTTAATAAATGCAATCTCGTGTTTGGCCTTGAGAAGCCATGACTACTTAACCAGTTATACAGCCTTATTTTTATAAATGGCATTTCGTAGTTGTCCGTGACTACTTAACCGGTCAATTAATACAATACAACAATACAATACAGTCTTTTTTCTTTTTTTAACCGACTTCCAAAAGGAGGAGGTTCTCAATTCGTCTGTATTTTTTTTTGTTTTTTTTTTTTTTTTGTATGTTTGTTACGCGATTACTCAAAGACGGATGGACCGATTTGGAAAATTCTTTTTTTGTTTGAAAGGGTATACCTCCGAGGTGGTCCCATATAAATTTTATTAACTTTGCTTGGGGAGTTTTTGAGTTAGCTTCAATAATGCGTATATTTCCCACTTATTTTATATGGATGATGTGATGATGTTTTAATAACTTCCTATCACTGTTATTTACATGGCTATATATACAATTATTGTGCTCAATTATGTATTCGAATTTGTGTGGGGTAGGTTCCACAATTAAAAAGTGAAAAATAAAAACTTTTTAGCAAAAAATAAAACCGACTTCTAAAACAAAACACTACAAAGTGAAAAATAACTTTAATTTCGGAATTCGGTGGCAAAAAACGAAAATACAAAACGAAAGACACCGACTTCCGAAATTAAAGTTATTTTTCACTTTGTAGTGTTTTGTTTTAGAAGTCGGTTTTATTTTTTGCTAAAAAGATTTTGTAGATTTTTTTTTTAAATGTTAGTTGTGCCCTTTTTTCTTATGACGGCGGTATTACATGTAGCTTCTGCAGCAGAATGCCCAGATTGAAACTCATATAATAAACAATGTCGTACGTGGGTTTTAATATCACTCATTTCTTTGTGAACTTTAACGCACTGACAGCCAAACTATCAATAACGCGCATCCCATGCGTGATCTCGCATGGGATGCGCGGTGTCGGGGTACAGCCCCCCTACCGCGGAGGCTATACGGTGGCCCGTAACTACGGGCCCCTCGTCGTGGTCGCGACTGGCCAGCAGATGGTTGGGCGTGCGGCATACACGCCCATGTGAAGAGGGTTTCTGTGATTTGTGTCTGTAGGCACGCCACGACGTTGATGCCCAACGCCGCTTTTTTCACCATAACTCGGCGGAGAGCCTTTACCGGGTGAGACCCTCATCTACATGAGGGAAGCCCAGCAAGTGGCGTCCAGCGACAGAGTTATGGACTCGACGTTCCTACAGATAGGATGTGTGGCCCCCCTCCCCTCTCCGTTTTCGAGTCGAGCCGAGCCCGGACAGGAAGAAGGGACCGTGTTCTGAGTGTGTGGGCGGCATTGTACTGTGTAACACCGCCCGGTGTATACGCGAGTCGCACGCCCGCATAAAAAGAGCCGCAACTTCGCGTGTGAGATGGGTGCCTGTGTAGAGGTGAATGTCTGATGTTTGCTACGTGACACGCCTATATTAACCTAGCACGCGCCACGCAACAGATGCATGTATTTGAATAGTGTCATTGTCACAAATGAGCCGCGTGTAAGCTGAGAGCAGCTCATTTGGAAGTCCAGTCCGGTGCGATGGGGTCATCGTCCGCAAGCAGGTCACGGGGGAGGGACCTCGCGTCGGGGGGGCGCGCATGCCAGGGCGCGATCTACTTGACGTGTGGCCAGGCAGACGCGTCGGCACGCTCGAACATTCTCTTCGCGAGGCGGCACGCAAACTCGTCCAGGCTCTCAATCCCGAGGTCGCGTTGTAGGACGCTGTTCCTCACGAAGCAAGGCGCGTCGACAATGGTCCGCAGCGCAAGATTTTTCTGCGCACGGTATGTCTTACGGCTCGTCTCGCTCGTCAAGGGCGCGCTGCATCTTGACCGCCGCGTGCTTCGCGTTGAGCGAAGTAGAGATGTACGCGGCGTCGTCAGCGTACAGCGCAAGCGTCGCCTCCTCTGTGGTGGGGATGTCGTCCGTGTATCGTGAGTAACACGCAGGCGACACGCAGCTACCTTGTGGTACGCCCGCCAGCACCGGGCGGGCGCTGGATAGCGCACTGTCGACCACCACCCTGAATGCCCTGTTAGAGAGAAAGCTAGAAAACATCTTTACAACGCGACGGGGCGCGTGAAGCTTTTATTCCGTAAAAGCTTCAGCTTCAGGTTTACCCGGCTACTCCAGAGCTTAGAAGAGCCATCTGTTGTTATTATGGATAATGCTAGTTATCACTTCAAACAAATAAACCGCGTACCCACATCATCAGCCACAAAATCTCAATTGCAAGACGAAAATATGGGATTACTTTTCCAGATTCTGCTTTTAAAGCAGAGCTTCTGCAGAAATAATATATATTTAAGTTTCAGTTAACGTTAGTTGAACTATGCATATTTGAATTGCATTATTTGTTAAAATACTAAGAATGACTTATTAGTTATCATCAGCATCATCCGAAAAAGTCATATCATTTGGATGTATTGGCAAACCAATGGGGTCGCGAAGTAGCCAGTACAATACAATTAAGTTAATATGGGCTCAAGTGAAAGGAGAAGTAGCAACAAAAAATAAAACTTTTAAAATAGCTGATGTCGAAGAATTGGTGCACGAGGCTATAGGAAATGTGACAACAGGCATTTATCAGATACAAATAGTTTAATAATTAATGTAGTCGAGGACAGCGATTCCGATGTCGAGGAGGAAGATGATGCGGAACTAGATTAAATTATAAATCAGTATTGCTTTTGTAATTTTGTTATTTATAGAACATAGACATGTAAGTTATTGTGAATGAAACGCGTTTATTAATAAGTCAGCTATAATTTTGGTAAACATTTTTTATTTTATTATTAAACTACTTTTAATCATTAAATGCTTTATTATTTCATTTAACACACCTCCGTTAATTTACCTTTTGCCATTATTCTTGCAATGCAGCTGATAAAGAGCTAAGGAGTGTGACTTTCAATGGCTGATATTTAAATCTTCTTCACATTTTGCTATCAGCTGGTAAAATTATATCACAATAAAGATATAAACTTTTGCATCTGCAGTCAAGATTCTTACGTGTAAATATTTTCGTGTTTCTTTTGAAAGGCCTGTTCAGATATAAGCGATATCGCTGTCACGCTCGGTAGCGATACCGAAACGGTACGTGATACTGAGTCCACACGTGACATCGCTGTAGCGTTCGGTAGGGATATTGGTCCGCGCCTGCGCCGCCGGCGCCGCGCTTTTTGCGTTATCGCTTACCGAATCGGAATCGGTATAGCTACCGAGGGCAACAGCGATATCGCTTATATCTGAACAGCCCTGAACACTGATAAAGTTAACTCACTCTACCAAAGGTGTGCCATGTACGATCAGGGAAATGAATTGTCTAGCAGATTGATAATTTCGTCAACCTGCCGTGCCCATCGCCATTTCATTTAATCTCTCAAAAAAGACTGTCTGTTATGGTTTGAATCCGAAGACAACACTATGTAGATACGTGCCTACCTAATAAAAAATCAAATAAGCTCAATACAATAAAATTATAATACCTGTTTCCGTCGGGGATTAAAAAAACTGATGATTTCACATACCAACTTGGTATGTGAAATCAATATTCTAATCCCCGCTTTATTATAAATTATGTAAACACAGAGATATATTAACTTATTTATTTTACACTGTTTTAAGGTAACAAAAGATTCTCAAAATCTTTAAAAGCTCCATCAATAACTGGTGTAATATTTTTTGCGGGCTTATTGTGAACAGACAACCAAATTGAAGCCGGTGCGCCAGTTTTGAACATCTGCAGCACAGCTGCAACGGCAGAAGCTGGCCTGAAATAAACAAAATATACTGATTTTAAACAAAAACAAATCTCCATTGAGGCTATCTTAGCAGATATCTTAGCTACCTTAGCTTCTTCATAAATCTCAGTATTTTAACAGCCGCTTGGTATTGAAATGGTTATGGTTAATAAGGTATTTTTAAAGCAGGTGTTATTGCACTTAAATCCCATTAAAAAATGGGCAATTCCTGGGTGCAGGACTTCCTTCGTCATTATCAACAATCAATCTGCCTAGCCTTTTCCCAACAATGTTGGGGTCGGCTTCCAGTCTAACCGGATGCAGCTGAATACCAATATTTGACATGGAGCGACTGCCTATCTGACCTCCACAACCCAGTTACTGGGTAATACGATACCCCTTGGTAAGACTGGTTGTCAGACTTTCGGGTTTCTGACGACCCGTAACGACTGTCAAAGATCCTCGAATGATAGCCGGGACCAACGGCTTAACGTGCTTTCCGAGGCACGGAGGAGTCTCGGTATGAAAAGATGGTCACCCATCCACAGACCAACCCCGGCAAGCGTAGCTTAACCTGCTGGATCGACCCGTGCGGCTGTTATTACTTAGCCACGAGGTCCTCCGTCATTATCAACAACTCAACAGAAAATTCTCCACTGCCGTACAAATAAGCCTCCCCTAAGCACCGCCAGGAAGTTCTGGTCCACAAAAAGGTCCTACGCTATTTATGGGGGGCTACTCACGTACTCGGGTACGTGGTTACCTCACTCGAGGACTTTGCAGCCCCATCTGCTGTGCGTTCTGTAGGAACTGTGCTGTGAGGACTTCTGTTTGTAGTAAATACCTGGGTTAGCCCACTTACTTTTGATATATGACTCCATCAGCCACTACCGTGTCGGCCATAATCTTTCCCATTTTTGGGTCATATGACCTCAATTCCAAATTGTGCAGCAAAGGAGTATCAGTCGGTCCTAAACACAAAGTTAGAACTCTGACGCCCGTGGTGTCATAGAATGGGTCCACCTGGAAAAAATAATTTGACAATAATAGCAGAAGAATTGCTGAATCGCTAAATCAGAAAAATAATCGATGATAAAAGCAAGTTGCAGTTTTTTTTTTTTAAGTTAAGTGAATAATTTACTAGATCTGTGAGTGAGTTTTTACGAATTAATAAAAATTATTACAGTTATACAATCCAGCACCCTAATTGCGTAACACACTATTGATCCGAATCTGAATCATTTCGAAGCAAATTGCTAATCCATTGCTTCATGTGTTCGAAAAATTTGTCTTCTCAACACCGTAAATAATGCAATGAATGTTGTTGAACTGTCAAAATGAAACCGATTCCGACTGATAGTATGTTACGCAATTACCTATGTGACTATGGTTAGACCTATTATACAAAAGATTCAATGTTTCCGTTTTGTTCCTGAAGTGTCAAGTCCTAATGATTATACTTAGTCAACGTCACCTTTTTAATTGGAATCACTCACCGCTAAACATTGACTGAAGTGCAGCACAGCCATTTTGGAACCACTGTAAATCGGAAGGGCTGGAAACTTAGTTAATGTTGCTGTTGAAGCGACGTTGACAATTGTCCCACCGACTCCACCTTCGTCTTTCCTCATATACTTGACGCCTTTTAAAGTTAAGGAAACTAATCCTTGCTGGAAATTAAGTCATTAGTCTTAGTTTACTTGTCACCAACAACAAGGAAATTAGCACTAACAAATTATTAGTTCCAAATCATTCCTCTCAGTCTGATATGGGAATATTGAGCTGAATATGTGCAGTGACAAGAATGGATAAAGAAATGTGTACTATTGATTTACTAGCTTTTGCCCGTGGCTTCGCCCGCGTGAATGTAAGAAAATATCTCACGGCAACGTAGCTACCGGGATTAAAAATTCCTATGTATTAATCCAGGTAAACAATGTATTAATTCCGTAATACATTGTTTTCATATAACTCTAGTGGTTTACGCGGCGCGAGCCAGCAGAAAAAATATCTTGGTTATTGTAACAATTCTTTTTTAACTGTTCAAATTAGTTGTTGGAAATCAGGTAAGCTACCTACCCGTTACGTTTAATCCATTATTTTCGGGACATCCTGTATAGTATACTAGCTTTTGCCCGCGGCTTCACCCGCGTGGATGTCGGAAAATATTCCACGGGAACGTACACGTGGAGAATATGTGATAGCAGTTATATCGGACAGCCCTATCAGTCCGATATCACTGCAAACTCAAATCGCTACGATATATCGTTGCCCTGCAGTCGGCATGATTTTTTCCGACATCTTCAAAAATCATCGTCATATTTCAACGAATTTACCTAATGAATTATTCCATCAATTGATGAAAACACTAATAAAATCTATTCGGTAGTTTTCGCGTTCAGACTGACAGTCAGACGCGGCGGGGGGACTTTGTTTAGATAAAATTATTCCGGTCACGCTCTAATAACAAATATTTTTTGGCCGGGTGGAAATATTTTAATTATATAAAAAAAAACTAAATTTTACCTGAAGATACGAACTATGATTACATTTCCAATACCTTAAATCTCTTAAAAAGACACACAATTTTTTTTATATTATTTGTGAATTTTCACAATTCTTTATTTCGTACCAAGATCAAGATCCAAGATCTTCAGTTACCAGAAAACTGAAGATCTTCTCAAAACTATCAAATAGAGGAATTTCAATACCGCAGATACATACATACATTCTTACATACACTCACACATACACAATCACTCACCCGTGCACTCTCGTGCACGCACACTCAAACTTTTCAATATTAAGTAAATAAGTGGCTTAATTATAATTATAGTTTATAGAATTAGTTTTGTTTATATATACATATATATATATTATATATATATGTATATTGTTTTAATTATTATTTTTTAAACTATTTCCACTGTTATACATTTTTTATACATTTACCATGTAGCACGTTTGAGAATTTTTGTTTTTAATGTAACCAAATTTGGAAAGCGCTGGTGTTTGTGATACAATGATTTTTTTCATTAGTACGGACACCACCGATACACTTCTTTCTGGAATACTCTATTTTCACTTTGAAAATTGTTTTTGTGAACCTTAAATGTGTATTTTCTGAAATAAAATTTATTATTATTATTATTTCATTAAAAGAATCAATTTGCATTTTCATATCCCTAGCTTAAATTAAGAAATGCTGGGTTTCCCATACAAACATACATCCCCTATAACACCCTCTGTAGGATTATTTTTTAAGCAAAAAGTAGCCTAGATGTCCTTCCTCAGGATGCCATTTATCGTCTTGCCAAATTTTATCGAAATCCGTTTAGTGGTTTAGCCGTGAAAAGGTAACATACAGACAGACAGACAGAGTTACTTTCGAATTTATAATATTAGTAAGGATTACTTAATTATAGGAAGTTTGAAAGCGCTTGGCTTGTTGTTGACATGTTATTCATTAATTCACTTATTCAAATAACAAAGATCCATTGGGTTAGTAACAATAGTCTATAACACAGACAGTGTACAGGTGACAAGTGACCTCACCAACGGGCTGTCATGTCTCCCGGCTATAGCGCGTAGAATGCTGCTGGGGCTACCATGGACTCTGTTTAGCAGCGAGGCCGCCCTCTTATACTGTACAGCATTGAAGCAGTCGGTGCGTGCCTTGGCGAACATAGATGACGCGCTACAGGACCGAGCAAGCAGGTGAGGCGAAGTGGTTATGAGGAGCGATCTAACGGTTGGGATTAAGCGAGTGTAAACAGAAACACAGAAGGCAGGATGGAGAAATGAAGAAAAATATTTTGCCCCGGTTCAAGTAGGTGATATGGTACAAAAGCAGGCAGAAGAAATAAAGAGAAAAGGGCAGGAAACAAAACTAGGTAGGTAGGCTAAATAACAGGTTGGTAGACCTACCCAATTAATATCAGAAGCTGTCCTCCACATGTGAGGTGCGTCGACCATAACGCCAGCGTTGTTGATGATGACATCGATTTGCTTGAACTGAGCGAGCACGGATTCGAACGCGCTCGTTATGTCCTCTTCCTTGCTCACGTCACATTTGATGAACACCGTCTTATTGCCGTGAATTTTGTTCAGATGCTCGGCTGTTGCCTTGCCAATCTCCTCGGCAATGTCTAGGATAGCCACATTCTGCAAAAAGCCAAAGTGACGACATCACGACACTGCTTGCTTTGTCACACTTACGTTCCAAAAAAAATGTTTACTCATATAACGGAGCTGTGGGGATTGGCAACGGGTTTTATTTTTAACTGACATAGGTAATGACTGTTACTGCTCATCAGTGTTCCTGCTGCTGGGACTCAGGCCAAGGGCCAGTGACAGAGGAGACTCTGAGAGAGGGAATGGACAGTGGAATGTACGATGTACCTATACAGAGGGATGAAGGGGGTTGGTAACTTTATAAATACAAAATACGATATTTTAGTTTCACACAATGGAAAGACCAACTGATTTTTGAAGTCGTGTAGTCTCTTGCTTTACTTACTACACTTCGAAGTAAGTACTTAATTTTCTTCAAGAGGCTTCTTAATTTCTGACACCGCAAGACACAAATCGTCTCATTTAATTATCTACCTTTGTTTATAGCCAAAGCAACCTGCAGTGACTTCTGCGCTGCTTCCGACGACGCCATAAATGCCGAAGTCTTGGGCCAATAAATTTTGAAACACCATCATGCCGTCCAAGAAGAAGAATATAAGAAGACGGATATTTTATTTTGCCTTGCGTAAATATAAAATCTTGCTAATTGATTTCCTTAGACAAAAAATTCTAAAAAATATAAAATACCTTTGCTCCTTCATTTAGGAATGCCTCCGCGTACTTAGCCCCCAGGCCAGAAGCTCCTCCAGTTATCAAAAATGTTTTGTCTTTTGCGTCCCACAGTGCCATTGTAACGATACACTCTGTACCTGGGTACTGTTGTTTGTTTCATTGATGTTTATTTATATACATGTAGCTACGTTATCTATATTATATTGAAAAGATGCTATATCACATTTTTATCAGTCGTCATTTTATTACTTAATTGGTGGGCTTGGGAATTATATAAACCTATGTTTTCTTTTGGTACGCTTTTACATCAATTATGTATTTTATATAATATAATATAATATCCTGAGACATTATTCACACACGGTCATCTGATCCCAAACTAAGTAGAGCTTGTACTATGGAAACCAGATAACTGATATACTGCATACACTACTTTTTTTTTTGTAAATACAAGATAATTACACCCAGACTCAGGACAAACAGACATGTTCATGCACACAAATATTTGTCCTGGATGGGAATCGAACCCACGACCTGCGACATGATAGGCGGTATCTTAACCAACCACGCCAGCTGGCCTGTCTATGATATAATAATATTTATTTTACAGATTTCTCCATTCGTGTTATACATTTTTCAAATCTGTTAACATCTCAGTTTCTGACCGCGCATTCCATCGAGAAGTCTCTCTGAATTCAGGCTCCACAAAATGGCGTACCCTACGCACTCGCTCTCATTCTTCCCAATTTAAATTTTTGCCTAATGTTACCAACTTTTTTTCCTAAATGATTTTCTTTTACACGCATCCTAAAATGAAGCCAATGTTTTTCTTTTGGCACAGAATAAGTACATACTTTAGGTTAAAAACTCTCCGTTCTCTCTCTGTGCAACAGTTTTCGCTGGCACACCCAATTGTTTATCTAAAGAATCGTTATCGCATTTTCAGCGAAATAATACCTACGGCAGTACAATTTTAATACTACCTACATAGAAATTTTTATTATATTCCTTTTTCGTCAAAAACGAATTCAACCTTTCGCAAGTTTGATTGATCTTTGAATTTTATTATATATAAAAAGTAGGGTCATGTATTGTACAGTCCTACCAACTTATCTGTGAACTGAAAGAGGACGGCACCGTCGATTCAGTGTTGCTAATTAATATAAGGTGCCCAAAATTGAGTAAGTTTTCAAGAAGGAAATTTCACATTAGACATAATCGTTTAACAAGAATTATAGTTTTTACAAATTAAAAACAATGATACCTATATAAAAATAATAAAATAAATAAAAAGAATTTGATAATTTACAGTTACGTAGGTACGCTAACAGTTTAGTCTCTCAGCAATAAATAATGGCTTTATCTAAAAAATAATCCAATGAAGTGGAAATTCAGCAGATAAAATGTTCCACGGGGGGATACAACTTTCATTTAATGCGAAGTTAAGTAGGTACCTACCCTGCAAGAGGTACCTGGATGTCTAGCATTTAGTTATGACCGTACCTAACTCCTAACTCCAGATTTGACTAATTATAATTAGTAGTTAGTAGTGTAATAAAAAAAAACAAATTGCTTTACAATGATTTATTGAAAACCAGGTTTACAGTAATTGTGATCTTTAGATGAACCTGCATACACAACTTCATCCTGGTTATGAGGCCATACTCCGCTTATTTCCGTACCACTATCATCATTATCACTATCGCTTTCGGTTTCAGTGTCACTTACCACTTCTATAAAAAAAGGTTTATCTAAATACAAATCATGTTTTAAGTATTCTCCTTCTAACCTGCGAACGTGTTTAGAATGCTGTGCCCACTCATGAACTTTAATAGTGTCAAAAGCTTCTCTAACTAGGCGGGGAATTTCAGCATTTTTGTGCTCAATATTTACATCAGCAACTTTTCTTTTCATTGTGCTCCATATGAGTTCAATGGGATTGAGATCACAGTGATAAGGTGGTAAATATAAGCATTTGTGTCTATTGTCTTCTAATTTTTTTTCAATCTCATATACAGGTTCAGGCTTGTTTCTCTTAATTATTTCTAAATGCTGAGGTTTAGTCAAATTCTCTCCGTAGTCAATTTTATTTTGGGTCAACCATAATCGCATATCTTTTTTTAAGGAATTCGTATTTGGGACTTTATTCACACAAATACGGTGATAAGGAGCATTATCCTTCACTATTATGGATGGCTCTCGTAAATTAGGCACAAGTATTTTCAATAACCCACTTTTTAAAGTTGATACTATTCTATTACTACATTGCTGCTACAAACTCGTCATGATAATCACCACTTTTTGTGTTTGATTTAAACACAAGTAGTGCATTTTTAACCAATCCAGTATCTCCTCCCGCATGAACAATAATATTTCTTTGCCCTTTCGATACAGGCTCTTCACCCTCTCCTTGCCAACATTTACCCGATGTATGCGTAGAGTGAATATAGGTCTCATCTAAATAAATTATGGGCCGGGGTTGGGGAGATTTATTATTTTTATCCACTGCATGCAAGTACTTAGCTCTCCAAGCTGATATTCATTGCGCTCCATAAGAACCTTCCGATTGTATTGAGATTTTTTAAAACGAAATCCCACCTTGTGAAGCAGCTTTCGCAGACTCTCTCGCTGTCCTGTGTAATTTATTTCTGTCTTTAAGACCTCTAGACGCTTTTTAACAGTAAGGACCTCTTTTTTAGCAGAATAAAATTCATGTACTTTCCTCCGTATAACTCCCATGTCAAAATCATCAACATGCACAAATCCACTTTTACGTTTTACCCAAGGACAACCCCCGGTTGGTGCAGGACTATTGTTGTACGTGGAAACGAAACATAATGACAGGCCAGATGGCGTGATTGGTTAAGATACCACCTGCCATGCCGCTGGTCGTGGGTTCGATTCCCATCCAGGACAAACATTTGTGTGCATGAACATGTCTGTTTGTCCTGAGTCTGGGTGTAATTATCTATATAAGTATGTATTTACAAAAAAAAAAGTAGTATATGTAGTATATCAGTTATCTGGTTTCCATAGTACAAGCTCTGCTTAGTTTGGGATCAGATGACCGTGTGTGAACAAAGTCCTAGGATATTATTATTATTATTATTATTATATTGGGCTATTATGGGTCTGGGTGGATTGGGTAACTTGAACTATGGAAGATTTATGTTCCCTGCCTGACCAATTTTATATAATATATTATACACGGATAAAATGGCAGGGGGTGGCTTGCACACTCAATAATGGGCCCCCGGAAACGGCCACATAGTGACGTAGCGACAAGGGGACAACACTTCCTGAGGTGCTTGAGGAGTGAGAGGTATTCCACGGCTATCAGGACAATCCCGGAAGTACGGTCAAGATCCCTACCAGCACCTTACTGGAATACTTCCTTCCTCCGAGCACGTTTGCTCTTGCGAATCTCCACTCAAGCCGGCCAATAAAGGCAAGAAAGAGGTAGGAGCTCTGTTCCTCGTCAGTGTGTTCACTCCGGCCGGCCAATAAAGGCAAGCCAGAGATGAGGACAAGATTTTTCCAGGGAGATAGGGTCTGTGGGGTCACTACTGCCCAACAGCTTGCCACATGCTGCCCTGCGGGTTTCTGTATCTCTCTTGGTCTGGCTCCTCATCCTAGATTCGTTCCGGCAAAGTAAACGTATTATTATTATTATTAATAGTGTTCTATGGACCAGTGAGGGCTGATCATTTTATGTTTTCGAATCTACACGCTTAAATTTTTTAGTATCGCCTAGTACAATGTATACCAAAAGTTTAAATGGTGATAAGAGTAATACCGCGGTCCCACGGCCCGCTTCCTCACAGGCCAGACAGCGCCACGGCAGGCAGAGGCCGTGGGAAAAGTCGGCCTGTGGTGGCCTGTCGTCGCCTGTCCGATCGAACGTATCCGTGGGCATGCTCGGCACGGGCCGCGATAGGCCTCGACAGGCGTAGTAACGCCTGGCGCGGCCTGTGGGACCGTGGCTTAAATTCAAACATTTACCTTATTGATTTTCATTATAATCTGGTTACGTTCGATGCAACGTATTTTTAGTCGATAAGAATCTTCCCTTCAAGAAAGCGGTAAGACCTTTTATCGAGCCAGGTTTTTACCCAACCGACCGCCTAGGCAATGAATTCTACGTGCTTACTGCCTAAGAGGTATAGAGCCGTAAGCTGTGGAACTACACAGCCAGGCAGCTTCTGCGCTCCTGGGGTGGATTTTGGCTCTATGGCGCACTACACACACAAAGATAATACCAGATATTTCCTTTTTAGTATATTATTCTCTTTTTTAAAAAAGCCACACTGTTGCTGTCTAGTCGCATTTTATCACGTATTTAATATGAAAATTTGTTTCATATTTTAAGCGTAGCTAGTAGACTGGTTGCAAAAAAGACGTTCAGCAAAACAAAACCATCGTACGCTGAAAATAAAGATTTATTTATTTATTTAAGAAATACCTACCCGTGAGATCTTTTATTATATTTAAAGAAAAAAAAAATCAGCCAAACCTTTCCTGCAATTTTAAATATTATGTGATGATTTAATGTCTATTCTCTTTTTACTGTTTTGTCTTCCGATGTATTTTTAGGGTTCCGTACCTCAATAGGAAATAACGAAACCCATATAGGATCACTCATGTGTATGTCTGTCTGTCCGTCTGTCACAGCCAGTTTGCTCCGAATCTAAATAAGCCACAGTAGATTTGCAAATATGGAAATTTAGTCAAAACACCTATCGACGCAATGTCGATGATAGTTCCTCCGACTCAACCTTCGTCTTTGCTCATATGCTGGACACCTTTTAATGTGAAAGAAACTACACCTAGCTGAAAAATATATGAGACTTTTTATTAACCATTCTTATTAGTTAGAGGCTTAAATTGCAGATGTAAGCCTCTTGCTCTTCCTTTTCCCTTCGTACTGTTCAACAGAACAGTACGAATGGTAAAGGTAAAAACTATTATTCTAGGTATGATAAATGATAAATAATTTAATTTCAGTAAGTAGGTTTGTACAAACACGTCATTCATGTTTTTTTTTTTTTTTAACTAAATGAGGCCGGCGTTTGCTATCTGACTACTCTGAGAAGAAAGACCGAAACAAACTCAGAGGTCACAGTCTCTTTTAAAGTCCAGACATAATCATGGTCAGTTCATGTGAAGACCATGCAGGTTGGTGTCTGAAATGGTATTTTGAGGAAAGAACCACACAGACTGAGAGGACCTGTCCAGTGTTAGTAAGTTACTAACGTACTTGTTTCAACTTTAATTTGAAGCAACAACGATTGAAATTGCAATATGTCTACCTGCCTAGACTTCAGTTATTTTTATAAATAACTAGCTTTTGTCTGCGGTATCGCCCACGTAGATGTCGGAAAACTATACGTAACCTCCCTCTTGAAACACTATCTATTGATGAAAGCGCATTAAAATTCGTATTTTTGAGATTATCGCGAGCATACAGACAGACAGACGCGGCGAGGGACTTTGTTTTTTAATTACCCAATTAATAATAGAGGCAGTTCTCCAAATGCTAGGCGAATCGATCATAATGCCAGCATCGATCTGCTTGAATCGAGCGAGCACGGAGTCGAACGCGCTCGTTATGTCATCTTCATTGCTCATGTCGCATTTGATGAACACCACCTTATTGCCATGAACTTTGTTCAGACGCTCGACTGTTGCCGTGCATTGGCACGGCAACAGTCGAGCTTCTCAGCAATGTCTAGGAAAAAAGTAACAATTTCTCACCTAATCTTTTCCCGTTTTTCACCATCACACACTTTTGTCAGGCTGATTACTTAATCAGTCTGATTAAGTAATCAGCCTGACAACAGTGTGTGATGTAGGACTATCGATCCATCAGTTGATGGATCGATAGCCAATCAATATTGCAATCAAAACGCGAAAAATAAGAACCTGTAGGAGGTGTTAATGCTAAGAGTGACGATGCTCCTTGCTTTGTCACTTATTACGTTGCAAAAGACAATTGTTCACCCAGATAACGGACTCTTGGAGATGGGCAACGGGTTTTTAATGGCACTGCTCATGTTCCTGCTGCTGGGACTCAGGCCAAGAGGTTAGTGACACAGTGGACTCTGAGAGACAGTAGAGTGTACGATGTAGAACCTTATTACCTTTTTTCGACCTTATTAGCTTGGTAATAAAATACGTATACGTATTTTTTGTATTAGGTTGGAGAAAAAGTCTTTTCGCATTATAGTATGTATGAACTTGTAATAAAATCTCTTTGGCTATACTATTTGTATCTGGCTGGTTTTGGTATCATTGAAAGTTTAAATTTTAAAGAACATATTTCCAAATTCAAATTAGGAAAATGTGTGATTTTCATTTGTTTTTCGTATAAAATGGATGCCATTTTTGAAAAAGTGGAGCAAGATCGGCATATCAGTAGTTACGACGTAGCTGAAGAACTAGAAATTACCAAAGGCCGGTCAGGCTTCACAGACTGTGGCGAAACCCGGGTTAACTCGCAACAAGGTGATGCTGTGTATGTGGTGGGATTGGAAGGGCATTATTCATTATGAGCTGTTACCACCAGGCAGGACCATCGATTCTGAACTCTACTGCGAACAACTGATGAGATTAAAGCAAGAAGTTGAGAGAAAGCGGCCGGAATTAATCAACAGAAGGGGTGTGGTTTTTCATCATGATAACGCTAGACCTCACACATCTTTAGCCAATCAGCAAAAATTAAGAGACTTTGGCTGGGAGGTGTTAATGCATCCGCCGTATAGTCCTGACCTTGCACCTTCAGATTTCCACCTGTTTCGGTCTCTTCAGAATTCTTTAGGCAGTGTCAGGTTAACATCACGAGAGGACTGCCAAAACCACTTGTCGCGGTATTTTGACCAGAAGTCCCAAAATTTCTATAGCAATGGGATCATGTCCCTACCTACAAGATGGCAAAAAGTTATCGAACAAAATGGTACCTACATACTTTAGTTAAATGTAAATAAACTATATTAAAAAATGTTTTGAATTTTCTTAAAAAATGCGAAGAAACTTTTTCCCCAAACTATTATTTGTGGTGCAAGCCAGCCTAAGAAGAAAACCTAAATATTTTATTTAGTCTTGTGTCAATATGTATAAACTTGTTTATGAATTTCCTTTGTTAGAAACTGCTAAAATTGAAATACCTTTGCTCCTTCATTTAGGAAAGCCTCGGCGTACTCAGCCCCCAGGCCAGAAGCTCCCCCAGTTATCAAAAATGTTTTGTCTTTTGCGTCCCACTGTGCCATTGTAACGATACACTCTGTACCTGGGTACTGTTGTTTGTTTCATTGATGTTTATTTAAATAATGTATGTTATCAATTTTATTGGATTTATAAAGTACTATATCACATTTTTATCAGTCCATCATTAGTGGCTTTTGGTTTGCGTTTACATAATAAAGTTATTTTTAAATTGCACATCTCTTGGGAAATGTATACGTGTTATAAATTTTTCAAATCAGTTAACATCTTGGCTACTTTTTGCTGCCCGCGCAAGGCCATCCTTAAGACTCTACAGGCTCTTCAAAATTTCGCACCCATCTTTATATATGTTTATGTAAGTATATAATTCCTCTGTACGCACAGAAACAAAGTGCCTATGTTCGACGATGGTAGTGCATGGAGCCACAGACCCGATTCCCACTTACCCACAGCCAGCAGGCGCACATGCTCCGCAGCAGTAGCAGACGTGTCAAGTAAATTGTTCTGTACTACTCTGCAGAGCGGCTCATCCCACCGTCTCTGGGAAGATGGATTGTCGGGTAGATCTGAATTCGGGCAAGCGAGTCTCCAGGCATCCATAGCGTCGGTGAAACAAGGCACATCAAAATTAACCAGTGTGGAGGCTAGGATTTTCCTGATTAATTTCTCAGTGCCGTGGACACAGGATATGAAAGCCGGTAAACTAATACTAGAAATTTTGCGGAAGCCACGAAAAATAGTCATAAATTGAAATCAACTGCTAAATCAAATCAAATCTGGCTAAACTGATTGTTAGGGATAATCTCTGTGGATTCCTTCCCCATCCAGGGATCATAGGATTACAAAATAAGAAAACAACGGTTGTTTTATTAATCTATTTATAATCACAATCTGTATTTAAAGCCTAATTTGATCCCAAAATAACGTTTTCGAAGTCCTTAAAGGCACTATCTATGGTTGTAGTGATGTTCTCAACTGGTTTATTATCGACAGACAACCATATTGAAGCCGGAGCGCCAGTTTTGAACATATCAAGAAGAGCTGCAACTGCTGATTCTTTTCTGTGAAAGTAAAGTTAGAAAAATAAGTGTCGATGTTCAAATATTATTTTGACCTAGACTTCGATCGCAGTGTGAAATTAATTCACTTGCACTCTGAAACTCACTCTCTATAAGGCTTACGAACATAAGCCATGCCGATCACGGGCCACAAAACGTGCTGGGGACTACAGTTTTGCAGCGACCACCGCCGTTTATCGCCGTGTTATCCGCTCGGTAGCGGCGTTTTGTGACGGCACGCGAGATTTTGTGGCCCGTACCTATGCGGCAACCCTTTTTTTTTGGATGGGAAATCATCAAATAACTTCTCCCGCTCTGGGTGGAGCGGGAGGGCGTGTCAGACTTCTACTGACTAAAACCCACCCGTGTTCCTTCAGTTGCCTGTGCCAGGGCCACGATAACTCTTTCGAACAACCAGCAACCCTAAGCGAGCGTGTAGTGAAATTCAGACGATATAAGGTTTGTGGAAGGCTAATCAGCACAAAAATGACTGTTATAGGTACTCAAGTAATTTGATTAGTCGGTTCCAGACCAATCCAGTCACCTCGCGAGGCCGTCCGGAGCCAGTGAGTAGTCGGCAAAGCGCAGTAGTAGTAGTAGAGTTTTGTATTGATTAGCCTGTCTGTGTGATAAGCGAGCCATTTTTTTTCTATTTGGAGTTTTATAGAACAACTTACTTTTGATAAATGTAGCCATTTTTAATAGCGGTAGCCATTTTGTTTCCAAGTTTTGGGTCCCAAGCCTTCGTTTCTAAATTCTGCACTAAAGGAGTGTCAGTAGCTCCCAAACACATTGTCAAAACCCTAATGCCAGTGTTTTCGTAGAATGGATCCATCTAGTAAAAAAAGGAGATTAGTGCATTGTGTGTGAAAATATGGATATATTATGAAAATGCTTTTTAAATTTCCTTCCACGATAACGTGCAGATATTTTCATTTACTATGTGGACGTGGACATCCACGATAATATCGTCATGTTAGAAATTATAAAAGCGCATATTTAATGCAAAAATATTTGCTTTGAAGTAGGTCTCTACAATTGATATTGATAAAATATACAATTTTATAGTTTTGCTTCTAAATCGCTTTCAAATATGTATTTAGAAATTGGAAAAGAACTAAAAAAATCTGGTTTGAGAATATAAGATCTCAAAGCCTTAGGCCGGGTTTTTTGATCCGTAGTTATCTCAACCAATAGTTAAACATAGTATCTAACTAATGGTTGAATTTTGGCTAGTGTTTTCTAAAATGCCATTAGTTACTATTTTTAACATGAATTAGTTAAGATGAATACATTCATATTAACTAATTCATGTTTAGCCTTTCACATTTAGCCAAAATTCAACCATTTTTTACTATGTTTAACCATTGGTTGAGTTAATTACGAATAAAAAACCGGCCCTTAAACCCTTAAATTTACTTACCGCTAAACATTGACTGAATTGCAAGACAGCCATTTTTGAGCCACAGTAGATCGGTAAATATGGAAATTTAGTCAGAGCCATTATCGACGCAATGTTGATGATAGTTCCTCCGACTCCACCTTCGTCTTTCCTCATATGTTTGACGCCTTTTAATGTAAAAGAAACTACTCCTAGCTGAAAAATATATTACAGTTCTTACTTAACCATTTTGATGATTTGCATCTTTTAGTATCATCATCATCATCTGTCTAGCCTTTTCCCAACTATGTTGGGGTCGGCTTCCAGTCCAACCGGGTGCAGCTGATTACCAGTATTTTACATAGAGCGACTGCCTATCTGACCTCCACAACCCAATTACTGGGTAATACGATACCCCTTGGTAAAACTGATTGTCAGACTTTCGGGCTTCTGACGACTCGTAACGACTGTCAAAGATCCACGAATGACAGCCGGGACCAACGGCTTAACGTGCTTGCCGAGGCACGGAGGAGTTTTGGTATGTAAATATGGTCACCCACCCACGGACCAACCGCGGCAAGCGTAGTTTAACCTGACCGAACGACCCGTGCGGCTGTTATTACTTAGCCACAAACCCCACACACACATATTTTGTTATCTGATCTGCAATTAAGCATCATCAGCCAAGTGGCGGAGATCTAAGAGATTTCCGCATAATTATACCTACTTATAATCTAATCTAATCTAAGTATACTAGTTAATTAACTACCTACTACTTACATAGTTTTAACTTCAATTTGAAGAAAATATGATTACAAATAGGGTGCTGAATTCGATTGGATTCAAAAGCGTGTTCTACCTGCCTAGAGTTCTCATCATCATCATTAACATTTAAGCCAAAAAACATCCACTGCATGACGTAGGCCTCCCCCAAGCACCGCCACTGAGACCGGTTCTGTTCTTTCCGCATCCAGCGCTATCTAGACTTCTGTTTATTTTTAAATAATTTTAATTACCCAATTAATATTCGTGGTAGTTCTCCAAACGCTAGGCGAGTCGATCATAACGCCAGCATTGTTGACGATGACATCGATCTGCTTGAATTGAGCGAGCACGCAGTCGAACGCACTCGTTATGTCCTCTTCCTTGCTCACGTCGCATTTGATGAACGCCGTCTTATTGCCGTGAACTTTGTTCAGACGCTCGGCGGTCGCCCTGCCCAGCTCCTCGGCAATGTCTAGGATAGCTACGTTCTGCAAAAGAAAGAAGAAAGAAAATACGTTTATTTGCGGTAAACACGACGCAAAGAAACACAACAAAATAAAATAATAAAAGAACAAGTTCGGAGAAAATGTGCGAAAAAATATCTTTTAGTTTAGGCTCTGATTTCTAGTGTTTTTTTTTTTTTATGTAACATATTGCAAAGCCCCGTGAAACCAGACACCTTCAACTTAGACTAGCCCACATATAACTAACTGCTCGACAACATGAAAAAAGGATTCACAATTTTTAATTCATTAATATTTTCTAGCTGGATTTTAGACGGGCATTGAATTAGGAAAATACCTTTGCTCCATGACGTAGAAAAGCCTGCGCGTAGTCAGCCCCCAAGCCAGAAGCACCTCCAGTTATTAAAAAAGTTTTGTCTTTTGCGTCCCACTGCGCCATTGTAACGATGCACCCGACTTCTAAGCAGACAGTATAAACATTCTGTTAGCATCATAAATTAATCAATAATTCTTATCTGCGCAGATAATTTTATCGTTTGCTCTCTGCCCGTTATTGCTGCGACAAACAAGTCTGTACAAGTAGGTTCCCGCAGGAATGCCTGATTGGCAATTGGCATGGCTTTGTTTTTATTTAATTGAATTTTTTAAAGGACATCATTTAGGTGTCGAATATTTTGTACCCAAAAAGAAAAACCACAGACTTCCAAAAAATAACTTTCATTTCGGAAGTCGGCGTCGGGTTTTGTATTTTCGTTTTTTGCCACTGAATTCCGAAATTGAAGATATTTTTCACTTTGTAGTTGTACCTACCCCACACAAATTCGAATACCACTACCTAATATGTAAAGAACAGTGACAGGAAGCTATTATAACATTAATCAAGACTAAGTGGGAAAGAAACTAACTCAAAAACTGCCCAAGCAAAGTAAATACACTTTACATGGGACCAACTTCGAGGTATACCCTCCGAATAAAACAAGAATCTGTCAAATCGTACTACTCTGTAAAAAGTTATGCGTAAAAAAAAATATAATTTATGCGTCGACTTGAGAACCTCCTCTTCTTTTTCGTCCGTTAAAAATTAAAGTACCGGCCAAAAATACGGCCGTTCTCTTATCGGAAATAACACCCTCAACATTTTTTACTATTACAACGAGAGTTTACAATTAACGCTTCCGCTGCTATTTAAGTTTGAAACTACTAAAAATTATATTTTGACTTGTGTTTCGAGCATTACATTAATGTTTCAAACGAGAAACAACCTAGCTACAATGCGGCCGAAGTATCTTGGCGAGTCAGAACTTCGCGCAGAAGGCTGAGCAATAACATTTTTTAGGAACCAAATGGTGACATGAGGCGAGTGTGAGTGAGAGAACATGCGCGAAAGTTCGGAGAGCCTGTGTTCAGACTCGCCAAGATACGTCGGCCGTAGTGTACCTCATCATCATCATATCAGCCGAAAGACGTCCACTGCTGGACATAGGCCTCCCCCAAGCATCGCCACGTCGACCGGTTCTGTGATTCTCGCCGCCAGCGGTTTCCTGCGGTCTTCACCAAGTCGTCGGACCACCTTGTGGGAAGCCTTCCAACGCTACGTCAGCGCGTACGCGGTTACCTTCGGCTCCATCGGCCATTTGTTCTGCGAGCAATTTGCCCTGCCCAGAGCATGTCGCCATGGAATTGAAACGTGGTCGCTCACAATGAGCCTCATGCCAAAGTCACGCAAAGGGCGGAGGAGGGGGCTATAATTGGAGTTTCCCTCCGCAGGAGATCCAAGGTAGCCGATATAACCCGAAAAATTGCCAAACATAACGCGAAAGCTACAGGTAGCCAGCGAAATTAAAATTTTCTTAATTTTTTGTAATTTGCAACCACCATTAGCAATTGCTAGTAACGAGGCTCAAATACAGACTCCGTGCTGTTACTGAGCAAACGGAAAATCCAAAAGCCCATGGCCCATGAGTGACTCTACATGATCATGGGTTTAGCACTGAGCTCCCAGCACCCTAATGGGGTAACACACTATCAATCGTAATCTGAATCATTTTGAAGCAAATTGCTAATCCATTGCTTCATATGTTCGAATTTATCTGCTCGACAACGTAAATCACGCAATGAATGTTGATGGACTGTCAAAATGAAACCGATGCCGATTGATAGTTTATTACGCAACTGCTCCGCAGGTGGGGGCAATTGCGTACTCATGGGCCGTCATGGGGTGGGTACAGCCGGGAATGTCTTAGTTAATACGAAATCGATCTTATCACGAGCGAACTCTTCAAAGCAATCCAGCCTTATTTCGAATTAGTATATCGTTCGCGTTCAATAAATGACAAAAATAATAAACCCGTAAACGAATGCCTACTACCTAGTAATATTATGCTCAAAACGGTTTTTGCAAATTGTACTTACTATCCTACCACCATAATAATAGTTTATTGCATCAATACTGCAACTGATAAGCAAATGTAAACGTAGTTACGCCTATATACAGGATGACTTGGAAAACATGCGACAAAATTTAAGGGGGTGTTCTACCCATATTACCTATCCATCAATATGAATAACTTTTACTATAAGACCAAAAAATAATTCGTAAAAAAATCGACCTTCCCATGTAGAAGCACATACCCGATTGGACCATTTTGTATAAGGTCGAATTTTTATAAATAGTAAAAGTTATGCATATTGATGGGTAGAACACCCCCTTTGTCGCATGTTTTTAAAGTCCCTATGTACACGAAGATGCAATATAAAAACGTGATACCCCATGAAAGTATGCATACAATACCTACAACTGCATTCATCACGATCATGTTGACAGAAGTTCAAAAAGAAATAGGTACTGGTAATTTGGTCCTACTTTGCTCCTCTACGTGTAATTATGCTCCTGTTCTGTAAAATGTTTTCGCCTATTCTACGTTAAAAATTTTGCAACAATTAATTAAATTATGAACGCATCCGTTTTTATCCATTTTTTCGTTTTTACCCATATCTCACCAATTTATATCATCCAAAATAGCAAAACATATTATAACTGGAGCAGAGTTTGAATTAGGAAAGCATTAATTTGCTCCAACAGCTTTAACAATGGAGATTACATAGAAACTATATCTAGGAGCAAAGATACGCAACACCATGGGTAATTTTGCTCAGTATTATTTGTCAAAAATAAATTCATAATATACTTCATAATATCTATTTCGCTATATAAATACTTGTCAAATAAGCTATATATCCATAAAATAATACATTAAGTAAATTGTATAGTTGATTTTCTAAAAATAATCATAATTTTCAACATTTGGAGCAAATATTGGAGCAAAGTAGGACCAAATTACGGTACCCAAAATTTACAGTTTTCTCTATCAATCTTACAGGCAACCCTCGACCCTCTAAATTACTCTCTAAAGACAACCTTTTGAAATCAGCCGTTGGATGTCAACAGGGTGCCCTCTTGGGCCAGTCATTTTTAGTTATGAATTGAAATGAAATGACTTTGTTTATTCTTTACATGCGATATCGGAATCCCGTTTACACGTCATACTAAAAAAACATTAAAAACTAATAATAATTAAACAATTTAAAAAACACGCCTGCCTTGTCAAAAACTGAATAAAAAATTGAACAAAAAAATTAAAAACAAGATAAATGATTTTAGTGTTGAATGGGCACAAGGTAAGTACTAAATATATTATAATATTTACTGTGCAATTATACCGCCATTATGCCCAAGAGTGGAAAACTGAAAATCAATCTTTTCATTGCAGTCGAGGGACTTGTAAAGAACTGTTCCAAGGAACCGTCCCCCGACTCGACGTCAACTTTATCACCTCAGACCTAGACTAGAGTCAAGAGCAAACCCATCTCAAATAAAAAAAGGCAGGTGTGTTTTTTTTTTTATTATAAAAAATATATATTTGAGACCCTCACAGTAAGCCATTTCATTTGATAAGTCACATGGTACAGTTTGCAAAGCTTTTTTCAAATTTTCTTATTTGCCCCCCAAAAGGAGATGTTCCAAAATGTATGTACCTTGGGCCAGGTACGTGTACACTGTAAATAAAAATAGGCAAATATATTTAAAACAGTTCTCAACTGTCCACTTACTTTAAAATGGCTTTGTTTTCTAGTAGACCACAATTAATTACACTTGAAATTGCAACACACAGCAAAAACCCATCATGGGGGTAAGCTGTCATTTTGACTGATTAAAATTACGTTTGACATGTTTAATTCTCAAGAAGCTTAATGCTAAAGTGACACTGTTGTGACAGCTGACAGTCCTTTGTTATGATCAATGGTCAATCTATGGTTTACTGTCATTGTTTTTATGCACAGGGTAACTAAATCGGTGAGACGCCATGTTGAAAGTCGATAAAAATAATTGATAAATATCAATTCCCTACCACAACAGTGTACATTTAAATGAATTATCTTTTTACCGAATTCTACGAATTATTCTCTTTTTTTTGAGGTAGTGTGCACAAACCTGGCCCATTTTGAACCATCTCCTTTACCCGCATATTCAAAATTAATTTATTTACGTTACACGTCCATGTTTGGATCACAAAAATTCATATGTGTACTAAATTTCAATTTAATCGGTCCATTAGATTCGCAGCAAATTGGCTGTGACAGACGGACAGACAGACAGACACACGAGTGATCCTATAAGGATTCCGTTTTTTTTTTTCCTTTTGAGGTACGGAACCCTAAAACGAATCCAAACACTACATATTATCTGCTATTTTTTTTTCAAGAGTGTACTAGTGTGCTGGATATCCTGGCTGCAGCATCAGCTCATTGTGTGGCCATTCATCATATCATCATCGTTGCATTGTATGTAGAGTCAAATACTGTTAAAAACGAATCCAAACACGACATATCTGCTATTATTTTTTCATACATTCCATCTAAGTACAAATGCAAGTTTATTTATTTATTTATTTAAAACACAATTATATCACCTTTACAGAGTCATCCAAGGCGATGTTATAAGTCAAGCAAATTAAAAAGAAATACTTGTAAGCCAAATTACCTACAAAGAAATAATTTAACCTACTAAAACAATTATAAGCATACCAACATTTATAATACAATACCTCTTTCTATTATTATTTGTGCCATTTGAATGAATCTCGGAAGGTTCTGCCCAAATATATCCTCCGACCTCGTTATAATATTAATAATACGTGCGGCTCGTGACATAGGGGCAAACTTAAGTAGGTTAGTCCTAGCCGCTGGCACATCCGGAGCGCGCAGCCGCAGCGCTGCCAGCACCTCCGGGTGGTGCAGAACCCCCGTAGTACGCGAGCCACGTACTTGACCAGCGCGACGTCCCTTCTTACTGCCAGCCTGGTGTACCCGACCATGCCCAGGACGAACAGACTCGGGTACATCAGGGGATAGAAGGGATAAACCCCGTACTGTTTAAGATAAAGAAATCTAGCAAATTTATTTTGAATTTTTTCCAACATGAGGCTGTATTTTCCTTCATGCGGGTTCCAAATGATTGCACTTGTTTCAAGGTGA
The DNA here is from genome assembly GCA_948252095.1 of Dicycla oo. Taxonomy (NCBI): domain Eukaryota; kingdom Metazoa; phylum Arthropoda; class Insecta; order Lepidoptera; family Noctuidae; genus Dicycla; species Dicycla oo. The sequence continues at coordinate 18,775,051 of OX411726.1, read as the reverse complement.
CTCCTTACAAGTGCATTATACAAAGTTTTAACAGCTGCAGTATCGGTAAAATCCTTACACTGTCTCAAGATGAAACCGAGATTTCTGAAAGCCCTGCTGCACATCTCAACTATGTGTTTACGGAACGTCAGCTCAGATACCATCTGTTCGCCTAGGTCTCGTACATATGAGACGCGCGGCATAACTTCGCCGTCCATCTCGTACTGATGCTGTAATGGAGCACGCGCGCGACTGTAGCTCATCACGCAACACTTAAAAAGCAACTTGTTGGATTTACTCCATTGGACTACATTGTCAATGTCAGACTGGAGCCGATTACATTCTGCAGTGTCCTCTACGTTTAGAAATAGTTTTAAGTCATCCGCAAACAGTAGACACTTCGCCTCTTTCACGACTGTTGGCAAATCATTAACTATTAAAATGAATTCCAAAGGTCCAATATTACTCCCTTGACTTACCCCGGAGAACGTATAATAAGGTGCGGATTTATGTCCCGCAATCTCGACGTACTGTCGGCGCTCGCCAAGGTAACTAGCAAAGAACTTAAGCAAGTGCGGTGTGAATCCCATAGCAGAAAGTTTTCCCAAAAGTACATCGTTATCTACGGTGTCAAAAGCTTTCCGGAAGTCGAAGTACGCGACATCCACTTGCCCTCCGGCGTCAATGACGGGCGACAGGTAGTTAACAAATGACAACAGGTATTCACTCACATCAGTGCCTGCACCCCCTTTAGGGACTGGGATAACTCGAGTGATCTTCCACTCGTCCGGGTAGTGACCCTCCCGCAAACACAAGTTGAAAATGTGCAACAAAGGCTCCTCAAAAACCATACGACAATCTTTGACAATTAAGGGTGGTATGCCGTCAGGACCTACTGAGCGTTTGGGCTTGAGACGCAGCAGCGCCGCGCGCACGTTTGTTGCGCTGAGGCGGTCAACATGCACACGCGCCGCCCCTAAAGCCCCGCCACCCACGCGCACCGCGGCTACTGGGTCCAAAGTTGGCCGCTTCTCACTGTACACCGAGTGGAAATACGAGGCGAAACATTTCGCCCACTCCTCCTCCTTCAACAATAAGCCGTCCTTTGTGACATTGGGTTTATTGCGTCTAGATTTTTTACTCCTAATATAGTTCCAGAACGATTTCGGATCCCCTTGTAGGTTCTTCTGAAGTCTGTTTTTATAGACTTCATAGGCTGAAGTTATCTTTAATTTGACACTAGTTCGAAAAAAAGAAAACATTTCATAATCACTCTGGGATGCAGTTGTTTTATATAATTTGTGATAACGCCACTTGTGTTTGATATCTTTTATCAAATCAGATGTGTACCATTCTGGATAACTAAACCTAGACCTATGCTTATGTACTTTAACATTTTTCTTAGGAACGCACTCGTCAAGGATCTCATTCAATATTTTATAAAAGTAATTTAAAGCCGCCTCGGAGTTCTGAATGCTAAACAAGAACTCCCAATCGACTAGCCTAAAAGAATTATACAAACATAGAAAATCGGCTTTATTAAAATTCCACCTATGTTTATCGAATGACGAATCACTTTCAATCTGAGAAAGCCCCCACCAACCCTCTGGTTCCCGATGAGAAAGCCTGGCGCTAATGACCAGCGGCGGATGTTGTGTATCAATATTAACTAAGGGTTCCTCAGAAAGTTGTACCCCTAAGTCACTTACCTCAAACGTTGACAATACCAAATCTAAGGTACGATTATTAATGCTAACAACATTATTTACCTGCTGAAATCCACCGTAGGCAATAAAATATTCCAAATAACTTTGAATTTCTACCGTCGTAGACGGCATATTAAAATCACCCAACACTAAAACTTTGTCATGTTTAACACAAACATTCTCTAAAATATGAAATAAATGCATATACTCAGTAGCATCACATTTTGGCGGAATGTACACAACACAACATAAGAACAGAAAATTATTTTTTCTGTATACCGTCGCGCACACAATTTCAAATAAGGCCTTGTCTACATTGTCCACAAAAACACGATTCAAACCCAAACGCGGGGAAGTCGCCAAAAATACTCCTCCTTGTTTTCTCCCGTCTACTCGATCACATCGTATTATGTTGAATTCAGTTGGAATTATTTCTCCGTCATGAATCCCTTTATGGAGACCTGACTCTGTAATTGCAAATAAATTAATTAATAGATCATACGTCGATGCCAATAAATTATTATGGAACATATTTGTTTTCGTTCGTAGTCCTCTAACATTCTGATAGTACACTTGAATGCACTTACTGCTGGATTTGATGGCCCTTTGCTGGTTTGCGGGAGTTTCGAAACCACACCCATTGGCTGAATTGCGCATTTAATGGCCAACTATCCACGTTATTCAGCTTATCATAAAGAGATTCCAGAACTCCAACCAAAAATGACGCATAGTCTCTGGCACTTTTCGGAACTATTTTTTCCACTTTAATATCTGCAGATCCACAGATTCCCACCACATGTTCGCCTATCGCCTTCTCAGTTGTGTCTGGATGTAGTGACCACACATGCAAAACCTTCTTCCTCTGAATTGCTTGAAGCGTAGTAATTTGAGTGTTTCCTCCTTTTTGTATAGCATTAGTTCCTTATTTGAACGTTTTTTAGTATTAGCCACTACTTTCCATTCTTCGGAATCACCGCGATCCTCCAATACCGTCTCAGTGGTTTCCAATAAACTCTCGCTGGTTTTCTGCAGTGTGTACGCAGCCTTATTCTTGGCTCGCTCGATCGCACGGCGCGCACGTCCGTCCCCTTGTAGTGCGGTTCCTTCACAGCATCACTTCCAACATTTACGTCACTCGCACGCGGCGCACTAATGAAACAACGTGAACTTCCATCTTCTCAATTTTAGTAGACAAATCTGTAAGTACCCTCGAATGTTCCGTGATTGTGACAAAATGATTTCCGATCGTCTGCTGCTGATCTTCAATTTTCTTGTTTTGCGACTCAATCACTGTTGTTTGTGCCGCAATTTTTGCTGTCAACGCTGCCACTTTCTTTAACAAATCGTTGAACGCCGATTCGACATTAAATTTGGACATTTTAACCGTCAATCGAAATAAAATCAAGGAGACGAAGGTCGCGTAAATAGAAACATATGAAGACGCTGAAGTTGGCTGACTATTACTCGTTAACTTGTAAAGCCTACTTAGTTATAGTTTTCCTTGTAACTTGTATATACTAGGTACTCGTACTACCGTGAATATTTTCACATATCCAAAAACAACCACACCAGCACCACACAAATAAATTAATCACACAAATGAATTTGAACCGTTTAGCTGGCAGGGGGTGGACACTTGACTTAACAAAAATGAGCACTCTGTACCTTAATATTTTGCAAACAGATCCCTGAATCGAAAAATGGTTTTCACACACCCATAATATTTTTGAACGGCCTTTTCTAAGTATTTGCAAAAATTTCTACAAACATCTATATTATGAAACAATTAATGAAAAATTTTAAAAACCCCCAACGCAAAAAGGAAAGCGAACATTTAAAAAGTAAAAAATAATACCTATCGTTGAGCCATCAAATTCGATCGAGTAATACCTATACATCGAGTAATAGCTATAATGTCGCGGCGGGGTACCGCTAAGTTTAAAGGAATAACTAAATAGGGAGATTGCAAACTCATAACGCTCCCAGACTAAATAGATTTGCAACAAAAATTTGATCGTATCGAAGTAAATTGGTCGGAAATGCTAGCTCATTCTCTTCACACATCAATCGATGTCAGTGTTATCCTTGTATTAGCCAGTGCTACTTTGTAAATAAATAAATAAAATAAAATAAAATTAGTTTAATTCGAGTAACAGGACTCATATACAAACAGATACTGAATTGATAGATAGTGAATTGTTTTTTAGATTTTATGTATTTTTATTTTCTCTTTAATTCTTGCACACGGTCTCTTCTCTTTTTATCCTCTGTCCTATTATATAGAAATAAGCATCACCTTTGTACGTAATTTTCTGTTCCTTTATTTTTGTCTGTTTATTTGTGTGTACATAAACGGTTAGATAAATAAATACATAGCAGGATACAGGATTGTGCAGGATAACAAGCACAAACATAAACGAACACTCCAAAGTCACAAGGTAACAATATGTCTCCTGCAGTATTGCCGTATATAATATAAGGGCAATCCTGAATCCAGTCTGTTGGCAATCATCGCCAGGACGGTGTTGGCGCTGACCCGCAAATAGGTTTCAATTCAATAATAAGGTTCTCAAACAATTAGGGGATTAAATTAGAGTTTTATTATGATTCCCTAGGGGATCGTAGTGGAACATTGAGTGCTGTGTAGTCCCCTGGGGGACTGGTCTAGGGGATATTAATGGAACGAGCGTCTTTATCAGTTACTAGGCTTTGAATTATATTTTATTGTGTACATACATTGTGTATAATGTACCCTAGACGTAAATTCATAGATTTAAAAAAACACTTTACTTCACACGGTTTTTTTTTTCCTTTTGGCTTCGCACGGTTTGTGCATTTAGCCAATGTCAAGTTTATAATTATTTCAAAAACAAAGTTAGGGAAACGAAAATTTTAGTATGAACAATTAATTGATTATAACCGGATTTAGGATAAGACGGATATAAGATCAGTATATTTATAAAGGTGATGATAGTGAATAATGAGCAAATTACAATGAGGAAAATTTACAACTTAATATTATTTAAAGTGATGAATGAGACTATACCTACATTTATATACAGGAAAGCTATTTGTGCAAAGTAAAGAAAGTATTGAGGTAGGAAAAGGAATACGGAGGGACAAGAGGTTACTGAGAAAAGAAGAACGGTCATATCGGGTTGGCTAATAAGTAATGAGCGTTTTAGTTTATAATTTGTAGAATTTTCGGAAAGGTTCGAGAACGTTCTGTAGCAGAGGGTATATAAAGAGCGAGTCGCGCTCGTGCGCGTTATTGATAATTGGCTGTTAGTGCGTTAAAGTTCACAAAGAAATGAGTGATATTAAAACCCATGTACGACATTGTTTATTATATGAGTTTCAATCTGGGCATTCTGCTGCAGAAGCTACACGTAATATATGTCAAAGGATATCTCACGATGCAGTCTCCGAAGCAACAGCAAAGCGCTGGTTCCAACGGTTCCGCAATAACGATTTTTCCTTAACCGATCAACCAAGGTCTGGGCGCCCCGTGGAAATAGATATCGATAAATTAAAACTATTAATCGAAGAAGATCTTCGAAGAACTACACGCGATTTGACTGTTCAGCTCGAGTGCTCTCATGGCACCATAGAAAATCATTTACTTGGTTTGGTAAAGACTTACAAATATAGTGTTTGGGTACCCCATCAATTAAGTAAAGATCAGCTGACCTACCGAGCTGAGATTTGTGTACAACTTTTATCTTTCCGCCGCACATTTAATTAGTTAGATCATCTTGTCACTGGAGATGAAAAGTGGTTTCTCTATGTTAATCACACACGCAAGCGCCAGTGGCTGGTATGTAAAGAACAGGGAAAACCAACGTCAAAAGGTGATCTTCATCCTCGCAAGGTAATGCTTTCTGTCTGGTGGGATATACATGGAGTAATAAGCTGGGAATTACTTCCTACTAATACTACGATTACAGCAACAGTATATTGTGATCAACTCGAAAAACTGAAGCTAAAATACCAAAACATTCCCCCGTAAAAACTGATGTCTCCGGAGGCAGTTTTATTTTTCGCACAATGTTGTATTGAGAATGGTCCTATCCCAACACAACCCGTCGGCGAACGCTTGGCAGCATCAGTAAATATGTACTCCAAGTGTTCAGCCAGAAAATTATTAAAACTTATATGACAATCGGGATCTGATTTACTTACACAGTTATATTTAATGATATGGCTGAATTGTAGACTCTCATAACTACTGTTAAACAGGGGAAGTTTATTGGAACGGTGAATAGGCGAAGAAAGTGAAAGGATTTTTTTATAGCTTACAACTAAACAAGGAGCACGTTTATGGGACCAGTAATCTGACGATTCAATCTGTAACACTAAGGAGTCTAGTTTAGGAATGAGAGGATGAGTTGAGAACGGAAGAATCCGGAACAAATATTTGTCAGATAGGAATTGTCTTCTAAGACATAAAAGAGCTTCCCCACATTCAATTTGGAGTGCATTAATGGGACTAGACTTCATGGCACCCGAAATAATGCTTTAGACTGGCTGAGGTCCAATTTTTTAAAAGCCATAACACTACCAGGCTCTAGAACGAACAATCCATAATCTAGAGTTGTTCTGATAATTGCAATGTAAACAAGTTTCAAAGAAAATGGATGTGCACCCCACCATACACCAGAGAGGCATCTAAGCATGTTTAGGTGATTTTCACATTTGTTAACAATATAACCACAATGAGGAACACTACTTAATTTACAGTCAAGTATTATACCAAGATATCTGATTTTGTCTGTAACTGGAATAGGTATTTGCTTATAAAAGAGGTTTACCAAGGGAATATTTCTTTTCCGAGTGAATAAAACAGCCGCGCATTTAGACGTGGATAAATCCAAAACGTTTAGATGTAACCATGACTTCAGAGTAGATAAAGCAGAATTGATAGCACAGCTGGCTTATTCAACAGATTGTCTTAAAGAATATAATAATACGTCGTCGGCGTATTGAAGAACCTTAACATGGTTAGTAATTAAGGACGAGCCTAAATCGAAAGTGTGAATATTGTATAGGAGGGGACTGAGCACAGAACCCTGCGGGAGGCCTCTCAAAGCAAGATGGGATACTTCATGATCTCCTATTATCATGTTAATAGATCGTTCAGTCAGGATATTAATAATGAAATTCGACAAATTCAATGGAACTTGTAAGGCTATTAATTTATTTTGTTAAACTGATAATACAACATTATCATAAGCTGCATTAATATCAAGGAAAACTGCAATGGTGCAGTGGTTATTAGAGAAGGATAATCGAATATACGATGTTAAAATACTTAAACAGTCAGTTGTACTTTTACCTTTTCTAAAACCATATTGTGATTCTGCCAAAAGACCCTTACTTTCAACATACCATTCCAGGCGATTTTTCCGCTAATTTCATTAGAGCTGAAGACAACACCATGGGACGGTATGAAGAAACATCAGATGGGGTTTTATTCGGTTTAAGAAATGGCAACACCATTTGACGTTTCCATTCCACAGGGATGTTTCCTATAATCATGATAAAATTAATAAGCTCTAAATAATAACTGAGGACATCATCATTTAAATTAGCTAAAAATAAATACGGGATGCCGTCAAAGCCTGATGCAGAATCCTCAGTCTTATGAATTCAGTGAGAGTGAATGGAAGATCTAGCGTCGTATGTTGAATGTTGTCTTGGTTATTGGATACGAGAAAAAGGTTAATAACCTCTAGAACCCAAGCTGGTGCTAATTTATCTAAAAATTCACTGGCTAAAGAGTCGGGGATAAGAGAAGGGTTGTTATAAATGGACCTAAATCTACGAATATTGCGCCAGATAATCGTGGAGTGAATATTTGGTGAAATTGATGAGCAAAAGTTACGCCAAGATTCAAATTTTTTCTTCTTAAAAAGGTCGTAAGGTTCATTAATTAAGTTAGTGACGATTTCAAAATTAATATCAGACATATCAAGGTTATAATTGTATTCAGCCTCTTTACGTTTATTAATCAATTCTGTGCACTCCTGGTCCCACCACGGAGACGAGGGAATTGTACTAATATTGTTATTTATTACAGGAAAAACATCATCTGCCGCTGCGATTAATATGAGTGCCCAAGCTTCAGCACAACTATTTTCTTTGCCATTAGAAATGACAGGCAAGGAGCAAAGCTTACTGTCAACAATGTTCCTAAATTTGTCCCAGTCTTTATTATTATTTCTATTGGGTACCTAGTTTATGTTTTAAGTTTGATCTCCTTAATGGTGCATTTGGTTTGGAAAGAGGATAACAAATAACTATTGGAAAATGATCACTACCATAAGTAGAGGTTAGAGTATGCCAAGTTAATGAAGAGGCTAAGTTTGGAGAACAGATAGAAAGGTCAATTGCGCTTTGGTTCTGATTGGGATCTGAACGACGTGTGGCAGCTCCTGAGTTCAAGATGCATAAGTAATGTAAGTCTATTATATCTCGTAATTCATCGACATAACAATTAGAAGTTGAACAACCCCATGATTGGTGATGGCAATTAAAGACCCCCAATATTAAGAAAGGCTTTGGAAGAAAAGAAAAGAGATTATTTATCTCTTGAAGAATAGAAGAGGAAGGGTGAGGAATGTAAATAGAAACAAGACAAGTGTGATGCACTTTAATAGCTACAATTGAAATTTCCTCACTGTGAGGAGGTAATGTACCTAATGATAGAAAAAATTAAAAGAAAAATAAAACTTATTACAAACAAACTTTTATTACTTATTAATAAAAAGAACTAAAAAGTTAAAAATAATTTAAACCTTATAAGAAAAATACCATTATATAGGTATGTACTAATAACATAACATAATAAATACCATTATATAGGTAGGTGAATATAACTGTAGGTAATAAGCGTTGTGCGACCTGCATTGCACTTTATTGTGTCATAGCAAGAGTCCCTTTCTATATACCTAGTCTTGCCATAAATATTGTCACGAAGAATTTTTTTTTTTTTTTTATTGCAAATAATATTTATTACTTTTACAGTGTGTTAGTTTAATACATAAATATAAATCAATTTAAAATATAAAAGCTTATTCGAAGTGTCTCCATTGGCTGCAATACAGTCCTTTAAACGTTGAGGCCAGTAACCAATAGAAGCACGCACTCTTTCCATGGGAAAATTCTTCACTGCCAATCGTATGGATTGTTTTAGGCACTCCAAATTATCATGGCGTTTAGAGCAAGCCGTACTCTCTAAAACTGACCATAAATCATAATCCAGCGCATTAAAATCGGGACTAGACGGCGGCCAGTCTTCAGCTCTGATGAAGTCCGAAACGTTCACTTCCAACCAAGACTGCGTGGACCGAGCTTTATGACCCGGCGCCGAGTCTTGTTGGAAGGACCATACTTGGTTATTGAACATGGTGGCTTAACTACCTTCTCAAGAATGGTATCTTGATACACTTGTGCCGATGTTTTGATACCTTTTTCACAAAAATATGGCTCAGTCAATCCTTCATAGCTAACACCCCACCAAACCATCACTGAAGTCGGATAATGCCCATGTTGCACTCTGTCGACTAACTGGGAAGCTTCCTTAGAGCTTTGAGCATAAATACGGTCATTTTGTTTGTTAAAATGTTGCTCAATTGTAAAGATTTTCTCATCCGTAAACAAAATTTTTCTGTGACCTCCCTTTGCTTCAGTAGTTGTTTCGATTTTACCACCCTATTCTTTTTTAAATTATCAGTTAAAAAATGACCAGTGCGTCTCTTATAGGCTGCAAGTCCTAGGTCATCTTTTAAAATACGCGACATGGTTCTGGGTGCTATCTTCATCTCCCGAGATAAAATCTTTTGCTTTCGGACAGGATTTCTTCGAATTATTTCCCTTACTGCTTTGACCACCTTTTTCGTACGAACACTACGTGGACGGCCAGATCTTTTTCTGTCACAAACGGAGGAGGTCTCATTGTACCTATGTATTAATAGCCCGGTACACAAACATTTGACTAATACCAAGCTTATGGAGAGTTTTAAAAATAGCATTTGGCTCCATACCAACTTTGTGTAATGCAATCACAGCGATTCGGTTCTCTTTATCACCCCACTCCATTTTAATATCGCAAAATATTGTACAATGTATTGGCGCCAAAATTAGAAAACTCAATGAACTCGTATAAAAATAACAAATTCCAAATTCAAATGTAATATCTTTCTTATTTTTAATTGTAACAGTATTTATGGCCAGACTGTGTATATGATTTTGCGGAGTGTCACATCTGTATTATTTATTTATGTATTAAAACTTTATGCACAAGTAAAAACACGTACAAAGGCGGACTTAATGCCTGAGGCATTTTCTACCAGTCAACCTTAGGGTGATGCAGAGAAAACATGGCAGGTGATTGCACCTGCCATGTTTTCTCTATCCTTATATCCTTATGTTTATCTATCCTTTATATTGATAAAGGATAGATAACACGAAAATAACTATAAAATAAAAGAATAAATACATCAATACATACATATATGCATACATACATATAATCAGAATAATCATTGTCAGGAGGAATAACAATCAGTAGAGGAGAAAAAGAATCCAACAAATCAGCGCAGAGATGCTTCTGCCAACTTCTTACGTATATGCTCACGAACTTCACTTCAAAAGACAACCGATTGGTTGCCGTCCAGCAGTGCTATTCTGTACAAATCTCACCGTGAAAACATAGGTGAAATGAGCGTAGAGTGAGCTGTCAATAGTATCAATCTCTAGCATTAGGTAGAATGACAAGTCACTTCACCTAAGTTTTCACGGCGAGATTTTTACAGAATAGACCGGCTGATGTTCAGAGGGAGCGCATTCCAAAGAAAGGCAGCCTGGACAAAGAAAGAATAGTGAATGAAACCAGAGAGATATTAGTCTGTGCTATAGCATTCTCTGACACCTCTGCCTCTGACACACGACGACGCAGTCAACGCAGTGACTACACTTGATTGTCATGGAAACGCTATTTAAAAAAAATGTGTGAGCTCACTCTTCTCGGCTCAGACTAAATATCCTGTAGACGGAGCCTTTAAGAGAGACGCGTGTCCTTTTCTTGTTAGTGTGCGGCTCTAGAGTAGTATTAGTGTGCGTGACTAGGGAAGGGTCGACGCTTCAAAGCATACTATGGAATCTGTAGTACATCGATTTTTTGCTTAACGAAAAATGCACAGGAGTGAAACTGCGGATAGAAGCTAGTACCTACCTACTATAATAAAATGTGTGCTTTGTTAAATAAAAATTATGGGCACATAAATATGGTATTATGTGAAATTAATGTAACAATTTATTACCAGTTAAGGGTACAACTTAAATAAATAATCAGACGTATATTTTTACGATTTTATTTATTGGAATATTTACACAGGTACATATATTGGATAACAATGAAATGAAATGAAATTGTTTATTTTGCAAATTGGATGTTGGCAATATTCTGGATATTCAAATACTGTTGGCACCGAAACCGACTTTAGTTTTTTTTTTTATAGATAAACCCGTTATGAAGCAGGATAGCTGTGGCTTTCTTTGGAGCAAAGCCTTGAATATTTCATGTTCCTAGTTCTGACGTCTAACAGCTTTAATCCAAGCACTTCTTATTAATTTTACAATATTATGAAAACCTACAACAGTAAGCAAAAATTATTATACCATATCAACAACAAACGTCGATAGATTTTATCGATACTATTGTACACATCCCTGCAGTTCACGCCTAAAACAATGCCTACGTTAAACGTTAATTTAGACTATAAAACTTGGTTTTTTATCAAAATGATATAAGACAATCTTAGTCTTAATATGTAAATCTTCAATGTTTATCGATTTTCTAACAGTTAACCTCTGTAATTAACGATAAAATTGTTGTCATAGACTTACGCGTGAAATGATAATTCTGGGTCTATTACGCCTTCTTTCGTTATTCTTGGTGAATAATATACAGCCGCACACAGCATATTTTCACTTTACTAATTTTGTGCTAGCCAAACCACTGATATTATTTAATATTTAGCATTTAAACTGCACCAAGTCGCAATGTTTTGACCGACTAAGTCGGTCACTTGTTGACACGATTTACACAGACAGTGCGACGTCGCCAAACTTACATGTGCTGTACCTTTTACTCGTTCCTGAACTCTGTGAAATAGACAGAGAGAACAATACTTTGTTTGACACACGGATACAAGAGCGGCAACAAGTTATAGCTCCGTCTACAGGATACTTAGTCTGAGCTTCTCGGTATGGACACTTTTCTTGTAACTAAGTACGGTGAGGGCAAATCTAGCGATTTAATCTTTGGGCAGCGGGGTTTAACTATGAAAATGACGGATTTTCATAGCGGTCGTTATAATATGACGGAACCGCTTTCCCATGAAACCAAAGCTTTAGACTGGAAGCCGACCCCAAAATAGTTGGGGAAAAAGCTAGATAAGCAGATAATGATTACTGAATGTTACTGAACGAATTCTGTCTGTGGTGAGTTGTCATGTCACTGTCATTTGTCAAGCCAGTCAAATGTCAAACACGAAACTAAATAAGGCACAGGCACGAATATTTTGTTTTCTTTTAATTTATTAGTGGAAGTAATTACGGAGAGTCGGAGAATCTTTTAAATCAGTAGCATCTCAAACAGGAAATTGTTAAAATGGTATAGTCATTCTGTCTATTACACGTCTAATATTCATCAAATAGTGAAGAAAATCACGATCAAACTTATCGCTCGTCTTACCTTTGTTTCAGAGTGCTTTATTTAATTTTCAAAGCTTGCTGTCCGTGATACTACTGCTCATATGCACCTGTGCGTACTTAAGATCATTCTTTCCAAGTATTATGGACCGTAATAAGACAGGGTAAGTTACCATGCATTATTCACGTTATTTAGTTCAATAGGCCCAAAAACTTCTGATAATCACTACCGGGAATAAATCTTATATTCATAGATAATTTGTCACAAACTGGTAGAACCAAAAATACTCATTCTCACGATTATGTCATCATCACCATTCTCCTGCCCTTATCCCAATTTATTTGGGGTCGGCGCAACATGTCCATTTATATCATAATAAACAAAAAATTGATAATGAACTGTGTATGTTCGCCAACCTACCATTGCGTCAAATAAACAAAGTATGAGTAGTTTGTGTTTCATCATTCTTCTGCCCTTATCCCAAGTTATTTGGGGATGGCATAACATGTCCTTGTCTTCCATACTTCTCTATTAGTCGTCATCTCACTAGTCACCCTCTTTCTAGCCATGTCATCTTTTACACAGTCCATCCATCGTTTCTTTGGTCTTCCCCTACTCTTATAGCAATCGACATTTATACTCAAAAATTTTGTTTATTTTTGTAGGTAGTACTACATAAAAATGGTTTTATTTTCAGATTACTGGGAACCTTTTGGAAGTGTGCGAGGATTGGTGAAAGAAAATCTCCCTATGTTGCTGTGAGCTGCATTGTCATGGCATTCAGTATATTGTTCCTCACATAATTGTATAAACAATATATATTTTTTAATAGCTCTAACAAAACTTAATTAAGGTGGATATGCAGTGGTAACCCGCGAAATTCAAATTTTCTTGCATTTTTTGCCCTTTGCAGGTCAGTGCCAGGTTGTATCTTGATCAAAATATGATTCGCGACAATAACAAATATGTATTAATGTAATTATAACCATAAGAATTATCAATACATCTATATAAGTTAGATTTTTTGTTCGCTTTTGATTTTAATCAGATCAAAAGAGAACAAATCTAACATAATATTGATGATTGTTATGGTTCATTTGTTATAGTCGCGGATCATATTTTGATCAAGATACAACCTGACACTGACCTGGAAATTGCAGAAAAAAAGAAAATTTTAATTTCGCATAGTAGCACTGCGGATCCATCTTAACTTGCATATTTTTACATTTGTAAATAAATATTACTCACATTTAAAAAAATAATTTAGTTTTACTATGGAATCTATATCCTCCAAACGTAAACCCATATTTAGAGAAAACAGGTAGTTACAGTAGCCATAGATTATACACTATATTATATACAGTAGTCGCCAAACAAGTTGGCTTTTCGGCATGGAGGGGATAAGTCTGCGCAGGTACGCGACCACTCACGCAACAGGGTCGCGCCGTAGAGTATTCTTACCACTTTTTACGCCTACGGCTCGCGCCGATAAATCCAAAGAGTATCTATAACCAGTGGCGGCTGGCGCCTCAGAGAACCGGTGGTGCACTGCATGGGTTTAGTGAATATTTTCAAATATAATATCAAATTTTTACCTAGTAAAAATAACTCCGCGTGCGCGAAAAGTAACAAGTGCGTACTGCGTGGGTCATGCATGCATGCCAGCTGCATGCGATAGTGAGCTGCTCTCTAGTATATGAGCGCACTGCCTAAAGAAAACGTAGATGCGGCTCGCCGTTTGTGCGCCCGCGCCTTGACTCTAGCTCGTGTGGGGAGGGGACGCGCCTTAAAATTTACGACCGAACGACGAATTTTAGTAGGAAGTCGGTGCCAGATTTTCTTCAATTAACACGTTTATTTTATGGGTTTTGAAGACGGTTTTACTTTTTGTTAAAAGATTTATTATTCTTAATTTTAGTGCCGTAAAGATAATAATCTTCGATTTACAACAACGGTCACTCACGGTCATCTGATCCCAAACTAAGCAGAGCTTGTTCTATGGAAATCAGATAACTGATATACTACTTTTTTTTGTAAATACGTACTTGTACAGATAATTACACCCAGAGTCAGGACAAACAGACATGTTCATGCACACAAACGTTTGACCTGGATGGGAATCGAACCCACCCAATTTGTATGGAAATATTAATTCCAACAAAATTTGACAGCTCTAATTTACGTCCGTCTCTTTCTTGTTCTATTAGAGAGAAGAAGTTAGCAATAGCCTAAATTAAGTTTAGTTTGTGTACAGCAGAATCGGCACCAATGTCTATAACTAATAACCAAGATAAATAGACTCCTGCGCACTTTTTTGACAACTTGTGTGGCGATTACTGTACATACCTGCGCTAGTTAGCATAATAATAGTAATATACTCTTCATACCCTTTCAACACACAATTGAATTTGTTCAAAGTTCAAATGGGGAAACCAGTAAAAATATGATAACTTATCAATTTCTAATTACTGTTACATTGATTACATTTGAACAACAATGTAGACTAGAAGCTACAGCTCATCCAAATAGAAAAACACACTAATATCGTGTCACTGACTCTGGCAGGGCCACCATCAGGGATTTTAATTTTGAAAACGCAAAAAATTTGTCGCTAATTAGTCGAAATTAGTCGCCAAATATCAGAATTAGTCGGTCACTGGTTCAAAAGATATAAGGGTTTATAGGTGGCCCTGCCAGAGAGACTCTCCCCAGCAGGGCCAAATTTATATCTCAAAAACTAGGACACCTAGCGAAGATTTGTTTTCTCCCATATTTAGTCGCCAATTAGTCGGAATTAGTCGCCAAATATCAGAATTAGTCGGTCACTGGGTCAAAAGATATAAGGGTTTATAGGTGGCCCTGCTGGAGAGTCTCCCCAGCAGGGCCACATTTATATCTCAAAAACTAGGACACCTAGCGAAGATCTGTTTTCTCCCATATTTAGTCGCCAATTAGTCGGAATTAGTCGCCAAGTTACAGATTTAGTCGGTGTGTAATTAAAAAGATATTAAAGAATTCAATTTCCCCATACAGTGGTACAAGCGAGTACAAAATACTTTATGTATTTTCTAGATAGTATCTATGACGTCTTATGGAGGAATGTTTGTTTCGAATTAAATAAATATAAACTTAGTCTATAATTTCAACCCACCATAGGAAAGCTGTATTCATTACTTATAAACAAATCTACAATAATGTACGATGTAATGTGTATGTGTGTGTGTGTAATGTGTGTATGTGTATGTGTAATTATTTATCCAACACAATGTGCACTTACCACTTAGTCACTGGCAGATAGATCGCTGCGCTCCGTTTCATTTACGGTAAGTAAGAAAGAGATAGATGCGCGTGTACAGACCAGCTGCTTAGAACGAGTTGCCCGTCACGTAAGTTAAAGGGTCAGCGCAGACAGAGAGGAATAATCCCCGCACGGTCTCGGGTATTTTCTTTACGGATCGCGTATGTTCGAGCTTCCGCGCGACCTCGCGAGCCTGCGCGGGTAAGCCGTTCTAGGTTACAGCTACAGTAAACATGCCAGTTTGTCGCGAAAGTTCGTCAACGATGGTGGACTGGGATATGATTATAATTGTGCTTTTGGCGGAAGAAGAAGAAATGGAAGAACATGTTAATAAAACCCCTAACATCCAAACTCACAAACTATATCTGTTCATAATATTGAATAAATAGGTATTTGTAACATTTTCTGAAAGTACAATAATTTTAAGGTAATAAATCATTTTATATTTCGACAACAGTAGTTTTATTATTCTAACCTAAATTAAGATCAAATAAAAACTCAACCCGTCCATACCCACAACTACTGATGGGTAATGGAAAAATTTCGGAAAGAAAAGAAAAGAAAAAAATATTTTTCAAATATTTTTCCAATATTTTTCCAAATCAAAAAGCTGACTGTGATTAAAGATTAGAGACTATTATGTGTACTCTGACATCAAGCAATGAACAATTATAGACTGCTTGAATACGAGACTTTTTGCTGTAGTTATTATTCTAAGGTCTTTTGCCTGCTTTGCATGTGTCATTACTTTAGGTCTTTTTTTTTGTAACGTGCGTTTTGTTTGTGCAGAATAAACATTTTTTCTTTCTTTTTCTTTACTGAAAAATTATAAATATCTAATCTTTAACAATTTATAATTCTTGCCATAAATTATATACATAAATCAGAAGAAATTACAATGTGCACTATAAGTATCAAGTAGTTCTTTTTGGCCGGGTAGACGTGAGCCGACGACAATGCGCAGAATCCACAATTGGGAAAATACCATGTGCAGATGGCGCAAGATGGCGGTTGCGCTCACTTCAACCCGCGGAGCAAATTGCGTAATATATCATTGGAATCAGTTTCTTTTTGACAGTTCAACAATATTCACTGCGTTATTTACGTTGTCGAGCAGATAATATTTCGAACATGCGAAACAATGGATTAGCAATTTGTTTCAAAATGATTCAGATTTGATTGATAGGTTGTAACGCAATTAGGGTGCTGGTCAAAAAGATTGGGGACTAATTGGACTACTGTACTTAATCATGTCAATTCACATCCAGACGGAAAATTATACTGAACTGTTACTTGGTCCACATTCACATGTTTTCCTTTATAACCGTCTACAAGCTTTAAAAGTTTCTTCTAACATTAACAAGCAAAAATGATTTTCTTTTGTCAATATTTTCTTGTTTCTTGGCACAAAAATCAAGGCATTCCTACTCATTCATTTTAGAGGTAGGTATGATTAATTTCGCTTGTATTGCGCTGTTCTACAGCTGACTTAATTTTGGCGGGTTCTATTCCTGGGTTTGGTTGATTTTCGGTTTTGTATAACTAGATCGGTTTTTTCTCTGAAACTTGTTGATGATATAAAACCCACCAACTGAAGATTACGAAGAGATGCAGTAGAAAATATTGATCATGATACTTTTCGCCAGTGATGATTCGGATTTTTCAACAGAATAGATGTGTTAATGCAATACAACCCTTTGAATGTAAATAAAACCCTTTAAACTCTGTATTAATTTACTTCCTAAAGTCAAAATTTTACAGTAAACAATACTTTAAAAACCGATAAATTTCCAACTTTTGAAAAATTTTCGAAAAGGCTTCAACCCCTTTGAAATGTTGTTTTCGAAAATTCATGTATACGATCTTTATCATTTAAGTAAAAAAATAAGTATTCGGGCCATTTTTAAGTTACAAAGGACTAAGATTTTTCAAATAAACTGTCTCCCCCCCACAAGGGTGGAATTTTGAAAAATCGTTGAAGTTGTTTCCAAAACTTGTGTTAAAGATTATTTATACAAAAAACAATGGCAGCTTCCCATACAATGTTTTATTTGAAATTAAATCACTACGTCTTGAAATGAAAAATACCTTATTTAACTCAGCGTCATCTTCTGAGCTAGTTTGCGCTACATTTTTTATTAGAGAAGGGTCAGATTAATAGATATTCAGTGTTGAAATTTTGAACAAAAACTGTCAATGGTTGTCAATGTCAACCACCAATAAATATTTTTTAAGACTTTGAATACTAGTCGTTTTTATTTCAGAATTGCCATAACTTTTGATATTTTCCTACTTTGCTGCAATACTTTTATCTAAGGAAGAACAAAATAAACTTAAACATACAACAAAATAAATGTATTATTTATTTGAAGTCTCAACTTTCATTTACTGTGTTCTCCATGTTCAGGTAGGCGTGAATTATCGGGTAGGAAGGCAGTTTGTCAATAAAATAACACATATCACAATCACTCCACTCCTAGTTCTCCACAATTCAATCAAACACTTCGCAAAATAATTATAGATCGCTTAGATTAAGAGGGATGCGATTAAAAAAAAAAAGTCCACCGACCACGGGTTCAATGCTCGTTTTACAAGATGGCCGCCTCACCAGTTCTCGATGTTCGTTTTTGAGGTTGACATTTGTACAACAAGTCAATTAAGTCTAGACATTCGGAGGCGCCGACCATGTTCAGGTAGGCGTGGATTATCGGGTAGAAAGGCAGTATTTAAAAAAATAACACCTATTACAATCACTCCACTTCTAATTCTCGATAATTCTATCAAACACTTCACAAAATAATAATAGATCGCTTAGATTAAGAGGGATGCGATTAAAATATAACGTCCACCGACCACATGGTTGCGTGCGCACCTTACCAAAATTCGAAGTTACCTGCTCATTTTACAACATGGCCGCCTTAACTAAAGTATACTTTATTTTTAGTCTTATGTATAAATAGTGAGTTTAGAGTTAATCGGTCAGCGCGTTAAAATTCTTCAATACAAACTTTGACACACCCAATTCCCGTTTAGGGGGACTAGAAAAACAAAAATGAAAAGTGCATAATTAACATAAATATGTATTCGTGCCAAGTTTCAAGTTTATTTACTCAAGGAATAAGATATTTCATACAAACAAAAACCCCCCTTTTCACTTCCTATAAGATTGAATTTCCAATAGCCCCTTCTTAGTGCTCCCCTAAATTATAAAAGGAAGCCGTGTGCAAAATTTCACGTTCCTAGACCCAGTAGTTTCGGCTGTGCATTGATTTGTCAGTCGGTCAGTCATTTTATTCAATCAATCAGTCAGTCATTCATTCGGTCAGTCAGTAAATATGTTCAGTATAAATAAAACCCTTTAATTCATATGTTATTTTAATTCCTGTAGTCAACATTTTACAGTAAACAATATTTTTCCTTGTTATTTTTCGGAAAAATAAACGGAAAAATTTCCAAGCTTTGAAAAATTTCCGAAAATTACCCATCACTACCCACAACACAACACTCACAATCACCTCAAAATACACACAAACACAACACACATCAAACGAACTTTTTGAAAATTCATTTTTATAAAATAAAATTTGATTACAATTGACAATACGTTTTCAACGTTTTAGTATTTTAAACATTTTACTAAAGGTATGATATTTTTTTATTATTCTAACGTTAATTAGAGGTTAACATTGTAAACTGGTAAAACAATTGCATGCGACTGTACATCTTGACACCAAATAGACCAAGAGCAAGGTTTAATGTTTTCAAAGAAGTTTAAGCCACTCTAAACTAGTAATTAAAAACATAAAAACATGAATTTAATTGAGAATTTATCTCTCTCGGACATTACTAAAGACTTTAGACCGATAAAACTAAAAGTATATTACACATATTAATAGAAATATTTTTTCTTGGTAATTTTTCGTGAACTCTTCGATCTAGCTCTTGGACTATACCTTACTAATTGAACTCATTATATCTCCTAAACTAAGACCCGACTAAATCTGTAACTTGGCGACTGATTCCGACTAATTGGCGACTAAATATGGGAGAAAACAGATCTTCGCTAGGTGTCCTAGTTTTTGAGATATAAATGTGGCCCTGCTGGGGAGACTCTCTCCAGCAGGGCCACCTATAAACCCTTATATCTTTTGAACCAGTGACCGACTAATTCTGATATTTGGCGACTAATTCCGACTAATTGGCGACTAAATATGGGAGAAAACAGATCTTCGCTAGGTGCCCTACTTTTTGAGATATAAATTTGGCCCTGCTGGGGAGAGTCTCTCCAGCAGGGCCACCTATAAACCCTTATATCTTTTGAACCAGTGACCGACTAATTCTGATATTTGGCGACTAATTTCGACTAAAAAGCGACTATTTTTTTGCGTTTTCAAAATTAAAATCCCTGATGGTGGCCCTGCCAGAGTCAGTGACACACTAATATCTTGTATTTGTCTTGAGTGTTATCATGATGTGTAGACAATGGAACAACTAATGCTGCTTGCAAAATAAAATGGGAGCAGATGCAAACAGCAGAATTCGAGAAGTAACCCTTCTTCAGCAAAGAATCTATCAACAATATTTTGGTTGGTACCCAAAGTAGTCTATGGGGGTAAAATCTAACCATTCTACGGCTGATTGACAGCAAAATATGTACAATCAAATAAAACACACACTCATTTTCTGTAATTTTATTTTTATACGTGTCTGGGTTTCTAAAAATAGAAAATGCTAAGGGATAGAATATAAAGAGATTACAAAACAGTCACAAAATCTAATACTAACCATTATAATATACCTTGTAATTATTTTTTCATAACTGAATAACTGTAATGAAAACAAATAAATGCCTTCAAATATATAAATAGCAAGTGTAAGCATCAGCCGAGTGATATGCAGATATTAACTAGTGCAATCACTTCACAAACTGTGCCGATCATAAAACTGTGAATATTAAACATGCTTGCAAATATTGCATTTAATTGTAAAATTAACATACGATAAATATGACTCATTATTCTCAAATAAATAATCATAAAACCAATATGATTTTATCAAATAACTTTGTTTGATTGGTGATCAATCAGTACTAACATAGCAATTCCAATAAGCTTATACTTTGTCAATATGCCTAAAAAATGTAATAAAATAAACATAAGCATTGTAAAATGTTTCAAAATATTAACAATATCAACTCCTATGCTATGGATATACTCTCTGAATTTCAGTACAAAATTTTTATCAAATGGGCCGAATATTGCAAATTCTTATCACTTTTTGTTACAATTTTGTGGAAAATCTAGTGCATAATCCGTAATACTAACATGTCTAATTGGGCTTAATTCAGTCTAGACATTGTCCTATCGTAAGCTAAACACACTTAAATACAGCGACGACACATCCACTAGTCCTACAGCTATTACTAAATAAATAAATTAACTTCGATGCATTGATGCGCGTTAGTACATATTCCAATCATTTCGAGATAATTCACCATTGTACAGTCGCGATCATAAATATATTACCATGAACAGCTGCATGAATCATGCAATCACACATTACTGCCGAGCTGTTCATTGTAATATACAATATGTAACAAAAGCCCTGGTGTATGTATAACCTATGCCCACAATAATAAGATTTGATTTGGTTTGAAACTTTGACACCCCCCAATCCTCCTTTAGCGGGTAGTTTAGAAAAACTAAAAATGAGAAACTTTATAATTTACTTAGATAAATATTCGTGCCAAGTTTCAAGGATATTAACTCAAGGAATAAGATTTCTCACACAAACGATCCCCCTTTTCACCCCCTTGAAAGGTTTAATATACAAAAACCCCTTCTTAGTGCTCCCCTACATTATAAAAGACGCTTTGTGCAAAATGACACGTTCCTAGTCCCAGTAGACCAATTTTCGAGTTAATCAAGCCACGCAGTAAATTCCCCCTGTAAAATTGATTAATTAGCCCCTGTTCACCCCGTCAGAGGTAGATTTTCGAAAAAGCTTGGTACAGATTATTCTTTATTTTTGGTCTTAAGTATAAATACAGAGTTTCAAGTTAATCGGACCGCGCGTTAAAATTCTTCCATACAAACTTTGACACCCCGGAATCCCCCTTTTGGGGGTAGTTTGGAAAAACAAACCAAAACAAACCCATCTCAAATAAAAATGTCAAAGTTCATATTCTTTTTTTTTTTTTTTAAGATTTCATTTAATACACAATTATCTTGATAAACTGTTGTTTATCAAGATAATTGTGTATTTGCTTTGCCTTGATATTCGCTGACATAATATTATCTTCGATTTTGTCAGAGATCAGATTGTTTGTACACTCTACTATAACTAGCACAAAGCATTGAATTTAACGGTAAAGTTTGTATAGCAGATTTGGAAAATAAACTGTATATTGTACAACGAAGGGGATCGCAGTTTCGTGGTCTCATTCAACACTGAAAAATTA
Organism: Dicycla oo; assembly: GCA_948252095.1. NCBI lineage: Eukaryota > Metazoa > Arthropoda > Insecta > Lepidoptera > Noctuidae > Dicycla > Dicycla oo. The sequence goes on along the minus strand of OX411726.1, from coordinate 18,752,891 downwards.
TAATTGTTGCAAGGGTTTACCATTGTAGGTAATCTGATTTGCGAGATCATTATCCTCTGCCATACAGGACTGGGTTGTAGAATGGAATAGTTAGGAGCGATGAAAATGTATTGCCGTCCACTTGTTGTGGCGTTTGTGCCATATACGAGTCTCTTGCGATTGGTGTCTGGCACGTCGGCCTTCGGCGTCCACAGTTTGCGTTACGCATACGTATGCGATTATAGCTACATCATCACCCAGAAGGTGCACTCTAGGATTTAGGATCGTTGTATTGGTTTTCACATATGTCGGCGTGTTATCAATCAATAACTTACGAAATTCGACGCCTTCCACTAGGTTACCTAGTGCATCAAGATCAAACGCTGTCACGTTAGGATCACAAAATTTGGAATAGGTCACAAAATTTGGAATAGGTTTCGTAGTCACCGTTATTGATTGCGTCTATGAGCACTTCAGTTACTTTGATTACTTCTGCTCGAAATTTAGTATCGCCGTATTGGTTTGCACATGTGTCGCTTGTTATCAATCAAAAAGTTATGAAATTTGACGCCGTCCACTAAATTGTCGTATTGGTTTTCACATGTGTCGGTGTGTTATCAATCAATAACTTATGAAATTCGACGCCTTCCACTAGGTTACCTAGTGCATCAAGATCAAACGCTGTCACGTTAGGATCACAAAATTTGGAATAGGTTTCGTAGTCACCATTATTAATTGCGTCTATGAGCACTTGTTACTTTGATTACTTCTGCTCGGCGCAAAGAAGCGTTGGTGTCGCCACGAGCTTTTCCAAACGAATCAGCTTTCGTTAAAGCTTCATCTCCATGCTCTTTAGAAATTACAGTACATGAGTCCAGATCATCTTCCATGTTATGCTGTAGTCGGTCGACTCTTTTACTTGGGACCAATCTCTTTTCTTGTTCACTCTAGATTTTCCTGATAAATTGCGTGTAGCAAGCATAGTTGTCCAGATGACTCCCTTCAGCTTATGCCATGCATTGAATTTCTTCAAGAAATCCACGGTCTCTTGCCTGTGCTTAACAGAAGCAACACGTTCGGGCTGACAAATCCAAGGGTGTTTAAGGGCTTTGGAAGCCGTTATTCTCTTGCTTGGATTTACAGTTAACATCTGGTTTATGAGGCTTTTTGCTTCAGGTGTCACCGTATCCCATTCTGGAGATGGGTAATCATAAACGCCCGGTTTAGTTAGACCGTACATTTCATGCTGATTTTTATCCCAAAATAGATAATATCCAACAAGCAAAATGTTTAAGATCACACCGCACGCCCAGATATCAACAGTCTTACCATATGGTTCCTTTTTAAGTACATTGGGTGATAAGGGTAATAATTTTACTTAGATAAGTCTGTATTCGTGCCAAGTTTCAAGTTTATTAACCCGAGGAATAAGGTTTTTCATACAAACAAAATCCCTCCTTTTCACCCCCATAAAGATCAAATTTAAAAATTTTTTTTAATGCTCCCCTACATTATAAAAGGAAGCCGTGTGCAAAGTTTCACGTTCCTAGACCCAGTAGTTTCGGCTGTGCGTTGATATGTCAGTCAGTCAGTCAGTCAGTTTTTCCTTTTTTATATATAGATGTATACCGATTCTTAAAACATAGGTAGAAGTAACAACAGGGTTTTTGATAACATATTGTATTTATGCTCGTGACTGTACAACTATCCTGTATTTAAAACGTCTTTGCAGCAATGAAGACAGGCGGAGTAAGTACAAAAGAGAAATTCCTTATTTAAATCAATATCCATTTGCAATACAATTAAAAAAAAAATACTCTGTATAAAATAATACTTAAATCAGAAACGTTTTGTAAAAAATCATTCTTTATCGAATTTTACAATGCCAAAGAAGGTAGCTGATTCTATCTTTAAATCTATGATGGAAATAAATTAATAGGAGTACTTTAAATTAGCATTGAGTCGCCTGTGTTACTTGTATCATAGAAAATGACAGCGATTTTATTTATAGCAGCTTAATAAAATTGTGATGTAAAGCGAGTGCAAGTATATAAAGTACAGAATATATGGCACTAGAAATATAAACTGTCTACAGTAACAACACATTTATTGAGCAACGGGAAAGGGAAGAAGTTCGGAACGAGTTTGAGTCAATTAGTCCAAAGATTTGTGTAATTTACTTACAGTACCCAAAAAAAAAGGAAAAATAAGTTAAACAAAAGGCACAGACAGTAAAAAAAATCTTTAAAGTATTAAAATGAAAATTTGAGTACAATCATTAATCACAGAATTAAATGCAAAATTTAAGGAAAAGTATAAATGGGACATTATCACAGAGAATCAATATAGTCGAGGTGCACAGCAATGATTGTAAGTGCAACATTCAAAAATGTAATTTAGCAAACAACACCAGTCTACGAGTCACGACTCACGTCTATCACATTCATACACTTTACTTAGTACATTTTTGGTGTCTTAATAATGATGGTCGAGCTTTACTCCTAGAGTTATCTACATCTAGATATACTACTAAAATAATCGAACTATAAAGTACAAAAATCTAAATAATCGAATAGTATAAAAGGATTATTAATATTAATTCTATTCTTTATGAATTTAAAGCATTTTCAGTAAGAGGTATTCTCATAATTACGATGATCTTAACTTTATTATTGCTGGCGTACTCAAACGCCTAAGAATATAATCGAATCATCTTATTTTAGCAAAAGATTGACTGCTATATGAATAAAAGAAGACCTCTCAATAAAAATAAATACTGAATTTCTAAATAATTATATCAATGGAGCATATTTCTCGCTCATAGATTACTCTTAATAATTAAAATAAATGCTCAAGTTAACTTATATAAATGTTATTTCCTTATTTGATTTAAATAAAATCAATAAATAGGACTTATAATACTAGAGAGCTGTTTTTTTTGTTCATTTTTAAATAAAATTGCTTTTTCAAGAAAGGATTATAAGGGTATGTAAAATACGCACTTAGAAACGTAACTTTTGGCACGAATAAGCTTGAAACAAACGTGTAGTATGCGTACGTTGTCGTTAAAGTAATACAATACTACAGCTAACAATGACTATGCATGAACGACTATTGGAAATTCCTTATTTCTACGTCGGAAGACTTACGTCTGCCGCTACCTTTACCGATACTCCGATACAATTACTGCTTGTTACCCTGGAACAAAGAAAAAACAATAAAAGCGAACTGACAGAATTGGCGAAATGTGGACTCTCTATGTATGTATCTACCCCTTCAGGGAGTCGAGTGTGATGTTTTGTTGTATTTTTATTTACTTGAACCTCCGATTGGATTTGTGTGGTCTGTGATCGAAAAAGTTTTGATTTTGATAACAGCGTCAATCATCCACCTGGACGAAGACTTATTTTTGGGTACGTCCTACACGCGTAGCAGGACCACCGTAGAAACGGATGAAACGAAACACAAAATGACAGATTGTAGAAAGATTTCTACGGCGTGATGTCAAATATGAAGAAAAATAATGTAGGACATTATATGGATATATATACAAATGTATTATTAAAGAATAAACTTTTTTTTTAAACAAGCAGGATATGATCTATGACCAGAGTCCTTGTCAAGACGAATCAAACGAGCCCAAACTGAATAAGATTGCGTCGTTTTATTACTGAGCTCCTGTGGCCACCTTCCATGGTACCAAAATATTACATTGTCTTGTCACCGATTACGAAACGTATGCCAAATTTCACCTCAATCGAACACCGGGAAGTGGGTCAAACTTGGTGGGTTTAACTTGCAAATTTCGAAAAAGAAAACTTACATACGAACATCACAAGTTAAATAAAAGCTTCTGTCTGTCTACAGACAGATTACAATCTAATCTTGCAAGTTAAATTTGACCTATTTCCCGGTTTCCGATTGAGCTGAAATGTTACATGCATAATTATGTAAATCGGATGACAATGGCATATTATTGAGGAGCTTGTGGCTAAGTAATAATAGCCGCACGGGTCGATCCATAGGTTAAGCTACGCTTGCCGGGGTTGGTCCGTGGATGGGTGACCATCTTTACATACCGAGACTCCTCCGTGCCTCGGAAAGCACGTTAAGCCGTTGGTCCCGGCTGTCATTCGTGGATCTTTGACAGTCGTTACGGGTCGTCAGAAGCCCGAAAGTCTGACAACCAGTCTTACCAAGGGGTATCGTATTACACCCAGTAACTGGGTTGTGGAGGTCAGATAGGCAGTCGCTCCATGTAAAATACTGGTATTCAGCTGCATCCGGTTAGACTGGAAGCCGACCCCAACATAGTTGGGAAAAGGCTAGGCAGATTGAATGGCATATTAATACAACATGTAGCTGATCTGATGATGGAGCTGGAAAGTGCCATGGGAACTCTGTAATAAAATGACGCAACCCTATTGAGTTTGGACTCATCATTCATCTTGACAAGGACTCTTTTCTTAGATGATATCCAGATCCAGACAGACCAGCTAATAAAAGATTGATCTTAAAAACAACAATAATACACTTGTGTTTAAAGAATTTTGTTACCTACCTACCTACAATGTTGTTCCTAATTTTGTAATATTTCAATGCCACTTATTGTGGCAGGACACAGTGAGTGATACCTACTTTATAATGTTGTAACACATTACATTATAACCTACTGCACAAAAAAAAAATTGTTAAGATTTTTTTTGAGAAAAACAACGAACAGCATATCATATTACCTGTTTATTAGTAGTTGTATCCTATCTGATCATCTCGAGATACTTGTGCTTGTGTTTGGTGAGCATCTCGGTCACAGTCACCAGTTTCCTTATGGCGGGCTGAGTCTTGGCCAGGCCTTGCAGCTCCGTTAGGTGAGACACGCATATGTGGTGGAGTGTTGCCAGTTCTTTCGCTGTAGAAGAACATTCGGTTTTTAATCAATAGAAAATATTTAGGGTGATAAGTTGGTAGAAGTTTATTGATTAAAAAAGCAATGAAGTATGTTCGTAACATCATACATTTTCCTGTGCTATTGATGGTAAATACATACTTCTAAATATTTTAACCAGCTTGTTTCGTCACCTACCTTTTTTAGTTAAAACGACCATTTCTATTTGTATTTCTGAAGTAGTTTTCCCAACGTGTCTTATTATAACGTTATGATCAGTGATCGGATAATCGGATGCATATTTTTATAACTCGGATTTTTCTAACTGTGCGCTTGGAGCTTGCCAAGTCTCTTTTTTACCCGACTGCCAAGGCAGGGTTATGTTATTCGCGCGTATCTTGTATATTTGTAAATTTCTTTATTACCTCGTATCTACCAAACGGCTGAATGAATTTCGACAGTTAAGGTATCGTTATATTCGTATTAAAAACCCAATTGTGTTTAAAATTAAATAGGAATAATAAATTGGTCAATATTGGTTAATGAAATAATTGATCCGTAGCCCAATCATAATTTGAAATAAAACAATATTTAAAAAAAAACCCGACTACACAAACACATAACTAAAAAGAGAAAAACAAGCATTACTTAAAATCTATTGAATTTTGATATCGCAGGCGGGGACAAACCAATATGGTGTAACTTTTGTTTGTCCCCGCCTGCGATACCAAAATTCAATAGATTTTAAGTAATGCTTGTTTTTCTCTTTTTAGTTATGTGTTTGTGTAGTCGGGTTTAAACTTTAACATTGTTTTTATTAGATGATTGAATTCGGCAGCTGCTCCTCAGCGCCCCGCCGCCGCCGACGCCTCTCTACGGTCTAAAAACACACTCGTGTCGTCTGCACAGTTCTGTCATATTATTGTTAAGGTGTTACTGTTATTTTAAATTCATACACTGTAACATTTAGATGTTGACAGGCGCACAGTTAGAAAAATCGGGTTATACCTAAAGTTTTTTCTCGGCAAAGCCAGATTTGGCAATCTCTGGCTCTCAATCTGCCACGCAAAAATTCAAATAGATGACATTTTTTTTTTTAAACATGACAACAAAATTCGGCGGTCCCGGGAACGAGGACGGTTCCCGTATTGAAGCGTATGAGATTTTGTTCTTACCAATATCGAAATTGTTGTTCGGAGCGGGCGGCGGGTTCCCAGGATCAGGCACGTTGCTAAGCTGGTCCAAGAACACAACCATACGCTCTTTATTTTTCAAGATGAACGGGTTTACCACTTCCATGTAAGGTTCCTGCAAATATCAACAACTTTACTATCATGAAATTGCATTTACGCTAGGCATTTCGAATTCTGTAATTTCATTCAAAGTATAAAGGTGTGTGTTAAGTCTAAACCGAAGCGTCATTGGGGCGGGAGCGTTTAAAATGCAATGTCTACTGGGTGCTCGCTTGTACAACTGCGAAGCGTCCAAGATATTCACTAATCTGTGGTTCATTAAAAGCGTGCTGCTCTGCTATTACTGCGTTTCACCAACGCTAAGGAATTCGTGGATAAGAACGTCTCAATGCAAATTATGCTTCCACTTCACAGTAGCCTGTTTGGATACTGACAAAACTGTATGTTAGCTGTTGCCGCCCACGAGACTCTTTATTACATTTTGAAGACATAACAACTTATAAGTTATAACATTATACCTTAGCCCCGAACTCGACGAGGTTGGCCAAGTTCTGCAGACATTTGGCCACCATGAGCAGGCTACGCTGCGCGTGCGGCGGCGGCGCGGCTGACACCAGGCCCCACGCGCGCGGCTCCACCAGCGCCGGGCAGATCAGGCGCAGGAAGATGAAGCCTGGGGCGTGGGGCAGTATTGTTTACATGTTTGTTCAAAAACGTCATAACAGCATACAGCTTTCCAAAGAAAAGTATGCACTTCGGTAATCATCGTCTTTCTTCGGAAATACGAACGCGCGATGATGAGATCTATTAAGGGGGAAGCGTCAGGGTAGCCCGCGAAATTTTAAAACTTCAATTTACAAGTCGGTATTATATTGTACGTTGATCAAATTATAATTAGCGGTCGTAACAAGTAACTATTTACATAATTAGAAACATTAAAGTGATCAATACAACGCTTTAAGACCAGGTAATCCCAAAAAAATGACTATTTCATGAAATCTTGACATTTAAGGATTAAACTAACTTAAGGAGTTGTGTTACTGATTGTATTGTATATAATTTTGTAAAAACATATTTGTTACGGCCGCAAATCATACTTTATTTAACATACAACTGAATACTGACTTGCAATTTGTAAAAAAACGTAAGACAATTTGAATTTCGCGGGCTACCCTGACGCTTCCTCCTTAAAGAGCTGTTACAACCATGGAAGTACAGTACAACTATTATCTTAAAGTCCCTCGGCAATCGTCGCATTTCCGAATAATAATTAATAATAATAATGCTAATTTCCATGTCCATAAATTATAATTATAATTATTTATCATGTATAACAAAACAACAATAAAGTACTTAGTTCTGAATTCAAATTACTATACACGATAAATCTAATAATTGATGGACATGGAAATTAGCATTCGTTTGTATTCGTAAATGCGATGATTGCCGAGGGACATTAAGAAAATACTTGTACTGTACTTGCCTACTTTGTAAACGTGTTTCCAAAAAACTATAGATTAACATACCTAGGCAATTCCAAAAAAAATTCAAAACGTTTGAGTGGCAAATGACGATCTGAGATCGGCAGGCTTATTACGTATATTGCAGAAGCCTAGCGATAGCAAAATTGCTTGTTAATTGCGCCATGATTGGTTTTCAATTGCAAATCGGTATTATGTATCAGCGATACATACGTCTAACAGATTTGCGGTTGACAAGCGATTGAAAAGCAATTGTTGCGCAATTGACAAGCAATTTTCTTATCGCTAGACTTCTGCAAGATACGTAATAAGCCTGCCGAGTAGGCAACCTATTAGAGAAAACTTCACCCAAACGCGCAATGATAGGTGCACTACTACGAAGCGCGATAGTACAATAAATATAATGCTTCTATACTATCTTATAACTCGTTCATATCGACCGTCCCTATTAACAATGTCGGTTCTGCAGGGAGACTACTGTTTAGTTCCTACTGAACAGTGGTCTTTTTCGCAGAACTGACATTGTTAATATCATAAAGATTCGTTTTTATCGTTAGGGCAAACTTTGAACTGCCCTCAGTTCAAAGTTTGTTTTGACAGTGAAGGATTTTTTTAAAATTGTAATTTGATTTATGTAAAAAAGTGAATATTAGTAAAAATGTATATCCGACATTGTTAATAGGGACGGTCGATATTTTCTTTTAAACTAATTTATCTTAGTAATTTCAATGTAACCTAGTGGCTAAGTAATAACAGCCGCTCGGGTCGATCCATCAGGTTTAGCTACGCTTGCCGGGGTTGGTCGGTAGATGGGTGACCATCTTTACATACCGAGACTCCTCTGTGCCCCGGAAAGCACGTTAAACCGTTGGTCCCGGCTGTCATTCGTGGATCTTTGACAGTGGTTAAGGGTCGTCAGAAGACCGAAAGTCTGACAATCAGTCTTACCAAGGGGTATCGTATTACCCAATAACTGGGTTGTGTAGGTCAGATAGGCATTCGCTCCATGTAAAATACTAGTATTCAGCTGCATCCGGTAGACTGGAAGCCGACCCCAACATAATTGGGAAAAGATTAGGCAGAATGATTTTTTAATTTCAATGTAAACCACACAACACAATTGTCGTGTCACTTAATAACGAGTGTTCCAGAATGATTAGTAACCGAATCACAAATAAATCCGTCTACCTTCAATTTCAAATACTGACACTTGACGATCATAATTGTAGCAACACTACCTTCCATTTGAATGATTACCTTTAATATTGTTTTGACGAGATAAATCGTCAATAGTACTACGAGAGCGTTTTTTCCTGGCGAGATAACACGTCAACGGTTTGTAGTGTAAGATTTTTTCAGACGAGACTTCTCGTCGGCAGTACATAAATGTAATTTTTTGTTACGTTATAGTCACACAGGGAGGCCATTTTTGATTTTATCACGCCTCATCGAAAGGGTTAATAGAGGTTTACTCTGTGGCGCGACGATCGTTCTAGTTTGGAAACACGAAAATTACCGAACCACGTACTTTTTCTGGTTTACCTGTACTCTAATGTAACGTAGTTTATACCAACAGTATAAACGAGAGGTACCATTTTAAACAATACAATCATTTTTAAAGCTGGCGCATATTAGGGCTTACAACGCCACAAAGCAAACAGGCGAACCGCTCCAGACCTTTTTTTGCTATTCGATCTGTTGCAAGTTGCAACCCTCTCTGGTTGTAACTTTTGCACTTTTGAACTGTCAAGGAAACGGTCAGTTAGAAAATTGAAGCTAGTTGCCTATTCCAAAACTTAGATATCCAAGGAGGAGAACGGACAATAAACTCCAATCTTTCTATTGGTGTCTCTAGCTTATCGCGGCCATAGTTATTCCTTTCAAAAAGTAAACCTGTATATACCTGAGACAACTCTCGTGCGCACGAACCGCTCATTGGGCCACTTAGCGACGGCTGCGCGTTGCAGACATCCGCACAGGTACCGCACCGGACGCGGACACGCCTCCGGAGAAGTGAAGATTGATAGCGTTATCTGTAACACGCAATACCAACTTACAAACGTCATGTTTATCATGATCGTCAGTCTATAGAAGTGCTCAGCTGGACATGGCCTGTCCAATAAGACGATAATAAACTTCGGCCCTCTCACCCATTTATTACCAGCCACCCAGCGAAGAACGTTGATCCTCCTAGACCACCAAAGCGTTCAGCAAGCACGAATATATCACAAAATTGTAAAATAAAAGACAAGATAGGGTCAGTGTCAGTCGCGTAGGGATTTGGGAAGCTAAATGACTGAAAGATGGTAAGCCAGTAAAGGTTGTGTATTATTCAATGTCTTTTCAAGAGATCACAGGAGGACACAAGAAAAAAAAATACACTCTTTGAATATGATGATAAGTGCTAATTACTACATTTTTCTTCGTTGTACGCTCTTATTAACATACGACAAAGCAGACAATAGGCATGTCAATTTATTTTTATTTTCCTCTGCAGGGTAACCAGTACCACGGGTACATATATGTATAAGAAGTTTCATTACCTGATCCAAAATCATAAGCAGGAATTCAGCATTGTTGCACGCGTCGTCGGGAGAGTCCATTTTCGTTGGATTCAATTCAGCTGATTGTTTCGCGTCTATTAGTCTTTGAACTGTTTCCGAAATGGCTGCCTGTAAACATAACACATATTTTTAACAACAGCCTCAACTCTTGACCTCACTGCGTGATTATCATGAATAAAAAATCTTATACACAAGAATATGGGCTCTATTCGAATCCGAATCTAATCGGGCAATCCTGTAACATACACGACAATAAACTGTGAATATTTTTATTTTTATTTTTATTCTTCACTGTTTTTTTTAACAATTTACGATCAGGATACATTTTGTATGTATCTATGTACTAGCTTCCGCCCGCGGCTTCGCCTGCGTGGTATATCGATAAAAGTAGCCTATATCCTTTTACCCGTGTGCCAATTTCATCCGAATCCGTTCAGCCGTTTTAGCGTGAAAGCGTAACAAACAAACAAACTCACTTTCGCATTTATAACATTAGTTAGGATAGTTAAGAGGATGAAAAACCGGTCTATCGACACTCTAGAGACTCACACAATATATTATTACGTAAATAAATAAAAAATACTTTTAACACACTACTAAATTTTCTATAATAATATAATTCGATCATGATTCGAAAGACACGTCCCGCCATCTATTATCATAAGAACGTTGTTGTTGTTTTCCTCGGGAACAGTACTTTTTTCCGGATGAAAGGTACCCTATGTCCGTTTCTGTACACGTGACAACGTATATACAAAATTTCAGGATGATCGGTTCAGTGGTTTAGGCGTGAAAAGGTAACAAACAAACTTACTTTCGCATTTCTAATATTATAGTTAGGATTTATTATGTAATCACAAAGCCCCTTTGATCACGTATTACCTGATACGAAGATGTAATATTTACCTGCAGGAAGGGCTTGCAGTGCGCTCTCATAAACTCGTCGACAAGCGCGGTTGCTAGCGAAGCGGCGCGGAACATAGCTCGGTGATCAGTCTCGCGAGCCACTTCCGCGCTCACTAGCTCTCGAGCTAACTCTGCGCCGCGACCGCATTCCGTGAAGGCATGAAGCAAGGCTATGGACATGCACGTAAAAATATGAGACGATGAAAAATATCTATCCAGAGTGTAATTTTAATCACCGTTATCCTCTTAAGGGGTCGTTGGACTCATCATTATGAACAACATAAAAATCGATGTGTGTATGTATGTTCCCTATGGACTACGGCTGGAGCGATTTTGATGAAAACTTCAGGCAGTATATAATATAATAATAATGTATCCTGGGACATTATCCACACACGGTCATCTGATCCCAAACTAAGCAGAGCTTGTACTATGGAAACCAGATAACTGATATACTACATACACTACTATTTTTTTGTAAATACATGCTTATATAGATAATAAATTACACCCAGACTCAGGACAAACACACATGTTCATGCACACAAATGTTTGTCCTGGATGGGAATCGAACCCACGACCAGCGGCATGATAGGCGGTATCTTAACCAACCACGCCATCTGGCCTGCCTCCGATTCAGGCAGTCTTCCGATTAACCCAGTGGGTGATCCTGTGAAGTTTTTCCGGGGTGGCTCGCTACTCGTTAGTATATTGTAATAATAATACCAACTTATTATTGTCCCATTGCAGAGCAAGAGCCTCTTAAAGAGAAGGCACACTTGCTCAAGATGGGTTGTTGATTTCAACTTAAATTATAAGTCCAGGTTTCCTGGCCCTGGCACAGGCAACTGAAGGAACACGGGTTTTAGTCAGTAGCAGTCTGACACGCCCTCCCGCTCCGCCCAGAGCGGGAGAAGTTATTTGATGATTGACACTTGATGACACACCATTTCCGGATTGTTACAACCCATTTAAAATGCCGATAGTTTCTAACCCCCTTTGTGGCGAGAATATGCATAGCAGATACACCTCAGGCGCTTATCGCACTCAATTTGTTTTTTCAATGTCCTATTTACCTTTAAACTCAAAATAACATAACATCACGCCTATTATCCTCAACGGGTAAGGCAGAAGCTCAAAATAAATAAAGTTAAAACTCACAAGTAGCCAAGGGTTGTCTGTCCGTACGGCATAGATCCGCCAAAGCTTTGACAGCAGGTAAGCCCGGTTCCAAGAGTAACTGACGCAACGGGTTGTATTCTTCTCGAGGCATCACCAATTCTTGCATGTATCTGTAAAATAAAACACGTTGGTTTACATTTAGATACATACATGGAAATTGGTTATACACCTATGTTGTTCGTTTCAGTGAATCTTCTTTAGGAGGTACAATTTTCTCAACACTTCTCATTTGAATTCAATTTGGTCCCGATAGTTTGATGAGCTACACTAGGTGGACCGACCACCTATTGAAGGTCGCCGTAAACTAGCGGATTCGGACAGCCGATGATGAACTGGAGAGGTTTGCAGGGCAGACAGCATGAAATCGCAAACAACAGAGAGATTTGAATGGAGAAAGATAAGGCCTTTGCCCAGCAGGAGGAAACAAAGCAGTCTAACAAAAAATATACATATTAAAGATGGGTAAAGTAAATAAATTGGAAACTAAGTCATGTTACCTTATACGCAGTCTTAAAGATCCCCATTCCCCAATAGGCGTCATCCCCGCAAGCGGGTACCATTCTTCGATCTCTTCACCGTTCGCGAGATTCGCTAGTTCGATAGTCAGTTCTGCAACCTGCAAATATTTTTCATTCAATAAGTATTTCCGAGGATTTTTGTCATAATGAGATATATAAATATTGTTTTACTTACTTCAGATTCTTTTCCTCTTTTTCCCGTGTTGTGGACAGTGATTGTAAACGAAGTTACATCGGGAGGCACGTCGCTGTAAAACGATATAATTTATTAAGCAATTTAAAAAATGCACTGGGTATTTGATAGTTCATTGCCTTAGCCTTGATTTTGATCCGATTAAGGGCGTATACAACCTCAGATTGCGGAAATTGTCTTAGCATGAATGGCTGTAGTTTTAACAGTTCGGCAGTATTTACTAAAATGAGGACTACTGCTCAGTACCGTCTGTTGCGAATACATGATTCCATAGAATTTTCTCGATACAAAGAAATATCTGTTTTTAGCTTCACAATTGTTATTTGGGTAATACGCAACTCCAATCCTATGTCCTAAACCAGGTCATGGATTATATGTGTAAGTATCAAATTTCATCCAAATTTGTTCAGCCGTTAAAGTGTGAAAAAGTAACAGACAGAGTTACTTTCGCATTTATAATATTAATAAGGACTAGTAAGGATGTATTAGCATGTGTTTGTACTCACTCGAACACAAACTCGTCGTCCCAGTGCGGGTCGGGCGAAGGGCGAGGCTTGGTGGAGGCCACGGGCGCTGCGCCTAAAGCCAGGCGAAGGTGAGGGCGGGGTGCTAAACGTGCGGGAAGACGATGAGCTGTTAGGCAACGTACGCGTAACGCTCGCAGCCAAACTACGCGAGCCACCTGGGGGAGGGAAATCACATACAAAATCCGAATAGGCTTGAAATCTTATACAACGTAAAGTAGGTTGGGCAGAAGTGCACGCACATTTCGCCAGTTATGTTTAAGTCCCATGTAATAGGGGGTGAGCCTATTGCCATCAACCGGGCACAAATCCAGGTTCAAAAAAGAGAGATAAATAAATATTACGGCTTCCAGCTTAACAAGATGCAGAGAAGCTGAATTCCAGTATTTTACAATGAAGCAACTGCCTATCTGAACTTCACATCCCAGTTATTGGTAACACGAATACTCCACACAACACTATGTAAAGAACACATACCTTGCACTGATGTCTCGCTTGCTGCGGCACACATAACGGCCTGAGCGCGTCAAGCCACGCGCGTTCTTCGGTCGCAGAGTTAGCGGCAAGAAACGTGTGAGTCGACAGGCACGGTAACGCACGCTCTACTAGTTGGAAACAGAATTCACGCTCCCAGAGAGATTCGTGAACCTAGGAACAAGAAATAAGAATTGAGATTTAGTAAGACATGTATTTAATCGAACTCCAAATGATTCCCATTTTGATTTCCTAATATAATAAATGAGCCTCTTATTGTAAGCCTCCAATAATTCCTATTTTGGTTTCCTAAAAATACTAATGGATGCGTTAATAATACTCGTCGACCTTTTTGTGATGTGCCCTAACATATAATAGTAACTGCAACCAACTTGGATGTAGACCAACGTGGTTGCATTTCTAACAAAATCTAACCCATTTGGTCTGGGTACAGAACTTTGAAAAAGCCCAGATAGTTATAAAAAGCGATCATCATTAGAAGATCAATAAGTTTTTAGAGGGTCAATTACATCTTTCCCATTTTTAATGCGTAGGAATGGACAATGATTTGCTATTATAGTTAGGCGATAAATTTGGCACCCTTTTTACGACATCAATTAAAAGTCATGTTTTAAACTTAGTCACAATTCATGTCAGGGAATAAAACCAGGTACTTCAGACACGTAATATTTTTTTCATTATATAGACTCCTGGCACTGTACAGTCAAACACACGTCCATAGTAACTACTTGACGTTGACAACGCCTTTATGTCGTAGCAGGTAAGGGTGGTTTTTGTAGTTTAAGTTTCAAAATATACACTTAGAAATACGTGTACTACAGTCCAGCCGTCGAAGGAATGCGTTCCTGACACCTGTCAATTGGACAATTACTAGTACTATCAGGATCAAATTCTCAAAACATATATTCGTTAGTATGAAACTGACAGTTCTTGAGAGAACGCATTTAACAGAAAAACAAATCCTCACCTGATAAAGATAAGCACACGACAGATCAATCAATCCTTTAGGCTTCGTCCTCTTCGGCGAGTCATAGAAGTACAAATGCGTATCAGTCCCTTCTTGCAACAACACAAAGTACAATGCCTTCCATTTCTTTGCTCCCTTGTCTGACTTCTTATTCAAATACCCTTGGTGTTTGATGCCTTTAGTCTTCTTCAGGCCTATTTGGTCTCGGCACTCGCGTAATGTCGCGTATATCTTCTCAGCAGCTGCCCCGGTGGTGCTTTGTTGTGGTTCGATTACATGGCCTTCCGCTATTAGCTGATGAGAACAAAGTATGTGTTAAAAAAGGCAGCTTATATAGAAAAAGCTGTTGATAATGCATTGTGTTGAAGTTTGAAGGGTGAGTCACAAACATTATAATCCAAGTTAAGCAAAATTATACATAAAATTTTCCTTAAATATTAGTAAGTACAATTAAAAATTACCGCGAAGTAATTATCATACTGAGTAAAAGTTGGAAACATTTTAGGTTATTAGGTCTTCTCTTTACAATTGTTATGTAGTGAATGATAAACAGATAAAAATATGCAACGCAAAAACAATCATGTAAGTTTGATACTAATCTGCTATCTTATCAAATTATTGTGAATATGTATAAAATGTTTACAAATGCCTTTTTGTCGTGATAACTCACGATAATTTGTTTACAATGCAGATAAATATGTATAATAATATTCTACTTAGGATATGCAAGTTTTAATACTTCTGAAACATGCAAAACTGTTTCCTAGCGTGATACGAAATTATAAGGAAGCGAAAAGCGAATACCCCGAGTAGATTTTTTCTAGGTTAAAAATTTTAAAAGCCCCAACACAAAATCCTTTAAAAAGTTATAAAATAAAATGTATTGGCCCTTGTAAGTTTAATATAATTTGTAAGTAATATTTTGATCCAAGCGTCTCGTCGTCGCGTCCGCGTTGGGGAACAGCTAATGAAAATAGGAAGTTAACAGCAGCTATCCTTTCTACAATATAGCAATGATGAATGTATGCTAAACAAAATGTTACCCTGTTTCCATTTGGGGTTAAAAAAGAGCACAAGTATTTAAATAGAACTGAAGTAAAACATACATCGAATAATAGCAATACTGGGCGCATACTAAACCCGGAGCTCTATGTGTTTGATAGAGTTTCGTTTCTTTACAAAGCATTATTTCATTGTCTATGCTAGAACCGAAACATTAAACATAAATAAGATGCAAATACATAAAGACAAACTCACCGGCTGTCCCAAAGTATGTCCTTCAACAATCTGCTCCTTCCTGTACCTGTTGATGACAGCATCCAAGCATTCAAACGTTCTCCCACCCATGAGATACCTCACGCCTTTCTTCTCTATCCTGAATCTTTGGATCTGGTTGTTAATGTGGAAGAACAAGGAGTAGTCCCCGGGTGAATTGTCTGAGGGTCTCACGAGGAAACTCCCTGGTCCAGCCTTGACTAGCATGTCTACTGCTTCACTCTTCGTGCAGTTTGGGTGGAACCATGAGAAGACGGTGTTAGGATCTATTGACGGATCAAGATCCTCAACCAACTCCCTGAAGATCATTCCTTGCTCCCCAGTCCTGTTTAGACAAATATTTGTTTCTAAATTACACATATTTATTGCAGGACACTATGTTCTGTGTTAATGTGTTTGGTTTCCGCACTTAATCCTTCAAGTGGACCACTGTACGTGAGCCATGGCGGCCGTCGGTGGTTATTCCAACCAGCCCACCTCCCTTCAGAAGTTAATCACGCCTTCTGGTCTGTTCAAAAATTGCACGACACTAACATATCACACAACACAATAGTCCAGACTAAACAGGTAAATGGTATTTCAAGTTACATAAGGAAAATCATGTGTGCTAACAAATTAAGTATTACATTCATGTTTAACCTAATTAATCATCAACTGCAATGGTTTACCAAAATTATCATATACAGGGTCAAATTAAGTTAGCTAGCGAAACTCCGCAGACGTGATGGATATTGATATCTAAACATGAAAAAACAAAAATAAATTCATTTGAAGATGTTTTTTTGGGGTCATCTACCGCCGGTAGTGTAGTCACTTAAAATATCAGTTTTTTTTTAGTAAACTTCACAGATGTAATGGGTATCTCAACACGATAAAAGAGATTTTATCAACTCACACTTCAAGTAACAAAACTGACAGCGGTCATTGCCCAAAAAAAAAAAACAGATCTTTTTATTATTATTTTGTCGTGTTTAGATATCGATACCATCACGTCTGTAGAGTTTCGCTAGCTAATTAAATTTGACTCGGTATACAAGTTGTAACTTAAATAACGCACAATCTCTTAAGGGGTCATTGTACTCTTCATTATGAACAACTTTTACTATGGAACAAAACCTGAAATCGCGAAAAGAATCAGCTGTTCCCTACATTTATGAATATAAATCGCGCCTTTAGAACGAAAACGACACAATTAAAAAAAACGATAATTGAGTTTGTGGGTGAATATTCGAGCGTTTTAATCGCCGTCATTACCGTTCACCAAAAGTTGATGAAAGAGAATATATTTAATGAAATATTTCAGCAATTCCCGATTCTGGTCCTTAAGCAGATTCTGGGAATTGATGAAATATTTCATTAAATATATTCTCTTTCATCAACTTTTGGTGAACGGTAATGACGGCGATTAAAACGCTCGAATATTCACCCTTGTGTCGTTTTCGTTCTAAATGTGCGAAATATACATTTATGAATATACAGGGTTATTGGTAAAACAGCAACAACCTCTTAAGGGGTCATTGTACTCATCATTATGAACAACTTTTACTATGGGACCAAACCTGAAATCGCGAAAAGAAATCAGCTGTTCAGTACATTTATGTTCGCATAACTCATTAAATGTACTAAACAGCTGTTTTTGTAACTTCAAATAGGTATTTTGTTAAGAAAAATTGAAAATGTAGGTAATGTTTGTTTGAAAAGTTAACTTACAATTGGACGTAGTTATGCTATAACGTTCCAATCCACAAGGTGGTCAAAATTGAGTTTATGAGCCCAAGCTAGGTATTTTGACAAGTATATAATAAAATAATGTTTATATATTTAGTTGAAGTGATACATACTACTTAGTTGTACTCGCTACCAAAAAAAAGCGTACCACAAAATTAAAAAAACGCGATTTACTCAGTTCGACCTGCGTGTGGATTGGAACGTTATAGCATAACTACGTCCAATTAGTTTTCGCAAAAAAGTAAAACAAAAAATTGCGACTTTGACCTTCAATATCTCCAGAACTAGAGGGAAAAAAACGGCCAGGTGCGTGTCGGACCACGCACAATGAAGGATTCCGTAGTTGGGATGAATTTAACCCAAAAAAACTTAACATTGTAGTTCTCCCATACATTCCAACTGCAAATGTAAGTTTGTACTCACAATATTCAGAGATTTACCATGTTATTTTAAGACCACAGACTCCTTATAGGTTTTCCAGTAATCTATAGGTTTAGAACTATTTTCTGATTTTTTTCAAAATTTTAGGCTCAGTAGTTTCGGAGATAAGAGGGGAGGGGGGGGGGGGGGGGGGGATGGTCAATTTTCGTCTATTTTCTTAAATAACTATAAAACAATTTATTTTTAAATTATAGAAAAAGTATATTTGAGACCCTCACAGTAAGCTCTTTCATTTGATATGTCACACGGTACAGTTTGCAAAACTTTTTTTTAATCTTCTTATTTGCCCGCCAAAATTGATTGATTGAAAATTAATTTATTTGCGTTAGACATCCGTGTTTCGGTCACATAATTTTTTTATGTGTTCCAAATTTCAACTTAATCGGTCCATTAGATTCGGAGCAAATAGGCTGTGACAGATGGACAGACAGGCAGACACACGAGTGATCGTATAAGGGTTCCGTTTTTTCCTATTGAGGTACGGAAACCTAAAAATGATCCAAATAATGGGTAGAATATGTGGCTTTTGGCTTCGGAAAGTGTATTTTTACACCCGATATACTATATTATCATACTTACTATACTATCACTCACTAACCCAGGTATTTCCTTTTCAGTCTTATGTTGAACATATTTCTCTTTTACATAATCCCATTGAAAGACTTATAACGAAGTATGAAGTTGACTATAGTGAATAAACAACTGGTACTGTTACATTCCCTTACTACCAACGGCCTCTTACGAGACTAAATAAAATTAAAGTATAAAAAAAACCCATTTCTAATCAAACATAAAATGGCGTTTTCATCATCGTCCTCTTGCCCACATCCGAATTTATTTGAAGTCGGCGCACCATGTCTTCGCCTTCCACACTATAGCCGTCAAAAACGAACAACATAGCGTATTATCACACAAAAATAAATATCTAATCATGCCTACGATATTGACTTCCTTCCTACTATAGTGACCATTGACCTGTAAATATATTGTGCTACGAACGCTAGACCCTTTCTAAATATAATAGCCGTTCAAGGGAACTACGCATTAGTTGCGCATTTAATAGCAGGATGTTAGATATCGGGAAATAAACGGATGCATTGATGCCAAGGCAAGATATCGGGAATTATCTACTTGAATGAACGGGTAGTTCATAATAGAGCGACATGATGTGTGTCACGTTTTTGGCCATGACTTTAATATATCAGCAAAGTTTATTACATGTAAGTACACTGTTTATGCAATTAAAATCATCATCTGCCTAAACTCTTCCCAACTGTGCTGGGGTCCAGATGCAGCTGAATACCAGTATTTTACATGGAAGGACTGCCTATCTGACCTCCACAACCCAGTTACTGGGTAACACGATAAATCTTTAATTCACTCTGTCCTTACCAAATAAGGTTACGATCCCATTTTAAAAACAGGTCCTGCTTCAACTGCTTGTACACTTCCGCATGAAACCAATCAATTTGAGTTCAATCTTGCTAAGAGCCCTCGCAGACTACAGACTTTCTATCGGCGGACAGTTTGGTCGGGTTTTTAATCAGTTTGAAGATGTATGCAAGTGCGCACATTAGAACGATCGAACTTGTATATTATGTCGTAGGATGATTTGACAATTCGAATTTTCGCGAAAACACGGATAATAAATAAGACAATGGTGAAAACATTTCTCAATCTTACTGGAAAAAGATAGGGTTTTTGCAAAAACACGAGTCGCTCTAGTAATATTGAGAAATGAAACGTTAGCTATTATGAAATAAGAACGCTGATTGGCCAGTCGGAGCGCTCAAAACGAGAACTCCTCTGATTGGTTGACGTTTTGAATGTCAATTATTCACGCATTTTTTTTTTTAATGCAAAAATAAGATTCTACAAAACACGATACTTAATTAAATAGCGTGCGAAACTTAAAATAGTCATTCAGTTCATGAAAACGAACAACTTTGTCCAAGGAACTATGTCGGAAACGAAAAAAAAACCTCTTTATACAAATAACCCGATCAGCTGATAACCACTTTGAATGAAAAGGTCAACATTTTTCTAATTTCCAACACAATATGGTTCATTGGAAAAATGGATTGTTGTTTGTCGTGTATTATATTTTATGAAGGGTTAAAAATATTTAACCCTTCATAAAATAATACTTCAAAGCTCACAGGGCTAAACCAGGAATCAATCAGAATAAGATCAGTTCAGTAAGCCAAAAATCTAGCCAATCAGAGTTAAGGATATTCAATGTTACTAGAGCAACTCGTGTTTTTGCAAAAACTATCTTTTTCCAATAAGATTGAGAAATGTTTTGACCATTGTCTAATTATCCATATTTTCGCAATATCCCTAGGGTTTTTGCGAAAATTCGAATTATCACATCATCCTACGACACATCTCACGGAGGCGATCGGCGGCGGCGATCTCTCGCGTCCGAGCCTGGTCCAGGCCATGGTGCGGAGCGAGAGTGCATGGGAGGCCGTCACCTCCTTCTGCGAAGCGGTAATGCTCGCGAAGGAGGAGGCGGAACGCGTGAGGGAGAGGCAGCCTCACGCCCTCAGTCGCCGCAGGAGACGCCCTGCAATGGGCGGCGGGAATTGATAGCCGATTCCCGGCCACCGTAGGCGCGGGCTTGCGGACGGTGAGTAGTGGGTAGCTCGCCGTCCGGTGAGGACCAGGCCCGGGTCGACGGCGCGTTGTGTTCCACGCGCGCCTCAAAGAGATGTCAGCAAAAGATGGGGTCCAATAGGGCCAATGCCGCTGGGGTCGCGGGTTGTTTGAAAAAGATACCGTGGCCCTGGCATAGGCAACTGAAGGAACACGGGTGGGTTTTAGTCAGTAAAAGTCTGACACGCCCTTCCGCTCCACCCAGAGCGGGAGAAGTTATTTGATGATTTCCCATCCACAAAAAAAAAAAAAAAAAATCCTACGACACATATACGAGTACATATACATCTTCATACAGATTTAAAAAAAAAAACATCGGGCGATAGAAAGTCTGTAGTCTGCGGGGAGTCTTATTAGTATATCTCACCTATGTGCAGTGACCCAGAGCCAGCCGTCACCCATGTCGTTATGCAGGAAGAATATGTCTCCCTTCTGGAAGGTAAGCTCGTCCGTGTCGGGCATCTTCGTGTACGGGAGTATTGCTACTACCCTCTGTCAACAAAACAATACAATATATAAATAATGGGTCAAGTGAAAATGACCTACTGAAACTTCACACATGTGTGATTGCTGCTATGTACTGCACTGCACTATTGCTGGCCGTACAAACAATGGGTATTTGCTTTAATTAGACCTTTGGCGACTGACGTAGCGTCACAATTTAATGCATGCTCCACATTTGCGCTCCTCATTTGCAAATGTGGTGCAGTGCTATAAATGTAGGACACCAGATATCATCCTGCTTTGCTTACGGATGCATGCTACAGGATATTATTGAAAGCTGATGGCGCCAAATTCGTAGCCAAGTTCTGGACCGACTCAATATAGGCATGTATGTAGGTTACAGATTGTCAGCGACCCGTTATGAAGAAGAATGGGGGAAGCCTTTGCCAAGCAGTGGGACAGGTAAGATCAACAAAAAAGTTTTACCTTTTTATCGTTGACAGGTTCGGGTGGCGGCACTGGCTCCACGAGCCGCTCTCTCTTCAGTAGGTCAGAGCAATGGCTGTAGAAGCCCACCAGTTCGGTCAGCGAGTCAAACTGACGACCACCGATGTAGTAGTCGCCGCATACCGCAGTTATTCTGTAGGTCACCAAACACAATAAATGAAACAGGAAGGAAAATAAAACGAAACTCGGAGAATTAACAGTTCAAAATTGCATGGTAAACTAATAATTATTGTATTAGCGGAAATCTATACATATTATAAATAAAACCGGTCAAGAGCGAGTCGGACTCGCGCACCGAGGGTTCCGTATCATAATATATTATACATTTTGGTTGTGAAAGGTGAAATGTTTTTAAATTTTCATCGGCGAGGCCTATATTCTTCTGAGAATTTTAACACTGCGGTGTAGAATATTGCAGTTTGAGGTCAGACCCATCTCTTGACCTATAGTGGATCTAATGTAATTTTTGTTGATGATTTCTGAAAAAGTGTGCTATTTAGAGACGTCCGTTTTATTTTTCCTGTAATATTTACATAAACTTCTGTCACACAGAATAATTTCTGATTTTTCTCTATGCAAACTTCGGAGATAAGGAGGGGGGGTATTTTTTTGCATTTTTCATCAAAAGTCGAAAATATGCGGCCTACCCTGTTGCATAAAAATATATACATACTTCATTTAAAACTATTCCAAATTTCAAGTTGATAGCATTAGTACGTCTTGAGATATCTAGCTGTGACACACGGACAGACAGACAGACTGAGTCGCACCATAAGGGTTCCTTTTTTCCGTTGTCGTACGGAACCCTAAAACCGCTTCTCTTGTCTGTCTGTGTGACCGCATTTTTCTTCTAAACTACGAAACAGATTTTGGTGCGTTTTTACCATCATTTTGAGGATTTATTCCAGTAGGTTTATGTGTAAAATACATTCATTAATATTAAACTTACATATAAGTAATTAAGAAATGGAGATGTTTTGTCAAGTCATAAAAACCGTGCGAAGCAGGGGCGAGTCGATAGTAAAACATATATATTTGTAGAAGACCAATATTTACCTAAAATGATTTATTCCAGTGCGGCCCAAGTAACTCAAAACATATGATCCTGGTTTTCGATCACTCTCTCGTACTGAAAAGGAATATTGTTATAAAACAATATAAATTAGTCTAGCAAAAAGTTGACATTTCTGGTTTTTTAAGAGACAGAAAATTTTAAGCTTGTTTTTTTTTTTTTGCATAGAGCAAAGAAAACAAGCTTAAAATGTTGTGTTTATTTTAAAGCAGGCAGGTGATAAGTCAATGGCAGTACGATAAATTACATAAATTAGAACAAATTATTATTTTAACAGTTAATAAACATGTATTGTATCCCTCAGCTCATGCGCACCTACCCGCAGTGGCGATGCGCATACGACGTGGTGCACTTAGTTTCGTGTGAACATTTATTTTCTACAACTACCCTTTTACTAAAACTGTTACGAAATTCTAATTTTCCATAGTAGCAACCCACTACGCCAATCGGCTTCATTAATTTTTAAGTGATTGTGTAAATCTTTTCAGAAAATAAATGTGTAAAATCGTATACTGTGAGCCAGTATGATGCAAAGTTCCTCGAAAAGGATTGCACAGTGTAATATATGAAACTTTTGTTTCATATAATATGAAATGAAATGTTTTGTGAGTCATCAGCGCTAGGGGTATACCATTGATGTATAAAATAGGGAAGATATGATACGCGCTCCTTGACGTGAACCGCATAAATTCGGTTACGGGCACAATTGGCCTTAGTCACAATCGAACTGGCGTTTGTGTAGCACATGTGTAGCACGTAAAGTAAAATTAGCGTAATCGTCTAACTAAGCAGCAACAATGCCTTCCTGTGTTTTCAAAATGTGCACAAGTAGTTCAGAAACCAAAAAACAAGTTCCACGAGATTACTTTTCACTCGTAAGAACATCAAAACTTAATTTATTTTCTTCAAAAGTCTCCTGATTATTATTGTTGGTAGAGCACCATTTGCAGAAAGAGATAGAAATATATGATTCGTAAGAGTGCGAAGAGACAAGCGGCAGCGCAAGCGGCGTATAGTACCGTCAGCAAAAAAAATCTCATATCGCCTGGAATTGAACTGAATAATATTTAATTTGATTTTTAGGGTGTTTCTCCGGTTTGGCGAAAAACACTTTCCGGTGGCATGTGTTTTTTCTAGAAACAATTTAACACTGAGGCTGATTTGCTAAATAGCTCTCATGGGATGATCTTGAAGGCGCATTGTTCAATATATGCATATACCTGTCGAAAACAAAGAAAACTAAAAAAACATCACGAAAATCGTCATTCACTTCCGTTTCCAAACACGTAATTTATACAAGCGACGGAATGAAAAAAACTACTTGACGATCATTTTAAACTAATAACCGCCCAAATATGTAAAAAATCAAATACATTTGTAAAAAAACTATATTTTTGTTTAACCTAAAACTTTGTCACAAAAAAAAACGTCATTAGTCGCATCAATGTTTTCAAATATGTAGCGAGGTATATGCATATACTGAATAATGCACCTTCAAGTTCATCCCATCATAATTGTTTAGCAAAACATTCCGTGTTAAATTATTGTTTTCAGAAAAAAAAAATCATATGCAACTAATGTGTTTATAGCAAAAACGGAGAAATACCCTTTACCTACCTACTTAGTGGTAATTGCCCTTTTGTTTACATTTGTGGCGTCAACACAATAGATACTTTGTATGATGTTCCTGATATTTTTTCTTATCTAAATTTATCCATGCCTACCACCTTCTGACCGTGTTCTTCTGCAATTTTATCACAATTACTAGCTACCCATGTTAAGAAATTAATTTTAATGAGTAAATTTTTATTATCAGGTTTCCTCAAGATGAAGGGTGGAGACATAAATGGCTCCAAGTTGTCAGAAAACCAGATTGGCTAGCCACTAGTAGTAGTCGATTACGTTCGGTACACTTCAAAACAGAAGATATGTATAGGTACAACCTACAAAGGATATAGGAAGATATTAAAAAAAAACGCAGTACCATAGTACAGACATAAGCTAATATAAAGTATTATTTTATTTAGTTAAAATTTATTTGTTGACGGTACCTACATTACTTTTTTTTTTTTTATGAATGGCATCTCGTAGTTGACCTAGAGAGGTCGAGACTACTTAACCGGACTATCCTGTGGCTGCCTTAAGAGAACTCAAAGCCTCCAGCCAGGGGCATAAAACTTACAGACTAAGCGACTACACGCTAAGGGCTCCCCCTGTGGGGAACGGGCCTCGGCTTAGGGCGTCGCTGGGGGGAGGACAGCAAGATGGGACAGGCTGGATCAGATTTGAATTATTATTATCAGGGGAGTTTAAAGCTACAGGCTCAGCTACGCCACCAGCTGGCACATCATACCCGAGCAAGGGACGGGGGGAAACCTACATTACTTTCGGCACAGTATAATTTGTACCGTGCTTTCGGTTTGCGGGGAATACCCAAATCGTAAATTGTTCCCGACTCCGAGAGAGTACGGGTACGTAACAATGACAATTATTGCTATCTCGTTCCCGGTACAGCCCGCGTAATATATCTCTCTATTTCGGTTGTTGATGCACATGACGCATGACTTTGGGAAATGTAGTTGTGTGGGTATCTTTACATGTAATTGTTTCTAGTCCACTAAATGTTTGCTTGACATTAGAGCGTGCCTAATCTTCCCTATTTTATAAATCAATGGTGTATACCCACTGTTTAAAAAAAATACATACGCATTGTTTACAGTGTTGTTTGTTTAAAATAATAAGTAGGTATATTAAATATAAATAAAAGTAGGCACATCATGTTTAAAAAAGGTTATTACTTCAGAAAGATTTACTTGATTATTTTCTTGTGGTTTAGGCAGGTCTAAGGCAGAAAGTCTAAGGCCTTCTTACATCACAAGAAAATGGTTAATATCATAGGTGGCTGTGACATGAATCATTTTCTGCTGAACATGGCTTTCCTAATAAATGGCTATAAATAGTAAAACAGGAAAAACTAAGATACCTATTGTTATTGTATTTAAAAATACAGTACAAACATAAACAAAAATTATAACTAGTGTCCTTTGTTACTTTGTACAGTTTTTCTATTTAGGTTTTTACTTTATTTTGTTACTTAAAAACTAACATACCTATTGTTATTGTATTTAAAAATACAGTACAAACATAAACAAAAATTATAATTAGTGTCCTTTGTTAACACATTGTCTGCTTAATTCTTTATGCAAACGCTTCTTTATGCTACACCCTTACCGACCCTTATTTTACGATGTTTTCGAAACAATAGAGATGCACAACGAACGCACAGGTGCGGCGCGCCGCACTCGAAGAAAGTTATGTAAATTGTATGGACGCGCATAGGCGCCGTCAAGCACCTGGTGAACGTCCGAAAACGCGCATGTGCGTCTGCCGCGCCTAATGTATTAATTTGTACAGTTTTTCTTTTTAGGTTTTTACTTTATTTTGTTACTTATTAGTATAAATAGTTGTAGACAGTGCCAGTCTTAGTATTACAGATGCCCTGGGCGAGATTTCTGCGGCGCCCCTCTACACTTTTGGAGAGTAAAGAGGGGCGAAAAATTTTTGCACTGGAAGGACAGGTTTTCTTTTGTCTATTCATACAGATACTTTGTCGACGTATGCAAAAAAAGGAAAAGCTTGCGCAGCGAGCCCGAAAATGTTTGCAGCCCGTTTCGGATAACTAGGTTAAATTTTCTTTTGAACATTCATACAACAACCCATGCAGAAAGTTCGAGAATTAGGAAAATGTAGGATGCAAGAGAGAGCGAAGCGAGTTCAAAGAAAATTGCCAGTCATGAGTACTGCCGACAGAAGTGAAAACATAAACGTAAAACTATGCATAGCATGACGCGGTGTCGAGGTGAAACCGTGACGCGAACCCGTAAGATTTCCCCCTACCAAAAATCGCTCAACGCGCCTAAAGAAGTTTGCACTTCAAAATTTTGCACGCCGCCTCGTCTAGGTTAAACCACCAAACTGCCTTTTACTTACTGAACATAAATTTTGTCTTTTTTAGGGATTTGATTAAAGAAGTACTCTGCATTCGCCAGAGGTAAAGGGACTGGCGGCCTAGGCGGTCGCAAAACCGTGCCTTACCCTACTGGTTGTATATCATCATCACTCTCCTGCCCTTATCCCAATTTATTTAGGGTCGGCGCAACATGTTTTTTTTTCTTACATACTTCCCTACTAACTGCATATACATAGTTTACAGTTTATATGGATCTAAGGTATGTTAAAAAAAGAAAAAAGCGAATAAAGAATTATAATAATGCAGTAGACAGTAGGAGCCCATAAATTTATCAAAACAAGACATCTTGAACATCAACAGTGTTAAAAAAAATTGTTATTCTGTTACAAATGCATACATTCAATAACAACCCATTGTACCAACATTGTAATAGGATTTGCTAATAAAAACTAGTAACCATAATAATACCAACAAACTACCTACATTGTGTTATCTTTGTTGAACAAGTGAAAACAACAGAACAATGAATCTTACATTGTAGTTGTACTATTAATAGCTTCTGCCCGCGACTTCGTCCGCGTGAATTTCTTGTTTTAATATAAAATATAGCATCGCATCGCCCGCACGCTCTACTAAGTACTTCGTTTTCGCTTAGTTCTTTCGGATGTTTTTTGTTTTTGCTCGTCTCCTAAGGGGTCATAGCGTGATGTTAAATAGACTATAGGCTGCCCCATTTCAAAACCTAGTAAGGACTTAAAACGAAATTTTATAGGAGAGCGCAAAATCGTAAAGTGGTCACAGGGCATCGAATGGGGCTTACTAGGTCTCAATGCTTAAATATATCTGCTTATTTGTGAGCTTTTAACGCTGTGTTTTTGTATTTGGTAGGGACTTACTAGGCTAGCAAGATTATGCAATAAAACGATTTTGTAAAAAAGTATCCCTTACTAGGTTTTGAAATGGGGCAGCCGCTATAACCTTCCTCAAGAATTGGACTAGCAAATACAAAAAAAAAAATCAAATCCGAATTGTAGTTCCAGAAATTAGCACATTCAAACAAACATACTCTTCAGCTTTATTATATTAGTATAGATTCTTATAGGAAATGCCCTTCATTGTAATTGCACAATTCTTTCTCATAGAAAACATCATGAGAACTATATCATTATTCTTTGTGTATTGTTATGACTTTATGATTGAAAGTTTGTAATTAAATGTGCCTACAAGTTATTTAAATAATTTCTTTTTTTTTTGTATATTCTAATTCCTATTTTTTAAACATTGGTATTAATATTATGTAGGTACTTGGTAATGAGATTCTGTTATTTAGTTATTCATCTACACCAAACATGGTGTGTTCCTGGAGCTATGTTGATAACAACACAATAATAAGGAAGATACTTAATTAATATTTCAGAACAGACATAAAATACATATTTGGTACATTGATTATAGATATTTTGGTTGACCTTAACTACCACGAAAATCATTCATTTGTATTGTATAAATAATACAAATTAATTAAAGGTTTGAAGGACACACGTCCATAGCAGTGTTAACAATAAAACTTCTATTGTGTCTCATCACCATTAGTGTCCTTCAAAGCATTAAGGTAACTGTGATTAGGAAGAACCTAAAAAAAATTATGTTAACACTACTACTATCTTGCTCACCTTTGGAGGCTCAAACACAAAAAGCACTGGCAGTTGTAGCAACAAATAGATACCCTGAGCATTGCTGTAGGTATGTAAAAATGGTAATAGTGAAGCAGGAGGTTCATCCCATGCTTATAATTTTTTCAACCGAGATATTTTTTTCAAAACGGAAGAGGTTCTCAATTCGTCTGTATGTTTTTTTTTTTTTTGTATGTTTGTTACGCGATTACTCAAAGACAGATGGACCAATTTAGAAAATTATTTTTTTGTTTGAAAGGGTATACTTCCAAGGTGGCCCCATATAAATTTTATTAACTTTGCTGGGGTAGTTTTTGAGTTAGCTTCAATAATGCGTATTTTTCCCACTTAGTTTATCTGGATGATGTTTTAATAACTTCCTATCACTGTTATTTACATAGCAGGTAGTGGTATTCGAATTTGTGTGGGGTAGGTACCACAACAAAAAGTGAAAAATAAAAACTTTTTGGCATAAAATAAAACAGACTTCCAAAACAAAATACTACAAAGTGAAAAAATAACTTTAATTTCGGAAGTTGGTGGCATAAAACTAAAATACAAAACCAAAGACACCAACTACTGAAATTAACGTTATTTTTCAGTTTGTAGTATTTTGTTTTGGAAGCCTGTATTATTTTTTGCTAAAAAGTTTTTTAATGTTAACCCCTTGCTACTCAATTGTTATTAAATAAAAACTAGATATTATAACAACCGGTGTGCATGTATGGCCAGATGTATGAATGTAAACGAGGCAAAAGGTGTACATAAGGAACATAGCAGGTGGCATTCTGTAGTTTCTGCCTACCCCTATGGGAAGGTGTGAGTTTATGTATAATAATAAAATAATAATAATAAAATATTTTATTGATATAAAAATAGATGTAACATCTTCAATTGAAGCCCTAACTCCTGAGCTACAGGAGTGAACTGAACCTGTGTTACAGGAGTCAGTGTCTTCACCCGATTTTAGAACATTAACAATTATGCAATAAAATTAAAACATCATAAAACGAAGGGAATTTAGTGCATACATGCTCTTGAGTGGTGTTAGTGAGTGTTGTGTTTATGTGTGTGTGTATATGTGTGTGTGTGTGTGTGTGAGGGTGTGCATGTTGTGTGAGTGTTTGGGTTTTATGACTGGGCTATGGGTTATTATCTGAGTTTGTTTGTCTACATTACTATTTAGTTATCACGTGTGTGTCTGTGGGTAATCCAGTGTTTGAAGCCATATGTTTAGTTTCATCTTAGTTTTAAAAACGTGATGAAATGTATTAGTTGTAAAATGGTATTATTATTATTTTTGGTAAACAAGTTTTGTTTCTTAGCTCTTTGGCTAGTTTAAGCTACATTAACGGGCCCAAGCCAAGTCAATGTAGCGTGTGTGGTGAATTTTATTATTAAGAATGAGGAGAGGTTTCGTTTTCTTCAATTTGCATAAACTTTCTCACTATTCTGCAGGTGTTTAAGATTGCGGCTTTTTGAAGTGTAATGTAAATCGCGTCTTTCAGGTCTATTAGTTTAAGGCTATGGTGGAGGTGATTGGGTATAACACCCGTCGTGGAGACAACAATGGGTACTATGTACACTTTTTCCTGTCTCCAAATTCTGGTAACTTCTTCCTTCAGTTCAGCGTATTTACTGATTTTCTCACCTATTGTTTTTTGTAAATTATGGGTATTAGGGACTGCAATATCTATAAGGTATGTGACTTTATTAACTTTATCTTTAAGGGTTATATCTGGTCTATTGTAGTGAACAGTCCTGTCAGTTAGTATGGCGCGATCGTAGCAGAGTTTGTGTGTGGTACTTTCTAGAACTGTTTGTGGTACATACTTATAGTAAGGAGTGTTTGTGTCTTGTATGAGTTTATATTTGAGTGCTAGTTTCTGATGGATGACATTTGCTACCTGATTGTGCCTGTGTGTATAGTCTGTTTGTGTGAGTGTTGTGCATGCCCCTGTTATGTGTTGTATGGTCTCTGGTTGGCTGTGACATTTGCGGCATTTATCGTTCCTTATCGTGGGGTCTTTTATAATATATTTCCTGTAGTTTTTAGTATTTATAATCTGGTCCTGTATTGCTATAATAAAACCCTCGGTCTCCGGAAATAAGTTACCGATTTTAAGCCATTTATTGGATGCTATTGTGTCTATATGAGATTGTTCAAGGTCGTGGGGGTGACGTCCATGTAACACTTTCTTTTTCCAGTCTTCTAATTTTTGCTTATGTGGGTCTTCGTTGCTAGTGTGTTGTGTATCTATCTGTTCGTGTAGATTAAGTGGGGTGTGACTGATATCATTCATAACTACGGCTTTATGAATGTTGCTTGTGTGTGATTTAGAATGAAAGAATGTTCTTAGTTTGGCTATCTGTTTCTGCCAAAGGTGATGGACATCTATAAGGCCTCTCCCTCCGTATTGCCGTTTGATGGTCAGTCTTTCTATTGCAGATTTAGGGTGAAGGTTATTGTGTTTAGTAAGTATGGTGCGTGTTGTTCTCTCTATTTGTTGTATGTCAGTTTTTGACCATTTGATCACTCCAAAGGAGTATGTTAATATCGGGATGGCATAGGTGTTCAACGCTTTTATTAAATGTTTTCCGGAGAGTTGAGTTTTACATACTGCGACCACTCTTCTTTTGTATTCTGAGTTTAATGTGTATTTTATCGCTGAATGATCTAGTCCCTTGATTTGCCTGTACCCTAAATATTTATATAAATCCATTGGTTCCATTGCTTTGATAGTGTCTGTATTATTAATAGGGTAGTCACCCGGTTTTATTTTACCTCTTATTATATGAACTGTTTTACATTTATCGAAACCAAATTGCATATTGATGTCTTTACTAAATTCTGTCGTGATATCTATTAATTTTTTCATGTCTTTTTCAGTCTTTGAGTATAGTTTAATGTCGTCCATATAAATAAGATGTGAGATGATAGTTTCTTCTGTGGTGTGTTTAAAGGAATATCCGACTTGGCTGCGATGTAGTAGATTGGACAGAGGGTTCAGAGCGAGGCAAAACCATAAAGGACTCAGAGAATCTCCCTGATAAATACCTTTATTTATGGATATCTGTCGAGTTGTGATAGCGTTGTGTTGGTGATTTAATTGGAGTGTAGTTCTCCAACGGGACATGATGTCCTGTAAGAAGTCTATTATTTTTGAATTTATTTTATATATTTGTAATATTTGAATTAACCAGGAGTGTGGAATACTGTCAAATGCTTTTTTATAATCTATGTATGTGCAATGTAAGTTTCTATTTTTTGTGGTGGCATGTTTGTGGATTATTGAATCTATAACTAGTTGTTCCTTACATCCCATATGGCCCCTTCTGCATCCTTTTTGTTCCTCTGCTATTATGTTGTGATTTTCTATGTGTTTATTGATTTTTGTTGTGATTGCTGACGTTAGAATCTTATATATTGTGGGTAGGCATGTAATCGGTCTGTATTGAGAAGGTTGTGGAGAGTACTGGGATTTTGGTAACATGTATGTTATTCCTGTAGCAATAAATTCAGGAATGTTTTGTTTCCCTAAGATGATTTCTGTTAAATTTTTAGCTAAGACTTTGTGTAATGATTCTAATTTTTTATACCAATAATTATGAATTTTATCAATGCCAGGTGATTTCCAATTGTGTAGTCTCGCTGTAATACTAGTTATGTCAGACTCAGTAAACTCAACGAATTCCATTTCTTCTAACGAGCTCCATTTTGTTTCTTCATCTGTTATCCAATCAGATTTTTCATTGTGTTGCACTTGCTCTTCCCATATCCCAGACCAAAATGTTTCTAGTTGTTCCGCTGTTGGTAATTCTACGTTGTTTTCGGTTGTCGGTGTATTAGTGTCAGTTTGTGGTTTCTGTAAATTTCTGTAAAAGTTCTTTTCGTTTGTGGCAAACAAGGAGTTATCATTTTTACGTTCTTGTGCTTTTTTATATCTTCTCAACCTGTGAACTTTTAAGGCTAATTTCTGTTTCAATGTATCCAAGAATTCTTCAGGTTTTCTATTATAGTTTTCGTGCTTCGTGTGGGTTGCCATATTTTTGAAAATTGCTTCTACTCTCTTAACTACTTTCTTTGATCTATTGTTATTAATATATTGGGTTAGTCTACTGCAGTCTGCTCTAAGTTTTTCTATATCTTTTTCAAGCCTCTGCTGCCATGCCGGTTTATTAGTACTTCTTTGTCTCGGCTTGCCTATGTATTCTGTGATTTTAAAATTAAGTTCTTCAGAAATGACTAATGCTGTGCAATATATCAGAGTATGAACGTCTATTAAGTGAGTTTCTTCACTAATATATTGTTGGAGAATATTTTGATTAAATAAATGAATGAGCTGAGAGAGCTTTGGTGTGTACCTGAGTTTGGGCAGTTTTGGTCGAGCTGCCGGGTCCATACCGGAATACTGAGTAAGAGCTGTTTTGAATTTATCATGTATTTCTTGAATACGCGTATCTGTGGACTGATTTATATTGATATCGGCTAGAGTCTCAATTTCATTTTCTAACATTATGGTTATACTTTCAGTTTGCGTGGATGTATGCGTGGTTTGTGAATACGCTTGTGATTGAAAGTATGGTTGAGATTGTGTGATAGGTTGAAATTGTATGATAGGTTCTGATTGTCTGCATGGTTGTGGTTGTTCTTGTTGATTAAACGCTGTTGTGTTTTGTGTTGATGCGATAGTGATTGCGCCCACAATATTTTCTGAATCTCCTTGTAGTTGAGTACGTACTTCTTCTTTTAATTGGTCTATTACGTCTTGCGACAAGAGTTTATTCCTAACTATTATTCTTCTTTGATCTGAAATCCTTTGTTCTGTAACTGTAATCTCTGGGTATCGATGTGTAAAAAGTTCATGCAATTCTTTTCTGTAAGTGGTCAGGTCAGTCTCTAATTTAGTGATGTATAGGTAAGTTCGCATGATGAATAGGTTAACTTCTTTGCTCCATCTCATGCGAACTCTTGCTTTTCCAGTCTTGGTGGACGCGGGTAAAAAGGAAGATACCTCCCGCGCAACATTCAAGTTTGGAATGGGTTGAACTGAATTTGAACTAGTAATGGGGGGTGATGATGGTATGGAAGGT
This sequence comes from Dicycla oo, assembly GCA_948252095.1. Lineage (NCBI taxonomy): Eukaryota > Metazoa > Arthropoda > Insecta > Lepidoptera > Noctuidae > Dicycla > Dicycla oo. Next base: position 18,719,142 of record OX411726.1, on the reverse strand, counting down.
GACGATGGTATGGATACTGATGATCGCCTAGAAGGTGTGTATGATACTGTGCTTGGACTATACGGTTCTACAGGGGTGTTTGTCCTGTCCGTCAGTCTGTCACCATCGTCAATGATTGCGGCTGTAGCATCTTTGTCGGTGGGAGCCCGCCTGTTCAACTCCTCACCGCTGACGGTTCGCATGCTGAGACACCCAGCGTCAGCTCCAGGTGCGCCCCGGCGATCGCCCCCGGGCAGCGGTCCTAAACGTTTTCTTTTTGAACGTGTCTCCATGTTGAATGGGTTTCCAGAGCCACGTTAGCCACGCCAGTAATTTCTCGTTCGTGTGTCCGCCCCCCACGTGATTCGATGGTCAATCAGGACGTGTGGTTGTTTAGGGGGCTTATTATTATTATTATTATTATTATTATTGACATTTCTTGGAACCCTGGGGTCTCAGACCTTTGGAAGGAGTATGAGGGGCCGAAATCAACTCGCAGAGGTCGGTTAGACAATTTTAAATAATGAGGAGGCACCAACCAACGTTTATCCCTGTTTGCACTATGCAAGTGCACCTAAGGACAACCCCCAGTTGGTGTAGGACATAGAGACAAAACATATTGGGCTATGGGTTTGGGTGGCTATAGTGGATTGGTTACCCAGAACTATGGAAGGACTATGTCCCCTGCCTAATCAATGTTATATGTAATACATGGATAAAATAGCAGGGGGTGACTTGCACACTCAATAATGGGTCCCTGAAAACGGTTGCTAGCTAGCACATAGTGACGTAGTGACAATGGGGCAACACTTCCTGAGGTGCTTGAGAAGTGGAGAGGTATTCCACGGCTATCAGGACAATCCCGGAATTATCGTAAAGAACCCAACCAGCACCTTACTGGAATACTTCCTTGCTCCGAGCATGCTTGCTCTTGTGAATCTCGGCTCAAGCCGGCAAATGAAGGCAAGAAAGAGGTGGGAGCTCTGTTCCTCGTCAGTGTTCACTCCAGCTAGCCAATAAAGACAAGCCAGGGGTGAAGAACAATACTTCTCCTGGGAGATAGGGGTCCGTGGGGTTGCTACTGCCCAACAGCTCTCCACATGCTATCCGTGGGTTTCTGTATCTCTCTTGGCCTGGCTCCTCATCCTAGACCTGTTCCGGCAAACTAAACTCTACCGGCACAGACCTAAAGTTTGGAGCTCACAAGCCCCACCACCACGTCAACATAGAGATACAGAGGTGGGGTTTTATTATTAGATGACCCTCTGACCCTTCTCTGGTTTAAAATGAATATGTTTTAATAAATATATTAAATGTGATCCAGAAAAGATTGTAAGAGAATATCTTACCTAGATAGCTCCCAAGTTTTCCAGCAGCCCAAAGCCTTTCTTCAGAAGTGTACCTATCCAGCCGGCCATGGTACCACTCAGTCTCAGGAGGGGCCAGCACTGCCTGCCTTTCGCCTGATACAAATCATCAATATATCAACATCCATTTATACACCTCACAAATAAATAGGGCCACATTTAATTGTGTTGTCTGATTAACTTACCATTAGTGCTAGGACCATCAGCTTCATCCAGTTCTAAATCTGCCGCTAACTCTGCGATATCACCTCCACCGTCCTCAGATTCCGTCGATGGAGACCCCAACTTATCCTTTACAGGGGGTCCTATCGGCGCCCCCATAGCACGAATTAAATCGGCCATCTTTCAAAACACAAACAATTTGGATCCGAAATTCTTCACTTGTATGCGTTAGAGCTGAACCAGTGACTCATAGTTTATTCAGGAATACTGTGATAAAAAAAATTTAGGAAATATCTCAAACGTGTTTACAAAAGAAAGAAAAAACTAAATAAATGCCGTTGAAACGACGAAATTTTATTTAAACCAAGAGCAGCAGTACAATATTAACACATTATTTTGTCGTGTAAACTAAGCGATTTCTGTTATCACTGGATAAATGACAAAAATATTTCTTCAAGTAAATTTTCTTTCGATACGCCCGCGACACAGATGATAAAATAAATATTAGATTCAATTCAAGCACAGGGATTCACATTCAAGACTGGTTGGGTTCTAGCCACAGATTATATATTAGCACAGAACATACAATACTCTAGGGAGGATATTAGTAGCAAGCTAGCGATCCGTTCTAGTTCAATCAAATGTTTGACATTATTTATATCAGTGTTGCACTCTACACACTAGTTTCTAAAAAAAACCCGGTCTAGATAGAGCGAGCGAGTCGGCCTCGCGCACCAAGGGTTTCATACCATAATATATTTTAAAAAAAGTGTGCTATTTAGAGACATCGTTTTATTTTTCATTTTCATCTTTACATAAACTTCTATCACATTTTGATGCCATAACGAAGGGGGCACACAATCGAAAAAATAAATTAAAAATTTAATTAAAAAAAACCCTAACGCATAAAAGAAAAGCGAATATTTAAAAAGTCAAAACTAATACCTATCATTGAGCCATCAAATTCAATTGACTAATATACTCAATGACTTTCATTACCGTTCTGAAAAAAAAAAAATTGGGTATAATAGGTGAACGGAGTATACCTAGTGTTTTTTTTTTTTTAATATCGGAATTTAAATCATACACTACGCAGGGTGCGTAGTGCGTATGATTTATCTGGATCTATAGTTTTTTTTTTTTTTTTTTTTTTAATTTCTGTTTTTATTGTTTTAGTTTACTTTAAATGTGTAGTGTTTATTGATAGAGCAATTTCTGTCTAAGCTATTGAAAAAATAAAAAATAATAAACATTATGTATGCCATAGGCTTCTACTCCGTTCACCTATTGTACCCTATTTTTTTTCAAGACAAAAAAATCATCCAGTTTATTTTAATTATAGAAATTGATGTATGGCACGATAAGGATTGCTCATTGAAATGGCGCTATGTCGAGTTGGGGGCCATCAATTTCTATAATTAAAATATATATGCAATACTCAATTGAATTTGATGGCTCAAGGATCGTACCTATTATTTTTGACTTTTGCGTTGGGGGTTATTTAAATTTTTAAATTCATTTTTATTTTTAAACTTATTGTTAGTTACAAAAGAAGTTATGATAACTACAATTTTTCTTCTAAATCATCTTTGATCGTAATTATTATACTTACATACCTGCCTTACCTGTTTTCTGGTGCGCTTTCAGCGAGCTCGAGTCCTGTTTGGTAGTCCTGATCCCTGGTTTTTACATACTTTTCGGTCGAAAAACACGTTTTTTGACCAAAACTCAAAATTTTTGTTCGGAATACAATCCACTAACTACATAGGTCGCTAGCCCGTGCAGAGACTGCGTTTTTTGACACTTACACGTGCGCTCAGCGCATATAGAACTTCAAAAAAATATTTTTCAAGTAAATTCATCAACCTACAAAATATTAGGTGTACACTACGTCCGATTTATCTTGGCAGGTCCGAACATAGGCTCGAACATAGATAAGACCGAACGTAGCTTAGAGTATACAGGGTTATTGGTAAAACACCAGCAACCTCTTAAGGTGTCATTGTACTCATCATTATGAACAACTTTTACTATGGGACCAAATCTGAAATCGCAAAAAAAATCAGCTGTTCAGTACATTTTGACGAATTATGCGAACATAAATGTACTAAACAGCAGATTTTTTTTCTCTTGTCCTGATGCCACCATCGTACAGTAAATAAAATTAAATACTGATAAAAAAAAACCGACCAAGTACGTGTCGGACTACGCACAATGAAGGGCTCCGTAGATGGGATGAATATATCTCAAGAACAAGAACAAACTTAATATTGTAGTTGAAATATCTTATACAATATTGAGAGATTTACCGTGGTATTTTAAGGCTTATTATATGTTTTCCTGTAATCTATAGGTATAGAACTATTTTCTATTTTTTTCAAAATTTTAGGCTCGGTAGTTTCGGAAATAAGGACCATTCCACCGAATGGTTATTAAATAACTTTAAAACGATTTATTTTAAAATTATAAAAATAATATATTTAAGACCCTCACAGTAAGCCCTTTCATTTGATATGTCACAAGGTACAGTTTGCCAAACTTTTTTTTTAATTTTCTTATTTGACCCCAAAGTTGACCCCCATATTCAAAATTCATTTATTTACGTTACACGTCCGGTCACATAAATTAGATGTTCCAAAATGTATTGACCTTAGGCCAGGTACGTTTACACTATACATAAAAGTAGGGAAATATATTTAAAACAGTTCTCAACTGTCCAATTACTTCAAAATGTCTTTGTTTGCTGGTAAGCCACAATTAATTACACTTGAAATTGCAATACACAACAAAAACCCGTCATGGGGGTAAGCTGTCATTTTGATTGATTAATGACGTTTGACATCTTTAATACTTAAGAAATGAAGTGACACCTCAGACAAAGTATACTTCCACACCTCAGGATACTTAATCTGAGAGTGACACTCTTGTAGCAGCTGACAGTCCTCTTTCTATGATCAGTGGTCGATCTATGGTTTACTGTTATTGTTTTTATGCACAAAGTAAGTAACTAAATCGATGAGACGCCATGTTGAAAGTAGATAAAAATAATTGATAAATATCAATTCCCTACCACACCAGTATACATTTAAATGAATTATCTGAATTTTTCCCGATTTTTTTCGTTTTTTTGAGGTAGTGTACACAGACATGGCCCATTTTGAAACATCTCCTTTCATTTTAATTGGTCGGAGCAAATTGGCTATGACAGACAGACAGACACACGAGTGATCCTATAAGGGTTCCGTTTTTTCCTGTTGAGGTACGGAACCCTAAAAAACGAATCCAAGCACTATATATGTATCTGCTATTTTTTTTTTTCAAGAGTTTTCTACTGTGCTGTATAACCTGGCAGCAGCATACGCTCATCCTGTTGCACTGATCAAAACGAACCCAAACACAACATATCGCCTATTATTTTTTCAAGAGTGTACTAGTCTGCTGGATAACCTGGCTGCAGCATCAGACCAAGAATTCCAAAATCTTGCGTTGTTATATAGCATACATGGGTGTTTCAAATTTTAGGTCACATATATGTTTGAAAGTTTATTATGCGTCTAAAATACCTACCGCAGCTAACAAAAGAGTGGATGACCTTGAAACGGCTGAACTGATTTTGATAAAACATATCTAAGACCCACCGCAACAAAACCTGCTTTCAAATTAAAAAAAAAAAACTTCCAAATCGGTTTATCCGTTTAAGAGCTACGGTGCCACAGACAAACACACAGCGGTCAAACTTAACATCCCTCTTTTTGCATCGGTGGTTAAAAATAAAATAAAAATGATGCGTTTGGTCGGCAGTGGTGCGCGGCGGCGGGAAGACGCGTGGTCGCGTCGTACGTGTCTCGCTGAGCGCGTATAAACTTTGATTGACTGATTGACAATAATAGGTTGTCGCGAGCTGTAGGCACTTATCTCGAGCGGAATTACCAGTGCAATGTCACTGCCTAAAGGCTTAGCACAGTTAGCACCATGAAGCATGGTTAGCACCTGCAAACTACAAACAAGTCAATCAAATCAAATAATTTTGGTTTGTGTGGACATATTGAGTGGATACTTGCAAGTCCTCCACAAGCTATGCCAACCACCCTATCCACCATCATCTAGTCATTTCCCAACCATGTTGGGGGTCGGCTTCCAGTCTAACCGGATGCAACTGATTACCAATATTTTCATGGAACGGTAGACTTTCGGGCTTCTGACTAGCCGTAACGACTGTCAAGGTGTAATGACAACTCAATCGATTTATACGCACATTTAAATTTACTGTCGAAGTTTTAGGCAAGCGTATATGGAGCAATAAAAATGTTTGCAATACTTACACAGGAACATAAGAATCATGTGCAAACGATTTTGTTTAATAGTCCAGTTCAATAAGATCGAAAGATAGGTGTTCATCCCTAAAAATCATTCCAAATCATTCAAAGATTGAATGACAGATCGTTTTCATTCAATGGTGAGGTTCACTGGGAAAATAATATATCAATCAAAATCAATTTGAGTTTGTGTGTGACTGTGACTGTGAGATTCACTCTCGTTGACTAAGCAGTGTTTTGCGTTTAAGTTTATACTTTATATTTGTACTGATCTTGTTATTCCTGCTAAGTTTAAATTGGTAAGTTCTTTTTATTATTTATCATTGACAACTGCCTTCTGATTTCTCCTGTTGTAAAATGACGTTGTCATTTTTGCCTTTGACGAAATCACGAAATTCTACGACGCCATTTTGTGATCGCGAACTTTCTTTGTTCTTTGTCCTAATTCGGTAGCCTTCTCGTATCGGAGACTTCGACCAAATTCATCGTTTTTGCCGTCCTGATTAGATTTCCTCGATTGTTACAGATATCAAAATGCAGATTTTCGTGAAAACCTTGACGGGTAAAACTATTACTCTTGAAGTTGAGCCATCCGACACTATTGAAAATGTAAAAGCTAAAATTCAAGACAAAGAAGGCATTCCCCCAGATCAGCAGCGACTGATCTTCGCTGGAAAGCAGCTGGAAGACGGTCGCACACTGTCTGACTACAACATCCAGAAGGAATCCACCCTCCATCTTGTACTGCGTCTCCGAGGAGGTATGCAAATATTCGTCAAAACACTTACAGGCAAAACGATTACACTAGAGGTGGAACCTTCAGATACTATTGAGAATGTAAAGGCTAAAATTCAAGACAAAGAAGGCATCCCCCCAGATCAGCAGCGACTGATCTTCGCTGGCAAGCAGCTGGAAGATGGTCGCACACTGTCGGACTACAACATCCAAAAGGAATCCACCCTCCATCTTGTTCTGCGTCTCCGTGGTGGTATGCAGATTTTCGTTAAAACCCTTACTGGTAAGACTATTACCCTTGAAGTAGAGGCTTCTGATACTATTGAGAATGTGAAGGCCAAGATTCAGGACAAGGAAGGCATCCCCCCAGACCAGCAGCGTCTTATCTTCGCTGGCAAACAGTTGGAAGATGGTCGCACTCTTTCTGACTACAACATCCAGAAAGAATCCACCCTCCACTTGGTCTTGCGTCTCCGTGGTGGTATGCAGATTTTCGTTAAGACCTTGACTGGTAAAACCATCACTCTTGAGGTTGAAGCTTCAGACACGATCGAGAATGTAAAGGCCAAGATACAGGACAAGGAAGGCATCCCCCCAGACCAGCAGCGACTTATCTTCGCCGGCAAACAGTTGGAAGATGGTCGCACCCTTTCTGACTACAACATCCAGAAAGAATCCACCCTCCACTTGGTCTTGCGTCTCCGTGGAGGCATGCAGATTTTCGTTAAGACTTTGACAGGTAAAACCATCACGCTTGAGGTTGAAGCTTCAGACACAATTGAGAATGTAAAGGCCAAGATTCAGGACAAGGAAGGCATCCCCCCAGACCAACAGCGACTTATCTTTGCTGGCAAACAGTTGGAAGATGGTCGTACTCTTTCTGACTACAACATCCAGAAAGAATCCACCCTCCACTTAGTCTTGCGTCTCCGTGGAGGTATGCAGATTTTCGTCAAGACCTTGACTGGCAAGACCATAACCCTTGAGGTTGAGCCTTCTGACACTATTGAGAATGTAAAGGCCAAGATACAGGACAAGGAAGGCATCCCCCCAGACCAGCAGCGTCTTATCTTCGCTGGCAAGCAACTGGAAGATGGTCGCACCCTTTCAGATTACAACATCCAGAAAGAATCAACCCTCCACTTGGTTTTGCGTCTCCGTGGAGGTATGCAGATTTTCGTCAAGACCTTGACTGGTAAAACCATCACGCTTGAGGTTGAAGCTTCGGACACAATCGAGAATGTGAAGGCCAAGATTCAGGACAAGGAAGGCATCCCCCCAGACCAGCAGCGACTTATCTTCGCCGGTAAACAGTTGGAAGATGGTCGCACCCTTTCAGACTACAACATCCAGAAAGAATCCACCCTCCACTTGGTTTTGCGTCTCCGTGGAGGTATGCAGATTTTCGTCAAGACCTTGACTGGTAAAACCATCACGCTTGAGGTTGAAGCTTCAGACACAATCGAGAATGTAAAGGCCAAGATTCAGGACAAGGAAGGCATCCCCCCAGACCAGCAGCGTCTTATCTTCGCTGGCAAACAGTTGGAAGATGGTCGTACTCTTTCTGACTACAACATCCAGAAAGAATCCACCCTCCACTTGGTCTTGCGTCTCCGTGGTGGTATGCAGATTTTCGTCAAGACCTTGACTGGTAAAACCATCACTCTTGAGGTCGAAGCTTCAGACACGATTGAGAATGTAAAGGCCAAGATACAGGACAAGGAAGGCATCCCCCCAGACCAGCAGCGACTTATTTTCGCCGGCAAACAGTTGGAAGATGGTCGCACTCTTTCTGACTACAACATCCAGAAAGAATCCACCCTCCACTTGGTCTTGCGTCTCCGTGGTGGTATGCAGATTTTCGTCAAGACCTTGACTGGTAAAACCATCACTCTTGAGGTTGAAGCTTCAGACACAATCGAGAATGTAAAGGCCAAGATTCAGGACAAGGAAGGCATCCCCCCAGATCAGCAGCGACTTATCTTCGCTGGCAAACAGTTGGAAGATGGTCGCACTCTTTCTGACTACAACATCCAGAAAGAATCCACCCTCCACTTGGTCTTGCGTCTCCGTGGAGGTATGCAGATTTTCGTTAAGACTTTGACTGGCAAGACCATCACCCTTGAGGTTGAGCCTTCTGACACTATTGAGAATGTAAAGGCCAAGATACAGGACAAGGAGGGAATCCCCCCAGACCAGCAGCGTCTTATCTTCGCTGGTAAGCAGTTGGAAGACGGACGCACATTGTCTGACTACAACATCCAAAAGGAATCTACCCTTCACTTGGTACTCCGTCTTCGTGGCGGCAACTAACTTTTCAATACTAAAGATATGCCTTAAGCACATGCAAATTCTCAATATTCGTATCATTCCAGTTCAGTACCTAATTGAAACTTTGATTGAATAAACATCTTTCACTTCTGATATTGTTGTATTTACTTCATTTTTCCTTACACACCCCTACACAAGTTTGTTTGGATCTTGGTTGAAATTAATAATGTCAATAATAAACTTCCATGACTAATAATTACATACAATTTACAACTTTCAGTATTGTGTCACTGACTCGGGCAGGGCCCACCATCAGGGATTTTAATTTTGAAAACGCAAAAAATTAGTCGCTAATTAGTCGAAATTAGTCGCCAAATATCAGAATTAGTCGGTCACTGGTTCAAAAGATATAAGGGTTTATAGGTGGCCCTGCCAGAGAGACTCTCCCCAGCAGGGCCAAATTTATATCTCAAAAACTAGGGCACCTAGCAAAGATCTGTTTTCTCCCATATTTAGTCGCCAATTAGTCGGAATTAGTTGCCAAATATCAGAATTAGTCGGTCACTGGTTCAAAAGATATAAGGGTTTATAGGTGGCCCTGCTGGAGAGACTCCCCAGCAGGGCCAAATTTATATCTCAAAAACTAGAGCACCTAGCGAAGATCTGTTTTCTCCATATTTAGTCGCCAATTAGTCGGAATTAGTCGCCAAATATCAGAATTAGTCGGTCACTGGTTCAAAAGATATAAGGGTTTATAGGTGGCCCTGCTGGAGAGTCTCCCCAGCAGGGCCACATTTATAACTCAAAAACTAGGACACCTAGCGAAGATCTGTTTTCTCCCATATTTAGTCGCCAATTAGTCGGAATCAGTCGCCAAGTTACAGATTTAGTCGGGTCTTAGTTTAGGAGATATAATGAGTTCAATTAGTAAGGTATAGAGCTAGATCGAAGAGTTCACGAAAAATTACCAAGAAAAAATATTTCTATTAATATGTATGTGTAATATACTTTTAGTTTTATCGGTCTAAAGTCTTTAGTAATGTCCGAGAGAGATAAATTCTCAATTAAATTCATGTTTTTATGTTTTTAATTTCTAGTAGAGTGGCTTAAACTTCTTTGAAAACATTAAACCTTGCTCTTGGTCTATTTGGTGTCAAGATGTACAGTCGCATGCAACTGTTTTACCAGTTTACAATGTTAACCTCTAATTAACGTTAGAATAATAAAAAAATATCGTACCTTTAGTAAAATGTTTAAAATACTAAAACGTTGAAAACGTATTGTCAATTGTAATCAAATTTTATTTTATAAAAATGAATTTTCAAAAAGTTTGTTTGATGTGTGTTGTGTTTGTGTGTATTTTGAGGTGATTGTGAGTGTTGTGTTGTGGGTATGGACGGGTTGAGTTTTTATTTTATTTTAATTTAGGTTAGAATAATAAAACTTCTGTTGTCGAAATATAAAATGATTTATTACCTTAAAATTATTGTACTTTCAGAAAATGTTACAAATACCTATTTATTCAATATTATGATCAGATATAGTTTGTGAGTTTGGATGTTAGGGGTTTTATTAACATGTTCTTCCATTTCTTCTTCTTCCGCCAAAAGCACAATTATAATCATATCCCAGTCCACCATCGTTGACGAACTTTCGCGACAAACTGGCATGTTTACTGTAGCTGTAACCTAGAACGGTTTACTCGCGCAGGCTCGCGAGGTCGCGCGCAAGCTCGAACATGCGCGAACCGTTAAGAAAATACCCGAGATCGTGCGGGGATTATTCCTCTCTGTCTGCGCTGACCCTTTAACTTACGTGACGGGCAACTCGTTCTAAGCAGCTCGTCTGTACACGCTCTTTCTTACTTACCGTAAATGAAACGGAGCGCAGCGATCTATCTGCCAGTGACTAAGTGGTAAGTGCACATTATGTTGGATAAATAATTACACATACACATTACATCGTACATTATTGTAGATTTGTTTATAAGTAATGAATACAGCTTTCCTATGGTGGGTTGAAATTATAGACTAAGTTTATATTTATTTAATTCGAAACAAACATTCCTCCATAAGACGTCATAGATTCTATCTAGAAAATACATAAAGTATTTTGTACTCGCTTGTACCACTGTATGGGGAAATTGAATTCTTTAATATCTTTTTAATTACACACCGACTAAATCTGTAACTTGGCGACTGATTCCGACTAACTGGCGACTAAATATGGGAGAAAACAGATCTTCGCTAGGTGTCCTAGTTTTTGAGATATAAATGTGGCCCTGCTGGGGAGACTCTCTCCAGCAGGGCCACCTATAAACCCTTATATCTTTTGAACCAGTGACCGACTAATTCTGATATTTGGCGACTAATTTCGACTAATTAGCGACAAATTTTTTGCGTTTTCAAAATTAAAATCCCTGATGGTCGCCCTGCCAGAGTCAGTGACACTTCAGTATTAGAATAAATATCACAGCTCGAATTATCTGTCAATCCACTCACTTCTCAGACTTGCAATCTACTGCTGGACATCTCCAATGACATGCTTTTTAACTCGAACGTCAGGTGTGTGTGTGTGACTGACACTGGCATAGCCACCATCGGAGGTTTTAATTTTGATAACACAAAAAAAATTGTCGCCAATTATCAGAATTTGTCGGTCACTGGTTCAGAAGTTGTGGCCGATCTGGGGAGCATCTCCCCAGCTTGGTCCAATTTGAATCTCAAAAGCTAGGGCACCTAGCGAAGATCTGTTTTCTCCCAAATGTCGATAATTAGTCTGAATCATTTGCCAACTATCAGAATCTGTCAGTCACTGGTTCAAAAGTTATAAGCGTTTCTACGTGGCCGACCTGGGGAGAATCTCTCTAGCTTGGCCAGATCTGTTTTCTTCCAAATTTTTTCACTAATTAGTCACAATTTTTCGTGTGCGTCAGAATGGCTGGTTGTCTGTGGCGTTGTTCTATGAGAGTTGATTCGAAAATTGCTACATAATTGCTTATATTTGCTACATAGGAATAGGATATATATTTAGAAACAAAATATTTTTTTTGACCAGCAATCCTGACGTTTGGTTGGCTTGTCACCTCCTAGTTTAAAGTCGAGCATGCAGAGTTTCCCAAAATGTATTGCGTCAATAATTGCTACATATTTACTTCATTTATCTAATTTAGTTGTAACTTCAAACATATGTTAAATAAAGGATGTAGCAATGATTTAAATTATCCCAAGGAAAAGTGCCTGATAAAATAATAAAGGCAAATAGTTGCAGTGTGTCTTCACTCAACGCAATACATTTTGGGAAACTGCATGCTTGACTTTAAACTAGGAGGTGACCAGCCAACCAACCGTCAGGATTGCTGGTTAACCCTACGGTAGTCTCGTATCTAAAAGTGACGTGTATGGTCGCGTGGTCTACATGGGTATACCATATTTAAAATAAGAAAAAGTACACAATTAAATCAAAAAGTCTATTTATTTATTTTTAAATCTTCGTTACCATAAAATTTCTATATAAAATAATCAACAAAACATAACCATATCTTCTATGCTTAGAAAAATCAACTAAAACCAAAAATACCTCTTTTTCAGTCTTAATATCACATAGTTCACATTATATGAGATAAAAAAAAACATACATAAAAACTAGTCTAATCAGTATTTTGCAAACAAGATAAGCATACAATCTCAGAATGGTCAGGACATATAAACTTTTTGCACGTACTGCACACCTTTCGTGTGCTTCTATTACGGGCTCTACCGCAGTCATGGCACCGACCAACATAATTTCTCTGAATTGGTCCTGCTGTCGATGGCCGGCTTTCTTTGTGTGGAAGACCCAAGAAATCTTTTACTTTGAATGAAAGACTTCTTTGCAATGTCTTTTTGTCTGATCTTTGATGAGCCAGGGGTTTCATCCAAGCCAGGGCCAAGTCTATGAGGAAATCACGACGTCGAATAAATTCAAAATTTTTATTTGCCGAATGTATGCATACCGCGTTGAGGGCACTGAGGTTGATCAGATTATAGAACACGGTTACAGGCCATCTTCTTGAATTTCTGGAGACATCATACAGTGAACACATTTTGTCAACCAGATCCACACCATTTTTAGTGCGATTATAATAAGTTATTATCTCCGGTTTCCGTTTATCTCCAGTATCGGCATCAATTGCGGCGTTGTTGTGCATTGTTGACATTAGTATGACTATCTTATTAGGTTTCGCCTTATATGACACTAATGTGCAAGGTGGGTGGAAACCAAATTTTGATGAATATAGGGGATCCCTTCTTGCCTCTCGAAATGAGAGTGGCACCTCCCTCTTGGCCTTCCGCACAGTTCCAACCATGGTGACTCCATTTTCGAACAGTTGTTTTGCAACTTGCAGAGACGAGAACCAATTGTCCATGGTTATATTGATGTTCTTTCCAAAAACTGGGCGTGCTACTCTCATTACTACCTCGCTTCGTTCATTACTCAAGCGAAATGGTCCTTCCGGTTGCTGCCCTGAATATATTTCTAAGTTGAACGTGTATGGGTAATGAACGTCCACTAGAGCAAAAATCTTTAGTCCATACTTGGTCGGTTTGGGATATACTGCCTGAATGAACAACGGCCTCTAAAGGATATCAGCTGTTCGTCGAGAGTCATTTCAGCGCTTGGGACGAAAAAACTTTGAAAGTTTGTAATAAACAAATCAAAAATTTCACGGATCGGTGACAGATTATCAATTTTTGCACGTTCTTGACGGTCACTTATGTCATCGAATCGTAAAACTCTGAGAGGGAACTTGAACTTTTGTTCAGATATGGTCAAATATATTGCATCAATTCCAGTGTGTTTTACATGTTCAAAAATTTGACCTGTACTCAGACGGTTTATTTTCAAGACGCCAGCCATAAGCAAGATCCCAATAAAACCTCTAATCTCAGTGGTATGTGTTGACTTAGCATCTCTTTCTCTCTGATATTTATCTTTGATGTGGTCAATTTTTATATTAGGGTACTTTGTTATCAGATCAATAATATTATCATCTAAAAATAGTGACATACAATCTGTAGGAGTACTTTTCTGACGGGCTAGTCGTTTGGGACCTGGAGGAAAGAAAACAATGTTATGGCTCCTAGTTCTTCCCCTATTCAAAGGAGCAGTCTTTGACCAAACAGTGTTATCAACGCCAAGATATACATCTCCACGTCTACTTCTTTGAACGGGATCGCTTTCAGATTCGGAACTATCAGGTTCAGGCTCACCTGGGATTTCTTGTTCTGATCCTGAGTCAGAAAGCTGCTCGTGTACGTGGTCTTCTTCACTATCTGAACTTGAGTAGTCGCCACCAAAATCATTACGACTATCGTCTTCGCCCAACCAAGCCTCGATCAGTCTCTCTTGTCTGTTGTCCATAATTTTCTAAATAACTATATTTTCACCTGCAAATATAAATGAATACATTATTAAACATTATAAAATAAATAATTAGAAGTATATAAAATGTATAATAAAATCTCAATATAATATTTGCACAAAATAAAAGCAACAGTCACAACAAAAATACTTACGTAGTTGGTCGCGCGGCATACATACGTAGACCACGAACTTTGCGGAGCTCCTGTTGCACAACCACGCGCACCCGATGCTCGCGCTGCACTGAGCGCATGCGGCAATTATGCAACTTAGAGTACACGAAGGATGAAATAACTGGCGCTATTAGGTTTTTAGAACTTTGCAATTTTGTATCAATGGATTACATATGTAGACCACTCGACTACCGTAGGGTTAATAAAAATATTTTGTTTCTAAACATATATCCTATGTAGCAATTATTTATTAAATGTAGCAAATATAAGCAATTATGTAGCAATTTTCGAATCAACTGTCATAGACCAACGCCACAGACAACCAGCCATTCTGACGCACACAATTTTTCGCCAAGTCACAGATTTAGTCGGTGTGTAATTGAAAAAGAATACAATTTCTCCATACATTGGTACAAGCAAGTACAAAGTAGTTTTCTAGACAGATATTGATCTTCTATCCTTTTATAAATTAAATAGAAAGAAAAAGATGCACTGAACTTAAATTTAATTTAGTTTGTGAATAAGGGAATCGGCGCCATTATCTATGATGTAATTTCGAAACAAACATTCCACATGTTATTCTATAATTTGAACCCAACAAAGGAAAGCTCAAAGCTGTATTCATTACCTATAATATACGAGGTCGTCACGCACTGTTTGTTAGGAGTAGGTAGGTTATTACTTTTTTTTGCCTTACTCTGGTGTGTAATCTCAGTAATTAACTCAATTTTAATTTTTCTAGTTAGGTAGGTACTACTTATTCACGGCCAAATCATTAAAAAAAAAGAACGGTGGTTTCAAGATTTTGTATGAGTGCCTATCTACTCTATAGATCTACCTGTTCATTTCGGGTAGTACCTATGCATACGAAGGTACAGTCGAGGGCATAATGTGTTTAGCAAAACCCAAAAACAACTGTTATACATTTGACCGCGTATTTTTGTATGAAACAGCATATGATCTTTTTAATATCCCATGTAATGGAGAACCATTACATGGGATATAAAAATAATATAGAATAATAGAGAAGAAACTCTGGGTGGTCTAGAATAATTTCTGCTGAATTTGGCTAAGTAATAACACCCGCAAGGGTCGATCGATCATGTTAAGCTACGTTTGCCGCGGTTGGTCCGTGGATGGGATTATAATTAACAATGCAAAGATGGTCAGTGACTTGGAAAGCGTGTTAAGCCGTTGGTCCCGGCTGTCATTCGTGGATTTTTGACAGTCACCGATCGTCAGAAGCCCGAAAGTCTGACAACCACTCTCACCAAGGATTATCGTAATACCCAGTAACTAACTAGGTAGTGGAGGTCAGATGGACAGTCACTCCTCGTAAAATACTGGTATTCAGCTGCATCTGGTTAGACTGGAAGCCGATCCCAACATAGTTGGAAAAAGGCTAGGCAGATGATTTTCTGGTAACAGTTTGTGCGTCGATGTCCCACACAGTTTCTAATACGATAGTACCTACCTACCAACCAGCGGATGGTATGTACTTCCTTTGTCTGAATCTAAAGGCGAAGCAACATCGAGGTTATTTGAAAGTAATATCGCTGGATCGTAGGTATACACAAATTATAATTTGCTCATCATTATTTAAATGCTAATTTTGGCCTATCGTGAAGGTAAAACAGCATTCTTTTTTTTTAAACTGTAATGTAAAACAAAGCATTTTCAAAATTACCTTTTATTTGAAAATATCGGTGGTTTAGTGCCATATCTAGAAGGAAAATATTCCTACCAGAAGCTAGCGAACAACAGCCTTTTATACGCAGTTATCTTTTGATAGTAGGTACAGAAAGTAGGTGAGTATATTAAAATAAAACAAAAATAAGTGTTTAATTGTTAACATTTTATTAGGAGGCGAAAACGAGCAATAAGTTTCGGGATAAATTTTAATACAAATCAATAATATTTGCATTACATCTCGTAAATCGTCAAGTTTAAATCTATGAAATTACAGTATTTTAAGATTACAGTAACATGAACAAGAATAATACACCATAACAGACGTAGGTAATCGCACCAATAGCAAAATATTTTGGGATCCAATATAATGATAGTGCTACGACACGTAATTTATACTTTGGTATGCTAACAAATCACCTTTCAGGATAATGTTACTTGTTGTTGGAGAAAACTCTACTTACAAATATATTAAAGGTAGGTACTGGCAAGGTTTTTTTTTTTACCAGTTTTTATGTAAGTTTGAACAAAGTAAACCTTTATCAATTCATTGTTTTAAAAATACATTGAGTCAACTGTGAAGCGTGTAACAACAAGTATCATTAGCATACAAACCAGTGATTCGACATACATAACAAGTGAAGCAACACTGAACCAACACAGTAGGACAACTACAAAATGAGTGTTTGATAAACTAGTCCGTTTCCTAGGTAACGTTACAAGCTCAGGATTACAGCTAATCATTAGCATTAAAAAAAAAAAATTGGAAATGATTTGATCATTATCCAATCATATGGTACAATCATGAGCACAAATAAGTATGAAAAGTAGATAATTTTATCGTAATTAATTATTTATATTGTAGATTTAGAAGCGATATCTGCGACACACAATAATAGCCGGTTTGTAAAATTCGGCAGTAAATTCGTTGGTATCTTAGCAGTTAATTGATTTTTGCTCTTTGTTTCATACATATTTGCGCTCGTGACTGTACCTACATTAAAATTTTGATAGTCATTTTATGAGCTTAGGTACCTATTGTTGTTTTTGCTTTCCTGATGAGCAGGCTAGGCTAGTTTATCGAACACTGAAACACGCTCACATCTTTCATATCAATCGTTCACTCATTCCCAAGCTAATAGAATTTATACACATTTAAAACAACAACAGTCTAATTCCGCTCTGTAGAATAGTGATAAGATCATACTGCATTCGATTAAATAGTAGTTATGTGTATTGAGAAGGTCATAGCGAAATTACGTGATGGCGGACATATTGTAACGTCCAGTGCACGCCGTATCACCTCACATTAAACATTGAAACATGACATCCTCGTAACATTGATGAATATATTTATTTACTCAAAATACTTATATTAAGAGACACTTGAAGATAGAACAATTATTTATGAACTTACGTACAACTAACATTAGATCTAGGTATTGTCTTTTGTATGCCAGAAATGTGATACAATGGGGTTCGTGTACGACAATAATGATGCGATGAGTTTATTATAAATTACTTATGTTCAATATTACTGCAACATCAATATCGGACAAAGAGAATAATATGACGATTTAAGATCTTACCTCTCAAGTGCATTAATTAAAGTACATTTAACATTACTATAGAATGGTGGCCATGTACATTTTACTAATTTCGATATTTTTTGGTATCAATCATACACATTAAAATAAAGTTAAAATAGGTAGCCTAAATAGTGTAATGACTAAAGGAGTTATTATGCGACATGTCGAAAAACTAAATGAGGACTGTTAGAAATTTATAAACTAGGTAAATATAAAAAGAAATCATGACAGGACACCGCACCAACAGCATGATATATATAGTTATCACAATTACATTATATTATGTTTTATAGCTTGCCAATAATACATCAAACATCGAAACGCCATAGATTTCTGGCAATAATTCAACGACTCTTACGACTCCGTCCCTTATATCCTCACATTAATTGTATTATATACGTTACATTGTATACTTTCTCCATTCAGTTAAATAATTACCCGCAAACATACAACTATAAAATCTAATAGCATGTGTTAACTAGTTTTATATAATAGTCCTAATACATACTATAATATCCCGTTCCTGTGCTTTTACTTTTCGGTACAATTTAGGATAATAAACTAAATAAACTACGTCAAATGAGAATACTATACAAAGGGTAAAGCACCTAAAAAAATAGATGCACGATATTTAACTAATATACAAACGTTAGTTTAAAAATATCACTTTACAGAATTTTTGCTGCATCGTGGCAGAGAGCCGTCAGCAATAATGTATTGCGATTGACATGACGTATCACTTTGCTTAAAATTATCAATCTCATTTATCGTATCCACATCGATTAACATGAGCTGTATGTATTTGGAATGCAACATTATCTGGCATACACTTGCCACTTTATATACGCGCAGCAACTTAATTATTACGTGGACAGCACTTCATATTCCAGCTATTAACAATCAATACGATTCCTCGTTTTTCGAGTCTGAGCAAAGGTACTCCAATTGATGTTGGTATATTTGGCTAAAGTCACTTTTAAAACTAAAAATACCTAATACATAAAAATAACGGCAATTTACTCCCAACTCATTACTAATATAAATCGTCATGAAGTAAAATGGCAACATGATTGCAATGATTTATATTACAATAATTTTAATATTAAATAATTACTTATTTTGGCAATAAATGCAAACAGTAGGTAGGTACAATACAAAATAATTTCATAAGTAAAATTCGTAGCATTATCTCCTCGAGATTAGATTAGATGTTTACATCTAGAAAGTCAATTTAAAAACATTCAACTTTATTACTATTTATATATTTTTTTTTAAGTTTGGAAGATTGATAATATTTTGAGTATTTAATATTGAAAGACATGATGAAATATCTTCTAAGAAATTCTGCTACGATAAAGGGATGACGAAACTGTAAAATACACCGGAAGACAAGTAGGAACCGATAAAATTAAAGAAGGCTAACTATAAACAGCTTGCCATTGAGCTTTTGACACAATAATAGATTCAAATCTACGTAATACTGCGTAACGTGACATCGTAACGAATGAGTAAGACTTGTAACACAACCTTTACAAAGGTTGGGGGCCGACTCGGCATTGGTACCATTTGTTCAAGTTGAGATTCCTAATGCAGACCTGATGGGTATCGATATCTAACTAAACACGATGAAGCAACTGATTTTCTCACCCCATACTTCAAGTACTTAACTACAATAACAGCGATCGTTGCCTTTTTTTGTTTTATAGTGTTTAGATGTCGATACCCATCACGTCTGCGGAGTTTCGCTAGCTAATTTAATTTGACCCTTTATACTGAGTGACATTTTTACCGTCTTGAAAAAAAAAAATAGGGTAGAATAGGTGAACGGAGTAGAAGCCTATGGCATACCTAGTTTTTTGTTTTTTCAATAGCTTAGACAGAAATTGCTCTATCAATAAACACATTTGAAATAAACTAGATCAATAAAAACAGAAATTTTGAAAAACTTTATAGATCGTTAAAAAATATCGAAATTCAAATACGCAGGGTGCATAGTGCATATGATTTGAATTTGGACATTATTAAAAAAAAAAAAAAACTAGGTATGCCATAGGCTTCTACTCCGTTCACCTATTATACCCTATTTTTTTTTAAGACGGTAAAAAGGGTCACCCAGTTTATGATCTCGCATTGTATTCGGTTCGTCTTCGTAGCAGTATAAAGTTGTGTTACATCAGTAGGGAATGAATGAATACGTCGGTGGTTAGGTGTGGTCGCGGTGCTTACATGTTGGGTAGCGGCACAGTGACCTGCACGTAGCTGATGGGGAAGTAACCGGTCTTGCCGTTCACTGAGCCCTCGAACCAGTTGTCGTCAACTTTGTTGATCAGCGTGATCACGTCGTTCTCCTGAAACAAAACATTGCCAGTTATGAGTTTTAGGTTTGTAAAGTATACAGGATGTATCAGAAAGGTGTGGTCAAACTTAAGGGTATAAAACTTCAATGCATAGTCGACCCAAATATGGGACGGCTCACGGCTGGTATTTTTTTCTCGATTACGATGTTGGTCCCATGGAGAAAATCGTTAAGTTTGATGGTGCCACACCGTTAAGTTTGACCACACCTTTCTGACACGTCCTGTATATGGATTTTATATCATGCTTTTAGGCATTACCAAGAAAGTCAGAGGTGTCCTGTGGTGGTATTATAACGAGATAGTGTCATCATTGAAACAGCACGAGAGAGAGAGAGAGAGAGAGATATGGAATAATACCGGACGAGTAGCGCCTTATCTTTTTCGCAACAGAACAATGATGACTTATTTGATAATAAAACCTCCGGACACGGTTGCTCTTTAAATCTTTACTCAAGTCCGGTCGCTAAACAGAAAGGATTTCATCAATGACCCCTCATTACTGATCTCTATCGCTCGCGCACGAATGTATTGTAATGTGGGTATTGCTGTCCCTCTAGCACATTAGAAGATTTTCTAATGTGCGAGCGCGATGGCAATACAGTGAGCGAGCGATAGAGATAAGGAGGGGTCATTGTACGAATTTACTTTTGCTTCGTGCCCGGACTTTACTTATAATCTTTCTACAATGAAATTATTTGTTTATCAAATTGACTACCAACTTAAATTGTCCGTATATTCAAATCACAACTGTAATTGTTTGACAGTTGTGACGTAGGGTGTCAATTTGCCTAACAATTAATTTCCCTGGCTATAAAAAATACTATAATTAAGATTTTAAAGGTTACCTTAAATCCTAGTTCGCCCTGATTTTCGGGCTCGAAGTCATAGAGAGCAGTGCAGCAGGGGCCTTTGTTGGCGACCACTGGGGTCCGCGCGGGCGACTTAACCGGCGACGGCAATGGGGATGCTGCGAGGACAATAAGTTTTAGTACGAAGATAAAAACTTATCTAAACTTGGCTTTTATCACAACGCAGCGAAATGAAACGATAGCGAACGAAACCCCATGTTTTCGCTACACTCGGTGTAAGGTACACTAAGGCCGAAATATCGTGGCGAGTCTGAACATAGGCACTACCAATTTTCGCACAAGTTCTCTTACTCACACTCGCCTCATGTCACCATTTGGTTTCTAAAATATGTTATGTTACTGCGCAGCCTTCTGCGCACAGTTCGGGCTCGCCAAGATATTTCGGCCGTAGTGTAAGTACATCGACGCGCAAACTGTTACCATGAATTTAGCACTTAAGTCCAGACCCCGTTGAAATTTTTCGTCGGTTATTGGTACTTATCTTTTTGTATTCTTTTTTTTGTGCCCCTGCATATTGGTAGAATGGTAGGTATTTTGCCTCGCTTTCGTTTCGCTTTCGCTGCAGTGTGCCAAAAGGCGATAAGCCCCAAGTAAATGAGATACTGGTAGCGACTGCAATAGTTGACTTTCGATTCCTTACATTTATCTTAGCCTTGTTTACTTAGTGTCTTCGAATAACAATACCAACTAGATAACAGGTCACGTACAAAATCAAAGCTAAATGCTGTCCGCGTGAATATATATTATAGCATAACAGCTACATTTGTTTACCAACGAACTAAGACAAAAGTTTCAAAACAGTTTTAAGTTCAACCGAATTACAACCTTGGCACCTAGTAATAAAGTCACAAATCTTCTTCAAAACTTTATCCTATACTTACAATCATTCATCACAAAAACAAGCAAAGCAATAAATTACTCCTGTCACTTAGAAATGAAAAGACATAGGTTAAATAACATTTAGTGTGAAATCCACCTTAAGCGGCAACAAATAAAGTACTTTTTTCCCGTTGTTGCCTTGCGACCTACACCGTTTTGTTCCGTTTCTGTTTGCCTCTTTGCAAATATTGGCTGCATTGGCCAGCCTTGGCCAAACGTTTGTAGCGGTGATTTAAAATCGTCAATTTTCTTAAAAATTTGATATTATTTGTTAGTTTCAAGCTTAAAATATAACTTATTTTACGAGTACTTACTGAAAATAAGACACTCCGGTTGTAAAATTGCTTTTTCGGGCATTATTTTTGCAACTTTTGAATACACATTGCGGCATTGTGAAACGTGTTTACATTGGCTGTGTTTCAAGCGAATTAAACAAAATAAGAGCTCACGTCTCAAGTGCGTTGTTATTTACCGAGCCGTATTTTTTTGCGCCGACCCGTTATCTAGTTGGTATTGTTGATCGAAGCTTATGCATTATGGTAAGAAGTATAATAAAGTACTGATCGCAGTTGCTAAAAATATCACACTATGCATTGAGTCTTAAAGCGAAAACAGTCATCAGCATCAAATTCAACTATTCTGTTGTACTCATGTTGTATCTCTAAAAATTCTATCATTTAATTGATATTCATCATAAACGGTGGTAGTTAACCAAACCTTTCCGTTTACGTGTTAGTTAAGGGTGTATTGATATAGAAAGCTGGTAACCGTCAGCGATAAGCGCCGATAAGTTCCTATCTGTTTAGTAGGCGGTTCGCGCTGATTTGGCAAAAAGTGTGAAAACTGCCTGCGCCGACCAGCGTTCAAAACCACCGCTTGTAGTCGGCGCCGACAAGCGCTTGCATATCGGCGCCGCTTACCAGTGTTCTACATGAATACGCCCTAAGATTTGATGCTGAAGAATATGTTAGCGCCTCTAGTAGATACTACGTGTTATGAACGATAATGCAATGAGGTTTTAATATCCCCTCAAACGCCGAACGCACACCCGGATGTGCATAAGAAAAATCTCTTTATATAATATGTATAAAAACGTATATCATATGAATATATAAAAAAACCATTAGCCAATGGCGACCGCGTGCTTATAGTAGTTGTGAACCGGTACCAGTATTACGTATCTTGCAGAAGCCTAGCGATAGCAAAATTTGCGCAATAATTGCTTTTCATTCGCAAATCGGTATTATGTATCAGCGATACGTCATACTGATTTGCGATTGACAAGCGATTGAAATGCAATTATTGAGCAAATTTTGCTATCGCTAGGCTTCTGCAAGATACGTAATAAGCCTGCGGGTTCGGTTGACATTCGAACACACATTGACATAGCTTATGCGGTTTTTTATTGTATATAACTGACGTCTGAAAGGATATGGAGTACGTATGCTTTATAGGTAAGTGAGTCCTGCTTAAATACAATTAATTGTACCTAAAGCAACTCGTAGTATCTACCAAACAATATGAATATAAAAAAAACTTCAATCAATGTTCATGTATGTATGGCAATTTGACATCCTTTCACAATGTAATGAATGTCCGACAGTTACATGATATGACCATAATATGGCTATGCTGAAGGTTTGAAAGCGCATGCCATCAAACAAAAGTCTCACATCCAAACGACCACTACTCAACGTCACACGAGTGCTTCTATGATTTTTCTTTGACATGCACAGCATTATTTTATTTAGTTAAAAACTTAGATTTAGCCGTTGCGATGTTATTCTAGCCTAACTTTTTATTTAGCCAAAAAACGATTTATTGATAGGTTTTTTAATACTAAGATTTCACAAAAACGCCACACAAGTTTTAAGCAACATTGAAAAGCGGTAATAATGTTGTCAAAAGCAAGGGTTCATACAAACTTGAAATCATAATCTACTCTACGTGTTTTGTTTTGCTTTGTGTACAAGTTCTGAGTACAGTCAGCGGTTTTTAATAAAATAAAAAAGCATTTTCATAAACTACCTACTCGAGTTATTTTTTTTTAACGATTTGTGTCGGTGTATGGTGATGTGTGAAAGATTGCATTTCTATTTAAATATAAAAGCCGATTAATTACTTTAATGTTTAAAGACTAATATCTGCTTTGGTTACATAACTGTCATTTGGTTTTTGGAACGAAAATCATCAACACGTCAAAATTAAAAGCAAGTCAAGTGATGTGATTGGCTGTTGATAATTCATTCATTTGTTTTTTTTTTTTCAAATATGGCAGCATCATGCTGATATAGGTGCCTTTTTGGCCTCGCACAGGTATGTTCCTTTCTATTGTTTTAATTTTTTTGTTAGTTTGAATGGTCTTTTTTATTGTTTTCTTGATTTTGTTAGCTTTAATGTTCTTTTTTTATTGTTGTGTTTCCTAACAACCACCTACCACTATGCGTGTCATCACCATCTTCCTGCCCTTATCCCATGCCACGTGGGGTCGCCGCAACACGTTTTCTTTTTCCTTCTTTTTCATTTTATTTTATATAATTTTTATTTTTGCATACTGAATGTTGACATTAATATTTACTTTGTAAGTATTATATTATTTTACTTTATTGTGAATGTGAAGACTATGTAGGTCATTGCTTTTTTTTTTTGTTTGTTTTATTTTTTCTCTCAGTTATTTTTATATTTTTAATCATGGTCTGGCAGTTTGAGTAATCTATGCGGCCTACCCCAATGTCCTTTCTTTGGTATTGTTCGTCGAATCGTTGAGCTCCTTAAGTTCTGAGTTGAGTTGCGCGATTACTGACAAATGCGTGCACTGACTGGACAGGTCCTCTCAATCTGTGTGGTTCTTTCCTCAAAAGACCATTTCAAACACCAATCTACATGGTCTTCACATGAAGTGACCAAGATTATGTCTGGACTTTATAAGGGACTGTGACCTCTGAGTTTGTTTCGGCCTTTCTTCTCAGAGTAGTCAGATAGGAAACGCCGACCTCATCTAGTTTAAAAAAAAATATTGACTTGTAAAAGTGTTTGTACAAACCTACTTACAGAAATAAAAATCATTTATCATTTATCATCCATTCTGCCCTGGCAACCGTCACGCTATCATTCACTCCCTTCTCTTTCATATCATTCCTCACACAATCCATCCATCTTTTCTTCGGCCTTCCTCTCCCTCTCCATCCATCAACTAGTATTTAATATTCATCACTCTTTTAGTCACATGCGTTTCGTCCCTTCTCATCACATGCCCATACCAAGCCAAACGGTTTCCTTTCAACTTTTCTGTCTCTGGCACCACTTTCAAACTTCCTCTTATATACTCATTTCTTACTTTATCCATTCTTGTCACTCCACACATCCATCTCAACATTCTCATCACCGCTGCATTCAATCTTTTTTCTTCCGTCTTCTTCACGGCCCAGCATTCAGACCCATAAAATACGACAGGCCTTATCACGGACTTATAAATTTTCCCCATTAACTTGAGGGGCATCCGTGGTTCGCAAGTTGTTCCTGTGACCTGTCGCCATTTCAACCATACTGAGTTGATCCGGTGCGTTACGTCTCGGTCTAGTTCGCCATCTCCTTGGACAAGCGACCCGAGGTACCGAAAGTCGGAGCAGATCGATAAGGGCGTTCCGGCGAGAGATATGGGCACAGGAGTCGAAAGACCGCCAAAATCACAAAACAGATACTCAGTTTTGGTCCGACTTATTCTCAGGCCAACGGTCTCGAGTCTTTCCCACCACACCTCCAATCTACTCTGGAACTCTAAGCCGTTCTCGGCAACCAGCACACTGTCATCGGTCAGGTCGTCGGTGTATTTCGTATGCGTGTCAAAAATTAAATATTTTTCTTATCTTATCATTTCATTCAACAAATCACAGCATATTATTTTGCGCCATTAACAATTTGTTAGGAAATTTATGTGTTGATTTTTGTTCCAGAAAGCGGACGTAAGTAGAAAATTACGTATCTAAACTAAAGTTTCGTACTGATCCTTAAGTCGAAACTATGAATTTCATAATATTGAATTAAAAAAAATACTATTAATGAATGAATTACGTTATATTTACAGCAATCATTGAAAACAGTCTAACATCTTATACAGTCAGGTAGGACATTCACAATTGACGTAAGACCATTAGTAAGTCATATCAGTGTCATATCTTGGTAATTTCTACTTTATAATAATGAGATAAGAGTTACATTACAATAAATGGTTTTACGTCATTCAAAGTTGATCGTGAATGCACAGTTTCAGGCAGATAAGATGCAATCTCTCATGATGTATGTGTTCGCGTGTTACCATTGGTTGAGCGCGACGGGTTGCCAGATCCCGGGAACAGTTCCAGGTTCGATGGCGGCTTGTGCTCCGGGGACCCGGCGTGGGAACCAGCTTCGCACAACGTGAACAAACCATATACTCAATGCCCACAAAAAACTAATTTCGTTAATGCGAAAGTTGATTCGTAAATGCGAAAGTTGTTTCGTAAATGCGAAAGTTGTTTATAAATGCGTAAGTTATTTCGTAAATGGCTCGAATCGAATCGATCTATCGGTAGGAATCGATCATATTTTTGGTTCCCAGAGATTAAAGCTCAGCACACACTTGATGAGGCGCAGCGCAGCGCGGTTTTAATTGCCAAACAAATATCGACCTTGCACTAGTTGATATAAAGTTGAGGTTAAATAAACTTTCACTTGCTCGAGCGCGCATCTAAGCGGAAATAAGCGCGCGTCTCATGTTATTTATTCTCGACTTTATTTTAAGGCACGCAATGTTGATATTTGTTTGGCAGGGACAACCGCGCTGCGCTGTGCCTCGCCCAGAATGCGCCGGCTATTATAATTTAAAATTTACCACAATAACTGTGTAAGGCATCGTCGTGCAAACTGTTACCATGAATTTAGCACATCATTCACCCGCCAGCGCAGAATATTTTCGTCGGTTATTAAAAAAGCTGCTGTTTTATACATAAAAATGAAATTGCTTTACCGCCGTCAAAACGTAAGGAACAGCTGTTTTTTTTTGTTAAATAAGCGACGAAAATTTCCAACAGTGGTGGGTCTAGAATCAGGTAGTGGATTCATGGTAACGGTTCGCGTGTCGATATCTCTCACACCCTGTATTGATTAAAAAAAAAACAGAAGTTTTCTCGAAGATTACTGCTTTTTTAACCATTCAAAAAATATTTAAGTGTACAGACTGTTCGTTATAACTTGTCCCTTGCCTTCATGTTGGCACCATTGTTTCTCAAGCTGTTGTTGTCAGGATAAGCAATGGTGCCAAAATGACGGCAAGGGACAAGTTATAGTGAACGCTCTGTAGCTTTATTTTCCCGGGATGTGCATGTCAATCAGTTCGTTTGTAAAGGACTGAACATCGAACATCTTCAGAAATAAGAAAGAGACATCAAATATTGACTACTCGAAGAAATAGGAAGAAATATCATACCATACTTAGCTTTCCTACCAGATACTAAACATACAGAAGTTCTATATAGAGAAGACAATTATTAACTGCAAGTGGTGTTGCCAGTTACAAAATATAAAAAAAGGTAAAGCAAGATTAAAAAATATCGAGTAAACAAAAACTATTTCAACTTGCTTTCTATTACTGGCAACACTAATTGCAGTAACACACATATTAATTTTAATATAATTGATAAGAATAAGGTAATTCCTAAGTTAAAATGGGAGGAAGGATTTAGGAAAAGGATTTTCGGCAACCTGTAAAAAAAGTTGTAAATCATCGCCCCACGCCTGTCAGTGCACCTTTTCGGTTATAAACAGAATAAGAGAAGCTTCAAATAAAAAGAATAAAACTGTTATATAAAAGTATTTTGCCCCAAAATTATGTACAGAAGATCTTTCGAGAAGCGAGCGACCTGAAAACTATTGGCGGAACTATTGGCGAATATTTACATTTAAATGCTACCTGTAAAATATGTATTCCACAGAAATCGTTTCTAAACATGTGTACAACTTCCATCCGGCTTTGGAAAAGCTGATAAACTCAAAAATTAACTAACTCGCTTTACCGAAATAACAAGAGCCAATCGAATCACTTGACACGAGACTTGGCAACAGATAAACTTCGATAGGCATTCATAAATCTGAGGATACACTTGACATAATTTTAAGATTGCTGTGTATTTTTTTCGATCTTAGTAATAATAACTGAAGTTTTTGATTTTAATTTAATGTATTTTTTCCATGCTGAAATAAGTAAGCAAAATAAGACCTTTTATGTACTATATTTTACGCAAAATAAAGATGTTCTATTATATTGACTTCCCCATACGTTTACAAAAAAAAACCGCCCAAATATTTACACGATTATAACAGCATACATTGCACCGGCTACCGTAACATATTTTTATTTGTTAATAAAGATTTAATAACCACAAATAGATTATTTACTACAGGTTTGGGAACCGTTAGTCACAATTTACACGGAAATAGATACAAATACAAGTCTACATTGAAAATAATCCACCTATTACTATCTAATTATTGAACAAAAAATTATAAAGACTCTAACTAAACGTTTCATTAATTCGCTTTTGAACTGTATGTCACCTTGACAGCATATGGATTATCACGCATGACCGTTGCCAAATCCAAAATTACCCACATTTAATGCAAGTCCCGTTCCAAGAAATTGACATTATTCTAATGTATACCGTGGTTAGTTATGAGTGATATGTGTATTATTAGTCCACCGCGAAATAGATGGGTATAGAAGGTTGGCTCGATAACAACGATCGAAAACGCACTCGCACTAGTCCGACGTCCTACGTAGGCGATTCAAAGCGAACGCGATTGCGAAGCGATCCGATGCCATGTCACGCGAATTCAATGCGATGCAGTGTGACGCGGTGTCTATGTCCTACGAGCGCGTGCACCGCCCGCCGCCGCCGTTCTGTGGGCACTGTACATTTTGTCATAGACGGACGGAAGCGAATATTATTGAGACCAAACTTTGTTCGTAACCTGTCGTACTTGCCTACATATAAACTGCCAAAGATTAATAATGAAACGCAGGTCTGCTGGAAGAAATTTCTTAAGAAATAAGCAGTACCTTTGTACTCCTAATTATAATTATGTATTTTTCTGTGTGTACATAAATTATAAAATAAATAAATATGTTAAGCAAGCCTGGACGTACCGCCTTTTTGTTTTGCAATTGCCAAAAAATTTGAAGACAATAAACCTCAACAAATGTCAGCATGTAGGTTATCAGCCTTTACTCTAAAATAAGCCTATAGCGCACATAATCTTATTTGTAACTAGATTAAGCGCTATTTTTTATGTACAAAAATCATAAAAATGCGAATGAAATAATTAGTTTTATTTTTTTTTATTAGATAATTCATTTCTTAAATATCAAATACTCAAGAAGTATGTACGGCAGATAAGTGAAACTAATATTAATAATAATAATAATATCCTGGGACATTTTCACACACGGTCATCTGGTCCCAAACTAAGCAGAGCTTGGAAACCAGATAACTGATATACTACATATACTACTTTTTTTTTTTTTGTAAATACATATTGTATACTTATTAGCGGTTGTGATAGTTTTTTATTCCTTTTATCCTATAATATAGGACGTTCTTGGATAGAATTAATTAAAATCTCTACTTCCGACTATTAACAAAAAAAAAAAAAAAAAATTACGGCACTGCATTCAGTTCGCGCGAAAATATCAAACCAACTGATCGCGTTCGCTTCATCTCGCGGCCGCGCCTCGCCGCGCGTTCTAGAACGCGACTTCGCGTTCGCGTCCAGATCGCTCACGTAGGACGCCGACATGCTTCACATACTGGCATTCGACCGAGATCGCCGTGTACGCACGCTCCTAAGTGTGCGTGCAGTTGCTTGCACTCGTTATATGGAGCCGACCGGCCGGTTTTCTACCCATCTATTTTATGGTCCTACCGTGTCGCGGAACTTGCAATGTGCCCCGAAGCGTGCGAAATGTCCTCAATGAAATGTGTAATAGTGCTATAAGATTTCAACCATGGACCGCTCCCAAAAATAACAATAAAATAAAAATAGAACCGCCACCTAGCCAAATCATGGTAAGCAAAAGAAGCGGAACATTTTTGGAACAACATGATTTTGTGAGAACATGTTTCCAGCAACACAAAAACAAGTTGCTTCAACATTAAAGACTAACTACACAAATGCTGAATTTAGCTGAATAAGTTTAGATCAATTCAGCTTTTGTCTATAGAAAACACCAGTTTTTTATTGACAAAAACTGAATTGAGCTAAAGTGCAGTTAGTCCCTTACGCAACTTTTGTTTACCAAGAACACACAGGCTTTACCGTCCATAACAAAAACCAAAGATAAAAAAAAACCCAGCAAATAAAACCAAAGTCACCTGTCCAAGGGTCCCTTCCATTGATCTGATTTCTTGGCGCCGGGTGCGGTTTGAACCCTGGCGCTGGCCTCGATTGGGCACGATAGGGTGGGGGGGCTTCCCAGGCCTTGAAGGGATCTGAGTTGCTAAGGTCACCGACAGAGGAAGAAGGGGGGATGTGTTGGCGAGGACGGGACAAACTCTGGGTGGAACCGTACCGCCTACCATTGTTCAAGTCGTGGATGCCCTCGATGTTGAGGTCCGCTAAGGTCTTTGGTACGAACTCCATCTTGGGACGGTTCACCGCTTCCTCTTTCCTGGAAGCGTACAAAAATAGTAATTTTAGTCATTCAATCCTACTACAGTCCGGCCGTCAAGAGAATGCGTTCACTGGCGCCTGTCAGTTGAACAATTTCTAGTACTAATAAGGATTAAATTCGCAAATCACATATTCGTTAGTATGAAACCGACAGGTATCAAAGAACGCATTCTCTCGACTGTAATATTATTAATTTGATAGTTTGGATTCTGTGACTTTGTTTGTTACTCAATCACGATTTAACCGCTCAACGGATTTGGATGATATGACCTGGACCTGGATTACCAATGCGCATAGATTACTTTTTACCCGGTTATATAATATTACGTAGTTTTAGGGATGCGAGTGAAACTGCTGGTAACAAGTTTCGAGGACACAGAACGAGACACAATCAAATTTTTATTGTTATGACGTCTATGACCGTTTAATGTCTTTGAAAGCGTTAAGCAATAACGTTATGGCCACTGCATTACCTGTAAAATACAAGAAAAAACGCGTCAATTATAATCAATCAATTCAATGTCAATTTAAAGTTGTACTCACTTTTCCATAAGTGTAGAGACGAGGCCTTTGAGTATCTCCGTGCATTGCTGGTGGTACTCCAGTAGACTCTCTGCGAAGAACGTCAGCTGTGCTACTTGCTCGACCTGTAAACGACATACACGTTAGCATGAACACTTGGAATACGAGACTATTGACCCTTTATACAATATGTAACAAAAACCATGTTGTTCCTTTTAACACATGATTTTACTCATGATAACAAACCACTTTTACTATAGAACGAAACCGAAATCACGAAAGAAAAATCAGCTGCTCCCTACATTTTGACGAGTTATGCAAACATGAATGTATGGGACAGCTGATTTTTTTTCACGAATTCCGGATTGGTCCCATAGTATAGTTTGTTATCATGAGTACAATCATGTGTTAAAATGAACAACAGGGTCTTTGTTACATAAAGTATAAGGTAAAATTAAATTAGCTAGCGACACTCCGCAGTCGTGATGGGTATGGATATTTAAACAGGACAAAATGAAAATAAATAAGATTTGATGATTTTTTTGTGGTCAACTAACGCTGGTAGTGTTGGTAGGTACTTGAAGTATAAGTTAAGAATATCTGTTTTTTATTTGTACTATCGTGTTTACACAAAAAATCTGATTTTTAAAACTGATATTTCAAGTGACTACTCTACCTGCAGTTGCTGTCCCAAAGAAAAAACTCATCAAATTAATTTCTTTCTCATTTTATCATGTTTATGCATCGATACTCATCACGTCTGCGGAGTTTCGCTAGCTAATTTAATTTGATCCTATAGATTCGTGACAAAGAGGTCTTTGTCACTCTTTGTGAAGGAACTCGTTCGGAAATGTTGTACCTAATAATGCCGTTAAGCAGCGTTGTGGTGTTTCGTCTGAAGGGGTGAGGTTATTGGTGCCGGGTACAGGCACATTTCAATTTCATCTCTGATATGGCAACGCATCTGCCTATGATATTGTAGATGTTCATAGGTGCCCACTACAGACCGTTCAGCTAGCTATTTCACCTCTGATTATGCATCACTGTCAAACTCACAGTGATCTTTACTATCGTAGCAATAAGGTTGCTGCTATTAACAAGTCTGTCAAAATCACAGTGATCTTTATTTTCGTTATGTTAACGTTGATATTGAATTGCTGCCATCAGAGGTAAAATAACTGTGAATGGACTGTATTATATGGTGGTTCGTCAACTTATTTGCTATTCAATAACATAGAAAAAGAAGAAAAAGTAGCAACGGTTTACTTACGTCATTATCAAGGAGGTTGAACATTCCGATCTGGGCCAGTTGAAGCGACTCGGCGAACTTTTCCTCCGCCTGTCGGATTTCATCGTCTGCAATATGAGCACCTGATGTATACGGACGCTTCACAAACGTATGGTACGCACACGAGCACGCACCAATACGGATAAATACGCGAACATTAGTCACAAAAAATAAAATAAAAACAAAAAGTGCATACAAACCAAACGCCAAAAATAATACTCAGGTTATGAATGGTGGTTAGGAGCGACGCAGACGGAGGACGGGAACAAAAACATGGAAAAAACGAGCGCACATTATACGATTTGAATAAAATCTAATGAGGCTTTGAATGACGTGTTAGCTCTGAACTACAGGCCTATTGTGTTTTTAGTTTAGCATTTTATTTTCCCCACATACCCTGTCTTGGTGTGTTGTGACTTGGGCTCATGTAAGGGCTCGCCCGACCGGGGCCTGGCCAATACATTCGGAAAAAGAAAAGTAAGAACTTAGAAAAACAGACGAAAAATAAAAGTTGATAGAGGCAAACAAATTAAAAAGAGGATTTTTGAATGTGATCAATAAGACGTGGTAATCACCTTTAGCCTGTCTTCGCCGTTTGCAATCGAAGTCCAACCGGCGGCCCTGTAGTTTTTTTCGGTGATGCTGAAAAATAAATTCAAGCAATCGGTCAATTATTTCTATATATATTATATTTCCCTGTTATTGGGACGGCTACCAACTCCGATAAAAACTAGAATCGGCAAGGTTTAGTAGTGCAACTGTTCCTTTGTGAGAAGGCTAATGATTATAAAGTGATAACTGATAAGCACAGGAGGTGTAACAAATGAACAAAAGTCTTCTAAACACTATACTGTAATAAAATGGTGGACTGTTCTACAACATTAGTTTAGCCAAAAATCTAAGGGCGTATTCATGTAGAATGTTGGTAACAGGCGTCGATATGCCAGCACTTCTCAGTGCCGTCAACGCTGGTCGGCGCCGGTTACCAGCTTTCTACATGAATACACCCTTAGTTAAAAACAATTAAATGGTACCTAAAGACAAGCTTATAAATCGCAGAACTCACCATAACTTCCTTAAGATCTTTGGTCTGCAAATGATGAAGAGGTTCCAGGAAGTTCTGCTTAATGTTGTCGTCCAGTGAATACTTTACGTCAGCCATTTGCTTCAGGGCCTCGCCCATCTCGATGAGACAATTCGCTAAGAAGTTTTTTTTTTATTAAAACATTAATCCTATATTACAAAAAATAGGTGCATGCTTTTATCTTCTCCCCAGTAATAATTGAGCAGGGTATTTAAGGTTACGCTAGTCAGTCATTCTTCCATACTAACGTCGTATGGAGTTTGACAGTGTACATTAAAAATTATATTTACTTGTCTCGTTATTATCTAGCCCTGTACGGACACAGAATAAAAAAAAGTTAGTTAGTTTGAAAGTTATGAGTGTCGAAACTTCCATATTTCGACACTAAAACCCATCTTTGGGAGTAAATAACTCCCGGAGTATGAAAATGGCAAACGTTGTTACCGTACCGTATAGATAATTTATTCACGAACCCAAATAATTTTATTTAGAATAAATACATCCAGCAGTTTTTTCTTAATATCTATACGCCCAAAGGTCTTATAAATCGTCGTCTATTTCACTTTCTCATACGATGTTAGGTGAAGCCCCGCCCACCGACGAGTTCGAGCCCTCGACTAGCGTAACTTTAACAGTATACCCTTTAGCCCTGGTTTCAATAATGTGGACCGAATTTAGGATGGGGATCAATCCCAAGAGCAGTTAGGGAGTTAAACTAGGTTTACTTTATATACTTGCAATTTTACGTGTCCAGGAAAGAACGTTTTTGATAAATCATAATGATCTAGATAAAAAATAAAAAAATAAAAAGAAAATGATAAAAAAAATAAATATCTGTTTCAAATCTAAAGCTGCAATTTGTTTTCATTAAGTGACTACCACTTATCTTAGACTTCCAATATACGCCAGATGACAGGAACGACTTCAATAACAAATTAATATTATGAAAACAATAAAAACAAATTAAATTTATGATACAATTGAAAAAATGTCAGTCAGTTTATATCCTATCATACTGGCATATACTGGCCAGGCACGCGCGACTCCCGTGAGAGCGTGCAGCACCCGCGGCGTGCACGTCGCGTGGCTGCGACGACAGAACGGAACCGAAAAAAAAAAACAAAAAAACGGGCGTCTGTGCGATCCCAGGGTAGCGTTCCACCGCCGCGCGACGTGCACGCGGCGTCACGCGTCCACGCCGCGTCAACCCCGCGCGCTCGTTCGAGTCACGCGCACGCCCGGCTCACGCCAGTGTGTCCCTCCCGCCATACCGTGTCCATCTGAATGACAAAGTTTGGTTCACCATCATCGAAAAACACTCAATACATTAAGATTTTTAGAGAGGAACTTACAGAAGACGGTGTCCTCCCCCAGTTTCTTGCCATAGAGCAGCATGCAGTCGCCAAGCACGCCCTCCGGCTGGGGGTAGGTGTTGCTCTTGGCTTGCCCGCTCAGTTTGCTGATGCCCTTCACGGCCGCCATCTTCGCCCGAGCTGTGGGGTTCGGCTGCAGGAACTCTTTTGTTTTTGTCTGTAATTCTTCGACTAGCTCGCAAGTGACATCCGTTTTCTATAAAAAATTTATTCAATATTTTACATTCAGTAAAACATACAAATGATTAAATATTCATTCCATTCCATTATTAATTATTAAATTCATGATAAAATATAAATGGGGTAGTTGATGAAGTCAAATGAGATGTTATGGGACCGTAGCAAATTGAGCCCTCCACATAAATCATATTTAAGAACATTCATAAACCTTGGCAAACCAAATGTATTCAGAACTGGTTATGAGCTTTACGTAAATGTCCTCACTTTTATTACATTCGATTGTGAAACATCTGAATTCATATTTCTCTCTGAACCAACCACGTCTCTGAAGCTTTATTGAGTTTCCATAAAAGCAAATAGTTACTGCTGTACTTACTCTTTCCATCTCCACAAAGTCCAAATCCAATTTTGTGCCCTCGGCACCTCCCATCTTCTCTGTGACATACTGAAATAAAACAACTATTATTTATAGTCAGAAAACGATATCAAAACTTCAATAGAACTGCTTGCCAGTCTAATACTCTATATGATAACTATGATAATAATATATAATAATATTATTCCACAACTATCACACAACGCCGTCTAGCCTCAAGCTAAGCAGAGCTTGTGTTATGAGTACTAGACAACTGATAAACATACTTATATATTTCTAAATACATACATATATAGATAAATTACACCCAGACACAGAACAAATGATCATGCTCATAAGTGAATATTGTAAGAATAACGAGCACCTTATAAAGTTCGGGTCATGTAAGATTGCCGCTCTGAAGTAGGCTACAAATGAATGCGCAGTAGTCAATACCTATACTAAAATAGCAATGCATGGCGCATTACTGCCATACGCATCGGAAAGCCTGGTTTCAGAGCGGCAAACTTATATGATGCGAACTATACATTGCTTATTAAAATTGCCACCCAGTGAAGGCGTAATTGATCGGCATCAAGGCGCTAAGGTTTCATACTTTTCAAATGAAGACCTAAAACATTTATCAAAGAAATCTAATAAAGGAGTGAAAGCATGGCGTTGCATTTTACTGTTAAAAAACTTTATACAAAGGATAAACCGCGGAAGTACTGGGAGCGTTGCGCGAACAAAGGCTTGGGTCGAGGTGTAGCCTTGGCCGGATTGTGCCCGTTCTACATAGACATCGAAATTGTAATAACTGGGAAAGCTTCTGCGTAAATGATTAAGTACAGAACCCAATCAGTGCCTATTAGCTATCGATTACGAATAATTAAGGATTAGTCTTCGCTTCACCTATTCTGAAGCTAACGTATATCCGTAAAAATATAAGGTAACCGTCTGTATAAAAGCAATACAGTTAAAAATATAAATACATTCTTAAAACTTTAATACCTTTTCCAAGAATAACCCATAGAAAATAAGGCTTACAGTATATTTAATGTAAACAGGGGGAAAACATGAAAAGTTTAGCGATTTCTCAGTGGCGGGAAAATTGTAGCTACTTTGATAATGGACCAAAATTCTAAGAATAGAGCTAGTACTTTACATTATCAGCCATTTGTTATATTATTTTATTCTGAAGCAATTTATAATGTAAGCTTCAGACTCCGAAAACTGGAAATTGTAATTTGAATTTTCGCCTGAAGATAACCAATTGAAAGTTTAGCTATTTTCCTAATTTCCTTTCGAAGTCTTCATAATTTATAGTTTGTACCATGACCTTTACATGTTTATTTGTTGACCAAACCATCAAATAATTCTGAAATCCATTACAAATAACTAATCATTCGCAAATATAAACCGAATGTACCATCTGAGAACTTACTGTACTTCTCATATTTAATAAATTGTTGTGCCCGACAGGGTCCATGTGATACTTTATAAATATTATTAAGATCTTGTACACACATGTGATATGCAATAAAGATTTGAATTGAATTGAGAATGTTACTGGACAGCTATTACCAAGGCACCTAAAATTCATAATGTCGTTTCGTTTCAAACAACTACGCGCGAAATGGCCCATTTGCAACAATACTCGTACTACGGATAGTATAGAATAAAATTGTAGAGGGCGGGATCTTTAACAAGGACCTTATTAGTCGAGAAATAAGATCCTTGTCATGTCTCGTGGCCATCGTAAAAAACAGGGACGGACTCGTAAACATCGTTTGTGGTTTTACTGCACAACTTTTAGATAAGCAAACGATTGTGTTAGCTCAAATGAGACCAGGCTTCTGTCTTTCAATGCGCTAATCTTTCACGCAAGCCTTGTTTATTATTATTTATTTTTAGCTTGTGGTGTCCCACTGCAGGACAAGGCCTTCCTTTTTCTTTCTATTCTTCTGGATTTTGAGCAAGTGCGGACATCATCATTCTCCTGGCCTTATCCCTATTTATTTGGGGTCGACGCAACGTGTCCTTTTCTTCCATACTTCTCTATTAGTCGTAATATCTGTAGTCACTCCTTTTCTAGCCATATCATCTTTCATACCGTCCATCCCCTACTCGTATAGCCAAATTCATACTAAAAACTTTCCTGATGACATTTTACTCATTCCTCAGCATCACATACCCATACCCATCCCATAACCAAGTTCCACACAACTTTTCAGTCACCGCTGTCACTTTCAGAGTTCCTCTGAGCAAGTGCAGACCAAAAGTCATAATCGTAGTCATTTATTGATATGATGGATTCTTAAAAGTCACAATAAACATCGTTACATTTATGTCAAAAATAAAAAAAAAATCCAATCCGCATCCGTAAATATCTGTGGGTGTCAAGCTCGTCAAGTCCCTTCGTCAGACTTCGCAAAACATCACATCAAAAAAGTTACCTAGTTTACGAAAGTTCAAGGCTTCAGATTCATAAAGATGTAAGTAGGCTGTGAATATCTTAATCAGTCAAATCCGTCCCGGAAGGTTTTAACAGTACCTCGTCTCTCTATGTCATCACTGTACCCTGTAGCTTTTATAAGTTTTCTCCTAACTATGTCGAGGCTAAAAGGATTGAGGTTGAGTCTCTCCCGCCTGCCCTAGCTAGACGGGTACGCGGGTGACCTCGAAAATTATTTCAGGGATAGATTTTGATAAAAAATAGAGTGAATTTATCAGAAGTAATGAGCGAGTGTACATTTGTAGAGGATCATATTGATAACTTTATCGAAACACCTAATTAGTTGTTTTTTTTTTTTATAATAAATCTTTGTTGTATCTTAACTATGGATAAAAAAATATGTTGGTATTTTTTTCAATTCAATTCAAATCTTTATTGCATATCTCATTTGTGTACAAGATCTTAATAATATTTATAAAGTATTACATGGAGGGCCCATGGGGGGCACAACAATTTATTAAATATGACAAGTAGCATGCTTTTAAATATCGATAAAATATAAATCAATTGTACGTGCGTCATAATTAAAAAATAGGATACAATTTAATTCTCATTTCAAAACTAATCAATTTAAATAAATAATATCACATTTTAGTGCTACACGTCATTAAAATTAAAAATTGTACTATTTAAATTTCAATTAATTTGAAGTATACACAATAAAACCATAATAATAATAATAGGTAACATTAAAATTCAATTCATAAAAATAAAATAAATGTAAATGTCAAAGATTAAAACAATACTAAAAATTTAAGTCAAATTATAAAAAAATACTAAAAACAAATACAAACAAAATCAAATAAAAACAAAAGTAAAATCTAAATTAAGTAAAATAATGTCCAAAAATTAATAAAAGGTTACAGTCATTCCATACAGATGTCATCATTAAAAAAATCATTCAATGAATAATAGCATTTATCGACCAGTAGTTTTCTGAGCCGTTTAATAAATATTTTGTCATTTTGTTCCATTTTTATGTCGTCAGGTATTTTATTATATATTTTAATTGACGTTACATGAGGATTTGTGCTGTGTAATTTTAGCCTGGATTGTGGTCTTACGAGAGTGTTTACTAATCATGATCGCGGTGCATATCTGCGAGGTTGGTCCGTAATTTTAATGTAGAAGTATTGATATTGTCTAATGAATTTACAGATTTCTAGAATATAAATTGAAGTCAAAGTTAGAATGTCTAGTTTCCTAAAATACGGTCTACAACTTACGTCATTGTCAATATAAACTATTATCCTAATACATTTAGTATATATTTTCACTGTCCGTGAAGCAGACACAATAGTGAATCATAAGGACAGGGAAAGGGCTAAGTTAATCTTTGCCAATTTCTCGGCAAGTATGATAGATACATTTTCCATCATCCACTAAATTCAAACTGTCTTCCATCTCAGTATCACCTACATGCAAAACTCCATTAAAGCGATCTAAGTCATAGATACTCCCGCTTCAATGTCGCAGGACTAGAGAGAAGCTGCGAGGCCGTTATAATTGGGGCAGCTCGTCGATATAGGTCAGGCTAGGTCACGGCCAACCTCTCTGCTCGCTCTTCCCTTCTAACACACAAGGTGGGATAAGTCAAGATTTTCACAACATTTGCTCTGATCCTCATAGTAAATCTATCTACGG
This sequence comes from Dicycla oo, assembly GCA_948252095.1. Lineage (NCBI taxonomy): Eukaryota > Metazoa > Arthropoda > Insecta > Lepidoptera > Noctuidae > Dicycla > Dicycla oo. Next base: position 18,679,689 of record OX411726.1, on the reverse strand, counting down.
GCATCTAAATTCTTTTGCAAAAAAAAACGGGCACTTTAGATTTTTTTCTTTACTTCAATGAAGAAGAACAAGAAAGACATTTGTTTAATTTGACGATGTATTGGCATGTTATTTGAAGCATCCTGGCATGATTCTTTACGTTCCAAATTAAAATTTTGAAATAAACAAAAGAAAAATAATGATTATTGTGGATTATTGTAAAATTGCTTTACTAATGGCGCGAATTACTGAAACGATTTTTTTACTGATTACTAAAATTTTAAAACTTTTTGGATATTTTCTGCAAATTAAACAATTTAATATTTCTTTTTACATTAAATACCACTTTTTGATATGAGTGGTAAAGCGATGTGGGCCGGTAAAATTATAGCTCTACTTGAAGAAGGTCGTTCGCAAACTTACGTGTCTCAGCGGCTAAGTGTGAGTCGTTCAACTGTCCAGAGGACTTGGCAACGGTATCAAGAGACCGGTTCGGTCAAAAGAAGACTCGGTTCGGGAAGAAAATGATGCACAGAACCAAGAGATGACCGCTTTTTGGTGAGTCAGGCGTTGCGGAATCGTAGGGCGTCAAGTGTGGACCTGAAGAAGAGCCTTGAAGAAGTAAGAGGAGTAGAAGTTAGTTTGTGGACGGTCAGGAGGTCAGGCTTTTGGCTGCCAATATCAGGAGTTACCGCCCCGGCTCGGGACCCTAAATTACTCCGTGAGCACCGTGTTGCTCGACTTCAGTTTGCTCGAAACTGTGCTTATGGACTCTGGAGGACTGGAATAAAGTATTGTTTTCTGATGAAGCTACAATCTCTTTGTGTGGAGAGGACCGACGTACGGCGAGTGCTGCGAAGACCACGGGAACGCTATGCCGAAGTGTGTTTCGAAGAAATCACTCTTTATGGCGGAGGCTCCGTTATGTTTTGGGCAGCAATTAATTCGACGGAGCGTACGGTCATTTTCCATTTTCTACGAAAACTAACTCAGTTTTCATAGAAAGTGGGACATTAAATGCACAACCCACATTGACTGCACTTGGGGAAGATTCCATTTTTATGGACGACAATGCTCGCACGCACCGTTCTGGCGACGTGGAAGCGTACATGCAAGAAGTTGGGATCCAACGTTTATATTGGCCAGCTCGAAGTCCTGACCTCAATCCAATTGAGCATGTCTGGGATGTTCTGAAGAGATGGGTAAGATCAGTGCAACCTGCTCCACATAACCATCAGGGAGATAAAAAGAGTCATTGCAGAGGATATACGTTCCCAGTATATTCCTCAAAACGTTATTAAAACATCGTGGAAAGCATGCCCAGAAGGATTCAAGCTGTGCTTTTGGCAAGAGGTCACACTCGTTATTAGGTTTTTACATTTGTAACTTTATTTAATTCAAAAAAAGTAAAAAATATCTTCTTGTCTTTATTGCCGACCACTTCTTATTGTTTAGCCGTGTTTTAAAGAAATCCTCGAATTTTTTTTTAAAGTTGCCAGAATTCACTTGACGCGTATTAATTTACACGAATGTATGCAGACTACGTCAAACAATTAAATTTCATTTAATTAACTCAAATCGACCTTAGAACGTAAATTTCCTTAGGTGCCCGTTTTTTTTTTTGCAAAAGAGTGTATATAATACTAGCTGACCCGACAGACGTTGTCCTGTCAAAATTTCAATAATTCATACAAAATTCCCACAGAAAATGCACTTTCAGTTTTCTTGAATTTTCCCGGCAATTTTTAAAACATTTTCTTTCATGCCTCCCTTATCCTGACAATTACAAACACAACACATAAGAATTAGACAAATAGGTGCAACCATTCTGAAGTGATGCGCGTACATTTGATTTGCGCGGCAATTGATTTTTATTTACGAGTACGTATATAGATAGATAGCCACACATGTTACGATTTACATAACGTGACGTGTGTGCTAACGGTATACTTGCGCAAGCCTAAATTTGGCCAAGTAAATCGTAACGTGCGTGGCTACCACAACGGTATACTTGCGCAAGTAAATCGTAACGTGTGTGGCTAGGTGGCTACCATAACGATATACTTGCGCAAGCCTAAATTTGCGCAAGTAAATCGTAACATGTGTGGCTACCACAACGGTATACTTGCGCAAGCCTAAATTTGCGCAAATAAATCGTAACGTGTGTGGCTACCATAACGATATACTGCGCAAGCCTAAATTTGCGCAAATAAATCGTAACGTGTGTGGCTAGCATTAGCATAGTGAATATAAATGGCAGAATATGGCACGCGTGGTTCATATGAGTAATGTAACTTCTGGTGTCTATTAGCTCTAAGTCTTCTTGAATAGATAATGTGAAGGTATACATTATCATTATAAAGATACAATGTTGATACAGCTTTATGATTCATTTTTAAGTGGACACAGGTTGTATTTATATGAAAAATCGATCGCGTGGCCTAAAATAGCTGAATTACTTCCATGGTTGTATGGCATGGTGATTTGTTACTGTTCACGTGAACACGGATATGTCATGACGACAACTAGGCGTAGATAGCGTGGCGTTTTTCCGAGATCATAATGATGGCCTTATGATGTCATTCGAACAGAGCATGATTCATTACTACTAATGTTACAGATTACTACGCCCAAGATGCGATGTACTACGAACGTAAACATCCCAAATGAGAGGAAGTGAAATATTTGGTCTGAGGTAACGGCACATGTTGCGAGATTATCGTAAATTGGGTTTATCGCTAGGTTAACTTCCTACAAATTGCATAAAATGAGGTCGCGCATTCATCCGATTGACGCACTCCCTGAGTCCTGACTGTACAACAAATAAATTATATTACATCGAACGCAATTTCTTACATTCGATTATACTGAACTTGTCCGTGATTTATGAGTATTTTAATTAATAATCCTAAGTATTTTATTTTCTGTAACAATTCGAAAAAGTAAAAACGTAAATGGATCCAAATCTGTACCTGTGTTTAAAAGACGACACAGGAAAATTGGTAATTTGCTGATTGAAAAATACGCATGCCTATCCAGCCAGAATCAAATTGCAAACCGAATATTTCATTTATATTTCGAGCTTTCACAGGACCTTGGTTGTTTTTATCGTACTTTTTATGGCGAAAAATCTGCACGGTAAGCAGAACGGACAGTTTACTACGCCGAAATGTTTTGTGGTCTGGTAGCAGTCGTAAAATGCACATAAACGAACCCTTGCCAAACAACAGCAAATTACAATTCACTCAAAGAAAGAAAGATGAAAAAAGAAGGAAAGGAAAGTCGCAAATTCACAAGATAAATGAACTACGCCTACGTCATAGTACACGACGAAAGAATCTATCTCATAATAGTTTAAAAGATAGCCGTACTTTTGGTAACTATCACCAGGAAGAAGGGTGAAAATGGTGATGGTCTGCCCGCATGCGGCTGGCCAAATAACTAGGAAGGCTAGTACGGATATATGACATGGTTACACAGGTATCGGGTGGCTGAAAAGTTTTGAGCCTAAGTACACTAAGTGTCATTATTGTCTCGCGCTGCATATTACTATTTGCGAATACCCTCTTTAGTATAAAGTTATTCATTTTAATGTCTTTAGCAGCATTAAGCTTTTAGTAATTAATCCGTAAACATCATCATGTCTCAGTCATCCGCGGCCCATCCCTAGGTTCAAAACTTTTCAGCCCCCTGGTACGCTAAGTTTTTTAAGCCCTATAACAAATCTGAGCAACAATAGCGCTCTTAAGTGTTACATCCGGTGTACCGGGGGACTGAAAAGTTTTGAGCCTAGGGAAAAAAAAGCCTAGGGCAAAAAAAGTTATTCAAGGTCAAAGTTAGCAAAAATGATTTTTTTGCATTTTTCAGCCAAACGGTAAGTTTTATCATAAAAATACATTAGACAAAAATTGAGAACAAGCTATTATATGTATATAAACACTGCCCTTACACATTTTTTTTCCAAAAACTCACCATTTTTGAGATATAGCGATCCAAAAGTTGCAATCTGCATAATAAGCACACCCCACCAAATACTGAATCAGCCTTCCTGGCGATAGTTACCAAAAGTTAAATATTTCTTGTAATGTAAGACAAAAGAACTCTTTAAACTGAACGCGTTCTTTATCTATTACGAAAATTCGCTCAATTTGAATTCAAAGAATTTTTGACATCTCATGACCATGAGCCACCGTGTAGGTAGACTACCTACTAAGTATGTTGTTTAAATATATAAAAAAAATATTCTGTGCTAACGTTATTAAATTATGTAGGGAAAATGAATTATACTTAACCTGAAATAATATTTTTATTCCTTTGACGAAGTTTATGCAGCCATCCGTGTGTGGTTTTGACCTTTGAATTTAACTTGACTTCCAAAAAGCTAATTTCGCTCTGTACGAGATATAAATGGGAGTTTGCCTTTGTATATTTCTCGGAGAGATAGTTTCCGAGCGGGCGTAATCGAACTTTGCCATTACCGGATCTTTCGAGCCATCAATCATTTCAGATTTGCTTGCCTTCCTGTATTAAGTAAAGTATAGTCTACATTCTGGAACCGGACGATTGTTCCGGTCTAACAGATAATCTTCTCTAATGGCCACATACAATCAGATTCTTCTCTTTTAGAATCTAGTTTCCCACAGCGCAAAAGCATTTTGTCTTAGCAAAACAGGTACCTAGTTGTTCATACACTTCATAAATGATGCGATGATAATACACGAGATGATTATTTCTTAGGAGGGTAATACAGTCCTTCCAGTAATGTTGTTGAAGTAATTTAATAATATCTTAGTATGAACAGCTATGAGTGAGTCGTAATACTAGGAAAAAATACAGAAACACTGACAATAAGTATTTGATGACGAGAAAACACCACGATGACACGACAGCGCGCTGCGCCGCGCGCCGCCTTCACACTTTACGAGCGATCCTTTTATCTTATCATTCTACGTAATTCAAAGTACTTAACTATATTGACTTTAAAAAAGTAAAAACCGACTTCAAAAACCTAAAACGAGTAAAATAACTTTCATAAAAAACTTAACAGCTTCTGAAGTCAGTGTCATGCTAAGATGCATTGACATTGAAGAATTGAAGACACCGACTTCAGAAGCTATTAAGTTTTTTATGAAAGTTATTTTATTCGTTTTAGATTTTTGAAGTCGGTTTTTACTTTTTTAAATTTATTTTTTCAGTTTTAGTTGAATATATCTATAATTAGATAAGCCCAAGACGAACGAAACAAAGAATCATCAAAATCCGCATAGAAATGCCGGAGATACAGTACATACCTATATGTATATAACTTCGTATATAAGATTAATTACCGAATGTATTATACTATATAGTAAAACCTTCCTGGAAGTATGTAGATCACGCTAGAGAAAGAATCATCAAAATTGGTTCATTAGTCTTTGAGAAAATCGTGGACATACAAACTTACATACATACGGGTCGAATAGAGAACCTCCTTTGTTGAAGTCGGTTAAAAAGTAAAAAAAAACGGCGAACCACGCAGACAAATGTGCCAGACGCGTTATGATTATGACTCCACAGGGATTAAATGTTATCAAAGCTTAAAGTTATACTAAAAACTTTATAGGTAGCAGGGGCTATCACAGTAGTGAATCTTTTCATGAATTCATTACTCGGTAGGCACCTTGCCTTCAAGCTTTGAGCCTAGACGGTATCTCCGGAGGTCGAGGTGCCCTCAGTTTATTTTCCATCAAGTTTTAGGCGACTAAGCGCCGATTTTTTGATCCGTAGTTAACTAAACCAATGGTTAAGCGTAGTAACTAATGGTTGAATTTTGGTTAAATGTGAAAGGCTAAACATGAATGTATTAATGGTAGCTCATTCATATTAAAAAATAGTAACTAATGGCATAACTCATTCATGTTTAGTCTTTCACATTTAGCCAAAAATCAACCATTACTTACTATGTTTGTTAAACCATTGGTTGAGTTAACTACGGATCAAAAAACCGGCCCTAAATAAATAACAGACCTAACTGTTAAACATTTCATTCATTAACAGGAAACATAACGTTGGGGAGAGGAAACTAAGCTTACAAAACGGCGGGATTGCTATATTATCTAAATATTGTTGTAGGCTCAGTGAAAACAATGTCGGGGATGGTATGGTTATTAACTTTAATAAACTCCGTGCGCATTCAGCCAGTTAATTATAAAATGGACGTAGTTATGCTATAACGTTCCAATCCACACGCAGGTCGAACTGAGTAAATCGCGTTTTTTTAATTTTGTGGTACGCTTTTTTTTGGTAGCGAGTACAACTAAGTAGTATGTATCACTTCAACTAAATAAATAAATATTATTTTATTATATACTTGTCAAAATACCTAGCTTGGGCTCAAAAACTCAATTTTGACCACCTTGTGGATTGGAACGTTATAGCATAACTACGTCCAAATATTTCAGCAGAATCAATGGTACTATATGTCGCGAGGTGAAATGCTGACTCCAGGCCAAATTGAATTTAAGGTGCGTAGTGGCAGCCCGCGAAAATCAATTTTTTTTTTACGTTTTTAACCGATTTCAAAAATGGAGGTTCTCTCTATTCGTATATGTATGTATGTTAGTATGTCCACGATTTTCTCAAAAACTAATGAACCAATTTTGATGATTCTTTCACTAACGTGATCTACATACTCTCAGGAAGGTTTTAGTATAATATATAATTATATATATAATACATTAGGTAATTATTCTTATGTACGAAGTGATATGCATAAATGTACTGCATCTCCAGCATTTCTATGCGAATTTTGATGATTCTTCTTCTTTTCGTTCGTCTTGGGCATATTAACCGACTTCAAAAACACAACCTGTATATCCGACCCGTATGTATGTATGTAAGTTTGTGTGTCTGCGATTTTCTCAAAAACTAATGAACCGATTTTGATGATTCTTTCACTAAAGTGATCTACATACTCCCAGAAAGGTTTTAGTATTTAATACATTTGGTAATTATTCTTTTGTACGAAGTTATATGCTTAGACGTACTTTATTACTGGCATTTGTAAGCGGATTTTGATGATTCTTCGCTTCGTATAGGCATTCAACTAAAAATGAAAAAAAAAAATACTTTAAAAAAGTAAAATTATTTGCAATTTGCTGGTCAGTGTCAGGTCGAATGTTGATCAAAATATGATTCGAGACCAGAATCATCAATACATCTCTCTCAGTTAGATTCGTACCAAAATGTCATGGTTTCTGAAAACAAACTTAGAGCGATGTAAGTATTGATGATTCTTAAGGTTATAATTATGTAAATACATATTTGTTACAGTCGCGAATCATATTTTGATCAGCATTAAACCTGAAACAGACTGCAATTGCAAAAAATGTAAGAAAATTTTAATTTGCCGGCTGCCACTACGCAATCACCTTAAATAAAAAGCCGGTCAAGTGCGAATCCTGGTTGCGTGATAAATGTTCTCTGCATTGGCGTGTAGGTATTGTTGTAAACAAAAGGCCGTAGAAAAAGTTTTGTATAAAAGCATTACCACGCGAGCGAGTAGTTGTGTAGGTACTACTTATTTCCTGTGTTGGATCTAAAATGTTTAACAGGGCTGTGATGCGAATAAAATATCTTATTTGATATCATACAAAGAAGGAATTAAGTTTTTAAGAGTTGGAAGACTAAGAAAAATAATAATAATTATAATATCCTGGGACATTTCACACACGGTCATCTGATCCCAAACTAAGCAGAGCTTGTACTATGAAAACCAGATAACTGATATACTACATACACTACTTTTTTTTTTTTTGTAAATTGACAAACAGACATGTTCATGCACACAAATGTTTGTCCTGGGTGGGAATCGAACCCACGACCTGCGACATGATAGGCGGTATCTTAACCAACCACGCCAGCTGGCCTGTCAAAAATATTTTCATCGTATTTATGTTCATCGTACAACACTAGCTGACCAGACAGACGTTGTCCTGTCCTTTCAATAATTCATACAAAGATATCATAGAAAAAAGAACTTTCAGTTTTCCCGAATTTTTCCTATTTTCTGGGCAACTTTTCCAACTTTTCTTTCACTATGAAACTTATTAGGACTATAACGGATAAAAAAAAATAATCAAATCGTTCGACCGTTCTCAAGTGATGCGCTTATCAACCGGCATTTCATTTTTAAGGTTCCGTAACAGAAAGGTGCCAAAAGGAACACCATCCGTCCCTAAGCCTCCGCTGTCCGTCCGTCTGTCTGTCAGCGGGCTGTGTCTCTTGACCGTAATAAGTAGACCGTTGAAATTTTCACAGATTGTGTATTTCTGTTACACAATCAAAAACAATATTAGACAATCTCTCAGAGAGAAAAAGGAGATTAATATAATGACTGTGCCTTCTCAGTACATTTTTGAAAATCTTTTATATGCCCATCTAAATATTAAATTGTTTAAAAATACAGTAATATCCACAATATAAATACTAGGAACAAACACAAATTTGTTGTACCTCCAACAAGGCTCAAGAAAATAGGTAGCTTATTCAGGTGTCCATGTATACGCTTTTATAATAAACTTCCAAGCCACGTTCAAGATCTGAGCCTTAATAAATTCAAATCATTCATTAAACGCAAGTTGTGTCAGAAAGCTTTTTATACCGTTAAAGATTATATTGAGGACAAAAAGGCTTGGGATTGAAATGCTCCAAATTTTCTTTTTTCTCTTTTTATTTTTGCATCCTGAATGTTGACATGAATATTTACTTTGTAAAGTATTATATTATTTTAATTTTTGTGAATGTGAAGACTATGTAGGTCAATGCTTTTTTGTTTGTTTTATTTTTCTCTCAGTTATTTTTAATCATGGTCTGGCAGTTTGGGTAATTTATGCGGCCTACCCAAATGACCTTTCTTTGGTATTGTTCGTCGAATCGTTGAGCTCCTTAAGTTCTGAGTTGAGCTGCGCGATTACTGACAAATTCGTGCACTGACTGGACAGGTCCTCTCAATCTGTGTGGTTCTTTCCTCAAAATACCATTTCAGACACCAATCTACATGGTCTTCACATGAAGTGATCAAGATTATGTCTGGACTTTATAAGAGACTGTGACCTCTGAGTTTGTTTCGGCCTTTCTTCTCAGAGTAGTCAGATAGGAAACGCCGACCCGAGTGTTTGTACAAACCTACTTACAGAAATAAAATCATTTATCATTTATTGCCGCTATAACACCAAATAATAAAAATAAAATAAAGTTAAAACTGAAAAGGGTCCAATACAATAAACTTTTGATTTTGAAAACATTTTTTTCTTACCCTGGCATGTGGGGTTTCATTGTCTAAAACTCATCGAATAGAGAATATATACTTATATATATATATTTTTTATCTTTAAAAATGGACAAATAGGGGACCGCAAAAGTTGGCATTTTTAGACCATTTTTGTACGAGCTGTATCGCAACAGTTTCAACTTCTTAACAATGACATGTTTAATAACATGTCAGTATATCATGTACTGTATTTATTTAATCAACAAATAATAAACACGCCGATTGATAAGGTTATGTGTTATATATTTTATTTAAATATGGGTGATTTTCTGCAACTGCAAAAAATAACTTCGTAATTCACAGTATTATTATGAAATACAAAGTTATATTTGCGAATGTTAAAATTTCGGATGAAAAATATTCTTCGTTTAGTATTTTCAAAAAAATAAAATTAATGTTAAAAATTAAAGAAAATCATTTTATTTTTACTGAACTATTTTGTTTAACATGTAATGTTAAATATTGTACGGCGGTACGGAACCCTTCGTGTGCGAGTCCGACTCGCACTTGGCCGGTTTATATATATATATATATATATAGATGGCAAAACGAATAAGTGACCTCTCACTCTGTAAATTGGCTTATTAAGCGATGCTTCAGGGCAGGTATACATTTTTACACCTCATTTATTTTTTCACAGAACAATGTTCAGATTTGTTTATCCAAAGCTTTGGCTAATGACAGTGATGCGTTAAAGGTTAAACATCTAATCTGTATTTTATATTGTTGGAAATAAACACAAAAGTGACGTTATAATCGCTTCGATTTTATTCATGCGAATAACAGCAGGTAGTTCTAACCTAACGGCTTCGTAAATATTTATAAAAAATATATACGAAAATGTATAGAGGTTTGATACTTCGATCATGAATAATTTATTCATTAGGTACTATGAATTAAAACTAAAATAAAATAAATACTAAGAAAGTCAAAGCTTTTCGTAGTAAGTAGGTTGCCCATTGCATGGAACCTTTACACTATAATATAAAGGCAAACAAAGACTTATAATAAGGAAATTAAAAGACTTAAGTACCTACCTTATTATTGAATAAAAGTAAATTCCAAACAAAATTTTAGGTATTGAACTACAAATTAGAAATATATACCAGCATTTATATGTATTGAATTAGATTTATAAGCTATGAAACCTGAAAAAGTTTTCTGATATTCGCCGTCTACGATGGTATAATCCGCCAAGCTTTCTTTAAAAACTTTTAAATCTGGCTTCATTTTTTTCCCTAAGACTTGATTCTTTATAAAAAGAACGTTTAATAATAAACTCTCTCACCTGATTGGCTTTGTTGATTTGTTTCTTTAGACCGGCGAAAGCCATGGCTGTGATGTTGCGCCTATCCTCGCGTTAAATTATCTGAAAAGAGGAGAAATTCAAAAGTTAATTAACATAAACATAACATAACATCAAGCCTAAACAAGGGTTAAGGGTTAGGCAGAGGTGTACCTATAGTACACCCACATTTCACCACTTTTGTTTGAGTCCCATGTAATGCCGTGTTCCCACGGCCTGTTAAGGCCCGTGCCTGTCGCAGCCCATGCCAAGCATGCCACGGATTATCCCATACATTTGATCGGACGAGCGACGACAAGCCACCGCAGGCAGACTGTTCCCACGGCCTGTCGACTTGGCCTAGCGCGGTCTGGCCTGTGAGAAAGCGGGCCGTGGGTTCGCGGCATAATAGGGGGCGACCCTATTGCTCAAAGCCCAAATGCACAAATCCAGACTCCGTGCTGCTAATGAGATTTTTTATTTGACATGGATTTGCTCTTGCATGCACTATTAACTTGTACAATAAACTTTGTCTCTGTCACCTCTGACGTAGACTATAGTCTACGTCAGAGGTGACAGAGACAAAGTTAATTATTTTTTCAGTAAGCATTCAATTTCAGGATACTTTTATAGAATCAGTGAGCATTAAGAAGTAAGGATTAACGGTTTCCTGTTAAAGTTGAAGCATCAGGGTAGCCAGCGAAATTCATTTTTTTTTACGTTTTTTTTTTTGCAATTTGCAAGTCAGTATTAAGATGAATGTTAAATAAACTATGATTCGCGGTCGTATCAAATATGTATTTACAGAATACACTCTTTACAGAATACAACTCTTTAAGTTAGTATAATCCTCTAATGTCAAGATTTCTTGAAATAGTCATTGATTAGGATTATCTGGTCGATCACTTTAATGATTATAATAATGTACATTACATAATTGTTACGGCCCCAAACTACATTTTGATCAACGTACAACCTAAAACTGAAAATTTGAATTTCACGGGCTACTCTGACGCTTTCGCCTTAAAATAAAAAGCATTACAGCAACTTTATCCCAATCGATCGGAGTTCCACTAAATATTTACTGCTAGGTAGGAGTTCTACATATCATGCTTCACGCAGTTGTATTGTAGGATTACGAGTGTCTACGATTAATAAATTTAAAGGTTCAAGTTACTGCACGGCTGCTTCGTAACTGATAAAATGTAAGTTTAAAAGTTTGGGCGCAGACGGGCCGTTACGAAATAATTATTCTGTACGTGTGGCCGACACGGGCAGTAAAAAGCACTCACAGTTTTAACACCGAAACTTTTATCATCGGGCGCAAGTCCCTGTTCTCGGGCAGCACAGAGAGTAGGGTAGGCGAGTTTGTTATTGGCACGGTGCCACATTAACGGATCGATACGGTAGCGGGAAACGTAAGTAACATTATGTAATCGCCGGCTGTTCAACAATAACCCTATTATGGTAGTTCCGCTTAATGTGCACTATGACCGAGTCCAGCGACTGACCGCTCACCCTATTAATGGATAGTTGATATATAATCTATTAACTTTGGCCTTGTAATACGATGTCGGTTGTCGGCACCGACCGGGGGAAAAATCTCGACAGCTTTATCTTACACAATTTATTTTAATGAACTGACGAACTTACGCTGTGTTAGCTTAATTTAATTAAACATTAAAATGTTTAAGATTAGTTTAATTTCGTTACTAATTTCAGTGCCTTCTTTATTTTATTACAAAAGTATATTCTGTCGATTTAAAATTCTCTTAGAGCATAGAAAACAATATGTTACGTAGATCCTGTTCATACTTGTACATAATATAGGCTTTAATAAAAGCACAATAAGGGCAATGTACACTGTAGCGGGTTAAGGGTCTATAAACTCCTTAGTCGTGTCATAACATAAAAGCTAACGACTTGAAGTATTAACTATACACTTTTAAACATCACTCAACCTATAGTAGGACTGAAAATCGATAATTACAGTCTGAAATAGCGTTACATTATGGAGAGGCCCAAGTGGGAAACGCTATAGAGGAAGACCGCTTACGAGATGGGTGGATGATTAGCAAAACGGCTGGCCCGGGCTGGATGAAAACAGCCCAAGATAGGGAAAATTGGGCTTCTTTCTTTGGAAAACGCCTTCACCTGAGGAGGGGTTCTTGTAAATTAATCAATTATTACGTGTTAGAACTTAAATAAAGAAATGAAATCATAAATGTAAAAGAAAAGTAGTGTAATAATGAGGGCTAAGTTTACTTATATTGTTACTTTTTGTAAGAAATTAAAGGCTTTTTTATTTTATTTATTTATAAATAAGTTTTAGGTGTACTATGGAATCCTATTGTGAAGACAATTTAATTTTGATGTACAATTTGACAGGAGACGAGATATTGTTGCCATCGTCTCGACACGATAATATACCGTTTTAAGTAATATTCACGTGAAAATTCTCGTTTGCTTTTGTAGGAGAATAATAAATAGCATTCCCTTGTTTGAATAAATAATCCGAAACATCATGTCTAGATTAAAAATTCTGGGCACTTACCCGTTTCGTAATTCGTGACAACATTAATTAAAAATTCACTAAACGAAAATAATATGAAACGTAAAGCAATAAGAAATAATAATAGCTAATAAAAAGCTTATTTATAGTAGCGAAATGTCCAGAAGATAACAATGGATCGTAAAGGAACGTTTACAAAGTTTGCTCAGCTTTATTCTCGTAGCTCGTAGCGCTTTGTAGATGTGGCGGCCGTGGCGGGTCTACGGCGTAGCGCTACACATTAATGTAATTGGAATATTAAGCTCATTTCGTGAACTGTACTGGTTTATTCTAGTGTTGTTTTGTTTGTCTACTATATTTAGCTGTTCCAGCAATGTGTTTTATGGCCTGACTCAATCTGTTTAATCGTATGAATGACGTCACAGTCATTATTATGCCAAATGTCGGTTGAATTGATTCAATACGCAGTATTATGAAAGGTCGTTATGTTATTAAGTACACACGCTTGTTATAACAACAGTAGCAATCCAACTATGTATGTAGTTCAAAATAATTCCTTCAAACCACGTTTAGTAAATACTCAAGGACCGAAAACATTAATTGGTAAAATGTACCCGAAAGACCAAAGTTGCTTGTGTGAGCCCTTAGCATCTAAGTTAGACGTCTGCAAGTTTGCAACTATGTCAGCAAAGCTCTTACGTAGATAACAGGCGCTCCAACTTAAATGAAGTCGAATGCACCGACATCAAATCACATATAATGTTCTGCAGAACTCGTATCTTTGTCCGCAGAGAGCCCAGGATTAACTCTAATTGGACCTTAAAGTTTCATTACGTAGAAGATTGCAGTGTTATTTTACGCTTCATAAAGGAGGTTTTATAATCAGGGAAGGTTTGTCATACTCATGAATATATAACGGCATGTGGAAATTAATGACATTAGACCGCGATACGTGGACGATATTTCGTGTCACTCATTACGGTGATATTAAAATTTGTACGCTTGTGAGCGCGTCCCAATAATTTTATACGACCTTTGGGTCTGAAAGTAATTTCATTATGTACTTAATTTTTTATTGTGGCTGAATTTTCATTCACAATTATATCTCTCGACTGTTTACAGGCCTCAGGAATGATATAATATTACTATTTTGGGTCTCTATTAAAATATGAAAGGCAAATAATATATTACCAAGTATATCAAGCAAGAAAGTAAATTTAAAAAATCAAAAACCAATCTTCTCTTCAATTTAACTATAAAGACCGATTGCCTGCGACTGCATGAGATTGTTTTATAGTATTAAGTAGGATTGGAGACAGAAATGTCATCTTGTTTCCATCTTTTTTAAAGTTCACTTTTTATGCGGTCATGTTGATTTTTATTTTTTTTCTCTCACTATATTAAGTAACGCTTTAGGTAAGGGTCGTTAAAATTATCTTTCAAATCAGTAAAATTCTGGGTTAGTCACTCGATTTTAATAATTATATTATAATAATTAACTCTCGTGCGTACAATACCCTCTTATAATCGGGTGATAACGGCCTCTTACTCACTCACTCCAAAAGTTCGGGATTGTTTTTTATCCTTTCTCATTCCAAATTACATTTAAACATAAGATTTGTATATACTTGTGTAATCACCTTTTAAAACCCTTCATTTTGATACCCACTCGATAGGTTTGAGAGAATTGTTTTTTGAAAACGTACATTTTGGCGGCAAAAATCCACCATTTTGATTTCTTATTATTTTAATATATCCAGTGACACTCGCGCAATAAAGGCAAATCTAACGACATACCATTCATCAAAATCGGTTGAGCCGTTGAGTAGTGACGAGGGGACATAGGAACAGACATACATACATACAGGTCAAACACATAACCCTCCGCCGCAGTCGGGTAAAAAACGGGGCAACTCATTCATCAAAACACACTCAACATTAATTACCTTTTTAAGTTTCAGTAAAGCTTGGATTTAAAGCAAAGCTCAGTAAAATATGACTTCAAACTTTGAGCGATCCTGAGACAAGCTAGTTATTACGTGAAGACTTACTTTGATGTTTTTTAAGAAAATCTCGAAAGACCTGAAGTGTTTCATGTCAACGAAGAACAAAAGAGGAAAAAAAAACATTAATCAAAAAGTTGTGGGATTAAGGTTTATTTACACAAGGAGTATATTAGGGAGAAGGGAGAGCTTGTTGAAAGTCTCGCTGATAATTTAATTTATACATATCTTCCATTATTTTGTTCTAATAGAGCGTGTGTAGGCGATCATGATACTTACGGAGAAAGGCTTAAATCCTTTCTCATTATTTCGTTGAAAGTCAAATTGTACCTTTTAAGTTTTTAGGGTTCCGTACCTCAAAAGGAAAAAACTGAACTTTTATAGGGTGACTCGTGTGTCTGTCTGTCTGTCCGTCTGTCAGAGCCAATTTGCTCCGAATCTAATGGACCGATTAAGTTGAAATTTGGTACACATATGAATTTCTGTGACCCAAACACGTACGTGTAACGGAAATAAATGAATTTTGAATAAAGGGGTTAATTTTGGGGGCAAATAAGAAAATTTAAAGAAAGTTTTTGCAAACTGTACCGTGTGACATATCAAATGAAAGGGCTTACTGCGAGGGTCTCAAATATATTTTTTTATAATTTTAAAATAAATTGTTATTTAAGAAAATAGACGAAAATTGACAATTGCCCCCCTTATCTCCGAAACCACTAAGCCTAAAATTTTGAAAAAATTCAGAATTTAGTTCTATACCTACCTAATATAGATTACAGGAAAACTTATCTTAAAATAACATGGTAAATCTCTCAATATTGTGTGTACAAACTTACATTTGCAGTTGGAATGTATGGGAGAACATGTTTCTCAACTACAATGTTAAGTATATTTTTGGAATAAATTCATCTTGACTACGGAAACCTTCATTGTGCGTGGTCCGTCACTCACTTGGCCGGTTTTTTCGTATCTAGGTTGGGCAAAGTGTTATTGGGCTTTGCTATCTAGAATTTCTCAGTAGACTGTGCCCCGTTGATGGCAATAGGCTCGCCCCCTATTACATGGGACTTAAATATAACTAGCGAAATGTTGGTGTACTATAGGTGCACCCCTGCGTAACCCTTCGGGGAAACAAGGCATGATGTTATATTATGTGTTATGTTTTTTTTTTTTTTTTCCTTACGTTACACTATATTAATCATTTCCACGACCGACATCAACTATTCTTGTCAAGTTGAAATGAGAAAAGAATTCATATTTTACATAAATGGATCCTCACACACTCTGGCACCCACTTATCTTTTAATTGTTATCTCCTCATACATGTTAAAATTATGAAAATTGTATGAAACACACAAGCTTTTGAGTACACAAAAATATAATTTGGTTAAGTCGTTGGTTCTATCAAGCAAATAAGTCACAGTAAATTACACCTTTATTCGAGACCTCATTACTTAAATCCTAAATTATAATTATGGAGGTACTAATGGAATTATTTCATTTTCTCCAACATTATGAGCCCGGAGCAGTCGAGCTCACGCGTACGACTCGTGACTGCGTAAATATCTGCTAATAAAACATGTAATGAAGCCAGTTTCATTTTAGTTAATTTATATTAGTGCCACAACTTTAAGGTGACTGGTAATTAGTGACCGATACTTAAACACATGATTGTACCGCGATACCAAACAACTTTTACTATGGGAACAAACCTGAAATCGCGAAAAAAAAAATCAGCTCTTTCTTACATTTATGTTCGCATCACTCGTCAAAATGTTGGGAACAGCAGAATTTTTTTTCGCGATTTCAGGTTTGTTGTCATGAGTACAATTATGTGTTCAAGTTGTTTGTTATCATGAGTACAATTTATGTGTTTAAGTATCGGTAACTAGTTACCAGTCACAATAGACTAAAGTGCCAATTACAAATAGCCAATGAGCGCATCGTTGCGGCTTCACACAGACATCTCGCTTCACTAACCAATTACAGAACATCATCATCTGCCTAGCCTTTTCCCAGTATTTTACATGGAGCAACTGTCTGACCTCCACAACCCAGTTGCTGGGTAATACGATAGCCCTTGGTAAGACTGGTTGTCAGACTTTCGGGCTTTGACGACCCGTAACGACTGTCAAAGATCTACGAATGACAGCCGGGACCAACGGTTTAACGTGCTTTCCGAGGCACGGGAACCCATTTAATATCAATTCGGTTTCATTAGCTCCAACTAATTATGAATACATATGTACGACATCCTTCTACATAGATCATTACTGAGATTAATAGCTTATCTTTTCAAAATTGTCTTTGAATAGCCATTAATCTTACTAAGCTCAATATAAAGGTCAAAGCTGTCTCTGTACGTCAGCGATAAATGAAGATCCAGCATTATGTAAATCATCCGGGTTAATATATACGAACGTGAGTTTTTGTTTGAGAAATTCACAAAGAGAAATGTGTGAACATGAAACAAATGTAATTTAGGGCGAGCGGTATTTGTTTCGGTTGGTAACATCTGCCTATTGCGGTGCGTTTGGTTTCATTATACTTTATACTACTTGTATCGACGTGTGGAGCTCGTGGCTAAGTAATAACAGCCGCACGGGTCGATCCATCAGGTTAAGCTACGCTTGCCGGGGTTGGTCTGTGGATGGGTGACCATCTTTTCATACCAAGACTCCTCCGTGCCTCGGAAAGCACGTTAAGCCGTTGGTCCCGGCTGTCATTCGTGGATCTTTGACAGTCGTTACGTGTCGTCAGAAGCCCGAAAGTCTGACAACCAGTCTTACCAAGGGGTCGTATTTGCCAGTAACTGGGTTGTGGAGGTCAGATAGGCAGTCGCTCCATGTGAAATACTGGTATTCAGCTGCATCCGGTTAGACTGGAAGCCGACCCCAACATAGTTGGGAAAAGGCTAGGCAGATTGACTACTTGTATCGACGTAGCTTGACATTTACTGTGCAGCGGAAGCTATTACAGCTATTTGGGAACAAACAATGATGGAAATGGCTGGAATCATACGGAATTAGTAATGAAACCGGGGTTTGGAGCTTATAATATCAAATGGGCCGAAGATCTTACATATTACAGGATTACCATATTTTAACATAGAGCAACATTATCATATTTTGAATATCTACTAGAGAGCAACACAGACGGTATATTAATTTTAACCCGTTTTATATAAATGAAGCACATGGGATTTTCTACAATTAAGGTATTATTGCTTAGATACACTTCACAGCGGAATAGTCTCAAGGGACCTGAGTAAAACATATTTTTAGAATGTTCGCTGAGCGATTACGTAATGTTAGAGAATAAAAACTTGCTTAAGACAGCGATATGTCCGCGAGGCGTACAATACACAATAGTGTTCCATTATAAGTTCTACGCTATGATGGGAATCTCGCAACAATAGATCGCTAGCCTTACTGTAAATATTTCATAGGAGGATCATAATACTGGTGGATTAAAGCTCCTTGCAATATATACTTAGGATATTTAATATTAATATAAAGTACCCAACTGATTGTTATTATAATAATCAGTTTCTACGGTAGGTAAAGGATTCATTGAAATTCCAAGATAAGAAGCAACCCTTCTCTTCTTGAAAATGACGTAAATTCATTGTCAGCAGAAACATGACAGGGTGTTTCTGCTGATAATGAATTTACGTTTCTAATAAAATTATGCTAAAGATTTTAAAGTTATAAAAATAAACAAATTTTTTAGTAAGAACTAAAAAGTTAAAAATAATTTTATTCCGATTGGAAATAATAGACGCATAGTTTTCAAACAAAAACATGTTACACCCTCTTTTTTTCCCTCCTGCTGTTAAAATATAACACGCTTTTATTTGACAAGTATTCGTCTATTATTTCAAATCAGAATAAAGTTTTAGTTATTTTTATTAACAAATAGGTAATATAAGCTTGTTTTTACTAAAAAAATCATATATCATCATTTAGGACCAGAGTCCTAGTTAAGACGAATCAAAGGAGCCCAAACTCGATGGGGTTACGTCGTTTAGTTACAGAGTTCCCATGGGGGGCCATGGAACGGCTCCATCATCAGATCAGCTCTATGTCATAATAATAATATTGACAGGTGAAACTAAATAAAAGCTTGTAATAAAAAGCACTCGCTTCCTCTAAATAAAAACATCGTACTACTAAGAATCAAGGGCTCTCTAAATCTGGATCTATAAATAAAATCTTCAATGAAACGCCTTTTAAATATTTTTCGTAAATATTCGTAATAAGCTTACTGTAAGCTTGTTTTTTTTTTTATTTTTTTTATTTGTTTATATGGCATCTCGTAGTTGGCCTAGAGAGGTCGAGACTACTTAACCGGACTATCCTGTGGCTGCCTTAAGATTACTCAAAGCCTCCAGCCAGGGGCATAAAACTTTGTACTTATATAACTAATATACTTTCTGAGAATGTATGTACTTGTCTAATTATATTTTAGGGAAAAAAGAAAAACAACAAACGACAGTTTTTTCTTGTCACCTATATTATGTGAACTAGAGAGAACCTACGTAATAAAAGTCGATGGAGGATAATTGGCAGAGGAAAGATTGTATAAAAATCATAAGAAAATTATGTATTTTCTATTCTCAGTCGAAATGGAAATTATATGCGAGTCGATTGACTGCTTTCGTCCCCATTTATTTTTTATCTACATAATTATATCTGAACCAAAACATTTAATAGTACAATACATTAAGGCCTTTTCCCTCAAGACCCATAGGTAGGGGGTATATTAGGAGTTCTGCCGCTTAATATTTCACGTTGTCTGTAGTTGAAAAGCGGTTCAAGGCATACCTTCAAAAAAACTACTAGAACATTTTTAACCTGACGAGCTTCGTATTTTGTTAAACAAACATGCTCATTTGATCTCGAATGGACCTGACGTGTTACGAAGTTAATATTAAACGTATCAATCCGTTAATCAAAAGGGTTTAAAATAAATATTCGTTCTGCATATTATTAAAGTTATCTATAAATACTAACCGAACCGCCAGTCGTTGTCCTGTCCAAATTTCATCACCTAGCGGTATGAAATATACTTTACGACCTATTCTCATACCTACCAATTATACATAAAAAATTTCATAATAATCGGTCGAGCCGTTTCGGAGAAGTGCGACCACCAACACCGTGACACCAGATTTTTATATATACAGGGCTATTTTTAAATCACTTGCTAAATTTTCTCAGGGTGTTCTACCCATGAATATGAACAACTTTCACTATGGGACCAACTCTCAAATCACGAAAAAAAATCAGCTGTTTCATACATTTTGGTCGAGTAGGTATAGAACTTTCGTATGAAACAGCTGTTTTTTGTTCGTGATTTCAGAGTTGGTCCCATAGTGAAAGTTGTTCATCATATTCATGGGTAGAACACCCAGTGAAAATTTAGCTAGTGATTTAAAAATAGCCCTGTATAGCAGATATAATTACTTGTTCTGACTGACTGATTCATCAACGCGGACCCTAAACCGCTGGGACTACAAACTTGAAATTTTGCACACGGCTTTCTTTTATAATGTAGGGTACTCCTCTAAAAAGCGGTTTTTGCACCTTCGACCATTAAGGGGGTGAAAAGGGGCATTTTGTTTGTATGAAAAATCTTATATCTTGAGTTAATAAACTTGAAACTTGGCACGAATACTTATATAAGTAAATTATAGTTTGTAATTTTTTGTTTTTCTAAAATTTGACACCCCTAATCCCCCTTTAGGAGGTCTAAAGGGGAATAGGGAGTGTCCAAGTTTGTATGAAATCATTTTAACGCTCGATCCGTTTAACTCGAATCTCAGTATTTATACTTTAGACCGAAAATATAACGTGTATCAGGGTTTCTTGAAAATCCACCACTAACGGGGTACTAAAGTACGAATACAACGCGGGCGAAGTCGCGCGAGAAGTGCTAGTCTTACATAAGCTGAAAGAGCTTCTATTCGTATAAAAGATTGAAATGGCACGTTTCAACTATGAATACTATTGCATGACGTAACGATTTTCCGATATCTGTAATACGCAGCACTACTTATAGATGTGAAGCCTTGGTATCCCTGCTTGAAAGCCGATAAGACTCCCGTTTTTAATAACACCCATTTTGAAATATAGGCCACCTCTTTGCCCGTGAGTGGAGGCTAAAAGCCGCCAAGCGTTGGATAGCTTCCTCCAATTCACCAATGAATTTGTTATTATGGCCGATTTTCTAAAGACCATTCTTTGTTTTCACCATCTTAGAAATGATCTTATGATCTGCAATAGATGTGCATGAGCTACTAAGGATAGAAACGAAGCCGCTAAACGATGGATGGCTTCCTCCAATCCACCAATGATTTTGTTACTATGGCCAGTTTTCCAAAGATCATTATTTGTTTTCACCATCTTAGAAATGATCTTATGATCCGCAATAGATGTGCATGAGCTACTAAGGATAGAAACGAAGCCGCTAAACGATGGATGGCTTCCTCCAATTCACCAATGATTTTGTTACTATGGCCAGTTTTCCAAAGATCATTCTTTGTTTTCACCATCTTAGAAATGATCTTATGATCCGCAATAGATGTGCATGAGCTACTACGGATAGAAACGAAGCCGCCAAGCGATGGATAGCTTCCTCCAATTCGCCAATGAATTTGTTATTTGGGTCGATTTTCCAAAGACGTCTTATAATCCGCTCAATAGATGTACGCGATCTACTACGTATAGAAACGCTATTAAACACAAAATAAACTCTTTCTCTTTGGGATTTTCCATCTAGATTATACAATAGAGTCTGGAGTATAGATTTGTGTCCATTGTGGACTTGGACATGGGGCTATGGTTGGCTAAGTGGGTGGACCAACATCTCTGCCTAACCTTTCAGAGAAAAGAGGTGTGATGTTAAATTATATTAACTCTTTCCATCGTCTTCTACGGCTTCGCAGGACGATAAGCGTCAGATACATGTTTATCGCCCTCGCCGTGGAAGCGGCTTTAAAGTTATAATTATGTTGAATCGATTCGATCGTCACTTCCCGACCGATGTTAATCGGTGACACCATCTGCGAAGGCTTCATTTGATCTAGAAGATTATTGTAATATATTATTAATGTATCGTTAATTGATCGGTGAAAGGAGAATGTGCTTTGTGTAATGGATAGTTCAATAGTTGAAGGCTGTGGTTGCATGCAGCCGTGACAGTGAACAA
The DNA here is from genome assembly GCA_948252095.1 of Dicycla oo. NCBI lineage: Eukaryota > Metazoa > Arthropoda > Insecta > Lepidoptera > Noctuidae > Dicycla > Dicycla oo. The sequence continues at coordinate 18,657,388 of OX411726.1, read as the reverse complement.
AGGGATGTGTGTGCTATTTTTTTTTCAATCGTAATAATATTCACAAGGAATCTAAGTGATGGTTTTAGTTTTTATAGAATAATAACGAAATTATTATCATTGCTTATTTTAACAAACCAAGCGTTGATAACAATCAGACCCAGACATAATACCAAGGATTATTTTGTTCTTATTGAATATTTAAACGCTCCTAAATAAAGTGTATAAACGATTAATAACGGGACTATAAAACACAGTGTAATGAATGAATGTAAGAATGAACAGAACACGAAAGTATATTGCAGTTTTTCTTGAATGAGATCGTTTAAATATGAAAATTTGTTCTAAGCATTTCATATAGCATTACATTAAAACCTCATAAAATGTAATCAAACGCTTAAATTAAACCATGCAATATTGGTTTCTCTTGAACGGCTCCATTTTATATTAGCGCATTCATTTCGTAACTTATATCCATCAGTAAAAGAGAATGCTCTAGATATTACGACATCATTATATCAGGCATGACTAAATTCAATATTATCAAATAAAATTAAGTTCCGCTTAATGTTTATTACATACCTTGGGTCCGTTTTCTCAATAAGTTTCCGCGACTCCTTTGAGATCACGTCACTGATTCACTTTGACGGTATCTGAATATACTGAGTTTGTTATCGTAGTGCTACGGCGTAGCAGTCGATAGTTCACGTAGCTCGGACGCGACTGAAGCGCTCGTAGCGCTACGAGTCGTAAGGGTGCGCGCGCAGCCTCGCCCCTCACATGTAAACCCAATATCAATCCGCTTCCAAACAATTTCGAAATGATTTGCGAATAGTCGATTTAAAGTCGTATCCTTATGTATCGACATCTCGAGTCTTCTCATAATTAGGTGGAAACAAGGGATAAATCCGCCATCAAAAATACAATTACTATTGTTTTTATCGAATCCGGATGGTAATTATCACTATTATCTTAGCCATTCGCATTTAGCCAAAATTCAACCATTAGTTACTATGTTTAACCATTGGTTGAGTTAACTACGGATCATTAAAAACCAGCCCTTAGGGTTTCGTCTTTCATATTTTGACAGTAAGCTTGTATTATTTTAGACGTAGGCAGTTAGAACAACAACAAACGTGGTTTAATCGACCGCTTCAAAGCTCAAAATAGGTGACCTCATACTTTCTTTTTATTGTTTGAGGCAACTAAAGAATATAAAGTGGACGAGAGGCTACATCAACTCCGGTTCATAAAATAGAACCTCTGTCAATGATTGCGGAAGTCGAACGACTATTACTCAGTGTAACGTGAGAATTTGGTCATCGTTGATAAACTATGGGGGTGCGCTGTGAGATACGATTAGTACCTACAAGAAAAGCGGTGAGTGAAAACCTAAGGATGAATAAGAAACTACACGTATACAGGGTGTCCCAGAAATCGACCGACATACTGTAGGTGGCGATAGCTTTGGTCAAGCCCTCCCAAAATAACCAAACATATGTTCCGCAAAATCTTATAGTTTTCGATATATAGGTACCAGATTTTCAAAAAAAAAAAAACAAAATTACCGCCATGCGTCATTCTTTTGACTCTCATATGTAAATAAAATGTTTTAATTAATAACTTTTTCCATGGCATGGCATGGCGGTAATTTTGATTTTTTTGAAAATCTGGTATAACTCGAAAACTATAAGATTTTGCGGAACATATGTTGTGTTATTTTGGGAGGGCTTGACCAAAGCTATCGCCACCTACAGTATGTCGGTCGATTTCTGGGACACCCTGTATAGGGCGCATAAGTTACTTAAAATTCGTCTAGTGTAGGCGGCAAGATTGGCGCCTCCACAAATAGAAACATCTGATATACTATGAATTATGGAAGTGTTTCAGCTGCCTGCGTTATTTACTTTTGCAATCTGTATATACATGGTTGCTAGGTATATAACGCAGGATATAAAGAAGTGGGACATCTTTTGACAGGCCAGCTGGCGTGGTTGGTTAAGATATAACCCACGACCTGCGACCTATCACGTCGCAGGTCGTGGGTTCGATTCCCATCCAGGACAAACATTTGTGTGCATGAACATGTCTGTTTGTCCTGAGTCTGGGTGTAATTGTATATATAAGTATGTATCTACAAAAAAAAGTAGTGTATGTAGTATATCAATTATCTGGTTTCCATAGTACAAGCTCTGCTTAGTTTGGGATCAGATGACCGTGTGTGGAATGTCCCAGGATATTATTATCTCTGCTGCATTTCGTTTTATTAGGATGTGAAAAACTTTGTCCTAACGTGAACACCGTCGCCAACTTTGTCCTCCAGTAAATAGATTCATCTCTCGTCCGACACAGAAACTTTTTAATTTAGAACTTCAGTTATGGGGACTACAGGACCTAAACGCAACTAAACACAAGTTTTATAATGCCTAAAAGTATATGATGTACTGCAGTAAACAAAATCAGAAAAATATATGATTTCTTCAGGATATATGCTAGTTAGACAGTGTGTTGAATACATAATACAACAAATTTTCAAAAAAATCACGACAGGTATTGTCGTGATTTTTTTCTAAAAAATTATTTTACCGAATAAAAACTATACAATATACGTGCAATCATCCTGATTATTTGTCACATTATTCTACAAGCAACATAGTAAAGTAATAGTATTAATTTTCTAGTCCAATCAATTGATTTTTTGCAAATAGATAATTGCTTCATATTTTGCGATAAATTACCACTATTACCAGCGTTGTGTCATCGTGCTTCTCTTTCTTTTCTATGCAGTCCGACAGTGACCGCGCTTTAGGTCCTGTAGTCCCCTTAAAAAAGTGACCCATCACAGGACATATTTAATTGTACAGTCAGCCCCAAAAAGATGTATACACGGATTACACTGATTTTATTGTCTACAACCACTGTTCTATAACATTGTATCCCCCTTCCAGGTACAAAACATAGCATACAATTTATTTTACCAAAACAAAGTAAAAATTTGGTCCCAATACATTTCTACACCCTATGACCAAAACATGGTAATCTACATAAGCCTCACAAACATGTATTCAGTAATCATTCAATAACCAAATAAACAAATCTAAAAGTTCGTTCAATTCAAAAGTTCACCTTCGAGAGGTGTTACAAATAAGTATTTTGTTTGAAAATGCGATGTCATAAACAATTGCCATTTACTCAAACGCGTAAACTGACTCACTCGCACTCGGGCGCAGACTGACATTATTATTGTCATGACAACGATCACATCCTAAGGTAGTCACTCACTGGGAGCATTTGCGTGTAATGTAACAGTTCAGATTCGAGCATTTTAATAGTGAATGCGTCCAGGCGAGCATTATACCTGAATTGATGTTACATGTACGAATACTCATAGTTAGAGCGGTTACAAAAGCGAATGCTCCTTAATCAGTGAATCGAGCTGGCGTAGTATTGTAACGCAAAGCTCAAATTCAAATCATGGAATTTTAATTACACGCTAATACCCGGTGAGCGACCACCTTAAAAAGCCTAAGCAACATTCGTTATGAACATTTATGTTTACCTATTTGGACATACTTCAATCTGACATCTTAAAATAAATGACACGACAGTGATGTCATGCATGAAATGAAAAAAATAAAATTATTGTTCTTTTATTAAACAAAGTTAAAAACGTCTCATTCAATAAGTCGTACTACGTTGTCAGTCTTGTTTACTACATTGTTATATACTGTTTGGTAAATACAATGTTGTGAAGCATAAGTTGTTGACAATAAAATGGTAAATGTCCGTGTAATCCGTGTATACATCTTTTTGGGGCTGACTGTACATAGACGCCTACTCTGCACTAAAATTTCGATATGTAATATATCAATGTCGCAGAGATATGACTTGAGAAGGGAAAACATAATCCTTTTGATTTTGGAGCCCGTAAAAATCCCTGACTACGTCAAAGGTAATTAAGTGTTTTTTTTTTCAATGTTTTATTTATAATATCTACTTCATAATTCAAATGCCCTCAAGCTCTAATGTTTTCCATGAGGACAACGATACTATTGTGAAAATACAGAGTATTTAAAATGAGAATAATGAAACACTGCAAAAAAGGGTTTTGCAATCATAAACGGTATTATCAATTCCGGACCCAATGTACGAAAAAGGGACTCTTTTTTTAGCTTGTATTTTAAATGTCAGTGATATTACGTTAATACTGTGCGTGTATAAAGCTGCTAAAAGCTCGTTACAACTTTATCGTACAATAAAGTATATTTATTCTATCTATCTAAAGGCCACGACCAAAACTAGTTAATATACCTACTTCAAATTTACTGCAGAGATGGAATAAGATTACCTATACATTCGCCCTGGAGATCAATGTGGAATAGGGACTCCATCGTACCCTTCTTAAAATTCCCTACGCCAATAAGGACCACAAAATATCGAGAGTATCCACTTTATTATGATCTCTGAACGTAGTGACAAACTCGCCAGTGACAAAGTTTGAAATTCGCTTCGATAAAAGCTTTAATTACGAATTGCTCGCTACTATACTAATTATGCCATTATGAAAACTCGAAATCGTTGATTGCTTTGTAAAAATATAACATTATTATTCCTAGAATATTCAGATTTTCCTGAAAACATAAGAAAATCTGATTAATATTTATTTGGAGGAACTTTTCAAGCGTATATCCCCAATACATATCCCGATGACGTCACAAGCTGGCGGCGGCGGCGCGCGGCGTGTTGCTGAAATAACCGAATGATGAAGCTACATAGGTATTTACACCAGCAGATTCTGTCACATTGCACTATAATATGAATGCCATTCCACGAAAAGATTCCGTTCATATAATTACCTCGAACTCCCAGCTTGAACCAATTATAGCACAAGGGTTGAATTTTAAAACATGAATCCGCGCGAGTATTTCTCCTTTCTAGATATTTTGTAATTAATTTATAGGAATGATGTAATACGGCAGTGGTGCTGTTTAAAATAAGACGTAGTGACAAAAATTTAAAAGAGTATGCTATAGGCAGATTGTTTGGTCATGTTGAGAGGATGAATGAAAGGCGACTAACAAAATATATTTTTATTAAGGGAATACCGGGAGCGGACGCCCTAGATTCTAGGGCCTAGTAGGACATAGTGACCTTATTGGTGATGTTCTTCAGAAAGGTTAGGTGCGTAGTAATAACAACTAAAGTGCATGTATGACCAGATGTGTGAACGTAAACTAAGTAAAACGAGTAAGGATCGGTAGTAGCAGGTGGCGTTCTGTAGTTTCTGCCTACCCCCCATAGGAAGAAAGCATGAGTAAATATAATTAATAACCCGAGGACGCAGTTATGGGGACCAACCATACAATAAGGGACTTTTTTTTAAGAAGCACAATATACACAGCACAGTCAACTAATAAACTACTAAAGAAACCTTTACTTTCATGTATTTCTCTTTGCACCTTGTTTTTTTACTACTGTGTAGTATTTCTATTGCATTACTGATGCTTTTTTAGAGAGGCTCGTGGCTATATAATAATCACTGCACGGGTCGATTTTCAAGGCTAAGCAACGCTTGCCGAGGTCGGTCCGTGGATGAGTGATCATCCATTACATACGAGTACCGAGACCCCTCGTGTTTCGGAAAGCACGTTATTCAGTTGGTCCCGGCTGTCATTCGTACCTAGATCTTTGATAGTCGTTACGGGTATTTAGAAGCCCGACAGTCTGACAATCAGTCTTACCAAGGAGTATCGTGTTACCCAATAACTGGGTTGTAGAGGTCAGATAGAAAGTCGGTCGCTCCATGTAAAATACTGGTATTTGACCTGTATGACGTATTTGACCGTGTGTTAGAGATGCTTAATAATTTAAGTGACGCCTTCACCACTTGTAAAATTCCTATCTCCTTACCATAAGAAACCACTCCTGCATCATAACCATTCGATAGGCTGTCATATCGTACACATTTATGATTTGCCTTGCCCCCTTCGATTAACAAATTGTTGATCGAAGCTTGCCCCCGATAACTGTTGGAAGAATAGCGGTCGTCAATTTGATACATTTTCTGGTTTCGGTTTTGTGAACAGCGAACAGTAAGATTTGATTCAAAAAACGGACATCGCTTTTTTATTCTTCTAATCGATTGTATACACTGTTTTGAATGCTAGAGTAGCTGTGCAGCGTTAAGAGGTCTCTTACGAGAACATTAATTGATGTTCGATTCTGCACGGAAGCGTAACGTATAGTTGTGAATAGCTATGAAGATCTCAATATAAACACTAGTACCTACCTATGTAGGCATACGTGTTTATACGCTATCATCGCCATGCAACGTGTGCCAAGGTGTACTATTAGTTTAGGGCACCGACAAACTTGCTCATCTCTGTAATAATCTCGGCTACGCAATGGTCTATTATGTTTGATAGATAGATATGAACGTTGATAGCGTACAAACACGTAAACATAGGTACTAGTGTTTATATTGAGATTTTCATAGCTATATCACAACTATTCGATACGCTTCCGTGCAGAATCGAACATCAATTAATGTTTTCGTAGGATACCTCTTAACGCTGCACAGCTACTCTAGCATTCAAAACAGAGTATACTATCGATTAGAAGAATAAAAAAGCGATGTCCGTGTTTTGAGGCAGATCATACTGTTCGCTGTTAACAACACCGAAACCAGAAAATTTATCAAATTGACAACCGCTATTCTTGCAACAGTTATCGGAGGCAAGGCAAGGCAATGTGTACGATATAACAGCCTATCGAATAGTTGTGATGCAGGAGTGGTTTCTTACGGTAAGGAGATGGGACTTCTACAAGTGGTGGAGGCGTCACGTAAATTCTTCAGCATCTCTAACACACGGAAGACTGCTACTATTCCGATGGCTCAGCGACCCAAAGCGTCTTGGCCTGTCATACGAGAGAACTGAGCTGACCGTCTGATTCTTTACTACGAAATGAGATCATAGACTGCCTCGTTGGTCTAGTGGTCGCAAGCGCTACTGCTGAGGTCTTGGGTCGTGCAAAATGTTATTGGGTTTTCCATCTGGAATTCCTCAGTAGCCACCCTTTTTTTCTTTTTTTTTTTTTTTTCCGTGGAGAAATGCTCATGCATACTGCGCTACCACGGGGAGATAGTGCAGTTATGTGGGACCCCAACCCACTAAAACTCCACGGTGTCCTCCTCTGCCGCTTGTGGCGGGAACACGGGCACGCGTTAGCACTCACCGCGAACCCGCCGCGACTGTCCGTCACCAGACCCTCCTCTGGGGAGCACCCCCCATCACCGGCGCACAAGAACACATTGTGCACCGTGACCACCCCATGGACCAAACCAGCACATGGGCGCCAGACGACCCCGTGTCTAGTCACCCTTGGTCCCCCTGCGACCGGTCGGGTCAGTGGCCCGGCCGCCTACCACTTTTCGGCCGCAGAGGATAGGGAGAGCGGCCAACGAAATACCGACACTCCTCCTCCCCTGCGACCCCACCGCGTCCGCCATCAGACGGTGGCGACCCCGTCAAGGCCGCGGAAGGTAGGGAGAGCGGTGCACCGCAATACCGGCACTCCTCTCCCGCCGCGGTCTCCAACCCTCAGCCGCGATGCCTCCCATACGACATCGCGGCTCGCCTCAGTTGCGATGTCGCCCAAGCGGCACCGCAACCTACCTGTTGGCCGCTACGTCGTCGACTTCCTGGAAAAAGCCCTGACGAGCGGCCCCTCCTCGGGTTCCTCTTCGCTTCACCGTGGGTGACCAAGCCACGGCTACTGAGCCCCCCCGCCTCGACAATGCGGGAACCCCCCGGGGGGGCTCAGTAGCCACCCGGAGTCTGGATTTGTGCCAGGTTGACGGCAATAGGCTCGCCCCCTATTACATGGGACTTAAATATAACTGGCGAAATGTTGGTGTATATGGTATACTACTCTGCCTAATCCTTCGGGGAATATAGTCGTGATGTTATGTGAGACACGAAAAGACGCCATCAAAGCGATTCCTGAAATATCTAAAGTCTTTCTGCAAGTTGTTTGATTGGCACCAAATCACTTGCAGGCAGTCTTTAGATTTTTGTCTAAGTTTACACAGTAACATAATGTAGTGTATACAGCTCAGTCGCAAAAGAAATCCCATCAAAAACATAACATGTATAAAAATGCCAAGTCTCGCAACGCAGTTTTTCTACCGTAAAAAGTTGTGAAATCGAATGTAAACCAAGTCGGTTAATTCAGTACCTACCTATCTATGAGAGCAGCTATCCAACCACTTTGTCATAAATTCATACCTTGTTAGTTAGCTAACAGCATTTTATAGTTAGTAACCATATCAATATTACATTTCCTTATTTCTTTAATAAGTAGAGTGACTTGGCAATTGCACACAGCAACATAATCTACCAGGTAATTTCTGCCGTAAAAAGTTGTGAAATCGAATGTAAACCAAGTTGGTTAATTCAGCACCTACCTATCTATGACAGCAGCTATCCAACCACTTTGTCATAAATTTATACCTTGTTAGTTAGCTAACAACATTTTATAGTTAGTAACCATATCAATATTACATTTCCTTATTTCTTTAATAAGTAGGGTGGTGGGTTGGATCCTTTTTGATTAACTATGGACAAATGTAAGTTTGTACGCACAATATTGAGAGATTTATCATGTTATTTTAAGACCATAGACTTCTTATAAGTTTTTCTGTAATCTATAGTTATAGAATTATTTTCTGTATTTTTTTCAAAAATTTTAAGCTCAGTAGTTTCGGAGATAAGGGGGGGGGGGGGATGGTAAATTTCCGTCTATTTTCTTAAATAACTTTTAAAACAGTTTATTTTAAAATTATATATATTTGTTGAATTTTCTTATTTGTCCCCCAATACTAGGGTCAATTTTGGTGGACAAATAATATTCAAAATTCATTCATTTACTTACATTACACGTCCGTGTTTCGGTCAAAGAAGTACATACGTGTACCAAATTTCAACTTAATCGGTCCATTAGATTCGGAGCAAATTGGCTGTGACTGACGGACAGACAGACAGACACATGAGTGATCCTATAATGTTTCCGTTTTTTCCTTTTGAGCTACGGAACCCTAAAAACCGGCCAAGTGCGTGTCAGACCACGCACAATGAAGGGTTCCGTAGTTGGGATGAATTTACCCCAAAAATAAGCTTAACATTGTAGTTGAAAAACATGTTCTCCCATACATTCCAACTGAGTTTTTACGCACAATATTAAGAGATTTACCATGTTACTTTTAAGACCATAAACTTCTTATAAGTTTTCATGTAATCTATAGGTATATAACTACTTTCTGTATTTTTTTCAAAATTTTAGGCTTAGTAGTTTCGGAGATAAGAGGGGAATAGTAAATTTTCGTTTATTTTCTGAAATAATTAAAAACAATTTATTTTAAAATTATAATAAATATATATTTGAGTCCCTCACAGTAAGTCTGCAATTTTTGATATCTGATAGCATCATTTGATATCTCACACGGTACAGTTTGCAAAACTTTTTTTTCTTATTTGCCCCCCAAAATTGACCCCCATATTCAAAATGCATTTATTTACGTTACACGTTTGTTTGGGTCACAAAAATTCATACGTGTACCAAATTACTTAATCGGTTCATTAGATTCGGAGCAAATTGGCTGTGACAGACGGACAGACAGACATACACATAAGTGATCCTATAAGGTTTCCGTTTTTCCTTTACGTACGGAATCCTTAAAAGGTTAAAAAAGATCGATAACATAACAGTTGACCTTTATTGTGTTACAAAGAAAGATGGCTGTTGTTTAAAAAGTAAGGCTCCTCTCGTTTTTCTGTGAAGAATGTTGTAATCCCTACTCTCGAGGCATATTGTGGGTGGGTGTTAGTACCCAGGTAAGTGATGCTCGTCACAAAAATAAATCCCTCAGTACCCCTCAGGATAAATTTGGGATGTATATATATATGTATATTGAAGATTCCAAGAACTACGCGGCTTTTTACTCGATTCAAAGCAGACTGTGCTCTCCATAATTGAAAAGTACCCATAACTAAAGTTCGGTTGATTTTTTTCCGGGAATAACGCCGTCATTGCAGGGTTCTGATTTTATACAGGTATTTACCGATATTTTATAGAACGTTAGTCCAATACCTAGGTAAAAGTTTTTCATATTCAGGAACTTCTTATGAAATCAAAGTCAGCCTGTTTAACAACTTAATGCAAAAAACTAATTTGAATTGATGTTTCAGTCGCCAGAAGTCTGCAATTATCAATTTTTACGAACGGTCACTGTATCCTATTCCTTGGGGCTAAATATAGAAGCTGCGTAAATATAATCAAAATACTAAGAAACAGGATTGTATAAATATGTTTAATTTAGACTTGAATATTCTATCAACTCTGGATATTAGGTTAAAATAGCGAATTAATTCTTGTTATAGTGGTTTATTTTTGAACTACGAAATTCTATCCCACTAATCTAAGCAAGGCTAATTGCCCTATTTGTTTGTCTTTGGGGAGTATCCTATAAACTATGTTCTGGACACGTAGATAATTACTAAATAACAGTTTCGTCTGCTATGCTGAGGCAATCTCGTGAGACCAAGATAGAACTCTACTATCGCATAACCAAATTTCGCCAATGGCGATATAATATTATGGGGACCGTAACATGATGGGATGGAATATCTTAAAATATTAATATAGGCCATCCCATACTATCATAGTGAGGGGGGGTGTGTGTGTGTGCCTAATGCCATCATCCGGGCACTAATCCAGACTTTGAGAAATTCCTGAAAGAAAAATCCAATTACCCTTACCCCGAACTAGGAATCGAAACCAGGCCCCATGCTCAGTCGTAGCGCTTGAGACAACTAGACCAACGAGGCAGTCTTTTTGGACCTTGATTTTTGAGTTAATTGGCAACTTTGGCGTTCTTAAGTTGGTTTTACACCGTGGCGAGGGGAGCCGCGTGGTGGGTGGGATGGGCGAGAATTGAAATATTTGTTAGTACAATATTGAACTTTACTACTCTAAGAATAGAGTATTTATTTGCTTTACTTGGTAAAACGGATAAACAAGTCTCGCACTGGCCATTGAGGACCCGCACCATCTCTCTCCGTCAAGCACTGGCTCGCGATGTCTCGCGATGGCTCGCTATGGCACGCGCTGGCACGCACCAGCTCGCTCCGACCATCATCGAGTATTAGGCGCGGAAGACTCGGAGGGCCGGCCGGCGAGTGAGACAACGCTGGCGGCGCGTGATAGCGCGAGCCGGCGCGAGGTAGCGATGGCCGGCGCGTGACATTGCCAGACGGCGCGGTATAGCGATGGACATCTTTCAGTGTAAACCCATCCCATTTACGCCTCGCCTCGCCGGTGTAAAACCACCTTTATTCGGAGAACCTAAAAGACTTGGACAACTTTAGCTTATAGAGTGGAGGAAAATAGTTCATAGCGGCCTTACTTCTCGCTAATTTTTCTTATCTATTTATATAAAGCCAAAATTCCGAAGCAAGATTTCATAAAATGCGCGACAGCATTTTTTCGATCTCGTGGATTGATCTACTTAAGAAAATGAATGAAAAATATATGTCCATAGCTGCCTCAGAATATTGAAATATGTAAGGAATATTTATATAAAAATCCCATTTAAAACCATAAAACTACTAATAACGCTCAGCAAATTATCTGCAAATTTCTCCTTACTACATAATTATTATTTTCTTTATTATTATTATTACGTAAAATTAATACTAGAAAAAACGTTAGTTCCTAAGAATTAAAATTTCATACTTTAAACAAAACAAAAAAAATGAGACTTCAAAATAAGCGTAATTACAACTGCCAAATTGCTATTGATTATGATGCGTCGCCGACTCGCCGTGCTTTTATTTACCTAATCTGTCAAAACGCAATTTTGTGATAGGCCTCTTATTATATTTATAACCTGACATTTAGTTAATTAAGTTAGATTATTCAAAGATTGACGGATAAACAAAAACAAAATTTTCGCTCTACAGAGTAAAATATATTCATACCAACAAGAGCATTGTTGCGGAATATCATAGTTATTAGCTTAACTTGATTTCCAGTAAGTTGTGGGTATGAAACCCGTGGACTCCCACAGACTCCTCCCACGCCGATGAAGTGCGGGCACCTAGAACGAACTTTACTTGTGTTTATTTTCTTTACTGTTATTTTCATTCAAGCCTGACTCCTTATAATATGATTGGGTATTTAATTTCAGAAATAATGTGTTTGTAGGACACCTACTTCCTTCATGAATATTTCTGAGAATTCTAATTTCAGTTCCTATACTAAAGTTCATTGCTTATGGAAAAACTAATCAATGCATGCTTCAGGGCAAACAGAACAAGGCAGAAAAGGCATTAGACAGCCCACACACGTCTAGCAATCCGTTGCAGCGTCACGTAACTGCAAGAATGTTGGAATGACCCATAAGGCCGGCTGCACAGAGGATTATCTGTCTCAATGTAACGCTCCAACACTAGGAGTCCTATCAAAGGGATGCCTCTCATTATTACAACGTTCTAAGTTTATCTTAGACATCACTGCATCAGAGAAGGAGAACACCGTGAGGGAACTTGGACTTATAATTAATTAAGTCTCAAATCCGCCTTGAGCAAGCGTGGTGTTTCTGGTCATTAATGTTCGTGCCTTCTCTGTATGAGAAGAGGCCTTTGCCCTGCAATGGGACAGTCCGAGGCTGGTATTTAAAAAAAAAGTGATGTATCTCGGGACCGTGGGGTCCCGGACCTTTGGAACGTGTACGAGGGGCCGAAGCCAACTCGCAGAGGCCCCTTTGACAAGTTTAAGTGTATTATTAATTTTTTTAAATTAAATGTAAAAATTAAATGTTTTTGACATACCTCGGGACCCTGGGGTACCGGGCCTTTGGAAGGAGTACGAGAGGAGGAGGCACCAACTAGCTATTATCCCTGTCTGCGCTATGCAAGTGCACCCAAGGACAACCCCCGGTTGGTACAAGACTATAGCAGAACATGGAAACAAAACATACTGGGTTCCTGGTTTGGGTGGCTTAAGTGGATTGGGTACCTTGGACTATGGAAGAACGATGCCTGACCAATGTTACATAATATACACGGATAAAATGGCAAAAGGTGACTTGCACTCTCAAAAACGAGCCCCCGGAAACGGTCGTTAGCACATAGTCCTGTAGCGACAAGGGCGGCAACATGTACTGAGGTGCTTGAGGAGTAGACATATTCCACGGCTATCAGGACAATCCCAGAAGTACGGTCAAGGGCCCTACCAGCACCATACTGGAATATTTCCTTCCTCCGAGCACGTTTGCTCTTGCGAACCTCCACTCAAGCCGGCCAATAAAGGCAAGAAAGAGGTGGGAGCTCTGTTTCTCGTCAGTGTTCACTCCAGTCGGCCAATAAAGGCAAGCCAGGGGTGAAGAACAAGACTTCTCCCAGGAGATAGGGTCTGTGGGGTCGCTACTGCCCAACAGCTCGCCACATGCTGCCCTGCGGGTTCATGTATCTCTCTTGGTCTGGCTCCTCATCATATTAATATTATTATTACAACTACATTTTTATTTAGACCAGAATCACTGAAACGAACGATACTTTTATTTAAAAAGAAATTCAATTTTCTTTATTAGGTATCTAACAGACACGCCATTGGAATATTTGAGATCTCCCAAGGGATGTCAAAATAATTTGGTAAGAACTTACTGAAATTAAGTAATGTGTAATTTCGATACACGGTTTCCAAGTCTAACTTAGAATATAATGGAGAATTTTCCAAACATAAAAAGCTAATCCTTAATTATAGTTTGAGTTGTATTACACAAAAGGACACATTAATTATTCATCATTTCACTATAATTAATATATGTCTGATAACAATGAATAGAATAAAAAAATAGGAATGAAGGATATATTTTTGTGAACAGCGCGCTGTACAACCACAAATTGAAAATCAGGCTTATATTTCCGTCTGTTTCTGCTCTCATATCGATCAGCACGAACAAGCCATGCGGCACGTGCCAAAATTTGACGGTCAGCAAGGAAACAGACCACCCAGGTTGCGCCGGATGTATATTTAAGTATCGGCGCTCGTGGGGGCTATTTCAATGCACCCCAGTTTCAAAACAAATTAATGTGTGTCCAGTACAAAAAAAAAATATCCAATAACTGGAGGAAACTGACTCGAGTTCGATAAGCGTCATTTTATACCCGATATTTCTAAGGGCCGGCGCACACTTTCCGAGGCGCAGCGCAGCGCGGTTGTCACTGCCAAACAAATATCAACATTGCATGCCTTAAAATAAAGTCAAGAATAAATAACATGAGACGCGCGCTTCTTTCCGCTTAGATGCGCTCTCGAGCTAATGAAAGTTTATTTATTCACAATTTTATTTCAACCAATGCAAGGTCGATATTTGTTTGGCAGTAAAAACCGCGCTGCGCTGCGCCTCGACAAGTGTGTGCCGGCCCTTAGAAATATCGGGTATAAAATGACGCTTATCGAACTCGAGTCAGTTTCCTCCAGTTATTGGATATTTTTTTTTTTTTGTACTGGACCATACCTGGTAACTTTCTGGTTACGGAGATATTGAAGGTCAAAATTTAAACTTTTTTTTTACGTTTTTTAGGAAAACCCGTTTTGTTTCATGCACCCATAAGCAAAATGTGTTGTTTGTTTCATTGCGCGCTACGCTATTTTCACCATCGATCACTGATAAAGATTTTCACACCAAAAATAAACGTTATTACTTAGTTTGATTACAGAATGTGTAGATGACGGCTATGTGATAGATAGGACTTTTACATCCTGTGTGTATTTTTCAACAAAAAGTCCATGATTTATTTTAACTTCAAATTCATTTATTTGTCCGAATATTGTACAGATGCCAGCAGGTCTAGCTACCCGAACTGTCAAATTTTCCCAATCAACCTTGAACCTAATGCTTTAACGATAAAGTTGAAAATCTATTAAAGAAATTTAACAGATTGTATCAGCTTGATGTGCTGGCGTCTGTACATTAGGTACATGGTCTTAAATTATTAAATTGACTTCAACATGAAGATAGTGTTATATAAAATGAATTCATCGCGCGTCATTTTCATTCTGTCATTCAAATACCGTCTGGCACAGTCGAACTCATCCTAACTAATATTATAAACGCGAAAGTAAGTTTGTTTGTTACGCTTTCACGCTAAAACGGTTGAACGGATTTGGATGTAATTTGGCACATGGGTAGACAATGACCTGGATTAGAGTATAGGATACTTTTTATCCCCGTAATTCGTTGATGTGGCATAATTTCCGACCTCCACGCGAGCGAAGCCGCGGGCAAAAGCGAGCCACTTATATTATTAACCTTCGCCACCAATATAGGTAGTCTAATGATAGACTGTGGCAGAGCAGCTAGAGACCATATTTATAATGTTTTATTATTTACGCCTGATAAGATGATTTGATTCGATTTGATGAACCGAGTAACCGACGACGTAAGGAGGAGGTTCTCGCCATGTCGACGCACATTTTTGTTTAACGGTCTTGGACTCATTACAAACATGTTGGACTAGCTTAGCCCGCGGTTGCACCCGCGTGGTTGACGGAAAATATCCCACGGGAACGTACTACCAGGATTACAAGTAGGTACCCAATGTGTTAATTCAGGTTATAAACTATCCGTGTGCCAAAAAGCAATACAGCAAGCCAATACAATTCATTTCATATTTTTTGACAACTTTATAATTTTTTTTTTTTTTTTTGTAATAATTGGTGGAAGTCCACCAATAATTATGCCACTTTCCGGGCATAAGACCTAGGTTGTTTTATACTAAAAGCCACGATCAGGCAGACTAGCAAGTCGTGTAGATATAACGAACTATTTATAAACGTGAGAAATTAACTCTCCGGCTTTGCATCAGACGGGTGAAATCTTAATTATAAGTGTGTTCACTAAGATATTAACATTTTTATAGAAGAGATTGCTGAATATTTTCTAGAAGCTTTCCATCTACGAGGTTACCTATGCTGAAAATGAAGAAAATACTTTAACAAATACCAAGGCAAAGACTAAATGAGTAAATGATGGCTATATTACCTATAATGGTAAATTATCGCATGTTATTCCCTTTCAAATACGAAGAATTCACGCGCCTCAAGGCCGCAAAAAAAGCAAGCTCCATTGATGCGGTAATGTGTTTAATCTCATCGCCGTTGTTAACTTTATTGCTATCATAATTTAACATCTATTTTCGTTAACCTTTTATTGTGTAAACCTGCCAATTTGACTATTCACTTACGGTACGGTTCGGTTGTTTTACGAGTATGTACGAAACGTTTAACGCGATATTGGTTGGTTTGGCAAGCCATTCCGAGATGCACCACCTGCATGACGGGAATACACATAAAACTTAACTGGAGCTTTGGAATAGGTGAGCAGTTTCCAGCATTCCATATTGAAACTGCATCTCCCTTCCTTGACTCCAACTCTTCAACTATACAAACGGTTTATAAAGTGTTCCCCAAACGAATATTTCTCAAAAGTGTGTACCTGCTGACTCGATATCACAAAAACGTAATGTCTTATCGCGTGTCCATTAATTATGATAAAAAATCAAGAACAATGCCTTGTACCAGCACTAAGATAATAAGGGACAATGATGTGCCACGCTGCCTTTACATTCTTCTACGTTTATCTAACATGGTTACTTATTAAATTCCGGGCATACGGAGTCGGGGTCAGCTTTGGAGAGCAAAAATCATGCAATCTGCGGCGGCTGATTTTATATTATAAATGTTTTTGTATTACTTAACGAGTTGTGTACGACATTGTGTATTTAGAAGTCCAAACGGAAATCTAAGAACAAATTCCGATAATCGTTTACGTGTACCTGCTACATGATGGATGATGTATGGATCGACAAATACTATTTTTAGCCGAATAAACTCAGTCTAGCATACACCTCCTTGCAATTTATGTCACGAGTTCAAGATTGTAGGTAGATATGGAGTGAATGTCAGCGTATCTATGTATATTACACTGGTATAATTAGATCATAGTCATCAAGGCAGACGTACACGTGACGCCACACGCTCGTGATTTGTGAGTGACCTGTCTTTTCATTCAAATGTCTGGCTGGTTGGATCGAAGCGAATGCGCGCGCATCCTCCGCCACACTGACGACACGAGACACTGGCTTAGCTATTCTAAGGAACTTCAACACTATTGCCGCAGAAATTGTCGATATTACCATCTCTAGAACATTCTGTATCGTCTAGCCATTGAAAAAGTTCTTCCTCCAAATATTAAAAGGCAACAGTGGCTTATAGGCAGTACCAACATAAACAAAACGATTTGCTAGTAAACTGTTGGACAAAGAATATTGATAGTTTTGTGCTCTCCCCGAATTCCAATTGCCTGTCTCTTACCGTTTTTACTCAATTTCGACGCCAAATATAATCAAACCCATAGTAACAAGTGAGAACATGTCATTAGCGACTTATTTTTATTTAAAGTCAGCTAAGGATAGCCTGAAACACATTTTACGTTATAAACAAGATAGGGAAACTCGATTAAAACTTTTTCATGAATTCGGTAAATTCCGAGACACTCCCGTCTGCCAGACTGTTTTAAGAGGTTCTTGTTGACGACTCGAAATTTTTTGTCACATCGCTTGTTTTATTTCCACTTATTTAGCTATCATATACTCTTCGATCTTCTATAGGCTGTATCAGGAACTCCAAAACCTCATTCCACCGGCCCCGTTGCCATTCCACCAATTCGCACTAACCGCTTCCAAACTTCCATCATGGCGCACGGCAAAAGAGTGGAACTCACTACCTGCGTCTGTTCCCGAACGCATACAAACCGAATCTCTTCAAAGTTAGAATAAACAGGCTTCTTCTGGGTAAGCTCACTCCATCGTAGACTTCGTCTCTGTCACCTCTGACCTAGACTATAGTTAAGAGCAAAACCATCTCAAATTAAAATAGATATTTAAAGCTCTTTTGATTTTTACTAGAAAACGTTTATAGACGTTCAAGTTTCTATAATGAGCATCATTACGATCAACCGTAAAGCCATCTGCTGATGGGCTAGCTCAGCTTTTAACGGGAACGTTTCGAATGTAAGTCAATGTGTCAGGGGCGCGAAAGTATAAAGAACCGTTCGGAAATGTGGGTCGCGAACTCACCCCTACCCGCCGTCATCCCCATCCATTTTAAATCTATTATAGCCTTTAATATCCGATTAAAAGGTTCAATTCTGTTGGTTTGGGATGTTAAATTACATTTCGGAGGGAAATGTGATGATATAATAATCAGGATATATGTAATTATTATCATGAGTAAAACAAACATTGGGTGTACCTAAACATACAATATGTAACTAAAACCCTGTTGTTCCTTTTAACACATATTGTACTTATGATAACAAATAACATACGGGAATAAACCGGAATTCGCGAAAAAAAAATCAGCTGTATATTCATGTTCGCATAACTTGTCAAAATGTAGGCAGCAGCTGATTTTTTTTTGCGATTTCGTGTTTGGTCCCATAGTAAAAGTTGTTTTGATGTTTACAACCATGTGTTAAAAGTAGAGATGAGATGGGATTTAACAGGATAATTCTGTTAACAGGTAAGTTGTTCCTAGCCTCTGAAATTACCTGTTACTTTTAACAAGGAAATTTCCTTCTTAAGGTTAAGCTTAAGGTCCTTCTTAAGATTAGAGATAGAATAATTCATACTTCGTAATATTTCAGACAGATAAGTTCACGTTAACAAACATTATGGAAGGATTCTTACTTTATTCATTAACCGACTTGCAAAAAAAGAGGAGGTTCTCAATTCGTCGCGTATTTATATATATATATGTTAAATTATATTTACGGATGACTGCATGGTAAACCAGCCTTTGCTTGCAAAAATTACAAGAGGCATAGCGAGTGTCTATACATTCAAAGAAGTTCCATAATTCACCTGTTTTTCTTCTTTTTGCACTCAACATTTTACCACTTTATTGTCAATTACCGAAAAATACACAAATTGTTTTGAACTGTTACACAAGCACAAGAGTCAAATAAAGTAGCCAGTACGCGTATGGTACTGCCGCCGATCGGCCAGTCGGTCGGTAATAAACAAACAAATCAAACATCTAGCCTAGTCGTAATCACTTCCTAGAATTCGAACATATTTGTCATTACTATTATCGATAATGCACACATGCATGCCATCAGATAAAGTTCTTATTTCAAAGAGGCTTAAATTGCTAATTCTATGTTGCATACATTCATTTAACGTAGTCACTACTGAGCGATCTTCCCTAGTAAATCCCGAGGAATTCCTAATCATCGACAAAATAACTGTAAAATGAACGAACAAACGTCATGGCATGGTAAACGGTGAAATGGTAACAGGGAACTGTGAATTCAGTTCCTAGGTAATCTGTTAAGCTGCAGTTACTAGGTATTTGTTAACAGATAAGTAATTCCTAGCACATCTCTAGTTAAAAGGAACAACAGGGTTTTTGTTACATATTGTATAATTATTACTAGAAAAACCAAGAAAATACAGTACCTCTTAGTTGTTTTTCCATTCAGAATCAAAGGAATTACGACAAAGCCGGTACTCAAGGATATCTTGGGGCAATGAACACAGAACTTCCCGAAAAAACGGTTCTAGGCTAGCGTGGGCGAGACGCCATTATCTGGTGGTTGAACGTCTCGGGGCGCCCGTCTGTCTGCCGTCATATTCCACTGCAGAGCAGAGAGAGCCAAATAGGTCAACAACGTGGAAGTAAAAATAATATAGCAATAACATTAGCCGCGACATAAGTTAAGCCAACACGCTTAGGGATATTAACTTAAGTTATTGGATTTGAAACGCTATTGTGTTTTGAAGTTGACTTTCTTTTAGTGGTTTTTTTTTTTAATATTATTATATAAAAGCCGACATGGTCTCATAGGCTGCTACGGAAGGCGACAGTGAACTGGAGATTTCTGGTGAACATGAACTAGAAGTATTGTAAGAAACCAAAGCCTTAAATATCTGACCGAAATAGTTTGAGAAGTGTGTAATAGACGTATAAAACATTTAGGATATAGGTAACTCGTCATCTTCAGCCTAGCCTTTTCCCAACTATGTTGGGTTCGGCTTCTGAAGTTAAGATATGAAGAATTTAGGATATGACTAATTAACTTTAATCCCATGTCCCTTGCAGGCAATGCACGAGACCAAAAACAGCCTGACCAAAATTAGATAAATAAAAACAATCTTGCTAACGGAAGGGTGAAGAATTAGGGTACTGTTACTATTTACGACGCCATACCTTGCGAAACTAAAGTTAGTAAAAAAAACATTCCTTTTCCTTGCCCAAACAAACATAGGATCTTGGATACACTGCTTTTAACCTAATTATTTAGGGCAAGTATTTTATCTGTTACTAAGCAAGAGCAATGGTGGCCCAGTGGTAAAGAGCGGCCCCGACTCGAGGTTGTGGGTACGAACCCAATCGCTTTAATTTGTGTAAATAATTTAATCACCACTGCTCTCAAAACGGTGAAAGAAAATATCGTGAGGAACGTGTCCTAGAACCATACATTCGAAGACATGTGCCCGCATGGTAGATTACATCCCACTCCCTCTCGAAGAGAGGGGGCCTGTGTTCCAGCAGCGGGAACATTATAGGATTATGCTAAGCAAATATGAGCTACTTTATAGAGCATATACCTACTATGGTAAAAGTGAGTCTTGGCTAATGGCAAAGAGAAAGTAAAATGATGGTTTTATGAATAGTACAGTTTTTTATAGCTTTCCAGCATTATCATCATTCGCAGTGCACGCGAATCAAAAGTAATTAGTATCGTTGTAACCAAAAAACTTTTTAACAAATAAAGCAAATTAAATCGACTTCAAAAAGAAAGGATTTTTCGATTTTTTATTTCGTAATTTTTAGTTTTTAGTAAAAACTGGAATATTTGTTTGTAATAAGTATTTAATAGTTTTGTTATATATATTGCACTAGAATTTGACCAAGGTTTTGAGATGTTTTCCCTTTGACACTACACCCGTAGCTCGTATCAATAAGCCAGGCCGTCACACTTACACGTATTAGTCTATTATCTTGAAAAGTACTGAACCGATTTCGATGAAACTTTCACTGTGCCCTAAGTTGAAGTAAATGTAAGCCAACAAAAAAAGAATGTCACGATCCGATTAATAGTTTCGGAGAAATGCGTGGACAAACATACATACATACAAACCTACATCTATAAAATTTTGAATATTTGTTTGGAATTTTGTATATTTGGCCCTAATAGATCATCATTTGTGAATATCTCGCAGTTCCAATAATATTACATACATACGTATCGAATTGATAACTCCTTTTTTTGAAGTCGTTAATAATGCAATTCTCCTGAGAGTTCATTTGAATCTAGAATACACTCTCCTCATTGAAACGTATTCCAGAGAAAGTAACTCGGTTGGATCTAATTAGATAACAAAATGTTTTATTCCTTATACTCGTATTGCTTGAATTAGTATTACATTCAGGTGTCTAGACTTGTTGAAAATTACATTCAGATTTCAGTTGATCAAGTCAAGTATTAGTTTTGGAATGAGATTTGAGTAGGTATCAGGTGTATGTCTTGTCATTGTATAACTGCTCTACATTTTTATTCCACGTTATGCAGGTGGTCATTCTGGCAAGCGCCCAAATGCCGAATCAGTAAGATCTGCAAGCCCTCAAATCGACCCTGCTCAATAGTATTGGAATCGGAAAACCTCCAAATAAAGGGGCCGTAACAAATTGTCGTAAGCGTAGCTGAAAAAATTAGTCCCCAGTAGACTGGTCCAATTTGTCACGGAAACGAAAACCATTAGAGTTCTTAGAAATAGATGTCGTGTAATAGGAAGGGTATCATGGGATCTGGGATCCTTTACACGAGATGAATACCTACTTAGTGGGAAAAAACGGAGGGTTAGTTTGACGTGTGCCATCCAAACACGGTAACATTGTATTATGTGCGAAGATCTGGTTACATTCCAGCGATACGTGTATCTGTTGATAAATAACATGATGCACGTATTATTAGCATTTGGATGAAATATGACAACAATATTGGAATACTATACGAGCAATTTGTATGATTTAATACTGATAGATTCTGTCTGGTAACAAAGGTTCAAATGTAATTTGTGTAACGTCAGGGACGCTTTTCGTTACTCGGATTAAATTTAGCTGGTTCAGATCTCCGATTGTGGTGTCTCCGAGTGTCTGAAAATAGTTTCGTTACCAACCTACGTTACTTTCACTACAAGTTTAAGATAAGGTCAGATTGGATTTACCCGCAATGCGGTACCTACTAACCTGTATTAGGAACGTTTTAATTTAACGTTTCTTTTTACGCACTGTCTAACATTATTTATCTCATAGGTTTTTTGATTGATAACAATGCCTCTTAACTTTAATACTTATTTAATTTGATAGCGCTACACATAGAGTTATTTATTATATCGACTTTTGAAGACAGTTTAAAACAAGTGTATTACCTATAAGATTTTATTAATCTGGATATCATCTAGGACAGAGTCCTTGTCAAGACAAATCAAAGGAGCCTAAACTCGATAGGGTTGCGTCGTTTTGTTACTGAGTTCCCATGGCCACCTTCCGGCTCCATCATCAGATCAGCTCCATATCATAATAATACTGCATTGTCATCCGATTTACATATGCATGTAAAATTTCAGCTCAATCGGAAACCAGGAAGTGGGTCAAATTTAACTTGCAAGATTCGGTTACCAGACAGACAGACAAACACCGGGACAGGTGCAACTAATAAAAGCTTGTAATGAGAATGAATTAAATCTACTCTAATCTCTAACTCTAAAAATGAGACCGATTTTTTTTCATAAGTTTCTATTCTGACAAAATAATCCTGAAACCTATCACTACCATCCAGAAATCAGAACCTAACTCAATCAATCTGCCTAGCCTTTTCCCAACTATGTTGGGGTCGGCTTCCAGTCTAACCAGATGCAGCTGAATACCAGTATTTTACATGGAGCGACTGCCTATCTGACCTCCACAACCCAGTTATTGGGTAATACGATACCCCTTGGTAAGACTGATTGTCAGACTTTCGGGCTTCTGACGACCCGTAACGACTGTCAAAGTTCCACGAATGACAGCCGGGACCAACGGCTTAACGTGCTTTCCGAGGCACGGAAGAGTCTCTGTATATAAAGATGGTCACCCATCTACGGACCAACCCCGGCAAGCGTAGCTTAACCTGATGGATCGACCCGAGCGGCTGTTATTACTTAGCCACAAGCTCCTCAGTCAGAACTTAGTCTCCTCAGTCAATCAGAACCTAACTATAAATTGGAATAGGAATTCAAATAAGAAAGTCTTTGTAAACGTATTTGTGATGACACAGCTAACAGTTTTAAATGATTTTCAGTAATGAGCTGTCTATCGACTCGACTGACCTATATGTCATATCATAAGTAAACCACCGACATTTTACATTATTATTGAAATGAAATATGTACTTACCTACCTCTCCTATACTCTGTTTCATTGAATTAAATCTCCATTTATCTACTTTCCTATCGCAGGTCTGTATGCTGGAAGAGATTTCTTTAGAAGTAAGCATCCCCTTAACTACACATTTTTCTGTTGTTTTCGTCTTGTCTGTTTATACACAGTGTAAGGTTAAACGAAGGATTTACTTTAAGGGTTCATTGTACTCATCATTATAAACAACTTTTACTATGGGACCAAACCTGAAATCGCGAAACTCTGTTTACAGGGTGTCCAGTAAATAGTCTACGATAGATAGCAGGGGTGAAAACAACTGTTACGGATTTACAGTTATACTGAATTTTCCACAATATCGAAAATTTTCTACCTTGAATCAGATTTTTAAGCATCTCGTAATGAAAATTGAAAAGTTACTCTAGTCATTGTTAAGTCTTTTTTCATTCTTTAAAATAATCATATCGGCTAGTTGATAAAATATGACTGATTCCCTCAATGGAGTTTATATTTGGCAAGGTTAGAGTGGGATGGTACAGATCTAAGGATGAATTTCGCAGTGAAGTATATTAAAACGGAAGCTAGCAAGACACAGGCTACTTTGCTTTTATTACACTTGATGATAAAATGGATGAAGATACCACTTGTACTTACAGCAGCACACAAAATAAACACAGTGAAATGATAAGGTATGCTAACAAAAAAAAAAATATTCTGCGCAAACTAAAAATTATTTCAGATAACAGCTAAGCGGCCAAAGATCCGGTAAACGAGCAAGATGTGGTCCCAGCTGACCTTTCAACTTTCTCAGTTTCTCATATTATAGGTACTTTAAGAGCGTTAGAGGCAATAAAGCTTTTATTGGCACATCGAGTGAAACATACAGCCGGGGTGAAATAGATGAATAAACAAACTAAACTGATTCCATATCAACCACTTTGCCCACATTTTAGCTGTAATTCAATACTCTGAATGATTACGGTTTATTTGGTGTGTGCAAATTCATGAATATTGGAGCGATTAACTAATAATTCAAAACTAATGGGGTACGTTGATATTGGAATACCATGAATTTAAGTTAACACCGTCAGTCAATCAATGATTTGTTTTATACACTACAGAAATTCCGGTAGCTAGATGCTTAGCTATTCATAATCCCATCCTGAAATAGTTCACAAATTAAATAAATATTTCTATTCCTTTAAAGGCGAAACATTCTGAAACTGCCAGCCATTTTGCAGCGCCGTCGCTTCTGAGGAAAACTCCTTTTGCGGAAAGTTGAAATACGGATTGTTACGATATTTTCTTGGTTCTCCGCTGCAAAGTGCCTTACTTTTTTAAATCAATAGATTGCAGGTAACGCACGGAAACGCCAATGTTCAATTTGTTTGTGGTCGGTCTCAGTACAGTAGTCATTCTCTTTTCTATTCTAATTACATCATCTATCTATCGTTTGGTCTTCCTCTAATCTTTCCTTCCACATTCATATTCAAAACATTCATCGTCACACGATCCATATTCCTCATCATTCCTTTATCATTAAAAAAAAAAAGTTATTAAAAATCTGGGCCGGCATTCCTTGTAAGCTAATAAAGTAATAATAAAATAGGAGCTCGTGGCTAAGTAATAACAGCCGCACTGGTCAATCCATCAGGTTAAGCTACGCTTGCCAGGGTTGGTCCGTGGAAGGGTCACCATCTTTTCATACCGAGACTCCTCCGGGCCTCGGAAAGCACGTTAAGCCGTTGGTCCCGGCTGTCATTCGTGGATCTTTGACAGTCGTTACGGGTCGTCAGAAGCTCGAAAGCCTGACAACCAGTCTTTCCTAAGGGTATCGTATATTACGCAGTAACTGGGTTGTGGAGGTCAGATAGGCAGTCGCTCCATGTAAAATATTGGTATTCAGCTGCATCCGGTTAGACTGGAAGCCGACTTCAACGTAGTTGGGGAAAAGGCTAGGCAGATTGATTTTAATAAAGTAATAATACACCATTTCCCAACATTCCCGTTTGCGATTTTTCTTATAATACTGTAACGGTCAAATAAGAGAGCCATATTAATTAACCAGTGCACATTTAATATCATACACAAACATTGTGGTGGAGGCTGTAAAATAATGCCATAGACACAGCCATTAATTAAACTCGGGACCTTCATTTCAGTTGCGTGACACGGTGACATGCTGGTAATGATTTACGAAAAAAAAAAAAATTACTCTAAGTAGGTACTAACAAGGTAAGGTCAAGGTAACATGATTAACTTTTCATAGTGTGATGAAAAGTTAATCATGTGTTAGTTATTATAATAATAATATACATTTTGATATTATCGCTCATGGATTGAATAACACGGAGCCTTATCAAGCGTATATTTTACGGAAAACAATGCAAAAATTGATCAGAAATATAAACCGTGTTTTTCATAAACTTAGCAACCGTTTCTGCAATTTTTTCGGACGCAAACAGTACTAAATACTCGCACATTAATTGTCGGGAATAATTGCTCCCACTTCCCGTCGTCAGTTTCAATACAAACAATTACGGGGTTTACGACCTCATTAAACGGTTCATATGGTCAACAAAGATAAAAACGGTTAGAGCAAAACAAATTAGGTACTATAGTAGCTTGAAAACAACGCCCGTTTTTATTTTTTAAAAGCTTGCTCTCTGTCTGTGAGAATTCAAGGCGCTAATTGAGAGGGACTAGCGACTGCGGCTGGGGGAGCGGTTCTAAAATAGATGGACCCCCACGACGACGGCAGTCACTAAGTGCACTCTGCAACTATCGGTTCATTTACGAACTTGGCCAACCGATGCGGGATGAGGTGCTATTTCGAGGCCATTTCATATTGATTTTCATTATGTTGGAGCTCAGTGTTAATGCATTTTTAATATTTTAAACGCCCTGGTGGCTCTCTCTATTTGTTACGTTTTAAAGGTTAAAGGTACTTCTCCTTTAACCTTTACGAGTAAAACGTTGGAGTTTGGTACACTTGATACATTTTAAACCGGAAGCCGAACCTTACACGTGTCTGGCCAGTGGGGATAGCTAGTAAATTATGACCGAGGCAAGCATATAATACAATAATGTATGTATGTTATTCACTTATGGAGCTTCGGTCATACTGCATTAAAGGTTTTATAGATTGGATTAGCTGTTTAAAACAGGAATACTAATAAATAAAACTTCGCTCTTTATCGTATTAATCGATTCCAGACGTAAAAATCTTATGACTTGGTGGACTTATCGCGTAATTTATAACGATTGTACTGCGTGATATTAAAGGAAATCCTACATGACTAATACAAAACTAGATTCATATCTACGGAACAAATGATTATCACACAAAGCAGCTGCCTTGCTCTACTGCATTTTTCATTCATTCATTGTGAACTATTTATTAATCAAGTTGGCTTGAAGCCGAGAGTACAAAAAAAGAAACAATTGACTACTTATAGAGCCTCTACCTGTTCTTTGTGATAGGTACCTACTCAAATAGTTCTTGAAATGTAACCCCTAGATGCGGGCATTAAGATAATTCTCAACCGATTGCAGAGTTCGTAAACAGTGTGTGCGTTATCATCATAGCAATTACACTATATCTTGGTTTACTTTATAGACAAGCCTCATTCTACACGGCTATATTAATTGCTTCCATGTTGGACTAACAGAGAGCCGAGCTACGACTTTGTTGGTTGAAGAACTATCAAATCAAAGAGTTATAGGTATCCTCTCCTGCTAGTCACAAGTATTAGTCATTTGTACCTATTGCAGATAGGCATGTGATGAACTGATTCTGTAGTGGTGATTACCTAGGATTCTTTAGTGCACGACTTTTCATTGAAGTGGGCTATGAGCTCGAGCTACCTCTTCGTCTTATCGTGTCTATGGATTCTAATGGGCAAATATTTTAGCCCAGTAGATGGCCAGGCTTATTTCGTTGTCAGTGCCTTGGTTGAGGACTTGAGATCCAGGTGCAGGTTTACCTAGAGACACAAAGGCAATGGAGAAAAAGCCATTCTAATCGTGAACATCACACTCACACTGCATTTTGGTGGAATGAATCGACGGCAAATAAAATAAAGCTACAAATTATGAAGATTATGGACAGCTGTAGTATATATAAGCGTTGTCGCAAAAGAGAAGGCTGTATAGTCATTGTAAGCGCACTATAGGTACAAGTCTACCTACAAAATCGTTGGGATCGAGAAGTGCTTTAACACTTTTGTGCAACAGTGATCAAGTGGTCGGCTGTCTGCATTAGGGGATTATTTTGGAGACCGTAAACGCCCACTACGTAATCCTGAAATCGTCTTTCAGACACCTACGCTCCTACGGAAATATAGGAATTGGACTTATAATTTTATGGATACTGCTGCTATTTTAAGCTGTCGGTAAAGTGTACTTATTTATATATGAGAAGGACAAGTACATGAACACAAGCATCTCTCGGCAGGTGTCTTTGTACTTTGGGCAACAAATTGCTTTCAAATATTCCCGGCGTGATAGCACGTAAAGCTGCCAAATTATCAGTGTTTTTATTATTCTAATCCCACTAATGTTAATTTAATACGGCAAATTCGGGTGACACTAATCAGTAAGCGAAGTGATGCGACGCTAATAATTACGTTCTTAAATTAGTCTAGTAGAATGACTACGCCCAAACGTGGGACGCCCCCCCAGCAAGATGGATCGCCGACCTAATAAAGGAAGCCTGGACAGACTGGATGCAGAAGGCGTTGGAGCGGGTTTTGTGACTTCTGACCCAACTTGAGAGAGGCCATGTCTAGCAGTGGCCTGCTATTTATTGGCTGAACTGATAAAAACACTCAACAAATAAAGAAGAATTGTTGCGATTTGTTTGGAAATATCATGAAAACAGTTAAAGCATTATCAAGTTTACAAACCTCATTTTCAGAATGATAGCATGTCTTCATGCAATTGTAAAATTAGTTGTTTGATTTTATTATTACTATTATGATAGGTTGATAGGTGCTTTATGATTATGTTATATCTTATTATTTTCCTAAATATTATAATTTGGATTTTTCCTGATAAACCGCAGCCACTGCCTGCTTACTTGATGCATTATTTCCACGGCTGGGTATTTCGTATGCTTAATAATAAACTGACAGATTATGGTTCAGGTCCAAAATGAGTTAAGCGTACAAAGAAATTCGTTATAACTAAATATCTTCAAAATATAATTTCTGTATCCCTAATCAGTTCATCAGTCATTCCTACAATACATTGTTTCACTATTATTATGCTTTTTGACTAAGTTCTATGCCATTTTGTAAGACAAGTCAGTAGATTTTTTTAGTTAGGTCAGTCTATTAAGCACTTTGTTTCAGTATCATTGTTTTATTTTCTACTATGATTCTTATTATATTTCTGTTATTGATTTAAAAAACCTCACACAGTGAATACTCTGGTTCAGTTTAATAACTTTAAAACTGTAATCAGCTGGCAAGTAGGTATTAAAAGATTACAAAAGTAACCAAACCTTCCATGGTTTTATCTCAACTACCTTGGCAGAGAAAAATAATGGATGACATCATATACTTTGCACACCTATGATGTATGAGTTCAAACAAAAAAATCTCCAAAATGCTCAACAACTGTGAGTTTTAAGGTTCAAAATCTTTTGCATTTGGTGTGGTCAATAGTAAATTTCATTTGAACATCTGTACAGCAAGTTATTAGTTTCAATTAGGCACAAGTGTCTGTTCAAAAATAAAACTTCAATCAGATTATTATTGTGCCAGCGGGAAACAGAGGCCAGTGATTCCAACTTATCATTATCACTGCAAATTGATAATGCATACAAAAATTAGTAATTAAGATAATAATACTTTGAATTAGTCATGGCTTAAACTAATCATATATTAATTTATTTATAAATCATATTATTATTGAAAATAGAATTCTATTATCCTTACAGAAAATAGAATATTTTCAAAATCTGGTTTTACCAGAAATCAGTTAGGTTCATTTAAATATGCAGCATATGAAACAATAATAACTATTTATGGGTAATCTCCATCATAATTATTGAATCTAAGGCGCCCATGAAGCATGCTTAGTTTTAGCATTAGCTTACCAAAATAATTTGTAAATCAAACATATTCTAAATAGTGTGTATTTATTCCGATTGAATTACAGAATATCTAGGTTCCCAAATAAGCATGCTTCGTGGGGCTCTTAAAGATTGTTTGGAATATTTGGCACAAATCTAGTAATCACGACCTAATCGCCACATGAGATGAGTAATACTAAAATCAATAACTCTATGTTGAAAGCATGAGTATGTAACAATTATTGTACATACCACTCAGTTTTGTTTAGACTTTGGAGAATACTACTGTGTTACTGTCAAGTATGGAGCAATTGCTGTAATGTAAACATTGAATGCCTGGTAATCAGCCGAACGCCTGTATCTTCAACAGTTGATAATAAAAGATTTTTTTATATTACAAGACCAGTAAGGTATGACTGTGACTATCTATCTATTCATTTGTGCGATCTTGCCATAACATATTTAACGTACAAAGAAAACGAAATACCCTATCTTCCTTCTTCTATCGTCCATATAGCACATATCTTATTCCAGATAACATAATTATTGATTTGTTGGTGTAAAGTGACTTACCTGTAATGTTGACTTCTTCACCACAGATCGTTGGAACTTGGAACACAGGTTTCAGTCACAAGTCACACTCCCAAGTCACCAGTTTTTCGAAATAACGTCCTTCAATTATATTACTGTCCAATGCGTCCTTGATTCTTTTAAACAGATCAATACACAAAAACCTGCTCATTCAACGATTAAGCGTTGGCATTCATACATACTTCTTTAACTAACGTCAAAGTTGTCAATCAGTCAGTGCTTCTGCTTAGCTGTCAAGTGCCAAGAGACGACAAACAAATTATCACTAATGGATATAAAATTTTAAAATGTACCTATATAATAACTCAATTCTTTATTAAATCTTTACTAAATAATGATAGCAGTACACTTTTGAAATTATTAGCCTACATGCGACATTCAATATCAGTTAGTTTTCTTAGTAGTAACCCCAAAACATATGGACCCCGTTCGTTCAAAAACTGCGACTGGATAAAGCAGTCCACGTTTAAGATTTCTAAAACTAAAAGTGCATTCTTAGTTTTTCTCACAGAGTACATTTATATAGTTTTTCTGTTCAAAGTGATAGCGATGTGTCATTGTTTTACATATCAGTTTTATGAATATGTTGTTCAAAAACTGCTTTTATGTTTTAAATATTCCTTCGGTGATTATCGATTATTACTTCAAATGTTCGGAACGTACTTAACATTTTTTTTATCTCTTTCTTTCTCTACGTCATTCTCTCACGTTCGATGTGAGGTGTCAGAGAAATATTCGTGATAATTATTAAAAAATAATTAGATCTTGAGATGTTTAGAATATTTATTTCGTTTGTAAACTATGTATTTCTTTAATAAAGCCATGCCAGTGACGTTCGGTTATCTGGGATTAATCTAGCGAAGACATTTTTTGTTTTATTAGTTCATTATGAACTGTCACCAAGTATTAAGTGGTGCCTGTAATTCAGGAGATCAATGTTTTGCTGTTGGTTCTGTCGAAGGAATACCTTTCACAGTAAGTACTTAGATTAATGTCCATGTCGTTGTCGACGGCCAAGTCTCGTGACTTTGAAACCTGTTACCTAAAGTGGTAATTGAGAAGTGATGTTCCTAACAGGAATATCTAATTTAGCCTAGTTTGATAAGCATAACAATTTCGTTCGGCCACTAAATTCTATTGTTTGTGAACGTATTGTACCTCATTACTTAGCATTTGTTACAGAGGAGACAGACAAATAGAATGAGTTTCCTTGAATGCTAATTTGCATCAGTCATTTATAGTTATTTAAATAACAATATTGCTAAAGGCGACAATAACTGTAGACTTGATGTTATAAAACAGCTCCTTACCTACTTTTTACATAAATATATATATATGTATGGTATTAGAATCTTTCCATTTACAGTGTACCTATGATCATAATCGGTAAAGTAAATATTTGTGAAGATTTATGGTAAAATGAATATTGAACTACTATTCTACACATTATAAACATTTGTACAACACAAACAGTTTTTAATTCTTGGCATATTGTATATATTTAAGATGTAACCTTTAAAATCAAGCCTTATTTGAACCCATGAAAATATTTTTAATTAGGTAAAAGGTTTTCAAAAACATGTTTCTACCAAAAATAGTTATTTCAAATAGGAAAATGATAACATACATGTATTAAACACTTATTATTTCATTAATCATGCATCACGGGCTACCTACCTACTTTTATTATTTCCTTAACTCCACAGTTATCAAAACAAAAAAGTCCTTGAATGCTGATTTATTTGTTTTTCACACAAATCAATCAAGCACTAACTTGTGTCATGGCATTGTATAGAGCCGAGTAAAATAACTATTCAATCAAAAGTGAAATCTAAATGTCACATTCAAGTGTCCTTCTGTTTTACTATTAAAGTGAAAAAAAGTTCTGTAATACATTTTGGCTACAGTAGGTTTTTATCATTTTAATAGGTATATTTTATTGCATGTCAGTTATTAAATGTAAAGTACCAATTAAGCATCAATAATGTACAAGAGTATCCTCCGGGTCAGTTTTACAACAGGATCTTCTTTTCCTCAGGCATATGCAGCAGGGTGTAACATTGTGATTTTAGCCTCCAACTTTGAAAGGGTACAGATAATTCCAGGAGCGATCCATGGTTACGTCCGCATTGGCTCGTTAGACTGCAGCACAGATACAGGGAAGATTGCTGCGTCTTATGGGGCTGAAGTGTGCATATTTGAACCAACACCGCTTATACATACAGCTGCTACCACTCATGTAAGTAGTAATGATAAATAATGTAAGTAGATAAATAAATATTACTTTTTATTTAACTTAATTAAAATACTGGTACTGGTTGCTATTATGAGTATTTTAATTGGTTTGAGGCAGTCATAACAAAGAATTTTTTTTTTTTTTGCTAGCCTGTTTTGTGTCCCACTGTTGGGCAAAGGCCTCCCCTTTTCCCTTCCATACCTGTCTGTCTTGTGCGATCTCCAGCAATGTTGGCCCTGCAAACATGATCAGATTGTCACACCACCTTCACCGCTGTCTACCTCGGCGGCGATGTCCTCCGTGAGGCGTCCAATGGGTGACGATCTTTGCCCATCTCTCCGGGTGCATTCGTGCGACATGGCCAGCCCACTTAAATAATTATGCGTCTGCAAAAACTAAATAGTAATAGCTACTGATAAGGTAAAACGCCTGTTGAAGCCTCTAATCTCTGGCAGTCAGCAAGTTATTAGAAGGGCTGACTCACTGACTTCCCAAAGTGCGCCCAACATTCATTTTAGAATCACCATTGTGGAAGCAACATGAACAATTCATGAGCAGGAATGCAAAAGTCCTTATAATAATAAAATAATAAATAATAATAAAATTTATTGAAATAGTATGTTTACAAAAGGCCTATATTAATGTTATATACTGAAACATATGTACAATATGTTTCAGTATATAACATTAATATAGGCCTATAATAGTATTATAATAATCTAGGTAAAAACTATGGTATGAAAAATATAAGATTACAGTTGCAAAATAAAATAAATAAATTAATAGAATTCTGAAGGTAATGTAGTGCATTGCCCGAGCTAGGTTTATTTAAACCTGTGTTTCAGGCCAAAATGTTACTATACAATTGATTAATATGATAAAAAGATGGCAGATTAGGAGGGATTATATTAGCATGCATTGTTATCGCAACAGATATTTACAACAGTTAATCTGGATGGATTTGATATGATACAAAATTGAGTGCAGAACAAAGCAAAATTGAGAACAGAAATTTTTATTACCAGGAACTAAAATAAAAATAAGTTTAGCTATACGAAAGTGTACATACAATAAATTAACATATAATTTATTGTATGTATGTATGTATGTATGTATTGTACTGTATGTACAGTCAAGCAATTAATTAACATATAATTCAAACGCTGATATGTCATTGTCTCAGTTCCAGATGAACAGCAGAAAGAATAAGTACCTAGATAAAAGCTTTATTACATATTCTATATGTACTTAACTATCATTAGCCTTCTAAGTACTGACAATGAGTTCATGTGACATTTTAATTGATGTTGTTTAATTATCACAGTCCAATGAATAGTAATACTCCTGAGGCTAACTAACCCTTTTATATTTATTTATAGCAATAACAGTATGTCTATATGTAATAAGGTACTTTTAAACGAAT
Organism: Dicycla oo; assembly: GCA_948252095.1. Classification (NCBI taxonomy): domain Eukaryota; kingdom Metazoa; phylum Arthropoda; class Insecta; order Lepidoptera; family Noctuidae; genus Dicycla; species Dicycla oo. The sequence continues at coordinate 18,623,530 of OX411726.1, read as the reverse complement.
AAAGAGTCTTAAATTCGGCTCTTAGAGGTTCTTACTACTTACTTATAAAATTGACAAGGTTGCTGCCAAGGCCATTTGGAAGCATTTCAAACAAAACCATTACTTACTTAATATTTACAGAAGCTTTATACTTACATATAATTGCAACATCAAATATATTTTGTCGTGGCTCGCGAAATACAAATAAAAATTTGGTAGGCGCAGTTTGAGTCCGCGCCGTTTGTTTTCGTGAAAATAGATTGAAATTTTGCTACGGTTTCCGATACTGCGGTAGCCATTGTATTTGCTCGACACTAGACTTATTAGGCTCATTGCATTCAGTATAAAGTAAGCTTTCACCGATTATGTTTTTTCAGTTCTGAGTAGCACCCTAATTGCGTAACACACTATCGATCGTAATCTGAATAATTTTGCAGCAAATTGCTAATCCATTGCTTTATGTGTTCGAAAAATTTGTATGATAGACGACGTAAATAACGCAATGAATGTTGTTGAACTGTCAAAATGAAACGGATTCCGATTGAGAATGTATTGAGCAATTGCCATGAGAACTGTTACGAAATAACATAAACATAGACTGTTAAGAAATTGCAATGAGATGACATCTTAATCATTTTAGCTATTTGCAAAAGATTTTCTTAAGATTTCTGACACTGCTGTAGCTATTGTATTTGCTCAGTACTAGACTTTTTAGGATCATCATTTCTTTAGATGCAAGCTTACTTTGTTTGTGGTTTTTTCAATTCTGAGCAGATTTACGGCCGATATGAGATGACATCTGACATTATTTTGCTTTAATCAACTTTATATTAATTTTTAACCCTATTTTCGCTAATATTACTGTTGTTTCTTTTTAGGTCCTGGTAGTGCTTTGTAAACTCTTGACAAAGACACCTGTATTACTAATATAAATAAACACGTTTTTGCGCTATACGAATTGATATTTCGGCATAGAGAAAAGTAGAGGGTCGCGCGCATGCACTCGCAGTGTAACGTCACACGCAAATTATATCCGGCATTACAATTGTTATAAATATGACCTATTTTTTTGAATGCTCAACCATTACCCTTTTTTTTTGTGGATGGCAAATCATCAAATAACTTCTCCCGCTCTGGGTGGAGCGGGAGAGCGTGTCAGACTTCTACTGACGAAAACCCACCCGTGTTCCTTCAGTTGCCTGTGCCAGGGCCATAGTAACTCTTTCGAACAACCCGCAACCCTGGCGGGTCAACCATTACCCTGCCTTTAAAAGTGTCGTAGTTATTAGTGGTTGACATCTTACATGTTTTTTTTTTGTCGGTTTGCAATATTGAACTTACCACCAGTACACCGAGCAAAAAGACGTTTTCACGTCAAAAGAGATTCATTAAATGACTCTTTAGAGATAAACGATGTATTATCCGCAGTCGAACTTAATGGCGCTTAGAATTACGTCACTCAGATCTGAGTTCGGACATTTGTCGAATGAAATAGGAGGTTTTCAGGTGTTGTTACATAATAAGTCTGTGAACCTTGACGATTGCTGATGGCGCAGCGCCAATTGACCATAATATGAATGTAATTGGTCAATGCCTATCATATAAAACTGTCTTCGCACTCAGACTCATGATTCAATTCAACGGGACATGTGACTGTTCAGGGCTTGGAGTACCGGTGGGTGCAAACCGGCAAGTTGGTGGCGGATGGGCCGATCACTGCGTTGTCATGGAATCTCGAGGGCACCCGACTGCTAACAGGCGGCAAGATACTGCAATTATGGCACCAAGCGTCGCTCTATCAAGATGACAGCCAACGTAAGATATTGTTTTCTTCCAGTTTATTTATGCGAGACGCTAATACACTTGTTTCAAGTGGTAAGTATTATTATCTTTGTTCATGGACTTTATCTGGAAATCAGATATCGTGATTTGAGACGATCTCGAATTGTTTCTGGCGCCAAGTAACTGCACCTATTTTATTTACAATTTGCCTTGATAATGCGACAAAGTAACGACTTTAAGGCAGCAAAATAACGACGCTATAATTTTATTCACTTTGATCGTCTCGGAACGGAAGTGAAGCTAATTTATAACAATGTTATAGAACTAGTGTTTAGTATCGATTCATTTATACTGGAGTGCAGGGGCGTGTCAGTATTTTGTTTGTGGTTGTTTTTGTTGTAGGTACTCAGCAGTCAATTTACTGATACGGATTTGATACCGACTATACAGTGGTATTTAATCACATACCATGTGATTTACCATGGGATTTCACTTTTATGATACCTACTATGAACTTGGTCAAATAAAAAAAAAGTACTACTACTAATTACTATTAGTGACCAATGTTTTAGACACATAAATAAATTATTTAAATGATAGGGAAAACCGCATCAAAAGCCTTTGTGCAGTTTAGATGAACAACGCCGTCAGACAGATAGACACGAAAAACGACTTTATTTTATAATATTTGTGTATATTGTATAAATCTTGCATGCGACGTTTATTGTTACCTACTCCTATAGCAATACGGTATCAATTAGCCTTATTACAAGAATTGTCCTCTCTCATCTCTAATGACGGGCCAGTTGGCGTGGTTGGTTAAGATACCACCTATCATGCCGCAGGTCGTGGGTTCGATTCCCATCCAGGACAAACATTTGTGTGCATGAACATGTCTGTTTGTCCTGAGTCTGGGTGTAATTATCTATATAAGTATGTATTTACAAAAAAAAAAAAAAAGTAGTGTATGTAGTATATCAGTTATCTGGTTTCCATAGTACAAGCTCTGCTTAGTTTGGGATCAGATGACCGTGTGTGAAAAATGTCCCAGGATATTATTATTATTATTAATTAAATAGCCAGCCAGCCAGATCGTAGCGCGGTTGACTGTCCATGTCCACCACGATAAGCGGATGGGCGGTAGTGCCGTCATTCGTTGAAGCTCTTATATGTAGTATCTATACCGCTTTATTTAAGTAACCCGCATATTATTTTTTCCAGCGAGTTCAGGAGTGACATTCCAGATAGGTGGTGACAAGGATGACAAACCTAAACAGGCCGAGGAAGACGAGCCCGTGAGTACAACGCAGATTGTGATACGCTCTGATAAGATAAAATACACAACAATATACTCCACCGTCCGCCGTTATCTTTGTTTTGTTTATCTATTATGGTCTGTAAATATATTTAGTATGAATACAATGATCAATTAAACTTACTAACTACAGTTTTATAGTGGAGTGGTTTATAATTGAAATCGTCTTCCCACGTACCCACCGATATTAACCACATTAATTTGACGGAAATCGTTACGGAAACTATACCTGAAGATATTCATTTATAAATGAGTTTTCCAGACTTGTACTGCATGTTAAACTTCGCAAAGTAAGACTATACTTGTTTGCGTCCCACTTAAATGCTCTCATTTCGGTGACCGCAATAGTTCTATAGCTCTTACGTAGTTACGTGATGCATTAAGACGCAAGTAGATTTTTGATCGTCCAAGTTTTTAGGGTTCCGTTCCTCAAAAGGAAAAAAACGGAACCCTTAGAGGATCAGTCGTGTCTATCCGTCTGTCACAGCCAGATTTGCTCCGAATGTTATGGCCCGATTAATATGAAATTTGGTATGCATATGAATTTCTCTGACCCAAACACGGACGTGTAACATAAATAAAGGAATATTGAATATGGGGGCGAATAAGAAAATAAACATAAAAAGTTTTGTAAACTGTACCGTTTGACATATCAAATTAAAGAACTTACTGTGAGGGTCACAAAAAGATTATTTTTTAAATAATTTAAAAATGTTTTAAAGTTATTTAAGAAAATAGACGAAAATTTACCATACCTCCCTCCATCTCCGAAACTACTAAGCCTAAAACTTTTGAAAAAAAAATACAGAAAATCGTTCTTTACCTATAGATTACAGGAAAACCTATAAGAAGTCTATGGTCTTAAAATAACATAGTAAATCTCTCAATATTAAACATATATTTGCAGTTGGAATGTATGGGCGAACATGTTTTTCAATTACAATGTTAAGTTGGTTCTTAGGATAAATTCATGCCAACTACGGAACCCTTCATTGGGCGTGGTCCGACACGCACTTGGCCGGTTTTTTTTATTTCACTTACCTACAACGATCTTATAGGGACTCGTGCTATCAATAGCATTGACAGTTTCCTATCAATTTCTGCAATCTTGATGAATTTACTAGTTTCATATCTGTAATTGATGAATTGTTTCGTAATTGCAATCAGTCAAAGTCAAAATAATAATCGTTTCTTTTTCTTTTGTTTATTATAGTCTTGATAGGGGCTGGTAGGTAAAATAAAACATTTCATTAGACAGTGATTGTGATTTATGATTACGACCCGTTTCTGTTTTATGGGTGTATTATTTCAGGCACGAAATAAGTCCAGGTTTCAATTCCACAGTCATTTTTTAAATAAGGTCAGGTCTTGAGAAATTTAAATAAGTATTAGGAAGTTTATTATCGAAGACTAAAATCGAAGTTAACGTCGAGATTTGGTTTAGGTATGCCAAATTAAAGTTTTGTAAAAAAGACAAAAAAAAACATTTTTCGTAAAATAAAAATGTTTTTTTTTTTGTCTTTTTTACAAAACTTTAATTTAAAAATTTAAAAATAAATAAAATTTAAAAATAAAAAAGACAAAAAAAACATTTTTCGTAAAAGAAAATTTTCTTTTTAAGAAAAATGTTTTTTTTTTGTCTTTTTTACAAAACTTTAATTTGGCATACCTAAACCAAATCTCGACGTTAACTTCGATTTTTGTCTCTATCCAATTTTTTCATGTCCTAGGGGTGGATATGCGTGTGGCAATGTCACACGGCGACTCCGGCGCATCACCTCGCGTTCTCACCGGACGGCGTCCTTTTCGCCACATCTGGCATCAACGACAGACTCGTCAAGATCTGGTACCAGAACAAAGGTAATAAAAACCTGTTTACAAGTTCGCGGCAGTTAAATATGACACATTGGACCATAGAAAGAGACTGTAACAGTCATCCATGGGTGAAAGAGACGACGCTCCACAGCCTATCTTTTTCTAAAACTTAATGTATATATATTTACAGCCGAGTAGGTACGCTAGATGACATTTAAACAGGTGTTAAGGTGGATTCGCATTAGTAGCCCATACGTGGTAGAAACATGGCAAATCTAACTTAGAGAGATGTAGTAATTATTGTTATGGTTATAATATTATGTAAATACATATTTGTTATTGTTGCGAATCATATTTTGATCAAGATATAACGTGACACTGACATGCAAATTGCAAAAAACGCAAGAAAAGTTGAATTTTGCAGGATACCACTGCGGATCCTTAATATTATCTTTTAATTGATTCGTATTTAAGATGATATTGAACTGTAACTTCCATCTAGCAAGTGCTAATCAAAGATCTTTCAAATATTTTTATTACTAAGTTGATATTTAGATAAGTACAATGAAAGGTAAACACTAAAATGTCTGGGCTGATAAGAAATAAGAATCGGATTTCGCGTCTTTGTAAAAACAGATGCTCACGTAAGAAGGTATATTTGATAAGGGAATATCCCGATCAATAAAAGCAAGTGTGGTGGTTATGAATGTTATGATGTGTTTCAAGAGATCATAAAGCGCAGGCCATCCTGGAAGCGAAGCGAAACGAAGCTAAGTTCGTTTCGCTTCGTTCCGCGTCTTCATACCTATTTCGGTTCACGGAAAGTGCAGTTGTAGTCACTGCAATGTAATGTTTTATAGTCGAAATAAAAGATAAATAAGATTTTCATATTTGCAATATGAAAACTGCATGTGGGTACTTACAATAACGGCAAATATATTTCCTCCATATGCCACAAATAAATGCAGATTACACATCATATTGAAACCATAAAGACGGCAAAGATAAAACAACCTGTATTCCACCAATAGCTAAATGGTTGGTATGTCGCCTAATCTGTAAAACCAGGTAATACTCATTACTCGTAGTAATTTCATAGCATGACATTGAAATGACGTCATAATTGTGGAAGCAATCTTCGGCAGGAAAACGGCAGTGACATCATTTTCTATTACAAAACGAACAATACGATATGCATTTATGTAATAAAATTTGACACGCCAAACACGGTTGAGTTAGGACATTGTTATTCCGATGTTTTTTCCGAGTTAAGTATACAGGCAAACAATATTGTTCTGTACTTATTTATCTGCGAACTAATTTCTGGTCCACGGTACATCTAATTGACTATTCATAGATACGACCATCGGATAAAATGACGCAATAATACTTAGTCGGTTTAGCTAGAGAGGTATATTTATAAAGTACCTGTAAAACTAATTTATGAATATTATTTTAATTGTTTCAGTGCTTGCGCAGGCACATAATGATCACTCTCCGCCAGAGCTGAACTACACGTTCATATACGTGGCTCATCCACGCGCTGTCACACATCTGTCATGGCGGAAGACTAGCAAATATATGCCCAAGTAAGTTATAACTTAGTCGTATTATTGCATTATATTCAAACCCATTTATTTACACCACAGGAATAAAGTAAAAAGATAGAGAGAAAGAAAAACAAAATCTAGAATGCTTGTAACTGTCCCATTTCAAATAATTTGATGCATAAGTAAATATTATTATTATATTTCATAAATGTGCGTCATGGTAAAGCCATTGAATCCTTATGTCAGCGACATAAATGTCACAAGTGACATAAGCTTATAAAATTTCGTCACTTTCTCTAGGGGCAGCGTCGGAAACGTGCTGGTGACGTCATGCGTGGACAACATCTGCCGCGTGTGGGCAGAGACATTACTGCCTGAAGACGAGTGGGGGGGCGGCTGCGTGACGTCACACTCGCGCTCGCCGCCGCGCCGCCAGCGTGCCACACACCGACACAAGCACCGGTTCATGCAGCGGTTGAAACATATGAAGTAAGTTTAGGTTGTATTTTAGGTCAAAAATCTCCAGGAATATGGATTTTCTAAACAACGCTGCAACATACTAACCTAATAGCTACCTGCCCCTGGTAACTCTTTAACCTCGTCCACATATAGAAGACTAGTCCCCGTACATAGTAGGGGGCAGCTGCGTGACGTCACCGACACAAGCACCGGTGCATGCAGCGCTTGAAGTATACGAAGCAGGCCTACTAGACGACCAAGACAAAGAACCCGTCCTACCCTTTTGAACCTATTTCGAACCCTTACTAATCTGTGCAATAATACGTGCGTATCCATCATCATTATCTACCTAGCCGTTTACCAACTATGTTGAGGTCGGTTTCCAGTCTAACCGGATACAGCTGAATAATGAATATTAGTATTATACGTGCGTATCCACGGTGCGTATAAAACGATATTTGACATAGATTTAGAAGAAACTTCGGTACGGTAGGCGAAGTCGCAATCAGGTTTTAGAACTACTTGGTGGAGTATAAGTCACAGGTTCAATTACCGCACGAAACCAACATCAGTATGTCCTACATACAATTTAGATCTAGAAAGGTCTGATTGTGAATGTAAAACTCAAAATACCTAGTATGGAGCAATTTTTTAACATTTTATTTTTCAGCTAAATACTCTACTCTTTTTAGGGTTCCGTACCCAAAGGGTAAAACAGGACCCTATTACTAAGAGTCAGTCCGTCTGTTACCAGGCTGTATCTCATGAACCGTGATAGTTAGACAGTTGAAATTCTCAAATTTTGCCGCTATAACAACAAATACTAAAAAACAGAATACAATAAATATTTAAGGGGGCTCCCATACAACAAACGTGATTTTTTGCCGTTTTTACGGCAAAAAGCCGTTTTTATAGATAATGGTACGGAAGCCTTCGTGCGCGAGTCCGACTCGCACTTGGCTGGTTTTTATTTTACCCAGGCATCTTCCCTATTAGGGATGCCTGTGTAAAAAAAAGAAATTGTGTTTAGTCCGTCAGTCAGATAATAAAAAAAATATTAGACAAATATTTTTTGCTTTATCATATTAATAAAAAATGAGTGTTTCTTAATATTGGAGACTAAATTGACATTTGAAATGTTCCATGTATCATTTTCATTTCATTTCATAGTTTGACATGTGCACCTGTCAAATTAGTTTATGATATTAAAAAACAGACCATAGACAACACGCATTAAAGTTCGGGAGTGGGGGCTCGCTACGTCACTTCTACGTATAAAATCTAGCAAGGCGTGAGGGCATGTCAAATCTAATTTGATCCAGCCTCTAATCTGATCCAGCCTGTCCCATCTTGCTGTCCTCCCCCCAGCGACGCCCTAAGCCGAGGCCCGTTCCCCACAGGGGGAGCCCTTAGCGTGTAGTCGCTTAGTCTGTAAGTTTTATGCCCCTGGCTGGAGGCTTTGAGTCATCTTAAGGCAGCCACAGGATCGTCCGGTTAAGTAGTCACGACCTCTCTAGGTCAACTACGAGATGCCATACATAAAAAAAGGTCATGTCACATTTTAACTTAATGTATCGCCGTAATGTTTTAATTACGTAGAAAAGGAAAAAAAATACGTTGGACACGAATTTTTTTCCTTTTCTACGTAATCAAATCGTATTTTTTAATAATCTACATGACGGACAAAAAAAAAGTTTAGTCATGATCCCTATTAAGAGACAAGTCCATTAAAGTCCTAAATTTCAATTCTTCTTTTAACAAGCGCCAATATCAACAAATAATGCAATGAATGTCGTCTCTTATAGATAATAACATCATTCTCAACAGCCTCGACTGTAAACTTTCCTTTATGATTCACGAATTGTAGATATTTGTGATCGACTCGCTTGAACAATTTCAGCGCAACACGCAATATGAGCATATATTTGTACAAATGCTTGTGAACAGATTATAATATACAATAGAATCTTTTGAGATAGAAAAGAAATAGAACTAGGTATTTCAAGATTGCCCGATCAATATTAATGATGACATCTCAGCCTTCTTAGATTGAATTCTAAGTAAAGTAGTCCCCAATCTTTTTAGCCCGGTTGAACTTAGGCGCGAGCCGGTGCGCAGGAAAATCAAAATCAAGGTATCAGTTGGCAAAATCCCATGCGGATGCATGCATGAGATGGAGCAAGATGGCGGTCGCGCTCACTTCAGCCCGGCCAAAAAGATTAGGGGCTACTGTACGTTGGCGGTCTGGTCTTCTGACCAGGGGGCTTACTCTTCAAACTAATTTTAATTCCAATCTAAAGCCAATCCGATTCCAATATCAATTTTGCAGTCACGTGATTCGGTACTCTTGAAAACAATTTTGTCAACATTGGATTGAAATTGGGATTGCCCCGCGATTGTTTTGTTACGTGTGAAGTTAGCTATTTTACAGGCCGCAATAGTGTGGTTCAACTCATTACGATAAACGGGTAATGGGACTTTAAAATGTTTTATCCTTTAAATCACAAGGCTAATAAATAAATATGATATAAATAGTTGTTTAATTAATTAATTGTTACATATTAGATTCATTTGGGCGTAAGAAAATGATTAAAATCATAAAATTAACCATGACTTAGGCTGCGTGCGCTAGGATCGTTGCCTATACCCGTACTATATAAAAAAAGACGGCGTATAAGTTCTCCAATTTCTAAAACAAAGTCAAGTGGTCTTAGCAATTGGTCTTAGGAATTTTAAGTGAATAGTGAATTCGAAATGCAGTTTGTTTAGAAACTTGGAGTTTGTTTAGAACAGTAACTGGTTCGCGTTTGGTTCCTTGTTAGTAAAATAATTAACTAATATAGTTAAGTGTTAGTGTATACAGTTAAGTGGTAAGTAAAAAATATTAAATCATACCTACTTATGTTATTATTTAAAGTAGGTACCTAATGTTTTTAAAACTTTAATTAATGAAGTATTTTCGTGAGTTATTTTCTTGGTCTATGTTTTAAATTATAATATGTTGTACATAATAAAAGTTTTCGCATTTGAGTTACAATGGCAAATCGTCTTAGTTACGCCCAATTAGAAGGTTTGGTAGAATTCTTGAAGCAAAACCCAGGCATAGCTAAAGGTAATTCAAAATAATGAAGTAGGTATTAATAATCATTATATACCTACAGTAATTTCATTGAAATTAATGCGTATTTTTAGTATTGGTAGATCTCCTCAAACAAATCCTTATTCACTCTATAATTTGCTTTAAATTCGTCTTCATTCATAGAAAAAGCTTTGTCCGTATAACGCATCATCCGACGCTCATCTCGTCTTTGTTTCAATTGTTTTTTATGGGAATTATGTAAAACATTGTATATTAATGCTAATCGTGCCATATTTTACACTTATTATTTACGGAAAACCACTTAAAACGCAAAACAATTTCTAAAAAGTTACACTTTTGTTATTGGAAAAATCACAATCAACAAACAATTCCAACGCAATATTAACGCAATACACAGCTGTCAAAATGAACTCAAGAGTAGCGTTTACCGCACGCCAAGTCCGATCCCGATTCCACTTAGTTCCTCCTAATGGACACGCAATTCAATAACAATATGGCGCTAGCGTCGAATTCAAGAGTACGAAACGTTAAAATTCCAATGTCGATCGGTCGGAATTGGAATCAAGAGTAAGCACCCAGATTATTGAATGTATTGGGTTGGTACAAAAGTAATGAGACACTCTACAAAACTTTATACATTTTCTTTTTCAAGTTAATTGTTTTCGATAATATTCTAGAATGTTGTAGAACATTATAGGTACTTGTGATGTGGGGAAAGCCGCCCCGCGAACGGTTTAAAAAAAAAGTAGTTTAGTTTGAAGAAAAATGGACGAGCGACAAGTTCGAACACTATACTTATACGCGTACTTGTTAGGCCACAATGCGCGGGCTGTGGCTGACAATAGCAACACTGCATTGGGCGCTGGAAGTGCAAGCCATGCGACGGTGTCCCGATTGTTTGACCGTTTTAAATCAGGAGACAGGAGCCTTGAAAGTCAGTCACGCTCTGGACGACCACCCGCAGTGAAAGATGACGATTTACGACGTGAACTGCAGTCGAATCCGGATGCTACCACTCGTGAATTAGCGGAAGCACTTAACTGCAGTCACCACTCTGTGGAAAACCGTCTGTTTTGGCTCGGTGGGTACCGCACATCCTTACAGACGCCAGTCGTGGGGTCCGTGTCGCTATCTGTCAATCACTTGCTGCGACCCCGACGTAAAGAGTTTTTGTTTGATCTGGTTGATGAATCATGGATTCATTACGAGAATGATACACGTCGTGCTTTTTGGCTGCCTTCAGAAGAAACGCCACCAACTCCATCGAAGCTGAGTCAAAAGAACCACTTTTATGCTTTGCTGTTTCTGGGACGCGCACGGCATGCTGTTTTATGAACTACTAGCTGACCCGGCGAACTTCGTACTGCCTAACAGTCGATTCTTTAATTTTTATTATTTTTTTAATACTTATTCTGCTATATTCAGGACGGCCGGGTCAGCTAGTAAGATAAAAAAATAAAAAAGAAAGCTAATAAGTTAACAATTACATTATGTCAAAAAATAAAAATTATAAACCACCTAAAATTATTTTAATAGTCACTAAAAATCACAATGAAAATTACAATTTCAGATTTCTTATTATGATACCTACTTATTATATTTCATTAAACTTTATGGTATGGTATTAAAGTTCAAATTGACTTTTAAAGTAATATTACGGATCGATTGTATGGGAGTATAGAAAAGTGTTGTTTTTAGACCTTTTCAGGCCATTTTTTAATTTTTTCTCTCCGTAAGAACTATCCTCGTACTTCAAGGAATATTCTAAAATAAGAATTAGCATAATCGGTTCAGCTGCTCTCGAGATTTGCGCTTAGCAACACATTCAGCGATTCATTTTTATATTATAGATTACACAATGAAACTATAAACGCTGACAAATATTCAACCCTGCTCACCAAACTATCTGCAGCTGTCAAGAAAAAACGACGAAGATTAGTCAATGTAGTTTTATTACACGATAACGCTCGACCTCATGTCGTATCTGCCGTTCGCCAACAGTTGGAGAACTTGGGCTGGGAGACGATACCCCACCCATTTTATTCCCCAGACCTCGCCCCATCAGACTATCATTTGTTTAAAGCCCTGAAACAACATTTGCGGAGTAAACAATTTAATGATTACTCTGATATAGAGGCGGAGTTGAACAACTTTTTCGAGGCCCGCCCAGCCATCAGAGTTCTGGGTGAAAGGCATCCAAACTTTGCCGGATCGTTCGCAAGAAGGCTTAGATTCTATTGGTGCATCATTGACTAAGCTTTTTGTATTGTAATAACAATAAAAAATATAAAACGTATACCAAGTGTCTCATTACTTTTGTGCCAACCTGATATTACAACTACGGTATTCCTAATACCATTTTCTTTCGTTTAAAACCACCAGAGTTTCGACCCGCGACTACCCATTATCGACTATCATTTTCGTCCAGTTTTGTGGCATGTGTATGTTGATGAATTCAATTGAATTGTCTCCAGTGATTTCAGATTTTGTTGGAGTACTTTTCGAAAGCTTTGTTTCCAGATTCACGTTTTTTAGGGTTCCGTACGTTAAAAGATAAAACGGAACCCTTATAGGATCACTTCGTTGTCCGTCAGACGTCAGTCTGTCAAGACCCTTTTTCTCGGGAACGTGTAGAGGTATCAAGTTGAAATTAATATCAAATACGTAGTCTACGGTCCCTTGGAGCTCTAAAAAAAATCAAGCTTCTAAGTCAACGCAATTAAAAATACGGCCATTTGTGCGACATATATTGATACAAATAAATCAAAACCAATGAGCTACTTACCGTTAACCTAGAGTCATGAAATTTGGCAAGAAGCATGGTCTCACAGCACAAGTAAAGGAAAAAGTCCGAATACCGTTAATTTGTAATTTTATCTCATAATATTGCGATTACAAACTTACATTTGTAGTTGGAGAATTGACCGTGACGTATAGCAAGGTATGGGAGAACATGTTTTTCAAATACAATGTTAAGTTTGTTTTGTTTGTGATAATTTCATCCTAACTACGGAACCCTTCATTGTGCGTGGTCCGACACGCACTTTGCCGGTTTTTTTTTACAATTACACCAATATTTACGACCACAGGATCTAAAAGCAAACAAGCGGATTATTATCTGTGATATTTGATTGTTCCAGGACATGTTTTCACATCAGACGGACGGCACAGTCGTCCAAGCAGCCCGGCGCGCCCATTCCCACGTTACCGTCTACATACAGCGCCCACGACTTTCACAATCCATATCATGTTACTTCTTATACCGGAGGTAAATATACTACACTTTTTTACCTTTTTTACCTCTAATTCTCAAAAGCCAAAGTCTTTCTGTCTCTAGAATACAAAGTGATAGACAGCTTTAGACTTAATGACAACTTAAAATCGAGTTGCATTTGTTTATTCGCAGTCTCTTTTAGAAGGAACGCACTGCAAATGCATAGCGTGGAACCATTGTGGTGGCCATTTATGATCTGTTGAATGATACTAGATTGAATGTCCAACTTAAATCTTATTTATAAGCTTAATGAATAAGATTTAAGAGTGCTTAATTGACAATAATGTCAATTTTTATGAGTAAATACCAAAATAACTGTAAAAAAGTAGCATACATACTTATAAATACCAACGATCTAGATACTATATTACAAAAAATGGTAATTTGATTTAAATGTATTAAAATAATCACAAAAACCAGTAGAAATGCGACGTTGCCGACCCGCGCGGTGGCCCCACGAACATCGTTCGCAACTCACAATTTCGAGACAAGAGCAAAATTCGTTGAATATCGCTATCTCTGTTTGACAAAAGAAGGCAAGCGTTGGACAGACGCGGTGCGCAGCCATGTGTGTGTGAGTGGATAGCTAGTAGATACAGGAAAACTTATAAGAAGTCTATGGTCTTAAAACAACATGGTAAATCTATCAATATTGTGCAAAGGAACTAGCGCACCTTGGTGCGCAAGTCCGACTCGCTCTTGACCGGTTTTTTTACTTTAGCGTCCATGAAGTATTTAATTTTTTCACTTATTCCTGGCAATAAATAAGGAACTTCATAGGCGTGCTTATGTCAAATTTTAAATAAATGGTTGAAAAAAGTATACAACCATCATTGTTACTTTGCGAGAGAGAGAAAGAAGAGGAGGAGATCGAGCTAAACAGCTAATAATCGTACGAAAGCCGATAATGTCACGCCATTATCACTTCACACTTCATGATAAGGACCCTTTTTTTTGTTGGATGGGAAATCATCAAATAACTTCTCCCGCTTTGGGCGGAGCGGGAGGGCATGTCAGACTTTTACTGACTGACCTTAAGGTTGTATATTACAGACGTCTTTAAGTGTCTCATACTAATTTAAACCTTCCCCAGGTCTTCACTTCCACCTGGCAGCTTCAATAAACGCGGAGACGGATATTCCTCTGGTGCCCTCATTGGCTGGGGGTGGCCGCTTCATACTGCACTGGCTTCACAACAAGGAGATGCACTTCACCAGCCAGGCTGAAGCTATACTCCACGATCTTACTAAAAAAGTAAGTATTGGTGCCTTCGATCAATAATAGCACTATATTAAGGATCAGAAACAAAAATAAGTCGCTTAAGTGGCCACGTTTGCACAAACATTTAGATTTCTTACTACGAAATGTAGAAAAAAGTTGAATAATATTTATAACTTCAGTTTATTATAGACCTTAACACTCAAACATAAAGTTTAATTACGATTGCAATATATTTATATTTACGTGCTTCTGTCATCGGAGGAAGGTTAAAAGCAATAAATTTAAAATGTCACTTGAAAATATATAGTCAGTTTTATAATAAGTACAGAAAATATTTAGTCTAAAATGAAACTTAAAAATTAAGTATTAAGGTTCAAAACACTTTTTTACAGTTTCGTACTTACTCTATTTTGGAACTAGACGTTGTTCTTGGGTATTACCAGAACACAGTAAGTATTGAAAGACGTAGAGTTGCAGAATATATATTTTTAGGCGAAGATTCGTTGTGTATTGTGGCAAATACTACCGCCATAAGGAAAAATGACGTATCGTAAAATATAAAATAATAATACTATTCCATGGATTCCCTGTTCCAAAACAGTCGATGTTGGTTACAAATAGTTGGCGCGTTGTCGCAAACATCGGTCAAACAATAATTATATTTGGTAATTTATTCATATTTACTATATAATTAATTATGTTTTTATTTTATGAAAAACACTTAATGATATAAACTTACTGAAAAAAGGTTATTCCTTCCGAAATCTTGGTGTTTTGCTGGTTATTTTCGCAAATTTTGAACGCGCACTGCGGCTTTTTGGCGTGCTTACAATGGCTATGATTGGACCATACTAATTTGAAATAAGACCACAAAATTATTTGTGCTCTTATTTTTGGGGCCGATTTTGGAGCGCTTATCGGGAATCTAGTACTATTATTGATCGAAGATTGGTGCCGATTCTGTTGTGCACAAACTAAACTTAATTTAAGCTATTGCTAACTTTTTCTCTCTAATAAAACAAGAAAGAGACGGATTTAATTAGAGCTGTCAAATTTATTTCCATACAAATTCAGACGACACGTAATAACATGTCGACTATAAACACGGTAAAGCGCAAACCGTGATCTTTCTCGCGCCGCCTGTTAGTAAAAGATAGCGATTCTCTCATTTTAGTTATTGAGCAAGAGAAGCCATTAGGTTTTCTTTTTTAATTCATAAAGGGTTACCAGATTAAATGTATGAAGTTGTTAAAAAAGTAGCCAGATATTTGGACGCGAAAGATAACAAGTACCACCTTCCTTCTAAGAGATGACATTCCTTCATCAGATTTATATTTCTTCTTATACTCGTAACTCATGATGTCAGCTGAAATACGTCCACTTCCATCTTTTACGGGGCTTTGTCATATAATAGACTCTTCATACAGTAAATACAAGAAACCTCAGTGAATATAACTTTTATCGTCTTTTACCGTTTAACGGGTTCTAACTTCAGTCGAAGCCCAAACCTTCAAGCCAGTTATTGTATTTTGAACTTTATTCCATCATTAGTACAGTTTTTTTTTTTTTTTTAATACAAAAACTGAATGTAGTACCAAGTCGAATAGTAAGTTGCCAATTTTTAACCGACTTTTGTAAAAACAACTTTACCCCAATCGGAATAAAGTTCACTTTTATGCTAGGGGTTTTTAGGGAACTTTAAGGTTGAACTAACCGGTTACTATGGATTCAGTACATGATTCTGAACCACTCTGCTTCGAAATTTTTTGTCTGTTATAAAAAAAAAAAGTATTGGCTGTTTCCTACAAAAGTGCAATAGTGACGCGGTCAAAATGTGTGGAACAGCAATATTAAAAAAAAAAACCTACGAATAATTTCAACGCAGGAGAGTTCATAATCATGTACTAAATCCATGGTAACAGCTATGCTATTCTGTAACCATCTCACCGTGAAAATTTAAGTGAAGTGAAGTGAGCGTGGAGTTAGCTGTCAATTTCATCCTACCTGATGCTAGGGAAGGACCAAGCATATATTTATACAATCATAATCGAGATTTTAATAATATTTTGGTATGCTATCCTATTGATCATTTGATATTATTTCAAAGCTAGTATTAAAGTATCTAGTCGATGGTGAGGTCAAAATGAAAACCCAAGATGGCAGCTGCAAATTTTTTTCAAATTATTCGTCATGGGTCTTTTTCGCAGCTACCATCTTAGATTTTCATTTTGACCTGACTATCTGCTTTTGGATTTGAATTAAAAAAAAAAAAAAACATTAACTAGACAGCACTTTGTAATAAAAAGCTCATAATGGGAATTTTCCGCTGACCAACTTTAAATGTTCAGATAGTTTTTAAAAAGACCAAAAATTAATAATAAAAAGAGGCCCTTTAGTTAAAAAAAGTTTACATCGTTTGTAGCTCAAAAATTTGTTAGACGCGCATTTGAATATTTCCAGTAAAATAAAAAATAATCTGAATATTATTTTAATGACGTAACGCGCAAGCGTGTTTAGATTAGGGTGAAGTGATAAGATCACTATCACTTCACCCTAATCTGAAAGCGCGGCGTGATCCACCAACCGCACCGAAGTGATTCAGTTAGGTGAAGTGAGTTGGTGAGTGCGATGCGCAAGTGTCGTGATCATATCACTTCACCCTAATCTGAAAGCGCGGCGTGATCTTATCACTTCGCCCGATTCTCGTAGCCATAGCAAATAACCGAAGTGATTCAGTTAGCTGAAGTGAGTTGGTGAGTGCGATTCGCAAGTGTCGTATCACTTCACCCGATCGTATCACTTCACCCGATCTTATCACTTCACCCGATTCTCGTAGCCATAGCACCACCCGCGCCGAAGTGAGTCGGCTAGGTGAAGTGAGGCAGTGACCACGATGAATGAGTGTCAGTTAAACTGTTGAATTTTGTAATTTGATAAATATTATTTTATTACTGGCAACGACTGGGTAGGTTAGGTAGGTCATTTTTAAATAAAAAGACGTGCGGCTAATACGTACCTAATATTTTATTTTAGTAGCACTCGATCACTTAACACGCTCAGTTGTCTCTTCTAATTGAGTACATTTGTTTGGTTATTATCAAAGCTGTACAACGTCGCACAGTCTACACTACACGAATCCATCGATAATAATCGCTACGTCAAAACTCATCGCGATTGCGTTTATTTATCAGTTAACAATGGGTTCATAATATTAATAACAAACAATGTCCACGCGCATTTTCTTTAGTAGCTAGCTTAAACGTGAAGTTTTGTTTTATTTATTTATTGGTCGTGCATGACGCGCTTGCGCCACATTTTTTTCTAGACTAGTCCTTATACAGGGTTATTGGTAAAACACCAGCAACCTCTTAAGGGGTCATTGTACTCATCATTATGAACAACTTTTACATGGGACCAAACCTGAAATCGCGAAAATAAAATGTTATAAGGCCTAGTCTAGAAAAAATATAGAAAAAACAAAATTGAGTGTCTGACTGCATTTCCGTTTTGCTATTTAAAAAAAAAATGTAGTAATGTGTAGACACTTAAATACTAGCTTTGAAATAATATAAAATTATCCGTAGAATTAACATAAAAATATGATTCAAATCTTGATTATGATTGTAAATATAATGCTTGGTCAATCCCTAGCATCAGTGGGAAACACTGACAGCACAAGTTTTCATGGTGAGATATTTACAGAATCGACCAGCTGGTTGCGCGGCGATTAATCGATTAATCCCTGCCACCCTGTATGGACTTCGGTTTGTAATAATTCGATTAGTATTCGTCATCATGACGTGAATGGAATGCGATAAATTCACGTGTTTTTTCCACTAGATATTAGATAAAGAAGAAACAGACGAGGGTGGGTCAGGTTCGGAGAACACTGCACATCCGGATGGAGAGCATGAAAGTGAGTGTGTTTTCATATATTGCATAATCAATGAATATTATTGGTAGAATAATCTTTAGAAATATTATGTGGACACGTCACCTGATGTAAAAACAAATGAACATAACCTTATTAGTGGAGCACAGTCAAATATAGATTGTGTTTGTTACGATAAAAGGCATATATTTCCGTGAAGAGGTCTTAGTCTTAAATATTTTTGTAACGCTCTTACCGAACAGTTGAATGAATGTTCCTGAGATATTTCAGTCGGTTATGATGTAAAAAAAAACTATATTACAGTACAAGATGCTTCCATCAGTATAATATGCGTAACAGCTTACTTGAATCAATGTGCTAATTAAAGTAAAAGTAATTTAATGCCTAATTATAATCGACGTAAAGAGCGTTTTCGTCTGTATACCATGTAATTCTCATCTAGAAACTGTTATATCAGAATAATTTAGATACTCAAGTAATTATCTCAAACCATTATAGTCTTTATTATATTGTGCTTTTAAGTAAAATGTTGGGTAAAGCTCGCTTATTTGTAAGCCTAATTGCTTACTTTATTTCACGCTGCCGTATAGAAAATAGACGTCCAAGTCATCATTTAACTAAAATGCAATCAGAGGATAACAGCAATAGCGATGAACAACCAGGTAACTGAATATTCATGCTGCATGCTTTATTCGTGTGTAGTACATACTAATGCATAGTGTGGATTTCGTGCAAACAGGCAACAAGCAAGCTAGAGCCTTTTACTTCGCCCTGCGTATATTTTGACAGTAATTGTACTATCTGACATTTGTATTGCCAGATAGTGCAATTATTCTCGAACTGTACGTCACTGCCTCTGTCGGAACAACGCATAAAGCTGATCACGGCAAATGTCAGGATCCTATCGGCAGAAGATTGCGGTATAGAAAAGCAATTGACGATCAGCCTGCAATCCTGAATGAAATATACAGACCTCCAATAGAATAGGTCCTAAGCAGCAACAGTACCTACTTAAATAGTGTCTTAAATGTGCTCGAACTGTCAATCTAACGAAGTGTAAATCGTTGCATGGATCCTGGAAATGTATTTAACATGTATTGTAACACAGCCAGCCTATGTCAGACTTGGATTAATTCCAGAAGGTATACCGCTTGTCCTACAATATTTTATGTAACATGCACACAAGCAAAACTTGATTGATTAATTTCTTTGACTAATAATTGACTGTGTATTATTTTCAGATTTAGAAAATGTATGCCACTATGAATGAAACTATGTCTCGCTTGCACCAAAAATCTCTAAACTCGTTTAACCCGCTAATCGAATTAAACATCGTTCTATTTCTGTCAATCATTTGAAGATGACAGAGACACAATTATGTTTTAAATACGTTTAGCTTTAAATGCATATCGTGATTTGTAGTACAATTGGCTCTAAGAATGAACATACCCCTAACCTTTATTTTATTATCCAGGTAGCGGCAACCACAGTCACCCGAGTCTATCAAACACAACGTCTATAAACTCTATAGCCACTGACGTCACATGTACGCACCTACCTGATTCACTGGACGCTAAGATAGAATCGTTACTGCGGGACTGGCATCAGAGTCCGGATCTACTGTTCTCTATACACCCTGTTGACGGCAGCTTTCTTATATGGTGAGTAGAGGGAGACAGAGAGAGTGTATGATTACGATGTGGGCGACTGGCGATAAGTTATCATGGTAGGTTTATGTATCAAGGTGAATCGGTGTAAATTCGGTCTGGAAGATGAGATTTAACCAGTCTGTGAAAACATAAAACAATTTAAAAGTTGACGTTGACCTACAGATCACGATCTTGAGCTGTAGTAGCTCAAAGTTTATCTTTTGATATAGGTCTATTTCAACGGGTTCGCACGAACTAAAAATATACCGCGCCAAACAGTTTTAAATCTCATAGTGTATTCATACACGTTACTCTTTTGGGCATTTATTTTTGACCCCTTTTGACCCAGATAGATTTTTAATCTTCACACCTCAACTACAAATTCGAAAGTATGATTCGACATTTTAAACTAACGTTTTCCTTCTCACAGGGTATGCGAATGGCTAGATGAGTTACAAGCGGGTGCGATAAGACAAGCACAAGTATCGTTCTCAGCACGGATACCCTCGGCGTTCCCTCTAGGTGACGCGACCACCATGTGTACGCCGGCCGCGTTGTACCACGCGGCCGCGCAGCCACTGTATGTGAGGCACAGGACTAAGCCGGTCATGCCATGTATGTTTATCTTGTAAATTATTTTGTAACTTAAACTGGGAAAGCTGTGAAAAGATATGTGCTACAATCCTTTCAGAGTGCTTCAAGAATCTTTTGGCGCCTGTATGACACTGGGGGTGTTGTTGGTAACAGTTGTAAAATTGTCATGGAAATGGGATTGTTTCCCGCGTGTTTCGCCGCAAGAGAGCGCTGCGTGCTTGTCACTTGTCAGAGTCGCCTTGAAGATAAAGCGACCAATCGGCGACAAAAAAAAAAAACACTTAGCACCATCTTGTGGCAAAAATTTCAGCAAAACTCCATTGGTAGCTGAATGAAAGTAACAAACACTTAGCGCCATCTACGCAGAACTAATTTGACAGTTTTCTTGCCCATTGTATTTACAAAACAAGATGGCAGTGTTAATTCCGATTTTGGCCATGCGTCAAAAGAACCTTGTAGCGTTGTAGATGGCTTTTTGTTACTTTTTGCAATTTAATGTCTTTGAACATGAGGCATTTGAACTGAAAGTGAAACGAACCAATTAATAAGATATTCCTAGAAGTTCTTGAAAGACATACCTACTAGTTAAAAAATACCAGTACATTTAAAGCTATTCCTGCAGAATTAACAACTGAACGGTTTGATGTTTTGTCAGTCTTTTAAAACTAAACCTCGATAAAAACATAACAATAATACATCGTTTTGGTATATACCAGTGGGACCACAACCGCCTGAAGTAGTGACAACGCCTCTCGCAAGTGTACAGGAAGAGAAAGAAGAGAACGAGTGGCCGCAAGGCGAAGGTGAACAACATGGGAATCAGGAAAATGGTAAGGTTTTATTTCATTACTAACATACAACCTTATTATAAAAACAAGATTTATATTAAAACCCAGTTTTAAACTAACAAGTCTTATTATTTTTTAATTTCTAACATTACTGCGACTATGTTAATGCTCTAAATATAAAAACTGATTTTAAACTCCTAAGGCCCACTTGCAGCACAAATCACTAAACACATTTAACGCTAAACGTATTTAAAACATCATTCTGTCTCTTTCATCTTCAAACGATTGACAGAAATAGAACGATGTTTTAAATTCGTTTAGCGGTTTGTGGTGCAAGTGGGCCTAAGTTGCGAAATTGAAAAAAATAAATATTTTGACTTGAAAGTAAATATGTTATCTAATTAGCTACCATGACCGGTCTTTGTAAAATTGTCCGAATACAGCTGAAAAAAATTAGAGTACAATTTCTATTTATTATACCGAAAGACACAGACAAAACCTTCGTTGTCTCTTCTAAAACTTTTATTCAGGAAATCGGGAAGAAAACAACAATGAAATGCAACGTAAGACGAGCATAGCCACCGAAGATTTAGGAGAAAACCAGGAGGGTGACGTGTTGGACTCGGCGCCCGTCATATCCATGGTCACCAACCATACTAACGGGACCTTGAACCTTTGGCAGTTGACCTTCGATGATAAGTCCAAGTTTTCTCAGGTAAGGAATAAAAATGTTAGAGCTTGTCTACTCTGAAATGACGCGCCCCACTACCTCATTTACCGTAGTGTATGTATATAAAAACAATACCGAAATTTTATTTGAAATAAACTTGAAAGTCTTTTTTTTTTTGGGTGGGAAATCATCAAATAACTTCTCCCGCTCTGGGTGGAGCGGGAGGGCGTGTCAGACTTCTACTGACTAAAACCCACCCGTGTTCCTTCAGTTGCCTGTGCCAGGGCCACGGTAACTCTTTCGAACAACCCGCAACCCTGGCGGGCATCGGCCTTAGCGGACCCCTTCAGCTAGTGCTGACATCTCTTTGAGGCACACAACGCGCCGTCGACCCGGGCCTGGTCCTTACCGGACGGCGAGCTACCCATTGCTCGCCATCCGCAAGCCCGCGCCTACGGTGGGCGGGAATCGGCTATTGATTCCCGACGCCCAGGGCGTCTCCTGCGGCGACTAGGGGCGTGAGGGCGCAAAGATTGCCTCTCCCTCACGCGTTCAGCCTCCTCCTTCGCGAGCATTACTGCTTCGCAGAAGGAGGTGACGGCTTCCCATGCACTCTCGCTCCGTACCATGGCCTGTACCAGGGCCGGACGCGAGAGATCGCCGCCGCCGATCGCCTCCGCGAGGACGCGGCGGTGCTCTGCCCAAGCCGGGCAGACCTCCACCGTATGCTCCACCGTGTCCTCCGGGCGATCAAATTTGAAAGTCTAAAAGTGAAACGTATACGAAAGAAATTCAATTAATTGACCGAGCGAGCGAAGCGCCTCTGCTTCAAGGCTGACAAAATTTGCTTTCCGCTGTCAGTTTTTGGTACTCCTCTACAGGTCGTATTTTATAACCAATCTGGACGAAACTTGGTATACAGGTTTTACGAATTTATAGAATTTTTTTTGTCGTAGGGGATTTTTGATTGGAGGGGTACTTCTACAAAAAGGGGCAAAAATCGCGCGGATCTCATAAGGCGGAGATATCCAGTATCCCCCTACTGGATATCTCCGCTATATGAGATCCGATTTCGATGGTTCTTTTTTTATTTGAAAGCTAGTAACTTTACGTTGGTCTAATAAAAAAATTGTGAAGATCTGAAGAGGATCTTCGGCGTGATGAGCAGAATAGCTCCTCACTGTGGAATCGGCCCTTTAACTATTAGGTAGGGATTGATGGAGTACCTGGGACCACCATCTCATCACAAAACTAGAGAATTCTGAATTTAATTATTAGAATTCTCTATAACGAGGCTTAAAAACCAATATTAATGGTAGTTTATAATAAGTTTACTAGATGGCGCGACTGTGCATCGCTAGATCGCGCTGTCGTTGTCACTCGCCAAATGGTTAGGTCCCGTCGAACATTTTGTGTGACTGAGTTTTGTTAAGTGTAAAGTAGCTTCAAAAGTAAAGCGAGGCCTACTGTTCGCAGAACGACTAGTTGAGGCAGAGTAAAATAATTATGCTTAATGAAAAGTTATTTGACTACTTACATTGTTTACAAAGATTAGGAATTTGATGGTTGGATTGGGTTACTATTGCCATTTTATATTTATTTTCCTAAATAGTAGCTATTGTCGTGGTGTTGTTATCATTTTTAATTTGTTATTTTTATATAAGAAAGAAATAATATATATTTTTTGCAACAGGGACTGAAAGGGGGTCTTAAAAATTCAAAGTGGGGCTACTAGGGCATACCCCATATCATATGAAAAAGCGCTGTTTGCACATTCTAAAACATTTTTCTTTTTTTAGGCCGCATAGTTTTTGACTTGATGAACAATGTAAAAAAATATATTGTTCGCCTTATCTCCGAAGTTTGCATAGAGAAAAATCTGAAATTATTCTGTGTGATAGAAGTTTATGTAAAGATTACCTATGATTATTAAACAATTAAACAATATATACATGGAGTAAATTAATAAATAATACATTTATTGTGTTGTATATCTAAGTATATTCTGTGTTCTGCCCACGGAACATAAAAACAGTGGAAGTGGTATGCAACAAAATTACTATAAGAACCGCTGTCGCCAAACTCACACAAATAAACCGATAGTCGTATAATGCACTACAAATAAACAATTCGTCTGATTTGTCGTTTTAATTTTATTCAAAACTAGCGTAAGTCACAGATCCTACATCCAGAAACAAACCTTCATGCTTTATGAATAGGATTTATTTTGCTTTAATCCAGAAAGTATTTACAACGTTTTGTAATCTCAAGTCAAACTAGATTCTATTGACGAGTAAATTCCGCTAGTCGACCATAGATGGCAGTATTCTCAGTGGTCGCAATTATAAGTATAATTGCGTTAGCCTTAAGGTTGACAATCGCGTCATACGTCGATAGCAATTGCTACGCGACCAATGCAGTAACACATTGAATTTTGAATTACATATCGATATCGATAGATACCCGATTTCTTGTTTAATTCGAAAAAATAAGTCTTGTTGGGAGTTAAGTAAAACTGTGGGAAGAATGAAGTAGTATATTTTTTCTTTTGCTTATATCTCGAAAACGGTGTGTCCTATCGAAAAAATAATGAAAAGTTTGCCCCCCTCTGCAGCCCGTAACTCCTTAAAACTACATGTTGGTAATGATCAATAATAAAATTTTTGAAATTTTTCATATTTTCCACACAAAAAGTGAAAAGTTCTTCCATTGAGGTGTCATTTTTTTTCTATTGCTTATATCTCGAAAACGGTGTGTCCTATCGAAAAAATTATGAAAATTTTGCACCCCTTTGCAGCCCCAAACTCCCTAAAACTCCACATGTTGGTAATAATCAATAATGGAAATTTTGAAATTTTTCATATTTTCCATACAAAAAGTGAAAAGTTCCCCCTGTTGTGGTGTCATTTATTTTTTGGCTTTTGCTTATATCTCGAAAACGATGTGTCCTAATCGAAAAAAATAATGAAAACTTTTAATCGCCATTAAAAAAGACATTTAGTTTAATAATCAAATAGGTGAAAAACATCAAATTCAGAATAACAAAAATTCCATTTTCACTAAATTAAATAGCTTAGTGCCAACTTAGTGCTGTCAAACTATAAAATAATTAAGTTGTGTCACTTTAGTCAATCGTCGTTCGACAGGAATAAACTAAATTTAGGTGATTTTTAGTCTAGTTTAGAGACATGTGTGACAAGAGAATCGCCACTATTTTCTTTTATCGATAAAACTGACATCCGACCCGACCACATCACTAATTGAGTAGCGAAGTACTTTCGAGAACGAAATGGGGAATGCCAGTGAATACAATCAATCCAAAAGAAACTGTGTTTTAATCGTATAAGGTTGATTTTTACTAGAGGTTCTATTACATCATTAGAAATTGAAATTAACTAAGATTTTATTAGAAAACAAATAAAATCGTACTTACCGATGGTACGAAACACCTACATTATTATGAGTTTTTCTCCTACTATCATCTTTGCACTCCAAAATGGAACAAAACGGCATAGCTACGGAAAAATCAATGGGTAGTATTTAAACGCAAAAAAAAAAATACTTTTGTATCCAAAAGTAATCCGAATTCCAATCAAAATGCACAGCAAAATACTCAACTCAAAATATAAGTAAATAAGCAACAATTTATATTCGTGGCGCACCGCTCTTTATCTTAAAGTAAAGCTTTTTTATTAATGCATAGCTAATAATGACTAGCGCACATTAAACCTATATATTACCTTTTACCATTCTTGAGAAAAACAAATTATTGTAACTTAGCCTTCATGCCCTTCGCTCGCTCTTGCATCCTATGTCGACGAAGCCCCGCTTCGCTGGGCTTCTATGTCTGTGTAAAGGGTTTAAAGTAACCTAACCAAACCTAACCTCAGGGTTAATATTAGTTGCCATGTTAAAGCAAAATGTGCTATGAGTGCGAGTATTGTGTATGTACGGTCTGGTTAATTTGCTGTGCAGTCAGTATTTTTGATGTAAAAATTTATTTAAATGATGGAAATAATTTGATTGGTGATTATTTATTTGATGTGCAATTAATAATATCCCAAAATAAATTTGTCGCGAGACTGCAACTCGACGCGATGTTAGAACTCGACTGGGACCATAGTTTAAGATATGTGGGGACCAAGCAAGCAATACAGCGCTTATTTGTGACACGCGTGCCACGCCTACTTTGCACTTCCACTGTTTTTTATGTTCCGTGGTTCTGCCTTAGATAAGAAAATTGCAGTAAAATAGAAAAATATCAAATGTTATGGCAATTCGGAACTAAAAAGACTAGATCTTAAAAATACAGCTTGGTTGTTGACATTGACACCGTTGACAGTGTTTACAACTTGACCATAAACTTGCGTCTGTCCTGTGTTGTTCAGAAGTTAAACATTCAATATCTATTAATCTCCGCCTTTTCTACAAAAATCTTGCACAAACTAGCTCAGAAAATGACGCTGAGTTAAATAAGGTATTTGTCATTTGAAGACTTACGGTGAAGTGCACGAAGCTAACATTACTTTAACGGAGACTTTAAATTTATGCTGTCACTTTCTTTTTGATACAAAATGTAAGGGAAGACATGAATTTAAAGTCTCCGTTGAAACTAATGTTGGTTTCGTGCAACTCACCGTTAGTTATTTATTTTCTAAGAAAACAATGCATGGGAAGCTGCCATTGTTTTATGAGTAGTGGGGCGCGTCATTTCAGAGTAGTAGAGTAGAGTAGTACCTACTTTTATAGAACATAGATGATAAATTATATATATTTATACGTATATAAATTGGTTTCAAAAATACACTTTTTACTCGTCAAAAATATTTTTTTTTTATACTGGATGAGTTTATGATATCTGATACGAAAGATCGAAACAAACTTTAAGAACTGAAAAAAAGGGTTGTACTTTACTTAACTCAGGCCATCGATACGAGATAAATACACATTTATTGCGTCATAAGATAATTCTCATTGCAATGGAAACTAAACCATACGCAATTAAGTTAAAGGTTTTGATCTCAAAGCATGAAATTCATCTCGTCTCATTGGCTTTAGTATAACCACGTTTTTGATCTTGAACTATCCTATACTTTGTACGAGAAAAAGATAGTTACTCTACACAAACGCCGATTATTTATTTTAGAGATTTGGCATAACTTTATATTGTAACTATCGTTGTAAATACGTCTGTGGTATGCCTTGCCTAAGAAATAAATAACAAAAGTCGATAATTGGTTATTCGATAATCGATTCTTTACCGCAACTAATGACTATTGTTATCGATTTTAAAAAGTTTTTATGGATGTGTAACGCGAACGTCTTTAGACTATGTAGCTAACTCGCCTTTGCTGGATTTTCCACAATAGGTAAAGATTTTTGTACTATAGTATGTACTCGCATTTTGAACTGTGTCGTCGGTCGGTAAATGTCAGTAGCAATAAGAACGTGCAACGCCTTGCGACTTATCGCACATCATTATGGAACTCCATAACTCCATAAGTGCGAGCGAGACAGATTAATAAAAATAATTTATGACCTGACGACTCAGTTCTTAACGCGGCGTCTATAGCCATCTTACTAATCACACAATAATTGTGTCGTTTTTATTACAGGTGCTATCAATAGGCCACGCTTCAAGAGCATCGGGCCATAGGTTTAGAGTCAACGACATTACATGCCATCCAGTATTACCTCTACTACTAACTACAAGTCATCATAACATATCCGGTAAGACTTTCTTCATAAAAATCAAATTTGCATAAAACAAATACTGTTCTTCAGACGTTTCCCGATATCTTCACATTTTGAATGTAATATAATAGATAATACATACTTTACTTTCAATACGAATAAAATTTCATTCGAAGAGAAATTCGAAGATTGTGTAAATATTAATGCCTTTGTGATGCTTACGTTCTCTTTGAAAATTATGGGTAACTTCTCACGTATTGTCTTGCTGATGATGATCAATGTGATAACGAGCAAATCGTTCCTTCAACTTGCACGTCAGCTACGTGGAAGATTCATGTTACAAGCGCAAGCACTCTGCCTATCCTTTTCCCAACTATGTTGGAGTCGGCTTCCAGTTTAACCGGACGCAGCTGAATACCAGTATCTTACATGGAGCCTATCTGACCTCCACAACCCAGTTACTGGGTAATACGATACCTTCTGATAACCCGTAACGACTGTCAAAGATCCACGAATGACAGCCCTTGGGGTTTAACGTGCTTTCCGAGGCACGGAGGGGTCTTGGTTGGTTGGACCAACCGCAGCAAGCGTGGCTTAACCAGATCGATCGACCCGTGCGGTGTTATTACTTAGCGACAAGCCCCTTAAGTACGAATCAAGTTTGATTTGATGAGGAGCTTAAAGATTATGAAAATATGCATGCCTTTGTGATGTTTCTTTTTGAAAACTAAGGGTAATTTTTGTTTTGCTAATGATGATGAACACGATCTATGTGACAAGAGCAAAGCGCTTCTAATTCTAACTTGCACGTCAGCTACGTGCAAAGTTCACGTAACATGTACAAAAGCTATGAAAATAATTTCATCCATAATCTCCCAACAGATAGTGAACGTGACCATCACAAGTATGATGACGACGCGGCAGCCGGCGGTCTGTGTTCAGAGCTGATAATGTGGCGCGTCGAGTGCGTGGGGCCGCTCGGCAAGTCGGGCGGAGTGTCCGAACTGGCGCGCGTTAACTCGCCCCATCTGTCTGCCTTTAGTAACGTAGCCTGGCTGCCTACCTTACTGCCTAGGTAAATCAATATTAGTGATCTAAATTAGCCATCTGCTACAGAACCTCCGTCCGGGAGAAGTATAAAAATTGGAGATTCTTGGTAGATGGACTGAAACTATAGGGGCTGGAATGGACAAAATGTATTTTTACTTGAGCCACAGATTAATACAGATGAAGACACTCCGCAGTTTAGGTATGAAGCTAGAAGTACGCGGCGGGCCTATCACTGGGCCAATTCAGTAGGACTGCCGCGGTCAGGAGGTATAAGAGTTACGCGTTAGAAAGGGAGTCAACTTGTAGGTGAATATAACTCCAGGTAATAAGCGTTGTTGACCTGAATTGCGCTTTATTGTGTTTTAACAAGAGTCGCTTTTTATTTAAACAATTTTGCGGATTGTCCCATCTGTATTAATCTGTGCTTGAGCATAAAAATCAAACAAAATATTTTGTGACGTTTTATTGACCTACAACATTGTATTCCCAATATTATTATGGCTTATTTATTTTCAGTACGACTCTCGGCAACCTATCAAATTCACCGTCAGCGTGTTTCGTAGCGAGTGACGGCGAGAGTCTACGGGTTTTCCAAGCTGTGATAGATGCACGCACACTATTGGCTGAAATAGCAACATCGGAGAGACGTCATAAAGATGTAATGGTAAATAGTTGGTAGTTACTACACAGCAGGTTAATGGCAGTTTCCACCGAAGCAGAGAAGAGAGGAATATCTCGTAAACATGTGGCGTTGATGCAGACAGATGTAAAAACAAGGCAAACAAAATGGTCACTTGTTGGGAGTGTCTAAAGTGTCTCTACTGTAAATTTGAGAATGTACAGAACGCTACTGAAGCGAGGATCAACGTGGCCACCTACTGGGCCAAAGTAATCTAGTTGAATATACGAATACTGTCGCCGATTCGAAAATAAGAAGAAACAAAATGGTTGTTCGACTCTCTACTCTGGTTTGGTGAAAACCGCCCGTAAAAGCAACCGCAAGCTAGGTCGGTCTGGAAAGCGGTTGCCATACTAAAAACAAACTGAGCATGCCTACATCACGCCTAATCGGCGAATAAATCACATTGATATTTCGTCTAAAAAGCTACTGTCGTACTTCTGTCAAAATTACACTTGAAATCTACAATTTACTTTTATAATTGGCGCTAGCATAATTGTGCCTCAAAATTTAGTTCTACGGACAGGCACACTATACATCTTTTTTAGCCCTCCCGATTATTAGGCGGCGACTGCCTAATGTGCGGGAGGCCAAAATTAGCCTTATCCAAGTCGTCTCTTGTCCACCAGCACGACACAATGTCGATGTCTTCCGAGTCAACTCTAGAAGAAGGCGGAGGCATTCCTTTACACGAGCGCATACAGATCGTGTCGCAGCAGTCAACAGCCCGGCCTGGCGCTATCATACAACTGCACGCGATAGCAGATGCGACGCACGACTGGCACAACACGCAGCTGCTACATGTGTTCCAGGAGCAACTTATAACTGGTAATTAATAAGACGATAGTACACCCAAGACTAAAGAAACGATGGATGGACTGTGTGAAAAAAGAGACATGTTGCGCCGACCCCAAATAGATTAGGATAAGGGTATGAGATTGATGATGATGACACCCACATTTCGCCAGTTATGCTTATGTCCCATGTAATAGATGGCGAGCCTATTGCCATCAACGGGGCAAAAATCCATACTCTGGCGAAATGTGGGTATACTATATATAGGTTGGTACTATCGGCGAAACTAAAGCATACTCAGTTTAGAAAATATTTCTGCGGAAGCGCAGCTAGTGACAGATCACACCTCTTCCTGGTTTAGCCCAATTAGAGACAATATGCATTTGTGTGAGTACAGGGCGTGTAACAAAAAATAACAAAAAATTAAATCAACAACAAACGTGCATCCTAACTTTTAATATTATAAATGCGAAAGTAAGTTTGTTTGTTTGTTTGTTACTTTTTCACGCCTAAACCACTGAACCGATCATCCTGAATTTTTGCATATACGTTGTCACGTGTACAGACATGGACATAGGGTACCTTTCATCCCGAAAAAATGTACTGTTCCCGAGAAAAACAACAATAACGTTCTTATGGTAATAGATGGCGCCACGTGTCTTTCGAATGATGTTTTAATTATATTATCTAAAATGTCAATTAGAAAGAACTCATGGTGATATAACAACCTGTCATTTTTTAGATAAATTAAGATAAAATTTTAAGTTACTAACACACTCCTAAAGTTTCGTGTGTTTAGTAGTGTGAATTAATTGTCAAATTCTAAATTAACGCGAGCGAAGCCGCGGGCAAAAGTTAGTCCTACATATTAGTGAAAACGCATGCATCGGGCGATCGAGTTGTGATTCGTGCTATGCGATTATCGCCTTAAAGGTGAGCATACGGAAGTTTGGCCGATAGTACACCTCTGCCCAGCCAGCAAAGCGGGATGAGTCAGGGGAACAATAAATTTCACGCGGTTGAAGTCGCGGGAGGAAGTTAGTTGTAAATATTTTTAATGTGTCCATTTTCATATTCAGGTGAACGCACATCAGTAGAACCGGATAACGCAGATTCAGGTCTAGAAAACTCCGAAGTAAACGCCCTAACAGAAGCTGGATTAGAAGCGATAGTGGACTTACGTAAAGCGGCGACGTTCAATGAGCCATTCTATATCGTGGTGTTAGAGAGAACTGATGGGGGATCCACCGTGCATATGTGGAGACTCACTGTGTCATCACAGGCAGATCCGAGCGGTAAGTTGGTGTAGAATAAAAATACAAGGCTGTTGAAAGTTGACATTAAAAGAAAGACAGGTGAATAGTTTTAGCATAGAAATGAAAAGAAGAATCATTGCTGTTGATTATTTTTAAGCTGGCTTATAACCGATAACGAAGTCAAATGTTGCTCACTGTTTTGAGCATCTTGAACCCAAGAGCTATTTAATAAATAGTAAAATGACCCTCGCTAACGAACAACAACCCAACTATTGCGTTTACACGCATTTCTGGTCGTAGAACAAGAGTAATGTTTTCCAATTTGTCGAATAATACGATTGTTACTTCTAAATAACTGGGAAGTTTGTTGCGCCACTTCTTCTTCCTAGCTAAAGTACTACGAAGTGATGGAGGGCGGTTTTGAGGGACTGTCTTATGTAATTTTGACGTTCGAAACGTGCTGATTCTCAGCCTTGGTTGAATAAATGACTTGATATTGATTTTAAATATTCGCTCTCTTTCGCAGATGACCTCACAAACAGTATGATGTACGTACCAGACAGTGCGTTAGTCCAAGAGGACGAAGGCGAGTCGCGCAAGAACTCCGTGTCTATGGACAATGACCGCGCACCGCCACAACCGCTCCCACATTCGCACATCTCTATATCTACCAAGAAGGTATGTTTTAACTATAAGGCACACGGGCCACATGCTATAGCTATAAAACACTACTAAGTAGCGGAAGTGCGCGATAGGCGCTTGTAGTCGGTGGTCGACACTTGTGGTCGGTAGCCGCTACTTTTATTAACACATTGCTAGCGTTTAGCTTAGTGGTCGGTGGCGGCCACACGAAGCGAGAAGCGGCCTATCATGGTGTGTAGCGAACACCGGTGTTATCCGTATGCGGCGAGTTCATATACAATGTACGAAAACTATAGTCTGCAGCTCGGCGGCGGCGTTTTGTGGCTGTAGCGTGTGGCCCGTGTGCGGTAAGGCAGCAGTTCATGGTTAAAGGAATCGTCATCGTTCGTTCCTGTAAAAAGCTGTAAAATTTATTTAATAGATTTTCAGTTTTATCGCTAAAGCATTAGATTTCAAGGTTGATTGGAAGAACTTGATGATGGAATTGGAATGGAACTTGTCCGTTCAGACGTCACACATCTGCTCCAACAAAAAGCAGCGTTAGCGTACAATCATCAAGTATACAAACATTTTAAACGAGAAACGGTGGGGTTTCTTGCCCATTCTTGTCTTTACGAAACTAACTTTTTGAAGGGGCGACTAGCATCTAATTCAATTTTTTTTTAAATTGTACTTAATATACACACACGCGTTATATCTGAAAGTTGGGTACATTATTTAGCCCGTAAAACCAATTTAACCTGTAGGGACAGAATAAACTAGTGACGTATAATGACGGACCTAAGGTGCGGTATTGAAAAACAACCGGTATTCGAAAACCCTAATTGGACCGAACTGATTCCACCGGCCCCCTTCTACCATCGGACATCTAGACGCACTGCCAGTTACCATCCCTACCTGCTTGATACTCCACCAATTCGCACTAAGCTTTTCCAAATGTCTTTTATAATGCGCACAGCAACAGAGTGGAACTCACTACCTGCGTCTGTGTTTCCGAGCGCATACAACCCTAATCTCTTCAAAGTGAGAGTGAACAGGCTTCTCCTGGGTAAGCTCACTCCATTGTCGACTTTGTCTATCACCTCTGACCTAGACTAGAGTCAAGCCCATCTCAAATAAAAAAAAAGTTTGCGTTGACCATAAGATTGAAATGTGGGATCTTAGCTTGCACGGGGACCAGGTCGTGACACTGCGGATCCTTTGGCAGGTAATTAATCCCTCGTATGTACTTGTTCGCTCGCCTGAGATGAGGAGTGCACACCTACGTGTACTCCAGATAGCTGATAGCTGGTCCAACGAATTTTATTTGGCGACACAAAGTCACAACAAAAAAACACTGATCGATTTCGATGTCCGGCAAGAGGCGCAATATTGCAACATGTGACGCGCATGCTGCAACAGACGCACAGAAAAAAAAATGGCAGAGAGCACTCGACACGACTGTTCACTACAGCATCCATCGACCCAACCTCTCCGTAGTTGCTCTGTACATCTAATTCTAAGCTATAAAGAGGTAAAATTGTTTGTTTGTAAGAGGTAATCAATCTCTTGAAGTACTGATCCGATTTCAAAATTATTTCACTGATAACAACTATTGTGGACTTCCATAGGATGCTTTTTTCACGCGTACGAAGACGCGGGCAGAAGCTAGTATTACAATAATTATTTTAATTCGCAGGTTTGTGAATGCCCTCTGTCCCTGCCGGACGGTGTGGATGTAATCCACGCGACGCCCGCAGCTGGTCATCTGAGCTCTGCGTCTATTTACCCCGCTTGTTTAGCGCCCTACATCATGGCTACTGCTTGTTCTGACAGCACGTTAAGGTAAGAGAAAAATTCACGTTAAAAGAAAGAAAGAAAAATAATTTATTCCGCACAAATGTTTACTGCACTTATTACAAAGAGAAACATATGCCACTGTTGGACGTAGATATAGTCCACAGTCTTTTGATATCACATATCCAGGTTGTATAGGGAGGGATGAGGGATGTTACGCGAATGGATAGAATAAGAAATGAGTTTGCACACGCGGTAGGAGTTTAACTACGGGAACGGGATACGTCATACTCAAACGCCGGTTAGAGACACACTGTTTATTCCAATATGGTGGCCGGCACAACAGGTGCGTCATTTGGCAAAGGTATTTCTGCATACAGTCTGTGCCCAACACAACAACTAGGAAGTCTGAAAGTGACACAGGTGACTGAAAATCTGTGTGGAAATTGGTTGTCATGATATGATGCGGAGGAATGAGGAAAATTTTGACTATAGTTCGCGTCAAATAACAGCCGGTCTGAAGTTCGCGCAAATGTAGCTGCGCAGTAGTCAATATCTATACTAAAACAGCAGTGCGAATCCGGAAAGCCTGGTTTCAGATCGGCAAAGATAGATATAAGGGTAGGGGAAGACTAGAGAAACGCAGTGACTATCGAGATGACTAATAGAGAATTATGGAAGAAAGGGTCATGTTGCGCCGATCCCTAAATAAATTAGCACAAGGGCAGGAGAGTGAAGATGATGATGATCCAGTTATAGAAAGAGATCCATACTAGGTATGAGTGACAGCGATGACGCTCTACAGAGGTCGCACCGCACGTTAGTAGTACAGTGCGCGCGCATGTGCTAGTCACCGCCTGAGGTATGTGAGTGGTGAGACGGGAGGACGCGATTGACAAGATTGTCCGACTGAGTTAGCTTGACGTTTGTCTACCTCCCCTGTTTCGTTTCGTCTTCCCTTATTTATCCCATACATCTAGGTAAAGTCAGGGAAAATAACTTTAATAGTGCGCGCGCAAGTGCTGGTCATCGCCTGAGGCATGTGAGCGGTGAGACGGCGGAGGTAGATAAAGGCGAAGCTAACTAAATCTGCACATCTTGTCAATCGCGCCCTCCGCTCGCCGTCTCACCGCTCACATACCTATCTCGGGCGGTGACGAGCACTCCCGCACTATAATAAACCCAGTATAAGCTGGCCTCTTATTCTATTGAAATTCTAATAAGCTACGACAGCTCAAGTTCAAAGAGTTACAAACGATGTACTGTTCATGCAATTTAATATATTTGTAACTAGCTGTGTCATGTTTCTCGTGAATGTCGGAAAACAACTTCCCTATTTGAATCGGATTTTGTTCACAATTTTATGGGTTTTAAATTTTTGCACGGAACCCTAATTTTGTTTCTATAATAAAAGTAGCCTAAATTACTCCTTATAACATCAGATATCTGCCAGTGAAAGTCTCGTCAAAATCTGCCAGCCGTTTCGGAGATTATCCGGAAAAGACAGACAAAAATTTTGAAAATTATTTTATTGTTATAAGAACCGTATATACTTTACTTTCATATGCATTTAATAAAAAAGCTGTTGTGTTGACGTTACATACGGACACTACAATTTTATTTATTTGTATAGATCTGTAGATAACAGCGAATGAAACGTCATGATTTACAACTTACAGATTTTGGAAATGCGACGTAACGAAAACGGACGATGAAGACTTTGATTACACATGGAAAGAATGGGAAATGATGAACAAAGACCAAGAATCTGCCATAGACATTCCAGGTAAAACAAGAATTATTTATTCGTTCATTATTATACTTGAATACCGAATATTAGATAGACAATTTGCATGTATTGCCACTCAATCAAGTATCTGCTTTAGCATTATGTAGTCTAAGTTGATTCTTGATTGTCCGTTTGTAATAAAAGGACCTAAATAAATATTGGCTGCAATGGAATTTGAACTTTGTCTTGTATAACATTGAGTTTGTGTTCCCAAACCTTGACAAATATTCAAATATAATAACTTTTACAGGCCAACCCCTCCACATAAGCGCAGCCTACTCCGGCCGCATCGCGTGCGCCTACAAATGCGGCCGTTCATTCACTCGTCCTAAAGGCGGCACTACCACCAACAGTACAAGTTCCGACGCTCGCTTCGTCAACCTATGTGTCTGTGTGTATGAATGTGAAAGTACTGGGGGAGCAGAATGGTTACTTGAAGATACGATACCGCTAAGGAATGTCAGTCTACCCAGGGTCGGTGTATGCACGGATACGCAAATTGATTTGTCGTATCTACATGATACGTCGTTTATGCAGAAGAAACAGAGGTTAAATCAGGTATGTGAACTTTACGACTTTATTCAAAAGATTCAATACTAAATTCTGGCCAATGATAGGAGATAAATACATAAAATTGCAACTTAGACAAATATCAACTTTAAATTCAAGTAATCAAAGTTGATTTTTAAATGAAAAAACCGATAACCGATGTTGCAATGGAAATTAAACAAGTTCTTACTTCCAAAGCGTAATATTTGTCTCGTTGGCTTTAGTTTAATCCGTCGTATGTAACACTCGATTTCGGAAAGGCTAATCTACATAAAAAATAATCTAACGATTGATTGAGTCAGTCCCCCGTGCCTTGGAAAGCACGTTAAGCCGTTTGCCCCGGGTTTCATTCTAGGATCTTTTACTGTCATTACGGGTCGTCAGAAGCCCGAAAATCTGACAGCCAGTTTTACCAAGGGGTATCGTAATAGTATACCCAATAACTGGGTTGTGGAGATCAGATAGGCAGTCGCTTCATGTAAAATAGTGGTATTCAGCTGTATCCGGTTAGACTGGAAGCCGACCCCAACATACGTAGTCGGGCCATAAGTCCTGTTACATAGGTAAAATTTCGAATTTAGAATGCAAGCCGAAGAAAACATTATCGAAATTGAATATTTAAAGAAAATAAAAAAAGGGTTTCTGGAATTTTGTTCATTTTCTAAAATGTAGTGGACGCACAAAGAATACAGAGTCGCAGTAAACAACGGAGCGGTCGACCTCGTACTGTTCGGACTCTAGCGGTCATCAAAGCATCAATGCTTGGCGCGAATCCAACGAAATCCTGTCCGTAAGCAAAAAAATGTGAGCTCTGCAGATGGGACTAAGCAGAACTACTGTTAAAAGGGTGTTAAATGAAGACCTAGGACTGCGTGCTTATAGAAAAAAAACAGCACATCTTCTTAACGCACGGCTGAAGAAAATCAGACTCGAAAGAAGTCGGGTTTTGTTAAGGCGGTACGCTAGAAAAAAATATCGCGAAATACTTTTTTCAGATGAAAAAAATTTTAATGTTGAGGAGAGTTTCAACAAACAAAATGATAAAGTGTATGCACACTCTAGTGAAGAAGCGGGCAGACGTGTGCCACGTGTTCAGCGTGGTCATCACCCTTCGGCATTCATGGTTTGGCTTGGGGTGTCCTATTTGGGTCCAACGGAGGTGTTTTTTTTTTTTTTTTTTTGTGAAAAAGGAGTGAAAACCAGTGCCCTTGTATACCAAAACACAGTTCCAACAAACATTGTGGAACCTCTTTCACAATCAATGTTCGAAAACAAGCACTGGATATTCCAGCAGGATTCCGCGCCGGCTCATAAGGCGATAAGTACCCAAAACTGGCTCACGACCCGTGGAATCAACTTTATCAGGCATGAGGATTGACCCTCATCCAGTCCAGACTTGAATCCCTTGGATTACAAAATATGGCAACACTTAGAGGAGAAGGTCTGCGCTAAACCCCATCGCAACTTGGAGTCACTTAAATACCTGATTAAAGCGGTCGCCCATATTGACATAAACGTCGTGCGTGCTTCGATTGATGACTGGCCTTGCAGATTGAAGGCTTGCACCGAAGCAAGAGGAGGACATTTCGAATAATTTTAATGTGGTGTAAATCTGTATTTTATACTTTTTCTTTTGATGTATAAATGGTTGTAGTGCGTAACTCATTGTGTCAGTTATTTAACTTTCCATATGTGACAAAACTTATGACCAGACTACTTACATAGTTGGGAAAAAGCTAGGCAGATGATGTTGATGTTGACATTCTAACTCAATAAACAAATCTCTAGGTACTCCAGACTCTGTCATCAGACGAGAGCCGTAACAATCGGAACGGGGAAGCCGACACAGGCAAATCAGCCGGACTCCTCGCAGTCCCATCGTTCAGTACCCTTCAATCACTACGCAAGAGTATTATGGAGAATGGCAACACTTGTCCATTGACGCAGAAACATTTAGTACAACTTGACTGGGTGTCGAAGGAAGATGGATCACATATTCTAACGGTTGCTGTTGGTTCAAGAGTGTTACTGTTCACTCCAGTGTCTAGTGATCTGGCACAAGCTAATCTGAAGGTAAGTTGATTGAATAATACATTTTATCATTACATAATACAGCTAATTATCTAGACCAGGTTGATACGCTATTCGGTCGCAGCGGGTTGCCATACGAACAGCTCAGTGGCGCCCCTATTATTTTCTACTCTTTTTTGCCAAGCTGTATACAGGGTTATTGGTAAAACACCAGCAACCTCTTAAGGGGTCATTGTACTCATAATTATGAACAACTTTTACTATGGGACCAAATCTGAAATCGCAAAAAAAATATCAGCTGTTTAGTACATTTTGACGAATTACGCGAACATAAATGTACTGAACAGCAGATTTTTTTTTCGTGTTTTCAGGTTTGGTCCCATAGTAAAAGTTGTTCATAATGATGATTACAATGACCCCTTAAGAGGTTGCTGGTGTTTTACCAATAACCCTGTATTTGTCAACTTATTGTACTCGTGTTCTTACAAATAAATATTATTATATTGTATTGAACTGCTCTGCTTTTGCCTCGTTGGTTTTGTGAGCACAAGCGCTACTACTGAGCATGAGGTCCTGAGTTCGATTCCCAAGTCGGGCAAAGTGTTATTGGGTTTTTCCATTAGGAATTTCTCAGTAGCAGCCCTGTGTCTGCTTTTTTGCCTAATTGATGGCAATAGGCTCGCTCCTATTTGGGACTTAAACATAACTGGCGAAATGTGGATGTGCTGTAGGTACACCCCTGCCTAACCCTTCGGGGTATCCAGGCAGGTTATGTTGTGTTAAAAAAGTACGGGTTAGTAGAGCGTCGTCTCTATCACACATTCCTGTGTGAGTTGTGTGACAGTCTCTTTCTGACTCTCGACGTGCCATATTAGGGGGCGTCCATTAGAAAGAAACAAAGAAAATACGTTTATTTGCGGTAAACATGATGCAAAGAAATAACACAGTCACATCCACGCAAAAAAGCATTGATTACATGAAAAAGGCATTGATGCATTGATTATGTGAGGCGATTTTGGCGATTTTTTTAGCCCCCTCCCCTTGGGTGAGATGTCGTGAGATTTGGCTCGACCCCCTCCCCTCCAATCTCATGTGAGATATTTAAAAATGCTTATTTTTAGTGTAAATATGTTAATCTGTGCTTGATTGCGTAGGATTTATTTAAATAATCATAATTTGCTTAATTATTTATTATAATAATTACCTAGTTTTCTCGCTTTTTTATGCTGTTTCTTGCGGAAATAACAAATTACGTGATATTTGCCGCCACCCTCCCTCTCCCCCACGTGAAATTCGGTGAGATTCGGTTAGACCCCCTCCCCCCTTAAACGCCTCACGTAATTAATGGACGCCCCCTTATCGCCCGGGTACTGTCAAAACGAGAAAAGCTTTGATTTTAAGTACTTAAGACCTTTTACAGAAACTTATGAATAGTCAAGAACATCGTTTCAACGTTGCAAGATGTCCTTCTTGTGATGAAGTACGAAACAAAAACACGGTTACTTTTTACTTTTTGCTAATTTAAACCTTATGTCAATGACTTGAAAGTCAAATGCTCGTGATTTCTTAAGACTATACCTTTTATTGACCTTAGCTAGATAATCACAGTATCTTAGTTCGCAGTCCACAAGTAGATATAGTACTAAAAGATAGGGACAAATACTTAATTTGGTTTTCCGTAGTTTTACTAGTCAAAAACATACTAACTATAAAGTGTAGCCAGTACAACAGAATAAACAATTCGGTTTTATTTAATAGATTAACAAAAAATTCAAACATTTTTAGGCAATGAAAGAATCAATAAGCGCCAACCGTCCAATCCTACGCAAGGCCTCATCTCTAGCTGCGCCGCTATTCGTCGAAGAGATCAGATGGATGCAACTCCGGCGCATAGAGTTAAAGACTGCTGATGGTCTACCACCTTTACCTATGCAAATATCCTGGGTTCGAGACGGTATACTAGTGGTAGGAATGGACTCGGAAATGCACGTGTATTCGCAGTGGAAGCCTGAGAATCCGCAGACGGCGTCTGGGTTGATGGGTACACAGGTACGTAGTTCAGACTGTTTAATATTAAAATAAACTTGCAGTGTTATAAACTTTGATTATATATTTATTTACTTTAATTAAAACGGTTAAACACTAATTACAATAATTAAAAACACGTACACATAATTATAAGAGAAAATGGAAAATGTTGAGTTAAAAACATACATACTATTTAAAAGTGAATGTCGCGCGAATACGCGATCGTTCGTATGCAATGTCACTTTTGTTCGGAAAACCGGAAAGCGCCCTCTCTCTTTTCACTACGCGTTCAAGTCCACCGAACAAAACGTTCGACGATCGTGTATTCACGCTACGGTCGCTTTTAAATAAGACGCGGGTTTACAGTACTTCTAATATGCCCAAAAATATTCGTTTAATTATTTTCCTATAGAACAACGAATGTAAAGCTGATTAGAAGGAGTAAGTACATCTCAATAGTGCAAAAAGTGAGGTTCAATTTCACGACATTGTGATAGATTGTGGCCACGCTTTGATTATTTTAAGTAGTGTCGCGCTCCAAAAGAACTAAAATAAACAGGCCAACTTTGTTATGCTTGTGTGCATGAAAGCTGACGACTTACACTCGCGCCAGTATTGTGATTTTCTAGTGTGCGTGCAAAATACGGCCAACAGATGGACACTATTTTTTTTCGACGAGTTCACAGCTTTGAGTGTCCATCTAGATATCTTTATATATTTGTGGCCACGTTTGAATAGCTTTACTTGAGTACTTTTACAAGTTCGTTCTTTTCCAACTACATTCGATTCTGTTACCATTGAATTGGCCATAGTCATATACAGTCTTCACTATTTTTATACTAAACCAATATGGTTATCAAACAGGAACTGGAAGAAGGTAGCGAGTCTCGTGCGCTTCGCGACTCAGACTTGCGTATATCTGCGCCTCATCTACAGCGTGTGTCTTCTATCAACTTGCAATTATTAGAAAGAGACGCTAGAAGACGTACCAAAACACAACCGGATCAACCTCAGGTATTCACTTACTTTGTTTATTAAATACATAAAAAAATATGTTATTTACAAAAAAAATATTTTATTTAAATAACATAATTAATTATTGTTGTTGTTAATTATTGTTGTTTAATTATTGTTATGAACTAGTTGATACAGATGTCGAACTTAGAGCGGGAATACACATGCATGTATCTTGTACAAAACTACTGAGCAAAATTGGGCTGCGAGTATGTTCTTCGTTTTTGCGTAAACCTCGTTTGTTGCACGTACCAGTAACAAGAACAACTTACAGACAAAATTTCTACACATGATAAGGGCGAGCCGTATGTATAATGAAACCTGTCGGAAAGTTGACATAGATCTTTTCAATACTAGTGTGCCTAAATTAAAGAAAGCTCTTTGCAATCACTTCTTCGACAAAATAACGTAGTCCTTGCATTATATACAGAACGCGAAAATTACACTGTCTGCTACCTAGTATAATGTTAATTGTTATTCTATGTGTGAAAACTTGTAATTGGCCATCATCTTGTTTTAAACTTAGCAACTATTGTGTCTGATTAGCTGTAAGTTTTCCAAAAAAAAAAAAAATAAACTATACAAGTAGCTTGCATGCCATTGTGACAATCACCAATCAGAACCTATTATGGTACATTGGCATGCAAGCTACTTATATAGTTTTGGAAGCCAAAAGGCAATAATAACACCAAATCGGATAAGTAGATCCCGAGTTATAAACTCAACAACGGACAGATACCTAATGAGTTGATGTGGTCTTTAAAATTAAAAATATTGTAACACGAATATTATATTAACAATCCGAAAAGAAGAAGACGAATATTATTATACTATATCAGTGTTGTTCCTTGACAGCCGCTGTTGGACTACATGCCAGACTATGGATTGTTCGAAGCTTCACAAATGGCCTGCCCGGTGCTACCTCAGTACCATCCCAAGCAATTGATGGAGTTGCTCAACAGCGGCAAAATACGATGGGTTAAAGCGATCCTCGCTCATTTAGTCAGGTATAGTACTTTTTAACCGACTTAAAAAAAGGAGGAGGTTCTCAGTTCAGTTTTTTTAATGATTGTTACCTCGGAACTCCATCATTTATGAACCGATTTTAATTTTTTTTTTTTTGAAAAGGTATACTCCTGGGGTGATCCCATAAAAATTTGGTTAGCTACAGCGTTTTTTTTTTCATAGTTCGGTTCACACCGCGAAGAAAGACGCGGCAGCTACATAAACAAAGATAAACAAACTACGCTTCGTTCCCAGTGTGGCTTGCGCTTAAGGCAGTTCCTAACATTTCACGAACTCTTGAAATAGTGTAGTAGTAGTTGGAAGCCCAAAAGTCTGACAACCAGTCTTACCGCGTGGTATCGTGTTACCCAGTAACTGGGTTGAAGAGGTCAGATAGGCTGTCGCTCCATTTAAGATACTGGTATTCAGCTGCATCCGGTTAGACTGGAAGCCGACCCCAACATAGTTGGGAAAAGGATAGGCAGATTTATTGAACTCTTGAAATAGTTTGTTGTGGGTCCACATCAAAACTCTAATGGATAGAGGCCAATTGATCTCATCCAGTGCGACCCTGTTTGGCTGTTTGAAAAAGCGAGTTATACGCATTCGTTGACCTTTTTGGAGTTGGTCAGGTCCCAACTTTAAATGACAGTTACCATAAAATCTTTTTAGCAAAAAATTAAACCGACTTGCAAATTAAAACACTACAAAGTGAAAAATAACTTTAATTTCGATAGTCGGTGTCTAGTTTTTTTTTTTTCGTTTTTTGCCACCGACTTCCGAAATTAAAGTTATTATTCACTTTGTAGTGTTTTGATTTAAAGTCGGTTTTAGTTTTGCTAAATAGTTTTTATTTTTCACTTTCTAGTTACGGTACCTACCCCACAAAAATTCGAATACCACTACCTGCTATGTAAATAACAGAGATAGGAAGTTATTAAAACATCATCCACATAAACGTCAACATCATCCTCAAGGCGGTATATTATCTCCTCTTTTGTTCTCCGTTTTTATTAATCTCATTACCACCGTGCTTCGCACTGCGTATCATCTTTATGCCGACGATTTGCAGCTTTACAGCCAGGCAAGTGTTGATAACATTTCTGATGCGATTGGTGAGCTTAACCGGGATTTGGGTGTGGTTAGGGGCTGGTCTAATCGATTTGGGGTGGCGGTTAACCCTGCCAAGTGTCAGGCTATCATAATTGGGAGCCCTTACAGCATAAGTAAACTGAATGGCTTAACCGTACCACCTGTAATCTTTGAGAGCTCCGTCATTCCGTTTAGCTCCGATGTTAAGGATCTTGGTCTGCATGTCGACACTTGTCTTGACTGGCGAAAGCAGGTCACGACTGTTAGTAATAAAGTCACTGGAACGTTGCGGTCGCTCTATCGGTTGAAAAACCTCCCAACACACATAAAGGCAATGCTTGTACAGTCCCTAATCTTTCCCATAATTGACTATGGTGATGTGTGTTACTATGATCTGAATGCAGATCTCCTCAATAAACTTGACCGCCTTCTCAATAACTGCATTCGATTCGTTTTCAATCTTCGTAAGTATGACCATGTATCCGGGCACCGATTGCTTTTAAAATGGTTACCCATTCGGCAGCGCAGGGAGGTGAGAGCTCTGTCTATGTTGTTTTCTATTCTCGACCAACCCACTTCTCCTTTTTACCTGACTTCCCATGTTCAATACTTATGCTCTGCCCATAGTAAAAATCTTCGTTCTACCAACAATCGTCTTCTACGATGTCCTTCTCACCGCGCTGGTTTCATTCACTATTCTTTCTTTGTCCAGGCGGTCTTTCTTTGGAATGCGCTCCCTCTGAACATCAGGACGGCAACCAATCGGTTGTCTTTTAAAGTGAAGATACGTGAGCATATACGTAAGAAGTTGGCAGAAACATCTCTGCGCTGATTTGTTGGATTCTTTTTCTCCTCTACTGAATGTTATTTCTCCTCTACCGATCGTTATTTCTCCTGACAACGTTTATTCTGATTATATGTATGTATATATGTATATATTGTTGTATTTATTCTTTTATTTTATAGTTATTTTCGTGTTATCTATCCTTTATATTGCACCTGCCATGTTTTCTCTGCATCACC
Source organism: Dicycla oo (assembly GCA_948252095.1). Lineage (NCBI taxonomy): Eukaryota > Metazoa > Arthropoda > Insecta > Lepidoptera > Noctuidae > Dicycla > Dicycla oo. Next base: position 18,579,019 of record OX411726.1, on the reverse strand, counting down.
CTAAGGTTGACTGGTAGAAAATGCCTCAGGCATTAAGTCCGCCTTTGTACGGTATTTGTTTTTACTTGTGCATAAAGTTTTAATAAATAAATAAATAAACTAAGTGGGAAATATAAGCATTATTGAAGCTAACTCAAAAACTACCCAAGCAAAGTTAATAAAATTTATATTTATATAAATATATATAAATCATCAAAATCTGTTCATAAACGACGAAGTTATCCGTGAACTTTCATAAAAAAATATATATTCGGTCGAATTGAGAAACCTCCTCCTTTTTGAAGTCTGCGAAATGTATTCATTTAAATATTTCTATAAATCCAGATGTATCGGTGGAACTTACACTGGACGCAGTTCTCAAGGTGACGAAGACAGTTTATCCAGACAGGTATGTTCTAGTATTATTACTTCTACATTATAATCCACCGTCTATGCTCGTGTTCTTGTTTAATGTAGCCTAATTTGATTGAAAAATTTAATAAAAATGCCATTATAAAGTTTTCGCAGCAAACTAACAATTACTGAAATGCATAATAATTGTTACTTAATATAAAAGCTGCAATGTATTGTCTGCATCAAATACACTGAACGAACTAATATTCACTTGAATATTGATTTACTAATAAGTGTTGTATGTTTAAAGATATAACGCTCACACGAGTCCCTTGGACTAATAATACTACATATTTTGAAATTGTGTTTTTTCTTGTAATATATAAATAATTGATATTGTTACATGTTGTGTTTTGATGTAATATTGCGATGTGGTTTGTCGCTTGCTAATAAAGAAAAGGGTTGAAATTTTAATGAAATTAACAAACTGTTTTTGAAGTCCAAACTAGTTACAAAAATCACTAAACTACTATTATTTCCAGTGTGTGTTTTGCCTCGTGTTTTTAATAATATTTTAGAAATAACACTAAAATTATTAACAAATTAGTTCACCTGAAGGCAATACAAATTATTTAGAACTTCATTGTATTGAAAATGATGTAGTAATGTGATACATTTCCACTATAGGCTCTAATCTCATATCTTTGAATAGCTCAACCACGTAGCTATAATATTGTGTATAAAGCAATCATAGGTAAATCCTACAAGCATGAGTAAACCCCACAAGGAACGTTGACATCATAGTCATACACTTGCGAATAATCTTCCATACGAAAACGCCTTTGCAAAAACCCACAAGATTGAAGACATAATATTTCACTGTCAGCGGCGAAGGGCCAAACGAAAACTCGCATCAGAAAGTCATCAGTAATTGTCATATTTGGAAAAGAAAAAAAATATATAAACCTTTGCTGTCCCTTTGCAGGGCAACGGTCTCCATTCCCAATGTCCACTATTCCCGGTCGTCGTCATATTTCCGGCGCAGTATTTCTTCTAGCCATAATTAATATATTCGCACTCCATCCATCGTTTGATCTTATGAAAATATAATGGGCAAAAGTGGTCCAAATGTTCATCACTAACGAGACTTATGTAACTGAATAGTGTAATAAATACGGAGTAATTTTTACTAAGACTCCCATTTAAAAAAATCGGTTAGCAAAAAGTTATAACTAAATGAAAATGATTATTTATTCAATTAATTAGCATAAACCGCTCGATTGATTAAAAAAAATAGGTATCTTTAGATTTTTATTGACGCCACGATGAGAATTTTGTAATTTTGTATCGTAGTAAAAGTTTATCTTTACATAAAAGTTCGTTAGTAGTGGACATTTGGACCAAGCCCCATTAAATTTTTTCCCAATGTACTTTTGTTCAATCCTTTAAAACGAAACCCAGCTCATCTCGCCATCTCTCAAAGAATCGGACAGAATCCCTTCGCCACTGTTCATTGTATGTACACTTGCGATTATTTGTTGCGCCGCTGTTGCATGACGCACGTGTGTTGCAGCGCGGCTGGTCGCGCTCTCGCACGCTCTCCGTGTCGTTCGCCGCCGGCGCCGCTTCGCCGCTAGATGGCGTTGCTCAGGTAACTGTAGCTTTTATATACAGGTGCTGAAGACACTATTATATTGTATGGTTCATGTTCTTTGTGCAGATTTTGATGTGAGTGCAGGCACTGTAAATAGGATACGCCTTCAATTTAGTTTATAAGTGAAAATTGGGTTAATATTTAAGGTTGCACTAGTTGGCGGCTCGAACTCGTTGGTGGCGTGGCTAATAAGCATGTTATTTAGTTTATTTATTTAGTATTAAAACGAGCGCGTAAAATTTTAGAACAGACTTTTTGGCGAATATATATTATGAAAAAACTGCTGGATGTATTTATTCAAAAGTTATTTGAATTCTTGAATAAATTATCTATCCCTCTACGTTAACATTTCTGCCATTTTCATACTCCGGTAACTATTTATTTACGCCCAAAGATGCGTTAAAATTAGTGTTGAAATATGGAAGTTTCGACGCTCATAACTTCCAAACGAATATTTTTTTCCAGATTCGGCTTCCATACAGGACCAGATAATGTCGAGACGAATTGATATAATTTTTAGTTTTGAAAGTACACCGTCAAACAGACGAGTAATCATACTACTACGTTTGTATGGAAGAATGACCGACTAGTGTAACTTTAAAAGTCTGGTGTTTTAACGGGTTGGTGGTCACATTGATCGCACAATATAAGTTATTTACACTGCCGGGCTGATCTAGAAATCTAGGGGAAGTCATATGTTGACCCATATCTATGTCAACAAGAAATAAAACGAAAACTTATCTGTTTCCTACCTCTAATATGAGTTGTTAAAATCATTATTTTTGGAACGAAGTTCTTTTACACGGCTTGCGGTAGGGGTTGACCAGTGGCGTGCGTTTCATAAAGACAGAAAGACACTGCCTACCCTACGTAATTCAGTATAATCTTGTTCTGATATCTATTATTATTTTATCTACGAGTCCGACGAGTACCTACTTACTAACAATAAACAAAAAAAATCAACAAACAGTCGCTCCAAGCGAGCTCGTTCAGTATTGTATTGCGCGGCACTAGCGCCGCGACGACCTGAGTACCAGGAGTGCCTCGAGAAAGACACAAACTATTCGGGTCTAAATGTTTATATGTGTGCTCTCGTGGTCATGCGAATTGAATGGGTGTGCGTTCAGTTAAATACGTAGCACACAATGTCACAATAACGCACACAACCGTACAGAATAGACAGTGTCTTTTTCACAACACGACAAATTACGAAATTGTCCGATGTTTTCCGAACCGAAATTAGCTATACAACTATTTTAAAAAGTGGCATTGTTTCATTTATATTGCATCCTAGCTTACACTATTTCTTTTTTGTCGTATTATTTTTTGCACTGTCTCCGAGTTTGTGACTAGTTTCGTGGCCATTGTTTGTTTGATTCGTTTTGATTTGTGATGTGAGCCATAATAATTGGTATTTAAAGAGTTTAACGTCGATAATAGTGTGAAAAATGGATAATATTCACTGTGAAAGTTGTTCAGGTGGTGTGTGTATAGAGAAAATAAAAAATGATGCGTTTTCAAAACTATCATTCGGTGATAAAAAAACAAGTGATTGTAAAAGGTCGTTGTACACCGGATTTGCAATTAGTACAAACTAAAGGATTGATATGTCTATAAAATCAGTCAATGTATGGATATTTGAGGTGGCTATTACCTACGTCATTATTTAATCGACAAGGCGACGAACCAAAACCAATATGCAGTAAGTATTTTGGCTTTTAAAATTTTCTGCCTAGCCTGTCTAAAAACTCTGTGCACGCCACTGGGGTTGACTGGTAGAAATTGTCACGAAAATTACTACTTTAAAAGCGTTCATACTTCAGAATCTCGATAACTCGTCCTCCTCCTCCTTAAGTTGTAATACTCAGTAAGGCGAAATAAATTGCTTAATATGCGGTTTCTCGAATTATTTATATTTTTAAATCGATGTATTGACTTTGTGAGTAGAAGTTAGTAAAATATAATGCGTCTTACTTGAGATTCCCCGAACTAATATTTAATACAGATATTAAAAACAAAAACTTTTGACCCTTGAAACTTGAGACTATATTATATAGCTCTGTATTAATTCATAATTAATATGCAGTGAAAGGAACTTCGTTCCAACCGGGTATCCAGCTCCCGACTTTTTTTTTATTTCGAATTCGTTTGTCTATTTAGGCCCGCTTACACCACTACAAATCAGTTCTGTTTACGTCAATCGTTTGAAGATGACATACATATAGGTACATAAGCTCACGGCTTCTTCCATGGGGAACATAAATATGGATGTTTTAAATATGTTCACTGTTAAATGTATTTAGCGATTTGTAGTGCAAGTGGTCCTTCTATTTTGACCATGATCTAACATTTAAAACTAATACAGATAACAGAGGACGTCCAGTTAGACTACGCAGAGATTACGTCAGTGCCACCACTGCCATTATGGACACTACTCGTCGCAGACAAGGAGTCCCCACATCATCCGTCCACTATTCAGGAAGCTAAGGTAAATACTTATCATCATCATCAAATGCCTAGCCTTTTTTTCTACTATGTTGAGTTCGGCTTCCAGTCTAACCCGACTGCCTCTCTGACCACAACCCAGTAAATACTTATAACGCAGCATATGTATTTGAAGCTTTTTACAATATTAAACTTTACTTACAAAGTAATTAAAGTATGTTTTAAAATGGAATCATCGTTTCATCATTCATTTTATTTGAGGTCTGCTCAGTACGACTTTTCTTCCGATATGTCACAATCAGCTGTAATCTCAGTGTTCCTTTTTTCCTATCCATATTATTATCACCTCTCACGCAATCTGGACGGATTGTGTCTTTTACTTTGCTCTATTTTATGGGATCATCAAAACTTTCATTCAAAACTTTTTTGATTTTGCAGGACTATAACGAATTATTTGAGGGCACAATACAAGATACAGAAGAAGATCTTGATGCATTATTATTGGGTGAAGAAGAGGGAGTTGACAGGCGTCCATCAATGCCTGAACGACAACCTTTATCACACTTTGGATTGAGACAAGGTAAAATCAATAAATGGACATGTAAAACAAATGGATGTAATTATGTTCCCTTCAAGATCTTTAATATTTAATTTGATCCATTGTGTGACAAGTCTTGCCAGTCGTTACGGGTAGTCAAAAGCCCGAAAGTCAGACAACCAGTCTTACCAAGGGGCATTGTATTACCCAGTAACTGGGTTGGAGACATCAGATAAGCAGTCGCTCTATGTAAAATATATTCAGCTGCATCCGGACTCGAAGCCGACCCCCAACTTAGTTGGGAAAAGGCTAGGCAGATGATGATGTGTGACAAGTCTTCAATGATAAACCTCGTAGTAAAAACTAAAATAAATGTGTTCCTTGTATAAGGTACAATGCCAAGTAAACATTTTTCTTTCTTTCTAATTATTTTCTTAACTTCTCGCTGATTTTTGAAAGCCATTTGGTAACCTCATGTCAAATTATCCAGTGAATTACTTGGCAGTTGTAATTTCTGCTGACCACACAAAACCATCGATCCACTAGGCCTTCCAGCGCTACGGTTTTCGGTACGCGGTCGCCACTCCAGAACCTTTCGGCCCCATCGGCCATATGCTCCCGATGACCTAGTGCGCACTTTGTGGTAGGCCTTCCAGCGCTACGGTTTTCGGTACGCGATCGCCACTTCGGAACCTTTCGGCCCCATCGGCCATATGCTCACGATGACCTAGTGAACTCTTTGTGGTAGGCCTTCCAGCGCTACGGCTTTCGGTACGTGGTCGCCACTCCAGAACCTTTCGGCCCCATCGGCCATATGCTCCCGATGACCTAGTGAACACTTCGTGGTAGGCCTTCCAGCGCTACGGTTTTCGGTACGCGATCGCCACTTCGGAACCTTTCGGCCCCATCGGCCATATGCTCCCGATGACCTAGTGAACATTTTGTGGTAGGCCTTCCAGCGCTACGGTTTTCGGTACGCGGTCGCCACTCCAGAACCTTTCGGCCCCATCGGCCATATGCTCCCGATGACCTAGTGAACACTTTGTGGTAGGCCTTCCAGCGCTACGGTTTTCGGTACGCGGTCGCCACTCCAGAACCTTTCGGCCCCATCGGCCATATGCTCCGGATGACCTAGTCAACACTTTGTGGTAGGCCTTCCAGCGCTACGGTTTTCGGTACGCGGTCGCCACTCCAGAACCTTTCGGCCCCATCGGCCATATGCTCCCGATGACCTAGTGAACACTTTGTGGTAGGCCTTCCAGCGCTACGGTTTTCGGTACGCGGTCGCCACTCCAGAACCTTTCGGCCCCATCGGCCATATGCTCCGGATGACCTAGTCAACACTTTGTGGTAGGCCTTCCAGTGCTACGGTTTTCTGTACGCGGTCGCCACTCCATAACCTTTTGGCCCCGACGGCCATATTATTCCCGATGACCTAGTGAAGGCCGCAAGAATTCGCTGGATGCGAGAAGCACAGAACCGGTCGAAGTGGCGGTGCTTGCGGGAGGCTTATATCTAGTAGTGGACGTCTTGCGGCTTAAATAATGATGATGATGACGAATCAAAGCCGCTAACATGAGCTTTACCAGCAGCTTTATTGAACAGATTCTCGATCAGGCATTCACAAACTAGGAGTTAATTTCATATTGCCTTTGGCAAGTAATTTACTGGTGTCAGACTTGATACAGCTTTCTGCTCTATTATATAATCTCATAATACTTCTTTTTGATGTTCTTGTGTTTCTTTAGTAACATTTCTGATACATTTTTTTTTCTTACAGGTCGCATCCTCTCGCGTCTACTAACCCACACTCACTTGCCGGGCCTCAGTTCTCTAGACCAGATGCACTTGCTAGCGCTAGCAGATACCGTGTCTACGTGTGACGCTGACTTCGCTGAACGACTCGCGACAAGTGCACGTGTTGACGTTGCACAGGCGCAGGGACAGGAGATTTTGCCAGGTAACTTAGGGTAGAAGTGGGATAGTTGCCCTAGGAGGATAGACGCTCCATAATTCAAACTGTGACTTATAAACGTACTATCACCGCAGTTAATATGAATACTTATAAGCAAAGAACATACCCCACCCTTAGTACCACCCTTAACTGCGATGATAGTACGTTTACAAGTCACAATTTGAATTATGGAGCGTCTATCCTCCTAGGACAACTATCCCACTCTTACCCCCATATTTGCAGAGGTGTCAAAAAAGGTTGAATTTGGTTTTAAAGCAATATGATACTGGTCAAATGGAAGTTTAAGATGTCTAAAACGAATTTGGACGCTATAAAGTAGTTATAATGGCATGGCATTTGTGGCCTGTTTACCGATAGTGCAAAATGTTATGTATAATGTCCGTTACTGCAGTGCCAAATGCGTTTTCTTTTTTAACCATTTGCATCATCAAACCCTAGCTTAAACTTTAAATCCTGGTCAACCAAAAGCAATCATGAAAAAAACCGCATCACCTCCTCATAATTATTGCATGTAGAACAAGAACAAGAAGATTTTTTATTTCTGAACGTTAATTATACAGGGTGGCAGGGACAGCGACGCGTAAACTGCAACCATGAATTCAGCACATGATTGTAGACCCTTATTTTTTTTTAATAACCGATAAAAAGTTTCAACACAGGGGGTTTAGAATCATGTACCGACTGTATAAACCTAAAACTAACTAAAACAATTTATAACCGCCAGACTCCCTCGACGACTGTGGCCTCCGCTTCCTCCTAGCCATGAAGCACTATGGCTACCTACTCCGCTGTCTACCCCTCGCCCAGCGCGCCAACCTTCAACGCACAGGCGTCGGTACCTGCAACCTAGTGTGGGCCTTCCATTCAGAGACGCACGAACAACTACTGGCTTTGATACCGGGCTATACTAAGGGGACGCCCAAGTGGACTACTATGAGAGAACTTGGTAAGTTCTATACTAGAAAATCGTTGATAGGCACTTACACAAACTATAGTTCAAATATCAGTGTCTTATATTACTTCCCCTCGCCCAGCGCGCCAACCTACGACGCACGGGCGTCAGTACCTGCAACCTAGTGTGGGCCTTTTATTTAGAGACGCACGAACAACTACTGGTGTTGATATTAAACTTACATATAATAAAGAAATCTCCATGTTTTGTCAAGTCGTAAAAACCGTGCGAAGCAAGGGCGGGTCGCTAGTATTTTATAAATGCAAAAGTGAGTTGGTTTTGGTTGTTCCTTCCTTCAGGCGGCAAAGGAGCGACAACGGTTCAACGTAATTTTGCTTAGAAATAGGTAATGTGCTGGAGTCATCTAGGCTATATATTTTTTTATCTCGAAAAAAAAGTAAAGCCGCGAGTCATCATCATCATTTCAGCCGAAAGACGTTCACTACTGGACATAGGCCTCCCCAAGCACCGCCACTTCGACCGGTTCTGTGCTTCCCGCATCCAGCGGATTGCTGTGGCCTTCACAAGGTCATCGGTCCACCTTGTGGGAGACCTTCCAACTTTTCGTCTCCTGGTACGCGGTCGCCACTCCAGAACCTTTCCGCCCCATTAGCCAAGTGTTCTGCGAGCAATGTGCCCCGCCCAATGCCACTTAAGTTTGGCACTTCTTCAGGCTATTTCGGTTACGTTGGTTCTCTTGCGGATCACGTAGGGAAAGTCCAAGCATAGCCCTCTCCATTGCCCTATGCGTGGCTATTAGCCTTATAATAAGGCCCATTGTGAGCGACCACGTTTCAGTACCGTAGGGCGTAGGTCATCACTGGCAACACACACTGGTCAAAGACTTTCGTCTTGAGACACTGCGGTATGTGAGACGAGAAGATATTGCGTAGCTTCCCGAACGCTGCCCAGCCGAGTCGGATTTGACGATTGATTGACCTCTTTCTCGCAGTTGGACGAAGGATTGGAAGGCTGGAAGCCGCGAGTACTGCTGAAGATTTTTGATCAAGTTTTCTCTATAGTTCCTTGCCTGGTTAACTTCGATACCAATATGTGCATCAAGTTTTAGCTAAGGAAATCACGTGACGCCATGCTGCTTCAAATATATCGAACCACTTTAGTTCGCATCATGTAAGTTTGCCGCTCTGAAGTAGGCTACAAATCACTGCGCAGTAGTCAATATATATACTAAAACAGCAGCGCGCCATGCCATGCTCATCGGAAAGCCAGGTTTCAGAGCGACAAACTTACGTGACGTGAACTATATATTGAGGTACTAACGTTAGTACATAGTACCTTAATGAACCATTAAAACATTCGCCGTCTCGGTTCTTATCTCATATTGCTTGTACTATAACATGCGCAAGTTTAGGCACTTAAAGTAACCGGCGTGAGTCGTGAGCACAAACTGACACCTGCGCAGTAGTTAATTTTCGGGTCTCTTTGGCGGAATGAAGAAGCCGGGGGGCGCCGAACTGCACGCGATTGGTTCATCAATCGATGCTCGTCGTTTATTATACTGTTGCTTGTAATTCGGCTACTATACACTTTCGTGCAATTTTAGTGACTTATATTTTGGATTTTAAAATAGTTTCTTTTTGTTATTTCGTATTTATTAGGTGTCCTCCGGATTGAGATGATTTTTTGCCTACAAACAAGAATGCTGTAAATTATTCAACGTTGTAAAAACATAAATAAACAAAGAAAAAACACTTGTTTCGCGCATCACTATTAAGGAAAGCGCTGACACAAAGGCACGAGGCACAACGCGTGCGCATCGACACCGCCGCTATGAGGGGGAATCTGCTGACACAGAACATGAGGCCCGAAGACCCTGCCTACGTGACCGCCGCCGCGCACTTCGTATCCACCATCGATCGAGTCAATTTGATTTTTCCATTAATTATAATAATTGTAATTTCATTTAAATAAATTAGTTTGTAAAACTTTCGGTTTTTTTTTTAGTCCTCCGGCAGTAGTCTACGTAATTCACTTACTCGTATAATCAAATGATATTGTTTTATTGAGATAATTATATTTTAACCACGAAAGCCTACAACCAAAGTAAAATTTCAAGTACCACTAATATTTTAATTATAGTTTGTGTAAGTGCCTATCAACAATTTTCGGGTCTAAAAACGGCACTGAATAAATATGCCCGAAAGTGTACATGCGAGACCTTCCCCCCACTACTGCCCATCTGTGCTCACGACTCGTGCCGGTTATTATACACAGATTATGTACATCGTTTAAAAAAGTGCGCAGTTTTAGAAAAGCGTTTACGTTACGTTTTTTACAAGACCATTGCTATGTGCAGGTGTCGGCTGGTGGGTCCGCGGCGAGCTACTCCGCACTTGCATCGAGAAGCTAGCCCGAGCTTCATACATGCAGAAACAAGATCCTATGGATGCAGCCTTGTATTATCTCGCCATGAAGAAGAGGATGCTGCTGTGGGGACTGTTCCGATCCAGTAGGGACGAAAAGATGACCAAAGTAAGTAGTAGCCAGTAGGTTACTAAGTAAGCTTTTAGATACACTTAAACAGCAATTTTAAGTAAAGTGAATTATCTGGTCTTTTCTATTAGACTTAGGGCCACTTTCACAATTAAAATAAAAAATCGAGTAAAATTTGTATAAAAACATGTGCCAGATAAGGGGACCAGAACTTATCAAATCTTCTCTTACGGACCGATGATTACAAATGTTTTTCTTTTTTCTGTCGACGTGACCTAGTAAATTAGTATCGTGCAGGCGTCGTGCTAATGGTTGCTTAAGAAATTTAAGGTCCTGCTTCTGGTAAGAGTTCTCTAATCCCTCATACAACGATCTTGGGATTGCGCACTAATCGTCCAAAATCAAGAAAAGTTGTAACTATGCCCAGGCCGAGGTTTCTATCTTCGTAAAATAATATAAAAGTGTGAGTGAAAGAGTTCTAAACTCTTATTTATTATTTCGTAAGGGGTATGACAAATAATAAATTCGCGTGGAGAAATGCTCATGCATACTGCACTACCACTACCAGTGCAGTTATGTGGGACTCCGACTCCACGGTGTCCTCCTCTTACGCCTGTGGCGGGAACACGGGCACGCTTTAGGACTTACCGCGAACCCGTCGCGGCTGTCCGTCACCGGACGCTCGTCTGGGGAGTACCCCCATCACAGGCGCACCAGAACAAATTGCACGCCGTGACCACTCCATGGACCAAACCAACACATGGGCGCTAGACGACCCTGTGTCTAGGCACCCTTGGTTCCCCTGCGACCGCTCACGTCAGTAGCCCGGCCACCTACCACTTTTCGACCGCAGAGGATAGGGAGAGCGGCCAGCGAAATACCGACATCCTCCTCCCCTGCGGCCCCACCGCGCCCGCCATAAGACGGTGGCGACCCCGTCAATGCCGCGGAAGGTAAGGAGAGCGGCGCACCGCAATACCGGCACTCCTCTCTCGCCGCGGCCTCCAACCCTCAGCCGCGATGCCTCCTATACGACATCGCGGGCCGCCTCAGTTGCGCTGTCACCCAAACGGCACCACAACCTACTTGTTGGCCGCTACGTCGTCGGCTTCCTGGGAAAAGCCCTGACGAGCGGCCCCTCTTCGGGTTCCTCTTCGCTTCACCGTGGGTGACCAAGACACGGCTACTGAGCCCCCTCGCCTCGACAATGCGGGAACCCACCGGGGGGATTTGTCGTTATGGGACTATTTTTTTTTATGTTTTCATGTCCACACATTGTTCTTTGTTCAATACTCAATACTCAATATCTTTATTGCATACCATAATGTATTACTTTCCTCTATGGTTCATGTTCACGTGGATGCCATTATTATTTTCTGAATTAAGTAAAAAGTCTGACTAAGGGCTGATTTTTCAATAGTCAGATAACTTTTGTCCGAAGAATAAATATGACACCCTTCCGCCTAGCATTCGCGATTTAAAAACTGTGTCTCTTTTCAAATATCGAGTAAAAGAGCATTACTTTTCCTCTCAACTGTGAGTTTTTATAAAAGTATAGTATACCTATGTATGTTTATATATTTTAGCTTTGTGTATTTATTTAAGTTTATGTTATACATGTAGGTCTAGTTAATATTTTAGTTTAAGTCTTCGCATATTCATATTTTTCTCTTCTTGTTTTCATACACTATTGTCTACATTTCTATTTCATTTATCCTCGCGCAGGCCTGCTGGAAGTAATTTCTTAAGAAATAAGCAGTACCTTTGTACTCCTAATTATAATTATGTATTTTATTGTGTATTTTTCTGTGTGTACATAAATGATAAAATAAATAAATAAATAAATGACAATTTGACATATTTTCTATACAAAAGTTGTCAAATCGCCATATTTATTCCATAAATAAAAGTTATCTGACGATTGAAAAATTAGCCCTAAATCTTCTTTATATTTCATTAAGAAAAGGACAGAAGATAAATATTCTAATAGTAACTAATGGTTGAATTTTGGCTAAATGTGAAAGGCTAAACATATTTTTTTTAACATGAATGGATTCATGTTAACTCAGTCATGTTAATAATCGTAATAATGGTACTTTGGCAAACACATTTAGCCAAAATTCAACCATTAGTTACCATGTTTAACCATTGGTTGAATTAACTACGGATCAAAAAACCGGCCCTAAGTAATGGTTATTTAATGGTTGTTTAACCGGGGAACCGTGGGAACGTAGATCTACGCGAGACAACGGCTTTTTGTTTCTGTACCTACGAAAGGGTAATGGTAGTAGTCAATGGTTATTTTGCATAAAAAGAGTATAATATAAAAAGAGACAACGTCTGTCGGGTCAGTTTGTTTATTTAATAAAAAAAATACATCTATCACCTTCGCCTCAGACCATTTTATTTAATTTATTAAAAGTTTAGCTTATCCCTTCAATTTTATTTTTTTCCTTTTAGTTCTTCGCAAACGATTTCACGGAAGACCGTTGGCGTAAGGCTGCACTGAAGAACGCATTCGTTCTGCTCGGCAGACAACGATTTGAACACGCGGCCGCCTTCTTCTTGCTCGGAGGGGCTCTAAAGGATGCTTTAGAGGTACGGACAATCAATCTTGCCTAATAAAGAAAAAATAATTAAGATATCTTACTCGCAAAGTTGCTTCGACGAAGTACTGGTCGAAATTGACCTAAGTCCGAAGTGCGTGACTATACTCATACAATCTCGCGACGAGCTCAGTCACCGCCCGGCCCAGCCCGTACGCTATGCATTATGGGTAACGTTCAAGTGGCAACTGACGTTGCAATTTACACTCGCATATTTTGTGCGCATTTCGCGTTTCGACGAGAACTGAAGTGAGCGGAGTGTAGTGAGACGCTTCGTGTTAGAACTACGGGATGCTTCGAGTCGTCGACTCGGGCGCAAAAACCGACAACGATCGGAAGTCGCCCTAGGCGAGCCGAGGTTGCTGCACGAAGCGAACCGAAGTGCTATTCTTTCAACTTCGATCAACTTCGCGAGTAGTGTAGTGCAGGTGTTAAACATTAATGGCTGGGTACGTCACAAATGTGAGACAGTGAGACAGAGGATTTACTTGTTGTATGTAAATAAAACATGTTAGTCTTTTAAGTTAATATTAGTTTCTATTTTAGTCTTCTCCGTTGTTAATTTTATATTTTTAACATTTTAAGCACTTTTCTAGCCTGAAACACAGGTTCTACCTAGTTCAGGCAAATGAGCAACTGTGCCCTCTATAATTTTTAAGTTATGTTATTGTAAATCTGCACCATTTTTATAAATAAACGATATTATTATATATTATTATTATATATTATTAAATATTTTCTGAGTCAAATATATACTTTACTAGCTTTTGCCCAAGGCTTCGCCCGCGTGGATCTCGGAACAATATACTTATCCACCCTCTTAAATCAGTCTATCTATTGATGAAAATCGCATTAAAATCCGTTTAGCAGTTTTTGAGATCATCGCGAACATACAGACAGACAGACGCGGCGGAGGACTTTGTTTTATAATATGTAGTGATAGTGATTGTGTACGTAATTTTTCCGCATTTGTACCGTTTCATCTTTCACAACTTATTTATTTACTCAAGTAGTCTTATTTCGATTGCTTCATTTCTTGTAGGTGCTTATTACACGTCTTGGAGACTTACAACTGGCTATGATTGTGGCGCGGTTGTACGATGCGGATAACCCACTGCCGACCAGTTTGAAGAAGTTAATAATGGATGAAGTATTGGGGTAAGTGGTCGTTTAAACGTTGACTGCAATCACCCTACGTCCTCTTTATTTAGATTACCTGGAAGTCTTAAAATATTGTGCCGTGATGCCGAAAAATTCCACAGAAGGAAACTTATATGGTTCCTCGAAACTCTTTGGTATCGCAGGGCACGGTTAAATACTCCACATTATTTAAATACTCCATACTGCTGAGCATTAGATTTTTTCAAAATTCGTACTGGCTGTGCTATGTCGACATACTCCGATGCTACCTACTAAACAACACTACTAATTTCACCATTATCCTACCCAGCGGTGAAACCGAAGACGGTGAACTAGACCTAGAACGTGCTCACCCAGACCCATTTGTCCGTTCTATGGCTTTATGGGAACTGAAACGCTATGGTGACGCGCTTGACACATTGCTAAGCAATGCGGGAAGATTACATGCAGCGAAAGATAATGAGCCCATGCCGAGCGTGTTCAACTTCTACGTGTATCTGCGCACGCATCCCAGGTTGAAGAGACATAATATGCCTAGTCAGGTGCGTATTTGTAGGAACGAAAATACTTATTTTATTGAGAAACTCTCAATAAAATAAGTATTTTCGTGGAATATTATAGTATATTTTGTGAAAAATTTGTCTTTCAGTTTATGTACGGATTGAGATCAGTACTTCGTTTCCATAATAAATCTGCTGAGAACCTATATAAAACTGAAAGTGAAAACTGTATCATTTAAGTATGTAACTTATTATAATCTTCAGTAAAAGTTTCTAATCGAGGAGCTCGTGGCTAAGTAATAAAAGACGCACGGGTCGATCCATCAGGTTAAGCTATGCTTGACGGGGTTGGTCCGTGGATGGGTGACCATCTTTACATACCAAGACTCCTCCGTGCCTCGGAAAGCACGTTAAGCTATGGTCCCGGCTGTCATTCGTGGATCTTTGACAGTCGTTACGGGTCGTCAGAAGCTCGAAAGTCTGACAAACAGTCTTACTAAGGGGTATCGTATTACCCAGTAACTGGGTTGTGGAGGTCAGATAGGCAGTCGCTCCATGTAAAGTACTGGTATTCAGCTGCATCTGGTTAGACTGGAAGCCGACCCCAACATAGTTGGGAAAAGGCTAGGCAGATTGATTGAGTAAAAGTTTCTACTCTACTAATATTACTTAAATCAATATTTTCTGTTATAATCAGCAAAGTTAACTTATGACTAGGTTAGTTATAAGTTAACTTTGCTGCGCTCAAATAGGGTCAACTACTGATTAGTTAAGCCTAGTCTTAATCGGTAATTTTGTGCAATAAATAAATTAATTAATGTTTTCTACAACATTATTTTATTCAACAGGGCGGAACCTTAGCCCTTCTCCAACAGGAACCAGAGGAAGGCATCACCCGTTTAGAACGCCGCCTCTACTTCCAAACAGCGCACGGTCACTTCAAGGCCGGCTGCCCCGCGCTTGCTCTAGAAGTCTTGTCCAAGCTACCAGCCAGAGTCCGCGACGAACGTATCAAGCATCCGGTGGCCGCGCTGTCCATAGATGACGCGGTCATACACTCCGGACAATTCGTGGATCATACAGCCAAAAGTACGCAACGTTCACGTCCGTTTGTACGTCCGCTGATTTATGTTTTGTTTTGTGGTTTTTTGATGCTTTTTTTGTTTATCTTTTACATTTTTATAGAACTTTTTGGATTAAGTTGGCTAGGCTACTCTACAGGGTCAAATTAAATCAGCTAGCGAAACTCCGCAGACGTGATTAGTATCGACATCTAAACACGATAAAAGAAAAAAAAAGAAGATATGATGAATTTTTTTTCTGGCGTCAACGACTGGTGTTTAGTTACTTGAAGTATAAGGGCCGGTTTTTTTGATCCGTAGTTTACCCAACCAATGGTTAAACATTACTATATTTAACCACATGAATGAGTTATGCCATTAGTTACTATTTTTTTAAATATGAATGAGCTGACATGAATACATTCATCTTTAGCCTTTCACAATTAGCCAAAATTCAACCATTAGTTACTATGTTTAACCATTCGTCGAGTTAACTACAGATCAAAAAACCGGCCCTAAGTTGAGAAAATCTGTTTTTTTTCTGTTTTATTGTGTTTAGATATCAATACCTATTAAATCTGTGAAGTTTACACGAAAAAGCTAATGTTCTAAGTAACTACACTACTACATACTTACGTTATCATTAGAACTTAAAACGGGATATTTACCATGTATATTAATTGATTTGAGTTTCCTTTCCTTTAGTGCGATTGACACCGCTACCATTGTCACTTGTTACACTAGCGGTAGCGGTGTCAATCGCACTAAACGAACAAGAAAGAGGGTAGACCGTTTTGTCTGCTCGTAAACATCCACCCGCAATAACTTCAGTTTATCCGTGATCATGGCACTTGCAACAGTGCCGAAATATCGGAAACTCAAATCAATTAATATACATGGTAAATATCCCGTTTTAAGTTCTAATGATAATGTCAGTGACCATGTCAGTTTAAAAACTTATACATACACAGAAAAAAAATATCCTCAAATTTTTTTGTTTACCTACCCATCAAGGGTATCGATGGCTAAACATGACAAAGTCTCGTCTGCAGAGTTTCGCTAGCTAATTTAATTTGACCCTGTATACTCATGACCGACAAATTGCGCAGTGTGACGCCTCGTGGCGTACATCAACAGCATCGCATTTGGTTTTGGCGCTCTCACTAAAATGTGTAGTAGAAAAAGTTCTATTGTAAGTGTGTGCCGCGTCTTGTTGCGTCTTGGTGTGAACTGACTTATATAAAGTCTGTATACTATTCTTATTCTGAACCCAAAACAAAAAAAAAACATAACTGAAATTAAAAGCAAATAAATTATATCTTATTTATCTTATACTCTTTGCTGACTGTTGAAATAAAATGCATGGCAATACACAATATAAATATTTATGGACCTCTCATTTATTCGCGACTCAAGGTAAGTTCAGGTCCACAGATATTTCCTCCTAATAGTTCTATGTTCTTAGCTAATCTATTTCTAAACAGATGAAGAACCGACTAACATGGATTGGGGCACAACAGCTGTAGATGTTGACTGGGGAGCGCCTGTCGCTGCGAAGAAAGATGATGAACTGGTGCTTAGTTGGGATGATGAAGATGATGATAAGGGGTGAGTTTTGTTGTTACTACAGTATAAAATAGTTTTAAAATAACAAGCGCCTCTCATTTGAAAGTTTCTTTGGTATTTCCGTTTGCTCTACCATTAATCATCAGTATAGACTTTGTTGTTGGTTGGCTGAAGCAAGAAAAACCTGTTCAGGTGAAGATTCATAGACGAATCCGCCTTGGAGTGTAAATGTGGTGCTGTTCCACAAATGATGAGACAATATCATGTCCCGCGTGTCCTGTCAGCTGTACGTTACAGGAACGGATGGACGCTAGTGATGGCGCCAAACACGTAGCCGAATTCTGGGCCGAGTCCATTTAAATCGCCATCGACACGCTAAAAAGAAGAAGTCTATACGCAGTCCTCTGCTGGATATAGGTCTCTCCAGGTCTCTCTTGGCACTCATAAGATGGATTAGTGTTATAGTAGAGGATCCGTAGAGGAACGACCTTCACCCATCTGTTTAATGGATGAAAAGTATTTTAAATCAAAGTAGGTATGTTAAAAAATATATCGCGTGTGGGTTGGCGAAAAATTCATGGCCATACTATGACAGTAATAAAAATTCAAAATTAACGTTTTTTTTTTTTTTACAATTTACAATGCACTCTTTCGTTTACTGAATAAAAATACCAATCGAAAGTATGAAGCCTTTAAAATATAGTAACGTTGGCTTTTCTATTTGGCATAACTATTGGGTTGGCCGCATCACAGACCTACAAACAGGTAAGTCGATACTAGCAATTTACACCTATCTGTTTAATAAGTAAATCTTATATTCAAATAAGCGCTATTTTATGGCGAACACGATATTATGGGGCTAAAAAAAAAAAAATTTTAATAATCTTAGGCCAGGAACTTTTAGCCAACCCACACGCGTTGTATTTTTTAACATATTAAATTGTTTTTAAAATACTTCTAATCCATTTAACAGATGGGTGAAGGTCGTTCGTCTACGGATCTTACGCTATTAGAAAATTGTTAGAAAATATACTCTTAAGACACATTTGCGGATTTGCAGTCTTCACTTTCATCTGTTTCAACGGTAATTTATCATCATTAAATAGCCTAAATTAAGTTTAGTTTGTGCACCAAGCACAAACTAAACTTAATTTAGGCTATTGCTAACATTTTCTCTTAGAGCTGTCAAATTTAGTTGAGCTGTTATTTTCATACAAATTTAAACGGCACGTAAAAATATGTCGACTAAAACACGGCGAAGCGCAAGGCGTAAACTAGTTTGACATTTCAAACTAGCTATAGCCGTCCTTTTCTCGCACTGCCTGTTAGTAAAAGATAGTGATTCTCTAATTTTAGTTTAGTTATTGAACAAGGGAATCGGCACCATTATCGCTTGGTTTGTTAATCGGTTATTGCAGGCTATACAAATCTATCTACGTAAACATCACGTATTACATCTATAGATTTTATTAGAAAGCAGCAATACTAACTTTATTATTTCCTACATAGATCGGACGAATCCGGAGCCTCGACTCCACCATTAGAGATGAAAATGGACAAGAAAGAAGACAAAGAAGATCCAGCAGTGAACGGCAACGCTGAGAAAGAAAAGGAGGGAGACGAAGCGCCCTCTGTTGACATAATGGCGCAACAACTTAAGTTTGTAGCTTGTCTCAAGATATTGATGGAGGAACTCAGCACATTGGCTACTGGGTTTGAAGTTGATGGTGAGTTAATCTATGTTTTTAATATATCTAATTATGGTCTTGTAAATAAATAATCAGGAATTAATAAGAAGAGTCTATCGGCAAAAATGGTTTAGTATCGTGTTCGGTACGACGAGATTTTTGATTGAGGACAGTGTTCCGGCGCGTCAGTGTTCTTGTATTTTCTTGTTGCGTCAAAATAATTAAATAATCGCAGGAACGAAAAGTTTGAAGCTTCAAAGAAGATATTTTCTCCTGCCTAAGCATAACATCTAAACCACTTCCTCGCTAAATCTCATCAGAAATATTTATAGCATCACTTCTATCTCGTAACACATTCCTTATTATCTCTAGGTGGTCACCTCCGCTACCAGCTATACATCTGGCTAGAACGCGAGGTAGAAGCCCTGCGTCGTTTATGCGGGTACTTAGCAGCTGGTGGCAGCGGCGGGGGCGGAGCCCTACTGTGCGCGGAGCCCGAGCTACCGCCGCTTCCTGATAGGCCTACCTTACACCAGCTGTTAGTCAGGGAAAAGGCAGACTTTGAGGCCAAAGTGCAGAGAGCGCTTAATAGGAAGAAGTGGCTAAAGGGTGAGTGCATTTTGATATAAAATCGTATGTACTGTTTGTTGATTGCCTATATTAAAACATAAGATTGAAAACGCTAAGCTTCTTGAATCAATGCTAGGTTTTTCAAATAAACGAAAGGCACTAAATTAATTTTCCATTTTACCCAGAAAATAGAAAACGTGTTGTATTTTTCTTTTCGTTTCTATTCTAACACACTTAAAAAACTATGACGAACTCGTAATAACTCGTGTCGACAGTAGTGAAAAGACCTAACAAAAAGCTAACGTCAAAACACTTATTTACTTATTTTAATACTATGTATATTGTAAAGTGTAGCTTGTCCTCTCTGGAGCGCGTCATTTCAGAGGGGCCTAGCTATATCGTTTGCTTCAAGATTAGTTTTATTAAGGAAAACATGTACGGAACAACACAACTTTTGGTGACGTCCACAAAGTGCTAATGGAAAATTTACGAAAAAGGAACGAATTTACCATATACTAAATAGCTAATATTTTTAACCGACTTCCAAAAGGAGGAGGTTATCAATTCGTCTGTATTTTTTTTTTGTTTTTTTTTTTTTTTGTATGTTTGTTACGCGATTACTCAAAGACGGATGGACCGATTTAGAAAATTCTTTTTTTGTTTGATAGGGTATACTTCCGAGGTGGTCCCATATAAATTTTATTAACTTAGCTTAGGGAGTTTTTGAGTTAGCTTCAATAGTGCGCATATTTCCCACTTATTTTATGTGGATGATGTGATGGTGTTTTAATAACTTCCTATCACTGTTATTTACATGGCTATATCTACAATTATTGTGCTCAATTATGTATTCGAATTTGTGTGGGGTAGGTTCCACAACTAAAAACTGAAAAATAAAAACTTTTTAGCAAAAAATAAAACCGACTTCCAAAACAAAACACTGCAAAGTGAAACATAACTTTAATTTCGGAAGTCGGTGGCAAAAAACAAAAATACAAAACCCAAGACACCGACTACCGAAATTAAAGTTATGTTTCACTTTGCAGTGTTTTGTTTTGGAAGTCGGTTTTATTTTTTGCTAAAAAGTTTTTATAACAAAATTAAACAGTAAAAAACATACAATGGGCGGCCTTATCAACCGAACACACTTCATCCAACAGCGAACGAGACTCTTCTCCGAACATTACTATCCTACTGTTCCCTACACGGCGCGGGCGGCGGCGGCCTCGCCTCAGTACGAATGGAACTGGTCCTGCTGCTCCAAGAGTTGGGACAAGACAAGCAGCATCAACAGTTACTGTCACCGCTGCCATTCCCCACCACACTGCCTTTGTTGGCTGCGGCTGTTGCTACCAATAACACTGTTGTGGCTGATCCTGTTAGACATTTACAGGTGAGTTTCATAGTTTCTCTGTACATCCGTAAAAACCTACGAATATTATCTTTTAACTAATATTAATTTATTTATTATTATATTATCCGACTGCTCGCTGCAGGGCTCATGGAACTGGTACATCTACTGCAAGAGTTATAGTGTGCGCGTAAGAGCTAGTCACCGCCTGAGGTATGTGAGCGGTAAGACGGGAGGGCGCGATTGACAAGATTGGCAGACTGAGTTAGCTTGACGTTTATCTACCTCCCCCGTCTCACCGCTCACATACCTCAGGCGGTGACTAGCACTTGCGCGTACACTATAGGACGAGACAGACAACATCAACAGTTACTGTGAACTCACACCTTAGGGCGCGTAGGTATCTCTCAATGACAAAATAAATATGGAAAGACGAGCCATAAGTCTAAGAGAATGCCTGGAGAATTATGTTCGCATTTTCTGAACTAGTGTTGTGCAGTTACCAATTTTCTATAGTATTAATTAAATTAATAGAAACAAGCCAAATATTCCGTTCTTGTGATTTTAGCGCAGTATTCTGTCGCCAGTTTTACGCGGCTTGCGTTCATCAGTATGAACCTACATTTCTAAAATATTTCGTATTTCAAAAACTTTTTTATTTCCAGTCCGTAGCCCACGACATGCTGGGTACTATCGGTGAATTGGGCATCCCTGGCGGGTCTGCGACCAGGATACTGCACACACTGAGAGAGTTATCAGTCGCCCTGTCCGCCTGCATCTACCAGAGTCTGTGTGACTCCGACACGTTCAGCTTGAAGCACGCGCATCATCACGATCAGTAAGTTACTAATACACACGCCTTCTTCCCAGAAACAATATAACTATATGTTTCTAATATGTTGATAGAATAACCACGAGCATGGTTTTGAAAGGAACTCTAGCATTGTTTGAGTCATTTCCGGGTAAAACCTGTTGTTTGTGGTCGTACATAGATGTGAAAGGAACAAGGGTGCATTTCATGGATTTAAAATCGTCAAATAGTCAAAATTATAAAAATAAATATTTGGTCAAGATAGAAAGAAAGAAAGGTAGAAATTTTATTTGCTCGAACATGTGTATACATACAGAATTAAAATAATACATGCATGCAAGCAAGATCTTAAAATAAGAGTACAATAAAGGCTTACGACATGTCTGCCATTTCTCATCGCGTGCAAATATCTAGGTATAATTATTATGATTGAATCAATGATTTTTAACTTGTACACTTAGATATTAGTCACAGTTAAACAAATTTCTTATATTGAATCATAAACATTATCCAATTATTTATTATTTATTTTCTTTATTCAAAATTACAGATTACAATTATCAAAATGACGATTTACGTTACTTTTAATTGGCATTCAATTATTTATAATATAGGCATATTTAAGTTCTCTACTATTACATGTCACCACCATAATTACTACAATGTTACGTATTATATTTATGAGTCGTTCAAAAATTTGGTAATACAATAATATGCTTTTTGTGCCAAAAACAATTTCATTGTTGGTTTAAGTTTAGGTATAGTTTTAGATAATGATGAGAAGTATGAAAAAAAGGGACGTGTTGCGACGACCCCAAATATATTGCGATAAGGGCTGGATATTGATGATGATGTCAAGATAGTTCTGAATTTTGATATTGAATACAGTGTTTAAGGATTTATTTCATATTTTTTGTTCGGCAGTATCATATCGGAAACTCCTGGTACTAGTCAGATTCTCACGCGGCACAGGCGTCATTCCACAGAAGAGCTCACTGTCACGACTCCACCAAACAAATGGCCAGGTATGATTATTTCATTATTGGTTTCAGTTAAAAATAATGCAAACTTACTCATTTACATTAAGCATGCTTATTAGTAGCAATGTTCAGACACACATGCTACTAGGTAGCAGCGAAAACTGTCAAATTAGTTACGTGTAGATGGCGCTAAATGTTTGTTACTTTCATTCAGTTGTCAATGGCTTTCATAATCATAAATCATTTATTTGCCTGAAATATGGTGGGTACACAAGATGTTAAATTAAATTATAGCACAGGACATATTTCACCCTTATTACGGGCATGCAAAATTATAGCTAATTTACAGCAATTATTTGAATGAAATTACAATTCTTAGAATTATTTGAATTATTACAATTTATAAGAAAATTTGAATTACAATTATTAGAATTCATTCAGGTACCTTGTTAAAAACTTTGCCGCGAGATGGCGCTAAGTATTTTTTCTTGTCGCTTTGTCTTCAAGATGACTTTGACAAGTGACAAACACACAGCGCTCTCTTGCGGCGAAGCTTCCGGGAAACAACCCCATTGCTCAATAAAAGCATGCTTTCGTGCTACTAATGAGCATAAGTGTCAGTAGATTTATGCACAAAGCGTCGCAGGTTCTTGCAACTATACATAATTAGCAGAGATCGCAATAGGTAGAGTACAAATACCTAAACATCGAGGAAAGAAGTAACAAGAGTGGATAATACCTCTTAAAAAATCCCGGAATCATAAACATGACGATTACATCTCAGGATGTAAGAAATTGTGAGTTATTTATTGTACTTTGAAAACAATCGTATCAAATTAGATATTTATAGTAAATAATAAATAATTCGCAATTTCATAAATCCCGAGATTTAATCGTCATGTATATCATTCCGGGATTTTATAGGAGGTATCCACTCTTGTTACTTCTTTCTTCGAAGTTTAAGTATTTGTACTCTTATTCCGATCTCTGGTTATTAGTCGATACATGAGACGTGTTTAGTTGTCGGATCGAAAGTATTAGGCAAGTGGCATTCATCGTTACGAAATCTTAATTTAAACACTTATCAAAATCTAATTGGATATTGTTCTTAGTTATTTATTCATCGTTACTGTGTCAACATTGCAGAGACCTATGTAACTGCAATAATTAAGATGTTCTTCGAAAGAATGACGATTTTTTAAATATTTTTATGGTTTGCCACAGGCGTGTCAGCCCTCCGCGGCCTCGCCCTCCGCGCCGCCGAAGAAGAAGACTCGCCCCGCCTCGCAGTATTACTCGCCGAAGCATTTTGCGCAGTATACCTCGCTCTACTAGGCTGGGCGACCGCGGCAAGGGACGCTCATCTGCTGTACCGGCTATGTGCACATACGCCTGTCGCGTCGGATCATGCGAAACTGTTCGGTGGAGGGGTCAGGAGGCTGTTGACTACTGCCCCAGCTCCGTCGTTGCAGGTTAGTAGCGATAATAATAATAATAAAAACAGTCCTTACGAAGACTATGCCAACGAAATAAGAATTGAATTCAACTCGAATGTGGTTGTAAAACTGTCAATGTTATTAAACACTTTCTATTCAACTGAAGGCAATTTGCCAACTGAAACGTCATTATAGCAACAAGACTATGGTCGGTTCCAAAAGTATCGGATAAAAATGTTAACAAATTGATCAGAAAACGTACATATCTGTGGATTCCAATTTGTGGTGCTACTTACAAATTAAGTGCTTCGATTTGATTATTTTAATACTCCTAATTTTAAATCACCTTAAAGATGCTAATTTAATTTAAGGTTAATTTTATAACTCCAATTTACATTGTGACTTTTCAGTTATAATTTAAAAAAAGTGTTGAAATATAGTTGAAACCTTGTAAATACAAACTAATGTGTTATTAATCTCTTTAGTGAGAGTTGCTGCAATTGCAAGAATTTAACTTGGCAGGGTTTGTTTACGCTTTCATTTCACTTTTGGAACAGAGAGTAAATAAATTTCATTTTAGAGCGTTTTTGCATACACGAGCGGCACGTTGCCAACGGCAGAGGCAACTGCAACCGTCGGCAATGTGCTGCTCGTGTATTTAAGCACGTACTCAAATACACGAGCGGCACGTTGTCGACGGCAGCCGTCAACGCGTCTACGGCTGCCACCGACGAGTGTCGACGGCTGCAGTTACCTTTGCCGTTGGCAACGTGCCGTTCGTGTCTTTGAGCACAAAGCCAGACAATATCCTTGCTGGTGTCTGACCCACTAACCGAGACTACCGCCCATTTATTTTACACAACCTATAAATCAATCTTTACTTTCAGCCAAAGTTAGTAGAGCGTCCAGAAGGCACATCAGTCTGGTCCTCCCTGCGAGAAAAGCGCGCGTTACTGAACATGCGCCTCCTAGGACTTGGTCCTACCGCCCCGCACAAGAACATTCAGGAGGGTCGACCTACCTACAGGGAACAGTTCGTGCCTCCACACTGCAGTATACTTACTTATCTGCTTACTAAGGTAACTACCATCTATTTAATTGTCGATTTATTTCATTTCCATGAGATTCGACCATCTTGAACAAGTGTCAAGAACGCGTAGATTTATGACCCGTCGTCAAAGTCTGAAGGGTTATTGATACTTTCGCATTTGTGTTGTAATTTAAACATTAGAAACAATAAGAAAAGCGAAAGTGTATTTTATCTTAAACACAGCAAGAACACCTGCATTCGCCCTCCGCTGATGTCGGTCGCGCGTACGAATATACATTGTGTACTATATAGTACCATACTGCGACGCTGACGTCAGCGGCGCGTACGTTACTACGCGCCGCGTATCACGGTCGTCGGTCTCACTCATCAGAGCCGCATATATCGGTCGACTGACGAGCATGACTCTCAGTCTGTTACCGACGATCAGCTGAATGCAACGCTTGCCTAACAGTCTGCCTATAAATATGGTACCGTAGAGTGGTCGGTAGTATATTTTATTATTACTTTATTTCTCGCTGACGTACGCAGCCGACATCAGCATAGGAAAAATTGAAACCTTAAGAGGGCTGTTTCATTTTGTCACCTCTCTCACTCACACGGGACCAAATTTTTAAGAATGTTAAAAGAAATGATGGTTTATTGAAAAATGTAATCAATTAGGGAACTAGTAAATAATATTAATTTAAAAACACATTTTCATTGTGTCATTTATTTCAAAAACAGATCATAATACTTTTTGAGCTGAGTTCTTTAGATAACACAATAAAAATAATTACCTAATAGATTAATATTGTTTACTTGTTCGCCAATTGATTACATTTTTCAAAAAGGCATATTTCTTAAAGATTTGGTCCCGTGTGAGTGAGAGAGGTGACAAAATGCGACAGCCCTCTTAATAAAATAGGTATTGGTTTTTTTTATGAACTACCTACTTCAATGCGCAACAGCCACAGCCTGTTTACTGCTACTTCTTCGTCTCTAATTCTTAAACTTTGGTGATTAAATTAAATTAATACATGCTATTTTAGCCCACGCCCGAGCAAGACCCTGAGAATTACGACTACGATTCAGCGGAGTCCGGCGCTGAAGATGTCGATGAAGACGATTTCAGCGAAGCCGAGGATGACGATATTTTCGACACCACTAACGCCAAGTAAGATTGAATTTACATATATATGCTACTTAGAGAACCGTTAAAACAGTTGAATTTAATTTATGATGCTACTTTAAAAAAAGCTACAGTAATGTAATTACTTCTGTCTGTCATTTACATATAAATGCTGTGAAATGGCAATACCTTATAACAACATTTTTGTTTGTGTTTATGAATATTAGTGTCACCTACATTTTCAACTAAGATTATTTTACATACACAACTCACAATAAACTCACGCCTTCTTCTCATGGGGGTAGGCAGAAACTACAGATCGCCACTTGCTACGATCCTTACATACTCCTTTTGCCTCGTTTACGTTCATACATCTGGTCATACACGCACGCCGGTTGCAAGTACAACGCACCTGACCTGTCTGAGGAACATCACCAATAAGGTCTCTATATGTCTTCCTAGGGCATAACACAACATTGTTTTAGCATTATATTAGCTCTAATACCGTCTGATATAATATTTTGAACTCCACACAAAACTAACAGAACAACATTTTTCAGCAGGAAAGAGAAACATCGCAAACTAGCGAACACGGAGCATTCGGACCCAGACTCGTACTCGTGGCTGGTGATGCGTATCGCGGTACTGCGGCTCGCACAGCAGAAGTTACAGAACTTCCTGCAGCTGTGCGGGATTGAGATGTCAGGTATGTCATAGAAAGAAAAAGGAATTGTTTATTGCCTCAGAAACACGTGGATATATAATGACATGCATTTAGTTTGATGCACTATCTATTTCCGAGGAATTTCAGGTACGACAACCCTATACGCGACTTGTCAATCGTCTATGGAAAAACTATTTTTAGTCTGGTTGCAAATCTTTTTGTAAACAAAAGGTTTTTGTTCAACTTGCAATAATATAAATCTTTATTCACATAAAAAGTGACAAATTCTTACGAGTTCCCTGATTTCTGCGCTAGGTTCAGAGACCTGTATTACAGAACTCAGTTACCTCTCCCATACATAAATGACATAATTTTTTATGTAAATAAATGCAGTAGCCGGGACGTTTAAATGAGAAGGCAATTCTGGTAGGGAGTATGATTTGGCGTTAGGGAGGGTGTGTAATGTGTGTATGTGTGAGTGTGTCTGGGAGTGTTTGTAATTAAAGTATATTGTATTAAGGTAAGTGGTTTTATTTATGTTTCGTGCTAAGAATAAACACACTAAGCATTTTAAACCATAAAACATATAGGTCATCGCTTGTTTTTTTTTTTACTAGTCATTTCTATGAAAGTATAACTAAAAATTGTTTTGTTCTTTTCTCCAACCAATTCTAAAAATGAAAACAAATAAACATTCAAACGAAACGCACACTATGTTATAGTCCTGCTCATTAGCATTCGAAAAAACATTCAAGTGTGGAAGCAATTCCAAGAAACTTATCGACAGCCCGGTTTGTTCCAAATATTCCGACGAACTGACAACTTCCTCCTTGTTTTGAAGTCGGTTAATAAAGGTGAAGAAATAACTAAACGAATTATGAATACGAAATGGGGTCAATCTAAACCTATAAGCTATCTACTTATACTAATAATAAAGCTGAAGAGTTTGTTTTTTTTTTCTGTATGTTTGAAAGCGCTAATCTCTCGAAATCCCAGTCGTATTTGAAAAAATATTTTTGCATTTGATAGCCCAATTCTTGAGAAATGCTATAATCTATTTAAAATCACGCTAGGACCTTTAGGAGCCGAGCAAAAAGAAAAAGTAATAAAATAAATAGCGAACGAACGAATAGGAAAGTAATTCGGATGCGATGCGACGAGGGTCATTTCACGTGAACGTAGTCGCGGGCGAAAGCTAGTTAATGATTTTTTTTTCTCTTTATTTGTTTTGGGGTTTTTATCTAGACAGATATGCCAACCCCATCGTGCCTTTTAACATTATATAACATTTGCACTTATAATTAAGACGTACTAAATTAAAATATAGTATACACGTAAACAATATATGAAACACCTTGAGATAAACATAGATGTCACAGCTGGAGGACTGTTATTAACAGACATAACTTTTTGGCACATTCTGACGTGGGTCGAGAGTAAACTGATTGAATTAATCCTACGCTAAGTTTGTTAAGTCGAATAGGGATGAAGCCTGGGTAAAAAAAAGAAATTCTATTTAAATTAAATTCTAGTCCGTCAGTCAGATAATAAAAAAATATTAGATACGTATTTTTTGCTTTATCATATTAATAAAAAATGACTTAGATAACACGCATTAAAGTTCGGGAGTGGGGGCTCGCTACGTCACTTCTACGTATAAAATCTACCAAGGCGTGACGTCATGCCACATTTTAACTCAATGTATCGCCGTAATCTTTTGATTACGTAGAAAAAGAAAAAATACGTGTCCAATATATTTTAATAATCTACGTGACGGACAAAAAAACATTTTTTAGTCATCATCCCTATTCTCTCAAAAAAGACTCTCTCGCGTCCGTTCCGGACACAATCCATCAGCAAATTCTGCACGTCCTCAATCTGATCACACTCTCTGCAATTCGGCGAATCTGCTTTTTTCATGAGAAATGCAAACTTCGCTGATGGATAGTGTCCAGAGCGAAGTCTTAAAAATAATTTTATATAATTCCTACTTAGTTGATCGACATCGAACCAAGGCACTCGAGGATCACACCTTTTTGTTGACTGCTAGTTAACCAAGGCACTCGAGGGGCACACCTTTTTGTTGACTGCTAGTTAACCAAGGCACTCGAGGGGCACACCTTTTTGTTGACTGCTAGTTAATTATAATAGGCTACTTATTAACCAAAAATAATCTTACATACACTGTCTTGTATACATGGTCATGCATCACTGAGTACACAACTGTGCAGTTTATATCATTAGAATAATAATTTCTCATTATTTTATTGGTTGATTTATATCAATAATTTATTAGTAGTCTACGAGGCCCCTGTTTGACTACACTATACGTACATTTACGAAATAATGTAACACAAAATATTATTTCTAACAAACAGAACTAGCGACAACGAGTCCGATGGTTCACGGCGCCCTTCGCCGCGTGGATCAATGGCAGCAACAGTTGACGGAAACGCTGGAGTCTCGCGCTCCTCCGGCAGACTACATTCCCGGCTGCTTCCCTGAACAACTACCCACTGGACCACCTATTAATAAATACAGGTATCAGCCCAATCTTGTAATTAAAAACGTTCAATCTCATTTCAGCAACAAGAAATGTCATATGAAAATTAAAGTTATTCTTGACAGATTGAGACCGATATCAAATGCGGACATTCTTAAAAAAAAAAAATACGGGAATTGCCTCTCATGTGTAACAAATGTTGTAGTCTTCTGCTGACTAAGTATTGTCTGTGTTTTGTTTTTTTTTTTTTGTCATTCGGGTATCCGTGTAGACTCTTTAGAGTGCAAGTTGCATCATAGGTCCGGTGTATTAGTGTGTATTTTTTTTAATTTACGCACGGAGTAATAATTTGTTTCGTGATCGACTGGGCTTAACTCCACAAAGTTGTTAGTTGCTAAATTGCTTTTGTCTTACAAGCTATCTAAAAAGTCATAATTTTGTTACAGATGTTTATTGGAGAAGCATAATACTCCGTTCAGCTCGGTACTATTTAGTGCCGCGCCCGCACGAAGACTGTGGAGTTTTCTCGTACGACAAGAACCGGTCCAGGTGAAAACACCGTCAGAATTGACTCCTTTCTTCTCTTCTATTTTTATTTCTTCCAGAAAGAACCGCTGTGCCGTCTTATAGCGGCATCAAAATGATACAGAGAGTGCTTTACAATACTAAAATCAAACATCCACCGCTATTTTAGTTTTGTCTTAAAAATTTCTTGTGAACTTTTATGGACGGCGCTTTGTTAGGAAACCCAGGTATTACTGTTTTTTTTTATAGTTGTCATATTGAACCTCTTCGTATTATGCAGGATCTCTTCATCCGAGCCGTATTCTCTCGTCGTCGAACTCAATCAGTCACGGCTGAGACGATGGCAGCCGAAGGGCGGGGCGGGTGCATACCACAGACACAACGCGAGCGCGACCTAGAGTTGCACAACCCTGTGCGCATCATACACAAGGAACAAGACTCCATCGCTGCCTTCTGTCTCAACAAAGTAAGAAGTAAACTCAATAAGTAAAAAAAAAAATCTGAAAAAACAACGTGAAAAACGACATTTATAAAATTGATTCGTATTAAATCTCAGACACAAAATTCTTTTGCCAAACTCTACAAGGTGAGAAGGACACAATCGAGTAAAGGCTGTAACGGTACTACTGCACACAGGAAAACATGGCACAAAATATGACCAACATTTGGCAGACCTAATTGGCGGCTAAAGGTAGCGAAATAAGCGAACAAAACGGTCACCGGCTTAGCGAAACTAAAACTCAATATGCATTCCATATGTTACATAACAGGTGGTACAAATTACATAAAGTATAGACACAATATGGACCCGAAGGGCACAGCTTAAAGAGGTTCGGAGAGAAACTTAAAAACTATGTAGTCTTTACAAAAATTTTAATAATTATATTCAACATTTGGCAACATTTTTGTGTGCGTGTGTGTACGTCTCAGTGTGTGTGTGGGTGAGTGCGCGCGTTTGGGTGTGTGTGTGTGTTTTTATGAGTGTATGTGCGTGCGTGTATGTATGTGTTGTATGTGTGTGCTTTTCATGCAATTTTTATTTCCTTAGCTATATTTGTATATTTTCTTTTATTTCTTGAGAGACGCTCTAATAATGCTCTAATATCGTTCGTAAAATGGCTGTGAAACAAATGAAGGCTGTTACGAAGTTTAAGGAAGGTTTCTTGAGCAATTGTGTGATAATTAAAAGATTACATGTTATTCCTATTTGATAGGTCGGTGGCTGTCTGCTAGCTGTAGCAACAGCCCGTGAAGTCCAAGAGATGGACGTGTCACTGCTTCTGCGCGCAGGCGCGTGGTGGGCCGAGGACGAGTGTGAGCTGGATCTGCTGGCTCTCGCAGCCGACCCCGCCGCGCTACCAGACACCGGCTTCTTGCTGATACAGCATCACGACAAGTGAGTCAACTATCTCGCGTGCAAGAGCTACTGCACGCAGGCGCGTGGTGGGCTGAGGACGAGTCTCCAGCAGAGGATCTACTATAACTGCTTTCACTTTTGTTTCTCATTAACAATAGTGTTTGTCACAGCGAAACCTAGCACTATTCCCAGAAAATACTGCCACAGTATATCTCTCTTTACTACAACGTCTCTTATACAATATTTTCTTCCCGCAGGCCAAACAGCGGTTCAGTGCCAGGCACTGGCAACAGCTCGCCGTTAAATCCGAACGCGCCACAAGTGCCAGTCGGCATGGCCAGTCAAACTGGACGAGGTGCCAGCGTTGTAAGTACACGTCCATTATTTATTTATTCATACTCAATTTGATTGACCTGGAGGGGCAGAAAACGAAGCATATTATCCAATGGATTTCAAGAAGCTTAAAGTATAAAAAAGAGTTTTAAGTCCCTAGTCAAGAAAAAATAAAATTGGTTTGATGCATCGTTAGCACGAGTTTCTTTGGATTTATGCATAATTTCGCTTGCCCATCAGCAGATAAATTATTTACACTAATCCTACCATTCACTCAAGGTCAAAAGCGAGATAATGCGTGTTTGTTTTGTTTTTATTGCCCTACATAGGTACTTTTTTTTTATCAATGACAGTTTAATCTCCAATGTAATGTATGAATATGATCTACATGCTTATATCACGTATGCCAAAGATCGTAAGTAACGTATGCCAAAATCGTAGATTATTCATTGGAAACAATGAATAATACAAATAACATACTAAATTGACGACATAACTGGTTTTGAAGTGAATGAGGACAAGGAAAGACTTGAATTATTTACTGTACCTGATAGCAAATAAATATATCCTTGCCTCATCAATTCGATCAGAGAATGCATGGGATGGTTTTAGGCGTTTCAAGAGATTAGGATCAAAGCTTGCAACTTTGAAAACTAATCTGAACTAGTTCATAATAGTTTTAAGCACTGGCGACCGAAAGGTTACAATATGGTTTATAATCTTGGTGACCTATTGTAGAACTTCCTACTAATATTATGTGCCTAATATCTTACTTAAAGTGGTTAGAATTATCACTACAGTAATAATACCTAACATAGAAGTATGAACTAACAAGTAACTGTAAATATAACATTCTAACAGGAGCGGCGGTCGAGCAGCGTACCGACTGGCCTAGAAGCGTATATCGTTACAGTACGTGCACGTAATAACTAATGCACTAAACAGACTTACTGGGTGAATCAATGTTGCAGCAAAAATGGTTTTAATAACAAAGTTCCTTATTCTTTTGATGAAAACGATAGCTTCTTCTGCGGCGTAGTTACAGTAGGGCGGATTACTTTGATCTACGGCATTGTAACTTTGGCCCAAATCGAGACAGATGTTTAGTGTCATTAAATCCACACAAAGTACGGGTCTATAACGTCATTTGTTAGTTAACGAAGTCGATCGACGAGGTCAACGACGTTCGTTTGTGTGGTCGCGACACTTCGGGCTGTTTAAACATTTGTCTCGATTTGGGCCAAAGGTATGCCCTAAGTCAAAGTAACCCACCCTTACAGCACTGAAAGAAGTGCCATCTTTTGAAATAAAAAATCAATATGACTAATATTTTTAATAATTAGTGTATTTAATCATTTAAAGTCAGATCATGAATCAAAATGGCATCTTCAAAACCAGGTTGCTAATTTGAACCCCGGCTTATAGGTGTTCCGTGCGTCCACTTTTGATACAACAAAGCTTCAAAAATATTTGCACACACCTCAGGTCCCTGAGTCCTCAGGCTGCTTCTCAGGGTCCTCCATGCTGTTATAATTTCTAGCTTTTTTTAAATTATACACTAACTAGCAGCGCCCCGCGGTTTCACCTGCGTAAATCTCGAACCCGTAAGAATATCGGAATAAAAAGTATCCTACTCGTATGTGTTAATCCAGGTTATAAACTATCTGTGTGCCAAAGGAGATTGGCAGAAACCCATGTATTTTCAGTATCACGTACAGGCTTACCGTTTCATAGAATGAATATATGGATTTAAATGCTACAAAAGAGTATAACAAAATATGTAATGGTAAGACATACATTAGACTTGGGGATATTAAATTGATTTATACATAACCTCAAAATGAACCACCAAAAATAATACTTAAAGATACTTCATAAAAATCATACAATAATACATTTCATTCACATAAAGTGGATAGATTGTACTTTAATAACTATAGAAGGGTTTTTGTGTTACTAGTAAGATTTTAAAGTAGGGTGTTTTAAGTTGAGATAAGAAAACGGCAATTATAGAGGAACGAAGGTTGTGCGTGTACAAACACAAAAATATATCGATATATATATATATATATATTATATACATACAGGGTTACAGGGAAAGTCGTACTGAATATTAAAGGACGTTATTATTCAGGTCATTTCAAAATGGCATAAATACCTGACACCGCACATCTCCCGAGCACAGAAAATGCCTACCCGATTTTTTTTTTATTGTTTAAAGGTGCCAGGTAGAGTAAGCCCGATTATTTTGTATCGAAGTTCCGTTACATTGTACTACCACTTGGGCCTGTTCTAATAACATTATTTTAAGATTTTATGAACATACCTAATACATGATATACCTTTTTGAATAGCTAAAGAAAAGTAGAAGTTTTTAAAATTATTTGCAGAATCTGTTCCGTACATTTTTTTTTAAAGCTCTTCTAAGTTAGGAACACTATTAGAAAACTCTTTAATTCTAACGCTAAAAGCTGTTAGTAGTAGGTTCAGTTTTTGTTGATCATTTTTATTAATGGACATGTCTTCTAACTAGATACATAAAAAAAATCCGACTCTAGGAGCTCTAA
This sequence comes from Dicycla oo, assembly GCA_948252095.1. Taxonomy (NCBI): domain Eukaryota; kingdom Metazoa; phylum Arthropoda; class Insecta; order Lepidoptera; family Noctuidae; genus Dicycla; species Dicycla oo. The sequence goes on along the minus strand of OX411726.1, from coordinate 18,544,851 downwards.
TTCCAAAGAAAACGACTAAAAACCCAAAAAATAAAGGATTTTATTTTAAATCTTTAAAATTCAATATCTCCATAACGGTTAAGTTTCGGACATCTTATACTGAATCAAATCTATCAGAAATAATCTGAATAATAACGTCCTTTAATATTCAGTACGACTTTCCCTGTAACCCTGTATATAATAGGTTGGGGAAAAAGTTTCTTCGCATGTTTTAAGAAAATTCAAAACATTTTTTAATATAGTTTATTTACATTTAACTAAATTATGTAGGTACCATTTTGTTCGATAACTTTTTGCCATCTTGTAGGTAGGGACATGATCCCATTGCTATACAAATTTTGGGACTTCTGGTCAAAATACCGCGACAAGTGGTTTTGGCAGTCCTCTCGTGATGTTAACCTGACACTGCCTAAAGAATTCTGAAGAGACCGAAACAGGCGGAAATCTGAAGGTGCAAGGTCAGGACTATACGGCGGATGCATTAACACCTCCCAGCCAAACTCTCTTAATTTTTGCTGAGTAGCTAAAGATGTGTGAGGTCTAGCGTTATCATGATGAAAAACCACACCCCTTCTGTTGATTAATTCCGGCCGCTTTCTCTCAACTTCTTGCTTTAATCTCATCAGTTGTTCGCAGTAGAGTTCAGAATCGATGGTCCTGCCTGGTGGTAACAGCTCATAATGAATAATGCCCTTCCAATCCCACCACACACACAGCATCACCTTGTTGCGAGTTAACCCGGGTTTCGCCACAGTCTGTGAAGCCTGACCGGCCTTTGACCACGACCTTTTTCGCACGTTCTTGTCATACGTGATCCACTTTTCATCACCAGTTATCAGCTTCTTCAAAAATGGTTCGGTTTCATTACGTCGTAATAAAGAATCACATGAGTACACGGTTCATTAGGTTTCTTTCAGTGAGCTCGTGAGGAACCCAAATGTCGAGCTTTTTTGTGTACCCAGTTTTTTTCAAATGCGCCAAAACTGTTTTGTGGTCAATTTCCAGTTCTTCAGCTACGTCGTAACTACTGATATGCCGATCTTGCTCCACTTTTTCAAAAATGGCATCCATTTTATCCGTAATAGGGCGACCAGAGCGACGTGCATCTTTGACATCAAAATTTCCGGAATGAAAACGTTTAATAAAAACCAAATTTGTGCTACTCTCACAGACACTACACTAGGTCCATAAACATCGCAAATTTTTTTCGCGGCTTGCGTTGCATTTTTACCTTTTTTGTAGTAAAATTTTAAAATGTATCGAATTTCTTCATTAGATTCACTCATCTTAACGGCACGAAAAACAAATGAAAATCACACATTTTCCTAATTTGAATTGGGAATTATGTTCTTTAAAATTTAAACTTTCAATGATACCAAAACCAGCCAGATGCAAATAGTATAGCCAAAGAGATTTTATTACAAGTTCATACATACTATAATGCGAAAAGACTTTTTCCCCAACCTAATATATTTGTATTTGACATAAGTGACAGCTTTGTTGCCAAATATTGATTAACAAATCAAATCGGTTAAAATCATCGAATTGATACCAAAGTAATTCAGAAAAAGTAATGCCATTAATATTATACATTGTTTAAAGTGATCATCTATTCTCGAATCAAATCGATGTACTTTCTTTTTTTTTAATGAACAATATTTGCACGTGCAAATGCACGTGCAAATATTGTTCATTAAAACAAAAGAAAGTACATCGATTTCAAATATTTTTCCGTGCCTCGGAAAGCACGTTAAGCCGTCGGTCCCGGCTGTCATTCGAGGATCTTTGACAGTCGTTACGGGTCGTCAGAAGCCCGAAAGTCTGACAACCAGTCTTACCAAGGGGTATCGTATTACCTAGTAACTGGGTTGTGGAGGTCAGATAGGCAGTCGCTCCATGTAAATACTGGTATTCAGCTGCATCTGGTTAGACTGGAAGCCGACCCCAACATAGTTGGGAAAAGGCTAGGCAGATTGATTGATTTGCACGAAAGATACTTTCCAAAACATACAGTCGCGACCAAAAGTCGATAAGCAAACTCACAAAGCAATAGCATGGCGTTTAGTTTGACTTAAGACCTTCTATTTCCAAGAACATAAACATGCGTCGTCAACAACTGATTGTAGTTCATAATTTCAAAATTATAACATGTGTAAAGATGACCTAGCGGTTAAGCGCGTGCATATAGATGCGTGAATCAGTGAGCCGTGAGTTCAAATCTCACGCAGTACTTGACTTTTTGTAAGTTTTTACTTGATTGGAAGTAATGGGACAGAAATATAATATTCTTTATCTTGTTCGCTTGGTCACTCATTTCGTAAAGTTAGAAAGGTAGATCATAGAAAACTAAATAGGTATTGACAATTATATATGTGTTATTAGAATATCCTTTCTTTGTTATGTTATTATGAATTGACTAAGTGGGTATACAACAAAAAATCCTATGAACGGTTACAAAAAAACTTCTTTTATCTAGTAGGAATGTAACGTCACAATTCTCTTAAGTTTGTTAATTTTATAAATAAGTAAATAAAACGAATTAACATTTTTGTTACCATTCAGCACGACTTTTTTATTTAAACCTTCCAACACCGAAAAGATAAATTAAAAATCACAAAAATAGTTAAATAATAATACAATAACTAATATTTAACTTCTTATAAAAATAAATAATAAATGAACATAAACATCTTACAAGTTTTTGCTTAAAATAGAAATATATTATTATGGTTCCAAAGAAACAAAAAACAGTCCAACATTGTGATTAAGATTCGAACTTCACTGATCGTGAAACCATTGCTTGGCCCAAACAGCTACCAGCACATGTTATGTTTATGCGAATTTTAGCAATGCAATGGTAAGAACAGGTCGCCACTATGACGAGTTATTCTAAATTCAACAGAAATATAATGTTATTTCGCGTAGTACGACGACATGCGACAATTCATTAGTGTGTGTTATCTGCGGAATGTTGGCTCATACACGCACACGTACCGGTTCGTGCTCGCACAGTTCATAGCAATGTAATCTTTAGCATGCTTATGGACTTTTGAGCGTTTACTGTACATTTAAATACTTGTGGAATTGTTTTGGCCGTCTACTGTTGAAAATTTATTGGGTTCGCCTATTTAATATCCGTTTTACGTTTTTATTTATTTGATTATTGATTACCTTTCAACATATAACATTCTCTAACTTTTTTATCTCACACCACCACCCGTGAAATACTTATCATTCAAGAGTCACTACGTCAAATCTGATTTACGTAGTTTTATTTTTTATCTAGTATATTTAAGTTTGCACATATTTCTATTATATATCGATATTATTATATTGATTCGGGTTTATTGTATGGCAACACTGACGTAATGCGTTTAATTGGCACTATTGTATGCGTTTTGTTTCTGTAACGGGACTGCACCCTAAAATCATGGTTATTTTAATTACTCCCAACAACTATTAAAACATTTTAGCTTGCAAAATAACTACGGATATAAGACCTATAACTTGCATATAACTAGTATTTGTAACGTTTGGATTTGATGAGGTACCCAACACGCCAATATTCTTTCATCAAAATCCGTTTAGCAGGTTTTGCGTGAAAAAGTAACAAACATCCATCCATCCATCCATCCATCCTCACAAACTTTTGCGTTTATATTATTAGTAGTATATAGGATTATTTATCAAAATATAAGTCGCAAAAGAACATTGATTCATCCAGTATTCTAAAAAGATGCTGGATATTAACGTGGTGTGGTTATTGTGTGCGTGTCTGTACTTGTTACATTGTCTCGTGTCGCCTCGCGCTTCGCCCGCGCTTTCCTCTCGTAATCTCTTTATAACACCTATGTATTCTCCGAAACTGTACTCAAAGGAGAGAGAGATTTTATTGTGCGATTATCAATTATATTTTTACACTAAAATTTTAGTAAAAATGACAGTATAGGGAAACAAAATTAGTTTCAAAGTTTTCTATTAAGGTACGCAGTTGCAGCCCGCGAAATTCAAATTTTCTTGCGTTTTTTTTGCAATTTCCAGGTCAGTGTCAGGTGGTGTCTTAATCAAAATACAACCTGACACTGAAACAACAAGTTTCTTCTCTTTTGATTTCCGAAGTCAGATCAAAAGAGATATATTGATGATTCTATGATTATAATTACTTAAATACATATTTGGTCGCGAATCATATTTTGATCAAGATACAACCCGATACTGACCTGCAAATTGCAAAAAACGCAAGAAAATTTGAATTTCGGTGGCTACCATTGCAGATCCTTAAGGTGGATCCAGGAAAAAAGGGTAGGTAACCGTCTAATTGGTTATGGATTAAAAGCCATTTATCTCAAATCTTCGCAGTTAAATAGGAAGTGGCCCTCTTGTCTTTAAAAAAGTGTATGTTCGGTATAACAGAGTGTTAATCGCAGGTGAAGGGTCTACAGTTCCCGGGTTGCCACGACCCGAAATACTGTCGGCTGGTGCTGCATCGTTCGAAGCTTCTCATGAAACCGGTCAGTGACAACCCTAACCACTCCTCCGCAACCTTCGTCATGTCACATCCCTAGCCAGCGGTCGCACTCCCCAAGATTTATTTCTAGCTCGATGTACATTTTTTTTATCGGATTATTTTTATTCTTCTACCATGATGATTTCTTTTGTTTTTATTTTTGGTTTCTCATTCCACGTATATTGCATACACTAGGCTGTTCGCATAGATGTGCCAGTTTGTTTTCTCATCAGTCCTCATTCTGCAGCAATTCTGAAGAGCAGCGGTTTTTACGTTCAGGCACCGTTTTTTTTTTTTCGTTGTAGAGGTCCGTTTAGTAGATGTTTCTGACCAGTGTTTTCGAATTATTTTGTTAAGTTTCCACTTTCTCTTTTTGCTAATGTATGTTGCGTTGTCTATTGCACAGTTGTTGTATTAATAATGTGATGCATGATGATGTCTATGTTACTAACCGATCTAATTGTTGGTCATGATTACATTGTCCGTCATTGAATATATGTCGGCGTTTATCAAATCTTTTTGTAACAATAATGTTATGTTTAGGTGCTGAAGCACAAAATCGACAACATCAAAAGGATGGCAGCGCATCCCTCACAACCGTTGTGTAAGTGGATTCAGTATTTAAAATAAACTAATTTCTGTGCCATTTTAACTCACAAACACACTCATTTAAAGTAAGAAATTGGCCAGTGGTAAAGCCCAGGGTTTATTATACAACCCCGAAATAAACAACTAGTTTAAGGTATTTCCTAATCATTGTTTTAGTAGCTTGTATTCCATCCCATCCATCTGACCCTATCAATCGTATCTTTTTGGACTTTCAGTATTCTATCATGACACGAATATCGTATTTCAGACCTCACGGGAGGCGCGGACGGTTCAGTACAACTCTGGGAGTGGGGTCACCCCTCCTGCGTATGGTCTCCGCGCGCTCCCGGTGCGTTCGCGAAGGTCACGCGCGTAAGATTCTCAGATTACGGCAACAAGTTTGCCGCGTCGGATGCTGACGGCAATCTGGCGATGTGGCAGCTGCATCCAGCGCCGCATCAGGCGGGACATCCGCATGCATCGCCAAGGCCATTCTTTGTAAGTTATTTATTATTATTTTAACTCTGATTCACACTGTTAGGTGAACAAAGATTTTGTTTTTTTTTTACTTTAATTTCGTATTAATTTATTATCATTTCAGTAGAATCAGTAGCATAGAAAAAAAGGAAAAAATCTTAGATTTAAGTCTTAAGTTCAAGTAAAAGGGAATGTCATTCATTCAAAATATCGCCAATCGGTTGTAATAATTTCAATCAAATTGCGTTTGTTTGTTAATGATAGTTCAACCATTCGTTATTAGATGGCACGTACCTACTTAATTTTTTTTTAAATCTGAAAGAGGGTTAGGTTTGGTTTTTGATCCGTAGTTAACTCAACCAATGGTTAAACATAGTAACTAATGGTTGAATTTTGGCCAAATGTGAAAGTCTACAATCATGAATGATGTGTGAATACACTCATGTTAAAAAATACTTTGCATTTTGGCAAACACCTTTAGTCAAAATCAAAATCAAAATCAAAATTCACCAACCAACCATTCATTTCTCAACCATTGGTTAACTGCGGATGAAAAAACCGACCCTTGGTAACACTAATCACTAAACCGAAAAGAGTTAAGCAATTCACACATTGTTTTACAACTAGACTTGTGTCTAAACTTATCAAAAATGTAAAGGTATTTTTGACAGATGAGGACGGAGATTAGAAGGCGACCGTTCTTTACAGGAATCGCCCGTCTGTTGTACGTCCAAGAAGTATGGCCGTGTTTTCAGGTTTCTTCAATGAGCTTGGGGGTTTTTTCCTTGATGGGTCCAGAGCGAAAAAAACTCAAAGCTTGTTGATTATTGACGCGTTTTTGTTGCTAGACTTGCAAAATTACTGTGTCCCTATTTATTTTCTTTCTTTTACAGACCCATCAATGTCATAGCAAAGGAATTAGCGATTTCGTTTTCCTCGGTTCCTGCAGTTTAGTAGCAACAGGTGAGATACAATTATTATTGTAAACCTAGATACCTCTTTTAACACATTAACTGCTGAATTATTTGGCGAATTTGCTCCAAGTGCTGCTTTATGATACACTAAACCCTGTGCGGCAAACGCTCATGCGCGCCCAAAAAATACTTGGTGTGGTGCTATGAGCGCGCATGCGCGGTTGAAGAAACTCTACCCAGTGCGGCTGGGTGCATATGTGCGGCGTTACAAACTTGTCCCAAGTGCGGCGAGACGCTTATGTGTGTTTGAAACTTTTCGAGTTTTATGAGTCATAAAACAATTACGCCAAGAACAATAGAGATGCACAAAAAACCCACAGGTGCGGCGCGCCGCATTCGAAGGAAGTTATATAAATTGTATGGACGCGCATAAGCGCCGCCAGCACATGGTGAACGTTCGAAAATCGCGCATGCGCGTTGGCCGCACAGAACGTGTTAAAATATTTATTGATGAAAACATTATGATCTCAGGAAGGTATTGAGTTTTCTATTATTTCAGCTGGACATAGCTCCGAGAGTAAAAACGTAGCCATATGGGACACATTGATGCCCACTAAGAAGGCTTTAGTGGTTTGTGAGTATTAATTTTTAATTGGTCTTACTATTTTTTTTTTTTCTATAAACTGCTTTTTTCGCATTATTTCTGGTACTGCATCACTGTAAGCCAGAACAAACTTGGGAAATCTCATCTAACGCGAAGCCACTGAGGTTATTAATTTGTCACCAACATTTTATTGAGTGCGTTACCCGGGCAAACTGGCTGAAAAAGTTGTGCTTTAGAGAGACGAGACTATAACAAATAATTAGTGTATCATGAGTAGCAATTTGTTTAATAATAGCAAAATTTGTGTGAATTGTAGTTTTAAAGTTATTTGAGAAAAACAGATTTTGCTGCAGTAACGTTTGAAACGTTACCCTGGCAAAATCGTTTTTCAAAAAATCGTTTCAGCTCGGAACCAAATACATGAATAGATAGCTTTTGTTGCATAGTAAATGTTAGCAAATAGCAAAATTTGTGTGTGTGTTATGGTTTTTAAGTTATTTAAGATTTTGCTGCGGTAACGTTTTGCAATTTCCCAGAACTCGAAAACGGCTCAACGCAGAAGTTTGAAAAAAATATCAATAAGAGACCTTAATTTGTTTAAATTTGTTTAAGCATTACTTTTTGATTTGGTTGACGTAAACCAATGCAATTAAATGGTTTCCAAATTCAGAAAAAAACGGATTTATAATAAATAATAATAATAATAACCTGGGACATTATTCACACACGGTCATCTGATCCCAAACTAAGCAGAGCTTGTACTATGGAAACCAGATAACTGATATACTACATACACTACTTTTTTTTTTTGTAAATACATACTTATATAGATAATTACACCCAGACTCAGAACAAACAGACATGTTCATGCACACAAATGTTTGTCCTGGATGGGAATCGAACCCACGACCTGCGGCATGATAGGTGGTATCTTAACCAACCACGCCAACTGGCCTGTCAAGTAAACCAATACACTTATAACCAAATAAACAGCTGTAAAAAATACCCGTGGTAGACACTTATAACGTCAGGAATTTTAGATTTTGTAACTTTACACGATATGAAGATAAAAACAAATTCGATTAATTTTAGACTGGTCGTACTTTAGCGATCGAATACGCAGTTCCCATAACATTAAGAAACATGGCATACTTTAAACAAATTAAAATAATTCATGAACATTCGTTCCTGTAAATTTCAGCATTCAATTACGGCTATAATGAAAGTTATATCAAAAACAAAAATATGTCAGCAATTCGCTGATAAACCGACCAAATTGAAAAGGTCACGTAAAAGCGACCGCACCGTACGTACGGGTAATCTTCGCAAATTGGCAGCTTAATATCCGATGTTTTGTACAGTTAAGCAGAAACACTTTATTACGATAACGATACGATAACATATTACACAATTTCTACTAGTTTTCTATATTATAAATTAAAATCATGTTAATTAATAGTAGTTTTAAACAATTTAATGGATCATAATTATTTAAAGGTCAAAGTATCTTTAAAAAGGTAAGTAAATAATAAATAAATAATTTGTAGTGTGTAACTATATATATATATATATATATATATATATATATATATATATATATATATATAGTTACACTATATATATCTATATAACACTAACACTATATATATATATATATATATATATATATATATATATATTTATTTATAGTAGTTTCTTGTTTCTGTTTGGTTAAACCAAATATTTTATTTTGATACCAACGCAACGCTACACTTTTTAACGTTCTCGATGCTAGTGAGAGCAGCGCGCATGGCTGCGTGCGATGCAACAGCTTTATGCGTTGTCTTACTTACTGTTTAGCTATGAGTATGTACATACTCATAGCTAAAAAGTAAGACCATTTGTAGTTAACCGAACCAATGAAACAGTCATGAACCAAGTGTTTTGGAGAGAAGCGCTTGCTTGTGGTTTATGTGCGACGACGTCTTTGACCGATGAGAGTGTGTAATGTTTTTATTTTATTCGTTAAAGGGGAAGCGTCAGGGCAGCGAAATTGAAAATTTTCTTACGTTTTTTGCAATTTGCAAGTCCGTGTTAGGTTGTATGTTGAATAAATTATAATTCGCGACCGTAACACATATGTATGTACAGAATTATAATCATTAAAATCATAATACAACTCCTTAAGTTAGTGTAATGCTCAAATGTCAAGATTTCATGAAATAGTCATTCATTAGAATTACCTGGTCATATAGAGTTGTATTCATGACTTTAATGATTATAGTTCTGTAAATACATACTTCTTACGATCGCGACTCACATTTTAATCAATGGGCAACCTAATATTGACCTGTAAATTGCAAAATTTTTTGTATGCAACTGTACTAACAAAACATCCATGTTGTCCCGTTAATTTAGGAAGGTTGAGCTTATGTATGGTGCGGTCGCTTTTACGTGACCTTTTAAATTTTGTCGGCTTATTCGAGCATTGCTGATATATTCTTGTTTTTGATATAACTTTCATTATAGCCGTAATTGAATGCTGAAATTTACAGGAACGAATGTTCATGAATTATTTTAATTTGTTTAAAGTATGCCATGTTTCTTAATGTTATGGGAACTGCGTATTCGATCGCTAAAGTACGACCAGTCTAAAATTAATCAAATTTGTTTTTATCTTCATATCGTGTAAAGTTACAAAATCTAAAATTCCTGACGTTATAAGTGTCTACTACGGGTATTTTTTACAGCTGTTTATTTGGTTATAAGTGTATTGGTTTACTTGCAAATCCGTTGTTTTCTGAATTTGGAAACCATTTAATTGCATTGGTTTACGTCAACCAAATCAAAAAGTAATGCTTAAACAAATTAAGGTCTCTTATTGGTATTTTTTTTAAACTTCTGCGTTTAGCCGTTTTCGAGATCTGGGAAATTGCAAAACGTTACCGCAGCAAAATCTTAAATAACTTAAGAACCATAACACACACAAATTTTGCTATTTGCTAACATTTACTATGCAACAAAAGCTATCTATTCATGTATTTGGTTCCGAGGTGAAACGATTTTTTGAAAAACGATTTTGCCAGGGTAACGTTTCAAACGTTACTGCAGCAAAATCTGTTTTTCTCAAATAACTTTAAAACTACAATTCACACAAATTTTGCTATTATTAAACAAATTGCTACTCATGATACACTAATTATTTGTTATAGTCTCATCTCTCTAAAGCACAACTTTTTCAGCCATTTTGCCCGGGTAACGCACTCCATTTTATTAACACCGTGAGCGAAGGGGTAAATCCTATAAATTCCTATTTGATTATCTGTGTAGTAATATCATTTATCAAAGAGCCTTAACACCTCCGCCGCGAAACCGCATGATGTTTCGCTACTCGAGTAGCGGAACTTCATGCGAGTCAGTTGAATTGAACTACTGCGATTTCGCTGCTATGGTTTTACGGCGGAGGTGTGCTAAGGCTCTAAATCTAAACTAATATTATAAAGAGGTCAATTTTTGTTTGTTTTTCTGAGCTAAAACTCTGGAAGTAGGTACTGATCCACACCCTAATTGCGTAACGCACTTTCAATCACATTCTGAATGGTTTTGAAGGATATTGCTAATCCATCGCTTCATATGCTCGAAAAATTTGTCTGCTCAACAACGTAAATAACGCAATGAATGTTGTTGAACTGTCAAAATGAAAGCCATTGCTGCTGTTAGTGTTACGCAATTACCCTGCTGATTACAAAAATTCTTTCACTGATAGAAAGCAACTCTAATAACTTGTGCCATAGGATAATTAAAACAAGAAATTTCGAAATCTCAGTCAGAAGCTACTGACATACCTATAACATGCGTGTATTTGCCTATAGCGTGGACGTGTCACGAGGGCGGAGCCGCATGCGTAGTGTGGGCAGGATCCCTAGGCGCCCTAGTATCGTGCGGACGACGCGGCGACGTGCTCGTATGGGACTTGCGCACGCGCGCAGTCAGGCATCGACTGCACGCGCACCATGCGCCCATCAAGTGCGTCGCGCTGTCGCCCAGAGAGGACTACTATGCTATTGGAGCCGCTGATGGAGACATCAAGGTATAATAATACCAGCCTGTTACTTTCTCAGAGCAAGTTTTGCATAACAAAGGCCTCTTCTCATACAGAGAAGGACGAGCATTGATCACCACGCTTGCTTGCTCAAGACATGTTTACGATTATACAACGCTAAAGCTAAAAGATTCTAGTAGCACTGTAGGTCATTGTAATGTGTAAATTGGAACTAATGAATTACGTTTGTGAAATGTAACAACTGATGTTGCTAGCTTTCTTTTGGTCCTCCAGATCTAAATAGGTTTTCCAACTACCTATATTACGAGCCTTGACTATTAAGAGGCCGTATACGAAATTTTAACAAAACACACATTAAAATACTGTATTTCTATAAGTTTTAATGCACAACATGAAAGATCATTTCAATTACGATCTAATGAGTCAGCTACATTTTTAATTTTTTATAATTTAATTTTGACTAATCGACCTAAAACCGACGACTGTTTTGTGAATTTTTTATATAAGAGGTTTAGAATATCACAAATATTTACGAATCATTTTCACGTCTAAAGGATATGAAAAATTACAATGTATTCTTATGAAAGTCGTCTATACAATAGTGCATCACTTTTTACCAGTTGCATATAAAATTGTTGAGTAAAAAAATATTTAACTTAGTCAAATTTTAGAGAAAATGGACAAAAAATTGCTTTTGAATTCGGCTACTTAGAACGTTAAAGTTCATAATATTAAAACAACAGAAATAAACTTCAGTTCAAAATCAATCAATTTCCTGTAAAAAAAACAAAATGCAAAATCAAAAAATTGCAATAATTTTTTTTCTAAAATAACCTAAATCTTGAATTATAACACTCGACGCAAAATAAAAAGTCGCTCATTCATAATTGAAATTATCTTTCATGTCGTGCATTAAAACTTAATAGAAATACAGTATTTTAAATGTAAAATCGGTTCTGTAAAATCACGTAAATCAGCGAAATCGGCAAAATTTCGTATAACGGCCTCTTAATAGTCAAGTCTCGTAATATAGGTAAGCTTTCACAGAAATAGACCCTCCTAGAAAAGATAATGCATTAAATTTTACCTTCTATGCTGGAGGGGAAAGTCTGCCAATTTGTATCTGTGAAGCTGTGTGGAATGTTCTATCCTGCCGAAAAAACAAAACTTACCTGCAATGAAATAAACTAAATTTTCCAGGTGTTCTCGTTGACGACGCATCAGTTGCTGTACACGTTCGCCGGGGAACACGCCAGGAGTTCCTTCTTTAAGCACATCGGCCAGGGTGTCACGCAAATACACATCGGTATGTATCGTTAATTAATTACTTTAATATCCATTTATTTATTCACATCGCAACATCTACTTAGTCACCAAAATAAGCCTCGATTTAAAAAGAAATCGATGAAAAAATAATGGGATTACCCTGAAAAAATAATGGGATTACCCTCGAGGCCTCGTCATCGAATTTGCTTAAAAATATTGGCCCTAAAGCCTAGTTTTTGGAAGCATTTTTTTTTTTATGTATTTCCTACGTAGGCATCCCTAGATACTTGTCAAAAAAAGTCACGCGACTACTGTAATGTTTGTAGACAACGCCGGCCGTCTGTTCTCGTGCGGCGCGGACGGCACGATGAAAGTGCGGAAGTTGCCGGAGCGAGACTCGCCGCTGCCTCATCAGCCGCAGTATTAACGCACGCAAGTGACGTCAATACACGGTACGTATCTTTCCTACCATTTATTTTGCTTTAGCGTCCATGAAGTATTGCATTATTTCGTCTATGGTTGCCTGTCAATAAGTAAGGAACTTCATTGGCGTGCTTATATCGAAAGTAAACGGTTGGAAATAGTATACTTGAACACGGTGTAAAAAAGACGCTTAGGACCGGTTTTTTGATCCAAAGTTAACTCAACCAATGGTTAACACATTCACTGCTGAATTATTTGGCGAACTTGCTCCAAGTGCTGCTTTATGATACACTAAACCCTGTGCGGCAAACGCTCATGCGCGCCCAAAAAATACTTCGTGTGGTGCTATGAGCGCGCATGCGCGATTGAAGAAACTACCCAGTGCGGCTGGGCGCATATGTGCGCCGTTACCAACTTATCCCAAGTGCGGCGAGACGCTTATGTGTGTTTGAAAATTTTCCAGTTTTATGAGTCATAAAACAATTACGCCAAGAACAATAGAGATGCACAAAAAACCCACAGGTGCGGCGCGCCGCATTCGAAGGAAGTTATATAAATTGTATGGACGCGCATAAGCGCCGGTAGCACATGGTGAACGTTCGAAAATCGCGCATGCGCGTCGGCCGCACAACGTGTTAAACATAGTAACTAATGGTTGAATGTCGGCTAAATGTGAAAGGCTAAACATGAATGAGTTATGTCATTAGTTACTATTTTGTAATATGAATGAGCTAACATGAATACATTCATGTTTAGCCTTTCACATTTAGCCAAAATTCAACCATTAGTTACTATGTTTAACCATTGGTTAAGTTAACTACGGATCAAAAAACCAGCCCTTAACGAAGCCAAGATTCACTACTCCCCTTCATTGTGATAATCCGCCTAGCCGAGAAACCTTGTGGTTGCGGAAATATGTTTATGGTTCCAACATTTTTTTTTTACTTCACGAAAACAAGTTTGAAATATTATAACATACATTGCATGAATAAAAGTCGGTTTCCCAGCAATATTTTATGCTCAATGTTTTTAATTGCTGAATGCGTAGCTAACGGCTATGTGATGGGTCTTTTTACACCCTGTATATCGCGAAACTGTTTGGTGTACAGTGAGATAAACTAATGTATCTTTGTTATAGGCATGCGAGACGCAGTACAGCATAATCTGGTCCGGCGCGCCACGTCTAGCCTAAGGCTAAAGCCCCCTTGTGATGTACCTATTTATCGTTGTTGCTATTCAAATGTTACGAGTATGATGATCATTATACGCCGTTAGACTAGTCACTGATTAGGCGATGTTGTATCTTATAATGTATTTAAAATGTTAATGAATCTTTAGTTATTTCAAGTGTGAAATATTCGCTATATTTAACTTAATAAAACATGTCCTAGATGAATATATAATTTATTTATTAGCACTCGCTGTCAGTCGAGCAGCTGAGACCGCGGCAGTGGCCTAAGTCGCGCCGCATAGACAGCGCGCGGCGGTAGCAAATACGGTAGTGTAACATTATCATGTGGTGTATTTTTAAAGTGCAATAACTAACTCGATGCTAACTTATGAATCCGACTACTGACGACGTCGAAGCCTTTACTAGATAACAGTTTAGCTCTTTTAAGCGATTTAGCTTATAATATGTCTGCATATGACTTGTTGACGCATAATAAAATATTATTTATGAAATACATAGGTATTTATCGAATCTATATCTTTATAAATCGTCGTTGGCTTACTGTAACATGTTTATAACTATTTAATCGCGTGGCTCGTTCACAGTGGAAATCGGTCTGCATCGTATTTCATATAAAATTATTATACTTAATCCCTTAATATGGCACCTCATGTTTCTAGTAGTAGGTATTATATTGTTAACTATGTATTCTATAATTATGTGATGTATTCGAGATTATATGTTCATGTTATTTTTATCAAAGCAATATTATGTTCCATGAAAGCATTTCTAAATGAAGCAATAAAATTATAAATATCAAAATATTTTCTGTACTGTCCTGTGCTTTATTTTAACAGTATTATATGTTTGTGCTGAGGGAAATAACAAAATTATTTCAGAATCTGTATAGCCTGCAATGTGATCTATATCTAAACTGCGCTTGTGATACATACAGTGATATATTAAACAAAATATAGCAATTTTCCAATAAATATATTAACAAAAAGCTATTGTAACCTATATTATTTTTATTTACATATATTTTTCAAATTTATCTATTGTTAAATTAGTGAAATCTAGCAACTTTACTTACACAATCCCATGTATCGTACTAACACATTAGTAATAATCAATATCTGATAGCAAATAATTCATAATATTGATGTTAGTCATATTATTAAATCCTCTGACTAAATATAACATGTTCGTTTAAATGAAACCCTATTCTGAGTGAAATAAAAGACATTGGTTTCGTTGTTTTTCTTTGGTTAACTATTTGTAATATTGTTTAGGTTAATGACTGAACACCAAAGTTTATTCTATCGAACATAATTATATAGCTGCTACATAACATATGAAATTCATTATAGGAAGTTACCAAATTTAGGCTTTATGAATGAAATTCGCACAACACACATGGGATGCAAAGGAAATATATATAATAGTTCTAATAAGATTCGTGCGATCACCGGTTATAACTCTATAACACCTTTTCAATAAGTCAATTATTGTCTAATCAATGTCTGTTATATTATAAACATCTGTAACTATGTAGCCGGTGGCTATTGCTAGTTTGTTTGTCGTTTGATTATATCTGTGATGTGTATGTTTAAATTTGAATTGAATCTATGATATTTGGAATTATGTTGATCACATCGCATCGAACGTGAGTACTGTAAAACGCGCAAACCTACAAGGATTGCTTCATATCGCTTCGCTTATCATACGTACCTATAGTTTTATGTTGTACCTAGGTACGCCACGCCACAACCCTATCTTGTTAGGGAAACCACATTTTAAATGAGTTGTAATTCACTGACCTGTTACGATATAATAGTTGAATGAACTATGTTCAATGCTTATTTTGTTTTATTTATGAAGGAAACATTTAAAATAAAGTTTAACTCGTATAGCTTATTGTTTTATTTCGGCGACAAATTTAATGTAATTTATATTAAAAAACATAAGTGGGTGATGATTGTTGGCTATAATATTATAGATGATCGTAGGACGCACAATGAAAGAACGGGGGTTCAACAATAATTTATTAAAATAAGACAAGTGAGGGGAATCAAAGATTAAAATGCTATATTATGAAGATGTCAGCACAGAAGCAACTTAACACCACCTATTTGAGTGTTTTATTGTAAACTTGTGACTGTGCAATCTGCTTACACTAATTTGAAAACTGTGTTACCCTCATACTGTCCACCGCACCGGAAAAGGGACATCAACGAGAAAACAGATGACGGCGCCGAAGTAGCGACAGCACTTTTACTATGGCCGAAAAATAAATAGGGAGGAATAATCTCGTTTCTCGTTGACGTCCCGTTCCCGGTGAGGTGGACAAACAGCATTAGGCAACACGTAGCACGGCTCCATATCATACCAACCAGAAGTCGTCCAATGATGGACGTCGCGGTTATGTATTTAGATAATTCAACAGTTTATTGAAAAAATAATTGAGGTACATTGTTAAAATTAGTATTTTAACTTGCTAAAAGGACCACAAATAGTAATGTGGGTAAGTCAGGTTTCTCTGACAACCTCATATTATAAGAATATAGAGATAAATAATAGATATAAGCATCGCCAACACAGAAAAACATGCACAGCACGCGAATAAAGCCTACCATGTTCCTACAAGAATCACATTGTAATATACAGGGTGATTTTTAAAACATGCGACAAAATTTAAGGGGGTGTTCTACCCATCAATATGAACAACTTTTACTATGGGACCAACTAAGAATTCGCAAAAAAAAAAATTACATTCCCATGTAAAAGCACATACCCGATTGGACCATTTTGTATAAAAAGGTCGAAATTTTTTTGCGAATTCCGAGTAGAACACCCCCTTAAATTTTGTCGCATGATTTAAAAATCACCCTGTATATTGTACAATATAAAATACTATACTGAATTGTTTATATTTTAGCATTGAGAACATTATAACGTTGAATGTTTTACTCATTAATGCATTGAAGTATTAGTTAATAATAAGCTATATAAGATGTTGGACTAACATAAACAATTATTTAAATAATTTCTTGTCGACATCACTCGCTTTAATTCCCAAGTAATCTGTGACGAAATTTAATGCATCATCCTGATTTAAAGTACGTTTTCCTATCGGATTTTCTAAAAACAATGTAGCTGATTTTACGCCATTTGCGACATTAATAAATTTGCAGAACGGGCTGGTCTTAGATTCGAAATCTTTAGGTTTATTCGGAGAAACGATCAAGGTTTTAGAATTTAAATTTGTAGTGTCTTTTACCTCAACCCCATTACACCATAATGTAAACTTCATACCATACAGACCAAAGAGAACAGTAACCTCATGGTAAAGGTTCTCTAAAGTTATAAACTTATTCATTTTATCCTTAAGTATAAGACTACCTTGCTTACTCGAGACACCAAACCGAGGCGTTAGATCTTGTAGAACAATATTCGCCCAAGGGTTCGCGGGCAGTTCTACCTCCTTTCTCCAAGTTATAACTAACTTTAGCAAAGAACCTTTAAGTTCTTGCGTCTCTTCGATAACTACAGGCATAGATGGCTTCATCTGTTCAATCGGGATCAGAGGCCCTTTCACTGTACTCTCAATAAACTCACGATGCAAGTTTATGATACGCACAATATCGCTAGACTTGTTAACAGAGAAGTAAATGTTGACATCATCTGTCGGTACTAAGTGGGCTTTCTTCCGTAACTTTTGCACTCTGTTTATAATCTCTCTAGAAAAACCTTCGTCAAGCATATCCTGATCAGGAGTAACATTGAGAAGAATCAGTACATCATTATCACTATGCGCTTCGTATTGATCGTTGCCTTGAGCTTGGAATATGATTCTCACTTCAGAGACATCAATGCGATGTCCAACTAATTCAATAAATCCATCGGCAATTAGTTTTTCGCATTGCTGATTGTTAAGGTCCTTCAAACCTTTAGTGACAGCCTTAAAATCGCCTTTCAATCTTGTTCCAAGAAGTTTATGATCTGGCTCTGCTCTCAATGTAATGCCATACTTTTCTTTGTCACTTGTTAAGTGCAATTTTTTAATATTCAATTCTTCTAGGACATATCGCTCCAAGGATTTCACATCGTCCAAATAAATAGGGTCGCGGTGAATGACAACCATTTCTGGCAAAGG
The DNA here is from genome assembly GCA_948252095.1 of Dicycla oo. NCBI lineage: Eukaryota > Metazoa > Arthropoda > Insecta > Lepidoptera > Noctuidae > Dicycla > Dicycla oo. Next base: position 18,526,703 of record OX411726.1, on the reverse strand, counting down.
ATACTTGATCGGTACTGTTTTTCTGTCTCTAACGACTCTTCCCAATTCGATCACAGCCTGCATTCTTTGAACAGCCCTCTCTATATCATTGTCTACAAATTCTATCTTGGGATCTGATATCATGTTGAAATGAACACTCTCGAGTGAATCACCAGGCAAAAGTTGTCGAAGCGTCTTGTACATCAGTTCTGTAAGGAAGGGGGTGAAGGGTGCCATCACTCTTACCATATCGGATAAAACACCAAATAAAGTATCTAAGGCGACCTGACAGTCCTTAACACCACTCTCTCCCTTCAACCTTTTTCTGTTCATTCTTAAATACCAGTTGGTGAGATGATCAATAAACTTGGTCAACCTCGGCACAACAGTATACAATCTGTACGCCGCCATCTCTTTTTTCACAAATTGGATCAGAGATTGCGTAAACGATGTAATCCACTTATCCATGACGTTTTCTCTTACTGCCTTTTCGTTAAACCTATAGTCGATTTTATCTTCTTGGACGATTCTTTCAACATTTTGGATTAGGAATCTAAAAGCATTGTACCACGGCAGAAATACGTCTTTAATGATATCCCTAACACCTTCTTCTTTAAATCGAAGATTCTCTGCTTTAACCACTGGAGAATTGACGAGATAAAGACGTAAAGCATCAGCGCCGTATTTCTTAACTACTTCTAGAGGATCAGGATAGTTCTTCTTTCTCTTTGACATTTTTTGACCATCAGAAGCTAAAACTAAACCATTTGCAATCAAGTTCTTAAACGGTGGTTTCTTGAATAGCGCTGTCGATAAAACAATGAGAGTATAAAACCAGCCTCTTGTTTGGTCGATACCCTCGGCAATGAAATTAGCTGGAAATATATCATCGAACTCCTTTTTGTTTTCGAATGGGTAATGGCATTGCGCGTACGGCATAGAGCCAGACTCAAACCAACAATCAAAGACTTCAGACACCCTTTTTAGTGGCGGTTGTCCAGGTCGTGATGATGGGATCTCCAAATGATCAATGCTTTCCCTATGCAAATCTTTTATTTCCTTACCAGTCAAAGCTTCTAACTCCGCAATGCTACCAACACAAACTACCTCCTGTCTGTCACTTGAAATCCATAAAGGAATTGGTGTACCCCAGTACCTATTACGACTAATAGCCCAATCACGAGCATCTTTAAGCCAATTTTTAAATCTCTTCTCTTTCACATATTCAGGTACCCAATAAGTTGCTTCACAAGATTTCAAAAGTTCTTGACTCATTTGTTCGACCCGAACAAACCAGGAAGGCACCGCCTTGTAGATGAGTGGAGTTTCCGAACGCCAACAAAATGGGTAGCTATGCTTAACTTGACCTAATTGGATAAGTCTGTTGCGAGTCTTCAAATTAGCAATAATATTTTTGTCGGCGTCCTTGACATGCTGTCCCAAGAAATCTTTGACTGGCTCCATAAACCTACCACTGGGATCGACAGGACATATAATATCCTGATCCCGAGTAATAACGCCTGCTGCTAGACAAACCCTAAAATCGTCTTCACCAAAGTATGGTGCTTGATGTACAATGCCAGTACCGGAGTCATCCGTCACGTAACTATCAACCAGCACTTGAAACGCGTTAGGACATTGGTTTACAAAGTAATCAAAAATAGGCGTATACTTTATTCCTCTAAGTTTCTCTCCCGCAAACTTCTCAAGAACATCAAAGTCTTCAACATTTTTGAAAATGGCAGGGAATCTTGTTTCTTGTAGTACATAACAATCACCAGTGCTCCTTTCTTTTACTTTTAAATAAATCAGTTTTGGATTGACACAAAGAGCTAGGTTGCTGGGAAGTGTCCATGGAGTGGTGGTCCAAGCGAGCAATGAGAACCCTTCAGCTGTAGGGAATGACACTACGACTGCAGGGTCTACAACATCCTTGTAGTTCTGTCCAGACTCAAAATTGGACAGAGGGGTGGAGCAGGCTGTGGAGTAAGGCATTACTTTCACACCTTGATACACCAAGCCTTTGTTGTACAGCTCTTTGAATACCCACCAAATAGACTCCATAAACCAAGGGTAAAGGGTTTTATAATCATTCTTGAAATCTGAAATAAACAAATGAGATTTACCAATTATAAATATTTATAGACACAAAATAAAAGCAAAGTAATTTTTTTGTGTAGCAAAACTTACCAATCCAACGACCCATTCGGGAGATGATCATCTCCCAATCACCAGCATACTTCATAACAATTGAGCGACATTCTGCATTGTATTTGTCAATGCCCATTTTCGCAACATCTTCTGGACCTTTGATGCCCAATGCTTTATCAATTTCAAACTCTACAGGAAGTCCATGACAATCCCAACCAAATCGTCTTTCTACGTGATACCCCTATAAGTACAATTTAACAATGTTATAATATTCATCTTTTTCTCAAAAAAGTCTCAGCAATAAATTCTTCAGCAATAGATGACCTCAAGCCATACAGGTTTGCCGGCCTTACTAAGTACATTATAAGTGGCGTATAGCATTATTAATGGTATTATACCTGTTGGTGTGCATATCTGGTGACAACATCCTTGATAGTTCCAGCAAGGATATGGCCATAATGTGGAAGTCCAGTCGCAAAAGGCGGCCCATCGTAAAAAGAATACCTGTAAATTAAACATGAATGTATGAATTATGTATCTCTAGCCAAAGATACCCAATCTAACTGTAATTTCAAAGATGAATATAGAGTGACTGGTAATTAGTGATCGATAATTAAACAAATGATTGTACTCATGATAATAAACAAGGACCACCCTGAAATCACGAAAAAAAAAATCGGCAGCTCCCTACATTTTGACGAGTTATGCAAACATGAATTTATGGGACAGCTGTTTTTTTTACGATTGTTGGCGTTTCTCCAAAGCCTGCGCCGCGACAACGCTGCACAGACGCGACGTTGTCGTCACGATTGTAGTGGCATGCGTTAGGCTGCCTGTCCACTGAAGCGGAGCGAGGCTGCGGAGCGGAGAAATATTAAACAATAGGAGCGGACAGGGATTTTATGCAATCCTATTGGTTAATATTTCTACGTTTCTCCGCTCCGTAGCCTCGCTCCGCTTCAGTGGACAGGCAGCCTTAACGTTGCGCATCCGCTCAACGGAACATTAACGTCGCGCACATGCTGCGGACACGGACAGAACGGGACGGCGTGATTGTACCTGTCGCCAAAAAACGCAACGTTAACGTTGTGAAGTCGCAGCGCAAACGCTTGCCACTCGCGACGTTAACGTCGCGAGTTTCTTGCAAATCGCAGCATGTGTGCGACGTTAATGTTACGTTCAGCGGATGTAACGCTTGTCACTAGAAACTCGCGACGTTGGAGAAGCGCCAACGCTCGTAAAACGCCAGTGGGTTAGCGGCCTAACATGCACATTAAGACCAACCGCCACCACACCCAAACATCTGTACACCTACCATAAAACAAACAACTTGCCTTGGGCCATCTGGCACTTAAAATATGGGTTTTAAAATGTTTTATTTTTTTATTTATTAACCCTGCAAGCGTAAGGTTGTGTGTCGTACACCCAGACCAAGATAAATCAATCGATATTTTAGTGGTTAATCGTTATAATGGGCTGTGCGTCTTAGTAGTTGCGTGGGGGGTGCTAAGGAAGTGCCGATAGTCACGCTGCTTAGTCGATCGCTACCCGGCGAAGTATTTAGACTAGGTCAAACGTGTCAGTGCGAGAGTGACACCTACCTTACGCTCCATGTAACAAACTTTGAACTAGGCTTTGTTTTATTTATTTTTTTATTTGTTTTAAGTTATAATAGAAAAAGAAAATATATATTATAGTTTTTTTTATATTTTTACCCAAAACTAATGAGTAATTATAATTATTATGATACTCATTAGCATATCATGCTATTATTGACAGGACTATTGTCGCCAATAAGCCTGATTTATAGTGGTGATAGATCAATTAACTCTTACACCCACCTTATGCTCCATGTAACAAACTTTGAACTAGGCTTTATTATTTTTTTATTTGTTATAAGTTATAGTAGAAGAAAAAATATTTAGTATATTGTTTTTTTTTTATATTTTTACCCAAAACTAATGAGCAAGTATCACAATATGACACTTACTCATTAGCATATCATGCTATTATTGACAGTTGCCAATAATCCTGATATAGTGGTCATAGATCGATTAACGCGCCGCGCGATGTTTGTCGATGTTACCATTGCACAAAACGAGAACCTCGTGAAAGCTGAGAAACAGAAATAATTTAGCAAACAAGGTTGTTGGCATTTATGGAATGTGAGCTTGGCTGTCATTATGCCGATTGTCGTAATGGCTAATGGCCTAATGCCCGAAAGCTTCGACCTCGAGGCTCTCATTAGACGGTTGGATCAAGGGCCTGATTCAGAAGGCAGTACTCCTCAATACGGCTTGCACTGTGAAGAGGTTCCTGTCTCTGCAGCCCTAACCACCGATAGCTTGGACCCTGCTCCCGACATCGGTGGACCACTATTTATTTATACATATTTAAGAATAAAATTATCTCTATTTTAAGAAATATTTAAAACTTTATTTTATCTTTTAACGGGCTACAACTAACTTAGGTCAGGTTGTAGAAGGCTAAAACTTGATGTAACCGCACTTCAGCTTTTAGCAGTAACATATACATAAATATTTTGCAGTTGCTCGCCTCCTCTGTCCAAACGTCTTAGGCGCCCTCTTTTCTCTATGCCTAACTACAATGTATCTTGTCTTGTAACTTTAAAACTCTTGTGAGGCGCACTCGCGCCTATTTATGTGAAACTCATATATTGTTTCATCGTTTTCGGTTTGTGAATTGTTTCAGTACGGCCTATTGCCGACCCCTGCATTACACCATTAAATTCACACAAACTCTATAAGGTGCGTGACCTTACGCTCCGTGTTAAAAATTTTAACCTTCTGTACATTGGGTTAATAATGGCTGATTAAAGTTTTGGACTGTTATTATTTAAACCCAAATTAAAACCTACTAAAATTTTAAATAAATGTCAAAGTTTAGAAAGATTTAATTTGATTTGAATGAAACTTGGCACACAGATAATGTTCTTGATTAGCAAAATAATAAACAGTAAAATATTTTTTTCAGTGTTTTTTTTTCACTTTTGCAGTGGTGCCACAAGCAAAAATATGGTTTCAATAGATTTACATAAGTTTTGGGTGGTTAGGCTAATAAAAGAGAAAAACTAATCTTTCCTATGGCTAAATCATGTAAGTGCTAACAAGCAATAAAGTGACCCCTGCATTAAGTATGCTGCACCAAAATTATTTTTAGATACCTACATTTAATTGTGACCTGGATACCTGTGCTGGGTGTACTCTATCTCTAGATGGTTTATTGGCCTAGGCTACAAGTCTACACTTATAAGAAAACCGTTGCTGACACTAGAAAAACGCATGCAACTGTGGTCACCGGAGGGTGGAACTGGAATATACTTGTTGGCTAAACTGGAATGTCCACAGTCCATGACAATGCTTCAATAAATACATACATAGGTCAGTGGGTCGTCTTAGGGGTAACATACCACAAGACTTAATAAAATCAACATTTATCAGTCGAAATTAAAATTTTCGTGAAAAACGAACCTTACCTGGGTTTATTTTTTGACTGTTTCAAACAACTTTGAAATGCATCGATTTCTTTCCAAAAGCTTAAAATTTTCTCCTCTTCTTTAGGGAAGTCAATATTCTCAGGTACTCTGTTCACTTTTAGGGCCATGGTAATTTTTATAACCTTTTCTATTTTACCATGCCATCACACCAATTTCACACACACAGATAAAAGAAAGAGAAACGTCATTTTTTTACACTATTTTGCACACACGCGCAAACTACTACGAACGAAAAGCCACGCACACGGGGAAACGACCATAACGTCAACGTCAACATGAAGTCATGAATGAGCTGGCAACAATTACTGCCGCAACATCTGCCAAGTTTACGACGGATTACATCAACTTCAATAATTTCGCAATATTTCATCATCACATCGTAACTAATATTATAAAATGCGAAAGAGAGTTTGTTTGTTTGTTACGCTTTCACGCTGAAATGGCTTAACGGATTTGGATGTTTGGCATATGGAAAGGTACAGACGCCAGCACATCTAGCTACTACAATCTGTCAAATTTCTAGATTTTTTTAGATTTTCAACTGTATCGCTAAAATATTAGGTTCAATGTTGATTGGGAAAATTTGACAGTTACGGATAGCTTGATGTGCTGGCGTCTGTACATCCCTATACCATGACCTGGAGAAGGACATAGCGATTAGCGATACCATAATTAGCATACCAGCCAACTCCAATTTTCGTCAAAACTATTTTTTTTTTGTTTCAGACTGTACGCAACTGAGTATTGTAATGAAAAGCTATAAATTATTATACGGTACCAAAAATAACAGCTTACGATAATATCTACCAACAGTATTTTAGGCTTTTTTCATGAGTAGTATACAAAAAATATAATAAGAATTTATGTGTCTCCTGAAAAATTTGTCCATATGGAGTTAGCCGGTTTGCCAATTAAGGTATCGATAGGCTACTTTTCATTCTCGATCGCCGACGAAGTTGCGGGCAACAGCTAGTGTTATTATAATTATAGGCCTAGGGTTTCGTACCCACAGGGTTTAACGGGACCCTATTGCTAACCATTAAAAAAACAAGGTGTTGACCTTGATTGCTTAAATTATATTACCTAATTATGTTTAATTGTTTAGTTTAAAAGACTTCTCTCTTTCTTTGATAAGTATAATGTTCTTGCTAAAGAACAATACGGATTTAGGAAGAACAAATCAACTTCACTAGCAGCATATAACCCAGTCAAATCAATTTTAAACAGCATTAACGCTAAAGTTACAACATCAGCTCTGTTCTTAGACCTAAGCAAAGCTTTCGATTTTGTTCATCATTCAATTCCTACTCGATAAATTAAATAAAATCGGTATAAGAGGTCCAGCCTTAGAATGATTCAAATCATATTTATCAAATAGAAGCCAAATCACGAGGAGTACTAAAGAAGAAAAAGTTAATAGTATCACCAATTTCGTTTCCCAACCTCGTTATAATTTCTTTGGTGTACCCCAGGGAAGCATTCTAGGGCCACCGTAATTTCTTGTGTATGTTAAAGATCTTCCTAAAGCAGTAAAACAAGATTGCATCCTCTTTGCTGATGACTCGACGGTAATTTTAGACTGTAAGAACGTTGAAACCTACGAATCAGATATAAATAACACCTTAAAAAACATTATCACATGGATAGATAATAATCATTGATGTATAAAATAGGGAAGAATAAGCACGCTCTAATGTCACGCAAACCGTTAGTGGACTAGAAACAATTACATGTAAAGACACCGGCACAACTACATTTCCCAATGTCATGCGTCACGTGCATCAACAACCGAAATAGAGAGATATATTACGCGGGCTGTACCGGGAACGAGATAGCAATAATAGATAGATGTCATTGTCACGTACCCGTAACAACTCGGAAACAAATTACGATTCGGGTATTCCCCACAAACCGAAAGTATACCAAAAACAAATTAATTTTAACTAAATAAAATAATACTTTATCATAATATTAGCTTCCGTCTATACTATGGTACTGCGTTTTTTTTTTTAATATCTTCCTATTTCCTTTGTGGGTTGTATACATATCTTCTGTTCGGAAGTGTACCGAACGTAATCGACTACTACTGGTGGCTAGCCTATCTCGTTCTTGTCTCTGTTTTCTGACAACTTGGAGCCATTTATGTCTCCACACTTCATCTTGAGAAAACCTAATAATAAAAATTTGCTCATTAAAATTTATTTGTTAACATGGGTAGCTAGTAATTGTGATAAAATTGCACAAGAACACGGTCAGAAGGTGGTAGGTAGGAATAAATTTAGATACGAAAAAATATCAGGAACATCTTACAGAGTATCTAATGCGTTGACGCTACAAATGTAAACAAAAGGGCAATTACCACTAAGTAGTAGGTAAAAATCAAATTAATTAATTATTAAGTTAAATTCGAGGTGATATGACATTTTGTTGCTGACGGCACTATACGCCACTTGCGCTGCCGCTTGTCTCTTCACACTCTTACGAATCATATATTTCTATCTTTCTGCAAATGGCGCTCTACCAACAATAATAATCAGGAGACTTTTCAAGAAAATAAATTCAGTTTTGTGTTCTTACGAGTGAAAAGTAATCTGGTGGAACTTGTTTTTGGTTTTTGAACTATTTGTGCACATTTTGAAAACACAGGAAGGCATTGTTGCTGCTTAGTTAGACGATTACGGTAATTTTACTTAACGTGCTACACATGTGCTACACAAATGCCAGTTCAATTGTGACCGTACACACAATTTATTCGGTCCAAGTCGAGGAGCGCGTACCATATCTTCCCTATTTTAAACATCAATGGTTGGAGGCATTTACCCTTTTGTGTTCTATTTAATTTTAGTTTTTTCTACATTCACTTTTAAAGCATTAACTTCTCATAAAAACCAATTAGTCGAATAAGTGCATAAACCGAAATTTCTGGGAATAACACTCGATGAACACTGCACCTGGAAAGAACACATTGACGAAATATGCATGAAAATAAATAGATTTGTGTATGCTTTCAGAAAAGTTACAGATGAGACATCTAAATCAACTGCGCTTATGGTGTATCACGCCTACATCTGTTTCATTATTCGGTATGGTATTATTGTTTGGGGAAATTCTTCGGAAATCTCTAGAATACTAATAGCATAAAAAAAAATGTATTCGTGCAATCTTTAACATGGAGTGGTCTGAATCATGTAGACCAGTGCAAAAAATCACGCAAGTTTCTTACCGTTCCTTGTATATTTATACGTATAATATACGAAATCGCAAAATTTATAAAACCAACTCTAAACTCTTTGAAGCTAAAAACAGTTTTAACAAACGAAATGTCACACAGTATTTATTGAAAATCCCTGTACCTAGGATAGAACTATGCAGGCGCAGTTGCGTATATATGGCGCCACTTTTATAAAACTCGTTACCTAACTGGATAACAGAACTACCTTACAAAAAATTCTGCGTGGTTTTGAAAAAATGGTTGATATCGCGTAGATTTTATTCAATCGGCGAATTTCTCAACCAAAAGTCATGTCAGTCTTACCACTTCAGAAATGCATTGTAGTCACCTAGTTATTTCAGTTACATAAGTTAGTTACCTTGTCGCTAGCTACTTACTATTTAAATACCGACGTGTGTTTAAAATAATTCAAATTGATACTGACTTGAATAAATTGTTCTATTCGTTCATAGAATTTTTAACGCTAAAACTAGAATTTAGCACCTAAAAATTGTTATTAAATTGTTATTATTTTGTCTATAATTGTATGTTATTGTTTAACTAACATCTATTAAATATTTGCATGCTATCACTGCATGGCGGTATGTGTCTTGCACTGAATTTTATACATACCTAACATCTTTTGTACCCACCTCATTTTATGTAAATAAATGATTTTGATTTGATTATACACAGACTGTGGCGAAAATAGCTGTCCAACGTCGACACACCACATTAGCTATCACATACCACATTTTGAAGCATTATTTGCCATTACATTGGTCTCAGAACAAATTACTTTTTAATTTCGCTGTAATTTCTATAAATAATACTATTGGGGTTCGTGTGTCTGTCTATCCGTCTGTCGCAGCCAATTTGCTCCGAATCTAATGGACCGATTAAATTGAAAGGTACACTTATGAATTTCTGTGACCCAAACGCGGGCGTGTAACTGAATGAATTTTAAATATAGAGGTCAATTTTGGGGGGGAAATAAAAAAAAAAGTTTTGCAAACTGTACCGTGTGACATATCAAATAAAAAGGGCTTACTATGAGGGTCTCAAATATACTTTTTCTATAATTTTCAAATAAGTTGCTTTAAAGTTGTTTCAGAAAATAGACGAAAATTGACCATTCCCCCCTTTATCTCCTAAACTACTAAGCCTAAAATTTGGAAAAAAATACAGAAAATAGTTCTACACCTATAGATCCCATAACCCCATAACAAGTCTGTGGTCTTAAAATAACATGATAAATCTCTCAATATTGTGCGTACAAACTAACATTTGCTGTTGGAATGTATGGGAGAACATGTTTTTCAACTACAATGTTAAGTTTGTTCTTGGTATAAATTCACCCTTCATTGTGCGTGCTCCGACACGCACTTGGCCAGTTTTATTTTTTAATTCTGTTTCCTGTTTATAATTACTGTGGAATACATGACGTGCTATCTCATGCAAGTGATGCTTGTAACTTTGTCAATGTACGTAGTCTGGTCATAAGTTTTGTCACATATGGTAAGTTAAATAACTGACACAGTGAGTTACGCACTACAACTATTAATACATCAAATGAAAGGGTATAAAATACAGATTTACACCACATTAAAATTATTCGAAATGTCCTCCTCTTGCTTCGATACAAGCCTTCAATCAGCAAGGCTAGTCATCAGTCGAAGCACGCACGACGTTCATGTCAATATCGGCGACTGCTTTAATTTAAGTGACTCCAAGTTGCGATGGGGTTTAGCGCAGACCTTCTCCTCTAAGTGCTGCCATATTTTGTAATCCAAGGGATTCAAGTCTGGACTGGATTCAAGTCTGGCTAATCCTCATGCCTGATAAAGTCGATTCCACGGGCCGTGTGCCAGTTTTGGGTACTTTTCGCCTTATGAGCCGGCGCAGAATCTTGCTGGAATACCCAGTGCTTGTTTTCGAACATTTTTTGTGAAAGAGGTTCAACAATGTTTGTTAGGACTGTGTTTTGATATACAAGGGCACTGGGTTTCACTCCTTTTTCACAAAAAACACCTCCGTTGGACCCAAATAGGACACACCAAGCCAAACCATGAATGCCGAAGGGTGATGACCACGCTGAACACGTGGCACACGTCTGCTCGCTTCTTCACTAGAGTGTGCATACACTTTATCATTTTGTTTGTCGAAACTCTCCTCAACATTAAATTTTTTTTCGTCAGAAAAATGTATTTCGCGGTACTTTTCTTTTCCCGCGTACCGCCTTATCAAAACCTGGCTTCTTTCGAGTCTGATTTTCTTCAGTCGTGCGTTAAGGAGATGTGCTGTTTTTTTTTTATAAGCACGCAGTCCTAGGTATTCATTGAACACCCTTTTAGTTCTGCTTAGTCCCATCTGCAGAGCCAACATTTTTTGCTTGCGGACGGGATTCCGTTGGATTCGCGCCTTCACTGCTTTGATGACCGCTGGAGTCCGAACAGTACGAGGTCGACCGCTTCTTTGTTTATCTTCTAATCTTGAATCCTCCCTGAATCATTTGATAGTACGATAAATTAATCTCAGTAGAATTTTAAAATTTTTCAGCAGTTTGAAAATCTCAGTTGGCGCGTGACCGCAACGATGCAATACAATTACTGCGACTCTGTCTTCTTTGCACATCCACTCCATTTTAGAAAATGAACAAAATTCCAGAAAGCCTTTGTTTTTATTTTCTTTAAATGTTCAAATTTCGAATACCCATAATATTTTCCACGGCTTGCATTCTAAATTCGAAATTTTATCTATGTGACAGAACTTATGGCCCGACTACGTAATTTTAAACGTAAAAAAGAAAAACGTGTTTATGTTAAAATGTAGTATGTGTTCAAAATTCAATGTGACTGGAGATAGGAATGGTGTAAAAAACAATGTAGGTACTTACTACATTGTCGGTGCCCATCATTATTTCTCCCATTATTTTAAAAACGTGTCCAATTAATGTATATTCTAAAATAATATAATAAATACTGATACAAAAGTTATAGCCATTTATATTGAAAAGGAGGTGGATTTAATTTAGTTCCTTAGTATAATTAATATACCTACTATACTCTGATTTTTATTTTTTTTTTCCATTAGTGAGTTTATTTTGTACACAAATCTTAAATATAATATACAATCTAACACTAAAATAAAGTTACAAAAATAATATCCTAACCAACTAAAACTATTAAAAAAACTAAAATATGGCGTCGAAAAATTCATTCGCATCGCTGTCGTCTGATAATGTACCCAAGAGACTGGCGGCTGGCGGCATTGCCACGTTGTATGCCAATGCTTAGCCTCTGGCATATATATATAAATGTACTATGTGCCTCTGGCTAAGGTAAAAGCCTGCCCTTGGATCACGGGAAGTGTCAACCAGCCGTTTGGAGATTTCCTGGAACAAACCATAAATGATAATGATAAATGATTTTATTTCTGTAAGTAGGTTTGTACAAACACTTTTACAAGTCAATCATGTTTTTTTTTTTAAACTAGATGATGTCGGCGTTCCCTATCTGACTACTCTGAGAAGAAAGGCCGAAACAAACTCAGAGGTCACAGTCTCTTATAAAGTCCAGACATAATCTTGTTCACTTCATGTGAAGACCATGTAGATTGGTGTCTGAAATGGTCTTTTGAGGAAAGAACCACACAGATTGAGAGGACCTGTCCAGTCAGTGCACGCATTTGTCAGTAATCGCGCAGCTCAACTCAGAACATAAGGAGCTCAACGATTCGACGAACAATACCAGAGAAAGGACATTTGGGTAGGCCGCATAAATTCATCTGTTCTGTGTAAATATCCATGTCATCATTCAGTATGCAAGAATAAAAAGAGAAAAAAGAAAACTTGGAGCAGTTCAATCCCAAGCCTTTTTGTCCTCAATATAATCTTTAACGGTATAAAAAGCTTTCTGACACAACTTTTAATGAATGATTTGAATTTATTAAGGCTTAGATCTTGAACGTGGCTTGGAAGTTTATTATAAAAGCATTGACATCTGAATGAGCCACCTATTTTCTTGAGCCTTGTTGGAGGTACAACAAATTTGTGTTTGTTCCTAGTATTTATATTGTGGATATCACTGTATTTTTTAAACAATTTAATATTTTTATGGGCATATAAAAGATTTTCTAAAATGTACTGAGAAGGCACAGTCATATTAATCTCCTTAAATTTCTCTCTGAGACATTGTCTCGGACTTAATTTATAAATGGATATGGATCGAACAGCTCTTTTCTGCAAAACAAAGATAGTCTGAATGTCGGCTGCATTTCCCCACAACAGAATACCGTACGACATTACACTATGAAAATAGCTAAAGTACATTAAACGGGCTGTCTCTATGTTTGTTAAGTTACGAATTCTCCTAACAGCGTATGCTACGGAGCTTCTCTTTTTTGACAATTTATCTATATGTGGGCCCCACTGAAGCTTAGCATCCAAAGTTAAGCCCAAGAATACTGTGCCATCTTCAGGATTCAATTCTTCGCTCTTTATCAACACGTTAGATTTCACCTGCCTAACGTGAGGTAGCGTAAACTTAATGCATTTGGTTTTTTTTTTTCATTAAGAAGTAAATTATTAACATTGAACCAGTGAACTACTTTTGAGATCGCTCTGTTTACATCGTCAGTAACCAGCTGCTGACGTTTAAGTTTAACCAAAAGTGAAGTATCATCCGCAAACAAAACTATATCATGATTATCTTTTATGAGGTAGGGCAAGTCGTTAATATAAATAAGAAACAAGAAAGGACCAAGAATCGAGTCCTGTGGGACTCCCATTGTTACTATAGATCCGGGCGATCTTTTTCCATTAACATCAGCTCTGAATCCTATTACTCAAGTATGAAGTAAGAAGATCCAGAGCGGTGTTCCGGAACCCGTAGTGGCGGAGTTTCCTGATTAACGTTTCATGAAGAACGCCATTGAATGCTTTGGACAAATCACAAAAGATGCCCAATGCATTGCATTTATCTTTCCATGCATTATAAATATGTCCTAAAAGTTCAATAAGTAGTTGAACGACCCTTTGTAAAACCGAACTGTTTGTTATATAATAATTTATGTTTATTAAAAAATCTTTGCAATTGGTCTAAAATTAATTTCTCAAAAATTTTACTTAACGGAGGTAGTACTCAAATAGGTCTATAATTTGTGGGGTCTGATGTACTACCTGATTTAAACAAAGGTATTATTTTACTATATTTCATGAGGTCAGGAAACTCCCCACAGTCGATACAGTTATTAAAGATAAGAGCTAAAGTAGGTGCTACAATGTCAATAATAGACTTAGCAACTTCTACAGAATTACCGCACAGATCTGCTGTCTTTTTTTACATTTAAAGTGTGAAAGGTTTTAATTATATCTCTACAGGTAATATGTTCAAAATTAAATTCCGAATTTATATCCGAATCGCAAGCATTAACATTTTCCTTAAGCAAAGACTCAGCAACAGAAGTTGATGAGTTTAGGGATTTTGTCGTTGAAACGGAAATATCTGAAAAGATATTTTCAATGGCCACGGCGACTTGTGAGTCTGATTTTATTCATTAATAGACAGGCTGTAGTCAGCACTTCTGTTATTAGACCTTCCCGTTTTACTATTAATAATATTCCAAGTCGTTTTAATTACATTACTACTGTTTTTAATCTTCGAACACAAATAACGCAACTTGGCCATACAACAAACTTTTTAAATAATTTCTAACATATAAATTAAATCCAGCAGTGTTTACAAAAGACCTTTCATTGTACAGTTCGTAAAGCCGTGTTCTACTTTTATGAATACCAATGGTAGCCCAATCACTGAAAGTCGCGTTACTAGTCTTGGGAATAAAGATGAGATTAAATTGTTGACAGTACATATTAAAAAAGTCATCATATAGATGATTAGGATCAGCATGATTAGCCAAAACTGTTAATTTATTAATGAGTTTAACTTTAAAAGCTTCCAAGCGACTTGCAGTTTTGGGGTTAACAATGATATCCTTTTTAGCCACTTTGTTGTTTTGGTTTTGGATAATAATCCTTTGCCCGCAATGAATACAATCTAGTACATTTATAATTTCTTTATGGCTTGGAATAACATATGTATAAATATTATTTAGGCATGTGGCACTAGTATTATTCTTGTGGGCTCCAAAAATAGGTTTACAAGATTGTATGACTGAAACAGACTTATTATTTTAGTACAAGAACCTGACCATAGAGCTGTACATGTACAGGATGTCCCTCGAAGTATGGATCAAATCGAATAGGGGCGTGGGCAAGGTCATTTCCAAACTTTTTAACCCTGAGAATGTTGGTGCAATTTTTTACAGTTCAAAAGTTATGACCAACGACCCCATCTGCTCGTGTGGTACAGACGTAGGCGACCTTAACCACATTTTTTTCTCCTGTCCCTTATATGACCGTTCTTCTTTTCTCAGTAACCTCTTGTCCCTCCGTGTTCCTTTTCCTACCTCAATACTTTCTTTACTTTGCACAAATAGCTTTCTTGTATATAAATGTATAGTCTCATTCATCACTTTAAATAATATTAAGTTGTAAATTTTCCTCATTATAATTTGCTCAACAAGGTGATGCTGTGTGTGTGGTGGGATTGGAAGGGCATTATTCATTATGAGCTGTTACCACCAGGCAGGACCATCGATTCTGAACTCTACTGCGAACAACTGATGAGATTAAAGCAAGAAGTTGAGAGAAAGCGGCCGGAATTAATCAACAGAAGGGGTGTGGTTTTTCATCATGATAACGCTAGACCTCAGACATCTTTAGCCACTCAGCAAAAATTAAGAGTTTGGCTGGGAGGTGTTAATGCATCCGCCGTATAGTCCTGACCTTGCACCTTCAGATTTCCACCTGTTTAGGTCTCTTCAGAATTCTTTAGGCAGTGTCAGGTTAACATCACGAGAGGACTGCAAAAACCACTTGTCGCGGTATTTTGACCAGAAGTCCCAAAATTTCTATAGCAATGGGATCATGTCCTACCTACAAGATGGCAAAAAGTTATCGAACAAAATTGTACCTAAATACTTTAGTTAAATGTAAATAAACTATATTAAAAAATGTTTTGAATTTTCTTAAAAAATGCGAAGAAACTTTTTCCCCAACCTATTAGATAGTTATCTGTGACTTCTGTGAGTGAGACTTCACACTGAATGACAGTGATACGGACTCAAAAAATTGTTGCTTTTTAAATAAAATATTTTCGTGACTGTGATTATTTTTAAGATTTTCTTGTTTCGGGTTTTTATTATTCAATTTCAGTTAGCTATAATGGATTGCCACTGGATGAAAATATCGCCAAGGTGACACAGATAATAAGACAATATTTTTTGTTTAATTCTTGCACTTACTTGTAAAGTTGTATTTGGATTTCTGTTGCAGTTTGAGCAAGGGTATTAATAGTATCAATCAGCTCGATGAAACGAGATTTGAACAATTCCTCCGTCGTATTGTAGCGAAACTGAAACTACAGAGCACAGAAATATTTACAGACGATGAAAGAATGAAGCTGGAAAAAATATTTGGCATTGAACAAGAAAACTTAGATATGAGTATCAAAACACTACAATACATATTTAAAAGAATGTTAAAGTATATTTTTATGCCTATCGATTTAAAAAACGATCTCAAAACAATTGGATTGAATAATGAAAAAGCTGATTCCATAGTTAAAGTTTGGTCAGCAGAAACGAGAACCACTCTTGATGAACTTGGTTCTACTACCAATGAAACTAATGATTCTTTAAGTTTCTCATGGAAGTTAAATGCTGAATTAAGTTCCGATTATAGAAAAAAGTGCAAGATCCCCAAAGCATACTTATCACTTAAAAGAGAAGGGAATGAAACTGAAATAGAATTAACTCATCCTGAGCTGTATTCAATATTTCTTCAATTTGAATCGATTCAGAATGAATTAGATAATATAATAACATAATTAATACTATTTGTTAAAATTTAAGCATATTTTACGGGGAAGAATGTCAAATTGTATGTTGTGATCTGTGATGGGCCAAGTTACAAAAGCAATACAATAGTTAATTGTTGTTAGGGTAGAAATAAAAACCTGCAAGGACTAAGTGTAGCAAAAACCTTGATTGATTGATTCCTGATTTTAAGGATTTATATAAGGTAAATAAAACATTATGATGTATGAGTATGATATTATTGCTCTTTAATTATTATTATAATTTTGTAATATTTGTTGATTTAATTACTAAATAAAATATCTCTATAAACTATGTAAGTAATTCTACAATAATATATCTTTTTGAAAGACCACTGCTGATAGTGTATATGTACCTAATCCATTTTATATCCAAAAATAACAATGTACCTAAGTTCCTCTTAAAATAACATAACACCATGCCTGTAAACCCCGAAGGGTTAGGCATAGGCTGATAGGCATTGCGC
This sequence comes from Dicycla oo, assembly GCA_948252095.1. NCBI lineage: Eukaryota > Metazoa > Arthropoda > Insecta > Lepidoptera > Noctuidae > Dicycla > Dicycla oo. The sequence goes on along the minus strand of OX411726.1, from coordinate 18,509,420 downwards.
AACATGGGCCTAGGTAGACTGGTCTTAAGTCCGCCGGGACCCGTGTTGCTCTATGGGCAAAGGTGTACCTATAGTAAATACACCAGTTATTTTTAAGCGCCATGTAGGGGGCCAGAACACGATGCCTGAGATACCTACCTAATATTATTTTACATTTATATAATCAAGTTTTTTCTAGGTAGTGGTAATATGGTAATGGTAGATCATGCCCAATAAAGAAAACCGGCCAAGTGAGTGTCAGACCACTTACACATGGCTGATTATCAAGCTACAGCTTTTCCAGTATGAGCTGATCTCGTATTGTTTAGGATTTCCGTACAATGCGAGGTCAGTTTATACTGGAAAATAGGTTTGTAGGCTTATGTACGAAGAAGGGGTGAAGAGTTCCGAAGTTGGGATGAATATTTTCGCACGCACAGTATTGACTGTGACTTACCATTTTTTGTAAAAAAAAACAGAAAAATAGGTATGTGCGTTTATCCGGCGCGGGCTGGCAACGTCGCATTTTTACAGGTTTTTTTCGTGATTATTTAATACATTTAAATCAAATTACTATTTTTTTAATAGATTACCTATTTAGATCGTTCGTATTTATAAGTATGCTGTTATTTTTACAGTTATTTTGGTATTTACTCAAAAATTGCCAACATTGTTTTGTTCGTGAGATAAACCAAAATAACTGTAAAAAAAACCGGTCAAGGGCGAGTCGGACTCGCGCACCGAGGGTTCCATACCATCCTACTTCCTACAATCCTACTTCCTATCCTACCTCCTACTAATATAATAAATGCGAAAGTTTGTGAGGATGGATGGATGTTTGTTACTCATGAACGCAAAAACTACTTAACGGATATTCTTGGAAATTTGGCACACAAATAGTTTATAACCTGGATTAACACATATGATACTTTTTATCCAGAGGTTTATGGGCTCGAGACTTATGCGAGTGAAACCGCGGGGCGCTGCTAGTTATATATTAAAAAAGTGTGCTGTTTACAGACATCGTTTTATTTTTCCCGTAATCTTACTTCTATCACACAGAATAATTTCAGATTTTTCTCTATGTAAACTTCGGAGATAAGAGAGGGGGGGACAGTATTTTTATTTACATTTTTCATCAAAAGTCGAAAACTATGCGGCCTAAAAAAAAAATTTTGAGAATGTGCAAAAAGCTCTCTTGCCCATATGCCCTAGTAGCCCCACTACGAATTTTTAAGACCCCCTTTCAGTCCCTGTTGCAAAAAATATATATACATTTTTATTTATTTCTTATTTGCAACATAGTTGGGCAAACGTCATCTAAAACTATTCCAAAATTCAAGTTGGTAGCATTAGTAGTTCCTGAGATATCTAGCTGTGACAGACAGACAGACTGAGTAGCACCATAAGGGTTCCCTTTTACCATTTTGGTACGGAACCCTAAAAATAGCATAGGTATGTGCATACTTATAAATACCAACGATCTAGATAGTCTATAAAAAAAATAGTAATTGGATTTAGAATGTATTAAAATAATCACGAAAATCCTGTAGAATTGCGACGTTGCCAGCCCGCGCGGGATCGGTAAGCGCTCTTATAAGCTGCATTTAGGTAGGAAGACGCGAAGCAACGACGGTGCGTCACACGTCGTATGTTTTTCAGTTTGTTACCTACCGTAAAACAATTACTTTCTAGGTTTTATGTGATTTATAACCTTTGCCAAATTATAGTTTAGTACCAAGGGTCTCTGAGTTACACAGCGGACAGATAGACAGACGGACTTTGTGAAATTATAAGGGTTTCTTGTTAAAAAGACGAGGTCTGATCAGTGGCGTAACTACACCGTTTCAGGCCTGTTCCAAATTCATCGGATAGGGCCCTCCTTCAGTGTAAAGAAGCTCAACCACGTTACCTATAAGTTTTTTTTTTTTAATCACCACCTTATCACTACGTACTTACCGTGTACAAACGCTATTATATTAGGTATAGTTGATTTGCTAATACCGAAATCATAAATTTATTTTCGCTTTCGAAACGCGATAAAGTTGAATTCGGGGTCTTGGAGACATTCATCCTCGTATACATCAAATTGCCGTTTCACCTTCCTCTGAAGAGTTTTAGGAAATTCAAGGATGTTAGACCATTTGTTGCTACACTATCTGCTTTTTGACTCCAAATTCATTTCGATTCATTTCAAGGTCTTCCAGACAGATTTACAAATGCTACGAGGCATTTCAAAGATCGATGGCTTTACATGAAGGACTTTAAATGCCACATATTATAGATGGTCTGTAAAATTTTGCAATGGAAAACCAGTAACGACCTTCTTCTTCAGTAAAATAGCTTAATTTATCTCAAATGCTTTGGATCTTTGGTTTTGTTAGCGCTTTAATAACTTTAACAAACCGAACCTTTAAAGCAAAAATGGCCACAAACAACCAATTCTTACTACGTGTACTTACAGACGCCAGCAGGTCCAGCTACCCGAAACTGTCAAATTTTCCCAATCAACCTTGAAACTAATGCTTTAGCGTTAAAGTTGAAAATCTATTAAAGACATTTGACAGATTGTAGTAGCTTGATGTGCTGGCGTCTGTACGTCTTTCTTATTCTTACACAACAGAAAGCTTGGATTCCCCGAGCGTAACCAGTCCGATCACTATGTTTTGCAAGCCGATCTCTTGGGAGAAGCGAACAAAACACCTATTATAGGTGTGATCCTTGACCACCACCATACTTTCAGTAAGCACATAAGGCACGTTCGCGCGCCTCCTTCGCTCTCAATAGGCTCCATTAAAACAATTGTGTTCTCCAACGCCGTCGTTCGTCCCATCATGACCTATGCTTGCACACACTAAACCACGCCATCCACCAAAGCCGTTTCTTAAAAAAAGTCACGGGAGCTCCCTCCTGTGTCCGCAATAAGAATCTTCATCTAGATCTCAGAATGCCCACCGTCCAGCAGTTCATGAAACGTCTCTCAAAGCGTTTTGTTCGACTCTGCTATAAAGCACCCCAATCTCCTGATTGTAGCGTGGCGGCCGCCTGATACAGGGAGTGTAAGTAAGATTCGCCGACCGAGGCATATCTTACCATCCCCGATGACTCCACAACCCTCCTCCAGAAGAGTAGTAGGGCCATTAGTACCTACCGATCGCAAGAACAAAAACAGACCGCGCCATCCTTCCGTCCTCGCCGCGGAGGCCCGACGCGACGCCCCCGTCCATGCCCGCCCCGAGCCCCGACCCTTGCTCGAGCCCGCCCGCGCCGCTAAGCCTGTAGCTTAAAATTCGTCCTAAAATAATCTCGATCTGATCCTGCCTGTCCCTTGCTGCCCACCCCCCAGCGACGCCATAAGTCGAGGTCCGTGGCCCACAGGAGCTGTGCCCTTAGCGTACAGTCGCTTTATAAGTTTTATACCGTGGCTGGAGACATTAATTTGTTGAGGCACCTACAGGAAACTCCGGTTAAAATGCATAAATCCGGTTAGATGTTAGCTTAGAATGTATATCTGAATAAATAAATAAAATTAAAATAAGCAGCCCACAACCACCTAGATTCAAAAACCCTAAAAGTTTTCTTAGGCGCGTGGGTCCAGCTAATGGTAACGCCTCTACAGCAAGACGTGATCTCTGGTGAAAGCTGCTTAAACTCCCTGACAGTTTTATCGAGCCATCTGAGAACCTTCTACCTGGGCACGCGTTACCGAGGCCGACTTGGAAATCCCTAAATAGACTACGAACCCAGGTCGGCCGTAGCAAAGAGAATCTCCACAGAAGGGGGTTTATGAACGATACGGACTTCGAGTGCATATTCGCCGTCTCTCCGCAGACAATGGCCCAACTTCCATCTTGCGCCCTGTCACCTATGCACCTGAGGATCTAAGGACTACGTCAGTAAACGGAGTTCGTGTGGCAGAATTTTCGGCTAAACATGTCATAATATTTGAATTTTCACAATTTATTGTTTGTCATCGATAATTTTCAATTCGATAATGTTCAATGTTAAGAAGAAGAGAGAAGAAGAGATCCATTCCGAAAAAAAAGCCTGAGTGTCAATAATAAATAAACAGAGCCCGCGCAACAGAAGGCGTCCTGCCACCTACAAAGTAGCGAGGACTGTTTTACCTATCAGATGCGTGCTAAAATTGGGTGATATCGTTTTCTTACTAATGCGTTCAAATCTTGATATTTGTATTGTTTAATTTATGTAGATACGTAATTTAAATTTATTGGATACAAAACTAATAAATATTAAAAGTTGTAATAATGAATGTTAGGATCCTCCTGTGCTCACGGCCCTATCAGGCCGGGGCCCCCTCCGACAGGGGGCCCGTGGCATTATGTCGTCTTGCCACCCTATAGTTATGTCACTGGGTCTGATTGATTGGTCGACGCCGGATACTAAATGTTACAAAGACAAAAAATCAATGGGCAACATAATATTAGTGTCAAAATGTACAAATTGCCTAGTGCCAAAATGTAATTTTGCCCAAATGCCGCTATGATAGAATACATTAAAGCTGTACTGTTCAATTGTACAAATTGCCTAGTGTCAAAATGTTATTTTGCCCATATGCCGTTTCTTTTATAGGAATCATCAGAGTCTTCAATCTCTTCATTTTCGAAACACTCTTCAAATATCTCTTTTACTGAATCAAAACATTCGCACACTTTTTGTATACATTTTTCAAAAATGTTGATGTTTTCTGTTGTTCGTTATAGATGTTGAACACGTGTGTTCTTTGGCGTAAAATCTGTGTTTTATCTTTGGAGATTGTAAGAGACGTTGAACAAGTTTCACGATTAACGCACCTCCATAGTGTTGCGCCACTTTTATTTACGTTGGTGAAATTCAGTCTATAAGATTCAACTAACATGCATTCCTTTCCTTTTTGATTTTCGGAAAAAAATGAACTATTCTCCTCCATTGTAACAAAATGGGTTTAGACAATGATTGCCTTACAAAATTGACTTACTTATTACTTACAAAAGTGGCCGCCACGCGACCAATAGTTATTCTACTCTTTGCACGCGACACAAATTGATTTCTTGCTGGTAAGACGGAACAGCCTAAAATGTGTCAAAAATTGTAAAGTGCTGCCAGGCGAAGGCTTAGTCACACAACACAGACTGATATTAATGGAGGTAAATGTCAGTGTCTCGTCCAGTAAGCACAAAGAACGACCCTCACCCAAAACCAGGTGGCGTATGATAGAAAAAGAGGAATGTGCAAGTATGTTTAAGAGTCAAGTGGTAGATAAAATGATTGAAATGAAGGATATGGAAGGAAAAACTGTGAATTGTGAATCTGTTGGAAAGAGATGGCAGATTGTATAAGGAGAGTAGCAAAAGACGTGTTTGGAGAATCGAAAGGGAAAGGCATGATAGAAAAGGATACATGGTGGTGGAATGAAGAAGTGCAAAAGATGCTTAAAGAAAAGAAAGTTGCGTTTAAAGAATGGCAGGGTGTAGAAAACGGGAATGATAGTCTGAAAGAAGATAAGAAGAGAATTTATAAAGAATGGAAGAGGAAGGCAAAAAGGGTGGTAGCAGTTTCCAGGGCTAAGGCGCAGGAGAAGTTGTATGACTCACTGGACAGCCTAGAAGGAGCTATACCGGATTACACAAGCAAGAGAAAGGAGAACGAAATATATAATTCACATTAAGTGTATGAAAGATGAAGCAGGTTTTGTCCCAAGATGACGAGATAAAAGAACTATGGAAGTTTTGTTTTGAAAAGCTAATGAACGAAGAGAATAAATGGAATGGTGTGCTCAAAGAGGTACAAATAAATATTGGTTTGGTGAGGGAAATTAGCATGGATGAAGTAAGGAAGGCAGTTCAAAGTATGAAAACTGGAAAGGCCACGGGCCCAGATGACATACCAGTAGAAGTATGGAAGTGTTTAAAAGAAGATGGATGTATGTGGCTGACTTTATTGTTCAATAAGTTGTTGCATGAAGAAGCGATCCCACAAGAATGGTGCAATAGTTTGCTAGTGCCCATCTTCAAGAATAAAAGTGATGTACAGGACTGCAACAACTATCGAGGGATAAAGCTTATGTCCCATAGTATGAAGGTGTGGGAGAAAATAATAGAGAAAAGATTGCGAGAGGAGAGTGAGATTACCCCAAACCAGTTTGGGTTTATGCCAGGTCGAGGAACAGTGGACGCCACTTTTGCACTCCGCTAATTGTGCGAGAAGTACAGACGTGCACACAATAACTTGCACATAGTGTTCATTGATCTGATTTATTTGCCGACTACATCGTTCTTGTCGGTGAAGATGGACCCGAGATCCAGAGCAGATTGGAGAAATGGCAACGGAAACTGGAGAATGTCGGCTTGAAAATCAGCAGAACCAAGACCGAGTATATGTTCTGCGATTTCAGCGGTCTCTCCAGCTCTGGAGCCATAGCGGTTGATGGCGCGCTTCTACCGGCCTGTTCCGACTTCCGGTATCTTGGTTCACTTGTGCAAAGCGATGGCGGAGTAGATCGGACTGTTAAACACAGAATTAACACTAGATGGATGAAATGGCGGCAGGTCACGGGAACAATCTGCGACTCCCGCATTCCCCTTAAACTTAAGGGGAAGATTTATAAAAGAATGGTTAGACCTGCCGTCATGTATGGATCAGAATGTTGGGCCATAAAAAGAATGAATGAAAGGCAATTGCATGCAGCCGAGATGAGAATGCTAAGAGGCATGTGTAGTGTTACGCGAATGGATAGAATAAGAAATGAGTATGTACTTAAGAGGAAGTCTGAAAGTGACACCGGTGACTGAAAAGTTGTGTGGAAATGTGGGCATGTGATGCGGAGGAATGAGGAAAATGTCATCAGGAAAGTGTTGAGTGTCAATGTGGAGGGCTATACGAGTAAGGGAAGACCAAAGAAACGATGAATGGACTGTGGGAAAGATGATATGGCCAGAAAGGGAGTGACTACCGAGATGACGACTAATAGAGAAGTATGGAAGAAAAAGACATGTTGCGCCGACCCCAAATATTTTGGGACAAGGGCATGAGAATGATGATGAATGCAGATGATGATGACACAGAACAGAACAAATGAAATGACATTTCAATCATCTCTTTCAAGGATATCGGACTTTCAAGGAGTATTTGTACTCAAAGAGGTTAGATAGAGATTTTAATTAGGTATCCAGTGCAGAGAAGTATGTTGATATCAGTAAGTAGCAGATAGGTGTGTGTAGGTTCAGTCGTTAGAGATGCTATCTTCGAAGCCCAGGGTTGCGGGTTCGAATCCTGACTGTGTGACATTTGGACCACGATGCATTTTGGCACAATTATGTTCTATCTTCGTACATTTTGACAATCTAACAATTAGACCCTTACGCATTATATCACAATTATTTTTTGTCATTTGCACATTCATATACCTACATTAAGACGTTTGTACAGACGCCAGCAGGTCAAGCTACCCGAAACTGTAACATTTTCCCAGTCAACCTTGAACCTAATGCGTTAGCGATAAAATTGAAAATCTACTAAAGAAAGACAGATTGTAGTAGCTTGATGTGCTGGCGTCTGTACATTTTGACACTAGGACTATGTTGCCCATTGATTTTTTGTCCTTGTAACATTTAGTATCCGGAGTCGATTGGTCACTACAAAACTTGTACCGGGACGGGGCGAACAGGGATGCAGGGGTGTATCGGGTTGAGACAAAACTTTGAAAGTGTTTGATAAATTGTTGCTAACAAGGACGTTAAACTCGTTAATATTATTATTCAGTACCTATTTATGAATGCTGAATAATAAAATACCTAAAAGGACACCTTTTTGTCACGCAACGTTTAATCTATTTGAAAGTTTCGTTCCAACTCACCCCCGCATCCTTATTCACTCCATTTTTTGTAATTAGTAGTGACCATTTACCAATCAGACCAATGCAAGCCATTGTGTATACGCCACTACTTTATTCTTTGCAATTCTATAAAAATAATTAAATATATTACTAAACTTTCCCAATCTATATCACTATACTCCATGACTCTTTGCGTTACTGTTATAGGAGATGGAGACGTCAAGACTACTTTGGATACCTTGTTTGGTGCATGGTCATTCTAGTTTTAAGCTCTCTATTCAATTTTGATCTAAAGGGGAAATTCTAACATTATTCATTTTTATGTTGATGGAAAATTTGATTTAGTTGTATCTTGTTTAAAAATAAATAGAACGGTTTTTCTTTACATAAATATAATAAACGGTTTCCGTTTGTATGTCGTTTGATGATCTAATTATGGGATTTTTAAATTTTGAACTTGGTAACCCTCGTCTCTTCATACGTCAGAGGTTTTGGCAGCCCGCGGGTGAACTATTTTCTTCATTGTTGACCTTTCCTAAATCTTAGGTGTAATTATTTCATCATTAGACGTACTCTGGCTGCACCCTTATTATATAGTATACATATTTAGTCAAAGTTTCGGCGATGGACTCCGAAGATGACACAAAGGATGATGTGGATTCTGGGAATGAGTCTAGCGGAGACGATGTCGACTTTGCAATGGACGTTGAGACACACAGTACACGGGAACGACAAACGGAGCTTGAGGAATATCGATATGAGGTGTTGTCTACGGAGGAAATCGTTCAGCATATGGTTGACTGCATCAAAGAAGTGAACACTGTTGTCGAGGTCAGTATGTTAGTGGTAAACAATGGACTAATCGAATGAGGTTACTCGTCCACTGTCGTACTTCTATAGGTTCTTTTGTGTCGCATTCCAATTTATTTGTGTTCGATATGGTGAAACGTTATGTGTTACCTTGTTAAGGCTACCATCAAAGTTGTGTAATGTTCTCTGCTTGGGTAAAATACTGTTGTTCCACAAACCTAATTTCCATATAGTGTTAGCTAAAAACCATTTCACCTTGTTATTTATGTTGCCATATCTACAATGCAATATAGCATGTTCATAGTAATAAATAAAAATCTGAGTTAAGGGAATAGTCATATTGAAGGTATGAAAATAAAGTAACAAAGGTTTTCTTGAAGTAGGAGGAATGAGTCATAACAATGATGACTGCTTTGATAATTATCTGATGCTAATACAGTTTTCTGTTTATGTATAAATATGTAGGAGTAGAATACAACAATAACGTTGTTGTCAAATATTTTGATTACAAACAAAATGCTTGTTAGTTGTCATGTCCCAATTGTATGATAAGGCTAATCATAAATATGTGTACCAGGAGAGTATCATTTATAGCGCTCTTATTTCCTCTTGTATTTAGTAAAACATGCAATATATCTTTTCAGATACCAGCAACAACCACCCGCATACTTTTAAACCATTTCAAATGGGACAAAGAAAAGCTCATGGAAAGATTCTATGATGGGGACCAAGACCAGTTGTTCTCTGAGGCTAGAGTCATTAATCCATTCAGAAAACCAGTCATACAAAGGCCAAAGGTATGAATTTTATGAATAATTTATTATATCACAAGGTTTTTCCACAAATATTTGTTTTTTTTTGGAATTAGTTGCTCGACCGCAGAGGTCATTCAAAACTTCTTAGTCATGATTGAAGCAAGGAGGTAAAACATATTGGATAAGGAATGTTGTTGTAAGTAATGTTGTACTATGATCCACAAACTTTTTACCTATTATGTATGTGTAATGATGTTATTTTCATTGTGAAAGCTGACTCATGTAATTTGAGGCAATACCTTCTAGCTCATACAAAGAGCGGGGCAATTGCATAACACACTATCAATCGGAATCATCGGTTTAATTTTGACAGTTCAACATCATTCATTGCATTATTTACATTGTCGAGCAGGCACAATTTTCGAATATTATGAAGCAATGGATTCACAATTTGCATCAAAACATTTCAAATTCCGATTGATAATGTGTTTTGCAATTAAGGTGCTGGATATTGTTAAGTATAATTTCCACTATTAGTAACCAGTATTAGTAATGTTCCTTCCTCAAAATTGGAATATTTCAGCAAAACATTATGTAACATTTGCGGATCTAATTTTGAATTTTTATAATGCAATTTAATTTTGAATGTTACGGCGGTTTGAGTAACTTCATATTTTTTCCATGAAATCCACCGTTTTATCCAACTTCCAAACGGAGGAGGTTCTCATTCAAAATTTCTGTTTTTATTGTTCTAGTTTACTTCAAATGTGTAGTAGTGTTTATTGATAGAGCAATTTTTGTCTAAGCTATTGAATAAACAAAAAAAAACTAGGTATGCCATAGGCTTCTTCTCTTCGTTCACCTATTGTACCCTAATTTTTCAAGACGTTAAAAAAAAATCACTCAGTTTATTTTTTTATGTATGTTCGGGCATAACTCTGTCATATATCAGGTTGGCTAATAAAGTAATGAGCGTTTTCGTTTATAATTTCTAGAATTTTCGGAAAGGTTCGAGAACGTTCTGTAGCAGAAGGTATATAACGAGCGAGTCGCGCTCATGCGCGTTATTGATAATTTGGCTGTTAGTGCGTTAAAGTTCACAAAGAAATGAGTGATATTAAAACCCACATACGACATTCTTTATTATATGAGTTTCAATCTGGGCATTCTGCTGTAGAAGCTACACGTAATATATGTCAAAGGATAGCTCACGATGCAGTCTCCGAAGCAACAGCAAAGCGCTGGTTCCAACAGTTACGCAATAACGATTTTTCCTTAACCGATCAACCAAGGTCTGGGCGCCCCGTGGAAATAGATATCGATAAATTAAAACTATTAATCGAAGAAGATCCTCGAAGAACTACACGCGATTTGGCTGTTCAGCTCGAGTGCTCTCATGGCACCATAGAAAATCATTTACATGGTTTGGGAAAGACTTACAAATATAGTGTTTGGGTACCCCATCCATTAAGTAAAGAACAGCTGACCTACCGAGCTGAGATTTGTGGCTGAAATGTGCGGCGGAAAGATAAAAGTTGTACTTTTATCTTTCCGCCGCACATTTAATTGGTTAGATCATCTTGTCACTGGTGATGAAAAGTGGGTTCTCTATGTTAATCACACACGCAAGCGCCAGTGGCTGGGATATAAAGAACAGGGAAAACCAACGTCAAAAGGTGATCTTCATCCTCGCAAGGTAATGCTTTCTGTCTGGTGTGATATACATGGAGTAATAAGCTGGGAATTCCTTCCTACTAATACTACGATTACACCAACAGTATATTGTGATCAACTCGAAAAACTGAAGCTTGACATCCATCGCAAACGTCCACAACACGACAAAATATTTTTTCTACACGACAATGCCCGGCCGCATATTGCTAAGAGTACCAGGCTAAAACTATTGGAGCTTAATTGAGAAATAATACCCCACCCTCCATATTCGCCGGACTTAGCACTAACTGATTTCAGCTTGTTCCGATCACTTAGTAATAATTTACGGGAAAAAAGCTTTGACGATGAACCACACTTGAAACAATACATAGATGACTTCTTCAATTCAAAACCAACGAAGTTCTATGCGGACGCCATTCACTCTTTGCCAGATCGATGGCGAATGGTAGTAGAAAACGACGGTGAATATATTATTAATAATTAACAATTATTCATTTAATAAATAAATACAAATAAAATGGTGGTATGTCGCTCATTACTTATTAGCCAACCCAATACAACCTTAGTTTTAGTATATGTGAAACCCGAAACACGTGTCTAGTGTCTACCTGGTTGTCCATACATAAACATGATCAGCACGCGCCACGTCCCACCCACACGTACCTCAAAACCTCCAGCCTGCGCGGCGATGCCGGCCGGAGGTTTTGAGGTACAGGCGCGTAATTGTATTGTAATTAAATGGTGATAACATTTTCCATCACACTTGCAGCCTTTGGACTGTCGCACTCTGGTTCGTGTAGAACAAGCTAGCTGGACAAAATTATTTATTTCGATTTTTATTCATAAAAAAGGTTATTAAGCATAATATATTAAAAGTCTTAATACTTTTTTGAGGACCATTGGTCGTTTGAGCAGGTAAAGTGAAATAAAAACACAATATTTTTTAAACCATTTTATGAAATAATTTATCTGTAAATGTAACTATAAAATTTATTAACAGATACATAAAATACTTAACAACTATATCTATCACTCATTATCATCACTATCATCAGATGAATCATCAATTGAATAGTCAATAGGCAGAACTATGAAAACTAGAAACTATATTAACATTTTGTTCCTTATAGCTAGGTTGAACAATTAAATTTAGGACTTCGGTAGGGAACGAACCTATTTTCTTCCGGGGAAATTCTCTTAAGCCATTTATTACAGGGTCAGGTGTTATCACTATCATATTACGTAAATCTCTATTCGTAGCTATTCGCGATCGTTTTCGTGTGTTGTGTTCACGAAATCTTCTGCAGTCCTTATTCCGAGCTTCCTGTGCTTCCTCGGAAAGCTGGCCTATAGGCAGAAGTGATAATTTAATTACCTCACTACTGTGCAGAAGTATTTTGTGAACAGTCGCGGGCATATAATACCATGGGTAGAGATTTACATAAAGTTGTCTGGTTTCTTGAGCTAAGATTAATTAAATTTTTCAATATTTTATGTCATATCCTGATGATAAAGTACAAAGTACTATGCCAAATTTTTGTATAAGTGAAACATCTAACCCTGTAATATCGGCACTTGCCTCGGGATTTTCAAAAAATCTTCGCGCGGTATTTCCGTCATAAGTGTTATCAAACTCTGGTTTTGGTTTGTCTACAATCAAGCCCCTGTCGCTTTTAAAACGTTTTTAATGTCATCTGAACGTTGCTTCGCACTAGCTTTGTCTTCAGCTGATCAGTTGCCATTTATTTATATTAAGTCGATAGCTAATGTGAAGCAAACATTCAGAGCACCTAATCCAAGCGGGCAACGTAGACATACCAAAACGAAGATTATCTTTATTCGCCGTAAACTCTTTTGACAAACCATTCATCATTCAGCAGCATAAATTCATTCACAAGCACTCCTGAACTTTAAGAGGTTATCTACTTGTCTTTTCGTTTTGAGACTGGAATCAACAAACTCTTTAAAGAGTCTTCCAGGTCCCGGTTCTGCAGATATACTTGGCATACATAAATAAATGGACACAGCGAAAGATATGTCTATTCCCTTCAGCCACGTCGAATTCTTCTCTAGGAACCGCTCTCGATTTCTTCCACAGCTGCTCCACTTTTCAGCCAATTTTGATGAATATTTTGAGATGATGGCCTTGACTTCTCTCAGGGACTGCTCCGTAACACCATCAAAATTATGTCTTAAAGATATAAACCGAAAGAGTTCCTCATTCTGCGTTTCCTTCGGGTGTTTTAGCCATTCTTCAAAAAATTCCATTTTTGAGACGATGAAAACTGTTTAAAGAAAAATAAAAAAAATAAAAAAATAGTTGTGCAAATAATTCGCAATAGGTTTTTCTACAAATTACTACTAGATACTTGTGAAAATCATATAAAATAGACTGTACAGAGTGGACATGAGTGGACATGTAATTTTTTGACCATTGAATTCAAAAATATGGGTGAAAAAGACTTTTATCTAAACATTTAATTTAATAATATTAAAGAAGGAAGTTCCTGTGATAAAAATTAACTAAAACAAAACTACTTACCCTTGTGTACACAATCCATCACAAAAACACTATCACAAACTTCTTTTAATGACTTAAATAATGTTATCAATTATGGTATGCAAACGAGTGCACTTTGAATTATCAATAGTTTATATATTTTCCTTAATGCCGGTCCTAATGAGAGTAGTTACGAAAATTAATAGGTGTATTTCTTAATATATAGGGCTAATGGGTTCATATTAGTAATTGACTACTAGGAATTGAAGAGTTGTTTTTGTCCAGCTAGCATGTTCTACACGAACCATAGTGTATCGTAATGGTCAAGTGTAGGTAGATATTATTATGTACTTTATTCGTAAATGCAGCCGTAAGTGATAAAATGAAGTCAATGCGATTTGTTGCACCTGCCAACGGAAAGCATTGTGTAATGTATACCACGATACTCTGATGCCGAATTGCTCCTAGTAACACCACAAACTCCTAGTGTACGTACCATTTCTGTATACTGGACGTTTGTGTATGAGAAGGACATGGTTACACGATACTTTTTACGTACGATAAGTACGTAGTCTGGTAATAAGTTTTGTCACATATGGAAAGTTAAATAACTGACACAATGAGTTACGCACTACAACCATTTATACATCAAATGAAAGGGTATAAAATACAGATTTACACCACATTAAATTTATTCGAAATGTCCTCCTCTTGCTTCGATGCAAGCCTTCAATCTACAAGGCCAGTCATCAATCGCACGACGTTCATGTCAATATCGGCGACTGCTTTAATCAGTGATGCTGTAAGTGACTCCAAGTTGCGATGGGGTTTAGCGCAGACCTTCTCCTATAAGTGCTGCCATATTTTGAAATCCAAGGGATTCAAGTCTGGGCTGGATGAGGGCCAATCCTCATGCCTGATAAAGTCGATTCCACGGGTCGTGAGCCAGTTTTGGGTACTTATCGCCTTATGAGCCGGCGCGGAATCCTGCTGGAATATCCAGTGCTTGTTTTCGAACATTGATTGTGAAAGAGGTTCCACAATGTTTGTTAGGACTGTGTTTTGGTATACAAGGGCACTGGTTTTCACTCCTTTTTCACAAAAAAACACCTCCGTTGGTCCCAATTAGGACACCCCAAGCTAAACCATGAATGCCGAAGGGTGATGACCACGCTGAATACGTGGCACACGTCTGCTCGCTTCTTCTAGTGTGTGCATACACTTTATCATTGTGTTTGTTGAAACTCTCCTCAACCTTAAAATTTTTTGCGTCTGAAAAAAGTACAGGGTGTCCAAAAACAATAGCGGGGTTTTGTTTTTGTGTTGATGTTGTAACGGGGCGGTGCGCGGGCGCGTGCTGTGGAAAACGTCGCGCACTATTTCATGGAGATTCAGTAGCAATGCAGTCGTACTCGGGAATGCATTGTGCTTTTTGCGTGCGGACCTATCACCGATAGGTTTAGCGACGAAGCCAACTTTCGTTAGAACGGGCACGTCAACAAGCAGAATTGCGTTACAAGCGTTACTGGACAGAGGAGAATCCAAAACAGAAACATCAGCTAGCACTTCATAGCCCAAAGGTCATAAGTCTGGGCTGCAATGTCAAGTAAAGGCATAATCGGTCGGTCCGTACTTCCACGAAGATCAACGCGGTTGAGCACTCACTGTGAATAGTGAAAGTTACTGCAAAATGCTAAGAGACTTTTTGGCCCAAGATTTGTAGAGTTTCATGGATACAACTCAAGAACAGGGTTCCAGTAAGACGGAGCCACTTGCCATGCTACTGACTTATCAATTGCTGCGATAAACGAATTATTCCAGAACAAAGTGATCTCGTAGAGGCACCTTTAACAGGCCTTCCCAGGAGTCTTGATCTCAGTCTTCTTGACTATTTTCTGTGGGGATACCTGAAAAGTAAGGTATACGAGAAAACACTGACGAATCTGACGCAATTGCAGCACATTATCAAATCAGAAATGGCGGCAATCTCGCGAGCAATATAACAACGCGTTGTCTCCAAACTTCGTTCGAGTTTAGAGGAATGTCAGCAGCGTGATGGTCGGCATCTCGACTACATTATTTTTTCTAAATTATTTTGCAGTTCAATATCTATAAGTAAAACATGAAAAATCTATTTGATTGTTTACATTTTATATTTTATTCAGCTACGAAACCCCCGATACCCTTTTTGGACACCTTGTATTTCGCGGTATTTTTTTCCCACGTACCGCCTTAACAAAATCCGGCTTCTTTCGAGTCTGATTTTCTTCAGCCGTGCGTTAAGAAGATGTGCTGTTTATTCCTATAAGCACGCGGTCCTAGGTCTTCATTTAACACCCTTTTAACAGTAGTTCTGCTTAGTCCCATCTGCAGAGCCAACATTTTTTGCTTGCGGACAGGATTTCGTCGCCTTCACTGCTTTTGATGATCGCTGGAGTCCTAACAGTACGAGGTCGACCGCTCCTTTGTTTATCTTCTAATCTTGAATCTTCCCTGAATCGTTTGATAGTACGATAAATAAATCTCAGTGGAATTTAAAAATTTTTTAGCAGTTTGAAAATCTCAGTTGGCGCGTGACCGCAACAATGCAATGCAATTACTGCAACTCTGTCTTCTTTGCGCGTCCACTCCATTTTAAAAAATGAACAAAATTCCAGAAACCCTTTGTTTATATTTTCTTTAAATATTCAAATTTCGAATGCCCATTACCGGATTTTGTTAAGGTTCGGTAAGGTGGAATTGGTAAAAATAAAAAGAGTTGGTGTCTGTTATGGAATAGTAATATTGAATATTTTTAGCTTAGCTAGTAAAATAGGTTTTTTTCTAGGTCACTATACAACATTTCTCAACAATGACTTTATTTATTGTTTTCATTGTTGAAACTGCTAAATCGTTAAAATCATGCTAACATACAGTAATAATGGTATGACTTGAGCCTGGTGTTGCCATTGGCAACCGGTCACTGAAAGGCTGATCAATGATCATCACAAAATAACAATAAACCCGCATACGCACGGGCGCTTTTTTAACGCGAAGTTTTTAACCGTGCTTTCGATTATCAAATCTCGGCTTCGAACCGAGCATTGAAAAAGTGCACAGTTGGATTTTCAACTCACGCCGCTAAGCCGAGCGCTGAAAATCTAGTGCGCGGCATGAAACGTCGCCTTAAAAAGAGCGCCCGTGTTTACGTAGGCTAACACTGTCAAACTGCTGTGATTGGCTGAACAAATTAACAACATCCAATCAAATCAATACCTAATATATAAGGTGTTACAAAATTAACTCTACAAACTTTATGGAGTGCTTTAGACTATCGCACTGAACAACTTATACTATGGACCAACTTTGCAAACGCGAAAAAAATTATTTGCTGTTGCATACTAAAGTTCAATAACTATTGTTCTAAATTGTATGAGACAGCTGGTTTTTTTCCCGATTTCAAAGTTGGTCCCATAAAAGTTATTCAGTTCGATGGTCCAAAGCACTCCTTAAAGTTAATTAATTTAATTAATTTTTTAACACCTTATACATGCCTACGCCTTATAGCGCCTTTTACACGCTGCTTTTTTATGGGCTAGAGAGCTGCCACGATAATATCGTACTCATTATTATGAACAACTTTTACTATGGGACCAAACCAGAAATCGTGAAAAAACAATCAGCGGTTCCCTACATTTTTGTTTGCATAACTTGTTACAATGTCAAGGTTTAAAGTTGTTGATAATGATGAATACAACACTATCGTGGCAGGTCCCTAGCCAATAAAAAAGCAGCGTGTATATCATAACAACTGTAAACCTGACCCTCAATTATGATCCTTCTTTTATGGCATAAGTGTTATGTTGGCTGATGTCCAATGACATAATTTGATGCCTAAACACAACTACAAAGAGAATGCTTGTTTTATTTCTTAGGTTCTATACTTCACATAGAGATATAAGTAGGTGAGATGCATGAATATGTGCTAAAAAGTCTAAAATGATGAATATGTGCTAAAAAACTTCAGGTAGTGTACTGTGTTTTTCTTTTTTGCCATTCTAAAGCAGCCAAGGATAAGTTGAATGACCTTCAAGGTAAACAGTGTATCTCTACCTATCTGCTTATAAAGGGTGTAATTTTAATCACCGTTATCCTCTCATCATTATGAACAAATTTTACAAAATTTTATTTTTTAACAAAATTCAGCTGTCGCATAATTCGTCAAAATGTAGGAAGCTGCTGATTTTTTTTCGCGATTTCAGGTTTGGTCCCATAGTAAAAGTTGTTCATAATGTTGAGTACAATGACCCCTTTAAGAGGATAACGGTGATTAAAATTACACCCAGTACAGTAACAGAGGGAACAGAAAGGAGTATTATTGTTTGGTATCCTGCTCTAAGCACTGAACCAGGCATTGTGACAACGCTAGGGGGGCTATGGCCAGCAATGGACGTTATGGCTGAATTGATGATAAACCCTTTAATATCTAGCATTTTTCTCTAATATTGTCCTAATATTACACATAACAAACCATAATGTCTGTCCCCGGAGGGTTAGGCAGAGTTGTACCTAGTACATCCATTTGGCGTGGTTGGTTAAAATACCACCTATCATGCCGCAGGTCGTGGGTTCGATTCCCATCCAGGACAAACATTTGTGTGCATGAATATGTCTGTTTGTCCTGAGTCTGCGTGTAATTATTTATATAAGTACGTATTTACAAAAAAAAAAAAAAAGTAGTATATCAGTTATCTGGTTTCCATAGTACAAGCTAGTTTGGGATTAGATAACCGTGTGTGAACAATGTCCCAGGATGTATTATTATTATTTCAGCAGTTATTTCTATTGCTGTCAACAGCAGGCACCTAATATTATCTTGTGTTTTGTTCTAGCTGCCCAGACGGATATCAACATCGGGGACAGAGGAATGTGAAATATGTTTCTCAATCCTTCCAACCTCCGTAAGTGACTTGTTTTTGCTTTTAACTTTATCTTGTTATTGTTATCTTGTGCCCCCAAAGGAAACTGATAAGATACCAATGACTAAAGGTTTTTCACCTTTAGCATACATGTTTATTTATTTATAATAACTACTGTGGTTGGTTAAGGTTTATCTTCATAAATAGATTTTTGACATACCCATCATAATATTTGTAATGATACTTTTATGACCAAAAATAATATTTTGATCATAAAAGTGGCAGGATATGCTTCCTGCTTATGGCATCCCAGCTGATTTTTGTAGCTGGATAACAGATTTCCTTAGTGAACGGTCGATCAGAGTAGTTGTTGACGGCTGCTCTTCTGACCTTATGGCTATTGATGCCGGAGTTCCTCAGGTGTCTGTTCTCTGCAACTCTTTTCCTGCTGCACATCAATGACCTGCTTCGGCCTGGTATTGTTGGGTACGCAGATGGTAGTACAGTTTCAGAGAGATACTTGTCCAGCTCAAAAACCAGGGGGTCCGAAGTTCGTTCCTTGAGAGAGGCCATGGTAGAGCGGACAGATTTGACCTTAAGCTTTGTCTCCCAGTGGGGTGATGATAATCTGGTCTCTTTTAACGCCACCAAAACACAGGCGTGTCTTTTTACCGCTAAAAAGAGTCGTTTCGCCCAAACTCCTACTTTTCGGGGTACATCTGTTCCTGTAACTGATCGACTTGAGCTCCTAGGCATGGAGTTGACATCTGGTCTCAACTTCGGTGCCACCCTAGAATACAAGGCCCAAACTGCGGCCAAGAAACTGGGCATCCTAAATAGGGTGAAGCGATACTTTACGCCTGGACAGCTTTTAACTCTTTACAAAGCGCAAGTCCGATCCTGCATGGAGTATTGCAGTCACCTTTGGGATGGATCAGCCAAGTACCAACTAGCCGCGCTTAACTCGGTGAAACGCAGAGCTAAGAGGCTCATTGGTGACGTAAAACTGGTGGATGCCAAGCTTCATAGCTTGGCTCATCGCCGCAAGGTTGCCTGCTTGTAGATATTGTGTGCCCGAGAACTCCACGACCTCATTCCACCGGCCCCCTTCTACCATCGGACATCTAGACGTACTGCCAGTTACCATCTTTACCTGGTTGCTATTCCACCAATTCGCACTAAGCGGTTCCAAATGTCTTTTATAATGCGCACAGCAAAAGAGTGGAACTCACTACCACATGCGTCTGTGTTTCCGAACGCATACAACCCTAATCTCTTCAAAGTGAGAGTGAACAGGCTTCTTCTGGGTAAGCTCACTCCATCGTCGACTTTGTCTTTGTCACCTCTGACCTAGACTAGAGTCAAGAGCAAACCCATCACAAATAAATAAAAAATAAAATAAAATATGCGTGTGTAACAATGTATCAGTAAACAGTATGAAAAGTATGTCATAAATACTAATGAATACAAGTTATCAACCTTTTTTGCTTAAGCACTAGCATAAATATAAGCTTAAGCACTGACCTAGCCAATGTAACAGAAAATTTGGTCCTATATCCAAAATAATAATAATAATAAAAAAAAAAAATAAAAAAAATGATAAATGATTTTATTTCTGTAAGTAGGTTTGTACAAAAACACGTCAGTCATGTTTTTTTTTTTTAACTAGATGAGGTTAGCGTTTCCTATCTGACTACTATCTGAATAACATCTACACTATCTACATATATAAAAAAAGTCGGGTTTGTTCGAACACTTATAACCAGTGATCGGATAATCGGGCGCTTATATACCTAAACTTCTTCCCACGAAACAATGATATATATGTTACGGGTAATGCTAGAAGATTGAGTAAACCTAGGTTTACCCAAGCATTTTAGGTAAAGTCCGAATAATCTCGTGCGTTGTGTGGTCACAGTTCTAACCTAACCTAACCTAACCTACCTTTCAACTTACACCTAAATTTAATCATTCTAGCATTACCTGAGTCGACCTGTATTATTTTGTTATTATTCGGACCGTAATATATACATTCCTTTCTGAATAAATAAGTAATCCCGCGTTCCCGGGATTGAACAATTTTGTACAAACAACTATAACAAACTTAATGAAATTATAGCAGTGGTTATTTTGATTTAGTATCTTTATTTTATTCAAACCAAATGGAATATCAATAAAAAATGATGATGTGCACAATGTGGTCAAGTAGTGGAAATTGATTTATCTATCTAACAGATTAGTGATCGAATCGACTAATTTATTGTATTTTATACGAACAGAAGGGATTCTGAAAGGCATGTCCGTATTATTCTTTCGTGGGAATAAAAGTGAAGTTTAGGTATTTTAGCGCCCGATTATCCGATCACTGCTTGTAACTCGAGAACGACTGGACCGATTTCTATGGTTTTTGATTTGTTGTATTTGTCTCCGTCCCGAATAGCAGAATAACTATTAACACATCGGAAAAATATACAAAATAAAAATATGACGAAAATTAATTTTCTCATATATCAAATTTGGACAGGACAACGTCTTCTGTCGGGTCAGCTAGTAATATTATAAAGCTGAAAAGTTTATTTGTTTGGTTGAACGCGCTAATCTTAGGAACTACTGGTTCGAATTGAAAAAATCTTTTCGTGTTGGATAGCCCATTTACCGGGGAAGGCTATAGGCTATATAACAGCACGCTACGCCCGATAGGAGCGGAGCATCGATGAAAAATGTTGCAAAAACGGGGATTTATTCCTTTTGAGAGCTTTCATTGCGTATGACGGAATTGTTCCTCTTAAAAGTTCTAAAAAAAAAGTCTGCAATAGCATATGTCTATCTTTTTTTGGTTGGCTCACTATAATTTTTTTAATGGTAATCAAATTATATACTGTTGTTTTTTTGTTTGTTTGAACTCGCTAATCTCTGGAACTACCAGTCGGATTTGAAAAATTCTTATTGCATTTGTTAGCCCAATTTGTGTTATGTATTTTGTTTTATTTTTTTAATGTTAATTTTGTTAGTTTACTATGCTCTTTTTTACTGTGTGTATTTCCTGTGCGTGTCCGAAATAAAATATTTTTCTTTCTTTCTTTCTTTCTTTCTTTCAATTCTCGAGGAAGGCTATAGGTAATTTAATAACACGATATGACTCTTAGGAGCCGAGCAAACCGAAAAAAGTCAGAAAGAACGCTAAGCGAAAACGAAGTAATCGCGCGGGCAGGCTACGCTATGCTATGCGACGGGGTGGGTCGGGGGAACAAGAAATTTCACGCGGACAAAGTCGCGGGCATAAGCTAGTTTGGTAATATGACCAAAGCATGAGATAGAATACGAATTTCAAAGCAGAGGCCCTGGCACGAATGCGCGCCGGAAACGTAACGTAAATTTGAAAATGCAGTTAACCATTTGGTTAAAAAAAATTCGACAAGCACAATAAGTCCAAAATCAATGTGCATAGCCTTTCCCAACTAGTTGGGGTCGGCTTCCAGTTTAACCGGACGCAGCTGAATACCAGTATTTTACATGGAGCGACTGCCTATCTGACCTTCACAACCCAATACTGAGCAACAAGATACCCCTTGGTAAGTCGGATTGTCAGACTTTCAGGCTTCTAACGACCCGTAACGTCTGTCAAAGATCCGAGAATGACAGCCGAGACCAACGGCTTAATGTACTTTCCGAGGCACGGGGGGTCTCGGTATGTAAACATGGACACCCATCCACGTACCGACCGCGGCAAGCGTAGTCTAACATGATCGATTGACCCGTGTGGCTGATATTATTCAGCTACAAGCCCCTCGAAGCACAATAAGTATCACCCTTAAATAAATAAAATAAAAAGCCATTTAAGGCATTTATTCTACTACCAAATATTATTACACTTTTATTTACAAAATATGTATTTAGAGCAGACCTAAGTTAATCAAGATAAGAAATAGAGTGATACTTAGATAGTTGCACAGTTTGCCCGCGCAAAACACGACGCAACGCAATGCGACTTTCTATTCCTATTACCTACATTTTAGATTATGATTTTATATGAAGTTGCGCGCTTGCTTGAGCGCAGCGACGGCGACGCCTTTTCTCCGCGATTCAAATACATTGATAATTCGTATTCGACATTTATCATGATCAAAATAGATTAGTTGACCAGATGTTATGAACACTATGTAATGATTAGTTATGATGTTCCGTGTCTTCCTGTTCTCCTCCAGATTTAAGCCCTCGAGGCACGAGGCGAGCATTGAAGTACGGATCAGCTGACTGGGATGAGATGCGGCATTTCTTTGCATCTTACCCATGGCGGCGAACTTGCTTCTCTTCGCGCAACCCTTCTGACTGTGCTGACGCCATTGTTGACATGATACGTCAGAGAATGGAATATTTTATCCCATTCTCTGACATCCCACTTGTCTGCGAGGATCAGCCCTGGTATAACGTGTCTTGTGCGCAAGCCGATTTGCGGAAAGGGCAGGCATACCAGGCCTGGGCCTCGGCCCGTAGTGACAGGTGCGACATTCAAGGTGCTCGCGCAATGAAAAGAGCGTACAATTCTGCCGCCAAGGATTGCAAACGGGAGTTACGGAAGGCGCGTTTCGACCAAGTTGGACGAATTGGGGCCAAGTTGGAGTTCTGGTCCCAGTCTAAATCGGTCGAGCCGAACTTCTGCCGTCCTTCGCTGCTCCTATGCTGAAGTCTGACGGAACGCTGGCTCATACCACGCAAGAGATGACGACTATTTGCCTCCTTCTTTGCGGAAAATTCATGCCTTGATACGGCCTCTAACATATGTATAATACATCACTGTGGCTCCGCAATGCCGGAGATCTCGATTATAGCCTTTTGCAGTCTGGACGTAAATAAAGCCAGCGAACCTGACGGAATACCCGCAAGAGTCCTGAAAAGCTGTGCTCCAGAGTGGTCTCCTGTCTTGACGCGCTTTTATCGCCTCTCTCTAAAAACTGGAGCGGTGCCGAAGTCCAGGAAGCTTGCTAATGTCCAGCCAGTGCCTAAAAAGGGTAACCGTGCCGATTCTGTCAACTATAGACCAATCGCCATAACCTCCATATTGTATAAAATGATGGAAAGGGTACTTAACAATAAGCTGCTAGCATACCTGGAAGACAATGAGCTCCTCATTGACCACCAGTATTGCTTCCGTCGTGGTCGGTCAATGAGGATCTTCTTGTGCATGTTACGCATTGCTGGGGCGAGGCCATTGAGAGACACGGCGAAGCCTTCCCTGTGTCGCTTGGTATCGATAAGACCTTTGACTGGGTCTGGCATGCTAGTCTGGTGGTTAAGCTTCCAGTATTCAGCATCCCTGCTGACTTTTGCAACTGGATTTTCGACTTCCTGAGTGTTCGACCGATCAGAGTGATCATAGATGGCTTCTTATCAAATCATATGGCTATTGGTTCCAGTGTTCGTCAGGGGTCTGTTCTTTCTGCGACTCTATTTCTGCTGCACATCAACGACTTGCTACAGCTTGGTGATATCCCGATATCGCAGATGACAAAACAGTCTCGGTAAAATATATGTCCATTGCGAGAGCCAGCAGAGAGGAAACAGCTACTCTTAGAGAGGCCATGGTAGAGCGAATCAATTTAACCTTAAATCTCGTTGCCCAATGGGGCGACGACAATCTGGTCAAATTCAATGTTCTGAAAACACAGGCGTGTCCTTTCACTGCCAAAAGGAGCCAGTTCCAGTTATCTCCTAAGAGGTGCATCTGTACCAGTTACCATTCGCCTAGAGCTTTTGAGCATGAAGTTGACGTCTGGTCTCAACTTTGGCTCAACCATAGAGTCAAAAACAGACTGTAGCCATGAAGCTGGGCATCCTAAACAGGGTGAGGGGATACTTCACATCTGGACAGCTTTTAAGTTTGTACAAATCACAGATCCGTTCGTGCTTTGTACAGACTGGAGTATTATATATGGAGTATTGCAGCCACGGGTATGTGATGGCTCAGCAAAATACCAGCTTGCTGCACTTGACTTGGTGAAACGCAGAGCAAAAAGACCTAAAGGCGACGAGACATTGCTGGCTAGGCTTCACAGCATGGCTCATCGGCGTAATGTTGCTTGAATGTCGGTCTTCTACAGACTATTTTGGAGGTGTGCGCAGGAGCTACTCGACCTGACCCACCATCGCCCTTTTACCACCGGGCTACCAGACGTACTGCAGGGTACCATCCGTATTTGGTTGATATCCTGACCAATCGTACTCAGTGCTCTTCCTCCATATTTTATATTAATTTTATTGTCTTAACGTCGTGAGTTTCCTTCTACATATATCCCATCTGCCTTCAAAGCAAGAGTGAATAGGCATCTTCTGGGCACGCTCGTTACGTCATAGACCTCATCCATCACTTTCCATTAGGCGTGATCGAGGTCAAGAGCACGCCCAGTCATCAATAAAACAAAAATGAAAGCAAGCTATTTTTATGTTCTTAAATATATATCTTATTGCTATTCGTCGCCGTGCAATGAAAACCTGATAGCAGTAGACGTTATTTTACTGGGGACGATATTTTTTTTTTTGAAAAATCGCCCTCATTGACGTTCCCCGAGGATCTCAATATATCAATAGAAGCATTAGAAGCATCTTAGAGCTGTGCACGTTATAAATATGCGTATATCTACCCAACAAATACATATATGAAAAGAAAAACAATGATTTTCTTTACAAAGTTTTCGCTGTACGGCGACTTTTTACAATAATTATCATTAGATGCTAGCTTTCGCCAACGGCTTAGCCCGCGTGGAGGGCGGAAATTATCCCATGGGAACGTACTACCTAGCTAGCGGGATAAAATGTGTTCTATGTCCTAACCCAGCTCATGTTCCAAATTTCATCCAAATCCGTTCAGCCGTTTTAGCGTGAAAGCGTAGCAATCAAACAAACTCACTTTCGTATTTATAATATTAGTCAGGATTAGGATTACGTTAATAAATACGCGCTTGAACGCTCGCTTGGCGCAGTAACTAGGCGATTCGTTGCTGCGCTACGTGTTTTGTGGGTTCGATTCCCGAATGGAACCAGCTTTTTTTTTGGTTTGGTTATTTATGTGTATTCGAATCCAATTTGTAGGGGTATGTTAAAGAATAATAATTATACAGAAACCAATGATGCATTACATTTTATTTTACAGTTGATGACAGGTCTGGAGTGCGGCCACAGATTTTGCACACAATGTTGGTGTGAATATTTAACTACTAAAATAATGGAGGAGGGCCTAGTAAGTATACCTAAGGATCAAATACCTACTTAATTTAAGACGACACTATGAATAAAAACCTGCGCAAAAAAATTCCCAGCGGAGTGCTGTGTGTTAGGTATGTTCATAAAAGATATTGCAGATAACCAATAAAAAGGGATCTAACAAAAGTCGACGAAAATTGAATATACAGGGTTATTGGTAAAACACCAACAACCTCTTAAGGGGTCATTGTACTCATTATCATGAACAATTTTTACTATGGGACCAAACCTGAAATCGCGAAAAATAATCAGCTGTAATTGCTGTGAAAATAATCAGCAGCATTTTGACGAATTATTCTAACTTAAATTTTTTTTTCGCGATTTCAGGTTTGGTCCCATAGTAAAAGTTGTTCATAATGATGAGTACAATGACCCCTTAAGAGGTTGTTGGTGTTTTACCAATAACCCTGTATACAGTTATAATGACATTCAATACTTTAATACTCATGACTAACAAATAATTAGGTTCTACAAAATTACAGCTTACATTTCCGATCCGATTCGATTCTTGTCGGCTGTAAGTCAGAGACATAGACGAAACATGGTAATTGTGTTCCTACGTGCTAGCGTAAGCGAAAGATATGAGACGTACGCTTCGCTCGTCGGTATTCGACCTTAATGCAGATACTTCAGTGCATCATAAATTTTATATTACTTCAATCAAAATTTTATTACATTCTCGAGGTTACCCCTGCATAAAATAACGAAAGCAACTATCAAACATATGCAAATATAATCTCTTTTTGTAACAAAAGTATAATAAGTAAGTACCTGAAACTTCTTTGTGTGTGTTCGTTATTGACCGCTTTTTAAATTTAAACTTCGGTGTTTTTATGTTTTAAATAATATTATCTGGGTTATATAAAGATAGCATTGAATGCACGTGTCGTTACACACATACAGTGCAGCCGATTGAAATATAATCAAAATAATGGAAGTTACATTCTTATGCAGAAAGCTCTGCAATTGAATGAAATTGAAGATTTATTGCACTATTTACATACAATACAATTAAAATCAAATCTGAACAATGTTATCGTTATACTTTACGTTATTATGCCAGTTCTATATAATAACATTTTCCTTAATTTTAATAATAAAAAAAAAAAAGATTTTAATTGATATTGGAGATTTAAAACATCGTTTTAATGCTCCTTATTGTTGGATCACGATATCTCTTTTCACCAAATAATGTAGTCGATATCAATCACTCTCCTGCCATTGTCCCAATCTATTTGGGGTCGGCGCAACGTGTCCTGTTCTTCCATACTTCTCTATTAGTCGTCATCTCGGTAGTCACTCCCTTTTTTCGGTTACAAACCGAACTATGACATAAAATGAATATAGGTATTGTTTAGTGAAGATTTTTTGTGGTAATCAGTACCAACTAGCCATGGCTAAGTTCTAGCCTAGCTAGAATAATGCTACACTCTAATTAAAAGTCTTAATATTATGATTGTTTTATTACAAAATATCTATCAGCTCACTCGCTAATGAAGTGAGTGCGTTAATCACTAATTATTATAAAGTACTGATGAATGCAAGCAACATCATCATCTGCCTAGCCTTTTCCCAACTATGTTGGGGTCGGCTTCCAGTTTAAACGGATGCAGCTGAATACCAGTATTTTACATGGAGCGACTGCCTATCTGACCTCCACAACGCAGTTACTGTGTAATACGATACCCCTTGGTAAGACTGGTTGCCAGACTTTCGGGCTTCTGACGACCCGTAACGACTGTCAAAGATCCAGAATGACAGCCGGGACCAACGGCTTAACGTGCTTTCCGAGGCACGGATTGTTCTTGGTCACCCATCCACGGACCAACCGCTGCATGCGTAGCTTAACCCGATCGATCGACCCGTGTAGCTGTAATTACTTAGCCACAAGCCCCTGTAATGTTTCGATTGAACGAAAAATGTCCAAATATTCGTCCATAATCTTCTTTGTGTTAATTTTTGAGGACAAAGTTTGGAAGATTGATATCTTTATGTTTTGGCGTTGAAACTAGCCTATAATCTATGTTTATTATTCTAGGGTCAGACAATTGCGTGCGCGGCTCACGCGTGCGACATCCTCGTGGACGACGCGACTGTCATGCGACTGGTGCGCGACCCGCGCGTCAAGCTCAAGTACCAACACATCATCACCAATAGTTTTGTTGAGGTAAGTTATAACATCGCGCCTGTAATCCCCGAAGATTTAGGCAGAGAACGTTATAACATTAGGGTCAAACATTAGCCGACATTTAAAACGTTCTTGAAACTGCTAACCTTGGCTACCAACATTTTTCGTGATTTCTTTAATATTTCCGCAAGAGCAATGCTAATTTTAAAGTTACACGGCTATACTGGATGATTTTTTTTACCGTCTTGAAAAAAAAAAATAGGGTACAATAGGCGAACGGAGTAGAAGCCTATGGCATACCTAGTTTCAAATCAAATCATTCATACGTTGACGTTCAAAAGGGCCTTTAAATGTCAGAATTGAATGTCTTCACAAGGAAATAGAATTGATTCTAGTTCCAAAAGGTAATTTTTTATGGAGAAGAACGGCCAAGAAACTCCTTAGTTACTCTTTTAAAATGTTTTACAATATTTTGTGTGGATTAATTATAATTATATGTGAAGACGATGTAACTGGAATAAAATTACTAAACTACAATAGGTACAAAGTATTAAAAATTAAGCAATGACACATACATTATTATAAAACACACGGTTATACACGGTGCTCACATATTTAGAAATATTGCAACCGTAGACGATTTTTCCTAACATTTTAACAAATAACGCAAGCTTCCCTAACGTGCTTTGACGGACACGTGAAGGTTTCATAAAAATACGCTTGATAGATTTTGCTTGATTCTCAGTTTTTTATCCGCGTTATACATAAATTTAAAAAAATAATTACACTTTGTAATATGACCGTAATCTAAAATATTCACATATAAGTTATTAAGAAAATATTCTAACATAACATATGTTTTTTCCAAATCATTAACACTACTCGTTTAGAAGTGATCTTCAGTTTAAAATCATTAAAAGTCGGTTCGTCAATGAGATACAATATACTATAACGCCACAGCTTAACCTTTCATATGCCGGGAACGTAGGTCTGCGCGATTTTAGCTGTACTCGAAAAAACACCTAATTACATTAATGTAATTAGGTGTCTTTTCGAGTGGCGCACTCGCATAAAAAAATGGTGCGCAGACCTGCGTTCCGGCATTCGAAGGGTTAATACAGATAGGACACTCCGCAAAATAAAAAGCGACTCTTGCTACGACACCTTAATACATTAGGCGCGGCTGACGCACATGCGCGTTTTCGGACGTTCACCAGGTGCTTGACGGCGCGTATGCGCGTCCATACAATTTACATAACTTTCTTCGAGTGCGGCGCGCCGCACCTGTGCGTTCGTTGTGCATCTCTATTGTTTCGAAAACATCGTAAAATAAGGGTGGGTAAGGGTGTAGCATAAAGAAGCGTTTGCATAAAGAATTAAGCTGATAATGTGTTAAAGTGCAATTCAGGTCGCACAACACTTATTACCTATAGTTATATTCACCTACAAGTTGCCTCTCTTTGTATCGCGTAACTCTTATACCTTCTGACTCTTTAGGGTTGTTTTCTTTTACGACGCGGCGTGTGAGTGACTATCGAACTGACCGTGCGAGCCGGCCGGTGCGCGGCAGTCCGCACTGAATTGGCCCCGTGACAAGGGCCCGCCGCGTACTTTTAGCTTCATACCTAAACTGCTGAGTGTCCCATCTGTATTAATCTGTGGTAATGCTTGTAATATTTGCAGTGCAACCGACTCCTGCGCTGGTGCCCGTCTCCAGACTGCAGCAACGCGATAAAGGTGGCGTACGTGGAGGCGGCGCCCGTCACGTGTCGCTGCGGACATACGTTCTGCTTCGCGTGCGGGGAGAACTGGCACGACCCCGTGCGGTGCTGTCTGCTCCGGAAGTGGATTAAGGTGACAGCAGACTATAATCTCGTTCATAAGATTTTTGCAACCGTCATCCAAAACTGTTTCCAGAGCCGAATCCCCAGTATATGTTTCTATGTTAATGAATGTAGTTGGTGTTGTACCGTTCGTGTCTTTATTTATTTATTTATAGTTAATTAAAACTTAACTATAAATAAATATGGATATCGTCACATGTAATGGTAATTTGTGACGTTCCACGGGTAAAGGTACCTTATGGTGCGTATGGAGTTATGCATACCATAATAATCTGGAATTAATAAGCTGTCGATATAAAAAAAATCTAGTTCCTACGATGTGTAGATACAGAGATATATTTGTTTAAAGATTGTATTGGAAACTGTGCAATTTAACAAAACAGACGATTTAAGTTTAGCCATCTCAAAAACAATGTTGTCGTTGTAAGTTACAGTGGGCTATGGAAACTAACTCCTTGGGCTTCTGTCCTTCAAAAAATGTTGCGATAAGTTCTGTATTACAAACCAAAACCTTAATATGGGCCTTAATGGGGTCGGCTTCCAGTCTAACCGGATGCAGCTGAATACCAGTATTTTACATGGAGCGACTGCCTGTTTGACCTCCACAACCCAGTTATTGGGTAATACGATACCCCTTGGTAAGACTGGTTGTCAGACTTTCGGGCTTCTGACGACCCGTAACGACTGCCAAAGATCCACGAATGACAGCCGGGACCAACGGCTTAACCTGCTTTCCGAGGCACGGAGGAGCCTCGGTATGTAAAGATGGTCACCCATCTACGGACCAACCCCGGCAAGCGTAGCTTAACCTGATGGATCGACCCGTGCGGCTGTTATTACTTAGCCACGAGCTCCTCTAAAGTTTTTACAAACTAATTTATTTAAATTATATTACAATTATTATAATTAATGGAAAAATCAAATTGACTCCATCGATGGTGGATACGAAGTGCGTGGCGGCGGTCACGTAGGCAGGGTCTTCGGGCCTCATGTTCTGTGTCAGCAGATTCCCCCTCATAGCGGCGGTGACGATGCGCACGCGTTGTGCCTCGTGCCTTTGTGTCAGCGCTTTCCTTAATAGTGATGCGCGTAATACTTAGGTAAGTCTTTTTTTAAGACTTAGGGACAAGTGGGGTACAATGAAACGAAAAATTCATTTTCATTTATAAAAAAAAACTGTATTATTATTCTCAACGTATTTTATCTATTTCGATATAATTTACTTAATCATCTAAGCGGAGCATGTCCCGATATGATTGCAAGTTTTATTTTCTTATTTTTCATAACACACGGCCATAAGGTACCTTTTCTATTAAACTTTGAAGCCACATAATGGGCTAAATATAGGAAAATAAATGTTATATCTTATGGTTTACGAAACAGCAATTAAAAAAATATTCCATTTCCCGTGAAACGTCACATTTTAGAAGAGTAATAATAAGCTGTTCGAACTCATGCTTGTGCCTTCTCTGATTAAGAAGAGGCCTATACCCTGCAGTGGAACAGTTACAGGCTGGTATGATTAATAATAAGCTAAAATTCACCTACAGAAAAAATATAAAATGTAGGTATAAATGTCGAATGCATGACATATAATGACCGCCATTTTGAATTTTCTGCAAAGTCATATTAGCCTAGAATACAATGTGGTTCAAGATTATACCAACGACATGGCTTAAAAAAACATTTATAACTCTTCATTGTCGCCTTGCCCGCAAACGGTAAACTATCATAACTAACGGTAAACGGAAAAATATCGAATAAGTACTGAACTGAAAGTCATTAAATTGTAAACATCATTAAACAAGTTCATACATCAGTTCGTTTCAACATTATCATCTTTCCACTAGAAGTGCGATGACGATTCAGAGACATCAAACTGGATCGCTGCGAACACGAAGGAATGCCCAAAGTGCAACGTGACGATCGAGAAGGACGGCGGCTGCAACCACATGGTGTGCAAGAATCAGAACTGCAAGGCGGACTTCTGCTGGGTGTGCCTCGGGCCCTGGGAGCCGCATGGTAGCAGCTGGTACAATTGCAATAGGTATGCTCGATCATTAGACATTGCCACTAATTTAGTTATACACATTTGTGGAAAACACGATGGCGGAGTAAGTTCCGACAAGGATCTTTACAGCTATACGGTGCACCTTTCAAATGTCGTAAGGGACAGGGATTTAAGGCTCTCCCAAATAGACACGGCCTGCGGTGGCAGCTTACCGTGGGCCGCGATTCCAGCCGCTTGTTGAAGCGGCTAGAATCACCACCGCGGTCACAGAGGTGGCTGAAGCGCCATTCGCTGTGGTGTTAGTGCTGCGATCGGATGTCAGTCAGCATGGCTAACCGTAACAAAGTCTCATAGTCATTACTCTTATTAACCCTTTCAGAAGATGAAAAGAAGGTCAAAATGAAAAAACACGGTATCATAAAGAACTGCATATTTTTGCACTGTTTCTATTAAGATTTCTCTCTTTCTATTCTATTTGGCGTCATTTTTCAACGCGGTGCACGTGGCCTGTTGTAAAAATTTGCAAGTGACTAGGCCACGGGCTCGCTAACACGCGGTGGCGGAGGGGGCGGGGCATGCGGCCGCGGCCAGCTGCTCGCAGGCCGCGTCATCATCGCACGTGTTTGAAGACTCACTTACATTGCAAGCGAATACAGCTGGCCGCCACCGCATGCCGCGTCTTTCTGGGAGCTATTTTAAATATCCCTTACGACATTTGAAATTTCCACCGTATAGCTGTAAAGATCCTCTTTTGACGCGTGGGGAGAATCGGATCTTACCTCGCCATCATGTTTCTTCACAACATTTCACAAAACAATTTCACAAATGTTAATCAACAGCGCCTCCTTGTCAACGTCATTCGAGCGTCAGTCGCCCAAAATATATTTTCTCTTCCGCCCCTTCTGTTTTAAATTCAAAGCAGCACACACCAATCATTTAAGTTTAGTCACACCAGAGTATGGGCCACTAATGGTTCCACTTGCAGGTACGACGAGGATGAAGCTAAAGCGGCCCGCGACGCTCAAGAGCGGTCGCGTGCAGCGCTGCAGCGCTACTTATTCTACTGCAACCGCTACATGAATCACATGCAATCGCTGCGCTTCGAGTCCAAGCTCTACGCTTCTGTGAAGGAGAAGATGGAAGAAATGCAGCAACACAATATGAGCTGGATTGAAGTATGTGATTGTTATAATTGCTTTTTATTTGTTAATGATTTTTTTTTTCCCAGCAGGTGTTACTTTTTCCCCAAGTGATTTTATTAGATGGTGGATATACGCAGTCGTTTGTTATTCTTGCGCTTTTATGTAGTTGCGTGTATTGCTAGACAGAGGTCTACAAGAGTAGTCTTAATAATTTACTTACGAAGAAAGTTTAATATCGTCGCCTTGGATGGCAATGGAGCCAAGCCCCAGAACTACACTTATGAGTTACAGACGTTTAATTATCTTAGAATATTTGACTCTTATTGAAACGACAATACACTTTATAGGTAAGTTTGAAAAAAACCTGCTTACAGTCATGATATCTATTAGATTTATTGACTACTATGGCTCTTTCTCAACACGTTATTGAATTATGGAAAATACTACCTACTAACTCGCTAAAATTGTGGCTTAGCTCTATTGCCCTCCAAAGCGACGATATATTGTATATATTCATCATCATCATCACCATCTCGTAATCTTCATCTTTCTTGTTTAACTCGCCACTGCTGCACAGTATCGATTTTCATTTATGATGGCAATTTCGGACACCTTTAGATTTACACCGTAGTTTTTTTTTTAAGCAGAATACTCTTAGCGATAACACTTCCCCAACTCAACCAAACACCGAAATATGAAAGTACCCATAACTAAATCAAAATCTGTATATTAAAACAGGTGCAATTCCTGAAGAAGGCAGTGGACATCTTGTGTCAGTGCCGACAGACACTGATGTACACCTACGTGTTCGCGTATTACTTGCGCAAGAACAACCAGTCGGTGATCTTTGAAGACAACCAGAGAGATCTGGAGTCGGCCACGGAGACGCTCTCCGAGTATCTGGAGCGTGACATCACCAGCGAGAACCTGGCTGATATCAAACAGAAAGTCCAGGATAAGTATAGGTATGTCCATGTTTAAATAATAAATCGATCTCATTTTGTCGCTCCGTTTGGTGTTTATTTTATGTTTTGTAAGATACTGATGATGGCAGGAACTATTTTTTTTTGAGACTAAGATTTAGATGTTTCTGCAAAGGCCTACTTATGTTTTGGGCCACAGATAAAAGGTATTGGGCCACATTGGATGCTTAAATTAATCAAGAGAGTACGATATCGATTGATAAACCCATGAAACTGTTACATGACGATTTATATCGATTAATAAAAACCTTTTATAGATTTTTAAAATTACTAATCCGTTGTTCCCAGATATTGCGACAGCCGGCGCAAGGTGCTGCTGGAGCACGTACACGAGGGTTATGAGAAGGACTGCTGGGACTACACAGAGTAATCTTGCCTCCTCTCCATAATACACACACATATAAACAACACTACGCACTGCCAACACTCACGGCTGTCCCTGTTGGGCGCCAATACGTCAGTCCCACTTTGGGCGCCACTTCGTCTATCCCTAGTTAGGCGCCACTTGACGACGTACAGTACCCGGTCGTTAGACTTCTTTTGCACCAAAGATGTCCTAAGCTGCGTAGCGTTAGATGTGTATAATATAAACCAATAGGTCGTTTGATTTTCATAGCCATATACCAAACCAAATAGTAGCCAAACGGTGAAGTGAAACTACGAAACTATGTGTCTATTTCCACCGAAACTAAGCAGTGTAGCTGTGCTTGTTGTGAACATACGCGCAAAGCGCATCTTAATAGCACACCGCTATTAAGATGCGCTTTGCGCGTATGTTAATTAGATAACTTACAATTAGCTTTGTGGAACTCTACGAAAAACAAACGACCCTGTTGGTTGATATTATGCACTCATCACACATCCGTCGCGCGCAGCTTGGCACATGCCTGGTGTAAAGGTAGCCTACATATGGCATATGCAGTTTTACTAAAACTGGATATGCGCGAGCGTCGTCTCCGTTACCCATACATGTGTGACAGTCTCATTCTAAAGATCGGTAACATTTACGCCCGGGTACTACAAGTGGCGTCCAACGTGGGACAGCCGTTTGGCTGTCCCACGTTGGGCGCCACTTATAGGCGTGCGCGCATCTCACTACTCCCACGTCACGCTTTTGTTTCTATCGTGTATAGACTAAAAGCTGCGAACAAAATCACATTATATTACCTTTCCTGTCTAATGGGACCGATCTTATAGCAGATAGTGTATGTTTAAGTTTACGAGCGAGAGAATTTACTTCGACACTGACATTATTGGATAGAACTAGTGTGGTAATGAATAGTTTGTATACTGTTCTAGGCCTTATCTGGCGCAGGTTCTAGAAGTAATCTCGCTGGTCCACATTCAGCTTTACCATGATAAGCTTAACATTTTTGAGATCTAAATAATTCATCCCTGTAATAAAGATGCTAGGATTCATGCCAATTTCTGTAATTAATTAAAACGGCTGTCTTCCGATAGACAATGGATTTTCATACTTTTAAATAAAATATGATTTATTAACTCTGATGATTGGCCCCTAAGCAAATGAATGAAAAAGTAAAAATAAAAAAAAAATATTTCACAAAAATAAAAAAGATGTTTGAAAAAAAAGTGTAAATATGATTATTTAAAATCATAGAAATGAAATAAGTACGGAATACGAAAAAAATGGTTTTTGCAGCTTGGATTAGTCACAACTTAAAATATTTAGGTAATGTTTGATCATAAAGAATGGTACGGTCACACCGTAATTTTTGTAGTTAACAGTTAAAATGGTTTCATTTCAGAATAATATAAAGGTTTTAATCTTCGTAAAAAGGCTTTTATTGATCCTTCTATTGATTTGATTGTGATGAGTACCTATATGATATCTGAGATTGCGCAAGCTTAAAGTTTGTGAAATTATTGGGTGAATAGTTATTCATCAAAACTGACAAAAACTGAATGAATAAGAATGGTGTCCGTTGTCCATGACACTTGGTGACCTAATATAAACACAAATACACTGTTTATCTTTGCACAGGCCTGCATGTTCACTACAGTTTGAAAAATAACTGGTATTTACCTCTTCCTTAAGACATTTTGACCACCTTTGGATTTAAAATACAGTGAATTTTGGACAGCAAATAAAGCAGTGTATTGTGTGAAGGAGACTACACAGTTTTTGAAAGGTTGTTCAAGACTGTACAGTTATTCTAGGATGAACTCTCACGTTCGCTGTTGTGATTGGTTTACTTGGCACCAATCAAATGAAATGGTTAAATTGAATGGCCTTTCTGAAACCGAGGGTTTGCTGAGACCGTTGCCTTAATGTGATTTGTAAGCAAGGTGACTTATTTGAGGTTTTCCACTTTTGCAAGTGTGTGATTGACTAACAAGAAACGTGTAGATCTCATTTCTTTCAAGATTTTGAATGTATGAACCGTAACCACTTCAATTTTATTGTACGCTTTTCATACATTTAATATAATTATGCAACGAGAATGCCTTAAAATTTTATGTTAACACTTTGGTCCTACGATATAACACGGTTTAGGGATGCATATAAAATACGTCCCTATTGTAAATGCATCTATTTAAATTCTAAGTTTACCGAACAATGAAGATCAATGCAATGTTTACCTAGAATACAGATATTTTTGCCGTGTCATGTCATACGATAAGAATGCTATATTTTCGTGACAAAAGATTATGTGCGTGTCAGTTTTGTCATTTATTGTGTTTGTCATTAATTTTGGCTTCAAACTTTGTTATCTTAACTGAGTTAGTTAACAATCGGATTGTTCATTAAAAACCATGCTAGTTAATATGATTTATGATTCTAAATATTGTTATTAATAAAAATGGAATAAGAGTTATTTTCCACTTTAGATGTACGCATTATTTAAAAAGAAACCCACTAAACTTGTTTTAATACTTAGCGGTTCTCAATTCGTAACAAAGGGTTGTATGATGCTTTACTTTGAACTAGAAAAAAAATGAGATAACATAAAAAATGAGATGACATAAAATATTCACTAACCGTTGGATCGAGGACCGCAGTATTGGAGTGAGTACCAAAGAAGACCGTTATCGAATCGATTATGATGTGATTTCGTGATGGCAGCATTTAGTCTCGAGCTAGGTACTCCGGACGTAACCGCATACAACTCTGCTACAACTCGTAACATAAGTCTCACATTATAAACGTTCAGATCTCCTGTAATAATTTTAATAGAGTTCATTTTATATTTTTTTGACTGTAAACTTAGAATTTATAATTTTTAATATTAATCATTTTTGATATTTTAAAGTCGTCTTAGCGTCGTGTAAATCGCTTAGTGTAGAAAAAGTTTGAATCTTTGTATTATTACGACCTCATTTCATGGTAATGTAAAATACTACGATGTATTATAAGTTTACATAGCGGTGGTTTGTTTCGATCGTCGACTTTATCCTCGATAACGAGTCTTTTAAAATAATAATAAAAATAGCACAATATGATGTAATAACGATTATCGGTTAAGGAAATAACAAAAAAATATTTTTACCAAAAAACCTATTTTTGTTATTAGAGGTACTGTATAACAATATAAAACTGTTAGTTCAGCACTTAGTATGTTTTTCAATTCTGTGATCAAGTTATAATTTAGCGCCTGGAAGGCGTTCAGTGTGACGTCGAGGCGCGCTCCCGCCGCGGGCGCAAATCGCGTCACGCACTGCTCACTTATTCAAATAATATTTAAAATGTAATTTTAAAGTTTTCAAATAAACATCAACGACTGGTACTGTAAAGGTATATTTACTAATTCATGGAGTCGCGAACTATTTGCCCGTAAAGTTTACAACATAACATCCGTGTTCACAAATAACTTCGTCACTAATTAAGCACTTCGGGACTAGATGGTAACGGAGCCAAGTCCGTACAAATAGACACATAACTATTTTTGAAGGTTTTCGATTCGCGATAGTCCGCTTTTTTGTAAATTAACTCTCGCGCTACATATCTGTCATTAATGAATAATAAATCGGTGAATTGTGGTACGAAACGTGCACAAGTCAGTTGCACTGCCAGTAAATGTCGTATATTAAATAAATAAGAAGCTTGTTGTACGAGATTCACATAGTGGACTGTACTAGTGTAGGAAGCGCCGACTTTACACATGTTCTACTTACCAACGGGGGGCTTCGTCGGTGCACACATACTATTGTATATATAGATGCTGTATAGATATTTATATGGTTAATATGCCTATGTATTGACAAGCATCTTGTATGTGTGCCTATGTTAAGGACACAGTTGTCTTAAGTAAGACTAAGATGGAAATAAAAATAAATAAAAATAGTAACATCGAAAGAAAGTTTGTTATTTATCTCATTACCTTAGTCCTTTCCACAACTCCTGATCCTTGTATTCTAAATAAAATTAATGTTTGGGAAGAGAATGGCAAGACTTGTTGATACAATGAAATCCCAGTGTTGGAAACAATTCCCACAAAAAGATCGGATCAAAATAAATTTGTGTGCATTGATATTGAAAATATCGAGTGCTGGGCTGACACAATTAGATGGCCATGGACACGCTAGTAAAGATGAACAGTATTGAATGTAACGGTAATTTCCCCTCCGGTTGAATGCGAATATTGTTAAAATCTACTTAAATACTACTACAAAGTTTCTGTTTACCATCATCACACTCGCGGGGACCGCTCTAGACTGGGTCACATCTTTCAAATATCTGGGGCACTCGGTCACTGCTACACAGACCGATAACATTGATATGGAGAGGGAACGTAGGGCGCTGTCAGCCAGGAGCAATATGTTGATCCGTAGGTTTGCGAAGTGTTCAAGTGATGTGAAGGGTACTCTGTTTAGGGCATACTGCCAATCGTTTTATACTTGCAGCCTTGCGACTACACGCAGAAGGCTTACAGCGCCTTGCGAGTCTAATATAATAACGCATATAGGGCACTGCTGCGGCTGCCACCACACTGCAGCGCATCGGATATGTTCGCTGAGGCACGTATCGATAACTTTTATGCTGTTATTCGAAAGCGTGTCGCATCACTGATGTGGCGGGTGCGTGTCAGTCTCTTGATGACCGTATTGGATAGGTTTGATGGTCTTGTATAGAAGCACT
Source organism: Dicycla oo (assembly GCA_948252095.1). NCBI lineage: Eukaryota > Metazoa > Arthropoda > Insecta > Lepidoptera > Noctuidae > Dicycla > Dicycla oo. The sequence continues at coordinate 18,470,504 of OX411726.1, read as the reverse complement.
GGACGAGGTCGATAGTGTTGCCTTCAATCCGTGCCCAGAAGTAGTGTGGGGTCTTATGTTATTGAATGAACGTGATGAATTATTATTTTTTATTATCGTTTCTGACATGTTTTTTGAATTTATTAATTGTCAAAGGTACTTACACTAGTTTGTAAGTTGTTTATGTCCTTACTAACAATATTGGATTGTACTGATCTGACAAATAAATGATAGGTATTATTATTATTATTAAATAGTCGAGAGTAACAGTTTTAAAGGACTTCGAAGAAAGCTTAGTACTTTTATATGATATGTTTATAACTTATAGTCTTATATTGTTTTATTATATGATATATTTTGCTCCTTGGGACAAAACATGGTCTAATGTCTATGTGATAGATAGTTTCAACCTTAGAGAAGTTTAATTTTTCTGTGGATCGTCAAAAGAGAGCAGTGGTGGCCCATTGATAACGGCCCCGACTTACTGAGTTGTATCTCGTGGGTTCGAACCCAGGCAGGCGCTGTCATTGCGTAAATAATTTCATCACCACTGCTCTGAAAACGATGAAGGAACCAAAAATGTGGTAGATTACAGCTCGACTCCCTCTCATCGAGAGGAGGCGTGTATCCCAGCAGCGGGAACATTATAGGCTGATTATGCTGTGCATGCATGTTGTCAAAAGTGATAAACAAATTATGAAGGCGGCTAACCTTATGCAACCGTCAACTACAGCTTAGCCTGCACACCGCAACTATTGGCATCACACAAAGCAAACTCGACGTCCCGCTGCAACTATGCTGACTGGGTCATACACGTTTTTAGGGTTCTGTACACAAAGGTTGCCCAATTACTAAGCCTCCGCTGTCCGTCCGTCTGTCTATCAGCGGGCTGTATCTCATGAACCGTAACACAGTTGCATTTTTCACAGATTGTGTATTTCTATTGCCGCTATAACAAATAGTAAAAATAAAATAAAGTTAAAAATTAACGGAGACCGTACACGAAACGTGGTTTTTTAAACAAGTATTTAAAAAATATATATATGTAGTGTTAAGTATTGTATGGTGGTACGGAACCCTTCGTGTGCGAGTCCGACTCGCACTTGACCGGTATCTACTACGGAGTGAAGTATTCTCATATAAAATAACTAGCTGTGCCCGCGGCTTCGCTCACGTGACTGAATTCTATTGGTATTATAAGATAATCGGAACGTGTAGTACCTAGTTAATTTAAAACTAAATCCTACCTAACTCCTTGTAGGTATGCGTAATTATATTAAATTCAGAGATTAAATACGTATCTATCTGCAATATTATTTAAAAAATCTCGTCTAATTAAATCTCGCAGTAAACTGTTGAAGAATACGGGCATAATGCAATATTGCTAATCCCTATAGCAAATAGCGTGGTACTATACATATAGGGTGTGTCACACCGTATATTCAGCTGTCACATACCGCAATTTGAATATTTTTTTCCGGGCTCAGAATTTTTTTTTTTATTATTTGAAAAGTTGACACCTTGCTTTAATTTGCTATTAATTTGGCTGTATGTTCTATAAATGACATTTATTTAATATTTTTTATTTGAAATGCAAGTGCTATCTACATACAAAGGTAAATAAAATGTATTGTACTAAAGCAATTTGTCAATTTAAAAATGAAATTGTATTCTGAGACGTAGGAAAAATAAAACCGGTCAAAAGCGAGTCAGACTCGCGCACCGAGGGTTCCGTACCATCACATATATAAAAAAGTGCTATTTAGAGACATTTTATTTTTGCTGTAATCTTTACATAAACTTCTATCACACAGAATAATTTCAGATTTTTCTCTGTGCAAACTTCGAAGATAAGGATATTATTTTTTACATTTTTCATCAAAAGTCGAAAACTATGAGGCCTAAAAAAATGTTTGAGAATGTGCAAACAGCGCTTTTTCATATGCCCTAGTAGCCCCACTTCGAATTTTCAAGACCCCCTTTCAGTCCCTGTTGTAAAATATATATATATTTTTAATTCTTTCTTATTTGCTAAATAGTTGGGCGAACGTCATCTAAAACTATTTTAAGTTGATAGCATTAGTGGTTCTTGAGATATCCAGCTGTGATAGACAGACAGACTGAGCCGCACCATAAATAAGGGTTCCTTTTTACCATTTACCCCTAAAAATGGTTCAAATTGTGGTATGTGAAAGCTGAATATACGGTGTATCGACCCCGTAACGTTGGATTACTATTTATGACACAAACTGTAGGTATATAGCCTAATATAAGACCAGAACTTGATGGAATATTTGTGCAAAATTTGAACAGAATCTATTCAGTAGTTTTCGCGTCAATCCGGAACTTACATCCAGACGTAGAGACAAAAATTGTATAAAGTTTATAAAATTTTTGTCCGTTTGATAAAATATAGTTTATACTATAAACTATATTTTTGGCATCAGAATCGTTCACCTCGTAGCAATTACTTTTCTTCAAAAACATTATGTACAATTTTGACATCGCTACTATTTTATTATAATATATGATAATATGTAGTTCGTGCCGGTACTAGGAGAGAATAAAAAACATTAGGAGACTAACTACACCTATTCAGCTTTTGTCCATAGAAAAAAAAAACAGTTTTGTATGGAACGACGCACGCCAAAAGCTGAACGCATCCGTTCACCTTTCCGAGCTGAACGGATGCGTACGCATCTCCATTTTTCAAATTTCGTCTATTTTCTTAAATAACTTTTAAACAATTTGCTTTAAAATTATAAAAAGAAATATAGTTGAGACCCTCGCAGTAAGCTCTTTCATTTGATATGTCACACGGTACAGTTTGCAAAACTTTTTAAAATTTCCTTATTTGCCCCCCAAAACTGACCTCTGTATTCAAAATTCATATTATGTGTACCAAATTTTAACTTAATCGGTCCATTAGATTCCGAGCAAATTGGATTTTGAAAAATTTACAAAATTATCATTCTTTTGGCCAAAGTACTGTTTGCTCAGCCTCGCAGCGTGACAAACTAGCCTCTCTCTAACATGCCTTTACGCGTAGATTTCTCTAAAATGCCTTGCCACGCCTTTACGCGTAGCGCTACATAGTCGATGTAGCGCTACGCTTTCTTTAACATCCGCTCCTCCTTCACGCGTAGCGCTACAGTCGACGTAGCGCTACGCTTTAACATTCGCTACGCCTTGACGCGTAACGCTACAGTTGACATAGCTCGTAGCGCTACGCTTTCGCCATCATCCACTATTTTTCAAACCGTAGACAGCGATGTTCTCGTTTCAAATCGCCAAATTGTAAGAATTCAATATAACTATTAAAATAAAGATTAGTTACACTTTCGATTAATTAAGTTTCATAGCATCAGACATTCCATAAAGTAGTTTGTAGTTTTTAGTAAATCATACTGGAGTACGTACATGAATGTGGTTCGTAGAGTACTAGATAGCTATAAGGAGTTGTTTGTTGTCGCAGGGATGCTCTGGCCCCGTCTCCAACGAGACCTAGTAAAGCCTAGCAATAGATTGGTGAGTTGCAACATTTTAACTAAATGTTAGAGAAAAAGGAAATTATTTTTAAAGAATGTCTTTTGGTAAACTTGTAGAAGAAACTTGGCATAAGTGGTCCATGAGCTAGTAAAAATGCGGTTAAATATTTTATAACTAACCCTTCAGTGATTTGTAATTTAGAGCTGTCAAATGTTGGCACAACCCAAATATTCCGCGACTGTCTCAGATGCCTACTTACACATACTTATGATCAGGTCCATAAACTACTTATAAATATTTAGTAACGTACGTTTCTGTTTCAGGGCGCAACTCAGTTATTCGGATTGTTTTCTATATTAATGTAAAATCATACGAGTGAATAAAGACTAAATGAATAATATTATATTTTGCTGCCCTAGTTAGGTTGTTAGGTACATACTAGTATATCCAAAAACTTCATAACATTTTGTAATTTATAAAAATGTATAGGAAAGTTTTGTATTATTAATAAAAAACATAAATAAAAATAGACAGTGCCGTTTCATTTTGCGGAGTTGCGCATCTACGCAACCTCTCGAATCCTATTTTTATTTATTTATTTATTAAAACTTTATGCACAAGTAAAAAAAGAGCAAATAACCGTAGGTACAAAGGCAGACTTAATGGCTGAGGCATTTTCTACCAGTCAACCTTTGGGTGATGCAGAGAAAACATGGCAGGTGCAATATAAAGGATAGATAAAAAAGGAAATACTTACATCGATATATACAATACATACATATATATTAACAGAATAAACTTTGTCAAGAGAAATAACTATCAGTAGAGGAGAAATAAGAATCAAAAGAAAATGAATCCAGCAAATCAGCGCTGGGAAGTTTCTGCCAACTTCTTACGTCTATATAATAAATGCTTACGTATTTTCACTTTAAAAGACAACCGATTTTTTGCCGTCCTGATGTTCAGAAGAAGCACATTCCAAAGAAAGATCGCCTGGAGAAAGAAAGTATTGTGAAGGAAACCAGAGCGGTGAGAAGGACATCGTAGAGCACGATTGTTGGTGGAACGAAGATTTTACTATGGGCTGAGCATAAGTAATACGGGACGCCAGGTAAGAAGGAGAAGTGGGTTTGTCGAGAATAGAAAACAACATAGACAGAGCCCTCACCTAGAACCCCGCCAGCAGGCCGCTAGAGCCTCCCCTAGATTTTGTAAATCAATTCCCTTATTTTTTTTTATTGGGATTATGATTGGGAATGCCAAATTAATAGATATCAATGTTTGTTTTAATGCTAGTAATTGTTTTCAGTCATTTTGTCAACAAGGATGCTGGCTTTCTGTTTCTCTTCCTTCAGTAGGTACCTATATATTTTTTGTTTGACAACCATGGGTATAACTTTAACATTAAGTTACAATTCGAAGTTCGATCAATATTGTATAAGTCGCTTCATTCTTCAGATATATTATAAGCTAGGTAGTCCTTTTAATCTACAAGATAACATGCACACTTTAAGAGATTTATAAAAATCGATATAAGTATCGACTTTTTTCAATTAAGTCGATTCTTTACTGACCATAAGCACACTACTCTAGTCAAGCTGTCATTCTTTTAGAGATAAATAAGCCAAATGAAAAACTTTATCCCAGGGATTGGGTTGGGAGGGAACCTATATATTCGAATGAAGCGACTCATATAATATTGACCGAACTTCGCTTAAGAAGTTCGTTTGATCATATATTATATTTGATATATTATAAACCAGGTAGATGTTCAGAGAAAAGTTTTGTGTTTGATAAGTGATAATTAAAAACAAATATTTTGTAAAAATACAATGGTTTTAATCAACATAAACAAAATAGTTAAGAATAAGTACTTAACTAAACATGTATTTATGTCGAATAATAATAATTTGTAGGTACATAATATCTTTAAGATTAGTCTCAAATCTAGAATATATTAGTTACCTCGTTAACATGGTCATGGAGGATCGCTTGAGCAAAGTTATCGTCGCCTATAATTGGACGATGATAATATTGGGCAAAAACATTAGACGCATTAGTCCATCCCGCGACTTTCTTTATAGTGTCCCCGCCGCTCTCGGCCAATATCTGCTTTATCAATCTGCTTATTGACTGTGCTGTCGCGCCCTTGTAGGGGCGCTTCACAGTTATTAAGAGATTGGATACATTAGCAGGTCGGTCTTTGTCTGTGACGTGGAGATAATCTTCGATAGCAGTCACGAGGCCATATTATGAAAATAATAGCTCATAGGCAGCCATCGTGTTAATGCTCGGTTAACCGCCAGGCGAGACAATCTCACATGTGTTTTACAAATCTTGGCGTTCGTGTTAACTCACGGTTAACCGCCGGGCAAAAAACCACACTAAATGAATAGTACAAATCACCATAAACATAATAGGTATCGTAATATAACAATCCGCCTGTAATCCTCGCGGATTAGGTGGTACCATAGAATTATTTATAAATGAGGGTAGTTATAAGTACAATACATACCGGAATCAGATGAAGATTCAATTATGATTCTAATCAAAAGTCATTTATTCAAACTAGGCTAAGAATCAGCACTTTTTGAACGTCAAAATTACATAAGACAGTCCCCCAAAACGCCCGTCCTTCACCACTTCCTAGTGCTTTAGCTGGGGAGAAGAAGTGGCGCAACAAACTCCCCAGCAGCACAGCTGTCTGTTCAGTTAAAAAAATGAATCTATACAACACTGCGCATAATAATTTAGGTACATTACGCAACACAAAACATTAAATTAAATTATTTGCTATAAGTAAGCTAGCACACGCCAATATACCAAAAAAATCGAAAACTACACTCAAGCAGAAACAAAATACAAAACTAAAAACGTAAGCAGAACTTTATACCTAAATAAAAGCCTCCAGTAATAAAGGATGTGCCCACTTACATATATGAAGATTGTATATGATGCTGAAACTCGAAGTCACAAAACAACACAAAACCAAGGACAGCAAGACGACCAGTCAGACCAGCAAGAAGATCACGAGCAGCACCCGTTCACGAGCATAACGCAGAGTTCAGCCATCACCCCCTCGCCATATTCGAGGGAAGGAGGCACCCGACGCCCGACGCTACCGCAAGCAGTGACATCTAAGGGAGCATGACGAACTTGCTGCCGGTTGCTCAGGCAAGAATAATATGATCAATTGTCGAGGTCACTAGTTAACCACATATTGCAATACCACTCATAAAAAAAACATTGTAATGAGTAGATTATGTCAATGATAAATAAAAATAAAATAAAAAAATTAATTGACTTTTACAGTCAAAGAAAATAAATAATTATATGAACTCATATAACCTGTCAGAAGATAAGCTAAGATAAGTTCTGGAGAAAGAACATAAACATTGTCTCGAGTTAATCACAGCGACCAACTATTCTTATCGTTTAAGTAGTCGTTGATAGAATAGTATGCCTTCGAACAAAGGTTAGATTTTACTTTAGCTTTAAACGCATTGAAGAGCAAATCTAGCAAATCTACGACGTTTACGTCTACGTTCATCTTCCAGCTTCTTGATTTTACGTCGATAGTCTTCAATTCGCGCGCGTGTGCTTGCTATCGTGCACGAAAAAAGAATGACAGCTTGATTATAGTGGTGTGGTTATGGTCAGTAAAGAATAGACTTAATTGAAAAAAGTCGATACTTATATCGATTTTCATAAATCTCTTAAAGTGTGCATGTTATTTTGTAGATTAAAAGGACTACCTGGTTTTTAATATATCTGAAGAATGAAGCGAAGAAATATAATTAACGTTTCAAAACTTAGAACCTTCTGAGAATCAGCAGTGGCATAATCTAGCAGCCGACGATGAGATGATTTTCACTTAATTAAATAAAACTACGGAACAAAGCAGTCAAGTTCTATATTTTATCGTTTACTTAATTTATTTTGTACAAACTTCAACAATATATATAATAAATACTCAATTAAACCTCTATCATTCAGCAAACTGAACTCACTTTTTTGTCATAAGTATAGTTAAAATAAACAATACAATGATATTATAACTTATTGTCTAAACTTAATTAAACACAACTTCTTTGTGCAAATATGCCTAATAGTAGTTATAATCTTTGGTTTCACCAACATAAAGTGACGACATTGGCAGATCATGTCGTGTAGAGCCGCATGGAACTGGTCAATCTCGATACCTAACGCTATAAGGAGTTTTATATAAGAAATACTCTTAGATTGTAGTTCTTATCACATAAATGCTTACACATTTTTAATAAATGCATTTTTGTGATAACAAAATATAAAGAAATCAGAATTGGTTAGGTACGTTAAACAATTTGTACTACCTATGTCCATTTTCAACTTTCCGTACGTTGATTTCTATACACCTGAAATAGGAAAAAGGATTCCGAATCCTAATTTCAGTTATTTTGTAGATAAATTCGTATTCGTCTTGATAAAAGGAATTCGTTAAAAAAATAATTCTGATTTCTTGACTGAGTATTTTTGTATTAAGAGAAAATAATTATCTAGCTTGTTTATAATGTTTACTGGCTAACCATAGGTATATATTCACATTCACTAATATTTTGATAAGCGGTATCTTTACCTTAATAGCTAATAAATAACAATTGATGAACATACGTAAGTGTTTATACGGCACTATCTAGGTAAGAATATCAGTATTGTCAAGTTAAATCATACTTCTAAACTTAAAATACTTACGTGATTTTAAGTTACAGATTTTGATTTTAATTTTTTACAAATACGTCAACAAGGACATTAAAACAAATGTTCAAGATCATCTTATCCGATCAGTCTTCCAAAGCGCAATATAATATTACATATTAGAGGACAGAGCTTGAGTGGCTCCACGCGGCTCTCAGAGAACAGTTACCTCGTGTTGAACGTAAAGTAACGTCAGACGTAACGCAGGAGAGGAACGCAGTGACACGCTCGGCGCGCGCGCGTGCGCCAGCGACGGGGAACCTCGCTCGCGCACTGCGCGCGCTACTCATTTATAAAATTATCTACATAATCATTATCTTGTAACCATAATTATTGCAAAATATGTGCAAAACTGTAAGCGTCTCATTTAGTTTACGATACACTGACTCTTTAAACCTTGCAACACTTAGAATTGTCTTGCACTTCAGATTTTTTTCACATTATATGTAAACGAATTGAAAACAACCGGCACACAACTATTCGGTGACATGTTCCGTACAAGGTAATGAAAAGCGAAACCTCTCGTCGAGCACACGTTAACGTTATTGCTTCAAGCTTATTACGTATCGCTGATATCAATAGATAGTAGACATAATATAATAAGTTACGTGTTGCGACGTGCGGTTTGGGATCTACCCGGCAATAAGCTCTCAATATTTACAGAGTAGTAGAAAATTGACCACTTCCAAAGTTAAATTACAAAAATTTAATGATTCATTAGTCTGTTGTGCTAGAAAAGACAATACTGTCACAGAAGTGAACCGTCGTGAGGTGACGGCAACGTCCGGGCCACGTCCGGGCCACGTCCGGGCCGCAGCCGCGAGCCGCGGCGCCGTCTATCTAGAGAGATGTCAATCGAAAAATAAACAATACTTCAATAATATCTACCTTACTCGGTAAGGGACGTTCGATCTCTTAGGTATATCAATATTATCTTATTGCTAACTATAGTGATGCCTTTCAAGTAGCCGAATCGGTTGTACATCGTGAATGAACAGTAAACATTATCAACATCGTCAAAATGTAATCTGCAAGAGCAACATTCCTCGAAGCAGTACCAGCCCGCTCGCTATGTCGGATATTACAGGTGTATGAGGCGCGGCGCCACACGCGGACACGACACACGGCACACTGCGGCCCGGCTCTCGCTAACATGCGCAACGCTGTCGGTACAACAATCAAAAATGTATGGAGTTGCTTGTGGCAAGTCCATACATTGCTGGGTGAATAAGCGTTGAGGATTATAGTGTCGTTGTGTAGTTAGTCACGTCGTGAGTGACACATGTCGCGTGCCCGCATGCGGGCGCCGCACGCCGGGGCCGGGCGGCGGGGAAGACCGCCAGGCCCCGCAGCTAATGTAATCAGGGGAAGGCAATTACATTAACTAGGTTTGTGGAAAGTGCGCGTTACATAAAATGGCTCGATTCCTATGATGCGTACTGAATTAGGACGGAAGTGAATTCTGATACCGATTTCACAGCTGATTTGTTAAGCTTATATAGATAAAGTTGCAAAAATTTCTCTAAACTCTCTTAATTCCGAGGACCGGCAGGCGGCCGTCCTCGCATAGATAGACGCGACCTCGCGTCGTTTCGGTACAGTGAGAAGCTTACAAATTGGAACTATTAAAACTATACGGACAAAATTGATATGAATCGGCGTAGCCATTGCTTCTCTTAAGCGTCTATTAAGATACGATAATACTAGCGCCCGTGAGCGCGGGCTCGTGGTGACGTCAGGTATGTAATGTAACCCAAGTGTGGTGACGTGAGGCGGTGCTCGCGAACATGTCGGCCGTGACTGAAGCTGAACAAGCGTGCTGCGCGCCGCACTCCGCCGCACCACACACGCACACACACACACACACACATACACACACACACACGCCGGGACCGGGGACATTTACTTGTGCTATTGCTCGACACCATTTCGGGGAAGAAAAATGATATCTCACAATCGGTAACAAATCATCAACTTCACAATATTTATAAGTACAGCTCTGTTTTAGAATTTTACAGATAGACAGTGATATTCATCGAATACAAAAATAAGCTTTTAGAGTTTCCTCAATTTTATCCAATACCTTACATTACATCACTAGTGACGAATAAAAAAGGGCACGCTCGCGAGAACGATCCTCTCCGATCTACGGCTTCACTCACCGGGAACAGGTCCGCACGCGAACGCAAACGAACGGATACGAATCGGAACGACAGAACACGGTGAACGCGCGCGAACATCGGTCGCAAATCAAACGGTCACTAAGCTTCGGCCACGCGAATACAAAACACTCCAGTAAACACGTCGAACGTCTCTAAACGCGAATGAACAACGTCCGGCGCGGCGCGGGCGCACGCCGGCCGGGCGCGCCGCCGCTACACTCCTACACGCTACTCGCCTTATGTACACGCGACACTAGCGTAAACAATAATTAAGTGCGCTTTGGTGGGCTCAGGAGCTCGGGCAGCGGTGCGGGCAGCGGCAGCGGCGCGTCGGCGGCCAGCGCGGGCAGCAGCGCCAGCGCCAGCGCGGGTCAGACCGGCGCCGGCGCCGCGCCCGGCGAGCCGGCCCACGCGCCGCCGCCCAGCACCACGCGCGGCGCCGGCCCGTCCAGCAGCACAGCCGTGGGCGCGCCGTCCGGCCCGTCCGGCGCGCCGTCCGGCTCGCGCGCCGGCGAATGCGCGCGCCGGTGCCGGCGCCACGCGTGCTGGATGAGGCGCGCGCAGTACTCCTCGCGCTGGCGCCACAGCGTGGAGCTGACGGGCTCGTAGCCCACCTCGTCGGGCCGCCCCACCTCGAGGTCGCCGGGATCCTCGATGGGGTTGCCTTTCCTCGCGAAGAAGTCTTTGGTGAGCGCGTCGAGGATGTCCACGCAGAACATCATGTCGCCGCGACATATGGGAATATCCATGGATATGATCTTGTACTTGTTGGGCTTGTGGATCTGCAGCGGCGGCTCCAGCACGTCGAGGAAGTCCGACAACTGGTCGTAGCGGATGTACTGCGTACCATCCGGGTCAAACCGCTGCCAGATCTCGTAGTACATGTCGTAGTCGTCGTCCGTCAGACCTTCCTGCACGTCCTCCGTTGCCTACACACAATGATAAAACCATTACAATAGTATCGAACGATAATCACCCAAACTACTAACAAGAAAAACGGATAGCCCAAAATTACCTGAGAGTAATTCTCGAGGATGACGGCGATGTACATGTTGATGACGATGAGGAAGGAGATGACGAGGTAGGACAGCAGGTAGGTGATGCCGATGGTGGCTGAGCCGCAGTTGCCCGGGTAGCCACGCTCGTTGTCGGGAAGGTCACACTCCTCCTCGTTGATGATGCCGTCTAACACGCCGTCCCAGCCAGCCGACGTCGACATCTTGGACATAACACGTAATACAAACATTTGATTAGTATAATAATTACTAATAAAACCAATAATTACTAATGCGATGGGTTTATATAAAGCGCAGCAGCATTCTTCTGCAGAAAACACAATCCGATTGCCTATATTGTAGCAGTCTATAACAATACTTATATGAAGCAAACAGCAGGGTGATCTTAAAACTGACCTGAAATAGCAGGATCATACTTTGCACGAAAGTCTTGAAGTTGTACACGTCGTCGAGGCCACCTTTGTCCTTGACATGCATGAAGAACGACATGCCAAAGATGGCGAAGATGAACATGACAAGGAACAGCAACAGACAAATGTTGAACAGAGCTGGTAGGGACATGGCCAGCGCGAACAACAACGTCCGGATACCCTTCGCGCCCTTCACGAGACGCAACACACGACCGACCTTTGCTACTCTCACCACTCTCAACAGAGTCGGTGACACAAAATATTTTTCTATAATATCACTCAATACCAAACCTGAGAACAAAGAAATGTATCATTAGCTAACTGTTATGTGTGTTGAAAACGAAATCAATACAAAATTCTGAGCACTTACTAAGAATTGAGAAATTGACTACTACGAAATCAAACAAGTTCCAAGGCTCAACGAAGTAATGATAGCGTAAGGCGAACATTTTTAGTAGGCACTCTGAACTGAATATCACGATGAATATCATGTTGAGGTAGTCGAGGACAGTGCTGAACGTTTCAGACTGCTGGTAATGGTCCAGTGTCATCGTCAACATGTTCAGACCGATGAACAACATGATGATCATGTCGAACTTCTTGTCCGTCACTATCTCGAACACGATTGCTTGTGGTCGCCACTGTAACAAAAGTCACGTATCAGAATTTTTATAAATAGTTAAACAGTCTTATCTGGATATGCATCTCTGCCGTAGGTCTGGCGTTGTAGAAAGAGTTGCTGTTAAGAAACGCACTGCTCCAAATTTTGAATCTGCTGCACAAAAATAAGGGCTGTGGCAGCTTTACGCTCCGCAGGTTGCTATCCCAACCCTAACAGGTTGCATCCTGGGTCCCAGGACAAGGCATAGAGTAGTGCAGCTGTTTAAAAAAATTATAAAAAAAATGTACGAGGTTATTATTTTGTTATTTCCTGAGAATATAAGTTGATCTTTACAGTTCTCACGAGCATAGACCAGTTAAATTTTAAGATTTTACCTTCGGCCTCGGAATAGCTTTCAACGGTTTTTTAGAACCCATTTTCTTCATGGCATTGTAGTATTTCTTCTGGTCTTCAGTCATGAACATCTCGAGACTTCCACCGGCCTTCTTCTTCTGTTCGTTAAAGTTGTCGATGATCACACCGATGAACAGGTTGAGAGTAAAGAATGAGCCGAATATGATGAAGAACACAAAGTACAGGTACATGTAGATGTTCGTCTCTCGGATCGGTTGGCGTCCCACCTGAAATTGACAAAGACAATTAGTTAAATATAAGCTTATAATCAAAATGCTAAGAAATATTTCCAGATTCTGATATTTTACAATAAAGCAACGCAGTCGAGTAGTTATAGAATAGAATAAAGTAACAAAATGATAAACGTACTTCTCTTGAATCAATAGCGTCGTTCATGATTTGGATCCATCCCTTGAAGGTGGCAACTTGGAAGAGGCACAGGTACGCTTTGCCGACGTGGTCGAAGTTCATCGGCGAGTTCTCCCAGGTGTAGTTCTCTAAGATGCACGCGTTCCTGTCTGGAATGATCTCGTGGCTTAGCGTCGTGTGATTCAGGTCAACGCACTGGAAATAATAAAAGGTGAATTCATTAGCAAGTTTACAAGAAATACATTTTTTTACCTTTCGATGAATGTTCTGCATAGAGTTATTACCTTGAAGTACTTTCCAGCGAAGAGCTGAACTCCCATGATGGCGAAGATGAGCCAGAAGATAAGACACACCAACAAGACGTTGAAGATGGACGGGATGGCCTGCACCAGTGCGTTCACCACAACCTGCCACATACAACCGCGTTACTAACACTGCTCGAAGAGACCTAACTATAATTGCATTCAAGTATTTATGAGTGTACAGTGAAACACATACACTTTCAATTATTTTGAATGGCGTGCATTTGTTAGTGGGCTCATAAAATTAGTTCGGAAGCAAGGAAGTTAATTTTATTAGTAATGTGCAATTCTATGTAACATCTCAAGTTAATATTGGTTCTGAATTATTCCATACTTTGTGTGATCATGGAAATGGTACTGATTGAAAATGATATTAGTATAGGTAAGTATCTACATAACAGGAATTATTTACATAACATCGAATACATCGAAGCACATCTCAAAGCAACATAGATACTACACTACTCTTACCTTGTCCATTAAGTTAGCCATCCACAATGTATGGAATTAGTAGTAATGCATGCGACTTGCCGCTCGTACGATGAAGATACAAGAAGAAAAAATCTAAGGTGCAGAATATAAATTAGCATTCCAAATAACTAAGTAATTACAAAACTCTAATCTAGCTAATAATAATAAGACCAATAGAAAAAGAGACCAAAACATGGATGAAATCTCTCCTAAAATAAATCCCATTGAACCATTTCTAAAAGAGGTTTATGACGAACAGTGATGATACTAAGCCATTCAGGGGTGCCACCGACCACTTCAAAATGATTCACTAATATTAATTCGATAAAAGACTACTGCCAATGAATATTGGTAACAACTGTTCAAATTAACAATTTTAAACCAATTTAGATCTGGTGATTGATGCAGAAATATTGAAAAAAGGAGCCGGACTCGAATTTCGGAAATTTCATAATGTTTATAATGATCGTAGAAGTTGAAATAGAAATGTGAATGTGAAGTGTGGAGCGAATTGTGTGGTGGATGGATGAGCGATAGGGTGTGTCGGCAGCACAGGGTGGTACGTACCCTCATGCCCTGCATGCGGCTCATGGCTCTGAGCGGGCGCAGTGCGCGCAGCGTTCGCATCGTTTTGAACGCCTGAATGCCGCCGGCGCCACAAAGCGCCGCTACGAAGTTTATAAGCGAGACCTGATGAAATCAAGGGTTGCATATTGAGACAATTTATATTTCAACAATTTGCTGGTAAAAATAAGTTCGGACGTCTACTGCAGCACCTACAAAAAATACAGAATTACATAAGACTAGATCTCACCAAAAATGTCAAACTTGAGTATTCCATTATTTGGTTGAAGACACACGACCTGTATACAAACCTAAGGACAGAATAATCTTTTGAAGAAGATGAAGACTTGTTAAAGAATACAGAAGTAACGCCTATCGCAGAATATAGGTATCGGAAGGGATAGAAATGTGATATATCACCCAATTTACACACATTTGTACATCAAAGTCAGTTTTAGGACATCAGAGAAATTCTAAATAAAAAATAACAGATTAACAATCGACTTTAAATTCATCTTCGTTGGATTCTCTGGTGTCCCAAGAAAAGCTACATCACATTTTAAGAACATAATCAAGGTATATGAATATATTTTGCATTTTATGACATCGACAGCATTCAAGATCATGTGCCATTTTCAGTTAAAATGTTTTTCTTTCTTAATTTGGAGTAATTTCTAGAATAACTTTTTATTGTACTTGAAAACGGCACTGTCTCGTACGACAGCACAAAGATAGAAGTCGTGTTAATTCATGCACTTGAAAATATCAGGATTTCAAGTCACTCTGTGAAGGCCATTATATATTTGGCCACAGGTAAATTTCATGTAGCAGGGTTCGTGGGTAAGAGAGTCACATAGAAGCAGTATCCATAAACAAACAGTACGACATCGAGAGCTCGAGGCAGCGAGGTGAGGCCGTTCGGAGTTTCCACTGCCATAGACATCGAACAATCAAAGCTGCACGCTTTGAGTTGCGCTGCACATCGTACACGGCGATCTTACTAAATATTGTTTGCAAGATTTAATCAAGACAATTGAACTGTATAGAATAATGGGCATCAGTTTTTAGATTCTCATAAATCGATGTGTTTTATGTCTGAACGGTTGAAATTCGACACGTGTTTACTGTCGATTTTGCAAATCACACATTGGTATTGTTGCACTGATTAGTGCATGTGTGTGGATGTGCAGCACAACAGTACCGCCACAGGTGTGCGCGCCCGCGCCTCGTGGCGCTACTCACGCGCATGCCCTCCCAGCGCGACACCGCGCGCAGTGGCCGCAGCGCGCGCAACGTGCGCATCGAGCGGAACGCCGGGATGTCGTCCGCACCCGCCATCACCGCACCGTGGTTTACGAGCGACAACTAACGCCACACCATTCGTCATTTACTTTATCATACAACAATTTCTTATATCTAGGTTTATACTTAGTTAATTTTATGATACACTTGTCTTGGTCTTTCCACCTACAGACGTTGGAAAGCTGTAGTGTTAGATAAGACCTTCACAAAGAATTGTAAGACCAACCTGAACAGACTTTTACTTTGTCTTTTTCATAACTTAATAATGCAAGTAAAATCCTTTGACATGATTTACGTTTTAGTAAACTTATCTGCAAAGACATTATTATTACATATTTTAGATAAAATATCTATTGAAATATCAGTATATTACCATGACAATAATGAAGTCGAGCCAGCACCATGCGTTTGTGAAGTATTTCTGGAAGCCAAGGGCAAGCCATTTGATCAACATCTCAATGAAGAAAATGACAGTGAAGATTCGATCCATATAATACAAGATGTCTTGAAGAATCGGCCGATGTGGTAAATTTACATCTTCTAAAGCCTGTAATGAGCAAAATTATTTTATCATGAACCTTTTGTTACGAATAATTACTTGACAAAGATATGCTTACATTTTTTGAAAACTTACCAAAGCCAAACTACTGAGCAAAATCATGGTAATCACAGCCGTTTCAAAATATGTGTTCTCAATGAGTTTGAATGTTTTCAATCGGAGCATGCCCCAGCCTTGCCAGAAGGGAGACTCGTCGTCTCCCGCGAGGAATGGAAATTTCGCGTAACATGGCTCTGGACAGCAATCAGCAGGACTATCGTCTACGACTTCTTCATCTGCTGCTACTATGATGTCCGTTTTACCCAGACCTCCGTCTAGCTTTCCATCTTCTTCCTCTTCAACCATTTCTGTAAGAAATCATATAATATTCTAACAACTGGAATTTCAAATATTATTTAATATATTAATTGCTTTTAACAGACCTTCCTCTAATCCTAACTCTTCTTTACTAGCGTCCTTTTTCTCTTCACCATCTATCGTATCTGCTGAGCCTTTATGACTTTCATCTTTGAATGACCTGACCTTGTGACTGCCGTACGATTTTTGACTTATTGTATCGTCATCCTGAAAAATAAACGTTGTTATTTTGAGAGGTATTAGTATTTTGGTTATACATATAAGATTGTCTTCTACAATATTTACCTGTATAGGATACCCATGATGATTTAATTCACAATCTAACCGGTTGTCTCTATGATTATCTGTTATCGCGTTAATATTATTTAACAACATTTTCCCTTTCTTGTATTTATTGTCACCTGAAAGATCATGGCTAGTGCAGTAAACTGTATATTTATGTAAACTTGAGTTATTATTTCAATTTATAAAGAGATTACCTGGTATAGTGAATTCCATACCGTCACCTATAGCTACTTCTACTTGGTCTTTGAGTTTCTTGTCTTTGTACAGTACGGCGTCGTCGAGATCTGTGCCGAGCTCCAGTTCGTTGTCCACTCGCTCTGAGGAGACACAGCGGCCACACAAAGCCGCCTTTAAGCCTACATGTCGCGTGATGTGTCCACGGTGCGTTCACGGAGGGGCCACCCGGCGACCAAGCATAGAAATCAGACCAGGACGAATCGACTTAGTGAAATTCGTCAAATTGTTTCATAAAATCATGTCATGTATTTAATGTTATTTTGTCTTTAAATCCTCTGTACAATATTATAGTGAATACAAAAATGAGATGATATTTCTCTTGCAAAACTTTATAATAATAACAAATTATTTGATTTCTTGTTATAGACATTACCTTGAACCATGAAATAATATTTACCGTTTAACAGATTTTATTAGTAATTATGATTATAGTCATCTGAATCTCTTAAACTAATTGTAAGACAACACCAATGATGCAGTTCACGACAACGAAATAATGATACATTTAATAGATAATAGACATATTGAAACGGATAATATACAATATACAAACAGTAATCATGCATAAACACACAAAAAGCCAAGAACACCAACAGGTATAGGAATAGTTACATGTAATGATGATATATATCACAAAGCGTGAAAGTAATTATTAATTAGCTAATTGTCCATAGTTAAACGAAAAGGATCCAACCCACATTACACCTAATGTAGGTTGGATCTTTTTCGTTTAACTATGGACAATTAATGATGATTTATTTAATTATTCCTTGGGGAAGTATTTGATATTATTATTAAAATAATATAGATATTTTGTTAACAAGATGATTTTCCAATCAAGATTATAGGGGCGTGGAAGGCACGACCAAAATCCTATCAGAAGCGATACTGATTTGTAAAAGGATTATGGAAGTTGGTGTCCACATTTGGTATATCTCATTGCTTGACGCCAGTCCACTGCATCAAGAAATGCGATATCTTGAGGCACGTACTTATAAACTTAGGGCTAATGCATTTAGCGCTAAACGAATTTAAAACATCGTTCTACTTAAGCCGAATTTACAATACGAAACTAGTTACACAAATTTAGTTATTCTTTGATAGTTTCACGTGTAAATAGATAATTATTTACACGTGAAACTATCAATGAACAAAAACCGGATTCGTAATGTAAATTCGGCTTTAATTCTGTCAAACGTTGAATATGACAGACAGAATGATGTTTTAAATATCATACATAATAAATAAACTCACGCCGTTTTCTATTTAATAAACGTTATTCTTTCTTTTTTCCCACGGGGGTAGCAGAAAAAAAAAACGCATGCTGATGTTTTATAAGGGGTGATTCATTTAGAGGTACCTTTTTGAAAAGTAAAATCAAAGTGAAAACAATTTTAGCGGATTATCTTTATTATCATACAAAAGAACCATTCATTACATTTTTTTTTTTTAATTATTTCTTTAAAATATTGGCGGTAGGTAACATGGTCCATTCTAAAGTTCCAATTGCGAGAACAATTCGGTGCACAGTTAATTTCTCGCTTCGGACCGTTGAATTAGTAGCCTAGATTGTGTGACATCTCACCACTAGACTTCCTTTGGGGCTATGTAAAGTCCAAAGTCTACATGGATAACTCGAGTACGATTGAGGAATTGGAAGCCAACATTACTCGCAATATTCGCCAAACCACTCGAAATGTTCGGACGCGTCTTGAAAATTGGAACATCAGAATGGACCATGTTAACCGCAGTTACGGCCAACATTTGTAAGAAATAATCTTTATAAAATAAATGTCATGAATGATTCTTTTGCATAATAATAAAGATAACCCGATTAAATTGGCATTTTTTTTTTCTTTTTTACTTTTGAAGTAAAAAGTGAAAAGTAGATCCTAAATGAATCACTCGTTATAAGTACGTTTAGCGATAAATGCATTTAGTGATGTGTGGTACCTACCACATGACGAATAAAAAAGAATTTAAGGCCCACTTGTAGGTACAAGTGAGCCTTCCACTTGTACCTACAAGTGGGCCTTAAATTCGTCATTTGATGGAAGTTTCAATTACTTTCAGAATCGATGGCCACTTCCCTTGGACCTTTAATCGCAGCATCGCAGTCAATAACTTTCTAAAAGGAATGAAACGACTGAATAAATGTAGAATGAAATTTCATAGTCTTTTAGTGTATGATTAATTTCTTATTTTGAATTGTTATTTTTTTTTAGTTTAGGTTTATTGAGATATAGCAATTAGGGCCGGTTTTTGATCCGTAGTTAACTCAACCAATGGTCAAGTAATGGTTGAATTTTGGCTAAGCGTGAAAGGCTAAACATATTTTTTTAACATTAATGTATTAATGTTAACACATTCATGTTAAAAATAGTAAGTAATGGCATTTTGGCAAACACATTTAGCCTAAATTCAACCAATAGTTACTATATTTAACCATTTTTGAGTTAACTACGGATCAAAAAACCGACCCTTAGTGAGAGTTTTTGGGCGCTTTTCTTTTATTAGTTTTAGAGAGTTATTTTCAGCAAAAAACGCACCAGACAATGAGCTTACCTACGGCTTGCTTGTGGAATATATTATATTATTAAGTATTGAGCTTACAGTTTAGCTACAGTTTTTCTAGCTTTAAAATAAAGTATGCGTGTCTAATGCATTATTTGCCAACTAACGAAAGTTTCTTCAAAAGGACAAAATGTAGAAGAAGAAACAGTGATTATTCCAAATTATGGTAACAGAAATGTGAGGGATAGTTACAAAATGGAAAAGTAACTGTGTAACGAGGATCAAACACACGACATTTATACATAAAGGGTCTGCTTTCTACACTTGGACGCTAGGGCGCAAGCAACGCACAGTGTTCACAGATATTAACACGCAATCCAAATAATTTTTATTCAACTCCATGCTATTTCATTTTTTACACACATACTCGTATCATGCTACAATTCTAATTAGAATGTTAGTTAATGTTAGTTTTAACATCAAAGAGGTATTGTTTGCAACATTTTGGAGAAGCTTCTGATGACAACATGACAACGAATATTAATAATTGTGCAACTATGTGATTGTTCTGATTAATCAAACAATTGTTTTGTTTATTTTCTTCTGTATAAGCATTATTAATATCATGTTAGCCAGTTGATTCTGTTATTATTATTTTTTATCAATTTCTCTAACGTTTAGAATCCATTTTTTTTTTTAAACAAGCTGGGGTTATAAAGACTGTATAAGTACATATTTATCTACATGAGTACAAAAATACATAGAGGTACAACGACATGCCACAACATACGGGCGATTAAGACACACATCTTACCGGGTGCGTGGATCGCTATCTGATTGGTCAGTTTGTTTTTCAGCAGTTTCATAATATCGGCTACGTTTCGCTTGACCCAATCAATGAACCTTGATATTCTGTTGAAGGCCTCTGCTATTTTGTTGGTATCCTGGTCGGCAGTCGGTGTCGATAAACTCGATGAGCCGAAATTGGACAGTAACAGGGCCAAGAAAAGGTTGAGTACCTGGAAAATGATTAATTTAGACAAATTATCCTCTCATGAAGATTAACATTAATTAAAGGAAAAGTTGAGTACAGTTTAGAGCGATAATGTT
Organism: Dicycla oo; assembly: GCA_948252095.1. NCBI lineage: Eukaryota > Metazoa > Arthropoda > Insecta > Lepidoptera > Noctuidae > Dicycla > Dicycla oo. The sequence continues at coordinate 18,449,629 of OX411726.1, read as the reverse complement.
TAAGATACTGACCACAAGATTACCAATGACGACGGTAGCCAAGAAGAAGGGTATACAAGAGACATCTCCAACCAACATACAGTCCCACATACTCTCAATCCATTCTCCGCAGAGTACTCTGAACACTATCATGAAGCTGTGCATGAAATCCGTGAAGTTCCATCGCGGGAGGTCCCCATCCGGAAAACGGTCAACGTAATCTGTGCATACATACCAACACATTAGTATATACTCAAGTGTCTAAGGTTTGCAAGAGAGTTCACGTCACAAAAATATCTCCTCTTTACTTATTTATTGAAAGCCTTGGGTTTGTGTATAGATCTAAAAACATCTATGTGAAAGACAACCACAACACACCATGACAAAACATCAATAGATACGATAGTAGTAATAAAATATGGATTTATATATATATATTTAAATAGATACACATTATAAGTAAAGAGATATATTTTGATTTAATTTGCATTTTAAATATAGTAACAGATAAGCAATTTAAAATTTTAATTAACAAGTTATACAATCGTCACAGTATGCTAATTAAGTTAAAACAATTGTTTAATTAACCAAAATGCATCATTGATATTAAAAAAAAATAACTTTATAATTAATTCGAATACTGCGTCAATCATAAAAAGCTCCTTCTGTGTAATTGCTAATATTGTGTTATAGTACGATAATAATTTGTCTAATATTCTGTGACATTCCTAAAGCTAGCTAGATCATGCGGTTCACTACCATGAGCCTACAAAATATAAAGCTTTAAAATTCAACAACATATTTATTATAATTACAGCATGCCATTTAATAGTACTATAGAATATTAGAGACATAAATATAGCGCTTACGGAAGGCTTAGAAAACGTAAAGATTGAGAATGTCCAAAGAAAATATGTAAAAGGAAATATGAAAGGTAGCTAGCGTAATGTCTCACAAGTGAGGCGCCTTTTCCATGGGGCTTTTAGAAAGAGGACTGTACAAACTTTTAGGGTATCAGGCTAACTTGGAAGGGGACACATCGAATCTTACCAATCGTCTAATGAGCACAACAGTGTGACGCACATAAACACAATATTCACTATTCAAACAGCGACGGCGAGCCCCGATTAAAGTGTGGACTCAGGGAAGTAATTTAGATCAGGGCCGTTTAGGATTTGTTAACCGCAACGTTGTGTTGGGATCGATCGTAATGTTAACCTCACATTCTGGACCTGGGTGTAACCAATGTACTGTGTCCCTTTCATTCAGTAGTTCATACATATGCTAAAACTTTGTATCACGCTGGTTGCACACATCCGGACTTCTATTTGATTTTCGATCCGGTTCCTGTAAGCCCATTGGCTAGCTTCTACAATAGTCCAATCTATCTGCTCAATGCTAATCCTAAGTGCTAAGTTATGTCTTGAGGTTCCTTGTGTCTCTACAGACTGATTCCCGTTGTAAAGATGATGTATAACCATACTTTACCTCCTCTTATTCTTGAGGACTTATCCATTGTCATATCGTGATCGATACCACAGTCGATACTTATTGAAACGGGATGCCAATGAAATGTTCTGAGTAAGTGTTGATGCGTTAACATGATTCTAAACGTCTTAAAATGTCTGTTTCCTGAACAAATAATTTAGTTTTAAACATTTCATCCACGCTTTAATAGATGTAACACAAAATGTACTTCAACAGAAGTGACTGTTTGATTTTGATGTTTCGCTCAATTTATTGTTGTGCTGAGCTCGCTTTTTAACTGAAATCAGATGTATAGCAATTGCTGCTATATTTTTAAAGGTTACGGTAATTTAAAGATTCAAAACTAAATAATAAATAAAATGTGTGATTTGACTCCATCGCTGTAAGGTACGCTGTTGCAAACTTAATTTGAAAATAAGTGCGTTTTTCAAACATAGAATATCCGCGTCAACAACGGTGTAATAAATGAATCACAACTAAATAGAATGATATAAATTATAATTTTAAAAATAAACAAAGAGAAAGTGAGATTAATGAACATGTATAAGAAGTAGAACAGAGGTTAGATGAAAAATCTTTAACTTTTACACGACAACTTTCTTCAGAAGGTGATTAAAAAATAACAGATGCGCAAACTCAATTAGAAGGAACAATAACGGAAGCTAAGTGATTCTGCACAACACTAATTGTCCACATTTGGTCAAATAGATTAATATCACGAGGTAGAATTAATTGTAAGTCTGTTGAAATAGATTTATGCGCTACATCGGGCGCCGCCGCCGCGAACCAACAGTCAACATCTCCAATCAAACACCAATGTACATGCAACACTCCCACCAATTACACTTACCCACGTAATTTTTCCCGAATAGTTGCATACCCATCACCGCAAATATGAAAATAATGATGCACAATACGAAGGTCAGGTTGCCCAAGGCACCCATTGTCCTACCCATTATGGAGATGAGTAAATTAAGTGTCGGCCATGACTTTGCCAATTTGAATACTCGAAGCTGCAATTACAAATTGTGATACAAGGCGTCACACAAGCTCGCTTACCGGCGCTTCACCTATGCTACTGCGGAACCCTTTCACGACCCTCAATCAGTCACGTGTCTCAACGAGAGGTTGCAGTGCGTGCTGTGACTGATTGGGAGCCAAACATTAGCAAATGTGTGCTGAGTTACCTATCGATGTGCACAGAGTTATTTCTGTATGAGTGGGATTTATGTTAGTTTTTATCGTGAGAGCTTTTGGATCGATAACATTTTTGATCAACTTTCTTCTTTCTTTCAACTTTGGTCTTATAGGTTCTAATTTTCTGTTTGTCTCTTATAACGACATAGATCCCATCAGTGGACGACCTGATGCATCAAAGTACCCTTCGGAAGCGAAGCTGCAAGTCAAATCTATGTTACTCGATGCAAAGCTTAAATAATTATGATCTGAAGCTGCGTGGCATAGCTTTATAACGTGTCTCGTTTCAGGCTCGCCTGCGTTTCTGAGTCACATTCCGTGTTATAAAGCCACAGCGAGGACTCATCAGTCCGTCATGAAAATAATGTTGAATCAAGCCCAGTGTAAAAATTTCTGTTGTGTGAAGCTGAATAATTAATAATGAAGCTTAATTCTTTAATTAGAGATGCTAAATTTTCTTTTAAATTAGAACCTGTGTAGTTCTTGCCAAACAACTGCATCCCCATCACCGCAAATATGAATATAATGATGCAAAGTACAAAGGTCAAGTTCCCTAAAGCTCCCACCGTCCTACCCATTATGGATATAATTAGGTTTAGCGCCGGCCAAGACTTGGCCAGTTTAAATACACGTAGCTGAAAATATTTCACCACATTTATACATAAGTTGATTTAATATTAGTATCAGTCTTAACATTACGAGTGATTTATGAAGTGGAAACCAAGACCATGTAAAAAGTAAAGTTAACAATCATAATAAGAAAGAAAACACAGATATTGTTATATCAAGCATGAATGTAACAATGATAGATGTAGGCATAGCAAATCAAATTGTTGGAATAATAATAAAAGAAGACAGACAGACAAAAGTATTTTGATATGAATAGATGAATGATTTTGATTTATGGATTCTTATTTAAAAATAGTTTTAGAATAGTAAGAGCAATACATACCAAACGAAAGGAACGCAACACTGACAAACCCTGAACTCCTTCCAATCCCAACTCCAACAGTGATAAGGCCACAATGATAAAGTCAAATATATTCCAACCCTCTTGGAAATAAAACTTCGGGCTCATAGCTACTAATTTCAACATGGCTTCTATTCCGAATGTAGCAGTGAAAAACTGAAACAAACATTAAGTTACATATTGGACTGATATTATTTTTTGACCAATACAAGCACAAAAAATCTCCAATATATAATTATAGGTATTCTCCCTCGTAGATCTTAATATAGGAATAAGCATACATCGAGCCATTTGCTTCTAACGATTGAACGTTCTCGTGAATCTGAACGTTGGCTTCTGTCTGAACATGTAGGTATGGAATGTCACATGTTTCCAGAACATACTATGAGCAATTACCTAGTTAATAGTTAAGAAAGTGTGGATACTCACATAGTTGCCACTCTTGAGCGCCCTCTCCATATCTTTGTCCATGTCGTGGTGATCGAGCGCCATGAACAGCGTGTTGACTACGATACACAGAGTGATGAACAACTCCACGAACGGATCGAACACCAGCAGCGCCACGTACTTCTGAAACTCCAGCCACAACCAACAGCAGTCCCACACACAGAAGAAGTCTATCGCCTTCATCAGGCCCTCGAGGAGCCTTTCCTTGAACGTGGGCCCATCCTCATCGTCGTCCGCTGTTGGGAAGTAGTACACTGACACTGTTGCGTCCCGTTTACCAGCAGTGTGCGTGTGTGTGTGTTAGAGAGAGAAACAATTTTTGTTAGTATTCGCTCATTATTTTTATAAAAATTGGTTTATTTCCAATAAAAGATGGAGTTGAATTTTCATTGAAATGTTTGATTTGATTTTGCCAATTCATTCTTTTATTGGAACTTTCATAGTCTTAAAATCTAGATACCAATATCCATATTTTTTGTAGTTTTGCTGGCTGTCATTTATCTACAAATGATTAAAGGGTTGCGCAAACTCTTGTGGCACTTGGTGCTGTTGGAGATACTCTACAAGAATATCAGTCACACCACGGTGCCAGGTAACCTCGTGCAAATCAAACTCAAACAGTACTAGCGGTGATAATACTCGAATACTCTCAAACGCTTGTAAGCATAATTTAGCTTAACTACTTGAATGCTCATTGAATGATATTGAATGATGTTGAGCTCATCTCATCAATTTTGACTTCCGCAGATCAAAAAATATGAATATCGTGGCTATCCATAGAGAGTGATAGGTATAAGCAAATCTTTGAAGCTTTTTGCATGATACCAAATTTTTGATATAAACTATGTTTTACGTTCTTAAGGTTTATCTGCATTACATAAAATCAGTAAGTCATGATTATTCAGATACTAGTATTAACAAAAAAAAAAAAAAAAACTAGTGAAACACCTGGTCTATACATGCAAAAAGGAACGCAATAATGTTGAAGCTTCTGAAATACTTTGTCTTCAATTTGCTTTTGAAGTTATGGACGAAGGAAAATATGTGCATATTATGAACATTCAACGTGCAAGAAGCGTGGAACAAACGTACGTTGGAAATGGATACGACTACAGTGTAACACAATATGTATGTTAGTGTAATCAACATTGTAAGATAATGTATATGTACGCAAGTTAGTATAGGCGCTACTGTTCAACACTCGTGTGCGTCGAAGTCGAAGAAAAATCCTCTAATAAAGGCCGTTCTATAAAAAATGCATTTTTATTTGGTTTTGTTTATTTGTCTCAATTTGGAAGTAAAACTTTTTCTTCTTGAGCCTTACAATTGTTTTTATTTCATGTAATTATTTTTGCATGGATAGGGCCATTGCGCTTAAATAACAGTTTAGTTCCTAATTTTTCAGTTCTTTTTCTTCAACTTGTATGTGCGTGCGAGTGCATTATTCTTTTTGCGACGGCTCATCGCCAATAAATGACATCCACAAATGTACTGTTGTTTTCTTTTGCCAATTATGCTTTTTTGTTGCATAATGAGCAAATACCGGGCAAGTGTGATCTGTTAGTGTTCGTGTACAGGATTCTTTGATTATTTATTTTTGTATAATAAACTGTAGGTTGGTTAAAAGCGAGATAAACATCGAACGTTGACAAAATAAAGTATAATGCGCAGACAGCGTTGTCTTTGGCATTTATATTATTAAAAGTGTGTGGTGTATTTCGTACCGTTCTGATCGCTCGCTCGACTTTGTCGCCCTGCTTGCTCGATGATTTCGTTCAGCACCATTACATCTGGAACATATTAGTTAACACGATCAGGAATTCGAATAATACAATCTCTGTAACGATTGTGCAACCTTTAGGTGCTTAATCAACTTGCTGCCTCGATGCAAACCACACTATTATTTTTGGAAGAATGAAACAAGTCAACGAACTTTTAGATATTATATTACTCAGTACGTATAATATTTTGATCTGGTATCATACCTCTCATATCCACTACGTTTGGTTGTTGCGAAGATTCTATGAACGGATTGTCCGTTGAAGGTTTTAAAACTTTTCCAGCTTCGTCCGTGCATTCAGTCGTGCTCATTTCCTAAAACAATTATATCAATAAGTTTCTTATACGTGTTTCTTTCTTTCTTAACTGCCTATATCTTACAAGTTTGTCAATAGATATTTCATATAGAATTATCATTAAAAATCGAATTTAGTTACCAGGAAAGTCTTGTTAGAAATGATTTTCTTATACATGTTTTTGTGCGTGAGTTGAACAGGCATTTATAACTATCAAAAACCTAAGGCTTCCCTTTAAAAGAGGTAGATTTATATTGATATTTTATACGTACGTATTCTCTAAGCGGCCTAGAAGCTAATGAGAAGTCCTGGCCAGGCAGCGGGTAGGGGTGTGGCTGTGACGTCACGCTGTGGTTCCTTGAAGCCGAGCGGTTCCGAAGCCGCGCTTCTTTTGTTTGTGCCTTCCCACCGCCCAGCAAGTCACCGTGGGATGTATACGACAGCCGCGATTGGTGGGACGTGTAAGACGAATGACGAGACCCTGGAGCAGTCAAATATCCTATTTTACGCTAAGAATTTGATGTGGTTCAAGAGTAATTAAAACAGGTATTTTCTGAAAATAATATCATACTGTGATCATCATGAATATGAGAAAATGGCATCACTAGATATCTCATACACAGGGACATCTAAGTCTTTGGCTGTTATATAGGCCCGTGGTTTCTTTAAGCGGACCAAATAGGACTGTTATTAAATGGGATAGTCATTTCAAATCAGTTGAGTAATGCTGCACAAAAATTAAAATATCGATTAGAATTGATTAAGCCAAGTTAACACTAACCTAAATTAGCGTAGTAAACTGGAATAATGATAGCACCGTTCTCTTCGGACATGGGGGTGACGGCGTTGGAGTCGTCAGCATAAGGCAGGTGTTCCTGAGCATCCAGGTACGTGGACAGCACCAGCGGCTTACGGTCGGCGCCTGGCGGGTACCGTGACCGACCGTTCGGCCGCAGCGCCATCTGGTGCGAGCCCCGGGACCCTCGGCGCAAATTGAACGGCGAACCAGGCAGTGATAAGGAAGCCTGTGGCCATACCTCTAATTCAAAACACTGACACAATTCCACAATAACATACATTTCATACTATTTTACAAGTTTATTATTTAAATTGATACAATTTTAATCTTCAAATATTAAATCCTGCATTTACATATTTTTCCTCAATTCAGATCGTGTAGCTTTAATTCGCTCACACTATTATCGTCTCTATAAGAAAGGATTGATCACTATATTATATAAGTCTATTGAACCGGCTGCAGAGGCTTTGACTTAAGTTTTTTGAAGTAAGTATAAGTCATAAATGTTACTGTTATGTTAATGAATTATTTACTTTCATGTGCTGATAAACGATAGCAAGAAAATAAAGACAGAAATTGAGGAATATAGAAAGGTAAAGTATAATGAAAAGTAAATGATCGGTGCAAGTAATGGTCTACTCGGTTTTATTAAGGGCGAAAATGAACAGATTGTTACCTTAATAAAATTTCAAATAATATGAATCACTGCAAAAGAACGTGGAAGATACAGGTTACCACTAATAGTCAAGTAAGAGGTACAAGAGCTAAACAGAGAAAATAAAAGTGGAGTTTATCGTATTGTAAAGGAAGAGGTAGGGGAGCACAAACACCAATGAGGATTGAAGGACAAACCTGTGAGCCCTCGCGCAGTGACCCATATGGTAACTGGCTGATTTTATTTATGCGTTCAGGGTGGGGGACCTTCAATACACAAACAAAATTTTGAGTTTATTACATTTAAAGAAACTTTTAACGATCAAATATCTAGCATCCAATAAATAGGATAAAAGGACGGAGAATAGGCATTGCCATATATTACACAGATTACAAACAAAACAAACCAAAATGGCATACAATAATAACTGAACATTGCAGATTAGAAGCGAGACTCGTGATAGAAACAAAATTACTCTTGTGAGAGGTTTATTTGAGGTCTACGAGTAATGTGTCATTAGCTTTCTATGAGAGTATTTTGAAAATGCCTAAGATATTACAAATATTTACAACAAGAATTTTCCTTCGAGTTTAGCATCCATGAGGAAAGTAAAAGGTTCAAAATAAAAATGAGGATGCTCTATAAAACTCTTATTGTAGAACGAAATACGGTTAGAAGTAGCAATGATAGTATAATGAGTGAAAGCAACAGTTAGTCAAGTAACTTTGTTTATAAACACATGAAGTATTGTGGGGTTCACATGCATAATTGCATACGACTAATTCATAGTCCTATCGTAGCTATTTACTTCATTTAATCTACATCTATAGTCATGACGACTGTTCCTTTGTTCGTCCAAATATTGAAGCCTCCGCATGTCGCTAATCGAAATTGAGGAATCAAATGTTACTTCAATATTAATATGGTCAGTTTAATTGATAGTATATTTAGACTGAACCTACCTCTTCATCGTCGATACGTTCAGTTTCGGCCCGGCCCGTTCGTAAACACTCACATTGCAAAAGAAACAATCTACCATGACAATAGACTCATTCGCTCCAATATTATTTCTTACTGTCAAACCCACATTACTCAAATGTGTTTTACAAATAAGGACATTGACATCGATCAACATATTTTTATGAGTCACGTAACTGGTGAAAAATACTAATCATTCGCGTTCTTTAAAGAAATATTATTGGAGACCAACTGTAGAACTAAAGTGAAATACATCATTCAATGAGCAAAAATGCAACTTCTAGGAACCATGCTAACATTAATAATATTGTTTCCACAATAAATTATAATTAACGAAATTAACAAAGGAGTTTTTCTTGCAATAATGAAATAAAATAACATTTCTAACCAAATATTCGTCGTGCTTGTTAAAAAATTTTCTAAAACAGAAAATCTAGATCTAATTGAGGAAATATGTAATGTATCAGCTATTTTTAACTTTTAATGCATCTATCTGTGCTGTACATGGTGCTTGTAAACGAGACCTAATGAGTGGGTTCACGTAAGGGGATGATGAACCGGATGCTTTTGGAAAAGTGATAAGAGCACAGATAAATGTTAAAACAGAATGTTATAGAAACACGTAATGGAAGATATAGCTTTAACAGAGTTCATGTTACAAATACGCATGCTCCAAGACAAAAGTAGATCTGATAGGATATGACAGAGGATCACATAGCTTTAGGTACAGATAAAAAAAATAACATTGCAAATATTCAGATAGCGATACACAGAAGTATGTAAAAATCTAATAGGACTAATCTAATACATTTCTTTTCATCTGCATATTTGCATTAGCGTAGAAGAAAAACATTGGACATCACCGGCAAAAACAAAATAATGGAAGCTTGGCGGTAAATACAGAATAATAAAATAGTTCTTTTCAACTTGAGTAAATTACTGAAAGTGCTAATGATGATGAGAGTGAGACAAGAGTGAAATAAAAGCTTCTCTTTGAGAAGATGAATCACTATTTGCATTAAGCAGCGTGTTATTCTTAGGTTCAAGTTGAAAAGATACTGCTCGACTGACAATAATTCATTTCCATTCAATAATATGCAAACTAAATACAGTAAAATTCAAGTCAGAATTTATTATTCGGCATTAAAACAAGTTTCGTTTATAAAAACATTAGTATTTATAGAACCAGACAGAACGCGACAAGACTTATTAATGTAAAGTCATGACGTTACAAGAAAAGATAACAACGTCGCGACCAATGACAAAATGTCAATTAGTATATTTATGTAATGTAATGTTAAGAAGAATCATTGTCAGCGAGGTGATGCGTGTAGAGCGTTGCATACTCACCATGCTGACCTTCCTCGGGCGGCGTGCGTCGTGGTGCGGTTCGGTTGGCTTGTGCGCGGGCTGAGTGCTCACCGAGTCCTGGAAGGGGTCGCTACGCAGAGACATGCGCTCGCGCGTATTGTCGTCCTGGTTGCCGCGCTCCTGGTTCACGAACAGCTCGTAGCTCTGACACGAGAAGTCGCTCGGTGACTTGGCGGGGTGTGCTTCTGCGTACGCCGCTGCTTGTGCCGCTGCGGCCTGCTCACGCGCGTGCGCCTCCCGGGCTTCTTGTTTGTCTGCTCGCGCTGCTGCTTTCTGTTCTGCTTCCTGTGACATACATACAAACTCGTCACGTTTTGATCAAACTTATGCATCTTTCTAAAACATAGGCATTGTAAAATCCTTTCCTAAGAAAGCGGTGTCGTCATATAATATCGTAAAATGTCGGCCGCCCAAATAGATAGGGGTTTTTTGGCACTGCAATGTCAAACATCTACCGACATTTTCATGAAGGCCATTTTGGGGCCCTCTAAGACGGCACCACTTTCAGAATCCCAGGCTTAAAAGGGTAATAAACAAGAGCTCTTTCAAGTGAGCTCGAGAAAGGGACCAATTTGACTGAAAACTTTCAAGCAAATCTTATTCACTATTGTATAATCTTCCCCTGGTCATATGATCAATCTTACCCTAAGAGCCTCTTCCTCAGCCTGTTCCTCTTCTTCGGCTTTCTTCTGCAACTCGTCGTACGACATGGCGACGATAGCCAAGATCAAGTTCACGAGATAGAAAGAACCCAAGAAGATGATCACTACGAAGAACAAGACGTGCCATGACCCCGCTGATCTCAGCACCTTCAAATATTACGTTATTTATCTTTAATAATCATTTTAAACTCACATGTTTTTTTAATGCTGAGTTAGCAGAATAAATTATAAATTGTACTCGTATATTGCTTTAAACTTACCAATTGATAAAGATTTTCCCAATAATCCTGTGTCATAAGCCGGAAAGCTGATAAGAAAGCCCATCCGAATGTGTCAAAACTCGTGTATCCGTAGTTAGGGTTTGGACCATAGCCTTGCAGACATATATAACCGGGTTCACATTGACTGAAAATAATACGACCATTAGGTAAAACATAACCATCCATGTCATGAACTTATGGGTTTTCGGTTAAATTCTCTTACCCTGCTCCTGATGAATTTCCACAAAGTGGATATTCCCCTCCATCCCCATACCAGTTGGCTGAAAAAGAGGTAAACGTGTCAAAGCTATTCACAATTCCCTTAAGAATAAGTTTGAGTTATACTTGATTGAAGTCTTACTCTCATTCTGGCAAAACCTCTCCCAGTTCTCATCAGTGAGGTTCCCCCAGGAGCCGTCTTCTGGGAACACTTTTATACATTTCTGCGTTAACACTCCCATGTAGATCTGTAGGCCCATCAGCGCGAACACAGACAGTGAAAACATCGTCAGGATTATCACATCTCTCAGATTCTTCACTGACTCTATGACGGCACCGACGATCGTTTTCAAACCTGGGGACAGGATCTCGTTTACATATTGTAACAGTTTTCGAGTTTGGATACGCTACAATAAAGTTTCAATAAACCACAAGAATTTTGATTGCAGTTGGATTTGTTGCTTTCGGTAAAACACGAATAATGTTGATTTTACTTGTTTTGTAATACATTGTTAAGTTATTACCAATTCTTATCTAATATCTAAATACGTTAAACATCTACTTAATTTTTATCAAAATACCTACATACATTTTACATCTATCAATTTAACATAGTAAAAAAACATAAGGTCAAAAATGGAGTAAAATATTCGAAAGGGTTATTGAGTTGTCCAATAAAGTTTAAATAACGAAGCAAAACGCTTTCATGACTACTTATTTTCTTTGGCAAAGTCATCCACCGATTGTTTGAAGTAAAATTTTTCTTGAAAAAAAAAACCTCTTGAAATATTTTACAGGTATTTGTTATACGTTATAATGTTTACCCGGTATGATGGCTACAGTCTTCAGCGCTCGGAGTACCCTGAACGTTCTGAGAGCGGCCAAGTTGCCGAGATCTATGCCCATCGTCACATAACTGGAAACAGACACCCACAACAACAAGATCTACGTTAATATACATCACTACAACACTACCAACAATACTCTCTAATTCATTGTTCTTATGAATCTTTTCAATATCAGGAAACATTGTTTTAGTTGCCTTCAAATTGTTCTCTACAATCAAATTCATAATTATTGCCTTTGATCATTTCTTCAACAGCTCGTCTAAATTAATACAAAATCCTCTATTAATAACTAGAAATGACACATCAAATATATACTGTTATATAATCTACAATTCAACGATTTTAACTTTCTACATAATTCAATAAAATTGACTACTACTCACGCTAAAGCTATAACTACGAAGTCAAGCCAATTCCATGCATCTCTAAGGTATGTGAATGGCTGTAGTATGAAACCCCTGGCCATTACTTTCACCGCTGATTCAAACGTGTAGATCCCGGTAAAGATAACTCTGGAAAAATTCACCTCCACTGAGGAACGCCACTCGTAAAATAATAACAAAACATTTCTATAATATGAGATACAGTATACAAGTTCAGCATCTCAACTTGTAGGAGTTGGTAGGTATGTATGTATGAACAAAATATTATTTCTAATTAGATATACGTAAAGTAATATTATAGGTAAGTATAATAAATGTAAGTACATCTAAATTCAATATAATAATAAAACGGATGTAGATATGTACAGTATGAAAGAATTTGTAGTTTGGGTGTGTCAAAATTGATGAATGAAATCACTGCCGTTAATAAATTCTTTTGTTATGATATCTTGAACGTTATTGCACACACATGTTTTTATTAGTTGAATGTAAAAATTAAGAATGATATCTATTAATTTTCTGAACAAATATTAGACAAATATGGATATGAATATTGGTCGTTACAGCCAGGGAAAATTTAGAATAGTCTAAACGCCTGTCTAAAGCGATTCAGGATAACCATGTAATAAATAGGTATACATGTTTTAATATTATAAATGTTTTCCAATAATTTACTATAAATAATTTCTAATAATTTACGTCCGTTTATCTAAATATTGATTATATCGATTGGAAAACTAGCTGAAACACTAACAATTTTGAAACTAGCGTGCACTCTACTAATATTCTAGAACCTAAGAAAGGATATGTTCTGTCGTCCGGTGGTATTCAAAATTGCAAATTGAAATTCGTAATCGAATAAATCTAACTTAGATGTTGAAAAAAATGTATCAATAGAATGTATACTCACTCAGTACTTTCGACAGTTGGCGTCGTAGGCATTATCATAAGAATACAGTTCACTAGAATTGTGGTAATGATAAACAACGAGAACAAAGGATGTACTAGAATGTATATCGCCACTCTTCTTATAGGATTGAATGGGTTTAGTAACCATAAGGCGTTGGTGGCCGAAAATCTGAAGATATCTTTACCCTTGCTTATGACTACGAAGGTCTGAAACAAAACCACAAACTCATTAGTTCTGCTACTGAACGATCGGTTAGTACTTTCGGGGACGAGGTGAGCGGTACCAATGTTATTATTGTAGAGAATCTATAAGAAGTTTGAAACAAAAATCAGGACTATAGCATTCACTTAACGTTGAGGAGGACAACATTCATAAGTAGTTCATTTATTCGTTTAGTTGCCTTTATCCGGTATCATAAAAATCAGTGAATAAATATTAAATGTATTGACTTTTTAGCTTATAGATTCCTTCAAAGTATTATAATAATATCATCTGCCTAGCCTTTTCCCAACTATGTTGGGGTCGCCTTCCAGTCTATCCGGATGCAGCTGAATAGCAGTATTTTACATGGAGCGACTGCCCATTTGACCTCCACAACACAGTTACTGGGTAATACGATACATACCCCTTGGTAAGACTGGTTGTCAGACTTTCGGGCTTCTGACGACCCGTAACGACTGTCAAAGATCCACGAATGCAGCCGTGCTTTTCGAGGCACGGAGGGGTCTTGGTATGTTTAGATGGTCACCCATCCACGGACCAACCGTGGCAAGCGTAGTTTAACCTGATAGATCGACCCGTGCAGCTGTTATTAGTTAGCCACAAGTTCCTCAAAGTATTATGAGAATAATATAGCAATAACAATATAATTATGATGGAAGATATTATTAGATAGAGGGGGGATAATTATGTAAAAGGAAAATTGACGAAATGAATTGACGAAAGACTTTGAATTAGTTAAATATTCGTCGTGGGGGTAGTGATAATTTTTATAATAATATAATAATAACTAGGTACTTAGTATGATTGATTTATTTCATACCTTAGTTATCATCAGAATTAGTCTTAGATCGACTGCAGGGTGTAAGAAAGCGTAAGAGATACTTTTTTTTTTAATGCGGGCCTGTTACTGCTTAACCGGGCATCGGCGGGGCCTGAAGGGCCTCTCGCTGAGTTAAACATAACATTTAAGTAGCACAGCTTACGCCACCTGGTGGGACTCGAACCTAGACTTAGGGCGCTCTGACTACTGAGCAAGTGGGGAATTGTTGCATCTGACTGTTATTATTATTTGGGACAATGTTTAAAGCTATACTTGCTCCGCGCGGGCGGGTGGGGTCAAAGGTCGGGGTGAAAGAAATACAAGACCTTACACCCTTCGGGTCACCGATTTGGCTGCAGCTCCATGTATTGAAAAGGATTTCCTAGTGTTGCATATTCCTAAAATCTTAAGGTGCACAACTCAAAAATAAGGGAGAAATTCTTCTCTAAAGAGTCAGTCTCAGCATTTGTCCAAGTTTCAATAATACTAACTCACCAAAATTGTAGTGTCGAAATGTGTAGCTTGTAGGCTTCTATATTCATATTTTTTTATATATTAATAATATTGATAATGATTTCGATTTTTATATAATATTAGGTTGGGGAAAAAGTCTTTTCGCATTATAGTATGTATGAACTTGTAATAAAATCTCTTTGGCTATACTATTTGTGTCTGGCTGGTTTTGGTATCATTGATAGTTTAAATTTTGAAGAACATAATTCCAAATTCAAATTAGGAAAATGTGTGATTTTCATTTGTTTTTCGTACCGTCAAGATGAGTGAATCTAATGAAGAAATTCGATACATTTTAAAATTTTACTACAAAAAAGGTAAAAATGCAACGCAAGCCGCGAAAAAAATTTGCGATGTTTATGGACCTAGTGAAGTGTCTGTGAGAGTAGCACAAATTTGGTTTAAGCGTTTTCAATCCGGAAATTTTGATGTCAAAGATGCACGTCGCTCTGGTCACCCTATTACGGATAAAATGGATGGCATTTTTGAAAAAGTGGAGCAAGATCGGCATATCAGTAGTTACGACGTAGCTGAAGAACTGGAAATTGACCACAAAACAGTTTTGGCGCATTTGAAAAAAAAACTGGGTACACAAAAAACTCGAGATTTGGGTACCTCACGAGCTCACTGAAAGAAACCTAATGAACCGTGTACTCATTTGTGATTCTTTATTACGACGTAATGAAACCGAACCATTTTTGAAGAAGCTGATAACTGGTGATGAAAAGTGGATCACGTATGACAAGAACGTGTGAAAAAGGTCGTGGTCAAAGGCCGGTCAGGCTTCACAGACTGTGGCGAAACCCGGGTTAACTCGCAACAAGGTGATGCTGTGTGTGTGGTGGAATTGGAAGGGCATTATTCATTATGAGCTGTTACCACCAGGCAGGACCATCGATTCTGAACTCTACTGCGAACAACTGATGAGATTAAAGCAAGAAGTTGAGAGAAAGCGGCCGGAATTAATCAACAGAAGGGGTGTGGTTTTCATCATGATAACGCTAGACCTCACACATCTTTAGCCGCTCAGAAAAAATTAAGAGAGTTTGGCTGGGAGGTGTTAATGCATACGCCGTATAGTCCTGACCTTGCACCTTCAGATTTCCACCTGTTTCGGTCTCTACAGAATTCTTTAGGCAGTGTCAGGTTAACATCAGGAGAGGACTGCTAAAACCACTTGTCGCGGTATTTTGACCAGAAGTCCCAAAATTTCTATAGCAATGGGATCATGTCCCTACCTACAAGATGGCAAAAAGTTATGGAACAAAATGGTACCTACATACTTTAGTTAAATGTAAATAAACTATATTAAAAAATGTTTTGAATTTTCTTAAAAAATGCGAAGAAACTTTTTCCCCAACCTATTATATAAAAGTCACTATGATTCAATGCGAAAATTTTTCGAAGAGTTATAAAATTCGAAGTGGGGCTACTAGAGTATGTGGAGTATCATACGATGTTTGCAGACTGATGAAAAACGTAAAAAGAATTACCTTTCCGTTATCTCCGAAGATTGCATATAAAAAATCTGAAATTATTCTATGTGATAGAAGTTTATTTAAAGATGAAATTAAACGATGTCTCTAAATAGCACACTTTTTTAATATATGATGGCACGGAACCCTCGGTGCGCAAGTCCGACTCGCTCTTGACTGGTTTTTTTTGAGTTGTGCATGTTAAGACTTTAGGAATATACGACACTAGGAAGTCTCTTTCAATACGTGGAGTTGCGGCCAAATCGGTGACCCGAAGGGTGTAAGGTCTCCTTGTTAGAGAAAGGTTCAAATATTAGTAAAAGAACAAAATGATGTCTTGATTAGGGAAGGGGAAGTGAAAAGTAAAACTACAAAAGGAAAAACAAATATTGTGACGTAAAATGAGATTTGTCACTGAGATACCGACCGATGATTTATTTACCCACTCACTATGTACCTAATCTTGTAAGACGAAGGAGACTAGTCTTCACGATAAAGGGAATCTTAGTGTGGAGGCTAGTGTTATTTGAATATTGTAATGCTCTCTTACACAATAAGTTTTCATTTATTATATTACCTATGAAATTGCCGTTTTTCATAGCAAAATCTAACAATTTTCTTCAAAGATTGTTGATGCACTTTTGCCATTTTAATGACAGTTCGTTGATGCCTCTGCTATAGATATCCTGGGAACTGGAATTGATAAATTCGTTAAAGGCGCTTATTATGGGAACGGGAATCGATAAATTCTTTAAAGGCGCTTTTCATCGCCTCGTTGGATTTGAATTTTTTCCCCGGGGCTCATTGTTGAGATCAAAATTTCCAGAACGGAAGCGATCAAACCAAAAACGCACACACGTCGTTAATATGGCGTGTTGTCTGTGTTGCGTTGATGCCACGACGGAACTCGTATTCGAAAATAGCGCGCAATTTCGATTTTTCCATGGTTACAGAAACATCGATGTCAAAGAAAATCGAACGGCGGGAAGTCAAATGAACAACTGATTTTTTTAAATGTCATGCTATATTATAAAATTATATATATTTTTTAAATGTCATGCTATAATATAAAATTAATTTGAATTTCGAATTCTAAATATAATGATTTCATAGGTAAAGTAAATACCTATTATTATTATAGCCATCGAGAAATACGGCGAAGTACTTGCTGTATCGCTTGATATCTCGAAGGCTTTTGACAGGGTCTGGGCACGCTGCTCTGTTCAGCAAGCTTCCTGCTTATGGCATCCCAGCTGATTTTTGTAGCTGGATATCAGATTTCCTTAGTGAACGGTCCATCAGAGTAGTCGTTGACGGCTGCTCCTCTGACCTTATGGCTATTGATGCCGGAGTTCCTCAGGGGTCTGTTCTCTCTGCAACTCTTTTCCTGCTGCACATCAATGACCTGCTTCAGCCTGGTATTGTTGCGTATACAGATGACAGTACAGTTTCAGAGAGATACTTGTCCAGCGCAAAAACCAGCGGGGCCGAAGTTCGTTCTTTGAGAGAGGCCATGGTAGAGCGGATAAATTTGACCTTAAGCCTAGTCTCCCAGTGGGGTGATGATAATCTGGTCTCTTTTAACGCCACCAAAACACAGGCGTGTCTTTTTACCGCTAAAATGAGTCGTTCCGCCCAAACTCCTACTTTTCAGGGCCCATCTGTTCCTGTAATTGATCGGCTTGAGCTCCTTAGGCATGGAGTTAACATCTGGTCTCCACTTCGGCACCACCATCGAGTACAAAGCCCAAATAGCGGCCAAGAAGCTGGGTATCCTAAATAGGGTGAAGCGATACTTTACGCCTGGACAGCTTTTAACCGTTTACAAAGCGCAAGTCCGATCCTGCATGGAGTATTGCAGCCACCTTTGGGATGGATCAGCTAAGTACCAACTAGCCGCGCTTGACTCGGTGGAACGCAGAGCTAAGAGGTGCATTGGCGACGTAAAACTGGTGGATGCCAAGCTTCATAGCTTGGCTCATCGCCGCATGCCTGCTTGTCGGTCTTCTACAGATTGTACTTCGGTGAGTGTGCCCAAGAACTCCACGACCTGCTTCCACCGGCCCCCTTCTACCATCACTACCATCCCTACCTGGTTGATATACCACCAATTCGCACTAAGCGTTTCCAAATGTCTATTATAATGCGCACAGCAAAAGAGTGTAACTCACTACCTGCGTCTGTGTTTCCGAGCGCATACAACCCTAATCTCTTCAAAGTGAGAGTGAACAGGCTTCTTCTGAGTAAGCTTACTCCATCGTCGACTTTGTCTCTATCACCTCTGACATAGACTAGAGTCAAGAGCAAACCAATCCACCAATATCAAATAAAAAAAAATAAAAAAAATAGGGTGTTATAATCATAGCCTAGTCATACCGAATTGTCACCGGTAAATGCACTTGTATTGTCGACTTGTTTGTGATAGGCGTTTAGCGGTCGCTCGTCAGCTATATTAAGGCTCAGGTCAAACGAACGTAATTTTTTGAGCTATGAGTCGCGGAATTTACGCTGCATTCGATTTCATAATAAAGTCCTATTTGTGCCACACGGCGACCCAAAATGAGTTCATCTCATTTTATAAAAAAAAATTCGCGACTCATTTTACGCGACTCACAGCTCAAAAAATTACGTTCGTTTGGCATCATTAGTGTCATTTCTACTACTTAATAATAATAAAGCCCTTTATTCTGGTATCAGAGATGATGTACGAGATTGCATCATTCGTTATAAAATGTCTCTAATCTCAGTGTGCCTCTTGGCATAGGCCTCCTCTAACAATTTCCACTGTTCTCTGTCCTGAGTTACCCGTCTCCACCTTGGGCCAGCAGTCATTTTTATGTCATCCTCCCATCTTGTACACTGTCTTCCACGGCTTCTCTTCCCATCTCTTGGGTACCACTCTGAAACTGCCTTACACCATTTTCCTTGTTTGTCACGCATCATATGTCCGGTCCACCTCCACTTTTGTTAGTCGATGCGTAGAACGATATCAGTTAGTTTGGTTTTCATCCTGATTTCAGTATTTCTGACTCTGTCTCGACGTTTTGTCCACTATGCTGCGCTCCATTGCTCTTTGGCATTTGGCAAGTTTGTCTCTTAGAGATTTGGTGAGTACCCATGTTTCACACCCTTAAGTTAGGCATGGAAGGATACATGTGTTGAAAGTTTTTCTTTTCAGTGCCATGCCTAGGTCCTGTGACTTCATGATTTCCTTAAGTGACCAAAACTTCTACTACTTAACTTAGAGTTAACTACGGAACAAAAAACAGGCCCTTAGATGCAATATTTGAGTAAAAAAAACAAACTTTATATGACACCGTAGTCTTTTGTTTACTTTATTTTTTACCGTCATTGTGTCACAGACAGCTGATAAGTTTTACTGTTACCCAACAACATTAACTTTTGTCATTGACTTTTGTTTACATTTTAAATATATTGTTATCAGTTTTGAAATGCGAATACTAGAAGCGTCCGCCGGGCGCCGGTTGTTTTTTAATTTAATTAATAAGTTATAATGCCTTAATTATTGTAATAAATTAGCATTTTTGAGATTCTTTCCTTTTTTCCTAGGGAAAGGTTTTAACATAATTAAATTAACTTATTCAAATTACAACAAAGTACAAGAAGATAACTCAAAAAGGTATAGATATGGCTCTTAGTTCAGGCCTCGTTTAGCAGAAGCCTCGCGGAGTGGAGAAACGTAGAAATATTAACCAATAGGATTGCATAAAATCTCCGCTCGCTCCAGGAGCCAGGATCCTATAGTATTATAATATCTGTGCTATTGGTTAATATTTCTCCGTTTCTCCGCTCCGCAACCTCGCTCCGCTTCAGTGGACAGGCAGCCTAAGTCCCTCTGCACACGGATCGTAAGCGTTGTCGTATCGTAAGCGTATCGTAATACGCGCGTAGGACAGGAGCCATACGAGCACGTACATGTTCAAACTTCTCCGCATACGAAGAGATGCTGCAGCGAAGCGTATGAGATTTTTTGCGCCAATGCAGCATGGTCATACGCTTACGAGACGACTACGCTTACGATCAGTGTGCAAAGAGCCTTACGGAGACGCAGGGCGTCGCGCGTCGCGTGCGGCGTGGCGTCTCGCGTCTCTCTCGCTGTCCTGCAACGACATAATATATGTTTGACTATAGTGCGGGCCGCGCCGCCCAACGCGACGCGCGACGCCCCGCGTTTCCGTAAACGAGGCCTTACTGAATTTGTTGCGGTTCTTGTATCCGTATTCATTCTGTAACCAGTGTCTTATGTAGGGCACAAAGTGGTATCGTTCGTCTGTTTGTCAGCTGTTTTCCCCTAACTCCTCTTTTAGTTCAGGCCTCGACTGTTCAACAAAATAGCGTGTTACTACAATAAACTTTGCACGAAAAACAACACAACACGTTTTTTTATTATGTACGTAACTCTTGGC
Organism: Dicycla oo; assembly: GCA_948252095.1. Taxonomy (NCBI): domain Eukaryota; kingdom Metazoa; phylum Arthropoda; class Insecta; order Lepidoptera; family Noctuidae; genus Dicycla; species Dicycla oo. Next base: position 18,428,931 of record OX411726.1, on the reverse strand, counting down.
GAGTCATATACTATTTCGAAAAATAATTGGCTGATTAAAATATGCTGTTTCAGTATGAGTTGACTTAATTAAATTCACTATCACTATCACCAATGTGTTGTTTTTTTTTATCAACATAGTAATTTAGTTTTTATGGAACGTAGTGGACTGTTACCGGCATGATAATTATACGTATTTGTGTGGGTATCTACCTAAAACATAAGTAAATAACTATTCAATATTTTTTTCTCACATTTTTCTTTAAAATATTATAGGTACCTACATGAAAAGTCATTATGACGTGTCTTCCCATAATAATATGATGTGTCTTTCCGCGTGCTCCGTGTGTTGGCCGGTTTACATAAAATCAGACTCATCAAGAGAAATAGATCATAGAGATAGAGTTCGTTAGAGATTCCAATTTGAATTTGAACCGTGTGTCCCTATAACCTGTACTTAAAAAACACGACACATCAACAATGCACATCAAGGTTATTTCTGTCTTATGTAATTACTTGTGAATTACAGTCCGGCCGTCGATAGAATGCGTTCTTGACAACTATCAGTTTCATACTAACGAATATGTGTTTTGCGAATTTAATCCTTATTAACAAGGCAAGATAATACGCAATACACAGGATAATACACCGCCCTCAGAGCCCCGGTGTTTAATAAAAGAACGCAGACCGCCTGTTTGTTTTGGAGATTACGTTGTTTCCTTAATGCGAGTGCATCATCCTGGGCATAAATTATATTTTTAGGCTTTGTGAATAATTTTCCCAAAGTATCATTTACGGATGGAAAAGTAGTATACTCGCTGATATACATGAAAACGTTTGATGAAACGTGGTTTATGAGAAGATCTAGTTTACCTTCTCTCCTGTCAAGACACCTTAAGAAAGCTTTTAAATGTTTTGTTCCAATGGTCCCATTTCTTTGTTGCAGAACTATCAACTATCCAAACGTCGGGTTTTAAGTACTTTTCTATGGTGGCAAAACTTTTAAAATATTTTGTTGATTCAATACTTAGTTGTAATAAGATAAACCAAGATTTATGTTGAAGATTGATTTTCATTCAAGATTGTTATAAGATTAGAATAGCGGTTGTAATAAAACAAGTAGGCAGTCATGTGGACTGCTGACAGAAGTGAAAACTTAAACGTAAAACCCGTAAGATTTCCCCCTACCAAAAATCGCTCAACGCGCCTAAAGAAGTTTTCACTTCAAAAATAGACGATATGCAATTTGATCAAATAAGTTATGACTTAATCTTTGTATTAATGCATCTTTGTATTGTAAGTTAATGTCACCATTACTTACTATTACAAAGATGCCATATGACCACATCACTAAAGAGTTTGGTTGATATACGACAGTAAAGAGAAATTGTCTAACTACAGACAGGTGTCAGGAACGCATACTATCGACGGCTGGACTGTAGCACTACAGCCACCACTGATATACATAGTTATAGTACAAAATGGTGGCAAAATTCAGACGTATTATTCTGAAAGAGAAATCGCAAGTGTAGCGATCAATCCTGATCTGAATGAGAATACCTGCAATAATGTCCTGTAATGTGCAATCATATGGTTGGGACAGGACGGGCCTGCTTAGTACAAAACTGTACCCATTTTGATCACAAAAACAAATGACAGATTCGTCAATAAGTGATTATGTCACGTCGTTTTTGAATATTTGAATACCAAGAACAAAATTAGAATTCTACTTAAATATTGGATTATAAATAAACCGCGGACAAACGGACAACGGGTGTTTTGTCTGGATAAGTAATACATTTTTGCTGTATCATTATGAGATCGTAAAATTTAAAGTGTGGTCATCGTTGTTATGCTAATAACGTGTTATTTTTTTTATCAGAAAAAATTGTTACTAAGCATGAACTGCAAAATTCCTGAAAACATCTTTAACCGCCGATAAGAAGTAGTATTTAGGTTTATCATTATTATATAAAATGATACTTGTGGCTACCTAAGACCTTTCTGTTCATAGTCAGAAACGATTCTAATCACAAAATTCCACAGCATGCAAAATGCCAAACGCTCCGTCACTGTGTTACCTCAGTTCAAATATTCCACAAAAGCTAGTTGAAATTGTTTTGGTACCGCTCGCAGCTCGTCCCAGTGAATATAACATCGTGGGTACTTACTCTCTGGTTATGATAGAAGGGGTCGATGTCCTCGAGGGGTATGGAGGACACCTCCGCCGGAAAGGTGCCCTGCATGCGCACCGGCAGCGGCAGGCCCTGCTCCAGGGTCGCATCTGGCTGGGGCCCTTCGTCCTCATCCTCGTCATCGTAACGCACCTATGTCACAACACGATGCATTACAACGATGTCAAACATTACGTGAATAAAATCTACTAAGAGGCCAACGGCAGATCCAAAGAACACGACTATACACACTCGAGAAATATTAAGGCGCATTATTAAGAATAGTAAAGAATTCTCGTTTTGTTTTAATGTCGACGTAATGCTCCCGAGCTTTAGATAATGTCTGTTCTTACAGAAAAGAAAATTACATTCAGTTTATTTACATAGGAATATGAAATGCGGAGCATTGACCTCAGGATCTGCATTTGACAAATATTGAATATTTTATTGATCACCCAGGTTACCCGTTTACCGTCTTCATCCAGTTTTCTTTGGGATTTTTACTTACGCTTAGTCATTGTACCCGTTCAACGACTTAAACAAGCTAGCCTACTGTGACATACCATATCATGAGCTTAGAATGCGCTATGTACTCGTAACAATACAGTTGGCCTCACACACAACCAGTATTATTACAGAGTCGTTACTGAGTCAGCATGTGTTGTGAAGGCGTTTAAAGCTAATTTTATTTTGTGTAGTGCTGCTGTCTGTGTGACTATGATGCGTATCTGGCATAACTAAAAGCGGTTGTTTTCAAACATTCCTACTATTATGTTACCATTCCGAATGTACGAAGGAAACTTTCGAATACTTCGCCTGTGTATACCAGGGGAATTTTGAATCTAACTGACGTCTATTCGAAAACGGTCCCAGAATAGGAGGCGTGACTAGCGCAAGCTCAAAATGTTACAAAATACGAATTATAACCAACAAAACTTGATATTCATCTGAATTATTGTTATCTGTAAACTATTATGCACTAAACGCTAGCTAGGTGATGCCACCATGCTAGACCTAGATGACGGTAGTCGGTGATGATGTGACGAACATGAGCCAGTCCTGTGCAATGCTAGATAATGGTATGTTATGTGCTGGTGTACTTTGATCACTAACTCTTACTGTAACCGGAGATACCACGATTTACAATGTTTCCATTATTAAGTAAGAGGGCTCTCAAATAGATTGTTTCCTATTGAAAAGTTATTTTGGAATAAAGGGACATTGACTACGTAAACTCTCAATAAATTATATTACCGGGTTCAAGGTTGGCTAAAGGCTTTGCTATTATCTAATCAAGGATATTACGTGTTTCTGTTAGTAACTATAGGGGAGGACTTTATTTTTAATGAATGTCAGGACTACTATTCGGTTTATGCATTTCTTTGTTAATCTTTTCATCGGTTGGAACTGGAAGGGACATTTACTTCGTCGAAATGCAAATAAACATGACAAGCCTTCGTTTTAGCTACGATAAGATTAGCTGTTACGATTGCGTTAAATCACGAGTAACAGCTAAACTTGTCAACACAGTTCTTTACATATACTTTGCCAACAAAGCGATGTGTTTGAGGATAATGCTTTAAATGCGGTCAATATGCATAAATCAGAATGCTCTACAAGTTATCGCACTTGAACAAATGTGGCGCCAATGTTTGTGGGAGCTTGCAATATCTTATGTTGATAGAAATTTCGATTGTGAAAGCGATAACTTGCTGAAATATTTCTCTAATAAAAACGAGCCGTAAAAAGGTATAAGGGGCAAGCAAGCATTCTTACTTCTTTTTTCTTTTTCGTCCGCCCCAAATCGTTCTGGAATAATTTAAAAATTATCCGTCAGAGTTTAACTTTGGTTTGTTTCCGTTGCTGTGTGTGCCACACAATTTGTAGTTACAGTGAAGTCTTTGTGTGCTAGCTAACATTTTATCACTCGTGTCGTACTTATAATATATCATTTTGTACCTAATAGTTTTCAGTGTTTCTTCTTTTTTGGTTTGAATTTTTTCAGCACTCGACACACGTGTAGTTGATCCGTAGACACCACATAGTTCGAGTCACACTCACCTCGCCTTCCGCTCGTTTTTTCTCGAGTTCCTTTTGCTTGGCATGCTCCTCAGCTATGCGGGCTTCGATAGCGGCCAGTGACTCTCTTGTGAAGGGTCGGAACAAGCTTCGTTCTTCCTCGCTGATCGAGTCCAAGTCCTCGGACATTGTCTATCGAACTCCCCCCGAGTGAACTGCCTACTGTATTAGGAAAAAAAATACATTAGAATGTTACATAACGCGTTTGTTCAACAATCGCAGTGAGAAGAGGTCTTGCCAAAAATATTTACTTTTAAATAAATCCTGTACCGTGTACCTATGTACACGGTACTTGACATAACGTAGGTAAATAAGCTAGCAGAATATCTTATCAAATTTATACCTAGTAACGATTTACGATAGTTGGCATTAATCCAAAATGATGAACAGGCAACTTGATGCGGCCTTGTTTTCTTTTGTGGGCTATTTTAGCCTTGATACCATTTTGTTTGAAGTATGGTCTAGTAGGAAATATGCCTTATAAATATGAGCTAAATGTGGTTATTAAAAGGAGAATTTATTGTTGATATTATACGAGAGCATGTTTTAGCAAGAATTTTGCAGATTAAATTAAGAAAAGAGCTTTTAAATATTTGGGGAACTGTACCCGACAATGATGAATTTTGTTGAATCAGGTTAAATAAATAGACGTTCCGGCAAAAAAATTAGGGAGCGTGTCATAAAAGGAAACTTCAAAGCCAGATTAAACTTCGAAAATAAAGAGATATAAACTGTTAGCTTTATACAAACTATGAAGGACGATGAGATGTGGTTATATTAACAATATAATTTCCCCTACGCCTCCTGGGTTGTATAAGACACTGTTTGTGCCTTACAGAACTAGGCCAAGGCTGCCCTTTATATTGTGCGTTACTTCTCTTAGGTTTTATTCCTTTTCTTTATCGCTTTGGGATAGCTAATATAAGATTAATATTCGTACAAATAATAATTATTTTTTGGCTACTTTTCGGTTTATGTAACTGGAATTGTTTCTTTTTGAAATGTAACGGATAATTTAGACATTCATATGAGCATTGCAATAGGTTGTATAACTTTCTAATTCAGTAATTCTACGACAGATAGGTAGGTACGCAATGCGGGAGGGAAAATTGTTTTTCCCGCAGTGCGCATTCGTAGTGACACCTCTAGATATTTCTTTATTCTATATTATAATCTTGGCGTATCGTTATATCAGTTTATTGCATATGATTGAGATTAATATATAATAGTTTCATCCATTCCTTTCCACGTGATAATGTTCCCCGTTCACTTCAGTGAAATTACCTACAGTTGTTACGTGTTACGTATCTGATAAAATTCGGTTAAGTAAAAGTCTTATCACTGATAAGTTAATTTCACTGAAATAATCTTTAAAACTGTCTACAATCATTTTGAGAATATATAAGTTCCATCAACTTAGAACGGGTTCATTTTTAGCAAGACGAGTTTTCCCTGAATATTTTCCGGCTGGAGTGGTATCTTGATGGCGGTGGTTGAATGAACGATATTTACCTGCTAACAGTGAATGGGCGGGTGTGTGTGGTGCGGGAAACGCGCGCGGCCGCACGCTCTACGCCCGCGTTCTCCCGCCGACCACCTACGGGCGGAGCGCCCTTCTGTGAATCACCACCATAGTTATGATTAGCATCCATGAGCTCACTCCACGTTTTTACGAAAAGCTTCATCCACTTAGACCCGCTTGCCCACAAATCACTAAATGCCCTAAACGTATTTAAACATCGATGTTTCTGTCAATCGTTTCAAGATGGCAGAGACCGAATGATGTTTTAAATACGTTTAGTGTTAAATGAGTGATTTCGCTTTAGTGGTTCACATGTTCAGGGTGCTTACTCTTGATTCCAATTCCGACCGATCGACATTGGAATTTTAACGTTTCGTACTCTTGAATTCGATGCTAGCGCCAGATTGTTATTGAATTGCGTGTCCATTAGGAGGAACTAAGTGGAATCGGGATCGGGTTTGGCGTGCGGTAAACGCTACTCTTGAGTTCATTTTGACAGCTGTGTATTGCGTTAATATTGCGTTGGAATTGTTTGTTGATTGTGATTTTTCCAATAACAAAAGTGTAACTTTTTAGAAATTGTTTTGCGTTTTAAGTGGTTTTCCGTAAATAATAAGTGTAAAATATGGCACGATTAGCATTAATATACAATGTTTTACATAATTCCCATAAAAAACAATTGAAACAAAGACGAGATGAGCGTCGGATGATGCGTTATACGGACAAAGCTTTTTCTATGAATGAAGACGAATTTAAAGCAAATTATAGAGTGAATGAGGATTTGTTTGAGGAGATCTACCAATACTAAAATATGCGTTAATTTCAATGAAATTACTGTAGGTATATAATGATTATTAATACCTACTTCATTATTTTGAATTACCTTAGCTATGCCTGGGTTTTGCTTCAAGAATTCGACCAAACCTTCTAATTGGGCGTAACTAAGACGATTTGCCATTGTAACTCAAATGCGAAAACTTTTATTATGTACAACATATTATAATTTAAAATATAGACCAAGAAAATAACTAACAAAAATACTTCATTAAATAAAATTTTAAAAACATTAGGTAGTATAATAACATAAGTAGGTATGATTTTATATTTTTTACTTACTACTTAACTGTATACACTAACACTTAACTATATTAGTTATTTATTTTACTAACAAGGAACCAAACGCGAACCAGTTACTGTTCTAAACAAACTTCAAGATTCTCTAAACAAAGTACATTTCGAATTCACTATTCACTTAAAATTCCTAAGACCAATTCCTAAGACCACTTGACTTTATTTTTGAAATTGGAGAACTTAACTTATACGCCGTCTTTTTTTTATATAGTGTAGGCAACGATCCTAGCGCACGCAGCCTAAGTCATGGTTAATTTTATGATTTTAATCATTTTCTTACGCTCAAATGAATTTAATATGTAACAATTAATTAATTAAACAACTATTTATATCATATTTATTTATTAGCCTTGTGATTTAAAGGATAAAACATTTTAAAATCCTATTACCCGTTTATCGTAATGAATTGAACAACACTATTGCGGCCTGTAAAATAGCTAACTTCACGCGTAACAAAACAATCGCGGGGCAATCCCAAGTTCAATCCAATGTTGACAAAATTGTTTTCAAGAGTACCGAATCACGTGACTGCAAAATTGATATTGGAATCGGATTGGCTTTAGATTGGAATTAAAATTAGTTTGAAGAGTAAGCCCCCAGCACGTGAGTCAGAGTCCCATCGAATAGCTACCTATATATGTACTATTTGTGGTGTAGCATGGTGCGGGTGACAGGTTAAATTTATTTAATTTGCTACAGTTATTATTGATTTCGTATTTTACGATTACGATATTTAGGGTGCAGCTAAAATGAAAGTCATGATTGTAAATCGAGGTAACGTTCAATAGTGAAAAAAGGAACGGTTCGTCTAACTCTAATGTCACCCGCGCCATGCTATACCGTAAATAGTATAATTACCTACGTCATTACTGAATTTTTAGGGCTAAAATAAAAAAAAATCGGGTACCTACTTCCTTACTTAGACTTAAGTATACCTCTTTAACGAATATTTAGATACCTCATACAGTTTCGGTGTGGAAGCTCTGGCTCATATGACTGTTCGTACACATTTATATACACACTAGCGACCCGCCCCGGCTTCGCACTGGTAGTAGAGCATATACATATGCCTACATTTTTTGCATCAGCTTGTAGCGTCGAGTATGAATTAGATTTAAATGTAACATGTTATTCCACTACTCGGAGTATTTTTAATTATAGGGAATCGCGCGCTTTATCGCTCGGCTTATATAACAACAGTAGATGACAGCGGGTGTTGGAGCGCGGGCGGGGAGTGGCTGCATCATGTCGCGTTGGTGCAAGACCGCTTGAATTTCTTTTCTCGCGCGTAGTTTTTAATTTTAATTTACAATAAGATAATAATAGGTAGTATCTATGAAATTGCCGATTTTTTATACCAGCTAGTGTGACAATATCTTTCATTCTATTCAGAATTCCAAATTCAAATTAATTTTATAATATGACATTTAAAAAAAAATCGGTTGTTCATTTGTTTTCCCGCCGTTCAATTTTTCTTTGATATCGATGTTTCTGTAACCATGGAAAAATCAAAATTGCGCGCTATTTTCGAATACGAGTTCCGTCGTGGCACACACACAACGCAACACAGACAGCACGCAATATTAACGACGTGTATGGACAAGGTACCGCAAACGAACGCACGGTGGGTTTTTGGTTTGATCGCTTCCGTTCTGGAAATTTTGATTTCAACAATGAGCCTCGGGGAAAAATTTCAAATCCAACGAGGCGGTGAAAAACGCCTTTAAAGAATTTATCGATTCCCGTTCCCAGGATGTCTATAGCAGAGGCATCAACAAAGTTTCATTAAAATGGCCAAAGTGCATCGCCAATATTTCTTTTTAAAAATTGTTCGATTTTTTCTATGTAAATCCGCAATTTCATAGGTAAACCTAATATATTTCCTAAGATGTTAATTTAAATTGTATGGTATAAAGGGGTCATATTTCGACTAATTTACACAAAACCTTTACGAATTATACACCTATACCTTCCTCAAGAATAGAGAGATGAAAATTGCATGAAAATCCGTTCTGAAGTTTTTGAGATCATTGCGAACATACATATACATACATACTGACAGACAGACGCGGTGGGGGACTTTGTTTTATAATATGTAGTGATGAGATTCGCGGAGCAGTAGTAAACGTCGCAAGTGTCACCCTTATTACCCAATTTCCCCCAATTCCGGGTAAAGTCATTGTGTATGTATGTACATACACAACCTACATTTATATATCCGCACGCTTGACAATGGATGTGAGTAGTCAAATATCTACACGTGTGTAAAGTTTATTGACCGTTGTCAACGAACCGTATTTGTTTCAGGTCTTTTTCACAACTCTTTTTGTTATTTTGACACGCGATGCCCATTTTCACCCATCATTTACCTATAAAAAACGAAATGCCCTTTTGTTCAACCCACAGGGAAGATTACGTCATTCTATGTGGACACAAGGGCTACTTTATACCCGTACAATAAGTGATAGTGTCATAGATTGAAGACTTGTGGACGGACACATAAATAAGCAACTCGTATAGCAACACAATTTTTTTTTATTTTTTTTGAGATGGGTTTGGTCTTGACTTTAGTCTAGGTCAGAGGTGACAGATACAAAGTCGACGATGCAGTGGACGATGCATGGATGGATAAATAAAAACAATAAAAAAAACCTAACAAACCGTCAAACTCCTGCTGTGTTTGTGACCTGACACGAGTTTGACAAAGTAAATTTTTGTACATACGTACCTATTTGTGTGAGCTTAAAATTTCTCTAGAATTTCGTATAAAGTAGCGAACTTAATGCGTGTGTAAGCCGGGTGGCAAATATAATATATGAAGCATGTACGCAGATCAGTCTCGTGGAGTTCCCTCACTTCTCTCGAACTAAATTAGTGGAATTGGCAGTTACTAAGTGGTTGTCCTATTAGAATTGTTAATACCACTTCTGTTTTACATGTCATTAAGGGATTAATCACGATCGGATAGCAACATACCTATTACTCAAGGTTTCATGGAAGATTTTTAAATGTTACTTATTTAATACAGTTTTATTAATATTAAGTAGACTTTATTCGTATTTATTTACGAAAAAGTAAGTATGTAAGGTAGAATAGATATGTATTTTTTTTAAACCAACACTGAAATATCGAGTTATGAGGTTTTTATCAAAGTAATTTGGTTCTGTAAAAGTTTCAAACGAATACAATTTATTACTAGGTAGAGTATATAAAGCTATAGACAGGCTTACAGAGGAATAACAGCATTGTCTCAAGGACGTTAAAATGAGGTCGGCAGGACTATAGAGAGTCTATAGAGATAAATGAGTTGCTGGATATGTAAAAATAAGGGTTTTTATAAGAAGACTTTCTAAATAGCTCCTCTTAATAAAAATAATTGAAGATTTCGCGTTTATAGAGTAAAATAAAACAGTAAGCTAATTTGACTGATCTACATTATTGTAGGTAATCTAAAAATATTTAATAAGTCAAGGAAATGTTTCCAGGATCAGTTTAGCAAAAGTTTCTATAGCAAGATTTTAAATCGAATGACTTGCATCCAAGTTTGATTACTATAACTGACCTGACGAAGTCACTTTTTTTACAAACTCCAGCAGATCATAATAAAAACTGACTGCCAACGTGACTTTTGTCTTATCAAATGTGGTAAGACTATTAATAAATTGCTTTCAACCTTGCTTTTTAACGGTATCAAGCAAGTAGTCTTGTACCTGGCTTTACACAACATTTTTGTTTACATAAGTTTGACAGTCTGCAAGTTTCCATAATAAGGCTGACGCACATTTCACAAGACTTTCGAACATTTTGTATAACCATTGGACACGACACATGCGGGTACGATGGTGCTGTAATGTGCGCTTGGCTTTACAGTCTATGTAAATGGTGTTTACTGACCTGTCGTCCGCGAGAGCAGTGTGACCGCGGCTACTAGAGAGGTGAAAGTTACCACGTGATCGCTGATAGGGACAGCCAGCAATTGGGCAAGATTTTTCATGACCGACCTGCAACAAACAATTTTTATCTATGAAACCCGTCAAAGCCAGCTAATTCTTCGAAGGAGGCTTTGGAACTTTACAAATTAATATAATATCTTAAGACATTGTTCACACACGGTCATCTGATCCCAAACTAAGCAGAGCTTGTACTATGGAAACCAGATAACTGATAAACTACATACACTACTTTTTTTTTTCGTAAATACATACTTATATAGATAATTACACCCAGACTCAGAACAGACATGTTCATGCACACAAATGTTTGTCCTGGATGGGAATCGAACCCACGACCAGCGGCATGGCAGGTGGTATCTTAACCAACCACGCCATCTGGCCTGCCATATTGGCTAAAAAGAAATGATTGCTCCTCACCTAGTTTTGCCTTTTTTTAAAAACAATAAGGCAATACCCAAACCGTGACTACAAAGCCTTCGTCTTACTAAATTACATACAATTTTTTTTTCCTACCTATATTAAAATTACTGCCACATGTAACGATACAGAAGTAACCTCCGGCGCGCTCTTGGCAATCAGCCCATTACTTATTATATTTATATTAATTCTTTTGATAATACAACCATCAAAATAATATTAAACACTTCCGTTTTTATTATTACAGCTTCTTACAAAAGTGACAGAGGATTGTCGGTAGAAAAGAATAGTCCCACCTACAAAATCCAGAAGTACCTAAAATAACATCGAATTTTAAGGGTCCCCGAAACAATCAATTGCATTTGTCAATTTTTACGTGATTGATACACATTGATGCGCAAATTGAACGTCTACCAAATGCAATTGAAGCGATTGACCATATTTCTACAATAGAAATTGATGGTAATTGATCAATTTCAATTGATCGTTTCGGGGACCCCTTAGAGAGAGACTGTAACACAGGAAGGGATGAATGTCAGAGACGTAAGACTTTATAAGAGCATGCATGATATGCAACAGGTCAATGACCACTATTGCCAAAGTAAAGTGAGTCGGGTATACAAAGCAGCTTTTTTGTAAAACTCGATGTGCCAAGTTTATGGTTATGTTTCTATACTCCGTGCTATGTACCTAATAAATAAACTGAATACCGTATATAGTGCAGTGCCTAGGGGTGTGTGTAGGTCTAGAGGGCGCGCGGGATGGTGGCCGCGTCGCCCGCTGGCCGCGCGCGCTCCTCTCTCCAGTTTCGGCGCGCGCGCAACATCTGCGTCAGCCGTCAGCCGCGTCTGTTCAACAATAATACACTTAGTTAAATTACAATAATCATAATTATGTTTTAACTATGCTAAGTTATTGACTTTCGTCTATTGGACTGCTAAGCCCGGAGTTTGGACTCGTGCCCTGTTATTTGTCTCCTCTGATTTAGAACACAACATTCGAAATGTGTGTTTACTAATAGCTCTGTCTACCCTCTCGGGTAAATGCTTAAGGTACCTATGTTAAGAATATTTCTATAATTGAGAATATTCTGAATTATTTGCCTTATTCGACATGTACTGCCTGCACCAAACCACAATATTATACCGTGATAAGATAATTAAGAGGGCTGTCGCATTTTGTCCCCTCTCTCGCTCACACGGAACCAAATTTTTAAGAATGTTAAATGAAAAGATGTTTCTTTGAAAAATGTAATCAATTGGCGAACTAATACGCTCAGACATGACTGGTTATTAGAGTGTCTTCATGACAGAGGAATTAGAGGCAAACTACTCGACTGGTGCGGAAACTATCTTGATGACAGAAAATAAATGGTCAAACTCAGTGACGCGACTAGTGAACCAGTCATCGTAACGGAAGGAACGGCGCAAGGTGCGGTCCTTGGGCCATTGCACTACCTCACTTTTGTAAATAGCCTTGTTAATGTCATAAAAAAGGGTGAGATCTATCAATTCGCCGACGACACCTGCCTTATAGCTGCTGGACGGAGTGTTAGTGATGCCCAAAGGCAACTACAAGAGGACTTTGATTTGTTAACCAAATGGTCTCACGACGCTGGTCTTGTATTAAACGCTAGTAAGACCAAATTCATGTATATTTATTCCAGTCAAAATAGAAGCTCATCCTTGCCAAAATTAACAGCTCACAGTCATGACAATTGCGCTAATAAAGTAGCCAAGTCTTGCAGCTGTGACTCCATAGACCTCGTAGATAGCCAAAAGCACCTAGGGTTTACCATTGATAGCCGTCTTAATTGGAAGGAGCACATTAACGGGGTGTGTGATAAATTGAGATGTATGTTGGCTAAATTTTCTATTATAAGATGAAAAATTCCATATCAAACTTTGTTAATGCTTTACAAAGCACTGGTCGAATCAACGATATCCTATGGTCTGTCGAGCTATAGAAGGACATATAAGACTCACCTTGATCAAATCTACACACTTCAACTACGTATGTTAAAAACAATTGTCCCGCATAACATTAAGAAGAACTACAAAAATTACTACCTTAAATTATTTGAATTCTGTAAAATAATACCTATACATGAAAAAACTAAATTTGCACTATTAAAATAAAATTTCTTTAATGTGAATCTAAAAAGAATAAAATCTATAAATAATAATGAAATTAGGACTCGTAGCACCATCAATGCTAAGCTATTACTTCCAAAATACACGAATTTGCACGGCAAAAGGTCGTTAAAGTATATAATACCTTACCTTATTAATCAACTACCTTCTATACCATTGAGGGACGTACCAACTCAGAAAAACATAAAAAACAAACATCCCCACTTTGCGTGTACAGAAGGTACCTATCCAAATAAAAATATTTTTTCATGATTTTGTTTTACCACTTTGTCGGCGTGATTAATAATTGTGTAGGTATATCCATACCAGCCGGTTGCTCTGGCAAGAATAATATGATCAATTGTCGAGGTCGCTAGCTAACCACGTATTGCAATACAACTCATAAAAACCATTGTAATGAGTAGGTTATGTCAATAATAAATAAATAAAAATAAAATACAAATAAAATAAACAATTATGTGAACTCTTAGAACCTGTCAGTACCTAGGTAAGCTTACTCTGGAGAAAGAACATAAACATTGTCTTTAGTTAATCACAGCGGCCAAATATAATTCTTATCGATAAAAAGTCGTCGTTGATAGAATAGTATGCCTTTGAATTCTACGCTTTAGAATTCTACGTTTTTAAATTATTCGTTTCATCTAATCTAAACTAAATGATTATTTTTAACTAAACCATCGAATACTTGTTTTCCATTCATGGGGAAGGTGCTATTATGGTATTCAGCCTCGATTCCATTCAGCAGTAGCTGGCGGCGACAAGTCTGCCATTTTCCTTGTCTAGCCATCGCGTCGTCGCGCGCAATGTCGCCCCTTGTCAACTGGACGTCCTAGATATCTCATGATCATAAACATTTTTGAGTATTGCCTTGAGTATTAACTTTAATTATATTAAATTTGATTCTTTGTTTTTTTATTAAAATCTCAGGCTTATTTCAAATATGTTAAAAATGGCACTTCATCATTTCTATATTTTGTTTCTTGATGTCTGTGTCTGTGATTGTATTTGTATAATAATGTAGGGCAAACGCCGCTTTTAGGTACAGACGCCAGCACATCAAGCTACTACAATCTGTCAAATTTCTTTAATAGATTTTCAACTTTATCGCTAAAGCATTAGGTTCAAGGTTGATTGGGAAAATTTGACAGTTTCGGGTAGCTTGACCAGCTGGCGTCTGTACATACCTACCGAGTGGATTTTTTATTCAAGGTGAAATTGGATGACTATATACAGTAGGGCCGATTATCCTTGGCAGGTCAGAACTTCGCGCAGAAGGCTGCGCAGTAACATTTTTTAGGAACCAAATAGTAACATGAGGCGAGTATGAGTGAGAGAACATGCGCAAAACTTCTTAGTGCCTATGTTCGGACTTGCCAAGATAAATCGGCCGTAGTGTCACCTCAGACTGATTTTATTGTAATAAATTGATATGACGAGTAATTGTTTATTTTTATAAATTATTGTAAAACATTTGTAAGCTTAGGTACCTATCCTACCTGTTTTAATGACCTATTCAATCAAAAATAGTTTTTGGAAACAAATCAACATTAAAAAGTACCGTAATCGATTCTACTCGCGATTCTGAACCAACTAGTTTCAGGTTTTGAGTTATATTGTTTGTAAATATTTATCTTATCCATAAGACTAAGTAGGTGATTGGCGTGGCCACCTGCTGGGCCCCACTCATCTAAGATATAATACAACATTTTCACTTTTGCCATCGACTCAAAAAGGAAAAGTGTAGATATGTATTTTGCTCAATTTGATTAAATAGGTACGATCGAGTGGTACAGTACCTACTGATATGACATGAAATACTGTAGGCACTACTGATATTTTTGTCAGCTATGTATTTGTATGTATGCAAGAAGTCACTGAAAGTTATCAGTAAATACATTATGTTATAATATAGACAAGGCGTTACTTAAATAACTCATAACCTCGTAAGGGATCATTTTACTCATCATTATGAACTTTTACAATGGGACCAAACCTGAAATCGAGAAAAAAAAGCTGTTCCCTACATTTTGACGAGTTATGCAAACATAAATGTTTCCTACATTAAATGTTTGCATAACTAATAGCATATTATTTTTCGCGATTTCAGGTTTGGTCCCATAGTAAAAGTTTTTCATAATGACCCCTTAATAGGTTGTGCGTTATTTAAGTTACACCTTGTTTAATACAAGTACTAAGGGCTGATTTAACCACAGTCAGATATCTTTTATCCGCGGAATAAAATTGACGTCTGACAGTTTTTGTTTGGGAAAACTGTCAAAAAGAAAAAATAAATGTTCGCTGGATAAGACCCGCACTTTACCGTTACTAACACCCGTATTTATAAACAAGCAATTTCTTAATGAAGTCTTTGAACTTGAGGATAGAATTCTTCATTATAAAGTCTTATTCTATAGTCGAGTAATGTACCTTACTTGTTTGAGTAAATGCTTGAGTGAGAATCAAATTCAAATTCAAATTTATTTATTTGTGACACATAGATTTAATGTTGTGGTACATGATATTATAAAATAAAATAAAAAATATTGTATCACTATGCGCTGCCTTGCAAGGCGTACAAATATTGTTTACACAGTAATAGTTTTAGTAGTCTATCAACGTTTGATAGTTGTTTCTTTATACTTTCTTTTTCATTTCATTACTTCTAAAGAAAAGAAGTGATTATTGAAAGAAAGAAAACGTTTGATACGATACAACCCTACGAAAATGGAAAGTATTTTTTTACACTTGAATTTACCGACACTGACTTGTGATTTTTAATTTCTTTTCCTCTCACTACTCACTGTGTATCTATTTATTTGAAGTATGTAATTTCGGCGAGTTCAAGATCTCCGTCCCTATGGTCTTTGACTATATGATACATTGTCGATTGTGAAATATGCATGATGTCTCCACTTTCAATCTGGAAGCTACCAGTGGCATAAAAACGGAAGGCCATTAGTAACTGGCACAGTGGACTTACAGGAAGGCCTTTTTGTGTCTCTGAGTCCGTAATTTTCGGATAAATCACATTCGTCACAACACTTTTGGCAAAGCGGAAACTCTTTTTAAAACAATCTTCTGGATAATCATGAAATGGATCCACATCACGAAAGTAAACTTCGCTATTTCTCGGCTCAGCAATGTTAATATCCGGTAGTATATCGTTATCGATATCATCTAAAATACCAAAAGTCGCTTTGATGGTTTCCATTGCAAAATCAAACGCAAAATGGTCGAGCTCTTAATTCTTAAGTAATGAAAATGGTGACTATTACTTGGCTAAGAATTCTAACCTTAGACAGTACTAACTTCAAGCAATTATAACTATAGAATAAAAATCGTTACTTGAGTAATTACTTTTACTGAAGTAATCACTTTTACTTGTTTATAAATACGGGTGTAGAATAAAAGTTTGGTCGAATTCGCCATTAATCGTGTTTGATGAAAAATATAATTAAACATTTAGCCGTTGTTAGGGTTCCGTACCAAAATGGTAAAAAGGAACCCTTATGGTGCGACTCAGTCTGTTTGTCTGTCTGTCCGTCTGTCACAGCTGGATATCTCTGGAGAACTACTATTGCTATCAACTTGAATTTTGGAATAGTTTTAGATGACGTTTGCCCAACTATTTTGCAAATATAATGATTTTTTTTTCAACAGGGACTGAAAGGGGTCTTAAAAATTGGGGCTGCTAGGGCATGTGGGGTATCATAAATATGATAGAAAGCTGTTTGCACATTTTCAAACATTTTTTATTTTTTTAGGGTTCCGTACTTCAAAAGTAAAAAATGGAACCCTTATAGGATCACTCATGT
Organism: Dicycla oo; assembly: GCA_948252095.1. Taxonomy (NCBI): domain Eukaryota; kingdom Metazoa; phylum Arthropoda; class Insecta; order Lepidoptera; family Noctuidae; genus Dicycla; species Dicycla oo. Next base: position 18,411,709 of record OX411726.1, on the reverse strand, counting down.
GTCTGTATGTCTGTCTGTCCGTCTGTCACAGCCAATTTGCTCCGAATCTAATAGACCGATTAAGTTGAAATTTGGTACACGTAGGTATGTATTTCTGTGACCCAAACACGAACGTGTAATGTAAATTAATGAATTTTGAATATGGGGATCAATTTTGGGGGGCAAATAAGAAAATTAAAAAAAAATGTTTGCAAACTGTATCGTGCGATATATCAAATAAAAGGGCTTATTGTGAGCATCTCAAATATATTTTTTTTATAATTTTCAAATAAATTATTTTAAAGTTATTTAAGAAAATAGACGAACATTGACCATTCACCCCCTTTATCTCCGAAACTACTGACCGTAAAATGTTGAAAAAAAAATATATATCCTGTAATATATAGCTATAGATTACAGAAATCTACAAGAAGTCTATGGTCTTAAAATAACGTGGTAAATCTCTCAATAGCGTGCTTACAAACACATTTGTCAATAGTTAACCGAAAAGGATCCAACCCACATTAGGTGTAATGTGGATTGGATTCTTTTCGTTAAAGACAACCAGTCTTACCAAGGGGTATCGTATTACATAGTAACTGGGTTGTGGAGATCAGATAGGCAGTCGCTCCATGTGAAATACTGGTATTCAGCTGCATCCGGTTAGACTGGAAGCCGACCCCAACATAGTTGGGAAAAGGCTAGGGAGATTGATTTAATTTGTAATAATTATTAGCTCTAGTTTATTTTGAATACCGGATCATTTGTTAAAACTGATAAGGTATTGTGCATGTCAAGTTTATCAGTATTAACTTTTTAAACATGTTTTTGTTTATTTTTAGGTATGCGGTTTGCAAGGCTTCAGTCTAAACTATGTATAGTGAAGATGTTGTCTAAGTTCAGAGTGGAAGCGTCGCAGAATACTGACAGACAATTAAAGGTTGCTCCAGACAGGTTTATTATCGGACCGCAGGGACGAATACATATCAATGTCATTCCTAGAAAGTTAAAAGCTTAGATAAGTAAATATACACAAAACAAGTACGTTCTGTATGCATTACGGCACTAATGCTTACCTACAATAATATTTCCACCTCACATACTCGGATAGATTCTGTTTATCATTCGAAATCTGAGTGCAAAAGTGCATTTTAGCCGTTAGCGTGGAAAGATTTTTTTAAATTCGAACTTCTTTTTTCAATAATTTTCTATACCACCAGTCCACTGAAAATGCATTAATACTTATTTCATGTCAGTGCGCGAACCTCATTTTTAGAATAATCACACTGGCCAGTACGAAGAATGCATGAAAAAAATTGTCTTCGTCGTTTCGTAAATCGTTTTGTCGTCTCTCGCTCACATGTGACCCAATTTAAAAAAAAATGAAAAGATGTTTTTTGAAAAATGTAATCAATTAGCTAACTAGTAAATAATATTAATTTAATAGGTAATTATTAAAACACATTTTTATATTAATTATTAAATATCTTTTTATTTTAAATCCCACGTTTATTTGTTTTTTGGGGTGTCCGTACTATGAAAGTCAAAACGGAACCTTTATAGGATCACTCGTGTGTCTGTCTGTCTGTCCGTCTGTCACAGCCAATTTGCTCCGAATCTAAGTCGCGTCGCCCACACGAGCTAGAGTCGAGGCGGCGTCGCGGCGCGGGCGTGCGGTGCAGGGGTGCGGGGGGGTGGTGCGGGGGTAGCGTGGAAAACACTCCGTACCCTCAAACGAAAAAAAAACAAAATAGACGAAAATTGGCCATTGCCCCTTTATCTCCGAAACTTCTGAGTCTAAAATTTTGAGGATAAAAAAATACCAAAAATAGTTCTATACCTATAGACTACTTGTAAAACATTGAAACTCGAGTATAATTATAATAATTCTTGTATTATATAGGAAAGCGAGAATATTGTTATTCAGAAATTTTAACTATTGCTAATGTTTTTAATATAATAAATTCTGTTAGGTACTAGAAAGTTATTATAATTTCTACATTATAATTATTATTCTCTGTGTATATTTTTTTCCGTGTACAACTCACTAGTCCTATTTATTATACTTATTGACTTAGCTATAACCTTATATAATTAAAAAATCACAGGAGTACAAACTTATTCTAATAATGGCACTTTTGACATCAGTCTTAGTTAGGCAACAGAGCATATTTGTCTAGATCTTTTCTTATGTTTTCCATCCTTCTCCGTTCTGCAAGTCTCTTTCTCTCCTTCTTTTTATCTTTAGTTTGTGGCATTGTTGTGAACTGCAATATTAAAATAACAGAAATTAAATAGACTTTGACTTATGAACAAATAAGTTTTTTATGATTGTAAATACGGAAGATTAATGTCAAAAGTGCCATGTAAACAATACTGGTCTTAATTTTATTACATTATTGTTAGTAATAAATACACTGTTATAATGATTGTTAATTCTAAATTATTATTATTAATTCTTAAATATGACTAACACATAAAAAGTGTCTTAGGTAGAATAAGTTTATACTCCTGTGATTTTTGAATTATTCAAAGGTATATTAATTATTATTATATTATATTTGACTGGCCTGTTGGTCTAGTGGTTAGTGGCCCTGACTGCTATGCCGGAGGTTGTGGGTTCGATTCCCACCCAGGACAAATGTTTGTGTGATGAGCATGATCATTTGTTCTGTGTCTGGGTGTAATTTATCTATATATGTATGTATTTAGAAATATATAAGTATGTTTATCAGTTGTCTAGTACTCATAACACAAGCTCTGCTTAGCTTGAGGCTAGACGGCGTTGTGTGATAGTTGTGGAATATTATTATTATATTATTATTATTATATAAATATAATAAATAAGACTAGAACTACTGATTTGTACACGGTCAAACATTGGACAAGGAGTTTTATGCAACAAAAGCGCTCCTTTCGTGCTAGAGAGGGGAAATACTGATTTATTTTATGACTCATGTGGGGATTTTAACCATATGAATCAGGCACAGATAAATCAGGATTTTGCCTAAAATCATGCATAACTCATCATATACATACAGACTTCAGTATTGTCTTTTTTTACACGAATCTATAACCCAAAAGCCTCACACGAAACTCAGATTGAAGTTTTAAAACAATAAAATAAATTTTATAAAGTACGCATTGTAATCAGAATGTCACCTTAACAAAGCACAGATGAATCGGATATTTACCTTCGTAACACCGGGATCTAAGCCAACCAGCCGCACGTCCGCCTTCTAGCACGTTCGTTGCACGACTGGCTTCCCCGCGCAGGATTCCAGACTCATTAAAATTACCCGACCAAGTACGGTCAAGCTCATGCCACATAAATCAGTATTATACGCCGGACACTTCTTATTTACTTATTTATAAACACATTAACGTAGTTATAACTAAAACACATTTTTTCTTTGTAAGGGGATAATTCGTTTCCTTTCGACATAATTATTATTTATATTCATGTATCAAAGGGAAAATGCGACATCGACCATTTTATTCCGGAAAATGGCAAACGGACGCGTTATATGAATCAGAAGAACAAACTTCAAATATTTTTATTTTGTACCTAGACAGCAATTATTTAAAAAAATATCATTTGTCCCAGTTAGTGTTAAAGCTAAACTGTACAAAAAAAATACATGCCGTCTTGTTAGTTGGTTAGAGAAATATACCCATAGAAATCGAAAATTTAGTCTCTGAAGAACTACCCATAAATCAAAATCGCTTGAATGACTAGTTGATAACATGCGTAGTTTGACCAGAAAAACATTTTGGGTTCGACAAGGCTGGCGAAAAAAGGTTATTTTCATTGCCTTATTTAATCCGAGACACTTGTTATGCTATTCCAAATCTTCAAAATGTGTCTAAAAATACGGGTTTTATTTTTTAGGGAAGAGTTTTTAAGCTTAATGATAATGTCAACACCTGCAAGGAATAACATCGTATCTCAGTTTTAAGCCATTTTGAGATACAATCGTATTCTTGCTGTACAAAATGAATGCAGATTTTTTTGCACTCAACACATAAAACGTACACACAACACAACATAACAGAACAGGGGTGAGTGCAAAAAAAATAAGCATTAATTTTTTACAGCAACAGTACGATTTTAACTCAAAATAGTCTAAAACTGAGTTACGATGTTATTCCTTGCAGCAGTGCTATTCTGTATAAATGTCACTGTGAAAACTTAGGTGAGGTGAGTGTGGAGTGAGCTGTAATTGTATTATTCCCTAGCGTCAGGTGGAATGACAGCTCACTTCACCTAAGTTTTAACGGTGAGATTTCTACAGAATAAACCGGCAGGTATCAAATTTATGACAGCCCTGAGCGAAGCCGAGAACAGATCGATGTGGAAGAACACTATACAGAAAGACACGAAGGCCTTTCAGGGTACACGACCTACCTTCATTAATGACTTACGCGACCAAAAAGAAGACCTTAATAATAACAATATTAACGATAACATACACAAATAACAGAGGTGAAATACGTATTTATACTTAGTAATCAGGTTTGTGGCTTGGTATATAATATCGTGTTACGCTATAATGCTGTTCATAATATAGCGTTCAGTGAATTTGTTAAAAGCTCCTTAAAAATGTTGGTCTTTCATTTGCCGATAGTGCTAATAGTATTAGTTTACGCTCTATACTATTATTTTACTCGGACATTTAACTACTGGAAGAGCCGAAATATTCCCGGACCGGAACCAATTGTATTTTTCGGCAACTTGAAGGAATCGGCTCTCCGGATGAAAAATCAGGGTGTAGTGTTTCATGAAATCTATAATATGTTTCCTAACGAAAAGGTGGTCGGTGTCTATAGAATGACAACACCTTGTCTCCTTATACGAGACTTGGAGATCTTGAAACATGTATTCATTAAGGACTTCGAAGTATTTATTGATCGGGGCATTGAATTCAGCAAAGAAGGACTGGGACAAAATTTGTTTCACGCGGATGGAGAAACATGGAGAGCCTTGAGAAATCGGTTTAGTCCCATTTTCACATCTGGTAAACTAAAAAACATGTTTTACTTAATGCATGAAGGTGCTAATACATTTGTAGACTATGTGAGTGCAGAATGTCAAAGTAAGCAAGAGTTTGAAATACACACCCTTCTTCAGACGTACACATTGTCTACGATCTCTGCTTGCGCTTTCGGTGTTAACTATGATAGTCTCGGCGACAAATTGAAGGCCCTGGAACTAGTAGATAAGATCATTTCTGCACCGACATACGCAAATGAATTAGATATGATGTATCCTGGACTTCTGAAAACACTTAACCTTTCTCTTATACCGACTCCAATCCAAAATTTCTTCAAAAATCTTGTGGACACCATTGTTTCCCAAAGAAGTGGCAAACCAACAGGCCGAAACGATTTTATGGATCTAATTCTGGAACTCCGTGAAATGGGAGAGGTTAATAGCTCGAAATTCGGAAACAGTGTGGCGTCAGTTGAAATAACACAAGATGTGATGGCGGCGCAAGCTTTTGTATTCTATATAGCTGGCTATGAGACCAGTGCAACTACTATGGCCTATTTGTTGTATCAGCTAGCATTAAACCCTGACATTCAAAACAAGGTAACTGCAGAAATTGACGAAGTTATTCAAACACATAATGGAGAAGTAACATACGATACTATAAAAGAAATGAAATACTTGAATAAAATATTTGATGAGACTCTTCGCATGTACTCAATAGTAGAACCACTGCAAAGAAAAGCTACAAGAGATTACAAAGTACCCGGTACAGATCTGGTAATTGAAAAAGACACTACAGTACTAATATCTCCGAGGGGTATTCACTATGACGAGGAATATTATTCCAAACCTGAAGTATTTAACCCTGATAGATTTAATGCAGAGGAGGTGGATAAGCGACACCCATGCGCTTATTTACCATTTGGACTCGGACAAAGGAACTGCATCGGTAAGTTGACTGTATATGTACATGCATAAATGATATCTATTGAATTCAAGTTACAACAGATCCACGTGATGGATTAAGATTTAGTAATAAGAGATAAGATAAATGATGTCGTACTCTCACAGACACGTGGCTTGCCCAAGTCCCTGAATTGGCGACGTAATAGGCCAATTATGTGTGATGTATGTAGGTACATCTTGTATCGATATGTATATCTTTGTATCGACTAAATAAATCTGAAATTATTAAGGCGCTATTATATAGGTAACCCTAAATGTGATTTTCCGATTCGTTTTTTCTGATCAACGATAGCTCAGAAAATACAGAAAAATAACAAATATATATTGTAGTTCAGGATATACTCGGCGCTGCGGTTGTTCGAATTTTATTATTTTGGTCAAAAAATCAAACCAAATTCCAAAGTGACATCGATTCAATTTTTCAAGATAAGATTTTGCTCAAGCACGATGCACATGCATGCCTGCATGTATACACATACAAGAATAAACGTGCATACAGGATAACATAAAAATACAGGTTCAGACATGTTTGCCACATAATATGGCGTGCAAATATTATGAATATTTTTAATGATTAATTTCAAGTCAATATCATTAATTTAACGTAACATTTAGCATACAATAAAAAATCGGATTCGTTTTCATCCAACTTACTCATAAATTACATGTTGATTTACCTACTATACATTTGCATAACGTAGTGAAGAACGCTGTGGTTGTGCTAGATTTTGTTTTAAAGGAGTTTTCTACTTCTTTTTAGGGTTCCGTACGTCCAAATGAAAAACGGAACCCTTATAGGTTCACTCGTGTGTCGGTCTATCCCGATTTGCTCCGAATCTACTGGACCTGTTAAGTTGAAATTTGGTACACAAATGAATTTTTGTGACCCAAACAAACGTGTAACGTAAATAAATGAATTTTGAATATGGGGCTCACTTTTGAGGGAAAATTAGAAAATTGTAAAAACAGTTTTGCAAACTGTACCGTGTATCAAATAAAAGGGCTATGACGATTTTTTTTTTAATAATTTTTAAACAAATAATTTTAAAGATAATAAAGAAAATTGATGAAAATGGACCATCCCCCTTATCTCTGAAACTGCTAATCCTAAAATTTTGAAAAAATACAGAAAATGGTTCTATACTTATAAATTATTACAGGAAAACCTGTAAGAAGTCTTAAAATAATATGGTAAATCACTCAATATTGTGCGTACAAACTGACATTTGCAGTTGGAATGTATGGGGGAACATGTTTTTCAACTACAACGGAAGTTTGTTCTTGAGATATATTCATCCCAACTACGGAACTCTTCTTTGTGCGTGGTCCGACACGCACTTGGCCGGTTTTGTTTTTACAATAATTCGATAAATCGGGCTAGTGGGCTACTTTTCGCCCGAAATGTTTGGTATTTGCTCGTGATGGTGAATGACCTCCCATCGGAAATATCAGAGTTTTAAAGTAGCACGTAATAAGTACCTACTATGGTACTTCACACATTTTACAATTTTAACATGTTTGTGTATTTTTTTTAGGTATGCGGTTTGGCAGACTTCAGTCGCAGTTATGTATAGCGAAGATGTTGTCTAAGTTCAGAGTGGAAGCATCGAAAAACACCGACAGGAATTTAGGGGTTACTCCACACAGAGCTATCATTGGACCGAAAGGAGGAATACACCTCAATGTTATTCCGAGAACACTTAAAGCATAAGAAAACCGACAGAATTAAATCCATTGAGTACCCATCACGCATCCAACGAAACAGTTACCTAATGCAGGCTTCCGTTCTTAGATACCAGTTGCAAAAAATAAGCCTTGATAGTGTTCATTATTATACTTAGTTATTGATTAAATTTAGCACACGAGATTACTGTACTATTGTTAGCATTAATAGAGTTTTATTTAAATTATTTCATCACCACTGCTCTCAAAACAGTGAAGAATCTTGATGTCCTGGAACCAAATATTTAAAAAAAAAAATGTGACTTCTACCAACCCACACTAGGCCTACACCCTCTCACCGAGAGGAGACCTGTGTCCCAGCAATGGGAACATTATAGGCTGGTTATGTTATGTATGTATTCGTGGTGAAGCTGCTTTAATTCCAGGACTGATGTGGGCTAGTAATGATGACTACTGTGTCAAATAAATGATTTATCCATATACCTATCTATCTGTCAAACGTCCTTGAATGCGATAGTCTGATCAAATAAATCATTGAAAAATAAGATTGTTAGTCCTCGTTCACATTGGCGTCTGTCGAGTCGGCGCCTTTCTTCGCGTTGCATTTTTATTATTTCCTGTAGCGTCGTTTACAGGAGTAGGCTTGTCGAACGCTCTAGAGAAGCCAATGTTTATTTATTTATTTATTCATCAAACAATTTTCATTGTGTTCGAATTTTACAAAATAATACATTTCAAATCTAAGCAACAAACAAAATAAATATATATAAAGCAAACAAAAATATATTAAAAAAAATATCATATTACTATGTCCTCAATCAAAAACTGTTTACATGTTAAACTATAAAAAGCACAAAGACAACCCCTATAATAAAATGTCAATTAAATGAAAACTAAATATAAATTACAAGCAATTTAAATCAATCACAAGCAAATTAAATGTGAATCAAAAAATGTCAATTAAATCAAATATTAATTAAAATAAATGTCAACTAAATCAAATGTCAATACCATATCAATAATTCATACTCAATTTATCTGGAATCATTCAACATCAAATCGGATACAGAATATAAACATTTTTCTAATAGGAAGGCTTTCAGTTTCGCCTTAAATAAGTTTCTGTTATATACTAAAGTTTTTAAATCAGTAGGTAGCTTATTATATAACTCTACTGCTTGGTAACGTGAACAATGCTTTGCTATGTTTAATTTAGGCACCATTATATTTTTAATAACTTTCCTTCGCGTGCTCTCTCTCAGCTCTCTATCTTTTTGTGATTCATATTGATGTATATATTTTGCGAACTTGCTTAACAGAACTAGTATATACAAACCTGGGACTGTAAGAATGCCTAATTTCTTAAAGTATTCTTTGCATGAATCACGCTATGAAATTTTGACAATGGTTCTAATGGCACGCTTCTGAAGGATGAATGCCCTTTGGCAGTTGTAGTTATAACTATTTCCCCAAAACATGATGCTGTACCTTAACCTAGATTCAACCAAAGCATGATAACATACTTTAAGTTGCTTCAAATCTATTTCATCCCTGAGGCTCCTAAGTGCATAACATGCAGAGGATATAGAAGAATCAATAGCAGCAAGCTCCTGCTTCCAGTTTAGATTTGAATCAATGTTTATGCCTAAGAATTTTACATCATTTACCAATCCTATCTTGTCTCCTTTCAATGTCACATCTATAGTGTCGGTGTTACGAGATGTAGTCTTAAATAATATTATGTTTGTTTTATTTGTATTAATTAGTAAATTATTAGCTGTAAACCATTCAGAAAGATTGTCTAAACCCTTATTTACTTTTGTGGACAATTCTTTTAAATCATGCGATCCAATTATTACGTTTGTGTCATCAGCAAAAACAACACACGAAACGTCAGGCTGAGCTTTATTCATGAAATTTAATAAATCATTTGTGAAGATAAGATACAATATTGGACCTAAAATTGAGCCTTGGGGTACCCCGCGTCTTATGTATATCATCCTTGATTTATATGCTATTTCATGATTGTTTTCATCAATGTTTTTTATTTCGACATACATCCGTCTGTTTCGTAAATAAGATGTCATAAGTTTTAAAGCATCACCTCTTATACCGTAATGTTCCAGTTTAGCAAGCAGTAGTTGATGATCTATAGTGTCAAATGCAGAACTCAGGTCAATAAATAGTCCAGCCACTTTCATTTTGTCATTTAATTTACTAACTACGTCATCAATGAGAGTGTCAATGGCATCTGCAGTGCCAATGCCCTTTTGATACCCAAATTGTCTTAAATGGATTATTTTATTTAGATTCAAATGTACCATCAGTCTAAATTTAATTAACTTTTCAAAAAGTTTCGACAAAGTTGGTAGCAAAGATATTGGTCGGTAATTTTTTGGGTCAGTCTTTGTGCCCTTTTTATATATCGGAATTACTTTAGCCAGTTTGAGTTGATCAGGAAAAATCGACTCTTTAATACATTTATTAAAAAATTCAGAAAGAGGATGTGCTAAAAATTCTATGTTCTCCTTAATAATTGTTATTGGTATGTCGTCATATCCGCAAGATTTTTTGTTAGCCATATGACACACAATCTTTTTTATTTCAATTGGTGTAGTCGGCTTGAAAGACAAGTTACTCTCAACTCTCACTGTTGTTTCTTTCAGAAAGGACATTGCTTTATCTTTGTTAAGTGTCAATGATGGTTTGTAAACAAAACTGTCAACGAATTTATTAGCAATATCCTGGGAATCATACACAACTTTGTTGTCTATATTTAGGATAAGATTTCTACTAAGCTTGTTTTTTGTTTTCTTTGTATGTTCATTTACTAGTTTCCATGTCTCTTTGGGTATATTTTTAGCTTTACAAAGATGAACTGATATGGCTAACTTTTTAGCTTGCTTTATGACCCTTCTGTAAATTCGAATATAGTTTATTTTGTAATTCGAGATACTACCATTATTTGGGGTACCAAAGCATAATACTCTTTTCATTTTACTTGATACTTTGACTCCCTTGGTTACCCACTTTATTATTATGGGACCGGCACTTTAGTCAAATACCTATCTAGATTTCGGCTTTCGAAAGATGTAGGTACGGTAAACCGCATGTCGCATTGATAGCGCATTTATTTCGTAGCAGTCAGTAAGTTTATTATAGTTCAAGTGTTATCTTGCAGTTGACCGGATGACCGTTCGATTTAACTTTTTATACTGTTTTCAGTAAAGTCAGTTAAAATAATAATGATAAATATAATATTGTTTTTCTTTTTACAATGCTGATAGTACCTACTCGTATTACATTACATATTTTATTTTATTGTGTTTGGGTGGCTTACAGCTAACAATACAAAACTTTGTAGTGAGGCAATCAACGAAAAGCCATTTACAAGCCTCCACAGTTAGCAATAAACTATTGTTGCACAAACTAATAACTAAGCATAATATTAATGATATAACTAAGCATAACGTAATAACAATTAAAATCCATCACAAACAACACAGCTTTTAGACAAGGCATATATATAGCACTGATTAGATTTATCTATTTAATATTTATATTATGAAAGGTAACTACTGAACAGTTTTATTTATATTGGTAGATACCTGTACCTAAAAAACTGGGTTTGTTATGGGTATTTTTTAATAAAATAAAACCAAAATTGTGTGTTTTATTCATTTCATGCTTAAATAATTTAAATAAATTATACCAAATCATCAGAAATAACATTTTCACTTGATGACCCGGTAAGATGTCCCCATTGCTCCTAGGCGCGTGCAACAAGCGTTTCTTTAAAGATGAACGGGGGCTACCATGATATCCGTGGGGGCTACGGATACACAAACGCAAGGTTCACAAACCTCATAGTGCAACTCTGTGCTCCAATACCTTCAGAACAGATACTTTGGAAACCCTTTTAAAAAAACTTTTACCCTGTTTTAAAGAGAGTTTCCCAGGGCGAGAAGTTTGACGTGATGTCTGTAACTTACGCGATTATAGTGTTATTTTTACTTATGAAAACTAAAATTCGGATTTTCGGAAACTGATGTCAAAAAGGTATGTTAATACCTCAGAATATCATATCACATTGAGTTTTCTGACAATACGTAACCCTACTTCACCGTAACCAACCTCAAATTACTATAATTAGGTATTTCTCGGAAATAAAATCAAATATTTTTGTCAATCGGAGAACGGATTAAAACCTTCTCTTTCGATTGTTTTGTAGGTATGAGTACGACATACGTATAATGAATATATACGTAAGTGTTGTTTGTATGGCATTTGTAGTTTTGGTAAATCACTGAAAAACAAACCATTATTATCTCATAGAGATAACAAAACAACAATGTTCGTATCCAAGAGGTTCCTCATAGGTGTTTTGAAATGAAGATTAGAGTTGGCTATTACTATTATGATTAGGTATAAATGCTATAACTTAATATCTCATCTAATTAATATTTTCAATCGACATTAAATTAAATTGACAAAATAATGCGTACGGCAATTGAACAACGAATCGATCATTTGGAGGCAATTTAGTGGCTTTTGATTGAAAAATTTTGCATGTGACAAGCGAATTATGAATTAAGGTGAAAAGGTCCAGATAAGCAGTGTGGTTATGCGCATTCATTAATATAGATGGCATTTATGGCAATTACGTACTGATGCTTGAAAAAATCTATATGTAGGTATTCTTCGTATTTTAATGGTTTTCTAACCAAAATTATAATAATGGTTGTTACCTAACCTCCTAACAACCATGAATAGCATATTAATAAAATCAGTCAATCCCTTAGTTGGTTTTTTTTCTCGTAACAAATCTGTCAGCTTGTACTAATTTTGTCCCTAGGCATGCCACTGTATAATACCAATTAACAAACGAATCTTACGATAACACACACACAAACGTGAACGACAAGGAAATATTGTGGCATTATCGTATCAGGTTTCACGGTAAGTATATAAAATCATACCAAGCTATGTTACTAGACACATCACAGTATTCCGTGAATGTGTTAAGAGCTCCTTTAAAATGGCGGTATTTTATGTGTCAGCCGTGCTATTAGTGTTAGTTTCAGCTGTATATTATTATTTTACAAGAACATTTAACTACTGGAAAAGCCGAAATGTTCCCGGTCCGGAACCAACAATATTATTCGGAAACATAAAGGAATCCGCACTTCGCAAAAAAAATTACGGCGTTTTGATACAAGAAATCTACGATAGGTTTCCGGAAGAAAAAGTGGTCGGTCTTTACAGAATGACAACACCCTGTCTCCTTATACGAGACTTGGATATTTTGAAACATATCATGATCAAAGACTTTGAAGTGTTTACTGATCGTGGAGTGGAATTTAGCAAAGAAGGATTGGGACAAAATTTGTTCCACGCTGATGGAGATACATGGACAGCCTTGAGAAATCGGTTCAGCCCCATTTTTACATCTGGTAAATTGAAAAACATGTTTTATCTCATCGATGAGGGTGCTAATACATTTATGGACTATGTAAGCACAGAATGCCAGAAGAAACAAGAGTTTGAACTACACTCCCTTCTCCAGACATACACGGTGTCTACGATCTCTGCCTGCGCTTTCGGTGTTAACTATGATAGTCTCAGCGACAAATTGCAGGCGCTGAAGCTTGTAGACCAAATAATTTCGTCACCGAGTTTTGCTGTAGAATTAGATATGATGTTTCCAAAACTTCTGAAAGCACTCAACCTTTCTATTTTTCCAACTGCTGTGAAAAAATTCTTCAAACATCTTGTGAACAATATTATTACCCAAAGAAATGGCATATCTTCGGGCCGAAATGATTTCATGGATCTAATACTGGAACTCCGTGAAATGGGAGAGGTCAATAGTACAAAATTCGGAAGAAATGCAGTCTCTGTTGAAATAACTGACGATGTGATAGCAGCGCAAGCTTTTATATTTTATGTAGCTGGGTATGAGACCAGTGCCACCACCATGGCCTATATGCTGTACCAACTAGCATTAAATCCTGAAATCCAAAGCAAGTTGACCGCAGAAATTGAAGAAGTTATTCAGGCAAATGATGGTAAAGTGACATACGATACCTTAAAGGGCATGAAATATTTGAATAAAGTATTTGATGAAACCCTTCGTATGTACTCAATAGTAGAACCACTGCAAAGGAAAGCCACAAGAGATTATAAAATACCCGGTACAAATGTAATAGTTGAAAAAGATATGATAGTCCTAATATCCCCGCGAGGTATACACCATGACGAGAAATATTATCACAAGCCTGAAGTATTTAACCCTGATAGATTTGACCCAGAAGTGGTGGGTAAGCGTCACCCATGCGCTTATTTACCATTTGGATTAGGACAAAGGAATTGTATTGGTAAGTAATTTCTCTATTATAAAATCTCTTCTATTATAAAATATGAAATATATGATTAAGAGTTCCGTACCAAAATGGTAAAAAGGAACCCTTATGGTGTGAACCCTTTTGGTGTGTGGTGTTATGCTGTCTGTCTGTCCGTCTGTTACAGCTGGATATCTCAAGAACTAGTAATGCTAAACGTGAATTTTTGAATAGTTTTAGATGACGTTTGCCCAACTATTTTGCAAATAAGAAAGAAATAAAATATACCTATTTTTTTTGCAACAGGGACTGAAAGGTGGTCTTAAAAATTCGAAGTGAGTGAATTACTAGGGCATGTGGGGTATCATATAAAAGAACGCTGTTTGCACATTCTCAAACATTTTTCTTTTTTTAGGCCGCATAGTTTTCGACTTTTGATGAAAAATGTAAAAAAACTGTTCCCCCCTTATCTCCGAAGTTTGCATAGAGGAAAATCTGAAATTATTCTGTGTGATAGAAGTTTATGTAAAGATTACAGAAAAAATAAAACGATGTCTCTAAATAACGCACTTTATTTATATGTGATAGGGAACCCTCGGTGCGCGAGTCCGACTCGCTGTTGACCGGTTTTTTTATGATATCTTTCTAAGAGAGAAGTGTGGAAGAAATAAATTGGGGCAAGGGCAGGAGAATGATGATCTTTCTGGCACGTTTTTACCTGTAGCTTAACAATGATGTATAGTTTTTAATAATTTGTGTTTAAACACTGATTTATTCAAGTTATTAAACTTTAACTTTATTCGTGTGACGTTTTAATTTAGCTTAATTAATATTTTAGAAGAGACTGAAACTATACTTGAAAGTGTTTTGTTTTTTTTTTGAACAAAAACAACCATTGTTTTATTTATGCTTGACGCAAAGATTTAAAACCTCCAAAACGTTATGTTATTCCAAAATGTTATTCCATTATCTGTAAACATTTTACATTAACATTGTTCTTGTAGTTTATAAAAAAAACTTAACTCGTAACATTTTTTGTTTATTTTTAGGAATGCGGTTTGGCAGGATTCAGTCTCTATTATGCATTGTGAAGATGTTGTCCAAGTTTAGAGTGGAGCCATCAAAGAACACCGAAAGGAATTTAGGAGTTGCTCCACAAAGAGCTCTTATCGGACCTAAAGGAGGAATACATCTAAATATTGCGCCTAGAAAATTAAAAGCCTAAGAAAACGAATGTATGTTAATATTTTATGTATGTAGGTACCGACGCCTACGTTAATTGTGTTGGTTTTGCAGGAGTCCGTACATTGATTGTTATTACAATATTTGTGTACCATTTGTCATTATAATTTTGTTGAGTTCTTGTAACATGTTTTACCAAATGTATCAGTAAGGTATAATGACATATATAACTTTTTAGGGTTCCGTACCCGAAGGGTGCCAAACAGAACCCTATTGTATCTTATTGTATGAAATTTTGGCAAATTGTGTATTTCTATTGTCGCTTTATCAAAAATAAAATAAAGTTCAAAATTAAAGGAGGCTTAAAAAAACACGTGTCTTGTATGGGGACTTACAAGAAATGTGTTTTTTTTTTTAACTGAAGTTTTTTTTTAAATATGTAGTGTACGGTGTACGGTGTTACAGAACTCTCCGTGTGCGAGTCCGACTCGCACTTGGCCGGTTTTTATTATTATATGACTCAGAGATTTCAAAACTCCAACATTCGTATTTTTATCAATAATTTAGATACTTAAAAATATAAATTACTTAAAATATTTTTCTGGAACTGTATGCTGGGTTTCGGAAAATGTATGATCATTTTTAAAAGTAATAACGCATTAAGTCCGCCTCTGTAAATTATTGTGCTTTAAATTAAATATATTTGTGTAGGGTTTTATTGTCAAAAAATAAAAAATAAATGTTAATTCTAAGTGTTTTTGAACGGAATGTTTGTGATGGATTTATTTATGAACGAAGCGGTGAGTGAAAGTGAAGTAGTGAGTGAGGGAATGAAGGGTGAACGGATTACAATTATTAAAAGATGGACAGTGGACACTGATTGTGCTAAGCGACTAGGTGAAAGGCGTGAAATGGTGATAGTTTTTATAATAAAAAGATGAAGTATTTTACTGAAGAAAGCTGTATTTCATTTGGACCCTTTTTCGACATTTTTATGTAACTAATTAAAGTAGCAACAGCACTAAAATTATTTTATTTACCTTTTGTATTTTCATTCATATTTAAAAAAAAATTGGTACCTATGTTGCGGATTGTAATCAGGATATATTTTAATGAAATAAAATAATATTAATTGATGCAAACCAGTAAAACGTTGTATTGTATCTTTCATTCCCTTAAGAAGTCCGTTTAATATCTGCTGATTTCTTACAAGCTACTTATTTCATATATAGCGGAAAATTAAAGAAATGACACGTTGTTTTTTCAATCAATATTCATTAACATGTAGTGTACAGAAACATGCGAATGGACTGTTATATAATAGGTTGGGGAAAAAGTTTCTTCGCATTTTTTAAGAAAATTCAAAACATTTTTTAATATAGTTTATTTACATTTAACTAAAGTATGTAGGTACCATTTTGTTCGATAACTTATTGCCATCTTGTAGGTAGGGACATGATCCCATTGCTATAGAAATTTTGGGACTTCTGGTCAAAATACCGCGACAAGTGGTTTTGGCAGTCCTCTCGTGATGTTAACCTGACACTGCCTAAAGAATTCTGAAGAGACCGAAACAGGTGGATCTGAAGGTGCAAGGTCGACTATACGGCGGATGCATTAACACCTCCCAGGCAAACTCTCTTAATTTTTGCTGAGTGGCTAAAGATGTGTGAGGTCTAGCGTTATCATGATGAAAAACCACACCCCTTCTGTTGATTAATTCCGGCCGCTTTCTCTCAACTTCTTGCTTTAATCTCATCAGTTGTTCGCAGTAGAGTTCAGAATCGATGGTCCTGCCTGGTGGTAACAGCTCATAATGAATAATGCCCTTCCAATCCCACCACACACACAGCATCACCTTGTTGCGAGTTAACCCGGGTTTCGCCACAGTCTGTGAAGCCTGACCGGCCTTTGACCACGACCTTTTTCGCACGTTCTTGTCATACGCGATCCACTTTTCATCACCAGTTATCAGCTTCTTCAAGAATGGTTCGGTTTCATTACGTCGTAATAAAGAATCACAAATGGGTACACGGTTCATTAGGTTTCTTTCAGTGAGCTCGTGAGGTACCCAAATGTCGTGCTTTTTTGTGTACCCAGTTTTTTTTAAAATACGCCAAAACTGTTTTGTGGTCAATTTCCAGTTCTTCAGCTACGTCGTAACTACTGATATGCCGATCTTGCTCCACTTTTTCAAAAATGGCATCCATTTTATCCGTAATAGGGCGACCAGAGCGACGTGCATCTTTGACATCAAAATTTCCGGATTGAAAACGCTTAAACCAAATTTGTGCTACTCTCACAGACACTACACTAGGTCCACAAACATCGCAATTTTTTTTCGCGGCTTGGGTTGCATTTTTAACTTTTTTGTAGTAAAAGTTTAAAATGTGTCGAATTTCTTCATTAGATTCACTCATCTTGACGGTACGAAAAACAAATGAAAATCACACATTTTCCTAATTTGAATTTGGAATTATGTTCTTTAAAATTTAAACTTTCAATGATATCAAAACCAGCCAGATACAAATAGTATAGCCAAAGAGATTTTATTACAAGTTCATACATACTATAATGCGAAAAGACTCTTTCCCCAACCTAATATAAACCTACTCAAAAGATACAACGATCGCGACCGCGTACAGTTGTAAGACGTAGCTTTGGAAGGTGGACCGATGACCTTATGAAGGCCGCACAGAACCGGTCGAAGTGGCGTGCTCTTGCGGGAGGTGTATGTCCAGCAGTGGACGTCTTTCGGCTGAAATAATGATGATGATGATGATGAAAAGATACAATAGGATTATAGCTAAGTCAGAAAAAAAGATAAGGTTTTAACTTGGTTAAGTTATATTTAATTTTATTGAGCCTAAAAATAAGAGCTTGGTTGCCATTTATTTGCGCTATTTCATGGTCTTTATATCTTGCACTGGCAAGTTTAGTAGGGACAGTTATTTTTTTCACATTACAACATAACATCACGTCTGTAATCCCCAACGGGTTAGACAGAGTAGTACCATAGTACACCCACATCTCGCCAGTTATGTTTAAGTCCCAAGTAATAGGGGTCGAGCGTATGCCTATTGTTTTTTTTTTCAATCTAGGTAATACTAGATTTGAAATATCCTGTCAGTACCTTCCTATTGTTACTCGTTATGTCTGATAATGAAATGAAACTGATGTTTATTCGTGTAAGTAGATCTTACACGTCAATTATTCGGTACCAATATTTTAAAACTAGATGGCGTCTGCATTTCCAAGCTGACTGATTCCTGAGAAGTGTTCTTATAATGCTGGGCCATGTTGGGTCATAAAGTTTTTATAATTATGAGCACCTACTTCTACTCATATTTTACGACATGGAATCGGAACTGTGTAAACCAAACAAAAACAATAGAAACAACTTGTGATTTATTCACAACGATTTACGTACATAAGTAGAAAAAAAGCAATCGTTTTTAGCGATTTAAACCTAGACTTGCTCTCGATTTTAACCCAGAAAGTAACTTGTTTTTTTTTTTTTACAAAATTGGTCGTAAATAATGTACGCGAGAAACTACCTCAAGAAGAATCACAAAAATAATGAATAAGATACTTACATATATCTGGATTTTTTTTAATGTATCTTATGGGTCGCACGTTATACGAGTATGCTCGCCACAATTGCGGCGATAAGG
Source organism: Dicycla oo (assembly GCA_948252095.1). Lineage (NCBI taxonomy): Eukaryota > Metazoa > Arthropoda > Insecta > Lepidoptera > Noctuidae > Dicycla > Dicycla oo. The sequence continues at coordinate 18,392,891 of OX411726.1, read as the reverse complement.
CCCGTCTTTGAGGAGTGGTTGGAAAGACGCAACGGCGTCCTCACCTTCCGCCTGACGCAGGTCCTCACCGGACACGGTTGCTTCGGGAGGTTCCTGTTCCAGATAAGGGGGGAGGAAACGCCCGTTACCATTGTGTGGATCGCCCGGAAGACACTGTGGAGCATACTGCCCGGCTTAGGCGGAGCACCGCCGCGTCCTCGCGGAGGCGAACGGCGGCGGCGATCTCTCGCGTCCGGCCCTAGTCCAGGCCATGGTACGGAGCGAGAGTGCATGGGAAGCCATCACCTCCTTCTGCGAAGCAGTAATGCTCGCGAAGCAGGAGGCGGAACGCATAAGGGAGAGGCAATCTTTGCGCCCTCACGCTACTAGTCGCCACAGGCACGCCATGGGCGTGGGGAATTGATAGCCGAATCCCGGCCACCGTAGGCACGGGCTTGCGGATGGCAATTGAAGGAACACGGGTGGACTTTAGTCAGTAAAAGTCTGACACGCCCTCCCACTCCGCTCAGAGCGGGAGAAGTTATTTGATGATTCCAATCCAAAAAAAGAAGAAAGGGGTTGTGTACATTCTACGAACTATCCAAATAAACAACAATACGTAAAATAAAAAGAATCATAAAAATAAAGAATAACGTACTTACATCAGGGTTTCTAAAAATGTATTCCTAACGGAGTGAAAAAGGAAAGTAAGTTTTAGAGGGGCTCCCCTCTAAAACTTACTTTCCTTTATGGATTTTATAGCTTGGCTGATTAACACGGCAATTGGTATAAATAACCTAAAATGCAAAAAATTAAATAAACAATTTTTCAAAAATTATAATATATCAGAGGGGTGAAACGAGGGGAAAAGGTTCCACGATTTATTTCGTTAATCTTTAACTTGCAACTTGCCCCGAACTCATGTATAAATAAATAATAAATATCTTCATCATTATTACTACCATTTAAAGCGGGTGGAAGGGGTGGTGAAATTTGTAGGGGTAAGAAATCCATGCGAATGAACTCGTGGGCAAAGTGCTGAATGACTGACATATCAGAAATGTTTGCACAAGGGTTCCTTTTATAATGTGGGCGAGTTCGAAGACCCCTTCTTCGAGCTCGCTTTTTGGAAATTCGACTTAAGTAGTGGAAAGAGGGATTTAGTTTGTATGAAAAATCTTATTTCTTCAGTAAATAAACTTGAATCTTAGCACGAATACATTCTCAAACTATACATTATAATAAAATAGTAACGAAGAATTTTTGTCAGATGTATGTTGCGGGTTGGGGCAAAAACGCCTAAATGGATTTGGTTGAAATTTGCCACACAGATAGTTTATGACCTGGATTAACACACAGGGTACTTTTAATCCCGGTAGTAACTATGTTCCCGTGGGATATTTTCCGACATCCACTCGAGGGCAGTCGCGGGCGGTGAATAATAATGATGGACATTATTAGTTTTTTAAACTACCCAGAAAGGGATTTTAGGGGGTTGCCAAAGTTTGTATGGAAGAATCTTAATGCCCTGTCCGGTTACCTCGAAAAAGTTATGTCAAAATTGATACTTTTTTTCTTTTTGGTCTTTTCGAAAATCGACCAGCAAAGGGAGTAGGTAAGTAGGTAACTAAGTTATTGAGGAAGGATTTCATTGCGTGTCTAGATTAAATAAGAAGTAATCTAAACATTAAATGACGAAACACATTATTAAGACTTTGTTTAATCAACCCCTCTCGGGCTGAAAAGGGGCGAACAGATTATATGAAAATTATTATTCCTTTTGTCAATAAATTTGAAAATTGAACCAAATACTTTAACAAGTAAAATGATCGTAATCGTTAATTTTCCAAAACTACCGGTTAAAAGGCATAGGTAAGTACCTATTTAGGGTTTGTTGGAAATCAAACTCAATATATATGTTCAATGATTTTATATTAATAATGTGATTCCTTACATACTAAAAACCATACATGCCTTAAGCAGTAGGTACTTACTCTGCCTTCTACAATATTAAATAGACCAATCACAGAGCCCCACCAAAAGCGATAGCGTCCGTTATTTAACGTGTGTAGCGCGATATAAAAACTGTTGTTCCGTACTTTCGTCTCAGTCACAAGTACTTTATAATGTAGGGGGTCTCGCTCTCAAAAAATGTACTCTGCGGTCTCAGTGATCTAATCGACTTCAAGCAGGCATGTCATCGGCGCTATGGTGCGAGCGTAAGTCTCGTGGATCGTGGGGTCATGGGTCTCGTCTCGTGCCTCGCGTGCTCTGCACATCAGTGCGCGGCCGCGCTCCGTCTTGGCTGCACGTATGACTATTATGTAGCTCACTACAAGTAGGAGAAAATACGAAATCCACGCGGAAGAAGTCGTGGGCGAAGTGCTAGTAGGTACTACATAATGTGTTGTACTCTACCGAGGCAGTCACCAAAACAAGCTGACTCAGAAACGAAAACGAACACAAATACAATTATAAAAAGAGGGGATTAGTATTATCGTAATCGACTTGCTCGGTTGGTATATAAAATTTCGTCAAGCGATATTGCTATTCATATCATAGTATTCGGTGAATGTGTTAAGAGCTCCTTTAAAATGTTGATCTATTATTTTCCGGCAGTGTTGATAGTGTTACTTTGTGCTCTATATTATTATTTTACAAGAACGTTTAACTACTGGAAAAGCCGAAATGTTCCCGGCCCGGAACCAACAGTTTTATTCGGCAACCTGAAGGAATCAGCACTTCGCAAAAAAAATCTGGGAGTAGTGATACAAGAAATCTATAACATGTTTCCAACAGAAAAAGTGGTCGGTATGTATAGAATGACGTCACCTTGTATCCTTATACGAGACTTGGATATTTTAAAACATATCATGATTAAAGACTTCGACGCATTTACTGATCGTGGCATTGAACTTAGCAAAGAAGGATTGGGACAAAATTTGTTTACCGCTGATGGTGAAACATGGACAGCCTTGAGGAGTCGCTTTACTCCTATTTTTACATCTGGTAAATTAAAAAACATGTTTTATTTAATGCATGAGTGTGCTAATACGTTTGTGGACCATGTGAGCTCCGAATGTCAAAAGAATCAAGAGTTAGAATTACACTCCCTTCTCCAGACATACACGGTGTCTTCAATCTCTGCTTGCGCTTTCGGTGTTAACTATGATAGTCTCAGCGACAAATTGCAGGCACTGGAACTTTTAGACAAGCTAATTACGAAAGCGAGTTATGCAAAGGAAATACTTATGATGTATCCAGGACTTCTGAAAGCACTCAACGTTTCTCCAATTCCAAAATCTATTCGTAATTTCTTCAAAGGTCTTGTGAACAATATTATCACTCAAAGGAACGGCAAACCATCAGGCCGACAAGATTTCATGGATTTAATACTGGAACTCCGTGAAATGGGAGAGGTCAATAGCTCGAAATTCGGAAGCAGTGTGACGTCAGTTGAAATAACAGAAGATATAATGGCGGCGCAAGCTTTTGTATTTTATTTAGCTGGGTATGAGACCAGTGCCACAACGATGGCCTACATGTTGTACCAGCTAGCATTAAACCCAGATATACAAAACAAGTTGACGGCAGAAATTGACGAAGTTATTCAAGCACATAATGGAGAAATAACATACGATACTATAAAGGACATGAAATACTTGAATAAAGTATTTGATGAAACTCTTCGCATGTACTCAATAGCAGAACCACTGCAAAGAAAAGCTACAAGAGATTACAAAGTACCCGGTACAGATCTGGTAATTGAAAAAGACACTATAGTACTAATATCTCCGAGGGGTATACATCATGACGAGAAATATTATCCCAATCCTGAGGTATTCGACCCTGATAGATTCGATGCGGAGGAGGTGGGTAAGCGACACCCGTGCGCTTATTTACCTTTTGGACTCGGACAAAGGAACTGCATTGGTTAGTTGACTATTCCTATTATTATCTATATAAGTATGTATTTACAAAAAAAAAGAAGTAGTATATGTAGTATATCAGTTATCTGGTTTCCATAGTACAAGCTCTGCTTAGTTTGGGATTAGATGACCGTGTGTGAATAATGACCCAGATTATTATTACTATTATTATTCCATATTCTTTTATTTGCCAAAATTATCACCACTGAATTAATAAAATAGTATCAGATAGATTCACAAAAAAAAATTCAGCTACTGAGGCCTTTAGGGTGAGAATTACTGTGATGTACCTCACAGTAATTGACACCCAAAAGGCCTCCGCAATTTCTGATGGTGATATGTAAAAAGTACCATGTTAAAGGAAAATAAAGACTTATCACATCTATCTGTTAGTTATCCAATGATACGATTACTTATGTATGATTACGATAATGTTTTATGTAGTTACATTTCAATGTTGAACATGTCAAGGTTATTTAACAAAAAATTATTTTTGTTTATTTTCAGGAATGCGGTTTGGCAGACTTCAGTCTCAATTATGCATGGTGAAGATTTTGTCCAAGTTTAGAGTGGAGCCATCAAAGAACACTGACAGGAATTTGAAGGTTGCTCCGACCAGAGTTCTTATCGGACCAGACGGAGGAATACATGCCAATGTTATTCCTAGAAAATTAAGGGCTTAAAAAACTTACACAATATAATATTTGTGAATCTATCGTGAAGGTCATGTGAACGATTCATAGATTTACCCAATAAATTCAGGCGTCCGTAATACTATAAGTACCTACTTACAGTCTTACATAGACGCTCCTTGCGTAGACTACAATTGACTGAATTGACTATAATTGTTTGCATAGATTGAACTTTGCTGTTAAGAATCAAACGTACAATTTTAAATATTATATCCGATAACTCTGAAAATGAGAAAGATCCTAGACATTATTATTTGTAACCTAACCTAACTGTAATCTCTAAGTCAGATTTTATTATATGTAATATATTCGGGCCAGTTGGCGTGGTTGGTTAAGATACCGCCTATCATGCCGCTGGTCGTGGGTTCGATTCCCATCCAGGACAAACATTTGTGTGCATGAACATGTCTGTTTGTCCTGAGTCTGGATGTAATTATCTATATAAGTATGTATTTACAAAAAAAAAGTAGTGTATGTAGTATATCAGTTATCTGGTTTCCATAGTACAAGCTCTGCTTAGTTTGGGATCAGATGACCGTGTGTGAAAAATGTCCCAGGATATTATTATTATTATTATTATTATTCATAAGAAATGTTTGAAAATTCAAATAGTAGTGTATGTTCATTATACTACTACTAATTTCTACCCGCGACTTCGTTTACGTGGAAGTCGATAAAATACAGCCCAAGCCCATGTTACTCTCTGATAAAGTAGCTTTCTATAGGTGAAAGATTATTTTTTTAAATAGTTTAAGTATTTTTGAGTCCATCACAAATAAATATAGCTGACTGCTATAGTAATTGGCCAGACTTTAATAACTGGCGATTCATAAAAAAGAGGTACAAACAAGGAGACGAAGCAAGCTCATGAATGAAAAGGATAAACAATAGGTATATTTTTCATCCTTTTCATTCATGAGCTTGCTTTCATTACCTTGTTTCTACCTCTATTATATGAGTAGCCAGTTACTAAAGCGTGGCCAATTACTATAGAAGTCACCACACCTACAAAAAAATCTTTTTATAACATTCTGTGTTAATAATTTTAATTTCCAAGATAATATTTACATAAATTACAAGCTAACCGTTTTAGTGTATGCTATTAGGTACTTAACATGGACATGTGGTAGGTAAAGTCAGGAAAATTAATTGAATATGCAATTTCGAAAAGGGCAACAAGTCTGAATATTTAAACTTTAAGGAAATTAAAAAAGAAAATTAACTATGGACAAATGTAAGTTTGTACGCACAATATTGAGAGATTTACCATGTTGTTTTAAGACCATAGACTTCTTATAGATTTTTCTGTAATCTATAGCTATAGAACTATTTTCTGTATTTTTTTCAAAATTTTAAGCTCGTAGTTTCGGAGATAGAGAGGGGGAATAGCCAATTTTCGTATATTTTTTTAAATAACTTTTAAATGGTTTATTTTATTTTTGTATTAAAAAAAAGTTGGCAAAGCTTTTTTTTAATTTTCTTATTTGCTCCCAAAATTGACCCCCATATTCAAAATTAATTCATTTACATTACACGCCCGTGTTTGGGTCAAAAAATTAAATACGTGTAGGTACCAAATTTCCACTTAATCGGTCCATTAGATTCGGAGTAAATTGGCTGTGACAGACGGACAAACAGACAGACAGACACATGAGCGATCCTATAAGGGTTCCGTTTTTTCCTTTTCAGATACGGAACCCTAAAAAGAAAAATGTTTGAAAATGTGTATTCCCTCTTTCGTATGATACCCCCACATGGCCTAGTAGCCCCACTTCGAATTTTTAAGACCCCCTTTCAGTTCCTGTTGCAAAAAAATATAGATTCTTATTTCTTTCTTATTTGCAAAATAGTTGGGCAAACGTCATCTAAAACTATTCCAAAATTCAAGTTGATAGCATTACTAGTTCTTGAGATATCTAGCTGTGACAGACAGACAGACTGAGTCGCACCATAAGGGGTCCTTTTTACCATTTTGGTACGGAACCGTAAAAACCATATAAATTTGGCAAATTTTTTATTTTAGGTATCTAGAATTAAACATGTACCTATTATGTTTAACTTTAGATACTTACCTAAAATAAAAATCTCGATATTTAAATTAAAGATAATTAATACTTTTTTGAAATCTTTTTCTGGAGATTTTCGTTTGTAGTTGACCATTGCAGTATTTCATCGTAAAATTTTGTAAATTCTGCTGGTAATTATATTGTTTCACTTTTGCAATATCTGCAATTTTTATTTATTAATAGGTTCCTTGCCATTATACACTCGATATTCTTGGCTTGGTAAGTTACTGCAAGTGCCTTTTACTGTGTTATAATCGTTTATCAAATTGACACACATCAATTTGATAAACGATTAATTACCCTGACTTTACATAGTTTTTTCGACCGATGACCAAATTCACGAGCCTCCTACGCGATGATATAGATGATATATATGATATATCCTACATAAAAAATGATATGATATAAAAATGTTATCCAGAGTTCGTTTGTCTATAATATCTGTTTATACAGGATGTTTTGAAGCTGGTTGGAAAGTCTTGGGGTCTTGGGGGGGGGGGGGGGGTGATAGTTGACAACTTTAAAGTATTTTTTTAAAATTTTTAACTGATATTTTTAGTTTTCTTTAAATAACCCTAAAAAAGTTCACTGCATAAGTATAATTTTGCATAACAAAGTTACAGTGAGTGTTTTTCCAGTGAAACACAAGTTTAGTTTGATATGATTTTATTATTGGTTGATTGCAATGATAAGAAATGATAACAAAAAATAAAATTAGTCTTATCTACATACAATTATTTATTATTGAAGTACAGTCACGAACCGGGATTGTTGAGCCACTAGCTTATCATCTTAACTTAGTTGTGTTACACGAATGCCGCCCGTTTTTCGTTCTTGAAATGTCACATGTCAAATTTCACGGGCGACATTCGTGTAACACAACCAAGTTAAGATGATAAGCTAGCTCAACAGTCCCGGTTCGTGACTGTACAAACAGCCACACGGGTTCAGGTTAATTAATCTACGCTTGCCGAGGTCGGTCCGTGGTTTGGTAACCATCTTTACTCTTTACATACCAAGACCCCTCCGTGCCTTGGAAAGCACGTTAAGCCGCTGGTCCCGGATTTCATTCGTGGATCTTTGACAGCGGTTACGGGTCATCAGAGCCCGAAAGTTTGACAACCACTCTTACCAATGGTTATCGTTTTACCCAGTTAGTGGGTTGTAGGGGTCCGATAGGGCAGTCGCTGCATGTAAAATACTGGTATTCCGCTGCATCCGGTTACACTGGAAGCCGACCCCAACATAGTTGGGAAAAGGCTAGGCAGATTGATAATTGTATGCATTCCGCGCATTATCTTGACAGTTATTAGTTTTAAAAATAATGCAACGCAATCCTAAATAAATCTATCTACATGCACTACATAGCTGTATGATTTCTCTTTAGATATTATGAGATCTGAAATAGAAGCTGAACAACTTACTAAATAAACTGGTGCGTGTGTACTTCCCCGGCGAGCGCGAACTTTGTACCAATGTCGACTCTCCGGCTACATTTGAAAGCAAACATTGTACTTTATACTCAACTTAAAGAGAGCTTGCGGACTCACGACTTTTACCTTCCTTCGACTTTATCGATTGCTATCCTCCCAGTGAGTCATTCACTTTGAATACAAGAAAGTTAAAAACTAATTTTACTTAATGTGTAAAACCAATGCTGGTGGTTGATACCCGATTTCAATGAAATTTTGTGAATGTGTATGGTTGGTTCCGATATTGGAAGACAGGACAGTTTTTAAATAGGTGGCGCTCCATGCGAAGCGGGGCAGCTCGTTACTATTATTTTAAGGGCCTACACTACCTCAGATTGCAAAAATTATCTTAGCATGAATGGCTGTAGTTTTAACAGTTCTGCAGTATTCACTTTTTTTATAAACACACATATAATTACAGTAAAGATGAGGACTACTGCTAAGTATGCTCTGTTATTTTGATATTATCTCGATACAAAGAAATCTAAAAATTACCTCTAAACCTAAAACATTAAATTAATAAATAGATAATAAGGAAAAATGTCAAATTAGGTCATGAAACTTTGCAGGATAGTTGAACTATGTATAAAGCAGGTGTCATAGGTTAATTTTATGTTTTAACTGTTATACATATTTACCGTAAAATGACGAGATCAGAAAAATCAAGCTTTATTCACATCTCGAACCACCCTGCCGCCCGGCCCCCGAAATGACCCCGATTCAGTACTTGTCAGTACCGCTACGTTAGGATACCGTTATGTACCGCCTATATAAAAGTACTCTATGGGTACCGCTTCAGTACATATGTATCACTTCGCTTGCGCTCAAAAGGCCCGATTGACAACATTTTATGTTCTGAAGAAATTATAATATCTATACATATATAATACCTATAAAAATAAGGCGCCCGTATTTTTTTTTCCGAAGTTTGTAGTACAAACATCCACCGATAAGTATATAATAAGTCAGAGGCAAACATCTTTGAAATGGTTCAAAATCGTAATCTCATGTCAATGTCAAAACTACTCAAAACATTGTCAAAAATTGAGGAAGTAAACGTACCTATTTTAGACAGTGTCCAATATATTCAACAAAACGTTTTTTATTATTCATAATTTTATTTGAGAAAGGTTTAAAGTAAAAGAAAAATATTTCAATTACAACAAATGTATACAGGGTAGGTTTTTGAGACGAGGCTGTAAGGGTGGGTACCTTAGCCGTTGTACCTACAGGAAAGCGGCTTCAGAAAACTGGCCTTAACGTTTCGAGAAAGTTTTATTCACAGAATTTGAAAAAAAAAAATTACTGTCGCCAAGAAAATGGGCAATTTTCACAAAAACTTTTTTGATGCCAATCGATCCTATTTCTTATAAGGAACAAAAATTCTAGCGTACCGAACTGATGTTTGAGTACTAACAAAAATACAGAAATAGCACCACCTCGCCTGTATTTGGAACGAAGTTCTTTAACGCGGCTTGCGGTAGGAGTTGACTGGTGGAAATTGTCAACTAAGGAAAAAGCGTTATGCCCACTCCATGCGACTTTCTCTCTCTCTCTGTTTCTGTTATTATTATCATGATCTGCTTAGCTTTTTCCCAACTATGTTGGGGTGGGCTTCCAGTCTAACCATATGTATCTTTGTATAAAGAGACAGAGAGAGAGAGAGAAAAAGTGTGAATATAATACGCGTTTTTAATATACAATAACACAAGCATTAGTATAAATTAAAAAAAAAAACTTTTATTATATGGCTCTGTATTTTAAACTCTGTGGTTTTTGTTTACTTACTTTCAAACGTTGTTAATTTATTTTATTTATTTTTATTTTATTTTATTTATTTATTTCACTGTGCCTGTTATAAATAATATATATAGGTATACTAATATTATAAAGAGGTAAAATTTGTTTGTAAGTTTGTATGTAAGGGGTAATCTTCGGAACTACTGATCCGATTCAGAAAATTCTTTCACTGGTAGGAAGGTACAGAATTGCCGAGTGTCATAGGATATAATTCCATGCGGATGAAGTCTTGGGTAGAAACTAATAAGATCTGTGATGCTAATGTAATATACAGTGAAAGGAACTTCGTACCATCCGGTGTCCCACGACTAGACCGACTGACTGAGAGGCTATTTTCAGAAGCAGGTATAGTTTATGAGGAAAAGTGCTTTTATTCTTCACAACTTACCACTGACAAATTCTAAGAATAGGCTAGTTTACAGTAAGAAAAATACCTTATGCCAATGACGTATTATAAATAGACGCGTCATACACGAACATTAGTGCACTCAAAAACAGCGTAAGCCATGAATGTAGCTACATACCAGTACATACAATCATACAGTGCGCGAAGAAAAGGGAAGACCTATGCCGATACCTGTTGTTAGAAAGAGATGAACATGCATATTTAGTTACTTCACTAGCTGCTGCATGTTCATCGGCGCGCGCACGTGGATCGCAGCTGTCAGAGGAATTTGGGGCAAAGTGAACATTCTATTTTACTCGCATTGACAAAGTTTAAACATTAGGATTTTTAGAGATTGCTCTAAAAATCCTAATGTTTAAACTTTGTCATTTAAAAAAATGAGAATTGTAGTACTTACCTAATTAAAATAATAAAACAACACATGATGTGACCATAAACTATAAATTATTGTACCCGCGCGAAGCCGGGGCGAATTTGTTAGTACATAATATAAATGTGAAAGTAGGTAAGTATGTTTGGATATTTACTCAAATACGCTTTCAAATCCATATATATATATATCATATATCTTATATCCATATATCATAGCTGTGTACAATTTCGGAAACATGTAACAACTTATTGCTTACCTATGTACCACAATAAAGAATATTTGAATTTGAAAAAAAAATCAAAATCGAAACAAAATATTGTTATCGTTAATTTCATTTCCTTCGTAAGGTACGTTGAGACGTTTGTTTCGGACACCATAATGATGTAATCGTCGTAAAAGTCGTCTATTTCATGAGGGGAATAAAATTATCAGTAACAGTTTAATTAGTTTTTCCTTTTTATTAAAATAGAAAACATAAGTTGTCATATTCACTCCTTTGAGTCCTAATTACTTTTAGCTAATTTTCCCTCATCAGTCCGTCTATAAGCAATCTAGAATAAAAGAAAAACGATAAGTAATATTCATAACAATAACATGTGTAATTAATATGAAGGATTAGATGACATGATTTTATATCAAACAATATGATAATATCAAGAAAAAAAGCCTGTATTAAAAATGCCGCAGCCATAATTGCCCCAACCTCCCCTAGTCACGTGGCCGCACGCGGGAAATGGCGGTTTAAGTACAAAACAAAAAAAAATTGTTACAATAAAAAAATACAGTAAGTACTTACGCATGAAATGAGACGTTTTTCTTTTCTTTCACAGTAATTGTATAATTTATACATCGTCTTTAAACACAAGAAGGCATTTTCTTCACAAAAATTGCTGGAAATTTCGAGTGACAATGACGTGTAGCCGCGACAATAGATGGTGCGTGAATATTTCAACTCGTGGCAATTACCTCCTTTTTATTTTGCCATTATTCCTTCATCATCGTCACACATTGTCTTATGCATTTTATTATGTAGAACGGTTGTGGGCTAAAAATATCAAATTCAACTTAGTTTTGTAAATGATTTTAGATTAATTAATATTTTTGACAAATAATTACGTAAAAATATAGCAATTGGTCACGTGAACGCGAATCAGAGCGCAACACGTCACATCTTCCCTCATGTCACTTACAAAGTAACAATGTTTCAGGGTTCCGACCTCAGGATATTTTCCCATAAATTTAAGGGATTTTTAGAAAAAGTAATTTTCATTCGCGTGTTTAGGTATTCATAGTTTAGCCACCAAGTGCTTTTTTGTTCAACTTTTTTCAGCATTCTTGGAACAATTTGAATGAAGTGTCATTTGAAAGTGAATAGCGTCTAGATAATTTTTGGAAAAAGAAAATGAAATTCCGCACGAAAAAATTGCAAATTTATAAACAATTTACTAAAAAAAGGGGTTTGGTTTTTGCAAATATGTATCTCAAAAACTAATTAAGATTTTGAAATCTAAAAAAGATTCAAAAAGAGGAGGAATTTTCCTAAACAAAAGTCTCGACTCCCGGAATTGTAAGGACCAATATTTATAATTTTCCCAGAGGGGTGAAAATACGACCGAAAACGGGTAGGTACTCTCGCTTGCGCAAGCCACGTCCACTTCAAGCACTTTAACAACAATTAAGAAGAATATATTTATTTAAACATATTAAATATGAAAATGTAGAAATAAAAAGTTCAGGCACTTACTGCATAGATGAAAAAACAATAATCCGCCGGCAAAAAATTTTATCGCGATTTTTCAATAGATAATTAACATTAACATTGCAAGTGTGATAATTGTTAAACTATAAATCTGAGATTGTTTTCCGTCTATGGAGCTATTCTTGAAAGGCTTCAGGAAGGATCCCCGTTGGAAAAATTCTAAAAAATATATTTTTCAATTTTTTATTAACAATTTACGTAGTTGAAAAATTAAAAACTTAATTAATCATTGAAAAACGTTTTTTTTATTTAATCAATTATGCACACACAAATAAACAGACAAGAATAAAGAAACAAAAAAAGTACGTTAAAAGGTAATGCTTATTTCTAAAGAAATCTCTTCCAGCATACCTGGGATGGGACAGAGGATAAAAAGAGATGCACACAGCATGTGTAAGAGTAGAACAGAAAATAAAATACATAAAATCTAGAGAAAAAAGTAGAGTAATAAAAAAATATGAGGTAACAATTTTATTGTCTATAGCAAATTGTTTATTAAATAAACAATGAAACATTAAATAAAACCAATTTTTTAATATCGAAATCAAGATAAGTTGTGATTTAATAAAAAAAAAAAAATTCCTTAATATTAATTACTAGCGACCCGCCCCGGCTTCACACGGATAGCCCAAACGCTACCAAACTTCACAGGATCACCCGCTGGGCTAATCTCAAGACTGCCTTTGCCCGCGGCTTCGCTCGCGTTGATGTCGGAAAATATCCCACGGAAACGTACTACCGGGATTTAAAGTACTCCATGCGTTAATCCAGGTAAACAATGTCATCTCGCACTGCTGATATACTATCCGAGGAGCGGCGGTCGGATCGATACATGATTGCTGCAGGATAAAACATCCTAAAACCTAAAAATAGTAACGGAATATTACCAACATAATGGAACGGAAAATTACCAACTTGCATGCTTTTGAAGGCAACTTATACGTCCTCAGCTGCGCCCCGCGGTTTCACCCGCGTAAGTTTCAATTCCGTGGGGATGGGAATATTTGGATAAAAAGTAACAGCTTTAGGTAACAGCTGAGGCTATGTACCTATCAAGTTTCATCGCAATCGGTTCATTAGTTTTTGCGTGAAGATGTAACAAACATATTATGGTTACCTACATAATATGTTTGTTACTAACACAAACTTTTACAATAAGAGCAGGATTTGATTAATGGAGACAGTAATAAATCGTTTCACAGCAAATATTTCATTTACTTATACATATTGGTTGGAGGAAACTAAATAAAATATAAGTAACCTTTCCGCAGTCGGGTAAAAAAGAAAAAAAAATAAGAATGAAATGTTAATACCTATAAAGAATCATTGTAAGGCTTCTCTGTAAACTATATTTGATGTGATATTCGTTTGAAGCAAAATAAATTGATTTTCCGGAGATTTCGCGCGAGGCGTCGTACGACACATGAGGCCCATGGGAAAAGCACTCTTTTCTTAAGTCGATGATGACCAGTGAAAATGTTTGTCCCCGGACTTATTAATTGTTAGTGAAAATGATACTTTAACCGGGAACTGAAGCCTCTGAAATGATAGGTATAGGCAAATCCGTCGGTATCATTGGAATACGCGGAATGTGTGCGAGATGTCCGGCTGCTGGCGCGATGATGATGGTGGCGGGATTAAAACTCTTGTGCCATTACACAGGCTCGGTGGGTTAAAATTTCTTATTATCGGGTTGGCTAATAAGTAATGAGCGTTTTAGTTTATAATTTCTAGAATTTTCGGAAAGTTTCGAGAACGTTCTGTAGCAGAGGGTATATAAAGAGCGAGTCGCGCTCATGCGCGTTATTGATAGTTTGGCTTTAAACCCACGTACAACATTGTTTATTATATGAGTTTCAATCTGGGCATTCTGTTGCAGAAGCTACACGTAATATATGCCAAAGGATAGCTCACGATGCAGTCTCCGAAGCAACAGCAAAGCGCTGGATCCAACGGTTCTGCAATAACGATTTTTCCTTAACCGATCAACCAAAGTCTGGGCGCCCCGTGGAAATAGATATCGATAAATTAAAACTATTAATCGAAGAAGATCCTCGAAGAACTACACGCGATTTGGCTGTTCAGCTCGAGTGCTCTCATGGCACCATAGAAAATCATTTACATGGTTTGGGAAAGACTTACTTAGACTAGTGTTTGGAAAAAGCCTTTCAAGAATGGAAGGAAAACAGGCTCAGATTTATAGTTTAGCAATTATCACATGCAATGTTCACATTCAAGTAGAAAAAAAATCGTTAATTAACTATTGCAGAACTAATTGAAAAATCACGATAAATTTTTTTATTAATCTATCCAGTAAATGCCTGATTTTTTTAAATTTCTTAATTTTATTTGTTATAGTGCCCGATGTGGACGTGGCTTGCACAAGCGAGTGAACCCGTTTTCGGCCAAATTGTCGCCCCTCTGGGATCTGTGGAATACGCGACGAGAAGACGTGCGTTAGGGAACAATTTCGGGAAAATTACGTCCCCTTGTCTCACTCCTCGACGAAGTGGGATACGTTTAGTATGGCATGCCTGTATTGTTGTTCTTAATGTTAGACGGGGATGAATATCGGGAATTGCTGTATATTGAAAGATAGCTTTGCATCCACTTCAAAACTAGGCCGCTAAAAGTTCACATTTATTGAGCAGAATATTGTGGACTTTGTAGTCAAAAGCCTTGCTCATATAGAAAAACACAGTGCAGGTACGTGTGTGTTTATCTACATTCTCAGTAATTTAAAAGCTGCTAAAGCTGTCGATTTGTCTTTTTGGAATCCATTTTGTTCGGGTTTTTATATTTTATATTTAGTCAAAAATTGGGCCATACGAGAATGCATAGCTTCTCAAAGATCTGAGATAAAAATGGTCTTAAGTCAAATGGCCTATAATCGTCTACACGTTACGTCGCCCTTTTCAAAAATCAGCTTAATAACGGAGGTTTTTAATTTATCCGGGAAGGTGCCCTGTGAGAATAACATATTAATAAGGCACGTTAATATTGGTGTAATCAAAGCCACAGTGTGTTTTATGATATCTCAGGATATATCTGTCGGGATCTCATCATATCCCACAGAAGAAGTCTTGTTTAATGACCGTATAGTTGTAATGTTTCTTCAGCACTAACTGGACAAATGAAGAAACTGGCATTGAGTGGTGAAATTAAATGGCGATTCGTTGATGCTGTTCTATTTTTACAGACGGTCAGATCAATGAAATAATTATTATGATAAGCATTGGATAGGTATGTCATTGTATCTATTCGTTAAAATTGTATTATTAGATTTTATTTTTGTAATACATTTCTTATCAATGTTTGAATATGTCATTATATTATTTTTTAATATCCAAGATGTTTTACAAATGTTTTTGTAACCAGGTTTAACACATAGCGTACTTTTAATCCCGGTAGTACGTTCCCGTGGGATATTTTCCGACATCAACGCGGGCGAAGCCGCGGGCAAAAGCTAGTGAACTATAAAGTTTGTCATTATTAGTTTTTAAAACTACCCTCAAAGGGATGTTAGGGAGTGCTCAATTTTTTATCTTAACGCGCTGACCGGTTACCTCGAAAAACATTTGTCAAAATTTTGGCAGAAAATAAGACTTACAATTACAAGCTTTTGGGTTTTTTGAAAATCGACCAGCAAAAGGGAGTAGGTAATTTTCATATACTTAAACTGTTCTCCTCTTGGGAACAGTTAAGTATTTATTATTCCTTTGATCAATAAATTGAACCGAATCATCGTCTGCCTAACCTTTTTCCAACTATCTTGGGGTCGGCTTCCAGTCTGACCGGATGCAGCTGAATACCAGTATTTTACATGGAGCGACAAAAATACGAACATTGAACCGAATACTTTTCTTAATAAGTAAAAATATCGTAATCATTCATTTTCCAAAACAACAGGTTAACCGGGGTGGAGGGTACGTTAAGTAGAAAATACGAAATCCACGCGGACGAAGTCGTGGGTGAAGTGCTACATAATAATTATGTTGTTCTCTGCCGAAGCAGTCACCAAAACAAGCTGACTCAGAAACGATAACAAACACAAATATACTTATAAAACAGTTTATCGTAATAGTATTATCGTAATCGACTTGCTCGGTTGGTATATAAAATTTTGTCGAGCGATATTGCTATTCATATCATAGTATTCGGTGAATGTGTTAAGAGCTCCTTTAAAATGTTGATCTATTATTTTCCGGCAGTGTTGATAGTGTTAGTTAGTGCTCTATATTATTATTTTACAAGAACATTTAACTACTGGAAAAGCCGAAATGTTCCCGGTCCGACACCAATAGTTTTGTTCGGCAACATGAAGGAATCGGCATTTCGCAAAAAAAATGTGGGAGTAGTGATACAAGAAATCTATAACATGTTTCCAAAAGAAAAAGTGGTCGGTATGTATAGAATGACGTCACCTTGTATCCTTATACGAGACTTGGATATTTTAAAACATATCATGATTAAAGACTTCGAAGTATTTACTGATCGTGGCATTGAATTCAGCAAAGAAGGATTGGGACAAAATTTGTTTACCGCTGATGGAGAAACATGGACAGCCTTGAGGAGTCGCTTTACTCCTATTTTTACATCTGGTAAATTAAAAAACATGTTTTATTTAATGCATGAGTGTGCTAATACGTTTGTGGACCATGTGAGCTCCGAATGTCAAAAGAAACAAGAGTTAGAATTACACTCCCTTCTCCAGACATACACGGTGTCTTCGATCTCTGCCTGCGCTTTCGGTGTTAACTATGATAGTCTCGGCGACAAATTGGAGGCGCTGAAACTTTTAGACAACTTAAATTCGAGAACGAGTTATGCACAGGAAATAGTTATGATGTATCCAGGAATTCTTAAAGCACTCAACGTTTCTCCAATTCCGAAACCTATTCGAAATTTCTTCAGAAGTCTTGTGAACAACATTATGACTCAAAGGAATGGCAAACCATCAGGCCGACAAGATTTCATGGATTTAATACTGGAACTTCGTGAAATGGGACAGGTCAATAGCTCAAAATTCGGAAACAGTGAGACGTCAATTGAAATAACAGACGATATAATAGCGGCGCAAGCTTTTGTTTTCTATATAGCTGGCTATGAGACCAGTGCAACCACTATGGCCTATTTGTTGTACCAGCTAACATTAAACCCTGACATTCAAAGCAAGGTAATGGCAGAAATTGACGAAGTTATTCAAGCACATAATGGAGAAGTAACGTACGATACTATAAAGGATATGAAATACTTGAATAAAGTATTTGATGAAACTCTTCGCATGTACTCAATAGTAGAACCACTGCAAAGAAAAGCTATAAGAGATTACAAAGTACCCGGTACAGATCTGGTAATTGAAAAAGACACTTTAGTACTAATATCTCCGAGGGGAATACATTATGACGAGAAATATTATCCCAATCCTGAGGTATTCGACCCTGATAGATTCGATGCGGAGGAGGTGGGTAAGCGACACCCGTGCGCTTATTTACCATTTGGACTCGGACAAAGGAACTGCATTGGTTAGTTGACTAAGTATTCCATATTATTGTATTTGCCAAAATGATCATCACTGAATTGATAAAATAGCATCAGTTAGATTCACAAAAAAAGTAAAATCCAGCTACTGAGGCCTTTTGGAGAAGAATTAATGTGAGGTACAAGCAATTTCTGAAGATGATAGATAAGAGTTATTCAATGATACGATTATAATAATTCAAATACAGTAATGTTTTATGCACTCTTATTTCAATGTTGAAAATGTCAAGGTTATCAGTATTGTTTAACAAAAACTTATTTTTGTTTATTTTTAGGAATGCGGTTTGGCAGACTTCAGTCTCAATTATGCATTGTGAAGATGTTGTCCAAGTTTAGAGTGGAGCCATCAAAGAACACTGACAGGAATTTGAAGGTTGCTCCGGGCAGAACTCTTATCGGACCAGACGGAGGAATACGTGTCAATGTTATACCTAGAAAATTAAGGGCTTAAAAAAACACGGTGTGTGTTTTTGGCTTAAAAAAACACTGCTTTTATAGGTGTATGTATAGTGAAGGTCATCTGGACGATTCATAGATTTACCTAATAAACGCCGGCTTATATCCGTAATACTTACGTACTTACGTAGATTTTGCTTGCGTAGTCTACAATTGACTGAATTGGCTATTGATTGCTTAGACTGAACTTTGCTGTTAAGAACCAAAGGTAGAATTTTAAATATTATATCCGATAACTGTAAATATGAGAAATATCCTAGCCATTATTATTTGTCAAATAACTGTTATTTCTAAGTCAGATTTTATTTATATGCATCTAGTCAGTGGCGTGCGTTTCATAAAGACAGAAAGACAGTGCCTACCCTACCTAATTCAGTATAATCTTGTTCTGATATCTATTATTATTTTATCTACGAGTCCGACGAGTACCTACTTACTAACAATAAACAAAAAAAAATCAACAAACAGTCGCTCCAAGCAAGCTCGTTCAGTATTGTATTGCGCGGCACTAGCGCCGCGACGACCTGAGTACCAGAAGTGCCTCGGGAAAGACACAAACTATTCGAGTCTAAATGTTTATATGTGTGCTCTCGTGGCCATGCGAATTGAATGGGTGTGCGTTCCTATAAATACGTAGCACACAATGTCACAATAATGCACACAACCGTACAGAATAGGCAGTGTCTTTTTCAGAACACGACAAATTACGAAATTGTCCGATGTTTTCCGAACCGAAATTAGCTATACAACTATTTTAAAAAGTTGCATTGTTTCATTTATATTGCACCCTAGCTTACACTATTTCCTTTTGTCGTATTATTTTTTGCACTAGCTCCGAGTTTGTGACTAGTTTCGTGGCCATTGTTTGTTTGATTCGTTTTGGTTTGTGATGTGAGCCATAATAATTGGTATTTAAAGAGTTTAACGTCGATAATAGTGTGAAAAATGGATAATATTCACTGTGAAAGTTGTTCAGGTGGTGTGTGTATAGAGAAAATAAAAAATGATGCGTTTTCAAAACTATCATTCGGTGATAAAAAACAAGTGATTGTAAAAGGTCGTTGTACACCGGATTTGCAATTAGTACAAACTAAAGGTAAAGTCAATCGTAAATTCAATACAAAACAATATGATTCATATTATTGGCTCACAGGTTGCATACATAGCAATAGGTTGTTCTGCTTCCCTTGTCTACTATTTTCAAACAATAAAGCGGTCTGGAACGATACCGGTTACATCGATATTCATAACTTTCCTACTGCAGCTAAAAAACATGACCAATCTGAGAAACACCTAGAAGCTTCCCTTAAATATCACACCTTTGGAAAAAATCGTATTGAGACGCGTTTAAATTCACAGATACAAATCGACATTGATAGACATAACGCGAAAGTCGATCGGAACCGAAATATTTTTCAGCGACTTATTGACATTGTTTGCTATTTGGGGAAACAAGAGCTCGCTTTTCGTGGACATGACGAATCTGCTTCGTCAGAGAATAGGGGACATTATTTAGAGCTGGTCGACGTGCTCGCGAAATACGACGGAGTTTTGGAAAACCATTTGCAAAATTGCACTAGCTCATTTACGGGTTTATCAAATCGAATTCAAAATGACCTAATCTCCAGTGTAGCGTCTGTAATGATTCAAACAATAAAACAAGAAATTGCTTCCACTGATTTTGTTGCTGTGATGGTCGATGAAACACCAGACGTAAGTGGAAAAGAGCAACTAGTACTGGTTTTAAGGTATTTTCGTGAGTCAGAAGTGTTTGATCGATTTATAAAATATATTGACGTAAGTTCCGACCGTACCGCGAAAACTTTAAGTGCCATCATACTGCAGATTTTATCAGAATTTAACTGTTTGGCGAAATTAGTAGCTCAGACATACGATGGTGCTGCTGTGTTATCATCTGAACGGAACGGCGTTCAGACGATGATTCGCCAGCAGTGTCCTCTTGCTGAGTACGTTTGGTGTTCCGCCCATGTCCTTAATTTGATACTTTCCAAGTCGTGCGAACGTATTCATGAAACTAAAAGTTTTTTCAGTCGCATAAAAACATTAGCCAATTTCTTTAATAATAGTACCAAAAGGCAAAACCACTACAATAAAATGGCTGATATGAAAAAATTGCCTCGCGTTGCTGACACTCGATGGACTTACAATTCGCGTACTGTAAATGTCATTTTCAATTCTTCTTCACATTTAATTGATTTATTTGAGGATATGGCTGAACACATAGAGTCCTGGGATGGCGAGACGTTAGATCAAGTTTCCTCTTTATTATACAATTTAAAAGACTTTGAATTCCAGTTTTTACTCCATGTATTTAACGAAATATTCGCAGAAACTGATGTGCTTTACGAAATTATGCAAAAAAAGACGTCGGATGTGATTTATTGCGTCAAAAAAATTTATGAGTTTGAATCTTTTTTAGAATCATTTAGATCTAGGTTTGAATTCATTTTTGAAAGCGTAAAAAAAATAACCGGACCGCCAAAACGGAAACGTAATGTTGTGGACGCCAAAATAAATTATAAGCGGATTTTTATTGAAATTATAGACAATATATCGAACGAATGTCGCGACCGTTATAAAAATCTGAAAGAGTTAAAATTTTTTGGACTACTATCATGCGAAAATTTCAATAATTATAATGACAATTTTCCGGTTGAATTAGTAACGCAATTCGTAAATGTTTATAAATCACACAACTTTAACTTAGACCGCCTAATCAATGAGCTCAAATGTGTTTATAAATCTGCGGAATTCAAAAACCTTAGTATTTACAAAATCATAGAACATTTTTACGAAAATAACATAAATACAGTTTTCCCCGAAGTACTGCGGTTGGCAAAATTAATTGTTACAGTTCCGGCGAGCAGTGCTTCTACTGAAAGGTCATTCTCGTCACTAAAACGTATACACACCTACTTAAGAAATACACAAGGCCAGAAACGTCTTACAGATCTTTCCATGGTTTCAATAGAAAAAAAACTTCTTACGGAAATGAAACGCCTTCCCAACTTTTACGATTCCATATTGCAGATATTCTTACAGAAAGATAGACGTGTAGATTTAATTTACAAATAAAAAAATCTTAAAATAACTTTAAAGCTCTTGCAAACAGACGTGACACGCGATGCAAGTCGCTCCTGTTTGAAGGTGCCTTTATAGATTCGTCCGTACCTATACTCACACCACCATCGTTTCACTGCTATTACATAATTTTACAAATACTGAACATCAAACAAACGCGCCGAAAGGCCACTTTGAATATCCGTAAATTGATATGTCTATAAAATCAGTCAATGTATGGATATTTGAGGTGGCTATTACCTACGTCATTATTTAATCGACAAGACGACGAACCAAAACCAACATGCAGTAAGTATTTTGGCTTTTAAAATTTTCTGTCTACCCTGTCTAAAAACTCTGTGCACGCCACTGCATCTAGTACATATGAGAAATGTTTGAAAATTCAAATAGTAGTTCTTTATGTATTACTTAGCTTCTGCCCGCGACTTCGTTTGCGTGGAAGTCGATAAACTACAGCCCAAGCCCATGTTACTCGCTGATAATGTAGCTTTCTATAGGTGAAAGAACTTTTTAAATCGGTCAAGTATTTTTTGAGTTTATCCATTACAAACAAACATACCTACAAAAAAATATTTTCTCTTTATAATATTTCTTTTTTCCAAGATAA
Source organism: Dicycla oo (assembly GCA_948252095.1). Lineage (NCBI taxonomy): Eukaryota > Metazoa > Arthropoda > Insecta > Lepidoptera > Noctuidae > Dicycla > Dicycla oo. The sequence goes on along the minus strand of OX411726.1, from coordinate 18,370,709 downwards.
TGTTTAAATAATTTAAAAGCTAACCGTCTCAGTGTATGTTATTATGTACTTAAGATTATTTATAAATTTTAAATTTCTAATACGATAACGTTGATAGGTACGTTGACCACATAATTATGTATTTCATATCAGTGCTGATTCACTGAAAAGAAATATGAGGTAACCTTTGTTATTTTACTAACGCAAAACTTTTTGACTGTCATCTGGGGATATTTTATTGAATTAAAAACATAGATATAACTCGACATTTTAGCCTTTGATTCCGTAAATGAGATATAACTACCTGCTATACCTAAATCTAACTATGTATTTATTAGAAATATTTTAAAAAAATCGATATTTTCACGGTATACACGTTGATTTCGGATTTCTTTTACTCATATGGATGGATACATTCAGTTCCGGCAAGCATAATGTTGGACATGTAGTAGGTAAAGTCAGGGGAGTTAATTGTTTAGTAAATCACCAACTTAAATTGTCCATATATTAAAATCACAACTGTCATTCTTTGGCAGTTGTATGACATGGCTATAACACGGCATATTGAACTGTGTCAATTTGATAAACAATTAATTACTCTTACCCTTACTTTACATAGACGTACGTAGTTTAGGTACTCGACGATGACAAAATTCATGAGCCTCTTACGCGGTGATATATAAAAATGTTATCCTGAATATCTTTGTCACTAGTTTTACAGAATGTTTTGAAGCTGGGTGCAAAGGCAAGGGGTTAATAGTTGACACCTTTTAAAGCTTTTTGAGCTATACATGTCTTAGACGAAGTAATTTTTTAAAATTTTTAACTGATATTTTTAGTTTCCTTTAAATAACCCAATTTCTGACAATTAATTGCCAACAGGCACCTAATTAAAGTTGGTATGTAATTTTCCTAATGTAATAAATCAATTTCCAAACATGCGTTATTGAAAAAATAATCTAGAAAAAAAATTAAAAGTTTGCTGCAGTAAAAAATAAAAAACCGGTCAAGAGCGAGTCAGACTCACGCATCGAGGGTTCCGTACCATCCTACTACCTATATTAGTAGTTCTTGAAATATCTAGCTGTGACAGACAGACAGAGTCGCACCATAAGGGTTCCTTTTTACCATTTTGGTACGGAACCCTAAAAACATACTTCGTCTGAGACATGTATGTATGGCTCAAAATGCTCTAAATGGTGTCAACTATCACCCCCAGGCTTTGCACCCAGCTTCCAAACACCCCGTATGTCTGTTACGGCTAAAACCCGAAGTGCCGCTACACCTAGTTTTAGCCGGCTAGAATTCTATAGCAGTTAGTTAAACTATATATATAACTAAATAGGTCAGGATTGTCCACTGAAAGTGCCATTCTAAGCTTAAAGCATACTGTCAGGTACTATACTGAGAGGAGGACGCCGGTATACGCGTGCTTCCTTGACTTATCGAAAGCTTTTGACCTTGTTGTATATGACCTTCTGTGGGATAAGCTGGGAGGTACGGGTGTGCCCGCGGATACCATCTCCCTACTCAGATACTGGTACTCAAACCAGAAAAACCAGGTGAGATGGGCCGGTACTTGTCCGACGAATACAGGTCGGAATGTGGCGTCAGACAGGGTGGGTTGAGTTCTCCTCTTCTGTTTAATCTGTACGTCAACCAGCTACTTGAGAGACTCAGCAGCACGCATGTCGGATGCTATATCGACGGTACCTGTGTCAACAATATTAGTTATGCAGATGACATGGTGCTGCTGGGTCCCTCGATTAACGCATTGAGGAAACTACTTTTTATCTGCGAGCAATATGCAGAAACACATGGACTAAAATACAATTCCAAAAAGAGTGAGCTGCTGATCTTCAAAGCAGGCAAACATCGACCTACCCATGTGCCTTCAGTTTACCTCAATAGCTAAAGCTGGTTGACAAACTTAAATATCTGGGGCATATTGTGACGGATGACCTCAAGGATGACGAGGATATAGAACGGGAACGCAGGGCGTTGGCGGTGAGAAGTAATATGCTTGCTCGCAGGTTCGCTCGATGTACACCTCAAGTAAAGATAACGCTTTTTAAAGCGTATTGTCAATCCTTTTACTCGAGTGGCCTGTGGGTGAGCTATACGCGACGATCTTATGACACCCTGCGGGTTCAATATAACAATTCTTTCAGAATGTTGTTGAGGCTACAGTGGCACTGCAGTGCCTCCGGAATGTTTGCAGAAGCCCACACGGACGGCTTCAAGGCCATAGTTCGCAAAAAATCGGCTTGTTTGCTGCGTCTGCGGGGTGCTAAAAATGACATTCGGAAAGTCATTGCTGCTCGTTTTGACTGCCCCATTCAAAAACACTGGGTGATTGGTTTTTTATAGTTGTGTTCATAAAATAAGTACTAACAATACTAACATAATTGTAAGCTAATATTGTTGCTAATATACGAGTATACTAACAAGATATGGATTTTAATGATCCGAAATAAATTATTCTATTCTATTCTATTCTATAAACTTAGGTGTAGGCTGAAAGGTAGGTTAGGTTATAACTGTGACCACACAATGCACGAGCTGAGCGAGCGAAGCGAGCGGTCCCGCGGTAGCGGCCGGCGAGTGCCAGGGTCCGTTTAGGTACAGACGCCAGCAGGTCAACCTACCCGAAACTGTCAGATTTTCCCAATCAACCTTGAACTAATGCCTTAGCAATAAAGTCGAAAATCTATTAAAGAAATCTGACAGATTGTAGTAGCTTGATGTGCTGGCGTCTGTACAAGAGAATACCTAGTTTTAGCCGTTTAAAACTAGGTGTTGCCGCACTTGGGGTTTTAGCCGTAACATATCCATGTTAGACTTAAAGTATTATGATATCCTTTTGAGATGAGTTAAATATTTACCACAATAAAAATGTGTTTTTAATAATTACCTATTAAATTAATATAATTTACACATCATCAAATATTTCAAAAAAGCATCTTTTCATATAACATTCTTAAAAATTTAGTCACATGTGAGCGAGAGAGGTGACATAATACGACAGCCCTCTTAAGAGTTTGCAAATCTTTCGCTGAGTATTTAATAGTCAATTGGCTCTCTGAAGCTGCGGCCCCGCCAAATACGGGGTCTCGTTCACGCACAATCAGGTCAAGGCATTTGTTCCAAGTTCCAGAGTCAAGTCTCTCTGCGGCTTACTTTAATAACGTTGACAGCGTTCATTTGTGAGATCTCAAGACGTTTTCCTTTGATGTTAAAAGAAGATACCCAAAGCTTATGGGTTAGGACCAGTGGCGTGCGTTTCATAAAGACAGAAAGACAGTGCCTACCCTACCTAATTCAGTATAATCTTGTTCTGATATCTATTATTATTTTATCTACGAGTCCGACGAGTACCTACTTACTAACAATAAACAAAAAAAAATCAACAAACAGTCGCTCCAAGCAAGCTCGTTCAGTATTGTATTGCGCGGCACTAGCGCCGCGACGACCTGAGTACCAGAAGTGCCTCGGGAAAGACACAAACTATTCGAGTCTAAATGTTTATACGTGTGCTCTCGTGGCCATGCGAATTGAATGGGTGTGCGTTCCTATAAATACGTAGCACACAATGTCACAATAACGCACACAACCGTACAGAATAGGCAGTGTCTTTTTCAGAACACGACAAATTACGAAATTGTCCGATGTTTTCCGAACCGAAATTAGCTATACAACTATTTTAAAAAGTTGCATTGTTTCATTTATATTGCACCCTAGCTTACACTATTTCCTTTTGTCGTATTATTTTTTGCACTAGCTCCGAGTTTGTGACTAGTTTCGTGGCCATTGTTTGTTTGATTCGTTTTGGTTTGTGATGTGAGCCATAATAATTGGTATTTAAAGAGTTTAACGTCGATAATAGTGTGAAAAATGGATAATATTCACTGTGAAAGTTGTTCAGGTGGTGTGTGTATAGAGAAAATAAAAAATGATGCGTTTTCAAAACTATCATTCGGTGATAAAAAACAAGTGATTGTAAAAGGTCGTTGTACACCGGATTTGCAATTAGTACAAACTAAAGGTAAAGTCAATCGTAAATTCAATACAAAACAATATGATTCATATTATTGGCTCACAGGTTGCATACATAGCAATAGGTTGTTCTGCTTCCCTTGTCTACTATTTTCAAACAATAAAGCGGTCTGGAACGATACCGGTTACATCGATATTCATAACTTTCCTACTGCAGCTAAAAAACATGACCAATCTGAGAAACACCTAGAAGCTTCCCTTAAATATCACACCTTTGGAAAAAATCGTATTGAGACGCGTTTAAATTCACAGATACAAATCGACATTGATAGACATAACGCGAAAGTCGATCGGAACCGAAATATTTTTCAGCGACTTATTGACATTGTTTGCTATTTGGGGAAACAAGAGCTCGCTTTTCGTGGACATGACGAATCTGCTTCGTCAGAGAATAGGGGACATTATTTAGAGCTGGTCGACGTGCTCGCGAAATACGACGGAGTTTTGGAAAACCATTTGCAAAATTGCACTAGCTCATTTACGGGTTTATCAAATCGAATTCAAAATGACCTAATCTCCAGTGTAGCGTCTGTAATGATTCAAACAATAAAACAAGAAATTGCTTCCACTGATTTTGTTGCTGTGATGGTCGATGAAACACCAGACGTAAGTGGAAAAGAGCAACTAGTACTGGTTTTAAGGTATTTTCGTGAGTCAGAAGTGTTTGTTCGATTTATAAAATATATTGACGTAAGTTCCGACCGTACCGCGAAAACTTTAAGTGCCATCATACTGCAGATTTTATCAGAATTTAACTGTTTGGCGAAATTAATAGCTCAGACATACGATGGTGCTGCTGTGTTATCATCTGAACGGAACGGCGTTCAGACGATGATTCGCCAGCAGTGTCCTCTTGCTGAGTACGTTTGGTGTTCCGCCCATGTCCTTAATTTGATACTTTCCAAGTCGTGCGAACGTATTCATGAAACTAAAAGTTTTTTCAGTCGCATAAAAACATTAGCCAATTTCTTTAATAATAGTACCAAAAGGCAAAACCACTACAATAAAATGGCTGATATGAAAAAATTGCCTCGCGTTGCTGACACTCGATGGACTTACAATTCGCGTACTGTAAATGTCATTTTCAATTCTTCTTCACATTTAATTGATTTATTTGAGGATATGGCTGAACACATAGAGTCCTGGGATGGCGAGACGTTAGATCAAGTTTCCTCTTTATTATACAATTTAAAAGACTTTGGATTCCAGTTTTTACTCCATGTATTTAACGAAATATTCGCAGAAACTGATGTGCTTTACGAAATTATGCAAAAAAAGACGTCGGATGTGATTTATTGCGTCAAAAAAATTTATGAGTTTGAATCTTTTTTAGAATCATTTAGATCTAGGTTTGAATTCATTTTTGAAAGCGTAAAAAAAATAACCGGACCGCCAAAACGGAAACGTAATGTTGTGGACGCCAAAATAAATTATAAGCGGATTTTTATTGAAATTATAGACAATATATCGAACGAATGTCGCGACCGTTATAAAAATCTGAAAGAGTTAAAATTTTTTGGACTACTATCATGCGAAAATTTCAATAATTATAATGACAATTTTCCGGTTGAATTAGTAACGCAATTCGTAAATGTTTATAAATCACACAACTTTAACTTAGACCGCCTAATCAATGAGCTCAAATGTGTTTATAAATCTGCGGAATTCAAAAACCTTAGTATTTACAAAATCATAGAACATTTTTACGAAAATAACATAAATACAGTTTTCCCCGAAGTACTGCGGTTGGCAAAATTAATTGTTACAGTTCCGGCGAGCAGTGCTTCTACTGAAAGGTCATTCTCGTCACTAAAACGTATACACACCTACTTAAGAAATACACAAGGCCAGAAACGTCTTACAGATCTTTCCATGGTTTCAATAGAAAAAAAACTTCTTACGGAAATGAAACGCCTTCCCAACTTTTACGATTCCATATTGCAGATATTCTTACAGAAAGATAGACGTGTAGATTTAATTTACAAATAAAAAAATCTTAAAATAACTTTAAAGCTCTTGCAAACAGACGTGACACGCGATGCAAGTCGCTCCTGTTTGAAGGTGCCTTTATAGATTCGTCCGTACCTATACTCACACCACCATCGTTTCACTGCTATTACATAATTTTACAAATACTGAACATCAAACAAACGCGCCGAAAGGCCACTTTGAATATCCGTAAATTGATATGTCTATAAAATCAGTCAATGTATGGATATTTGAGGTGGCTATTACCTACGTCATTATTTAATCGACAAGACGACGAACCAAAACCAACATGCAGTAAGTATTTTGGCTTTTAAAATTTTCTGTCTACCCTGTCTAAAAACTCTGTGCACGCCACTGGTTAGGACAGTTCTAGGTTCATCAAACCAGCACCTTAATTGCGTAACACACTATCGATCGGAATTTGAATCATTTTGAAGCAAATTACTAATCCATTGCTTCTTAAATTCGAGGAATTTGTCTTCTTAACAACTTAAATAACGCAATGAGTATTGTTGAACTGTCAAAATGAAACTGATTCCGATTGATAGTCTGTTCGCAATGAGGATGCTGGATTCAAACTTACGCACGAAACTTTTGTGTGCCTGGCAACTTCATTTAGCTAACAGCTTTTTAATGTGTGTTACACAACAGTTACATAGACACAATCACAGCAAACCTATAATACACAAAAAAAAGTATCATGGTTATTAGAATACAATAAGATAATATAACCAATACTGTTAGCAATTTGATTACGAAAATACCCTGTACAATTACATCACCTACAAAATGTTCAGTAATCTCGAACTTTATACCCAAAGTGGCACATGTAACATATCTAAAGATGGCAGGGTGTGAGAGAAAGTAATAAACATCGGGTTCTCGGTGTCTGTAATTCAATGAGTGGTGGTAGATATGTCTGGGTAGGGCGGGCGAGTTGAACAAACCCAGTGCCGCATAGATCGATACCGGCGACCGGCTCAGGCGAAACGCCCCGTACATTGCAGCACGTTATGAAAGAAACACTATCTTTTTTATGTTTCATTAGGTAGATATCATAAAAAAATTAAAAAAAATGTTATACTAGACGTGCAATCTTTACTTTTTATTTTAAACATTTACGAGGGAAAATGTAAATAGCGAACGGGAAATAACTGTAAGTACATTGTAGTTGTAATTAAATTATAACTTAAGTGATCTACTCAGTCCATTAATAGCAAAAATACTTGACATTCCTTTCTAAAGCTTTCGCCTTGTAATACATATAAATATCTATGGGTAAGTATCGGAAAACAAAAAAAAAACTAACGAGACGGTTTGCGCCGCCGCCGCCTCTTTCGCGAGATGGATTCGATTTTGTTGCCATCTAAAGTGCATTTTTTAATCTCGGAGACTAAATAGAAAAGTGCAAATGTCAAACTGGCTTACTTTACATTATCATAAATGTCATTTTAACATTTTCACTTGACAATTTAGTCTCCGAGATTTAAAAAAAAGACCATAGTTGTGAACAACGCTACACTTAAAAGGAAAATTAGTGTGAAAATTTAAATTGTTCTTTTTAAGAAGCCGAATACGAAGTTTTGTCGGCTTCGCTGATTTAGGTAGGTGATTTTACAGATAAAATACCGTATAATTTCTATAAGTTTTAATGCACAACATGAAAGACCATTGAATTACGTTCTAACTAATGAATGAGCTGCTTTTTAGGGTTCCGTACCTCAAACGGAAAAAACGGAACCCTTATAGGATCACTCGTGTGTCTGTCTTTCTGTCTATCTGTCTGTCCGTCTGTCACAGCCAATTTGCTCCGAATCTAATGGACCAATAAAGTTGAAATTTGGTACACATATGTATCATATTTCTGTGACCCAAATACGGACGTGTAACGAAAATAAATGAATTTTGAATATGGGGATTAATTTTGCAAATTGTACCGTGTGACATGTCAAATGAAGGGATTTACTGTGAGGGTCTCAAATATATATCTTTTACCATTTTGAAATAAATTGCTTCTAAATTATTTACGAAAATAGACGAAAATTGACCATATTGAATTTTGAAAAAATTACAGAAAATAGTTATACCTATAGATTACAGAAAAACTTATAAGACGTCTATGGTCTTAAAATAACATGGTAAATCTCTAAATATTGAGCATACAAACTTACATTTGCAGTTGGAATGTATGGAAGAACATGTTTTTCAACTACAATGTTAAGATTGTTCTTGGGATTCATCACAACACGCACTTCGCCAATTTTATATTTTGCGTCGAGTTCATAATTCGAGATTTAGGTTGTTTTAAAATATTTTTTATTGCCAAATCATTTTAATTTTTTGCATATTTTCTTTCAGGAGATAGATTGATTTTGAACTGTAGTTAATTTCTGTTGCTTTAATTTTATGAACAAGAGTTCTAAGTAGCCAAAATCAAAGGCAATTCTTTGTAAAATTTGACTAACTTAAATATTTTTTACTCGAAAATTTTATGTGGTGGTAAAAGGTGATGCATTCATTGTATAGACGACTTTCACAATAATACATTATAATTTTTTCATACTCTTTGGACGTCAAAACTATTCGTAAATATATGATATTCTAAACCTCTTACATCAAAAATTCACAAAACAGTCGTCGGTTTTAGGTCGATTAGTCAAAATCAAATTATAAAAAAATATAAAAAGTAGCTCACTCATTAGATCGTAATTGAAATTATCTTTCACGTTGTGCATTAAAACTTATAGAAATACAGTATTTTTATTTTATTTTATTTGTTAGGGACAAAAAACAGTTACATGCCAAGCTTAACTAGAGATTCTTAAATTAGCACAATACTTAGAAATACATTTGTACACAATCTATTCCATATTTATGTTACTACACATGTAACCCACAACATTGTCCACGAATTCACAAAAAAAAAGTTAAAAGAAAACAGACAATTAGTGTGCATCGTAAAAGACTAGTAAGAAGAAGACGAAAAAAAGTATTTAAGCGAAATCGGCAAAATTTTGTTTAATGCAATGTATCGCAAAAATCTATGTCATATTATATCAAAGTTGGTTGGAACTTTATTATAAATACGTACAAGTAGGAATGTTAATTTTCTAGGATTTTTTTATGTAGATAGTTAAATTCATTGTTAAATCTTCTGTGAAAAACAAATGTCTGCCCAAAACTATGAATCAGTTAGGGTAGCAAATGGCAGTCGAAATGAGTCACGTTTTTCTTGGAACAACAACCCCTAAGGTAGATATTATACATAGACAGGCATATGAAGTATATCGATAAATCATGTCATCCCATTTACTATACCTACTATTTACAGGCCAGCTGGCGTGGTTGGTTAAGATACCGCCTATCATGTCGCAGGTCGTGGGTTCGATTCCCATCCAGGACAAACATTTGTGTGCATGAACATGTCTGTTTGGCCTGAGTCTGGGTGTAATTATCTATATAAGTATGTATTTACAAACAAAAGAAAAGTAGTGTATTTAGGTTATCAGTTATCTGGTTTCCATAGTACAAGCTAGTTTAGGATTAGATGACCGTGTGTGAAATGTCCCGGGATATTATTATTTTATATTACTCGTATTTATTTATAAAATATACAAAGATTCGTACGTATCTCGTTACGTTTGGTAAGAAAATGATCCGTTTCAGGAAACCAGCCAGTGTTATACAAAGATTTTGTTAACCTTTAATCGTCCTCATTCCTTAAAGGTCATAAGTAAAACATAGTGCCAGTAACTGTGGGAGGGATGTCTACGAAGTTTCAAATTTCCCCGCGAATTAACATAAAAAAGTTCACTGCATATAATTTTGCATAACAAAGTTACAGTGAGTGTTTTTCCTATGAAAAACTTCCGCTAATCAACGCAACTGTGAAGATTATTTATGTGGAATACTGGACTACCGCTTCCGGTTGATTGCGATGATAAGAAATGATAACAAAACATTGAATTTGGTTTTATCTACAATTATATACTTAATTGTATGAATTCCACGCATTATTTTGACAGTTATAATTAGAAATTAAAAATAATAATTATTATTATTATTTATTTAATTAAAAGCCAACACGGACCAATTATAAAATACACTAATACAAATACAATTTCAATACAAAAATACGCAACAATACAAGTCAAAACATTCCACATTAACCCGTACATGCACCATGTCACAGTGATACATGTAAGTACTGGCAGTCGAGTCGCTGGGTGAAGGCGCTCAGGATACTGTTCGATAATGCAACGCAATTACCTATCTACATGCAAAAGTTCAATTTAAGGCTTGTCCTCCCGTAAAATCGCGGTCATTGTCAGACTGCATAGAAAAGCAAGAGAAGCGCGATGACACAACGCATCTAATTTATTGCAAAATCATCATCTTCCTAGCCTTTTCCCAACTATGTTGAGGTCGGCTTCCAGTCTAACCGGATTCAGCTGAACACCAGTATTTTACATGGAGCGACTGTCTACCTTACCTCCACAACCCAGTTACTGGGTAATACGATACCCCTTGGTAAGACTGGTTGTCAGACTTTCGGGCATTAAATTTATTGCAAAATATGAAGCAATTATCTATTTACAAAAAATATATTGATTGGACTGAAAAGTAATGACATGAAATCATCCTTGTTATTGTGTAGAGAACTGTATTTTATGAACACTTATAATGAACATTGTAGGAGTAATATGGTAAAAACTAGAAAAAATAGACCTCGACTTAGTATTTTTTTTTTTGTTTTACAAACTAAAATGAAATCACTTTTTATGTATTGCAGATTACTATGTATTTTTTCCTATCAAAAAGATGCTATAGTTACTGTTAAAGATGGACACAAAGTAATTTCGTTTTGCCGTATTTTACGGAGGACCAGCCTTAACTAACTCTATGGTTTCTCTTTAGATATTATGAGATCTGAAATAGAAGCTGAATAACTTACTAGATAAACTGGTGCGATTGTACTTTACGGATGCGGACTTTGTACCAATGTCGACTCTCCGGCTACATTTGAAAGCAAACATTGTACTTTACAACTTAACGAGAGCTTGCGGGCTCACGACTTTTCCCTTCCTTCGACTTTATCGATTGCTATCCTCTCAGTGAGTCATTCACATTGAAAACGAGAAAGTTTAAAGCTTATTTTATTTATTGTGTAAGCCAGTGCTGGTGGTTGATACTTCTGTTAGCCTTTTAAATAAAGAACTCACAAACAGCCTATCATGGATAGAGCAATAGAGATTTATCTACTAGTGACGTGTAGACTTCAATTGACTTTGATAATTTATTGCTTTCACCAAAAGTTGCTTTACTTGTTTGTTTCTCGTCGACAAGAAATAATTCCTATGTTGTGGGCGATTTTCAGGATCTGACTGCATTCCCTAACTCTTAGAAAACCTTCCTATAAACTTCTATGTTATTTTAAACCGTCCTTTGTAATCAAGTTGCAATAACAATGTTCCAGGTTTTCTCTATGAAGTTTTCAGTGCATGTTCTGTTGTTGTGTGCCCACAGAAAGGATGAGAAAGGCTATAAATTACCGAAGCCCACACAACAGTGTAAACTTCAATTTATGCATGCTTTAATTATTACGTAAACCGAAAACCAATAGTCAAATGTCGAATACAGCAATCAATTAAAATTAATACTTACGTCGTTTCCAGTTAATTTATAGAATCGCTAATGATTTAGGTTTATTAATGAATGTACCTACGCAATATCACAATTACGTAGGCATTCCCACACTGTCAATCCATATTATCGTCATATCATGAACCAGTATACGGTTATGAACAGATGTAACTTTGCTATTCATAGGTTGCCAAACTTTTATGGACTACCGCTCCCTTTACAAGAAAGAAAATCCAACGCCCCCTTTACATATAATAGTTAATTATACCAATTTTATATGTCTGTCTATTATCTATTAATAATCACAAATTAGAAATTAATTCTCTCTGTCTCTCTCTCTCTAATCGTGCCACACGAAAAGATCCAGCGCCCACAAGGGGGCGTTATCGCCCACTTTGGGAAAGGCTGCAGTATAGAGGATAGACCTCGAATATAATATTTTCAAGATTTTTTCATATTGACCCATCTCAATGAGTATTCATTGAGAAGGATCACTATACTTGTAGAATCTCTAAGTTTTTATATCTGTTACGGCTAAAACCCAAAGTGCGGCTACACCTAGATTTAGCCGGCTAGAACTAGGTGTGGTCACAGTTCTAACCTAACCTAACCTACCTCCTTTCACCTAGCTCTAGCCGGCTAAAACTAGGTGTAGCCGAACTTCGGGTTTTAGCCGTAACATATCCACGTATAAATTATATCGCAAAACCCGTGCTACGCTAACTTGAAAGAAGTTAAGAAAACCTGATGGCGCGTCTTCACAATCGGTGATCATAGACGATTACCTGAAAAACTAAAACTAAACCACTGAACGGATTTCGATAAAATTTGGCATGGAGATAGATGTCATCCTGGGGAAGGACATAGTTTACTTTTGTCTCAAAAATAATCCTAAAGGGGGTGGTAAAGGGTACGAAAGTTTATGATCGCCGATTGTGAAGAGGCGCCATAAGGTTCAATGGAAATTGAGCGAGGTTTAACGGTGACCACACTTAGGTCGTGAAATCAGCTTTGTTGTAAACAAATCATGTAACTTAGTGTCGGTCGAACTGGCTCAGTGTCGTATTACGTATTACATCTACCTACTTACTCTTTTTACTACTGAAGACTTTAAGCCGATTGCGTAGTATACCTAAGCCTAGCACTATAGGCATAGTTAGGGTTGCCATCTCTAAAATCTGCCAACCAAGGCAAGAAGTGTTAAAACCCCGGATTTTGGAGCTTTAAAGCCGTCCATATTAACAGCGTTTTTAGAGTTCCGTACCTCAAAAAGAAAAAACGGAACCCTTATAGGATCACTCGTGTGTCTGTCTGTCTGTTTGTCCGTCTGTCACAGCCAATTTGCTCCGCATCTAATAGACCGATTAAGTTGAAATTTGGTACACGTATGTATATTTGTGACCCAAACACGGACATGTAACGTAAATAAATGAATTTTGAATATCGGGTCAATTTGCCCCCCGCAAATAAGAAAATATTAAAAAAAGTTTTGCAAATATGAAAGGTATATATTCTTTTTATAATTTTAAAATAAATCATTTTGAAGTTATTTAAGAAAATAGACGAAAATTGACTATTCCCCCCCTTATCTCCGAAAGTACTGAGCCTAAAATTTTGAAAAAAAAAATAAAAATGAAAAGTTCAATAGCTATAGATTACAGGAAAACCTATAAGAAGTCTATGGTCTTAAAACAACATGGTAAATCTCTCAATATTGTGCATATAAACTTACATTTGCAGTTGGAATGTATGGGAGAACATGTTTTTCAACTACAATGTTAAGTTTGTTCTTGAGATTCATCCCAACGACGGAACCCTTCATTGTGCGTAGAGTACAATAGAGTACGTAGAGTACACGCACTTGGCCGGTTTTTTTAGTTAGTTAGCATAATATATGCTGGGACGCAGAGCTCCTCTCTGTAAGTAAGGTGTGGGCCGTAATCTATCGTGGATGTGGCATATCTTCGAACTATTGGTTTAGTCGACATGCCAGTTTCCTGTCGATGTTTCCCTTTTACCTTTATAGAGCAGTGGTGATGAAATAAATTCTACAACGTAAAGTGCCTGCCTGGTTTCGAACCTAGTAAGTGTGACAGGTTGATGTGTCATATTTACGCCCGAGTCGTATGGTAGCTATGCACCAATGAATTACGCTACATACAACCCTTCGCTACAATGTCCTACGTCATTGTACAGCCCTTCCCTCAGATGGTTGTTCCTGAATGTTACGGGTCAAGGAATGTGTGGTTTCAGGCCCGTAATTATAACGTCTCCCACTTGTTCGACTTCAAATCGTAAAAATATTTGTTATTCCTGAATGACATCATCCGTCCTATTCCTTCCTATTCTATTCCGTGTGTTTGAAAATGATGTCTAAATTATGAGATATAATTTGTTAATCCGATTATGTTTATTTATGTTTTGCGAGGGCAATGTTCTTGCAGTGAATTTTACAAGGTAGGAGTAAATACTTTCTTTCTAGGTAGGAGTCAACACTATAACGCGACATTTCTAATGAATGCATTTGCAACTTTTTCCGGAAGTTTTGTGTCGAGATAATTTAATTTTCATCACACTCTCACATATCGTTTACTTAGAGGCTTTAAAGTAGAGCCACGTGACCGGCCAATTACGTACCTACAAGCTGAATTCTGTTCCACCATACCTAAACTAAACTGAACTGAACAATTTACCTGAATAAATGCAGACTAATTCAGGCACAGTACAGCATGATTCAACCTTCAAACCAGCAGGTTTAATATTGATTGGGAATTTTCCTACATTCCTTTCCACAATGGCGCGCTATGTAGATATACGTAGGTACACAGATGCAGGTCGTTGTGACGTAATTACATTTTCATTAAGGTAGAAAGCCCGCGTGGGAGTGCCCATTGATACTGGCACTTTAACGTAGGTACATTACTTATACAGCAATTATTGTGAACGAGATTTAGTTGACTGATTCACTGCTCCATAAGTAGATAAACAAACGAATAGCTGTTTTTTTGTGTATGAATTTATACTGGTTTTTTTAATGATATTTTATTTAATTTGTAGTATCAACAACCAGTTTATAGACGAGTGACGAAGCGCTTTGTATTCATGTTTTTATATTATTTTTTGAATGACCTCGACGTACATACGTGCGTCATGTAACAGTAAAAACGGCTTGGGTAGCTATTTTTAGGAGTATATTGATTCAGTAAATAAGTTTATCATAATCTAACAATGTGCTGTATACTTAATCTTAACTTTACATTGTTGTTTGTTGGTTATTTTTACATAACGTCAACCGATCATAACCAATCATTTATCATTTAACAAAAGATTAAACTTCAGTAACCATAATGTAAACAATATCGGTACTATCTCCAAACGGGGTTTCGTAATAAAACGTGTTTACCAGTGTTAATTAAAGTTAAATAAATAAATAAACTATCTGTGCCGCTTTACGTTCAACGGCTGGTCACCGTGGAATCCATTCAAGCCATTCAGCCCGCTCGCCATCTGTCCACTATGTACCTACTAAATATTCTGCTGAGTGCCACGACAGATGTAATATATTTGTATGTAGGTGATAATCTCCGGAACTGATGATCCAATTCTAAAAAAAATGTCACTGGTAGAAAGCTACATTATTCCTGTGTGTTATAGAGCTGTAATAAAATATATAATAAATAAAATATCTTTATTACAGACCTAAATCAGTTCATAAGTTGTTAGTGGTTAGTAACATATTGAGCTTATTTGCAATGTTAGTGATATTAGTACTTTAACATAAACCCATACTTATTGTTACCCAGTGTCTTTGGATGAGACAGTCCACTCGGCCAACAATCATTTTTATATAAATTATATTAATTTTTATTTATTTTGCTATAAATTATATTTATATCATGAATAATAGCCGAGCTATCACCATTTTTGTCAAGAAAGTCGGAAAGAAATACATCTTAACAGAACTATTTGCATGCGCTGCCTAAACAGTTGTAAAAAATTGAAATCAATGTATGGCAACCTGGTCCGTCTTAAATAATTCTACAGAAAAGTCCGCGACACCATATATCTATCTTTTATGTTTTAAAAAAGTATTTTTCGATGTACTTACGTTTGGATGATTATTTAAACAACAAAACATTAATCCTTATCAAAATAAATTATTTTATGGTCTCAAGGACATCATAGAGATAAGTTTTCCCTTTATAGTATGTCAATTGGACATATATATAATATAAAATTAATTATACTAAAACAAAATAACTTTCAATTATACAGCTCCGCGCATAGATAGATTTTTCCTAATCGCGAGATTTTCCGCGGACTGATGACCCTCTCGATATATTGTTTCAATATTGTCGGTAGAGTAAAGCGGAAGAGTTTGTTTTTTTTGTTAATTTGTTTAAACGCCCTAATCTCTGGAACTAGGTTCCCCAGTCGGATTTGAAAAATCTTTTTGCATTTTATAGACCAATTCTTGAGGAAGGCTAGGCTGTTTAACATCGTGCTAGGTCCCTTAGGAGCCAAGCAAAAAGGAAAAAAGTCAGAAAGAACGTTATGTGCAAACGAAGAAATACCGCGGGCAAGTGATGCGATGCGATGCGACAGGGTGGCTCGGGGGTGAACAAGAAATTTCACGCAGACGAAGTCGGGGGCAGAAGCTATGGCGATATAAATCGAATGTTTACATTCAGTCTGTCGTTCCGGTTCGGAACCAGCCGGGACGACTTTATCTAAAGATGTCTCACGCCCGGAACTAGGTCAGGCAGGCCTTTGAACAAACTCATTGCCTGGAATAGGTAGGTACTATAGCGCGTGTACTTGTAAAGTACGATTGGCTAATTGTGGCTGAAGTTAAGCCAATTTGATTAGTTCTGAATAAGATCATCCCTGGTATTCTTGTTTACTTACATTGATGTGATTATTTCGCTGAAAATATAAATTGAGAAAGTACTTAAGGGGGAAGCGTCAGGGTAGCCCGCGTAATTCAAATATTCTTACGTTTTTTTGCAATTTGCAAGTCAGTATTAGATTGTATGTTGAATAAAGTGTGATTTGCGACCGTAACAAATACGTATTTACAGAATTATAATAATTAAAATCTGTAATACAACTCCAATCCTCAATGTCAAGATTTCATGAAATAGTCATTCATTAGGATTACCTGGTCTTAAAGAGTTGTATTGATGACTTTAATAATAATTTTAAGTAGGAGCTCGTGGCTAACTAATAACAGCCGCACGGGTCAATCCATCAGGTTAAGGTACGCTTGCCAGGGTTGGTCTGTGGATGGGTGACCATCTTTTCATACCGAGATTCCTCCGTGCCTCGGAAAGCACGTTAGGCCGTTGGTTCCGGCTGTCATTCGTGGATCTTTGACAGTCGTTACGGGTCGTCAGAAGCGCGAAAGTCTGACAAAACCAGTCTTGCCAAAGGGTATCGTATTACCCAGTAACTGGGTTGTGGAGGTCAGATAGGTAGTCGCTCCATGTGAAATACTGGTATTCAGCTGCATCCGGTTAGACTGGAAGCCGACCCCAACATATTTGGAAAAAGGCTGCTTACGGTCGCGAATCTCATTTTGATTAAGATACAACTTAATATGACTTGTAAATTGCAAAAAACGTAAGAACATTTGAATTTCGCGGGCTACCCTGGCGCTTTCTCCTTAAGGTAAGTGCTTTATTCGAACCACGCTCTTGAACGAAACATGTGCCGCTGATCCAGTTGAAACTGGAATGATGTCTCTTTTCACATAAGATAAAGTTCATCAGATAATACATATGTGATAGGTCAACGGCAAATACGCCTACGGAAAATAAACTGAACACATTTTCATTATGAAAGACAATATCACTTTAACACTATATGGAAATCTTTTATTAAAGAAAGGTCTTATAGTTGGTTGATATTATGATCACAGAACAGATGTGCGTCGCTACCCTTGTCAAGGCTCCCCCAGACAGGCGCGACACGACAGGACACGACTCGAGTTAGAACAATTTCTATGAAAACTTCATGGCAATTGTTTTACCAGAATAGCGTCGCACCGTCGCGTCACGTCTGCGGGAGCCTTCACTTGGATACAAAAAACGTATAAAATGTAAGGCATCACATAGCAACATAAACCTTTGTAAAGATGGGTATGTGTTTTTATTATAGGCAAAGTCTTTTAGACAATAACAAAAAAAATACATAAACCTATTTGCTTTGCTCGAAATTTAACGATGTATCTATTTTGAAAACGATAAAGTTATGGGCTCCCATAAATCATGATGAGAATTCAATACAATTATGAACAGAAGAGTAGGTAGGTACTAGGGTTTATTCCCGGGAATTCCCGGGAAATCCGTAGTTCTCGTTTCCGAGAAATTCAGATCGTGAAAACTCGAGAAATCAATTGTTTGACTGAAGTGCCTAGTTTGCGACAAATTTTATGTGATTAGACTGATTTGGTACTAGTCCAAGCACAGCTTAAATTAACACAATTGCCAAAAATCGAATTGAGTTCCTTTTTAGTTCATAAAAAAGTTTTTTTTTTTAATTTGACTATTTTTATATTTAATCAGAGTTTATCCGAGAGAAAAAAGTAGTTTAAGTTTATAAAAAAGTTGATTTTCACTAAATTCTATTAAAATAAGAACATACTATAATTTGTTTATTGACAAGAGATTTTGTTGATTGCTGTCCTATTTAAACATTATGTGCATTAACGACGTTTTTAAACAACTCTCGATTTCCCGGGTCGAGAATTCTCGAGACCCGAGAAATGAAAGCCTCGAGACACCACAATTCCTAGTAGGTAAAAATAATAATGCATTCGTCGACAATTACCAATACTTATTATTAATTATTAATTAATAAGATACTTCGTGAATTTGCAATAAAAGAACACGATCATGATGATTTTCTTGACGGTCAGCACGAACCTTTGGAATCGTGGTGTGTCGATGAGTAAGGTAAGGCGCTTATCTAAATTAACAACACATTGTTACAGCAAAATAATCTATTGCTAATGAATTTATTTGATAAGTTCGATCACAAGTCAAAAGCCGTAAGGAATAACAATCACAAAATTAAGATTAATAAACCGTGTTGATATCATTATGAATTATACAGGGCTATTTTTAAATCATTAACTAAACTTTCACAGGGTGTTCTACCCATGAATATGAACAACTTTCACTATGGGACCAAACCTGAAATCGCGAAAAAAAAATCAGCTGTTCAGTATATTTATGTTGGCATAATTCGTCAAAATGTACTGAACAGCTGATTTTTTTTTTCGCGATTTACATTCCGGAAGTCGGTGTCTTGGGATCTGTATTTTTATTGCCATCGACTTCCGAAATTAAAGTTATTTCCATATTTTGAGTTAATTTCTTTTTGAGGTCGATTTATTTTTTTTAATTACTTTTATTTTGTAATTTTTTGTTAAAACTGGAATATTTGTTTACAATACCTAGTTAAGGCGCAGATATCTGCCAATGGCCTTGAGTGTTAACTTGCGTGTTCTGTGCTGACCTCAGGCAACGCGTCGTACGTGCAGCCAGTAATAATAGCAAGGAGCGCTGTCCCAAAATAGACGCATTATTAAAGGTATTTTAATAAAACACGTATACTAAAAGATAAATAATTAAATTATCTTTAAAATGGTGAAGGTTTCATAAATTTTTTGCGTGATTCTCAGTTTTTAACCAACTTCCAAAAGGAGGAGTTTTTATTTTGTATGTATGTTCGGGCATAACTCCGTCATATACTCGTACTTAGTCTGGCCATAAATACTGTTACAATTAAAAATAAGAAAGATTTTTATACGATTGTTCATTGAGTTATCTAATTTTGGCGCCAATACATTGTACAATATTTTGCGATATTAAAATGGAGTGGGGTGATAAAGAGAACCGAAGCGCTGTGATTGCATTACACAAAGTTGGTATGGAGCCAAATGCAATTTTTAAAACTCTCCATACGCTTGGTATTAGTCAAATGTTTGTGTACCGGGCTATTAATAGGTACAATGAGACCTCCTCTGTTTGTGACAGAAAAAGATCTGGCCGTCCACGTAGTGTTCGTACGAAAAAGGTGGTCAAAGCATTAAGGGAAAGAATTCGAAGAAATCCTGTCCAAAAGCAAAAGATTTTATCTCGGGAGATGAAGATAGCACCCAGAACCATGTCGCGTATTTTAAAAGATGACTTAGGACTTGCAGCCTATAAGAGACGCACTGGTCATTTTTTAACTGATAATTTAAAAAAGAATAGGGTGGTAAAATCGAAACATCTACTGAACCGGTACGCAAAGGGAGGTCACAGAAAAATTTTGTTTGAGGATGAGAAAATCTTTACAATTGAGCAACATTTTAACAAAAAAAAAATACCGTATTTATGCTCAAAGCTCTAAGGAAGCTTCCCAATTAGTCGACAGAGTGCAACTAGGGCATTATCCGACTTCAGTGATGGTTTGGTGGGGTGTTAGCTATGAAGGAGTGACTGAGCCATATTTTTGTGAAAAAGGTATCAAAACAACGGCACAAGTGTATCAAGATGCTATTCTTGAGAAGGTAGTTAAGCCCCTTAACAAAACCATGTTCAATAACCAAGTATGGTCCTTCCAACAAGACTCGGCGCCGGGTCATAAAGCTCGGTCCACGCAGTCTTGGTTGGAAGTGAACGTTTCGGACTTCATCAGAGCTGAAGACTGGCCGTCGTCTAGTCCCGATCTTAATCCGCTGGATTATGATTTATGGTCAGTTTTAGAGAGTACGACTTGCTCTAAACGCCATGATAATTTGGAGTCCCTAAAACAATCCATACGATTGGCAGTGAAGAATTTTCCCATGGAAAGAGTCCGTGCTTCTGTTGATAACTGGCCTCAACGTTTAAAGGACTATATTGCAGCCAATGGAGACCGCTTCGAATAAGCTTTTTATATTTTAAATTGTTTTATATTTATGTATTAAACTAATACACTGTAGAAGTAATAAATTTTTTTTCTTCGTGACAATATTTATGGTAAGACTAGGATTTGCAAAATTATTTTTTTTTTTAATACGGTATACTTTCGAGGTGGTCCCATTGCCACCAAGTCAGAATCTGATAAAGGAATCCCTTGGAAATCCAAGGAAACCCTCAATTGTTATATGCACACCTATAGCAATTTGGATATTTATTATAGTAACTCATACATTTGCTCTCGGAAAGCACTATTTGGTAAAGTGGAACTGATGGTGAAAACCATAGATGGCCATCGGAACTGCTCAATTATACCTAAATATTTCACGGGTTGCGATTTGATTACTTTAATAACTGGTTGCTACGCAATTTATGCTCGTCACAAAGCAATATTTATGCTATATGACGAGCATAGAAAAGCAATATTTTGAAAAAAGGCAATGAGCAGTGGACATTAGGCTATTTTAACTTAGATAAAAACAAACTGATCCACTAAAAAGTGAAAAATAATAAAATATTTAAAAAAAACCACCCACTTCCAAAAAAAAACACTAGAAAGTGAAAAATAACTTTAATTTCGGAAGTCGGTGGCAAAAAACTAAAATACAGATCCAAATATAAACATAATCTAAAATATTCACAGATTAAGTTGGTTAAAATGCTCTAATTTAACATATATTTTTTTCCAAATCATTGACACCACTCGTTTAGACGTGGTCTTCAGTTTAAAATCACCAATTCTCACTAAGCGCTTTCAAACATCCTTAATAATGCGCACAGCAAAAGAGTGGAACTCACCACCTGCGTCTGTGTTCCCGAACGCATACAACCCGAATTTCTTCAAAGTTAGAGTGAACAGGCTTTTTCTGGGTAAGCTCACTCCATCGTAGACTTTGTCTCTGTCACCTCTGACCTAGACTATAGTCAAGAGCAAACCCATCTCAAATAAAAAAAAATCATTATAGGTTACGTGCCTATATTTTTATAGGACTAATACGTATTAGTCCATATCTTGAAAACTACTGAACCGATTTTGATGAAACTTGCACTGTTCCCTAAGTTGAAGTAGGGAAATATAACCCAGTAAAAATTGATCACAATCCAATTCATAGTATCAGAAAAATGCGACAATAAACAAACATACATACACCTATAAAATTTCCAGTATACGTGTCGAATTGATAACCTCCTTTTTTTGTAGTCGGTTAAGAATAAACTCATGACATGCATGCCACTGCGTGAAAAGTACCTATAGTGTACTTACTGTATTTTCCAAAGAGTACTGACTATTGAGCGAGTCGAGCCGTCTCTTTCGACGCGCGTGCGGCGTGAGTCAAATTAGCTATTAGTCGACGTCTGAGCGACTGAGTCACTGAGCTATAAGTTAAGCAAGAGCTAAGTAGTAAGCTAGCAGAAAGATAAGCAAAGCTCTTTAGAGTAAAAGAGCTATTCCCGCTTTTTTAATTTTTGTTGATACAATTTGTGTTGGTGACACTCGCTTCAAGTGGGCGGCTATATGCCAAAAAGCGGGCGGCGCGTGCGTACTTACTCTCCTACTCTACTTGTAGCCGCAAGCTCTCTTTGAATCTGCTGCGTGTGTTTGATGGAATATAAATTTAATTTCCGTTGTAATAAGAACTAAATGGGCTTGCACATCGCAAGTCACAAGGCGAATTGTGCCGAAAGCTGCATGAGGCATATTTTGTAAACAATATTGGTGCCTATATTTTTATAGGTATAAATAATATTTGTTAAGTAATTTTTAAAACTGATTGTGATGATTACGCATGGTAAGTGTAGGTATAAGGTGATCTTGGATAGGAGGCTTGTGCCCCTCACATTCTGCTCCCGGGTGCCATGCACCCCTTGCACCCCCGGGTAAAGACGGCCCTACCAATCATGTCATTACCTCTATTAGTAAACAACTTCTCGCACACACCCACAATCCCTAATCGTAAGTGGTCATGCGTGTAAATTCTGACTGAAAGTTGTGTGCGAAAGACACGATATTATCAAGGGTTTTATTAAGAAAAAAAATTGCAGCTTATCCTACTTATCCCTTGTTATTATTTCAAGCAATTACACCTTAAAGAACAAATTACGCAGCTGTTAAGCTCTTAATTAGGATTATTTTTACGGCGGACCTGAGCGTAGTAAGTTAATTTGCATTACTTACAGCAAGGATTCTTAACGTTTACGCTCAATCGACGGTCCGTGTGGTTTAGGGTAAGGGTGATAAGGGTAACTACGGAGTTAAAGCAAAAGGGTCAGCAGAATACTTCTTCATAACGCACGTAACTAATTAACACACTAATCTATTCTTTAATTTAACACTTCAATCACTTCACTTCTTTAATTTCAAATTAATCACTTCATCGTTCAAAGCTTCAACATTCTAAAGCCATCATATTGATTTACAAAATAATGTACGTGTACAACTTGGATTTGGGTAAATCTAGTCCTATATCCAAACCAAACGCCGTCAGGTTTCGAAACGTTAAACTAGAATTAATTGATGGACCAGCACCCTAATTGAATACCACACAATCGATCGGTATCTGAATTATTTTGAAGCAAATTGCTAATCCATTGCTTCATATGGTCGAGAAATTTGTCTGCTCGACAACGTAAGTAACGCAATGAATGTTGTTGAACTGTCAAAATGAAACCGATTCTGATTAACAGTGTGTTACGCAATTACCCCGCGGGTCATTCGTCCGAGATGTGAAAGCCCGTTTTAATATTGTTTTGTAAACAATGAGTCAACTTCTGTTATTCTATCAGAAAAATAAACCAAACTCATCGATAAATTATGGTACTACTTAGTCTAGGTATATTTTGGCAAAGGAATGAGCATAATGTCAGGAAAGTTGACTAAACCAAACGGTAAAATCGATCACTAAATAATAGTCTTCAAGTTTCAGTGGAAATATGGTATAGGTAAATGTCCATAGAAAATGAAAGGGCTACATTGGCTGCTTATCCTACAGTAATCAGAGACGAGTTTACGAATAAGCGTGAGCGAATCTAGGCTTACGTAGAGCGGTAGATTTTAGCGAGCGGCAAGAGCCCTTATTAAGATTGCCAACTCTTCAGGAAAATTCCGAGAAAGGTAAAATATTTATGATGAAGAAATGCTGAGAGAATTCTTGGCGAAACATTTACTAGATTATTTTAATTTGTAAGAATACAGATTTCATTTTTTAACGCTTGTTAAACGGCTGGAAAATTATGGTCAATACTTGGAAACTGTGGTCAATTGAGTTAATTGTAGTGCCGTCCAGGCACTTTTTTCTGGCATTGTTTTTTTTTAATGTTCTTTCAACTAGATGCATTTGGCTTTCACGATCAGTTTCACACGGCGAATTTCGCACAAAGAGGCCGATGACTTCAGATCAAATTCATAAGAAAACATTCTTGCAATCTCAAAAGAAACTCGACACCGCTGATCCGACATTTTCAAGAGATATATTTAAAAAAAAGATATAAAGTTCTATCACGAACCACTCAAAGAGCACGAACGGTCGTTCTATTATATTAAGCGTGAGTCAATTTATAAAATGTTAAGGTTTGAATGTATTTTTATTACTCAATCACTCTTTAACAATCATATGGAATAAATTGGTACCCTGATAGAAGTGAATGTATACCGGACTTTGAAATAAAAATGTATAGCCCACACATCAGGGCGAAACAGAAAGCCGGAAAACGGTAAAGCTTCTATAGATTATTCACGTTGCAAATGCCTTTCTAAAAATTCTACTGGTATGGAAGCCCCTAAGTTCAAAGCTTTCAATAATTACAGTCAGTCCTTCGTGGGTTTGTGTGACACCATTCAGCATTCAGTATCGATCCAACATTGACGTAGAATAATAGATGTATAAATAGAGCAATTGTGATCTTAACATTGAAGATTCACAAAAGCAAAAGAGTCTTACACATATACATATATGGTAGAAAGCCCTTTTTCAACTCTATTTAGAGAAGAAACGAGCATTGCCGATAACAGACTATTGCGTAAGTTCAGCACCCTAATTGCGTAACACACTATCAATCGGAATCTGACTCATTTAGAAGCAAATTATTAATCCATTGCTTCATATGTTCAAAAAAATTGTCTGCTAAAAACAACGTAAATAACGCAATGAATGTTGTTGAACTGTCAAAATGAAACCGATTCCGATCGATAGTGTATTACAATAATTCACAGATCTCGTGCTCTACACGACCTTCGGGTACATTGGAAATGCACGTAGGCAGGCTTTTCATTTGAACGATGCCTAATAATGTAATAGATTTAGACCTAATAGATTTTGTATCGTCTTTGAAGTAATAGAGCTCAAATGCACGAAGTAAAAAATCCGTAAGGTAAAATTACGCCATGCAGTTTTGAACATCAATGAAATATTCTTAAGACTATTTTTGAAAGAAAATATTTTTTTTGTTTTACACAACAACAACGAAGCGATACAAAATAGTAAACATAGAAATAATAATTTTAGTCTCAAAGTTCTAATTAGTAATTTGAAGTATTTTCAAAGTATCGCAAAACAAAATTAATTTAAAAAAAAATTACGTCATTATAAAATTAAATTAAAATACGTATTTACAAATACATACCTACTCTTAAACACTCCCATAACACAACTAAGCGACGCGACGCGCATCTAAGGAGCGTGCTCCCCGAAACTACGCCACACAAAGGGCACCCTCCTGCGTAGACTATTAGGGATACAGAGGTTCGGTTTTTTTTAATGTAGCCGAACTATACCCCGAGGGTTTTTTTCATTTTTCGATATCGCATTTAGTTTTTGAGATATAGTTAGTTTTATGACAAAAGACCCTAAAAAATTGATAGAATTGTTCACATTTTTGCGATTTTCAAAAAAAGTTTTCATGTTTTTCAAAGTGTTTATTCGTCATATTGTAGCCGTTGTTGATACGCGTCTTTTGAGACCTCAACTATTCATGTAGCCCTAAAACTCACGACACCAAGGCGATGTCACACTCTGAACGAAAACGGGGGCTATACTGAAGCGATCGACAAAACATTTTCAATGTTAAAAATACATTCAAAACATCCACTTGTATCTAAAGCTTTATAGTAAACATTTGGGTCTTCACGACTTTTAGCAAGGAGTAAACACAGCCACTATATTTTCGCTTATAAAAATATATAAATCCACAGGGAAAGGATTAATACAGCTTCGTTTATAATAATTTTCTAAACCTTTTCGAAGTCGCGGCTCCAACCGACAAACGGTCGATTGCAAGTACCTAACTTGCAATCGACCGTTTGTCGGTTGGTTTCCCATCCATGACCACCAGCAGTTGTTTCAACAAATATGGGCGAGATGGCACCATAGACTTTTCAGCCTTGACAGCGACAATTTGAGACAGTTCAGAGCTTTATAACGTTGTTTTTATGTACAGAATCTAGAGATATGAAACAAATAAATGCAGTAGTAATGCTGTTTAAACCTAACAATGTTAGAAATATTAAACTCACTCCTTATTCCCATGGGGGGTAGGCAGAAAGTACAGAACGCCACCTGCTACAATCCTTACATACTCCTTTTTGTCTCAAACATATTTAGCCCTTAACTTTATCTAGTCTAACTTTTTTTTCTGTTTATTTATTCTGCGCATCATAGGTAGGCATTAAAGTAACCAGACCTGTTAGAGACAGGATCGGCTGGTTACTTGCAGTATTGCAGTACCAGGTTTGTAAATACATAGTTAAATAAAAATTGGCATAAATTAGCATCATGTCGGCACGGAGTGAGGCCGTGGGCCTAGCACCGCGATCGCTTCAGGTCGGCCGATCGATGCCGAGGCGCCGACCCGGTCAACGCTTGGCAGACAACTAGCCTGCCGTTTGACCCCTGCATGGTACCTGCGAACGCGATCGATTTTTCTATATTCCTGTCATCTGAGCACGACAACGGTTTGTGACAATTGTTCTGTTTAGCACATTATCGGAATTGTCTGAACTTTGCAGAGTTTTGTCAGAGGTATTTAGTGAAGTTCGTAGCAGTGGATTAACTCCTATACCTGACCTTACCCAACCTAATAAATGTGTTCTGTTGGCCACTTGATCATCATTAATTTGTATGACTGGTGATTATTATAAATAACGCCATTTTGCATCGGAAATAAATAAAAGAAGTATTCACGCTACTTCAGAAACACATATAATATTGATTTAAGAGAAAATTACACGAAAAATATTTAAAAAGTGTTTAAAAGAAATTAAAAACAACACATGATTTTTTTAAATTACAGATATGGATTGGTTCATTTCAAACATGTTTTAAAAAAAGGACTTAATGAGGTAAACTTTAGCCGCGTGAGTTTTTGGTACTGATTTAGGTTTACGTCCTAATAATAAGAGTCGACCAACCGCTTGGCGATGTCCCGAAATACTCGATGAGCAATTGAATTAGATATACTTAACTCTTAAAAACACGGCGCTAAGTTTAAAACGTAGTCAATTTAATTCACAAGGAAAAGTAAAATTAGCATTAACATTCCACATAAATCGTGGCTGTATTTCGAACTTTATATCGATCGCAAACGTTCTAAGAATCCATCCATTTAGAGTCGACGCAAACCTACGCACATACTACTTATTTACCAAAATAGCTACGCATACGTAAATAACTAAATGTACAAAGCTTTATATTGTTTTTTTTTACTTTAGGTTTTCGTTTGTATAAAACTTCAATCATGCAAAATAATTGAACGATGGAGCTTAACTTTCGTGTTATGTTAATTTCATGTTTAATAAAAATAAGAGTCAATTTACAGGCAGGTTTCAAACCTCAAAAAGTCAAAACTAGAGAAGTAACGGCGCATTTAATCGAAGCATTATACTCAAATTAAAATATTTGACTATAATGAATGACTGACTATCTTCATTAAGATACCGATTTTTTTTTAATTGTCATGAACAGGAAATTTATGGCGATTTGTAAAAATGATGATAATTTTAATACGACTAAAAGCTTTAGTTTAAAAGCTTACGAGGAATTTTATTTACGTAGACAACTTTGAAACGGAATATAACCACCTCGACTCGTAGCATTTCTGACAATACAACTAAGTTGGAAAGTCTACATATTAGTATGAATATGAAAATGAAAGTGGATAATTTAACTAACAATTTACGCAAATATATAAAGTAACTAATATTAAAAGTATTAATACTGTTTGTTTTAATGTCTCATACCTGACCTACATTATCTAATTACATTCGTGATAGTACACAATTCAACCATTTCCATGAAAGCTCATACTCGTAAACGTTTGTGTTAATTGCGTACGTTCCGTGTCAATCAAATGTCCAGTGTTTGCCCTGGGGATAGCCGGCCAATTACTGTTTATAAATACTTCATGCTCCGTTTCAGGCCGAAAATCCTGGGTTACTGAGCCAGTGAGCCTTCAAGTTATCGACGATTGAAATATTGGTGATGGCTATCGTGGTAATCGATTTTAATGTTAATGGAGTAACGATCGAATATTACCGAGTATAGATAACACAGTTCAATTAATAATTTTCTATGAAATGCTACTAAGCGACTTTCGTAGAAAAACGTCACAGAATTACAGGTGAGTTATGCAGGACTAGAAGTGTCACTCTCAACTCAATACACATCATAAATTGCCTATATCATCAAACGCCTTCTAAGCATGATAATAATTATGTCAATATTCCCCGAGATTGACCTTACTTACGATGTACAGCGTTGGCCTATATCCCGCGGCAATAAGTACATAATGTAACATACCTACATTTGAGGGCTTATCTTCAACATTCATTACACATTCTCCTCTCGTCCGTACAAGACCTTGTTAAATGTTGTTTATAAGACATCGCCCTCGCTGTAGGTACAAGTTTTTGTTTTATTTGTGAATCTATTAGCAGGAGCCTGTTCTGTAACAAATTATGTAGATATTAGTATTCATTGAAGACTTAATGATAGACTATATTGACTTTTTTGATAGAAAAGAACAGATACGAAAAATATTTTAATTTTTCATCTGATTCAAACACAGACGTTAATTCTGAAAATTCTGTTCCTACCATTAATAACTCAAGTTCCATTTAGTAAGTAGGTCGTATTACAAAGGCGATAAATCTGGAAAAATGTAACGCCAAATCTTTATATTGGTAGGAATGAACGCAAAACGGAAGGAAGATAATACAAGGCTTTAGAAATGACATGCTCCAATTGTCTAGTAACTCGAATGAATGGGAACATTGGCGAGATTCCATGTCTATATGAGGAACAAAAGTCTTCTGTTTAACAGTGAATGAGTGTAACTTGAGAGTAGATTTCAGGAGTTTTCAGTTTCATGTCATACGGGTTTTCAATTTTGGAGAGATAGGGTAAATTAGGTCACTTTTGCTAGGCATTTATTAAGATAGATTATACCTATGTTTTAAAGTGATGAAAACCATGTCTCTAAGTCCAAATACAATTTATTAAAGCTGAAGTTGTCACCCACAAGTCAAAAGTACAACTGGGGAAATATCGGAAAAGCACCCACTTTTTCCCACTGCCTTTTATGTCACTCATCCCGTCCGTCCAAGTTTTTGATTGGCTGAGCGCTACCAAATGACAGTTTCACAGAATTTTCCGGCTTACATGACATGCCTACCTTCGGATTACATACAGGTACAT
The DNA here is from genome assembly GCA_948252095.1 of Dicycla oo. NCBI lineage: Eukaryota > Metazoa > Arthropoda > Insecta > Lepidoptera > Noctuidae > Dicycla > Dicycla oo. The sequence continues at coordinate 18,341,404 of OX411726.1, read as the reverse complement.
AAGACGTCTGACAAAAATATCCTGGCACAAAAACAAATAGCCGAGTGAGAATGGAACTTTGTTCAAAGAGTTGGGAGCAGGGAAGGGAGCGTGTGAAAATAACAAAGGCAATGGTATGAATGGTATGCGGCCTTTGGCGAACGAAACTTCTATGAAAGTACGCAGATACCTACATATACAAACAGTAATTCGTAACTTCGTTTGTTCTAATATTCTTACCAATATAATATCCATACTTTTCCTTTCTAAAATATATTTAATTGTTTTCTAGTATCATGAAATATAGTCAATTGTCGAACTTTTTAATTAACTGCAGTAAAATGACACTTCTTACTGTAATTTCTTTAAAAATGCACCCATATTTTAACGAAATGATAGTAAGAAATGAATTAGTGAATTTAATTGTTTTAAAAGCTTTTAAAGCCGTGTTTAAAGGTACAGTCCGGTCGTCGAAAGAATGCGTTCCTAACACCTGTCATTGGAAAAAAAAAACAATTGGACAATTACTAGTAGTAATAAGGATCAAATTCGCAAAACACCTATTCGTTAGTATGAAACTGACAGGACGGTGTCAAGAACGCATTATCGCATTCTCTCGACGGCCGGACCACCATACCTATTCATGCAAAAACTGGCTCAATATCATTGAGTGCTTTTGTACGAATCTATGATATTTAGACCACTAAAACCTGGTAAAACGATGACTAGGTAGATACATAAATAAGCTTGTATCGTATCCTAATCCTCCTAATAACTATATAACTATCCTACTAATATTATAAATGTGAAAGTTTGGATGTTTGGATGTTTGTTACTCAATCACGCAAAAACGGCTGAACGGATTTGGATGAAATTTGGTATACAGATAGTTTATAACCTAGATTAAGACATAGGATACTTTTCATCCCGGTAGAAGGTTCCCGTGGGATAATTTCCGATATACACGCGGGCGAAGCCGCTGGCAAAACTAGTAATATTCTAATTGCGAAAGTGAGTTGTCTGTTTGTTACGCTTTCACGCTATAAAGTCTGAACAGATTTGGATGAAATTTGGCACAAGGGTAGATCATGACCTGGTTTAGGACATAGGCTACTTTTTATTCCGGTAGTACGTTCCGCTGGGATAATTTCCGACAACCACGCGGGCGAAGCTGCGGGCAAAAGCTAGTGTAATATAAATTTAAAACTTCAAATTCGGGTTACCCCATTAAGTTTTTACTGGGTAAAAGCCGAATTTTAACTAACAACAAAATGCAAAACTAAGCATACAAAAACACTAAATTATACAATTCACGTTAATTAAGCGACCTAGTTTACCATGCTCTGCCAAACAAAGTGTTATGTGGAACATCGCTTCCACCACATACGCACCATTTTCACACGACACACGACTTCTTTTTAGAATTTTTAAAGAGCTCTCCGAGCCGGCTGCCATTGTGGTTATTCCGGGTAAAAACCTCCTATGTTCGTCGCTACAACGAGGTAAATCTGCTAGAAACTGTCGCGTGTTCGTCGACTCCCAGTCGTTATGATTTTAACAAACAAGACAAGAGATGAGAGTAAAACATTTTCAGATTTGGCCACAGATTAGTAAAAGTAAAGGATTTTCCCGCCTTTCGTCCCGAAATATGTCCCAATACTGGCTGTAAGGTCGTGAAAAATATAAAGTATGCCATATTTGATGAAAAAAGAAAATTATATTTCTTCTTTTTTATGGAGTTTGAAACTTTTTTGAGATATTAATGCCAGTTGTTTTTTAAACTTAAGAAAAGAAAAGAGGTTACTTATATATTGATTTTTCAATAGTCATATAACTCTTATCTGAAGAATAAATATGACAGTTTGACACATTTTCTATATAAAAGCTGTCAAATGTCAAATTGAAGACTATTAGATAGATAGAGATTAGATAGATAGAGATGTGGCGTGTAGAATATCAGAACACATAAGGGTGGTGAGAAACAACGATACACAGAAATCGGCCATAGCTCAATATCTTTTAGAAACCGGATCGAACCACTGGATTGAGTTACATAACCCTCAAGGTCATCTCGACAGAAAGCCACTACATACCTAGACTGGTGAGAGAAGCGATTGAAATTACCAAATATAAGAACTTCAACAGTGAGGATGGGTTTCAACTGTCGAGAGCCTGGAATCCAGTGGTCCAGTTGTGTAAAGACCACAAGAGTGCCGAAAAAAGTTCGCGAGCGGACACAGTGAGTTTTGTGTGTCGAGAACAGAATCGAGTTGTGAGTGTAACAAGTGACAGTGGTAGCGGTGTCAATCGCACTAAAGGAACAAGAAATAGGGTAGACCGTTTTGTCTGGTCGTAAACATCCACCCGCAATAACTTCAGTTTATCCGTGATCATGGCACTTGCAACAGTGCCGAAGTATCGGAAACTCGAAAAACTTAATATACATGGTAAATATCCCGTTTTAAGTTCTAATAAAAGAGATTATAATTATTATGAAAACGAAACCTTTTGGAAAGAAAATGAGATGTTTCCATAGTACATAAAAGCATTGCGCTTAGACCAATTTTTTTTTTTCTTGAAACGCTATATGTATAAAAGATGATACCTAATAATTTTTATTTTTATTTTGTGGACTTCTATCCTTTTCTCAAGACAGAACGAGGGTATTATAAAAGAAAGCAAAACAAAAAATGGGGATGACAAACTAAGCATTTCTCTTTGGTCTATATTTCCGAGGTGTGGACTACCCGGTTACATAGGAATGACCTAGTTCAGTGGCAGCCGCGTCGGCGCGCATCATGCACGGCTCTGTGGCCACTGGCGACACCACGCGGTCGTGTTACATACTAATTTAAACTGTTTATTAATAAAGTCATATTGCACGTATGGACAAGGAAAAATGGACACAGAGAGTAACTAACTGGTAAGGGCCAACAAACAAAAGGAAAAGAGGTAGACCGCAAGAAAAATGGGTTGATGAAATAATAAGAAAAGCCGGTGAAAATTGGATCACAAAGGCAAAGGACAGGCAAACGTGGAGCAAAATGGAGGAGGCCTCAACCCGTTGAGGGGTCCATATTAAAATACATTAATGAAATTGTAAAATGTTTTGAAAATTGAATTTATTTAATATTTTAAAAATCCACAAAAGGAAAGAAATGATATTATTACTTTAGAAATTGTAATGCGATTGTAACTTTATAATCATAATATGAATTGTAATAATTCTGTTATTTTATGCATGCACATTTATGTAATAGTAATCTTAAGTTATATTTGTTTTCATTTATTCATTATGGAAATAAAGAGGCTATTATTATTTCCTTTATTTTTTATTATATACATATGATTTACATTTTTAAATACTTTTATAAAAACTTAAAATAAATAAAAACATTTAAAAATATAAAAAATAGTAGCCCGCCAGTATCGGGAACAGGGTCCAAGCTACCGGTGGTCAGGGCTCCTGAGAGAGGAACCTCCTAACAATACGTCCCGTGTCCAGAAGTATCGCTTTCTGGATCAAGCCCTTGATCCAGCTGCCTAACGAGAGCCTCCTCAGGTGTTGGTCGAGACTCTTCGATATTATGCCATTGGCTGTCACAACTATCGGCACAATGATTGCTGTATCCACATGTCGACAACCTCGCGAGCCAAATCAAGATACTTAATCTGTTTATCTTTTTCAGCTTTCACGAGGTTCTCGTCATGCGGAACCGCTATATCAACAATCATTGTGCGACGCTCTTTTCGATCTATCACCACTATATCTGGCTTATTGGCAACAATAGTCCTGTCAGTGATGATAGATCGATCCCAATACAACGTGATATTGCCATTTTCGAGAACTGGGTCGGGCACATACCTATACTCGTAGTACGGTACTTCCGATTCCACAAGATTGTATTGCAGAGCAAGTTGCTGATGGATAATCCTGGCTACAAGGTTGTGTCTATGCAAGTAGTCTCCGTTAGCCAGACGTGAACAGCCAGAAATAATGTGACGGATAGATTCCCCGGGACGGTGGCATGCCCGACAGATGTCAACCGTGCCGTCCTTCACAATATATTTCCGGTAGTTGTTCGTCATTATAACTTCGTCCATAATCGCAAAGATAATACCTTCGGTTTCACCAAAGAGATCACCGAATCGCAACCAGGATACGGACGCCAAGAGGTCTACATCAGGCCCATGTAGGACCCGGTAAAAGCGCCCATGAAGCTTCAGCAGCATTAGCTTCTGATGGATTTTGTCTACAATTTTCTGGTGACACGATGTCTTTTTTATCGAATTTCTTCTTATCTATGTCACGTTATTTGCCTACTGATCGCAAGCACACGATAATTCCATCGTGCTAAGTTATTTAATTATTTGCAAGTCATACTTACAAAGCGGTTATCAAAAATTATTTTATATTCATCATGACAATCATAAATAGGTTTTTTTAGGATTCCGTATATCAAAAGGAAAAACACAACCCTTATAGGATTACTCGATTGTCTGTATGTCTGTCTGATCGTCTGTCACAGCCGATTAAGTTCATATTTGGTACATGCATGAATTTTTGTGACCGAAACACGGAAGTGTAATGTAAAAAAATAATACAAAAAGTAAAAAAAGTAAAATGAATTTTGAATATGGGGGTCACTTTTGGGGGGCAAACAAGAATATTAAAACAAAAAGTTTTGCAAACTGTACCGTGTGACATGGTGAATGAAAGGGCTTACTGTGAGGGTTTCAAATGTATATATATATTTTTTTTTTTTTGTAATTTAAATTATTTTATAGACGAGAATTGACCTGTCCCCCTTATCTTCAAAACTACTGAGCCTAAAATTTCTAAAAAATACAGAAAACAGTTCTATACCTATACAATATGTAACAAAAACCCTGTTGTTCCTTCCACCTAAGTTTGTGTTTTTTGTTTTATGTTTAACTGATTTCTACCTCTGCAATTCTACATGAAGCGATGACGCGAAACCAGAAAGAGATAGAACGTTCCCGCCACTCCCTTTGATCGATGCCGCTGCGCCGGTGTGTATTTTTCTACACAAGTTCGTGACCTCGTTAGCTGTTGTTTATCACTTTAACGAATTAATCTTTGAAAATTTTAATTAACACGCTATTTCTATGCACAGTTGATAATATGATTTTGAACTCTCGACTAGCCAATGCTTATTTTTTTTTAAATTATAATTTCATCAATGTTACAGGTAAATGTATACGTCCCTAAAAAGAACAACAGGGTTTTTGTTACATTTTGTATATTACAGGAAAACCTGTAAGAAGTCTATGGTCTTAAAATAACATGGTAAATCTCTCAATATTGTGTGGACTTGCAGTTGGAATGTATGGGAGAACATACTTTTCAACTACAATGTTAAGTTTGTTCTTGGGATACATTCATCCCAAAAGGAATCCTTCATTGTGCGTGGTCTGACACCCACTTGACCGTTTTATTTAAGTAATACGACGATGATACAACGCTGTTGTATAATAAACAGCATAGGTATTACTGATTCGGACTGTGACAAAAACATTGTTAGGTCATGCTCATTACTCATAGTAGGACAGAGCTATGCCTAACTCGCGTAGGTATACAGGGTCAAATTAAATTAGCTAACGAAACTCCGCAGACGTGATGGGTATCGATATCTAAACACGACAAATAAAAATTTAAAAAAAACATTTGATTTTTTTTTTTTTTTGGGTCGACGACCGCTGTTATCAGGTACTTGAAATGTAAGTTGATAAAATCTGTTTTCTCCGGGTTATACACGTGAGATGGTATGTTTCTACTTAAATATTAGATATATTAGAGCAGACCTGAAACATACAAAGACAATAAATTATTCTTTTAACTCTTAGGTATTTATAGCTGTCAGTTTAATTCAACATCAATACACTTTTAAATTAAGATCGAGAAATAGCTAAGCGACTATATCCAAAGGGACGTTCCCCTTCAAAAATCAATATTTTTCTTTGATAGTTCATTCAACTTTGGAATAAATAGTCTATGGCTTTTATTCTTACTTATAAGTATCTTCCCTGGATACCAAACGTTCCACACAAAGCGAGAGTACCTAAAAGCTATTATTTATCAAATACCGAGTGAGGTTCAAAGACCCGACCCTCTGTAGGTATTATAGAGATTTATTTATGGCGGTTTTAAATTCATTCACACGTTTATTATATAAATGTGCGTTTTTTTATGCCAAATGTTTTCGTTCAGAGCTTTCACTTCTCTGAAAAAGCTGAACGTGCCATAGGGTATCAGTAACAGCCACGTTTTTTGTGAAAAATTCCTGTCGTTTTGCCAGCCGTTCGTAGGTTTGGTCTCAACAGCTTAAATATACATAAATGTTTTAATAAAATATTGAAAACAATCACAAAAAATTAACGCCTCTTGGGGATCGAACTCACGAATCGTGGCTTACCTACAGGGCGAACGTGGAACGGTCAGGCTGTTTGCTTCGATGACAATGTAACTATAGCTGATTTTTTTTTATACATGTTAAGATTGACTGCTTAGCTCCTTTGTAAGTGTAACGTGATGATATTCATTTTCGAGATTAAATCCGCATCTATCTGTAATATATTATCATATTTCTTGTCTAATTAGGAGATCGTGGCTAAGTAATAACAGTCGCACGTGTCAATCCATCAGGGCCTCAAGTCTGCTATTACAATAGTGTCAGAATGGTCTGTCATTGATTTCATAAGTGTTGATTTTGACAAGTTTTGTAATCTAATAATATAATGGCGTCATTATGACTTTCCAATGGTCAACCACTGACACTCCATTGAAAGCAATGGCTTAAAATGGTAATCTCTTACATAATGTTAAAAACAATGTTACTAACCATATATGAGTTGGCTCGAAATAAAGTTTATTCTATTCTATTCTATAATGACAAATGAAAGACTTACGTATGCGGTAATCTGCTAAAATTTTGACAGTTCCTTTGATCAGAACCACGATTCTATTACGAGACCACTGACCTACCAATCAATGATCGACCATTATGAATTTAGCAGATTACGAACTTTTAGCAAAATGACAATGGGATCGTGTTGGAATGACGAATTAATAAAAAATATCAGACTTGGGGCCCAGGTTAAGCTAGGCTTGCTGAGATTGGTCCGTGGATGGGTGACCATCTTTATATTATATACTAAGAACCTTCCTTGCCTCGGAAAGCACGTTACGTCGTTGGTCCCGGCTGTCATTCCGGGTCGTCAGAAGCCCGAGTCTGACAACCAGTCTTACCAAGGGGTATCGTATTACCCAGTAATTGGGTTGTGGAGGTCAGATAAGCAGTCGCTCCTTGTAAAATACTGGTATTCAGCTGCATCCGGTTAGACTGGAAACCGACCCCAACGTAGTGGGGAAAAGGCTAGGCAGATTGATTTCTTTTCTAATTAAATCTCGCGGTAAACTGTTGAGGAATACGGACATGCAAATGCAATATTGCTAATTCCCCATAGCAAATAGCGTGATAATCTACGTATAGCTTATGACCAGACCTGTAAGGAATATTCGTGCAAAATTTGAACAGAATCTATCGAGTTATAGCGCCCATCCGGTACATACAGATTTAGAATGTTACTATTTTGATACCCAAAATTGCATCAGAATCGTTCCCACACCTCACAGCAATTACGTTTTTTTTCAAAAATATTCAATATATTATTGTGACATCAATTCTATCCTACTCCTACTAAAATTATAAATGTGAAAGTTTGGATGTTTGTCACTCAAACACGCCAGAACGGCTGAACGGATCTGGATTAAATTTAGAACAGAGATAGATTATAGTCTGGAATACTTAGATAAGAGATACTTGTCCAGCGCAAAAACCAGCGGGGCCGAAGTTCGTTCCTTGAGAGAGGCCATGGTAGAGCGGACAGATTTGACCTTAAGCTTTGTCTCCCAGTGGGGTGATGATAATCTGGTCTCTTTTAACGCCACCAAAACACAGGAGTGTCTTTTTACCGGCTAAAAAGAGTCGTTTCGCCCAAACTCCTACTTTTCGGGGTACATCTGTTCCTGTAACGGATCGACTTGAGCTCCTAGGCATGGAGTTGACATCTGGTCTCAACTTCGGCGCCACCATCGAATACAAGGCCCAAACTGCGGCCAAGAAACTGGGCATCCTAAATAGGGTGAAGCGATACTTTACGCCTGGACAGCTTTGAACCCTTTACAAAGCGCAAGTCCGATCCTGCATGGAGTATTGCAGTCACCTTTGGGATGGATCAGCCAAGTACCAACTAGCCGCGCTTGACTCGGTGGAACGCAGAGCTAAGAGGCTCATTGGCGACGTAAAACTGGTGGATGCCAAGCTTCATAGCTTGGCCCATCGCCGCAAGGTTGCCTGCTTGTCGGTCTTCTACAGATTGTACTTCGGAGAGTGTGCCCGAAAACTCCAAGACCTCATTCCACCGGCCCCCTTCTACCACCGGACATCTAGATGCACTGCCAGTTACCATCCCTTTCTGGTTGCTATTCCACCAATTCGCACTAAGCGCTTCCAAATGTCTTTTATAATGCGCACTGCAAAGGAGTGGAACTCACTACCTGCGTCTGTGTTTCCGAACGTATACAACCCTAATCTTTTCAAAGTGAGAGCGAACAGGCTTCTTCTGGGTAAGCTCACTTCATCGTCGACTTTATCTCTGTCACCTCTGACCTAGACTACAGTTTAGAGCAAACCCATCACAAATAAAAAAAAACCTATCTTACTTAGATAGGTAGCAATTTTATAGACTATACTAGAAAAAAAACATTCTCAAAGACATTTTTGATAATAATTTAAGTTTCAGTGACAGAATATGTAAATCGGAAAGTTAGAGTAGATAATCTAAAACTGGCTGATATCAAGAACCTTGTACGTTATAGTATAAACTAAAATAATGAAGCGTTAAGAAAACTTGTATTTTTTTGGATTTGACTTGGATTTAGTAAAACAAGAAAAAGGTGTTACGAAACATGACTAATTGTGTAAACATTTTGATTCCGTTGCCAAGTATAAAATTATATGGTCGTTTTTGGGAGCTTTTAAATGAGCCTAAGTACAGAAAATTCAAAAAAAAATATTATTATTTATTATTGGCGGCAGGTATATGCGGAATAGGCTCGATGTTGCATTCGCTGTCTCCACTCTGTCTGAATGAAGTTCAGATTGAATACGCAAATACGGTTAAAAACCTGGGGGTGACCTTAGACTCCTACTTATCGTGGACTGCCCATGTTGCTCAAGTCAGTCGTAAAGTGCACTACACTTTTCATTCCCTGAAAAGCCTCCAGTGCTTCTTGCCCCTGAATACCAAAATCTCCCTTGCTCAAACTCTAATTCAGCCCATTATTGACTACGCTGATGTCTGTTATTTGGATGCCACCGAGGAGCTTTTGAATGAACTTGAGCGTTTGCAAAATATCTGTATTCGTTTTGTTTTTAACCTTAAAAAGTATGATCACGTTTCTAACTTTCGCAAGACACTCAAGTGGCTCCCTATTCGACTTCGCAGGAACTCTCGCATATTGTGTCTGCTAATATTCTTAACATTCTTCACAATCCTAAAACACCTTCCTATTTGTGGGAACGCGTTTCCTACGCCCGTCCTTCTGATGTGCTTTGCAGGTCGCATCTTAGAAACCTCCTTAAATTTGCTTCTCATTCCACCGACTTCTACTCCTTCTCCTTCACTATGCACGCGGTTCGGTTGTGGAATTCACTTCCACCTGACATTAGGGACTGCCAAACTGTTGCAGTATTTAAAAAAATTGTGAAAGAACACTATCTTTCCATTTCGTCATAGTTATTAGTTATTTTAGTGATATTTATTGTAGTAATATGTATGTATTAAAGTATTTATTATATGTTTTATTTGCTAAGTTAATTGTTTTTTTTTTTTTAGATTTTATGTATTTTATTTTCTCTTCTACTATTTTTTACACACGGTGTCTACATCTCTTTTTATCCTCTGTCCTATCGTAGGTATGCTGGAAGAGATTTCTTTAGAAATAAGCATTACCTTTGTACGTATTTTTCTGCCCCTCTATTCTCGTCTGTTTATTTGTGTGTGCATAAATGGTTAAATAAATAAATAAAATATACGAAACTTTGATATGTATACTTCAGTCTAAGCATTTGAAAATTTTAAGCAACATTAAATACCATGATAAATGATAAAGGATTTTATTACTGTAAGTAATAATAATAAGTTTTATTTATTTTCTCCCACACATATTAATATTTACACAGTATAAGATTCAAAAACTTTGAAGATGGGAGACAGGAGCCCATACTACGTAAAACCTGTGCTACGGGTCTCCTAGTCTACTTACCTCGAATAGATTATTGAGAGCAAATCTAAAGACATAAATATCCGCAGCAGGGAGCACTTACAGCTAATGAACAATTAAATGAAATAAAACTTTAAAACAAATAAGAATCAAAAGTAGCGTTTTCATAAGTTTGTGATTTAGTTCGCGAGTGTATAATGTGGGTGCAGTACTTTGGGGAGTGTGACATACAAATTGTGCTTGTGATGCTTTGGGTGTGGGTGTGTGTGTGTGTGTGTGTGTGGATGTGTGTGGATGCGGGTGTGTGTATGTGTGTGTGTGTGTGTGTGTGTGTGTGGATGTGTGTGGATGCGGGTGTGTGTATGTGGTGTGTGTGTGTGTGTGTGTGTGTGTGTGTATGCGGGTGTGTGTGTAGTGCATGTGTATTATACTTCTCTGTAACTGTATAACAATTCCTCCGTATCGTCATAAGAGTATCGCCGTAAGAGTTAGGAGCCAATTTGAGACCTTACGTCTGCATTCCATTTTCGTTAGTGCAAGGTTCCTCATACTTATGGCCCCACGTACCCTTGTTAAAGTTCCCAGACGATAGCGAACCCCTAAACCCCCTCCCCCCACCCTGTCAAGAATATCTAGTTGTAGCTAGTAGAAAATACAGTTTTTATTTTAAGGAAAGATCAAATACAGTGTCAAAAAGAAAATTAATGTGATGGGTGGGCTTGTTTCTTGTCACAAATTGAGTCAATTTTAGGAGTAATTTTGGTCAATTCCGACTAGGCTCGCTTGCCAGCCACCCAGCCGCCATTACGTACATCTTGTCGCGAACCCCCTACCGTCAAATGGCGAACCCCTAAGGGTTCGCGTACCCCACTTTGAGTAACCCTGCGTTAGTGGATAAATAATAAGCAGCTTATTTGCCATATTATGCAGACGTGGCCCTTGAAAAAAGAAGAAATGTCGGCTGAAATACGTCTTCGCTGGTCTAGTTTCAGACTTGATGAACACGCCTTCTTTTAAGGACTGGATTAAAACGACTGTAGTTCAGGGAGGCATGTTGCCTAAGTATAGTAGCGAGGACGTATAATCTAACCGTTAAAACTTCAGCTTGTTGATACAGGTCTGCCATAGGAAAAAGGCGTGGTTTGAAGAGGCTGATTTTTAGGATGAGTCTTTGCGCTCTTTCTAGTTCAAGGAGGTGCGTTTTGGCTGCTCCGTCCCATGAAGAGATGCAATATCTGAGGACAGACTGACATAGGGCCAGGTAGACAGTTCGTATGACTTTAGAGTCCGCTACGTGCCGAAGATTTTTAAAGACATAAGTAAGCTTATGGATTCTCTTGGCGACATTACTAATATGTTCATTAAAGTTTAAGTTGTCATCTATTGTTACACCCAGGTATTTAACGGATTTAGATTTATTAATATGTAGATAGCTACAAGTTAAGGCTATTTTATTTGCGATTATGCTGTGTGATGGGATGGAAGTGTTCCATATTGAAAAAGTTAGATAAAAGGTTTTAGTGGTATTTAGAGTTAGAAGGTTAGAGGCAAGCCATTGACAGACCGTGTTGAAGCCTTCTTGGGCGTATTTAAAGACTTCGTCCAAGGTGTCTCCATAGAATGTAAGGGTGGTATCATCAGCGTATGAGGCAATTTTGCAGTTTTGGAGATTAAGTTTGCAGAGGTTATTTATATAGCACCGGAAAAGCGATGGGCCCAAAATACTGCCTTGAGGGACTCCGAAGATTACCGACCTCTCCCCACTTAGAGTATTGCCTATCCTTACCCTTTGCATGCGGTCTTTAATGTAGTCTTTAAAAAGGAGCAGTTCCGATGCTCTTATACCCATGTCTTCAAGCTTTGCCAAAAGTTTATAAGGAGAGACTGTGTCAAAAGCCTTTGCAAGGTCTAGGAAAATTGTAAGGCATTTCTTTTTCTCATTAAATTTCGTTGCGATGAATTCGGTAAAGTTGTGCACCGCCTCGTCTGTCGATTTTTCCGGTCTAAAGCCATACTGGGCATCCGAAAGCATCTTTTTATTTTCCAAAAAAATTTACGAGCCTCCTACGTTTTCCAGGATTTTAGACAGAGTAAGTAAGTAGGTTTGTACAAACACTTTTACACGTCAATCACGTTTCTTTTCTAAACTAGATGAGGTCGGCGTTTCCTATCTGACTACTCTGAGAAGAAAGGCCAAAACAAACTCAGAGGTCACAGTCCCTTATAAAGTCCAGACATAATCTTGGTCAGTTCATGTGAAGACCATGTAGATTGGTGTCTGAAATGGTCTTTTGAGGAAAGAACCACACAGATTGAGAGGACCTGTCCAGTCAATGCACTCATTTGTCAGTAATCGCGCAACTCAACTTAGAACTTAAGTAGTTCAACGATTCGACGAACAATACCAAAGAAAGGATATTTGGGTAGGCCGCATAAATTACTCAAACTGCCAGACCAAGATTAAAAATAACTGAGAGAAAAATAAAACAAACAAAAAAGCAATGATCCATATAGTCTACACATTCACAATAATTAAAATAATATAATACTTTACAAAGTAAATATTCAAGTCAAAATTCAGTATGCAAAAATAAAAAAGAGAAAAAAGAATTATTGAAAAGCATGCAAAAAGAAATGATTGAAATGAGGTTGTTTTCAACTTTAAATTCGCTACTGCTTCTAAACTATTTACAAGTGATATTTTCACGGCTTAGCACATCGTCGCTAAGCCGTAAAAATATATTATCATGTTGGTAAATCACTTAACTTACAACTGTGCATTTTTTATTTTAAAATAATAATTATTTTTAACCGACTTCCAAAAGGAGGAGGTTCTCAATTCGTCTGTATTTTTTTTTGTTTTTTTTTTTTTGTATGTTTGTTACGCGATTACTCAAAGACGGATGGACCGATTTAGAAAATTCTTTTTTTGTTTGATAGGGTATACTTCCGAGGTGGTCCCATATAAATTTTATTAACTTAGCTTAGGGAGTTTTTGAGTTAGCTTCAATAATGCGTATATTTCCCACTTATTTTATGTGGATGATGTGATGGTGTTTTAATAACTTCCTACCACTGTTATTTACATGGCTATATCTACAATTATTGTGCTCAATTATGTATTCGAATTTGTGTGGGGTAGGTTCCACAACTAAAAAGTGAAAAATAAAAGCTTTTTAGCAAAAAATAAAACCGACTTCCAAAACAAAACACTACAAAGTGAAAAATAACTTTAATTTCGGAAGTCGGTGGCAAAAAACGAAAATACAAAACCCAAGACACCGACTACCGAAATTAAAGTTATTTTTCACTTTGTAGTGTTTTGTTTTGGAAGTCGGTTTTATTTTTTGCTAAAAAGCTTTTTTTAGAAAACGCAACTTTAGCAGCGGAAATTTAGAAATATTCGCTAGCGGGTCCGTCAGTGCGACGATTGTATGGGACTACGGGTCGACGACAATACTCACCTTAAGATAAGAATTTTCTTGTTCACCGTCAACCATACTCACAAATCCGTTACGTTTTTCTCAGCGCATTTCGTAAATGGTATAAAGCTGGGGATTAACTCTGGCATACTGATGTAGTAACAGGTTAATTATAAATGAGCTCGTGTGTGGCTGGCCTTAAATGCGACAGACACGACAGGCGGCGTCACGCGACCTGAGGCGAACGTAGTTTTTGTATTTTCGAGGTAAATGCAGGTACGTTTGGTAGTATAGTTAGGTTGGTACTTGGGTTGTTACCTACTTTGTTGGGTAGAAAGTTACAAATTACCTGTACATCACGTTCTACATTAGGATAGGGTAATATAAATTGGATTAGAGATTATTCGCTTCGTTTGTACGAATAAATAAAACTTTTTTACAAAAAAAAAACAACCGGCTTCCAAAAAAAGCACTACAAAGTGAAAAATAACTTTAATTTCGGAAGTCGGTGTCTTCGGATCTGTATTTTAGTTTTTGCCGCCGACTTCCGAAATGAAAGTTATTTTTCACTTTGTAGTACTTTTTTTGGAAAGTCGATTGTTTTTTTTTTTTTTGCGTAAAAGGTTTTTCCACTTTTGCCTAATGTCAACTAAACATCATCTACAAAATATTGCTTATAGGGACGTTAATTGTTGAGGAGTTCTCCTGGTAAGTACCAGGAGAACTGGAGCTGATGGTGAAGTAACCATCACCATATGCATTGTGACGAGCATAAATTGCTTAGCAACCATATCAAAGTAATCGAATCGCAATCCGTGAAATAGGTATAATTGAGTAGTTCCGATGGCCGTCTGTGGTCTTCATCATAAATAAAACATACTCAAATCACTATGGGTGTGCCTATAAAATTTGAGGATTTCCCTCGATTTCCATGGGATCCCCTCATTAGATTCTGACTTGGTAATGGGACCACCTCGAGAGTATAGGGTATATATATATATATATATATACCACCTCGAGGTGGTCCCATTACCAAGTTCAAACAAAAAAATAATTTTGAAAATCCGTCTATATATGACGGAGTTATGCCCGAATATCCATTAAAAAAATATATATATATTTAAACATCCGAATTGAGAACCTCCTACTTTTGGATGTCGGTTAAAAAAAGAGTTTAAACACAAATTGTTTTAGGAAAGCAAAACAAGTAGGCCGTTACAATATTATATTGCCAAGAAAAAAATTATAAAAAGTCCTTAATTTACATTCAGTTAGGTACTGCTTGCCCATTCTACCCTGTTATTACCGAAATAAGCACAGTAAAATAATAGGAATAAAAACACAACTATCGATAATATATTTTCAAAAAGAGCCCTCAACCCTCAACAAAAAATACAAGATTGTCCTAACACAGTGAAAAATCAAGACCACGATTCGAGGTAAACAGATTCGACAAAATATCTACAATCTCGGCTTTGGCATGTTATGTAATTGGCGCGAAAAAATGGATTTGCTGTCGATGTCGGTACATTTTATCTTATTTATTATTGACTTTGTAGATTCTTACTCGGGACCCCCAATTTTCCACTAGATAAAGGCGTTTAGTCTAGATTGTTTACATTAATCAATTTAAATCTAAATTCTTTAAAACATCTGGAAACTTCACACACAACACACACATATCATAAAAATTCTTCACAGTATTTTTACATGCCTTGATTGGATTTCTCAGTAAGGTTCTAAGGTTTGGACAAAAGCGGGTAAAATTAGTTAACCAAATGAATGGTAAATCAAGTAAAAAGGCAGGGGTCAAGGACTTGCACTAAACGAGTGTTGAAACTGAAATGGAGTATTAAAATTACCTACTTCAACAATTTCAAGGCTGCCTCACAAAAGAATTTTCATAAAATACTGTGAATGTTTACCAAATCGAGAAATTGAACTGAAGGGGTGTTTACCAAATATAGACGCCCCTCCTACCGTACCAGACTGAAATGAAAACATCCGATTAATTTTATTTTTGTAATGGCAATGCCACGAAAGGCAATATACATTGTTGCAGTCAGTAAAAACTAACTAAGCTACCTAATACAATTACCCGTTGTTATAAAAGGAATACAAGAAATGAATGTTGTTCGGGGGCAATCAGGGGTAAGGGGTGGGTGTCCGGGGGTATGTTGGGGTGAGGGGGAGGCGTCAAGGTTTAAGTTCGGTTCGTTCGGGCGCCACTGCGGACTATGCGTATTTCTACGTGTCGGCCGAATTACGGTGCTCGTACATACAGCTTGGTGTTTGACGTCGACTCGCTTCGATTAACTGATGAAATGCCTTGTAACTTACCAAGATGTATTCGCTACTGAAAATCATATTTGGGATTTTGTGGTTGTGTTGCGTTTGTGATTCATACTACGTTAAGAAAATATTTACACAAATCTTTTCGATCAATTTTAATGCAGCGCTTCGCAAATAATTTTCACGCGTAACTTGTGTTCAGGCCTGAAAATTATGGAAAGCAGTTCGAATTTGTGAAGTGATTGCTGAAACTGTTATCATTTACAGGGAGAACGAGGACTTCTCATGTACCTAATGTGTTACGCTAAGGCATCTACAGATTGAAACGATTTTGCCAACAAAAGGAGTAATCAATATTACTAAAAATGAAATGAAAATCTAATGCCACTGATATTTCACGACGTAAATGTCAAGAAAAGCTTTAGTTAGTAATTACCATTGGAGTGGCGAAAGCTAACGAACAGTGCAACATTTCATGGCATTATTATGTAAATTTCTAAACCTAGGCTATAAAAAAATGTATCAGGGACATATCGAGCCAACAAGAATAAGATGTTATCGCATTTGACGCTATAGCCTGCCACCAAAAACTTTTGAAAGAAGCACTTGTTTGCTAGATGGGATATTATTTTTTTGAGAAATAAAATGAATACTTTTCTCATTGCTGAGTTGAATCAAATGTACAATAGATAACTCGTTACATTAATACCATAGATTTAATATTCTCTACTATCGCCATAAAGTGAACAAAAGTAAAAGCTTTGAACTCAATAGGACCTGGTTGTTCTTATTGTAAAGTCAAAACTGTCTGACATAATATCGATGGCTCTTAAGTACGTCTAATAACTTTAAAGGAAGGTGATAAAAATAGCGAATGGTTATATTTCAAATGTTAATACAATTAAGAAAAATAGCTAATCATAGTGAATTGAATATAATAAGGCCTATTAGTAGTGCATAATAAATTTCATATTACTTTATTAATAACCATTCGCTATTTTTATCCCCTTCCTTTAAAGTTATTAGAAGGACAGTTGACTCAGTATACTTAGGAGCCATCGATATTATACTGTGTAATCTATCAGATGCATTATGCAGTAAGTATTATTTATTAATTAAAACTATGTCAATCTATCAATCTGCCTAGCCTTTTCCCAACTATGTTGGGGTCGGCTTCCAGTCTAACCGGATACAGCTGAATCTATAGGTATTCAGCTGTATCCGGTTTTTTACATGGAGTGACTGCCTATCTGACCTCCACAACCCACAACCCAGTACCCAAAATCAGTAGTTTTCTACCAGTCTACCCTGATAGGTATAAACAAGACCCGCTCACTTGACTTTGTTTAAAAAAATCAGATTACAGGTACATTGGCCTGATGGCCTCATAAAATGTTGATTGAATTCACATCCACTCATCCACTTAAAAAGGGCGGGACTAATAGAGGGTTTTACCTACGTGAAAAATTACTAAGAGCGGAGCTTCCTAAATTAATTTATAGCCGGTTCACGCCGGTTAGTCACCTATTTACTTGTCCAGAATAACGAGATAGCTTCACTATATTGAGTCTTTTATAATTCCACTGAATAAAGTACAACTAGTCCAACAACAGCGTCCTTCTTTTGAGGTTGTTTACATTTACAATACGACAACGACAACTTTTTTTGTAAAAGCCAAAAGTGTAAATGTTTATTTCCTGTGTGTAGTTATTTAGGGCGTCCCAAAATACGGTGGTCACTTACTGCAATTTACTTAACCCGACCGTGACGACCCCTGACTTTATTCCACAAAGGGCGGGGATGTTACACTTATTTTTTACGCAGGTGTTTTATTTATGTTTACGATCCCTGGCTAAATACGTGTGGGCAATAAATAAAGGTGAGGTCAGAAGCATGAAGATATTAGTACTAACTGAAATATGTTAGATAACCAAAGACGGAAGCGGCTATATCTTACATTTTAAAGAATTTACTATAACAGGAAAAGTCCTTTACCTCGTTAAATAACATGTAAACTCCAAATCCACAAACTTAGCACACCTAAGCCGCTTTTGCGATAGAAAACAAAACGAAGCAAAACGACTTTATTTTAAAATCAAACACTTCGAGAAAATATGAAATAATGTTTTAAAGTAAAAGTTGCAGTATATACAGCAGGCAAAGCGCTGTTATTTACATTGAATCCGATATCAAAGGCTCCCCGCCCCTCGAGCGACAGGGGTGAAGTAAACACCTTCCCGACACTTTTGCATCCCGAATACGGTCGGTGATTTTCTAACATTCAGTTTCGTACTGAAAGTTCAGAAGAAAGAGGAGCTCGTGGCTAAGTAATAACAGCCGCACGGGTCGATCCATCAGGTTAAGCTACGCTTACCGGGGTTGGTCCGTGGATGGGTAGTGTGAATGGGCTTTACATACCGAGACTCCTCCGTGCCTCGGAAAGCACGTTAAGCCGTTGATCCCGGTTGTCAATCGTGGATCTTTGACAGTAGTTATGAGTCGTCAGAAGCCCGAAAGTCTGATAACCAGTCTTACCAAGGGGTATCGTATTACCCAGTTACTAGTTTGTGGAAGTGAGATAGGCAGTCGCTCCATGTAAAATACTGGTATTCAGCTGCATCCGGTTAGACTGGAAGCCAACCCAAACATTGTTGGGAAAAGGCTAGGCAGATTGATTAGTTCCGTACTGAAAGTTCTGTTTTACCAAGTTGAAAGTCCGATTTTCGTACTGTGATCTCATGTTTTACTGACTTGACATGGATGATAATTGATAAGTATCTAAAAAAATACATGGAATTTTTTACAACACTCTCTTACCCGCGTGGAATTGTCCTACACATACACATACATTTAGTAGGTAAAAACTACAGAACGTCACTTGCTACAATCCCTGCACACTCCTTTTGCTTCGTTGACTTTCATACACCTGGACATACACGCACGCCGGTTGCGGGCACTACACACCTAACCTTTCTGAAAACCATCAACTTCATATTGCAGAGCAAAGACCGACTTCTTATAGGTATAAAGATAAAACGACCATAAGTAACCGCGCTTGCTCAGTGCGAGTTGGCTTAGACTCTGTTGCTCAGGTTTCTACCGTAAACAGCGTAGAAGACTGCGTAGATACTGGGGAAGTAATTATACTGATAATTCCAGTCTCTACTATTCTATTCTCTATTTTTTTGTTCCAATCTATCCTGTTATTCTTGGCATTTAGTCTAGCTTGCTCTTTAAGTAATTATTTTATTAGGGTTCTGTGCCTCAAAAGATAAAAAACGGAAGCCTTATAAGATCACAATTTGCTCCGAATCTAATGGACCAATTAAGTTGATTTAGTACACGTATGAATTTCTGTGACCCAAACACGGACGCGTAAAGTAAATAAATGAATTTAGGGGTCAATTTTGGGGGGCAAATAATAAAATTAAAATAAAAAGTTTGGCACACAGTACCGTGTGACATATCAAATGAAATGTCACACAAATGGCTTGCTGTGAGGGTCTGAAATATATTTTTTTTATAATATTAAAACAAATTGTTTTAAAGTTGTTTAAGAAAATAGATGAAAATTGACCATTCCTCCACTTATCTCCGATACTGCTGAGCCGAAAATTTTGAAAAAAAATACAGAAAATATGATTATAATATATTACCTATAGATTACAGAAAAACTTATAAGACGTCATGGTCTTAAAATAACACGGTAAATCTCTCAATATTGTGCGTACAAACTTACATTTGCAGTCGGAATGTATGGGGGAACATGTTTTTCAACTAAAATGTTAAGTTTGTCCTTGGGATAAATTCACCCCAACTACGGAACCCTTTATTGTGCGTGATCCGACACGCACTTGGCCGGTTTTTTATTGACAGATTAACTTTAACATGACCTACTACGCAGTCAAACAATTTAGATAAAAGCTTCGCACGAATATAGGTTAAAATTGTTGTTTTAAGTTATTTGATCGATGGATAAATTGATAACAAACGCATACATGCGTTATGTATCATTTATCGAGGTTGCTTAACAAATAAAGTTAAAAAAAAAACCTTGATAAACTGAAGCTATTCTGAAAATAAGATAAAGAGATCTCTACTGATAAAATCCGTTATCTTGGCAAGCTTGGTATGAACTGAAGGCAATGTAAAACTTGAGCCCCCAATGCCGATCGACAATATAGGCCAAGGGCACTCGGGTTTGGAGGGGAAGCTCGGAGGCCGACGCGGAACGCGTGACCAATGAACACATTAGACATTTACCATTCTTTGACGTTCACAATTATTAAGAATTATTGGTTAGTAAGTAATTTCAGTACGCAACGAGTTTATTGATTATTAGCCTTATCTATAGATAGGTTCATATAAGATCTATTTAGGCTTATTCCATATTGTTTTGTACTTAATTAACGATCTGCAGGTGTGCTCATCCAACACTTTGTAACCCACAATAAACAAGCAACGTAACATTTCACAAAAAACATGTTTGTCGCACTCCAAATGTCTATATGAAAAATGCCCTGACAGTAAACCCATAAAATCGGGCCCTTGGTGAGCTATATAGCCCAGCAAACGTCGGGTACTCCTCCATAATCCGTGTTCACATTTACATAGGTACGTTAGGTCGCAGTGGTCTCAACCAAATTGCTTTCAGCTTTTACCAAGCATAAAAAGAATTCACAGAGTTAATGTATTCATACTCTCAAATTACTGGGGTTTAATTAGATATAAATATCGGACACAAATTATCTACAGTCGACACAATAATTGAGTTTTGATCAACCTAGCATACTAGCAGGTAGGTATTGACTATTGTAGGTACACATTTGTTTGGTACTCAAAACATGATCTGCCTAGCCTTTCCGGATGCAGCTGAATACCAGTATTTTACATGGAGCGACTGCCTATCTGACCTCCACGACACAGTTACTGGGTAATACGATACCCTTGTCAGACTTTCGGGCTTCTGACGACCCCTAACGACTGTCAAAGATCCACGAATGACAGCATAGAGCTTAATGTGCTTTCCGAGGCACGGAGGGGTTTCGGTATGTAAAGATCACCGATCCACGGACCAACCGTGGCAAGTGTAGCTTAACCTGATCGATCAACCCGTGTAGCTGTTATTACTTAGCCACGAGAGGTACTCAAAACATGTTCTATAAATGTTGTTCCGGGAAACTGCTTTTTATAAAACCTCTTTTTCTCATCGTAAATCTAGGATTTATAAATTGCTTGCTTCATGGTGTCAAAGTATGTTTTCTTGGGCAAAAGTAATGTGACAGGATATGTTGCGATATAAGTATATCCATAACCATTGTGTAGTAAATGATATTCATAATTAGGGTTCCGTAGTCAACAAGGAACCCTTATAGTTTCGCCATGTGCGTCCGTCTGTCTGTCCGCGGATTAGACTCGGAAACTCTTAGAACTAGAAAGCTGTAATTTGGCATGGGTATATGTATAAATTACGCCGACAAAGTAGTAAACTAAAATCTTGAAAAAAAATTGTCTATCATCTCTAAAAAAATGTAATCATCTCCAGTTTACGAGTAGGGGAGGCCCAACACGTAAAGTGGAGATGATTTTATTTTCTCGTCCATTCCATCCATAGTGTGAGTTATCGTTGGATAGGTCGTTTAAAAATATTGCGGGTGTGTGAAAACCATTTTTCAATTCTGGCGTCCATTTGCGAAATATTAAGCTTTAAAGTGATAATTTTTGTTATAGTCAAAACCAACCATTTAGCTGCATTTGTCGAAAAAAAAAATCAGCTGCTTCCTACATTTTGACGAGTTCTGCGAACATAAATGTATCCCTACATTTATGATTGCAGAACAGCAGATTTGTTTTTCGCGATTTCAGGTTTGGTCCCATAATAAAAGTTGTTTGTTATCATGAGTACAATACAATTATATGATTAAGTGTCGGTCACTAATTACCAGTCACCCTATACAGTGTGAGTCTTTATAATGTGCACATGTCGAAATGAGGAAAACTATGCTTAATTTTATCGACCGAAAAATATTTTAAAAAATAAATTAAACTTTTTATAGCATTTTTTTAATTCTTGTTCGATGCCCGTAAACAAAACGGTATAACTTTTAAACTAAATAATCTATCACGATGAAACAAACTCAGTTATGATTGAAAATAACAGGGCGTCTTCATAAAATAAAAGTTGAATAAAAAACTGCCCTCAATTGAGAATTAAGGTGTTTTTTTGACAAAAAGCTTTTTTTTCATGAATTTTTACAATAATTGTAAAATTTCTCAATAAAATCCCCTATTACCTACATTTTTTTATTACTTTAAATTATTCTACATCATATTATTACGCGATATTTTTCATTTTAGAAAAAATGAAAGATATCGCGTTTATGACTCAATCACAACATTTCCTATCAGCTGTTAAAGAAAGGCCTTGCACACTGCTACGTACAAAAATAAAACTTCAGCAGACAGACAATAAAAAAAAATAGTTTTAGTTTATTTTTTTATTTATTTTTTCCGTCTATAAAATTAAGCATAGTTCCCCTCATTTCGATATGTGCACATTATAAAGACTCACACTGTATATAACAAAGCTAAAAGGA
Source organism: Dicycla oo (assembly GCA_948252095.1). NCBI lineage: Eukaryota > Metazoa > Arthropoda > Insecta > Lepidoptera > Noctuidae > Dicycla > Dicycla oo. Next base: position 18,318,806 of record OX411726.1, on the reverse strand, counting down.
AACCTATCATAGCTAGGAGTAAGTAGGCTTTACAAGTTAACGAATAATAATCGAATAACTTTTTCGGAACCCTCACTGCGCTTGACCCGACACGTACTTGGTCGTTTTTTTTATTTTTTAATAGACACAGTCTATTTATAGCAAGCACAACAAGCAGCCGGGAAAATGATAATTAACAAATGAATGCAAAAATATAACAGTTGGCGGGAAGTGCACGTCCTGTCAACATTGCAGTATCGTGTCGACGGGTCACGGGAGAGAGACCTTTTATGATTACGGAGAAAAGTACTGACTGATACTCGTAGAGGACATGACTAATGAGTATGACACAATAAAGAAAATTGACATTCGAAAATCGAAAGTTTCCCCGAAGGCCTTGACGACGAGTGATAGGAACCAACATAATGGCCAGAACATTATAATAAGAACAAACCTTTAGCCATTAAATATGGACAAACCCAAACGGGTACGGACAGCCACTAATAATAAATTTCTTCTTTGTACCCTGGTCCCATGCTACTTTGGGTCAGTACCTACCTACAATATATTTAATTAACCGACTGCGGTTATTTTATTTTACAAATATGGGCAAAATAGTGTTGCCAAAAATCGGTTTTGATCTTGCAGTCTTGGTCTTGTTCTTGCATTTTCGCAAGACCAAGACCAAGATCGACTTATTGTAGCAAGACCAAGACTGACCCATGCAAAATTTGAGCAAGAACAAGACTAAGCTTGCGAGACCCTTGCGTCTCGCAGTTAAGTCAAACTGAGATTTGGGCGTTATTAAGTAGGTATTTGGTTTCAATCCCGATTTTGATAGACGTTCTCCAGTATCAAAACCGTATCGTCATAACACTAAAAGGTATTGTATTGATTATTATATTTCGACTATTTAATAAGTAGCGTGTTACTCACAAATATGTTCCCATGTAATAAAAATGTACCTAGCATAAAATAAAATAGGTGATTTTCTAGCAAAGTTCAAACTTTGTAGATCTACCTATTATAATATATGCTTGTATAAGTCTAATGTGCAGATCTAACGTTAGTAGATTGGTATGTGCTTAAAATTGTAGCCAACAAAATTATACAAACAGTATGTAGGTACTTATGTTTCAAAGTTTATATTATTCTTCTATTCAGCAAAATTTAAAACTAACAGCGAGTCGAGTAGATCTAGTAACAGTTTTTGCTCCAGCCAATATTATGGTACAGACGCCAGCACATCAAGCTACTACAATCTGTCAAATTTCTTCAACAGATTTTCTACATTATCACTGAAGCATTAAGGTTCAAGGTTGATTGGGAATATTTGACATTCCGCGAATAAAAGACCATTGGTCGGTCGGGGTATTATGTACCTACTTATTTGATAATTTACCGACAAAGACGCCGCGGTTTATCAAATACTGTGCAACCAGTGCATTTGACACTGTTTGATCGCCGCATACGCCGCCACAGAGTACGGACAGACGCATACAAAATTGTTACCTATATTGGTAGGGTTGGCACAGGAGGATAAAATTAAATGACCTTGAAGATGTCTCAGCAGTAGGTAGGTATAAATTGAATGCTCTAAGTTTCTTTTATAGATACATTCTCACACTGGCTCGAATTCGAACACTACAGCGTTTAAAGCTGTCGGGCGAAATGATAATTATATTATCTTTTACAAAACTGGTTGATGATAAAACAATATAACTAAGTAGGTATCGCATCTATTGAATTGCTAATATTTTGATTTTAAAATAATCATTGTTAATATCGGTAAATGGTAGATAGTGAGTGATATACCTACTAAAATGTGTGCAGCAAGATTGTAAATTTTATATGCCATGTCAGTCCTTTCCATAAGTTTATTTTCAAACAAAGCTCTAAGTTAGATTTAGAATTTACAATTCAACTACACACAACAAATTATTGAAAAACAAAAAATACAAAAAGATATTTAGAGTACTTATAAAATTAGTAGAAAAAATATTCTATCGTAGATACCTAGTTATTAAAAAAATTATAAACGTTGTTTATTTAATTTTATCCTTCTGTGCTAATACCAACCCTACCAAGATAGGTAAAAATTTAGTCCGTTCCTAGACTTTGTGTCACCGCTGCTCTCATGTTAAAGGTCGCCGCCGCTGCCCATGTTCCAAAGAATAAAATAAGTATGGGGGTGCTCAGAACGAGAAATTAATTTAACTAATTTGGTGGTTCACTATGCCTTTGTCAATATATGCTCAACATGTACCTCCTCAGTTACGTTGTTCTAAGATCTAAAGTATCGTATTTAATTAATAGCAATAGGCTAATAGGTATTTGCAAGACTTGCGAGACTCTTGCTGCAAGACCAAGACCAAGACTGAGAGCGCAATACCAACACCATGACCAAGACCAGGTGTATTGACGCAACACCAAGACCAAGACTGGCTAAGTCACGTCTTGGTCTTGCATTTGGGCAACACTAGGGGCCTATTCCCCGTATCACCAAGTACTTTGCCTTAGTCTAGGGCAAAATACATGGTGATACGGGGAATAGGTTCGCCATATTTTACCAGTAGACATGTAAAAATTACAAAAATATATAATAAACAAATCCACAAGTGAGAGTGAACACTTCTGGGTAAGCTCACTCCATTGTCGACTTTGTCGCCTGCGACCTAGACTAGAGTCAAGACCAAACCCATTTAAAATTTTTAAAAAACCGACCAAGTGCGTGTCGGACTACGCACAATGAAGGGTTCCGTAGTTGGGATGAATTTATCCCAGGAACAAACTTAACATTGTTGTTGAAAAACCTGTTCTCCCATACATTCCAACTGCAAATGTAAGTTTTTACGCACAATAATGAGAGGTTTACTATATTATTTTAAGACCATAGACTCTTATAAATGTATTGTGTCTTGTAAATGTGTTGTTTATGGAGTCTTATAAATATTTCTGTAATCTATAGGTATAGAACTATTTTCTGTATTCTTTTTTTTTTAATTTTTGGGTTAGCAGTTTCGGAGATAAGGGTAGGAATGGTCAATTTTCGTCTATTTTCTTAAACAACTTTAAAACAGTTTATTATAAAATTATTAAAAAAATATAGTTGAGACCCTTGCAGTAAGCCCTTTCATTTGATATGTCACACGGTACAGTTTGCAAAACTTTTTATTTTTATTTTCTTCTTTGCCCGCCAAAATTGACCCTCATATTCAAAATTCACTTATGTGTATTTACGTTACACGTCCGTGTTTGGGTCACAGAAATTCATATGTGTACCAAATTTCTGTGTCAAAATTGGCTGTGACAGACGGACAGACAGACACGAGTGATCCTATAAGGGTTCCGTTTTTTCCTTCTGAGGTACGGAACTCTAAAAATAAAAAAAACTCTAATAAACAGAACAAAAAACAACACAAAACCAAACATAATTCTTATTTTAAACAGTCTACGTTTCATTTTTTTTTTCACTCAAGAAGTCTGTTAGCGCTAACCTAGCGTTTGCCTTGACAGTCAAAATAGTTTCGAAGCCTTTTTTTAATTAACGATAGTGACGATTCTTTCCAACTTTTAGGTTTTTATCATAAATATATGACCGGAGCCATGCAGTAAACACTTTTGCGCATAAGTGCTGTCTTAGCGGTCTGATGACCATGACACAGTAGGTTATTGTCGCGTCTATTACGTAAAACTATATCGGCAAGACGTTTTAAACGATTTGGGTTCAACTTAACAAACACAGCTACTTCTAATATGTATAAACATGGTAGTGTCGGTCCAGACTTCTCATTGAATGTCCTACACATTGAAGCGTTAATCATTCGATGTAAGATTGTATTTTCCGTCCCGTAAAACAAACGTATAGCAATTTCCTCCTTCAATACCCATTAGGTTCCCATCAAATACTTGTCAGTATTGTACATAGTACGTATGTATGTATGTATGTAATAGGGGTAAGTGACGTTGTGCTTGTGCGTGGGTCGGAAGGCAATTCAAATTTTATTTATACAGGAGTGTGGGCGGCTGACTTTTGTGACACAAATTTAACAACACTCTGTGCTATACTTACGCAGCTTCTGCTTTGGTATGTATCTATCTATCTTCGTAAATTCGGTGTTTGTTTTGTTTTTGGGGAACGGCTGCACTGAAACTAAACTTAAATTAGGTCTGAAGTCGGTTTCTGAAGACCTAATGAAGTCTTTGTAAAGTTAATCTACTGTCACACCACTTATGTGTTAAGTTGATCGAAATGACAGTAGCCAATCAAATGAGCTGACACTAGATTAATTAGAATAATGCTTTCCGTAACCATTAGCCAGTCTTTTACCTTACACACCTTACTTATTTTATTTTATTTTTAATATAGGAACAACAAACAGCTACATTATACAATGTTACAAACAGAAAAACATAAATCACATAAGTAATAATGTAGCCCACAACGCTGTTCACAGATTACCATACATAAACAAACCTTAAAGTCACTGGGAGGTGAACTGTTTCATGCATGACAGTTTCACTTATATTATAAAAACAATAAGAAAAAAAAATAGTTAAAAATAGATATTAGTATTTAGAAACAACAGCAAACAATTAAAAACAATTAGTCCAAGGCTTCAAGTTTCTCATACAAAAAGCTACGAAACCTTTTCAAAGAGCATGCAAATATGTGAAACTTCAGCGAGATTTTAGCGCTAAACGAGGGAGTCATGAGGCAATTTAAAAGCTCTGTCTTTGTCAGTCTTTTTTCATTTCATCTACCAATTGTACCTAAAATAAACTTGATTGCATAAAAAATCGAATCCTGTAATTATGATAATTTAGGGTTCCGTACTTCAAAAGGAAAAAAAAACTGAACCCATAAAGAATCGTTGGTCTGTCTGTCTGTCGGTCTGTCATAGCCAATTTGCTCCGAATCTAATGGACCGATTAAGTTGAAATTTGGTACACGTATGAACTTCTGTAACGCAAACACGGACGTGTAACGTAAATCAATGAATTTTGAATATGAACTTTTGGAGGGCAAATAATAATATTAAAATAAAAAGTTTTGCAAACTGTACCGTGTGACATATCAAATAAAAGGGCTTACTGCGAAAGTCTCAAATTGTAGATTATATTTTATCTCCGGAACTACATAGCAAAAAATTTTGAAAAAAATACAGATTTTTTTTTATTTATTTACTTATCATCCTTACAACTATCATTACAGGTGTTACCATAATGCGACAGTGTAGTTATCCACTCATCCAGTACAATAACTAAAATAATAATTAAAGGTACTGTATTTTAATAAGAAAAAAGAATCTAAATCCTAATTTCCTACATACTTACAATAATATTCAACTTAAAAATAACTTATCTAACCTTACAAAGGTTAAACAACAAATATAACTAGTTACTCGTAATTCGGTTTCGGTTTAAAGAGACTTTATTCCCAATAAAGACATACCTATGTCAATTACTTGAGAACAATACTAAAACTTACACAGATTACAAAAAGTTCGTCACCAGTATTACAGGTTGGTTAATAGTTACCCATCCAATGCATTTATTTCTCCAGAAGTGATCGATCCGTAATTATGTGCTGGCTAAGTTGAGTTTTGAATGCATTGAAAGAGTGTAGATTTCTTATACAGGACGGTAATTAATAAATTACCGTCCTGTATAAGAAATCTACAAAAATGCTAACTTTTGAAGGAGCACAACTCTATAATAATAGAGTTGTGCTCCTTCAAAAGTTAGCATTTTTTTGTCATAGTTACTTCTTGCCTTAGGTAAAACTAGCAAGCTTTCTCGCCGTGTGCTGCGTTGACTAACTAGTTTATATTGGGTGAGTGATAAGTTTGAGTGAACGCTTTTGTGAGAATATTTCTGATGAAAATACATGTGTTGTAAATATATAGTTGTTGTAGTATGTTGTTAATTACCTTACATAACTAACTACATTTAATAAAACTCTTGCGAATTCACTCAAAGAGCACGAAAAAATATCCAGTCTCTTATGGACTTCGTTCACCACACGGATTGTTCGGGTGAGGGATGCTTTCGCCAGTAGATTGGTTCTGGCCGCGCGCACGTTTAGCAGTTGCGGGCGCCGCCGCCACCAAAAATAGTTCTATACCTATAGATTACAGGAAAACCTATAAGAAATCTGTGGTCTTAAAATAACATGGTAATTTATTTTTTTTAAATCTCTCAATATTGTGTATACACACTTACATTTTCAGTTGGAATGTATGGGGGAATATGTTTTTAAACTACAATGTTAAGTTTGTTCTTGCGGGGTTAAATTGATCCCAACCACGGAATCCTTCACTGTGCGTGGCCCGACACGCACTTGGCCGGTTTTTTTTTATTAAGGTAAATTACATAAGCTGTAAACATACACACTTCATTATAATGACTACTAAAGCATTAAGCACTAAGTAGTAAAGTGAGGCTACTAAGTAGGAAATCCTAACTTCCTAACTAATGTTATAAATGCGAAAGTAAGTTTGTTTGTTTGTTTGTTTGTTACCTTTTCACGCCTAAACCAGTGAACCGATCATCCTGAAATTTTGTATATACGTTGTCAGGTGTACAGAAACGGACATAGGGTACTTTTTATCCCCATAAAGGTACTGTTCCCGAGGGAAACAACAATAACGTTCTTATATTTGTCTTTATTCTTTGTCCTGAGTCTGGGTGTAATTATCTATATAAGTATGTATTTACAAAAAAAAAAGTAGTATATGTAGTATATCAGTTATCTGGTTTCCATAGTACAAGCTCTGCTTAGTTTGGGATCAGATGACCGTGTGTGAAAAATGTCCCAGGATATTATATTATATTATATTATATTATATTATATAGATGGCGCCACGTGTCTTTCGAATCATTATTGAATTATGTTATTATAGAAACTTTAGTAGTGTATTAAGAGTTTTTTATTTTAGTACCTAATACATTTTGAGAGTCGTAGTGTCGATAGACCGGTTTTTCATCCTCCTAAATATAAAGTTATAGATGCGAAAGTAAGTTTGTTTGTTTATAAAAAAAAAACTCATCGTCACATGTTAATGTCACCTACTTAAAAAACTTTTGATTGATAAGTTTCAAAACATTCAAAGTCAATCTCTTGCTAGTCTCAATTTCAACTTTGTTTGGCCTACACAATATTCTTTAACTTCGATTGTCACGCGGCATAGTCTGTGCTGTACTTTGTACTTGAGAATAGCAATTTATATCAGATATTACTTAGCATATTTTTCTGATCAAACCTTGATGACTGTTGGTCTTAGGTAAATAGGAATCAATGGAAGAATATTTCCAGAACTTTATTCTTCATAGCACGAAACAAACCCTTGCGTCGCGTATTCAAGATTTTGATTACCTCCCTTTAACGACGCTCTTATACGATCGTGCGTTCAACTTTCAAAAATATTTTCGCGCCGATATCGCACTATCGTGACATGGCGTTTTCTCAGGGGGGGAGGGGGCGGGATTTTTTTTATTATTTTTCTAGGATGACTTTGGACATGGGTACTTAGAATATAAGATCGAAAACAAGCTACGCAAGACTTTTTTTTCCGGTCTTAAAGGGATATTCCTATTAAATATTCTACAAAGTAAATACTTCCAAATCGAAAGCTCCAAATAGCCCGCGAAATTCAAATTTTCTCACGTTTTTTGCAATTTGCAGGTCAGTATCAGGTCGTATGTTGATGTGAATGTGATTCGCGACCGTAACACACATACCTACACAAATACGGATTGTATTTATAGAATTATAATCATTAAAATCATCAGTACAACTCTCTAAGTTCATATAATCCTAATGAATCATGACATCTTGATATTTAGGATTATACTAACTTAAGAAGCTGTATTACTGATTTTAATGATTATAATTTGGTAAATACACAATTTAATCAACATACAACCTAATATTGACTTGCAAATTACCAAAAAACGTAAGAAAATTTGAATTTCGCGGGCTACCTGGAGCTTTTGCCTTAAAGTAAAAACTTTCCAAAGTTAATTACGACTGTATGGCTATGATATATTCCAAAGCCGGTTTATAATAAAGGGGCCAGGCCGGTCTCCGGTCGCGTGCAGCAATGTAAATGAAACGCCTGGTTGCCCTGACACAATCACGCATGCAGGTGGTACGACACCCACGTATTATATTACCTAAGACCAAATGTGTGTTTTAAACTGGAATTAGGTCACGTGACAATATTGTACATCTGTGCGGCACACGTTTTCCGCTTCAGAAATGTATAGATGTTGATTAGAGGATGAAGTGAAACAAAAGATAGCTATACCTATGAATGTAAATAACGCTTCGAAATTCAAAAAGGGATAGGCTCATGAACCTTGAATAAGCTCAATAAGAATCATGGATTAGAAGTTAACATAAATAAACGCTAATGTCAAAATCGACCATTTTTATTTAAAAAAAAACTAATGAATTTCGAATTATTGATTGACATTTCTGGGCTTCTCAACTCAATTTAAATTCAATCCAAAAAAAACTAATTACTTCTCAACATAACAAGACATTCGGAATCAAATACGAACGTAATTACTTCCTTCACGAAATTAATCGAACATAGAAAATAAGAGCCTGTTTGTTGGAGCGGGCAGGTCAGGGACGAATGTTTTCTAAACCCCCCAAATTAATCACAGCACTCAATTTTCATACTTAACAAACCTTTCCTCATTACGAAGCAAAAAACAATATTTTTATTCAATCTCTCGGAGGAATGGACCAATTGTCCTTGATACCTGTTTTTCTTAAGTTAGAATAGACTCTGTATTTTCTCATGTATGCTCTAGAAAATAAAATATATAAACTTACAGATAAATTATTTCGATAAAGGATAGAAGCTTGTAAATAATAAAATTCACTTTTGATATAGAAATAGAGCGCAAAACTTGCGAGGTCAACAAATGTATGGTACGTTTAATGTGATGTGCCTACGTCAGACTGAGCTAACACGAGTTGTGCGGCTAATATCGCTAAGTAACATTGTTATTAGGAAAACAGGAGGCATTGTAGCGGGCAACGAGGTTTTAATCACCTCGTGCGTTAAGCCTGTATAATACTCATGCCTGTAGCTTGTACAAAACTATGCAAGTCAAGCATACTTGCATAGTTTTATACAAACTACAGGCAAGGGTGTTACGGGCCTTAAGCATTCTATGATTCTGTTTGTTGTGATATTTTATTACGGAACAAAAGCGCCTCCCCTTAATGACCTTAAGACATTTATTACAAACATTGATATAGCTACCTACAGATATCATTGCTATTATAATGCTGAATAATAAAAATACACTCTATCTACCTATTAACATAGGTTTAGGTGGGGTGTATTTAATCAAAAGAAAAAGAATGATCTAACTTCGACTTGAAGTTATGTAACAATTTTCATGTTAGTCTGAAATGCCTGGCAAATTTTCTGAGCTTGAGTTTTCTCAACGTAGACGAAACCGATTTTTGTGTTACATAACTGGGTGTTGGTATATATATTAGGTTGGGGAAAAAGTCTTTTCGCATTATAGTATGTATTAACTTGTAATAAAATCTCTTTGGCTATACTATTTGTATCTGGTTTTGGTATCATTGAAAGTTTAAATTTTAAAGAACATAATTCCAAATTCAAATTAGGAAAATGTGTGATTTTCATTTGTTTTTCGTACCGTCAAGATGAGTGAATCTAATGAAGAAATTCGATACATTTTAAAATTTTACTACAAAAAAGGTAAAAATGCAACGCAAGCCGCGAAAAAAATTTGCGATGTTTATGGACCTAGTGTAGTGTCTGTGAGAGTAGCACAAATTTGGTTTAAGCGTTTTCAATGCGGAAATTTTGACGTCAAAGATGCACGTCGCTCTGGTCGCCCTATTACGGATAAAATGGATGCCATTTTTGAAAAAGTGGAGCAATATCGGCAAATCAGTAGTTACGACGTAGCTGAAGAACTGGAAATTCACCACAAAACAGTTTTGGCGCATTTGAAAAAAACTGGGTACACAAAAAAGCTCGACATTTGGGTACCTCACGAGCTCACTGAAAGAAACCTAATGAACCGTGTACTCATTTGTGATTCTTTATTACGACGTAATGAAACCGAACCATTTTTGAAGAAGCTGATAACTGGTGATGAAAAGTGGATCACGTATGACAAGAACGTGCGAAAAAGGTCGTGGTCAAAGGCCGGTCAGGCTTCACAGACTGTGGCAAAACCCGGGTTAACTCGCAACAAGGTGATGCTGTGTGTGTGGTGGGATTGGAAGGGCATTATTCATTATGAGCTGTTACCACCAGGCAGGACCATCGATTCTGAACTCTACTGCGAACAACTGATGAGATTAAAGCAAGAGGTTGAGAGAAAGCGGCCGGAATTAATCAACAGAAGGGGTGTGGTTTTTCATCATGATAACGCTAGACCTCACACATCTTTAGCCACTCAGCAAAAATTAAGAGAGTTTGGCTGGGAGGTGTTAATGCATCCGCCGTATAGTCCTGGCCTTGCACCTTCAGATTTCCACCTGTTTCGGTCTCTTCAGAATTCTTTAGGCAGTGTCAGGTTAACATCACGAGAGGACTGCCAAAACCACTTGTCGCGGTATTTTGACCAGAAGTTCCAAAATTTCTATAGCAATGGGATCATGTCCCTACCTACAAGATGGCAAAAAGTTATCGAACAAAATGTTACCTACATACTTTAGTTAAATGTAAATAAAGTATGTTAAAAAATGTTTTGAATTTTCTTAAAAAATGCGAAGAAACTTTTTCCCCAACCTATTAGGATGTTTAACAAAATTTTAACTTTATAATTTTAGTCATTATTTGATATAAAAATATTTCCCAAACGGTAAGTAACTTAAGTTAAAATTTTACATAAAAAACGAAAAGGTTCTTGTCCACAAATTAGTAAATTAAGTAACAACTCTGAAATCATTAGTAACATTTGTGAAAAAATAGCAAAACATGACTAACTTAACTGTAAGTAACTTTGTAACTTTTAACTATAAGGTGAAACGCCTGTTGGTCCTTGTTCTAAACTCCAAGTGAATCGGTTGATAGACAATGTGCTCTGCTAAAAATTAATTGCGTAGGTAGGCTTTTTTAGGAAATTTTATCCAGTATAATTTTATTTAGCCTTTCAAAGAATAGCTTGTTTGAATAGAAACTATTGCCTACATTTCTTGTTGGCCAGTACATTTTTGTTACACAGGAAAATACCTTGACGAGGTAGAACATTTTATAGCTCATTCATTCTACCGCGAACAGTCATTAGAAGAACAAAAATAAAAGGCGATAATGACCAACTTGAAAGAGGTATTTCAATTAAGTCAAGATAGCTATTAACTCCGGAATTTGTGGATCGGATTAATAAGATAATAACTTAAAAAATTGACAAAATTTTAATGTAATTTTATCGTTATTATTAACGATAAAAATTTAACGAGGTACGCTTCTGAAAATAAGCGTTTTCAATGTAGGGTGGTATGATATTTTAGAATTGTACGTTTACAAAGTTGTGTTTATCGAGCCATTCTCAATTGAATTGGAAGTGAAGAAGAAATTGTCTGTGACATTCTATTACAATATCAAAAACAAGATCAACAAGAATTGCTACATCTCCCATGTAATCAAGTTACCGAACACATCATCTGCACCCTAATTCCGTAAGACACTATCAATCATAATCTGAATGAAGGATATTGCTAAGCCATTGTTTCATATGTTCGAAAAATTTATCTGCTCAACAACGTAAATAACGCATTTAATGTTGTTGCTGTCAAAATGAAAGCCATTGCTACTGTGTGTAGAAGTCAAACACTCTCATGAAACTTATAGATCTAATACTTGCGTATGCGTTAGTCAATAGATTTCGTAGCTGTGTCAAATTTAGTCATTAAATTCATGCACCAAACAAATTAGTTTCACGCAATTTATGAAAAGAACATCGACGTCAGCCAGGTCAAGACTCAACATCGCTATCATTAAGACAATGAGCACACTAGTACAGAACAGTTGACGTGTGTTAACAGATTTTTAATTAGATTTTGGCACTCACTTTGATTGTATTTTATTGTGTTTTGTTGTAATTATTCTCACAAGCGTTGCTGTCGCATTATAGAATTTAAACTTTTGTAATGCTGTCACATACTGTTGAAACCTTGTGTCAAACAAAGAAAATTATGGCAAACTCACAGCTAACCTTCACTCATTAGTCGAGCATTCAGTAGCTAAAATTAAAACTTCCTCTTACTCCGTTTTCCTCAAATAAGCCAGAACTTACGACAGCGATTTAAGTTCGACCGCAATAATTCTTAACCGAGCGAGGTACCTGAACTAGAAAAAGATCTTGGTAATAAATATTTTTCTGCCAATCGCTAAGCTCGAGCCTAATCTGCTCACGAGGGCTAGATCTTATAATAAATGGATTTGCTGGCGCTAAACAAAAAGGTTACATAACCTAGAGTGGGACCTGAGATATTGTTGTATTATGGAAATAAAAGTTTCTAACTTGCAAGTTGTTTACAGTTACGTGGGAAGCTCTGAACATTGCCAACGTTAATTGAAATTACTCTTCACAAAGCCTTAACAATTAAGTGCCGTATGTTAAGCTTACTGTGGTCAAAGGATGCTTGCAAATCGCTTCCTACGATATCATTTAATTGCTTTTGAAATATCAAAGCAGTCGCTAACTGAATTGAATGCTTTGCCTACCCCAACATATTTACGAAAAGACAAAAAGATAGCTGCATTTTGGTTTCGTTCAAAATAATCATGGGAACAAATTCTTATCACTAATTAATTTTCCTTATGAACATCGCGTTTCCCTCTCTAACCTATCAAAAAATACTTAAATAAGGGTATTATACTATCCTGCTTCCACTTAATTTAGTCCATAAGAGGAAGAGAGAGAGAGGAAGTTGTGTAGGATTTGATTACCCTTCGTGGTTCAATACTTTTGCTACCGCTTTTAAGAACCTGCACCCTAATTTCGTAACATACTATCAATCGGAATCTGAATCATTTTGAACCAAATTGCTAATCCATTGCTTCATATAATTATCTATATAAGTAGGTATTTACAAATAAAAAATAAATAAAAAAAGTAGTGTATGTAGTATATCAGTTACATGGATTCCATAGTACAAGCTCTGCTTAGTTTGGGATCAGATGACCGTGTGTGAACAATGTCCCAGGATATATATTCAAAAAATTTGTCTGCTCGACATTGTAAATAATTCAATGAATGTTGTTGAACTGTCAAAATGAAACCGATTCGGATTGATAGTGTGTTACGCAATTGCCCCGCGGTTATAACTATGGGTTCAAATATCTGACATATTGATTTCGACATTGAACTTCCTGTCCGGGAAAACTGTCCGGCTTATCTTTCTCATTCAGCCATTTCCCAAATACGTTACGTTAGCTGTCAGCTTATTAAACTACAGTAAACTTTATAACAGTATTTTTTCGTGTAATCTCGGCGAGTTGTGTAATCCACGCAAACACTACACGGTCTGTTTCAGTTTTAATATCCCGCACCTGATACACGCAGATGAAAGGGAAATTACAACTGTGTTGTCTGTTTTGCAAGGAGAGTGGATTGTTTATGTACGTTTCTGTATCTGCCTCATAATATATTATTAGTCATTGTTACAGTAAACAAAAACAATGTACAATAAAGTACAAATCCACCGTCCCTATTAACAATGTCGGATATACATTTTTACCAATTCACTTTTTTACATAAATCCAATTACAATTTTTTTTTAAATCTTCACTATCAAAACAAACTTTGAACTGAGGGCAGTTCAAAGTTTGCCCTAACGATAAAAAGAATCTTTATGATATTAACAATGTCAGTTCTGCGAAAAAGACCACTGTTCAGTAGGGACTAAACAGTAGTCTCCCTGCAGAACCGACATTGTTAATAGGGACGGTCGAAATATAACATTGTTAAACGTCTAGGTAATTGTAAAATTCGTATCTATAACTACGTCTTAAAGATGTAGGTTTGGATCGTTAAAAGCATAGCTAAAAATTATATTAAATCTAAGCTTACTAAGCATATGTATTTCGTGGAGCTAGAAAGATTATTTCCTTTTTCCAATATAAATAGGTCTGCCAAAGCTATCGGTGAATAGGGATGTTGGTACTTACAGGATTATGTAATCAACGCCCAATAGGATCTAAATCATAACCCGAATTTCCGGAGAAATCAGAGAGACCAGAGTTTTTGTCAAACGAGCACAGCCTTCCAAACTAAACCTATAAATTCTTATTACTTTCGCGTCACGTTATATTCAGAAAGATTCTACGTAGCTTACGGGTGTTTATAAGTAACTTTATATTCTACTCACTGAATCCGCCTACTCTGCGACTAGGTCAGTTGGGTTCAATTCCCGGGTTGGGTAAGATGTTAAAGCGCCAGCAGCAGCCCGAACAACAATATATCCCAGTGATGATCAGCCTCAGTCGAATATTGTTGTAGGCATTAGAAAATATGTATTCAAAGTAGAAATTAGTTGTTCCTACTATGATTGGATTTCCTCCTCGCAGAGAGTAACACATTCCTTGGATATTTACGAGAAACCTGGTAGGAACACGACTTTACGACTGTTCCTTCGGATAATAAAATATAACCTTGATTTGAAGGTGGGTGCGGTTGAATGTAGTGAACATAAGTTCGTTTGATTTTATGGGATACCAAAGTATTTACAAAAGGATTTTTTTCTAAACAAAAAATTGGTTTTCATTCTCGGCTTGGACCTATTATTGCAGCTAAGAATATACTACTGAATGGGTCTAATCGTATATAAAAGTTGCAACTTAAATAACGCACAACCTCTTAAGGGGTCATTATACTCATCATTATGAACAACTTTTACTATGGGACCAAACCTGAAATCGCGAAAAAAAAGAATGAGCTGATTACTCGTCAAAATGTACTGAACAGTCGATTGTTTTTGCTGACATAATGATGAGTACAATGACCCCTTAAGAGGTGGTGCGTTATCTAAGTTACACCTTGTATAATCTATCAGCATTACTTCCACACTAACCTTGGATTCGTGTCATATGTCGTGGGTTAGGACCCAGGCAGGCACTTTTTTAAGCAGACATTCGACATGTGACATCCACCAGCCCACGCTGGGCCTGCATGATGGATTTTACCCCGCTCCCTCTTATAGAGACGGGGCCTGTGTCCTAGCAGTAGGAACATCATAGACTGATTACACATATACAATCAATCTCATAATCACCACTCTTGGCAAATGGGTTAGTGATTAATGAACCTGAGGATGGTGCTGCCCAACGAGGGCTTCATATAAATCCACGAGAAATTATCAAAGAGATTCAAATGTATCTACGAGAACATGTAAGTCATGGCAACTTTACAGTCACGTCACATTTATTAAGATTCTATAAACAAGAAGAATTATCTCTTCATCTGTAGGTGAAGTCAGCGGAATTAATTGTTACTAATATTGACTACCAACTTAAAACCTACTTAATAAATGTGAAAGTTTGGATGGATGTTTGTTATTCAATCACGCCAGAACGGCTGAACGGATTTGGATGAAATTTGGCACAGAGATAGATTATAGTCTGGAATAGCACGCAATACCTACTTTTTATCCCGGTAATCCCTTTCCATGGGTTAATTTCCGAAATCCACGCGGACAAAGCCGATGGTAAAAGCTGGTTGTCCACATATCCAAATCACAACTGTCATTTTTTGACAGTTGTGACGTAGGCTGTCAATATACCTCACAATTAATTCCCCTGACTGTAAAGGAAAACACTTTTCTTTAACTCAAGTCGGCAATTTCCATTAAACAGTTTTAACAAAAGTAAATTCTAGGTATACCTACTGTTTCATTTGAAATCGGCCTAATGTTATATTAGCATGTTATAACAGATTATAGCAGCCATTTGAACTCTGCATTATAACGGTAGTAGATCAAAATTACATAATGGTGACGATACAGTTAACAAACTATTCGTTTGTTTTAGGACTAATTTTTCAATAGTCAGATAACTTTAATCTTAAGAATAAATATGACAGTTTGACATATTTTCTATACAAAAGCTGTCAAACCGCCATATTTATTCCATATATAAAAGTTATCTGACAATTTAAAAATTAAGCTTTAGTCCAAATAAAGCTTTCTTAACTTGGTTTTGGTTTAGACAAAAACGTAGGAGTTGTGAGTTAGAAATCAATAAAAATCCATGATAAGACAAAGATTTCTTGTGCTGGTACCATAAAATATGTCTATATGTGTTTTTAGTTAAAAGTAAATAATACAAAACATATTAAGGTTCTCATAAAGAGTGGTACTCCATCGTAAACAACTAGAAACTAATAAGACATATTCATTGAATACTAATTAAAGAACAAGTTAGGTAACCTAACTCTACTCAAAACCTCCTCCCAGTTATTCTTTACATTCACTAGCTCCCACGTCTGCTCAAATACCTGCTAACTAATATTGGTAAACGCCAATTCCTATTGTTCGATTCATGTGAGTTATATGAATCGAACACTAGGAATTGATACTAAATTTCATTGATATTACAGCTTTTGAAAATATATCTTTTACATAACAGACTTAGATACTAGTAAAGTGATCGTAGTTTACTTATACATGTTGCTACTTAGATCTACGCATGCTTAATGTGACAACGTTTGCGCACTGACGTAGGTAAAACTATTCAGAAATAGGAAGTCTTAGACATGGTAGAAGAATTCCTTGCTTGAAAGCCGATAAATACTATAACTAGGCTTTCGCCAGGAGAATAAATGAAAATGGTAAATATGGATTGTATATAATGGTAATGTAATGCTGTCATCAACTTGACTGAAAAGTTCTTATGAAATCAACAAGAAGCGGTTAACTTGTCCAATAGACCAATACGTAACCATAACTCAAAAATCAATTCAAGAAAAATATTATTATTTTATCCATACATAAGTACAGAGCTTTATCCTGAATAATAATAAAAAAGTATTATGTAATTTGTCAAATTCAAGACAAAGCTTTGATAAAGGACAAATAAAGAACGACGTAGCTAATAGCTACGCTTGTGTAGCGCTACGTCTACGACCGTGCTACGTAGCATGTACGTAGCACGTAGCTCGTAGCCACAACCGTAGCAAAACTCGTAGCAAAGCTTACTTTACTATTACAAAGTTAATGACTGGTTAATTTTAGCTGGATAACAAGTGAATTAAGGTGTAATATCGAAGGGTGAATGGAACGCAAGTTATCCCTTTACGTAACCAGCTGAGCAAAGTATAAAACATCGGCCTAAACCTATCTATGTAAAGTTCTTTGTAAAACTTAATATTTATGGAAAACTTCGATTCTAAGAATTATACCCCATTATAACCACTATGTCAAATGAAATGATTGTTGTTGGAACTACGAGCGGTTTGCGTCAAAAGTGTATCGATCTGTCGAGCTGTCAATAACATATCGAGAAACAACAAGCTTGCTCGTACGGAGCAAACCTCATTCCAGCCTAGGAAGAGACGAGTGACGTATCCTGACAGCAGCCCAGCTTTCGAGGGGCTTCAAGGCTGTCATGTATGATGTAAATAATGATCACAGCTGGAAATAGGTTAAGTATACAGGAGAATGAATAGCATCGAGCACAACAGTGCAAGCAGGCAGGACGGTGGCGGCGGTGGCGGCGGCAGCGCCGCTGCGGGCCGTGTCGCAGGCCGCGCGGCGTCCTTGCGGCGGTAACGCGCGCCCGTCACGCGACCAGGTCGATAGCGGCCGCGCGCCACAGCCTCCGCGTCAATTATTCAGCACGCGACCGCAACCGCCACCACCAGGACACAAAGGGCGAGCGCGCGCACTGCGGACACCTACCAGCACCGGCGGCCTGCGCCTGCGACGTCCTCGAGCCGGCTGCGACGATATCCTGCCACACTAACAGTGATCACTCCAACAGAAATCCTCGGTAAGGCGATGAGGAGCGCGAGTGCGCGCGGTGGTCGCGCGTTACGTAAAGGGCGCGACGTTGCGCGTATCAGCGCGGGTTGCGCGCTCGCGGCGGGCGCTCGGAGCGGGGTCGCGCGCGGAGTGCCGCTACACAGTTATGCAACGCGCCGCCACCGTCGCCCGGACTGGGGAAATCGAACGCGAGGGGCGCGGGACTGCGCGCGCACCCGCATCGATACCGCGCCGCCGCACAACCCCCGCCCCCGCGCGCCCCGCGCCCGCACGCCCCGCTCCCCGGCACTCGCCGCCCGCAGCGCCTCCCTCGCACGACCACCGCCATCCGCAATTGACATTACACCGGAGACACCAGTCATTTCTGGACGTAACGTAGGTGACGAGCTTTCCACGCGCCGGACGTCAGCGGTGGACGTCATTATTCAGGCTTCGTACAAGGAAAAGTACTTTATTACGAATACATAATTTACAAATTGGTTTTTCAGCCCCTGTATAGAACTCAGGTTCATTACATCTTTACTATATAAACGAGGACTCAGTTTTCAACTGAGATCCTTTGAGGCATAAAATAAAGTTGATAATGGAGCACATTATGGCCAGGTTAAGTAGGACAATCGACTAACATTAGCGGCTAGCCAAGGATCTTTGCACTAGCAATTACAAGTTAGCGGTTCGGAGAAGCCTGGCACCGAAGGTTATTCGTACGTGACCTGATTATGGTGTTCCATGGCGATCGAACTAGTTGTGTCTGCGCCAACGTTTCGTCCTAGAATTGAAAGTTCAGAACAAAGAAACATTACCATAATATTCTCTTGAATATGTTAACTTTGTGCTAGCTCGGACTCCTGTTACGCTATAAACCGGAATAATCTGATGATATCCTTAAAAGAGAAGGTTGACATACATATAATATGAGGAGGTATGTGTATGGGTGTAAATGGCACAGCTGCCAGTATACCATTCATGCTATCGGAATGTCGAGTACTTAAATACAGTTATCTCAGCGAGACGCGGCGGCGCAGTTCCAATGGCATTGTGGTCGCAGATCATACAATTTCATGAATGACTTCACTCGGCCCGTAAATAGGACGTTTGTATATAACCGCGTCACTTTACGCAATTAAAAGCGCAGTGAAATTAACGTTTACATTTGTTTAATTGGGTGGAAATGGCACTACAGTATAGGTTTGTAGAAAGGTCGCAACTAGACGCACCTACCTACCCTGTACATGGAACAAATATAGATATTTAAGTTGGATTCACATTCAAAAATTAGAAAATTGAACTCGCAGTCCAATTGCTTAATATAAAAGGTTTATTTATTCATACACGAAATCTCTTAACAAGTACCTTATTTAAATAAAACTAATTTAATTCAGATAAAACACATGAAATAAAATTTCACAATATGTATTGTATTAGAATAATAGATTTTGAACGAGTTATTTTCATTGGTGGAACTCTTTAGTTATGGGTGCGTTCACACATTCATACAGTGGCAGTGGCCAATATTCCTTTATTTTCAAAAATAGCTTGCTGTTGCATAATTTTGATGCTGGTACGAGTATAGAAGTCTTCTAATACCAATTTACAAACGAATCTTACGATAATACACGCAAAAGTGAAGGACAAGGAAAGATTGTGGCATTATCGTAATCAAGTTTCGCAGTAAGTATATAAAATCATATCAAGCGATTTTAAACATTAGAAAAAAGAGGCTCGTAAAAGTAGGAGTGCAAAGCATTTGTGACACTCCGCAAGAAAAAGTACCTTATGGTCATCGGCGCTTAAGCCGTTCAGAAATACAAATCGTACAATTTACTTAGCTTGTAATAAGCACAATGTCGTAAGTGCCAACGACTATAAGGTACCTTTTCTCGTGGACAGTCACATTTTATTTAAAAGTTAGAACAATTTTATTTAAAATTATTTTTACATAACTTTGATAAATAAATCTAAGACCGTATTAACGAGATACAAGTTTATTTTTTAATTAAGCTTTATTTATAAAAACATCTTCATCATGCATTACAAACTTACAACAAAACGAACGAATGAAACAACCGATCACTTGATGATTTTAATGTAATTAAGATTAAAGGAAGTATAAGTCAGTTTAATTTAAATCATCATTCTCCTGCCCTTGTCCCAATTTGTACATGTTTTTTTCTTCACATATACTTCTCTATTTGTTGTCATCTCGGTAGTCTCTCCCTTTTTTCATACTCAAAACTTTCCTGACGACATTTTCCTCATTCCTCCGCATCACATGTCCATACCGTAATGATATATAACCGATTTCCACATAACTTTTCAGTCACCGGTGTCACTTTCAGACTTCCTCTTACATACTCATTTCTTATTCTATACATTCGCGTAACACCACACATCCCACTTAGCATTCTCATCTCAGCTGCATGCAATTGCCTTTAATTCATTCTTTTTGTGGCCCAACATTCTGATCCATACAAGACATCAGGTCTGACCATTGTTTTATAAATCTTCCCCTTGAGTTTAACGGGAATGCGGGAGTCACAGATTGTTCCCGTGATTTGCCGCCATTTCATCCATCCAGTGTTAATTCTGTGCTTAACAGTCCGATCTACTCCGCCATCGCTTTGCATGAGTGAACCAAGATACCGGAAGTCGGAGCAGACCGGGAGAAGCGTGCCATCAAGCGCTATGGGCCCAGAACTGGAGAGACCGACGAAATCGCAGAACTTATTCGGTTTTGGTTCTGCTGATTTTCAAGCCGACAGTCTCCAGTTTCCGTTGCTATTTCTCCAATCTGCTCTGGATCTCAGGTTTATCTTTACCGACAAGAACGATGTCGTCGTCAAATAGCATGCACCAGGGTGCCTCTTCCTGTATGTGATCATGATTTTATAGCAGGTATTATCCACTCCTGTTACTTCTTTCCTCGAAGTTTAGGTATTTATGCTCTACCTATTCCGATCTCTGGTTATCATTGATTCTAAGCTTTGGTTACTCTTATAGGTACATAGGAAATATTGTTAATAAAGCGCATCAACATACGGATTTGTAATACGATCAACAGTCGATTTTAAAAAGTCTTCTTCCTATATCGCCTTGTATAAGTCTAGTACGCTCTCAACTGGAGTACGTCGTGCCCGTCTGGAGCCCATACTACAAAAAATACGTTGAAATGATTGAGCATGTTCAATACAAATTCCTGCGTACGATGCATTAAAGATGCTATGGATATTGTTTGCCTTATCAAGATTTGCTTGCAAAATATAAGCTCGTAACACTTATAAATAGACATAAGTACTTAGAAGTCATGAGTTTATATAATATTGTTAAAAATAAATTTGATTGCATTGAACTGTCCAAGATGTTATGTTATTCCTAGGACAGTCCACAAGCGATAGGTGCGCGCTGGCTGATTATTTTCAGTGGGCACTTGCAAGTCTAACTCTGGCCTGCATTCGCCTGTTCGCAGTATGGTCGATTCCTACAATAGGACTTTTGAACATATAGACATTAATGCATGTGCTTCCTATAAGTTCAAAACATCAAAAGTCTTATTTTATATTTTATTTTTCTTTTGTGCCATTTCTTGAGTGTCATATGCATTATTATAGGTACTACTAGGTCTTTACCTATGAAATTGCCGTTTAGTATGCAGAAAGTTAGTCATTTTTATATAAATATTTTTTTTTATTTCTATCAATCAAAATATGCACATGAGTGCATATTTTGGTTGATAGAAATAAAAAAAAATCTATCGATGTATCTCTGCCAGCGCAGTGGTAATTTTTCAATGCCCTTCTTGAAGAAGTCGGATAACGGGAGCCAACAAACTCTTCAAAGGTATTTTGTACTGGTTCTCGGGTATTGAATTTTTTCCCTGCCAATGAGTTGTCCAAATTAATGTTGCGAGCCGTTTGTGCGGCATTGCTACCGCGACGGATCTCATATTCCATAATTACTCGTAGGTATTTTTATCGTGTCCATATTGATGAAAAAGATACAAATGTAGTGAAAACAAAACACTAATCAATCAACAAATGACTGAATTTGATAATAGAATTCTATATTTTTAAAATAAAATTTATTTGCATTTAGAATTTATTGCCAGCCACACATAAATGACGTTTATTTAAACAATCGAATAAAAAATATTTAAGAATTTTTTTTAATCATTATTTTGCCAAGGCAATAAAATGGTAAAAAAATTAAACTTCCCTATTTGTTTATAAAAAAAATTGATGTTTTTTTTTTCAATGTTATTTAGTGCCATTATTAGATACGAAAACAGCAATAATTTAACTATTGTTGAAAAAAAAATGTTAACTTAAACAAAATCTAATAAACAAAATAAAAAAAATTCATAAACTTTTATCGCGTCATCTTTTTAATCATGTTATAGGGCTCCACGAAGCCAACATTTTTTAGGTTTATTATTTAAACTTTTATGTCGTCATTTATAATATTGGAGATTGGAAAAAAAAATGGTTAATTAACAGTCGTATAACTTCTTGAAAAATTTACTTTTTTTTTTCCAACGGGGATTTATTATTTAAGGTGTACAGATGATACCAGATGTTTTTCAAATAAAAGGTCATAAAAAAATATTTTATCATTACATGTCATAAAATAACATTATAATGTCATAAAAAAAATATTTTATCTGGTGCACTCTCTTTAGCGGCGATCCGCGCATGCCGTAACGGCCTCGCGGAGCCCTATTTTCAGCGTTAAACAAAAATTATAAATAATGGAGATACCAGTTTCGTAAGTCGGGATTCATCGGAAATTTCCTCCTCTTTAAGGATCGTTTTACAAAATTTCTTAATTTTGATAATTTTTGAGTAATTAACAAAAAAACGAAAGCCACCTTTTTTTTAATTTGTTAATAACAATTGAATTTTTTATGTGGTAGGTAATACATCCTCGAGATACATTTTGCCAGACGTCATTCCGAATCCAATGAGCTGTCGCTCATATTTTTAGGAGCTTTATCAAGAATTAACACGTTTTTTAACTTGTCGACTAGCCTAAGTGGTATTGGCACATTGTCCGTAACAATTACAGCGCCACTCTCAATTTTGGTCAAAATAAAATGGAACCACTTTACAAAGATAAAGGCGTACATTTCGGAGTGGTAATCTCCATCACCTTTTTTTCATCAAATATTAATGCAGCATCCGTTAAAAACCCTTCAGTTCTCTCGCATGCGAAATTTCAAAAAATCTTTCCTTAGTGAATGCTAACAACACTCCATTACTGGCCGCTTACGAAAGTACGATACGTGTGATGTTTGTGGCAAGCAATGTACTCGTATAACTAAAAATGTACAGTGATGTGGCAAAATCAAGGGAAGACAGCGCGGCGACGGAGCAGTGCAGTTGGAATGTGTGGGAGAACATGTTTTTCAACTAAAAAGTTATGTTAATTCTTGGGATAAATTCATCCCAACTATGGAACCCTTCATTGTGCGTGGTCCGACACGCACTTGGCCGGTTTTTAAGCGACTTCAAAAAAGGAGGTTCTATATTCGACTTGTATGTATGTACAATCAACGATCATAAGTGGACTGCCACCGGAATGATCATTTTGGCCTGTACGCCAGATCTGTGCGTATCTCTGTGTGTATGATGTTTTAATGCAGACAGTAACGCGCACACAGTATAACTACGAAAGCGCGTTGTTGGTTGGTCAGATGCATGTGTAGTCAACTAAAGATACCTGCAACTACCTACGTATATACTTGTTTTTTTCTTAATAAATTATCAGCCATAGTGCTTATTTAAAAGCAATGCTAAAATTCGAAGAGAAAATTACAAGCAGCGATGGCAGGTTCACATGAGTAGCTGGCTGTTATTGTGTGTGCATGGAGTGGAGAAGGTTCGAACCTCAGTGCATTCGACTCTTTTTGTTTTTTCGTTTATTTATTAAGTTTCGTTAATACAATGACAATAGGGTAAAGAGGGTAAACATAAAGTATAATAGGCAATTTAATTTTTTTAAAAAAACAGTATTTTTCATAGGAACTTTAATTGAGATATTGATAACAACCTTAAAAACATAAACATATTCCAAACTTTGTAAAAAATAAAATACCAAATTTGTTCGTAAATAATTTTTGGTTGCTACTAAAATATGATGTTTGCTTGTTCTATGGTTTTGGTTTATTGAGGTTATAGCTTAATTTATTCGTTTTCTAAAAGAAAAGAAGATTGAAACTAAACCTCAATCCTATAATCTTACGATTACTAACATATTACTATTATGCCCAGTATCCCCTGAATTCCCCTGATAGCATTTAATAATATAATATTTTTTCGGATCGCGCTGGCCACGGAATAATTAATGCTCACTAAACCAAATAAAAGTCACCAATTGCATCATTGCGAACAGTAGGTAGCATTATATCGCTCAAAACCTCGACGTAATCGGAGCTGTTGGCCCGCGTCGTTATAAATGCCAACTCACCCGGCCCTTGAGCACGGATCCACCCCCACATATTCACACTAGTTCTTCCTGACTTCGTATTTTTATTTTATTTATTTATTCATATAACAATTCGCATTGTGTCTGAATTATGCATGTATGAATCAATTAATCAATATATTACGGCTAAAAATATTAAATAATGAATTTCAAACAGTATAAACACTAAAAATAATCAATAACTTAAGATAAACATTATATCAATAGATTGTAAAATAGTTATTATATAAATTATTGTAAATATTATAATATTAATGTGTTGAATATATTTAATCTCATAAGTACAACAAGGCAAAAACCAAAACACAAAAACAACAACAAAAAGAAGGCAGGTACAAAAAGGTAAAATACTAAATATAAAAACTATTTACCATCATTTGTCACCAATTCAGATAAAGAATATAAACACTTATCTAACAGGAATGCTTTCAGTTTAGCTTTGAATAAAGTACCTTTGTAACTCAACGATATTAAGTCAGTAGGCAACCTATTAAATCATTCTACTGCTTGGTATTTAGAGCAATGGTTAGCAATATTAAGTTTAGGTGCAATTTTATTTTTTGTAACTTTTCTTCTAGTGCTCTCTCTAAGTTCACGTTCTTCGTGTGATTCGTACTCATGTATGTATTTTGCAAAGTGACTGAGTAGTACTAAAACATATAAACTTGGTACTGTTAATATGCCCAATATTTCAAAATATTCTTTACATGACTCTCGTTGAGGGATTCTGACAATCGTTCTTAATGCACGTTTGTGTAATATGAATGCTCCTTTGCAATTATACCCGTAACTGTTCCCCCAAAACATAATGCTGTATCGTAACATTGATTCTACCAATGCATAATAGTCTGCTTTTAGCTGCCTTAGATCAATATCGTCCCTGAGGCTTCTTAGCGCGTAACAAGCTGAAGATATTGAGGAATTAATGGCGATGAGCTCTTTTTGCCAATTTAATAGGGAATCTATGTAAACTCCCAATAATTTAACTTCGTTTATTAGTGCAATATTATCCCTTTTGAACATGACATCCATGCCCGTTGTTCCGTGACATTGTTTTAAACAACATAACATGGGTTTTATTTGAGTTTATTAATAAATTATTTGCTGCAAACCAAACCGAAAGATTCTCCAAACACCTATTTACATTTCCCGTCAACTCATTTAAGTTTGGCGACCCGATTATGGCGTTTGTATCATCTGCAAACATTACAAGTCTTGCGTCTGGTTGGGTTTTATGCATAAAATTGAGCAAGTCATTAGTAAAAATTATATATAATATTGGTCCTAAGATTGAGCCTTGAGGCACACCGCGGCAAATTTTGGTCATTCTTGACTTATATATTACTTCACTCACACACTACGTCACAATTGTTTGCATTAATGTCTTTTATTTCTACGTACATTCTACGGTTTTTTAAATAAGATGTCAAAAGTTTTAAAGCTTTACCTCTAATACCATAATGTTCTAGTTTAGCTAGAAGTAGCTCGTGATCCACTGTGTCAAACGCAGAACTTAAATCAATAAATAAGCCAGCTACCTTCATTTTGTCATTCAATTTACTAATAATGTCATTAACTAGCTTATCTATCGCATCTGAAGTGCCTACCCCCTTTTGGTATCCAAATTATCTAAAGTTAATTATTCTATTTAAATTAAAGTGTGCCATTAACCTAGTTTTCATTATATTCTCAAAAATTTTTGATAAAATTGGTAATAAGGCCGGTAGTTTTTGGGATCCGTTCTTGTACCCTTTTTGTGTATCGGAACCACTTTTGCCATTTTAAGTTTTTCAGGAAAAACAGACTGTACAATACATTTATTAAAGAATTCAGATAAGGGATACGCTAATATTTCTATGTTATCCTTGATCACCGATATTGGCACGTCATCGTGTCCACAAGACATTTTGTTTGTCATCTTACGTACTATTTTTGTTATTTCTTGTGGTGTCGTCATATTGAATGTCATCTCACTTTCTACTCTCAATGTTGAGTTTCTTAGAAAGGACATTGCCCTTTCTTCTTCTGTTTTTAAAAGTGATGATTTATACACAAATGTATCAACAAAAGTATCCGCTATGTCTTGTGGATCTGTAACCACCCTGTTGTCAATGTTTAGAACAAGTTTTCTTCTAATTTTGTTTTGCTTTCTCTTTGTCTGTAAACTGTCTGTTAAAACTCTTCCGTAGATTCTTATGTAATTTACTTTGTAGTTATAAACACTAGTGTTATTTTTGGCGCCCGAACATAACATTCTTTTCATTTTGCTTGAGACCTTAATTCCCTTTCTAATCCACTTTATCTGATTATTGTTCATCAGTTTTATTTTACAAGTTTTCTTTGGGTAACACTCACGAAAATTTTTCTTAAAACAATTGAGAAATGTATTGATGCCTACGATATTATAATTTTTATTTTGAAAGCTCTTTTTAAATGCAGCATTATTTTTTGTGTTAAAAGTTCTTTTTAGTAATCAATATGGTATGTTGAGATTTATTTGTATTTTATCAATCTTATCAAGAATTATATTACAAAGAAGGCCGCCATGGCCATCTGCTACGAGTAAACCATTATGATCTACCAAACACTGCTCTATATCATCGTCGGAAATATTAGTCAATACATTGTCAATGCAAGAGTATGATTTGTTTCGAATAAAAGTAGGAGTATTTATAAGGTACCTAAAATTGTAAGACGTTAATATACTTATAAATTCAAATGATTTTTTACTTTCAGTAAGTATGTCAACATTAAAATCACCACATATAACGCACTTCCTATCAATAAAATGTTCTAACAATTTTTCTAGGCTCCCTAAGAAACTGTCAAAACTTTTGTCATTTGGACTTCTGTAACAGCAACAAATATGTAATCCCGTCTCAAGATCCTTTACACCACAAACCTCAAAACTTTCTGATCTGTATAACTTTTGTACTGCATCAATATTTTCACATTTTTTATTCGTATACGCTAAAATAAGACTACCACCTCTTTTTTTATTTGTCCTTGTGTTAAATGATACTAAGTTATAATTGCTTGATTGAAATAAATTAATAGATTTATCATTCAAAAAATGCTCTGTTATACAAACAAGTCCATGCCGTTACAAAAAGTTTCAATATATGATTCAAGTTCAAGTTTTTTATTATTTATACCACATACGTTTTGGTGAAACAATTTTAAACAGATCGTTTCTGATGGCAAGGGGGCTGAAGGATTTTTATGCAGCAAATAATAATTTCGTGATTCTACCTTATTCTCGAAAACAAACGATATCGCCAAAATTAGGGGAATTATTAATTTGTGTAGAAGTAGAAGAATCTATTAATAATTGGGGTGTTTTATCGTCTAATTTCTCCCTGCCGTCAAAATTACAATCTGTTTGTGTGCATGCATCTCGTGATTGCATTTTTAAGTTTTTTTCTTATTATTGAGCACATTTTCCCTGTATTTTGAATAGGTAATTGTATATCTCACATTTAGTATCTCCCTATATATTAACTTAAGACATGCAATTTGCTTATTAAAAGTTCTACGGTAATCATCGTAGTCATTGTCTAATAAAATAAATTTTGAATTATTGCAATTATTACAGATAAATTTTAACATATTATTTAGTTTCAATACATTTAAATAATTGTTACGATAGACCTTACCGACTAAGATATTTGTGTTTGGCATATTCTGCAAGGTGTGATGTAGAGAGCTTAAAACTTGTAGGGGATTGTTGTCATTGGTACCTGCTATTAGTAAAACGAAATCTGAGTTGGTAAAATCCTTACACATAGACAAACTTGAGCTTAATATATCCCTAAGAGGTGCATTTGATTTAATGAATGACGTCACATGAAATGAATCTCCCACTAAGTCTTGTAAATTTTCTCGTATTCCGTGTCCAGTCTGATCGGCGAATATAGCAATTCCGTTTGTACTTCACTTGAATTCTTGTCGATTTGGTTTTGTGTGGTTTTATCCGAACTCAAGTTATGTTTTGTGGTCGTTAAATTACAACTGCTTGTATTTGTAATTGCAACAGTGGGAATATTCAGGCAGTCTTCAGTATTATGTATGTCGCCGTGCAATAGGTGTAATTTGTCTTTAGAGGAACAGGGTACTACTTCAGTGCCCATTTTTGATAAATTAGTATGTGAAACAATATGTTGTGGCATAGACACGTCTAACTTGTCATCTGTGCTGTGGCTATTAAAGCACTTTTGTATCGAGGAAACAGGTGTACTCGTACCACTGTTGCTAGAAAAGTCTATTTGTCTCGGAACTGAACTACGTCTAATGTTCTTATTAAAGAATTTCTTATTCTTTTGCTCGAAGAACATATCACCGTAATTGTTTTTTGAAGAGACGTATTTTCTGATAAAAGCTTTTGAATTTCGGCATCTGCACTGTCCACACGAGCTCTTAATTCACTTCCCTTAGTTCTGTCAATGCCTCCATGTCGATATTTATAGGAAGCTCAGGTAAACTCGTCAGACTATTGTTCAATGATGACGGGCTATCATTTGCTTCTGGTAATGAAATACATGACATGTTTTTGACCAAGTCTCGCCTTCGTCGAATAGTGATATTGTTATCCTCCATAGTAACTAGTTAGAAATTATATAATATAAGAAATAATTTATGTTTGTTGTTTATTGAGATCCTTTTAGTAGTTTGGATGAGCCTGGTAACGCCCGCTTTTGGGAGTAGTAAGGAAATACTGGTAGTGATTGTGCTGCCTTCTTTTAGGTGTGGAGAGAAATAGGAAGTACTTATCGAGTGACCTCCTTGCTGTTGAGCTATCCAGCAATCTTGTTACCGCTATTGCACTATTGGCGTCACTAAAGAGGTAGTTGAGTCAATAGATTTCCGTAATTCCTTAGTTATGTCTGTTACTACAAGGTTCAGCTATTTACCGATAGGTGTCACTGTCAAACACCTATAATGTCCGCGTTTATTGATTATTGATAAAGAAAGTGCTGCTATTGCTAATTGTAAGTGCTAATTGGTTTCAGGAACAATTCTTCGTAACGGTATGCAGTTCAAATCATTGATTCCGCTATTGTCCACTAGGTTTTATTTGTTGTTGAAGTTCTTCTTTCTAAAGCACTTAATTATAGATTTAAGTTATTATACTCACGATACATATTCTAGCTTGTTGATTATGAATATTTAAAGAAAGAATAGAACAACATTTAAAGGTGTTTAAAAGTAGTTTAAGTCAGTATTATCACAGCACGTATAACTTTTGTCACGGGGCTATTTCGTCTTAGATAACGTTTCTACGCAAACTTTCCCTCACTATGATTGTTCTAATTATTCACAAAACACTTTCACTGCACAACTTTAATTTTTATTAATTTTTGGAAAAATCTTTGACAGGAGCCAATGTTTACTTTATAAGCGCCCGCCCTATTCTTTATAATATTACTGTCAGACCAACGTGTATTGTCTCTGCACCACAAATGAAGTCTTCCTTTTTGTCGCGACCTGAATGTCTTCTCGACAGTAAATACAGTAGTCTCCCAATCAAAGTCTCAATATTCTCGAGCAAAACGCAAACGTTCCTCCTTATGCCTTTGCGGTTTTTTCGCTGATGTTCAATGACGGAGGCCTTCGGCATGGAGTGCACGGCGAACAGTACGCAATGACGTATCAAATTCTTCAGCAAATCGTCTTGTAGGTATGAAACCATTCGTTTCATATTCACCAATCATAAAGCGTCGCTGAGACTGGTTAATAAGTGTCGGCCTACCATTTCTTACACGGCTCTTAAGACTCCCCTCTTCCTCAAATCTCCTCACCCAACGTCTCACAGTATCTCTCTAAAAAAAAAAGACATCTTTATTACACATTTTGAAGCGTCACTTATGAGAACAAATAAAATCAAAAACAACAAAATAACTTAGGTACACAAAATCCGGTTTCATTAGATATTTCAGATAGGTATATTACACTTTACTACACATTCCTATGCAAGGCACAATGTTCGCCCTGGCTTCAAAATTTATATTTGCTTGCATTTTCAATAAAAATCTTCAAACTCAACACCTCTAATATCAATAACACAAACAAAAACTAAGTTCACAAACCAACAACGCCATAGCCAATGTAACTACAGACAGAAAATGTATTTTGTTTCAAATCTACCTTCAACTTGATGATGACGACAGGCCTATGATGATGACCTTATACCGCACTTTTTCTGTTTGGTTCGTGATGAAAGAGTGCAATATACGGGTGTGATATGGGTGTGTATGTGTGTGTAAAATGCCTAAATAGAAGAAGGTCTCAAGTGCGACGGGTAACGATGGGATAGTTTTGTAATACTGGCATTGGAGTTCTGACCGCTACTGTACATATGTTTGTATGTCCACGATTTCCTCAAAAACGAATGAATGATGATTCTTTATCTAGCGTGATCTACATACTTTCAGGAAGGTTTTAGTATATAACACGTTAGGTAATTAAAACTTATGTACGAAGTTATATGCATAAATGTACTGTATCTTATTTCTAAGCGGATTTTCATGATTCTTCTTTTCGTTCTTCTTAGGCTTATGTAATTGTGCATTGAACTAAAAATGGATAAATAAATTTACTTTAAAAAAAGTAAAAACGACTTCAAAAATCTAAATCGAATAAACATCGATTTTGACTTCACTAGTTACCGACGTCCAACCTCTTCTATGGTGACGACCCACTGTGCGGCGTGGGAATTTTTTATAGAATTTTAAAGTTACGGATCTTTTTTGCAAATTATTTTTTTGCAATTTACAAATGCATGCTTAGCATCACTGCTGTTCGTCAACTAATTATAGGTAGGTACCTATGGTACATTAAAGAATAATCATCGAGACACCTTACAAGACACCAATAAAGGGGGCTTTTAGTCAATATTGTCATTATGTCAGGACCAATATCGTACCCAACTCAAAGGACCAACAATTAAGAAATGCCTTATAGCCTTACGAATCTGTTTTTTGAATTTTTCAGTCGCCAGGATGACTTTCTAGGTTCTTAACCTCAGTTATCAAAATGGATTGAATTGTCATTGGATGTTTTTTGACCACGATACTTTACATGTCGTAAAATAAGTTTGCTTTACTTAAGTACCTAATAGTATACCTAACCTTTTTTTGGGTGGGAAATAATCAAATAACTTTTCCGCTCTGGGCGGAGCGGGAGGGCGTGTCAGACTTTTAGTGACTAAAACCCACCCGTGTTCCTTCAATTGCCTGTGCCAGGGCCACGGTAACTCTTTCAAACAACTCGCGACCCTGGCAGGGATCGGCCCTAGCAGGCCCTATCAGTTAGTGCTGACATCTCTTTGAGGCGCGTGTGGAACGCAACGCGCCATCGACCCGAGCTGACCCTTATCGGACGGCGAGCTACCTGCTCGCCATCCGCAAGCCCGCGCCTGCGGTGGCTGGGAATCGGCTATCAATTCCCTTCCAAGGCCTGGACCAGGGCTGGACGCGAGAGATCGCCTCCGCGAGGACGCGGCGGTACCTACTCCTTGATGCGCGCGTGGAACAAAACGCGCTGTTGACCCGGGCCTGGTCCTTCCTGGATGGCGAGCTACCCATTGCTCGCCGTTTGCAAGTCGGCGCCTACGGTGGCCGGGAATAGGCTATCAATTCCCGACGCCCAGGGTGTCTCCTGTGGCGACTAGGGGCGTGAGGGCGCAAAGATTGCCTCTCCCTCACGCGTTCCGCCTCCTCCCTCGCGAGCATTACTGCTTCGCAGAAGGAGGTGATGGCTTCCCATGCAAGCTCCCTCCATACCATGGCCTGGATCAGCCGATCGCCTCCGCGAGAACGTGGCGGTACTCTGTACAAGCCGGGCAGACCTCCACCGTGTCTTCCGGGCAACACACAATCAGTAGCAGCGTTAGAGTAGGGCGCGTTTGGGTGACCGCCCAGGGCGCCAGGCATGAAGGGGCGCCGGTTTCCCGTCCCATCCGTCTCAACTGCATTGACTCCTAAGACTGTTTGTCGGGACGTCAACGAGGAACGAGATTATTCGGCCATAGTACGAGTAAATGTAATGTCGCTACTTCGGCGCCGTCATCTGTTTTCTCGTTGACGTCCCGTTCCCGGTGCGGTGGACTAATAGTATAAAGCTATTAGAATACCCCGTTCGTAATGCAACATATAAACGTAAGAAAAAAAAATTGAGCTCGCTTCGCTCGCTCTTGCAACCTAAATTCTCTTATTTCTCAAACTTTTCTGCACAAATCGTTCAGTTTTAGTTTATATATGAATGACCACAAAAAAGAACTAGCCAAGGCAGGATGCCAATAATTTTTGAGCTCGCTTCGCTCGCTCTGGCATCCTACAATCTGTGAGTGAGTTCTCAAACTTAGTCAAAAAGTAACCCTTACTCTGTAAGAATGGTCAAAAGAAAACCTAAGCTTTCCGTGACGGGATGCTAAAATTTTCGAGTTCGTTTTTCTCGCTCTCGATCGCATCTTGCGTTTTCCTAATTCTGTAACGTACAAAAGAAATATTTAACATATACGAGGACGAAGATCTCCTATTAAACTATATCAATGCACAGGGGCATAGACTAAACACTTTGTTTTTCTATTCTTCAAGAGTATTGTAGGGGCGCCACAGAAATCTCGCCCCAGGGCGCCGGTAGTGATGAAACCGGCACAGCACACAATGGTAACCAGCACCCTAATTGCGTAACACACTATCGATTGGAATCTGTTTCAATTTGACAGCTTAACAACATTCATTGCGTTGTTTACGTTGTCGAGCAGATAAATTTTTCGAACGTATGAAGCAATGGATTAGCAATTTGTTTCAATATGAATCAGATACCGATATATAGTGTTAAGCAATTAGGGTGCTGCATTCGCACTTTTTTTGGAAACAAGCATTTGAACAGACGTTATGAAAGTGCACCACTTGACAGTTAACTTAGTTAGTGCACATTTTGGAAGCTAGTCAGCAGGGTCGGCCGAAGCTGGCTGTTTAGTAACTTATGGATATCGTAAAACAAAACGACTGTTGGCCGATTCCTACAAATTACGAACCGTTATTGGTTAAAATTAAGATTCTTGTACTACTTTACCAATAATGAAGCAAGAACAGCTTTATATAGTAGAGTAGACCCTCCCATATTGAAGCAGCTATCACAGGTAAACGTAGCCTACGAATCTATTTATATTATATATGCCCAGTTTGGCAATAAAACATGCTACCATTGGTAATAGTGATAAAAGGACTCGAGGCTTGTAAGTCTTTAAAAAGAACTCGACTCGGTTACGGCGGTTTGCAACTCAATAACCCTTTTAAGAGTCTTCAACTCACGAGTCACAACTCGAGGTACTTATAATCTTAAGACTGTCGTTTTAAAAATACTCCTATTTTTAAACGACTCAAGCGCAACCAAAAGTTTCGAACCCTTTTCAAAACAACTCGGTTCGTGAATCGTGCGAGTCACCAGTCGTGAGACGCGTGCGTAAATACGCGTCAACAACTACTGAAGTTTGCCTTATTACTTATGGTCTCATATTAAATGACTCGAGTTCTTTACTTAAAAAACTCGCGACTAAGCCTTGAACCTCTTAGTAAAGAACTCGAGTAGTTTCATTGATACGAGTCTTTTCTCATTATTAATAAGCCTCAAGTCGTATTTTTGGAGTCGAGTCTTCAAAATCGAGGCTAGTCCTTTCATCACTGATTGGTAAGCAAAACGATTCGTTTTTGTTTATAGCGACCGAGCATGTAGTCGGGAATCAGTATCTACAAAATAGATGAACATCTTATCTACCTCTTAGAATAATAACTGTTATTATTCTAAGATCTACCTAGTCTTGCCATGTTTTTTTTTGTCCTGTTTAAAATAATAATAATAAAATAATAAGCTGGCAACACCAACGTCAACACGTCAAAATTTATTTTCATATATTTTCAGTTTTATATTATTTTCAGTTTAATATTAGTCGCAGTTTTTTTTATTTTATTTCCTGAGAAAAACCCACACGCCACTGCAAGAAAAAATAATCAAGATAATTTAAATACAGCAATTACCAAAATGTACAAAATACATAAAAAACTGCCAAATCGGAGGTGACATTTGTCATGTCACCTCCGATAAAACAATACAAACCCAAATGAAAATAAAAAAATGTTGACGAGAGCAGCTGCAAGACGAGCACGCCTACCACCTCCGGACTCTTCGCTCGGCTCCGCCTCGCTGCCGCCGGTACCCAGCCCCACCGTGAGCGCTGTGACGACACCGGCCGCGGTAGTTGCGTCGAGCTCGAGCGACGAGTATTTTTCCCCGCCGACGTCGCCAACACCTGTACGTCGGCAGGGGAGAGGCCGGCCACCGAGAAGCTTGGGACTTAGGGGCCATCCAGCCCCGAGCCGGGTCCCCGCTGCCGGTGGTTGTGTGCAGCGCATGAAATGGACTCAACAAATGAATGAGAACGTCATGCGCGCATATTACGGGGCTACAGAGGGGGGAACTAACCTCACTGCGTACCGCGATAGGATGCTGTCTCTGTTCCAGGCGCTTCAACCAGCCATCAACGTCTCGGCCCAACGACTTTCGGATCAGGTGCGGGTTATCCAACGGAATCACAGATTGGACGACGCCGCGCTTGATAGGCTGCGCTCAGAGGTACTGAGCAATCGTATCGTCCCTGTCCCGTCACAGACCGCGGTGCAACCTCTAGTCAGTGACATAACCCAACCGCGGTCTTATGTTAATGATGAGGAGGGGGGCGAGGAGATTGTTACGGTAAGTAGCCAGTGTAACGAACGATTGAGGAGCGCGCTGGAGGATGCGATTCGGGAGTTTAGAACTGCCCCTGTCCAACTTAGACCACATTTACCTCGCTTGCCTATGCACAGAACGAATAGGGCGATGGTGTGTGCCTTGGATTCGCTGCTTGGTTTTTATTTTGAAAGCAGCGAAGATCTCGTAGATACGCACTCGATCTTGTATTGCGCGGCTATTGCGGCGTGTCGTGTAGCCAATGTCAAATTTCCAAATTGTGACATAGCTACACGACCAAAACCCGCTGTTCCAGCCTGGCAGTGCAGGATCGAGCAGCGTATCGAGGGGACCAGGGTGCTCATCGGCAAACTATACTGCTTCAGGGAGGGCAATACTCGCCCTAGAGTGATGCGCTTTGTGAGGCGGGCGTTCTCGGGGACTGGAATCAGTCCTCAAGAATATATGTCCCGTGTCACAGAGCGCATTGACTTCCTGAAGCAGAAGGTCTGTGCATGGGCAAGCCGTATCCGTAGGTATAAGCGACGGGTTGAGCGGTATACCCAGAATCGCATATTCCAGCGTGATCAAAGGTGGGTGTATAGAGCATGGGTGCGACCTGAGCAAAATGTGGCAGACGTATGCCGCCCGGATGATGATGCCACTAGCATATTCTGGCGTAACATCTGGTCGGTGCCCGTTTGCCATACTGAGGCTGAATGGATGCGGGATGTTGAGCGCGTGTGTGACGCCATACCGGAGATGGAGGAAGTAATAATTACTTCCTCCGATGTAGCCAGTGCAGCCCGCCCGATACCGAACTGGAAATCTCCGGGACCGGACGGACTGCACAATTTTTGGCTTAAATGGCTGCAAAGTTCACACGCGTGCTTAGCGTCGCAATTCCAGTCGGCCTTAGTGTCTGGGTCGCTGCCACAGCTCTTTACAACAGGAGTTACTCACCTGCTCCATAAGTCAGGTGATGCCACGGAACCCAAAAATTATAGGCCGATCACTTATTTGCCGACGGTCTATAAACTTCTTACATCCATTTTGAGAGAGAAAATTAATTCTCATTTAGAAAATAATTCTATTATGTCTGTCTCTCAAAATGGATGTAGGAATGGGTCCCGCGGCACCAAGGAGCTACTCCTCATTGACATGGCCATAAGCCAACAGGTCCGTCGATCCCGAAAGGACTTGTCGACATGTTGGATAGACTATAAGAAGGCCTTTGATTCGGTGCCGCATACATGGCTCTTGAGAGTGTTAGAGTTGTACAAAATTGATACAACTCTGAGCACCTTCCTAACGACGTGTATGGGGCAGTGGAGGACGGTTCTTCGCTATCCAGGATGCCGACAAATTCAGGGGAGCAACGAACCTATTAGGATTAAGCGGGGAATATTCCAGGGCGACAGTCTGGCGGTGACGACGCGGCTGCCCCCGCCTCCCAAATCTCCTCCGGCTGACGCCGAATGGCAGGTAGCTGGGGAGAAGAGGAAGGAGGGCAAGGCGGCAAGGTCGGCCAAGCGGAGGGAGAGGCGGCGGCGGCGCAAAGAGCGAAGCGTCGTGGCGAGGTTACGTGCCCCAAAGTCCGCAGCTGTAGTGATCACACTACAGCCGGAAGCGGAGAAGAAGGGCGTGTCCTACCGCGACGTGCTCGCCAAGGCGAGGGCGGCGGTGAATCTGGAGGAGATCGGTGTGACCAATGGCATGCGGGTAAGGGTCACTGCGACTGGGGCTCGGATGCTCGAGATCCCCGGTGCGGCCAGTGGCCCGACCGCTGACGCTCTGGCCGAAAGGCTCAGGGCGGCCTTAAATGCGGACGAGGCCCGAGTGTCCAGACCCGCCAAGTGCGCTGACTTGCGCATCCTGGGTCTGGACGACTCCGTGACGGAGCGAGAGGTGGTGGCCGCCGTGGTCAAGACTGGGGGGTGTGCCTTCGAACAGGTGAAGGTAGGCACCATCCGTCCTGACTTCACGGGGATGCGAGCCGTTACGGTGAGCTGCCCCGTATCGGCGGCCCACAAATTAGTTGGGGAGGGCCGAAGGTTCCAGGTGGGCTGGGATTCCACGCGGGTGAAACTGCTGGAACCCAGACCTCTGAGGTGCTTCCGTTGCCAAGTGGGCAACCACGTGGGAGCAAAATGCACCTCAGAGGTGGATCGCAGCAGTCATTGCTTCCGTTGTGGTCAGCCCGGTCACAAGGCCAGCTCGTGCAATGCCACGCCGCACTGCTATCTATGTGCGGCAGCTGGCAAGCCGGCCGATCACCGGGCTGGAAGCAAGGGCTGTGGTCCACCCACCAAAGCCCGGGGCAGGGGCAAGCCCTCCGCCTCCGCTACCGCCGTCACGACCGCAGCCGCCGCCACAGCCGCCGTCGCTGCCGCCTCCACTGCCGTCGCCGCCGTACTCACTGCGGCAGGGCCCTCACAGGAGGCTCAGGGGGGGGCTAATATGGAGTGCCAGTAATGGCCCCATTACGCCTCCTCCAGGCGAACATCAACCACTGCGCCGCCGCTCAGGATCTGTTGCTCCAGAGCATGGCGCAGTGGTCGATTAACATCGCCGTGGTCGCTGAGCCGTACTTTGTCCCGCCCAGTGATCACTGGGTGGAGGACCTGAGCGGCTCAGTGACCCTCATTTCGTCAGCCGCCGCCGGTACCCTGTCCCTCGAAGCCGTCAAGAGGGGACAGGGTTGCGTTGCAGCACGGTTCGGGGGGATTGTCGTGGTAGGGGTATACTTCTCCCCGAACCGAACTCTCGCTGAGTTCCACAACTCCCTTGCGGAGTTGAAAAACGACGTCGTCGGGTTTCGTTCCCTTCCCGTGCTCGTCCTCGGGGACTTCAACGCCAAGAATGTGGCTTGGGGTTCCCGGTATACGGACACACGGGGCAGGATGGTGGAGGACTGGGCTCTGGAGACAGGCCTGGTCATCCTAAACCGGGGTTCTGTCCCCACGTGTGTGCGGATGCGGGGCGAATCAGTGGTGGACATTTCGTTCGCCAGCCCCGCTCTATTGCCACATGTTGTTGACTGGCGCGTCATAGAGGGGGTGGAGACCTATTCCGACCACCGGTACATCCGGTTTGATGTCTCCACCCAGACCTCGAGCGCGCCGGTCCGACAGGCCCCGAGTGGTCCGCGGTGGGCGCTGAAGAAGCTGGACCGGGAGCTCCTC
The DNA here is from genome assembly GCA_948252095.1 of Dicycla oo. Classification (NCBI taxonomy): domain Eukaryota; kingdom Metazoa; phylum Arthropoda; class Insecta; order Lepidoptera; family Noctuidae; genus Dicycla; species Dicycla oo. The sequence continues at coordinate 18,280,439 of OX411726.1, read as the reverse complement.
CTGGAAGCCTCGATCGTGCAGGCCTGGGTGTCACCACCGGACAGGCCTGCCGACATCAACGACGAGGCGGAGTGGTTCCGGGAGGCCATGTCCGAAATATGTGACGTGGCAATGCCCCGGGTCCAGCCCGGTCGCGCCTGGCGCCAGGTGTATTGGTGGTCGCCGGAGCTGACGGCTCTGCGCGAGGCGTGCGTTGCTGCGCGGCACCGGTACACCAGGCACCGCAGGCTCCGTATCCGCCCTCCGGATACGGAAGCCATTCAGGCGGAGCTGTACGAGGGGTACAGAGAGGCGAAGACCGCCCTCCGAGCGGCGATCTTGCCAGTGGGCCAGGGATCTGGCTCGCGAGGAGTCGCTGGAGACTCTAAACAGGGACCCATGGGGACGCCCTTATAAAATGGTACGGAATAAACTCCGTCCATGGGCGCCCCCGCTGACGCAGAGTCTCCGGCCCCAGCTTGTGGAGGACGTGGTGAGCGCTCTGTTCCCTTCGCGAGAGGAACATACTCCCCCGCCCATGGCTCCGCTTCCTGCGGTGCCCGTTGCGGACCACATCACCGACGACGACGACGATGCTCCGGAAGTGACCGAGGTAGAGTTGAGAGCGGCGGTACGTAGGCTGAGTGCCAAAAATGCCGCCCCAGGACCCGACGGCTTACCTGGAAGAGCCTGGGTTCTGGCCTTTGGGGCTCTCGGGCCTCGACTAGGGGGGTTCCTAAGCGCATGCTTGGAGAGGGGCCAGTTCCCACTTCGTTGGAAGACGGGGAAACTGGTCCTCATTAAGAAGCCGGGGCGCCCTGCGGACTCTCCGTCCGCTTACCGACCCATCGTGCTGCTCGACGAGGTGGGCAAGCTCTTTGAAAGAGTTATTGCAGACCGCCTCGTCGGGTGGCTGGTGCAGGAGGGGCCGGATTTGGCGGAGAGCCAGTTTGGTTTCCGCAGGGGGCGCTCTACGGTGGACGCCATCATGCGCGTGCGAGCCCTCACGACGGGGGATGCTGTTGCCCGGGGTGGGGTCGTCTTGGCGGTGTCTCTAGACATCGCCAACGCCTTCAATACCCTGCCATGGAGTTGCATCAGGGAGGCACTCCGGTATCACCGGATGCCGACCTACCTCTGTCGAGTGGTTGAGGCCTATTTGACGGATAGGGCCGTCATCTACCCCGGTCATCAGGGGGAGTGGAACCGGCGAGAGATGTCGTGCGGTGTCCCACAGGGATCGGTCCTGGGGCCGCATTTGTGGGACATCGGGTACGACTGGGTGCTGCGCGCCGACCTCCCTAGCGGCGTCAGCGTGGTATGTTACGCTGACGACACGCTGGTCCTGGCGCAGGGGAGGTTGCACCAGGCGGCGGCTGAATTAGCGACACGCGGGGTTGCGATAGTCGTTGAGAGGATCCGGCAGTTGGGACTCGTGGTGGCCCTGCACAAGTCCGAGGCCATGTGTTTTCATGGTCCTCGGAATGCGCCACCGTCGGGTTCCCAAATAACGGTAGGAGGGGTTCGCATCGGAGTCGAGTCGACGATGAAGTACCTGGGACTCGTCCTCGACAGCCGGTGGAACTTCGTGGAGCATTTCCGACGTTTGGCTCCCAGACTGGAGCGGGCTGGGGCTGCCTTGAAGCGGCTCCTGCCCAATCTAGGTGGTCCAAACGCCTCCTGCCGGAGGCTTTACGCGGGGGTCGTGCGGTCCATGGCCCTTTACGGGGCACCGGTGTGGGCGCGTTCCCTGAGGCTGCGGCCAGTCCGCCGGTTGAACGCGTCCCAGAGGGTCATGGCCATTCGGCTAGTCCGGGGTTACCGCACGGTCTCCGGTGAGGCGGCGAGCCTCCTTGCCGGATTGCCGCCGTGGGATCTGGAGGCGAAAGTCCTCGCGCACGTGTGGGAGTGGCGCGAGGAGGCGAAACGCCGGGGCGTAACTCCGCTGCCGCGAGAAATCACGGTACAGCGGACAGAGCTCCGGCGGGATCTCATGGCGACATGGAGAGTGCGACTGTCGCAGCCCAGCGCTGGGCACGCCACAATTGCGGCGATAAGTCCCCTCTTTGAGGAGTGGTTAGAGAGGCGCCACGGCGTCCTCACCTTCCGCCTGACGCAGGTCCTCACCGGACACGGTTGTTTCGGGAGGTTCCTGTTTCGCATAAGGCGGGAGGAAACGCCCGGGTGTCACCATTGTGTGGATCGCCCAGAGGACACGGTGGAGCATACAGTGGAGGTCTGCCCGGCTTGCGCAGAGCACCGCCGTGTTCTCACGGAGGCGATCGGCGGCGGCGATCTCTCGCGTCCGAGCTTGGTCCAGGCCATGGTGCGGAGCGAGAGTGCATGGGAGGCCGTCACCTCCTTCTGCGAAGCGGTAATGCTCGCAAAGGAGGAGGCGGAACGCGTGAGGGAGAGGCAACCTCACGCCCTCAGTCGCCGCAGGAGACGCCCTGGGCGGCGGGAATCGATAGCCGATTCCCGGCCACCGTAGGCGTGGGCTTGCGGACGGTGAGTAGTGGGTAGCTCGCCGTCCGGTGAGGACCAGGCCCGGGTCGACGGCGCGTTGTGTTCCACGCGCGCCTCAAAGAGATGTCAGCAAGAGATGGGGTCCAATATAGGGCCGATGCCGCTGGGGTCGCGGGTTGTTTGAAAAAGATACCGTGGCCCTGGCATAGGCAACTGAAGGAACACGGGTGGGTTTTAGTCAGTAAAAGTCTGACACGCCCTTCCGCTCCACCCAGAGCGGGAGAAGTTATTTGATGATTTCCCATCCACAAAAAAAAAAAAAAAAAAGGGCGACAGTCTGAGTCCACTGTGGTTTTGTTTAGCCTTGAACCCTCTTAGCACGGAGAGGGGGTCAGGTAATGTCCCACCTGCTTTATATGGATGATTTGAAACTGTTTGCCACCAACAAATTGCTACTGCTGGAGTCACTAAAAGTAACAAAAACTTTTAGTGATTCCATCAGGATGGAATTTGGTGTAGATAAATGTGCAGTCATGCATGTAAAGCGGGGCGGGATTGTGGAATCTGAGGGACTACAACTCTCAGATTCTATAAACCTGAGATCACTCTCCGCAACTAATACCTACAAATACCTGGGTATGTCAGAGGGGTTAGGCATTAACGTACCTGACATGAAAAAATCGTTGCAGGAGCGCTTCTTCGGTCGCCTGAAAAAGGTACTTAATAGTTCTTTGTCCGGCGGCAACAAGGTGCGCGCCTTTAACGGTTGGGTCATGCCGGTCCTAATGTACTCCTTTGGCATACTAAAGTGGACCCAGACGGAACTAGACGCCCTGGATAGGAGAGTCCGGTCACTGCTGACTGCAAACCGGATGCATCACCCACGTTCGTCTGTCATGAGGCTGTACATTCCGCGGAAGTGCGGGGGTCGAGGTTTTTTATGGATGAAGTTATGCTAACGAATAACTACCGGAAGTATATAATGAAAGACGGGACGATCGACATATGTCGGGCATGCCATTGTCCCGGTGAGTCTATCAGACATATTACTTCTGGGTCTTCTCGTTTAGCTAACGGCGAGTATTTGCACAGGCATAATCAAGTAGCCAGGATTATCCATCAGCAACTTGCTCTGAAATACGGCCTTGTGGACTCTGAGGTACCGTATTACAGGTATGTGCCCGACCCAGTTCTCGAGAATGACCATGTCACGTTATACTGGGATCGATCTATTATCACTGACAGGACTATTGTAGCCAATAAGCCTGATATAGTGGTAATAGATCGATCAGTGCGCCGCACAATGATAATCGATGTCACTATCCCGCATGACGAGAACCTCGTGAAGGCTGAGAAGGAGAAACAATTGAAGTATCTCGACTTAGCCCACGAGGTTGTCGCTATGTGGAATGTGGACTCGGCAATCATTGTGCCGATAGTCGTTACGGTCAATGGCCTTATCGCTAAGAGCCTCGACCAACATCTCAAGAGGCTCTCGTTGGGTGGCTGGGTGAAGGGCCTGATTCAGAAGGCAGTCCTCCTTGATACGGCGCGTATTGTGAGGAGGTTCCTGTCTCTGGGGCCCTAACCACCGGTAGCTTGGACCCTGCACCCGCTACCGGCGGATCACTATTTTTTATATTTTTAAATGTTTTTTTTTTTAATGTTTTTATAAAAATATTTAAAAATGTAATAAAATAAGTTTAAAAAATAAATAAAGGAGATAATAATAATAATTTATTTCATAAGCCTAATACATAAGGAGAGAAAAAGGGTATACAATGTATTACTTTAGTAACTTAGATCCTTATAGTAATTAGGCCTAAGTACATGCAAGATTTTCTGAAACTCCGGACACCTGAACTAGGACGAGTCCTGTATCTCAGGTGTAAGCGTTCCTCCCTGCCAGACACATTGTGAAGCCTAACTTATTCATACAGCATTGCTTAAAAATAAATTATTTTTTTTAATTAAAAAGAGCTAATTACACTAACAAATAAAAATAAATTAAAAAAAACTAACAATTAATATATTTCGTATTTTAACAAAACAGAGCTAGCGAAAGTAACAACTAGAAACTTTCGTATTTTAACAATCAAAAGCTAACCAAACTAACAACTAAAAAGAGGCTAACAATTAGTATATTTCGTATTTTAACAAAAGAAAAGAGCTAACCAAACTAACAACTAGAAAATTATAATATGTGTGTGTGGGGAAGTGAATGTAGTGTAAAGGTCAGTGCTTTGTAATGAGTGTAGTGAGAGAGTGTATGTGTGCGAGATGATTAGTTTCGGATGTGCGAGCAATGTGATTATTGATTAGCCAGTCATGCCAGTCAGCAAATCCTCAGTCTCCTGATCGTTTAGAGAAGCGAGCCATTCCTTCACCTTCATTTTACACTTAATTCTATTTAGGTGAAAGATATATAATTGTTTGTTTATCTTGTTATATAATCTTGCGGCTAGGACAAAGTAGTGTTTACCTGCAAAAGATGTTCTTGTCCAATCAGGCTTAAAGATTGTGTTTGATTCTACCTCGAGGCTCCAGCAGAGGTCGTGCCTTGTGTTTACGAACTATCGTCTGGTGGACATACAGTTGCCTTACCGTGAGAACCTTACATTCTGCGTAAAGTTGAGCTGTAGGATACCTGTAGGGTCTGTTTGCCATAACCTTAAGTACAGCTCGCTGGGCAATCTCAAGCTGTAGGATTGTTGATTTCGGTGCTCCACCCCATACCGTGAGACAGTACGACAATAGGGACTGGCATAGAGCCAAGTACACCATTTGCAGGGTTTTTGTGTCAGCTGACCGACGAAGTTTTTTAAATATAAATATAAGTCTTCGAGCTCGAGTAGTGACAGATTCTATTTGTTTATGCCAACGGAAACTCTGGTCTATATGTACGCCCAAATATTTAACACAGGGAGATCTGGCAATGTATAGGCAACAGCAGTCAGGGGCAGGCACCGAACACGAGTGTGCTTTTACTTTGAAAGTCGGCGGAGGCAGATGGTCAGCTCGCATTGCAAAGGGGATAAACAGGGTTTTATCAATATTCAGTGTCAGAAGATTATTAGACAGCCATCCCATTATAATTTTAAGAGCATGTTCTGCATTTTGCTTTGTTTGGTCCCAGTTTCCTCCATTCACAATAAGAGCTGTGTCATCAGCGTATGTAAAGATTTTACAGTTTAGTAGGAGCATGTCACACAAATCATTTATAAATATAATAAATAGTGTGGGGCCCAGGATGCTTCCTTGTGGAACGCCAATGTTGATAGCCTCCTCATTACTTACATGTTCCCCTATTTTTACCACTTGTACACGATCTCGTAGATGTCAGCAAAGATTTTTAAGGGGATACCTCTAACTCCTACGCGTTCCAGCTTATTTAAAAGGATGGGGACAGAGACAGTGTCAAAAGCTTTTGCCAAGTCTAGAAACAACTCTAAGCATTTTTGCTTTTTATCTAGGTTCCGAATAGCATGCTCTGTTAAAGCCAAAACTGCATCCTCCGTGGATATACCAGTTCGGAAACCATGTTGGTTCCCAGATATTATTTTATTTACTTCAAGTTAGCGTGTTAGACGGTTATTTAGTATACGCTCCAATACCTTGGAAAGAGGTGTAAGGACTGATATAGGTCTATAGTTATTGACACTGCCTCTGTCACCAGACTTATAAACTGGATGCACAACTGCCTTTTCAAAAACCCTTGGAAAAATACCCGTCGTGATGGACAAGTTACAGATATGAGTAATAAGAGGGACTAAAGTTTGGCGAGATGATTTTAAAGTATTGTCACGAAGAAAAAAAAATTTTTATTGCAAATAATATTTATTACTTTTACAGTGTGTTAGTTTAATACATAAATAAAAACAATGTAAAATATAAAAAGCTTATTCGAAGTGGTCTCCATTGGCTGCAATACAGTCCTTTAAACGTTGAGGCCAGTTATCAATAGAAGCACGCACTCTTTCCATGGGAAAATTCTTCACTGCCAATTAAATTATCAGTTAAAAAATGACCATTGCGTCTCTTATAGGCTGCAAGTCCTGAGTCATCTTTTAAAATACGCGACATGGTTCTGGGTGCTATCTTTATCTCCCGAGATAAAATCTTTCGCTTTCGGATAGGATTTCTTCGAATTCTTTCCCTTACTGCTTTGACCACCTTTTTCGTACGATAACTACGTGGACGGCCAGATCTTTTTCTGTCACAAACAGAGGAGGTCTCATTGTACCTATTAATAGCCCGGTACACAAACATTTGACTAATACCAAGCGTATGGAGTTTTAAAAATTGCATTTGGCTCCATACCAACTTTGTGTAATGCAATGCACAGCGATTCGGTTCTCTTTATCACCCCACTCCATTTTAATATCGCAAAATATTGTACAATGTATTGGCGCCAAAATTAAAAAACTCAATTAACAATCGTATAAAAATGACAGATTCCAAATTCAAATGTATAATCTTTCTTATTTTTAATTGTAACAGTATTTATGGCCAGACTGTGTAAAGGCGCGCTAGTGAGGATTGGGACACAACGTGAGTGTGGCTACCGCTAACATAAGCAAAGCGTTCGGTGTTGTATCGCGATGGAAGATAAGCCACTGGTTTGCTCGCTTTGCATCGGGAGATATAGCTCTTGAAGATCACGAGCGATCTGGGCGACCATCCACCTTCGACGATGAGGAATTACTCCGCTGTTTAAAGACTAATCCAGAAATAAATACGCGTGATTTGGCAGAGACTGTCATCATTCGACCGTCGATGCTCGTGGCCGTCGAGGCTCATTTACACAAACTCGGCTATCGTAAAGTAATGGCACGATGGATTCCACATCAACTAACTGACAGTCATCGTCAAGTCAGAGTTAGTATTTATGAATCCCTTCTTTTTCAGCCACATCGGAAAGAGTTTCTTGAAGATCTGGTAACCGGTGATGAGAGCTGGATTCTCTATGATAACAACACACGGCACGCCGTCTGGTTTCCTTACGACGCAGAGCCACCAACGCAGCCAAAGCCAAACCGTCACTCACGCAAGCATCTTCTCTCCGTTTGGTGGGATGCGAAGGGCCCACTCTATTACGAACTTCTCCCTGCGAGAAGGACGGTTACGACTTCCATTTATACTGAACAGCTTCAGAAACTGGCTGACGCAATAAGAGAAAAAAAGCCGAAACGTGTAAATGTTCACTTACTCCATGATAATGCGCGACCTCATGTCGCTTCGGAGACTCGACAAAAAATCGTAGAGCTTGGATGGCCCCGGTTGCCCACCCACCGTACTCACTGGATCTCGCGCCATCCGATCACTTGTTCCGACCACTAAAGCTTTATTTGCGTGAGAAAAATTTTCAAAACTACGAAGACCTCAAAATAGCAGTGGACAATTTCTTTTCTGCACAGCCTCCGGAATTCTGGGCGCAGGGCATCAACAATCTACTAACTAGATGGGCCAGAGTAATAGAGTTATTTGGGGATTACATTACTGATTAATTATTGTAAATAACAAAGTTATCAATAAACTCATTAAGTGTTATATCTTGGTGAAAAACTTTTCCGCTAACCTGATAAAATCGCATAAGTAGTCGGTGTCTTCCAGCGCCATCTGTTATTAACGACCGGTATAACTATAAGCTTACTGAGCTCAACTTTACTGTCGTCAAGAGCACGAACACAAAAAGGTAATATTAATACGTTCACTATCCGTGATCCACATGTGGGTCACTGCACTTTTCATACATAATGAGTTCTTACTTCGATAAGCAAATAGGTATGTACTTAGGTAAAATAAAAAAGCAATGAGCCATCGATTTTTTTTTATTTATTAAAGACTTACAAAGCTTTGAAAATTGAACTTAAAATAAAATTTAAAAGGGTTCCTTCAACTTTTATGGCCTCTAAGGACCTGCAGTGGTGTAAAGGTACCTCAGTTCATAGGAACGAAAAAATGAAATAGGACGTGAGAGCTAATTTCGACATTTTGGCTGGACAGTGAACGTGTTAAACTATCTAATTGTACCTACTATTAGTTACTTCAAGCACAGTATAATAAACCTGTGCTTCGCAAATCATATTTTGATGGACATAATAATATAACCAAACACTAAGCTGCAAAAAACCGTAGGAAAATTTGAATTTCCTCCATAAGGGGGAAGTGCTAAGGTGCCCGTGGAATTCAAATTTGCTTACGTTTTTGCAATTCGCAACTCAGTATCAGGTTGCAAGTATAATGATTTGAATATTATTCGTGACCGTAACAAATGGGTCGGCTTCCAGTAATAATCTATGGTGCTAACCAGATGCAGCTAAATACCTAAACGTATTGTACATGGAGCGACTGCCTCATTTAGGTATTTATAGAATATTAATTATTAAAATCATCAATACAACTCATGAAATCATGACATTTGAAGCCAATTCTAACTTAACACATTCACTGCTGAATTATTTGGCGAACTTGCTCCAAGTGCTGCTTTATGATACACTAAACCCTGTGCGGCAAACACTCATGCGCGCCCAAAAAATACTTCGTGTGGTGCTATGAGCGCGCAGGCGCGATTGAAGAAACTCTACCCAGTGCGGCTGGGCACAAATGTGCGCCGTTACAAACTTATCCCAAGTGCGGCGAGACGCCTAGGTGTGTTTGAAAAATTTCCCATTTTTTATGAGTCATAAAACAATTACGCCAAGAACAATAGAGATGCACAAAAAACCCACAGGTGCGGCGCGCCGCATTCGAAGGAAGTACATAAATTGTATGGACACGCATATGCGCCGGTAGCACATGGTGAACGTTCGAAAATCGCACATGCGTGTCTGCCGCACAGAACGTGTTAAGTAGTTGTATTACTGATTATAATGATTATAATTCTGTATATACCTACATATTTGTTACGGCCGCAAGTCATACTTTAATTAACATACACCCAGACACTCGAGCTGTAAATTGCAAAAATCGTAAGAACCTACCTATGCAGAAGCGTCTCGGTGATCAGCATATCCCCGAGATACATTATTTAGGTAAGTACTGTATTTTACCAATTTTTATTTTTAAGTTATTATTTATGATTTATCCCTATATAGACCCTGTGGGTCTAATGAGGAGCCACACTCAAAGCTGTGTGTAGATGTCGCTGTAGTCGACTGTACCTTGTTTACCTTTCGTGACAGTAGTGTGACTGCTATTTATGAGATTTTCAAACGTAATTCGACTATAATATGTACGTGTTTATGACTGTGCCTCAACTAAAAGTTGAGCTCCGTAAAAGGAACGCAGAAACTGCCGACAAAAAGGCCGATTTTATTGAAAGGAAAACACTAAAAATATTTAAGGTCATGATTGTTTGTGAGCCTTTTTATATAAGCCACGGACTAACATTCCTATTTTTTTTATATAAATTACATTCGTATGATCTAAACCAAAACTTTGGTGCTGACTGCGACATCCAGAACGAAACCGCATACCTTTGTCCACCTTCTGATACATTCAGAGACATAAATGCCTTTTACCTATAAAAACTCCTTTACCAATGATTAACAGACAGGCGATACAGGAATATTTTGAAAACTAAGTACCTATATTGATTGATTAAATCTTTAGGAGACTACTTTACTACATAGACTAACTAATATATACTATATTTTATGACACATTTATTTTGATGACAATATTTTTATTTTATTAGATAATAATCTTGATTCTTGTGTTTTATAGATACCATACCCAGCCTAAAGGACAGCTTCTTTACTAATCTAATCCTTTTCTGTGAAATGCGCAGCAGACAATCGTGCAGTACTACTAGCCTTGAAGTTTTTAATACGTAAACGCTAATTTCCATTGTTTACTGCCCCTACTTTCTTTAGGAGACAATTAATGTACTCCTTTGTTCTTACAAGTTAACGCACTACATTGAAGCATTTTGCACAAAATTACGGAAAATGGGAAAGCTAAACTTAGTAGATTACAAAAATCCATACGATTTGACAGCTAATATATCAAAACCAGGTACAGTCGATTGTGTGCCATCTATCGTGATAAAAAGTTAGTTTTCCTCCCCATTAAATTAGCCTACATGATAAAGGCAAAAATAAATTCATTTGATTTTATTTTTCTTGGTCATATTCGGGTCTTAAATTTAAATTTATTTTTTTAAATTAATATTTATGATTTATCCCTATACACAGGGTCTAATTAAATTAGCCTACATGATAAAGGAAAAAATAAATTAATTTGATTTTTTTTTCTTGGTCATATTCGGTACCTACTTAAATTTTGAAAATTTGAAATATCAGTTTCAGTTTTTTTTTTCTGTAAACTTTACAGACGTGATGGATATATTCGATATCTAAACACGTTAAAATAGAAATAAAAACTGATTTCTCTACTCATACTTCAAGTAACAAGTAGAGAGGAGCTTGTGGCAAGTAATAACAGCCGCACGGGTCGATCCATCAGGTTAAGCTATGCTTGCCAGTGTCGTATTGCCCAATAACTGGGTTGTGGAGGTCAGATAGGCAGTCGCTCCATGTAAAATACTGATATTCAGCTGCATCCAGTTACACTGGAAGCCGACCCCAACACAGCGGTTGTTGACCCAAAAAAATCAAATCTTTTTTATTTTTTTATTTTGTCGTGGTTAGATATCGATACCCATCACGTCTGCGGAGTTTCTATAGCTAATTTAATTAGACCCTGTATGTATTATCCCTTAACTTTACAAAATTCACCATGTTTTTAGGAGTTGCTATTATTCTCATCGTAACTGAATTAAATTGGTAAGACGGTAAGAATAAAAACTAGATTAACAAAAATTGCAATTTATCTGAAATTCCTGCCTTTATTTTTCGTAAACACTGTTTTCATTTACCTATTCATTTGAAATAAGTACATTCCTAACAAACATTCTTTCCATTTATTCACAATAGGAATAGGTGTTAAATATACTGAGCACCATATCAACATCTATCACGAAATATTATTTTAAGCACGCAACCTTGTTTGTATAATATAATATTTACAACTGAGACTCATAAATATTAATATCAAAACCAATTAGTTGTCTCAGTAGTCAGTATGCTATGTAAACATAAATTACTATATTTTGCCCGCGGCTTCGCCAGCGTAGAGGTCGGAAATTATCTCACGGGAACGTACTACCGGGATAAAAAGTATCCTATGTCCTAACCCAGGTCATGGTCTACCCATGTGCCAAATTTCGATCAAATCTGTTCAGCCGTTTCAGCGTGAAAGCGTAACAAACAAACAAACTCACTTTTCCATTTATAATCTTTATATATTATATTCTTTAGGATAACATGTCAATATATTTTTAACAATAATAACATACACAGAAGCAGCCTTGATCTTTTATACCCAGTTATAAGAGAACTATAAATTCAAACATTAATGAACCATCTCATACAAACAGAAACCAGAACACATTTATAATTAAACATTATTCATGGTAATACCTTTTAGTGTACGACCCGAGTGAAAAAGCGTCCAGCGGGGCGTTCAACGTCAACCGCTCTGCCGTCACTCAGGACACTCGCGAGTGTTTGCATGTTTTTAACACGAACGTCGCACGCCCCGCCCCGCCGGACGCTCGAGTTGAGCGTGCACTCAGGTCGTACACTTAGGCCCCTAGCACACGGCGTATTTTAAACGCGCAGACGCGCGTTTTGGAACACGCGTTTTCTGCGTCGTAGATGCCAATTTTTGCGTTTTTATAGAATCAAACGCGCGTAAAACGCGATACAAACGTGCGTGTGAGGCGCGTTCGAAACTCGTTTCAAGCGTGTACCAGGGGTCGGTTTACGGTTTTACTTACACTCGTAAATGGATCTATCCAATAGATTCGCTTATTTTTTACGTTTTTTTTTTTTCTTTTTAAAAGCAATACTAAAGCCAGCGTAAGCAGTGTTGTCTCAACCGACGCCATTGTACAACTGACGAGGGATTGGGGGTGTCATATGCTAACACAAAATTGTTTTATTTTTCGTTTTTAAAATGAATTTTAAAATTTTCGTACCTTAACCCTTTATAAGGCACAGGTAATATTTTTCCCACCAACTTTTTCCAATATTTTTGGCTTAGATTGTAAAGGTACGGTTTTTATTCGTATGGCAATATTTCAATTGACTTTGAATTCAATATTTTTATCTATGGTGATGACAGGTCGCCATACTTTTTTTTCTTCGGTTGACGTTCTCAATGTGAAAAACTGGTGAATTTTTGTACAACAAGATAAATCTTTATAAATCTTCATTTTCTGCGATTCAAAAACGGTAAGATGTTATTATTTCTAAAGAAAAATGTTTATTCAATTAAAATTTAGGCATATTTTCAACTTGGGAATTTGCATAATTTGATTATATGGGTTGGTTGTGGTGGGAAAAATATTCCCTTTGCCTTGGCACATGTAAATGTTATTTTTTTGTTTCTTGTAGATTTGTTCGAAAATGAGTAGAAAGATACTACAAGATTTGGATATAATCAACGAATTAAATGAGCTTTATGGTTTACCCGACGATCCCGAAGTGTCAGATGACAATTTAGAATCTGATGAAGAGACTATCCAAATAAGTACCGCAAAACTTCAAAGGATCTTAGAAAACTTTGATGAGCCTAACGATGGACCTTTACCACCTACACCCGATCCACCTAACAGCCCAGCATCCCTTGAAATTCAACCCTCTGTTGAATGTCAACCTAAACCATCAGTCGAAAGTGATCGCCCTAGACGAGTAGCAAGAGCCCTTGATTTACCTAGTTCCTCTAGTACGCAGCAGACTTCAAGGACAAGACCAGAATTACCAGTAGATAATACTCATCCAAATAGCCCAGCATCCTTTGAATTTCAACCTTCTATTCAAAATAATCGCCCTACACGAGTAACAAGATCCCAAGATTTACCCAGTTCTACTAGTACGCAGCAGACTACTTCAAGATCAGCATCTCCAGTAGATAATACCCATTCAGATTCAGAAACTGACGATTCAGATGGCGAAGAGGAAACATGGAAAAAGACTAAGTGGACCACCTTTCGACCGGACCCTAGCGTTTACGATGAAATTCCATTGCAGCCCGAAAATATGTTTAGCAGCCGTATTAGACCTGTGACTTTGTTTGAAAAATATTTTACTGATGAGGTATATGATTTGATAATATATCAAACAAACTTATATGCTGAACAGAAGAATGATGCAAATTGGACAAAATTAGATAAAAAGGAACTGAAGGCTTTCTTGGCTATTTTTATAATAATGGGGTACAACATCCTGCCTTCGATGGACCTTTACTGGTCTACAGACCCTGGATTCCGAGTAGACGAAATCGCAGGCATTATGACTATAAAACGTTTCAAGAAAATATTGCAACATTTACATCTAAACGATAACACCCAACATCCCGAAAGGTCAAGTGAGAACTATGACAAACTTTACAAAGTTCGCCCGTTATTGGATCTTATAAATCACGCTTGTCAAAATAATGCCAAAGATTCCTCATCTCAAAGTATTGATGAATCTATGATTTTGTTCAAAGGGCGGTCTTCGATGAAGCAGTATATGCCCCTCAAGCCCATCAAAAGGGGTTACAAAGTATGGTGCCGATGCGATAGTAATACTGGCTACTTATACGAATTTTACATCTACACTGGAAAATTAGAAGTGGGTACAGAAGAAGGATTAGGATTCAAAGTTGTGAAGATGTTGACAGAGAAACTGATAGATAAAGCATTTGAGGAATTTCATGTCATTGTGACATTTGATAATTTCTTTTGTGACTACAGTATAATGCAATATCTTTATGAGAATGGCATCTTTGCTACAGGAACCGTACGAAGGCACAGAAAAGACCTGCCCAAACTTGTAAAAACTAACCCGAAGCTTCAAAAAGGGCAGTACAAATGGAGAGTCAAGGGCAATGTATCTTGCCTGATTTGGAAAGATACTAAAGATGTCCTTCTGATGAGTAATGCATTCCATCCCAAGTCTGGCAAAACGACTATTTTACGGACTCAAAAAGATGGCACCAAGACAGCAATTGACTGCCCTTTAGCCATAAAGGAGTACACGAAAAGAATGGGAGGGGTAGATCGCTTCGACCAGCTAAAAGGTACCTACTCAGTTGGCAGACGGAGTAAGAGATGGTGGGTCCGCATTTTCTACTTTCTTTTAGATACAAGTATAACTAATGCATACTTGTTGTATTGCCAAAACAGAAATGTGACAAAACTCTCCACTCTTGAATTCCGAGTATCTGTTGCTAGAGGACTGGTCAGTGGATTCTCGAACAGAAAACGACGTTCTGGTCTGGTAAATTACGTCTCCAGAAAGAAATCTTGTTTATCGGAGAACCGTCAAAAGTCCTTACACGTTATTGCCGAAGAAATTCGCTACACCAACGTTGGGGACCATATGCCGGTGGAATTGCCGAGCTACAAGCGCTGCAGAATGTGCAGCACTAAAGAAAAGGACAAACGTTCCAAAATAATGTGCTCAAAGTGTGGAGTTGCCCTTTGCATATTACCATGCTTTACTGCGTTTCACAAGGAATAAGTAATACAACATCAATCCGCTTCAATCAGACTTGGTGCCTATGACACCTATCACCTATCACCTACGTATCACGGGCAGAGGGAAGTGACTTCCCACCATGTTTTTTTTTTTTAATTTCATTTTTTTTTTCATTTTCTGAAAAAGCATAATAAAACTAATGTAAAACCATAATTACTTTTATTTTTCCGCCCCTAGATGCTTATGCCTTATAAAGGGTTAACACAATTTTAAGACTGAAAGCAGATAATTAAGTCATTTACTAGAACCAACCGTAAGTATTGTATATAAATGTTATTGCAGATACCTAACACGAAAAATTATTGCGTTCAACCTCAAACAAAAAAGTTGATAAGACATTTTACGGGTAGTAAAAAAAACTATATTTTATCTCATGCAGGTACCTACAGTGACACCTAAGACAGGTTTTATGAGTGAAAACTAGGGTATGACGCTCCCTATCCATCTCTCAAGAACACTGTGTTGGTCCTTCTACCAAACATCCTGTATATTTTGCCTCGGCTATGCCGAATCATGCCGACCCGTACATACTAGAGTCACTCTACTTCTGTTGCAAATACTTTCTATCGTGTATGAGAAATAATCATACAAAATTAAAACTCAATCATGTCATTTAGCAGCCATTAAGAACTATTTTTCTTATTAGGTACTAATTTCTCAATAAAAGAAATACTGTATATAATAACAACTCACATTCCTACAATAAATAATGTTTTTCAATCACCACCCCACCTACCAATACCACACAACAGAATGATATGAGCAGCCCAATACCATACCATAACTCCAATCCTTAATTACATATGATATAAGAATAATCATAACCTGGACAACAACCCTGATATACTACTCAACTGTTCCTCCAACTTCAGTTTCCCTTCACTATTGTCTATCACAAGATCCCATTCTTTATAATCATCCAAGCCACACTCAGAAACACCATCATCAACTCCGGACTGAAACTGAAAACCTCTTTTCTTCCTAGTATCTTCATCAGCCACTATCCTGATGGTTCTATTGAGGTCGCCATACGTTTCTTTAAACCACCGGATGTCTGTACTTCTTCTGATGTCACTCACAATCCATATAGGCTTCTCTGTGGCTGGAATTTGATGAAAAGCAATGACTATAGTCAGTTTAACAAGAAATTCAATAAAGAATTATCTGCAACTGTAAATTACCTTCAGGTATGAATGAGCGGGTTTTTTAATCAATCAAGGATGCGAATGTGTGTCTAGGAATATAGATAGATCTATAAATTGTATCCTCAGGACTTGGTCAATGGGTTACTTAAGTGGTCATGGCCTACCCGTGTGCCAATTTCATCGGAATCCGATCAGCCGTTTTAGTGTGAAAGCGTAACAAACAAACAAACTCACTTTCGCATTTATAATATTAGTTAGGACAGTTAGGAGGATGAAAAACCGGTCTATCGACACTCTATACTCACAAAATGTATTAGGTAAATTTTAAAAAATACTCATAACAAACTACTAAAGTTTCAATAATAATATTATTAATAATAAGATTCGAAAGACACGTGGCGCCATCTATTATCATAAGAACGTTATTGTTGTTTTGCTTGGGAACAGTATTTTTTTTTTCAGGATAAAAGGTACTTTTTGTCCGTTTCTGTACATCTGACAATGTATATGCAAAATTCCAACGTGATCGTTTCAGTGGTTTAGGCATGAAAAGGTAACAAACAAACTTACTTTCACATTTATAATATTAGTTAGGATAGTGAGGATGCCATAGTTTTCCGAAATCAAAAAAATCAAAACAACCATAAACATAATTATTATCTTACCATCTTGACAAGCAATCTTACAGAAATAGCCATAATCTTGAGCTCTCATCTTGTCACTCCAGTTGATCATATCTAGCCGGTATTGTTCCTTGTATTCACTGTCGCCCAACAACTCATTGAGATTCAAATTCTTCTCCTTGGCCCAATGACTTTTTATAGGCTGAGATATTTTTATTACTTCGCATCTGTCTGCTAGCCTGGAAATTTATTTAATAAAATAATATAATCTCCACTATACATGAGTAGGAAATATTTAGCAAAAGCTTGTCTAGTCTCAAATGACTCGCATATATCCCACTACCACATTTACCAAAGTGTACATATACAAATGTTAGTGGATTATTATTATTATCTTTTTTTCACATTTCTCGGGACCCTAGGGTCCCGGACCTTTGGAAGGCGTACGAGGAGCTGAAGCCAACTCGCAGAGGCCCCTTACACAATTTTAAATGATGAGGAGGCACCAACCGACGATTATCCCTATATGCACTATTATTATTATTATTATTCTAGTGTCATTTCAGAGTAGACAAGTTCTACTAATTTATATGAAGATGACTTGGCAGACTTATAGTGGGGTGTCTAAAGACCAAAGAAATGCAATGCAATGCCCCATGCATTACATCGCATTTCACCTAAACTATTTTGATATTGATACAAAATATCAAAGCTTCCTCTCTCCTACTATTGTATTTTGCGGTGCGTGACACGGTCCACCATTTTCACATATAATTTTAAGTTACCACCTAAATACATATTGCGGATTGCAAATAAATTATGGAGTATTGTATTACTGACCTATGCTAAAAAGCCCTACATGGTCTCCTGAAAATTTAGTCTCTTGTTTTCATATTGTAGAGGTACAATGATTGTTGCAAACCATTTTTTATATCAGCTCTGCTGTACCATTACAGCTGGCAACAATAATCACAGATTTTGAATAGCTTTATGATAAATATATTTTATAATATTCACATGTATTCTTACGTGTGTTCATTAATCACTGACAAAAAGAATCTTGCATATAGAAGGACCAGTTTACTTACAAGTTCTGTAAATGTGTGGTTAAGAAATCCTTGCCGGATTTTCTCTTACCGCTGAATAGTAGTATTATTTGTGGCATTTTTCTTTATACTGAAACAGGAATAATACAAATCACTGAGCAATTAGAACAGAACGATTTGATTAAAAATAAATAGGTTCTTATAGAATATTAAGACCGACTATAAGCTTTCTAAATTGAGGGGATTAGAAGCACTCTCTATGTTATTTAATATTAGGTACATATTAGGTTGGGGAAAAAGTCTTTTCGCATTATAGTATGTATGAACTTGTAATAAAATCTCTTTGGCTATACTATTTGTATCTGGCTGGTTTTGTTATCATTGAAAGTTTAAATTTTAAAGATCATAATTCCAAATTCAAATTAGGAAAATGTGTGATTTTCATTTTTTTTTCGTACCGTCAAGATGAGTGAATCTAATGAAGAAATTCGATACATTTTAAAATTTTACTACAAAAAAGGTAAAAATGCAACGCAAGCCGCGAAAAAAATTTGCGATGTTTATGGACCTAGTGTAGTGTCTGTGAGAGTAGCACAAATTTGGTTTAAGCGTTTTCAATCTGGAAATTTTGATGTCAAAGATGCACGTCGCTCTGGTCTTTACTTTATTACGGATAAAAAGGATGCCATTTTTGAAAAAGTGGAGCAAGATCTGCATATCAGTAGTTACGACGTAGCTGAAGAACTGGAAATTGACCACAAAACAGTTCTATGTTCTATGTTATTGGGTTTGGTTTCCGCACTTAATCCTACAAGTGGACCATTGCGCGTGACCACAAAACAGTTTTGGCGCATTTGAAAAAAAAACTGGGTACACATTGTGATTCTTTATTACGACGTAATGAAACCGAACCATTTTTTTTGAAGAAGCTGATAACTGGTGATGAAAAGTGGATCACGTATGACAAGAACGTGCGAAAAAGGTCGTGGTCAAAGGCCGGTCAGGCTTCACAGACTGTGGCGAAACCCGGGTTAACTCGCAACAAGGTGATGCTGTGTGTGTGGTGGGATTGGAAGGGCATTATTCATTATGAGCTGTCACCACCAGGCAGGACCATTGATTCTGAACTCTACTGCGAACAACTGATGAGATTAAAGCAAGAAGTTGAGAGAAAGCGGCCGGAATTAATCAACAGAAGGGGTGTGGTTTTTCATCATGATAACGCTAGACCTCACACATCTTTAGCCACTCAGCAAAAATTAAGAGAGTTTGGCTGGGAGGTGTTAATGCATCCGCCGTATAGTCCTGACCTTGCACCTTCAGATTTCCACCTGTTTCAGTCTCTTCAGAATTCTTTAGGCAGTGTCAGGTTAACATCACGAGAGGACTGCCAAAACCACTTGTCGCGGTATTTTGACCAGAAGTCCCAAAATTTCTATAGCAATGGGATCATGTCCCTACCTACAAGATGGCAAAAAGTTATCGAACAAAATGGTACCTACATACTTTAGTTAAATGTAAATAAACTATATTAAAAAATGTTTTGAATTTTCTTAAAAAATGCGAAGAAACTTTTTCCCCAACCTATTATTATGGAAACAAAGAAAAATTATATCACCATAAACATTTTCAATCAATGTGTTGTTCTATTTTAACTATAATAGCAATCCAAGAATTCTTTCCACTTTCTTGAGAGCAAAATACAAACAAAATAAATTACAAATAGTTACTCAGGTAGGCTAGACGCTGGACTTTCAGAATACTATAATATACTTTGCGCGCTGGACGCAGGCTATGAGGCAAATACAAATGTACAAATACCCTATAAAAAATGTACTCTGTGCGCAAATAAACTGAAGATCACAGAACATACAATGATACAATATAACAATACTCTAGAGAAGATTCTGAACACTCAACACCTGTGCTCAACACAGATTCTGAAGAATCAAGAATTTCATTCATAACAAATATCTGTCAATGTCAAAAAGTTTTGACAGTAAATACGTTCTGAAACTACCTCACATTGCCAACACTGTTTAAAAAAATATTATTAGCAACATAATATATCATATAAATCCTTAAAATCAAAGAATAAATCATAGAGGAGGACATCAAATTGAAATCGTTAATTTTCAGAAATCTTAACCGTGAGAAGCGTACGCAGTCTACGATAGAGGGCGCTTATTATTATTTAATTCGTTTTTCAGTCACTGAACTTATTATTTATTAGTAACCACTACAAAAGAAATTGAATAAATAAGAATGACTCGGAAATGAAAACATTTCATGCAACAATTAATGCAGTATGTTTGCATTGCAACTTTGAGATTTTACTTTTATAACCAGGTTACAAGTCGTTTAGTTATATAGAGAGATGGCAGCACACGTACTCACGAACAGTGTCTCCAACTTTCCCAATAAAAGTACTCTGTGAACTTTTCAAGTTTCTGTTCTTCTTGTTTTTGTCCAAAAGAGTATTTCTTACTTACTGAGATAATTATTCTAATGGCGTCTGCACTAAATTCTATTTTCGTAAGGCACGTGCAGATTGCCAATTAGTCAAGGAATTCTTTAGGTGCCCACATTACCTATTAACGTTATAGGCATGCGAAACAAGGAAGGAAATCTCTATTTAATGTAAATAGCAGATACTTATAAATAAAACATGTTGTTACTGTTTTATTTATGTATGTTGTGTACGTTGTAGGTATGTAGATATTTCTATTTGTTTGATAAGTAATTAAAACTCAGAGCGGAGTTATCCAGTCAGCAGATCTATCTACTTAGGGTACCGTACCGTCACAATATCTGCTAAACCGTAACAGAAAATAAAGTACGTAAATTAAAAAATAAACCTACACGTTATCTCAGACAGTCCCCTTGTATAACTGATCGTGGCACCTAATAGATCGCCTTTTAATAGTTTCCGCTGTTTAAACTGTGACCTGCTTCTTTCTACATCTGTTCTTTCTTATTCATATAATTCACAAAAGCTAAAAGGGGAGAGTGGGGAGTAAATAGTCAGCAGCAGGCAGGTAGTAAAATGTGTTCAATGCTGATAGTGTTGAGTGGCTTTGTAAAGAGATAATCAATTCAACATGCATGCATGCGTGTAGCGTCCAAACCTACCAAGTAGGTATCCTTTTTATATTACTATACTCTTTGGTATACAGGCTGTGTCGTACATAGTGGTCCAACGTTAAGGGGTCGATACACTCTATATTCAGCTATCATATAGGTAGGTACTCTAGCACAATTTGAACCATTTTTTTTCCTAGGTACAATTTAATTTTTAAATTGACAAGTTGCTTTAGTACAAATACTTTTTTTTACATTTGCAAGTAATAGCACATGCATTTCAGTCATTAAAAAAAAAAACAAAATTAAAAAATAATGTCATTTACAGAAAATACAGCTAAATTAGTAAAGCAAGGTGTTAAATTAACACCTTCAATTTTTGAAATAATAGGTAAATGAAAACTATTTTACTCTGGAAAAAATGGTTCAAACTGTGATATGACTGCGATAGCTGATATACGGTGTATCGACCCGTTAACGTTGGGCCACTATTTACGACACACTCTGTACCTATAATAATATTCCAATGTGTCTATCTATGGTGTAACCATGTATCGAATGCATCATCATCATCATACAAATGGCCGTATCTAGCAAATGAACCTACGACTGTACCTGTTCAATAAAAATTATCAATATTGTTCATTACTAAACCGATAGCCGTGACTAAGTGAATGAATACCTTCGCTGGTATGATCTACCTCGACACGTATGTTACCATACCATCGCCCACGCTATGTTATTATACCCAACATAACATATATTATATCTAACTATTAAATAAATTCGTGCCGACACGAAAAAAATGGCGTTATTTGAATGCCGGCCGATAATTTAAATGTAGCAACAACCGCTTTTAGCTTACAACCTTAATTGACTTAAAAATGCTTATCAATATGACGTATCAACAAAAACTTATGATCGCAATATTCTTTTCAATAAATTGAACTTTAACGGCTTGACATAAAAGTCAATGTTAAAAGTCAGCGGTCCGGAGTTGCACTGTTTCGGAACAAGGGTAAAGTTGGAAGCACGATGCACGCTCACGACTTTCTGAACAACTCCGGACATGACATTCCACGTTTCGCTGTAGATTAGAACGGGACGGATAGCGACCTACCCGCTGAAAAAAACGAGACAAGCGACCACCGAGCAGTCCACGTGGACTGCTTAATATCAACACAGGAGCAACGACCAATAGAAAACGGTACCGCTAATGTATTTCTCACCTCCGCACTCACACCAAGGACAGCTGCCATTTTTACATTATTCATACGGTTCTAACCTTTCTGCCGTTGAGTTACGGTTTTAAATCTGATGCAGTGGTGAAGTCATATTCCATTTTCGAAATGACTTATAAAAATGTGATGTTATGATTTTGGGTCATATTGCGAGGGTGTAGGGTACATTGTCGTGTTTGGAGTGTTCTGCGGTTCTTGAATTTAAAACGATTCCCAAGAACACGGGCGCAAGTTGCTGAAGGTTGGAGGAGGCCGCGGTGCAAACTGCATCGTCACAGCGCCCCCCGGCCCACCCCGGAGCTCTCCCGCCTTTATTGTAGGTTCAGCGTATGGCGCTGTGTGTGTATAGTATGTCTGTCTGTTCAGAGTCAACTGTTGTGCTGAGGCACGACGTTTTCATAGCTCTCCTAGAGGTGCATGCAGCCGCCAGCCGCTGCACTCAACGCTCGCAATATTTTGCTGTAGCAATATGCTACATTTTTTGTTTTTTATAGCGTTTGTTTGACCAACTGAACAAAGGATTTTCGCATGAGGCAATTATATAGAAAACGCTTGTACCTTGCTTGTTCTCATTACAAGTAACAACTATTTTAAATGCACGAACATAAATATTTATTAAAAATAAATTCTAAGCGGGTGGAACTGGAACCGTGAAACTGAAGAAATACATAAGTATGAAAGTAGTAGGGTGAGGACATTCATCTACATAACAAAGTTGAGGATACAATTTTCCAATCAACCGATAGGTACCTACAGGTAATCAAATTAATATAAGTAATAGGTATAACCTCGAACCCTTCAAAATACCTACATTCCACACAGATTAGGTACCCTCACTCGACTCGGGCAACTTTTTATGAAAAACAAAATAACGAGATTCAAATCAAAAGCCGTTCTTAGAAACAAATCGACTCTTTAAAAGCTCTTTTACGATTACGTTTTTGATTCAATGGAAAGGGGATCTTTTGTCGACGGCGGCACACCCGGAAATATTATGTTCGGAGTGGTTCAGATGTGCCCCGTTTCCCCCCGACCCAAGTGAAGTCTTCACTCATGCATGAACACAAAAATACGAATACCTACTCGTAATTATGAACAAACACAACACCGAATTAAAAATATAAATTACCTGTTCTTCAATTTAAAAAAAATGTTAAGTAGGTATCTACTCTAATTTTTCATTAATGTAGATATTGCTTTATGGTACCTATTAACACGGTTGTAGATACCTATTTACAAAGCAATTAATTATTCTAAATGTGGCATTGCTACATTTAGAATAAATAATTAACATCAATATTAATTACAGTAGGAGGACGCACATCCTGTCGCAATAAAAATAATTTTAGATAGACACGAGCAAGACTGCACGAGTACGTAGTATTGTAACATCTGTGGCACGAGCATATTATATTGTCTCACTACGTCAGACGTAGTAAATTATTTTTTGTAGGCAAAGGCGAATTATTATAGGCACCTACTGTACGCGTCAATTGGCTCATTCTCATAAATTGATTAAAGAGCCCCACACCGCAGCGCTGCAGCGCTTCATATATTATGATGAAGACACAAACTCGCTCGTGCGTCGAGTGCTTACTTTTTTACCGACTTCAAAAAAAGGAGGAGGTTCTCGATTCGACTGTACCTATGTTATTTTTTTGTATGTTCGTTACGCGATTACTCCGCTAATTATATGAATTGATTTTGATGATTCATTTTTGTTTCGTAGGTGGTCCCATATAAATTGTATTAACTTTGCTTGGGTAGTTTTTGAGTTAGCGTCGATAATACCTACATATTTAATCCACTTTGTGTATCTTGATAATATTCGGATACTTCCTGTCACTGTTGTTTATATGTAAATATAGCAAGTAGTGGTAGGTATACGAATTGGTGTCGAGTAGGTACTACTCGTACCTAGTATTACTAAAAATTGAAAAATAAAAAACTTTTTTACAAAAAAATACAACTGACTTCCAAAAAAAAAAACACTACAAAATACAGATCCAAAGACACCGACTTCCGAAATTAAAGTCATTTTTCACTCTGTAATGTTTTTTTTTTTGGAAGTCGTTTTTTTTTTGTAAAAAGTTTTTTCTCTGTCAAGTGAGTTTCTTGAAAGTCTTGAAACAGTACACCAAACGCCTTTACTAATGGCTACCGAACGAAGCGTTCGACATCGGAAGCTTTTTATAAATTATAATGTAGGTAAGTAGGTACCTACCTATAGATACCTAATGAGAAAACGATATCACTCACTGTGTTGATAAAGCGTTCACCGCTTTATTTGAGCTAATATTTGATTTATAGACGAAGTTATTAGTCTGGGCCGCCCGCCCCCTCCGGGAAAAAAAACTGCAGAGCTATTGTCTCACTGTGAATGCTTTTAGTGTTTTCTTTTATTGTTTATTTATGGCCCTGTGACTTCTGCAATTTACAATGGGAAACAAAAATAAGTAGGCTGCTGAGATTAACGATAGAGGAGAGAAGGGAAACAAAAACACTAGTCTTACAGTACAGCACCTAAGTATAGATATTACTATAGACATGCTGAAAGGAAATTCCAGGTAGGTACCTAAAAAATAATAGCAGGGTACCAATACCAAGTAAAAAGATTTTATCTGTTTATCCCATTTACCTAATTGAGTGAATGTAAGGTGAGGAGTAAGTAATCTGTTATTAATCATGTATCCTGAATTAATAGCCGACATGATTATCGATATCACGTCATCCGTCATTCATAATAACATAACCGGGGCGAGGTGACCGATCCCGACACCGCACGACACACTCGCATTACTCAACACAAACAAAAAGGGAATAAATGCTGGAATAAAATACTTTTAATTTCCCCGGGCGCCGCTAATCGGGCCGCGTCGATGGAGGGCGCCAAATCGCCCTTTTTATTTTACTATGAACGCAAATCCGGCGGGAAAACGGCGTTAGGCGAGAGGGGGTGCGGGCAGGCGAGGCAAGGGGGAGTGCGGTCACGCGCTCGGAATTAGCGGTCCGGGAGGGGGGGCCGCGCGCCCCGCACTTGACCCGCGCGAGGTGTCACCGAGCACGTTACCTACCCGCAAAAAATAGGGGGTGAGCCGCGCACCGCGCCGACCAGCGCTGGGAGGTACCGCACGGATTTTGTTTTTAATTTTTTATGATTTCCTTTCGATAGAACACCGATAGGTACCTAGCTACCTACAGGAGTCGATTGGGAAAATAAAATAAAAAACACACATCATCTTCTAGCCTTTTCCCAACCATAGTATCTATGCAGAGTCGGCTTCCAGTCTGACCGGATGCAACTGAATACCTGTATTTTACATAGAGCGACTGCCTATCTGACCTCAACAACCCAATTATCTACTGGGTAATACGATACCCCTTGGTAAGACTGGTGGTCAGACTTTCGGGCTTCTGACGACCCGTAACGACCGTCAAAGATCCACGAATGACAGCCGGGACCAACGGTTTAAGAGAGATGTTTCGATTTGTCACCTCTTTCGCTCACACTTGACCAAATTTTTAAGAATGTTAAATGAAAAGATGCTTTTTTGAAGAATGTAATCAATTAGCGAACTAGTAAATACTATTAATTTAACAGGTAATTATTAAAAACACTGTTTTATTGTGTCATTTACCTATTTCAAAAACATCAAAAACAGATCATAATTACTTTTTGAGCTGATTTCATTAGATACCTAACACAATAGAAATTTGTTTTTAATAATTACCTATTAAATTAATAGTATATTTACTAGTTCGCTAATTGATTACATTTTTCACAAAAAGGCATCGTTTCTTAAAAATTAGCTCCCGTGTGAGCGAGAGAGGTGACAAAACGAAAGCGTGCGTTCGAAGTCACGGAGTGGTCTTGGTATGTAGAGATGGTCACCCTTATACGGACCAACCGCGGCAAACGTAGCTTAATTCTGATCCATCGGCCCTTGCGGCTGTTATTAGTTATTACTTAGCCACAAAAACACTCACCGACCTACCTACATTGCCATTGTTAGTATAGTAGGCCACCGTATACCTAGCTAGAGCTCGCTATAAAACTTCGAAGCATGTATCCGGTGGGTGCGAGGGCGGCGCAAGCCACTAATTGACTCACAAACAACCCATAGACCGCAAATACTGAGATATTACAGCTCTACCACCAAACAATGACTCACATTGTGTCATTTATCCAAATGTTTTGTAAATTATATTTAAGATTTCCTTCCTTGTACTGATAATGTAGCTAAAATAGGAAGGAAGCCAGTCTGCGTTCGGTATTAATTAGTGCAGTTACCTGTTTACATTTTGTAGTAGGATAACCTACTTTAACTAACTGGCGGGATAATTAGGAAAAAACCGGCCAAGTGCGTGTCGGACTACGCACAATGAAGGGTTCTGTAGTTGGGATGAATCCCATGAACAAACTTAACATTGTAGTTGAAAAATATTTTCTCCCATACATTCCAACTGCAAATGTAAGTTTGTACGCACAATATTGAGAGATTTACCATGTTGTTTTCCTGTAATCTATAGGTATTGAATTACTATTTTCTGTATTTTTTTTTTCAATATTTCATGCTCAGTACTTTAGGAGATAAGGGGGGAATGGTTAATTTTCGTCTATTTTCTTAAGTAAATAACTTTAAAATTATTTATTTTAAAATTATAAAATAAAAATATTGGAGACCCTCAAAGTAAGCCCTTTCATTTGATATGTCACACGGTACAGTTTCCAAAACTTTTTTTTTATTTACCTACTTATTTTGCCACCAAAATTGACCCCATATTCAAAATTCATTTATTTATGTTACTCGTCCGTGTTTGGGTCACAGAAATACATACGTGTTTGGTACACGTTATCAGCTTAATCGGTCCATTAGATTCGGAACAAATTGGCTGTGACAGACGGACAGACAGACACACGAGTGATCCTATAAGGGTTCCGTTTTTTTTCCTTTCGAGGTACGAAACCCTAAAAAAGGAAATAACAAAATTCAAATACCTTCCCAATACAGCTAGCATGTACGATAGACTTGCATATGTAGGTACCTAATTATTCAGATAGGATCCGTAGGTAATGTAGGTAGTCCTAAAGCCACAAACGCTAATAATTATGGCGTCATCATTAACTGTAGGAGGTAGGTAACGTTGGCGTCGTGTAAATTAGTTTAAAGTTTATAGCACTTGTAACTTACAAGTTGTAAGTGATTCAGCAACATGTCCATAGTTGAGAGGCGCCAGCGTCAAGTGCGATCACGCGACCCCACAAGAGATGTCGCTACTCGCTACTCGCTAGGGATCGCGCGGTCTTCAGCCGGCAGTAAAAATACGTGCGGGTATTTCCTGTGCCACGACAGCCTCGGCTGGGGAGAGGCGGGGGCGATAAATAACTCAGTTTGCGGCCGGAGAGGCCGGGGGTGAGGCGGGGTGTTATTTGTAGGGCTCGCGTGTGAATTATTCGTGGGTTCACGCGCGCTGTTTGCCCGCCGTCTTGTGGAGAGGCGCGCCGACCCTCGTTAATGAAATTTCATATCATTCTCGCGACGCGTTCCATTGTGGCTGCACATCCAGCACATCGCTATTGAAACTAGTGGATTGTTACACTTGACTACTCCTAATGAGAAGGCGTCTACGTCATTGTTATTTGACAATACTTAGGTGGCGGTCTTTAACGGTGGCTTGCCAACTGAATAGGTAAAACTAATCAATAAGTTTTTAGTCTGAAGCTAACATTAACGAACGCATTACGCATCAGTGGATAGGTGATTAATTAATACACGATTACCAATAATTTAAGTAGCAAAAACTGCTTGTTAAGCTCACTGTCCACTGAGGCGTATCGCTATACATTTCGTGTTCGTGTTGATAAGCAATAAAGATTAGGTATGTAAAGTAATATGTAAGTGTTTTTCGTCGTGGACTCGTGGCTGGGCGTCAGCGTCAGTGATGTAATCAGACGACCCTTATAGTGTGACTGCGTTGTCCGGCGGCCGGACCAGCTGGTGCAATCTTTAGAATATTAATAGGTAGCCTTTGGCTTGTAGTTAGCCGCGTACCTTGTCATACCTATATTGGGTTAAAATAAATTAGCTAGCGAAACTCCACAGAACTTTACATTTGATATGGTACCCAAAAGGTACCAAATGTAAACACGATAAATAAAAATAAAAAAGATTTGTTGATTTTTTTCGGTCAATGACCGCTGCTAGTGTTGTTACTTGAAGTGTGAGTTGATAAAATCTGTATTATCGTGTTTAGATATCGATAATTCGCCTGTAAAGTTTTTAGTTTACCTACACAAAAAAAAACTGATATTTGAGACTAGGTAGGTAGATACACTACCGGCGGTTGATGACCCCAAAAAACATCAAGAAATTAGTTTCTTTTCGTTTTATCATGTTTATATTTCGCACCTTCGGCTTCGTGCAACAAAGTCACAAATAGCCAAAACTGCAAAATCTAAAAGAATTTCTTTTAATAATTCAAAATAAGTTTTTTACGTGAAACTATAGCAAAAGCAATTAACAATATTTATTTTTTTAATATTTCAAACCTACTACAAATAGTAATCCAGTAATAAGGCAATATAATAAATGCGTAAAAAATCTTAAAAGTCCTCTACTGTAAAATTTAAAAATGAGCTGTTGTGCCTTTGTTGCACCGAAGGTGCGATTTATTTATTTTATTTTTTCTGGCTCTAACCCAGCTCTGGAGTCAGGGTTTCAAATTCTTTCTACAACCTGTATTTATGCCAATAAAGAATTTTATTTTTGACGTGTAACATTTTTCTTTCCTCTCGCTTTCCTGCATTATGTGGGAGTGGTTTCGTGAAAAGGGACGAAAGTGTGTAACAGAAGCCCGGGAAGCTCGCGCCATTTGATTTGAAAAATGAGATGATATTTGTGATTTGGATTTTTTTTTATTGGTACCAATCCAAACATATGTCAGATGTTACACATCATTATGCGACTACTTTAAGGCTCGCTTGTTTTATTTATTTTTATATTTTTTTTACCTATTCAAATCTCCGGTACAATAAAATTATTACCTAGGTACTAGATAAATAAGTACTATCATTAGGTAGTAGGTACAGGTATGTAGGTAAGTACCTACCCAACCAATGCGGTAGTTAGTTCATTTATAAATATATAATATACTAACTTATTTACATATGTCAGATGTTATTATTTATTACTTATTATTATTACTACTTATTATTGTTATTATTTATTTACTTATTTACATATCGAGAGTTCACGGGCTATTTGTATTAAGCGACATTTTTGGAAGTTACAGGAGAACATTTCAAAGTTTCATTATTCGGAAAAAAGAACATTGTAAAAAATGTATTAATATTTTTTACGAAAAAGTGGCCTATCGACGGTTAAGAATCAATAGTGTCTATCTCAGTTTATAGGTAGATTATAACCATATATAACTCAATATCAGCCAGGATGTCGCTTAATACAAATAGCCCGTGAACCCTCGATATGTCAGATGTTACACATCATATGCGACTACTTTAAGGCTCGCTTGTTTTATTTATTTTTATATTTTTTTTACCTATTAAAATCTCCGGTACAATTATTACCTAGGTACTAGATAAATACTATCATTAGGTAGTAGGTACAGGTATGTAGGTAAGTACCTACCCAACCAATGCGATAGTTCGTTCATTTACAAATATATGTATCTAACTTATTTACAATTTCAATTATAAGAACTAAAACAACTTGTATTAAACATAGGGAATAAGAACTTTATGGTAGCTATCACGTCTGCGGAGTTTCGCTAGCTAGTATAATTTGACCCTGTACCTAGGTATAGTAAGGCGGTAACTATCAATTTACCTAATTTAGACTGCACCGGTCGGTCGCGCTCGCGGCAGCAAGGATTCTCGACTATGTAGATAGATTAGGTGCTCGTAAGTTGTTGTTTATTTAATGAAATGTTAAGTGCTAATCTACGCATCGCACAGTCGCGCCATTAACTTGTCTTGAATGTGGAAGATGAGTGGCTTGGGACTTGGGACACTAATGTGTGACTTTCTAATTACCTACCTATGTGGCTAGGATTTATCTGTAGGTAGGTACTTACCTATTCTAAGTAAGAAGTATAAGAATATACAGGATGTAAGGTTGCCACTGTTTATACAGTGGCAACCTTTTAAGGGCTCATTGTTCTCATCATTGTGAACAACTTTTACTTTGGGACCAAACCTGAAATCGCGAAAAAAATATCTGCTGTTCAGTACATTTATGTTCGCATAATTCGCCATACATACATTATGGCGAATTATGCACAACCAAAGTATGAACAGCTGATTTTTTTTTTCGCGATTTCAGGTTTGGTCCCATAGTAAAAGTTGTTAATATTGATGAGTACAATGACCCCTTAAAAGGTTGCCACTGTTTACACTTACTGTATATTCTTACACTTACTTGCCCAGTTGACCCAGTGGTAACGGCCGTACTAGAGCAGTGGTGGCCCAGTGGTAACGGCCGTACTAGAGCAGTGGTGGCCCAGTGGTAACGGCCGTACTAGAGCAGTGGTGGCCCAGTGGTAACGGCCGTACTAGAGCAGTGGTGGCCCAGTGGTAAAGGCCGTACTAGAGCAGTGGTGGCCCAGTGGTAACGGCCGTACTAGAGCAGTGGTGGCCCAGTGGTAACGGCCGTACTAGAGCAGTGGTGGCCCAGTGGTAACGGCCGTACTAGAGCAGTGGTGGCCCAGTGGTAACGGCCGTACTAGAGCAGTGGTGGCCCAGTGGTAACGGCCGTACTAGAGCAGTGGTGGCCCAGTGGTAACGGCCGTACTAGAGCAGTGGTGGCCCAGTGGTAACGGCCGTACTAGAGCAGTGGTGGCCCAGTGGTAACGGCCGTACTAGAGCAGTGGTGGCCCAGTGGTAACGGCCGTACTAGAGCAGTGGTGGCCCAGTGGTAACGGCCGTACTAGAGCAGTGGTGGCCCAGTGGTAACGGCCGTACTAGAGCAGTGGTGGCCCAGTGGTAACGGCCGTACTAGAGCAGTGGTGGCCCAGTGGTAACAGCCGTACTAGAGCAGTGGTGGCCCAGTGGTAACGGCCGTACTAGAGCAGTGGTGGCCCAGTGGTAACGGCCGTTCTACAGCAGTGGTGGCCCAGTGGTAAAGGCCGTACTAGAGCAGTGGTGGCCTAGTGGTAACGGCCCCGACTACAGCAGTGGTGGCCCAGTGGTAACGGCCGTACTAGAGCAGTGTTGGCCCAGTGGTAACGGCCGTACTAGAGCAGTGGTGGCCCAGTGGTAACAGCCGTACTAGAGCAGTGGTGACCCAGTGGTAATGGCCGTACTAGAGCAGTGGTGGCCCAGTGGTAACGGCCGTACTAGAGCAGTGGTGGCCCAGTGGTAACGGCCGTACTAGAGCAGTGGTGGCCCAGTGGTAAAGGCCGTACTAGAGCAGTGGTGGCCCGGTGGTAACGGCCGAACTAGAGCAGTGGTGGCCCAGTGGTAACGGCCGTACTAGAGCAGTGGTAGCCCAGTGGTAATGGCCGTACTAGAGCTGTGGTGGCCCAGTGGTAACGGCCGTACTAGAGCAGTGGTGGCCCAGTGGTAACGGCCGTACTAGAGTAGTGGTGGCCCAGTGGTAAAGGCCGTACTAGAGCAGTGGTGGCTTAGTGGTAACAACCCCGACTACAGCAGTGGTGGCCCAGTGGTAACGGCCGTACTAGAGCAGTGTTGGCCCAGTGGTAACGGCCGTACTAGAGCAGTGGTGGCCCAGTGGTAACGGCCGTACTAGAGCAGTGGTGGCCCAGTGGTAACGGCCGTACTAGAGCAGTGGTGGCCCAGTGGTAAAGGCCGTACTAGAGCAGTGGTGGCCTAGTGGTAACGGCCCCGACTACAGCAGTGGTGGCCCAGTGGTGACGGCCGTACTAGAGCAGTGGTGGCCCAGTGGTAAAGTCCGTACTAGAGCAGTGGTGGCCTAGTGGTAACGGCCCCGACTACAGCAGTGGTGGCCCAGTGGTAACGGCCCCGACTACAGCAGTGGTGGCCCAGTGGTAACGGCCGTACTAGAGCAGTGTTGGCCCAGTGGTAACGGCCGTACTAGAGCAGTGGTGACCCAGTGGTAATGGCCGTACTAGAGCAGTGGTGCCCCAATGATAACGGCCGTAATGGAGCAGTGGTGGCCCAGTGGTAATGGCCGTACTAGAACAGTGGTGGCCCAGTGGTAACGGCCGTACTAGAGCAGTGGTGGCCCAGTGGTAACGGCCGTACTAGAGCAGTGGTGGCCCGGTGGTAACGGCCGTACTAGAGCAATGGTGGCCCAGTGGTAACGGCGGTACTACAGCAGTGGTGGCTCAGTGGTAACGGCCCCGACGACAGCAGTGGTGGCCCAGTGATAACGGCCGTACTAGATCAGTGGTGGCCCATTGGTAACGGCCGTACTAGAGCAGTGGTGGCCCGGTGGTAACGGCCGTACTAGAGCAGTGGTGGCCCAGTGGTAACAGCCGTACTAGAGCAGTGTTGGCCCAGTGGTAACGGCCGTACTAGAGCAGTGGTGGCCCAGTGGTAACAGCCGTACTAGAGCTGTGGTGACCCAGTGGTAATGGCCGTACTAGAGCAGTGGTGGCCCAGTGGTAACGGCCGTACTAGAGCAGTGGTGGCCCAGTGGTAACGGCCGTACTAGAGCTGTGGTAGCCCAGTGGTAATGGCCGTACTAGAGCAGTGGTGGCCCAGTGGTAACGGCCGTACTAGAGCTGTGGTGGTCCAGTGGTAACGGCCGTACTAGAGCAGTGGTGGCCCAGTGGTAACGGCCGTACTAGAGCAGTGGTGGCCCAGTGGTAACGGCCGTACTAGAGCTGTGGTGGCCCAGTGGTAACGGCCGTACTAGAGCAGTGGTGGCCCAGTGGTAACGGCCGTACTAGAGCTGTGGTGGTCCAGTGGTAACGGCCGTACTAGAGCAGTGGTGGCCCAGTGGTAACGGCCCCGACTACAGCAGTGGTGGCCCAGTGGTAACGGCCGTACTAGAGCAGTGTTGGCCCAGTGGTAACGGCCGTACTAGAGCAATGGTGGCCCAGTGGTGGCCCGGTGGTAACGGCCGTACTAGAGCAATGGTGGCCCAGTGGTAACGGCGGTACTACAGCAGTGGTGGCTCAGTGGTAACGGCCCCGACGACAGCAGTGGTGGCCCAGTGATAACGGCCGTACTAGATCAGTGGTGGCCCATTGGTAACGGCCGTACTAGAGCAGTGGTGGCCCGGTGGTAACGGCCGTACTAGAGCAGTGGTGGCCCAGTGGTAACAGCCGTACTAGAGCAGTGTTGGCCCAGTGGTAACGGCCGTACTAGAGCAGTGGTGGCCCAGTGGTAACAGCCGTACTAGAGCTGTGGTGACCCAGTGGTAATGGCCGTACTAGAGCAGTGGTGGCCCAGTGGTAACGGCCGTACTAGAGCTGTGGTGGCCCAGTGGTAACGGCCGTACTAGAGCAGTGGTGGCCCAGTGGTAACGGCCGTACTAGAGCTGTGGTAGCCCAGTGGTAATGGCCGTACTAGAGCAGTGGTGGCCCAGTGGTAACGGCCGTACTAGAGCTGTGGTGGTCCAGTGGTAACGGCCGTACTAGAGCAGTGGTGGCCCAGTGGTAACGGCCGTACTAGAGCAGTGGTGGCCCAGTGGTAACGGCCGTACTAGAACAGTGGTAGCCCAGTGGTAATGGCCGTATTAGAGCTGT
The DNA here is from genome assembly GCA_948252095.1 of Dicycla oo. Classification (NCBI taxonomy): domain Eukaryota; kingdom Metazoa; phylum Arthropoda; class Insecta; order Lepidoptera; family Noctuidae; genus Dicycla; species Dicycla oo. The sequence continues at coordinate 18,246,571 of OX411726.1, read as the reverse complement.
GGTGGCCCAGTGGTAACGGCCGTACTAGAGCAGTGGTGGCCCAGTGGTAACGGCCGTACTAGAGCAGTGGTGGCCCAGTGGTAAAGGCCGTACTAGAGCAGTGGTGGCCCGGTGGTAACGGCCGTACTAGAGCAGTGGTGGCCCAGTGGTAACGGCCGTACTAGAGCAGTGGTAGCCCAGTGGTAATGGCCGTACTAGAGCTGTGGTGGCCCAGTGGTAACGGCCGTACTAGAGCAGTGGTGGCCCAGTGGTAACGGCCGTACTAGAGTAGTGGTGGCCCAGTGGTAAAGGCCGTACTAGAGCAGTGGTGGCCTAGTGGTAACGGCCCCGACTACAGCAGTGGTGGCCCAGTGGTAACGGCCGTACTAGAGCAGTGTTGGCCCAGTGGTAACGGCCGTACTAGAGCAGTGGTGGCCCAGTGGTAACGGCCGTACTAGAGCAGTGGTGGCCCAGTGGTAACGGCCGTACTAAAGCAGTGGTGGCCCAGTGGTAAAGGCCGTACTAGAGCAGTGGTGGCCTAGTGGTAACGGCCCCGACTACAGCAGTGGTGGCCCAGTGGTGACGGCCGTACTAGAGCAGTGTTGGCCCAGTGGTAACGGCCGTACTAGAGCAGTAATGGCCCAGTGGTAACGGCCGTACTAGAGCAGTGGTGGCCCAGTGGTAACGGCCGTACTAGAGCAGTGGTGGCCCGGTGGTAACGGCCGTACTAGAGCAGTGGTGGCCCAGTGGTAACGGCCGTACTAGAGCAGTGGTAGCCCAGTGGTAATGGCCGTACTAGAGCTGTGGTGGCCCAGTGGTAACGGCCGTACTAGAGCTGTGGTGGCTCAGTGGTAACGGCCGTACTAGAGCAGTGGTGGCCCAGTGGTAACGGCCTCGACAACAGCAGTGGTGGCCCAGTGATAACGCCCGTACTAGAGCAGTGGTGACCAGTGGTAACAGCCCCGACTACAGTAGTGGTGACCCAGTGGTAATGGCCGTATTAGAACAGTGGTGACCCAGTGGTAACGGACCCGACGACAGCAGTGGTGGCCCAGTGGTAAAGGCCGAACTAGAGCAGTGGTGGCCCGGTGGTAACGGCCGTACTAGAGCAGTGGTGGCCCAGTGGTAACGGCCGTACTAGAGCAGTGGTAGCCCAGTGGTAATGGCCGTACTAGAGCTGTGGTGGCCCAGTGGTAACGGCCGTACTAGAGCAGTGGTGGCCCAGTGGTAACGGCCGTACTAGAGTAGTGGTGGCCCAGTGGTAAAGGCCGTACTAGAGCAGTGGTGGCCTAGTGGTAACGGCCCCGACTACAGCAGTGGTGGCCCAGTGGTAACGGCCGTACTAGAGCAGTGTTGGCCCAGTGGTAACGGCCGTACTAGAGCAGTGGTGGCCCAGTGGTAACGGCCGTACTAGAGCAGTGGTGGCCCAGTGGTAACGGCCGTACTAGAGCAGTGGTGGCCCAGTGGTAAAGGCCGTACTAGAGCAGTGGTGGCCTAGTGGTAACGGCCCCGACTACAGCAGTGGTGGCCCAGTGGTGACGGCCGTACTAGAGCAGTGTTGGCCCAGTGGTAACGGCCGTACTAGAGCAGTAATGGCCCAGTGGTAACGGCCGTACTAGAGCAGTGGTGGCCCAGTGGTAACGGCCGTACTAGAGCAGTGGTGGCCCGGTGGTAACGGCCGTACTAGAGCAGTGGTGGCCCAGTGGTAACGGCCGTACTAGAGCAGTGGTAGCCCAGTGGTAATGGCCGTACTAGAGCTGTGGTGGCCCAGTGGTAACGGCCGTACTAGAGCAGTGGTGGCCCAGTGGTAACGGCCGTACTAGAGTAGTGGTGGCCCAGTGGTAAAGGCCGTACTAGAGCAGTGGTGGCCTAGTGGTAACGGCCCCGACTACAGCAGTGGTGGCCCAGTGGTAACGGCCGTACTAGAGCAGTGTTGGCCCAGTGGTAACGGCCGTACTAGAGCAGTGGTGGCCCAGTGGTAACGGCCGTAATAGAGCAGTGGTGGCCCAGTGGTAACGGCCGTACTAGAGCAGTGGTGGCCCAGTGGTAAAGGCCGTACTAGAGCAGTGGTGGCCTAGTGGTAACGGCCCCGACTACAGCAGTGGTGGCCCAGTGGTGACGGCCGTACTAGAGCAGTGTTGGCCCAGTGGTAACGGCCGTACTAGAGCAGTAATGGCCCAGTGGTAACGGCCGTACTAGAGCAGTGGTGGCCCAGTGGTAACGGCCGTACTAGAGCAGTGGTGGCCCAGTGGTAAAGGCCGAACTAGAGCAGTGGTGGCCCGGTGGTAACGGCCGTACTAGAGCAGTGGTGGCCCAGTGGTAACGGCCGTACTAGAGCAGTGGTAGCCCAGTGGTAATGGCCGTACTAGAGCTGTGGTGGCCCAGTGGTAACGGCCGTACTAGAGCAGTGGTGGCCCAGTGGTAACGGCCGTACTAGAGTAGTGGTGGCCCAGTGGTAAAGGCCGTACTAGAGCAGTGGTGGCCTAGTGGTAACGGCCCCGACTACAGCAGTGGTGGCCCAGTGGTAACGGCCGTACTAGAGCAGTGTTGGCCCAGTGGTAACGGCCGTACTAGAGCAGTGGTGGCCCAGTGGTAACGGCCGTACTAGAGCAGTGGTGGCCCAGTGGTAACGGCCGTACTAGAGCAGTGGTGGCCCAGTGGTAAAGGCCGTACTAGAGCAGTGGTGGCCTAGTGGTAACGGCCCCGACTACAGCAGTGGTGGCCCAGTGGTGACGGCCGTACTAGAGCAGTGTTGGCCCAGTGGTAACGGCCGTACTAGAGCAGTAATGGCCCAGTGGTAACGGCCGTACTAGAGCAGTGGTGGCCCAGTGGTAACGGCCGTACTAGAGCAGTGGTGGCCCGGTGGTAACGGCCGTACTAGAGCAGTGGTGGCCCAGTGGTAACGGCCGTACTAGAGCAGTGGTAGCCCAGTGGTAATGGCCGTACTAGAGCTGTGGTGGCCCAGTGGTAACGGCCGTACTAAAGCAGTGTTGGCCCAGTGGTAACGGCCGTACTAGAGCAGTGGTGGCCCAGTGGTAACGGCCGTAATAGAGCAGTGGTGGCCCAGTGGTAACGGCCGTACTAGAGCAGTGGTGGCCCAGTGGTAAAGGCCGTACTAGAGCAGTGGTGGCCTAGTGGTAACGGCCCCGACTACAGCAGTGGTGGCCCAGTGGTGACGGCCGTACTAGAGCAGTGTTGGCCCAGTGGTAACGGCCGTACTAGAGCAGTAATGGCCCAGTGGTAACGGCCGTACTAGAGCAGTGGTGGCCCAGTGGTAACGGCCGTACTAGAGCAGTGGTGGCCCAGTGGTAACGGCCGTACTAGAGCAGTGGTGGCCCAATGATAACGGCCGTAATGGAGCAGTGGTGACCCAGTGGTAACAGCCCCGACTACAGTAGTGGTGACCCAGTGGTAATGGCCGTACTAGAACAGTGGTGGCCCAGTGGTAACGGCCGTACTAGAGCAGTGGTGGCCCAGTGGTAACGGCCGTACTAGAGCAGTGGTGGCCCGGTGGTAACGGCCGTACTAGAGCAATGGTGGCCCAGTGGTAACGGCGGTACTACAGCAGTGGTGGCTCAGTGGTAACGGCCCCGACGACAGCAGTTGTGGCCCAGTGATAACGGCCGTACTAGATCAGTGGTGGCCCATTGGTAACGGCCGTACTAGAGCAGTGGTGGCCCGGTGGTAACGGCCGTACTAGAGCAGTGGTGGCCCAGTGGTAACGGCCGTACTAGAGCAGTGTTGGCCCAGTGGTAACGGCCGTACTAGAGCAGTGGTGGCCCAGTGGTAACGGCCGTACTAGAGCAGTGGTGGCCCAGTGGTAACGGCCGTACTAGAGCAGTGGTGGCCCAGTGGTAACGGCCGTACTAGAGCAGTGGTGGCCCAGTGGTAAAGGCCGTACTAGAGCAGTGGTGGCCTAGTGGTAACGGCCCCGACTACAGCAGTGGTGGCCCAGTGGTAACGGCCGTACTAGAGCAGTGTTGGCCCAGTGGTAACGGCCGTACTAGAGCAGTGGTGGCCCAGTGGTAACGGCCGTACTAGAGCAGTGGTGGCCCAGTGGTAACGGCCGTACTAGAGCAGTGTTGGCCCAGTGGTAACGGCCGTACTAGAGCAGTTGTGGCCCAGTGGTAACGGCCGTACTAGAGCAGTGGTGGCCCAGTGGTAACGGCCGTACTAGAGCAGTGGTGGCCCAGTGGTAACGGCCGTACTAGAGCAGTGGTGGCCCAGTGGTAACGGCCGTACTAGAGCAGTGGTGGGCCAGTGGTAACGGCCGCACTAGAGCAATGGTGGCCCAGTGGTAACGGCCGCACTAGAGCAGTGGTGGCCCAGTGGTAACGGCCGCACTAGAGCAGTGGTGGCCCAGTGGTAACGGCTCCGACTAGAGCAGTAGATTTACTCTCAAATAAACGGTGAAGGAAAATATTGGGAAGAAACCGGCATATCCTAGAACCAAAAGTTCGAAGACATGTGACATCCACCAATGCACACTGGGCCTGCGTGGTGGATAACAGCCCACTCCCTCTCACCGAGACGAGACCTGTGTCCAACATGGGAACATTATCGGCTGATTATGCTAAACCATAGACAGAATAATGAAGTTATAAAACAAACCATAATATTTCCCAATTACAAAACAAAACATTTTAATTGATCGATGTCATTACATCATACAACAGTGGTGTCGCCGTTAATCGCTAACAAGTTTAAATAGCTAGTGTGATAGAGCGGCCAATTGTTTTCAGCGCACTATGAATTATGGTAACATTACACTCTAATTAACTAGGTATTGTAATGAACACGTATCATCTGCCTAACATATCTATAATTATGTTTATTCCGTAATGTTATAACATTACGGAACACTGTAAATTATACACAAAGATGTCAATAACTTACAGTGTGATTAAAATTATCCGACTTTTTTTAACCGACATTGTATTAATTGCCATGTGGTTTAAGTAATACTTATCATTGCACCTGTTACCGACCTCACCTCTAAACTGGAACTGTTATGCGTCACTGTTCAAACCTATTCCAGTGTGCACACAGCACATGAATACAACTCTTTACCACATGGTAAAGAGTAGGTTACTTACTATTAGTTCTGCCTTTAGTACTTACTAGTTACTATTATTTATTCTGTGGTTCTGTGAACAGTAGACCTCGCGAGCACATACCACAAAAGTTGTTTATGGGACTACAAGACCTAAACGCAACTAAACGCAAGTTTTATAATGCCTAAAAGTATATGATCCACGGCAGTAAACAAAAAAAAAAAAACATAATAATTCTGGAAAAATTGGGAGAGAAATTTGGGATCTGTATTTTAGTTTTTTGCCACCGACTTCCGAAATTAAAGTTATTTCCTAATTTTGAGTTTATTTCTTTTTGAAGACGATTCAATTTTTATAAATTATTTTTCTTTTCGTAATTTTTTGTAAAAACTGGAATATTTGTTTGTAATAAGTATTTAATAGTTTTGTTATAAATATTGCACTAGAATTTGACCAAGGTTTTGAGATGTTTGACACCACACCCGTCGCTAGTATCGATAAGCCAGACCGTCAGACTTACACGTATTAGTCCATTATCTTGAAAACTACTAAACGTTTTGATGAAACTTTCACTGTGCCCTAAGTTGAAGTAAATGTAAGCCAACAAAAAAATAATGGTCATGATCCGATTAATAGTTTCGGAGAAATGCGTGGACAAACATACATACATACATCTATGAAATTTTGTATATTTGTTTGGAAGCCCTAATAGATTCATATGTGAATATATCGCAGTCCAATAATATTACATACATACGTGTCGAATTGATAACTCCTTTTTTTGAAGTCGTTAAAAATGTAAGGTGAAGCGTGACCGAGCTCTCCAAAACTATTAAGTACTTACATTATTTCTATTGTGTTTATTTTTTATCGTTTTTTATTTAGCTATCTTGAGAATTTCGTTGGACGGAGACCTAGATGACTGATGATGTTACCTACTTGATGGTGAAATCTGAAGGCGGATATAGGATCTCCTTTTTTTGAAGTCGTTAAAAAGAACCTTCGAAATCGATCTCATAAGGCGGAGATATCCAGTAGCCCCCTTTTGCCTCTTTTTGGAGGAAGTTGGGCTCCAATCAAAAATTCCCGATAAAAAAAATCCTATATAGTCGTAAAACCTGTATACCAAGTTTCGTCCAGATCGGTTGTAAAATACGACCTGTAGAGGAGTAGCAACAAACTGACAGACGAATGCAAATTATGCCAGACTTGGAAGCAGAGACGCTTCGCTCGCTCTTATTGAGTGTTTCTTAACAATAATCCGTCGGACAATGTGGATGTGCACAATTTACTCACTTGCATGTCTTGTTGTTTTAAGGCGCAGATACATGCCATTGGCTTTGTGTTGATAGCTTGCGTGTTGTGTGCGTGATTAGACGCATTTTTCATTTATTATACACTAGCTTCCGCCCGCGGCTTCGCCCGCGTGGTATGTCGCTATAAAGTAGCTTACGTCCTTTTCCAGGTCATGGCCTACCCGTGCGCTAATTTCATCCGAATCCGTTCAGCCGTTTTAGCGTGAACGCGTTACAAACAAACAAACTCACTTTCGCATTTATAATATTAGTTAGGATAGTTTGGAGGATGAAAAAACGGTCTAACGACACTCTAGACTCACAAAATGTAGGTATTCGGTAAATTTAAAAAAAAACTCTTAACATACTATTAAAAATATAATTCAATCATGATTCGAAAGACACGTGGCGCCATCTATTATCATAAGAAAGTTATTGTTGTTTTCCTCGGGAACAATACTTTTTTTCGGGATGAAAGGTAACGTATGTCCGTTTCTGTAAACCTGACAACGTAAATGCAAAATTTCAGGATGATCGTTTCAGTGGTTTAGACGTGAAAAGGTAACAAACAAACCAACTTACTTTCGCATTTATCATATTAGTTATAGTTATACATAAACAATAAGGTATTTTAATAAAACACATATACTAAAAGATAAATAACTAAATTAGCTTTAAAATGGTAAAAGTTTCATAAAAATACCCTTGATAGTTTTTGCGTGATTCTCGTTGTTTTTTTCCGCGTTAGACATAACTTTACAAATATATACGTAAACCTCAGACCAATAAAACTTTTTTATTGGTCTGAGACGTAAACATAATTTAAAATATTCACAGATTAAGTTATAAGTAAAATGCTCTAATTTACACATGCACAATATTGTGTGTACCTACACTACAAACTCAGTTGAAATGTATGGGCGAACATGTTTTTCAACTACAAAGTTAAGTTTGTTCTTGGGACAAATTCATCTGAACTACGGAACCCTTCATTGAGCGTGGTCCGACAGCCCTTGGCCGCTTTATTCCTAATTTCAGGTTTGGTCCCATAGTAGGTAGGTAGGTACCTAAGTTGATCAGAGGAGTTCGTGGCTAACTACAGGTCGATCCATCAGATTAAACTACGTTTGCCAGGGTTGGTCCGTGGATGGGTGACCATCTTTTCATACCGAGACTCCTCCGTGCCTCGGAAAGCACGTTAAGCCGTTGGTCCCGGCTGTCATTCGTGGATCTTTGACAGTCGCTAGGAGTCGTCAGAAGCCCGAAAGTCTGGTTGGTAAGTCAAGGCTCCAAGGGGTATCGTGTTACCCAGTAGCGGGTTGTGGAGTTCAGATAGGCAGTCGCTCCATGTAACACTGTAATACTGATATTCAGCTGCATCCGGTTAGACTGGAAGCCGACTCCAATTTAATTAACATAGTTGGGAAAAGGCTAGGCAGATTGATGAGTAAAAGTTGTTCATAATGATGAGTACAATGACTCCTTAAGAGGTAGTACGTTATGTAAGTTACACCTTGTAAGTATATGCAGTTAAATGCAATAGAACCGTGTAGATCGTGTAGGTAAGTGCTGTGTAGATACGCGAGTGTTTCTTAGCGATAGTCCGGCGGACAATGTGTGCAATTGACACAGTTGCGCTGTGCTCTGTTCACTACAAGTGTTACTTATTATGTAGGTACTGGGCCGTATCACGTCACAGATTAACACAGATGGGATACTCCGCAGTTTAGGTATTTATTTTATTTTATTTTATTTGGGAAACAAATGCAATAACAAATATATGTATACAAATAGTTCAACACAATCCAGAAACAGTTTCCGCAGATTACTATAGATACAACTAAATTATATGTACCTAAGTGTAACAACAACCAGAAGTTCACACCGTTAAAATTTTACAGAGTTTAGAATTTAATATTATATAACATACAACAATAATATTATTTAAATTTCGATGCCAAAATGTTTCTTATATAAAATTTGAATTTGGGTAGAGAAAGGTGAAAAGTATCTAAATCCTGATTTGCTTTTAATGAAATTGTGTCGTTGTACAGACGACATGCTCTTTTAATAAAAGTATTCTTACCATAATTGATTCGGGAGAAACCAATCTGGAAGAGAGTTCTTTTGCGTGCATTTAAGCGTGGACATCCAAAACTTATTTTGCTGAGAAGATAAGGGGAGTCCAATTGGCCTCTAATAATTTTATATAAATAAACTAGATCTCGCTCTGCTAGCTACAAGTACGCGGCGGGACTATCTCACTGGGCCAATTCAGTAGGACTGCCACGGTCAGAAGGTATGAGTTACGCGTTAGAAAGAAAGGCAACTTCTAGGTGAATGTAATTGTAGGTAATAAGCGTTGTGCGACCTGAATTGCAGTTTATTGTGTCGTAGCAAGAGTCGCTTTTTATTTAAATGATTTTGCGGAGTGTCCCATCTGTATTAATCTGTGATTACGTCTTGTGTCACTGGCCATGTGCATGCACTCTACCTTGTCACTGAATTAGGATAGCTACCTAACCTACTGCAATTATTTTTTGTGCTGTATTGAAAAGACGGATTTAGATTAAATTATCAGTTAGTACTTAGTCATTATAATTGAGGGGAGGGGCTCGTGGCTAAGTACCTAATAGGCAACAGCCGCAAGGGTCGATCGATCAAGTTAAGCTTATACGATTTTCGGTTTGAGATCATTTATTCTCATAAGAATTACAATTCACTTACATGAGAATATTTAGAGCTTTTTTTTTTATTTTATTTGTGATGGGTTTGCTCTTGACTCTAGTCTAGGTCAGAGGTGACAGAGACAAAGTCGACGATGGAGTGAGCTTACCTAGAAGAAGCCTGTTCACTCTCACTTTGAAGAGATTAGGGTTGTATACGTTCGGAAACACAGACGCAGGTAGTGAGTTCCACTCTTTTGCTGTGCGCATTATAAAAGACATTTGGAAGCGCTTAGTGCGAATTGGTGGAATAGCTAGAGGTAGACTTACCACAAAATTAAGTAGGTACTACTTGTTGGACGTATCTAATACAAAAACTAAGCATCGATTGTAATGTTTTGAGAGTAGATTACAAAATAAATGAACAAGTGTAAGTTCGATACACGGGTTCAACTGTCCATGTGTATTTCCACACAACACCGATCAGCGGTAACTGGATGTGGCTCGACACTACGTATTGTAGGGAAAGTGAGTTTTTTATTAGGTATAAAGTGTTTAAGTCGTTTATTAAAAATGGTTTTAGATTTAGATTCTTCGAGATCTCTCGGTAATTTATTAATTTTATCTTGTTCCTTCATACATAACAGTTTACCTTCCGTAGTTAATTGTGCGGGTTGGGTGTCATTGTAAAAAGTCTTGTTCATGTCTCAGTTTCATTTTGTGTTTTTTTAATGTTTTTTGTGAAGGGTAGGTATGTGTGTATAAGTATTTTTATTTAGTATTTTTCGAATTAGTATGCATACGTATTATATTAGGTGACTTTTTGCCATCTTGAACAAAAATTGGGTATAATAGGTAAACGGAGTAGAAGTCTATGGCATACCTAGTTTTTTTTTTGTTGATAATAATAATAACAAAATTCAAATCGTACGCACTACGCAGTATGATTTGAATTTCGATATTTTTTTACGATCTCTAAAGTTTTTTCAAAATTTCTGCTTTTATTGTTCTAGTTTACTTCAAATGTGTAGTGTTTATTGACACACCTACAAAAAAATAAAACTAGGTATGCCATAGGCTTCTACTCCGTCCACCTATTGTACCTAATTTTTTTCAAGACTGTAAAAAAAAACATCCAGTAAATGTATGTTTGTGTAATGTTCATAACGTTAATTTATTTGTATAGAGTTTCTGTTGGAGTTAGGTAGTCGTTTTCCACGGTGGGTCCGTGGATGGGTGACCATCTTTACATAGGTACCTACCAACGACGCCTCTCCGTGCTTCGGAAAGCACGTTGACTTCGGCTCGGCTGTTATTCGTCGATCTTTGAAAGTCGTTAGGTAAATTAAATACCTTAGGTACCTACCTACGGGTCGTCAGCAGCCCGAAAATCTCAACAAGGGGGATCATGTCCCCTAGTAGGTAACTGGGTTGTGGAGGTCAGATACATACTGGTATTCAGCTGCATGCGCTGCATTCCATTAGACTGGAAGGCGACCCTAAAATACTGCCGCCATAAGGAAAAAGGCCGTAGGTATACTATAATAGGTATATATTCAATATTTCTACAGAAATATTGAAATGGAGAAAAACAATTATGTTGTCCTATTTAAACTGCAGGGTGATTTTTAAAACATGCGACAAAATTTAAGGGGGTGTTCTACCCATCAATATGAACAACTTTTACTATGGGACCAACTCGGAATTCGCAAAAAAATTTCGACCTTTTTATACAAAATGGTCCAATCGGGATGTGCTTTTACATGGGAAGGTAATTTTTTTTTGCGAATTCTTAGTTGGTCCCATAGTAAAAGTTGTTCATATTGATGGGTAGAACACCCCCTTAAATTTTGTCGCATGTTTTAAAAATCACCCTGTATATTAAGGCGATATGTAAAAGGCTAACTGAGCGGCAATATGAAAGTGACAGAGTCAATTACATTCACATGCGAACAAAAGAGAGCGCAACAATCCGCCTGGAACCAAAATAAAAGTGCCAACCCAAATAAAAATTGTTTAAAAATAAATTAAGCTATCTATCAAAAATATGTTCAGCCAGAGTTTTCAATTACCTAATACGCACATTTTGAATGCAATTTTGCAAAGAAATTACTTAGGATTTTAGAATTACAGAAAAAATATAAAAAAGTAGAGGTATTTTCGGAATTAAATTCTATCGAGGAAATTTAACCCAATAGTTTTTTCCTTCAGTCAGAGTATTAATCAAATAGTCAATAAACATATATCCAAAAATTAAATCCGTACATTCTGTAATAGTGAAATAGATGGTTACGAAAAAGCCCCCAACTTATTTTGGTATCGCCTTAAGATACAAAGGCAGATGAGTCTTTTAATAGGAAGAATTATTAGGTTTTCGTTAAGTTTACGCCAATATAAAAAAATACTGGTAGATGCGACTTTTTATGCTGATTCCGAATATGTAATTAACTCTATTTCGAAAAAAATGTCAGATAGGTCTTTTTCCCTTATGACGGCAGAATAGTTGGGGAAAGGCTAAGCAGATTGATTTTTTGATCATTATATTTAGGTATAAGTACTTAACTGATAATGCCAATGTCATATCATATTACATGGATATAAGATATGTGTATAAGCCGATTCTCGATATATACAAAAAATAGGTACAATCCTCGACGTAGGTATATACCTACTTACTACCTCATAATAACATGATTTAATATTATCCGAGTGCTCATATCGAACATGATTATTTTATCTACTTACATTCGAGATATTTTGACGCAGTTTTTATACGCAACCATATCTTGTAAATCGATAAGTATCTACACCTCAAAAGAAGTAGCCAACCTGTATCTAAATTATACTTATAACAATAAAAAATCCTTGACCTTCTTGAGTAGATACCTATAATTCTTCTCAAATGATTAACAAATCAGAGGAGATAAAAATAATACAAAAGATTTGAGAGTTAAGGCACAACACTTCTTAGAATATTTTACCTGGATCCTAAAATTGATAGCGTGGAATGTCACAGAACTCACAGACAATAGGCGACTGACATAGGCTGATTTTCGGGGAATCAATGTTGCCAAAAGCTGATGAATTCGTACGACTATCCTGTAGGTTTATGTAGGTAGTTAGAAAACCAATAAAATTGTGACAACAAAAAATACCTCTTACTAAAATAAGTAGCAATTTAAGTTCTTTTAGAATCAGAATCAGAATTAGAATGGTTTATTTGTATCTAAACATAGGTCAAATTATAACAGTGTGCGAGATGTTTCAGATAAGTAGGTAGATCCTCTATGTTTTGCTCAGAGGCGTACAAATATATTTACCTATTATCATTGTCGAAGTTTACTTTTTAACATAAAGTCTTATTGAAGCAGCCGTTAAGTTATTAATCATACCTTTACAAGTCAACACGTCCTCCTTAGACCCCCCAGTAATCAAAACTGTAATTTTAAACAGACTAGTAACAGGCCACGCGGCTGTTTCGAAGTGGGCGCGATACAGAACATCAGTAACAGATGTCGCTCGCGTAAACAAATACGCTATTATTGCGCGCCGGTTCGTCACACACCTCCGCCGCGCCGCCGCGCGCCGCCGCCGGAGCGAATTACGAAACGCTTATCATCTCCTATTTATACATGAATACATGTTATAATAAATCAAATACCCTAAACACGTTACCTAGGTACATAGTACATAAATTCGCACCCTACGTTATTTGATTTGGAAATATCTTCAGATATAAATGTCCATAGAAAAGGATTACCTACACCTAATGTGGGTTGGATTGGACAAATGTAAGTAGCTAAATAATGCTGCGGCCGGTACGTGGATGGGTGACCATCCGTTACATATCGAGACCCTTCCGTGCCTCGGAAAGCACGTTTAGGTCCCGGCTGTCATTCGTGGAACTTTGACAGTCGTTACGGGTTGTCAGAAGCCCGAAAGTCTGACAAACAGTCTTACCAAGGGGTATCGTGTTACCCAGTAACTGGGTTGTGGAGGTCAGATGGGCAGTCGCTCCATGTAAGATAGGTAGGTACCCTTTTAGAATGGAAACCGACCCCAACTGAGTTGGGAAAAGGCTAGAAGCTAAGGCAGATGATATTAGGCCATGAGAGCCAGAGAGAGTTTACAGTCAAAGACTATATAACCACTATTGTCTATGTTTACAGTAGTAAGGAATAACAGTAAAAAAAAATGTATTAAAAAATGACAATTAGGCCACTCTGCCTCTCATAGCCTCATATGTTATGTTATTTTCTAGCAAATCAAAAATCAGAGCACTAACAAGTCCTAGCTTAAATATAGATACCTACCTACTTTAAGTAGGTATCTGCTAGACAGCTAGTAGGTAGGTACTTCTAGGTACTTAATTACAAACTTTAACAACTTAATTAACAGATAGATAGGTGGGTACTTATTTACTGATGTTTTTTCGTACTTTCCCAGAAATATTTACTTACCTACTCTGATAAAAATATTTAAGTATTTTCTTACCTAAGTATCTCTAATTTGACACCTTATACTAACAGATAAAATTTCAAGATTTCTCGTTTTTGATAAACGGGCTACCTATGTATACCTACTTTCATTTAGATCAATCAATCTGCCTAGCCTTTTCCCATCCATGTTGGGGTCGGCTTCCAGTCTAACCGGATGCAGCTGCATACCAGTATTTTACATGGATCGACTGCCTATCTTACCAACAAAACCCAGTTACTGGGTAATACGATAACCTTTGGTAAGACTGGTTGTCAGACTTTCGGGCTTCTGACGACCCGTGACGTCTCAAAGATCCACGAATGACAGCCGGGACCAACGGCTTAACGATGGTCACCCATCCACGGACCAACCACAGAAAGCGTAGCTTGACCTTATCGATCGACCCGTGGGGCTGTTATTATTTAGCCACACTCAATGACAAAATCGCATGACATTATGTAGGTACGTTATCAGCTGTCATTTTGGTCTAGCAAATTAAAAATGAGAGTTTAGTCAGATTTCCCTTTATTCAATTTAATTAATTATTTAGTCTTGTTTCGAGTAATCCCTATACTTACTTGGTACCTGTCCTCGACATCCCTACAACAGCTGTCAACTAGGCAATTTGTGAACTTCGCAAACGTATAATAGGGGATGAACTTACTGAATATTTAATTGTTATCATTGTTGTAGGTATATTTTAATACAAGATTAAATTGCTTACATTAACAGTTATAAAGAAATTTACCAAATCATTAGCAGATAAGTAAGAAGAAAAAATAATTTAAAAAGTTCGTCTCAACTTTTAGTGGAGTAGGGTGGGTCATTCTCCTCTTAGGTAGCGTCAGATAAAAAAAATAAAGTTCGTCTGGATACGGATGGTTTATTATATTATTATTGGATATTAGGTACATGTCGATGTTGGAATAGCTATTAAATGAGCTGGAGAGCAATGAGATCGCTGGTTGCAGCACGCTGTGGTCGCGGTAGCGAGCTGCGAGCTGAGTGCCGCGGGCAGCGGGCAGCGTGCAGCGGGTCGCGGCGACTGGGTCAGTGCTGTGTACCGGCTGTAATCATTCTAATTCAATTTGCGTGGACTTCGTCGGCGGCCGCGCGCCTCCCGACCGCTTTGTTTACATTACACGAGCCGCGGCTGCCACTCCACAGAGCCTCGATTAAGGACAAATCAATAAGGCAGCCGATACCGAGCGAGTTTAATAGAGTGAGCGAGTCGAGTCGAGCGCCCTCATTACCCCCGCAATTAGCGCGCGGCGCGCTCCCGCCGACGACGACGCACCCCGCGCGAAAAACGAATAAAAAGAGCTGCCCTCAAAATGGCCGCCGCCTCCCCCCCGAGCACCCGCCGGCCCCCGCGCCGCTTCGTGATTGCATCCCCGCAGCTCTTATAAATATGGCCGTATTCCTCCCGCCTTTACTGATTGCCCGTATACCCCCCGGCCTCCCCCCGCGACCGCGCCGCCGGCGTCTGAATAGATAAACGAGTCCACGTGGACTGTAGCTCTTATAAAAATCGACTCGGCCAATGGAGCGCGTTCCGCGCACTACTCCAGCCAACTGCGGCGCCGGAACGCGTGTAACCCCGCCCTTAATAAGCGATCGCGGCGCGCCGGCCAATCGCAGCCGCGGATCCGTCAAGTTCTACTCACCGACGACGAAGCGGTCCACGTGGACTGACGCACACACGCGCGCGCGTATAATGCCTCGAGTGGAAATAGCTATGACGGCGAAATGTGCGACAGCGAAAAAATAAAATGCGGTCGGTCGGTGCGGAGCGAGCGAGTGGGTGTAAACAGGGGATATTTCGGTGCGGCTCGTTCATTATTATTGAATGCGCGGCGCTAATGGCGAGGCGCGAGGCGTGAGGCGCGACACTGCGCCTTGCTCACCAGGTGACGACCTCGCTACCGGTACTCGCACACCTAGAGCGCGAGTTCACAGGGGGATACCTACGAATATATCTACTTACTGGCAAAATATTAGAAACATGACAAATAGCGGATCTAATTATCCTACTTCCCCATCCTGCTGCAAAACTTAAATTAAACCTACCTACTCTCCAAAAGAAAACATCAATTCAAGAGATCCGCACAAAGCTAATTCGTATTCAACAAAAAAATAATCAATACTTACAGAAAATCGGGCAACAAAAGCGTCGACATTAAAAGCACAATAAGACGGCTGAGACAAGCAGCCATACATAAGTATAGGCGCGGCAAGCGACCTCCATCGGATAAGGCGCGCTTGTCCGGTAGCTGGCGAGCCACACCGGACTGTAAAAAATAACTACGTACCACGTACAGTACGTACGTACATACTCGTACCTGCACACCGCCACAGCTGACAGGGTTGCCAGATTTTTCATACAGAACCCTGTCCGCGTGAAAAGTTTAATTAAACCATGGGCAAAGAAAAGTCTAAGTCATTGCACTTTATACGATTCTTGTAACTTAACCAACGCGCAACCTCTTAAGGGGTCATTGTACTCATCATTATGAACAACTTTTACTATGGGAGCAAACCTGAAATCGCGAAAAAATAATCAGCTGTTCAGTCATTATGTTCGAATTTTAAATAATTCGTTAAAATGTAGGGAAAAGCTGTTTTTGTTTTTCGCGATTTCAGGTTTGGTCCTATAGTAAAAGTTGTTTGTTATCATGAGTACAATATCGGTCAATAATTACCTACCAGTCACCCTATACCTACTTAGGTAAAAGTATTTGTAATCACGTTCTCGAATACAGCTCTAACGATTTCGATGAAAGTTGCAAGGGTTATACGGAGATGAAAAATCTGATGAGTAGTTATAATGACCCCTTAACCCCTTAAGAGGTTCCGCATTTGGCAAAAACTCGGCTAATGTTCGCCTTGTTTGTAAATAAAAACTAAAATTAGTATAAATTCCCAACCAGCTTTCGTTTCAACTTAACTATCCTAACTAATATTTATAAATGCGAAAGTAAGTTTGTATGTTTGTTTGTTTGTTACCTTTTCACATCTAAACCACTGAAACGATCATCCTGAAATTTTGCATAAGTATACGTTGTCAGGTGTACAGAAACGGACATAGGTTACCTTTCATCCCGAAAAAAAGTAGGAGACGTTCTCATGATAATAGATGGCGCCACGTGTCTTTGGAATCATGATTAGGTACAGTTGTTTTTTTTTTAAATTTAAGTAGGTACCTCATAGGTACGTTTTATGAGTCGATAGACCGGTTTTTCATCTTCTTAACTATCCTAACTAATATTATAAATGCGTAAGTGTTTGTTTGTTGATTATGCTTTCACGCTAAAACAGCTGAACGGATTTGGATGAAATTTGGCACTTGGGTAGCCCATGACCTGGTGAAGGACATAGGCTACTATTTATCCTGGATCGCAGACGAAGTCGCGGTCAACAGCTAGTTCCGTAATAAAAGCTCCGAAGATGAAAATCCGGTTGCGATTATTTTGTATCAGCATAAATGGGGACGTAAACTAGACATGACATTTTTTGACAGCCCTAAGCTTCCTTGCAGACTTGTAACTGTTATTTCTTTTATGTTTTGGACACTAACACTCTCCTATCTAGCTAATGTCCACTTGTGAAGTGGTTCCTTGCCTGCATAGATGAATGATTAATGCGGTAACTTCTATCTGGAACTGAGTAATTACCTGTTCTTTTCGAGGTGATATAACGCTATCTAGAACCTAGATCGATGACTAAGTACGTAGTTCGCCACGTAACTTGATACCCCAAGCCGTGATACCTTCTGTGTTATACAGCATTCAAGAAAACATTCCTTCAAATAATGTGGTCGTGATTGGTTCTATAAAAAGGTTATAAGTGCTAGTTTTTGATGGGCTTGTGGTTAAGGGGGAAGCGTCAGGGTAGCCCGCGAAATTCAAATTTTCTTACGTTTTTTGCAATTTACAAGTCAGTATTACAACAATCCGCACTGGTCGACCCATCAGGTTAAACTGCGCTTGCCGAGGTTGGTCCGTGGATGGGTGACCATCTTTACATACTAAGACCCCTCTGTTTCACGGAAAGCACGTTAAGCCGTTGGTCCCGGCTGTCATTTGTGGATCTTTGACAGTCGTTACGGGTCGTCAGAAGCCTGAAAGTCTTACCTATGATAACTGGGTTGTGGAGGTCAGATAGGCAGTTGCTCCATGTAAAATGCTGATAGTCATTCAGCTGCATCCGGTTAGACTGGAAGCCGACCTCAATATAGTTGCGAAAAGGCTAGGCCGATGATGACTACTTTTTGCCTTATCGTTTCTTCTTCTTGGGTTACAATTTAATGTTTTAAGTTTTATTTTAAAGGTAGCAATAACTTTATTAATTGATAGGTAACAAAGGTTTTTATCCACTCCTAGAAATAGGGAAAGGCATACCTAAAAGTCGCCATAACACTGTTATACCTATGTCTATAATAAGAATTTAGTTTTATAAAGGTGTTGTTAAACGTTGCATGCTGTATAATTTTAACTTACTTACCTACAATACCTACAGCTTGTAATAAGTATGTTTGATTTCAATTTCATGTGACAAGCTGTTGCAAGTGTTGCAACTACAAAACATTGTAGTTTGCAGCGTGTATACATATTAGGTAAACAACGTCGGTTACCTACTGGGTGTAATTTTAATCACCGTTATTCTCTTAAAGCGGTCATTGTACTCATCATTTAGAATAACTTTTACTATGGGACCAAACCTGAAATCGCAAAAAAAAAAAAAAAAACAGCTGCTCCCTACATTTTGACGAGTTATACGAACATGAATGTATATAATGGGACAGCTGAATTTTTTTCCGCTTTTTCAGGTTTGCTACTATAGTAAAAGTTGTTCATAATGATGAGTACAATAACCCCCTTTAGAGGATAACGGCGATTAAAGTTACACCCTGTATAGATCTCGATTCAATTGGTTAAATAAAATATGTGGGTAGTTCTTGCGGATCATAGGAGACTCTATATCAACGGGCTATCACCTTAAATAATATCCCCTGGAGGTATACCTAAATATAAACAGAAGTTAACTGGTAGGGACGTGTCTTCGAGCTACAAGGCATTCTCACGTCTTTTATCTCTTAATTAATGGCAAAACCATTCACAGCAATCTCCGGCTATCTAAGCTATAGCTACGTATCGTCGGATCGCTTTGATAACTGTCCATTGATATCATCGTTCGATGTAATAAAATAATATCCGGTTCAAACTGGCGATGTATGCGTAATTTTGGCGGGTGGCGAGTCGCCGTCGGTGCATGTGGGTAGTTATCACAATGAGTTGATGTGTCAATCATTGCGCGGGTGGCGGGGCTGGGGGGCGGGGGCGGGGGCGGGGGCGGTGTAAGTGCGATATTTACGTTCATTGTTGGCAACTGACGGCTTTACGATACGGAACCATTATGCAGACGAGTGACAGTGATTTAAAATCGCGTAGATGGCGAGCCAGCGATGCCAGTGACATGAGTCGCCAAGAAGTTTTGGCTCGTATTACTGGCCGAATGTATGGTGTATCAGTTACATAACCATTAATGGTAGATATATTCGTAAACTTAACGGCTACAGACAGCTTTTGCCCTCGTTTTTAGTGGGTACTTAAATGAACGACGGCTCAATGTTCACCCTCTTTTGAAGAGGATCAAATCAAAGCTGGATATCACTATCAATCAAGCACGGTAAAGCTATCTCTATTGTAATAGCAATAGAGTTAGTAATGACTTGCCACCACCTCAATTTGACATTAATAAACGTTAAAAGACTATAATAGATGTCTCAATTTATTGATTGTGTCATTGACACGTAAATACCTACCGCATCAATTTATTTTTCTTCATTAAATATAAAACGCAGGTTAAAAGCTGAGGCTTGGCGATAAATTCGATATTATTGATTAAATTGTCGTTTTTGCTCATGGATGGCCAACAATCGAAATAAATAGGTACCTGGTAATGTATTACCTTGGTAATAACAGATAGGTATTATGGACAATCGACACGATAAAACAGCTGCCAAGTCTGCGAAGAATCTCATAATATTTTCTTAATAACTTGTCTTATATAAATAGGGCGACTGGTAATTAGTGACCGATACTTAAACACATGATTGTACTCATGGTAACAAACAACTTTTAGGTACTACGCCACCAAACCTAAAATCGCGAAAAATAATCAGCTGTCACGCACATGTGTATCACAGCACACGTTTATGTTCGCATAACTTGTCAAAATGTAGAAAGCAGCCGATTTTTTTTTCGCAATTTCAGGATTGGTCCCATATTAAAAGTTGTTTGTTATCATGCGTACAATCATGCGTTTAATATCGGTCACTAGTCACCCTATATACAACGTGTTTTTTTATATACCATAACTCTACGGGACCAACCATAATCTCCCTTAGATTAGGTATATGACTCTAAGGGGCCATGAGACCATAATTTTGAACAACTTTTACTATTGGATCAACTCTGAAAAAAAAATCTGCTGTCTAGAAAAGTACAATACCTACTCGACCATAATGAATGAAACAGCATTTTTTTTTCCTCATTTCATAGTTGCTCCCATAGTGAAAGTTATTCAAATACATGGGTAGAACTCGCTGTAAAAAAATTGGGTGGTGATAAAAATGGCCCTGTATCTACCTAAAATAAAACAACACTGATTTCTCTGACACGTAAAGATCGCTGATGTAACATAAACATTCGACAGACCAATATGTAACTACATAACAAAGCAAACAAAAGTACCTAAGCAGAATTACTACCTACCTTTTTACATCCTCTTATTCATTCATAACATAATACTTAGAACAGATATTATCATGGGTAGGTACAGTACAGTCAGCACTTCAGTAACAAAAGTCAACATGTTAAGGCGGAAGCTCCAGATAGCCCGAAAATTCAAATTTTCTTACGATTTTTGCAATTTGCAGGTCAGTATCAGATTGTATGTTGATTTAATTATAATTTGCAACCGTAAAAAAACTGTATTTAGAGAATTATAATCATTAAAATCATCAATACAACTCTAAATTCACATAATCCTAATGAATGACTATTTCATGATATCTTGACATTTAGGATTATACTAACTTAAGGAGTTGTAGGTTTTACTGATTCTAATGATGATGTAATTTTGTAAATACTATGTTAGCGGTCGCGAATCATACTTTAATCAAACAACTTAATACTGACTTGGAAATTGCAAGAAAACTTCCTAAGAACATTTGAATTTCGCGGGCTACCCTAGCGCTTCCTCCTTAATACCTAATATAAATCAGAGAGTGTGTAAAATCAATCATCATGGCATAACTATCAAAAACTAAATAACTAACCATTCATTAATATTACCTTTTTCATCGTAATTTTCAATAAATCAATATGTAGGTAATGAGCAAGTTTTCATTCATGAACACTTGCAACGTTGCATCAGCCCCTGCCTGCACTTTCGAAACGTTGTTTGAGTTCTATATTGAGCACTTAGTTCAGTGAGTGACTGTACTCTACAAGTACTTACATGCGTTGTGTAATGAGTACCTAATAAAGAGTTTTATTTTATTGTCAATCAACACTTGAGTGTAGAGCGTAGGTATTTAATTATGGCGGCTGTTCGCACCTATATTAATATCAAGTAGGTGCTTGTACGGTGATAGCAAATCTAACGTTACCTAATCAATTGATCGTAAGTCTGGCCTATTAAAATGGGTGCCGCGTTGTCTACTAATAAGTACCTACCTACCTAGCAATTACTTATTTTTTTATCCACGCCAAGTCAATTATTGTTATCTTTCTAAGTAGGTAGGTAACTACCTACAAAATGATCTTGCTGATTTTAGAAGGTCTTCTAAGTAAGCAGCAAAGGCTCCTTCAAACAGGCGCGACCGCGACTAGCGACGCGAATCGCACGCGACATACCTAAAGACACCGCTCGTCGCGCGCCTCGCGGTATCTTTGTGTCTAGTGTAGTAGCAGTCTTTGTTCTACCAGAGTCGCGTCGCGGTTGTCTGTGGAAGCCTTAAAAAGTCAGTTAATATACCTACCTACTTAGCTTACTTTTGTAGTACCTACCCATACATCTCTTGGAGAAAGTTAAGATCAGACACTGTCACTATTATCAGATTACCCGAGACATTAAATGGAGAGTATTGGAAAGACAATATAGCATTAAACTTGATTCCGTGAAACTGTCAAGACTCACGGAGCTCAAGAACGTTGGCAATGGCTAAGCCATTATCGATAAGTGAGGGCGACATGGTCTGACATGATTCTATCTAGGGAACAAGGGATGCACGGCTTGTGAAGGTACGTAACTAAGTTCTAAAGGTCAAACTACTAAAAGAAGCTTTTATAAAGGATTTATAAAGACAGTTTTTCGACGCAAATCCTTCAAATTGTTACAAAAAAGTGTTTAACTTTACTTGTTATCAAGGGTCGATGTTAAAAGCCGTATCTACGTTTTAATAACAATTAAGCTTTCTGCCTGTGTTCTGTTCGCACAAAAGCTTGTTTTCACAAAAGCTCCTTTTGTTGTATTAGTAGGTATCTGTTAAGTACTCGTACCTAGGCGGGCAGGCGCAGCCAGACGTGCGCTATCTAGTCATCAGATTCCCTTTTACGTCGGTGTGATTTTGAAAAACCATGATTCACGCCAACAGAGCACGCAAAAGTAAATAAACTGAGATATCTAAAGAGCCGATCGCATGCAATTCCAACTGCAGCCATTAAATATTAATTCCCGAGTAAAAACCGGAGCTTGGAGCGAGACAGAATCCGAGCCTTCTGGGAAACCGAGTGGCTTTTTAAAAAAAGTAGTCGCTTTTACGCGACACAATGGCCGGTTATACAACTAATTGTTCGCGCCGGTTAATTATGCAGCTTGTTTTGTTTGTTTGTTCGGGCGCTGCGGCCGGCTTGCAGCGCCGCGCCGCGTGTCGCCGCCTCCTGCGCGCAGATAACGCAAGTTTGAATTTACCACTGTCTAGCCAATTTATCCATCGTTGTTTATGTTGTCCCGTAACGAACTCAATGTTTGAGATACTGCCTCTTGTTCAAACAATGTTATAAAAAACATGGACACGATTACCTACTGAAATTCCAATGCGTTCCAATGACGTTTTGAACCCAGAGGCATTCCCATTAATTTAAATAAAGGTGCACAATACGTAGGCGTTATATATGTTCTTTTTATTGACTACTATACCAAACTACCTACACGAACGTTTCCAAACTTATATAGAAGCTCAAAACTTTCGAATTAGGGTTAAACAATCTCGATTGTAGGTGTTTATTACAGTCATCAAGTGTGTAAATTAAATGGACAAGAAAATAACGGGTCGATTAAGCGGGCCTACCTAATTAATTAAGGCTTATCTTGCACGAAGCGATCAGCGTTAAAGCAATGGGATCGTAAAAATTTTGTTTGAGTCAGGTAGGGAGATAAGCGATGTAGCGCGGGGGCGGCGCGATGTCGCGCGATACCGCTTGATTGTTATTTATCCATTATCGGCGGATCGCGACCGCCTGCGCGGGAGCCTGTATCGCCTCCATCTCGCCGCTAGGAGATAAATAACCATGTCTATTACAAGTTACGGCGCGGCGCTCCGAGTAGGTACATCGTGACGTTTATTTTTATACCAATAAATAGGAGATAGATATGTCTGTCCTGTGACATATCATACGTTAAAGCGGATTAAGCTTTCGCATAAATAAAAACATCCAAGAAAGCGCTCAAATATCACGATTCAGCAGATGTGATCGATCATTTGATTGTGTTTTTCTAAAAGAAATCCCCTACCAGCTTTACCTACTCGAACGGAAGCGGCGGTTTTTAGGGAAGGAAGTCCTGTCCCCGAAGTAATGGATTTCTCTTGCTGCGTAGGCATTTAAGTGAAATAAATGATGCAAATCTTTTTATTATTTTAAAATGAATCGTAGGCTTTTAAAAAGCATAGATTTCTATAATAAAAATAAACAAGTTGTATAAAAGTCTTATTGTAGCTGTAAAAAAAATATACAGGTAATATAACAATGTAACCTTCTTTAACAGACATAAATAGATAAATGAATCAAAGCGCAGGTAGGTGAAGTGATGGGTGTACGTACGTAAAATGCCTCGTCCATTGTTAGCACACATCGTTGACTCGACATGTGGCCGCCGACGAACAAAACGACCGATTCCAAACAAGAATTAAAAATAAACTGCTAAGGGTTGTGGCCTCGTAAACCGGCGGCGGTTCGGTGCGTTTATACAGACTTTTATTTAATTAACTCTTCTTGTGAGTTCAGTCAAATCTAGCTATTAGTTTTAGTTTTACAGACTCTGGCTTAAACGGTTATAATTAGTGTTCTGTGTGGAAAAAAAAACACAGAACACTAAGTTATCAAAAAAGTTTAAAATTTTGTTTAAGTCGGACTAAAGAAATTGGTGCCCATTCTCTTGTTCAATATCTAAACTAAAGTTAGAGAATCGCTATCTTTTCTTTAGGTACTAACAGGCAGCACGAGAAAAGGACATGAACTAATTTAGAGATCATGTCAAACTAGTATACGCCTTGCGTTTCACCGTGTTTTTACATGTCGTTTAAATTGGTATGGAAAATATTAGTTCAACTTCTGTGACAGCTCTAATTTACGTCCGTCTCTTTCTTGTTTTATTAGAGAGAAAAAGTTATTAAGTTAAGTTTGTTCACAACCGAATCGGCACGTTCTGTTTAATATTATATCTGTATTACAGTATCCACTCGTATTCCACTCACATCAGACACTTGATTTAATGATACTCTGCATCGTGTAATGACCCCGAGTCTAGTCTCAAAAGTTAAATGCCATTTTTCCATCGCTTTTAATATTCTCGAAATGAAAGAATAACGAGTTCGGCGGTGGGCATAAAAAATCTTGGTAAAATTTTCGAGGGTGCTCGACTGTGGGACTCGAGCACGGAACAAAACGAGCTCGTGTCGCGGCTTGCTCGTTTTATCGCTCGTGTGCGCGCTGTGTAAATTACCAACAACGTCCTAGTAGCGAGTTAGAGCACCCACTGCTCCGTGAACTTGGAATGTCCCATTAACTCATCAAGTTATCATCCTTCCATGCCTTTCGCCTAGTTGGTATGTTAAAATTTTCTAGTGTTCATGCAAGTGCGGGTGAATACAGGAAGTTTTTTAAGCAGTGCGCAAATTTTCACATGCGTGTTCTACCCATGAATATCCAGGATGTAGCGTAATTTATGGATAACCCTGTATGTACGGGTGGGGGACCCAAAACCCTATAATATAAAAAAAAATTGTCAAACCCCGGAGTCAATGTGTATGCGCAATTATTATTTTTTTTTTTTAAATTGCCTCCTTTAGTCACTTTCTCGGCCACCGTGTTCACAAATGAAGGACTTTTCATTATTATGATTTCTGCATAATATTTTAAATAAACGTGCTATAAGATGTGTATTACAGTTTTAGAGTAGGTACCTACTTCATCTGGTTCTTTTTTGTAAAATTGTGTTTCTGTAAAAAATCACTTTGTTTCTAAAAATATATAAAGTATTGATATTCTTACCATTTTGGAATCTGCATTAAGTAGACAAGTTTTAAAAAATATAGGCAGCTAGGTTTCCATACATTTTTTTTTTTTACACCAGACGAACTCAAACTTAAGAAGAAAAATTACAGAAACACATTTTTTTTCACTTTAAGATTTAAAAAAATACTACATGAAGTACTCTAAAACTGTAATACACATCTGATAGCACGTTTATTTAAAAATATTATGCAGAAATCAGATAGTGAAAATTCCTTCATTTGTGGGAGGAAGGTGGCAATTTTTTATAAAAAAAAAAAAAAATTGCGCATGCGTATCGATTCCGGGATTTGACAATTTTTTATATTAGAAGACTTGGGGTCCCCCACCCGCTGATACAGAGTTGTCCATTAATTACGCCACACCCTGTATGTTTATATTCAACATGTGAAAAGTTGTTACTTTTAGTATCTATGGGATCAACTCTGAAATCACGAAAAAAAAACAGGTGTTTCATACAAGAGTTCAATAAATAAGTAGGTTACTCAACCAAAATGTATGAAACAGCCGGTTTATTTTCTTGTCGTGATTTCAGAGTTTGTCCCGTAGTGAAAGTTGTTCATATTCATGTGTTTCACCCTGCGAACATTTGCGCACTGCTTAAAAACTGTAGTTATATTCTGTACAAATCTCACCGTGAAAACTTAGGTGAAGTGAGCGTGGAGTGAGCTGTCAATAGTGTCAACCCCATAGCACCAGGTGGAATGATAGCTCACTTCACCTACGTATTCACGGTGAGGTTTTTACAGAATAGACCGGCTGTTCCTGTAGATATTTTACTAAAAGTGTTTTTGTCTATGCCTCAAGCTGGTAAACAAATTCCAATAATACTCGTACTTCAGATTTATTTCAGATATTACATTAGTGGTTACAGACTTGACAATTGGGTTGGACCAATAAGTTATTATTATTATCATTACTTGTTAGGTATGTTTGGATTGCAGGTCACCCCCGCGTCGACTAGCAAAAATAACAAAACTACAATAGGTAGGTAAGAAGGGGAAGCTTCTGATTTATCCTGAATTCCTGACGTGCAAAGAACGTTAATCTCCGTAAGGTTTGCTTACTTAATTTAAAAGATTGATCGATCTGCGCTGCGCGACAGCTTTTTAAGCAGACTCCCTCAAAGATAACGCCCTATGCGTTATTGGTATCGCGAAAGTTCGGGCAACCCCACACCTCGGTGAATTAAAACATGTGAGTTAGCTCGCTCCCACAGCCAACTACTTACCTACTTGCTACCAACTTGACAGATGACGTGTTAACTGGTAGTTGCGACGAAGTTAGGGTGACGCTTGAGTCTTACAGGATTGAATGCGGGTGATTTAACTTCACTTGTTGGGTAGGAATTGTTTGCACGCCTGGTTTCTTTAACAAACACCCATGACAAACAAGACACTTAGGTTTTAGGTATACCTACATCAAGGATTTCCAAAGATAACGTAAACCAATTTTATGACATGCACACCGCTACACGTCCGTGCAAATAAACCACTTCACTTTCAACATTTATTCAACCCTAACCAAATTATTTTCAACCCGTTAACACGACAAAATAGATTCGTCCCCGTTTCAGAGATGTTACTGACAGAGAACAGCGCAACGTATGCATTGGCACATCCAGAGGCAAATTAACTAGTCTCGACATGGAAATAAGTGACCTTCCCGTTTTGGTAGGTCATCTGCCTACCTAGCCTTTTTCGAACTGTTGGGGTCGGCTTCTAGTCTAACTGGATGCAGCTGAATTTTACAGTATTTTACATGGAGCAACTCCGTATCTGACCTCCACAACCCGGTTACTGAGTAATACAATACCCCTTGGTAATGATAAATGATAAATGATTTTTATTTCTGTAAGTAGGTTTGTACAAACACTTTTACAAGTCAATCATTTTTTTTTTTTTAAACTAGATGAGGTCGGCGTTTCCTATCTGACTACTCTGAGAAGAAAGGCCGAAACAAACTCAGAGGTCACAGTCTCTTATAAAGTCCAGACATAATCTTGGTCACTTCATGTGAAGACCATGTAGATTGGTGTCTGAAATGGTCTTTTGAGGAAAGAACCACACAGATTGAGAGGACCTGTCCAGTCAGTGCACGCATTTGTCAGTAATCGCGCAGCTCAACCCAGAACTTAAGGAGCTCAACGATTCGACGAACAATACCAAAGAAAGGACATTGGGGTAGGCCGCATAAATTACTCAAACTGCCAGACGATGATTAAAAATAAATGAGAGAAAAAATAAAAACAAACAAAAAAAGCAATGAGCTACATAGTCTTCACATTCACAATAAATTAAAATAATATAATACTGTACAAAGTAAATAGTCATGTCAACATTCAGTATGCAAAAATAAAAGAATAAAATAAAATTTGGAGCAGTTCAATCCCAAGCCTTTTTGTCCTCAATATAATCTTTAACGGTATAATAAGCTTTCTGACACAACTTGCGTTTAATGAATGATTTGAATTTATTAAGGCTCAGATCTTGAACGTGGCTTGGAAGTTTATTATAAAAGCGTATACATTGACACCTGAATGAGCGACCTATTTTCTTGAGCCTTGTTGGAGGTACAAACGCCAGCACATCAAGCTACTATAATCTGTCAGATTTCTTTAATAGATTTTCGACTTTATTGCTAAAGTATTAGGTTCAAGGTTGATTGGGAAAATCTGACAGTTTCGGGTAGGTTGACCTGCTGGCGTCTGTACAACAAATTTGTGTTTGTTCCTAGTATTTATATTGTGGATATCACTGTATTTTTTAAACAATTTAATGTTTTTATGGGCATATAAAAGATTTTCAAAAATGTACTGAGAAGGCAAAGTCATTATACTAATCTCCTTAAATTTCTCTCTGAGAGATTGTCTCGGATTTAATTTATAAATGCATCGAACAGCTCTTTTCTGCAAAACAAAGATAGTCTGAATGTCGGCAGCATTTCCCCACAACAGAATGCCGTACGACATTACACTATGAAAATAGCTAAAGTACCTACACTAAACGGGCTGTCTCTATGTTAGTTAACCCAGTGAATGCCTTGTTTAATTTGAGGTGCCAAAGAGTATAAAAATGTCCATTCGAGGAGGCCAAATAACACAGATTACCATATAATCCATAGGGAAGACCTACGAAATAATACGTAGTCGGCCTCTGCCATATTCTACGTACATCATCAGCTACGTAATATTGCGTAGTGGGCACTTAATGGGTTAAATTACGAATTTTCCTAACAGCGTATGCTGCGGAGCTTAGCTTTTTTGACAATTTATCTATATGTGGGCCCCACTGAAGCTTAGCATCCAAAGTTAAGCCCAAGAATACTGTGCTATCTTCAGGATTCAATTCTTCGCCCTTTATCAACACGTTAGTTTTCACCTGCCTAACGTGAGGTAGCGTAAATTTAATGCATTTGGTTTTTTTTTCATTAAGGAGTAAATTATTAACATTGAACCAGTGAACTACTTTTGAGATCGCTCTTTTTACATCGTCAGTAACCAGCTGCTGACGTTTAAGTTTAAACAAAAGAAGTATCATCCGCAAACAAAACTATATCATGATTATCCTTAATGAGGTAGGGCAAATCGTTAATATAAATAAGAAACAAGAAAGGACCAAGAATCGAGCCCTGTGGGAGGTAAGACTGGTTGTCAGACTTTCGGGCTTCTGACGACCCGTAACGACTGTCAAAGACCCACGAATGACAGTCGGGACCAACGGCTTAACGTACGGAGAGGTCTTGGTATGTAAAGATGGTCACCCATCCAAGGACCAATCGCGGCAAGCGTAGCTTAACCTGGTCGATCGACCCGTGCGGATGTTATTACTTAGCCACAAGCCCCTCCTTAGCCACAAGCCGTTCCATTTTGGTAGGTAAAACGGGAACAAATATTGGGACTTCCGGAAATCCCGATTCACTCGGTCAAGGTTAATAGCGATGCGAATATAGGTACTGTAGCATAACGAATTCGAGAGCTAGATATTAATTATCTGTGCGATTTTTATATTTAATCCATGAGATTACTACTTTCACCTCCCTATAGTACTTGCTAGAAACTCAGAGGCTATAATAAGACTAACCGGCGACTCACGCCCTTTTCCGCCATAAACACTGAAGCCTGTATAGCTCCCCGAAATTGGGTGAGTACTCATAGTGTCCTTAGGAGAATCTGTATATTACTGTAACTGTGTTTTATCTTGTGTTCATTCTAAATAATGATCTTGTAAACCACTGTGGTGTTGATTTTCCTCTCCAATGACCCATTTCCTTGTCTTGGGGCTACGGACTCGTCTGGTTAGGAAACTACGCACATCACAGAGGCTTACCGGATCTTCCTCTGAGCTCCGGATGCACCCTTGCGTGTTTCCAGGGTTCACAGCTCCGGAAACTTCACAGCTTCGGATACTTCGCGGCTTCGGATACAATCACCGCTTTGGATTCAGTCACCGCTCCGGCTAGACCACCTTTGGCTAGACTACCGGCCCATAACCTCTACGTCAGCCTACGCGCCAGAAGCGGCCCTCTACCTGGCACCCTACGCGCCAGTCTAACCTCTAACCGTCTCTCTACCCGGCAACTACGCACCAGTCACGGCCCTCTAACCGGCGACTAAGGCTGAACACGGCGAGCCACCGCAGCGCCAGCCAGGCGGTCCACCCAGGGCAGTACCCTTCCACTTTTGCAACCAAAATCTACCACCCTCTTCTGTAACTTGTGCCTTAACCTACAATTAAACTCTGTTTTAAGTGACACTTGAGTCTCATTCCCTACCTACTAAACCCCTATGCCACAGTACTACTACAAATTTATCCACATAAATTCTTGTCAGCGGGGTCATATTGAAACGGTAATAAACTTATAACTATAAACATCACAGTATATAATAAGTATATATATAACGCAAGTATAAGACACATTACTTAGGAACGATTTACGTGGAAGTGGTTTTATTTTTTCCATATGGCTAATGACGCCAAGCCGGTGACCGCAATAACTCATCTTTTGACTCAATAGCGAAGAAATAATACCTAACTAAAAAAGTGTTGATGATCTAAGCCGTTTTTCCTTTTTCATTCAGTATGTAGTGATAATTTTATACCACTACCAGAAAAGTGTGATGATGGGTCGCTGGCTCACTCTGCAAGTGAGAAAGCAAATTTATTCATGTCTCTTTGCAAGCAATTCACGTCTGGACGCTGGCTCCAAGCAACCACATAGGTATCAACTTATTGTGACTCCTCGATGCCGGAGATCGCAGTTCACATTAAAGAGGTCCGTAGAGTATTGTGCAGTCTAGACGTGAACAAGGCCAGCGGGCCTGACGGCATTCCAGCGAGTGTTGAGGCAGTGTGCGCCTGAACTGTCTCCTGTGTCGACAAGTTTGTCCCGCCTCTCTCTTCAAAAAAAGGTATCAAAATCCTGGAAGCTTGCAAATGTACAACCAGTACCCAAAAAGAGAAACCGAGCAGACCCTGCCCATTACCGTCCGATCGCCATTACCTCCATTCTGTGCAAGGTTATGAAAAGGATACTGTACTGTAAGTTGCTGACCTACCTTCAAGAAAATGATCTCCACAGTGACTATCAATATGGCTTTCGCCGGGGACGGTCAACTGGCGATCTTCTTGTGTATGTCACGCACTGCTGTAGCGAAGCCATCAAGTAACACGACGAAGTACTTGCTGTATCGCTTGACATCTCGAAGGCCTTTGACAGGGTCTGGCACGCTGCTCTACTCAGCAAGCTTCCTGCTTATGGCATCCGTGCTGATTTTTGTAGTTGGATATCAGATTTCCTTAGTGAACGGTCGATCAGAGTAGTCGTTGACGGCTGCTCCTCTGACCTTATGGCTATTGATTGATGCCGGAGTTCCTCAGGGGTCTGTTCTCTCTGAAAATCTATTCCTGCTGCACATCAATGACCTGCTTCAGCCTGGTATTGTTGGGTACGCAGATGACAGTACAGTTCAGATACCTGTCCAGCGCAAAAACCAGCGGGGCCGAAGTTCGTTCCTTAAGAGAGGCCGTGGTAGAGTTGACAGATTTGACCTTAAGCCTTATCCCCCTAGTTGGGTGATGATAATCTATTCTCTCTTCTCTTTTAACGCCACCAAAACACAGGCGTGTCTTTTTACCGCTAAAAGGAATCGTTTCACCCAAACTCCTACTTTTCGGGGTGCATTTGTTCCTGTAACTGATCGGCTTGAGCTCCTAGGCATGGAGTTGACATCTGGTCTCAACTTCGGCGCCACCATCGAGTACAAAGCCCAAACTGCGGCTAAGAAACTGGGCATCCTTAATAGGGTGAAGTGATACTTTACGCCTGGATAGCTTTTAACCCTTTTCAAAGCGCAAGTCCGATCCTGCATGGAGTATTGCAGCCACCTTTGGAATGCCTCAGCTAAATACCAAATTGCCGCGCTTGACTCGGTGGAACGCAGAGCTAGAGGGTTTTTTGTTTCCGAACGCATACAACCCTAATCTCTTCAAAGTGAGAGTGAACAGGCTTCTTCTGAGTAAGCTCACTCCATCGTTGACTTTGTCTCTGTCACCTCCGACCTAGATTTGCTCTTGACTCTAGGTCAAGACTCAAGAGCAAACCCATCTCAAATAAAAAAAAAATAATGTGCTTTTTATAAGGCAAGAGAGAAGAGAATAATGATGAAGGTATTGGAGTTGATTTTTTTGACACTACTTGATGATAATACCCCTAACAACTGCACAGGTCGACACATCAGGTATGCAGGACGCTTGCTGGGGATGGTCCGTGGATGGGTGACCATCTATACATGTCGAGACTCCTCCGAGGCTCAGATTGGACCCCGCTGTCATTCGTGGATGTTAGACAGTCGTTACGGGTCGTCAGAAGCCCGAAAGTATGACAGCCAACCAGTCTTATCAAGCGGTACTATCGAATTACCAGGCAGTACCTGGGTAATACGATAATACGAGCAACTGCCTATCTGACCTCCACAACCCAAATATGCAGTCGCTCCATGTAAAATACTACCAGTCAGTACCCAGTATTTTACAGGGAGCGACTCAGCTGCATCCGGTTAGACAGAAAGCCGACCCCAACATAGTTGGGAAAGGCTAGGCAGATTGATTTGATGATAATACCCCGTAATTACTTGATAAGGGGTACTAACGCGATAATTAATCGTTCTTTTGACGCCATCTGAGATGCCACGTTTCCATAAAACATAGGGAGTTAGACAAAGCAATATTTTATGAGAGTTAGACATTACATAGACGCAGACGTAGGGTACCTACGTAAACAAAGAAAATCTCAGCTTTGAGAAATGTTACAATAAAAAAAACACTACAACGTGAAAAATAACTTTAGTTCCGGAATTCGGTGTCTTTGGACACAGAATAAATAATAGTGCTGTTCTCTGTATTTTAGTTTTTTGCCGCCGACTTATTTTTCACTTTGTAGTGCTATTTTGGAAGTCGGTTCTTAAAAAAAAAAAAATCCCAATTCGTAGGTAGGTATTACTAGGTACTTATTAATTATACATTACTTGGTATGTATCTACCTAAACATCAGTGACAGGGACTATTAGAACATAATTAAAGGTAGTACATAAAGGGGACGAAGTACATATTATCGAAGCTACCTCAAAAACTACCAAAGCAAAGTTAATACAATATTTATATGGGACCACCTCAGAAGTATGATCTACCAAACGAAAAAGAATAATAAAAATCAATTCATAATTGGCGGAGTTATCGCGTAACAAACATACAAAAAAAAAATATAAAATCGAATTGAGAACCTCCTCCTTTTTTGAAGTCGGTTAAAAACTAAAGCTGATTGCGAGCGTGTGTGGTGGCGAGCAAAATAAAATGTAGGTAGCTAGTTGACGTGCCGGCCGCGCTCCGTCACACAAACAGCACCCATCGTATGCACCGCTCGGAATGCGTTGAATAAACATAAAGCATAGCTAACTACGGCTCACTTGCCTACATACATACATACACACACTCCTTTTTATTCATTACCCTTTTTTTTATAAAAATAAATGCCAACAATATACCATTGTGAAGTGTTCGGAATGTTCAGACTTCAGATAGATTAATTAACGTCTAGAGGTTATTTTTTCTGCACTGCATTGTACCCGTGAATAATGGTCGTATTATAATAATTTTAGTGCTAATTCATACATTTAATTTGCATTTTTTGTTGGCCACTTCTGTACCTACCTAACTAATAACATAATATATCTTCCAGCATTGTCAAATGACTGCTTGAAGGAGAAATAAGTGTGAACAATTTTTATGACTATTTTATGAACAGTTCGAGATAAGAAAGTACTTACCTACCTACTTAGCAGACATGTTTTTATTTATAACTGGCTTCTGCCAGCGACTTCGTCCGCGTGAAGTTTCTTGTTCCCCCGACACACCCCATGCATCGCATTGCATCGCCTGCCCGCGATATACATTACCTACCTACCTACTTCGTTTTTGCTTAGCGTTCTTTCTGACTTTTTTTGCCGGTTCCTAAGGGTTTTAGCGTGATGTTAAAATAAATAGCTTGTAGCCTTCCTCAAAAACTGGCCTATCAAATGCAAGAATAATTTTTCAAATCCGACTGGCAGTTCCAGAGATTAGCGCATTCAAACAAACAGAAAACAAACTCTTCAGCTTTTATTAGTACTTAGGTATGTTACACTCGTGGCTAAGTAATAACAGCCGCACGGGTCGATCCATCAGGTTAAGCTACGCTTGCCGGGGTTGGTCCGTGGATGGGTGACCATCTTTACATACTGATACTACTCCGTGCCTCGGAAAGCACTTTAAGCCGTTGGTCCCCGCTGTCATTCGTGGATCTTTGACAGTCGTTACGGGTCGGAAGCCCGAAAGTTTGATAACCAGTCTTACCAAGGTGTATCGTACTTACCCAGTAACTGGGTTGTGGAGGTCAGATAGGCAGTTGCTTCATGTAAAATACTGGTATTCAACTGCATCCGGTTAGACTGGAAGCCGACCCCAACATAGTTGGGAAAAGGCTAGGCAGATTGATTGACTCACTCATGGTCACACTGTCGCATTCATAATTGAGTCAGGGGCTCAGGATACACACAAGCTCTTTATTTATCGGTCTATTTTAAAGTCTATAAAATGATTTAATATTTTTACTAGGTGTGCTTTAATACAGTTTTTTTCGTTTTAGAAATATCCGGTATTGCTTTTAAGAAGTGCTGTTCCAATTATGGAAAATGTCCCATGGGAGGTTGTGGCTTGTGGCACAGGAAATTCTAGCGTTTACGAGTGTAACCAAGTAGTTACAAACATTTGTAACTCAAGCTCAAGCAGAATGACTCATCAAGTCGTCAAATTGACGCTTCATTGGAGCGGTCTATCTGTTAGCATTGGAACACTACAATAGAACCGTTATACGACCGTTTATCAGCTAAATTCACCGCACGTCGAGAAACAAGGTCCGTCTGTTTCTTAGTTTTATTACTGTTAATTATTCCTGGGTTGTCAACGTAATTATGACCAATCGGCGTATTTACACGCGATACAGGGTTCTAAACCTTAAACTACTCTCATTTGGTCACGAAACTATAGCACGGAATTTAAGTCATTTCATTCCTTCGTGGTAATACGGCCATAACGATAAAATTGTTGATAATGCCATGAACATAATTTAATATGTTTACTGTTAGTTATTTATTTGTAGGAGTTAAATGATTTTTATATGAAACTACTGCTAGAATAGTAGGTCGCTGTGTTTAACTTAAGACAATGTTTATGTTCTTTCTCCAGAATTAGCATACCTACTGACAGGTTATATGAGTTCATATAATTATTTATTTTCTTTGACTGTCAAGGCCAATTTATTTTAATTTTATTTTTATTTATTATTGACATAATCTACTCATTTCAATGTTTATTTTTTTATGAGTGGTATTGCAATATGTGGTTAGCTAGTGACCTCGACAATTGATCATAGTTTTCTTGCCTGAGCAACCGGCAGCAAGTTCGTCATGCTCCCTTAGATGTCACTGCTTGTGGTAGCGTCGGGGGTCGGGTTGTCTCCTTCCCTCAAATATGGCGAGGGGGGTAATGGCTGATCTTTGCGTTATGCTCGTGAACGGGTGCTGCTTGTGGTGACTGGTCGTCTTGCTGACCTTGGTTTTGTTTTGTTATTAGTAATTTAACTCGTTGTTTATTTTACTTCGATGGTCCTAGTTTATCATCTGTGACTTCGAGTTACGACTATATGTACGGCTATATGTAAGTGGGCACGCCCTTTATTACTGGAGGCTTTTATTTAGGTATAAAGTTCTGCTTACGTTTTTAGTTTTGTATTTTGTTTCTGCTTGAGTATAGTTTTCGATTTTTTTTTTTTTTGGTATATTGGCGTGTGTTAGCTTACTTATAAGCAAATAATTTTATTTATTGCTTTGTGTTGCGTAATGTACCTAAATTATTATGCGCAGTGTTATATAGATTCATTTTTTTTTACTGAACAGACAGCTGTGCTGCTGGGGAGTTTGTTGCGCCACTTCTTCTCCCCAGCTAAAGCACTAGGAAGTGGTGAAGGGCGGGCGTTTTGGGGGACTGTCTTATGTAATTTTGACGTTCAAAAGTGCTGATTCTCAGCTTAGTTTGAATAAATGACTTTTGATTTTTGATTTTGATTTTACTTATGCTGTTAATTCTTCGACAGTTGATACCTAGGTAAGTTTGCATGTCGTGCCACAGATTAATACAAGTGCCATTCAGGTCGCAAAACGCTTATTACCTACAGTTATATTCCCCTACAAGGGGCCTCTCTTTCTAACACGTGACTGTTATACCTTCTGACGGCGGCAGTCCTACTGAATTGGCCCAGTGAGATAGGCCCGCCGCGTACTTGTAGCTTCATACCTAAACTGCGGAGTGCCCCATCTGTATTAATCTGTGGTCGTGCTAACAAGGTATGTACTTTTTTGGCAGATGGCACTATAGAAAGAAAAATGTTTTATTTGGGACACGTCTTGTATGGATCAGAATGTTGGGCCACAAAAAGAATGAAAAGCAATTGTATGCAGCTGATGAGAATGCTAAGAGGGTATGTGGTGTTACACGAATGGATAGAATAAGAAATGAGTTACCTATTCAAAAAAGTGAAAGGAAGGAAGTCTGAAAGTGACACCGGTGACTGAAAAGTTGTGTGGAAATCGGTTGCCAGGGTATGGGCATGTGATGCGGAGGAATGAGGAAAATGTCGTCAGGAAAGTTTTGAGTAAGAATGTGGATTGTTATGCGAGTAGGGAAAGACCAAAAAAACGATGGATGGACTGCGTGAGAGATGATATTATTATGGCGAGAAAGGGAGTGACTACCGAGATGACGAAGTATGGAAGAAAGCACGAAAGATATGTTGCGCCGACCCCAAATAAATAGGGACAAGGGCTGAAGAATGATGATGATGACGCACAGGAAATACAAACAGTAAAAAAGGAGCATATAAAAATAACAAAATTAACATTAAATAAAACAAAACGGCCATTTACTATATTCTAAGAATAGGTACCAGTATTTTACATTGAGCGATTGCCTATCTGACCTCCACAACCCAGTTATTGGGTAATACAATACCTTTTGGTAAGACTGGTTGTCAGACTTTTCTGGCTTCTGACGACCCAAAGATCCACGAATGACAGCCGAGGCACGGAGGGGTCTTGGTCACCCATCCACGGACTTTCGACCCTTGCTGCTGTTTACTTAGCCACAGGCCGCTCTAAGTACCTATTACCTACATGACATGCAAAAAAAGTAGCTTACTCAACCCTTCGTCCGTATATGGATAGGTAAGTACCTCAATTTAGGCATCGCATCAGTTCCAAAACTATATTCGGAATAGGTATTGGTTTCCCGGAAAAACATTGCATAAATATATATTTTTTTGACTCGGAAAATACAGTTTGGCTAAAATACTTTCGTTTTATTTTTTCATCTAGGGAAAATAAGTAAAATAGATCACTAGCTTTTGCCCGCGGCTTCGTCCGCGTGGAGGTCGGAAATTATCCCACGGGAACGTATTACCGGGATCAACAGTATCCTATGCCCTAATCCAGGTCATAGTCTACCCATGTGCCAAATTTCATCCAAATCCGTGCAGCGGTTTTAGCGTGAAAGCGTCATAATTAAACCATGATTCGAAAGACACGTCGCGCCATCTATTATCATTAGAACGTTTTGTTTTTTCCTCGGGAACAGTACTTTTTTTCGGGATGAAAGGTACCCTATGTCCGTTTCTGTACACGTGATAACGTACCTATATGCAAAATTTCAGGATGATCGATTCAGTGGTTTAGGCGTGAAAAGGTAACAAACAAACTTACTTTCGCATTTATAATATTAGTTAGGATTCGGATGGATTTTGTTCAAAAATATAATATATATACGTAGTCTGGTTATAAGTTTCGTCACATATGGAAAGTTAATTAACTGACACAATGAGTTACGCACTACAACCATTTATACATCAAATGAAAGGGTATAATATACAGATTTACACTTAAAATTATTCGAAATGTCTTAATCTTGCTTCGATACAAGCCTTCAATCTGCAAGGCCAGTCATGAATCGAAGCACGCACGACGTTCATGTCAATATCGGCGACTGCTTTAATCAGGGATGCTTTAAGTGACTCCAAGTTGCGATGGGGTTTAGCGCAGACCTTCTCCTCTAAGTGCTCCCATATTTTGTAATCCAAGGGACTGGATGAGGGCTAATCCTCATGCCTGATAAAGTCGATTCAACGGGACGTGAGCCAGTTTTGGGTACTTTTCGCCTTATGAGCCGGCGCAGAATCCTGCTGAAATACCCAGTGCTTGTTTTCGAACATTTTTTGTGAAAGAGGTTCCACAATGTTTGTTAGGATTGTATTTCGACATACAAGGGCACTGGTTTTCACTCCTTTTTCACACAAAATCACCTCCGT
This sequence comes from Dicycla oo, assembly GCA_948252095.1. Lineage (NCBI taxonomy): Eukaryota > Metazoa > Arthropoda > Insecta > Lepidoptera > Noctuidae > Dicycla > Dicycla oo. The sequence continues at coordinate 18,208,571 of OX411726.1, read as the reverse complement.
TGGACCCAAATAGGACACCACAAGCCAAAACATGAATGCCGAAGGGTGATGACCACACGCTGAACACGTGGCACACGTCTGCTGATCTGCTCGCTTCTTCACTAGAGTGTGCATACACTTTATCTTTTTGTTTGTTGAAACTCTCCTCAACATTAAATTTTTTTCGTCTGAAAAAAGTATTTCGCGGTATTTTTTTCCCGCATACCGCCCCATAGCAAAACCCAGCTTCTTTCGAGTCTGATTTTCTTCAGCCGTGCGTTAAGTCCTAGGTCTTCATTTAACACCTTTTTAACAGTAGTTCTGCTTAGTCCCATCTGCAGAGCCAACATTTTTTGCTTGCGGACAGGATTTCGTTGGATTCGCGCCTTCACTGCTTTGATGACCGCTGGAGTCCGAACAGTACGAGGTCGACCGCTCCTTTCTAATTCTAATCTTGAATCTTCCCTGAATCGTTTGTTAGTACGATAAATAAATCTCAGTGGAATTTTCAAATTTTTCAGCAATTTGAAAATCTCAGTTGGCGCGTGACCGCAACGAAGCAATGCAATTACTGCGACTCTGTCTTCTTTGCGCGTCCACTCAATTTTAGAAAATGAACAAAATTGCAGAAACCCTTTGTTTTTATGTTCTTTAAATATTCAAATTTCGATTGCCCATAATGTTTTCCTCGGCTTGCATTCCAAATTTGAAATTTTACCTGTGACAGAACTTATGGCCTACTACGTACTACGTAATATGTATACCAATTATTATTAGTAGCTTTGTGAATTTGGTTCAATTTGTATATTGCACCAGTAATTGCTTTTAAATTATAAACTACATATTTAATCGATTTTTCGGTGTGGACATAATTTTTTGGAATAAAAGATAAGTAGGTGAAATATATCATTACCTACATGAGATTACATCGTCGTCGTTATAATTACTAAATAGGTATTTACGTAAATCGGAAGGCTACTTGACTTTTTAGGTATAATGTGTTGAACAATGGGACAGTGAACACACTATCGATCGGATCCGAATCATTTTGAAGCAAATTGCTAATCCATTGCTTCATATGTTCGAAAAATTTGTCTGCTCGACAACGTAAATAACGCAATGAATGTTGTTAAACTGTCAAAATGAAACCGATTCCGATTGATAGTGTGTTACGCAATTGCCGCGCCGGTTGGGATCTATTTTGTCCCCTGATAAGCCAGATTACATTCCTAGGAGTGGCCACAAGTGGCGTCTATATAGGTATCCGTATGATATAAGTAGGTAAAGCACCGAATAATTTAATAAACATTTCTTATCATAATGACTTCGTGATATAGAGTAAGTAAGTATTACACTGGCGTCAGCGTCAGTCGTAAGTTCTTTTCGCTTACCATATCGCACACCTAGATCAAAAGTAGCACAACTCAAAATGGGTACCCCTTTTTTCAGGCACAGTAAAACGTTTTACTCGTTTTCTATTCGATCAATTTAAAACATTTTTGTATGATGTTGTAATTCATTAATGGAGATTGGTACCCATGTGTCTTTGAAGTCAATCAGTCAATGTAGTTTTCGACGCAGAGTCCGATAATCGCAATAACTCGATTTTGGATTATTTTGAGTTGTGCTACTCTTTATCTAGGTGTGCGAATATGGTAGGATTAAAGATTTGTCAGTCTCCATGTTTGTAGCGGGTGTAATGTAACTAGTTGACCACCCAGGATGCGCCGGACCTGCATTAGTACCTACCTGTATACGAGTATGTGTAAAGCAGTATCGTTACTAGGGCAAGCCGTAGGTATTGATAACCTATCAGTATTTCGAGAAGACTAAGCTGTAATTTGTCATCTTCTGGGTTGGGCGTTATCAAACTAATTGAGCTCATTGATTTTTAGGGTTCCGTTTTTCAAAAGGAAATACGGAACCATTATAGCAACACTCTCGTGTGTCTGTCTGCCTGTCCGCCTGTCACAGCCAATTTGCTCCGAATCTAATGGACCGATTAAGTTGAAATTTGGTACCTACTCGTATGAATTTGTGACCCAAACACGGACGTATAACATAAATAAATGAATTTTGAGTATGGGCATCATTTTTGGCAGGCAAATAAGACTTAAAAAAAAAAAACAATTTTGCAAATTGTACCGTGAGATAACAAATGAAAGGGCTTACTGTGAGGATCTAAAATATAAACAGGACATTTTATTAAGCAGTGCGTAAATTTTCACAGGGTGTTCTACTCATGAATATGAACAACTTTCACTATAGGACAAACACTGAAATCACGAAAAATAAATCAGATGTTTCATATAAAAGTTCAATATCTACTCGACCAAAATGTATGAAACAGCTGATTTTTTTTGTGATTTCAGGTTTGGTCCCATAGTGAAAGTTGTTCATATTCATGGGTCAACCTGTGAAAATTTGCGCACTGCTTAAAAAATTGTCCTGTAGGTATATGCTTTAATAATTTGGGGGGAATTTTGGAAGTCAATTTTGGGAGGCAAAAAAGAAGATTTAAAAAAAAGTTTTGCAAACTGTACTTACCGTGTGACATATCAAATTAAAGTTCTTACTGTCTCAAACAGATATTTTTTACAATTTTAAAATAAATTATTTTAAAGTTATTTAAGAAAATAGACAAAAATCGACCATCTCCCCTTATCTCCGACACTACTTAGAGCCTAAAATTTTGAAAAAAAAAACTGAATATTATAGTGCTATACTTATAGATTACAGGAAAATTCATAAGAAGTCTAGGTATGATCTTAAAATAACATGGCAAATATCTCAATATTGTGCGTAACAACTTACATTTGCAGTTGGAGTTTACAGAAGAACATGTTTTTCAACTACAAAGTGAAGTTTGTTCTTGGGATAAAATTCGTCCCAACTACGAAACCCTTCATTGTTCGTGGTTCGACACGCACTTGGCCGGTTTTTAATCTGATTGCATTTCTTGTTTTACACGTTTTGACGTTCATTTCACGTGATACTACAAAAATACCTAAGTAAGTATTCAGGTAGCTACATTAAAGACTATAGAAGGTTGTGTAGTGTTGGAAAAAAAGAAAATCCAAATTTATCACTTTAAATACTTATAATTTTTAAGTAATAAAAATAAAGTAACACGGATTATAAAAAGGAATGAACACAGAATTATAAAAAAACAAACCCGGATTTCTCTTTGTTAGCCGAATGACATGGAGATAATTTAGGTATTTGTAACAGTGGCCGGATAAGATTATGCTTAAATGTGGAAGAAAGTCAGCACTTATTATGGATCTAAGCGTCCTATCCTACAGAAATTTGAATTGCCTCGGAATAGTCGTTTAGACCAATTCGATACGCAACGTTATCCAGCAAACTCACGACTCAGGTTAAAAATCATTGAAGCATACTTTAGGAAGGATCACCTACGTGAAAAATAGTTGATATGGTATGAATATAAAAGAATAGAACGATCGCCAAGTAATCTACGTGGTATTCATGAAAAAGAAATATCTTAAATCCGCGGCCGTAGAACCACACGTGGCGAAGGAAAGTTGAGTAGATTCTGGCCTGCTACAGGAATCTCCGCGGCGAAGCCCGAGTAGGTGGTAGGATGCTGCTGTCTTGTATCCGGGCGATAAGCCTCCCAACGGGAAAGCTAGAATTCAGGTTTTAATAACTTCCTACATGAAAAAAAAAACTGTTTTAGGTAGGAAGTAATCGCCAGGATTCATTTATAATATAATATTCCAGAGAGGAAATCCAGGGTTGAATGACAAAAAATTCAATATTCCGATTTCAAAGTTCATAAAAAATCGAGAAAGAAATACTATGCAGTTCCTACATCTGATTCAGTTAAAAGTATTTAATGTAAAAAAAAATCTTTGAATCGACTTTGTAGAAAGGGGATTCTTCTCGCCACGGTGTTCTAGATTAGCACGTGTGTTTAGAATTTTTAGATATTTTTGAGTGATTGTTGATATCTACTTTTGTGACTTGTTTTTGTTTGTGTATCGTTCTTGTGTTCGTATCCGGGTTTGTATTATGTTTGTCTTATTTTAAGTCTCGTTTTATCCAAGATGGATAAGAATAAACCCCCTGATCCTGATCCCCTTCCAGATATTCCATGTCCTTCAACTCCTTTTTCTCCTTTCTCTCCGAATCCACTGTCTCAATTCGCGTATGTTGTCTGTAGCGTTACAGAGATGGATGTAACACCCCAACAAACCTCACGCCAACGTCCCGGTGACGAAGAAATTTTGACACCCTCCTCTCCAAGTACGCAACGAAAAAGCCAAATCCGTCGTAGTAAATACTCCGTAATGGATAAGGCTCCTTACGTTGTTCATGTTTCTCGTTTAGAGAATCAACCAAATGCTGGCACCACCCTACATCCTGTTAATTTTGGTTTTCTTATGAACAACAACATTGCGAACATTGTTCGTGGAAGTGTTAACAGAATTGGTAGAAACCGTGTGTCAGTGGAGTTCGCTTCCCCCCAGGAAGCTAACTCTTTCCTGGTAAACAGTCTGTTGTCCAAATATAGTTATTCTGCATCAATCCCTACATTTAATGTCACAAGGATGGGTGTTGTTACCGGTGTTCCCTCAGATATTACGGAAGAAGAATCTATAACCTATTTGACTTTGCCCTCAGGCTGCGGGCGAATCTAAACGTCCGTCGCATTAACAGGAAAACTCAAAGAGACGAAGTTAATGAGTGGAAACCCACTGAAACCTGTGTTCTGACTTTTGATGGACAAGTATTACCAAATAGGATTTACTGCTGTTACACACCCTTCCCTGTTGAGCAGTACATATACCGGACAATTCAATGCCGCAAATGTTGCAGATTTGGACATATAGTGAATCTATGCAGGTCTAATGATCCTTTTGATGTGCCATTTACTTTGAAAGAACTGAACTTAGGCATGTACGGGACTTTTTTTTTATTTGTGATGGGTTTGCTCCTGACTCTAGTCTAGGTCAGAGGTGACAGAGACAAAGTCGACGATGGAGTGAGCTTACACAGAAGAAGCCTGTTCACTGTCACTTTGAAGAGATTAGGGTTGTATGCGTTCGGAAACACAGACGCAGGTAGTGAGTTCCACTCCTTTGCTGTGTGCATTATAAAATACATTTGGAAGCGCTTTGTGCGAATTGGTGGAATAGCAATCAGGTAGGGATGGTAACTGGCAGTGCGTCTAGATGTCCGCTGGTAGAAGGGGGTCGGTGGAATGAGGTCGTGGAGTTCTCGGGCACACTTTCTGAAGTACAATCTGTAGAAGACCGACAAGCAGGCAACCTTGCGGCGATGAGCCAAGCTATGAAGCTTGGCATCCACCAGTTTTACGTTGCCAATGAGCCTCTTAGTTCTGCGTTCCACTGAGTCAAGCGCGGCTAGTTGGTACTTAGCTGATCCATCCCAAAGGTGACTGCAATACTCCATGCAGGATCGGACTTGCGCTTTTTAAAGGGTTAAAAGCGGTCCAGGCGTAAAGTATCGCTTCACCCTATTTAGGCTGCCCAGTTTCTTGGCCGCAGTTTGGGCCTTGTGCCCTATTCTTTTATTGTTCATTCTGGTGACAAGACCAAGCTGTACTTCCTCGATATCATTAATTTTTGTTACAGGCATGTTTGGCTTCCAGATCAGTGGAAGTTACAAATTATTATTCCCTTATTGAAGCCAGGCAAGCTTATAGATGATCCGAACGGCCTTAGAACGGCCTTAAAAATAGACTTGAATGGATAGTCGAATCAAGAAATTTACTGCCGAATTACCAATTTAGTTTCAGGAAAGGGCTTGGCACTATGGATAGTTTTGGCGTTTTAGTTGCAGATATTCGCTTAGCGTTTTCAAAAAACGAATCCGTTGGTGCCACCTTTTTGGACATCTCCTCCGCATACGATACCGTTCTTCTTCCCATTATCAGGCAGAAACTGCATCAGCTGAGTCTCCCGGTTAAGATGATCGAATGCATCTGTGGACTCCTTTTGCCTCGTTCTTTGGTTCAGAGAGTCCAGGGCGAGGTTTTCAAAGAAAGGCAGACTTGGAAGGGACTCCCGTAAGGTTCCGTGCTGAGCCCCCTTCTTTATAATTTGTATACAGTGGACATTGACTCCTGTCTAAATAATAACTGTCACATCCTCCATGCCAACGACTTAGTCTTGTATGTGACAGATTTCTCCATCGTATACGCTGCGTCATCTCTATGCCTCTCTCTGGACTCTTTGAACCAGTGGCTTTTAAGGCACGGTATGTCGTTATCCGCACCAAAAAGTTCGGCAGTAATTTTCTCCCGCAAAAGATTGATCCCGCACATCTCAGTGGACATTTCTGGTTATAATATTCTGTTAGTTAACAAAGTAAAATTTTTAGGTGTTTTTTTGGATTAAAAATTAAATGGTAAGCATGATATTAGTTTATTAATTAAAAAATGTGAAAAGGTTGTTTCGATTTTAAAAGTTCTCGCGGGCGTCTTGTGGGGTGCAACTTCTACTATGAAATTGGTCCATAACGCTTTAATATGTAGTGTTTTAGACTATGGTACGTTCCATCTAGTTCCATGCAACAAGGGTGCTTTGGCTGGGCTGGATAGGATTCAGTCAAAGTGCCTTCGGATCATCTCTGGTTGTATGAAGTCTTCACCCGTTAACACATTGCAGGTTGAATGTGTTAAACCTCCCTTGGACCTAAGGCGGTAGTATCTGGCCTCCCGTTTTCTGGCTAGGCTAATATTTAGATCTTCCCATCCCCTTTTACCAAGATTGAATGAGTTAGATGCCTTATGCAGAAGCTCAAATTACTGGAAAAACAAAGAAATTCCCTTAATCATAAAAGCATTTCGTCAAATTCGTAATTTAGAATGTCAAATAGAACAGAATCCTCGATTACCTCTTTTTATCTTTCCCTATGAAGTCTTATGTTTCACTCCAAAAATTCTCTTTGACATTGGTATTTTCAAAAAGTCCCCTTCGGTGAATTCGGACTTCAAAGCGGCGGTGGAAGAACGATGGACCGGGTTTCAATGGTTTTTTTACAGCTGCTTCATAATTTAATGATCTCAGTAACACTGGCGCTGCGGTTTATTACCAAAGCTCCAGAATAATCTTACAGTACAAATGCCCTGTGGAGGCTTCTGTGTTCACGGGCAAGTGTGTGGCTTTATTGTAACCTTTTCTTTTCATAGAGGCACACCACAATATTGACAAACCAGTTATGTTCACTGACTCTCTTAGCTGTCTGCAAGCCTTAGTACAAAACCCCTTCAAAAGTAAGTTGCACAGTTCCCTTCTTTTAAAAAATCTTTATTATCTTGTGCTAATAGTCAAAAAGAGGTTCAGTTAGTTTGGATACCTTAGTCATTGTGGCATTAAGGGCAATGAGTGTGTTCACGCTTTGGCAAAAGATGCTTGCTCATCAGCAACAGCTGATATCACCTACGATACTCATCAGGGGTATGACTTACTGAGCCTTCCAAAAGCTAAGCTCCAATCCTCATGGCAGGAACAGTGGAATATCACTGGAAGGAAAAAGGGCAGGTTTTACTATGCAGTACAACCAATAATAAAGCCAAATCCTTGGTTCTACAGCTACAAAAAGTCTCCAAAACAATTATCTATATCCGTCCTTTCATCTTTTTTCCTTTCGTAGAATTCGCCTAGGTTTTTGTCATACTCTAGTTTTTTTGCAAAAAATTCGTGTTCAACTCTCTCTGAGTGCGGGTTTGAAGAGGGCACTCTGGACCACATCTTCTTTGAATGCTCAAACAACGTTCCAACTTTAGATTTATATATAAGCACCTCCTAAAATTTAAGATCCCTCTTCCGACTAATTTCCCCTCGTTAGTAACGTATTCCTCCCCAGATCTGCTTGTGGCGCTGATGTCCTTCATCCGTCACCATAACATAAAATTATAAATAATTCTGTCTGTGTGGGTGTGGTATGCATGCGTATATTCTGTTTTAACAATAATTATAATATTTATTTATTTATATTTCGTTTTTGTTTCAGTCCCGTACTAACCCAGGAAGATCTACATTGTGTTCAACTGTATCATTCAATTTTTTATTTTTTTATTTGTCTATAACTTAATTTTATTTAATTGTTTTCTCCCATGCGTACTTGTTTTTTTAGCTCACTTTAGACATTGGCAGAATAGTCGACATATCGGCTTTACTTGTCATTTATTAAAAATATAATAGAATAGAATACACTTTATAGAATGAATAATTCTACAGTAGTTATACGATACGATGGCGGGAACGATCGCGCTCGTAAATACGCAGTGTGGTAGCAGCTTTAGGGCGCTTCGGCCGACCGATATCGAGCTATCTGTATCAATTACCTGCCCCTCTGCGGATTGCCGAATTAACCAGCCACATTAATATTTTAATCTATGCCCGCAAATGTACGCGTACGTGGCTACGATAATGCGATCTATTCTATTGACCACAGACATTTCGCTGTAATGTTGCCAGTGATAAAGTTGTAATTATATCGTTAATTGACCATCCATTGTTCTCTTGCCCTTTTGTAGAAGCTTAGTTTTCTTAACTTTCACTTCCCTTTCGTAATTTTTATATAGAGTTCTAGACGTATTTTGAATTGTATGTATGTAATAAGTACCTAAGTAGATACTTATGATGCCTAGGGCAGAGCGGGGTCTAATCTAAGGCTGACCCCACATTTGGCGTGCGCGATCCTCGGGCGTGCGCGCTGCACGGACGCAGCGCGCGCGTAGCGCGCGCGCTGCGCGAGCGTCGGGTTTACCGCCGTGTGACGTGCAGGCAGCGTGCGCGCAACGCGCGCGCGGCGCGCTCGCGACGCTCGAGTAAGTAAGAAGAACCGAAACAGTAGCGGGCGGCGGGGATAGCGGGCGAAGGGGTAAGAACGCGACTCGAGCGTCGCGAGCGCGCCGCGCGCGCGTTGCGCGCACGCTGCCTGCACGTCACACGGCGGTAAACCCGACGCTCGCGCAGCGCGCGCGCTACGCGCGCGCTGCGTCCGTGCAGCGCGCACGCCCGAGGATCGCGCACGCCAAATGTGGGGTCAGCCTTAAGCGTTTATTACATTATACCGACTCAATTTGTAGGAAACCTAAATCGTAAGCAATTTAGGAAGTAGTGCGGTCGGGACCTTCCAACCGCACTAAATCGGAATCTAACTGTTCTAACTTCGATTACATCTTTCGATTTCCTAATTAGATTTCCTACAAATTGTGTATTAAATAAGCATATTATGGGCCGCGGGGTCTCCTGCGCCACACATGCACTAGTAATAATACACTTACGGTGTAGGTTAAAAATACAAGTGAGTTTTTGATGGTGGTACCATGGTACGTAGTCAAATAAACAACCTATTTATTTTAAAACGTATCATTATTTATTACTTCATTAATTTGAAGCTATTCTGCTATGAACAAAATCATGATCAAGTGACTCCTCGTTGCCCTACTCTGGTAACAAAACATTACACAATTTAAAAGTTGCATTGAATTTGAAACTACTTTAGGTAAGTCCATGATTGTTTTGGATTACAAAATATCATAGTAGGTAATTATAGCTATCGACAGTATTATATGTGAGCTACCAAGTTACCAACAGTATGGAATGAAATAAGACTTAGGTAGTTACATTAGTAATATCGATTATCTATTAGGGACTCGATTTAATGTGTCAAGTAGGTAGATTTATCTACGCAGAAGTAGACATACATATGTAGCAACTTTGCGAAGTGTCTACAGAAATCTTTATTAGTCTGACTTCTGACCTACTTAACTACGTGACTAGGTATCAAGAGAATAAGCCTGGCAAGCTCAGACAGAATTGCAATGCAATATTGTTTGCCAAAATAACATCGGGCAAGTCAACCGCAACGAGCCACCAACCCGTAACACCGACCCACCACCCCTCGCAGAAAATCCCCAGATAATACGTATCTATTAGAGCGTATATCTCCGATTCGGCTAAAGTATTCCTCAAACATGAAGATAGTCGACGAAAAATTCGAGTGGAGAAATATGTATGGCAGCGGCAATCGGCATGCGAGGGTCGGTCTCCTGTCGGGGGGGAAGCGGCGGGTGGCGCCCCCCTCGAGTCAGTTCGCTTGCAACGTTCGCGCGAGTACGACGTGCGTCGGTAGTTTCGTCAGCAACGGATCGTCGCGTGTGACTGACTCGGAGTACGTGCGTGGATCCTGTGTGATTGTGTGCCCCAAGTGGAGTGTGTGCTGTGCCCTGTTTTATTTATAGTGTTTTTCAGACCATGAGCGTGTGTGTTTGACGGAGGGATGTATCCGAGCGCGGGCGCAATGAACGCCGCCGCCGCCGCCGCTGCCGTGGCGGCCGCCAGGCATCCGGTAAGCGACGACACTACACAAATCACTACATAACCTTACTGATAAACTGTCTAGATCTCCACTCTAAAGACAGTTCTTGTTTTTGCACTTTATATGGCTTATAAAAAGTTTCTGAACTTGCACACGCTTTACGTACAAATAACAGTGGGTCATTTTGTTGAATACTTACTGTTAAAATTGTGACTTATTAATAATAATTCCTCGCAAAGCTAAAATTTAAAATGACCAACTGTCATACTCACAAATAAAACTATTACGAAGCTCGTTGCGTTGATGTCTTTTCTGAGCGAAACTTTCTTTTGAACACTAAAAACTAAGTGATATAACTTTACAACAGAGCACAAATAACACGTATGTAGGTATACCTAAGTTATGCAGAAAGTTGAGTGGTAATAAAAGTAATAAACAGTCAAATGGCACAAACAGACGCGGCGTGCGAGGTTGCGAGTAGGTACTTGCGAGTTCCGAGCCCCCCCGGACCGGCCGGCCGCCGATCATTGTCAGCCGCTCAATTACCCGTGAAATTGTCTGCAAAGGATTTTATCATACTCGGAAATCTGGGGACGAAATTAACAAAGCTTGCTTATATACCTTTTGACACAATTCTCGAAATTGCTTGCTGCTAAGATTAAACAACAGTTAAGTTGATGCGTTTATTTGTTATTTGATAACGTAATACCTACTTTTTGTATGACATGGAATATATATTGATAAAAAAAATGTCTAAGTATAGCAGCTTGTAAGTAATAGGTCGCATTTCGATCGACATGTCGTAAATAAAACATATACCTACGATGGCGATAATATTATCACGATTTACGCACAATTATCTCAATAAAATACCTATTAACTAAAGGCTAACGGGGCATCTTATAAACCAAGTTTAAATCTTAATGTTTTACACCTAATATCAAGATAATTATCACGTTCGCTATACAATTAATAGACATGCTGTTAATAACAGATAATAGTCGTAAAAAGGTAAATTGTTTCTCCGCTCACCTATCTGTGAAAAACATGTGCTATAGGTAAGAATATAACGGAAACTGAAATATAAAACCTTGTGCACATTCAAGCAAGCATTTTCAAAATTAAAAACGAAACTGACCATGTGCCGTCAAAACCGCAGCGAAGTGTGTAGCCGTGTGTGAAACGATTTGGAACTTTATGACGTTGTAATAGAGCATAACGGTAACCACTCAAAGAAGCGACCGCAAGCCGCAACCCATCTGTCGCCGCTAGCCGACGGAAAACTAACCACATTTCGAGAATACATTAGTGTTATATTTAAGAGACACCGTTCACTTAGTATTGTGCGACCCTTGTAATTTATTACTCTTTTACAATGTATTGTTGCTGCGGTTTGCAGCCGACCGGCGACCACTAGAAAGTAAGTAGGTATAGGACCTCATTTCGAAAAGACAAAATTACCAAGAGAAAAAGAGCCAATAATTAAAACAGCAGAAATGGTAATTTTCACGTAAGTAATCATTGTATGCAAAATATTAAATGCTTTTAACTTTTTTGCCTACTTATTATACGCACAGACAGGAGTGGTGAACATTGAGCGAATGTAAAGTTCACATACAAATTATTTTTATAGATTTCGCCGAACAACACCTGTTTGATGAACTACAAATAATATTATAATAAAGAGGGAAGTGTGAGGGGTCACTACCGGTGTTAATCCTAACTCAATAATATAGATGATGCGCTTTCACGCTAAAACGGCTGAACGGATTTGGATGAAATTTATGACACAGGTAGACCATGACCTGTAGCCTAATTGCGTAACACACTATCGATCGGAATCTGAATCATTTTGAAGCAAATTGCTAATCCATTGCTTCATATCTTCGAAAAATTTGTCTTCTCAACATCGTAAATAACGCAATGAATGTTGTTGAATTTTCAAAATGAAACCGATTCCGATTGATAATGTGTTACGCAATTAGGGTGCTGGGTAAGGAAATATGCTACTTTCATCCTGGATCGCGTACCTACGAAGTCACGGGCAATAGCTAGTTTTAAAATAATGGGACGTGAAAGTAAAAACTCACAAATTAGCCATACTTAAGAACAACCTATAATCAGAAACTGAACTTAAACTAATGAACAATATTAAAAAGTAAATAGTCTCATTTCAAACACGATTAAGTCCCTGTCTAATTGCCTGACCATTACTTTTCTTTGCTTTGGGCGTGTATTTATTGAGATACCTAATAAGTAAGGCTCTCAATGTAGAAGTTATTAGTTGGTACATTCCCACGCGCGCTCATTTACCGCTTTATAAATGGTCAAACACGACCAATATATAATGACCTCCTCTGCTTAGGTATAATAATTATCCTTTTAAATACAAGAATCGGTGCTCATAAATGCTCATAAATTTTGGGGTCTGACTGTACTGGTTGAATACTCGGGAAGTCGTGCGACGCTTGTTGCCTAATTGAAGCATTCATACCAGTTTCAAAGAAATACGCGTTCTTGGTTCTTCGCATTGATAAGTAGGGTAAGGTAGTTGGTTGTGTTGTGCACTTGCCTTTTAAAAAGTGTGAGTATTAAGTTTGTAGTAGGTTACTTTGAGGACACCATGGGAAAAACGTGTCGTCTTGAGTAATTTTACAAAACTATATAGGTAATTTGGTAAAACATAAGCAAACACTCAAATCGACCGTCCCTATTAACAATGTCGGATATACATTTTACCAATATTTACTTTTTTACATAAATCGAATTACAATTAAAAAAAAATTCTTCACTGTTCAGAGTAGACGGTGACACTTTGTATTTTAATTACTAACATTAGTTTACTTTTAATACTAACAACCCTGTCGTGCTTATGGACTCTTTTGTCTGAAATAAATGATTTTATTTTACTTTATTTTATTTTTTAAAACAAACTTTGAACTGAGGGCAGTTCGAAGTTTGCCCTAACGATAAAAAAGTATCTTTATGATATTAACAATGTCAGTTCTGCGAAAAAGACCACTATTCAATAGGGACTAAACAGTTAGTCTCCCTGCAGAACCGAGGGAATTGTTAATAGGGACCGTCGAAATGTCCGCAACACCTAAATAAATACCATCACAGATCTTCTCTATCTTTTAAATTGGTTTTTCCCTGTAAATTCTGTACTGTAAACTGTAATAGTCGAAACGTATTTTTTCTACGTTACGCCTTGTTCTTATAGTTTAGAAGCGTCACTGTAGGTATGAGTACCGGAGTACGTCATCGAGGTGGTGAATGAGACGCGGGAGGGGCGGGCCGGGTGTTAATGTAAATGCCTATTTGTCTATTTACTTAAAATCCGTGTCGAGTCCTACTCGGTAAATATTTGACTGACAGAATTACCGCTACGGACAAATGAGATGGCGTCTCGTCAAACATTCCAAGTTTTCTTCAAACACATAAAGTTGAGTTCTAGAAATAATAAATCTGTGTCAATGACGATTATTTTAATATTGTCGAGATGAGTTTATCAACGGAAATGTCTTGTCAGGATTATCATCGTGATAAGTGGAGTGCCTTGAGTAAATGTTCACCCAAAATAATGACTTGATATTTGTAGATAGATAATGCAATATCAGTTTGTACAAACACGGCATTTGGAGTACGCAAACAATGCTTCGTCATAATCAAGATGCCATCAAACATATTCGCTGCGCGGTAACGGAGGGCTGACATACTTACGTTTGAGACCACCGAGCGGGATATTAATTCACTGACGTCTTCACATCCATTCTGACTTCAGTCATCTGTTTTCTAAACGAGAACATGAAATGAGATCTTACTTTTTATTAATCCGGCAAATAACCTGTTGTAGGTACTACTTAACATTAATATTATTAACTAGCTGTTGCCCGCGACTTCGTCTGTGATCCATGGTGAAAAGTAGCCTATGTCCTTCTCCAGGTCATGGTCTACCTATGTGCCAAATTTCACCCAAATCCGTTCAGCCTTTCTAGCGTGAAAGCGTAATAAACAAACAAACAACCTCACTTCACATTTATATAGGAAAAGTTTTGAGCAGTAGGTACACAAATATTCACAGGGTGTTCTACCCTTGAATATGAACAACTTTCACTATGGGACAAACTCTGCAATCTCGAAAAAAAATCAGCTGTTTCATACATTTGGTTGAGTAGGTTAGGCAGATATTGAACTTTTGTATGAAACAGTTGATTTCTTTTTCTTGATTTCAGAGTTGGTCCCATAGTGAAAGTTGTTTATATTCATTGGTAGAACCCCTGTGAATATTTGCACTGCTTAAAAACTTTTCCTGTATAATATTAGTTAGGATAATAAGGAACTTTTTTTTTTGACACCCGGTTGGCACGAAGTTCCTTTCGCTATATCATCATCGTCATGATCTGCCTAGTCTTTTCCCAATTTTTTTGGGCTCAGCTTCCAGTCTAACCGGATGCCGCTGAATACCAGTATATTACATGGAGCGACTGCCTATCTAACCTCCCACCCTTCCTTTAGCTGTTTATTATGTATTAATACTGACCCATCTAGTATAAGTTTTTAGAAGCTAAACACATACTGAATGACTCTGTATTAAAAAGCAAAAACTTTTTCGTTACGTCAAGTTATGACGATTTCTACCAGTTTCCTGCTAGATCTGGACAACACTGGCTTTTTGATTGTTTATGGAATTACGGCATACGAAAGGTTAAAGAACTTGTTCCAAAAATTCATTGTTATTGACCGAGTTCGCCGAATAACCGATAGACAAAACTTATCAATTGGCCAGCCCACCACTGCACTCACATCGGATGGCAAACGGTGTTGTATTTCTGAGAAAATAAAATCAGCTTTCAGATCCCCGTGCTACCATATTCGTTTACTAGTATTTTTATTTATTTTCCCAATACAAAGGGTAATAAATCCCTCCGTTACGAACGTTTTTATGAGCTCTAAAACGAACACAATAGAGCAGAAATTAGCTCGCGTGGTTTTGACATTGAGGCGTTATGTTACAAAGCCAATCTTGATGTTCAAATATTTGTCTATGCTTGTTTGGTTTGTAAGTGCGAATGGTGTTTAGATGTTTACCAAGCCGCTGAACTTGTGTGAGTTGTGAGCCGAGCGGGCGAGCTTCTAATATTACTAATAAACAGTTGACATCGATCCATTTCTCGGAGTTTTCCTCGTAACTTAACGGACGACGTCGACGTTAATACTCGTACCTACAAAATGCCTACAAATCACCAAAACTCTCATTTCAATTTCGTATTCGAGCAGAATTCATTCAGCCGTTTCGGAATTCGAATTTCGAATCCAATAAAAAGAAAATACTCTCTTGAGCGTACAGCAGGTAGACGTGGGCTGGTGGGCAGACGTATTCAATAATTTGAAATAAGAACACGTATTTCTTTTTATATCCGTTTAAACGCATTCTGTTTAGTTTTGTTTTTGTGAGCGGCCGGTGGATGCGGGCCTTTCATCCGGACCCTCTACACAATACTGCCACTCAAAAACTGTTCATTGTATTTTAATTTGACCTTTTCGGCGATAATTTATGGGAATCTTTTTTTTTTGTCGAGGGGAACGTTTATTCAGTCTATTATTGCCGAGGATTATTTTCGTTTCTTTTGTGATCGATTTGAAGGTTGGATCGAAGTTGCGACTGACTATTAGTATCGAAGGGTATATTTAATCTGTTAGGCCGTGGGAAAAAAAGAATCGATACGGAAAATTAGTTTCAAATTGAAATTGAGTAATATTCCGCTGATGCATGTCAGAATTAGAAAACAAGTTGTTAAATAGCAAGTTAACAGACCAAACAACGTGTTTAACTTTTCAATTACTTTTAATCATGTGTAATTTTAATGCGATTGTGTTAAACGCGTCGAGAGTCGAGAATGATATTTAAGTTTGCCAATATTGCACACTGAAATAATTTGCACGTTAAATAATACAAAATTTACGGTAGGTCAGACAGAGCAACGATTGGCATGTTATACAATTTTATTACACAAAAGCGTTTAATTTAATCCGTAATCGTATAATGTTATTTTATATGGTGATTTAATCGTGGCTATAAAACACTTTAACGTATAACGAGGTGTCAGGTTTGTTCGTTTGTTGGACAGCGAGAGTGAGGCAGCGGCAGAATTAAGGCTCCCGCAGTCAGGCGCGACGCGACGACGACGGTGCGTGCGACACGGCGCGATTTTGGTAGAACAATTTTATTTCTATGAAGTTTTCATAAATATTGTTGTACTAAGAGTCGCATCGCGTCTTTCTGGGGGAGCCTTAACCCAATGTGATAAGACCGACCGATAGCGCCGAATAAAACAAATAATTAAAACGACTACGCCGTCACATACTGACGCATAATTATAAAATAATGTCCGATTCAAGTGAAGGCACGCGCACACTTGTTGAGTGTTTAGCGATATGGCTCTAGTTGGATACATGATAAGCAGAGAGAATAACAGCTATGGTAAGTCTGATAGATAAGAATATACAAATATCCTCGTGTAGACAAGTCCATAATTTTTGAAGCGAAACATCTTGCGGCGGGCGATTCGAAATTGGACGAGAATTGAGAGTGAAATTACAAGAAAGCGTCACGTTTAGTTCTCTCTTATCTCTCTCTGTCTCTGTCTCACACTAAATCTCTCTTATTTTATATTTTTTTAAGAAGTTTTTAACATCTATCAAAAATAATTAATTACTTACAGAAGTTATTTAATTCAAAATGAAGTATTTTTTGTGCACTTAATAATCCTTAGCGGCCGTGCGACAAGTGTTGTTCAGCTGAGTGCACATTAGCCGAAGAGCTTTATCACTTTTTGCCCTAATTTAGATCAATAAGGAGTGTCGAAGCAGCTTCTGGAGCGAGGGACGGACGGTACGTCGCATCGAGTGCCGTCGTGTAGCCTCGCTCGCCACACGCGAGCGTGCTCTCACACTGCTACTGTCGATATCGTTTTGTTTTTGCATCCAAACATACGTTGTGTTAGCTCGTAACTTTAAACTCCTTTTTGTTTTTCGATTCAACGATATGAACATGGATAAGTAATTGCTTGTGTCGATTTACATCTCCCAATATGCGTGTGGTTGTGTGGCTTTCATCTTTTCTTTTAATTAAAAGCATTTCGATACCTACAATAAAGCAATTAACAAAAACATGATTGGCGCTTAAATTATTTTTTGATACGATAGAGTGCTAGGCTAGATTGCTAGAGAATCTCGGTTTTTAAATAGTGTTGTAAATAAGCACGAATTGCGGTGGATGAATTAAGTTAGAATGTTGCGAACAGTGCCTAGACGTTGCGGCTAGGTTATCCACAATGTTACCTATTACGTTATTAAGTGCGATCACCCATTACGTGGAGCGTGAGACGTCGGCGGCGCGGAGGCGCGCGACCGCAAGCCCGTCTCCCCGGTGGTTACATTCACTAAATTCCCGGCCACATTTTTCCCGAGCCCGATTGTCCGCAGCTCCATTTACAACGTCTACACGCCGCACCAGTTCCTTTTACGCTTTTATTTACGCTCCTTTTATTATTTTTAAAGTCCGTTTGTTCCTCGCGCCGGCACCGAGCGGCGGTTATTTATTTTTTGCCGTCGGCCTCCCGGCGACCGTGTGTTGTTGTGTCCCTCGCTTTATTTTTATTTTCGTGCTTCTTATTATGGAGTTAGCTTTTTTTTTTCTTTATTATTACGTGCTCGCGTGTTCGCGTTACTTTATTTTTGTGTTAAGAGGCGTGCGGTCGATGTTGTTTATTTTTTTTTTTTCATTAATCGAGGCTCACACCGAATTATGGTCATTAAAGGATAATTTGTATTATGGTAATTTGGGATGCGTGTAATTTTTGTTTCGTGATAGGAATGTTTTTGTTCCGAGAGTGAGATTGATGAGTTACGTCTTACGTCGTATGCTCTTAATGTTTAGAGCGTTGCTTGCGTGTTCAGTAAACGTTTGTAAATGGTCATTTAGTTAGAGAATGTGTTCAGGTTTTAAGGAGTCTTTATTGTAGTGGAGATGGTTGGTGTTTTGTTACTTGCAGGCAGTTGCAGGTCATTAATTGTGTGTTGTTTTGTTCTCAGGGTCCCCCA
The DNA here is from genome assembly GCA_948252095.1 of Dicycla oo. Lineage (NCBI taxonomy): Eukaryota > Metazoa > Arthropoda > Insecta > Lepidoptera > Noctuidae > Dicycla > Dicycla oo. The sequence continues at coordinate 18,190,166 of OX411726.1, read as the reverse complement.
CAGCCCGGGCAACCCATCAAGTTCACGGTGGGAGAGTCCTGTGACAGGATTAAAGAAGAATTCAACTTTCTACAAGCCCAATATCACAAGTCAGTAATGTTTTAACGTTATTCATTAGGTTTACATTAGAAATGGGCCGACTATGACTTTGGCCGACTATCCGACTAGTCGGCAGCAAAATGGCCGACTAGTCGGCCAAGCCGATCATTGCATTCCGTTATTATGTTAGATATAAGTTTATTTTATTTTATTTGATTTATAGGGTCTAAGTCCAATTAAGTAATTTGTTTTGTTTGATAGAAGTATTATTATTATTATTTTGATTTGATTGAAAGTCTAATTCATCTTCATTAAGGTTCGATAGAGAAACTTCCTAACTTCCTATTTCTAAGTTGTAAACCTACGTATTGCAATTGTTTATTAAAGAGTTTGTTCTTTTTTGTTGGAAGTATTAATAAATTTTACTTTATTTAATTTCTGGATCTAAGTCCAATTAATTAAAGGACCAAATGAAGGGTTCCCCTACACGTATTCCTATCCTAATTTAAATCCTATTATAGATTTCACTGAAAGTAAACTGTAAAACTGATTATTATAAAATAATAACAGTAAAGATCCCAATTTCATTTCAATCACCCTCTTAAAAGTCGGCGGTTTTAGCCGACTTGTCGCCGACTACAAACACGGCCGACTAGTCGGTACATCACTAGTTCACATAGTTTTATAAAAAGTTATAAACATTGAAAGGTAAGTAAAAAATATGTAGTAGCCTTGCACCGGTATGGGGAAGAGAGGACTTAACTGACTTATTATTATTACTTACCTACTAATTTAGTTTTATTTAACTGCGATACGAAACCTAAGAAAATAAATAAATAAATCATTCTAGTAGCACCCATTCTCGTTACGCGAATGGATAGAACAACAAGAGGAAGTCTGAAAGTGACACCGGTGACTGAAAAGTTGTGTGTGTTGTCATGATATGGGCATGTGATGCGGAGGAATTAGGAAAATGTCGTCAGGAAAGTTTGGAGTATGAATGTGGATGGCCATACGAGTAGGGGAAGATCAAAGAAACGATAGATGGACTGCGTGAAAGATGATATGGCTAGAAACTGAGTGACTACCGAGATGATGAAGAAAAAGACACGTTGCGCCGACCCCAAATGGATTGGGACAAGGGCAGGAGAATGATGACAGCATAATGAAAACTGGAACCACAGTTGACTAAATTCTAAAAAAAAAATCAATATTTCGAGAAAACGCGCTTAAATAGTAGATATCGGGAGAATCGATACTTAGTAGGGTTGTAGGATTCACTACAAAAAAAATAAAACACGTACAATAAAGTGGGATCATCCGGGATCCCCTGTCACCGGGAATCAAGGAGAATCAACCCTTACCTGCCTCCTGCCCTTTGAACACTCAGCAAGGCTTTTTGCGACGAACCATTGTTGTGAAACAAAAATGTAACAAAAGGGTTTATTTACACGAGTCGTTAAAGTTTAGAAAAAAAAAATGGTGGGAGAGAGACAGGTCAATTGGAAAGTTATTTAATTTTGTTTGCTCTAATACTCGTATAAGTCATACTTACTTACTTCTCCAATAATAAAGTAGGTATCTTTATTGCCTAATATTTAACGATAATAACACGAAATTAGAAAACACAACAATAAGTAAATTAAGTTGTTCCTAATTATAACTTACGAGTTTCTGGTAACTAAAAAAAAGTAAATGTACCTGCTTCGTAAATAGAAATATAATTAATTACGTTAGTTAGAATACTAACTCCGCCTACAAATTAACTTAAATTATTTAATCACGACACATTGCAAAGTGGCTTCTTTACCTAAATCCATACTATTTTTATAAATTCGAATGTAACTCTGTGTCTGTCTGTCTGTCTGTCTGTTACCTTTTCACGCCTAAACCGCTGAACGGATTTCAATAAAATTTGGCAAGGAGATAGATGGCATCCCAGGGACGGACATAGGCTACATTTTTTCTTAAAAATAATCTTACAGGGGGTGATATAGGGTATGAAAGTTTGTATGGAAAACCCATGATTTCTTAACTTAGGGACATGAAAATTCAAATTTAAGCTTTTTGTAAGAAATAGAGTTACATGTTTCAGTGATTTTGTAAAATCACCCCTTAATCAATCCAACTATGCGAAAGTGAGTTTATTTGTTTGTATGTTTGTTAGGCTTTCACGCTAAAACGGTAGAACGGATTTGCATGAAATTTGGCACATGGATAGACCATGACCTGGAATGGGACATAGGATACTTTTTATCGCGGTAGTACATTCCCGTGGGATAATTTTCGAGGTCCACGCGGGCGAAGCCGCGGGCAAAAGCTAGTAGATAAATAAAACTTAAAGTGCCTATCTAGATATCTACGTATACATATAATAGAATAGTAACGAAGTCAAAACTGTACATTCAATATAAAAAAAAGTTATTGCCGCGGTGTGCTATCGAGGCTGATGCTGAAAATATAGTTTTTAAAATTTTTCTCCGTTTGTTTGTATGTCTGGATGTATGTTTCGGATTGACGCAAAAATGGCTAAACGGATTTGGATGAAATTTTGCACACAGATCGTGTGCAAACCTGGATTAACACTAGGGTACTGTTAATCCCAGTAGTTTTCCCGTAGGATATTTTCCGTCATTCACGCGGGCGAAGCCGTGGGCAAAAGTAGGACTTAATAAATTATTTTTACTTTTGATAGCATAAAAGTGCGAACGATCAAACGAATCGGAAATCCCTCTGTGCCGTTCTATTAATATATTATTCTCGATTGCTTTAATTGTTTTATCATTTCCTTCCCTTTTCTGGCTTGGCTACTGGTATTTCCAAGTCAACGGTCAACGTCCAATTACGATTTGATTCACTCCTTTTAGGTAGATATCTATTATAACATTAGAGAAATTATGGTTATCACCCGTTCGTTATTTCGATATAAACGTATAATAAACTCCGTTATTTCACGATAAATACAAAGCTATGTAATCTATTTACCATTTACATTAAAATAATAACTCTAAAGTGCAGTCAATACAACAATATTACACAATAACTGTCGTTATTTTGCTGTTATTTTTCTAATCCGAAAAATTATAAATGCGAAAGTGAGATTGTTAGTTTGTTTGTTACGCTTTCACGCAAAAATGGCTTTACGAATTTGCATGAAATTTGGGACTTGGGTAGACCATGACCTGGAGTAGGACATAGGATACTTTTTATCCCGGTAGTACGTTCCCGTGAGATAATTTCCGATCTACACCCGGGCGAAGCCGCGTGCAAAATCTAGTGCAAAATAATGGTGGTTTATAAATTGATTTCAGTCTTTATTTTAAAGCATCTATGTTCTATATCTAACGTAAAAATAATTTTAAAAGAAGTCAGGTTACGCTAAACATTTAAGTACAAGAAAAAATCTAAATTAAATCACCTTCCTACGAATCTTTTGTGGTAAACACAAACTTCACTTAGTTTTTGTAAAAGTAGCGATTGTTAAGCAATATGTAAATCTATGTTCACTAAAGCCCGACGTACCTATTACCTACTTTACTACAAAGTTATTATGTTATAAAACTTATCGGCCCACGTTTTCAGTGATCGTTAAGTATGTAGGTAATAATCTCGAATTGAAATTGAACAGTGTAGTTAAGCGACGATAAAAACTATAACCATAACAGGTCTGACCCACTACGCATGCGATTACGATAACAGCTATAAAACAAGCTGTTCGCTTATATTTTTCTTATCTTGATAATGTTACAAGCGCTCCTTAAATACAACTGGAGTGTTAGTTTACTGAGTACACTTCTTGAGTATTTAATAAGTTGAAAAGTCACCAAAGAGCCCTATAGTATCTCATTGCTTTGACCTATTTCGTGGAGGTTATCGCTGGCTGTCAGGAAACTGATATAGTGCCTAAAGATTAATAACAACAGCACAGAAAGCTTGTGTGTAACGACCTTTACTACACGAATAAATAGATCAAACGTACAATAATAGTCTTGTTCGAAATTCGAAGCTGTTCGAGACGTAGCGCTATAAACTTGCAGCTATAAAAATTAACTAACAATTTCTCGGAAAAGAATTAGCTGAATCTTTTAAAATAATAGTTTTCTTTTTGTTTCAGTTTAAAATTAGAATGCGAGAAACTGGCTAGTGAAAAAATTGAAATACAAAGGCATTATGTTATGGTGAGTAGAAATCGTATATTTTTAAACATTTTTCTTGCTCTGTTTTTTCTCCTAAATATACAGGATCATAATAAATTAGCTAGCGAAACTCCGCAGACGTGATGGGTATCGATAACTAAACATGATAAAGCAAAAATAAATAAATTTGATGATATCTTTTTTTTTGTCGTGTTTAGATCTATACCCATCACGTCTGTGGAGTTTCGCTAGCTAAGTTGATTTGACCCAGTATAATAAAAAAACAAACCAGTCAATAAACCACCAATTTATAGTTTTCAAACCAAAAACACATTGGGAAACTTTATATAAAACTGTGGTAGGTACATAACATGAAATGTTTTATTAGACCATTTTAAGCGATTGGGGTTAATAGCGGCGATGGCACAATCATAATTATTACGTTCATGTCCGAACAATAAAAACGAACGCAACAGGCTTTAAAACGCATGTCACATTAAAACTACATAGTTTCATTTAAAGGGACAGCTAATTTAACAGCTAAATAGAGATGTTTATCACATGTAACATTTGTTATGGCGTGTGAAATCAATAAAATGTGTTCCTTTGTTTCCGCCCGCATGTCACATGTCTATTTGATTGGCTCCAATGCACCCTCCCATTTAGATAATTGTCCGTATGAAAGAATTATTTACTCAATTACTGAGCAGTTTGTCTCTACACAAGGAACATTTCAGATGTTTAGCACGTGTAATAAAATATGTTTAGATAAGATTATTGTAGCATCGTCGTCGTATCAATCACAACGCCAACCGAGCTGTCAGAAGCGTGCGTAGGCTAACGTATTAGTGGCCAGTTCAAGAGCAGACAATATATTTCAAACGAACAGATATATTTTGGCATGCCTTAATCCCCGCATGTTCGCTCCGTCCAGATATGAATCACGATAAGTGTTGCCAAATCGCTCGCAATTTATTTTAATACGCTCGAGAGGATATTTTCGCGAGAATTTTTATGTGTCGGAAACACTTCTGGCCGACGTCCAAACTGAGCCAGTGCGGATGTTTAGTCACTCGACTCCTATAATTTGAGGAAGCTAATCTGTGCCAAAACTGTACCGTGTCACTGCTCGGCCGTTACGTATACTCGCGTAAATTGTAATCGATTAAACTAAAGCGTGTTATTTATGTTTCAGTACTATGAAATGTCGTACGGCCTCAATGTGGAAATGCATAAACAGGTATGTATTCTCATCATCTTTAATTTATAAACTAAGTTTGAATGTGTGTTTGTGAACGAAAAATAGTGTTTCCACTTTCTGATAGCAGATGTTAAACATGTTATAGAATAAGGTAACAAAAAAGGAAGGTGAAGGGGAAAATATGGCTATACATTTAACAACAGCGGTCGGGCGAATTGGCGCACGGGGAAATGTTGTAAAAGAAAAAAAAACGTGTTATTGCGCTGCGCCTGTTTGTTGGATAAACGTTGTTTGACAGCGAGCCCGCGGGCGCACCCCCACCGGGGGGTGGGAGCATAACGCCTGGTCAAGCCACTTTGTTGACATTTCGGTTTTTAATTTGCACCCACTTTGGTATTTTAATTGCGTATTCACTTTCGTTATTGTCCTATCTTTAATAACAATTACATACATACATGTTCTTCGTATAATGCATGTCGAATAATCTCAGCCGTCGCGCGGTTGAATTAATATTATGACGGAGTTTCATTTCAATAGGACACATTATTATCGAAATATTATGGGGAAGGGAGAGAAAGTTGTGCAGGCTCCCCTAATGCGCGTGACTAAAGCGCAGAAACTATATCCATGAATTAGACGCTTAGTAGAATTCACAAAAAGGGGCTGGTAGGGCTGTCTAACATAGAGATAATGAATTTATAATATAAAAATAATTACATGAATGAACACAGGTACATAGTAGGTAGTAAAGGTAGCAAAAAACTTAATTTCGTGGTGGGAGAATTGGTTAGGTAGGAGTACATAGTGTTAATTATGTGAAATGTGTTCGAATAGCTCGCTGGTTAATTGAAATATTATTGTGACTGAAAATACATGTGTTTGAATTGATTGAAAAATAATATTACCTAATTAATTTTCACGCTGTTAATTTCTGGTCGCAATAAAACAAAAGCAATGATATTGCAACGAAATTAATAAATGTTGTTAATCCATGTTGTTTTTTGCTAAACAAAATGTTATTGCGTAAATATTTTAATCTGTGTTGATGTGACAGCCCTGACCACTGGGTGCTCGCTTAACAATAGCTATCGTAACAAATAGGTACGTACACACAGGGGTGCCTCGCGAGGGTGCCGTGGGGGGTTCATGGTAATCTGTTGATTTTACGCTCGCCAGCTTGTCTCGAACCCCGCTTTTATTAATATCACCCTGTATTTTAACACGTACTGTAAAAGGAATCACAATCAATTTACTACGCGGAAAGCTACTCGGGTAATAAGAAACACTCATTCGTTTCACACAATTAATATTCACACGTGGATTTTTAAATGAACAAGACAGGTGTTCGCTCGTACATGGTACAGTTGTATTAATTTTGTTTTTAAGGACAAAATGATTATAAAAATGAGTTTTCGTTTAATTATTATGTAGGTACTATTAATTAAAAACATAGGTAGGTATTGAAGGTATATTTATTTATTTATATCAAAGAATATTAGATTGACATGGTTTATGATTTGTTTGATAAACTCTCGGACAATTATAATAGGGCCGATCCGTAGAGCTCGAAATGTTAAGCCGTTCGGCGGTGACGGTGAGTGATATTTGTTTAGGTTCTGGCAAACTAGCAAACGAGGGGTGATTACGAAGGGTCGTATTGTTTGCGCCGCGGCGGACAGATGGCGGCCTCCACCACTAGTTCAATGCTTGAATGCGCTATTTAGCGTACACTGCCGTGCTTCATTGTAATGGATTATTACATTAGCACTTAAACACGCTCAGTCGAGCGAGAACCAGAAATGCACCCCGTCGACTTTGTTAAGCTTTTATGTGTTGCATGCGAGCGTAATAGAATAACAAGTAATGTTTTTCCTTTTTATTATTTTATAACGTGTTTGTTTTTTCCTAAACTCGCGAGTGACGGTCGCCTCGGGTAAACACTTAATAAAAAGAGATTGAAATTAACTCTAATCGGTGAAGCCGGGACCGGCTTGGAGCTTTTTTCTTTTTATTTATTGTGACTTCATGGTCTATTCAGGGCCGTCTTGAAATACATCGAGAAGCATTTTACTCGAACATTATAAGTACAATACATTATCGCGTCAATAAGGTCGGTTTTGTCGCATCGACACGCCGCTTCCCGCGCGTCGTGACCGAGTCGCACTCGCGGCGTGACCGCGACTAACGCGCGTTTTCCGCTCTTTCTGACGACGACTAATTGCTTAGATTTTCTTTTGTTAGTCGCGGGGCCGGACCGTAGTGAGACCGTGTCGAATCACACCTACTTACGCTGTGAATTGATTGTTTCGTCTTTGTGTGGCAGTATCGACACGGAGACTTATTGTTCTGTGCTTCAAGCTATTATTCACGCCCGGACTGACTTTCACGCTGCCGATTAAGGCAACGGTTTCCTTACTTAGAATTAGTTAAAATCGGCCGACGACGCAGACAGATCCTAGTATTAAAATTGCACTCATAAGAGTAGATAAAATTTATTTAAACGCAAATCAAAAAAAAAAAAAATTATCAAAAAATAATCTGAATTCCAATCAAAATTACTGATTGCGCAGCAAAATAATTAACTCAAATTAAAACTAAATAAGCAACAATTAATATTCGTGGCGCGCCGCTGTTTATCTTAAAGATTTTTTATTAATGCGTAGGTAATAATGACTAGCGCACATTAAACCTTTTACCATTCTTGAGAAAACTAAATTATTGTAACTTACCCTTCGTGCATCGTGCTCGCTCGCTCTTACATCCTATGTCGTCGGAGCCCCGCTTGGCGGGGCTTCTATTTCTGTGTAAAGGGTTTAATCAGAGTAACCTAACCAAACCTAACCTTGGGGTTAATATTAGTCGCCATGTCATTTTGCTATGAGTGTGAGTATTATGTATGTACGCTCTGGTTAATTTGCTGTGCAGTCAGTATGTTTGATGTAAAAAGTATATAAATAATGGAAATAAATTGATAGGTAATTATTTATTTGATGTGCGTTTAATAATATCCCGTAGATAAGTTTGTCGTAACTCGTTCGTAACTTGTAATGTAGATAACGGGTATAGTTGAAGAGTGAATTCATACGGTGGAGTGATTTCATGAAGTGTCACGAATGTGGAGAGAGAGACAATAGTGGATAGGGTCGGTGCGCGGCGCAGCGGGATGTCGATAAAATACTTTGTCGAGGTTTACGAGCGTCGACAGTCGACACCCCTGCGGGCTCGAGTTGCCAGCCACCCTCCGACACACGTTCCGCGCTCAATGCTCGCTTGTTATGATAGATATATCAATGTGGACTCGTTGCTTTGTAACAATAAGCCCTTTAGTTACAGATTTTCGATTTTTGATTTGATAGAACAGTTGCCTTTTGTTTTTATATGTTGAATGAACGTTTTTGACGATTAAGTGTTATTTTTGTGTTCAATTTTGGTTACAGATTGTTTGTTGTCATATGATTATTATCAGATGCTCACTTGAAGTTTTATTGACTGTAGGTACTACCTCATTACTGTTTAGATACCTATTTTAAAATTGAAGAAAAACTAAATTGTTTCGAAAGCTCAATTCAAATTGAACACAAGTCCAACAAAAATATTACTTCACAGAATTTCCTGTCTTTATACGCACACATCAAAACAATTTATCCGTCAAATCAGTTAAAACTCGTTTTATCACCAAAGCATTCTAGCGAAAAATCCATTTCAATACTTTCGAAAGCTGCGTGTCCGTATAATTTAATAATCTCTGGGTTATTGCGATTCCATCCATTCCATGCCGTTGGGGGAGAACGATGTGCTCTAACCGCTCGCATCGCTCGACGCTCAGACCGCTCACACCGCTCAAATTTATTCATGCGCGGCCCCAAGGATTGTTTGGCCTTGCATTAGGGAGCCCGCACACCCGCGCAATCTCTTTCATTGATAAAAACACTGCACGTGCCCCATCAGCTTACCTACCTACTGTTTATTATAATAACCGGGGGTGGATATCATGGCGACGCGTCCCTTTTGCCCTCTTTGTTTACGACGACGATAGGTATTGGTATTATCAGGATATTAGGTACCTATCTTTTTGGATTATCGAGTATTAAAGTATTGAATGTAATACTGAAGATTAGTTAGTCTACTTCAGTATCAATGATAAGTACACGGTTCATTTATATCATTATGCCTACAAGTTGAAAATTGTTTTGAAGTATACTAGGTATTAAGTCATCATCTGCCTAGCCTTTTCCAACTATGTTGGGGTTGGCTTCCAGTCAAACCGGGTGCAGCTGAATACCAGTATTATACATGGAGAGACTGCCTATCTGACCTCCACAACCCAGTTACTGGGTTATTACCCCGTAACTGGGTTGTGGAGGTTAGATAGGCAGTCTCATACCCCTTGCTAAGACTGGTTGTCAGACTTTCGAGCTTCTAACGAGCCGTAACGACTCTCAAAGATCCATGAATGACAGCCGGGACCAACGGCTTAACGTAATTTCCGAGGCACGGAAGGGTCATGGTATGTAAAGATGCTCACCCATCCACGGACCAACCGCGGCAAGCGTAGCTTAACCTGATCAATCGACCCGTACAGCCATTATTACTCAGCCACAAGCTCCTTAAGGTATAAAATGTTATAAGTACCTACTTAAAACAGTTTCGATTCTATGGCTAATTAAGGTAATTTCAACTTATCGCTATGACGTAACCATTTCAATTCTGCATTAATGTCTTAAGTCAGCCTAAGTGCATTCCAAAAGCTGTAATTTGGCTAACAACGCGTTCATTATGTTGATACTTTATGACAAAATATAACACTCATTAGCGTGACTCAACTTCTTGGTACTTGATTCATGAAACGCGTAACAATATATCGTAATGTATAAACAATAGTCAAGGAGTAGGTATGGAAGCCCGAGGAGCGGCGTGCCTTATCAAATTATAGCCGTTGAGTGTTCACATCAACATGCAGGTAGTCGTTAAGGGTCCCCGCATAATGGGAGCGCTATCTCGTACATCTACAGGCGGATACAGCGCTGTGAATTGTCTAAACGAACCCAACAACTCACAATGAACGCTTCAGCGCGCAGCGTCGCACGTCGCCCCCTTGCTTTAAAAGCGAAATTATCTCTCCATCTACAGGGTGCGTCGCGCGGCAGATGGCGCTTGCAATAAAACCACTAAACGCGATATCGCCGCTCGCTGCCCCTCCGTCCGCTTTATTATTTGATCGGGGAGCCAAATTAAAGGATTTGCCGTAACCCCTCGCTGGCGACCCTCGCCTGCCAACAATCACCTCTGTATTAAGTCTAATTGTGTTTTCAAATTCGACCCCTATAATACCGAGGGACGTGATATTCTGAACCATGTGAAAAAATAGGGCGTACTCACCCTCGGTGCGTTATTAAATTTGCTCATACCGTACAAGTACAGCGTGTTCCGTTATAATAACGTTCCATTTATTAAAAATTGGCTAATTTAGTAAAACTTGTGTTTGTGAGCATTTCATGTTAAGTACGTGTCCATGAACGCTCGTGACTAATTCTAACTTTATTTTATTATTAATATTATAAATGCGAAAGTAAGATTGTTTGTTTGTTTGTTACCTTTTCACGCCTGAACCACTGAACCGATCATGCTGAAATTTTGCATTTACGTTGTCAGGTGTACAGAAACAGACATAGGTAACCTTTCATCCCGAAAAAACGTACTGTTCCCGAGGAAAACAACAATAACGTTCTTATAATAATAGATGGCGCCACGTTTTTCAAATCGTGATTGAATTATATTATTATCCTACTATAATATTATAAAAGGAAAGTTTGTGAAGATGTTTGGATGTTTGTTACTCAATCACGCCAGAACGGCGAATGGATCTGGATGAAATTTAGCACAGAGATAGATTATAGTCTGGAATAGCACATAGGATACTTTTATCCCAGAAAAATGTACGGTTCCCGTGGGATAATTTCAAACATCCACTCGGGCGAAGCCGCTGGCAAAAGCTAGTCTAAACAATTCACACTACTAAAGTTTCGTGTGTTTAGTAGTGTGAATAGATCGTCAAATTCTAAATTAACGCGAGCGAAGCCGTGGGCATAAGCTAGTATTCTAATAAACAGTTTTATAGTCGGTCTAACACCACTCAAAAAACAACGTAGTAATAATAGGTAAGTGCTCGTGTAAGTGCCCTAATTGCGTAACACACTCATCGGTCGGAATGGCTTCTATATTTTGTCAGTTCAACAAAATTCATTGCGTTCTTTACGTTGTTGAGCAGACAATTCGCTTCAAAATGATTCAGATTCCGATTGATAGTGCGTTACACAATTAGGGTGATAGCCGCGTTATATCATTCAGCATTTTGCTGAAACATATATTGTAATCGCGATTTGTAAAAAATATTTTCTTGTTCCTGTTTTTTTATTTCTTCAGAATACTTCAGAATCAATAATACCACATAGTAGATATCGTATACCAAACATAGAACAGGCTGTGTATGTAGCAGCTCGTAGCGGTGAGCAATTGAGCACTGATCTTCCAGTGGGTGCACATTTAACGTTACTCCACTATAGCCAAGTATTTCTACTCGTTTATTTATCGCCTCTCGCCGGCGGCTACGACGGCGTCAAACTAATTACACTCAATACGACCCCTGTTCCACGGACCACCTTAATTGCACTGATTGAGACACGGATATTGATTTCGAAACAGTTTGCGTGGACGCCGGGGCCGAGGTGCCGAGAGTCTTGCGCGGGAACCCGACACTCGGCTATGCTCGGACCCGGTCGGCGGTGGTCGGGCGTGAAACGGCCCCTCATGAATAATGGACGCCTTGTTCGCTCCTTGAGTTTCATTTAAAACAGACGATTTCTATTCGACTCGTAAACTACACGCCTATGACTCACTCATTTCCCATTCAATGTAATAAACCGTAAAACTGCATCCCCAGCGTTGTAAGAATTTTAAGTGGCGGCCTTTTTACTTAGCATATTAAATAAAATGTTTGAATATTGTTTACATAAGTGCGTGTATAAAGCAATGCGGTCGTGCAGTTGTCGCGTCATATGAGTTTGCCACTCTTAAATAAAGCCTGGTTTCAGAGCGGCAAAGTTACGTGACGCGAACTATACTCACATAGATTGTATCATTAAATCTCGCTTACATTATCATGAAAACGGTAACAGTTGTAGGGCGGCGGGTGCTCGTACTCTATTCAAATACAGTGAAACAATGCAAACAAGGCGAAGGGGTAACAAACACGGGGGTGGCGACCCTCGCAGCTATTGACGGCGGGATCCCTCGCGTTCTGATAGCTCCCCACAATGGCCACAATACACTTGCTGGATTTCTGTTCAAGTGCACTTTATTAGTGTTACTGACTGATGCCCTGATCAAATTGTAAAATACTTACTCCAAACCAAATTGATACTACTAAATGCAATCAACAACTATAAAAACATAGGTATAAACAATTTCGCTAAAATTACTCGTTAATCCAGACTGTTATTGTCATCATAACAATTGAAAGCTAATTTAAATAATCTTTACATAAGTATTAGGTATAAAACAGTCTCCCGCCGCGTCTGTCTGTATGTTTGCTGTTTGCGATGATCTCGAAAACTACTGAACGGATATTTCATTAGGTGCGGCAGACGCGCATGCGCGTTTTGGACGTTCACTATGTGCTTGCGGCGCGTATGCGCGTCCATATAATTTTCTTATTAACTTTCTTCGAGTGCGGCTCGCCGCACGTGTGCGTTCGTTGTGCATGTCTATTGTTTCGAAAACATCGTAAAATAAAGGTCGGTAAGGGTGTCTGTCTACACACAAGTTATTTTTTGCATGCGCCCGAGCGTTTGCCACACAGGATTAGTGTTGCATATTAATAGCGTTTGCATAAATTTCGCTAATAATTAACACATTGTCTGCTTAATTCTTTATGCAACCGCTTCTTTATGCTACACCCTTACCGACCCTTATTTTACGATGTTTTCGAAACAATAGAGATGCACAACGAACGCACAGGTGCGGCGCGCCGCACTCGAAGAAAGTTATGAAAACGCGCATGTGCGTCTGCCGCGCCTAATATATTAAGCAGATAATGTGATATAGTGATTCAAGGGGAAGGTTTATTATGGTTTCCGACATCCACGCGGGCAAAAGCTAGTAATAGATAATCAATCTATTAGCGTAGTAGAGTAATCATTTGCTAGCTAACACGGCGCAGATAAATAGTAATTTATAAATAGTATCGATAGCTCGTCAATCCCGTCATAATATATTGCATGATGAATGAACCGGATGAATGTTATAGTCATTATCATAACAGTGATTACTTGTAACGTTCTCTAGATAAAGTAAAACGTTTTGAAGGGTTCGCAGATTGAAGTTTATAGCCATCTTCTTTCTTATACCTATGTTTACAGCGCTATCAAAGGAACTCGAGCGTTGTTATTATCAACTTTGATCAAACGACACTTAATTTAATGATCCCCTTTATTTGTAACGCGTTTTATGAATATTTAACACCAGGATATATTAGTATAGTAATTGCACAGGCGACATGTTGAATTATAAATAAGAAACCGTCTATAATACGTATACGTGCACGATACTCAATCGGTGTCCGAAAAAAATAGAAGCCCATTAATAACGTATTTAGCATTGATATTATATAATACCTACATTATTCAGCATAATAGCTACTGAATAATTAAAGATCTAAGTGTAAATGCGTTTTATATTAATGGCGCGAAATGGCTTATTAACCTTCAACCTTAGTGTAACGTAAAATAATTCAAATGAATAATAATAAATTATCGACAGTTGAATTATTTCCAATGCATTTATGTATTACCTACTGAATACTGGCTATTATTGTCAAATCAATCAGAGGTGCTCGTGGCTAAGTAATAACAGCCGCACGAGTCCATCCATCAGATTAAGCTACGCTTACCGGAGTTGGTCCGTGGATGGGTGACCATCTTTACAAACCGAGACTCCTCCGTGCCTCGGAAGACACGCTTAGCCGTTGGTCCCGGCTGTCATTCGTGAATCTTTATTTTATTTATTTTAGGATCTCCAACAAAAGATATACACTAAACATTGCATAAAGTTAATGGACGACAAAGTTTTTGGTAGGAGTACTCCTTCACTTACAGGAGACCACAGCATGCACAATAAAATTAACAACTAAGCTAACAAATTAAATACCATTTATTTATTCATATTAAACATGGAAAACTTTCAGCTAAAAAAAACTTAATAAAATGGAAATAAATAGTCTACAGGAAGCCAATTACAAGTCTTCACGTATAGAAATAGACTGAAATTTATAAGTGAGTGACAACAGCAATACGTCATACATTGTGTTTTTTTTTAAGTGGTTACATATTTGTCTAAAACTATATGGCTTTTAATAAAAGAAAAAAAATACTGTGGAACATGAAAATACAACAAATACTGGTATTAGAACATAGAATAATAAAATTAACAAAGAAAAAACAAAAATAAACATTTACAATTACAATAATTTTTTAAGACATTTCTTATATTTTTCAACAGATTGATAGTTGACTTTGACAGTCGTTACGGGTTGTCAGAAGCCCGAAAGCCTGTCCAAGGGGTATCGTATTACCCAGTAACTGGGTTGTAGAGGTCAGATAGGCAGTCGCTCCATGTAAAATACTGGTATTCAGCTGCATCTGGTTACACTGGAAGCCGACCCCAACATAGTTGGGAAAAGGCTAGGCAGATTGATTGATTGATTATGTACCTACGTACTGAATACATTATGAAATTATGTTTAGCTGTCACATTTATCGTTGGATATTATTGTCAAATCACTATCATAATATATCCTATCGATGACCTAGTAATCGGCTAGATTAGTAGCCAATACCTACGATAGAGTAAAGACGAGCGATTTGTAATGGCGCAGTAACTTTTAGCAAGTCTTTATCGAGAGCTTTTGACACTATTGCTATCCGATGACATTTACGAATCGTGACTTCGTACTCCAGTGGTAAATAAAATGCAGGCAGCATTAAAGTAGAACGCTCAGTAGGTAGGTACTAGTACGTAGATACCTCGGCTGACGATGTTCCGTGGTTTTGTAATGGTGTGAAATATTCTCCAGTCGAGTAGCGAGATCATTATCAGACGACGCGACGCTTTGATGGTCGCGATCGTCAAGGAAGAGTAGACTCGCGAGTGTTTTCAAAACTATTAACGAGTACTAAGTAGTTTATATATTTTGTATACAAATTATTATTATACTTTTCTACTCGGTAGGTACCTACATAATTATAAAACTGTGGGGTAATTATCTATGTAACACACTTACAGTAGGGATCGGTTTCATTTTGACAGTTCAACAATATTCATTGCGTTATTTACGTTGTTGTGCATACAAATTTTTCGAACATATGAAGCAATGGATTAGCAATTTGCTTCAAAATGATTCAGATCCCGATTGATTGATAGTGTGTTACGCTGGTTACGCAATTAGGGTGTTGCTTTGATTTGCGTAGGTTGTTTTATTTCTAAATGTCAGTGAAAAATTGTAGAGGCGGAAACGCTGAATTCTCTATCCGTAAAGGCTCTATTTAACGGCTGCCGCAGACAGGCGTGACGCGACTCCGATAGAACAATAATTTCAATGAAGTTTTCATAGAAATTGTTCTACCAGAACTAGAGTTGGGTTGCACCCGTCCGCAGAAAAAGAAAATCACAGCTCATAATATCCTTTCACATCAATGGCCAAAATAAACCCTACTTTCAAGAGGTCTACCTGACATCAGACGCTCAAATACTTAGGGCGCAGTTCACCGACTTTTAAAACGGCTGATTAGATATTTAATCAATTATTTCCTTAGGAAATTTGACATAAACCAACTGTTTAAATACCTAACCGGTGGTTTGAATGATGGTGAACACAGACCTAAGTTAACTGACTTTTAAACGACGTCAAACGGTTAATTAGCAAATGATCGCCCATTTAGACCCCAGCAGAACAGGGTACCGAAGTATACCGAGCCCACATGTTTGTAGTCTCTGTATGTCTAGATGTACCTACAAAGGCACCTATTCCCTTGCTCACCAACTAAACTAAATTTAAGTTCAGCGCATCTTTTTCTTTCTATTTCATTAAGAAAAAACAGAAGATAAATATTAGTTTAGTCCTGTCAAATTAGTCAGCGCCTGATGTAAATTGACGTATTTTTAGTAGTAATTTATTTAATCACGTCTAAACTTTCTATGGAGTATCTTAATTTGACAGAACTAAACAAATCTTTATCTTCTGTCCTTTTCTTAATGAAATAGAAAGAAAAAGATGCACTGAACTTAAATATAGTTTAGTTTGTGAACAATAATAGTACTTCTACCAGGTACCGTTAGCAACGTAAGTTGAAAACAACCGATAAATTCCAAGCGACATTTTCTTTTCTGTTCGACGTTAAATTGTTGTAACAATTTATTTATGAAATAAAAGTAATTAAATATATTGTTAAATTTGTATTTTGCTTTGTTTGTTGAAATTGTATAAATGTATTGCAGTTAGTCGCAATAAAATCGGCCATATTAACACAATTTAATTTAAATAAACACCCTGTTTGTTTCCATATCAGCGTGGCCAGGCAATTAATTTTGTCACGATAAAGAATACACTTGTGACATCATGTTAATAAAGTCCACTTAATATATTTACGAAGGCGTAGAGATCAAGTGTAGAAACAAGTCCAGCTTAGCAGGCGTGGTGCGGGGGGTGGGGCGCGGGCGGGCGGGGCGCTTGCGGGTGCGGTGAGCCGCACCGTGCGGTCTGCGGTCGCCGAGCGAGCCGCGCCGCACGCAGACCCCGCACCCACTCAAATATACTATGCTGTTTCTGTTTTGTTTATCTCAATACTTTCCATATTTAGCCAATTTGAATATTAAATACATCATTCGAATATGTAAATGGTCGCTCATTTAACTGTTTTAGCTCAATTAAATACAAGTTAATCCTTTTAGGTCGTGGGGTAAATTGCCTAAAATTTTACTTCGTTATTTTATTATTTAGATTCGGTACAATATCGATCAGCACAACAGGAAACCATAAAATATTTAAGGATCGGATCATAAATATTTTACTGTTGGCATTATTTCCAAGTATTCATTAAAATAAGAATGTTTATTCAAATGACTGAATTGAAATAAACATGCAGCCGTTTACATTATATTATTAATATTATACATATATATTATGAGAAACACGATTATGTAGCGGTTAGCTATGACAAATGAACAATGTTTCGAACTTTCACAAAGACGTTCCAAACATTAGCGGAGGAATTCTGTGAGCGTTGTTAGTTTCCAAGAAGCGTAAAATTTTACTTGTGAACTTTGTGAGTCGGCTACAGTCGCCACTTGACGCATCTAACCATCCTTAGACACAGAGAATACCAACAGTGCGAGACATGCGCCGCGAATGCATTTTTTATTATATTTACAGGATTTTTTTAACCGACTTCAAAAAAGAGGAGGTTCTCATTTCGTCTGTTTTTAAAAAAAATATGCACGCAATTACTCAAAGACGGATGGACCGATTTAGAAAATTCTTTTTTTGTTTGAAAGGGTATACTTTAAAGGTGGTCCCATATAAATTTTATTAACTTTGCTTGGGTACTTTTTGAGTTAGCTTCAATAATGCGTATTTTTCCCCCTTAGTTTATCTGAATGATGTTTTAATAACTTCCTATCACTGTTATTTACATAGCAGGTAGTGGTATTCGAATTTGTATGGGGTAGGTTGTACCATAAATAAAACGTGAAAAATAAAAACTTTTTAGCAAAAAATAAAACCAACTTCCAAAACAAAACACTACAAAGTGAAAAATAACTAATTTGGAACGTCGGTGGCATAACACGAAAATACAAAACCAAAGACCGACTTCCGAAATTAAAGTTATTTTTCACTTTGTAGTGTTTTGTTTTGTAAGTCGGTTTTATTGTTTGCTAAAAAGTTTTTTTATCACTATCCAAACTTTTACAGGCTGTTCTACCCATGAATATGAACAACTTTCACTATGGAACTAACCCTCAAATCACGAAAAAAAAATCGGCTGTTTCATACATTTTGATCAAGTAGATATTGTATAAATTGACTGATGAGCAAACTAGAGTTAGCACACGTAGGAATGATTTGCCCAACACTATTCAACCGAAATTAAAAGTTGTCAAACATAGCCCGAGGTATCAATCTGTTTTTTTTATACAACAAGTTGCCTATAGAATTCAAAACCATTTACAGTGTTAACATATTTAAATACAAATTGAGGACCTTTTTATTGGGGAAATGCTATTACAGTATCAATGAATTCCTAGATGATATATGACATTGTAACTTATGATTGATTTGATTAGTTTGACATTTATTATTTATGATCTAGTAGGACTTGAATTCTTAATTGAGCGTTATTGTTTTTATTGACTTTTCTAAATGTATTTAATGAATTTTATTTTAATTGCAATTGTATAATGTTATGTTTAGTTTTTCAACACAATTTACTTATTTATTTACTTATTTATCCTCTCACTGGAACGCCATACAGCAATAAAATTACACCAACAGAGCAAAAAATTACTTCATGTGCTGCTTTCCATCCATCCTGTGCGCGGTGGATATCGAGCGGGCGGCGATGGATCACGCGCGCTCACGCAGCGTCAAAACATTTCTCCATAATTCTATAACTCCACATTGCACGCATTCTTTGCAATTTTTTGAGACTTGATGATTTTTTAAATGAAAACATACATTAAAATTGAAAATGTACCTATATTGTTATGAAATAAATTACTTATGACTTATTGAACTTTTGTATGAAATAGCAGTTATTTTCGTGTTTTCAGATTTGGTTCCATAGTAAAAGTTGTTCATATTCATGGGTAAAAACAAGTGAAAGTTTGGATAGTGATAAAAAATTGTCCCGTATAAAAAAATTGCGGCGCATGCCTCGCACTGTCTGTATCGACCCTCCCTAACAAATTAAACATGTTGTATTCGTAGACCGCGGCCGACAGACGCTCCACGCTCACAATAAGCATCGGGCTCGCAAACACGCCAAGTAAACACCGCCTGTGTAAACTCACTAACTCCATCCCTCGCTCTGTCCGCTGCGACTACGCACAAATACTAGCAAAGTATATTAAATATTTAACATTACGTATACTTTACATGAACCCACCATATAGCTGATCTTTCGACCTCTGTTCTTGCTTCTTTTAATTCCGATTCCATGTCTAGATAACAGAACATCGCGTCGTACCTACCTACTTAAAAGCATTCGGTAAATCTTGCGAGTAGGTAGTTATTGTTCATGGAATCATTGTTCTACGTTCTTTGATCACGAATATTGTTGAGTTGTGTGCCGTGTTCGTGTTGTCGTATGGCAATACTGCAATAGCAAGAATATTGCCAGTGAGTCGGCGACTCGGCAGTCGGCAACGAGATAGCAAACAGTACAGTGCAAACGGTCTCTGTAAATAAGCAACTTCGATCGCAACTGGACGTCGACGTTCTGCACTTGTACATACATACGACCTACGATAAACGTTATCCATGTTGGATATAACCAAACCAATAGTTGGTTTCTCTGTGACAGATTATATCGCTAAATTTGTAATGTTTAGATATAGGTACTTACATATATTTCGTTTGATTTCCACGCTGTTTCAATTTGATGTCACCCGATAAGTGCGACTCATAAATTATGACTTTTTATAAAGGGGATTAGTTCGCCGAGACTGACTGATACCTGCATAATATCTATCGACTGTTTGTCACAATTTAACATAGCCTTTATCTAATATTTTTATCGCCTACTTTTCTGATCACACAAAAAATAATACAGATAAGTACATAAAGCTTATCGAGGAACCGTCTGTAATCAGCCCAATCAATTTTAGTACAAAATCCGTGATAACTCGTTATCGTGTCTGAACAAAAGCAAGACAGCTGACTATAAAAATCATTCTCATAATACCGACCAGATAAAGCTTTAATGATAACCATCGCGGTTTTAGGATGAAGTTATCGATATGTATCTATTAATGTTGTTATTCAGAACAAGCAGCTGATATGAAGCGTTCTAATAATCCGCGATAGCGAGCCCGCAATCAACGTGGCGAAACTAAAAATAATAATCGGCGCGTGTTGAACCGAAAATAATTTGATGGCAACACGAATATTCAGACAATCGGTGTTAGCGGCGCGTGTACACGACACGGAGCGCGCCGTGAGTGGAGGCTCCGCTGCACATTGCATAAATTAGTACTGTATTAACAGCGCTAATTACACTGCTATAGCGCTACCGAATACACTAGTATTTGCGTAGTAGCGAGCGCCATTGTGTTCCAGTACAAGGTGCTGAACACATAAGGCGCCGGAAATGCGGAGTCATTACAGCGCCGCTGCTCGTTAGTTACGTCGACAAAAAAGCTCCATGTGCACCGCGATGATTGATTCGTCTAATGTACTACACAACCCGCTTGTGAAACTATCTAGCGTCTACAAATTGGTCAATTCATGTGCTTCGAGAAACTTGTTTGTGTGTCTTTATTATCACGTAAGTGCTTGTGCGGTTTCACCTCGCTCGCCGCGAATCAACTATGATGTAGTGCCTCCTCTACGTTTGTTTGTTTATGGCTTTTACCTCGAGCGATTGCATGTATACAACAATGTTTCTTTCACTAATTTACCTAAAATATCTGACAACATTGTTTTTAGAATGTCAAGTAACGTACTACACGTTTATAAGCGCTCTCATAAAGAGTGTCGAGTCAAAAAGGCTTCACGCTTTGCCGAGAGGTAAGATACACAAAGGGCAATAAACGTTTGGCGTGGACCTAAGCAAACAAGGGTAGCTAGGAAGCTGGCTCTTTGTTTGGCGAGAAACATGCGAGTCAACAGAGCGCTCACGCTTGTCGCCCCGCTGTTATGAAACCGTGCCGCCTATGGTCGCGACTCGTGATATGTCGACGCTAATCTGTCAATCAGAATCGCTCGGACGCGGTCCGATTGCATTCTACTTAATTTATAACTGGGACTGTTTGAATGAATCTGACCGTGAGATTTTAAGGCCACTTCGTTCGTCCGCCTCTCTAAATATTTAATGTTATTTGATTACACCGCTGTATTTTCGTCGTGTTTGTTGTGTGTTGTATAAATATTTGGAGATTCGATTACGTGTGCAAATCATTTACATAGATTTTCACAATAACTAACGCAACGTCCAAAATGAAAGTAGGTCTACAATATTCTCAGATAAGTTGCATTTATCTGGCACCAAACTTATAATGATTCATGAGGCCGACAAGAATGTTATTGTTGTTGTTTTTATTTATTATCGTAGCAAGGAGGTTTAAACTGACAGGTGGTGTGTAGTGGAGCGTAGCCGGCTCTTGATCGCGCAATTACAATCTGATTACGAGTTGACACCGGAGCCGGCGCGGCTCGGCTCGACAGACTCGATACCGAGATAACGACGTGTCCCACTACACACCCACTCCATGGCTCTCCAATCAACTTGTTCTTGCCAAGTAATTATATCCATTTGTTTATAATGAATATTAATGACGCGCCTTCCCGGCCGACGATTCTGTTTATTATAAGTATCGACGCTCGAGTAGCAATTATTTTAAGTAAAGCCAATTATACTGTCGTTCACGAGCACTTCACTCAACTGCGTAGATAATGAACCCTGTTTAAATATTTAGATGCAATCCTACCCCTAATCCCCCAGTTTGTTGTTGTACAAACACGTTTAAAAGTTCACTATGTAATTACATCAGTGAGTAATTAGAAAGCTAACGAGAAGCGGCGACAGCGGTTGGCAGTGTGCATTATCGATGTGCCAGCCACTAATGTTCCACGGCAGGCTATGTTTAAACAATTATTGCTCCGCGAATGCGATACCAATCGATGATAATGTTGGCCTCTGTCTGTTGAAATAATAGTCTATTTATCGACTGCCATTTCGCCGGAGGAATTATTTATTGCGGGCCATAAGAACGACGTCGCTTTCAATACAAAGCGTGCCTTCTCGATTGGCGACTGTTTTGTTTAATAAAGTGGAAACTTGGCGAGAGCGCCGCCCGCATTCCAGATAAGCAGAACGCAGCGTGCATAAATAATTCATAAAAGAGTCGGGAGGCATTAATGAAGGCCGAAACCTCAGTGGAAGTGCCGCGTCCGTTCAGTTTATTCCGCAGAACACAATCGCAGTAAAAGTTAATCGTCGAGGCGCCCCGGGAGGCGGGCGGCCGGATGCACCGGGAAACTTTTAACTAAATGGTTATGCCGTTTAACCTCTTCATTTTGATTTAATACCTTTGTGGTGTAAATCTTTTATCAATTTAATAGCAGGTGCCAAAGTGAAAACATTACACTTAGGTATAATGCAGGTACGTGGTACGGGTGCTGGAATCTTCTCGGAGAACTTCAACATACACATAGCCACACCGTTGGGGGTCCATAACACACTGTTCCAGGCTGAGTGCATGGGCATTTCTCTAGCCGCTTCAGCCATCGTGGCCGAAGTTGTGGACTACTCGATCCGCATACTTAGCAATCCCTACAATTGATGGCCGCCTCACGAAACAGGTTCTTCGACTAACTAAACAACAGCTGCGTACAGCAGCTATAACTGGCCACGGGTCATTTAATAAAACGCCTCTTTGTCATAAAAGTCACAGATAGTCCGCTGTGCAGGGCCTGCATGCAGGAGGACGACGAGAAAGTAGCTCATGTGCTTCCTGCCCGGTGATCGCCACATACAGGGCAAAGTACTTCGGTAACCCAGGTACCCTACGTGAGGTTGTCAGTAACACCAAGGCATTGTTTGTTGGCTTTCTTTGAGGAGCTGGGGTAGATCGAACAATCGATTTGCCCACTCGTACGCAAAATACGCAAAATAATGAAGTGGAGTTGCGGATACCAGCCCGTATTACCTATTAATGCAGGTATATATATATGTACTTACGACACACATAATTTATGCATAGGTATGTCCTTTAACGCTGTTACATAGGGCATTATAGATTGGTGGCATTATGTAGATGTTATCGGTTAGTATTCACGTGGTAGCTAGCCTGGTCACGATGTACGCAGCCGCAACGTGCGCGTACGAGCATTCAAGGGAGACAATAAATTGTGGCGTGGAACCACGACCCGCATTCAGGTCACAGCTCGCGGCGGCGGCCGTGCACCGTGCACTCATGTGCCATATTCCGTTGTATTGTGTCGTAAAGAATCCTGATGGTTTTACGACACCTGAATTCGAAACAGCCCCCCTACCGCCTTGGTTCTCTACAAAAGAGAAACAAAAAACCTCTTCAGAATACTGTATTTCATTCCTCATGCATGTCATACAATCATTAAAATACCTCACTCATCTGAATTTTAATTCACCGTCTAATGATTCATTTCGTAGATATTTCTTGTGGCTGGTATTTATAAGAAAATTTATTTTAGTTCTCAAATATATTCGTGACGAAATTAACGAATCGATTTTACATTTAAATGTGTTTCTTAATTTAAATTGGCGGATTCTTATTACCCAACGCTTTTAAATTTAATCGCGAATTTCGAAAACTCAAGTCTGCATAATAACCGTCGATAAAGCATTTAATTAATTGACTATAGTATTCTTCATTAAAAAGATGTTTGGAATAAATTCAAGCGTTGTTTGTGGGGGAGCAATAAATAATAGTGAGACAAATGGAGCACCGTTGGCAAGATGCGGCCGCAGATTAAAAGCTCCACCGACTAAACCACGTGAATATCGCACAAAAAGAGGAGTCACCCGCGGCATTAGCGGATGAGTGTCGGAGCCATTAGTGCACCTCCTCGCATCGCGTGCTCCCCCCCGCCTCACACCCCGCTGGCGCCCTCTCACCCGAAACCCGACGTTCCTCTTTTATTTCTCGCGCGGGGATGAACTCCTTAATGACAAACCGTACTATATCTTTTGTGGAGAGCTCGCAAAAGTACGTATTTTGTGGCCCTTTTGTACGCCCGCTTTTTATTCCTCCGTTCTTACTCGCAGCCACTGGTGTAGTTATACGAGGTGGAGATGGGACGGGGATTGTTCGCCTCGTAACGACAATAAGAAAAACTGCTTTAATCTGAAACCCTTTGTCGATATTTTGCGCTCAATGGTGCTATTCTCTGATTGAATTTCGACATGGCGGTACGTAGGAATGCGTTGAACTCACGCTACGAGGGAGTTCAAGTATGGGAACAATATGCTAGACAAGAAATTTCACAAAAGTATTTGAAGAGCGCACGAAATTCAATATTGCATAGAGATTGCTTTTAGAGCGTTTAGGGTTAAATTGTGCCCTACCACTAAGCTCATCTCTGTCGACAACGTTCATTAGATCATAACATAAACAATAGTGCCTTGCATAAATTAAATAACTTCCGCTATCTTCATTTTACTCATTAAACTGTTCTGAATACTTTTATTTATACAGGGTTAATGGCAAAACACCAACAATCTCTTAAGGGGTCATAGTACTCATCATCATGAACAACTTTTGCTATGGGACCAAACGAAAAAAGAAAATCAGCTGTTCAGTACATTAATGTTAGCATAATTCGTCAAAATGTACTGAACAGCTGAATTTTTCGCTGTTTCAGGTTTGGTCCCATAGTAAAAGTTGACCCCTTAAGAGGTTGTTGGTGTTTTACCAATAACCCTGTATATAACACTAATTTCACTTTATGATCAAGTTAACAATTAATTCATAGCTGTTAAAAAAAGTTTCACACGTCTGATTTAAATTAATTACTCGCTAATTATGAATTCATAGAGTTCTCACTGTCTAGAGACGGTTGCGAGTAGCCAGTTCGCGACCATCTGAATCATGCGGCTGGAGGAATGTACGATTCACTGAGAAACAAAGATAACACCAACTCTCACTACAATTCTCTGCAATTCACGCTCCGTTAGTATAAAAATTAATATTCGTCGCTGTGGGAGTACAAAAGTCGTTTATCATAACAGCGTTAAATTTAGAGGCGGTATTTTCCAGTTTAGTAGTAAATTTTCACAATAACCTAGTGGTAGAGGCGGCGAATGAAAATGTAATTTGCGGTAATTCAGTGCGTCGCCGTCGGACGGTCGCGCGGTACCGCTGCGGGGCGGCTGCGGCCCGGTGCAACACCGCGCGGCGGTCTGCTATGTCAACATTATACATTATCGATCACTGTACCAATAGTGTTTATTACTTTATTTAAGTGCTCTTGTTAAGGGGCATCAAAAAGTTCGTCCGCATCACTGTCAATGGGAAGTGCCCAAAAGGCTGGCATTATTGCCACGTTGAATGGCAATTGCTGATTCTTTGGGCTAAAAATAGGCCAGCCCTCTGGTCCCGTGAAGAGTCGACGAGTCAAGTGGTTGCTTGGCCCGAAATACTCGATGAGCGCTCAGATCCCAAGGCCCTAGTGTTTCAACCCCAAACGGCTCGTTCATATAGCTCCCAATAAGGTTAGGTATATTAGCGCCGTTTGAGGTTTTCCGCACCCGCAGTAGCCGCCCCAGCACAGCCTGCAGTGCTAGAAAGATGGGATGGCGCAAGGGTGTCGACACACGTTGCATCCCACACCAAATTCCTACCTACCTTCGAAGGCATTATGGTCTCTTCCCATCGTCGCGAGCCAAGCCATTGGATTCTAAAACAGCTGGCACCCCGGTGGTATCAAGAGCACGACGGGTGATGTCATTGATATGCTGCGTTCCGTGCTATCCGGCCTGCGCTCTTACTGCAAGATAGGCCATGGTGTCCACTGTCCGAGATAGTCGACACCTTCACCGCATTGGCAGCTATGCGGAGAAGTGCTCTTGTTTGTGTGAAACTTATTTATTTGAGTCCGTGAATATATGTTTGACATTTTTACATCATGTCAAACCAAGTTCCTTGATACCAAGAGGTTATCACGTATGACATCATATGACTATAAAATATATATATACTTTCTTGAACTCTATTATAAAAACTAACGATTAATTAATCTTCCGTTGATAAGAGGCAACAAACGTGTTTATTAGACACACAAATTGAATACGTGAAGCGATGGCCTATCAGACAGTTTATTAGCACATCGCTAAAGGAACTTTGCGTTCGGTACGCACTAATATTCCAATAGTTGCACGACTCACGAAGTTTGATGTTTATCTAGTAAATGGAAGAACCTTGTTGTTGTCTTACTTCTAAAAATATATACTTAGCTGGCCTTATTTATTCGTCATGTTTATTTATTTACGCTCTCATAAAAATCCTATTTAAATATTTGCGAAAATAATTCGTGTTCCAGTTTGCATTGGGAATAATGGACGTGTTAAAAAAAAAAACAGCGTTCCTAATTAAAATTCTGCAGAGGTTTTTCTGTTATAGGTAATCATTTTCTGGCAGTACCTACCTCATGATTCAGCTTTTAAAAGGTTTATTTAGCCGTTACAGCAAAAAGGTATCGGTTAACACATAAATAGTGAGCGCAAAAAACAAATATGCGTGGTGTGGTGTGCGAAGTAAATTCGCGCGAGCTCGGATGCGACAAACAGTCCATTTAGCGAGGCGGAATGAAAGTACAATTTGCGGCGAACGCTGCGGTCCGCCGCGCGCGCCCTCGCTGCCTCGCTATAATACGTGCGCACACCACTACACGGTTAAATACTACGGCTTAATGTAACACACAGCGGGTTAAATGTTTTGTATCAACGATTTTGTAAAGCTTTCACGTTCTACTTGACTACATTGAAATGAAAATCATAAACGTTGACTCGTCATCTGCCTAGCCTTTTCTCCAAGTATATTGGGGTCGGCTTCCAGTCTAACCGGATGCAGCTGAATCTGAATATCTACCAGTATTTTAGATCGCTCCTGCTTATCTGACCTCCACGACCATGTTACTGGATAACACGATACCCCTTGGTAAGACTGGATGTTTAACCATTGGTTATGGCCCTCTTAAAAGTCGACTACATAATAAAAAAATATTCGCTTAGCTATCATTTTTTCAAATTGCACATAACCAAGAAACAAAGTACTCTAACCATTTAATTGATCAATAACATGCAAAGACAGCGAACGACAGATTACAATTTTTATTTTAAACTTACCTACACTCATTCTGAATGAAAACTAAACATTTTATTAAACAGAGGGATAATATTACTTTAGTGTTTGAGTCTCGTATAAAGAAAAAAAAGCATTTTTCATCTCGGTACAATGTTGGGAAAGAGATAACGCGGATCCCACGAGGAGTCGCGAACAAAAGCTTGTTTAGACGAGGGCAGTCCTGTGGCGAGTAAACAACACTGTTTTAATGCAATCCACTGATTATCCTGTATCTACGTCATCATCTGCCTAGCCTTTTCCCAACTATGTTGGGGTCGGCTTCCAGTCTAACCAGATGCTGCTGAATACCAGTATTTTACATGGAGAGACTGCCTATCTGGCCTCCACAACCCATAGTTACTGGACTGGTTGTCAAACTTTCGGGCTTCTGACGAGCCGTAACGACTGTCAAAGATCCTCGAATGACAGCCGGGATCAACGGCTTAACGTGCTTTCCGAGTCACGTAGTTAGTGGTCTTAGTACCTATGTAAAGACCCATCCACGGACCAACCGCGACAAGTATAGCCTAATCTGAACGATCGACCCGTGTGGCTGTGATTACTTAGCCATATATATAACAATACCTATTACGAACCTAATAGTAGTTTCTAGGCTTCATAAAAAACATCGCATGACTTGTACCGGTTAATTGCTGGAACACGCCTTCTTGTGATAATCTTGAATTAGTAATCTTACATTGAAATATTATTGTGTTAATCGTTATGCTCGATCTCTAATTACAGAGCATTCTTATAATAGTAGTCAGTTTCAATGAAACATAAAAACTCGTCAACAAGCTAAATAAAATCTGTTTAGACAAATGCTGAGTAATGAACTCATCAACGTTCTAGAAAAACAAACTTTACAGTAAATAAAATGTTTGGAAGGTAATAAGAAAGTTGGCAAGTGTCCTGAAATTCTGAAATGTATGTAGCCATGCAATTATGGAATGAGCATTCTGTTTAGTTGTGTGGGCAGCTTTGTGGCGGTAATGGAGCATCCGTCGTGTTCAGACAATATCGTAATTTAACACTCCGGCAGACGTGCGCGATAAAGCATGTGTGTTGTAAATGTCAATGATTACATCAACATTTAATTATGCTGTGGATCATCTAACTAATTAACTACCACAGCGGTGTATGACAGCTTTTAGGGTTCCGTACCAAAATGGTAAAAAGGAACCCTTATGGTGCGACTCAGTCTGTCTGTTTGTCTGTCACAGCTGGATGTATCTCAAGAACAACTAACAAAAACTTGAATTTTGGAATAGTTTTAGATGACGTTTGCCCAGCTATTTTGCTAATAAGAAAGAACTAAAAATACATATATATTTTTTGCAAAAGGGGGTCTTAAAAATTCGAAATGGGGCTAATGTGGGGTATCATATAAAAGAGCGCTGTTTGCACATTTTCAAACATTTTTTCTTTCTTTTTAGGCCAAATAATTTTGGACTTTTGATGAAAAATGTAAAAAAAAAAAATACCATTCCCGCCCTTATCGCCGAAGTTTGCATAGAGCAAAATCTGAAATAATTCTATGTGACAGAAGTTTATGTAAAGATTACAGGAAAAATAAAACGATGTCTCTAAATAGCACAATTATTATTTTTTTGTTCTACGGAATCTTCGGTGCACGAGTCCGACTCGCTCTTGGCAGGTTTTTTTACTCCTATTGTTATTCCTAACAATCAACATTATAACAACAACTCCACGGTTGACCGATGCTGACAAAATAAAAATAAACCGCCGAAACAACTTCATTGTTTACACGAGCCGACAAGGGCCGATATAATAATACACTCAATTATGTTAATTCGTCGTCGATTCAATGTGAATCTGCGAATAAAATTAATGTGCATTTAAATGGAAAATACGAACAAAGCCAATAAATACTGCGGGCTCGGTAACGCGGCGATTTATCATCTCATACCGCGCCGCGCCGCGCCGCGCGCCTGTCGGCCAGCCTGTATTATTGTTTATCGTGTTAATTTTATTTGTTGCTTCTCGCTCAGCTTATCAACTAATTATAAATTTTATGTTATTATTGAATATAATCTGCTTCGGAATGTGGAAACATTTTTGGTTGTGAATGTGTTTGTAAGCTGCGATCACCGGCTAGCGGGCCGTTGTTTCATTTATAATAGCCAACTTTATATGAATGTTAATGTTGAATTTTATTCAGAAAAGTAGATTGGTGAATATTAAACAATATTAATTATTCATAACGTGTGCGATGATATCGGTGTTCGTTCGTGATGATATTGTAATTTCGTCACGAAGATTTACAATTATTGATTGAGATGACTTTACTAATTCATTTGATTGTATTTCAGACGGAGATAGCGAAAAGGTTGAACGCGATAATAGCCCAGATCCTGCCATTCCTGTCGCAGGAGCACCAGCAGCAGGTGGCGTCGGCCGTGGAGCGCGCGAAACAGGTCACTATGACAGAACTTAATGCCATTATTGGGGTGAGTACTCATTGCCTGCTCGCATATTGTTAACAGTACTAACAACATGTGGGGCACATCACTAATGGTTCATCTTAATATCTAACATACGAGCTTGCTTGAAATTGACTGGGCTCACCGCATTTTACTTGAACGGGGCATGTATTATACATTTTGATCGCCTGCGTAATTTGTGCTGAATATTTGTTTACCAAGCTCCTAACGCGTTTGACGATGTCATAATATGAATAACAGAATACCTAACCTTAAACCTTTCACGTGTCGACAGAACACTATTGGAGCTTAAGAAAAAAAAAAAACTAAAATAAAAATAAAATACCATCATCCAATGGCGACCACGGGCTTACAGTAGTTATGAACCTATGGGGTTCGGTTGACATTCGAGCACACTGACATACCTAAATCTATGCGGTTGTATGTAGGTATTATACGACGCTTGAAGGGAGAACATATCGCATGGCGCAAAACAAAATCTAAAATGTTGTACAAGATGTAACCATAATCACAATTAGCCAAACACGCGAAGCTTACCGGGGCTTTAGTAAATATACCTACTACATAATCGCTGAATTCACCCACGTAGGTCATGTTTAAAATTCCGAGTAACGAAATTAATTTCCTCAGCGTCGGTAATATTTCACGCGAGGCCGATTTGAACAACACGTGTCTTGTTTGTACAGCAGTGGGTTGTTGTAAATGTGGCGTGGAATGTTTAGCTGCCGGTCCCCGTGCGCCGGCGCGGCCAGTGTGAGTGTGGTGGCATCTGTCCAAACACTCGCGACTCCGAGCTGTCATTGCTTAGTTATTCGCTTGTTGCACGCACACTAAACGGTGGGAAGGTCGATATACAATAGCCGTGCATAAATCACACCTTTCAGTTAAAATGTAATATTTTACACGCTTCTCATCCTGCAAACATAATCGTTTTTCACAGAAGCTATCCACCTCTTAAAATATGCTTTATTGAAACAACAAACGTTAATATTCCAATTATAGTTGCCGACTAACTCGCAGGCGTGGCTAAAAAGTTATTGTTCAGAAGCTCAACTAAAATTCTCGTTCGAACAAGCGGTACTTACGTGTAAAGTAAGTTGATTCTCCAAAAGCACGGCTTTCAACAGGTCGAAAGTTCGACGGTCGTTAATTAAACGATCTAAGCCGCGCAAGACGAGCTGGCGGCGCTCCAACTACGAGGTATTGATGAAATTGCTACAAACTACTGCCATTATATAGAGCATTATTTTATTAAACCGACGCCTGCCACGTCCGCGGCAAATTAGCATGTTTATATAATTTTCAAGCAGCCATTTGTCATTGGCGTGGGCGAGACACGTAGAATATTGCTACCGACAGTGTCCAAGCGTAATGGCAACTAGATATTATTAGCTCTTACTTCAATTTGCCAACACCCCGCGGTATGAATTAGTGTATGTCCTCAAATTGTGGGTCGTAACTAATTTTACAACACTCTAATTGTATTTTTTAGTAGGTAAGTGTCGTGAAGACTTCATTGCCGTCTATTATTTCAATAGGTTCATTCGCAGCCGGGTGCCAAGTCGTTAGTCTGACCTATTCTCCGTATGTGTTAACGTTTGGCGTTCGAAACCCGTGAATAGATTGTACCGCGACTAAAATAAATCACTTTAAAGATAATGAGGGCGAAAATAAAGTGGTGGAAGTCAGTCGTCGCTCGTCCGTCTGCGGCCGTTGAGAGTGTTGCGGATGGAACGCGCTGGCGCAGCGCCAACTCGATCACAGTGCCCGCTGTGTAGCGCGGCTTGCACCTCACCCACACCAAGCGACGCTCAGCCCAATACTATACGTAAACTGAGAGACGGCAAAAATTCTCTACATTAATACCTGAGATCATAACGTTTGGCTACCCACCAACTATTTTGTTTACTTGTAGAGCATATTTCGAGGCGTGTGTGGCAGCTCCAATTAATGAATTAGTCTCACATTAGAGTGTGACATATACGTATTGTTTGTGGCAATAAGTTTTTGTTTCATTGTATCCCAATCTACGATCTTGTCTCCATGCCGTAAGACCGTCCGTCCGGTGTCTACGATCGGAAAACATCCACAGGATAGAACAAAATACCCTAAAGAGTCCCAAGTATTTGCGAAAGGTTCGTCGCCCCCAAACCTTGAGGATTTACCTACATGTACGAGTATAGCTTACTGAACAGCCTTCGAGACACTGGCAAAACGCAATATCGCCCTCCCCTCATAAAACACTCTAATTTAAATAAAAAAGCGGCGCCACCTTCCGTATGTCGGGCCTTTTTTATTACGTACCTTTTTTATTTTCGGGTCAGCTAGGGATCAAAGGGGCTCTCCCCAGAGACTGGCCGCCCAGCCTCCGTCTGATTTGCGAGCGTACGCGAGAGCGCCGATTTGTGAACGTGAAGTATTTCCCCACTTCGCAAATATAGGGGACTGTTTGCTTGCCTATTAAAATCACTTGCTTACTGTTGTTAAACGCTACATTCCTCTTTCGTCAATTAACTTGAATCGGATTTCATTATGTTTTAATGCTGAATGATTTGTTTTAAATCTTTTTCTTGGCAGGCTAACAATAGATGTTACAAATGCACCCATTGATTAAATGAGGTATAAAATAAATAAGTCCAAACTATACGTTCGTAGGTAGGTATAACACATAACAATACGAAGAGTTTTGTTGTGTAATAGAATTCGAGTAAGAAAGATAAGGTGGCGAAACGATTCAGCATTGTGTTTGAGCAATGTGCGTGAACTCGTCGTCAATAACGGGGAGACGGCAGAGGAGCGTCGTCGGTGTGTTATCGGCGGGTAAATCATTTCTCGTTCTGATTTTATTCCAAACCAGTGCCCGAGGGGTGGCGCCCGACCTCCGCAGAGGTAATAGCTTACAGATACAAAACTCCCTCTCAAGCTCACCTATACATGACACGAATGTTCACATTGAAACAATATTCACGTAACTTGTGCAGATCGATCGGGACGTGCGACCTCGTGTCATAGATACGCGTTACGAATCCAATACTAAATCTCATTCTTATATTTACGATCGACTCCGCCGAGGCCTTGATTGAAAAGCCGAATCTGCGCAAGTATGCGAAATAAACTAGTGTATTATGCGTACAACATTTATGCAACATTATCTCTCGAGATAGATGTGCAAACACGAGCGCTGGAGCCGTGCAAATAGAGCGTATCTGTTTCCCCGTCGATGGCTTTATAAACAAGCGAGTCGTGAAAACATTTCTATCTAGTTTACGTTGGGTCTCGCGCCCTCTGATAAAAATTACGAGGAGAATAAATCGGGGCGAGAAGCGCGCCGGGCTCGGGCGTCGAGGAAACATGAATTTGTCATTTTTTCCCAGGCACGTTCGCGGGCGGGTGATAAATATTGCATTGCAGGCCCTCGACGTTTCTTGTGAGGCGCACGACGCGTCCTCCCGGCGAGTCGCATTAACTTTTCCCCTGTCGCTTAGACGAAACTCCTTGTTTTTCAACGCGGAAAAGTGAGTTAGGGCCCGTTCTGTCGTCCCTTCCAATGAAATTATGTAATCAGTTTTACGACTCATCCGGCCCGCGAGTGTCACGAGTTTTTCTTATTATTATCTTTCTTTTCTTTGAGAATGCGAAGTTAGAAAGTTACATGTTGTAAGAATATAGCATTAGAACAGACGTTGTTTATTTAGTCAGGCTACATAACTTTATTCAAGTCGCATGTCGAACACGTAGCTTAATATTTGAACATGATGTTTGGAAAGTTTACTGCTTTTCTGTATAATTTGGATGGTGTATATCCTTAATGTGTACTTAACATGTGTTTGGGTATAATGTATGTGATTAGAACCAATTATGTTGAAAGTGTAACACGTGTAGGCGTCGCGTGTCGATACGCCTCGAGGCCTCCTGCCTAATGGTGCGTGAGTCCCTTCCCTGCCCCTCCACACCAGTCTCGATAAACTACCCCTTTTATACCGTACGAGTGTACCTATTACATAAACATAGTAATGCCCGGCATATATATATATATATACAAGAGGATAGTTTTTCAAAGCTATCTTGGTTTGCTGTCGTGGCACAAGCTAGTGCTGTTTACACGATGCTATAGTAAATTTTAAGCCAATAGCATTGCGGTGATCTAGTCCGTAAAGTAAAATAATCCGATTGAATACTATCTTCGCCGGCCACACGGGGCTATTACACAAGCCAGGATAGTAAAATCGGTCCCATCCCATCCTATTAAACTATCCGAGCTTAAGACGCTAGCGTACTAGCATTCTCACTAGCTTACTAGCCCTGAAATGAAGCTGGTTCTGTATACACGAAGCCAGAGTTACTAACTTGCTAGCTTATTATCCTAGCTTCAAAAACTAGCCTCGCGTATCCCGGGCATAAGACCAGCACCCTGTAGTGTGTGTAACACACTATCAATCGTAATCTGAATCATTTTGAAGCAAATTGCTAATCCATTGCTTCATATTTTCGAAAAATTTGTGATTCCGATTGATAGTGTTACGCAAGTGCCCCGCTGTATAGCATTACAGCTAATTACAAGCCCGAAGTATTAAGAAGTCATTGCGCCTAAACAGGCATTGTCTAACGAAGTTTATAAATATGTATTCCGTGTCGATGTCATGCTCGTGTCCTTACATAGGCACTTAGCATGAGAAACGTTAGATGTCGCAAATTTACGAGCGTTTAATGTTCCAATGTGTAAAGTGACGTACATTTTGTTGCACTGTTCCATTGCCGATAGATGTGGCATATTCCTCTTTATTTTTCTTGACACGTCCTTCACAATGGCAGTTAATGGCCTCCATTGGAAGATTAGAATGTAGTTACAGCTTTGAATTTGTATTGTTTTATTGGTCGTAAAATTTGGCTCAAAGCATTAACATTATGGCTAAGAGTTCCTTCTGTTCCAGTCATGCGTGTCATGCTTACCACTTCCTGGTTTAATGTTTAAAACGTTGCAGTCAGGAATATAATTTTAGTACTGGCAGAGAATTTAATTACATATTACGGTATTACCGAAACCCGTTGAATTAATTATGGTCAGGGGTTTGCTTACCAAACAAATGCGCTAATTCTATGTAACGAGTCAGAACACAATCTAATTTTGACTTTGTTTTACCCTTTGAACAATAATTTTATAATAAGAATAGAATACAAATTTTAAAAAAGAAGGCAGTTTTCAACGAGCGCAGGGTGTTCATTTAGGGCACGCCACAACTGCGGTGATAAGTGCCCCCTCTTTGAGGAGTGGTTGCGAGGTGCCACGGCCTCCTCATCTTCCGCCTGACGCAGGTCCTCAACGGACACGGTTGCTTTGGGTGGTTCCTGTTCCGGATAAGGCGGGAGGTAACATCCGGGTGTTACCATTGTGTGGATCGCCCGGAGGATACGGTGGAGGTCTGCCGGGTTTGGGCGGAGGACCGCCGCGTCCTCGCGTTCGGCCCTGATCCAGGCCATGGTACGGAGAGAGCGTCCATGAGAAGCCGTCACCTACGAAGCAGCAATGCTCGGGAAGGAGGAGGCGGAACGCATGAGGGAGAGAGGCAATCTTTGCGCCCTCATGCCCCTAGTCGCCGCAGGAGACTCCCTGGGCATCGGGAATTGATAGGCGATTCCCAGCCACAGTAGGCACGGGCTTGCAGACGGCGAGTAATGGGTAGCTCGACGTCCGGTAAGGACCAGGCCCGGGTCGACGACGCGTTGTGTTCCACGCGCGCCTCAAAGAGATGTCAGCACTAACTGATGGGGTCCGCTAGGGCCGATGCCTGCCATGGTCGCGGGTTGTTTGAAAAAGTTACCGTGGCCCTGGCACAGGCAACTGAAGGAACACGGGAGGGTTTTAGTCAGTAAAAGTCTGACACGCCCTCCCGCTCCGCCCAGAGCGGGAGAAGTTATATGATTTCCCGTCCAAAAAAGAGGGTGTTCATTTAACTATGCGATACCATTTCAGATTATAATCTGTTCTTGTCAGTGGTGGCTGGAGGCTGGCATCATCTGTAACAGCCTTAATGCGTCTCACATAATTAACGAGTCAGTTAGTTCGCGACTAACTGACTCTTAATTATTTAACAACTGGTAGGGATGACTGTTACGTTACAATGAAATAACATTATTAGCAGAACATTATTCGAGTTTCTTTGAGAAAAGTTGTTGCTACGAAAGAAAATGCAACATTCAACTAGTTACTTATCTAAAAGAAAAGGATGCTTTCTTCAGTAAATATTTAGTTCAAGTAACTGCCTTAAGTAAACAAAAAAGTTAATTGATAATAAGCATAATACAGTATGTTAATTAAGGAAAGGTGTTCTCGTTCCCGCTGCATTCGGTTAGGCTGGAAGCCGACCCCAACATAGTTGGGAAAACGCTAGGCAGATTGATTGTTAACGCAATAGTACAGCGTCCAAACATGCTAAAAATATTACCATTAAAAAATTCGCGGAAAAAAATCTGTTTTTCCCTACATTATATTCGGATACGCATAACTCGTCAAAATGCAGGGTTGATAAAAATCATGAATAATTAAAAAAAATAAAAAATAATAATAATCGGTTTTATTTAATTTATATCGGATTTATTTTGTTTAAATCAGAGTATTTGATTTAACATATTACAATCTTTTTTTTATTTGGGAGTCAGTTATTATTTAAAAAAAAACATCTTTCTTTATTTTAATTATATTTAAATAAAAAGAACGTCGTAAAAGTCGTATGTTCTAATTGCTATCCTTTTCTGCCAAACGTCATGTTTCTAATGTTTTCTCATTCACGCTACTAAACCCATTAACTCCTTATTACAACTTTTTACACACCGCTTTGTTAAACTTTCCGCAGGCACTTTTTTACATAGCATTGCACGTATGCATATGTGCTCCGTATATCGGCAAAGTCTTTTGAAACTTTTTGGCTGATTTTGTTGCATTAAAAGGTATTGGTTTAAATCAATGATTTATTTAAAAACATCACTTGATTTTAATCACGATTTAAATCACTGATTTAATTCATATCAATCCTGTCAAAATGTAGAGTATTTTTTCAAATCGCGTAGATCGTATCTACCTTCTAAACGAGATCAACGTCATACAACTTGATGCAACGCTATACATACACTATCTGCCTGCTCTACACCTGACAGCCAGGATTATATATCCATCCAATATTGTTCGTTGCAGCGGTTCATCAGGGATTCAGGGACCAACTACTTCACCCAAGTTGGCTCTTGTGGAATTTTCTCATCTGACGAATCCCATTAAACGTACTAATTGTAGGTTAACGTCCACTTACGTGTTGATTGCCTTTTAAGCCCACAATTATGTAAACAGTAATTATTTTTAAATGTTCATGCTACTTATTAATTGCTAACCATATTAAACTAATGTGTTTATAATATGCTGTTGATCTCATTTCTTAATATTAGTACGACTAGGTGCGTCATATAAATCTAAAACATGTATTTTTGTTTTTTCCAGAAAATACTACCTTTTAGTACGCTGAGAATATTGCCAGTTAACGTCTAAACTAATCGCATTTCAAAATCTTAAATCACACCGCACATGAAATAAAAGTTAAGTGGGGACATCGAGTAAAGGATGTTGAAAACAATTTATAGTAAAGAAAAATAAATAACATTCCCAAAGAGAAACCCAGATAAAATCGCCTTTTAAATTGGGACTTGGTTTAAACTAAACACGAGGAGAACCTCGGCTCTACAAAAAAATAAAATATCTTTTATATTTTTGTAGAGTAGGTGACTCTACAAAAAAAATAAAAGATATTTTAGAAAAATTAAGCTTGATAATTGAAATCGTGACTGAAGATTGTCACGTTCTAGAAATCTTATTGATCTAAAAGCTCAACAATTTAGTGTCCAATTTCTTTAGCACAATAAACTGTTCAAAAGCAAAAAAAAAAAATTGTGTTGCTCAAAAAAATAATACTTGTTAAACCTGGCGAAATATTTATGCGTGGAAATCTGTGCGGTTGGCGTGCGCTATCCATTTATAAATGAAGAATAATCCCCGGAGCATAGAGACGGTGGTAAATGTGCCGTGAAAACCCGAACGCGGCGGAGCATTTTTCTCATGACAAAAGCTTTAGAGACAGCTCACGTCTGTTGCTACTTGCTACACACCACGTACCGACACACGCGAAATTACATAGACCTCGTATGAACACGCTGATATATCACAGATACAGAAAACACACAACCTTTTTATGTTTTTACCTCTCCTTATCCACCTAGACAATTTTTTCAACTCGGCTGACACAAATCTTTATAATACAGCTTTAATATGGCAAGCACACTGAGCTAAACATAAAATTCATTCTCATCACTTTTTCATGGGAAAATACAGAACAATTGTCTATTCACATTTTGTCTAAGTATACAAGAATTTGAGGTTACTAGTTTTTGTTCGGATTTATTACTGAATCATTAGTCGCGTGCCTCGTTACACCGATGTGGGAATTATTCACTTCACTTATCGCGTTGTCGTTCTGAATACATTACTTTTGAACCTCAAAATTCATTACAAAAATCTGTCATCTCCCCTTGTAAAAGGGGAAACTTAATCAAACTTAAATTCGGTCGATAATATAAACACCAAACTTCGTTCAGAGATAAGTAAACGGATGGAAAAGTCGTTAGGGGAACGAGTTTTAATCCCGGGGAGAGCGTATCGACGCTATTTAATCACGTCTAAATATGGAAAAAAAATGTTGGTGAGGTATCACGCCACGTTATTGTCATTCATAACAGGCGGGTGGGTGCCTGGGGGGCGCGCCGACCGCGGCTCGGGGTGAGGCTGAGGGTGAGGCGCTCTCGATAGCGATAGCTGCGGGATCACGCCGCCGCACCGTAACGAGGGAACAGTTAGCTCGAGCGAAATGTTTGTACAGGTATGTCTCCGACTAGCGAGGGACGAATACGTAATTAAAACTCGCGCCACATAAAAATATACATACAACCAACGACTACAAACGTACTAAAACTTTATTTATTCATTTTCCTCACGATTTGCTCATTTATCTCCACTTTTTAATAGGAAAATTTAAAAATAATAATATGCTTTTATATGACGTGGTTAATAAATACCTAATCAACTACATACTGCAAGACATAAACGCAATCATTAATTCCAGTTATAGGTTTTTCTAATAATATGTAATTATTTCCGCACAAAATGTGGAAGGAGAAACGTCGCGGTGGAAACACACATTAATGATAAATTCTAAAAGTTTTTATTAGTTTGAGGGGAGAGGATAGGTGTACGTCGTTTGTCAAGACGGATGAGGGTTCACCATGAAGTCTCGCTCGCGGAAATACCGCTTTTCAGGTTACCACGTGTACATTTATATTTTCTTAGAGATCTGCATGGCAAGAAACCTACTAAATGCGCGTTTTTCGGGTCTCGTGTGTCTTGATTTTTCTGTTACCAAACAATCTGCTGAATGTATTTTTATATTGTAGTTTATTAAGAGACGGAACTGTCAGAAGTAATATCATGGTGCCAATCAATTAATCATCAATATCGAATCACACTTGGTCGCTGTTTTTTAATTAACGAAACTGCAATAACATATTTTAAAAACACGCTAGACAACAACAATTTATTTTAAGCATTGGAGCATAAGACGTGTAAATGCCCAAATGGAAATAATTATAATTTAAAAAATCCCCTTTTGTAAAAAGCACTCCCAACTAAACTGGCGCTCGCCACCTTTTGACACACAATAAATCACAGCCATGAGCGGCCAATAAAAAATATGTTCCACCCTCGGCGAAAATCCAATTAATTTTCGGCGGTTAAAAAAAGAACCTGGCCCGTCCGAGCGGAAAAAGCTTGGGCGTACTGTACGAGCCACAAGCGAACAGCGGGCAACCACGCGGAAGCGATAGCGGCAGCGGGAGCGGCCAGCCAAATAAAAGACGCCATGATGGATGACGCATGTAAAAAGAGGAAAACAAAGGAAATGGGCAGAGCGATAAGCTGTTAAAACATAGCGATGCGCTTTGGTAGAAGAAGTGAGCCGAACCACAGGCTATAGGAATAATAAGGTTAAACGAGACGAGATAGGAACGGAAAGTGCGGGAAAACAAGAAAAGTGGAAAAAGGGGAATAATGGAGAAGGAGTAATCAATTTCGCTCAGTCGCCGCCGCCGGCGAAGCTTTCATTTAAAATTTAAAATATTGCGGAACGGAGGGGTCCCGTGGAGGACTTTTTAATTTGGCTTGGCTTCGGTTTAAAAATGCACGGAGCTCTGCGGTGACACATCAATCCACTTTGAATGTTGACGCTGAACTAAAATACATTAGGTACGCGTTTAAAAAACAATACACTTTAATTTGACTGTGCTGTTGCCTGAAATCTCGTTTTATTTAGACACAAAGCAGAGCTAGAGGGTTGATTCTGTTTAAACGTTGTGGATTTTAATTAGTGTCCTGTCGTAGTTGCGGGTTTCAACCTTCGGCCAAGGATAGACCATTTGGCTTTGCTTTAATTTGGTCTATTCGCAGTTTGTAAATGTTTAGGTGCTTTAAACGACTTGGGGTACTTCGGTTGGGGTTCGGTGTTTTGTGTGGAAACTAGTTGTAATGTTTGCCTCTCTTATTGTTGCAGCAACAAAGGCCAGACCTGCCGCGGCTGCTGCAGCAGATGCATGCGGCGCACCTGCCAGCACACGGTGCTCCTCCTCTTCCACTCCTGGGCCAGGGTGCTCTACCCCCTGCCGGCCTGTTGGGGCTCGGCGTGCCTCATCACCCTCTGTCAGTACTCGCCAAACCTCCAGACTTGCATCGACCAGATGATAAAGGAAATGGTGAGTCTAATAAATTGTACCTAGTAGATTTGAGGCGATCTGTAACTAAGAAACTTGTTTACTCGGTCGGATCGCATGAACTACCGCAGAAAGTCCAAAAGTAAAAGGATTCCTGACTAACCTACTGTATAACTAACGGTTCGATACAAAGTTGAATATTTTAAGAGGTTGTCGTGTATTTGTATATTCGCTTTGTTTGCTGTGTGCCTCTCTGGAGACTATTAGTACCCCCCTCCCCCGCGGCCGCCGCCCCGCCGCCCTCCGCGGCAGACGTCTCCGATCCCACTTCTGTTTCAATATTTACAATCTTCGAGTGGCTTTTTGAACTCACTGTTTGCGTGTTTTCGGATCGCTGACGGCTACGGCTCGCCCGATATTACTTTGAGAGTATGAATAAGTCAATTCTCCGAACTGATAGGTACCTACGTATCTACGCGCGTGTTTGGACAGAATATGTAAACAGAGATGTGGAACAGATTGGTGGAAAACATTTTTCCTGTTAGTCTGCTATATCCACCAAACAACTAGGCTCTTTATAATTCGAGGGCAAGCTGAGTATTATTCATATCAAACAATGGGGAGTGTTTCCAGTTTTCACGGTAGCGCGAGTAATCCGGCGTGGCGGGGACGAGCGCGCCACAAATGAAAATGTAACACAGAAATGGATTTGGAAGCCGCCCGTCGCTCCGGTTAATTACAAAAGCAAGCGGTAATCTGCGCTCCGGGATGTTCCGGCTTAGCGCCCCCTGCCACCCCCGAGCGCCGCCTGCCACTTCGCCGGCTAATTTGTGCCATTATCGGTGTACTGATGTAAGAGTTAACGCGCAGATGGCCCCTCGCCCCCCACCCCGCCCCGCACCTTGCCAGAGCTCAATTAATTATTCCTTGCTGGTGTGAGCGTCGCGTGTTTTAGTCAATTAGTAACGTAATTTTGCGGCTGACTTGAATGTGTGCGGTGATCGCGGACCTACACGTAGGTGAGTCGCGCTCTAACCAAATTACATCCACGCGTTGCATTAGAATAAATAATAACCACCCTAGTCATTTGCGATGTGTTACAGCGATAATAATGTATGACTCTGAATGTTAAGCAGCTCAAAAACATGTATAAAACCTCTAATTTGTCTGTTATGACGTGATTGCATTGTTTTGAATCGATGTGCACGAAGCGTTCATGCGCAACCGAGCACTGTAGGGGAATAGCCGACCAATAATTGAGGCTATTGCGTTTAAATTAATTGTGGCAACATGTAGTGCTAATACGGCGTCTGCCAATATGTACGTACATATGTAGCGCACGTGAATAGCAATAGAATTGGCTGCAATTGCTCGCAAACTCGAGACGAATCAGGCAGCGGAGATAATGCCTTTGATGTATGCAGTACTTGCTAACTAAGGTATGTAGGTATAATAGATGTACCTACGTAATCTACAACAGATCTGCTGTTTTGATTAAACTTTAGCAACGTCCAGGTAGTGATGGGCATAAAATTAGCAAAGTATCACGAGCTTTATTTTAGAAGTTGATTGATCTGCTACGCTCATTGACTTTCAAGAAAACATTTATAAAACGATTGTACGAGTAACTATCACTACATATTATAAAACAAAGCGTCTGCCTGTCTGTCTGTTCGCGATGATCTCAAAAACTACTGAACGGATTTTAATGCGGTGTTCATCAATAGATAAGAGTGATTCAAGAGGAAGGTTTATACAATATAATGACACCTGTACGACAACGTTCAAAGGTTCCATCATTACCTTCGGAAAAACCGAAATAAGTACAGCAAATAAAATGTGTCTATCGACTAATAGAAATTGATTTATATCCCCACCTAAATTATTCTAGATTGACGCACTAATTCCGTCACCCCCTTTTTGGACCAGTCACATTTAATTCGACAAAGTTCTGTTTTTCTGAAGATAAAGGATTGATAATTTGAACGTTGTCGTACTATATAATAATTTACCTACCGGTCAGTTTAATACAGCATTTCTGGTAAATTACACATTGAATACACGAACACGCACTAAACAAGTTCAATAACATTGTCTAGTAACCATGTAAACTTGTAACTTGAACATAGACTAGAAGTTCTCCCGTTACCGTGAACGCGTCTATTTCGGGCACAATGGCGGTGTCGTTAGCTCCGCCACTATCGCTCCGTGAATAGTCACGATTGATACGTGCTGAAGACTGACAAGCCCGGGGCTAATTCCGCCAGGGGAGTGACAGACACTTGATATAGTGCTTATCTAATGACTGGGCCTGGACTTCAGCCGGTCTATTCTGTAAAAATCTCATTGTGAAAACTTACGTGAATTGAGCTTGAGGTATAGTTGTCAATCCCTAGCACCAAGTGACATGACAGCTCACTTACCTAGGTGAAATTGTTACAAAATATACCTACCAGCTGGACTGGCATCAGCCACCGAAAATGACTGGTGGAGAAGTGATGAAGGTTAATGCTACAGTGTGTTAAAATTAAATTAGACTTTTGATAAGACTCAAACCGACTAATAAAATGACAAATGTTTGTTTTATACTACATAAACCTAAGTACCTATTCAAAATATTCTAAGAAGGTGCTTAATAAAAATGGTTGATGTATCCATCGTGTTCCTTATCATAATTTAAAAGTTAAAACGTGTGATCTACACAGAATTATACGGAAGTAACTACTGGTAAACAGCAGGAGGTGATTTACTATTCCTATCCTACCTATTGTATTGTGCCACTGATTATTACCTACCGATAATTTATTAGTATTCAATTTGCATGCATATTACAGTTCCATATAGCGAATATATAATATATATAGCAATATATCCACATATGTGTAACCATATTACGCCGAGTATAGCATATTCTGTGAGATTGACAGGCGAAGCTAATTTCGCCAGTAATATTGTTTCCAATTATCTCGGAGTTAGCAACATATGACAGACCATTGTCAATGCTGTTGGCTGACTAAATTAGTGGCTAGGCCTTGATTGATAACTATACTCAATATAGGTACTATCTATTGTGTGGTTTAGTTTGAAATCAGTAGACCAATAACTACGTGGATTCAAACTTCGATCAATATTGATCGAAGGATTCAAAAGAGAAAGTCTGACGATATCCGATCCGTTAATCACGACCAGTCATTCGTGAAAGAGAAGAAAGTATCGATTCTATCGATATTGAAATTAAAAAATCAATCAGTCGGGGTTATTAGTCTACTATAAAAGTATTAATTCATCGTTCTACGAAAAAAGAGGAGCTCTCTATCACTAACAAAATTGTAGGTGGTAAGTTCAATATTTCTGACCGAT
The DNA here is from genome assembly GCA_948252095.1 of Dicycla oo. Lineage (NCBI taxonomy): Eukaryota > Metazoa > Arthropoda > Insecta > Lepidoptera > Noctuidae > Dicycla > Dicycla oo. The sequence goes on along the minus strand of OX411726.1, from coordinate 18,146,019 downwards.
AAAAACATGTAAGATTTTAACCGCTCATAACTACAAGACCTAATGCTAGTGTAATGGTGAAGCATTCAAAAGATAGCTCATATTTATAACAATTTTGAAGCAGGATTTCATTTGCCTATAACGTCACATCGCGAGTGCACGCGCAAGCGGGCGACCATCTATTTTTCGCTGTGTCGAAATTCCAATTCGTATAGCGCAAAAACGTGTTAGCTAGAATGTTGATTCTGGTGTCATTGTCAAGAGCACAAAGTACTACTAAGACCTAAAGAGAAACAACAGAAATATTGGCCAAAATAGCATATGCAAATCAAAATGGCAAAATAATTTCAGACGTCTCATATCGGGTGTGAACTGGTCAGAAATTTAAAAGAATCTAGTCGAGGAAAGCTTGCATCATAAGGAATGCAATAAGCCTATAAAGTCCAGTGCCCAGCAAATACTTCTCACTAGGTTAGGTTACAGCTGTGACGAAACGTTTTCATGAAAATAAACGGCGCAGACTCGAACGGTGCACTTAATTTTTTATTCGTGGAACGTTACATTAGTGAGTCATTTAATAAGTAAACAGTCTATAACTGATACAGTGTGTAACAGCATTAAGGTGTCAGGACCGGCGGGGGTGTCGTGACGAGCCGGCGACAGGCTCTGCAATATTCATCGACCACTTTACCCAGCTCCTCATCGGATCCACCTCAATTACACTCACACGTCCCCCTCCCACTCAGATTGCTTGTATAAAACAAACACGACTGGTTCGTCGTAGGCGGTAATACAGCTATTCCCAAATCTTGCATATAATATGTCTGTCACAGCCATCGACTAGAAAAATCTTATCTCTAGTAGATCTAGAGATCTGATTCTGAGATTAGTCAAGCTCTAATAAACAAGCTCACTGTTCTCGTCTTACCTGAACCGAATGCCGTCTAACTGCATAGTTCTCACTTCTGACGTAAGCAACAATTAGGGAAATTAGGCTTTCGTAGAATTAATGTTGGCTCTGTACACGTGAATGCCACAGCTAATCTGCTTCACGTAATCTCTCAGTAAAGCCACAATTCAAGCTGTGAACCATTCTAATCATTACAAAACAATCGTAATCAATTAATACTGCGGTTTACTAACAATTCCTGTGTTCAGCGTGTAATATAATCCACCTAACTTATCCCACTTGGTTGCAGGTATCAGTTCAGCAGAGGAGCGACATGTGAGTATAGAATAACTTTTTCCAATTTCGCCCGAGTTGTTAAAATTCCGACGGCACAATTTTGCTTTGAAAAATTCCCGAACAAGCGTACCACGTACATATAACGTAGGTGGTACGTATATGTACGTAGTGCCTTTTCCATTTGGGAATGTGAACGGGGAGAGTAGTGTTGCGCTCGAACACGTTGATTTCATAACACGGCCCTGACTGAAACAAGTGGGTGGTGCAAGTGGCGCACAACGCTCAGGGATGTCGCGGCATAACGTGTTGTTCACGTTATATTTGTAGTAATATAAAATTAAATTCAAATTAGTACATCGTGTTAGTTTTTGATGTGTAACATCTTTCCTCTCGCTTTCCTGCAATCTGTGGGAGTGATTTCGTGAAAAGGGACGGATGTGTGTAACAGGAAGCCGGGGCGCGCGCTAGTTGATTTGACCGATGAGCACGCGCGGTGCTAGATTTGGCCGTCAGATAGTACCAAACTAACCTTTTTTCCGAGACGTTGGTACTCTCATATAATGTTAATGTTGCTTATGTTATCACATGCGACTACTGCAAAGACTATATAATATATAACCATTCTCTGTGGGCTACTGTAAGGCTCGCTCGGTTTTAGGGTTCCGTACCTCAAAAGGAAAAAACGGAACCCTTAAAGGATCACTCGTGTGCCTGTCTGTCCCAAACACGGACGTGTAAATAAATGAATTTTGAATATGAGGGTCAATTTTGGGGTAAATAAGAAAATTAAAAAAATAATTGGCAAACTGTACCTTGTGGCATATCAAATGAAACGACGAGGGTCTCAATTTTTTTTTCATAATTTTAAAATACATTTCTTCAAAAAAAAAAAAATTTCAATCCCCCATCCCCCATCTCTGAAAGTACTGAGCCTTAAATTTTGAAAAAAATACAGAAAATAGTTCCAATACCTATAGATTACAGGAAAACCTACAAGAAGTCTATGGTCTTAAAACAACATGGTAAATCTCTCAATATTGTACATATCTACTAACTTACATTTGCAGTTGGAATGTATGTGAGAACATGTTTTTCAACTACAATGTTGTTTGTTCTTGGGATTCATCCCAACTACGGAACTCTTCATTGTGTGTAGTCCGAGACGCACTTGGCCGGTTTTTTTTTATCATGTCTACATTCATTCGTGGATTAGCTTATGTGTTTATATAAATATTAAATGAAAAGTTTAATAAACAATGGTGGAAGTACTTACGTGTTGTTTTTAAATGTTTACTTACCATCTGTTTCTAAACAAACATAGTTCGGAAAACACGTCACGTCATCCTTGCATTCGTTATTAACTTAGGCAGCTAAAGCACACGAAATTGGGGTTCGTCCCCAATCCCCTTAGGGAATTGGGGCCCGGTACTGTCACTGTTAAAGGGGGAACGTCCGAACAAAAAGCGTCCACTAACCTCGTTGGGATTTACAAGCGTGATCGTATAAATGGCCATTAATTAATCCTATGATATAATCTATTTTGAGTAGGTACTAACTTGAACCTATTAGATATCACTATCAGCACTTCAGTAGCGTTATATTCGCTGTCGCTTGTCAAACTGGGCTGGAAGAAAATCGTCTGTTAGAAGAGAAAACTAATAAAAATAATGTGAGTACTTAGTTGTCAACCCTGTAGTGAAGTGAGCTCGGTCGCGAGTGCGTCGTTCCCGAGGTGTTGCGAATGTCGGCTATCGCGCTACCATGGGGGGAGGGGGGTGAACAGTGGCGCACCGCACAGATGTGCCGACGAGCGCCCAGAAATGCATGCGAATCGATACGCCGCACCTACTTGTAACACTGTCTTTGTTGCACTAACCTACTTCATGACAATGACAACAATTATTCACTTTTGCCTTTGACAATGTCTGATCGTTAGTACCGCGACCGTCCATTCAGATGACTGACTCCCGAAGGATGTCCCGTTCCGGTAGGATGATGTTTCTTTCTACATCAATTAACGCGCCTTTAACCACATCCCGAATTAATGACTTGGCATTTTTGGCTGGAATTGATACAGACATTAAAGTAATCCACTTACGATCTAGGCATAAACTTTATCTGCCCGACCAGTAGCCGTCCTCCCCAGACACTAATTCCACTTGACTGGGAAAACATAATAAGTCACGTAGCGATCACATTACCGCACACCAGCTCGTACCGCATACTTTAACAAGTTTGTTGGAAAACTTGGGTGAGGTGAGCGAGTTTATAACTCGACGACAGCACGTGAAGAGTTTATCTTGCAGTGACCCCGATACGGCGCGGCTGTGTTGGCAGTCCGCTCACGGAACCGTCGATCTGTGCAAACACGCGGCGAGCTGAGTAATGCACGGACGCGCCTTACAATTTGAAACGAGGGAGACGTGGAAGGAGGGGAGGGAGAAGTGCACTCCGTAATAAAGTTTACATAAACCGAGCGCGTCTTGGCTGCGGCTCCGCGGCTGCGGGGGCGTCAGGTTACACTCGACCGAGCCGCACCCGTTTGTCCACACTATGTTTTTATTGCGAATCACGAAGGTGCTACACAGTTGCAGGCGCGTTGTTTATTTGCGAACATCGCGCGCCGTATATTTGATTTTCCGATACATCGGGCCCATGTTTACTTACAGTGTAGGGAAACTTTTCATTTAGATGCCGCTCTGTTTTGAAGCTCTATTTTATTTTTATGATAAACCTTGTCAGGATATCAAATAAAAAGATTTTGGTACGCAATCTAAAATTGATGAAGCATGGTTGTTTGTTATGGTATGACCGTTACAAACTTAATAAAAGGTGTCAGAGTCACCCTTTTGTACCGGCAATTATCACCTAACGGTCTGACTGTATAATTATCAATGTATACATAAATTATATTCTAGAAAGGTGCTTAAATTCCCGCAGAATAACAAAGTTTACGACTAGCAATTTACACCGACGCGAAATTGAGCAGCCGCTGTAAGCCTAACAGAGCGAGCCCTTCCACAATCTCATTTGAGTAACATAATAACCGCGGATTTATTTCTGCCGCCCGCTCATTCGCTCTCAAATCGCGCCTAATATTCAATTTGGGCGCCCGAACCACACAAAAACTGCTCGGAGCCGGTTCATTACGCCGCGCATCTCGCCTCTTCATCCTCCTTACCTTATCTAAGCCACTCTGAATAACACACCCTGCGCCACCCCGACCCCAGCCGACCCCCGCACCCCGCACCCGCACACCACTTCAAGTGGAAAACTCGCAGGGCGAGGGCCGCTCAACCTTGTTTAGCATTCTCCTCGACTTCTTTATTTAATAGATACCAAAAAAAAAAACTGCGGTCAGAATAAATTTGCGTTTGTTCTTCGATATGCGGGGGTCGTTGCGTTATAAAGGTGCGCTCCTTTAATTAAGGTAGAAACGGCGAGTATAAATGACTTACATAAATACAGGCGAGGACCGACTACTTTATTAAACCGTTAAAACAAAAATGGGAGATTTTCCTTTTAAGTCGGTGGGTGGTAGCCCTAGCGGCATGTTTACGCGCGTTGTAACAGCGCTCGCTCGCTTCGCGCCCGCGACAGCCCTCACAATTTATAGCTCGAGACTTTTCTTAATTGGAAAGAATGGCCACTTGTAATTATTAAGACGCCCTAAAGTGAAACAGATTGCGCGGTAGTCGTCCTCTTATTTTACTTTTTTTACATTTTATAAAACGTCGGCTATCTAAAGTAACGGTGGCTTGTTTATTGAAAAACAAAACTTTGCGCTACTAAAGTGAATGTTTAATGTAATTTACGCTGCTTTCTACTTTGCAGTCATTTCAATGTACGGCTGCGTGATCTTCCTGTTTATTCTAGGGACGTTCCTCTCAATTATACAAATTACACTTCTCGTAGATAGTGTACGTAGATAGATACGATACGGAACTACATTGTGGATAAATGCAAAATTATCCTCCAATTACTGAGATTAATATTTACTTATAGGTTGGATATCTTGAGCCAGCTACTTTGTGAAGAAACGATCAGATAAAGAACAGGTTAAAGAGCAGTTACTAGGTAGTCGCCATGGATATCGATCTAAGGATTGTACCCTTTGCTAGAGGCGCAGGTAGATTGCCCACGGAGCGTTGTACCTTGTTATTCATGACATTTCGATGAAATTGTGCGGCTTCTAGGAAATTGGCTTCGGTCTGCACGCAATTATTGGTTGATAACTAGGTAATAGAACTTATTAACATTTAAGTGCATTTGATCGTTTAATGAATAAACAGTTAATGAATACAACCCAAACCTGTGGTTTTATTACAAGGCGACACAAATCCTCCCAACATGGTACGTGACGTCACCGCGTGTTATCCAATCCGATTCTGAGAGCATTGTTATAATATTTGGCAAGGTAGCGGATCCTTGGGTAATCCCATACATGGCTTCTGTTCAGTCGGTTGCTGCTTGAGTCCCGGCTAACGTCTCGGAGCTGAGGCACTGTATTTAATCCCTTTACACTGTGTGTCTCCTGATAGGGAATAACACATAGATTATGTCGGTGCATCCACATTATTCCGCGCGGATTATCTGTCGTGTCGTGCAGTCAGGGCCTCTGTCTCTAACTTGAATTTATAATCTGCTAACAGAATTAATCAAGACTTAGTCGGGTACAATACTGGTGCACGGAACGCGTGAGTTCAGAGGGGAATGTTATAAATGAAGCTTTCAAAATAAATAAGACGATTCTTACAAAATAAATAAAAATCTTCAATTGATATAAACAGCTAACTTTGGTTCGTTTATTGCATTCCTAAAATAACAATACTTAGCTACCTGTTGTATTGTAACTTGGTCTGAGAAGGCAATAATCCACCTACTCGTCTGAGAGCAAAAAGTATATCGGAATTCTTTTCATAATATCGTTTGTGTGACGATCGTTCGGTCCTCGGTGGATGTGTGTACCGTGGGTACTGTGGGTAGGTAGGGGTATTGCTCGTCTCGAAGCGGGCTTGCGGCTTTGTTCACGATCCGGCCGTATCGCATCGATTTATGCAAGCTTGATCGAATCGCGCCTGCCCCCGTCTGCCCTCCCTCTTGCTTCATAACAATACCTGGCTCTGTCGCTGCATTGTGTTAACACAATTTAATATTCATACTTTATAAACGATATTTGTAATAAATAATAACTTTTCATTCCTTTCAAAGTGGCAATATTAATCTGTTTATGACAACTTTAGGGTTGGCAGTATTCCAAACTGAGGTTGGTTGTCGCTTTATCTTTGTAACACTTAAAGTACCGTATGGTTACAATAACTTAGCTAACCTATAAACTTCCAAGTTAGCTTAACTATTAACCCTAGATTACTACTCTACGTCGCAGAGGCGCCCGCGTTTTTGATATATTGCTCTCTTTTTTTTATCCTTCGCGCGTATGGCATTCACGTTCAAGGACATCTCAATCATCGCCAGCACGTATCGCAGGACGGTGGTTGCGTTACGGTAACTGTGCTAGTTTTTATGATATTACTACCCTTGGCGCTCCAAAGACGTATGAGTAGCTTGTATGAAAGTTTTGCGCTATTAATAAAATTCTTCTAAAATATTTTTTTTTCGTTACTTTGTTAGTTTTTTTTAGTTAATTACTTTAATTAACTATTTTTTAAGAGTAGTGTATACTTTAAGTTGTTTTTTTTATTATTTTTAGTGAGAAGAATGTTTAATTGCCTAAGTTCCTAAAATTTGTTCCTAAGATTTTATTTGATTAAAGATTTTATAATAAAAATATATAAATATTATTAAAAATTATGTTTTTCTCTTTTTAGTAATATACACAATTATATAAAAAGTCAAAACATATCAATCATACTTATAGGTTTTGAATAAAATCATTAGTAAATATGATGCGCCTCGCAGGCGTATGAGTAGTTTCTTTGTGCGTCGCAACATGAGTAGTAATGTCGGGTTAAGCTCAACCTTTAACGTTATAATGATTTAAATCAACAATATCGTTTTATTTGATTCATTGTTTCACTTCGAACAGACGGCGCGGCGTTGATGTAAGCAACCTTTGTACCGAATAACGATGCTTCGCGCTCCCACACGTTCAATATTTCAAATGAAATATTCAATAGATATTGCATTCGACGACTCGTTTCAAAGGTGCTTTGTTATACTAAGTGCGTCAGAATTCAAACTGTATAAAAGATTCTATTCATTCTTTTTTATTATAAAATATGTAGGAGATCTAGATAATAAAGGAAACGGAATAATAATTAGGTACTATCGCTAGTATATGCATAGGTCTTAAAGTTAGCCGCACGTGTCGTAAACAGTGGATGAGTGTGTGGTGACCGCAGGCTGACGAGGCAGCGTGCACGCCGCGCCCGCGCCTGCGGTCACCGCCTCTGTTGCGGTCGCACCACTATCACCCACCGCGCTCTCTGTAGTCTGTCGCCCTCGCCACGTGTGTGGCCCGCATACATCGCTACCGATGACGCAACACACACCACAACATTTATTTATTGCATTCGTTTCTTTAAATTTTACGACACCCTATAACCACTAAAATCTAATTGCATCCATAATGCTATAACATCTTTACAACACGCCATTACGTGTGTTAATTGTGATTTAATCGCCTCGAACGGACGATGTTCAATAGCGGATAAACTTAATAAAAACAAACCAAGCATGTTTGTTGTTGAGCAAAAAAACACGCTAGAGCACTCGAGTAATTGAAATCGCTGCATGTAATTAGCAGGTAAGGTGGGTGCGATAGCTCGCGGCTCGCTGCACCTGCACGTCTTCATAATTTATCTCAATTAGTCGCTGGCGTAATGAGAGGAAGGGCGGACGCTACGGCTGCCGTTAGCGTAACAGCGCATTCTGCTAATGGCTGACGACTCATTTTTATTTAACTCATTGTTTCTCACCGGTATACTGTTCGCTGTTTAGGAATGATGTGTGAGTTTAATATTTCAATAATTAGATTGAGTTGTCGGAACGGCTATCCTTTTCCTTAGTTATTTAGTAGCAGATTATGTATATTTTTATGGACATGGACAATAATATGTGGTATAGTGTAACGGCTGCAGTTGTCTGGCGGCATGTTTAACAATGCGGCGAGCGTGTGGTGTGTTGCGGCTGCACGAGGCGCCTGTCGCCGTGTAGCCGAGGCGCGCCATAGGCCAGCCTCCGCGCGAGGCGGCCCCCTTCGTGCTTATCACACATTTACATATGCTTCGCCCGCTCACTGCCGACGCCGTGTACCAGCATCGAAAATGTTTCATGAATAAATTTGTAATCCAATTTGGTCGTTAACTTCTGACTCCACAAACACGTCGACTTCGCCTCGTTCACAATAAAAACAAACACACTAAACACCAGTAAACAAACGAAAGGCAATCCGATCGAATAATCTTCGGTTCGTTTAAAACGATTAATCATAAAAAGTGCGCAGGTCGCAGCCCTTTTTCGAGTTTCCTCGTTACGGACTAAGACGAGAATCATTAGGAATTAAATTTCCCCTTTCATTAGTCCCTCAACCCTCGTATAATTCCGGACGCGGAGCAATAACAATATAAATCCCCCGTCGCGCCGAGCGGGGGATTACGGCTTGTCTCGACCCTAATTTAGGGCTGCCCCCGCCCCGGATTAACGAAGTGGCGGAATCCGCTAGGGTTGTCGCTGCGCATAAACTTGTTACGTGTTTAATGTTTTATTGACGGGTGGCTAGGGAGCTCTCATTTAAATAACCGCGCGGCTTCAGCCCCTCGCAGCACCGCGCTGCGGCCGCTCCGCCGACTACACTCGTGTTGATCTCGTGAAACTTGGACCGTTGTCCGACCGACTAGCCCTGATATTAGGAGGACACGCGTGGGATCGCATTCAAGCTGAGTATAACACGCTGTTGTTTTTGTCGAAGAAGTTCTGTAAAGTAATATTTTTGTATTTCTTCAGTAAATTCACGTGTTACCTCAGGCCACATACCAAAGGCACACAATTTATGAACTCTACGAGATAATTATGATTGTCTTTATTTGGGATTTAATATTTTTGCTGAAATATTGTACTGTTTTTAAAAGGTTAACTTGGTTTACAATGTGCGTAACACCGGTGCCTGAGGGTCACATTACAAGTTACAACTGGAAGTACCTACCTATACTTTTTAGGTCGTTTCGTTTTTTATTCAAATTATTTTTACTGCTTTAATCTATACTATCAAATCGAATCGTGCATTAAGGCGGAACGAATTCTTTATAGGCAGTTTAAAGTCGTTTTGACGCACATATTGCAGGCAAGGCGGGGAAACCTTTGAGGGCGTTGTTCCGCACCCTATTTGAATTAAACATAGGGATCATAATTAACGGAGTCGACTTTGTCAACACGAACCACACTAGCACGATAAATTGAATTATTATTTTATAACAAAAGGCATTTTGTAATTTATTTATATTATAACTTCATATTTTTAAACAAACAATCCCCAATTTAAAATTCATTATGTAACCTTGTAAAGGTACTATAATTCGTTGATGCCAATTTTCCAAACGAGTTGTCTTTCAGTATGGCGACGAAACTCGATTCCAGGTAATTTATTTAAGTAATTTTACAAAGCGAAGCCGCGTACACCGTATTAAAATTTGCCTCGAGACCACAAAGTAGACGCAAACACAAAATTAAAGTCGTCGACACTTAAGGGCTTCGTAGTTTCGAGGGGAGTTTCCGTGAAATTTCTCTCGGAATGTCGAAATGGCGGATGAATTTCGCAAGTCAACTCAATTATCGTTTTAATTAAGGCGCCGTGCCACGTGACATTTGTTTGCGTGCGTGAAAGCGATCGCTCCCCCGCACTCCCCGGCCGCGCCACGCAGCCCCCTCGCGCCTGCTCCTGTTAATTGTGCTAATTACTCCTGTAATAGAGCAAGGGGGCGGGTGAGATTGCTTATCGATGGCTTCCCCGGAATTTACTTTGTGTGATATAGCTGCCCCGCGGGCGTTAATTTGATGTAATTTGTAGTCCACTTGACTTCGCTTTGTCTCCACTCATGTATCGGAACTTCTGTTTCGAATAGCTGTTTTATATTAGACCAAGTGCAGCCGTTTATTAGTACGTCGACAGCCGCTCGCGCTCACGCTCGGTTAACTACAGGTTAACAAACAGTGCGGTAATGAACATCAATTGTATCGGGCAAGTTTCCAAGTGTATTTGTAAGTGCACGGCGGAGTTTCCGCGAGGAGAGCTCGTAACGCCGAGTGGCGGCATAATGCGCGCTGCGACCAGATCGTGGAGCGGGGCGGCTGGCCGCACGTCAGTCGACAACGAGCACCAGGCAATTTGGTTATTTGGGGTCGGCCATAAAGCGATAGCGAGCGCAGTAAACGCAATCCTCCACTCGCGACTATAAACTTTACGAGTCACGTAAAAACGCGCTCGAAACGCCGACTCGCTTCCATAAATTTATGCTAATGTATTCTTTATAGGAGTTTAATGTGTATTCAGAAATTCCTCCATTATTTATGTATACGAATGAACCGGTAAAGTTAATTTTAAAGTCGCACAGCACCCCGCGGTTTATGCGCTCGCTGGCGATTAATTTTTTGTAACTTTTTTTGTGGGCCGGGTTTCCGACGAGCGCGGATTCTCGTTTCGGACCGATTAACGTTAACGTTTTTACGGAGGTCTCTGGTTTAATAACGCGTTGATCTTTATGAATGAGCTTATTCAATGAGGGCCGTTTTATCGTATCATGGAGCGCCACGATACCGTATATTATAAATTGACATCGTAATGGGACTTAAAAATAAAATGTACGCAATAAAAGTTTTCGACGACAGTATCATAAAACGAAGTCGTATAAAATTGGTATTCTCAATAAAAGCTGAAAACGTCGCGTGTAAATCACGCAACTTTCAAAACTATTATGCCTGAAATATAGTCCGAACTCAATCCGTACATTTCCGAGCGGCGGGTGGTCTATTTATCTATTTCCCCCGCTTCCGCCCCAGAGCGTCCGGTTAACCGCCCCCCTTCCGGTTAACCGGGCGGCGGCGGCGGCGAGGCGCGCGGCTAAACGGCTCGTCGCGTGACCGCAGACAATAAGCCCGGCCGGCGTTAACAGCGCGCCTGTGTGTTGCCACTTTATATGTTACGTCACAGCAAGCGCCGAGCCCACACCGGCGACTGGCCGAGCGTGTGTGCGACAGGCGCGATTCGCGACGGCAGCCTATAACACAGAACAAGTCGTGTTGTCGGGGCTTGTTCCTCTAGTACTTGTTTAGCGTCGCAGCCTCCTGTCACCCCCGCCCCCCGCACGACCCTTCGAACCGCGCTCAATTGCCTTTTTCTTGAGGTCGACGCGCGTAATGGGATAAAGTAAAGATTAGCTCTTTTCGCTTTTCCGTTGAAAAAAGAAAAGGTTGCGAGACTACTCGTTATTGAGTGTTTTGTTTGAGTAAAGAGATACGACATAAGCTAATAGTATACCTAAACAAATCTTTTTTTACTTCGTTGTTTCTTGTCGTTTATTGTGTTATTGTGTAACAGTCCTCCAAACATTGTGAACTAAACTGCTAATTTATACTAATGTTTAAGTAGCTACTCGTGTACTAATATCGGTAATACGCAATGTTCCTTCGTATGCACATGTTATTAAGAACGACACTAAGTACTTGTAATTCCATTTCAATCTAGCGTACGTGCCCACATTCAACTATTCATCAGCCGACCACAAATTCAATCTATTAAATTAACGATTAACCACAAACGATCTACCCTCGAGCGAATGACTCGTATGGGCAACATAAAATCCATGCAATCGAATCCGACACGTCACATTACGGCATCAGGCACGGTGGGTCCTCGATATAGCGTCACTTGAAATTCGATGTCGAGTTCTGTGAAGATCGGTGATCGTAAAATTAGGCTTCGAGTACACGCTCGACCCCTAACGTGCACCTCGCTCACCTTTCTAGGTGCTATGTGGCTATTAGATATGTTGAGGTATGTATTACGTATGTATGTAGGTATATTCATTACGTACCGTACCTATTCGTTGAGTGTATGTTGTGTTCTCCACTTTTATATTTGTTGTATCCGCGGCTGTTGCCAATAATAAAACTTTATTGGTTACATCTTGCCTATCAAATATCCAATAACGACGGTCGCAATAAGCTGTGTTCCTTGTTTATCTAACACGGTGATGGTTTGTCCCGATGTTATTATCTAATTTCGTGCTCATAAAAATCAGGATCCGTACATGAAAAGAACTTTTATTTTTATGCTCTCAGGAGATTATTGAATCAATGAGGTATAGAGAATGTTATGTCGGTCAACACAAATGAAGCTATAAACAGCGCACAATAAAATAATCCTAACTAATATTATAAATGCGAAGTAAGTTTGTTTGTTTGTTACCTTTTCACGCCTAAACCACTGAACCGATCATCCTGAAATTTTGCATATACGTTGTCTGGTGTACAGAAACGGACATAGGGTGAAACGTACTGTTCCCGAGGAAAACAACAATAACGTTCTTATGATGGCGCCCCGTGTCTATCGAGTCATGATTGAATTATATTATTATAGAAACTTTAGTAGTATGTTATTTTTTTTTTTTTAATTTAAGTACCTAATACAATTCATGAGTCGTAGAATGTCGATCGACTGGTTTTTCATAATACTATAAATGTGAAAGTGAGTTTGTTTGTTTGTTACGCTCTCACGCTAAAACCACTGAACGAATTTGGATGAAATTTGGCTCATGGGTAGACTATGACCTGGATTAGGCCATAGGATACTTTTGACCCCGGTAGTGCGTTCTCGTGGCATAATTTCCGACAACCACGCGGGCATAAGCTAGTTTTTTTTAAATATTTGAATAATAATATATTTTATTGTTTAACTAGGACTAGATTACATTCGATCAATATCAATATCAGCCGATAATGTCCCTTCTGCTGGGACACAGACCTCCTCTAGGTCAGAGGGATTACATGGCAACGTAATATAGCACAAGCATAGTTTCTTAATCTAGTTAGTGGGTCCGTACTGTTCTCCTAGGTAGGTTACAAACTAACCTGTGTTTGGGAGATGTTAAATTCACAGTAGGCCTCCCGATAACATCGACGATATTTAAATCCAGAATTTGGTATTTAAATGATGGTCTTAAGAGTCGCAGTCACTACACGATGAGGCGTTAAAGAGATGCAAATCTGTAGGTTTGTGTATGATGGCCGGAGTGCGGGAGGGCCGTATAGCCAGTAAGTCACCGCGGGTGGCGACAAGTCGCCGTCTCGCCGAGCAAATTAACAGCCGCTTGCCACTCGCCTCTAACTTAGTGCCTCGTAAAATTAGGCCCGTTAGATCCCTCCAGGCAACGCCTCACCCGCTCGCCGAATGGCCTGCTAGACTCCCCGGGGAAGACGGTTGAGGCGGAACGGTTTAATGTGCTGCAACACTAATGACTTACGGCACCATTTGCTGTACGTATAATTTAATAGTCTACAAATAATAAAGATAACTCAATTGTTAATGTGAAAAACCAAACCTAAACACGTCACTTTTTGAAACTAAAATGAAATTCAACCTGGCGCGGTTTCAATTTCCGCTACGCCATGCAGAGCTACGGCGTAGCACGCCTCGCGGAACTACGGCGTAGCACGGCTACGGTGTAGCACCGTGCTATGATCGTGTTACAAAAATCTCATCCCATTTGTCTGTCCGAAATCCGCATATCATATTCAAACCAAATAAATCCGATAGCGATTACGTGTAAAGTGAAAATATAAAAGCGCAATATGCACAGGGTACTCATACGGAATAGCTTTTCGCTCGAATAACTGCATTCGCTGCCCGAACACTTGAAATAGCATCTGTCTCGCACATAACTGGCCGCGGGCATCCGAACGAATATATTGATAATCCGTGGCTCGCTGTACACGACTGTTCGAGTGTTTTGTGTATCTGTAGGTGGAATTTTCATTCCCTAGGTAAATGTTCAGAAAAGACAGTGTCCAAGCTAACCCAATAAAAAAAAAAAATTTCTTGCAATCCTCAAGTTTTATTTTTTGATAAAGGCTCCATATAAATACTTGATTGTATGAATGAAACATTTCTTGTTGTTGTCTGGAGTGGACCAGATTATTCACAATCACACGTGCCGCTTTTACCTGCAACATTGCAATTTGCCACTGGCAGCTGGCCGCGCGCTTCGCCAGTCCGTACGTAGCGTGCGGATGTACGCGAAAGTACGCCGTGTCAACACGAACAGAATCAGTGAAGCGCGGGGCGGTCGTTCGTCACGTATATGATTATTTCATTAGTCCGTATTTGCGCGCTCATCCAAATGTTGCGGGTCCCCCCCCCCCCCCACACGAGCCACCCGCCTCTCCATGAGGGGGCGATGACCACTCCCGGAGCTAATCATGCGGTCAGTTTGTTCTGCCTCAGCGTGTTTTGATATTGATATTGACTGTAGCGTTCGCCTCGCTGCGCGCCGATTTATTTGCGAACAATGATCGATTGATTGCTGTAGGTACGTAAGCTCGCCGTAAACGTTTTGATTATGTTTACCTACTCGTATTTGTTAAACTAACAGACCAATACTGCCAATATTAATGGTCTTGCGGTTTGTTTTTATCGCTTTCTGTTATTGTTACAGAGAAATTCTATATCACCCGGTGAAAGGGAAAAGTATAGGACACGGAGTCCGGCAGAACCTGATCACAAGAAACTAAAGAAAGAAGAGAAAGACATGGGCCACGTAAGTAGAACAGCTAATTTGATCGTGATTGAACTTTGCCATTTAAAAATTGTCTTGCAAGCTCTGCAATGTTTAAACTCGTCGTTTTCAGGAGTTGGTAGTAGACGATGCTAGTGAGGAGCCCACGTCACCACACAATGGTGCGCCTTCACCAAGAGAAAATGGACTGGACAAACTCCAACCTAAGAAGGAACACCCGCCACACAGTCCCAGGTATGTATCCCGTATATCTGCACGAAGCTAAAACAACAGCAAGAATAGAAAAAAAAACTTACGTAAAACTTGGGCTTGACATATTATATTAAGCCGTGGCGGCCCATTTCACTCGTAATTAAATATAACAAGTAATACATTAGTATGAACACGCTAAGCCGCACGCCCCGCGGCGTTTCCATCGTAATACTCGCCGGCTGCGTTAACTCGCGATAATCGCTCTATCCGTTTAACAGAAGCCCTAGTGAGAAAACTACTTGTACTCGAAAGGTCATTGTACGCCGAGAGACAACTTGTCCAAGTCGAAAGTTAATCCGCCTCCGCACTGAATCAATTACGTATATACGGCCGAGGTTCACTGGTACTCCCATTTACACCAATCAGATTAGACGCTTTTATGGATAACGTTAAGTTAGTTCTCTTTACAAAAACTTGTAGACTTCTTGTTTTACTAAATAAATACATGCTTATGTTACTACCGCCTCTTCAATGTTCGAAGCGACGGTTTTTATAACGATTACTTTAGATTATTTAAAGTTCCATTACAACTTTTTTGCGATTAGATTGATCGATACAATTAGCGGGCATTTGATAACTCAATTTTAACAATCATCAGATCGGGCACGTCTAGCAACGCGTCGACGCCTTCTGCCAAAAAGCTTGACGAGAAGCCTAGCACGCCGATCTCGAAACCTGTCACTCCGACGTCGGGGGCGAGCGGGGCGGGGTCTGCGGGGGCTCCGCTGAAGGCGGCGGTGAAGCCCCCGGCGCTGCAGTACCCTTACCTGGGCAATGGGGCGCACGACGCTTACGGCCTCGCGGGGTACTCGGCGCGGGCCGCGTTGGCATACGAGCCCCTGCGGCCTCCCATCGGACCGACCTCGCTAACGGGGATACCGGGTGGCAAGCCGTAAGTGATCACAGCTCATATTCGTTATAGTTGTTCAAAATTTGTTAGAAAATTCGTTCAAACATTCGTTACATAATAAAATATTTTTTTGAAAATTGATCAGTCACCATCCCGCTTGCCCAGCGCGGTGACATTGGCATTACTCCCCATTTTGTCCTCCTAGCAGTGAACTGCGGCTGATTATTCATTACATCCGATCTGACTGTGAACTAACTTTATTTCAGGGCATATTCATTCCATGTTTCGGCGGAGGGTCAAATGCAGCCGGTGCCCTTTCCGCCTGACGCGCTGATGGGCCCGGGCATACCCCGTCACGCGCGTCAAGTGTCGGCGCTCGCGCACGGCGAGGTGGTGTGCGCGGTTACAGTGTCATCGCCCACTAAGTACGTCTACACCGGAGGCAAGGGCTGCGTCAAAGTGTGGGACATCAGCCAGCCCAGTAAAGCACCAGTCAGTCAACTGGATTGTTTGGTGAGTGGGTAACTGTCGTCGATTCATGATACTTTGGTATTTTTATTTTGGCCTTTGACTTAATATCTAGAATAGCAAAATAGCAATAAAAATGCTAAATTCCAAACTAATGTGAAAAATATTCAAATCAAATACAAAACATTTATTTTGTTTTCCTAATGGTATTTAAATATCTTTTTGTATCATTTTGACAGACAAAACGCCTTGAGAAAAAGATTAAAAAAATTGCATCCTCTATTTTCAGCAAAGGGACAACTACATAAGGTCTGTGAAGCTGCTGCCGGACGGTCGCACGCTGATCGTGGGTGGCGAGGCTTCGAACCTCTCCATCTGGGACCTCGCGTCACCTACTCCTAGGATTAAGGCAGAACTCACTTCGTCAGCACCCGCGTGCTATGCTCTTGCCATCAGTCCCGACTCAAAGGTAAAGCCAACAGAATGTTTTTACAAGCTTTTATTTTGTTTCACCTGTCTCGGTGTTTGTTATCGAATCTTGCAAGTTAAATTTGACCTAGGTACTTCCCGGTTTCCGATTTAGTTGAAATTTGACATGCATATGTAAATCGGATGACAATGCAATATTATTATGACATGAAGCTGATCCATGATCCTGTTGGATCCGGAAGGCGACCATGGGAACTCGGTAATAAAACGACTAAACTAAACGTTTGATTTGTTTTTTATGTTTATTTGTGGAGAACGTGCTTGCTTCCACATTTTATAACCCCTTGTTTTATTTATTTGCAATAAAAATATACAAAAAGTTATGAACAGTCTCCTAAGACCGTCTTCCTGTAGCTATACAGGAAAACGGTCTTAGGAGTAATGACTGTCCTTCGGTCGAGGTACCTCTACTGCACCATTCGAAAGATCTATCCTCTATTATGTGTATTGTAATTGTCAGTTCTTCCGAATAAATAAAATAAAATAAAAAACCGGCCAAGAGCGAATCGGACTCGCGCACCGAGGGTTCCGTACCATAAAAAACGTGTGCTAATTAGAAACATCGTTTTATTTTTCCTGTAATCTTTATCATAAACTTCTATCACATAGAATAATTTCAGATTTTTTTCTATGCAAACTACTTTTTTTTACATTTTTCATCAAAAGTCGAAAACTATTCGGCCTAAAAAAAAGCAAAAATGTTTAAAATGTGCAAACAGTGCTCTTACATATGATACACATGCCCTAGTAGCCCCACTTCGATTTTTTGAGGCCCGCTTTCAGTCCGTGTTGAAAAAAAAAACATTTTTATTTCTTTCTTATTTGCTAAATAGTTGGGCAAACGTCATCTAACACATCCAAAATTCAAGTTGATAGCATTAGTAGTTCTTGAGATATCCAGCTGTGACAGACAGACTGAGTCGCCGCACCATAAGGGTTTCTTTTTATTTTACCGTTTAGGTACGGAACCCTAAAAATAGACCAACACAGCACAGCAGCGGGTACCAAGCTACCGATGATTTGGGCTTTCGAGAGAGAAACCTCGTTATTTGAGCCGTATCCAGGAGTAATGCTGTAGCACTACTCGGTATCAAGGTACCTTTCCCCAGCCGCCCGATGAGAGCCTCCTTTAATGTTTTTCACAAATACTTTCAACAATATCATATTTTTTGCAGGTGTGCTTCAGCTGTTGCTCAGACGGCAACATCGCAGTGTGGGACCTTCACAACCAGACCCTGGTGAGACAGTTCCAGGGTCACACGGACGGCGCGTCTTGTATCGACATATCTGCTGACGGTACCAAGCTCTGGACTGGAGGACTTGACAATACTGTGCGGTAAGCATCTAATTTGTCATCATCAGCCATTTAATTCATATCTCCATTCAACTCAACCAGGTAAATAGGATCGTCAGTATTGTACGCTGAGGCAGTCTTTATCCACTGTACAGAAATGACTGAGAAAATATCATATATATTTTTTAGTGGTAGGTAGTGGATTTTATTGTCTAGTAGATTCTTTCTTGCAAACTATGGCTTCTAATAGATTTCAAAGGAACTGTTTTTATTCATGATTCATTCATTCATTACTTCATGATTTAATTAACAATTTATGTGGTGCTTAAACAGCAAATATTTAAGGAGCTTTTATTTCAACTATAATTAACCAACTACACTAAAATTTATATTGAACAACTATAATTTGTATCACATCAGAATGTTACGAGATGTTTTCTTTTTATGTTTTCCAGGTCTTGGGATTTGAGAGAAGGCAGACAATTACAACAACACGACTTCAGTTCTCAAATATTCTCATTAGGATATTGTCCGACAGGTAAGCACTTCAACATTAACACAAAAGAAAAGAAAGTTTTTTAACCAATACTTTCCCACCGCTTGGCAGGAGACTTTTCCATTCGTCTTTATGTGCTGTGCTACAAAGGAGTTCCCAATTCTAGCTCTGGAACTCAAGCTAACCTCACCTGCACATAGTACACTCTGCTTTCGACAAACGAGGCTCTGGCGACCCGCCAACCCGCACTGGATCAGCGCGGCGGGTTATGATCCAAACCCCCACATACACTTCAGCATTGATTCAGTTTAATATTCACTTTCCATTATAGCTGATTAAGTGATACACATAATCATTAGGGATGCATCAAAACGGCTTTTTGCCGATACGATGATACCGATACAGGATACTCTTATAAAAATATCGGCGATACCGATACCGATGCTGATACTCTTATTGAATTTAAATGAAGGTAATATAAATAAAACACAACAGGTGTTACTTTTTTGAAATTAATATGAAAAAATACAGACTTGGAATGAGATTATTAGTTATTAAAATTATATCTAATTAAGGTTAATAGTGTTAGTGATTAAAATTAACATTAATGCGATTTTTGTTTAAAAAACAAAGTATTCCTAAGTTTTGCGGAGATCGTTGATTTTGTAAATCTGTTTGGATGCGGTGGAAAATTAACATTAATGCGATTTTTGTTTAAAAAACAAAGTATTCTCAAGTTTTGCGGAGATCCTTGATTTTGTAAATCTGTTTGAATGCGGTGGAAAATAGTCTCTCAGATGCGACAGAACTCATTTGGAAGCTAGTGTTTCTGCGCCATTGTTTTCAAGTTTGGGTCGACGAAGACGTCATTGTTCGTGCCACGTTCGTGCCTTGTTTGCAAGTAAATAAATATACGAAAAAGCACGTGCGTTTACATTACTTTTTTGAAGCGCGTAATTTGAAAAGTATCTTTGTACTGGCAATAAAAATATCGTCGATGTATCGGCACCGGTATCGGTATCGGGTGCACCCCTAACAATCACGTACATAATTTGCATACATAATAATATTTATCATATACATAATATCATATACATTGTATCATATACATAATTAAGTGATCCAGAGTAGATTAGAGTAATGGCAACAGAAGCTGGAGAATGTTGGCTTGAAAAATCAGTTGAATAAAACTGAATATACAGTATGTTAACCAACAGAGGGCGTTCCCGTTAACCCGCAATAGTATAGCATCCATACATGCTAAAAAAAATATTACCATTCGAAAACAAAATGGTTTTTATTTTTTTTAATATTAAAATATTCACTAAAAATGTTAAATTGATACGTAAAAGAAACACTCTGTACACGCGTACTTGAAGGACGGAAACATCGCAATTTAGTTTTTATTTTTAGTGAATATTTTTATATTTTTTTGAATATTTTTAGCATTTTTACTGAATATTTTAATATTAAAAAAAATAAAAACCATTTTGTTTTCGAATGGTCATATTTTTTTTAGCATGTATGGATGCTATACTATTGCGGGTTAACGGGAACGCCCTCTGTTGGTTAACATACTGTATAATGTTCTGCGATTTCGGTGGTATCTCCAGTTTTGGAGCCATAGCGCTTGCTGGCGCACTTCTCCCGGTCTGCTCCGACTTTCGGTATCTCGGTTCACTCATGCAAAGCGATGGCAAGGTAGATCGAACAGTTAAGCCCAGAATTAACACTGGATGGATGAAATGGCGACAGGTCACGGGAACAATCTGCGACTCCCGCATACCCTTAAACGTAAGGGGATGATACATAAAACAATAAATGGCTAGACCTGCGGTCTTGTATGGATCAGAATGTTAGGCCACAAAAGGGATGAATGAAAGGCAATTGCAGCTGAGATCAGAATGCTAGAAGGGATGTATGGTGTTACACGAATGGATAGAGTAAGAAATGAGTACATAAGAGGAAGTCTGAAAGTTTCACCGGTGACTAAAAAGTTGCGCGGAAATCGTTTGTCATGGTATGGGCATGTGATGGCAAATAAAAATATAACGTATATACAGTATGTTAACCAACAGAGGGCGTTCCCGTTAACCCGCAATAGTATAGCATCCATACATGCTAAAAAAAATATTACCATTCGAAAACAAAATGGTTTTTATTTTTTTTAATATTAAAATATTCACTAAAAATGTTAAATTGATACGTAAAAGAAACACTCTGTACACGCGTACTTGAAGGACGGAAACATCGCAATTTAGTTTTTATTTTTAGTGAATATTTTTATATTTTTTTGAATATTTTAGTGAATATTTTTAGCATTTTTAGTGAATATTTTAATATTAAAAAAAATAAAAACCATTTTGTTTTCGAATGGTAATATTGTTTTTAGCATGTATGGATGCTATACTATTGCGGGTTAACGGGAACGCCCTCTGTTGGTTAACATACTGTATATATAAAAAAAATATAACGGTTCTATTATATATCTTGATAAAACCATTAACTACACCATAATTTATCTGTTCTTGAAATACGTGTTATGCTAAAGGCTGCCGCAGACAAGTGCGACGCGACTCCAGTAGAATATTTCAATGAAGTTTTCATTGAAGTTGTTCCACCAGAGTCGCGTCGCGTCTCTGCGGGAGCAGTTAAAACTTTATTCTCTTTCCTGTATCTTGGTAAAACATTCCACTAATAACTACACATTGCTTGTCAACAGGTGAATGGCTAGCAGTAGGCATGGAGAACAGTAACGTAGAAGTCCTACACGCGGTCAAACCAGACAAATACCAGCTTCACCTGCACGAGTCCTGCGTGCTCTCACTCAGGTTCGCCTCGTGTGGCAAGTGGTTCGTCTCCACCGGCAAGGATAACCTGCTCAATGCGTGGCGCACGCCTTATGGTGCCAGTATATTCCAGGTAAGGGAATCTGGCTTTAATATGCAACTCTTTCAAACTAATACGTGCTGTGCCTGACACCGTAATTAATCATCATAATTGAGTATTTAATTAACTGTACCTATATACATAACAGTTACGTGTCTGACTCACAAACGACGACGTACCGCCTAATACATTGAAAGAGTAGTTTGCTAAATATGATGAGAGTTGTACAAAGACTTGCAGGGGTTTAAGTCAAGCTGGGAGTTAAAAGTTTGTATCCGAAGGAAGATGCAAGCATTAGCTAGTTGGACAAGTGTTTTATGTACGCGTAGAAAGCACAAATAAAATGAGGTGAATGGAGTTGCCACAGTGTTAATCCAGCCTTATTTTTTTTATTTGAGATGGCTTTGCTCTTGGAATGGACTTTCTTATTGAAAAAATCCCGGGACTCCGGGAACGACAAATTTAGACTTCTGATTAAATAATCGAATGTATATTTACTTACGTTCAGGTGTTGGCTAATATGGAATCCACTTTTGTATCGATCGTAAAAAAACGCGATTCCGTAATTGATAAATTTAGTACTTTTCGACTATGGAATCGAACGCTAATCTTGTAAAGTAGGTTGACAAACTGACATACTAATGGAATAAGTAATATTAAAAAATGAATTTCAAGTGCCCCAGTATTTTTTTTCCATAAATAATACCACACAATTAAGAAGTCGTTTCCATACCATGTATCCGATGAGTTGTACATTCCCGGATTTTCGGAATCCCGGCATTTATATTAAAAAAATTAAAAAGCTGCCTGCATAGTTTCTTAGCCAACAATTAACTTTAGCATCCGATGCATTCGATTATCCGATCTCTAATTATAACAAATAGTAGAGTGAGTTATCGGAACATAATGCATCTTCATTCACATATCATAATTGCGCTAAGTGGTTTCTTTCAAGTGGCACTTTAGTATTCATTTTGATTCTGCTTAGCTAGGGCGATGAAGTGATCAAAGTCATACTTAGAGTATTTTTGCCACATGATGATTAAAACTGACAAACAAAGCGTGGACAAGCTAATTATTTCAACATCTTTTCACTTAGACACGTTATTAACCTGTATTTAATTAATACACCATTATCAGTCTAGTTATTTTTATGAAGAGTTCCTACTGACGTAATTGTATCGCATAGTTAATGCACTAATTATTATTGGGACTTACATGTTCGAGCTGTTTAGGGTTGAAACATGGGGTCCGAGTGCCCACTTAGTTTTTCGACACATCGTCAAGCAGTTGGTCGACTCTTCACGTGATCAGAGGGCTGGCTTATTTTTTGGCCAAAGTATCAGCATTGCCATACAACGTGGCAATGCTGTCACTTTTCCTGTTGACAGCTATGCGGACGAATTTTTTGATGCCCTATGATTATGTACCTCTTTTTAGGGTTCCGTACCCAAAGGGTAAAACCTATTACTAAAACTCCGATGTCCGTGTGTCACCAGGCTGTATCTCATGAACCGTGATAGTTAAACAGTTGAAACTTTCACAGATGACATAACAATACATACTAAAACAGAATAAAATAAATGTATAAGTGGGGCTCCCATACAACAGACATGATTTTTTTTTGTTTTGCCGTTTTTATAGATAATGGTACGGAACCCTTCGTGCGAGAGTCCGACTCTCACTTGGCTAGTTTTTTACTTGTTCTCGTACATATTTTTATTAATATTATTTTAAGGGCTGGTTTTTCAATAGATAACTCATAACTGAAGAATAAATATGACAGTTTGACATATTTTATTTTCTATACAAAAGCTGTCAAATTGAAAAATGTATTCTTCAGACAAGAGTTATCCGACTATAAATTTAATAAAAACCGGCCAAGAGCGAGTCGGACTCGCGCACTGAGGGTTCCGTACAATAAAAAAGTGTGCTATTTAGAGACATCGTTTATGTTTCCTGTAATCTTTAAACTTCTATCACAGAATAATTTCAGATTTTTCTCTATGCAAACTACTTTTTTTTACATTTTTCATCTAAAGTCGAAAACTATCCGGCCTAAAAAAAAGAAAAAAAATGTTTGAAAATGTGCAAACAGCGTTCTTTTACACGTGCCTTAGTACCCCACATCGAATGTTTAACACCCTCTTTCGGTCCCTGTTGCAAAATATATATATTTCTTTCTTATTTGCAAAATAGTTGGGCAAACGTCATCTAAAACTATTGTACTTGAGATACCCAGCTGTGACAGACAGACTGAGTAGCACCGTAAGCTTTCCTTTTTACCATTTTGATACGGAATCCTAAAAATTAGCCCTTAGTCTGTTAGTTTTTAAATGATATAAGATCAATTCTTGGAAAATATATTATTAAAATTATTTTGTTCACAGTCAAAGGAATCGTCATCGGTGCTCAGCTGTGACATCTCTTCAGACGACAAGTACATAGTGACGGGCTCCGGCGACAAGAAGGCCACAGTGTACGAGGTGATCTACTAGTGCGACAGACAAACAGACAGTTAAACAAGCGAACAAAATAGATCAACAAGTGACTGTGTACCTTAGTGAGTGTGGAACGTTCTGGGAACGAAGAGTGGCAAGTGGTGATATAGCTTTAGTGTATGTATAGATTATATCGGGAAGCCTGTATGTACTTATGCGACTTGTTTATATAGATTAGTGTGCGCGATTTATGTTTATTTGTTGAGCGCCGTAGTGTATGTTGGCAGCAGATCTCAAAATGATGATTTCGTTTCAATATTGTTGTAAAATGCTCGTATTAAAGAAAAGATATGCGCAACCCGTATAAATCTTACTTTTATTGCTTGACCTTTCCTTCGCTAACAAAGTAACAACACAAGAAACCTATTTTTTATTTGCTATCACTATTTACATAGAATATCGATTAAATAATGCAAAACAAGTATAATAAGATTATGACAAGATACTTCACAATTTCTTAAAATAATAGTTTTCTCGTTTAGAAACGAAAGAATAAAATAATCCACACCATTTCTCAAGATCTTCAACAGAACGTCATTAACATACCGAAAACAAAAATGGAAGTGCATAAAGCGCAGGGCACACTGGGAACGAAGCTGAAGTTCATTTAGCTTCGCTCATGCAGCTACCGCGTGTTTGCATACATCGGTTCATATCGCGAACTATGAACCGAAGTATGAAAACACGCAGTAGCTACATGAACGAAGCTAAACAAACTTAGCTTCTTTCCCAGGCGTGGCCTGCGCTTTATTTAGACGCTTCGTTTAATTGATTTTTAAAGTTAACTAAAGCAACTTTTTGCAAAGAAGTCGCAGAATTTATGCATTTTCCCCAGTAAATATGTGGGAAACCTAGTTCTAGTTTCTATAGCCGTATGTAACAACGACTCAAATAAGATGGAAACCAGTTTCCTAACATGGCCATATTATACACCTAACGAGATCTTCAATGGTGTGAATGGAACTTACTCTGATTGCGAATTGAAAAAACTCACGCAGACAAGTCTAAATCGTTTCCACGAGAGCAACGCCCAACATATGGTTCACTAGCTTTTAAACTATACGTATAAACTTTCCTCTTGAATCACTATCTATTAATATAATAGGGGGTAAACCGCATTAAAATCTGTTCAGTAGTTTTTGAGATCAACGCGAACATACAGACAGACACACGCGGCGGGGGACTTTGTTTTATAATATGTAGTGATAGTGATACCATGACTTTTCTTACATACGAAACTCGAAATGAATGCTTATTACTTATGGATGCATAAAACAAAGAAATTTCTGAACACGTCACGATAAACGGTAAGTCGCAAAAGTTGCTAAAATATAGGTAAAGAAACACCATCACTCATCAGTCAGTGAACCTATATTACTGCCATTGTAGCACTAGGCAGACATAAAAAAATATCCGTGACCGCAGGCAGCATGTCCTCTAACGAAACAAAGATTTTGCCTATGAAAGGTCCGAGATTCCTGAACTACTGAATCACGTCTATGGTCTTTTTTTTTATACCTCGTGGTTCACTAGACCAACGACCAGTTGCAAGCGACTACTGAATATGGAGTCGGCTGAACATGGTTGGTAGACTAGCAGTGTTATTGATTTTTCTAAAGGGAATTTTTCAGTAGCAGTTCGGATTGTGGATTTCTGCCCTATCGATGGCAATAGGCTCGCCCGCTATTAAAAGTTGGCGAAATATTGGTGTACCCATAGTACATACATACATCAACACTTCGCCACATAAAAAAGTTAGGTCTCAAACTTGACCTTAAGCGGCCTATCTAGTGAAGGGCACCATAAGTCATTTGATGCCAAAACGATGCAATGAAGAAGTTCATAAGAAGAATGAAAATGTACATCACACGATTTATATTATCTGACTCTGGCATTGAGGCTCCCGCAGACCGGCGCGACGCGATTCTGGTGGAAATTGCTCCATGAAGTTTTCATAGAAATTGTTCTACTAGAGTCGCGTCGCGCCTGTCTGCGGAAGCCTTTATTCTCCTGGCTACTCCAGTGCAAAACAATGAACTTCTTCAGTTCCCATACCGCGGAAGAAGTTTACCGCTTTTCTTTCAGACATCTTCTTGAACACCCTCTAATCTTACCAAGAGGGAAGCCGAAGAATTACGCCCGTAGCCCGTATTTTACCATGGTGGCCGTTCTCACTGCATACGGAGAAGCTCCAAGTTCTTCACTAAGACAGTAACTTTACCGATCTGCTATCTCAACGCGCAAGTACCTATAATGTTATTTGATAAAGAAACGGGGGGGGGGGGGGATAGAGAAACGGTATTGTACACCAATTTTGAAAAACAAAAGGTTTGTGTGTGAATGATACAAAAACTTATGATTTTCGTTTCGTATTTGTTTACTAAATAAGATATGTAATTCAAAATACAGGAAATTGTCGTTATAAACTACGTATGACATTTTGTATTGCGTATTAGAAGCACGTGTGTTGTATCTCGGCGACCTCATTTCTCTTAGATAATGCGACCGACTCGTATCCAGACGTTGTTTCCGCTAGCCAGACATAGCTGAAGACCTAGTTTATTTCTGGTAAAGCCACAAACGTTTTTTACCCGATTGCAAAGAAGTGTTATGTTTAAGGAGGAAGCGTCAGGGTAGCCCACAAAATTCAAATTTTCTTACGTTTTTTTCAATTTGCAAGTCAGTATTAAGTTGTATGTTAAATAAAGTGTGATTTGCGGCCGTAAATATGTATTTACAGAATTATATACAATAGAATCTTTAAAACAACTCCTTAAGTTAGTATAATCCTAAAATGTCAAGATTTCATGAAATAGTATTTTTTTGGGATTACCAGGGTCTTAAAGAGTTGTATTGATCACTTTAATGATTCTAATTATGTAAATAGTTACTTGTTACGACCGCAAATTATAATTTGATCAACGTACAATATAATATCGACTGCAAAAAACGTAAGAAAATTTGAATTTCGCGGGCTACCCTGACGGAGATCTTTTCGTGTGGCCCGTGCGGAAAGTATAAATAGTGGCGGCACATGGTGCCACCCATGGGGTTTAACGTCTTCTGTTAATATGTTGAATTCGGCAACACAATAGCTGTACCTAATTAATGTCTTGACCAGTAGAAAAATCCTTTTATATAAAATTACTTATTGCTTTCATATATAATATACAAGTTAATAAAGGTAATTCATGATCTACCTCCTAAATGTTCATCTTCGGCTTACGGCGACGTCCCTATAAAAGGCCGACAACTACAATTACGCCTATTAGCAATATATTAATTATTGCCCTTCTGGTTTCTCTCCGAACCCATTATATTCACACTTTATACTGTCCTTATAGCTCGTGGCTAAGTAATAAAAGCCGCACGGGTTAATCCATCAGGTTACGCTACGCTGGCCGGGGTTGGTCCGTGGTTGGGTGACCATCTTTACATGCCGAGACTCCTCCGTGCCTCGGAAAGCACGTTAAGCCGTTGGTCCCAGCTGTCATTCGTGGATCTTTGACAGTCGTTACGGGTCGCAGAAGCCCGAAAGACTGACAACCAGTCTTACCAAGGGGTATCGTATTACCCAGTAACTAGGTTGTGGAAATTAGATAAGCAGTCGCTCCATGTAAAATGCTGGTATTCAGCTGCATCCGGTTAGACTGGAAGCCAACCCCAACATAGTTGGGAAAAGGCTAGGCAGATTTGAGATCCGTTACTACAGTTATCACATTATAAATTGTGCTGTCAGCTTCGCCACGAAGTCATCATTTTTTAGCAAAACAAACAGACACCGGACACGTAGGTAATTAACCGAAAAATAAAACGGTTTTTTTAAACACAGATGTGCGCCGTTCCTAATTGTTTTTTTCACAATCTAAAATATATTTACAACGATTTCCATGAATTCGGGTAAATTCTGTTTACTCTGCAGTACACACCAGAAACAAAATGACCAATGCTTTGTAGTGTCATTCATCAACATCGTGATTTTTGTTTGTAACATGATTCCCAATCGATATCAATGTGTTTCCCATTTATAGGTACCTACGTATATTCCCGATTGACCAAAACATTACCATAATACCACATGGTTTATTAATGATATTTTTATCTAATACGTTTTAGAAATACGTATGACTAAAGGCGACGATACCCGACTTTTAATGATTTTAAATTAAAGATCACGCCTAAACGAGTAATATAATTAGATTATTAGAGTACTTATATAATTTAGATTATGTTTCTATTAATTTGTAAAGTTATGTCTAACGCGGATAAAAAACTGAGAATCCGCAAAAAAGTATCAAGTGTATTTTTATGAAACCTTCACCATTTTAAAGATAATATTTTAATTAATTTTCTTTTAGTATACGTGTTTTAATATAATACCTTTTGTTTTATGTGTACCTAATAAATACATAATGAGTCTAATTTGGGACATCACTCCTTGATGGACGAGTCCTATTACTGGTTAGACGTACAACGCGTTGCGTGAGCTCAGCACAGTAGTGCTATTCTGTACAAATCTCACCGTGAAAACTTAGGTGTAGTGAGCGTGGAGTGAGCTGTCAATAGTGTCAACCCCATAGCACCAGGTGGAATGATAGCTCACTTCACCTAAGTATTCACGGTGAAATTTTTACAGAATAGACCGGCAGAACACGCAAGCTCAAGGCCATTGGCATGAATCGGCGTCTGAACCCCATTTATCTTATTTTTTGCAAGCTGATTAGTAAACAACCATTTCTGGTTTTACATACATGGATTTGTTATCGCATTAAATGACTAGCAGGCGACACAGGAGAGTGCTAAATGCCTGCTCTTCTTCTTGTTAGAATCCCTCAGTCACTTCACGTCATAAACAAACTCAAAAGAATCCTGGAAACTCCAAGATCGTCATGGCCAATATCTCTTTTGACGTGCAAAAAGTTACAAAATACGCCGCTCTCACAAATCGTATATCAACTCAAATATTGGTGTAAATAAACTAAATTATCTATCCAAATGTTTGTAAACATAAACCAATGTAATGTTTACTTATAAATAAATGGATAATCTAAAGTTTTAATGTTTTAGTAGTGGTGTACAAGTATAGGTTCAAAGTATGCAATGTTTGAAACAGATGGTGGCACCGCCAGCCACCGGCGACGGTTATCTTCTCTGGACACATGTATAAATATAACGCGACCATATTCACTAATACTGATAAAATCGCATCAGATTCTATTCGTTTTATCGAGTTTTCTATTGTGTGACACATATTCGGCTGACGTTTCAAACATGCAACAAATAATCTCAATACCAATACATTTGAGTTTAATATATATTTATATATTTGCAATCACGTTCTCAAAAACGAGTCTAACGATTTCGATGAACGTTGCAATATAGGGGTTTACGTGGACGAAAAATCGATCTAGCTAGGTCTCATATCTAGGATAATTCGCTTTCTCTATTTTCATCAGAGCAGAGCTTGGTCGCCCAGGCACCTACCTACTACCTATCATTTTTTTTTCCATTTCAATCATTACAACCTACCATACAGTACATACTAATTCCATGACACTACCAACAGTGGAATGAAGTGGAACCGTGGAATGGGATACCCATACCCCGTGCTACGTGTGCTACGGCTACTGCTTCTAATTTGTACGCAAGTCTTGCGCGTAGGTCTGCATCTGATCCATATTTAAGTCAATAGAAAGTAGGTACTTAGGTAGGACAAGAATTGATTGAATGAAACTAATATTTATACCTACTAGGGAACTGTGAAATGACGTAGACAGAATGGGATACTCCATGCTACGTACGTGCTACGTGCTACGAGTGCTACGGCTACGACCCTAATTTGTACGCAAGTATATACGTACAGACAGCCGATTTATCTTGGCAGGTCCGAACTTCACGCAGAAGGCTACGCAGTAAGATTTTTCAAGAACCGAATGGTGACGAGGCGAGTGTGCGTGAGAGAACATGCGCGAAACATCTTAGTGCTTATGTTCGGACCTACCAAGATAAATCGGCCGTAGTGTAAGTCTGCATCTGATCCATATCTACAGTATTAGGAAGTACATAATATACATAGGACATGGAAAAAATAATATCTATACCTAAGTTACACATTCAAAAAGGGAGAAATATCGTAGCTAATTAAATATTAACTGGAAGTAGTGGGAGATATAAATTCAAAATAGGAATTAAACTAAAGAACCTGAGATGTGCTGAGTATCACCGTCAATAACGCCATTACATATTATATTAGGCGTACAACACTACACTGTATGTTATTCAAAGTATCGCCCATCGCTTTCTACTACCTTTGACCATCTTTCAGGCAGCATATGTATACTGCGTTTAAATAATTCCTCATCCTTTGAGGCGATCCAAGAATCGACCCAATTTTTGGCTTCTTCGTAAGAAGTGAAGGGCTGCTCGGCTAGGTCATGAGCCATCGACCGGAACAAGTGGTAGTCGGAAGGAGCAATGTCTGGTGAATACGGTGGGTGGGGTAGGACATTCCAGTTAAGTGCTTCCAACGTGCTGAAAGATCACTTTGTCATGTCTTTTGGCATATTGGGGCCGTTTAAGCTTCAATGATCGGCTTAATTGTATCAACTTTTGTTGGTAACTTTCCCCAGTGATGGTTTCGTTAGGCTGGAGTAGCTCATAGTAGATCACTCCGAGCTGATCCCACTAAATGCACAGCATTAGCTTCTTGCTGCGAATATTCGGTTTGGCCGTTGAAGTTGGTGCATGGCCGGGCTTACCTCACGATTTCCGGCGCTTTGGGTTATCGTAGCGGATCCACTTTTCGTACCCCGTCACTATTCGATGCAAAAACCCCTTCCGATTTTGCCTTTGGAGCAGTTGTTCGCACGTGAAAAACGGCGTTCGACGTCTTTTGGCTTGAGTTCATGCGGAACACAATATCCTTGTTTTTGCATCATACCCATGGCCTTGAGACGGTTTGAAATCGCTTGTTGAGTCACTCCCAAGGTTTCAGCGAGCTCCTCTTGAGTTTGGCATGAATCTTGAAATTTTACTGGCCTCCCTTCGCGTTCTTTATCACTGGTGTCAAAATCGCCACTTTTGCAACGCCGGAACCAATACTCACATGTTTTTATTGATGGAGCACGTTCCCCATATGCTTCACATAGCAATCGATGTCCTTCAGCTGCACTTTTCTTCAAGTTGGAGCAAAAAAGCAGCGCTTCCCGCAAATGTTGTTCTGTTGGCACAAAAGTTGACATAGTCAGAGCACAAATAATGCATGTTCGTTACACTTCAGCGAAATGACACGTAGTACCTACTGATTATTAGAGCAAAATGGTGATATTTTAACTTGAATATAATAAGTACAAGATGGTCTGATGCGATTTCATCATATTTACGCCATCTTGTGTAAATTCCTCAAAGCTTATTTGTAAACCTAATAAGAAATCCGCTATTATTACTTATAATCGTAAACAAAGACCACGCTTATGCACCTGTTTCAAATATTTTGATTATTTTGCTAGATTCATCCATCATCCACAAAAACAAGGTCAACACTATCTATCGTTAGAAACCCGGACGGAATTGGAGGTTCGTACAGCTCATCATCATTCCGGAATTTAGTATTTTTGTGGGTATTCCAAAGTGCGATAATATTTGTTGGCTTTTTTCGCATTGTTTTATGATAAAACCTACGAGTGATTGGTTTATTGATAAAACTTTTATCAATAAACCAATCACTCGTAAGTCCTTCAAGGAGTAGGTACCTACGAGTATTTTTCTGCACTTTCTCGACGAATTTGATAAAAATAAAATAAAATTACCTACATGTTCAGGCAGGTCAAAATAACCATTACTTATTCAATGAAACAATTTGGAATTTACGTTATGTTTCAAATTGATTGGTTATCGGTTCGCAGTTAAATCGGATGTCAGTGTAACGTGAGCAGGTTGGTCGACGTAGCCAGATGGTGGCCGTGCCAGCCACCGCCGCGCCCGATAGCGCTGGCTAGACGTGCAATAGTGACGCAAGTACGCAATACAAAAAAAAAAAATCATCTGCACGTAAAACCTTGATAATTTTCCCCCGCACATTGTACTACTAGCTGTGATTATTCAATTACGCTTTCTGCGTATGTACTTACTGTTAATATTACTACGCTGGTCACTTTACCTATTTTCCATTGCGTTTGAGTAGGTTAGGACTTAGGTACCTACAGATCTTATGAAGACGGTACTTATGGATTGATATGTTTATTTATTGTTCCTTTCTAAAATGGTGGTTATTTTTAGACAATCTATTAATTAAAAGAATAAAGAGGTCCGAGGTGACTATAAGTTTAAACAAAATCGTATACCTACTTATAGATAGACGAATGAAATTCTGTTTTTGAAATATTCTTCCTTTGTATACAGACTATATAAGATTAATAAAACAGCAATGTACAGATGTGTGGAGTGAATACTTTAACCAGAGGTCCACAGAGAAGGGAATTTGGTACAAGACCATCCAACCACAGCTCCCAGTGTATAGTTGGACCTATCAAAACCTGCTTAGCAGAAGTGATTTAGTTATGGCACTAAGACTTCGTTCCGGTCACATTCCATCAAAAAAATTTGGTTTTCTGATGAAAAAGGTTACATCACTCAAATTCAAATTCAAATATTCTTCAACTGTGTAGAATGTGGAGTAGTTGAAGACGTGCAACATGTTTTGATGGAGTGTGTGCGGAATGAGGCTTTGCGATACAATTTACTTGGTCCAACAAACAAATATAATATAGGAGAGTGTAACGCTATCCTGGCTTGTCCTTTACCGGAACAAGCTAGAATACTGCACAAACTAGCATTTTTTGTATTAAAGTAAGTATTAACTTTTTTTAGGTATAGCTCATTGTGTTGATGTTACAGGGCGACGTTATCGCTCAGCGATAAAGCCCTTAAAATAAAGAAAAAAAAAAAGTTATTCTTGCGGGACAAACTCGCAAACTAATATTTTGTTTGTATAAAGTTACCAGTTGACTCAGTATATTAATATTACAGTTCCTGCACCTACATACTATAATTTATTAATACCACAATGGGTATCGTAACGGAAAAAATAGTGATAAGAATCCTTGAATGGATTTTCAGGGAATTCATGAATGAATGAGTTTCGAGTCTCGTCCAGTGTCCATGTGTGGTCACACAGATAGGCATCATTTTACAATCATTACCAGAATCTATAGGTAGGTAGGTACGTCACGTTACTTTAAGTAGCTGAAGACATTCTTATTATATTATCAACAGAAAGTCCAAATGTGTGACGCGTGCAATTCGCAACTTACCTACTTGAAGTTTTGAAGTCCGTAGCCAGACGCGAGATTTGCGAGCATCATACACATACGTTGATTAGGTATTTAAACAGAAAAAAATGTAAATAACTACTGACGCACTAGATCGGAATATCGGACGTGATATTGTAGACTTTGAACTCTAATTTGCTTATAAAAAAATTATAAGGAGAGCGAGAACCTAGCGAATTTTTAATGTGGTCTGGTTCAATCAAATCATTAATTACTGTTTGATTGAACCAGAAGGCTGTGATAAAAAAATTGTCTAAAATATACCTATATGTAGCAGTGCAGCGGCCAACACAATACAATGTTGGATGGAAATACTTTGTTATAAACGTTGTACTTATAAATCACTCTCAATATTGTTGTGAAGTAAACTTAGGTAAAAGAACTGTGGGACAAGCCGGGCAAACAACCGATAACAACAGAAAATGAATGAGCAGTCTCGATTATGCTCAATAAACGGCTTTGTTAATTGATATTTTCTACTTGTTTTATCTTTATAACTGCAAACTGTATTAAAATGTAGACAAAAACAATGTTCGTATGTTATACATGCCTACATATATTGTTTAACACGTAACTTTATCCAATGGCCGGCTCATGTATATTGTTATTTATTGCGCAAAGGGTTAACCGTACTAAAGATATTTTTTTCAAATGTGTTTGCACTCGGTGTTGGATGGTGCGGGACATGTGCGAGCGCGGATCCGCGTAATCGCTGATCATCGTTATCGCGTCCGCCCTGCTGTCCGGCGCGGGCGCCGTTCCATCACGAGCACGCTCATTCGAACCCCGGGACGCGACACAGTCGCCTGTCTACAGCTCATCCTGATATTATATCCGCCGATAATTACCATTACTAAGTTTAGTGTTCAGTGTGCGGCCATCAATTAAACTGGCGACACAACAAGGAATTAAAATTGTTAGTAGCTAAATATCACAAAAAGTTTTCATTCATAATTTTCTTCTCTTCAACAATCTTAATTATCGGTCCGGTTATTAAATTTCAGGTCAACAATGTTCTGTGACGGCACCGGACCGCTGCTCGAGGAAGCTCTCCTCAACGACCAGCTCCTCTTCGAGTACTCGCCTGCGGAAAGCCTCATAAACTTTGAGCTTCCGTCCTTGGACTCAGACGGTGACTGGCAGCTCAGTGACTTGGATCTCAACTGTGATAGTTTTGTAAATAGTGCTAGTGATATAAACAAGGAAGCCTCTAACATCTTTGATGGGTCAGTTTTCGATTTCGCCGATCTCGACAAGAGTATAATTGACGAATATCTCCTGGAGGCTTTGAGCAGTGATCTGTCCAATGACTCGCCGCATTCTCCACAGTCGGGTACTGACTCGTCTTTCAGCAGCCAGTCCCTGTGTGCCCTGGAGACACATGACTACGTCGCTGTGGACAACACTTGGCCAAGTAAAACACGGGTCTACGAGAAGACTGAT
The DNA here is from genome assembly GCA_948252095.1 of Dicycla oo. Taxonomy (NCBI): domain Eukaryota; kingdom Metazoa; phylum Arthropoda; class Insecta; order Lepidoptera; family Noctuidae; genus Dicycla; species Dicycla oo. The sequence goes on along the minus strand of OX411726.1, from coordinate 18,111,095 downwards.
GTGAAAGTTCGTACGTTTGGTGAACCGAAGTTCTGTCCGGAGCTCGGTGCGTTCCGTTGTCCTGTGGAGGACTGCGGCAAACTCTACGCAAAAGCGTCGCACGTTCGTGCTCACCTGCGACGTCATAGCGGTGAGAAGCCTTACCGGTGTACGTGGGGAGGGTGTTCGTGGAGGTTCGCTCGATCTGATGAGTTAGCTCGGCACAGGCGGAGTCACTCGGGGGACAAGCCGTATAGGTGCGGGGAGTGCAGCAAGCGTTTTGCGCGCTCGGACCACCTCGCCAAGCACGGACGCGTGCATGCGCGACGTGCAGCCGCCGCCGCCGTGGCCGCTAGGCGTGCCGCCGCAGTGCCACACGCGCATCGGAGAACAACCAGAGGAATACTGCTTCTGTGATGATGACATACGGTTTAGACTTTTTAGTGAGAGACGCTATTATTTAAAAGACGTGATTCAATAAGTTTCGGTTGATTTAAACAATCTGTATTATAAAGGCATCGGATCCCGTAAAAATAATTACGGAAATTACGAAATAATTAAGGACTTGAAAAATAAGTATAACCTTACAGAAATCTCTACTAATTATTTCAAGCACTGAAGACTGAGTTCGATCTTATTAATCTCAATAGTTTTTGTAGAAAATGGTGCCTGTGTCTGAAGTCTTTGATCACGTAGATCACCGAATCAAAAGGGACTGCCGTCAAATCATGGGCAAGTCTCATGTACGCTTGTGTTTATATAATTACAGTCCGGCCGTCGAGAGAATGCGTTCTTGACACCTGTCAGTTTCATGAGGAATATGTGTTTTGCGAATTTGATTCTTATATACAGTTACTAGAAATTGTCTAACTGACAGGTGTCAGGAACGCACTCTCCTGACAGACAGACTGTACAGCCAATTGAAGTACCTGCTTACTGTCAAGAGATTTAATTTTATTTGACTTTCAGAACCGGAAACTGCATTAGGCAAGTATAAATAAGGTAAAGGCAAGGGTGCCTTATATGTGGGGGGGGGGGGGGGGGTCTAAAATTGGCACCATATTCCAAGGTAATTAGAAAAACTGCGTTTACGAGCGATTTTCAAGCTCTTTCTAAATGAAAGATCTCTTATTCAATTAATAATAAATTGCGTAGTTATATCATGAAAGGTCTGGAGTAATGTGTTTACGTTTTAAAAGAATTGGTTAGTTTTCCGTCAGCAGTTATGTTTTGGACCTTGTGCACGTGAGTACAATATGTTTTTTATATAGTGATTTTTTGGTTATTTTTGTATCGTATGTGTAATTTTTTTAATTAAACTATTTCTAGGATTATATTTTCAGTCGAAAACAATTAACTTTGTATGTTTTTTTGAATAAATCCAGGTGAAAATGCGTCATGAAAATACCGCGGCATTAGGTGCCACATATTTCAGCCGGTACCTTATTCCGATGTATACCGCGTAATAGCGATTTCAGATACTTGATTTCTTATTTAATTTTTGTTGTTTGAATAGGCCCTTCCCGCTTTTGGTTTGACAACTTAAAAATACATTGAATATTAAAATCTATTTCCGAGGTATACTTTTGCGTTTCATTCACTAATTATAGCATGTCATAGGTGATCTATTTAGGAATTTTGTTAATTAATTGTATAGGAAAGCTAAGAAGGAAAATTTAAGTTCATACTTGCTAAAAATTACATCGAATTCGATGTAATTTTTAGCAAGTATTATATTATATTTATAATGATTTTGCAATTAAGTATTCTAATATATAAATTATGCGAGTCTTGTATTTTTTAATACTCGGAATTAAGAAACGAGATTTTTTCGCACGAAACATGGGATAAGGTTCTATGAGCACCTTATTCCGCGGCATAGACACACGTAAAATACAGTGTTCACAATTTTACGCAGCTTGCCATGTACTTTTCTTTTGTAGTTTCAGTTTAGTTATAGTTTAATATACTTTATATAACTAATATAATAGGCATTTTATTATCTTAATTGTGAAATCATTTTATTAGAACATTACAACCTCATTTATGACGACTGAGATTTACAAACTATTAAATCCTAAATTAATACAGTTGATTTTTTAAACACCATGTATTATTTATTATGTCTACAATTTGCTTTGCGTTTTGTACGCTCGGAATTAAAAGCCAAATACATCGGAGTAAGGACTTTTACATTGGAATAAGGTGCCTCCGACTTCTTTTCATATTTAAATAAATTAGAATACAAATCAAGATCTAAAAACCAAAACTAATGTCTATTTCAAGAGTAAAAACAATAATGGCTCTGATAAAAATAGCCAAACCCCCAAAAGGGCACAATAAATACTTTATTTTCGACCTCCTTTCGAGTTTTAGTAAAAATACCGCGGAAATAGGTGTCGTTACCTTAGAACTAATTCGTTTTAAATAAATAATAATAAGGTTTTCTGTGTATGAATAGGTAAGAATTACCAAATACTGACTGTGAAAGAAAGATTTGTAAATATTAAATAGCAATGAGAAATTCGACTTTCTGACTATCGTTAAATGTTGTAAATATAGAATAATTAGGTAGTTATACTTATATCAGTAAAGAAAATGAATAAACATGCACGGTATTTATTAAAATTGTTGTTTTTGTTCAAATTTAAAATTTCAATCTTCGCCGGAGAAGATAATGCTGATTATGATCCAAGAGTAGCACTGATAGATAAGTGTCTAGTGATCAAGCAATGTTATTTATTTAAATGACAAATAATAATAATATCCTGGGACATTTCACACACGGTCATCTGATCCCAAACTAAGCAGAGCTTGGAAACCAGATAACTGATATACTACATACACTACTTTGTTTTTTTGTAAATACATACTTATATAGATAATTACATTCAATGCCTGCACTGACTTGACAGGTCCACTCAATCTGTTACCACACAGATTGAGTGGACCTGATTTTACTCGAAAAAAAAAATACAGATTATCATTTTGTTTGAGCAGTGATGGCCGTTGTAACGGCCCTGACTTACGAGTTGTAGGTCGTGTGTTTGAACCCAGGTACACCACCACATCACCACCACTACATCTGCTGCTGCTTTCCATCACCGCTGCTCTCAAAAAGGTGAAGGAAAACATCGTGAGGAAACCGGCATTCCTAGAACCAAAAAATCGAAGACATGTGACATCTACCAACCCGCACTGGGCCCGCGTGGTGGATTACAGGCCACTCCCTTTCACTGAGAGGAGGCCTGTGTCCCAGCTGTGGGAACATTATAGGCTGATTATATGTATGTGACATCTACCAACCCGCACTGGGCCCGCGTGGTCTATTACAGGCCACTCCCTTTCACTGAGAGGAGGCCTGTGTCCCAGCTGTGGGAACATTATAGGCTGATTATATGTATGTGCCATCTACCAACCCGCACTGGGCCCGCGTGGTCTATTACAGGCCACTCCCTTTCACTGAGAGGAGGCCTGTGTCCCAGCTGTGGGAACATTATAGGCTGATTATATGTATGTGCCATCTACCAACCCGCACTGGGCCCGCGTGGTCTGTTACAGGCCACTCCCTTTCACTGAGAGGAGGCCTGTGTCCCAGCTGTGGGAACATTATAGGCTGATTATGCTGTATGCTATATTTTGGTTGGCTCAATAACGAACATTGACGCAGTCAGTCAGTGGTCTCTTTAGGGAGAAGCGTCAGGGTAGCCCGCGAAATTCAAATTTTCTTACGTTTTTTGCAATTTGCGAGTCAGTATTAAGCTGTATGTTAAATAAAGTATGATTTGCGATCGTAACAAATATGTATTTACAGAATTATAATCATAAGATTCAGTAATACAACTCCTTAAGTTAGTATAATCCTCAAATGTCAAGATTTCATGAAATTGTCATTCATTAGGATTACCTGGTCTTAAAGAGTTGTATTGATCACTTTAATAATTATAATTATGTAAATGCATACTTGTTACGACCGCGAATTACATTTCGATCAACGTACAACATAATACCGACTTGTAAATTGCAAGAAACGTAAGAAAATTTGAATTTCGCGGGCTACCTTGACGCTAGCAAATTAATTGAAGTTCAAGCTCAGTGTTACGTTTCTTATCATGCTGACATCGCTACGCCAGTACGGTGAGCCATGGCTGGTACTGTTAGTATATTATAACAGCTACATACCTACGTAGTCTGTACAGTTTATTTAGGACTTAAGAAAATTGTTACCTTTCTGAACTCACTTTTATCAATTGTTAAGGTTTTATCATAGATTTAATATTAAATTTATGGATTTTATAATATATTTTTTAATGAATACCTACGCAACGGGGCTTGTGAACTGGTCCACCCAAATTATATACCTACTTTCTAACTATTATTATACCAAGTGACCAAGTGCCCTCACCTCCATTATAGCAGCTATAACTAAGGAACTACACTGGTACAGACGGTTGCGGACTACGTCTGTCGTGGGCCCGGGGCGGCAAAACCAAACGCTTTTGTAAGTGTAATTTGGTGAGGGAATAGGGTATCCTACAATTTCCAAGTAATGCTGCGGCTTCAGTTCAAGATTACTATGTTGCTTTAATTTAATGAAGTAACAGGATACCAAATTTCATTTCGATCAGAACTGTGGAAGATATGTGGAACTAGAAAAGAGCTGATAATCTTCAAACGGATGAATAGATTTTCTTGAATCATAGCTAAGAACTCTCTCGATCAAGTCACCTTTCAAACAAAATCCCTTACAAAGCCCCTCGTGCCGTCGGTGGTTAACACGTTATGTGCGGCCAACGCGCATGCGCGATTTTCGAACGTTCAGCATGTGCTGGCGGCGCTTATGCGCGTCCATACAATTTATATAACTTCCTTCGAGTGCGGCGCGCCGCACCTGTGGGTTTTTTGTGCATCTCTATTGTTATCGGCGTAATTGTTTTATGACTCATAAATCTCGAAAATTTTCAAACACACATAAGCGTCTCGCCGCACTTGGGACAAGTTTGTAACGCCGCACTGATGCGCCCAGCCGCACTGGGTAGACTTTCTTCAACCGCGCATACGCGATCATAGCACCACACGAAATATTTTTTGGGCGCGCATGAGCGTTTGCCGCACAGGGTTTAGTGTACCATAAAGCAGCATTTGGAACAAATTCGCAAATAATTCAGCAGATAATGTGTTAAAAGGAGAATGCAGGTTGCGAGAGCGTACGACGCGAGCAATAACATTTTAGAACCCTACCTAGGGGCCCCCCCAACTGCAAACTGTCTTACTTACTGTACATATTTTGGTCTTGTTTGGGATTTGATTAAAAAGTATTTCTGAAAGTTTGTGGGCCCCTTAGGATCGGCACCCTAATTGGGTATCAATCGGAATCAGTTTGATTTTTACAGTTCAACAATAATCATTGCGTTATTTACGGTGTTGAGAGACAAATTTATCGAACATATGAAGCAATCATAAAAAGCATCTGTAGCAACAATTTGACATTGATATATCGTAGCGTAAGTATTCCCACTGATGTGCGATTAACTGTAATAGTTAATTTACCGTTAATCGTAACTAGTATTTAATTTTGTCCCTTATTATTTAAGTTACTTAGTCACAATATCCACTTGCATAGATTATCCCTACAACAAAGTTGTGTCAAACGTGCCCGAGATAAAAACATTACTTAACAATTCATTCTCTTGCAATTTATTGACTTTAGGTGCAGCTTAATCTTCAAACATTAAAGTAGGAAGAGGTAAGTACTTGGATTTAGTTTCCATGCCAGTTCCAAGCTGTATAGGTACTCAAAAGATTTTAGAATGTGGCTAGTGGCTATAAATACAGGGTCAAATTAAATTATTAGGTTGGGGAAAAAGTCTTTTCGCATTATAGTATGTATGAACTTGTAATAAAATCTCTTTGGCTATACTATTTGTATCTGGCTGGTTTTGGTATCATTGAAAGTTTAAATTTTAAAGAACATAATTCCAAATTCAAATTAGGAAAATGTGTGATTTTCATTTGTTTTTCGTACCGTCAAGATGAGTGAATCTAATGAAGAAATTCGATTCATTTTAAAATTTTACTACAAAAAAGGTAAAAATGCAACGCAAGCCGCGAAAAAAAATTGCGATGTCTATGGACCTAGTGTCTGTGGGAGTAGCACAAATTTGGTTTAAACGTTTTCAAACCGGAAATTTTGATGTCAAAGATGCACGTCGCTCTGGTCGCCCTATTACGGATAAAATGGATGCCATTTTTGAAAAAGTGGAGCAAGGTCGGTATATCAGTAGTTAGGACGTAGCTGAAGAACTGGAAATTGACCACAAAACAGTTTTGGCGCATTTGAAAAAAACTGGGTACACAAAAAGCTCGACATTTGGGTACCTCACGAGCTCACTGAAAGAAACCTAATGAACCGTGTACTCATTTGTGATTCTTTATTACGACGTAATGAAACCGAACCATTTTTGAAGAAGCTGATAACTGGTATTGAAAAGTGGATCACGTATGACAAGAACGTGCGAAAAAGGTCGTGGTCAAAGGCCGGTCAGGCTTCACAGACTGTGGCGAAACCCGGGTTAACTCGCAACAAGGTGATGCTGTGTGTGTGGTGGGATAGGAAGGGCATTATTCATTATGAGCTGTTACCACCAGGCAGTACCATCGATTCTGAACTCTACTGCGAACAACTGATGAAATTAAAGCAAGAAGTTGAGAGAAAGCGGCCGGAATTAATCAACAGAAGGGGTGTGGTTTTTCAACATGATAACGCTAGACCTCACACATCTTTAGCCACTCAGCAAAAATTAAGAGAGTTTGGCTGGGAGGTGTTAATGCATCCGCCGTATAGTCCTGACCTTGCACCTTCAGATTTCCATCTGTTTCGGGTTCTTCAGAATTCTTTAGGCAGTGTCAGGTTAACATCACGAGAGGACTGCCAAAACCACTTGTCGCGGTATTTTGACCAGAAGTCCCAAAATTTCTATAGCAATGGGATCATGTCCCTACCTACAAGATGGCAAAACGTTATCGAACAAAATGGTACCTACATATTTTAGTTAAATGTAAATAAACTATATTAAAAAATATTTTGAATTTTCTTAAAAAATGCGAAGAAACTTTTTCCCCAACCTATTATGTAGGAATCGATATCTAAACGCGATATAACGAAAAAAAAAATATTCGATGATATTAAATTATTGGGGTCAACGATCGTAGGTTGTGTAGTTAATAATAATAATAACCCTACAGCCGTATCTCTACGTTGACGTCGTGGTGGGACTTGTGCGCTCCTGAACTCTAACAACGTCTGAGCTGGTAGAGTTTACTTTGCCGAAATAGGTCTAGGGTGAGGAGTCAGACCAAGAGAGATGCATAAAACCGCAAGGCAGTATGTGGCGAGCTGATTGGGCAGTAGCGACCCCACGGACCTTATCTCCCGGGAGAAGGTCCCGAAATATGTCAAAAAAATAATCATAATCCCCAACGCCGTGTTCGTACGTTGACGTCGTGGCTAGCGTGCTCCTGAACTCTAGGTCTGTGCCGGAAGAGCCTTTGCCTGAACAGCACCCTAATTGCGGAACACACTATCGATCGGAATCTGAATAATTTTGAAGCAAATTGCTAATCCATTGCTTCATATACCAGGAAAACTAAAAGGAGAGAAGGTAGTTTGATTTTAGGACATGTGGATAGGCAAACAGATAGTATAGACGCAATAAATAAGTTATATAAAGTAGAATGTTTTAAAATATGTGGTGTTCAAGATGTTTTCACTGGATTGTATATTTGCTGTTGTTATCGTAATCCTGTAGACAAAAATTTTGATATGTTTTTGGAAAAATTGGAGAAGTTACTCAATTACTTATTCAATAGGAAATCTATAATATGTGGAGATTTTAATAATGACCTACTAGTGGACAGTAAAAAGCGCATAGAATTTCTCAGTTTGCTAAGGTATTACAATTTCAGGCACCTAATCGATTCTGCTGCTTTCAGTCGTAACAGTTATAATTCGTGTATTGACAATATAATTACCAACTTGCCCGACTCGTGTTTTCTGGGATGTGCAGTTGATCATAATGGTTTGACTGATGGTCATGGGGGTATTTTTGCAGATATACGCCTGGATAATGTGACCAATTTAACGCGAAATAAGTATCCAATTATTGTTACAAATAAAAGAGTATTTAAAAGTAAAAATAGTGCCCAATTTGTACAGGGTATTCGTGAAAAAGATTGGAGTTGCATTGGTATCAATACACTTCTCAAAACATTTCAAAAAGTATTCCAAAACAGCTAAGTATAGAAAAAAAGATTATAAAATAAGCCTCAAGAAAAATAGACAATTAAAGGAATTCGATCACTAAAGGAATTCGAACATCTAGTAAAATGAAACGTTTCTTACGTGCGTTATGGTAACAATCTTGATTCAAGTGTCTTAATGTATAAGAAAAAGTATGTTAGACCGTATAGACAGGTTGTGGCAAAGGCTAAAAAACATGCAATAATGGTGCAAATTAATAGTTCCAAAAATCTAAGTACTTAAAGAAGTGTGGAAAGTAGTGAGAAAATGTACTAATAAGGAGAAAACAATACAACCGGGAATTCGTTTCAAAGTCAATGACCAAATTGTAGTGGATCCAGAAGTAATATCTGACATTTTAGCAAAACAATTTAAGAACAAGTGTATCTCTAGGGCAGTACTCGTAGAAAGAGACCCAGATATTGCATTTTTAAAAAGTATACACTCGAAATAAATAACGAAATGACAATTGCTTCTGTCACTTCAAATGAGGTCTTAACCATAGTCAAAAGTATGGAGAACAAATATTCTTGTGGTTATGATGAGATCCCAATATGTATCTGTAATTAAGTAACATATCTCTATACTAGCAGAGCCTATGTGTGATTTTTATAATAAATGTATTGAGGAATCTATATTCCCGAACCAGCTTAAAGTAGCGAAAGTAATACCTGTCTACAAAAAAGGTAGTAGAACTGAAACTAGAAACCTGTAGTTTCTAGGATCAGTTCTACTGCCTATCTCCTTGCTGCCAGTCCTGTCAAAAATATATGAACAGATAAAAAAAAAATGACTTTTAGCGCACTTGCGTGTAAATAGAGTGTTAAACCAAAGGCAGTTCGGTTATCAAAAAGGTATTGGCACTTCTGATGCTATATATACTTTACTTGATGACGTAATAGGAAAAATAAATAATAAAATGAGAGCAGCCGGAATCTTTCTTGACCTAAGTTCCGCGTTTGACACTATAGACCACGAATTACTTATTACAAAAATGGCGCATTATGGTATAAGAGGTAAGGCCTTGAAATTATTCTCTTCATATATCAAAAACAGAAAAATGATCGTAAAAATTTACAAAATTCAAGATGGCTCCAAGACAGTTTACAAATCAGCAACAGTAATGATGACTTCGGGCGTCTCGCAAGGATCTATATATTGGAACCCGTTTTATTTATCTTATTTATTAATAATTTAATTAATTACATGAACACAATTTTACCTGCCATTGATATAGTAGTTTATGCAGATGACACAAATGCCATAGATAAAATAACAGAGACTGTAAATGCAGCATTACAAGCATTTCACGAGTGGTTCACTATGAACAAATTGTTAATCAACCCTGCAAAGACCAAAATAATAATATATATATATATATCTTTTTTTTTAAATTAGAACGAAAGTCCGTAATAAGGAAGATTTAAAGGTTGTTTTGAATGATAACAAAATTGCCCTTGTTAAGGAAGTTACATTCTTAGGTATACCTACATACGTATAGACGAACAGCTAAATTGGAACACAGAATTAAATTTTATAAATGCATCAGTATGTTCTGCATGTTATGCTTTAAGAGCACTTAGAACAGAAATTAGCTTTGAGCAATTGAAAATGGCATATTACGCGTTGGTAAAATCAAAAACTAGATATAGCATAAAGTTTTGGGGAAAAAGTTATGACTATAATATAAAAAGAGCTTTTGTGTTACAAAAACGTGCAATTCGCACATTACTCCGTGTCCCGCAAAGAGAGAGAGTTGCCGTGAACATTTTATAAATCTGAATATACTTACATTGCCGAGCATTTATGTATTTGTACTTCTAAGTAACATGGCCAAATATATTCATGAATATGAGACAGCAGAAGAACAACAGATTTTTTATTTTTTTATTTAAGATGGGTTTGATCCTGACTCTAGTCTAGGTCGGAGTCAACAGAGTCGACGATGGAGTGAGCTTACCCAGAAGAAGCCTGTTCACTCTCACTTTAAAGAGATTAGGGTTGTATGCGCTCGGAAACACAGACGCAGGTAGTGAGTTCCACTCTTTTGCTGTGCGCATTATAAAAGACATTTGGAAACGCTTAGTGCGAATTGGTGAAATAGCAACTAGGTAGGAATGGTAACTGGCAGTGCGTCTAGATGTCCGATGATAGAAGGAGGCCGGCGGAATGAGGTCGTAGAGTTCTTGAGCACACTCACCGAAGTACAATCTGTAGAAGACCGACAATCAGGCAACCTTGCGGCGATGAGCCAAGCTATGAAGCTTGGCATCCACCAGTTTTACGTCACCAATGAGCCTCTTAGCTCTGCGTTCCACCGAGTCAAGCGTGGCTAGTTGGTACTTAGCTGATCCATCCCAAAGGTAGCTGCAATACTCCATGCAGGATCGGACTTGCGCTTTGTAAAGAGCTAAAAGCTATCCAGGTGAAAAGTACGCTTCACCCTATTTAGGATGACCAGTTTCTTGGCCGCAGTTGGGGCTTTGTACTCGAGTTGAGACCAGATGTCAACTCCATGCCTAGGACCTCAAGCCGATCAGTTACAGGAATAGATGTACCCCGAAAAGTAGGAGTTTGAGCGAAAAAGACAGTAAAAAGACACGCCTGTTTTTTTGGTGGCATTAAAAGACACCATATTATCATCACCCCACTGGGAGACAAGGTTTAAGATCAAATCTGTCCGCTCTACCAGGGCGTCTCTCAAAGAACGAACTTCGGCCCCGCTGGTTTTTGCGCTGGACAAGTATCTCTCTGAAACTGTATTGTCATCTGCATACCCAACAATGCCAGGCTGAAGCAGGTCATTGATGTGCAACAGGGAAAGTGTTGCAGAGAGAACAGACCCCCGAGGAACTCCGACATCAATAGCCATAAGGTCAGAGGAGCAGCCATCAACGACTACTCTGATCGACCGTTCACTAAGGAAATCTGATATCCAGCTACAAAAATCAGCTGGGATGTCATAAGCAGGAAGCTTGCTGAGCTTTGCAACGTGCCAGACCATGTCAAAGGCCTTCGAGATGTCAAGCGATACAGCAAGTGCTTCGCCCTGTTTCTCGATGGCTTCGCCACAGCAGTGTATGACATACACAAGAAGTTCTGGCAAGAAGAGCTGGTAGGGATCTTGACCGTACTTCCGATATTATCCTGATAGCCGTGGAATACCTCTCCACTCCTCAAGCATCTCAGGAAGTGTTGCCTCCTTGTCGCTACATCACTATGTGCTAGCGACCGTTTTCGGGGGCCATTATTGAGTGTGCAAGTCACCCCCGGTCATTTTATCCATGTATTACATAACTTTGATCAGGCAGGGGACATAGTCCTACTTTCGTCGTATGAAAGACCTAAGAGCCAGTTTTTTTACCACTATTTTACATGCAGAGTTGGAGAGATCTTTTGAGTCACAAGGCAAAAGTGGGTGCAAGTGTAAACAGTGTCAACCTTTTAAGGGGTCATTGTACTCATCATTATTAACAACTTTTAATAACCCTGAAATCGCGAAACAAAAATCTGCTGTTCCCTACATTTTCACGAATTATGCGAACTGTACAGCTATGCTATTCTGTAACCATATCATCCTACTTGATGCTAGGGATAGACCAAGCACATTTATACAATCATAATCGAGATTTTAAAAATATTTCATTATGCTATTCTATTGATCATTTTATATTATTTCAAAGCTAGTATTTAAGTATTTAGTCGATGGTGAGGTCAAAATGAAAACCTAAGATAGCAGCTGCAACATTTTTTAAATTATTTGTCATGGGTTTTTTTCGCAGCCGCCAGCTCAGATTTTCATTTTGACCTCACTATCGGCTTAAGCACCCTAGAAAGCCATGAAAACGACACCCATGTCGAATAATTTAAAATTTTCGCAGCCGCCATTTTGGATTTGAATTAAAAAAAAAATAATTTCAAAAAGAAGCGTACACAGTTAATTAGTATACCAATTATTGTACATCAGAAAGAATAACCAGACAGCACTTAATAAAAAGCTCACACTGAGAATTTTCCGCTGACCAACTTTAAATGTTCAAATAGTTTTTAAAAAGACCAAAAATTAAAAAGAAGCCCATTAATTAAAAAAGGTTTTCATCTTTTGAAGCTCAAAAATTGGTTAGACGCGCATTTGAATATTTCCAGTAAAATAAAAATAAAATCTGATTATTATATTAATGACGTAACGCGCAAGCGTGGCGTGATCTTACTACTTCACCCTAATCTGAAAGCGCGGCTTGATCTTATCACTTCACCCGATTCTCGTAGCCATAGCAACCAACCGCACCAAAGTGATTCAGTTAGGTGAAGTGAGTTGGTGTGTGCGATGCGCAAGTGTCGTGATCGTATCACTTCACCTGAATATGCAAGCGTGGCGTGATCTTATCACTTCACCCGATTCTCGTAGCCATAGCAACCACCCGCGCCGAAGTTAGTCGGCTAGGTGAAGTGAGGCAGTGAGCACAATGAATGAGTGTCAGTTAAACTGTTGAATTTTGTAATAGTGTAATGATGATGATTTGAAAAATATTATTTTATTATTGGCAACGACTGGGTAAGTTAGGTAGGTCATTTAAATAAAAAGATGTGCGGCTAATACGTACCTAATATTTTATTGTAGAAACTAACACATATTTTAGTTCCTACATAGTTTTTGTGGGATTAAATTATATGGTCAGCCCATTTTTAGTTGTCTCTTCTTATTGAGTACATTTTGTTTAGTTAATAAGAAAGCTGTACAACGTCGCATAGTCTACTAGAATCGATCGATAATAATCGCTACTTCAAAACTCATCGCGATTGCGTTTATTCGATGGCGTTTATACTGAGTCAACTGTACTTCTAATAACTTTAAAGAAAGGCGATAAAAAGAGCGAATGGTTATATTTCAAATGTTAATACAATCAAGAAAAATAGCTAATCATCGTGAATTGAATATAATAAGGCCTATTAGCAGTGCAAAATAAATTTCATATTATTTTATTAATAACCATTCGCTCTTTTTATCGCCTTCCTTTAAAATTATTAGAAGTAGGTACAGTTGACTCAGTATACTTAGGAGCCATCTATTTATCAGTTAACAATGGGTTCATAATATTAATAACAAACAATGTCCACGCGTAATTTCTTTAGTAGCTAGCTTAAACGTGAATGTTTTATTTTATTTATTTATTGTTAGTGCATGACGCGCTGGCGCCACATTTTTTCTAGACTAGGTAGTCCTTATATAGCCATAAGGACTAGTCTAGAAAAAAATATAGAAAAAAAAACAAAATTGAGTGTCTGACTGCTTTTCTGTTTTGCTATTTTATAAAATATAAAAAAAATGTGTACACACTTAAATACTACTATGAAATAATATAAAATTATCAATAGAATTAGCATAAAAATATTATTAAAATCTTGATCCACGCAAGTTTTCACGGTGAGATATTTACAGAATCGACCAGCTGAACAGCTGATTTTTTTCGCGATATCAGGTTTGGTCCCATAGTAAAAGTTGTTCATAATGATGAGTACAATGACCCTTTAAAAGGTGGTCACTGTTTACACTTACACCCTGTATACAAAAGTGTGTAGGTAGGAGGGACATCGTTTGGCTAGGAGAGACGTGGTTTTTTGTAGCGGTATGTGGAAGACGCGTTTGGAAGATAATAAGTGGTAGTCTGGTCTGATTTTTACTTTTTTGTGAGTGTGTAGGCATGGGTTGAGGATAAACAGTTGGCGGACACGGAGAACTTGAAACTCTTTGTACAGAGACAGAGAGTCACTGGGATAGAGAAATGGCTGTTTTTTAAAGTACTTTTATAACAGCTCTCTGGACTCTTTGAAGCTCGATCATTGTCGTTTTTCCAGCTCCGCCCTAAATTGATATGCCATATTGTATGATGGACTGGCATATTGCGAAATAAACCGTTCACAGCATGTCTCTTAATTTCTTAACTAGGATATGTATTAGTTTCCTTATTCGGCCAAAAAGAAGTTGACTGTGCGCTTTAAAAGTTAGGTTTCCATCAATGAGTAGGCCTAAATAACGAATTGAAGATGTCCGGTTAATACATTCGCATGAGCAGTTTCCACGTGAGATTTTCGGATAGTTGAGGTTGACATATGTGGAATTTTAATGTTACGTTGCGAGGAGGGCTAGGTGAATGTGTTTTGCGCAATGTAATTAGTTTGGTCTTCTTTAAATTGGGAATAAGCAGGATATAGTTGAATGTTTGCGCTACTGCTGCTAAACCTTCTTCTGCGAGACTGTAGTCGTGATCCCAGATGCATGCATGAAACGTAATAACCAAGTCATCTGCGTAAGATTTAAGTTACACATTTGCAAGAGTGTGATTTAAAATGCCGTTCATCTATCGAGGGTTCACGGGCTATTTGTATTAAGAGACATCCTGGCCGATATTGAGTTATAATCATAGTTATAATCTACCCGCATTTAAAAGTGAAAAACGTTAAAAAACTGAGAAAGACACTATTGATTCTTAACCGGGTGTTTCGCATACTTCGTGCAAATTCTCAACGATTCCAAATTTCAAATTTATTGATGAATTATTTGGGTTTTTTTTTGCAAATATCATTAGTATATAATTAATCTTTGAACATTTAGTAGTTTCTACTTTCTTTTAATTAGTATCGATGAAATTATAATCGAAAGGAGAGAAAAAGAAACGAGGGTAAACGAACGGAATGAGGAAGAAGGTAATGAGGTTTGAATACTTTGTCCAGTTTTTCTTCAAAAATATCACAATTACAAATCTAATACATGTACTAAACTTCGAAGGTAATCATTAAAATTGATAAAAAGCTACGTAATAAATGAAATCATATATACTCACTTTCTAATACGGACGATAGGAAAGAGAACGAATCCAGAATAATCACCTCCCGCGACACTTAACACGAAAATATTTTTTTTTCCACGAGCAAGCATGCATCCGCTACGACGTTTGCTGCCAGACTGAGACGTGCGCGGAGCTAAACATGGCAGCAGAGTAGCATTTAAGGTCTAGCGCAAACTACAATATAGATTTCTTCTCATAACGAAGGTAATCAGAAAAAAATTGAAAAAATTATTTACCAGATATAATTTCAGTATATTTAAAAGATACCATTATTTAATTTAGACGTAAACGTTGCGTTTATTAATATACTACATTTATATAGTTATAATTTTTCTATTTACTTCGTTTTATTCAGATAAAATACAAATGTATTAAGGATAGTTAGTAAATGGACAACGACGGAAATGAGAATAAGTAAAGTTTTTAATTTATATTTAACTAATTACGTTAATTTATACAGTCAATCTTACATGCATGCAAGCATAACTCTATTACATTTAGTTTTCTATGGAAAAAATTTAGAAGTTTATTGAATAAACATTTTTTTTCTTACTGGACTTGTAATATGCACGAAAAAAGAGAAACACCCAACTTGTTCCGTCGATACTCGTAGGCCACTTTTTCGTAAAAAATATTGATACTTATTTTTTTTTTACATTGTTCTTTTTTCCGAATAATGAAACTTTGAAATGCTCTCCTGTAAAGTTCTAAGAATGTCGCTTAATACAAATAGCCTGTGAACCCTCGATATTTATAAATAGTGTTGGGCCTAGTAAGCTGCCCTGTGGAGCTTTAAAACTAATAGGGTGTTGACCACTTGAGTGTTCGCCAGATTTCACGTATCTATTGTCGACGATTGGTGAGATAACTGTGAAACCACTCAAGCGGTTCCCTTTATCCCTACTGCATCTAGTTTTTTTTTAAAAGAAGAGCTGTTGAGATTATGTTGAAGGCTTTAGCCAGTCTTAACTACCAGGCATCGTTTGCCTTTTTATATTTGCTGATACTGAATTTGTAAGCAGTGAAGCTGCATCTTCACTCGATTTGCCTTTTCTAAAACCAAAGGTCTCTCGGAAATGAGATTATGTTTTTCAAAAAAATTTACTAGTCTGGTGTTTTTAGTGTGTACTTTTTCCAGGGCTTTTTGATAAGATACTGAGAAGTGCTATTGGTCTGTAATTTTCAGGTTTATTTTTGGAACCACTTTTATGTACCGGACTTACTGCTGCAGCCTTCCACTGTTCGTGAAATACACCTGTTTCCAAGCTGAGTTTAATCAGGTGGGTTAAAGGTGTTATAATCAAGGTTTGTGTGTTTTTTTTATGAGTCTTACACTGATTTTGTCAAGACCTGGGAGCTGTCACTTTTTAATTTATTGATGAAGTTACTTGAAATATCAGTTTAAAATTAGTTTTTAACCGACTTCTTAAAAAAAGAGGAGGTTCTCTGTATATAACTTTTATGTATGTTCATCGATATTTCCGCCAATAGTAGACCGATTTTGAAAATTCTTTTTTCATTTGGTAGAAAAATCTTGCGCGGTGGTCTCATATAAATGTTATTAACTTTGCTTGGGTAGTTTTTGAGTTAGTTTCAATGATACGTATTTTTTCCATTTAATGTACGTTGATGGTGATATAGTTATAATAACTTCCTGTCACTGTTATTTATATAAGGTCTATCTATTTATACACGACATCTCTTAAGGGGTCATTAGTACAATGACCCAAAAGTTGTTTATGATGAGTACATCATGAACAACTTTTACTGAGGGACCAAACATGAAATCGCGAAAAAAATCAGCGGTTCCCTTCGATTTGACGAGTTTTGCGAACATAAATGTAGGGTACAGCTGTTTTTTCAGGTTTGGCCCCATATTAAAAGTTGTTCATAAAATGATCCCTTAGATTTCGTGTATGAATAGATAGACCTTATAAGGCAAGTAGTGGTATACGAATTTATGTAGAACCGCGCACAACTAAACGTACCACAATTAAAAGGTGAAAAATAAAAAGTAAAAAAAAAAACTACAAAGTGAAACATAACTTTAATTCGGAAGTCGGTGACAAAAAACGAATATAAAAAACCAAAGATGTCAACTTCCGAAATTAAAGTTATTTTACAAATTGTAGCGTTTTTTTTTGGAAGTCCGTTTTTTTGTGTATGAGCGCCATAACAGGTATTAAAACACGTATACTAAAAGAAAAATAATTGAATTATGTTTAAAATGGTGAAGGTTTCATAAAAAATACATAAAAAACTGAGAATCGCGCAAAAACTATCAAGTTTTTGCGCGATTCTCGCGTTAGACACAATTTTACAAATTAATTACACTATGTAATATAAACATAATCTAAAATATTCACAGATGAAGTTATTAAAGAAATGCTCTAATTTAATTTATTTTTTATTTGTAGTTAATTAAAACGGTACAACACCGGTAACAAATACAAAATACAAATACAAATATTCTTTAGTAGGTACCTACATAGGTAAGCAATAAGTTGTTACATGTTTCCGAAATTGTACACAAATTGTAACGGCAACGGTACAATTATAACATTGACAATAATTATCACATTATAATCTAATCTATCACATATTTTTTCCAAATCATAAACACTACTCGTTTAGACGTGATCTTCAGTATAAAATCATTAAAAGTCGGTTATTGTTGCTTTAAACTTCTCAGACGTGATTGGTATTGATATCTAAACACGATATGTAAAACAAAAAAAAAAAACAGGTTTTCTAACTCTTATTTCCTTCAAGTATAAACTGTACTTGTAATAGCTGTGACTGTACCTACTGGCGGACGAAGAATACGGGTCAGTAGACAGATTTAGAGTAGGCCTACTCTAAATATGTGGGTCAGTACGAAAAACTAAAATTACTCTTAAAATAATAGAACTAACGGCAACATAAACAGTTTCATTCTTGTAGACACCAAATGTTGGAAACATGTTTAATTGTCAAAATTACACAAAAAGAAAATCAAATATTTGTCGCATCAAGAGTGGCCGGAATGCGAAACATCGGGTCCTCTTCACGATCCGACATAGTTAAACTTAGCTATGGGCACTGTCGTGGGTACTCGAACAAAAGATATTTTTAAATCAAAGTAATTTTATTAATTCTCACAATTTTACAATAAACCGAAACAAGCACGTGCGTTGGTACTGAGTGTCTGCAAAGACAGTCGAAGCTCAACTGACCGAACACTCGGTCCCTTTCCTGTCCTCGCTGCATCCCCTCTACCGACGATCGTGTCCAAGCAATATGGCGCCACGCCACGCTTGCGTTTCCGGTGACGATTATTATTAGGTTTACAAAATAAATTGTTAGATGGCGCTGCGTATTGACCATGGCGCCATCAATCCACGACACGGCCATCCCTGACTAGCACCCGTCCTCGGGTGTAGTACCTGTGGACAAAAATTAACTCAGAGAGTAATCTAGCTCGGCTATCCTGCCAGTGAAACGAAGATTAATTCTCTATGGTACTTTATTTCATCTAAATCTAAGTGAAATAATCAGCTGTACTAAGGCTTCATACAAGAAGCTTCCGTAGAACATACATTGGAAAAGATCCGATCAACAAGTTACACAATAATGCTTACAAAATTGTCCACCATAATTCATCAGCAATGTACAACCAACTCATGAACCTTTCACAATACACTGTGCACCAACACAGATCATAATCGCACCAACGATTATCAGACCCATCGCCACATGTTGCTCATGAGGTGCGGTCTCGTGAAATGTTCATAGCAATTTGTGCACCAACACAAATCAGAATCGCACCAACGATTCTTTGTAGACCCATCGCCACATGTCTCTCATGAGGTGCGGTCTCAAATTTAGAGTATGGGTGTACAAGCCTGCTAATCAGATGTGGTCTCACTACCACTGTCACTGACTATGACATCTAATTCTCGAGGAACTTTATGATCGGGGATCTTCCTCACACGATCATGGGGGTATTTGTAAGTTCGCTTGGAGTCAAGCGCCTTTAGTAGGTATCTATCACCGTCTAGTACCTCAATGATTTTAAACGGACCTTTGAATTTTGGATCTAATTTTGTCTGATTTCTTTCCTCATTTTCGATCAAAACGTAATCATTAATAGCCAACTTAGAAACCTGAGCCTTATTTTGGTCAAATCGATTTTTATCATAATTAGCATTCTTTACGATATTCTGGGTCGCGTGCTCTCTAATCTCATCTAAATTAATTTCGGTCATATCATCATCATCAGCAGTTACTAAACCAAGCGGTCTTGCTACCCTTCCTATCATCAACTCGAGAGGGCTAGACTTTGTTACCCTACTAATAGTAGAGTTCATAGCTAGTTGAACCTCCCCTAGGGCGTCCTGCCAAGAGCGGTCACGACTGGTTTCTACAGCTGTCAACATACTCTTGAGAGTACTCATTACCCTTTCGACCTGACCATTTGCGCGACTGCCTCCAGTAGCTATCAAGTGCAACTCGATATTATTAGTCGTGCAGAAACTGAAAAAATCTTTGCTAGCGAAGCAACGACCTTGATCCGCTATTATGCGTTTCGGTGCGCCAAATAACGCTATGCAAAACTTAATAGCACAAATACTGCTGTTAGTGTCGATGTTAAGAGAATGACGGAGTAGCACAAATTTGGTAAACGCATCTATAACGACAAACACATACTCCTTGATATCGTTTTTACCAGACAATTTACCAGAAGCGTCAATGTGAATTGTGTGCCATGGGATATTGAATTTGGGTATCGGGTGAAGCTCTGCCTGAACTTTACCTGAGTGGGGCTTTGCTACTTTACAAGTGATGCAATTGTCTACAAACTTTCTCACATATTTTGTCATTCGTTCAAACCAATAGTACTCGTAAATCTTTTCGAGAGTTTTCTCCCATCCTAAATGCATAACTGATTCATGGACGTTATTAATTACAGACCACCTAAGCGATCTAGGTACGATAGGTAAACATCGAGTGCGACCATTACGCTGAATTTTTCGATACAAAACATTTTTGCGAATTTCGTAAGTTTTGCGAGTTTCCTCAGGAAAAACTTCATTACGAAGATCAGACACAATTTTACTGATCTCTTCGTCCTTTTCCTGTTCCGCCTGCAACCAGTTACTAGAAAGCTCAGCTAAATCGACACGCTTTTGCTCTACACGAGTGAAATCTGCTTTAGAGGCAGGGAGAGGATTCCTGGAGAGAAAATCTACATGGCTCATCCTACTGCCCTCACGATAGACTATATCAAACTCAAATGATTGCATGTAGGCCCACCAACGATGAACCCGCGGAGACAAGTCAGTTTTGTTCTTAGAGGCTTTAACAGAACTGCAGTCTGTTACAACTGTAAACTTACGACCTAATAAATAATGTCTAAAATGTTTTATGGCGTTGAACACTGCTAATGTCTCTAATTCAAATGAATGATACTTTGATTC
The DNA here is from genome assembly GCA_948252095.1 of Dicycla oo. NCBI lineage: Eukaryota > Metazoa > Arthropoda > Insecta > Lepidoptera > Noctuidae > Dicycla > Dicycla oo. The sequence continues at coordinate 18,090,510 of OX411726.1, read as the reverse complement.
AGCTGGAGACGTACGACGACTGTAATAAGCAACCACGTGTTGTTTACCATTAATCTTTTGAATGAAAATGACACCATATCCTTCAGCACTAGCATCGGTGTGTAACTCGATTGGATGCGCGGGGTTAAATATCGTTAGAACTGGCTCACTGGTTAAGTAAGAAATAATTTTCTGACGAATAACCTCGTGGCTTGGTTCCCAGGCAATAGACCTATTTTTTCCACTTGTTAAACGAAACAAGGGGGCCATCGTTTTTGAGAACTGTGGCACAAATTGTCTGAAATAAGTGGCCAGCCCTATGAACTGTCTCAGTTGAGTGATAGTTTTAGGTGGGGGAAGTTTGGACAAAGCTGCAATTTTATTTGGGTTGGGTCTAATTTGACCGTTCTCAACAACAAAACCCAGGTATTCAACCCGTCGCTTAAGGAACGAACACTTGCCAATATTTAGAGAAAAACCAGCTTTTGTTAATTTATCGAGCACAGTGCGAAGACGAACTAAACTCTCCTCCACAGAAGATCCTATTACCAAAATATCGTCAATGTACGTAACAGCATAGCTGTAAGCAAGATCACCTAATGCTTTCATCACTGCACGCTGATAAACTGAGCTCGCATTCTTTAAACCGAATGGCATGGTCAAATATTCCCACTGACCATCAGGTGTGACGAATGCAGTGCGCTCTATTGATTCAGGATGCACTGGAATCTGATGATAGCCTGATAACATATCGAGACAGGAGTACCAGGTAGCACCACCTAACCTGGATACAAGGTCCTCTATCAATGGCAATGGAAACCTATCTGACACAGTGTTGTCGTTCAGTTCCCTGAAGTCGACACACATGCGATCCGAACCATCCTTCTTCTTAACCAACAACACTGGGCTAGAGAAGGGCGAACAACTTGGCCTAATAATACCAGCTTCTTCCAACTCACGAACTTTAGCAGAAATAACTTCGCGTTCACTAGCACTAAGCCTATAGGGGCGACGATTAACCGTACGACCAGCATCTATAAGCCTGATTTGCAACTGTCCTGTTGTGACACGGGATCTAGAAACCCCATTAGAAAACGAAGATGAATATTCTGACAAAAGATCAATTAATTGGAAACGAAATTCTAGCGGAATCTCTGTGTCAATTTTATCAAAGTCAATTGTAAACTTATTTGAAACATCACATAACTTAACAACCTTATCACGACACAAAACAATACTATCAGACGTCATACTAACGTTAAATCCCTGATCCAAAATCTCACGGCCAATTAAAATATCATTTTTAAGACTACTATCCGGTACAACATGAAATAATATCTCTAAACGTAAATTGTTAATAGTGACCTCAGATAAAATTTGTAAGGTACTTTGCACACTACCCTGACCGATACCGGTTAGATTTACAATGTGATTGACACGCTTGCCACTAAACTTTATCGCAACACAGTCTTTGATGAGAGAGCATTCGGCACCAGAATCGTAATAAAATGGGTGTGACTCACCGGTATTCATCAGCACACCGCTGGGATTACTGACATAGCAGACGTCAACTCGTCGCTCACTGCTTGCCGCTGCTGCATGCGCTGCCCCGGAGCTGCTTGACCTGCCTGTAGCACCGGAGCCTCCACCGTTGCTTCGCGGACATTTCGTAGCAAAATGTCCGGCGTTGCCGCAACGGAAACAGATGACGTCAGAACGCTGCTTTGATCCTGCAGAACTTGACGCTGAAGTAGTGGCACTGGGTGCCTTGCCTTTCAGCTCACTTCTTGATCGGCATTCAGATGCTCGATGCCCTATTTTACCGCAGTTGTGACACTTTAGCGTTGCCGACTGAAACTTGGCTCGCTTGAACTCTGGAACGGCGTCGGTTGCGTTACCCTACCCGCCGAGGCTTTCCTTTTCAAAAACGAGAATGCTTGAAGTTCGCACTGAAGCTTGTTTCTGTTGTTGACGTCGGTAGTAAACGCCAACCGTTGTATCCGTCCATCAAATTGAGCCATATGAGCAAGCACCGTGGATATGGCTATTTGCTCAGTGCTCATGTTTTGCCAGCGTGATGTTATCGTAGACAGCAATCGGGCGGCGTACGCAGCATAACATTCGCCTTCCTTGGGCTTGCTATTCATTATCTTGACAAGAGTAGCGGCTGGTGTGTCCACGCAATCGAAACGGGATAGAAATAGGCTTTTGAAGTCACACCATGTCATACTCGCAAACGATACTTGCGCAAGCCAGCGTGAAGCGCTTCCCTTCAAAGCCTTGCTAAAGGTGATGATTAGTGCAGCACCTTGAAGCTGTACTTCCGATAAGCACAGATCCGCTGTAGTACACCAGGCACGTGCGTCTACATCCGGCTTATCCGGGTCAAATTCAGGCAAAGAAATATGCTTGGTACCTGTCGGGCCTTTGATAGCTTCTATCAAGGACATCATGTTCTGATTTTGAGCAGCCAGCAGAGTATGAAGTAATTTCTCGTCGCATCGTGACGTCAGCGCTCCATTCTCCGTATCTTCAGCTCGAGTAGATCCCACTTCTGATGTCGCATCAAGAGTGGCCGGAATGCGAAACATCGGGTCTTCTTCACGATCCGACATAGTTAAACTTAGCTATGGGCACTGTCGTGGGTACTCGAACAAAAGATATTTTTAAATCAAAGTAATTTTATTAATTCTCACAATTTTACAATAAACCGAAACAAGCACGTGCGTTGGTACTGAGTGTCTGCAAATACAGTCGAAGCTCAACTGACCGAACACTCGGTCCCTTTCCTGTCCTCGCTGCATCCCCTCTACCGACGATCGTGTCCAAGCAATATGGCGCCACGCCACGCTTGCGTTTCCGGTGACGATTATTATTAGGTTTACAAAATAAATTGTTAGATGGCGCTGCGTATTGACCATGGCGCCATCAATCCACGACATATTAATAACTCTAATTTGTATTTTTGATTCGTTTATTTGGAAGCCGAGCTCATGAGACCATTGAAGATGTTTTGTTAGGAGAGTAACATGTGCAGTATTGTCAGTTTAGGTTTAAAGACAAATACTTTAAACTTTGACAGGGGTGAGATTTACGAGCCGATTTCGCTTTACAATTCGAGCCCATAGCTTCACAGAAAACGACATAGCTACGTGACCTCAATGGAATATCTAACTACAGTCAAGGAAATTAAATAAATAATTATGATATTAAGCTGGATTCCCAGTAACTAAACAAATTGAAACAGATTGTTTACTTGTTAAATGTTGCAGACTAGTCATTAGTTCAACATACCAGAGCCCATAACTGGACCCTTCTTTTGTGTCAATTCACGGCAAATCACCACAAAGTGTTACCCCGTGAAGATTTCTACAGAAAACTAGAGGCAACTTTAAACATGTGTCGGTTATTCTAAACAATTTTGCAACCATTTGGGCAGAAACATAATTTTATAATGATTCCATCATTTGTGTACCAATAACAGGGTATGGAAACTGTTTAATTGGGGCTATGGCACACCAAATAAATAAATTAATATAAGAGTAAAAATGTGTCAAAAAGATGTGTTACGTGCATAGTAACTAACGTTTGAAATCTGTTCGTGCTGAATGTCCCAAAGAAGAGAGGGTCGTGTTTTTTACTGTTGCGCCTTGCTTGACGCGGACTAGAGACAATACCTACCCCAATGTGCCGCATTGGGATGCTTCCGAGTCTTTACAAAACGCGCGGTAGTGATGTATCTGCCTCATTTTAATATAATATATACCATTGACTAATATTTACAGAGTAAGCCAAAGCTGGAGAAAAATCTTAAGTTTGGCGATCCTTTCTCCGAACCGGAAGTGGTACCCAGGCACAATGTAAAAAGTGTAAAAATAATTAAGTGTTAAAACTCAACAACGTGTTTCGACAACCATTTGAAACTACACCTGAAAGAAACTGATACACATACAATATTTCGAGTATCCGAATATGATCGGCAAAAATATTCGAATATTCGAATACCTAAATTTGTCGAATATTTGCAAGCCCTAGCACCAATGCCGTACAAGGCCAAATGCAAAAAAGTCTGCCATCCTATTTACACATGGAACAATAACTTAAAGCAGGACATGATTTACCTACTTCGACAATGAATTCCACTTTTGGGTGGATACGGCTGAAGAAATAAGATCAAGAAGGCCGGTAACGAGATTTACAAGAAAACTGAAGCGGATAGCATGATACCTTAAACGAAGATTTTAAATCAGCAACGTGTAATAATACAGCTTAACAGGGACATAAATAAATAGAGTAACGACTTAGATCGAGAATACCTAAATCATGTAGGTAATGTTGATATTTGTTTTTAAGAAACGAACAATGTTTTAATTATGAATTCGTGAGTACTGTGCGTGTAAAGAGGTTAAAGACGGGGTGGACTAATTTATTTATTTATAATTAACTAATTACAACGGCTTGCGCCAATGACAGTAATTACTAGGTAAAATTAAACAGACAAAACTAATATATTACCATGCTGCTTAAATTTTTTGGCTATTAGAATTACCACAATGGATGTTCAGGAGGTCATATGGGAGTAAAAAGGACTCTGTTGAAGATCCGAGAACGGTTCCGATCCATTGTCGAGATGATGTTGAGGATTGGTGTCGCAATTGCACCAGTTGTGCGGCAGTAAAAGGACCTCACAGACGCAGCAGGGGTGCATTGAAAGTGTACAACGTAGGAGCCCCCTGGGAACGGATAGCACTAGACGTCGCTGGCCCATTCCCTGAAAGTGAATGTGAAAACAAAAATTTCCTGGTTGTCATGGCTTCACTAAGTGGCCAGAAGTCTTCGCCATTCCTAATCAAGCAGCTTCGACAGTTCCTGATAAATCAGTCCACGTAGTCTTCTGTCGATTTGGGGTACCCTTGGATAAATAAAAAAAAAAGTCAAAGGTAGTAAAGAAAGCGATGGGCAATACTTTGAATAACATACAGTGTACCAATTTTTGTGAATAAAGCTTCAAAAGCCCTTAGAAATCCACAGCGATTCCACAGAATTTGGTGTACGGAAATTTACATTATTTTGACTACACCACAAAGACCACTTATCCCAAATGGGTGTGTAAGTTTTAAGAGTTGAAGGTTACCATTAAGATAAAAGAAGATCTTTCTCTCGTGGGGACCAATCGCTTGTCATGGTGTCCCAGGCGAAATGAGCCAGGCTTCCAACTGCAGATCTTTGACATGAGCTGGTGGTAGGCCGGTCACCGTTTCCATCAAGGTCTTGTTCAGTTCTCTGATCTTCAACGGCCGTGCCTAGGATCGATTCTTCAGGTCTGGTCGCCAAAAGGGTTTCTTCCACTTGGGTGCTACTATTAGTTACCGACCTGATGACGAGTTGAGGTGGTGAAGAACTCGTGGAAGCAACGGGAACACCCATGCGAAGTCCTATCGCCAGAATCTGCTGAACACGTCGTGATAACAGGCATTGTAGTCTGAGGAATCTAGAGAAACGTAATTTATCACGACGTGTGCGGTTTGGGACGAGAACAAGTCTATGTCCGGTTTTCCCCAAGTCTGAAATATCCTTGAAGTTGCTGCCACCTGCAGGTGCCACTCGCTGCCGACGCGATTTCGCGACAAATGGTCGGCTTCGGTGTTGTACATCTCTGGTAGGTGGTGAGGGATCAATACAACATTGAGGCTGTCTATCAAAGTCAACAATTCCCGCGTCAATTCCATCAATCGTTGTGATTTCGTGCCGCCTTCCTTCTGAATGTACGAAACCACTGTCTTGTTGTCGGTCTGTAGAATGATCCTGGAGTTCCGGAGGGCTCTGGATTCCTTCGACAACACAGCAATCACAGCATACATCTCTTTGAGATTGCAATGCCATTTTTTATGGCCCGGTTGCCATGCACCTTGTACCTTTGTTGTTGTTGACCAGGGAACCCCACAGAATGTCGGAAGCGTCCGTGATGACAAAGTTTGTAGGTAGCACATCTGTGTGAATTGCTGTCTTTAGACCTACATTCTCCATCCAGCACTCGAGTTCTTGGCGAAAGTCTTGTGTCAGCTGTACTGCTCCGAGAGGATTTTGACGCAGTACTTTGATGTGACATTGCAGCGTACGGCAATGCATCCTTCCCCGGTGGGTGATGAAGGACGCAAAGTTGAGAAACCCTAAAAGGCGTTGCGCCTGCTTCAGAAGATTTGTTGAATTTTTCTTACCTTCTCTGGTGGTAGGGACTTGCGGTTTGTGTCCCAATCAATGCCGAGATATTCGATCGCCCTCGTTGGCCTGGTGATTGATTTCTCGTGATTTACACACCACCCCAGACTGGACAAGAAGCGCACAGCTATGTTTAGATGCGTTCTGAGTACTTCCTTATTCTGGTGGACTAACAAATAGTCGTCTAGATACACGACGAGGCGCAGACCTTTTGTGCGAAGGTATTCTGCAGTCCAGTTTGTTATAGTAGCAAACATTCTGGGAGCAGCAGCCAGGCCGAATGGTAGACATGTCATTTGCAGACGCTGACCATGGTGATGTGCAAAAAGCGCCTGTGTTCTGTGCGTATTGGGAGGTGATAATAGGCTTGGCTGAGGTCCAACTTGACCATCCAGTCGCCTTGTTGCAGAAACGAATGCATTTGTTGATGGTGGAAAAGATGGAAATGCTTTGGCTCCATGTATAAATTTAGTGTTTTCACGTTGAATATCACTCGTTTTGCCATTGCTCTTTGTGATCATGAAAAGGAGGCAAATGAACAATGGGGTTGAAGGAGCAGGCTCTACACTCGTTCTTGAATCATCTTTCGAATTTCTAGTGTCAGTTTTTCCGAAACAGTGGTTTGAAATTTTGATAGGTTGTCCGAAGTAGGTAACATTAAGAGCGGTGCCTGATTGAAGGGGATACGAGCTCCCGATATCATTTTTAAAATAATTTTTGGAGGGTCGAAACGATTCCATATTTCTATATGTGTATAATGCTGAAGACAGCCGCCCCAAAATCTCGGTATTAAATAGTCATTTATGCTTATGTCCTGCTCGCCTCCCGTTCTTATCTTTTCTCCTCCCGTTCTTTTTTGAAGAGAAATCGAAATTTCCTTTGTTGTCTTTTTTGTCGTTTCGCTTCGGTTTGTTTTGTCGCGAACGAAAAGTATTATCTTGAAAAGACGTCGAAGGCTCTAAAGATATCGGACGACTAGTTCCCGCACTATTATTCTGTTTTTATATTTTTTCTATACCCCCAATTTTTTGTAGGTAGTGCGATAAATTTTGAGGATTGAATATATATTCGATTCGTATGTATGTACTTGTAACATTTTTCAATAACGATCAGCGCCGCATCACTATGACCTCAGCTGGTTTACCGCAAATAATTTGGAAAATATCATGAGATACTGTTTTATAAGATGACTCGGCACCAAACAACTCTTAGTTTTTCATAGAGGTTAGTTGAAGATAATTGTACGTTCGAATTAGCAGACCAATCAATTAGTTTCTGTAATGCCGCGTTCACATGCTCGTTTTGAGTTAAGAAAGCATTAGATAACGCCGCAAAACCGCGACACCATCTCAATGGTGAAAATGGATCTCCAAAACGCCGCAATTCTTCGCTCACTTTCAATGCGACAATACCAGGAAAGCTACATATTTTTTTTTTTTACTTCTGTGTAACGTACAGCATTCCAATCCGGGGAGTCGAACCTCTGCATTTCTGCTATTTTTGTTACACGTTCTGGATTTGCTTTAGGTACACTAGGTTCCTTAACGGAAACGTCTAGGTTTGTAATATTTTCTAAGCAAGGGGTAAGCTGCGGCGGACGTAAGAAATATTCTTGTAAATTGAGGGTAGGAAGAGTCGAAGTTGAAGGTAACGCGGTGCCAATATAATTTTGCGTGGCGGGTAGGCTTATGGCGGGTAGGCGTATTTATGCCAAAAATGTATTTTCGAAAAATGCAATTTTATATTTGTAGCGATCTGTTGAGTTGCCATACTTACTAACTGAACCTAAACTTTTAGATACAACAAGTAGATGGATGCACCATCTTTTGATCTAAGCCATATATATGGTTCCGCCCCCAAGCGTGGACGAACGTCATTTGTGTTGTTTTGTGTTGTTTTTATAAACATTTCTTTTGAAAATGCCGAAGATATGTTCATTTGGCTTGTGATTTGGCTGTGCTTCCAGTGGTGTCTAATTTCCATAATATTTGCTAGAAACAGCTGTTAGATTAAAATGCTTTGAGTGTTCCTTTTAATTCCTTCCTTGCAATAGGTATAACGGACAGTCCTATGAGCAGGGCTTGCACAGGCGTTACCCAGATTAGAACAGAAACCCTCGGGGCACCCAGGTCTTTCACAGATGTTCTGAACAGACCGAGACGTGATCAACTTCTGGAGGGAGGTGGGCCGGTTAGAATAACCTCTGACGGCCGCCGTGGCTCATGTACAGTGGTCCACTTGAAGGACTAAGTACAGAACCCAAACCCAGTAACTTTTTATACGTCCGTGCCTACAATACATTATGTGATACCACATATTGTAGGCATGGAGGCATGGACATATAAAAAAGGTACTAACAAAGTTTATCTTTAGCTCGGTATAGACTGGTTTGTTCGGAAACAAATTGTAGACAGCACCACTGTGCATGTTGCATTAAAATTAAATTAAGAGGGCACTCTTCTACCTACCTATTTGTTAGTTCTTTGATTTGCTCTTGTTTGACATGACATGCTACAAGTCTGTTTCCAGCGTTACACTCCTACCAACTTATCTGTGAAATGGCGAAAATTGGAACTACGGCCGTCATGTTGAAATGTCATTCGATTGTCAGTGTCTACCACATTCGGGTTCTCTGGTTGTTTTGTCGTGATATTGCTGAATTTATAAAGTTAAATATCGTCGTTGCTACTTTAAGACCTCTTATGTGTAAAAATCAATTTTGTGAGAAAATCGATAAAAACCGTCTATCAGTTTTAATTAGCAAGGACATTGGAGATCTTGAAGTTTGTAAACAAATTAGGATTGAAACGTCGTATACACATGAGAGTTTTTGCATTCGATAGAGCTTCAAAATGTAGAATCGGCTGGCGTAAAAAAGTGATTTTGCCAAAAGTGACACATAAGAGGTCTTAAAGTCGCAACGACGATATGACGAAAGCTATTAAAAGTGATGTTCAAAACATTATTCTAAAGGTTAAAACCTTTTTTGAAGAAGAAGCTCGGGCGGGGTCTCCGATTATTTCATTTAATCAAATATACAAACGAATTTCGGCAGCGACAGGTTAGTATTGTCAACTTTCTTGTTATAAATTACCCGATACTTAACTAATTATTTATGTCCACGAAATTTTCGTTTCTATTCTTGCTGCAGGTTAGCGTAACGGTAACGTACATCTAATAGGTAACCTGCTAAGTGAGTGAGCAAACTAACCTGCCAGATTTCAAATTTCTACTAACATTTATTTTATTATCTTATATTTCAGGTGTGGGTCAAAGACTAATTTCAAAAATAGGTAAGGAAGGGCACGCAGCAGAAGAAACTGGTACAAAAATTTGGACACCAGGCAAGGAGAGAAAACGTAAAAGTGGATTTGTGCATGTTGATGATTTTGACATGGGAGTTATACGGAGGAAAGTACATGATTTTTGTTCTGCTACAAAAGAGGTCCCTACTGTTAAAAAGCTTCTAGAGGTCTTAAAGACAGAAATAAATTACACAGGACAGCGAGAGAGTCTGCGAAAGCTGCTTCACAAGGTGGGATTTCGTTTTAAAAAATCTTAATCCAATCGGAAGGTTCTTATGGAGCGTAATGAAATATCAGCTTGGAGATGATGCTTGCATGCAGTGGATAAAAATAATAAATCTCCCCAGCCCCAGCCCATAATTTATTTAGATGAGACTTATATTCACTCTTCGCAAACATCGGGTAAATGTTGGCAAGGAGTGGGTGAAGACGGAGTATTAAAGCCTGTATCGAAAGGGCAAAGATATATTATTGTTCATGCGGATTTGTTACAAATGCACTACTTGTGTTCAAATCAAACACAAAAAGTGGTGATTATCATGACGAGATGAATAGTACCAACTTTAAAAAGTGGGTTATTGAAAAACTTGTGCCTAATTTACGAGAGCCATCCATAATAGTGATGGATAATGCTCCTTATCACCGTATTTGTGTGAATAAAGTCCCAAATACGAATTCCTTAAAAAAAGATATGCAATTATGGTTGACCCAAAATAAAATTGACTACGGAGAAAATTTGACTAAACCTCAGCTTTTAGAAATAATTAAGAGAAACAAGCCTGAACCTGTATATGAGACTGAAAAAAATGTAGAAGACAATAGACACAAATGCTTATATTTACCACCTTATCACTGTGATCTCAATCCCATTCAATTCATTGAAAATCATATGGAGCACAATGAAAAGAAAAGTTGCTGATGTAAATATTGAGCACAAAAATGCTGAAATTCCCCGCCTAGTTAGAGAAGCTTTTGACGCTATTACAGTTCATGAGTGGACACAGCATTGTAAACACGTTCGCAGGTTAGAAGGAGAATACTTAAAACATGATTTGTATTTAGATAAGGTAATAGTAAGTGACACTGAAACCGAAAGCGATAGTGATAATGATGACAGTGGTACGGAAATAAGTGGAGTATGGCCTCAAAACCAGGATGAAGTTGTGTATGCAGGTTCATCTAAAGATCACAATTACTCTAAACCTGGTTTTCAATAAATCATTGTAAAGCAATTTGTTTTTTTTTATTACACTACACTACCATTAGGTACCACTGCTGATTATAATTAGTCAAATCTGGTGTTAGGAGTTAGGTACGGTCATAACTAAATGCTAGACATCCAGATACCTCTTGCAGGGTAGGTACCTACTTAACTTCGCATTAAATAAAAGTTGTATCCCCCCCATGGAACATTTTATCTGCTGAATTTCCACTTCATTGGATTACTTTTTAGATAAAGCCATTGTTTATTGCTGAGAGACTAAACTGTTAGCGTACCTACGTAACTGTAAATTATCAAATTCTTTTTATTTATTTTATTATTTTTATATAGGTATCATTGTTTTTAATTTGTAAAAACTGTAATTCTTATTAAACGATTACGTCTAATGTGAAATTTGCTTCTTGAAAACTTACTCAATTTTGGGCACCTTATATTAATTAGCAACACTGAATCGACAGTGCCGTCCTCTTTCAGTTCACAGATAAGTTGGTAGAACTATACTTGATAATTGTATTTTTTTGTTTGTTTTATTAATTTGAACATTCCATTTGTGTTTCATTGTTCAACATTTTTCATGTGTTTTTCATTGTTCTACGATAATGAAACAAACTGTACAGCTGAGGCATGCATTAGCCGTTTACTACATCTTAAAAAAAAAACAATATTGTGTCTATTCTTGACAGTGATTGTCTATGAAATTATGCGGCTAAATCCAGAAGTCAACCATTGTGGTAGAATTTATTAAGTTTTGAATAAATTTTAAATCGTCTATTTTTACATGGATACACGATTCAAGTCGGACACAAATAAAAATGGTGGTTCATAGATTAGATTTCTCTGATCAAACTGTTTATTGAAATAACACGCGAACCTATCCAAAAGTGTACAAGAAATACAAAACTTTTTTATATATTTTGCCAATATTAGAATATAACTGGTGCGATTACGTGGTGCGTTGGGAAGAGTTGTGTTTGACAAATAACAGGTTGTCGGAGACACCGATTTCGCTACAGTTTTGTATTAATGTGTTGTTTTTTTAACTGCAATAAGTTTGTAAGGTGTACCGATTTTCAAATCATTAACTAAGTGAATATTTTAACAACGATTAGTTGAGTTCAATGGGAAGAAATTCAAACAAGAACCTCGAAGTAAGCTGGGCAACTGTTCTATTCAATCAGCATGTGACCCAAATCTGAGATTTCTCTTCTTTGTGTTTTATGCTGGGTTCATGTTTACACAGTAAACCGCAAAATCGATCAACAAGGAATATACCAAGCGTTGTTTGGAGTGGCGATCATCACTAAAAGGACATGATATTTTATGATCTTGTCACGGTTGACTACCTGTTCAACTCAGTGGGGGTCAGGTGCAGTTCGCTGAATATTCTCATTTTTAAAAACATCGACTGAACTTACGCTTTACGGGAAGATAAACTTATCAACATTGAATTAAAATACACGAATAAGATTGCTGTGGGAGATAACATAGATCATTGTTTACCTGAAATGTATATAAACACTCGTAAAAGTATGAAACAAGTGAAAAACATTGTGCCAAAATGAAGATCAGCTGTAAATACATTGCATCGAGCCACAAACAGTAGGACAATGTTGCAAAATGGCTCATTCTGAAAATCACAGGTATATTGTGCAGGTCAGTAATGTTTTTGTACTTAATTACTTTCGAGTAAAAATGGAAACAAATTGAACCAAGCTACAAGCAGCTATATTGAGTCATCTTTCAAATTTATGTGTATGTAAAATTTAAAATATCCATATGGCTAAATGCACTGTAAGTTCAATAATAATATAATAGCAGTCTATTACTGTCCCACTGCATGGCAGAGGCCTATTCTCATATAGAGAAGGCACAACCATAAGTTTACATTTAATATAGGTTTCTCATTAATTAATTGAACTGGAACGCCATTTCCTGAAAGTCTTTGTTCTATGCAAGTAACTTCCATATGTTTTTAATTTGTGATTCAGTTGAAAGTATCTCAGTATTACAACTGACGCAATGTCAGGTTTTTCAGCAGTGTCTCCACCCAGTAAATATTAATTAGTAATAAACTTCCTTATACAAGAAAGGAAACATTAACATTACAAATAAGGCATGACTCTCAAAGAATGTTTAATTTTGAACAAAGTTCAATGCCAAGCTTGCTTATACTCTACAATCCTAGAAAGTAATCAAATGCATGTTTACTCATTTACAATATAGCCATTATGACAAGAATCTTTAGATTTAACAAAAAAATATGACTTATTTCTTTGAACAGCCCTAAAATGTATGAACAAGCCTATAACCAGTTTACATAGTTTATTGGTGGTTTATGAGGAAGTTGTTAGCCAATTTACCATTTGTAACACACCATGTTGACTTTAAACAGTTAAATGAACAAATTCAACTTGATTTGTCAACAATAAGTATTGTAACCTTATGTTGAACTAGCCACAGAAATACTTTTAATAAGACGGACATTTTAAAATAGTGTTGTTGAAACATTAAGGGATAAATTTTTTAGAAATGCCTTCCCATAAATATCGCTAACAGGCTCTTCATGCATAATCTGAAGCATCTCTTAATTAAAAAGAAAATTGAAATCTTTGTCAATTTCATCAGTAAATGCATACTATTCCTAAAATTGAAATAAAAATACAGGTGTATGTGGGTGCACTGTCGCCGCACTACGAAGCCCTGTCAGTAGAAGCCTCGAAGCAGACGAGCTCCGAAGAAATTGTCTGCTGCATCACTGATAAACTTGGCTTAACCAATGGATCTGGTGGGTCCTATGAACTGGCCGAGGTAGGTTTATTAATACTTTATTCAACCTTACCACTCTCAGCTTATTACCAAAACTGCTGTCAGGCCAATATTTTTTTCCTAGGCTTGATTATCGTATTGAGTAGCCATGAGAGAAGAATTTAGAAAATAATTGGAAACCCTAAATAAACAGACAGCTTTGCAAAGCATTTTATAGGAATCAAAAGTTTTTGATTCCTATAAAATGTTTTCTTATTTCATTAAGCTAAAAAAGTTTAATGCAACAGATTATAATAGGAATATTTGCAATGATTTATGATTGGCCTAAGTAAACAGTTAGTCAATGATAGTATATCTCTGGCTTGCAGTAAATGCATATTTTCTTTTATCTGTTTTTTATCTCTAATTTCATTCATTATAAATCTATCAATGTTAATTTCAAATTGTTAAATCTTATTTGATTAAAGAGGTCCTTATTTATTCATACAACATACAATGTATCTGAAACACTTTTACTCAGTATCAGTTAAAAGTTAAAACAGCTCACCACATTGATGCAAAAAATTGATTAACAATATAAACATTGAACATTTTTTGCTCATTGTAACTGAATGAGTCAGCTTATGTACAAGATGATTGCTTCCTTAGCTTGGTCATCAGTGAGACATTCTACATGTGTCTATCAGCTCATAGGTAAGATTATCGCATTTTATGGAAGTTATATATTAGTACAATTTGATTTTAAATTGTGATAACATTTGTTCTGTTTTAACTTTTTATTTTTATCAAATTAATTGTTGAACCTTTTAGCCTAAATCCTATTTAATTTGTGAGAATTGTATGTGTGTAATACAAAATACTTTTGAAGATGCTGAGATGTAAAATTATAAGATTGTATGAAAAAGACTTCTTGATCTGAAGATAAAAACAGAAAATATGGTTTCCATGGGAGCCTCATCGTTAATGAAACCTTGAAAATGTAAACAATTTTTGTTGGCCAGCCACACGTTTTGTATCGCCCGCCTTAAGCCTAAGTTATGCTAATATAAGATTACCAGCAGCATAAGGGCGGAAGACTTCAGTAAAAAAAAATATCTCCTCTTTAGGTGGTGGGGGACATGCTTAGCGGCGAGTGCAAGGAGCGTAGACTCGGACCCAATGAGTCGCCCGTCGCGGTCATGCTGCTGTGGCCCAATAACACCGGCTCGGGACAGTACAACAGGTCAGTACTTAAACGAAACTTTTCATGTGTCATCATAACTATTAATTAGATATGACAAATTATTTTTGCATCATCTTAATCATATCAGTTTTGTAAAGGACGGTTCACGGTTAACACTATTTCAATGTTTTAATGAATAACTAAGTAATTAGTGTTTTGCTGTTTTACCATTTTCTGTAGTTACATATTAATTTTTCCTGATGTAACTAACACTGTAACATTCAAGTTATGATTAATTTAATTAAAAAACAGAGCATAAAAATTGCATACCTAGCCTATTTCATTATAATTTTTCCTCGACTCGATCAGTAGTCTGTTGCAAGTTCAACAATGTCAAATCAGGTTTTTCTATATAATTATCTTATTCCTGCAATTATCTGTTACGAGATATACGTCTAACCTTGTCTTAAACACCTGCGTGTCTTGTATTTGTACCTTTACATATAGCTGTGTCCTTTAGCGTCCTGTCACCGCAATACTATTTGTGTACTATGTGCCATTGTGATGATTCATATTAATTTATTTTACGCGAGACGTGATTACCGTAATTTAAACTCCTGTGTCCTTATTTATGTATAGAAAACGGACAACTTTAAATTACTTACGTTCTATATAGCATTTCCATTATTAAGCATTTAAACACGCGTAAATACAGACGTAGCTAGAACGTTATTGAAGTCCCGCTATGAATGTGTCTATTATACATATTTAAGTGCTGTAATGAAATAAGTGTTGTTTAAAGCACTACTTAGTTGTTTAATGAAGGGCTGTAGCTGTGATTGGGGATAATATCCCTGTGTGCCGCATGACTCACTCACTCTTCCTGCGACAGCGCGGCGTGATAACGCAGTCTCCTGCATCCTGCCAGTCAAACTGAAACTTTGCCGCTCGATTAAATATGGCCTCTAAAACTGTATCACAACTCACAAATATTTAGATTTCGTCATTATGACTCAAAAGTAAAATTTTATTTTTAGACACACTTTCCCGCTCATATTACCGTCGGTATCTCAGTTCAAGGGTTTCGTTTCGGTTTGCAGATTTTATCTCCGTGAGAAGATTCCCGACGAGCCATGGATGGAGAACTTCTCGGTCGACCCGCAGCTGATAAAGGATTACTTCCAGCGGTTCCTGTACCAGCCGAAAGATCGCGAGTATCCCGACTTGTGCCAGTTGCCAGAGCTCAATGAACAGACGCTTTTAGATAACTTGAGGGCGAGGTTCTCAGCTGGCTATATCTACACATACGTCGGCTCTATATTAATAGCACTCAACCCGTTCAAGTTCTATCCAATCTACAATCCGAAATATGTGAAGTTATATCAGAACAAACGAATAGGATCCAGTCTTCCGCCTCATATATTCGCAGTAGCCGACGCTGCATATCATTGTATGCTCCGAGAGAGAACTAATCAATGCATAGTGATCAGTGGAGAGAGTGGTTCTGGAAAGACTGAGAGTACAAATTTTCTTCTACATCATTTAACAGCGCTGAGTCAAAAGGGATCTCATGGAAGTGGAGTGGAGCAAACGATATTGAGTGCAGGCCCAGTGTTAGAAGCGTTTGGTAACGCGAAAACTGCACACAATAATAATTCAAGTCGGTTTGGAAAGTTTATCCAAGTGAATTACAAGGAAAATGGCATGGTGCATGGAGCCGTTGTACAAAAATATTTGCTGGAAAAGTCAAGAATATGCAGCCAGGGAAGAAACGAGAGGAATTATCATGTGTTTTATTATTTATTGGCTGGTGCGTCGGAGCAGGAGAAAGAACAGTTGCATTTACTCAGTGTGGACAAATATAATTATTTATCAAGGACTGGTTGTAGTGAGGTGCCGGGTATTGACGAACAGTATGAGTTCTCGCGGTTAAAACAATCTATGGAGATGGTGGGCTTCACTATGGATAAGCAGCGGCGTTTGTTTGCTGTGCTGTCGGCCGTACTACTTTTAGGTAAGTTTTTCTCACAAAAATATCAATACCTACATAAAAAATTCGTCGAGTGTCTGTTAGGAAATCTTATCAGCTGATAGAGAATTAATTATCGTGATATATTTTAATATCGGTCATAATATTGTTGAATCATATGCCAACTTCAACACTTAACAAACAAATTAATTTAAATATGTGTACATAATTCATTGACATAAGTTGTGCTAATAATAGGAAATTGAATCCTTTTCCTCCTACACTCAACTCATATGGTGGCCCTGCATTCTTGCATTAGTTATTAACACTAATTTTGAATTAATCATTGTCCCCTTTAATAGGCATGATGACAACTTTTTTTTATTTGTCCGTCATGTAGAATAGTAAAAAATATTGCACACATATTTTTTCTTTTTTTACGCAGTCAAAAGATTACGGCGATACATTGAGTTAAAATGTGGCATGACGTCACGTCTTGGTAGATTTTATACGTAGAAGTGACGTAGCGAGCCCCCACTCCCGAACTTTAATGCGTATTATCTAAGTCATTTTTTATTAATATGATAAAGTAAAAAATACGTGTCTAATATTTTTTTATTACCTGACTGACGGACTAAATAGAATTTCTTTATTTTTACCCAGGCATCATCCCTATTCTCTCGTGTTTTACACTGCAATGACATGTTTTTTTTACAAGTATGGAGAAATCGAATTGTATCTTTACTGGGCCTGCAGTCTCGACATAGATAGCGATCGCTTTACGACCGAAGTCCTAATGGGATCCTTGGACGGTCATAATTGCTTGACAAGTACGCGATTTATTCGTGCTTGCCTAGCAATTTTAACCGTCTAGGGACCAGATTAGGACTTTGCGACCGAATTCGGTCGTAAAGCGATCACTATCTATGTCGAGACTGCAGCCCCTGAAATGTATTACAGAATCTAATACTATGCTGGTAGCTTATATACGTACTGATTATCGTATTAACACATATCTGATAATGAAAGGAAAACGAGTATATGTGTGCTACTAAATTGTACTTTATGCATATGTAAAAGTCATGACCATAGAATAGGCTATTGCTAAAAACCAATTCATGAAAATATGCTGAGGCTTATCGACGATAAAGGGAGGAAATAGTTATTTATGCAACTAACAAGGGGTATTAAAACACGAGAGTGTGATAATAGTATCACATGAGTGTTTTAATACCTAATTATGTACTACAGTTGCATACAAGACTTTATCTACATCCATGATATGAATCCTGTATTAAAAGGTTCTGAAACCATAGGGTGTTGTTCAGTGTTGTACGAGTAAGAACTCTTTGTAAATTCATGGAAAGTTTAATTGCTGAGTATCTCATACAAACTATGTATAAGTTTTTTTTTTTTATTACGGCGCTGTGATATTGAAACGCGCTTGCAAGATAATGTTCTTTTTTTAATTCATAAAGATACCACGAATTGAGTAGTGAGAATGTGGCTGTTTGATGAGTAAGAAAGGGATCGAAAAGTAAAGGAGTTGCCTATATAGGGTGACTGGTAATTAGTGACCGATACTTAAACACGTGTTTGTACTCATGATAACAAACAACTTTTACTATGGGACCAACACTGAAATCGAGAAAAAAAATCAGCTGTTCCCTACATTTATGTTCGCATAACTCGTGATAACAAACAACTTTTACTATGGGACCAAACCTGAAAGCGCGAAAAAACATCTGCCGTTCCCTACATTTATGTTCGCATAACTCGTGATAACAAACAACTTTTACTATGGGACCAACCCTCGAATCGCGAAAAAAAATCTGTTCCCTACATTTTATGTTCGCATAACTCGTGGGAGCAGCTGATTTTTTTTTCGCGATTTCAGGTTTGTTCCCATAGTAAAAGTTGTTTGTTATCATGAGTACAATCATGTGTTTAAGTATCGGTCACTAATTACCAGTCACCCTTTATATAAAAGAGTAATCTGTGGGAGTTGCATAATGAAATTTAGTACAACATTATAACAGTTGTTTGGATGATATTATGGTTACTATGACACTAGTTGTTTTAATGTTGGCAATAAGTGTTGGCAAAAGTTTCTGTAACAGTTAGCTGTTACAGAAACTTTTATAGAGGATTCATAGCATGGGTGTAGATAAACGATTAAATGATTTTATTGCTAATGCTAATAAATGATTTAAATCATGTAATTATTGCCATCAATTTCTTATTATAAAAAGAAATTTGTCAGAGAACAAACTATTGAAAGTCTTGGGTGAGGCGCATGTTCAACAAGACTGGAATACAGTATCAATTTTTAAATATATTTGCAGAGTGACTCACGCATCATTGTCAATAAATTGATCTCGACTGTTTGTTTTGGCATTTCTTCTGAGAGCCAGTACTGCTATTGATCTTAAAAAATATAAAGACAAGTAAACACACATCAGTGTCCTAAAAAATCAACACGCCAATTTCATTCGTACTTTGAACAGTGATATCTATCTGTACGAATAAATCAAAGACAAGCACACACAAAAGTGTCCTGAAAAACATCAACATACCAATTTCATTTGCACATTCATCACATAGAAGAATAAACTTCACTATAGAATATACCTATGTATGTTTGTTTACCAACCTCAATTTGCAGGCCAATGTCAGTCTATAATGAAAATGGTATATATTACAGGCAATGTGGAGTTCCAACCACAACGGAAGTCGTACCACCACGACGAAGCGGTCGGCGTGCGGAATCCTGAGGTTGTTTCACTTATATCCTCGCTACTGCGGGTCAAACAGGAGACTTTGCTGGCTGCCCTCACTTCTAAAAGGGCTAGGGCTTCGGGAGAAACTCTTGTTATTAATTACAGGTAGGGTAATAAATTGGATTTATTTGCAAAAGATTCATGCCCTAACATTACACACATTTGAAGTGAAAACTTCTTTAGGCGCATTGAGCGATTTTCAGTAGGGGAAAATCTTGTAGGCTCGCGTCACATGCGACATGCTAATATTAACAGTATATCTGTAGCTAATTATGACGTATTGCGTTTAGCCAGCAGTTATTTATTCGTTTTAAGTTTTCACTTCCGTCGGCAGCCCCATGACTGTTTGACCCGAACATCTATTGGTTGATCACCGACTAGGAAAAGAGGCTAAACAAATGCAGGGTGAATGAATGGATTGTGTGAAAGATGTTTTGGCTTGGAAGAGCAATTGTTATCGTATTCCCTTCCATTTAACCACCCATGGCTTTCCATCACTCAGCAATAAAAAAGAAAGTGAACACTGAGATGACAGCTGATAGAGATGAATGGAAGAAAAAGATGTTGCTCCACTCAATAAATTGGGATAAAGTTGGAGGATAAGCAGTAAGGCTCGGCAGCATCTAGAGTGAGTGAGTCGCATCGCTGTTTTGACCGGACGCAAGATTACTTGCGGTGCAGCTATTCGAGCTATACTATGTATTTTATTAATGGAGATAAAGTTTAAAATGCCTTGAAAGTGAAACTGCTCGCCGCTGCCCTGCCGGCCGTTGCTCGTTCAGTGTGCCCAAGTCAGTCATTCAGCCACTTGTTTATCCAAAGTAAATATATGCAACAAAAACAAACAGTTTCTTTGAAAACAGGCCAAGGCATACAATGTAAGGCAGTGGAATCTTGCCAGTAATTAGTATCAATTGTGTGGAATTTATTCAATAAGAGGATAGGCTGTATCTGTTATTGTAATCACTGATTTTGTGATTATGTATACAAAGTAATCATGTAAATTGATGTAAAGTTGAAATTACTAATCATAGGCTCTTAGTACCAGAAAATGTATCTTTGTTTACATTCTTTTGTAGTCTTGCTCTTATCTATGAAGAGATAGATTATCGTCTTATTTCGAAAACCACATGTCAACACATTCCTTTGGTATGAATAGAGTAAGGGATTATAAAGAACCAACATATCTTGATATGATCCCTTAGTTGTTTGGTAGCTTTACCTAAATTCTAAACATATACCAACAAGTACTCTCGACTTTTAAGTGGCAATACAAAAGCCAATGTCGTCAAGCATAGAGAGTTTGGTCTACTTACACTAATGACTCACTGCTGATCAAATGCCTCTTCTAATGTACAAAGAAGAATCGGTCTTTCATTATAGTGCTTGCTCATTCGTTGTTTGTGATTTCAGACAATCTCAAATCCAGATTGCACTATGGTGTTTTCCTTTACCATCAATCAGAGTTGTACACAAAGGTTATGTCATAAAATGGGAAATTATGTGCTTCACTTGCCCGAAAGTCTGACAACCAGTTTTACCAAGGATTATCGGGGGTTGTGGAGGTCAGATAGGCAATCGCTCCATGTAAAATACTGGTATCCAGCTGCATCAGGTTAGACTGGAAGCCGACCACAACATAGTTGGGAAAAGGCTAGGCTAGTAGTAGATGATGACGATCGCAACACTACTGCTGAGCATAAGGTTCTGGGTTCGATTCCCAGGTCAGGCAAAGGGTTTTTCCATTACGATTTCTCAGTAGCAGCCCGGAGTCTGGCTCGCCCATTATTACATGGGACTTAAAAAATAACTGGCGAAATGTGGTTGTACTATGGTACACTTCTGCCTAACCCTTCGAGGATTACAGGCGTGATGTTATGTTATTTATATTTCTCGTCTTGTCTTGCAGGTTGCCAGAAGCGATAGCGACGCGCGACGCTATGGCGAAGTGCTTGTACGGTGCTCTGTTCGACTGGATCGTGATGCAGGTCAACCATGCGTTGCTCTCTAAAAAGGATACGCTTAGGGAACATCAGGGACATAGTATAGGTGAGTTTTCTATTAAAACTGCTGATAAAAGAAACGAAATTCCCGAAGATATTGCATGATAATGCTGTCTCCTACTGCTAGTTCTCAAGATAAACATATTACAAAAACGCCTCTTGTTAATACTTGAGTCTTAAAAAGTTACAAGTTATATTCGATCTATCTATGCATATCATGTCAGTTGCATAGTGCACAATATGCACTTTAACATTTAGAACCAAGAACAGGCGATGTTTCCATGATTGAGGCGCAACTAGATTGCGACCAATCGTTGACATCGACTGTTGAATTAATCCAGTATGGTGTTTGACTACCTAATTTCATTCAACGATCGACCATCGATTATTTATTAATATATTTTAATCAAAATTTACAACCAATTACAATAATTAACGACATAACATAAAAGAGAAAATTATAAAGTGGTAGTTAAAACAAAAGAAAGATATCATCATATACTTTCATGACTCCCTCTCGAAGTAATTTTGACATACCAATAAAATCTTCGTCCATTCATCCGCAAACAGATCTGTTTGTGGAATTAGAATCCAAGAGATCATTAAGAGCGGCCGGCGAGCGGAGTGCGAGATATTATGTTTTAAGATGGTCAATATCGACTGGTCGACATCGATAGCTGCAATCTAATTGCACCTTTACGTTCTAAACTTCCAAATAAATATTTTTTTTAATTCCCCAGGCGTTCTGGACATATTCGGTTTCGAAGACTTTGGTCTGAGCAACAGCTTTGAACAACTCTGCATCAACTACGCGAACGAGCACCTTCAACACTACTTCAACCAGCATGTGTTCAAGTATGAACAAGAGGAGTACAAGCGGGAGGGCATACCCTGGACAGATATAGGGTTCTCCGATAATACGGGTTGCCTGCAGCTCATTGAGGGGAAGGTTAATGGACTGCTGTGTTTGTTGGATGATCAGTGCAAGTAAGTTAATTATTTACTCCTAAATATTTGAAGGTTTTTTTTTTGTTGAAAGAGAGTCATTCTCTAATTCTCTACGGCGGGTTTGACTTTTAAATGCTATCAGTGACGTTGAGCCTTTGCGTAAAGTCACAGAGTTTTTTACGCTGTGATAAGTGTTCAATGAGACCACGCCAATATAATGCCATAGAACCATAATGACACTGGGTACGGCAAGACGCTGTATGCAGACTAAGACATTTATAAGAACCTTAACCCTAAAATAGTTCTTGATGTATTGTATTGGTATTCAATCTATTATATAAAACTAAAGTTGGGTTAGTTACACCATTTATAACTCAAGAACGGCTGGACCGATTTTTATGATTTGTTAGATTTGTCTCCACATCAAACAGCAGAATAAATAATAAAACATCAGAAAAATTCATGAAAATATAATTTATGAAAAAAAATCATTTTCTCATATAAGAAATTGGACAGGACAACGTCTGTCGGGTCCGCTAGTTTTATATAGAACAACCAGGTATTTCGAAATTGTAAAATTATTAATTTTAATTCTAGCTTTCCATGGGCGACAAATGAGACACTATTACAGAAGTTCAACTCGGTGCATGAAAACAACCCATTCTATGAGAAACCTCAGAGACGGGAACCTGCCTTCGTTGTCAGACATTACGCCGGCAGAGTCAAGTATCAGGTAAATTAAAATATCTCGCAAACATCTTGACAATATAAAATGGCAAAACGAAACATATAGGTCGCGTGGGTGCTTTTTCCATGCAAGCAAGTCAAAGCGGACAGTTCACCTGCCATTTAATACACGGTGTCATTTTTAATGATATTGTATTCTATGTTCAAGTTACTTGCTGGCAACTGTACCAGCCCGTAAAATTAAAATACAAACATACAATTATGGAAAAAAAATATAACGATTTTGTACATTTGCACTATCCATTTTCATGGAAGCAGATTCGTAGATCCTTCAGGTTTTCAGTGATAATATTTTGGTCTTATTTGGGTAGGTAAAACACTAATCTCTATACTTATTGCTAACAGGTAACTGCGATGCGTGAAAAGAATCTGGACCTAATGCGGCAGGACATCGTGAGCGTGTTGAAGAACTCTTCGCTAGCATTCGTCAGAGAGTTGGTCGGTGTAGATCCTGTAGCTGTGTTCCGCTGGGCTATAGTGCGAGCGTTCTTTAGGTAAATATGTCTAAGAATAGCATACTTTTATGATTAAAAAGTGAAACTAACTGCCTCGTTGGTCTAGTGGTCACAAGCACTACTGCTGAGCATGAGGTCCTGGGTTCGAATCCCGGATCTGGCAGTGTTATTGGGTTTTTCCATCTGGAATTTCTAAGTAGCAGCCTGGAGTCTGGAAACTGGGCATCCTAAATAGGGTGAAGCGATACTTTACGCCTGGACAGCTTTTAACCCTTTACAAAGCGCAAGTCCGATCCTGCATGGAGTATTGCAGTCACCTTTGGGATGGATCAGCTAAGTACCAACTAGCCGCGCTTGACTCGGTGGAACGCAGAGCTAAGAGGCTCATTGGCGACGTAAAACTGGTGGATGCCAAGCTTCATTGCTTGGCTCATCGCCGCAAGGTTGCCTGCTTGTCGGTCTTCTACAGATTGTACTTCGGAGAGTGTGCCCGAGAACTCCACGACCTCATTCCACCGGCCCCCTTCTACCACCGGACATCTAGACGCACTGCCAGTTACCATCCCTACCTGGTTGCTATTCCACCAATTCGCACTAAGCGCTTCCAAATGTCTTTTATAATGCGCACAGCAAAAGAGTGGAACTCACTACCTGCGTCTGTGTTTCCGAACGTATACAACCCTAATCTCTTCAAAGTGAGAGTGAACAGGCTTCTTCTGGGTAAGCTCACTCCATCGTCGACTTTGTCTCTGTCACCTCTGACCTAGACTAGAGTCAAGAGCAAACCCATCACAAATAAAAAAAAAAAAAATTTGTGCCAGGTTGATGGTAATAGGCTCGCCCCACATATGGGACTTATACAAACTGCCGAAACGTGGGTGTACTATAGATACGACTGCCTAACCCTACGGGGATTACAGGCGTGATTTTATGTTTTTGTTGTTGTGGTAGAAAGTAAGAAATAGTAATTGAGAAGAAGAAGATCAGCTAGTGGTAGTGCAGTCTAGACCTTTTTTAGCATTTGATAAACTTAGCCGGTCTGCTGGATATAAAAGTATCAGAAGTTGCACCTCAACACCCAGTTCTGTCCACCGGGGTATGACCGGGATGCGACGGGGTGGGTACCCCGTCGCACTGTGGGCTGGATTTTGAGTTTCATAGAACTTCGTTTACTTTTTTTGAAAGTGGGATTTTTTTGACTGGAAATGGATTCCTTGACCATTATTCTGCCGTCGTAAGAAAAAAGGGCACAACTAACATTTTTTTTTTAAATTTACAAAAAATTGAGCAGATTAGCCTTTTTTTTCTGATTCTAAATATGTATGTAACTCAATTTTTTTTTAAAATGTTAGTTGTGCCCTTTTTGCTTACGACGGCAGTATTATACTTCGTTATGAAATATGGGATCATAAAAGTCAGTGTATCTATTTTTAAAACATAAAAGTTAAAAAAAATGTATGGAGCCAGGGTATAAATATCAAATATCTCCAGAACCGCACGTTTGGCCGTAATATCCTGACACACGGTAATACCTCTATTTATTTGGGAATTTTTGGCGTACTTCATATATCGGGCATAGGTGCGGTTTTTTTTTTTTAAAATCGGAGAATATTTTAATTTTTTATGTTGTATTTACCGATTGGATTTTAGGAATAATGGGTAATGCTGATCTTAATAATTGAAAAACTGAATGAAATTTATATTTTTCAAGACCGTTATCAACAAAAACAATTGTCACACTAGGAATATAGACTCAAAAATTGTTAAAATTATAATGACGTCCAATTGGTAATGAGCTAAGATCTGACATGAAGGGTCATATATGTTGATACCAGGTTTTATGCGTGCATTAGTTAATTTATGTACTCATTAGTTAAATACTACTCTCCGATAATGCTAATTTGTGTCATTAAGTAATGAGTAGAGAAATTCCCAGTGATTTACAAAATTTTTGAGAAAAAATTACTGTGGTTCTAAATTAATTAGCTAACGATCGACACTTAGAGAGGATTGATTAGCAGTCAGTGTTTGTTGTTCCAAAATATTAGTAAATTAGGTATAATGCTATCTTAAGTAGTTAGCGACCATTACCTAATTATCTTTTGTGACGGATAAATATAATTTCTGACTGCGAGATACAGGTACATTGTATATTTTATTGCTAATTTCAATTACATATTTTAACAAAAGTTAATTAAAACTCAATTTAGACAAAATATAACACTTCAAACATATATGAGAAGTAACGAAAAATCTTAAGAAAGTAAGTATTAAAAGCAAATCTTAAAATTAATCTATATTTAAGCTTAAGTGTATCTATAACATATATAATCCCCCTCCTCCCAAGTATAAAAAACTTAGAAATACAAAATATTAATGTTGATAATCTACGGTTAATCATCTATATCGCTACTTTCCGAGCCCGAGTCTAACTCTGAATCAGACTCCAAGTGAGAGACATCGTAAAATTCAACATCTTCTTCAGGCTCCTGAAGCAACAAAAGATCCAGTGTGGCACTAAAAAGCATCTGCTTCTTTTGCTTACCATCTTTGGTCTTGTTGCCGAAATAACAGGATCAGATGAAAGAAGAAGCATGTTGAATATGTCTTCATTGGAAGATTTCCTACTAAATTTTCGAGAATGATGTTCTCGAAACCTTCGAAAATCTTTGTTCCGGGCCTCAGAAGCTTCTTCTGACAAACTTCCTATGGGAAGAATTGCGTTACTTATAATCATATCCGCCCCATGTATCAGCAACTTGTGTACACTGGAAGGCATGTAGAACCACTTGTAAAGTTCTACATACTTCTTGGCTGTTTGAAGAGCATAATCCTTAAATTTTTCTGTGTTAATTTTTTCACCACTTGTAATGGCTTGCAAAATTACGGCAAATCTGTGAATCAACTCTTCGTTCAGTCCAGTGATAGCAGCTGTTTTAGCGGGATTCTCGAAAAATCGTCTAGCAGTGTTGCCGTCATTAGTTGTTCCGGATCCTTGTTTCACAATATCTACTAGAAGATTTAATTCGGATTTAAAACGATCCTGAATTTCCTTTTTCCTTGTTTCAAATACAGTTTTGTCTTCATTACTTCGTACTGCCCATTTTTTCAGATCTAATCTGTATGCTATATGTAAAAGACATTCCATGCTTTTAATCCGCGCATGTAAGGATGATAAGCCAAACTTATAAAGGTTTAATGAGACGTCTCTTTTCAATATCTCGTTAATGTTGTTCATCTCTGATGGTTTAGCCGAACAGAGGTAACACGTAGCACTGGATTTTACTTCCGAAAGATATGTGCACACTTTCCCATCAATCATGGTCATCATGAGGTCATGAGTAACCGAGTTGGTACCACATTTCAATGGTCGAAGATTTTTTATTTCTTCATCCATCTGCTTTGCATGCTCCACTACTACAAACTTACTTTCTTTTATAAAAGTAAATTGTACTGGGCGACAATATGATGGGGAGCAGGGGCTTGGATTGGTCCAGACAATTTCGTCACCACATGTTACTCTCAGTGGAACCAGAGAGGTCATGAATATACTGGAATCGTCTTGCTCTCCATCCATTTTTTGTTTATATTGACTTTGATTTGAGGCTCCATCAAAACCCCACTTGGAAATCATAGAAAGCTGTCTATTTTCTATGTTTTCGGACAAACTCTCTAAAATTCTTTGTGCTGTTTTATCAAGAAGGCTTTGTAGGACAATTTTAGCTGATGAATCAGTCACTGTTATGCACTCTTTTGGTGGGTAGCACTCCAATTTGGCTTTCTGTACTTTGAAGTACGATGGGTATAAATCTTTTGCCCCTTCTCGAATGGCAGTTTCTCTTAATGTTATGTATTGCCATTTCGAAAGTTTAAGAGACAAAAGGATACCTAGTGCCTTTTCTGGAGTGAATAGTACAGAAGCTGGCTTTTTAATCATATCACTAAACTTGTCAGCGGCCTCTGGATGCTTGAGCATATACTCAATGACAAAAGCAATATTGTTGTGTCCTTCATTTTTTAATTGAGATGTAGCTGCAAATAATATTTCATTACTCTCGCGGTCCTTTTGATCAATAGTTCTGACTTTTTTCTGTTTGGACCCCAAATCTTGAAAAGGCTTTCGAGGTGAAGCTTTTCGTTTTGTCATAGTTCCAACTGATGACGTTGAAGGTCCAGGATCCAAGGAACTTGGCTCTTCAATAACTGGAATTGGTGCAACCAATTCCACAATACAACTTGGCCAGTCAATATTTGACTCTAGCCAACCTTCATATTGTTTTTTGAAGTCTCCGAAATTCCGATGCACTTGCTGCCATCTCTTTATTGCAGCTCGAGTAAATCTTCGGCAAAACTCTCTCAGCGTCAAACTGTCCTCTTCAGAAAAGGTGTAGTCTAATCGAGACACCAATTCTTGAAATAAATTATCACTTTTGTTGTTACCACTTCTTAAAATAACTAATAAATCTAAGTTAGTAGCTAAACTCTCCATATTTAAATCTGTTAAAATTACTGTTGTCAGGAAGGTAGCTCTAGATGAACTAAAATATTTGACTAACGCAGCACTATTTATATTTAACTATTTTTTATCATTAGGGTAATTAGCTAATGGTTGCTAACTACCCTACTTAAGATATCATTATACCTAATTTACTAATATTTTGGAATAACAAACACTGACTGCTAGTCAATCCTTTCTAAGTGTCGATCGTTAGCTAATTAATTTAGAACCACAGTAATTTTTTCTCAAAAATTTTGTAAATCACTGGGAATTTCTCTACTCATTCCTTAATGACACAAATTAGCATTATCGGAGGGTAGTATTTAACAAATGAGTACATAAATTAACTAATGCGCGCATAAAACTTGATATCAACATATGACCCTTCATGTCAGATCTCAGCTCATTACCAATTCGACGTCATTATAATTTTAACAATTTTTGAGTCTATATTCCTAGTGTGACAATTGTTTTTGTTGGTAACGGTCTTGAAAAATATATTTCATTCAGTTTTTCAATTATTAAGATCAGCATTACCCACCTATTCCTAAAATCCAATAGGTAAATACAACATAAAAAATTAAAATATTCTCCGATTTTTAAAAAAAAGCCGCACCTATGCCCGATATATGAAGTACGCCAAAAATTCCCAAATAAATAGAGGTATTACCGTGTGTCAGGATATTACGGCCAAACGTGCGGTTCTGGAGATATTTGATATTTTTACCCTGGCTCCATACATTTTTTTTTACTTTTATGTTTTAAAAATAGATACACTGACTTTTATGATCCCATATTTCATAACGAAGTATTATAATGGTCAAGGAATCCATTTCCAGTCAAAAAAACCCCACTTTCAAAAAAAGTAAATGAAGTTCTATGAAACTCAAAATCCAGCCCACAGTGCGTCGCATCGCATCGCCTGCCTACGCCTGCTTACCGTTTTTGCTTAACGTTATTTCTGACTTTATTTTTCTTTTTGCTCGTCTCCTAAGGGTCCTAGCGTGATGATAAATAGCCTTCCTTAAGAATTGGGCTATCAATTGCAAAAATAGTTTTCAAAACCGACTGGCAGTTTCAGGAGATTAGCGCGTTCAAACATACAAACAAAAAAATAAACATATCTATATATAATTATATCTATACAGTATGTTAACCAACAGAGGGCGTTCCCGTTAACCCGCAATAGTATAGCATCCATACATGCTAAAAAAAATATTACCATTCGAAAACAAAATGGTTTTTATTTTTTTTAATATTAAAATATTCACTAAAAATGTTAAATTGATACGTAAAAGAAACACTCTGTACACGCGTACTTGAAGGACGGAAACATCGCAATTTAGTTTTTATTTTTATATTTTTTTGAATATTTTAGTGAATATTTTAATATTAAAAAAAAATAAAAACCATTTTGTTTTCGAATGGTAATATTTTTTTTAGCATGTATGGATGCTATACTATTGCGGGTTAACGGGAACGCCCTCTGTTGGTTAACATACTGTATATATAAAAATCAATTGATGTTCGTTTATCTCGCTAAAACTCAAGAATGGCTGGACCAATTTGGCTAATTTTGATCTTGAAATATTTGTGGAAGTTTAGGGAAGGTTTAAATGGTGAGAAGCATAAATAATAAATAACGGAAAATACTAAACACGACAATTTAATTTTCCAATATAAAATGTTCCTAGCTATGTAACATTTGATGTCTTTTGTATTTTTAGAAATAAAAAATTGTCACTTGGTTGTCAAATATTTATAGATGCGTTCAGAAATTTGTCTGTTTCATAGCTGTAGTATGAGGTCCGATCTCTTTGGTCTGTTTTACAGTTCTGTTTCAGAAATAAAAAAGTGTAAAAGTGTCAGTTGATTGTCAAAAAAAAAAAAAAAAAATCAAGACGATTATTAAAATCTATCATCAGTTTGTCAGTGTGTGAGAAGTTTATTAACTGTTATTGTTTTAAAATGCCAAGGAGAAGAAGACCTGACTTGGGTCGTCAAGTCAATCAAATGTGCGACGGACTGACGGCCAGTTGCAAACCGCACCGACGGCCAGCTAGGAACAGATAATGATAACATTCGTATTGGTATGGCAGAGTTGCGTTCCACAGTGAATAATAATGAAGTAGATAGGCTTAGAATGGAACAAGTTCGGGCACACCAAACACAACAACAGCGAGCACGACACAATGAAATACAGGGATTCCACAGACGCAGTGTTCCTGTAAACCTGGAATGAGTTTTATTCGTTCCACTACGACCCGGAAAGAGATTATTGTGCCAACCAATCCGTAACAATTGAGTTTTTCACAAACATATGTAGGGGATACTAAGAAGTTCACCGGGTCATCTAGTTAATTTATATAAACAAAGAGGATAACAGATCAAAAAAATATATTCTTTACTGTAATTCACAAAAAATGGCGGAATAAAGGTTAGATTTTCTTTTAAGTACTGATTTTAGAACTAAAAAAAAATATCATACTGTAATTATTTTTATAAATTTTAGGTATTAAACAAAGTTATAAAAAAAAAAAAGATTTATCAAAATCAAAAGTAATTTATTCAAACTAGGCTAAGAATCAGCACTTTTTGAACGTCAAAATTACATAAGACAGTCGCAAACGCTCGCCCGTCAAGGCAGAGAAAGAAAGAAAGAAAAACAGTTTATTCACGTGAAAATGACGCACACAAACTACACAAGAAAAGCGAAACACAAAATAATAATACATAACAAACCACACAAAACAAAAAACATAAGTACACACAATAAAGTTGTTGGAAATGTGCGTCACTACCCCGCGAAACGGCTACACGCTCAGCATAATGCCGCGGCCCGTGCACGAAGGCACGAATCCACGGCGCTGGTTTTCAGCGTAAGCCGGCGGTGTGTATCGCTGTCAGAGACCATTAAAATAAGAAACATACACTGCGATAACCACAATCAACTAAAAAAACAATAAAAATATATAATATGTTCAGACATAAATAATAAGTACAGACATAAATAATAAAATATGTGCAGAGCACTCGCTGAGACACATACTTGTTACATAAGCGTACCTGCGAGTAATCGCTTGTCATTGTCGTTCACTCGCTGCTCGTTGCTCGCCAAGTCGGTTTCTAGTTTCTAGCTCTACTCGCTTCTCGCTTATCGTTGGTGGTGGGGCAAGTGCATAATTGATGACGTTACAGATAGGTTTATCATAAATGTGAATGACTTCGATTCCGAAACCGATAGCTATTCAGATTCGAGACACATCATGAAAAAATATTTCTTAATAGTTAATCCTAATTGGAGCTGCACTTTTAAAACAGATTCATTTAATTTTAAATGACTGATGTATGTGTGGTTTAATAGATGCAATAATGTCTTTTGTATGTTTTATTTAGCTAGTTGAGACTATGTTGCGTGACCCCAAATAAATTGAAACAAGGTCAGGCGAATAATGATTTAGCTACTTACTTACTTATCTTCAACAACACATACAACTTTCATTCATAGATTCATATTGTATATGTATCATGTCTTGCCACATGTTATATGAAAATGGCTGTAAACTTACTGTTCCGAGTGGAAATCGATTTTGATGCCTATGTCTGGCAGTGGACTTAAAATGGCTGATTATGATGATCATAAGCCGCGTCCCCGACACACCACACAAAACATTATTTGCCTACGATATTTTCTGGGCTTCTGCCTGCGACTTCGTCCGCGTAAAATATCTTGTTCCCCCAACCCACCCCGTCGCATAGCATAGCGTAGCTCGCCCGCGCGATTACTTCGTTTTCGGTTAGCGTTCTTCCTTTTTTTCTTTTTGCTCGGCTTCTAAGGGTCATATCGTGATATTAAATGACCTATAGCTTCCCTCAAGAATTGGGCTATTAAATGCAAAAAGATTTTTTCAAATCCGACTGGTAATTCCAGAGATTAGCACGTTCAAATAATTTGATTACCATTAAAAAAGTGAGCCAACCTTAAAAGATAGACATATGCTATCGTAGACTTTTTTTTTAGAACTTTTTAAGAGGAATTCGTTCATACATGATTGTTGCGTGACTATAACCGTTTACGCAGCGCACGCAACAGAAGCTCTCATAAGGAATAAATTTTCCCCGTTTTTGCAACATTTTTCATTGATGCTCCCGCTCCTATTAAGCGTAGCGTGATGTTACATAGCCTATAGCCTTCCTCGATAAATGCGCGTTCAACCAAACAAACAAACTTTTCGGCTTTATAATATAAGTATTGATTACTTTATAAATATTTAATGATATAATCAAAATCATAAGTCATTTATTCAAACTAGGCTGAGAATCAGCACTTTTTGAACGTCAAAATTACATAAGACAGTCCCCCAAAACGCCCGCCCTTCACCACTTCCTAGTGCTATAGCTGGGGAGAAGAAGTGGCGCAACAAACTCCCCAGCAGCACAGCTGTCTTTTCAGTTAAAAAACAATGAATCTATATAACACTGCGCATAATAATTTAGGTACATTACGCAACACAAAACATTAAAATTAAATTATTTGCTATAAGTAAGCTAACACACGCCAATATACAAAAAAAAAAAAAATCGAAAACTATACTCAAGCAGAAACAAAATACGAAACTAAAAACGTAAGCAGAACTTTATGCCTAAATAAAAGCTTCCAGTAATAAAGGGCGTGCCCACTTACATATAGCCGTACATGTAGTCGTAACTCGAAGTCACAGATGTTAAACTAGGACCAACGAAGTAAAATAAACAACGAGTTAAATTACTAATAACAAAACAAAACCAAGGTCAGCAAGACGACCTGTCACCACAAGCAGCACCCGTTCACGAGCATAACGCAAAGATCATCCATTACCCCCCTCGCCATATTTGAGTGACATCTAAGGGAGCATGACGAACTTGCTGCCGGTTGCTCAGGCAAGAAAACTATGATCAATTGTCGAGGTCACTAGCTAACCACATATTGCAATACCACTCATAAAAAAAATAAACATTGAAATGAGTAGATTATGTCAATAATAAATTAAAATAAAATTAAAATAAATTGACCTGGACAGTCAAAGAAAATAAATAATTATATGAACTCATATAACCTGTCAGTAGGTATGCTAATTCTCGAGAAAGAACATAAACATTGTCTTAAGTTAAACACAGCGACCAACTATTCTTATCGTTTAAGTAATCGTTGATAGAATAGTATGCCTTTGAATAAAGGTTAGATTTTACTTTAGCTTTAAACGCATTGAAAGGCAAATCTAGCAAAGAAGAGGGTAGCTTGTTATAAAAGGATATACCAAGCCCAACAAATGAGTTATGAAGCCGGTGAAATGGAACACGCAATTTGTCCTTATTTCTGGTGTTAACATTGTGAATATCACTGTTTTTAGTGTATAAATAAATGTATATTTTGTCTAATATATAAGATGTTGGCGAAGATGAATTGTGATGCCACCGTGAGAATACCAATATGTTTAAAAAAATCTCTCAAAGAAAGAAATGTTTTCACCACCATTAAAAACACAGACATTTCTTGAAGTTTGTTTGTTTACATAAATTATCTGATTTAGAGACTTGGGGTATAGCTGTGAGACGATTACGCTACGTTTGCGGCTGTCTTCATTCGAGGATTCGTCTACTTCACTATCGGTATATCAACAGACGTGACCTTGCTAATTCTGCAAGCTACGGCTTACTGCTATCTGCTTTTTATGAACTGTTTGAAACAGCTCCTCATCATCTGCCTAGCCTTTAACCCATCTGACCTCCACAGCCCAGTTACTGGGTAATACGATACACCTTAGTAAGACTGGTTGTCAGACTTTCGGCTTTCTAACGACCCGTAACGACTGACAAAGATCCACGAATGACAATCGGGACCAGTGGCTTAACGTGCTTTCCGAGGCACGTAGGGTTCTTGGTATGTAAAGACGGTCACCCATCCACGGACCAATCGCAGCAAGTATCGACCCGTCCGGCTGTTATTACATAGCCACAAGCTCCTCTTGTCTGAAACAGCGCCTATAGTTTTACAAGTATTTTCAAATGGTTCGTTCGATTGTACACAGAGGTTACTTCGCATTCCTTGAGGCTGGTAGAAGACACCGCGTTCACCGAGTAGACGGCGCGTCACGAGTACCGCGCGCCTCCATACATGCACCCAATGACAGCATCATCAGGTGAGCGCTACGCCAATACACACCCTACTGCAACGTCATTGTGTCCAATTTGCATTACAACGTTAAATACAGCTTCCATGACAAGTACATAAACTAACTGCAATTTTTGCAATACCATATTAACTTGAAAGGCATGATGTCTATTACTTATTACATGAAAATGATGGCAGATAAAAAATGAATGATTTTTTTTTATTGTAGGTTGTGCTTACACCGCAAATGCTTAGCGAAAACATTTCAGGTTTCTTACGATTCGTAAACACTTTTTTCAAACTATTCGATTTATTATTCATTCGCCTAAATGTGTGTGTATTTCAAATGTAAATAAAGCACTTGCGGTTTGAAACACGACCTTGAGGATTTACATTATATTGTTATGTATAAAGTATGTATTACAATATAGCTTTGCAAGCAACGTTATGTGACGTAATGAAATGTGTCTTGTTGCTCAGCCAACTGGTGACAGTATCGTCAATCAATCTTGCAATCAACCGCATTGCGTAAGTCACCGAATTTACGGCATGCTTGTTATATGTTCTATGTGCACCTAACGCATGGACATTTATGTTTTTAGTCAACCTGTAACACACCCTTTGTTGCGTTTATACTGTCCCCAACAAGACTGCGGCTCGGCCATGCTTAGTGTACAACCTAGCTGTAGTCTTACTTCCATGTCTTTGTTGACTCGCTATTAGTCCCAAAGCAATTAGTTTCCATCTGTTAGTTCTCTAATAGGAATTTATTCATACTTCGCGGTCACACTGAGCAGGTATGCATGCATCTCACAGAAACTTTTAATTTCGTTAACTGACTTATTTTTGTTACATTAATTTTGTAATCCTCGATTCCTTTCTCACCCTACATCAAACCAACGAACAGAACGCCTCACAGAGCGGCGAGTAAAGCGCGCGAGACGCCAGGGCGCGCGAACGCCGATACTAAACTGCGAACTGAGACGCCAAGCGCGGCCCGAGCGGGTGGGAAAGGGACAAAAAATTACAGAATCGCCGAGACCCGCACGCGAAGGGTCGATCGAGAGCGCGACGAGCGAACGTTCGACGACACCGACGTTATGCAGCGCGCCAGCCAGATCGTTATGTACGTGCGATGCAACGACCGATATGTGACATGCTCTGTCTCTGTCTCGCACTTCCCGTTCCTCAAACAAAGTCAAACAATGAGTGCAAATATCGATCATCATCCTCCGATCCAATTTTATCTGTTACCAAGCAGTTAGTTAGTTCTCTTTTCTGTTATTTCTAAAGTTAAACTAAGTTTTTATTTGGACTCATTTTAATTTTTACATTTTGTTTGATGAATTTGCGTGTTTCGGTTGGGGTCTCTCTTCACTTTTCTCTTTTTCACGGTGATGGCTATGGGTTTTTAAGTTTTCGAGCATTTCTCTGTCGCATTCCTTTTGTGACGTTTTATGTAGCATATTTATAATATTTGCATTATTTAGTATTTTAATATAGCGGCTGTTTTCAGTCACACGTACACAATTACATCTCCTATTATAAAATAATTTAAAACAGCAAAAGTACCTATAGTAGCTGTAATTGTCGTTTGTTGCTTAACTGTATGGGTAAGCGTAGTTAACAGGTTTCTGCAAAAAAAAAAAAAACAGCGAGCTGTATATCAATGCAAAACATCAAAAATAAAACATATTTTCTTCACCATTTGGCTTACTTTGAAACGCAGATACATAAAATGTTTTATATCCGCTTGTTCTGGAGGCCTATTCCGAAGCGAAAATCCGAAGTATCGGCCGAATGTTCGGACTTTTCTTAATACACTTTTTTCTATTTCGTTCGGTCGGTTCGGATCCGACCAATGTCAAAATGAAGTTCGGTCGGATGCGAACTGAACGAAATAGAATGAAGTGAATGAAGGAAACGTCACATTCGCACATTCGGCCGATGCTTCGGATTTTCGCTTCGGAGTAGGCCCCTGGATTGCAATTGCTCAAAAAAGTGTTGTTAAAGAACACTTTACTAGCATGTATGTAAATAATTCGCACTTTCTCACCAAGCAATCTTTACTTAGGTGGTTGGTGTTGCCCCTTTAAGAGGTCTCATGATACTGTGGATATTACTTCTATACATTATTGAAATTCTTAAAAACTATCCATATTGCGATCTCTTAAAGACTTGTCTCCAATATTCCTGTTCTTTACACAAGTTTGATTTGGTTGTACAGGAAAAACAAGTCGTTTAGGCCTAGAGAGAGAGCGAAAAAAGGTTTAAAGAATCTTCAGAGTGTAAAGACGTTAGCGGGGCGGACAGCCGCGCCGGCGGGCAAGCGGAAACAGCCGCAGACGGTCGCGGCGCAGTTCCAACACTCGCTGTCTGCACTCATGGACACCTTGAATCAAGCGAACCCGTTCTTTATTAGGTAAGTCACTGTGTATACTATGCAATAGCACTTTCTTCAAAAGATATTTCCTGAAATTAACTCCCGATACTCGCATAATATTCCACCATAATGTCTGGACAGTATCATTTCATACTAAATATACTTCTATTTATTCAAATATCCAGCATTTCAGTTCACAAGTAATGTCACTATGCCGTGTTCTCTTGCTGCTGCGGTGAGTATGCCTTCAGCCTCAATCCAGTAGTGAGGAGCACTTATAGTATTATCAGCTATGGTAATGAGAAAACATTCACAGAATCAGGGATTTCCCTTTCAGGAACTATTGAACAGCCTTTTGGTACAAACAAATAGCGTTTGATTGATATGCCCACTAGCTTGACCAAAAAATATAAATTCGGACCTACCCTTTTTGCGTTTCATTAAAAACTTTATCCCACAGATGTATAAAATCAAACGGCGAGAAAGTACCCCACGTGTTCGACGATGAAACCGTGCAGCGTCAGTTACGGTACACGGGCATGTTGGAAACGGTTCGGATCCGGCAAGCCGGGTATAACGTGCGGCTTACCTACGAGGAATTTATACAGCTGTATAGGATACTACTGCCCAAAGGACTGCTCAGCTCACAGACAGATGTGCGGCACTTCCTCGCTACGCTGAACTTGGATAGAGATAACTATCAACTAGGTAAGAAACTGATTTGAGATGGTTATTGGTAGTTTTGTCAGCGAGAGTGTGTGCTAAGTGAAGATTCATAATTGTTCCACTGTTAAAAGGGATCCTGTATATCTCTGAAAAAGTATAACTTTAACACTTCCCAATACGGCCCCTGATCGTTTTATATTTGCCTGTGATTGTTGCGACGTTTTCTTCCAAAACGCAGAGTTTCTCAGTAAAAAACGATTAACAGGTGTGTCAGTAGCAAACGCCATAATTATGGCGTAAAAAGGAAAGGTCCTAAGTAGGTCAAAGGTTGGGAATCGATTTGGCGACTGTGAATACAACCGATGTTGTCGGACATGTTTTCTGTTGGGCTATTTCCGCTTCTTGCAATTTGCTTATGGGTTAGCTCACCCCATTATGGCTGACTTCAACCTTGCTCTTGCCGCAACTCACCAACAATGCCATCTCGTAGGTGCTACAAAGATCTTCATGCGCGAGAGCGAGCAGACGAAGCTAGAATACCGACTGCACCAGCAGATCATGGCGTCCATCATCACCATACAACGTTGGTTCCGCGCCGTTTTAGAACGGAGACGATTCCTCGCGCTGCGGAGAGCGTCAGTTGTTATACAGTATTTTTGCAGGTATGTATTTTGTGATAAATGATTTATTTCTGTAAATAGAACAAACAGTTTTACACATCAAAAATAAATTATGCTCTAAAGCGAGATGAGGTCGCGTTTCCTATCGACTAATTTAAGAAGAAACACCGAAACAAACTCATAGTGTATGGTAACAGGATTTACAAAATGAAATAAAAAATATCGGGAGTTGTCTTGGGACACCTCGTTGAAACGAAGTTCCTTTGGCTGTTTATTACTCGTATGTACGATATTAATACAGAGCCATCTAGTATGGTCTCAAGTGTCAACAGTTCTTGCGTACTCATTTCCTACAGCTCGCTAACAACTATACTAATTATACTATGAGTCTATGATTTATAACAAAAACTACGATAAAAACTAGAAAATTCGTCAGACAATGGCTCCAAGCGCGGCAAGAAGCGGCAGTTCGTCTACAAGCGTGGTACCGAGGCGCGCGCGTGCGACGCTGGTTCACACGTCTACGACGTGGTCTGGTTGGTTTCCAAGCCGCCGCCAGAGGGCACCTGCTGCGACGGGCCATCACTGATAGAAGAGCGTCCGGCGATAGTGAGGTACGTGATAAGTGGATGACTTCGCATGTGATAATACTTCCTTGTTTTTTT
Source organism: Dicycla oo (assembly GCA_948252095.1). Lineage (NCBI taxonomy): Eukaryota > Metazoa > Arthropoda > Insecta > Lepidoptera > Noctuidae > Dicycla > Dicycla oo. The sequence continues at coordinate 18,051,972 of OX411726.1, read as the reverse complement.
AAGTGTGTTCTGGGTGAGGGTTATCAAAAATGTTCAAAATCAAATAGTTGGAATAATGTTTAGTGTTTCGATCTATTGGCTCTTGATTGAACTATACTCAGTAGCTCTATGTGTAGATGTCGATAATCACGTTATTAAATGATGATACAAGTCACCCTTTTATAAGTTACTCAGTATCTAAATACTGGTTGGTTGCACAATCGTCAGTATCGGCTTTCGACACTTACCTAACTTGTACAGCACTTGCATTAAAAAGTTGTAGGGTTAAGCATATAAAGTGATAACCTTCGCCCGGAAATAAATAATTTACCTCCAGTTGTTCAATGAGTGATCTCGGTTTGCACCCTATCCAATTCGATGTTACTTAACTCTTAAGACTTGTTTCACTACCTGCTACTATGATCCACATAATTTATTTAAAAAATGCCTCAAACATTTAAAATAGAAAATAAATAAATAAAGAACGAAGACTTGGTCACCAAAAAGCCTGTTAGTCCTTGTTGCAGGTAATATTGTGCGTAGAACATAATTCCAGTAACATTAAATCCTGTTGTAAAAATATTGTGCATTTTTTGTTTACCACGAACACGGGGCTTTAGTCGCTACCCGGTATATGACACCGCATAGTGAAACCAGTCCTCAAGCTAACCCCGAGAGTTTAATGTCACTAATGGCGTGGGTAAAGTGTGGTAGTACACACGCGCATACAACGTTGTGGTTGGTGTTTGTGTTGACAGCATGATGGACGAGCCCCGGCACCGGCCGACAACAATGTCACGCTGAGGATTGCCAAGAAGGACCCCTTGTGAGTACATGTACAGTACATACGCCACCGGTTTAAAGAAAAATAAGTCAGATTATATCTTGGATTTTGTTTAATTGTCAATTTGAAAGGGATTGTCATTGAGTGTGTAGTATGCTATTAGAGTGCGTTTCATCAAATAGTTCCTATGCTGTAATTTTGACTCCACTGTTGTAGGACGAACACGATACGCTACCGTTGATGGCCATGGACCTAATAGCTTCATGTGTTAAAGTTTAACAGTGGAGCCAACATTACGGCATAGGAACTATTTGATGAAACGCACTACTCCAGCGGCACTGTTGATGGCGCCTGTGACAGTTTACAAATTATATAAATAGTAGCTTATCGATTCGATAAGTAGTATGTTTCCAGCCGTACGCCTATTATTGCGACCCCATACAACAATGTAGTAAGGCATTTCTTCTCTCACTCTTAGGGACAATCAGCTCAATTCGACTTTGTCCATAGAAAACACCCAGTTTTGTATGGAGATACGTATGGAGGTACTTCCATAGACGCGGAAAGCTGAACGAATGCGTAGATACGCGGGCAAAAGCTGAATTCGAGCTGAATATGTGTAGTTAGTCCTTTAGCAGTCAATATTAACTAAAATTCATGAGAACGCGCAAACTTCACAAGCCATCATACAATGCCGCTAGTACAGGGTGCAGTACGTCTGTCATTGTTGGCAAAATAACAGCAGCTTATGATGAAATGCCAACAGATTACATGGAATAGGTATCATGCCGTATTCACCGTCCACGGCACTGGGCATGGGACATACCTATAATAGTGACACGTTATGAGGCGATGCGATGGTCACGTCGATTTGATTGACTACGCTCTTGTGTTGCACGCTTACGGGATAGAAAGAGCAAAACCTGCGCCAACACATAACACAATTTTTCTCTTTCACTTTTGGGACACATCGTATTATTGATCGTTTGCATAATTAGTTATACAGGGTTATTTTAAATTTGCTAGCTAAACTCCGCAATCGCAATGCGTATCGATGTCTAAACATCATAAAATAAAAATAAATTAATTTGATGGTTTTTTGTGAGGTCATTGTAGTCAATGTGTAAACTACACAGACGTGATGGGTATCGATATCTAAACACGATAAAATAAAAAATAAATTAATTTGATGATTTTTTTGTGGGGTCATTGTAGTCAATGTGTAAACTTCACACGTGATGGGTATCGATATCTAAACATGATAAAATAAAAAATAAATAAATTTGATTTTTTGTGGGGACATTGTAGTCAGTGTCTAAACTTGAACGTAATGGGTATCGATATCTAAACACGATAAAATAAAATAAATTAATTTGATTTTTTGTGGGGTCATTGTAGTCAGTGTCTAAACTTGAACGTGATGGGTATCGATATCTAAACACGATAAAATAAAAAATAAATAAATTTGATTTTTTGTGGGGTCATTGTAGTCAGTGTCTAAACTTGAACGTGATGGGTATCGATATCTAAACACGATAAAATAAAAATAAATAAATTTGATTTTTTGTGGGGTCATTGTAGTCAGTGTCTAAACTTGAACGTGATGGGTATCGATATCTAAACACGATAAAATAAAAAATAAATAAATTTGATTTTTTGTGGGGTCATTGTAGTCAGTGTCTAAACTTGAACGTGATGGGTATCGATATCTAAACACGATAAAATAAAAAATAAATAAATTTGATTTTTTGTGGGGTCATTGTAGTCAGTGTCTAAACTTGAACGTGATGGGTATCGATATCTAAACACGATAAAATAAATTAATTTGATGGCTATTTGTAAGGTCATTGTAGTCAATGTGTAAAGTACACAGACGTGATGGGTATAGATTTCTAAACACGATAAAATAAATTAATTTGATGGCTATTTGTAAGGTCATTGTAGTCAATGTGTAAAGTACACAGACGTGATGGGTATAGATTTCTAAACACGATAAAAAAAACCCGATAAAATAAAAAATAAATTAATTTGATGATTTTTTTGTGGGGTCTTTGTAGTCGATAATGTAAACTTCACAGACGTGATGGGTATCGATATCTAAACACGATAAAACATAAGAAAACAGTTTTTCTCAACTCATACTTCAAGTAACAACACTAACAGCGGTCAACGACCTCCCAAAAAAATCAAATCTTTTTTTTATTATCGTGTTTAGATTTCGATACCCATCGCGTCTGCGGAGTTTAGCTAGTCAATATAAAAACCTGTACACTTCATGCTGTAAACAGAGCCATCAAAAAGAACTAGTTCACACTGGGTTCTAATATTGATTTATTTGACTAAATTATCATTTCATCGACATCTCATATTAATTTTAGGTATATCATACGAACGGACCTAGAAAATTCGAGGCAACTGAGAGCGACACAATCATTGCCGATCCCAAGGTAAGAGAAATTTATTCAAATACATTCATTTAACCCTTGGGTAAACAAACTGAGAAATCAAACAGTCAAGATTTGCTAAAAAAAAAAACGCGCGATTCGGGATTAGATTAGCTCGCGCCGATTGTGTCAACTAACTTGTATAGCCTTGCCGCACACGGGCCACAAAACGCCGCCACCGAGCTGCGGACTACTCGTTCATATAAAGGCGGAGACTGACTTGTAACGTTTGTTTGTAATGTATCGCGGTTTTGTAACGCGTTACAGTAGGCAGTGCAGCGAGCCGAGCCGCTCGATGCGAGCGCCGAATCATCCACTCGACTGTCGGCTTTTTCGTGAATTCCTTTGAACACGTTACAGTTGTCAGTGCAGCGAGCAGAGCCGCTCGATGCGAGTATTGCAAGCGCATGTTTACCGCCATTCTGAATAAAAATGGAGCACGCTTGAGTCAAGTGATCGAAACGAGCGTTCGCTACGTTTAGGGTATCGCCGTTTTGGAACAAAAAATGGAGCGCGCTTGAGCAAAGTTCTCGAAGCGAGCGTTCGCCGCGTCTTGTTTATCGCCGTTTTGTAACCAAGCTCGCCTCGAATGATACATTACAAACAAATGTTACAAGTCAGTCTCCGCTCTTTAAATGTACGAAAATTGTAGTGGCGTTGCTAGGTGGCGGCGGAGTTTTGTGGCCGGTGTGCAGAAAGGCATAGAGGTGTTCAAAGTGCGAATAGTGGCGTGACTTCCTAATTATTAAAACAATAGACTCGCGATTTGGCGTCCCGCATGGGACGATCATCCCATTTCGACCCGAGCATAAAACTAAAGGCAAAATAAATTTATTGTAGGGTCGAGAAAAAACGGGAAATCATCATAGATGCTTTAGAAACTACAAATGCCATCCAAAAACCCAAGAAGAGGGTTACGAAGACAGATGTTCCGTTGAAACAAACCAGTACGACAACGAGGTAATGCAATACAAAATATGGTTTTAGTAATATTTCTTGTGGCAAAGTAATAACAGCCGCACGGGTAGATCGATCAGGTTAAGCTACGCTTGCCGCGGTTAGTCCGTCGATGGGTGACCATCTTTACATACCAAGAACCCTCCGTGTCCCGGACAGCACGTAAGCCGTTGGTCCCGGCTGTCATTCGTGGATCTTTCAGAAGTAGAAGGTCAGAAGCCCGAAAGTTGGACAATCAGTCTTACCAAGGGGTATCGTATTATCCAGTAACTGGATTGTGGAGGTCAGATAGGCGGTCGCTCTAGGTAAAATACTGGTTAGACTGGAAGCCGACCCCAACATAGTTGGGAAAAGGCTAGGCAGATGATGATAATATTTCTACTGACTGCTACAATTTTTTTTCTTTCTTTTGTCAACCTTGTTTTCGTCAATCCACTACCAATAGAATCTTTAATAGGACCTACGGGCCAAGTGCTATCATGTTACCATTGCGAGAGAGAGAGAGAGAGAGGTGGAATTCTACAGGACGAATAGCTCCAACCCATTTCCGCAACCAAGTAATGTTAGCTTTGACATTTGATAGTGTGCGCGCAAGTGCTAGTCTCCGCCTGAGATACTTACGTATGTGAGTGGTGAGATTGGGGAGTGCGCGCTTGACAAGATTGGCCGCTCAAATACCTCAGGCGGTGACTAGCACTTGTGCGCACACTATAGTAATCACACAACGTTTGCGATGATTATGACCTAGAATAAAATTCAAAATGCAATTTTGTTTAGTAGTCCAAATGTTATTTTAATACGAATTTTTGCGCAAAAGACCAAAATAAATATTATAAGAATTTGATCCCAATCCGCGAAAGCTGAAAAAAAAACTATTATCCAATCCACAGCTTTATACCCAAAGAAACAAGCGAGTGCTCGCCAGAGGATGAACGCTGGAACGTGACCACAAACAGGTACCCTCAAGCCGCCGTCACGCTACCCAACAAGATCACGCCCGAAGACTTAGCGGACGAGTTACTGTGGCTGCGGCTCGACCAGAACTATCTCATGACTGAAAAAGATGCTATTACTAAGGTACGGTTACTATTATACAGGGTTAAATTTAATTAGTGAAACTTCTTGAAAATAAACTTGTGAGAGACAGAGAGAGTTATATCTTTCTTCTATCTGATGTAAGGGAATGTGCCTAAACGTGACGCGTCCTTGAAATTTCACTCTCAATTCTCGTGCAATTATCGAATCGCTGCTTAAGAAGTTTCCTTTCAAATTCATAACTTAAGCAACTACTGCTGCACGAGGTAATCGGCCGCGGGAAACTAAGAAATAATGAGTTTAAAAATCATACTTCTTTTTGTTGAAAACATAATTCTTGTTATAACGTTTCTTTTTATTTAATTTTGTAGAAAAGGGAAAAACGGGAGAAAGAACTGGCCGAACTTTTGGAGTCAATAACGAGTAGCAGTGAAGAGTACCTTAGACAAATAGGCAATTGGAATCCTTCAGATAGCACGGAAACCACTAAAACCACCAGGTAAATGGATCGTGTGAACGTAGCTTTGCAGCTCAAAATATAATCTGTACAAATCCACAGTCAACTTGATTGCGGATTACTTGATTTGCGTTTCCATCTTTTGAATTTAGAATCTCAGATAATTTACTTCAATAATCTATTTTAATGTTATGTATTCTAAGCTGATTTTTGAGTGACCATTTGTAAAAGAATCTAAAATGTTTTTAGTTGCAATGGAATTTTAATTGTGGCATGTATGATATTAAGCTGGTTTTTCCAAAACTTATTTTTTAAATTCAAATATAATGTTATCGTACGTGTGCAGACGTGGTTCAGCGGCGGTGTACCAGCGCAGCGTGTCTAGTGCGACGCTGGAGGGGCGCGCGCTGCACTCGTTGCCGCCCGTGCGACGAGACCCACGAGCTGCCCCGGCCGCGCCCAGTCTGTCTGCCGCGCCACTTGCTGATGCAGGTACGTAAGAATTATGGACTTTACTAGCCGACCAACTTAGACAACTCGAACTCGTGTGCCAGGGTAGCCCGCGGAATTTAAAATTTCTTATGTTTTTTGCAATGTGCTGGTCAGTATCAGGCTGTATATTGATTTGAATATGATTCGCTACATTCATTCGACTCGTGCCAATCGGCAAACTTCGTTCGGCACCTACCCTCGTTCGCTTCGGCACAATTGTAGCTCAGCGGAGCGGTTTTTTTCCGAACTATCTATATTTTTACTAATAATAAAGCTATTAGAGTTCGTTTATTTGACCGCGTTAATGGTTTGGAATTACCAGTCGGATTAAAAAAAAATATCTTTTTGCATTTGATAGCTCAGTTCTTGAAGAAGGCTAAGGCTATTTAACATCACGCTAGGTCCTTTAGGAGCCGAGCAAATAGAAAAAAAGTCAGAAAGAACACTAAGCGAAAACAAAGTAAAAAAGCGGGCAGGCGATGCAATGCTACGGGGTAGGTCAGGGGGACAAGAAATTTCACGCGGGAAAAAGCTATATCTACATCTACTCTACTCTACTCTACATCTAGTCTACTCTCGATAATTTGAATCTCGCGATAGTTGAAATTTTGTCTGCTCCCTTGAAAAACACTCGATAAATTGAAGAAAATCAATGTTAATTGGTCCCCTCGGTAATTTGAAGTTGACGGAATAGTATCTTGCCCGTCAATATGCAAAAAATTTGAAGTCCGGGCTACCCTACTCTCTATAATTTGAAGCGTTAGCACATCTGTGCATAAAAAGGTAACTAAGCAAGCTGCGCCCTCAGCCTCTCAAACAAATCCCACGACGCCGACCGGTAGTGTTCCCACCTCAGCACTTTAGATGCTAGATCTACCAGTCTACCTTTGGACGTTAAAGTGAGTCATGTTAATTCATTAGGTGCTGCCGACGCGCATGCGCGTTTTCGGACGTTCACCATATGCTTGCGGCGCGTTTGCGCGTCCATACAATTTACATAACTTTCTTCGAGTGCGGCGCGCCGTACCTGTGCGTTCGTTGTGCATCTCTATTGTTTCGAAAACATCGTAAAATAAGGGTCGGTAAGGGTGTCTACACCCAAGATATTTTTTGCATGCGCCCGAGCGTTTGCCACACAGGATTAGTGTAGCATAAAGAAGCGTTTGCATAAATTTCGCAAATAATTAAGCAGATAATGTGTTAATGTTTGATTTGTTTTATTAAAATGGATTCAAAAAAGAACAAGTGTCTTTTCTATAAGTGATAAAAAAACGTGTAATTCAAGCTGTGGAGGGTGGACACTTAAAAAAGATGTTGCTAAATAGTTTGGTATTTTACCATCGACATTGACGATGATTTTGAAAAACAAAGATCGCATCACTGGGAGTGCCTCAATTGCGAGTAGAAAAAGATCACGCCAAGGTGAATGTTCGCGTCTTGAAGAGTGCTTTCTTAAGTGGATTCGTCAGTGTAGAGGACAAATCGTTCCCGTCGGCGGTTTCATGTTAAAGAAAAAGCCAAGTTTTTTTGCGCAGTCTCTTGGAATTAAAGGATTTGCAGCAAGTGAGGGGTGGCTCTCAAATTTGAAAAATCGACACGCCACACACACATTTAAGAAAATTTGCGGGGAGAGCGCCAGCGTGGATATTTCCATTTGTTCTCAATGGATTGACGAACTTAACCAACTTTTGAATGGGTATAACCCAAGAAACATATTCTACTTAGACGAAACCGGGCTTTTTATAAATGTTCATGATATAGCATAGTACACAATCGGTACTTAAGTAGTTATGGAATGGAATTAACTTACGTTTCACAATCGTTTGATAACTTACAAAAAAAAGATAACTTGCGAGTTCTTCTGTTTATTATAACATCTGTACACAACAATTTTATTGTTAGTATTACGCTTTTTATTGCCATAACGAAGGGTGCACAATAACAAAAATAAAATAAAATAAAAACGACGCGTTCCGTGTCTCGCTGAGCGCGTATATACCCTAGTCAACACTGTTGTCGCGAGCTGTAGGCATTTATCTCAACCGGAATGTACCAGTGCAATGGCACTGCCGTCAGTGATGGTTTACAGCGTCACTCACGTCACTAGCCAATAATTAATTACACCAGATTTCAGAAACCTAAAATCCTGGCGATATGCGCATGCGACTTCGAAATCATGTTTTTTTTTTTTAACCAAGAAACAGCAATGTACTGGGGAGATAACAATATTCATGAGTGGTCGAACTCAAAATCTTATTGATATTCAAATTGTTGTGTTTTTTCCCACCTACGAATATTTGCAATCATTGTTATTCCATCATTAGGTTCTTCAATTCTAAGTAGTAATTAGTGCAAGTCCAACCTTTTATCGGATTTTAAAGCCCTTAATCAAACATAATTTGTATAAATGAATACCTTGATGGGATCGTTTTATAAATTCGGTTCCGCATTTGTGTCTAAATCTTTTAAGCGTCAAAATGTCAGTGACAATGAATTCTATAGAAAGGAGAAAATTAATTTCTTGTTACATGTTCAAAGTTAGATTGTGGGTTGTGTTAAATGTGATGGGTTTTATAGTGGAGCTTCTTAAATTCGTCATTTATTACTATTGTAAGTTACCTTACTTATACATAATCCATATTCGTGATATTCTCAACACGTGCATATAAAAATCCAACGATATTTAAATATCTGACTTTTTCTTTTTCTACCGGATCCGTAATTATGTATTCGTAACCCAGACGCTCAACAGCATGTCTGCTCGCAAATGATTGGCTTGTGATGGCCTAGCCAAATCATTTTATCATTTATGTACACACAGAACAATACATAATTATAATTAGGAGTACAAAGGTACTGCTTATTTCTTAAGAAATTTCTTCCAGCAGACCTGCGCAAGGATAAATGAAATAGAAATGTAGACAATAGTGTGTGAGAACAAGAAGTGAAAAATATGAATATGCGAAGTCTTAAACTAAAATATTAGGTTGGGGAAAAAGTCTTTTCGCATTATAGTATGTATGAACTTGTAATAAAATCTCTTTGGCTATACTATTTGTATCTGGCTGGTTTTGGTATCATTGAAAGTTTAAATTTTAAAGAACATAATTCCAAATTCAAATTAGGAAAATGTGTGATTTTCATTTGTTTTTCGTGCCGTCAAGATGAGTGAATCTAATGAAGAAATTCGATACATTTTAAAATTTTACTACAAAAAAGGTAAAAATGCAACGCAAGCCGCGAAAAAAAATTGCGATGTTTATGGACCTAGTGTAGTGTCTGTGAGAGTAGCACAAATTTGGTTTAAGCGTTTTCAATCCGGAAATTTTGATGTTAAAGGTGCACGTCGCTCTGGTCGCCCTATTACGGATAAAATGGATGCCATTTTTGAAAAAGTGGAGCAAGATCGGCATATCAGTAGTTACGACGTAGCTGAAGAACTGGAAATTGACCACAAAACAGTTTTGGCGCATTTGAAAAAAACTGGGTACACAAAAAAGCTCGACATTTGGGTACCTCACGAGCTCACTGAAAGAAACCTAATGAACCGTGTACTCATTTGATTCTTTATTACGACGTAATGAAACCGAAACATTTTTGAAGAAGCTGATAACTGGTGATGAAAAGTGGATCACGTATGACAAGAACGTGCGAAAAAGGTCCTGGTCAAAGGCCGGTCAGGCTTCACAGACTGTGGCGAAACCCGGGTTAACTCGCAACAAGGTGATGCTGTGTGTGTGGTGGGATTGGAAGGGCATTATTCATTATGAGCTGTTACCACCAGGCAGGACCCTCGATTCTGAACTCTACTGCGAACAACTGATGAGATTAAAGCGAGAAGTTGAGAGAAAGCGGCCGGAATTAATCAACAGAAGGGGTGTGGTTTTTCATCATGATAACGCTAGACCTCACACATCTTTAGCCACTCAGCAAAAATTAAGAGAGTTTGGCTGGGAGGTGTTAATGCATCCGCCGTATAGTCCTGACCTTGCACCTTCAGATTTCCACCTGTTTCGGTCTCTTCAGAATTCTTTAGGCAGTGTCAGGTTAACATCACGAGAGGACTGCCAAAACCACTTGTCGCGGTATTTTGACCAGAAGTCCCAAAATTTCTAAAAAAATAAACTATATAAAAAAATGTTTTGAATTTTCTTAAAAAATGCGAAGAAACTTTTTCCCCAACCTATTATTAACTAGACCTACATGTATAACATACACTTAAATAAATACATAAAGCTAAAATATATAAACATATATATATACTATACTTATATAAATACTCACAGTTGAGAGGAAAAGTAATGCTCTTTTACTCGATATTTGAAAAGAGACACAGTTTTTAAATCGCGAATGCTAACTGCTAAGCGGAATCATATTATTGTTCACTGCCGAACACATTTGAGCTGAAAATATGTTTATCTGTGTATACTTATATAGTAAAGTTAATACTGGTATTCAGCTGCATCCAGTTAGACTGGAAGCTGACCCCAACATAGTTGGGAAAACGTTAGGCTGATTGATTCATATATATGTTACGGCTAAAACCCGCAGTGCGGCTACACCTAGTTTTTGCCGGCTAGAATTAGTGTATAGAACTATAGCAGTTGGTTAAACTTAGGTGTAAAGATAAGTTAGGTTAGAACTGTGACCACACAATGCACGAGCCGAGCGAGCGAAGCGAGCGGTGCCGTGGCAGCGGCCGGCGAGTGCCAGGGTCCGATACAATCGGTTACCTACACCTAGTTCTAGCCGACTAAAACTAGATGTAGGCGCACTTCGGGTTTTAGCCGTAACATATACATATAGTAAAGTTCTTATTTTGAATTGATAAATATTACCTTAATGACAGACTATCCACGTAAAATTAAAAAAAAAGTTTTTTTAAAACACTCTTCCCTAACAAAATAATGCTTTAAAATAAACTTTCTAGGGTTCCGTACCAAACTGGTAAAAAGGAAGCCTTATGGTGTGACTCATTCTGTCTGTCTGTGTGTCTGTCCGTCTGTCACAGCTGGATATCTCGGGAACTACTAATGCTATCAATTTGAATAGTTTTAGATGACGTTTGCCCAACTATTTTGCAAATAAGTAAGAAATAAATGTATTTTTTTTTGCAACAGGGACTGTAAGGGAGTCTTAAAAACTCGAGGTGGGGCTACTAGGGCATGTGGGGTATCATATGAAAGAGCGCTGTTTGCACATTTTCAATTTTTTTGATGTCTCTAAATAGCACATCTTTTTTTTTTTTTGATAGTACGGAACCCTGGGTGCGCAAGTCTGTCTCGCTCTTGGCAGTTTTATTTTTAAATTAAAATACAGTTTTCAATGATATTATGGATTATCTCTGGAAGATGCAGTGGCGCGTACTCACGTGGGAATGTTGGATTTGGGCGCCGTATATTATTTATTGTCTTTGATGAAATTGCATGAGTTTAAATAAAGTAGTGTAGGAAACTTCTTATATAGTTCGCGTCATGTAAATTTGTCGCTCTGACTGCGCAGTAGTCAATATCTATATTAAAACAGCAGCGCGCAATGCCATGCGTATCGGAAAGCCTGGTTTCAGAGTGTTATAAACCTCAAATCGTATCCGTGTTTCAATAATCCCTATTATGTGACAGTTTCTTAAATTATAGTGATATTTATTTCTGTAAATTGTTGAAAAAAAAAACAATTTTGCGCGTTAAAAATAAATTATGTTTTAAAAAAAGATGACTGGTGTTTCCAATATGTTTACTTTGAGAAGAAAGACCGAAACATACTCGGACGTCACAGTCTCTATTAAAGTTCAGACATAATCTTGGTCAGGCCATTAGAGGACCATGTAAATTAGTGTTTGAGATGGTCTTATGAGAAAAGAAGCACACAGATTTGAGTAGACCTGTCTAGTCAGTGCACGCATTTATCAGTAATCGTGTAGCTCAACTCTGAACTTAACTTACTCTTATAAACCCCCATGTGTGTCCACAGCGGGTAGTGCAGAATCGGTGGTGAGCGTGGAGTCCCGTGCGCCAGCGCCGCCTGCGCGCACTGCTCGCCGCTCACCGCGCCGCTCGTCTCGTGGCCCGCCTCCAGACATCATCGTCGACGCCTCGCTATCACTGCACGACCATGATATTAAACGGTAACTTTTGCTTTCTTTTAATTGGTTGGCAAATGATGGCTTGTGAAAGCAAAAATCGGAAAAGCTGGAAATTACTGGAGGAGGCATACCCGTTGAGGGACCTTTAATTAATTAATGTTAATCGGTTGAATTAAACACTTTTTTGTGTAATTAAGGAATAATAAAGGTTTATTTTTATTTTTCACTAGCTGACCCGACAAACGTTGTCCTGTCAAAATTTCAATAATTCATACAAAATTCCCATACCTAGAAAATGCATTTTCAGTTTTTCCGAATTTTCTAATTTTCCCGGCAACTTTTCAAACATTTTCTTTCACACAAACCTTGTCTTGACAATTACAAACACAACAAAAAAAGAATTAGCCTAATAGGTGGTACCGTTCTGAAGTGATGCGCGTACATACATTCAGGAATTGATTTTTATTTATATAGATTTATGTATACTTTTATTTATGTTTGTTTGGGGGCGTTCATTAATTACGTGAGGCTTTTAGGGCTTTGTCGAGTCGAATCTCACCCAATTTCACGTGGGTGAGACGGTTTCGGCAAATGTCACGTGATTTTTTTTCGCTAACTATTTAATCTGCCTCAAATCATGAATGAAGATACATTTTCTTTGAACTTGTTCTGAGTGCAGCTGTTCCCAAACATTTAACATACTCATCCGCTAACTTTCTTTTAAAATCACTACACCTCCTGAGAAACTTTATCGACTTGAAGCTTAATAATTTAAGACCAAGCGAAGCGAGCACGAAAATGATTGTACCGTCTCGGATATGTTCCGTTTTTCTTATGACCATTCATACAGAAATAGGAAAACTTATTTTGTCAACTTATCGCTGGTTTGCGAGAATAGCGACGTAACTAAAAATGATGGTTTGACTTTACTGGTTAAAGGAACATTTATCGTATTTGGCGTCTGTTTGCGATAAAATATCAAAGATTTATGATCGTTTGGCATACAGTATTCAATTTGACAGATTTTTGAATTACGTCGATACTCTCGCAAAACTTTCGTTATGTAGAAAAGCTCTTTTTACAGCACCTAAGTATTATGAAATGTTTCGATTTTGGAATCTAGCCTTAACCTTTCCTATTACCAAGAACATAAAAGTTTAGTAAAAATTATACAGTTTCGTTTTGGTGCCGCCGCGCCCCTCTTGGGACACTACGCCACACTAGTCGGGAACCCTTGCTTTAGTGCTTACAACTCGAATATTTTAGAATAAACAACTCAGAGCATTATTTTAATCAACATCATTGTCTTTGCATGTGCAATACAGAGCGGCGTCAGATCAGATGAGTGGGCTGGTAGTAAGCGTGGTGCCAAGTGCAGCGGTAGTATCCGCCGCAGCCCTACGGAGACGCAACTCGGACCCCGCGCCCGGTGACGTGCGACCCCTCGACCCGCGATCTACGGACTTCATCGGACAGACCGGGAATGGACTCTTCCGTATCGCTGGACACAGGTAAGCAGACTACGGGTAAAGTCGTCGTAAGTCATTTGACTCAAAGTTCTGTTCATAGTACCGCATAAAATAATTTGTTATCTTCTATCATTCAAATTTTTTTCGGCCCCAGTTGTTCATCTGCTCTCACCTAATTCTATGGCAAGTATTACCTGACTCCACTAATGGAGTCCGGTAATACTTCAGCACTTGTAAATTGGTACTGTCTAACTAAACAATATCAATTTACAAGTGGACAAAGTTGTGCCAAAATGATTCAACTCACGGTGAACATATTTTGAGATTTTTAAGTTTAAACTTTTAAACGTAATTTTCCAATTTAAATATTCTGATTTTGTTACACATGAAGCTATCAATATTTAGAATATTGAGTAGGGTTTCTAATAGTATGCTTTACAATTTCCAGCCGCTGCTAGTTTTTCAGGTATTGATGACAAATATTGTCCAGATCATTTCTGCAGAGTGGGTTGGATCATTTTGGCACTACTGGGTCCAAGTGACTGTCAAACATTATCGCGATCCCATACGGCATTTATTACGTAGTCGTTACAATTTTTCATTGTGTTAGAAGACCGTCTAGGTACCCCACCTCCATTCCCATATACAAAACCTTTAAAACATACAAGGATTTATATATGGAATCGTAATGCTAGCAAAGAGTAATTTCTAATAAGTGCAAGCAAATATAGAACTTAAGATGATCAACCTTAAAATTCTTTGACTGTACATTCCACCATCTTTTGGCCAAAGACTTACCAATTCTTTATATCTTCCTACAATACGTCATAATTATACCTACGAAATCAAATAAACAGTTGGTCAAGGCTTTAACACGTTCTGTGCGGCAGACACGCATGTGCGATTTTCGAACGTTCACCAAGTGCTACCGGCGCATATGCGTGTCCATACAATTTATGTAATTCCTTCGAATGCGGCGCGCCGCACCTGGGGGTTTTTTAAGGGTTTTTTGTGCATCTCTATTGTTTCGAAAACATCGTAAAATAAGGGTTGGTAAAGGTGTCAACACACAAGGCATTTCGAGCAATTGATTGTAACACGTAATGTTACGAGTGTCAGTGGAACACGGGTGGGTTTTAGTCAGTAAAATTCTAAACTAACCAACAGCTAAATTTTATTGCAAACGACAACATACTATCTTTTTTGTTTATGGCCATTTAATATCAGGCTATAGTCACCAGACCTTACTGCCTAGTATTACGTGTTTTTTTTAATAATATCTTTAATTGTACTTAAATTATCTCAACATACGTTGAGATAATTTAAGTACAATTATGGATCAAATAATATAAGTACGAAATTCTGAAAAAAAAAAGCTATATGGTAACTATGGCCTTATTCTACTACTTACCTACATAATACCAAAAAAATCAGCTGTTCAGTACATTTTGACGAATTATGCGAACGTACTGAATAGCTGATTTTTTTTTCGCGATTTCAAGTTTGGTCACATAGTAAAAGTTGTTCATAATGATGAGTACAATGATCCCCTAAGAGGTTGCTGGTGTTTTCCAAATAACCCTGTATATTATTGCTCTACTAGATAATTCACAAAATCGTATACTACTAAACGGCAACACTTTCATTCATTCGCTCTCTAACTAAGTATGTAAGTACGAACAACAAAATGATGAGCAAAAGCTACCTAATTCCGAAACGCTTGATCCTTGAGGTTACAACAGTCGTGTGAGGCAACCTTTACTTGCGGCGTAATTGTTTTATGACTCATAAAAAATGGGAAAATTTTCAAACACACCTAGGCGTCTCGCCGCACTTGGGATAAGTTTGTAACGGCGCACATATGTGCCCAGCCGCACTGGGTAGAGTTTCTTCAATCGCGCCTGCGCGCTCATAGCACCACACGAAGTATTTTTTGGGCGCGCATGAGTGTTTGCCGCACAGGGTTTAGTGTATCATAAAGCAGCACTTGGAGCAAGTTCGCCAAATAATTCAGCAGTGAATGTGTTAACAAATCCTTGACCAAGACCGTGTTTGCTTAACCGATCACTGACCATCGCAACTCAATTCACGGGTGCAAGGTCAGACGATAAAAGCTTTGTCTAACATAATAATATTAATTAATATTTGTCGGCAAGTGATTACTATTTATTAATATTCAAAACTGTTAAGTAATCGGTGTTTATAGTTTTTTTTTGTCTCAAACTTATTATGGTAATAAGCAGATATTTAATAAGACCTCATCCAAATAAGATTGAATTAATCCAAATCCCAATATCCAAATTATAAGGGATGAATGCGTAAAATCTTCCTTCCATTATGTTTCTGTGAAGGCTGTTTTTTTTATAACTTGCATAATAAAAAAATGTCTAAACAACCAAGGCGTTTACTTATATATAAAAAAGTTGAATGACAATGTAGATTGCAAGCTACTGTGGCTGTGTACTTATGTTTAAGAAAGAAAGAAAGAAAAGTATTTTTTGAGACTCGCACAGGAAGATCACAAATTAAGCTAAACACACTTAAAAATAAAAAAAAACATAAGTAAAATAAAAACGAGTACGACGACATCTGGACGAGGTCGGCGTTTCCTATTTGACTACTCTGAGAAGAAAGGCCGAAACAAACTCAGAAGTCACAGTCTCTTATAAAGTCCAGACATAATCTTGGTCAGTTCATGTGAAGACCATGTAGATTGGTGTCTGAAATGAGGAACTATACTTATACTTTGCTGTTTTTGTCGAGATTTTGAATATTACAATGTTACAGCATGTTAACAATCTGTAGAATTAACATAGGTAGCTTGATGTATGAACAAGTTTTACAGTTTGAAAATATTTTACAAGACACGCGAACCACGTCATGCAAATCTCAAATGGAGGGACTGCAGACAAATTGGTACTCAAATCAGTATTCCAATTTCTCAGGTTTCGCAAAGGCACCCGTTTCGCGAAAGGTGACAAATGCGTGTACTGCCATCAAGCGATCGACGCGTTCATCACACAGGGACAACGATGCATCGACTGCAAACAGCTGTACCACACGAAATGCATACAGAACAAGGGAGTCATCACCATGCCATGTTCGAGCCCCGTCACAGTCGCCAGCAGAGGCCGTCCTAAGAACAGGAAGAGAATCATTTCAAACTCCAATTTTAATTTAATAGATAACTCCAAAGGCTCGGTTAGTTCCAACTTCAACTTAACCGGGACTTCAGAATTTATGGATAGAACGGATAAGATTATATCAGACGCGACTGAGTTACAAGCAATGCAGAACTTTATCACGGAAAAGATTTATGAAATGGAACCAAATGAGAAGAAAAAGCAATCAGAGGTGAGCTGAACTTATTGTCGCATTTTGCGCGTTTTTTATTTATTTATTTAAACATTTATGTACCTACACACATTTAATCTGACAAGAAGAAAGGAACAGCAAAATACGTACAAAGATGATGCTTATTTCTAAAGAAACTCTTCCTGCATATATCTGCGACAGGTCAGCGGATAAAAAGAGATGTATACACCGTGTGAAGAGTAGAAGAGAAAATAAAATATGTACATAAAATGAAAAAAAAAAAACCAATTCACTTATTAAATCTAAAAACAATTCACTATTATAAATGCGAAAGTTTGGATGCATGGATGTTTGTTACTCAATCACGCCAGAACGGCTGAACGGTTCTGTGTGATATTTGGCACAGAGATAGATTATAGTCTGGAATAGCACATAGAAATGCACATTTAAAAGGTACGGTTCCTGTGCGATAATTTCCGACATCCACGCGGGCGAAGCTGCTGGCAAAAGCTAGTAATATATTTTTTTGGTAGCCTATTTTGTGTCCCACTGCTGCACCTCCCCTTTACCCTTCCATACCTTTCTGTCTTGTGCGATCTCCGGCAATGTGGGCCCAGCAAAAAAAAAAAAAAACATGATCAGATCGTTACACCAACTTCGCCGCGGTTCAGCCTGGCTGTTTTTTCTCCGACATCCGCTACCTGAGTTCAGGAGCGCAGGGTGAACTCAAATTTATAATATACAGGGTCAAATTAAATTAGCTAGCGAAACTCCGCAGGCGTGATGGGCATCTATATATAAACATCATAACGTCGTTGTTAAACCAAAATCTGCTATGTGCACTTTTTGAGATTTCTATTTTATGAACTTTGTGTATAGTTCACTGCCCTATATACCGTATAAAAAAACTGCTTTGTCTATGATCGACGATAATATATATGGCTTTCATTTGATATAGTTATTTAAAAAACACCTTCATATACAAGTTTATAGGAGAACTTTTTTTTTCAATATTTCAATAGTATAATTTTTGCACATAGCAGATTTCGGTTTGACAACGACGATAAAACAAAAAAGAAATTAATTTGATGATATTTTTTATGGGATCATTGACCGCAGTTAATGTAGTGACTTGAAATATCAGTTATTTTTTTTTTTTTTTGTAAACTTCACCTACGTGATGGGTATCGACTTTACAGGGTTATTGGTAAAACACCAACAACCTCTTAAGGGGTCAATGTACTCTTCATTATGAACAACTTTTACTATGGGACCAAACCTGAAATCGCAAAAAAATCTGCTGTTCAGTACATTTTGACGAATTATGCGAACATAAATGTACTGAACATCTTACTATAGTAAAAGTTGTTCATAATGATGAGTACAATGACCCCTTAAGAGGTTGTTGGTGTTTTACCAATAACCCTGTATAAACACGATAAAACAAAAGAAAACATATTTTCTCAACTCGTACTTCAAGTAAGTAACAACCATACCAGCAGTTGTTCACCAAAAAAATAAAAAACTTCAAATCTTTTTTATTTTATTGTATATACATATCGATAACCATCAGGTCTGCAAAAAATCGCTATCTAATTTTATTTTACATAAAATAAATATCACTAAAATAACTAACAATTATGACGAAGTGGAAATATAGTATTCTGTCAACTATTCTTTTAAAAACTGCAACAGTTTGGCAGTCCCTAATGTCAGACGGAAGTGAATCCCACAACCGAACCGTGTGCACACTGAAGGAGTAGGAATAGAACTGGAGTGGAGTGGAATGGAATTTGTGTGATGTTTTGAGAATAAATTGTTAAAGAATTTCCTATACCTTCCCTGATATGTTCAGATTACCAAACAAAATGTTTTTCTTTTCTATAGGTTGACAGGGTATTCAAACACGCGTTATTAGAATTCAAAGACAACTTAGTAGCGACATACAGCATCGTAGAGACGAGGGGTTCATCGCTCAAGTACAAAGATCTCATAGGGAACTTCTTGCATGTGATGGAGACTGTGTGTGCTCGGGAGGGGTCTACGTTGTCTATAACGATGGGTGTCAACGCCTTCAGAGGGTTCATGGACGAGTTCATGAGCCAACATGAGACTGATAAGGCGAGGACGAAAAGAAAAAAGGATAAAAAGAGAAAGGTAAATAATGTTCCTTTAAATAAGTGTAATCGCATGAGACTTTAAATAGGGTTTTGTACCTAAAAGGTAAAATGGAATGCATGGTGTGTCTTTGGTTTTTGTCTCTCCCAACTTGATAGTACCGAATCAATTTTGATTGAATCCTGACCTATACAAATAGTTTGCTTTTACATATATTATGACTTTCATCATTATGCTGCGGTCACTTTATCAGTTTTTAGTGTAACCGATTATAATATTTGGTGGTTCGAAATAAATAATTTTAATTTTGTGGTTTTATTCATTTACCATTTTCAGGTGGACGATCCAATACAATACAAAGGTCATACATTCATACTGTCAATGATCAATATACCTACGGAGTGTGAGATCTGCAAGACTTTCTTCATGTGGCCCATTGAACGGTCGCTCATATGCCAGACGTGTAAACTTGCCTCGCATAAGAAATGTTATACTAAGGTACAGTATAATGAGAATATTTAAAATTATTTATGCCCTTTATCTACACCCATGCTATAAATCCTCTATAAAAGTTTCTGAAACAGTTAGCTTATTGCCAACATTAACGTTTATCACCCAAACAAGTGTTATAATTTTGTACTAAATTTCATTATGCAGCTGTTTTTTTTTTTTTGAGATTTTAGGTTTGGTCCCATAGTAAAAGTTTGTTGTCATGAGCACAATCACATCTTTAAGTATCGGTCACTAATTACCAGTCACCCTATATAGGCAACTCCTTTGCTTTTCGATCCCTTTTTTACTCATCAAACGGCCACATTCTTACTACTCAATTCGTGGTATCTTTATGAATTTCAAAAAAAGAACATTGTCATGCACGCGCGTTTCACTACCACAGCGCCTTAATTAAAAAAAATAAAAAGTTATACATTTATTGTATTAGATACTCACTAATTAAACTTTCCATGAATTTACATAAGAGTTCTTACAACACTGTACAACACCCTATGGTTTCAGAACCTTTTAATAGAGGATTCATGTCATGGATGTAGTTAAAGTCTTGTATGCAACTGTACATAATTAGGTATTAAAACACTCATGTGATACTATTATCACATTCGGCTTCGCCTCGTGTTTTATTACCCTTTGTTAATAACTATAAAAACATAAATCATAACAGGTGAAATGTGAGCAATACATTTCTGCTTACCTTTGGGGAACACAGGCGTGGTTATGTTAAGCGTGAAATTGTGTTTACAATCTCAAAGTTGAATTCGAATTAGGTTTGGCTGAGCCTTAAATCGATATACAGGGTCAAAACAAATTAGCTGGCTAAACATGAATAAAACAAAAAAGAAATTAATTTTACAATGCATGTTCTCGAAAAGAGCGTTTTCCAAGCAGCCACATTGTGCGGAAAAAGCCACATTTTCGCACTAGTGCTTTATACTTTTCAGTTTTTTATTTTTTTTATTTTTAACTCCGTCGTCAGCCCGACGCGACGCAGTGTTTATTATTTGAGAAAAGTTATACTAATTAGTCAAGCAGGTACAGATTAATTATCATTTATATAAAAGGTAACATATAAAAACTAATTCATGAACTATTAGTTTTATTGAAGGTACAGTCGCGAACCGGGATTGTTGAGCCACCAGCTTATCATCTTAACTTGGTTGTGTTGTGTTACACGAATTCCACCCGTGAAATTTGACATGTGACATTTCAATAACGAGCAACGGGCGGCATTCGTGTAACAACCAAGTTAAGATGATAAGCTAGTGGCTCAACAATTCCGGTTCGTGACTGTACCTTTTATTAATATAATACTTCAATAAACGTATTACTTATTACTCTAGATTTAGATTTTGATCAATAAATTAATTTTAAATATTAATTAAATATGTTCGGCTGAACAAATCGCACCTTTAATCAAAAAATGAAATAACTCAAAATTTACATATTTTGAGTTTTTACCATAAAGTGAATTAACATCGCACAGAGAAAACGTTCAGTCCAACAGCCGACTCGATACGATGAAAATGACAGAGATTTCGTTATTTTTGTTTGACAAATTGAAGCCATTAAGTAGATAATGTCAAACTTTTAATGCGTTTTCCCAGAAAATAGAAATTATGAAGAACAAATAATTTCGCAATTATTTGTTCTTGCCTGCCTTCTGAGGGCGCATATATTTAAAATAAGCCCGCCATTTTACTAATTTTTTACTTAGTTCGTAGTCGGTCTGTGTAAATCTGCTAAAAATGTCGAGTTCATGTGACGAATCAATTAATTTAACCCTAGAATATTGCACTCGACATGAACTCGACATTTCCTGAATAACTTCAGGAAGCACAAATTGCCAACAACAGCCTCTTACGGAAATACTTTTTCAATATATATATTTTTTTATTTCCTCGCACAATGCATAGTAAAACGTTGAATGATACACGTGCGTAAGATGATTTCCGACTTGTGTCGACTAATACACTCACTTGCTCGTGAATAAAAATGGCACTCGTCGGAAATCACCTACTTTCCGCAATTGTAGCATAAATAACTATTATGATAATTCTTTTTTGGGTCATAAACCGCCGGTAGTGTAGTCACTTACAATATCAGTTCAAAAATATGTTTTTTTTTGTGTGTAAACTTGACAGACGTGATACTTATTGATAACTCAACGCGATAGAACAAATTTTATCAACTCACAACAACACTACCAGCGGTCATTCAGCAAAAAAAAAATAATCATGTAATCTTTTTATTTTGTCATGTTTAGATATCGTCTGCGGAGTTTCGCTAGCTAATTTAATTTGACCCAATATTTCTAAAGCTCCATTTACACGGCGCAGGTTTATTACCTGTGGCATAATAAAATTCATTTATTTTGTAAGCCATTTTATGGAATCGCACGCGTGTATACACTTGCATGCAAATCTTGAATGGCAATAAAGTTGAGCGTGCTTTATGGCATGCGATTATTGCTCTTGAACGTTCGAGAAACTTGCACCTTGTAAAAGGAGCTTAAGTTCTGCGGAGTTTCGCTAGCTAATTTAATTTGACCGAGTATTTCTAAGTTAAGGTCGCCTTGTAATTTGTAATATAACTTCATAGGTTATGTATTCAATAAATATTCTTTTATTTATTTGTAAAGGTGTCGACATTATGTCGTAAAGACAACCAGACACCATCGGCTGCGATCGTAGGCGCCGTGGATTCGGGCGGACGAGAACAAATGGGTGTCGTCTCGAGAGGAAAGGTAAAAGGGAAAACTCTATAAATAAATGTTAATTGAGAAGAGATCGTTCAACTATTAGCCCAACTTATGGGCTATGACATTACTACATCTCCGAGTAATAATAATATGCTGCTGACTAAACAGGTGGTTTGGCTAGAAAGGGAGTTACTTCTGAGATAGAATAAAATAGAATATATTTTATTGTAAAACATGAGTGTGCATCAAATAATATGTGCAACTTCTTAAAGTAACAGGTAGATCTGCATGTTTAGTCATTTATGGCGTACAAAACAACATATTTTTGGTTTAGAATAAACCATTATAAAAAATAGATGAGATGACTGCTAATAGAGAAGTATGGAAGAAGACATTCTGCCTCCAACCTGAAATGATGTTCACTAGGTGGCAGCACTGAGACGTCAGGTTTGGGCACCAGTTAAAAGCGCCTATATTTTCCACTGACTTATAAACCTATGGACTTACCATACCTACAAAATTAGCGTGCATATACAAAAATTGGGCACTCAACATGGCCGCCTTTCGTAGGGTTTGTTACTGCGAATGCAAGAGAGATAGCAAGCAACCGTTTGACAGCACATCTACCACAAAACTCGGCACTTGACATGGCGACCGGTCACGCATAGACAAGATTACGACGTCGCACAAAAGTGTTGGCAAAGTTAGTCCTTGACCAACATATAAATGTCTCTCTTTTCATATGCAGCTCTTGATTAGTTAAAAAGAAACAAAACGCTTTTTGACATTTGTGTTTCGATATGATAGATATTTGTATAACTATTCTTCCTATAGTAGAATATGCCATCTCCAGCTTTCCCATCTCAATGATATTTTCTTTAGTCGTGTCTGAATTAAGAACGAATGAATGAAACGTATGAACGTCATGATATATTTTATATTCATTGTCGAAATGGAAGACCTCTTGACAAAGTGGCACAAACTGGTGGCGTGAATTTTCATGTAAACCCTCATTGAGATAAGGCCAGGAGAATGATGAGGACGCTTTGTAAACAGACATGACTTCAACGAAATTAGGAAAATTGTCCAAACCGCGCTAAACCTGCGCAAAGATTTAACGCAGTTTTGAAACGGGTGGAGTATCTTATTTTTATGCAGTGATTCGTTCTTTGCAGGTGTTTGGAGTACCATTACCTGACTTACCTACTGGCGAGACGAACATCCCCATAGTCGTGGACAGGCTAATAACCACTATAGAAATGACAGGTCTTTACACAGAGGGCTTGTACAGAAAGAGTGGGCTTAGTTCTAAGGTGAGCTTTCATTTATTTTATTTATCTCATTTATTTGTCATCAATGTTGGGGTTTTCTCGTCGTTGGCGGATACCCCGGTGGATGTTGTAGGTAGGTCGTTAGTTAAATCACACCAAACCACAGTTAAGTTGAATAGTTTATATATGGAAACAGTTTAAATTTATGTTTGTTTAGGTTTATGAGCCGCACTTAATGTTATGTTATTGATTCACCCGCACATTAGCGTGTGACGGCGTTTTGAGTTATGACTGAATTTATATTAATATTAATTAGGTACGCTTAAACAACTTGACGTACTTTTGCTGTATGAGCATTCTTGGCTAGTACAATGTGTAACTAAGGCGCGTCGCTCACACGAGCTAGAGTCGAGGCGGCGTTGCGGCGCGGGTGTGCGGTGAAGAGGTGTGGGGATAGCGTGGAAAACCCCCCACACCCCCTCCCGCACCGCACGCCCGCGCCGCGACTCTAGCTCGTGTGGGCGACGCGCCTAACAACTTTAAGGAGTAACAATATGTATTGTATTTTATTGTGTCAATTTCCAAGATAATATTTACTTAATATAAAAAGGTAACAGTGTTGAAAATGGATGTATTTAAAAATCCGAAATATATGAATAAAAATATTAATTTCTACTTTTTGGAACTTCATTCTGACAAGAATATAGCTAATTTAGCTAGTGAAGTGTTGGATCCTCGAAAAGACATAGTTTTCTTTTAAACTACTACATCTCCACTATGTTTACGGGATTATGCAAGCACCCGTTTTGGCAACGGAACAATGGTGACAAGACTACTAACCAGATGTACCTTGGGGCTGTTTTTTGTAAAGACATTCAAAAAGTGCTGATTCTCAACCTAATCTTTATTTATTATTATATATTATATATTAATTATTTATTTTTATCTTAGGTCCGCGAGCTCCGCCGTTTACTAGACGAGTCTCCGGAAGAGGGCGCGGACAAATTAGACGCGTACGCGGTGCACGTGCGCGCGTCTGTCCTTAAGACCTTCTTCCGAGAGCTGCCCGAGCCACTGCTCACCTTCGACCTCTACGACGACTTCATACTTGCCTCGCAGATCTCCGACCCACAGGTAACATCGTAACTATGAACATAGACCGAAGATTTAATAATAATAACTTAATTTCAGACCAAAAATCCATTACAGACTTACATCCATATTTATGTTAGTAAGTAAAGCTCGTCTAAGCTGAAATGATGCGGCCGCTGACGATGGATGAAACGGCCGCGACTTACGAGTTGTAGATCGTAGGTGCGAACCCAGGCAGGCGCTTTACTTTGTGTAAATTATTTTATTATCACTGGTCTCAAAAATTCGAAGACATGTGACATCTACCAACCCGCACTGGGCCCACGTGGTGGATACAGCCCACTCCCTCTCACAGAGAGGAGGCCGGTGTCTCAGCAGAGGGAACGTTATAGGCTGAGTATGGAGCACAACCTTTAGAGCAACATCCGGCATTCAGTCTCATTATTATTGCAAGTAAGATTAACTTTTGCATTATATTTTATTCTTACAATTCTGAAGTCAGTATACGTACAGTCAGTCGTACACTACTGTAAATGCGGTAGTGGGGCGCGTCATTTTAGCTTAGACGAGCTCTACTTAAGAGTTCTTAAGAAGAGCTTAAAAAAAAATCTGATAATCCTAAACTACAGCCCGGCCGTCGAGCCTGTCGAAAAATTATGAACTGGATGAAATGGGTTAGGTTAGAACTGTGCCCAACAGCGCGGGAGCCGAGCGAGCGAAGCGAGCGGTGCAGCGGTAGCAGCCGGCGAGCGCTACTTACTAGTTGCTCGCAGCTAGACAGGCTATTTAGTATTAGCGCAAGGTGCGTTACGTCGTGAGCAAGTTTGATACTAGTTCTCAATTTGTCAGTTTCCCATGGGTAGATTTTAAACTAGAAAAATAAAGCGATAAATTGTAAATGGTTTGTTACAGTTCACAATTTTTCGACAGTTTATAACCTAACGGAAATAATACCGATAGATTATAAACTAACGAAGTTCATAATTATACGGTGACATGTACACCTTTTTAGGCTAACTCTACCACTGGTGTATAGCTCGTTTTCCATCCAATTATAATTAATTAACATCTTTGTAATGACAAAGATTGCATCACAATATTCCCCTAATAATTGAATAAGGTTACGGTAACTAATAATGTGTTATTTCTCTCTAGGAACGAGTGTCCACCATATTCACGATATTAAGAAAGCTGCCGAAACCAAACTTTGATCTCGTCGAGAGGCTAATATTCCACTTAGCGAGGGTAGCACTCGGAGAAGATCATAATAGGTAAATAATATTACTTTTTCTTACTTGACTTTATGTACTATCGACAAAACTGATGCCTGTACACCTTAAAGTTGCTTTTTGTATACACTGACTCATTGAAGAAACCCTGCGCCTATGGTCCTTTGTTTACGTCCACCAATAGAAAGTCGGAACGGCACAAAACATGGCATATATAGAAACCGGCCAAGTGTATGTCGGAACACGCACAATGAAGGGTTCCGTAGTTAGGATGAATATATCCCAAGAACAAACTTAACATTTAGTTGAAAACATGTTCTCCCATACATTCCAAAAATGTAAGTTTGTAAGCACAATATTGAGAGATTTACCATGATTTCTTATAGGTTTTCCTGTAATGTATAGAACTATTTTCCGTATTTTGTCAAAATTTTAGGCTCAGTTTCGGAGATGGGGAAGGGGGTTAGTGGTTAATTTTCGTCTATTTTCTTAAATAACTCTAAAACAATTTATTTATATAAAACAAAAACAGAGAATTTAAGCCATTCACAGTTAGCCCCACGTCCATGTTTGGGTCACAGAAATTCGTAATATATGTGTACCAGATTTGAACTTAATCGGTCCATTAGATTTGGAGCAAATTGGCTGTGACAGGCGGACAGACAGACACACAAGTGATCCTCTAAGGGTAACGTTATATCTTTTGGTGACTGAGATAATTATGATCTACTAGATTTTGCCAGCGGGGCTTCGCCCGCGTGGAGTTCGGAAATTAACCCACGGAAACGTACTACCGGGATAAAAAGTAGCCTATGTGCTATTCCAAACTGTAATCTATCTCTGTGCCAAACATCCAAATCCGTTCAGTCAGCGGTTCTGGTGTCATTGAGTAACAAACATCCATCCAAACTTTCGCATTTATAATATTGGTAGGATTATCGTATGCTATTGTTGATTGTTTGTGAATTGCAACTTACGGGATTTTGAAATCATATTAGAATAGTAATCGAAACTTAATCATCTAAACACCGGCCGTTGCAAAACAGCCGAAACGTCGAGGTGATTATGGAATAAAACATGTTATTACAAGTTTTTTTTTATGTCCCGATTCCCATTCTAATGCGATAAGATCATCAAAATTTATTTTTAAAAGTAATTAAATTACTTGTGGTTTTAATATGATATCGTTTCCGAAAGAAACAAAAATATTATTGTTTTACCAATATTCCGCCCCACGCAATCTCACAATAGTGTGCATTAAAAACGGTATTCTTTGAACAAAAGTCCTTTAACTTAACACATTAACTGCTGAATTATTTGCGAATTTGTTCCAAATGCTGCTTTATGATACAAACTTGTCCCAAGTGCGGCGAGACGCTTATGTGTGTTTGAAAATTTTCGAGTTTTATGAGTCATAAAACAATTACGCCAATAACAATAGAGATGCACAAAAAACCCACAGGTGCGGCGCGCCGCACTCGAAGGAAGTTATATAAATTGTATGGACGCGCATAAGCGCTGCCAGCACATGGTGAACGTTCGAAAATCGCGCATGCGCGTTGGTCGCACTTAACGTGTTAAACGCACCATCAATTGCCAGTTATAAAACACCGTCAGGTGCGCTTTCAGAAAAGGGGCCCTCTATTTTCTCCATTGTTAGCTTAAAAAAAAGCACTTGTACAATTGCAGTTTGCAAGCAAAATTGTTTCAAAATTGGAAAGGCCTACCGTTTTTCGATAGTACCGTAACATCTTTAGGACCTCTTATTAGAAATTACAGTAACCGAGCAAATCGAGTTCTGTAAAGAGTGACATACAAATATGTATGTCGGCAACGTCGCTCTACAACGCCAAACTTTTTTATCCGACTACGGCAAAGTCAAAAGGAAAGAACAAAGAACACGTCATCTGTACGATTTATTTGATATTTAATAACATGAAATTATTTAGTAATGACGTGTGATTTCGGCTGTACGAAAACCAATGTTATTTTTATTTGTCTGTCTGTGATGTGAGCTGATGTACCATCGCGGACATTTGTGGTGAACCACTTTTCGACCTTATTACCTTTTTAGTTGGAGCTTTTAATTTTTAACTTGCTTCTTTTCTATACTTACCTCGCTATCTGCCACATTACCGACCGCACACTGAAATAAAACCAAATCTTTGAGGTCAAACAACGATTGATCACACATCACATGTTTCCTCACAGCATTTTAACATTAAATATGTGTTGTATTTTTTTTTTTTTCAGGATGGGCCCCAACGCGCTAGCGATAGTGTTCGCGCCGTGCATACTACGCACGCACAAGATACAGCCGGCACAGGACTCGCTGCACGATATCGCGCGCCAGACCGCCTGTCTAGAGGCCATACTCGTTGATAAGATGCGCACCGTAAGTATCATGTGGAAATTAATTATTATACGCATACGTCACATTTCGGAAAACTTGTAGCGTATGTTAGTGATTTGCCAGTATTACTTAAATTATTTGAAAATTCCCTTAAAACTATCTGCAAGACTAAGAACTCGACTTTTGAAATCAAAAACATTTTTGTTTTATTCATTTTCGTTTTCTCACAAAGAGTGAATAAAATTGATCAAAATCAGTCGAGTCGTGTACGCCTTCTAATTCGTGTTTTACTTTGAAGCTCCTGAGTCCTTAAGTTCTCAAACAGAAATCGTGTTGGCCGTTTCTGGCATTTCGGTTGTTACAAAGTATACTTGGCAACATCTCCAGGTGCGCGGCATGCTGCAAGACATCGCGACGCTGGACACGGCGTGTCACACGGCCACGAGCCGCCTGTCCACGCTACGCTCGCACTCGCACGCGCCGCGCCCCGAGGAGCAGATCCTCGTGGGCCACATCAACGAGATACAGAAGGAGAAGGCCATCCTCACCTCCAACCTGCCCACTCTTATCAGGTAGGTCGCCTTGAGGTGCCGCACACACTAACACACTAAGACCCTTTGTACACTGCACGATTTCTTTACGATACGGCCTATTAACCACGCCGTAGAAAAATCGTGTGACCTTGAATATCGCACGGTTCTATGGTATACGGTGACGGCGCCGTCGTGTCGTCAACAAACTTCCATAGTGATCCATACAACACTGATGACCGTGCCTATACACGGCGAATTAACCGTAGTTTTTCACGGCAAGAAAAACGTGTGTGTACAAAGGGTCTGAGTAGTCATCATCATACTCTTGGCCTTTTCCCAATTTATGGCTCAACATGTCTCTCTTTTCTATACTTCTAGTAGTCACCCCCTTTCTAGCCATTTCACACAATCCATCCATCGTTTCTTTGGTGTTTATCCACTCTTTTAGACATCCGCATTCATACTCAAAACTTTCCTGACGACGATTTCCTCATTCCTCAGCATCAAATGCCCATACCATGAAAACCGATTCTCACACGAATTTTCAGTCACCGGTACCACTTTTACAGTTCTTATATTATAAACTCAAATCGTAAGTAGTGCAACTGCTAATATTCCGTCACACGTACGGCCTGGGCACGACCTTGCCGCTACCAGCGGTAGCTTAGCGCGGGGTGGCGAGCGGTAAGAACAAATATACTAAAATACAATATATGAAGCCACTGCGTGCGGCGCCTCGTGGCGTGTTTCATACATTTTAGTATATTTGTTTTTACCGCTCGCCGCTCCGCGCTGTAAGCTACCGCTGGTAGCGGCAAGGTCGTGGCCGAGCGGTTAGGCTTGCTTTACCAGATGTGCAAGGTAGTTAAGCTACGAAACTATTGTCTATTTCCACCAGTAATAAGAGGTGTTGCGGCGCTAGTAAGATGTGCTTTGCGCGTACTTGAAAAACTTCCTTGAACCCTTTTCCATCAGAGCTAAACCAAGCGACAGTATGAAAATCAAACGATCCTATTGGTTGATATTGTTACGATTTGGGATTCGGGATAAATTACCAATTTACACCAACAACACTAAAACTTTAATTAAATAGTACACAAATACATTAATTAGAAACTTTTAAGCACTCACATTGTATGATCCCTTGTTTAGACCATACAATACTTTTAGATGATGGATGAATGGAATAAAAGAAGGTAAGTACTAAAACTGCAGTTCAATTCTGAATATAAACAACTTGTTAACAACGAAACAGTATCACAGAAAAGCACAATTTTCAAATTGAATCCCTATATAAACAAAACGGGGATTATTTGTGTCGGAGGTCGTCTGAAGCACTCAAGCTTACCCGGGGAGATGAAGAATCCGATCATCATACCACATAGAGGACGATTTACACAACTTCTTATAGAACAAGCTCATTCAACCACGTTACATGGAGGAGCTCGGCTGACGTTGACTTATATAAGACAGCGTTACTGGATCGTTGGCGGCAACCGGGCCGTCAAGAACCAACTTCGAAAATGTGTACGCTGCCATCGCTTCAACAAGACAGATGGCTATCAACTGATGGGTGACCTACCACAGCAAAGAATCACTCCGTGCCGACCATTCACGCACACAGGAGTTGACTTTACCGGCCATGTGGATGTTAAACATAACAAGGGTAGAGGCGTAAAAACTTCAAAAGGATACATAGCCATATTTATATGCATGGTTACAAAAGCCGTTCATATTGAACTCGTGTCAGACCTTAGCACAGAAACGTTTATGGCGGCCTTCCAAAGGCTGTGTGCGAGGCGCGGCACCCCCAGACACATGTACTCTGACTGTGGTACAAACTTTATCGGCGCTGCAAAGGTACTTCGTCAAGAATTCGAAGAGTTCAAAGAACTACTGAAACCAGATCTCTTCAATGAACTGGCCAAACTGGAGGTGGAGTGGCATTTCAACGCCCCCGCCTGGCCAACTGCTGGCGGTCTGTGGGAAGCTGCCGTCAAGTCGATGAAGCACCATTTGCGACGAGTACTAGGGGACCAAAAACTAACATACGAGGAGTTCATAACAATGTTAGCAAAAATAGAAGCCTGCTTGAACTCAAGACCTCTGTGCCCGCTAACTGAAGATCCAGAAGAGTTCTACAACTGCCTCACTCCTGGACACTTCCTAACAGGAAGCCCAATATTGTCCATGCCGCTCTCGGATTACAATGACGTAAACAAGATCGATTTACGACGTAGGTGGCAGCTTATCGAGCATATGTTTCAACAATATTGGAAAAACTGGTCAAACGAATACCTTACTACTCTACAAACACGTAGTAAGTGGAACAAGCCTTCTAGGAACGTCAAAGAAGGTGATGTAGTACTGGTGAAAGAAAACAATCTGCCGCCGGGAAAATGGGTCTTAGGTCGTATACTGGAGACTCATCCAGGATCTGATGGATACGTTCGAGTTACTACCGTCAAAACTCAAGCAGGAATCATAAAGCGTCCAATAACAAAACTATCGCCATTACCATTGAGCTCTGAAATTGAGGATACCAAGGAAAACGAAAGTAACAACAAGCCTCGTCTGAAAAATGAACGGCGGAAGAGGTCAAACAATCCTACTTCAACGTTACTTATAACAATATTATCATTGTTTACATTTGTAACGGGATCTTACAGCGCCATTGATGGCACGCGCGGAACGCACACGACGACCGCTCAGATTACAACTTTGGAACGAGACCGACCCATATACTATGACACCGTCGGCAAAATGCAAGTAGTGCACGATGAATGGATACTACTGATGTACTACAATCTAACAAACTATTGGGAAGGAACTCGGCGTACTCAAACTTACTTCGAGAATATCAAGAACTTATGCCATAACACGAATCTACAACATTGTAGGTCAACTATGGAACAATTAACTCATGAAATAGAACTTCTAAATTACTATAACTCCATACTTATAAATCCCCACAAACACCTGAGCAACAGGAAGAAACGGGGCCTAGTCGACGGAGTCGGCTACATAGCTAATAGTCTGTTTGGAATATTGGACCAACAATTTGCTAAGAAATACCAAAACGATATACAATCACTGCAAACCAACGAGAACTACTTACTTGAGTTAATCAAAAATCAAACAACTATCGTGGAGCTTGAGAATCAAGTACTGAAACAAAGTGAAAACAATATTCAGCGTCAAGCCAACTCCATTGATAACTTCATCAACCAGACCAACAGGAACATAGCATCCATCGAAACGGAAATGGAAATACTTTCGGCCACTACCTACATCAACTCTGCTTCGTTAACGACGTACCTACTGATCAACAGCTTGAGGACGTTTCAGGAGATGCTGTTCAACACTCTAACTAACGTCTACCAAGGACATGTAGACGTTCATCTGATAACTCCGGTTCGTCTGATGCAAAAACTAACGGAAATATCCGGAAGCCTTCCGAAATCTTTATCGTTACCTGTTGAAAACTACAAAGAAAACATTAAAGATATTTACAAACTGATTAATGTGAAAGCACGAGTTACTGAAAATTACTTTCTATTCGAAGCTCACATTCCACTAGTAGCTAACGAAGATTTCAACATATACAAAGCTATACCTTTACCGGTAAACATCGGCATCGCTAAGGAAACCACATATGTGCAGTTATCAAACAAGTACATCGCTGTCAACTTCAAGAAGAACATTTACGTATCTGTATCCGAAGATGACTTGAAACACTGCATGCAACAAAAATCGCAGAACTTCTTATGCAATAAAAACCTGCCATCATTTAACCTACACAGCAAAAGCGCTCCGTGTGAGGCAAAACTGCTATCACATCAAAACAGCGGACCTTGTGACGTCGAACGCGCGTCATGCAAGGACACTTGGATAGAGTTACATACACAAAACAGCTGGCTGGCAATGTGCTGCGAAACGTGTTCGTTACGAATCATATGTAGCAATGACGTCACATCACAAACCATCTCATCATCGAGCATAGTGACATTATCTCAGGGATGCGTATTGCAATCCACCGACTTGACCATCTACGCTCAACGCCAATACAGCAGTCATATGAAGATGGATTATGAGTTCACAGATCCAACATTTGATACATCTATTAACAAGATAGTGAACTTAACATATCGCTATGCCCCAAGTATTCTTCAGTCAAAGGCCACTAATCAAGCAATTGCAACAATTGAACAGAAAATTGTAACGCAAAGAAAAAATGAAGCTTCACTACCAACAATAACAAGTCACGACATTCATCAATATGTCATCTGTTACTCTTTACTGATGGCCGCCATCATCGTTCTACTTGTCGTGGTTGGGAGGAATCGTTGTCCGCACTATTGCACAAACAACGCGAAGAACAAAACTACGAGTCAACCACCTGAAGATATTGAACTTCAAGTTATCCGTAAACCAGAGTACCGGCAAGAAGCAGACGCAGCACAAACAACAACGGACTTGCGGCAGGAGCCTCAACCTGGGAACAGGAACATCGCCTTTAAATTTGATTGATTAATTTTGTGATGGCTTTTCCTTTCTCTTCTCGTTTGTTTCTCCTTTTGGGGTTGCCAAGATGTACAGTCTTAAACAGTACATGTTCTGCTGACGCGGTGGCTTGCACCAAAACGTGCGTCACTTAATTACTAGGTATAAATATTCATACATTTTAATAAATCAGCGAGTGCGATTACTGCTACGCGGTGACTAACATTAGAGAAAGGAATCGTCAACAGTATTACGTGTAAACACTATACGCAATAAACCTAACGGGAACAAAGTGATCTTTTCTCTTCGCGCTTCAACCTGAACCACTACTTCAACAACAACAACTCTGCAAGTGTACGAACCGTACAGTCGTTGAAGTTGATGCATGGCCGGGCTTACCTCATGATTTCCGGCGCTTTGGATTTCAAAATCAAAAGTCATTTATTCAAACTAGGCTGAGAATCAGCACTTTTTGAACGTCAAAATTACATAAGACAGTCCCCCAAAACGCCCGCCCTTCACACCACTTCCTAGTGCTTTAGCTGGGGAGAAGAAGTGGCGCAACAAACTCCCCAGCAGCACAGCTGTCTGTTCAGTTAAAAAAAAAAATTGCATCTGTACAACACTGCGCATAATAATTTAAGTACATTACGCAACACAAAACATTAAATGAAATTATTTGCTATAAGTAAGCTAGCACACTCCATAATACCAAAAAAAAAAAACGAAAACTATACTCGAGCAGAAATAAAAATACAAAACTAAAATCATAAGCAGAACTTTATACCTAAATAAAGGCTTCCAGTAATAAAGGATGTGCGCACTTACATATAAGAAGATTGCAGTGGCGTGCACTCCATACATGCAAATAAGCACTGCATACCCTGTAGTACCATACACACATGCCCATCTAATTGTAAATGATAAACAACTATAGTTCAAAAAAAAAAAATCATCTAACTTATTCGCCATTCACACGAACCCACATTCGCTTCCAGTGTTTACAGCGCGATTTACGCGCCATCTATCGCAAGCACAGTGAGTGAGTGAGCAAAAGCATTATTACGTCGTGCTTATTTTTCATACAACGCAAGATTTGGAATATCGTGTAGTACACATCAAAAGTGTGTCTGTATGCGTGAAAACGTGTGCGTGTGTTCGACATTTGGAAGCACTGCTTTTATTGCAAACCGTCCAAATTGAGAAGCCGTAAAAGAACCGCCTAATTGTTTATTGCAAAGGGTTGACATTTTTTAGTCGGATTGGCCAAATGACCGACTAATTCATTCGTTCGTATTAGTTCGGAACGTAATTGCAAAGTTTTTTCGCCATATTGTTTATGTTATTCTCGGCGCAAGTGATTGACTGTCTAATAAGTGATTATTTAGTAAGTTTATTGTAAAAAATGTAAAATTATACCTGTGAGTCCTGTGCTGGCGAAGTGTGTTTAAATTAATTAAAATCTGCAGCGTTTTCGACGTTATCTTTTGAGGAAAAATTTAAATTGATTACAGTGTGTGGGTTGGATTTATCTAAAAAAAAAGTAATGCTGCTAATCTTTACTTTCATGAAAACTTTTATGATAATTATCACTGGCTAACAGGTTGTGTATGTACTCACAAACATATTGTACTGTTTTCCTTGCATGTTGTTTACACACCAAGATAAAAAGAATGTTTGAACCTATAACGGATTAATTTTCACAATGCGGCTGCTAAACACGATTCTTCAGAAAAACATTTGGAATCCTGCTTGAAGTTCCAAACTTTTGGTAAAGGTAGAATAGAGACTAGTTTGAATAGCCAGTTTAAGTTAGGTATTGAAAGGCACAACGCGAAAGTTGAGAGAAATATAAATATTTTCAAACGGTTAATTGATGTAGTTTGTTTTTTTGGTAAACAAGAATTAGCATTCCGTGATCATGACGAATCCAGCTTGTCTTTTAATAAAGGCAATTTTCTAGGAATTGTAGATTTGTTAGCTAAATATGATGGAAATTTGGAAACCCACTTACAATCAACATCGGGTGGCTCATTCACGGGGTTATCGAATAGGACCCAAAATGATTTAATTTCTAGTGTTGCGTCGGTAATTAAATCAAATTCAGTAACGCTTCGACCGAACGATCATTTTCTAGTCTAAAACGAATTCATACATATCTATTTACGAAACACACAGGGCCAAAACAGACTCACAGATTTGTCTATGATTGCAATTGGAAAAGAACTTTTAGTATAACGATGTAGCAGTTTTTACGACGACGTTTTGCAAAACTATCTGAAAAAAAGATAGGCGCGTCGATTTGATTTATAAACATTAACTTGTAGAAATATTTTGAATTAAAATTCATTTGCCCAAAGAAAAAAAAATAAACATCCCACGGCCTTTTTAAATGCCACTTTGCATATCATATAGGTAAGTGTCACTTATTTAGATATTCATAGTGGTCGCAAACAAATGTCATGCGAAGCCAAAAACTCCTGTGGTAAAACTCAGGTAGGGTAGGTAGTCCTAGTCGTTGGGCCACCGACAGCAACAAGCTGAAACTGGTAAGTTTGTTTTTAGCTGTGCATACCCTGTCTGAAATCTCTATGCACGCCACTGGAAGATTGTATATGAAGCCGAAACTCGAATTCACAAATGATAAACTACTAGGACCATCGAAGTAAAATAAACAAAGTTAATTACTAATAACAAAACAAAACCAAGGACAGCAAGACGACCAGTCACCACAAGCAACACCCGTTCACGAGCATAACGCAGAGTTCAGCGATCACCCCCCTCGCCATATTTGAGGGAAGGAGGCAACCCGACCCCCGACGCTACCGCAAGCAGTGACATCTAAGGGAGCATGACGAACTTGCTGCCGGTTGCTCAGGCAAGAATAATATGATCAATTGTCGAGGTCACTAGCTAACCACATATTGCAATACCACTCATATAAAAACATTGTAATGAGTAGATTATGTCAATGATAAATAAAAATAAAATTAATAAAATTGACTTTTCAGTGAAAGAAAATAAATAATTATATAAACTCATATAACCTGTCAGAAGATAAGCTAATTCTGGAGAAAGAACATAAACATAGAGATTATCGTAGCGGATCCACTTTTCGTCCCCCGTCACTATTCGATGCAAAAACCCCTTCCGATTTTGCCTTTGGAGCAGATGTTCGCACGTGAAAAAACGATGCTCGACGTCTCTTGGCTCGAGTTCATGCGGAACCCAATATCCTGGTTTTTGTACCATACCCATGGCCTTGAGACGGTTTGAAATCGCTTGTTGAGTCACTCCCAAGGTTTTAGCGAGTTCCTCTTGAGTTTGGCATGAATCTTGGTCCAATAATGCGTCCAACTGTCTTCAAATTTTACTGGCCTCTTTATCACTGGTGTCAAAATCGCCACTTTTGAAACGCCGGAACCATTACTCACATGTTTTTATTGATGGAGCACGTTCCCCATATGCTTCACATAGCAATCGATGTCCTTCAGCTGCACTTTTCTTCAAGTTGGAGCAAAAAAGCAGCGCTTCCCGCAAATGTTGTTCTGTTGGCACAAAAGTTGACATAGTCGGAGCACAAATAATGCAACTTGTTTACACTTCAGCGAAATGACACGTAGGTACTGATTATTAGAGCAAAATGGTGATGCTTTATAAATAAAATAAAAATATAACCTCCTGAACATCCATTCTGGTAGAGCTGTAGAACTTCTGGTACCTTTGCTTTTGGGACGACCATTTGCAGGTAGCAGCTATCCCCTCGAGCATTTCCCCATATAGGGCACAATACACCATCCTGGATTACCAAGCTCTTCCACTGTGCCCAATAAATCTTTGTGGTTGTGCTCATCGCTGCCACATTACACCATTTCGGTTTAGGGGCACTAGCTTCAATCCACTCGAGAATTGGCTTGATTTCTGTGTCAATTTGCTAAGCAAGCTGTAGGGTTTCTTTCCATTCGTCGCTAAGGTCGTTCTTAGCATCCTGACTGGTAGTGATTCCTTAGTTTCTTGCCTGACACAATGCTTGCATTCTTCAGGGCAAGGCCTTCTTGATAAGGCGTCTGCGTTACTGTGGGACTTCCCACTACGGTGTTCAATTGCGAAGTCAACTCTTGTAGCAATTCAATCCATCTCGCTTCTTGTCTTTCTGGATTCTTAAACTGCAACAACCACTTAAATGCAGCATGGTCAGTTCGTATGTGGAATTTACGTCCCAGCAAGTATTTGCTGAAATGTCTTCACTACGGCGAGTAGTTCGCGTCTCGTGACGCAATAATTTCTTTCTGGTTTTGATGAAGATTGCTGAAGTAAGCTATCACAATTCCCGACTTCATATTCCTTTCCTTTGGGACAACACACCGCCAATTCCAGTATTACTTGCATCCGTGTCGACTATGAATTCATTTTCTGTGTCAGGGTAGCTCAAAGTTGGGGTATTGTACAAACGTTTCTTTAATGGCGCAGACCCACCGCGGCGCACGGATAGGCCACCCACGTGTGTTAAGCTTCGCTTTGCAAGAAAATGTATGTGATTGTGTCCACTGCAACCCACGGACACGCTACGCATCAATGGGGATTATCTAAGATTTTATTTTATTTTTTGAAAATTTAGAGCATTTTGAGAAACTAATTTGAATATTTTGATGATTGGCTCAATAGTTATTTTTTTTTTAATATTTAAATATTTTATATTTTCAAGGTAGGTGAAGTCATCACGGTGCACAAAAGATTGTGCTGTGGCCTCACTAGTACATAATTAAAAATTTAAATTGTCAACACAACATCATCCATCTCACATCTGTCAAAGTGTCAATAGACGTCATACATAATCGAATCAATGTTTTTAGGGTTCCGTACGAAAATGATAAAAAGGAACCCTTATGGTGCGACTCTGTCTGTCACAGTTGGATATCTCATGGAATTCCGCCAAAGAGCAAGAAAATATGTACAAACGCCGAGAGACACTATTAATCGTACGAGCGTTTTGGATGTTAAATCTGTTAGCTCGTAAGACCAATTGAATAAATAAATAAATAAATAAATGAATAAATTAAGGATTCTTACTGCCCGAATCACCGGTGCAAACTTTAATAATTATGTTTGTACGGGTTGCCGGAACCTCAAAAAGTGCCTCCCTTGGCTCGGTCGATGACGTTTGCCCAACTATTTTAAAATAAGAAAGAAATAAAAATACAGATTTTTTTTTTTGCAACAGGGACTGAAAGGGGGTCTTAAGAATTCTAAGTGGGGCTACTAGGGCATGTGGGGTATCATATGAAAGAGTGCCGTTTGCTAATTCTCAAACATTTTTGCTTTATTTTTTAAAAATACCGACTCTCCCCCTAAAGTCCCCACTACAAGTTTGTGTAAAGATTACAGGAAAAATAAAACGATGTCTCTAAATAGCACATTTTATTAATATATGATAGTACGGAACCCGCGGTGCGCGAGTCCGACTCTCTCTTGACCGGTTTTGTTATTTACAAATACAATCTTATTTTTCGAAATTTCGTCCGAAACATTAGCAAGTTTTAAACGGAAAGTGGTTTTGGAAAATGTAATCTTCGCAACAATACATTGTATAAACCTTGTAATATTCCACGCTTACATCACGACACCACTTTTCTCGCAAGTCTCCCCCACCACCACCCCATCCACCTCCTACTGGCGCTGGATCCTGTTAAATAGTACACAAATATAGTAATCAGAAACTTTTAAGCACTCACACAATCACTTGTAGTTCAATCACTGTTTCGCATTTCAAACTGAACTGCCACGCAGCGCGGGTAACCCCCTATTTATATGACGGTTGTAAGCTCTGGAAAGTTCGAGGACTTGATTCGAGAACCCTACTTCTACACAGTCGGTTCCTAAGTATTGTCACAATATGTCATAAAATTAAAAATATTCATTCCAAAAAAAAAATATTTGTAATGTTAGTATTAAGAGAATATTGAAATCAAATTTATTTAAAATGTCCACCACCATTCGCCACGCAGGCCTTTTGTCTCCGTGGCCAGTCATCAATTGCAGCACGAACCATATTCATATCTATTTCGGCCACTGTTGTTCTCAGTGAAGACTTGACTCTCCAAATTTTTATGAGGATTTGCGCAGACTTTCTCCTCCAACACCTGCCATATTTTGTAATCCAAAGGATTAAGGTCAGGGCTGGAGGAGGGCCAATCTTCATGCTTCATCAAGTCGATGTTGTTGAGCTCGAACCACGCCTGGGTGGTTCTGGCCTTGTGCGCCGGTGCGGAGTCCTGTTGAAACGTCGATAGCCGTCCTCGAAAGAGCATCTGAGGTAGATATTTTACGTTAAGATCCAAAACAGTGTCTTGGTAAACGGAAATGAACTTCAGCCGGGCCAAAATACGAAACTCCTGACCAAATCATCAATTATGAAGGATGTGGCCATGTTGCACGGCCATGTTGCACTTGGGGAATGGAATTACCAGCTTCCGCAAAACTTGTAGCGTACACCCTATCATTTTGTTTGTGTACTTCTCTTCTATATCGAATTGTTTTTCGTCGGTAAACAGGATGTCACGGTGTCTTTTTGCGTACCGCCTAAGCAAAACTCTTGATTTTATCACTCCCATACCTTTCAAGCGCGCGTTGAAGTGATGTCCACTTTTTTTTCTGTAAGCTTGTAGACCCAGGTCTTCATTGAGTACCTTTTTTACTGCCTTTGTACTCAAGCCCATTTGTAAAGCGATTAATTTCTGTTCGGACGGGATTTCTTGCAATACGCGCCTTGATTGATTCGATGACTGCTGGAGTCCTAACAGAACGAGATCTACCTGATCCTTTCTTGTCATCCACACTTGAGTGTTAATTGTACCTTTTAATAGTACGATACACAAATCTCTTCGTGATTTTTAGGTTTTCAAGAAGCTTGAAAATTGTGTTGGGCGAGTGGCCACAACGGGCGGTGTAATGCAATTACTGCTACTCACTCTTTTTTGTGCGTCCACTCTATCGTAAAATATTAATATAATTATTTTTTACGTTTTATTGATCGTAAAATAATTGAAAATCGTATACTATTGTTTCTTTTTTCCTTAAGAGTTCTAATTTCAAAATTATGTGCCAGTGACAATACTTAGGGACCGACTGTGTAGTATTTACGGGAATGCTGCAACACGACACTTAACCATCTAGAAAAATTCTGGAAGCATGTAGTTCTGCTAATCGATAACAGATGGCGGTAGTGTCTAAGTTACAATATCATACACATCAATCGCTACCCAGCTTAGCACATCTCTATTGGAAAGGCAGCCTTACACTCACTAACGCCTAAAAAGTATCACCACCTAACTGGTACTTCGTTCATCATCAGCTTTAACACATTAACTGCTTAATTATTAGCGAAATGTATGCAAACGCTTCTTTATGCTACACTAATTCTGTGTGGCAAACACTTGGGTGCGTGCAAAAAATATCTTGGGTGTAGACACCCTACCGACCCTTATTTTACGATGTTTTCGAAACAATAGAGATGCACAACGTACGCACAGGTGCGGCGCGCCGCACTCGAAGAAAGTTATGTAAATTGTATGAACGCGCATACGCGCCGTCAAGCACCTGGTGAACGTCCGAAAACGCACATGCGCGTCTGCCGCGCCTAATGAATTAAAAAGTCCACTAGTGGCCTAGCCACTGCAGTCGCACGCCATTTACCTCTATCCTCGACCACTCATCCAGTTATTACATCATAATTACTTGCGAAGATCGTCGCTTGAGGGCGTCCTACGCTTGCCGATAAGTACTTCGTAACAAATAACATCCCAAAAAAAAAGACCAAAACGGCAGTTTTAAACGTTCCTTTTTTTATTGTTTCTATTTCCTATGCGTGTCTCAAATAAAATTATTATCTCTTTTTTTATTCATTATATATATATATGTTGTACTCAGAGCGACGTCAGATGACGACCTGCTGTCTACGACCGACCACGACGGTGAGCTGGGCAGCACGGACGATCTCAGCACCGGCGCCAGCTCCATGCGCTCGCAGAGACTGCTGCACCGACAGCTGTCTTCAGACGACCCCATCATGGTCTAGCTAATAATACACTGGGCTATACATCTCTACATGATTGAATGTCCGATTCGTAGTACGTAAGTACCAAACAATCGGCAGCCTTCAACCAAATCTTATGCAAACATGTCCACGTTCTGCCATGATATTTAGAACTAGTGTTGTCAAATAATGCGTTAATGGATAAGTTTCGCATTCTCAGATTTCTTACATTCCTGACAGTGAAAGAAATTAGATAAAATGTTCCTGTGCGCGTGTTCCTTCACATTTTAAATTGTTAGGATAATAGCAATCGGAAGATACATTACTGTTAAGTTTTATGAAACGGACCGTGAAGTATTTATTTTGTTTTTGCGACCTATCTCCTGATGTTGCTAATTGTTTAGCGACGTATTAACTACTTATAAAGATCGATGTGAAGCAAGCAGGTATGTTCAGGTTGTTTATCTACACATCTGTCCTATGTGAGCTGTTTTAGACAAGTATACATGTACTAGCAGTAGGTGAAGGCGGCGGTGACTAGATACTCTCGTAGTCGTCGTTCTACTGTACTTAGACGTAGTGATGAGCTTATTTCTGTAAGTCATATAAGTCGCCGCAACGATATCTAGGCGATTGTCCAAACAAGT
Organism: Dicycla oo; assembly: GCA_948252095.1. NCBI lineage: Eukaryota > Metazoa > Arthropoda > Insecta > Lepidoptera > Noctuidae > Dicycla > Dicycla oo. Next base: position 18,009,969 of record OX411726.1, on the reverse strand, counting down.
GACGTATGAATATAATCAAGTATTTTTTCGTACATAAAAATATTTACATCCATCTTTGCACTGGCATATTTTATGATATATTTTCTGTGTAAATAATGTAAATCTTGTCTAAAGGTGATTTTAAAACTATAGCAATATCACTCTTCTGTCAATGGACGTATTTTGCTGGATATATAGATGACATGTGACTGTATTTTTCAAAGTTTTCGATTAGCTAGTAGGTTAAAACTTGCAGGCTCTAACACATTGAGAAGTGATTCATTCCATTTAATTGTATGCTTGTATTTAGGCCCCTCGTCCGCTTGTCGACGCAGAACCGCAGCAGAGTTGACTTGATAGCTAACTCTTAAAAAAATAATGCTGAATTGGTGTTTATTCTTAAACTTCCCTATTTTGCCTAGATTTAGAACGATGATTGGTGACGAGTATCTATTTTAGATTGTTTAAAATTTTATTAGCGATGTTGTGATTCTGAGTTAGCACTGAGTCGACAAAGGTACGGCGAGCGGTAATTGTGTAGACAAAATATATTCAAAATGCTTTTTACATGCCAATCCAAAGACATCACTTAAATGAGGTTTAGAATTACGCAATTTAATTGAATGTTTTGTGATCCTAGTTAACTATCATGTTCGGTTCTAAACTATACAAGGTATCAATTATTTATAAATCAAAATTGTATCTTTACCTCATGTAAAAGACGATTTTAATTCACACCTATTTTAGCAATTTATAATTTTGTATGAAAAATGAATGTTTTGTGATCCATTCAGAACTTAAAAATCTGATATGTTTAAAAAAATATTTTAACTTATATATGTTTACATTAAATATTATTGCCTGAGTACTTATGGTTATTATTTGTCTTGGACATTTAATGCTTATTTTATGTGTAATTGAATATTGTGTATTTAAATAAAACATTTCCTCTTGTTAGGTACCTGGCTCCTTAGCAGGATCGTTATGTTTCTACAACATACTCCTATATATAAAACATTATCCAAAAAGTTATCATAAACACCAAGTACCTTGCCTCTATCTTAATTTGCTTTCATATTCTAAAAGACTGTCTTAAAATAAGCTATTGAATTTATTGTTAAGTCACAAATATTTTACCTGCTTTTTATTAATTAGTTTGTAACAATTTACTATACAAACAACGAATTACTCTGTGACAACTTGTATTGTTTGTAAGCCTCTCGTTTAACTATCGTTGGACATATTTTATAGCTCAATATGTATGATGGACTGTATTAACATAAACTTACTTATATCTAATAGGTTTACACACTCTTTGTAACATTTTTAAAGCCACAAAATTTGTTTGAATCTCACAGTTGATGCTGAGGCGTACCTTTTGAGCAATTTACACAGAACAGAAATATAAAGAAAACTATTCTAAGATTTATTTGTTGAAAAAGAAACATCCATAAAAGTGCATGTCTCATCAAGGTGCCGAACAAATACTATATGTAAATGTATAAAAAACTGTTGATTCCGTTTTAGTGGGGTTGTGTCGCAGTAATCTAGTGTACTTTCTGTGCCTTCAAACTAGTTTGCTTTCAGCAGTCTCGACTGGCCTGAACACTTTTGAAAGTCTAGCTACTATTGTTGCTGGTTTACATTTATTAGTATCCTTGTATAGCATTGCTAGCGTCAACATTTATATTAGCCACGTACATTCTACTTTGTTTTGAGGTAATATAAATATAGATGTGGTTAGGTCTCGATAATATAATCGTATTGTCTGTTTCCCGAGCTCCCCATCAGCGAACATACTCATAATCGTAATTTTAATGTAAGTTATTTTACAAAAAAAAGGTAAAGAATGTGCAATGTGGCTACAACTAGGAATTTATTGACACTTTAGAAGTGTATGTAGATATTCGCCCGTTCCACGTACGGTTAATGTAAATAATTTATTAGTTACTATGACAACTTTTAGCAAGGTACTATTTTATCTTAAGAACTGCTATAGTCTTTGCCACTGTTTATTTGTAAAAGTGCCTATCAATCAATGTTTCATTTTTAAAAGCTCTATTGGTGCATTATATCATTGGATTGTTGAAATTTTATGGTAGTTTATCATTTCAAGTTGAATATCATTCGAAATAAATATTAGACGTTTTTGTGTAACATCACATTTTATTTATCTGTTGCCTTACTATCTCTGTCACAGTTATTTATTATTAATACGGTTTATGGAACTGGACTTCTGAATTTTAAGATATTAGTTGGATATTTCATTAGGAACTGGAATTTGTGTTTATTCAACCTGTAATTGTATTTGCATAAGGACCAATAATAAGCTGTTTACATATGGTCGTTTTATAAACCTGTATGTCATTTGACTGTGAACTTTGTCCTACATGTTAATCAATAATGAATCTTGTATCATAAAAACATGTATATTGTTCAACTATTTTTAGGGATCCTATAATGTGTCAATATAAATGAAATGTAACCAAAACATTATACTGTATACAAAATATGAAAATAAAAAAAAGAATAATGAGGTAAATGTGTTTAATTTTATATATAAACTCAATTTATGTCCATTTCTTCAACATTTTCCATTTTATGCTGCCAAGGAACTCTACCAATAGGACATGCAGACCAGTTATGTCCCTTGGGAGCTAATTTCCAAATGCTATTTAATATTTGTTGCTGTTCCTTTTCCTTATCTTTCTCTTCAATATGTTCCAAGACCTCATTTTGAACATCTTCAACTATCATAACATCATCATGTGTCATTTGCAAATCCTCAGCTGTATAAATAATAGTTGATGGGGTCATAGGAAACTTTTCTGGAGATGATATTAATTTTGCCAATGCACAAATTTTATCAGCAACCATAGCAGGAAGTTTTGGTACAAGTAACTCTAAAAGATTTGAAATAAAATAAGACAGATAACGATTATATGCAGAAATGATTGGTTGGATGTAGCTGATGTCTTGTAACTCGTCAGGAACAGGTTTTTGAAGATCCAACACAAGTGCATTTTTTAAACTACTGCCAGGGTACCAGTTTTCATATAAATGCTTCAAATCTTTCCTCTTCCTGGATATTTTCTCAACATCGGTCATTCTGAAAACAAAAAAAAAACAATCTTAGATAAGACTAACTTTTGCAAGTAGCTTCTCCCATGTGGAAGTCAGAAATTAACCCACAGACATGTATTACTGGGATAAAAAGTATCCTATTCATCCAAATCCTATAAGATGCATAATACTAATGAATGTTTCAAATATTATCATTAACTCATGCAAGCTTAATACTTTTTGTTATAGTGCGCGCGCACAGTGTGTTATTTTGACTCAGATTTGATCACTCTTGTTTTATATTTTCATTATATGCATAATATACCAACAAAACTCCATAACAAACTCCCAGTGAAATATCTTGTTTTATTTTCAAGATAAAAATTATTGAAAGTAAGGTCAATGACCCCCTTATATCCTATTTGTTGTTATATTTCATAAAGTACTGTTCAAAATACCCTGTTTTTTTTTATCTTATAAAACAAAATTTAATCTATCATTTAAAATTAATACGTAAATTGTATCATTATTAATATAAAAAATAAAAAATAATTATATTTTTATGATTTTTTATTTTTTTTTCTAAAATGCTGCAATATTAGCGTTTATTTTTTTGCTCAGGTTATTTTAAATAGGTCTACCTATAATACCCTAAATTTTGAAATACTAATCTTGTAGAATTTGAGATTTATAGCGTTTCTAAGTTTTTTACTGATTTCTATGGAAATAGGGTTGTCAAGTACGGAATAAATAAATGCATTTATATTATGATCTGATATTAATTATTATTATGGGTCGTGATAGCTCATTGGTCGTGATGACTCAGTAGTATAAATTAAGTAATGGCATTTTCTAAATTAATTGTTTTTATTAATTCAAAGAGAAAACTTTTATTCATTAGAGTGTAAAAGTATTTCTTCTGTGCAGAGAGTTAGATTCGATAGTTCTTCAATTTCGGGGTCGGGTGTGGTCATTGGCTCTGTTGCTGGTTTCAATAGGGACAGAACTTTTGTAGGAATAGGTAACCGATTTTGTTTATTTGCGCGGCTCTTTAGCGACATATCAGAAATAAAGGGGTCCGAAGATTCGAGAGCACGACGAAACAGATCAAGAATTGTAGTTTTTCGGTCCATTTTTCTTGTATGGTGCTCTCTATCATATCGCCAAAATTTGTTCCTAGATTCACCTGCCTGCTCGGACAGCATTCCTATTGGTAAAGGGCTCGTTTCAATTATTTGCCACCCATGTACGAGTATTTTGTGCATAGTAACAGACATGTAGTACCAGTTATATTTTTCTACATATTTTACAGCCACAGTATTACAAAATTCCCGAAATTTGTCGACATCAATTGGTAAAGCACTTGAGAGAGCAACTAAAATCGTATGTAGATCGTCCACAAGCCATTCGTCAATGCCCAAAATGTCTGCAAAAGTTTTACGATTTTTGTCTGAAAATGCCGCCCGAGCAGTATTTCCGTCATTAGTAGTCCCTGAATTCGGGCGAACAATATCAACTAATAGTGACATTTTTGATCTTATTTCTGTTTGTATCAGCTTTTTCCTTTCTTCTACAATGCGCGCTGCGTCTGAGTTTTTTGTCACTCTCCACTTTCTTACTGCAGGGTCATTTTTGTAACCCAGATGAAGCAAAAACTCTAAAAATCTTATCCAGCAGTGCAAGGGACTCAAACCGTGAAGTAAAGCGTTTGAATTAATTGATCTCTTTCTAACTACATCTAATTTATTAAATTCTGCGGCAGTTGCCCCACAACAAGCGCAACGCAATTGTGAAGTGGTCCCAGTTATCACATTATAAACCTTACCATCTATAATGGTCAGATATACCTTGGGATCTGCAATTATGCTTCGCCCTGAACCAGTTTCTGCATATAGTAGTGACAAGTTTTTTATTTCTTCTTCTACCCTTTCTTTTTCTTTAAGGATTAAATCTTTATTTTCCGGCCGATATTGGATTTTTAATGGTCGACAATATCTGAAAGATTGGGGGTTTGGATTGGACCACAAAACCAAACCGTGCTGTGTTTTTAACACTAATGGGATATAGGTAGTCGCAAATAAACAATGTTCATCATCAATACCATCTGTAAATTTTTGCTTATATAATGATTGACCTGTACTTCCATCGAATCCCCACGAACCTTCTAAAATGCAAGAAACTGTCTCTTCTTTTTGTTGTTCACAATAAGTCGTGATGTTTTTTTCATGAGATTCGACAATACGTCTAAATGTATGTAAGAGCAAACTGTGTAATGAAAGAAATGCTTCTTTTTCAGTTATTGTGATATCTTCGTCTGGGTAACAATGTTTTTTTACTGACTGTACTTTATAGTAGGGTGGGTAAGCTGGAAAACCTCTAGATTTCAAATTTTGTTGCATAATTTTATAGTCTTCTGCAGTTAATTTTCTATCGATAATCATTGATAGGGCTTCGTCAGGGCTTAATGGTTCAGTTTTGGTATTGTTTTTTATGATGGTGGCAATTTTTTTTGGTCGAGTAGGACTTTTTAAACACTCTTTCATTACAAATTCGAAATCTTGGATTGAATTTTTGCATAATTTTGCACCTTCTTCGTCAGTTACGATATGTGATAATATTTTAATTATTTTAGAATTAGGTTGGCCTTCGAGGGTATTCTCGATATTTTTAAGTACTTTGCGCTTATTGTGGTGAAAGTGACCGTAATATGTGCCGAGTTTTTGATTATCTGTAGAAGTACATGGAGTGCTTGTGATAATATCAATTTCTTGACTGAGGGCAGAGGTCTGGTTCAACTCATGATCCCTTTCCAACTCTTTTGAATCTATATTTGGAGTACTTGTGAATTTGACAATTTTTTGAGAGAGGGCAGAGGTCTCGTTCAACGCATGATCACTCCCTAATTCTTTTGAATCCATACATTTTATTTGAAATGGTGCCGCTAGCCAGGTATGGTTTTTTTTACAGAACCACGACATGTTGCGGCGGCAATCTAAATAAAGTTTGTCACATTTGTGAGTAAATTGATTAATGTGATCTTTTAATGACTTATTGTTCACATCAATACTACTAGGAATACCTTCGGGATATAAGAGATTTAAAATTACACTAATTCTTTCTGAAATATCGAGATCCATAGGTCTAGACCTTGTATTATATAATTTTGCTGCTGTGACCATAGCTTTATAAACTTCAAGTCGCGTTACGCGTTTGCGTATAACATCTCCTAACAATAATGAAGATAGTCCCGGAGGGTGAGGAGTATCTTCATTTGCCACTCGCCGACCAACATGAAGGTTGGCGCCCTCATGCCCCTCTTGCATTAAGTCCCCCGGTCGAGGTCCGGAAGGACATCCCCCAGCAGAACAGGTCAGCTCCTGCTGAGGCAAAGCAGCGCCATGGGTCTTTACCGGCTCCATGACGCCTCACCCCCGCTCCTCCGGATATCGGGTAGAGGTATTGGGTTTTAGCGTTTGCTTAACGAGGGCGGACCCCTTCCCAATACCACCCGATATCCATCATCAGAGAAAAATCACCATGCAGTAAGAAGTACAAACTTATATAAGGTCTGCCCGCGACTTAGTACACGTTAAAGGAATATTTACGGAACCCTAATTCTTCTTCTAAAATAAAATTGAGTTTAGATTACTAATTATAACATCAGTTATAAGCCAGTGAAAGACCCACAAAAATAAAATTTGTATAGAATTGAATAGAATAAAAATTATCTGGAACAAACCAACAAACAACATTTTTTTTTTTTTATTGTTTGTGAAGTACCGTTTTATACAATTCTAGACATGTTTTGCAGTGCTTTCGAAACTTCAGACCACTTTGTTTAGTAGTGCAAAATTTTTGTAAATTTTCACACTATGCGATGTGACAACCCTAACCTAATATTTTGAAAATTTATATCTTGAGAATTCTTTACTTTTTTTATACGATTTTTTATTTGGGATATGATATGATTATATAGAATCATTTTGTGAAAACATAAATCGCTAATATTATTCAATTAACGAGTAAAAAAATGTTTTCTAAATTTAAGAAAAAAGCATGAATCTTGGGCAAGAATCATAATTTTTACTTTTTTATTCTTGGTACTTATACTTAAATATTATATTAAAGCACCTATAATACAAGTGTTAAATAAAAATTTACCTGAAGTGAGAAATTTGTTTTTTTTGGTTTCTATGGACTTTTCTCGAGTTTTCAAATATCTCTAAAACTACGCAAAATAAAAGTACGGGAGTTTTACTCTAGGCCATAATTTGATTTAATGGGTCAAATTAGTAAATAAAACAGAGTGACCAAATCTGATTCAAAATAACACACTGTGGCGCGGAACAAGTTTGCCGCGCCTTAGGTAGGTATGTGAGCGGTGGTACGGAGAGGCGGGGGTGCTTGCTGTCATTATTCGCGACGGCAACACGCGTTGAAAATTCCGGGTAGTTTAGACAAAACGCACATGAGATTGCAATAGCGAGATGAGTCCGCCGATAAAAAGACAATCTAAGGAAATAATATTTAAAGTGCATACGTTTTTTAAAAAACGGAAAGCCGATGTCAAGTTTAGAATATAAAACTTGACAACACAACAACATACATAAATTAGTACCAGAAGCAACAGGGATATCGGAACGAAGTGGAAGGAGAGTGATTGCTGAAAGTAAAACTTCCTTGCAAAATACAGGTGAAGCAAAATTTAGTTCTCTGCGGAGACCAAAAGAAATTACAAGTTGACGATTTTGATTTAAGAGTGATAAGAAGAAAAATAAATCGGTTTTATATGGTAGAGAAAAAAATTCCAAGTCTACGAAAACTAAATGCTGTGTTAAAAGAGGATAATATTTTAGATTGCGTATTAACTTTTTTAAGAGAACTTTTGCACAAACTGGGATATTCATCTAAATAATGTAAATCGAAGAGATCCCTTTTAATAGAGAGACCAAACATTGTTGAATGGCGAGTGAAATATTTGAGGGCCATAAGAAAATTCAGAGAAGACAAACGAAATATATTCTTTTTGGACGAAACTTACGTTAACTAAAGTTACAATGTCCAAAAATGTTGGCAATCTTCGTCGGAGCCTGGAATTTATATAGCTATAGGCAAAGGAAGGCGTTTAATAACAGTTCACGCTGGTAGCCGGAACGGGTTAGTTGACGATGCTTTGCTAATTTTTAAATCAGATTCAAAAACAGGGGATTATCATGGAGGCATGAACTCTACAAATTTTTACAACTGGGTTGATCGAAAATTAATACCTAAACTTCCACCTAACTCAGTCATAGTTATGGATAATGCGGCCTATCATTGTGTGCAAGTTGAGAAGAAACCGACTATGTCCAGTTTGAAAATTAATATGCAGAACTGGTTGCAAAATCATAACGTGCCATTTTCTCCCACAATGATCAAAGCCGAACTCTTGAGGTTGATTAATACGACCAAAAAAATATACACGATTGATGAACTTCTGAAAGCTGCAGGTCATAGTGTTCTAAGACTACCTCCATATCATCCAGACCTCAACCCGATCGAGCTTGTGTGGGCAAATATTAAAAATTGCCTGGCCAGAGATTACATTAATGCTACATTGGAAGAGAAAATTCCAATACTAACAAGGCTATTTTCCGAATTCTCTGCCATACAATGGCAAAAATGTGATGACCACGTACAAAAAAAACGAACAAGAATACTGGAATCATGATATGAGATTTGATACTATGATGGACGAAATCATTATAAACTTACAAGATGATTCTGAATCAAGTTCAGAGAGTTCAGAATCAAGTGATTCAGAGGATATGTCAGAGTAATTTCATATAAGTATACATTAATTAAATAATTTCATATATCATTAAAATATGTCAGAATAATTTCATATACTTAATTTGTTTTTGGTTTATTTTACTATTAATTACAATATAATTAGATAGGTACAATATAAACTTGCTAAAAGTTCAATTGTTTTTTATTTATTCTTTTCAATAATTGAACAATTATTGTTCACAATATCTCGAGATTGGTCATCACTGTCTAATCTCATGTGCATTGCGAGCAGTAGGCAACCCGCTCCCTCACCCCTGTCGCCACCTAAGATGCGGCCAACTAGTTACTAGTTACTGCTCAGAAATTGTGCACAATGTGTTGTGTGTGTCTTGATTTGATATACTATCATGTATTCATGCAATAATATACTTTCTTTAAGGTTACAGAGGTATTTCTTTCTGACTTGCTAGGTATTTTTATAGCATTTTTTTTTCCATTTTCCCAAACTGACTCAACTTTATTTATGAACCGATTGAAATGAAGCAAATATTAAATGCTAAGTGAAGCTTACCACAAAACATTAGTGCAAACCGCACCCAAATTGGCACCATCCTTTCTGAGATAAGAGCGGTCAAACACACAGGCAAAACCAACAAGAATTCTAAAAATCATTGTTTTACGTTCTATTGCGTTTATGAAGGACCCTTAATAATAGTTTTTCTCAAACATTGTCCATACAGTCAGCGATCGGTTACACTTTTATTATATGTATAGACTACTGTAACAACCACAATAATTTTTAACCTTTTTATCATGGTGCAGTTTACAAATACAACAGAATTTGTATTTGCCTATTTAAGTACAATACTTACTTTTTAATTTTTCTTTGGATATTCTGAGATATCTTCAGAGCAGCAAAAATTTCTGAAAGCCATAATGCAGCCAGCCGTGCTCTAAAATGTCCACCTTCTTGATTTTGTGTAATTTTTATAAGAGCCACAATGAAGTCTAACAGTAAATCATTTGTATGTAGAAATGTCAGCAGTACTTCAAAGCAATTAACATAACTGATGTATAGTTTCTTCCTGTATTTAAAGTCACTAGCGCTAAAGAAATATAAAAGATCTTTTGATAAAAATAATGAATCATTTCCAAGCAAAGCATCATTGACAACTGTGCTGGGATCCCTTACTTTTAACAGCTTTTTACCATTTGTATTCAGTATATTAATAAGTGACATGATAGACACAGTTTTCAGATCAGACAGGTCAATGTGTTCTCCAAGCAGTTCTTTTGCATCATTGACAATTGATTCTCTAATTGCCATGTTTGGCATTTCTGATAAGTTTTTAATCTTCAATTTGGAATGAGCGCATATACCTAATGAAATACAAAAATTTATCAGCAAACTAATTTTATATGCATCACCATTGATAGTGTTATTCTGACCACAAATGTAATCTTGAATGTATTGTTTGTGCTTATCCCAATAGTTTGTTCGGAGCCATTGTAAACTAATAGAACATGCTTCTCTTAGTAGTGCGATAGGTGGAAGTGTATTGCTGTGAGCAGTATCATGTCTCAAGTCTACAACCCAGTCAGGAACGCCCAACCTTTTGGCTGCTTGGTATAGACTTGCCCCTTTGACTGTCTCGCTGTCTAACATATGGTTTACAAATCGCATGATGGCAGATGAATATGCTAAACGCAGCAATTGATCATTGGCCGCATCTTGAGTAGTATTTGAATCCTCCACAAAAACTTGTAGCAGGCTTAGGGTTGATTCTATGCCGGACGGCAAGGACGGGCTTCTGGATTTCCATACAAGTAAAATTTTAAGTGCATCTTTTTTACTTGAATTTGTATTCAATATATCTTCATAGACTCGCAGCCACTCTTCACTATCATACCACGGGACAATATGGTAATATTCACTCATATTTAATGGTTTTTGTCAAAGAAAGTATAAAAACTTAACCAAACACACAACCTGTCCGGCCTGTCAGACCCAGGGGCGGGGGGGGGCTGGGGGCAAAGAGTAAAGTAATAATAGAGAGACAGAGTAGCCACTCATAGGTAAAATTTAATGGAAAGTGCTGCTACCTCTAGTTTGGTGGGTGAATTAAGGCTATAATAATATATACCTACCTATAGGTATGCATACTTACTATAATAATAGGTTGGGGATATAGATGCTGGCGGGAAAAATTCCGAATCATTCCCGCCGAATATTTCGGAAGTATTCCGAAATATTCCGAAACTTTGGGAATATTTCAACGTTTATTCCCATTGAATTATTCGGGCGAAATATTCGGCGGAAACATTCGATTGCGGGGTACGAAAGTTTCTCGCGGTGGGGAAAACTTCTCCGGGGAGCATCTCCCCTCTTACCGCACCCCAAACCGCCATCGCCTGCACGCACGACTCGTGGCAGTCGCCAGTCGGGCGTGCGCGGCCGGCGCGGCGGCAGCGGCCGGCGCTCAGAGGGGCAGCGGCGGCGGCGATCGACGATCGATGCAAAAATGATTTTTCAGCAAAAAAAATAAAAATCTTAATTAAATTCATTTTGAATAAATTCTGATTTAAAGAAACTTTCCCAGAAGTATTCCGGGATTATTCAGAATTTTTCGGAAGTTTTGCAACTATAGTTGGGGAAAAAGTTTCTTCGCATTTTTTAAGAAAATTCAAAACATTTTTTAATATAGTTGATTTACATTTAACTAAAGTATGTAGGTACCATTTTGTTCGATAACTTTTTGCCATCTTGTAGGTAGGGACATGATCCCATTGCTATAGAAATTTTGGGACTTCTGGTCAAAATACCGCGACAAGTGGTTTTGGCAGTCCTCTCGTGATGTTAACCTGACACTGCCTAAAGAATTCTGAAGAGACCGAAACAGGTGGAAATCTGAAGGTGCAACGTCAGGACTATACGGCGGATGCATTAACACCTCCCAGCCAAACTCTCTTAATTTTTGTTGAGTGGCTAAAGATGTGTGAGGTCTAGCGTTATCATGATGAAAAACCATACCCCTTCTGTTGATTAATTCCGGCCGCTTTCTCTCAACTTCTTGCTTTAATCTCATCAGTTGTTCGCAGTAGAGTTCAGAATCGATGGTCCTGCCTGGTGGTAACAGCTCATAATGAATAATGCCCTTCCAATCCCACCACACACAAAGCATCACCTTGTTGCGAGTTAACCCGGGTTTCGCCAGTCTGCCTGCCTTTGACCACGACCTTTTTCGCACGTTCTTGTCATACGTGATCCACCTTTCATCACCAGTTATCAGCTTCTTCAAAAATGTTTCGGTTTCATTACGTCGTAATAAAGAATCACAAATGAGTACACGGTTCATTAGGTTTCTTTCAGTGGGCTCGTGAGGTACCCAAATGTCGAGCTTTTTTGTGTACCCAGTTTTTTTCAAATGCGCCAAAACTGTTTTGTGGTCAATTTCCAGTTCGGATAAACTTTGCATTATGGGCCGTCGAGTTGGAAGTTCATTTTTTTTTTGTAGATAGCTCTCATAAACAGAAGGCTTTTTACAAATTTTTAAGTTGCAGATACTCACGGTTTCCGAGATATATTTTTTTAAATTTTACATATAAATTGACAAATAACACGCAATTTAGACAGATATATTGTCATGGTAGATGTCAAATTGACGTTTTACGTTCCGTTGACGGTGGAGGTGTGTTTCATAAGTGATTAGGATAGTCAGTCCAAGAGCGAGCGAAGCGAGCTCGGAATATTAGGGCACCCCGACTCGGATAGGTTAGGTTAGAAGGAGGTGGCGGGGTCTATGTTCGCTCGCTTCGCTCGCTCACTACGACCCCGCCACCTCCTTCGAGGTTATTTTTTTTTAAACCACCCAGAAGTAGGAGCCCCGCAAAGCGGGGCTCCGTAGAGCTATCTTGGCAGCTAGGGTAGTGTTTAGGGCACCCCGACACGGATAAGGTTAATCTTCGTGGTTATTTTTTTATAACTACCCAGAAGTAATTACAAATTTAAATCATTTTTTTATTTGTTTCAAATCTATGTGGAATTGGAGAAAGATTTTCTCCAAACTAGGAACAAATGACCAGTGTGTTCAGTTTGCCGAGGAGAGAGGACTCATTCCTAGAGCAGATTAGATTAGATAGATAGATAGATTAATATAAGAATAATAATATTCCTTGTGTTTTATTCTGTCTGAAAAATACCCTAACCTAACCTCAAAATTTTAACCACGGATATCGCCGTAAATATGAGGTTCCGCAGGGTGGGGTTGGTACAGGGGGCTAGGCACCTCCCACCCTCGCCTTCCCCGCCCCATAAATCTTTGGAAATTAGAGTTCAAATTGATGGAAATTAGTGTTTTAATCTAACCTAACCTCAAAACTTTAACCATGGATATCTCCATAACCATGGGGCTGCGCGGGGTGGGGATGAGACAGGGGGTAGCCCCCCCCTCCCCTCTCTCCGACACATAAATCGATGGCCCATAATGGAAAGTTTGACCTCCAGTTCTTCAGCTACGTCGTAACTACTGATATGCCGATCTTGCTCCACTTTTGCAAAAATGGCATCCATTTTATCCGTAATAGGGCGACCAGAGCGACGTGCATCTTTGACATCAAAATTTCCTGATTGAAAACACTTAAACCAAATTTGTGCTACTCTCACAGACACTACACTAGGTCCATAAACATCGCAAATTTTTTCGCGGTTGCGTTGCATTTTTACCTTTTTTGTAGTAAAATTTTAAGATGTATCGTATTTCTTCATTAGATTCACTCATCTTGACGGTACGAAAAACAAATGAAAATCACACATTTTCGTAATTTGAATTTGGAATTATGTTCTTTAAAATTTAAACTTTCAATGATACCAAAACCAGCCAGATACAAATAGTATAGCCAAAGAGATTTTATTACAAGTTCATACATACTATAATGCGAAAAGATTTTTTCCCCAACCTAATAATATGTAGCGAACGAGTCCTCTCACCTATTATACCGTACCGTATTATCTTTATTATAACGAAGAAAAAGTGTTATGTTATTCCTTAATTTAATTTAATTAAGTATAAAAAGTATAAAACAAATAAATATTAATAAAATTTATGTTTGATAATAATAAAAGGACATTTTCTGAACTCCATACGTGTTTTTTTTCCCCTGACTGTTACCATAACACAAACTCGCTCAAAGAGTATAATACATAGGTGAGAGGACTCGTTCGCTACATATTATAGTAAGTATGCATACCAATAGGTAGGTATATATTATTATAGCCTTAATTCAACTAAACTAGAGGTAGCAGCACTTTCCATACATGCAAATTTTACCACAGAGTTGCTACTCTTTCTCTCATTCATTACTTTACTCTTTGGTCCGACCCAAAGAGTATAATAATATTAATAATAAATTCAACTGATTGATTAGCCCCTATAATGTTACAACGTACTCTGTGCTTATTATTATTATTACGTAGACAGAGAATGCTATAGACAAATTGATATCTTTTGTCGCATTCACACAAGAAAAAGAGCAACTTACGCCGATGTCGTGTGAAGAAAAGAAACGGAACGATGAGATTTTTTGTTTCACGGCGCGTGTCGCGGTTTAGCATAGTACTTATATAAACAAAGTTTGACAGTTAAACGTGCAGCTAGCTATTGTCTTATTTTATTACAGTTTTTAAGTGTTATAAATTAAATAATTAATGGTATGTTAAATGTTAAATTAAATAATTAATATTTAAACATTAAAAAAAAAGCCATGGTGCATTGTAGCGTGTAAAAGTGATAGCGGAACGAAAATGCTAGACTTGTTTTTTTATTCGTAAGTATACCACTCTTTATCAGTTACTAGGCTTTCAATAACATTTTATTGTGTTCATGCATTGTATATGTACACAATAAAATGTTACTACTCTAGACGTAAATTCATCTATAATAAAGCACAAAAATAACAATTATTAATTCTAACCTAAGAACTTTGGTGTTGCCAACTTTTATTTATATTTTTACCCACTATTAAGGGAAATATGTATTCTGCAGTGTGTATTAATTATATATCTGAAAGACAATGGCTTGTTGCAGTTTTCCTCAAAATGATCATTTACGTCATTAGTGGACTGTAGCTACAGGGCGTACAGATTGGACGCCTAAACCGTCATCAAAAATCTGCAGCAAACATTTTGAAAATAAAATTGTTAATCAAAAAGAAGAAACTGAGTGAGAAACTGCTATTACTTAATGCAATTCTGGTATTTCAGTTAATAACATATTAAGTTTCGATCCAGGCTTTATAAGATTTTTATTTATGTTTAGTGTTTTTAAAACTATGTCCAATTAATTACCTGTTGTGAAACTATTATTTTTTGCATTTTATGAGCAATAAATGACTGACACAGGCTTTTCTTAAACTCTGAACGTGATTCAAGTTTTAATATTGATCTAGAGCGTAAAATACCTTTTTCTGTAATCAACATCTTCCTACACCTATTTTGCATTACGGTCTAACTTTTTTTTAGGAAACAAAGGCCTGTATTCCATCATCTCCCTCCATAAGTTTACATGAAGAACCAATTATGGAAATTGAAAATAATTTAAGCATTCTTGAAAAACTTTACTTTATTGTACAATAAAGTAAAGTATATTAAGTATATTATAAATAAAGTATATTATAATAATTATATTTCTTCGCTTCATTCTTCAGATATTATAACCAGGTAGTCCTTTTAATCTACAAGATAACATGCACACTTTAAGAGATTTATGAAAATCGATAAAAGTATCGACTTTAAGTCGATTCTTTACTAACCATAATCACACCACTAGTCAAGCTGTCATTCTTTTTTCGTGCACGATAGCAAGCACACGCGCGCTCACTAGTTATTAGAAATGCCGAAAAAACTGGAATATTCTCAACAAATTGAAGTCTGTCGACGTAAAATCAAGAAGCTGGAAGATGAACGAAGACGTACACGTTGTAGAATTATAGCTGAATCTTCATCTGATTCCGGTATGTATTATACTTATAACTACCCTCAATTATAAGTAAATAATTTTATGGTGCCACCTAATCCGCGAGAATTACAGGCGCATTGCTATATTGTGATACCCATTATGTTTACGGTGCTTTGTGCTATTCATTTAGTGTAGTTTTTTGCCCGGCGGTTAACCGTGAGTTAACACGAAGGCTAAGATTTTGCAAACACATGTGAGATTGTCTCGCCTGGCCGTTAACCGAGCGTTAACACGATGGCTGCCTATGAGCTATTATGTACATAATTATCACAATACAATCTACATGATGACCCACAAGAATTAAACCTAGCGGTTTTATCTATAATTCTAGCGGTTAACCGTGAGTTGACACAAAGAACAAAAATGTGGAATTCAAAGTTACGTCTTATACATTTGAGACGATAACGAATCCTTACCTTCCGCCCCCGGTGCCACCATAGAATAAAATCTGACCTAATGATATCCCTGACGACGCTCCCATGCCGACCGTGGAAGCATCAACTCCTAGTCAGGAAGATATTACCTGTCCAAAGCTCGATCCAGAGCTATTGATAGCATAGCTATTGGTATCAAAGTTCGGAGATAAAATTCATCACAGCTTAGCTCAGCGTTGGGAACCCATTCTCAAGCTGGGATTATCAAAGGAACCAAAAGATAAGTAGTTTAAAGATTATCTCGTGTGAAAACCGCACTCTGCTTCAAGCACCCAACCTGAATAACGAAGTTTCTGTGGCTATTTCTGAAGCATCTTATCATAGAGATGAGAGGAAGGAAGCGATCAGCAACACTCGGGTGCTGGCTTCTCAGCCATCAATAAAGCTTTGAAATCGCTAATTAGCGTCATCTATTATGCATTTGCCAAACCTTTTCAAATGAGGGGAAAAAATAAAAGCTTCCAAAACTATCGAGAAGCAAGGCATTACGATTATAAAGGTCCGAAAGGTCAGGTACCCCCGCGATAGAACCAACGACATCTAATTCATGTCTGCAGTATCAATATTGATAACCAGGGAAACAGGGCAGGCCCCTCGCGGTTTCTACAGAAGGGGGGGGGGGGGGGGGGGGCGAGAGGTCCGAACAGGGCGAACAGCACCACGAACCGTCGGCTTCCACCTCCACAGTCGCTGCGAACAAGGCGAGGGCACCTTTTTTTTTTTTTTTTGTGGATGGGAAATCATCAAATAACTTCTCCCGCTCTGGGTGGAGCGGAAGGGCGTGTTAGACTTTTACTGACTAAAACCCACCCGTGTTCCTTCAGTTGCCTATGCCAGGGCCACGGTATCTTTTTCAAACAACCCGCGACCCCAGCGGCATCGGCCCTATTGGACCCTATCTTCTGCTGACATCTCTTTGAGGCGCGCGTGGAACACAACGCGCCGTCGACCCGGGCCTGGTCCTCACCGGACGGCGAGCTACCCACTACTCACCGTCCGCAAGCCCGCGCCTACGGTGGCCGGGAATCGGCTATCGATTCCCGCCGCCCAGGGCGTCTCCTGCGGCGACTGAGGGCGTGAGGCTGCCTCTCCCTCACGCGTTCCGCCTCCTCCTTCGCGAGCATTACCGCTTCGAAGAAGGAGGTGACGGCCTCCCATGCACTCTCGCTCCGCACCATGGCCTGGATCAGGCTCGGACGCGAGAGATCGCCGCCGCCGATCGCCTCCGTGAGAACACGGCGGTGCTCTGCCCAAGCCGGGCAGACATCCACTGTATGCTCCACCGTGTCCTCTGGGCGATCCACACAATAGTGACACCCGGGCGTTTCCTCCCGCCTTATGCGAAACAGGAACCTCCCGAAACAACCGTGTCCGGTGAGGACCTGCGTCAGGCGGAAGGTGAGGACGCCGTGGCGCCTCTCTAACCACTCCTCAAAGAGGGGACTTATCGCCGCAATTGTGGCGTGCCCAGCGCTGGGCTGCGACAGTCGCACTCTCCATGTCGCCATGAGATCCCGCCGGAGCTCTGTCCGCTGTACCGTGATTTCTCGCGGCAGCGGAGTTACGCCCCGGCGTTTCGTCTCCTCGCGCCACTCCCACACGTGCGCGAGGACTTTCGCCTCCAGATCCCACGGCGGCAATCCGGCAAGGAGGCTCGCCGCCTCACCGGAGACCGTGCGGTAACCCCGGACTAGCCGAATGGCCATGACCCTCTGGGACGCGTTCAACCGGCGGACTGGCCGCAGCCTCAGGGAACGCGCCCACACCGGTGCCCCGTAAAGGGCCATGGACCGCACGACCCCCGCGTAAAGCCTCCGGCAGGAGGCGTTTGGACCACCTAGATTGGGCAGGAGCCGCTTCAAGGCAGCCCCAGCCCGCTCCAGTCTGGGAACCAAACGTCGGAAATGCTCCACGAAGTTCCAGCGGCTGTCGAGGACGAGTCCCAGGTACTTCATCGTCGACTCGACTCCGATGCGAACCCCTCCTACCATTATTTGGGAACCCGACGGTGGCGCATTCCGAGGACCATGAAAACACATGGCCTCGGACTTGTGCAGGGCCACCTCGAGTCCCAACTGCCGGATCGGCTCAACGACTATCGCAACCCCGCGTGTCGCTAATTCAGCCGCCGCCTGGTGCGACCTCCCCTGCGCCAGGACCAGCGTGTCGTCAGCGTAACATACCACACTGACGCCGCTAGGGAGGTCGGCGCGCAGCACCCAGTCGTACCCGATGTCCCACAAATGCGGCCCCAGGACCGATCCCTGTGGGACACCGCACGACATCTCTCGCCGGTTCCACTCTCCCTGATGACCGGGGTAGATGACGGCCCTATCCGTCAAATAGGCCTCAACCACTCGACAGAGGTAGGTCGGCATCCGGTGATACCGGAGTGCCTCCCTGATGCAACTCCAGGGCAGGGTATTGAAGGCGTTGGCGATGTCTAGAGACACCGCCAAGACGACCCCACCCCGGGCCACAGCATCCCCCGTCGTGAGGGCTCGCACGCGCATAATGGCGTCCACCGTAGAGCGCCCCCTGCGGAAACCAAACTGGCTCTCCGCCAAATCCGACCCCTCCTGCACCAGCCACCCGACGAGGCGGTCTGCAATAACTCTTTCAAAGAGGTTGCCCACCTCGTCGAGCAGCACGATGGGTCGGTAAGCGGACGGAGAGTCCGCAGGGCGGCCCGGCTTCTTAATGAGGACCAGTTTCCCCGTCTTCCAACGAAGTGGGAACTGGCCCCTCTCCAAGCATGCGCTTAGGAGCCCCCCTAGTCGAGGCCCGAGAGCCCCAAAGGCCAGAACCCAGGCTCTTCCAGGTAAGCCGTCGGGTCCTGGGGCGGCATTTTTGGCACTCAGCCTACGTACCGCCGCTCTCAACTCTACCTCGGTCACTTCTGGAGCATCGTCGTCGTCGTCGGTGATGTGGTCCGCAACGGGCACCGCAGGAAGCAGAGCCATGGGCGCGGGAGTATGTTCTCCTCGCGAAGGGAACAGAGCGCTCACCACGTCCTCCACGAGCTGGGGCCGGAGACTCTGCGTCAGCGGGGGTGCCCATGGACGGAGTTTATTCCGCACCATTTTATAAGGGCGTCCCCATGGGTCCCTGTTTAGAGTCTCCAGCGACTCCTCGCGAGCCAGATCCCTGGCCCGCAAGATCTCCGCTCGGAGGGCGGTCTTCGCCGCTCTGTACCCCTCGTACAGCTCCACCTGAATGGCTTCCGTATCCGGAGGGCGGATACGGAGCCTGCGGTGCCTGGTGTACCGGTGCCGCGCAGCAACGCACGCCTCGCGCAGAGCCGTCAGCTCCGGCGACCACCAATACACCTGGCGCCAGGCGCGACCGGGCTGGACCCGGGGCATTGCCACGTCACAAATTTCGGTCATGGCCTCCCGGAACCACTCCGCCTCGTCGTTGATGTCGGCAGGCCTGTCCGGTGGTGACACCCAGGCCTGCACGATCGAGGCTTCCAGGAGGAGCTCCCGGTCCAGCTTCTTCAGCGCCCACCGCGGACCACTCGGGGCCTGTCGGACCGGCGCGCTCGAGGTCTGGGCGGAGACATCAAACCGGATGTACCGGTGGTCGGAGTAGGTCTCCACCCCCTCTATGACGCGCCAGTCAACAACATGTGGCAACAGAGCGGGGCTGGCGAACGAAATGTCCACCACTGATTCGCCCCGCATCCGCACACACGTGGGGACAGAACCCCGGTTTAGGATGACCAGGCCTGTCTCCAGAGCCCAGTCCTCCACCATCCTGCCCCGTGTGTCCGTATACCGGGAAACCCAAGCCACATTCTTGGCGTTGAAGTCCCCGAGGACGAGCACGGGAATGGAACGAAACCCGACGACGACGTTTTTCAACTCCGCAAGGGAGTTGTGGAACTCGGCGAGAGTTCGGTTCGGGGAGAAGTATACCCCCACCACGACAATCCCCCCGAACCGTGCTGCAACGCAACCCTGTCCCCTCTTGATGGCTTCGAGGGACAGGGTACCGGCGGCGGCCGACGAAATGAGGGTCACTGAGCCGCTCAGGTCCTCCACCCAGTAATCACTGGGCGGGACAAAGTACGGCTCAGCGACCACGGCGATGTTAATCGACCACTGCGCCATGCTCTGGAGCAACAGATCCAGAGCGGCGGCGCAGTGGTTGATGTTCGCCTGGAGGAGGCGTAATGGGGCCAGTACTGGCACTCCATATTAGCCCCCCCCCTGAGCCTCCTGTGAGGGCCCTGCCGCAGTGAGTACGGCGGCGACGGCAGTGGAGGCGGCAGCGACGGCGGCCGTGGCGGCGGCTGCGGCCGTGACGGCGGTAGCGGAGGCGGAGGGCTTGCCACTGCCCCGGGCTTTGGTGGGTGGACCACAGACCTTGCTTCCAGCCCGGTGATCGGCCGGCTTGCCAGCTGCCGCACATAGATAGCAGTGCGGCGTGGCATTGCACGAGCCGGCCTTGTGACCGGGCTGACCACAACGGAAGCAATGACTGCTGCGATCCACCTCCGAGGTGCATTTTGCCCCCACGTGGTTGCCCACTTGGCAACGGAAGCACCTCAGAGGTCTGGGTTCCAGCAGTTTCACCCGCGTGGAATCCCAGCCCACCTGCAACCTTCGGCCCTCCCCAACTATTTTGTGGGCCGCCGATACGGGGCAGCTCACCGTAACGGCTCGCATCCCCGCGAGGTCAAGACGGATGGTGCCTACCTTCACCTGTTCGAAGGCACACCCCCCAGTCTTGACCAGGGCGGCCACCACCTCTCGCTCCGTCACGGAGTCGTCCAGACCCAGGATGCGCAAGTCAACGCACTTGGCGGATCTGGACACTCGGGCCTCGTCCGCATTTAAGGACGCCCTGAGCCTTTCGGCCAGAGCGTCAGCGGTCGGGCCACTGGCCGCACCGGGGATCTCGAGCATCCGAGCCCCAGTCGCAGTGACCCTTACCCGCATGCCCTCGGTGACACCGATCTCCTCCAGGTTCACCGCCGCCCTCGCCTTGGCGAGCACGTCGCGGTAGGACAAGCCCTTCTTCTCCGCTTCCGGCTGTAGTGTGATCACTACAGCTGCGGACTTTGGGGCACGTAACCTCGCCGCGACGCTTCGCTCTTTGCGCCGCCGCCGCCTCTCCCTCCGCTTGGCCGACCTTGCCGCCTTGCCCTCCTTCCTCTTCTCCCCAGCTACCTGCCATTCGGCGTCAGCCGGAGGAGATTTGGGAGGCGGGGGCAGCCGCGTCGTCACCGCCACAGCTGGGGCCCTCTCAGGCGCCTTCGCGGCCGCCTTCGTGGGCGCCTTCGCAGGCGCCGTCGCAGACGCCTTCGCAGCCACGGCCCCGCCCTTCGCCTGCCCTGCCGACCCTGGTTTGGCCGTGGCAGCCATGGCGGCATACGAAGCCGCCTTTGGCTGGCCCGAGGCCGCCGGTCGGCCTAGCGGGGGCTGCAGGACGATTCCCTCAAGGACCGAGAACCGGTTGTTAACGGCAGCCAGCTCCTTCCGCACCAAGGCCAGAACTCGGTCCTCTGCAGGCCCAAGGCCGCCTTGCCCCTGCTGCACCCCCTCCTGTAACACCTCCTCCTGAGCGCCGGCTCCGCGGAGCCTGGCCAGGTCTGCTCGGAGCTCCTCATTCTCCTTTCGGAGAAGCTCCATGGCGGCTGTCAAGCGGGCGACCTCCGCCCGCATTTCGGACATTCCGTCCGACGGAGGCCCTTGAAATAGAGCCTCCGCTGCCGCCATAATGGAGGCCTTGGCTGCGGGTATGGCCTTGTCTTTAGAAGACTGCTTCTTCTTCAAGGCCACACCCTTGACTGCAGCGGCCACGACCTCCTCAAACCTGGCCCGCTCCGAATTGGAGCCACCAGCGGCGTCTGACTCATCGCCAGACGCCTCCACGGCGCTACCCTCGGCCGACCCGGCTGAGCCGTCCTCTTGTGCGGCGGTTACCCGGCTCTTGCTCTTCCGGCCTAGGCCCCGGCGAGCATATTTTGGAGCCGATTTAAGTCCACCGTCCGAGAAAGACTCCTGGGCATCTCCCGGATTTAGGTTCCGCTTCAGGAAAGCATTTTTCCTTCCAGCGGCCCCCACCACTACGCACTCCGGGCTCTTAAAAGTGCCCTTCGCGCCCTTCACTCCCGATGCGGCGTCGGACTCCGACCCCGCATCACTCCTCTCCCTCTCCTCTTCTCGTCTAGTGATTTCTTTTTTTGGTCCCATATTTGTTTGTCGCACTAGCGATTAATTTAGCTACCAACCTCCTTCACGGTGCGCCGCCGCTTGAAGGTTTGGGGTAATTTTTTATAGAGGTTCTCTTCCTCGCGGTCCGGGCGATTAAGCCAAGACCCTCGACCCCCGTCAAAAGTCAGAGACATGACCTTGAACAATCTTCGGGGCTACGAGACTAACGGTGGCAAAAGGAAATGACTTCCTCCTGCCTGCCCGGCGGCACACCGAGCCCGCTCTTACTCCGCCGCTGTGCGTCTCTGCTTAGAGCAGAGGGACACACGTTGGAGCGTACCTCCGACAGGATATTGGCATACGGGCAACAAAACCCCTTAGGGACGTGTGCCTAAGGGGTTTTGTCCGCACCCCAGGGTGCACCGTCCCGGAGACTGGCCTTCCCCCCGGACGTATCCGTAAGGGAACTCCAGCCCACGGGCACTCGGGGAGGTTTCCTGTCCACGCACCCCAAGGCGAGGGCACCTGCGACGGGCCAGTAGCTCAGAACACGCAGGTAGAATATCTAATTTTTATGATTGTTGACTCAACATAACATCAAATTCTGTAATTTTATATTGGATACGTAATGGTTTTCCTATACCGTTTGATTCTAACGTGACACAAACTCATGTTCCTTACGTTTCAATGTCAGCGACTGGAAAAGTCGACATGATTTTAGCTATACCAAAATTGTTAAAATTAGGTGCGGTAAGCCCTTCCAATCCAAACGTACTAAGGACCAGCTTGTTTCAAAAACGTTTTTAGTAAACGAAAACGCCTTAAAGTCTAACGGTGCTAAAAGATTTATTTTAAATTGAAAAAATTTAAATGGAAGACTACCAAACGGCATGTAAAGTATTACCTATTCATGTATTTAGGGCCACTATCCATTTAAAAGAAGCATATTTCCTATTACCAATTCGTAAATCTGATCGCAAATTTTTAAGATTCCAATTCGGAAATAAGAACTCGGACACCTACGAGTTCAATTGTATATATGGCGATTCAGTGGCTCCAAGTCTTTAATAAGATCATGAAAGAAGTGGTTTCCCATTTACGCTATCAAAGCTTCAAAAATGTTGTTTTTCTCGAGGAGTTGTATCGGCGATGATTATCAAGAATGTTTAAAAAATGTTAAAGCAACTTTAAATCTTTTAAAATGTTTCGGGTTCATAGTGAAATACGAAAAGAGCTTTCTTGTGCCTAAACAAACCTGTTTTCTGGGATTTATGTTCGATTCAGTAAATCAATCAATTGCCTTTCCATCCAAAAAAAAAAAAAAACTGTGAACCTGGTTGACAAATTCTCAGAACTGTCTCAGTGCTCAGTTAGAGAAGATGCTCAACTAATAGGAGTTTTGATAGCCACGTGCCCCGCGGTGAAATATATACGAAGTCAGTTATATACAAAATTTTAGAAAGGCAAAATTGTGTAGCCTTACAAAAATGTCCTAGCTTTGAAAGACAGTTCAAACCTCACCCTGTAATTCTAGACGACTTAAATGGGTGGCAAAGGAATGTGCTCAATTCTAAAAACACTGAAAATACATAACTTCGAATGAGAGGTTTATACGGACGCTTCACGTACCGGCTGGAGAGCTATGTGTAACAACGAACGAGCTCATGGAGTTTGGAAAAATAGTGAACTTGAACAACACATTAACTACATAGAGTTGTTAGCTGTTCTTAGCCTTGAAGTATTTTGCAAGCAAACAATCGGATTGTTCTGTTTTACTGCGTGTTGACAACACAACAGACATCAGCTACGTTAATCGGATGGGCGGCATCCAATTCCCCCATTTCAATAATCTTTCTAGACAAATTTGGCAATGGTCTGAAGAGAGAATCATCTGGTTATTTGTCACATATTACGAAGCAGACGGAGAATCTCGAAGGCTAAATCCCGACACGGAATGCGAACTTTCCGACCTACCCTTCGAACGAATATCAAAAAGTCTTGATAAACCAGAAATCGATCTATTTGCCTCTCGAACCAATGCCAAATGTCAGGATTATATAATATGTCATGGAGAAAGGATCCTGACGTTATTTCCATAGATGCTTTTACAGCGATCTGGAATAATAGGTTATTTTATGCTATCCCCTTTCCCACTTATTCTTAAGTGTTTTGACAAAATCATATAGGAAAGTGCCACCAAGTATACTAGTCTTTCCTTTTTGGCTATCCCAAGCCTGGTATCCACAATTAATAAAAACAATAGTTTCCGATATAATTTGGATATACCTTAGCAAGTTACAGAAATCCCCTTACTACTACTATCCCTGCAATGGGTGCCGCAGTACTTTCAGACAGGAGTTCTCGTTGCGCGGCGTCGCCGAATCAGCCCTGGATCTAATGCTGGCGTCGTTTTCAAAGAATACGATGCAGCAATATAACGTGTCGTTCAAATTGTGGTGGCAATATTTCGTAAATAATAATTGTCCCTTTTTTGACGCATTCATACGCAATTTAAGTGAACAGTTTGATAAAGGATGTTCGTTCGGATCTCTACACAGATCCGTGTTATCCCTTTTATTAGACGGTAATGTCGGATCTAATGACGGAATTAAACGACTGCTCAAAGGAGAATTTAAATTAAAACTAGCTTCCCCAAGTACTGTATTACATGGGACCCACAGATTGCTCTAAATTATGTTTCAATTCTGCTCGACGCGTTCAATCATTATCTATGATAGATAAAGTTTGAAAAGATAACAGTAGGATCTAACGGTATAAACATAGCGATTAAAGATATTATAAAAACATCCGCGGCATGTCGTAATCAACCGACGTTATTCCTGCCGTACTTTAGAGAAAATCTTTACACTTGCACCGCGACTGCTCTCAAAGATTATCTCCACGTCACAGACAAAGACCGACCTGCTAATGTATCCAATCTCTTCATAATTGTGTAGCGCCCCTACAAGGGCGCGACAGAAAGCAGATATTAGCCGAGAGCGGCGAGGATGTGGCGGCGTTCAGCGCACACAGCACGCGGCACGCCCGCCACGTCTGCAGCCACCGCGGCCGGGGTCTCCGTCGACACTATAAGGAAAGCCGCGGGATGGGCTAATGCGTGTATGGTTTTTGCCCAATATTATCATCGTAGACGAATACGACGATAACTTTGCTCAAGCGATCTTCCATGATCGAATTAACGAGTAACTAATACACGTATATTATAGTTACTCATATAACTAATATATGCAGTTTTGAGACTATTCATAATGTAATGTGATTTCATAATGTGATGTGATTTATGTACCTACAAATTATTATTAATTATTCGAATTTATACATGTTTAGTTAGATACAATTCTTACTAACTATTATGTTTATGTTGATTGAAATCATTGTATTCTTACAAAATATTTGCTTTTAATTATTACTTATCAAACACAAAACTTTGCTCTAAACATCTACCTGGTTATAATATCTGAAGAATGAAGCGAAGAAATATAATATATGATCAAACGAACTTCTTAAGCGAAGTTCGATCAATATTATATGAGTCGCTTCATTCGAAGATATAGATTCCCTCCCAACCCAATCCCGGTGATAAAGTTTTGCATTGTATTAATTATCTCTAAAAGAATGACAGCTTGACTAGTGGTGTGGTTATGGTTAGTAAAGAATCGACTTAAAGTCGATACTTTTATCGATTTTCATAAATCTCTTAAAGTGTGCATGTTATCTTGTAGATTAAAAGGACTACCTGGTTATAATATCTTCGATGAAGCGACTCATATAATATTGATCGAACTTCGCTTAAGAAGTTCGTTTGATCATTTATTATTGTATAGACGCCAGCACATCAAGCTACTTCAATCTGTCTAATTTATTTAAGACGCCTTCGGAGCATGCGTAGTTCATACAAACGAATTACCAAAATAATTTGTAAATCAAACATATTATATATGTATTTATTCCGATTGGATTACAGAATATCTAGGTTCCCAAATATATATTAAATAAGAACATTGATTTAAACATGAAATATGAGAAAAATAAATTTTCTATAGAAATTTTAAATTACTGATAACTCGTCTTCAAATATAAAAATAATTATTCCTTTCAAAATATATGTTTGGGAACCTAGATATTCTGTAATCCAATCGGAATAAATACACACTACCTTAAGAATATGTTTCATTCACAAATTATTTTGGTATTTCGTTTGTATTAACTACGCATGCTTCGGGGGCCCCTTAATAGATTTTCAATTTTATCGCTAAAGCTCAAGTTCAAGGTCGATTGGGAAAATTTTACAGTTTCGGGTAGCTTGATGTGCTGGCGTCTGTACATAGGAATAATATACTGATTGAAATACTGTATTGATTCGGGGAAAAATAATACTATTTTCTCCCGAATCAATACAGTATTTTGTATATGTATTCTTCAGTATTAAAATAAATTACTTTTGTAATAATCTTGGTACATACATTAATTCATTAGCAAGCAGTTTGTTCGAAGGATGAAACCAAAAGTTTGGCAGATTTTAATTAACAATAAATCGCATGATTCCAGATTGATCGCGCTGTTGCCATACTGCCGTCGACTAGTGGTCAAAAGCCAGTTGAAACGGTATACCCTCCAATTTCTAAACAACCATCAATAGTAAGTATTACAACCAAAAAATATTGTGTCTGTAACAAAGTTATGGTTATTAAACAGTTTTTTTCTGGATTTTAGGACAAGACAAGAGTATTCTCCTCGAACGTTGCAAAACAAATGGAAAAACGCGGAACAGCTATCATCCGAACGACTGAAAAAATTAAAGGCTTTTCGAGAAAAAAGTAGGCGCTTAACAAAAAAGGTCGCTACGCTAGAAAATGTGATTGCGGAACTTAAAACAAAGTGTTTGATTAGTGAAGAAGGTGGGGATTTATTGGAATCTATTGACCCTGCTAATAGAGACTTCCTGAAAAAATGTTGAACCCCACTTCCAGTGGTAGAAAATATTCACCATCATTACGCAAATTCGCTCTTTGCTTGCAATTTATAAGTCCTCGGGCTTAAAGTATGTACGACAGCAATTTAATACTTGTCTGCCTCATCCATCCACACTTACTACATGGTACAAAAGTGTAGATGCAAACCCAGGTTTTCTACATTTAGTTAGCCTATGGACAGTGAGGAAGAGGTTATTAGCGGCTGATATACGCAGTCGACGACCAGCGCGGGCCTCCAAGTTACTCCATGAGCACCAGTTGCCCGATTCAGGTTCGCTAGAAATTGCCTATCTTGGACACTAGGTAACTGGAGTAGCGTACTCTTCTCCGATGAGGCTCGAATTTATCTGAATGGTGAGAACCGACGTCGGCGAGTTTTACGAAGACCAGAGAACGCTATGCCGACGTGTGTTTTGAAGAAATCACCCCTTATGGTGGAGGGTCTGTTATGTTTTGGGCGGGCGTAACTTTTAAAGATAGTATTCATTGAAAATGGCTCACTAAATGCGCTAAGGTAGTACATAACAGAAATCCTTTGTGCACAACCCGCACTGACTGTAATTGGTGAAGATGCCATTTACATGGACGATAATGCTCGGGCCCACCGTTCTGGCGACGTAGATGCTTATATACAAGAGATCGGCATTCGTCGTTTGGATTAGCCAGCGCGGAGCCCCGACCTTAACCCCCATTATTAGACGTCTGGAACCTCCTAAAAAAGCGAGTACGATCTGTCCAACCACTTCCACAAAACTTCAGGGAGCTTTAACGTGTGATCTCGGCTGAGTGGGAACACATTCCACAGGACACCATCAAAAGCCTGGTGGAAAGAATGCCAAGACGATTACATGCTGTAACCGCTGCAAGGGGAGGTCATACACGTTATTAATTTTTATTTTTTGTATTGTGTCTTTTTTTTAAATACCGTAAAAATTGTATATAGTAATTAATCTTAATTTCATTATAACCATAAAAATGTCCATTTTAACAAGGCTCTCTGTTTACATTGACTAAAACATCGACTCCTGGATTTAAGTGTTAAAATCTATATTCTCATATTGATAATAAGTTTCTAGTCATTTATACTAATGACATACTAAAAATATTAATATTATCCATATAAAAGTCAATGACTGTAAGGTGTGTATATACTCACAAAGCCAGAACGTATTATTACATAAGAAATGGTAGGTATTTAGAATCACATCATCATCATCATCCTTTCAAGCTTTCTCTTACTAAATTCTAATTCTAGCCATTCTCGGAAGCGGAACACCTTTGTATTTAGAATCACACAAATTGTGGGGTAAGTCTTTCTACACACGGTAACCCTAAATACAGTGACGTAATTTTTTTTGTCTCTTTCTGCGACACGCTTACTAGGTGTCTATAGTATTCTCTGTCTACGAATTGGTACTACCATAACGAGTAAAGTAATGATGTAGAGAAAGAGTAGCAACTCTATGGTAAAATTTACATGTATGGAAAGTCCTGCCACCTCTAGTTTGGTGGGTGAATTAAAGCTATAATAATTTTTGCAAACCAGAGGTGAGGTTGAATTTTAAAAACAACGAGTAAATTAACTAAATGAGATTTAATTACAAAAATAATTAGAACCTAGGTACCCTATGCACAATATTCTAGCTACGATAAACGACCGTCACGTCCAACCGCCAAGCAAAGTGAGTGCCCGCTCCGTCGTCCGTTGTCACCTGCCGCCGGCGCGGCGGCGCAGCGCTCGCCCCACCGCTCACGTGATCCTGAGTCACCATGGCACGATGTTAGGCTCCGCCCCCTCGCTTGGTATTTCCAACACGGCCTCTCCTGACTGCTGAGCGTCCTCGACCGCTTCATCTTCACGAGACAGGTCCTCCGCACCCTGATCAGTTTGATCATCATCTGCAACGCATTTGGAACCATTTAATGTTACAGGAAAGACAATGCAGTGCAGCGTGAAAGGAAAAGACAACAAAAATTGAACGTTATGTACTTTACGAGGGTCATAAATCTACATGAAAACCTATGCTCACAGGCGCAAGCGTGCACTCAAGCGCCTACAAGCAAGGATTTCGCAAAAGTTAGCTAAAATGAAGTTGTTAAACCATCAGATCAGTTACTTATTCTGTGATAAAGCAGCAAAACTAATAGAATACCAAAAAATAAAGCAAATGTACTACAAATGATCGAATTCCGGACTTCAGTCACTCGCAGCACATTTAAGACAAAATAAATAAAAATGAATCCGCACAAGTAGATAGATAGGCAACACATGTGCAGCTCTATATACTTCGCACGGCGTTAATGACAGAGGCCCCACGTTTGCTTGTCACCCTCACGAATGCATAATAGAGGCCCGACGTTTGCAGTTTTATAGGTACATTCGTGAAGAACCTTTACGACCAAGCGACACAGACAGTACACTTGTCGTCCAGTGACAGAGGCCCCACGTTTGCTTGTCACTTCACACTCACCACCCTCAAAGAAAGCTGAGCAAGTCTGGCGTCCACTCGCCTCGCCACAGCACCATGTGTTCTGCAGCCGACTGGGTCTTCTTGCCATTCGACCCGGCAAGCAGTTCCAGCTCGTAACGTTGATGAGGCAGTGCACGTACGATCTTATAGGGACCGCGCATGCCGGAGTCCAGCTTCCCAGCAGATTGTGAAGCTTTGTTCACGAATACCAAGTCGCCGGCAGCAAAACTACGTGGCTGCCGTCGCTCCTCGTTGACGTAGTCATCTTGGCGCTGCTGATTACCAGCGAGCAGCTCGGACGCACGTTGTCTTCTGAGGGACAGCAATGCTTCTCAATTGGGGTTGTTGTTGTCCAATGCAACATCTCTTACCAATGACCTGATAACTGGTGTCATCGCTTCTATGCCCACCAACAGTTGGAGCGGCGATGTCTGGGTAGTGGTTTGTCGGGTAATATTGAGGGTGAGCTGAACTTTCCACAGTACATCGGACCATTTCGATCCTTTACTGCGAACCTCGACGCGTAACATGTTGAGAACGGTTCTACAGTAGCGTTCGACCTGACCGTTCCCATGATGCATACCAGGTGTTACAAAGTGTAAAGAGCTACCTAACCCACTGACCCACCTTTGGAAAGTACTGCTCTCAAACATTCGACCACGGTCGCATATTATTAGAGTTGGAGTACGAAATAATGAGACGGCGTTAGTAAATACCCGCTTAAGCTCTTCAGAGTCTTGTCGATATATCGGATAGAGCAAGGTATATTTCGAAAAAGCGTCAACAATAAACAAAATGTACTTGAAGCCGTTGGATTCAGGAATAGGTCCCAAGACATCGGTATGAACCGTGGAAAAGGGAATGTCTGGCTTTGACCAGGATTCAACTGGTTGGTGAGGAGCTCTGGGCACCTTTTTGTGCACCAGACAAACAAGACAGTGGCCTATGTATTTGCGTACAAATGATCGCAAGCTCGGAAACCAAAAATGGCGTAATATTAAATCAGTGGTCCTATCTATGCCTATATGGTCGTGGTCGTCGTGAAAAATCCTTAATAGGCTAAGCCTATGGCCCTTGGGAATGAAACATAAAATTCGTGATTCTTCCCACGTTGGCGTGTATTTATAGTACCATAGATCGTTTTTAATGACATACCTAGTAATGTCCCATCCCGTAGTCTAGCCATCAATTCCAGCGACTCAGAGTCTGCCGTTTGTGCGATCTTTGCCCAATTATTGGGATTTTGTATATGTGAAACATTAGCGGGAGGATTCCTACTTAAAAAATTAGCGTGCTGCATTAAAGATCCTTTTCTGTATTCCAGACTAACCTAAAATCTTGAAGATAAACCCACCAACGCGCGACTCGGGGTATCAAATCTTTTTTTCGTTCTGTGAGTTTAAGAGAGTTGTAATCCGTCACTATTTTAAAGTCTATGCCAATTAAATAGTAGCGGAAATGCTGTAAGGCTCTAACGATGGCCAGTGTCTCCAAATCATAACTGTGATACCTCGTTTCGGCGTCGAGGGTGGCCTTACTAAAGTACCCAACAACTCTTTTCTTTTTGCTGGGGTGTTCTTGTAACAAAATAGCGCCCAAACCGACCGCACTAGCGTCCGCGTGGAGCTCTGTGGGTAATTTGGGGTCAAAGATCGCTAAAACGGGTTCATCTGTCAAGCATTTAATAATATAGTCGCGCGCAGAATCTTGTTCAAAACCCCATACAAATGATTCCCCTTTTCTTAATAATTTAAATATGGGGGCAGTTTTAGCAGAATACCCGGCTATGTATCGCCTAAAATAACCTGCAAGTCTCAAAAATTGGCGGCCTTCTCTAACATTTGTTGGCTTTGACGACCTAAAAAGGGCTTCGACCTTCCCTGGGCTCGATCGTACCTGACCATTACCTATTACTCGACCAAGATACTCAACTTGGGTGTCCGAGAAGGTGCATTTTTTTAAGTTAACGGAAAATCCTGCATCAGTTAATATCCGTAAAACCTCACGCAACGTATTAAGTCCGTCCTCGACCGAATTCCAGAGGATCAACACGTCATCTATATAAGTTAGAACTTTGCCAGAATCTACAAAAGGTTTCAGTGTGTTTGTTATAATCCTTTGGTAGACTATCGGAGCATTAGCTAAACCGTAGGGCATTTTTAAATATTCAAAATGCCCTTCAGGGGTGACAAACGCTGTTTTGCTTATCGAGTCGTCATCTTTTAGTGGCACCTGATGAAAATCGGTTGCCATATCGAGGCTAGAAAAGAATTTGAAGCTACCAAGCTTATCAATATGGTCGTCTATGAGTGGTAAAGGAAACCTCTCTTTCACAATAACGGCATTTAGCGCACGGTAGTCTACGCACATCTTATCACTTCCGTCCTTCTTTTTAACAAGGAGGATAGGACTTGCGTAGTCTGACTTTGACTCGCGTATGATACCTTTACCAAGTAAGTAGTTTATAATATCACGGACTCACCTACTGATAGTTTGTAAGGACGGTGACAAATGGGGATAGTTGACGTTAATTTAATTTCCATACTACCCATGTTCACTGTAGAGGTTGCAGTACCAGTAATAAAAGCGTCAGAAAACTCGCGAATGATCTCTAATAGACGCTCCTTTGATTTGCCAACCAAAGGTGTTCTAATGCTCTCGACCTCTATAGTTTTCACATGCCGTACTCTCACCGGACTATCCGATCGTGTTAAACGTTGCTCATCGTTCGCTCGGATAAACGTTATTCCTTTTCGATTCAAAACGTCCGTACCGATTAATATTGGCGCATTGATACAATTACTATAAACGACAAATAAATCAACCTCAAGAGAGACTTCTGGAAACTCAATGACAGTCGTCACATACGAAGTTGACTCGACCTCCTGACTTCCGATCCTCGCATCAAACGATAAGCCGAGATTCTATTAAAATTAAAATGCTTCTAAACTGATTCGGAAATTAACGAAATATCCGACCCGCTGTCAATTAAAATATCAACGGGTAGTTTTTGAACTAATGCGGGTATTACGTTATTGAGCTTAGATTCGACTCTGACCAAAAATTTACGTTTGAGGACTTTTTCTCACTCGCATCTTCAGAACGCTGTTTTTGAAAGCAAGATTCGACTGAATGACCATTGCGCTTACAAAACGTGCAATATTTAGAGTTTCTCTTATTGTTTGATATCGACGGAGAAGATTTAGCAGTTGGTCATTTTGTAGGACTGAATTCTCGGTATTTGATTTTTTTGTGCAGTGCCATTTTTTATGACCTAGCTTGCCGCAAATGAGACACGTAATATTTTTATCGCCCTGAGGTGCCTCGCGCTTTCGGGGCTGTAACGATCCCGACGGTTTAGCAGAACGAACAGAATTGCTGGAGTTCTTATGATCGATTACAGGCTTAACAAAAACCGACAAAAATTCTACAAGGTCTTTTGTCTGCAGTTCGGCATTGGTTGCCGCGGCCTTCACTTGGGGATCGGAAATACCTCGTATGACCATCGCGGCTTTTAATTCGT
Organism: Dicycla oo; assembly: GCA_948252095.1. NCBI lineage: Eukaryota > Metazoa > Arthropoda > Insecta > Lepidoptera > Noctuidae > Dicycla > Dicycla oo. The sequence goes on along the minus strand of OX411726.1, from coordinate 17,976,556 downwards.
CGGACAACCCTTTAACAATATTTAGCCGTAAAAGAGACCTACGGGCGTATTCCGCATAGTATTTCCAACATAATAATATACAGTGTGATTCAAAATACCCCTGTTATACCGAAAAGAGTGTATTGTTTAATACACTATTAGTTATTCTGGAAGGTCGCCATGGTCATAACTCAACTTTAAATAATTTCGGTTTTCTCTTACAAAATACAAATAATATTTTAATTTTGCTATGTCGTAGCAACCCTAGATAGGCGGAGCCAAATAAATCAATGACCGCAGGCCGTAGGTATCTAGGTATTGTCGCGTCCTTTGACCTGGCCAGCTGTTGCCTCATCGCGCGAGTGAAATAATCAGTACGGTAATTATTAAGTTTGTACATACCATTTTCCTTTTCAAATCCTGCGCAGCTTTACACACGTAGGTACACGTAAGTATACTCATAGTTTTAGCACATGAACTTATTCACAATAAGGACAACAAACACAAAAGGTACACAGAACTTAGACAGTTGTCTTGCTGCTGCAAGATTACCGTCAGTCGCACCTACACACATTATCATGTCATAATATTCATTGTTCGCATTTTCGGTCATGATTCCTCGCAAAATTCACTGCAATCCAACGCGAAAGTAGATGACGCATCCAACTCGAAAGAATGAAGTGAACTAGCGAAATAAATGCCTAATTACTTAACTAGCCTACAAAAATAAAAATGTACACAATTTTAGGGATCAATAAGATATTAAGTGAATTCCGATAATAAATAGGTACTATTTTTAAAATAAAATATTGTGCCTATTGATAGCAGTGCACCTACATTTTGCTTACGGTATTTCTGTCCCATGATGTGATAAGCGGCCAGTTAAAATTGTATTATCGAGGTTGACTAGTAGGTATTTTGTAGCATTAATTACAAATCTTAGTGGTTTACCTATTTTCTGTATATTTTAAATGATAAAGAAATAAAATACATTGCCATAATTATGAAACAAATCTAATTCCAAAATAATCGAATACAGTATCCAAAAACCTCAAAAAGATTGCCCGGTCTTAGAATAGAATCGCGTTATTATTACACATGTACGGAATCTTTTAGTGATTTCCTTTCCAAAGGCGGCGAGCTCAAAGGAGCTTTGAGCTCGCCGCCACCCGGCGCGGGCGGCACGCCAAAAGATTTTTGTAAGCTGAAATGATTTTGAATCTTATTTTTATGATTAAATAACATTCAAAATCATTTCAGTTTAAAAAATCTTTCTTATTTGAAGCATTCTTCAACCGATGCCGATATCCAATAAGAAAGCCGGAAGCAATGGGCGTGCAGTATAGTGTAGGAAATTGCAAGATATTGGTGGCATTTCTACCAATCGGAGGATTAAAACTGCAATTAATTCTTATAAAAATGTATTTCACCAAAGAGTAACGAAAACAGTTAGGTCGTTCGATATCTTACTTTTGAGGATAGATACCTGTTAAACAAATGGAATTAATTTTCATAGGGAGCTAATATTTATTTTATTAAACTTTTTACTAGGTATTTGTATTTTATAAAAACCTTGTAGTTGGGTTTAAACTGCAGTTTTATGCAGATGTATGTAGCTACGTCTACTTCTACTCTGCGTAGGTATTTCGCATATCATACTGGTACTCAAGACTTAATTCAATCTTGAAAAAAAAAAATCAACTTGCCTCTCTGATGCAAGAAAATTATAGGCTTTTTACTATTATGTGTTAAGTGTCTTATCTGACGCATTCATCCCTATATCAAAGAAGAGAGAATAGAGGTCAACCAAATTTAGGGTTGACTCTATCAAAAATATGAAGAAAACTTTGACATGTCGAAAGCATTCAAAAACTTTAATGAACATTGTTGGGGACTTCATCTAATGATTAATAATGCACAACAGAATATGGGGCCGCTGGATCAAAAGAGGTATTCTGAGTCACCCTGTATACACCTACCTATAGGTGTGCATACTTACTATGAGTAGCGAACAAGTCCTCCCTACCTATTAATTAATTTATACTCTTTGAGCGAGTTTGTGTTAGGGTAACAGTCAGGGGAAAAAAAGCACGTATGGGGTTCAGAAAAATGTCCTTTTATTAATATCAAACATAAATATTAATATTTATTCGTTTTATAATTATTACCTATAATAAAATAAAATTAGGTATTGAATAACATACCTACCACTTTTTCTTGGTTATAATAAAGGTAATACGGTACGGTATGGTAATAAACACTTACATAAAGCATCATAGCCAAAAATACAATATCTTCTTCGGAGTTCACTCATGTTAACAAAACAACAAAAATTACAAGCGAAAAACAAAGTGGTAACAATATTATGAAATAGAAACAAAACAAAACAAATAACAGTAACGAGAATACAATTTTCAACAGAATTGCGCATCAACTCGGGAAAGTCGGAGTCTCAGATCAACAAAAAAAGCAAGATGGATCGCCGCGAACATCAAAAGTGACCAACAAAAAAAATTCAACAAGGTTTTAAAATGGGAATATGCATGTAAAGTGACGGTTAAAAAAAACTTTTTTTAACCGTCACCGCGTAGTTTTCTATGTTTTGGTTGGTATATTGGCGTGTGCGAGCTGACATAATGGCAAATAATTTAATTTATTGTTTTGTGTTGCGTAATGTAAATTATTTTGCATAGTTGTATAGAATCAAGTTTTTCTAAATGAACTGACATCTGTGCTGCTGGGGAGTTTGTTGCGCCACTTCTCCCCAGCAAAAGCACTAGGAAGTGGTGAAGGGCGGGCTTTTTAGGGACTGTCTTATGTAATTTTGACGAAAAGTGCTGATTGATTCTCAGTCTAGTTTGAATAAATGACTTGATTAGATCTGTTACCTACTTATATTATTTCGAGACAATTTGGCGAAGTAAAAAGTTTTTCATTTTTCCGGAACAGAAATCCTTGTAAACAATGAGGTATTACCAGTTAACAGCTATTCTACAAAAACAAATTCTCTAAATTTAAAAACCAATTTGGCAAGTGTTTCCACTGAAGTGGAGCGAAGCGGAGTAGAGATTTCGAGCACTGTGATTGGTCAGACCACAATGCTCGAGTTCTGTCCGGCTCGGGGCCGCGTGTTCATATATTTTATTTGAAAGTCCGTTCAGCTCTGCTCCGCTTCACTAAGGGTGCATTTCCACTGACGCGGAGCTGGGTCGAGCGGAGCGGAGAAGAGCAGTGAAAAGTGTTTCCACTGAAGCGGAGCGGAACGGAGTGGAGATTTCGAGCACTGTGATTGGTCGGACCGCCCCCTGCTCGACTCCGTTCTGTCCGGCTCGGGGCAGCGTGTTCATATATTTTATTTGAAAGTCGCTCCGCTCCACTTACACTGTTTCCACTGAGGTGTAGTGGAGATTTCGAGCACTGTGATTGGTCAAGTCACGGTCTCCTGCTCTCCACTCCGCCTAGCTCCGCGTTGGAAACGCACCTTCGCACCATGCGAGCCGTAGCAGCTGAGGCTGCGAAGGCATCCCGTAGCGCCGGAGAAGATACAATTCTCAAAGGGTTTTATACAGGGTTACTGGTAAATACAGTTGGTATTTCTACTATTTTATATTACTTTTTTATATTACTTCACTTTTACTATGGGACCAAACCTGAAATCGCGAAAAAAAATCAGCTGTTCAGTACATTTTGACGAATCATCATCATCATCAGGTTTGGTCTGATAGTAAAAGTTGTTCATAATGATGAGTACAATGACCCCTTAAGAGGTTGTTGATGTTTTACCAATAACCCCGTATAGAATATTTCACAATTAGTATGGAAAATAATAAAAAAATCAAAATATCTAGTATTGATTATTATCAACATGTAGAGTTTTAGAGGGTTACGCGTTTCAAAGGAGGGCAAAAATTTTAATATTTTTGCAACCGTTTTCGCGATATAAGCAAAAGAAAAGGAAAAAAGATTCAGTTCCGTTTTACGAAATTTTAGTTCATGAAACTAATTTTATTCCACAACTTTTTAATTCCGATTAAAAATAGTCTGATTTAGTTTGATAATCAAAATTTTAAGTGAAAAACATCAAATTCAGAATAGGAAATCTGCCGTTTTCACTAAATTAAAGAGCTGAGTGTCATCTTAGTGCTTTCAAATTATAATATAGTTAAGATGTGTCGCTTTAGCCAATTTCAGATTGGGAAATCGTCGTTTAAAAGGAATAAACAAAATTTTGGTGATTTTCAGTCTAGTTTAGAGACATGTGCGACAAGAGAATACCAAGAAGCACCAATACCATACTTAAAAATATCTTACAATATTATCTTACCCTTACAATATTATTCCCCAAATATAGGGAAAAAATTTAACAAATGGCAACCCTTCGATACACACATAGATAACAGTGGCTTCACTTTTGATGTTCGCGGAGCTCCATCTTGCTTTTTTTTGTTGATCTGAGGCCGGAGTTGACAATAGCGTCATGACATTTATTTGACCAAGAATCTTGTCTTGGCTGCCAAGTTTTTTATCCCACCACAGTGCAGATGTCGCTGTCGTCTATGGAAATTGATGACAGTGTTAAGTGTGCCCCCTGTACTACCAATAGTAATAATCACAAACTTTTATGGTAGTATTCAGTAGTATTAGTGTTATCCATAGACAGAGAATTGTTATCAAAGTAGTGTTATTTTTTTTTTCTTTTGGCTTCGCACGGTTAGTGCATTTAGCCAATGTCACGTTTAGTAGACGAGTATTCTTTGTCTACGCGTTTAGTTTACAAACAAAGGTAGGGATACGAAAATATTATTATGATTAATTAATTATAACGGGATTTAGGAAGATGGATATATAGGATCAGTATATTTATAAAGGTGATGATAGTGAATGAGCAAGTTACAATGAGGAAAATTTACAACTTAATATAATGAATTATATACAGGAAAGCTATTTGTGCAAAGTAAAGAAAGTATTGAGGTAGGAAATAGAATATGAAGGGACAAGAGGCTACTAAGAAAAGAAGAACGGTTATTTATGGGACAGGATAAAATAAGTCTATGCCACACGAGCACATGGGGTCGTCGAACGTCGAATTTATGAAGTTTGGCAAGACAAGTGAATCAAGTGACACTTGCTTGACGGTGATCAGTGATCATTGCTCGAACTAGCAGTGTGGCAAGGTTGCATTTAAAAAACGTGAGAAATCACGTTTTTATTTTACACGAAATGACACAAATCTACATTTTGTTAAAAAAAAAAATCACAATCAGTATAACTTACACAATAATCATCATCATTATCCTGCCCTTGTCCCAACTTATTTGGGGTTGGCGCAACATATCTTTTTCTTCCATACTTCTCTATTACTCGTCATCTCGGTAGTCGTGATCCCTTTCTGGCCAAATCATCTTTCACGCAGTCCATCCATCGTTTCTTTGGTCTTCCAAGTTTTAATATTCATCTAGAGCATAAAATACCTTTTTCTGTAATCAACATCTTCCTACACCTATTTTGCATTAACACGTTCTGTGCGGCCAACGCGCATGCGCGATTTTCGAACGTTCACCATGTGCTGGCGGCGCTTATGCGCGTCCATACAATTTATATAACTTCCTTCGAATGCGGCGCGCCGCACCTGTGGGTTTTTTGTGCATCTCTATTGTTATTGGCGTAATTGTTTTATGACTCGTAAAACTGGAAAATTTTCAAACACACATAAGCGTCTCGCCGCACTTGGGACAAGTTTGTAATAGCACTCATAGCACCACACGAAGTATCTTTTGGGCGCGCATGAGCGTTTGCCGCACAGGGTTTAGTGTATCATAAAGCAGCACTTGGAGCAAATTCGCCAAATAATTGAGCAGTTAATGTGTTAAGGTCTTGTTAAAGATAATTATTAATTTGCTAGTGCATGTATTAAATATTTGTTGAATGTGTCCTATCGTTTCATTTTAATTTAGAATCCTTGAGGTATAATTTCTAATACAAAAGGTGGAAAGTTTTCTGTATCAATAAGCTATGGGGGGGCCCATGGGCTCAGGTATAACACGACCAAGAGTGAGGTGATGGTGTTCAAGTCCGGCACGAAGAGCTATGACTCCGTACCTCATGTCACATTGGACGGCAATGCTCTCAAAAGAGTGGAGCAGTTTAAGTACCTGGGCCACTGGGTCACCGAGGCTCTCGCAGATGATGTAGATATTGAGAGGGAACGCAGGGCATTGTCAGTCAGAGCTAATATGCTGGCCCGTAGGTTTGCACGCTGTACTGCACGGGTAAAAATAACTTTATTCAAGGCTTACTGTCAGTCTTTTTATACGTGCAGCCTATGGGTGAAGCATACGCAGAGGACTCACAATGCCCTGCGTGTCCAGTACAATAATGCATTCAGGATGTTGATGGGGTTGCCACGCTTTTGTAGCGCATCAGGTATGTTTGCGGACGCTCAAGTGGATGGCTTTCAAGCGATACATCGCAAAAGAACAGCGTCTCTGATGCGTCGCATACGGGGCAGCCCCAACAGCTTCCTGCAGCTTATTGCAGGGAGAATGGACATGGAGTGCTCCCTAATGGAGCATTGGACGGAACTGCATGTACGTACAGTGCGGACCTGATCCAATGTTTCCATTGTTGTGTTATTTTATTTTTTATTTTTGGTGTCTTGTTTTATTATTATTTTTTTTTTTAAATTGTAATTCTATATGGATCATGACGTGGTCTGAAATAAAGATGATGATTATTATTATTATTTGTTGGTATACATTTTTGTATCTCGGCGCTGATGTGCCGGTTTTATAGGATAACACGGGCCGAAGCCAAGTGCTAACCTAAAAAGTAGGTACTAACCTAAGTGATAGATGATAATATAACATTACGGTGTGATGATATGCTGATGATTTATGTTGTTGATGATGATGTTTATTGGTGTGATATTAGTGCATCATTGTCGTTCTGAAGGAATTTTCGGACAATTCTGCAAGTGTTCAGGATAGCAGCTTTCTGTAAAGTTTGGTAGGTAGAAGGAGACAAGTCTAGCGTGTTTAAAGATTGGTGTAGTTGTTTGGGAATGACACCCGTGGTTGACAGTACTACTGGGACTATGGAAACGCTGGCTAATCGCCACATTCGGCTAATTTCTATTTTTAAGTCCGTATATTTTGATAGCTTTTCTGCTATTGTGTTTTGTAGGTTGTGTGTGTTTGGTACTGCTATGTCAATAATTTGCGCGGTTTTATTGATTTTATCTAGTAAAGTTATGTCTGGTCTGTTGTAATGTGTTGTTCTGTCTGTGAGGATGGCCCGATCAAAATATAATTTGTGTGTTGCGTTTTCAAGAACTATTTCAGGATTATATTTGTAGTAAGGTACTGGAGGTGTAGTTATTAATTTATATTTTATAGCCAGTTTTTGATGGATTATGTTGGCTATTTGATCGTGCCTGTGTTTATAGTCAGTCTGAACTATTGCTCTACATGCTCCAGTAATATGTTGAATAGTTTCGGAAGAACTATGACATCGCCTGCAAATATCTGTTGAAAGGGGGATTCGCATAATATGCTTTTGGTAGTTACGGGTCTCGATTACTTGGTCTTGGATTGCTGTCATGAACCCTTCAGTCTCAGGAAAAAGATCTCCACGCCTGAGCCATTCGTTCGATGCTAATTTATCGACGTTAGCTTGGCACAGGTCATGGCGATGTCTTCCATGGAGTGACTTTTGGGTCCACTCCAATATTTTAGTCTGTCTGTCTGTCTGATTCTCGTTATTTTGTGAAGTCAAGTTATTATTATTATTATTATCTTATATATCTCGGGACCCTGGGGTCCCGGACCTTTGGAAGGCGTACGAGGAGCTGAAGCCAACTCGCAGAGGCCCCTTAGATAATTTTAAATGATGAGGAGGCACCAACCGACGATTATCCCTGTATGCACTATGCAAGTGCACCCAAGGACAACCCCCGGTTGGGACAGGACTATTGTTGTACGTGGAAACAAAACACATTGGGCTATGGGTTTGGGTGGCTAAAGTGGATTGGGTAACTTGAACTATGGAAGAACTATGTCCCCTGCCTGACCAATGTTATATATTATACACGGATAAAATGGCAGGGGGTGACTTGCACACTCAGTAATGGGCCCCCGGAGACGGCCGCTAGCACATAGTGACGTAGGGACAAGGGGGCAACACTTCCGGAGGTGCTTGAGGAGTGGAGAGGTATTCCACGGCTATCAGGACAATCCCGGAAGTACGGTCAAGATCCCTACCAGCACCTTACTGGAATACTTCCTTCCTCCGAGCACGTTTGCTCTTGCGAATCTCCACTCAAGCCGGCCAATAAAGGCAAGATAGAGGTGGGAGCTCTGTTCCTCGTCAGTGTTCACTCCAGCCGGCCAATAAAGGCAAGCCAGAGATGAGGACAAGATTTCTCCCGGGAGATAGGGTCCATGGGGTCGCTACTGCCCATCAGCTCGCCACATGCTGCCCTGTGGGTTTTTGTATCTCTCTTGGTCTGGCTCCTCATCCTAGACCCGTTCCGGCAAACTCTACCGGCACAGACCTAAAGTTTGGAGCACGCAAGCCCCACCACGACGTCAACGTAGAGATACAGCGGTTTCAATGGCGCGGCCATCAGTGGCGCGCACAGAGATTTCAGACAAGGTATGCACAGCTAAAAAAACTTAGGTACCAGTTTCAGCTTGTTGCTGTCGGTGGCCCAACGACTAGGACTACCTACCCTACCTGAGTTTTACCACAGGAGCCTTTGGCTTCGCATGACGTTTGTTTGCGACCACTATGAATATCTAAATAAGTGACACATATTATGATATGCAAAGTGGCATTAAAAAGGCCGTGGGATGTTTATTTTTTTTTTCTTTGCGCAAATGAATTTTAATTCAAAATAAATTACTACTTTAATGTTAACTGATTACTTTCTACAAGTTAATGTTTATAAATCAAATCGACGCGCCTATCTTTTTTTCAGATAGTTTTGCAAAACGTCGTCGTAAAAACTGCTCCATCGTTATACTAAAAGTTCTTTTCCAATTGCAATCATAGACAAATCTGTGAGTCTGTTTTGGTGCTGTGTGTTTCGTAAATATGTATGAATTCGTTTTAGACTAGAAAATGATCGTTCGGTCGAAGCGCTACTGAATTTTGATTTAATTACCGACGCAACACTAGAAATTAAATCATTTTGGGTCCTATTCGATAACCCAGTGAATGAGCCACCCGACGTTGATTGTAAGTGGGTTTCCAAATTTCCACCATATTTAGCTAACAAATCTACAATTTCTAGAAAATTGCCTTTATTAAAAGACAACCTGGATTTGTCATAACCACGGAATGCTAATTCTTGTTTACCAAGAAAACAAACTACATCAATTAACCGTTTGAAAATATTTATATTTCTCTCAACTTTCGCGTTGTGCCTTTCAATATCTAACTTAAACTGGCTATTCAAACTAGTCTCTATTCTACCTTTACCAAAAGTTTGGAACTTCAAGCAGGATTCCAGATGTTTTTCTGAAGAATCGTGTTTAGCAGCCGCATTGTGAAAATTAATCCGTTATAGGTTCAAACATTCTTTTTATCTTGGTGTGTAAACAAAATGCAAGGAAAACAGTACAATATGTTTGTGAGTACACAACCTGTTAGCCAGTGATAATTATTATAAAAGTTTATAATATGGCGAAAAAACTTTGCAATTACGTTCCGAACTAATACGAACGAATGAATTAGTCGGTCATTTGGCCAATCCGACTAAAAAATGTCAACCCTTTGCAATCAACAATTAGGCGGTTCTTTTACGGCTTCTCAATTTGGACGGTTTGCAATAAAAGCAGTGCTTCCAAATGTCGAACACGTTTTCACGCACACAGACACACTTTTGCTGTGTATTACACGATATTCCAAATCTTGCGTTGTATGGAAAATAAGCACGACGTAATAATGCTTTTGCTCACTAAATCGCGCTGTAAACACTGGAAGCGTATGTGGGTTCGTGTGAATGGCGAATAAGTTAGATTAATATTTTTTTTTTGAACTATAGTTATTTATCATTTACAATTAGATGGGCATGTGTGTATGGCACTACAGGGTATGCAGTGCTTATTTGCATGTATGGAGTGCACGCCACTGGTCACAATGAAGTAAGTATATGCAGCAAAAGGTGATAAAATTATGTAACCTATACCTAGTACACCCACATTTCGCCTATTATGTTTAAATCCCAAGTAATAGGGGGCGAGCACTAATTGGAATAATCATTCATAAATTGTTACAAATTAATTTTAAACTACTGATGGTTGAAATCTTATTCAAGAATTCCTTATATGGGATCATTTTACTCATCATTATGAACAACTTTTAATATAGGACCAAACCTAAAAATGCGACAAAAAATCAGCTGTTCCCTACATTTATGTTCGCATAAATCGGCAAAATGTAAATGTGCATGCATGTAGCTGACAAGGTACAGCTGATATTTTTGCGAGATTAGAATATGTAAACTTCTAAATTGGCTACTGGGAAGGCAAATCATCTTTATCATTAAACAATAAGCTGATGGTTTCTAAATGGTATTGTTCGTCGAATCGTTGAGCTCCTTAGGTTCTGAGTTGAGCGGCGCGATTTCTGACAAATGCGTGCACTGACTGGACAGGTCCTCTCAATCTGTGTGGTTCTTTCCTCAAAAGACCATTTCAGACACCAATCTACATGGTCTTCACATGAAGTGACCAAGATTATGGAGACTGTGACCTCTGAGTTTGTTTCGGCCTTTCTTCTCAGAGTAGTCAGACAGGAAACGCCGACCTCATTTAGTTAAAAAAAAAAAAAACATGATTGACTTGTAAAAGTGTTTGTACAAACCTACTAACAGAAATAAAAATCATTTATCTTTAAATGCACTATAAATCCCATCTGGTCATACGGCATTCGACTCTCGGGATCTGCAAGTAAGTAACGCAAACTTGTAGATACTTCAATATTTTCAAAACACTGTACAGAGATCTGGTGCAACTTGGTTCACTAAAAACTGAAATACATGACTATTTATGGTAACTCGGGAAGTAACTCGGTTTTGTGAACGATACAAAGAGAAATTAAAAACCAACTATCTGGCTAGAGAATTAATGAACAGCGATGAAGATATCAAATGCTTCAGGAGATGGCATAATACTTGAACAAAGTTTCTGAACCGGAATACATGTGGGATGATTCATAATGGAGAATTACCTAATGATGTGTGCAAGCCCTAACCTATGGTTGTAATAATCGATCCCAGATTGAAACACAGAAGCGATAAAAAAAGATCTTCATAAAATCATATCTCTGGGGATGGATCACTAAGTGTCATTTACATGAACATTCGCGGTATTCCGAAAGATTTAAAAGCACATCAACGATGCTTTATCCATCTATTTGTTCACTACTGTTTGTTGAACACTGACTCGGCAAAAACCGAAGACACTCATTTCTCAATAGCAATTAAAACCAACTAAATTTAATTTTACAGCATTGAAAAAATCCAATAAAACTTCGCTCGGCCTGTGAATCGAACTCAAAACTAGCAGTAGCACTTGAAGCCAGTAGACCAACAAGGCTGTAATGAAGGGTACCTAAAGAGACAAATATGAAAACTGCATTAAGAATTATTTTTTTATTAAAAAACTGATTCCAAAGCAAATGTTGATCATAATATTCACATGCAGTTAAAACGCTACATGTTTAAAATCTTTTAATGATTTACATACCTTACGTAGGTTCATATCATATTTTCAATTAAATTAATACTTTATGTAAGATGTCCTAAGTACACATATCAATCAGAACTGATATACTTCACAACAATTATTAAATTATATAACAGCAGTGGGCGAAACAGTTAGTCGCCAGATTTGAATGAGATTATGGCAAAGTTGTAATATATTACATTGGTGTAGAATTCATAGAAACGTACTGACATATTATACATTTGTAGACAGTTCGACTGATGTATATTTTTAAATTCTCCTTTGGCACTAACATAACGTTCTGAAAAATAATAATAATGTTCCAAGACGTCATGTCGCGTTTTCACTGCCGGCGATATCGACGGCTCGTCTAAATGCACATTTCACCGGGGCCCGGGCGGCCTGGACCCGACCGACAAACTGAACGAACGAAACGACACGAGTACAAAACAACGCACGAGCGCCGCCGACGCGACGGCGACGTCCGGCCCGCCGCGATAAATATCTATCAATATATAATCTCGATCAACAAATATAATTCAATATAGGCAATAGTAGGACAATACGAAGTTTAACTCTACCGACGTTATCACAATGTGGGGCGCGCGCGGCGCCGGGCGCACTCATAAGTCCACCGTGGCGAGGTTCTGCGTGGGCGCACGCACTTCGGCCGGCGACGCGGGCGGCGAGGGCGGGCGCGGGTGGAACTTGCCGGGCAGCGACGCCAGCGCCGACAGCGCCGCGTCTGCGTGCGGGATGCGGCGCATGATCTTGCCGGACGTGATGAGGCGTCCAAAGCCCTCCTGGTGCGCGAAGGCGTAGCCCGAGCGCACCGAGCGACGCGCGCGCCGAGCCGACGGCGTGCGCGGTGCGGGCGCGGCCGCCCGCCATCGCTGGCGCGCGCGCAGCCGCTCGGCCAGCGTCGGCCGCGTCCACGAGCACGCCAGGCGCCATGAAACCACCGGCACCATCAGGATAATCATCTGTGCACACGCAGAGGGTATTAGCTACCTTAACATTATTGTAAAACAAAAATGCAGGCTGTTTGGTAATTCGGTGCATTTCTTAAAATGGTTTATTTTGAAGGTAAATCGAAGTTTTTAAGTTGTTTTGGAAATTTCTCATCTGTACAATATACTGCTAATTGTGAGCAATCTACTCCGCTTTGGAAGTTATACTGATACTTTTCTGATAGCCTATGAATGAATGAATCCTTTCAAAAACCATAAAAAAGTATGCGTCGTCAAGTTCATGTTATGTTTTTTTGTTTTTTTTTTACTTTAGTTTTTCATGGCCGTTTACTCTAAATAAATGCACTTCGAGTATAAATTACAAGAACGACTTCTTTGTCTTGTAAGCTTAACAAATACTGTATTCATTCTGAAACACGTTAGTTATTCAGATAATTTTGAACAATCTGTTCCTAATATTGTTGATCCACTCATGCTCATAAAACATTCAAGTCATCACACTAAACTCACGGTGAGGACCGCAGTGAACCAGAAGGTGGCTTGCGTCAAGGCGACCGTCAGCGATCCCACGTAGGGCCCGCCGATCGCGTAGTTGTAGAAGTAGTCGAGAACGAAATAGGACACGAGGGAGCCCCATATCGTTATATGGTTGAACACCGTCCAATACGTCGTGTCCAAGGCTATCTGGAATAATATTTGGGTATTAGTTAATCTTGGGTACTATTTATCGTGGCTAAGTAATAAAAGCCGCAAGGGTCGATGCATCAAGTTAAGCTACGCTTGCCGGGGTTGGTCCGTCGATGGGTAACCATCTTTACATACCGAGACTCCTCCGTGCCTCGGAAAGCACGTTAAGCCGTTAGTCCCGGCCAAAGCCCGAAGGTCTGACCGCTAGTTTTATCAAGGGGTATCGTATTACCCAGTAAGTGGGTTGTGGAGGTCAGATAGACAGTCGCTCCATGTTTGGATTAATCACCGAACAATAATAAACATGTCAGCGTAATTGCGACACCGCTGTACCGCGCTCTATGCCTTAAATATTTTATGTATTACCTAAGTAAAACAGTCAGTACGCTTTCGGATAGCATATCGGGCGCGACTCAATCTCATCTCATTCACCTCATCTTCTTCAATCACACAATCTTTAATCTTAGTTTATCGTAATCTCACCCCAACCCCGAATATTGGTTTCTTGCTGCGGATATGGCAATTTCGTAACCGTGGCTGCATTTGACTCAGATCGATGTGACGTAAAAGATTCATGCAAAATGTTATTGTGTTCTTTATGCATTCTTTGCATCTTATTTCGGAACGGCAAGTTTTGTCTTCGTGATAAGAAAAGCCACATTCTTAATCTCAATCCCATACTACGTGGACACTAATCAACTGCTCCGTGTCGGTGGCAGATTTAAACATTCGTATCTTGATCCCGAAATGGAGCATCCCATCATAATCCCGAATCAATCGAAATTGGAAGATCTTATCATAGATGAATCCCACGAATTTGTATTTTACGGTGGAGTAAAAATCACTACTGCATTTGAAGACATAAATACTGGATTCTTGGAGGAAACAGAGTCTCCGTCTCCAGATATTTGTGCTGATATTAGGCTTAGCTCTGATCCGAGTTGCTTAGAGATATCAAATGAAAATCTAATTTTCCACTATAAAATAACAGTTACTGTATCTAAAATTGAGTCCTGGATTCGTCGAATGGTATAACAACAAGTTGTTGGCAGTGAAAGCCGACGTTATGAAGTCTGTGATGATAGTTATGTCTGAGCGAGATTTTTATTAACGTAATAAAAAAAATAAAAAATATCTTGGAGGTAATTAAGCTTTTGATTTATTATTTTGTGATGTTTGTTTCTAGTACTCTCAATCCTTTTCATGAGATTAAATTTAACTTCTACGACCGACGTTTAGTTTTTCTAGAGGTTGTATAGTTTTCATTATTTTTCAGCCGCGAATATTTCTTCGTCGAAATATTCGTTTTGGACGAAGAAATATCGCGGCTGAAAAATAATGAAAACCATTTGTACACCAGTGTAAAATACTGGTATTCAGCTGCATCCGGTTAGATTGGAAGCCGACCCCAACAGTTGGGAAAAGGAAAAGGCTAGACAGACTGATTTATTTTAAACTACATAGTTTCTGCCCGCGACTTCGTCCGCGTGAAATTTCTTGTTCCCCGACCCACCCTGTCGCACTATTACTTCGTTTTCGCTTAGCGTTCTTTCTGACTTTTTTTCTACCAATGACAGTCGGGACCAACGGCTTAGGATACTTTCCGAGGCACGGAGGGATCTCGATATGTAATGGATCACCCATACACTGACTGATCTCGGCAAGCATAGCTTAAACTTCGATTGACCCATGCGGCTGTTATTGTTTAGCCAAGATTCATATATAAGTCCTCAATGTCTTATATTTAAATCAGTGTACTATATTGATTAAGAATACAATGTATAATACATACAACCCTAATCTCTTCAAAGTGAGAGTGAACAGGCTTCTTCCTAGTAAGCTCACTCCGTCGTCGACTCTGTCTCTGTCGCCTCCGACCTAGACTAGAGTCAAGAGCAAACTCATCTTAAATAAAAAAATAAATAAAAAGAAAATGTGTTTACCTGTGTGGTATTGTCTATAATTAATATTGTTGCTACTACACTTCCTAGTAACATGTGATCTGATAAAATCTTGCCATCAGGCGCCAAGCCGTCTTTGTATGTACCTGGAATAAATATATACGTGTTATTATCGTATTTTGTATCCGGCTCGAAGGACCATGCAGAAAGTAGTGCTCGGCGCTATGGTGACCTAACACACTTTTCTCGTATTGATAGGCTATGGTAAAAGATAAAGTCTCGAATTATAAGGGAAATAGCTATATTGAATCACTATAACACTTAGTTACACGAAATGGTAAAAAATGGTATACTATATAGGGTGTAAATTTTTATCACCGTTATCCTCTAAAGGGTTGTATTAATAACTATGAACCACTTTTACTATGCGGCCAAACTTGAAATCGCGGAAAAAAATTCTGCTGCTCCCTACATTTATGTTCGCATAACTCGTCAAAATCTAGGGAACAGCTGAATTTTTACCCCTTAAGAAGATAACGGTGAATAAAATTACACCCAGTGTAACTAACTTATTGGTAAAATGTATGGTAAAATGGTAATAGTGATGGTTTTGAGTACGAGGTGTCTCTAATGAGATCTGAACGCGAACTGGCCCTCATTTCGGTGAACGAGCGAATGTGCAATTGTGCATGCCTGCGTTCGACGCAATTATGCATTTTCGCTGTGTTCAATTAAAACTTGAACTATTAGATTCCTAACGACGGCGAGGAACGTTTATTTAACCTTTTTTTTAAATTATTAATCATATCTAGTTTATTACAGTTGTACTCGTGTATTTATATCGGGTTTGCCTGATTTGCGACTTCACCGTGATTCACGACGAATTTACACGTACTCTTTCTGGTTTGCTCGTTTTGAAACTATTCTCCTTGTAAATGAGCATCGAATGTTTCGTTCCATTTCGAAATTAGTCGGGAAAACTTAGAATATGTATATGCGAATTGTATCGTAAAATTAATAAACATTGTTTATACATGTCATGTCAATTCTAAAGACCGAGTTGCAAGATTATTCCATTTTTTTACCCCGCATTTTGACCGCGTAGGTACGGGACTTATGTATGAAACAACAGTTTTTTTTTAAATATATAACCGTCGGAAATATCAACTTTGTGAGTCTAGTTAGAATCCTGTGCTGAATTCCTGGTGTATGTAGATGTTATTTACACCGTCTATAAAAACCACACTCACCATAAGGTATCAAAAACAGCACAAGCGACGTGAAACACCCGTGCAACGTAGACTTGATAAACTCCGTCTTATTGAACAGCTGGCTGGTGTGCCCCGGCACGTACAGCTTGGGGAACTGTAGCGACGTCGTGTCGGCCACGTCCTGTTCGAACACGCCCAGCGCGAGCACCGGCAGGGAGGTGTAGAAGAGGTTGTATACTGATATGAACATCTCGTCGAACACCGTCTGGAAGGGAAATAAGTGAGTTGCCAGTTATTTATTTTTGTTTTGAAACAGTGTACCATATCTATTTATAGTTCAGCCCGTAACAAAGTCGATAAGTCCACGGGCCCATCTTTTATATTGCTGTTCATAATAACTGTTACTTGATATCGATATTGTAGCAATTTTTCACCTTTTGGTAGTATGTCGTTTTATTTTAGGCGGACAAGACTACCTTGAACTGTTTGTGTCTTTAGGATCGCTTTGAACTTTCCACAACATTTCCAGTATAAGCTAACCTCGCATCGCTATCCATACAAGGAGAGATCAGCCTATACTGCAAATGTTTAGCTTGATGTCTTAAAGCATTTATTTCAATTAAATCATTCACAGGTATGTGTTCTCGTGCATACAGTTTAAGGCCAGCTTGCACCTCAAATCACATAATGTGTTTAGTGTTATATTTAAGGCGAAATGGGACCCAAGAAAGATATTTTTACGCATTTCAGCTGCACGCAAAATTAATTTTTGGCCTCAAAAACTACAAATTTGCCTAATTCTTTTCAATATTATATAAATTGAAGATTTTTTTTAGTAAATTATGAGGGCCAAAACACGATTGACACAATTTGGCTCGATACAAAAAAATCGCCGCTTCCTCAAAATTACTAATGAAAGCTTTTAGAGGCATGAGGAACAGGGTGTAAAGTTCACTCATCCTCCATAGAAAAGAGAGGATCCTCCGACTAGACGGGTGTTGTGTCTGGTGGACTGCCCGAAGATTGATGTCGGAACGTTGTATACGTATATGCAAGTCGCGCGGTAAACTCTGCTTGCGCGATGCAGGATTTTGCGTGACGTGAGTGTCATGCGTAGTTCGCATGTGGCGATGTAGATGCCGCCACATCGCTCCCCTCCGGAGACCGGAGGTCGATAGTGGGCTGAGTCGTGTATCTCGCGATGCTTGCCAGGGCCAGTTGAGGTTCCAGTTAGTCGGAACCGGGTTCCGCAAAGTTCACGGTGAGTCGGAACTGTCTGCGGAGATTCCGCAGTGAGTCGGGGTGGCGTCAGCCTCATGGCTGAGGGTGATGACCAGGAAAGCGCGTCGCTGCATGCTGGTGGTCAGGATACCCGTTGAAGCCATAGATGCTGGCTGGCTGTGTGACTCGACGCTCGAAAGCTTGAGGAAGATGATGACGTCACGCTGAACTTGCTGCTCAAAGGGTACGTCAATGTCCATGTTCGGGGTCACCAGTATAGAGGTATGAGTAACAGGGTGTAATGTTCACCCATCTTCCATAGAAAAGGGAGGATCCTCCGACCAGACGGGCGTTTTGTCTGGTGGGCTGCCCGACGATTGATGTCGGAACGCTAGTATTCCCATAGTAAAAGTAGTTTATAATGATGAGTACAATGACACCTTAAGAGGTTATCCATTAATTACGGGACAGCCTGTAGACGTTTCACATCAAACACTTTACTAACCTGTGCACTAAATCCACAGAAGAATGCGAACCAGAAGTGACACACGGTGAACGCGAAGTTCTTGTAGAAGAAGTACCGCAGGAACTTGCACATCCTGTAGTAAGACCAGCGCCCGTGCACCAGTAGTAGACGCTGCAGGAAACGGAACTGCGCTATCGAGTAGTCTGATGCGAGGACTGCTTGCATGCCTTCCTGACCCGATATGCCCACGCCTATGTGAGCCGCTGAGAAAGAGAATAAGAGGGTGAGTATGTTACTTAGTTCTCTAATTGTACATGTAAAATTATGTTTATGATAAAACTCCTCCTACCATTCTCTCCTTCTTCCTTTAATCCACCCAAAGAGAATAAGAGTGTGTAAAACTGAGCCCAAACTCGAAGCTTGTACAAGTATCACACTTATACAATAAAACAGCAACGTAGGTAGTTTTAATTAACATTATACAAAATAACATCCAAAAGTACAGAACTGATTGTATAACACAAGTCTATTGATTATTTACAAGAAATACTGAAAACCTGTGTATCAAATTATTTGGTGTTCAACCAATTTTCGTTGCTGACCGTACACTGATTAAAACGCCACATATCATGCTGAAAGATCTGGTTTTGGCAGCATTTTCTTTAAAAACCCTCTTACGTAATTAGGATATAATTTGACAACCTAAATATTTTTATCTAAAAACACAATACCTTTGATCATAGACACGTCGTTGGCGCCGTCTCCGATGGCTAATGTGACCGCTTTCCGGCTTTTCTTGATGAGTTCCACCACCATTGCTTTCTGCAAGGGAGTCACTCGACAGCAGATCACTGACCGACATTGTAATACTACATCTAAAAACCTGTAAGTTGTATAACATTTTTGAAACGTGAAAACTAATGGCTTCTATGGGATAAATGGGCAAGTTAGACGACAATAACGGGCAATGAATAATCAATGCGGTCTACCACACCAGTAAAAATGTCAGATAAGGAGGTTACCTATTAATACAGGCATCCGTACGTGACTTACTCATTAGATTATAATTTATAATAATATATCCTGGGACATTATTCACACATGGTCATCTGATCCCAAACTAAGCAGAGCTTGTATTATGGAAATCAGATAACTGATATACTACATACACTACTTTTTTTGTTGTAAATACATACTTATATAGATAATTACACCCAGACTCAGGACAAACAGACATGTTCATGCACACAAATGTTTGTCCTGGATGGGAATCGAACCCACGACCAGCGGCAACACAGGTGGTATCTTAACCAACCACGCCATCTGGCCTGATCCAGTACAATCGGCAATCTATGAATTAAGGCGATTTCTGACAGATAGGATACTAGGATACTCGAAAATGCATAAATAGAAAGGCGAAGGTAGATAAACACCAATTCACAATCACCCAAAATAAACATTTCGTCGTGAACGTGGAAATCTGAACGTAAGCTTTTAAGAGACCATCAAAAAATGAATAATTGAAATGCACCGACCCCAGCGTGTTTTGAACAACTCGATTACTCTAATGAACCCAAAGATTCACACTAGCCCCTGGAGCCTCATGTTTCATGTGGCTACAGAGAACATTTGATTGCATAATTACCGGGGTTACCGGGGGCCGCGATAATGATCGGGAAGACGTACCCTTATGATTGGAAGGATTATTAGAGCCATACCGGATATGCATCCTAAAGTAGGCCATGGAATTTTTAAGAGATTATCAACCTTTAATATTCAGATTACTTCACAGTTATTTATATTTACTTGTAACTTGTCTGTCTGCCCTAAACATCAATTGAAAGACAAGAAATGTCAAATGATAAATGATACAATGATTTTTATTTCTGTAAGTAGGTTTGTACAAACACTTTTACAAGTCAATCATGTTTTTTTTTTTATAAACTAGATGAGGGCGGCGTTTCCTATCTGACTACTCTGAGAAGAAAGGCCGAAACAAACTCAGAGGTCACAGTCTCTTATAAAGTCCAGACATAATCTTGGTCACTTCATGTGAAGACCATGTAGATTGGTGTCTGAAATGGTATTTTGAGGAAAGAACCACACAGATTGAGGGGACCTGTCCAGTCAGTGCACGCATTTGTCAGTAATCGCGCAGCTCAACCCAGAACTTAAGGAGCTCAACGATTCGACGAACAATACCAAAGAAAGGACATTGAGGTAGGCCGCATAAATTACTCAAACTGCCAGACGATGATTAAAAATAAATGAGAGAAAAAATAAAACAAACAAAAAAAAGCAATGACCTACATAGTCTTCACATTCACAATAAATTAAAATAATATAATATAATATAATACAATGTCAATACTCACTTCTCCTCTAACTTAGGGTGCAAACAATGCACTAAGGAATGCCCGTTGATGACGATAGCGAACCCGTTGGCATCGTCGTTGTTGTGTTCGTGCGAGTCCGCGGAATACGGGCCCCCTCCCGACACGTACTCGTTGCTGTAACAGTCTGGCTCACTACAGTGATTCGTGTTACGTTAACGTTTTATGTTACAATTTTAAAAGATGGGAATTTTTGAGAAATTTGACTTTCATTTCTAAAATTGTCTGTAGTACGCAGTGACAATTTCTTTATGTAAAGGAAGCTATAGTTTGAGCGATCCCGCTATACCGCGCCTTAGGAATGTGGGTGGCGAGACGGCGGCAGTGCAGGCCGCTCATTCGTCACCGCTCACGGGGTCCCGCCCTCCTCGCCGCGCATTCCTAAGGCGCGGTACAGCGGCATCGGTCAAACTATAGTACTGATATCTTTGTGAAAATGAATAAGCACAGGGTTAGTTTTTAACAGGAATCTCTCTGGCAGATATGCGAGTCAAAGTTTTAGAGATGGGAAAATTGAATGCAAGAAATAGTTTATTACATATGTAGAAAGAAAAATCGTGATGCATAAACTGTTACTTTATCTTAATTGTATTTACTTTAAAGTTTATAGTAATATCTTATGAAATAATTAATCTCTTAAACAAATATAATTTTCACACAGAGCAAATCAGCAAAATATGTTTTAAGGGCCCGGTACATAACGAACTTATAATTTATTATCATATCATATAACGGCGAGAATACACATGCCTGTAGCTTGTACAACTATGCATGTAGCTGGCATGCCATTGTGATATTCACCAATCAGAAGTTGTTATGGCACACGGCATGCAAGCTACCTGCATAGTTTTGTGGAAATTATAGGCCTGTGTATTCTCGCCCTAAAAGAGCTACAAGGATCTTTTGTAGCCTGAATAACATTGAGAGGAAGGTGCATTTAAACATCTGTGGTAAACATTTGTGAAATTGTCTCAGAAATTCTATTGACGAAAAAAGATGGCTATCGGAAATAATGCCTAGTTCCGATTTAGGTCACGCACCAAAATAACCTAGTAGCGTTGTAAGAACCATTACATACAGGAAAATCTATCAAATAGGTAATCAATGTATACTCACACCAATAATACGAGATAAATATATAAAATTGCAACTTATACAAATATCAACTTTAAAGTCACTTTAAAGTTGATATTTGTATCTGTGTGTGTTGTCAACTTACATTACTTAATCTAAGTTGATTTTTGAATCAAAAAACTATCGATAACGTCATAAAATAGTTTTAGTTGCAATGGAAACTGAACCTTACGCAATTAAGTTAAAGTTTTTAATCCCAAAACATGAAATTTATCTCGTCTCGTTGGCTTTAGTTTAGATTGAAGTAACTTAAAGTATTGTGTAGAAGGCCCTTAAAACAGCCAAGCTGTCATTACATCAAGACACAAACACAGGACGTGAACAGTTCACATCGGTCACACACCATGGCACACAAATTAATTATTTTACAAAATGAACACATTCGCTGTTGCTGAGAAATAATGTGTCTCACTATTATGCTATACTAGTATCCCACAAATTAAATACCCATTTTCTTTATAACATCAAATCTCCAGTTTATGTAAATACATCGATAAATCATAATTAGAGGATCGCATTATACGGATATGTGTAAAGATCATTCCAGAAGATTCAAAAGGAAATCAACGATACATATTCATCTATCAAATACTCCTTGTTGAATACAGACTCAGTAAAAACCGAAGGCACTCATTTCTCAGTAGCAACGAAGATGTTAAATTAAAATCAACTACAATTTTATTAGCATGTGATATCTACAGTACTATTCTAAGTGTCGTATTAAAAGATCGGTACAGGTTAGAGAGAGAAAGAGCACTCTGGCTTGGTGTACAAACAGACGGAATTGTGTGGACAGAACTACGGCTATGTTAGTAGGGAGGTGACACACTTAGTTAAAAAGTCGATTAGAAACAACAGATCGATTAAACGGTCAAGCGAATGGGGATTAATCGAGACAATAACTACTGATATAAACTGGAAAGTAATTCAAACAACACTAGAACATTTAATGTGATAGTTCATATAATATGTTTTGTTTAGCCTAAAGTCACACAACACGAGTAGTATGGACATTAACATTTTACTAATGAAAGCTAGGCTGACTCACATTAATTATTAAAGCTTTCGAGTGCTACTCTAATCTAATACAATAGATAATAAGTACGATGTTTTATAGACTTTATATAACATCGACGGAAATAGTTAAAACATTATATAGGTATTCATATAAATACTGCGAATGTTAATTGGCAAACTATTTAACAAATACAGTAATAAATGAAAACATTACAATTTTTCTTGACGAAAACACGGCAATTGTATAGTTCAATGTGCGCCGCTGATTATAAAACAATCCGTAATATTTTTACGGATTGTTGTAAGCAGAGAGATTCGTCCTTATATAAAGACTGGATGCTGGCAGAATTTTTTACTAGTTACCATTAATAAAAAATAAAAAAAGACTTCCTAAGGTGGCAAGACAGGTCACACGTAATATTCATTCCCAAATCACAAATTTAAATAGCATATAATAAGGCCAACTTGCACCACAATCCACTAAATACATTTAACGCTAAACGAAGTTTAAAAATCGTTCTGCCAGTTTCAAACCATAGATAGAAACAGAACGATGTTTTAAATTGTTAAGCGGTTAACTTTCAGAATGCACCCGCATACACAAAGTTGGCAACTTCGCATATATAAGGTATTCAGACACGAAAAATTTTAAGAGTAACATCTATAGGTTGTTACGACGGTTGTTGCAACGAAATAAAATTGTTAGCTAATTTTTACGTAATTATTATAATTTTTATAATCGCTCGAGACATTTTGCATAGAAACTTTACTTCCCTATTCTACGAATGACCCGACGCGGCCACATCTAGGTGCGATTAAAACAAATCCTAATCTACAGTACACATCTGTAAACTAGGCAAGTACTAATAAACAGCTGACGGGTTAATGTCCTCTGTCAGGTTACTCCAAACTTACACCTGTTGAATAATCAACAATCACGAGGTCAAATTACATTTTATGACTTATGTCATGGTAATGTAACATTGCTCATGTCAACTATTACGAGCGAGTGTCTAGTCGCATCCGTCAGCTGTTTGTTGGTTGTAGTAAGTACTCGTAGATGTTTACGCGATGTTTTAAAATAAGATGGAGCCACTATTTATTATGTGTCAAGTAATTTTAAATATTTTTTTTTAAATACTTAGATTTAAAAAAAAAATCTATTTCGAGTCTATGGCAACTTTAACACCCATAGATTATTATTTTCAAATATTTCGTGTATGAAAAGATAGGTACCTTATATATCTGTCAAATATTTCGCTGTTTTAATTCATCAATATTACTAAATGAAATTATGGAACATCGCTCTAACTGTATACACCATAGAGCGATATTTGATAATTTAATTCACTAATATAGATAAATTAATCAAAACAGCGAAATATTTAACAGCTATAACAAATGTATTACGCGATCAGTGGTGCAAGTGGGCCCCAAGACTGGCACAAGATAGACGGTGAGCGACAAACACAGGCTGTGTGAAGGATAGCGGTGATACAAGGGTGTGTCTTTGTCTCTCTACCTGTGTGCTGTGTGTGTGTTATGTTCCCACCTAAATGTGACGACGGATACGGCGGGCGCGTTCAGCTTGACGTTGGCGCGACCGGGCGACGCGCGCGACACGCCCAAGCCACCATTCGCTGTGTCGCCGTCGGGTAACGGCTCGGTTGTTGAACCTGTGTTGGATGGTTTTTGCTGTAGTTTTTATAGAATTTTTGCCTGTCATAATGTTATGAGCTTTATATATATTTTAATGTCTTGTATGGATTTGACTTGATAGAAGTAAGATTTACGATTCTTATAATAATGATGTCTTCAGCAATAAAATAAATTTAATTTAATTTTTAGGATGATGCACAACGAAACTGAAAAATGTGGATATTGTTTAATAGTGTAATTAGTGGGTAAAGCCACATACCGCTAAAGATTAGAATATCACCGATCTTGAAATAACATGGTCAGAAAGTTATGGGTAAAAATTGCAAAGGCGATCAAAACCCGGAGTTCCTGATTTACAGGTTCGTATACAGGTGAGGTTCTGAATAAGGGTCCATATACAGGGTAAGTTTTTCGAAAAAGGATCTGCAACAGTGATCTGTTTTGAAAAACTCACCTGCATAGCCTACATAACGTGTTGCACCACTTACCGTGAGGCAAAAACGTGTTAACGACTCGGATACTATCTCGACACTTGGCGAGCTGTCGGTCTACGTCGTCGTAGGAGGCACCGTCGATCACAAACACCTCGGCCATGTCGTCCGTCAGCAGCTGACACGAGTATCCGATGTTTATTGCAGTTTCTGTAAGTTGAATAGAAACGTTATTGTGTGAAATTAGCTACGTTTTGGTTTTATATAGCAGAAACGCATGCGTTGTTTCAGATTGGTGAAACGTAACATAAAGGAGATGGCCAAAAATTGCCCCAAGCTGTACATAATTGAAAGTATTACAATTAATTAAATTAAAATAAATGAAGAATTTATAATACATAATAACATT
This sequence comes from Dicycla oo, assembly GCA_948252095.1. Classification (NCBI taxonomy): domain Eukaryota; kingdom Metazoa; phylum Arthropoda; class Insecta; order Lepidoptera; family Noctuidae; genus Dicycla; species Dicycla oo. The sequence continues at coordinate 17,951,348 of OX411726.1, read as the reverse complement.
TCACAGCAGTGTCTGAATAAAATAAAACAATTGAATGCGATTGTATCCGTCCAATTTCGCTTTAAAGCATCTTCAATAGACCGGCCATCAGAACAAATGTCATAGAAAAACTGTGATCTCATGTCTCAGTAACGCCATCTAGCTTTGAATAGCAACCATAAAAGTTAAATGTATTAAATTCAGCTATCACTTGATAGATGGCCAGTGTGTAATAGAGATGTTACCAATCATTTAGATATCGACTATCGATAAATAAAAGTTCTTTTTTTTCTTCAATGAATAGCAAAAAGTTAGGAAAGCAATAAAATGCAGTAGTTTCAAAGTAAATTATTTATTTGAAAAATTATTTTGGAAAACACCATTGATAAATTAATGTTTAGTTTCAAACCAACGTTTCGTATACTACTTATTTTATAAACACTCGCTTTACAAGAATTTAGTTCTCAAATGCTTTTTACAAATGTTTCGGATATTGCATCATTCATACATTTTTCATTTAATATTTAGATTTTCTTGGAAAAATCACATTCATACTAAATAACATTTTTTACAAAGCTGACCAGCGTGACTTCACCTGCGACACATTTTTGCTGCTCCGCTCCTATTGGTCGTAGCGTAATGTTATATAGCCTATAGCCTACCTCGATAAATGGTCTATAGGATTTTTTCAATTTGAACCAGTAGTTCCTGAGAGTTTAACCAAAAAAGCAAACAAACTATCTGATAATTTTCTTCTTATGTGAATTTTTTGGTTAGCTTGTTGTTGTATATGATGAAATGACAGCATGTGTGCAGCATGCAGGGGACATTAATAAGTTGGTACTAATACAATAAGAGACAGATAGTTTGGAAAGTTGATTGATACCGGTCAATTTTTACAACAGAGACGAATTTAATGACTAATTAAAATTAAATCTTATGTCCCATCCTACGTCCCTTCAAATAAAATCAGTTTTGTGAACTTTTGTCTTTTAGATTTGTTCTGAACACCGGGGTCGAACTTAGCAACAAATCGAAGTTTAATATTAGCATAAGTCTCTATTATGGATCTTATCAAATACAATCTGTGATTGAGCATCGCAGGGCTCTCAAACGAGTGTATAATGAGGCCTTCAAAAATACTCGAATTTATGAATACTTTTAATACTTTCGTTTTTATAAAATCGATAGTGTGCTTTGTAGATACACCTTTGCCGTCATTTTCATTAATAAGTTTTCTAATGAATATTTCCGTGGCTTTACATACGTCAAAAACACTTTTACTAGAAAAATATAACCCACCCATATCTTTTATTGTAATTAATTTATGGAAATCTATTTTTTTATTAGAAACCAAGCTTGACACACAAATTTCACACTTAATTTTCTTACTTAACACATGAGACACATAACCAGAAATATAGCCAATAATTTGGTTAGCTCCCACAGACACAGATGTTTCTTTTAATATCCTACTTAAATAATCACAATTTTCATTAACTATGAAATCAGTTTCGAATTCCTTTTCTAAAACCTCGTCGAACTGAAAGTCTTCATTATCCACTTCCCTTACTAAGCAAGTCCTGTTTACTGTTTCTACGGAAGAAGTACAAGTGAGTATATTAAAGTTATCCATTGGAGCACAGTTGCCCGAAAATGAATCACGTAATTCTAAATTGGCTAATATCTTTTTATAAGCCGCTTTAAACTGTATAACATTGGGGTTGTTGTTATGACCCCCATGTCTTCTTATGCAACCAAAAAACAACCCTAGATGGTCTTGACTGCGCCTATATGTTGACAAGTATTGAATTTGAGAGTCTTAACTAGTATTTCAAACAAAGTTTGAAGACTCTGAATGTTAATTAAAAATCCTAAAAAGCCAGTTTTATTAATAGTAGTATATAAAATGATTCTATTCGGAAGATTACGGCGCTTTATTTCAAGTCTTATTTTTGTGTATTGTTTTAGGGATAATATGTAATTTTTAGGTAGTTAAAAAAAAAAAAAGAATGTTAGATATATTTTCAGAATTCAGCGGCTGCTTAAAACCATATTTTCCATATTTATTACTGTTCATAATATCAAATAAATCATTTATAATAGAAATAAGTTTTACTGTGCCAGAAACTTCCTCGAATACTTTTGCTGTGAGTAACTCATTGCAAAGCAATAAGGCTTTAGCTACACTTCTACTCAATAATTGGGTCGCTAATCGGACTTTCATTATTTGATTTCGGAAATGGATATGCTTATTTGTTAATTTATTGGCAAAATTTAATTGTTCATTTGTTTGCAGCTTATGTAAAGACACCATTAAAGACCATTTTATTTTATCATTTTGTCCATAATAAAACATCTTTTTGCTTTCAAATGTGTTTCTCACCAATTTTATCATGTGACTGGGATCAAGAAATATCATGATTAACTGGATGTGGAAAATTAGTTTTTAAATTGTCTGGATCACTCAACAATTTACAACCTAATATTTCGGCAGTACTAAAATTTGTTGGAGCACCATCGAAAGTTATACTGACAATTTTTACGCCTACTTCGTGGCATAAGCTTAAACATTGCCTAATTACTGTAGCTTTTAATTCAGCTTTAATACTATTTATGAAAAAATATCCTACTGGTATTTTCCACTTTTGGTCCAGTGATACTACCATAAAAACAAGAGCTTGAGAAGCTATTTCATTTCTTATGTCACCAAAACCTAAATTGACAAAACCTTCATAAGTTTTGGTGTTCCATATTTTTTGACGTCTAATAGAAATCTCATCAAAAACTAAAGAACAAATTAATTCCTTTCCCGTTTTGATTCTTTTTAATTTCAAAGCAAGAAACGACTCATTAGTAAAACCAGGCTGTGCATCTATACTAACATAAATAAAATAAAAAAAAATTAAAATTGTTTATTTGATAACCTTAAACGTACAACAAATTTGAGATTGGAGCCTCCTTTTAAGCAAAAGATGCCTGTATTAGGAGACTCCGCTCTTTCAAAAACAAGAAGTGTAAACTATACAATACGAGTACATAATCAAAAACAAGGTGATTTGAGTGAAAGAGGGTGGGTGTGTGTAAGTGTGTGTGTGTGTGTGTGTGTGTGTGTGTGTGTGTGTGTGTGTGTGTGTGAGGGTGTGTATGTTTGTGTGGAGAATTGTGTTAGTATAGTGTTAGAAAACTAATAATGTTCTAACTAGTAATGTTCTCACATGTGGAAAAACTATTAAAACATTTTCTGGCATAATTGTATGCGGCAGGAGAGTAATAATGAAGGGTTAAAGCAAATTTACGAAGAGCCGGACAAAATTTACGACGGGAGAATCCTGCTTTCGTGTTATTTATATTGAGCCTATCATAGAGGGCTTTTGTTTCTGCTGTAGCTTTAAGACAGTTGGATGCGTTCTTTTGGATGTCAAACTTTTTTTCTAAATGGGTAACGAAATCTTTGAAGTTTAATATTTTACGTTTTAAATATCTATTTTGTTGCCCTAGTTTTTTAATTTTAACCTCATGATGCAGTTTTAGTTTTTGTAATTTACGAACTCAATGCAATTTTCCTTGGAGTATCGAAGACAGAATCCGAATCTGATACATCAACATTGACTGGTGTAGTAAATCTGGTGGCTTCGGGGTCTATATCATCATCCTGAAATTATAATGAAAATCTTAGTGGAGTCGTACTCGCGCTTAACTATATCAAAAAACAGGATTATGTTCAATTATTTACTTACCTCATAAAATTATATCGATCACAAAATCAATAAACAACAATATTATGGACATCTCTTACAAGAAAAAGTTAAGCTACTCAACAATAGAGGGCGTATATTACAAAATTACCAAATATTCTAGAACTTTTTATGAAAATTATGGAATTCTAATTAATTACTGTGTAAATTAAAAAAAATCTTACGAAAATAAACCGCAGTTAGGTCCAGTCATTTTACGGTAACGTGATTTACAATAACGCAACGCGCAACTCGGCATATTTACTCAGTAAATGTTTTTCTTTTGTTGAATAGAGTAGACACAAATACGATTTGACATGCAGGAGTACCAAACTAGACTGAGCGAATTAAGTCCACGAGGACTTAACTATCGGATTACAATTTGTTTGCTATGTCCTGTCTATTGCTAGTATAATTTAATGTCTTTGGTTAAGGTAAAACTATTTATAATTATTATTAAAAAAAAATGTTATTGGATGAAATTAAAAAAAAAAAACGGTAGTAATAACCTAATAAGTAAGGAAAATGGACCTTCTATACGTATAATCGTTTGTTAACTGTGGTATCGCTATTAGAGAACACATCAGGCGGCATAAAACAGCTATTTAAGAGATCGCATTAAATCAAGTAATACTCCTAGACGTGAGTGTTATATGTACTTAATCTTAGGATATTGGTATAATTGTATAGCTGGAAACCGGACTGTTGGATGTTGTACATTATGAAAATCCTTTTGGTGCTTGGGATAGGCGAGATACCAAGAAAGTATTGTTCCATCAGCTACATTTCTGGATAATGTACTAGTAACATTGAATAATTAAATGTATAAAATAGTGTATGTGGTTTTATTGTGTCTCATTTACCTACCTATGCTACAAAAAAGTTTAGTAACTGCTGTGCCAGTTTTTCCATGTTATAACATGATAATATACTAATTACCTAAGACAAATATTCACCTCAACCTATTTAACATTCAGGAATTATATAAATTTATGAATGAATTGTGAAATCATGATGAAAACTGAGTGAAAAAATCAACTTTTTCAAACCTTCATAACTTTATTCCACGACTGCATAGTTATATGTAACTTATAATTCTTATTTATTGAAAATCCGTCCTATTGAACGGCTTAAACAACTCTGTACCTTCTGGAGTACAGGTCCTAACAGTTTTTGGCCATCTCATTTGTAACACACGTTGAAAAAATTTCGCCTAGTCGTTGTACAGTCACGAGCCAAAGTGATGTCAAAAATTTTTGATCACTACGAGGTATCACAATCTTCGGAATTTATCTAAGTAGGCAGATATTTATGATGTAATATTGCATAATATTGCGTTAATATTGCATTGACACATATTTTTGAAGCCGAGGCAGCATTCTATATTTTTGCGTCGCTTGTCTCGCCAGATAGTTTTGGTGTTCCTTCCATGTCGCATATTTGTGCTGCCCTTGTACATTTTCTTTTATGTTAGGCTCAGCTCAGTCTGCGCCTGTCCGCCGCGCTAGTCGGATGTTAATTTGAAAAATAGAAAATATCTTTATTCGTAACACGTTGCGGCTTTTACTTGGAGCGGTTGATGTGACGTTCTGTGTTAACAGGTGATGAATATCGAAACGAGTGATACTGTCGTATATTGCTTCCGTTTCGTGGTACAGGCGCTTTTATCATTTTTCTGTCGATTAGTGCTATTCATTCAACGACGTCGTTGATTCTATGCAATATAATCGATTCTCGAAAATCCATTTCGGAAACCGAGGAATGATGTTAGTTTTGACTTTATTACGTAGACCATTTTAATAAATAATCTTAGTTTTGTTTATTCACTATTACGTTAAGTATGAAAAAAATATTACAAAAAAGTAGAAAATAGGAATGCAAATGATGTTAAATTATTAATGATTATTTTTTGTAAGTCTACACCATTAAAATACATTAAAGACAACACGTAGGTACTGCTGGGTGAGGCGAGACGGCTGTCGCACGCAGCGGCAATTTTGAATCGATTTGGGTTACGCTTTTCCACAAGTAAATGGAGCTTGTGACGTCATAGTAGGTAGTAAAAAAAATGGCACGCTTGGTTTTCATACAGATCGTGATACTTGCGTTATATAGGTCTATCTATATCTGTGGTCAATAGTTAGCGGACGGTCGGGCAAGAAGGTGACGGTAGGCAAAAAAGGTGCTTCTTCTATATCTGTTCTAATTTAGAAGAAGTACCCTTTTTGCCTACCGTCACGTTCTTGCCCGACCGACCCTTATAGCACAAAAGAATTACCATCTAGCGTTTCATTATTGGCATCAGCATATGGAAGTCCACTGCTGGGCATAGGCCTCTCCCTCCATTAGCACGCCATTTCGACTCGATTCGGGGCTACTCTTACACCATCTCTCCCAGACAGGTGCTACCAGCCATCCTGGCACCCGATCGGGTGATATAAAACTTCCAAACAGAGGGGAAACTGATGACTTACTGTCATCAGTTTCCCCTCTGTTTGGAAGTTTTGTTTCTTGTACGTACCTTGTTTATCACCCGTTAAGACCCACACTTTGATGCCGGCCATACTGAGATTCGCTATGGTTTCTGGTACTCCGTCTTGTAATTTGTCTTCTATGGCTGTTACTCCTACAACAAACAAATAAATCTTGAAATCTGACGGTAATTGATTAGATTAGGTTACTGCCACCGAATTGCTGGTGGAAAAGTCTATGTAATTGGGAGTTTCTCCATTGAAAAGGGAGGATTCTGCGACCAGGGGGCCAACCACCACCTCTTAAAGCAGTATTATTTTAATATTACTTCAGTGTGAGAAAAAGAAGTGAAAAATAATAGTAATATTAAGAGGTGGTGTGGTTGGCCCCCTGATGGGTGTTGTATTTGGTGGGCTACTGCCCAACTGTTGTTTTCGGGCTGTTGCATACAGGGTCAAATTAAGTTAATTAGAAAAACTTCACAAACATGATGGGTATCGATATCTTATGATACAACGAAATAGAAGAGATTCTATAAACTCATGATTTCAAGTTTTGTATTTTTTTATTTGAAATGGGTTTGCTCTTGACTCTAGTCTAGGTCGGAGGCGACAGAGACAAAGTCGACGATGGAGTGAGCTTACCCAGAAGAAGCCTGTTCACTCTCACATTGAAGAGACTAGGGTTGTATACCTGCGGAAACACTGACGCAGGGAATTCCACTCTTTTGCTGTGCGCATTATAAAAGACATTTGGCAACGCTTAGTGCGAATTGGTGGAATATCAACCAGGGGGCTTACTCTTCAACCTATTTTAAATCCAATCTAAAGCCAATCCGATTCCAATATCAATTTTGCAGTCACGTGATTCGGTACTCTTGAAAACAATTTTGTCAACATTGGATTGAAATTGGGATTGCCCCGCGATTGTTTTGTTACGTGTGAAGTTAGCTATTTTACAGGCCGCAATAGTGTGGTTCAACTCATTACATTACTTATGTTATTATTTAAAGTAGGTACCTAATGTTTTTAAAACTTTAATTAATGAAGTATTTTTGTTAGTTATTTTCTTGGTCTATGTTTTAAATTATAATATGTTGTACATAATAAAAGTTTTCGCATTTGAGTTACAATGGCAAATCGTCTTAGTTACGCCCAATTAGAAGGTTTGGTAGAATTCTTGAAGCAAAACCCAGGCATAGCTAAAGGTAATTCAAAATAATGTAGTAGGCATTAATAATCATTATATACCTACAGTAATTTCATTGAAATTAATGCGTATTTTTAGTATTGGTAGATCTCCTCAAACAAATCCTTATTCACTCTATAATTTGCTTTAAATTCGTCTTCATTCATAGAAAAAGCTTTGTCCGTATAACGCATCATCCGACGCTCATCTCGTCTTTGTTTCAATTGTTTTTTATGGGAATTATGTAAAACATTGTATATTAATGCTAATCGTGCCATATTTTACACTTATTATTTACGGAAAACCACTTAAAACGCAAAACAATTTCTAAAAAGTTACACTTGTTATTGGAAAAATCACAATCAACAAACAATTCCAACGCAATATTAAAGCAATACACAGCTGTCAAAATGAACTCAAGAGTAGCGTTTACCGCACGCCAAGTCCGATCCCGATTCCACTTAGTTCCTCCTAATGGACCCGCAATTCAATAACAATATGGCGCTAGCGTCGAATTCAAGACTACGAAACGTTAAAATTCCAATGTCGATCGGTCGGAATTGGAATCAAGAGTAAGCACCCAGGTAGGGATGGTAACTGGCAGTGCGGCTAGGTGTCCGATGGTAGAAGGGAGCCGGTGGAATCAGGTCGTTGAGTTCTCAGGCACATTCTCCGAAGTACAATCTTAGGAGACCGACAAGCACCTGCTTATCGGTCTTCTAAGATTGTACTTCGGTAAAACTAGTGGATGCCAAGCTTCACAGCTTGGTTCATCGCCACATGGTTACCTAACCATGCGGCGATGAACCAAGCTGTGAAGCTTGGCATCCACTAGTTTTACCTCGCCAATGAGCCCCTTAGCTCTGCTTTCCACCGAGTCAAGCGCGGCAAGTTGGTATTTAGCAATACTCCATGTAGGATCGGATTTGTGCTTTGTAAAGGGTTAAAAGCTGTCCAGGCGTAAAGTATCGCTTCACCGTATTAAGGATGCCCAGTTTCTTGGCCGCAGTTTGGGCTTTGTACTCGATGATGGCGCCGAAGTTGAGAACAGATGTCTACTCCATGCCTAGGAGCTCGAACCGATCAGTTACAGGAACAGACGCACCCCGAAAAGTAGGAGTTAGGACGAAACGACTCTTTTTAGCGGTAAAGAGACATGCCTGTGTTTTGGTGGCGATAAAAGAGACCAGATTATCATCACTCCACTGAGAGGCAAGGCTTAACGTCAAATCTGTCCACTCTACCATGGCCTCTCTCAAGGAACGAACTTCGGCCCCGCTGGTTTTTGCGCTGGACAAGTATCTCTCTGAAACAGTACTGTTGTCTGTGAACTCAACAATACCAGGCTGAAGTAGGTCATTGATGTGAAGCAGGAAAAGAGTTGCAGAGAGAACAGTCCCCTGAGGAACTCCGGCATCAATAATTATAAGGTCAGGGGAAGCAGCCGTCAACGACTACCCTGATCGACCGCTCACTAAGTAAATCTGATATCCAGCTACATAAATCAGCTGGGATGCCATAAGCAGGAAGATTACTGAGTAGACCAGCGTGCCAGACCCTGTCAAAGGCCTTCGAGATGTCAAGCGATACAGCAAGTTCTTCGCCGTGTTCCTCGATGGCTTCGCCACAACAGTGCGTGACATACACAAAAAGATCGCGTCACTGAGGACTGACTTCAAGGTAGGTCAGCACCTTACTGATCAGTACCCTTCCCATAACTTAGCACAGAATGGAGGTAATGGCGATCGGACTGTAATGGGCAAGGTCTGCACGGTCGCCCTTTTTGGACACAGGTTGTACATTTGCAAGCTTCCAGGATTTTGGTACCTCTTTTTTTATGATAGAGGCGGAACAAACGCGTCAACATAGGAGACAGTTCACGAGCACACTGCCTCAACACTCACGCTGGAATGCCGTCAGGCCCGCTGGCCTTGTTCAAGTCTAGTCTGCATAATACTCTTTGGACCTATTTAATGTGAACTGCGATCTCCGGCATCGAGGAGTCACAATGAGGTACAGTAGGTGGTTGATTGGAGCCAGCGTCCAGACCTGAATTGCTTTGCAAAGAGAGATGCAAATAAATTTGCTTTCTTACTTGCAGAGTAAGTCAGTGACCCATCAGGTTTCAACATTGGAGGCTAAGTGGGACGACAGAAATTCGTTGCAGCCGCTTTAGACAGGGACCAGAACTGTTTACTAACCGGAGGTTGCGATGCCAGTTTGGCCCCAATACGTCCGACATGGTCAAAACGTGCCCTACGTAAAACCTCCTTGCAGAACTTGGCGGCAGCATTAAAGGCTCTTTTCTTCGCGCGAAGCCTACGCGCTCTAACTTTGCGGTCGCGGGCCCTGACCCAGGCTTGGTAGACTCTTTTCGGGATTTGTGACCGAGCGGGATTTCGAAGAATGGAATAAAATACTCCATCCCCTGCCGAATCACGTCCGTAACCACGTCAGCACAGCACGAGGGGTCACCCGAGGAGTAGCACACTTGCCGCCATGGATAAGCCGCATCTTATCCCAGTCTACTGACTCGTACCGCCATACTCGCCTCGTGCCCCTAGGACTCTGGATCTGGAGGTGAGAGGTCGATATGGATTTCAACAGACAGTGGTCAGACGGTCCCAGCGCCGCTGAGACTGATACTGAAAGACTGTCCGGATCAGATGCGACCAGAAAGTCCAAGCAATTGGGTGTATGGCCGTCAAGATCCGGTACCCGCCTTGCCACATTCACCATCTGGGTTGAATCTACTAGCGTTATAGCAAACTTGCGCGCCTCTAACCCGGCATGGTTAGTTTTCTTGTACGGGAACAGCCACTCTTTATGATGGGCATTGAAGTCCCCTAGAAAAATGCTGAGCTACGTCAGTCGACTCCAAAGAAAAAAGAAAAAGCGCGGTTGTCTCCTGGTCACCGCTGTGCAATCGGTAGACGCCGATGTAAAGAAATTTCTCCACGTCAGTATCCACAAGCAGCCATATGGAAAAAAAAATATTTCTCAAAGCAACGGAGATGAAGACAACAAATATGATCGCTGACGTACACACTGACCCTAGCTTGCTTCTTGAACTTCTGTTCAAGAGAGTAACCTGGGTAGTTGAGGCACGCCACGTCCGACGGGGTCTAACGGGGACGAAGATTACAATCTTTGTCTCCGTTAGGAAAAACAGGTGCGGCTTCTTGGTCTCAAGGTGGCGATGGACTGGATCGAGATTGGTGTGCAACCCCTTGATGTTAGTGAGATGCATTTTTAGTAGGAGGAAGTGCAGCCGTTGTTTACCCTTATTTTTCTTAACGTTGGTCATTTGAGTGGAATTGTTGGGGGAAAAAAGTCGACTTGTCGAGGCGCTGCTCATGACCCAAGTGGAACACTAGAGCCAACCAAACCTATGGGGGAACTCATTTGGAGACTGCGGGGACGCCCAAGTTTAATTAGATCCTGTATATTAAGATTTCGCGAATGAATTATTTGGACTGTCGAGGCCAAATATTCGTGAGGCATGTTTTGGTAAACGCCCCAGAAGTTCTGGCGTTCAGATCACCCTAATAACGTACCCATGAGCAGCAGGTCAGTCTCGATCTCCTCGTAGATGGCGTCGAGTTGTTCGTCTCTATCGTGCAGCGCTAGCGCGGCGGCCTGGTGTCTCCGCTTCCACTCTGCGAATCCCCGCTCTTCTAGGGGCCTCCACGCTAGCGCCAGCGTCCGAAGACCTTCGCCGGCGAATTTCTGGCAAATAATTTTCAGATTCAGTTCTAACAGATAAATAAATAGACCAATGAAAAAACACAACAAAGGCAGAGGACATAAAGAAAAAGGCATTAATGCAAGCTAGATCAGAAAATGTTGGTATAAGAGGACAGTTAACAGCTATGAAAAGCGTTGTGCGTAAAAATGGCATGAGTTTTAGAATCAGATTGTCACAAGTATGGCTGACGGAGAAGACGCTTTCGAATTGAACTTTTTTTTTTACTCGATGCCTAGGGTTATTTAGGGCCGCTGTCTGTATCAACATTTGAATAAGGAACAGAGATCTTAGTGTTCTTAAAATTTATATTGTAAAATACACTTACATTTAAATGTTCCTGCGTCTTTGACCTCACTTCTGTTTGGTTACCACTTTTTAATCTGTCATATATTACATTATCAGCACCTTTTGTATATAACCTAATTTCACCATCCTTCCTCAATATCACGGACATTCTTTTCCTAACATTATTAAAATCTAATATACATAACAATTCATACACCTGAAACAAACGAAACCAATTAATATGCGTTTTATTTTACAATTTTAACCTATTGACCACCCTAGTCGGATTAATACGACAAATATTTTAGTCATATTTATACGACTGAGAACCTGTGTTCGTTTTGTGTTTTTTATTTCATTACACGACCCTATTCGTCGTAGGTATTTTTGTCGAAAAGAAAATTACTACTACGAGTAGTAGAACTACGCGGTCGAACCAGGGGCAATAAACGGATTTATGAGCTGGGCGCTGGGGGCAAGGCATTTGATATATAACCAAGGGGTCAATAGGTTAATAAATAAATCGATCATAAGTATGTGTGTACCTCTGTTTTACCCATTACTTCTATTGTAATACTATTAGGCGCGCGTTCTCTGAACACGAAACCAAAATTTCTGGCTGCTGATACCAGTGCAGACTCGTCGGGCGATTGTGCCTGAAATTACACATATTTCAATATAGAAAACTGTACGTACTGTTTTTTCTCTTTTATTTTTTGGGTTCTTATATTATACAACGTGTAACGTTAAATGCGCAAAACCTCAGACACCCCAACTGATTTTTAATTCAATTGACCTATTTCAGAGAGAAAAAAATCATTAAAGAATTTGTAAAGGTTTTATGTGCTGTTTTAGTTTTGCTGGCAATTCTGATCGTTTCTTGCGTCTGCGACGACGCTCAATCGAAGGAGGAGTCGACAACGGCCCGCTGCGCCGCGCCCGCGCTAGCATTATTATTTACTATCTACGGTCATAAAGAACTTAGGTTATCTTTGAATAGTGATTTAAATGTTTCCATCACACTTTTCCAAGCTTTGCACTGGCAACATTAGATAACCCACATTTTCAGACTAAATAGCAAAGACTACTGTAGTAATAGCTAATTAGCTTTTTACCTACAGTAACTATGACGTGCTGATTAGGTAGGCTAAGTAAGTGCTACGTAAGTAATGTTGGCGTGTTTAAATCACTTTATTTACAAATAATTGGCACGTAATCAACTTATTTGCAGTTAATTAAGTAGATAATTAGGTATCTCTACTTACAGGTCCCCTCGTTGCGGCAGCAAAGATTAAAAATGTCTAACACTTTGTTTAATACACAACACAGCCCGCCTTCTCAAGTTATTTTTCAGCGCTTCGAGCACTTGAGTGTCACTTTTCACTTCTTGTTGAAACGCTAACACATAAGTTGGTCCATTTCCATCGTCATACACTAGCGCTTTTACTCGACCCCACAAAAAAATCCAACGGTGTATACAGATACTCCAAACTCTTCTAGAAACCGTCGCACTGCCAAGTTAACGTTGTCATTACAACGCGCCAACATTCTCACCATTTCACAATATTGAATGTTTGTGTACAAAAACACCATAAGTAGTCACGAAATTCGCGCGCACGCGCCGCCGGGGTAACGGGATAAAACAATACATCTGTGACGCATGTGCCGGCGGCGCTTAGACTGAAGTAAACATGGCCACTGTCACGTATTTTGCACGTCCCGCCTCTCCGTGCAGATCGCCATTTCTCTTTCTCACCCTTAGGTTACGTTTAAGTTAAAAAAGATAGGTAGCATTATTGTTTACTTCAAATTGTCTTTTTCATGGTATTGTATGGATGATTCGTACTTGCATTGAAATAAAAGCTATTATTATCCCGCGTATGCGAAAATTTAAATTGGTCGACAGCAATTTGTGTTTGTTTACCTGTTTTGGCGGGTTTGCGCATGTGATGGCTTGACCTATTCATAAATAGACACGGCAACGTTTTTAATGAAGATTATTTGAAAAATGTGACCTATATTAAAAAGTGGTTCACTTGATTCTGCTCGTTATTCTGATCAAACTATTTTCAGGTTTTGCGAATTTAACGTTACACGTTGTATATCTTAATCTGGATCAAATATTTTTTTTTTTCTTAAAACATTTTTTTTTGTCTTTAAGATGCATGATTCCTCACAAAAAAGTGCAGTTGACTAAGAAGTATCAAAATCATCATTGTTCCAATGCGAAAAGGCATGGATATATACGTCCTGTATAGCTCCTTCTCTTTTTCGCACTGTGAACAATGGTCTCAGATCCGCGTTTATCAATTAATATTTTATTATCGAAAACACAGAACAAAGATTTTCTCACCTGGTATTCCAGCCTCCCATTCTTTGAATCCGGCATGACCGTGTGACACAGCGCGAGCAGCCGAAAGAAATCGTGACAATTCTTATCGCCTCGCTTCACTGCATCCAGTAACGTGCCGTCGAAGAACTTGAACTCCGGCTCGTACTCAGGGTTGAATGAGAAGTCCAACGGCTCTGAACTCTGTAGTACGCAGCAGAAAACTATGTTAGACCCACGAAGGAGGATTTTTGAGGACAAATCTACGCGTTTTCTTTTTTTGTCTATGATACAATGGGAGAAGCAACTGCAGATTGATACTAAAGGATGTTTCGCAAATTAGGAAGATGTTATAAGTACGCTAATTCTAAAACGGCCAAAGTCTTTGGAATTCACGAGCGCGTCATGTGACGTGTGACATTGATATAAGGTTTAATTTACAATGATTGACGCGCTCGTGAAATGTAAAAACTAAAATACTGAATGAGGAAACACTGAGCAAAGTATAAAGTTTGGTGAAGTTAGTTCCGAATTATACAGGGCTGGACATGTTTTTAGCACCGTTGTTACGAAGGTATTCCCAGTTGTTTTAATTCTGTGTTGCCTTCCCCATAAAAAATATTTTATTTTTTTAACAAGATAGTGTTTCATTTAAAATTGTTGAAAATGTTATTGCTTTCAAAAAATGTTTTTTTTTTTCGTAGATTTGTCTGATAAGCAGTTAATAGTGTTAAAGCGAATTCCAGTAAACACACGATGCAAAGCGTACATGCAAACATGAATCAATGTATACCATTGATTGGTTAATTACATATGAACAAACATTTATACATTAGCAGATAGTGTATCGGAGCGTTAGGTACAAAGGGCCCAATAGAGGTAGGTACATAAATTTATTTAACCCAGAAGAGAAGGAAAAGTAGGTGTATTTTTTTTTTAAATTTTGTATGTAGGAGTTCTTATTTGTTTTTGTTACATATAATAACGAATTTTTTTTTTAATGTAACTACAAAATGTTTGCTTTTATTGTACTTATTGGTTTCCTATTATTTAAAGCACGATTTTTATTATGACTATTGGCTACATTATAATTTACACAGTTTTTACGGAATTTTTGTGTAAAAAATAGTGAATAACTATTTTTGTTTTAAAAGAAACTGTCTTAATAACTTTGTCATTCGTTAAAAGCTACGATTAATAAAATAAGTATCATCGTACAGTGTTCAAGAAGACATAGGTAAGGCCTAGTTCATACATTGTAAGTGCGTGAGCGAGTCTCATGTGGTGACTTGCTACACTCGTGTGGGTTAGCTCGAAATCATTCCAGAGATACAAAGGGGAGATTCAGAAGGCCAGATAGATAAAGGAACGGAAATACAGGCTAGATAGTTCCACTGCCAGCTTAAAATACGAACCACACCGAGAAATTAAAAATATCGACTGCCTTAAAGTCGTATCCAAAAACAGGCGAACAAAATGTCGTTAGCGCACATTTAATATATCTGAATATAAGCATGACGAGCTTTCTGAATAAACTTTCGGGATTTTGGTTGAGTCAAGAGTGTTCCGCGCGCCGCACATACGGGTATTTTGCATTCCTAGCCGGGCGAAATTGGTAAAACAAATTCCAACACAAAAGTAAAAATGAAGACTTGTCAGCGAGCCAGGTAGCTACTGAAGACTAGACGACCCTTTCCAGGCTCGTGCGCCCGCGTCATCCAGCCACAAACCAGGTCGGAACTTGATCGTTGTCGCATGCGCTCGCGTCAATTACTGGCTACATTAACCTTTAACTATGGACGCGCGGTCTGATAGACCGCTCGCAGTTTTTAATTTTCGTGTTCACGCACTTCCCCGCCCCCTTCACTACTGACGCGCTCAGTAGCTTCGGTTTTAGTAACGAAACGACTGTTGAAGAGGGAGGTTGCGTCGTTGGCTGCGAATCGGGTGAGTAAATTGACTTTAAACTTTGATCGCGGTCTGTGAGACCTCGGGTCCATATTTGCAATACATTTTATTTTTTATCAATACTGTGTTTGTTTTAGGTTAGGTTGGTTCAAAATGTCAGAAAATAATCCATCAAATACTAATAGATCAAAACGACCACAAAAATCGCCACTGCAACAGAGGCCAAGCAAAATATTGCGAGTTGATGATCCTACTTTCGAAAATGAAGTAAACGAACTACTTTTGGAGTCGGACCAATCCGATTCTGAAGATAATATTGTTGACTGTTTAGTATCTGAAGAGGATTACATACAAAATCATGAAAGTGACCAAGGAGAAGTTGGAGAAGATCCCAGTTTTGTAGGGAATCCCACTTCTGAAAGAAATTCCAGTTCTGAATCTGAACATGACAGCTCAGATGACAATGTGCCCATTGCACAACTTCAACAACGCCAACGACGATCTCAATATTATTATGGCAAAAATCGCTTCAAATGGAGTACTAATCCACCTTCCAGTAGGGTTAGAACTGCTCAGCATAACATTGTTATAAGCAAACCCGTCTCACGCTTGGCTGAAGATGAAAGAAGGGAACCTTTCAGTATTTGGGACAAGCTTTAAGATTCAAAGAAGATTTCAAGATTCTAAGCGAAAGACGTGTAGGCTGTGTCCGTCAAAATTAAAACGAAAGACTAACTACGCTTGTGTAAGTTGTAAACAAGCGATTTGCCTGCAGTGTTCCAAGCCCTTATGCAAAGACTGCCAATAATGATACCAATGTTGGACCATTGTCAGATTTAGTTTGTTTTAGTTTGAGAAGTACATTTTTTGTTTTTTATATTCGTTAAACCTTAGATTTAAAGATATTTTAGATGATTGTTCAAAATACTTTAAAGTTTAATTTTTTTCTTCCTTTAAGTGATCTCAGGTAATATTTAGACTGAAAGTGCCTTAAAATGATAATTTGTTAGAATTCATAAAAAATAAAATAAGTTTTGGTTAAATACATGTAAAGTCTTTAAGTTTGAAACCTCTAGTTGATAATAATAATAAAAAACTAATAAAAATACAAGCATCTAATCATTAATTTTACCATGAAATATAGCGGTCTGTGAGACCGCGCGTCCATGGTAGTGTGACAAAAAAAGAACGTCCATAGTTAAAGGTTAAAAACGTACCGTGTTTGAGACCTCAGTGCTTTTGTACTGTGAGTTATTTAACCAAAATTACTATGGATTATCATAATACAGGTAAAAACAGTTTTATTACTTACGATTCACTAATGCTTACCTGTATTTGTAAGGTTCAAAATCAATTTACAATTGTCTCGATTTTTTAAGCAGTTTTTATCTGAATTGTACATTTCAAAGTGATTATAGTTAACCTTCAGAGTGCTTCCGACTAACGATTTCTGTTGTACCGCATGACAAAAACTGTCATATCTTAGGTATTTCACGAATTGAGTGCTACTTTATGCTACTTTCGACGAAACTTACGCGTTAGTGTTGGTGCTAGCTAAAAAGTATTAACCGTTATTTTCAAGCAATATATGAAATGTTTTCTTTTTTATTGTTTTAGGTTTACCGGGGGGCTCTAACTAGGAGAAAGTGACGATGAACCCTGGCATTTTTCCTCATCAAATTAGATTTTATATAAATTTTTATGTGATTAGTTGATCAATAAAATCTATTCCAAATCATGAATACTCCTTTATTTTGTCATCATATCAGCCCATGACGCTCACTGTTGCATAAAGGCCTCCCCAATTGTCGTGTTGTACATTTTAGTAAGTCTTACCTACTATACAGCAGAAAAACCGCACAAATAATTTCGCCCGGCTAGGAATGCAAAATACCCGTATGTTCGCCGCTCGAATGTGTGAACTGCGTTACCGCAGCAACGTAAATTGTGGCGTTGTATAAAAAAGGTTCATGCACAAAGATTTACTTTTACGTATTACTCAACGTGATCGCGACAACGCGGTGATAAAGTGCTTGCACTCAACATGGAGTCGGAATAACGATTGTCGCATCCCGCTCGCGGCGTGCGAAACACGCGTGATTTGTCAAATGCCTTATTTGAAATCAGAGCTGTCGTATTTGAAGCGGGGCAGCAGCAAATGAATGGGTTTAGAGACATGTGGCGTATCGCGCGGACAGAGAGTTACGAGTAGTGCGTACGCGCGGGCGCCGACCGCCAGGCGTGCTGCGGCCCGCGTCCTGCTCCAGCTCCAGCAGGCGCGCGCGCGCCGCGCCGCCCCCGCCTGCCCCGCCGCCCCCGCTGCCCCCGCTGCCCCCGCCGCGCTGCCGCTGCGTCACCACACACACACACATCACACTTCACGACCCTACACCTCCTTACCTACTCTACTGTATGTCTCCTAAAATTACGACTAGACGTTCAACTGTTTTTCTGAATAGTTGGAGGCCTAGTCGCGATGGATTTTCATTCATGTAGGTAATAATGACCATCATTAAGTACGCAGATCATGGTTGGTAGTGATTGAGCTATCGTCTCATGACTCGTGACCCCATTTATGTGTTTATTGTCAGCGAGGCACATTGCTGTACCACTAATGCGGTGTGTGACCATGCAAATAAAAACTCAAAAAAAAAAATGTACGAGTAGGAAACTAGTGATGCGACTGGTGGATGCTCGAGTGAGATTCGTCCATGAACTGATCGTTTTAATTACACAAACATGATACTGAGATGGTACTATGATCCGCAAACTAACTGTAAAACAAACACAAACATATGGACATGACAGTAAAATTCAAACACTTCACATGACCCGAAAGCGTGAGCGGACGAGGACAAAATTTCATCATTTACAATAACAAACGTAAAATTTCAAAATACTGTTTTGAAAACCAAACTCAAACCATGCAAAATCAAAGATGGTGGAACTTCGGACGTGCGAGTCTCGTAAGTTTCGAGTGCTTAGTGATATTTCAAGTCTGCATAAACCTACATGCATAATATATTGTGTCTATAGTCTATAGCATGTGCTTTTGAAAAAGTTTAAAAGTAGGTTACTTGGTCCGAGGGGGTAAATAATTGAACGTACATGACGTACCTCGGCGAGCTCTATAGTTTCACCGGTGGTTTCGTCCAGGACGTCTCCGTAGCAGATGCCTGCTATGGAACACTTGTTGAACGTCATTATGTTCTGCGTGAGAGTGCCCGTTTTATCTGAGAATATGTATTGAATCTGGCCTGGAAAAAATTAAACCATACAATTTATACAACTGCTTCAGATTTTTTTTAAAATAAAATATGCCCGTTGATAACCAAAATTGGCCAAAGAAGGCATAAGAGAGTTCTGAAAGACTATGGAGAAAGGTTTTTCGTAGCAGTAGGACTGTATACACGCTGAATTTTTCAAGTGGCCGAGGATGCCTAAATCCGAAACTATGAGGAATAGCGAAAAGTATTCAAAGGAGAATTTTAATTTTAACAAAATACCTTTTTTATTTTTCTTATGTTACCTACCCATGAAACCTTGATATTGATTTTTCAAAAATCCAATGATGTTGTTTTAGTTTTCATCAAAATCAAGCCGGCTCCTTTGAGTACTTTTCGCTATTTCTCATAGTTCGGAAATTGGCCCGCCATGCCCACTTGAAAATTCATCCTGTATATTGAATATTCTAGTCCAAAAGTTTAAAAATAAAACGCTCCGGCTCGCGTAAAAACCGGAGCATTTTCGCCATAAACAATTTTTATCTACTCTCATATCGAAAAATTCGAATTATAAACTTCAAAATGAGTTTATATTGACAATAAATAATACCGAAATTTAAAAATAGAATCATAATATAACACTTTTTCTCTAACAAAATATATTTAAAACATTTTTTTACCATTACGATACAGGGCAAAACTAAGAAGTTAATATCACCAAGGAAATTCCATCAATTTTTTTTTTTTTGTTTTTTTGTAGGGGGCGCACATGCGGGGCGCGCCGTTTTTATGAGCTCAAGTGTCAGTTGTCAGTTTATGGATAACAATTAAATTTCTATTGTTATTGCCGACTCACGGTGGATCGATAGCTGAGCATTACAAAAAAGTTTTGATTCCAATTTTTACTTGTCTGTGACAGCGCTCACCTTAGCTGTGATGCACTCAACACGGGTTTTGGCGCTGTTCATACATTTTGTTGTATTGAATTTCGTGGGAAAATTTCAATTTAGGTTCAATCCCAAAGTATGAGAGTAAATAAAGTAGTGTATGAAACTGCACATAACTAGGCATTAAAACACTCGTGTGTTACGAGTACTATTAAAATCCTCGCCTTCATTATGCAACAGTTGCATAAACTACTATTAAGAAACATTCTAAAGTATCTCAAACTTGGGTTATAAAAGTCAGAGCATCGATATTAAAGGGCTTTGGACTTCTTGTAAAAGATTGAAATGCTTAGTCATGTAATAAGCTGAAACAATTAATTCATTAATGTATCATCTAACAATACTAACCGAGTTCCTCATTTAGCGTGGTTGTTCGCGCCTTTGCCGCTGTACCAGTCTTATCATAATACATTTTTTCGTCCCAGTTTATAAGGAAACTCTGAGCGAACCTTATTACCTATAAAACAGGAAATTATGAAAACATTAATATGTTTTAATAGGTAACTCTATTCCTTAATTAATCAACTATAATAAATAACGATAATATAATATAATATCCTAGGGCATTATTCACACACGGTCATCTGATCCCAAACTAAGCAGAGCTTGTACTATGGAAACCAAATAACTGGTATACCATATATACTACTTTTTTTTTTTGTAATTACATACTTTTATAGATAATTACACCCAGACTCAGGACAAACACCTTACTGGAATACTTCCTTCCTACGAGCACGTTTGCTCTTGCGAATCTCCACTCAAGCCGGCTAATAAAGGCAAGAAAGCAAGAAAGTGAGAGCTCTGTTCCTCGTCAGTGTTCACTCCAGCCGGCCAATAAACCCCCCCGGTGGGTTCTCACATTGTCGAGGCAGGGGGGCTCAGTAGCCGAGGCTTGGTCACCCACGGTGAAGCGAAGAGGAACCCGAGGAGGGGCCGCTCGTCAGGGCTTGTCCCAGGAAGCCGACGACGTAGCGGCCAAAAGGTAGGTTGCGATGCCGCTTGGGCGACAATCGCAACTGAGGCGGGCCACGATGTCGTATGGAAGGCATCGCGGCTGAGGGTTGGAGGCCGGCGGCGGCGGGAGAGGAGTGCCGGTATTACAGTGCGCCGCTCTCCCTACCTACCGCGGCCTTGACGGGGTCGCCACCGTCTGATAGCCGACGCGGTGGGGCCGCACGGGAAGGGGAGTGTCGGTATTTCGTTGGCCGCTCTCCCTATACTCTGCGGCCGAAAAGTGGTAGGCGGCCGGGCCACTGACCTGACTGGTCGCAGGGGGACCAAGGGTGCCAAGACAGGAGGTCGCTTAGCGCCCATGTGCTGGTTTGGTCCATGAGGTGGTCACGGCACGCAATGTGTTCTTGTGCGCCGGTGATTGAGGGTGTTCCCAGAGGAGGGTCCGGTGACGGATAGCCACGGCGGGTTCGCGGTGAGTGCTAACGCGTGCCCGTGTTCCCGCCACATGCGCGAGAGGAGGACGCCGTGGAGTTTTAGTGGGTTGGAGTCCCACATAACTGCATTATCTCCCCGTAGTAGCACAGTATGCATGAGCATTTCTTCCAGAAAAAAAAAGCCGTTCCATAACGGCAAGCCAGGGTTGAAGAATAAACTTCTCCCGAGAGATAGGGTTCGTGGGATGCTGCCCTGTTGGGTTTATGCATCTCACTTGGTCTGGCTCCTCTCCTCTACCGACACAGTCCAAGAGTTCAGGAGCGCGCAAGCCCCACCACAACGCCAACGTAGAGATACGGCGGTAGGGTTATTATTATTATTTATTTATTTTGACATTTCCCGGGACCCTAGGTCCCGGACCTTTGGAAGGCGTACGAGGGGCCGAAGCCAACTCGAAGAGGCAGGCTCCTTAGACAATTTTAAATAATGAGGAGGCACCAACCGACAATTATCCCTGTATGCACTATGCAAGTGCACTCAAGGACAGCCCCCGGTTGGTGCAGAACTATTGCAGGACATAGAAACAAAACATATTGGGCTATGGGTTTGGGTGGCTATAGTGGATTCGTTACCCAGAACTATGGAAGGACTATGTCCCCTGCCTGATCAATGTTATATGTAATACATGGATAAAATGACAGGGGGTGACTTGCACACTGAATAATGGGCCACCGAAAACGGTTGCTAGCTCATAGTGACGTAGCGACAAGTGGGCAACACTTCCCGAGGTGCTTGAGGAGTGGAGTTATTCGACGGCTATCAGGACAATCCCGGAAGTACGGTCAAGATCCCTACCAGCACGTTACTGGAATACTTCCTTCCTCCAAGCACGTTTGCTCTTGCTAATCTCCACT
Organism: Dicycla oo; assembly: GCA_948252095.1. Classification (NCBI taxonomy): domain Eukaryota; kingdom Metazoa; phylum Arthropoda; class Insecta; order Lepidoptera; family Noctuidae; genus Dicycla; species Dicycla oo. The sequence continues at coordinate 17,929,225 of OX411726.1, read as the reverse complement.
CAAGCCGGCCAATAAAGGCAAGAAAGATGTGGGAGCTCTGTTCCTCGTCAGTGTTCACTCCAGCCGGCCAATAAAGGCAAGCCAGGGGTGAAAAAACGGACTCCTCCCGGGAGATAAGGGTCCGTGGGGTCGCTATTGCCCAACAGCTCGCCACATGCTGCCCTGCGGGTTTCTATATCTCTCTTGGTCTGGCTCCTCATCCTAGACCAGTTCCGGCAAAGTAAACTCTACTGGCATAGACCTAAAGTTCGGAGAAAGCAAGCCCTACCACGACGTCAACGTAGAGATACAGCGGTGGGGTTATTATTATTATTATAAGATACCGATTATACCTACTACTTGAGTCACGCGTCAAATGCTATTTTTATTCGCAATTACTGCGGAATGGGAGTGGAAAGATTAGCGACATTAGGTATGCCTATTTTTCTAAGCATTACGTTTATATTAAACTGTAAGGCTCAATTTATATTGCCGCGGAACGGAATGGAAGCGAATTTTTGACACAAAATTGGGTCAAAGCAAAATGAACTTTAATTTGAAAAAAAAAAAAAAAACAATGAAATTGTGTAAAGTACAAACAAGATACATACTTACATACATAAACTCACGCCTTCCTCCCATGGGGGTAAGCAGAAACTACAGAACGCCATCTGCTACGATCCTTATATACTAGATCATCATTCTCCTGTCCCTATTCCAATTTATTTGGGGTCGGACATCCCTTTTTTCTATCATTCTCTATTAGTCGTCATCTCGGTCGTCACCCCCTTTCATTTCTAACCATATCACCTTTCACACAGTTCATCCATCATTTCTTTGGTCATCCCCTACTCTTGTACATATTGTCATTCATATCAAAACTTTCCTCACGACACTAGATATGAGCAGAAAAACAGGTCAGGCGTCTTCCAGAGAATTCTCGCGCATTCTCGGGAATTCCCGCAGTTAGCAGCTCGAATCTAGTATGTACGTTAAACATTTGACATAAAATTAATTATGCTTTACACCATTTCGTTTCAAAAAATTATAGTCCATTCCGTTCCACTGCAATCTAAATTGAGCCTTAAAAGACAACATCGGAAAATCGTACATATAAAATTGTTGTGTTATTTTATTAGGGTGATGCCACAAGATGCATCTTATAAAATGAGTCGATGATTTTCGTTTGACTTGATTTGCAATTCCAATTTGCAAGTGTGGTGAAAACTGCAATATTATTTGAAATCTGGTCTTTTTGAGAGGTGTAAATGACGTTGAAAGGAACATATTTTATGAAGACCCTGAACGGTATATATAGGCCCCACACACAAGGTCAACCGACAACCTAGTGAAGGTCGCGAGAATCCCTTCGATAACTGAGGCAATGCTTGGGAAAACGACTAGTAATAGAAGTAGGACGATGTATGTATACTGACCTCAACAGACACATATAGCGATATAGGCACAACAGTGTTCATCACGATGGCGTAGGAGAAGAAGACTAGCAGCGCGATGACGAGGGCCCCCCACGTGGGCTCGGCCGGGACCAGCGTGTCCCAGGGCAGGAACACCTGGAAGTAGCGGCCCACCAGCCACTCCCACACGCCGCATGCCACCGTGCAGAACACGCACATTGATAGCAGGAAGAATACTATCTGTGGAAGACAAAGGAACATACAATTGGACTCTTTAGTAGACGTCGCCTAAACAGGAGTTCAGTTAAATCTCAAAACAGGACTGAAGGATCATGCTGCAACCGCATGCGGGAGAAACCGTACAGCTGATTCCTGCTGAAAAGAATAAAAATCATTAAAACCAAAGTTTATAGTATGAATGAAAGTTCCACTTACCCCTATGATAAGAAAATTAAGTAGCCTATCTATGCTGGTGCGCTTGAATTTGGTCTTGCCCGAGTTCTGCATGAGTTTGGTGTCCTTCCCAGCAAATACGACAACGCCGTAGCACCACTGAGTGTTGCGGAGGACGCAGCCACGCAGCAGGATCTTGTCGTTGTCGAGGGAGAAGTGCTGGTTGCGCCAGCTTAACGTACCTGAGGGAAACGATACAGTTTTATAAGTAAAGCTGGAATATGTAAAAAAAATCATCATCATCTGCCAAGCCTTTTCCTAACTATGTTGGAGTCGGCTTCCACTCCAACCGGATGCAGTTGAATGGCTTTTTTTTATTTCTGTTGGGTATTATTGTTGTTGTTGTTTTTTTACATGGAGTGACTGTCTATCTAAGGGGCTTGTGGCTAAGTAATAACAGCCGCTCGATCGATCAGGATAAGCTATGCTTGCCGCGGTTGGTCTGTAGATGGGTGACCATATTAACATACCAAGACCCCTCCGTGCCTTGGAAAGCACGTTAAGTCGTTGGTCCCGGCTATCATTCGTGGATCTTTAACAGTCGTTACAGGTCGTCAGAAGTCCGAAAGTCTGACAACCAATCTTACCAACGGGTATCGTATTACCCAGTAAATGGGTGGTGGAGGTCAGATAGGCAATCGCTCCATATAAAGTACTGCTATTCAGCTGTATCTCGTTAGACTGGAAGCCGACCTCAACATAGTTGGGTAAAGTCTAGGTAGATGAGTGACTGCTTATTTGACCTCCATAATCCAGTTACTGAGCAACACGATACCCCTTGGTAAAAGTGGTTGTCAAACTTTTGGAAAAATGTGAAAAAGGCATGAGCACCGTTTTTTTAAACGGAATTTAATAAAGTATCCTTTAATAAACCTAGCACAATTTAACAGAATTTAAGAAAACAAAAAAAAATATTGACAGTGGACGCATCATAAAAATATTATGGATTGACCAATTCATGTTGTGCTACTGCAGCACTCAAGTTTTCACATAAATTAAAAACCAGTATTACAATGAAGATGCTTCTTGCGTCAATATTTAATAGAAATTATTTCTGATATAAGGTTTTTTAAATCTCTCTTTATAAAACTAAGTACTTATAAAACAGCAGTTCCCGCCTATGACGTCACAAACGAACTATTGGATGTTCAGCATCCAACAGTTCGCAGTGAGTTGAACGTCGACATAAGCGAGGCTGTGTGACGTCAACCGAGATGTACTATTGACAGACACCTCTACACCTTTTTTTTTGTGGGTGGGAAATTATCAAATAACTTCTCCCACTCTGGGCGGAGCGGAAAGACGTGTCAGACTTCTACTGAATAAAACCCACCCGTGTTCCTTCAGTTGCCTGTGCCAGGGCCACGGTAACTCTTTCAAACAACCCGCAACCCTGGCAGGACGCCTTTACACCTTAAAGTTGCTTTTTGTATACACTGATTCATTAAAGAAACCCGGCCCTTTGGTTCTTTGTTCTCCTCCAACAATAGAAAGTCGGAATGGCACAAAACCTTTACAAGCTAAATTGTTTCAAAATTGGAAAAGCCTGCCGTTTGTCGATGGTACCTATTTTAATTACTGTAATAGGTACACAATTTTGGATAAAACGTATTCGATTGTCTGGTAATACCGGTGATCTAGACTTAATTCATTATTTCATTAACACGCGTCATTGGTCTAATCTAATAACAATTAAATACATATTAGAAAACCAATGACATTTCGACATCAATATTAGAAAACGAATGTATTATTCTTATATAAGGTAAGAGGCAAGAACTTAAATGGGACTGGGCAGGACATGTCTGCCGCATGCAAGATAAACCGTGGGCCCAAATAGCACAGAACTGGTGCCCTGAGACAGTGAGCCGTGGCCGCGGCAGATCACGTAGGAGATGGCGGGATGAACTGGACAGATTCCGCCAAAACTGGAAGAAGGGCGCGGGCTCGCGAACTTTGGAAGGAGTAGAGGGAGGCCTTAGCCCAGGAGTAGGACTAACAAAAAAAGGCAAGTACATATTCTGTGACCGAACAAGATGTCGTTTTTTAGCCCACTGCTCCAGAAGGAAGGTAATTTATATGTTACTAGCTTTCGCCCGCGGCTTCGCCCGCGTGGAGGTCGGTAATTATCCCACGGGAACGTACTACCGGGATAAAAAGTATCCTAAGTGTTAATCTAGGTTAAAAACTATTTATGTGCCAAATTTTATCCAGATCCGTTCAGCCGTTTTTGCGTGATTTAGTAACAAATATCCAAACTTTCTCATTTATAATATTAGTAGGATTTCTATATGTACTAATAAAGCACAAGGTATTGTTATCGTCTACAAAAACACGAAGTAGTACTTATAGAAACGCAATTACGATGATTGCCTTTGTCCTAAAAGGTTACCATTTAGCTAATTAAAACCTTTAGTTCGAGTGCGTAGCTGCCGCGCACATCCATTTAATTTAGGCATACGAAAGATAAACTTGTTAGAAGTAAATAAAATAACATTTTGAAAAGTTGTTAACGTGTCTAACAAACGTCATAGATTACTCTACAAAAATATAGTTACAATTAGTTGCGTGTCATTAAGATAAGTATAATGATGTTCATACAGATAATTTCCGTTAACTGTCTCAATGGCAGATAATAACCCAAGTCAGTATAATTCATACGTTCAAGTTCTCGATTTAGCATCCTGCATAAACATTAAAGGTGGAAACATACTATACCAAGTCGTGTGCCACGATTCTTTTTTTTTTTTAAATTTCGCACTCTTCACCTCGATCTCAACTGGTGATTAGCGATGAATGAGTTCTGCCTTGAACCGAGCGTACCCAGAAGATGCCCGCCATCACTTTTAGTTTAATGATTGACGGGTTAGAAGGGAACATAGACGCTGGTAGGAGTTCCACATTTTGGCTGCGTATAGAAACATTTTGGGGAGACAGCCCTTACAAAGTGTCTTTCACCATACTAAATGTAGTGTCCGTTCACACAGAGAGGAGAGTACATTTTTATCGCGTTTAAAAAAGAGTTTTTGGTTACTGAAATGAGTTTGATTATTGTTTTGTTTTTAATCAATTTACTTTAAACAAAGTAAAAATCGACTTCATAACATAAAAAGAATAAAATAACTTTCATAAAAAACATAATAGCTTCTGAAGTCAGTGCCAAGCTAAGGCGTATTGAAGAATTGAAGACACCGACTTCAGAAGCTGTTAAGTTTTTTATGAAAGTTATTTTTTTTTTTTTATGTTTTTGAAGTCGATTTTTACTTTTTTTTTTTAAAGTAAATCTATTTTTCCGTTTTTAGTTGAATATACAATTACATAAGCCAAAGACGAACGAAAAGAAGAATCATCAAAATCCGCTTTGAAATGCCGGAGATACAGTGCATTTATGCACATAATTTCGTACATAAGAATGAATACCTAATGTATTATATACTAAAACCTTCCAGAAAGTATGTAATAGGTTGGGGAAAAAGTTTCTTCGCATTTTTTAAGAAAATTAAAAACATTTTTTAATATAGTTTGTTTACATTTAACTAAAGTATGTAGGTACCATTTTGTTCGATAACTTTTTGCCATCTTGTAGGTAGGGACATGATCCCATTGCTATAGAAATTTTGGGACTTCTGGTCAAAATACCGCGACAAGTGGTTTTGGCAGTCCTCTCGTGATGTTAAGCTGACACTGCCTAAAGAATTCTGAAGAGACCGAAACAGGTGGAAATCTGAAGGTGCATGGTCAGGACTATACGGCGGATGCATTAACACCTCCCAGCCAAACTCTCTTAATTTTTGCTGAGTGGCTAAAGATGTGTAAGGTCTAGCGTTATCATGATGAAAAACCACACCCCTTCTATTGATTAATTCCGGCCGCTTTCTCTCAACTTCTTGCTTTAATCTCATCAGTTGTTCGCAGTAGAGTTCAGAATCGATGGTCCTGCCTGGTGGTAACAGCTCATAATGAATAATGCCCTTCCAATCCCACCACACACACAGCATCACCTTGTTGCGAGTTAACCCGGGTTTCGCCACAGTCTGTGAAGCCTGACCGGCCTTTGACCACGACCTTTTTCGCACGTTCTTGTCATACGTGATCCACTTTTCATCACCAGTTATCAGCTTCTTCAAAAATGGTTCGGTTTCATTACGTCATAATAAAGAATCACAAATGAGTACACGGTTCATTAGGTTTCTTTCAGTGAGCTCGTGAGGTACCCAAATGTCGAGCTTTTTTGTGTACCCAGTTTTTTTCAAATGCGCCAAAACTGTTTTGTGGTCAATTTCCAGTTCTTCAGCTACGTCGTAACTACTGATATGCCGATCTGGCTCCACTTTTTCAAAAATGGCATCCATTTTATCCGTAATAGGGCGACCAGAGCGACGTGCATGTTTGACATCAAAATGTCCGGATTGAAAACGCTTAAACCAAATTTGTGCTACTCTCACAGACACTACACTAGGTCCATAAACATCGCAAATTTTTTTCGCGGCTTGCGTTTCATTTTTACCTTTTTTGTAGTAAAATTTTAAAATGTATCGAATTTCTTCATTAGATTCACTCATCTTGACGGTACGAAAAACAAATGAAAATCACACATTTTCCTAATTTGAATTTGGAATTATGTTCTTTAAAATTTAAACTTTCAATGATACCAAAACCAGCCAGATACAAATAGTATAGTCAAAGAGATTTTATTACAAGTTCATACATACTATAATGCGAAAAGACTTCTTCCCCAACCTAATATGTACATCACGTTAGTTAAAGAACCTCAACATCGTCATTAGTTTTTGAGAAAATCGCGGACATACAAACATACCTGCACTTGAAGTCGATTAAAAAAATAAGTGAAATGTAAATCAACCTAAATGTACCCTTCTCTCCGAGAGGACACTAAACCTGATATGATTTTGGCACGATACGCCACGCCACAACGGGTAGTGTATTTGCAGCTTTAGGTATGAGTTAAGTATATTAACAAGCGATTTCTGCAGCGTTACTTAATCGTAATACCGCAGGGCAATGGCGCGCGAATTCAGCAGGCGGCTTCGCTTATATAAAGAAACTTAATCAGCAAAAAACACTAACTAATTAGCGCCGGCAGATTAGAATTGTTTATGGAAGTAACACTTTCTTTTCTGCGACTGTTTGTTGCTTGAGTCAACTAGCTTGATGCGTTTTAAACTTATTTTGTTATTTCTTTGGGATAAGATGGAGTATTTAGGAATATTTATTAATTTTGGTGGTCTAATAGTCGCCAGCGCTACTGCTGAGCATGAGGTCCTGGGTTCGGTTCCCAGGTCGGCCGTGTTATTGCGTTTTTCCATCAGGGATTTCTCAGTGGCAGCCCGGAGTCTGGATTTATGCGCGGTTGATGGCAATAGACTCGCCTCCTATTACATGGGACTTAAACATAACTGTCGAATTGTGGGTGTACTATACGTAGGTACACCTCTGCCTAACGCTTCGGGGATTATAGGGGTCATGTCATGATATATTGTTTGTGTGTTATTAGTGTTATTTATAAGAAGAATATTTTATTTATTAAGGAAAATAGTAGTCATTACATTTAATACATGTTTATTCGATCAAATGTGAACCACTCGGTACATATTTGATGAATGACTACGCATTTAGTATAGGGTGAGATGTCCAATAGTGAACCAGTGGTACACATTGAGCCACCCTTCTTACTTTGAAAACGCGACGTTGCCAAACCGTGCCGTGGACACGAAAGTACTTAGTATTTACCGCGCCGCCCGCTCCCCAGTCGCGAGCAAGCTAGCGCCAAAGGCGCCCGTGTGGCGGACCACATTATAATTTTCGGCGACAAAACAATACTCGTATAAAACGTATGTACTATTTTCTTATTACTTCTGTTATGTATAGTTTTTTGTGTGGCACTTATTATACTTATTATAGTGTTTATTGGGGTATCGTATAACTGAAGTTACTACGGAAACTATTTTAGTGTGTTTTTAACATAACCTTAAATGTTGAATGGTGGTGGGTGTAGTACACAATGAATCACGAACGTAGTTTGAACAGTGAACCGGTTCACTGTTTACCACCTCTACCTATATTGCTACTTTATGTGGGTAGGTGGGCATGGGACGAATTAAAACAGCGCAAAGGAAAATTGGAGGTCATACGAAAGAAGAAATGTTGCAGGCTATCATGCTTGTAAAAAATGGAAAATCCATTCGTAGAGCATCAAAAGAATGCGGATTACGCTACTCAACTGTAAGGAGATAAATGTAGAAAAATTCAAAAAAAATAATAAATACTTTAAACACATTGTTAAAAACATTCAGGTTTAATTAAGTTAATTACTTGGTAACATATACAAGACGTTTTATTGCTTTACCTTTAGTTTTGTAGCATAAATAGTCATAATTTACTGTAAAATAAATAGGATGGTTTACTGTGTACATATTGGTTCACTGTTGACCTAGCCCCCGGTTCAGTGTCCACGCGGTGTGGACTCAGTGAGCCATTTCCCAAGTTTTAAAGAAACTTAAATATATCCTATCCTGTTACGTTTGGGCCTAAAATTAATATGCAAAATTAAAGATATGAGAAGTCCTTTAGTAAAAAGCTCTTCACCCTACCTATCAAAATTAATTAAGTGCAAACCTAACTAAATTAATCATTGATGGCAACTTTTTATTAGGCATGCAAGGCGGTGATGAATGAATGAAGTCTATATAAATAGTATAAAATAAATTCCGCCGCCGCAATCACCGCTTAGTTCTTCTCAACTACACAACGGACTTTTTAAGCGGTTTTCACCACCATTTAGTTAATTTATTTCGGAAGGTGTATAACTAATAGATATTTAACTCAGACATATCATAGAAACCTCTATATTTTCTTAGGTCGCCACATTAGTAGAATGCATCCGTGCTAAGAAGTGCGAGTCACTAATCTACATCTTCTATATAATAAAAATGAAATGCTGTTCGTTTGTAAGTGCATCACTTGAGAACGGCTGGAACGATTAGGCTATTTTGTTGTTAAACTTTTGTAAGAGGCTGAATTAGGTTTTTACAGGAAGAAAAATCGGAAAGCTTCCGGAAAAACTTTCAAAGTCGGGAAAAACTGAAAATACCTACTTTTTTTGTATGAATTATTGGGACAGGGCCACTTCTGTCGGGTCAGCTATTTAAAATAAATGTTAATCTTTCGTAGAGTAAAATGTGGTCAACTAGACAGCCGTTGCAGAGGCTACATTGAGACAGTCGTTAATTCGCGCGGATCTCGGACCACAAGCTCGAGTATAAGAAAGTGTGACATTGGCGTCACCATAGTCACATTCAGTACGACCGGGATCCCTTAACCTAGAATATGCAGGTTTAGTGACTCACCATCAAACTTATTAAGTAGATTGTTGGGCGTTTCGCAGACGATCTCACCGTCGAAAGCACCCAGTTGTGCGTCGTCCTGCCCCATTGCAGCCGTCTCTAAAAGGCACTGACGACATTTTAAATTCGTCTCCCTGCAACCAAACATAAAATCATACGATTAATTAAAACATCAACTGTTTTAATGTAAAACCTAACTCCCCTAAACGTAAACCGTTATATTCTAAGACCTTCAATCAATCAATCAACTTATCAGATCCCACAGCTGTGTAAACCACCTCAAGGTTTATGCTTATTAATGTTGAAAATGAATGCAAAAACTGCATATTTGCATATTTATACCACAACACAAATACTTATGTAAATACGCACGTGCTTCTTAATCATAACACAAAAAGTACTGCGCTACTTAGGAGCAGGAGGATTCCATTCCCAGAACGGGCAGTGTTATTGAGTTTATCCATCAGGAATTTCTCAGTAGGACCGTGGAGTCTGGATCTGTGACCAGTTGGTGGCAATAGGCTCTCTCCCTATTACATCGGACTTAAACATAACTGGCGAAATGTGGGTATAATAAAGGTTCTGTTCTGTCTAACCCTTCGGGGATTACAGGCGTGATGTTATGTTACAATGTACTGACCCATCCAATTCGGCAGTCTCTATGTAACAGAGACCGTTGGGCTCCGAACTGCTGAGGAGCAAGATGTCCGCCGCGACGAACTGGTCGTTCTCCAGCCGGATGACGTCTCCCACCTGAACAGACGCCCACTTCTCCTCCACAAGCTTGCCATTGCGAAGTGTCTTTGCACGCCTGTGGTTCACTTGAGAATCGTTCTGATGACGTTGCTGTAAAAAGAATAACGAGGTTTATGACTTGTTTTAAACACTCCGGATAACTTTCGGTTTGATTTAAGGGGTCGTGCACGAAATCAACTGATTTTGCTCATTGTTTGTGAGAAAGAGAAAACTAATTTAAACAAAATTATTTGTGATTTGAAAAGTCGAGTTGTTTGTTATGCATGTGACTGAGAGAGATTTTTCAAATAAATTAAGTATTCATAGAAAATCACTAAAATTCGCAAAAAGTTTTCCAAAAAATGACGCGAGATTGATGTTTGATCATCTTTTCACAAGAAACTACTTTTTTTAAACATGAAAAAATATCATCAACATCATTATAATTATGGTCTACTTGCATGTGGCTGGACCTGGCTTTTTTCAAATTCGACAAAATATAGCAGAAAAATAATGTTGAAAAACCTATTTAAAAAAAACGCAGTTAGTAATGTATTAATTTCTATTGTTTAGCAAACCATTTCATGAAAATTAAATATCACACATTAGTCTTCAGCTGTCCTTGAAATAAAATCTAAATTTTATTTTATGAAAATAAGTACAATATCTTCATTAAAGTAAACGAAATAAACTATATTTTTGACAACGTAAAAGTGATGATTTGATGAAGCTACGGCTCAGATGAAGCTGTCGAGCGATAGTATCTACGCTGAGACAACCCCTGCTGGATTAGGATGACGACTTGAGCGGCTTCTATAGCTGTGGTTTCCATTTTCTTTTAGTTTAGGCGAAAGCTCCAGGTAGCCCGCGAAATTCAAATTTTCTTACGTTTTTCGCAAATTGCAGGTCAGTCTCAGGTTGTATGTTGATCTGAATATGATTCGCGACCGTAAGTAATCTGTATTTATAGAATGATAATTATTAAAATCATCAATACAACTCATAATAATCCTAATGAATGACATTTCATGAAATCTTGACATCTAGGATTATACTAACTTAAGCGACTTGTATTACTGATACTAATGATTACAATTCAGTAAACATATGTATTTATGTTACGGTCGCGGATCATACTTTAAGACGATACCAAAATTAGTTGGGTGCTTTTTCGTAACCATTAATTGCACTATTACAGAATGTATGGATTTAATTTTTGGACACATGTTTATTGACTATTTGATTAATACTCTGACTGAAGGAAAACACGTTGGGTTAAATTTCCTCGATAGAATTTAATTCCGAAAATAACTCTACTTTTTTATATTTTTTTCTGTAATTCTAAAATCCTAAGTAATTTCATTGCAAAATTGCATTCAAAATGTGAGTATTAGGTAATTGAAAACTCTGGCTGCACATATTTTTGATAGATAGCTTAATTTATTTTTAAACAATTTTTATTTTGTTTGGCGCTTTTATTTTGTTTCCAGCGCATTGTTGCGCTCTCTTTTTTTCGCATGTGGATGTAATTGACTCTGTCACTTTCTTATTACCGGTCAGTTAGCTTTTTACGTATCGCCTTAATCAACATACAACCTAAGGCTTGCAATTTGCAAAAAACGTAAGAAAATTTGAATTTCGCGGGCTACCTGGAGCTTTCCCATTAAATGTTCCCAGTTCCATGACCAACAGGTGCCGGGACTGACACGAATGGTTTAGCGCCACAAAAACTGCTAATAGGCGCACAGATTTAATGATTTTTTTACAAGCTTTCTCACAATTAGATAAGAAACGGACAAAAGACGCCACGCTACCACTGTTTGTCTCTGCATCACCCAAAGGTCGACTGGTAGAAAATGCCTATGGAATTAAGTCCGCCTCTGTACATTTTGTGTGCTTAAAGTATTAAATAAAATAAATAAATAAGACGGTTTTTTCGTGCACGGAGCCTTAAGGGCAGGTTATTTCATTAAATTATGTTCTAGGCAAAAGGTGTTTAATCCATTAAATATAAGAATTACACAATTACACAGCCAGAGGCTAAGAACTTCTTCTACCTTGAGGCCAGAGCGGTAGAGAGGAGAGGTAGGAGGAGATAGCTGGTCCCCCAGAGGAGCTAAATAACAAAAATGTTGCCGGCTTTTATCAACCAAGGCCATCTCTTTTTGCCAAACGTATTAACCATGTCAATGTCACTAAACAGTTAACTGTAGCAATAAATAACGAGTCCCAACTGTAGCTGTTGTCCTAGTGATTAGTCCATGTGATATTATAGTCAATACAGGCTAAAACGAAAAACAACTGGTAAACAGTTTATCCTTAGCTCAGACCTAGCAAGACCATTAATTATTGAAGGTATCTAGATATTTCCATTCAAAAATAAATAAAGATCTGGCCACCCACACACAGGGTGCAGGGTGCTTACGGAAACTACTGATCTAATCTGATTCTAGAGACGATAAATTCCACTCTTTCCAAGAAAGAAAAAACTGGAGCAATCTTATCTATAGCTCAATAACAATGAACGAAGTAAGAGCTTCGTACAATACCTCTTTGACCTAGACTTTAATCAATACACACGTAAACGATCCAGGCTATAAAAAGGTGTATGCGTGTTACATTACAGCCATTAGGTAAATTTTGATTCAGATATAGCTAGTTAGCTCTATTGGAAATACAGTGGGCGAGGACTAAAATAGAGATGATTTTGACAACAGATGATGATAAAAGTCTGGGCATTAATTGAGTTCATCAACATTAGCAGTTGTTTTAGTTCTGTGTTGTGTTTCGGAAGTGCTTATTTCTACAGACCGGACATATAAACTGTGTCAGAGCTCTTAGCGTCGTCCATTAAAAGGTTTATTTGCTCACATTGGTGGGAAAACTACAAAGAATATAGAGGGGCCTATTCATAGACAAGGTCATGATAATATGCGAATGCCAGTGCGGCTACAGCTACAATATGTCTTGTTTCGCGTAACCTTCCTTTTACATAATAATACTAGTTTAAAAGTAAATTAAAGGAACAAAGTTTTTAGAAAGTTGTGACAACTCATAGTTTCAAAGTTACAGGACTAACTTTTACTATGCTTCATCTTAAATTTGTAGTTCTTGAATCGACTATTTGTTAAGACTTCTTTGTCAACAAGTTTCGAACAAATACTATACATGGGCGGTTTCCATTTCATTATCATGTTTTATTGTAATGATGATTGTTATGTTACAAATTAACTCAACTCAAAAAATAAAACCGATCAAGAATGAGTCGGATTCGCGCACCGAGGGTTCCTTACCATCATATAAAAAAGAAGTGTGCGATTTAGAGACATCGTTTTATTTTTCCTGTAATCTTTACATAAACTTCAGTCACATAGAATAATTTCAGATTTTACTCTATGCAAACTTCAGAGACAAGTGGGGGGTGGGGGGATTATTTTTACGTTTTGCATCAAAAGTCGAAAACTGTGCGGCCTATAAAAAAATGTTTGAGAATGTGCAAACGGCGCTTTTTCATATGATACCCTAGTAGCCCCACTTCAAATTTTTACAAAAAAAAATATCTGTATTTTTATTTCTTTCTTATTGACAGGCCAGATGGCGTGGTTGGTTAAGATACCACCTGCCATGCCGCTGGTCGTGGGTTCGATTCCCATCCAGGACAAACATTTGTGTGCATGAACATGTCTGTTTGTCCTGAGTCTGGGTGTAATTATCTATATAAGTAAGTATTTACAAAAAAAAGTAGTGTATGTAGTTTATCAGTTATCTGGTTTCCATAGTACAAACCCTGCTTAGTTTGGGATCAGATGACCGTGTGTGAACAATGTCCTAAGATATTATATTATATTATTTGCAAAATAGTTGGGCAAACGTCATCTAAAACTATTCCAAAATTCAAGTTGATATCATTAGTAGTTCTTGAGATATCCAGCTGTGACAGACAGACAGACTGAGTCGCACCATAAGGGTTCCTTTTTACCATTTTGGTACGGTACCCTAATTACGAGCCACACCCAACGACCCAAGCGTGCTGTGAAATGCCCATCACTTTTTAGGACAACAGTTTTTACAATCGTCAAGTTAAAGAATCTGAATAGAGCTTCTATAGTAATGTATTTTTATATCTAGTTTCTCTAAATACTGTCAATTTGATAAACAGAACGAACTATGTCACTACGAAATTGGTAACCAAGGCTAAACAAATTATAATCTTAATAAATCAAGATCGCAAAAGAGCGATTGTACAAATTAAATCAAACGATGCTCATCATATTATAATGCACATTTTGCCACGGATCACTAATTACGTCTGCGTCCTTGATCTACAATAGATGACATAATGGGTCAGTGAGCATTAGCAACAGTATTAGACAGTATTTGACCAAATAAGCGAACATAAATGTACTGAACAGCTGATTTTTTTTTGCGATTTCAGGTTTGGTCCCATAGTAAGAGTTGTTCATATTGATGGGTAGAACACCCCCTTAAATTTTGTCGCATGTTTTAAAAAACACCCTGTATAATACTAGCTGACCCGACACACTTTGTCCTGTCAAAATTTCTATAATTCATACAAAATTCTCATAGGAAATGCATTTTCAGTTTTCCCGGCCACTTTTCAAAGATTTTCTTTCACACAAACCTTGTCCTGACAATTACAAACACAACAAAAAAGAATTAGCCAAATAGGTGCAACCGTTCGGAAGTGATGCGCGTACTTACATAAATTCGGCAATTGATTTTTATTTATATAGTTTCTTCAGGATAATATGCTAGTTAGATAGTGTGTTGAAAACATTACATTTAATATGACACGATAGAATAAAACCGGCCAAGAGCGAGTCGGATTCGCGCACCGCGGTTTCGTACTATAAAAAAATAAGTGTTCTATTTAGAGACATCGTTTTATTTTTTCTGTAATCTTTATCATAAACTTCTATAACACAGAATAATTTCAGATTTTTCCCTATGCAAACTTCGGATAAGGGGGAACGGTATTTTTTTTTGATTTTTCATCAAAAGTCGAAACTATTCGGCCTAAAAAAGAAAAGAAAAAGATTGAAAATGTGCGCCCACTTTTTCAGTCCCCGACTTTTTCACACCAGAATTTTTCAGTCCCTGTTGTAAAATATATATATATACGTGTTTTTTTATATATACGATAACTCTAAGGTATTAATTTTTTCGCAATTTTCCATAGTAAAAGTTGTTCAAAATGATGGTCTCATTAATACTCTACAGTTATGGTATATAAAAAACACGTATATAATATAATATATATTTATTTTTTATTAGGATTCCTTTTTACCATTTTGGTACGGAACCCTAACAATCACGAAGACCTCTAAAAATAAAAACCATACATGCAATAATTCTGTTTTTTTTTTTTGACAGATTATTCTACTACAAGTTTTGTTTTGTCCAATCAATAGATTTTTTGTACCTAAATAGATATTTGCTTCGTATTTTGCTATAAATTACCAGCGTTGTGTCATCGCGCTTCTCTATAGTGTATCGGGACTTATAGCCTACCAGATGTTTACTCCGAGGCTGTTTATGTTTGTCATTCGGTATGACTGACTATTAAAACGAACAGGTACATCATTATTATTTACATCTAGATTATAAAAGGTCTGCAGTAGAGGTGTGGTGAAGTAACAAGTGCAAAAGTTACGTCGATGGCCATCCTAGCTAGGCTCTAATAATTTTGGCAAGACCGTATTGTGTTTCGCTGTTGTAAGGACTCAGTAATGAGTAACACGGGTTTGCAATTTAAGATTCAATGAGAACTAATTCTGCGCGACATATCGGCCACAGTCACTGACTTAACTATCCAATAAGGCGGAGCGGTGATAATAGATTCTAAGTATCGGCTAGTCCGTCGATATTATATTAGAATTTTATTGACTGACTTGTTTGTTGCCACTCCACCTTAATCCCATACGTCTATTCAAGGAGTGTTTTGTTTATTATTTATGTTATCAACTTACAAAGTCGTCGTATGCATCCTTGACGGCAGTGAGTGCGAGTACGCCTATGAGTGGTATCGCGGTGGTGATAGGTGTGAGCGAGGAGATGGCCGGGATCAGCTGCAGCACCAACAGGCACAAGAAATAGAAGTTCGCAAGCCGCTGGAACTGCTCCAACAGATTCAGCGGCAGGAACGTTATGATCGAATACTTCGATGTCTTGATGAAGTTGCTCTGTAACAAAAATAATTATGATTGTTGGAGGCTCAGTCACAAAAAAATATGAAATATCTTCTTCAATAACATGACTGTCTTTTTCTTTTCTCACGGTTACTAGAAACAAGGTCTCTCTCAATTTCTTACTACAAAAGGCATGCTCTGGTGATTAAATATTATCAAAAATACTAAGTTTGACCAACTTCAATGATAAGACTGTTAACTAACACGCTAATCGTTATGGTCGATGAGTAACAGGACTAACAGGAACACAGTTTATTGTTCACGATAATTTTCGAATGGGCCGGAACTCAGGATACTCTGATTAGAATTCATTCAGCTGATATAATTAGCAAGTACATCTTATCAGAGTATGATTCCATGTTGTTCACACATCCCGACCCACTTAATTAGACATGGCCGCGCAAAATCTTTGTTTACGTCATTTGCACAATATTGGGCAGAATGACTCATGGAGTTATGGTATACTGTTGAAATTACGTATATACAAACTAGATTCCGAATTTTCGATCATAGTTCTCCTGTTTACAAGGAGGTTAACGATTGTTATATTGCTCCTACTTACTAATAACTTCTAGCGTCTTAGTTTGTGGACCACCTCAGAACTAAAGTTTAGCTTTCTTTAGGTATAATAGAAATATCTATTGAATTGAATTTGAAATCCCGCCTTATTCCTTGTGTAAATCATAAAGGGAACCACTGGAAAAAAAATCAGCTTTCTACGTTCAAGGGTTTGGGCAAATTAACGAGTGAGTCAGTGAGCGAGTGAGTGAGTCAGGAAATCTCTATTGATTAGTATTGATTTATTATAGCGCCAAACCTTGCTTTTCTAGTGTGGAAGAATATAAAGGGATCTCTGAGTGTAAAAATCTATTCGCATTGTTTAATTTCCATAGATTATTTCTAAAATACAAACGGATTTGTATAATAATCTTTATATGCTATTTTTACAACAGCGATTAATTTAAACGGAAACCAAATGTAATTTTTTTTTAAGACTGTTGATTAACCGTATCAAAACGCGTATTTTTTTACGATTAGAAAATTACTTATTTTAATATCTCCTCACCCTCTACCGGCACAGACCTAGATTTCAGGAGCGCGCAAGCCACAACACGACGTCAATGTAGAGATATGGCGGTAGGGTTATTATTATGAGCCTGTTATGTCCCAATGCAGAGCAAAGGCCTCCCTTCCGTCTTTCCATGTTTTCCTGTCTCTTGCTACATCAGGCCAATCCTTTGATAGGCGTCCAATTTGTCACGCCATCTCTTTCTGGGCCTACCGCGCCGCGTCGCCAATTCCTGTTATTCGGAATCCAGTCAGTGGCTACTTTTGCCCAATTCTGTTGCGACATGCGGTAGATGTGGCCTCCTCAATTCCACTTTAGTTTTAGATTCGAAAGCAATTTATGCTCGTCACAGTGCATATGGTGAAGTGGAGGTGATGGTGAATTCACCATCAGTTCCAGCAGTGCTATTCTGTTACCATCTCACCGTGAAAACTTAGGTAAATGAGCTGTCAGTGTCATCCCTCCTGATGCTAGGGATGGACCAAGCATTACATTTACAATCATAATCGAAATTTTAATAATATATTTTATGCAATATGCTTAAAAATTATATATAACACAACTAACTATTTACACCAGGAATATATATGATATATATTATAGTGATATATTTATATATATATATATATCACTATATATCATAAATTTCTACAACACGAGTTATGCGAACATAAATGTAGGGAACAGCTGACTTTTTTTCGTGTTTTTAGGTTTGGTTCCATAGTAAAAGTTGTTTGTTATTACGAGTTATGTGAACATAAATGTAGGGAACAGCTGATTTTTTTCGCGATTTCAGGTTTGGTCGCATAGTAAAAGTTGTTTGTTATCATGAGTACAATCATGTGTTTAAGTATCGGTCACTAATTACCAGTCACCTGTTATATAAAAGAGTATTCTGTCTGAGTTGCATAATGAAATTTAGTACAACATTGTAACACTCGTTTGGATGATATTATGGTTACTATTATGACACTGGTTGTTTTAATGTTGTCAATAAGATAACTGTTTCAGAAACTTTTACATGGGTGTAGATAAAATATTATTAAAATCTCGATAATGATTCTTAATGTAATGCTTGTTATGCTTGGTCAATCCCTAGCAGCAATGGGATAACACTGAGAGCTCACTCCACGCAAGATTTCACGGTCAGATTTTTACAGAATCTACTTACAGTTCTGAACTCCTCAACAATTAACGTCCCTGGATAAGAAAAAGCAATATTTTGTAAAAAGTGATGAGCCAGCAACACAGTTAGTTCACAGTTTGGCCATGACGACTCCCTTTCCGAACAGACTATTAGTGTTCCTGTGCAGTTATCTGAGGAAATCTGTTGTCTTTAATTAAAAACTTGGATAAATATTTTATTAGGCCTCTCTCCAGTTCTCCGCCTTCTGCATCTAGTCTGTCTGAGTCACCTCTTCCAGATCTTTGGTTAACCCTTAATTGGTCGCGTCTAAAAGTTACGTACATTGAGGTGTGTGTGTCACATCACACCCCACGCGACCAATTAAGGGTTAATTTATATTAATCTCAATTATTTAAGAGGTCTCATAAACAGGGTGTAAGTAGTCATCGACGTGCAAATTTTTACCATGAATTCTGTATATCATTCTAGACCCACCAGAGTTGATGTCCCTTACACCCGTACATATACCTACGTAATGAGTTCACCTTGTGTCCAGCAAAAGCTTCATAACTAAGGTGTAATACATTAGATAACTTACGGCATAGCGGAACTGCGCGTTGTATTCCCTGTTGTTCGCTTTGATTCTCCGTTCATTCTCTGTAACAATAAACAATACCACTTAGACGTTGTTCTCACAAACCTACTTGCAAACAGAATTATGGATCTAATTGTCTTAATTTATATAAACATTGGCTTAATACTGAAGGATTGTTTCTCTTTGTCACTCACACGTCTTTGTCTTAGATTACAGCATACGAGTAGTTCGCATAGTACCTTTATCTCTCACATTGTACCCACATTATTCTAATATTTGTTAGTGAAGGAAATCAGCGAAATTCTTTTGTTTGCACGAATGCAAACGAACTGACTTATTAGACAACTTACAATATGGACGACGCACAGACAATGTCTGCAAGCATATCCTTATTAAATTGAACGTCCACAAAGTACTGCGTGCAAAAAATTATACGCAAACGCGCTTACGATATTACGTGCCAATTTAGCGAAAAGAACATAGATATTTACAGCCTACCTTTTTTTTTTGATGGGAAATCATCAAATAACTTCTCCCGCTCTGGGCGGAGCGGAAGGACGTATCAGACTTACTGACTAAAACCCACCCGTGTTCCTTCAGTTGCCTGTGACATTACAATTGAGTTTGAAAATCACATTTTGTCTATGATCCGAAAAATGATTGATGAAAAAAAAAAACAGAGGAAATTGTACCAAAAACAATAAGGGAGTGCTAACATTTTCCGGACTCCCGTCTACAGTCCTATCTGTCATGTCTCATGTCCCTCGTCTACAGCAGTGCAAAGGGACACACGGGATTATGATCGGGTTTGTGCTCAGAGCAGGCACACATCGGTAATGAAAATATGAACCAGACTTCATGGATACCCTATATCACCTGCATAGGCGAGAATGAAGCAAACACTCATTGTACAAAGGGCACACGACATTGCATGACCTTATATCTGAGAACATTTTCTACAGGACCAAACATTTTTTTCCTAGTCATAGAAAGAAACATAATTCATTTATAAACAGAGTATTCAAAATTTTTACTGCTAATAGAAAAACAGAACGCGACCTTTAATCCTCTTATTCGTACCATTATTATGCCATTATCGAAATTATTTATTTACATTACGGGCATAATACGTGGGTGATACATTAATTATGGATTCTATGTTACCATTTTAAATAGATTTAGGGCACGATGTTCATTATGCAGTCAAAAGACAATGTTCAAAATGGCCCTGTGCAATGAAGAGTTTGAGAATATACGATAATTAATCGCCTATTTTATTATATAAGTTGCAAATACTTCTGTATCACGGACTAGCTGTATTCCAAAATGTATTTTTAATAAAATTTAATGCGACTAATAACATTACATCGCCATCTTCACCTATGTCGTGTCAAAAGTGAAATAGGGATGTTCGATCAATTATAATCGATCGATTGTGTTTTTTTTTCTAAAGTGTAGTTTTAAAAACCTAATAAAATACTTTATGAATGCAGTCATACTCCAATTTAAATAGGTAGTAAGAATAATATTATACAATAATCAAAACTTCTTTATTTCTATACAATCATTCAAACTAATTCATTATTTACGACAATTAATACAAAATAACGCTCCTTTTGCGGTTCATTAAACGAAAAAAATACTTATTTTTACTAAACACATCACAATTACCTAATCAAATCAAATCAAATCAAATCAAATCAAATCATTTATTTGCATAATACAGGTTGATAAAGGTGTTACAAATAATATCCGATAGATACACTGTATTATTACCTGATGGCGTGCAAATTAATAAAACTTTAGACTCACAAATCAAGTATTACAGTATGTTACAATAATTTCAAGTTCAAACATTACAAAATTTAAATTACAGATTAAAATGTCAAATTTATTATATACATGTCTTATTAAGCTATCATAGAATATCGTAATTTCAGATTAATTAAATACAGGTCATAATAATAAATTGTTATAAGATGTCACACAAAATGATAATTGAATAAATTATTGTTATACATATTATATAATTAAAATCGATTAGTATACTTAGCACTAGATTACAATATTTTTTTCCTGTAGGTACTCTTGGACAGTATAGTAACATCTATCAATTAGGAATTTGTGTAGTTTTGACTTGAACTGTGGAATGGGTAACTTTTTTATATCGTCAGGCAATTTGTTGTATACCAAAGATGCCATACAAAGAACACTCTTATTGACTAAGGCTGTATTCCCATACGGTATTTCTATTTCTAATCTTTTTTTGTCACGTAGCTGTCTATACTTGCTTTTAAAAGCAATCTTGTAATAATTTGGATTTGATTTCACAAACAGATTTAATTCGTAAATATATAATGAAGGCAGTGTCAGAATTTTTAAGTTTTTAAAATATGGTTTACAGCTAGTAGTAAAGTCAAGATTGCACATTGCACGAATACATTTCTTTTGAGCTTTAAAAGCCGATTCCTTTTCAACAGAGTTACCCCATGATATTACCCCATATCTTAGGATAGGTGCAACAAATCCGTGATAGGCGGCTAATACAGTTTCTGTGTTGACAATCTTCGAGAGTTTATAGAGAGCAAACGAGGATTTGTTAACTTTTTTACAGACATGCTCCAAGTGTGTTTTCCATGATAGTTTATTATCAATATGGATTCCAAGAAATTTTAAGTCTGTCACAGGGTGCACTGTCTTGGCTTCGTAACTGACGTTAATGTCTTTAGGCTGTATTCTTTGGTGAAAGTGTACAATTTTTGTCTTGTCCATATTTATTCTCAGATTGTTTTTGGATAGCCATTGAATTATTGTATACAATGTTTGATTGACTAAGTTTTCGTAATTTTTTTCTGTGTCGCATTTTATAATTACTGTACTATCGTCCGCAAAGAGAACCATCGGTTGTGTAATATGTTTCGGAAGATCATTTATATATAATAAAAACAATAAGGGGCCTAAGACGCTGCCTTGCGGAACTCCAAATTTAATGTTTTTTTCTATTGATCTATGTTGGACCTCATTGCGTGTTTTTTGACATATTTGTGTAATTTCTAGTATTTGTTTTCTATTGCATAAATACGAAGATATAAGATCTAGTGCTTTACCTCTAATGCCATACATACTTAGTTTGTGAATCAATATCTTATGATCAACACGGTCAAAGGCTTTGCTCATATCCATGAAGATAGCGCATACTGGGTTTCTTTTGTCCATGGATGTCAAGATAGTTTTAAGTAGGTCATAAATGGCAATATTTATTGATTTACCCTTGCGGAAACCTTTCTGCTCGTCTACTAAAATATTATGGTTTTCTAAGTAATTGTATAATCGGCTATAAATTACTTTTTCAAATACTTTTGAAAAGATGGGGATCAACGCTATGGGTCTATAGTTTCCCATATTTTGTTTGTCACCTTTTTTGTGTAGTGGAATAACAATCGAGGTTTTAAGTTTATCTGGGTAAATTCCGTTAGAAATGCTCAAGTTTATTATGTAAGATAAGTGGGTTGAAATTATCGGGGATACACTTTTTATTACTTTTGTACAAATTCCATCGTCACCCACGCTATTAGTATTTTTTAATTGGTTAATTTCTCTAGCCACTTCAGAAGGTGTTGTCGGTGTAATAAAAATTGAATTGACGTTGGTGTCTATTTTGTGAGCAGAAGGTTTTGTCTGGGGATAACTTTTGTGCTCTGATTCTGAAGCTTGGTCAATAAAGAAGTCGTTAAAATTATTGGCAATAGATTTAGGATCTGTAATCTTGATATTATCTTTAATTATCTCTGTAATCGGCTCTTTGGGAAAGTTAAGTTTAGACTTGTTTATGATTGACCACGTTGCTTTTGACTTGTTTTGAGATGTACTTATATAGTAATTATTTTGTGACCTTTGAGTTAGTGCTATTACTTTCTTTAACCTCGCAGCGTATTGCTTAAAGGCGGTTTTATTACTTTTTGTTGGATGAGTCCTATAATGCCACAACATTTTTCTTTTCATTTTACTACAAGTTCTAATACCTTTGGATATCCATTTAGGTTTTTTATTTAATGTTTTGGTTAGTATTTTAAATGGAAAACATAGATTATAGAAGCACAGGAAAAGGTCTAGGAAATAATTGTATGCTTCGTTCGGGTCATTCGTCTGGTATATGTTAGTAAACGACAAGCTGGCCATACAATTTTTAAATTTTGCGAGATTTTCAGTACTATAATCACGTCGTCTAATACGCCAAGATTTAAGCACGCAGGTTTTTTTGACAGGGCACTGTAACAATTGAGCCGTGTGGTCGGATATACCAAATTCAATTATTTCGCTTTTGCATCTATTAATATTGTGTGCAAAGTTGTCAAGACAAGAGTTACTGCTAAGCCTAGTTGCATGTCTGATTTCTAGATTTAAGTTGTGACTTTCCAGTAGATATTCAAAGTCCATAGTATGGCGGTTTCTTACGAGTATATTTATATTAAAATCTCCGCATAGAACAATTTTTTTATTAGTATTGTCACAAACTTGGCGCAACAACTTTTCTAGATTATTGAAAAATATGTTTATACATGAATTTGGCACTCTGTATATACAAACTATTACGAGTCCATGGTCGGTTAGTTCTATAGCGCTGCACTCTATGACACCTTTAATAGAACAGTTAGTATTTAAAGCCGTATATTCGAGCCCAATTCTAGTTAATATACATGCCCCTCCCCTTTTTACGTCTCGGGAATAACTTGTTGCTAAGCGGAAGTTGGGTATGTCAAGTATGCTTTCCTGGTCAGTCGTCATGAAGTGTTCAGTTATACAAATTACGTCTATGGGCTTATTATTTTGCGCTAATTCTTCTAAATGTACCGTAAGGATATCGGATTTATTTATGAGACCTGCTATATTCTGGTGTAGTATGCGTATATTATTATAAAAGAAAAAACTGTGAGTTTTGTCCATCGGTGTCATTAGTTGTGTCATAAGGGAATAATTCCAAGTCAATTTTAATTCTATTCATAATGTCTCTAAATATACATCGTATTCCATCTTTATTTAATTTACCTGATATATTCGAAAACATGTCAAATGTTAATGCATGGTTGGAATCAAAAAAATATGCATAGTCATTATTTTGGATATCCATACAGAGTAAGTTATTAAATATTTCCACCTTATAATTATAAATGAGTGCCCCACGGATATACGTGGGTGCGCATATTATTATGTTTGTGTGTGTTACATTAATTAAACATTCATTAACTACTTTAACCAAGTTAATAAGGTTATCGTTGGATCTGATGTCAGTCTCCCCCAGTACAATTATACAATAATCATTCATATTAAAATGTCTTAACTTTGATTTAATACCCACTAAAAGTTGTGTGATGCTACAGTTCGGCGAAAGATAACTACAGTAAGTAAAGTCTCTAGCAAAATTTTCTTCAATTGCTTGTAGCATACCTCGTTGCGTGTAGTTGCTGAGTACGCATAGTTTTCTATTTTTCTTAATTTTACTTAAAGACGCTATTTCCTCGGCCGAAGCTGTGGTATTCAATTTCTCATCTCGTTTAGGTAAATGTTTTGCTTTCAATTTCTGGTGGGAGGGGTCTTCTTGATTTATCATTTTTTCTTGTGATATTGAACATTCCGGTTCCTCCAACAGATGTCCACTGTTTACAGGTCGTAGCCTTGGAGATGTATAACAAGACTTTAGAGTCAGTGAAACCAATTTCTTTTTGCCAGGTTTAGGTTTTGGTGTTCGTATAGGTGTTTCATCTGTGCAAACTTTTTTATAATTATTTATGATCAGTTTACATTTTTCTAATTCTATCTTTAAAGTCGTGTTTTCTAAGTTTAAGTTTGTTACCTCCTGGTTCGCTATGAGTAATTCTTCTTGAAGTTGATTAATTTTATCACTCAGTTCTTTATAGTTTTGTGACTCGTTGATAGATGTATTCGGTAGACTTATTATTGTTGTGTCAAATAGGGATGATTGGTTCGAATTCGAAGACAAGTCACAAAGCGAACTGGATCGTTGTGGTTTTCTGAAAGTGACGTTATTACCTTGTTCATTCTCCATAGTAATAACGTTATTGTACTGTTTCGGAACGAATCAAGTTGAATAGTACAATTTTTAAGAAATTGTAAAAATCCAAAAACTGTGGTCGTTGCTAGGCGCGAACTTGCGACCTCACGCTACTGTGATATACTTGTTAGCCTCTCGACTATTTGAACTGTTATTAACTGCATTGAAATTAGGCAGCCGTTTCTTCGTGTATAAATGAGTCATAAAAATAAAATAATTTTGTTGTTGTTTTTTTTTCCACCAAATTGTCAATTTAATTTTAGTCACTCTAGGTTCCAGTTTCACTTTATTTTACGTTTACTGCACTGTATCAGAAGATTGAAGATATTGCACTTTGCATTATATTACACTTTTAACAGTTGAGAGTTAAGGTTTTTGATTTTTACTGGCTTTTGTTTTCTTTTAAACATAACACGCACACTTCGTAGTTAGACTAATATGTGTCGTTTTACACTATATTTAGGTTAAAAAAGTACAATTATACAATAAAACATTTAAAATAACAGCGGAGCTTTAAACTTTCGGTTTTGAGGCCTACCCTCATGTTCCCTATAGTGGCCTATCCTAATCCTATCCTATAGTGGCCTATCCTATCCTATAGTGGCCTATCCTAATGTTTTATTTAAAAAACAATATTGCAAACTAGATACAGATGTTATTATATATTATTATTACCAGTATAGAAGAGTGTTGTTATATATAAAATAAACCATTGTCATACATACTTGTAATGTTTATATGACAAAGTAGATGTAACAGACTGTAATAATTTAAGACCACAGTAAATCATAATCGAAAAATCGATTAATGGTGTCGTATTACATCCCTAGTTTTGCCGGTGAACGTGTCATTGTTACCAATGTCACAAAGGCCAAAAAGCCATGCCATAAAATTATTAAAAAAAAAAGTCATTGTTACCACAATTGAGAGTTACAGTTTCTGCGCTGTGCTTTTTCCTGTGTTCTTTTCTTGTGTTCGGTGTTTTGGTGACTTTCGGGACTTTTTTACGACTTGGCTATTTTAACGGACTTGGATTGGTTTAAAAAACGATTGACCTGGCTGTGATTTTCGGAACTGTGTACCTGTGTGTGAATTAAATTCTGAAACCGTATGGTTATTACGGGGGAAAATTCACAGCCGTCATATAAGTACTAAAGTGTATTTTGTATATATTTTAATTGACTCATCACAAATAGGTCGACAGGCAATAGTCGAATATTGCTGTAATTGTATCGTTGGGCGCAGAACTATCGGTTGCTGCGCCCATGTTATGACCATTATTTGGTACCTAAGTTATGCGAGGTATCAAAATAATGTCAACCCCCCTGCACAGTTTTTAGACACTATTTTAGTTCGTAATTTAGACGAAGAACAATAAACGTGAAATTAAAATCTGTGTTTTATTTCTTATTCAAATATAAATATTGTAGGACTAGGTTTTAAAAAATCACTTATTACCATCTAATTGGTAAAGCTGGTATCCTATGCACACCGTTCAGGCATAGGGACGCTGTTTCTACTCATCTCATTCCAAAACGAATGCTACGAATTCAGTTACCTACCTATGTTGATTAGTTTAATGTATATTAATTTTGCACTTGCATCCATTTTTTAGAAAAATAACTGCATAGGTACCTAATTATCTAGGTAGGTATTATGATATTACTTTTCAGTTTCTTAAAAATTACTCAGAGCTATGAAAAATCATGGTAGGTACCTACATTTAATATTCGTTGTTATGGTTAGATTATAACCTCAAAATCTGATACTTTTTTTGAAATATATCTTTTCTGCAGCTAGTCCGCTATAAAAACAAGATCTTCTAGGAGTCTCCAAATGATAGAGAATACAATACATAATTATCCGATGCTCTTGGCTCCAGGGCCAACAATGTATGGACGCAGAGCAATGTCCTTTACAAATTGTTGATAGGAGCAAAAATAATTTTAATTTCCTTAAGGTCAACTTCAAGAAAACATGGGAAATTATATAATAATAATAATAATATTTATGTATTGCAGTCAAATACACACATAAAAACACAAGCATTACACAGAAGACTATTTTAAAATGCTAGTTTTGTTGAACTCTGGTACCCAAATTAAGATTTAACTTGTGTTAAGGGTATCAGGGCCCTCGCAGTTATTAATCTATTACAATTTTTTACATAGCTACTGAGCGGAACGTGTTCACGTGATTGATGTTATACGTATAATTATAATTATCCGTTAGTATTGTGAAAAGAGAAGAAAATAAAAATAAACACAAATTATTTTAGCCCAGTAGAAATCGACAAAATCGCAAAGCATGACGTAGTTCTGAATTATTGGTGTGTTGTATAGACCAGTTAAGGTAGTGTTAATCCAAATGTGAAACATCGCATTTGTGTTCGTTGTGCACCACGTGAAAACCTGTGAAACATTGGGACTTTTTTCACTTCTTGCTCTAAAAGTCATGTTTTTCAACAGCAACATTTAATACTTTCTTAAAGTTAATTAAATTTGCAATAATTTACGCCCAACCGAAGATCTATAAATCCTATAGGGAGCAAGCTATGGCGCTTCAAGATGGTCCATTTTTCCCGAAAATGTACTACTTTAAGTTTTGCTCCCGTCCGGATCAATATTGGCAAAATCGGTCGTTCTATGAGTACAGTAAGTTGTTCTATGAGTAAAGTCATTAAAAATAAAGTTATAGTATAGATAACCCGTTCTAAAAATGAACGCCCCTCCACAAAACATGATTATTTCAATGTGTGAGAGGAAATACTTATTGCCACACTTTACTTGTGTGTGTGCGGCGACTTTACTGTAAACATGGACTCGTCACCGCACTTAGAGCTCATCTAATCCTGCGATCAGTCCAGGTACTAGTATTGTACGGCGGGGAGCATGCACTTTGTATGGAACGACACGTTCCCTTTGTCGCGCTTTCGTCTCATTTATACACTAGTTAGCTGACAAATCCGGTTGTTCGGCGTTTGGGCAAGACTGGTAGGTATTCTGTGTTTTTTGTAATTTGAAACAAAAAGTATTTACTTGACTGCGACGATGTATTTTCGTTGACATGTTGTTGACCGTACTTTTGCGGTGAAATCGACGCGTGGGCAACCAATGACAAAGACCAATTATGTTTGCGTCTATACACCTTGCATGTGAGCGTAACCGCTGTGGAGGGGCATTCATTTTTAGAATGGTTTATCTATACCTACATTTAATTTGCTTTCATTAAAGCACAGAACGAAGTGAGACCATCATACACTCGGCTTCAAAAAACTTTTTAGCAAAAAAATTAATTTCAGTAGTCGGTGTCTTTGGTTTTGTATTTTCGTTTTTTGCCACCGACTTCCGAAATTAAAGTTATTTTTTTACTTTGTAATGTTTTGTTTTGGAAGTCAGTTTTATTTTTTGCTAAAAACTTTAAATTTTTACCTTTTTAGTTGTGGTATTTACCCCACACAAATTCGAATACCTTAGCTTCAATAATGCGTATTTTCGGGACCACCTAGGAAGTATACAGTTTCAAACAAAAAAAGAATTTTTCAAATCGGTCCATCCGTCTTTGAGTAATCGCGTAACAAACATACAAAACAAAAAACACAGACGAACCTCCTTTTTGAAGTCGGTTAAAAATCGCACCTGTCCGAAAATAACATTAAAGCCATACATTATAAACCCTAGTTAATATAGGTATTGAAAGTATATATAATGACTTTTAAATTAACAATAGTTAGATTTTATATAATTCGTCAGAGCACGAATCGTTAAAAAAACTAAAACTGTTGGTAAATACGCATTATATGAGCCAGCAAGAAAAATAACCTGGTTGCTCTACTGCAATCTAGAATGAAGAAGTGTGATATTGCTCGGCAACTGAATTTAAGCCGTTTTTCCGTTTGCCCAGTGTTCCAACGGTTTCAAGATGCTATATCTGAAGACCCATGCCATGATCTGGCAGACAACGCTGCACATCTGAAAGAGACGATCGTTTCATTGTCGGCATTTTTACGCAATCGGTTATCCAATGCTGTTGAAATGCAACAACGGCTCCGATCAGTACGTAGAACTTTTGTTATAAGTGTCTCCACGGTTAGGAGAAGGTTACGGAAGCAGAAAATTGCTGCCTACAGAGCTGCTTACAGGCCCAAAATTGATTTAGCGATTTTGCCAATACGTTGATCCAGACGGGAGCAAAACTTAAAATAGTAAAATTTCGGAAAAAATGGAACATATTCGAAGGGCCATAGCTTGGTCCCTATAGGGTTTATAGACCTGCGGTTGGGCGTAAATTGTTGCTTTAATTAATTTTAAAAAAGTACTGAATTTTGCTGTTGAAAAATGCATAGTTTATGACTTTTAGAGCAAGAAGTGGAAAAAGTCCCAAAATTTCGCAGTTTTTCGAAGTATCAAATTGGGATTAACACGACCCTAACTGGTCCATACAACATACCAAAAAAAACAGAACTGCATTAAGCTTTGCGATTTTAATGTCGGTTTCTACTGGGCTATTTGCAATAGTGGAATTGAAACTAATTACGTCCTACTATCACGACGATAACGTTTTATCGGTTATAATTATAAACTTCGGGTTGAGATGTCTTTATTTCCCATAAGAAATTTCACTTACATGAGAAATATTTAACTAATTTAAAAAACAGTAACGACTTAACGTACAGTGTATTATCCCTTGCTAGACCATACATTACTTTTAAATGATGGATGAATGGAATAAAAGAAGGTAAGTACTAAAGATGGTGTGGCAATGAAGTGAGTGACGCGGTCCTTGTTGGCTGTAACGAGAACGCCTGGCTGACTTGATAGCCCAACGCGAACTGAACTAATTATTATGAGTTGAAATGAATGTGTGGCGTGAACTGCTGAATTGCAGAATGTGCGGTTGCACCGTACATACAGTTTTGGCAAAAAATAATTACACCACAAAAAAATCTAAAAGTATAGGGTAATCGCTAATAATTTAACACAGCTAAAATGTAAACATACACGGAACGCACGCAACTAGATATTGTATGTAATGTACTAAGGTGCGCTAAGCATATATGTACAGTAACAGTCAGAAGTCGACTAGCAATCTCACAAAACTATGGCATAGCAATATTAGTTGTTCTTATGACTTTCTTCTATAAGAACGTTTGACAATACTACACATTGGCAACTTTGGCAGCCCGTATAGCGCAGGCGATAATGGTCATTGCGGTGTAAGTGGACTTCTAGACGTTGACTGTACGTATATGTTTGTGATATGTTCATTAAATTAGTTTCATTGAATATTTTTTGTGTTGGTGTATTGTAATCATATTTGACAGGCCAGATGGCATGGTTGGTTAAGATACCACCCATCATGCCACAGGTCGTGAGTTCGATTCCCATCCAGGACAAACATTTGTGACTCCGAAAACTCCACGACCTCATTCCACCGGCCCCCTTCTACCATCGGACATCTAGACGAACTGCCAGTTACCATCCCTACCTGGTTGCTATTCCACCAATTCGCACTAAGCGCTTCCAAATGTCTTTTATAATGCGCACAGCAAAGGAGTGGAACTCACTACCTGCGTCTGTTTCCGAACGCATACAACCCTAATCTTTTCAGTGAGAGTGAACAGACTTCTTCTGGGTAAGCTCACTCTATCGACGACTTTGTCACCTCTGACCTAGACTGAGTCAAGAGAAAACCCATCACAAATAAAAAAATAAAAAAACGATGACGGTGTGTGATCATACTGATCAATGTCCTAGGATATTATTATTATTACACGAGTGGAAGAGTGTCTTTACTAACTTATTTTTTACGTTTAGGCCGCTGTGCCCCATACTTGTATTAGATAGTCCAGGTAAGGTTTTATAAGAGTGTTATATATATTGTAGCATACTTGGCGTGGAAGACATCGGACAACACACCTCATAAATGTTATCTTCTTCATAATAAAAGGATAGTCAAAATTATGTAAATATTAAAAATACCCACAGATATCTCGAGGCAAACGGCAACACTTATCTGTCATTAAAATGTCTCTTTATCAGCTAAATCTAAAAAACAAATACTTCCCAACTGAATCTAAACTCCACCAAAAATCGATGAAACATAAAAGTATTTAATTACAGTTTGAAATATTTATCTTGTAGGTAAGTACTTATTTTATTTCTTTTCAGTTTACCGTGATACGAAGCAGATGACCTAATAATTAAAAGAACTTGAATGAAACGAATCATAACATTAAATGCACATGCGATACCCCTTCACAAAAAAAGTAATTATAGTTCAAGAGAGCCGGAACAAACAGCCGCATCTGTAAAAAGCACGTTCCCTGTCGTCTGCTACCAGGATAATTACTTAAACACCTATTCATGAAGACTACTTTAAATGCAACCCCGTTAAGCTGCTGAATACTCTCTGTAATTGTACTAAACGACAGTTTAAAAAAACGATCACGATTACTCTCTTGAGTAGGAACAAATGTTTTAAGGAGCCAGCTCTCCATTAAACAATTGAAAGGTCATTGCGAAATGTTTCCAAGTCCTAACAAAGAAAAACTCCCACATACATTTTCAATATTATTTGCCACAAAGATAACGCTCAAAAACATGCTGCAAATCGCGATAATAATTTGATGGTCTCTTAAGAATAAGATTGGATTAATTTTCCGCTCCGCCGACTAGTAATTAACAATTGATCATGTTCCTGTTTCAAACATAATCTATTTATCAAATGATGTTGCTTCGTAGCTATAAAGTAACATCCAGAGCTATAACTTCGTTATGGGAGTTGAACGTTTCTGTATATTGACAATTCCTATAGTGGATGTAACTAGATACATATACATAGGTGTTGATCTGTTCATCGTGGTAGCGGTAACGTGAGCGTCTCGACGCTGGGCGCCGAGGGGACGGCGATCGATCTCCTCCCAGTTTACGACTAATAACATTTTCAGGGGCGTCCTCTCCACACTCCCTTAGTGAATCACATTACAATGCAAGACGCAAACGCAGCTGAGACGTTTTGTGTCTACTTGTTAAGATTACTACTACACGAGACAAGGACGTTGCCTTAGCTTCATCAGGTGCGTTTTCAATCCAAGCTGAACGATAACGAAATCATATGTATATTTCTTTGAACAAAGTATGTTCTGAATAACAATATTACCTACCTTAAAATATTTGACTGAACTATTACAGCACACATGCACGACCGTATATTTTCAGACGTGTATCGAAATAGATGAAAACTACATTAGCATACCCGAACCAATTATTAAGGAAATTCTCAAGATTCCACGTTGACTGTTCTCATGTAAGAATGTACCTACAATGCTTTAGTGCATTAAAAAAAAATCAAGGACAAAGCCGCTACGTAAAAGGACAAGGTGAAGATAAATTAATTTACTTTCCTTCAACTTTTAACAAAGTGACGAAAGTGTCAGTGACTTGAATACCACAACGGCTACAAAAAATGTTGTAGCCTGGAGAACCTGTTCCTATCAAAACTTGGAAGAATTGAGGATTTAACTTATTTATTAGTTTTCGAAGTTAAACCCTTAATTTTTCCAAGTTATTTAATGATTTGACTCAACTTTGACTCATCTTGGGAATCAGCATAATTTCAAAAACTGGGTCAACAATAATGACTCCCAGTGATTGAAAAAATTATTTCCGAGGCTTCTTTTGAGCCTTTATTCTACGGATATACCTTACTTACACCATAGCCGCGTATTCATTAAGGCCTTCAGTTCCGAAACAAATGGAACAGCCATGAAAGATTAACTATCGTGAAAAGAGGCACAATTTGTTATTAGTTATGGACACGCAGTACCTAAGCTTAGTTGAGGATTCAAGGAGGCTTTTTACACACTATAGATGTTTTTTACACCACACGTCTGCTGTGCATTTAATTATTCTTATCTTCAGTAATTTGCAAGTCAGCACAGGCAAAAGGCCAAAAGGATGTAGTCCAAAGAGGTGGTCTAGCCTGGTGAAGCCAGCTGAGCAACTTGAAGTGCCGGGTGATCATTAGACCACATAAAGTCACAGACCGTAGCAAATGGAGATCCACTATTTCACAATATAATGAGAAGTCACGGTCCTCTGAAGTCCTTCCTTTTATTTGACCTCTTCCGATGTCCGGTCCCTAGATCGACTTTAATTTATGGACACCATTAATACACATCACAGATGAGAAACTTCAATCTAGGACGGCGTAGCAGTCTGCAATGGAATATCTTAAAGAATTTACAAACAAATGACTCATCATAATAATTTTCAGGTATTATTCCGCCTAAATCATACTTAGAATCCTGTGATAACTCTGGTCCGGTCACATCCAGGTCTAACTTCCAATCACTAGTGATGTCATTGACCCAACTGGCCTTCATCGACTGCTAGTTTGTCTATAGCTCTATGTTATGCTAATCTTCATTGTTTATTGAACGAGTTGTCTAGTTATGATTTCATAGGGGTTCAGATTGGCTTATTGGAGCAATGCCTCTAATAACATTGTTTCAACAATATCGACCATTGAACCCTAATATTTACTTTACTTTGATTAATGATCTCTTTTATGACGGAGCCTGAACTAATATGGATATTTTATTCAATAATAACAAATTGACATATGTATAATGAATAACATGGTAGGAGACGATCCAGAAAGGCATATTTCCGAAAACAAAGTGCAGACGTGAATGAATGGTGTCTTATTTTACCGCATAATATGGAACGGAGAAGTTAGGTTGACAGACTAACAACACTGTTTATATCCGAAACAATTCTTTAGATTTAGAGCAATGGCAGCAATAATCTAATTACGTGCTAGGGATTTGCACGCGTTATACTTACACCAGTATAAAAAAAAAATCATTATGAGCGAACAGATATTTACGCTATTCAAGTATTGATTATCAGGAAAAGATGGAATCTTATCTTGTTTTTAACTATCGTGAAGTACGGAAGTTGACATATTGGCCGAGAATTGCATCCTAATTAAATTTTGTGAAATGAAACATTAGCTAGTAATCGATAACAACAGCGCGGGGTCATACGCGAAGCGCTGAAGTGCTGTCTCGCCCCGGCCGTTGACCGTACAGGGGCGCGCAGACACCGACACCGACCTTGTCCACTATGCATATCTTCTCTATTCCTGAAACACTCATCAGCAATTCGGAGGAAGTCGCTCTACCATTCATAGCAAGCCGGCTAAAACAAAACATGTCAGCGGTGCCTGTGTAGAATAGCAAGACGTTACGCAAACATCATCGGCGTCGCATGCACGCTCCAAAGCACGTACGACATACGATGACGCAGGATTTAACTGGCGTCGAACCGAACGAAATGAACATTCATTATGAGATTTCATATCAGCACAATCTTAACGTCAGCGACAAATCAATAGATACCGACCGCAGGAGACGAAAGTTCGAAAGCGATGGTTATGGCGGTTACGGCGATGAGACGGGGCGGGCTGGTCGCGGCGCACCAG
Organism: Dicycla oo; assembly: GCA_948252095.1. Lineage (NCBI taxonomy): Eukaryota > Metazoa > Arthropoda > Insecta > Lepidoptera > Noctuidae > Dicycla > Dicycla oo. The sequence continues at coordinate 17,894,721 of OX411726.1, read as the reverse complement.
CTTGCCCAGCAGCTCGAGGAGAGACAGGCGCAGAGGGCGCGGGGGAGGGCGCGCCTCGCCGCCATCCGCGCCCAGCACCTCCAGCTCCACGGCCTCGGAGCGCGCGCACATCCGCGCCGCTACCGCCGCCCCATGTCGCGCGCCCACCCCGCCGGCCACGCCGCCGGCTGGCCCGCGAGCCCGCTCCGCACCTAACACGCCGCACGCTCCGCTTGCGACACGCGCCCGCACGCGCGCTCTGACCCGTCGCAGGGCCGAGACTCGTGTGCCGCACACACTAGCGCCGCCCGCCCGGCGCGCGCATCCCGCAACGATACCGATTATGCCGCCGCCCCAGTGTTGCCATCTCCTCTCAGTATTTACTCCTAATAAAACTGATAATGCGGGGGAAACCAACATCCTTAGTCTTGTGACCTGTGTGAGAAATACGCACATTTGATCAACACACCACGTTATAATCACATATAATTCCATTGAACTGTAGTTCAGAAAACACTGAGAGTAGAAAACACGATTTAATTTGATTCCAAACTTGATAAGTTGTTGAGATGAGCCGCAATATAGGTACGACGAAAAGCGCTCCTAGAAAAATAAAAAATAGGTCGCCGTACGAGTCATGAGCTTCATTCTGGAAAACTTATTTCTCAATTTGGTTTACAGCGGATCAATCAATCAGCCTAGCCTTTTCCCAACTATGTTGGGGTCGGCTTCCAGTCTAACCGGATGCAGCTGAATACCTGTATTACCTGTATTTTACATGGAGCGACTGCCTATCTGACCTCCACAACCCAGTTACTGGGTAATACGATACCCCTTGGTAAGACTGGTTGTCAGACTTTCGGGCTTCTGACGACCGGTAACGACTGTCAAAGATCCTCGAATGACAGCCGGGACCAACGGCTCAACGTGCTTTCCGAGGCACGGAGGAGTCTCGGTATGAAAAGATGGTCACCCATCCACAGACCAACCCCGGCAAGCGTACCTGATGGATCAACCTGAATTTGGTTTACAGCGGATGAAGAATAATAATTAAAAAAAAAAAAAACATTCGTGGTAACAGACAGCCTCGTTATGACTCGTGCCGTAGTCGAAACCCAGAGAGAGATAGGCTGTACAAAACCACAAAGAATCAGAATAAAAGAATGAAAATTCCAAGAAGAAATAAGAATAATCAATATATAGCCTCAGAAAAAAAAAATCAAAACGTACTAAGCAAGGTTTTGATCTAGTAGTAAGGGCGGAGTTCACCGACTTTTAAAACGGCTGTTTTCATTTTGTTTCTTTAGGAAATATGACATAAACCAACTGTTTAAATACCTAACCGGTGGTTTGAATGTTGGTGAACACAGGCGAAGTATTTAACGGTCGGATATGAAAAGATAAATCTTAGACAGAACATAAACCATAAAAGAAGCAGTCTCCCGAAAGGAGGTTTCAAATACGATTTACTTTATCTGACACCCTTGGTTCGAAATACTGAAACCTGTTGTAGGGTGCAAATGCAAATACACCCTAATATTCACTATATAGGGTCAATGCAATTATCAGTGTAATGTAGAATGTCAATGAGTGCCAACGGGCTTGAATCAAGAAATAAAAATGCAAGTTGTCCGACCCAAACCGCGTCTATTAGAACACTAAATTACATTTTGATACAGAATGCATCACCCGGGCTCTGCCTGCTGCTGCTGCATGACTGTCATGCTTTCTAATGTAGGTCGCGCGTGTAAGTGCAAAGATGCGAGCCTACTTACTGCACAACTCATTACTTATTAAACAATTTTAACAACCACGTACGTGCACCGTACACCTGTTGGAAAGGATAAAGAAAATGAAATCAGTCTAGAATCGAAGCATGTGAAAAAATATAGGTAACTATTGACCGAAGCAGCAGCTGGCTTTGTGTCGAAAATGTATGTAACGTCTATAATAATAAAGTAATTTATGACATAAATAAATATTCTTTCATCGTGTCTAAGAATAAAGAAAATATTATTAAAGTTGTCAAGGGAAATTGTGACAACACATAAACACCAGGTAATAATAATGTGCAAATTTCCAATTTTCGCACAGTGCAACACTGGTAAAAAAAAGTAAGGAAGCTAGGTTTTTTGCGCCAAAGCGAGGAATGGGAATGGCTTTGAGAACCAGCCGAACTTATACCAGACATTTGTGCAATTCGGCACACACTTGGCATTCGTCGCCCCTCACCACGGCATCCATTATTCCATAAACTGCAAATAAATGTTTCTGTTTTTTTTTTTTAATCTGCTCCTAACTCAGGCAGTACACTTCACATCGAACACTTAAGTCAAATGTGAGAGGTTTATCAAAACGGGCCCAAGTAACTTTGACATTCATAATAGGGAAGTATTTGAATTATGTTTAGTTGGCAGAATTTCAAACAGGAGAGGCCCTTGCGCCGAGGAACAATAGAGTACAATGGCGACTGGACATGACTTTATCTGGTTACTACGACTTGAATACTTCCGCCGCGGCTTGGATATATTTTTCAAGATGTCCTCTAAAATTCTTCTTGAAGTTTTTGAAGACCGTAAGTTTCTTTTAACATAAATTGTGTCCAACATTGACCTTTAAAGAATTCCTCAGAGGTCCTAGCTCTAGACTAATTGTACTTAGAGCACACACCAGTAATCCCAGCGGTTTACGTTTTAGGTCATCGCTAAGGAATATAATACTATGTAAACATGTGGTTATGCTAAATTTACATAACGTGGTCGAGCAGTTCTCGCTGGGCGTCAGGGGACGCGTCACGCCGATGTTTATATAAAACTACTGAATCGCATTAGCAAGCGTTACTTTTCCTTCGACGTTCAATACGGGCTATTGGTGACTAATTGCGTTATTGTAGGCTCAATAGCACCAGAAGTTAATGTATTACCATCATTTGTTACTTCATACAACCATACAGGTTGGCTAATGATAATCAAGGTGTACAACATTAGCACTAGTTTCTTTTTTAATCGCAACTGCTAAAAAATCCTCGAGACCGCTTTATTGTTTTCATTTTCATATACAATGTTGCGTCTTTTTATGGGGTTAACGTACGATGACAAAATGTATGTTTGTCTGTAAATGTCACGAATGTATTCTTGACGTCAAGTTATACGGATGTTTTATAATCATGTACTCAGTACTGGTGCTTAGCATTTATTATACTCTCTCCTTGTCCGAGACGGTTTACTAGTGTGGTCTACGACTTCTGTGCTCCGGCGCTCCACAATATTTAAAGCTTTCTGGACGAACCTTTCAACTTCATTACGTTTTTTTTTTTTTTTTTTTGAGCACAGCAATGTCACTGCGCCTCCGCAAATAAAGTTTTTTGTGTAATTAAGTAAGTTTTAGCATTAAAAAAAACTGGCCAAGTGCGTGTCGGACCACGCACAATGAAGGGTTACGTAGTTGGGATAAATTTATCCCAAGAACAAACTTAACATTGTAGTTGAGAAACATGTTCTCCCATACATTCCAACTAAAAATGTAAGTATGTACGCACAATATTGAGAGATAAATCTGAATTTTAAAATAGTTTATTTTAAATTTATAAAAAACTAGCTGACCCGGCGAACTTGGTACCGCCTAACAGTCGATTCTTTATTTTTTATTTTTTTAAAATACATATTTTGCTATATTCAGGACTACTCTATTCAGGAATACTAACGTCACTCAATTGTTCTGCGTTCTTACGTATTATTACGAATCGATTGCATGGGAGTATAGAAAAGTGTTGTTTTTAGACCTTTTCAGGCTTTTTTAATATTTTCTCTGTAAGAACTATCCTCGTACTTCAAGGAATATTCTAAAAAAAGAATCAGCAAAATCGGTTCAGGTGCTTTCGAGATTTGCGCTTAGCAACACATTCGGCAATTCATTTTTATATTATATTAGGTTGGGGAAAAAGTCTTTTCGCATTATAGTATGTATGAACTTGTAATAAAATCTCTTTGGCTATACTATTTGTATCTGGCTGGTTTTGGTATCATTGAAAGTTTAAATTTTAAAGAACAAAATTCCAAATTCAAATTAGGAAAATGTGTGATTTTCATTTGTTTTTCGTACCGTCAAGATGAGTGAATCTAATGAAGAAATTCGATACATTTTAAAATTTTACTACAAAAAAGGTAAAAATGCAACGCAAGCCGAAAAAATTTTGCGATGTTTATGGACCTAGTGTAGTGTCTGTGAGAGTAGCACAAATTTGGTTTAAGCGTTTTCAATCCGGAAATTTTGATGTCAAAGATGCACGTCGCTCTGGTCGCCCTATTACGGATAAAATGGATGCCATTTTTGAAAAACTGGAGCAAGATCGGCATATCAGTAGTTACGACGTAGCTGAAGAACTGGAAATTGACCACAAAACAGTTTTGGCGCATTTGAAAAAAACTGGGTACACCAAAAAGCTCGACATTTGGGTACCTCACGAGCTCACTGAAAGAAACCTAATGAACCGTGTACTCATTTGTGATTCTTTATTACGACGTAATGAAACCGAACCATTTTTGAAGAAGCTGATAACTGGTGATGAAAAGTGGATCACGTATGACAAGAACGTGCGAAAAAGGTCGTGGTCAAAGGCCGGTCAGGCTTCACAGACTGTGGCGAAACCCGGGTTAACTCGCAACAAGGTGATGCTTTGTGTGTGGTGGGATTGGAAGGGCATTATTCATTATGAGCTGTTACCACCAGGCAGGACCATCGATTCTGAACTCTACTGCGAACAACTGATGAGATTAAAGCAAGAAGTTGAGAGGAAGCGGCCGGAATTAATCAACAGAAGGGGTGTGGTTTTTCATCATGATAACGCTAGACCTCACACATCTTTAGCCACTCAGCAAAAATTAAGAGAGTTTGGCTGGGAGGTGTTAATGCATCCGCCGTATAGTCCTGACCTTGCACCTTCAGATTTCCACCTGTTTCGGTCTCTTCAGAATTCTTTAGGCAGTGTCAGGTTAACATCACGAGAGGACTGCCAAAACCACTTGTCGCGGTATTTTGACCAGAAGTCCCAAAATTTCTATAGCAATGGGATCATGTCCCTACCTACAAGATGGCAAAAAGTTATCGAACAAAATGGTACCTACATACTTTAGTTAAATGTAAATAAAATATATTAAAAAATGTTTAGAATTTTCTTAAAAATTGCGAAGAAACTTTTTCCCCAACCTAATAGATATATATATTTGATACCCTCACAGTAAGCCCTTTCATTTGATATGGCACACGGTACAGTTTGCAAAACTTTTTATTTTCTAATTTACTCCCCAAAATTGACCCTCGTATTCAAAATTCATTTATTTACGGTACACGTCCGTGTTTTGGGTCACAGAAATTCATACGTCATTCATGATTCAACTTAATCAGTCGATTAGATTCAGAGAAAATTGGCTGTGACAAACGGACAGACAGACAGACACACGAGTTATGCTATAAGGGTTCCGTATTTTCCTTTTCAGGTACGGAACCCCAAAAAATGATTTTAACAGTGATTAAATTAGCCTATACAACTTTACATCAGTGTAAAATAGTATCCCAACGACGAAAAAGTCGTAAAAAGTGTATAAGGTAAGTGAGGTTTATTGTATTTTCAAAGATAACAAACATGTCTATGGGAAATATAATAATCTCATACTGTGGTAACCTGCGCAGTACTGTTATACAAACATACACCTATACTCGGAACCAGTAACGAAGGCAATTCAAACATTTGTGTTGCGCGAAAAATCACGTGTGATGTTCCTCGAAAAGGGTCCTTCAACCAGACCGGTGACACCTAGTATAGCTACAACCTGACGTTCCTCACAAAGGCTGTATCATAAGGCTGAATTGAGATTTGACCCAGATGTGGAAAAGAGGGTGTCTAGCTACGTTAGGGCATCAGTGCTAGTCGATACGCTGGATACAACGAATCCTAACTACGAGTATAATATTATAAATGCGAAAGTGAGTTTTTGTTTGTTTGTTACGCTTTCGCGCTAAAACGGCGTAATGGGTTAGTAGGTCTATAAAGCCAATCATGATCAAAATGTTAGTTGGTAGGTACGGGATACCTGGGATCGTGCCCATTCCCAGGATACATGTTGCTTATGAACATAGAAAAAATAGATTAAAAGATAAATTCCGAAAGCGGATCTTAAGAATCCGTATATTTTCTCATCATGCCTTGAAAAATAACACTAAACATTTTTGAGCTCTAGCAGCTCATTTGTAAGAGAAACTGACAAAAATTAAACGTTATCAGAATTTTATTAAAAGCAATCTTGCCTAGCCATTTACCAATTATGTTAGGGTCGGCTTCCAGTCTAACCGGATGCAGCTGAAAACTAGTATTTTACATGGAGCGATTGCCTATCCTATCTCCACAACCGCCACCACGAACTGAGTGACACGATACTTCTTGGTAAGACTGCTTGTCAGACTTTCGGGCTTCCGACGACCCGTAACGGCTGTCAAAGATCCAAGACAACTTAATCTGGTCGATCGACCGGTGCGGAAGTTATTACTTAGCCACGAGCACTTGACAAAATTATAAAGATGCTGTTTTTAGTCAGCATCTTAAGTGGTGGGTTCAAGATAATTATGCCCAAGTGTATACTGTGGAACTAAGCGTCTACAGGTAGGGATGCCCAAAAAACATTTACTGTATTGTATCGATGTATCGCATCGTAAGTGTATCGAATTCTTTTGTATCGATACGTAACCTTTTCATTTTCCTTTGTATCGATATAATTAATTACCTAAATTCGTAACCGTATCGCAGTATTTAAAATAGTTTTATTTAACAAAAGTTTTTCACAGTTGCCACTGGATCAGCAATACGATACGTTAATGCGATACGATCTATCGTACATATAGTGCTGTATTGATATTCCGATATATCATATCGTATCTACAGGGTCTTATCACTTTGGGAATAGTCAGGAGTCCTCTGCTGACCGCAAAAAGAAAGGAGTGCAAAGCTGCTTTCATCAAGATTTAGGTATCAGATTACATATGGACGTTATGTTTATCCCACAAAAAGCGCACATTTCTATGTGTCTATTTGTTATATTTAGAAGTTGATGAACCTCTGCATTGCAGAGACTTTAAATATTTAGTTTAAATAAACAACAGCTAATAAAATCGATAATGGGGCCTTCCTCCTCGTTAATTCATAGAAAATCATATTGCATTGCAGTTAAAAATATTTAAAAATAACAGCTAACCTTAAAATGTTTTTCAGTAATAAACCTTGTTCCATGTTTTTTCTTGTTACACAGAAAATACATTTACTATGTACTTATTACAGGTGTATGTATCCATTTGCTACATAAGAATCACAATAAATATTTTCTATCACAAATCGACATGGTAAAACGAAGGACGATTTATAATGATCACCTACGGCATACGGTAATGACAATGTACGGCAAGTGTCATGCATGACGTGCAATTATAAGTTCAATATCATACATAACAGACTGATCGATCGAAAGTGGACCAGAAATTAAAGCAATTAATGAACCAAGTTCAGGTGGACAATTGGAATAGTTCGAGTGCTCAGTCAATTCTAGGTATTGTGACTAACCGAGGTAATTTGAAAAGTTTTTGAGTAACACTGTTGAATTGAATTAAAAACTGATAATCTACAAAAGTTTACAAATACTAAGGAATCACTGATTACGAAATCGCTGATTATGAATAAACACAAAATTTTGTAGTGTTGCCAGTCAATATTTAACTACAGAGAAGATTCCTCTTTGTTTCTTCGCGTATTTGAATTACTTGGAGCTTTCCTTCAGTTTTCACTTCCCTAACTTGTGTTTACATGGCCGTGACCAGATTTTCACAAGCTTGTTCATATCTAATGTTATATAAGCTTTGCGCTCGGTTGTAATAAATTTCTTTCCGCCCAAATGAAAATGTAATTGAAGTGATGTTTCGTGCAAATAAAAAGTCATGAATGAATCATGTTAGGTACACATGACTCAACCACATTGGTACCGCTGCAAGCTCTGCTGATATAATAAAAAACATGAATGAACAAACATTAAATCAGATGAACATGAGGTAATACGCATTTCTGTCACTGAAAAATATCATAATCTAAATTATGGCAAGTCAAGCCTACCTGCCTAGTCAAGTTTACAACTGGAATGTGCTTTTGCAACTACTGAAGAAGAATATTCCGTCTAAGACATACACTCGTGTAGAGTACATTAAACAGCAAGAGTGACCTTGGGGACAGGTGTACTGTGGGCGGGAAGACACTCACCTTGGCCATGTGTTCTCGCCGAGGACTTTCCCATGTCGGCCGCACCATCGACACACATATACACTCACACTTGCGCGCGACACTTCAAACACTCTGTGCGTACTTATACTTATAGGTCGGTATAAAAGAGGCGTACAAAAAGTTAGACGTTATATTATTGAAGGACACTTGAGGGTTAAGCTAGGTCTCCTACGGAGAAGCAGGTGGTAGGGAGGCGTCGAGGGCGGAGGGCCGCGCGGCGCGATCGGCATTCTGTGCAACGCCAGAGGACTTCGTCTTCCTGAAACAACACACAAGGCAAATATTAGTAAATGGCACCAGCGCAGATGATTGGATATGAGTATCAAATAATCTTGGATGGATGATCGCTTTTCCGTCATTCCGTGGCCTCTGTGATGACAAATTCCTAAGCGTACATTTCACAGACTCTGACTGAGGGTGAATATTCGAGCGTTTTAACCGCCGTCATTACCTTTCGCCAAAAGTTGGTGAAAGAGAATATAGTTAATGAAATATTTCATCAATTTCCAGAATCTGCTTAAGGACCAGAATCAGGAATTGCTGAAATATTTCATTAAATATATTCTCTTTCATCAACTTTTGACGAACGGTAATGACGGCGGATAAAACGCTCGAATATTCACCCCTGAACCAGTTTTCTAATACATATTGTACTGTCTCCTGTAACAAGTGACCAATATTAGCTTTAGCCAGTTAAACTATACATCTCAGCTTATCAGTTTAGAAGAGAGATCCTTCTAAACTCACAGATCAGGATCTGCCAGCATGCATTATCATGGTGGATTACTTCGTGGCCACTAAACTGTACCTAAGTGTTATCCCATACTAAATATTTTTTTACATTTTAACTTTTTATTTAAATTTAATTTTTACTAAAAGTTTAGATTTGCGCCTTTTATGTCCCTAGTTTATTTGATTGTTCATAACTTTATGACTAATGTACACCCGTTAAAAGGACTTATAAATGTATACATTAGGTCGGACCTGTAATGTTTATTTTGAGTAACCACTAATATTTGTGGTTTGTGGTTAAAACACCTACGTCATGCTGACAATTGGCTTCCTGAGCTCTTAGGTCCTCACGATGACAATATTGGAATTTATTGGACGCCTAATTATTTCGGACAGTTTCTGATAATCTACTCGAAATCTGTTTGTTCCTTTTTTATCAACTACCAAAACACTGCACATGCACTTGCAGATAAGATTTCAATGTCTCATAGACTGATAGTGAAATTTCCAATCGCAAAAACATAAAATACCTAGTTTACTAACAGGCAAGATTAGAAATTTCAATCTGATTCTCTATCTCTCTGATTCTTATCTTACTGCATCATCTACATCAAAGATCATCATTATGGGGTTGATCTGTTATGAATGTTATTATAATCTCGTTTACTGTAGTTACTAATAAATATAAATAGTATCTCTTTGAAAATCCAATATCAGCCCATAATTTGCCAGCCAATCACAACTATCATGAGATCTGACAGCAGATCATAATTGAATCTGGCTCAGAGTTCCGAAAACAGGGTAATTGCTACCATTCTAAAACCTCCACAATAATTTTATTTTAAGTGCCTTTTCTTAGTGAGGTTTTTTCATGGTTTACTACGCATCTCGTGATCAGTCCACAGAATAATTGATGAGCTTCATTAGCTGTTTAACTACTTCCGAACTATGTATTACAACTTTATTAGAAAGAGCAAAGAAACGGAATCTTTACTCATGTGACATTGGTCCGCCGGAGCCGGAGCTGATGTTCCACACTACAAGAAACGCGGCGAACAAAAATGGTCCTGTGTTCCTGTACCAAGTGTAGCATCACCCTCAACAACGAGTTTGAGAAGTGAGTTTAACACAATTCGCTCAAAAACTAGGCACATAAATATTTAACGCCCTCCCACAAGCAACACATTCACGACATTCAATGATGAATTGTTTCGAATTAGAATAATGATAGTTTTACACCTATATTACCAGTTGTTTCTGTTTCATAACACTATGTTATTACAACTGGGGGTAAACAATCGGAATAGATAATATCAATAGATTTAATGAAACTAGTCACGAGCACGACAAAGTTACTAATTTGGTCTTAGGTAAATGCATTTTTCTGAAAATCATCAGGTTTGAGACACATGTTGTTACGGTAGATTCACATAACGGTTTTAATCAGATTAAGATTGTACTAAAATTTTATTAACGTAAAACATATTTATGTATAATCAATGTATGATACGATTACGGTTCTATTGTTTTAATGAATTATTATTTGTTTAATAACGTGTTTATTTTACAACATAATCGCTCACGCGACTTAGGTTCTCTATTGTGTTCCCTAACTTTTTCATCCATAATCTAAAGTACCATAATTTCTTTTGTCCTAATCATCATTTGTCCGAATGATAACTTGCCCGAACTTAATGTCACATAATATCACATGTCATAAAATTGTAATCCCTAAATACAATATGCCCTAAATTTGTTTGTCATAAGTATTACAACCAATAATAATAGGTTGGGGAAAAAGTTTCTTCGCATTTTTTAAGAAAATTCAAAACATTTTTTAATATAGTTTATTTACATTTAACTAAAGTATGTAGGTACCATTTTGTTCGATAACTTTTTGCCATCTTGTAGGTAGGGACATGATCCCATTGCTATAGAAATTTTGGGACTTCTGGTCAAAATACCGCGACAAGTGGTTTTGGCAGTCCTCTCGTGATGTTAACCTGACACTGCCTAAAGAATTCTGAAGAGACCGAAACAGGTGGAAATCTGAAGGTACAAGGTCAGGACTATACGGCGGATGCATTAACACCTCCCAGCCAAACTCTCTAAATTTTTGCTGAGTGGCTAAAGATGTGTGAGGTCTAGCGTTATCATGATGAAAAACCACACCCCTTCTGTTGATTAATTCCGGCCGCTTTCTCTCAACTTCTTGCTTTAATCTCATCAGTTGTTCGCAGTAGAGTTCAGAATCGATGGTCCTGCCTGGCGGTAACAGCTCATAATGAATAATGCCCTTCCAATCCCACCACACACACAGCATCACCTTGTTGCGAGTTAACCCGGGTTTCGCCACAGTCTGTGAAGCCTGACCGGCCTTTGACCACGACCTTTTTCGCACGTTCTTGTCATACGTGATCCACTATTCATCAGCTTCTTCAAAAATGGTTCGGTTTCATTACGTCGTAATAAAGAATCACAAACGAGTACACGGTTCATTAGGTTTCTTTCAGTGAGCTCGTGAGGTACCCAAATGTCGAGCTTTTTTGTGTACCCAGTTTTTTTCAAATGCGCCAAAACTGTTTTGTGGTCAATTTCCAGTTCTTCAGCTACGTCGTAATAAACTGATATGCCGATCTTGCTCCACTTTTTCAAAAATGGCATCCATTTTATCCCTAATAGGGCGACCAGAGCGAAGTGCATCTTTGACATCAAAATTTCCGGATTGAAAACGCTTAAACCAAATTTGTGCTACTCTCACAGACACTACACTAGGTCCATAAACATCGCAAATTTTTTTCGCGGCTTGAGTTGCATTTTTACCTTTTTGTAGTAAAATTTTAAAATGTATCGAATTTCTTCATTAGATTCACTCATCTTGACGGTACGAAAAACACATTAAAATCACACATTTTCCTAATTTGAATTTGGAATTATGTTCTTTAAAATTTAAACTTTCAATGATACCAAAACCAGCCAGATACAAATAGTATAGCCAAAGAGATTTTATTACAAGTTCATACATACTATAATGCGAAAAGACTTTTTCCCCAACCTAATATACAAAAGACTTAAAACCGTTTTCAATAAAAGTTATGTTTTAAATTCAAATTATTTCATGTTTATTTATCCTAATAATGTTTTTAAAACCAATTTGTATTACAAAGCTTTTGCTATTATAGCAATATGGCTTTTGTCACGGCTCCGGCAGCAAGCATGCAGCGTGCAGGAAGCATGCAGCATGCAAGCAAGTATGCTGGAAGCATGCAAGCGAGCATGCAACATGCATCAGGCATGGTTTCTGTCACTGCTCCGGCGCTGCGGGTCTCCGGCGGTCCCACGCGAGCTTCGGCTTGCTGGCTGGCGAACAGCCTCAGCCGCGGTGGCTCGCTCGCAGCCTCCTGCTCCAGAGCCCGCGGGCCGCCTCGCCCCTACGCGCCTATGCGATTCTAAATTACACTCAGGGGTAGGGCAGCCAACACTGGGTGGAGTCGGATTTACAGCGATTCGTTTCTGCCACTAAAACCTAATTTTTGCGAAATGTTTTAGGACTAACAATTTTATTATAAATGAACGTTCGGAATAATACACATTATATAATACAATACTTAGGAGCTACGTATTTATTTCATGAAAAATTAGGAGATTCAATTAATATAGTACTCGATATTATGACAGAATAGTTTTAGAAGTAAAGAAAACAAAATTTAGAATTTTTGAACATTATGGTTACTGAAGTTTATAGCAAACCTGTTATGGATAATCATTTTCGGACAAACAATTTTAGGAGAAGAAAGGGAGTACCCGTGACTTATTGTTCGTAACAAGGAATCCCCTTTTAGTTGTCCGTTAGTGCAATTTAATGTAATCACAAGCATGTATAAACACACACCGTGTCACATAACCATTTCATTTTAGATGCCGTCAGCAGAACATTTTGCATGTAACAACGCTAAACGGTTTCAACAGAGACAATGAGTACCTACATAATCTAGAATTACATTTTATGATAAGAAGCACCTTATCATAAGAGTTCGACAAGCGCTTGACCAGTATTTGTATAAGTACTAAAGCAATACACATTAGTGCCTCGACTATGGTTTTATAACGATGCCTTAGTTCACAATTGTGCAAACTACAAAATTTTTGAATTTTCACTTTTTTAGTGCCAAATACCTACACTAAATGTCAAGCTCTTTCGTTTGCGTTTGCGCGTGTTGAAATGCCGTTAAACCGTCTTTTTCTACCAAAATCGTAGATCACATTTGTATTAAAAAAGTTCCATGAATGTTATAATAAAGTAATGAATGACCTTTATTTTGTAAATTCAAACAAGGTATACTTAAACCGATTTTAAATTACGCAACTGCAGAAAATTTCAAACAAACGTATTAAATACATTTCAACCCCCAAGATACATGCATATGTCTAGTTTGGGGGTCACCGTCCAATCTGTTCTTGTACAACCTGATTATTAATAAATAAATTTGAAATTTGCAATATCTGTTTACCAGTGCTAAAAGTATGAGCACTCGTTTATTATTACTTCTCTATTTAATGCAATACCCATACATATCATTATCATATATTATCATATTATATTATAGCTATACCAGCCTGGTACAGCTGTATATTTTCGAGTTTTTCACTTAATGCCTGTCAACATAAATAATCTTAGTGCACAAATGTATTAAATGGTCCCTTGTATGTTGGCTATAATATGTCAGCTGCCTCCGGTTAGACTGGAAACCGACCCCAACATAGTTGGGAAAATGCTAGGCAGATGATGATGGTCCCTTGTAGGTTTATTTAGCTATTATTTAAAACTTATGGTTATAATACTAACATTACAATATTGAGATATGATGGAGTTAAAGGGTCTTATGAATAGATGCATAACTGTTTTATTATTTTACTTAGTTTTCGTACTGTTCATGTCTAAATTTTAAATAACTTTAAAACCATCTCCGCAATATTGACAATTCTGTTGTTAGTGCCAAAATTAGCATCGATATATTTCCCTATTCATAAAAATAAAAACTTACAACTCTTAATAAACCATTCTAGTTAAAAACTGTTTTGTTTGAGTTTGCAAGAAGAAGACGAAACACTTTTTAACTAAAATGGGATTATTAAGGCGAAAGCATAAGTATCCCGCGAAATTTTCTTACGTTTCTTACAATTTGCAAGTAAGTATTAGGTTGTATGTTGACCAAAATATGATTCGCGACCGTAACAAGTAGGTATGCATTTACAGAATTATAATCATGAAATCATCAATACAACTATTTAAGACCATAATCCTATTGAATGACTATTTCATGAAATCTTAAGGAGTTGTAATACCGATTCTAATTATTATAATTCTATAAACACATATTTGTTACGGTCGCGAATCAAGCTTTAATCACCTGACATGCAAATTGCAAAAATACTTAGATAGTTTGAATTTCGCGGGCTACCCTGGCGCTTCCCGCTTAAGCGTTTTACTTTTTTTTATGAATAAGGGGGTGCCATATAAACCAAGTTGTTTTTCGTCCTAGAGACAGACCGCCAACCAGTGCTAATGACGTGGCAATTAAAGTTTATTGGGAGAATTGAGACGCGCCGCTTGATACAGTCACGTGTCATCATCATCTTTTATCAACGATGGACTTCAAACAGATTCAATGAACAATCGTTTGAAGAATAGTTGTGACCAACTGACAACTGGTGAACAAGTTCGAGGTGACGAACTGGGTGTGGGGGGGGGGGGGGGGGGGGGGTAATTTGGCGAACAAATCGCTGCACATCAAAACAGAAGATGAACCTCCGGGTTGCTTAATGAAACACAAATCATGGACAGCAATGATTGAGCCAAAGATATAAAAATGTCCATACATATAAATAATCAAAGGATTGAGCTTTGAGATATTACTGTAAACAGTATAAGTACCTTACTGGTAAACAATGTCAGTGCACTGAACTGTATCTGATCGTAAAAATATCTTCGACACTCTTACCAACGAGTCATGTCGTAATGACTTCGTGCTAGATCTCTGAATACGAACATTTTAGTAAACCAGTTATTGTTGCATAATTTCACAACTTAATTATAACATCTGTCCCAAAAGAACGGATTTGGTATTTAAAGTGAAGGACACGCATATTTTATCTAGACCAAATCTGTATGTGTATTCGAAAATGTAAACGGAACGATCATAACGTTTGTAGTGTAGTAGGTATAAGGAAAAGCACGTCAATATTATCGCTGGTACCAGGATATGATCATCCTGTATTACAATTAATAATTAGTTTGGTGGTTACTAATCAGGAATTTTGCAAAACACTCGCAACTCACGGCTCTGTCAGGGAAGCATTTTGTCATTATTTTGCATTTGTCCTTTCCCGATATGCATTAAAATACTATATCAACAAATTAATATAGGTACCTATAACAAATGAGATTTGAATACTTATGTTTTCAAATCTAAAGAAAATCCCTTTGGGTTCCCCTGGGCAGAAGTTAGGCTCTACCCAAAGTTCGCCCGTAGATGATAACAATATACAATTTATGTAGAAGAATTTGAAATGTGTGGAGGACCCACCCGTTTCAAATTCTTCTAATTAATCTTTCCTTAGGTACTGAGCGTCTATCTACATCTAAACTACGTGATTATGTGTATTATTACGTCGTGTAGCCCACTTAAAGTACACAAAACTATGGGGCTCATGTGTGGTGGTGACATCATGACATCTAAAACCTTGACTATTGTACCTACAACGTGATTTTATTACATGCCACATTAGTAATGATCCTTTTTTATGACGACAAAGACTATCACTATGAATATTTATGAATTATTCCTGGCACTGATATTAAGGTCAGGTCAGGAGAAATCGTCTGAACTGTCAACAACGAAGTGATCATTATTTCATTCGAGTATTATTTTACTTATTGAAATAACTGTCATTTACTTTGGTAGTACTATTATTTATTCTGTGCTATGGTATTAAACTGAGTGTAGGTAAACACTAGATGTTTTGAGTCACCCTTCTAATTCGCTTACCTATCCACATCATAACTATCCTATCTATCTGTTTGTTTTCTATTTGCTTGTTTGTTACGGTTTCAAGCTAAAACGGCAGAACAAAGGATGTTTGGCACATGGGTGGACAATGACCAGGAAAAGGACGTAGGCTTTTCATCCTAGATCGCAGACGAAGTCGCAGGCAATAGCTAGTAGGTCTATATTTGGAACTTCAGAACAAATTTGAATTTACCCAGTTTGACTATATATTATAATCGTTTTAATACTAATACTTATCCAACGCATCAATATTATTTTGTCAGTCAAAGCAGCCAAGGAATTTATTTTCACGTAGATTTCTTTCGAGACACAGACAATTTGTGGAACTGAGAGAGCCGTTAGCATGACGAGATATAAAGACCGCTTGTAAATCTGGACCAAAGTCAGGAAACTTTCTGTACTCGAGATAACGTAACATATGAATCAGACAGTGAGTCAGTCTGCTGTTCACACTTATTTTAAGTATTAACTGATAATGATAACTGATTAAGCACAGTAGTGTTCGTTCAGAATACCTGTGGTAGACATTTAAGTAATGTTGTCAGTTTTCATAAGGAAAATTGAGTACATCTAGCGCAGAGTCTACAACACACTAATGGTTTGTTTAGATATTGACGCAAATGCTTTAGGGTTGATATCACTGGTGATCGTATCGCAAACAGAACATTATTTATGCGTGCATAAACCACTTCATCTGGACAATATACCTACGTGAATTAACTCATATAATAAGTTTAAACTATAACTAAGTGTGACTATGGCGCATTTACTAACTTATCTAATGCGTTCGGAGAGCATAAACAAAGCTAAATAGGTGGACAAAGAAATAAATTCTAATGTTTCAACACCTATGGAACTGAAAAATCAATATATTAGGTTGGGGAAAAAGTCTTTTCGCATTATAGTATGTATGAACTTGTAATAAAATCTCTTTGGCTATACTATTTGTATCTGGCTGGTTTTGGTATCATTGAAAGTTTAAATTTTAAAGAACATAATTCCAAATTCAAATTAGGAAAATGTGTGATTTTCATTTGTTTTTCGTACCGTCAAGATGAGTGAATCTAATGAAGAAATTCGATACATTTTAAAATTTTACTACAAAAAAGGTAAAAATGCAACGCAAGCCGCGAAAAAAATTTGCGATGTTTATGGACCTAGTGTAGTGTCTGTGAGAGTAGCACAAATTTGGTTTAAGCATTTTCAATCCGTAAATTTTGATGTCAAAGATGCACGTCGCTCTGGTCGCCCTATTAAAAATGGATGCCATTTTTGAAAAAGTGGAGCAAGATCGGCATATCAGTAGTTACGACGTAGCTGAAGAACTGGAAATTGACCACAAAACAGTTTTGGCGCATTTGAAAAAAACTGGATACACAAAAAAGCTCGACATTTGGGTACCTCACGAGCTCACTGAAAGAAACCTAATGAACCGTGTACTCATTTGTGATTCTTTATTACGACGTAATGAAACCGAACCATTTTTGAAGAAGCTGATAACTGGTGATGAAAAGTGGATCACGTATGACAAGAACGTGCGAAAAAGGTCGTGGTCAAAGGCCGGTCAGGCTTCACAGACTGTGGCGAAACCCGGGTTAACTCGCAACAAGGTGATGCTGTGTGTGTGGTGGGATTGGAAGGGCATTATTCATTATGAGCTGTTACCACCAGGCAGGACCATCGATTCTGAACTCTACTGCGAACAACTGATGAGATTAAAGCAAGAAGTTGAGAGAAAGCGGCCGGAATTAATCAACAGAAGGGGTGTGGTTTTTCATCATGATAACGCTAGACCTCACACATCTTTAGCCACTCAGCAAACATTAAGATAGTTTGGCTGGGAGGTGTTAATGCATCCGCCGTATAGTCCTGACCTTGCGCCTTCAGATTTCCACCTGTTTCGGTCTCTTCAGAATTCTTTAGGCAGTGTCAGGTTAACATCACGAGAGGACTGCCAAAACCACTTGTCGCGGTATTTTGACCAGAAGTCCCAAAATTTCTACAGCAATGAGATCATGTCCCTACCTACAAGATGGCAAAAAGTTATCGAACAAAATGGTACCTACATACTTTAGTTAAATGTAAATAAACTATATTAAAAAATGTTTTGAATTTTCTTAAAAAATGCGAAGAAACTTTTTCCCCAACCTATTACGTACTTAGGTACTTACATAAAGGCTAACATAAGTCTTATGTAAAATACAAAATTGGACAAACAAATTGTATAAAAATCATCTGAATTGAATCCGGTGTTTTCCCAAGGGAGTATTTTGAGACCCATACTATTTCTTCATTATTTACAAAAATATGTGCCACTTCCAGGAATACGAATGGTGTCCATAATCGAAAAAGCTTTGTATTGTAGACTGTTACGAAAAAAGTTAGTTGCACGGCATAAAACTAATGTGTTTACTCAATAAGTTAAATACAGTAAGAGTTATGAAGCTGGATGCATTTCCTAGGCTATGTTCCTAAAGACCATAATGTTGCTGTTAGCCTGTATCATCCCACACTGCTGGGCAAAGGCTTGTCCCCATGACTTCCGGTGCTTACGATTCAGTGCTAAAGTATGCGAAGTTTTTATAAAATCGAATTTGCTATGACATCGTATTCCAATCATTAATACTATTTACCGAGAACTAATAGGTAACCTTTCATAATAGCAACTAAATGTCGACTTTCCTTATTGAACACTCAGCAAATTATTTATTTATTGTACTCTATACATTTTATGTTTGGATTTTTACTACAGGGATACACATTGGCCTACATTTTATGTGAGGGACAACCTTAATTTCGCGTTTGTAGGTCAAAGGGTTTGGCCCAAGCGACGATGACTCAGTTAAGGAAATTTTGTTGGTTTACGGTGTCTTAAGAGGTAACCTTCGTACAATTAAACTAACATACTGTTTATGTAAGTACAAAGATTTTAAAAAATATACGACACTAAGCTATGCCCGCGAATACACTTGCATCGTAGGGATATCAAACCTTTTGGGTATTATACCCGGATAATAATATGATAGTTTTATGTCTTAATTCAGGAAAAGTGTTAAATCGGTAATGTCGTATATAATAATATGTTGTTGCAAATATCCACACATCCTAACTCTTACTCTTCTTCTCTTTCATTAATTTATTTTCATTTGATTACTGGGCTTTAGGCTTTAGTATGTAAAGTGCCTTTTATTTCTGAAGATTATTATTAGTAGGATTATGTCAACCCCCATTACCATATTTCCTTGTTGTGACGTAACATTTGAAATGACAGTGACTAGTCGTTTTGGCGATATGTAGTATCCATTCAACCAAGTTATTGATGGGTCCACCACAAATACAATCAGACCTAACCAGGCATGAGAAAGATAGCAATTTCTTTATCAAAACGTATCTGATATTAAATCAATACTCAATACTAACATAATGATGCCAGTTACGTGTCGAGTATGATATTAACTGGAAGTAAAACTAGAATCTAAACGATGTAATGGAGAATCTAGTGTTTTCAAATCAATCATTTTGTTACATTGAGGTTCATTTAGGTTTTTATAGGATTACATGAAACTGGATTACAAACCCTAAAAGGTAAAATATGAACCATGAAATTCAGTAATCAAAACCTTTAAGTATTTCTTGGAAATCTCGAACCTTAACGATAATAATTTGGGATTAAATACACGATCAGACAGAATATAATATTAGACATCGTTTTGACAATTGACTAGGGACTGTTTAGGGAATTTTTACACATATTCAAAATCATTTAAATAAATGTCAATTCTGCCGTCGCCGCGTCGTAAGAAAAAAGGGCACAACTAACATTTATTTTAAAAATCTACAAAAAATTGAGCAGATTAGCCTTTTTTTTCTGATTCTAAATATGTATGTAACTCAATTTTTTTTTAAATGTTAGTTGTGCCCTTTTTGGTAACGACGGCAGAATTGCCGTGCATTAGTCTCGCAAAAACTGGAAAATGGCTCGACTGATTTGATTTTTTTTTTGTTTTGCTCGCCTCTTCACTGGGGTAGTTTAGAAAAATTTCCCTAATTTTCTTTTTTCTAAACTACTCCAAGTTTAAAAAAAGAAAATTAGGGAAAACCAAAGGAACAGCCGAAAAATCGAAATTGAAATTTTAACAGGGTCTGTCGCGTCAGGTCAATATATTTCTGCATCTATGTTAAATTATTCATGTTATAAATACTACGTACCTAATTATTATAACATTCGCTAATTTTTATGCGGGATACCATTTAACTTTGACAGGGAAACATCATTAGGCTTATTGCTACGGAGTTGGTTTGCTTTCCACAAATCAAATTAAATGTGAAATGGATTACGATTTAGGACGTTTTTTTTTATTTTCAAAATTAAAATGATTTTGGTAATTTCTGAAAATAATTATGACTTATCTTGTGGTTTTAATACCAATCAGTGTAATTTTAAATACCTATTTTAAATTATAATAAAAAGAATAAATAAACTAGAAATATTACCTAGTTATAACTACTGATAAAACTTGTTTTGTAATCTACCAATGTGCTCGGCTGTGCTCAATTTCACATGAATTTATTATAACAATCATAAGAATTCACAGTAATTGTTAAGAATAATTTATTATAAGTTATTTATAACTACAACTGAATGTGCATGTATATAATATTATTTTGACTAAAGCATATTCTTTGTTATGCACGAAAATTTTAAAGATCCGAACTTATATACATAGGGTACCTTATGTCCCGAAAAAAAGTACTGTTCCCGAGGAAAACAACAATAACGTTCTAATGATAACAGATGCCGCCACGTGTCTTTCGAATTATGATTGAATTATATTATAGAAACTTTAGTACACTACTAAGAGTTTTTATTTTATTTTTATTAACGATTTCAAGAAAAGGAGTTATTTAAGTACTAATACATTTTGTGAGTCGTAGAATGTCGATAGACCGGTTTGTCATCCTCCTAACTATAATATTATATAAGAAAGCTTGCTTCCGCATTTTTGAAAAATGTTATGCTAAACTCACATCATCGAAATAGGTTTCGCCCAGACGATCTCAGACAATCCAATGAGACGCTGAGTCCGCGTTAAACACGTCACATTCACATTACAAAAATAATTGTACTCTTATTAACAGTCCAAAACCTATATTTATAATACTAAAACACTATAAGGCACAGTAGTTAATCGCTATAGAATTCTTCGCGACTTTATTTCACGGCTTTATTTATTAAACAATAATTATATGGATGGAGCGCTTGCCAAGCGAGCGTGTGACTCGGAACGGTGAACGAAACGCACTGTTTTGATAGTGTATTTTAGCGTACGTAACAGCAAACCTCAAGGTGAGTTGGAGCTCTACCAAAGCTCGCCTACGATACCACTTCCATTGAAGGTTTCAATCCAGTCTATGTCCAATGCGGGCTTTGGTACAGTACACTTCCACATTACTAAGCCATTCCTAGCAATCAACAACTAAACCGTAAAAATGTCGCTTACAATAACGACCGTCTGTATTGTGCTCTTAAAGCTTTAAAGGGAATGTGAATTTATAATTAAGAAGTAAAAACTTGAAATCCTTAACTTACTTCTAGTTTCAGGTCGAAATTTCGTTATTTTTACTTCTAAAAGGACTCAACTAGTGTTAGAATTATATTATATTGGTAAAATTTAAGGTAGTTTCGAGAATTGTAGAGGGTTAAAATGATAGCGCAATCAATAAAATAATTGCTTCTATAGGCGAATCAATTTTCCTGTACTTACACACACACATACACTAACACCGTTTATGTCGACAGGTCTTGTGCAACGGCACACACGGATGGTTGGACATTGTTTCTACTGACGACATTATCAATGCAATATGACAACATTAGCGGTGAAAATTTCACCAGGAATGCAACAGAGAACTACTGAGCCAAACAACACAAATTGTAAGTAATGAGCATTGATGGTAATTGCAAACAAGCCTATTTTCAGAATCAAATCTGCAGCCGTGATTCATGAAAATGATCGCAGAAAAAATAACAAATAACCCTGAAGACAGTCTGTTTATTTACAATGATTCACGAGATCTAGAACTACGATTGTTAACAATATTTGCTGAAAATGGTGCGCTTGTGAAAGTGACGACGCTACAAGGCCTTAGAAAAATAGAGCGTTATTCGCATTTTGTAACAATATGCTAAGTTGTAGTAAATGATTTGCTAAGTGGTTTCCATGAAAGGATAGTTGTTCCTCTTCATTTGGGCTAGAAGCACTGCAGGAGCCAATATTATCCTTCTATGCCCTACTAGCAAAGGTACTAGATAGCAATAGCAGAATTTTGCCAGTCTTGGAGATTATAGATCGTTCTTGTATGATTCTGGAGTTTATCCAAAGACATATTAAAATTATTAAAATCCGTCCACAAAAATCGGATTAAGTTACCTGGACGCTTGTCTAGACATCTCGTAAATATTATCTCGTCCGTGACTTCATTCGCGGACCATATGCGCAACAGCATCATCTGAAGAATGTAGAGCGGTACAAGCAAGTTATCTGATGTTTAGCCATAACTAATTTGGTTATGCTAGGTGTAATAATTTTTAGATCAATGTTTATGGCAATGAAGGGTAAACCAATGAAAGGAACATCATTATCGACCTGTAAGCTACGCTAAGAATAGATCCTCTGCCTGTAGTCAGTACACTATTGGCTATATAGTTAAGAAAATTGATTGGTAGGCGCATTGTATTGTCATCAGCGTACAATCAGCGTACAATAGGATTTTGCTGTGGACTACGACGCTCGCGGAATTGAAGTGCGGGGCGGTCTAATGTTTGTTGAAAAAATGAACATAAATACAACTACTACAGACGACTTTCGTAAAGAAGTAGGATGTAGTTTGATTCAATATTTCTATATGCTCTAAAATGAAAATAAATCGGTGAATAATCAGAGAAAGCAGTTACGCAGAGTTGGCAACGGTCCAATATAATAGCTTTTTCATCTTGTTCTGGACAAACGAATTATAACTTAATAGGACTGGATACGGACGCGGGACGTTCTAGCATTCATTGTTGTATCATGAACTTAATTACCTACGCTTTTGTTAATTATATGAAGAGCATATGAGTGTAATACTAATGATATAGCACAATAAGTAACATAATTGTAATGTAGGTAAACGTTCATCTACGACTACGGTACCATAAATACTAATGCCAGTTTCACCAATGTCATTTAGTATGACATTGGTGAAACTGGCATTATTATTTTAGGTAACTCTCAAGAGTGAGTGATAGGCGGCTCAAATTCGTGAGACCAGAAACGGGACCAGGAAACTGGAAACACTAAGTTTTCAAGTGCCAATTTGGACAATACAAAAGGTCTTGTATAAACAGGCAGGTTCATAATTTTATATGCTATTGTAAACTGTTAATTTTCCATAGCTAAATGCGAACCTGTAAAGATCACCTCAACGTAGCATCGTTTATTATTACCGGATTATCAAAGGTTACAATTTCCGATAAACATTTACGGGAAAATCTAACGAAATACTCCGTAAACACGTTAAACTGAGCGGATATATGGGCCATTATACAACTACCCTATGCGTCAAAGTGTATGTAAGTACACTACTATATTGTTCAAGCCTATGGAATATATGGAGTTATCGTGCCCGTTAACAAAATCAAATCCCCCCAAATTAGGGCGGACGCGGACGGGGCGAGTAAACAGAGCCACCCCTTAAAACAATAGATGTACCTTTGACATCGAGCCTTAACAGCAACAAAGAAGAACTAGTTTGCCGTAAAACGCTTACGTGTTTCCGCGTTCTACTTTCAGGAACATTAAAGCTCAGTCCCGGTCGTGATTGAGTTAGGCGTGGCATGGCACCCATCATGCGTCTATGCGGTCACTACCAATATAGACTCGTCAGGGCAATCGATTAGCTGATAGGGTTTGATGGGGTCAGGTATAGAGAAGTAGGTAATCCATTTGTATACGATGTCAATTAGTTGATTTTGTTAATTTATTAATTGCTACATTGTCCTCGAAACTATCAAACTAAAAGTTTTGTTCGAACTCCTCTTTTTTTTTCACGATTCATCGTCGGTCGGCAAGTTTTTAGTTCAAGCTGATGTCGTTTTTCTATTATTGAAGTTTTAATAATTCATTGATCTATACGTAACAGCATGTTGTTTCTCAAGAACTCTAAGAACTCTAACGGGTGACTAATCTCATAATTTATGTAGACGGTGTGATTTTGTACTGTATGACAACCAACGTTTCACATGTCACCCACAAACTGCTGATTCACACTTTTAGTAGAATTCATATCATTCCTAATTACAAAACTAATTACTAGTTAAATTACATATTAGTAATATAAAATTAGCTCCCACATTAATTAAATGTATGCACGGATTTTTAATCAATCAAAGCACGAGGTTGTATATTAATTAAACATTTTATTTTTTTTGATTAATGAGAAACTAAAACATTGTTGTTTTTTTTTCAATTTGGCAAACATGGCGGCCGCACCTCCGAAGTAACGGCCTTCAAAGACAATACACCCTTCTTCCGTATTCAGTTTGCGTTTTCGCTAAAAGTTTGCGAAATAATCCATCAACGTTGTTGACGTCTAAAACAATGGTCACCTGATTGTACACAATAACTTCGTATATTAGGGATACATAAAAGTTAGCTGGGGAGTTTCTATCACGCGGCAGCTGGTCACCATCCATCCATCTCAGTGACACAGACACAGCTAAACAATCAGCAAATACCCGTATTTGCTAAGTTTTGTAGTCGGCTGCGATGCTGGTTTTGTATATTTACAGCAACAAATCGAGCCAAATATGGATTGTAAGAAGAGAGTTCTTTGTGATGGAGTTCGTCGGGGAAAATACTACCATCACGTCATAATGTCTACCACAAATCAGTATTCAGCAACACTTCCAGTTTAAAGGCTATGGGTGCGGTAGGTGCCGGTGGTATTACAGGGATATAGACATTTCATTTCAGCATGACAAAGCTGAAACATCCAGAGACATCTAAGATGGCGGCTACAATTTTTCTGGTATTGTAAATTACCATAGTCAGCGGTGATGTTTTACCCTCAGCTGGGTTTGGTTTGGTTGCCATCCAATAAAACAAAACAAGCTTTTAGTTTTATTAAATAACGAGTTGTTCAGTTAAGTAAATGGTAGCATCAAAATGTTATATAGGTATAGGGTGACTGGATAATTAGTGATGGATACTTAAACACATGATTGTACTCTTGATAACAAACAACTTTTACTATGGGATCAAACCAGAAAGCGCGAAAAAATAATCAGCTACTCCTACATTTGACGAGTTATGCGAACATGAATGTATGGGACAGCTAATTCGAATTTGGTCCCATAGTAAAAGTTGTTTGTTATGCATGTGGCACGCTGGCTTCTGCCAGCAGGTCAACCTACCCGAAACTGTCAGATTTTCCCAATCAACCTTGAACCTAATACCTTAGCAATAAAGTCTAAAAGCTATTAAAGAAATCTGACAGATTGTAGTAGCTTGATGTGCTGGCGTCTGTACATGAAAAGTTTTTAAGCTACCCATGAATATGAACAACTTTCACTATCGGACCAACTCTGAAATCACGGAAAAAATCTGCTGTTTCATACATTTTGGTCGAATAGTTATTGAACTTTTCAGGGGGGCTGAGAGGAGCCTGTGGCTAAGTAATAACAGCCGTACGGGTCGATCGATCAGGTTAAGCTACGCTTGCCGCGGTTGGTCCGTGGATGGGTGACCATCTTTACATACCAAGAGCCCTCCGTGCCTCGTAAAGCACGTTAAACCGTTGGTCCCGGCTGTCATTTGTAGATCTTTGACAGTCGTTACGGGTAGTCAGAAGCCCGAAAGTCGACAACCAGTCTTACCAAGGGGTTTCGTATTACCCAGTAACTGGGTTGTGTAGGTCAGATAGGCAGTCGCTCCATGTAAAATACTGGTATCAGCTGCATCCGGTTAGACTGGAAACCGACCCCAACATAGTTGGAAAAAGGCTAGGCAGATTGATTGAGGTATTGAACTTTTGTATGAAACAGCACATTTTTTTTGTATTTGCAGATGCAATATACAAATATTATATAGCCTATGCCACTCCCACAATTAAGACGAATCTAACGACACCTCATATGTTAAAATCCATCAAGCTGTTTAGGCGACAGAGCGTGCCAAAGAAAGAGACACATGCATACTATACTCTCAAAAAACATTACCCTTATGATTATGGGGCAGTCGGGTAATAAAATCAAGAACTCACCTGAAGCCGAATTAGAACACGTCCTAAAGACAGTGGCCTATTACCGCCATGGTGATTACCTGTTAACAAAAGTAAACCATTAAAACATCATTTATGTCAATTATTTTATACTATCGTATCGTGACCACCGGCAACGTTATCGTTCATTTCACGCATGTACAGTCAACGTTAAAAAATTAGTGGACAGATATTTTGACATTTACAAATCAACAATAATTATTTATAATAATCATTTTTATTCAATGTTTTGTAAATAGGCACTTATTATTAAAGGGCTGTTTCGTTTTGTCACCTCTCTCACTCACGAGGGACCATTTTTTTCAGTTTATTAAATTAAAGGATGCCTTTTGAAAAATGTAATCAATTAGCGAACTAGAATATTAATTTAATAGGTAATTATTAAAAACACATTTCTATTGTGTTATCTAATGAAATCAGCTCAAAATGTATTAGGACACGGTATAATATACCGTGTCCTAATACATTTTGAGCTGAGTAAAAGTTTAGATGAAATAATTTTTTAATTATTTTTTCAAAATATGGGTAAAAAGTTTTACCCCCGGATATCTCCTAAACTAGTTAAGATGGATTCGTGGGAGTTTTACTCTCGCAATTAGAATAAAAAGCTCTATCTGATTCACTAATAATCAGGGAGGTGGTCATTTTGAGATAAAATAAAATACTGTGGGTCGGCGCAACACGTTTCTTGTTCCATTCTCCCCTGTCAACCGTCACACTATCATTCACTCCCTTCTCTTTCATATCATTCTTTACACATTCCATCCATCTTTTCTTCGGCCTACCTCTCCCTCTCCATCCATCAACATGTATATTCATCACTCTTTGAGTCACATGCGTTTCGTCCCTTCTCATCACATGCCCATACCAAGCCAAACGATTTCCTTTCAACTTTTCTGTCACTGGCGCCACTTTCAAACTTACTCTTATATACTCATTTCTTACTTTATCCATTCTCGTCACTCCACACATCCATCTCAACATTCTCATCTCCGCTGCATGCAATCTTTTTTCATCCGTCTTCTTCACGGCCCAGCATTCAGACCCATAAAGTACGACAGGCCTTACCACGGACTTATAAATTTTCCCCTTTAACTTGAGGGGCATCCGTGGGTCGCAAGTTGTTCCTGTGACCTGTCGCCATTTCATCCATCCTGAGTTGATCCGGTGCGTTACGTCTCGGTCTACTTCGCCATTTCCTTGGACAAGCGTGTGTTCTTATTTCAAATACAATGAACTTAATGTTTCTTGAAATAATCCGTTATATTTTTTTTTATTACTTGTTATAGTAAAAGCCATAATGACAGATTAAGCGTATGAAAGTGAATTATCAGCGAAAATCAATCTAAATCAATCTCGTGTTTACGGTTTTGGCGCGCACTCTCGTTATCAAGGAAACTGACCTAGCAATACAAAAAATGCTAATTAATACTGTGCCGGATTACTGGACGTGCCCAGTGTATTGAAGTGCCGGATTACCGAGATTGTACTGTACCTAATATAATGTATGTGTTGTAGATATTAAACTCTCTCTGTGAAATGTCACAATGATAAGACAAAACACTGAGAATACTAGAGATTACATCGAATGTGAACAATTTTATATTACGTCATTAACGGATTAAATATCAACATTACGTTACCCGCTTTAATGCTACTAATCACAAGTCTCTATCTTTCTGAGATTATGGCATGCATACATTCATCTGATACATCCAAGTCTCAAAGACATCGTAATTAAAATAGTAATGGCATTTTCCCATACTGGAGATAAACGAGACGGCTCAAACGCTACTAAGTACGTAACATTACAATAAAGACATACGTACTCGTATACGGTTTATAGAGCTCGTAATCTTAGTTAGTTTACCATGATTAAATTGAGCCCATTTCAACCTATAATTTAGCAACCATCAGTACTGGTAAGCGTAAAAACGAGGCCGGTCCTAAGTAAGAACCTTGGGGGACGCTTCGCTCGGACAACCCTGTCATGACAAGAGATTAGGGTGGGCACGGGCGTGGCAGGCGCACCGCGAAATGTCGCGCCATTTCGCTGATGACGTCACAGGCCGCGCCTGACATTTTCGGATAAAGCAACAAAGCAGCCCTACCTTCCTTCGTCGCTGATAACCGAAAAAGCTTAATAGCTTTCAGAGCTTTTGCGGGTTATTCGTTCCGCATGCTCGCGCTTCTACCGCGGTACCTTACCTTGACATTTTGATGTACTACATATACGTACAGTCTATACAGACGTATATACTGTCTAATTCTAGGATTAGCTGTGCTCGAAAGCTCTAGGGGACGTTGCCACGAATGTTTCCGCTCCGATTCTTTGTTAGGTTAGCTTTTCATACTAATGGTGCAATTTAAACGTTTTGTGGTAACAGCACAAAATGCGAAGACTGCTAGTGCTTGGCAGCCTTTAGTATTTATTAGCATCCATTAACTTGGCAATTTTCGCGTAATAATCGTGTTTGATAAAAGCCGTGTTACCTCTTTCGAATGCACTTTAATTATTGAATAACGATTAGTTACCTGATTGCCACATTTCAGATATCAAGTCAACTGAGTTTTGTTTTAGTAATGTTACTAGGGCACGGAGGACCATTAGCCCACGTCATAGACATAGGTACCCTTTTTTTGGAAGGGATATCATCAAATAACTTCTCCCGCTCTGGGCGGAGCGGAAGGAGGTGTCAGACTTTTACTGACTAAAACCCACCCCTGTTCCTTCAGTTGCCTGTCCAAGGGCCACGGTAACTCTTTCGAACCACCCGCAACCCTGGCAGGCATCGGCCCTAGCGGACCCCTTCAGCTAATGCTGACATCTCTTTGAAGCGCGCGTGGAACACAACGCGCCGTCGACCCGAGCCTGGTCCTTACCGGATGGCGAGCTACCAATTGCTCGCCATCCGCAAGCCCGCGCCTACGGTGGCCGGGAATCGGCTGTCAATTCTCGACGCCCAGGGCGTCTCCTGCGGCGACTAGGGGCGTGAGGGCGCAAAGATTGCCTCTTCCTCACGCGTTCCGCCTCCTCCTTCGCGAGCATTACTGCTTCGCAGAAGGAGGTGACGGCTTCCCATGCACTCTCGCTCCGTACTATGGCCTGGAGCAGGGCCGGACGCGAGAGATCGCCGCCGCCGACCGCCTCCGCGAGGACGCGGCGGTGCTCCGCCCAAGCCTGGCAGATCTCCACCGGGTCCTCCGGGCGATCCACACAATGGTAACACCCAGGCGTTCCCTCCCGCCTTATCCGGAACAGGAACCTCCCGAAGCAACCGTGTTCGGTGAGGACCTCCCGTCAGGCGGAAGGTCGCACTCTCCATGTCGCCATGAGATCCCCCCGGAGCTCTGTCCGCTGTGCTATAATTTCTCGCGGCAGCGAAGATGGCAGGTACCCTGATAAGCAGAGACAGTGTTTATGATGTCAGTTCGTCACGTGTCATTTGAACCCCTCCTTAACCCCATTAGGAGGGTACAATGCCTAAAAATGGAGGGTATTATGTGAAGAAGACAAAGTATTTGTGCGTGTTTATTAATGACCTTTGCATCGAACAAATTAACCCTTAATGCCGCAATATTTGGGTGACGCAGATTTCGGGGCCGGTTTCCGGGCAGGTGTCCAACCTTTGATGAAGTTGGTGATTATGATGTACGAAAGTGACCTCCACAGTTTGATGTGCGAAATTGAAGCATAACCGTTCATAATTATAGGATTCGGTTGAGTCCGAAACTAGTCGGGTATCGGGGAAAATGCAAGGAAAACTACTGATATTTGTTTAGGTAACACTTTAAACTTGTCCTGAAATAACGCCATTTATTTTATTTTATTTCAGTTTCAGCTTTATAATAAATGAATGCATGAATAACATTGAAGTAGGTACTAAAAATAATATCAGCAAATCATACACATAAGCAATATTTGCTAAGTACATAGATCGCGTGCAGACTTTTAATATTCTTTATAGTCGACATGGGTCAATAAACCGCTAGGTGATGGCTACTATGCTTGTGACCCTTGTGGCCGTAAGTACCTAAGCTAACCTACAAAAGTTATTCCATTGTCAAATCAATGTTAACATATGGCTAATGGTCAGCGCAGACTTTCTGTGAAGCGAGCTAAGTAATTCATAACAGTTGAAACTTTAGCTACTTGTACACAGCATAAATTGATGTAAATTGAAATAAAATTACCGCATGCTAACTGGCTTGTGCTTTAATGCGTCCGTGCCAACACTACGCCGCGCCGCGCTGGTGCGAGTCTACTCGTGTAGTAGCGCGCCTTTTCGAGACCAAGCTAGTACTCGTACATAAAATAATTTCAAAGTAGGAGACGCCAGAAGGTTTTCAAAGTCTGTTTAGTCGCGGGCTGTCGAGTGAGAGCGATTCTAAAACTGGAAAACGGATAGGAGCTTCGATGAGTTGCCGCCTATACAATACTATTCAATGTTATGGCATCGTCTGCTGCATCTAACGCAGACCATTGCACAATCCATATATATTGCCGTTTCGCAACGTTTTTCCGCAGAGCTTAATTATAAGATGTTCCATAAATTAAAAAGTTCTTCATGGAATTAAAAAAAATAGTTAACGAGTCTATATCCAACTTGTTACTATAGTAACAAGTTGGGTTGAATTCTCCTTCTTAGCCTAGACCAGAAGCTTATAAGCTTCTGGTCTAGGCTAACAAGGAGAATAACCTTAAAACCTGAAGACTTTTTAAGTACCTACCCAATTATGTAATGAATGGTTCCCCGATTTTTGCGAATGGCTTAAAATGATCAAGGCTTTACTCCCCTCATTTCGTATGGATTAGGAGTTCTTGGTTGGTTGGAATACAGCAATATAGAAAAATAGGCAGAAGGAAATTGTCGTGACTGTGTAACACGCGATAGTGGACTTTAAGAAAGTCCGAAGAAGAAGAATGGAGAAGTATTTCCGTTTAGCTTGTGGCAAGGAAGAATCAAAGAAAATGACTGCCTTCCTTCATTAATGAAGAGGCACAAGAAGAAAGTAAAAAAATATTTGCAGCAACAGGAATTCGATAACGTAGTTTAAGTATACAGAAGCGTGTGCAAAAAGTTCAAAGTAGGCACAGTTTTGACCCACAACATTATACTATTTGTTTAAAAGTAGCACCCATCCCCGGCTTCGCACGGTTAGTAGAGTATATACTTAGGTCATACTGAATGTTTCTGGATTCTGATAAATAAGACCGGATATTAGGCTTATGATACATTTATTGTTTTTCAAAGTATATGCCCTCACAATTTATACATTTTCGCATTCGCTGGAACCATGTAAAAAGCATTCGGACCAGTCTTCCTTAGGGACCTCTTCAATGGCTTGTTGGAACGCATTAACCGCCGATTTAGGGCTCGTATAACGAATGCTCTAAGTTTGTCTTTATTTTTAGTTTGAGTTTCTAAGTTTGACTGTATGGCGGATGCGTCATCAGTTCTACATTTGAATCCTTCAAATACGCTTCCGTTACCTTAGTGGAATGTGATGACGCGTTACAGTGGTGAATGACGACATTACTTAGCGGACGCTTTACGCAAACTTTTTCTAAGACTCTGGGCAAGCAAGTGTTGACGTACCAATCTGCGATCACTGTCCTTTGGTATTCAAGCGACAATGTCCTGATTTGCCGAAAAAAAGAAGCAACCATTTTGTTATCAATGCTTCGACTTTTCTTAACTTTCGCCGGCAAGTCTTCATAAGAAAATACCCATTCTGCCGACTGGCTTTTTCTTCCCGGTTAAAAGCAGTATACCCAGGATTCGTCAACTGTCGCGATATTATAGACAGCCAATGACTGTCCTCCATTAAACTTTTTTATCATTCTACGGCACAAACGACTGCGTGTCGAGCGCAGTCGTTTCTGGTCTTCCGTTAAATCAAGCGGTATCCATCGAGTGCAAAGCTTCCGAACCTTCAGATGCATGCATGATGCGATGAATGCTTAAGGTAACTAACGTAATATTTGGTAATGATTAATACGAGTACTGTAGCCGTGACTTCTACGTGACTAAAACAATTAGGCGCATGACAGCTATGAAGTTATTGGATTTATGGAGCGAACATCAGAACGGTGATTGATATTATACGTATTATCATCACTGCCGAAAGCGAGTATACGACTGCACGTCACTACGGGAAGCGCGGGGATAGATGGGGGTGTAGGCGCCGAAACGGAATTCCTGTCATGCGCCTAATTGCTTTGGACAAGTTATATATGTGATCATTTTTTAGAAGTTAGAATGGGTATAGTAAGCTATCCTTAAAAGATAGACATGCCATCGCGCACTTTTTTGTAGACCTATAAAAGTGAAACAATCCCACCATACAATGTTTTGGTATATCTCAAACGGATTAGGCAGCGTTTTCGATGAAAGCTCCCAGACGGCTTGTTTTTTCCGACCTCTTCAACAATCATCGTCATATTGCAACCAATTTATAAAAAAACCTTTACGAATTATACACCTATACCTTCCTCAGGAATCACTCTGTCGATAGATGTAAAACCGCATGAAAATCCATTCAGGAGTTTTTGAGATCATCGCGAACATACATACATACAGACAGACAGACGCGGCGAGGGACTTTGTTTTATAATAATAATTATGTAGTGATAATAGCAAATACTGACCTATGCAGTCTGCAGTGCTAATGCTAGTTGCTTCAGTCTTTATTGTAGACCCTACTCAATCTACAACCTATCCCCAAAGTGCATGACACTTTTGGCCTTCTCCTTCGAAGGACGAGAAGATATGGAACTGCCAGACAAGAAGAATGCTACTTCTGGCCTCTGAGAACTCAACAGTTACCAAGAACGTAAAGTGTAACAAAAACAATAGCCGCATTTGTAATATAAACACAGATTGCACAATAGTAGTTTGAAAGACGGTAAAATAACGCCGAGAAACACGAAGCCCGCGACTTTTAGACATCAAATTGCGAAAAGATAGTTCAAGCAGGCGAACTGCCGACATTCGTTCGATTTATGAAAATTTGAAGCGATTGATTTACAGGCGTGAGACTGGCAGCAACCGACGTGCTATCGCGTCGCAATCCATAATCAGGCTATATTATAGCCTGATTACGCTATACGTTCTAGCCCCACTATCACTAGCCCCACTGTTAGGACGTTCCCACTGCTGGGACCTGTGCGTTCGCACCGGTAGTCTGCGCTGTGAGACACAGGCGTCCTCTCTGTGAGTGGGTGTGGGCCGTAAACCACCACGCGGACCCAGTGCGGGTGGTAGATGTCATGCCTTCGAATTTTTGGTTCTAGAACATGCCGGTTTCCTCACGATGTTTTCCTTCACCGTTTTGAGAGCAGCGGTGATGAAATAAATTACAAAGTAATGCGCCTGCCTGGGTTCGAACACACGTACTTACAACTCGTCAGTCGTTACCGTTACCACTGGGCCACCACTGTTCCCAATTGTGTCGCAATACGCGACATAAAATAATATGAATATTGGAAACAATCTGCGTGTTACGAGTTCGAGAAACGATTGTGCAATGATTGCCTAAGTGATTATGCGAAAATGCATATAACTGCTGTACAAGTACGCAGGTGATTATTATGTTAGATAAGATACATCATTTAGTTATGTACGAGTAGTGCACGCACACAATGACAATAAAAAATATCTTTTAAAAATTGCCTATAGGGAAATTCAAATTTTCAGTCAGGGTGCCTGGGAAACTATATGATAAGAATACATTAAAAGTACGACGCGACTTTTCGATATTATATTAGGTTGGGGAAAAAGTCTTTTCGGATTATAGTATGTATGAACTTGTAATAAAATCTCTTTGGCTATACTATTTGTATCTGGCTGGTTTTGGTATCATTGAAAGTTTAAATTTTAAAGAACATAATTCCAAATTCAAATTAGGAAAATGTGTGATTTTCATTTGTTTTTCGTACCGTCAAGATGAGTGAATCTAATGAAGAAATTCGATACATTTTAAAATTTTACTACAAAAAAGGTAAAAATGCAACGCAAGCCGCGAAAAATTTTTGCTATGTGTATGGACCTAGTGTAGTGTCTGTGAGAGTAGCACAAATTTGGTTTAAGCGTTTTCAATCCGGAAATTTTGATGTCAAAGATGCACGTCGCTCTGGTCGCCCTATTACGGATAAAATGGATGCCATTTTTGAAAAAGTGGAGCAAGATTGGCATATCAGTAGTTACGACGTAGCTGAAGAACTGGAAATTGACCACAAAACAGTTTTGGCGCATTTGAAAAAAACTGGGTACACAAAAAAGCTCGACATTTGGGTACCTCACGAGCTCACTGAAAGAAACCTAATGAACCGTGTACTCATCTGTGATTCTTTATTACGACGTAATGAAACCGAACCATTTTTGAAGAAGCTGATAACTGGTGACGAAAAGTGGATCACATATGACAAGAACGTGCGAAAAAGGTCGTGGTCAAAGGCCGGTCAGGCTTCACAGACTATGGCGAAACCCGGGTTATCTCGCAACAAGGTGATGCTGTGTGTGTGGTGGGATTGGAAGGGCATTATTCATTATGAGCTGTTACCACCAGGCAGGACCATCGATTCTGAACTCTACTGCGAACAACTGAGGAAATTAAAGCAAGAAGTTGAGAGAAAGCGGCCGGAATTAATCAACAGAAGGGGTGTGGTTAGTTGCGCGTGAGGCGGTGTTTTGTACGCACGTGCTTATCGCAAAACATTCCGGCTTGTGAATTTATCACGTTCGGTGCGGGTGAACCCGCGAATAGTGAGAATGGAAGGAGGTAGTTCGGATGAAGATGCGTTGACTGATAAAAGCGAATCAGAGTTAATAAATGAGTGTGAACGTGAGTTGATGATGATGACGGGTACGGTGAATGTAGACCAACAAATTGATGCAAGACTTGCGGAGAAAAGATCGCTAGAAAAGAGTGGAGATAGTAGTGAAGAAGGTTTTACTACAGTCAGCAGGAAAAAACCAAAGAAACTTATTCGAAGTAAATCAAATGGAAGTTTGAGTTCACACTGTTTGGAATTAAATAACCAACTTAGTAATGATGCGGCTGCGGAGAATGACGTAACAAAAAACACATTTGAAATATGTTTGACTTCATTGCAAGTTTTACCAAAACAAATGGCCTTAGC
The DNA here is from genome assembly GCA_948252095.1 of Dicycla oo. NCBI lineage: Eukaryota > Metazoa > Arthropoda > Insecta > Lepidoptera > Noctuidae > Dicycla > Dicycla oo. The sequence goes on along the minus strand of OX411726.1, from coordinate 17,859,161 downwards.
TAAGTGTTTAAGAAGCGGGAATATTCAAAATATCATCAGAATTAAATATAAAAGCCCTTATAAGGTATTTGTTCAGTTCAATGATAAACAACAAGCTGAAAAATTGTTAAATTTCCCTAAAAACAAGGAACTAGACATTAGAGCTCAATTTACTGATGAGGTGGATCTATCCTATGGATTAATCAAAGGGGTTGATTTAGAAATGACAGATAAGGAAATGTTACAATCATTCAGTAGCTCATTTGAAATTGTATCTGTCAGAAGGCTAAGACGGATGAATGTTGACGGTAAATGGATTGATAGTGAGACCGTTAGGTTAGGTTTCAAAAGTCAGACTGTGCCAGAGCATGTATATGCCTATGGATGTAGATTCAGGGTTGAAAAATATGTTTTTCCTGTAACCCAGTGCTCAGGATGTTGGAAATTTGGACATCATAAAAAGTTTTGTCCAATTAAAAAAATCCTCTGTCCAAAATGCGGAAAAGAACACATCAATTGTGAGACAGAAACATTTAAATGTTTAAATTGCAAAGGGCCACATATGGCTATAAATAAAACATGTCCATTTTTTATAAAAGAGAAGAGGATTCGAGTACTTATGAGTTTGGAAAATACTACATACAAAAAGGCGTTGGAAATGTACATTAAAGAAAAAAAGGAAACTACCAAGATTGCATCCCTTGATTTTAAAAATGAGTCTGCGATAAAGGAACTTAGATTTATAAATATGGATGTGAGTAGTCCTACAAATATTAATTCCAATGAAAAGATAACTGATGAAGAGGCAGAAAACTATATGGAGCAGGATGTTTTAGAAGAAAGACGGGACATAACAGTAGCAAGTAACAAAAGTGGAAAAAACCGAAAACAAGGTACAATCAATTCTAACAAAAAGAGTAACAAAAACTTTAATGAAAATAATATGTCGGTATCTACAGAAAGTCTAGAAGTTACCCAAAATCAAGAAGAAGAAAAGAGAAGTGCGAAAGAGAGAAAATTTCAATGGAAGAAAATTTGGCGAAGTATTATGGAAATTGTGTTTTCTGAAGAGCAGGTTCTAATGGAAAAAATGGTGACGTTGTTGAAAGTTATATGTGAAGAGATTAAATTATTTTTACTTAGCTGTTTTATGGACAGAGAGATGTTAAACAATTTTTTATCTAAGTTTAATGAATAGTACACAAAAAGAGATCTCGTTAAATATATGTCAGTGGAATGCACAAAGTTTAAGACCCAAATTAAGTAGTTTTGAAGTATTTTTAAATCAGGAAAAAATTCATATTGCTTTTTTGAGCGAAACTTGGCTTGACCCAAATGTTAACTTTAATTTGAGTGGGTACAATATATTTAGACAGGATAGACCGGATTGTTATGGAGGGGTTGCTATTATAATCCATAAATCATTACATTCGCAAATAAGTCCTATTAATTTATCAAACCCAGGCATAGAAACTATTCACGTCAAAATTCTAAATTGTAAAAGTTTAAAAAACATAATATCCATTTACTGCCCTTCTTCTGTAGTCACACGTTCTGCCGACTGGGACAGACTGTTTGGTTTAGAGCTCAGCAAGACTTTGATTGCAGGGGATTTTAATGGACACCATACAAATTGGTCGTACAAAATAGATCAAAGAGGAACTCAATTGCTAGAATCTTCACTAGAAAATGGCTGGATTTATTTAAATAATGGCGATGCTACTAGGGTAAAATTAGTAAATGGTTCAGTTAAGAGGACTTCGCCTGATATTACGTTTGCGTCCTCAGATATATCGATAAATTTTGAATGGAAAGTATTCAATGAAAACTTGGGAAGTGATCACCTTATCATTAAAATAACACTTAACTATTTCGAATCTAGAGAATATATAAGGAAACGTAATTATAAAAAAGCAGACTGGAAAGCTTATAGAGATAATCTTAAACAGCCATTTTCTGATAATAATAACTTTGAAGATATTCAGGTTTTATATGATTACTTTGAGGATCACATTAATCGATCAGCCAGTAAGTATATACCTGAGACAAAGATCTGTATCAATCCGTTAGCTAAATTTAAACCTAAAGAGTATTGGGACCCATCTTTGTCCAGAGCAGTAGCTAAACGAAGATTAGCTTTGAGCACGTTTAGACGTAATCCTACGCCTGATAATCTCAACGCTTTAGAGGATAGAACCGTAGAAGCAAACACTTTGATAAATAAGGCTAGATCAGATAATTGGAAATCATTTTGCAGCAGTATTAATGAAACTACTTCCGTGTCTGAAATGTGGCGAAAGATGCGTTGGTACAAAGGCTATAAACAGTCAAAATCGTTTCCTTCAGAAACTAAACAAAAGGATTTGTTATGTTCTTTAGCCCCAGACTCAGTAATGAACAAACAACCTTCTTTCACATCTCATAATAGTTTATTGGAATCACCTTTTAGTATACAAGAAATGACACATTGTTTTAAGAAAAAAGATACTGCTCCGGGCAAGGATGGGATAACTTATTCCATGATCTATAACCTTCCTTCTGTAGGCAAAATGTATTTATTAAACTTATATAATAGAATTCTTGCATCTGGGCATGTTCCACGTCAATGGAGAGAAATAAGCATTGTACCCATTCCGAAAATTGCCAGCAGTGCTGAAGTAGAACCAAAGCTAAGGCCGATATCGCTCATCTCATGCGTTTGTAAAATATTTCATACAATGCTGGCAAAGAGACTGGAGTGGTATACAGAGAAAAATAAGTTTTTATCTGCTGGTACGTCTGGTTTTAGGAGGGGGCAGTCCTCGTTGGATTGTCTTGCGAGGCTTGTCACTGATATTCAAATAGGACTTTCGAAAAACATTCCTACTGTTGCTTGCTTCCTGGACATAGACAATGCATACAATAAGGTTTTAGTTGAGAGTGTCGTGGATACGTTGGATAAATTAAATGTTGGATCCAATATTTGTAAATATATTTGGGAGTTTTTAAATGCTAGATGTTTAATGATAAGAATATATTCTGGGGAAACAGTAATAAGTAGATGGACAAATAGGGGTTTGGCTCAGGGGGATCCACTTTCCCCGTTACTTTTCAATTTAACCACATATAAAATTTGTCGCGAAATTGAACATGTTTCTATATTACAATATGCCGATGATTTTGTATTTTATTTGAAGCACAGAGACATAAATTGTTGTGAAATCTATTTACAATTAGCACTTAATGAGATCATAGCTAAGCTTGATGAAGTAGGTTTAGAACTTTCCCCTATTAAATCTAAAATATGTATTTTCACCAGAGGTCGAAGAAGGAAACAAATTGTTCTTAAAATCAATGAGCATATAATTAATACAGTTGAAAATGTTAAGTATTTAGGTATGTGGCTTGATCGATCCTTATTGTGGGGTAAACACGTTAATGAAGTAGCTGAGAAAGTCTTGAAATTTCTGAAACTCTTAAAAGTCTTAGCGGGCTCTAATTGGGGAATGCATCCAAAGTATTTACGTACGTTATACATTGCGGTGATCAGAAGTAGATTAGATTATGGATGTTTTTTATTTGGGAATAGTGCCCATGTTCATTTATATAAATTAGATAAAATACAGAATCAGGCTGCGAGAATAATCGGAGGTTTTATCAAAAGCACTCCCATTCATGTAATGGAAAGCGAACTGTGCTTACCTCCCTTGCATAATAGAAGATTATTTCTTTCATATAAGTACTGTCTGAAAAGTATGTCCTGGTCAAACAGTGTAATTATACGACTTCTAGCAGAGCTAAATGATCTTATGCAGACGAGATTTTGGCAAAAAAAAAAGAAACCTTTGCTTGTATCGGTACTTGATGAATGTGAATCTTTTCGTGTGCATTCCTCTGATCCCTTGGAGATGTTTTCATTGGACGTTTGGGTAACAAGTATTAATATAGATGAAATTATTGTATGTAATTTGGAAAGTGTAACAGGTCCTAAAAATTCTTTAAATTTTGCTTCTCTTAAATTTGAAATTGTAAAAGAAATTTATGATAAATACCTTGAGTTTAAAAAATATTTCACTGATGGTTCTAAGTGTAAGGATGGTTTGGGAGCAGCGTTTTATGACGTTGACAGAAACAATTCAGCTTTGTACAAAGTAAACACTAATGTTTCTATAATGACGATGGAACTCATTGCAATCTATGAAGCCATTAACTCTGCTTATAACTCGGGAGATCGGTATTTTGTGGTTTTCACAGATAGTAAGAGTGGTCTGCAGCATTTAGCTCGATGTGCCTCTGGTTTCAGAGGTATTTCGGTAGCTTACTCCATATTAAGTAAGGTTATAAATCTTACAAACAATGGCATAGTGCTACGATTGCAATGGGTCCCATCTCATGTAGGTTTGAGAGGTAATGAAGAGGCTGATAGACTAGCAAAATTAGCGGTTTTTCAAGGGCAAGAATTTGATATAGTACCTAATTATTTAGAACAATTACGTAATTGCAAAACAATTTGCTATGATAAGTTTAAAGAGTACTTTGACGAACGAAGTAGGGAAAAGGGTATCTGGTATAAAACTATACAATATCAGCCTCTTCGAATACCGTGGTTTGCTATCAAGGAGATGAGTAGGTCTCACATTGTTCTGCTTCATAGATTACGCTCTGGTCACTACCCATCCCGCAAATTTGGTTATTTGATGAATAAAGTTAATTCACCCAATTGCGAATCATGTGGAACGGTTGAAGATGTTCACCATGTACTTATGGAGTGTACTAAGACGAAGAGGGAAAGAGAGATACTGCTTAGAGCAGTAGGAGTTGCTAAATATGATATTGGTCCATACGTGGAGATTTTGGCGCGGCCTTCGCCTGAGATAGCAGACCTACTTACTTTTTTTTTTAGAAATTAATATTGTTTATTGTATTTGTAGATGTAGTTTAGAATAGTTTAAGTTATGATGAGGCTGACTTGCCACTGTGGATAAAAGCCTCTTATAAAAATTTAGAATAAAAAAAAAAAAAAAAAAGGGGTGTGGTTTTTCATCATGATAACGCTAGACCTCACACATCTTTAGCCACTCAGCAAAAATTAAGAGAGTTTGGCTGGGAGGTGTTAATGCATCCGCCGTATAGTCCTGACCTTACACCTTCAGATTTCCACCTGTTTCGGTCTCTTCAGAATTCTTTGTGATGTCAGGTTAACATCACGAGAGGACTGCCAAAATCACTTGTCGCGGTATTTTGACCAGAAGTCCCAAAATTTCTATAGCAATGGGATCATGTCCCTACCTACAAGATGGCAAAAAGTTATCAAACAACATGGTACCTACATACTTTAGTTAAATGTAAATAAACTATATTAAAAAATGTTTTGAATTTTCTTAAAAAATGCGAAGAAACTTTTTCCCCAACCTATTATTATCTACATAACAAGGTATTAACTATTCCTAGAACAATTTAAAAGTCGCGCGCTAGCCTTCACACAGTTGTAAATTTTATACACAGCGAGTCGAGTAAACAATGCGACGACGTTTAGTGCGACATTAGTGCCAGTGTGAGAGAGCCTTTAATATATTTATTCAGTTAGCTGGTTATTGTTGCGTTGAAGTTGATTTTTGGTTAATATCAAATATAAAAAAGGCTTGCTCGTTGGTCTAGCGGTCGCAAGCGCTACTGCTGAGCATTAGGTCCTTTGTTCGATTCCCAGGTCGGGCAAAGTGTTGGGTTTTTCCATCAGGAATTTCTCAGTAGCATCCCGGACTCTGGATTTGAGTCCGATTGATGGCACATAACTGGCGAAATGTGGGTGTACTAGGTACACTTCTGGGGATTACAGGCGTGATGTTATGTTATAGGTTGAATATGAGAACGTATATATAAGTGTAGTAAAATTAAGGGCCTCTGCACACGGACAGTGCCATTGCACTGGTACATTCCGCTCGAGATAAGGAGTCCGCGTATAACTGGTCAGTTTCCCTCGGTCGTCAGTTTGTTTAATTCGCCTTAAGAGGTTGCTGGTGTTTTACCAATAACCCTGTATAAGACAATGCAATTTGGTTTTAAGGAGATTATATTACATTTTAATTACACTGCCGTCATAAGGAAAAAAAACCGGCCAAGTGCGAGTCGGACTCACGCACGAAGGGTTCCGGTACGGAATTCAGAAACAGACAGACAGACACACGAGTGATCCTATAAGGGTTCCGTTTTTTTCCTTTTGAGGTACATAACCTTAAAGACAAAATGGCGGATTTTTGGCGTGAAATAATAGTAATACGTCAATAAAAAAAAAATAACCAATCCTATCGAGTAGGGTATCAAAATAAAGGAAATTAAAAGGGGATTACAAAAATTTATATATTTAAATTTAATTAGGAATAATAAATTGGTTAATTAAATAATTAATAAGTATTACATTCAGAGTTTATTATTATGAATAACTACTATAACCCAATTCTAATGAAAACTGCCGAGGACGCATGAATATCCGTAGCCCAATCATATTTAAAACGAAACAAATAAATTGTATACGGCTATAAATTATTTATATATATTGTATCTGGAAATACAAAATATTAATAAAATGAAAAAGATTGAATTTAAAAAAATATTAAAAAAGCAAAAAACCTGACTGCACAAACACATAACTGAAAAGAAAAAAACGAGAATTACCTACCTATATCTATTGAATTTTGGTATTGCAGGCGGGGCAACCCAATGACCTGAAATATGGAGTAACTTTTGTTTGTCTCCAAACAAAAGTTACTCCATATTTGCCTGCGATACCAAAATGCAATAGATATAGGTAGGTAATTCTTGTTTTTCTTTTTTCAGTTATGTGTTTGTGCAGTCGGGTTTTTTGTTTTTTTAATATTTTTTTTATTTACATATTTCTCCATATATTTTTCGACCAAGTACTATAAAGTAAAGAAAAACGATTATTGAAAAACTGAAATAGCATTAAATTGATCAATAATGATACCTAAACCCATTTCTGCCAAAAAAAAAAAAAAGATTTACTAAGTTGATCCGTAAGTGTATGAAGATTGATTTTCAGTCCATTGTGTGCCGTTACGTTCGGCTTCATAGGGAATATTCAAACACCATCAGACAAAGATTGGCTTTACGCACGAAGGGTTATCACGTTGGAGAAGCTCCAATGAACTATTCGAAGTTTCCATCCTTTTAAGGCGGCTGGTCCTTATGGAGTTTTCGCTGCCTTACTACAGTGGGGAGGAGTCTCTGTCGCAGTAAGACTGGTGCCCCTATTGAGAGCGTGTCTAGCCTTCCGATACGTTGCTAAAGGATGGAGTGAGTGAAAGTAATATTCATCCCTAAACCAGGTAAGGGGTGACAACACAAACCCCAAATCCCATCGACCAATCAGCCTGACCTCTTTCTTACTAAAGGCTCTGGAAAGGCTGTGCGACAGGGACGTATAGTATTATAATATCTGTGACAGGGAGCTGAGGGATGGCGCTCTGAAAACCGCTACACGGTAATCACGGTAATCAATACGCATACTGCTCCGGTAAGTCGACCGAATCTACTCTTCATCTAGTAGTCGGACAGATAGAGGAAGCGACTTATCAGAAAGGTGCCTGGGCACGTTCATAGACATCGAAGGGGTCTTCGACAAATCTAACTCCTCCAGCATCAGCAGGGACCTCTCCAGACATGGAGTAGAACAGATACTAACGGCCAGGATTACAAACATGTTAAGTAAACGAGTGGTTCGCCTTGAAGGTGAGCAGCAGTTGGCCATGATAAAAAAAGGCTGCCCCCAGGGAGGAGTGCTATCGCTCAACCCACAGAACAGATAAAAGAATTTATCTGTTCTGTGGCTCAACCTATGGAATCTGGTGATTAACGACCTCATCACCAAACTCAACGCCAACCGATACTACACAATAGGTTATGCAGACGACCTCGCAATTCTTGTCTCGGGCAAGGTGACGGGAACGACCTGCAACCTCACTCAGCAAACTCTACGCATTATAGAAAGATGGTGTCAGGAATATGACCTATCAGTGAACCCCACTAAAACTGAACTAGTGACTTTTACCCATAAATGAACTTTAGGCCTTTTCCGCCTACCAAAATTTTTCAATACAGAACTCCAGTTGAACGAAGTCAAGTATCTCGGGGTCATTCTAGACAGCAAGTTAAACTGGAGTAGTCATTTAGACAACAAATTAAACAAGGCTTACATTACCTTCCGGCAGTGCAGGAAAATGATAGGTAAGAAGTGGGGCTTATCCCCCAAAATTATACTATGGCTGTACACGGCAGTGTTCCGCCCCATGATCGCCTACGGGGCTGTGGTCTGGTGGCCCCGCAACAATCTTGTTACAGCCGCCAATAAACTCCAACACATGCAAAGACTAGCCTTTACGGCGACTACGGGTTGCATGAGGACTGCAGCAGTCGAAGCCATGCTGGGTTTGCTACCGCTCCACTTGTTCACACAGCAGGAAGCAACGATGGCGGCGGTACGTCTCAACGCACTAAATCTCTGGAGTAAGAGTGACACACCACACACCGCGCTGCTTGGGGGACTAAACAAGGATTTCCCCATTACGAAAGCTGAAATTCACCGGGTACCCAAACAATTTATCTTTGATAAAAAATACAAAATCCAACTTCATAAGGATCGCCGATGCGAGGGTTTGTGCCCCGCAATGCTGCGCATCTTCACGGATGGATCTAAAACAGGTAGTGGCACGGGTGCTGGAATCTTCTCAGAGGACGTCAACATACACATAGCCACACAGTCGGGGGTCCATAACACAGTGTTCCAGGCTGAGTGCATGGGAATTTCTCTGGCCGCCTCAGCCATAAGCCATAATGGCCATGGTAGTTAAGGGCCACTCGATACGCATACTCTCAGACAGCATGGCTGTCCTGCAAGCACTAAGCAGTCACACAGTAGACTGGGCTAATATACGAGTGCCACCCGCGCCTCAACCAGGTGGGTAGACCAAGTGGTGGGATAATATAACCATTCAATGGATCAAGGGACACAGCGGATCGCTAGACAACGTTGCAGCTGACGAAATTGCCCGAAGGGGGTCGAGCTTGGCACCAGTGGGTCCGGAACCCATCGTGCCGCTCCCCTGTGGGATCTACGCAATCTGGTAAGGAAACGCACCAGGGACCAACATCACAAACTATGGTCGGACCAAGTGAACGTAGGCAGGCTAGGGAAGCACTCCTTACAATATATAGCCGCCTCACGAAACTCCGACTAACCAAATAACAGCTGTGTACAGTTACAGCAGCTATAACCGGCCATGGGTCATTTAACAAGCACCTCTTTGTTACAGGAGTCACAGACAGTCTGCTGTGCAGGGCCTGCATGGAGGTTGACGAGACAGCAGCTCATGTGTTTCTAAACTGCCCGGTAGTCGCCGCATATAGGGCAAAGTACTTCGGTAACCCAGGTACCCTTCGTGAGGTTGTCAGTAACGCCGCTGCGCTGTTGGCCGTCTATGAGGAGCCGGGGTGGATCAAATAATCGATTTTCCCACCCATACGCAAAATACGCGCATTGACATGGAGTTGCGGATACCAGCCCGAACCTACTTTCATAGGGAATATTTATTTTTAGTAACAAAAATATTAATATTCAAAAAAATCACAGATATAATTGGACAATGTTATGCAGAAAACAGCCATGTCGGGAAAAGTACAAACAGAGTTATAAGCATTTTTCTGTCAATGGTTGCATTATGGACAAGGCTGCATTTGATGGCTCATATCTCCGTGATAAATAGAGATATTGACATGGTTGTTTTTGCAAAAAATCTTGTATGTCAAAATTAGTATGGCTGTGTTTATAACTAATTTATGGATAAAGTGTCATATGGCTGGTTTCTGCATAGGCTGGTCCAATTATAGATAATAAAATATTCATACAAAGAAAAATCATGAAACTAACTTAAGTTGTTTGAAATTTTGTTGAAAGTTGTTAAGTCATTTTTATGTTTTGGGTAGACATTACTTCCTGAATTTATTTCATAAATTATTTTACTACAATACTTAAATATAGAATTGATGTGTACGCATTCTAAATAATATGAGTCAAAAATTTGTTTCTACAAGAAGGCAATATTTCAGGTAATGGATCAAGAAAATCATGGTTACAAAGTACCTAATTTGAATTAAGAATTTAAAAAGTAATATGGGTTAAAATATTGAGTTATAACATTTTAGTGTTGTAGGGTATCTGTAGGCATGACAACCACGACTCTTAATAGAATAAGCATGTCACCTTTTTAGTCCACTCATTATTATTTCAATAATTATAAATATTTGTGAAAGATCAAATACTTACTAACTACCTATTAATTTCCACAAATGATATATTCTGATATTCTCATATGAATTCTTATAAACTCACCAGTCTTATGGATATTTCGTGCATTTTTCTGTTTTTAAGACAGAATTTGTGCTGTCATCATCTTGTAATCTATGAGCAAAAGTATGATCTCATCTTTCATGGGAAATAAAAATATTTAAGAAACTGTGTTGGGAAACAAAAGTCATATATTTTAAGACTTTTAAATCATTTAATACCTTCTAAAGATTACTTAAACCCTAGACAAAAGTACTTACTAAGCCAGAACATAAAAGGCAGTTGAATAGGTGGGCTATGATGGACCCAAGCAACTATAGCATAGTATGGGTATGCAGCTAGAGAAACCACTCTGCTCAACCAAATCCAAATTTCTCATAGTCCAAGGACAGAATGCAAAGGGAGATGATGAGATGCAGAAGCACAGACCAATAGCATGCTTCAATTGGTTAGATAAGCTGATGAGAACAATCATTTTAATTACCATCACCTACAACTTTATTTGTGCTGGCTAGACACAGTTATTTGAGAGTATTCTATGAATATGCAGCACATACTTCGCAATACATTTAACACAAACATTAAAACTCATTAATATGCATCGGTTAGACTGGAAGCCAACCCCAACATAGTTGGGAAAAGGCTAGGCATATTGATTAATAAAACTCATTCACACTGTACATTATTGATACAAAAGGATAAGAAAGATAGATATAACAGGTAGGTGACAAAAACACAAGTGGTAAGTAATCTTGTTACTGTAATAAAATTGTCTGTGCTATTATCAGATAACTGGCTGTGGTGCAACTATATCTGTTACTAGTTAACAGTAAGATATATGTTTCAAATTCATTAGATTGTACCTATTTGTTATTATTTACATTCAACACCATTCTTGTGATGTGGAGCAACAAACATGCTATGATGTCAACTTTGGATTTGTAAAGGAGCTGCAATAGTCTTACATCATTAGGAACCTTTTAATCCATAATAGATAACACTGTAATCATTTAAATTCATAAAATGTTTCAAAGTGAAAGTACCAAAGCAAAAGTTGACATCATTCAACGAAATAACCAGATAGTGATTATTATGAGGCAAATACATACATGTGAATGATCCTGGATAAAAACTCGACTCCTCTGCGTATACCACTTATTTCTACTAAAGGAGTGGGCTCTATTCGTATTCCTCGTTAAAATTATTAGACTCAACGTTTAACACTATTCACCGCAACTCGGAATTCCGACGACCGATCGCACTGAACTAAATAAAGTAGAACGGATTGATGATTGATGATTGAGTACGGAGTTGCACCGATTGGCGATTGCTCGAAGCAACAAAATCACATTTTTCTCGTTGTTTTTGGCTTAAAGAACACAGTTCCCGAGCCAGTAAAAACAAAGAACAAAGTTGCCAACGTACTTGCAAAAATTCGCCATTACAGTTTTGTATTTTAGTTTCTTTTTGGAAGTGTGCAGGTTCAAACAGATTTTGAAATTAGTTCATAATGAAATTAGCCTATAACGTTCCCACTGCTGGGACACGGGCCTCTTCGAGAGGGTATGGGCTGTAATCTACTACGCACGCGGACCAAGTGCGGGTTGGTAGATGTCACGTCATGTCTTCGAATTTTTGGCTCTACTGGGACACGACGGTTTCCTCACGATGTTTTTCTTCACCGATTTAAGAGCAGTGGTGGTGAAATTATTTACACAAAGTAAAGCACCTGTCTGTGTTTGAACGTTCGTAAGTCGCGGCCGTTACTACTACAACGACAGTAGTATATCATGAATTTCTAGTTTCTAATAAAATGATTATGATAGGTCTAAATCATATTTTTCCATTAATTCATAGAAAACGTTTTGTGTTTGCAACATTGTGAAACTGCTGTCATATTTTTTACCCATTTAATGTGCTCAGTCGTAGACAGAGAATATAATCCTCTTTAATCTCTCTCTACGTACTCAGTATAACTTGATGAACTGTTGCCATTTTTTCAGGGAGATGGTTGGATGCCATTGAAAAATATACTGAGCGTTCTGTAACACATCGCACCTTTAGAATTACAATGACGCAAGTGCAAAATATCATTAAAATTAGTTAAGTATTACGAACGCTGTAAAAAGTGGCAAACTATCTTATGGATTGACTTTTTTGTAATTACAATAAATACCGCTAGATGGAAGTAGCGTCAACGTCAAATTAAGAGACTTGAATGCAACAACGCCTGATTGGCCAGTTACTCGCGGGGAGCGGGACGAGCTAGTTGCTTCATAGTGCTACAACGACGCTAAGGTAATTAGGCCATTTTTTACTGTTATAAGAAGAACATTGCCATTACCATCAGATAGAAGAAGAAAAGATTTGGTATGCACTAACTTTCGAACTAAACATGCTTATGCTCAGCGATTCTACTTATTTTTAGGACCCTACTTGTATAATCAGTTTAACAGAATACTAAAGATCTATAGTCTAAGTTATAATAGGTGTAATTTACTAGTTCAGGAATATTTAGCAAAACAGAATTATGCAGATACGGAAAAACTTCTAGAAATTGTAAAATAAAGCCTCTTTTCTAATGTAATTAACTTTAATTAATTATTAAGTCTCCACTTTATTGGTTACAATATTGTTCGTAAATTTGTTTAAATATAATATCATACTTAATCTAGTTTAAAATAATATTACTCAACATGTTACTTTTAAGGCATTGAAAATATTGTCTTCTTTTCTTTTATTATTTTGCATCCATTTCATTTTGTTTTTCATTTAAATGTTTGATCTAAATAGATGGCCTGAAACACAGGTTTTTTTTATTAACCTAGATCAGGCAGGTCTACATTACAGTTAGAACTAAAAACATTCTCAATTGTAATTCATGTAAATCACAATTGTACTAACTTTTTACTTGAATAAATTATTATTATTATTATTATTATTGACTCAAAAATGTATTGGTTCATAAATTTTTTTTTTTTCAGGTATATTCTTGCGATGACGAAATTAAACATTAAATCTGTAACCCATAAATATCTTATTCGCGGCCACACACAAATGAAGGTGATACTGCCCATTCTTTGATTGAAAAGTGCATTAAAAAGGAGAGAAAATCCAGCCCAATTTATGTTCCAGACCAATACGTTAATGTCATAAGAAAAGCTAAAAAGTCTGGAAACCGATTTACAGTTAATGAAATGAACTATGACAACATTTTTGATTTGAAAGCATTAGCAGAAGAGTTAAATCCAAGAATGTTAATGGAGATCAAATCAAATTGAGCGAACTAAAAGTGGTCCAATTTACAAAGAATAAGAATACCTTTGAATATAAACTATCGTATAAAACTGAAAACATGTTGCAATATAACTGAACAAAGAAATTTACGCACAAGCAGACCAACCAAATCGATTGAAGAAATACACCTTAAACTGGCATATAATTCTAAAACTCCAATATCTGAACGCAAGAAACAAGATATATTACAATTAATTGAAAAAAAAGTGACCTCGTGATGTTACGAAAGACTTTTGTTCGGGACACCTGGAAGGTAGCTTGGGATATCGGAAGCAAATTAAAGGGCCGTTATTTTTCAATTATTCAGCCCGACGTTCCGGAAAAACCGTGGTTTGGCAGGGAGAAGTTTGGCAAGGTGGAGACCTCCGTTTTAATACGTATGAGACTGGGTCATGTTTATTCTCCAGCCCATCGTGCCAAACTTCATATCATCGACGACCCCACCTGCTCGTGTGGTACAGACGTAGGCGACCTTAACCACATTTTTTTCTCCTGTCCCTTATATGACCGTTCTTCTTTTCTCAGTAACCTCTTGTCCCTCCGTGTTCCTTTTCCTACCTCAATACTTTCTTTACTTTGCACAAATAGCTTTCTTGTATATAAATGTATAGCCTCATTCATCACTTTAAATAATATTAAGTTGTAAATTTTCCTCATTATAATTTGCTCATTATTTACTATCTTCACCTTTACAAATATACTGATCTTATATACGTCCTATCCTAAATCCCGTTATAATCATTTAATTATTCATACTAATATTTTCGTTTCCCTAACTTTATTTCTGAAATAATTATAAACTTGACATTGGCTAAATGCACAAACCGTGCGAAGCCAAAAGGAAAAAAAAAAACATAGTCCCTCATTACTATGCTGAATATTACAGGAATCTGTAGTTTATCGTTTTATTTTTGAGACATTTTTTTATCCTATAAGTATATAATTTGTTATAATTAATTTTTGTACTAATGTACCTTGTTATTAGCCTAAGTAAAATAAATGAAGGTTGATCTCATATTTTGTGAAATAGGTATATTAATAATATTTCTCATTATGTGCCATGAAACTTAATGTCTATTAGCTACTAAGAAAATAAATAAGTACAAACTTAAATATATTATGATTATTAAGTTGATTAGTTAATGATTAGAAAATAAATAAATATTAACTTAACATTAATACTTAATTAATAAATAAATAAGTATTAATGTCAAAGAAGACTGATTTACTAAAAAGTTAATTACTAGTAAGTCCATTATTATGTGATTTTTAAGTGTTAATAAGTTTAAAAAAATATTACCTACGTATTTTATGTCTTTAAAAAGTATTCAGAATAAGATGTTAGTTGATTTGTGTCAAAATAAATAAATATCTAGATAATTTTCTATTATAATCTATGTTTTATTTATCTTCTGCAATAAGTAGCACCCTATTAACGTTTTTCTTTATAACACAAAACAAAATGATTTCGATTCGCCTTTTTCAAGTTATACACTAACTTCTAAATATTTATTTTTCTTTTTGGACATATAATTATTGAGATAGTAATAAAAAATATTTTTTTAATTTTACTTATGTTGTATGCATACCTTAACGTCATTGTTCGTCACTATTTTTTAGTATTATATATATATTTTAGTGGAACAATGACTTAACTGTAGGTGCCCCGTATTTCGAATTTTTGTATTAATTAAACTACAAAATACAAAGACATTATGTTTAACTAACATTAAAGTGTATATAACCAGGTATTTGTATAATACTAATTATCTATTATCGTAAAAAAAAGACATTGAGGAAAGAGTAAAAATAAAGTTTCAAATGCATTTTTCTCGAGTGTATAGTATTTGCATTTATGTCATTGTAATTCTAAAGGTGCGACATGTCGCTTCGCTTCTTGTATCATGTGTGCTTGCGTGCCAGCGTGCCAGGGTGCCAGCCTGCCAGGGGATACCACAGAGAATCACAAGCATAGACATAGAGAATGCTTATGTCTATGATCACAAGAGGGATACTGGCTGTCAGAGTCACACTGTCAGTGACAGTCAGTGTCTAAAATGACAAAATAGATTTTTAGAGAGTTCGATTCGATCTGGGTTCGATCGAATTTACTGAATTGTTGTTGTAAATAATAATTTTGTAATTTCTGTATAATTCTAGTTGTCTAGGGATAAATATCTCGTAAAAAATGAGTACAATGAACATATCTATAGAGAAGAAAAGATCGGACTGTCCTGCCTTACCTAAAGGCTGGCAAAGGGAAGAAGTTCTCAGGAAAACGGGCTTATCTGCCGGAAAAGTTGATGTTTACTATTACAGGTACAAATGCATATTTTTTACTTGAACTCATGTACATAAATTGTTTCAGTTATTTGCAAATGAAGACTTGATTCAGTTGCTCATTCAGTAATTTTTGGTATAAACTTTTTAAAGTAACATTTAAGTTCCAGTTAAAATTATACCTAACTTGATAAAGAAATCCTAACATGTTTATAAATTACTGCAATCCTGTCCAACAGGTTTTATAATTAGCATGTTCACTGTTATGTTTACAAACATGATCTTAGGTTATGAAATAGAACCAAGAATCCACTTAAGTAACAATGAATGTTAGAAATTTTGAGTGAGCTATGACATAATCAACTGGTCAGTTAACATGTCTAATAAATTGTCTAACTTAACATATACATATCCATCACTAAATCAGGGATTAACCGATGCTAACTCACACCAGCTCCTGGCAGACTGGTCCACAGTGACAATAAACTTTTCTGTAGCCCAACAGGTAAAAAGTTTCGCAGTAAGGCTGAGCTAGTTCGTTATCTGGGTGATAGTATGGACCTGTCGTGTTTCGACTTTCAGCAGGGTCAGATAAACACTATGCTGCTGTGCAAGGCCAAGAAAGCACGCGCGCAGTTTGACTACAGGTTCCCATTAGTGTCATAACTTCTTCCACTTGTGTTGTGATCATTAGTGCAGTCCTGCTTTGTGTACCATCTGTATTTATAATGCTATCCAATACAAGCTTGTAATAAGTGTGGCTAGGTATAGACTTGCTCTTTGTGTGTGAACAATGATTATGTTTTGTTTTTCTTTATTTTTGAAACATAATCAGTGTTGTTTGTCTTTGTAGTTTTTGTTTAGTCATCACACCAAAATGCACCGCTTGACAAACCAGTTTTAGAACCTGTTCATATTATGTTAACATATTATGTTTGGTTAACCAAACTCCTAGTACAAGCTTAGGCTTTTAGTGCTTCATCATTTCACAGTTCATTGCCATTATATCACATCATACCTTGGCAGCTTTGCTAATAAAAATCCAATAATAAGACTCCCAATACTACGGCAATATGCAGGGCACTATCCTATCAACTACCTGCAGCATGAATATCCAATTTTTAATCAATTGTGGCTTGAAATACAGTTCATATTGCAGGTAGCTGAAAAGATTCCTTTTAATAAATTACCTCAAAGCAAAATGCTTTTATACAGATCTTATTTTCTTACATAAAACTGCTTTGCTTACTACTCTTTGCACAAAGCAGTATGTATTTTGTTTTAGTGAGAGTTGGTAAGTCAATAACTGTAAAACAGAGATTTGAGTTTTGTGCTCTTCTTGTTGTGAATTATTCTTATTTGTCCACTCATGGTTAAGTCTTATTAACTTACACTTCATCCATGCACCAAATAATGTCTCTGAAGAGTTAATTTTTGTAACAAAACTAAAAAGTCTAATAATGTATTTTCGTTACTATCTTATGATGAGAATCATCAATTTCCCTTACACTGACTTGTTTTATTAATCTGCACAAAATGTTCAAAAAATTTAAGATTACTTACTAACTCATTGTCTAAAATCACTGTGGCATATCACTAGAATTTTGCATACCCCTTTGCACCCGACGGTATACGATGGTGCTGGTAACTTAAAAAAAATCTTAAGTCCGCGCGGAGTCATTTTTCGACCGCAACCGACGACGATCGATCGAAAATTCAGGATTTTTTTTTGCATTTTCTTAGTTTCCTTAGACTCCTAGAAATCTTGTCAATTAACTTTTTTTTTTAATATTTGCAACTTTTTTATTCGGGTGTAAAGGGATACAACCTTGGCATCAAGTAATATCAATATCCTGTTTAATATTACATTAGTACAATCACTTCTGTGCTAATTTATAGACATTACATACATCTTTTATCTTTCTTTCCCAATTAATGCGGAAAGAAGGAAACGCCCAACACTTTTTCATATCAAGGTGGTAGTAGTAGTGAGTGTTTTAAAACATTTTATTTAAGCATGTTGTTCCAGTAACTTTCAAGTAGCATGACAGAGTGAAATTCTGAAATCAGTCCAACATTTTTATTGTGTGGAATTTCCCTTGTATTATAGTAAAACATCCAAAATATATTGAAAAACAAAAATATATTACACATAAAAAAAATATTAATAAAACCTTAACTGAATCATAATTTTAGCACAAAATATTTATACTTCATACCTCAACAATATAAATAATTACATATTTTTTTATACAGGGGAGTTCGATCAGATGCGTCTTTGGTACCTCCTATTCGTCAGACGGCGTCAATTTTCAAGCAGCCGGTCACTGTCTATAAGACACAGGAAAGCAAAGTGAAAACAGACCTGAAACATGGTACACAGGAGAAACCAAAACAGTTGTTCTGGGAAAAGAGGCTAGAAGTAAGCATTAAAAATTAACTTTGTTGCGACTTATATCTCAGGGCTGCTACATTCTTGTCAGCACATTCGATTCGGCACTATTTGTTGCATAACAAAGCCGACCCGAAGCAATTACTGCAAATATTCGTCTGTGCCGATGCCCGATCGGCAAACTTCATTCAATCTACCCTCGCTGAATCTTGTTTGGGTCGGCTCGGCACAATACGAGCGATGCCGAGTTGCCCCGAACATAGGGCCGGCGCTGACTGATGTGTCGCAGCACGGCACGGCACGGTAAAGCATTTTATTTCTGATCAAATTCTTTTTATCCTTATTTCAATGTGTTTAGAATTCATATTACTTTATTTTGATACAATCATACCGCGGCACGTCGCATGCCGCGGCATGTGTCATGCCGTTTTATTCCACGGAGTGCATCGGCGTGCCACCGCGTCCCACGAGCCACATAGGTCACAGGATTATAACTGTTAAACTAATTGAAATAAGATTTAAAACGGGTGCGGCGGTGTTTTCGGCGAATGGGGCGCAGCTTGGGCTGTGCTCGGGGGCAAGGGAGGAAGCGTGTGCGTTTTGTCATTGTTTGTATTCGGCATGCCTCGTCATACCGAAGTGTCCGTGCCGTGCCGCGTCAGTCAGTGCCCTTATTCGTATCTACATATATCCGATTTTGCCGCCCGGTTGTGCCGAATCATGCCGACCAGAATAAGTGTGTAACTTAGCACTCTTCATAATTGAAAGCGTAAAAATATTGTTTGGTTATTAATTATGGTGTTACAGGGCTTGACGGCGTGTGACGCGGATGGAGTGAGGGGCACCACTTCCCTGCCAAAATACATCAAGCCCTTGGGCCCATATAACTCGGATGCCACCATCATTCAGTCACTGGCAACAGCTCTTCATGTTTCTTCCCAACCTATTACAGGTAAGGAGCAAAACAAAATGGATTTTTAATCTATTACATACTTTATACCTGCATAATACGCGTGAATTCTGTGTACGCCTTCAGATTTCTTGAAGGCGTCTATGAAGTTGAAACTCTTAACATTTGCTTACTGTAATGGGGAACTCTATTCCCTACCATACCAAAATATACACATGCGTTGTGAGCTGTCGCAAAGCAAGATTCTGGGACCTGCAGACAATGAGGAGACGGTTTCGCCCCAAAAGACCTCTCGGCCCCAGCTTTTGATAAGGACATATCCCACTGTTCTTTCATTTAACTACTCTTCCAAATTGCAAGAAACGAATATTTTGTTTTACCATTGCCAGGTCAAACCGGATCGAAACAATCTATACTCGAGAACCCGGGGGTTTTTTTAAACCCTGAACAGCCGCTGATTGCGGCTGTGACTATAACTAAAGATGACGTAAGACGTCAAGAGGAGCGGGTAAGACGCGCGCGCCAGCGATTGCAGGAGGCGCTGGCAGTTGCATAGTGTCACGCCGGCGACGGGGAGGCCAGCACCGACCCCGTCGCCGACTTGTCGGTCTCGTCCCGTCTGTCGGACTCGGCTGACGCCTCTCCGAAACCTTCGTCGACCGATATGAACGTAGATAATAATGAATAAATATTGTATAGGCAAGAGAATCTCAATACAAGTTCTATGTTTGAGGTTGGTAGCACGTAAGAAAAGTCCACATCTATTCTGGACTTCTTTTAGAAAGCAATTGGTACGCAGTGGCGGCGTAGCATGGGTTGGCACCCGGGGCGGTTTTCTATTGATTACCCCCAAAATAAAACGACAAATACTAAACGTGCTTATGCGAGTTTATTTTGCTAAAATATGCGATCACATTATCAAAATTTACTTTCATGTCCCTTTCAATGGGCAATATGGATAGATCGGTAAGTCGCGCTCGACTATTTGTGGATTAGCTTGAATCATTGTAAGATTTTATCAACTTTAATTTTGAGAAACTTTTTCACAAGCCGCCGAAACACAAATATGTAGGTAGTTAAAAAAATCTTAACAACAGCGCCTAGACTCAGAATAGTCCTGTTTTTCAATGAATGTCGGAAGCTCCAAAGTATTCTATAGGCATTGGACTGCTTCATGGAAAGAAATGCTGGCGGCTTCCAAGTGGCTGTCGTAAAATCTCCAAAATAAAGTCCTCTGCAGAAAATTCATCATACATTTTTGTCAGATTTGTAACTATACCACAAAGTTCTTCTCCTATTGACGTAAGCAGTTTTAGGCTGAACAACACTAAATGTTATGAGAATGTCGTCCATTGCCCTGTAACGATGGTCTGGTTCTCCGTAAAATCTATCAACATAACAAAGCTCTCCATAGCTCTTCCTGCAATGTTAGTCCAGCGTCTTGGGGCAATTTCTCCTGGCATACGTTTTTGGAATCTCCTCCTTCCTCATCTTTCAATCGAATTATCCAAGTCCTCACATGTTTCAGTTGCGTAGGAAATAGCTCTCCACTATTTGGATATGTTAGTTCTGAAGAAAAAGTTTTAGGGCTTTGATTTTTATGACACTTTTCTAGCGATAGTCCAGATGTTTGTATATACTTTGTGTCTGGTTAACATCTTCTAGGACTTCACACCAAAAAGAAAGGTAGCATAAAAAACTGAAGTCGGACAAAGCTGGTATGAGTGTGGATGCTGCTCATGCAGCTTCTCTTGTATCGACGTTTTCTCTGCTGCTGCTAGGATCACACCATGTCTTCGAATGTTGATAAACGTTTCTCAAAATTATTCTTCATTGGTTATTATTATTATTAAATTATTCTTCATTCTTCAGCGTTAAGAGTCGATATCGCCCATTTGCGACGACAGTGTGACATCTCAAAAACCGTAATTTTACAGAAAACGACTTTTGAACTTTGATACTCTCTCTCTAAACTCTTAAATTATTGTCAAAATAGGTTTATTATGTGTGAATTGACTAGAGTTTAACTAATAATTAAATGAAATAATCAAAAACAAAAACGAATCAGTAAAACGAATTCAAGAATTCGAGATGACACACTTTCGTCGCAAATGGACGATATAACAAACGCTAGACGCTTTGTACACATATCGTGTTGTTTTCGCGCTATACGTTTTATTAAGCACTAGTGGTGGTTATATCCCTTGGTGCTTGGCACCCGGGGTGGACCCCACTGCCCCCCTGCCACTGTTTACGCCGCCTTTGTATGGTACTGCCACTATACTTAAGTGTAAATTAATTTAGAATTCGCCGTGTCGACTATAAATAATTGTAAAAATAGGCTTTCGTATATTATATAAAAGCTGCTAGAATGCTGTAGGTTATTGTGGTGTTTGTTGTTTGCTTGTAATTGTGCTGGTTTCTAAGGTACAGTATGCGCCCCACAACGTTTGTGAAGTTAACTGCATGCACTTTTTGTGTAAATTGCTTCGGAGATTGGAGGAAATCACAAAAATCTGGGAAAGAACGGCGTCTGACTCTGCACAACCTTCTTCTTTTTAATAAGTACGTATTAAATGAGAAACTCTGATCGGCGGCTATCTTCACAAACAAAAATCCGTGGCGCGTATTGCAGTGTGGTGTGTGCTTTGAAAATTAAAATAAGACGTAGACTATATACTAATAACTGTGGACTGTGGTCGTATTCCTGATTGCCGTCAACAATTTATCAAGTTTCACTGCACGATTGTTATTTCAGAGTATAATTTATGTTAAATCAGTTATTCCCGATTTGTGCTAGCAGAGGCAAAGTAGATGGTACCAATCAGAATACGATATATAGTACAAATGAATGGATTTATAGAATCATACATTATAAGAACTTGTACATTTAATCAAAAAATGCTAATAATATGGGCAATATTTTATGCTGATATTTAAGTAAGTGGAAAATAATTGTGTATTTTAAAAATAAAACTATTTTATAACTTGTGTTATCGTGTTTAATTTAATATCGAAATTAACAGAAAGTGATAGAAGTGATAAAATTTATTCACAACCATACACAAAATATTATTTATTTTTTTCAACCTTTCATGGATATGTAATTATTGTAACTAAACCAATGGGTTTAATTAAGGTGTATTTTCCCGTTCGTCCCCCTGCCGTCTTCCCACAGGCGGAACGAACAGGAATTTTAAAAATATTAAACTCATGTTTTATTCCAGATCGTCCCTCTAATATTGTCAATAGGACCAACGAAAATGAATTTAATATTATTTATTAAATTCCCGTTCGTGCTACCAGTGGGACGACGGCAGGGAGATGAACGGGAATACATCTAAATTAAAATATGATAAAGTATGGCTGAAAAATAGTGGTTAAATGATTTCTATATCATTAAAAATGTTGAGCTCAAAGCATATACAAGTCCAATTTTTTTGCAAAAGCTAATATGTATCAGAAAAGTGCTGGCAAATCTGTAACTGGTTATACCTATCCTGCAGTATAATAGTATGTAATGTTTTTGGTCTAACATGGGACTGATGAACATTCAAAATAAGGCTTCCTAAAATGGCACAATATTTTATGGTGACTATTTCAAAATGGACGGCTGCTAATATGTGTATAAATCGGAGAAGCTGGCGTGCTTTACGAGAATCTAATAGAAATATAATTATTTTAGAATATATACCTAATAGGACTTGCCATAGAATAAAAACCTATAGGATTTCTTTGGGTCACCGGTGGTTTTATCTAATGCTCATTTGGTGGTCCCTTGCTACATCTTAACAAAGCTAATATGAATTCTTGTAAAGCAAATCCGTGCTTAAAGTCAATTCCATTTCATGATCAATAGATTGATCATCATTCTTAACCTACTTAAACTACCATATTACATAACGACAAGTAATTTCCATAAGAATGTCTAAATTGCCTTCGCGAAGTCAAAGGATAATTGATTGCAGTAGGTACCTACCTACTGATGTTCACCATTACTGCAGTGGTATTCGGACTCGTGACCGCACGATCGCGTCACCACGTTCTTTGGTTTTTTTTTCGCGTTGTAATCACAAAATTCTTTGAGTTCGCAAATACTGCCGTCTTAAGGAAAAAAGGAGTATCTGATATTTTTTTTCGAAATACGAGTTACATACATATTCGGAATTGGCAAAAAAAAGACGCATCTACCAGTATTTTTAAATTGGCGAAAACTTAACGAAAACCTAATAATTCTTACTATTAAAAGACACATCTGGCTTTGTATCTTATAGTTTAAACAGGACAAAATATATTTTTTTTCTCCATTTCAATGTTTCTGTAGATACGTCCTCTTTTTCCTTATGGCGGCAGAATAGACGGTTGTAACAATGTACACACAGCATAAGACAAATACTTCAATGACTCTCCTTTTTAAAACTTTAAATTGGTGGCGACACCAAACTTCAATTAGTTTTGTTTCAGAATATACAGGTGACTTTGAAAACATGCGACAAAAAAGGCAGTATTCTACCCATCAATATGAATACCTTTACTATAGGACCAACACCAACTCAGAATTCGCAAAAAAGAAACGACCTTCCCCTTGTAAAAGTACCTACATACCCGATAAAGTCGAAATTTTTTTGCGAATTCTAGGTAGAACACCCCCTTAAATTCTGTCGCATGTTTTCAGTCAGCCTGTATAAAACTGTCCTCAATATTATTCAGTTTTCTGTGTGTACTATAATTTCTAACTACTTAAACACAAAATAAATGACTAGAGTAAGTAACAGTTGATTTGTACGAAAACCTTATTCCTTATAAACTACTTCATAAAAAGCGTAATTTATTAAATGACGATGTAGCATATTAATTGATTATTGTTAAAATTGAAAGGCCCCATTTCAAGCATAAAAACCTTACCATGATCATTTAAATACTAAGGGCTCTATTTAATAAGTAATAATAATAACGCTGATATTTCCACTACCTACTATAAATATTAATTTGCTAAAAGATCTCGTCATTACGACTTTTATTATAAGGCAGTAATTAGTAGATATATTTGAACTATTTGTGATAATTATTATATTATCATATGGAATGCATTAGTTTGTATATCACAAATGATATGTTGATAAATAAATTATATTAATATAAAACCATCTGTCTGTAGCTGATACGTAAATGATATGTCCAGTGCAATAGTAAAAATAATTTAAGTCCAAGGGTAAAAATTTGAGAATAAAATTGTTCCTACAAAATAATATCCAATGAAATAATACTGTATCATTCGCGATTGGAAGTCTGGCATCGTTCTGGAAATCAAAAATGTTTTCCACTTGCTGTACATGTTGTCAACTCCCTCTAAATTAGCTATAGATAAATGATGAGAAGGTATTCTCTTTCCTAGTCCAATACGTCGGAAATGCTCATTAATGGTATTCTGATCTGATGTTGGTGTAGGACCAACATTAATTTTACTAGAACATATCCAATACAATATTGGACTAGCTGATGCCAAGAGTCTAGTTGACACTTGAATATGTACAAATATTATGCAAAATATACACAAAAACAACATATGGACTACATACACAAACATTGTAGGATCATTGGCCCCAAAACATTTAGAATATTGCTTTGGCCTGTAAGGCATCTTATTTGAATATCCAATAACACTAGTTTTCAATCCAAGTCTAAAACACAACCTTATGTTACACATTACATAAGACAGACAATGATACATCAACAACAAAATTATAGGAGCAGCGAGAATGAAGTTAGGAATTTGTTTTAATTTATAATATCTGAAAAAACCAACATTCCAGTAATTACTTTGAATATAGGAATATGATAATGGCAAACTGTCATTACACCATGGACTTTCAGCACTGCCTGGCAATACATATTCTGTATTTGATAAAAAATCAGGTAAGTTATGTTCACTATGGACACAATATTTAAAGTAATTATATGTTTGAACTAAAAGAAATGGTAACAGTGCTATGATCACAGTCAAGAACAGTGACACAAGTGATGTGAACAATGGTAACAACAAGAAGGGCAATATTAACTTATGTTTTAATGTTCTATATTTGTACACAATTTCAGGTAAAGTTCTTTCTACAACATTTTTAAAGCTTGCATAGAATATGAAACCTAAATTAACAGAGCCATTAGATCGAGTGATCATTGAAAATCCTGCCGGCAGGCCGCTTAGTATATCAATATTAGCAAATCTTAAGGTCTCACTTTCTGTACACTTGAACATTGTATAGAAGGACATCCATGCAAATAGTGATTCTGAGTATGGTGCTGAAAAGAATATACTTGCTGGGTTGATAGAGTACAATATTGCAGATTTATATGCTCTACATTCACTTCGCAAAATTCTTAAGCTCAGTCTGTGTAATATATCAGCTGATTTGATAAACATTATAATATTTAAAACGGTTGCAGAAACCAATAGCGTGCTATGGAAGTTCAAAAATGTTCCAAATAGACTATGGAGTCCATAAGCAACATATCTTACAACTAATGGAAATAGTGGGAAGAATGCTAAACAATTTTCGTAGGTATAACCATACTGGGCAATATGTATAAAGTACTGAGCATCCCATCTCTTCATGCCCCCCAATAACTTATCCACGACGATGTCGGCGTGCGTTTTACGCAAGTTTGGGTCTTCAGGGCTTACGAACACGTTAGCGTCATGATCCGGTATGAGAAGGTTTGATATTGCTTGTAAGGTAATTAGGATAACTCTTGTACTAAAGGCAAACCATAAAATCTTTTGCCGTGGGGAATACATCTGAAACATCGAAAGAAACATATTGAAAGCAATTTCTAAACTATACAAGTATAATGGTTGCATTCAAATTAAAATTACCCTAAAAGACTTGCTGTTTCATATATAGTTACACATATTTCAAGAAATATTATTGTCGATATTGCAAGAAATTCATTACAAATTACAGAAAAACGTCCAGTCGTCCGCCGCGATGCGATTATTTCAATGACATTGACACTTGACAGTTCAACTTTTATGCTTGACATGTCACTGATAACGGGATATAATAGAAAATAGTTTATTGTCCAGGCAATACAACAGGTTAACAAAAAGTTGACACGATATTATGAGTACCTTAAAATAATACCTATTATTGTATCTAGGTTACAAATATTATTTACCAGTGAGCCCCAAACTAAACTGTTAGTTTGTATCTTAGGGCTCAGGGTACAGATTCCAGAGTGGAGACTAAGTGATTTCAGGTGTATTATATTATTATTACACATTTGTTCCCCTTGCGCGTCGTTTGATTGAGTATCAGGTCAGGGCTAGAGATGGGCATATACCCGGTGAAAACCCAGAGTTTGGTTAAATATCCATTTTTAATTTATACCGGGT
This sequence comes from Dicycla oo, assembly GCA_948252095.1. Lineage (NCBI taxonomy): Eukaryota > Metazoa > Arthropoda > Insecta > Lepidoptera > Noctuidae > Dicycla > Dicycla oo. Next base: position 17,832,574 of record OX411726.1, on the reverse strand, counting down.
AAAAATAAAATCAGTTTATTTAAACGAATTATTGTATTTTTTTAATAGATATTTTGACATACAGAATTTTATAATTTATTTTATTTGAGACCGTCGTCAGCACGACATGTGTATGTTATTCTTTCGACGGTGTTGGTGTCAAAAAATTGTGTCGGTTCATGGGCCGAACACCTGTATAATCTAAACTCTATGTTCTATGTTATTGGGTTTCGTTTCCGCACTTAGTCCTTCAAACATGGGCAACGGTTTCCTCAGCCTCCATGCAAGCTCTGCGCAGAGGGCTGTCCGTTATGCCCATTGTGTAAAAGTGTTTGTTTAGCGAGCAGTGTCATGTGATGGTCCCCGTCATCAGGCGCAAGCCATTCCTGTCCAGGCGTAAAAGTCGCCTGGTTAGTTTGCGATCTAAACTTGGCATAGCCCCCTGGACTGCCTGCAACCTAGTGTCGAGGACCACCACCCCTCTGCTTGTGTGTGGATGAACTCTTGTAACCACCTGCGTAATTGGTTAAAAGGGATGGGTAAGATTGGTTCGGGTCCACAGCTGACGCGCTGGATGCCCTCCTAGCAAGTTCGTCAACTGCATCGTTACCCAACGACAATACGCTGCGTGAATAATGCCCACACATTCTGCCTGGTTGAGGTTGTGTGTGAAGACTCCGACTCAGTTTCCGGAGTCGGTCTTTGACTCGTCGGTGTAAACTCTCAGCTCTTTCCGGCCCAAGTAGTCACACTGTTCTTCCATGAGTATTATGTTAATGCTTTTGAAAGTAGTGTTGTTTCGGGGCTCTGTCGCAGGCTGATGCCATCATTGGCGGTCTTTTGATCGCATCCTCCTTTATGCGTATGTGCTTAACTCTGGAGTCTTTGCTCAGGATTCCGGTTATATTGAGCCTAAAGGCGGCCAAGGCTGCCTCCTCTCTCACGATGAGGTGTAGTGGAGGCAGCCTAGTCCAAGCATTGCCTGAAGAGCGGCCGTGGGTTCAGTTCTCATGCAGCCAGTGATTGCTACACAGGCGAATCACTGCAGTTTTTTTGAGATCTTTCCGGGTTGTACTCAAGTCTGTCCTGGGCCACCAGACTAGAAAGCCATAAGGGAGTCTCTTACACTGCCACAGGGCTATATTGGCTTTTGTGGTGACGTAATTAGTATGTTTTGCCCAGTTTAGCTGTCACTCCAACCATAATCTAGATTATTACGATTTTAATTTCCGAATTACACACAGGGAGTTCGGCGCATGGACAGACTTAATCTATTGAGGGCTTGGGGGGTCATAGGTTTCACCCAAAGACTCCTATGTTGTAAGTGTGATGGTAATTGAGATATGTTTATTTTTAGTTTTCTTTGTATTAACCAAAATCTCGCCTTTGAATCGTTATATTTTTTTTGTTTATCGTTGAAATAGAACAAAATAACTTTCATTATAGTCTGAAATGTATTCTTATTCTAAATCAATTAAAAATTAAGTTAAACCGTAATTACCGTAATAAGTATTTTCTTAAAACACTCCATAACTGACTCTTCTAACTAGTATTTTGACTACATAATGAATTGTTTTCTATGGCATGTGGCATAACGTTAGAAACGGTTTAAGCTAATGAACTTTTTTAAATAAAACTGTGTTCAAAATGACTTTTAGTTTTTTTCGTAATGAATTAAGAAGTTGTAATTTTTCACACATTTAAACATTATTAAGACTTTGGAAGCACATAGGTCATTTTCTACAAATCAATTACTTAGATCAAATAATAATTTATTTAAAAGTTATTTTGTTATATTACAACCAATCTGCCTAGCCTTTTCCCAACTATGTTGGGGTCGGCTTCCAGTCTAACCGGATGCAGCTGAATACCAGTATTTTACATGGAGCGACTGCCTATCTGACTTCCACAACCCAGTTATTGGGTGATACGATACCCCTTGGTAAGACTGGTTTATTACAACCATTAACAAAAAATAAAATATAAAGATTTAATGCGAGATTTCGGGAATATCTCAATTACCGTTAGACTTAGGACATGGGCTCTTTGGGTCAATCCCCTAAAAAATTATATTGGTCCATGCACCGAACATCCTGTTTACACTACACTCCTTTGCAAAAAAAAAACGGGCACCTTATAATATTAATATTTTTAGTATGTCATTAGCATAAATGGCTAGAAACATTATAATGACAATATAGTTTTAACCTATCTGTGAAATGGCGAAAATTGGAACTACGGCCGTCATGTTGAAACGTCATTCGATTGTCAGTGTCTACCACTCAAGACTAAATATCCTTAGTCTGAGGCAAAGAGTAAAGTAATAATAGAGAGAAAGAGAAGCAACTCGTGGTAAAATTTGCATGTATGGAAAGTGCTGCTACGTCTAGTTTGGTGGGTGAATTAAGGCTATAATAATACATAGCTACCTATAGGTATATATTAATATACATAGTATGCATACTTACTATAATAATATATAGCGAACGAGTCCTCTCACCTATTTATTATACTCTTTGAGCGAGTTTGTGTTATGGTAACAGTCAGGGAAAAAAAAACGTATGGAGTTGAGAAAAATGTCTTTTTATTATTATCAAACAAATTTTATTAATATTTAGTCGTTTTAAACTTATTATACTTAATTAAATTAAATTCAGGAATAACATAACACTTTTTCTTGTTTATAATAAAGATAATACGGTACGGTGTGGTAATAAACACTTACATAAAACATCACGGCCAAAAATACACAATATCTTCTTCGGAGTTCACTCATGTTAACAAAACAACAAAAATAACAAACGAAAATCAAAGACGTAACAATATTATGAAATAGAAACAAAACAAAACAAATAATAGTAACGAGTAACAATTTTCAACAGAATTGCGCATCAATATCGGGAAAGTCGGAGTTGACAATGGCGACAATGACATTTACCTATTTGACCAAGACAATATGGCTGCCAAGTTTTTTTTTTGTCACTAGACTGCAGATGTCGCTGTCGTCTACGGAAATTGATGACAGTATTAAGTGTGCCCCTGGTCTGAGGTCTACCACATTCGTGTTCTCTGGTTGTTTTGTCGTGATATTGCTGAATTTATAAAGTTAAATATGCCGAAAGCTATTAAAAGTGATGCTCGAAACATTATTCTAAAGGTTAAAACCTTTTTTGAAGAAGAAGCTCGGGCGGGGTCTCCGTTTATTTCATTTAATCAAATATACAAACGAATTTCGGCAGCGACAGGTTAGTGTTGTCAACTTTCTTTTTATAAATTACCCGATACTTAACTAATTATTTAAGTCCACGAAATATTCGTTTCTATTCTTACTGCAGGTTAGCGTAACGGTAACGTACATCTAATAGGTAATCTGCTAAGTGAGTGAGCAAACTAACCTGCCAGATTTCAAATTTCTACTAACATTTATTTTATTATCTTATATTTCAGGTGTGAGTCAAGGACTAATTTAAAAAATAGTTAAGGAAGGGCACGCAGCAGAAGAAACTGGTACAAAAATTCGGACACCAGGCAAGGAGAGAAAACGTAAAAGTGGATTTGTGCATTTTGATGATTTTGACATGGGAGTTATACGGAGGAAAGTACAGACGCCAGCACATCAAGCTACTACAATCTGTCAGATTTATTTAATAGAATTTCGACTTTATTGCTAAAGAATTAGGTTCAAGGTTGATTGGGAAAATCTGACAGTTTCGGGTAGGTTGACCTGCTGGCGTCTGTACATGAATTTTATTCTGCTAAAAAAGAGGTCCCTACTCTTAAAAAGCTTCTAGAGGTCTTAAAGACAGAAATAAATTACACAGGACAGCGAGAGAGTCTGCGAAAGCTGCTTCACAAGGTGGGATTTCGTTTAAAAAAATCTCAATCCGATCGGAAGTTCTTATGGAGCGTAATGAAATATCAGCTTGGAGAGCTAAGTACATGCATGCAGTGGATACAAATAATAAATCTCCCCAGCCCCGGCCCATAATTTATTTAGATGAGACCTATATTCACTCTTCGCATACATCGGGTAAATGTTGGCAAGGAGAGGGTGAAGACGGAATATTGGAGCCTTTATCGAGTGGGCAAAGATATATTATTGTCCATGCGGGAGGAGATACTGGATTTGTTACAAATGCACTACTTGTGTTTAAATCAAACACAAAGAGTGGTGATTATCATGACGAGATGAATAGTACGAACTTTAAAAAGTGGGTTATTGAAAAACTTGTGCCTAATTTACCAGAGCCATCCATAATTATAGTGATGGATAATGATGTATTTGTGTGAAAAAAGTCCCAAATACGAATTCTTTAAAAAAAAGATATGCAGTTATGGTTGACCCAAAATAAAATTGACTACGGAGAGAATTTGACTAAACCTCAGCTTTAAGAAATAGTTAAGAGAAACAAGCCTGAACCTGTATATGAGATTGATAAAATTTTAGAAGACCCAAATGCTTATATTTAACCACCTTATCACTGTGATCTCAATACCATTGAACTCATATGGAGTACAATGAAAAGAAAAGTTGCTGATGTAAATATTGAGCACAAAAATGCTGAAATTCCCCGCCTAGTTAGAGAAGCTTTTGACGCTATTACAGTTTATGAGTGGGCACAGCATTGTAAACACGTTCGCAGGTTAGAAGGAGAATACTTAACACATTCTCTGCTGAATTCTTTATGCAAACGCTTCTTTATGCTACACCCTTACCGACCCTTTTTTTTTTTTTTTTTTTTTATTTGTGATGGGTTTGCTCTTGACTCTAGTCTAGGTCAGAGGTGACAGAGACAAAGTCGACGATGGAGTGAGCTTACCCAGAAGAAGCCTGTTCACTCTCACTTTGAAGAGATTAGGGTTGTATACGTTCGGAAACACAGACGCAGGTAGTGAGTTCCACTCTTTTGCTGTGCGCATTATAAAAGACATTTGGAAGCGCTTAGTGCGAATTGGTGGAATAGCAACCAGGTAGGGATGGTAACTGGCAGTGCGTCTAGATGTCCGGTGGTAGAAGGGGGCCGGTGGAATGAGGTCGTGGAGTTCTCGGGCACACTCTCCGAAGTACAATCTGTAGAAGACCGACAAGCAGGCAACCTTGCGGCGATGAGCCAAGCAATGAAGCTTGGCATCCACCAGTTTTACGTCGCCAATGAGCCTCTTAGCTCTGCGTTCCACCGAGTCAAGCGCGGCTAGTTGGTACTTAGCTGATCCATCCCAAAGGTGACTGCAATACTCCATGCAGGATCGGACTTGCGCTTTGTAAAGAGTTAAAAGCTGTCCAGGCGTAAAGTATCGCTTCACCCTATTTAGGATGCCCAGTTTCTTGGCCGCAGTTTGGGCCTTGTACTCGATGGTGGCGCCGAAGTTGAGACCAGATGTCAACTCCATGCCTAGGAGCTCAAGTCGATCAGTTACAGGAACAGATGTACCCCGAAAAGTAGGAGTTTGGGCGAAACGACTCTTTTTAGCGGTAAAAAGACACGCCTGCGTTTTGGTGGCGTTAAAAGAGACCAGATTATCATCACCCCACTGGGAGACAAAGCTTAAGGTCAAATCTGTCCGATCTACCATGGACTCTATCAGGGAACGAACTTCAGCCCCGCTGGTTTTTGCGCTGGACAAGTATCTCTCTGAAACTGTACTGTCATCTGCGTACCCAACAATACCAGGCCGAAGCAGGTCATTGATGTGCAGCAGGAAAAGAGTTGCAGAGAGAACAGACCCCTGAGGAACTCCGGCATCAATAGCCATAAGGTCAGATGAGCAGCCATCAACAACTACTCTAATCGACCGTTCACTAAGGAAATCTGATATCCAGCTACAAAAATCAGCTGGGATGCCATAAGCAGGAAGCTTGCTGAGCAGAGCAGCGTGCCAGACCCTGTCAAAGGCCTTCGAGATGTCAAGCGATACAGCCAGTGCTTCGCCGTGTTTCTCGATGGCTTCGCCAAAGCAGTGCGTGACATACACAAGAAGATCGCCAGTTGACCGTCCCCGGCGAAAGCCATATTGACGGTCACTGAGGAGATCATTGTCTTCAAGGTAGTTCAGCAACTTATTGTTCAGTACCCTTTCCAAAACTTTGCACAGAATGGAGGTAATGGCGATCGGACGGTAATGGGCAGGGTCTGCACGGTCGCCTTTTTTGGGCACTGGTTGTACATTTGCAAGCTTCCAGGATTTCGGCACCGTTCTTTTTTCAAGAGAGAGGCGGAACAAACGTGTCAATACAGGAGACAGTTCAGGCGCACACTGCCTCAACACTCTCGCTGGAATGCCGTCAGGCCCGCTGGCCTTGTTCACGTCTAGACTGCACAATACTCTTCGGACCTCTTTAATGTGTACTGCGATCTCCGGCATCGAGGAGTCACAATGAGGTACAGTAGGTGGTTGCTTTGAGCCAGCGTCCAGACGTGAATTGCTTGCGAAGAGAGATACAAATAAATTTGCCTTCTCAGTTGCAGAGTGAGCCAGCGACCCATCAGGTTTCATCATAGGAGGTAAAGTGGGACGACAGAAATTCGTTTCAACCGCTTTAGACAGGGACCAGAACTGTTTACTACCCGGAGGGTGCGAAGCCAGCCTGGCCCCGATATGTCCGACATGGTCAAAACGTGCCCTACGCAAAACCCGCTTGCAGAACTTGGCGGCAGAATTAAAGGCTCTCTTCTTCGCGCGAACCCTGCGCGCTCTAACTTTGCGGTCGCGGGCCTTGACCCAGGCTTGGTAGGCAGTCTCTTTTCGGGCCTCAGCGTGGGCACATTCTGCATTATACCAAGGCCGGGATTTGTGACCGAGCGGGATGTCGGAGAATGGAATAAAATATTCCATCCCCTGCCGAATCACGTCCGCAACCGCGTCAGCACAGCGCGAGGGGTCACCCGAGGAAAAGCACACTTGCCGCCATGGATAAGACGCAAAAAAGTGCCGCATCTCATCCCAGTCTGCTGACCCGTATCGCCATACTCGCCTCGTGCCTCTAGGGCTCTCATCTGGAGGAGAGCAGGTTGATATGGATTTCACCAGACAGTGGTCAGACGTTCCCAGCGGGGCTGAGACCGATACTGAATGACTGTCCAGATCAGATGCCAGCAGAAGGTCCAAGCAATTGGGTGTATGGCCGTCAACATCCGGTACCCGCGTTGCCACATTCACCATCTGGGTTAGATCTAGCGTTAAAGCAAAATTGCGCGCCTCCAACCCAGCATGGTCAGTTTTCTGGTATGGGAACAACCATTCTTTATGATGGGCGTTGAAGTCCCCCAGAAAAATGAGCTTCGCCGTTGGGTACCGTTGCTGGGCTACGTCAGTCGACTCCACGAGGAAATTAAAGAGCGCTGTTGTCTCCTGGTCACCGCTATGCGATCGGTAGATGCCGATGTAGAGAGATTTCTCCACGCCAGTATCCACAAGTAGCCATATGGCAGAGAAACCCGATTTCTCAAAGCAACGGAGACGACGACAACAAATGTCATCGCGGACGTACACACAGACCCCAGCTTGCTACTTGAACTTGTGTTCAAGAGAGTACCCCGGGTAGTTGAGGTACGCCACGTCCGACGGGGTTGTTATCTTCGTCTCCGTTAGGAAAAACAGGTGCGGCTTCTCGGTCTCAAGGTGGTGATGGACCGAATCGAGATTGGAGTGCAACCCCCTGATATTAGTGAGGTGCACTTTTAGTGGGAGGAAGTGCAGCCGTTGTTTTACCCTATTTTTCTTCGCTTTGTGTGTCATATTGAGAGGAGTTGTTGGGGGAAAAAGTCGACTTGTCGAGGCGCCGCTCAGTGATCCAAGTGGAACACTAGAGCCAACCAAACCTACGGGGAACTCATCTGGAGACTGCGGGGACGCCCGAACCTCCCCGGATATGGCCACCGGGTCCTCCCATCCAGTCGCCGGCTGGCACGGTGGAGCATACCGGGATTTTTCGCGAGTTGGCGGGGCAGCCTTTGGCACGTGGCTGGCGTGCTACTTGGGGCATTTTTACGATGTTTTCGAAACAATAGAGATCCACAACGAACACACATGTGCGCCGCGCCGCGCCGCACTCGAAGAGAGTTATGAAAACGCGCATGTGTGTCTGCCGCACCGAATGTGTTAAAACATGATTTGTATTTAGATAAACCTTTTATCATAGATGTGGTAAGTGACACTGAAAGCAATAGTGATAATGATGATAGTGGTACGGAAATAAGCGGAGTATGGCCTCACAACCAGGATGAAGTTGTGTATGCAGGTTCATCTAAAGATCACAATTACTGTAAACCTGGTTTTCAATAAATCATTGTAAAGCAATTTGTTTTTTTTTTATTACATTACACTACCACTAGGTACCACTTATAATTATAATTAGTCAAATCTGGTGTTAGGAGTTAGGTACGGTCATAACTAAATGGTAGACATCCAGGTACCTCTTGCAGGGTAGGTACCTACTTAACTTCGCATTAAATGAAAGTTGTATCCCCCCGTGGAACATTTTATCTGCTGAATTTCCACTTCATTGGATTAGCCATCGTTTATTGCTTAGAGACTAAACTGTTAGCGTACCTACGTAACTGTAAATGATCAAATTATTTTTATATAGGTATCATTGTTTTTAATTTGTAAAAGCTGTAGGTCTTATTAAAAGATTTTGTCTAATGTGAAATTTCCTTCTTGAAAACTTACTCAATTTTGGGCACCTTATATTAATTAGCAACACTAAATCGACGGTGCCGTCCTCTTTCAGTTCACAGATTAGTTGGTAGGACTTTGATGTTTTAGTCAATGTAAACAGAGAGCCGCGTTATAATGGACATTTTTATGGGTATAATGAAATTAATACTACGAGTATTTTTATGGTGGTTTAATAAAAAAAAAAAACATTAAAAGTAAAAATGACTAAAGAGTATGCAAGGGGAAGTCCTTGCAGCGATTATATAAATGTACTCTGTGGATTACGGCTTGTAATCGTCTTGGCATGCTTTCCACCAGGCTTTTGATGGCATTTTCACCAATGGCAGTCAGTGCGGGTTGTGCATATTAACAAAGGATTTCTGTTATGTATCTTTGGGCATTTAGTGAGCCGTTTTCAATGGAAGTTACGCCCGCCCAAAACATAACGGAATCTCCACTATAAGGGGTGATTTCTTCAAAACACACGTCATTGCGAGCCATCATGACGCTAAAAATTTCAGTAGATTCTGGAAAGCCACGAACAGCTTGAATCCCAAGTCGAGCCTGCCCGTGAGTGTAGCGGGTGTTAGTGACCATAAAGAAATCTCTTAACTTATTTAGTAGATCCTTTAGGGTTGAATCTCCACTGGGTCCGACATCTGGTGGGTCGGAGGGAGTGGGGCGGTCCGGAGGCATGTCTACTAGGTTTGCGGCTAAGGATATAGCAACTGTCATAAAAAGCTTAAAAAGGGGTAAGTCACCGGGGCATGACAGCATGAGCATAGAGCATTTTCAATATGCAGGCAAGTACTTACCGCGGGTCTTAGCAATGCTATTTAGTTTTTGCACGAGTCACTCATATCTACCAGCAGACTTAGTTAAAACTATAGTAGTACCTATAATAAGGAACAAGACTGGGGATTCGAGTGTTACAAACAACTACAGACCTATTTCCTTGGCGACTAGAATTGCAAAAGTGTTGGACGGTCTGATTGATCGGCAGCTGGATACGCATTAAACAATATATGACGCCCAACTTGGGTTTAAGCAACATTTATCAACAGAAACAGCTATCCTCTGTCTCAAACATACTGTCCAATACTATGCAAGTAGGAAAACACCGGTGTATGCATGTTTTCTGGACCTTTCCAAGGCCTTTGACCTCGTGTCGTACGACTGCCTATGGAAGAAACTATCGCATGACACCAACCTCCCAAGGGATCTGGTTGATATTATGAAGTACTGGTATAACAACCAGTACAACTATGTAAAATGGGCGGGTGTCCCGACAGATGCATACAGGTTGGAAAGCGGGGTGAGGCAGGGGGGACTCAGCTCACCCAAGTTTTTCAACCTGTATGTAAACCAACTGATATGTGAGCTCAGCGACGCCAATATCGGATGCTCCATCGATGGACACAGTATTAATAGTATCAGCTACGCGGACGATATGGTGTTGCTGAGCCCATCGATCAGTGCCCTGAGGAAGCTTCTCCGTATCTGTGAGGACTATGCGGTGGCCCATGGTCTCAGATACAATGCAACCAAGAGTGTGCTCTTGGTATTTAAGGCGGGTAACAAATGTTATGACACAGTCCCACCACTCCCACCAGTCACCTTAGCGGGCGTCCCGCTTGCCAGAGTGACACGGTTCAAGTACCTGGGACACTGGGTGACCGACAGTTTGTCCGATGATACGGATTTGGAGAGGGAACGCAGAATATTGGCAGTTAGATGTAACATGCTGGCCCGTAGGTTTGCACGATGTACAGGAGAGGTAAAAATTACACTCTTTATATTGCCAGTCTCTGTACACGTGCGCCCTATGGGTCAGTTATACAAAAAGCTCGTACAGTGCTCTGCGAGTCCAATATAACAATGCCTTCAGGGTCATGTTGGGACTGCCGCGCTTTTGCAGTGCGTCGGGGATGTTCGCGGAAACCGGCGTACCAGATTTTTACGCGCTCATGCGTTTGCGTTAAGTAATAACAGCCGCATGGGTCGGTCCATCAGGTACTACGCTTGCCGCGGTTGGTCTGTAGATGGGTGACCATCTTTTCATACCGAGACTCCTCCGTGCTCGGAAAGCACGTTAAGCCGTTGGTCCCGGCTGTCATTCGAGGATCTTTGACAGTCGTTACCGGTCGTCAGAAGCCCGAAAGTCTGACAACCAGTCTTACCAAGGGGTATCGTATTACCAAGTAAGTGGGTTGTCGAGGTCAGATAGGCAGTCACTCCATGTAAAATGCTGGTATTCAACTGCATCCGGTTAGACTGGAAGCCGACCCCAACATAGTTGGGAAAAGGCTAGGCAGATTGATTGCGTTTGCGTGTAGCGTCCTTGATGCGGCGAGTGCGCGACAGTTCCATCAGTCTTTTGGCTACTGTGGCCAGCAGGATGGACAGTCCCATAATGTGGCATTGGATGACGACTCACAGAGCGTCATTTCAAAGCCTTAAATAAATTTTAGATATTAATTATTATTATATATTTTAATTTTGATTGTTTGATTTAATTTTATTTAACGTGTACTTATGTCTATTTTATTTAATGTATATTGTATTTTTATTTTATTTGAATTTTTTTAGCACATATTATGGACTATTTGTGTCTGACAATAAAGTTTTATTATTATTAAAAATCAGCAGACATGTGTTTTATGATTTTCAGAAATAAAGGACAATCCAGCTATCTTAGATTGAATGTATTCTGTATTATTAACTTAGTGTGTAAGAAAACTCGAAAGCTAATATAATATGTTTATAAAGGTAAAATACCAGCAATAATAAAATAACTAATATGTACAGTACATACTACACATTAATTATACAAATAATTGTTTATTTGAATGCACAAAACCTCAGACACCCCAACTTATTTTTGTTGTAAAAAACATAGGTATGGATATAAATGATTAGATTTTATTTTTGCGAACTATTTATTTAGATAGTTGATTTTTTTTAGTTTCTGCAATTTCTAGCAAATTAGTAACTTTACGTAAATACTCTCCGATGTTGCCGTACGCGCATGCAGATTTCGCGAAAAAACTAACATGTTTTCCGTGACGTTAGCGTCGCGGTCGGTCAAACATGATCGCAACGTTGCCGTTTCGTGTGCGTCAGTCAGTCAGTTCTAAGTAATTTTAAATGGATTCTACTATTGATTCAGAACAAATCATTTTCAAGTTTTGCGCATTCATATTAACACGTTGTATATATAGCAAGGCAAAAGCTAAGAAAAACAAGAGTGATACAAGAATAGATTTAGACACCGCGCTGCGACTTGCTGTGTAAGTGCGAGAGAGATGAATAAACTTTTGTCTTTTTAAAATTTTATAAATGGCATCTCTTAGTTGGCCTAGAGAGGCCGTGACTACTCAACCGGACTATCCTGTGGCTGCCTTAAGCGAACTCAAAGCCTCCAGCCAGGGGCATAAAACTTATAGACTAAGCGACTACACGCTAAGGGCTCCCCCTGTGGGGAACGGGCCTCGGCTTAGGGCGTCGCTGGGGGGAGGACAGCAAGATGGGACAGGCTGGATCAAGTTTGAGTGATTGTTACTGTCAGGGGAGTTTAAAGCTACTGGCTCAGCTACGCCACCAGCTGGCACTTCATACCCGAGCAAGGGACGGGGGGGAGGACGATTATTACCGGGTCGTCGCGAGGACCTCGGCGGCGATGTCGGAATGTCGATTTGTGTTTGTTCCTACGGTCCCTACTGCTCTCCTGGAGAAGAGTTATGGGGTCGTCGGGATCTGAGAGGATAAGCCTAGGGCGGCGGACCTTACTAATACGAGAGGGGACATAGCTAGCCGCCTCGACAAGACAACCAGAGGGTTGCGATGGTTGGTGGCTGAGTCGAAGAAACGCTTGGAATTGCGTTTCAAGAACGGGGAGATGGTGGGAATGTCGAGATCTACGTGGAGGATTTCGTTCCGAACGAACCAAGGGGCTCCCGTTGCCTTTCGGAGGAAACTGTTTTGGAGGGCCTGCATCCTATGAATGAGGTGAGGTTATGCGTGCGCAAACACTGAACCCACATAGGTCATGATGGGGCGAATGCACGCTGTCTAAATGCGCAATTTGCACCTAAGTGACAATTTGCTACGTGCATTCAGAACGGAGTGGAGTCTACCGAGAGCTAAAGCGGCGTGCGAATGCACCTGCTTTATGTGCTCAGCGAAGGAGAGGTGGTGGTCGAGGGTCACACCGAGGTATTTGGCTCGCGTCTTCCAAGGGATCGGCTTGCCGAACATGGTGATCGGTCAGGGGGGGAGTCGAGTGCGACGCGGTCTCAGAAAGAGGACCGCTTGACTCTTGTCGGGATTGACCTCGATTCTCCACTTCCTAAATCAGGCGCCGAGGTTATCGACTGCGGTTTGGAGAGTGCGAGATATCGGGTGTTGGTCCCTGCCCGAGTAGTAAATGGCCGTGTCGTCTGCGAACAGAGCTAACTGCGCCCTTTTACTTTTCGGGATATCGCTGGTGAACAGCGTGAAGATGAGGGGAGCAGGCACAGAGCCCTGTGGGACTCCTCCACGGATGGGATGGCGGGAGGATAGCGCTCCTTCTATGCGATAGCGAAAGGTGCGATTCGACAAAAAGTCTCGTAAGATGAGTATGAGATGATCCGCCACGCTGAGTTGGTAGAGCTTATATAATAAGCCGTTGTGCCAGACTTTGTCGAACGCTTTCGCTATATCAAAGAAGACAGCACCAGTCATCAAACCATGTTGGAAGCCAACGCTTATGTGTTCGATGATGCGGTGGACCTGATGAACGCAGGAGTGCTGCGTTCGGAAACCAAACTGCTCGTTAGGGATGAGACCTTTTGTCTCGGCATAGTCTCTGAGTCGCTTATAAATAAGCCTCTCATAGATTTTGCCGAGCACATTGAGCAGACTGATGGGGCGGTAACTAGTGGGCTCAGCCTTGGGCTTAACGGGCTTGGGGATGCCAATTACAGTGGCCTCTTTCCATGCTTGAGGAAAGATGTTGTTGCTCATGGCACCATTGAAGATGGTGACCATGAGCATTATAAGGTGGACAGGGAAGAGTTGGATCACCCTATTGGTAATTCCATCTGAGCCGGGGGCTTTACGGGGTTTAAAACCCTTGATTGTGTCCTGCACCTCGTCTGGAGTGACGGGGGGCAGAGGACAATCAGGGTCTTCGACGGGAGGGAGGGAGGCTCTACGTTCGACTTCCGCGTCGACCTCAGAGAGGTGAGCTTGGTCTACAGGTTGTGAGCTAGGTGAGCACTGGGCCTCAAGACTGTCGGCTAGGCATACAGCCTTGTCGACATCATCGAAAGCGATGGTCTTGTCAGGGCGGATAAGGGGGGGGCATAGAGACAGTCTCTTGGGATCTGAGCTTCCTCTGGAGTTGCCAGAAGTCTAGGTGGGTAGGCTCTAGGTCGCTCAGCATCTTATCTCAGCCAGCGGTGCGCAGCTCCTCTAAGCGTGTCTTTACAGATCTCTGTAAAGAGCGCATATGGGCTTTGTTCGCGTGGCAAGGAAAGCTGCTGTAGGCACGGACAACCGCATTCTTCTCATTCAGCAGCTCATATATCGTCCGGCAACTTCCAGCGATGGAAGACCATCGCTGGAATTTCCCTTGAACAATCGTCCAGGACTGATTGTACGTGTTCTGTGAATGAGTCGATCGCGGCTGTCGTGTCAGCGATATAGTCAAAGTGGTCGGGGATGGAGTCTAAGTGAGGGGACGTGATGGATTTCACACATTCGCTTACTTTCCTCCAGTCGGTCACTTTTTGGGTGGGAGGGGGTTGACTGAGGTCACGGGGACCTATGGGGGGTGCCAGGTTTACGACGACTGGTCGGTGGTCAGAAGTCAGTTCATGTATCGCCTCTATAGAGTCTAACCGTAGGTTAACATTCTTTAGAAGCGCTACATCAAGTACGTCAGGGGTGTGGTCAGGGTTGGGACTATACTGCATCCCTATAGACCCTCCCCCCCTCTCAGACTTAGAAGTGTCTGTCTGCCGCCTAGGCATGACAGGCCACTAACCGATCACTTTAGTATCGGCCTACCTCTCCCCGACCTCCTCAGATAGTTCCCTATCTGCTGATCTCTCTACCCTTTTCGGCTTGAGTGAATCCGTTATCATAGCGGGCGACCTCAACGCCAAGCATTCCGCCTGGAATAGTACCAGGACCTCTCGCAGAGGTAGACTCCTGTTCAACCTCTGCTCCCTCCTGAGTTTCGATGTCATCGCCCCGATGACTCATACTCACTTTCCTCTCAGTCACTCCTTCATAGCTAACACCCCACCAAACCATACTGAAGTCGGATAATGCCCACGTTGCACTCTGTCGACTAATTGGGAAGCTTCCTTAGAGCTTTGAGCACAAATACGGTCATTTTGTTTGTTAAAATGTTGCTCAATAGTAAAGATTTTCCCATCCGTAAACAAAATTTTTCTGTGACCTCCCTTTGCGTACCGCTTCAGTAGTTGTTTCGATTTTACCACCCTATTCTTTTTTAAATTATCAGTTAACAAATGACCAGTGCGTCTCTTATAGGCTGCAAGTCCTAGTCAGGATTTCTTCGAATTCTTTCCCTTACTGCTTTGATCACCTTTTTCGTACGAACACTACGTGGACGGCCAGATCTTTTTCTGTCACAAACAGAGGTCTCATTGTACCTATTAATAGCCCGGTACACAAACATTTGACTAATACCAAGCGTATTGAGAGTTTTAAAAATTGCATTTGGCTCCCTACCAACTTTGTGTAATGCAATCACAGCGATTCGGTTCTCTTTATCACCCCACTCCATTTTAATATCGCAAAATATTGTACAATGTATTGGCGCCAAAATTAGAAAACTCAATGAACAATCATATAAAAATGACAGATTCCAAATTCAAATGTAAAATATTTCTTATTTTTAATTGTAACAGTTATTATTGCCAGACTGTGTATATATCGATACCAGAGAGAATTCTGGCGAAATATAAAAACTATGAAGCTGCCCCACCTTCCCCTACCAAAATAACCAAGTGTGCAGAAAACTAAAAACTGGTCTAAACTAAAATGGTCACTCATATTGTCATCTAAGTGCAATTTTATGTGTCGTGAGCCTGAGTAGCCCGTATGAGCAGTCAAGAGGCTATGTCAATGACATAGCCTCTTGACTGCTCATACGGGCTACTACCAAATTTCAACTTAATCGGTCTATGAGATTCGGAGCAAATTGGCTGTGACAGACGAACAGACAGACAAACGAGTGACCTTATAAGGGTTCCGTTTTTTCCTTTTGAAGTATGAAACCCTAAAAACGGGTCAAGTGCGTGTCGGTCCACGCACAATGAAGGGTTCCGTAGTTAGGATGAATTTATCCCAAGAACAAACTTAACATTGTAGTTGAAAAATACATGGTCTCCCATATATTCCAACTGCAAATGCAAGTTTGCACGTACAATATTGGGAGATTTACTATGTTATTTTGAGACCAAACTTCTTATGGGTTTTCCTGTAGCCTAAGTAGATCTCAGATAGTTTATATAGTAGTAGTAGATTGTAGCCTCAGTAGTTTCGGAGATATCCTATTTACAGAACAAACAATTTCATTTCCTGTACCGAGGTCAAGTGACGATTATGCAGGCTGGTGGAGATAATCCGATCTTGTAGTGCTGTAGTGACCAGATTTGTGTTGCTGGCAGCTACGCATGCAGTGTGTGCAACATGTTTTGAGCAACAGGATATCTCATTTTATGTTTACTATGAATGTGAGTCTTCAGAAAGTAGGTAAGCCTTTGCCCTGCAGTGTTAGAGTATTTTTATCTCACGAAGCGACGCGCGCTTTACTCTTGGTAACTGTGAATGTGTGCGTGAAGACAAGTAGTGACACTTCTGACTTCGCGGGTGTGTCTCGGACGAGAGCTCCTGCGCTTACACACACATTCACAGCGTGTTTTTGGTACACTTGTTAACCACAAGTAAAGCACGCGTCGCTTCCTGAGATAAAAAATACTGTACACCATGAAAGAAAGAAAAAAATGTTTATTCTGTGTATAAACCACCACGGGATTTAAATTCGACGATCAACGTATTACCTACTCTACTACACTGATTGACGCTTAGGAATAATCGGCGGATAACGTTCCCACTCCGGGGGGACACCTCCCTGTTAGGAATGGGCTGCCTGTAATCCAACATACGAGACAGGTGAAGGCTGATGTTATATTACATGCCGTTTTCTGCACCGTTTTGTGAGCAGTGGTGATGAAATAAATAGCACGGTAATGCATGCCTGCTTGGGTTTGAACCCACAGAAACTCAGTAATTAATGCAGATCATTTGCATACTGTACATATTGCTGTTATAATAATCACTATAATATTGTTGTCATCCTGAAAGTTTGGACGTTGTTTGACACGGCTGAATAGATGTGGAATAAACTTTTATAATTCATATTTTTTTTTATCCAAGTATGGATGCGAAGGTAACCTAATGCACAAAAGTATAATATTCCGACGAACTGAGAACCTCCTCCTTTTTTGAAGTCGGTTAAAAAGGGCAAATAAAACGATGGTTTTTAAGTTTATTTATAATAATTGCATTCTGTCACGTTATAATATTATTACACCCAGATTCATACGATTTTAAACAATTCTAGCAGTCTAGAACATACCACAGAGCACACGCCTATTTTATTTATTGATTTAAACATGAAGTTCAAAAGCTGACGCATACGCATCGATGCGTTGTTTGGCAAGAATTTGGAAACATAAATACGAGTCAATAAGCATGAATGCTAGCAAGAAACTTAAGAAAATGAAGGTTTTTATTTCCTCTATGCATAAATTTCAAAAGATAATTTTCAAGATAAATAAAAGTGCGCCTATGATCATTGCCTCTCTATACAAGAAATAGTAGTTCAAATACATAAGTGATCACCCCTTCTGTGTAATTTTAACACCATTCCCCTACAAAACTGAGCAACATTAGTACTCTTTCATACTTTTTACAACTTAAATTAAATTACCTATAAAACCACTACAATAGGCTACATAAGAAAAGTAATTATAAAAGTATTTTTACCACCACAAAATAATAGATAAAAAAATATTTTACATGGCTACTAACAAAACGAAACCGGACGAAATATAGGTATCATAATATATAATTGAGATATATATAAAGAAAACACCGTGTTTTTGTCGTTTGTTATATATTGATATATTTTTGTCCATACTCAACCAATATTCAGTTTAACCTGGCATAATGCAAAATAATCAGTCAACCTTATATACCCTCTGAATTGTGACTAACGTAAAAATTGTGAAGAACCTTTTAAAATTATACAAAAAAAATATATATTTAATTTTCATTACTCATAAATGATAAAGTTTATTGCATGAAAGTGTGATTCTTCCACATTTTTTTTTTTCAAAGCAAATCTATTTACATAAACCTATTATTTACGTAATTCTACGCAAGTGAGTTCACATCGATAACGTAGAGTATTACAAGAATACATTAAATTATATCATAGAAATACCATTTATATTTCTATAAAGTAGTACAATAAAAAAAATCTGACGATTAAAATCAGGAATTATAGTGTTTTTATTACTTAAAGTATAAACAACAATTTTGCATATTGCCTAAAACAAGAAGGAATGAATTTTTATTACAATTATTTAAAGGGAAACTGAGACGCGCGTAGCGATAGATACGGTCATAAAATTGAAGGGTGTTGGAAATCTTTGTTGCTAGCTCATCCTTACTTACACCATTGCACTGAAGAGTAAATAAGTGATACATAGTGTTTCTATAAAATTACTTTATTCAAAATGTTTCTATGCTTTCATTATTCACCAAGGGCAGATTTTTCAATAGTCGGATAACTTTTATCCGAAGAATAAATATGACAGTTTGACATACCTATTATAGTCTATTATATAGTCTATACAAAAGCTGTCAAACCGCAATTTTTTTTTCCATAAATAAAAGTTATCTGACGATTGAAAAATTAGCCCAAGTGTTATCAATATAATAAATAACTATTGAAATTATTTTTCAATAAATATAAAGGTGAGTTTAAGTGTAATTTCAATATTTATTATCAGTTGTAAAACACACGTATTTCGAATCTTGCCATTTTAGAATTAGTCATTTGAATACATCGCTCACACAATTTTTATACCGAAACCGTAAACAAAATAAATTACAAACTATAGTCTTGTTACAAACGCACGCGGTCCAATAATCTAACTTGGCAGATATCGTCACTCATGCGTATCGGATCGATCGACTGTATATCACAAAACGTTCCACTCTCTACGATTAGGTAAAATGGAGGACCAAACCGCTGTTAACTCTGAAGTAATCAATACTTCATAAATATTTTTTTGATATTGTCTTTCTTCTTTGAAAATTGTGTGACACATTATTTAAGGGGCCTCAAAGTCAAAAATTAATTTAATATCACGACATCCAACAAACCACAGGTGATCACAAGTGACGAAGCATTCAACTATAAAATAACTGTGATACAAGAACAAAACGAACTTCATTTATAGTTCCAAATTCTCAACCCGTGGATGTTGGTAGCTTGTTTGTAACAAAATTACAGTAGTATCAGTATGGTGTAAGCAAATCGTAGCCGCAGTAGTGGACGTCTAATTTCTAAGCGCGCGAATGTTAGCTCATGGACAACTGCCCGAGGGCTAGTAGCCTCTCCACCGCCGCGTTCACGTCGCCGAACGTCGCGATCAGTGCTGAAAATAAGTACCATAAAATATGATTTCCGAGTAATGCTTCGCTGTTATTAGTACTAGAATTAAATTGGGTAAGTATCGCATTTTTATTTGAAACAACAGATGTTTTGTTCCATAGTATCAGATGTTTTTACATATCATGACTACTTTTACACCAAAATTATGTCGATGAATTCATCGTCGACCTATACAGAATGACAGTCTCAGATAAACGTTTGACCGATACCGCTGTACCGCGCCTTAGGTAGGTGCGCAGCGAGACGGGGGAGGCAGTACAGGACGCTCATTCGTCAACGCTCACGGCGCGGCGTTCAGACGCTCATTTATCAACGCTCACGGCATCCCGCCGCTCATTCGTCAATGCTCACGGCGTCCCGCCGCTTATTTGTCAAGGCTCACGGCATCCCGCCCCCCGCGGTACAGCGGTATCGGTCAAACTATAATTATACAGCGTGGTTCTGTATAGTTAGTACCGATACGAGACGAAAAGTAAATTTATTTGGTTCTCTGCTTACCTTGCAAATTAGCATCCCGGTTGAGAAAGCCCATAGCAGTGAGTTGTTCAAGTTGCTGCGAGTAGCGTTGTTCCGGTGGCTGCGATGAATTCGTCTGGTTATTCGCCATAGCAGACATCATCCGCTGCATGAACTGTGTACCAAATATTAGGAATTAACATGATGAAGTCAATACTACGGAATATCGAAATATAATATATACCGGATGATTTTTTTACCATTCTGAAAAAAATTGGGTATAATAAATGGTATTTGGTATTGGGTGAACGGAGTAGAAGCTAGATACTTAGGTTTTTTTTTAAATTGTTTTTTTTTAATAATATCTAAATTCAAATCGTACGCACTAGCAGGGTGCGTAGTGCGTATGATTTGAGTTTCGATATTTTTTAACGATCTATAGTTTTTTCAAATTTTTTGTTTTAATTGTTCACAACACACACCAGACAAGCATTCATGGGGTATGACGTGACGATTATTAATAGTTTCACTAAGACAGCGAACACTAAATGTCAAGTATTTAGTTTTTTCGACATTTAGGGTAAGATATGGGCCCAGAGCCATTTCTTCACCAAATTAAATCCCTTTTGGGCAGCACTGAATATCTCATCCTAGGTATCGGCGGAGAAAAGGAGAGCAGTGTCGTCTGCGTATGAGATCAATTCGCCTCGGAGTAGATGGATGGGTGGTGGATGTTAGTGAGGTCATTAATGTAAACGAGAAAAAAATGTCATTAATAGTAAAGAGTCCGTCCCAAAATACTACCCTGTGGGACTATGGAGTCGACTGCATGATAACTACTCGTGTGTTGATCTACTCGGACACACTGTTTTCACCCAGTGAGATAGCTCTTAAAACGATTCAGTTGCGTGCCTCTGATTCCTAATCTATCTAGTTTGTTTATTAATATAGGTACAGAAATAGTTCAAAAGCTTTGCTTAAGTCAAGGAACATTGGCAGACATTTCCTTCCTAAATCTACATTGGTAGATATATAGTTGGTTAAGATATGCACTGCTCCTTCTGTAGATCTACCCCTCCTAAAGCCAAACTGTTTATCTGAAAGCAAGTTGTTTTTTTTCAGGTAATTTACTACCCTTAGATTGCTTTTCCAGGATCTTTGACAATGCTGGTAGGATTGACATTGGTCTATAGTTACACAAAATATGTGTGTCTCCCCCTTTATGTATAGGACGCAACTTATTTTTTAAAATGTTCTGGAAAGATGCTACTTTCGAGGCAGACATTAAAGATGTGAGGGGAGGAACTAGAGCATTTTTGTTGTTCTTTTTAGCCTACTGCAGAATCTGTTTTGAGACCTACGATAAGACGTTCTATTTCCTTTTCAGTCACGTTAGTCATTACAAATGAGTTGATCTGGGAAGGTCCGGAAGTATTACTGGGGATGTCATCAAAAGACCCAAGTGCCGGGTTTTGGTGCGTTTGGATGCAAGTAATTGCTAAGTTCTTACTTACAGTTGCAAAATAATTATTGATCTCATTGACCGATAGTTCCAGAGTAGAGCATATATTGAGAAGTTCTGGGTTTTTGGGTTCTTTTGTTGTGTTGGTGATAGTTTGTATATTTCCACAGGGTTTTGGGATCGTCTCAACTTCTGCAATAAGGGTTCTGTCATACTCCCGTCGTACATTTTTCAGAATAGTGTTATAGTAATTTCTGTATCGGATATAATTATGTAATTTTTAAAGTCTCATTGTCTGGCGACATGTTTGACTTTTGGTGTAACTAACATGTCTTTTGTTTTTCATACAGAATTAATCCCTGAGTACCTAATCCACGGTTTAATAATTTTTTTTCGCCTCGATATTTTTATTAATTTAGTATTCTGATCTAGAGCTTCTTGTAACTTAGTTATAAGGTAGTTTAGCAAATAATCAGGGTCTAGTGATGCATAAATATGATCTAGGTTTATTGACAAAATAGCTAATTTTAAAGAATCAATGTCTATTTTGGTAACTGTGGTGGTAGCAAAATGGCGTGACTGCTTGAAATTGATGCATGTTAAGACCGGATAATGATCTGTTAGATAAGTTCTGGGGATAATTGTAAGACCAGAGTACTTAGTTTTTATCAGTACATGGTCAAGGCATGTTCCAATAGCTTCACGGGTCACTTCTGTGTGAGCTGGTAAGAGTCCGTGAGAGGCAGCTAGAGTAAGGTATCGTTCACCAGGATATTCGATTTTTGAACAATTTATAGGGATATTAATATCTCCGATTATCATAACATTTTCGAAATGTGCAAATTGTAACAAGATATCGTTTAAAGACGACAGAAATCCATCACTATTTTTGTGGGAGGCTGAGCGGTATATAGATATAACCATGCGGTTGTCACTTATAATTACGAGTACCAAACAATTACCATCTGTAAATTGAGGCTCGTTGATTGTGAAATTAAGATGAGCTTTGAAGTACACAGCCACTCCATTATTTAGGCTAAGATTTCTTTTGGTGGCAAAGGAGCGATATCCTAGTACTTTGAGATTGATGGATGAGGCTGATATCCAACATTCAGTCAAGACTAACATATCACATTCAACTTTATGTCGGGTTAGCAGTATTTCGAAGCCATGCATGTTAGTTTATACTCCGTATGTTCTGGTTAAGTATAACTAAACGACTGGATTGCGAATGTGGTAAATGTTTATGACAGTTATCAATGTCAGAAACAATCGATTTAGAGACAGTTATTATCAATATCCGAACACATTTCAATCATGTTACCGAATTTTAAAATATATAATAATCGACATAGTATTTTTTTATTGTAGCTACGTAATGTCTGTAGAACGTCAGAAGATTCTTTTAGGTTTGACTTGGTACAAATGATCTAGGAGTGATTAGTGTTTTTATGCAGTAGTTTACAGTATGTTATGTAGTAGCGAGTAGGTAAAGAAAGGGTATTTGTCTAAGTGGAGTTTTGTTTTTAATTTGTTTTTGGTGATAATGTAGTTGTAGTGATTTAGCTGTTTCAGGGTGCCTGACGTGTGGGAAGTTTTGTGTGAGACTTGCATTTTCAATAAGTATTGCATAACATGAATAAGAGTTTTGATGACAAACAGTACATTTATAATTATTATTGACATAACAAACAAAAAATAAACATGAAAATTTAAAGTAGTGATAAAAGTTAGTCTGAAGGACTTCTGTAACTAAGGGATGAAGTATAGTAGTTTACTTCAAATGTGGTACTTAGTGTTTATTGACAAAGCAATTTCTGTCTAAGCTATTGAAAAAAAAAAAAAAACTAAGTATGCCATAGGCTTCTACTCCGTTCACCTATTGTACCCTATTTTTTTCAAGACTGTAATAAAATCATCCAGTATATGTATTACCATTTACATTACAACTTTCTACCTATAAGACCTTCAAGTACCTGCATACTGACTGATTAAACGATGAGTGCAGTAATACATAACATATTGTATAATCTACGTGCAACTCTATTGATGATGAATCAAATAGTAATGAAATCAACGAAGAACACTGATTTTTACGAATACAGCAAACTTTAAACTTTGAATTGCGCCAGTACAAACAAGAAAATAATATGTGACATGTATTTTAAGAAATGAATTGGAAGGGTACACAGGAAACTTTAATTCTAGTACTGCGCCAGTACAAACTAAAAAAATAATAATTAAGTTGCAACATGTGATTTGTATTTTAAGAAAAACTATCATGAAAACATGTTTTTGTGTAGCCCTTTATTTAAATCGATACTGTTCTAGCAACTCACTCAAAAATAAAAGGTATTATGTACCACGTCGACGTGCGGGCGGTGCGCGTTCAACTACGACGGAGCCGGAACATAGATACAAAGTATTTTATATCTACCTTGTTAGTGGTATCACTGCAGTTAAGAGCAAATTACTCATAACTTGTTATGAAACCACTCTTTAATGTTATATCACTGTAATTATAATTGTTTTTTTTTTATATATCTAAGTAATTAAGGTCCTATTCCTAGCCTTAAAAATTAAACAGTAATCTATGCTTAGTTGTATACTACTACTACTAACTATGCATAGTTGGGACATTAATTTGCTAATAAGACTTAAGGTTGCGCTAGTCGACGGTTCGAACTCGGTGAGCGCGGCTAA
Source organism: Dicycla oo (assembly GCA_948252095.1). Taxonomy (NCBI): domain Eukaryota; kingdom Metazoa; phylum Arthropoda; class Insecta; order Lepidoptera; family Noctuidae; genus Dicycla; species Dicycla oo. Next base: position 17,808,548 of record OX411726.1, on the reverse strand, counting down.
TATGCATGCTATTTCACCTAGCATCGTATGAGAAAGTGAAATAGACGATGATTTACATAAAGAAAACGAGAGCGTAAAATTATATGGACAGCCCTTTGGGCGTATAGCTATTATGAAAAAGATGTATTTAATCAAAATAAGGTTAATAAATTCTTGAATAAATTATCTATCACTGTATGGTAACAGTTTTGGCATTCTCATACTCCGGGAGTTATTTATTTACGCCCAAAGATGCGTTAAAATTTGTGTTGAAATATGGAAGTTTCTACACTCGTAGCTCTCACACCAATATTTCTTTTTCAATTCTGTTTCACAAATCGTCTTAAATTAGCACTCAGTGAAGATCAAAATCGAGACATGAAGGAATATACCAAAGACCTAGATGAAACAGCAAGTTCAAATTATTCTCTCTGGCGAGCAACAAAAAGCTTAAAAGACCTGTAGTAAGTCAAGCACCATTACGCAAAAGCGATAACACATGGGCTAAAAGTGACTTCGAAAAGGCACAAACCTTTGGCGAACACCTAAGTAAAGTATTTACACCCAACGATGCTCAAGGAACACAAACACTGCATAACGAAATAACATCATACTTACTGCAAACATACCAACTCGTCTTGCCTCTGGAAAAAGTTACGAAAAATGAAGTAAGAACGGCCATCAATAAACTAAATGAACACAAAGCACCTGGATATGATTTAATTTCAGCCAAAACATTGAAGAAACTCCCTGAAGCAGGTATTACTTTCCTCACCGCTTTATATAACGCAATTCTCTTAAAGGGGTATGTTCCCTCTCAATGGAAAGTAGCTCAAATTATTATGATAGCTAAGCCTGGAAAGTGCCCCGGGGACGTGAAGTCCTACCGGCCCATTAGCTTGTTGTCCATTCCTTCAAAACTACTAAACATTGTTCATGAAAAGACTAAGACCACTGATAGACCAAAACTTTTTGTTACCTGTCCACCAATTCGGGTTTAGAGAAAGTCATGGAACCATAGAACAAATACATCGGCTGGTCGAAAAAATTCATGTAACATATGAAGAAAAAAATACTGCTCGGCTGCTTTTCTAGACATATCACAAGCTTTCGATCGAGTTTGGCACGAGGGCCTTTTATATAAAATTAAAAAAACACTTCCAATAAATTACTACATTTTTATTAAATCTTACTTAGAGAATAGGTACTTCTTTGTAAAACAAGGCAATGAAATAACTGGACAGGACGAGATTCGGGCGGGAGTTCCTCAAGGCAGTGTGATGGGTCCCACTCTTTACCTTCTTTATAAAGCTGATCTCCCCGTGTCCGAAGGAATAGTCTTAGGCACGTTTGCCGATGACAACGCTACACTAGCTGTGCATGAAGATGCCGCCCAGGCATCTAAGAAACTACAAACAAGCTTAGATGAAATTTCGAACTGGCTAAGAAAATGGAGAATAAAGGCAAATGAAACCAAATCTGTACATGTGACATTCACAACAAGAAGAGATACATGCCCACCAGTACGACTAAATAATGTTGTGATTCCCCAAGCGGAAGAAGCTAAATACCTCGGAATGTACTTAGACCGGCGACTAACCTGGCGAAAACATATATTCACGAAGCGTAAAGCACCGAGCTACTATCAAAAAAATCCAAGCTCTCCCTGGAAAATAAGCTCAGGATTTATAAGTGTATCATAATGCCTATCTGGACATATGGAATACAACTGTGGGGCACGGCAGCCAATTCAAACATTGACATATTCCAAAGGTTTCAGTCAAAAATGCTTAGGATTATAACTAATGCACCATGGTACATGACTAACGATAGTTTACATCGGGACTTAAAAATACCAAAGGTGAAAGAACAAATCATGCAAGCAATCAGCACCTACAAGAATAGGATTACTACACATCCTAATAAACTGGCATCAAACTTGATGAAAGCAACAAAAAAAAAATCTGTTTCCGTACAGGGCTACATAATGACGAGACAATTAGATATAATTTATAATGTACACTCTAAAACAATGGAGTACTCCAAAAGATTCACCGGTGGAAGCTGGCCCTGAAATAACCTGGCGGCGAAGCGACGTCGCTAAAAGATGCCCATCCATACATCACCCGTATCTCCACAATTCCTAAGCCTACTCTAGGACGCATATCCAGTTCGGCTCTAAAGCGTGTTGCCGACCGCAAACTAAGCTAAGCTAGTTTAGCTTAGCTCGCATAGCTGGCATAGTTTTTCATACTTGTGTGCAGAACTATACAAACTAACTAAAATATGTAAAGTTTAGTTAGTTGTGTATACCGATCCGGAGCTGGGTCATTTTCACAAAAAGTGTACATTCGTGTTTTGGGGGTGTCCCACAAGTTTTGTTAAATATTTAAAGAATAATTTCCACATTTAAGAAAAACAACTCTAAAAATATGGATCTATGGTTAGTTTTTAACTATATTATATGTTGTTGCTACATAAAAACACAGTTATATTACCGTAATTTTCAAAAATACTAGTAGAAGGTACCTATTTTAGCGCTGTCCCACTACCAATTACAGTAAAATAACATAACTTTTATATATTTTGTTGACTTAGCTATACTAATGTGATTGATTTTTTGGAAAGTATAGTTGTTTACGATTTATTTCATAATTGCAGAAACAGTGTAACATTACACAAAATATTCAAATAATTGTATATATGCGAGGACATTAATTAGCTAAAGTGGAAAATTCCCTTCCGAAACCCCATTTTTTACGAAAGATCGCAATTAAAACTACTACTTTTGCATATTTTTTGTCGATTGGCAACATTTGTAAAGCTGTCATGGCTGTACCACAGTGATTCGTCCATTTTGACGGCAACCAGCGGACGATGAAACACGCACTTTAGTAACGGTCCGTTTTTGATATTCCACAACCGCAACCAATTTCGAAGTAAGTACTACAATTTTATTTTTTTCAAATTATTTTAAAATCTTTATAAACTTTCAGTGAACCCAATTTAATACCAAGCTTGTTGGTCTGATGTGTTAGTTAAAAATAAATTAAACAAAAATGTTCAAAGGTAGACTTCCGATACTTCCGTTCCGTTACCAAAACGCAGGTAACGTAGAATTGGAACTAAAAAGTTTCGGAATAGAATTATTAGGAAGATGGTACATTATATTCATGTCACTTTGTGTCTGTGAATAAGAATTCTAATATTCAGAAATTATTAATTATAAATGTTCATAATGCTCAAATGACACAAATTAGAAGAAAATGTATGCATTTTAATAATATTGACATTGAGTACCTACCCAATATTTCTTTTTCAGGTACTTAACAAAAATGGTAGTTTTTGCGAACATTGATAAATTCCTAACTAAAAATGATTTTATATTATTGCAAGAATCAGTATGGCCGTGGTTAGTCACTCATTTCCGAATTGCAGAAAAATGTTTCGGTTGTGGATTTCCTACCACTTTGATCCATAAACCATACCACTTTATTATAAACGATAACGTTAAAGTGAAGAATTTAATAAGTGTTGACTTTTTTTGGTGCCAGCGATGTACAGTTTATGCAATATATGATCATTATTGTGAAGATGAATGCGATTACTGTGAATAATTCTAAAACGTACTGTTAAGAGTACTATGACAATATTCCAATAACGTACCTGTCATTTTGCTAGGATGTAGGCTCATTAGTCAGCAATTCACGTCGTATTTGTATATTGAATCATACAATATTCAAATATATACTTATATATTTTTTACTTTGAAGATGCCACTTACGCCAGCCGAAAAAATGAGAAGATACCGAGAAAAATTAAAAAAAGACCCCGAAAGGTATGAAGAGTATAAAAAGAAAGATTTAAATAGAATTAAATTAAAGAATAAAAAAATAACAGAGTTATCAGAAAATGAGAAGGTAAACCAGAGGCAAAAATGGAGAGAACAGAAAAAAAGACAGAAAGCGAAGACTGACCGTGAAAAGAACAAAACTAAGAATAATGAACCTACATCCTCTGAAACACCTACTAATATATGTATGAACAAAAAGCATTTAATAAATATTAGGAGGTTGCGGCGTGTGTTGTTTTTCTACTTATTTTTATAATTTGATTTAATTTTCTTGACAATGGGCAATTATAGCTTTGGAGTAGGTAATAATAATGTTTTCAGATATATTTTTTTAATCATGTTGAATTACGTAGGTTTCCGTAGCAAAAATTGTTCATACTATAAACAATTTGCAATATTTTGAATATGCAATATTTTCAAGTCTTCTTGTTAATGTGCAATAATCTTAAGAATTCTATTCCGTTACTGGAACAGTCAATTCCGTGACTGTCCTATTTTATATTTTGATTTAAATATAATTTATAGAGCGAAATTCCATCTGATTGCCATAAAATTTTGATAATTTAGAGGCTAATAATTTGATTAATATAAATTAAAAAAGAGTTCCTATATTGTTTCCTAATTGGGTAACATACCAAAAAGAATTTAACTAATTTCGTCCAAAGAGTAACGTAATGGAAAATAAATTGATAAAAATGTATGTTTTTTATTAGTGTTTATATTTTTTCTTTATTTTGTATTAAAGTACAAACCATTAATAACAAATAATACCAGTTGATTAAATCCAAGCGTGTTTTATTTTATTTCTATAACCGGAAGCTTATAGTTGCGGAATGGAAGAATTTTTGTTTCCCAAGGGCATTAAATTACCTATATTTCATTAAATAATACAGAATAAGATGTTCTATTATTATTTTCATATATTAAAAAGAATACCACTTGTGAATTTAATGAAAAAAAAACGTTCTAAAACAAAAAAATAATTTCGACACATTTAAAACAGAGTACACTTTTTGTGAAAATGACCCAGCTACGCGAGCTATGCTAAACACCTCCGCCTGCCAGCTATGTGAGCTAAGCTAAACTAACTTAGCTTAATTTTTGGTATGCAACCCGCTTAATGATCCTTCCATAACCCACGTGCACGTCTTTCCACTATCACGTCCTCCGGTCTACTCCTCGTTACGCAATGGTCTCTATAGCTCCATGAAACATGAGGCTCCATGGGGTAGTGTGAATCTTTGGGTTCATTCGAGTAATCGAGTCTGGCCAAACCACGCTAGGGTCGGTGCATTTCATTCATTTATACACCGTCAAACAGTGGAGTAAACTCCATACGACGTTAGTATGGAAGAATGACTAACGAGCGTAACCTTAAGAAGTAACTCTGTGAAACTGTAATCTCAAAATGTTGCTAGATTTTTAGCCAGCCAGGCCTCCCATATAAGCTAGCCATAAGAATCATTATTATTATTTTAAACCCTGTATTTTCAGAATCTATTGAACATTCTCGCAATCTGGGACACGAGATTTTGACGCTACTTCCAACTGTCACCGTATGCCATTCAAATAAGTATTAATAATAATCCATTTATTTCAGGCGACACAGGCCCATAGATAAATACATTATTCTAAATATATATATATATATATATAAATATCCTACATATTTTTATTAAAAACAAATTTGTGTTAATTTAACAAAATTAGCAGAACAGGATCAGTAGCAGTATTATCAGGACATCAAAAAACATGTCAACGTAATATTTTTATAATCTGCGTTACCTGCGTGAAGAGCTCCGAGTTCTGTTGCTGACGAGGCGGAGCGCTGGCGGGCGCGGCGCCCGGCGGCGCGGCGGGTGGCGCTGCCGGCGGCGCGGCCGTGGCGGTGGCCGCGCCCATGCCGAGGTTGCCGACCAGCGTGGGCGCGGCGCTGCGTAGCTGCTCCAAGCCTTGCTGAATCTGCAGCAGCGCGTTCAGGGCCTACACGATATCATAAATACTAACATTGTGCTGGCCTTAGCACACGACTATTGCTCAGGTTATTAAAACAATTAAAACCTTGAAGAATCACACATATATTGCACTCTTCTTTGCTTCGTGGCAAGTTCAATATTTCTGACCGATAAAACATGTAAAAATTCAACAGATAATAACTACAAGACTTGATGTTAGAGTAATAGTTGAGCATTCAAAAGATAGGTCATATTTATAACAATTTTAAGCCAGGATATAATTTGCTTATGACGTCACACTACGAGTGCAAGCGCATGCGCACGACCCTCTTCTTTTCACAATGTCTCGGAAATATCAATTTGTATCTAGCACAAAAACTTGTTTAGAATAGCTAGATCAGTTATTCTGGTGTCTTTGTCAAAAATTGACAAAGCACTACCAGAACTACTATTGCTCAAAATACGAGTAGGGTTAAAAATTAATATGAAAGTGACAATAGCAAAATAATGTCGGATGTCGTCTCATATCAGCCGTACATCTGCTCAGAACTGAAAAAAACCGCAATCGAAGAAAGCGTGCAACAAAAGGAATGCAATGAGCCTAAAAGGTCTAGTGCCGAGCAACACAATAGCTACGGCATTGTCAGAAACCGTAAGAAAATCTATTGCAAATAGCAAAAAGTTTAAGATGTCATCGCATATCGGCCGTAAATCTGATCAGAAATGAAAAATACCATTTAATCGGTGAATGCTTACTTTATAAGGAATGCAATGAAGTTTAATGGCTACGGCAGTATCGTAAGCCGTAGTAAAATTTCAATCTGTTTTAATGAAAACAAATGGCACGGACTCGAACTGCGCATAATACATTTTTGCTAATTGCTAAGTAATGATGATTTAATTTAGATTTGAATACGGACTACGAACAAACTATAATACTACGAAAACTGGATTAAAATTCCAGAGTTTCCAGTACAAAAATACATTTTTATTTTATCACTGATATTTTAACAAAAAGCAAGGAGCTATGCAAATATGCACTATCGCATACTGACCTGTGGGTTGGACATCATTTGCTGCATTTCCGGGTTCTGTAGCTGAGCCAACATCTGCGGCATCATTGTTCGCATCTGGTCCTGTAGTTGTGGGTTGTTCGCGAACATCGGGTTCTAGATGAAATTTCAAATGTATAGTCAACTGTCAAATTTTTAAGTTTACATCTCCATAAGAATTCACTATCCCTTTCCTTCAAAGATGAAGCATATTATTTTATTATTACACAACATATTAAATAATATGTTGTGTAACATATGGGAATATGACCTTTACTGAACCTTTAAATGATGAGCTTGCCCCCTATTGCATAAACTTAACCACCACCAGTCTATTAGTGTCTCACCGCAGGCCAAACACCTCTTCTCATACAGAGAAGGCACGAGCATTGATCACACTTGCTCAAGACGGGTTGGCGATGCAGTGTGTTACCTAGTTGATAAGCTGAGCTTACCTGGTTAATAAGCTGAGACGCCATATCAGGATCAGCAGCCAAGGCCTGTAGCATGGTGTTAGTATACGGCGCCGACAGCATGGACTGCACAAGACGCGGGTTCTCCGACATCTGCTGCAGCAGCGACTGCATGCCGGGCGTGTTGATGAGGCCGGGCCCCGCGGGCGCGCCCCCGGCGCCCCCCGCGCCCGCGCCTGCCCCACCCCCGCCGCCGCGCTGCCACGGGTTAGGTAATGGCTGCCGGTTTTCGGCCCCTTGCTGCGGGTTTGTGCCGTCGACTGGAACAAAAAAGTGGCGGGTTAACGCAGCTGTTTTATATGATGCTATGGGTAGAACAATTTTTACAGGTAAAATGAGCATCAAGTTGCAGACCCTAAGATTTTTTTTTACAAAATTTTCAGTAATGTTACATTTTCAGAAGTGAATTTTTGAGATGGGGCAGTATGGGTACCTTAACCGCTATAACTACAGGAAAATGGTAAGACCGTTTTTTTCTGATGCCAATCGATCCTGTTTATAAAGATCAAATAACTCTTATTGGACCAACTGAAGTTTTAGTACTAGAAAGGTGAAAAATTGCAAAACACTTTTCCATACATTTCGTGGGAAATGAGACTCCTACTTCTTCTTAGGGTTCCGTACCTCAAAAGGAAAAAAACGGAATCCTTATAGGATCACCTCGTTGTCTGTCTGTCTGTCTGTTGTGATGACGCTTTTTCTCAAAAACGCGTGGAGGTACCAAGTTGAAATTAATATCAAATACGTAGGTCTACAGTCCCCTGGAGCTCTAAAAAAATCAAGCTTCTAAGTGAACGCAATAAAAATATACGGCTATTTATGCGACATATTTTGATACTTGCAAATATATCTAAAACCTATTGAATACTTCCCGTTGACCTAGAATCATGAGATTTGGCAAGAATCAAGGTCTCATAGCACAAGTAGGTTAAAGGACAAAATCCAAAAATCGTTAATTTGTGGTTTTATCATCACATACAAAATATTATTAATATACAAAATATGTATTTATTTTTCTTACATTTGCAATTGGAGAATTGATCGTGACGTATGTATGGGGGAAAACTTTTTAATTGCAAAGTTAAGTATGTTCTTGGGATAAATTCATCCCAACTAGTGAACCCTTAATTGTGCGTGTCGGAACCGAAAATAATTTATCCCAAAAACATACTTAACATTGCAGTTGAATAACATATTCTCCCATAAGTCACGGTCAATTCTCCAACTGCAAATTTAAGTTTGTAAACCAGAAAAAAATTTGTGATAAAATTACAAATTAACGATTTTCAGACTTTTTCCTTCCGTGATCCGTTTTTCTCCTTTTGAGGTACGGAACCCTATAAAAAGTCAGAAATCGCATAAAACTTTTTCCATACAAGTCTAAACATTCTAAGTTATTTGTGGTATTTTTTTTTTCAGAATGTCAGAAATCTCAAGCAATAGACTATCTAGAATTAAGTTCTCAAACAAATTAAATTATAACGTGTATTCATTCGAAATTGAATTTATTGTTTGTTCATTTTCGATCAATCTTCATTGTATGTAGCTCATACGTTTATTTCTACAAAAGGTCAAAAAGTTTAGGCTAAGTTCACATGTGTTCACGCGGCGTTAACGCGCGTCAAATGCAATTTACACTAAATTTTGACGAGCGTTAGCGCGCGCTCATGTGATCGGTTGTACGTAAATCATGTCTAGGCGCGCGATTCGAAAACGCGCGTCAAAATTTAGCCATCTGAACATGGCCAAGTTGCGCGTCTCATTTCCTACGAAATGTATAATTTTTTTTTTTTTGCGATTTCTTACCTTTCTAATAGGTACTCAAACCTCAAGTTGGTCCGTTAAAGGTTTTTGATCTTTATATGAAACAGGATCAATTAGTATTAAAAAAAGTTTTTGTGAAAAATGCCACTTTTCTTGTTGACTGTATTCACGTTGTTTTTTCAAAATCCGAGAATGCTGAATGCTCAAAAAGTTTAGGACAGGAGTCCTAAGACCTTTTTCCTGTAGCTACAACGTTTAAGGTACTGTTTACTGCCCTGTTTTGCCTGCACTGAGAAAATTCTCTGAAAAACATACTCCTCTTCCTAATCGATTTCGATAAGGGAGATCCTTTACAAATTAAAATGATTTCGTAGCGTGTGCCCTAATATGACTTGTAGTTCTAAATACCGGCCAGGTAAATGCGTAATACACTTACAGTAGCAATGCCTTTCATTTTGACAGTTCAACAACATTCATTGCGTTATTTACGTTGTTGAGCAAACAAATGTTTAAAACACATGAAGCAATGGATTAGCAATTTACTTCAAAATCATACAGATTGTGATTGAAAGTCTGTAATAAAATGTGCCTGAAGACTCAAAAGTATAGCTATAGGAGGGTTTCAATCTCTATTTACGGTACTTGGCGTTTGCCTGAAAAACAACGAATTCATGAAGGGACCACCAAAATGCCTCTTCTCCTTTAAATACCACACTGTAATAGAAATAACAGAATATTGCCTTACCAGAGTTGTCCACAAGCCCAGAGAATGGGTTGCCTGCCATACTGCTGGCTACATTCAACATCGGTTCTTGAATGTCTCTATACATGCGTTGTAAAGCATTGTAGCCACCTGAAAAGGAAGGTAAATCAAATATCACAAGGTAATAATGTTGATTTCTATTGCTAAATGGTTTCACACTTTATTCTTTATCAGGGCTTTTAAATATTAGTTAATGTTCCCAACATGCAACAGTAGCTTGTGGCTAAGTAATAACAGCTGCACGAGTTGATCCATCAGGTTAACACATTCACTGCTGAATTATTTGGCGAACTTGCTCCAAGTGCTGCTTTATGATACACTAAACCCTGTGCGGCAAACACTCATACGCGCCCAAAAAATACTTCGTGTGGTGCTATGAGCGCACAGGCGCGATTGAAGAAACTCTACCCAGGTCGGCTGGGCACATATGTGCGCCGTTACAAACTTATCCCAAGTGCGGCAGACGCGTAGGTGTGTTTGAAAATTTTCCCATTTTTTATGAGTCATAAAACAATTACGCCGCAAGTAAAGGTTGCCTCACACGACTGTTGTAACCTCAAGGATCAAGCGTTTCGGAATTAGCTTTTGCTCATCATTTTGTTGTTCGTACTTACATACTTAGTTAGAGAGCGAATGAATGAAAGTGTTGCCGTTTAGTAGTATACGATTTTGTGAATTATCTAGTAGAGCAATAATATACAGGGTTATTTGTAAAACACCAGCAACCTCTTAGGGGGTCATTGTACTCATCATTATGAACAACTTTTACTATGGGACCAAACTTGAAATCGCGAAAAAAAATCAGCTATTCAGTACATTTACGTTCGCATAATTCGTCAGAATGTACTGAACAGCTGATTTTTTTGCTATTATGTAGGTAAGTAGTAGAATAAGGCCATAGTTACCATATAGTTTTTTTTTCAGAATTTCGTACTTATATTATTTGATCCATCATACGTTGAGATAATTTAAGTACAATTAAAGATATTATTAAAAAAAACACGTAATACTAGGCAGTAAGGTCTGGTGACTATAGCCTGATATTAAATGGCCATAAACAAAAAAGATAGTATGTTGTCGTTTGCAATAAAATTTAGCTGTTGGTTAGTTTAGAATTTTACTGACTAAAACCCACCCGTGTTCCACTGACACTCGTAACATCTGACAACCGAACAATACGTTGTTCGGTTGTCAGATGTTACGTGTTACAATCAATTGCTCGAAATGCCTTGTGTGTTGACACCTTTACCAACCCTTATTTTACGATGTTTTCGAAACAATAGAGATGCACAAAAAACCCACAAAAAACCCACAGGTGCGGCGCGCCGCATTCGAAGGAAGTACATAAATTGTATGGACACGCATATGCGACGGTAGCACTTGGTGAACGTTCGAAAATCGCACATACGTGTCGGCCGCACAGAACGTGTTAAAGTTAGAATTTCGGGTTTAAGTATTCAAATAATCTAATCACAATTTTTTTAAGTGGCACTACTAATTCCACAGGTACCTTTTCTCATCCGTTTTCATCAAATACAGTTGAAGCAGACCAAAGTTTCATAGGTTGATAAAAATGTACTACTTCTAAGGGTACAATGGCAGTCATCGCGTTTAGCAATGAGTTCCAGTCAATCTTTGAATGAACAGGAAAGATAATAATAGCCACTCGACAGCACGTGTATTCCCAGTGTATAATAAAAATGTAGCTATAGTATAGTAGACATTTCTGCATATGGCGTCATGTTCAATCAAGTTGTTATTATTCAATTAAGAACATAATTATTTGATCATCAAGTCTCTTTGGATGTTATGTATTTTTTGGACCTTGGCATTTTCAAAAGGGGCCGGCCAAGGGTAAGTAAAAGCCGCATGGTTTGATCTATTAAGGTTAAACTACGCTTGCCTTGGCTGTATATGAATTCAGAAGCCCGAAAGTCCGAAGGACGATCATGTTACCCAGTGACTGGGTTGTGGAGGTCAGAGATAGGCAGTTGCTCCATTTAAAATACTGGTAGCCAGTAGCATCTGCTAATCTGCTAGACTAGGAGCCAACCTGTTAGGAAAAGCTTAGGCAGATGATGACATTATTCACTTACCAGGTATGCTCTCAAGGTTGGATAGCGCGCGGTCGTGGGAGCGCATGAGTTCCTGCAACATAGCTGGGTTTCGGGCCAGCTCCATAGTCTGCCGCAACAGCTCTGGGTTGTTCAGCATGTGGCTTATTTCTGGATTTCGCTATATTTTAAAACAAAATAAATTACTGAAAGCCAAAGATGGCCCACAAGCGCCAATATGGTATAATTAATAATCCATATCTGTAAACTAAATTAACTTATAATCAGTTTACTTAGCTTATACCATGGCCTGGGAGTATTAAGCTACCACCCACCAGACAAGAGACAAACAAGCATAGTCACAAACACCTAAAGAATCTCTTTATCTATGTTGTTAGGTAGGAAATACAACAAAAATAAATATTTGGAAAAATCCTACCATACTGGTTTTAGATCTCCTCTCATTTCCACATGAGATATACAAGAAATATTATTTAGCCTATGCCATAGTAAAAATATTATAAAAATGAAATGAAATTAAATCTTTTTATTTCCAGATATAAAATCCAGATTAGCCAGTAAGCAGCTTAGTAGTGAGTCTTACTACAGTTACTACCTAGGGTCTGCCAGTCAAACACAAGATCATACTTTTTAGTGCATTGTATTTTGTTTAATGACATATTTTTTTGCTCCCGCTGCTAATATTATTGTTGAGTTGTCGAACTCCTTAAAATAAGGTTGAGCTCCCTCACTCGACTCTATCTAGCACTTTTTTTTTTAATGTTATGTGAGAGTGATTTCAATATCCTATTTACAGAATAAACATTTTTTTTTTTTCATTTCATTTCGAAGAACAGAGATAAAACTTACCGCCATTAGGTCCTGCATTTGTGGGTTGGATGTGATGAGCGTACGCATGTTCTCAGGGTCATTCATCATCTGCTGCACAAGCGGATTGTCAAGCACTTGTCTCAGCATGTCCGGGTTGGTTAGCAGCTCTTGTTGCATTCGAGCCTACAGCAAATACCACAGACAATGATAAACTAGATAGAACTTAAAATTGAAGATTTCCCAAAATAGAGACTAATGATAAGGGGATGCTTTCACTCAAAAGGAATCTGTGTAGAAAATGTTAAAATATTAACACACATTTAACCATACAATAAGACAACTATGAAACAGTTTATGGAACTGAATAAATATTATTATGATGCATGGTCTTCTGGAGCCAGCATTTCTCTTGTCTCACGTTTCTTTAGAAAAGAATACATGCAATCAGGTAGCAAATTTGTTGAAGATTTTTACCTGCAGATCCATGAAGGTGCTCTGACCGAGTCCTAAACTTTCTAGGCCTGCTAATCCACCCAGTGAATTTAGTCCAAATGGAGTGGCTCCAACATCAGCTGAAAAAATGATTGATTAGTTTGTTTACAACGTTTAAAACCATTTACAATGTACTTGGGGCATCTAGTTAATAGCAATATATTCCCTCTTTACCTCTTATAACATGCAAGTGATAAAATAACTACTTTACACCTGTGTCAGCAGGTGTACAGATGTGCTGTTGTGTTGTATTGGATCTACAATAACAATAGTAATAATAACCTGGGACATTATTCACACACGGTTATCTGATCCCAAACTAAGCAGAGCTTGTATAATATACTACTTCTTTTTTTTTTGTAAATATATACTTATATAGATAATTACAATATTTTTCCAAAGTGGCATTCTTCCGTAACTATGTATGTGAAAACAATTTCATTTAAATTATATTGTTTATTGGTGACATTGGACGACATTGACACAATGGACGACCCATTGCTGCTTAGTCAATTTTGCCTTTCAAGCGTCAATATCATCAGTAATTCTAGAAATGTCACCAATAAACAATATAATTTAAGGAAGCTACGCCGCAAGAGAGCGCCGTGTGTTTGTCATTTGTCAAAGTCATCTTGAAGGCAAAGTGACCAATCGGCGACAAGAAAACACCTAGCGCCATCTCCCGGCAAAGTTTTTAACCAGGTAAGTTAACACATTCTCTGCTGAATTCTTTATGCAAACGCTTCTTACCGACCCTTTTTTTTTTTTACGATGTTTTCGAAACAATAGAGATGCACAACGAACACACATTTGCGCCGCGCCGCACTCGACGAAAGTTATGAAAACGCGCATGTGTGTCTGCCGCACCGAATGTGTTAAGGTACCAAAATGAAAGCCATTGACAGCTGAATGATTGTAACAAACAGCGCCATCTACTCGGATCTAATTTGACAGTTTTTTCCCCATTGGGAAAGTTTATAATCTTTAATAAAAATGCCAGTTTATTAAGCCTTTGAACTGCATTTAAAATTCGTTGGAATCAAGCAGTTATGACTACTTAATAGGCTACTTAAAATAAAAAAAATTAAATGCTCTAGTGTAAAGTTGCCAACTTGTCGTTTGGTAAATATTGCCTTTCAAGCATCAATATGAACTTAAGGTATTGAAAACTTTGTCTTCCATGTCAAATGCAATTTCTGTGAGAGAGTGTTGAAAATTCAACACAGAATAATATCTTAGTATAATAATTAGTATTGATTTGTAAGAGTGACATAGCTGATTAGAATTGATAGTACTCTAGTCCAAAGATTGTATACAATCACGCATAAATAAATTGCATGAACATATTTTGTTTGTAACGCTTTCATGTTAAAATGGCTGAATGGATTTGGATGAAATTTAGCACATGGGGAGACCCTGACCTGGAGTCTGTCTTGAAAGAAACAATGATTCTTCTTCTCTTCACCCTTTTTAGATAATGTAAGTAGTTAAATCCAACTTTGCTATCCATTTGAGCTGTAGGTGGACCAAGCTCAAGTGACAACATAAATACTATCACTTGTTAAAAACATATACACCTTTGTAAATAAAAAAATTGACCTCCATAAACACTTGATAACATGGAATTATCTTTATGAATAGGCCTTGTTATATGAAATTGTCGGTTACACAATATCCATAATAAATGCGAAACTGTCTGTCATTGTCAACTTTTCACACTTTGAACAGCTTTCAATGAAATTTGGCACTCGGGAAGACATGACCCAGGTTGGGACATAGGATACCTTTTAGCCCAGTAGGAAGTTCCCATAAGATAATTTCTGAACCTTAACCCTGGGTAGAATCCCAGATTCCCAGATAGAGTAGAATAGAATTTAGGGGCAAAACTGCAGGCAAAAGCTAGTCATTTATGTATCAATTTACAGTTTTCATTACATTATTAGGTGTTTAATTTAATTTTTGAGTTCAATCATGGCTTAACAAATCCATAATTTTATCCAAATTATTACTAGTCGCAGACATTGGTTAATTGATATCATAATTCATTTTAATTTGTATTCATTTATTTACCACTCATAGATTGAATACCTACTTTGTACACTATTGTTCTAGTCTATTGCAAAACTCAATGTTCACTGAATATATTAATTGTCAATGACCTAATTACAATAAAATACATAAAAGTCATTAAATGTAGTAGTAGATACCTATTACCATCAGCAATCTATCTTCCTTTACTTTGGTGTGAAAGTAATTTTAGTGCATTTCAGCTAAACAATTACATTTGTATTACAACATGAGCAAATGCAGACCCAGAAATAATTTTGGATATGAATCTTGTATGTTTTTTTCAGTAGCTCTCTTCACTTGCATATCTCTAAACACTGCAAACCTATATTTCACAGTAATGTCAGGATGTAAGGAATTCGGTACCTGGAGGGCGTCGCGTTGCACCCTCAGGCTCGGGTCTAGGAGGCGTTTTTATCACGAGATGGATTGTCAGCCCGTCCTTGATGTTGTGCTGTTTCAGGGAGTCGGCATCATTCAAGATCTTTCCGGCAAATATGAGACATAACTGCTCCGGTTCCGCACTGAATTTAGGGGACAACACTTCCTTGAGCTAAAATCAAATAACGAATTCATATTTTACGTTGCCGATTATCTAAATAAATGTCGTCAGAGATTGCGTGTGCAATAACTATGTTAATACGCCATGAGCAAAGTTTCTAACGGCGCCGTACTCACTTTTTTAACGTCAGCATCCTCATCAACTTCCACTTGCTGTTTTTCTTTCGGTGTTTTCACTGTAATAGTAATTTTTTTGGCTTCGTCCTGTCCCTCTGCCATTTTGGCAAATCTAGAATGACTCTGTACTTTGGCGGAAAAGCAGAAATTTGTACAAGAATGTAGAATTTGACGATTTGTGTAAGTTGACGGCCGACGGTACGGCCCACTTTGGTAATTTGTTAGAACTTCGAAAGCCTAAATCACAAGCACATTTAAGTTTTAATAACTATAAAATAGAGTTTAATTTGATTCCCACGTAACACATGCGAAGTTTGTCACTAATCGAACTCTATGGACCGGCCTCAATGAATGAATGAACAAGCTAAAAAAGGCATGTGTTGCCAAAAAAATATAAAAATGTAGTCTTTGGTATACCAAAGACAAAATTAATAAAGGTGCGGAGACACTAGACAAAACATATCGTGTGGTTAGCACCATAGACTATTGAAGGACGTTTGTAGTCATATCCGTTTCCGGATTTACCGGAAAGATTGTATCTGAAATCAGCTGAAACTTGCGTTTGTGCTTTCGTATCTATGTCTATGGCTGAAACGGAAACAGGACTTTCGGTTTTGTCTTGACAGCTGACATGAAACAAAAACAAAAAACAGTTTCCAATAATGTCTTTCGCAAAATTTTAATGAAATTACTAGGTACTACATAAACCAAGTTTGGTAAGACGAAAGTTATATATGTAGCGATGACATGAACGTCTAGCTAGTTCATTATTTTACTACAGAAATTCCTGTTTCAGCGGATTCTTGTTTTAGGTCTACGTTGTTATGTGACTTATTTTCATAAGCACTGAGTGATATTATTGCATGCCGTAGAATGCCTAACAAGAGCATTTAAGCGTTCGTTACATATATTAATTCATTGCAGCAAATGGAGGTATGAATTGTGATTATTTGGTAAATCTAGTTGCCTGCCTACTGGTATGTAAACAGTAGCACTTCGACCGCGTCTTAGTCCGCGCTGATTTTGTACCCTACGACCTTCAACACCCCCTCTATCCCGTTTAAAGGGGAAAATAATAATAAAAATTTGTTTCAGAAAACACAATATTAATACATAAGAATCTAATGCTCTAGATGCTAATGATTTTAACAAATTTCGGGGATCCTACACTACACTAGGATTCCCTGTGTCGTGGGAAATCATTACGGTTTTTATTATTTACGTAGATAAGTTTTTGCGCCAAGTTTGAATTTTCTAAAACGAAGCAGTGTGATTTTTCATGCAAATTGTTTTCCCACTTTTTTTTTAAATCTTAATTGCATGTTTTAAAATCGTTTCATAATATGTTTCCATTATTTGACTATATGATTATTTATGTAAATTTTTGAGTTAATCGAAGCAAGCAGTAAAATGTTCCCCTAAAAACCTGATTACCCCTTTTTACCCAGTTAAGAGTTGAATTTTGAAAAATCCAAAACATTATTTAATCCAAAAATATTAATGCAGAGTTTCAATTTCATTGCACTGCACATTAAAATTCTTCCATTCAAACTTTAACGCCTCTATTGTGTATAGTTTTCCAAAATGTAATAATGTAGAGTAGTATATGTAGTATATCAGTTATCTGGTTTCCATAGTACAAGCTCTGCTTAGTTTGGGACCAGATGGCCGTGTGTGAAAATGTCCCAGGATATCTAGTATATTCAATGTCATTCTTTTTTTTAATTTATTGATGCGTTTCTGATATTTCACTTAAAGATTATTTATGCCTTTTAGCCTTTTTTTGCGCCGTAAGGGGTCGATATTCAAAAAATCGCTCGGGAAGTTTCCATTATTTAACATAACGATTATTTATACCAATTTTTGAGTTAATCAAGCCATGCGGTAAAATCTTTCCGTAAAAACTTAATAACCCCAGGGGTTAATTTTGAAAAACCCAAAAAGTCTATATTCTTTATTTTCTGTCAAAAGTATTTAGACAAAGTTTCAAGTTAATCGGACCGTGCAATAAGATTCTCCCAAACAAACTTTAACACCCCAGGGGTGTTAAAGTTTGTTACAAAAAAGTAATTCTGAAACTATACACAATAGGGCCTATTGTGTATAGTTTCAGAATTACTTTTTGGAAACTATACACAATAGGGGTCTATTGTGTATAGTTTCCAAAAAGTAATAATGTCATACTTTTTTATTTTCTGAGGTACACATTCGTGCCAAGTTTCAAATTTATAAACCCAAGGAATAACATTTTTCATAAATTCTGGTCTGTCCAATTGAGGATACATATGTACTACAACTACAACAGTCATGTGTACTATCAGTTCATGGAAACTCTTTGTTTAAAAGCCGAGTTTAAGTACCCCGGAACACTGCCGCGCGGCGAAAAAATATTCCGTGACAATTCACCCAGAGCTTCGCGGGGGGCGGGACGCATGAGTGGAAACAGTGGATTCGACCATCCGCCTGCGACATACAGGACGTAGCGTAATTAATGGATAAGCCTGTATCTGCAGGTGGGGGACCCCAAGCCCTATAATATAAAAAATGACAAACCTCGGAGGGGCTCCAAGCCCTATAATATAAAAAAATGGCAAACCCCGGAGTCGTTGGCTACGATGTTCACAAATAAAGAGATTTTCACTATCACATTTCTGTCCTGCCTAGTCTTGCCATAAATATTGTCACGAAGAAAAAAAAAAATTTTTTATTGCAAATAATATTTATTACTTTTACGGTGTGTTAGTTTAATACATAAATATAAAACAATTTAAAATATAAAAAGCTTATTCGAAGTGGTCTCCATTGGCAGCAATACAGTAATGTAATATTTTTCTTATTTTTAATTGTAACAGTATTTATGGCCAGACTGTGTATATACATATAGTTGAGTACCTCATGTGGTTTTTTTAAATCTTAAAGTGAAAAATTGTGTTTCTGTAAAAAAAATCATAAGTTTGAGTCCGTCTGGTGTAAAATAAAAATGCTTGGAAACCTAGCTGCCCATATTTATTTAAACGTCCCAAAATGGTATATCAGTATTCCATATCTTTTTTAGATAAAAAGTTGTTGCTATTAAACTGAGGAAGGGGCTGTTTTATTTTTTTACAATTCAACCAAACTGTCGTTAATTTGATCAATGAACCACATGTAATATGTATATGTATGTAGTATCCGCCGCCGGCTTGCGTAGTGAGCGGTCGTGTTTACCTTTTACCTACGACAAATACAAAATTTATAATAGTAGTTTCATACAATTTTAAACTTACCTATTTGTGTCCGGCATATAGTACTCTTTCATATAACGCGGTGAGTGTCACAAAAAACCACAGCAAGCATTAGAACGAATCGAACAGACTCGCTTCATACCGCTCCCACGTTATAAGGGTCCCCCACATATTAATTGAGCGGAGCGATAAGCGTAGCGGAGGAATACGGTACACATATAATAGCATAAATTTAACGACAAAATGTATGTAGGTAACTGGTGGGAATAGTAGTTCTCAGCCCGACTTATCAACTCTCGGGACTCCTGATTATAGTGAATATGTGTCACAACGCAAAAGAAAAACACCGGAGGATGATTTCTCGTACCAGTTTAAGGAATTTAAAAAGGAAATTATGGGATTACTGAAGGAGCTTGGTAATTCTCAAACAGAAAATATCAATACTATAAAAAAAGATATCTCATCTATAAATGGACAACTTATTGAAATGAAGACCAAAACGGATCAATTGATTATGGAACATCACAACTTTAAGTCGGAAATTCAAAACCTAACAAGTACTGTCAATAAGAATCAGGAAAAAATCAAATGTATTGAAAATGATGTAAAGGCTCTCCAGAGTACTCAAAGTAGTTCATCGTCGTCAGAACATCCCATAACAACACCTACTTATGGCAACATAATGATCGAACTCCAAGAGCGTATGGAGCGTAGTAAAAATATAGTCATCACTGGTATCTCTGAACCGTACTCAGAAAACATGGAGAAGAGGAGAGAAACCGATAGGTGTGAAGTGAAGAAAGTATTATCGGACACAAATCCACTCTGTCCTGAACCGGAAAAAAATAATACGCTTAGGGAAATATGACGGGAAGAAAATACGCCCTCTAAAAGTCTGTTTTTCAACATCGGAAGTAGCTGAAATAATACTGAAAAATAAACTCAACTGCAAGGATAATAATATTAAAATCTACTCCGACCAAACACCTAATCAGAAACTGGATATGGAAAACCTGCGAGAAGAGCTACGTCAACGCAAAGAGAAAGGAGAAAGTGACCTAATTATAAAATATGTAAAAGGAACTCCTAAAATAATTAAACAACAGGCAAAAAACTAGACACAAGAGAAAATACAATAAATAAAAATACAGGTAACAAATTTATAACTCATGCAATCTATAATAACTATGCTGATATAAAAATTACTAACAAAGCACTAAAATTTTTGTATGCGAATATCCGCAGTATAGTGAAACCAGGCAAATTAGATGAAATACGATGTATAATAGAATCGCTCGAAACTAAGGTTCATGTAATAATTCTTACGGAGACTTGGATAAAAAATGATGACGAAGCACAAAGGTTAAAACTGCCAAACTATACTCACTACTACAACTACAGAAGAAAATCCAGAGGTGGTGGAGTATCTCTGTTCATTCATAACAGTTTAAAACATGTATTTTTGGAAGAACAGTGCGAAGATGGAAACCATTTTCTATGGGTGCCTCTTGACACATTTTCTCTCGACATAGAGGCCATATATAAACAACCAGCAGCAAACGTTGTCAAGTTTCTCGAAAATTATAACCAACATCTTGCAAGAAGAAAACGTGTCATTGTCTTCGGCGATCTAAACCTAAATTTACTAACTAACGAAAAACCTGTAAAGGAGTACAAGCAAATCCTTCGAGAGAATAATATAAAAATATTGAATAAGATCACCCCAGAACATTGTACTCGTGAGACTACATCCTCAAAAACAATCATAGATCATGTGTGTACAAACTTGCAGAATAACACATTCCAGATGTCTGTTATTGAGTCTTCCATAGCTGATCATAAACAAATTTATCTAGAGCTAAACAGATCTAAAACCGAACGTATAAAACAGTTCAATATGAATCAATAAACTTATATTAACTTACAGAACGATACTAAAGAAATATTTTACTATTTAATGAATATGAAGAACTGGAATCTCAGCTATTGCAAACAATTGCAAAAAACAAAATAAGGAAAACAAAAATGTTAAATCCCCCTTGCAAAGAGTGGATAAATAAGGACCTCATAACATTAATAAATAAAAGGAACCAACTGTGGCACAGTTTAAAACAAACACCCAGAGACGAAATCTTGCGTAAAAAGTTCCTAAAGCAAAGAAAAAAAATATACACCTTTGTAAATATCCAAACAACTAAAAATCAATATTACTATAAGGCTTTTGAGTACTGTAAGAAATATCGTTTAAAAATGTGGCAACTAATTAATAGACTATCAAATAATAAAACAGAATTGGTAGACCCTGGGCATTTAAAAATCAATACCCCCAATGGTCAAATCTCAGATACTCAAGAAATTTGTGAATACTTTAACAGATTTTTTGCGACGATAAGTACTGAACTTGCAAATAAAATACCACAAAAATACCATAACAACTTAACTCAGACATTAACATATAATAAACCTAAAAATAACAATCCTGAATTATCAAACTTAAAACCAACTACTGCAGACGAGGTATTGAAAATAATAACAAACCTGAATTCTAACACTAGCTCCGGTTTGGATGGTATTAATACAAAATCCGTAAAATGTGTTAAAGACAACATAGTGGAAAGCTTAGCAAACTGTATTAAGAGATGCTTAAATGAAGGCTACTTCCCCAACCGACTTAAAATTGCGAAGGTTAGCCCAATTTTTAAATTAGGCAGCAAACTGGACCCTAGTAACTATCGACCTATATCGGTACTACCAGTGATGTCGAAAATAATTGAAAAAATTCTACATAAACAATTGTATGAATTCCTAACTACTATTGATTACCTATACAAAAAGCAATACGGCTTCCGCCCTAAATCGAACACTGTTTCTGCGACTGTTGACTTAGTAACTAATATTAGACTTAACATTGATCAGAAAAAAATTACTTTGGGAATTTTCATTGATTGAAAAGGCTTTCGACACCGTTAGCCACGACATACTACTGTCGAAACTAAAGGACATTGGTGTAACTGGCAAAGCGTATGACATTTTTAAATCATACCTTACAGACAGATCTCAAGTTGTCAAAATTAATAACCACCAAAGTGGCCCTCAATTGATTACCTGTGGCATTCCTCAGGGTTCAATTTTATTTATTTATGTCAATAATATATATGAGATTGGTCTAAAGGGAGATAATACTTTATATGCCGATGACACTAGTCTGTTCTATTCTGGTCACTCACTGAAAACAGTAATGGACGAAGCTCAGCATGATCTACATCTATTACACATCTGGTTACAGTCAAACTTACTTACTATTAATGCCTCGAAAACGAAATACATTATTTTCTCTGCTAAAAACAAAAAAGTTGAAAATCATAGACCTCTTACTATTAACGGTGAAAAAATAACTAAAGTTAACAATGAAAAATACTTAGGCCTTGTTCTTGACAGCCAGCTTACCTGGAAACCGCAAATCGAAAAAATCCGCAAAAATTAAATTCACTAACAGGTGCGCTAAGAGGTATAGTGAGATGTCTACCGAGACATGTTCGATACACGATATATAACTCCTTGGTAAAATCTCGTATAGATTATTTAGTAGAGGTATGGGGCTCAGCAACTAAATCCAACTTGCAAAAACTGCAAGTTGCACAAAATAGAATCATAAAAACATTATTTCTATACGACTATCTAACACCAACTATCAAAATTTATAAAGAAACAAAACTACTTAATCTGGCCCAACACATAAATATAATACATGCATTTTTATTAGAAAAATCCTTACTAAAGATATCCATTCACAAATTACTTTCACAAAGAAGATAGATTACCATAAACGCATGACAAGGCAGGCTAATAACCTGTGTTTAAGAGGGCATAGAACGAACTACGGAAAAAAGAGTATTCTATATGATGGGGCCCAACACTACAACGAATTACCTACAAATATAAAAGAAGCAAAGTCTCTGTATACATTTAAAAAATTATTAAAAAGCCACATTTTAAAGGATTTTTCATTAATAAAAGCGTAATATTAAGTTCAGTGATACCAATTACTAATTTAAATTGTAACACACATACAATATAAGATATATCTTACTAAACAATGTTCAAATATATGAATATAATACACATAACATACATTCCTATAGTAAAACATATAAAAACCTACACATTACCTAACACATATATACATATAAACAAAATATATACATACATACGCTATATTTTAATTTAAGCACATAAAATTATGTTTAAATAAATATATCTGCAAACAATAACAATTTAAATATTTTAACATACGTATTTCTCACTACCTACTAACTACTCCATATATAATAGATTAATACATAAACAAACTCACTAACCATATTAAATAAAATCCATAATAAGTATAGCTTAACATAACAATAATAATTTAAAACACGCAAACAACATTGACAACTACCTAAGTACTTTAAACGCCGCGCAGTGAAACAATCACTGTGTCATGGGCCTTTTTTTTTTTTTTTTTGTGGATGGGAAATCATCAAATAACTTCTCCCGCTCTGGGTGGAGCGGAAGGGCGTGTCAGACTTTTACTGACTAAAACCCACCCGTGTTCCTTCAGTTGCCTATGCCAGGGCCACGGTATCTTTTTCAAACAACCCGCGACCCCAGCGGCATTGGCCCTATTGGACCCCATCTTTTGCTGACATCTCTTTGAGGCGCGCGTGGAACACAACGCGCCGTCGACCCGGGCCTGGTCCTCACCGGACGGCGAGCTACCCACTACTCACCGTCCGCAAGCCCGCGCCTACGGTGGCCGGGAATCGGCTATCAATTCCCGCCGCCCAGGGCGTCTCCTGCGGCGACTGAGGGCGTGAGGCTGCCTCTCCCTCACGCGTTCCGCCTCCTCCTTTGCGAGCATTACCGCTTCGCAGAAGGAGGTGACGGCCTCCCATGCACTCTCGCTCCGCACCATGGCCTGGACCAGGCTCGGACGCGAGAGATCGCCGCCGCCGATCGCCTCCGTGAGAACACGGCGGTGCTCTGCCCAAGCCGGGCAGACCTCCACTGTATGCTCCACCGTGTCCTCTGGGCGATCCACACAATGGTGACACCCGGGCGTTTCCTCCCGCCTTATGCGAAACAGGAACCTCCCGAAACAACCGTGTCCGGTGAGGACCTGCGTCAGGCGGAAGGTGAGGACGCCGTGGCGCCTCTCTAACCACTCCTCAAAGAGGGGACTTATCGCCGCAATTGTGGCGTGCCCAGCGCTGGGCTGCGACAGTCGCACTCCATGTCGCCATGAGATCCCGCCGGAGTTCTGTCCGCTGTACCGTGATTTCTCGCGGCAGCGGAGTTACGCCCCGGCGTTTTGCCTCCTCGCGCCACTCCCACACGTGCGCGAGGACTGTCGCCTCCAGATCCCACGGCGGCAATCCGGCAAGGAGGCTCGCCGCCTCACCGGAGACCGTGCGGTAACCCCGGACTAGCCGAATGGCCATGACCCTCTGGGACGCGTTCAACCGGCGGACTGGCCGCAGCCTCAGGGAACGCGCCCACACCGGTGCCCCGTAAAGGGCCATGGACCGCACGACCCCCGCGTAAAGCCTCCGGCAGGAGGCGTTTGGACCACCTAGATTGGGCAGGAGCCGCTTCAAGGCAGCCCCAGCCCGCTCCAGTCTGGGAGCCAAACGTCGGAAATGCTCCACGAAGTTCCACCGGCTGTCGAGGACGAGTCCCAGGTACTTCATCGTCGACTCGACTCCGATGCGAACCCCTCCTACCGTTATTTGGGAACCCGACGGTGGCGCATTCCGAGGACCATGAAAACATATGGCCTCGGACTTGTGCAGGGCCACCTCGAGTCCCAACTGCCGGATCCTCTCAACGACTATCGCAACCCCGCGTGTCGCTAATTCAGCCGCCGCCTGGTGCGACCTCCCCTGCGCCAGGACCAGCGTGTCGTCAGCGTAACATACCACGCTGACGCCGCTAGGGAGGTCGGCGCGCAGCACCCAGTCGTACCCGATGTCCCACAAATGCGGCCCCAGGACCGATCCCTGTGGGACACCGCACGACATCTCTCGCCGGTTCCACTCTCCCTGATGACCGGGGTAGATGACGGCCCTATCCGTCAAATAGGCCTCAACCACTCGACAGAGGTAGGTCGGCATCCGGTGATACCGGAGTGCCTCCCTGATGCAACTCCAGGGCAGGGTATTGAAGGCGTTGGCGATGTCTAGAGACACCGCCAAGACGACGCCACCCCGGGCCACAGCATCCCCCGTCGTGAGGGCTCGCACGCGCATGATGGCGTCCACCGTAGAGCGCCCCCTGCGGAAACCAAACTGGCTCTCCGCCAAGTCCGGCCCCTCCTGCACCAGCCACCCGACGAGACGGTCTGCAATAACTCTTTCAAAGAGCTTGCCCACCTCGTCGAGCAGCACGATGGGTCGGTAAGCGGACGGAGAGTCCGCAGGGCGCCCCGGCTTCTTAATGAGGACCAGTTTCCCCGTCTTCCAACGAAGTGGGAACTGGCCCCTCTCCAAGCATGCGCTTAGGAGCCCCCCTAGTCGAGGCCCGAGAGCCCCAAAGGCCAGAACCCAGGCTCTTCCAGGTAAGCCGTCGGGTCCTGGGGCGGCATTTTTGGCACTCAGCCTACGTACCGCCGCTCTCAACTCTACCTCGGTCACTTCCGGAGCATCGTCGTCGTCGTCGGTGATGTGGTCCGCAATGGGCACCGCAGGAAGCGGAGCCATGGGCGGGGGAGTATGTTCCCCTCGCGAAGGGAACAGAGCGCTCACCACGTCCTCCACGAGCTGGGGCCGGAGACTCTGCGTCAGCGGGGGCGCCCATGGGGTCATGGGCCTTAACAAACATATCCCTCAATTCATGCACACCTACCCGCAGTGGCGATACGCATACGAACGTCGCGCACTTACGTTTCTACAACTACCCTTATAATAACACTGTTACCAAATCCTAACGTAATTTTGTCATAGTACCTACTAACCCACTACGCCAGTTGGCTTTATGTATTTCTAAGTTATAATATTATATTTTCTCTGTAAGTGATTGTGTAATCTTTTGAGAAAATAAATGTCTAAAACCGTAAACCGTAATATGATCTCTAATGACGTTAAAGGGTTTAGAGGAAGAAAACAGCGAAACACGCTCTGCACCAATAATAAATGATCGTTTGATCAGACGTGCAAAGCCTGCTACATATTTCATGAGCAGCGATTCACACCTGTTTACGCAGTTCCTCGACTGAATTCTTCTTGTTAACTTTTTCCTTCAAACATCCCCAATAGAAAAAATCCCCATGTACTTAGTTTCCGGCACGAGTGCGTTACTCCAGCAAGGCAATGTCTCCTAGAGTGATATGAGTGGTACC
Organism: Dicycla oo; assembly: GCA_948252095.1. NCBI lineage: Eukaryota > Metazoa > Arthropoda > Insecta > Lepidoptera > Noctuidae > Dicycla > Dicycla oo. Next base: position 17,781,988 of record OX411726.1, on the reverse strand, counting down.
TATATAATTAGTGCGTAATCTGCTGTAAATGTGCGCCAAATAAAAAAATTGTGCGCTTTGTCGTTTTGGAAAAAAACCGAAAATACGATTCGTTGCTCCTAGAGTGACACGAGTGGTACGTATAATTAGTGCGTAATCTGCTATAAATGTGCGCCGAAAATATAATTTGTGCGTCCTCAGGTTTTCGTGATATATATATTTTTTTTATTTGTGATGGGTTTGCTCTTAACTCTAGTCTAGGTCAGAGGTGACAGAGACAAAGTCGACGATGGAGTGAGCTTACCCAGAAGAAGCCTGTTCACTCTCACTTTGAAGAGATTAGGGTTGTATATGTTCGGAAACACAGACGCAGGTAGTGAGTTGCATTTCCTGCTGGAGTAACGTTTTGCAGAATCGTGTAATTCTAAAACCATTGTATGTGCGCCTGTAGAATAAACGTCGCTTTTTTGTAGTCATTCGAATTTGGTCGGACAACCAGCCGTTGTTGACATGTTTAGTTTTTGGTTTATATCTACTTATTTCGAAACATTCCAAACTGAATATTTTCACTATATATTTTTGATTATACGCACTAATTATTGGGTAAGTCTCCACGTCTTGCGTTGAGCCGGTTTCTTGTATTTTGCCGTCAAAGTTATGACACCATCGTTTTGACTTTTAGCAATATTATTCAATAACGCATGTACGTACACTTTTGAAACTTTTTATGGCTATTATTATACGCGTCAAAAAGTACCGAAGACAGTTTTCAGCGAGCTTATACGTTTTCTCATTTAGGCGCTGCGATATTTTTTCGGTTTTTTTAAAAGAGCGCGATTACTTGAAAATTATACATATTTTCTTAAACCTAAATAAAAAGTAGAAAAGTTTCTACACGACACGACGGCCGGAAAGTATATACGGTTATCTACAAAATATTATTTTTTTCTCTCGTTTTGCTTCTGTCTCGAAAACGGTGTGTCCTATCGCAAAAATAATGAAAATTTTGTCCCCCTATGTAATACCCATAACCCACTAAAACTCTACATCTAGGTAATAATTTTTCATATTTTCCATACAAAAAGTGAAAAATTCCATACAGAACACATTGAGAATCGCATCTTAAAAACCTCCGCACCCGCTTCCCAATCCCCGCACCCCTCCTCGCCCCTTCTATACTAACAATAAGTATGTATTTGAAAAACAACTAAATGTTTCTTTCATATTTTTCGGTTTTTACTGGCGAATTTTCTTGAAACTTTGGAATAAAACATTAAAAAAAAACAACGGAATTCGAAAGAAACGGGAATGTTTCCTGTTTTTTTTTCAACGCTATTCCGAATCCACTCCTTGGATTTTTATAAGTTCTGAAGAACTTGTAACATTACCTTCACTCATTTATAACAATAACAATAACAATAAACACAATCCACATACAGAGCTGCACTATCTCACACTGACCTTGAGGCACTTACGTCTATGACGTCACAGGTTGTCTTCTATACATATCAATGGCGCACGAGGCACGTATATTTAATAGTTTCGTTGTGGTTTATTAGTGACGCGATCTTTCAATATCGATAACAGTATTAACCAAAGTATGGCACTTTGTGTGTATTAAAAGATTCGTTTAAATACATGTGTAAAGGCTAGCAAAATTAAGTACATTCCTTTTAAGGATCACATTTTTTCAAAACTCAACATTTCGATTCGAAATAAACACTTTTTTTAAACTTTCGTGTCTATCAACTCTTTAGAAACTTAATCAAGTAACCACAACACTAGACGTCTTCTAATAAAGACTACGGCACCTGGGGCACGAAAAAATTTTGGGTAGTATAATTTTTCTATTTTTAATATAAACAAAGACCCCTATTGAAATTTAAAAAAATAGTTTAGGGTTTTAGGCAATAGTAAAAATACGCAGAAAGCATTTGTTCATGTATTTTAGTGTAATAACCGTTATAATTAGATGCTGTCTTCTAATAAAGACGTGGCGTGGCGGGCACGGAAACGTCTTGTCTTCTATAGAAGACCGTGGCGCTGAATGGTTAAAGGGACAAGTTTAAAAAATTATGGGTAGGGTCGCGCAGTTATTGTACAAACGCCAGCACATGAAGTTATTACAATCTGTCAAACGATTTAATAGATTTAACGTCTAACAGATTTTCAACTTTATCGCTAAAACATTAGGTTCAAGGTTGATTAGGAAAATTTGACAGTTTCGGGTAGCTTGATTGCTGGCGTCTGTACATTCTGGTGTGATGTTGCAAAATTGGTATAGTTGCCAGCGACGTCTGTTGGTATTAAAACGAAGCTAATGTCATCGATCGTTGTCCTTAGTTCCGTTACGGCAGTAGAGATGGCGTTAGGTTCAATTCTTTCAATATTAGTTATTACAATTAATATTCTGCTATTAATTGTTTGATAATTAATTAATAATTATCCCAAAGATTTTACCAACATCTAATTGTAAAGCTGGTTAAGGATAAGGCTTATTGTGATCAATTTCGGATATCGATTAGACTCTGCTGATGGGTCTTTTGTTATCTCTATTCGAAGCTCGTAGAACGATGGCCGGAAGTTGGAAGTCACGCCACGATGCGTGGGTCGAGATACATTTTTCTTGGACTTGTTGCCGAGATATATTACAGCCCCGGTGTTATTCTAGACGGTGTGCAGTTAATCCAAATGGAATTCATATTATTAGTTATGGCGAATTAAGCTGTAAGTATTTTGCAATCTTTTCTGTTCCCTGCTGATGCTCTGAGACTTGGTTGCAAATAGGTGGTTATTTGTTACAGGTGCCTGATTATATCTAGCCTAAACCTTCAGGTTCAAAGACACGTGGATCAGCGAAGTGGGATCTGTGATTGAGTAGAATACAGTTTGTATATGACACGTGGCCGTAGGTGTGATACACGATCTTGTCCCATTGAATCCTAGCCCGTAGGAGGCGCTAGCAACGTGGGAATTCCAGATTTAGTTTGGGTTCCATGCCAAGGGCTTTTGTTCTGCTAATTGATTGAGTGCTAATTTGTTCATTGGGAGCTTATAGTAACTCTGATAATTGAGAGGTTGGAATGACTCTGTTAATTGAGAGTTTAAATGAGAGTTTATTCATTCTGAGTGTTGCCTATGTATGAGCCTTTTGAATCGCTTCATCATTAATGTTTTGCATCCATCTCGGATGAGAGAGAGAGATTGGTTATTATAATTTTTATACTGAATCTTTAGTTAAGGTCCTGACAGGGATTTAGGCCTTATGCACAGAACTAGGAAATCGAACCAGTCATTATAATATTCATGTGCATGGTAGCGTCTCGAGTTAACTTTATTAAGATTTAAATTCCTTTTATGAGCGCTACCAACAGTTTGTCAATTTACCTGGTCTGAGCTAGAAGTTATTCAGTTGTCACCTCTCGGACCCTCAAAAGCGATCTCACGACGCGACGTCACTCTGTGACGGAGACGGAGTGTGTTAGAGTCAATACCTATATTTTATCTAAAGGACGAGTTCGTGTAAATGTTAATTATCGCCCACATAAAGGTGGTTATGTACCTAGTAATATTGTAGTATTTCTAGAATGAACATTGTATTGTATCTGGCGGTATTTGTTTAATTGGTTTACATGTATCAGAAATCAGTACGAATTGTGACAAGAAAACGAGCAGCGTAACGTTTTAGATCTTTATTCTTGACGGTACTGCCGTTAAAAATGCCCTGCCATGTGCTTATAAACGTTTCTACGTCTCAAAACTGTAAATAGGTGGCGTGCCAAGCAACTTCCGGAAATAGCAGCGTTTTACCTGAAAAAACGCATATTAAAATACTTACCTCACTGGAACCTTTCTTATGAGATGGCATTTCAGTTTCCCGTCGATTCCCGTAGTTTTTTAGTTCTTGTAAAAAGTGTCCGCCATTTTGTTCATTGTCTCATATAACCAGGCAGAAATAAAGTGAAAACTTCCAGTGAGGTAAGTATTTTAATATGCGTTTTATTTCAGGTAAAACGCTGCTATTAAACTACTTGACCGTCACTGGAAGCTTTCTTATGAGATCTGTTTGTTATCGCCTGGTGACGCCACTTTGGTGTATATACTTGGAAGTATGTAGTATTAGTATACTATAGACCAATGCGATAAAGCATGATATTAATCAAAAGTTTAATTAATAAGTATGCATTTATTTTAATAAATGTATAAGTAATTCAATTTAAATACCTTGATAAGTTATGTACTTTAGCTTACAAATATAATTGTAAATATGAAAATCATAAATTCTAATCAACCAATTTAAGAATATCCGTTCTAGGTAAACAAAATATTTATTCAGCAATGTTAATCGATTGGATTGAACAATTGTGTTTCGTTTTGTGAATCAGTACTTTTCATTATTTCTCGTCTATAAAACTTCTGGAATGAATTGGTTGATCGCCAATTTCCACGAGCCAAGATTTCGTCGAGGGTATGATTTTGAAACCAGCTTTTTGAGGCTACAGCAGAGCGGGTGCTACCTGGAATGGCTGCAATGCCAGCTTCCCCAAACAGGGTCTTTATCCATCCTGCAATGACTGTACGTGAAGCAGGTTTAGCCACACCTCTTACCGTTATAAATAAATTTGTGGATTTTGCCGCACTACGTCTGTCGTTTAATAATGCTATAGTTTTTCTATCCAGAATATAGGGTCAAGATTAGAACTATCGGTGATTAATAGCAATTTCCAGCCGGATTGCCTCGAGTACAAGGCCCAAACTGCGGCCATGAAACTGGGCATCCTAAATAGGGTGAAGCGATACTTTACGCCTGGACAGCTTTTAACCCTTTACAAAGCGCAAGTCCGATCCTGCATGGATGGATTATTGCAGTCACCTTTGGGATGGATCAGCTAAGTACCAACTAGCCGCGCTTGACTCGGTGGAACGCAGAGCTAAGAGGCTCATTGGCGACGTAAAACTGGTGGATGCCAAGCTTCATAGCTTGACTCATCGCCGCAAGGTTGCCTGCTTGTCGGTCTTCTACAGATTATACTTCGGAGAGTGTGCCCGAGAACTCCACGACCTCATTCCACCGGCCCCCTTCTACCATCGGACATCTAGACGCACTGCCAGTTACCATCCCTACCTGGTTGCTATTCCACCAATTCGCCCTAAGCGCTTCCAAATGTCTTTTATAATGCGGACGGCAAAAGAGTGGAACTCACTACCTGCGCCTGTGTTTCCGAACGTATACAACCCTAATCTCTTCAAAGTGAGAGTGAACAGGCTTCTTCTGGGTAAGCTCACTCCATCGTCGACTTTGTCTCTGTCACCTCTGATCTAGACTAGAGACAAGAGCAAACCCATCACAAATAAATAAATAAAAATTACTGCTGTCAGTTTTGGAGCCAAACCGAGGCCATAATATTATACCGTTATCAGATCTTATGCAATGATCAGGATCAATATTAAGCAGCGTTAGATCGTGTATTCGCCTACCAGAGCAAAGCAACAATAAAATTGCAGTATGACGTGACGTTTAAAATAGGTTATTTTAATCAATTGTGTAATTAGTCAAAAATTCAATTAATTTATCAACATCCCAAACTGCAGGCTTAGTGACCTTTGGATTTTTTAGGGCTATTGATTTTAAAACATGTCTTACTAGAACGTGCGAACTTAACAGACTTGAATTTTCAGTGTTACCTAGTGTAGATATTACTGATTTATGTAAAAGTATTGAATTATACGACAACTTATCAATTAAATATAAATCACAAAAACCGCGCTAATTGTGAACCCAGGGGGATTCATCAAGTCAAGGTTTTTATTACGACACCACGACGTCCAGCGCTTCCAGGCTACCTCATAGGTTTTTAGAGTCGATTTTCGCCAAGAATTTTTAAGCAGTGATAGTTGTTGAGCATTCCATGTCTTTATCGTGTCGGACCACCCCCACATTTCCAAACTTCGAGGACGATGTTCTCGACCTTCGGTGGTGGGAGGCCCGTCGATGTGTCTATTAGGTATCTCTGTAGGTTTCTCAGAGTTAATGGAGCCGCGAGCGCTCGGGTTTTGAAATCCGCACGCCAGAATACCCTCTCCTATCTAGGTACTACTATTAGGAATATTCCTGTCGACTGGTTTAAGTGAGACAGGACTTTGGGGACTAGAAATGGTAGTGGAAATATCCATGCGACACTGAAGGCATCGTGGAAAAGAGCTTGAGGATCTTTTAGATCTAGAGACACATAATTGTACACTACGTGAGCAGTCGCCGATGCAAATAGATCTATTATTGGGGTTCCCCAGTTTGCAAACACTATTTCTAAACAAGTCTGTAGTAGCCATTCTGGAGGTTGGCGAAGGCGCGATAAGTGATCCGCGTGATTGTTGTATTTGCCCGGAATGTAGTTTATGCTGAAGTGTATCTGATGTTGGTCTAACAAATTCAGAATTCGATAGGTTATTTCCAACAAGGATAATGTCCTTGTACCTCCTTCCTTTCGTAGGTATGTGACCGCAGTTCTGTTGTCGCTTTGAATGAGGAGCGAACTTTGATGAAGCCAATGCACTTTGCCCTGAAGAGCGTATAATATTGCTAGCATTTCTTTTTGATTGCAATGCAGCGTTTTCTCTTCTTGCGACCAAGTTCCTGACAAGGCCAAATTGTGCAGTTGTGCCCCCCACGCTTGATCCGACGCATCTGTAGCCAGAAAATTTATTGGAGGAGGGTACTGAAGAGGTGTTGACCTTTGACAATTTTGGGCCCACCAATTTAGTTCCTCTAAGACACCTAGTAGTGGGTAGGTCTTTGGTGGCAGGACTGGCAGTGAATTCATGAAAATTACTAACTGTCGATGATGGAGCCGACCCCGTGGGACAACAAAACTGGCAAAATTTAGCAGGCCTACTATTTTCTGCAACTCCTTTAGAGTTAACTGCTCTTGTTCGAGAGCCTGATTTAGCTTTGTGATGATGCCCTGAGCCTTGTCTTTTGGTAGGATTTTTTGATTTTCCCATGGTTTCCACAGTATCCCTAAATAAATTATACTCTTTTGAGGAGAAAAAACAGATTTTCCGAAATTTATTTGCCACCCCAGTCTTTGTAATATTTGTACAGTTATTTTGACATGTTCGCGAAGCGTGTGAACATTCTGGTGTGCTAGCAAATAATCGTCCAGATATACCAGGATCCTCATGTTCCATTTTTCCCGCAATGTTTGGGCCACCCAGTTCGTAAGCATGGAAAAGGTTTTTGGAGCAGTGCTCAGACCGAATGGAAGACGGTCATTTCTAACAACTCCTGGTTGTATATTAGGCGCAGAAAGCGTCTGTGCGATTTGTTTACGCTTACATGAAAATATGCTTGGGACAAATCTATTTTGCAGATCCAGTCCTGAGATTGTAGAAAGTCCGGAATGCGGTACATATTTATTAAATGAAACTGCTCGGTCATCACATACTCGTTTAGTGATTTTAGATTGAATATGCGACGGGCAGATCTGCCCGTCGCATATTCAATCTCGTCGTCGAATTTTGACACCAGAAATAGAGGGGAAATGAAGCTTGGCGAGGGTAGCGCTTTCTTTAGAATTCCCTGCCGTTTCATTTTGTCTACAATGGAAGACATTTCTTCTGAAACAGGAGTTTGAAAAGGCCCCTTCATTACATCTGGATAGACAAGTGGGGGCTTTTGAAAGAAAGGTATGCGATACCCTTGAATAAATTTTAAAATTATTTCTTGTGCTCCCATTTCCTGGGCGGATTTGTGTTTGGTAGTGTATCAACCGACCCGCCCGAAACGGTGTCATGTCATTGTTTATACTGTTTTCCCCTGGAACTTTTTGAGGAGTTTGCACGTCCTCGTGTACTTCCTCGTTCGGGCCGCGAGCCTCGGTTTCGAAATGAACTTCTAGTATTAAAGTGATCACCTTGATCACTCCAGGAGTTACCTCTGAAAGAGTGATGTGTATGTTGGCACTGAGCATGGTATTCACCCCGCGAGGGTGGGTTATGACGGGTATGCATATGCGATCCTGGTTCGTTAAATTGAGTTCCACGCGATGGAACTGTCAGTTTTTGTGCTCCTTGCCCCCGCGAGGGGCGGCTACTAGGTTGGTATGGCTTTTGTGAAGCCTTTCAGTTTTTGGGGGCCAAAAAGCTTTACGGACCCCGCCAGCCTTCTCTAGAGTAGAGGTAAAGGGCTCGGCATTAAATATGTAAGTACTTGAAGGAGGTATTTTATTCAGGAATGCTTTCACTAGTGGATGTGGAGTGTACTTGACTCATTATAGTTTTAATTCGTCAATCTTCTCATTTAAATTACAATATCAAAATTGATATATTCTGTATTTTTTGCCTATGAAAGAAGATTACGAATACCTTCCTGCAAGGATTGTGTTTGTTTTAATATGCAGTAGGTTAAGGCTGCATAGAATTTATCGGCATGTGCCAGATGACGTAAGGAATCATATGCTTTTACTTCCTCATTTGTTTCCAGGTCTATAAAGCCAGGAGTATGATTAAACAAATTTTTGCGTATCGGCGTATCTCACTTCTGACCAAGAAGTACTACCAAAACGCTGGATATCTACCAACTTCTTCAAAAAACTATCGGGGGGTTTTGGAACTAATGGTTCCTTCAGCTTAGTATCAATGTCAAAGGTGAAATCTAAACTTGTATTTTGATGTTCTTGATTTGAACAACCCTTGTCACTAATTTGTTTATAAAGTTGACCACTATTTCCAGAACAAACAGAAACGTCATCATAACAAAAAAAGACTTAGCCGATACATTTGCAAATGAATTCCAACAAAATGTCGACAGTATAACAAAACCTTGCGGCACCACCATTCTAGACCTGCTGACGCACTCTAATGACTGTGGCATGTCCCTGCGAATTAACAAAATATCATACGATAAAATTTATAAAATTATAAATAATTTAAATATAAATAAAAGTCCTGGCTATGACGAAATACGAGTCTCCGACTTAAAATATGCATCACAAAAAATTTCTCCAGTCATAACACATCTTATTAATACTAGCCTAAAAACCTGCACTTACCCTGATAAACTAAAAATAGGTACTATTCGCCCCATCCACAAAAAAGGATCCTTAAAGGACTACAATAATTATAGGCCTATCACAATTTTATCAAGCATTGACAAAATAGTTGAGCGCTGTATTGGTGATAAAATTAACCACTTTCTACGTGAGAACAATATAATAAACATAAACCAATTTGGTTTTCAGAAAGACCGAAGCGCCGCTCAGCTATTGTGTCAATTTAGCAATGAAATGAATACATACCTTAATGATAAAAAACATATTTTAATAATTTTTATTGATTTTAGCAAAGCTTTCGACACGCTTAATTATAATACACTTTACCAAAAACTAGAATGCAGTGGTATAAGGGGTCCTCTACTTCGGTGGTTTATGAGCTACCATAGCACCAGATATACAACTGTCAAGCTAGGAAACTCGTATAGCGACATGAAATTAACAACAAAAGGCACGGCACAGGGGTCAATAATCGGGCCTACTGAATACCTACTCTATGTTAACGATATGTGCAATACTATAGAGGTAGGCTCTGTATACCAGTTTGCCGATGATACCTGCATCGTGGTAGCTGATAAAGATACTGAAGTGGCCGAGCGTCTTCTTCAAACTAACTTTGACTTACTATGTAAGTGGTCGCATGATGTTGGTCTCGTCATAAATGCTGACAAAACCAAAGCCATGCACATACATTCTTCACATAATCAAGCCACTTACACACCATCCATCAAAGCGCATAACCACGCCTGTCTACACGCAGTATGTACCGGTAGTTGTAGCTGTGAAACAATAGAATTCGTCAAGGAACACAAATACATTGGTCTCATAATCGACTACAAATTTAATTGGGTACCACACATTAACTATCTATGTGATAGACTAAGATCTATCCTGGGTAGAATAATCATACTTAAACATAAAATGCCATATAAAACTTTAAGACTACTATATCTAGCCCTAGCTGACTCCATAATTAGTTATGGTCACAGTAGCTATAGCAGAACATACAAAACTAATTTAGATAAAATTTACAAACTACAACAACAAATCCTTAAAAATATTGTACCACCTAAAATTAAAACTAAATACTAAAATGATTACTCTGAACTATTTCGTTATTGCAACATATTGCCAATACAAAACATGACAAGACTTTCAATACTAAAAGATGAATATGTCAATATAAATAATTTAAATAGAAGAACACGTCATCCTAAATTAAGAACTTTAGCTAACATAAAAACTTTTACCTTGCCCAGATGTAGCAATACATATGGTATGAGAACATACACCTACATACTACCAAAAATAATAAATGAACTTCCTGCGGACATACAAAGTGAATACCTCTGTTACCCTAAGAAAGCAAAAAGCTTATTAAAAAAACATTTTCTGCAAATTACAAACTATGAGTATAAACTTTAGTTACTACCATTAGTTACTACTTACTACCATTTTTAATTGTGCTATTATTATATTATATAAAAAGTAATATATAAGTAGTATAATAAGTAAGACTATTTTGATTTTTTGTAAGTAAAACTTAAAAACACATTGTTTCTAGTAGCATATTAGATATATATTTTCCGAACTCACTAGCCATATATAAGCCATCAAAGGCTTCTGTGGTTTTTTAACATACAATGATTTAACTCTGCGATATACATTTTGAACATTAATAAAAAAAAAAAAAAAACAAGCTGTATCAATGTTACTTGTAGTATTTATTTTAGCGAAGCTCACCCATTTCTTTAAAAAGCTTGTCCATCATATGACTGGAACGTCGAGCACGTTCCTTTTCTTATGGCGGCGGCGGCGGTGGTTGGACCGCGCTTTTTTGCTGCCCGGAGTAGACGTACTTGTAGAACTAACGCTTGAAGCACTACTGCTGCTGCTGCTGCTACTTCGGTCTCGCTTGCGATTCAGTCCACTCGGACCAGCCACAGCCTGTGGCTGGGTGTCAGAGTTGTGGTTATTACTCTCCATCACTGCAAACGAATCACGTTAGATCTCATGCAATGGATTTATAACACTTTACATATTAGGTTGAGGAAAAAGTCTTTTCGCATTATAGTATGTATGAACTTGTAATAAAATCTCTTTGGCTATACTATTTGTATCTGGCTGGTTTTGGTATCATTGAAAGTTTAAATTTTAAAGAACATAATTCCAAATTCAAATTGGGAAAATGTGTGAACTTCATTTGTTTTTCGTACCGTCAAGATGAGTGAATCTAATGAAGAAATTCGATACATTTTAAAATTTTACTACAAAAAAGGTAAAAATGCAACGCAAGCCGCGAAAAAAATTTGCGATGTTTATGGACCTAGTGTAGTGTCTGTGAGAGTAGCACAAATTTGGTTTAAGCGTTTTCAATCCGGAAATTTTGATGTCAAAGATGCACGTCGCTCTGGTCGCCCTATTACGAATAAAATGGATGCCATTTTTGAAAAAGTGGAGCAAGATCTCAGATATCAGTAGTTACGACGTAGCTGAAGAACTGGAAATTGACCACAAAACAGTTTTGGCGCATTTAAAAAAAACTGGGTACACAAAAAAAGCTCGACATTTGGGTACCTCACGAGCTCACTGAAAGAAACCTAATGAACCGTGTACTCATTTGTGATTCTTTATTACGACGTAATGAAACCGAACCATTTTTGAAGAAGCTGATAACTGGTGATGAAAAGTGGATCACGTATGACAAGAACGTGCGAAAAAGGTCGTGGTCAAAGGCCGGTCAGGCTTCACAGACTGTGGCGAAACCCGGGTTATCTCGCAACAAGGTGATGCTGTGTGTGTGGTGGGATTGGAAGGGCATTATTCATTATGAGCTGTTACCACCAGGCAGGACCATCGATTCTGAACTCTACTGCGAACAACTGAGGAAATTAAAGCAAGAAGTTGAGAGAAAGCGGCCGGAATTAATCAACAGAAGGGGTGTGGTTTTTCATCATGATAACGCTAGACCTCACACATCTTTAGCCACTCAGCAAAAATTAAGAGTTTGGCTGGGAGGTGTTAATGCATCCGCCGTATAGTCCTGACCTTACACCTTCAGATTTCCACCTGTTTCGGTCTCTTCAGAATTCTTTAGGCAGTGTCAGGTTAACATCACGAGAGGACTGCCAAAACCACTTGTCGCGGTATTTTGACCAGAAGTCCCAAAATTTCTATAGCAATGGGATCATGTCCCTACCTACAAGATGGCAAAAAGTTATCGAACAAAATGGTACCTACATACTTTAGTGAAATGTAAATAAACTATATTAAAAAATGTTTTGAATTTTCTTAAAAAATGCAAAGAAACTTTTTCCCCAACCTATTATGTCAAACATTGCATCGCAAGCTTCCTGGTCAAGCACTCTCACTTGCCAGCCCTCTGTACGACTTCCAATGAGTGACACCACATTTTACATATGCCAAACATTGCACCACAAGCTTCCTGGTCAAGCACTCTCACTTGCCAGCCCACTGTACGACTTCCAATGAGTGACACCACATTCTACATATGCCAAACATTGCACCGCAAGCTTCCTGGTCACGCACTCTCACTTGCCAGCCCACTGTACGACTTTCAATGAGTGACACCACATTCAACATATGTCAAACATTGCATTGCAAGCTTCCTGGTCATGCACTCTCACTTACCAGCCCACTGTACGACTTCCAATGAGTGACACCACATACTACATATGTCAAACATTGCATCGCAAGCTTCCTGGTCAAGCACTCTCACTTGCCAGCCCTCTGTACGACTTCCAATGAGTGACACCACATTTTACATATGCCAAACATTGCACCGCAAGCTTCCTGGTCAAGCACTCTCACTTGCCAGCTCACTGTACGACTTCCAATGAGTGACACCACATTCTACATATGCCAAACATTTCACCGCAAGCTTCCTGGTCAAGCACTCTCACTTACCAGCCCACTGCACCACTTTCAATGAGTGACACCACACTACATATGTCAAACATTGCATCGCAAGCTTCCTGGTCAAGCACTCTCACTTGCCAGCCCTCTGTACGACTTCCAATGAGTGACACCACATTTTACATATGCCAAACATTGCACCGCAAGCTTCCTGGTCAAGCACTCTCACTTGCCAGCCCACTGTACGACTTCCAATGAGTGACACCACATTCTACATATGCCAAACATTTCACCGCAAGCTTCCTGGTCAAGCACTCTCACTTACCAGCCCACTGCACCACTTTCAATGAGTGACACCACACTACATATGTCAAACATTGCATCGCAAGCTTCCTGGTCAAGCACTCACTTGCCAGCCCACTGTACGACTTCCAATGAGTAACACCACATTCTACATATGCCAAACCTTGCATCGCAAGCTTCCTGGTCAAGCACTCTCACTTGCCAGCCACTGTACGACTGTTATAATTTGAATGTCTTTTGTCCTTTCATCGTTTTGAATGTCTCTCTGTATACGAATATTCACTTGTTTCACTTGATGAAGGATCACTACTCACACTACGAGTGCGCTTAGGCATAATAAAGTTCACCACTAAAACATACCGTACCGTTTAAAATTCACCACAGAAGCACACCGTACCGTTTGTAACAATGTCTGTTTTAACACTCACAAAGAGACGATAGGAATACAGAAAAATATATTGCTTTAGATTTAAAAAAAAAACTGGTTAATTCTTAGTTCTCTAGCACTTTAGGTATTATCCCACCCATCAGAACGGATTGTGACAAGAAAACGAGCAGCGTAACGTTTTAGATCTTTATTCTAGACGTAACTACCCTTAAAAATGCCCTGCCATGTGCTTATAAACGTTTCTACGTCTCAAAACTGTAAATACTATTTTAATCGACGGGAAACGGAAATGCCATCTCATAAGAAAGCGTCCAGTGACGGTCAAGTAGTTTAATAAAATATTAAGTACTATTTTAATCGAGTTTGCAATCGACTTCCGTTCTCTAACCGTATTTACAGTACCGGAAGTCAGTTACAGAAAATCTCAAATGATTAAATAAACTTTAACAAATGAATTCTGCACCCAATCAACAAGATTTAGTTACATTAAAACCAAAAGCTAACACATGTTATAAATATAAATTTTACTTAGGCGCTGTTAAGTGTAGTCTCACATAAATAAACCAATATCATCTTAGGTTTAGCTATAAACATCTGTAACTACCAACTCCGGGCTTACACTGGGTTAATTAAATCAACACCCGTTACGACGACAGTTTCACCATTCAAAGAGTTTTAAACAATCACATTTAGGTTCAATATTTTTTTACTCCCTCGGTTTAATAGCAATGACTTTGTATCTAAAAAGGATATGGAATATTGATTTTGCCATTTTCGGACAAGTTTAAAAGATTATGGGTAGATAGGTTTCCATACATTTCATTTTTTAAATAAATGCTATTAAAACAAATGTGTTGTTGTTTTCTTATCTAATCCCTTAACGTCCTGGAGATCATATTACATGTTGTACATTGATTCAAATTAGCGACAATTTGGTTGAATTGTAAATATTTGAAAATAGCTCCTTTCTCAATTTAATAGCAACAACTTTGTATCTAAAAAGAGATGGAATATTGATATACCAGTTTGGAATCAGCATTAAAAAGGACAAGTTTTAAAAAATATGGGCAGCTAGGTTTCCATACATTTTTGTTTACACCAGACGAACTCAAACTTAGGAATTTTTTTTACAGAAACACAAATTTTTCACTTTAAGATTGAAAAAAAAAACACACGAGGTACTCTAAAACTGTAATACACATCTTATAGCACGTTTATTTAGAAATATTATGCAGAAATCAGATAGTGAAAATTCCGTCATTTGTGAACACGGTGGCCGAGGAAGTGCCCAATGGTGGCAATAAAAAAAAAAAAATTGTGCAAACCCAACGACTCCGGGTTTGACATTTTTTTATGTTATGGGTACACAACCTGCAGATACAGGATTATCCATTAATTACGCCACATTCTGTATACATAGATGATGTATGTGTACACAATCTCAACAGTGAGGTCCTATGGCATTAAGTCCGCCTCTATACATGAGTGCTATAAATAAATTGGTTGTTTGTAGGGGGACTCACAAGACACTCTCTTGCGTGACGAGGATCAGCAATCACAACACAGCACGGTACAAACTCAAGAAGGGACAAATAAAAGAAAAAGTGATTTAAAAATACAGGGTGAGCGCTCAAACTTAGCTTTAATATTAGGTATTTACCTATGAAATTGCCGATTTACATAGAAAAAAAATAAACAATTTTTTTTTAAGAAATTATTTTCGATGCACTTTTGTCATTTTAATGAAAGTTCGTTGATGCCTCTGCTATAGATATCCTGGGAACGGGAATCGATAAATTCTTTAAAGGCGATTTCACTACTTCGTTGGATTTGAAATTTTTCCCCGGGGCGCTGCTGCTGGTGAGATACCGTGCGTTTACTTGCGGTACCTTGTCCATACGCGTCGTTAATATTGCGTGCTGTCTGTGTTGCGTTGGTGCCACGACGGAACTCGTATTCGCCAATACAGCGCGCAATTTCGATTTTTCATGGTTACATAAACAGCAATATCAAAAAAAAAAACGAACGGCGGGAAAACAAATGAACAACTGATTTTTTTTAAATGTCATGCAATATTAATTTGAATTTGGAATTTTAAATAGAAGGAAATATATTGATCTTCACACTAGCCGGTATCAAAAATCGGCAATTTCGAGGTAAAGACCTATTATTAATATTAGATAGTATTAGCTTGCAATATAGCTAGCATTCACCCCTATTTTTGATTTTACATACCTACCAATTTACCAAATAGTTTGTACTAAGTAGGTAAATAAATTATGATTAATACATTCAGGTTTTTCTTTATCATGCAGATGGGAAAGAAGTAACTGATCAGCAAGCCAAAGAGGAAAAGGAACAAGCTGAGAGCATAGCTTCGATGCTAATGCGTAGCTACGACACCAAGTTTGGCGGTGAAGATGACACGTCTCAACCAACATCACAAACTGCACCCATTATACCTATAGAAGCAACACGCAAGAAAAAGAAAAGAAGGAGGTATTTAAGCTCTACCTGTGACACTTCATTTCCTATTTTGCAGAATTCTGAGTATTTTCGCCCGTAGCCATAGTCAAGGAGTCAATACATTTACATTCCGTCCACATCCACACACTGCACGGTAGTTCCGCGCCTAAAGAAGACCGGTCATAACCTCCTAAAACTGTTTTTAGTGATTCTTTCTTGCTGTGAAGGATGTAAAATATCAATAAGAGACGTACTTGATTAAATAAAAACTAATTTATTAAAATACAAATTATTATTTATGCATCAGAAAAACTTGAAAAAATTATATTTACATCGTATGCAGTTTTGTAATAACAATTTGGTAACGAATACAATTAATTATTGTTAGATCAATAAATTCTTAATAACTAAAGTTAAATACCTCATAAATAAAAATACTATTATAACTTATATACTATTATAAATTATCTAAATATCAAGTTATTCTTTACGTAAGCCCGTAATTTCAGGCGCTGGATGGTTCCAACCGGAACCGTCCCTCGCTCCTGCTAAAAATGGCACTGTTCAACACTTGTCAGTTCTACACATTCATTTTCGTCTAACCAATTAGAATAATTATTTAGTCCGTGATGACTGAAACCAGAATTTTTAAGACTTGTACATAATAGGTTGGGGAAAAAGTTTCTTTGCATTTTTTAAGAAAATTCAAAACATTTTTTAATATAGTTTAATTACATTTAACTAAAGTATGTAGGTACCATTTTGTTCGATAACTTTTTGCCATCTTGTAGGTAGGGACATGATCCCATTGCTATAGAAATTTTGGGACTTCTGGTCAAAATACCGCGACAAGTGGTTTTGGCAGTCCTCTCGAGATGTCAACCTGACACTGCCTAAAGAATTCTGAAGAGACCGAAACAGGTGGAAATCTGAAGGTGCAAGGTCAGGACTATACGGCGGATGCATTAACACCTCCCAGCCAAACTCTCTTAATTTTTGCTGAGTGGCTAAAGATGTGTGAGGTCTAGCGTTATCATGATGAAAAACCACACCCCTTCTGTTGATTAATTCCGGCCGCTTTCTCTCAACTTCTTGCTTTGCTTGCTTTTTCAAGTTTTTCTGATGCTTGTTCAGAATCGATGGTCCTGCCTGGTGGTAACAGCTCATAATGAATAATGCCCTTCCAATCCCACCACACACACAGCATCACCTTGTTGCGAGTTAACCCGGGTTTCGCCACAGTCTGTGAAGCCTGACCGGCCTTTGACCACGACCTTTTTCGCACGTTCTTGTCATACGTGATCCACTTTTCATCACCAGTTATCAGCTTCTTCAAAAATGGTTCGGTTTCATTACGTCGTAATAAAGAATCACAAATGAGTACACGGTTCATTAGGTTTCTTTCAGTGAGCTCGTGAGATACACAAATGTCGAGCTTTTTTGTGTACCCAGTTTTTTTCAATTGCGCCAAAACTGTTTTGTGGTCAATTTCCAGTTCTTCAGCTACGTCGTAACTACTGATATGCCGATCTTGCTCCACTTTTTCAAAAATTGCATCCAGTTTATCCGTAAGGGCGACCAGAGCGACGTGCATCTTTGACATCAAAATTTCCGGATTGAAAACGCTTAAACCAAATTTGTGCTACTCTCACAGACACTACACTAGGTCCATAAACATCGCAATTTTTTTTCGCGGCTTGCGTTGCATTTTTACCTTTTTTGTAGTAAAATTTTAAAATGTATCGAATTTCTTCATTAGATCTTGACGGTACGAAAAACAAATGAAAATCACACATTTTCCTAATTTGAATTTGGAATTATGTTCTTTAAAATTTAAACTTTCAATGATACCAAAACCAGCCAGATACAAATAGCCAAAGAGATTTTATTACAAGTTCATACATACTCGTACTATAATGCGAAAAGACTTTTTCCCCAACCTAATACATTAACAATTCGATGTGATAAAGGGCCGCGCGCGCGTGGGCAAATGGGGATTGTCTAAAATTTTTAACCATTAGATTTTATTTTATTTTTTGAAAATTTAGATCATTTTGAGAAACTAATTTGAATATTTTGATGATTGGCTCAATAGTTATTTTTTTTTAATATTTATATATTTTATATTTTCAAGGTAGGTGACGTCATCAGGGTGCACAAAAGATTGTGCTGTTGCCTCACTAGTACATAATTAAAAATTTAAATCTGTCAACACAACATCATCCATCTCACATCTGTCAAAGTGTCAATAGACGTCATACATAATCGAATCAATGTTATTAGGGTTCCGTACCAAAATGATAAAAAGGAACCCTTATGGTGTGACTCAGTCTGTTTGTCACAGCTGGATATCTCATGGAATTCCGCCAAAGAGTAAGAAAATATGTCCAAACTCTGAGAGACACTATTAAGGATTCTTACTGCACGAATCACCGGTGCAAACTTTAATAAGTTGCACCCGTACAGGGTTCCCAAAACCTTAAAAAGTGCCTCTCTTGGCTCGGTCGATGACGTTTGCCCAACTATTTTAAAATAAGAAAGAAATAAAAATACAGATATTTTTTTGCAACAGGGACTGAAAGGGGGGCTACTAGGGCATGTGGGGTATCATATGAAAGAGTGCCGTTTGCACATTCTCAAACATTTTTTCTTTATTTTTAGGCCACATAGTTTTCGTCTTTTGATGAAAAACGTAAAAAAATACCGACCCCCCCCCAAAGTCCCCCCTAGAAGTTTGTGTAAATATTACAGGAAAAATAAAACGATGTCTCTAAATAGCACATTTTTTAAATATATCATAGTACGGAACCCGCGGTGCGCGTGTCTGACTTGCTCTTGACCGGTTTTCTTATTTACAAATACAATCTTATTTTTCGAAATTTCGTCCGAAACAGGAGCAAGCAGTTTTAAACGCAAAGTGGTTTTGGAAGATGTAATCTTCGCAAGAATACATTGTATAAACCTTGTAATATTCCACGCCTACATCACGACACCACTTTTCTAGCAAGTCTTCTCTAATACGAACAAACATTTTGTTTGCACTATTATTACTATTATTGCTGCAAGTTGGAACAAAGCACTTCCTCTATTCCATAACTCTTTTCCAATATGTGTTGAGATAATACGAGATTATGAGGCCAGTCGCAAGAATAATAATATTGTAAAAAAGTTTAATGTTAATAATTTGTTTATATTTTTGACATTGACACGACAGATTATAGACAATACTTGCCACTTACTTTTTATTTTCTGAGGCAACGATACAAAACTGTATGGCCAAAGCTAACACAATTTGAAGGGTAAACAAGGTCAATCGTATTTTATCGAAAATATTAATAAAATATGAATATTTTTCATGATTAATTAGTCCGTAATGATCAGTAACGCTATTCCTCGAAATAGTTTTTCAATTACAACATATAAAAAAATATGAACAATGCCCATTGGGGCAGCTAGAATGATGTTCCTCATAAAATAGATAGATTTACCACCATTTTAAACTAAATGAGGAGTGGGCCAGTTGGAGCCTTAATGTTTCAGCTCTTGAAAAAAGAAAATAAAAATACAGTAACAGAAAAAAATACTGAGAAAAACAGGTTGGCGTAGCACCCACATAAAGGCGCAAACCCATCGCGGCGCATGCTGTGCACGAGCACGCGGCGCATTTTAGCTGCGTGGATTCATTTGTTTAACAACGTGGGTCTACGTTTCCACTGCAGTACACACGCGTGCGTGGCCCACGCACCGCGGCGCACGGAGAGGCTACGCACGTGTTTTACACATACAGTTGTACAACATAGTCGTGGGTTAATATTCGTGTATATGGTGTACCGCATGCACAGCGTGCATGGCGTTGACCTATGTGAGTGCCATATTTGAGCAAGCCACGCATGTACTAATGACGTCAATTGATGCGTAGCGTGTCCGTGGGTTGCAGTGGATACATATATTTTCTTGCAAAGCGAAGTTTAACACACGTGCGTGGCCTCTCCGTGCGCCACGGTTGGTCTGCGCCTTAAAACGAAAAGTAAACATAAATAAATGCGTAAAACATAATATTCACAAAACACTTACCCTGTTCTTGGAATTCCATCACACAGACGTAAGTAACCGTTAAGTAGCGAGCAACAAGAATGAGCTGCGTTCACTTTCAAGGTAGATAGTGTGGGTAGAAGCACAGAACAGATAAAGGTAGAAGTGATCATTGAAGTTTTTTTTTTTTTTAATGGCATCTCGTTGTTAGCCTAGTGAGGCCGTGAGTAGCCGTGACTACTTAACCGGTCAATCCTGTGGCTGCCTTAAGCGAACTCAAAACCCTCCAGCCAGGGCATACCTCAGCTTAGGGTGTTGCAGGGGGAGGACAGCAAGATGGGACAGGCTGGATCAAATGAGGATAATTATTATTGTCAAGGGAATTTAAAGCTACAGGCTCAGCTGGCACTTCATCACCGAGCAAGGGACGGGGGGGGGGGGGGGCAAATACTTCGGGTTCATCGCGAGGGACCTCAGTGGCGAGGTGGGAATGTGGATCTGAATTTGTTCCTACTGCTCTCCTGGAGAAGAGTTATGGGGTCTGAGAGAACATGCCTGGGGCGGCGGACTTTGCTAATACGGGAGGGGATATAACTAGCCGCCTCGATAACCAGAGGGTTGCGATGATTGGTGGCTGAATCGTAGAAACGCTTGGAGTTACGTTTCAAGAACTGACAGATCGTAGTACGCATATTGAGGTCTAGGTGGTGATCGGTCGTGGGATAATTGAAGTAAACATATTATTGCCCTGATATTTATACCCCTAGGTAGGTACGGTCGTAGTGATGACATCGTGCTATATGAATTGTCAAAATTCACCAATGAGTTATACGGCACCGTGCACTGGTGTTCTGTCAGTTCACTAAAAATTAATTTACTAATTTTAATTAACAAGCCACGATTGGCAAAAACATGATTGGTTATTTCATCATTATACAATAACAAGTTTGCCAAATAATTCACTTAAGAAAATAATTATCCGATAAGCTTTTTTTAATAACGTACTTATTATTTAACAAACAATAAATTCATTATCTTTTTTCATTTGAAGTTTCTCATCATAAAACAACGTTTGGAATAAAAACGTTTCACATAAGTCAATATGTAATAATAAGTCATTATTATTACGCAATTTCCTAAAAATGAAACTTATTAAATACCTAGGCATAGTGTGTTAATATTGTACAAGTTTGTGTTGTGTTTATTGCACAGTTGTTTGTGAAAAAAAGGAGATTATTTTTAGTAGGCTATCCGGAACCGAACTAGTTAGATTTTAATGGGGCCGACAACTGTCAAAGTGGCGCTAGTAGCGCAAAGACCAATAACAAAGCAGTTTTTGTAAGGAAGTAGTAATTAGAGACAATTATTGAAGAAATGCCTAGATGTTGTGTATCAAATTGTAAAGAAACTGGAAGCTACCAGCTTCCTCGAGATGAGAAACTTAAAAAATTGCGGCTCAAAGCGATAAGGCGAGTAAAGTTTGAGCCTTAAATCTTCTCCACAAGGAATGGACTTGGTCCTATGCCTTTTGAGTCCACTGGAGGTTTAGAGATCTTAATCAGATAGCTGTTCCATCTTGTATTACTCCTTGATATACCTAATACATTGAAGCAAGTTTAAGGACCAAAAAATTGTAAAAATATAAAGGAATTTAGGAACAACAAATTACCTTTCAATTAGGTCTGCGTTCCTTCCACGTAAAGAGCGCCTCTTTTTCTTAACTCTTCTTTTAACTCACATATTTTCCAAGTGGAATACATGTTCTAAATCGTAAAATTGTCAAGAAATCAACGCAAATAAGAAGTCGAAGTGTGTAAATGTTTATCTCACTTAATGACAAGGGTTCATACAGTGGTGGCACCATCTAAGATCAGTTTGCACTTGCCAGTCCCATTATTAAAAAAAACCGGCCAAGTGCGTGTCGGACTACACACATTGGCGGGTTCCGTAGTTGAAAAGAATTTATCCCAAAAACAAACTTAACATTATAGTTGAAAAACAAGATCTCCCATACATAGATATACGTCACAATCAATTCTTCCACTGCAAAGGATATGTATCAAAATGGGCCAGGTGGCTGTGTACACTACCTCAAAAAAAGAGAAAACTCCGTAGACTTCGGGAAAAATACAGATAATTCATTTAAATGTATACTGTTGTGGTAGGGAAATTATATCTATCAATTATTTTATCGACTCTCAACATGGCGTCTCACCGATTTAGTTACTCTGTGCATAAAAACAATGACAGTAAACCATAGATCGACCACTGATCATAGAAAGAGGACTGTCAGCTGTCCCAACAATGTCACTTCAGTCCTCTTCTTGAGTATTAAACATGTCAAACGTCATTAATTAATCAATCAAAATGGCAGCTTACCGCCATGACGGGTTTTTGTTGTGTCTTGCAATTTCATGTGTAATTAATTGTGTTTTACCAGCAAAGAAAGCCATTTTAAAGTAATGAAATAGTTGTGAACTGTTTTAAATGTAGTTTCCTATTTTTATGTATAGTGTACACGTACCTGGCCCAAGGTCCATTAATTTTGAACATTTCCTTTAAGGCGAAAGCGTCAAGGTAGCCCGCGAAATTCAAATTTTCTTACGTTTTTTGCAATTTACATGTCGGTATTAGATTGTACGTTGATCAAAATATAATTTGCGACCGTAACAAGTATAGTTAGAATAATTAAAGTGATCAATACAACTCTTTAAGACCAGTTAATCCTAATGAATGACTATTTAATGAAATATTTATATTTCAGGATTACACTACAATAACTTAAGGAGTTGTATTACTGATTCTCGTATTACTGATACTTTATTTATCAAATACTGACTTGCAAATTGCAAAAACGTAAGAAAATTTAAATTTCGCGGGCTACCCTGACGGTGACCTTAAGTTTGTAAACCCAAAAAAAAATTTGTATGTGATAAAATTACAAATTACCGATTTTAGGACTTTTTTCTAAAGAAAAAAGTCCTAAAATCGGTAAGGTCTCACAGCAGAAGTAAACTTCTGCTGTGAGACCTTGCTTCTTGCCAAACATGATTCTAGATCAACGGAAAGTACCCTATAAATGATTCCCTTGAGAGTCGAAATATACGTTTTTTGCGGCATAAACCTATATAATCTATATCTTTTTTTACGTTAACTTAGAACTTTTTTTCACAGCTTCAAGGGACTGTAGACCTTGTAGACCTGAGTATATGGTTTTAATTTCAACTCGATACCTCCACGCGGGCGTTCCTGAGATAAAAGGTCTTGACAGACAGACGGACAACAAAGTGATCCTGGGGTTCCGTTTTTCCTCTTGAGGTACGGAACCCTAAAAATGGTTAGGTTAGGTTTAAAACTGTGACTCACTATGCACGAGCCGAGCGAGCGAAGCGAGCGGTTCCGCGGCAGCGGCCAGCGAGTGCCAGAAATGACTTGCGCTAATAGAAAAAAACCGGTCCAGAGCGAGTCGGACTTCGTGCACCGAGGGTTCCGTACCATCATATATAAATATTTTGGATATGTTACTTTACGTACAGTTCTTCAAAAGTGGGATAGACGTGACAGGCGCACAGGTGGATGGGCGGCAGGCGGACAGGTGGAAGGGCGAACAGGCGCACAGTATTTTACTGTTATATCTTTATTGTTAACTAGCTTCTGCTCGCGACTTCGTCCGCGTGAAATTTCTTGCTCCCGCGATCACCCCATCGCGTCGCATCGCATCACCTGCCCGCGCTATTACTTCGTTATCGCTTAGCGTTCTTTCTGATTTTTTTTTTCGTTTTGCGCGGCACCTAAGGGTCCTAGCGTAATGTTAAATAGCCTATAGCCTTCCTTAAGAATTGGGCTATCAAATGCAAAAATTTTTTTTTTCAAATCTGACCAGTAGTAGTAGTTCCAGAGATTAGCGCGTTCAAACAAACTCTTTAGCTTTATTATTAGTATAGGTAGATATAAGATTTGATTACCATTAAAAAAGTTATGACTTTGATGATGACTTTATAAGTGATGACTTTTTTTTAGAACTTTTTAAGAGGAACAATTCCGTCATACATGATTGTTGCGTAACTTTAACCGTTTACGCAGCGCACGCAACGGAGCTTCCGCTCAAAAGGAATAAATTTTCCCTGTCTTTGCAACATGTTTCATTGATGCTCCGCTCCGGACGTAGCGTGATGTTATATAGCCTTCCTCGATAAATGGGCTATCCAACACTAAAATATATTTTCAATTCGAACCAGTAGTTCCTGAGATTAGCGCGTTCAACCAAACAAACAAACTTTTCAGCTTTATAATATTAGTGTACATTTATAAATTTTAGCCACATCTGATGACTGAAAAACGTTTCAGCCACTCCACATTGCAAACTGTTTATATTAGTAAAAATGTTATAGAAGTAGTCATGTCAACCAGCAGAGGCAATTAATGTATGCGAAGATGTTTTTTTTATTATTATTTTTTCAAAAACTACTCAACCCCTGGGTGAATTCTTGAGGGTTCATCAATAACCATCCTGTATAAACCAGGACATTTTGTTTGTGAAACGTGAAATGTTTTTAAATTTTCATCGGCGAGGCCTATATATTCGTCAGCGAATTTTAACACTGCGGTGTAGAATATTGCAGTTTTAGGTCAGCGCCATCTCTTGACCGATAGTGTAAATAATCTAATTTTTGTTGATGATTTTTAAAAAAGTGTGCTATTTAGAGACATCGTTTTATTTTGCCTGTACTCTTTACATAAACTCCTATCACATAGGATAATTTCAGAATTTTCTCTATGTTAACTTCGGAGATAAGGGGGTGGGGTAGAGGGGTTATTTTATTTACATTTTTCATCAAAAATCGAAAACTACGCGACTTAAAAAAAAAATGTTGAGAATGTGCAAACAGCGCTCTTTCATATGATACCCGACAAGCCGTAGTAGCCCCACTTAGAATTTTTAAGACCCGCATTAAGTCCGTTGCAAAAAAAAAATCTTCTTATTTGCAAAATAGTTGGGCAAACGTCATCTAAAACTATTCCAAATTTCAAGTTGATAGCATTAGTAGTTCTTGAGATATCCACCTGTGACATACGGACAGACAGACAGACAGACAGACAGACTGAGTCGGACCATAAGGGTTCCCTTTTACCATTTTGGTACGGAACCCTAAAAAGAGATTATTTTTAGTAGGCTACTCGGAACCGAACCTAATCTAATCTATCTAGATTAGATTAATTATTAAAAAAAAAATGATTAGGTCATGTTAGATTAAAACTGTGACCCCTACGCACGTGCCGAGCGAGCGAAGCGAGTGGTGCCGCGGCAGCGGCCGGCGAGTGCCAGAAACGACTAGATTATTTTTTATTAGGTTATAGATTAGTAGGTTTAAAGAACTTCAGTACTTGCCTGTAAATTATTTGATCCAAATGGAAATTGCAACCATGTAGGATTACGATTAAAAAAAAAAATATGCAAAACTACTGTCATGATAACTTTGTGACTGGTTTAGAAAATGTATTGGGTTGGCTAATAAGTAATGAGCGACATACAACTATTTTATTTGTATTTATTTATTAAATGAATAATTGTTAATCATTAATAATAATATATATTCACCGTCATTTTCTACTACCATTCGCCATCGATCTGGCAAAGAGTGAATGGCATCCGCATAGAACTTCGTTCGTTTTGAATTGAAGAAGTCATTTATGTATTGTTTTAAGTGTGGTTTATCGTCAAAGCTTTTTTCCCGTAAATTATTACTAAGTGATCGGAACAAGCTGAAATCAGTTGGTGCTAAGTCCAGCGAATATGGAGGGTGGGGTATTATTTCCCAATTAAGCTCCAATAGTTTTAGCCTGGTACTGTTAGCAATATGCGGCCGGCGGTCGATTAATAGTTTTAATTTATCGATATCTATTTCCACGGGGCGCCCAGACCTTGGTTGATCGGTTAAGGAAAAATCGTTATTGCGGAACCGTTGGAACCAGCGCTTTACTGTTGCTTCGGAGACTGCATCGTGAGCTATCCTTTGACATTTATTACGTGTAGCTTCTGCAGCAGAATGCCCAGATTGAAAGTCATATAATAAACAATGTCGTACGTGGGTTTTAATATCACTCATTTCTTTGTGAACTTTAGCGCACTAGCGAGTCGCGCTCATGCGCGTTATTGATAGTTTGGCTGAACTATCAATAACGCGCATGAGCGCGACTCGCTCTTTATATACCCTCTGCTACAGAACGTTCTCGAATCTTTCCGAAAATTCTAGAAATTATAAACTAAAACGCTCATTACTTATTAGCCAACCCGATATTACAAAAAGATATTTAGTAGAAACGTGATTTTTCCAAACGAATCTAAATATGAAATAAAAAAGGTATAAATGATAGAATATCATGTGAAACATTTGTAAAGAGAATCATTTGCCAAATAAATGTTTGTAAAGCGAGTGTTTGTAAAATGGAACATTTGCGGAATAAGTTGTTTGTGAAATAAATAGTGAAAATGATTGTAAACTAAAAATCTGCCAATGGTGTTTTGGTGAAACATTAGTGAACCCCACACTACACTTGAATAAGGCTCTTCCAAACTGAAAACTTAATTCAGTATTGCGATGATTTATTACTAGTTTATTTTTGCCGTAGCAGATCCCAAATATCAATATGTCTAACGAACTGCCGATATGAGTCAATACGGAAAGTTGCCAGTGCTTTTGGAATGCGAGAAGTGTCTGAAGAAGATGCCTGGAACTTCTACTGGACCGACATGAGTGTCTCTGTGGAAAGAGCGAAAGAAATGAAGCGGTTTCAGCGCATCAACCATTTCCCTGGCATGCTAGAAATCTGCAGGTGAAGATAATAGTGTCCAGTGTTTACATTATATCAATAACATTTCCTGATTTTATATGTCATGGTATTTTCAGAAAAGATTTGCTAGCACGTAATTTGAACAGAATGCAGAAAATATATCCAAAGGAATACAACTTTTTCCCAAAAACTTGGTGCTTGCCTGCAGAGTAAGAATGTTTTAATATTTTATGAATTGCATAAACATAAAATTTTAGGAAACCAATTGAAGTGACTCTTGTATTTAACAAACATATTCTTTCAGTTTCGGTGAGGCATTAAACTACAGTAAATCACGTAAAAATAAGACGTTTATTATAAAACCGGAATGTGGCAGTCAAGGGCGCGGCATCTATTTGACGAAATCGCTCAAAGAAATCAAGCCTACGGACAAACTTATTTGTCAGGTAACTTTAACCAATACTTACCTATTTTTTTATCAAATAATATAATTAAGTAGTAGCTTCTTATATTGTATTGTTTCCCACTAGAACTACAATTGCAGTATCAACACGATTGTGGAAAGGGAATTATTTTATTATACTTATTATTGAAATTCCATAATGACGAAAGTGCCTATCGAATATAATTTCAGGTGTATATTTCTAAGCCATACTTGGTGGATGGGTATAAGTTCGACATTCGAGTATACACTCTTATAACGTCTTGCGATCCTCTCCGAATTTTTGTCTATAATGAAGGACTTGTAAGGTATGTGCAGCACCCATATAACTGATTTGGAAAAAAATAGGTACATTAGACACGAATTCAAATTCAGAGTCTAGGTAGGTTAGCACCTACCGCTGAGGAACCCCAGTTTGACTGTAAAGGAAGATTTATATAGATGTTTATATTATTTAATTTTTCTTCTGGAGACTTCAACTGTTTTCTAGATAGCTTTGAAGTATTTTTTGAGCATTTCCTCTAACCCAATATTCAAGCATTTTATGTGCAACCAAATCAATTGCGTAACCTAAATCTAAAAATATGATCAAATGACTTCCTTGACTAAAGTTTTATGTAATGAGTTTAGCCTAATAATTTATAACACCTTTGTAAAACGAAATCGCTCTTATAAGTATGTCTTTTACTTTTAATAAATTCTACCTAAGGTTTGCAACGAGTCGATACGCAGATCCTAATGTGAACAACACGACTAACGTGTTTATGCACCTGACTAACTATGCACTGAACAAACACAGCCGCACTTACGTGTACGATTCTGAAGCGGGCAGCAAACGGTGAGAATTTTTTTTATATATATATAACTAACAGTGCCACGCGGTTTCACACGCGTAAGTCTCGAACCCGTAGAGAATATGGGAATAAAAGTATACTATGTGTTAATCCAGGTGATAAACTATCTGTGTACCAAAGGGTTATTGGCGTGAAAGAGTAACAAACATCCTTTCAAACTTTCGCATTTATATTGGGTTGGCTAATAAGTAATGAGCGACATACAACTATTTTATTTGTATTTATTTATTAAATGAATAATTGTTAATCATTACTAATATATTCACCGTCGTTTTCTACTACCATTCGCCATCGATCTGGCAAAGAGTGAATGGCGTCCGCATAGAACTTCGTTGGTTTTGAATTGAAGAAGTCATCTATGTATTGTTTCAAGTGTGGTTCATCGTCAAAGTTTTTTCCCGTAAATTATTACTAAG
Source organism: Dicycla oo (assembly GCA_948252095.1). Taxonomy (NCBI): domain Eukaryota; kingdom Metazoa; phylum Arthropoda; class Insecta; order Lepidoptera; family Noctuidae; genus Dicycla; species Dicycla oo. Next base: position 17,753,390 of record OX411726.1, on the reverse strand, counting down.
TGATCGGAACAAGCTGAAATCAGTTGGTGCTAAGTCCGGCGAATATGGAGGGTGGGGTATTATTTCCCAATTAAGCTCCAATAGTTTTAGCCTGGTACTCTTAGCAATATGCGGCCGGGCATTGTCGTGCAGGAAAAATATTTTGTCGTGTTGTGGACGTTTGCGATGGATGTCAAGCTTCAGTTTTTCGAGTTGATCACAATATACTGTTGCTGTAATCGTAGTATTAGTAGGAAGGAATTCCCAGCTTATTACTCCATGTATATCCCACCAGACAGAAAGCATTACCTTGCGAGGATGAAGATCACCTTTTGACGTTGGTTTTCCCTGTTCTTTACATCCCAGCCACTGGCGCTTGCGTGTGTGATTAACATAGAGAACCCACTTTTCATCTCCAGTGACAAGATGATCTAACCAATTAAATGTGCGGCGGAAAAATAAAAGTTGTACACAAATCTCAGCTCGGTAGGTCAGCTGATCTTTACTTAATTGATGGGGTACCCAAACACTATATTTGTAAGTCTTTCCCAAACCAGGTAAATGATTTTCTATGGTGCCATGAGAGCACTCGAGCTGAACAGCCAAATCGCGTGTAGTTTTTCCGAGGATCTTCTTCGATTCATAGTTTTAATTTATCGATATCTATTTCCACGGGGCGCCCAGACCTTGGTTGATCGGTTAAGGAAAAATTTATTGCGGGACCGTTGGAACCAGCGCTTTACTGTTGCTTCGGAGACTGCATCGTGAGCTATCCTTTGACATATATTACGTGTAGCTTCTGCAGCAGAATGCCCAGATTGAAACTCATATAATAAACAATGTCGTACGTGGGTTTTAATATCACTCATTTCTTTGTGAACTTTAACGCACTAACAGCCAAACTATCAATAACGCGCATGAGCGCTACTCGCTCTTTATATACCCTCTGCTACAGAACGTTCTCGATCCTTTCCGAAAGTTCTAGAAATTATAAACTAAAACGCTCATTACTTATTAGCCAACCCGATAATAATAGTAGGATAATAGCAATTTTGTATCTTACGTAGCTGAATGATTTTAGAACGTGATTGTATCAAATGCCTGGTAAAAGTACTTTGAAAATTAGTTAAACTTCTTTTCTATGCCCGTGCGTGATATTTGACGACATTGTTGTTTCGATTTTGATTAATAAAACTTGAATATTTGAAAAGTCCTTTAAAAGTCACGTTGCAATTTCGATTTAATTTAATTGTTTTACGAAACTCAAGATGGGATATGAAACACGCACTATCTGACCCTGTTTCGGCCCTCCGAGTCATTGAAAGGAAGTTTTATCCCCATATCCAGACACTGGCAAAAACGTAGCCTATTAAACACTTACCGACCTAATTGAATCTAAAGTCACGATGAATTTTCATTCATCAGCAAGATATCGACTTTGAACAAGATCCTGCTATCGCAAGGCGTGGACTTGGACAGGCTGTGGCACGCCATAGACCAAGTGATAGTGAAGACGATAATATCGGCGTGGCCGATACTCAAGCACAGTTACCATGCGTGTTTCCCCTCGCATGACATGGTTCTTTTGAGTTTTATATTTGTTTGAGCTTCAGATGGCATTGTATTCGAGTATGAACATTTTTTTGAAAGTATCGGTAACAGTTGACTAATATACATTGTTTAGGTCTGCTGTCTGTAGTTTTTTAATGCCGTAGGTATGCTTTGAGTTGTATTAGCGTAACTTTTTTCTTTACTGCCGAAACATAAAACTAGACCTACCCGAAAAATTTGCAAAAATCAGGCATTACCCTGAAAGGATGGCTGCCCACCTACTACGAGTATTAGTAGAATTAGCTCAAACTAGCCTCTATTAGATCTCGATGTCGCATAATTATTGGTGCCGAATCTCTTGTTCAATAACTAAACTAAATTAGAGGATCGCTATATTTTACTAACAGGCAGCGCGAGAAAAGGACGACTATAGCTATGAACTAAGTTAGAGATGTCAAACTAGTTTACGCCTTGAGCTTCACCGTGTTTTTAGTCGACATGTTTTTACGTGTCGTCTGAATTTGACAGCTCTAATTTACGTCCGTCTTTTTCTTGTTTTATTAGAGAGAAAAAGTTAGCATTAGTCTAAATTAAGTTTAATTTCTGCAGAACAGAATCGGCACCATTATCTATTTACTTTTAACTCTGGACGTAAGCTACATTTTATACACATATTTTAATATATACCTAATAAATAAAATGTATTAATTTATATGAAACTTTTATAGTGTTCTTTTTCATTTTGCTGAACAATACGAGTAGTTAAAGGTTGCTAAAGCATCATCTTTATTGCTTGTAAGTCACAATTGTATACGATACCTAACTTTAACAGCTAGCAATTCAAATTCTCTATTTCATATCGTTCAAGCCCTTGATAAAACAGGAGTTTGGTTAACAGCTTGGCTTTCGAGGTTAGCACACAGGTCCTGGGTTTCTTAATTTCTAACCAAATACTTGATACGCTTCATTATACATGTAGTACTTAGACATAAATATTTTTCAGTAATAATTAATTAAATCCATCTTAATTATTTCTAATTGTAATCATTGTGTTGCTATTTTGCAGTTACACGCCTCTTTTGAAATACTGGGCTTCGATATTCTTCTAGATCATAAGCTACATCCCTATATATTGGAAGTAAGCACTTATTACATACCTAATTCAAATCTCGATAGCTAACCCTAACCTACTGTCAATAGGAATTGAAATATTGGTCAATCTTGTAAGCAATGGATTTGTAGATTGCGCCATACTTCAGTGTCACTACAACATCAACAATGATTTGAAGAATTTCTACCCTAAATTAAATTTTCGCACACTTAAAAAAACAATAATGAATATAGTTAAAAAATATCGCTTTACAACAAATTGATCCATTCTACGATTATCAAGGCAAAAAAAAACCGTTAGAGTATCATGTAATAGATTTTTGTTGTTGCCTTTAGGTGAATCATTCTCCGAGTTTTCACACGGATACGCAATTGGACCGTGAGGTGAAGGAAGGGCTGTTGACTGACACCTTCACTATGCTCAATATATGGCAATGCGACAAGCGACGAGTGCTCGAGGAAGACCGCAAAAGGATACGAGACCGGCTACTACAAACCAATAAGTTAGTATATTACAATTAAGGGCAGACGATCGTAGCACAACACGAGCTACGCTGTAGCACAACGTTAGCTAGCCCGAAGCTTCACGAGTAGCGGCTTTCGAAATCATGACTATAGTCCTTTCACAGTTATTAACCTGTGACTTTGCATCACTGTCAAATCCCATTGATATTTATTGTCGTTCCGATAAGGTTGCTATTGGGTTGCTTCTGTTAGAGTTAATATAACTGCGAAAAGACTGTACTCGAGGCGAGGTTGTATGAGTGTACTACTCGGGTAGTCAAGATTTCACAGAACCTCGCAAGTTTTCCCTTAAACACGAATGACGCATTGCTTCAATCATAAATATTGCAGGTTTGCAGAATTCGCACCCACGGAAGAGAAGGAACCAGAAAAAAGTCCGTGGCAAACGCAAATACAGTGGGAGGAATCGCATCTGGGAAATTTTAGGTACCGTACCATGTTGTCAACGTAATAAACAAAGGAATCATTGAAATATACATTTAAGTTATTTTTGTTTGGACTCATTCTTAGCGTTTCAGATTTCATAATACGAGTAAGTAGATATGTTCAACATAAACTGGTGGAACTAAAGTCCATAAAAATAGTCTTGGTTTTCACACACTATACATGTACAGGCTGAATTTTTCATGTGGGCGTGGATGGCCAAATCCTAAACTATAAGGAACAGCGAAAAGTATTCAAAGGAGTCTCGGGCTTTATTTTGATGAAAACTAAAACATCATCATTGGAATTTAAAAAAATATCAATATTTCTAGCCAGGAGAAATCCACGCCCACTTGAAAAATGCACCCTGTATAGGGTGACTGGTAATTGGTGACGATACTTGAAACACATGATTGTACTCATGATAACAAACAACTTTTACTATGGGACTAAACCTGAACTCGCAAAAAAAATCTGCTGCTCGCTACATTTTGGACAGCTGATTTTTTTGTCGCGAATTCAGGTTTGGTCCCATAGTAAAAGTTGTTTGTTATCATTAGTACAATTATGTGTTTAAGTATCGGTCACTAAATACCAGTCACTCTATATATTGGGTTGGTAGGAAAGTAATGAGGTGGGGATGAACAATATAAATACGTGTCGCCCAGCACCGAGCACTCGATTACCCACTAAAACATGGAAGCTACAAGAGAGCAAGTAAGTCACTGTCTTTTGTACGAGTACCGTTTAGGCCACTCAGCAGCCGTAGCTGCTCGACATATACGCAGTGCAGAAGGCGAAGATGCAGTCTCTGACGCAACAGCAAGACGTCGGTTTGAACAGTTCAGGAATGGGAATTATGATCTAAAGGATTTGGCCCGTAGTGGAAGACCAGTTGAAGTTGACGTACATCGTTTACAAGAATTAATTGAAAATGATCTCCGGTAATCTTTTTGAAGAGCTCAATTGCAGTCATGCGCAAGTATTGGAACACTTACACAAGCTGGGTAAAATCTGGAAATTAGGATCTTGGGTATCACACCAGCTGAGTGCCACGCAGTTACATAATCGCGCCAACACTTGCATGAATCTTTTGTCCTGGCGTCGCACCCAACATTGGCTTGACAGGCTGGTTACTGGAGATGAGAAGTGGGTTTTGTATGTGAACCACACGCGTAAGCGTCAGTGGCTAGATCGCAATCAAACACCTGTGCCGACGCCAAAAAATGAACCACGTGCAAAGAAGGTTTTATTATCTGTATGGTGGGATGCAAAGGGAATTGTATACTGGGAGCTACTACCAGATAACATCACCGTGGACTCGACAATATACTGCCATCAGCTTCACCGACTCCGTACAGAAATCAACAAAAAGCGCCATGAACACTCAAAGATATACTTCCTTCACGACAACGCTCGGCCGCACATAGCCAAAGTCGTCAGAAGCTATTGGATTTTGAATGGGAGCTACTGCTACATCCACCTTACTCACCCGATCTAGCGCCAACGGATTTTCATTTGTTTCGCTCTCTCAGTAATCATATAAAGGACAAAAAATTTGATGGTAGATACCTAGAGCACAGTTAACAGATTTCCTCGAAAGCTTTTTTGCCTCACGGCTCCCAAGTTTTTACGCTGAAGGTATCCATGCTTTACCTAATCGCTGGGTTGTAGATAACAACGGTGCCTACTATAAAGACAAATAATTGTAAATTAAAAATATAATTTAAAATTGTTTTGTTTATTTGCAACGCTCATTACTTTCCTACCAACCCAATATTATCCTGAAAATGAAGGGCAAGTTTTTTTGTAACACAGGGAGTCGCCCGACCGCCCAGGTTTGCTTTTTCCCTAGCTTCTGTAGCGTAAAACTACCCAATACTAACGCTTAATTTTCTTTAGTGGAAAGGCAGCCTTTACAGGCCGATTCCGTAGCTGCTTCTTCCCTCTAATGAAGGATATTTCTGTGCAACAGAAAGTGGAAAGTGTGAATTCCGGGAAACTACTAACTCAGCACTAAAAAGATTCTTGACCCTAATAGAACGTCGTAGACTTTTGTATTATAATATCAACAGACGTGTATACCCGGTCGGCGAGCAGTACGCGTCGCTTTTCCAGCAGCCGTCGGGCTCGCTGTACACGGCCACGGCATCGTCCCGAGCCCGCGGCGACTGCACGCGCTTGCAACGGGAGGAGTTTCAGGTACTACATTACCCGCCTACATTCACACGAACTTGCACTGCGTTTTTCTATATGATACCTGAAATAAACATTTAAAGTCCATGCTGTTCTTTTTAACACAGCAAACGAAAGCCAAAGCGGAAGCTCTGAAGAAACCATCGCAGTCCAAAGCTATTAAAGAAGGCGATAAGAAGTCCATGGAAGAAGCAAGTTCCACTACAACTGCAGCGACTTCCGCCTCTGTTGCTACGGAGAAAACCACTAAATCTAAACTTCGAGTGGAAAAAGAACAGAAACGCAAAGATAACAAAGATGACAAAGAGAAGAAGCTGACAGCCAAACCGTCGCTTTCACTGCAACCGGTCAGTGATTATTTTTAATAGAATCTTTCCCCATTATAGGTTCCCAGATGAAAATGGGGACACCTGTTTGTGTAGGTTTTTTTGCTGCCAAAGTAATGTCAAACTAAAACTGCGTCATTAGATTTTTGAAAAATCGTAGGTAACATAAGAAAAATAAAACAAAGTAAGTAAGTAAATGAGCTCTTTCCTTTAGTTTGCCGTGTGTCATTACTTCCCAGAATTCGATCCTGATTAGCGACACTATCGAATGGTGTAACAATACAGTTTTTTTTTTTCAAAATCAACGGTCGATTTTTGGCTAGAAATGATTTTGCAAAAATCCAATGATGCTGTTTTAGTTTTCATCAAAATCCAGCCCGAGACTCCTTTGAGTACTTTCCGCTATTCCTCATAGTTTCGGATTTGGCCATCCACGCCCACTTGAAAAATTCAGGTATACAGAGTTTCTTAGTGTTGTTGCTATTATTGTACTTAGTTTGATTTATAGCTGCAGTGATTTTGTAAGTATTTTATTTCGCTGTTTAGACGGTCGCATTCTTGTCCTAGATTATTTATTAAAGGAGGCGTGGGGGGGGGTACTCAAAGGAGCCTCGGGCTCGCTTTTGATGAAAACTCAAACTGATTCATTGTATTTTGGAAAAATCAAATTATTATTAATAATAGGTAGGTAACATAAGAAAATAAAAAAAAGTATTTTGTTAAAAATGAGCCCTTTTCTTTAGTTTGCCGTATGTCTTACTTCCCAGAATGTGATTCTTATTAGCGACACTATCGAATGGTTTAATAACACAGTTTCTTTTTTCAAAATCGAAGGGCTCTATTCCTGGCTAGAAATTTAGATTTTTCAAAAATCCAATGATTTAGAATTTTCATCAAAATCAAGCTCCTTTGTGTGCTTTTCGCTATTCCTCATAGTTTCGAATTTGGCCATCCACGCCCATTTGAAAAATTCACCTGTATATAACTTGTATATGTTTGCGAACTAACTAGGTGACAGAGTGCAAGCCTACATACGTCCTGTGTTCATTCGAGCCTGATCCTATCGTGGAGAAAGAGGAACGGGAGAGAGTCAACTTGTTGGCGCAGAGGGATTTCCTAATAAGGAGTTATGGCATGCTAGAACAGGTTAGACCAACATACCTTATATCTCAAGCCCCGTATAACTAAAGTTGCGGAACATAGAACATTGTTGTCAGTCAAACTGGTGAAATGTTGCTAGGTACATGTTTTCACAACACAAAACATGTTTTGAATCAATGTTCTACAAATTTTGCTTTCCATGAATTCTAGGCTTTACTTATGCAATTTAAAACGACTTAAGTCTAAAATATTTTTGTTACCTGCAGATCTATTTAGTTATGAAAAAAATGGGAACATTAAGGCCCGAAGACGAACGCAAATATGGCGTCTACGGACGATTATCAGTGGTCTCTAACACCCCCAAGGTAAATGTGAACCATACTAAGACAATGTTCTCAGGCCACTTCATTTGATTTCGCTTATACTCTCTTACTTTCGTTGGCCAACACAATGTTTTTTTTATAAAATACTTATTCATATATGAAATGGCACTTTGAACATTGCGAACATTCTCTAAAAAATATCGTCATTATTCTAAAATGTTGTGTTTGCCTACAGAAAGTGTGAATGTCTATGCTGCATGAAAATTAAGCTATATAATAGAAAAAAATTAGTTGTAAGAAAACAAAGAAGGGACCGATAAAATTTTTGTGTACAGACCTATCTGAAGAGCAAAATAGTCGCACACAGGCCTAACGCCCAAGGGGATAACTCGGACAGTGGTGAGTAGAAATTAGAGTTTCGTCGTTGTCAAATCAAACTCTGCTGATGTGCAAAAACTATAGGTACTTTTGAAATATTGAAAAAAAAATCTCAAAAAAAAAACCAGTTTGCACATAGCATATTTTATAAAAGGTCGTAGATCGTCGTACAGTGCTCATAGGCACTTAGCAGTTTTTTTTTTTATATACGGCAGATAGGGCAGTGAACTATAGGCAAAGGTCAAAAAGTAGAAATCTCAAAAAAGTGCACATACTTAGCAGATTTTGGTTTGACGACGATATAATTCGCGTTAATATTAAGCCGCGTACGGACAGGCGAGGCCCTGCCAAGCGATTATTTACCTACATCAGAACGGTCGGCCAATCGAGGTAGAGAGCTGGCTGCTACTCCAGTTTTTAGTGACGAATTTGTGACGCATAAAGATGCCAGACAAATAATTTGTGACAGAACAGTTCGAAAGTTAGAAGCGATTATGTGTGGCGGAACGATCTGATATCAGAACGTTCGGCCTACCTGAATCTCCATAACTGAGACCTTAAAGAAACTGTTACTGAATAGATATTTAGTGACGATTTTGTGACAAACAACCACTGCTTTACTTTTACTCGTAATGCCACCGGTTAAAAGTAACATTAATTTTAATTCCCGCAACATCAGGCTGTTCGGCCAACGTGATCTCCATAACTGAGGACCGGCGAGAAACCGTCAATGAATAAAGATTTAGTGACGACAGTAAAATGAATGTTTATTGCTTTATTTTTATTCGTGACGGCCTCATTCAATAGTAAATTGAAAATGTAACATATTATAATCTGAAAACATTGGCATTAAGTACCTAGGTATCGATTCCTTCGCAACGAAGAAGTTTAGAAGATTCGAAAACCCCTGATGTGTTGCAGTCGTCAAACTGCTCTGCAGGTTTTCAGTGCAATGGTGACAGTATTTTTATTGATTCAAGATCATCATCACCATGGCGGACGGCGACTGAAATAGGGTGACCATGTAAGTATTAGAATACTCGATAAATAGGTACTTGTCCCGTTGGAACAAAACAAGTATTTATCGAGTACCTACCTAGGTACTTAAACAAAACACGTTGAAATAGTTAATAAGGTGACCATGTAGGTATTCCGACGAAATAAGTAAGTATTAATAGGTTGGGGAAAAAGTTTCTTCGCATTTTTTAAGAAAATTCAAAACATTTTTTAATATTGTTTATTTACATTTAACTAAAGTATGTAGGTACCATTTTGTTCGATAACTTTTTGCCATCTTGTAGGTAGGGACATGATCCCATTGCTATAGAAATTTTGGGACTTCTGGTCAAAATACCGCGACAAGTGGTTTTGGCAGTCCTCTCGTGATGTTAACCTGACACTGCCTAAAGAATTCTGAAGAGACCGAAACAGGTGGATATCTGAAGGTGCAAGGTCAGGACTATACGGCGGATGCATTAACACCTCCCAGCCAAACTCTCTTAATTTTTGCTGAGTGGCTATAGATGTGTGAGGTCTAGCGTTATCATGATGAAAAACCACACCCCTTCTGTTGATTAATTCCGGCCGCTTTCTCTCAACTTCTTGCTTTAATCTCATCAGTTGTTCGCAGTAGAGTTCAGAATCGATGGTCCTGCCTGGTGGTAACAGCTCATAATGAATAATGCCCTTCCAATGCCACCACACACACAGCATCACCTTGTTCCGAGTTAACCCGGGTTTCGCCACAGTCTGTGAAGCCTGACCGGCCTTTGACCACGACCTTTTTCGCACGTTCTTGTTATACGTGATCCACTTTTCATCACCAGTTATCAGCTTCTTCAAAAATGGTTCGGTTTCATTACGTCGTAATAAAGAATCACAAATGAGTACACGGTTCATTAGGTTTCTTTCAGTGAGCTCGTGAGGTACCCAAATGTCGAGCTTTTTTGTGTACCCAGTTTTTTTCAAATGCGCCAAAACTGTTTTGTGATCAATTTCCAGTTCTTCAGCTAAGTCGTAACTACTGATATGCCGATCTTGCTCCACTTTTTCAAAAATGGCATCCATTTTATCCGTAATAGGGCGACCAGAGCGACGTGCATCTTTGACATCAAAATTTCCGGATTGAAAACGCTTAAACCAAATTTGTGCTACTCTCACAGATACAAACATCGCAAATTTTTTTCGCGGCTTGCGTTGCATTTTTACCTTTTTTGTAGTAATATTTTAAAATGTATCGAATTTCTTCATTAGATTCACTCATCTTGACGGTACGAAAAACAAATGAAAATCACACATTTTCCTAATTTGAATTTGGAATTATGTTCTTTCAAATTTAAACTTCCAATGATACCAAAAACCAGCCAGATACAAATAGTATAGCCAAAGAGATTTTATTACAAGTTCATACATACTATAATGCGAAAAGACTTTTTCCCCAACCTAATATTTTATCGAGTAGGTCTCTATGAAATAAAAACGTCGTAAATGTTTATTTATATTATTATGACAACAAAATATAAATTGGAGGATGTTAAAATTGTCAGTTTTAGACCATTTTTGTTACTTACATCAAAAACTAAACTAGTTAGTAATTGGAAGTTCCTCATAAGTACCATACCCTATGATGTATTTAAACAACAAATACTGAAATTAAAGGGGGAAGCGTTATCTATTGGCAACACAGGCCTAACGCCCAAGGGGATAACTCGGACAGTGGTGAGTAGAAATTAGAGTTTCGTCGTTGTCAAATCAAACTCTGCTGATGTGCAAAAACTATAGGTACTTTTGAAATATTGAAAAAAAAATCTCAAAAAAAAAACCAGTTTGCACATAGCATATTTTATAAAAGGTCGTAGATCGTCGTACAGTGCTCATAGGCACTTAGCAGTTTTTTTTTTATATACGGCAGATAGGGCAGTGAACTATAGGCAAAGGTCAAAAAGTAGAAATCTCAAAAAAGTGCACATACTTAGCAGATTTTGGTTTGACGACGATATAATTCGCGTTAATATTAAGCCGCGTACGGACAGGCGAGGCCCTGCCAAGCGATTATTTACCTACATCAGAACGGTCGGCCAATCGAGGTAGAGAGCTGGCTGCTACTCCAGTTTTTAGTGACGAATTTGTGACGCATAAAGATGCCAGACAAATAATTTGTGACAGAACAGTTCGAAAGTTAGAAGCGATTATGTGTGGCGGAACGATCTGATATCAGAACGTTCGGCCTACCTGAATCTCCATAACTGAGACCTTAAAGAAACTGTTACTGAATAGATATTTAGTGACGATTTTGTGACAAACAACCACTGCTTTACTTTTACTCGTAATGCCACCGGTTAAAAGTAACATTAATTTTAATTCCCGCAACATCAGGCTGTTCGGCCAACGTGATCTCCATAACTGAGGACCGGCGAGAAACCGTCAATGAATAAAGATTTAGTGACGACAGTAAAATGAATGTTTATTGCTTTATTTTTATTCGTGACGGCCTCATTCAATAGTAAATTGAAAATGTAACATATTATAATCTGAAAACATTGGCATTAAGTACCTAGGTATCGATTCCTTCGCAACGAAGAAGTTTAGAAGATTCGAAAACCCCTGATGTGTTGCAGTCGTCAAACTGCTCTGCAGGTTTTCAGTGCAATGGTGACAGTATTTTTATTGATTCAAGATCATCATCACCATGGCGGACGGCGACTGAAATAGGGTGACCATGTAAGTATTAGAATACTCGATAAATAGGTACTTGTCCCGTTGGAACAAAACAAGTATTTATCGAGTACCTACCTAGGTACTTAAACAAAACACGTTGAAATAGTTAATAAGGTGACCATGTAGGTATTCCGACGAAATAAGTAAGTATTAATAGGTTGGGGAAAAAGTTTCTTCGCATTTTTTAAGAAAATTCAAAACATTTTTTAATATTGTTTATTTACATTTAACTAAAGTATGTAGGTACCATTTTGTTCGATAACTTTTTGCCATCTTGTAGGTAGGGACATGATCCCATTGCTATAGAAATTTTGGGACTTCTGGTCAAAATACCGCGACAAGTGGTTTTGGCAGTCCTCTCGTGATGTTAACCTGACACTGCCTAAAGAATTCTGAAGAGACCGAAACAGGTGGATATCTGAAGGTGCAAGGTCAGGACTATACGGCGGATGCATTAACACCTCCCAGCCAAACTCTCTTAATTTTTGCTGAGTGGCTATAGATGTGTGAGGTCTAGCGTTATCATGATGAAAAACCACACCCCTTCTGTTGATTAATTCCGGCCGCTTTCTCTCAACTTCTTGCTTTAATCTCATCAGTTGTTCGCAGTAGAGTTCAGAATCGATGGTCCTGCCTGGTGGTAACAGCTCATAATGAATAATGCCCTTCCAATGCCACCACACACACAGCATCACCTTGTTCCGAGTTAACCCGGGTTTCGCCACAGTCTGTGAAGCCTGACCGGCCTTTGACCACGACCTTTTTCGCACGTTCTTGTTATACGTGATCCACTTTTCATCACCAGTTATCAGCTTCTTCAAAAATGGTTCGGTTTCATTACGTCGTAATAAAGAATCACAAATGAGTACACGGTTCATTAGGTTTCTTTCAGTGAGCTCGTGAGGTACCCAAATGTCGAGCTTTTTTGTGTACCCAGTTTTTTTCAAATGCGCCAAAACTGTTTTGTGATCAATTTCCAGTTCTTCAGCTAAGTCGTAACTACTGATATGCCGATCTTGCTCCACTTTTTCAAAAATGGCATCCATTTTATCCGTAATAGGGCGACCAGAGCGACGTGCATCTTTGACATCAAAATTTCCGGATTGAAAACGCTTAAACCAAATTTGTGCTACTCTCACAATTTCGCGGCTTGCGTTGCATTTTTACCTTTTTTGCAGTAATATTTTAAAATGTATCGAATTTCTTCATTAGATTCACTCATCTTGACGGTACGAAAAACAAATGAAAATCACACATTTTCCTAATTTGAATTTGGAATTATGTTCTTTCAAATTTAAACTTCCAATGATACCAAAAACCAGCCAGATACAAATAGTATAGCCAAAGAGATTTTATTACAAGTTCATACATACTATAATGCGAAAAGACTTTTTCCCCAACCTAATATTTTATCGAGTAGGTCTCTATGAAATAAAAACGTCGTAAATGTTTATTTATAACAAAATTGTAATTCTTTATTTATTACCATGTAAATCATGAAATAAAAGTAACAGCAAACTTCAGAAATGTAACTCGTTATTTATTACAAGCTGTGCCCGTGACTTCGGTTGCGTGCATGTCAGAAAATAATAATGTGGTTGGTTGGTACCTTTATTGGTTTGGTTTATATATTGGTACATATAAAGACATTGGTTTCGTACTTTTCATACATTCCCTACAACACCACTGGTGGTGTCTTTAGTCTAGTGATGTCCAGCTAATTTATATTCAATAACAATGATGATGAGCGTAATTTTTGTAACGAAGTTCCTTAATTAACGCGGTTTGCGGTAGGCGTGACCTGGTAGAAATCGTCACGTAACGAAAAAGCGTTAAGCCTACATCTGTTTTTTTTAGAGAAAGTATATTTGGTCAAAATGTAAATCCAAGATGGCGGCTGCGTATATTTTCACATTATTCGTCATGGGTGTTGTTTTGATGGTTATCGATCATACACTATAGGCTTTAGCCATGAACGCCACACATTTTAATATTTTCGCAGCCGCCATCTTGGTTTTATATTTTGATCTCACTATCGGCTTTAGCATGATCTAAAACCATAAAAACAACACCCATGACGAAAAATTTCAAAATATACGCAGCCGCCATCTTGGATTTACATTTTGACCAAATTTGCTTTCTCTAAAAAAAAAAGATAGATGTAGGCTTAACGCTTTTTCGTTACGTGACGATTTCTACCAGGTTACGCCTACCGCAAGCCGCGTTAAAGAACTTCGTTACAAAAATTACGCTCATCATCATTGTTATTGAATATAAATTAGCTGGACATCACTAGACTAACGACACCACCAGTGGTGTAGGGAATGAACGAAAAGTATGAAACCAATGCCTTTATATGATGTTTGTTTTATTGTTTCTCTCAGTTATTTTTAATCATGGTCTGGCAATTTGATTAATTTATGCGGCCTACCCAAATGTTCTTTCTTTGGTATTGTTCGTCGAATCATTGAGCTCCTTAAGTTCTGAGTTGAGCTGCGCAATTTATGACAAATGCGTGCACTGACTGGACAGGTCCTCTCAATCTGTGTGGTTCTTTCCTCAAAAGACCATTTCAGACACCAATCTACATGGTCTCCACATGAACTGACCAAGATTATGTCTGGACTTTATTAGAGAATGTGACCTCTCAGTAGGAAACGCCGAATTTCATTTGCCCGAATGTTTCATTTGCCCTAAAAGACATATGACATACTTTTAATTGCCCGAATTTTAGATACCATAAGATACGAATGCCATAAGTATTGTTTGCCTTATTTTTATGTGCCATAATAATTATTAGACATAATATTTAAATGGCATAACAAGTATTAGACAAATATTTAAGCCCCGTAATAATCATTACACATGATGATGAATACTTACCTACTTATTAGCTTTCTGGCTGTCGATGTCGATGGGTGCGCAATGTTTGGTATAATAAGAATAAACTTATTTATTCTGTGCATGGTTTTTTTTTCTGTGCATGGTTGATGGTGGGCTAGGTCGACGGAGCCCCGCTTCGCGGGGCTCCTACTTCTGTGTGGTTTATAAAAAAATAACCACGAAGGGGATGGCGGGGTCTATTCGCTCGCTTCGCTCGCTCACACGACCCCGCCATCCCCTTCTAACCTAACCTGTCCGAGTCGGGGTGCCCTAAAGTCCCAATTGCATCCAATTTCTCTTGATATAAACAACCGTTACACACCCGATGTCGATGGCAAATTATGTTATGGCATATCATAATTATGGCATGTGATAATTAGGGCTTACAATGATTATGACAAATGATGTTATGGTAAGTGACTTTATGGGAAACAATGATTCTGGCACGTGACTAATATGGCAAATGAGAGTAGGGCAAATGAGTATTATGTCGTATGATATTATGGCTGTTGACTATTATGGCAAATGATATTAGGGCAAATAAAATTCGGGTAAACGGCGGTATACCGGGGATCACGTTGGCCGAACGGCCTGATGTTGCGGGAATTAAAATTCATTTTACTTTTAACCGGTGGCATTACGAGTAAAAGTGAAGCAGTGGTTGTTTGTCACAAAATCGTCACTAAATATCTATTCAGTAACAGTTTCTTTAAGGTCTCAGTTATGGAGATTCAGGTTGGCCGGACGTTCTGATATCAGACCGTTCGGCCACACATAATAGCTTCTAACTTTCGAACTGTTCTGTCACAAATTATTTGTCTGGCACCTTTATGCGTCACAAATTCGTCACTAAAAACTGGAGTAGCAGCCAGCTCTCTTACCTCGATTGGCCGAACGTTCTGATGTACATGAATATTTTGAATCGCCGCCCGCGTGCCAATCAAATTCGCCGCAGCGACGAATGCTCACAGTGAGCACACACACAAACCATTCATCCTGAGGCAGACGTTGTAAAACAATTGCGGCGTGTACCTCGCGCTGTCTGTACGCGCCATTAACACATTAACTGCTGAATTATTTGGCGAATTTGTTCCAAATGCTGCTTTATGATACACTAAACCCTGTGCGGCAAACGCTCATGCGCGCCCAAAAAATACTTCGTGTGGTGTGCTATGAGCGCGCATGCGCGGTTGAAGAAACCCTACCCAGTGCGGCTGGGCGCATATGTGCGGCGTTACAAACTTGTCCCAAGTGCGGCGAGACGCTTATGTGTGTTTGAAAATTTTCCAGTTTTATGAGTCATAACAATAGAGATGCACAAAAAATCCACAGGTGCGGCGCGCCGCATTCGAAGGAAGTTATATAAATTGTATGGACGCGCATAAGCGCCGCCAGCACATGGTGAACGTTCGAAAATCGCGCATGCGCGTTGGCCGCACAAAACGTGTTAAGTAATTGCGTAATTTAGCCGTAACGAATGAAAGTAACGCCCGTCGCACACCTTATCGAGTCGTACAACATTGAAATGCGTCGGCGATAACAGACTGTCTCTTACGTGATACGATATAAACTTTACATTTCACAGTTTATGAATAGACTTGGTTTTGGTTTTGACTCAAAACCAAGCCATGCTGCCCATTTCTTTTGTTAATATTATTTATAGGATTTCAAGTGCAGTGCAGGGATATAGTGATCTGGAAGCGGCCGTCGCCCCTGCAAGCCATTCCAGAGCGCACCACCAAAGCACAAATCGTCCGCACTGCCTATACCATTTGGAGAATGAACTCGTTTGTGTTATACTCTTATTCTTATTTCATAGAATTTTCTACATTTTTGACAAGCAGGAGCTTCATGTCAATCTACTAAAGAATTATTTTCGCCGACTGTACATTCGGTCGTCTCGCACCTGTACATACACTAGTTTTCGTAAGGGTCAGTCTCCATCAAGCAGAAAAATCCTCACGGATGCTCGAACCCTCTGTAAATTTCACTGAATAAGTTCTGTATCAACAATGACTTTAAAATTCGACGCAGACATCACGCTTGAAAAACGCTTGTCTACGCCGATTTTTGTATTTAAAAAAAAAAAAAAATTATTTCGAGTATCTCTGACTAAAACACTCGTACAGTCACATTACCTACACCACATTTCAATTTAATATAATCCAATTCACTCATTAACTAATACAGATATTCTATTTCACGAAGTCCGTTCGGCTTTGATTGTAGTAGTGACGTATCCCGACAAACGCGCTTGTGTGTGTAAATGAATCCGATTTTTTCATTCAATGCTGTTCTTAACTTAGCTAATGTTGGAATTTCTTTATGGACAATATGGAAATCTTGTACAGTACTGCGAACCACATCGGCTGTAAAATTATCTATATCCACTTTATTATCTCGATTTTGTAAATTCATATTCTTCTCGCAGAAAATGATAAACACTAGCTATCATGTCGACCCTAAAACAGAATGTAATCAAAATAATTAAGAAATATAAACATTTTATAACACAAAACATTCATTTTATAAATACTTCTATTGCTATATTAAGTATCTTTGTATAAATTTTTTAATGAAAACGTATAAATAAATATTACCTCACTATGGACAACTCTTCTTCGTTTTGTTGCCATGCTGACCTTACTCCGTGAAACAATTTGGCGCGAACTAAAAACACTTCTGATCCGGACCGTGTCCCGATCGACACTGAGCGCTCTCCAGGTTACGCACACAAAAACAATGTGCATGTGCCACTTACACCTCTTACAGCGGTAGGAGATGATGGAACAATCAAGCCTATCCGCGGGCGCGGCCAGCATGCTGTTAGCGCTCCCCCGCACTCGCCGCACCAGCGACATGCCTCTCTTGCGCATAGTGGAAGCAATCCACACGCTTCTGCAAACATAGTCGATGCGCTGCAATAGCGGGGGAGCGCCAACATCATCCTGAACGCGTTGTTGAACTGGACACGAACACACATACACATACTACATATTGATAGTTACTTACCCATTCAGTGAAATTTAAAAAGAGCTCGAGCATGCGCGATGTTTTTACCGCTTGATGCAAACTGAACCTTACGCACGCGATGAGCACGTACTGAGAGCGTTGACCGTTCGCTTTGCTGTAAATCGCGTACCTATATGATAAAGCGCTAATATTATTTACTTATTTCCAGATTAGTTTCGATTCCCCTGCCCAAGTAAGCGTGGGGCGTGGGGCGTGGGTGTGTTTCATACGACAATTTGCGATGTTCCAGTGTATTTGTTGTGTTCATGAGATGAGTGTTTGTAAACCAAATATAATATAGTTGTAACTGTTTGATGATTATTGTTTGCTACAGCTGAAAATATATTGCTTGCAATATATTCCAGTTACAAATAAGAAGTATTTTTTTTTATATTAATTGCTAACGTGTTCATTGTAATCATGATAATGATACTCCTTAATAATATTAGAATAATTTTGTTAATGTTCTGTAAATTCTGGTGCATAGAAAAATAAGCAATAACTGAAAGATTATTTTTACTATAAACTATTATTATATCATTGTTTTTATGGAATAAAACTATATTTTAATATCAAATCTATATTTTTTTTCTCTTATCAATAAAAAAGTTTAATAATATCAGCAAGTCTTCGCAGATCAGTTCTGTCAATTGGTTGAATCAGTTAAGTCTGTATTTACAATCATCTGAAAAATATGTCATCACGAAACAATACATTTACAAGTTTTTCTTATTCCATCACAAGTTACATTTTAAATGTCATCACGAAACAATACGTTTACAAGTTTTTCTTATTCCATCACAAGTTTCTAAATGTAAAGCATTTTAATTTGCATAACTGTAGCAACCGCCTCTTTTGATTACATTTAATTCACTAACATAATATACAATCATCTGAGACGCTTTAAACATATTATGTCGCGTATATTATATAGAATGTGGAATTATATTTGGCCACCTTCGTATCATTGCACGAAGTTTACCCCTGTGTATAATTACATGTACAACATGTCTTTTTTCATTTCATCTTTTACCCCAAAGTCAATGTCATTAAAATCATATATATACTTATAATATATACATATATATAATAAGTAAATTGCACTTTCTTCATTGTACTAAATCCAGCAGTACTAAGAATGTCTTAAATTGTTTGTTAGTCAAAACTGTAGTCTCTTTGCTAAGGAGCCACCATCGATGTTTTCCAAAAGCTTTCTTTTGAGTGATGGTTTATCACTCTCTATTCGACTGCTGATATTCGAAGGCATGGGTAGCTTGGGTCCTACCGAAGGAGCAGGTTTGTTGCTGAAACAAAAATTTATTTTTAGAAAAAAGTGAAGTAAGATACCTACAAATATCGGCTTCTTTATTACAAAAACGAAGATGGCCCAGTGGTTAAGGCCTCGCCTCTCATGCACGAGGTTGTGGATTCAAATCTGGGCAAGTACCAATATAACTTTTTCAATTCATAAATACATATGTACTTTCTGAGTTTATCTTGGACTGATGACGGATTACTGACATCGGTGAACGGAAATAGTAACAGTTAAAACTATACATTCAATATTTCTGAAAAAGTCATCGCTACAGGGTGTGGGAACGAATCTGCAGCCGAAAATATAGTTTTTAGAATTTTTGTCCGATTGTCTGGATGTATGTTCCGGTTTGGCGCAAAAACGGCTGAACGGATTTGGATGAAATTTGGAACACAATTTATAACCTGCTGCATACTTTTAATCCCCGTAATACATTCGTGTGGGATATTTTTCAGACATCCACGCGGGCAAAGTCACGGGCTAAAAGCTAAGTAAGTCTGAAATCGCCAACCCGTCTTGAGTAAGCGTGGCGATCAATGCTCGTACCTTCTCTGGTTGAGAAGAGACTTTTGCCCTGAAGTGTGACAATAATAACTGGTATTATTAACACGTTCTGTGCGGCCGACACGTATGTGCGATTTTCGAACCTTCACCAAGTGCTACCGTCGCATATGCGTGTCCATACAATTTATGTACTTCCTTCGAATGCGGCGCGCCGCACCTGTGGGTTTTTTGTGGGTTTTTTGTAGCAGTGAATGTGTTAAGCTATGGAAAGGTAATTAGTATAACTTATAATATCTCATTGTATCGTCAGGCAGACGGTTTGTCCGATACTGATGGACATTACAGACTAAAAAAATTGCTTGACTAGAAAAATTGAAATAAGTTCACAACGGGATAGGGGCAACGTCTTAAGTCGACGGCGATCGGCTCAAAAGTTCGATTACTATAGGATTCGCATTTTTCTTATCGACATAGAGCGGCTAACGACTACGACCTATGACTTAGGCCACGAACGAAGTGTACGTTGCGAAATAGTAAAACATAATTTACATAAATAAAATCTACTAATCTACATTACGCCTAGACAGGAAAAGCCTGCGCCTGGTGATGGGGACCATCACGGGACTCTGCTCGTTAAACAAACACTTCCACACAATAGGCATAAACGGACAGTCCTCTGTGCTATGCATGCAAGGAAGCTGAGGCTCTTTGAATGCACAGGCGTCACCCAGATCAGAACAGAAATTAATTTTCAATTTTACACATATTCTAAACAGACCCGCATAGGCATAACTACCAAAGATACAATACGCTTTTGTGCCGTATCGAACGTTGAATGTTATCGACGAAGTCCTCTAAACGCTATTCACAACACCAAATACGAAACCGTATAATTTTGACAGTTCAAATACGTAGGTACACTCCTACCAACTTATCTGTGAAATGGCGAAAATTGAAACTACGGCCGTCATGTTGAAATGTCATTCGATTGTCAGTGTCTATCACATTCGGGTTCTCCGGTTGTTTTGTCGTGATATTGCTGAATTTATAAAGTTAAATATGACGAAAGCTATTAGAAGTGATGCTCGAAACATTATTCTAAAGGTTAAAACCTTTTTTGAAGAAGAAGCTCGGGCGGGGTCTCCGATTATTCCATTTAATCAAATATACAAACGAATTTCGGCAGCGATAGGTTAGTGTTGTCAACTTTCAAATTACCCGATACTTTACTAGATATTTAAATCCATGAAACATTCGTT
The DNA here is from genome assembly GCA_948252095.1 of Dicycla oo. Classification (NCBI taxonomy): domain Eukaryota; kingdom Metazoa; phylum Arthropoda; class Insecta; order Lepidoptera; family Noctuidae; genus Dicycla; species Dicycla oo. The sequence continues at coordinate 17,732,788 of OX411726.1, read as the reverse complement.
TCTATTAGCGTAACGGTAACGTAACAGATTTCAAATTTCTACTAACATTTATTTTATTATCTTATATTTCAGGTGTGAGTCAAGAACTAATTTCAAAATTAGTTAAGGAAGGGTTAAAAGTGGATTTGTGCATGTTGATGATTTTGACATGGGAGTTATACGGAGGAAAGTACATGAATTGTATTCTACTAAAAAGATGTCCCTACTGTTAAAAAGCTTCTAGAGGTCTTAAAGACAGAAATAAATTACACAGGACAACGAGAGAGCCTGCGAAAGCTGCATCACAAGGTGGGATTTCGTTTTAAAAAATCTCAATCCAATCGGAAGGTTCTTATGGAGCGTAATGAAATATCAGCTTGGAGAGCTAAGTACTTGCATGCAGTGGATAAAAATAATAAATCTCCCCAGCCCCGGCCCATAATTTATTAGATAGAGACCTATATTCACTCTTCGCATACATCGGGTAAATGTTGGCAAGGAAAGGGTGAAGACGGAGTTTTGGAGCCTGTATCGAAAGGGCAAAGATATATTATTGTTCATGCGGGAGGAGATACTGGATTTGTTACAAATGCACTACTTGTGTTTAAATCAAACACAAAAAGTGGTATCATGACGAGATGAATAGTACCAACTTTAAAAAGTGGGTTATTGAAAACCTTGTGCCTAATTTACGAGAGCCATCCATAATAGTGATGGATAATGCTCCTTATCACCGTATTTGTGTGAATAGTCGCAAATACGAATTCCTTAAAAAAAGATATGCAATTATGGTCGACCCAAAATAAAATTGACTACGGAGAGAATTTGACTAAACCTCAGCTTTTAGAAATAATTAAGAGAAACAAGCCTGAACCTGTATACGAGATTGAAAAAATTTTAGAAGACAACGGACACAAATGCTTATATTTACCACCACTGTGATCTCAATCCCATTGAACTCATATGGAGCACAAGCGTCTGTAAGCGTTGAATGGATAGTTTGCATTCAACGCTTACAGACGTGCTCACAAATGCATAATATCAATAAATAACGCTTGAATAAACAGTGACCTAGTTTTAGTGTATTAGCGTGTTAAACAAATAAACATTATAGTGATACCTAAGTTAAAATAATGGACTGACTGCGTAATATATTTTTACAAAGTGATAAATGGAAGGCAGCCCCTTTAATCGGAGCACGATGATACGACGCAGCCCTCCACCAACACCGACCCCGGTACCGACACCGGCTCCTACATCGCCCCAACAACCAACACAGGACCATCACCATGCGGCTGAAGAAAAAATTGAGTCTTTGGACACCAATGAAATTAGCAACTGGATGATGTCAATTGAAAAATGCCTGAATGAAGTTTGTTCCATTGCTCAGGATGGAAAACTGAACTCCGAACAAAAGCTGAGGATCAATTCCCTATCGCGCAAGGTTGGAAATGGTGTATCCCAGATGGCAGTATACTACCAGGACTTAAAACAAAAGGCCATAGTAGTGCAAAACTCACTACAAGCACTGAGAGAAAAACGAGATGTCACGGATTGCCTTGATAACTTCCGTAAAACAATCCAAGACAGCATTAAAGAAAATTGCGCCCAATCAACAAAGATAGAAAATGTTTCTTTTGCTGATATGGTAAAGATGAACAAAAATAATTGCTTGCGCCCCAGTAACCTCAGCACTATCGCAATTTATCCTGATGATAAATTAAAAACTAGTGACGACACTAAATCTCTTGTTCAAAAAATAATATGCCCAGAACAAATTAAACTGCACGTTAGAGGATTGCGTAAAACCAAAAACGGAGGAGTTATTATCAGCACCGAAACCAAGGAGGACATAGAAAAACTACGAAACTCGTCACAGCTAAGTAGTTCCGGCCTGAAAGTGGAAGAGCCCCATAAGAGAAGACCAAGAATTATAGTGATAGGAGTACCCTCAGCCCTAACTGACCAAGAAGTCTATGAATGTGATAGATTATTCAAAATATTTTGACTAAATATACAAAATAAATATAAGAATAAGTATGCTAAAATATGTGTGTGTCTATTTGTAAATGCCAATTTATGTCTACAATAATGCCAATAACAAACAGCTGTGAAATTGGTTTGATTTTACATACTTTATTATTTTTACAGGTTAGATTTTAGGTTAAGTTTATTATAGCAATATAGAAAGCTACTAAGATCAATTATCGGGTTATCTCATGTTTAAATATAAAGATAAAAATAAATTATGATTTAACAACATTATTAGCAAAAACTAGTAGCTCAAATATAATATTTTCTAAAAACATGTGACCACCCCGCTTGTTTACTCATTGGTATAAAAAGACTCGAGTCAAACGGATTGACACACTATTAGGTGTCTAATATTTAAAAATAAATACTTGTTATACCTATAAATATAATTATTATCTGTTTAATATTTTATACTCAATTGTTAAAATTAATTAATGAATATAACAAACTTATCTTTCTATAAATCAAACACTGATTTGAATCAACTGTCGATTGTGAATCATACTTGTTTGTTATCGGGTATAAAAGAGCGGAGCCATAGTGGATCAGGGCAGTTGCTCTTCAATTTTCAAGGCGTTAACATCTAAGGGTATGATATTATTCTGATTATTGTTGTTGTTGATGATGTATATTGTATAGGTACTATTATTATTATTTTATGAATTGAGTAATTTGATAGTATATCTCAATTATTGCTTATTATGACCATATTGTTGTTGTAGTTATATTATTGATAATATTGCTAATATGTCAAACCGTATAATGGAATATTCATGTTCTTTTCCTAGCTAATGTTATTATGTTGCTATTATTATGGGTTCTCTTGGACCATTGTCCAAGAGATAGAATTAACTGTTTTTGAGATAACGATAATTATAAAGAAATATAAGTAATATGTTGATGTAATACTTTATACTGTTTCCATGGAGTTTCTTGTCCGCTCTTCTCCATGATGACCTAGTTTTGTGAACGGACGACTAGCTTTCTGATTAACTACTGACAAGCCTAATTGAAATAATAAATGCCTAGTCTTGTCTTTTTTGTGTCTTTGTTATGAAACCCTTTCCGTACACACCATGTTCATGGTACTTTCATACACAGTAAATGACCAATAAACATCCTGACATTTAATGCTTGCTGCTTTGATAATATCTATATATACACTTTTAATGTCTTATTATTTAATTATCTAACATCAGAAGTGGGATCATGCTCTGTCTCACATAACAAATTTCTAATGAATTTTATTTTATTATTTTCATGATCAATGTTTGAGCAATCTGCGTTCTGCTGGAATCCATCGGTGTCGGGGGGTCGTTGACTCAACTCTTACCATGAAGATGTGCTGCCTATACTGAGAGCAGGACTGCGGAGCTGCGAGGTGCTGTAGAATCTTGGAAGGCCATTCCAGGGGTTCAATGGAGCATTAGTGCTGGTCTACAAATTAGCTAAAAAGTCGGTAAGGCCTATAGAGGCTCTGCTTTAATATTATTTTATAATCTGAGACTTCCTCCAGCTGATGGTGAATCTTAGGAAAATTTTAGCAACCTATAAACTAGTCTTAAAACGAAATGTTTGTCATTAAAAGTTAATTTTCAACCGGTATTTTAACAGACTAAAAAGGAAAGCAGATTTTGTTATGAGAAAATGATGCTTATAAAAAAAGGGGTACCTACCTACAATGTTGAATAGGATAGTTAAGTTGAAAGATCATTGATTACCTGGGGTGTGCTTGAAGCGTAGCTTATAAAACCAATAGTTGCTACTATGTTAGTTACAGGATCATAATTAATTCTATTTCTCTCAAAAATGAGGCTGACAATAAAATGCAAGTTTTAACAAAAGTTGAACTTGGCAATTCCAAATGTTTAAGTTTTGTTGCTTGTAAATCAAAGTGCTAGTAAAATTGGCTTGTGAGCATTTTATTCCAGAGGTAATTATGAAATAGTTGTTGTATGGTCAAAGAAATGCAAGTGTTCACGGAAACATAATTTAAAATTTCTAATATATTATTACTCTGGTGTTCACAAATTAATTAAAAAGATAGCTTTGAAGAAAATGTTACAATAAGTATGATTTATTCATACTTAGCTTAGCCACAATATAAAGTTGGTATATACTATGTCATAAAGCGGATGAAACATATATTTTTATTTGATCCGGTATACTTACTAACATGTTTATAAATAACTGGCTGTGCCTGTGGCTAAGCTAAGATATAGTCTGTTGTGGAGCTTACGAAACTATGGCACACTGCTAATCGAGATTTACAGTTGGCTATTAATTATACCGTTTCTAAAAGTACGGGAAGATCTCCCATACAGTTGTGGTGTGGAAAAAAATGTTTGCCATTGGGTATCAAGCAAAGTCTTACAATCTTACAAGTCTTACAAATCGACGATGATAATTCAATTGAAGATCTGATTACTGTTAGATCATTATGTAAATTAAGGATGGACGAGCGATCATTTCGGGACAAGTTAAGTATTGACAAAGGTAAAGCTCAAATAAAGCCTTTTGTAAAGGGGGATTTTGTCTTAATATATAAAGCATGGAAAACATACGACTAAACTTGGTCCTAAATATGAAGGCCCTAAGGAAGTTTTAGAAGTATTTTCTAATAATCACTAAAAAGTAAAACGTAAATTTAACAGGATGTCCGAAGAAATCACTAGTCATGATTTTTTTTTTTGAGACCAGCCACTGGCTCGTAATGATCCATTTATGGATGACAACGACAATGAACCGACCGTATGGGCGGATGATTTGTAAATTATCCTAGCTACTCCACCTCCCTCCCTATTACGCTGGCTGACAAATGAATAAATGACTAATGACTGATTACTGATGACAAATGGCCAACATGCGTATCCTTTTCCTGGTCTTAGGGCTAGATCCCAGGCGGGTGATGCCATGTGGTATGGCTAGATCCAAGGCGGGTGATGCCGTGTTAAAAAAAAAAAATGATAACAATAATATATATTATACCGCTGGTCGATCTTTGCCCTGATACTTCACTGAAATTCACACTGCAGCGGGTGATAGGTGCTTGTATGCCAAGGCCATAGATCAATAAAATATATACTGCTGGTTAAAAAAAAAAAAAAAAATTATAACAATAATATATATTATACCGCTGGTCGATCTTTGCCCTGATACTTCACTGAAATTCACACTGCAGCGGGTGATAGGTGCTTGTATGCCAAGGCCATAGATCAATAAAATATATACTGCTGGTTAAAAAAAAAAAAAAAAAAAATGGTAACAATAATATATATTATACCGCTGGTCGATCTTTGCCCTGATACTTCACTGAAATTCACACTGCAGCGGGTGATAGGTGCTTGTATGCCAAGGCCATAGATCAATAAAATATATACTGCTGGTTAACTAATCATTAATGCAGCAGGTACTAAACAAAACAGACAATATTATATATACAGACTAATATAAGGGGTACTTCGAGAGCGAAGTACTGGTCAGTCTGGCCGTGATAGATTATTCAAAATATTTTGACTAAATATACAAAATAAATATAAGAATAAGTATGCTAAAATATGTGTGTGTCTATTTGTAAATGCCAATTTATGTCTACAATAATGCCAATAACAAACAGCTGTGAAATTGGTTTGATTTTACATACTTTATTATTTTTACAGGTTAGATTTTAGGTTAAGTTTATTATAGCAATATAGAAAGCTACTAAGATCAATTATCGGGTTATCTCATGTTTAAATATAAAGATAAAAATAAATTATGATTTAACAACATTATTAGCAAAAACTAGTAGCTCAAATATAATATTTTCTAAAAACATGTGACCACCCCGCTTGTTTACTCATTGGTATAAAAAGACTCGAGTCAAACGGATTGACACACTATTAAGTGTCTAATATTTAAAAATAAATACTTGTTATACCTATAAATATAATTATTATCTGTTTAATATTTTATACTCAATTGTTAAAATTAATTAATGAATATAACAAACTTATCTTTCTATAAATCAAACACTGATTTGAATCAACTGTCGATTGTGAATCATACTTGTTTGTTATCGGGTATAAAAGAGCGGAGCCATAGTGGATCAGGGCAGTTGCTCTTCAATTTTCAAGGCGTTAACATCTAAGGGTATGATATTATTCTGATTATTGTTGTTGTTGATGATGTATATTGTATAGGTACTATTATTATTATTTTATGAATTGAGTAATTTGATAGTATATCTCAATTATTGCTTATTATGACCATATTGTTGTTGTAGTTATATTATTGATAATATTGCTAATATGTCAAACCGTATAATGGAATATTCATGTTCTTTTCCTAGCTAATGTTATTATGTTGCTATTATTATGGGTTCTCTTGGACCATTGTCCAAGAGATAGAATTAACTGTTTTTGAGATAACGATAATTATAAAGAAATATAAGTAATATGTTGATGTAATACTTTATACTGTTTCCATGGAGTTTCTTGTCCGCTCTTCTCCATGATGACCTAGTTTTGTGAACGGACGACTAGCTTTCTGATTAACTACTGACAAGCCTAATTGAAATAATAAATGCCTAGTCTTGTCTTTTTTGTGTCTTTGTTATGAAACCCTTTCCGTACACACCATGTTCATGGTACTTTCATACACAGTAAATGACCAATAAACATCCTGACATTTAATGCTTGCTGCTTTGATAATATCTATATATACACTTTTAATGTCTTATTATTTAATTATCTAACAAATGCATATATGAGCAAAACCTAGCCGACAAGCTGCCTAATTTGCCTCGTCTCTTTCCTGAATTCTTTGAAATTAAGTCACAAGTCGGGTAAAAAAGAAGGACCTACATGCAATTTTATTTTAGAAGTACCAGCTAGCATAAGAAAAGCCCTTATTAACCAAGATCGAGTATTTATAAATTGGACATCCTGCCCAGTTAGGGATTTCACACTTGTGACGAGGTGCTTTAAATGCCAACAGTACGGACATGCTTCAAAGACCTGTCGGGAGGCTACCCCCACGTGTGGACATTGTGGACAACAAGGTCACCAGTCTAACGAATGTACTAAGAGTGCTGAACCATCACAGTGTGCAACATGTTTACGATTCAAAAAACTCAGCAACCACAAAACAGGCGACCTGGAATGCCCGGCAAGAAAAATTGCTGAAAGCAGGTACATTAACTCTATAGATTATAATGAAGACGCCTAAGAGCCCCAAACCTTTTATTTCTTGCATTAATCAATACGTTGTTTATTTTGTCTATGTCTGCACTAAAAACGGTACTTTGCAAAAATGTTATTACAACTTGGTTACAAAATTTGTTTTATGATGACACAGAACAGTTACTGTTTGTTTTAAGTTAAATATTATTTCTAAATCAATATTGTCCTATCATTAGTCTGTTAAGTTACTTACTATTTATGTATATCATCAATCGTAGGAAATATGTAGTAATTTGCACTTATGATACCTGAGATACAGGTTTATCCTAGTTCAGGTTGATCCCCGTATATATACCTACCACTTTAGTTTAAGGCTTAAAATTGTAAATATGCATTAATTAATTGAATAAATGAAATTGAAAATTGAAAAAAAAAAAATGAAAAGAAAAGTTGCTGATGAATATAGAGCACAAAAATGCTGAAATTCCCCGCCTAGTTACGAGAAGCTTTTGACGCTATTACAGTTCATGAGTGGGCACAGCATTGTAAACACGTTAGCAGGTTAGAAGGAGAATACTTTAAACATGATTTGTATTTAGATAAACTTATTATTATAGAAGTGGTAAGTGACACTGAAACCGAAAGCGATAGTGATAATGATGATAGTGGTACGGAAATAAGCGGAGTATGGCTTCACAACCAGAATGAGTTTGTTTCGGCCTTTCTTCTCAGAGTAGTCAGATAGGAAACGCCGACCGCATCTAGTTTAAAAAAAAACATGATTGACTTGTAAAAGTGTTTGTACAAACCTACTTACAGAAATAAAAATCATTTATCATTAGATAAACCTTTTATTATAGAAGTGGTAAGTGACACTGAAACCGAAAGCGATAGTGATAATGATGATAGTGGTACGGAAATAAGCGGAGTATGGCCTCACAACCAGGATGAAGTTGTGTATGCAGGTTCATCTAAAGATCACAATTACTGTAAACCTGGTTTTCAATTAATCATTGTAAAGCAATTTGTTTTTTTTTATTTTTATTACACTACACCACCACTAGGTACCACTGCTAATTATAATTAGTCAAATCTGGTGTTAGGAGCTAGGTACAGTCATAACTAAATGCTAGGCATCCAGGTACCTCTTGCATGGTAGGTACCTACTTAACTTCGCATTAAATGAAAGTTGTATCCCCCCCGTGGAACATTTTATCTGCTGAATTTCCACTTCATTGGATTACTTTTTAGATAAAGCCATTGTTTATTGCTGAGAGACTAAACTGTTAGCGTACCTACGTAAATGTAAATTATCAAATTCTTTTTATTTATTTTATTATTTTTATATAGGTATCATTGTTTTTAATTTGTAAAAACTGTAATTCTTGTTAAACGATGTCTAATGTGAAATTTCCTTCTTGAAAACTTACTCAATTTTGGGCAACTTATATTAATTAACAACACTGAATCGATGGTGCCGTCCTCTTTCAGTTCACAGATAAGTTGGTAGGACTGTAGGCATATGTTTGATATTAGATGTTTCACATCATACAATAATGATTGTGCACTTGAGTGCACAATCATTATTGATCATTACAGTTGACTGTACCATGCGCGGTTTCGTAAACGGGCCTACGTTCAGAGGGCTCTAAGTTTTGCGTGAACTTTTAGTACCTATTCAATATACACGCTGCTTTTTTATTGGCTAGGGAGCTGCCACGATAGTGTTGTACTCATCATTATGAACAACTTTTACTATGGGTGAAATCGCGAAAAAAAGTCAGCTGCTCCTTACATTTTGACGAGTTATGCGAACATAAATGTAGGGAGACGCTATTTTTTTTAACGCGCTTTTATGGACACAAATCGCATGTTGAATAACATAAAACAAATCTAAAATATTGCAAAAATGAAAGAAAATTTGAATTTCACGGCCATATCGATTGTTTTCCGTTACACGTATTGACCTAATATAATTTAATTAACATGATGTGAATTACCATGTAAATTTTAATTTATGAATGATGATTATATTTGAAACTAGCTTCTACCCGCGACTTCGTCCGCGTGAAATTTCTTGTTACCCCGACCCACCCTGTCGCATCGCATCGCCTGCCCGCGCTATTACTTCGTTTTCGCTTAGCGTTCTTTCAGACTTTTTTCATTTTGCTCTGCACCTAAGGGTCCTAGCTGATGTTAAATATGCCTATAGCCTTCCTTAACCCTTTAACCGCCGACACCGTAATATCACGGGCTCTGAAGATGGTGCCCGAACGCCACACACGTAATATTACGTTATTTTGTTAAAACAGTTCTTAGTGCGCACAAATTGCATACAATACTTGTCAATTTTACGATTTGGGACGTATCTTTATTGATAAGGACATTTTTTTCTATGTTTCGAATGATAAATGCTGTGAATTTTGAGGTCCAAATGCAGTGTGATCACTGCTTGTATCGCCAATCACGTAATTTTACGGGTACTAGGAGCTGTTACCGTGTAGTCACTTAGTTTTATAAGTTTTACGCCCTTCATTATGAGAACGATACACGTCGTGCTTTTTGGCTGCCTCCAGAAGAAACGCCACCAACTCGACCGAAGCTGAGTCAAAAGAAACACTTACAGGTTCTGCTTTGTTGTTACTGGGACGCGCAAGGCATGCTGTTTTATGAAACTATATGAACACAATGAAACTATAAACGCTGACAAATATTCAACCCAGCTCACCAAACTATCTGCTGCTATCAAGAAAAAACGAAGAAGACGAGTCAATGTAGTTTTACTACACGATAACGCTCGACCTCATGTCGCATCTGCCGTTCGCCAACAGTTGGAGAACTTGGGCTGGGAGACCATACCCCACCCACCTTATTCCCCAGACCTCGCCCCATCAGACTATAATTTGTTTAGAGCCCTGAAAGAACATTTGCGGGGTAAACAATTTAATGATTACTCCGATGTAGAGGCGGAGTTGAACAACTTTTTCGAGGCACAGCCAGCAAAATTCTGGGCGAAAGGAATCCAAACTTTGCCGGATCGTTGGCAAGAAGTCTTAGATGCTAATTGTATTTACATCATTGACTAAGCTTTTTGTATTGTCATAATAATAAAAAAATATAAAACGTAAGCCAAGTGTCTGATTACTTTTGTGCCAACCTGATATTTACTACCATTTTGTACCGTTCACCCAAAACACACCTACAATCTGTTTTAAAAAAAACCCTTCCACATGGATCTGTGAATAGCGTTTTGCCAGTCCATCGGTTAATAAATCAGGTTATCGAACGAGTGCCATTGTCGATTACGGTAGCGAATCGCACCTATGTGAATAGCTACGGGAGACATAACTACTGGAGGAGGTAGGCTGGTTGGAATAAACAGCGACGGTCGCCATGGCCCATGCACAATGGTCCACCTGAAGGACTAAGTGCAACCCTACTTTTAATTTTATTTGAGATGGGTTTGCTCTTGACTCTAGTCTAGGTCGGAGGTGACAGGGACAAAGTCGACGATGGAGTGAGCTTACCCAGAAGAAGCCTGTTCACTCTCACTTTGAAGAGATTAGGGTTGTATACATTCGGAAATACAGAAGCGGGTAGAGAATACCACTCTTTTGCTGTGTTTTTTGTTTTGTGTGCCCTATAACATAGAACAAAATCTCCTTTATTTCAGTACATTCAAAGGTTGTCTGTAAAACATCGCCCTGTACGATAAGGCCGCCCATTGTACAGATTTGTACACTGGTTTTATGTTTGTCCTATGTTGTATTATTTAGTGTACAATAACATAAATAAATAAATTGTATTAACATACACGATTAAGAATATTTCACTATACCTAAAGTATGGCATCTGCAACGCCTGCGTGCAGTCGCACCTACTAGGAGGGTACAGTGCCAGGAGGCTCTCCATCAGCTGGATCAGATCGTCTGACGCGGCACTGAATATGTGACGAAGCTGCTGCGGTGGGAATACCTTGAACTGCACATAGTCTGTCAAGTTTTTCATTCCCTGGAATTAAAAAAAGTAGAGTGAAAATGATAGTCGAAATTCAATCAGTATCAATGATGATGATGCATTTTAGAGTTAACTAATGGTTAGCGGATCATACAAAATAAAATAAAAAAATGTTTGAAATGGCTTCTAGATAAATGGGTATTCTTAAGATGAACAGTTGCGGAAGGAAAAGGTTGAGAAATTGAGATAAAATTTACTTGCATGCATGAGACATTATTTTCTGAAACCAGTCTACCTAAAAACTAGTCCTTAGAATTGTTTTTTTTTATTTGTGATGGGTTTGCTCTTGACTCTAGTCTAGGTCAGAGGTGACAGAGACAAAGTCGACGATGGAGTGAGCTTACCCAGAAGAAGCCTGTTCACTCTCACTTTGAAGAGATTAGGGTTGTATACGTTCGGAAACACAGACGCAGGTAGTGAGTTCCACTCTTTTGCTGTGCGCATTATAAAAGACATTTGGAAGCGCTTAGTGCGAATTGGTGGAATAGCAACCAGGTAGGGATGGTAACTGGCAGTGCGTCTAGATGTCCGGTGGTAGAAGGGGGCCGGTGGAATGAGGTCGTGGAGTTCTCGGGCACACTCTCCGAAGTACAATCTGTAGATGTTGATGGATGAGTCAGTGAGTCAGTGACAAAATTAAGGAACTTTGACTTGCAATCATTCTTAAACTACTGGTTCAAATTTAATGTAATTTGGATATATATCTCAGGATATAATGCCCTTTTGATCACTGAAAATTTAGGCTTCTAGTTTTTTCCACAACGAAGTTACAAGGGGTCGAAAATGGCCCGAATGGCTTCGAGAAAAGTATGGTACAGCCGTGCCTTTGTTTTGCTCGACTTTCCCTGCCCCCAGATAAATACTCACAGGCCAAGATTCTTCATTTGGTGTTCCGAATACTTGAAAGATCCGCGACAGTTGATCTAGGTCTGATTCTCCAGGTAGGAAAGGTACTCTCAGTAGTAGTTCAGCTAATATACAACCTATTGCCCACATGTCAACACCTGTACCATATTGTCTTGCTCCAAATAACAGTTCTGGTGACCTGAAAAGATATAATAAGATTTTTTTTAAATCCTTAGTCTCGCCTTTTTCTCGTGGGGATAGGCAAAAATTACAGAACACCACCTGCTACGATCCTTACATAATGTTTTTGTTTTATTTAGTGTCCTATCGAAATACAATTTTCAGCCGAAACCGTAACCGACTCGTCAGCTCCTCTTCTAGTTTCGGCCGAAACCGAACGTTACGTAGGTAATAAAAAGTTAGTTAAATAAATCACATACCTACATATTTTCTAAAACCAGTCGTTTTTCCTAAATTTTCTAAAAATAATTTGATTAATGGCCGATTTTGCAATTAACAGATTTCTTTTATCCAAAGATACTTTTGCCACATTTTGTGTGAAAAACTGTAATAATTTCAAAATGACAATTGAATAATGAGTCCTTGAACTTAATGAACATAAGGGCCGTAGCAAATAAGCTACTGTTAGCTTTTGCGATTACCGATTTAGTAATTTTTCAGATGCTTGATTCAACTATTCTGTTAACATCGTATAATTTTAGAAATAGCAATCAGCGATTTAATCGCTTTTCGGAAGCTCGATATACCTCGCTTTATCTTTTCGCTGCATTTGCTGTTGCCCTTAGAGCTTGTATCAATCTTCCAGAAATGAATGAATGAATGAATGAATGAAATGCACCGACCCCAACCAGCTAGGTTTGACCAGACTCGATTACTCGAATGAACCAAAGATTCACACTAGCCCCTGTTGCCTCATGTTACATGGTGCAACAGAGACCATTCATCAAGGAGTAGACGGGGGGGCACGATAATGGTAAGGAAGACGTGCCCTTACGATATAGAGGGGGGGGATAAAGAACCTGCCGAGTATGCACCCTATAGCAAGCAATGGAATTGTGGAGAGACGGATAAGTGTTTACTTATAAATATTAGGTTGGGGAAAAAGTCTTTTCGCATTATACGAGGGCGGGTCAATAAGTCCGTGACTTTTGGAATAAAACACAGATTTTTTGATAAATAAATCATTTTATTTTTCAACGTAGTCTCCCTTGAGCTCTATACACTTTGTCCAACGCTTCTCCAATTTTTTTATCCCTTCCAAAAAATATGATTTGTCGAGGTCCTCAAAATAGGCCTTTGTTTGCGAGATGACTTCATCATTGGAGTCAAATCTTTTTCCACCAAGCCATTTCTTCAGGTTTGGGAACAAGAAGTAGTCACTCGGAGCCAAATCTGGAGAATAGGGCGGATGAGGGAGCAATTCATAGCCCAATTCATGGATTTTTGCCATGGCAACTGCACATGTGTGCACCCTTGCATTGTCTTGGTGGAAAAGAACTTTTTTCTTGGCCAAATGAGGTCGGTTTTTTTTCAAATCGTCATTGAATCGGTCCAATAAGTTGGCATAATATTCCCCATTGATTGTTCTTCCCTTTTGAAGGTAGTCAATGTGGATTATCCCGCGTGCATCCCAAAAAACAGTCGCCATAACTTTATTGGCTGACAAACCCACCTTGGCCTTCTTTGGCGCCGATTCACCCTTAGAAACCCACTGTTTTGACTGTTGTTTGGTCTCTGGTGTGTTGTGATGGATCCATGTTTCATCCACGGTTACAAAACGGCGCAAAAACTCCTCCATATTGCGATTAAACAACGCCAAACCTTCCTGTGAAGTTGTTACACGATTGCGTTTGTGGTCGACTGTGAGCAAACGCGGCACCCATCTTGCGGAAAGCTTTCTCATGCCCAAGTGATCATTCAAAATTGAAACCACTGAGCCATGCGAGATCCCTACGGCTTCCACAATCTCTTGCACTTTCAATCTTCGGTCGGCCAACACCATATCGTGAATTTTTTCGATTGTTTCGGGTGAAGAGACCTCAACTGGGCGTCCAGGACGTTCAGCATCTTCAGTGCTTGTACGGCCACAACGAAATTCAGTAAACCACTTTTTTACCATTGAAATCGATGGTGCAGAGTCCCCATAGTATTTATCAAGCTTAGCCTTGGTCTCGGTAATGGTTTTTTTTCGCAAAAAATAATGCTTAATAAGCACACGAAATTCACTCTTTTCCATTTTTTCCTCAAATTACTGGGTAGTCTGATAAAGATAGCTGTCAAACACAAACTATCTGACGCAGCAAGTTCAAATTTTGACAGGAGTCAAATGACAGATGCCTGTTGACAGGAGTAATGTTGCTTTTTCAGTAAAGAGGTCAGAAATTCAAAAAGTCACGGACTTATTGACCCGCCCTCGTAGTATGTATGAACTTGTAATAAAATCTCTTTGGCTATACTATTTTTATCTGGCTGGTTTTGGTATCATTGAAAGTTTAAATTTTAAAGAACATAATTCCAAATTCAAATTAGGAAAATGTGTGATTTTCATTTGTTTTTCGTACCGTCATGATGAGTGAATCTAATGAAGAAATTCGATACATTTTAAAATTTTACTACAAAAAAAGGTAAAAATGCAACACAAGCCGCGAAAAAAATTTGCGATGTTTATGGACCTAGTGTAGTGTCTGTGAGAGTAGCACAAATTTGGTTTAAGCGTTTTCAATCCGGAAATTTTGATGTCAAAGATGCACGTCGCTTTGGTCGCCCTTTTACGGATAAAATGGATGCCATTTTTGAAAAAGTGGAGCAAGATCGGCATATCAGTAGTTACGACGTAGCTGAAGAACTGGAAATTGACCACAAAACAGTTGTGGCGCATTTGAAAAAAACTGGGTACACAAAAAAGCTCGACATTTGGGTACCTCACGAGCTCACTGAAAGAAACCTAATGAACCGTGTACTCATTTGTGATTCTTTATTACGACGTAATGAAACCGAACCATTTTTGAAGAAGCTGATAACTGGTGATGAAAAGTGGATCACGTATGACAAGAACGTGCGAAAAAGGTCGTGGTCAAAGGCCGGTCAGGCTTCACAGACTGTGGCGAAACCCGGGTTAACTCGCAACAAGGTGATGCTGTGTGTGTGGTGGGATTGGAAGGGCATTATTCATTATGAGCTGTTACCACCAGGCAGGACCATCGATTCTGAACTCTACTGCGAACAACTGATGAGATTAAAGCAAGAAGTTGAGAGAAAGCGGCCGGAATTAATCAACAGAAGGGGTGTGGTTTTTCATCATGATAACGCTAGACCTCACCCATCTTTAGCCACTCAGCAAAAATTAGGAGAGTTTGGCTGGGAGGTGTTAATGCATCCGCCGTATAGTCCTGACCTTGCACCTTCAGATTTCCACCTGTTTCGGTCTCTTCAGAATTCTTTAGGCAGTGTCAGGTTAACATCACGAGAGGACTGCCAAAACCACTTGTCGCGGTATTTTGACCAGAAGTCCCAAAATTTCTATAGCAATGGGATCATGTCCCTACCTACAAGATGGCAAAAAGTTATCGAACAAAATGGTACCTACATACCTACTTTAGTTAAATGTAAATAAACTATATTAAAAAATGTTTTGAATTTTCTTAAAAAATGCGAAGAAACTTTTTCCCCAACCTATTATACATTTATATAAAATATTTAATAGAGATGTTTTGAAAAGTTTTGTTAAAGAAATTCTACTGTGCTTATTACGACAATTATTATTATTATTATTTATTATTATTATTATTATTCCTCGTAACGATGAAACAACTGATGACGAGATTACTGTTGAAGACCACGGGGCAAGTGAATTCCGGATTACGATATTTACCAGTAATCTACGACGTACTAGAAAGAGATCGAATTGAACAAATCCGACCGGCGGTCGGCGGAGTTACTGGAGATGCCCGTCAAGCTGAAACTCCGATTGATACATGGTCCTATCTTTTTTCAGAAGATATTCTCGATATAATTGTTGTTCATACTAATGAAGAAATAGATCGTGTATGTGCTAATATAGAAAAACTTTTGAGTTATCATGGTAAAACAGATATTGTTGAAATTAAAGCTTTGATTGGTTTACTCTATATATCAGGATACAGGAAGCAATCTACAGTAGATGTGAACGAGTTGTGGGGTGAAGAATTTTTCATTACAATATTCAAAGCTACTATGTCTTCCTCACAGATTTCAATTTTTATTGAAATGCCTAAGATTTGATGGCAAAATAATAATAATAATAATATTCCACAACTATCACACAACGCCGTCTAGCCTCAAGCTAAGCAGAGCTTGTGTTATGAGTACTAGACAACTGATAAACATACTTATATATTTCTAAATACATACATATATAGATAAATTACACCCAGACACAGAACAAATGATCATGCTCATCACACAAATATTTGTCCTGGGTGGGAATCGAACCCACGACCTCCGGCATAGCAGTCAGGGCCACTAACCACTAGACCAACAGGCCAGCCTAAAATATCCGTAAAAAACGTCGGAAACTTGATAGGTTTGCTCTGATACGAGAAATTTTGGGATAAATTCATATCAAATTGTGGAAAATATTACACACCCTATAACATTTGTACTGTAGACGAACAAATGGTTGGATTTAAAGGTAGATGCATTTTCAGAATGTATTTACCGAGTAAACCTGATCGTTATGGTATCAAATTTTTGATGTTAGGCTCGGCGCAAACGGGCCACCAACCACAGCCACCGGTGGCTGTCGCGCGCTACCGCCACCAGTGTCAGAAGCGAGCGACAGCCACCAGTGTTCGGAAGCTGCCACATTTTATAACCCGTGACCGGGTGGTGCGACCACAAGTGGCGAGTCGCGGACACTGCTGTAGCTAGTGGCCGCCACCGGCTACACGTGTGCGGTTCGGCTATACAAAATATATGAAAAAGTGTGTTAAGTCGCCGTCGCGGGCCACCGGTGGCTGTGGTCGGTGGCCGGTTTGCGCAGAGCCTTAAATGATTCGAAAACTTCATACATGATAAAGCTGTGGGGTGAATATTCGAGCGTTTTAACCGCCGTCATTACCTTCCGCCAAAAGTTGATGAAAGAGAATATATTTAATGAAATATTTCAGCAATTCCTGATTCTGGTCCTTAAGCAGATTCTGGGAATTGATGAAATATTTCATTAACGATATTCTCCTTCTCCTTCATCAACTTTTGGCGGAAGGTAATGACGGCGGTTAAAACGCTGAATATTCACCCTGTGCCATATCTAGGAAAAACAAAGCAACGATTACGTAATGAACCACTTACGATTGTTTTTTGTAAGAGCATTTGTAGAACCAATTCGGGATTCGAATCGGACAGTTGTGATGGATAATTGGTTCACGTCAATTGGTTTATTTCAAATACTTTGATGAATATAATTTAAAAGCAATAGGTACTATCGACAAAAGCTACGCCTTTCCAATTTTGAAACAATGTTGCTTGCAAACTGCAACTGTACTTATGACAAAGTAAAACAAAATACCATAGGGTCAGAGTTTTTCCAATGAATCAATATACACAAAAATCAACTTTACGGTGTCAAGGCGTTCGTTTTGTCGATAGTACTATTCGTAAAAATAAAAAAGAAATTCCACGTAGCTTTACAGAAAAAGCATCACCATCAACAATTAAATACTGTTTCGCAAATAATCAAACTTTACTATCTTATGCTCCAAAACGAAATAAAATAGTTCTGATACTTTCAAGCAATAGTACAAATACAGATATTTATCCAGAAACAAAAAAAAAAAAAAATAAAATTAATATTACAATATAATCAAAACAAAGGTGGAACAGATTCATTCGATAAAGCTTGCAAATTATACACAGTCTGGCCATACTCGTAAATACTGTTACAATTAAAAATAAGAAAGATATTACATTTGAATTTGGAATCTGTCATTTTTATACGATTGTTCATTGAGTTTTCTAATTTTGGCGCCAATACATTGTACAATATTTTGCGTAGATAGAGAATGAACTATAGATTGGTTACTAAAATAACAATAATAAGTTAGAGCGGGACACATTTATTAAAGTATTTCATAAATGTAGTCATTTAGTAAGAGTAAGCAAGACCGATATAGGGTTTTTCTATCCCTTTTTGCGACTCACCTTTTTTGTTTGGAGCCAGTTTAGTTTGACTCCCAACAAACAACAGCTGTCAACTTTCAGTGCCATCGTGATAAAAATTCTTTGGAAAACTGTGTTTTCGACGCTTTCTTTTTATTTGTGTGAATGTGTAATTGCAGAACATAATTTAAATTACTTTTAATATGGGGCGCTGTAATGTATTATGTTGTACAAATCGACCAGAACAAAAAATGCAGACATAACCTTTCATCGGTAAGTGAGTTAGTTTTTCTAATAAAATAGTAGTATTTACGATTTAAAACGTTTATAGAATTTGTCATTCATTATATTAACACGTAATTATCAGAAGTAATGAAAAATTAAACTTGTTTTAAACTGTTTTATTTCATTGGTTTTGTAGTAATATTCTTGTACTGTTTGAGGGATACCAGTTTAAGGGATACCAGTGCTCGGCAAGTTTACCCATAAATCCAAATTCCTATCATATTTTTATTATAATAACGCTGTTTCTTTTTTACCAGTTTCCCAAAAAAACCAAGAATATGAAATCTGTGGATTCTTCTTACTGGACGAAAAAATTGGCAGCCAAACCAAAGTGCTCGGATATGTTCCAAACATTTTGAATCTTCTTGCTTTCGCAAGACAAAAAACAATTTGACTTACTTGAACCCGGATTCAATTCCAACACTTTTTATTCCTGTAAGTAACATATACATAATTATAATAATATGTACATGGTGCTTGCCCGCCTTCATCTCATCACAAAAAGGGCCTAAACTGAGATTGGCTTTTTTAAATTTTAAATGGTTCGATTGATATCATATGGAAATCCCGAAGGATATCAACCTACTGAACCATTTAAAATTGGCGCGTTTAAAAATGGGTTTAACACGTTTCATTGTCTGCTATGGGATTTATAAGAAATTAATTCAATCGTTTTTTCTGCTATGTTAAATTATATAGAACCGGCAAATGAGGACTTTTTAAAAAGGTTTCTTTGTAAAGATATCTGTGAACGAAAATATTCTCCGGAGATACGAAAATTCGCCTTAACTTTAAATTTTATAAGTCCTAGGGCCTATAATTATGTTCGGGAACAATTTAATACTTGTCTTCCTCATCCACGGACACTAACGCGCTGGTATCAGTGTGTAGAGGGTAATCCGGGGTTTAGCAGAGAGTCTATAGAAGCTGTCAAACTTCTCAATAAAGGCCATAGTGAGAAAAAAGCAACTAAATTGCTTTGTGCGTTGAGCTTTGACGAAATGGCTATCAGAAAGTTTATAGATTTTGATGGAAAAGATTAAGTTGGATTTGTCATTTATGGCAACAATTTAGACAATGACCAATTAGCGAAAGAAGCCTTAGTTTTTATGATGACGTGAGTAAATGGATCATGGAAGATACCACTCGGCTATTTTTTAATTGATGGCATTTCCGCTGAACAAAAAGCTGCCGTCGTAAATATTGCTATTGAAATGGTTTCTCGTGAATGTGGAGTGGATATCATATCCATAACATTTGACAAGTGTAATTTAAATATAAACGAAATAAATCCTTATTTTAGCCTTGGGGATAAAAAAATTGTTATATTTCCGGACCCATCCCACAGTGTTAGTAAGAAATACGTTGGCACAAAAAAGTGAAATTACTGACAGGCAAGGTAGAATAATATATTGGGAGTACATTGAACGTTTACAAGAATTACAGGAAAATGAAGGATTGCTGGGCAACAAATTAAAAAGAGCTTATGTCAATTTTAATAAACAAATAATGAAAGTAAAATTGGCAGCCCAAGTTTTTAGTGGGTCGGTAGCTGATGCTATAGAATTTTGTAAAAATGAATTAGATCTTGTTAGCTTTCGAAATTCTGATGCAACTATTGATTTCATTCGGAAAATAAATAATTTATTTGATATTTTGAATACACGTAATATGAATATACCTACAAAAAACCCTTATTTAATGGAAATTTTTCCAGACATAATTGTTTTTTACTAAACGTGTTTAAATATTTAACGGAACTGAAAATAAATGAAAGCAAAATATCCTAGATACTAATAGCAAAACTGGATTTTTGGGTTTTCTAACATGTATAAAAAGTGTTTTGTATTTGTATGAGAACTATGTTAGAAGTAACTCTCTTACCTTTCTCTGTACTTACAAATTCAGTCAGGATCATCTGGAATATTTTTTCAGTGCTATACGAGCTAAGGGCGGTTTTAATAACAACCCCACGGCGAGGCAGTTTACATCTGCCTTCAAAAGAATGCTAGTACATGGGGAGCTTAAACATATTACGACAGGGAATTGTATTCCTTTACAGGAAATAAATATTTTAACCTATACTAAACCTGAAGTGGCAATCAATAAAACAGTCGATCGGAATATATTAATTCAGGATTCCGATGATAACTTTGGGGAATACCACAGCGGAGAAATAGATTTAATAAAAATTATGAAGAATGGCAGATCCAAGTAGACTCACTGAGTTTTCTAAACAAGTCGTGATCTATGTTGGCGGTTTTGTGGTCCAAAAACTTGAAAAAGATTTAAAATGCCAAGAATGTTTGTCTGCTTTAATTTCAGAAGAAAAGTACACGAGCTTACAATTAAAAAAAGATAAGGGGGGCTTGCACTATCCCAGCAAAGATGTTGTAACAATTTGCGAAATATGTGAAAAAATATTCCGTCAAAACAAAAGCTTTAGCGAGAATAACATTATTCACAATATTTTGCAAAAATGTCTGAAGAATTGCTTGTCCGTCAGATTATTTTGTCAAATTGCCCAACATTTCCAAAATCAATCTTTCCCGGATTGCCATTTTCCACTTCTAATTAAAGCAATCTGCATGAAATACTTGAAAGTTAGAATGCATTTCGCAACAAACAAAATGTGTGAAGAGGATGTCAAGGTCCGAAATTTTTGTACCAAATTATTTTTATTTAAGGGTCAGTAACTATGTATTTTGAACAAACGTTTTTTCTTTCAACTGTCTTATTTTATTTTTACCCAATTGCGTCCAAAGCATAAAAGGCAATTTTTTTTACATACAGATCTTGTTTTTTATGATCATGGGTAAAAGGTCGACTACCCATAAATATGGGTAAAATTATTCATTTGGCAACCTCCATTTAGACTATAGCCATCTCATGTCGGTGCACGCTGATAGCGAATCTATAGTTCATTCTCTATCTACGATATTTTGCGATATTAAAATGGAGTGGGGTGATAAAGAGAACCGAATCGCTGTGATTGCATTACACAAAGTTGGTATGGAGCCAAATGCAATTTGAAAACTCTCCATACGCTTGGTATTAGTCAAATGTTTGTGTACCGGGCTATTAATAGGTACAATGAGACCTCCTCTGTTTGTGACAGAAATAGATCTGGCCGTCCACGTACGAAAAAGGTGGTCAAAGCAGTAAGGGAAAGAATTCGAAGAAATCCTGTCCGAAAGCAAAAGATTTTATCTCGGGAGATGAAGATAGCACCCAGAACCATGTCGCGTATTTTAAACGATGACTTAGGACTTGCAGCCTATAAGAGACGCACTGGTCATTTTTAAACTGATAATTTAAAAAAAAGAATAGGGTGGTAAAATCGAAACAACTACTGAAGCGGTAAGCAAAGGGAGGTCACAGAAAAATTTTGTTTACGGATGAGAAAATCTTTATAATTGAGCAATTCGTTCAATTATAAAGAAACTTATACAAAAGTATTAGCAAAGAACGACGAATGTTTGGAAAACTTCATTACGTCACACATACTAAAGAACAAGGAACGCAAATAAAAAAAATAATGAACTTACCAAAGGACGACTGAATTAACAAAGAAGTTATTAAGATGATCGATAACAGAAACACCTTATGGCAACAGTTAAAAAGTGAAGAAGCAAATATTATCTTGAAAAGGAAGTTTTTAGCGGAACGAAATAAAGTGAGAAAGAAGATAAATAATGATAAAAACAGTTACTACTACAACACATACCAAAAATGTAACAAAAAACCGAAGAAGATGTGGAAAACAATTAATTCTCTAGCTATGAATAAGACTAAAACGAATATCCCAAAGCTTATAGTAAATTCACAAAGTGTAACAGATGGCGAAGAAATTTGTGATGTACTTAATGCTTATTTGCCACTATTGGTTAAGAGCTGGCTAATGGGATACCATCGGGATACCATTTAAATTCAGGTAACACACTTATGTACAAAGACGGACACGAAGACACAGAAACGCTTACTCAACTTAGACCTTGTACAGTCGGGGAAGTTACAGATCTTATTGATATTTGCATGCTGATACTAGCAGGTGTAGACAGAATAAGCACAAAAGCATTAAAATGTATTAAGAATGTTGTAATTTCACCCTTAGTTGATTGCGTTAATAAATGTCTTGAGCATGGAATGTTTCCTGATACCCTGAAGTTTGTAATAGTTTCTCCTATCTTCAAGTCGAGTACGAAAACAGACCCGAGCAATTATAGACCAATTTCTGTGCTTCCAGTGATATTCAAAATCTTTGAGCAAATTATATACAACCGCAATACTTGACTTGAATACTTAAATGGAAAAACCTTCCTAATAGCAACATGGGTTCAGATCTAAAACAAGCACCCTGTCAGCCACTATTGACCTAGTAACGAATATAAAAACTAATATGGATAAAAAAAGTATAGGCTTGGGCATTTTTATTGATTTGAAACAGGCATTTGATAGTTTTTCATTCAAAACTATTAAAAAAACTACTTAACTTGGGTATCACTGGAACAACTTACAGCTTATTCGAATCCTATTTATCAAACAGATGCCAAATTGTTAAAATTGGTAACTACAAGAGTAGTATTCCCCAAAACAAATACATGTGGAGTTCCACAAGGATCTATTCTGGGACCACTATTATTCCTAATTTATGTAAACAATATCAATCAGACAGGGTTAACAGGATACCTAACACTACGCGGATGACGCTAGTCTATTTTACTTTGGTCAATCCATACACGATATTATTATTGAGGCGCAAAACGATTTAAACGTAATAAAAAGAGTGGAAGAAAACATCTTATATATTTGCAGCCAAAAACAAAAGGATCCATCCCACGCCCCTTTGATTGTTAATAATCTAATTATTCAGCAGTCTAGTACAAAAAAATACCTCCGTCTACTATTAGATGACAAACTGTCCTGGAAACCCCATATCAAGCATGTAAAAGCCAAACTTGTTTCACTTTCTAGAGCTCTTCGCAAAATAGGAAACTGCTTACCACCTAAGATAAAACACACTATCTACAATTCATTAGTAAAACCTAATCTAGAATACCTAATAGAGATTTGGAGAACAGCATCCAAGACTAACCTCAATTACATACAGAGAACTCAAAACAGAATTATTAAACGGTTATAATGTTATGACTTCTAACACTACCAAACAGCTATACGAAAAAACTAAACTTTTTAATCTTCGTCAACTGTATAATTACTTATATTTGCATATTAGTAAAAAAGATTTTAGAAAACACTACAAAAACCAACATTAAACTTACAAAAAAGACATACACACACAACCTAAGGAATAGAAACAAACTTGTTCTGCATTTTCCAAGAACAGTAAAATATGGAAAAAAGAAATTTTTATATGAAGGGGTCCAATTATACAATACATTGCGAAATGAAATCAAAGAGTGCAAAAGTATTAATACGTATTTACAAAAGAAAATTCTACATAAATATTTGTATCTCCCTGACAACACAATATAAAATACTTAGGTACACATAAAACCAGAACCAAATTATAATTGATCAACATTCTGTGAGACTGAAGTTATCGTACACAAGCAAACATATGTACACATGCATGCAACATGCTAGCACACACTAACACAATCACACAGTAGTTTGGTGTTCCTCACAAAGTGAATAATCAGTACATAAGAGAGTACTTTGGTGTCAAATTGGCCAGCAAGAAAACAAGTTAATACAATGTTTTAGATATGTAACTACCAACACTTTAGCTTCGTTTGCTATTGATCTCATATGTTGTTATTATAATTGTTACTTATTCTACATCTGCATACTTCGTCATTAGACGACTATTATTTATGTTAAAATTTAAATCTCATATAAGTGAACTGTATCATGTTCTTATGAGAAATAAAGATTCTATAAACCTAAGAGGATTTTTTTTTAACATTTTTAGGCCTTGTAAAAGCCAAAAATAATAATTACTGTTGACACAGACTCAATCAATCAACTCAGCATATAGCAGTTCGCTACTGGACATAGGCCTCTCCCAGGCTCCGAACAACATCCTGTCCTCTGCCAGAGACAGAATATTGCCTAGTAATTATTTGACTTCACCTAACAGGTTTCTGCACCAAGTTACTATGCATTTTGAAGTTGTTAATTATATAGGAAATGTTATTCATTACCTATACCACCTGGTTACTACTTGATGTGTGTTAATTCTGGTTGGGGACCCAAAAGCCTTTGCAAGACCAAAGTCACCAATCTTCAGAATACCCTCTCGGTTTATAAGTAAGTTGTTAGGTTTCAAATCTCTGTGCAATATCCAATTTTGATGTAAGTATTCTAAACCTGCAAAATAAGAAATGTTGATAACATTATTGCAGAGAACTTATGTGGTAATAAATTTAGTTTAGGTATTGCAACAACTTGAAATTCCTCATAAATCATGTATTTTACTAGGAAGTATATTGGCGCTTTTTCTTCCCAGCATAACACAAAAAATTAGAGACAAAGACTTGAGCTTTGGGGACTATCTTTTGTAATGTTGCATGCTAAAAAAGTTCTGATTCTTAACTGAGGTATATATATTTTTTTATTTGGATTACTGTAAATCTTGAAAGGCTTTGGTTTTGCAGATACAGTTCAATATACTTATTTTTTAAAGTATCATGCAAAAAAACAGGGGTAATGTAAGCATTCTCTGGCAGCCAACCATTTTTGGGTGATGAAAAGATCATCATCATCTGCATCCGCCTATCCTTTTCCCAATTATGTTGGGGTCGGTTTCTAGTCTAACCATATGCAGCTGAATAATCTGATTAATCTGGCCTCCACAACAGTTATTGGATAACATGATAGTAAGACTGGTACTAATCAGACTGTCAGGCTTTTGACAACCCATACCAACTGCGGATGATGAAATAGTAACTTACCTTTTAAAGTCATAATCATGTAAGACTTAACATTAGCAGGAGTGAGTACAATATTATTGTCTTTAACAATCATTTCTAAGTCAGTGTCCATAAAGTCAAAAACTAATGATACATTTGATTTCTGTCCAAATACATCTGAAAAGAGGAATGTGATGTTGTGAATATGTTTCAATATGTTTGCAGAAGATTTTGTTATTTACAATTCAAAAATAAGCTTTTCATAAATATATTTGAGAGGTGTAGTGTAGTGTATAGCAGTATATACATTATGGGTTGGTTTGCAGTACATGATTTAAGACTAATAAGTTCTCTAGAATTACACAAGGTCTGATTACAGTAAAATTAATTTAAAGAAAAAACCTAATAATCCAATGAGATTGATATGCTGTAACTCTTGCAACAGCTTTATTTCTCTGAGAGCAGTCCGATTGATGCCATCCTGTGCCTCGAGACGGGAGCCTATTTTGATCTTCTTTACAGCAACTATTTTATCTGTTTTCACGTCTCTCGCTTTGTACACTGTTGCGAACTAAAACAATTTTTTAGAGGTTATAATTAAAAGTTTTATTAGTTCATGATAAATGAGTACAAGAACAAAATTGTAACAGAAGTTGTTTACACTTGGGTTAGTATAATAATAATAATAGAGTATAAGTTACCTGTCCCTCTCCGAGGAAGTCAATTTTCTCATAGCGAAGAATTGGTTCTTCCATCGTGTATGTTTGTCTAGTTAGTAGTTACTTCGACGAATAGCACCTAATGCTATTAAACTTCACCGGCACTAAAAAAAATAATCATAACGTTTTGTTGCACACTAAGTTACAAAAAGGTCTAGAAGACAAAATTGTTATTAATTTGGCTCCCGTTTGTGTGGATTCTAGTTTATTTAAATTCAAAATTTGACAGTTCGAATTTTTAACCTTACCCACAGAACGCACAATACTCTAGGTAGTGTTGCAAAAGTGTAAAATAAAAAAATCGTTAATTTGTCAGCTAAAAATCGGGAGAAATCGGGAGATTTTTATTCGGAATATAACAAAAGTATTTTGTGTTAATAATACACTCATTATTCAATTACAATAATTTGTTCAATTAGGTAGGTGGGTACCTAACTAATTGAACAAATTATTGTAATTGAATAATGAGCTTTTGTTATATTCCGAATAAAAATCTCCTACATACATACATACAATAATTTATTCAAGATTGCTATATTGTATATTTTCCATCTTCGTGCCATGCCACCTCTTACTAGCCTATTTATGTGAACATTTTTCACAAAAATGGTAGTAACTTTGATTGTTTTTTCCTATACATTTTTTGTGGGCAAAATACCTATCATTGACTCAGTGGAAAGTTTATTCCGTTGTTTAGTTTTCATAAAAATAGATGATATTCTTTCTGTGTGGCAAACTCAAAACTAAAGAACACACGTGAGCCATCACCACATTTCATGCAACTGACACTGGTCCAAAATTCTTCTGTTTTTTCACTGAGCTACTCAATTTCTTTCGTATTACGAAGCAAACGCCATTCTGCGTCAAGACAATAAGGGAACAAAGATACGGACATACGTAGATACATACAGGTCAAACACATAACCCACCTTTTGGGCTTCGCTGCAGGCGGGTAAAAAGATAGAGTAACAACTCTGTGGTAAAATTTGCATGTATAGAAAGTGCTACCACCTCTAGTTTGGTGGGTAAATTAAGGCTATAATAAAATATACACCTTCCAATAGGTATGCATACTTACTAAGAGTAGCGAACGAGTTCTCCCTACCTATTTATTAAATTATACTCTTTGAGTGAGTTTGAATTAAATTAAATTATGGAATAACATAACACTTTTTCTTGGTTATAATAAAGGTGATACGGTACGGTATGGTTATAAACACTTACTTATAGCATTGTGGTGTATAATAGATATTATAATTAAATATATGCGCCTGCGACACCCGCTCCCCGCCATTACACTGACAGACCCAGGGGGGGCACACTTAATACTGTCATCAATTTCCATAGACGACAGCGACATCTGCAGTCTAGTGACAAAAAAAAACTTGGCAGCCATATTGTCTTGGTCAAATAAATGTCATTGTCGCCATCACAGAACACTAATACCCTTAGCCGGGGTCGCCATTGTCAACTCCGACTTTCCCGATATTGATGCGCAATGAGGAGCCACACTCAAAGCTGTGTGTAGATGTCGCTGTAGTCGACCGTTCCTAGTTTACCTTTCGTGAAAGTAGTGTGACTGCTATTTATGAGATTTTAAAATGTAATTCCACTATAATATGTACGCGTTTATGACTGTTCGTCAACTAAAAGTTGAGCTCCGTAAAAGAAACGCTGCAACTGCCGACAAAAAGGCCGATTTTATTGAAAGGAAAACACTTAAAATATTTAAGGTTATGATTGTTTGTGAGCCTTTTTCCATAAGCCACGGACTAACATTCCTGTTTTTTGTTTTATAAATTACTTTTGAGACATAAATGCAGATACTCCTTTACCAATGATTAACAGACAGGTAATACAGGAATATTTTGAAAACTAAGTACCTATATTGGTTGATTAAATCTTTAGAAGAATTGTTTACTACATAGATTAGTTAATATAGTATATTTTATGACACTTTTATTTTGATGACAATAATTTTATTTTATTAGATAATAATCTTGATTCTTTTGTTTTATAGATATAGTACCCAGCCTAAAGGACGACTTCATTACTAATCTAATCCTCTTCTGTGAAATGCGCAGCAGATAATGGTGCAGTACTACTTGCCTTAAAGTTTTTAATACGTAACGCCAATTCCCATTGTTGTCTGTAATTATTTTCTTTAGCAAACGAATGTACTCCTCTGTTTTTACAAGTTAACACACTACATTGTGGCATTTTGGACAAAATTACGGAAAATAGGAAAGCTAAACTTATTAGATTGCAAAAATCCATACGATTTGACAGCTAATATATCGAAACAAGGTACAGTCGATTGTGCGCCATCTATCGTGATAAAAAGTTAGTTTTCCTCCCCATTCTGTTGAAAATTGTTTCTCGTTGCTATTATTTGTTTTGTTTTGTTTCTATTTCATAATATTGTTACCTCTTTGATTTTCGTTTGTTATTTTTGTTGTTTTGTTAACATGAGTGAACTCCGAACAAGATATTGTGTATTTTTGGCTGTGATGTTTTATGTAAGTGTTTTGGTGAAGCGTCAATGCTTTTTTCAATGTAAAAAATAAAATAATAACATTTTAGGATTTGTTCCTATAATATAATAATGTTACTGTTTCAAATTACATATTTTAATTTCTCAATTGATGAATCCTCGCGCCAATATTCGTTGTCACAGCGCCCATGTATCGGAACTTTCTTTAGTTTTCTCGCAAAATGACCGATAGATGGCGTCAGCGGGTGTGTGCTTCCCGCCCCGCAAAGAGACATGGCGAGTGCTAATCGCTCCGCCTTTTGAATATTCCGTTTTTGATGAAACCTTGACGATACTCGTAAAATAAATGGACCTGCATCTGTGCAAACGAATAAATATTAATAAAATTTGTTTGATAATAATAAAAGGATGTTTTTCTCAACTCCATACGTGTTTTTTTTTTTTTCCCTGACTGTTACCATAACACAAACTCGCTCAAAGAGTATAATAAGTAGGTGAGAGGACTCGTTCGCTACATATATTATTATTATAGTAAGTATGCATACTTATTAATATATACCTATAGGTAGGTATATATTATTATAGCCTTAATTCACGCACCAAACTAGACGTAGCAGCACTTTCCATACATCCAAATTTTACCACAGAGTTGCTACTCTTTCTCTCTATTATTACTTTACTCTTTGGACAGACCGGACTGCCAGAGCGGACGTACCGCGCACGCACTAGGGGCGGGTTTTTTGATCCATAGTTAACTCAACCAATGCTTTTGATCTTCGTTGGTAGTGGTGAAGGCGCGTGCTTTGTTTGTGTTACGAATTTTTTCGATTTTAGTGGTTTTTATTAGTGTATATAAAAATAAACTTCAATCGAAAATATTCTTTGTGTTTGTATTTTAGCGTAAGATTGGTTTTAACTTTGATTTCTTTTATTTTTAAAGATTTCACCTGGCATCCACTATTAATACCAAAAAACCCCTGACCCTCCTTATCAATTTGATTTCACTCCGGTGTTAATTGTTTCTCTTCCCGACGACAATGTGCAATCAGATATTATGGAATCCGAACCTGCAAGCAGGAAAAGATCGGCCGCCTGCTCACCAGCTACCTTAATCAACCCTCCTAAGGTAGCTAAAAAGACAGTAGGTAGACAGTCATATACGATGAGAGATTTTCCCCCGTATATTGTACACGCATCTCTAAAAGATGGTCAGACCCCAGGTACTGTTCTGTACCCTGTAAAGTTTGGTATGTTCTTGACACAAAATAATTTCAGTAACATACTCCTAGGCAGTGTCAAACGCTTAGGAAGAAACCGGGTTACAGTCAAGTTCAAGTCTCACCAGGATGCTAAAAGTTTTATAATCAGTCCCATTTTAGAGAAAAATAATTTTGTTGCCTCAATCTCCCAATTTAACGTTACCCGCTTAGGTCTTATCAGAGACGTCCCCATTGAATGGACGGAGGAGGAAGTTATAGAGAACTTCAAGGTTCCCACTGGATGCGGCCCTGTAATTAAGGCTAGGAGAATGAGCCGTAAGGTGACTTCTCTGGGTGTTACCGAATGGAAGCCCACTCAAACGAGTGTTTTAACCTTTCACGGTCCAATTTTACCTAAACGTGTTTTTTGTTTTTACTCTGCGCTTACGATTGAGAGATACATGTACCCAACTATCCATTGTTTCAACTATTGTCGGTATGGTCACACACGCACAGTATGTCTTTCGAAACCTCGCTGTTTTAAATGTGGCCAAGACCATCCAGGAGATGGTTGCCAAGTTTCATTTGATTGTGCCTTCTGTATCTCCTGCTCTGGCAATCATTATGCCAACGATAAGGCTTGCCCTGAATTGGGCCGTCAGAAGGGCATAAAGGCTCTTATGGCAGAGATGTCGGTCTCATATGCGAAAGCAAGTGAAGTCTTTCCTCCGGTTTCAAGACCATATGCTGAAGTGTCGAGAATATCTCAAAAGAATAAATCAGTAGCCAGTCCATCTCACTCTCCCAGTCCACCTTCCCAAAATCCAAAATCTCACCGTAAAGCGGTCTTCCTTAAACCGAAATCCCACGCTCCACTTTCACCTAGTTATGATAAGCAGGCTCATCAAGCCCTCACTCAGAACTACTCCTTCTTTCCTTCCCAGAACGGTTGTGCTTACCCTACGGAAGGTGCAAGTAGCCCTGACTACTCAGAAAATATTCTGAATATTATATCCAGCAGGCTAATGACTGTGTTATCAAATCCAAAACCAATCCCTCCTACCTGACCACGTTGCCGACAAACTGACATCCATATTTAATTATATTCACAATGTCCTACCCCCTTTTTTTTTTTTTTTTTGTGGATGGGAAATCATCAAATAACTTCTCCCGCTCTGGGTGGAGCGGAAGGGCGTGTCAGACTTTTACTGACTAAAACCCACCCGTGTTCCTTCAGTTGCCTATGCCAGGGCCACGGTATCTTTTTCAAACAACCCGCGACCCCAGCGGCATCGGTCCTATTGGACCCCATCTTTTGCTGACATCTCTTTGAGGCGCGCGTGGAACACAACGCGCCGTCGACGCGGGCCTGGTCCTCACCGGACGGCGAGCTACCCACTACTCATCGTCCGCAAGCCCGCGCCTACGGTGGCCGGGAATCGGCTGTCAATTCCCGCCGCCCAGGGCGTCTCCTGCGGCGACTGAGGGCGTGAGGCTGCCTCTCCCTCACGCGTTCCGCCTCCTCCTTCGCGAGCATTACCGCTTCGCAGAAGGAGGTGACGGCCTCCCATGCACTCTCGCTCCGCACCATGGCCTGGACCAGGCTCGGACGCGAGAGATCGCCGCCGCCGATCGCCTCCGTGAGAACACGGCGGTGCTCTGCCCAAGCCGGGCAGACCTCCACTGTATGCTCCACCGTGTCCTCTGGGCGATCCACACAATGGTGACACCCGGGCGTTTCCTCCCGCCTTATGCGAAACAGGAACCTCCCGAAACAACCGTGTCCGGTGAGGACCTGCGTCAGGCGGAAGGTGAGGACGCCGTGGCGCCTCTCTAACCACTCCTCAAAGAGGGGACTTATCGCCGCAATTGTGGCGTGCCCAGCGCTGGGCTGCGACAGTCGCACTCTCCATGTCGCCATGAGATCCCGCCGGAGTTCTGTCCGCTGTACCGTGATTTCTCGCGGCAGCGGAGTTACTCCCCGGCATTTTGCCTCCTCGCGCCACTCCCACACGTGCGCGAGGACTTTCGCCTCCAGATCCCACGGCGGCAATCCGGCAAGGAGGCTCGCCGCCTCACCGGAGACCGTGCGGTAACCCCGGACTAGCCGAATGGCCATGACCCTCTGGGACGCGTTCAACCGGCGGACTGGCCGCAGCCTCAGGGAACGCGCCCACACCGGTGCCCCGTAAAGGGCCATGGACCGCACGACCCCCGCGTAAAGCCTCCGGCAGGAGGCGTTTGGACCACCTAGATTGGGCAGGAGCCGCTTCAAGGCAGCCCCAGCCCGCTCCAGTCTGGGAGCCAAACGTCGGAAATGCTCCACGAAGTTCCACCGGCTGTCGAGGACGAGTCCCAGGTACTTCATCGTCGACTCGACTCCGATGCGAACCCCTCCTACCGTTATTTGGGAACCCGACGGTGGCGCATTCCGAGGACCATGAAAACACATGGCCTCGGACTTGTGCAGGGCCACCTCGAGTCCCAACTGCCGGATCCTCTCAACGACTATCGCAACCCCGCGTGTCGCTAATTCAGCCGCCGCCTGGTGCGACCTCCCCTGCGCCAGGACCAGCGTGTCGTCAGCGTAACATACCACGCTGACGCCGCTAGGGAGGTCGGCGCGCAGCACCCAGTCGTACCCGATGTCCCACAAATGCGGCCCCAGGACCGATCCCTGTGGGACACCGCACGACATCTCTCGCCGGTTCCACTCTCCCTGATGACCGGGGTAGATGACGGCCCTATCCGTCAAATAGGCCTCAACCACTCGACAGAGGTAGGTCGGCATCCGGTGATACCGGAGTGCCTCCCTGATGCAACTCCAGGGCAGGGTATTGAAGGCGTTGGCGATGTCTAGAGACACCGCCAAGACGACGCCACCCCGGGCCACAGCATCCCCCGTCGTGAGGGCTCGCACGCGCATGATGGCGTCCACCGTAGAGCGCCCCCTGCGGAAACCAAACTGGCTCTCCGCCAAGTCCGGCCCCTCCTGCACCAGCCACCCGACGAGGCGGTCTGCAATAACTCTTTCAAAGAGCTTACCCACCTCGTCGAGCAGCACGATGGGTCGGTAAGCGGACGGAGAGTCCGCAGGGCGCCCCGGCTTCTTAATGAGGACCAGT
The DNA here is from genome assembly GCA_948252095.1 of Dicycla oo. Classification (NCBI taxonomy): domain Eukaryota; kingdom Metazoa; phylum Arthropoda; class Insecta; order Lepidoptera; family Noctuidae; genus Dicycla; species Dicycla oo. Next base: position 17,699,897 of record OX411726.1, on the reverse strand, counting down.
TTCCCCGTCTTCCAACGAAGTGGGAACTGGCCCCTCTCCAAGCATGCGCTTAGGAGCCCCCCTAGTCGAGGCCCGAGAGCCCCAAAGGCCAGAACCCAGGCTGTTCCAGGTAAGCCGTCCTGGGGCGGCATTTTTGGCACTCAGCCTACGTACCGCCGCTCTCAACTCTACCTCGGTCACTTCCGGAGCATCGTCGTCGTCGTCGGTGATGTGGTCCGCAATGGGCACCGCAGGAAGCGGAGCCATGGGCGGGGGAGTATGTTCCCCTCGCGAAGGGAACAGAGCGCTCACACGGCCTCCACGAGCTGGGGCCGGAGACTCTGCGTCAGCGGGGGCGCCCATGGGCGGAGTTTATTCCGCACCATTTTATAAGGGCGTCCCCATGGGTCCCTGTTTAGAGTCTCCAGCGACTCCTCGCGAGCCAGATCCCTGGCCCGCAAGATCTCCGCTCGGAGGGCGGTCTTCGCCGCTCTGTACCCCTCGTACAGCTCCGCCTGAATGGCTTCCGTATCCGGAGGGCGGATACGGAGCCTGCGGTGCCTGGTGTACCGGTGCCGCGCAGCAACGCACGCCTCGCGCAGAGCCGCCAGCTCCGGCGACCACCATACACCTGGCGCCAGGCGCGACCGGGCTGGACCCGGGGCATTGCCACGTCACATATTTCGGACATGGCCTCCCGGAACCACTCCGCCTCGTCGTTGATGTCGGCAGGCCTGTCCGGTGGTGACACCCAGGCCTGCACGATCGAGGCTTCCAGGAGGAGCTCCCGGTCCAGCTTCTTCAGCGCCCACTGCGGACCACTCGGAGCCTGTCGGACCGGCGCGCTCGAGGTCTGGGCGGAGACATCAAACCGGATGTACCGGTGGTCGGAGTAGGTCTCCACCCCCTCTATGACGCGCCAGTCAACAACATGTGGCAAGAGAGCGGGGCTGGCGAACGAAATGTCCACCACTGATTCGCCCCGCATCCGCACACACGTGGGGACAGAACCCCGGTTTAGGATGACCAGGCCTGTCTCCAGAGCCCAGTCCTCCACCATCCTGCCCCGTGTGTCCGTATACCGGGAACCCCAAGCGACATTCTTGGCGTTGAAGTCCCCGAGGACGAGCACGGGAAGGGAACGAAACCCGACGACGACGTTTTTCAACTCCGCAAGGGAGTTGTGGAACTCGGCGAGAGTTCGGTTCGGGGAGAAGTATACCCCTACCACGACAATCCCCCCGAAACGTGCTGCAACGCAACCCTGTCCCCTCTTGACGGCTTCGAGGGACAGGGTACCGGCGGCGGCCGACGAAATGAGGGTCACTGAGCCGCTCAGGTCCTCCACCCAGTAATCACTGGGCGGGACAAAGTACGGCTCAGCGACCACGGCGATGTTAATCGACCACTGCGCCATGCTCTGGAGCAACAGATCCTGAGCGGCAACGCAGTGGTTGATGTTCGCCTGGAGGAGGCGTAATGGGGCCATTACTGGCACTCCATATTAGCCCCCCCCTGAGCCTCCTGTGAGGGCTCTGCCGCAGTGAGTACGGCGGCGACGGCAGTGGAGGCGGCAGCGACGGCGGCCGTGGCGGCGGCTGCGGCCGTGACGGCGGTAGCGGAGGCGGAGGGCTTGCCCCCGCCCCGGGCTTTGGTGGGTGGACCACAGCCCTTGCTTCCAGCCCGGTGATCGGCCGGCTTGCCAGCTGCCGCACATAGATAGCAGTGCGGCGTGGCATTGCACGAGCCGGCCTTGTGACCGGGCTGACCACAACGGAAGCAATGACTGCTGCGATCCACCTCCGAGGTGCATTTTGCCCCCACGTGGTTGCCCACTTGGCAACGGAAGCACCTCAGAGGTCTGGGTTCCAGCAGTTTCACCCGCGTGGAATCCCAGCCCACCTGGAACCTTCGGCCCTCCCCAACTATTTTGTGGGCCGCCGATACGGGGCAGCTCACCGTAACGGCTCGCATCCCCGTGAGATCAGGACGGATGGTGCCTACCTTCACCTGTTCGAAGGCACACCCCCCAGTCTTGACCACGGCGGCCACCACCTCTCGCTCCGTCACGGAGTCGTCCAGACCCAGGATGCGCAAGTCAACGCACTTGGCGGGTCTGGACACTCGGGCCTCGTCCGCATTTAAGGACGCCCTGAGCCTTTCGGCCAAAGCGTCAGCGGTCGGGCCACTGGCCGCACCGGGGATCTCGAGCATCCGAGCCCCAGTCGCAGTGACCCTTACCCGCAAGCCCTCGGTAACACCGATCTCCTCCAGGTTCACCGCCGCCCTCGCCTTGGCGAGCACGTCGCGGTAGGACACGCCCTTCTTCTCCGCCTCCGGCTGTAGTGTGATCACTACAGCTGCGGACTTTGGGGTACTTAACCTCGCCGCGACGCTTCGCTCTTTGCGCCGTCGCCGCCTCTCCCTCCGCTTGGCCGACCTTGCCGCCTTGCCCTCCTTCCTCTTTTCCCCAGCTACCTGCCATTCGGCGTCAGCCGGAGGAGATTTGGGAGGCGGGGGCAGCCGCGTCGTCACCGCCACAGCTGGGGCCCTCTCAGGCGCCTTCGCAGCCGCCTTCGTGGGCACCTTCGCAGGCGCCGTCGCAGGCGCCTTCGCAGCCTCGGCCCCGCCCTTAGCCTGCCCTGCCGACCCTGGTTTGGCCGTGGCAGCCATGGCGGCATACGAAGCCGCCTTTGGCTGGCCCGAGGCCGCCGGTCGGCCTAGCGGGGGCCGCAGGACGATTCCCTCAAGGACCGAGAACCGGTTGCTAAGGGAAGCCAACTCCTTCCGCACCAAGGCCAGAACTTGGTCCTCTGCAGGCCCGAGGCCGCCTTGCCCCTGCTGCACCCCCTCCTGAGCGCCGGCTCCGCGGAGCCTGGCCAGGTCTGCTCGGAACTCCTCATTCTCCTTTCGGAGAAGCTCCATGGCGGCTGTCAAGCGGGCGACCTCCGCCCGCATTTCGGACATTCCGTCCGACGGAGGCCCTTGAAGTAGAGCCTCCGCTGCCGCCATAATGGAGGCCTTGGCTGCGGGTATGGCCTTGTCTTTAGATGACTGCTTCTTCTTCAAGGCCACACCCTTGACTGCAGCGGCCACGACCTCCTCAAACCTGGCCCGGTCCGAATTGGAGCCACCAGCGGCGTCCGACTCATCGCCAGACGCCTCCACGGCGCTCCCCTCGGCCGACCCGGCTGAGCCGTCCTCTTGTGCGGCGTTTACCCGGCTCTTGCTCTTCCGGCCTAGGCCCCGGCGAGCATATTTTGGAGCCGATTTAACTCCGTCGTCCGAGGAAGACTCCTGGGCATCTCCCGGATTTAGGGTCCGCTTCAGGAAAGCATTTTTCCTTCCAGCGGCCCCCACCACTACGCACTCCGGGCTCTTAAAAGTGCCCCTCGCGCCCTTCACTCCCGATGCGGCGTCGGACTCCGACCCCGCATCACTCCTCTCCCTCTCCTCTTCTCGTCTATTGTTTTTAGTTGGTTCCATATTTGTTCCTACAAGTAAAAACTTTATCACTGGCTCAAAACTGTGGTTCGCACTAGAGATTAATTTAGCTACCCATTAATCAAGCTACCAACCTCCCTCACGGTGCGCCGCCGCTTGAAGGTTTGGGGTAATTTTTTATAGAGGTTTTCTTCCTCGCGGTCCGGGCGGTTAAGCCAAGACCCTCGACCCCCGTCAAAAGTCAGAGACATGACCTTGAACAATCTTCGGGGCTACGAGACTAACGGTGGCAGAAGGAAATGACTTCCTCCTGCCTGCCCGGCGGCAGGGTTAGTGCACACCGAGCCCGCTCTTACTCCGCCGCTGTGCGTCTCTGCTTAGAGCAGAGGGACACACGTTGGAGCGTACCTCCGACAGGATATTGGCATACGGGCAACAAAACCATTGCCCGCACCCCAGGGTGCACCGTCCCGGAGACTGGCCTTCCCCCCGGACGTATCCGTAAGGGAACTCCAGCCCACGGGCACTCGGGGAGGTTTCCTGTCCACGCACCCCATGTCCTACCCCCTGACATTCCTTCAATGGAACGTGAGGAGTGTTACTCCCAGGAAACCTGACCTACTCTTTCTAATTAATAAGTTCAAACCATTGAACTGCAGCATCGCTGTGACGTGGCTCCGTTCTGAAAGTAATTTCAGGATTCCATGTTTCAGTGGTGTTCGCCAAGACAGATCAGATGGATATGGGGGATGTGCTTTGTTCATTAATAACAAAGTAACATTCTCCCCGATTCCTCTACCCTTTGTTGGTGACAACATCAATTTTGTTGCTGTTAAGGCTGAGGATATAAATATATTTAGTTTTTATATTGCTCACCCACTAATTATAATAATAATAATAATAATAATAATAAGGCGCTGTTCCAGGAGCTTCAACCAGCCATCAACGTCTCGGCCCAACGGCTGTCGGATCAGGCGCGGGTTATCCAACGGAATCACAGATTGGACGACGCTGCGCTTGATAGGCTGCGCTTAGAGGTACTGAGCAACCGTATCGTCCCTGTCCCGTCACAGACCGCGGTGCAACCTCCAGTAAGTGGTATAATCCAACTGCAGTCTTATGTTAATGATGTGGAGGGGGGCGATGAGGTTGTTACGGTAAGTAACCAGTGTAACGACCGATTGAGGAGCGCGCTGGAGGATGCGATTCGGGAGTTTAGAACTGCCCTCGTCCAACTTAGACCTCGTTTACCTCGCTTGCCTATGCACAAAACGAATAGGTCGTTGGTGTGTGCCTTGGATTCGCTGCTTGGTTCTTATTTTGAAAGCAGCGAAGACCTCTTAGATACGCACTCGATCTTGTATTGCGCGGCTATTCATGGGAATGATTGGAGTGAAACAGAAAAATATGCTCAGATGGTGTTGGACATTGTCATGAACTGGTTTAACTATAATTTATTGACCCTGAATGCAGAAAAAACGAAGCTTGTTTCTTTTTCTATAAGTAACAAGACTCAGCCAAACATAACCCCTATTGTTAAAGTACATAGTTGTTCTCCAAACTCCTGCTGTACCTGTCCCACTCTGGCAGCCACATCTTGTATAAAATACTTGGGCGTGCAAATTGACAATCACCTAAACTGGTATAGTCATATTGATAATCTAGTCATCCGAACGCGTAAACTCATTTCCATCTTTAAGAAACTCCGTTGTTCAGCTGACTCGGAAACACTTATGATGGTCTATTATTCACTCTGTCAGTCTCTTCTCCTATATTGTTTGCCGGCTTGGGGTGGTGCTTGCAAAACATACTTTCTGAAATTAGAGAGAGCTCAGAGAGCAGTTCTCAAAGTTATATTCAGCAAGCCCTATAGATACCCTACTTTGGAACTTTTTAGGGAAAGCAGGGTTCTGACAGTAAGAGGCCTATATGTGCTACAAAGTGTATTAAGGAAACATCGGCTGCCGTTCACAGCAAGTTCTAAACGTCGCGCAGACATTGCTCTTCCACCAGTTAGACACAAAACCACCTTCGCACAACACCAATTCACCTACCTTAGCTATATTCTATATAATAAAATCAATAAATTTCTCCATATCCACAGTTTAAATTATCACTAATGCAAAATCACAGTTAAAGAATGGCTAATTGAGAAATCATATGACGAGACCGAAAAACTTCTCCTCCCACATACCTAAGACAAATCCCCTCTTATTCAAGTATTTTCACACACAAACTCTCATACACTGCCCCCACTTTCATACTTACTCTCACATACACCATTACTACACCTACCAGGACACTTTCACACCATACACAAACCACACTTTCACACTACTTACACATACACAACATACCAACTACACCTACCACGACCAACTCAAACACTCACAGTTTTATTATTAATTATTTTTTATTATTTTTTACTTTCCATCCTTTCTTCACATGAATAATAATTATATCTCTTTGTTAACCATGTTACTGGTGAAAACAGTTTTAATAAAATATTTATGATCATGTATCTACCCTTATGGAATCACTGGTCCCCAAGTCACAGGCTATAAACCTAGTTTGGGTGCCAGGTGATAATACTCAATGCACTTTTATTTTGAAGCATATTACTGTACTTGTAACCTTTGTGAACATTTTACTGGAAATAAACATTATTATTATTATTATTATTATTATTATTGCGGCGTGTCGTGTAGCCAATGTTACATTTCCAAATTGTGACATAGACGACCAAAACCCGCCGTTCCAGCCTGGCAGTGCAGGATCGAGCAGCCTATCGAGGGGACCAGGGTGCTCATCGGCAAACTATACTGCTTCAGGGAGGGCAATACTCGCCCTAGAATGATGCGCTTTGTGAGGCGGGCGTTTACGGGGACTGGAATCAGGCCTCAAGAATATACGTCCCGTGTCACAGAGCGCATTGACTTCCTGCAGCAGAAGGTCTGTGCATGGGCAAGCCGTATCCGTAGGTATAAGCGACGGGTTGAACGGTACACCCAGAATCGCATATTCCAGTGTGATCAAAGGTGGGTGTATAGAACATGGGAGCGACCTGAGCAAAATGTGGCAGACGTATGCCGCCCGGATGATGATGCCACTAGCATATTCTGGCGCAACATCTGGTCGGTGCCCGTCTGCCCTACTGAGGCTGAATCGATGCGTGATGTTGAGCGCGTGTGTGACGGCATACCAGAGATGGAGGAAGTAATAATTACTTCCTCCGATGTAGCCAGTGCAGCCCGTGTGATACCGAACTGGAAATCTCCGGGACCGGACGGACAGCACAATTTTTGGCTTAAATGGCTGCAAAGTTCACACGCGTACTTGGCATCGCAATTCCAGTCGGCCTTAGAGTCTGGGTCGCTGCCACAGTTCTTTACAACAGGAGTTACCCACCTGCTCCATAAGTCAGGTGATGCCGCGGAACCCAAAAATTATAGGCCGATCACTTGTTTGCCGACGGTCTATAAACTTCTTACATCCATTTTGAGAGTGAAATTTAATTCTCATTTAGAAAAGAATTCTATGAATATTTCCCACGGCACCAAGGAGCTACTCCTCATTGACATGGCCATAAGCCAACAGGTCCGTCGATCCCGAAAGGATTTGTCGACATGTTGGATAGACTATAAGAAGGCCTATGATTCGGTGCCCCATACATGGCTCTTGAGGGTGTTAGAGTTGTACAAAATTGATACCACTCTGAGCACCTTCCTGACGACGTGTATGGGGCAGTGGAGAACGGTCCTTCGCTATCCAGGATGTCGACAAATTCAGGGAAGCGACGAACCTATTAGGATTAAGCGGGGAATATTCCAGGGCGACAGTCTGAGTCCACTGTGGTTTTGTTGAGCCTTGAACCCTCTTAGCACTCTGCTGGAGGGTACAGGGCTGGGCTATCCTTTGCAGAGAGGAGGTCAGGTAATATCCCACCTGCTTTATATGGATGATCTGAAGCTGTTTGCCACCAACAAATTGCGACTGCTGGAGTCACTAAAAGTAACTAAAACTTTTAGTGATTCAATCAGGATGGAATTTGGTGTAGATAAATGTGCAGTCATGCATGTAAAGCGAGGCGGGATTGTGGAATCTGAGGGACTACAACTCTCAGATTCCATAAACCTGAGATCACTCTCCGCAACTGATACCTACAAATACCTGGGTATGTCAGAGGGGTTAGGCATTAACGGGCCTGACATGAAACAATCGTTGCAGGAGCGCTTCTTCGGTCGCCTGAAAAAGGTACTTAATAGTTCTTTGTCAGGCGGCAACAAGGTGCGCGCCTTTAATGGTTGGGTCATGCCGGTCCTGATGTACTCCTTTGGCATACTCAAGTGGACCCAGACGGAACTAGACGCCCTTGATAAGAGAGTCCGGTCACTGCTGACCGCAAACAGGATGCATCACCCACGTTCATCTGTCATGAGGCTGTACATTCCGAGGAAGTGCGGGGGTCGAGGTTTTTTAAATGCTAAGACCCTCCACAACCGCGAGGTGTGCAGTCTTAGAGAATATTTTCTCAAGGCTGACGTGGGTATGCACCGAGATGTGGTCGCAGTGGACAAGGGACTCACCCCGATGTCCTTGGCTAAAGAGAACTGGCGCAAACCTGTGGTGCTTCGTACCAACGACCGCAAGAAAGTATGGCAAAGCAAAGAGCTCCACGGACGCTTTTTCCGGGCCCTTCATGGGCCCGACGTAGATTTCTTAGCGTCCGTGGCCTGGCTACGCTTCGGTGACCTCTTTGGGGAAACCGAAGGTTCGGTCTATGCGATTATGGATGAAGTTATGCTAACGAATAATTACCGGAAGTATATAATGAAAGACGGGACGATCGACATATGTCGGGCATGCCATTGTCCCGGTGAGTCTATCAGACATATTACCTCTGGGTGTTCTCGTTTGGCTAACGGCGAGTATTTGCACAGGCATAACCAAGTGGCCAGGATTATCCATCAGCAACTGGCTCTGAAATACGGCCTTGTGGACTCTGAGGTACCTTATTACAGGTATGTGCCCGACCCAGTTCCCGAGAATGACCATGTCACGTTATACTGGGATCGATCTATTATCACTGACAGGACTATTGTAGCCAATAAGCCTGATATAGTGGTAATAGATCGATCAGTGCGCCGCACAATGATAATCGATGTCACTATCCCGCATGACGAGAACCTCGTGAAGGCTGAGAAGGAGAAACAATTGAAGTATCTCGACTTAGCCCACGAGGTTGTCGCTATGTGGAATGTGGACTCGGCAATCATTGTGCCGATAGTCGTTACGGTCAATGGCCTTATCGCTAAGAGCCTTGACCAACATCTCAAGAGGCTCTCGTTGGGTGGCTGGGTGAAGGGCCTGATTCAGAAGGCAGTCCTCCTTGATACGGCGCGTATTGTGAGGAGGTTCCTGTCTCTGGGGCCCTAACCACCGGTAGCTTGGACCCAGCACCCGCTACCGGCGGATCACTATTTTTTATATTTTTAAATGTTTTTGTTATGTTTTTATAAAAATATTTAAAAATTTAATAAATTTAAAAAATAAATAAAGGAGATAATAATAATATAATAATATCCTGGGACATTTTCACACACGGTCATCTGATCCCAAACTAAGCAGAGCTTGTACTATGGAAACCAGATAACTGATATACTACATATTATACTACTTTTTTTTTGTAAATACGTACTTATATAGATAATTACACCCAGACTCAGGACAAACAGACATGTTCATGCACACAAATGTTTGTCCTGGATGGGAATCGAACCCAAACTAATTGAAGATCTTATTACAATTAAAAGTTTACTGAGTAATGTACAAGGTCCATTACTAATTATGGGTGATTTTAATGGTCATCATTATAGATGGGGATCTGATACCTGTGACAACTTTGGTACAGGTCTAGTAGATATATTAGATGAACTTAATTTATGTGTAATTAATGATGGTAGTTCTACACGTAGGTCTGTGCCAGGGCAGAACACCAGCTGTGTTGATATAACATTCTGTTCGTCTAATATAGCCAGCCTGTTTAATTGGAGTCGCTTGAATATGACTTATGAAAGTGATCACTATCCCATCTTGGTTGAAATCCCTTCCAAGGCTATCCCTGACAAAATTTCCCCACCTTTGTTAAAATACCAGCTCAACTCAGCGGATTGGGACCTCTACTCAAAAATCATAGACTTACGTGTCTCTTCCCTTCCATCCATTAATCCTGACTCTACTCAAGAATGCTTTTCCTCATTTTCCAACACTATATCCTCTACAGCTGATGATTGCTTCCCTCCAAAAAAACCGCCAACGGGTAAAATTCCTTCCCCGCCATGGTGGGATAGGGACTGCTCCACCGTGACCAGGGCTAGGAATGAGGCCAAAATGAATTTCAACTCTAACATGAACCTGGATAACATTATTGCTTTTCAACATATTTTGGCTAAGTCCAAGAAATTACTCAAAAATAAGAAGAGAGAAGGTTGGCGGAAGTATTATAGCTCACTGAGTCCATCCACTCCAGCGTCAATAGTGTGGCGTAAACTGACATCTTTCAGAGGTAGAGTGAAGCCGCCTCCTGGGAACACACTGTCTGCGGAACTGGGTAACCAGTTTTTTTCTAAGCTCGCTCCAGCCTATGTTCCTGATAGGTATGAGTGTGCCGCTTCGGTATCTCAGCTGATTTCACATGACCCGCTGGATAGGCGATTTACTATTGGGGAAATCGGTCCTCGCCCATGTAAAAGATTCTGCTCCTGGAGTGGATGGATTCCCCTACTCCTTCATTACTAAAGCTGGGGATAAGACCCATAAATATTATTTGGACTTAGTCAATTATTGTTTAGCTCCGGTTTTATTCCTCCTGATTGGAAGGTTCAAGTCGTAATCCCTATATTAAAACCTGGTAAAGATCCTAGTGATCATTGTTCTTACAGGCCAATTGCTCTATCGTCCAAACTTATCAAACTTTTAGAACATTTGATTAAAAACCGACTAGAATGGTTTGTAGAAAACAGGAATCTGCTGCCAGCGACTCAATTCGGCTTTAGGAAAGGTCTGGGTACGGCTGATAGTGTAGGTACCCTCACATCAGAGATCCGTCTGGCCCTTAGTAGGAATGAGTCTGTGGTAGCCGTTTTCTTAGACATTACTGCTGCCTATGATTCAGTCCTCCTACCAGTTCTCAGGCAGAAAATGCAAGAGCTGAGAATTCCGGCTAGGATCTGTCAGATCATTTGCAGTTTTTTTTCAGATCGTAGTGTTCAACTCCGGATTCCTGGGGAAGGCTCTGAATCGAGGTCGGTTTGGAGAGGTCTACCTCAGGGATCCGTACTTAGCTCCCTTTTGTACAACATTTATACCTCTGATCTTCCTTCTTGCCTAAATTTTAACTGTAAAGTACTTCAGTATGCTGACGATATTGCACTATTGGTCTGTGACAGTTCCATCGAAGATGCCGCTCAGTCCATTAATGTCTCTTTGTCCTCATTAAACCAATGGCTTTCAGGTCATGGGTTATCTTTAAGTGCTCCATAGAGCACCGCAGTTTTCTTTACTCGTAGACACCTTATCCCGCTGGTTGACATTAATATTGACGGTCAAGCCATCCCCATTAAGGAGAAGGCCAGGTTTCTTGGGATTACCCTGGATTACAAATTGTCGAGAGTGGATCACATTCATAATACAGTTAAAAATGTGAGCGCTCGGTTTCGGTCCTTAAAGCTTTGGCAGGTGTCTGGTGGGGAGCTCACCCATACACCTTAAAGCTGATATACAATGCACTGGTCAGAAGCGTGTTAGATTACTGTAGTTACCTAATTGAACCATATAACAAGGAAGCTCTGCGTAGACTAGATGCTTTCCAGGCCAAATGTCTGAGGATCGTAATTAGTGCCATGAAATCCTCCCCCATAAATGCTCTCCAGGTTGAATGTGCAGAACCTCCTCTTAATCTTCGAAGACAATACTTAGCAGATAGTTTCTTGACAAAAGTTTTCTCCCTTACGTCCCATCCTTTACTCCCCATTTTGGAACAAATCTACCTCTCTCTTAACGAGTCTTCCTACTAATACTAATAATAAAACTATTCCATTGATGAATAGGTACGGAGAGCTTAAACACCTCTCCTCACCTGTTTGTCAATACCCCTCTTTTCCGGTCTTTGCTTCCGCATATGAGGTAGTCCAGTTCAGGCCAAAGATCGTTTTGGGACTTGGTATCCCCAAAACATCTCAGGACGTAAAGGGCGTCTTCGATCGGGCCACCAAGAGATACTGGGAGGGATGGAATTTGTTTTGTACGGACGCATCCAAATTGTCGTCAACAGGTGTTTCAACATACTATCAAAACTCTAAAATTGCTCTTTTATTCCAATGCCCGCCAGAGACTTCAGTATTTACAGGGGAATGCATTGGTATCCTAGAAGCTATCAATTTCATTTTAACATATAATATTAAAAATTCGGTAATTTTTAAAGATTCTCGCAGCAGCGTTCAAGCTTTAGGTCAAAATCAACATTCACATTAAAATCATTTTTGATATTCTAAATTTATTATTCACTTGCTCTAACAACGGTCTTAACATTGAGATAGCTTGGGTTCCCAGTCACTCGGGTAAAGGTGGCAACGAGTGCGCCGACTCACTGGCTAAATTTGCTTCATCTAACCTGGTGGATCAGAAGCACTTTAAAATACAAAGTTACGGCTTACGAACTGACTCCAAAAACAAGCTGTACAACTCGTGGTCAGCAATGTGGCACATAAGTTCGAAACTTAAGGGTGCGTACTACGCCGGTATTCAACCCGACATCCAGCGGAAACCTTGGTTTTTTAAATGTCCCAAATTGTTCAAGAGAACTGTTACATCCTTGTGTAGACCGAGACTTGGTCACTGCTGCAGTCCAGTATTCCTGAACAAGATCCGTGTTCGTGACAGTTCCTTGTGCGAATGCGGTCTTGATGATGGTACTCTGGATCATATTATATCTTTTCCTCATGTCCGTTAAATTACCAATCCTTTGACTTGTACCGTAAGCTTTCCAAAATTAAAATCCCTCTCCCTACTAACTTTCATTCCCTCTTGACTAACTTTTCTCCTAAACTTGTCCAAGTTTTATCATCATTTTTAAATATAAATGAAATCCAAATGTAGCTTGGTGTGTAGGTATAATAACTCTGTAGATATATTTGTAGATTTGTGGTGTTTTAAATGTTTATTTTAACTTTACTAACAAAAATTGTCTCGTCCTTTCAGCTACTAACATATTATAATTAGATAACTACCACGAAGTGCAAAATTCGACGGCTTACCTACTGCATTGCCGTCACCACATGACGCTGGCAGAATAGGCCAAAAGGAAAAGAAAAAAAACTCAACTAATGGTTAAACATAGTAACTAATGGTTGAATTTTGGCTAAATGTGAAAGGCTAAACATGAATGTATTATATTAGCTCATTCATATTAAAAAATTGTAACTAACGGTATAACTCATTCATGTTTAGCCTTTCACATTTAGCCAAAATTTAACCATTAGTTTCTATGTTTAACCATTGGTTGAGTTAACTAGGGATTAAAAAACCGGCCCTTGATTTCTGTGTTTTAGTCTAAAGTTTAGACTAAAACACAGATCATGTTTGGACACAGATGGTTTAGACTCTAAACCATCTGTGTCCAAACATGAGACATAACATTGGCGACGAGGATAAAGAACGCGTGTAAAATAAGCAATACCTAAACTATAATGAGACCACAAAGATGACCGAGGCTATCAGGTGGAAAAATCATAATAGGTTGGGGAAAAAGTTTCTTCGCATTTTTTAAGAAAATTCAACATGAAGGACATGATCCCATTGCTATAGAAATTTTGGGACTTCTGGTCAAAATACCGCGACAAGTGGTTTTGGCAGTCCTCTCGTGATGTTAACCTGACACTGCCTAAAGAATTCTGAAGAGACCGAAACAGGTGGAAATCTGCAGGTGGAAGGTCAGGACTATACGGCGGATGCATTAAAGATGTGTGAAGTCTAGCGTTATCACGATGAAAAACCACACCCCTTCTGTTGATTAATTCCGGCCGCTTTCTCTCAACTTCTTGCTTTAATCTCATCAGTTGTTCGCAGTAGAGTTCAGTATCGATGGTCCTGCCTAGTGGTAACAGCTCATAATGAATAATGCCCTTCCAATCCCACCACACACACAGCATCACCTTGTTGCGAGTTAACCCGGGTTTCGCCACAGTCTGTGACGCCTGACCGGCGTTGACCACGACCTTTTTCGCACGTTCTTGTCATACGTGATCCACTTTTCATCACCAGTTATCAGCTTCTTCAAAAATGGTTCGGTTTCATTACGTCGTAATAAAGAATCACAAATGAGTACACGGTTCATTAGGTTTCTTTCAGTGAGCTCGTGAGGTAGCCAAATGTCGAGCTTTTTTGTGTACCCAGTTTTTTTCAAATGCGCCAAAACTGTTTTGTGGTCAATTTCCAGTTCTTCAGCTACGTCGTAACTACTGATATGCCGATCTTGCTCCACTTTTTCAAAAATGGCATCCATTTTATCCGTAATAGGGCGACCAGAGCGACGTGCATCTTTGACATCAAAATTTCCGGATTGAAAACGCTTAAACCAAATTTGTGCTACTCTCACAGACACTACACTAGGTCCATAAACATCGCAATTTTTTATCGCGGCTTGCGTTGGATTTTTACCTTTTTTGTAGTAAAGTTTTAAAATGTATCGAATTTCTTCATTAGATTCACTCATCTTGACGGTACGAAAAACAAATGAAAATCACACATTTTCCTAATTTGAATTTGGAATTATGTTCTTTAAAATTTAAACTTTCAATGATACCAAAACCAAATAGTATAGTCAAAGAGATTTTATTACAAGTTCATACATACTATAATGCGAAAAGACTTTTTCCCCAACCTAATATAATATAATATGCATTATATAATTTCGTAACTGTTACATTTAAAAATTAAGCTTTTCTTTTTCGGTGTAAAGGGGAGAAGTACCTCCTCATGATCATTAACAAGCGCGTAATTATTTGTTCGGGAAACAAAATGTTAATATTTGTTATATTCGAAAAATTAAACTTAAAAACAGAAATTAAAAACAGTGCCAGTTAACGCTTACCAATATAAATATTCAATTGTTGTGTAGTTGGTTGATTGTAATAAAAATACCTACATATATTCTACTAATACCGCACACTCACAGTAAGCGATAGTAAATCAAACATTTAGTGAGTAACTGTTTATGCAAACTGTTTATGCCAACTGTTTATGCAAAATATTTTCTTAGTATGTATGCTTCTTTAATGATTGCGACTTGACTTTATTATTCTGCTATACAGGGTGTAAGGGACAGCCCTCCACAAACTAACAGGGTGCATTCAGCTCCTTATTTTGAATCATATTCCACTGGAAAATTTCTCAGAAAAATTTTAATTTTGTTTTTCAGTTACTAGGGTAGACTGGGTACGGTTGAAACAAAGGACGGTTGAAACAGAGCAAATATCTCGTAAACGGTTACGCGGGGAGTGAGGGAGGCAAGGGGAAAACGAAGCGGATGGCAGTTCCGAACGCGAATTTAGTGGCGCGACGCTCCCCGCGCGTTGTTGTTGTGTGCAGGACGCCATATTGTTTTTTATTACCCAAAAGTAAGTATTTTTCTTCTGACATTAACGCTTATATTATCTGTTCCTTGTAAGTGAATGTATTGAGTGTGTGTTTGTGATTATTATCAAGCTTGTAGAATAAGGGATAGTGACTATTTTTACTGTGTTATTATTACTGTCGTAACTATAAAATATATTCTACCAAAAGTGGTGTTGGGGACGGTTGAAACATTTTTTGTGGGTACGGTTGAAACAAAATGTTTATTTTTTGTAGATGCCGAGAGTTCGAGTGAGGAAGACTTCCAGAGGGGAAATTAACTTGTCGAGCTATAGTAATGCATATGAGGAGGTAAAAGCTGGAGATTCACTACGGAAAGCGGCGGACAAGCATGGTATAAACCACTGTTCCCTGTTAACTGAGGAATTACAGTTGTCTCTCCAGACAACAGTTGAACAACAAGCTCTCCTTGACTCACCATTTCCGATAATCCAGCAAGTAAACGTTCATGAACCAGAAGAAACGATAAATACACCACCTAGTCTTAGCAGCATCGGTATTTATCAAGAAATTTCACCAAGACCGTCCACAAGTGCACAAGCTATTAATGATTGTATCGTTTTTACTCCGGAGGAAGTAAGGCCATTACCAAAAGCACCCCCAAGGAAATGTACTAAAGGGCGAAAAACTAGAAAATCAACTATTTATACTGATACACCGGAGAAAGAAGAGATAAGAAAAGAGCATGAAGAAAAATTAAAACGGACCAAAGCGAAGCAAGTTAAGAAAAGATTAGACGGAAGAAAAGGTAGAGGAAAAATTTCAAAAGGAAAAAAAAGAATACTCAGCAGGATTTGTCATCGGAAGAATTTGAAGAGGAAGAATACTTCTGTATTGTTTGCTTAGCACCCTATTCAGAGAGCAGATCCGGAGAAAAGTGGATACAATGTACTTCGTGTAAACAGTGGGCTCACGAAGAATGCACAGAAGGTGGTCTTAGCTACGTTTGCCACAATTGCGAATCTGAATACTCTGATTAATCTCTAAGCTCTGTTTTCTTTATGTTATTTCTTTCTTATTTATGTTTATTTGATTTAAAAAAAAAGTTTTTATTTAGTTTATTCAAAATGTTAATTTTATTATTAATTTTTATTAGATTATAAAAATTCTTTAATTGTTTACTACTCGTTAAAGGCTGATGAAACCTTGAAGACTGATTAATGTTGTTATGTGGTGCCTTAATTAGTTTTAATGATAAATAAAACATGCTTCCTTAGTATTTATTGTATTATTTGTATGTGTTTCAACTGACCCCAATCGCTGTTTCAACCGCCCCTGGCATGGGGACGGTTGCAACAAATTCGTTTTTTTTTTTTAATTTCATATATTTCTAAAAATAATAACCCGGGAACTATAATGATACAGCCATATCGTAGCCAAAACTTCACTTTTGAATTTAATGTATCATAATCGTCACTCGGTTTATAAACAACAAAATTATAAACGATAAAAGCTAAATTGTTTCAACCGTACCCAGTCTACCCTATTCCTTTATTTCAATGTAAAATTACATTATCTGTACGCAGTACTCCATTTATGTAAATAAAACAGCTACAATAAAAAAAACAGCAATGGATGTTGAACTACTCTAACGAACGACGCGTGAAATCAGCTGTTCACTTTCTGCGTAGCTACAGAGTTCACCGAACTCACCACATACCTAATTACCGACCCCTCCCAACCAGTAACTGATGCTCCGATTTGTGCATAAAAACACAAACAAATCAGGTTTGTTGGATTCTCATAACGTTCCTGAAATAATTTAAGAAAGAGCGTAAGCGAAAGCCTGTAAGAGCGTTAACCGGGTTTGACGCAGAATGTGCACTTGACGCAAAATGTGTTCTTAAAATAGCAGTTCTCAAGATGAGTGTCAATTTTATCATAATGGGCCAAAATAAAAACCGTTTGCTTACAATATATTTTTTAATATATTGCGTGATTTTATGATGATGAAGTAATCACGTTCAGGAAATGTTTGAATATGTATTTTCAGTACACGGCAGCTATACACATAGGTAATAATATGTATAAGTACTCCAGCCATTCATTGTGATATGCTGTACACTGCATCTATCTGTATTTTTAAATAAACATATTTATAATTATTATTATTATATATTATTTTAACTAATCGCTTACAAAGAATACAATTCTCTATACAAAAATATACTTACATAATATTTCGTAAGTTTTCAATTTACTCAAAAATAGGAAATTGTAATCAAACGGTTTTTATTCGTGTCCGTTTCGACTGCTCGGCCACAGTGTCGTAGAAGAAAAACGACTACGTCAACATTACGAAGGAATTTGTAAAACACTAACAATGAAAGTTGCAAATTCGTAGATCCAATATTCAGCAAATTATAAAGGCTTAACCATGGCCGCTCGGTCGGCACATGGAGCTCGCGCGGCCACGCAGTTTTCTTAAACGGAGCTTAGCAGAGCTGTGGTAGAGGTCCTATTCTTTTTGCTAACCCCTGATACGATTTCGAAGAAAATGTAGACAGTATGAATAAAGCCCTAATGTTTGGATTTCACGACCTACGCACTTAAAACCTATAATGCAAGTTAGTAGTAGGGTGACCAAGATTTATGGTGCCGACCGAGCGGCCATGGCTTAACCATGTGCCGACCGAGCGGCCATGGTTAAGCCATGGCCGCTCGGTCGGCACATGGAGCTCGCGCGGCCACGCAGTTTTCTTAAACGGAGCTTAGCAGAGCTGTGGTAGAGGTCCTATTCTTTTTGCTAACCCCTGATACGATTTCGAAGAAAATGTAGACAGTATGAATAAAGCCCTAATGTTTGGATTTCACGACCTACGCACTTAAAACCTATAATGCAAGTTAGTAGTAGGGTGACCAAGATTTATGGTGCATCAACCAGACATTTCCAAAAGCGTCGTTTTTATATCACATACGTAAGTAGTATCTAATATCATAATGAGGGAATAACTAAGGTTAATTGGATGGAGAAGTAGGTACTCATGCGAAAATATTAACACCGTATTCGTATAAAACACACATTTAATCATACACTTATTTATTACCTACTGTAAATTAACAATTATGCAACGTCATAAGATGTGTACACAATTATTAAGTTTTATTTAGGTACCTACTGTCTTGATCATCGCGGGATTGACACTCTTTTGTATTTCTAACAAATATCTTAATAAGTAGGTATAGGTATCGGTATCAAAGTGAAGTGAA
The DNA here is from genome assembly GCA_948252095.1 of Dicycla oo. Taxonomy (NCBI): domain Eukaryota; kingdom Metazoa; phylum Arthropoda; class Insecta; order Lepidoptera; family Noctuidae; genus Dicycla; species Dicycla oo. The sequence goes on along the minus strand of OX411726.1, from coordinate 17,681,573 downwards.
AGGTGAATTTTTAATAGAATAAATTAGCACAGTATCTACCAGTAGAGTGACTCGGCCCCTGGCCTTGTAATAATTACCTACAGCCGCGCGGTATGAAAACACGCGATAGGGCTGCCCGCCTACAGTATTTTAATTTCATGCTACGTACCACCATCACCTACTTGAGTTTCTTTCTAGTTGTGTGATTGTAAATATTATACATTTTATTAAAAAAAAACTACTGTCGTCGAAGGTTACCAATCTCCAATCCTTACAAACTTCAACACCTACCTAGTCAACCAAAATAATAATAATAATAATAATAATATCCTAGGACATTGTTCACACACGGTCATCTGATCCCAAACTAAGCAGAGCTTGTACTCCTCCTAAAAATGCAAGGCAAACAGCTGACGAGTAATATAATATCTTTTTATAATAGTTATAATATCTTTTTAGGGTTCCGTACCTCAAAAGGAAGAAAACGGAACCCTTATAGGATCACTCGTATGTCTGTCTATCTGTCACAGCTAATTTGCTTCGAATCTAATAGACAAATTAAGTTGAAATTTGGTACATTGTATATTATATGAACTTCTGGGACCCAAATACCAACGTTTAACGTAAATAAATGAATTTTGATAGTAAGTATTTAAAAGTCAAATAAGATACTTTAAAAAAAAGTTTTGCAAACTGTACCGTGTGACATATCAAAGAAAGGGCTTACTGTAAGGATCTCTCATATATTTTTTATAACTTTAAAATAAATTGCTTTAAAGTTAATAAAGAAAATATACTAGAATTAACCATTCCCCCTTACCTCCAAAACTACCGAGCCTAAAATTTTGAAAAAATACATCAACTAGTTCTATACCTAGAGATTACAGAAAACTTATAAGAAGTCTATGGTTTTAAAATAACATGGTAAATCTCTCAATATTGTGCGTACAAACTTACATTTGCAGTTGGAATGTATGGGAGAACATGTTTTTCAACTATAATGTTAAGTTTGTTCTTGGGATAAATTCATCCCCACTACGGAACCCTTCAATGGCGCCGATTCTCTTGTCACAAATGTGTCTAAACTAGACTAAAAATCACCAAAAATTAGTTTATTCCTGTCAAACGACGATTTCCCATTCTAAAATTCGACTAAAGTGACACAACGTTATTGTAGTTTGACAGCACTAAATTGCATTATGATATTTAGTTTAGTAAAAATGGCAATTTTGCTATTCTGAATTTGACGTTTTTCACCTAAAGTTTTGACAAATTACATTGTCAAACTAAATCAGACTATTTTTAATCGCGACTTAGGTGTGGAATAAAATTAGTTGTCATGAATTAAAATTTCGTAAAACAGTACCTACCTACTGTATTTTATTTTTCTTTTCTTTTGCTTATATCTCGAAAAGGTGTGCCCTATTGCAAAAATAATGAAAATTTCGACCCCCTTTATGAAACCCATAAGCCTCTAAAACTCTACACGTAGGTAATAACTTTTCATATTTTCCATACAAAAGTGAAAAACTCCATACAAAATACGTTGAGAATCGCATCTTCTCCATCGCTACAGGCTCGTCTCATTGTGCGTGGTTCGACACGCACTTGGCCGGTTTTGTTTCATATGTCAGCTAATTAACGTTCCCATTACTTACAGCACGGAGGCCATGGTTAAATCTTTATAACTTTCTGAATCTACGAATTTGCGACTTTCATTGTTAGAGTTTTACAAATCCCTTCGTAATGTTGTTGATGTAGTCATTTTTCTTCTATGCGACACTGTGGCCGAGCAGTCGAAACGGACACTTTTTAGTTTGGCCCATTGTGATAAAATTCACATTAACCTTGAGAATTGCTATTTTGAATTGGATGTTGGATCGCATCCAGTCTAAAGCATTACCTACATTATTATTTCCGGTGCCATGAAGTCTAGTCCCATTAATGCACTCCAAATTGAATGCGGGGAAGCTCCTTTTAATGTTAGAAGACAATTCCTATCTGACAAATATTTGTTCCGGATTCTTCAGTTCTCAACTCATCCTCTCATTCCTAAACTACAGTGCTATTCTGTACAAATCTCACCGTGAAAATAAAGGTGAAGTGAACGTGGAGTGAGTCGTCAATAGTGTCAACCCCTAACATCAGGTGGGATGACAGTTCACTTGAAGCTCACTTCACCTAAGTTTTCACGGTGAGATTTTTACAGAATAGACCGGCTAGACTCTTTAGTGTTACAGATTGAATCGTCAGTAAACGAGCTCCTTGTTTAGTTGCAAGTTATAAAAAATCCCTTTCTCTTTCTTCTCCTATTTACCATTCCAATAAACTTCCCCTGTTTAACAGTACCTAGTTATGAGAGTTTACAATTCAGCCCTATCATTAAATATAACTGTGTAAGTAAATCAGATCGCGATTGTCATATAAGTTTTAATAATTTTCTGGCTGCTGAACACTTGGAGTATCACTACATATTTACTGATGCTGCCAAGCGTTCGCCGACGGGTTGTGTTGGGATAGGTACAGTCACGAGCAATAACATAGAAACGCTATTTAAAATTCAAATTCATGTCAATCAATCAATCAATCAATCAATCTTTATTTGTGAACATAGGTATACATAAAAGGACTTAAATATACACATAATTGTAGTCGAGCTCTATGTTCTACCATTAAATTGGTGTACAAATAGTAATTTTAGTATTTATTTTATTGAGTACATCAAGTAAATTCGAGTTTAAACAATATTTAAAAAGTCAAAGTCCAAATGGGCACTCGTTTAAAGAAAAAAATAAAATAGTTAAATAAATGTCAATTGAATGAAGAAATGTCAATTAAATTAATTTTACATGCATGTCAATGGAAGATAATATTATAGGAATCGTGTCATAATTTATCATTTAAAAAATCTTCGACAGAGTAATATGTCTTATCTATTAGAAACAAAAACAAATTCCTTTTAAATTTGGGGACATTTTCTTCACTCCTTATACATTTCGGTAATTTATTATATATCTTTGGAGCCATTGCAAAAACACTGTTCCTATATAATGCAGTTTTAGAGCCAACTGTTTGTAACCGGTCACAGCGGCGCTGGCTACTGACTCGATCAAATTTGTGCGGATTATTTTTGACAAACATGGATGTTTCAAATATGTACAACGACGGCATTGTTAATATTTTCATATTTTTAAAAAACGGTTTGCAACTGTCAGTTGTATGTAAGTTGTAGATAGCTCTTATACATCTTTTTTGGCACTTAAATACTGTATCTTTACCCGTTGCATTGCCCCAAAATATAATGCCATATCTCAATGTTGAGGCTACTAGACCATGGTATGCTGTTAATACTGTTGTCCGATTGGCCGTCTTACTCAACATATGCAATGCATAAGAGTATTGGTTTAGTTTACTACACACTTTGTCAATATGTGAATTCCATTTTAAAGTGTTTTCTATGTTTAGTCCGAGAAATTTTGTCACGTTTGTTTCATTAATAACTTTGTCATTGTATCTAATATTTAAGGTCAAGTTGTGATTCACTCTTTGTTGAAATGTCATTGTTACTGTTTTGTCTAGATTTATAATCAAATTATTATTTTGCAGCCAATTCACAACAGATTTTAAATTAGAATTGATGTCAGCCTCTAATGTACTTATGTCGTCATTATTAAAAAGCAAAGTGCTGTCGTCCGCAAACATTGTCATAGGATACTTTGATGCGGTCGGAAAGTCATTAATATAGATAATAAATAAAGGCGGTCCGAGTACGCTACCTTGTGGTACCCCGTAAGTTACAGTTCTCTGGCTAGATTTATACGTACGTTCAGTTTTTTTACAAATTCTATTAATTGTCGTTATTTGCTTTCTATTAGAAATATAAGATTCTATTAAATTTAATATATTTCCTCTGATTCCGTATGCGCTAAGTTTATTTAATAGTATTCTATGGTCTACGCGATCGAAAGCTTTTGACATGTCCATATAAAGTGCTAGAGTTGGTAGTCTCTTATCCACTCTGCTACTAACCATATGCAAGAAATCATAGATTGCCATATCAATTGATCTGTTTTTTCTAAAACCTTTTTGGTTATTAACGAATAAGCTATTTTTCTCAAAATATGAAACAAGTTGATTATATATTGCTTTTTCAAATATTTTTGAAAAAATTGGCACTAAAGCGATGGGTCTGTAGCAGGACATAATCTCTCTGCTATCTTTTTTGAAAAGCGGTTTTACAATGGTTATTTTTAATTCTTCTGGAAAATAACCATGCAATATGCACATATTGATAAGATGACTCAACACAGGAGCAATTATTGTGGATACCTGTTTAACAATTTTTGTACTTATATCATCATACCCAGTGCTAGACGTATTTTTTAGTGACATAATAATACGATGAATTTCAGGGGGTATTGTAGGCAACATAAACATAGATGTACTTTTACTTTGTATTGGTATATTTTTATTCATGTTTATATTGTTAACTGGATTCACTTGATTCACAAAATAATTGTTAAAAGCTTGTGCTATTTCAAGAGGATTACTTAAAATTTTATCATTTGACTTGATCTTCATTATGGTTTCACTTGGCAAATTATGTTTATTCTTGTTTTTGTTTATTACTTTCCATGTTGCTTTACACAGATTCTGAGCTGAATGTATAAAACGACTGTGATAGGCTCGCTGTGTAAGATTTATAACTCTTTTTAGCCGATTTGATAACTTTTTGAGATTTGTTTTATTTTGCATATTTGGCAATAACCGGTACTTCCACAGTAATTCCCGTTTTCTTTTACTACATATCCGAATGCCACGACTAATCCATTTTGCTTTTTCTTTAGTCGATATACGTATTTTTATATTTGGAAAACACAAGTCGTATAGCAACTTAAACAAATCATAGAATAATTTGAATGCCTTATTGGGATCATTTTCCTCGTATACGTCAGCAAAAGTGATACACTTGATATGGTCTATGAATTTTTTAACATTTTCCTTCGAGTAGTCTCGTTTAGTTGAGAACCAGTAATTTATCATGCACGTTCGTCTAACTGGACATCTTAATAGTTGAGCTGTATGATCGGATACCGCTAGTTCTAAAACTTCTCCTTTAGACCCTTGTACATTATGAATTATGTTGTCTATGCAGGTTCCGCTGCTTAATCTTGTTGGAATTTTTATTTCAAATTTAAGGTTATAAGCCAATAAAAGCTGCTTGAACTGCTTTAAACATGTCGTGTTTTTTAAAAGGTCAATATTGAAATCACCGCATAAAATTAGTTTTTTACTAGCATGAAACGACAGAGACTCTAGAAGAATGTTTAGGTTATTAAAAAATATCTCAAGTTTACCTTTTACCTCCCTACTTTGTGGGCTCCTATAGATACAAATTATGATAATTTTGTGATCAGTAAGTTCCACTGCGCAACATTCAATTATATTAGAAACACAGTATTTTCCCACTGACTCCAAATACCTATAATTAATTCCGTTTCGTATCATGATACAAGTACCACCATGTCTGGTTTTCCGAGTGAAATGTGCAGCGACAGTAAAATTAGGAATATGTAATAAGTTAACATCAGATAATATCATATTATGCTCAGAAAAACACAACACATCAATTATTTTTCCTGAATTGAATAGTTCCTCCAATGCTACAGCAAACATACCGGATTTATTCAGTAGACCATTTATATTTTGATGTAGAATATTAATATTTTTATACACAAAAAAAGTTATCATGTTCATAAAACTTTTCATCTGCAGGAGGTTCACATTGTGTTCTGTCATCTCTTATGGTTAAAGATAATTTTTTAAAGATATTACGCATTCCGCGATCGTTAATTTTTCTGCTCAATTTTGAGTACATAGTAAAATCATAAAGTAAGTTTAAATTAGAGTCAAATGCAATTGCGTAATTATATGATTGTAAGTCTAGATGTAGTAGATTATTGAAAGTCTCTATTCGCCAATTGAACATTGTTGAGTAGTTACTTAATTTAAAAGTGGGAACACATAAAATTACATTTGTATTCTGTACTGCCATTAATGCCTCCCTTAATTTTAAAATGATGTAGCAACATTAAATCGCTAAAATAAGTATGCTAACTTTGGCCAATAATTATGTAAACGTTAAATTGTTTCAAAATTAACTACACAGTTTGATCAAATTTTCGTTAACAATAAATTACCAAAAAATAATATTCACTTTTAGTTACATAATTATGTCCCCAAGGAAATTTCAAAAACATTTATACAGTACAGTTTCGAAATTATGTAAACAATTACAAAGCAGCAGTTTCAAGCAGCTTGAACTCGGAAATAAGGCACAATTTCGGTTCCTTTTGAACCCAAATTGTGATTTCACCTAATTGACAAAATCAGTGTACATATTATAATCATAGGATCTTATTTTATTATTTATTTCTAGATTCTTTATCATTAATTTGCGTTATTACATAATAGGTTGGGGAAAAAGTTTCTTCGCATTTTTTAAGAAAATTCAAAACATTTTTTAATATAGTTTATTTACATTTAACTAAAGTATGTAGGTACCATTTTGTTCGATAACTTTTTGCCATCTTGTAGATAGGGACATGATCCCATTGCTATAGAAATTTTGGGACTTCTGTTCAAAATACCGCGACAAGTGGTTTTGGCAGTCCTCTCCTGATGTTAACCTGACACTGCCTAAAGAATTCTGAAGAGACCGAAACAGGTGGAAATCTGAAGGTGCAAGGTCAGGACTATACGGCGGATGCATTAACACCTCCCAGCCAAACTCTCTTAATTTTTGCTGAGTGGCTAAAGATGTGTGAAGTCTAGCGTTATCATGATGAAAAACCACACCCCTTCTGTTGATTAATTCCGGCCGCTTTCTCTCAACTTCTTGCTTTAATCTCATCAGTTGTTCGCAGTAGAGTTCAGAATCGATGGTCCTGCCTGGTGGTAACAGCTCATAATGAATAATGCCCTTCCAATCCCACCACACACACAGCATCACCTTGTTGCGAGTTAACCCGGGTTTCGCCACAGTCTGTGAAGCCTGACCGGCCTTTGACCACGACCTTTTTCGCACGTTCTTGTCATACGTGATCCACATTTCATTACCAATTATCAGCTTCTTCAAAAATGGTTCGGTTTCATTACGTCGTAATAAAGAATCACAAATGAGTACTACACGGTTCATTAGGTTTCTTTCAGTGAGCTCGTGAGGTACCCAAATGTCGAGCTTTTTTGTGTACCCAGTTTTTTTCAAATGCGCCAAAACTATTTTGTGGTCAATTTCCAGTTCTTCAGCTACGTCGTAACTACTCATATCCACTTTTTCAAAAATGGCATCCATTTTATCCGTAATAGGGCGACCAGAGCGACGTGCATCTTTGACATCATAATTTCCGGATTGAAAACGCTTAAACCAAATTTGTGCTACTCTCACACTACACTACACTAGGTCCATAAACATCGCAATTTTTTTTCGCGGCTGGCGTTGCATTTTTACCTTTTTTGTAGTAAAATTTTAAAATGTATCGAATTTCTTCATTAGATTCACTCATCTTGACGGTACGAAAAACAAATGAAAACCACACATTTTCCTAATTTGAATTTGGAATTATGTTCTTTAAAATTTAAACTTTCAATGATACCAAAACCAGCCAGATACAAATAGAGAGAGAGAAAAATAGCCAAAGAGATTTTATTACAAGTTCATACATACTATAATGCGAAAAGACTTTTTCCCCAACCTAATATTATAGTTAGGATTCGTTGTATCCAGCGTATCGACTAGCACTGATGCCCTAACGTAGCTTGACACCCTCTTTTCCACATCTGGGTCAAATCTTAATTCAGCCTTATGATACAGCCTTTGTGACGAACGTCAGGTTGTAGCTATACTAGGTGTCACCGGTCTGGTTGAAGGACCCTTTTCGAGGAACATCACACGTGATTTTTCGCGCAGCACAAATGTTTGAATTGCCTTCGTTACTGGTTCCGAGTACAGGTGTATGTTTGAATAACAGTACTGCGCAGGTTACCACAGTATGAGATTATTATATTTCCCATAGACATGTTTGTTATCTTTGAAAATACTCGTACAATTAACCTCACTTACCAAATACACTTTTTACGACTTTTTCGTCGTTGGGATACTATTTTACACTGATGTAAAGTTGTATAGGCTAATTTAATCACTATTAAAATCATTTTTTGGGTTTCCGTACCTGAAAAGGAAAATACGGAACCCTTATAGGATAACTCGTGTGTCTGTCTTTCTGTCCGTTTGTCACAGCCAATTTGCTCTGAATCTAATCGACTAAAACTCTTCCATATCTCGTGGACGTGTCTGACCAAGTTTTCTCTGGTTCTACCTTCGTTGCTGTCCCACCCTTGGACCATCAGCCCCCACGAATTCTCAATAGGATTGAGGTCAGGGCTTTTAGGTGGCCACGGCAATAAATTCACGAAATTTCGGATGTGATTGAACCAGGCCTGAGTGAATCGAGAATTATGGACTCCTGAATTGTCCTGCACAAAATCAATAGGCGTTAATTCAGGAAAGTATACCACCAGACTAGGCAGTAAAACTTGTCTAAAATACTGGTATATTGCTTGCTATTCATTCGACCACTAATCTCGGCCAAATCACCGGGTCCAATTTGCAATGCGGCAACATTGGAATCTAATAGCAAGTTTTAGGACGGTATACGGAAATAAAAACAGTCGACGGGTGAGTCGATGCCACTCGCTGATGGCTACTAGCTTTACTACCTTTCTGTAACATAATATTAGGTTGGGGAAAAAGTCTTTTCGCATTATAGTATGTATGAACTTGTAATAAAATCTCTTTGGCTATACTATTTGTATCTGGCTGGTTTTGGTATCATTGAAAGTTTAAATTTTAAAGAACATAATTCCAAATTCAAATTAGGAAAATGTGTGGTTTTCATTTGTTTTTCGTACCGTCAAGATGAGTGAATCTAATGAAGAAATTCGATACATTTTAAAATTTTACTACAAAAAAGGTAAAAATGCAACGCAAGCCGCGAAAAAAATTTGCGATGTCTATGGACCTAGTGTAGTGTCTGTGAGAGTAGCACAAATTTGGTTTAAGCTTTTCAATCCGGAAATTTTGATGTCAAAGATGCACGTCGCTCTGGTCGCCCTATTACGGATAAAATGGATGCCATTTTTGAAAAAGTGGAGCAAGATATATATATCAGTAGTTACGAGGTAGCTGAAGAACTGGAAATTGACCACAAAACAGTTTTGGCGCATTTGAAAAAAACTGCCTACACAAAAAAGCTCGACATTTGGGTACCTCACGAGCTCACTGAAAGAAACCTAATGAACCGTGTACTCATTTGTGATTCTTTATTACGACGTAATGAAACCGAACCATTTTTGAAGAAGCTTATAACTGGTGATGAAAAGTGGATCACGTATGATAAGAACGCGCGAAAAAGGTCGTGGTCAAAGGCCGGTCAGGCTTCACAGACTGTGGCGAAACCCGGGTTAACTCGCAACAAGGTGATGCTGTGTGTGTGTGGTGGGATTGGAAGGGCATTATTCATTATGAGCTGTTACCACCAGGCAGGACCATTGATTCTGAACTCTACTGCGAACAACTGATGAGATTAAAGCAAGAAGTTGAGAGAAAGCGGCCGGAATTATTCAACATAAGGGGTGTGGTTTTTCATCATGATAACGCTAGACCTCACACATCTTTAGCCACTCAGCAAAAATTAAGAGAGTTTGGCTGGGAGGTGTTCATGCATCCGCCGTATAGTCCTGACCTTGCACCTTCAGATTTCCACCTGTTTCGGTCTCTTCAGAATTCTTTAGGCAGTGTCAGGTTAACATCACGAGAGGACTGCCAAAACCACTTGTCGCGGTATTTTGACCAGCAGTCCCAAAATTTCTATAGCAATGGGATCATGTCGCTACCTACAAGATGGCAAAAAGTTATCGAACAAAATGGTCCCTACATACTTTAGTTAATTGTAAACAAACTATATTAAAAAATGTTTTGAATTTTCTTAAAAAATGCTAAGAAACTTTTTCCCCAACCTATTATAACACGTTTACATTTTCTATTACAATTATACATTTTGTATACATGTTATAGAAATTGTCATGGATACTTAAAAAATACATTGGAAGTGTAAACTTTTTACTTATGTTGTTTCGTTTATATTACTGTGAAACCAATGTATACCCAGTTTTGACACAGTTTGTTGGTTAGGTAATTTAGAAAAAAAAGTCGTACACATATTTTTTGAATGGTAGGTAGAAGTTAAGATATTTTAGAAAATGTGACAATAGATATATATTATTGCTCGTGACTGTACATACTTACCATTCTCAATACAACATTGTACAAAAAATAAAACTGCCTCGGGAGACTTCTGTTTTTACGGGGGAATGTTTCGGTATTTTTAAAAGCCATAGAATATAGGTAGGTACTCGTGTTCCTAAGCTCAAAAAAAATAAATTTTTACCGATTCTCAAAGTGCTCTTCTAGCCATCAATAAATCGCCTTTTGAACACAAATCACAGTTCCCAATCATTTATTTAATAAGAGAATTTGCGTACAGAACCATTTCGGAAGGTAATACTTTGCAATTTGCATGGATTCCGGCCCATTCTGGAATCCATGACAATGAAGTTGCCGTCACACTTGCCGGTGATGCGGTGCAGTGTGGGGATTTAGTTCCTTATATTGTAATATCTGTGCTTATACTTACTAATTTTAGTACCGTCTTCGTGACGTTACCAGAATTTTCATCGGGACACCTGGAAGGTAGCTTGGGAAATCGGAAGCAAATTAAAGGGCCGTTATTTTTCAATTATTCACCCCGAGCGACGTTCCGGAAAAAACGTGGTTGGGCAGGGCGAAGTTTGGCAAGGTGGAAACCTCAGTTTTAATTCGCATGAGACTGGGTCATATTTGTTCTCCAGCCCATTTTGCCAAACTTCATATCATCGACGACCCCATCTGCTCGTGTGGCACAGACGTAGGCGACCTTAACCACATTTTTTATTCTCCTGTCCCTTATATGGCGACCGTTCTTTTCTCAGTAACCTCTTGTCCCTCCGTATTCCTTTTCCTACCTCAATTACTTTCTTTACTTTGCACAAATAGCTTTCCTGTACCTATGTATAGTTTGTTTTCATTCATCACTGTAAGTAATATTAAGCTGTAAATTCTCATTGTAATTTGCTCATTATTCACTATCATCATCACCTTTATAAAATAAATATACCTACTAATCTTATATCCGTCCTATCCTAAATCCCGTTATAATCAATTAATTATTCCTACTAATATTTTCGTTTCCCTAACTTTGTTTCTAAACTAATTATAAACTTGACATTGGCAAAATGCATAGGTAAACCGTGCGAAGCCAAAAAGAAAAAAAATTGCTATTTTGAGAAGTGTTGCTTAGATTCTATGTCAAACCCGCCTAGCCCAGCCTTACCTAAGATGTGAATGTTACCAAGAAATAAGATTAGGAAGGCGTGTAAGGATTTATTCCCGGCCGTCCCCCAGAGTATAATAATAATACGGGAGCAGTCCCCACTGGGCACGACTGGAAAGTTTCGTACCATCATCGTACATACCATCTGTGATACGCACCTTAAAACTAAGAATTTGAGTAAATAAAAAGTTCCAATCGTCGGCACGGGAGGAACGAAACTTTTTTTCCCAGTCGTGCCCAGTGGGGACGACCGGTAATAAACCCGTGCGAGTTGTTGTGACGGTCATGTGTATTAAGGTATATAATAAAATTAAATAAATAAGTGCATTCAGAATAAGTATTTTATTTCAGAAGTATTTTTTTTTTTAAATTCCACCTCTCAACCTTAATACTAAATGAAGTGTAGATTCCTTTTGAATGTTGTAATCGGAGAGTGTGCGACCATCCTCCAACTGTTTACCGGCGAAGATCAATCTCTGCTGATCCGGAGGAATGCCTTCTTTGTCTTGAATTTTGGCTTTCACATTCTCGATTGTGTCAGAAGCTTCAACTTCTAATGTAATCGTTTTACCAGTCAGGGTCTTGACGAAGATTTGCATGCCGCCTCTAAGACGAAGGACTAAATGCAATGTAGATTCTTTCTGAATATTGTAGTCGGATAGTGTGCGCCCATCTTCCAATTGTTTACCGGCGAAGATCAACCTCTGCTGGTCTGGTGGAATTCCCTCTTTGTCTTGAATTTTGGCTTTGACATTTTCGATTGTGTCAGATGCTTCAACCTCTAGTGTGATGGTTTTGCCAGTGAGTGTCTTGACAAAAATTTGCATACCACCACGCAGACGTAGAACTAAATGCAGCGTAGATTCCTTTTGGATATTGTAGTCTGATAGTGTACGACCATCTTCCAACTGTTTGCCGGCAAAGATCAATCTCTGCTGGTCAGGCGGGATTCCTTCCTTGTCTTGGATTTTCGCTTTGACATTTTCGATTGTGTCAGAAGCCTCAACTTCCAGAGTAATGGTCTTACCAGTCAGGGTTTTAACAAAGATTTGCATACCACCACGCAGACGCAGTACTAAGTGAAGAGTGGACTCTTTCTGGATGTTGTAGTCCGATAGTGTGCGTCCATCTTCCAACTGTTTGCCAGCAAAGATCAATCTCTGCTGGTCTGGGGGAATTCCCTCTTTGTCCTGAATTTTGGCTTTGACATTTTCGATTGTGTCAGAAGCCTCGACTTCCAGAGTAATAGTCTTACCAGTCAGTGTCTTGACGAAGATTTGCATGCCACCACGCAGACGTAGCACTAAGTGAAGAGTGGACTCCTTTTGGATATTGTAGTCGGAGAGTGTGCGCCCATCTTCCAATTGTTTACCGGCAAAGATCAACCGCTGCTGGTCTGGTGGAATTCCCTCTTTGTCCTGAATTTTGGCTTTGACATTTTCAATTGTGTCAGATGCTTCGACCTCTAATGTAATGGTTTTGCCAGTGAGTGTCTTGACAAAGATCTGCATACCACCACGCAGACGCAGAACTAAATGCAGCGTAGATTCCTTTTGGATATTGTAGTCTGATAATGTACGACCATCCTCCAATTGTTTGCCGGCAAAGATCAATCTCTGCTGGTCAGGTGGGATTCCTTCCTTATCTTGGATTTTCGCTTTGACATTTTCGATTGTGTCAGAAGCCTCGACTTCCAGAGTAATGGTCTTACCAGTCAGGGTTTTGACGAAGATTTGCATACCTCCACGCAGACGCAGTACTAAGTGAAGAGTGGACTCTTTCTGGATGTTGTAGTCCGATAGTGTGCGTCCATCTTCCAACTGTTTGCCAGCAAAGATCAATCTCTGCTGGTCTGGGGGAATTCCCTCTTTGTCCTGAATTTTGGCTTTTACATTTTCGATTGTGTCAGAAGCCTCAACTTCCAGAGTAATGGTCTTACCAGTCAATGTCTTGACAAAGATTTGCATACCACCACGCAGACGTAGGACTAAGTGAAGAGTGGACTCCTTTTGGATATTGTAGTCTGACAATGTGCGCCCATCTTCCAATTGTTTGCCGGCAAAGATCAACCTCTGTTGGTCTGGGGGAATTCCTTCTTTGTCTTGGATTTTGGCTTTGACATTTTCAATTGTGTCAGAAGCCTCAACCTCCAGAGTAATGGTCTTGCCAGTAAGGGTCTTCACGAAGATTTGCATACCACCACGCAGACGTAGCACCAAATGAAGGGTGGACTCCTTTTGAATGTTGTAATCGGAGAGTGTGCGCCCATCTTCTAACTGTTTGCCGGCGAAGATCAATCTCTGCTGGTCTGGTGGAATTCCCTCCTTGTCCTGAATTTTGGCTTTGACATTTTCGATTGTGTCAGAAGCCTCAACTTCCAGAGTAATGGTCTTACCAGTCAGTGTCTTGACAAAGATTTGCATACCACCACGCAGACGTAGCACTAAGTGAAGAGTGGACTCCTTTTGGATATTGTAGTCTGACAATGTGCGCCCATCTTCCAACTGTTTGCCGGCGAAGATCAATCTCTGCTGGTCTGGTGGAATTCCCTCCTTGTCCTGAATTTTGGCTTTGACATTTTCGATTGTGTCAGAAGCCTCAACTTCCAGAGTAATGGTCTTACCAGTCAGTGTCTTGACAAAGATTTGCATACCACCACGCAGACGTAGCACTAAGTGAAGAGTGGACTCCTTTTGGATATTGTAGTCTGACAATGTGCGCCCATCTTCCAACTGTTTGCCGGCAAAGATCAACCTCTGTTGGTCTGGGGGAATTCCTTCTTTGTCTTGGATTTTGGCTTTGACATTTTCAATTGTATCAGATGCTTCAACCTCTAGTGTAATGGTCTTGCCAGTGAGCGTCTTAACAAAGATTTGCATACCACCACGCAGACGAAGTACCAAATGCAGAGTGGACTCCTTCTGAATATTATAATCGGAAAGAGTGCGGCCATCTTCCAGCTGCTTACCGGCGAAAATCAGTCGTTGTTGGTCAGGAGGAATTCCTTCCTTGTCCTGGATTTTTGCTTTGACATTTTCAATAGTGTCAGAAGCTTCAACTTCTAAAGTGATAGTCTTGCCAGTAAGGGTTTTAACAAAGATTTGCATACCACCACGTAAACGTAGCACTAAATGAAGTGTCGACTCCTTTTGAATGTTGTAATCAGATAAGGTGCGTCCATCTTCTAATTGCTTGCCAGCGAAAATAAGTCTCTGCTGGTCTGGTGGGATTCCCTCTTTGTCTTGGATTTTAGCTTTAACATTTTCAATTGTGTCAGAGGGTTCGACTTCTAGTGTAATGGTCTTTCCAGTCAAAGTCTTAACGAAGATTTGCATACCACCACGCAGACGAAGTACCAAATGCAGAGTGGACTCCTTCTGAATATTATAATCAGAAAGCGTGCGGCCATCTTCCAGCTGTTTACCGGCGAAGATCAGTCGCTGTTGGTCTGGTGGAATGCCTTCCTTGTCTTGAATTTTAGCTTTAACATTCTCAATTGTGTCAGATGGCTCAACTTCTAAAGTTATTGTTTTACCAGTCAATGTTTTAACAAATATTTGCATTCCACCACGCAGACGCAATACTAAGTGGAGCGTAGATTCTTTCTGGATGTTGTAGTCAGATAATGTACGCCCATCTTCAAGCTGTTTGCCGGCGAAGATCAATCGCTGCTGGTCTGGGGGGATACCCTCCTTATCTTGGATCTTGGCCTTGACATTTTCGATTGTGTCAGATGGCTCAACTTCCAATGTGATGGTTTTGCCCGTCAAAGTCTTAACGAAAATCTGCATACCACCTCTGAGACGCAGCACCAGGTGAAGAGTAGATTCCTTCTGGATATTGTAGTCGGATAGTGTGCGTCCATCTTCCAGTTGCTTTCCGGCGAAAATCAATCTCTGTTGGTCGGGAGGTATGCCTTCTTTGTCTTGGATCTTAGCTTTCACGTTTTCAATGGTATCAGAGGGTTCCACCTCCAAAGTGATGGTTTTCCCCGTCAAAGTCTTCACGAAGATCTGCATATTGTCCTGTAACAGAAGTAAAATAACTGTTAACAATAATTTAAAGTGTTGTCACTACTCATTACAATAGTAGTTGGAAACAATTTATGAGTCACTGCATTTATGACTGGCTACATTATGTGTTTGTGATGAGATGACTAAACATCACGCTATCTTTGACTCGAGTCTTCAGGTTTCGTTTGATTGTGCAATAATATAAATGTTAGTAGGCACTTGCCTACTAACTAATTAGGTACCAAAACATCACGCTATTGTTGACTCCAGTCTTCAGGTTTCGTTTGATTGTACAATAATATAAATGTTAAACTTCGTTCACAAGTCTGATTTATTACAAACATATGTAACTTACCTATGTTTGTAAATCAGACGTGTGAACGAAGTTTGTAAGTACCTAATAAACAGTCACAATCTAATTATTTAAGCGCATAGATACCTACTTGTTTAGGTACTTTCTAATAAGATTTTACAAATAGGCAGGTCAAATAAGAAAAACAATCATTGGGGTGTTCCCGCAGCATTTAGTAGATAATAAAACATGGCCGCGGGCAATGCAATATGTAGGTCACGGATAGAATACACTGGGGTGACCTACTGACATGGCCACATCTGAACAGTTTGAGAATTAGTTACCTACAAGCTCAGACCAATAAAAAAAGTAAAGTATTTTTTATTAGTCTAGAGCAGGGTTACTCAAAGTGGGGTACGCGAACCCTTAGGGGTTCGCCATTTGACAGTGGGGGGTTCGCGCCAAGGTTTACGTAATGGCGGCTGGTTAGCTGGCAAGCGAGCCGAGTCAGAATTGACCAAAATTACTCCTAAAATCGACTCAATTTGTGACAAGAAACAAGCCCACCCATCACTTTAATTTTCTTTTTGACACTTTTGATAACTTTTATTAAAATAAAAACCGTATTTTCTACTACCTACTGCTAGATATTCTTTACAGGGGGAGGAGGGGGTTTAGGGGGTTCGCTATCGTCTGGGAACTTTAACAAGGGAACGTGGGGCCATAAGTTTGAGGAACCCTGGTCTAGAGCCTCCACGGTACAAAATGTGAAATTTATCCATACTACACACCAGGCCCCATTAAAAATTACCTTTAAGTAAGGTCGGTGGAAACGGTAGGTAAATATGAGAAGAATAATTGTTTTTTGTTTGGTAGAAACTTGATAAACAGATAACAAATTGATACATTTAAACAATAGCTTTAGAAATTGAGCATTACATTGCTCAGCTGTTTTTATTGAGAATTAACACTTGAAATTATTTATAGAACATTATGTTCAGAACAAAAACCCTTCAGCTCGTCGGTTCATCGACTCGATGAACAGACGAAAGGCAAAATCTGACGACTGACGATTGTTATCCAAAATGGCGCACGCACGATCAATAATCAAAACTGCGCAGTTCACTTATCCGCATTCCATAGCACATGGAACTAAAATACTGCTCATTATAATAATATAACAAAATACACAACTTGAATAAAAGAAAATGAACACTTACCGATGAATCACTAGAATTTAGTCTGGTATAACACAAAATTTCAATAAAATACTGTTAACTCTGACGAACAACTCTAAAAAGTCACGCGCTTGTGAATTCCTTTTTCAATTTTTCGTTTTGAAATGCGCTCCGAGAACTGAAGTCCCCTTTATATAGACACGGTCTCGTGAAAAATCAATGATTGCCGAGAACGTCGAGGATAGCCGAAGCACATTATGTCTCTTTCTAACTTAGTGAGAAAGATAGAGATAGCAACAATGTTCTAGAACGGTAAGAACGCATGCGTAGCTTCTTTCCTTTGTGACGCATACTGTTTGGTCTGGAACGAGAGGAAGCCTAACATAACAAAGCCAATTGAACGAATCATGACGATCAATAATAAAAGCAGTTTCGACGCAAAACCGAGACATTGCCTTGCCACAGACATTGCTCTCAGTCTAAGCCGGGATCGAGATATTTACTGCGGAACGTTAAAATAACAATAGACTGATAATATTTATATAAAATACCTAAGTAGGTAGGTACCTAGTACCTACCTACTTATTTATAATTTCAACGAAGGTAACAATAGGACAGTAGGTATCCTATTAAAGGACCCCAGTTCCCTACCTAGTAGGAGAGTACCTAAGTACTTACCTAATTAAATTATCTAAATTAAATTACCTGTTGGAAACCTTGTCAAATGACCTCGGTTCGCTCATGAAAAACCGTAATTGACTAAAAATATTAATTATGTAAGTACTTGTAGGTATGTACTTGCCTAGTTATGTACGTAGGTGTGTAAGTATACAGGGTGATTTTTAAAACATGCGACAAAAAAGGGGGTGTTCTACCCATCAATATGAACAACTTTTACTATGGGACCAACTCGGAATTCGCAAAAAAATTTCGACCTTTTTATACAAAATGGTCCAATCGGGTATGTGCTTTTACATGGGAAGGTAATTTTTTTTTTGCGAATTCTTAGTTGGTCCCATAGTAAAAGTTGTTCATATTGATGGGTAGAACACCCCCTTAAATTTTGTCGCATGTTTTAAAAATCACCCTGTATAAATACCGTACCGACTATATAGAACAATAGACTACTTAGTTAGAAACCCAGCCTTCCCCGTCCCCGCCTTCTCAAATTATATACTGTATGTTAATTAACGAAAGGGATAGTATTGCGTCCATACATGCTAAAGAAAATATTACTATTCCTCTAAATTCATGAAAAAAAAATCAGCTGTTCCCTACATTATGTTCGCATATCTCGTAAAAATGTAGGGAACTACAGATTTTTTTTTTCGCGAATTTTTGTTTGGTCATATTTTTTTTATTATACAGGGCTATTTTTAAATCATTAACTAAACTTTAACAGGGTGTTCTACCCATGAATATGAACAACTTTCACTATGGGACCAACCTGAAATCGCGAAAAAAAAATCAGCTGTTCAGTACATTTTGACGAATTATGCCAACATAAATGTACTGAACAGCTGATTTTTTTTTTTTCGCGATTTCAGGTTTGGTCCCATAGTGAAAGCTGTTCATATTCATGGGTAGAACACCCTGTGAAAGTTTAGTTAATGATTTAAAAATAGCCCTGTATATGTACGCTATACTATTGCGCGTTCATGGGAACGCCTTTCGGTAATTAACATACAGTATAAAAATAAATATAAGTAACTAAGTATAAGTTAAGTAAAATGAAGTATTCCCGTTTGAGCACCTAGTTTTGGGGCACCTATGCACTGAACATCAATATTTTAAAAGGGAACAATAAAAAATATTCAACTTTATTCCCTTTTGAGCACCTACGGTGCGGTAGCTTCTAGTGATAGGCTGTATAATAA
Organism: Dicycla oo; assembly: GCA_948252095.1. Classification (NCBI taxonomy): domain Eukaryota; kingdom Metazoa; phylum Arthropoda; class Insecta; order Lepidoptera; family Noctuidae; genus Dicycla; species Dicycla oo. The sequence continues at coordinate 17,662,745 of OX411726.1, read as the reverse complement.
AACATATTGATAAAAATTGGCAGTAATTTTATTTTTAGAAAACTAAGTAATTATTATTAATATCACAATCAGCCTTATGTTATTTTTAAGACAAATAAAAGAAATCACATTCCTCGTTACAACAGTATAGTCTTTATGCTTATTGTTTTTTAACCGACTTCCAAAATGGAGTAGGTTCTCAATTCGGATGTTTAAAAATACATATTTTTTATGTAGGTATGTTCCGGCATAACTCCGTCATATATAAACGGATTTGAAAAATTCCTTTTTTGTTTGAAAAGGTATGCTCTCGAGGAACTCTGACTTGGTGGCAATGGGACCATTACCACTAAGTCAGAATCTGATCAGAGGATCCCATGGAAATCGTGGGAAATCCTCAAATTTTATAGGCACACATATTTTTTTATATGTTGTATTTGAAAAACCATTTCGAGGAATAGCGTTACTGATCATTACGGACTAATTAATCATGAAAAATATTCATATTTTATTAATATTTTCGATAAAATACTATTAACCTTGCTTGCCCTTCAAATTGTGTTAACTTTGGCCATACAGTTTCGTTTCGTTGCCTCAGAAAATAAAAAAGTAAATGGCAAGTATTGTCTATAGTCTGTCGTGTCAATGTCAAAAATATATACAAATTATTTACATTAAAATCTTTTACAATATTTCAATATTCTTGCGACTTGCCTCATAATCTCGTATTATCTCAACACATATTAGAAAAGAGTTATGGAATACAGGTAGTGCTTTGTTCCAACTTACAGCAATAATAGTAATAATAGAGCAAACAAAATGTTTGTTCGTATTAGAGAAGACTCGTATTAAGAAGACGAGAAAAGTGGTGTCGTGATGTAGGCGTGGAATATTACAAGGTTTGTACATTGTACTATTGTTGCGAAGATTACATCTTCCAAAACCACTTTCCGTTTAAAACTTGCTACTGTTTCGGACAAAATTTCGAAAAATAAGATTGTATTAAGAAAACCGATAATGTAAATAAGAAAACCGGTCAAGAGCGAGTCGGACTCGCACACCGCGGGTTCCGTATTATCATATCGCACCTTTAATCAAAAACCGAAATAACTAATTTCTATTTTGTGGGAAAACGCATTAAAAGTTTGATTTTGTCTACCTTAAAGGCTTCAATTTATCACAAAAAAATAAAGAAATGTCTGTCATTTTCATCGTTATCGAGTCTGCTGTTGGACTGAACGATTCTCCGTGCGAAATTAATTCAGTTTATAGTAAAATCGTTATTTCGGTGTTTGATTAAAGGGGCAATATATTAAAAAAAATTGTGCTATTTAGAGACATCGTTTTATTTTTCTTGTAATCTTTACACAAATTTCTAGGGGGGATTTTAGGGGGGGGGGGGGGGGGCTCTAATACGCAGGTACGTAAGTGTACCTACTTATAATAACTAGTCGGGCATGTCTTCCAATGAGCTGTCGCCACCGTAGGAATCCTTTTGTGGTCTTCTGACTATATGATATAGTGTACATATGACATTTCGTAGTGTTCCAATTCAAAACAGGCAACTGTCACATGTTTCTATGTCAAAAATGTGAATATAGTTTTTATTTCTTATGTTCATAAAGCACGTCTCTGGGAGTGTATAATTTGATAGGCACTAAACTTGAAAATAGCTGTATGTGTCACGTATTATTTATATTTCCCCGATGATAACGAGGTCTGATAATAACACAGTAGATAATACGTTTGGTAGGTATTTCGACGTTACTCTAGAAACGAGTGACTGCGACATATACCTACGTACCTACCGCCATTGTTCACAAGTCACAATAATTATCGAACAATAGGAATTTGAATAATAAATAAAGAAACGTACTTGGCCATTGCTATCGGCCACCTAGATGCGACATACGAGTGTACCTACGACCTATTTGTCTGGTTATTATTATCAGTTCAGTTCACCTAAGTACCTATACAGGGTGGTGACGACATAACAACATTGAATAAAAATACGATCCCCACTAGTCAACCAAAACACTTTACCATTACCAAATTAGGTATTACATCAAAATTCAAAAATCTAATTTTTCAAACAAACTAAATGCGAAACTAATGAGAATTTAAAACAACACCTTTATAATATTGTCTACTAACCTCATATGGGGGCCGATTCTACTAATTTGCAACGTTACACGTTCAATTGTGTTTCAACAACAGTTCAGTTTCGATCGCCGTTCGATAGTTACAAAAAAAGTCATTCTACTATTCTATAAGCAAAATGGAAACTAAACTTAAACCGAATCGTAACGGAGACGTAACAGCGGGTAACCAACGTTCCAAATAGTATGTTTTAATAATACCACAGAAAAAAAAAGTTGAATCTAATACGATATCACAAGACATTTGACATAAAAAAAGTTGAATCTAATAATATTACTAAATACGAATAAGTGCTACTAAAAGTATTTTTAATACAAAAACATATCTAGACCATACTTACACTTAGCCTGTATATTTTTTTGTAACATTTCGACTTTATAAATAATAAAAAACTCAGAAGAACGTATCGTTTTCGGCCCCAGCTTGTGAAATCTGTGAAACGAAACGTTTCAATTATGTCAAAAAGGTAATGATGCGACTAAACGTCACGCTCATGTTCGGTTATGTTAGCAGAATAGCTTTTGAGATTGTTTCAATCGATAGGTGACTGAACTGAAACGTAACCGCAGTTGGATCGTTGTTACATTAGTGGAATGAGAAAACGCTCAAAAGCCGTGGTTCAGTTGCGATTCAATTGCGATTTTTGAACAATTTCGTTAGTAGAATCGGCCCCCTGACCTTGTAGGCACTGCACGTGAGAGCGGCAACGTCGCACCCGTTTCGTCCGTTTTAGGCGCAGTTTCATTCATGTAAGTACAAATGTACAGACGCCAGCAGGTCAACCTACCCGAAACTGTCAGATTTTCCCAATCAACCTTGAACCTAATACCCCAGCAATAAAGTCGAAAATCTATTAAAGAAATCTGACAGATTGTAGTAGCTTGATGTGCTGGCGTCTGTACAAAAAAATGGCGCGCGGCATCTATCCCCGCTCCGTTCACCGCTTGCCGCCCGCCAGCCCGCGCGACTTTTCTATCAGTAGGTTCACGTTAAACACTTAATTAACATTAAATCAAAACTTACTTCAATCATGGTACACTAAATTAAATTTATAATTGCTGAATTTGTCCACCATTTACTCGTAACACACGTGACAATGTCTTGTGATATTGTTTCTTACTTTCCTTAACAAGTCACTACTGATAGCCATTGCTTTTAATTTATTAAAAGCGTCAATAATTCTGTCTCGCAGTTTCTCTACGGTATTCACATCACAAGCATAAACCTCATTTTTGATAAATCCCCAAACTTAACTTACAACGAAATAACAGCAAGTAACTATCACACTATTGTTTACACATCTCAATAAATGTTGATCTGTTCAGTATTTTTTTTTCTGTGTGCATGAGACATCGTTCTTGATCCTGGCATTTACATTATTGCCATAAAGGTAGTATTCTTTTTTTCACAGCTAATGGGCAAAGTTGTAGCAGGGTCCACAAACTTTCCATACCAATATATTGTTGACTCTAGGGTTGTCCAAAAAAACTACAGCTTATTGCTACAGCAATTTACTTAAAGTCAAAAATTAAAAAAAAAAAACACAAATGTAATGTTTTTTGGCAATAAAGTCTCATAGTTACAAACAATGATGTTATAAGTTAAAGACGTAGATAGGTTATACATGCTCCGCAAGTGGGACGTCAAAATGTGGCTAATTAGCCACATTTTCGTCGTCTTGTATCTTTTTCGCTCCCGATAATTACGACATGCCGCCCTATTTCCACGTGACGTCTAATAGTTCGACATTGTGACATCGAATCTTGGGTAGGTAACCTATCTACGTCTTTTTACTTATAACATCATTGGTTACAAATATAATAAGCAAACAATTTTTATAATATGGCTTCATAGGGTTTATTTTGAGTACGTTTGAGTGTGGTTTGAGTATCGTTTTAACTTTATAATGTATTTTAAAACGAAATAAGTACTGTCCTTTGATTTCGGCTTCGTATGATAAAATAACTTTGTTTCCACTGAGTAATCATTTCCAGTTTCTTCATTATAACTGCAATAGAATTAAGACTTAGGTACTTAAATACAACACAAAATCACGCCAGTAATGCCCGAATGTTTAGACAGAGGTGTATTGTATAGTACACCACATTTCACCATTTAAGTTGACTGAATGAAATCATATGAAAAAGGTATCATTAACAAAATGCGACAAGTGACAACCCTAGACCCAGGCAAAGTTGTGTCACTCAACTTTCCAAAACAGTGCACAACATTGCCTACTAAGTTATTTTGACGAAATCGAGTCCTTTTCTTAAAAATAACAAACCATACGGAATATAATATTTTCTTATCTTGGGACGTTATTCCTGCACGAAAACACCTTTTCTGTAGCTAGAATTGCGAAAGTTACAGGACCCTAAAAATTTTCACCCACTCCTACCGGTTTTGTCGCACTGCTGACATGTATAATCTATGCTGCTGACAGAGAATCATAGAAAATGAAAAATATGTTGCCCTAATAATGTGAAATTAATACCAAATGGCAGAAAATAAGAAAAAACTAAGCAAACGCGAAATATCGTAGTTGAAACGAAATACGCAAACTTGTGCTTAGTTGGCAAAGTTGCAGCGTTTTACGGTAATGTAAACCCACTGCAGTGCTATTCTGTAAGTCTCGCCGTGAAACATAGGTGAAGAGAGCGTGGAGTGAGCTGTCAACAGTGTCAATCCCTAGCATCTGGTGGAAAAACAGCTCGCTTCAAGCTCACTTCACCTAAGTTTTCACGGTGAGATTTTTACAGAATAGACCGGCTGGTTTACCTGTACTGAATGAATGATAACCTCATTAGGTTAGGGTTGTGACATTAATCAGAAAAATAAGGCATAATATATTATGTGCCATTGGCAGCAAAATTTTCAAATCTCTGGTCAAAGTAGGTAGGTAGGTACTCTATGAGTTATTAAACCAATAAATGTGTGTAATTAAGTCTCATGGCATATCTTTCAAAAGAAAGAAGATATGAAGCTCAAAAATCTAGGCGTAATAGCTGCCATTGGCACCAAAATTTTCAAATGACTTACCAACTGAATTTCGACAAACCGTAATACGACAGCATTTTATTTCGAGAATGTGGAACTCCGACACCGTCTTCATTTCGCCAATACTTTAGTTCGAAATACCCTACTGTACTTCGACAAGTACCTACAGTATGTCGGACTTCCCCCCGGTGGGTTCCCGCATTTGCTTGGGGGGCTCAGGAGACGTGGCTTGGTTACCCACGGTGAAGCGAAGAAGAACCCGAGGAGGGGCCGCTCAGGGCTTTTCCCAGGAAGCCGACGATGTAGCGGCCAACAAGTAGGTTGCGGTGCCGCTTGGGCGACATCGCAACTGAGGCGGGCCGCGATGTCGTATGGAAGGCATCGCGGCTGACGGTTTGAGGCCGCGGTGGGAGAGGAGTGCCGGTATTGCGGTGCACCGCTCTCCCTACCTTCCGCGGCCTTGACGGGGTCGCCACCGTTTGATGGCGGACGCGGTGGGGCCGCCGGGAAAAGGAGTGTCTTATTTCGTTGGCCGCTCTCCCTATCCTCTGCAGCCGAAAAGTGGTAGGCGGCCAGGCCACTGACCCGAACGTTCGCAAGGGGCCTAGGGGTGCCTAGACACGGGGTCGTCTAGCGCCCATGTGCTGGTTTGGACCCTGGAGTGGTCACGGCGTGCTATGTGTTCTGATACGCCCATGACGGGGAGTACTCCCCAAAGGAGGGTCCGGTGACGGACAGCGCGTCGGGTTAGCGGTGAGTGCTAACGCGTGCCCGTGTTCCCGCCACAAGCGGCATAGGAGGACATCGTGGAGTTTTAGTGAGTTGGAGTCCTACATAACCGCACTATCTCCCCGCAGTATGCATGAGCATTTCTCCACGCAAAAAAAGTAGTGTCGGACTTAAGGTATTTCGAACTAAAGTATTGTCGCAATGAAGATGTGTCGGAGCACCGTATTGTCGAAATAAATTCTAGTGGTTTTACGGTTTGTCGAAATTCAATTGGCAAGTCTTTTCAAATCTCTGGTCAAAATACTCTTTGAGTTATTAAACCAATAAATTATGTGTAAGTTACCCCAGCTGCTCATATCATATCCTCGGAACGAGACGATATCGATGGCCTAGAAGTAAAACGTGCTAAGCGCAAAATTTTGAATTTTTAACATTTAAATGCCAAACGGTAGAGCATAAATATGTATTACATTTGGCATTTAAATGTTACAAAGAACAATGGCGAATTCTTATTTGAAATAAATTTGAACGTCTAGAAGTGACACTTATAGAAAAGTAATTCAATTTATTATCTATGTTCTTTCATGCTATCAAATTATCTAATTAAGGCCAAATAAAAAAATATGCTTAATGAAAAGTTTTTTGACTACTTCGTTCTAAAAGGTTAGGAAATTGTTGCTGTCAATTGACATGTTGTACAAATGTCAACGTCAAAAACGAACACCGATTACTCTGGTGAGGCGGCCATCTTGTAAAACGAGCAGGGAACTTCAGATTGCAGTAAGGTGCGCACGCAACTATATCGTTGGTGGACGTTATATTTTAATCGCATCCCTCTTAATCTAAGCGATCTATAATTATTTTGTGAAGTGTTTGATTGAATTATTGAGAATTCGAAGTAGAGTGATTGTGACAGGTGTTATTTTTTTAAATACTGCCTTTCTACTCGATAATCCACGCCTACCTGAACATGGTCGGCACCTCCGCTTTTCTAGGCTGTTAATAGACTTATTGTATAAATGTCAACCTCAAAAATGAACATCGAGAACTGGTGGACGGCCATTTTGCAAAACGAGCAGTGAACTCGTGGTCGGAGACGTTATATTTTAATCGCATCCCTCTTAATCTAAGCGATCTATAATTATTTTGCAAAGTGTTTGATTGAATTATGGAGAATTAGAAGTGGAGTGATTGTGACAGGTGTTATTTTATTACCTTCCTACCCGATAATTCACGCCTACCTGAACATGGAGAACACATTAGATGAAAGTCGAAACACTTCAAATAAATAATGTATTTATTTTGTTGATGTTTGAGTTTATTGTGTTCTTCCTTAGATAAAAGTATTGCAGCAAAGTAGGAAATATATCAAATGTCTTAAAAAAATATTTATTGGTGGTTGACATTGACAACCGTTGACAGTTTACATCTGATGCTTGTGCTCTGTATCTCTATGTAGTCTGTGGCTTTGTCCTATGTTGTTTAAAAGTTCAACACTGATTAACTATTAATCTGACCTTTCTCTAACAAAAAATGTTGCACAAACTATCTCGGAAAATGATGCTGAGTTAAATAAGGTATTTTTCATTTCAAGACATAGTGATTTAATTTCAAATAAAACAATGTATGGGCAGCTGCCATTGTTCTTTAAAACTTTGCACTTAGCACGTTTGCCTTCTAGACCATCGATATATTGGCGCCGATTCCCTTGTTCACAAACTAAACTTTTAAGTTCAGTGCATCTTTTTCTTTCTATATCATTAAGAAAAGGATGAAGATAAATATTAGTTTAGTCCTGTCAAATTAGTCACCGCCTGACGTAAATTGAAGTATTTTTAGTAGCCAATTTTTTAATCACGTCTAAACTTGTCTATGAAGTACCGTAAGTTGGGGTGATTTTGCGCCTGCCAGTAATACTTTGCTCCAAATTCGTACAAGTTTAAAAATAAAATTTAAAAAAAAGTTTACAACTCTATGGTTTTATTGATGTCTGAACGCAATCATAAGATGTCAATGTTCTGTCATGGAAGTTGACAGGTCGCCATTGTTGCTATTACCTGTGCTAGGTTTGCTAGGTGTGCTGTGTTAGGTTTATTAAAACCTAACCCAAAATTAAATCAATGGATTTAATTTTGGGTTAGGTTTTAATAAACCTAACCTTGATTTTACCAAACTTTTTTTTTTGTAAACTTTCTACTTTCACGTTGGGACTCCTTGCACAGGTAATAGCAACAATGGCGACCTGTCAACTTCCATGACAGAACATTGACATCTTATGATTGCGTTCAGACATCAATAAAACCATAGAGTTGTAAACTTTTTTTTAAATTTTATTTTTAAACTTGTACGGATTTGGAGCAAAGTATTACTGGCAGGCGCAAAATCACCCCAACTTACGGTATCTCAATTTGAGGGCTTTATTGAATTTGCTATTATCTAATAAGCTCTTCATCAATTTGAACTCTGAATTAGGTCTATGATCAGGAAATTATTTTAAAAAATATGTGCCGCAAAAAGAACAAAAAATGATGTACTTAAGTATTATAAATCTGTACTTACCTAGGTACATACATCTTCTTCTAGGTAATTCTTCATTTCTTCCAAAAAAAGTTGGCAGCCATTTAGGGTTGCCAACTTTTTTTGCCAACCGTAACCCCCCTGAAGTGAATTCTTGGCACGGCCCTGCACCCTAATTGCGTAATACACTATCGATCGGACTCTGAATCATTTTGAAGCAAATTGCTAATCAATTGCTTCATTTGTTCGAAAAATTTATCTTCTCAACACCGTAAATAGCGCAATGAATGTTGTTGAACTGTCAAAACGAAACCGATTCTGATTGATAGTGTGTTACGTAATTAGGGTGCTGGTAGTACCTACATCCACTATGTAAGTACCTACGGATGCTTTTTGTTCCTATCTATGCATCTGTAAAATAAAACCAGGAGTTTAATTTGGTAGTCCCGTAATTATTCATGATAAAATATAATGAAGATCATACTTTAACCTGATTAGTTGCCTGAATACCAAATGGTGTCGCTAAACTCGCTGAGTGTAGGTAGGTAGGTAAATATATCTAAAAATATAAAACTGAAACATGAATTCGTTTGACTTTTCGGTCATCACGAGTGAAACGTAGGTACAGTTAACTTATCTACCTACTTATAAATTCGTACCTAAATATACAAAATTATACTGCCACCTACGGCATAAAGAGGTTATCGATGTCCAATTCTTACCAAGGATGTGCGGTTGACTGTACCTATTACAGAAAAAGAGGTTTATAATAAGATTTTCTCTTTCCGCGATCGCTCGAGGTCGTATGTGTATGTACCGATACCGACGACTTCAATGCGTAGTATATGTTCCTGTGCCGTAGGTACTAATGCGCACCTGGGGCAGCAGTCTTGACATAAGTAGATAGCGATCGCTTTACGACCGAATTCGGTCGCAAAGTCCTAATGGGGACGCCATTAGGACTTTTTAAACGGTCAAATATACTTGACCAGCACGAAAAAATCACGCGCTTTTCATGCAATTTTGACCGTCTATGGACCCCATTAGGCCTTTGCGACCGAATTCGGTCGTAAAGCGATCGCTGGCTATGTCGAGATTGCAGCCCCTGCGCGGAACTATAATCGCATCACGCTTTAAAACAGAATGGCACTGAGCAAGCTTTTGTTTTTTACCGAGTTGGGAAACGACGCTATTTCCGATTTCGATTCTGGTTATATGCCAAGATTCTAAATTGAGGAAGATATAAATTTATCAGTTCGTAAAATAAAATTGTTCTCGGAAATGTTATAATGAGAGCGTTTGTTTTCGTGCGATTTTCCCTTATTCTGTTTATAAGTTTTTATTTTGTATTATCCTTCCCTTTGTTCCAGTGATCGGATAATCGGGCGCTTGTATTATTATACCTAAACTTCTTCCCACGAAAGAATAATATCGAGGGTTTACGGTCTATTCGTATTAAGCGTCATTTTTTGGAACTTACAGGAGAGCATTTCAAAGTTTCATTTTTCGGAAAAGAACATTGTAAAAAATGTATCAATATTTTTTTACTAGAAAGTGGCCTATCGACGGTTAAGAATCAATGTGTCTATCTCAGTTTATAGGTAGATTATAACCATAATGTGTGGGTGACTGACTGACTATGACTGCTATGCCGGAGGTCGTGGGTTCGATTCCCATCCAGGACAAATGTTTGTGTGATGAGCATGATCATTTGTTCTGTGTCTGGGTGTAATTTATCTATATATGTATGTATTTAGAAATATATAAGTATGTTTATCAGTTGTCTAGTACTCATAACACAAGCTCTGCTTAGCTTGAGGCTAGACGGCGTTGTGTGATAGTTGTGGAATATTATTATATTATTATTATTATAATAAAACTTAATATGATAAGAACTCATTATAGCAGTGGTTATTTTGATTTAGTAGGTAGTATTTATCTTTATTTTATTCAAAACAAATGGAATATCAATAAAAAATGATAATGTGCACATGTGGTAAAGTAGTGTATCTATTTAACAGATTAGTGATCGAATTGACTAATTTATTGTATTTTATAAGAACAGAAGGGATTCTGAGAGACATGTCCGTAATATTCTTTCGTGGGAATACGAGTGAAGTTTAGGTATATTAGAGCCCGATTATCCTATCACTGGTTATTTCGTAGATTGCAATAGTAAACACGCAATAATTAGGGTGCTACACCCTAATAGGTAAACTGTAACACCTGGGCGTTTCCTGCCGCCTTAAGGCCGGCTCACACCGGATGCGTAGCGTGGCGTGACGTGCGCACGCGCGTGCGAGCCCTGTCACACCGGCCAAGACCGGTGCAGCAACGTCGCGCGCGCACGCATCACGTCACGCAGGTACCAAGCATTTGACGAAAATATGTTAGCAGTATGTTAATAGTATGTTGGTAGTATGTTAACAGTAGTTCTTCTGATGATAAATGGAGAACATTGAATCGGCCTATGGAATGTAATGTTGAAAAAGCTATTCATATTACAAAAGCTGCTTGCTGTTTACATAATTATGTAAGAATCAAGCATGGCACCATGACGCAAGGGATTCCTGAAGGAGCGACCACGTCTCAATCTAGTAGTTCTTTTTTTTTTTTTGTGGATGGGAAATCATCAAATAACTTCTCCCGCTCTGGGTGGAGCGGAAGGGCGTGTCAGACTTTTACTGACTAAAACCCACCCGTGTTCCTTCAGTTGCCTATGCCAGGGCCACGGTATCTTTTTCAAACAACCCGCGACCCCAGCGGCATCGGCCCTATTGGACCCCATCTTTTGCTGACATCTCTTTGAGGCGCGCGTGGAACACAACGCGCCGTCGACCCGGGCCTGGTCCTCACCGGACGGCGAGCTACCCACTACTCACCGTCCGCAAGCCCGCGCCTACGGTGGCTGGGAATCGGCTATCGATTCCCGCCGCCCAGGGCGTCTCCTGCGGCGACTGAGGGCGTGAGGCTGCCTCTCCCTCACGCGTTCCGCCTCCTCCTTCGCGAGCATTACCGCTTCGCAGAAGGAGGTGACGGCCTCCCATGCACTCTCGCTCCGCACCATGGCCTGGACCAGGCTCGGACGCGAGATCTCGCCGCCGCCGATCGCCTCCGTGAGAACACGGCGGTGCTCTGCCCAAGCCGGGCAGACCTCCACTGTATGCTCCACCGTGTCCTCTGGGCGATCCACACAATGGTGACACCCGGGCGTTTCCTCCCGCCTTATGCGAAACAGGAACCTCCCGAAACAACCGTGTCCGGTGAGGACCTGCGTCAGGCGGAAGGTGAGGACGCCGTGGCACCTCTCTAACCACTCCTCAAAGAGGGGGCTTATCGCCGCAATTGTGGCGTGCCCAGCGCTGGGCTGCGACAGTCGCACTCTCCATGTCGCCATGAGATCCCGCCGGAGCTCTGTCCGCTGTACCGTGATTTCTCGCGGCAGCGGAGTTACGCCCCGGCGTTTCGCCTCCTCGCGCCACTCCCACACGTGCGCGAGGACTTTCGCCTCCAGATCCCACGGCGGCAATCCGGCAAGGAGGCTCGCCGCCTCACCGGAGACCGTGCGGTAACCCCGGACTAGCCGAATGGCCATGACCCTCTGGGACGCGTTCAACCGGCGGACTGGCCGCAGCCTCAGGGAACGCGCCCACACCGGTGCCCCGTAAAGGGCCATGGACCGCACGACCCCCGCGTAAAGCCTCCGGCAGGAGGCGTTTGGACCACCTAGATTGGGCAGGAGCCGCTTCAAGGCAGCCCTAGCCCGCTCCAGTCTGGGAGCCAAACGTCGGAAATGCTCCACGAAGTTCCACCGGCTGTCGAGGACGAGTCCCAGGTACTTCATCGTCGACTCGACTCCGATGCGAACCCCTCCTACCGTTATTTGGGAACCCGACGGTGGCGCATTCCGAGGACCATGAAAACACATGGCCTCGGACTTGTGCAGGGCCACAGGCGCGCGGACTCGGTTTGTCAGTAGATGCGTCTCTGCATCTGGTCTGGCATCTTTCTTACAGTTTCATACATTACAACTGGTGCGTGCACGCGTCACGTCACGCCACGCATTTGGTGTGCTCTGCCCTTTATTCTGAACAACCGAAGCAACCGTGTCCGGTGAGGGCCTGCGTCAGGCGGAAGGTGAGGACGCATTGGCGCCTCACCAACCACTCCTCAAAGAGGGGACTTATCACTGCAATTGTGGCGTGCCCAGTACTGGGTTGCGACAGTCGCACTCTCCATGTCGCCATGAGATCCTGCCGGAAATCTGTCCGCTGTGCCGTGATTTCTCGCGGCAGCGGAGATGCCCCGGCGTTTTGCGTCCTCAAGCTGGAATTGCCTGCCATATGTTTTATATGGAACATTGCGGCCTGTACAACAGCCTCCCAGATTCCACTGAAATTAGGCGCGAAGGCGGGACTAAACTAAATTAAACTTCTCTCGCACCAAACTCTGTGACGACGCTCGTAGACTGGTTTGCAGCTCTCAGCATTCTATTCTACTCGCTGTTTGCTTGCACAAAGTTCTTACCGTTATCACAATAAATGCATTGGTACTAAGATCGCTGACAACTTATCAATGTAAAGCTTTTGTAGAAAAACAATTTAAATAATAGTAATTTTAATTAAACTAAAGATAACAATATTTACAACAATAATACAACCATCACTTTTTGCTAGAGAGTGCATTCTGTTCACTGTTTTTGATCAAAGGCTTCCTCCCATGGCCGAGGACCTCGTTTGTTTTCCCAATTGTCTATGTCAAGTTTTTGTATTTCTTCATAGCTTTGTTCTAAAGAAACTTGTTTGTCTCTGTGAAGGCCCATTTTTTCCGCCTCTGCCTTACTAACGCCTTTTACTTTAGAGAATTGATATCTGAAAGCAACAGTTTGAACTTATAATATTACAAGTTTGTCCCATATTTCATGGGACCTAAACATAACTGGCAAAATGTAGGTGTGCTACACACTTTACCAACCCTTTCAGAAATACCAGGTGTTATGATATTATAATTAATAGACCCATCCCATCCCTATTTCATGAGTTTACCCCCACAAGAGCACTTGTCCCTTCAGAGATAACTGGTACTAACCTCTGTAAGTTTTAATGGAAAGTAAGTATTTACAGATACTGATATTTTATGTCAACAGTTACATGGGCAAAACCTGGATGATGGCACAAGAAAAGAGAGGCCTATGCCCAGCAGTGGGCGAAGTTGGGCTGTGGATGATGATGACATGTATATAAATCTGTCTGTGATGTGACGCAATGATTAACGTAACTAGCTATATGAATATTTTTAATGTAAGACTAGTATGAGTGACCTATGTTCTCTTATCATTAATTTCTGTGACCTTCTTGTATCTAAGAGCTCATTTTCAACAGTAATTTAGCCTATAGGTACTAAAAGGTTCTGTATTTAATAATATGCCTAAAATGACAAAACAAGTTCTTAACTTTTTTAGGTATTCATGTTCAGATCGCCAAGTATTTCATCAGCATATCCTTCCTTTTCCCTTCCCTTTCCTATTGGCTTGAACCAATGTCATCTGAATAGTAATCATAAAGCTATCTTTTAAATACATTGAATAGTATGTTTCTTCAGGTATCTAGCGCAGGAACTTCTCGTTACCCAATAGATTTATTATGTCTGCGAGGGGTGCGAGTACTATGTGTAATGCCGTCGATTAAAGAGGTAGAGTCCCATGTTACACATTAATGATGCGATAATAAAGAACCATGTAAGCAGCATTCATGTATTATAAAAATCACCTGATTTGTGTCCATTCTCGCAAACCGAAAGATCCACCAACCATGAATAATAAGAAAGGCAAACCATATTTAAATGATTTACGTTGGCATAATGCGGCAAATGAATTGCGCATAGAACCTAGACGGGCATTTAGATTTTCCAACATTTTTTTTTAATTCTGTGAATAGATAAACACCGTGATATAACAACGTAACCTATAATTTCAATTGATTTGATTCATATTTCAATCTTTGGTCTTTGATTTCAATCGACAACATTGCGACTTGTCAATGTCATTGTCAAAGTCAAAATCACTTTTTTTTTTTGGCGCGATCCATAGACATAGAGACTCTATGCCTATGGCGCGGACCTATAAATTGCAGTTGGCTCCCATACTCTTTGTAGGCTCCGGGAGCCTTGACTCAACCGAGCGTTGGCGGGAAGGGCCTAAAAGGCCTCCCATCAGAATAAAAAATTAAATAGCACAGCTAACGGCGTCCCATCCGAACCTAGGCTTAGGGCGCTACTGACTAGGTACTGAGATAGTGGGGGACTTGTTGTATCTGAATGTTATTATTATTTTATTTAGGCGAGGTTTATAGCTATGTAAGTCAAGGGTCGGGGGAATTGTCTTAGTCTTACTACTCTGAGTCGCGGCGGTACACGCAGGCGAGTACGGAATGTAGGACGCATACATATTTTTTCCATCTGACGTTTTCGTGAATCAATAAACAAAAATATAAACTAAAGGTAAATGATTAGTAGATGAGCTGTCAAACGGTTGCTTGCTCTTTCTCTTGCACTCGCAGTTACACTCCGCGCTCCAACCAGACGAATCATGTAGACCTGGATTCAAAAAACTTGGTTTGTTACCGCTACCGTCTCTTTACATCTATGAGATATGTATGTTTGTAAGGAAAAATCAGGATTTATTTCTCAAAGCAGATGCTGTTCGCAGCAGACAAGACCCCAATAGGCTCGTACTAAGCGAGATTCCAAGACTAAATAAATATAATAAAAGCTGCCTTGCAATGTTACACACATTATGTTACAATTTATATAACGAAAGACGGGACGATCGACATATGTCGGGCATGCCATTGTCCCGGTGAGTCTATCAGACATATTACTTCTGGGTGTTCTCGTTTAGCTAACGGCGAGTATTTGCACAGGCATAATCAAGTAGCCAGGATTATCCATCAGCAACTTGCTCTGAAATACGGCCTTGTGGACTCTGAGGTACCGTTTTACAGGTATGTGCCCGACCCAGTTCTCGAGAATGACCATGTCACGTTATACTGGGATCGATATATTATCACTGACAGGACTATTGTAGCCAATAAGCCTGATATAGTGGTAATAGATCGATCAGTGCGCCGCACAATGATAATCGATGTCACTATCCCGCATGACGAGAACCTCGTGAAGGCTGAGAAGGAGAAACAAGTGTAGTATCTCGACTTAGCCCACGAGGTTGTCGCTATGTGGGATGTGGACTCGGCAATCATTGTGGCGATAGTCGTTACGGTCAATGGCCTTATCGCTAAGAGTCTCGACCAACATCTCAAGAGGCTCTCGTTGGGTGGCTGGGTGAAGGGCCTGATTCAGAAGGCAGTACTCCTTGATACGGTGGGTATTGTGAGGAGGTTCCTGTCTCTGGGACCCTAACCACCGGTAGCTTGGACCCTGTTCCCCATGCCAGTGGATTTCTATTTTTTATATTTTTAAATGTTTTTTTTTTTGTTTAATTCTAATATTTAAAAATATAACTTATATGTAAAAAAATGAATAAAGGAGATAATAATAATATCCTGGGACATTTCACACACGGTCATCTGATCCCAAACTAAGCAGAGCTTGTACAGACGCCAGCACATCAAGCTACTACAATCTGTCAAATTTCTTTAATAGATTTTCAACTTTATTGCTAAAGCATTAGGTTCAAGGTTGATTGGGAAAATTTGACAGTTTCGGGTAGCTTGACCTGCTGGCGTCTGTACTATGGAAACCAGATAACTGATATACTACATATACTACTTTTTTTTTGTAAATACATACTTATATAGATAATTACACCCAGACTCAGGACAAACAGTTATTCCATTTAATCAAATACACAAACGAATTTCGGCAGCGACAGGTTAGTGTTGTCAACTTTCTTGTTATAAATTACCCGATACTTACGAGTAACTAATTATTTAACCCGTACTCGTGTCTCCTTTTAAGTCATGAACAGTCGCGCGAGGGTCGAAAAGACCCAGATTTTGAATGTATTGTTTTTAATAACTTAATTAAATTACGGGATTATTTGTTTTATTATTATTTAGAAAGAGCATAACAAAACAAACTTAAAAATAATAAATGTTTATTATTTAGAGAAAAAAAGTAATATAAATCACTAAATTCAAGATATGCCTGCTAAATCTTACTTTTTACGATAAAGGAACTAAAAATAACTTGTAACTTTTTTTATTTAATCTAGAAACATAAAACAATCTTTTTTGTTATCAAAAATATCAACAATCTTTTAAATAGTGGAACAATATTAAACTTAACACGTAGCATATTTTTATAATCAGTCTCCAAATTACACGTAAAGATCTACTATAAAATAGTTAAAAAAAAATCTATATCAATTTTACAACAATCTTATCTTAGTTTTGGCTTAATTTTTGATTACAATTGATACATATAAATGTAGTATGATCTTTACAAATATAAGTATTGCAAAATTGGCATTGCGTTTTGTTTTTTTTTTTTTTCATCTTCACCACTCTGACAGGAATCTGAATCGTAATTATCAATATCCAAATGGTCTTCACTTTCTAACAAAATTTCACCTTCAATGTCTTCCTCTTCCAATATATCTGCAATTCTCTGGTCATTCAAACGATTTGACGACATATCTACAAAGAAATAAAATCAAATTAATATTTTTGAAATAAAAAATACACTTACACATTACGTTGCACAAGGGTCGAAACGACCCATACTCACTTGACACGTGCGTACTTTCCAAATGCCGCACGGGGACTGGCTGAGGCGGGGTGTGCGGATAGCCTGTGAAGCTACTTGAAGGTACTCAGTGCGACGACACGAATGAACTAATACAAAAACAGTTATGGCACAAAAACTAGAGTTCTGGGTCTTTTCGACCCAGGCGTGACTATCCGCGGGTTAAGTCCACGAAATATTCGTTTCTATTCGTGCTGCAGGTTAGCGTAACGGTAACGTACATCTAATAGGTAATCTGCTAAGTGAGTGAACAAACTAACCTGCCAGATTTCAAGTTTCTACTAACATTTTTTATTATCTTTTATTTCAGGTATGAGTCAAGGACTAATTTCAAAAATAGTTAAGGAAGGGCACGCAGCAGAAGAAACTGGTACAAAAATTCGGACACCAGGCAAGGAGAGAAAACGTAAAAGTGGATTTGTGCATGTTGATGATTTTGACATGGGAGTTATACGGAGGAAAGTACATGAATTTTATTCTGCTAAAAAAGAGGTCCCTACTGTTAAAAAGCTTCTAGAGGTCTTAAAGACAGAAATAAATTACACAGGACAGCCAGAGGGTCTGCGAAAGCTGCTTCACAAGGTGGGATTTCGTTTTACAAAATCTCAATCCAATCGGAAGGTTCTTATGGAGCGTAATGAAATATCAGCTTGGAGAGCTAAGTACTTGGATGCAGTACATAAAAATATATAAATCTTCCCAGCCCCGGCCCATAACTTATTTGGATGAGACCTATATTCACTCTTCGCATACATCGGGTAAATGTTAGCAAGGAAAGGGTGAAGACGGAGTTTTGGAGCCTGTATCGAAATGGCAAAGATATATTATTGTTCATGCGGGAGGAGATACTCAATTTGTTACAAATGCACTACTTGTGTTTAAATCAAACACAAAAAGTGGTGATTATCATGACGAGATGAATAGTATCAACTTTAAAAAGTGGGTTATTGAAAACTTTGTGCCATCCATAATAGTGATGGATAATGCTCCTTATCACCGTATTTGTGTGAATAGTCCCAAATACGAATTCCTTAAAAAAAGATATGCAATTATGGTCGACCCAAAATAAAATTGACTACGGAGAGAATTTGACTAAACCTCAGCTTTTAGAAATAATTAAGAGAAACAAGCCTGAACCTGTATATGAGATTGAAAAAATTTTAGAAGACAATAGACATACATGCTTATATTTACCACACTGCGATCTCAATCCCATTGAACACATATGGAGCACAATGAAAAGAAAAGTTGCTTATGTAAATATTGGGCACAAAAATGCTGAAATTCCCCGCCTAGTTAGAGAAGCTTTTGACGCTATTACAGTTCATGAGTGGGCATTGCATTGTAAACACGTTCGCAGGTTAGAAGGAGAATACTTAAAACATGATTTGTATTTAGATAAACCTTTTATTATAGAAGTGGTAAGTGACACTGAAACCGATAGCGATAGTGATAATGATGATAGTGGTACGGAAATAAGCGGAGTATGGCCTCACAACTAGGATGAGGTTGTGTATGCAGGTTCATCTAAAGATCACAATTACTGTAAACCTGGTTTTCAATAAATCATTGTAAAGCTATTTGTTTTTTTTTTTTATTACACTACACTACCACTAGGTACCACTGCTAATTATAATTAATCAAATCTGGTGTTAGGAGTTAGGTACGGTCATAACCAAATGCTAGACATCCAGGTACCTCTTGCATGATAGGTACCTACTTAACTTCGCATTAAATGAAAGTTGTATCCCCCCCGTGGAACATTTTATCTGCTGAATTTCCACTTCATTGGATTACTTTTTAGATAAAGCCATTGTTTATTGCTGACTGCTGAGAGAGAATAACTGTTAGCGTACCTACGTAACTGTAAATAATCAAATTCCTTTTATTTATTTTATTATTTTTATATAGGTATCATTGTTTTTAATTTGTAAAAACTATAATTCTTGTTAAACGATTATGTCTAATGTGAAATTTCCATCTCGAAAACTTACATAATTTTGGGCACCTTATATTAATTAGCAGCACTGAATCGACGGTGTCGTCCTCTTTCAGTTCACAGATAAGATGGTAGGACTGTAACAGGCCAGCTGGCGTGGTTGGTTAAGATACCGCTTATCATGTCGCAGGTCGTGGGTTCGATTCCCATCCAGGACAAACATTTGTGCGCATGAACATGTCTGTTTGTCCTGAGTCTGGGTGTAATTATCTATATAAGTATGTATTTACAAAAAAAAAGTATTGTATGCAGTATAACAGTTATTTGGTTTCCATAGTATGTACAAGCTCTGCTTAGTTTTAGTAGTGTGAAATGTCCCAGGATATTATTATTATGTCCTTTATTTATTTTCTAAACTTATTGTGTTACATTTTTAAATATTTTTATAAAAATCATTAAAAGAAAAATTTAATATATAAAAAATTGTGATCCGCCTGTAGCGGGAGCAGGGTCCAAGCTACCGGTGGTTATGGCTCCAGAGATAGGAACCTTCTCACAATACGCGCCGTATCAAGGAGGGCTACCTTCTGAATTAAGCCCTTCACCCTCTCTTCTTTCTTCGGTCTTTAAGACCTCTAGAAGCTTTTTAAAAGTAGGGACCTCTTTTTAGCAGAATAAAATTCATGTACTTTCCTCCGTCCGATGTCAAAATCATCAACATGCACAAATCCACTTTTACGTTTTCTCTCCTTGCCTGGTGTCCGAATTTTTGTACCAGTTTCTTCTGCAGCGTGCCCTTCCTTAACTATTTTTGAAATTAGTCCTTGACTCACACCTGAAATATAAGATAATAAAAAATGTTAGTAGATATTTGAAATCTGGCAGGTTAGTTTGCTCACTCACTTATCAGATTACCTATTAGATGTACGTTACCGTTACGCTAACCTGCAGCTAGAATAGAAACGAATGTTTCGTGGATTTAAATATCTAGTAAAGTATCGGGTAATTTATAACAAGAAAGTTGACAACACTAACCTATCGCTGCCGAAATTCGTTTGTATATTTGATTAAATGGAATAATCGGAGACCCCGCCCGAGCTTCTTCTTCAAAAAAGGTTTTAACCTTTATAATAATGTTTCGAGCATCACTTTTAATAGCTTTCGGCATATTTTACTTTATAAATTCAGCAATATCACGACTAAACAACCAGAGAACCCGAATGTGGTAGACACTGACAATCGAAAGATATTTCAACATGACGGCCGTAGTTCCAATTTTCGCCATTTCACAGATAAGTTGGTAGGAAGGAGTGTATCATCATCGTCAGTCCTGTCATATATATAAATGTACTCTGTGGTCCTGTCAACCCGTAGACAGAGAATACATTCGGGCTGAATGGTCTATAATATCGATGCCTGCCTTTTAATACAGGCGAAAGAAAAAAAAAAAAAAAGAATACATTCGAAGAATCAGTGTTGCCACCTTAGCCCTTTTCGGGCTAGTTCTAGCATTTTTTACTGTAGGTAAACTCGTTTTTTCATGCTTTAGCCCGAAAAGAGCAATCTAGCCCTTTTCAAGCGAGACGAAAACTTCGCACCGCGATTACCAAGTTATGAAACAATGAGCGTCATGTGTGTTTCGTCTTGCTGTTCCCATGAGGTGCCAACTGATATAATAAAAAAGTGTGCGAGTAATTTGAAATACTCGTTCAAATTGGCTAAGAACACAAAATGTCAATCGGCCATCAACTTCTTTTGCTTAGGCAGATATGATTTTGGAAAATTCCGATGAGGACTCAGATATTAAACAATTTAATAACTCAATTATAATGAGATTTTTCTGAAATTAATACGTTTCAAATATACAATTTTTAACCCATTGCATTTATCTTTGTTTTTTCCCTTTCTAGCACCTCTTTTGATGGCAAAATTTGCTAAATCTAGGTCTTTCTAGCTTGTTCGACTGCCCCTTTTCAAAAACCAAGGTGGCAACACTGCGAAGAATAGCATTCTCTGTTTAAAAAAAAAAAAAAAGCGTCAACCCATTGAGAATATTGAGATAGGAAAACTAGAAGTCTAGTGTGTCAACCACAAACAGGCAATAATTTTGAGTGAGTACCTATTCTGCCGCCGCGCCCGCCGTAAGGAAAAAGGACGTAAATAAATATTGAAATAGAGAAAAAATATTTTGTCCTATTTAAAATACAAAATACAAAGGCAGATGCGTCTTTTAATAATTAGAATTATTAGGTTTTTTTTTTTTATATAAATAATATAAAAATACTGGTAGATGCGTCTTTTTTTGCCCTTTCGAAAAATTTTTTCTAAGACGGCAGTATTTAATGTTCTGTGCTCATCAAACAGCTGATTTCCGCCATTTTCATAGCTTTTGTTGTTTATCGTCAGCGCCGATTACTTTCGGATAATCAGAAAATGCGTTTTCTAACAAACCTAAGAAGTAGTTGTGTTTTCTAAATGAATTATGGCTTCCACCAGTCAATCAACCAATGTTTATTACGAGGATCCTCCACCCGGTGTTCTGAGAGAAGATCAGTTTTTCTGCACAGAGAGGATTGTGCCGCGCAAAATCAAGCCCCAAAACATAGTCATACGGCTTATGGACAGAGAAATATATGGCTCTCGCAAAACTGGCTCCCACTTCCATGTTGTTCGAGAGTTTTACCAGAATGTTTTTCCAAATTTGACTATAGTCAATGTAGAAAAACCCCCTTGTTTCCTGAGGAAATTTAGTCCTGATGGAAAGCATTTCATTGCATTTTCCGCTGATCAAACTTCTTTAGAGGTATAAACTATTAGTTTTATAGTTTATTAGACAACTAGAAAATAGCATGGATTGTATGGTATTGCATCATTAGTTTTACCATAACATAACATTTTGTTTGTAGATCTACGAATACCGAGGCGCCGCTGCAGCTGGGGACCTTGTTGCAGGGTATCCTTCAGACTTACTCAATGCTGACGCTGATGCACATCATAGAATAAGAACACACATTTTCTACAGGTTTTTCAAGGTACTTTTTTTATTTTCCAAATCCATAAATTTAACTTGAACATTTTCAAATGGATAATATGGCTTAATAATATTTCAGAGTTCAACCTGTTCATACTATTTCTTTTGAAAAAAAAAAAACTTTACATCATCACCTCAATTGTAAGAAATTACAAAATGTAAATAAACCTTATAAAAATGCTTGTCTGCTTTCTAGCCTAAATTCACTGTGAATGTTTGTCAACAACGAGAAGTGCCAAGATCTGAACGCAACAATGCTGGTCATGTGCCATTCATGGACCAGCAGCTGAACCGAGAGTGCAGTCTGTTCACTGAGGATGGCAGATATGTGATAGTGGGATCAGCAGCACACATTCCAGATGATCTAAGACCACATTTCTACCATATTCATAGCAACAATGAAGCTGTTACTCCAACCATAAGGTATGTTTATATCCCTTATTTAACACTTTGCAGGACACTAAATACCCATAGACATCCTTACAATAAAACTTCTACTGTTTTCAGTATCCTGCTGGAATGAATTAAAGAGTTACCTTTACCCCTATTTATATGTGATTTAATAGTTGAAAGCACCATTACCAAGTGACTAAGTTCTATTAAAAAAGTAATTTAAAATTGCACATGGCTTGTTTTTTTTTTATGATGCCATGGTTTGATTTATTTATCTTGTACAGTCACAAACCGGGATTGTTGAGCCACTAGCATAACATCTTAACCTGTGTTACATGGATGCCACCCATGAAATTTGACATGTGACATTTGAATAACGAAAAATGGGCGGCATTTGTGTAACACAACCAAGTTAAGATGATAAGCTAGTGGCTCAACAATACCGGTTCATGAATGTACAAACAAAATAATTATCAGGCAGTGAATTCTTGTATTTTTTTAGATCAGCTTTGGAAGATTATTCTCTGCATCTAGTGGACTTGCATCAGGGTAAACTTTGTGACACAAAACATTTTAGAATAGATAAAATTTACCTCTCGCACAATCAAGGAATCTACCTGTACAAAGAAGTTCTTGCAGTTCTATCTGTTCAGCACCAAACAATACATTTGTTTCAAATTGTTGAAGGCATGCTCATAGAAATCAGAAAAATTGGCAGATTTTGTTATGATGATGATCCATTTATTGTAAACTCGGTCTTTGTACCATTGAATAATGAAAGGCCTTTTCATGAAGAAACAGTAAATAGCCTAAAACATAGATTACTGGTCTTCCTTTTCAAAAGGGCAAAGACAATCAGTGACGAATCGGGAGATCCCCTTGAATTGAGAAAGTTTTATAAATATTTTGACATGTTCAAGAGTTTGAGAATGTGGAAGATGCAGTTGTTAGATGAGGATCATCTATTCATAAAATATGCGAGTGAAGAAGTTGTAACATTGCGTGTGGCAGAACCCAATAGCCAATCTTCGTTTTTTGTTATTTACAATATAAGCGAGAGCAAAATATTAGAAGTTTTTGAGAACACATCAGAAGGACTTTTGCAACTATTTGAGAACTATTGCGATTGCTTTAGAAATGCAAGATTATGTGCTGATTCCCAATTCACATGTTCGCCATCCAATAATTTATACGCCAGACTGACGCAACAAAGATTCAAACAAACTATAGTGCGAGCCATTTACGGAGGTCGAACCGAAGCTACAAAACGAATTCTAGCACAGTTACCGATAAGTGCACAGTCGTATAGTGGTTCGCCATATTTAGATTTAGGATTATTCAGCTATGATGACAAATGGGTTTCTGTTATGGAGAGACCCAAAGCCTATGGAGAATACCCCATAAGGTAACTGAACTTATTGTTGTCTATACAATTCTCTGTCGGATTGTATGTTGCTACAGAATGATTTATTTTTTCAGATTCTATGCACGTGACTCGGGGTTACTAAAATTCAAGATTTACGCGGGAGTACTAGGACAGTCGGTGCCAGCGAGCGCTCGAAGACTCGTCGCGTTCACCTTCCATCCTACGGACCCCTTCGCAATCAGTGTGCAGCGTACTAACTCTGAGTACATCGTGAACTTTCACATTAGAAATGCAGTGTTCAGTTGTTAATAGTTAAAAGAAAAGCTCATTAAAATATAGACAATTATGTATACTACATACATAACTGTCCATAGTTAAACGAGCTTTTCTTTTAACTATGGACAAATAATTGTAATTTTAGGTGTAGGTTTTTTTATAATCTTAGTTAATACTACTGTGTAGTATTTAGTTTCAAAACATATTTATTTTTAATTTTTGTATTAAAACTTTAACCGAGCTTATAAAGCGTAGCAAGTTACCTTTTGCTATTGTTACGCACATTACAAAATATATAATTAATGTGAAATTACGTAACTGTTCTTTAATTTTGTTGATATCTGCTAAAGTAGCGTGATTAAACTAAAATAAAAAGAGGTAAAGGCTTGATGTTAATTCATTTATACATAAGAACTAGTATCAACGAACTTTGCGATAGTTATCTACAGATGTAAGTGATGGATAGAATAGCAGTTAATTAAAACTTAGGCCGCAGAACCACTACTTCGTAGCCATTGACTTCTCAGTCCGAGTTGCAACTTAGCTCGTCTGCGATTAAGTAGGCAAAGGTAATTACTTTGCTTATGCTGTTCAGTTCCGGCTGATCAATTGATCAGCCGGAACTGAACAGCATAAGCTGAAATCATAGATCAAAGTAATTGAAATAATACTTTACAGACTCTGATCTCATTTCATGGACATAGCTATAAATCTATGATGTGTGAACTGTCTAAAACATAAATATGTCATTGTATGTCATTCACAAAAAGTCAGACAAAATGCCGTTAGGACTATCTTTATTTAAAATATAGACATTACAGCATTGATACTTATAACAGTTACAGAACTAATACAACATAGATATGATTTGAAGAAATAACGAAGAATCACTTGGACCGCAATCATGCAGTGCAACCAAGCTTTCTGTGGAAACGGTTTTACCAATGGACCATTTTGTAGTTCTTACAGTACGCGTTAGTAACCTTTCCAGTTACAAAAATATTGGCTCGTCAGCAAGGTTGTAGCGAGACTGCTCAGGATGCGCCGAATGTATACAGGATGGCAGGGATATCGACGCGCAACCTGGTATCATGGATTCAGTAAATTGCTGTTCCATACATTTTGCCCGCGTTGGTCAATACCTAAATGTTTTTTATTTTGTTATAACCTACGAACAGTTTCAACGCTGGGGTATCCAGAAACATGTAATAAATCCATGGTAACAGGCTGTTCGTTGATGTGCCTGCCACCCTGTATGTGCTATGTATCATACCTCCATATAAGTGTCGCCATTCATAGATGCTATTTATTACGTGTACTCCCGTTTAATTATAACCACCGGTATACTTGTCTTGCAGCCAGCGGACGGCACGTTGGCGCAATGAGCGGTTGCGTTGTGGGTCTCGGGTTTGATTACCGCATGGTACAGACAGACGCCAGCACAACAAGCTACTACAATCTGTCAAATTTCTTTAATATGAAAAATGAATATATATTGCACCTTCGGTGCAACAAAGCCACAAATAGCCAAAACTGCAAAATTTAAAAGGATTTATTTTAATAATTCAAAATAAGTTTTTTTACGTAAAAAAATTGTTAATTGCTTTTGCTATAGTTTATAGCAAAAGCAATTAACAATTTTTTTTTAATATTTAAAACCTACTACAAATAGTAATCCAGTAATAAGGCAATATAATAAATGCGTAAAAAATCTTAAAAGTCCTCTCCTGTAAAATTTAAAAATGAGCTGTCGTGACTTTGTTGCACCGAAGGTGCGATATATACACACAGGCACAATTAACCGGCCACCTATATCTTTCGTCACCCTTTTTGTTTATAGTACTCGTAACTATGGCTTATCCACTGTTTTATGTTTTGGAATTTAATTGTTTTTGGTAGCCGCTGCAACAATGGCTTAACATTTCCCGCTCTTTTCTGCCATAGTGTGTGAATATTGTTTAATTTGACTGTGTAGTGTTCGTTTATTTTTTGTGACTCTAAAAAATTACTTGTATTACTTGTACCTACAGCTAGGGCATTGGCTTTAGCTGACGCTGGGTACAAACAACGTCGCATCGCTCGTACACTCTGTGTACCTCGAACCACGGTACGGGATGCCATAAGACGATTTCGGGAGACTGGTCCATACACCCGGAGGCCAGGTCAAAGCTGACATCGATGCAATTCAACCCGAGATGACCGCGTTGTTGACAGCAACTTGTTGAGAAATTGCTTTTGCACCGCACCGGTCGTACGCGGCTTTTTGTGGTGAGAAATGTCAGTGGTAGAAATAAATCTGAGTGCTTTACGGCCAGCTCGCGCCCTACAACTGCTCCCACAGCACCGTAGAGCTAGACTTGAACCAAACCATTATGGGCCCTCCCTGGTAACCTACTGTTTCGGTTATATAGCGCATGGAGCAAACCTTTCGTTTTGGCGTCTCTTAAAGCTATTCTGCTGTCATCTGAGAACAGTACGTCCTTCCATTCCCCTACAGTCCAGTCAGCATATTCTAGCGCAAAACCAAGTCTAGCTCTACGGTGCTGTGGGAGCAGTTGTGGGGCGCGAGCTGGACGAAAGCTCCCAGATTTATTTCTGCCAGTCTTCTACTAATCGTACGTTCGCTCACACTGACATTTCTCACCGCAAAATGCCGCGTACGATTTTCAGTAGCGGTGCAAAAGCGATTTCTCAACACGTTGCTGACAACGAAGCGGTCATCTCGGGTTGAAGTGCATCGATGTCGGCTTTGACCTGGCCTCCATATGGAGCAGTCCCCCGAAATCGTCTGATGGCATCCCGTACCGTGGTTCGAGGTACACAGAGTGTACGAGCGATGCGACGTTGGCTGTACCCAGCGTCAGCTAAAACCACTGACCTAGCTGTACCAGTTGCATCAAGTGGCATTTTTTAGAGTCACAAACAATAAACGAACACTACAAAGTCAAATTAAACAATATTCACATACTATGGCAGAAAAGAACAGGAAATGTTATGATATTGTTACAGCGGCAACAATGTCCAAAAACGCTTCGGAAACACGATTGTACAAAACGAATTATGGATATAAGTGTTTAACTTATTGCTAAAGTGCCCACTTGATAAAACAGTGGATAAGCCATAGTTACTGTTAACCAACAGGGTGACGAAAGATATAGGTGGCCGGTTAATTGTGCCTGTGAGTGTATAATAGATATAATAGGTTGGGGAAAAAGTTTCTTTGCATTTTTTAAGATAATTCAAAACATTTTTTAATATAGTTTATTTACATTTAACTAAAGTATGTAGGTACCATTTTGTTCGATAACTTTTTGCCATCTTGTAGGTAGGGACATGATCCCATTGCTATAGAAATTTTGGGACTTCTGGTCAAAATACCGCGACAAGTGGTTTTGGCAGTCCTCTCGTGATGTTAACCTGACACTGCCTAAAGAATTCTGAAGAGACCGAAACAGGTGGAAATCTGAAGGTGCAGGTCAGGACTATACGACGGATGCATTAACACCTCCCAGCCAAACTCTCTTAATTTTTGCTGAGTGGCTAAATATGTGTGAGGTCTAGCGTTATCATGATGAAAAACCACACCCCTTCTGTTGATTAATTCCAGCCGCTTTCTCTCAACTTCTTGCTTTAATCTCATCAGTTGTTCGCAGTAGAGTTCAGAATCGATGGTCCTGCCTGGTGGTAACAGCTCATAATGAATAATGCCCTTCCAATCCCACCACACACACAGCATCACCTTGTTGCGAGTTAACCCGGGTTTCGCCACAGTCTGTGAAGCCTGACCGGCCTTTGACCACGACCTTTTTCGCACGTTCTTGTCATGCGTGATCCACTTTTCATCACCAGTTATCAGCTTCTTCAAAAATGGTTCGGTTTCATTACGTCGTAATAAAGAATCACAAATGAGTACACGGTTCATTAGGTTTCTTTCAGTGAGCTCGTGAGGTACCCAAATGTCGAGCTTTTTTGTGTACCCAGTTTTTTTCAAATGCGCCAAAACTGTTTTGTGGTCAATTTCCAGTTCTTCAGCTACGTCGTAACTACTGATATGCTCCACTTTTTCAAAAATTGCATACATTTTATCCGTAATAGGGCGACCAGAGCGACGTGCATCTTTGACATCAAAATTTCCGGATTGAAAACGCTTAAACCAAATTTGTGGTACTCTCACAGACACTACACTAGGTCCATAAACATCGCAATTTTTTTTCGCGGCTTGCGTTGCATTTTTACCTTTTTTGTAGTAAAATTTTAAAATGTATCGAATTTCTTCATTAGATTCACTGATCTTGACGGTACGAAAAACAAATGAAAATCACACATTTTCCTAATTTGAATTTGGAATTATGTTCTTTAAAATTTATATATATATATATATATATATATTTTAATATATATATATATTAGGTTGGGGAAAAAGTCTTTTCGCATTATAGTATGTGTGAACTTGTAATAAAATCTCTTTGGCTATACTATTTGTATCTGGCTGGTTTTGGTATCATTGAAAGTTTAAATTTTAAAGAACATAATTCCAAATTCAAATTAGGAAAATGTGTGATTTTCATTTGTTTTTCGTACCGTCAAGATGAGTGAATCTAATGAAGAAATTCGATACATTTTAAAATTTTACTACAAAAAAGGTAAAAATGCAACGCAAGCCGCGAAAAAAATTTGCGATGTTTATGGACCTAGTGTAGTGTCTGTGAGAGTAGCACAAATTTGGTTTAAGCGTTTTCAATACGGAAATTTTAATGTCAAAGATGCACGTCGCTCTGGTCGCCCTATTACGGATAAAATGGATGCCATTTTTGAAAAAGTGGAGCAAGATCGGCATATCAGTAGTTACGACGTAGCTGAAGAACTGGAAATTGACCACAAAACAGTTTTGGCGCATTTGAAAAAAACTGGGTACACAAAAAAGCTCGACATTTGGGTACCTCACGAGCTCACTGAAAGAAACCTAATGAACCGTGTACTCATTTGTGATTCTTTATTACGACGTAATGAAACCCAACCATTTTTGAAGAAGCTGATAACTGGTGATGAAAAGTGGATCACGCATGACAAGAACGTGCGAAAAAGGTCGTGGTCAAAGGCCGGTCAGGCTTCACAGACTGTGGCGAAACCCGGGTTAACTCGCAACAAGGTGATGCTGTGTGTGTGGTGGGATTGGAAGGGCATTATTCATTATGAGCTGT
Source organism: Dicycla oo (assembly GCA_948252095.1). NCBI lineage: Eukaryota > Metazoa > Arthropoda > Insecta > Lepidoptera > Noctuidae > Dicycla > Dicycla oo. The sequence continues at coordinate 17,633,394 of OX411726.1, read as the reverse complement.
TACCACCAGGCAGGACCATCGATTCTGAACTCTACTGCGAACAACTGATGAGATTAAAGCAAGAAGTTGAGAGAAAGCGGCTGGAATTAATCAACAGAAGGGGTGTGGTTTTTCATCATGATAACGCTAGACCTCACACATATTTAGCCACTCAGCAAAAATTAAGAGAGTTTGGCTGGGAGGTGTTAATGCATCCGTCGTATAGTCCTGACCTGCACCTTCAGATTTCCACCTGTTTCGGTCTCTTCAGAATTCTTTAGGCAGTGTCAGGTTAACATCACGAGAGGACTGCCAAAACCACTTGTCGCGGTATTTTGACCAGAAGTCCCAAAATTTCTATAGCAATGGGATCATGTCCCTACCTACAAGATGGCAAAAAGTTATCGAACAAAATGGTACCTACATACTTTAGTTAAATGTAAATAAACTATATTAAAAAATGTTTTGAATTATCTTAAAAAATGCGAAGAAACTTTTTCCCCAACCTATTATATATATTTCGGAAAATTTGACAGTTTCGGGTAGGTTGATCTGCTGGCGTCTGAACATTAATGTTTGTATAGCGTTAGGATTGTGTACGTACGCATCTCTATAGTAGAGGAATTACATTTAAGTGTCGCTATTCGTGGATGCTATTTATTACGTGTATTCCCGTTTAATTATCCCCACCGGTATACTAGTCTTGCAGCCAGCGGCGGACGGCACGGTTGGCGCAACGAGCGGTTGCGTTGTGGGTCTCGGGTTCGATTCCCGCATGGTACATTAATGTCTGTAAGACGTGAGGATTGTGTACGTACGCACCTACTATACAAGACGAATTCCAAGTAACGGCCAGCAAAAAATAAAGAAGGGTTTCTAGTTTAGAAAATTGTAATTAATAAACTTGTTTTTCTCTTAGTAATTAAATCTACTATTGTAGCATTAAATTCCACTCAAAGCATGTATCAAGAAATAGTGGGCGAAGGACAAGTTACCTCAGTAATATTACCAGATGGATCTGTGCAGTTCTTTTTCATGCCGACGTTCAAATGGTGGTCACCCAATGCAACTCAATGCCATACATATCCAACCATACCTAATCCTATGTTTGCTTACACTAATTATAGCATCCCACCACCATGCAACAATAATATAGGTACTTGGTTTATCAGAAGTATTTCTAATCCGTAAGTATAGTATTTAAAAAAAATTGCTATTAAGATGATTGTGAAGCTGTAAATTTTCATACAAAAAGCGATAACGCTTTTTTCCTCGTAAACATAGTCTAATTTTCATAATTTTTGTAGGTAGGTATGTTGTAGGTATAACGAAAAACTAGGACCGTACGTTTTTGTTATAAAGAAATATTGCGTACGATATAAGTTATTAGCATCTAAATATCTTTATGTTTTTACATAAAAACTTCCTCGAGCGTTTTTATTTTTTTAAATTAAATTAAATTGAATTACTAAAAAAGAAAAACGTACAGACCTAGATTAAGGTGTACTAAATGTAATGAAACCAAATTTGTCTCATTTTGTAAAGGTTTAGGGGGGTGAAATTGTTATCGTCCGAAACAATATTTATGTAAATATTTGTATGAAATGTAGGTAAATGCCTCGCGCCTCGGCACTTCACAATCCTCTTAAACTTTTTCAGCCTTACTAATAAAGAGTTACACACGAGTTATAATAACACTTTTGGCCTTTTTAAAAAGCGTTACAACTCCGGTATAAGTCCCATGTAAATCTTTATTAGTAAGGCTGATAATGTTTAGTCTAAAACATACTTATTCCTTATCCAGATTACCTCAAAGTGCGTTTAACCCGCCAAGCCAGCGAAACGAACTTCTAAGACTGAGTAATAATACGGACTGCAATCATAAATTTAACAGCCTTGATTTTGGATACCAAGTAAAGGTAATATTTAAAATAGTAATCTAAACATCAAGTAAACAAGGCGTTTAATGCCAATATTTGATTGTAAAAATGTGGTATTTACAGTTTCATAATGATGGTTGGACTTCAACAACAGACTTGGTCTACTTTTATCCAAGCCTGCGACAACGCGACTTCGTGTGCACGCCGCCATGCAAGGATAAAACCGTTCAGGTAGACACGGAGCCCATCGCAAATAATACATTGTGTAAATATGAAGTAATATGCACCAAACCATGCATTTGTTCTGCCGGTGCTAAACCCATGAGCTTAGACTGCCTAGTGGACCCAAAGTTGACTCCCAAGAGCAACAATAGCTCTACTGACGACAGTTGTTGCAGTAAAAAACATAATAAATGGGGCATGGTTCAAAAACATAAGCGGAATAAATCAAAGAATATAATTTGTGCTTGTGGCCCGACGGCTAACATTGCTTCTGTAGACAAATCAATTACGACTTATGCAGATGAAGGTAGCAGCTGCACTCCTGCGCACGGTCGTGAAACACAAACATGTAAATCAGAAGAATCAAAATGTGTCGATGCTAAACCTATGAACAAGGTCCTGTTGAAGCCGCCCATATTGAAGCCAAAATGGACCACCAGTTACAGTGGCTGTTCCACGACTGACGAGTGTTCGAACAACCACACCAGGAAAGAACCTATCAAACGAGACGAGGACAAGGAATATAGACGGAGTAAACCAAAGAAATGTGACTGTGGTAGCGACTCGTCGGCCAACAGTGTTTCTGAAGTCGAAACAGTTGCGAGTAAAGGTACGCTTCCACATCGTCAGGCTAGGAAGGTCCGGAGCGCCGTCATTTGTTTGTCTTTGTTTATATAATGCTGATGTCCCTTTCGGATTTGCCGATCTTGTGAACTCAGTTCTATAGGAATCAATTTATTAATAGAAACAAAGCAAATCCGTATGCTCTTTACGCTCCGATGCGGACCTTGGTTGTCGCGCCAAACGAAACGAAGTTTCTAATAATTCTTCCGGCGGTTCGTCCGATTCAGCGCGGATGTGTACGAGGTTTCATAGGATTTCATACAAGTAATTCTAAAATTTGATTCTTTCGGCTCCTGACAAGCGTGCGTTTACCTTTATGCATACGAAGGTATTCATTAATTCCTGCTTTTCCCATTCTTGCAGATACACCATGTACATGTGGTATATGTTCTAGTTTACGAATGTTGAATAAATCAAGAAAACGTTCTAAGGGTGCTGCACCTCAAGTGAACAGAACACATCATTGCAGTGATTAAAATCAGATAATTGTGTGAAAAACGAGGAACTGGCGAACAAATCCGGACTTGTGACTTTACTTGACACTTCATTTTTTATTTTTTTTGCGCTCTTATATTTACTAACGAATTATTTTCAATCAAAACTGGCTCTTAATGCCTAATTTTTTTTTGTTAAAAACGGTGTTTTCAATCATAAAAGGACTCGTCATTGTCTAGATGCATGAATTAAAATTTTCTAAAAATTAAAAGGGTGGTTAGGGTTTCTATTGAACTAAAACCAGATCCGGGCTTAACCTTTCATATGCCGGGAACGTAGGTCTGCGCGATTTTAGCTGTGCTAGGTGTGTGCGAATGGCGCACTCGCATAAAAAAATGGTGCGCAGACCTGCGTTCCGGCATTCGAAGGGTTAATGTTGATACGATATTCATTTACGAAAAATTTAAATTAAAATTCTACCTAATTAACTTTAGCTTATTTTGGTATTTGACCTCTACTCTAAAAAAACAATTACAGGACAAGTACGGATTTGTTCGCCAGCTCCGAAAATGTGAACATAGGGGAGAAGAAACGAGGGAATTGTTCGGTCAGCCCTTCGAGTGAGAGAGCGATGGACGGAAAATCTTCAGAGGGTTTACTAGAAAACTGTAGTCATGACTGTGATACCATAGCTAGCACTTGCTGCAGCCGATGGATTTCAGTGGGAATCAATAAAAAAAAACATCTTTTTAGGTATTTATACTTTGTTATAATACAATTTATTTCTTAAAGCTAAAAATAACTATTTACATTGATGAAAATAATAGTTCAAGTAATAAACAAAAACAATTGAGATTTTAATACCTTAGTTCTTATTTTTATAAATTACAGATAAAAATACAACTGCAAACAATTCAGTCCTTACTACTCTTTAAAGACTAGTACACAGTTGTACAATCAATTTAATATGTTGTCTTCATAAGAAATTAATACATTTTTAGTAAAAGGAAGACGTTAATGGAAACAGCAAAAAAAAAAATCAAGTTCCTATGCTTTGGCAGAAATCAAATGTCTGGCATCTGAATCGCTTCATTACATACTTAATTCTCACAAAATTTCTGTTAGAACATAAATATATTGGGTAAAACAATTTAACACTTAACAACTAGTATTGCATAAGATTAAACAAAAGGACTTAATAAATGTGGTAGTTGAATTAAAAGTCTCATTTTTATAAAATGCTCAATCTTACTTTCTAAGCTTGTTGTAATACAGAAAAATAATATATTTGCAATTCTTTAGCGTAAATAATACATGTACATTTATTTAATATTATCATAAATATAGATCATTTTGGAACATGTATTAAGCAACTTTACGCACGAATTTTACAACAATAACATAGAAAACTTGCATTTACTTGAGATTCATGGCTTACATATCAGACTATTTGTCACGTTTCACACAAATTATTTACAACTACCGTAAATTAAATAAAACAATAGACGCAAACGTTTCTTTTGTGTATAATTAAATTGTATAGGAAAAAGTTTTAGGTGTACTTAGCCAAAACACCAAATACATATTTTTTTGAATGCAAATGATTTCAGGTGAATTCAAATAATGAGTTTTGAGATGAATTATGTTTAGAGTATGTTTGCGCGTACCCGTCGAGAGGTAATCTTAGCTTTACGTTAGCACACAACCTGGTAGTTGGTTTATACAACTTCTCCTTACTAAACATATCTTAGTCTATAACACAAAGTGTAAACCAATTGAACTTTTAACATATTAACAAAATGCACTGATTGTTTTAGATAATATCAGACTTTGATGCTAACGTCGTCGTAACGAATTAATAATTCACTCGAACAGCTGCTATTAATTTTTGACACAACACTGAATTTACATAATTATAATACTCCATGAATGTTAGTTCGAACGTTTTTTGATTGAACGCTCATTGCATTCATCCACTCTTACTTAATTTCTAGGAAAGAAACTAACACACAAGTACGTCTAAAATTTTAATACTTGTTGTTGCTTACTCGAGGCGTTATGTAAAATAATTTTATTTGTTTATCATCATTGAGCGATTTATATAAATATGTTTACAACCAGTAGTGTATGTTTTATTTCATGATTTGTTTGCAATCAGTCCCCTTTGATTAATTAAAGTGCAAATACTAAAATATGATACAAACAATACTTTGACTAGACAGTACCATAGTCCCGAAATAACCTTCGTGACCTCTATTGGGTGGAATCTTTACGAGAATATGTTAGCATACATTGAAGTTTAGGCCTTCAATAAAAAAATATGTAAAAAAGATCTTTTAGTGGAACTGTTTTGTATAGTTGTGCTTTGTAGTTGTATTCATTTTAATCTTGAAAACTAAATATACAATGTTAGTTCGAAAAGGTGTTGTAAGCCGAAAGGGTTCTTCGAGTAATCATGATGTTTGATTTAGTACTTCCCCGAAAGTCAATTCAGAAAATAGCTGTTCAAAAAATATTCAAGAAAACATGTTTACAGGACGACGATTTTACCCTAGGCGGCACCTCCTGGCGCCGGCCTTGTGCTTTAGAGCTTGTCTACTCTGAAATGACTCGCCCCACACCGCATTTACCGTAGTGTACGTAGACTCATCTAAGTAGTGGGGAGCGTTATTTCAGAGTTGACTACCTTTACCGCTGAAGTTCCCCCTTCCTGGCTAACACCTTATAAATGGAGTAAATATGTATTGCCAACTTTTATTGGTAGTCTGTTTCATTTTTTTTTTTTTTGTGATAGAAACAGTGATTCCACTAAAGTACCTCCAACACCTAACATCTGACACACATTCTTGTACAACACATAAAAATTACACATTATCTAATCTACATTACAATTATACTTAGCGAGGGAGTGTCTTCAAACATATTAAAATAATTTAGTACTTACAGTATGTAATAATTAATGTATAAAATACATCTCGCCAACTTCACAGCACTTTGCCTATCCCATGTGTACTTTTTACACTAATTCACGAAGTCCCACGATACACCGCTCGGCGACCTTCACTGTAAATAAATGTTTCGTGTTAGGACTAATTAACAATAATAAGAGAATGACGTCACGTTAATGGGAATAAACTCTTGAAGATAAATAAGTATTGCTTTTGGAGGTTGGTTTGATTTGGTCACAAGTTTACAACTACTTTGTGAAATGTTCCTTGTGTTTTAATTTTATTATGCATCAACTTAATTTAGAGCTCACATCTGATGTCAAAAAATTGGAATCACAGTCTTAAGTTATCTTAGGATGAAATAAGGGAAACAAACTAAACGATATTTTTAATCAACCTCTGTTGGGAAAACGGGGTATACTGTTTGTATGAAAAATCTCATTGGTTTGGTTTAGAAACGGCAGAAATACAGGTAATATATAGGTAAACATTTAATTAATAATGATTTCAATGAATAGTTTTTCAAAACTACACTTAGAGAGGGGTCGTGGGGGCGTTGAAGTTTCAAAGGGAAAGTATGAAATCCACGCGGACGAAGTCGCGGGCGAAAAGCTTGTCTTTCTCTACGGGGTGTACCAGAAAGGTGTGGTCAAATTTAAGGATGTGGTACAGACCATCAAACTGAACAACTTTTTCCATGGGAACAACATCGTAATCGCCAAAAAATAATCAGCCGTCCCATACATCTGGGTCGAATAAGTATTGAAGTTTTGTATAGGGCAGTTGATAATTTTTTGTTAGTCTGATGGAGAAAGTTGTTCAGTTTGATGGTCTGTACCACAGCTTGCTGGTACACCCTGTATACAGTTTTATTATTGGTGTCCCAGCTTGCGGGTGAAATGATCACACAAATGAATGTCTGTATGAAAGTAGATCTGCTCATATTGGAGTCTAGTCCATAGTGAAGTTTACCTGATGCGGATGCGGTTGCGGCGGGTGCGGCGGCGGCGCGTGGTGCGCGGCGTCGCGCATGGCGGCCAGGCGGTGGCGCGTGGCAGCGAACGTTGGCCGCGCCGCCGGGTCAGCGTGCCACGCCGCGCGCATCACGTCGTAGGGCCCGGCCGGGCAGCCCTCCGGCGCCTCCATGCGGTAGCCGCGCTCCACGTGCCGCACTACCTCCGCTAGCGGCTGACGACAATGGACATCCATTATGTTTTGTATTTTGTAACACTATCACGCCTGTAATCCCCGAAGGGTTAGGCACAGGTGTACCTATAGTACATCCACATTTCGCCAGTTATGTTTAAGGCGAAAGTTTAATAAAATTAAATAAAAATAAAAAAATATTCGCGACTGTAACAAGTTTGTATTTACAGAATTATAATAATTAAAGTCATCAACTCTACCAGACTAGGTAAAACTGTTGAATGACTATTTCATGAAATCTTGATATTTGAGGATTATACTAATTTTGAGGAGTTGTATTGTCTAATGATTATAATTATGTAAATACATATTGGTTACGTACGTAACCAATTAATCAACATACGATCTAATACTGGCTTGCAAAATGCAAAAAAACGTAAGAGAATTTTAATTTCGCAGGTTACCTGGGCGCTTCCCCCTTAAGTATAGGGGGCGAACCTATTGCCATGAACCGGGCACTAATCCACTCAGTTGACCCACACCTACTGAGGAGTTCCTAATGGAAAAAAAAACCCAATAACACTGACCGACCCCCGCAATACCGACCCGGGAATCAAACCCAGGACCTCACGCTCAGCAGTAGCGCTTGCGACCACTAGACCAACAAGGTAGTCGTTTGTGCTTTACGTCGGCAATCTTCAAAATAAAATAAATAACTTGTCATCAACTGCTAGGACTAATATTATCCTACTATTGATAACATTGTTGGACGAAGTTTTCCTCATAAAATGCAGCGTGTTGAAAAGACGCAACAGTCATTAGTTTCAAGGAAAAAATATATTGCGAGTTAAGGATAATACTAATTGAATTACTGAACAGTATACTTACAATTCGAGGGTACGGAACTCTTCCAAATGAATAAATCTCCCAGAGAAGGATGCCAAAACTCCACATGTCAGACTTGTTAGAGAATTTCTGGAAACGAAAATTAGTTTGAAGTTAAAAACTAAAATCATGTTAGACTTCTATCGCACAAAATATTTCGTGGTTGTTGGAAACAAAGACCACAAATTCTTGTCTATAAATGTTAAGTCAATATCGTCTATTTGCTACGAAAGCTTATGCATTAATTAATTCCATTCCCGACTCCTCGTCACACCGTTGGTTTTACAACACCTTTTATAAATAATACTGAGGTACCTAGGTATCTTTTAAAATACTTGCATCACTTTTCGAACTGTTTGTTCCCATCTGACTATTGTTCTTTTCTATCAATCTGCCTAGCCTTTTCCCAACTATGTTGGGGTCGGCTTCCAGTCTAACCGGTTGCATGCACCATCTAATCCATTCTTCTAATCTAATGTTCTTTTCTATCATAGAGTTTAATTTGTTCTATCATAATGGGGTTCATCGATTTATTTTTAAGCAGATTTTGTGAAGAATATTGATGGCCCCTCCTATTTATCTATTTTTGAAAATTAAAATAATATATTTTCGTAATCTACTCAATGAGCGCAGAGAAATGGAATCAGACCAACCCTGACAAAAAAAATAATAATTGCATTTTAAACAAAATATTCGGTTTTGGATAAACGTTTAACACCAATAAAAAATAATTAAAAAAAAAAATTAATCGATTTCAAAAAGAAATTCAAAATTATGAATTTATTTATAGAGCGTGTTTAGTTTTTTTTATTAATAAGGGGCTAGCTTTTTTTTAAGAGTTTTATATTATTAGATAAGATACCTAGTTATCTATTACAAGCCCAATACTAATGCTCTGATACAAAAAGTGTTGTAAAACCAGCGGTGTGACGATGAGGAAAAAAAATTACTCGTCGTCACACTGGTATGACAAGCTGGTGTGACGAGGAGTCAGGAATGATTAATGCATGTACCCACGTAAAAACTATCCTGAGTTATTAAGCCAGAAAATGACTTAACTGTTAAAGTGAGACAAACGGCTAAAGTGAGAGATTTAACAGACATCTTCAAAAACTTTCACGTTTATAATGAACTCACGTTGTACTTTAGCGCCTCTGGAGCGGTCCACTTGATAGGCAGTTTGGCCTGGAGCCGCGCGGCCTCGGCGGGGTCGTCCATTACGGTATCATTCCGTGCCAGGCCAAAGTCCGCGACTTTAGCCGTGCCTTCACCCGATATAAGCACGTTTCGCGCCGCCAAGTCGCGGTGAACCACCCGTTTGCCTTCCAGGTACTCCATGCCGCAACACGCGTCACTGTAAAAACAATGTTTTATTTTAAGTTCTAAATAAATATGTTCTCAAATAAGTGAAATCTTCGTTATTTTCTTATTGAAAAATTTTCTCTAACCATAGATGAAATTAACCATAGATGCTAGAAGCTAAGTACGTTTAGCTTCACTCGTATAGTTGCCGTGTCTTTTCTTTCATACTTCGGTTCATAGTTCTCAGTGTGAACCGAAACACAATTTTATAACCGAAGTATGAAAAGACGCGAAAGTGTGGCCTGCGCATTACATACGTTATGATTTACTGTTTCAATGTTGTCGGAAATGCGTAAACAATGGCTCGTACACAAAGAAAGTTACGTGTTACGTGTATTGATGTAGTAACAATACAAGTTTTGGCATACGTACATAGTAAGGAGACCTTGTAATGACGGGATAATTATTCGACTGGGGGCTACTCTGGTACACGGCTGGGTTACGTCATCCGTGCTAAAAGGCTAGTCTAAAGAACAGAAGACTAACTCCATTTATAGCTTAGAATAATAATGTTACAGTAGTACGTCTTCATAGAAAACGACCGAAACGACGCGCTTCGAAATCTCAGGCAACAGTTCGAGTACGCGGCAGTTACGCACGGGCTGACGCGGATTTATCTACCGAGCGGCCGTAGGTAATTAATTTAAGGTCACTGCCCAGACGTACTACTGTAATTTTATTATTCTGCGATTTATAGTGGCTTTTTTATCGCAAATAACTATAGAAGCTTGAGCTTTCAAGTCTTAGCAAAACAGGATGGCACTGGCAGAGAAAAATATGTGTTCAACAATATTCAAAACTTTGGAAGCATGCTCAAATACGTTCCACACATCCCGAACTTTGTACGCTTTGCGTATTTGAAGCGTGTACAGGCTGATAAATATGTTACAGGTGTCAAACTACTTACTAAGCAAAGTTGATCTGATTGAGTTGTGTGACGTAGTGACGCCCGCGGGATCGCAGGTAGTCGAGCAGCGATCCTTGCGCGCAGTGTTCCGTCACGATGCACGTGCTACCACTCGATGTGAACACCAACCCCAGTAGGCGGACTAAGTTATCGTGCGTTAGTGATCTGCGGAGAAAATTATTGTAAGAACCAAATTGAACCAAATTCATTTGGCTTTTATAACATTGACATAACGTTTAAATTGGAATAATTAACACGCGCTCATCAACATCATTGAGCCGAAAGACGACATTCACATCTGGACATAAGCCATAAGTCCCATAAGTATCGCCTTAACGACCATTCCTGTGCGTCCCGCATTATAAAGGGTCAGACAGCAGGAAAAAAAATAAAATGTCGTTCAACTGATATAATTACTTATGTATAACAATCGAGTAGCGTTGTTTTCATTAAAAGTAGCTAAAGTTTTCCGGCTAACTGCGCTTGTATGATAAAAACTGACAGGTCATATAAGCACTAATATTAATCAATCCATTTCCTAATTAGCATAAGACACATTTTTTTTCTCTAAAACCGCTGCCTGCACCATAAAACAATGTGTTATCGATATTAGGTGTCATCTATATACAGGGCTATTTTTAAATCATTAACTAAACTTTCACAGGGTGTTCTACCCATGAATATGAACAACTTTCACTATGGGACCAACTCTGAAATCGCAAAAAAAAAATCAGCTGTTCAGTACATTTTGACCAAATAAGCGAACATAAATGTACTGAACAGCAGATTTTTTTTTTGCGATTTCAGGTTTGGTCCCATAGTAAAAGTTGTTCATATTCATGGGTAGAACACCCTGTGAAAGTTTAGTTAATGATTTAAAAATAGCCCTGTATACATGTAATAAAATAGTAACGAAGAAGTCTAAATGTATGTTCCGGATTGGCGCCGACACGGCTTAACGGATTTGGTTGAATTTGGATTTGAATTTGTTTATAACCGGGATTAATACATAGGGTACTTTTAATCCCGGTAGTACGTTCCTGTGGGAAATTTTCCGACAATCAAACGGGCGAAGCCGCGGGCAAAAGCTAGTTATAAATAAATACGTAGTGCTGACTAATACACGTTTTTAATTATCTCAACGACCTTCTGTGGGTAGATAAGTTTTAATTTAATTAGTCATGTTAGTTGATAAACATAAAAAGCTGACGCATGTTTCTGCTTCAACTGGAAAAATTTGCTTTCCTCTGTCAGATTGTTGGTTCTCCTCTACAGGGTGCTTATTAGGAACTATTAACGTCATCATTGTTACGTTGCGAAAAAGGGATGGTGCTTTAGGTCATGCTCCGTCTCTCTCTGGCATTAATTGTTCATAATACGGCCCCAAGTCGTACTTTACAACCGATCTGGACGAAACTACCAAGTTTCGTCCAGATCGGTTACAGATTTAACGAATTTATAGATTTTTATGGTTCCGAAAAACGCTCTTAAAATGTTTACAATATTTTGTATACATAAACCTATGGCTTCAATCGTATCCTACGGGAACTACTCATGAACGCAGATATAAAGTATCCTATTTGTTAATGCCAGAGTATGGCCCATCTGATTTTTCACCCAGATCCGTTCCGCCGTTTTTGCGTAATTGAGGAACAAATCTTCACAAACTTTCACATTTTTAATATTATAGTAAGGTATGTGTTACTTACGCCATCACGCTTGCTTCCGCGCGGAACTTGCTAGCGGCTTCCCGATCCTTCAAGATCTTGACTGCGACCTTCTGCGACCCGTTCAGTATACCCAGCATCACATCACCAAATTCTCCCTTGCCTATGTTTTCACGAATCTCTAGGTCACGCTCGTCTATTTTCCAGCCTGAAAAGTGAATGAATTGGTCATTATTTATTAATAATTGAGGCATTATCCATGTCTAGACTGGCTTGCATTGCGCACAAAGCACGTATTAAATTCATGCTTGAACGCAACTGTATTATTATTGCGTATTTGTTTGAACGTTTTATAACGTATCTATTTACAAATGGGATACTTCGTGATGGATGCTGAGAACACAACATATTTTTATTATTTTCAAAATCCATAGATTAATCCTGAAGTATTTCAAATTTCGATTCTTTTAAGGACTGTCTTAAAGTATGTTTTTTATAGGATTGATTTAATTATAAATTATGGATGATCACTTAAAAAGGTGAAAGAAACCATAGTGCTTAAACAAACATGTCTTGCCACTTTCAACCAACCCGCACCGATCCCGCGTGGTAGATTACGACCCACTTCCTCTGACAGACAGGAGGCCCGAGTCTCAGCAGTGGGAACATTATTAGCATCATCATTCTGTTACAGTACGCGTCATGTAAAAAGAACGTTGGAAAAAAATGGAGGCGGTGTGTTTGCGCATGGAAACACTCGCGCACGAAAGTACTAAGCCTATTGTTTTATTTTTGAACTAGCCTTTCTCTCGCGACCTCCTATATTGGTTATTGGTACATTGAAAAATATATTAGATAGAATGTCATTAAAAAGAATTAAAAACATGTTTGATTCAGTGTAGAATGTTTAATTTAATTTAAAAATAGTAACGTATTGTTGAAACTCCTTCCATTAAGTCGCCGTGGCTAATGTGAAAACCGGATGAGGACGCGGTGTTGCTGCTAGAGGTGGCCGTTTCATCGTCGTCGCTGTCGATACTTGAGCTTTCATCATCATTTGAGTCAGAATCATCGTCCCCTACGCGATCCGTTTCATACATTGTTTTAAATTATCAACTGCATTATTATCAGCCTGTCTCTTCTCTTAAAACAATATAATAATCATTTTTCTCACTTTTCTATGTAAAACCATTTCGTAATTAAAAACTTATGTGCGCGATGGTATTTTGATAACGAACGTAACGTGGAAAGCAAAGGTTGACTGACGAACCAATAGCGTACCGGCAAGCATGCGGCGCGTGACCCGCCCGCCCCGCACCGCACCTCATACCACCAAATAGACCGATAAATCACCTAATGCGCAGCTTGACCGCCGGCGTTTTTTTTTACATGACGCGACCTGTACTCTGCACAATCAGCCTATAATGTTGCCACTGCTGGGACACAGGCTTCCTCTCGGTGAGAGGGAGTGGGCAATAATCCACTACGCGGGCCCATGGCGGGTTGGTAGATGTCACGTCTTCGAATGTTTTGTTCTAGGACATGCCGGTTTCCTCTCGATGTCTTCCTTCACCGTTTTGAGATCTCTTGCCCTTATCCCAATATACTTGGGGTCGGCGCAACATGTCCGCTTCTTCCATACTTCTCTATTAGTTGTCATCATTATAGACTGATCATGGATGGTGAATTACTTACGTGCATCTACAAAGTTCTGCGGTTGTAACGCGCTGTCCGTCTGGTCTGAGGAAGCCATCTGTGTGGAGTACGTGTGCTGGAAGTGTCCTGAGCTCAGCGCGCTGGACACGCTCGGCGTAGGGGGGTAGGGTGGCGGTTGCTGGAAAAACGACTTTAGTTATAAGTTTGATATTGTTTACAAATCGACGTCACGTTCTTTTTTGACGTCATTGACGCTAACACTAGCATTTTATATTATTATATAAAGAATTCGAAAGCGTCGCGCTAATTGAACCAAAAATTTGCAAGAAATTAACTACGTAGACTTCAATAAACTTGATGTGATTTATTAGCGAGTGATCTTGTTGCAAATTGTTTGATAACGATTATTGCTCCTAATACTAGGTTTACAAATAAGTTTTGAGGGATTTACACAAGATGGCGTTAATATTATGAAATCGCATCAGACCATCTTGTAGCTCGGTAGCCCGCAAAATTCAAATTTTCTTACGTTTTTTGTAATTTACAAGTAGAGTCGGTATTAGATTGTACGTTGATCAAAATATAATTTGCGGCCGTAACAAGTCTCTTTTTACATAATTTTGAATTTTTAAAATAATTAAAGTGATCAATACAACTCTTTAAGACCAGGTAATCCTAATGAATGACTATTTCATGAAATCTTGACATTTCAGGATTATACTAACTTAAGGAGTTGTATTACTGATTCTAATGATTATAATTCTGTAAATACATATTTGTTACGGCCGCAAATCATACTTTATTTAACATACAACTTAATACTGACTTGTAAATTGCAAAAAAACGTAAGAAAATTTGAATTTCGCGGGCTACCCTGACGCTTCCTCCTTAAATTATCACCATTTTGCTCTAATAATAATCAGTACGTGTCATTTCGCTGAAGTGTAAACAAGTTGCATTATTTGTGCTCTGACTATGTCGACTTTTGTGCCAACAGAACAACATTTGCGGGAAGCGCTGCTTTTTTGCTTCAACTTGAAGAAAAGTGCAGCTGAAGGACATCGATTGCTATGTGAAGCATATGGGGAACGTGCTCCATCAATAAAAACATGTGAGTATTGGTTCCGGCGTTTCAAAAGTGGCGATTTTGACACCAGTGATAAAGAGGCCAGTAAAATTTGAAGACAGTTGGACGCATTATTGGACCAAGATTCATGCCAATTGGGAGTGACTCGACAAGCGATTTCAAACCGTCTCAAGGCTAATATATGAATATTCATAGCTTGCTATGAATATTCGGTAGCTAATGCTGTGCATTTAGTGGGATCAGCTCGAAGTGATCTACTATGAGCTGCTCCAGCCTAACGAAACCATCACTGGGGAACGTTACCAACAACAATTGATACAATTAAGCCGAGCATTGAAACTTAAACTCCAAAAGACATGACAAAGTGATCTTTCAGCACGACAACGCTCGACCACATGTTGCTAAAGTGGTCAAGGAAACTTTGGAAGCACTTAACTGGAATGTCCTACCCCACCCGCCGCATTCACCAGACATTGCTCCTTCCGACTACCACTTGTTCCGGTCGATGGCTCATGACCTGGACGAGCAGCACTTTGACAGGCCAGCTGGCGTGGTTGGTTAAGATACCGCCTATCACGCCGCAGGTCGTGGGTTCGATTCCCATCCAGGACAAACATTTGTGTGCATGAACATGTCTGTTTGTCCTGAGTCTGGGTATAATTATATATAAATATGTATTTACAAAAAAAAAAATGTATGTAGTATATCAGTTATCTGGTTTCCATAGTACAAGCTCTGCTTAGTTTGGGATCAGATGACCGTGTATGGAATGTCCCAGGATATTATTATTATTATTTATTACTTCACTTCTTACGAAGAAGCCAAAAATTGGGTCGATTCTTGGATCGCCTCAAAGGATGAGGAATTTTTTAAACGCGGCATACATTATGCTGCCTGAAAGATGGTCAAAGGTAGTAGAAAGCGATGGGCAATACTTTGAATAACATACAGTGTACCAATTTTTGTGAATGAAGCTTCAAAATTACAAAAAAAAAAATCTCAAAACTTATTTCTACGCCTAATAAAATCACCATCTAAGGATATAGTTTTTGACCGTTACTATACAGGGTGACTGGTAATTAGTGACATATATTTAAACACATGATTGTACTCATGATAACAAACAACTTTCAGTATGGGACCAAACCTGAAATCGCGAAAAAAAAAATCAGCTGCTCCCTACATTTTGACTAGAACTATGCGGACATGAATGTATGGGACAGCAGATTTTTTTTTTAATTACCTAGTAAATTAATATTATTTACTAGTTTGCTAATTGATTACATTTTATAAAAAAGCATTTTTTTTATTTAACATTAATAAAAAAAATGGTCACGTGTGAGCGAGAGAGGTGACAAAACGAAACAGCCCTCTTAACGTTCTTTCTGACTTCTTTTCTTTTTGCTCAGTTCTTATGTAAGGGTGATGATGTTAAATAGCAATTGGGCTATAAAATTAAAAAAAATATTTATTTCAAATTCGACTGGTGGTTCCAGAGACTAGTGTTCAAACATACAAACAAACAAAAAACAAACTTCAGTTTTATTATTAGTATAGATATGGGACTGTGTTTTGAGGCGCAACTTAGGAGAGGTCTACGTTCCAACAGTGACAGTGTGACAGGCGAAATGAATTGATTGTTATCTCAACTAGAGGTATTAATATAATGTAGGCGATGTATCTTACCTGCGGATGCGGCGGGTAGGGCGGCTGCAGTACTCCATTGTTGTTGGCGCCGTTCGGTGACGCCTTCGGCAAGCATCGCACTAACTTCGTGCACAGACCGTCCGCGTCTTGTAAGTAGTGCTGTGGGTACATAAAAACGTTAGACATTAGGAACAAAACAAACACATAGACTTACACAAATACATATTCACAACTTCTGATTCTTCAGTGCCGAAGGAACTGGAGTTCAGGGGCCAGAGAGCAGAAAAAATTGGCTGACTTTTTCAACATCATAAGTTTCAAACGACAGCCCTTAAAACACCCACCCTTCAAAGGCTTGCTTGTTAGTTTTTGATGGCAAGAACTTTCTAAGTATACGGGTTGAGTCCAAAAGTCCAGCTCATTGCATCGAGCCTTTGAATAAAATTCGTACTACGTTACTAACTTTATTATTATGGTGTAGTGTAGGCCAAAAGTACGTTAACGCTAAATGTTTCCTAAGACGATCTCTCGATGATCGAAACTAGGGCCCACATTTCACAGACATAGTGGCTTTTCATTCGGATTGCGACATGATTATTAACTTACATGAATTAAATCCGTCATGTTATCGAAGAATTCTTCATCGTCTATAGTTAGACGCTGATTTTGGTTGTCAGGAGCCGTTGCCCATTTCACTCTGAAAGATTAACATAACAGTACTTTAACTCATTTACAATTTACGCAACTATTTCCTACATCGAGGAAGGGACATCGACGCACAACCTGTTACCATTGATTCAGTACATGGTTCTGGAACGCAGGGGGCGTTGAAATTTTTCGTGTTAAAAAAAAATAAATTAATCAGCAGTTCCATAAATTTTAACCGCGTAGGTATTTATTTATTAACACATTAGGCGCGGCAGACGCACATGCGCGTTTTCATAACTTTCTTCGAGTGCGGCGTGCCGCACATGTGCGTTCGTTGTGCATCTCTATTGTTTCGAAAATATCGTAAAAAAAGGGTCGGTAAGGGTGTAGCATAAAGAAGCGTTTGCATAAAGAATTCAACAGAGAATGTGTTAAAGAACACAAACAGCATATACATTCAACATTAGTTTACATGAGTATTTAGGTAGGTATTACTGCAAACATATTGCACTATTGTAGAAAACAGATGATTATTTTTTTAATACCTAACGAAAATTTTTAAAGGAAGGGGATCCAGAATAATGTATTGAACCCATGGTAACGGATTGTGCGTCTGTAAACTCAACAATGAATATGCCCCACTTTTCGAGGATGACTACCGCTTATTATAGTATACTGTACCTATGCAAAGTAATAATATAGGCTATAAAACCATGTTTATGTCTAATTTAGAGTCTTAGGTTTGGTGGAAGCCAGGGGGAGGGGGGGAACTGGCAGGGACATCCAGGCGCTGATACACGGGGGGGTACCCCGTGTATCAGCGCCTGGATGTCCCTGCCACCCATATTCAATGGGTGACACACAATGGAAACACATTTTTGTAAAATAAATAAAGCCTCAGAATAAATAACACGTCATGTATAGAACACGCCATTTGTGGTTATTAACATAACACGTATTATTATTATTCACATGTTTCAAGCACTTTTATTGTTTAATTATGTAGATAGACAATTCGTTGTTTACTTACAATATATTAAATGAGAAATGGTGTTTTGTAAAGATATTTAACAATACAATATGAAACGCCTGGCTGCTGGAATTCTTTTGTGAAATCTCTTATGAAAATTTCAAGTCGAATTTTCAAGGCCAAATGTTAAAAGCAACAAAATAATGTTTGTAAAGTCCGTGTGAGGGGTATGAGTGACGGTGTAATTACAGACATATGAGACTGTGGCGGCATCTACTCGTACATCGCCACATGCGAACTTACGCATCACACTGACGTGGACGTCACGAAAAACCTGGCATCGCGCAAGCGAAGTTCGACGTGCCACTAACATATATACAACGTTCCGAAATCAATCATCCGGCAGTAGCCCACCAGACACAACCCCCGTCTGGTCGGAGGATCCTCCCTTTCCTATGGAGGATGAGTGAACTTTACACCCTGTTTCTCATACCCCTAATAATACGGTTTATCTTTGTTTCTGAGATGGCAACATGTCTGTGATGCCTCTGGTATTGTAGACATCCCTTTTCGGTCACTTACCTCGCCGCCTGCTTGTTTGTCGCCCAAATAACTTAAAAGACAATGTTTTTCTTACCGATAATGTTCAACTCGTCCTCGATACCGCACGCAGAGCGTATGGTCTCCGGGGAAGTTGGTACTCTCTCGAACAAGGAATACGCCGTCCGGAGAGCCCGATAGTAGGGCCTCCGCGCGCTCGCGGGATATCGCGCCGTGGTGCCATCTGGCGGCAAAAATATTACAATTAGCTCGAGAATCAGCAATTTTTGATAGTCAAAATAAAAAAAAAACCGCACACAGGGAAAAGTCGCTCATCAAAACCCTCAGCTGATAATAATGGAATAATCTATGCCATGGTAAAAATATAAGCAAATCAGCAAGATTAATTTAAATAGCTGCAAGGCAGCCCGACTTGTGTCAGCTATTTAAATTAACCCCAGTCTACTGAATAACCCCAATGTTGCAGCTCTAGCGAAACGGCATTGCCTATTAAACTTATAGCTGATCGTTTTTACTGCCCTTGTCAGAAGAACTAGGAACTGGAACGTTACCATTAGTTACTTACAAAATTGCTACTAGCACTTTATTTGACCATTGCTATTTGCTGGAATAGTTCTAACAAGTAAGTTGTTGGGGTTCAAATATTTTAAAACATTAAGATTAGCCAGAACATTTGGAACATAATTATTGATACAAAAGACGTCTTGTATTTGATAGACTAGGTCACTAGTAATCGTTACGTGTGACAGATATTAAAGATAACAATAAAAACATCGATACAGCTGATATCGAAATCTACCAGACATAATTGTTTTGTATAGAGGTGTAGGAAATATAATTGTTACAGACTGATTCCTATACGCAGATTATATGTTTGATTTTATTTCTATTATGAGAGATTTAAATCATACCTAATTACTTCGATGTTATTTCTGATATTAACCGTAATTTAATTTTTTTTTTTTTTGTTAGCGTTTGAACACTTAAGTAATTAGAAACTTGTTAGGTATTGTATGTAAATACTTATTTACAATTAAAAAAAAAAAAAAATCGTTCAACCTTTACGTACTTTTTATAGAAGTAGATCTTGAATATCGTCGTTGTCAAACCAAAATCTGCTATGTGCAAAAATTATACTTTTGAAATATTGAAAAAAAAAAAGTTCTTTTTAATGTAGCTGTTGCACATAGCATATTTTATAATATGTCGTAGATCGTCGTACAGTGATGATAGGCACTTAGCAGTTTTTTATACGGTAGATAGGCAGTGCAAAGCGCAGAGGTCAAATGTAGAAATCTAAAAAATAGTGCACATAGCAGATTTTGGTTGGACAAAACCGATAAACTTCTTTTTTGGACGTAGGACAACCTATCTATCATGTTTGTGATATTTTAACTTCATAAACTAAATTATGACGTGATTGCACTTGAAGCACAACTTGCATTATTAGCATGGTACCCAAACTCATAGCATTATCATGAAGCGACCTTGACAGTAAATCTTTCATTTTATGATAAATATTTCTCGGTTTGGATGGCACTCGGATACTGTTGCATATACCTCAGACGAAAGTCTCATAGTTTTCAAACCATCTGTCTTAAAGATGTCTAACGAAAAGAATGGCTCAAAGCCTAATTTGAAACACCTTCAAAATATATTTATTCATGTATCCCACAACACCTTTCAATACTGGCTGGCCACAATTTATAGTACTTAAATGAAAAAAAAAAAGAGAAAAGAAAACTGAATATTTACTCTACATCCTCGTATGCAAAGACCGGAGGTATGAACAACAACACCTTGTGTGGTTTGTTGTAGCACTGGGTAATGTCACACGCACACTCCATATTTCGTTGTTTCAGCAACTGACGACTAAACGTCTATTATCACTCAGATAAGCAGTGATAACGGTGATCTTATCAAAAGTGTGCTGCAATAAGTAAATTTGTGTTTTCTAAATACAAACAAGGCATTTTGTGTCGATTTGGTGTTTGTGTAGGTTGTAAAGGGGTTTTCAGGTTCTCAAGAGTTTATTGATTTCGAAGTAGTTGTCGAAAGTTACCTAAAAGTGATTTGAGCACTAATTGATTATTCCGTTTCTCTCACAATTCATAGCTTCATTCACAATTTCAAAGACAAGCCATAACCAGAAGAGACGAGGTCACAGGAAAGTTTATCTTAAATTAACAAAAAAAAAAAAAAAAGAAAAAACGTTCTTCTTTTGCGCATGATAAAGAACTTATCCCAAGAACTGAGATCGCTCGAACCAATTAATTTGTCTCACTACGATGGTACACTTAAACGGCTGTTTGGCAGCGGCATGGCCAACGGCCCTCATCAGAGTCAGATAACACCAGTTCACCTGCACCTCGGATCTTCTTCTTCGTGTCACTGGACTGTATTTTAGATCTTGTTGACCCAAAACTTCGCCACTTCCACGGCGTCGTCGGTGGAGCAAACTATAGTTTGCGACATAGCTTTAGGTAGTGTGGTGTGGTACCTGCCGTTTTGTTTAGGTAGCCCCACTGTCAGGTTGGAGTTACATCTTCCCACTTGTGTCCGGAGACGGTTCAGGGACTTTCAAGTGGACCATGAAAGGTTACACCCTGCAGGGAGATACTCCTTTGGTGTTAGATAGCAAGTACGAGGGGGAAGAGTATCCTGCCACAGTTTGCAACGGGCGTTGGCCGGGTTACACCCCGGATGACCTAAAGAATGCCACTGATGCCGCAATCAATGTGGCCACCAATATAAAAATGACTGGGCTCAATCAATATAAAAATGTTGAAGAACATTACCATCGACAAGAAAAGAAGAACATTAAACAGATATAAATACATATGGATAAAGACGATAAGGTACATACGGCCACTGAGTCATATTGACGAGCCTGTTGCCTGCGGGTGGAGGGTTCACGCACGTCGAGTTCACCAACACGTCGCTCGGCCCTTTGGACACTGCTGTTGAACAAATTAGTTATATTATCATTTTTAGCAGTTGATTAGCTCCTAGGTCAGAGCAGCAGAACTTTAATCGGATGAGATATGAACACATGACCTAGCCCGTAGATTTAAAAAAACAGGTGAGCGCTGTAGAGATAACGTCTGTCCGATGGTCTCAGTTGTCTTCTAAGTTGTTACGGGCATACAAATGCCTGTAACAACTTCTGTAAGCTAAACCAAACCAAACAAAAAAAAAAACATACTTCTCTATGTTTGGAAATATATCCATATAAACATAGATTTATTGGTATCGCCACTTCCTAGTTTTAAGGGTGTTGGGAATTAGATTAGTGTGCTGGGAAATTACGCCACATTTAGCTACATAGTAAGAAAAACTCAAGTTCTTTCTATAATATTATCGCTCGGTCTTAACGTACATAAAGCAGTGTCTCCCGCGGTAAATGTGTTAAGTAAAAGTTGCTTATTCATCTCCTTTGTATTAGCCTTTTCCCAGCCCGCTGCCAAGGTTCGCGCAGCATTATAAATAATACTGCAATGTAATTTTTGCAAGTCATGAATGCCTATATTCCTGTAGCGTCATCTTCTGGCATTCGCAGGTTTTGTTGTTCATACGCTAGCACATCAAATTACTCCAATCTGTTAATTTTTTAAATAGATTTCCAACTTTATCGCTAAAGCATTAGGTTCAAGGTTGATTGGGAAAATTTGACAGTATCGGGAAGCTTGACCTGCTGGCGTCTGTACATAGTTTCTTTGTAATGATGGGGTCAAACTCGGTCAAACCTGGAATATAGCACTGATAATATCTCACACATAGCAAAAGAGAGGATTTGAGATTCATTTAGTGAAGAACAGACACTGATAATTATGTCGCATTTTATACGTCAGAATTCATACCTCAGGTTTGTTATACTTAACTAGTTAGTGAATTTCCTAATTCCTGTCTCCACCTGGGACATACCAAAGGCTCCATAATCCTACTCTGCTTGCAACCAGACTGAGAGGCGATTGCGATTTAAAGAACTACTGCGAATAACGAGGGCCGAACGTGATTTGCATGTCTGAATACATTACATTAGAAATCGTGCGTAACTGTCTATTTACGCACATGCGGAATTCACATTAACTACATTACTACGCAAGTTAGATTAACGCACTTGTTAATAGCTTATACTAGTTCAGTTCAGTGACAGATTTATTGGAGACTGGCGTGACGTCAAACGCGAATTTTCTTTTTCTTGTGTAACTTTTGTGCAATAGGGATATAAACTCAAGGTGCATGACAAACTGGCACATGCATGGTAGTATTTATTTATGAATCACTAATTGGACTCTGACTATAGAGACTGAAAGTGTTTTATGAGTAAACTTTGATTATTCAATTCTGATCCGGTATGGATGGTATTTGCAAAACATTAAGCAATTACCTATGTATGCCCCTCACTAGTGTTACTACCAAGA
Organism: Dicycla oo; assembly: GCA_948252095.1. Lineage (NCBI taxonomy): Eukaryota > Metazoa > Arthropoda > Insecta > Lepidoptera > Noctuidae > Dicycla > Dicycla oo. Next base: position 17,610,346 of record OX411726.1, on the reverse strand, counting down.
AAAAAGGAGCAATTATTTTCACCAAATAATTTAAGTTATAGCCTTCTAATTGGCTTCTAAAGACCCCAAAACAATTGTTACGTTCAACATACAATAATATACACGAATACTGAAATCACAAGTGGACATAGTAAACATAGTTATTTACCAGACGTGGTCTGCGAGGTGTGCATGGCAGAGGGCGCAGGCCCGGGCGGCGCAGGCGTCCGAACCGACGATGACATTACGATCTGTTGACAACCAAATTATATAACCCAGTTAACTTGAACTTTACAATCAGAATTAAAAACAACATAAAAACTGCATTTCCCTTCCTTTATCCACTGTTTGATTGAAAACAAAAACAATCCTTGAAGAATCATTGATTCAGATTTCAAAAACACCATTGTCAAGGCGGACATGATACAATTTTAAGGACAACGGAAACCCATAATTACTTTTAAAATACCTACCATCGCACTAAAGTTACGATTGCAAGCATGGCACCTACGTGGAAGCTTAACATACATAAATAATGTAACTAGGTGAAGTTCAAATTGAAACTAGGACATAAGTATTTGGGACACTTGTTGCATTATTCTTTTCATCCTTGTTAAAAATATTCCTTGTTACGAGTTACTTATATAAAAAAATCTCTGCAAGCACAAAGCAGCTAACGAAGAAGACCATTATACAAGTTGTAGAATGCAATGCACGTATAGTCTAAATAGCTCCATTCGCAAGTATGTGCTGCAAAAATAATATAAATAAATTGCACTCACATTATGTGGAATGGAATTCTGCAATGCGGTGGGCGAGAGAGGCGCGTGTGGCCCATTACTACCGCTCACACTACCTCCACACTGAAACAAAGTTTTAGACTATCGTAAAAATAACCCACATGTTTTGTGGAAATACCTATTCTAGGTACCGAGCCTTACGCTAACGCCACATCTGCCTTTATTGAATAAATATTTACGTTTGATCCGGCGCGGTGTCTTACTTTCTAAGCAACCGTGAGAATTTCCATCGCATACAATGCTCGTTGCGACAAAGGGTTTGAATGAATATGAACTCTACTTTCCGTAGCCGGTAAAGCGTGGTTTAACGCAACATAAATATGGTTAACATTGAGACAATAACCTACAAATCATTTGAAAAAACTTGTCACTTGTCAGTGGAATCATGCGACGGCGATAATGTTACAATTGTTTTGTTTCAACTACGTGCAGTGGGAACTTGTCTCGCGCTTAGCCTTGTGAATAGATCAATGTGGCCGCACAAAGGGACATAAATTAAGTGACATCGTTGTAATAACTATGCCACTGTGCTTCTCGTTCTCAATGCTCTATGACGAATACAATAAGTCTCGCCTATCGACATAATGTACTATGTTGCCTATTAAGAAGTTTCTAAACGCCGTCGTCGTTTGTTAGGATTATCGCGTCTCGTTCTGTTGGAGTTGTTTGCTAAATTATATTAATTTATGTTACATTCCTGCGTATTCTGTAGTTAATATTTTATGGATCATATATTTTATATGTAACTAGCGACCCGCCCCGGCTTCGCACCAAAGAAAATTTAGGGCATATATTATATCGCACACCTAGATAAAGAGTAGCACAACTCAAAATAATCCAAAATCGAGTTATTGCCATTTTCGGACTCTGCGTCGAAAACTACATTGACTGATTGACTTCAAAGACACATGGGTACCAATCTCCATTAATTAATTACAACATCATACAAAACTATTTTAAATTGATCGAATAGAAAACGAGTAAAACGTTTTTTACTGTTCCTGAAAAAAGAGGTACCTATTTTGAGTTGTGCTACTTTTGATCTAGGTGTGCGATATGCCTACATCTTTTGCACCAGCCTGTTGCGTCGAGTATGAATTAGATTTAAATGTAACATATTCATTGATACATACAGACGCGGCGGGGGACTTTGTTTTATAATATGTAGTGATTATGAAATCATAGAATTTTATCTTATGCACAATCAGAATGGAATTACTTACTTAATAAAAATTGTATACTTAAGAAGTTTGTTACATAGTGCAATTATAATTGGTTTTAGGTGTGCTAATAATCTTAACCGTGAAAAATAAGAGTACATGGCATACTGGTTTCAAGAGGCTCCTATTTAAGAAAATAAAAATACTTCGGTAGTGAGAAGTATATAGGGTGTCCGGTAACTAATGGATAACCTTGAAATAACAAAAAAAAAAATATATCCCAGAAACTACACGAAATTTTTTAGAATTTTCATTCTTCTTCACCACGACCACAAATAAATGAATTTCATCGGTTATTTGTTGTTATAATATATGTAAGTTGACTATGCCGACAGAGAGGCAGTAAATAGTGTGACTAGAAATTACACAGTATAAAAAAAAATCGTATCATAGGTACTACTTGGGATATATATTTTTTGTATGTTTTTTTTAGAACGGCCATAAGGTCTATTATATGCTATTTCAAGATTCTACTGTATATTGGTTAACCATCACTGGCCTAGGGAGCCGATATGTTAGACGCCTATCATATAATCGCCCGTGGTCAGTGGTCCTCCTCGCAGTTAGCAGTACAAGGTAATAACAATAACTAATACTGTTGTAAAGAACAGATAGATAGGAAATAATTTAAATATTTAGTAATAAGAAAAATCATAAAAGCACTCTGCCTCTCTCCTACTTATTTAAAATTTTGATGTGCCCGTTAGGGTCCATAATTGTTTCTATTTATTAATACTTACCACCTGTATTTATGTACATTATGGATTGCAAAATTGCAATAAAGATTAATTGAATTGAAGGTTGGTTTTAGAGCGCTTTGCGCTTGCCTCATATATTTAACAGTATTCGATTGCGTACCCAAGTACGCCGCTACAAACGCAAATTGCCGAAGTGGGGAATTACTGACCCATCCAACACTCAGTGCGAGTGCGAGTGCGGTGCTTATAAGCAGACCATGTCTCACTTGCTTGAGTGTCCTAAGTGCCCGATCACTTGCACGTTTGATGACCTAAAGAATGCCCGATGGCATTCTTTAAGTCACCAAAGTTAGGTTAACTTTACGATTGCGGCATACTGATGCCGAACCATAGACGAAAAAATGCAATACTTCATGGACGCTAAAGTAAAATAAACACGGTTGGAAAGATTATAATAATATTCATTGCTATTTTGTTTGTTTTATTTTTCTCTCAGTTATTTTTAATCATGGTCTGGCAGTTTGAGTAATTTATGCGGCCTACCCAAATATCCTTTCTTTAGTACTGTTCGTCGAATCGTTGAGCTCCTTAAGTTCTAAGTTGAGTTGCGCGATTACTGACAAATGTGTGCACCGACTGGACAGGTCCTCTCAATCTGTGTGGTTCTTTCCTCAAAAGACCATTTCAGACACCATTAACCCTAGAAGCCTTATCTATTTCGGACGTACACAAAGCCTTAATATACGTCTCAGAGGCGTACACATATAAATTACAATCTGTATGCAAAAATAGCCCTATTTTAGAAATATTATTTAGCAGAAATTTAAATTTGGAATATAAACTAAAAATAAAACAACACTGTTATAAATTATAACTATAATCACAGTTATTTATTACAACGAAAAACAATATGCATAAATTGGAACAAAAAAATTAACTTCTTCAAAATCAACTCAAACATAAAATATTTTTTTTAGAAAATCTTTTTTTTTACGCTAATTAGTTGCTCATAGAGCAAACATTAAAACTAATCAGACTTTAAGACTTGCTAAACTTTAGGAGCAGTCTACACACATATCAACCTTGTGCTCGCCACACACAGATTTTTTACATTTATAACACATTAATTTTCTCCTTTTTCAACATGGATTCATGGATCAGCTTCTGCAACAAGGGCTAGGTCGGTTACTTCAGAGGGACCAGATTCTTGTAAATACGAAACGTATTCAGTCACATAATTATTTTCATCTTCGCTTTGAACGTCGTCGATAATCTGGTCATTCTCAACTTCGGAATCTGAATCAAAGAAGGATTATCTTCCTCGTTTAAGATTGATAAAATATCGTCTTCGTATAGTCTTTTAGACCGTGACATACCTGAAACAATGCCGAAAATATATATACAATATACGAAAAACAAACAAAAGTAAAATCACACAAACCTAGCTAAAAGTTACACAAAGCCTAAACATACGTCTTGCAGGCGTGCTATACTTCGATAAATCAAAAATTGTGGCACTTACCTTAACGAAACGGCCACGTCCGCTAGCTCCCGTCGGCCACTGAGATGGCAAAAAAGCACGACGTGCTAGCTTCAACCGTTAGGAAGAGACAAACGATATTCGATTGCGTGTACGCCTTGCAGGCGTAGATTAGGCTTCTAGGGTTAATAAAATCATTTATCATTTAATCAAAGTACCGTTGACACAAAAAGAAGAAGTAGAACAGTAAAAAACAGAGTTAGCTTTATACGCACTGGTAGTTGGTGAGGGGGCTGAGCGCGCTTGAGCCGGGCCGGGGCGGTGGGAGCGGGCGCGGCCGATGCCGAGTACCAGCCGCACGGGCCCACGCCCTGCGAGCCCGCGTGCACGCCGTGCTGCAACAACACATATTACTGAGCATCTCACCTTAATCGATCCTACTAATATTATAAATGCCAAACTTTGGATAGATGGATGTTTGTTACTCAATCACGCCAGAACGGCTGAACGGATCTGGATGAAATTTGGCACAGAGATAGATTATAGTCTGGAATAGCACATGGCTACTTTTTATTCCGGTAGTACTTCCCCGTGGGATAATTTCCAACACCCACGCGGGCGAAGCCGCTGGCAAGAGCTAGTGTTTCATAAATGAGAATTAAGGAAACATTCTGTTCACAGCAAAATTCGGCTGGATTAGTTGATAGATAGAATATGCTTTATTGTACACCAAAATTGATTGATTTCTGCTTGATGAAGAGAATTTTAAATTTTAACTTTCATATAGAGACGAGAAAGGGAACTTAAAAGTTACGGAGAACATATTGCGTTGGACTAAGACTTAGTCACGCATTCACAAGCAATTGATCTACTTAGTCACTTACTGTAAAATACTTAGTAAATTTTGTGAGATCTAACTACCGACTTAATACAAAAAATACATGTACCATGAGGACAGAACTTAGGATCCAGAAGTATAAGCAAACGAAAGTAGGCCTTGTTATCTTTAAGCTATAATACGAACATATCAAATATATCTGTGATTTCAATAATATTGCAGAATAGGAGTTATCGATACTAAACAAACATTAAGACTGGAATTCAAAATACCAGGTTTAAACTAAACTAGATTATCGTGTCATAAGCTGCTTATACACGAACGAACATTTTCAACACCGCAATATTTTTACACGTTCGCACAGAGGCCAAATCTCAATGAAAAACACGCAAATCCTTGCAAAAATTAAAATGTAAAATCAAAGTGTGTTTACTCATTTCTCATAAAACATTAATAGTTTACACAGTAGCACGAATGAAAATAAATTATTTTGCTACTGTTGCATTTAATATCGTGAATTCGTGACAGCCGAGGCTGACCACAAATCGACCTTTCATGAAGACGACTCATGAATGTAGAATTGTAACGTAGAATATTGAGAAAGTATTCCAAAGTTTGCAGCAGTCCTATCATAATGAGGACGCGGATTAAGAACCTATTGATATAGTAAACGATAAACAGTAAGTATACAAGTCAGACAAGTGTTGTTACAACACAACCGTAATTGTTTAGCAGTATAACGAATTGGAAGCACTTAGATAAACGATAATGTTCCTAGTAACGATCAATTGAAACGCACAGCCTTGGACAGACGCCAAAACTGTTGATGCAGGTACACTGAATAAAATTTTTCATGCGAATTTTCTTTTTCATACTACTTTTGATGTGGGAAATTAAAACGCAGTAGCGGTTACAAAAATGTTACAATGAAAAATGATTTTTACTAAAAATTTTCATTCGCCTTTATGAGAAATTTTCACAGTAAAAGGTAGGTGCTCAGGAAGTATTTCAAGTATACGCATTAAAGAAAGTCGGGCACAACAGTGCATGCGGCCCCGCACGGATCGAGGACGAACGTTGCGTACAGAGTGGCTGATACATCGATAAAGAATGTACTACAGACGTAGTGCTCTATAACTTTAGTTTACTTGCATATGTTACTGAAAACTACCACACAGATGATGTAACAAGGAAATCCTTTCAGTGCTGCGAATGCTTCGAGACGGTCGTGATTGGTTCCAATACAAATGTATAAATAATCTGTGCATAAACATTTTATGTAGGCTACAATACTTATGGTCCTTTTACATTATTTTAACAACCATAACAGTTTCATGCTTTTCATTCAAACAACGATTATCTGTGGGATTGTTTTGAGGAATCTATCGATGTTAAAACTTTCAGAGAACAGTTCGACTGCAGCTGCTTTAAACTTTCAAGTAATTACGACACCGCAGATTTCATTAAATGGTCTGAATAGGGAATATGCATGTAATTCAAAACTCTTTCATTATTTAAAATTTAAACTTACATTGTATAAGAGTCAAGAAACAAATTACATTTTTTTTTAATTTTTAACGCATTACTTATTAACCGACTTCAAAAAAGGAGGTTCTCTATTCGACCCGTATGTATGTATGTATGTTTTATATCCACGATTTTCTCCAAAACGTATGAACCAATTTTGATGATTCTTTCACTAACGTGATCTACATAACTTTTATGCGGATTTTGATGATTTTTTTCTTTTCGTTCGTCTTGAGCATATGGTATTTTGTATATTCAACTAAAAATGGAAAAATAAATTTACTTCAAAAAAATAATAATAATAAAAACCGCCTTCAAAAACCTAAAACGAATAAAATAACTTTCATAAAAAAAATTAACAGCTTCTGAAATCGGTGTCTTCAGTTCTTCAATGCACTAATAGCTTGGCGCCGACTTCAGAAGCTGTTAAGATTTTTATGAAAGTTATTTTATTCGTTTTAGGTTCAGTCAGTTTTTACCTTTTTTTAAGTAAATTTATTTTACGATTCATTATTTTGTATTACGTATTTTTGGTGGTATAATACGCGTCGTCTTGAAAATGCCGGAAGTGACATCAAAAGCTATGTGAATAAATCTTTAAAAAGTCTTTTCTTAGCAACCTGTTTGAATTCCTACTGAGGTAAATTAGTGCAATTTCTGCTTGAATAAAGTACACAAATAATTTAATTCATATGATTTGTGCCTAAAAAGGTCAACCTCGTAATTGCTTTACCACCCTAATGTTCAATGTAAGCGACATTAAACGTAAGGGAATTGTAAAACCAAAAAGGAACACCTTAGTGAAGTTTCAATTTACTGGACATTTATGGCAAAAGTGGTACCGCAATCATACAGCAATTTGTACGTGGTCGACAATACAATGTTCTAAGATTAATTAAATATTTACCTGTGCCAATGGCGGGTGCGCCTGGTGACGGTGCACGTCAGAATTCATGTCGCGCTCCTCCTACCACGACTGATTACCCCTCATCATCTGCGGACAAACAATATAAATCATTACTAGAGCAATCAACACCTCTTTTTTCATATCCTTACAGGTCTTAATTTTGCTATAGGTACGTGACAGTTAATAACATTATTTGACATGACGACTAGTAATTACAATAATTTTGCTAACGAATAGTTGTGGATCGATAAAAGGGTAATTGCCATAATTGGATATAAGATTTTTATGGAAATAAGTTGACACACCAAAAGAGAGTTATTGTTATAATTTAAGTTATTGTAACATTTCTTTGACTCCAATCAAGGGTTTTTCTTCCACGACCTAAGTTTATAAGTATGTATTGTAATCCGTCACAAAGCTAAATAAGTAATTAATATTTTCCTTTGCATTAAATTGTTTTGCGTAACTTTCGATTTACGTCGTATCTTACACGAAAACAAAGACATTACAGATGAAATATTGGACTATTTATTCATAGGAACCAAATGGAGACATGAGGCAAGTGTGAGTGAGAGAACATACGCGAAAATTCGTAGTGCCTATGTTCAGACTAGGTAAGATATTTCGGACGCCGTAGTGTACAGTGATGATGGTTCTATGATTTGACTTAAATATATAAAACAGATAATGGTCTGTTATGTTAGCTAGAGAATATTCGTGTCGTCTTTAGTGGAAAACACACAGCAATCTGTTCACTTCTTGGACATGCACAATCCACATGATTTAAACATAATTTCATAAATATTTCGATTAGTTAAGGAGCTTGAAATAATAAATTATAATGTTTAGGCATAATTTATAATTTGCTTTGTTTATGTTACGTACAAAGCAAGTCTACGCCCATATTTTTCACATTGTTAAATAAATACGTGGAAACCCCATTTTTGAGTATTCCGTGATTTTTTTAAAATGATATACGCGGAAACAATACAAACTTAGTCACCTGCCCATTTCTGTGGATTTTCGGAATGCATGACGTCTTACATAATGTTCTATGGCAAAAATTATATTACGTAGGTAGGACCTGTGTTTGTAACAACAAGTAGAGCGCTAATTGCAGAAGGCAGAAGGCGTGGGCTGGGAGTGGTGCTGATTCACTCTCGTCCTCCCACCGATGATGTGGAACTAACGAGGACGACGCGCCCCAGCCAACCGTGGCGTATCGTGACTAGCTTCTATTCATGTATGAGCTTACTTATGTAACAGTACAGGTGGAAATGCAGATGACAGCATAATCATTAACGCGTAACGTCTCTAGGAACTATTCCATGTAACTTTGCAAGCGAATGTGCAATATAATTTACCGTTGGAAATCTTATACACTGTTGCATTTTCTTGTTCCGAACTGATTACGGGTAGATTCGATGATATAGTGGAAGTTCGGAGCGTTTTCTCTCACTGCAGCATTCATAGCTGTAATTGAGAACGGAAATAGTAATTAGGAGACCCAATCTAGTGCACCAGGCGGAGCGTCGGCTCTACATCGCAGGAGCCAATAACTAGGTACTTTCGAGTGGCTGTAGAACAGGAAAACTTAGTATTTTCTTGCTGCTTTCCTTCCACAATTACGAGTTAAGATGTTTATTACAAGTGGGTTTGCGCTACGTCATCATCTGCCTAGCCTTTTCCCAACGATGTTGATGAGGTCGGCTTCCAGTCTAACCGAATACCAGTATTTTACATGGAGCGACTGCCTATCTGACCTCCATAATCCAGTTACTGGGTAATACAATACCCCTTGGTAAGACTGGTTGTCAGACTTTCGGGCTTCTTTCTGACGACCCGTAACGACTGTCAAAGATCCACGAATGACAGCCGGGGCCAACGGCTTAATTACGCGCTTTACGAGGCACGAAGGGGTCTTGGTATGTAAAGGTGGACACCCATCCACAGACCAACCGTACCTTAACCTGATCGATCGACCCGTGCGGCTGGACGATTTATCGCAATGTCATTCATTTTGACAGTTGAGCCAAGTTCACTGCGTTATTTATGTGGTTGATTAGACGAATTTTTCAAACCTATGAAGCAATGGGTTAGGAATATCTTTCAAAACCCTCAGATTGTGATTGAAAGCGTGTTACGCAATTAGGGTAAATGTCCATAAATCTTAAACGTGTCTTATACACAGGAATCTTATGTTTGTCTAAAAAGCTTACATTACTGATCAAGTGATCATGAACAATGTAATAAGTGCTTCCAATTTTCCATTGATTGTTTCATAAAATTAACTGCGGCAGGAAACGATCAGAATTTCGCTTGACGTAAAAGTCTCGCGCAATCGTTCGGATGTAGCAATAATATTATATCGATTTTCATTCAGTTGACCTAGCTCGAGTGTGAGTGTACGGGTAGGTAATGTAATGTGTTGTCCAACTAACGCAATTGGCTGATTATTTGCAGTTTTTTGCCTCATGCAAGCGTGACGCGCCGTCGCTCCGTGTACGCTACTTGCATATTTCCACATAGAAACAAATTTGTTTTTGTCATGCGAGAAGATGGACGTAGACAATTAATATCTAACCATATACGAACATTTTGAAATTATATAATTGTGTAAAATGTAATTTAGTTTCAGTTGCTACTTTGCTAGTGCAATATGTCTGAGTCTGAGCGTTTAGGTTTTGCAATAGAGCGAGGAACGGAAACAGTAAACACTTACGAACTCAACAACGTTCAACAAATTACAAATGAATTATTTACAATGACTCCGTATTAACACATCTGAGTACATAACAACGAAGGTCGTAGCTAGCAGCCACAGTTTAATTTATTTAAATTATGTTCATATCAACAGGAAAATTCTATTACAGCCAACTTAACCTCATGCAATGGATAATGAGCAACTAATAGGTACAAAAACTATAGATTTATGCATGCTCCTTTACAAGTTGCAGTGGTAAAATGTTATTTAGTTTGCGCTTGGTACAATAAGGTCCAACAGTGTTTAATGTGGTACCAGATATATTTCACTAAATTCCGATATATCGGGTCCAAAATTTCGCATTTGGCTTTGATTGAGGGCTCTCAATTGATATGAACTAAACAGGACGAATTAAAACTATTTCCAAGACAACGTAAGTAGAAATTTAAACACTTTGTAGAAGTTTTAATCTTTTCCACGTCTTGAGACTTGGGGAGAAACGTGACCGAAGTATTTCAAGCCGCGCTGTAAGGCAAGAAGGACTTATCGTGTAGTTGTTATTAGATCACCGCTTTGGAATCCGTCACAGATCCGTATATGGTACCTCTAAGCGTAAACTACTTATGTACTGGCAGATACACTAACTAAATGAAGTAAGTATAGAAGTTATTTAGTCTCAGACACATACGAATGTTGTATAAAGAGGGCAAACATGACTAGAAAACTTAAGTTGGACGTAGAACAAACATACTATTGTACAACAAAACGAATTATGTATTGCGATTTGCAAGTTGTCGTAATGTACATTTACATACTTCGTGATAATGAAAGAAAAATACAGCACATTTTGCAAGGCATGTGTAAAACTATATTTTGTTCTATATACTCGTATATACTTTTGTATGCAATCATAAAAGTTAAACAAATGTGCATTGGAGAGTCACCAAGGTACAGCGCTCTTCCTCCACGTTAACAAAATATAGGTAGGTACCTAATTCAACTACGGCAGCATCCCAGAGCACGTTAGAAAACTTCAGTAACTCTTCAGTAATCTGGGTTACGCCACCAAGAAAAGAGAAACCATTACGCATAATCGAATACCAAACATCCCAATAAGAATTTTGAGATCGTGTCAGCGCCTCATATTATTTGCATTTTGTTTGGAATCGATAGAAGTTTGCAAGTGAAGCACGTTCGACACCCAGTTTGCGGCGCGCTTGCTGTTAAAGCTACATCACGGTATTTGGCAAGCAGCACAGAAATCGTAACAAGTACAACAAAACAACTCGAGCAACGAGATGGGCTGTCAGAGGATGCAGGCGCGTGCCGAGTTGAACGACCACGGGGACCACGCGCGCATTTCACTTTCATCGCATCCCGACAAGACCGCGACCACGCGACCGCCATTACAGAACAACATCATTCATCACTTCATCACCCCGACCACGTTTTGATCGTTTGGCTTTTTAGTATATATATATAGTCCGGCTATACACGCTGTATAGCCGCACTTATTTAGACAACAGGAAATAAACTATAGTGTGGTGGTGACATTAATTACCAACCAGTCAGCCATGTCAGCAAACGATTTAGTAAATTAGCCCGATACGCCCAATTCCAACTCAAAACTATATCCAAATAATGTATAGCATAGATCTAGTCAATAAATTGTATTATTTTAATTACGATCATAGGAACATAGACAAAAACATTAACAACTTCGAACGGAGGTTTGGACAGACATCCGTTCGTATCGAATGCATAAAATTAAATTTTCATTGATGTTTCACGGTTTCTCTGACATTTAGCCTCTTGCCACTTTCGCCGATTACAATTTCATTGAATTGAACGCTAATACTACAAAATGATTCCGTAAATTATGATCGTACTCCATTCGTTAATCAAACGATCTTTTTTGAAACAGCACCCTAATTGCGTAACACACCATCAATCAGAATCGGTTTCATTTTGACAGTTCAACAACATACATTGCGTTATTTAAGTTGTCGAGCTAAAAAAAAATTTGATTTTGATTTAAAATGATTCAGATTCCGATTGACAGTGTGTTACGCAATTACGGTGCGGGTTCGGTTGGTCGTACACACAAGGACGATAGAATAGTTGCGATTAGGAGCTGCAATTAGGTTGTTTTATAAACATTTGTGATTGTATATACATAGTTGTATTCTGCGTCATATCGCTGAATTTAAGGTTAAAGTGCGGTCAACGACTTTTAGCCTTTAAATGAGTGCAGGAACTAGGAAGTTATACGCAACAGCTGCAGCAGCAGACACATTTTCAATTATCACTGTTTATGTTTGCTGGGCTTTGTTTACGTTTTATTTTTAGAGTGTGCAATGTGCAGCATGAAATTTTAAGAAAAAGTGTGATGAAATAAAAAGAAGACCCAGTTCTGTTGCATCAACAAAAGAAAACTGCTGTCTCATGAACATTTTGTTACAATCATGAAGTAAAAACGCAACTCTATTCATGTGATGTTTAATTAAAACTGCTCGCTCCAATTTAGATTATCTTAGTCTTGGTACTTGTTGACGTAACAAAATTGAAAGCAAGCTTGATGATACGCGGTTTTTCGAGTGAATCAACAGTAGCACGAACTCTGCAAAAAATTCGGCCTATAACCGGTAAAAATCGTTTCCTTCCCTCGAGTAAGGTCACATAAAAAAAAACCGGCCAAGTGCGTGTTGGGCCACGCGCAATGAAGCGTTCCGTAGTTGGGATAAATTTATCCCAATAACAAACTTAACATTGTAGTTGAAAAACATGTTCTACCATACATTCCAACTGCAAATGTAAGTTTGTACGCACAATATTGAGAGATTTACCATCTACTTACAAGTTTTCTTGTAATCTATAGATATAGAACTATTTTCTGTATTTTTTTAATTTTAGGCTACTAAGCCTCCACCCCCTCCCCTTAATGGATGGTCAATTCTCGTCTATTTTCTTAAGTATCAGGTTGGCACAAAAGTAATGAGACACTTAACGTTTTATATTTATTATTATTATTACAATACAAAAAGCTTAGTCAATGATGTAATCACCATTAGCATCTAAGACTTCTTGCCAACGATCCGGCACAGTTTGGATGCCTTTCGCCCAGAACTCTGATGGCTGTGCCTCGAAAAATTTGTTCGCCTCTACATTACAGAAATCATTAAATTGTTTACCCCGCAAATGTTGTTTCAGGGCTCTACACAAATGATAGTCTGATGGGGCAAGGTCTGAGGAATAAGGTGGGTGGGCTATCGTCTCCCAGCCCAAGTTCTCCAACTGATGGCGAACTGCAGATGCGACATGAGGTCGAGCATTATCGTGAAGTAAAACTACATTAACTCGTCTTCGTCAATTTTTCTTGATAGCAGCAAATAGTTTGGTGAGCTGGGTTGTATATTTGTCAGCGTTTATAGTTTCATTGTGTAATAGTTCATAAAACAGCATACCTTGCGCGTCCCAGAAACAGCAAAGCTGAACTTTTAAGCGGTTCTTTTGACTCAGCTTCAGTTGAGTTGGTGGCGTTTCTTCTGGAGGCAGCCAAAAAGCATGACGTGTATCGTTCTCATAATGAATCCATGATACATCTCCAGTAACCAGATCAGACAAAAACTCTTTATGTCGGGGTCGCCGAAAAAGTGATTGACAGATAGCGACACGGACTGCACGAATGGCAACTGTATGGATGTGCGGTACCCACCGAGCCAAAACTTTTCGATACCCAAGCTCATACAAATGGTTTTCCACGGCGTGGTGACTGCAGTTAAACGCTTCAAATCTCAAATTGTTTATTGCAATCCATAATGTACACATACAGGTGGTAAGATGAATAAATAGAAACAATTATGGACCCTGTCGGGCACAGCAAAACTTTATATGATTAGGAGAGGAAGAACGTTTTGTTAACTTTTCTTGTAATATATATGTTTAATTATTTCCTGTCCATCTTGTATCTATTATTAAATATTTTGTACATGTTATTATTATTATCTACATATTTATTTTCCGCTAATTCACGATGGTAGCATCCGGATTCAACTGCAGTTCGCGGCGTAAATCGTCATGATTCACTGCGGGTGGTCGTCCAGAGCGTGGCTGATTTTCAAGACTCCTGTCTCCTGATTTAAAACGGTCAAACCATCGGGACACCGTCGCATGGCTTGTACTTCCAGCGCCCAATGCAGTGTTGATATTATCATCTGCAGCCCGCGCACTGTGGCCTAACAAGTACTCGTATAAGTATAGTGTTCGAACTTGTCGCTCGTCCATTTTTCTGCAAACTGACTAAACCGATTTTTTTTTTTTAATGGCATCTCGTAGTTGGCCTAGAGAGACCGTGACTATTTAACCAGTCAATCCTGTGGCTGCCTTAACCGAACTCAAAGCCATGGCATAAAACTTACAAGACTAAGTGACTATACGCTAAGGGCTCCCCCTGTGGGGAACGCACCTCGGCTTAGGGCGTCGCTGGGGGGAGGACAGCAAGATGGGACAGGCTGGATCAAATCAGGGTGACTAAACCGATCGCGAGGCCGGCTTTATATACCCCCACATCATAAGTACCTAGTATGTTCTACAACATTCTAGAATATTATCGAAAACAATTAACTTGAAAAAGGAAATGCATAGAGTTTTGTAGTGTCTCATTACTTTTGTGCCAACCCAATAACTTTAAAACAGTTTATTTTAAAATTATAGAAAAAGTATACTTGAGACCCTCACAGTAAGCTCTTTCATTTGATAGGTCACACGGTACAGTTTGCAAATCATTTATTTACGGTACACGTCCGTGTTTGGGTCACAGAAATTCATACATGTACCAAATTTCAACTTAATCGGTCCATTAGATTCGGAGCAAATTGGCTGCGACAGGCGGACAGACAGACACACGAGTGATCCTATAAGGGTTACGTTTTTTTCCTTTTGAGGTACGGAACCCTAACAACTGTCGGTGCATCACTAATGAAAAAGACCAGTACCTAGCACTTATGAAATTACATTCAAGTTAATTTAGAAACTCAAGATTTATAAGAGGAAGTTAATGAACATTTTGCTTAAGTATAGCGATAAGAAATTAACTGAATTGAATCCGTTATCGGTTATAAAGTTATTGATAAAACGCCTGTTCCGAAGGGACTCAGACAGGTACTTTAGTTGTTTTATTTATTCAAAAACAGTACAACAAAGTTGCAATAAAATGTCGGAAATACACCTCGCAGCAGTCAAGGTGGCCACGACAGTTGTAAATAACTACTTCCGGACGCCATTTCCATGTTCGGAGACCATTAATCCTGTTTTGGCGAGTGATACCCCGTTTTTATTGTTGTCTATAGGGTAGAGCCACTCCTCACTTTTTAAGTATGTAAGTTGTGACTCAGCAGTATTGATTGTGAATTATAGCGGATTATGAGTTCTCGTAATGCCAATCAGCAAACTTGTTAAAAATTTAAGCGATATAAAATATTACGCTGCATTTTAAGCCAATTAGCTAATAAAATAAAACCTTGTTAATAATAACGAGGTATGCAATTAGAGTACGTTTTTATAATAACTCTTGTAGAGAATGCCGTTCGGGTAGGATCACATTTTTGAAAAAATACGTAGGTATAGCAATGAGGGACTGTTCGCGTACAGCTATCAATAAACAAGACAAACTTCGGAAACACAAAAGCATGTAAAATGAATGACAAGACCAGATTTTCGAAAATAATACATAGCAACGTGGGACTGTTCGCGTACAGCTATCAATAAACAAAACAAACCTCGAAAACACAAAAGCATGAAATTATAAAGTAAAGTTGTTCAACCTTCATGAAATCACAATATTCAGTGACTTATGTAAAACCAATCAGCAAAAGAATCTCCTATATTTGAAGTCGATTATAATATTTGAGATGGAAATACAAACAATATCATGTGCATAGGTAGGCCCACGGCCCACGTAGTCAATCAAGGTGGACGCGTTAACACATTGGCCTCGTGACACGATGATGACTGCCGGTTCTCCTTTATTGATGACTCCTATTGTAAATTCCCATACAAAGCATCAAAGTTTGATATAAAAATAACCATTTTGCCCCAGTTTCCTTTGTTATTTAAAGAATTGCGGTAATCTTTGAATAAAAAATAAAAAGAAACTGAGTCACTGGCTTTGTTAATATTTTCGTGACTATGGTTTTGTTAAGCCATAAAAGGCTTTGATTATATTATTTTCATATGTATACGGTTCTTATAATAAATCATAACATAAGGAAATCACAGGACTATAAATATGCGTATTCACGTTGTTACGCTTAAAATGACGTACCTTTGTAGTATGTCAAACTTGATTGTCTTCATTAAGAAGGAAGTTAAACGAACACAGTAAAAACCTCCGATAAAAATCACATTCGTCACCAACACAATGCTGAACAAATGATCCTTTTAACACTTTCCTGTCTTGTTTACACTCGACGATTTTCAGTAGTGAGTCAACCGAGTGTGGTACAATCTTTGTTTATTTACATGGGGAACATGTTTATCACTGCACGGCAGATTATTACCAAGTTAACTCGCTTGTGTGCACATATTCTAAGCAGGCACTGTCGGTAATAATAAACGTACATATGACGCGGCCGCCAATCGCAAACTGTCAGTGGGGGAGTCGCGGTCTGCCCACCAACTCGTGAATATCCCTATTAGTAAAGGTATTACACAAACGACGTCTACATCCATGCCATTCGTCTTTACTGCGTAATCGTAAACGGAGGCAGATTTGGACACAGAAAATCTTCACGGTTAGAGGCAATGGCGTAAACGTAGCGTTAGTAAACGAAATGCTACTGGTGATGACATTTTTACGCCATCTGTATGCTTAATCTAGATTTCATTAGGTCTGAGGATTGCTGTAGAATGCCTTTAGCATGTTTCATCATCTTGTTCCATCAGTAGTTTATTTTCTGGGGATTACTTTTAGCTGGAAACCAAGTGCATTATATCTTTGTAAATGCAATAGGTGCATACAATGTGCATAAGGAAGACTGATCAAACAAGTGTCCATTTCCTGGTGCGATCGCTACGGTTCTCAGGTTACAGCAAGCCGACGCCGCAGCCGCTGCGTCGAACTGCACAGTTGCACACAGGAATCGCTTCAACACATTGATACCTTGTAATTGACACGAGTGCAGTTACCACGTGCTTACTGACTGAGCTCTAACGAGCTATTAGATTACGAAAGTGTGCAAATGACTCAACACAACACAGCCTAGCATTAGAACGAAATACCGAAATTAGGGACCAACGCGTGTTTAGTTGCAACACAAATCAAGCAATGTTTATAAAACAAGATGTTATATTTTTAATTATTGCGATAAATACGTTTCACACTGGACTATTTCTAACTTAGTATTTGGTTCTCCATCCATGCAACTATAGGATAGGATAGTGAACCAATAGTGGACCCAAAATCTTTGCTTGCGCTGGAGGTCTCAGTCTCAGGTCACAAGAGCTAAAACTTGCTTTCATATTATTCGTGCTACGTTTTAAATAGCCATGAATAAATAAATATTATAGAAAACAGATTGTTTATTTTGGCCTTTGCGTTAGTGCAGGAAGTGGGTCTAAAACTGTTAATCTAAACGAGAACAGAGAGACAACATGTCTGGCTAATGACCGCAAGAAAACACGGCGGCAATTGCCGACTAGCCAATGCCAGCGTCCCAGGAAGTGTCTTATAATGAAGACGACGAGAAACAATAGCTTGATAAAGAACGTAGCTATTTTATTTATAGTGCAACTTGTGCGAACAAAAATCCATAGAAAGAAAAAACTTAATTTTTTAGACGTGTTGAGCGATTTTTGTTAGGGGAAAATCTTATGAGTTCGCGTCACGTCAAGCGACATGCTAATGTGACGTGTTGCGCTGTCAAGTGTTCACTTCTGTTGGCAGTTCCATGACTGATTATTTTTTTTTCTGCCTAAGATCTAAAGAAAAGATGAATGAATATTGTGTCAAAGATGAAATGGCAAGGAAGGCAGTGAATTCCGAGATAACGGTTTATTAGAGATGATGGAATAGACGTGCTGCGTGGACTCTCTAATAAATCGGGGAGAGCAAGAGAATGATGACTACGAACAACTTAGGTGTAAGAAACTACTTTAAAGTCCAACAATTAACATAAAGCGCATATCCCGTCGATGAGTCCAGTTCCATATCCGTGCAATGGCAGAATTCAATACTATTTGTGGCAATTGGAGCGTGAGAGGAATCGAGGCACGGTAGAGTTCGCGGCGCAGTGCCCCGGAACCAAGTGTCGTGTCGACAGTTGTCATCGCTATGTTCATCGTCGTTCAGTGCCACAGATGACTATGTTTTCTATGCTAGTTGGTACTTACTTACGACGAGAAAACTAGGTCTGTTCGACACTAGCTAGTAATTGCTTATGGCGACTACGCTGTAAGCTCTTTATAAGCTATGCGACGGCTACCTAATCCAAGTTTTATCGTCATGCTTTCGCTTATTTAGCTAACCAGCTCACCCATTCCAAACTCTCTACTAAACTCCAAAATAAGTTATTATTTCGTTCTTTCACGACAGAATGTACTTTTCCAGACTTTTTCTTTTATTTCAGACAAATTGATTGAACTGAGCTCTTCATGTCAAAATTTGCAGTGATAGGATGTGCAGTCTTTGGCAGTCACTGCAGTCTGAGAGCTAACGATGAAGCAAATGATGACATACAATAAGCATGTTTTAATTATTATTGCATTAGTCATTATAAGAACTTATATTTTAATGTTTGAAGAAAAAATATTAGCAGAAGTTCTAATTATTTTTGTGTGTAAACAAGGAATCTTTAATAAAGTTATTGGTTACTTGGGTAACGAACTAATGACTTAATGAGTTAGTAGGCTAGCGGTAGGTACCTACCTACTATTTCTACTGATATATTGCCTTATTAAAAGGATTGACATGTGGTTATGTTATTGAGTCGAACTACTTGCTCATCAAATTAACTGTGCAAACAGCCAGGGCGTAGCGCGCACCCGATGATGTCACCAGCTCACCAGCACTTGTCAACAACGACGTATTATGAATAAGTACGTAATGAACTATAGTTTAACTTATACCAATATAAATATTTAGAAATCTGCATAAGGAATTGCCTCCTATTCTTCCACGTATGAGTTAGCTCAAGCACGAATTAGCTGACATCCAAAATTGGCTAGAAGGCTTCTTGATCATAAAGTTACAATTGGAGTCAGCGAGTACAGGCCTGGGTCTCTTGATCTTGTTATCATGTAGGACCTACATGATAACAAGATCAAAAGTTCCCTCTGACATAGAATGTGGGTCATACCACAAGGAATTTTCATCGTATTTATTGGCTTGATTGAATTATAATAGCTTTCATCGCTTTAAGTACGAACCCACTTCAAGAAATGGATGTAGCCGAACGGATCCCAACCTAACATCGTACGATAAAATTTTAACATCGTTAGTTGATACATTTTGGCCAGTTTGTTGACTTCGACAACGCAAGGTCGTCTTTAATTCAATAGGTCTTTTCGTAAAATGAAGTAATAACAAAGATTAAAACAACCGTGACCGCTACTGTGTATCGTTCTCTGACTCACTTTGTGTTGGGATGAATACTAAGTATGTTATGTACGAAATACGCAAAGAATATTAATGATTAATTAGAAAAATAACAGCTTGTTGTTAGGGTCTACGACAAATTATATTGGATTAATATACTAATTCATTATTCATAAAAAAAAAAAAAAAACTAAAACGCTCTATAAACCTATTATAGTTGGACAGTGTTTTGTCAATTTCTTTCGGATTATAATTTGAGTTTGAAGAAAGAAGACAAAACACTTGTTTAACTAAAATAGGTTTATAGAGCGTTTTCGTTTTTTATGAATAAGGCAAGTACCTATTTACGCATTGTTTTCGCGATATTCTATTAAATAGATGACCTTAGTGAGTTTTTATTAAGAACAACCACTCCATTGTTTCTTTGATTCTCACATTTATCTTTGAGTACCTACCTAAGTATATTTTATTCGTTCTCAAGATGGTGTCTTCTATCTTTGTAAGTATCTTTTTTACTGAAATGCTTTGCTGTAAGTCTACTTGAACGCTATTATAATTCGAGTTTTAGTAAGATCCTTGGCTGTTTTCGTTGAACCTGAAGATCCTTGCGTCCAGTTTTGATCAATGACATGGTGAGTCAGAATACGCTTCGACATCTGCGCACTGATGTATTCTCTAAATATAGTCACAGACACTGCGGCTGTTTAATTATACCTACGGTTAGCATTGGTACAGTGATAAATTTAGGATGTCAAGTCTGCTACGCCCTTAGTGCTAGCCTTCCGCTTTGTACCACCGATTTGGATTTTGCTGGCAGTTTGTGTCGCCAGTTTTATTGGGTATAATGACTTTATGAATAACCAATTATTAACAAATTGTTTGCTTAGTTTTCCTTTTATATATTAGGTCTGCATGTTGAACTATTTTATCTATTAGAAGCTCAACATAATTTAAAACGATATGTATAATAGTGACCTATTTGTTTGAGTCAGTTCACATTACTTAACCTCCGAGATAAGATACTGACAAGCTGTTCTCTACTTATCTTTGACAAATGGCAGTAGCATAATTTTCAAAGTTCTTATTCCTAAGTTTTCCTAAGGTATAAAGTATTCTGACTTATAGCAGAATTCCTGCTATCTCATCTGCTCCATATTATGATGTTTTTTTATGGAATTTCGGAAGCTATAACTCATAATATGGTGTTGGGTAATCTAATAATCTTTTACGATAATGTGTTTCGAAGCTGTTTCAGAGGTCCTTTCTAAGATCCTGTTGCGGCGGTACGCATAGGCGCGTTTGCCGTCCTAATAAATGAGAATTCTAGAACCACTGAGTCTTCACTACTCAAGACCTGTCGATTGTCTCTCAGTCTCTTGACAATTTAAAAACTAAAAATTTCCAGGTGGTGAAGGCACTTAACTCCAGAAACCAAGAGGAACTCTTGGATTCTATGTTTTATTGTCCTTGACTAATTACAGTCAGCATATTCGTATTAGCCAAATTGTAAAAACAGTATTCTTTTTAGGGTTCCATATTCCATACCAGAAGGGTGCCAAACAGAACCCTATTACTAAGCCTCCACTGTCTGGCTGTATCTCATGAACCGTAATAGGTAGACAGTTGAAATTTTCACAAATTGTGTATTTCTATTGCCGCTATGACAACAAATACATACACTCACGCCTTTTTCCCATGGGGGTAGGTAGAAACTACAGAACGCACCCTGCTACGACTACGATCCTTACATACTCATTTTTCCTCGTTTACGTTCATACACGCACGCCCTGTTGCGAGTACTACGCACCTGACCTTTCAGAAGATAAAAATAAAATTAAATTAAAAATTATACGTGTTTTTTACTGGTAAAAAACGTAGTGTTTATATTGTACGGTGGTACGGAACCCTTCGTGGGCGAGTTCGACTCGCACTTGGGTAATTTTTCGTATTCGTAAACGTAGTATTCGTCTACTTGCATTTCAAACCTTTTTGCTAGTATTTTTGTTTTACAAAATGGTAGTAGTCTTTCAAACATAAACAGTGTAAACTCTTTATAACGTCTTTCGATATAACATAAAGAAATTTGTTCAATTTGGTTGGTTTACCTTACGACCCATGCATTGATATTCTTTATAGCGCAATAGCCATTATTACGAAGAAATACGTTCATAATTAGATGTCAGTAAATACAATTTTATCAGCATTGCTGTTTATGTTACCAGTTTTCAAAAGGCTCCAACTAAATCTTTGAGGTGCCGAAAGAAAGACACCTGAGGTCGTAAACAGCCGCCTTTCTTTTATTTTTAATTGCCTAGATGACGTGTGACATTACTTTTAGATTGCCTTTGGCCTCTCTCTCTCTTTGTATGTTGGCCCCAGTTACTAAACACACTAGGCACCTCTCGTATTATCAGTTGTAGACCAATAAATAAATAATAAAAATATTAATAAAAAGTATTGTGATTAGTATTTGGTTGTTTCTCTTTCTTCACTCCACATAACGAAAACTCTCTAAAACGAAAAAAAGATACAGTCCCTCGAGTTTTGTTGTAAAGATTTTACACTGTATCTATGGACGCACCAGAGACATGGTGCAAGTGGTGGCATTTTCAAACAATAATTATCAGCCCATTTTGCTCCTTAACCAAGTTTAAAAGCCATGTTTTTTCAAGTCACAAATCATCTTGCTCCAAAAGTTGGATGAATTTCAGCCACCGGATTAGGGAAAATTACTAAGAGAATATTGTAGCATTTTTTATTTTTATGTTAGCCTACATTATCCCACTGCTGAACAAAGCCCCCAAATCCTGAAATATAATCCAAATTGTATCATAGAGACCAAAATACAAAGAACTTCAGTTTTTACACAAATGTGAGTTGTATAATCAGAAACTTTGTCTAGTTATAGTCTATGAGAAGGTGTTTGAATATTTTAAGACCTGCTTGTTCTGGTGTCTCTGCAGTGATGCCAAAATGACTTGCTTTACTTCCAAGTGCTGGTGTTGGGTGTGTGATAACACTGCTGCAATGACCATGCTAGTGCCTAAACATCCACTTTGAAGAATGAGACAAGGAGCCGTATCCTTGAAATTGTTTCAAGACACCGAATTGGAAAGACCGCTAATATATTTAAATGGAATTTCTAGTTTGCAACTTGATATTCTCATTGTGGCTGAGTTGTTGCAGGAGTTCCATCATAACATATTTGTTTTGTAGAATAAAAATAATATCTTACAAGCCAACAAGAAATAAAAAAGCAACACTGATTAAAAATACAATTTCATAAATAAACTAAAATTATAATCTGGTTTTATAATATTTAAGTAAACCATCACTAAGCAATTATCTCTAAGAACATAGAAAATAAAGAATAAATGCAATTGTTTTTAAGAATATACTTTACAATAGGGTTTCTTTTCCCACATTAGAAAACAAGCATATACACTCATGGGCACAATATCATAAATGGGATTCAACCTTTTTACACTGATTTAGTGTGAAACAGGGCACTTGTATCTCATATTAAGCTAACGTTTTTTCATTATAGGTAATTAGTATCAGTTGTTTCATTATTTTGCAATTGAATAAAATATGTTTGAATCTTCTTTGTAATACCTACAATATCTGTTTGAATCTGAATGGTAGATAATAATGGTGGGTTTCAGCTGCTTTCATGTTAGGTATGTTTACAGACATATTTTATAAACACTTTCGTTTTAAAAATCGAGGGTCTGGGCTCCTGGGACCTACCTACTTAATAAGATTACTAAGAAAAGACGAGACTAGGGTTGTTCATGCTACGAGTTCTGTTCATCTTAGACTAGGCGCGATGCAGTTTAGAACACAGAATTTCCTAATGTAAATGAATTGTAGTAAAAAACTGCAGTAGTGTAAAGTTTGGATTTGAGCAATGCATATCGAAACGAGGACGTTCCATCCCGCCTACAATCTACAGCCAACTACCAACAGTACCAACACCGTGACAAACACTACTTTAGACCAAAGACACTAAATAATAATCAACTTACCAAAATGACGACGAATAGATAAGATTATAATAAGATAATAAGTCCTCACTTCATTATATAAATCACTGTAATACGACAATAAATGAAATTCATAAACACACAACACATACGTCACTCAAGAATCCGCCATTTTATAAATTTAAAACTTTTTTTCTTGTCACAGCTACAACTTGGAATGGGGAACTATTCATACAGCCTATATTATTCAAGACGATCAATACTAGAAATATCTTTTGATCAAATATTGATGATACTATTAATTAATTCAAGCAGCACAAATTAATGATAGCAAATCATAAAAATTTGCAAGGACGACATTAAAATTTATCTTATTGCAAAATATCCTGATTGCTAGAAAACCTTGTATTTATCTCAGATCAACAATGCACAAATTATTATATAGTACACATAGTTTGATGGGTCGAATTTATTTAAGTGAAATAAACATTTATATACACCTAACAAGAATAATCGATATATTTATGACTACACATTTTTACAAAAGTAGAATCATGGGCCATAGTGTACACTTGAACAGCCAAGGAGAGCCTAGCCAAGCCAGTCCTTGCTGTCAGCGCTAGGAGTACAAAAAAAATAGTGTTTTGTGTGTCAGAGTATTGTATGTTCTGTGTGTGTCAGTCTGTCAGTTGTCACTTGTCAGCAGTGCTTGTCAGTGTTTTGTCCACAGCAATGGTCCACAGCCATAATTCCACACATACTACGTTATATACCTATGTAGTTGCTTCCCAATGACTAAAGAAAAGTGGTGCTTCTAGATCACACTGCTACGTAGTCTGTGACTTCCACAGAGCTTATCTATGTCTTCTGTCACGCACGACTGTCCCTGTCATGTTGAGTAGTTTGACATTAGGACATTGTTATTATTGGTTATTTAAATTGATTATTTATTCACTTGAACGAAATTTCTGAAATTTAGTGAACTAAAACACACCGTACCAAAGTTACTGATAAAATGTGTAACATTATACTTTCAGTAATAACAACATTATCAACATTATTTTTGTTAGGAAGCTGTGAGTATCGAATAAACACACTGCGACTCTCAAAATAATATTCGGCAGGATTTATTATGTATTTTTTATGTTTTAGGCTCTATATATCAGAATCTGAAGTATTTTGAGACTATACATGCCTCGAAGCTGGCGCATCACATGGTCAAGCGTGGTGCAAAGTTATCCAACCACCCTTATAACACAATCAAAGAAGTTCATTTCAAGACACTGGGAAAGGACTTCAGATTAATTCTCCATCCCCACAGCTCGGTACTACATTCTAATTTCAAAGCATATGCTGTGGATGGTGATGGCAAGGAAACAACTGTTCATGTTGGTGAGGAAACTTATCTAGTTTTTGTAATAAGGTTTTCAGTCAGAGGGTCATCTTTGGGGCGAGATCCATTCACTTATAATGTAACCGATAAGAATTAAAAGTGTGTCATCCTTTTACCTTGAAAATAGTGCATGAGGAGTGGCAATACATAAACTGAGTCATCCTGGACAGTTAGCCCTAGTGAGTGAGCTAGTTTTGATCGAGCTAACTATACTTATGCAGATGCAAAAGGAAAACAGGAACTTACATAAAAGTCCTCCAATAATTTACTGCAAAGCTATAAGAATTTTCATAAATAAAAAAAAATCTAACTCCAATATTTTCTTATGTGAAGTGCACCCTGCCACTCACCAAGAGTGACAGCGTCACTGGTTCAACAGAACTTGCTTTTTGATCACCTTTCTTTGAGTCAGAAGTGTGAATACTTGCCATATTCACAATATTACACACTTGCATTGAAATGCTAGGTTTTATAAGGTTTATAGAAAAAAAAAAAAACAATCTAATAAAAATTACTGCTTGGTATATTTAATACTAATAAGTTATTTAGAGATACTCAATAATGCTGATTTATGAAATGTATGAACAGCTATTTGCACATTTTATGTTATAGATAGAGAAAATTTCTACACAGGCAGAGTGTTTGGTGAGAAGACTTCAGATGTAAAGCTGCATATGGATGATGGTCTCATCACTGGAATTATTCACACTCCTGATGAAACATATCACATTGAGGTATAATAATAAAAATAATTCCACTACATCCCTGTCTAATTTTAACATTTGTAATGCCAACTATAATAACTACATTTAACTTCAACATTCTGATCAACACATTGTCTTCTTAAAAATTCAAAAGTGCCTGAAAATGGTTTAATTAGTTAAAATAAATGTTTTGACTTTGACTTTTTGCCCTTGCACTTAGGTTTACTAGTGTAGGTACTATCTTTTTGCCCGCCTGCCTGGACTTTGTTCGGCCTGTCATTTGTCCGGACTTTTTGACAAAACCGGATTTTACTCAGAAAAAAATTGTACTAAAAAATTAAAGATAAAAAGTAAAATCTTGGACTTCCCAAATGTCTGGCTTTTTATCAGGAGTTTTTAAACTTAGAAACGGTAACCCTACTTGCATTTTAACACTGTTGCATATTGAATGAAATTAATAATACATTATTGTAATTTTTACCTTTTTTAGCCTTCTTGGCGTCATCTACCACACCTAGATGATAAGACCATGATCACCTACCGGGCTTCTGACATACACTTCAGTTGGAAGGATGGTGAAGAAATGAAGGCTGCCAAGCCGCGAGTCTGTGGTTATGTGAAAGAAGGAAAAGGTAATAGTCATTTATATTTTTTTTTATGATAATATTTCTGAAATAACATATTTTTATTTTATAATTTTTATTTACAAATAGGACAAGCCAGTATGCACAGTGGGATTTCCCATTGGGAAAAATTACGAATTTCCACACAAACTTTCATAGCCTAATTTTTTTATTTATTTATTTTTTATTTGAGATGGGTTTGCTCTAGACTCTAGTCTAGATCAGATGTGACAGAGACAGAGACAAAGTCGACGATGGAGAGAGCCTATCCAGAAGAAGCCTGTTCACTCTCACTTTGATGAGATTAGGGTTGTATGCGTGCAGAAACACAGACGCAGGTAGTGAGTTCCACTCTTTTGCAGTGCGCATTATAAAAGACATTTGGAAACGCTTAGTGTGAATTGGTAGAATATCAATCAGGTAGGGATGGTAACTGGCAGTGCGTCTAGATGTCTGATGGTAGAAGGGGGCCGGTGGAATCAGGTCGTGGAGTTCTTGGGCACACTCACCGAAGTACAATCTGTAGAAGACCGACAAGCGGGCAACCTTGCGGCGATGAGCCAAGCTGTGAAGCTTGGCATCCACCAGTTTTACGTCGCCAATGAGCCTTTTAGCTCTGCGTTCCACCGAGTCAAGCGCGGCTAGTTGGTACTTAGCTGATCCATCCTATAGGTGGCTGCAATACTCCATGCAGGATCGGACTTGCGCTTTGTAAAGGGTTAAAAGCTGTCCAGGGGTAAAGTATCGCTTCACCCTATTTAGGATGCCCAGCTTCTTGGCCGCTGTTTGGGCTTTGTACTCGATGGTGGCGCCGACCTCTTTAAGGGATAAATTTTCAAAAATTAATGTGCAAAATTTCGTGCTTCTAGATCCAGCAGTTTAGGCTGTGTTGTCTATGAGTGAGGAGTGAAGGAATGAATTTTAGATATATTTATATTAAGTAGGTTACATCTTATATGAATATTATGAGAGTATTTTTGTGTCGTTCTTTATAATCAGGGCCCGAAACGGCAAATGTCCCACAGGTACTTACATCTTGTTAGATCTTTTTCTAAATGCAAGATTGTTATGACAAAAATAAGCAATCAAAAGTCTCACATCAACCATTTCTTATTAGAATTAGAAGAAGACGATGAAGAAGAAACAGTCACTAATATAGAATCAGAGCAGGAACAGTCAGAAAAGGACAAATATTTCGAAGAAAACACACATTTAAACAACACAATAGATGCGACGCAAAGTAACAAGAAGCGAGTGAAAAGACAGAGCGACTATGAATACACGCCGACGAAAACTAGGTGCCCACTGCTACTTGTGGCAGATTATAGATTCTTTCAAGAAATGGGTGCCAGTAATACTAAGACTACTATTAGTTATTTGGTAAGTAACTAGTTGTTTATTATGAAGAATGTGATAAACATAATCATTAAGTCTTATCTTAGTTCAAGAATTTAAAACTGCTTTTGATAATATTTATTTAATGGGTATGTTTTAATGTTTCCTGTTTCAGATCAGTCTCATTGATCGTGTTCACAAAATCTATAATGATACTCTGTGGCAAGATAGGCAGGTTTGTAGCAATAATTTATTTAGAATAATTATTCAACAAGTTCTATGCTAGAAACTATTCTCATTGATACTATATTTTATATGTCCCTTGAAGAGATATGTGTGTGCTCCAGGACATGGACGGCTTCAAAGGCATGGGTTTTGTAATAAAGAAGATTCTGGTTCACTCTGAGCCAACTCGCGTGCGCGGCGGTGAAGCACACTATAACATGGTGCGAGAGAAATGGGATGTTCGCAATCTGCTCGAGGTAAGAAAGAAGAGAAGCCACAGAATATTACTCATCACTCATCAGAAGTAAGAAACCGAATTTAATTTTGTTTTTTTTTTTACGAAAATTTACGCCATTAATTGGCGCCACTTTAACTAGAGGTCATCCATTTCGACAATGAATATTCAAATATATGATGATGTTCATCATTCGTCACGACTACAGAATAAACTTTTCTCCAAAAAAACAACCGACTTCCAAAAAAAAAAACACTACTAAGTGAGAAATAACTTTAATTTCGGAAGTCCGTGTTTTAGTTTTTTGCCACCGTTTTCCGAAATTAAAGCTATTTTCACTGTTTTTTTTTTTTTTTGGAAAAACGTTTTTATTATTCACTTTTTAGTGGGTCAGTTTGTAATTTATCTAACTTACAATAGCCAAATGTCAACTGCTCATCACCTTTTACAAAATATTGCTTTTTCCGATGCAGGGACGTTAATTGTTGAGGAGTTCAGAACTGCACACCACCACCATATGCATTGTGACGAGCACAAATTGCTGAGCAACCATGATTAAAGTGCTAATCGAATCGCAACCCGTGAAATACTTATTATTGAGTAGTTCCGGTGGCCATCTGTGATCTTTACCATCAGTTCCACTTCACCAAATGGTGCTTTCCGGGAGCAAATTTACGAGTTACTATAAAAAATATCCAAATATCAAAATCAAGGTGTGCCTATAATATTTGAAGAATTCCGTCAATTTCTCCTAGATTCCATCATCAGATCCTGACCATGCGACCAACTAGAAAGTATACCTTTTCAAACAAAGAGAATTTTCCAAATCGGACCAGCCGTCTTCGAGTAATCGGAGGGTACACACATAAAAAAAGAATCCGACGAACTGAGAACCTCCTCCTTTTTTTGCAGTCGGTTAAAAATATAGGCGCTTTAGACCTAGTTAAAGTCATTTAGAAAACCCTCATTAAGTTGGGTTTGAAATCGGACGTCAGAATGTTCCCTATTTCTCTAACATAAGCCCTGTTTACATGTCATTAGTCATTTATTCATTAACAATAATTTGTATCTGAATTTACACAATATTAGTAATCTTATAATAATAATAGTAAGTATAATTTAACAATAATAAAATAATGAAATACAATATAATCATAATTAACATTTTGGCATTAATAATATTTATAATTCAATAAAATTTTGGCATCAGTAAAATTTACAATTCATTAACGGCATTTGATGGTATAATAAATTAAATAAATTGCTCAGTAATTACTAAAATAATAATAAGATACAATAAAAATAACATCATTCGTGGAATAAAAATTTACAGTTCATCGACATCATAGAGACACTTATTTAGTAAAAATGTTTTCAATTTACTTTTAAAAGATCTAGTGTAAACAATGCTTTTAATGTCTAAAGGCAACTTATTGTATAATTTCACGGCTTGGTATCGCGGGCTGTGTTTAACAATTCTAAAATTAGCATATGTTATATTTGGTTTCAAATCTTGTCTACGACTACCTTCCCTAATGTGTCGTTCTTCAGATGTTTCATAAGTACAAGTATATAAATACTTGGTACTGTAAGTATACCTAAGTTAATAAAATACTGACGACAACTCTCCCTTTGTGAGATGCGAACCATGGTACGGATTGCGCGTTTTTGTAAAACGAAAGCTCTTTTACAGTTGTAGTCATAACTATTTCCCCAATGAAGTATACTGTATCTAATTTTAGACTCCACTAATGCAAAATATACCATTTTCAGTTGTTCTAAACTTATTTCGTTTCTTAGGGCTCTTAGAGCATAACAAGCAGATGATACCGACGCATCAATTGCCTTTAATTCTGATTTCCAGTTTAGCAGTCGATCTATATGTATACCTAGGAATTTTACATCGTCAACGAGCTCAATTTTGTCTTCATTCAAGGCAACATTTAACTCATCCCTATTACGGGCTGTCGTTTTAAATAACATTATTTGGGTTTTCTTACTATTCATTAATAATTTATTTGCTGTAAACCACACATGAAATGCTTGTAATGTGGCGTTTACCCTTTCTGTTAATTTTACCATGTCATTAGCTGCCACTATGGCATTTGTGTCATCTGCAAAAATTACTATTTCAATGTCCATATCCGATAAAATTGAATTAATATAATTGATTAAGTCGTTAATAAATATAATAAATAAGATATGTCCTAAAATAGATCCCTGTGGGACGCCCGTTGTTATACTTGCAATTGGGGATTTATAAACTTTTTTATAGCCACTTAGTGTTTTGTCAATTTCAACAAACATTCTTCTATTTTTTAAGTAGGATGAGAAAAGTTGTAAAGCTTTACCTTTTACTCCGTAATGCCTCATTTTAACCAAAAGTAAGTCATGGTCAATTGTGTCAAATGCAGGGCTTAAATCTAGAAAAATCCCTGCATCTCTCATTTTATTATTAATCTTTTTTGTCACCTCATCCAGCAACGTATTTATGGCATCTGAAGTGCCGACACCCTTCGGATACCCAAATTGTCTTCTATCCAAAACTTTGTTTACACGCAAGTGAGTTAAAAGTCGACTTTTAAGAACCTTCTCAAATATTTTTAACAGTTAAAGAAATAGGCCTGTAGTTTTTTGGATCCGTTTTACTGCCCTTTTTATAAATAGGTATTTATTACCTTGGCCAATTTTAGTTGTTCCGGGATGATAACTTCGTCCATACATTTATTGAAAAAGTCAGATAGAGGTACGGCTAATATTGAAATGTGCTCCTTGATAACATAAATCGGGATATCATCATACCCACAAGAATGTTTGTTTTCCATGCTTTTAACTATATCATGAACTTCATTTGGAGTGACAGGAGAAATGTGCATTTCACTATTTACTCTATTTGTGTATTGACAACAACACCGTTGCCTACTTTTGTGATAGATATATGTTTATAGTTAAATTGTTTTACTAGTGTGTTAGTTATTTCTACTGGATCTACTGTAATTCTTTCATAGACCTTGAGCCTAAATTCCGGTTGTATCACCTTCACCTTATTGGTAATTTTTTTTCACGACTTTCCAAACTTCTTTACTTTGGTTTTTGGATGTATTTATTTGTTTCATTATAGCATCCTTTTTTGCATTAGAGACAATCTTTCTATATAGCCTAATATACATACATATTTTTATATTTTAAGACGCTTGGTTCAAGCTTATTTCCACTACATGCACATAAAAAAACGTTTCATTTTGCTTGAGGTACGTATTCTTTTAGTGATCCACTTAAATTGTAAGTTCTTAAATTTTATTTTACATTTCCTCTTTCTACAGAAAGAGAAAATGTTGAAAAAAAGCTATTGCGAAATACTTTAAAAAATTTATTGAGAAATGTATTTATTCCTAAACTAGTCCACTTTTCTTTAACAATATAATAGTATAACATTCACACAGGATATCCTGTCTGAATGTTATACTATTTTTGCTGTTAAATAGTCTTTTATTTATTAAGACAAATTGGTTCCTATTTAAACATTGATTATTTACATTTTCTAAACAAATCTTAGCAAAAATACCTGCATGTCCGTCTGCCAAACCATTGTGATCTACTATACATGAATCAGGCATATTGGTTATGATGTTGTCAATGCACGAATTACTGTTATTACGAGTGAAAGTAACGGAACCAATTAAGCATCTAAAATTATAACATTTTAATAAACTAAGAATTCCGTACGCTTTTTATTATCCACTAGCAGGTCAATATTAAAATCACCACTTATAATGCATTTCTTTTTGAATCCAGTAACTTTTCCATTTTTCTAAGAACTGATCAAAATTTTTATCAACAGGATTTCGGTAGCAACAACAGACATACAGACCCGTCTCAGTATCTTTTGCACCACATATTTCGAAACATTCAATTTTATACAACTTATTTATTGCGTCACTAATTTGCCTGCCACCTACATACATGATAGTATACAGGGTGGCAGGCACATCGACACGCAACCTGTTACCATGGATTCAGTACATGATTCTAAAGCCATCTGCGTTGAAATTTTACGACGGTTATTAAAAAAAAATAGTTGTTCCACACATTTTGTTCTCGTAAGTATTGTACTTTTTCTATGAAACAGTTGATTTTTTTTTTGATAATCGACGAAAAATTTTTACGCTAGGGGTATCTAGAATCATGTGCTGAATTCATAGTTACAGTTTGCGCGTCGATGTCCTTACCACTCTGTAGGACCGAAGATAACGCTTTAAAAAAAGAATTTGCATTTCGTGTAGTTTTCGGCCAGTTTCGGGGCGTAACATACGCCCCAAATGCCGAATCTAATTGGGCGATTTTACCTGTCTTATTGACCTGTGGGGATTGTACCCGATATAACCCTGCCTGGTTGAAAGTATCCTGCGACCATATTATCGTATAAGGAATATTAAGCACACCTATTAGGGAAACCCGTGCCCAACCCTTCGGACAAAACAAGCGTGTTGCAGTTATAAGCAATATAGCATCGTTAGTGTATACAAATAAGTTTTATATTTGCTTGGCAGGTGTTCAGTCGCGAGTATTCCCATAAAGACTTCTGTCTGGCTCATCTGTTCACGGATCTTAAGTTTGAAGGTGGCATCCTCGGACTAGCGTATGTAGGTTCACCACGACGGAACTCAGTTGGCGGAATATGTACACCAGGTAACAATTTTTTAATAATGTGATAAATGCATTCATGTGTCTTTTTTCAGTTTATGATAAAGGAATATATCGTGACGTAACCTGCCAGGCTAACACCCGCAGCGCTATAGAATTTACAGAACGCATCTCGAACCGAAAAGAGCCATTTAATGTTTTTACGCATGGGTGAGAATACATAATTATGCCTGTTGCTTGTACAAAACTATGCAAATAGCTGGCATGCCATTGTGACATTCACCAATCGCAAGTTTTTAGAGCACACGACATGCAAGCTACTTGCATACTTTTTTGCAAGTTACAAGCATGTGTATTCTCGCCCTTATTATTGTCTGAAATCGCCAACACGCATATAAACATTCGAAGTGATCAATGCATGATCCTTCTCTATATGAGAAGAAGTGTTTGACCTGTAGTGAGGCAATTAGCCCAGGTTCGCACGGGCGATTTTTTCCCGCCGCAATTTTTTTTTTGGCACACTAGATGTTCAACGCTCTGCTTAGCGCCGAGAGTTGAAAATCGAACAGTGTGTTTTATCGACGCACTGGGATGCACTCTGTTGGGTTCTGAATGTTCGGCTCAACACCGAAAGTTGAAATCCAGTGCGCGATTAAATCCCTACGCGATATTTTTACGTCTTTGCGGGCTAATTGTTATTTTGTATTGTTCCTTGTAATATATCCAAAATAATTGTATTTTTATTTGTTTATGCCTTTTATATTATGATTTGATTCACAATTTATGTTCGTTTTGTTTTCAGCTGTTACGGTGCCTAGTGTGAGTGTCCCTCTTTGTTTTGCTTATTTATATAATTTATCCTGTTAGTTTTAACGTTATATTATTAATAGTGCTTCACTAACCACAATATTTATTTATGTTTATAAATAAATTATGATGTTACTATGTATATTCTTGAGACTATTTCTACTGACCTAGTTTCGCTAGAAGCTTAAGAGGGTACCGAGCGCGCATTGGCGCCCTCATCGTTTGTTTGGTTATTTAAAATAAAATTATAGAATGAAAATGCAGAAAATAAGCACGTTAAGTTGTGCTCCACAAAACTATACGTTATTATTATTACAAACAGTAGTTTTATATTGTTAAGTTTTATTGTAATCCTTAAAACTAAATACATTTACATTCTAAAATAAGAGAAATAACCAAACAAACGATGAGGGTGTCACTGCGCGCAAGGTACCCTCTTAAGGTAATTGCGTAGCGGTAGCCTGCGAAATTCATTTTTTTTCTGCTATTTGCAGGGGAGTGTCAGGTAGTATCTTGATCAAAATATGATTCGCGACAGTTAGATTTGCCCCGGATTGGTCTGATTAGATTAGATTAGACCAATCCAGGGCAAATCTAACTTAGAGAAACGCGTTGATGATTTTTATGGTTATAATTATGTAAATACATAGTTTTAATTGTCGCGAATCATATTTTGATCAAGATAGAACCTGAGACTGACCTGCAAACGCAAAAAAAAAAAAAATGAATTCCCTGGCTACCACTGCGCAATCACCTTAATGCACAAAGCGACGAAAGATTCCCGGAAGTCTGCTAACAAAAGATTCGACGCTTCAGTTTATAATTAGTCTGTAGCCACATTTCATGTAATACAGTCGCGGACAAAGAATACGGGTCAGTACGAAAAACCAAAATTACTCTTAAAATAATAGAGCTAGCGCTGGATGTTGTAGATAATTTACCGGTTAATAAAATAACACCAAGTATTGGAAATATATACAAAATTACATAAAAAAACAAAATATCAATAATTTTTAACTTGAAAAAATTGGTTGGTACCTCACATACAACACAAAAACGAACTTTAAAACAAAATTTTAATACTTTGTTTGCCTCCACGGGCTCTTCTCACAGCTACCAAGCGATTGGGCATGCTGTATGCGATGTTGCGGGATAATAATAATAATTCACACACGGTCATCTGATCCCAAACTATGCAGAGCTTGTACTATGGAAACCAGATAACTGATATACTACATATACTACTTTTTTTTTTGTTGTAAATACATACTTATATAGATAATTACACCCAGACTCAGGACAAAGGACAAACAGATATGTTCATGCACACAAATATTTGTCCTGGATGGGAATCGAACCCACGATCTGCGGCATGATAGGTGGTATCTTAACCAACCACGCCAGCTGGTCTGTGGGATATTGGTTCATTCTTCCACTAACGCTTGTACTCGGTCTCGAGGTATAGCTGGAGCGGGGTTTCGATTTCTTGACACCTCCCAAGCTCGTCGCAAGCGTATTCTATTGGATCCAGGTCCGGGATTTGGGCCAGTCCATGCGATTGATGCCAAAGTCCTGAAAATACTCATTTACAATTCGAGCTGTATGTCGCCTGGCGTTGTCATGCATGAATATTGAATTTTCACCTATATTATTTAAATATAGGCCGACATGCTCATTAAGAATTTTCCATCAGCACTAACTCCGTGCGACTCTGAAGAGATTCTAGAGAGAACGGAACTTTTCCTCAAAATGAGCTGGAATAAAACGTTTAGAAACGGTAAATTTCGCCGCCCATTATGTGTATACAGCATAAATCTGGATTCGTCAGAAAACATTACTCTTGCCCATTTTTCGTCTCCCCATTGTGCGTATTCGCGGACGTAACGTAATCTGACTACCCGATGTTCCCAGCAAGTTTTGGACCATTGGTATGTCTATGGGAGGTCAAATTAGCTTCAAAGAGCCGCCGCCTTACAGTCCTCTCGCTTATGTCGACTCTACGGGTCCCCCGAAGTTGATTAACAAAGTGATTCACGGCAGTTGAAGTAACAACTTCAACTGCCGCGAGGAGCCGATTTTGAAGCATGGTCGTAACAGTAAATCGATCCTCTCGAGCCGTAGTACATCTTGGTCTGCCGGTTCCTGGCCTTCTTATGACCTGCCCAGTTTCTCGGAATCGTTGGACGACTCGCTGCACTTTAGAAAGTGCCACACCTATTGTTCTTGTTGTACTTTGCCGACTTCTGCCTTCTTCTAACATAGTGACGATACGTGTACATTCTTCTGGTGTTAGCGACTTGATGGTAATTCAATTACGATGGTGGAAGACGACAATCACCGCCTTTTGTCATTTTGATTTGACAGATTGAAAACAAAAGTGAGAAAACAAGCAAAAGTAAAACAATCGCGAATTGAATTAAATTCCAAATTCGAGGTTTTTAAAATTTTAACTTTTTAAATTACGTTGTACATCACATAAGGTTTTATTTCATACGATATTAAAATTCTCTGTAATATAAAGGTACCATTATTAATTTGCAAGTAACAGGGATTTTCGTCATCGACCCGTATTATTTGACTGCGACCGTATTATCAGTGTAACCTGTATCGATTGAACAAAATAATAACAGCTTATCTATTGACATTGATATTATTTAGTGATCGTATCAAATATAGCCTTTTTGGAATCTGGTGCTAGTTTTTTGATGGTCGTAGGGGTATGTTATATTAAAGCTTTCATGAACAATTTATTTATAATAAAAACGCTTGCATGAAGCCACGTATTCACAATTCTATGTATGTACCGCATCCGTAGATAGAGAAACGTGCGACAAGTACACTCATCAGCAACATCGCGTGATGTCGCCCGAATTCGCACGATATCGAAAACTATGAAATGTAAAGACACTTGTCGCGGGACATTTGTATTTTGTGAATAGGTACAATCCTTTCACAGTTATTTTATTATAACAAAACTTTATTGAACTAATATAAAGATCACTATGATTTTAATGCGTAATCTCAGGTAAAATGATGTAGTGAATGGTGTAGTGTCTGAATGTGGTGTAATGATGTGTATTTGGCATAACAGTTCTGCTAGCAGGTTCAGGTATAAAAGTTTGATCCATCCCCTAAAACATACACATTGTTATCCTACGTATCATTTTACCAAAACAGAATACTTCAAGAACGGCTACACTCTGTACCTCAACTCCGGTTTGAGCTCATCTCGCAACCACTACGGCCAGCGTGTGATCACCCGCGAGGCGGACTTGGTGACGGCGCACGAGTTCGGACACAACTGGGGCTCGGAACATGACCCCGATGTGGCTGAGTGTTCCCCTGCTGCTAGTCAGGGCGGCTCGTATCTGATGTACACGTATAGTGTCAGCGGGTATGATGTTAATAATAAGGTGAGATATTGTTTTAAACTCTGGTCGATATAACGCCCATTTGTTTTTAAAAATATTCACATTTGCATTATGAATTTCACTCTCTTATGCAAAAAGAGTTATCTTTCGAATTTTGATCCAGGAGTGTCTAAGCGAGTATGACATCTCAGAATTTCACATTATTATGACGATGGCGACCCTAGACGTTGTTATATAAAATTTTGTTAAGCTAAAAGTTCAACATTGAAATAGTGTTTTTCCTTTGCACAGCGATTTTCGCCATGCAGTCTGCGGTCGATCCGCAAGGTTCTTCAGGCGAAGTCTGGTCGTTGCTTCTCAGAGCCCGAGGAGAGCTTCTGTGGCAACCTACGTGTCGAGGGCGGGGAGGAGTGTGATGCTGGCTTACTCGGTAATTGTATGCTTAAGAATGTTGTTGTATGTCCGGTCGATAGCAATAGACTCGCCCCTTTTTACATAGGACTTAAACATAACTGGCGGAAAGTGACTATACTGTAGGTATACCTTTTCGTCACATATACAACCACACATTAAATCTTCTTCGTTCTTTACAGGCACGGAAGACAATGACATGTGCTGTGACAAAAACTGTAAATTAAGGAAAAATCAAGGAGCAGTGTGCAGGTAATCATAGATTATTTTGAAGCTTTATGAAACCCGACAAAATTTTAAAGTTATACTAATCCTACTAATATTATAAATGCAAAAGTGAGTTAGTTTGTTTGTTTGTTACGCTTTCACGCTAAAATGGCTTAACAGATTTGGATGAAATTTAGCACATGGGTAGACTGTGACCTGAATTAGGACAAAGGATACTTTTTATCACGGTAATACGTTCCCGTGGGATAATTTCCGACCTCCACGCGGGCAAAGGCGCGGGAAAAAGATAGTACTATATACGGGCTTATTTCCAGTGACAAGAACTCTCCATGTTGCGCGGGATGTGTGTTTGCTCCACCGGGTGTGGTATGTCGCGAGGCAGCTCACTCGGCCTGCGAGGGCGAAGCCACTTGCAACGGAGCCTCGGCAGACTGCCCCAAGGTAGCATTCATTCTTGAATCATCTTTTCTAAAACTATTCACCTCGCGCCCTCGCATGAATGTGTTTCACATAAGTTCAAACTCAAAACCTTTATTTCAATTAAACCATTTACAAGCACTTGTTTTTGTTGTTGTTGACTAACCAAATCATTGTTAAGGATTCGGTTAGTCAGAAAATTGAAGCTAGTTACCCATTCTAAATAGTAGGTTCCTCCATTATAATCATTTAGTGGATGACAGAAATCCAATGGTGTTTTTGTAGGCACCAGCTATAGCAGATGAACACGAGTGTGCCGAGCGTGGTCGATGTCGGAACGGGACGTGTGTGCCTTATTGTGAAACGCAGGGCATGCATAGCTGCATGTGTGATATTGGTAAGTACGACATTGGCTGTATAAAGCGCATGCAACTTGCGTGGGTCTGTTTCTTACTTTCTATGGTGAATGTTTTAGGAGCATGCATGTGCGCAAGACCACTGTGCATTATAAGCTCCTACAGTCTTTTTGGATTCTCCTTTATTGCTCTAACGTAGTGAAATGTTGCGGTTTACAGTTGCGGATGCCTGTAAACGCTGCTGTCGTAAGAGCTTGAACAAGACTTGCTTCCCGGTGGCTCATAACGACATCCTACCTGATGGTACACCGTGCATTCAAGGATTCTGTAATAAGGTATGTATTTGTGAAACGAGCTTTGCATTTTCTTTACATTTCATCCATCCGTATTGTTGAATCTTTCATAGACCTTGTCCAATGAAAACATGTTTTGATTTATTTCTTTACTTTTCTTTACAATACACCGACGCCGATATATGCCAATGACCTTGAGTGGTTAGCTTGCGTGTTCTGTGCTGAGATCACGCAACGCATCGTACGTCCAGCCAGTCCAGCGCTGTCCCAAATTAGACACATTATTAATTTACTAGAATTTACCAGCGGCTTCGCCCAACCAAGCGGTTGTCGGAAATTATCCCACGGGAACGTTCTACCGGGATCAAAAGTGTCCTATGTCCTAATCCAGGTCATAGTCTACCCATGTGCCAAATTTCATCAAAATCCGTTCAGCAGTTTTAGCGTGAAAGCGATTAATTCAATCAGGATTCGAAAGACACTTGGCGCCATCTATTATCATAAGAACGTTATTGTTGTTTTTCTCGAGAACAGTACTTTTATCGGGATGAAAGGTACCCTATGTCCGTTTCTGTACACCTGACAACGTATATGAAAAATTTCAGGATGATCGGTTCAGTGGTTTAGGCGTGAAAAGGTAACAAACAAATAAACAAACTTACTTTCGCATTTATGATATTAAGTTATGATTTTACATAAAACAAAAGGTATTTTAATAAAACACGTATACTAAAAGATAAATAATTAAATTATCTTTAAAATGGTGAATGTTTCATAAAAATGACGCTTGATAATTTTTGCGTGATGTTCTGTTTTTTAACCGCGTTAGACATAACTTTACAAACTAATTACACTATGTAATATAAACATAATCTAAAATATTCATATTAAGTTATTAACAAAATGCTCTAATTTAACATATATTTTTTCCAAATCATTAACACTATTCGTTTAGACGTGATCTTCAGTTTAAAATCATTAAAAGTTATTTTTCTTCGCCTTAAACAAAAGAACACAAATAAAATTATTAGAGCTGTGCGCACTTCGCGGCCGTCGTTCCTTGTCTAGCTTGACAGTTGCACCTTGACAACTTTGTTGAAGCCGCGTATGTAAAAGTGTCCGTACGCCCTAATCTTGTTACAGTGGCAACATTTCCCCACATGCTAAATAACGAAAAGTGCATCGTTTAACACTAAACATAGTTGCCGGCACGTAAATTAGTAAGGTTTTGGCGTAGTGGGAGTAAGTTCGCGCATGTATGTACAGTCACGAACCGGGATTGTTGAGCCACTAGCTTATCAGCTTAACTTGGTTGTGTTATATGAATGCCGCCCGTTTTTCATTATTGAAATGTCACATGTCAAATTTCACAGGCGGCATTCGTGTAACACAACCAACTTAAGATGACAAACTAGTGGCTCAACAATCCCGGTTCGTGACTGTACAATGAGTGCAACAAAAAAATGGTAATTGTTATTGCTTGTCATTATTCTATTGTTGTTGCCATATTTTTTTTTAACATGTCTGTTTAGAAGATAGTTGATAAGCAGAGAGACCTAAATTCACGAATTCTGCGCATCTAACGACTCTTGCCAAGTTAAGTACCGGCGACTATACCCCGACAAATTTTTAATACGTTTAAAATAATGCAAGGACTTGAAATCTGTGATATCACAAACCAACTATGCAACAAATAAATAAAACAGCCTTAGTAATCTGTTTATAAATTCACCTTGTACATATAACCTAAATACTTATTGTTTCTCACAGGGTGTATGCGAGAAAACGATCCAAGATGTAGTGGAACGTTTTTGGGACATAATTGAAGACATCAACATAAACAACGTGTTGGGCTTCCTTCGCGACAATATAGTGGGCGTGGTCGTTTTAGTCACCGCCTTCATATGGATACCTGCTAGTTGCGTGGTAAGTGTTTTGAATTTAGAGCTGTTGAGACAGTTCATCATTTTTCCCGGGGCCGAGATCTATAAAGCGTACTTAAGGCGGGTTGTTTTACGTCCACTGAACGCACAGGTGTACGTTAAAAATGGCGCTTACTTTCGTCAATAAAAAAAAAGCGTTGTTTCACAATGTAATGGCCTTAAATTGCGTTAAAAATTAACGATTACCGTAACTGGTTCATACCCACTGGTTAAACATTTTATTCTCATACATCTGCACTAAAGATTATGGACTCTCTTTTGTTGTATTCGTCTTTATTCGACGATAGTTTATCTAATGTTGACACAGTGTAGAAAGAAGTATAGAAGTAGCAGTGTAAAAGTATTTAAAACTCGTGTTAATAATAGGTCTTTACCTATGAAGTTGCCATTTCACAATGGCCATTTTAAACGTAGTTTATGTATGGCTGGCAATAAATTCTAAATTCAAATGAATTTTATTTAAAAAATATTGAATTCTATTTTCAAATTCAGTCATTTGTTTATTGATTAGTGTTTTGTTTTCACTACATTTGTATCTTTTTCATCAATTTGGACACGATAAAAATACGAGTAATTATGGAATACGAGTTGCCGCACATTAATTACTTGTACGGAGTGAACACTACAAACGAACTCACGACTTGTTATGGGTTTGAACGCTTCCGACATGGAAATTTTGTTCTAAAGTATGAACCCCGTGGTCACCCGAAAACTAAAGTCAGCAACGACGAATTAAAGGCGATAGTGGAAGCTGACGATACTCAATCTACGGCAGAGGTAGCAGCAGCTGCTGCTACCTCTGCCGTAGATTGTTCACGTTGCCGTAGATTGTCAACGTTAGCATCAAAACAATATTGGTCCATTTGCGTCAAATTGGCAAGGTAAAAAACTTGATAAGCGGGTGCCGCACGAACTGAACGATCGCCAACGCGACGAACGCGTTGAGGTATGCCTCGCGTTGCTTAACAGACACAGAAACGAAGGGATTTTGAACCGCATTGTCACTTGCGATGAAAAATGGATTCTTTTTGATAATCGTAAGTGGTCTTGTTGGATAGACCCTGATTCGGCGCATAGGCAATGCCCAAACGAAAACTTACCCCTAAAAAACTCATGGTCACGGTTTGGTGGTCTAGTGCTGATATAATTTATTACAGCTTCTTATCAAATGGCACCAGCATTACTGTGGAAGTGTACTGTGAGGAACTGGACACAATGATGGAGAAGCTCGCAAATCTCCGGCCAGCCTTGGTTAATCGCTCATCCTAGCTGCTCCTACATGACAACGCTTGACCGCATATGGCACAACAGACTGTCTCTAAGCTACAAGAGCTAGGGTTTGAAGTTTTGCGACATCCACCGTACTCACCAGACCTTGCGCCGACAGATTTCTACTTTTTCCAAATTTTGGACAAATTCAATCCCCGAGAGGCAGTACAAAATGCCTTTGAAGAGTTTGTTGGCTCTTCTTCAAGAAGGGCATTAAAAATTACTACTGCGCTGGCAGAGATGCATCGATATTATGGGTGCATATTTTTATTGATAGTAATAATAAAAATATTTATATAATAGTAAAGTCTGGTTTTAAAATTTTTGACTTTAACTTTCTCCATACTAAACGGCAATTTCATAGATACATTTCATACCTAATATAACCTAAACTTATGGGACGAGCAGGAATATATTGCAAGTTTCAAAAGCTCTATTGTTCACGCGTCAAATCTAAGATGAAATAAGATTTGCTACAGAAAAGTATAGTTCACATCATGTAAGTTTGCCGCTCTGAAGTAGGCAACAAATGACTGCGCAGTAGTCTTATCGAGATCGGAATAGGTAGTGCATAAATACCTAACTTCGAGGAATGAAGTAACAAGAGTGGATGTAAATACAATAATAATCCCGTAATGATAAACATGACGATTAAATCTCGGGATTGTTAGAAATTGTGAATTATTTATTGTACTTTGAATGCATTTGTAAGAAATTAAATATTCATAATAAAATAAAGTAAAGTAAAGTAAAGTAAAAAGTAAAAATTCATTTATTAAATAATTAAATAATAAAGAATTCGTAATTTCTAAATCCCACGAATTTCCTGGGAAATAAAAAAAATGCGAATTATTTATTTCACTGAATACATTCGTAACAAATTAAATATTTATAATAAATAGCACGCCGAGAACGCACAGTTACGGCTCGTAAGTTACAAAAACGCCTACGGTTGACAACGGGTACTCATGTCAGTGAACAAATATACGGAATCGATTGCACGAAGACCAGCAATAGCCAAAACGACGAATTGATGAATTCCTTTATCCAGGGCTCAAAGTGCCAATCGTTTCAAGTTTCTTCAGTCAATATTTGAACTGGGGCATAGATCGTGTCGCGCCGCGCCGCTACCGGGTGGTCGTGCCTTTGCTGCGCTGTGAGCGTTATTATAATCATGACGTTGTGTACGGTCAAATGTGCTAATTGTAACGTTGTTATTGACGAGGTGTTAGCCTTCATAACTAATAAAATTGATGTGATGGACCAAGAAAGTTTGTTACGTATTTGTCGTTCTGCTTTTAAAGTGGAAGAAGTTGAAAAGTCGAAGAATCTACTTTTTGAAGCAGTGCCTACTGATATAAGAAAAATAACTAGGAAAAAGAACAGCGAGGGTAAAATACAAAGAGACCTAGTGGACATTATAACAGTGCTTAAAAGTGTTGATCCGGAGCTAATACCAGTATTTGTGGCTAAACAACTGCATAAGTTACCGCCCGTGACCTTTGATCACGTAGATGTGACGTCAATACTGAGGGATATAAATTCTTTACGTACGCAATTGGATGAAATAAAAAGCACATATGTTACAACCGATAAGCTGCAGG
Source organism: Dicycla oo (assembly GCA_948252095.1). Taxonomy (NCBI): domain Eukaryota; kingdom Metazoa; phylum Arthropoda; class Insecta; order Lepidoptera; family Noctuidae; genus Dicycla; species Dicycla oo. The sequence continues at coordinate 17,566,757 of OX411726.1, read as the reverse complement.
AAATGGAAACCAAGCTTTATAACAACAAGTATGGCTCCATTATTAATACGCCAAACCGAATTAACAGTAATCGCGGTGCATATTACATAAATAGTGGTCCTATGGCAATCGCATCCCCGTTAGCTGAGTCATATAAAGCACTTCTAAATAACACGCAGTCTACCCGCGCCCAAGAAAAACAACGCTCAGCTGACAGTGCGCGCGAGTGTATCGTACCAGATAGCGAGAGCGAGACAACGCTTTGTAATGATAAGGCGAGTAAGAGCGAGACAGAATGTGTAAGCGAGTATCGGGATATTGAGAGTGTGTGCATAAGTAAAAATATTGGTGCAGAATGTGTTTTAAATAAACAAACCAATATTGTACCGACGGAGACGTTACAAACGAAGAAGAAGACGTATGCTGATGTAATCGGTGATAAAAGTATGTGGCGTGTAAAAGAGAAGGATGAGGAGTGGATAACTGTGCAGAAAAAGCGTCTGACTAACAAGTTTTCAACTAATAAAGGGAAAGCCTGTTTAGATGAAAACTGTAAATTTAAGGCCGCCGACACTAAAATACCGCTGTTCATAACGAATGTTCACAAGGATGTTTCTGAAGCTGATATTGGAGAATACATTTTCAACAAAACAAACGAAAAAATAACGCCTATAAAGATAAAAATGTTAAAGGAAAGAAATTATAACGCCTAAAAATTTTTTGTTAGCAAATCACGTTTGGATGTATTTCTTGATTTCAGGCGTTTCGTGTATTTGAAAGATAAAATCCATGTTAATGAGGAGAGGCAAACAGAGAGGCATCCCTTTATCATCTCATAATGGTTATTAGTAAACGATCTTGTAACCTTATTTCTTTTAACTGCAAGTCGCTAAAGCGATCAATTGATGGTGTCCGAAGCCTGTGTAAATATGGTGATATCATTGCGTTACAAGAGACATGGCTATTTCCTCATGATTTGCCGATGCTAAATGGAATACATGATGAATTCGAAGGAACTGGAACGTCTGCGGTGGACACCTCGTCGGGCTTACTACGAGGGAGGCCCTTTGGTGGAGTCGCCATTTTATGGCGAAAAAGTGCATTTCAATCAGTGAAAGTGATAGCTTGTGATGACGTACGTATTACAGCTGTGAAGGTTGTGGTATGTAACAAAACTATAATATTATTCAGCATATACATGCCAACTGACTGTATTGAGAACTTAATTGAGTTTACGCAGTGCCTAAGTAAAATTAGTTCTATAATCGAAGACAACTATGATACGGAAGCTTTTTATATGTTAGGAGATTTTAATTCGCATCCAAATGAGCTATTTTATAGGGAGTTTATTAATTTTTGTAGTGACCAAGATTGGACTTGTGTGGATGTGGAGCTTTTAGGTGATAACTCTAATACATTTACGATTGTTAGCGAGGCACATGGGTGTACGAGATGGTTGGACCATTGTGTTGCTACTAAAGCTGCTTCAGCATCTGTTAGGCGTGTTTGGGTTGACTATGACGTGCAGTGGTCTGATCATTTTCCATTATATGTCGAGTGTGACCTAAAGGGGTTAAGCTGTGGAAATCGAGCAATCCGTTCTCCAATAATTAATAAAGTTACTTGGGGAGTAAGAACCGCGGATCAGGTTAAACTTTACAACCAATTATGTCATTCTCGGCTGAGGGAAATTGATTTTCCGGAACAGTTATCGCAATGTTGTGATGGTCGGTGTTGTGATGTGACCCATAGGGCCTTATTAAAGGATATGTATGTGAACTTGGTCTCAATTTTGTCTGATGCCGCCGTTGCTTCTTGCGAGCGTACGGGGGTGCAGAGGAGAGGGGGATATATTGCCGGTTGGAACAATAATGTTGCAGGTTTTCATAGGAAGGCCAGACTAAAATTTTTAGCTTGGGTCCAAGCTGGTAAGCCTCGTAGTAGCCAAATCTTTTGCGATATGTGTGAGAGTAGGAAAACATTCAAAAAACAGCTTAAATATTGCCAAGATAAACAGGACCAAATTAAGATGGATGATATGGCCGCTCATCACGCAGCCAAAGATTTTAGAGCTTTTTGGAAACAAACTGGTAAACTGAATGTTAGGCCTGGCCTTCCTGAGAGTGTTGGGGGTGTGTGTGATCATACTGATATTGCCAATCTCTTCAAAGACCAGTTCAATCTATTGCCGAGATGTGACCTCACGGGGCTGGGTGTTACCACATCTGGGGATGTCGGTGCTGGGGCGGTTGTGCAGGAGAGGATAGTGAGAGTTACAGCTACTCAAGTGCGGCAAGTGATTGTCGGTATGCAGCGGGGTAAGTCTCCCGGGTGCGACAGTCTCAGCGTTGAACATCTGAGAAACGCTGGTGTGCACCTGCCGCGCGTACTTTCCATGTTTTACAACCTATGTTTGTGTCATGGTTATTTGCCTGATGAACTCACGAGAACTATTGTCGTACCTATTGTTAAGAATAGAACGGGGGATTTGTCGGACAGTGTCAATTATCGGCCTATATCACTGGCAACGGTAATGGCGAAGGTGTTTGACAGTTTGCTTAATAACATCTTAACATCTTATGTTCACTTGCATGATGCTCAATTCGGTTTCCGAAACGGGCTCTCAACGGAAAGTGCTATCCTTTGTCTTAAGCAAGCTGTCAGATACTACACTGATAGGAGCACGCCGGTGTACGCGTGCTTTCTGGATTTGTCTAGGGCGTTTGATACCGTTTTGTATGATAAGCTCTGGAAGAAGCTGGAGGGTGCGGGTGTACCGGTGGAAGTAGTTACAGTGTTAAGGCATTGGTATCGGTGTCAGAGAAATCAGGTGAGATGGGGGGGGGGGCTCTGTCTGATGAATACGGCATGGAATGTGGCGTGCGGCAGGGGGGTATCACCTCTCCTCTGCTATTCAACCTGTACGTCAATGATCTCATCGATGAACTCAGCAGTACTCATACTGGTTGCTTTATTGAAGGGGTTAGTGTTAATAATATCAGTTACGCTGATGATATGGTGCTGCTGGGTCCATCGGTGGGAGCAATTCGCACATTGTTGTCTAAATGTGAGGCTTATGCGGCGGAGCATGGGCTGCAGTATAACTGTAAGAAGAGTGAGGTGCTTATATTTACGTCAGATAATTATAAGCCAGCACATGCTCCGCCTATTAAGCTAAACGGAGTGGCTCTGCGGGTTGTGAGCAGATTCGCGTATCTGGGGCATATCGTAACAGATGACTTGAAAGATGATGCAGATGTGGATAGGGAGCGCAGGGCTCTAGCAGTCCGGGGGAATATGATTGCTCGCAGGTTTGCTAGATGTTCACGTGGCGTAAAACTCACGTTGTTCAAGGCTTATTGCCAATCTTTCTACACAAGCAGCCTGTGGGTAACATACAATCGGCGGGCTGTTGGTGCTCTGCGCATCCAATATAATAATATATTTAGGATGCTGTTGCGGTTGCCTCGCTTTTGTAGCGCATCTGGCATGTTTGCTGAGGCGCGTACGGATGGCTTTCATGCAGTCATACGTAAAAAAGTTGCGTCTCTGCGACGTCGTCTGTGGGGCAGTAGCAATAGCATCCAGCAAATGATTGCGGCTAGACTTGACTGCCCATTTCAAAACCATTGGATGCGAGTTTTAACTTTTAATAATAATGAATCTTTGTAATTAATTTCGTTTCGATTTGATTTTGTTATTTTAATTTTTATTATGAATGATTGTATACTAACATAGTTTTAAGTAAATATTGTTACTAACCATTATAATATTATGTATATGAGTATAATTACCTGAAATAAATGATTAATAATAATAGATCAGTGGAGCATTAATTTTTTTTTTAATGACGATCGGCGCATTAGGCTGTGGAGACGACGCGGCGAGCGATTTTCGGAAGCCTGCACACATGAAGTTGACGTTTCGGGGGTCCCAACGTAATGATTTGGGGTGGGATTAGCTTAATACTCGGCAAAACTGAGCTCGCTATTATAAATCAGCGTTCCGTAGCTGCTCAGCGTTTCATGAAGGAAGTGAGCCTTTCACATTTAGCCAAAATTCAACTACCACAATTGAACCATTAGTTACTATGTTTATTATATATATTTATCCATTGGTTGAGTTAACTATGGATTAAAAAACCGGCCCTAAGTAAGGTTTTTACGGATAGTAGAAGAGAGTTAGAAGAAGTTATTACATACGAATATGCACCTTACCTTTATGTAAATAATGATCATTTTCCTATACGCGAATGTAATCAAGCGATTACTTTACCTAAAAAAGTCAGTAGGTACGCGTTTTAGATCTCAGCCTAGGATTTGAAGAACTTCATGGTCTCGGCCCTTTTCTGGATTCTGGCTTTAGGGAGTCCACTCTGAACCGCATTTACCTTACCTAGTGTACGTATACAAGTAGTGGGGTGCGTCATTTCAGAGTGGACAAGCTATACAGTGGTTTGGAATAGTGAGCAAGTTTGTCCCAAAAAAAAAAATGCAGTTTATTTCTGATTTTAAAGTAAATGTTTTTGTGCAATATTTTATTAAACACCCCTTTTTTTTGGATGGGAAATCATCAAATAACTTCTCCCGCTCTGGGCGGAGTGGGAGGGCGTGTCAGAATTTTACTGACTAAAACCCACCCGTGTTCCTTTAGTTGCCTGTGCCAGGGCCACGGTAACTCTTTCAAACAACTTACAACCCTGGCACCCCTGACACGCCCCTGACAGGACAAAAATAAACTAGAAATCACTTGTGACTACACATACACGAGCTTTCTCATTCCCCAATTAATAGTTAGTGACTTCTGTATTTTAGATCAGTTACGTGGACCGTCGTCGTCAGCGACAACATCAAAAGTTCTTGGACTGGGAGCGGCAACACGACCTTATTCATCCATCATCTCCAAGGAAAATTATACACACGAGGTAAACAGCTCACTTGGTTATTTGCTTTTTGTTTGATAACATTACCTAGATATAGTCTGACCACGATGAGATAAGTGGGCAACCCCAAAGTTTTATACATAATTATATGGTATTAAAAGTTGACGTGTAAGTAGATTTAACGATTTTTATATTCTGCCTTTTGATTTTGGCATAATAGAATATATCTAAGAACATTTTTTCGAATACTCATACGCGTGTTGGCAGGTTTCTCTCCTGAGGGTAAATGTTACATGAGCAGATTTAGTTTCATTTGCCGTTAATTCTCCACCGTTTCAGCCACAATTCTATTTCTTGGAGGTGATTTTGTAACAAAAGTGAAACAGTTTCTGAGTTAGAGTGTTCGTTTGATCGTGTGATCGTTTGTGGGTATGTCTGCTGTAAAAATAAGGTATAAGATTGGACCCAGTATGCTGCCCTGCGGGTCACCTGATTTTATTTCGTGGAGGTCTGAGCATTCCTCGCTATACTTCACCCGATAGCTCCTTTTGTCCAGGTACGATTTGAGTATGTGAAGAAAACAGTGTGGGAGTGTCTTTTTTAGTTTAAAGATAAGGCCATCATGCCATACCTTATCGAAAGCCTGGCTGATGTCAAGAAAGGCCGCCGAGCAGTATTGTTTGTTTTCTAGGCTTCTGCTGATGATGTCGACAATACGTTGGACTTTTTCGATTGTTCCATGCCTTTCACGGAATCCAAATTGGTGTTTAGGTAACACTGTACCTAGATGCTCCTCCATTCGGTTGAAGAGTATCCGCTCGAAGAGTTTTCCGACTACTAGTAGCAAGCTGATGGGTCAGTAAGAGGTTATATCTCTTGTGAGGGTTTTCCGGGTTTTGCTATAATTACTACCTGTGCAATCTTCCATTGACCAGGAAAATGTTCAAGTTTCAGACAGGTATTGAATATGTGTACTAGTTTCATTATTCCTTTGTATGGGAGATTTTTGAAAAGTGTTGCATCGATAAGGTCATATCCGGGTGCTTTCCTTTGCCGTAAGTTATTTATCTCTAGGTAGTTCTTTGGGACTAGTACTATTTAGGGGGAAACACATTTGATTTGCTGTTTCAAGGTACTAATTGGTTTCTTTGGTATGTTCATTACAACTCTCAGGTAGTGGTTGAAACACGGTATTGAGATGTTCTGCAAAAATTGTTGCCTTCTCTAGGTCAGATCGGGCCATCCTCCCTTATTGTTATTGATAGGTGGCACGTGGATTTTAGGGCGCTTTAAGTTTTTGGTGACTTTCCACAGCGAATAGTTTGTTTCAATCGTTGGATCAAGGTTTGAGAGCAAGGTGTTTTGGATGTTGTCATTTTCGTACTTACTTTGAAAATTGTTTTTTCGCTTGGATATCTTGTTGTCTGCCAAATGTTTCGTAGTTTACGACGCTTCTGTATTTTCTCCTTTATGTCTTTTGGATATGTATTATGTTTAGGTGGTTTCCCTTTCCGTTTGGTGGTAGCGATGTTAGCAGCATTATGTATGGACGTAATCAATTTCTCCACCTCATCTTCTAGTTCTTCTGGTGTGCCGATTTTGTTTTTTAGGGTCGTTTCTGTTATTGCCTTTCTGTATATTTCCCAGTTTGTAGATTTGGAGTATATTTTTAATCGTGGTTCTACTAGAGTTACTGTTGAGTTAATATTGAGGATGACTGGAGTGTGGTCTGAGGTGAGGTCTGTGCGTGATTCTATCGTTACGTAATTACTGTCTACATTTTTTGTGGAAAAAGTCGAGCAGAACAGGGATCTTATCTTTGTCGGTAGGCCAATAGGTAGATTCTCTACCAGACAAGCATTCCAGTTTCATATCTTCCGTTACTTTGAAGAGTTGTCTTCCTCTCGTGTTGGTCAATCTGGAGCCCCAGTGGAGGTGTTTTGAGTTCCAATCACCAGCACTGATGAATCTTTTACTAAGTGTAGAGAAGTAGCTTGTGAAGTCTTGTGGTGATATTGTATGTCTAGGAGGACAGTAGAGAATACTGTTTCATATTTGTCATCCACTAGTGCAATAGATTCGAGGTTGCTTGAATTTTATCTGTGCGGTATTCCTCCATGGGGTAGAGCTTAATATTTCTTTTAATTAATACTGCAGTGCCGCCGTGGCTGTTTCCAGAGGGATGGTTGGTCGTGTAGATTGTATAGTTATTAAATGTAACATGAGACTTTGAGGTAAACCTTGTTTCGGATATTAGTGCTATGTCAATCATTTCTGTTTGAAGAAAGGTTTCGAGTTTTTGACGTCGTTCCGTCAAGCCGTTGCGTTCCAAGTGACAACTCGGATATTGCGATCCATTTTTTTACGTGGCTGTTGACCAATTGAACCATGCGGTCCATCATTGTCAACAATGTTTGCTGTAGTTTTTCTAGCATTGTTTCCATTATGTCGGTAATGTCATTCAGGTCGTTTTTTCTCTCTAATGGAGGAGCTGGCGGTTTGGTCGTAGTGGCCTCAGCGTATGTATGTATGTGTGTATGGTTAAATTCACGTGGAGTGACGCTATGTTGTTGGTCTCTAGTCTCCTTGGAGGTTGTTGTTCTTTAGGCTTGGGAGCAGTCTTCAAAATTCTTTATATTGCTTGTAGGTTTTGCAACCTTTGTAGCTGGCCGGGTGTTTCTCATCACAGTTTGCACAAGTAGCCTCGGTATCGGACTTTTTAATGCACTGTGCTGTCGGATGGTCATTGCCACATTTGACGCAACGAAAGGTCAGTGACATTTGTTTTTTGAATGTCCAAACCTTTGACTTCTTTTGCATTGAAGAATTTCCTTCTTTTTATAAGGGGCTTCAAAAGAGATTTTCATTTGATTCAGGTATCTAACATTAAAGATGTCTTTGTTATTTTGCTTTGGCTCTAGGTCAACAGTACATAGTTAATGTACGACACCGATCTACAAAAGAACCACTGCCAATGTTTTAAAGCTAGTATCAAAATTTTTCTTTTATTTCTGCAGAGTTTGTGTGGCCAGACCTTAGGTGATTGTCATTTCTTTATGTAAAAATATGAGCTTCTGATAACATTTCCTTTCTAAATCATCGTACTGACTGAATATAACCGTTTTAGAAAAGCTAACTTTCTTTTGTTTTCCAGATTGCCGAAACAGAAGCCTCCGAGCATGAAAACTACAATTCAAGGCACAAGTCAACTCTAGATGTAGTTATAGCTTTTGTTTTACTCTTTCCAAATAAATATAAGACGGTATACAAAATAGAAACAACTTTGTTTTATTATTATTTTATTTATTTCTCTTGTTCATATAAATAGCGTGCATAACGTTAAATGATTATTCAAGCTTTAACAATTAATTAATAAATAAATAATATCAGTTAAATATAGAAAGTGCACAACGGCTAACGTATTGAATACATAATCTCGCAACATATTATATTGCACAACAGCGGTTAAGCCGAAGCAGGTTATGTGTTAATAAGTATTGTATGAAATAACAAGGTTCCATCGATTGCCCTAAAATAGGCTATTTACTCTTGTTTCGACGAATTTTGCCGATGGAACCTCTGTGTGGTCTATATGGTTGTTTAGTTGAGTGCAGTGGAGGTGAGTAGGGCTACGCCCCTCTCGTAGAAGGCGTGTGGTTCTTGTCCAGGCGCGATAGGCAGGCGGACGGTGAAGAGTAACTCTGAACGAGCGCTGTTCAGGTATACTGGGAGAGTCAGGGTCTGGCCGCCTGTTGCTGTTTCGGGACCACTGCAATAGATAAAAGTATTTACATGAAAAAAATTATAATGAACGGTGAAGGAAAACATCGTGAAGAAACTGGTATGTCTTAGAACCAAAACTTCGAAGACACGTGACGTCTACCAACCCGCACTGGGCCCGCGTGGTGGATTACGGCCCACTCCCTCTCACAGAGAGGAGGCTGTGGGAACATTAATAAGCAGAAGATTATGTTAAATTATAATAGGGTCTTTAAAATCTTTCTTTTTATCCTTGGCTTGTTACTAGACTTCCGATCTTAGACTTAGCACTTGTGGATGCGAAACACATTTCCCGTATCAATTACCCTCGGTTTCTGAAAGTTTCTAGCTACCTTTTGTGGTTAGACGAAATAACAACAACCAATCAAATCATTTTACAACGATAACAAACTACTAAAACAGCGTTCTTAGCATCGCTAGCAATCTAAACAGTGTCGGCCCATTTGGCTACGAGTTTGGCACCTTCAGCAGCGTCCGTCAGTTCGTGTACTATACCTTCCGCCAGAGCAATAAAAGTCATTAATCCCGCTTTTAAAAAGAGATCTCGAAACTTACATGCAAAAAAAAAAATGCCACGTACTCGCGCCAAGGACGCCTCTTATATATTTACGAGATACGTTTTTTTTATCCTATTAGCGACGCTGCCTTAATACTTTTTAGAGTTGGTTTCGTATCGTTTTGAAATATTGGTATACATTGGTAGAGGGCGTCAACGATTTTTATTGCACGGTTATCTAGCGGAAGGGTTAAAAGTAATAATAAGATATTTACCGTATCCACGTAAGCACAGTAAGTGGCAGATCCACCATGATAGTATTGGTGAGTAGCAGTCGGTTGCCCTTCACAGTAGCGCCCTGCAGCTTAAGTCCGGTCACTGAGAACGACCATTCGGTCTGAGCGTTCTCTGTCGGGGTTCCCGGGTCGGGAATAGTCACCTGGGTAGATGTTAAAATAGAGTTTTAAGAAATGAAGAATAGAACCATAGAGGAAGGTAAAAGAAACGATGGATGGATTCAAAGTCATATGATTTATTTCAATTAGGCACTTTCGAATGTAAAAATTTCCTTGCCTTCCAAAACGTAGTATCGTACGGAGAAGAATGGACAAGGTACAAGTGAAGTTTAACACTAGACATGATGTCTGATGAAGATGTATTGAAGATGACATTTTTGCGGCGACCTTATAGAACTCCGATTACAGGGCAGAATCCTTATATCAACTTCGTAGGCAGGATGATGTCTAGCGGCAAGTTATCTAAGAATAGGTGGACAAGTTACCTGCAGATGGAGTTCTTCAAGAGACCAAGAGTTGGCTTGTGCGACGCACTGGCGAGTAGCGGTGATGTACGCCTCAGGGTTCAATAGACCGCCGAGCCATACTGGTATACTCTGTAAACACAAAACGAAATTACAACGTAACTTGTTAATGTATAACTATCAATACTTTTGGTTTGTGAACTTTCGTCTTTCAACCAGGTATTAGCCGACCAAATTAATTTGGCATTGACAACTTACATCATCCGCAAATATTTGACGAATTTCAAAAACGAACGTTACTGAGACGAACGCGGGACCTGCTGTGCTAAGCGGGCAGGTGAGCCACATTCTACCCAGCTTATTTAGGAACGCAGATCCTTCGATTCGGCAACAAACTTATCTGAAAATGAGCTTTAACAGTATAGGTATAAGACACTTACCTGCAGCCTCTTAGCCCCGCAGTCGGCAACCGTGTCGGATACGGCCGCCAGCTGCGTGACACGGTGCGCGAAGTCGCCCACCCACTGCTGCACCGTGCACCCGCGCGCCACTGCGTAGCGGCGCCAGCTTGATGGTAACATGCCGCGGACCAAAGAGCCCACCATGGCTCGCGTTTCGTTCGTTTGTTTCATCTCGCCCTGTGACACAATTGCTGGGTTAAATCTTCACTGTAAACGTGAAACACTTTTAGAAATATGCCTTTGTAAAATAAATAGAAGATTTTTGATATTTCCATAGCCAGTCGGATCCCCTTCCCCGGTAGGGTTCAGTACAAAATAATAATCGTAATGGCTGGCGTAAAGAATATGTAACTCTCGACTTGGTGATGTATTTTAACTCGTTAGACTAAATGTTCAAATCCATATTTGTATTAAAAGTTTAATTAAGAATGTAATTCTGTTTGTTTGTTACTCTTTCACGCTTAAACGGCTGAGCCTGTACGAATTTCGATTAAATAAGAAATTTGGCTCACAGGTAGGCCGCGGGCAAAAGCTAATCTTCAATAAAACATAAGAATCGAAGCCGATAGTCCAATCCAACATTCCGAAGTATGAGACAGCTCCAATAAAAGCCCATTTTAAACAGTTATTACCTGGCAGATTGAAAGCACGTTGCGCAGATCGTGCAACACTTGTTGCAGCAACGACGCGCCAGCGGCGACCTCACGCTCGAAGAAACGATACAGCGGGTCTTTGATGTTCTCCACGGTACGACGCAATGTCTGCAATAAATAGTATTTTAATTTAATATGATACGATCCGATTTGTCTACGAAACAAGGGATGGTATTCCATACGCGTATTACGGAACACAGACACATTACGGAATAGATTGTCAACTAATTTAAATGCCCAAATTCGTTAGTGTCACACACGCCGACATGCATGGTAAATGTAACAGTCACTATAACTTTAGTATACTGCCGTCGTAAGCAAAAAGGGCACAACTAACATTTAAAAAAAAAATGTTAGTTGTGCCCTTTTTTCTTACGACGGCAGTATAGTGTTATCTATGACAGTCACTAAAGCTACGGTTTCCTAGAGTGCGTTTTACGTAAGAATTCCCTTCGCCGTAATGTTGGCACCATTGCTTTGAATTGAAGGAATGGTTTTTGCAAGCTATTTTTCAATGAAAGTAATGGTACCAACGGCGAAGAGAATTCTAACGTGAAACGCACTATAGAAGAGCGGAGACCGCCACTAACAGCCGCAGTGACGGCTGTCATGAAAATGATAGCAGTGGCACAGATTTAAACCGCGTCAAAAGATAGTCGCATTTCTGTTTCGTTTTGACACCTCTCACGCAATGACGTAATGACTACTCTTGATAATCATGGAAACGCTGTTTAGTAATGTGTGAGCTCACTCTTCTCAGTATGGACACTCTTTCTTGTGACTAAAGGACACGCGATACACGACGACACTGACATTCGACACAAATGTCGACACTATTGTCGACTGCGTCCACACGGTAGCAATTTTTTGAGTGTATACATCTAGTGTCCCGGCTCAAGTGTATTGACTGTCTACAGAACCACGTCATGCGAGACTCACTGCAATTCAGCCAGTGTGAGTCGACATGCCGCTGCCGCGATATGTGTTTCGATTAAAATCATGATGTTAGTCGTAAAATGAGATCCATATGGGTCAAACATTGGATTAGAAGAAGAGCATAGCTAGGGGCATAATAATAAATTGTTATCTGAACTTAACCAACAAAATATGTCTTTTTAATATATATTTCTCAGTTAATTATTTAATTGCGTTGGTAAATTGTGTAATTTTCTTTCATTTCTAATGCAGTAAGTAGTATTAAATTGTTCGGCAAAACTTTCTACCGGGTGAATATTCGAGCGTTTTAACCGCCGTCATTATCATTCGCCAAAAGTTGATGAAAGAGAATATATTTAATGAAATATTTCAGCAATTACTGATTCTGGTCCTTAAGCAGATTCTGGGAATTGATGAAATATTTCATTAAATATATTTTGGCGAATGATAATGACGGCGGTTAAAACACTCCAATATTCACCCTACCGCTGCTGACTTTTTTACTCGATTTTTGTAATCGGTGTTTGAAAGCCTTTGTTGTTCTGGCAGCGCTTCATAATATGAAACCAAGTATTTTATTTCCTCCGCAGACCACGTGCGTGTCGTTCAGTATTGTCTAGCTAAAAGTTTCGTGCTGGTTCTAAATTCTCAACACTTGTGTCGGACACCGCACACGTCCTGTCTCCACGGCCATGACGTGGACACTGAGCGACAGACACCGCCACTACAACTGCAACAACGTGTCACGGTGGTGGGCACGTAGACACACGACGTATACACTGAGTGTCTGTGTCTAGTCTCGTCGTGTATCCTTACCTTAAGTATGGTGAGCGCAAATCTAGCGATTTAATCGGCAGCGGAGTTTGACTTAATGTCAAATAAATACTGGTAAAAATGTCAGATTTTCCGGCCGTTGGGCCGCATTCCTCAAAGCTCAAACAAAAAAAGGTCAAAACTTAACAGTGACCGAATAACCAATGACGGTGAGAATCTTTGTCGGTACCGAATATTATAATATTCCGACAGAAGTCATAAATAAAGTATGTGTGGTAGCAACACTTTTAAAAAATAAACTCGCAGATTTGACTAAATGAAAGTATTAGTCACGCGGGCCGCCATGACAGAATGGCCCGTTTTGACAACCAAAATTAAATTACGTTATAAAAATGAAAAATTAGTTATGTTAATGTTAATATTTGGCAGAAATATTCATATTTTGAGAAAAAATAACTACAAGAAACATTACATAGAGAAGAGTATCACGCGTAATGGTAAATGGATCTTACCGGTAGCTCTTGCGGCAACAGTTGTAGCCAGGTGGTGGCCGTTGAATGTAACGTCTTCATCCAAGCCGGCCTTCCGTCGATCGAATCTGGAACTTTAATATTTAGAAGCAAGCTATATTTCAAAATCAATTAGTGCCATCATTTATCAGGTATTCACAAATAAATAATATATCAAAATAGGTCAAAATTAAAATTATACAAATGTCAGAAACATTGCTTTGACTTAATAAAATCTCTGCAGTTTTAATTGTTGTGCAGCTGTACTGCGTCTTAGGTGTGCGCGACAAAAGGGGGGGGGGGGGCAGTGCAGGTCGCTCATTCGTCTACGCTCATGGCATCCCGCCCCCCGCGGTACAGCGGTATCGGTCAAACTATAGAGGCCGGAAGTGTCATATCTACGCTCTTGTTATAAGGGTGTAAATAAGTAAATATGACAAGTCGAGCTTTACAAAAGACTGTCATACTGTTGCCGCGTGTTTGCATAACCAAAGTATGAAAACACGCGGTAGCTACATGAACGAAGCTAAACGAACTTAGCTTCGTTCCCAGTGTGGCCTGCGCTTAACGAGTTGCAGATACGACGCGTGACGCTCTACAAAGACAAAATTTCTAAAACTTTAGGTGCCGTATTTACGCACGGGTACTGTATTATCTGGAACGTGTCTCCGTAGAATATGTCTTCCTTTATTCATAACCATTCGACAGGCTTCCGAATCGAAAACGACACATTTTCGATGACGGTGATGATTTGCCTAGTCCCCGACAGCAAATAGCCGTCGGAAGAATAGCAGTCGTCTATTTGTTTTAAACTGACACAATTTTCGGGTTTTGGATTTGTGAACAGCGTGCAGCATTTAGAGGATTCATTCGATAACATTGATTGATGTTCGATTCGGCACGAAAGCGTATCGAATGGTTGTGTTTCTTTTACTCCTATCATTGTTATGAGTTGTGTCGCGTCCTTATCGAATATTTTTTCTATTTCTATGTAATACCTGCGACCACATCGTGGTCTGCGGCAGCTGAGTTGTAAGCTAATTCCTCTTCATCTTCCAGCTGCTGCATCTTCAGGAGTTTAGACACCAGGTCGCTGCCTTGGTTTGTAAGGAGCACCTGTATAAAACATGTCACTGTAATACGCGAAAAAACACAAAAAAATGCGTACGAAATGGATCTTAGAAATTAAACAGTAAAAGCTCAACCTTCTCAGTTAATGGCTCTTTTATATCTGATCAATCGTACGTGAACTGGAACTGCTAATACTGGCACTACAGTTGAGGTATTTGCGCAAATAAAAATAAGATATATTTTGTACTATCTAACGAAAATATTATGACAAGTACGCCGCGGTAATGGCCATCCGAGATGCAATACACGACTGGATAATATGCCATTTATAAAAAGTTTTGGTCCAAATATAATGTACTCTCTCAGAAGGTACATACCTTCTCAGCATTGTTGGGTAGACCAAGCCAAGATGGTGTCTGTCTATCAGACAGATCCTCGATCCATTTCAAGAAGTGGTCGCGACGGTTTCCGTCCGGCATCGTGATATGACGTTGATTGCCGCTTGCCTATAAAACAATAACTCAATAAAAATTGTGCAAGCCTTGACTTTGTTCTCAGAGGAAACTCAGACACAAGCATATGAAAACCGGCTTGTAATTTGATTTAACGTGACGATCAGGCGGCGAAATCTTGTCTTGACATACAAAAAGTGCTAATGACGTCTTCAAATAATTTTAAACATTTTATATGAAAATCCAAAATGTAGAATAAATAAGATAAAGAATTACGTACCCCATCAACATTAGCAACAAGTGCGAAGTCAGCTTCAAACGACTTGGGCGTGAACAGTTTACACAAGAATGAGTGCAGTAGTCGCTGGTCGAACGAGTTGTCGATCTTGCCCCCGTAGATACACTGCGAGAGGAGTGTCACTAGTGCCTCCCATGGCACTTTCTCTGGGGGTAAGTTGGTGCGGCCCTGGGGTGAGAAAAAATATAAGTATATCAATATTACATAGAGAATCCGAGATGACGACTATTAGTCGTATGGAAGTATGGAAAATAGGTCATGTTGCGCCGACCCCAAATAGATTGGGATAAGGGCAGGAGAATGTTGAATTACATACAGAATCCAAGCGCAAATAGTCAAATCGTAAAACCAGGAACTGGTGAGAGGTTGTTGGTTTAATTCCCATATGTCGCTCTATTGCCATAAGTCCAGTCCTTGAACGAACTCGGTTAGTTTAGTTAGGATAACTCGAATATAATTCATATTGTGTTGTATTATTATATGCCGCGCCTTAGGTATTATGTACGCGGCGAGACGGGGATGGGGGTCCCGCCTCTCATTCGTCAACGGTCACGGCGTCCCGCCGCTCATTCGTCAACGCTCACGACGTCCCGCCTCTCGCGGTACAGCGGTATCGGTCAAACTATGGAGTTTTTGTTATGCCAAGCCCTGTAAGATCCAATGGTATTCAATTAAAAATATTTTATTGTTGGTCAATTTGGGTCTTTATCATTGAAGTACCTGTCCGAACAAGAAATTTGATAGAATTTAACTAGATAATAATAATAATATCCTGGGACATCTCACACACGGTCATCTGATCTCAAACTAAGCAGAGCTTGTACTATGGAAACCAGATAACTGATATACTACATACACTACTTTATTTTTTGTAAATACATAATTATATAGATAATTACACCCAGACTCGGGACAAACAGACATGTTCATGCACACAAATGTTTGTCCTGGATGGGAATCGACCCCACGGCCTGCGACATGATAGTATGTTAACCAACCACACCATCTGGCCTGTCCAAAAAAGAAAAGTGAAAAAATACGAACCATGGCCGTAGCATCGATCCAGGTATCAAGAGTGTCGCAAGCCACTCTCAGGTCCGACTCGTTGAACTCGTAGTACTTAGCCCATCCCAACGGCACGTAACGTAACCGTTCTTGAACAATACCTGCGCGAAAGGAAATAATATTAGTGGCTCTCTTGTATAAATGTCAATGTATGTTAATATTTATGAATAACTTATATTTACAGTCCGGCCGTCGAGAGAATTCGTTCGTGACACCTGTCAGTTTCATACTAACGAATATGTGTTTTGCGAATTTGATCTTTATTGCTACTAGAAATAACTGACAAGTGTCAGGAACGCATTGCTCGACGGCCGGACTAGTTTGCACCACACATACAAGTTATCGGTCATTACAAGTAGGTACACATAAAACCATTTTTTTTTAATTATACAAAATTAGATATAATTATAACAAGGATTTCTTACCGTGGAACCAAGCGAGTAGGAAGTATAATCTTGCGCGTTCCGATGGTTGCTTCATCATGCGCGCTGCCGGGACCTGTTGTATAATTTTGAAAACGTTCATTTTGGATTGTTTTTTTATGATAAGAACAAAGTCAAATATCAAGTCATTTACTACTACACTTAGTTAATAATAAGTATGGACATTGAATTGTATTAATAACGTATAATAAGTAGTTATTATGATATAATAAGTAATTTTATAATGTAATTTTGATAAATACAGGGCTATTTTTAAATCACTTGCTGAATTTTCACAGGGTGTTCAACCCACGAAAAAAAAAAAATCAGCTGTTTCATACATTTTGGTCGAGTAGGTATAGAACTTTCGTATGAAACAGCTGATTTTTTTTCGTGATTTCAGAGTTGGTCCCATAGTGAAAGTTGTTCATATTCATGGGTAGAACACCCTGTGAAATTTTAGCTAGTGATTTAAAAATAGCCCTGTATAGTCGCGGTTTGTGCACCATCTCTTCTTACCAATTTGTGCGCCACGGCTGACCATGATAGAACATTTCCGTATTTAATATCTTGCATGCAATGTATATGTACACCATGTTTAAACAAATAAAGAAACTTACTTACTTTAAAGGAAATGATAAATCTAACATCAAAACGTCATTCCAGCACACTGGCTGTTTACAGATCTGACTTTGAAGACTTTCTTTCTTTTAGCCCTTCCAACTCACCGTAGCAAAAGTCCTGAGCAGATTAGCCCTGATACCGGGCGGCGGCTCAAACACCAGCACTCGTCCGGCACGCAGTAAGTTAACGGGCAACTTGGGACTGATCTCCGTGGTTAGGAACAGACGGAAGTTCGGGTGTGGCTGAAGAGAGTGTAGCTTCTTCTCTAATTGGACCAGCCAGACGGGGGCTAGGTGCACGTTCTTTAGCATCACCCAGCTGGAATGGAAGTGTATAGTTAGTAACATTTTAGTATTAATAATTTTGAAGGTTTTAAAAGATTAGTTCAAGAAGGACAATGGAGAATCCTACCTACCTAAAAAATCCCATGCTTTCCCGGTTTCCCAGGTGAAGGTTATCCAAGAAAATTGCTACAAAACATTTGTGTGTTTGGAAATCTCCTAACCAAGCAAATATCTCTTACATTTTCCTCCTATGTAGCTTGAATGATAAATGTATCAGGTTGGCGGAAAAATATTGCACAAGAAATTGTAAATTACTAGAATTTTCCGGAATATTTAAGGCCTATTCAAACCTAAGCGGTATTCGCTACCGTCTGCGGTAGAGAAAACCGAGTGGGTATGCGGTAATATTACTGTTCATTCATCTGTACCGCTTTTGCCGCGAAACATAATACTAAATACCTAAGCGAAACCCGCGCGGTATTACCTCTACCCATAGCGGCAGCGAATACCGCTTAAGTTTGAATAGGCCTTTAGTATTGATCTGGGATACGTAAGAATATTGTAGAAGGTTCTCGAAGCTATAACATAAAGGTGCGCTAGTGAGGATTTAGTTAGTTTATGAAAATGATTAGTGAACATCAACTTCGAACGATCATCTTTTACGAGTGGCGTCAGGGACACAACGTGAGTGTGGCTACCGCTAACATCAGCAAAGCGTTCGGTGAATTTGTTGTATCGCGATGGAAGATAAGCCACTGGTTTGCTCGCTTTTCATCGGGAGATATAACTCTTGAAGATCACGAGCATTCGACCGTGGAGGCTCATTTACACAAACTCGGCTATCGTAAAGTAATGGCACGATGGATTCCACATCAACTAACTGACAGTCATCGTCAAGTCAGAGTTAGTATTTGTGAATTACTTCTTTTTCAGCCTTCTTTTTCTTTTTCAGAGTTTCTTGAAGATCTGGTAACCGGCGATGAGAGCTGGATTCCCTATGATAACAACACACGGCACGCCGTCTGGCTTCCTTTCGACGCAGAGCCACCAACCAGCCAAAGCCGAACCGTCACTCACGCAAGCATCTTCTCTCCGTTTGGTGTGATGCGAAGGGCCTACTCTATTACGAGCTTCTCCTTGCGAGAAGGACGATTACGACTTCCATTTATACTGAACAGCTTTAGAAACTGGCTGACGCAATAAGAGAAAAACGACCGAGAGGTGTAAATGTTCACTTACTCCACGATAATGCGCGACCTCATGTCGCTTCGGAGACTCGACAAAAATCGTAGAGCTTGGATGGCACCCGGTTGCGCACCCACCGTACTCATCGGATCTCGCGCCATCCGACTATCACTTGTTCCGACTACTAAAGTTTCATTTGCGTGAGAAAAATTTTCAAAACTACGAATACCTCAAAATGGCAGTGGACATTTTTTTTTCTGCACAGCCTCCGGAAGTCTGGGCGCAGGGCATCAACAATCTACCAACTAGATGGGCCAGAGTAATACAAGTTATTTGGGGATTACATTACTGATTAATTATTGTAAATAACAAAGTTATCAATAAATAAATTGAGTCTTATATCTTGGTGCAAGCTTTTCCGCCAACCTGATACATTGATATTACCCTAACTAATATTATAAATGCGAAAGTGAGTTTAATGTTACGCTTTCACGCTAAAATGGCAGAACGGATTTGGATGAAATTTGTCACATGGGTAGGCGGCCATGACCTGGATTAGGACATAAGATACTTTTTATCCCGGTTGTTCGTTCCCGTGGGATAATTTCGAACTCCACGCGGGCGAAGCCGCGGGCATTAGCTATAATATAATAATTTGACTGTTATTGAGAACTTACCGTCCAGTTTTGCAGGCAGTGTTGATGGCGCGCTCGGCTTGGTTGAAACCTTCGGCGGAACCAATAGCGATGCTAGAGAGTGGCTTGTTCAACTCAGTTGCCATGTCGTCCACACGACCTGATCAATGAAGACGAACATAAACATTAACAAACTCTTCACATATAATTCAATCTGCCTTTTCCTTTGGGCTCAGCTTCCAGTCTAACCTACCTGGAGACATGCCTATCTGAACTCCACAACCCAGTTACTGCGTAACACGATACCCCATGGTAAGACTGGTTGTAGATTTTTGGGCATCTGACTACCCGTAACGACTGTCAAAGATCTACGAATGACAGCCGGGACCAACGGCTTAACGTGCTTTCCGAGGCACGGAGAGGTCTCGATATGTAACGGATGGTTACCCATACATGAACCGAACGCGGCAAGCGAAGCTTCACCTTCGATTGACCCGTGCGGCTGTTATTATTTAGCCTCGACCCCCTCAGTCTTATATAATTAATGTATACAAAATGTAAAACATTTTACAAGAGTAACTATGAAGTTTCTTGCCCGTTCCATACAAAACTACCTTTTGTAATGGGAACTAGATTTTTTTTTTATTTTCATGTAAATTTTGACGTTCAAAAGTGCCTTTAATATGCCTAATTGAAATAAATGAATTGACTGAATACAACAAGATCAGTTCATTTGAAATTAATGACATAGTTGTCACTTACCGCTAGCGTCATATCCGGGCACGGAACACAAAAGCGCGGGTGTGGTAGCATTAAGCTGAGTCTCAGTGATGGATGACAAGTCCAGTTCAGTTTCAGCCTTAGCCATGTATCCCGCGCCTAATACTGCCGTCACCAGCTGAGTTGCAGCTGCGATTACGCGGTCAGGACGGAATGCCTGGGGACAGATTAAAGAAAGCTCTATATTTTGCCAGGGTAGAACAAAAAGCCTGACAGGAACGTTTAATCACTTCTTCTACCATCCTTGGCTATACTGCCGTCGTAAGAAAAAAGGGCACAACTAACATTAAAAAAAAAAATCTACAAAAAATTGAGCAGATTAGCCTTTTTTTCTGATTCTAAATATGTATGTAACTCAAATTTTTTTTAAATGTTAGTTGTGCCCTTTTTTCTTACGACGGCAGTATAATGGATTGATAAATAGCGGTTTTTACCCCGACTGCGCGACGCAAAGGATAGTAATTAGTTTATCACCCTATATATGTATGTGCCTTTGTGGCGCTCTAGAGACCAAACGCGTGGGCCGATTTTGATGATGAAGATTTATCTTAATCTTGTGAGTGTCATTAAAGACATGAGAAAAATAAAATTCAATAAAACGACAAGCAGACGCCATATTGTGAAAAAGAAAAATAATAAAGTCCTACACTGTCCTCCCATACCATAAAATATTGTAAAAACCCAATATTTTTAAAAGAGTAACCGTGGAGTTTCTTGCCGGCTCTTCTCCATAGAAAACGACCAATTGGAATCTTGCACCTAGCTTCAGACGTTTCATAATTGCCCGTGTAGGTTTTTTGTGAAATAAAATATGTTGATTTTGATGATGAATAATTTTTACTATGCATCGCATACCATAAAAAAAGAGAGAAAGATAAACTAGTTTTAATTAAGCCGGGAATGTAAATAAACTTGTAAAATAACAATTCCGAACGTAAGACCATTAGACATGATTTGAAACTATGATTTGAAACTATAATTTTTACAACTTTTACTTTTACTTTTGACAGCTCGAGTACTAATCAATCAGGTCTCGTTTACGAAGACGCAGGGCGTCGCGGCCCGCACTAAAGTCAAACATATGTCGTTGCCTGAGAGCGAGAGAGACGCGAGACGCCACAAAGCACGCGACGCGCGACGCCCCGCGCCTCCGTAAACGAAGCCTTAGTGATGTCCTAATGCGTTCCCAATTCGATTTCTTCTAATAATCGACTTTATTTACTTTACACATATTGATATTTTATTTTAAAGAAAAATGTAATGAAAAAACATCGACTATGAAGCATGGCATTTTTTCGTCTATGGTTGCTGACAATAAATAAGAAACTTGATAGGCGTGCTTATGTCAAAAGAAAAATAAATGGTTGAAAAGATTATAATGATTTATTTATTTTATTATTTATATTAAAATGCTTATATGCAATTATTACACAACTAACACATTAATAATAATAATATCCTGGGACATTTTTCACACACGGTCATCTGATCCCAAACTAAGCAGAGCTTGTACTATGGAAACCAGATAACTGATATACTACATACACTACTTTTTTTTGTAAATACATACTTATATAGATAATTACACCCAGAGTCAGGACAAACAGATATGTTCATGCACACAAATGTTTGTCCTGGATGGGAATCGAACCCACGGCCCGCGGCATGATAGGTGGTATCTTAACCAACCACGCCAACTGGCCCGTCAAATTAGGTTAAAAGTATTAAAACTCATACCTGTATGAGCAACAACCGGTACATAGCCAACGTATGCGGCGCGGGCGGCGACGCGGCTTCTCCGTCCCATAG
The DNA here is from genome assembly GCA_948252095.1 of Dicycla oo. Classification (NCBI taxonomy): domain Eukaryota; kingdom Metazoa; phylum Arthropoda; class Insecta; order Lepidoptera; family Noctuidae; genus Dicycla; species Dicycla oo. The sequence goes on along the minus strand of OX411726.1, from coordinate 17,544,902 downwards.
TGTGGGCACGCACTGCTCAGGCGCAGCTTGTGATAACCACGCGGATAGCTCTGGTAGCTCGCCCACTTTGTCGAGGAGGCGACGGAAGTGCGGTAGCCTAAGAAAATTAGTGAGTTACTAGACTAGCACGATAGAAATCAAGCGTTTCTGGATGATTCTACTCGAATAAATCGGGAGAATACTTAAGATAGGTAGCTTATATGTATTATTAAAATAAAAAAAAACAAGGTCGATTGTATTACCTGGAGCTAAGCCTAGCCGCGGCGTCATGTTGCTGGTGTGTCAGTGGTTCCAGCGGCGAGCTAGTGGACACGAAGCCCTCCTTGCCTCCGAGGAACACGCCGAAGCAGCGCTCTAGTGTGTCTTCAGCTCCTGTACCCTTGAGGTGTATGCGGCAGAGTAGGAGAGCGAATGTGAGGCGGTCTGTGTGTAGCATGCCCCGGGCTACGCGCTCGTATATCACCTGGTGAAATTTGAAAGTCATGAAGTTTATGTTGTGAACTGGTAGAAATACAAAACACAAGTAACGGTATCCGTAAGTAGAAAATCAAAGCTGAGTAATAGAAAACCGCATCTGTGTTATTCCACATATAGGAACAGACATCTTCTTGGCACGCTTGTTCCATCATAGACCTCAACCATCGCATTCCATCAGAAGTGGTCAACAGGCCCGGCCAATTCAGCAAAAAAAAAAAAAAAACATAACAACAACAACGAAGTGTGTGTGATCGCTGTTTCAGATTCTGTTCACAGGCGGCAATTAATTTTTAAACTACAAGTCTTGAGGGCGAGACTCACAAGCCCTACACTTTGCTGAGTAAGCATTTCATACGAATATCGACACTATTTGTATAACATTAATGTTAATTATCCTGAAGAAGTAAGAACATAACGTCCCCGTAGAGCGAAAAGTCACTAAGTCGAAAAATGGCCAAAATGAGTTATGAATGTCACTAAAATCAACATTTTCTTCTCTAATATTCTGTCTAACCGATATTTTTGTAGCTGCCTTCGTTTTTGTTTTACGAAATGTGAAAAGTAAGTAAGTCTACCTTCTGGACCGCATAGCGTAATGGAAGAAATAACTAATTTAGTTAATTATTATACATTTATCGAAAATTTATATGATTGGCAATTAAAATGACTTAATTACTTTTTGTCTGGAATTATCTATGCATACATACGCGTTAAGGTAGTCTAAAAATCACTAAAATGATTAAGTGAGTTTTTAAAATCAGTAGTTTGCTAAAACAAACAAAAGCGAAAATTAACTAACTCGACATAGTGACTACTCACTCTTTATTTTTACAAGATTAGTACAATATTACAAAAGCGAAAAATCATCAACCCATTTTAATGTTTTTTTTTTCTTTGAAAAGTGGAACATATGATATATTGCGAATAAGAATTAAAGGCTTTTAATTATTATTTATATAACTTTGACGTACACTGTTACAATTAAGGTACTTGTGCCCGCGAGTTAGTGAGTTTGTCGCGGACGAGCGTGGCGCGTGGTGACTCATACGCGGAGTCAACGTCGAGTGACATACACGCGTTTCGTTGTTATTAAAACGTAAATATTGGTACTGTGTAACAATGAGTCAAAATATACGAGTTGTATAAAGAGCAACTAACAACGTTGAATGAAGACCCATGTTCTTTTTAAGTATACAAAACAATATCTGGGTCTAAATTCAATTTGTCATTTTTTACTCCAAAAAAATACTTATGCATAACATGCACTCGTTATGATAGTGCTGGACGTCCAGAAAATTTGAAGGAGGAATATGATTCACATATTGCAAGAAAAAATGAAGCACAGCAAGGAAAGAATCGGACAAGCAGCCGTATATTATTGATGACAATTACCTAGTCGTAACGGCAGACATGAAGTCTACTTTGCACATACCAGTCAGCGGGGTTGGTATTTTATATTACAACAGAAAATTAACTTTCAAAATTATACGATTCACACGTCTAAACCACCACATGAAGCATTTTGTGTAACTTGGAATGAGATTAATGGTAAAAGAGGCAGTGTGGACATTGCCAGAGCAATGAACTGGTGGATTAGTCAGATACCAACCAATATTAAAGAAGTCATCATTTATAGCGACACATGCGCTGGGCAAAATAGAAACCAATTTATCACGGCATTTTTAGTTCATTTGATTCAAAGATCGGTTGTGCAGCTGGAAGTTATTGAGAAAAAATATTTAGAGAGTGTTCACACTCATATAGAAGTGGACTCCATGCATAGTGCGATAGTAAGACAGCAAAGTCATAGGCCTGTTTATTTCATGATTGACTGGAAGTCTATCATGGAACGTGCGTGCTCTAAAAGAAACAGATATTCAGCACCACCTCATTTTATTTTTTTTTTAATTCGGGTAAGCAACATCCATATGGGTTAGTAAACAAAAAGCAAAAAAGATAACTTACGAGTAAAACTATGTTAGTGAACTTATTATCTATTTGGAAACAAGGCTCTTGTTCTAAATACATCTTCGAACAACGTCACCTAATAAAGGAGACTCGCAACTCCCCGCTATGGTCTTCAGGATGGAATTGGAACTCTCCCCCACTCTGCAGAGCAAAGAGGCAGAATTCTGTCTGACGATGGCGTGGAAGCCATCGACGTGTGCTTGTGCAAACATACCTGATGCACTGCAGAAACGGGGCAGCCCCATCAACATCCTAAACCCGTTATTATATTGAACCCGTAGGGAGTTGATAGCGCGCTGAGTACAGTTGGTCCACAGACTGCACGTGTAAAACACTTGGCAATAAGCTTTAAAAAGCGTTATTTTGACTGCCCTGCTACAGCGTGCAAATCTACGAGCCAACATGTTACATCGGACTGCCAGCGCCCTACGTTCCCTCTCAATATCCACTTGGTAATTAAGGTCATTGGTTACATAATGCCCCAAGTACTTGAACTTGTACACTCGCAATAGATCATTCCCGTTTAGTTTAATCGGGGGCACATACTCAGAACATTTAGCACCGCCAGCCTTAAATACCAAGAACTAGCTTTTATTAACATTATAAATTAGGCCATGCTCTCGAGCATAGCCCTCGCAACAAGTAAGCAGCTCTCTAAGCGCCCTAACCGTTAGACTCAGCAGCACCTTATCGTCAGCGTAGCTGATATTGTTGACACTGACGTCATCAATGCGACATCCGATTTTTTTGCTGCTGAGCTCAACGATTAGATCTATTCTATATAGGTTAAACAGCTTTGGTGACGTTATCCCGCCCTGTCTCCCCCGCACTCCAGCCTATAAGACACAGACAGCCTATAGGCCCATCTCACACTGTTCGTCTGGTTGTATTACCAATACTGGAAGATACGCAACAGCTCCGCTGGAATTTTTCTCTCTCGCAGCTTTTGCCACATAACCTCGTAAGATACAAGGTCAAAGGCACGGGAGAGATCTAAAAAGCGAGCATACACTGGTGTTCGCCGTTTTGTGTAATATTGCACCGTATGTTTGAGGCCGAGAATCGCACTTTCTGTGCCAAGATTTTTACGAAACTCAAACTGTGCGTCGTGTAATTCTAACAAGCTATCCAACCGTGCGTCCAGCAGACTGTCGGGTACCTTCGCGATAATAGTAGCCAGGGAGATTGGTCGATAATTACACTTATCATCATCTTATATTGTTAAGGAATTAAAATACCCGGAAATTATTGATGTAAGAGCTCTTAATGAAAAAATAGTAAAAAATACAAGCAGAGATACAGAAGGCAATAAAATTAAATGGCTAAAAATTAAGTGTCTTCGTTTCGAGAGAAAATGCCCGGGCCTCGTTAAGTTTAGATATAAACACGATGGTCCCTATCTAGAATTTAATATATTAGAATGGCCGACAAAACTATTCTTCTTACTAGAAAGAGGAGGAAACGAGACGAACAAATGAATGGACAAGAGACAGAAAACTGATGCAAGAATTGATAAATTATAAAATACCACCAGCTTACTCCTCGCCACTGCCTATATCAGAGGCAAAAAAGAATGACCTCAATAATTTATGTGCAAGAGGGATAATCCCACAAGAACTCCACTTGTGGTACCAGTTTTTACCAACAAGTAAAGACGTAGTACATAGAATTTTGGAGCCAGACGTCACAGAGGAGGGAGGAGAAGTAGTGGACTGTAGTATGATTTCATTTTTTATTTATAACAATGTTCTATTCGTTCTATTATTTTTCAGTTTATGTGCATGAGGTTGTTGCATTTTATTTTTGTGTAATACTAATAGTAATTTGTTGATTTTTTCGAATATTCTTTTAATAAAACTTGATTGTGTTTATTACAATAGTTTCATTACTATTTATGTCATATTTAAAACAAAACTTACCACACAAGCTTCGAATATCCAGATAGGTAGTATTTACAATACACATTTCATGCATCTATCAGGTAGTTCCACTTTACTTAAGTCTAGTTATTTTTCTTCAAAATAATTTAAAACTGAGTGAAAAATCACTACGTTCGACAATTACAACAATTCACAACAACGTTCGACAATTCACAACTACGTCAGAGATTTTATAGATAAAAATTAATTAGCTTGATGTTTTTAACTTTTCTCAATTATTTGAGGTTTTTCACGTGTTTTAGCTCTTATAATATAAATTTTATTTTATTTTCTTCAAATTAAAGTTAAAAACATAAGGATATGTAATGGCTAACCAAAGTTATAACGATTTTTATTTTCAAAAACTTTAACTATCAATAACTCAAAACACGATTTTTCGACTTAATGACTTTTCGCTCTACGGGGACGATAATTTGTTCATCCTAACTATTATTATAAATGAGAAAGTGAGTATGTTTATTACGCTTTCACGCTAAAACGGATGGATGGATTTAGATGAAATTTGGCACATGGGTAGACACGAACTGGACTAAGACATTGGATACTTTTTATAGTACGTTCCCGTGGGATAATTTCCGAGAACCACGCGCCGAAGCTAGTTATCACATAAACGCTTAGCCCATGAGTACTTACCGCAAACAGTTCTTCAGTAATAATCTTGAGCCTAGCTGTGTAGTCTGTGGTGCCACTGAGCATGGGACACACCAGTACAGAGCTGAAGATGTCCAGGAACATTTTCAAAGAGTACTGGTAAAGGAAGTGCACTTGGTGAAGAGACTCCATTGTGAAGTAGATGCTGCTGCAGGCCTGGGAAATATACATGTTGAGTCAGTTACGTGTAGTCTTTTGTATTCATAAACATCTTTGTACTGAAAGAAATGATTAGTCAGGAAGTATTTATAATGCATTTACAAATGCCAAGATTTTAAGAATCGCTAATTTGTTTGAAGCTCGTTAAAACGAAATAAATAAAAAGAAGTTAATCTTGAAAATCTTCTTCTTGAGTGTTTATTGCTGGGGAATGAGCAAACATGGTTCCAAAAATCTAGTAATTTTACAATCTTACTAGATTATTATGGTCTTACTATCATACATAACTATCATACATAATAATCTGGTAGGATCAGACCAAAAAAATAGTAAACAATTATGACCAACGAAACATTTATGTACTGTGATGAGTTATGTATTGTGTAAGAGGGACAAACAATAATAGATGATAAACTTGGAATTATTTAATAATTATTTTTTTATCAGTTTATCTCAAAGAAAGGTACACTAAAAAACGCCACAGTTTTTTTTTTCAGAATTCTCCTCAAACAAATACCTAATATGTACTTCATATTTAAAAGTAACTCTAAAATCGCTGGAATGATCGAATGCAACAGTAATTATTTTCCTAACATCCTGTACAACATAAGGTCGCCTTTTGCATGAAATCTTTACAGTACTTACTTGAGACAGCGGTAAATACTGCTGACTGACAGTCTCAATCTCTCCAATAACTTTGTCAGTCTCTTCCACCTTCTGTCCGATGTCATCGGCTTCCTTCTTCAGGGTCTCAAGCGTGGCAATCACCGAGTCATCGTCTAGGATCTTGCCTTTGGCGTCGTTTAGGGCTTGGAGCAACGACTTCTCTAGCTGACGTAGACGGAGGTGGAACTCGCCTAAATAGAAAGCAAGTTATTTGCGTGAACAAAAGCAAAAAATAATAATCGCAAAACAGGTGACGCCAAACGAAATAGGTGTATGTGCAAAATTAAAGTACCGTGTTTAAAACTAGGCGGTCTTATTGCTAAATGCAAAGATATAACCTTCGGATTGTTCGGATGGAGCCAAGAGAGAAAAGAGAAACTATAGAGCACTTACTCCGAGGGAGTAAGCAGAGAATTTGGTCACATACAGTTTTATTTTGTGTCAAAAATGTTTTCGAGCCCCTTGAAAGATAATTATGAAAAACAACTTAAAAGTGGATACTACCATATTATAAATAACTTGCAATACACGTAAAATATACAAAATATTTTTTTTTTAGTTTTACATTTAACCTGTTATAATGCGAACTTACCTTGTAACTTCAGCAGGTCAGACCTCTTGGTATCGATGTCAGGTCGTTCAGCTTTCAGCACTCTGTGCAAGCACTGCGATTGTAGCGAGGAGCGGGTAACGGTGAAGTTGACGAACGTCACTCGAGAGCACATGTCCGGAGGGAATTCTACTGTCGGGTCCCTAAAACCAAGTTGTGAGTTAGTTAGATACTTAGATTTTATTACAATTAAACTCAGGTTTCGTATAGGAACCAGATAAATAAAAAATGGAAAAGGAACATCTTCAATAACAAATCCAGAAGATATCTTGAAAGGGTATCTTGAAACAGGCAGACATTTGTATTTCAATGAACACGTTTGACAATTACTTTTACGAAGAACTTGTGATTTATATCTGGTAAAATGTGTGCTAGATTTCTCACAAAGAATACTAAAAGCTATTAACTAACCTGGTGCTAAGGAATATGACGAATGAGGGACTAAGATCAATGTCCTGGTCTCCGAGAGTGATGAGCACTCGGCCACCAGTACGACGCAGTTCTCTGTTCAGTACGGGGTTCAGGATCGGGTCGTAGTTCTCTACATCCTAGGAAAACAAAAAATAAATCATACTTCACCGTTAAAGATAGCGTGTTTATAGGATACTTGAATTGACGCGCATCACGTGACACTTGACATGCGAACTTAGATCTAAGCAAGACACAATTGAAATTTTACTGTATCTTTGATTGCGGCATGCGAGAGCCAACACAACGATCACCTCTTCAGACATGTATTTAACCTCTTGAGTGTTGCATGATACCGCATCCTAACTTATGTTTGTTTGTTACCATTTCACGCCTAAACCACTGAACCGATCATGCTGAAATTTCGCATATATGTTGTCAGGTGTACAGAAACGGACATGGGGTACCTTTCATCCCGAAAAAAATCAGTTCCCGAGGAAAACAACAATAACGTTCTTATGATAATAGATGGCGCCACGTGTCTTTTTATTTGCACTTGCAACAAAATCTTTTGACTTCGAGCGCTTTCTCTTATGAACCTATATGGTATCATGCGCATACACTAAAGAGGTACAAAAGTAGATTATTGAGCAATGTGAAACATATCATGTTGAGCAACGTGACACGTATCATGATGAGCAACATGAGACGTATCATGTTGCACGTAAATTTTGATTTAATAAATACAACGCAGAAAGTGCATAAAAAAATTGAGCGTCCAGCATCGTACCCGTGATAGAAGTGAACCTTCTAAAAATATAAGAATAAAAGAGATTTAGTGTAAGAGACAGAGAGTTATATCTTTCTTCTCTCTCATGTAACGAAATGTGCCTAAACGTAAGGCATCATGTCAATTCTCGTCTTATTATCGAAACGCTGCCTAAGTTTAACTTAAAAAAATTATGCTACTTTCGCTACCAAAGAATAAATAGTTACTATTGTTCTCTAAGCAATACTTACTTGCACAAGCAGTGGGTTTCCGAAACGCAATGCAGACTCCAGGTTCTTTCTGAACGAGTCGTCGAGGAAAGAAGTCTTGGTGATCTTGCGCTCTTTGAACTCGCGCATTATGAACTCTGTTGCTTGGCCTGACGGATCGATGATCAGCGGGTAACGGTTGAAGCGCTAAAACGAAAGAAAACAGGTGAATATTGAAAACGGTTTCCAGAAACTGAAAGCTACTTGCGGTACTTTGTTGCAGTTGTAATTTACGCAAAGTTGTTCATACCTTCAAATTGATTTACCTTATTTATTATTCATATAACTTAATGATCAAAAATTTGTATGGTGAAATTACTTACACAAAGCAAGTTTCGGATGGTAAGATAGAGCTATACTTAACGGATAGCACCATCTCTTTTTCGCAAAGGAACAATGATTCCCGTAACTTCTAATTTTAAGGCTCACTTTCCGTTGTCGCATTAATAAGACACCAAACAAATAATCAAGAAATTCTTACCCTAAGCATGATAGCGTTCTCCACACACAGTTCGTCTGTAGGTAAAGCGTTCGCTTGCCAACGTAGTCGCTCATCCGGGTTACTGAGGTACTCCGTGCGAGCTATGTCCGCCCGGTACTTGATGTTTGCTGCAGCTAAGTGGGCTGTCCATGTTGTGAATAGGTTTTGACGGTACTGGGGAAGAAGAATTTGGGATTGTATTATCAGTTCGAAGAGAAAATGACACAAAAGTAAGGAAGCAGTAGCGCATCTCTTAGTCTATTTTCCAAACAAGTTACAGGTCAGCTACTGAGATGCGGTTGTATATATTTCAAATGAAGCGGTTGCCTACTCTGTATTAGAAGAGGGCTTTGCCCTGCAGCGGGTCCATAATAGACTGGTATTATTATAATTTTGTACATAAATATTTGTACTTACATGCTGATCGAAGTATCCACCATAAGCGATGAAAGCGGCAGACAGCAAGACATCTCCGACGATGGTGCTCATTTGTGAGCGGAACGTTTCCGAGCTCGACTCCCAACGTTCTCGCTCGATTACCAGACTCTTCAGTAGAGCTATGGACCTGTCCACCTGTGTAGAATCAAAATATTTTAGCAATATTATTAGAATTGGAAAAGAATTAAGAGATAATAAGACCTATCGAGTTTGCTGGTTGGTTGAAAGTCGGAGACTTGTTATTTTCCATCTAAAGATGTGTAACGTGGATTTGGAAGAAAACATTTGTTTCATGCTGATACAAGTAAGCCTGATATGGGACGTTAAATACCCAGTTGAAAAACCCCGCCCTATAATGGTGCACCGAGCGACAGTGTTGTTGATAAGTATCAGATTCTGCAACGTAATATTATGGCGACAAATCGACAGGTTACCCATATTTCTCAATAACAAAGCCTGACTCAATAACTTACCTTAGCCTGCACATTCTCCAAGTCAGTCTTGATAGCCTGGGCTTGGCTGATAAGTTGCGCATATTCCTCCTTGTAAGACGCGATAGATTTCTCGAGCTGAGCGATCAACTCGCTCACTTCGTTGCCAGCCGTCACGTTACTTTGAGCACGGTTTTCTAGAGCTTGGAGCTCGTTACGCAGAGGTTCTACCCGTTTTAACATGTCGGCGTATTCAATCTGTGGATATGAGTAAACAAGTAAACAAGAGTTAGTTGAGAATACTTCGATTTCATACCAAGTTTTAAAAAAAAATAAAGTTAAAGAGCTGAACAGATAATGCACATTTTGACAACATTCGCTTTGCCCGTGCAAATGGAAAACACTAAATGAAACAGCCAAGTCGTAGCAGTAAGCTCAGACGGACGTATTTTTATCGCGGCGATTTTTTTTTGCGCACTGGGTTTACAATGCTCTGCTTAGCGGCGAGAGTTGAAAATGCACCAGTCTGTTTTTTGACGCGCTCTGTTGGATTCTCAATGCTCGGCTCAACACCTAGAGTTGAAAAAGCAGTGCGCGATAAAATCTCGCGGCGATTTTTTTACGTCCGTCCGAACGTGGGCTAAGATCGGTTTTCGTAGTTTAAGTGTGACTGAAACTGAAATTAGTTTGTTCAACACTAAATACATAGTATAAATTACTTTAATATATTCAAGGAAATATATATTAAATGGATCTTACCTGAGCGATAGCCCATTTGACCATAGGTCCGCAGGCCATACTGGCTCTGTTCACTTTCTCGAAGTTGTAATCAGGATTGCTCAGGTACCGAGTCCTCATTTTCTCGCGAACATCATCACTGGTATACACACACATATATTCATTAATATAAGGAATAGTTTCTTCAAATGGTGATAATTTAACATTATTACGTGCATCGTGCAGTGTCAATGAACCAGACCATCTCAATGAATGACTTTTGACCTTGTACCAGAAAAATTTCGACTTGAATGTACGACACGGTATGCTTACTGTCGGTCAAATTCATGTCATGGTAAAAAGGTATTTTATTTTAGAAAATATTTTCTTTTTTTTTTAATTTGGCTGAAAAATAACGATTTTATATGAAGGGATCTTTTTTTAAACAATTTTGGGGCTACAACAACTGACAAACTAGACCAGTGTTTAAACATGAATTTGTTCAACAGTTTAATTTACACAGTAACCGCGTCCAACATGCACATCTTGTTACTCCTGTACTTCACTTCAAATATAAATCAGGACGTCACTTACCCACACAGCAAACAAAGATTCTAGAGATAAACACATTGCCTTCCCCTGCTCGAAGGACACATTAGATAGCAAACAAAACAAAAGAAACATAATTTAAACAGAAAAAAATAAACAAGCTATTTCACCGCCGATAGTGAGTCTCTTTCTCGGCGGTTGGACATTATTTATTGGCAAATACATTCATGCGTCCTGAATGTCAAGGTAATGTACGAGTATGGTGTATTGTCTATTTTGAAGTGTAATTTTGGCGTCAGTCTAATGTAAGTTTTTAGTATAATTTATTACGTGTGTAATTAATAAAGTTAATGAGAATGGAACGGTTGTTTCAGTGATTAATGTCTACTTTTGTATTAATTTATTACGTGTGTAATTAATAAAGTTAATGAGAATGGAACGGTTGTTTCAGTGATTAATGTCTACTTTTGTATTAATTTATTACGTGTGTAATTAATAAAGTTAATGAGAATGGAACGGTTGTTTCAGTGATTAATGTCTACTTTTGTATTAATTTATTACGTGTGTAATTAATAAAGTTAATGAGAATGGAACGGTTGTTTCAGTGATTAATGTCTACTTTTGTATTAATTTATTACGTGTGTAATTAATAAAGTTAATGAGAATGGAACGGTTGTTTCAGTGATTAATGTCTACTTTTGTATTAATTCGTTCAAAATTTCTAGGTGTTTTATTTTCTAATATTGTCAACCATCACCACATACGTACCAATTACCGATACATGCGCGTGCGTCTTAACATCAATAAAATGCATACAAACTGAACATACCATGCGAAAAGCATGCAGCAAGCATCAAAATTTAGCCTAACTTAATATGCAAATTGCACGCGATTTTCATTTTTGTATAAAAGAAACATTTTAAAATGATGGGTAAAAATCGTGTGAAACTAGCACTGGAATACTTCGTGATCAAAAGATCAAAATCCTTGCATACCACCACCAAACAAAACAGAGGGGACATGTGGGAGGGGTGGAAAACAAGCGGCGGTGCTCACGTTATGTCCTCGGTGGAGAAATTGGAGACGATGCTGTTGATGAAATTCTCTCGCATGATGACGGCGCGGATCGCCTTCCAATCGGTGGCATTCTCCCCGAGCAGGAGGCAGATAGACTCCAGAGCGACCTTCACGAGCGCCGGCGGATTGCCCATAGATCTCACTTCCACCAAATGCTGCTTCTTTATAGATTTCACCGCTGTACATTACAAACGGTTCGGCAATGTTCGTAGATGTTCGTCAGCGCCATTGGTGCGTCGCGTCGCGTCCGTCACCAGCACGAAGCGAGAGCGAGAGAGTACAAAAAAGAGAGAAACAAAAAAGGCATTTAGCTGCTTTCTGTGACACATGCGGCTGGCGTTATTATATAACGTTGAAATTATACCGCTGCTACCAGCGCGGGTTCCCAGGAAACTGTTACAAATACTTTGGTCTTTTAAACTTCGACTTGATTAAAACAATTAATAACAATTTCCTATAGCCCCGGATCGCTAAAACGTAAATTATAATGTTTTTTTTTTCTGAAAAGGAATGGTTAAGATTCGTAATGTTAAAACAAATGTTAAATGATTCACGACGATGCTTAGCGGGGTTAGTCACGAGTATTCACTGTATATTAGTGTGCCTTACAATACATAGATGCCATTTTACATTACAGTGATCACAGCGTTACGTTTTCTTCTATATTAATAAAAATAGTCACATAATGCAAGCGAGCTTAGCTTATTTACAACAACATATTTATCTATAAAATTCATTCATAACAATAAAGAAAAATGTATAAATAATTGAATACATTTAAATGTTCTGTTTTGTGTCAAAACTTACAAAATATATCAAAATTTAATGCATAACATAACAATCGAAATAGGTAATGTTTTTGCCAATAAATACGACTAGGATATTAAAACTAAGGAACACTAATTGCTATCTAGGTTGTTGATCTCTAGAACATTACATTCATATCAAAATCAAAAGTTTTTTTTTTGTAAATTCTGTTGAGATAGTATGTCGTTTAATATCCGTCGTTTTTACATAATCGACGCGTAAACTTGTCAAAACAAATGCTGAAAGAAAAATGTGCATAACAGAGTATCGAAATGTTACAACAGACACTTGTTGACACTACACTCTTCACCCGTAGCTGTCCACAGCTATTTGGGTACACAACAACTACTAAAAGAGTGAAAGCGATCAGTGTGCCATACAACAACAAAAACTACGACATGCTATCTCAGTGAGAATATAGGCCTATTTAGATATAAGTGATATCGCTGTTGCGCTCTGTAGCGATACTGCGGGCCTAGACAAATTGACATACGATTAGCGATGTACGCTAGAATCAAATCCCAAAATGTAAAGGGTTGACAAGCTATCGAAATGTCACGTGATCATAGGTCAACGAATTGACAGCGTCCAATGATGACTTTCATAGAGAAGCGTCGATAGCGATTGTAGAAATAGAATCACTCCGAAGCGAATGCCATTTGTCTAGGCCTAGTGGTTCGCCTTCTGGTTAGTCACTTTGGAGCAGTATCGCTACCAACCGCAACAGCGATATCGCTTATATCTGAATAGGCCTTAATTGACAAAACTAACGTGATGTTTTCTGTCTCGAAGTTAACGATGGTTGATATGAAGTTGTCCTTCATGACGACGGAGCGGATGCCCTTCCAAGTGTCCCCTTTCTCCCCGAGGAGTGTGCAAATGGACTCCAGCGCCATTTTGACGACAGACGGTGGGTTGGCCATGGACCTCACTTCGACTAGTTGCTGTTTCTTGATCGAGCGCACGGCTGTTTTATAGGATTGTCTTCAGGTAATACTAAATGTCGTTATAGTCAGACTTTTTCAGACTTCACTATTTATTCCTCATGTGATTAAAAATAAGTGACTCTTTGTACTACATTTTAGTGTAAAGGTTGTAATGTTTAAATGAAGCCCGAGAGAATGACTATAACCACGCTGCTATAAAATAAATATGTTTGATTTCTGAATAGTCTCAACTGTTGCATATTACTGATACATTTTATCTCATTCAGAAACCAACTCATTAATGAAAATTAAATATTTATAAAACATATAACAGAAATAAACGAGGCATCTTTCTTGTGACTGCAAAATTCAAATGTTAGATCAAACTACTGACATTAAAGTTAATCAAATATGTCAGCAACAAACTATACTACACTAATAATATTGCTTGAACAGTGACTAAACAAAGTAACGTCGTGGTATTCATTCACTGGACATACACAAGTAATATGAGGATAGGTAACAAGTACTGGTTTTAGTTAAAAAGACTCCAAGACTCGCGCTCATAAAACGTGCGAGAGGGACGGTGAATACACCGAGTGTCATCTCATCTCGCTACTTGTTGGTTGTTCATTTTTCAAACATCGATTTCTTTTTCATCAAAACATTTATTTGATTATTGAATTGAACAAATCAAGTGGGGCCTTTTATTTTCGTCCAAGGTATTGATATCTCAACTAAAACCGGTACATAATTGTATGAATACCACATGAGTGTCATGCGAGTACAGTAAAGAGTCAAACCATTTTGCGCCTCAATGACGGCAGGCTCCACTTGTGCGAGGTCAGCCATTACGTCGCGACGCTTCGCTTCTATCTCCTTCGTTTGTTTCTCTAGAGCGACCTAAATCACAAAGTAAATAATTTTAATCCTTGTTTTATGAAAAGTATCATGATTGTTGTGTTGGAGCCAGACAGAGACATCGCGAGAGAAGTCACCCGACTTTTGTTTCACGACTTTTTCCGTCGTTTCTGATATAGCTAAACATGTCGGGCGAATTTTGGAGACTTGGTGCAATGTCTTGAAACACATGTTTACTGAGGCGGTATTGTATATCGTATAGCATAAGCATTTAATCCTGAAAAGTCTTGTTATGAATTCCAGTTTCGCGCAAGTTAGCGTTTCGTGAAGATTGAAACAGTGGTACTTAATGAAAATGTATCGTACCTGAATTTCTTGACTTTCAACTTTCTTCTTTTCAGCTTCTTGTTGATCTTTCACCATCTGTCGAAGCTTGGCGTTCGCAGCTTCGTTCTTTTGTTGCAGTTCCTATAAAGAATTTGGCAACACACAAATGAGTAAAGCTTCGTTTCTACTTATACAAAGTCTTAGAAACATTCGGCATTATTATAAAACAACTAGCTTCTGCCTGCGATTTCGTCCGCGTGAAATTTCTTGTCCCACCGACTCACCCTTGGTATCGCATCGCCTGCCGGAGCTCTTACTTCGTTTTCGCTTAGCGTACTTTATAATAATAATAACCTGGGACATTTCACACACGGTCATCTGATCCCAAACTAAGCAGACCTTGTACTATGGAAACCAGATAACTGATATACTACATATACTACTTTTTTTTGTAAGTACATACTTATATAGATAATTACACCCAGACTCAGAACAAACAGACATGTTCATGCACACAAATGTTTGTCCTGGATGGGAATCGAACCCACGACCTGCGACATGATAGGTAGTACCTTAACCAATCACGCCAACTGGCCTGTCACTTTATGACTGTTTTTTCTTTTTGCACGGCTCCTACGGGACCTAGCGTGATGTTAAATAGCATATAGCCTTCCTCAGGAGTTTGACTATCAAATGCAAAAATAATTTTTCAATTCCGACAGGTAGTTCCTGAGATTACCTCCTACATACAAACAAATAAAGGAGATGGCTAAATGACTGCCTCAAGCATACATTGGAATCTGACATTAACTAGTAATATTTAACTATTCATTCATGAATTATTTCCTAGAACTTTCGTGAACTGTTAAACATAAAAAAGTATCTTAATTGCTTTTTAAGCTCTGTTTGTTTGGCATGACAAGGTCAAGGGGAAATAATACAGTACTGCAAGCTAGGGAGGGGTCACATCGCTTTTTCAGAATGTCAAATCAAAACTGTACTTATATCGATTTTTGATAACAGGTATCAAAAGGATTTATTTGCTGTAAATAAAAAGTGGCAATCAAGTTTTGGCGGGAATCGATGGCGTTCAATTCGGTGTTCTATTTAATTGCTTGTTATTGTGTTTTACAGGTTTTTGATTCGGAAAATAGAGTTGTTTTTAAAGTGACAATCGACTCTACTCAATTCCATTTTATTCTAAACAAAATCAAATCGAAGCTTCGGAATGTGCTTCTTCGTTTAATCTTACTACCTATTTTGTGTCGAAAAATATTAACTGAATAGTGGTCGACAAAAACCAATTCTATTTTTTCTTTCAACCCTTTCGATTATTTTATCGATTCTGATACACTTGAAGTTCAATCCCATCTGTATGAAAAAAGAAAAACAAACGTCAATCAGACGTCGTTTGATCGCTTTGCCGTTTGCTTGTTTGTTGTGCTTTTTTATTTTGGACTTTCATTGACCCTCGCTCGTTTATTGGACTTATTGTGTGTGCTTACCTACCTACTGACCTCTCGCTACTCGACACTGGCTTGACTTGCAATCAATTCATCATGCAATGCATAAATTGCGGTGTAGCCACGCAAAAGTTGCGGCGGCACATCACTCACTATCCTAGCACGATGGTTAACGATTGAGGTATCAGATTAAACAAGCCCGGTCATACTACGGAGAGATTAGAGCAAATGGTGTTTATGATATTGAAGTGTGCCTGGATCTTGAAGGAGTAATTCCTTTAGGGGGATCAAGGCCTCAAGTTTTAAGAGGCCGAATAAGATCAAGCCATACCAGCCAAAGCTACGTGTACCTGTATTTTATATGAAAGCCATCTACAAATCCTTTGGACGACATACTGTCATATTACCGCAGCTGAATCGTGGGGAACAGAACTCTGGGCTGTTGCTGTCTTGTCATGACAGTGATCTGGTATCTGGGGTGGGCGAGACACCTGAACACATTATCAGCTCCGGCTTCATTTTTAGATAATGTTCTTGTAAGACTCATTACCACATACTAACTACACTAAGTTCCCCTGGCACGTTTGTCTATCAGTCTGTCTGTACGGATGTATCCACGAACAGATTATGATGGAGTTGTCACTAGTAGATCGGTTCAATAAAAACATACAATTATCAATATCATCGCAGATACATCCATACGCCTAGGTAAAAGTTCATAGCAATGTCATTTGTTTGAAGTTTTTTTACCTATTGACGTAGGAGTTCACGATTTTATTTTCAGGATTGTAAAGATATGAAAAATTCCTGAAACTCTTTTTATACGAAATACTAATATTCAGCAACTCAGCATTAGATATAGCTAGGCTTCATTGCTGGGACAGTCGTTCATACTTCTATTTAGCCATCTCCTTTGACCTCTTTATCATATTAGTATAGATATTGTAAAACTTTAGACAAGCAAAGTATAAAGGGAAAGGATAAAGTAATAATCCTTAGTTTAGAAAAGAAACTGGGTATGAAACGCCTTACAACTCGAGGATAGTGGATGAGAGTTTGAACATACAGAGCAGGAGTTTCGCTTCTATACATAGTATATTTTCTATGCTTGGATATTGCTTGGATCTGCCGATTTCTAAAAAGAACATATTTTACCTGTGATTTAACAGCCAGACTCTTCTGCATCTCTTCAACCTGTTCCACAGTTTCAGCGATCTTACCCAGACCCACGTTCAAATGAAGCTGTTGTTCTTCAAGGTCGGCGCGCTTTTCCGCGTAAAGCTTCACCATTTGTTGGATGAAGTCTAGGTAGTGTCTGTTTTAGTGGAAGAAGATTGTGATGTTATCATTTGTATGACTTGGTTGATGTAGCAATCGGAAATTAAAGAAAATCGAAAATTTACGAAAATTTTTAGAACTGGCTTCTGATTAATGATTTTTTCAAGGTCAACAGCGATTTTTGGACAGACTAATTCGTCCTAGTGTAAACAGATCGGTGAAAGAGTGCTTAAAAAGAACTTGTTTGGCCTAGTAGGACAATCTAATCGAAAATTAGTGTTGACCGGTAACACATACATTATAAAACACTAAGAGAAATCCGTCGCTGAAACAATGAAGCTTGCAGAGTAAGCAAGCTTAAGTAGCTGTGGGCTGGCCATGTTTGTCGAAGGACCGATAGCCGGTGGAGCAGACGAGTCCTGGAGTGGAGAGCGCGTGGCGGCAAGCGTAGTGTGGGACGCCCCACACCAACGATGGACCGACGACCTTGAAATGGTGGCTGGGATAGACTGGATTGGCGCAGCCGGGGAGAGGCTTATGCCCAGCAGTGGACTGCGATAGGCTTTTTTTTTTTTTTTTTTTTTTTTTTTTTTTTTGTGGATGGGAAATCATCAAATAACTTCTCCCGCTCTGGGTGGAGCGGAAGGGCGTGTCAGACTTTTACTGACTAAAACCCACCCGTGTTCCTTCAGTTGCCTATTCCAGGGCCACGGTATCTTTTTCAAACAACCCGCGACCCCAGCGGCATCGGCCCTATTGGACCCCATCTTTTGCTGACATCTCTTTGAGGCGCGCGTGGAACACAACGCGCCGTCGACCCGGGCCTGGTCCTCACCGGACGGCGAGCTACCCACTACTCACCGTCCGCAAGCCCGCGCCTACGGTGGCCGGGAATCGGCTATCGATTCCCGCCGCCCAGGGCGTCTCCTGGGGCGACTGAGGGCGTGAGGCTGCCTCTCCCTCACGCGTTCCGCCTCCTCCTTCGCGAGCATTACCGCTTCGCAGAAGGAGGTGACGGCCTCCCATGCACTCTCGCTCCGCACCATGGTCTGGACCAGGCTCGGACGCGAGAGATCGCCGCCGCCGATCGCCTCCGTGAGGACTGCGATAGGCTGAGTTGCTAATGCAGTCACTTCAATGGCCACCATTTAGGGTATTAAAATACGACTAAAGAAAACTTACCTAGGAGTAATAGCCATTGTACGGTTAGCCCTCTTCGCAAGACTAGCATTAGCTCTATGTAAAGTCTGGTGCACATAGACGCAGGCGTTAACCACGGCTTCGCGGTGTGAAGGACGTTCGCCCACCTCGCCGCAGGCTGACGGGAAACCGTCCGGCGGTGAATACTCGGCTGAGTCGAGGTCCATGCGTTGAGTGAACTCTTTGCCGACCTAAAACGAAAAATATTTTATTGATACAAAACTTTTTGAAGCACTTCAATTTTTACGTTGTTAGCACGTTGGTGAAGTTTCGAATGTAATCAAATAAATAAAATTGAAGTGTCTGTTTGTAATGTCAAACAGCTTTTTAGTAAATGAATATGGAAGTATATACGGTACTAATAACCAAAAACCAATTTTTGTGTCTGGCTGTCTCTTTGTTACGGCTAATCTGAATAATCGGAACGATGATATTAAATTTTGCGGTGGTGGTTGGTAATAATTGGATTGGATTCTCGGCTACTGCTCAGTAGCGTACAATTGGTCTATGTCTAGCAGTGGACTGCAAAGACTGAAGAGGCAGATAATCAGCAGTTTAAACATTAACTTACTTGGAACAGAGCCCCATCACTCCAGTCTCCGAACCAGTTGAGCACACATCTGTTGAAGAGAGCGGGCGACGTCGCCGCGCGGTCCTTAAGACCCTCAGACGACGGGTTCATTGTGAACACCACGTGCAGATTACGCATTACTTGGCCGGTAAACCTGGGTTAAAATATAGTGATTTTATGTAAGAAAATATTACTTGACACTAAAATATTAGCTGGTTTCCGACTCTATAACAGTAGTAACCAAGAGTTCAAAATACAAGAGTTTACGCAATATCTTTGGGAAAGTGGGTTTCGGATACTTATATTATGGTATTGATATCCCAGCTTACCATTTGTACAATTCGTCGTTAGAATCCAACATCAGGCCTTCTCTCTGGGCACCTTCTTTACATTGAGTCATAAGAGCAGCGAATTCGTCACCTTCGAATAGACCAGGCACCTAGAGAAACACAGTTAGTTAAGCACATATTCGGAATGCCAATTATTTTCCCCTTCCATTTGGAACTTTAGGATAATTTTAGATTTATTTTTATTTTTATTGCAACTTTAAAGACTGCATTACACTACTCGCGAAGCTGCTTTGACAAAGTAGTGGTCGAAATTGACCAAAGTCCGGAGTACCTGATTATACACTCGTGCAAAGAACCACAGGACGCTTCGACTCTTTTAATTCGGAAGCAAAAACCGTCAACGATAGGAAGTCGCCCGAGGAGCCGAGGTTGCACGAAGCGAATCGAAGTGACCTTCTACACTCTCGTATTAACTTAGCTTCCATTAACTTCGCGAATAGTGTAGTGCAGGTTTTAGGAGAATAACCTTTACGTCAGCGACTCCCCCATTGATAGACGAATCATAATATTTAGAAAATCCCGTGATAACAGAGTAGGCCTTGATATTAAGCTTTTTTACAGTTCGTAAGCCCATAGTTCTTTGACCTACAACTTACCTCTCCATTAGCCAGTAAAGTGTTCATTCTCTCGAGGAAGCCGCTGTCGAGTACATTGGACTCGTCCAGAATGAAAGCCACCTTCTCATCGCGACAGCCCGCACGACGGAGCACTGAGCGAAGGTCTTCGTCGAAATCAGCGCCCGTGTATTTGTTGTGCACCTTTAGAAAAAAGCAGATTAGTGTTTATAGTTTGTGTAATATTGTCGTTTGTAAGCTGAAAATGTGTTTTGAGAGATATAATGACAAGGAAAATAAGATGTGGTTAATTAGCTGTACCGTGGTTCGTTCTATGTGTGTACTATGTGTGAACCACTTCCAAACGTCGATTCATGTAAGCAGTGGAAAACCACCTTTTAAATTAAAGGTTTTGTTGGTAATTCGAACAAGAGCCATGATAACACAAAGCTTTTATTGGTAATTCAAACAAGAGTTCCCACTGCTGGGACACAGGTCTCCTCTCTTGTGAGAGGGAGCGGGCCGTAATCCACCACACGGGCCGAGTGTGAGTTCGTATTAAATGAATGCACTGAAAACTGAACTACTATATTTTTTGAGTCAATTCATGCCACCAGTTGGCACCACTTTGTCAAGAAGTCTTCCATTTCGACAATGAATATAAAATACTAGCTGACCCGACAAACGTTGTCCTGTCAAAATTTCAATAATTCATACAAAATTCTCATAGAAAATGCACTTTCAGTTTTCCCGAATTTTCTAATTTTCCCGGCAACTTTTCAAATATTTTCGTTTATACAAACCTTCTCCTGACAATTACAAACATAACAAAAAAATAATTAGCCAAATAGGTGCAACCGTTCTGAAGTGATGCGCGTACATACATTCGGCAATTGATTTTTATTTATATAGATATGATAACATCCATCAATCGTTTCATTCATTCGTTCATCATTCAGTCACTACTAAAGAAAATATAGCCGCTTTGACACAATTGGCAGGTGCCCGTACCTGACGTCACAGTGCTGCCACCTAGAAAACCCTCATTCAGTCTTTAAAATCCTTCACAAAATTAATAACTTAGTAGTTTATTTTCTACTATAAACGTTCTCTTACCTTGATCTGGAAGATGCTAAGCCCATTCATCCAGGCGACGAAGCGACTGAGGGTAGTTTTGCCGGCGCCCGACACACCAATCAGCAGTAAATGTCCCTGAGGCTGTCTGAAGATACGGTCGATACGTAGCACATGGTCTAATACCTCGTCGAATAGTACCAGAGGCACATCGAGTTCTTCTTCGTAGAATACCTTGGGAAATAATAAAATAATATTAAATCTTTATTCAGAACTACCTGTTTGTGCCCGGCGTCGCCCGGGATAACTTTATGTCTCTATCTCCAGTGGTCTAGGCGATGTGTTGTCTGTTTTCATACAAAAATACCATCCAAATTTCCGACCCTTCCGATGAATTTTCCAAAAAAAAGTTGTCAAACAAATCTGACAATTGCAAGCACAAAAAAAATAGCCTAATAGGTGCAACCGTTCTGAAGAGATGCGCTTTCATACATTCGGCAATTGATATTAATTTATATAGATTAAAATTGGTAAAATACAAATAGATAAATAATTAATTAGGGTATTACAATGTTAGATGCCTGTACTAGGATTAATTATCCTGTATCACAGGCAGCAAGAGCTCTAAAAATATACTACTCTAAGGTCGGCAATATTTAAGATCAGAAAGAGAGAACAGAGAAAAAATATGAAGGCTACAAAAGTTCCGGAGAAAAAGTTATCATAGTTTATCGCTAGAATGAAGAATATTTTGTTGCCCAACCTTGTTGCGCAGGGTGATTTACGATATTTTTAAGTAAGTAAGGCTACGTAAAGACCTCGATCTAGGGATTGATAGACGCCCACTTGTTTAGGTATATATGAATATGAGTTCAAATTAAAACAAAAACTATTTTAATAATGCAGTTCCAAATAGTTACAAATAATGCATGAAATTCTATAAAATAAAAGGTAGAAAGTTATGTTTAGAAATATTTTTACTTTACCTTGAGCCTAGCTTTGACGTATTCCCTCAATTGATCTCTAAGTACTGGTATATAGTCCTTGCTGAGCCAGTTACTGTACAGAATAGGACGAGCCAGCGCTTGTTCTCTATTAATACCTGAAAACATCCAAACACATTAGAGAAAATCCTACCTAAACATCAAAGCAATAAAGTAAAATTTACAATGCTAGTTTACTGTTGCAAGAATCAAATGCAATTCAGCCTTAAAGTTGGAACGATAAAGTTTAATTTTCAATCATTTACCTGGGAAGAACATCATAGCAACATTATCGATGTTCTCGTCGGTCCATTGTCTTTCCGTGTCGTCAACCAATCGGTCTTGGAATAGACGGAGGGCTTCGTGCGCCCACAGTCTTACTAGACCTTCAACGTTAAGGTTATCTAGAGGCCTACAAAAGGGAAAAAAAATTAAAATACTTTTTTTCTATTATTATTTTATAGTATAACTATTTATATCATAATATTATTTTGAATAACAGCGGATAGCATAAACTTCATTCCGCAGAAAATCGTTTGGCATACATTAATTTATCATACATTCAAAACTCGTAATTTTGTAAGTCAGAATCATCTTTAGGCATAAGTTTAATATCCATAATAATTGAATATGCAATTTCGAAAATGGCACATGTCTGTATATTTAAACTTAAAAGAAATGAAAAAAAAAATAAAGTCTAATATTTTTTAAAGAAAAATAATGAATAAAAAAAATGTGTTACATTCTGGAGCCAATTTGCAATCGAAGTTGCAGAAATATTTTGATGTTAGCGTTATTATATAGATATTTTAGATATTACAGATCTGTGAGATAAGCCCTTTTCGAAATGTATGATATTGAAATCACATAATTTAAAGAAAAAAAAAAACCATATAAATTTAGAGAAATTTTTATTTTAGGTATCTAGAATTAAACATGTACAGTAAACGCTCAAAAGTCCATAAGCGTGCTAAGGATTACATTGCTATGAACTGTGCGAGCACGAACCAGTACGTGTGCGTGCATTCCGCAGATAACACACACTAATGAATTGTCGCATGTCGTCGTTCTACGCGAAATAACATTATATTTCTGTTGAATTTAGAATGCTCGTCATAGTGACGACCTGTTCTTACCATTGCATTGCTAAAATTCGCATAAACATAACATGTGCTGGTAGCTGTTTGGGCTAAACAATGGTTTCATGATCAATGAAGTCTGAGTTCGAATCTTAATCACAATGTTGGACTGTTTTTTGTTTCTTTGGAACCATAATAATATATTTCTATTTTAAGCAAAAACTTGTTAGATGTTTATGTTCATTTATTATTTGATATTGACTGGCCTGTTGGTCTAGTGGTTAGTGGCCCTGACTGCTATGCCGGAGGTCGTGGGTTCGATTCCCACCCAGGACAAATGTTTGTGTGATGAGCATGATCATTTGTTCTGTGTCTGGGTGTAATTTATCTATATAAGTATGTATTTAGAAATATATAAGTATGTTTATCAGTTGTCTAGTACTCATAACACAAGCTCTGCTTAGCTTGAGGCTAGACGGCGTTGTGTGATAGTTGTGGAATATTATTATTATTATTATTATTATTTATTTTTATAAGAAGTTAAATATTAGTTATTGTATTATTATTTAACTATTTTTGTGATTTTTAATTTATCTTTTCGGTGTTGGAAGGTTTAAATAAAAAAGTCGTGCTGAATGGTAACAAAAATGTTTATTCGTTTTATTTACTTATTTATAAAATTAACTAACTTAAGAGAATTGTGACGTTACATTCCTACTAGATAAAAGAAGTTTTTTTGTTACCGTTCATAGGATTTTTTGTTGTATACCCACTTAGTCAATTCATAATAACATAACAAGGAAAGGATATTCTAATAACACATATATAATTGTCAATACCTATTTAGTTTTCTATGATCTACCTTTCTAACATTACGAAATGAGCAAGCGAACAAGATAAAGAATATTATATTTCTGTCCCATTACTTCCAATCAAGTAAAAACTTACAAAGTTGTGTGGAAATCGGTTGTCATGGTATGGGCATGTGATGCGGAGGAATGAGGAAAATGTCGTCAGGAAAGTGTTGAGTATGAACGTGGAGGGCTATACGAGTAAGGGAAGACCAAAGAAACGATGGGTGGACTGTGTGAAAGATGATATGGCCAGAAAGGGAGTGACTACCGAAATGACTAATAGAGAAGTATGGAAGAAAAAGACATGTTGCGCCGACCCCAAATAAATTGGGACAAGGGCAGGAGAATGATGAAGTAAAAACTTACAAAAAGTCAAGTACTGCGTGAGATTTGAACTCACGGCTCACTGATTCAAGCATCTATCTGCACGCGCTTAACCGCTAGGTCATCTTTACATATAACTTTGAAATTATGAACTACAATCAGTTGTTGACGACAATAATTATGCATGTTTATGTTCTTGGAAATAGAAGGTCCACGCCACCGAAACTAAACGCCAAACTATTGCTTTGTGAGTTTGCTTATCGACTTTAGGTCGCGACTGTACCTATTAGGTTTAATTTTAGATACCTAAAATAAAAATTTCGGTATTTAAATTATATTTTACATTTTGTAAAATCTTCTTCTGGGGACTTTCCTTTGTAGTTGGCCATTGCAGTATTTCATCATAAAATTTTGTAAATTCGCCTGGTAATTATATTGTTTCATTTTTGCAATATCTGCATTTTTTTATTTATTAATAGGTACTTTGCCATTATAAGCTCGATATTCTTGGCTTGGTAAGTTACTGCAAGTGCCTTTTACTCTAGAAGGAACGAACATTTCCTCAGATACTATCTATGTATTTGTTTGCGATTATTTTACCAGGTTTTTAGGTACAAAAACAAACTCATAATAAGCCGATATTTGAAAAATAAGTTTTTAATTTTTAGGTCCACCTTTTCCGTAACTTCTTACTGCTTTTGATTTAAAATTTTGTTAAGAGTAATAGAATGAAATCAATAATATTTTCTGTATTTACTTTTTCAACGTTAAATTTCTTGGTGCAGAAGTATTACAATAAATTCTAAAAAGGCACATCTCTTTAGAGTTTTGACCTTTTCGAAATTATTGCTGTAAACGCCATGAGGTCGACAGTAGAACAAATGCCACAGATGTTCTCTTTTCGTAAAAAATAGGTAGAGGGAAGCATTTAGAATTCATTGATTTGAAAAAACGTATTTATCCAAAATATGCGAGATGTGCCCTTTTCGAAATTGCATATTCAATTAAAAAGTAGAACCACCATTTCGCAGAAACTTCACAGTCAGAATCGTCTTTACAACCGCCTGCTCCTCAGCTCGCGGGCCGCCTGGCCCCTCCGCGCCTACGCGGGCTTAAATTACACTTTAGGGGTAGGGCAGACAAGACTACGTGGAGTCGGTTTTGCAGCAATTCTTTTCTGTCACTAACTTTTGTAGCACAACATATTGACTTTTTATGACAATATTTTAACTTTAAATAATCGTCGCTCTAAATCGTTATGCTAAACGAAATTATGCGGAATATTCACTTTGCCAAAAGAAATTATGCCAAATAAAATTCTGCAATCTTAAATGTATGCCATTTTAAATTCGGACATTTTATAAACATTCAGCCAAACAATAATTATATTAAATAATTTTTATGCCTTAAAAATATTTGTTTGAAGAAGATTATGCCAAGTGTGTTATGCCAAATAAATTTCGGAGCATCAAGATTTTGCCAGATAGAGGGAATCCCTATTTATAAGCATACTCTGGGTAGTGAATTTCTATAAAAATATGTAGTTAAATAATGTTTTAGCAAGTTTGAAAGAAAATGTTCTAGTAAACGTCACAGTTCGTGGTTAGCGCGGTCGTAAAATGTACGAGAATGATGACACGAGACTTGTGTAACATGTTAGAATCACATAAATCACTTGAATTTATCTATATCATCATAGCTTGCCTTAGCGTTCGCAATAAATGTTGTTAATCTATATATACGAGTACATATTATAAAATAGTAACGAAGAATTTTCTTTGAAGGATTTGCGCTAAAACGGCTGAACGGATGTGGATGAAATTGGGCACACAGACAGTTTATAACCTGGATAAACACATAGGGTAGGTACTATTAATCCGGGTAGTACGATCTCGTGTGATATTTTCCGACATCCACGCAGGCGAAGCCACGGGCTAAAGCTAGTAAAATTAATAAATACTTTACCTTATAGCCTCGCAGATACCACGCACCCATCTGGTCATCTCTCTGGGTGAGTATACGTAATGCGGCTGCATGTCTTGCGTGAACCGCTCTTGCGATGCGAGGTACAGCTTCACCATAGCTTGCGTTAGCGGCTCGGCGTAGCCGCGTAACGCTGGTTGCATGCGTAGCATTGCACGAGTGAAGGTGCCGTAAATCTGTAGGAGACAT
Organism: Dicycla oo; assembly: GCA_948252095.1. Classification (NCBI taxonomy): domain Eukaryota; kingdom Metazoa; phylum Arthropoda; class Insecta; order Lepidoptera; family Noctuidae; genus Dicycla; species Dicycla oo. The sequence goes on along the minus strand of OX411726.1, from coordinate 17,518,469 downwards.
TAAGATGGGTATTTGGTTGAAGGGTTGGGTAGCAAGTTACTTTAACTTAGACGTCAGTGTCTTAACACTTTTCTGAACGAGACACAATACAAGTTTTACACCTTCCGGAATACTAAACGCCCACTCGGATATAAAATAAATAAATAAATAATCAGCCTGTATTGTCCCACTGTAGGGCAAAGGCCTGCCTGCCTCCCTTTACTTTTTCCACTCAACTCGATCTTGAGCCAATATGGTCCAATCACACCTATGAGCGTCAAGTTCGTTCCACCATCTACGCCTGGGTCTTCCACGATGACGTTGGAGGTTTTCAGGAACCTAGTATGTTGTGGTGATCTTCAGATATAAAACAAAGCCAGGGCAAAGTAAAAGCAGGCCAGGTGCACTCCGCATTTTAGGTACAGTCACGAACCGGGATTGTTGAGCCACTAACATATCATCTTTACTTGGTTGTGTTACACGAATGCCGCCCGTTTTTCGTTATTGAAATGTTAGATGTCAAATTTCACGGGCGACATTCGTGTAACACAACCAAATTAAGATGATATGCTAGTGGCTCAACAATCCCGGTTCGTGACTGTACGAAGCTACAAGTAGGCGGCGGGCTTGACTTTTCGGACCAATTCAGTGGGGCTGCCGCGCGCCGGCCGAGTCGCACTTTAGTTCGATACAAACTCACGCGCCGCGTATCAGCACCTGAATTCAAAGGCGTTCAGTCCGATACCAATGATCGACATGACTATACCTGTCACTGTCTTAAGGCGGTGCTATATGTAAATTAGGCTGGAACTGAAGAAGTTTAAAACCTTTTTTCTCCATAACCCGTACCGTAATGATCTTTAAAAAAAAATATGTTAAACTACACAATAAAACACATGTCCCCTTCACTTAGAAAAAAATAAAAAATAATTTTAAATATCATTAACATACATGAAAAGTAACCCCTGTTTTAGAAATATAAAACCTTTTTTCTTCGAAACTATTAATCGCTAGGTTTTTTTATAGTCATCATGATATTACACAATACAATACCTAGGGAATCCTCGGCTTATTTTTTTAAATAACTTTTCTAATTACTTATAGTCATTATTTTTTACATAAATCGACACTCAATCGCGTGAGCAACCCCTCTGTCGCCTATTAATTTAGTGCGGGACGAGACGCAGTGCTGAACGGACCTGTACCACTTTTTCCCGCATTTTTTCATTGGTGACAATACCATTAGAAAGTATTGTAAACAAATACCTACCTACTTATTTTGTTGATTTTAATAGTTTTTGTGTGTTAGAGTAGTTTTTAGGATATAGTTAGTAATACTACATAGGAAATATTTGTGTTAATATTAAGTTTATTTATAAAATGAATATGGGTGACAAAAAAAGACGCACTAAGCGTAATTTGAAAATAAAATACAAGAGGAGAATAAAAAGAATGAAACGGTAAGTAATTTGAGTACCTATCTAACATTTTACTAGTAACCATCAATCAAGCGTTTTGATAAAAAGATATAGGTAGGTACGTATAAGTAATATGCGTACCTAAGCAGGTAACTACCTATCAGCTGCTTATACTTACCTAGGTACCTTTCGTCGCCAGAACGAGAAACTGTTTTCGTTTCGAATTTGCCAACGGAAATTCGTACGTGTTTAATGGCAACAAGGTATAGATTCCAAACGACCGGGCGGCATTACGACACGGCGGCACAGTAACGACATAACGAGCTATAGATTCGCATGCAGTGAATCTATAGCTTGTTACTATTAGACACGTACGAATTTACGTTGGCCGGAGTTTCGCTAGCTAATTTAATTTGACCCTGAATATGTGTCGCAGCTAACTAGTTTATCGTGTTTAGATATCGATACCCATCACGTCTGCGGAGTTTCGCTAGCTAATTTAATTTGAACCTGTATATGTGTCGCAGCTAACTAGTTCATCATGTTTAGATATCGATACCCATCACGTCTGTGGAGTTTCACTAGCTAATTTAATTTGACCCCGTATTATTACTCATCGCCATCAGATTGCTAATACAGGGTAATAATTAGGCCAGCCACATACAGTCGGAATTCCGTCCAGGAATTCCGTTTCGAAGTATCGTTTCGGAATTTCGAAAGCAGCAAACCCATACAAAGTCACGCAAAGACTACCATGCGTAATTTTGAATCGGAGAAAATTTCGAACGGAGGACTACTTGTACGTGTGTGATAGATCCTTGATCTTGCATGGATTTGCTGCATTCGAAAATTCCGAATCGATGTTTCGAAACGGAATTCCGACAGTATGTGGCCTTTTTTTGTCCATCCTCTTTGGACCCCATGGATGTAACCTGCAGATTGCGACTCTCGGACTACAAGGGGTCGAAAAGTAACGAGGTTGGCGAGTTTCATAGGACCCTAAAGTTATAAGCAAATCAAATGACATATTTTAAAATTGGATTAACGTAACCCTTTTATAAGTAAACGTGGATGAACGTATACAATATAAGCTACAATATTTTTTAAAGCCATCAGTATTTCAACTGAATTTTATATTTTACTTTGTTTTAGGGGAACTGAAGAATTATCGATTGGTAGACGTATTGTAAACATCAGTCATTTTTTTAAATCACTCCAAGAAATATCAAGCCATGGACCATTGGACTGCGGTTTAAAGTCAATAGAAATCGTATCTGAACGTTTGACAGGTTTAATGAATAAATTAAAACTGAAATGTCTTTTATGTAACATGAGTTTTATAATAGAGGGAGACAACACCCCAGAAGAAATTAATTTAAACACATGTGCCGTAGCTGGGGCAATAGCAGCAGGATGTGGACATACGCAACTTCTGGAAATTACGTCAACTCTAGGACTTCCTGAGATCTCACAAAAATTATTCACCTTTCATATGGATATAGTAAACAAAACGTGGGAATCTGAAGCGTTAAGATCTTTGAACGAAGCTGCTGAAGAGGAAAGATGTGCTGCCGTTGAAGAGGGTAAAGTAAATGCAAAGGGAATACCGATAATTGATGTCATTGCTGACGGATGTTGGGGAAAAAGATCATACAAGAAAAACTACTCCTCACTGTCAGGAGCAGCAGCCATACTTGGTAAACGTAGCAATAAAATATTGTTCATGGCTGTCAAAAATAAGTTCTGCTACATTTGCGCTAGAGCAGAAAATAAAGGAATCTCGACAAACAAATCATATTTGTTATAAAAACTATACAGGTAAATATTTTATGTGTTTTACATAAAAATCCTAGTAATATTATAAGTGGAAACGTATTGCTGTTTGTTTGTTTTATAAATTAACTAAACGTAAATGGTTCGCCTTATTATTTTGAAATCAAACTAAATATCTATTGTATAAAAATGGTAGAGGTAACCCATTAGAGAACTAAAGCCGTAATATAGGTTTTGTATACTGAAAGCTACATTATTATACTTTTTGTCTTCATTTACAGGACCATCTACCGGCATGGAGTCAACGATTATTGTCGAGGGATTTAAGAAAAGCATAGAAATGCACAATTTGATATATGGCAGAATTATATCAGATGGTGACGCCAACACATATTCAAAGCTTTTGCAAGAAAGGCCGTACGAAAATTTAACAATAGAAAAAATTTAATGCCGAAACCTATTGCTGAGGACTTTTTGCAACAAACTGCAGAGTTTTACAACAGACACGAAATTTCTAATACGGTTCATAAAACTCCTAACAAAGAAAAGAATATTAACCATGCGAAAGGTAGTAGTAACTGCAATTGCAAAATACAAGCATACTGATAATGCAATGCAACTCCATGCTGATATTATGCTTGCTGCAGAACATGCTTTTAGCCAACATACCACGTGTAAAGGATACTTTTGTGGCAAACTAGGCGAAATAGAAGATATTGACAAACACTCTGTGCCAAAAAATAAAATTAATATTATCACAGCTAGCGGCACACTCACGCATTTTTTGCACGATGTCGACAGCAACTCTGTAGAGAGATATCATAGCGTTGTTGCTAAATTCATAGGTGGCAAAAGGATAAACTTTGCTCAAAAATATCAATATCAGATGAGATGTAATACTGCGGCTCTATCATTTAACACAAGAAAACCTTTGAGCATCTTGCATAAATGTATTGTAGGTAGAAGTCCAAAAGGACAAATACATAAATTTGAAATGAACAGAATAAAGCGACAGATAAGACCTAAAAAATATACAAAGAAGAAAAGAAGAACATTGGAAAATCAAAACGCCTCTTCCATCGATTATGGACAGGATTTCGCGAAACCCGATATGTCAAAGGAAATGCTAGAGGAATCGAAAAGAATATTTTTGAAAAATTTAGAGAAGAATGAAGATGAAAGAATAAGAATTGAAACAGGTACAATACTTCAAAGTGAGTCAAGTGAATGGCTCGAACTAAGAAGAAGTTAACTGACGGCTTCAAATTTCGGTAACGTAATTAAAAAACACAATGACATCAGTTGTGCTAATATGGTGAAGAATTTGATTTATAAAAACCTAATAGATCACGTCAAATCAGTCAAACATGGGCTAGAAAATGAAAGTATTGCAAAACTCAATTAGAAAAAGAATGAACAATTGATTAGGCCTGCCACATACAGTCGTAATTCCGTTTCGAAATATCATTTCGGAATTTCGAAAGCAGCAAAGCCATACAAAATAAACGAAGAACTACTGTACGTGTGTGATACATCCTTGATTTTGTATGGATTTACTGCCTTCGAAAATTCCGAATCGATATTTCGGAACGGAATTCCGAAACGGAATTCAGTCTGTGTATGTGGCCGGCCTTATTGAACTAATAAGTTCCGAGCCCACGACCTCTTGTGACTTATAATAAATTGAACCGAGGTCACGGGTCGTATGGGGCCCACAAACCATATGGGACGCATTGTGGTTCATGGACCCCATGAACCTAATATGGCATTTAAGCTTCGTGCAAGCATATGGCCGGCAGATTTGTGTATTGCTCAGATTTTCCACTTGATTTATTTTGCGTTTTTTTTTTAATATTTGAAGTACTTAAAACAACTACTAGTAGTACTTTTAGGTACAAACTTATTCACTTTTATTTATGAGCGAAGTCGCGGGGAAAGCTAATAATAATAACTGTCTATATTCTGCCGCCCATTTTCTGTTTTAGTAATATTACAATGAGTTCTTAGTCATTAAAAAAATATATTTTCTAAAAATATAATAATTTCAACAAGTATTGTATTTGTTTTTCTACAACATACAAGGTTTTACCTAAAAATGTTCTGCACCTCTGAAATATGCAACAGGCTACCTATGCGTGCGTCGCGCGTCATGGCTCTGTGGCAGTCAACGGTGCAAAATAGAATATTAGTGATCGCTTCGCGCGTAATTATAATGAGGGGGTGCGCGGGGCATTCTCGGCAGTAACGCCCATTTGAGCGAGGTCAACGCCGTAATGCCAAGCCTTAATCAGTCGCGCAGAGCGAAACGGAGATAACCCTTTCGATCATCGGTATTGGACCAAATATATCCAGGCCCGGGCACAGATTACTGCGTTTAGGTTACACACAAATCACCTGGTCAGCTCCTACACTATAATACCATAATAATTCAGGGAAATATCAACTTATATATATTTATATATATATATATATATATCTGCCTAGCCTTTTCCAAACTACGTCGGGGTCGGCTTCCAGTCTAACCGGATGCAGCTGAATACCAGTACTTTACATGGAGCGACTGCCTATCTGACCTCCACAACCCAGTTATTGGGTAATACGATACCCCTTGGTAAGACTGGTTGTCAGACTTTCAGGCTTCTGACGACCCGTAACGACTGCCAAAGATCCACGAATGACAGCCGGGACCTACAGCTTAACGTGCTTTCCGAGGCACGGAGGAGTCTCGGTATGTAAAGATGGTCACCCATCTACGGAACAACCGCGGCAAGCGTAGCTTAACCTGATGGATCGACCCTTGCGGCTGTTATTACTTAGCCACGAGCTCCTCCGAAATATCAACTTATATAATCTGTGCTATTCAAGATACTTAGTTCACTGAGAACCAACATTATCATTTTTGGGTGTTGGCTCCTGGGCTATCTTGTTCGCGTCGTATGTCATTCCAGATTTGATACGCATGTACCTATCTACCTAAACACCTAAAAGAGATATTTAGTTTTGTAGACAAGGTACACACTAAGCTATACCGTATGACTGTATATCTTCTTAAAATTAAAATAGTTTTCTTATCTACATAATAGGTACTAAGTAACTACCGAACCTGTGTTTATTTATAGGCACATAACTGGTAATTAAATATTCAGATTAATTATTCTTTAAAAGAAGACAACCCTAACTTAGAAGGTATAAGAGTTACGCGATATAAACGAGAGGTAACTTCTAGGTGAATATAACTGTAGGTATTTAGCGATGTGCGACCTGAATAATTGCACTTTATTGTGTCGTAGCAAGAGTCGCTATTTATTTAAACGATTTTGCGGATTGAATCTTCTGTACTTGTACTTATTATGTGGTAAAAGCCCTCAAATTAAGTTGAATATCATACAAGTTTAGACGACTGACTACAATATAATATGTCGCCTAAAAACACGCAATTTCATGTAAACTACTATGAAAGCTATCTTCATCATCTCTTTTTTTTAATTTGCCTATTGATAAAAGACAACAACAATTTTAAAATATTTACAGACAAGTGAGTGTTTTGTTTACCTGTTCAAGTGAAGTCTCTCCAGGGTAGTCGACGTAAATGACTGGCACATGACGTAACAGCCGATGTGACAGCGGCTTCCGGCCCGGGTCGGTAGGCGGGTTACAAGCACCCACGAATTGGATGCGTTCCAGATGTACCCATGAGTGATCTGAATGAAGTAGATGCCATGTTAGTATTTTGGAGAGGTGCGCCACTTCTTCCAAGCACATACGTTACGAAGCGATGAAGGGTGGCCATTTATAGAGGCTGTTTTTTTTACTTTTTATGTTCAAAAGTGACATTTTCATGTCTCGGACATGAAAATGTCCCGATTTTGCTTTATAAATAAAAGTTAGATCATTAGACTAAAACGCCACTTTAGTTGCAAAACATTTATCAACAGGGTTTCAATAACTATAGTATTTCAATATAACAGATGTTTCAACTCACCGCTAGCTCTGTAGAAGCCTTTATGTTCGAGCAGTTGTCTCAAGAAAGAGATGACACGCTGTGTGCCATATTGATCCATGTCCGGCAAGTTAATTTCATCGCAGAATAGTACGAGCCATTTGCCGAGCTATAACAAACGAAGTATCGTTTTATTTATACCTCCTAATCGAATAAATAGAATAGAAAAAAGTTTATTTGCATAGAAGGTGAGTTGTTACTCGTACGAAATAATGTTTGGTCTCAGGTATATTATACTAAGTCAAGAATACTCACAATAAACATTTCTTGCTTTTAAATAAAGCTTCAAAGCCAGTAGCACAAAAACAATTAGACTGAACTTCTCTCTCCGAAAAAACCAAAGTAAACACAAAATTTGACTCTATTAGTAGGACGCAAAGTCGAATCTCCATTGTGTCAATTTACAAACTAAACACTAAAATAAAAACTATGAATATTATAGACGTAATCGCATAATAATTTACCTGTACTGGAGCCAATACAACTCCATTAGGAGTTTTTCTATACTCGCAGTAGTGATCGAAGGTCTTCAGCAATAACTCAGGAGTGGTGGCAGACGAAAAGTTAAGGCCGACCACCTCCATGTCTGGCAGCGCTCGGAGTGCAGAGAAGAGGGTCATTGTTTTACCCGAACCAGGAGGACCGCAGAGTACTGGTGAATGTATTGTTATTTATTTTTTTTGGAAGGCGTACAGCCAACAAAACAGAATTAAAATATGAAGTGTGACTGTCAGCCAATTACTAGCCTTTACATAAACTTTACGAGAAATGCCGGGAATATATGGGCTACGACCCTTTTATCGGCAGTTGTTACAATTCCAATGTCCATTGATTCCCGGACGAACTATTCAACTGTCTTGGATGCTTTGCTAGCTTATGATTTGCGAGACGGTGTGATGCAAAGGGCTTGTTTGATGATAGATAAAATTCCATGATATTTATAATTAAAATACTTATCTAGGCACCTTTACTACAAAATATACGAACCCAAAGGCTTATGCTCGGCCAACCAGGTATACAGAAGTGCTTCATGGCGAACCGTATCAAGAGTTGGTACGACCACATCTGGTGCGGCCACCTTATGTGTTTCCACTTCAATCTGGGGCACCTTCGCTGACCACGGCACCCATTCTCCGGTTATACACACCTAGGGTACAAAGTTAAATTTGAAATACAAATTAATTTCAGGGCAAGTTAAATAATTTGTGGATATAAAGGATTTGCATCATCACTAGTGTGGGTTGGTACGGGAGCAACAAACGAGCTTCCACAAATGTTGATCAATAAGTGATATATAAATGCAACTGTTAAAAAGTTGCACCGCAGGCGGTCAGTCCGTTATGATAGCTATTTACCGCGACGTAAGCCCACATTAGCATGGACGTAAAAATATCGCGGCGGGATTTTATCGCGCACTGGATTTTCAACTCTCGGTGTTGAGCCGAGCATTAAGAATCCAACAGAGTGCATAACATACTGTTGGATTTTTAATTCTTGGCGCTAAGCAGAGCGTTAAAAATACAGTGCGTGAAAAAAAAAATCGCCGACCTACACCTCGTGCCAATACGAGAGAAAAATGTTACTTAAAAAAGACATGCGAGTAAAAAATAGCTTGTATCAAAATACACAATGTTGAACCCTTAACTACCTAACCCCGGTCTTACAGAGAGACACCAGTGATATTATTTTGATCTTTACATTTCGTGCGTTCATGTACCTTCTCTTCTCCACGCCACCCACAGATATCATTTTCTAAATGTGTTAGTATTTTTGTTCTCAAATGTATGAACACATTTTGATTTAAAATAAATCATGTTGATTTTATAAGTTTCTTTATAAAACGCGGTCACACGGACCGTGGTAGGTAGTTACGTGACTAAAATAAGGGGTAGGTAGTTAAGGGTTAAGTTCCAATTAAGCTCAAACGTCACTTACTTCAAAGTCAATGATGTGCTGATTCGCACCACAGTTAGGCAGCTGCATAGTGCTAGCTGATCTGATAAAGTCTCCCAGTTCATTGCGATCCTAAAACAAACCGTCACATAATTATTTTCATTCCATTTTTGAACATGCGATAATAATCAGTGTAACGAAGTATCAAAATTGACTACTCATTTGTATACTTAGTTTTATTAAAAGTTGTTGTTACCTTGAGTTTAGCATCACCAGCAAATGACCATAGAAGAGAGTATACGAGCCATTTAGGCACGTAAGCTTCTAGTTGCTCGTTTGTGATTGGGAAGTCAGGGTGTTGACGGTTGTAACCAAGGATATTCCTAGAAGACAAACAAGTTTATTGAAAGCGTTCTGTGAAAGTGACACACAGTGTAAAAGAATTTTGGAATGAATACAGCTATTTTAGTTGAAATATTTTCATTATGGGTCGTGAACATACTTTTACTCTACAGCTCTAATGCAATTTGAATAGAGAATTTAACCTGAAAGGGCCAATAAGTGGTTCTTACAAACTTCTTTTTGTTGTTTATGCAACCTCGATTCAGAAGAACCAGTTATTGGCCCTTTTAGCTTAAATTCTCTATTAGAATTGCATTAGAGCTGTAGAGTAAAAGTATGTTCAGGACACATAATGAAAAAAAAAAAAAAAAACAACTGAAATAGCTGTATTCATTCACAAGAGTATCACAACAGTCAATATCATTTACAGACGCTTCTTCACTATTGATCGAAGTCTGTCTTCACTTACCTCACACCGCGGTTAAGCATAGAGTGCAGCGATGAAAGCGCTCTATGGCGCGTAAAGTCCATGATATGGTCGAGACTGACGGCGTGTTCAAGACACTTCACTACTAAGCCGTCACCGAAGAATAAGGGCTGCAGGATTGAGGCCACATCTCGCTGAGTCTGAAAGAAAAATTTGTGTCCAGACGTAACAAAACTATCGACCTACAAATTCGATTTCTTGTTTTGTGAAGACTGTTAATAAATAAATCAATTCTTCAAGTGGTGGAATTTATTGCTTCCTGATGCATTAACGGTATGCCCGCCCTTCTTTATTATGAAACAGCAGAATTCAGGCAAAGACTAAATGTATTTTTTAAAACATCAACAAAGATACATTAGGTACAAATCTCATATTGTTATATGCAATCAACACTCCCCCTCTTGTGTGTCGTATGATAACGCATAGGTTCATGCCATACTGTTCTGCGGTCACCATCGGACGATGGTATTTTAAGTTTATTTGCACTTGCAACACGATATCTGTTGACTTCGAGCGCTTACTCTTATGAACCTATGCGGTATCATGTGACTCTCAAGGAGATAAATGATTACAACTTACTTGTAAAGCAGGAGATAAGATGTTTTCTGTAGCGTTCTGATCGCCTCCGGCAGAAGGAGCAGCCATAACGATGCTGAACGAATCTTCTTCTCCATCTTCGAGAGGGATGTTTCTCAATCTAAAGTAGAAGAAAGCAATAGGGATGACGACAACAAAAAAAAATGTCCGTCCTCTAGATTAGATTATTCAAAAATATTGGACATGTATTTTTTTTCTTTTTTTTACGTAATCAAAAGATTATGGCGATAACAATGAATTAAAATATGGCATGACGTCACACCTTGCTAGATTTTATACGTTATATTAGTGACGTAGCGAGCTTTTTTTTTAGAATTTCTACTTTTTTACCCAGACTCATCCATATTATTGCAAACCAGTGAAGTTACCCCAGATTCTAAATCCCGACCACCTTAAAGGCGGCCCTCTCGTGGAGTTATTTCAAACGCGATAGGCTTTTAATAATCGTTCAATGATGTTATAAGTTTGTTGTTACCTCATAAGATAATTTTCGAAGATCATTTCTGTCGTAAGGACATCTTGTGAGAACCAGACCATACCGCAACGAGACACGGTAGCTAGGGTAGCATACTTCAGATCTTGTACCTAAAATACAACACACACATTTTAACATATTTAAAAGCAATCTTCTGCCTCTGTAACATTTCAACATCGATGAACAGAGAACATCTTTCGGGTCCGAAACTATGAAATCGTCATTATCAGTTTATAATGTTCCTACTGCTGGGACACAGGCCTCCTCTACGGGCCGTAATCCACCTCGTGGGCCCAGTGCGGGTTGGTAGATGTCACATGTCTTCGAATTTTTGATTCTAGGACATGCCGATTTCCTCACGATATTTTCCTTCACCGTTTTGAGAGCAGTGGTGATGAAATAATTAACTAAAAGTAAAACGCCTGTCAGGGTTCGAACCTACGACCTACAACTCGTAAGTCGCGGCCGTTACCACTAGGCTCCCACTGCTCACTTAAACTATGAAAGCGTTATGCTTTAACCCTTGTCACTAACCATTCGTCAAAATGACGACGCGTACCTTGCGCATTTAGTATTTCGGTAAGATGCCGACCCCCGCCACCCCGCCCGTTTCTAATACCTTCCTAATTCGCATCGCTAGTGACCTGCAATCACTCATTGCGGACGCACGCTCATTAGATCGGGATACATCGTGTAATCGTCGTAAAATTTACGAAAGGTTAGTATCTACGTAACTTTTTTTTCAATGTTGTGCATTTATTTTTTTGTCAATTATTTTCAATAATTACTATAAGAACATATTATTTTATTGTTATAATAAGACGTAATAACTACTATATTTTATAAATCACTAATCGATTTCAATGTTATTTGCAACTTTTTGATATTTTGTATTTTGTTGTTTTCGTATGACCACTACCAAGGGCTGCAAGAAAGCGATTTGCAGGGAGCATATTGTTTCTATGTGCAATCATTGTTCAGTGTAGCTTATTTCTAAAACATATTATGTTATATGATTAAGAGAAAACTAAGACTGCTAATAAAGGTTGTATTGTGTAATAAAGTTGATTAAATAAATATTGATGTTTTGATCCGTCGTAAAATTTACGAATGGTTAGTGATAATGTTACTCGAAATTAAGGTTAGTGAGCTAGGGTTAAAGTATAGTTCATCCGTTTTGTGTTCAGAGGTATATCTATTACGTTTGAATTAATTTTTGGTCTATGCTTTTAATGCCAAAGTTTTAGGCAGTGATGAAAAGGGTTCCTAGAACTTGGTATCAGCTTTAACCAATTCAATGCAGGTTTAAAGTAGGCCTGCTTTACCATAAAAGCTAACTTACCTCAAACATAACTCGAACATTAGGAGGCAGTGACAAACGCTCGCCGTTGGGCAAAGTGAGCAGCTTGTTATCATCAAGCACGGAGTTCAAGTTCTCAACCCATTCAGGGTCGACATCACCGTCGAATATGATCCATTGACGCTTATTGATCTCACCGCGGACGTTGTCGATGATTTTCCTTAAGAGTAAAATATGTTACAGACGTTAAAGGAGGTGATGTAACTATTTTAATGCTTTCCTTTTTATTTTATGCAAAGAACTACGAGACATGTATAGATTACAGAGAAAGCCTAGCCAGATGGTATAGTGAGTAAGACTTTCTCATTCTATCATATAGATAGCGAAATAACTACAACTCTACTTTCAGTTTCATCACGTAAAAAACAGGTACCATGCAATACAACTTTCAAAGCTAAAGTCTATCGAGAATTTATTTAAATTTTGAAACCAAGCTCCACACAAATAATCAGCTGTACTTCATTTCCAGCTAACCATATTAAACGTACCTGAGTATATGAGTAAAGAGACCGTCGGTCCATTCACGGGTGTTGGGATCCAGTACACCGTAAAGTGTTTCCTTGGACATCGCCTTCGGATCAATGACGTGAGCCACACCTTCTACGCCTTCGAATCTGTACAAAAGTCAAGTGTATCAAAAATCGAATAACCTAAAAAAAAAAAAACAACTGCAGCACATCTTCTGGCAAATCAGAATTCTTCATCATTATACGTAGTCTGGTCATAAGTTTTGTCACACATGCAAAGTTAAATAATAGACACAATGACTGACACTACAACCATATATACATCAAATGAAAGGGTATAATAAATGTTTGTTAGGACTGTGTTTTGATATACAAGGGCACTGGTTTTCACTCCTTTTTAGGGTTTCGTACCTCAAAAGGAAAAAACGGAACCCTTATAGGATCACTCGTGTGTCTGTCTGTCACAGCCAATTTGCACCGAATCTAATGGACCGATTAAGTTGAAATTTGGTACACATATGTATTTCTGTGACGGAAACACGAACGTGTAACGTAAATAAATAAATTTTGAACTTTGGGGGCAAATAAGAAAATTTAAATAAAGTTATGCAAACTGTACCGTGTGACATATCAAATAAAAGAGTGAGGGTCTAAAATATATATATTTTTTATAATTTTAAAATAAACCATTTTAAAGTTATTTAAGAAAATAGAAGAAAATTGGCTATTCCCCCCTTATCTCAGAAAGTACTGAGCATAAAATTTTGAAAAAACAAAAATACAGAAAATATTTCAATACCCATTGATTACAGGAAAACCTATAAGAAGTCGATGGTCTTATACAATGTTAAGTTTGTTCTTGGGATAAACTCATCCCAACTACGGAACCCTTCATTGTGCGTGGTCCGACACGCACTTGACCGGTTTTTTACAAAAAAAAACACCTCCGTTGGACACAAATAGGACACCCCAAGCCAAACCATGAATGCCGAAGGGTGATGACCACGCTGAATACGTGGCATACGTCTGCTCGCTTTATCATTTTGTTTGTTGAAACTCTCCTCAACATTAAAATTTTTTTCGTCTGAAAAAAGTATTTCGCGGTATTTTTTCCCCGCGTACCGCCATAACAAAACCCGGCTTCTATCGAGTCTGATTTTCTTCAGCCGTGCGTTAAGAAGATGTCCTGTTTTTTTTTTCTATAAGCTCGCAGTCCTAGGTCTTCATTTAACACCCAAATTTTTCAGCAGTTTGAAAATCTCAGTCGGCGCGTGACCGCAACGATGCAATGCAATTACTGCCGACTGTCTTCTTTGCGCGTCCACTCCATTTTAGAAAATGGACAAAATTCCAGAAACCCTTTGTTTTATTTTCTTTAAATATTCAAATTCGAATGTCCATAATATTTTCCTCGGCTTGCATTCTAAATTTTACCTATGTGACAGAACTTATGTCCCGACTATGTACATAGAAGACATAATATTTAAGTGGCACTTTAATTAATGTCTCGTAGGATTCTCTTACCTCTCCAAAGCCTTCAGCAGTACGCGCCAAGCAGTAGACTTGCCACTTCCAGACGGTCCAACCATCATGAGACCATGGTTCAACTTGCAAATTTGGTACAACTGAAGGACCTGTACACATTTATATAAGTCAGTTAACGCTATAGCACATAGATCCAATCCTTTGTTCGAGTCGGATTGTGAATCGTTTATTTGTAGGTTAGCACAAAAGTAAGATTTAATAAAAAAGGATATTTAAAGTTATTTAAGTCAACAAAACACATGAATTTCGAAGAAATACCAAAGGAGAAACATTTGCTTAAATAGGAAGCTAAAGAGAGAAACATAATCACGAAACAAAATAAGGGATTTGACTAAGTAAAGCCCAAAGTTGAATTGTTCCAGAACCTTAAGAGCCTCCGAGTATTTGGGCAGTGAGTGTTCAATAAGTTATAGCAAAGACGAAAACGCATTTTAATATGTTATGTATGATTAATATTATTGATTACTTAAATAAGCGGACACGCCCTTGGTATCGATATTTCAAAAATATTCAACCTTTATATTATATAGGGCTGGATCCTACGATCTAAAACTACTGAAGACTTATTTTATTAGAAAACTTCGCTGTATTATACTTATGGCATGAAACTTACTCCTAAAAGGCTATGTTTTGGATCCATGTAATAGTTGAGAGTTTCATAAAAAAAAAAAAACTTAGGCTCAGGCTGGCCTAGGTTGAGTATTTCTGGTTTATATAAAGAAATAACAACAAAATACTAGTCACAGCGGAACTGCAAAGTAGAAACATCTAAGAAAATATCCAGACAGAAACGTGTTTGACCAAGTGTAGTGGTGTGTAAGCTTAGAATGAAGTACAAGTCGTCATATGTGAGTGGTGGCTAGAAAACCACGGAGTTGTTAACCAATGGAGTACTAATGTACCTCACAACGTCGCCTTGCAGCGGGCAAAAGGTGGTCGTTGACAGCAACAATAATTCCCATGCATTTCATGCGTGTCTAAATTAGTATGATTGAGGATGTTTAATTATTTATTTTTACATGTTACATTGGTTATATCCTGTTTCATTGCAAACTGATATGATCCATCAAACAAATATCCGGAGTTGTACAGGTGTTAGCACTGCATTAACTACCAACTCCGTGTCGAAAAACACACACATGAACAACAATGTAAAGACACAGAGAGCACACCCACACCGCTCGGTCACTGACCTTCTCGATCCACGTGCTGTGTTGCGCGCGCGACGATGCACTGCGCCTCTACGTGCCATTAGCGGGTTAGCATGGAAACGCATATGCATTCACACTCACGTACTACCGTATTATGGTAGAATAATAGGTAATATGGGAATGGGGAGGCTGCTTTTTACAAGCTTTTATTACTTACATAGATCTATTTAAAATTTTAATAAAGGATTTAAAAAAAACGTTAAATTTACTTTCATGTGAAAAGCAGCCCCAATGTATGTAAATAAAATGAATAAAGCAAAATGTTAAATTGTTATGATTGATTTATTGTCGCATGAAAAATTAATAAATTGTTATAATTTTTTTATACCTATATTAAATCTTGACACACCATCACCTTCTTGGTTAAGATGATTTATATATTAATTATGGATATTAAATATTATATAATAATGTGCATATACAATGGACCTGATGTTCAAACAAGTTTACTGTGCAGTCAATGAAATGAATGTTATCAGTTTATTCCTTGACCAATTAATTATTTGGCTTATTCACCGTTAATATTACTGTTAGTAGTAGTAAAATAAAGTACCTTATCCATCCAGGTGGAGCCTTGTTCATCGCCTTCTCCACAAACCAAGAATTCTTCGGCGCAAACAGCACGGATTTCGTTCTTCAATCCTGTTGAAAAATGTCAATCTGTACCTTCGAATATTTCGTTTTAACGGCGCACCGAGCTTTTTATACGCACAAACATGTTTTTTATCCCTTGTTTGAAATTGTAATCAATTAAATTAAAATCTAGGGAAATATATTGGTATTATTGGGGATATATGTATATGTATAGGCAGTATACACGACGGAGTCACGATTTGATAAAGTTGGCTCGATAGAATAAATTCGCAGTTACCTCTTTTCAAGTCACTTTTTCCTCTTATTTCCCTACTTTTTTAAACAGGCTGTAATTTTAATCACCGCTATCCTCTTAAAGGGTCATTGTACTCGTCATTATGAACTACTTTTATCATGGGACCAGACCCGGAAACGCGAAAACAAATCAGCTGTTCCCTAGATTTATGTTCGCATAACTCGTCAAAATGTAACAGCTGATTTTTTTTCGCGATTTCAGGTATGGTCCCATAGGAAAAGTTGTTCATAATAATTAGCAATGGCTCCTTAAGAGGATAATGGTGATTGAAATTAAACCCTGTATAAATTAATTTACTAAAATAATGTTCATAGATGACTGGAGCGTTTATACACGATCGTTTTTTATTTAAAAAGAATATGATGACAATAACAAAGAAAAACATTGAAAAGTGCAAAACTGTGGTTATTATTTTCACGTAAAGAAAAAGACAGAGATAAAGGAAAACGCTCGGTGCGCCCTTAAGACCCACTAACGATGTGACTTGTTTGAGGCCATTTGCTTTCGTAATCGGCTTCGGAAACTTGTGATTCACTAAGCCAAAAGTTTTATTCCTCCCGAAATTCATTTTAGACAATCATCTATGTAGTTCCGAGTTAAAGATCTATCCTACCCTTATTCTTATTTATTTGAGATCGGTTCAGCATGTCGCATTCTTCCAAACATTTCTATCATTAATTAAATTCCTTTTTAGGCGTATCTTCTACAGAATCCATTCATCCATCACTTTCTTGGTTTTCCTCTGTTTATATTGCCACATTTATACACACATTATGTAATTCCTATTGTTCAATCAGTCAACACCAGCTGCAAAGTTCATAATAAGTATTCTTAAAACTTACCAGTCATCTCAGCTCTAGTATATCCAACATTAGGGAATACATCGTTAAGCAATGAGAACAGCAGCGGTATATCTTCAGCGACCAACTTAGGCACCATAGTCTCACACACTGATTGAATCAGGATGTCTTGTTCGGGAAGAGACTCGGCGATCGACGCCTCATCGGGCACTTCCGTACTGCGTTCGATTAGGTTCTCCTATAATACAAAGTGGAGGTTAAACTTATTGAAACAGTCAAAGCAGAGATTCCCAACCTTTTTACATGAAATATAAAAGAAAATCGTAACAGACCTTTATAATGAAAAAATCTTAAGTATTAAAAGGGATCTTCTATATTTTGCCTACAGAATCCTTGTTTCATGCTCTCAAACCCCAGGTTGGGAAACCCTGAAGCAATAAGTCAGTTGACAGGTTTTTTTTTAAGCATATGGATATAATACTTATATTATTGTTTCGAAAGAAGGTAGAGATAAAATATCGAGACACACAACAGTGAAATAGGGCAGTTGACTACTTTTAAACATACGAAAAAATTTAGTTTTAATTCACAAAAAGCTGTAGAAAGCCATTCGAAGGTTATAAAATAATAAAAAAATCCTAATTATTAGATACTTAGCATACACTTCATGCGAAACGGACATCGTATACAGAGTAAGTTTTTGAGATGGATCTGCATGGCAATAATTTGGAAACAATTGGAGTATTTGACTCAAATAGGCTTCATAATTTTCTTATAGTGTTAAATTTTCTCTGAAACCCATTTCAAAAACGTTTCTTGCATAGCGCTCGATTGACTCGTACTAGTAGTCTTTGGTAATTTAATATTTTTAAAACATTTATAAAATTAACATTGTTTAAAAAAAAGTCAACTACCACATTTGTTTTGTTTAGCTTACCATATTCTGAAAAGATTTTTCTAGTTTCTGTTTGTTCCGAGCATAAACAAACAAAACATGTTACAATTTTATTTCACAAAAGTTGGAACCCATCCAATCCTATGACTTTTCCAATACAATTCAAGCTTTCACTGTCGACGCAGTGACAGAGTGCTCAAGCGAGCATTGCTGCGACAAGACATTTTACGAGTTTTATGAGAAACTTATTTATTTGGGTTGCATTTAAATGCAACCCAAATAAATAAGTTTCTATAAATAAGTTTTTATATCCCGCGCACCCGTGGCAGTCACCTCAACTGCTGACTTGCAGACTGGCAATTATTTTTTATCACAACATGAGCTATTGTGAAAAAAGTCATGTCAACACGCGAGACGATGTCACAATAAGTAATTCGACTCTTTAGTCAGAACTGTCTTGTCACGCCATTGCACGCAGGCTACCCAGATTGTCAAGCCATGAGAGATGATGCCATGATGCTAAATCATTAAAGTGTGACGTACCTTGATCTTCTGAATACGGTCACGCTTGACGTTACCAGCAGATACGAGCACAGACTTGAGGGCACGCAGTCCGAAGTCGTAATGCGATTGGTTAGATAATTGTTCGTCGCACAGTCTGTAAAAAGGTAAGCTTGTGATTCACTATTGCTTTATAGTTAGATATTGCATTCCACAAACAAGTGACATAAGGTTTAAATTGCAATGATTTTGCAATTTGGCAATGACATAAATGTCACATGACATGCGCAGAGCAGAACAAACGGGATTTGCGTATCACTAAGAAACTTTTGGTTGCCATGACACCACAAAGAAGATTGTGAGTTGTAGAGGACCCTCAAATTCATTTTTATATAAAAGTTGCTTGCCTAAGAGATTAGCATAAATGAAACACAAATGAAGGAGTTTTCATTAAAGGTCGAACAGAATAAACATCAATACTTACTTGAAGAACGGCACGATCTTGCAGGCCAGTTTCTCAGCAGTCCTGAACCCTTGACTGAACAGCATCACCTCAGCAATCAGCTGCCTATCCGGCGTGGTCATGGCCAAGCTTCGGAACAACTTCTTCAAATTGTCAGGCAAGTTGGAACGACCCGCGTATCCAGGGTTCATTGTTATGAAGATCGCCATGTCCTGGCTAACACGGACTTGTTTGCCGACTAGCTCCACTGTAATTGACTTGGCTGGAAAGATTTACTTGGTGTTAAATAAAAATAAAATTGCAAGTTGTTCCTAAAATATTCAAATATTGAATTTGGATCACTTTTGCATTACTGATCAGTCAGTGAAAAGTTTTTTTATCCGCAAAGTTTATGATTAGTTATTTACCAGTATTATCCCCTTCCTGGTGACTCTTGAGAGCCTCTTGAATGGTTTGTACTTGCTGTGACACGGCAGACAACATTCTCTCTTCCAATCGATTGAACTCGTCGAAACAACCCCAGGCACCCACCTGAGTTATATTAAATTAAGATTAGTATTGTTCATTTTATAAAAATGTAAAAGAATGTGATCTCTATTGCAACAGTTTTAAAATCTCTTTTACCTGACAAAGACCAACGAAGATACGGCCCATAGCTTGGAAGTCGAAAGTCTCGTCACAATTGAACACCAAGACAAAACGACCCAGTTGGTTTCCGAGAGCTTTCACCGATTCAGTCTTACCGGTACCAGCGGGACCTAAAAATATGTTGACTTACATGATAAGATCCACACACGTGACGAATACGATAAAACTCTTTTACTCAGTTTCTATACGCCCGATCAATTCATTGGTCAAATCAAATCTTTTGTCAAACCTAATGTTAGCTTTTGCGATTGGACAAGCAAAATAACTTTGACCGATCATATCATTTGACAACATATTAATTAGGTTTTCAGAAACCGGGGGAAATAGCAGTTTTTTTTTCCAAGTAATGTTTTAGTGGCGCAGACGCATCTGATATAGTTAGAAGCTGACCCAAAACATAGCAAGATCAGTGACGTCAATTACCGAAAGGTGATCCTCCAAGCCTGGCTTCCAAAGCTTGAGTCATGGTGAGGTAGCAACGATCCGTCAAAGGCGTCTGTACCAGGCGGTCTTGCACGCCAAGGTATTCGAAACCGTACAAGAACTTCGCGTTAGCCATATGGATAGTCAGCTGTTGTAATACCTATATAGGAACATAAAAGAAGTTTTTATTAGTATCAATCTCTAACTCAAATATTGCAATTGTGCGCATTTAGGAGTGAGGAATTTAGTAAAAAAAATCTTGTTTTTTTTTCTGTATTTGTTGATACTTGCATTGTGTAGCTACTACGTACAATGTTCAAACATTTGACGGGTTTAAATTGCATGAGTACTGCAGTTTGGTACTTACTGCTCTGCAAAAACACTTACCAACTTCAATTAAAAAAATCAAATAATAAATTAGTCAATACAGATAGACTGTGTCACGTACGTCATTATTCCTAGGGTCGAAGTAGAATCGCATCTCGCACAACCACTCGAACGAACGCGGGCTGTTGACGTCAGAAGCGATCAGGCGGCGTGTCACCGTACGCTTGTGGACGAACTCGTTGATCTAAATCGAACCAAATAACAAGATATTAGTATTGTGAAAACAAAGATATTATAATAGACTATAAAACTGCACTGCACACAATATTTAACGTAACCACTGACAAACAAATAGCTTGTTTGTCATTATTGGGAGAGAAATGTCTTCAGCTAGCTTATTACTACTTTGTTAGAAAGTTGCCGTTATGCGATGGGGCCAGCAGGATAGATGTACTCCTTTTCTTTCCATTTATCAAAGGCCTAGGCTCAGACTACCAGTAAAAAGAGTTAGGCGGAAAAAGGCGACATTTTCCAGCAGCTGGACAATGCACAAGTTTGTAGTACTTACCAAATGTTCAAGCTTCCTCCTCCTCAACGGCGGTTGTTCTTGCAGCACAGAGTCAGCAAGTATGTTCAGCATGTTCTCGACATGAGCCAACACTCTCTTTAATCCTTCACCACCACCACTTCCTAAGGCTGCATCCACGTCTTCTGACCAGAGGATCTGAGCCGCTAGCACTACGATTTGTGCCTGTAAACATCGTTACGATGTAATAATACATGGATACATAATAAGCCAGACCACCATTCGAAAAAGTTACATATTCCCAAAGGTAGAATGGTTTCATACCTTTCATCCTACGGCCCTTTTTGGCTCTGCATAAATTCTAGTTTACTTATCTGGTAGATGATTTAAAACTATTTCTGTTTCATATTTTAAGGTTCCGAAAAAGAAAAACGGAACCTTTATTCCATCACTTTTTATTATTCTGGTGGATAGTGCATATCTGGAGACTGTAACAGACCCGTAAGGTAGAAAATGACTTTTAATCGAGCTATCATTTAATAAGAAGTCATAATTTTTTCAACAGTCACAACGAAAGATTCAAATTCAAATAATTTATTTACTCTTCACAAACAATGGCATCATAATAATAAAGTTAGACAAGCTTAGAAGCTATGTGACACTAGTTTGTGAGAGACTGGTGTCTGCACTGGGAACACCTGTATAGCAGATCACCAGGGTCCTACCACACGGTATGTAAACATAATCAGTTATTTATCAGTTATTCAGTTAATGTGAAGGGAAAGGGCATAACATAATAATCAATGCTTGACTCACAGACTCAAAAACAATATTATAAGATTCGGTTCAATTTAAAATCCAAGCAGGACAAATCATGACGAAAAGCCTGCCATAACTTACCTGATACTTATCGCACCAATCAATAAACTTCTGAGGGTCAACATTTCCGTCCTTGAACTGTTTGACGTCACCAACAGCGTCCTTGAGCCGACACGCCAAGGTCACGCGCATCTCACGTTCTACCATTGATAGCCACGAGTTGATCTTAGGATTCTCGATCGTTGAGATGGGTGATGTAAAATAGACCTAGGATAGAAAAGGTTGGGTAAGTGTTTTTATTAACTGTCTCATAGCGTTTACAAATCGCAGATTCACGTAGATGCCCTTGACAATTAGGCAAACTGATTCTTCTTGCCAATGAAACGTGCACATAATTTATTAGGCAAACCATTTTACTGTTATTATACCTATGACAGCGACCATGACACGGCATGTTCGACATGGCTATAAAGCCATGAGAATAAAGAACATTTTTGTGCAAAATCAGAGGTTAAATAAACTACGAACGGACGGGAAGTACTATTGCAAATTATACAGTAATAATTATAGGATGTGCAAGGGAAGATTGACACAAATAAATACGGTCTTTACTAATTTCCTTGAAAGTTACGGTATTAAATAAATAAAGCAATGTATTGACTTTGATGGGAGTAAAGATATATTGTAATAATAGTTTATGAAACTGTAACAAGAGTGTGTGTTTTAATAGTATCACACGAGAATTTTAATATCTAATTATGTGCAGTTTACACTACTTGATATACACTCATGCAATAGGTAGTTACCTATTTAAATAAAAAACCAAAGTTAGCAACAATAATTGTTCAGAAACCACAGTAACATTTACGTTACTATGGTTACGGAGCTATCATCAGTCAACCCCACCCTAGCGTGGTCCCCGTAAACAATGATAAAAAGAGAATTGAAAACTCTTTCCCAATTCAAAGTGTATTTTAATAGAAAAACAGGATATTTTATAGGATTATGTTGTTAAGAAATCTGTACCATAATACAACTTTTTAATTTTGTTTGAGTTGTACATGCATATAGTCCGTCATTATGGTATTATTTTTGATATCATAATCAGAACTTTACGATATGAGTGTAGTAACATCATTTACCTCTTCACCCTCGCGAGAAGCAATACCATTGATAATAGTATTGTCATCATTTAGAATGATAGCCGCTACTCCAGCGAACATCTTCTTGAAGTGCTTTTGTAGACGAGCGATGTTCTTGCTGTTACCGATGATCTCGAGGAGGTCCTCATCTCCCACGAAGTAGAATCTAGGGGGAAGTTGAAAATTATGAATTCAACCGTAAAATTGCAAAACAACGAGGATCGCAACCTAGTTATATCTAAAAAAGCTCGTTTCACGGCCTTACATGCTTTGAGTACAGTAGTACACCTATTTCTGACACATTCAAATAATTTCGAGTCTCATAAATCAATGAGCTATTTTTACGGGTAATTTCACAGTGGACAGAAAAAATATCATGCCTGGCAGTAGCTTTTACCAACATAGTTGGCGTCAGATTCCAGTCTGACCGGATGCAGCTCAATACCAGTATTTCACATGGAGCGACTGCCTATCTGGCCTCCACGACCCAGTTACAGGGGTAATACGGGCTGGTGTCCGCAACTCTACGTCAATGCGCGTATCTTACGTACGGGTGGGAAAACCAGTTATTCGATCTACCCCAGCTCTTCAAGGAAGGCCAGCACCGCCTTGGTGTTACTGACAATCTCACGTTACTGAGCAATACGATACCCCTTGGTAAGACTGTTTGTCAGACTTTCGGACTTCTGACGATCCGTAACGACTGTCAAAGATCCACGATTGACAGCCGGGACCAACGGCTTAGCTTGTTTTCCGAGGCACGGAGGGGTTTTGGTATGTAAAGATGGTCACCCTTCCACGGACCTACGGCGGCAACCATCGCTTAACCTGATCGAACGACCCGTGCGGCCGTTATTACTTAGTCACAAGCCCCACAAGTGGACAGAAATATATAGTAATTTTGTTTTTACTTCTTATAAAAGCGAAACTAGGCTCTTTCATACAAAAGTTATAAGAGTAGGGGAAGACCAAAGAAACGATGGATGGACAGTGTGAAAGATATGGCTAGAAAGAGGGTGACTACCGAGATGACGACTAATAGAGAAGTATGGAAAAAAAGGGACATGTTGCGCCGAGCCCAAATAAATTGGGATAGGGGCAGGAGAATAATGATGATTAAAAGCGAAATTAGGCGTATCATAGGTACGTTCCGAAGCTGTAGGAATTTAACATCGCGATATCAAAACGATGTAGCGACGTCGGAACTCTTTTCGCATACTGCTGGCGCAAAATAATTGTCTATTCTTTTTTTACTTTTTGTACACTTGTCTTTTCATACATTTTTCCTTCTTGTCATTCATGCAAAAAATACAATTCCTAAATGGGAAAAAATCCTAGAGGTCTCCATTTCCCTTTTATTTTCTGTTGAATAACTGTAGTATGCGAAAAGGGTTCCGACGTCGCTTCAAACACATTTCAGAGCAGTTTAGTAAGTATCTATGTTTTTTGATGTGTAACATCTTTCCTCTCGTTTTTCTGCAATCTGCGATATTTCGTGAAAAGGGACGGAAGTGTGTAACAGGAAGCCGGGGAAGCGCGCGCTATTTGTTTTGACCAATGAGCGCGCGCGGTGCTAGCGATGGCCGTTAGATAGAACCAACCTAAACAGATGTTACACATCACATGCGACTACTGTAAGGCTCGCTTGTTTTTTTTTTTATTTATTTTCTTTTACCAAATACTGATTTCAATGGCATTACCTACATATTAGAGAAGATTATAGGAATTCAAGATGCATACCTCGGGAAGCTGCTTCTCTCCCTCTCCAGATATTCACCGAGCGCCTTCTGTATCTTGCCGAGCAAGTCGGCGAGACGCTCTAGAGAACGTTGTACTCCAGGGATGTTTAGTACGTCCATAACCATGGGAGACTTGCTCACTTTCTTCATCAGACCCAAGAATTCGGAACTATTGGCAGATAAATGGGACAAATATTAAGTAACGAAGTCATAATTTTTCTTGAACATTAAAATATGATGCTTGATAGATTAAAAAAATAATCATTTAGGTAACATGAAAATACAGGCCAACTTTGTCTCTATGGATGGCAAAAGAAGTAAAGTATGTCTTAATTAAGTAATGTTTACTTTTATTCTGTTTATTTTGATATCGTTCATTCTAACAACTAGTACCTAGATCTGTTTACTAATATGTGGATAACGTTGTGAGTAGTGTATTTGTTACCTCTATTATTAAGCTCTAACCTATGTTTACTTAGTATTACACTGCTGTTTGTTGTCCCTAAATAAATAAATAAATAAATAAAGTAACGTTAATGTCCATTGAATTGTGGGTGTCCAATGTGTCTATAAGCAGTAGTAACCACTTTTGCTCGAGAAAGCCATTCGCATCTTTGCTAAAGTAGGTATCACATAAAAAAATTGAGACCATGGAATAAAACAGAACTTATATCTGAATTATTTAGTATGTAGTAATTATATCCATTATTTTACCTGATGCTCTGGAACCGGCTAGTTTCAACCGGCAGCAAGGTCTTGATATCAGCAGACCCACTGAAGATGCCTTCCAAGTAAACCCAGCGACGTTGTACATCGATCCATACGTCGAACAGAGCGTTGATGCGGTTCAGTTTTTCTTCCCAAGTTAGGGCTTCTTCTTCGAACACCTTTGGAAGGAAGTAGGAAGATAAGCTTTCGTAAACACAATACAATATATTTATATTGATAAGATCATGATAGCCTTAATTTTGTCTTAAATGGACTCAAGCTTAGCGGTAGCTTAGGTATATAGCCGTTGTAAATCTACATACATATACAGGAAAAGTTTTTAATCAGTGCGCAAATCACAGGATGTTCTACCCATGAATATGAACAAAATTCACTATGGGACCAATGGGGAAGAAAACTATCAAATTAGTTCCGCGTAGATAGCGCTAAGTGTTTGTTACTTTCATTCATCTGTCAATGGCTTTCATTCATATACCTTATTGAAAACTTTGCCGCGCGATGGCGCTAAGTGTTTTTTCCTGTCGCTGATTGGTCGCTTTCTATTCAATTTGACTTTGACAAGTGACACAGCGCTCTCTTGCGGCGAAGCTTCCGGGAAACAACCCCACTGTGTAATCACGAGAAAAAAAATCTGCTGTTTCTTACAATACTCGACCGAATTGTATGAAACAGTAATTTTTTTTTTTGTGAATTCGGAGTTGGTTCCATAGTAAAAGTTGTTCATATTCATGGGCAGAACAGCATGTATAAATTTGCGCACTTCTTAACAACTTTTTTGTATAATGTGACTTCTGAACATCGACATAAAGTTTAAATTAACAATAATTGAAACGCATTCATGAAATGCAACAACTATAAGTGTTACAACTAAGGTCATTCAATATTTAATTTTGATCGGAAATGTATCGCACATTCTCTCTTGTGAACTCTTTTGTTTAAAGAAATCGTTTGCAGTAATTGTGCTCATATGGACTACAATACAAAGATGAACTTACCTTGTAGTAAGGAGATAGCTTCATAGCAGCGACGCTGTTGATGTGCTCCTTCACTTTGTTGAACAGATCGTCCCAGCCGCGGATGATCTTGCATTTGTTTTGGTAGTTGATCAGATCCAGTTCATAGCTTTGCCATGACTCGCGCACCTAAGAATTAAACCACGAAATAAATTATAAGTTTTTGAAAGCCTTATTCTTCTGAACTTTCATAGGTGCCAAGAGAATGCATGAAAATCTTGATATTATTTTTTTGGCTACATATTTACTTTTGTTGCCTCTTTACTTCTTTAATTTTCGGTCATGTTGATGGTTTTGGAACTTAAAAAGGACTTCTATTGTGTACTATATGAGATTTATTATTGTAAGTGTATTTGTCGATCTAAAACATAGTTTAAAGATCCTATCAGGTTTACTGGCAGTGGAGTCCAATTTGGAGTCCAGAGTCGTACCATTCATCATCTAAGAAATAATCATCTTTATGCCGTAATTTCTTATAATTCACCTGTTTCAAGAATTCATAGAGCGCCATTTCTCCCTGACCGACAGAGACTACATCCTTGACGGCGTGTTCGTTATATAACAGATCTGCATTCCACACTTGTCCTAGAGTGAGCAACGACAATGAACAGTCTACCTACTAACAGTAAATGTTTGTAACTCACCTGTTTCAAGAACTCTTCGAGTGCCATTTCTCCCTGAGCGACGGACACTACATCCTTGACGGTGTGTTCGTTATGTAACAGATCTGCGTCCCACACTTGTCCTAGGGTTAGTTCAGATAGCGACCAGTCCACTTTGAGCGCGCGGCACAGTTGGCGCCAATGGCGCTCTTTCAAAGCGTCTGATTTCAGCTCTACTATTAACATGTTGACCTGGGGAAAGAGTAATTAGTTTTATTTCGTATTTCTTTAAACGATTTAATTCAAGATCACATTATTAATGTCTTATGGAGAAAAGAAACATTGGTTCGATGTCGTGTTGAGTATGAGTAATTTATTTCAATAACGTGGCGTGGCTATACGAGTAGGGGAAAACCAAAGAAATTATGGATGGTCTTTGTGAAAGATGAATTGGCCGGAAAGGGGATGACTACTGCGATGACGACTAAAAGATAAGTATGGCAGAAAAAAGACATGTTGCGCCGACTTCAAATAAATTGGAATAAAAGCAGGAGAAAGACGATGAACATGGCAATGTAAATCAGTTAGAAGGCGAACATAAAAGACAATAAAAGAGGGCTAATCTAGATCTCCATCATAGTTTTTAAGAGCCCTATGTATTTAGAAAGCAGAATGACTAAAAAATTCTTCCGTGTCTCTAAATGTGTCTAAATGTCTTCCTAACTATAAAAAGGTCATAATTATTTACCTTAGTGTAAGACTGCAGCAGTTTGCGGACAAACTCGTAGCTGTCATACATACGAAGACGAGCCGGCAGTTCTTTGAGCTCATTCAACATCGCTTCCAGTTGTTGCCTAACACAAAAACACAGTATTATTAATAACATTAATTTTAGTTGTAGCAAGAAATTTATAAGACTGAAATTGACACAGTAAAAGGTGTACCAAAAGAACAAAAAAAAAAAAAACAAATATACCTGAGTTTTCTAGGCTGTACAGACAACCAAGGTTTCTCCCTGATATCATCAATCTGCGTCCAGATCTTGCTGAGCGAAGACCAAACACCGCGCAAGTCTTGCAACTCTTCAAGAGCAACGGTCATACGCTCGTTGTTGACTGAGCTTCCTATAATACCGAATTCACGAATGATCATTAACTTTTGAAGATTCGAAGAGAACAAATAATAAAGTGCAAACGAGTCAATAGGTACCAAGACAAGTATAATAAACAGGCAATAAGATCTTTGAGGCTACCAAATTGATTAAACGATATGGTGACTTCGAAAATTACTTTCAACGCTTTAAAAGATACAAAAAAAAAAATCGCAGTTTAAGTTTTCAGTACTGTCGGCAGTCCCCATGGCTGCCGACATAAGTGAAAACTAAAACGTGTCGGGGTCGAAGTGTCGCGGTGACGCGAGCACGTAAGATTTCCCCCTACCAAAAATCGCTCAAAGCGCCTAAAGAAGTTTTCACTTCAATACAATTTCCATTGTCTCGTTTATGTCCTACAAAGCGTTACCAAGAAATGTTTGTATTTAGAAGTTATTTGATTGGCTGATCTCCGAATACGCAAACACACCAAAACACGCATACATCAAGGACTTTTAAGACGCTCTTAAAAGTCATTTAAGAGACACCCAGCATGGGATGTAAAAATTTAAATCAAGTTGCGTTTAAGTCTGCGGCTGTCAGTTTAATTTTTCGAACCTAGACTAAATCATCTAACTTACCAGTATCATGCAACTCAAGAGCCTCCTTAGCCTTAGCCACATTGTCTCTCTCGTCCTTCAGCCTGGTGTATCTGGTCTCCATAGCCTGGAGTCTGGCCAACGCATCTTCAGGTCTTGTAGAACCATCAGTAGGCTTGCTGCGTTCCCATTCAGTGAGGAACTCGAGAGTACGAGCCTCAACCGCTTTGTCTTCAGCTACTATTTTTTGTTGCAGTGATGCCACCTAGATAGAAAATGCAGAATGTTTTACCTTTGTGCATAAAGTTATTGGGCAAAAATAGTCCCATATTCATAGAAGTTTAAGGCCCTGTATGAAATTATCAGCCAGATAAGTTAGCCGAAATAAGTTTCGGCTAACTTATCTGGCTGATAATTTCATACAGGGCCTTAAATAGGCAGTTTCACCACCTTTAAATAAGTTTAAAGGTGGTGAAACCGCCTATTAATGAAGTGAAGACTCTGAAATTAATATGAAAGATTATTTTACCTGGGTTTGAATAGAAGAATCCTTCCTGCGCATAATCTCATTGAACGCACTCCATTCGCCTTCGATGTTGTCGACATGCAGCCATTGCGCTGGGAACTGAAATCTACAAAAAAAAAAAAAAAACAAAAGATATAATAATAATAAATAAGTAACAAGCTGTAGTAAAAGTGACAAATATTTGTTGACGTATTTAAAATTGAACTGCATCCTGCTAAAAAAGCAGGATGCAGTTCATCTTTAAGGTAAAAATGAGGTAAAAATTACCTTAGTGAAATAGCATTAATGCAAGTGCTTGCAATTTCGAATCAATTTTGCTTGCAAGCTGCATATGTAGGACAAACAAAGGAATCAGGGGCAGAGTGAATCAGTGTGCATAAAAAATAAAACCGGTCAAGAGCGAGTCGGACTCGCGCACCGAGGGTTTCATGCCATCATATATAAAAATAAAAACTGTGCTATTTAGAGACATCGTTTTATTTTTCCTGTAATATTTACATTAACTTCTATCACACAATTCCAGATTTTTATCTATGCAAACTTAGGAGATAAGGGGTTTTTCATCAAAAGTCGAAAACTATGAGGCCTAAAAAATGATAAATGTTTGAGAATGTGCAAAAAGCGCTCTTTCATGTGATATTTGCAAAATAGTCTGGCAAACGTCATCTAAAACTATTCCAAAATTCAAGTTGATAGCATTAGTAGTTCTTGAGATATCCAGCTGTGACAGACAGACAGACAGACTGAGTCGCACCATAAGGGTTCCTTTTTACCATTTTGGTACAGAACCCTAAAAAGCAACGACGTCCGTTTGTCGATAGTACATTGTCATTTTGTGTTATTTACCTCTGTCTCTCTAGAATACGTTGCGCCTCCCTGTAGATATCGACTTGTTTCTCCCACGCCAACACCTCCCTCTTCAGTTGTTGCACATATGTGATGAGGGATACGGCATCGCTCGTTGATGCTGCCTCTATTGAAGCACAGTTACATTACAATGGGAATACTCAAAATTCACAAAAGACAATAACACCATGTTTTTTTTTTAATTACATAAAACACAAGAAGTTAGGTTTAAAAAAAATATCCGTGAGACGAATGATAAGAAAACGAAGGGAATAATAGCATGACGATTGACAGAGGATAATGGAAGAAGAAAACGTGTTGCGTCGACCCCAAGTAAGATGGGAAAATGATAAAAAAGTGGTAAAAAGGTTTAAATGTTCCCACTGCATAGAAAAGGGCTCTTATCGTAAAACCGGTCAATGTTAAGGTTATCATGCGGCCAAGACGATTCCTTCCGTATTTATCCTGAACAACTAAGTTTTTTTTTTTATTGTGATCTGAACCAGCTCTTGACCTCGATTTCGCCTGATAGATAGCGATGTATGCGGTCTATGGTCTATGTTTAATCTTACCGATGGTCTGCTGTTCCAGCTGGCTGCGTGACTTGGCTAGCTGCGAATGGAAGGTGACCATCTCTCCGCCGAGCAGAGCCCCGAACTTGCCAAGCACTTCCTTGTGCCACGCGTCGTACTTTAGAGCTACTTTACTCTGTACTCGAGCGAAGTCGATGACTACCGGCCCGTATTCGCGACGAGTATCCGAGGTGTCGAAGGTTGTGCGTGATTTCCTGGTGGGATAAGTAATGGCATTTACTGCAAGAATTTGAATATGTAAATAAGGAAAATAATAATAAAAATAACTGTCGATCAACATTAATATGTCTTTAGATTGATATCTATAGTTTGACCGTTACCGGAGTACCGTGCCTTAAGTATGTGCGCGGCGATTCGGGTGCAGTGCAGGCCACTCATTCGTCAAAGCTCACGGCGTCCCGCCCCCACGGTACAGCGGTAGCGGTCAAAATGTAAGACTTTTTTCTGTATTTTTTCTTCTTTATGGCTGTCTGTTTCGAAAACGTCTTGTATTTCAGATGTTATAATTTAATCAGACACAGTATTAGCAGTGAACTTACTTGATATCATTCAAGCATTTAATCCAGAGAGTGATGTCTTCACCTAGGCGGCCATACAAACTTTCAGGCTGCAGATCCCATAGAGCTTGGTAACTGCAAATAAAGACACAATTTCAATACAAATTCATTCAATACCATTTTAAATATCCCATTAAGAGCGAATTCGATCAAACTTTTATACTTAGTCTTATGCGGCAAATAAATTTTGAATATTTTCATACACTTTAGTAAAATCAGGCCTAAACTTGTCTCTTACCGTAGCCATTCGTCGACGTATTCGCGAACTTGCGATATCTTTTGTTCGATAGCGTCGTATGCGTTCTCCAGTGGATTGGATCCGGCGGGCAGCTTGGTCAACAAGTTTCTGTAGGTAGCCGTCTGAGCGCGGGCTACACCTACTTGGTATCTGTTAACATAGAACATTTTGTGAAAGTAACAATAAGGTAACCAGCACTGGGGCTCTGTCTCGCATAGGGCCTCAGCATTATGCTGAGCGATGGCCGTTTTGCGTGGATGTGACGTCCTCCAACTTGTTCTTTTTTGTTTTTGTGTTCTTTCTTCGACAATACACGCTCCATAATAAAATTAAAAATATGGAGACAGACACTCAACCACCCACAATCATGATTTTAGCGATGTCTTACAGTGTTTTTGGTGCCAGTTTATAACAGGAGGATTGCAATTCGCTTCAGTTATAATTAGCTCATGCGATCAGGAGGAATCGCCGCTTTGCAATGCCATTCAAAGATCCGATCGTAATATATTCGTATACTAAGTTTTGGCCGCGGCTTCGCCCGCGTGGATGTCGGAAAACTATACATATAAAACTTCCTCTTGAATCACTCGTATCTATTGAACAAAATCGCATTAAAATCCGTTCAGTAGTTTTTGAGATCATCGCGAACATACAGACAGACAGACAAACGCGGCGCGGGACTTTATCTTTTAATATCTAGTGATATTGGCGCCAATGAGACATGCAATAATATAAAAAATAATACCTGGTGCTTTGCAAACGGTGTTGGCTGGTGACAATGGCTTGCCAGGCGAACATCTGTCGCATCAGTTGGAAGCGAGCCTCCTCCAAAGACGGGAAGAGGTACATCTGCTGGTTTGTGATGCGCACCTCGTGGACTACGCGAGCGATCTGGATATAACGACGTAAGAAGTAAAGAAGAGTAGAACTTGGAAACAATTGAGTAATTCATCTTTGGAACACAACGTTAAAAATAAAAGAGACACCGACTTAAAGAAATACAGGGTGTAAGGGACATCCCTCTGCAGACTGATAGGGTGAATTCAGTATATCATACCAAGATGACCGGTACATGAAATTATTTCAGGAACGTTATGGGAATCCAATAAACCTGATTTGTTTTAACCTGATAAAAAAAAAAAAACTAAAATTTTCCTGAGAAATATTCCGGTGGAATATTATTCAAAACCAGGAGCTGAATGAACCCTGTAAGTTTGCGGAGGGCTGTCCCTTACAAACTGTATAAATAAATGTATGCTTTACTAGTTTAATTAAAGCTGTTATTTCATAACGGATGCAATATTGAACCTAATTTAACGACTCTCCATATCCATAAAAAAAATAAGTAAGCAGTTAACTACTATTTAAAGTCAATATGATTGTGCTGAAACATTGTAATCTGTTTAATACTTGCCTGAGGTTCTCCGCCAGGTTTGTGAGTGGGCTCGGTGGGAGAGTAGGTGTCCATGGATAGATCCAATTCATGGCTCTTGCCGAGTAGGGCCGATGTCCACGCTTCTACACCGGCTTGTAGACGAGCAGCCAAGCTCTTTTCAACCTGGGAAAACATAAAAAAGTTATAATTACACGGAAGTAAGGAGTTCAAGCATCTTTTAATCATCTAAATAGTGGTGCCGATTGTGTTGCGCCCAAAGTAAACTTAATTTAGGCTATTGCTAACTTTTTCTCTCTAATAAAACAAGAAAGAGACGGACGTAAATTAGAGCCGTCAAATTTAGTTGAACTAATATTTCCATACTAGACGACACGCAAAAACATGTGAAACTTAAGCGCAAGGCGTAAACTAGTTTGACATCTCTATCTTAGTTCATCGCTATACTGCCGCCGTAAGGAAAAAGAACGTATCTACAGAAATATTGAAATGGAGAAAAAAAATATTTTGTCCTGTTTTAACTATAAGAAACAAAGGCACATGCGTCTTTTAATAGTAAGAATTAGTAGGTTTTCGTTAAGTTTCCGCCAATTAAAAAAAAAAAACTGGTCGATGCGTCTTTTTTTTTGCCAATTCCGAATATGTAAAAAACTCGAAAAAATTTCGAAAATAATGTCAAATACATCTTTTTTCCTTATGACGCCGTATATAGCCGTCCTTTTCTCGCGCTGCCTGTTAGTAAAAGCTAGCGATTCTCTAATTATTGTTTAGTCATTGAACAAGACATGACATGGCACTATTTTCTTGCAAGTTTAGTTTAGTGTCTTCGCACTGTGCGTCTAGCGTCGGCGTTAACATCACGTAATCATTAGGGACTAACAACACTTATTCAGCTCAATTCAGCGTTTGTAATAATAATACATAGAAAAAAAAAAACTGTTTTGTGTGGAGATGCGTACGCATCCGTTCAGCTTACCGCGTCGTCCATACAAAACTGTTTTTCTTTTCTATGGACAAAAGCTGAATTGGGCTGAATAAGTGTAGTTAATCCCTTATGAAAAGCAAAGACACGCTTTGTGAGTGTCGCGTAGACGATATTCGAAAACTGCCTCACAATATGATGCGGCTTCAACGGCTACATTCAACAAATGTGCTGGGCCAGCATTAGGCTTATTTTTATAAAGTATCAATTTGCCAACAAACCTCTTCATCTAAGCGCTGCACCCACAGATGCAAGTTGCTGTACTGCCTGAGCGACAAGTCATCAATGGCCCTCTGTAGCCTGCTCAGAATATCTGCCAGGCTGACAGCTGAGTATGGACACGTTTCTAAGGAGCGAGCGTCCACTGAGATCTGTTCTTCAACCGCTAGTAAGTCTTCAACCTGTTGGAAATTATAACAAAATTAGTTTATGGGCCAATGCCTATAAACGTTTACCCGAGACGGAAGGGTAATTTGATTATTCGGTGTTGACAGAACAGAAGTCTTCAAGCGTCTTTTTGGGCGCTATGTATTCAACAAACCATTTTTTTTTTGTACGTGTTGAGAAGACATTAAAGGCGGAAAAAAAAAAATATAATTATTCTTACTTATCAATTTCCATTTTTTGTTTTTTAACAATAATGATTAAATGGCGACAATTTATCTAGCAAGACCCGCATCGGTGGCGGACAAAATTCATGTCTCTTAAAAAGAAACCAAAAAGATTGTAATAATAATACTAACCTTCTCTTGGAACAGAAGCACAACTTCACTGAGCTTTTGGACATACGGGTCTAATTTATACGACTCCCACACAAGAGCCATTCCTTCCGACACTTGATTCAGCACATCACGTCGCAGACCAGCCACGAGCGGAATGATAGATGCTTTGTCCCGAATCTGAAGGTATTCCAAACATATAGGACGGCAGAAAGAGAAAGTATAACTGGAGGAGGAGGCAAGGTTTTGGATAAAATAATAGGATAACTTAAATACTACATGAAAGAAAATAAAGCGACATCAACATCAGACACAAATATATTGAAAGCTAAGGGTTTTTGTTTCAGGAAACTATGTACTGTAGAAGATGCAATATTTCGGGGTAACTTTTCTAATACTAAAATGAGAGGTCAGACGAAACATTGCATTTATACGAAACAAGAATTTCTTCCTCTCTTTAAAATTACTGCCATCATTTGATGGCAGTTGATTCTATCTTCTACAGTTTGCTCTTAATCGGTAATATCTACAAGTTTGAATCTCCATCAAGCTTTCCATTGCTATTAATACACATAGTTTCTTAAAACACATCTACTATAGGTCTAAAAAAGAAATAAATAAAAATCATAGTGAGTAGAAGTGTTTCTAAATATGAAAAACAAAAAAAAAACATCGACATTATATCATGCAGCCTATAAATTGATAAACTACCTTTGTATGATTCCTATTATTTAGCTGCACAAATGAAAACGCACCCGTGTTAGTGTTGTCACATACACGCACATACAACATATATTTAAATGAATTTGAGCCTGTTTGCACCACTAATCACTAAACAATGCTTAACATATAAAAACATATTTCTGTCTCTGTTAAATTGAAATGATTGACAGAAATAGAACGATGTTTTAAATTCGCTGATTGAGTGATTTGTAGTGCACTCGGGTATTGTGTTCAATTGTAAGAAAAATCGAGTGTCTGTGCGAATATCGTGTTATGTTTTTAGTGCTAGAAATCTGTGAATTCACACTTTTAGTTTGAAAGTGTTTTTTGATACGTTACCTTTTCCAAAGTGCGTTCGTATGTACGCACGCTCTCGATAAGGGAAATCGCGAAGGGGTACAGTTGGTTTGCTTGGTGAGCCTTGTTCACTATGGCTAATGGTACTCTGTGGAAAAAAAGTATCATAATAATTTGTGAACTAGGCTATAGAACGGCCTAATGAAAGAAGTATTTTTAGGGACTCCAGAAATCTAATATTTCTTATAACTGAAAGGACAAATAATTTAATTAGAAGAAGAAACCAACTAAAATAAGTGACTACAAAATACCCAATAACATACCTGAATCCCAGGTTCTTCAAGTTCCGCACTTCCTTATACAGGGTGATAATTTCAGGCAAGAAGTTGACTTTCAACTTCAGTATAGTGCCAGTTTTACTGGAGCGAGCGCGGACCGACTCTATGGCGAAAATACGACCAGAAACGCCTAGGTTACGTTGTTGGACCTACAATAGAAGAAAAAATAGTTGAATAATTTTACTTTATGTAATGTACGGTGAAGTGAAGTAAAGGTGTTGTAAGTTACGAGCACGCATCAATAATTGCAACTAAAACCTTATGTCGATGGCACAAAGACCCATGACGCGAGCTAGTGATTTGCAAGTGACTATAATTCATCTTACCTTGCGAGCCCAATCATCAAAGACTTCTTGGGTGTCCAGTTTAAGGCGGAAACTGTCACCATCTGCTTTCAGTTTTTGACCTTCGATATGGTTCTCCCATCCTTTTCCTGGTGAGAAGAAACAAATGAATGAGCAAAAAGATTCCATTTTCAAATTATAATAAAACCTCCGCCTGTGTTACGTAGTTCTTACCAAGTACATCCTCGACTCTCTTCAAATAAGCAGTGAGTTGGTGGTCGATCTGTTTAGCCCAAATGATGGAACCAGCCACTGGCGGTAGATCTCGCACTAAGGATAGGCGACTGCATTTTGATTGAGGATATTGTACCTGAATGAAAATAACATATTATTAGGAAGAAGATTAATATGACTGAAGCACATTGTATGGATTTAAGTACCATCCGCTGAAAGTCAATTAAGATAATTTTCATTATCAATCTTATCAATTTTATTGACTTAGGATAGATGGGACTAATTAAGGTACTGCCCTTATAAATGCGGCAGTTTATAATTAGTTAATATCAGTAAATTTTTGTTAATTATTACCTTGAACTTCTCATGCAAAGCTTCGATATCATCCTTCACTCTCTGTATCAGCTGTGTCTGGTATTCTCGAATAGCGCCTCGGATGTGCGGGCGCACAAACAGGGCGTTGAATCGCGAGAAGATGCGGAACATTTCGTTAGCGTTCTTGGCTGTTCCGAGCTGGTCACGGAGGTGTGCTGTGATGCGGGTCTCCACACGATCTAATCAAATAAATACATGTAAGAAATTAAGCAAATAACAAAACTATTAAAAAAAAAAAATGAAAGAGATGAAGACTATCTGGGATCAGCAAACGTGTTAGTATGGTTACTTGAAGATTATAATTATCTTTAAATTCAATATCTTCGTCTGACAGTATACTGCCAAATCTAGTCATCTAGTCACACTCCGTATTTCTTCTGAAAGTGCAATGAATGTTAAAAACTATATCGTAGTGTTATAATAACTTACCAATTCTATCTTCATAGCGACGAACAGCCGCCTCCCAAGCATCACATCCCTCGCGAGAAATATCCAGACAGTCAACTTCCTTCACATTCTCATACGCGAGGTTCACCTAAACACAAATAAAAAGTAAAATTAAAAATTGAACATGGCTGAAATAAATTAATTCACCCGCACTCTTTTATTAGGAGGCTAGTAGAAATATTATTAGTTGAATATGCAGTATGAAGTACCAACTAGTTACCCGGGCGTTAATATAGCTGATCTAGGATCACAGACTCCAATGACAGAGAAGACACTACAACAATGAACTACAGTAGAATCTGTTTATTATGACTCCGCCTATACAGGATGTCATTTTAATCATCGTTAACCTCTTAGGGGGTCATTGTATTCATCATTATGAACAACTTTTATTATGGGACCAAACCTGAAATCGCGAAACAAAAACCAGCTGTTCCCTACATTTTGACGAGTTATGTGAACATAAATGTAGGGCGCAGCTGATTTTTTAATAATTATTATTTATTTTGCTTCAAGAGGTTACCGGTGGTTAAAATTACATCCTGTATTAATCAATTGGTTTTCATATATTTTTTTTTTATAACATAGTTCAAATATAATGACTTCTCTTATAATCGAAAAATTATGACCTATTTTTAAGAAATTATGGCCGGTTATGCAAACTCCTAACACCTTCACTCGTTTTCGTGACCCTCCCCACCCCTTTCCCTGCGACGATGTTTGGTACGTGCATGGCGCGTGGCTAGCTTTTGTTTTGAAAAAAAAGTATTGTATGTATTACAATTTTTCTTTTTTTATTAATAGATACATAAATACAAATTGTAGCTTTTCTCTCCAAACTAAATACCTAACAAAAATAGGAAGCTGTTTATTTTCTGAGACTGATTTATATGACGTGTCTGTCACTTCCCTTCGATGTCATTATAAGAAGATTATACTGTATTTGTAAAAAGAGATGTGCTTTGTTTATGTCCGGGTACAGAACCGGTGCAGGCTGTTACGTTACCTCTGCAATGGCATTGGCATCAGCAGCATCCATGGGTAGTGAATGTGGCTGGGCGGGCTCACCGCCAGCGCCTGTGTCGGCTGCCACTGTAGCACGAGGGCGCAGTACCTTTACAAAGAAAATATTATCTTGTAAATAATGAATTTGTTAAAATATAACACTAACAACATACATTTTGTTATAAATTCGAATATTTTAAAGAACACTCGATAGACCGCACGAGGTTATGCAAGTTCAGCATAGGCGTTATTTTAATCATCATCATCTGCCTAGCCTTTTCGCAACTATGTTGGGGTCGGCTTCCAGTCTAACCGGATGCAGCTGAATACCAGTATTTTACATGGAGCGACTGCCTATCTGACCTCCACAACCCATTTACTGGGTAATACGATACCCCTTGGTAAGACTGGTTGTCAGACTTTCGGGCTTTTGACGACCCGTAACGACTGTCAAAGATCCACGAATGACAGCCGGGACCAACGGCTTAACGTGCTTTCCGAGGCACGGAGGAGTCTCGGTATGTAAAGATCACCCATCCACAGACCTACCCCGGCAAGCGTAGCTTAACCTGATGGATCGACCCGTGCGGCTGTTATTACTTAGCCACGAGCTCCTCCTCCCCTCCTCTATAGGAGTTATTTTAATATAACGTGTAAATCCAATATCCTATTTACAGAACAAACAATTTTATCCCTTGAGGAGCTGGGGTGGATAGAATAATCGATTTTCCCACCCGTACGCAAAATACGCGCTTTGACGTAGAGATGCGGACACCAGCCCCTATTAACCTATTAAATTTTATTTGGTTAAAAGATTTTTTTTTACATCACTTATCCTTTGCCTTATGATGTCTTTAGAAAGTCGAAATAACCGAATATCCTATTAATCTGGGAAATAAATATAAATTGGGTTTACTATAATCTAATATGAGATATCTATATATGTAAGGTGAGACAGTCTAATATGATAGTGAGAATAACCTTTTTTCAGAATCATATTCTTCTTTCTATTACTGTTGTCTAATAGTTGGTCAAGTGTGACTTACCCTAAGCATGACAGTGCGTAGTTGTTCATGGTGTCTACGGAACCGGCGCATATGTTCCATGCGAGCCTGCAACCGCTTGTGTGACGGCGACACACGCCATACCATCTTTAGGTGCTCGTCACGCTTCTTCTTTACGATGTCACTAAGTACAAATATTTCATGAATTATTGGTAATTTGGCTAGAGCCATTTCGCTTTATTATTTATATGTAACATAAAATCACGCCTCATTTTACCGAAGGGTTAGGCAGAGATGTACAGTCAACGTCTAGAAGTCCACTTACACCGCAATGACCATTATCGCCTGCGCTATACGGGCTGCCAAAGTTGCCAATGTGTAGTATTGTCAAACGTTCTTATAGAAGGTCATAAGTACATGTAATATTGCTATGCCATAGTTTTGTGAGATTGCTAGTCGACTTCTGACTGTTATAGTACCTATAGTTCACCCAATTTTCGCCAGTTATGTTTAAGTCCCATGTAATAAATAGCTGACGGGCCTATTGCCATCAATCGGGCACAAATCCACAATTTATAATCCGAGAATGGTGCCGATTCTGTTGTACTTAAACTAAACTTAATTTAGGCTAATGCTAACTTTTTTTCTCTAATAAAAGAAAAAAGAGACGGACGTAAATTAAAGTTGTCAAATTTAGTTGGAACTAATATTTCCATACAAATTCAGACGACACGTAAAAACATGTCGACTATAAACATGGTGAAGCTCAAGGCGTAAACTAGTTTGACATCTCTAACTTAGTTCATAGCTATAGCCGTCCTTTTCTCGCGCTACCTGTTAGTAAAAGATAGCGATTCTCTAATTTTTGTTTAGTTATTGAACAAGAGAATCGGCACCAATGTTGGTTAATCTGAAATTAGCGAGGCTATTGTTACTTATAACACAGATTAATCCAGATGGAACACTCCGCAGTTTAGGTATGAAGTACAAGTACGCGGCGGGCCTATCTCACTGGGCCAATTCAGTACGACTGCCGCGGTCAGAAGGTATAAGAGTTACGCGCTGGAAAAAGAGGCAACTTGTAGTTGAATATAACTGTAGGTAATAAGCGTTGTGCGTCCTGA
The DNA here is from genome assembly GCA_948252095.1 of Dicycla oo. Classification (NCBI taxonomy): domain Eukaryota; kingdom Metazoa; phylum Arthropoda; class Insecta; order Lepidoptera; family Noctuidae; genus Dicycla; species Dicycla oo. Next base: position 17,478,032 of record OX411726.1, on the reverse strand, counting down.
ATTGTACTTTATTGTGTCGTAGCAAGAGTCGCTTTTTATTTAAATGATTTTGCGGAGTGTCCCATCTACATTAATCTGTGCTTATAGGCAGTTTTTGCAGCAAGCAAAGGACATTGATTTAAAAAGTTCTCTATCTACAGTCATCGAAATATCTTACCGCAACAATCCCTGTAGCTTTTCATATTCATCATCCCAACATGAGAAGACTTCAAAGCACTGAGTCATGACGCGTTCAAAGTCTTCGAAAGGAATATGCATTAAACGGCGAGTTCCCAGCACCTGTTTGTGACAGTAAAATTACCAAATTTTAATATAAGAAAAGCCTAACGAAAGAAGGCTTTGCTGTCTTAATGGAAAATTATAGATAATCAGCAAGTAATTATGTTGTTACCTTCAGGAGTTGTTGACCAAGATCACGTGAGATAGCTTCTACAAGTCTCAAACCACGCTGTATGGGGTATTTGGTCGAACGAATCTTTCGTAGATGGGAGAAAATCTGTTGCACTGCCAATCTGTTAAAAAAAATATCACGTCAAAATAATAATAGACATATTTTAATCGAAAATGATTGAAAAAGTAAAACTGGAAATTGATTTGACAGGCCAGCTGGCGTGGTTGGTTAAGATACCGCCTATCATGTCGCAGGTCGTGGGTTCGATTCCCAACCAGGACAAACATTTGTGTTCATGAACATGTCTGTTTGTCCTGAGTCTGGGTGTAATTATCTATATAAGTATTGTATTAAAAAAAAAAGTAGTGTATGTAGTATATCAGTTATCTGGTTTCCATAGTACGAGCTCTGCTTAGTTTGGGGTCAGATGACCGTGTGTGAAATGTCCCGGGATATTATTATTATTTTGAATCCATGCAGTATTTCTCTTACCTGATCCTTTCCAGCTCAGTAGCACTAAGTAGGTCATTGATAGGAAAGTCTTTCATGAGAGGGTTGTAGTCCGAGACAGTTGCAAGAGCTTGCTTCAATCCGGTGTCGGTGTCAAAAGATACCGTGGCATGGAAACGCTTGCCATACTTCAGAATTTCCAAAGTTAGGGCAACCTAGAATAAAAGCATAGTCATCATCAACTACTTAGCATTACCCAAATATGTTCTAATCAGCTTCCAGTCTATCCGGATGCAGCTGAATACCAGTATTTTAAACTAGCTTCTGCCCGCGACTTCGTCCGCGTAAAATTTCTTGTTACCCCGTTTCACCCTGTCGCATCGCATCGCCCCCTCTCGCAATTACTTCGTTTTCGCTTAGCGCTCTTTCTGACTTTTTTGCTTTTGCTCGGCTCCTTTGGGTCGTAGCGTGATGTTAAGTAACCTATAATAGCCTTTCTCAAGAATTGGGCTATCAAAAGCATATAGAATTTTTGAAATCCGACTGGTAGTTCCTGAGATTAGCGCATTCAACATACAAACAAACTCTTCAGCTCTATTATTAGTTTAAATGGAGCAACTGCTTATCTGACCTCCACAATTCAATAACTCGGTAAAAATATAAATAAAAGCATATACAATAAGTTTTGATGTGAGTCACTGTGCTATAATATCATGGATTCATAGATATGCTAATGCATGAATAAGACATTTACATAAACCTATTATGGAACAAATGACGTAAGAATCAGATGCATCAAATGGTATACAAAGTGAATACGAGTATGCTAATGCAATACATAGTGGAATCAAGGCATAAAAAATGAAACAAACCTCAATGCTTTCCCTCTTCTCCTGGATACGATGGAGGGCTCTTTCCAGGTTAAGCCAAAAGGAGATTTCTTGGAGGGCTGTGCCGTTGGACGGGTCGCGATCTAACTTGGTGACCTAGATAAAAAGAACAAGTACATAAAAACAATTAGAGCACATATTATACAGCGAAAAATAAAATTGATGTATGAATAAAATTGGCCTAGACAAACCTTTTGTATTTCTTTGATCCAGCGGTTGACTCCATTCTGCAGTTGATTCAGGAATGTGGAGTCCTCCACTTTGTCGCCAAAGTCGGCAACGCGAGGTTTGCGCCCTTCGTCAGCAGCTCTGATATAAAGCAAACACAAAAGATTATTGGATGAAATATACTTTGTACCAATGCACAATGGTTCCCTAGTAGGTCAATATTAAAAAATATTGAAGTGGATAGATCAAAAATTTTAAGTCACATAATCATTTACTATCTACCCAACATTTTAAAAGTACAAATAGTAAAATATTATCATTTCCACTTTGTCGTTGAACGTCGTAACAATGAACTTTGTGTAATTATATAGAGTTACCAGTCATAAAGGGTGAGGTTCTTTATTGACTATGTCTCCGAAAGTATTACTTAATTAATAAATTATTAATATAATTATAAATTTGTAATGGACAATCTTTAATATATATTTCATAGAAATGGGTGCCGATTCTCTTGTTCAAACTAAAATTAGAGAATCGCTATCTTTTACTAACAGCAGGCAGCCTGAAAAAGGGACGGCTATAGCTATGAACTAAGTTAGATATTAGAGATGTCAAACTAGTTTACGCCTTGTGATTCAACGTGCTTTTTGTCGATATGTTTTACGTGTCGTCTAAATTTGTATGGAAATAACTAAATTAATTGACAGCTGTAATTACAGAGAAAAAGGGAGCAATAGCCTGAATTAAGTTTAGTTTGTGCATAACAGAATCAGCACCATTGTCTAAAAACAACAAAATATGGGGTTGCTACAATAAACATCAATTTGTATAGGTAAAAAATATTTTGAAAACGTTTTTGTTGAGGTTTCAATGTCCCCCCTTCCCTATGCAAGCTTGATTTTTTTTTTTAATAATCTTCAATTAGTGTTCTGGCCATATAGAGTTCTGCTGCTGAGCTCTGCCCGTCTAAACTGTACAGACCATTGCGACGTCGTAGGCCGACGTAGCTTTGGACTACATAGACTAAAGTATCTGGCTGTTTAGGCTTAAATGTTTTTTTCTTTTCGTGTTAGGTTAAATTATACCAGAAAAATGTCATGTCATTCACAAACACAGATTTGATGAATAACTTATTATTGAATTTGGATACATTTGTTACAAGTCCAAGAAACTTGGTTTTATTACAAACTCTTTTTAGTTTACTAGTGTTAAGTCCATGTGTTGCTACTATCTTTTATGTTAAACTCAGTCTGTTTATTTATTTCACATTTACTACCTTATTTTTTCAAGAATTTAAATTTTATTTAGTAATTTATAATGTTTTATTTTAATTATATATTCAAGTCAAATAGAATACTAAACACACAAACTAAGTAAATTATCTCATAAAATTTCGACTGTGTTTGCATGGATATAGAACCACCATGCTATGTCTAGATTTCAAGTTTAAAAGATTAATTATCTCAATAATTTAATTCAAAGTACAGCAAGAAAAGCATTTTGAAATACTAAAGAATTAAAAAGCATGAGTTTTTTTTTTCAAGAATGATATTAAACTTACCTTTTTATCACAGCTGCTACCAGAGGATGAACAGGCAGAGTAATCTCAGGGATGTCAATGTTTTGCTGAAGGTGAAGTAGTCCCATCTCCAACTCAGCAATCTTCTTTTCCACTGATGGTGCCATTTTGTCTCCATCCCTGCAAAACATAAGTGTTTTACTACATTGCTCTAATGTAATAATAAATAAGGAATTCTTTTACAGAAAAATATTTATGTTTCAGGGATATACATGAAGCGAGTTAAAAATAAAGGGTTATCATCATCATCATCATTCTCCTGGCCTTATCCCAATTTATTTGGGGTTGGAGCAACATGTCTTTTTCTTCCATACTTCTCTATTAGTTGTCATGATAATGTTGTAATGATGTCATAAGATAATTTATTCATCGAACATCAATCTCTGATTTCAGTCAATTATTGACTTATATCATTCATAAAGCCATAAAATAAATACACTTGGTTCTAAAATATTTTCCCTTACCTGTCAGCCCTGCCACTCTCTTTCACATAACTCTTGAAGAATGGAGCCATAGTTTTGCTGATGAAAGCATGCAGAGTCTCATAGGGGGAGCCATCTGACAAATTGATGAGTCGCAGCTGACTGTGGATGGACTTATCAGCTTCGATGACAGCACCACGCTTGATGCAGACAAAGGCTGCTACACGGGACGATGAGAAGACCACCTTGAGATAATAAACATTTGCTTTTAACCAGGGTAAATAGTTTGTAATTTTAGTAAAAGTAATTATTGTGCAGTGGGAATATTAATGTATGTATGGCCTATTTCGTCACTAACCTCATTGCTGATCTGGTAAGTAACAGCTTCCTTCTCCTCTTCCCCTTCAGTTGGTTGTTCACTGTCATCTTCTAAACATAAAGGAAAACAAGATCTATTGATTAAATTGTAGTTGTATTAAGTTAACAAAATTATGAAAATAAGAAGAAATTATAAAAAAATATTAAATGACATCAACATCGATCGAAATGTGCAATGATGTATAATGATCTAATACTGCAGCAAAGCAGGTAGAAAGTTGACAATCGAAAAAAAAGCTGGATGTCGCATACCTTTGGAAGAAAATCTTTGCACGTACAACGAAGACACCTGAGGGTCTGAGAAGAACTTCCTGATGCAATCTTGGTTCACTCTATCATCTAATGCAGCATTTAACGCCGGTGGAACGATATCATCTTCGGGCAAAAGTACCGTTGCGGCTCTGCGCAAGTAGTTTGCAAAGTCTTGGAAGTCGACCACGACGACATTTTGCGACTCAGGTGAATTTTCACTTCCATCCAGAGAATCTCCCATGATGTTTCAGGGAGATTCTAATATTTGTTATATGAATCAATAAACTTTTTTGGAAAACGGCCGCAAGTTGATGCAGTAGAGCAGCCGTCAATTGACAAGTGATGACGCATCGACGAGGGTGGCAAGCGTAAAAATAGTTGACAGCTGATTAAAACAATCTCTTATCATCTCAAATAATGTTTGAGTCAACTTTCATCATTATTTTCAAAATATATCCCCACGTTTCACCCCTGTGGAGGTGAAAAGCGGGGTTACATTTATATGAAAAATCTTATTCATTTGAATTTCGGGCAAGCGCTAGTTTCCAATAAGACAATAATATACAGTGGATTTCGGGTATAACGACAATGAAGGGACCACTCCATTTTCGTCGTTATATCCGGAAGTCGTTACAGGCAAAGGTAAAGAGATACAGACACGCGTCTAACAGCCATACTTATTCAAAAGTTTACTAAACCCAGTTGCTACTCAGAATATCACTTTGTAACTGAACCATAAAAGCTCCGAAAGGTACACGCTTCCCTACCTACTTAGTTGATATCTATAAACAAAAGGTAAAGGTCTCCACACTTGCTGACCATCTGTGTGCAATGGATGTAAACAAAAGATAAGAAATGTTTGTGTAAGAAAAAAATCTTTGTGTCTTTGACGGCCGACTCCGGTCGCAATATCTGCATGGGATTTCTAGGAATTTGTTACAAATGATTCATTAAAAACAGTCGCTACACCCGAACTCGGCGTTACATCCAAAGTCGCTATAGCCACATGAATTTTGTACTAAAGTATGCTTTAAATTCAAGGGACTTAGATTTAACGTCGCTATAGGTAAATGGTCGCTACAACCAAGGTCGTAATAAATGAAATCCACTGTAATAATATCCTGGGACATTCCACACACGGTCATCTGATCCCAAACTAAGCAGAGCTTACTATGGAAACAATATTGATTATGGCAAGCTTACGCAAGAATTCTTTATGCAAACGCTTCATTATGCTACACCCTTACCGACCCTTTTTTTTACGATGTTTTCGAAACAATAGAGATGCACAACGAACACACATGTGCGCCGCGCCGCACTCGAAGAAAGTTATGAAAACGCGCATGTGTGTCTGCCGCACTGAATGTGTTAAACAATAAATATTGATTTTTTCAGTGTACACTTAATAGTATTTTTTTTCCCAATCACAGTCAGCTTTTTGATTTGGAAAAATATCGTTAAAGTATGGGAAATATATTGGAAAAATTTCGGAAAAAAATTTTCTTTTCTTTTCCTTCCGAAATTTTTCCATTACCTATCAGTACACACGAGTGACCCTATGGTCTGTTTTTCATTCGGACGTACGGAATCCTAAACACAAAAAAACGGTATTAGTTCTGATTTTGGCCACGCGACAAAAGATCCTAGTGGAGCTATAAGAATTTCAATTTATTCTATAGTATGTAGTAGGTAGATAGGTAGGTAGACAACCTAACATTATATTCCGGATTTTTTGGGTTACTTTTGTTTCTGTGAGCACAATAAAGACATTTTCCAGAACGATAGATCGTCCGATATCTTATTACGGCGAGCTTGTAAACTGACAAAATGCTCCTCGAATCACTGCTTTTATGACCTGAGTTACCGATATTCACCTTCTTGTACCATCCTGGCAAAAAAAAAAATGGATAAAGTAAAATGGCTTATAAATATTAGTAGCTAAAGTTGCAATTCCCTTGCCGGAATTTAGAACGCCGTGTGGGCTGATATAGGCAGATTTTTTGTCGACTGTGATGGATAAAGCAAAGGAGACGCCGACGACGACTTGATTCAAAATGCCGTTAAAGGGTACTTTTAGGGGTTTTTGAAAGTCTTGGAGGAATTTGTTTTGGTTGATAGGAGTACCTATCAACCAAAACAAATTCCTCCAAGCCAGTAGGCTTGATCCATTATCCAGATCATCTATCGAAACTTGATCGTCAATTTATGTATTAATGAGTCATAGTATAATATTGACATAATATAATAGCTAGGTAACAGTTTTAACATAATAATAATAATAATATGTACAAGTACATAAGATAAAAAAGGGAGGGGAAAGAATTATAGCAAGTCTCGACATAGGTAGCGATCGCTATACGACCGAATTCATCGCTAAGTCCTAGTGGGGTCCCTAGACAGTCCAAATTGCATGACAAATACGAAAAATTCACATGTTTGTCAAGCAATTTTGACAGTATAGGTTCCCCTCTAGGACTTAGCGACCGAATTCGGTAGTATAGCGATCGCTACCTATGTCGAGACTGCCGGCCCTGATCGATTGACGTGTGCGGCTGTTAATACGTAGCCACGGAAAACAAACATATAGGAATATTTATTTATACTTATTTAACAAACATTTTTTTTACTTTAACAAATATTTCAACACTACTTCTGTACTACATACGAGTACTACAGCTATAGTACTACTACAGCTTTGTTGTACGAACATACATAAATATTTATTTTTATGTCAATTTTTAAAAACATTAGGAACAAGGATTCAATACTGACAGTAGGTATTAAAACCTCTGTATGTAACCAGACCAATCGTAACTGCCAAACATCCCCCAGCAGGCACAATTAAAAGGGCGATGGTTTGTGTCTGGGGGATGTTTGACCGCTACGATTGGTCTGGCTGCTTACAAAAAGTATTGAAATAGTTCATAGGTATATAAAAATTAAGACTCAGACTATAAGTAAGATGACGTAATATTTTTGCGAGCTTTAAACCGTGTCTAGCGGAAAAAACCGCCGACGGGAAGTGTCTGGCAGTATTGATTATTATTATTCTGTAAAATATACTTAAAAATCAGCAGTCAGATTATAGGAAAAGTGAATAATATTTTTACGTACCTTTAGTACTCACTTTATAAATTGGCCGTCGGCCCAAGCTAGCAGGTACCTATGCGTACGTACGTTCAAAGTATAGACGCCAGCAGGTCAAGCTACCCAAAACTGACAAATTTTCCCAATCGACCTTGAACCTAATGCTTTAGCGATAAAGTTGAAAATCTATTAAACAAATTTGACAGATTGTAGTAGCTTGAGGTGCTGGCGTCTGTACTGTATACTAACACTACTCTATCCCACACATTTTGTTAATCAGAAAATAAGTAAGGTCTGGCGGCCTTTGGATCTTTGATACTACACACTACAGCTTTGTTGTACGGTAGTCAGCACATCAGTGGTAACACCCGTACACCTTACGCCTCGCGCGCAAAGAACGCAATTAACACAGTGTTATTAAACGTGTGCGCACGAGACGCTCAAACTTAGATCTTAAAATCGTCATAACTTCAAAATTACTATTTTTTTTTAATTTCGAAAAACAGTCGGAGGTATAACCTTTCTGAACATGTAAGTAAAGACGCCAGCACATCAAGCTACTACAATCTGTCAAATTTCTTTAATAGATTTTCAACTTTATTGCTAAAGCATTAGGTTCAAGGTTGATTGCGAAAGTTTGACAGTTTCGGGTAGCTTGACCTGCTGCCGTCTGTATATGCAGAATTAAAAAAAAATCATTAGGTAATAATACTAGATGTTGGGTACACAAGGTAGGTACCCTAAAAAAAAAAAAAAACTATTTTAGAGCATTGTTTGAGTTTTTGTAAAGAAATATATGTCTAAATTAATTTTACTGTTTTGTGTGTGTGACCTCGTCAATACAAACGTTTTGACACCTCAATTAACTACATTGACTTAGAAATAACGAAAATATCGGTATGTCGCACTTTTCTTGAAATTAGGGCCCATTCGAGAGCGATCGTAAAAACATTTCCAATGTTAAAAAATTAAATCGACTTCAAAAAGAAATTAACTCAAGAATTCAAAATTATGAAATAACTTTAATTTCGGAACTCGATGTCTTGGGATCTTGTAGTTTTTGCCACCGACTTAAAAAATGAGGTTATCAATTAGACACGTATGTATGTTATATTATTAGAACTGCAATATATTCACATATGATGATAATCTATTAAGGCTTCCAAACAAATATACAAAATTTATATCATTTCATCGCCAAGCGCTTCAGGTGATCAGAAGGGGACGTGAAGAGTCGACCAACCGCTTGGCGATGTCTCGAAAAAGTGAGTGGGCACACGGCGGACCCCATGGCCCTAGCTAGTGTTTCAAGTTTTCGAACGGCTCGAACATTGTAAGTTCGAACCTTTGTTTTATAACTTCTGAGTTTATCATTCAACATTTCTTTCTCTCTTATAATAATTACCTAAAGCTTGGAATTAAAAGCATCCTATTTCCTGCAACCTGCATAGGCACCTTCAAAACATGAATTAAAGCTACCTGTTTTAAAAATGTTAAAACTAGCTCTGCACAACGATCGGTTCAAAAGCACCTAAGTTTAAAAAAAACTTAATTTGTTATGAATGTTCTCTAATGCGTTTCCAGAGCCCCATTTCGTTTTTCTGAGGGAATTTTTATTCTATAACCGTAGGTGCTTAATTACTTTAAAAGCAAAACGTACAAAATGATACTCATCGTAAGTGGGAAAAGAGAATCTATTTGGAATTGCCTCTTCAGTGTTACTAGAGTTGAAATTGATTCGAAATCCGAAAGTTTGCTATGTATGGCAGCGACCAGCTACTCTTAAGTTTTCTTTCTGTAGCGATCCTATTTTCGCTAGTTCCCAAGTTTACGAAGAAAGGGTGAAACGTTTTCGTGTGGTAATTTGTCGCTAAAATCCTTATTTATTGCAACAGAGAAGTTGGATCGGCCCCGGGGGCAAATTCGCAAACTTTGCTCCTTTAACTTCGCTTCACCGAGTACCGACACCTTGAGCACATATTGAGGTTGAATCCTCGTTTTCTTGTTTCAACAGAATTATTGAGGACTACTGTAATACTGTTTTATTTTCCATACCCCAGGCGTTAAAGTTTATCTCGTTCATAGAGCGTCTAAATATGTTATAAAAAGCGTCTTTAGTTTTGTAAAAAAAAAATAGTCTTAGGTACAGTAGGCCGTAAGTCAGTGGTTTCAATAGATTACGAGGCCAGCTTGTAGTGGTTTTCTACCATTGACTGTATGGCATGGCTGCAAATACGGTAGTATCCGTTGTGATTGTGGGTTCATTCTACGATTTAATGGACTCCGTTTACATACTTTGCGGCGAAAAGCTTGTACCTTGTACTTTGCGGTGATACCTTGGCCTATTAAATTTAGGTACTAATAATGTGGCACTTTAACATAATTGTGTGTGTTTAAAACCTCTGGAACGTCGGATGATACACCATTGGATCTTAAGAAACAACAGATATAAAATATATATAAAAGTAAAATACCATCACCCAGTGGCGACCGCGGGCTTACAGTAGTTATGAACCTATGGGGTTCGGTGAACATTCGAGCATACATTGACATGAGCCTATGTTGTTTATGGCGGACGCTGTAACTAGTACTTCTTGTGCACGGTTGTTGGCAATAGACGCGGCCTCCTATTAGATGGGACTTAAACATAGCTGGCGAAATGCAAATCTCTGCCAAACCTTCGAGAATTACAGGCGTGATGTTATGTATGTATTGTAGCAGAATAAAATAAAAAGGGATATTTGGCCACTTCGAAACACGTATAATTTGTAGATTGGGTATCAAAACACAAAATAGATAAAAGTACAAAAAAAAAAAAAACATAATTTTTGCCTACCAAATTTTCCCGCGTATGATTTAACAATTTTTAATTAATAAAAAAAATATTGTTAGGTTATTTTTTTGTAAGAAAAATCAAACGGTTAAACTTTAGCCGTGCGTCTTATCTTGTACGAATTTAGGTATAACGACCTAATTAGAAAGATTGCAATCCCCGCTTTAGGCCGTTTAATCAAATAAATAGAATTTATTCATAGGAACACGGCTCAAAGTTTAGAAACACAATCGAAGTGTACCTAGACTTAAATTGAAATTAATAAAATTATTAACACTTATATGAGTGAAAGAATAAAAAAAAAATACGGAAAATTACAGAGTAATTTAGTGGTTAGAAAATATTATAATAAATTGGTTATCTGTTAAGATCCTGACGTGAAGCGCAGACGTGAAAGGACGTATCTCCCTTTGGTCTCTTCTATGACACCTCTGATGTGCCCGTGGGATGGTGCCAAAAATCTGTCCTGTTACTCTCCTAAATTAAAATAACGAATTTATTAATTATTTTTATTTAGGAGAGTAACAGGCCACACACCAGTTCCTAAAATGAGAAAGAACTGAGGAGATATACATACCACATCGAGGATGAAACCTGCACCTGGTAGTACAAAGCAATTACGATTCTGATAACCACGACGTAGGTAAAAACTTTTTTAAAGAGTTGATAAAATCCCTTCGGCAGAGAAAATCAGATGATTAAAATAAAATAAAATATGTATCTCCAATAGGAAAAAATATAAATGGCAGTACATACCAATATCACATATTTTACAATATAATATACAATACAATTTATTGTACGTAGTATTTAATTATATTAATAGGACTACGGAATATATGCATAATATAGAAAAAATAAATAAAAGACTCACTCGTCTAGATGAAAATTCGGAAAACATCTGAATGAAATGTCACAAGAAAATATTTTAATGCCCGGTTTACATTATTCCAGTCCAGTGATCTAGCGAGATTCCAGTCCAGTGCTGGACTGGATCTGTAACGTCTACATTATTCCAGTTATTTAGAAGCCGTTGAAGTGTGAACACTATAGTGACAATGATTTCAAGAAGAGATCAGTTTCGAAAATGTTTCAAACGTGCTCAATCACTCTTGCTACAAGAAGTTATTAATGAGGTTGATAAGGAGCTAAAAAAAAGGAACGGATTTGGGTGAGAAACTGGATCAGCGAAAGAGATCAAAAAGGAGGGTCAGCAATACTTTTGCAACAACTGAAGATAGAAGATCCCAATGAATATAGACTGGCACTGAGAATGACAGCAGAAAACTTTGAAGAACTGTTATCATTAGTTTCGATTAATATCCAGCGTAAGAATACGTTGTTCAGAGATGCTATACCCGCAAAATTAAAATTAGAAGTCACTCTTTCTTTTTTAAGTACTGGAGATAGTTACAGAAGCCTCAGTCGTATGTTTCGATTGCCAAAACCAACTATTTCAAAAATTATACCAGAAGTCTGTCAAGAAATTAAAAGGGCATTAAAAGACCACATCAAGGTAATATTTTTTTTATTAAGTATCATATCTATGACAAATTAAGCATTATTGAAAGCATTCATGATTATATTAATGTATTCTGGGTCATCGCTTACTACATTTAACGAGTCCTCGGTGGTTTGTGTATCTACAGACGCTGGACTATTCAATGGCATATAAGTACTACTACTCGTGCTTGGTCTTGACGCATAATTGTAATTTGGTCTATTCGGTTTTATAGGACTATTCAAAACGTGTAGTCGACATCTTGTTATCACACTCTGTATTTCTTCTTGGCCTAGGATAGCCTGTTCTGTAGAAAGAGTTCTTAATTGCTTCGCAATGTGTTTCCCGAAGATGTCGAATTCATCTTCCACTGTTTCTGATTTGGATAAATCGTATTGCATATCTTTCATGCTACTGACTATTGTAGACAGCTGTGAAATTTTACTTCTTTTCTTTCGCGGTTCTGATAGACTTACTTCTGGGTTTGTATGGGTAGGGTTGGTCCCACATTGGTCACTAGGTTGAGTATTGTCAGTATTTTCTTTATTTTGAGCATCATCAGTATTTTCCTGAAAATAAAATATATTTACTTTCTTTTTGCAGATACCCACTGCGGAACAATGGAAACAAGTCGAGGAAGGCTTTCGGAATAAGTGGAACTTTCCTTTGTGCTACGGAGCGTTAGACGGAAAACACATAAAAATTACTGGCTCCTATGAATATGGAAGTACGAACTTTAATTATAAAAAAGAAAACAGCATAGTATTGATGGCTCTTGTTGACCATGATTACTGTTTTACGTATATCAATGTGGGCGCAAATGGAAGCGCTTCGGATGGTGGTATTTTCAAAAACTGTTCCATTTTTACTGAATTAGAAAATGGCAGTTTTATTCCAGAAGATGGAGTGATTGTGGCTGATGCAGCATTTCCACTAAAAACATACTTAATGAAACCATATCCTGGGGCTAATTTAACTTTTGAACAAAAAATATATAATTACAGGCTGTCCCGTGCTAGACGCATTGTAGAAAACGCTTTTGGAATATTAGTAAGTCGATTGAGAATTTTCGAAAAAGCTATTTCAACTAAGTTACATACTGTGGATCACATTGTGTATGCAGCTTGCTCTCTACACAATTGGTTAAGAAAAAAGTCAAGCAATTATATGACTACTTCTTGTGTAGACCATGACGATCACAACGACCATCATTTGATTAATGGAACATGGAGATCCGAAATAACCTCTTTAGATAGTATCATACAGCAGGGCAGTAACAACTCAGCAACACATGCCAGGGAAAAAAGAACTCAATTTACTAATTATTTTGTGAACGAAGGAAAAGTACCATGGCAAAATCATATGATACATTGATAAATTTGTGTGTTTTAACAAATAATATGCTACTAAAATAAAAATAAATAAAAATCTTAAAATAAATACCTGTGTTTTACTCGTAAAAAATCAATCGTGAAAAATTTCATGCAGCACAATTATAAGGCTGAATACTTCTCAGAATTGAAAGAGCTTTGTTACAAAAAAATCGCACGCTTAAACCAATACTGTCACTATCCAATAAAGTTATCTTTTCAGGAGCGTCAAAAATCGTTTTTTATAGTAGGTGTGTATGAATATGAGTGATACGTACGATCCTTGCACAATTTAGTTATTCTTTGATATAGAAATTATGGGTAAAGGTAGTATCTCAAATTTGAGAACAAAAAAAATATATTTACTAAGATTTTAAGGGGTCATTGAACTCATCGTTATGAACAACTTTTACTATGGGACCAAACCTGAAATTACGAAAAAAAAACCGGCTATTCATTACATTTATTTTCGCATAATTCGTCAAAATGTAGGGGACAGTTGATGTTTTTCGCGATTTCAGGTTTGGTCCCATACTAAAAGTTGTTATAATGATGAGTACAATGACCCCTCAAAAGGTTGAGACTGTTTACACTTACATCCTGTATATTCACCATAAAACGTTTTTGATGCTCCTGAAAAGTTAACTTTTTTGGATAGTGAGTGGTTCAAGCGTGCGAATTTAGAAACGGTTATCGTAGAATGGTTAATTCTACAATATGTAGTACTTCTATGTTTATTCGGGATTGCAATAGGCTCATATCGTAGCAAACTTTTACATTGAAAAATACCCTCTATTGTATCGTATCTATGGCAACTCTCACACAATTCCATTGTAACAGTGGGTTATCGCACTATTCATAGTTGCGGTCAAACAATGCGGACATCAACTCTGTTCAATACAGAATCGATTGTACCTTATAATAGTGTTTAGAACAAACTTCGCTACGTTGCGGTGGTATCGATTTGAAAATGGAATCCCTACACATACTTTGACGGATTTAGGGTACCTATTGTAAAACTGAAACGGTAAGTTTTGTTTGAATTGTTTTAGAATAAATAGGTTCTGAATAATTGTTTATTAATACTTTGGTAAAGATATTATTGTAAGTGTTCACTTTATTCGATTAATCAGCATCATTCTCATCAGCATCATTCACGTCAACGCCGACTGTCGCTGAAAACCAGCGCTGGGGCTCTATCTCGCATGGGGTCGCGGCATTATGCTGAGCGACGGCCGTTTTGCGTGAATGTGACGCATATTTTCCCCCAACTTGTTTTTTTATGATTTTATTTTGGTAAGTGTTATTTCTTTGCGTCATGTTTACCGCAAATGAACGTTATTCTTTTTTTCTTTCTTTCTTTATTCTGTCGGCCGTCAGTGGATTTTAATTACTTTTTCAATAATTGATACAGCAAGTTCCAAGCACTATCTATTGCCTGACGCTACGCGAAGGTATTCTCACCGTGGATGACTGCTACGGCGCGCCTACGCAAAGCACGAGTTGGATCACAAGTCCCAGGCACTGCCTGATGCAACGCGTAGGTATTCTCACCGTGAGTTACTGCTACGGCGCGCCTACGACAAGCTGCTACGAGTTAGACCACAGGTTCCATGCACTGCCTAATACTACGCCTGGCTACGCCCGCCGCACCTATGCAATGCTGCTACGAGTTTGATTACAAATTGATTACAAAGGTAATTCTTCAACTGAATTAGTGAGACTACTGAACGAGTGTCTAATAATTCTGTAATGTCTTTTTTAATACTTTAATGGTAGCTCTCGCTCGCACCCCTTCTCAGTTATGAATAATATCACAATAGTTATGCTTTCAGTAATTAGACGAGTGATAAAGTGACATAGACGACGTCTATCAGAATTAGGGGATACAGACAACGTCCCACGTCACTGGTTATTATTAGTGTAGTAATCCATCTGCTGGTAGATACTGCGAACACGACTCGAAAACGTGACTATTGTTATGTTCATTACTTGCTAATTAATTAAGTTAAAGTTCGAGAGCGTGGTTGTCCTATAAAGGTGGACATAAGCATCCGCTGTCTGCTAATAATAATAGGTATGTCATCATGAATCCACCTCCGTATGGCGTAGAATCTACGCCGTAGATACTATGTAGCGCTCCTTGCGGTGCTGACATTGATAATGTAGCGCCGCTGACATACCTACATACAGCGCGTCTCACGTCCGACTACCGCCGCACGCTGAGTGCGGGCGCTCTGCGCGCCGAGGCGGAACAAGGCCGACGCGGCCAGCGAGACTGTTTCTAGAACAACGATCCGTGTCGCCACATCTTCTCGAAGAACGCCGCGTGCCGCTGAATGTTCTAGATGGAAGACCAGCTACTCCGCGTTTTCTCGAAGCGCCGCGCACGCGCTCGAGCATGCGCGGAGAACAATATATAAGGAGATGTATGTTACTCAATAAAAAGACAGTTCATCTTAAGCAGTTCACTATGAAGGACACGCCTTTCATTTCCAAGTACCTCATAGCTTGCATAGCTGCTACAATTCCAAACGTACATTGATGCTACAATAATTTTCTTTATTACATTTTTGTATCTGATGATATAGGTATGGTTCCCAACATTTTGTCACTCTACTCCTAAACAGAAAACATTTCAAATAAAACATTTCAGTCGCAGAGTTTTCCTAGAGGAAGTTCCTCTGTAAGTTTGAGCGCACTTGCGCTATTCAGTAATTACATTTAGCGCTTGCATATGTAATTCAGCTCATAAAATGAAGCACGCTGCTTTGTATAAAAATATGTAACTAACTATTTTTGATGCTAAGCTTAAAAATTAACTCACCAAACAAAGTGAAAACAGTACTTTGATGAGAATTTCTGGTTAAAAAAGGCTTTTGTTGTTTTAGATAGTCCAATTTGGAAGAAGCATGAACTTGTTTTGTTCCTCTTGTTAGCGAGATAGCGATGGTTATTACTAATACAGCTGTTTTCACGTCAAGATGCTACAGCAATATCGTAATCATTTTTTTAAAGTTAATGAAGATGTGTGTTACTCACAATAGTCACGCTAAAATAACTATGTATGCGGCTGAACCTTAGAATAATAACGGGCTGAACGTATTTCAATGACATTCGATGCCGTAGATCTGATTATCTCATAAGATACTTAGTAGGTACTTGAAGTAGTTCCACTAGAATGCACGTGAAACGACACAAGAATAGCTGTTGCTGTCACCTAGGTGACAGCAACAGATAATCTTTAATACAATGTAGTTGGTGTAGTTGGTATTCGCCAATTCCCAGAACCAGAGAGATTGGTTTAATTAGACGTTGACATTTTTGTCAATGAATTTCACCACTTTATGTCACAGTAGAAAAAAGATATTGTTT
Source organism: Dicycla oo (assembly GCA_948252095.1). Taxonomy (NCBI): domain Eukaryota; kingdom Metazoa; phylum Arthropoda; class Insecta; order Lepidoptera; family Noctuidae; genus Dicycla; species Dicycla oo. The sequence goes on along the minus strand of OX411726.1, from coordinate 17,461,336 downwards.
CATGTTTGTCGTTTCAGTAAAATTATTAAAGCGGTTTATTTAACTTTTTAAATTTTCCCGACATCCCGCTCTGAGCGCTTAAAAGTGAACGTCTGTGGACGTGGGTAACAATCTCGTCAAAATACTTAATGTTATTTTTAATATTATCGTGCCACTCTGCCACAATTCCCGCTTTTCTTCTTCCAGATGCATATTTTGTTAGAAAAACTGTTTTAAAATTGCTTTAGGATTATAAGGTAAATAAGTACGTGGGCAGGTACGCAGTATCTATATCTATCTACACATAAAATAAAATCGTAGCGATGTCAAAACTGTACAGTCGCGACCAAAAGTCGATAAGCAAACTCACAAAGCAATAGCTTGGCGTTTAGTTTGACTTAAGACCTTCTATTTCCAAGAACATAAACATGCATAATTATTGTCGTCAACAACTGATTGTAGTTCATAATTTCAAAGTTATAACATGTGTAAAGATGACCTAGCGGTTAAGCGCGTGCAGATATATGCGTGAATCAGTGAGCCGTGAGTTCAAATCTCACGCAGTACTTGACTTTTTGTAAGTTTTTACTTGATTGGAAGTAATGGGACATAAATATAATATTCTTTATCTTGTTCGCTTGGTCACTCATTTCGTAAAGTTAGAAAGGTAGATCATAGAAAACTAAATAGGTATTGACAATTATATATGTGTTATTAGAATATCCTTTCTTTGTTATGTTATTATGAATTGACTAAGTGGGTATACAAAAAAAATTCCTATGAACGGTTACAAAAAAACTTATTTTATCTAGTAGGAATGTAACGTCACAATTCTCGTAAGTTTGTTAATTTTATAAATAAGTAAATAAAACGAATAAACATTTTTGTTACCATTCAGCACGACTTTTTTATTTAAACCTTCCAACACCGAAAAGAGAAATTAAAAATCACAAAAATAGTTAAATAATAATACAACAACTAATAATAACTTCTTATAAAAATAAATAATAAATGAAAAGAAACATTAACAAGTTTTTGCTTAAAATAGAAATATATTATTATGGTTCCAAAGAAACAAAAAACAGTCCCACATTGTGATTAAGATTCGAACTCAGACTTCATTGATCGTGAAACCATTGCTTAGCCCAAACAGCTACCAGCACATGTTATGTTTATGCGAATTTTAGCAATGCAATGGTAAAAACAGGTCGCCACTATGACGATTATTCTAAATTCAACAGAAATATAATGTTATTTCGCGTAGTACGACGACATGCGACAATTCATTAGTGTGTGTTATCTGCGGAATGTTGGCTCATATACGCACACTTACTGCATAATCCTTAACATGCTTATGGACTTTTGAGCGTTTACTGTACATTGGATTTTTTTTTTTTTTTAGTAGTTTTTGCGAGGTCTGGGAACGATTCTAATGCCGAAAATATAACTTTTAGAATGTTTGTCTGTTTATCTGTTAGTCTGAATATATGTCCCAGCATCACGCAAATACTTCTGGATAGATTCTGTTCAAATTTTGCATAAATATTCCCTGTAAGTCTGGTCAGTCTATGAGCTATACATTCTCACGCTATTTGATATGGGACAACTAAGCAGTCAACCATGACACATACAGAGGGGATTTTTGAGATGGGGCAATAAGGGAAGGTACCTTATTCGTTGTCACTACAAGAAAACGGCCTTACAAGACTGTTCTTAACTTTTTGAAACATTTTGATCAGTATTCACAGAATTTGAAAAAATGTACAGTCAGCAAGAAAATGGTAAATTTTCGCAAATACTTTTTTGATGCCATACCCCATGCTGTTTCTTATAATAAGGATCAAAAAACTCTATCGGGCCAACCGAGGTGAGGTATGAGTACTAGGAAAGACAGAAACCGCAAAAACTTCGCTGGACTGAGCTGAATAGGGAACGAATATAGGAGATAGTAGTAGATTTAACCTTCATACCTACCTTTATTTAGTCAATCATGATATACATAAAAACGGATATTTTAGTCAACTTTCAACAAAGCAAATAGCTCAGCGATACGGCGACTGCTTTGCAAGCCTAAGTTTCCCGAACAGTTGATATATTTTGAGCTACTTTTGGAACGAAGTTCTTTATCGCGGCTTGCGGTAGGAGTAAACTGGTAGAAATCGTCACGTAACGAAAAAGCGTTGTGCTCATGAGACAGAGTGTGAATTTGGTCAAAATGAAAATGCAAGATGGCGGCTGCGAAATTTTAATTTTCATCATGGATGTCGTTTTCATGGTTTTCGAGGTGTTAAAGCCGATAATGACGTTAAAAAGGAAATCCAAGATGGCGGCTGCGAAAATTTTTAAATTTTTCGTCATGGGTATCGTTTTCAAGAGTTTCGAGGGTGCTAAATCCGATAGTGAAGTCAAAATTATAATCCAAGATGGTGGCTGCGAAAATTTTCAAATTTTACATCATGGGACTCATTTTTATGGGTTTCGAGGGCGTTAAAGCCGATAATGAGGTTAAATGTAAATCCAAGATAGCAGCTGCGAAAATTTTCAAATTGTTCATCTTAGATATCGTTTTCATGATTTTCGAGGGTACTAAAGCCGATAGTGAAGTCAAAATGAAAATCCAAGATGGTGTCATTTCCATAGTTTTCGAGGGTGGTAAAGTCAACAGTGAGGTCAAAATGTAAATCCAAGATGGCGGCTGCGAAAATTTTGTTTGTTTTAAATCATACGTGAGAAGGAACTTCGTTTCTGACGGGGGCCCCCTATCGCAAACGTTTTTATTTATTTTTAGGGTTCTGTAGCTCAAAAGGAAAAACGAGAACCCTTATCGGATCACTCGTGTCTGACTGTCTGTCTGTCCGTCTGCCACAGCCAATTTGCTCCGAATGGAATCGACCGATAGACCGATTATGTTGAAATTAGGTACACATACGAATTTGTGATCCACACACGGACGTAATGTAAATAAATGTAATTTTGAACATGGGGTCACTTTTGGGGGCAAGTAACAAGAAAAAAAAGTTTTGCAAACTGTACCGTATGATATATCAAATGAAAAGACTTACTGTGAGGGTCTCAAATATATTAGATTATTTAATAATTTTAAAATTTTGAAAAAATAAATACAGAAAATAGGTCAATACTTATAGATTACAGGAAAATTAATAAGAACTCTTTAAATAACATGGTAACTCTCTCAATATTGTGCGTACAAACTTACATGTAGTTAGAATGTATGAGAGAACATGTTTTTCAACTACAATGTTATGTTTGTTCTTCTGTAAAAACATTAAGTTAGGCCTCTTCTGTCATCTATGGTTATAATAAAAATAAATATGTATGAGACTGTCTATTATGTGCGTGATACGTATGTGTATGTTATGTAACTGTTAATGGAAATCCCATGTGTTTACAATTTACTATTACCTATATTACTTCAGTGATAGCCGTTCTTCAGAAATAATCTGTAAGAGCGCGTGTCTCAGTGTTGTGTCATTAGGTAATAATTCACTAAAAACGAAAAACTTTGCAAGCAATGAGAAATTGCTACTGAAGGCTGCGGGTGTCGACCTCAGGACGACCTGCTTGTCACACGGACAACTATACGTCACTTGCTTCCGCTTCACCAATCCTGACTCTCTTTATATTTTGTCTGCTGGAACCAAAACTACAACCGTAGTATACCTACAGGGAAGTTTTATAAATAAATTAGCTGTTATTTTAGTATATGGTTGTGTATCTACGCGAACGAACTCGCGGGTAGAAGCTAGTAGGAACCTACATATATTTGAACATGCTAATTAATTTTCGATGCAAAAGTCAAAAAAGTCAAAGTCAATTAATTCATTTATTTCAAACGGGAACATGAATGGCACTTTCGAACGTCAAAATTTACAAAAAAAAAAATAGTATTGATTCTAGATAAGTAATAAATCTATTTTGGGAACTTAATTACTGTAGTGTAACGTTAGATAATTAAGTTTATGGTTAGCACGCCTCGTCTCGTTACATTATCATTAGAGGCGTAATTATTTTGACCTAAATTGTAACATCGCTAACAAACTACAATGTTATCATCTTCTACCAAGCCTACGAAGCATCCGTGGTTAGCCGTAGTATACAAGATCTTCTAATCACGGTGATGAGGCCACAACACAGGGCCTAATGTGCAGCCTGTGGCCTCTGTGGCATCTGTGCACTCTTCTTAATTATAGTAAATGCACAATGATGGTTGGATTTACGCCTCGATGTCGCGAGTCTTCACAAACAATATATAAGCACAGGTACGCGTAGCTTTTCAGCAGATTACAAAAGTTACAGAAGAAGCGATAATAGGGGCCGAACCAACGCCGGAATAGAAACTGTCTACGTGTTCGTCTCAAAGAGAAATCTCAATTCGTTCTACTGTTAAATGTGATGTGATAGATGATATTGGACTTTCTGTTGAACGTAAAGTTACGCGGAGAAAAAGTTACGTCTACAAGCTTAAGGAAATTCTTATATCTTGAAGATTGTCTTTTTATGGATGCCGTGTAAAAAGTTTCAGTGGAGCGTTGATAGGTAGTACTGATTTGAGGATAATCAAATTCTTCGTGAGCATAGAGGTAGTACGTTATCGAGGTAGTGACTAATTTGTGGCAGCGTTATTAGCATCGTATTTAGCAATGCAATCGCGTCTAAATTAGCAACTGTGATTATTTGGGCGTATAATACACACGCGTTGCGGTCATGTTAATTATTGACAAACTTGTAGGTAAGTTCCCGGGTTTCACATTCGTATCGGCCATTGTGTTAATGATTATGGCATCGTTGCGACCGATATAGGATAATTAAATCGTTCACGTATTGTTATTTTGACTTTAGAATAGTCGTTTGTGAAATATACTGCTGGGATATTCCTCGCGGGTCCAATACGAGTGAGGTCTAATAATTTAATTTTGTACCATTTCAGAATATTTGTACAGGCTGAAATTAAAAACGGCTACCTAACTAATTTCACATTGACCGAAGGTATTAAACCTTCGTTCAATATGAAATTAGTTAGGTATTATTTATATACTTACGCTGATTAGTTAGCTAACATTGGTCTCTTAATATTTTAGTAACTATAATTAAATCGTAGCAAAGACAGGTATCAAAAGCTGTGTAACATTACGCGAGATACATTAAGTTTAATGACAATAGCAATGTTAATGAAAAACCAACAAAACGACTTGAGTCACGCAACAATCTTCGTAAATGTTTCTATTTAATTGTGATATTTGACATGGCTTCCAAATTTTGAATATAAAAGAACATTTCAAGCATGAAAGTTGGCAGAGTTCGGGATTAGTGTGGCAACCCTGAGAAAAGGGAGGAATTGAGGATGGAATTGGAAAAGTTGAGGCGGGGCGTCGGCTCGCGAGGATTACTGCTAGCTGTTTGGCACATTGCGACGTGTACAAAGTTTCATTGGTACCTACGTCACTACAATGTCTGTTTCCCTGGAACTTGCATATTTTCCTTTCGAAAAGTACTTTCAAAATGTGTTTTCCTCAGACCAAGAATGCTGACTCGATCCTTACTTGACTGGGAAAGTTTCTTACATAGTTTTTTTTGTCGAGATTGTGTTGCCTTTACAAAAAAGGGCGACCTAGTTATTTGGTGTAGTATTTAGGGTACCTATTTGTATGTTGACCGGATTAATTATGTAGGTCTCTCACTAAAGTGTCTATGGCGTGAGAGTTTCTCTACTGTTACACTATTTTATTTTACATGAATAAACAAGACAAATATTAGCCCTTCACATGTCCTTATTTGATCCGTTAGACAATGGGTAGCTATTTATGGACTTTCGAAATTTAGTAGGTACACCTTTAAAGGATTACTATGAACACAGCTCAAAATTGAAAATACCAGTTTTTCATTCATACATAATTTTATTTTAATTTGTTCCCAAATGAATTGAAACCAGTGCAGTGTTGTGTATTGTGCAACAGCGCAGTGTAGTTAAATACCTACACGAAAATTTATTTAAACGTTTGTGCATGTTTATCTCTTCGTGTTCCGCATTACAGCAAAGGCTTTGTACGACCAGTTGATGAGCTGAAATAGAATAAGGCTATTATAATACTAAAATTATTTATCCCATAATTTAAGTGTGTTCCTCCGTATTTATATGATTTGCTATCATAAGCAGGTTTGCGTAATTACTTCATCTGGCTAAGTAAACTAAACCGGCTAATAAAGTGAAATTGATAACTAAGAACACATTACCTGTATAATAATAACTATTCAAATTAATTGAATACCCATGAGTCATTGAGCTTTGGATATGTAATCCTGTAATGTGCGCGGTTCAGACTCAGGCAAGCTGAAAGCGGCAGCGGGCTAGCTGAGTATTCGTTTGTTTTTAATTTATATTTAACTAGCGTTGATGTCGGCAAATATCCCACGGGAACGTACTACCGGGATTAAAAGTACCCTATGTGTTAATCCAGGTAAACAGTGTCACCTCGCACTGCTATATACCTAGTATCCGTGGAGCGGCGCACGGATTGATATATGATTTTTGGAGGATAAAAAATCCTAAAATCTAAAAATAGTAACGGAATATATTATGGAACGGAAAATTACCAACTTGCATGGCAAATTTGAATGCAACTTATACCTACATCCTCGCGGAGACGCGTGGGAATTTCGAAAAATTAGTTAACTAAATAATTACAGATACGCAACTTAGTAAAGTTATTTTTCTCTGAATGACTAAAGTGTCTTTGGCGATGGTGACAGTCAGGCTGAGCGATGATGAGTTCGTAAGGATTTTTAAGCCCCTAGGGTATAATTTTCCAAAAACGCCAAAACATACCATTCGTATAATTTCTGAATAAAATGCTTAGTATCAACCGCAATACCCTATTTTCCCCGCTTAGGGCATGTGGTTTTTAATTTTTAATCAGAATGCTAAATACACATTTTCATGGATTAAACAACAAAAATGACGATTTTCCATACAAACTTTCATCTCCTATTTTACTCCCTTAGGGGTTGAATTCCAGGTGGGTTCCCGCATTGTCGAGGCGGGGGGCTCATTAGCCGTGGCTTGGTCACGTACGGTGAAGCGAAGAAGCCAAGGAGGGCCGCTCGTCAGGGCTTTTCCCAGGAAGCCGACGACGTAACGGCCAACAAGTAGGTTGCGGTGCAGCTTGGGCGACATCGCAATTGAGGCGGGCTGCGATGTCGTATGGGAGGCATCGCGGCTGAGGGTTGGAGGCCGCGGCGGGAGAGGAGTGCCGGTATTGCGATGTGCCACTCTCCCTACCTTCCGCGGCCTTGACAGGGTCCCCACCTTCTGATGGCGGACGCTGTGAAGCCGCAGGGTAGGAGGAGTGTTGGTATTTCGTTGGCCGCTCGCCTCATCCTCTGCGGCCGAAAAGTGGTTGGCGGCCGGGCCACAGACCTGACCGGTCGTAGGGGGACCAAGGGTGCCTAGACACGGGGTCGTCTAGCGCCCATGTGCTGGTTTGGTCATTGGGGTGGTCAAGGCGTGCAATTGTGTTCTGGTGCGCTGGTGATGGAAGGTACTCCCCAGAGGAGGGTCCGGTGACAGACAGCCGCGGCGGGTTCGCGGTGAGTGCTAACGCGTGCCCGTGTTCCCGCCACAAGCGGCAGAGGAGGACACCGTGGAGTTTTCGTGGGTTGAAGTCCCACATAACTGCACTATCTCCCCGTGGTAGTGCAGTATGCATGAGCATTTCTCCACGCAAAAAAGGGGATTAATTTCGAAAAATCCTTCCTTATTCCTTGTCTAAATGTCCATTATAAAGGGAACCCTATGCAAAATTTGCCTGTAATTTAAGGGTTTGGGCTGGGTGGTGATGAGTCAGTTAGTCTGTCAGTCAGGACTTTTCTTTTTATTTATACGACAAAACACGTCATTCGTAATTTCTAAACAAAAGGCTTAATATCAATATCTTCCTTACAAACTCAATCCCCTATTTTCCTCCTTAGGGGATGTGGTTTTTAATTTTCAATCAGAACGCTAAATACCAATTTTCATTGTTTAAACTACAAAAATGAAGATTTTCCATACAAACTTTCATCTGCAATTTTACTCCCTTTGGGGTTGAATTTCGGAAAAATATTTCCTTATTACGTGCCTAAATGTCTACTTAAGGAAACCTCTGTACAAAATGTCCGCTTCCTAGATGCAAGGATTTGGGCTGGGCGTTGATGAGTCAGTCCGTCAGTCAGGACGTTTCTTTTTATTTACATAGATGATTAACCCCTTAGGGAATTATTTTCCAAAAACGACCAAACAAATCAATCGTAACTTCTAAACGAAAGGCTTACTACCATTTTTTTCCTTTCATCCCCTATAAGGGGGGAACCCTTAAGGCATTTTCCAAAAACGATGAAACACGTGGTTGATAACTTTTAACCAGAATGCTAAATACAAATTTCATCCTCTATTTCACTCCCTGAGGGGTGTAATTTTGAAAATCCTTCCTTATTCTTTGTCTACAATATAAAATTTAATATACAATATACAATACAATATAAAATATAAAATTTCAGCATTCTAGGTTCAAGGGTTTGGGCTGCGCGTTGATGAGACAGTCAGGACTTTTATTTTTATTTATATACGTATATTATATAGATATATAGATTGTAGATTATAACAATGACGTAGCATTTTACGGTCACTAGACGGCAAAAACAACTGGTTTCACAGTTCATTCGCCAAAAGTGGTAATAAAGGTAGACCCACACCACACATCCGAATAGTGTCAAAGACATCACGTGACAGTGCCGTCGCACGCCGTGCTTGGACATTTGCATCCCTGCCACGTCAAGCACTTTCTTTTTACGCTTTTCACACTTCTTGTCAGGAAGTAGTCGGCACTTTCTTATGTTGTGGTATAAGAATAGCTAAGTGATAATCTACTAGACCAGAGGTTCCCAAAATAGACTGGACCTCGACCCACCTATCGAAATCTTCCAAATTCGGGACTCACCTCTTGGATATCATAGAGAACAAAAGAGGCATAACTATAATTATGAATGAAGGACTGTTCAAATAAAAAAAAAATACATTCAGTTACAAATTTTAAATTCCAGCCGGTCTATTCTGTAAAAATCTCACCGTGAAAACTTAGGTGAGGTGAGCGTGGAGTGTGCTGTTATTCCACCTGATGATAAGGATTGACACTATTTACAGCTCACTCCACGCTCACCTCACCTAAGTTTTCACGGTGAGATTTGTACAGAATAGCACTGAAGGAGTGCTATTTCATTGTCAGGAGTGTTATTTTACTTCATCAACTTCAATTTTAGTTACTTTTAATCGCAATGATTTTGATACGCCCAATCTATATAGTTTTAATATTAATCATGCTTAGCTAAAAATCTATTTTGCCAAGGCCTACTCAATATTCTCATACCCATAGTTTTGGGAAATGCTGTACATCATCATCTCTCTGTTAAATACTTCGTATATTCTCAATTGCCATGTTTTAGAACAAAAAAAAAATCTTCCGATAGCCAAATATAGGTATCGGTTGTCAGTCAAGAGCCAACGTTTGTAGGCCTCGACACTGAACTTTGAGCGTCGGCACTGACATTGACGTGTATGTATTAGGTTTTACAACACAACCTTTTTTCTGTCTTGGCAAAGCGTGGCCGTGCGGATGTGTGTGGATCGAGATTTATACGAAAAAGTGAGGTTTTATTTTCACTACCAGTCTATTAAACTAGTCGGTAAAAAAACCGTTTCTTTCTTTTCGTCTAAAGATTGCTCTTGGACCTATCCGACTGAGATTGCGGAGAGTCATATCAAACTCTGACCGAATAAAATAACTCATTACAAAAGGTGTTTGACCTGCAGGGTAATTACAATGCCTTTGTTTTGACAATTCAACAGCATTAATTGCGTTATTTACGTTGTGGAACAGACGAAATTTTCAAACATATGAAGCAATGGATTAGGAATTTCTTTCAAAATCCTTCGGATTGTGAAAGACAGTGTTTTACGCAATTGCAGTGCAGGAGTACTAATATAAATACCCATGGGGGTAGGCAGAAACTACAGAACGCCACCTGCTACGATCCTAACATACTCTTTATGCCTCGTCATAAACGCACGCCGGTTGCGAGTGCTATGCACCTAACCTTTCTGAAGAACATCACCAATAAGGTCACTATACGAGTATGTCTTCCTAGGGCGCCCGCTCCCGGCGATCATTAATTTATTCAACCACCTTGTGTAATGAGTAACTTTACTCACTTAGGGCCGGTTTTTTGATCCGTAGTTAACTGAACCAATGCTTAAACATAGTAACTAATGGTTGCATTTTGGCTAAATGTGAAAGGCTAAACATGAATGAATTATGCCATTAGTTACTATTTTTAATATGAATGAGCTAACATGAATACATTAATGTTTAACCTTTCACATTTAGCCAAAGTTCAACCATTAGTTATTATGTTTAACTATTGGTTCAGTTAACAACGGATCAAAAATTTCTCCTAGTTTGATATGACTCTCCGCAATCTCAGTCGGATAAGTCCAAGAGCAATCTTTAGACGAAAAATCCTATGATATCGCATAATCCGCTGCCTCTTTCTACTCTCGTCCCGCCTTATGTCTGACGCTTTAGTTTTACAATTAAATTTGCCTCATTATAAACTCGCAGAAGAAAGTATACTTTGCATAGCAGTGCGCCGTAACTCAGCTTTTCTGTTGAATATTTAATCTCAGGCTATCAGTTTACATAAATAATTTACGACTTGAGTATCACTTTGTTACACACCAAAAGCATCTTAAAGCAAACTGAAACGGCATTCATTTATTAATATGTCTATTGTTGTCAGCATGTCTGACTTTGGATGATGAAAATCTAGGCAAGAACCTATATTAAACCTGGAATAGGTTTCAATTAAGTAGCGCTAACTGCAATTGTTCGCTTTCATTAATCATTTGATTACCGTTAAGTAATTTTAAGAGTTAAACTGATTAATAGTTGAATGTATGTCTTACGACTGTGTAAGTGTCGAGTGATAAGGTGAATATCTTTCCAGCTGTGAGTCGCAGAGGAAGTTTGCATCTTTCCAGAAAGATGATGATGAACATGTTAGTCTTGCGGTCACTGTTCGTCCACGGCCCTTCGAAAGCTGCTTTTGCGAGGTCCATACTCTGTAAACGTATTTGAACGTATGATGAGTAAAATATAAATAGGTACCTTCATAATTAACAATGGCGTTTTTTGGATGAGTGAAACTTCTTCGAGTAATTAATTAAAACTTTAAAAAGAACACATGTACAGTTAGCTAATTCATGGTAACGTTAAAACAAAACTACAAGAGAGGGTAAAATGTTTATAAATTATGTTAATCTTTTGTGAAGTTACGCCATAATTCTAGTCCCCGTACGGTAAAGTTCGTTCGCAGCGCTGCTAAAGGGGAATTTATCTACTGCAACGGCGATTACCTTCCAGATCAATTCATCTCCGAACCAGCAAAGTATGAACACTTCAATCAGCATGCAAGTTAGATATATGCCCATCCACGCTATCTGCATCGGATGGCTGGTTGGGTTCTCGATCTGTACGGAAAAGCGAAGCCGTAAAAACCGTAGCTTATTGAGCGTAGAATGGTCTCGAAAATACTTTTAGTAGAGTATTCCGTATTCTCGAACGATGCTCAGGTTTTTGAATTTCGAATTCTCAATCTTGCTAATGTAACCTGACAGATTTTATACTAATCTAAAGTCAATTTCATTAAATCGTGATTAATGACCGAGTATTGTTCCAGAATAAGGGCCCAAGTATCCTTTTGACGGGTTGAGAAAAGGTACCTACGTTTCTGGAAAAGACGTCGATACTCAATGAGTAATTAATTATATTTAGTTATCGGCTATTTTGTTTCAGAGAATTACAGGCGACAAATAAATCCTTTACTAGCACAAAATTAGATGGTTTATTTTTCTTAATTTGTGAAAGTCAAAAACTACCAAAATAATCAAAAGGATTGTGAATCTGAAAATCCGAGAAAAATTAAACAACCTAGAATAATCGTATTTACGCCAAAGAGTTCCGATTTGTCCGTGTATTTATCATGTGTGTTTACAAAAACATTTTTTTTGCACCTTGCTATCCTGTCTGTCTTTCAACAAATGTCAAAATGTTGAAAGCTACGTCTGGTTTATGTCTTAAGCTCGATTTACACGGTACAAAGTTTATTGCTTGAGGCAAACCATAAAACTGATGCAACAAATTGACTGGCACCGCCTAAACAACACGTAAAATTGTTGCACAATACGGCCAAGTTAGTTGCCGTTTAAAAGTGGTATAGGTGCAAACAGCACGCACAATAAAATTACACGTACACTAAATACGTGTAATTACACGTACATGCAATAAAATCGCATTAAATTCTGGCAATTTTTTCTGGAAAATTTTCTATCATTCAAACATGAACAAAAGAAAGAAGTTAAAAAAAAATCTTGAGAAGATGTTCAATAAAATTGAATTAAATATTTGGCAGCGCAAGTGGCCCCTACCTGTGTAGGGGAGACCGGGTATGGTTGTCTCACGGGTTGGTTGTCACAGCGGTCATAACAGAAAACTTAACAAACGAATACGAACTTTGATCAGCGTCGAAGAATCGCCCTTGATGGGGAGACGTGCGTTCGATTTTTTCGCACAGTGAAAGTAATTTTTTGTGCAACTGTGTGGATTCTGTAAGGATGCTCTACCTTTTCATGTATTTATTATGTTAAATATAAGATCCATGATATCGTTATATAGTTTTATAAATATGCATCGATTTGAATTTATTTTTGAAGGTTATTTTCTAAAACGTGTTTTGGGGCAGGTTGTCTCCGCTTGACGAGGCCTGGTATTCACATGTGTTTCTAAAGGAAAGAAGATTAAATTGAAAGCAGTTGACAAGGAGGAAGATGAGAAAGAGGGTGCAGTGTTTTGCTGCTTGGCCTGTTTGTCTCCATATTCTGCTAGCAAGTCTAGGGAAGTCAGGATTCATTTCTAGGATTGCTTGTTTTGGGCTCACGAAGCATGCACACCTGGGCAACCTTATTACATTTGTCAAAATTGCGATTCTGAATATTCTGACAGACTTTTTAGATTGACTTAATATTATATTATTATTTTTATTTAAATAATTATTTTTCTTTATATTTTCCCCCTTGATTTACTACGTTACTTCCTACCCCAGATACTGTGACAATCATCCCTGACACGGGGTTAAAAGTCGTATTTATTTATTTTTAAACTAGATTTACGTAGATATACTGTCTATTGATATATAAATGTCATTGCCAAGAATATAGGTACTAAAAATTCAAAAGATCGTAAATGTGACTTCAAACCCCGGTCTACCCTTATACTTGAATCAATGTACAATCACGAACCGAGATTGTTGAGCCACTTGCTTATCATCTTAACTTGGTTGTGTTACACGAATGCCGTCCGTGAAATTTGACGTGTGACATTTCAATAACGAAAAACGGGCGGCATTCGTGTAACACAACCAAGTTAAGATGATAAGCTAATGGCTCAACCATCCCTTTTTGTGACTGTACAAGGACGTGCATTTAGAGGAGGCAAAACTTGCATGCAATAATTGCCTTGGTAGAACACAGAAGTCGCATGCAATTAGCGAATGACAAAACTTACATTCAATTATTGTATGTCATTTTATGGAAATCGCACGCGTGTAAATACTTGCATGCTATTCTTGAATGGCAATAATTGAACGTGCTTTATGGCATGCGATTACTGCTCTTGAACGTTCTAGAAACTTGCACCGTGCAAATGGGGCTTTAAGCTAATATTTTCAGCTACAGTACCGTACGAGTATGTCTCTTAATACATATTTATCATGTTATGTCGCACCTACCGACAGGAACTGAATGCCGACCAAACAAAGCACCATCACGCTCAGCATAAACTGCAAAGCTGACGCCAAACTGAAAGCGCTCTCAATCATCGCAACGTATCTGAAAATCAATTTGTTTTACAACACTCGTTCACGAAGCAAAAATAGTGTCGTCTATTTTATTTATCAGGGAAAATAAAAATGTGTTATTTTTTCGAGTTAATAGCTCTGCTGTGTTTATGGTATTATTCTGTCCATAATCTACTGAATTGTCTATATATTGTTTTTAAAAATAGCCTCTCTTATTTATTTTGAGAAAATTTAATAATCATTAATTAATAAATAATTAATTATAATAAAAATACAAAGTAGGTATTTCTTAAGCGGCATTTTAAAATAATTTACTTTATTTCAATATGAGGTTATGCCTAAAATGTCTCTTCAAAATATTTTCAAACCTTCGCTAATAGAAACTACTAGTATACTTTTACCTACTGAGTAAACGACGAGGGTATACAGGGTTATTGGTAAAACACCAACAACTTCTAAAGGGAACGTTGTACTCATCATTATGAACAACTTTTACTATGGGACCAAACTTGAAATCGGGAAAAAAATCAACTGTTCAGTACATTTATGTTCGCATAATTCGTCAAAATGTTCTGAACAGCTGATTTTTTTTCGCTATTTCATAAGTAGTATCATAAGTACAATGACCTCTTAAGAGGTTGCTGGTGTTTTACCAATAACCCCGTAGTATTATTTGAAGGTACCTACTTTGTGCGAGCCACACAGGTCGATCCATCAGGTTACGGTACGCTTGCCGGGGTTGGTCCGAGTATGAGTGGCCATCTTTACATACCGAGACTCCTCCGTGCCTCGGAAAGCACATTAAGCCGTTGGTCCCGGCTGTCATTCGTGGATATTTGACATTAGTTATGGGTCGTCAGAAGCCCGAAAGTCTGATAACCAGTCGTGCAGTCTTACCAAGGGGTATCGTATTACCCAGTATCTGGGTTGTGGAGGTCAAATAGGTATTCGTTCCATAATTTCATAAGCTGATTTAATCAAAGAATAATCCTTACTTGCTCTCTTAAAGTTTCGTTTATCAATACAATACCATGACCTATAATAACATTTTGTAAAAATGTAGACCGAATGCAATATATACAGGGTCAAATTAATTTAGCTAGCGAAATGAGACGTGATGGGTATCGATATGTTAAAACGACAAAATAAAAAAAGATTTGATGATTTTTTTGGGGTCAAGGACCGCTGGTAGTGTTGTTACTTGAAGTGTGAGTTGATAAAATCTGTTTTATCGTGTTGAGATATCGATACCCATCATGCCTGTGAAGTTAACACAAAAAAAAAAGAATTACAAACTCATATTTTAAGTGACTACACTTGAAAAAAAAAAGTCATCAGATTAATTTCTTTTTTATTTTACAATGCTTAGATATCGATACCTGATGGGTATCGATATCTACCTGATGGGTGTCTGCGGAGTTTCGCTAGCTAATTTAACTTGACCCGGTATTATGATCGTATAGTTGAAATTATGTTTAATTTGAAAGTCATCTATTGTCTCATGCAAAATGAGCCCATTTTTAGCAATGATAAATTAAATTGCGTCTACAATTTCATGTCTTGTACATTAAATTAACTTATCAATTCCCCATTAAATTCTTAATTGTGCTCGAAAGATTAACACCTCACTCAACACCAGGTATTATTGACTGTTCAAATTGCCATAGGTACAAGTAGTGGCACGGGCCACAAGGCAAGTTGTCTTGCCGACGGCTACGTGCTACCCGTACCTGATACGATCACCCCTTTTCCTCACTTAACATTTGCACGAGTAGATACACCACCGATAGTCTGTGTGTTGTTCTTTAGAACCTAGACTAGCTCAATTTACCGCACCGATACGATTCCTTTCTAACTAAATCTTCGAAATCTTTATCAAACAATGAATGGTGTTGACGTTTATTTTCAAAAGTATAAACTTTGTAGACTGGTTTGTTAGTAGTAGTTGGCTTAGATTTTTAGTTGCTAAATAAAGCAAGCATCCTTTTCCAGGGCCACCTCGATCCAACCCTTACCCACCGTGTGGAGACTGTTGCCCAGTGGTCGCTAAGCATGCGGCTGACATGACCTGCCCAATCCCAGTTTAGCTTGACAGCCTTTTTGCCTACGTCTAGAATGCCTGGTTTGATGCTTGGAAGGATTTGGGGGATGCCTTTGCTTAGCAGTGAGAGAATGTAGGCTAACACAAAATTATGAGCGACGCTTTTCTGTTAATGCAAAATTAAGTACTTTCTACTATTCAATTGAATTTTCTACCATCGAACATAACCTGGAAATTTAGAAACCTCTAAGAGAACAAAGTCACTCCAAGTCAGTTGCAACTAACGTGCTAAAAACACGTCTCGTGCATTTATAACAATTTTCATTTACTTCAGCTTTTACAGAGTAGAATATATAGTATTACCGTATAATGCAGTTGTGGTGTATGATGCAGTCTTTGAGCACTGAACGCACGTAGTACTGTTCAGAGTACTGCTCGGTATATTTGTTCTCTGCTACGTCTCTTTTGCGTTTTCTCTCGGCCACTAGATCGAAGTTTCGCAGGTTGAACGCCAGTATTTCTATTTGTCCAACTGTTAAATAAAAAACTTGACTGTATAGAGAGAGTGTAGCCATATTGGGAAATAAAATGCTATTTACCCGTTTAGGGGGGGGGGGGGGGGGTTTAGATAAAAGAAGTTAATATATAAAAATGGTTGAATTTGTTGGTATTTTTTCTAAATAGCGGCATTTTGCAGTAAGCAACCAAAAAGCTCCAAAATAATCGCTTGCTTTTAGAATTATACCAAGTCAAAGGCAAAAATAAAAGCAAAAGGCTTGAAGTAAAAAAAAGCCGATTCGCCAGATAGGCAAAGCAAGCCGTACGCTGTGTTTTTCCTGGCATTCTGTCATAATCTTAGTGAGTAGGTACTTCTTTAGCAAAGTCTCATTTGAGAATAGTTTTTATACAAAAATACTAGGAATACGATGTTTGTACAGAAAACATTTTATAAATATTTTTTTCTAAAAGACTGATACAGAAAATCTGTTAAGAAAAATAATCAAAATTCCTAATCGCCGTCGGATAATTTTGTTTCTTTTATATCGTTATCAATTTACTGTAGCATCATATCATGTACAAGTATATAATAAAACATAAAAATAAAAAGGGGGAGAGCAACAAATTAATTAAGACTTTGGGCAAGTTTTTCAATTAGTCTATGAAATGATATAGAATACAAAATGTTGACGTTAGCCAATATTATACGTTCGCGGTAAAAATTAAATGTCATGTGTCAAACGCATATCTACGCAGCTGCTACGGCTTTTCGTAGCCCGTAGCAGTCGTGTAGCTATATTGTAGCGTAGGTCTACGATTGCGAATAATTCTGAAATCGTAGAATTTGCGTAAATATCATACTTTATTTATTATAGTTGTCTCATATGAGGTCTCAGTGTCCCCTTGCAAATCTTTAGAAAAGGCAATACAAGCAACTACACAAAGAGGTTTCAATCACCAAAAAATTGAAAGCTTATTCTATCAGACTTCTATTTTAGTTCGTCTCTAAATCTTTAGAGATTACAAAGTTCTAGGTATCTTACTGGCTGAGGCGACGAAAGCTGCTAATATTGTGTCCATGACCCCATCAATTATACACGTAGCTGGCTTGTAATAAATCTGAAAACACATGGCAAACAAGGGCTTAATTTAATTAATTATTCTCATTCGACTAGGTCGATTAATCCTTGTATATTGGTTGGATTTGGTTAGTTTTTATTCACCAAATGGACAGGGAATTTTATCGATAAATGCTGTACAATATTTTTTTAGGAATTATATTATGTTGCAGGAATAATGTAATTTTGACTTTGTTACTTGTATTTCCCTGTGCAGGTTCAAAATATGAAGGGCTATACGTATGTATTTTCTAAACCAGTCTGTAAAATATTTTTCGCACACCAACATTCAATTAAAATATGCTTCCCAAACTCTTACGTCATACATAATTAATTAAATTAACATATTCAATTATAATTTGAGTATATAGACTTCCTTATGTAAGCAGTTTTACTTACGTGATGGATGTAAACGGCTTCGTATGCTGGAGACTTATAAACGTCGAATAACGGATACTCCACGTTAGTTGGTAGGATGTCGAAGTTTTCAGTTAAAGGCATTATTATTCCAACTACAAAAAATAAATAGATTAACATTTTATTCGTGATGAGAGTTGAGCTATTTTTGTTATTTACTATTCTATAGCCCAATAGCGTTATTCATTCCGCCGTATTGGTATTTTATAAAATCAAAAATGTTTTGTAACTTACTGCGGAATTTTCAATCAAACCCACCTGACACGGCCCCGACGCACATTGTGGAATAGTATGTCATAACAAAACGCGCACTTTTAATACTCTTTGTTATCATTTCTCTATGCTCCGGTTCTTTCGGCTTGAACTCCTTACAATGTAAATATTGCAAAAGATTTACGATTTTATCTCTATTCAGCCAGAATACAGCAATCTTGAAATACGTGTACATCTCGCTCAAAAATAAATAGAGGCTGAAAAAACAAAACAAATCGTATCATCCTCATTTCTCATGTTTGGTAGGATGTAACCAATTCGTGATCTCAAACAAACAAAATGTATGTGAACTGGGAAATATCTAGCCTACCCTTCGGCGACATCTCCGATATTTTCCGTTTGCCTCAGTAAATAAACGACTTCTCCAATTCCGGGGAAAAAGCAGACTAGCCATAATACGGTCAGCGTGTACATCCACTGTACCCAGAACTTGAGAGTGTACGGCGAGAAGTTGTTGAACCACATGCCGTAGAACTTGAGCCAGTAAATGTGAACGGCATGATACAGCCGGGGGTTGAGGTCCTCCCACGACTCGATCACGCCGTAGGGTAGAGCCGGCGACAGGAATGCCAATTTGTTTTTCATATTTTCACTAAGAATTATAATTTTTCTTCATAAGCCAAGCCGAGTGAAGCCTTTGACGGGTAATTCAAGAATGCTTCTTATACCTCATCATATTATAGCCCTTTGTACAAAAACAGAATGAAAGAGGGACGTTAAGTGGGTGTTATACATTATGTTGTGATATTGTTAAGTGGAAGTGCTAACACTGCTACAATTCTACGTATTGAAGACATTGATGCCATAAGTGACGAAGATATCGTTAAACATCAAATACGTACGGAGAAAGTACACTTGGAAAAATAACAGTTTTCATATTTGACCGCTTTTTCCTGTCATTACGCTTTGCGCTACTGCCAACTATGTTTCTACTTTATTAGATACTGAGCTCTTTCATTTTATCGCTTACATTTTGTCTCGGCGAGCTTATAAGGAACGCACCAAATGGTGCAAAAGATAAGAATATACGTATAATATTTAACAGCTAAAATTGCTTACTTAGAAATTCGGAACGAGTCAGAGAAGGTACAAATTGGCGCGACAGTAAACGTAACTTGGAATTAGTACAACTTCCTCAATAGTTTAGTGACGTACAAACTGTTGAGAAAATATTTGACACTGTTTAAACTATGAACCTTACTAGAGTTTAAACATTTTAAAATTACTGTTTGAACGTAGAAATGCATCCCCCTTAAAAGAGTTAATTTAATATGTCGACAAAGGCAATTATTATAATTACAACAGCAATGTAATTACGGCCATAAGAAAAGGCACCGCTCTCTTAACTACGTATAATTGTGTTTTCAGAGAGACTTTCAGATATTCATAATTTTCGAGTGGAACACAAAGAAGATTGCCAAGCAAATAAGTAGATTGATGAAAATAATACATCACATTTTCTTTGAAAACGGGAAAATGTAATAACAGCCGCAATCATGTGACGTTAGTACAGTTGTGGCAAGTATCGATAGAGTGGGATTTTATTAATATCAGTAAGTTATGTTCTGAACATGATATTAGGGGAGAAGAGAATTATTTTTGTTTATTAACCCTCAAGTCGAGGGTGTTATGAGATTGATACTACGTATTTGTGTGTGTGTGAGTGTCATATTTTATTGGAAGAAGTTTCGATTATGTTTGGAATAATAATGCTGTCTTTTATTGTGGAGCAATACCTATACTTTGTCAATTCTCGAGACATCGGTAATACCCCAGTGTAAGATAATTGTATTTAGCCGTATTAGTTGTTATGAAACCATGTAAAATACTGGTACTCATCTGCATCCGGTTAGACTGGAAGCCAACTCCAACATAGTAGGGAAAAGGCTAGGGAAACCACTTTTAGCTTCAGCATAACCATTATCAAACACTATTCTTGGTGCTGTAATCTCTCTAGTTTACCTCACCTAGAATGTAATACAAGTGTGTGAATGTTTCAAAAACATGCATATTTTGAATACAGATATTTATATAAAATTACATGAAATCATTCGAGCTGTCACTTAACAAGTCCATCTCATCGATTCTACGTTATTTCACGTGCCTTATGATGACACTTCAAACGATTTCAGTATTCAATCATGTATTTTTTATCTCTTTATTTTATCTCTCCTTCGAACATGTAGCCGCATGAATTGAGAAATGTACTTATTTCTAATAACTGAAAGTACTGTTAAAGTTTGTTTTTCATTAGGTAGATATGTTATGATGATCAAAATAAAGTAACTTTAGAAGACATTTTATAACGGGAAACAGTTTTTTGTTCGATTAGAAAGCTCCAAGTATCCAATACCTTTGAAGCAGAAACATTCTAAAGTCAGGGTGTCTCGTATCTCGAGACGCTGTCAAGAATCTTTCAGCTATTTGATTTCTTTCGATATCTTTCGGTATGCAATTGTTTGTGATTGGATGTACAATAGAGGGTTCCAGGAACAATGAATATTTTGATACTTTGACAATAAATTAACGTGACTAATTTTCCACCGAATTTATTGATTCACATCTAGTTTAATGGAATGCTTTAAGGTTTATTGTTTGCGTCATTTAATTATACTGAATAATCCAGATAGACTCAGAACATTTTTTGATGACTGCGGTAGGTACGAGACGAAAAAATAATAAATCATTCGTCAAATGTAGAGGCACCTTTCAGCTATGAAGGGCGCTGACTGATCGTCGGCTTACACAAAATATATTATGCAAAAAAGTGATAAAATATGAAACGATTTATGTGATTCGCACAGGGGCGGTCGATTTGCATAATCACCGCTGGCGCAGGCCGCACACAAAATGAAATACGTGATCTCCCAAACAATAAAAATACAAGTGAAAACTCGCTTTTTAATAGTTTCATCAAACGACAGACACCTGTAATCGACGGTACTGACATTTGCTGAAATATTTGCTCGCCGATAAAATTGAAAACATGTCGAAACAAAGACTTAAAAGGTTGTAAAAAAAACATTATGACTAGAAAGAGGAGTACCTATCTATGTTATATGAACATAAATGTACTTTTATGAGGTTTGCGAAGCTTTATTATATTGTTACGTATGAGAAAAATTATTTTATATTGTTTCAAAACACATAAAAGAGGATAAGTGGATTTGAGAGATCGTTGAGCGCTACCAATGTACTTTACATTACTTATATTATTTATGACATTACTTATATTATATATGAGTTTTTCTTACTTTTTTTAGGGTCAGTCTCCACTAAGCGGAAAAACCTCGCGGATCCTCAAGCACTTTTTAAATTGCACTGAATAAGTAACTGTATCAATATTGTCTTTAAGTATAAAATTCAACGCAGACATCACGCCTGATAAACGCTTAATCCCTGCGTCGAATTTTATACGTCTACGGCAAGATAGTCGTCGACCCGTAGTCCCATACAGTCGTTGCGCGGTCTCGCTAGCGAATATTTCTAAATTTCCGCTGTTAAAGTTGCATTTTTTATTTTTTTTATTTAAGATAGGTTTGCTCTTGACTCCAGTCAGATACAGGTCGACGATGGAGTGAGCTTACCCGGAAGAAGCCGGTTCACTCTCACTTTGAAGAGATTAGGGTTGTATGCGCTCGGAAACACAGACGCAGGTAGTGAGTTCCACTCTTTTGCTGTGCGCATTCTAAAATATATTTGGAAACGCTTAGTGCGCATTGATGGAATAGCATCTAGGTAGGGATGGTAACTGGCAGTGCGTCTAGATGTCCGATGGTAGAAGGGGGCGGCGGAGGACGTGGAGTTCTTGAGCACACACACTGAAGTACAATCTGTAGAAGACCGACAAGCAGGCAACCTTGCGGCATTTTGTAACAACTAATAATTAAAAAAAAATAAAAAATGCACAGTTGTAAGATAAGTGATTTACCAATATTATCGTCGTTAAGTCGTGAAATCACTTGTAGTTTAGAAGCAGCAGCGAGTTTGAAGTTGAAAACCACCTCATTTCAATATTTCTTTTTGCATGGTACTTAATGATAAATGATAAATGATTTTTATTTCTGTAAGTAGGTTTATACAAACACTTTTACAAGTCAATCATGTTTTTTTTTAAACTAGATGAGGTCGGCGTTTCCTATCTGACTACTCTCTGATTGATTTGTCAGTAATGTTACTTAAAATTTTCAAACGCTCAGGTTGAAGTATACATATGAAAGTTTTATATATATATTTTTCTGGAATTTTCTGTAGGCTCATTTAAGAGCATTAGGCTCTCAAAAACGAGTATTTCACGACTATACTCGCCTTTTAAAGTCAATATTGGTGCAGTTACGTACTTATGCAGTGAAATTTAAAAAGGCTCGAGCATCCACGAGGACTTTTCCGCTTGGTGCAGACTGACCCTTTAAGTTTACGGACACCTAAAGCATAAAGTAGGTGCGATAACTTCCCAGTATTCGCTCACAATCGATTGTAGTATGAAATTGTAAAATGAGTCTGCAAATGTGATTGCAACTGTTCACGTAAACCTCCTTAAAATATAGCTCTCGATTAATACCGTCGATCGATAAAAAACAAACAGGATCGCTTTTGAATGACACAATCACAGTTTCGTTTAGTTGCAGTAAAAATATATATTTTTTTTTTTACTGCATTTGCAACCGTATGAAATTGTAAAATGACTCTGCAAATGTGATTGCGACTGTACACGTACAGTAAAACCTTCTTAAAATATAGCACTCTATTAATACCATGATTAAAACGATTGATAAAAAACAAACAGTGACCGCTTGTTGACTGACACAATCGCAGTTTCGTTTAGTTGCAGTAAAATGAAAATTTCCCAGCACTAGTAGGGTAATTAATAACGAGTGGTATCGAGTGGATATGTCTTATATGATGTCGTTGTTTGTTTTTGACGTGAAAACGACTTTTACGACTTTTTGCTCAGTTTACTGGTGGTAAGTTCAATATTTCTGACTGACAAAAACATGCAAGATTTCAACCGCTAATAACTACGAGACTTTAAATGCTAGAGTAATGGTTGAGCATTCAAAAGATGGGTCATACTTATAACAATTTTAAAGCCGGCCGTCATTCTGCGAGTGCTCATGCATGCACGCGACCCACTACTTTTCACTATGTGTGAAATTTTATATTATAGGGTAAAAACGTGTGTGCTAGATCAGTTATTCTGGTGTCAAGTCGACAAAGCACTACCAGGACCTAAAGTGAAACAACATAAATATTGGCCAAAATAGGGTTAAAAATTAATATGAAGTTAATAATAGCAAACTAATGTCAGATGTCGTTTCGTATGGGCTGCAAAGCTGCTCAGAAATGAAAAATATAATAATCGGTGAAAGCTTACTTTATAAGGAATGCAATGTGCCTACTAAAAGTCTAGTGTCAAGCAAATACAATGGCTGTGCCAATATCGGACACCGTAGTATAAATGCCATTTATTGCACACCGCGATTTCGAAAAAAAAAATCTAAATGGCGGCTGATGTTAGGGCCAAAACCTTCAAACCCCTTTCAATAATATATGTTTTCACGAAAACAATCGGCGTGGACTCGAACTGCGCGTACTAAACTTTTTTGTCAAAGATACTCAATTAATATGATCTTTTATTTTTCAAAGGACCCTTAAGTCCTCTGAAAAATGATAATGACTCTTACATTGTATGACCATATAAATATATTAGACCTCCTTTGATGTTGATGTCTCGTGTTAATTTTTGAGCAGCTAAGAATTACTGAAT
Organism: Dicycla oo; assembly: GCA_948252095.1. NCBI lineage: Eukaryota > Metazoa > Arthropoda > Insecta > Lepidoptera > Noctuidae > Dicycla > Dicycla oo. The sequence continues at coordinate 17,437,281 of OX411726.1, read as the reverse complement.
TGAGAGACACGTAAGCAGAATTAATTTAATTTAGTTAACAGGCCTTTGTTTTCACTGGGAAATGACAGCCATCGGTCCTTAATTAAAAAACCTTAACGTCATACAATTAATAGTCAGCCTTGCTCTTTTAATAAAGCTTTGAGTAATTATCGATGTATTCTCATTTCAGGTGCGCCAAGTCCGTTGGAAATCCCAAAAACGTTTACATGCCATTGTTTCAGCGTCCGTAATTCAACTTAAAACGGATTTAAACAGAGTATTTGCGATCTAGATATCGTTTATTATAATTGCAGATCGTGGTGAAAATTTCAGCAGGTACGGCAAGGTAAGTGTTTGAAGACATTTAAGGTATTTGTATCGCTTACAATTCTTCTGTGAACATCCGACGGTGGGTGAGACAAATGGGTCGTTTTCACGCGATACTTCGCCATTAATTAGAAACAACGCGTGCAGCGGCCCCCCGATTGCTATCTGTCAGCTAACACGCGAATGCTTGTTCGCCACACCATATCAGCGGTCAAGAGTCAGTTTGCTTGCTATCGCTACAACTGCTGTAGATCTCGATAAACATATGTTTACCAGTGGGGCTGAAAAGTTTTGAGCCTAAGTACCTTCAAGTGTCATTATTGTCTCGCGCTTCATATTACTAATTTGCGATTACCCTCTTTAGTATAAATACGGAGTTTCGTGTCATTAGCTTCATCAAGCTTTTAGAAATTAATCCGTAAACATCATCATGTCCCAGTCATCCGCAGCCCATCCCTAGGCTCAAAAATTTTTAGAACCCCGTACGCTAAGTTTTTTAAGGCTTATAGCAAATCTGAGCAACAATAGCGCTCTTAAGAGCGTACATCCGGTGTACCGCGGGACTGAAAAATTTTGAGCCTACGGATGGGCCGCGGATGACTGAGACATGATGATGTTTACGTATTAATTACTAAAAGCGTAATGATGTTAATGACATAAAACTCTGTATTTATACTAAAGAGGGTAATCGCAAATTAGTAATATGGAGCGCGAGACAATAATTATACTTGAAGGTACTAGGCTCAAAAGTTTTCAGCCCTCCTGTTATTGTGACTTATAGAGAGGATACAATGTTGCCGCTGAACTCTTTATCACCAAATTTTGCTTGTGGTTTTGTGTCGATGGTTGATTGGCCAAAATATGATTATAGGTTTGTTTGCCTCTCGCATTTAAACCCTAGGGATCTACTAGTGAAGTTGCGACAAGCATCACCGCCGCCTTATACTATTCCACTCTAACTCGTATATAAGAATTTGTTTCAGTTTAACGACCACCCAGGGAGCTAAGTTAGGGCCATTACATATAAAGTATCACGTAACTAAAGGTAAGATTCTGCGGCGTCTAGTACTCGTACTAAACAAAATAAAACTAGGCTAGCTTCAAGACATGCATCTCTCGGCGAAGTACATGACAGTGAATACTTAGGTGAAGTGAGCTATCATTCCACCTGGTGCTATGGGTTTGACACTATTGACAGCTCACTCCACGCTCACTTCACCTAAGTTTTTACGGTGAAATTTGTACAGCTTATCACTACTGCAGCGAAACGCAGGATGAAGTGAAGTTATGTAAGATTATCTTCTATACATACAAACGAAGTCGAAACTGTTCATTGAATTAGTTATTATTATTAAAAGCCGGTGATGTCCCACTGCAGGGCAAAGGCCTTCCTATTCTCTTTCCACTCCTCTCTGTCAAAAGCTGCTAAGGACCAGTTCTTGTTGAAGGAGTCCCGCTCATCCCACATCATCTCCGCCCGCATCTCCACCTAGGCCGGCCCCGATGTGTTAAACATAAAAAAAAAGTAATTGCTACGAGATGTGAGAACGAGTCTGATGCCAAAAATATAGTTTTAAGAAAGTTTGTCCGTTTGTCTGGATGTATGTTCCGGATTGGCGCAGAAACGGCTTAACGGATTTGGATGAAATCTGGAATACAGATAGTTTATAACCTTTTTTTTGGGGATCACGTCCCCGTGGGATATTTTTCGACATCCGAAGCTGCGGACAAAAACTAGTCATAGCAATAAAATATGACTACAGATAGTGCAGGATGGTGCCAGTAGCGGTTTAACGTGGACAGAGTTGAGCATTTGTACATACATACATTTGTACATAAGGTACCCAACTCATCGGACTGCCGACTGTCACCAATCTGATCACTCGATCACTATCCCAATTTTAATAATGACGAACCTATAAATGCCAAATTAAAATATCCTGGGAAGGATCTGCGTCTGCTACTGTACCACATTTATGCAACGGAAAAAAAAGAATAAAATACGCTTATTCGAAACAACGATAAAGTGTAAATTACTGGGTAGTGACACGAAAAATATTTCCTCGTTCATGCATCGAACAAAGGTACTTTGTAGTTGTGCGAAGTAGTTCACAAAGTCGGTCGAGTACTCTCCTGATACGTGTTGAGCCTTTACAGATCAACTTTGGAGCGAAGCGTTGAATGTACCTATCTAGTATGAATTAAAACTAGGAAACTATTAAGTTGAATAACGTTGTGTACGGGATAATTCTACAACTTCCATGTGAATCTCTTGGGTAAACAACAACCATGCGGGTCGATCGATTGCTCATTGTCGCGGTCAGTACGTGGGTGGGTTATCTTATCACTGTATTCTTCTTCTAAAAAATTGTGCCTTAAGAGCCTATACCACCTCAAATTCCTTAGCATCAACTGAAAATACTGCAGCATTAATTTTAAAATAAATATATCGTAAAGTTGAGGATTAATGATAAGTATGTACTATGTTTGACGAAAACGCGATTCCATAAAGTTTTCTCGATAGAAAAAAAATCCAAAGTTATCTCTAAATCGAACAATAAACCGCTGGTATTAAAAAAAAAAACTTCAAATTAGATCATGAAACTTTGCATAGGCATACTAACTGAACTAACTGTAAAGCAGGTCTAATGTTTTTATTTTTTTTAATTACCATTAGTCTTGAAGTTTGTTTCCTGCCGCTCGACACCCCCGCTCAGTCTCGCTTCGGCTTTTGAACACGAGAGCTGTGTCGCTTGCACTCAGAACACACTAATATGAACACACTGATAGTGAGGTGGCGCGTGGAAGTGGAGGCGAAATTAGAATTTGAGCTGAGGTTGTATATGTTCTTAAGTCTCGGTTTTCATGGTCGTCGTTATAGGTAGTCAAGCCGAAAAATCTGACAACTGGTTCAAACCTATTCTACACCATCATTTCGCCAGTTATGTATGTTTAAGATTCATGTAATAGGGGGCGAGCTTACCTACTGTTATTTCCTTGTAATGGAGTTTCGGAGGTCAGATGGCAGTCGCTTTACGTTAAATTAGGCATTGATTTGCAGCTGCATCTGATTAGACTAAAAGCCGATTCCAAACAACTTTTTTCTCTTTCTACTTCTTCTCTCTTTTTGCATTTCTTCTCTTTCTCTTTTTGCATACTGAATGTTGACATGAATATTTACTTTGTAAAGTATTATATTATTTTAATTATTGTGATTTCTCTTATTTATTTTTGCATACTTAATGTTGACATGAATATTTACTTTGTATAGTATTTTAATTATTGTGAATGTGAAGACTATGTGGGTCATTGTATTTTTATTTGTTTTTTTTTTCTCTCAGTTATTTTTAATGATGGTCTGGCAGTTTGAGTAATTTATGCGGCCTACCCAAATGTCCTTTCTTTGGTATTGTTCGTCAAATCGTTGAGCTCCTGAGCTGCGCGATTACTGTCAAATGCGTGCACTGACTGAGCAGGTCCTCTCAATCTGTGTGGTTCTTTCCTCAAAAGACCATTTCACACACCAATCTACATGTTCTTCAACTGAACTGACCAAGATTATGTCTGGTCTTTAAAATAGACTGTGACCTCTGAGTTTGTTTCGGCCTTTTTTCTTTATTTGAGAAAACACAAGTCAGATGAATTCTTCAACTTCAAATATAGGCAATTATAGTCACATGACAAAAAATAATGGTAGTAATAGATATACATATTATTCTGAAGCCATTCTAGATTTCAGCTTAAAACTTTTTACCCAAAAAGTGCTGGTTACGCTTTACTCTCTTCGTGGAACATCATAAAGTGATGCAAAGGTATTATATCCATCCTTTTTGCGTGTTGAAAGCAAATAATTTCTGTGATTGCAATATTATATTTGTGACAACAATATAATGTGTTCGGAGATTATCACAATATTAACAGAGTTTACTGTTGTGTTTTATTAGAAGCGTCGGCAGTGGTTTACCGAATTAGAAATAATGATACGGTTATGTAATAATTTGCTATGGGTATACTTACAGTGTAATTTTAATTATAAACCGTCATTTTCGCCCATTTTTGTTCGTCAGATTTTTGGACAACAATGGTTTTTTCCTGCAATTACAAAGATATTGTTGGTTTTGACAAATAGTGAGTGAAAAATTAATGGATTGTTTGTATTGTTAAGGTTGTAAGCGGAGAATGCGAGGATTCTTTGTGCCATTCCATTCCTCGGAGGAATGCGATCTGGCTCGCGGATGTACAACACATATTTCATGATACGTTTCTGTTTAAAGAAATAAATGTTATAAAATGTGTTTTTAAAGATATAATGTTTTTAACCGTGTTTCAAGTAAAGTTTTCTTACGTAATACACTCTTTTGCAAAAAAAGGGCACCTAAGGAAATTTACGTTCTAAGGTCGATTTGAGTTAATTAAATGAGATTTAATTGTTTGACGTAGTCGGGATACTTATAACCGTGTAAATTAATACGCGTGAAGTGAATTCTGGCAATTTTTTAAAATTTTCTATGAATTACTGAAAAAACAAAAACCAACTTACTGAGAGCTGAGAGAGCTCAAAGAGCCGTACTAAAGGTTATGTGTAAAAAACCATACCGATACCCAACTAAACAACTCTATGAGGACTGTGGGGTCTTGACTGTTAGACAACTGTTCATTCTGTAGTCAGCCCTTAGGACTCATAGAACAATGCCCAAATCAAACCCTAAAAAGTGCACAAATATCCCGTCAGGCGTTAAACATAAAACATCTTTTGCCCAACACCAATTTTACGTTTTAAGTAAACTTTTATATAAAAATCTGCATAAAAAGCTAAACATACTGGATTTAAATAGTATATGTTAAAGAAAGAAATAAGCTATTGCAACTGGACTATTTGGCGACAGAGAATCTACTAACTTACATCTCTTAATATACATATATCACTATCACATACATACTTTAAAGATCACATCTCTCGCCTTATATCTAATTATTATGTATTTATTACATTCACGGAATCATTGCCCCTCCCCACTCACAAACCCATACACACACACACACACACACACACACACACACCTAGACACTCCAAACAAGCCACATACACCTACACATACATACATACACATGCATGTCTGCTATCTTTCACGTTTTTTATGTCACTTAGGATTAGGTTTGTTTTTAATTTTATTTATTTTTTTTATTTCTTTACTGTCATCATTCAATCATTGACACTGTCTTCACCTGTTTATGGATGTAAATATTAGCAGAATCCATTGGCTGAACCCTATCTTTTAAGATACAGGCTAGTCCTAGTTTAAAAGATAGAGTCTACTATTGCATAATAATCCAAATATTATTTCAAACTATATTTTCAGTGCAAAGTGCTATGTTTTGTGAAATAAATACTTATTATTATTATTAATTCTTTAAATCCGATGTACACGGCCAAACAATAAAAAGTGGTCGGCAATAAAGACAAGATCTTTTTTTCCTTTTTTAATTAAATAAAGTTACAAATGTAAAAACCTAATAACAAGTGTGACCTCCTTTTACCAAAATCATACTTCCATATAGGGTCTTTGCAGCACTCGCCGGCGTCGGTCCTCTCCACACAAAGAGATTCTAGCTTCATCAGAAAACAATACTTTATTCCAGTCCTCCAGAGTCCATGAAGCACAGTTTCGAGCAAACTGAAGTCGAGCAACATGGTGCTCACGGAGTAATTTAGGGCCCCAAGCCGGGCGCTAACTCCTGATATTGGCAGCCAAACTAGCTAACTTCTACTCCTCTTACTTCTTCAAGGCTCTTCTTCAGGTCCACACTTGACGCCTTACGATTCCCCAACGCCTGAATCGCCAAAGAGCGGTCATCTCTTGGTTCTGTACATCGTTTTCTTCCCAAACCGGGTCTTCTTTTGACCGAGCCGGTCTCTTGATACCGTTGCCAAGTGGTTTTTAGTGTAAAAAGAAAGATTAAATTGTTTAATTTGCAGAAAATATCCAAAAATTTTAAAATTTTAGTAATCAGTAAATAAAGTTTCAGCAATTCGCGCCATTAGTAAAGCCATTTTACAATAATCCACAATAATCATTATTTTCCTTTTGTTAGATTCAAAATTTAAATTTGGAACGTAAAGAATCATGCCAGGATGCTTCAAATAACATGCCAATACATCGTCAAATTAATAAAACCTCTTTCTTGTTCTTCTTCATTAAATTACAGAAAAAAATCTAAAGTGCCCGTTTTTTTGCAAAAGAGTTTATATTTAAAATACATACTTCAAAAAAAGGAACTGGCAGGTATGATTGTCTTTTGATTGTTTGTAGTCTGAAACTTTGTAAAGCTTGTAAACCCGACAACTTATTTTATTTTTATTTCTTGGCTACATAAAAAATGTAATGCGAAAAGTAAAAAAAAAAAACATTCCCTGTGTTCCTGCAGGTATAAAACGTGGTGTAGGTTTTATTAGGCGTGACACGCTGCCGCCCGTCATGTTTGATTTTCACCACAATGTTTATAAAGAAATTGTTCAAAGAAGTTAACTGGTTCAACAAAGTAACTAAATTATTGACAAATAATTGAACACAATATTTAGATACCTAACACTCTGATTTTGGTGACTGTAGAAAAACTTATTATTTGAGATCGAGTTATCTATAACTCTTTAAATGATCTACTAACATTTTACGTTGTTTAATCCTATCTTCTGCAAATCTGTAATACATTATATATATATATATATATATACAATATATATACGCATATATATAATATATATACGTAATTGCATATATATAATATATATACGTTTTACAGTTGCGTGTTCTTTGTCAAAGAGCTACATACGTAGCTCTTTGACAAATAACACAGAACTGACACAATGAACAACAACATGGAATGATCGAAGAGGACATCAAAGGGTTCTAAATTCGGCATTGATCCATCATTTGAACAACACAGGTAAGTGTCTTGTCTCGTTCATAATATGATGACCCGGCTTGATGATTGCTATCGTCGGGATAGGATGTGCCCAGTCGCCTTTGAATGCTTGATTTGGGTGCGAGTCGCTGGGAAATTAGGGAGTTGCAATCACAACAGACATGGTGGACTTTGATGGTTTTGATGTTTGATGTTATCATATGGAGTTGTTTGTGGTACCTAGTTTAGAAGAACTAAGCGGTCACACAGACAGACAAGAAAAGCGGCTTTGGTCTATACTATGTCATCTGCCTGCTTTTTCCAAACTATGTTGGGGTTGGCTTCCAGTCTAACCGGATGCAGGTGAATACTAGTAATTTACACGGAGCGGCTGCCTATCTGACCTCTACAACTCAGTTACTAGGTAATACGATACACCTTGGTGAGACTGGTTGTCAGACTTTCGGGCTTCTGGCGACCCGCGAACGATTTTTAAAGATGCACGAATGACAGCCGGGACCAACGGCTTAACGTGCTTTCCGAGGCACGGAGGGGTAAAGATGGTCACCCACCCACGGACCAACCGCGGCATGCGTAGCTTAACCTGATTGATCGACCCAAGCTGCTGCTTTTACTTAGCCTTTTACTATGTACCTATGAGATGGAGACTGGGCGAATTTGTATGGGAAGTGATCTACGGACCAATGGCGTCCGTAAGATACTAGTACGTATGTATACCCGCGGCCGGTGAAGATATACGTTTCCATTACTCAAATAACGTAAAAAAAAAAAAATTGCCAGTCATGAGGACTGCCGACAGAAGTGAAAACTTAAACGTAAAACTATGCATAGTATGGCGCAATGTCGCGGTGACGCGGTGACGATGACGCCGTGACACGAACCCGTAAGATTTCCTCCTACCAAAAACGCTAAACGCGGCTAAAGAAGTTCTATATAAGCTACCAGCTTAACGCAAAATCTATGCGCCAAATTGAAGGAAAAAAGGAAACCCGCGCGGCGGGCGTACGTAAAATGTTCAACCGAATTTAGAAGCAATTTAAGGCATAATTCTCTATCCGCGAAATGGGGCGACGTGACGCGGTTCAGTATTTTCGCGATTCATTTGTCCCCGGCGCGTGCGTTCCGCCTCCTCCTTCGCGAGCATTACTACTTCGCAGAAGGAGGTAACGGCTTCCCATGCACTCTCGCTGTGTACCATGGCCTGGACCAGGGTCGGACGCGAGAGATCGCTGCCGCCTATCGCCTCCGCGAGGACGCGGCGGTGTTCTGCCCAAGCCGGGTAGACCTCCACTGTGGGCTCCACTGTGTGCGCACGCGCCCCTTGAATTTTTATTATTGTTGTTGTTTTTTCTTTGGTTTAGTGGACATTTTTGTAATAAGTTTATTATTTTGTTTGTGATAGGTACTACACTTTAATTAATACGTTAACAATATTTGTAGCTTAGTGAGGTGGTGCGAAATTGTGTGATTTGTCTTTTTCTACAAGTTTGGTAAAAAAAAAGTAGATGATTATTAAACTCGAGAGACTAGAGTGCTTAATTGGATAAAAACAGTATCCCACTACCTAAATGGTCCCGCATGGCTGTGTCGCACCGAGGACGCCTGTGCGCCGTTGTTGCACTGCTTTGAGAGATCAGTTTCTAAATTTCCGCATACTATTTTTCGTTCAATGTTATCGCATTCTCACTTGCTTGTTAGTCAACGGGCGTTGCGCTGGATGAAACAACAACCTTTTCGACCATGCTCGCGTTGACGATAGACGGGCCGGGAAGGGCCCTCTTAACGTGATAACCTCATCGCCACTCCTAACAGTCATAGATTTATTTTATTCTATACATATAAAAGGTCTAATAAGGAGGGGCTCGTGGAGAAATAATAACAGCCACAAGGGTCGATTGACGGGTATGCTGGCCGCGGTCGATTCGTGGTCGTGGGTGACCATCCATTAAATATCGAAGCCTCTACGTACCCCGGAAAGCACGTTAAGCCGCTGGTCCTGACTGTCACTCGTAGATCGTTGACAGTCGTTACGGGTAGTCAGAAGCCTAAAAGTTTTACCTGCAGTCTTATCAAGGGGTATCTTGTTACCCAGTACCTAACGGCCGAAAATCAAAAACAAAATCAAAAGTCATTTATTCAAACTAGGCTGAGAATCAGCACTTTTTGAACGTCAAAATTACATAAGACAGTCCCCCAAAACGTCCGCCGTTCACCACTTCCTAGTGCTTTAGCTGGGGAGAAGAAGTGGCGCAACAAACTCTTCAGCAGCACAGCTGTCTGTTCAGTTAAAAAAAATGAATCTATACAACACTGCGCATAATAATTTAGGTACATTACGCAACACAAAATATTAAATTAAATTATTTGCTATAAGTAAGCTAGCACACACCAATATACCAAAACAATAATAATCTAAAACTATAGTTTTAGATTATTATTGTTTTTATTTCTGCTTGAGTACCTATAGGTACTCAAGCAGAAATAAAAACACAAAACTAAAAACGTAAGCAGAAATTTATACCTAAATAAAGGCCTCCAGTAATGTGCCCACTTACATATATGAAGATTGTATATGATTGTATACAAATTATCATTTATCAACTAGGACCATCGAAGTAAAATAAACAAACTAATAACAAAACAAAACCAAGGACAGCAAGACGACCAGTCACCACAAGCAGCACCCGTTCACGAGCATAACGCAGAGTTTAGCCATCACCCCCCTCGCCATATTTGTGGGAAGGAGACAACCCGACCCCCGACGCTACTGAAAGCAGTGACTTCTAAGGAAGCATGACGAACTTGCTGCCGGTTGCTCAGGCAAGAATAATATGATCAATTGTCGAGGGCACTAGTTAACCACATATTGCAATACCACTCATAAAAAACATCGTAATGAGTAGATTATGTCAATGATAAATAAAAATAAAATTAAAATAAATTGACTTTTACAGTCAAAGAAAATAAATAATTATATGAACTCACCTGTCAGAAAATAAGCTAATTCTGGAGAAAGAACATAAACATTGTCTTGAGGTAATCACAACGACCAACTATTCTGCCGAATCCAATAACCTGTTTTCAGTAAAAGACAGATCGCTCTAGATGATAGACAATATACTTCTCTCTGTCCTTGCGTTCCTTTCGTTCGTTCGTTCGTTCGTGTTCTTTTGTTTTATCTGTCTTAGATTATTGGAACATTAAAACCATAGGTAGACAGGTTTTTCTATATCCAGTATGCCAAAACTGGTGATAGATAGGTTATTGGGTTCGGCCGTAACTGGGTTATGGAGGTCAGATAGGCAGTTACTCCATGTAAAATAGCTGCATCCGGTTAGACAGAAAGCCGAACCCAACATAGTTGGAAAAAGTCTAGGCACATTGATTTGATAAATAAAAGGCCTAATAAAACGGAAATCGACCGGGGACAGTTAAAAATACCTATCACGATGAAGAGCCGTATTATCTGACAGGAACGATAAAGTTTTTCTAAATTAGGTCTTATTTATTCCTAGACTAGTATAGACATTCAAATAGTATAGAAACTCATCCCGCCTTTCCCTAATTACTAGTCATTAGAAGTTAACGCCAATGTTTCTGATTAATGAAGATTGATTGCTTCAATCTGATAATATCGTGACTTTCGCTTCGTTAAGTTAAATGCATGTTTTACGTTTCACTTATTTATTTAGTTCAACAATAGAGGAGTCGAAGATAGTGGTATTTTTCGAGGAATGAAGAATGTTTTTTCCAAATGCTATTTGTTTTATTAAACAGTACAAAGTCTTTTGTAGATTTTTCTTCTTTTCTGATTCTTTTCGTCTATTATTTCTATTTTAGTTTAGATTTTGTCTAGATTAGATTTTTCACAACCAGTATAAGCGCAAAAACGCTTTATCTGTAGGTACAAGATCCAAAAAATTACCTTAAGAACTATGTTCCTTCAGACTGACAGTTTGTACATGTACACAAGCAGCTCTTTAAAAGAACTGTAGAAACGTTATGTTTACTGTTTTATTTCTTTATGCTCAGATGACTCCGTGACCCACTGTCCTCAAGACAAGTTGGTTGAAAGTCTAAATTAAGAGCTGCAACACGAAAAAGTTACGTACCTATCTACGTACTTAGGTACTACATTTCTTATCTTTTAAATAATAAAACGAGTGATTCAAATATTTTAATAATAGGATATCTCTTTTAAGAGTCTAATCCATTTAAGTAAAAGTAATTCTTTCAGAACGTCAGCGTTGTCAGAACTGTCAAAATACTCAGCGATGAAAAGATGAAAAGGAATGTAATTTAAAAAATAACCTTAGCTGTTAAAAATATTAATTTAAGCGAAGACAGTCAATCTTCAGTTTCTAACATTAAAATATAGTGAAGTACTTAATCTTTTGCAGCTAACTGAACTTCAATTTGTTTTTGTACGCAGAAATATCTAGATTCTTTAAAGTAAAGAGTAAACCATGAAAATGTCTGCTTTTATTTTATAAAGCTTTGTTATTGTTCAAAAAACAGAAAATATTAATTACGTGCTTGTAAATGAACAGTGATGACCAACGATATTATAAGTAAAAAGACGTAGATACGTTACCTACCCAACATTCGGTGTTGAAAAACGGCACAAATGTCGAACTATTAGATGACACGTGGCAGTAGGACGGCATGTCGTAATTATCGGAAGCGAAAAAGAGACAAGACGACGAAAATGTGGCTAATTAGCCACATTTTGACGTGCCACTTTCGGAGCGTGTATAACCTATCTACCTCTTTTTACTTATAATATCATTGGTGATGACGCAGTGGTATCGGCAACGACTTACTAGACGTCGGGGTTTCGAACCCAAACAGGCGCCTTACTTTGTGTAAATAATTACATCACCACTGCTCTCAAAACGGTGAAGGAAAACATCGAGAGGAAACCGGCATGTCCTACAATCGAAAATTCGAAGACATGTGACATCTAGCAACCCGCACTGGGCCCGCGTGGATTACGCCCACTCCCTCTTGAAGAGAGGAGTACTGTGCCCCAGCAGTGGAAACATTAAAGGCTGTTTATAATAATAAAAATCATTTAATTTAAGTAACAAGCCTCATAGTGTTAGTAACAATACACTTACAAACTATGTTAGTAAAACATATTAACACATAAACACTTTGTGACGTCACTGCTGCCAGGTGACAGGCCCAGCAGATACCTTGCAGCAGTGGCTCACAAACGCACAATCCAACCTGCTTGCTACCATAGACAGGATGCTGTTGGTGCTGCCCCGCACCCTAGTAACCAGGGATGTGCACCGCTTTCGCATCACAGCGTAGCAGCAGTCAACGTGAGCTTCAGCAAACATCCCAGATGCGCTGCCGTTATGGAGTCAACCTCATCAGCTCCCGGAATGCGTTATTGTATTGAACGCGAAGGGCCCTATATGATTTCTGAGTATTGTGCATGTAAATAGACACATCTTTAGTGACGAGATGTGGTCCTGGAGACCTCATCGTTAGCTCTTAATCTAGGCTATTAAGCTTGGTAAGTAAAGGAAAAACATTTTAGTTAAATAAAATGTGCGTATTACAAACAATATTCATCTTCACGTATATTATTAAGCAGTAATAATGACGTCATCATAACATACAGTATTCCATCCTCAAAACTAAATGCAATCTACTTAACAACGGTCTCATTAGTTGTGTTAGAATTCGGTATACTGCTGCAAATTAGGTTAATCATGTATTTTAGTTCAGAAGGGTACTGAATTATTAATTACACGACTTGTTCATTAAGGAAATTTACGATCATTAAACGTATTGCAGGTATAATAATGTTGCATACGGGGTGAAGTTAAGGGGAATTTGAATTTCAGCAGAGTTATCAAAGGAACGATGGAGGTAGGTACTCGATAGAGCTGTTGCAATCACTTCTGTGATAAATTATGCGCCGTATGAAGTTCTATCTTATTGTGTAGTGAGTACAAAGAGGCAGGAGCTTTTAATTACGTTTGAGGAGTTGAATATTGTAAGATTCTCTAAAATCTATACTAGTAGACCTTGCGAGCCCAAACTTTTTTCAACAATTTCCAATTATATACTACACTAAAGTTATTTAAAACGGGATATTTACCATGTTTTATTTTAGATCATCATCAGATCTTCACCAAATTAAATTTACTACCTTTCATATAAAAACAGAACCAACGAAATCGGATCTCATAAGGTGGACATATCCAGTAGCCCCCTCTTTGCCCCTTTTTGGAGGAAGTGCCCATCCAATCAAAAATACCAGACGACAAAAAAAATCTATAAAGTCGTACAACCTGTATACCAAATTTCGTCCAGATCGGTTGTAAAATACGACCTGTACCTGGGGCTCGTCCTCGACAGCCGATGGAACTTCGTGGAGCATTTCCTACTCGTACGTTTGGCTCCCAGATGTGAGATCCTGGATTTGAAAAATTCTTTTTGCATTTGGTAGCTCAATTCTTGAGGAAGGTCATAAGCTATTGAACATCACACCAGGTCCTTTAGGAGACGAGCAAAAATAAAAAAAAGTCCGAAAAATCGCTAGGCGAAAACGACGTAATAGCGCAGGCTCGCGATGCGATGTGACGGGGTGGGTCAGGGGGACCAAAAACACGCGGATGAAGTCGGGGCCTGAAGCTAGTATAGTCATGTATTGTACCTATGGACGCTTTTACCTTTGGACTTTGATTATAATAAAAAAAAAACTAGCAGTACTAAAAATATAATATTGCAACACTGTGGTGGCATTTTTATTTTCTAGCAACACCAGTGAGTGGCGTGACGCTATCGGTGTTGTGTGCAGTGTGAGGCCATTTTGGAGATAGTCTGAAATGTCCATAGGTACAATACATGACCCTAAATGATAAAATGTAATAATAATAAAGTTGTGACAGCCAATGGCATAATAGCGAAGAGTCTCGACCAACACCTGAGAAGGCTCTCGTTAGGCAGCTGGATCAAGGGCTTGGTCCAGAAAGCGGTACTTCTGGACACGGAACGTATTGTTAGGAGGTTCCTCTCTCAGGAGCCCCGACCACCGGTAGCTTGGACCCTGTTCTCGATACCGGTGGGCTACTATTTTTTATATTTTTAAATGTTTTTCTTTATTTTAAGTTTTTACAAACATATTTAAAAATGTAAATGTATGTATAAAAAATAAAGGAAATAATTATAATATCCTGGGACATTATTCACACACGGTCATCTGATCCCAAACTAAGCAGAGCTTGTACTATGGAAACCAGATAACTGATACACTACATACTTTTTTTTTGTAAATACATACTTATATAGATAATGAGAGAGGTTCCTGCGAAGCTGTCCTAATTATGTGAGTAACGATACTATGCAAGGTATAATTGCAATAACTGAAAACCTCTTAAGTGGTCATCATTATGAACAACTTTTACTAAGGGCTTAAACCTGAAATCGCGAAAAATATAATACAATTCTTCCCTACATTTGTGTTCGCATAACTCGTGAAAATATAGGGAACAGCTGACTTTTTTGGCGATTTTCGGTTTGGTTTGGTGTAGTAAAGGTTGTTCATAATGATGAGTACAATGACCCCTTAAGAGGTTTCAGTTATTGCAATTACACATTGTATATGGAAGACTGACAGAGTGAATTACTAAAACTGGAAAAAATCTAGGAGGACTTACAATAGTTTTATTTTTTAAACAAAGTTGAAAATACTTCCATCAAGCAGTGTCAGCACAGAGGAAGATATAATCATCACCATACTTGGCAAGCGAATTGCTGATATCATTCCACTACTTTACTCCCCTTATAAATAGTAGTATAAAATGTACTTCCCCCTATCTAAATGACGATAAAGCCCCTCATACACCATTTAAAAACCGCTTCCACGTCATTTTTCACTAACAGCACATTTCACTAAACACTTGAGGTATTTTGAGTGAGCTCTTGACGGTGGATGTAGTAATTTATGTGGCGAGGCGTGGCGGTCGCGAGTAAACGCCCTTCTCGTCATTAGTGTTAGGCGAGAACGTCACTAGCTAATTACAGAAGATTGATGAAGGCCCGCTCTTGCCGCACTCCACTACTAGCGAGCCCGCCTGTAAAGCTATGACTTGCGTGCCAGCGAAAGCGGAATGTTACATACTTTTCTTTCGAGCCAATTAATGGATCAGCGAATTTGCGATGTTATTCCGAAAATATTCTCGAATAATATATTTTTCGCAATTAATTTGGTTCCAACGTTTTTATACAGAAACTGTTAACGAAATATTGTTAGATTTTATTATTTATGCAGTTAATTCTTTTATTCATTATGCATGCATTCGTTTTAATATTTTAAATCTTGAAGCAATAGTTACGTGTTTTATTTTATTATTCCATACTTCCTCTTTCCGCGTTACTAAAATGCGAGCCTTACTTTAACTGCGCTACATTTCTAAGAAAAATTGAGATCGATGCGAATAAAATTAATGAAGTCCCAACATAAAGTTTTTCTCGGTAGTTAGGTATAGTATTTTCTCATTGTGAGCGTTTACGAAGTCAGCCAGCACTATGGCGAGCCGTCTTGTCGGAAAATTAGCTCCCTTTTAGGAGATGAAAAACTCCGTTCCCTTAGGATAGAATGAAAGGGGTTGCAATGGAATTGTAAGGGTTCGATGATATACCTACGTAACTACATCAGCTGATGTTTTCGGTAGAAGTGAGTATTCGTTGCTCTCTACTAGGTTTTATGAAACGAATAGCGGACTATTACGAACTTTTAAAACAATAAATCCCCAAGCGGACCCCCGGCTGTTCTCAAATTTTTCTTTTCGTATGAACCTGATATGAATCAGGTTCTTACGAAAATGGGAATTTTGTATGATTTATTGAAATTTGGACAGTACAACGTCTCTCGGGTCAGCTAGTTGTAACTAAAAATGCACATAGATTTAACTTTTTAAATACTTACATTTCAGTACCATAAAAATTATTACATTTCATTGTTATTCTGCGTATTTAATGTACTACTCATCATCATCTGTCTAGCCTTTTCCAACTTCCAGTCTAACCGGATGCAGCTGAATACCAGTATTTTACATGGAGCGACTGCCTATCTGATCTCCACAATCCAGTTACTGGGCAATACGATACCCCATGGTAAGACTCCAGTCTAACCGGATGCAGCTGAATACCAGTATTTTACATGGAGCGACTGCCTATCTGATCTCCACAATCTAGTTACTGGGCAATCTAGTTACTGGCCCTTGGTAAGACTGGTTGTCAGACTTTCAGGCTTCTGACGACCCGTAATGACTGTAAAAAACCACAAATGACAGCCGGGACCAACGGCTTAACGTGCTTTCTGAGGCACAGAATAATTTTAATGTACTACTCTATCATAATTAATAACTTCTAGGAAGTTAAATTCAAAAACTTGCTGAAGGTGGTACACAAAGGGATTTTAAAGGGTACAGAAGTCTGTAAAACAACATACTTTGTGCAAAATGGAGCTTGCGTCGTAAATATTTTAAGCGAAATTATTTTGTCTGGCAAGATGAAACAACTGCTTGTAGTTTAAAATTTGTTTAAATTAGATACGATACTTTACTACGTATCTAGTCTGTGGAGCTAACTTTAGTTCTGAGGATAACAAGGTTGTACCTAACTTATTTTAAATGACACACTTGGTTTTCAACGAAGTTATCGACATATTCGTAAGTTATATAGTTCTCTAACAAGCATTTTAGAGCTTCTGTATATTTTTCGTTATATTTCCCTTGCTTTTACAATGTATTCGAAAGGTATTTGCGATTTGTATGACACATTACTTCTGAAGCTGAATGTCTACTCTTCGTTATCAGCAACCAGTTCAGATTTTTCAGGTTGATGATGGAATACTAAGCCTGTAACGTGTTTGAAACAATTACTTGAAATAAAAATACCTTGAAGGCTGTTTACCGCATAAGTAGAAGCTATGAAAACATATTCATAATTAATTAACAATCAAACAAACTGTGTCTTAAAACTTCATTTTATTAAACTGTACTTTATTCAAAATCCTACTATCCTACTAATATTATAAATGCGAAAGTTTGTGAGGAGGGATGGATGTTTGTTACTCTTTCACGCAAAAACTACTAAACCGATTTTGATGAAATTTGACACACAGATAGTTTATAACCTGGATTAACACATAGAATACTTTTTATCCCTATGTTCTTACGGGTTCGAGACTTACGCGGGTGAAACCGCGGGCCGCTGCTAGTAATAAATAATGATGTCCGGTCGTCGAGAGAACGCGTTCTTGACACCTGTCAGTTTCATACTAACGAATATGTGTATTGAGAATTTGATCCTTATTACTACTAGAAATTGCCCATCTAACAGTTGTCAGGATTGCATTCTCTCGACGGCCGGACTGTAAGTTGCTTTTGATTTGCAATAGTCGTAAATGCACAGTCGAAGAAGTTTGAAGCTACTCGCGTATGGTTTACGAGAGGTAAGTAATTATACAGTTAGAACTCTTTGCGTTAATTGACTTCAACAGTCAGTTCGTTACGTAGACGGGTAAACATTTGGTCGTGTTGTGGGTTTTATTAGCCTCGCAATGGAGCTAAGTCCATTAAACCCGATCAAGCTTCTGATTAGTAAATCAGCTGACAAGTTTCTGAATCGCATTGCGATTGATTGTGCGACTTAACAATAGCCAATCAAATTACTTTAACGGAGATTGGACGAAATAAAAATTTAACAGACTCACGAATTAGGGTTTTATTTTTTTATATATGCGTAGGTACTTTCTTGACATAATCTTTTCATTATTTGACATTTCCTACAATTCTAATTTCAGTATTCGTTAGTGGCTTTGTGGATAGGATATTAATTCAGATTTGTTACAGTTGTAAACAGGAAATCATGTCATTTGGTTTAAACAGGTTTTTATTATTATGTTTATTTTTAATAGATTATTTTATATTTTGTGAAAGTGAGAACGTTGCAGGCTTAATAAATAGACTGTAGATTTGTAGACCATTTTCTATTTTGTTAAATACCTAGTACTTGTTGACAGGCTTATACTGTCCTCCCATATTGTAATTTGAAACCATGCATTGTAAATGTTGATTGTTTAAAAAAAAAAGTAACCGTGGAATTGGAACCGTGCACCTAGCGTCTGACGTTTCATAAGTGCCCATGTAGTTTTATGTGAAATATAATAATAGGTCTCTACCTATGAAGTTCCCGTTTTACAATACTGGCCATTTGAAACGTAATTTATGTATGGTTGGCAATAACTTCTAAATTCAAATGAATTTTATTTAAAAAATATGGACTTCTATTTTCAAATTCAGTCATTTGTTTACTGATTAGTTTTTTGTTTTCAGTATATTTGTATCTTTTTCATCAATATGGACACGATAAAAATACGAGTAATTATGGAATACGAGTTCCGTCGCGGTAGCAATGCCGTACAAACGGCTCGCAACATTAATTACGTGTACGTAGTGAACACTACAAACGAACGCACGACTTTTAGTTTGAACGCTTCCGACATGGAAATTTTGATCTAAAATGTAACCCCGTAGTCACCCGAAAAAAAAAAGACAGCAACGACGAATTAAATGCGATAGTAGAAGCAGACAATACTCAATCTGCGGCTGAGTTAGCAGCAGCTTTCAACGTTAGCATCAAAACAATATTGGTCTATTTGTATCACATTGGCAAGGTAAAACAACTTGATAAGTGGGAGCCGCACGCACTGAATGATCGCCAACGTGACGAACGCGTTGAGGTATGTCTTGCGTTGCTTAACAGACACAGAAACGAAGGGATTTTGCATTGTCACTAGTGATGAAAAATGGATTCTTTTTGATAATCGTAAGCGGTAATCATGTTGGTTAAACCCTGGTTCAGCGCCTAGGCAATGCCCCAAACGAAAACTTACCCCTAAAAAAGCCATGGTCACTGTTTGGTGGTCTAATGCTGGTATAATTCATCATAGCTTCTTACCAAATGGCACAAGCATTACTGCGGATATGTACTGCGAGGAACTGGACACAATGCTGGAGAAGCTCGCAAATTTCCGGCCAGCCTTGGTTAATCGCTTGTCCTCGCTGCTCCTACACGACAACGCTCGACCTCATATGGCACAACAGACGGTCTCTAAGCTACAAGTTGTGCGACATCCACCGAACTTACCAGACCTTGCGCCGACAGAATTCTACTTTTCCCAAAATTTGGACAACTCCTTGGCAAGGAAAAAAATCAATACCCGAGTGGCAGTACAAAATGCCTTTGAAGAGTTTGTTGGCTCTCGTACAACTGACTTGTTCAAGAAGGGCAATGAAAAATTACCACTGCGCTGGCAGAGATGCATCGATAGCATGGGTGCGTATTTTGATTGATAGAAATAAAAAAATATTTATGATTTGATAGATGATTTTTTTTACCGTCTTGAAAAAAATAGGGTACAATAGGTGAACGGAGTAGAAGCACAAGCATACCTAGTTTTTTTAATTTGTTTTTTCAATAGCTTAGACAGAAATTGCTCTATCAGTAAGCACTACACATTTGAAGTAAACTAGAATAATAACACAGAAATTTTGAAAAAACTTCACCTATGACACCCTAAAAAAAAAGTCACCCAGTATAAAAATGACTTTAACGGCATACTAAACGGCAATTTCATACCTAAAGACCTAATATTTTGATTTTGATTTTGAGTGGTGAATTGGTGATAGGCTAGAGATAGTCGTATAAATAGGATAACACAGCGGGGTTCCGTAATCAAAACGTATAGAGATACGTTTTGCTTAAGGTAATATAATATGAGTATTCATTATAGCTGCCATTGCGAGGCTTATGTTTAATTATTATGATGACAGACTGATGGATGTAGACACATTTATAATATTGTTACTGACCTAATGATATGTAGGTACTTCGTTACCTTAAAACCACTGCTTAATCCGCAGAATTATCGAACCATTTTCTACGAAAAGAAAGAAAAACTTGACGCCCTCTTAAGATGATTTAAACTAACCAAACTTTATATACTTACACACAACATGTCTACGGTTATACCCGAAGATAAATATAAAAAGGAAATAATGAAACGCACGCTTGGGAGCTATTTCCGAAGACCGGATACAGGGAACCGACGAATGCGTTCTCTCTGGAACATTTATATGTAGCCTTCCTTCATATTTGCTTTTGTGTAGTAATATTATAATACGGCTTATATACTCATGTGTAGCTTTTGCTGTCATGATAGTTATGTTATTTCTTAGTATCTGTGGAAATATTTTCAGTTCTACATGGTCTGCTGGCATGTAGTTTCTGAGAATAGGAATATTGTTACTGAACAATTTGTTTAACTAAAGCTATTGAACATGTTTAATAGTAGGATATATGAAATAGTACTGGATAACTTGGATATAAAGGTACTATTATTATCCTTTAATACCCTAACTTTGTTTTCGACTTTTAATCTGACAAGTTTGAGCTTATTTGAGCTACTGCTTTCACCTATTATGACGTGTTACTGAAAACGAACGCAGATCCAATGTACGTCCGATACCTGTACCTTTTAGTAACCCACGCTGCTATTCAATAATATATTTCCAGTGGCTCTTTTATTATAAAACCTCACAATAATACGGTTAGCTATTGATTCTTTCATCCAACAAGCAAGCACAGTACCTTCTCTACCGTAAGAACGTGTTCAATTGTCGAGAGGGAGGGTGGTGCTAGCTATAGAACGACTACGAGGGTAGCACACATCCGCGTGTGTGTACCTCTATAGACGGGCCAATAAAAGTCGAGAGCCCGTTCTTTGTACTCTAAATTTGAAATTGAACAAAACAAAGAGGGTGCGACTTTACATCAATCTTCATTTATTTGTTAACGACGGACTTCATAATGGATGTTTTAATTAAAAATAAACACTTGTTGATGATTGTGTGGAGCTAATTATTTAACGGGATTGCTCATTTTGATTAACATTACAATGATTAGCTTTGTTTTACGTCAATATTGATGTTTTAAATTGACTTCTTTGTTGTGAATTCATAAAGATTGCGTTTTCTTAGAATTGAGAATATTATTACTACAGAATACATAAAACAGTCTGAAGAATATTCTTCAGATTTCATTATAGCAAATAATAAGAAAATATTATACCTACGCTAAAGTCACATTTTGTTATAGTCCTGAATATTTTTCAGAAGAAACCTAAGTATGCGAAGGCAGACATCACTCAGTTCGGTTGTTTATTTGGTGGTGTGTGTGCCTAGACATTAATTTTTTATTTGTCTGAACCTTAGAAAATATTTTGCGTGATTTGTATGCAAACTAGAGCTTATTCACTTTGACTAGATTCGGACTACCTAAATATTTTTATTTTCATTTCATTAATAAAATCGAGACCAAAACGTGAACAAATCGAACGATCAAGACACTTTGCCTTCAAACAAGATTTTCTGAAATATTACAATGTACTCAAAACTCAGAGAATGAGTAATAAATAAAAGAAAACTTCTAGAAATACTGAGATATATTACCCAACAATTTTCAACTATAACGTATAGCGGTGCTCACACAATTTATAGCATGTGTTCAATATCTTCGTGTATAACGATATAACTAAATCTGATCAAAAAGTGGGACAAGAAATGAACAAAAACATGGTAACTATAAAAATACAGAACATAAATACAACTGTATACATAAGTATTATCAAATGCTTCGTGAAAATTAATTGCTTGGAAGAATGGCGGCTCCTGCCTTACTGCTGAACACACTTTATCATTCAACACACATATAAAAGCGTGTCAGTTTACTCCAATGGATCCTATGGAACGTTTATTGTGATCAAGTTTTTTTGTTAGTCCAGATATACAGGATCAAATTTTTGTTAGCGAAACCTCTTTTAGATTTAAGTATTGATGTTTTGACAGACGAGAGCTACTGTTGTGGTTTATGATCGTTATTTATTTGTTTAGGTATATGGATTAGGTTACGTAGTCGTCATGGGTTATGTATGTTATTATTGTAGTAAACACCGTTCTATGATTTATTACGATGCGATGGCGTCAAGCCCCTGGGCAAAATAAACGTTATTGTAATAACGGGATCACGGTCGGATAGTGAATTTGTGTAATTACAGTTATACAAAAATACTTACATGAAAAATAACCTGTACTTAAAAGAAAATCCGAGTGAAATGGCCAATGACAGTAGGTATTTTTTTTTAGTACTGACAAGTCATCGGCAGAAGTATAGCGAAGTAAAAAAACCGGTCAAGGGCGAGTCGGACTCGCGCACCGATGGTCCCGTACCATCATACATATATTAAAAAAGTGTGCTATTTAGAGACATCGTTTTATTTATCCAGTAATCTTTACATAAACTTCTATCACATAGAATAATTTCAGATTTTTCTCTACACAAACCTAAGCTATGTATCTCCGAAGTTTGCATAGAGAAAAATCTGAAATTATTATATGTATATTATATAGATATCCAGCTGTGACAGACGGACAGACAGACTGAGTCGCACCATAAGGGTTCCTTTTTAACATTTTGGTATGGAACCCCAAAAATATTAGGTTTTAAATATAACAACATCCAAAACTTTCTTTTTCCCATTAAGAATAACCCTTCAATGTTATTTGAGTGTAAACAGCTCAAATTTTAAATAGCAGCTGTTGAAACCTCTCGCAAACATTGTTGGGTGCGAAAAAGTTATCCAATTCAAGTTTACGATGCACTGAACCAGCGTAGCGCTTTATTCCACAAATAAACAATACCAACCATTGGTTTTATTAGGTGATAAAAGCCAATTTATAACTCTGATTACATAGTGAATTTGGTAAATATGTACGTTTCTAAATATTTAAAATGTTACACGCAACACTCGTGGATTTGTAAGTTTTGACAACGATATTCCAATAACTTAAACTCCAATAAATAAAAAAGGAGTGTATATCAGTTATCTGGTTTCCATAGTACAAGCACTGCTTAGTTTGGGATCAGATGACCTTGTGTGAAATGTCCTATATATATATATATATATATATATATATATATAATCCTATTATTATATATAATATATATTTATGCAATTCCGGTTAATGTAAACAGTGTTTGTAAACAATTCAATTAACACGTCTGAATTCACCTGAGTTAGTTTTTTTTTTAAACTAAAATGAAAATTCTACTAAGAGTAGAATTCCGTTCACCGGTACTGTTACAACACAAAATCCCTATAAAATCAGAGAGAGCTTCAAAACCACTCGCCGTCTTCAATATAAGTAAAGTAAGTTCAGAGTTCTACATACATTTGTGAGAGAAGTTCTTAGCCGCATGAAATTACACGTTTTACTGTCTCTTTGTAGCTGAGCTGCAGCTAGCATCGATGTGGCGCTGTGAATGTAGCTCCGACTGTGTGGCGCACTTGACACAGATGGGAGACGAGGTAAGTGCAGCTTAGTGCTACTGCTATGTTTAGTTACAACGCATAGCTAGCGAAGTTACTCGCACAAAGCTGACCCCACACGGAAATCGACGGCGTATAAAAGATTTTATGCATTCTCGATCAAGTGGCCGTGTCAAAACCGTAACTGACGCAGTAACAGTTGTTGTCGTCGTTTGCACGAAACTTTCCCGTTGTTGCTTTGCTTGTGATAAATCTCTCGTTGGGGTACTCTTTTGTTCAGGTTCGTGTTGGAAAATTGGCACCGCTTTTACTATTGTTAGCCTCTGTAGATGAATTGTGTTCGATTTGAGGGAATAAATTACAATAAAAACGTCCCTAGAGATTTATTTTAGGGGACATATTACTGCGATATATTTTTCTTTGTGCTATAAACATCCGAAACTTGCTATTCAATGGATAGATTTGATAAGAGTTTTTCTTCAGACCACGCCTTGTATTGAAAAAACGTTAAGGCTACGTCCGCACTAACAGGCGGCTTGATTAGCGCCTAAAGCCTAGTGACTTACATCTGGTTACTTACTAAGATACATGGTGGCCGCACAGTTTGCGCGTTGAGTCGCTAGGAGCCTACGGTCATTTGCTTGATGGCCGTAGAAGATGTCACTTTCAAAAATAGCTCAAAAATAGTTATTGAGAGTGAATTAATTTTTAAAATACCTATACATTTTACGGCCTTATCCATTACAATGGGTTCATAACATAAATACTTCAAAATCAACTCATGGGAAGATTAAACAATAAATTGCGTAATTTCGACCATAAGTATTACGAATATTTGCATAAGCATCTCTTTTAAAAACGGATGCAATTAATATTTTACCCATTTCTTGAATGACAACATATGTTGAACAAATATATTTTGTTTATACACAGTGCACAGTGCGGTCGGTTGCGGAGATGCTAGGACGTTCGTTTCACTTCGCTACTCGCCCGGTGACTTGCTAGGATCTAGACGCTAAAGCCGCGGTCCCGCGGCCCGTTAACTGACAGGCCACACCAGGCGTTGCTACGCCTATCGAATCCTGTCGCGGCCCGTTCCAAGCATTCCGACGAAAGGCCACTAAAGGCCTCATCGGGTGCGATGGTTCCCACGGCCTGTCGGCCTGGCCCGGCGCGACCGGCCTGTGAAAAAGCGGGCCGTGGAACCACAGCATAAGCAGGCCATCTGTCAGTGCGGACGTAGCCTAATAGAACTACGAAATTTTATAACAATACATACAAAGTGGAATACCGAGGAAAAAACCGGTCAAGAGCGAGTTGGACACGCGCACCGAGGGTTCCGTACGACCATAAAAAATAACCCCTGGCTGATTTCTCGAGGGTTCATTAATTCCCATCCTGTACAAACCAGACTATCGCCCATAAAAGCAGATTTTGCTTGCTTTTATCATGTTTTCTTGTGTATAACTGTCGTGCAAAACTGAATCAGTAAAATGATTTTTTCTTAAGAAAAAATGTAGGTTTGTAGAAATGAAAGTCATAATTAATTATTGATTGATCTGCACTATTTATTATTAAGTGGTACATTTAAATATTATAAAATTTATAACAATATAATACTGAAAAACACTGAATCAATTTTGCACCGAAATAAAAAATCTTAATTATTACACTTTCCATTAATTTGTCCATAAGCCTTTAGCTTTCTTAACTGATTCCAACGTTTTTTCATACTGCTTACTAATCTATCACAGTAATCTGGTGAAATTTTATCCAATTTTTTTTTAATTCGATTCCATAATTTTCATTTAAAGAGGATGGCATTCTTAATGCCTATGGTTCACCCCATAGGCATTAAGAATGTCATGTTTCAATTGGGACCACAAATTTTCAATTGGATTTAATTCTGGACTTTGTGCCGGCCACTGCAATAACTGAAAGTCTTGGGAAATGAGCCAGTTCTTTACTATATTTTCGCGGTATGTATCGGATCATTGTCTTGCTGGAAAGTTACTTCATTTATCGGATTAGGCATATTCTTCACTATTTCAATTAATTTATTTCTTACAATATCTAAATACAATTCTTTGTTCATTTTCCCACCAATCCTGTGAATAAGACCCAACCCATAAGCTGATATACACCCCCAAATCATAACATTGCCTCCACCGTATTTTACAGTCTGAATAAAATCTGTTTGACTTACTGGCTCACCTTCCCTCTACCATTTCCATTGACGACCATCAGTTGTGAATCGATTAATCTTTGCTTCGTCTGAAAAAATTACCGTCTTCCAATCCTCTTCGAAGTCCAATCTTGCTTTTCTATTTTTTTCACAAAAAAAATGGCTTCATTTTTTCTCATTGCTCGAAATTTGTTTCTGTGTAGTTGACGTTGTATTGTCCATTTACTAACCGATTTCGCAGTATCACACTGAAGAAGTTTAGCTGCGTGAGACGTCGATAAAGCTTCTCCAGTAGCCATGTATTTCATTATATGGTGTCTGTTCCTGGTACTCAACTTCTTCTCTTCTCAAATTACTTTGGTACATCTTTCTATTTCGTGGAACAGTACTTTATCTCACTTTTAATATTGCAGCCGTTCGACGCGTATACGAGTATTGCCTTCCAGTAGCATATCTTTCATTTTATTACGTAGTGAACTTGAAAATAGCTTCATATTTTCAAACCGATCAAACTAGTTTATATTATACATGTATGTATGTGTATTAAAAAGATGAACAGCTGCAGTATTAATCTGCGTTTTATTGATTTATTTAGTCGGAGAAAGTCGATGATTGTATTCTCGTATGAAGTTTCGGTGCAAAACTGAGTCACTTAATGTAACGAAATAAACAAATTCAAACGTGTTAGCGCTCTGATTCAAAGAGCATTCTGCTTCGTATTGCGTAGTAAGTAAACACGTTGCTCGAAAATTGAAAACAAAAACAAAAATTGTTACCATTTTTAAAAAGGTTGGTTCACTTTTGCACCACAGTGTATAATAGGTTCTCTCAACTTCTTGCTTTAATCTCATCAGTTGTTCGCAGTAGAGTTCAGAATCGATGGTCCTGCCTGGTGGTAACAACTCATAATGAATAATGCCCTTCCAATCCCACCACACACACAGCATCACCTTGTTGCGAGTTAACCCAGGTTTCGCCACAGTCTGTGAAGCCTGACCGGCCTTTGAGCACGACCTTTTTCGCACGTTCTTGTCATACGTGATCCACTTTTCATCACCAGTTATCAGCTTCTTCAAAAATGGTTCGGTTTCATTACGTCGTAATAAAGAATCATAAATGAGTACACGGTTCATTAGGTTTCTTTCTGTGAGCTCGTGAGGTACCCAAATGTCGAGCTTTTTTGTGTACCCAGTTTTTTTCAAATGCGCCAAAACTGTTTTGTGGTCAATTTCCAGTTCTTCAGCTACGTCGTAACTACTGATATGCCGATCTTGCTCCACTTTTTCAAAAATGGCATCCATTTTATCCGTAATAGGGCGACCAGAGCGACGTGCATCTTTGACATCAAAATTTCCGGATTGAAAACGCTTAAACCAAATTGTGCTACTCTCACAGACACTACACTAGGTCCATAAACATCGCAAATTTTTTTCGCGGCTTGCGTTGCCTTTTTACCTTTTTTGTAGTAAAATTTTAAAATGTATCGAATTTCTTCATTAGAATCACTCATCTTGACGGTACGAAAAACAAATGAAAATCACACATTTTCCTAATTTGAATTTGGAATTATGTTCTTTAAAATTTAAACTTTCAATGATCCCAAAACCAGCCAGATACAAATAGTATAGCCAAAGAGATTTTATTACACGTTCATACATACTATAATGCGAAAAGACTTTTTCCCCAACCTAATATATCCTAGTATGTGCAATAAATATAAATAATTAACAGGCTGTTTAATGTGATCTATCTATCTATCGCATTTGCAAATTAATTACTTACTTGAGTATTACTTATTGAGGTATTCTTGTATAATAATGTGTCTACGACAAAAAATAAACGAAATTGCAATTTGAATATTCAAGGAAACCAAAAGCTTATTATTTAAGATACGCCCGGCTGTGATAGCGGGTCGCCATAATTTATCATAACCATCTTTTGACAAACTCTAAATATTTCAGTCCCTTTTGTTCCTGTAAAATAAACCACAATAACAGCAACGGTACAAATCAGCTAAACGCGGGAAATGTTACCAATTCCAAGGGGGAAATTCCGGTGGGAAAATATCTTTAGAATAAATGTGAATAAATAGGGCTTGCGAGATTAAAAGCGGACCGCTTGATATATGGCAGTCGGTGGCGGCACCCTTGGCACCCCACACCGTGTGACGAGTTACTGGCTAGCAGATAAAAAGAACTAAGATTCGTAAATAAATGTACAGACGCCAGCACATCAAGCTACTACAACCTGTCAGATTTCTTTAATAGATTTTCGACTTTATTACTATAGCATTAGGTTCGTGGTTGATTGGGAAAATCTGACAGTTTCGGGTAGGTTGACCTGCTGGCGTCTGTACATACAATCGGTGCGTACACAAATATTGTCTATAGTTATCGGTTGGTATTTTAGCCCGAAGCGGTTGGGTCGTTTATGTTACATCGCTATTCAATTTATCAACATACAAACAATACTTATTATAGATTCTAAAGCAATCAAAACATCCACCTGACTCTACCTACTGTTGTATAAAATATTGGGGAGCAGAGCATACCATATTGCAGGCGTAAAAACTAAAATTCAAAATGAAAATTGTTCAGCTTGGAGTTACCTACTTACGTAATATTAAAATAACGATATAAAAACATGAAAAAGTTGGAACGTCCTCAAAATACTGACTACTGACAAAGTACCCTAGTAGTAGTCCTTGAAAAAGTGTTCCAGAAAATATTTATATAAAGTTGTTTTTCTGGTGTATCATTTTTGATGATAATATCTCAAATCCATTTAGCTACAAATTAAAAGCGAAAAGAAAATAACAAAACGATGATTTTGATGGAAGTTAATAATTTCCGCATAATAAAATAATGCACGGTAGAACTGGATTCCAAGTAGAATATTTTGTTCGCGATTAAGGTAGAATTTTAAGTGGGAAGTTGTGCCCAAAGTACTAATGGAAAAGTTGTTCGGATCTGTCCGGGATCTGGATGAAGTGGGTGGAAGAAGGGAATAGCGCTTCAACTTGAAGATGAAATTGTAGTTAAATGTAAAACACACTTAAATGAGTTTAGTGTCCGGAATTAGGCTAGACACATACTTATCTTTAAATAGGAGTCAGTAATTTGTAGACCATAAAGTTTTTAGGGTTACATGTCCAAAGTCCAAAGGGTAAGAACAAACCTCTTTTTGCCTGCGTCGCTAATATCCATGTACTAAATTTCAAGCAACGTAACATTCAAGTTAAACGTTAGACCAATTTATTTTGGAGTAAACATTAATATAATTTTGTGGAGTTAGGCCCTCAGAGTAAAGATTCTAACCAAATTACACCGAGTAAAATTGGCTTGTATGTATCCACACTTGTTTACTATGTACATTGGTAGGTCCTCGGGGGTTAAGACGAGCGTCATTTAAAGGAGAGTACATTAAGTAGTGCGTACAGTAAAAGACCACCCGGCTCCATTGAGTTCGTGGCACTAATTAGATTGTCATTAACGTGGAGTCTGTTTATCTACGATACTCATTATCACTAGAAAAGTAAGAAGGAAAGGAAATAGGCATGCTCTGAAAGTAAAAATATCAAGGATAGTAATTTTGGTACGTCGCGCGTCGTCGTATTTTTTCGTGTGTTTGTTTTTTAAGTCCATGTTCAATCTTTTTGTCTTACTAGACAAACAACCATTTCAATGAAAGGTACAGCTGGTAACAAACAAATAACCTATTGATAGTAGTTTAGTGGTTTAATTTCATGAATTTTTATGAGCTAGCTATTGTTGGAGGCTTTTGAAGTTTGACGTTGTTAAATATTGATAGAACCATAAAGGCTCCCGCAGACAGACGCGACTCGACAGCGCGACGCGACTCTAGTAGAACAATTTTTGTGAAACTTCATGGAAAATTGTCCTATCAGAATCGCGTCGCACCGTCGCATCGCGCTGTCTGCGGGAGCCATAACCATTTTCTAAGTACTTGTAAAGAGTTCTCAAACTTATGAATTTTAGTAGTAAGATCTAAAATCAAGAACATGAGTGGTTGCAAAGTAAGTCTTGCAAACATGTTGAGCTTCAAAGTTTATAGTAACTACAGGATAACATAAGCACTCTCTGACCGATATATTAAGCTGCTTACGTTAAGTTCCGGATAGTTCCAGTTACTGGGGAAGTAAGAGAAACATTGAGCGCGATTTGTTTTAAATGTAAGTATGGAGTTAGGAAGTATTGTAATCTTTAAAGGTGGGTTTAAAAACTTAAGAACATATTAGCTTGGAATCATAGGTATTCATTGGCATTCTTTGTCAGTTCTAGGAAAGAGTTAAAACCGTTTCAAAAATAGAAACATAAATTCTGCTTAGCGCCAAAAATAGATAAGTCGTAGTAGTTTGTAACTCACACGAACGCTGTACGGGGGAAGAAACGGGAGGACTATAGGCCTCCCGTTTCAGCCCCAAATCACCCAGCAGGGTATACCCAGCCGCGGGTGATTCCGATGATGTAATGGAGATTTTCTAAGACCAGAATACAAACATAGTTGGTACCTACCTACTATAGAAATTCTATGCTTTGGTCGAATTTCAGACTTGTAGAAAGCAACGCTAAGCTCGCTCAGAAGAATTTCTTAGTTACATAACTTTGAATTTTTACTCTCCAGCTTCTGAGCATTGAACACTGAAAATACGCAATTTAATCTATCACTCCTCTACTTTACTGCAATAAAGTTACTTAACACCTAATGAAAGCTACGTCGGCTATGTACAATACTACTAAAAAAACTTGTTTCGTTAGAGTAGTTCATTAAGAGGGCGCAGCCGGCCTAGAGCGCAGTTTGTGAAGCTCGCGCTTGACCTAATTAGTGCAGCGCCACTGTCACTATGACGAGGATTTGTTTTTGTAAGTTCTTTTGTTTTAGTAATGTTTAACAGCCAGTGGCGAAAGCACACAGTATGTTACGTCACTACGTCCCTACTATGGTAATGAGCTATTCTCAGATTGTTGTGCTCGCTGAATTTTTATGGCGCTACAAGTCGTAAAGAAAAACTATCGTAAGGCGACGCGACGTGTTTTATATTATTTGTGCATGTACTGTCGCTGACATAAAAAAGTACATTAATAAGATTTCAGACGAGGTCTTTTTATTTTAGTGAATATATAAAAATGATAGCATAGCGTCTCATCACTAATTACACTGCCCTTTTTTTTAACAGTGCTTGAGTAATTTTTTTTTCTACTTTCGGACTTCATCTAAAGAATCACAGAAACAGCCAGTAATTCTGTGACTTAGTAGCAAAAACATTAACCCAAAGAGGTAGAAAAATTCCACGTAAGTATGTTCATTGTGAACCGAGTGGTTATTTAGTAGCGCGTTTGGCAAAGGTGCAATATTTCAACCCCTACACATCCTTTTGCTTGGCACATGCTACGGATAAGTGTGTGAAAAAGAAAAAGAGTCACTTTTGAATTGAACCCCTTTTTAGAGTTCCGTACCTCAATAGGAAAAAAATGGAACCCGTATAGGATCACTCGTGTGTCTGTCTGTCTGTCCGTCTGTCACAGCCGATTTGCTCCGAATCTACTTGATGGATTAAGCTGAAATTTGGTACACATATATGAATTTCTGTGACACAAACACGGACGTGTAACGTATATAAATGAATTTTGAATATGTGGGTTACTTTTGGGGGCAAACAAGAAAAAAAAAAAAAAAAGTTTTGCATAATGTACCGTGTGACATATGAAATGAAAGGGCTTACTGTGAGGGTTTCAAATAGATTTTTTTTTATAAGCTGATAATAAATTATTTTTAAGTTATTTAATAAAATAGACGAAAATTGACCATCCCCCCCTATCTCCGAAACTACTGAACCTAAAATTTAAAAAAAAAAAAAACAGAAAATAGTTCTATAAGTACCTACCTATAGATTACAGGAAAACCTATAAGAAGTCTATGATCTTAATTAACATGGTAAATATCTCAATATTGTGCGTAAAAACTTACATTTGCAGTTGGAATGTATGGGAGAACATGTTTTTCAACTACATCGTTAAAGTTTCTTCTGGGGATAAATTCATCCCAACTACGGAACCCTTCATTGTGCGTGGTCCGACACGCACATGACCGATTTTTATGGATATGGAGAGTCGTTAAATTGGGTTCAATATTGCATCCACTATGAAATAACAGCTTTAATTAAACTAGCAAAGCAGACTTTTATTTATACAGGGTGTAAGGGACAGCCCTCCAAAAACTAACAGGGCCGGTTTTGTTTTTGCAATTCACTAAATTTATTAATGACGATATTTTATAGCCTGTCCTACTTTAACATGATACTCTTGTCTCAAATTGCCGGCATTTTTCAAAATATCTAGGCTCTCAGTTAGACAACAAATTGATTTTTATTTCACTTTCCATCCCATAATTTTGTAGATGCTTTTAATCTGATGGAAGTTGTTTAAAGTTCTCTTTGGTCTATTAGGTTTGGAATTAGTAATTTTAATATGAAAAATCCTAATTTAAAGAATTTTACTTATTCAGCAACAAAAGTTGATACCTTGTTGTCTTAGTCTCTGTCCCCTCTGACCTAGAAAGTCAAGACTTCAAGAAAAACCCATCTCAAATAAAAAAAAACCGGTCAAGTGCGTGTCGGACTACGCACAATGAAGGGTTCCGTAGTTGGGATGAATTTATCCCAAGAACATACTTAACATTGCAGTTGAAAAACATGTTGTTCCATACATACATGGTCATACGTCTATGGTCTTAAAATAACATGGTAATTCTCTCAATATTGTGCGTACAAACTTACATTTGTCAATAGTTAAACGAAAAAGATCCAACCCGCATTAGGTGTAATGTGGTTTGGATCCTTTTTGTTTAACTATGGTCAAATGTAAGTTTGTACGCACAATATTGAGAGAATTACCATGTTATTTTAAGACCATAGACTTCTTATAGGTTTTACTGTAATCTACAGCTATAGAATTATTTTTTGTATATTTTTCAAAATTTTAATGACAGTAGTTTCGGAGATAAAGGCCCCGCCTTTATCTCCGAAACTACTGTCATTAAAATTAAAATACTGTCAATGGTAAATTTTCATCTATTTTCTTAAAAAACTTTAAAACAGTTTATTTTAAAACTATAAAAAAATATGTTTGAGACCCTCACTGTAAGCCCTTTCATTTGATATATCGCGCAGTACCGTTTGCAAATATATATTTTATAATTTTCTTATTTGCCCCCAAAATTGACCCCCATATTTAAAATTCATTAATTTATATTACACGTCCGTGTTTGGGTCACAGAAATACATACGTGTACCAAATTTCAACTTAATCGGTCCATTAGATTCGGAGCAAATTGGCTGTGAGAGACGGACAGACAGACACATGAGTTATCCTATAAGGGTTCCGTTTTTTCCATTTGAGGTACGGAACCCCAAAAAAGTAAATAAAAAAATTGGATTAATAACATATGCCTTCTTGTGGGCTGGACTCCCCAAGATGAATAATTAGGTGAAATTTATTTTTCTACAACAGCATAACTTAGCTGCTCTAAATACGGTTAAGGAAAACCTCTTGAGGAAACCGGCAAGTCTTAGAACTAAAATTTCAAAGATATGTGACATCCACTAACCCGCACTGGGCTCGCGCGGTGCATGGATTACGGTCCGCTTCCTCTCACAGAGAGGAGGCCAGCTTCCCAGCCGTGGGAACATTATAGGCTGATTTTGCTAAACAACATAATGCAATTTAATTACCCACCTATAAAACCATTCACCATTTACAGAATTGATATCGCCACATGATTCGTACTACTCAAATACATCTAAACCGTGTGTAAATGATCATCGCATGGCTTTCGATTTGCCTCGTTGTGGCGGTAGTTTGTGTCCACACTGAGTTATGGCGCCATCTATCGCCGTGAGCAGAGAATTACGCGCGATTAAGAATTTACTATTATAGACGGCTTGCTAAGTATATTTTATTATACTGTTTATGTATTGTGGTAACTGGCGGTAACATAGTTTTCAATATTGATTAACTTGGACTCAAGCTGTTTTGATGTTTCCGATAATAATTAATGCCTGTCGGTTATTTAGGGAATTGTCGACGCCTTAATTGTACTCCCGTGCTAGGTACTGGTTTTGAAGAACTAAGTTGTGGGTAACATAAAATTTTCGTGGATTTAAAAGAAGTTTATAAACTCTCGCGTATGTTACGCGAGAGTTTCAAAATGCATTCCCATCTAATCTATCTACTTGTATCTCTATAAATATATATTTCGACGCTTGAAAGGCAAGAATTACTAAGTGACATGTTGGGAGATATTGAGTTAATATATTGAGCAAGTTCATAAAGTTTAAATGCCATTTTATTAAGCCTTTAAATTCGTTAGAATCAAGTAGTTATGACTGACAAGAGATTTTATACCAATAAAAAAATCAAATAAAATGCTCTAGTGTAAAGTTGCCAACATGTCGTTTGGTAAAAATTGGATTTCAAGCGTCGATATTATATTATAATAAAAGTCAATTGCACTCTAGTCTCGCAAAAACTCGAAAATGGCCCTACCGACTTGATTTTTTTTTGTATTGTTCGCCTCATTACTTGGGCAAAACCCAAAGGAACAGCCGAAAATCGAAATTGAAAATTTCACACAGTACAAAGACTGACGGGTCAGCTAGTGTTAATAGCCTGAAATCCTTTAACTTCACTTCAAAGATAACATTTTAGAACTTAAAGTAAGATAAAGTACGTTTCCATTACTGTTCATAACGTGTGAATAAATTGGATGACTATCCCTATCAGTCAATGGTAGGTCATCTTGACGAATGCCAACGACGCAACGAACGCTTTCACAACCTTCATGAAATTCTAGAAAAATAAATAATTATTGTCTTTCCATATTCAGATTTAATAATAGGTACTTAGGTACTAATTGTTTGCCCTATTATTTTCATAACTTTTTCAGATAAAATGGAACGATTTTTATTTCTGTGACCTTTTACAAAAATCCAAATGGAGTTCTTATCACTTTGTCGCTTCAAAGGCACCTTCACGTGATTGTGTGAATCTAATAATACTTACGAGTATAAGGTACAGACGCCATCACATTAATCTACTACATCTGTCAATTTTGTTTAAAATAGATTTTCAACTTTATCGCTAAAGCATTAGGTTCAAGGTTGATTGGGAAAATTTGACAGTTTTGGGTAGCTTGATGTGCTGGCGTCTGTACCTATCGAAATTATAAAATCGTTTTGTGCAGACACGATCTGAAGGTAATGAGCCGAAAAAAAACCATCCCAATGACTTTTTGTATGAGACTTTCTGAACACAAGGGCATCATCTGCCTAGTCTTTTCCCAACGATGTTGGGGTTAGCTTCCAGTCTAACCGGCTGCAGCTGAATACCAGTATTGCACTTGGAGCGACTGCCTATCTGACCTCCACAACCCAGTTACTGGGTAATACGATACCTCTTGGTAAGACTGGTATTGATCAGACTTTCGGGCTTCTGACGACCTGTAACGACTGACAAAGCTCCACGAATGACAGCAGGGACAACGGCTTAACGTGATTTTCGAGGCACGGAAGAGTCTGTAAAATTGGTCGTCTATTCACGAAACAACCCCAGCAAGCGTAGCTTAACCTGATCGATCGACAGATGCTGTAGTTATTACTTAGCCACACAAGCCCACTTTCTTAACGCCCTTTCTGAACAAAAGGTTAAAGTAAGACACATATAAATGTTTCATATTTAGACTAGTTTCTTTAGATAAAGATGTCCTCTAAACAAAATAAACACGTCTAACATTGAGACTTTGATTCGAGATTGCTGTTTGTGTTCACTGTTTGAATAAGGTTTAGTAGGTACCTACTTTGTATATGTATATGGTCACAGTAATTCCAAAATGTATGTGTTTGTAAACCGTAAAATACCTAGAACGTGTTTATGCAATATTGTTTGATGCTAATATATTAGATACAGTCAGCAACAAAAGTCGATAACCATTGTTACTTTTACTCATTAATATCATTTAAATTGATAGGTACAAAATCATTGATTATATAGCTTTTCAGCATTTTATAAGCTAAGAGTAAACAAAAACAATAAAACTAATCTTTAAATCTTATATCTTTTAATCAAATAACTGAAGTGTTAATCGACTTTTGTTGCTGACCGTACCTATTATAAGTTATTGAGCGAGGATTACTAGACCAGCAACCCTATTGATACCACAGTCCGACCGATTTTTTAAGGAAATTGCTAATCAATAATATTATTTTAAATCTTTGTCTGCTCGGCAACATAAATAACGCAATGAATGTTGTTGAATTGTCAAAATAAAGATATTTCCATTGTAAGTGTGTAACAATGTCAATGCCTTTCAATTTTACTTTTTTACTTTTTTTTTTGGGAACTATTTTTTCTTCTCTTTTCTTGTAGCCATCCTTGTAATCCAACACTCATTCTAAATACTTTTTGTGCGACATGTCCTCCATTCCCCCAAATCACAAGGCCCTAATGGTATGTCAGTAAAACAAGAATTGTCAAACAACCATCGCTATCATATTTTATGCATACGAATCAGGAAACGTTTTAATGGTATCTCTTATTTCCTGATCCCTCTTTATAGAACATTAAAAATGCAATGAGAACGCTAATTCTACATCAATGTACTGAGTTACTATTGCCATTGCTTATTTACATCAATATAATTTTATTTTTCCCGTACCTACAAATACAGTAAACGAACCGTAAAGGTGGCCGTTAACATTCTCGTTCATGATAGTTTACGTAAACCACATCTCTCATACATTGAATATCGTTTTTACAGAAACCTACAATTACGCAAATTGTCACTACAGCTGTCAAGAAGGTCTATCGTTCTAAGTGCGGATTTCACCAATGAAACTGAACGCGATCAGCATATCTAAACCGAGTTCAAGAGCTGTCAGTGTAAATATTCCAAAGAAAATAATGACACTGTCAGCTGTTAAATGTGGTTTATGTGCTGAGTGCGTTTAGTTTCATCGGTGAAATCCGCACTAATAGAACAACGATGTCGCAAAAAGTCGATACAATTGTTCTATATGTAAATACCAAAATGTTTTGACTCGGAGCCGAGACTCCAATAAAGCTCTGGTGTGCGCAATCTCTAAGGGGCGCGATGCTGCTTGCACAAATGCCGAGTGCGATGATTATTACTAAGTACGGCGCGGTAGGGTGCGAACTGCCAATGTGGCGGAATACTGTCGATACAATTGTGATTAATAGGTATTTGAATGAAATTTAATCACTGTATTTCGATAACAATAACAACATGTTCTGCGTATGGGGTATGAAGTGGACGAATATCTAGATCTGCTATCTATTTTTAATAACGCCAAGTACCTAACTGAAATCTGCCGAAAACGCTACGGCGGGATAATATAATCTCAATATGCTCAAAATAGATATGTGGTTGTCTAAAATGTAGTAGTATACTCTTGAATACTCCTGATATGTCTGTTACTGTTGAGCCATGAGAAAAAGATGAGTACCTATACCTATATAGCGCTGATGTCTAAAAGATAAGTATCATGCTTTAGCCAATATAAAATATGAAGTAATAAGTTAGTGGGTATGCAAGGAACGAAAAGAAAAAAATGTTTTCAAGTCCCATATTTGTAATGGTTCAACTCTTATATTGGTTAGGTAGGTAGGTACACCACGTATCTAATTGGATTTCATTTCGCATTCTTTCGCTTCCATTACGTAGATATGCCCATCTATATACACGGATTACAAATGTATGGATCCAATTACATCTGAAAGTGTAATTAATTGAGATGTACTGTTTTTGTGGACCTTGATGGCACGATTTAGTCAACTCGAGTTGTACGTGTTCCAAATCACATTTCACTCTAGCAAACCGAGACGATAAAAGTTCAGTTAAAACTGCAAAATAATAGTTAGTGGCATCCATACACCTACTGTAACGGTATATAAATATTCATTCAATTAAAGACTCCTCGCAGTTCATTCGCAAGGAGTCTTGAACTTTTTTGTCCAGGGAAAATTGTGATCATTGCATCGTCGTGGACGTTAAGCAATTTTATGCTAATGTCACTCGCTTAGGGTAACGAGCAACTTTTAGAAGCACAAGTAGGTAGGAGTCTGATCAATATTCCAAGAATGTCAGTCGACAAGGAGCCGTAGCATCTGCAGAAAGTTGCCTAATGATCGTTACCGCGTACGTAAACGCCAGTTCCAAGGTAAGCGAGTCAAACTCTATCAAACAATATGGAAGTGATAGACAGCCGACATCGACGCCGCTCGTGTACGGAAATATTCACTCTGCTCCCAAATTGAATTCCAATATATACGTTGAAATTACTTGTACACCTTCGTGTTCAGTGAGGAATTGAATGAAATATAATATAGTTATCTGCTTGTAAGTTCGACGGTATAAGTACCTTTATATTATTACAATTATTGTATTCAAAATTTCTATATACTTACGCTATATTATACGATATTTCATATGAAACATTTTTATTGAAACGGACCGTTTATGTCGTATGAATGTTACCTATTTTTATGGTACCCGGAGGGAATATTTTATCATATTAAACGCGTTGGCGCGCTACTAGTGAGTGTCGGTTTGGGAAATAAAAGGGGTATTTATTCAATTTATTAGTTGCGAAATCTTAAGCTGAACAATCATAAATTGCCATGTGCGCGAACATAGAACAACTAGCGGCGGCGCTAGAGGACGTTCACTCAAATTTATGAGTCGCAGTGCGGAATATAAATTCTTGCGTGGCTCTCCGACGATGAGACCGCAAAAATTTATAAACTAGGCTCGATAGTATAAACACGACGCTTTTATATTGTATTCTATTATAGTGTAATGTAATTAGTGCTTACATGAAAAAGCTTTCTTCTCTGTTTAGAATCATCGTTTGTTTTGCTATCTTGTTTGGATTATTCGAGTCAAAATGTGTAGTAATTAAATATTCACTTTACAGGTACCAGGTGTGGTACCTGGTACCTATGTAAAGTGAAAATTTAATTCAAATCAGGTCAAGCTGTCGTAAAATT
The DNA here is from genome assembly GCA_948252095.1 of Dicycla oo. Lineage (NCBI taxonomy): Eukaryota > Metazoa > Arthropoda > Insecta > Lepidoptera > Noctuidae > Dicycla > Dicycla oo. The sequence continues at coordinate 17,398,367 of OX411726.1, read as the reverse complement.
ACGATCTCAATAACAAGTAAATATTTTGTCAAACATGATCCACAAACTGGCCTTGTTGGTTAAAACTAAGTTGAAAAGATAAAGTTATGTAAGTATAAAGGTTGATTTTTTGCAATAAATTATAATAAATTTACTAAGTTTGCCTTCGTTATGTGGGTTAGATGCCCGAGCCTTCCGAACCTACTCGTAGGCAATATCTTTCCTAAGATTTAATTCAAGAAGAAGTACCTGACTGAAAATACGTTTGAAGAGTCGAAATTTCCGAAGTTCTCTACGAGTTTCGAGGCCTCTCCATTTATAAGCACGTTTATTAAATGATTATTGTCAAACCATATCACATTTAATTTAATTGTTTTAGTTATAATAAGTAAGATTGTACAAAATTTAGTACGCGTGTTCTAACTAGATGGCGTTGGCGTCGAGTTAGATCGCGCTATGGTTTCGTTACCGGTGAAAGTATAAGTAGTTTAGAATTTTTATTTTTTTTTGAGATTCTGTATTGAGGTGAAACTTTAATATATTGTGTTATAGCGCTTTATATGAGTTTCATTGAGGACCTGGGGTTGGAGTATTTTACATGGTCCTTCGACAGCCGGATCAGTGCGTAATATTGCGCACCGAGTTTTTGTGTATCAGCACAGAAAGCAGTGGTGGATCGCTACTGAAGTGCTTCAGCGTCGCCTGCAGAGGGCGCGACCGTGGAGACTGAGTGTTTCTGAGGACGTCGCCTGCAGAGGGCGCCACCGCAGCAAGTACTGCGGGCTTCCGGACATCCCGAGTGTGGACGGCCGGATCTAGAAGAAGTGGAAGTAGCATCCAAAGTAGCTGAGCATCAAAGCTGAGAGCGTACTGCGCGCCCCCTGGCGGGCGTTGGCAACAAATAAATTGGAAAAGTAATAGTGAGTGACGTGTTGTGGATTTAGAAAATAAAACCGTGAGTACAATTTTATTTGTGAAGTTATCAAGATTTGGAACTTTAAATTTATTATTCAAGACTTAGAATAATTTAAGTAGTTTTAGACTTAGAATATTTTAGCAAAAAGTGAACCGACGGGGAACCTATGCCCGATTTTCTAAAAAGTTTTAAGTAAAAACACTTGTAAAATTTTCTGTTGTTGTCATGGACTTAGAATAATTTCATCAGTTTTACACTTGTAAAATTTCTGTGTTCTTGTGTGACTTGGTTTTTTGTGAATTAATTTAATACTTTGATAGCACTTTATAGTCATGGAGTCATTAATTAACTTACAACTAGATAACAAGAAAAATATTGAAAAAGGTAGAATAAATTATAAAAAAACTCCTAAAGAACGGATAACATTGTCTTATTTAGAAACTAGGTTGGAAGCATTAGAACAACTGTGGTCTAATTTCATAGAAACACACAGGAACATAGTAGAAACACTAGATTTGAAACATAATTACTTTACTTCGGAGATATATGACAAAACTGAGGATATTTACATAACTTATAAATCCGAGTTGAAAGAGTCCATTAAACATCTAACAAATGCAGAGGCAAGTGTAGATAAACAGTCATCGTCAAATACGTACACAAATGTCAAATTACCTAAGGTTGTTATTCCTACTTTCTCTGGCAAGTATACGGAGTGGACTTCATTCCGTGATTTGTTTTCATCACTTATCCATAACAATGATTCAATTGACGATGTACAAAAACTGCATTACCTGAAAGGTCATTTATCGGGTGAACCAGAACAATTGTTGCGTCACACTCCTGTGACAGCCGCAAATTATCAGGAATGTTGGCAAATGTTAAATAAACGCTACGATAATAAACGATATTTGTCTAATTCTATGTTGAAGAGATTGATCAACCAATCAAATGTAACAGAGTCATCAACTGCGGTTAAAGAATTATTGGATACTACGGTGGACTGTTTGCATGGCTTAAGTACTCTTGGCATTGATGTCAAATCATGGGACGCTATAGTCATCTATATAATAAGCGCTAAGCTGGATAGTGAATCGCGAAAGTTGTGGGAATTGAAAATTAGTGCAAATGAAAAATTACCAACTTTTGAAGAATTTAAAACATTTTTAGAGTCAAGGTTTCGCTCTTTGGAGTACTTAGACACATCCAAGTCAAAGCAGAAGTCCACAGTGAGTAAACCAAAGGTTTTTCACGCAGTTAAATCAGATAGTAACAACTCTGTACAAATTGTATGTCCATTCTGTAAGCAAGATCATTATCTAAGTCATTGTAAACAGTTTAGTAAAGAAGGTTACCAAACTCGAAGTGAATTTGTCCGAACTCACAATTTGTGTTACAATTGTTTAGGCGCGAATCATTCAATTAAATATTGTCGTGCTAAAACATCATGTCACGTTTGCAAGCGTAGACACCACTCATTATTACACCCCAAGGCATCCTCAAGATCAACGTCACCCAATAGCCATCCGGTAGAGGCAGTAGCTGTCAAATCAGCAGTGTCCACACTGCAAACTGCTTCCGGTACGGCAAAAGAATCAGAGTCTCCAACCATAGCGACACACTTTTCTAAAAAAGTTGTGCCAAATCGAGTATTATTAGCAACCGCTCTCGTCGAAGCACAGACTAAGAACGGTCGTAAACAATTGCTGAGGGCGTTATTGGATCAAGGATCCCAGGCCTCTTTCATAACCGAGTCAACAGTCCAATTGCTCGGACTAAAGAAAATACCAAATAACAGTATTGTCTCAGGCATAGGAGGTGACGAAGACACTTGTGTCTCTAGATTCATGGTTTACGTAACCATTCATTCACGTCACGATCCAAATGCAACCATTCAAGTTCGAGCATATGTGTTAAGTAAAATCACAACGTTGATCCCCTCAACTAAACTATGTATATCAACTTGGCCTCAACTAGAAGATATAACTCTGGCGGATCCAGAGTACCACACTCCAAACAAAATCGACGTTTTGTTTGGAGCAGAAGTTTACAGCCAAGTTCTTAAAGAGGGTTTAGTCAAACACTCTCCAGGGCCCATAATTGCACAAAATACAACCCTGGGATGGATTTTGTCTGGACTAACACCCACAGATTGCGATCTCAATTCAGCAACTTGTCACAATGTTATAGTTAGTATGCATTCACACATCAGTGACAATGATATGCTCAAACAGTTTTGGGAGATCGAATCTGATGTTACTAATATAAAAAAGATACTTACCCATGAAGAACAGCTGTGCGAAGAATTCTTCACTCGTACTACTCGACGAGACGCTACCGGGCGATACGTAGTCAAGCTTCCATTTCGCGAACCAGATCCACGAAGTAAAATTGGATACACCAGAGACAAGGCACTGAAACGATTTCATCATCTTGAACAGCGTTTCAAGAATAATCATGAGATCAAAAGGAAGTACACCGAAGTAGTGCAAGAATACCTTGACCTTGGACACATGAAGATGGTCTCTCGCGAAACTGATACTAAGCAGTCAGAAGCAGTCTATCTGCCTCACCACGCAGTAGTTCGCGAAGATAAGACCACTACCAAGGTCAGAGTTGTGTTCGACGCATCTTCTAAAGGTTCTAATGGTGGATCCCTTAATGATATGTTGATGGTAGGTCCTACCGTACAACCGGAATTACGTCACATCATCATGAGATGGCGTACGTATCCAATCGTGTTATGTGCAGATATAGTAAAAATGTATCGGCAAATCAAAGTCGCTCCTGAAGACACACACTTCCAAAGACTACTATGGCGGAGTGAGCCTGCATCTGAAATAAAAGAATATGAGTTGCTGAGAGTTACCTTCGGCACTGCATCCGCACCTTACCTGGCCGTGAAGTCGTTGCAGCAGCTAGCACACGATGAGGGAGCTGAGTTTCCGCTGGTATCTGAAAAATTAAAAAGCGAATTTTATGTAGATGATTATATGTCAGGATGTCAAACGGTAGAGGATGGAAAAAGGATTCACAGGGAAATGGAAAAACTACTGGAAAAAGGTGGGTTTCCGTTACAGAAGTGGATGACAAACAACATGGAATTAGCACAGGAAATAATGGGAGAAAGTGCAAATCAGGAAGGACTAGTGGAGATCAAACTAAACGAGGTGGTAAAAATACTAGGACTTTCTTGGGATAGAGAATCTGACAGTTTCAGATATTCAATTACATTTCCGGAACCTGCATCTGTAACAAAACGAAAAGTAATATCAGATATTTCACGACTGTTCGACCCCTTAGGATGGGTAGCGCCGTGTGTTGTACCGGCGAAAATAATGATTCAAAAGATATGGCTTGCTGGGATCGATTGGGATGATCGATTACCTGAAGACTTATTAAAGGAATGGAAAACATATCAAAAGGAACTATTAAATTTACCTGAGTTTCATGTATCAAGATGGGTTGAATCCAGAGAAGACGATGTAGTTGTAGAACTGCATGGTTTTTGTGACGCGTCTAATGTAGCGTATGCTGCTGTTACTTATTTAAGGATAATTGGCGCTGACGGGAATATTAAAATCAATTTAATATCCGCAAAAACCAAGGTTGCTCCGATAAAGCAACTTTCAATTCCTCGTCTCGAGCTGATGGGCGCTGTTCTGTTGGCCAAATTGATTAGAGAGGTAGCTGAGATACTAGCAATACCAAAAGACAGTATACACTGTTGGACAGACTCGACTGTCGTTCTGGCTTGGCTTAGTAATCATCCCAGCCGCTGGACAACATTTGTTGGCAATAGGGTATCTGAAATTCTGAGTTATTTGGATAATACTCAATGGGGACATGTGAAATCTACTCACAACCCTGCAGACATCGCTTCAAGAGGTATGACACCTTCAGCGCTTTCACAGTCATCTCTGTGGAAACACGGTCCGTTGTGGTTAAACAAAGAACCAATTGACTACGTCAAACCAAATTCGATATCAACTAAACTCGAAGAAAGATCACTGAGAAGTGTTAAAGCACATGTGACAACAAATGTAGAAGATGGGCTGTGGACAAAATATTCATCACTTCATAAACTAATCAGAGTAGTGGCATATTGTAGAAGATTCTTAAGATTTAAGCAACATAAAGAAACTTACCTGATAAGTGACGAGTTGACAGCCGCTCTGGAAATCTGTATAAAAAAATGTCAAGAACAAGAATTTAAGGAAGACATAGAAAACATTAAGAAAACAGGAAGTATAAGTAAGAAGAGCAAATTACGACCTTTATGTCCTATATTGGATGAGCAAGGAATTTTAAGAGTAGGAGGAAGAATTGAAAAGTCGGAACTGTCAGTAAGCATGAGGCATCCTATCATAATTCCACAGCGCCATCACTTTGCTACTTTGCTCGTCAGCGAAGCTCACAAAAACACTCTTCACGGAGGTCCAACATTAATGTTAAACTATTTGCGGACAAAATATTGGTTAATATCTGCAAAAAATGTAGTAAAAGTATACGTACGCAAGTGTGTAGTATGTGCTCGGCATTCAGCGACGTTTAAAAATCAACTCATGGGTCAATTACCAACCTGTAGAGTGTCTCCAGCCAGGCCGTTTTTGCATACAGGTGTTGATTTCGCCGGTCCAATCAACATTAGGGTATCTAAGGGTCGTGGCAATAAGGCATACAAGGGGTACATCTGCTTATTTGTGTGTATGGTCACTCGAGCGGTGCACATCGAGGCCATTAGTGACCTTACCTCTGAAGGTTTTATAGCCGGTTTCAAGAGATTTGTCGCCAGAAGAGGCCATTGCAGTGATATTTGGAGCGACAATGGAAAGAATTTTGTAGGCGCAGCTAAGGAACTGCAAACATTAGTCGCTGCTGAACAGTCAGCGGTCGCTAACGAAATTAGGATTTGGCTCAGTGGTAAAGGTGTCAAGTGGCATTTTATCCCTCCCCATGCCCCAAATTTTGGTGGACTTTGGGAAGCCGGCATTAAGTCAACAAAATTCCACTTGAAGCGCGTCGTTGGTGATTCCACTCTTACCTACGAGGAATTGGCCACTTTACTTGTGCAGATTGAGGCTTGCCTCAATTCAAGACCAATTTCTCAAATTTCTCAAAATCCTGATGATCCAATGCCGCTTACTCCCGGTCATTTTTTAATCGGGGAACCTCTGGTTCTTGTGCCGGAACGTAATTACGAGCATAGCCGTGTGGGTACGTTGAGGCGATGGCAACTTTTACAAAAAATGACCCAAGATTTCTGGCGACGCTGGTCTAGAGAATTTTTAACTTCGATGCTACAGCGTTATAAATGGTCGCAAAAAGAAATAGAGCCAAATATTGGTGATATTGTCCTTGTAAAAGAGGACAATCTGCCTCCTGGCAAATGGTTGCTGGGTAGGATTTTAGAAAAGCATCCTGGTTCGGACGGACTCACACGAGTGGTGACCATAAAGTGTAGTGGTTCCGTATTTAAAAGACCAACTTGTAAACTTTGTGTATTGCCAACCAGTGATTGATATGGTTTTTTTTATTTTTGTTTTTCTTTATTATTTTATAGCCCTCTTGACCTCATGGTGGGCGGCTTCAATTTAAAGGACAACTCATTCGAGCATGTCCTTGGTGGGCGGAATGTCAAACCATATCACATTTAATTTAATTGTTTTAGTTATAATAAGTAAGATTGTACAAAATTTAGTACGCGTGTTCTAACTAGATGGCGTTGGCGTCGAGTTAGATCGCGCTATGGTTTCGTTACCGGTGAAAGTATAAGTAGTTTAGAATTTTTATTTTTTTTTGAGATTCTGTATTGAGGTGAAACTTTAATATATTGTGTTATAGCGCTTTATATGAGTTTCATTGAGGACCTGGGGTTGGAGTATTTTACAATTATAGATTTGGTTTTTACAAAGTTTGATTTTATTATCTATTTAAATAAGTTTATGCACGCTCTTAGAATTCTCTTTTTATGGCTTTAGCTGCTAAGGAGTTTAGAATAGTTGTAAAAACAAATGCTTTTCTCAGGATCTTTTACAATGATTTTGTATCAAATAGTATGCTTTATATTTTTATTTTGTGCATCAGCTAAACATCTTGAGGGTGTTTGACTCTTGAGTCTTCATTAGCACATTTTCCCTGGATATTTATGTATAATACCTGCGTTTATGTAAATCACCAACACATAACTTGGCTCACTAGGCGAGCCCTTTTTTCATTCGTCAGACCTCCATATAATGCGGAATAACCCTTTTATCCGTTTATCTATTCAAAGAAAATTTCTCTATGAATACAAATATACACTTTGAGTGAAAATATTTGGGCTGAAATTGACTATGAAAGATCCTCGACTTTAGGATTCCTAATAATACTAACCATGCCAGAATATTTTGTCATTATTAAAACTAGCGAGTTCATTTTGGTACCTACCTAAATGAATAGATTTGTAGAAGAGTTCTATTTGATTGTAAAGGTGGGTCTAGACCAAACGAGCGAATGCTTATTCTATCCCCACTCCATCAAGTTCTTAAACAGAGACAGAGCATTCTTTCGTTCTATTTTGTTTGCGGAGATTCTATGGAATCTTCTAAGAACGGAGCACGAGCGTGCGAAAAGTTGCCTAGAGCATTCTTTCGTGTTCGGACGTGCTAGCTCCTCGAAGCGGTCCCTTCAAAGCGTTCTTGTGTTCTAGCGACTTGACCGATAAATATCTTATTTAATTCTAGTTTACAATGTATCTGTTGCCGCGAAAATTCTAACTGTTGTTGGCTATACATGACATGCTGAGTTCAAATATATAAATGAAATTTATCGATCAGCTCTAGATTTAATTAACAAAAGGAAATACGCACATTATTAACAAACAAAAACACTTCAATGAGGAAAATGAACAATAAAATCACTTAAGCCTATGTCTCCTCTTCAACATTTTACACAACCCGTCTTACCCATCCTACCTGCGTGAGCGTTTTTCCTTTGCTCGCCCTAGTGATGCACCGTGTAGATCACACCTTAGATCCCTCCTTAAATCTCATCCTCATAAAACTAGCTACTATTCTTATTCCTTCTCTATCCATGCTGTGAGACTGTGGAACTCACTTCCGCCTAGCATTCGAGATTTAAAAACTGTGTCTCTTTTCAAATGTAGAGTAAAAGAGCATTACTTTTCCTCTCAACTGTGAGTATTTATATAAGTATAGTATATGTATGTTTATATATTTTAGCTTTATGTATTTATTTAAGTTTATGTTATACGTGTAGGTATAGTCAAAATTTTAGTTTAAGTCTTCGCATATTCATATTTTTCTCTTCTTGTTATCACACACTATTGTCTACATTTCTATTTCATTTCTCCTTTCGCAGGTCTGCTGGAAGAAATTTCTTAAGAAATAAGCAGTACCTTTGTACTCCTAATTATAATTATGTATTTTATTATGTATTTTTCTGTGTGTACATAAATGGTAAAATAAATAAATAAATAAATAAATAAGCTGCACAAAAATTTCTGAGGGTATATTCGAAAATAATACGTCACGAGTAAACAAAAACCATCATAAAAAATAAAATAAAATTTTGTAAACTGGTGTTATGAATTGGTCTCGAGAAAAATGTCTACTTATGAAGGAAGCCGTATCTTATACGTAATTTAAGATGTATGTGGGATCTTACATATTAAAATTATAAAAACACAAGCCACAGGCAAGATGCATGGCAAGAAATAGCAAACCTGCTAGAATGTAGTGTCGAAGAAGTCAGAAAAAGATGGACTATTTTCCACACACACATTATCTAGTCTCCTCCTTTTAATTAAATTCGTCACCCAGTAACGTGTCTTCCTTCTTTTATTTTTAAGTAATTGAGACAGAATGATAAATGCATAACTTGCAATTACAATATCACTCTCAGTGAGCAATGAGCTCTCGTTCGCCTGATCTACACACCTATAGATTATGTGCAAGAATCATATTCACACATGATCATATTTGTTGTTATTCTTGCTCATTGGTATTATTTTGGTGTATATGATGAAAAAAATGATGAAAACAAATTACGTACATAGTTTACAACAAAAAAGCAACAAGGAACGACGCTTTGTGGTCTTGCTCTGTATTCGTCTGGTTTAAACTCACCTTGAGGTTAGGTTGGTTACTAACTAAGGACTGTTTTTTTGATCCGTAGTTAACTCAACCAATGGTTAAACATAGTAACTAATTGTTGAATTTTGGCTAAATGTGAAAGGCTAAACCTGAATTTATTCATGTTAGCTCATTCATATTGTTATTATTTAAAAAATAGTAATTAATGGCATGACTCATTCATGTATAACCATTCACATTTAGCCAAAATTGAACCATTAGTTACTATGTTTAACCATTGGTTGAGTTAACTACGGAAAAAAACCGGCCCTAAATTAGAACGGTTGTCATTTTGTAGTCAAAATTACACTTAAGTGGAGGCCTTTGTCAGCTGTAGAAACTAATGTAATAATAAGATATTAAGATAGTTTATCTAACTTGGAAACAGATTTCTAAAAGCTTTCTATTTACGTCGTAAACTGAATCCTACTTTTAGATTTTTCCTTTATTTGATCACAAATCAACGTACAACGTACGTACGTACGTACGTACGTATCAACGTACAGAAATATCCACAAAAATCCTCCCTATGAATAACTTAACTGATAAACTTACACTTACTTACCCGGGGTTCCTTTCTTCTTCGCCTATATGACTATTAACCAGTATTTTACGTCGTAATAAACGGTGAAGTCTGGCAATTTAGAATGCTTACGTACGGAGAGAAGGCGACGAGACGAATGCCCGTACGACGGAACGGGACGGAGTGTTAAGGTGTGCTTACACAGACCCCTTTTGTGCTTACACAGAAATTTTTGCTATAATCGTTACAAAATGCATAGACGACTAAGAAATGAGAGCAGGAAGTATCATTTTACTGCAGTCAATTAAAAGTAGGTACGACTATAGACATACCGTTATGGTGAAAATTTACAAACTAGGCAATACATAAATTAATACATAAAGAAAATAAGAAACAATTGGAGGTAAAATTGCCGTATTTTTTAGGAATTAAACTACAGTTTAACCAGAAAAAATATGCGCTTCGGTTATGTTCGTGTTCCCTCTTTGCACGAACGTCGCGCCACAGAGCAAGCCCCTACCGAGGCAAAGTTTTGTACTGTTTTTGTAGTAGCGCACATGTCATTGCGCGATTGTATGAAGATTTACTGTCTGTCGGGAACCTACTCCGGTTCATAATTTGCCTACCCTTTTCCCAACTATGTTGGGGTCGGCTTCCGGTCTAACCGAATGCAGCTGTATACCAGTATTTTACATAAAGCGACTGTCTGTCTAACCTCCACAATCCAGTTACTGGTTTAGGTACCCGTTGATAGATTGATTGTCGGACTTTCGAACTTCCGACTGTCAAAGATCCATGAATGACAGCCGGGGGCCAACGGCTTATCGTGATTTCCGAGGCACGGAAAGGTCTCGGTATGTAAAGATGGTCACACTTCCACGGAGCAACCGCGGCAAGCGTAGACCTGATCGATCGACCCGTGCGGCCCTCAAGAAGCCTACTCCAGTTCTGTCACTTAAAAGCGTTTGGACTTGTATAGAGTTGTTATCTATTATTTTGTAAACATGATAATACAAAATAGGCAAGTACTTCCATGGTTGTAACAGCTCTATATTAGGTCTCATCACCGCGCGTTCGTTATTCCGAAGATAGATTATTCCCGTAGCGCATACTTTCATTGGGCTAACTGTGGACAGCTCCACTTATTTTCACATTACCTCCGGCAAAAGTAGCAGAGTAGGTAATAAATAATAAAAAAATGCCCATGTAAGCGCAGCGTTATGTAATAAAGTCATCCTGGAGTGATAGATTTAGGAGATTGTTCCTCGTTCTCGCTAGAATAAGATCCCCTTTGTGTTTGACAGACTGGCTGTCTCATTAACGAATACGTACGATGGTTAAATTATAAAGTTACTGCTGTAATTTAAGCTGTGAGCTGAGATGAGATAATGAGAAAGTGCATTATCTTATGAATCTGGGTTTTTGTTGCATGTGGGATGGAAGCTGGAAAATTATAGGTACCTACAACTGTTTCGAGACTCAGTTTTTGTGGGTTAGATAATCTGGTTAGTACGTGATGGCGAAAGTAACCTTCGGGAATTATTTGGTCAGGTTTATTCTTTCTACAGCTGACCCTTAATCGTTCTGCAGATAGAATAACTTCTCATTCGGCTGCTGTATGTAAGAACCTTTTTTAGAAGTGGAATCACGTCTGTTAAGGACCTACACAAGGGCCAATATAAACACATAAACTCTCGTTTAAAATCAAAATTCTTAAAAAAAAAAGACAAGAAAAAGACAATGACGTTTTTAGGGTTCAAAACGGAACCCTTATAGGATCACTCGTATGTCTGTCTGTTCGTCTGTCACTGCCAAATAAATGAATTTTGAATATGGGGGTCACTTTTAGGGGCCAATAAGATAATTAAAAAAAAAGTTTTGCAAACTGTACCGTGTGACATATCAAATGGCTCTGTGAGGGTCTAAAATATATTTTTGTATAATTTTAAAATAAATTGTTTTAAAGTTATTTAAGAAAAACAGACGAAAATTGTCCATTCCCCCCTTATCTTCGAAACTAATGAGCCTAAAATTTAGAAAAAAAAAAAATACATAAAATAGTTTTAGACCTATGTATTGATAAATATCTCAATGTTGTACGTACAAACTTACATTTGCAGTTGGAATGTATGGGAGAACATGTTTTTCAACTAAAATGTTAAGTTTGATCCATTGTGCGTGGTCTGACACGCACTTAGCCGGTTTTTTCTCATTATTCTGTACTAGCTTTTGCCCGCGGCTTCGCTCGCGTTAATTTAGAATAGCGGTTTACGGTGTGAAAAGCAAACATACTTACTTTCGCATGTATAATATTATAGTTAGGAGGAGGAAAAACCAGTCTATCGACACTCTACGACTCACAAAATGTATTAGGTACTTAAATAAAATAAAATAAAAACTCTTAACACACTAGTAAAGTTTCTATAATAATATAATTCAATCATGATTCGAAAGACACGTGGCGCCATCTATTATCATAAAAACGTTATTGTTGTTTTCCTCGGGAACAGTACTCTTTTTCGGGATGAAAAGTACCCTATGTCCGTTTCTGTATACCTGATAACGCACAGAACAGATGAAAGAAGGTTAGAAGGGCCTTGTGGGCGGGGCACGCGCGCCGCGGTTATGAGCAAATGCTCAATATCAACCGAAGTTTACTTTACCGGCCAGCAATCACGCTCTTGTTTTGACAGCGTACGTAAGCTCCGCAAAAATATTAAATTATGCCGTCTTGCGCTATTATAACGTGTCGGAAAAGAAGCCAGGTGTGTAGTGTAGCACGAGGAGGGATTTCTTTCCACCGGTAAGTCCAAAAACCTTAAAATACCAGTGATATTTGTAATTATTACAATAGTATTATGTAGTTTCTAGACAAAAACGATACAATCGCAAACTGATGCAAAATTATACATTGCTTGCTATACATGGGTACCATCTTGTACTACGTAAGCAATCGCGCAATGTATTGCGTTCACTGCGATGTCACGTGCGTCGAGCCAAAGCTTGAATTCAGTGAAATCCATGCGTATCGATAGTGTTGTACCAAGTTGTAAACAATGTCGATATTAAAAGTAAGTATGCGTACAAATGATTATTATCAGTAATCGCTGATGTATAAAAAAGGGAAGATTCGGTACGCGTGTATTATAATTAAAATAGCTTTGTTTATTATCATCAATTATTGTTTATTGTAGGTTACCAATTTAGTTTCTGAGTGGGTTTTTTTGTCTCAATTTTTTTTAGATGTTAGTTATAATGAAAACATGCATTTTAAATTTTATTTTTAGATTTGCAACAGATCCAGATACAAGAAAACTGTTATTGTTATATATATATAAAACTGTGATTGAAGCAACTAGTAGAATTGAATGGATACCTACTAAATTTGTTCTCAAAATTTTGCAAAAAATGATTACACAACAAAAAAGTCTGGGAAAAGATACTTAAAATCAGGCCCTACTCCGCACAAAAATATCGTTTTGCGCCTTTCAGTAAGTAGTATATAATTTATATTTTATAAAACTTTATTGGTGGTTTTGCGTAGCGTACCTAATTATTACCTTATAATGTTGTCACTTAGATAATCTTTTGTGGATATTATTATATAAAGCCGTGTATATTGGGTTTATACAGCCGTAAAGCTGAAAATCCATGTTTGAAATCTATACAGGAGAAGTTTTTATACACTGCGCAAATTTTCACAGGGTGTTCTACTCATGAATATGAACAACGTTATCTATGGCACCAACTCTGAAATCAAAAAAAAAAAAAAAATCAACTGTTTCATACATTTTGGTTGAGTAGGTATTGAACCTTGGTATGGAACAACAGATTTTTTCTTTCGTGATTTCATAGTTGGTCCCATAGTAAAAGTTGTTCATATTCATGGGTAGAATTTGATATATCGCACAGTACAGTTTGCAAATATATATATTTTATTTTCTTATTTGCCCCCCAAAATTGACCCCCATATTCAAAATTCATTAATTAAATGATAAATGATTTCTGTAAGTAGGTTTGTATAAACACTTTTACAAGTCAATCATGTTTTTTTTTTAACTAGATGAGGTCAGCGTTTCCTATCTGACTACTCTGAGAAGAAAGGCCGAAACAAACTCAGAGGTCACAGTCTCTTATAAAGTCCAGACATAATCTTGGTCACTTTATGTGAAGACCATATAGATTGGTGTCTGAAATGGTCTTTTGAGAAAAGAACCACACAGATTGAGAGGACCTGTCCAGTCTGTGCACGCATTTGTCAGTAATCGCGCAGCTCAACTAAGAACTTAGGAGCTCAACGATTCGACGAACAATACCAAAGAAAGGACATTTGGGTAGGCCGTATAAATTACTCAGGCTGCCAGACCATGATTAAAAATAATTGAGAGAAAAAATAAAACAAACAAAAAAGCAATTTACATTACACGTCCGTGTTTGGGTCACAGAAATACATACGTGTAACAAATTTCAACTAAATCGGTCCATTAGATTCGGAGCAAATTGGCTGTGATAGACGGACAGACAGGCAGACAGACACATGAGTGATTTTATAAGGGTTCCGTTTTGTCCTTTTGAGGTACGGAACCCTAAAAATGAAAGAAAATTTGAATTTTGCGGCTACATTTGATATTCCCCTTAATTTGACATTATTATTTATATGTATTTAGGAAGTCCACACTATTCGTATCCCGTCCCTTCCGAAATTAAAGCGAAAAATTGTAAAACTTAAAGTAACAAAATTACAATAATTTTATCGATACAAATATCGATAAAATTATCGACCTTTTGGTCGCCGTAACATGTATGAGAAATAAATTGCTTTTGCACGTGTGTGAGTGTACGTCAAGCGCAGTGTTTGCGTTAGTGTGACTACCAATAGCAAAATCGCGATTTAAGTGCGTGTGGCTTATTTGTGTGCGTAATGCACGTACGTATTGGTCTCTTGCTTGTAGTGGAGTTAAAGAGTGGGAGATAACCGGCGACACGCGTTCTAATACAAATCAGGAACTATTTCCTTTCTAATCTCTTTTATCTGTTCTGTGTGATAACGTATATGCAAAATTTCAGAATGATCGGTTCAGTGGTTTAGGTGTGAAAATGTAACAAACAAACAAACAAACTTACTTTCGCATTTATATATTAATATATATCTAAGTAATAACAGCCGCACGGGTCGATCCATCAGGTTAAGCTACGCTTGCCGGGGTTGGTCTGTGGATGGGTGACCATCTTTTCATACCGAGACTCCTCCGTGCCTCGGAAAGCACGTTAAGCCGTTGGTCACGGCTATCATTCGAGGATCTTTGACAGTCGTTACGGGTCGTCAGAAGCCCGAAAGTCTGACAACCAGTCTTACCAAGGGGTATCTTATTACCCAGTAACTGGGTTGTGGAGGTCAGATAGGCAGTCGCTCCATGTAAAATACTGGTATTCAGCTGCATCCGGTTGGACTGGAAGCCGACCCCAAAACATAGTTGGGAAAAGGCTAGGCAGATTGATATTAATATATATATTAAGTACAGACCGTTCATAGTTATTTCACCTTTCATCTTGCATCACTGTCTAAATTACAATGATCTTTATTTTCATTATAATAAGATTGCTTTTGGATTGCTGCCACTGACAAGTCTGTCAAAATCAAAGTTATCTTTTATTTCGTTGGTGTTAGATTGCTGCTGTCAGAGCTAAAATAACTCTGAACGGACTGATTCTACCCAGTTGCAGTTGTGGCAAAAAAGTTCAAATTCTAAGGGCCGATACACACGATGCGTTGCGGCAACGGCGCGGCACCGGAACATGTCACTGCCTCATCCTACATAAAAATATCCATGGCATGCCATATGGTGCGTTTCGGCGTCGTACCGCACGTACCCCGGACTTGCAACCCGTGAGACGAGGCAGGGAGGGACGTACGCGTTGCGATGCCGAGGCAGCACCGCTCAGTTATTTGTGCGCCAGAATAAAGGGATAGAAATCTTTGAGGTGCGGTGCCGCTGCGGCGTTACACGTTACAGCGCCGGAACGACCGTGTGACCGCCAATGCGGCGAAATCTTTGCGATGCGGCGCCGGAACGCATCGTGTGCATAGGCCCTACGTTTACTTCGAAATCGTTTTAAGTTCTACTCACTCTCCGTCAAAGTTTTCAAACCGCGAGCACTGAAAAGGAAAAAGAAAATCGAAAGGTTTTTAACATTCATCAATTTAAGTGCCATATACATAGGGTTGAATAGTGAATAGTTTTCATTTAAGAATACCAATCATTTTAGTCGCAATAACCTTTTAGTAATGGGTAATGGTGAATGATAAAATCAGATATGTTGTCTAGATTCCTTTAGGGTGCAATAAAACCACCGTCGGATTCCCAAATAACGGTAGGAGGGGTTCACATCGGCGTCGAGCTGACGATGAAGTACCTGGGACTCGTCCTCGACAGCCGGTGGAACTTCGTGGAGCATTTTCGACGTTTGGCTCCCAGATTGGAGCGGGCCGGGGCTGCGTTGAAGCGGCTCTTGCCCAATCTAGGCGGTCCAAACGCCTTCTGCCGGCGGCTCTACGCGGGGGTCGTGCGGTCCATGGCCCTTTACAGGGCACCAGTGTGGGCGTGTTCTTTGGGGCGGCGACCAGCCCGCCAGTTGAACGCGTCCCAAAGGGTCATGGCAATCCGGCTAGTTCGGGGATACCGCACGGTCTCCGGTGAGGCGGCGAGCCTCCTTGCCGGATTGCCGCCGTGGGATCTGAAAGCAAAAGTCCTCGCATACACATGGGAGTGGCGCGAGGAGGCAAAACGC
This sequence comes from Dicycla oo, assembly GCA_948252095.1. Taxonomy (NCBI): domain Eukaryota; kingdom Metazoa; phylum Arthropoda; class Insecta; order Lepidoptera; family Noctuidae; genus Dicycla; species Dicycla oo. The sequence continues at coordinate 17,382,025 of OX411726.1, read as the reverse complement.
CGGGGCGTTACTCCGCTGCCGCGAGAAATCATGGCACAGCGGACAGAACTCCGGCGGGATCTCATGGTGGCATGGAGAGTGTGACTGTCGCAACCCAGTGCTGGGCACGCCACAATTGCGGCGATAAGTCCCCTCTTTGAGGAGTGGTTGGAGAGACGTCATGGCACCCTCACCTTCCGCCTGACGCAGGTCCTCACCGGACACGGTTGCTTTGGGAGGTTCCTGTTCCGGATAAGGTGGGAGGAAACGCCCGGGTGTTACCATTGTTTGGATCGCCCGGAGGACACGGTGGAGCATACGGTGGATGTCTGCCCAGCTTGGGCAGAGCACCGCCGCGTCCTCGCGGAGGTGATCGGCGGCGGCGATCTCTCGCGTCCGGCCCTGGTGCAGGCCATGGTACGGAGCGAGTGTGCATGGGAAGCCGTCACCTCCTTCTGCGAAGCTGTAATTCTCGCGAAGGAGGAGGCTGAACGCGTGAGGGAGAGGCAATCTTTGCGCCCTCACGCCCCTAGTCCCCGCAGGAGACGCCCTGGGCGTCGGGAATCGATAGCCGATTCCCGGCCACCGCAGGCGCGGGCTTGCGGATGGCGAGCAACGGGCAGCTCGCCGTCCGATAAGGACCAGGCCGGGTCGACGGCGCGTTGTGTTCCACGCGCGCCTCAAAGAGATGTCAGCACTAGCTGAAGGGGTCCGCTAGGGCCGATGCCCGCCAGGGTTGTGGGTTGTTCGAAAGAGTTACCGTGGCCCTGGCACAGGCAACTGAAGGAACACGGGTGGGTTTTAGTCAGTAGAAGTCTGACACGCCCTCCCGCTCCACGTCCACGCAGAGCGGGAGAAGTTATTTGATGATTTCCCATCCACAAAAAAAAGGGTGCATTAAAAAGAGTAAGTGAAGATACTCGAACACGAGAAATGTAATCTATACAGTATTATCTACATATTATAAACTAACTTTTGCCCGCGGCTTCACCCACGTGGAGGTCGTCAATTATCCCTCAGGAACGTACTACCGGGATAAAAAAATATCATATCCAGGGTTCACGGTCTATTTGTATTAAGCGACATTTTTGGAACTTTACAAGAGAGCATTTCAAAGTTTCATTATTCGGAAAAAAGCACATTGTAAAAAAAAAGTATCAATATGTTTTAAGTAAAAGTGGCCTATCAATAGTGTCTATCTCAGTTTTTTACGTTTTTACTTTTTAATGCAGGTAGATTATAACTCAAAATGATTAAAACTCAATATCGGCCAGGATGTCGCTTAATACCTACATATAGCCCGTGAACACTCGATGTGGGGTGACCGCTGAAAATCAGCGCTATGCTGTGGGTTCCCCATAGCACAGCATTATGCTGAGTGGAAGCCTTCTTGTCACAGTCATGATATGCCAGCAGCTGCCGGCTTTTGTTTTGTGCTCGTAATTTGTATGTAGATATATTTTGTTTTACTTTTCTTTATGTAATAATCGAGTTATTATCTTTTTGTATGCTCGTGTTTTTTATAGCAAATAAACTTATATTTCTTTCTTTCTATGTCCTAATCCAGGTCATGGGCTACCCATGTGCCAAATTTCATTAAAATTTGTTCAGCCGTTTTAGCGGGAAAGCGTAACAAGCAAACAAATTCACTTTCGCATTTATACGAGTAATATTAGTTAGGATTGAAGCTGATGTTCGTGTCTGTTTAAGTGAATGCGTTGATCTTCTAAACTGCACAACAGATATTGATGCGGTTTTCACCATCATTTAGAGAATTTATTCTGAAAGGTTTATGTGTATAATATATTATATTAAACTTACATTTTTTTTTTAAACTTTTCTGCCAAGTAGTAAAAACCATGCGAAGCAGGGGCGTCATCAATAAACACAATCGCCAAACGTTATTAGATTACAGGGAACATTTGAGTACGTAAAAGCAAGAAGACGCTCTGATTTATTCACATATTATTTGACATTACATACGCACGAGTGTATTACTCATGATCCAATGAACTTCGACCACTTCGCCACAACGAGCAATCTTAAAGCAGATACACATGCCGATACGCCAATAAGGCCACGCTTGGCGGGGTGTAGAATTCACGTTCCGATCCACTTGATTGAACGGTATAAAGCTGTTGATGATTTGGAGTAGTGTTGAATTACCTACTAGGTTTTATTTGAAGTGGAATAACAGGGGTCTGTACTTATATGAACGACAAAAGGTACTGTAGGGCTAAATGCCGACAGGGTTTTTGTTACCAACCTCCACGAAAGCTATAACTTACCATAATAATAAGTTAAAAACACTATTTCATATTTAGAAGAATAGAAAAAAAAGAGTAAGGGTCAGCTTCGAGAGCTGACAGACCACGTTTGGAAATAAAATAAGCAGTATCAGTTCTAGAAATATCCTTCAGTAATAAATAGCCTTTTATTTAATAAAAGGCGACAAATTTTGTCCCAGTACTAATAGAAGTAACAATACATAAGGATTACAAAACGAGTCTCAATAATAATATGTAGTTCCTAATTAGGAAAAGGGTAATTCATAAACCAGTTTAATGTAGGTTCATAAACCAGATTAATTTTAGTAAAACCTTTTTGTTAAACAACAAAAGTTTGTTTCTATATGCGTGAAGGATAATATCTGACAGAATAATAACGGGTTGTTCCTATTTCGCGGATGGTTTCCAATCCAATATCTTTTTCGCGTGTTCGAGCCGAATCCCTCAGATTACTTTTCTTTCTCCTCCAAATGTATTGAATGAATAACTAAAGAGAGTTTATTGATTGATGGAAATAAATAAACGATTTTAAGAGTGTTCTTTGATACCGTCGCATAATGTTGTCGACAAGTGTTCGATATTTTTAACCGACTTCCAAAAGGAGGAGGTCTGCCCAGCTTGGGCAGAGCACCGCCGTGCGGTTATCAATTCGTCTGTATGTTTTTTTTTTTTGTTACGCGATTACTCAAAGACGGATGGACCGATTTGGAAAATTCTTTTTTTGTTTGAAAGGGTATACTTCCGAGGTGGTCCCATATAAATTTTATTAACTTTGCTCGAGGAGTTTTTGAGTTAGCTTCAATAATGCGTATATTTCCCACTTATTTTATATGGATGTTGTGATGGTGTTTTAATAACTTCCTATCACTGTTATTTACATGGCTATATCTACAATTATTGTGCTCAATTATGTATTCGAATTTGTGTGGGGTAGGTTCCACAACTAAAAAGTGAAAAATAAAAACTTTTTAGCAAAAAATAAAACCGACTTCTAAAACAAAACACTACAAAGTGAAAAATAACTTTAATTTCGGAAGTCGGTGTCTTTGGTTTTGTATTTTCGTTTTTTGCCACCGACTTCCGAAATTAAAGTTATTTTTCACTTTGTAGTGTTTTGTTTTAGAAGTCGGTTTTATTTTTTGCTAAAAAGTTTTTGTACAGCAATTTAGTCGCATCTATTTGTAGCGAAGAGGAAGTCCAGATCCAGCAGAAATATCAATTTATTTTCTTGTTAAGAACTTAAAATTATTTCTGTCACGTTTTCATTCTCACCGGGGAAAAGCTGAAAGGAAATTTAGGTATACAGATTTGCAAGACTTCGCATGTGTGGGCTTGAGTCTATCATCATTTATCGGGCACATTTCCAATCCTGGCACATAACTGAGAGTTTTACCAGCAAAAACCTCGAACTAAGTTCCACATTTTTCTCGATGTGGTAATCGAACGTAAGAGATATGGAAGTCTGAAGTAGTCGAGACCAATGAATAGCGATGGCTAGTAAACAGACACAGCTGTTATCGTAGATGATCTGCTCGTCATAGGGATAAACCAATATGTTCCTGTGAATATCAGTCGAATGCTTTACCGATAACGAATTCATACTCGAATTCCCTTGTTAGATCAAGGCAAATAATTATGATAGGTCAAGCAAACGTGCTGTTATGCTAATGAAGATAGACATTTTGTGATATGATTTCAGATAGTTCTTACTTGAAGAACCTCTTTACAGGTAAATATTCTAAGATTTTCTGTTTGGAAAAATAAAATAAGAAAAATATAACGCGTCTAGCACTAGAGAAATGATAATAAAAGTTTATTGCACTATGACTATCCTCCGTCCCTTAAGCTAAAAGAAACTCTTGGCGGAGGCATTAACTCTTAGTTAAAAATGTTGCAAAACGCAGCACTATTTGTCACGACGACTTTGCGTCACAGACAATAACTTCACGTAGAGAAATCCCACACCACCTCTTTGTCACATTTTGCGAAGAAAAACTGTTCTCCTTTTATTCATTTTGTCGCTTGCTCTTTGCTTGGATAAAAACGCGAACGCGGAATGCAATTTTTTTGGAGATGCATAGTTATTCATAATTTTCCGTTTTCGTGCGTGCGCCAACTTTGTTCACGGGAATAAAGTGATTTTAAAACGTATTATTCTAAGAGTCTATGAAATTTTTAAATGGTAAGTACTAGAAATGGAAACCGCAATTCGTTTTCATGAAAGTAGATCGTGCTATAAAATTCGGCGTAAGGCCCGGACTCCACCAAAGCGGAGATGGGCGGAGATGTGCAAAGCGGAGAGAAGAGGAGATGCTTAACAGCTAGGGTGTATCCATCGAAGCCGTGCTGAGATGCGTATGGCTAGACCCGAGCAGTGATGTGTACTGACTAGAAGAGCGGGCAGGTGGGTTGTGCGACGCGAGGGAACCAGCGGTGCCGCTCGGTGCTCGCCGCTCACATCTCCCGTTTCCGCTGCGCGCCGTCGCCAGCTTGCGAGGCACAGCTCGCATCTGATTTGTTCTCGCTAAGCAAAGATGAGACATCTCCTCTTTGCTCAACCGTATCCACTGAAGCTAAGCGGAGACGAGATATGTAAATAACTAAATTCTATTGGTTGTTTCCAACACATGTCCTCTCCTCTCGTATCGTCTCGTTTGGTGGAGTCCGGGCCTTATAAATGATATACTTTTTAGTTTTATTAGTTTTAAAACGTAGTTTTTGCTCTACAATAAAAACTGTTCGTATAACTTAAATTTTTAGCCTATGGATAGTTAACAATTTCTTTAGATTGTTTCACGTTAAAGTATAAAGAAAGATTCACCTTGCTTACTTAGCATCAATGTAAGAGTAAGACATCATGTTCTTCGAATCACATTGTTTCCAACGCGCCTGACTTGCCTGCATTCACTCATATGTATGTAGATCAGAATTACATTCAGTCATCTAATACATTTACATAAATAATATGTGGTACGCCTACGCTCAGATTTGCTCATATTAGTGGGGCTATGCGATTTTGCGGTTACTCATGCATAGCCCATTACAGTCGGCGGGGAGGATCGGTGGAATCGTTCACATGCGCCTGGCCCTAGGCATTCAATGCGTCCACTACTGCCAATTTGATAACCTTTGCGGTTATTTCCGAGGGCCACATTTAGGGATGCCCCATTCTCCTCATGACCGCTCTGCTTGCTTTTGTGTATAGAATGAATTATATTGGTAGTTCGTGATTTTTTTACTTATTAGGAAACTAATTTCGGTAACTGGGTCACTGAATTTGTACGGAATAGCTGTTTCTATATGTATTTTCTACACACATACAATAACACATATAATAGGTAAATACCTAACCGGGTAGGTTCATTTCTACAATAACCTGGGACTAAAATTTCATCTCATACAAACAGTGAGGAGTAACTGGCAATACTATTATACTGTACCCATTTCTCGTGGGCGATATGATAGCAAACTTTGCACTTTAGTGAACTCCCGTACGTATATCTCGTTTACTAACTCGCTGCAGTAACGACACATTTATGTTCAATTTATACTTTGGTACTGAGATCTATGAAAGCTTTATTAAGTTAAAGGTAAATAGAACTAGAAATACACTGGGCCGCAAAGAAAGCGGGTTGGTTATAAAAATGCGATAACTTTTAAAATATTTGAGCAATCCTTTTAAAATAAAAACTAAATTATATAACTACAGAAGTAAATAAAAATAAAACGATTTTTTAATCGACTTCAAAACACGAGGAGGTTCTCAATTCGTCGCGTATACAGCGATTTTTCCGTCAATTGTCGATCGATTTTGAAAATATTTTTTTGTTTGAAAGGGTATGCGCTCGAAGTAGTCCCACTGTCACCAAGTCAGAATCTGATGACGGGATCCCATGGAAATCGAGGGAAACTCTTAAATTTTATAGGCACACCTATAGAGATTTGGATATTTTTTATAGTAACTCATGCATTTGCTCTCGCCATTTGGTGAAGTGAAAATGACGATGAAGACCATCGAAACTACTCAATAATAAGTATTTCACGGGTCGCGACTGGATTACTTTAATATAGTTAATGTTGTATGGCTAAGCAATTTATGCTCGTCATAATGCATAATTATAGTTACGTGGAGCTGATGGTGACTTCACCATCAACTCCATTCTTACTAGGAAGACTCCTTAACGATTAACGTCCCTGGATTGGGAGAAGCAAAATTTTGTTAAAGGTGATGAGCAGTTGGCATTAGGCTATTATAACTTAGATAAATTACAAACTGACCCACTACATAGTGAAAAATTAAAAAAAAAACTTTTTAAAAACAAAAAAGTCGTCTTCCAAAAAAAATAAAATAAGTACCTACTACCTACAAATTGAAAAATAACTTTAATTTCGGAAGTCGGTGGCAAAAACTAATATACAGATTCAAAGCCACCGACTTCCGAAAGTAAAGTTATTTTTCAATTTGTAGTGTTTTTTTTGGAAGTCAGTGGTTTTTTTTTTGTAAAAAAGTTTTTTTTATAAAAATTGAACAACTTTGAAACCATATTCATTATTATTTTCTTATTTTCTTATTAACCCCTGAAGAGTGTAACCGTTCAAAGAGTGCCCCAGCGATTTGAAGAGACTGGATACAATATTCGCAGATCAGGAACAGGCCGAAAAGTTGCACGACAGCGCGGAAGTATCGATATATGGTGTCGACAATCTTGAGAAATCGATTTCAAACGGCTGTTAAAAGTCAAGAATCACCTTCTACCTGCTGAAGGGAGCAATTCGAGCACGTTTAGGCTCGGCGCAAATGGGCAACCGACCACAGACACCGGTGGCTGTCGCCTCTTGCTGCAGTGTTGAGTACTGCTGTAGCGGGTGGCCACCACCGGCCTCACGTGTGCGGTACGTCTATACAAATCATATGAAAAAGTGTGTTAAGTCGCTGTCGCTGGCCACCGGTGGCTGTAGGTCGGTGGCCCGTTTGCGCCGAACCTTACAGTGAGGCGATGTCTTGCTGAAGCAAACTTGAAGCCATTTAGACCTGCAAATGGTCCAAAACTCAAAAGGCAGCATTGAAATTCAAGCTTGAGTTACGCTAGAGAATACATGAGTTGGACTCTGGATGACTGGTCAAGCGTAATGTTTTCGGACAAGGTTCATGCTGTACACGCACGATGGGAGTCAAAGAGTCTACAGAAGACCAGGAGAGCGCTATAACCAAGCTTGCATTGAAAATAAAGTGCAATACGGCGGAGGGTCCATACACGTGTGGGCTGGAATTTCTTCCGAAAGCCGCACCATGCTAGTGGTGGCAAAAAATGGCACTTTAACTGCAGAAACATCCGTGAATGAAATCTTAAATGATTATGTTGGCCCATTTTTAGTAAATATGGGCGAGAACGCCATCGTTATGCAAGATGAATGCTCGTCTCCATACAGCTCGGATAGTGTTTGACTGCCTTCAAGATGTCGCTATCACCGCATGGAGTGGCCAGCACACAGCCCAGCCTTGAACCCCATCGAGCTTGCCTGGGACGAACTGAGTCGACGTGTTCGCCAGCGAAATTCCCCTCCAATGACGCTTCGTGAACTGACAGAAGCACTGATGAAGAATAGGAGAATATTCCTCAGCATCGGCTCCGAAATCTGGTGGAAAGCATGCCACACAAAATACTATAATGTGTAAAATTTGTATATTTGATACCTTAGCACATTTTTCGAAATCTAGTGAAAATAGTCATTCTTACTTACTTTTATCAAAAACTAGCTTTTGCCCGCGGCTTCGCCCACGTGGATGTCGGAAAACTATATGTATAAACCTTCCTCTTGAATCACTCTATCTATTGATGAAAACCGCATTAAAATCCGTTCAAAAGTTCTTGAGATCATCGCGAACATATAGACAGAGGAGGCGGGCGACTTTGTTTTATAATATGTATTGATAAACCTCATAATCTTGAACTTTTATGACATTGATTTAAGCACTATAAAATTGTCCATAATACAGTCTTTATGTCATAAAGCTACCTCCAATATTTTGGAAGTTATTGAGGTTTTTGTTACCGACCCGCTTTCTCCTCGGCCCAGTGTTCGGCCCAGTGATTTGACTGTTCGTTGAGCATAAGGTCCTGAGTTCGATTCCCAGGTCGGGCAAAGTGTTATTGGGTTTTCCGTCAGGGATTTCTAAGTAGCAGCCGGAGTCTGGATATGTGCCCAGTTGGTGGGAACAGGCTCGCCCCTTATTACATGGGACTTAAGCATAAGTGGCGATGGGAATGTGGGTGTACTATAAGGTTCACCTCTGCCTGACCCTTCGAGGATTATAAGTGTGATGTTATGTACATGCTATGTATTTAGTGTAAAAATAGAATAGATTATTTGGCGAAGTGTAGGTTTATGACAGGACGCCTCTACCAACTACATCGTATATTCACCCGAGGTTCCAATTGGATTCCAAAGCGATTCAAAAGTAGAAAAAACAAATGCAGAACGCTATAAATGTGGAACGGAGCAGCGCGAGCGTTGGCATATCTTGAATTGTCTTTTAGAAAAGACGAGGTCAAAATCTGGTCAAAATACATATTAAATCTTTTTTTTTAAAGTTTAAAAAATAAAAAGTTTACATGTGCTTTTATTCAGTGTAGATTTTAGCTTATTTGAAATTATTATTATCTTCTTCAACTTTATTATCTAATTCAACTATTATTTCGAGTTTGTCCTAATTTCGAACTCGTACAGAGCTCATTACGAATTTCTCATGAAATAAATACAACAGATAAACCCATGAAATAAAAACCACTGCCGCGGATCTCGATAACAATGAATGGAATGTGTTTAAAAGAAACAATTGAATACCCTGAAACAAAAAGAGTACTCTTCAAATAAGCCGCTAATAAAATGTACATAATAAGTAGTACTTGATAACCCGTGCCGCATCGGACTGAAGAATTATTTCATCATAAAGCCGCGACTAAATCGTCCGTGAAACCGGGCCGGATAACTTTTGCACAACGTTCCGCGGTTCATGGCTAGTTTAGAATTACCTGAATTTCACGAACCACCTATTCGGATACGTGCGGTGGGTTGTTCATTTTTTTTTCGTTTAAATATTGTATCGGGGCTTGTGCTGTTTTTATTTTTATTTTATTTTGAAAATGGAAGTGGCTGGAAGAGGTTATTGTCACTACTTTCTGTTTTTTTTTTTTTTTGTTAACATTTTTTTTGTACGTTATTATAAATATATGTAGTTCGCGTCAAATAAGTTTGCCGCTCTGAAACCAGGCTTTCCGATGTGCAAGGCATAGCGCGCTGCTGTTTTAGTATAGATATTGAGTACTGCGCAGTCATTTGTAGCCTACTTGAGAGCGACAAACTTATACATGACGCGAATTATACTAATTTTGAAGGAACAACCGCTGCGTCAGCAATCTTCAAAAAAATATAATTAAGACTTAATAAGCGGAAAATAATAAAATCTGATATTTACGCCAAGACGTTAGAACTACCGTGTTTCCATGTTTAATCGACTTCAAAAAAAAAAAGAGATCATCAATTCGACACGTAATGTATGTAATATTATTGGAACTGCAATATGATAATCTATTAGGGCTTGCAAACAAATATACAAAATTTTATGTTTGTATATATGTTGATGTATGTATATATGTAATGTTTGTATGTATGATTGTCCACGCATTTCTCCGAAAGTATTAATCGAATTGTGACCATTTTATTTTTATTAGCTTACATTTACTTCAAATTAGGGAACAGTTTCATCAAAATCGGTTCAGCAGTTTTCAAGATAATAGAAAACCAATAATGATAACGGATAATGGATACGTGTAAGTGTGACGGCCTGGCTTATTGATACGAGCTACTGGTGTGGTGTCAAAGGGACAAAATCTCAAAACTTTGGTCAAATTCTAGTGCAATATTTATAACAAAACTATTAACTACTCATTACAAACAAATATTTCAGTTTTTACTAAAAACTAAAAATTATTAAATAAAAAAATTATTAAAAAAATTAAATCGACTTCAAAAAGAAATTATCTCAAAATTATGAAATAACTTTAATCTCGGAAGTCGGTGGCAAAAAACTGAAATACAGTTCCCAGGACACCGACTTCCGAAATTAAAGTTTTTTCATAATTTTCTTTTTGAAGTCGATTTAATTTAAAAAAAAAATCTAATTATATTTCTATATACTTAATATATATTAAAGAAGATTCGTAAGTATATCGTCTGGCTCGTGATTAATTTTAAAGCAGTTATTTAACTAATTGCTTTTAAATCATGCTTCGATTACAGCATTTAACCTGTCCACTACGGATAATTATATTGATTAATTATCTGTGATTTGGTCATGCATAAAATGAAATCGACCACATTGAAAAAAACTACTGTACCAGTATGTTTTACTATCGATTTAAAATTATGCCAACTTACTAGCTGAACCATCAGATTCAATTTAAATTTTTCAGCTGTTCCTTTAGGTTTTTCCTAATATTCTTTTTTCCCTAAACCATCCCAGTAATGAGGCGAACAAAACAAAACAAAAAAAAAAATCAAATCGATCGAGATCGATTGATTTTTATATATAAATTATAGTTATCTCCGAAGTGATCACAAGTCATTACGGGGAAATCATAAAACGAATAAAGTAATTAAATGAAAGATATCATTAAAATTTAGTTTTCTAAACCGGGATTACAATAACAGGGTTATTTCGTGAAGGTATTTGTGGTGGTTGTTACCAATGCGGAACGAGAATGCATCGAATCATTTATTATGCGGCGATAGCCAAACGGTTCGGCGTTGGCTAGCGAGCGAAAAGTTGTGAAAACGAGCTTAACTAAACAATGAGTAAGTTCGTACTTTTGGGGAATAAGGAAAAACACTAGTAATGAACATCCGATATGGCTGGCGCTCTTTGAAAACATGTAGGAAGGTACTACGTGACCAAAACAATTATGCGCATGACAGCTATGAAGTTATTGGAACTAGGGAGGGAACACTAGAACGGTGATTGATATTGTACGTATTATCATCACTGCCTAAAGCGAGTATACGACTGCACGTCACTACGGGAAGCGCGGGGAACCGAATTCCTTTCATGCGCCTAATTGTTTTGGTCAAGTAGTAGGCACTGGTGACGCACAGTATACTACGAGCGCAGACAGCCAAGCAACCTCTCGTTACAAGAGACATATCGACATGTCGACACCCTTGCGCCATTATCTCTCTAGCACGGCGGGCTGTGCTGGGGCGGCTGCTGCGGGTGCGGATATCTCAAACAGCGCAAGTACTCCAATATTATTGGCACTTATATGTTCAAGCCGTTTGGGGTTGAAACACTAGGGCCATGGGGTCCGAGTGCCCTCTTAGTTTTTCGAGACATCGTTAAGCGGCTGGTTGACTCTACACGTGACCAGAGCGCTGGCCTATTTGTTGGTAAAAAAAATAAATATTTCTATACAACGTGGCAATGCTGCCCAGCCTTTTGGGCACTTTTCCTGTTAACAGCGATGCGGAATTTTTAGGTGCCCTATGATTAGTTCCTCTCATTTTCACATCATCATTATTATTTTAAGATTGTTAGCTTTTATATTATGTAATTATAGTAGCAAACGTTAATTAATACGTTATTATATTATTGTGAAAAAAGAGAGACATATTATTTTGTAATTTTTCGCTTGGCTTCCTAGCTGAGTGAAGCCACTCATTTTGTATCCTGATTCCAGCTGTTAACCTAAGTAAACTTGAACACCTAAAACCGTGGCTAGAGCCTGCTTAGGAGCGGAATCCGGTCCTTTGCCAAAGCTAAGCTCATGCACATGGGTCTATTATGCAAAAGTGAACAGCCTTTTGGGAAATTCAATTTCAAATGTGGTGTGACGTCAACTAGAGATTTTTTGTCACTGCACTGGAAATACAATTACATACCCACTAATCCCAGCTAGTGTCGAATGTATGTTTGTTACTCAATTGGACGGATTTGAATGAAATCTGCATGAAATTTAGTACTGAATGTGTTCTGGCTATTCTGTACCAAATGTCATTCAAATCCACACATAGACTACTTTTTTATTCAGTTCACTTCTGTTGGAAGTAGAGCCATGGACGCTGGTCGTAACAAATACCAGGTATTTAAATGGAAGAACAAAGGAAGTTTTATAGAGAGGCCATTGCTAAGAGGCACACTGCACTAAGAGGCATTCTGTAACTACCTAAAGGTGTCATATTATGTTCAGAATACGGAGCCTATTGATATATTAATGAACAGGTCTGCAGTCCAGGCTCCCAAGTAGCAGAAACAATAGCACTTAAAACGTGCTTATAACAGGTGTAATCACAATTTATGATAGCTATTTGTTGTTACGACAAACTGCGTCACTAAGACTTAGCTTTGATTATGCAGCGAACAAAGGAAATTGCTGTCATTCTGTTCTTAATAGATCGTGAACATTGGAAGTGTTGAGTGAATTACTGGGGAGTTTGCTATGTTACTTCTTCTTTACACGTTGAACAATAGAGAGTGGTACAAAGTATTTTCACGGTTGTCTATGGTAATGTTGAGTCGTTCTGACTTCCAACCTTCTTCCAACCCATTGATATGTAAGTACATATGTTCACCAAATGCTTGGAAGTCTCATGGTTGTAGAATACATTTATGTGTGTATACATGTATGTAGATAAGCAGATGATAAATGACTTTACTAATACTGCAAGCAACTTTGAAATCCGTCGAGCTAAGCTCAGATGTAAGGACAACATACGCTGAATTTATGTTTGTGGAAATGTAAGATTGTATACAATTCATTTATAAATGCTAACGTAGATACCTATTTCTTATTCTTAATAGTTGTTTATGCAGCCTCCACCGAGGCTACTTTAGAGTTCTCAGAACTGTATACAAATACTGAAATTGGCAATACGCGTGGAGTAAATGTAAGGGTCATAATGTATTTTGTCGCCGGTGGGATGTCGCACACTCGCTGCTGATATATCGTCCAATAAAGTCGTGATGTGAAGAATAGCTCCCATCCCATTAACGTCACACGCAAAACGATTTCGCCTCTGCCGAACACGATTTGTAGTGGCAGTGATTTGTGGGTCCATATTGTGAAGTTGAAGTTTCCAAATAACGGACTATTACGGAAAAAAGGAAAATCGCTGGCCGCTAGGGAGCGACATTACCGAGCCATGTATGCGGCGAGAACAATGCGAATTATTCCGGTTATTTGCTGCCTTACAGCTCTATTACTGGCCGGCGAGGTCACTCACCTGCCTTCGTAGTAGATTGAGGTTAACACTATATTTCTAGTGCTAGTTCTCCCTGTAAAGAAACATTTTGGTAACTCGTCCATATTACGTAACAGCTGAAACATTTGCCTTCATACTAAATACTTTGGAACTCTGCTATTTTCCTGCTCAGACTAAATAAAACACCCAGACATAGCGCTGCGAACAATACAGTGAAGCATGCGCAAAACTACACCGCGCTCTGTGCATACACGCTCACACGTACACATTTACATCAAACTACAATTTTATTAAACTACACCTCATTCCGTGCACACATGTTTAGGAAACCCAAAATGTGCAACCTCACGTCACTGTTGACAATGCTGTGTTTTGGTATTTCTTTTAGTTTGAGTTTTCCTGTTGCAAATATTCATGCAAATATGCATTTCGGTATTTAGTTAATAATCCCTTCATACCAAATGGAATGGTTTATTTGCGGTGAGCGATTTATAAGAAATTTTATACATATTTTGATATTGGAGCAACACGATACACGAGTGTAGACGATATATTAATTTCCAAGAAACCAGAGCCATGACGAATATATCGAAATATAAAACATTATATTAACCAGAATATGCTAATGAAGAACCTGTACCCAATCATAGAATACATCAGTTCATCAATCATTAACACACACAACACCTACTCACACCCATACACCCCTCACATCCACCCCCTTACACACACTCTCACACACACAAACACTACATATACCTAGGGTATTCCAGTGCAAGAGAGAGACGGAGCTATACATTCTCTATAGCACCATCTCTTTTTCACAATGGAATCATGATGGCGTTAATAGTTCATAATACGGCCCCTGAATATGCTACAACAATTTTGGTAACATCCTAGAACCTAAACTTTTTATTTTTTTAATTATGTCTCAACATTGTAGATAGTACCTAACCCATGGGAAGTTGCGTGGTAACTCCATCACAAGTATCCTTGTAACGTACCGGGGCTGCCTCAATTTTGTGCTGTAGAACAATTGTATGAGAAACAATAAAAACTTTTTTATTTTTATTAAAACATGTAAGAATTTTCATTCACAAGTAACTACTTACACTATAGCAAAGAAATTATAGTGAAAAATAATTTTTATTGCGATATAAGAATAGGACATTTAATACAATTTTATTTCCATAATTTAACGTGTTTTATGACAGAACAAGAGCTAGGAGCAGTCATAACGTGTGGAATACTTATTACGGCTTTATGATTGTAGGTAATATTAGTACTCTTTTATGTTCTTTAGTTCCAGCCATTTAGTAATTGGCAGCATACACTGGATGAATTCTTGAAGCGAAACCGTTGGGCGAAAATTTAAATTGAGAATTGGAAAAAAACTGGTCAAATCGAGCTCACATGAGTTCGATTTCGGAGAAAAGTAAAAATTTTATTATAAAGTTATTATTTTTTTAATGATATGTAGGTATGCCTGGTACTTGCAAAAGTACAGTTTTATATTACAGTTTTCGTTTGAGGTAAGTACCTACTGATCAAGAGCCAAATAATTAATCTTATGTTAAAACCTAGAATCTTTTTTTAAACCTATTTCATCACACCATGAACACTCATAAAACTAACCGTTTAGGTTTTCTCCCTAAATTCCCATCTCGCAATGGAAAATTACCATCTTAACGGGCTTAAATGTGCTACATTTACGTCAGTGACTGACAGTTAATTTTGAAGATCACTAAGTATCGGATTATATATGCTTATACTCGCTTTAAATTATGTAGATTCTTGCCCGAATGGAAATATTTGTAATAATATAACCTTTTGAAAGGAAGACGGCAAGCGCGCTGCGTGAATCCAAAAATATTTACAGCGAATTATCATGGCCGAGTTTGGCAATAAACAAAGAATACTGAAATTTTAATAAAGCTATAAGAACATGTTTGTATTCTACTTGTACGAATGATTGATATCTTGAAGTCGCCCTTCACCATTTCACTGAGGAACACTAAAGAAGACGTCAAGAGTGAGCAGGTGTAAAACACTTCTTCACATTACTTTTCTCACCGAGAGCCTATTATACAGCTGCCCGAGTTGCGTTCGCTTACTTTTATATAAATGTTTTCAATTGAAAGAATTGCTGTAATTTAAACTTGTACAAGCAATTTCATTTGTGAAATAATCGAAATTGTTCTCAAGATTTATTTATTCCCTTTGAACAAAGAAAGGCAAAACGTAAAACACTTCTGTGGGCTTCGAATTTTACATACCTATTGAAAAAACATCATTTGTCTACGGCGTCATTGTTAGGCGAAGGATCGCTCGTTGAGAGACCATTGAATATGCATTTATTGAACTTAGTGCTCATCGAGGCATGATCTCAGTAGAAAAACGTGAGTACTGGGAACGTGATCAATGCGAGCCGAACAAACCGACGCAAAAAACCTATGTGAAACATTTGAACGACGTCGCTAAATTACATGGAGCGTAAATAACGTTTCATTTAAAATATCTTCATTAACATCATTCGTTTTAATGCAGTGTAGGTAGACCTACAATGGAAAATATAATGTCTCGGTGTTACGAGGTCTCGGAAATCCCGTCCTCCTGCGAAATGAAATATGATTCACATTAACTAAAGCTCTTGTTGTGTCCCCTTTTTGTCGCGAACCGTTTGCTACACTTGTATTTGCCACTGGATTCACTTCCAAGTGTTAAATAAATGCGGCTCGCTTGTTCCTCTTTTGTTTTAATTCAATTATTCTTGCCTCGCACGACTGGATTGGATACTTTTTTCGGAACGGTCGTCGTGTTATCGGCTTCTGAGACGTTAGCTGGCTGAAATGCAAGTCACGTTTTTGATACTCCAGGCAGAAACGGGCGTTTGCATTTCATTAGTAGATTTGTGATCACAGAATATTGTTACGTGATTCAAGTTCTATGTTTAATTTCAGTTAGACTTTCAAAGATTGATGGAGGGTGTTTTGATTCATTGATCAACTTTGAACAAAACCTTGGCCTCTTGTTGATCATTTCGTGAGTAAACAGAAACTGGGTCCATTTATTGTGAGTGCTTGATTGTGATCAATGAATGGCATTCGAAAAACAGACAATAGTGCCGATTCTCTTGTTCAATAACTAAACTAAAATTAGAGAATTGCTATCTTTTACAACAGGCAGTGTGAGAAAAAGACGGCTATAGCTATGAACTAAGTTAGAGATGTCAAACTAGTTTACGCCTTGAGCTTCACCGTGTTTTTAGTCTACATGTTTTTACGTGTCGTCTAAATTTGTATGGAAATATTAATTCAACTTTTGACAGCTCTAATTTACGTCCCTTTCTTGTTTAATTAGAGAGAAAAAGTTAGCGATAGCCTAAATTAAGTTAAGTTTGTTCACAACAGAATCGGCACCAATAGCTTCTGAATTTAAATATTGAAGTAGATTAACAACGACAATATTAAAAGAAAGGCATTACACAAAGCTGCAGCGTTATCCATTGTCAATAAAGCACTCAACATCCAAAACAGTCCAATATCTAGGTACGAGGTTGGTATGTCATTAGAGGCATAGATTCAAACAGATCATAAAGCGGGTACTGTAAGCGACGTCTACTAATTTTCACCTTTGTGGAGGATTTGGTGTTTGACGCAACAGCAGGCAGGTCTATTGTTGTCACATCCATGACGCTTATTCAACGCTTTGATAAGCCTACGTGATAAATTACCGACTTGGGAGACAAATATTTTTTTGTGGGAGGAGAAACAAAAAATAAATTCTGCTCAGCGTTAGGTTTATTATGTCTTTGTTTGTTTATTATGTCGCGTGGTGTCTACTTAGTCTGCGGTGTAGGCATAGTTTTGACTTCAATGATGAGATAGATACGCAAAAAACTAAAGTTCGTTTTTAGGGTTCCGTACGTTAAGGGTGCCAAACGGAAGCCTATTACTACTAAGCCTCCGCTGTCCGTCCGTCTGTCAGCGGGTTGTATCTCATGAACCGTAATAGGTAGATAGTTGAAATTTTAAAGACTGTGTGTTTCTATTGACGCTATAACAACAAATAATATTAAAAACTTTTTGACAAAAAAGAAACAACCGAAAAAAACTACAAAGTGAAAAATAACTTTAATTTCAGAAGTCGGTTTTGTATTTTCGTTTTTTTGCCACCGACTACCGAAATTAAAGTTATTTTTCACGCTGTCGGTTTCAGAAGTCGGTTGAATTTTCTTGTCAAAAAGTTTTTACTTTTTAGTTTTGGTATCTACCTCACAACTATTCGTATATCACTACTTGCTAGATACATACACTAAGTGGAAGTTGTTATAACATCAACATACACTCTAAGTGGAAATAATACGTATTATTAAAGCTAACTCAAAACATTAGGCTGGGCGGTCACAGTTCATAAGTTACAGGGTACCACCCTCGAAAGAGCCGTGATCGACCTTGGTAAAAATAACTTTGCAAAAGGGCAAATATACGTCGTGCTAAGTCGTCTCAGAAGTTTGGAAGGCATAGTTTTGTCAGATTTGGACGCCAACAAATTATTAAAGCGACCACACATCGACAGAATATTGATGGAAATAACGAGGCTACGAAATCTGTCTCCTGCCAACCAAAGCCGCACTTAACATACGACTCCAGTAGCGCAATTTGATATTACCATTGAGCTATTTCGGAGCTCGTGGCTAAATAATAACAGCCGCACGGGTCGAACCATGAGGTTGAGCTACGCTTGCCGGGGTTGGTCTGTGGATGGGTGACCATCTTTTCATACCGAGATTCCTCCGTGCCTCGGAAAGCACGTTAAGCCGTTGGACCCGGCTGTCATTCGTGGATCTTTGACAGTCGTTACGGGTCGTCAGAAGCCCGAAAGTCTGACAACCAGTCTTACCAAAGGGTATCGTATTACCCAATAACTGGGTTGTGGAGGTCAGATAGGCAGTCGCTCCATGTAAAATACTGGTATTCAGCTGCATCCGGTTAGACTGGAAGCCGACCCCAACATAGTTGGGAAAAGGCTAGGCAAATTGATTGATTGAGCTATCTCGATTCCATACGGTCTTGAGTCAGGAGGTGAGTTCTCCTACATTCTTTAACCTGTACATGGACCAGTTGATTGGGGAGCTGAGTAGCACAAGAGTCAGATGTTATACGCCTCGCAAACCTATAACACCCCTAGCGCCACCTCTTCGCCATACAGTGTTTGGTATTAATTCGCCTAGACCCCGCGTGTGCAAACTTATAAACAAAAACAGCGACCTGGTTGACATCCATTCTGATTCAATGTCGACCTTTGTCAGAAACGTCAAACGTGTTAAATATTATCTAGAATTTAGATACATAGAATTAGTCTTTAAAATTATACAGCAGAAGTTAATTGAAACACACTTTGCATGTGGTGTTTGCCCATAATTGGTTTTGCAGTTAAATTTAAGACGGGGTACATCATTCGGGGTACATCTGTTCCTGTAACTGATCGACTTGAGCTCCTAGGCATGGAGTTGACATCTAGTCTCAACTTCGGCGCCACCATCGAGTACAAGGCCCAAACTGCGGCCAAGAAACTGGGCATCCTAAATAGGGTGAAGCGATACTTTACGCCTGGACAGCTTTTAACCCTTTACAAAGCGCAAGTCCGATCCTGCATGGAGTATTGTGCAGTCACCTTTGGGATGGATCAGCTAAGTACCAACTAGCCGCGCTTGACTCGGTGGAACGCAGAGCTAAGAGGCTCATTGGCGACGTAAAACTGGTGGATGCCAAGCTTCATAGCTTGGCTCATCGCCGCAAGGTTGCCTGCTTGTCGGTCTTCTACAGATTGTACTTCGGAGAGTGTGCCCGAGAACTCCACGACCTCATTCCACCGGCCCCCTTCTACCACCGGACATCTAGACGCACTGCCAGTTACCATCCCTACCTGGTTGCTATTCCACCAATTCGCACTAAGCGCTTCCAAATGTCTTTTATAATGCGCACAGCAAAAGAGTGGAACTCACTACCTGCGTCTGTGTTTCCGAACGTATACAACCCTAATCTCTTCAAAGTGAGAGTGAACAGGCTTCTTCTGGGTAAGCTCACTCCATCGTCGACTTTGTCTCTGTCACCTCTGACCTAGACTAGAGTCAAGAGCAAACCCATCACAAATAAAAAAAAAAAAAAAAAAAAAGACACAATTATATGTATTTTTCTATCTGTTGTTGGTGAACCTTAATTAAATATATAAATAAATAAAATACAAAATCGTTACATTCTAAATTCATATCAGACTTTTTATCATAATTATGATAGATATGTAGACACTATAGTACTTATATGAATTGTTCAACCGTTTTGCTATCGACTAAATTGTAATTTAGATATACTTAATACTTATAATTTGTAGGGTGATATGGTAACGTCACACCACTCCATCATCTGCCTACATCCAGGTAAACACATTACCATGATTTCAATTAGCGGAGTATGTACACAGTGCGTCCCGCCCTGCGCCCTACCTGCGGCGTGCTATTAATGAAGATGCCACGTATATCCCCGCACGTCGTCGCCGGGACGTCCCTTAGATATTTCTGGAATGATAAATGAGTGTCGCACGTGATCTAATGGTCCGGGACTCCCGTGTGTCCGAAATGAGGGATGGAACACATGTACGCCAATATTGCAGCCCAGCGAAGGTACGAAACGAAATAGGCCTTCTTTTTGTATTTGCACACATAATACCCCCGAGAATGTTATTGTGCGCAGAAACAGTGCGCTCCTTTGTTGATTTTTACTCTACAGGTGTTATTGCGAGTTGAAATGCGACGGTTTTCCGCAGATATGCATGCTAAAATCTTATATTTTTTCTTTGAACAATCCTGGCGTGTTGCTAGCATATATGCAGTCAAGTTTTTTATTCCAACGTTTAACCTAAGTCGTATTGTCAGCATGCCAAGATGTTTAGCCAATAACCAATAACCGCATATGAGCGTTCATATTATGCCAAACCAGCAGTTTCGCACCAATCCAACTAGTAAAATGGTTTGATGCAATTTATACACTCGAACTCGTGGTTGCATTTGGATACAGGTTTTTTCCGTTTCAGCTTTATTCACGAGTGAACCAGAAGCGATTAGAACAACGACAAGGTATAATGGAAATGAAGTCTTGCTTGAAGAATAATTAATCCAATGCTTGTGAATCATTATAAATTATTCTACGTATTTACTTACTACTACGTATTTACTTATTACTTAGCTAAATTGTGTGTGTCAGGAGCGACTAACCAAAGACAAGTCATGTCAAGACAATAATAAGAATCACGTAAGCAGTTAACGATCAGTTATCGTCACTTCACGCGGCGCTGGCTGTTCCGGCACATTAAATCATAGTACTAATAAATAATAGAGTGCATTACTTGCCGTACTGATGCTTTAACACGCACGTGTTGTGCTTAGGTACGGCTCACTATTATGTGCTATCGCGTGCTGGTCTTCAAGTGGATAGCCTACCCTACTGTTATGACGCTGCAAAGAAAACTGTTCTACTCGTATTCACTTCGATAGTAGGTACTGTAAAGGTTTCATACAATGGGCAACCTTATATATAATATGTTACTGGCTGACATTCTATCGCTCAAGCAAATATCGAACTACTTCTGAAAAAAAAAGTAGTTCTAGCTTTTGTTTTAAGATGAAGTCAATTCAAGAGAGGATCGGTTTAAGAAGTGCGCGTTTATCGTAAGAAAATATGTATTTAATTTAAAATATAATACATAATGGCTTTACCTGTTATCATTTATTAGTTTAGCTTCCTCCTGTGAGGTTCGAGTCCTCACAATTATCTGGCTCTGAACTTCTACAGTCTTGCAATTCTTAAACTGATCTGTGGCGGCATCTACATCGCCACATGAAAACTACGCATCACTCTGACGTCACGCAAAATCCTGCATCGCTAAATCAGAGTTTACCGCGCAACTTGCATATTATACGTACAACGCCCCGACATCAATCGTCGGGCAGTAGCCTACCAGACACAACACCCGTCTGGTCGGAGGATCCTCCCATTTCTATGGAGGATGAGTGAACTTTACGCCCTGTTCCTCATACCTCTATAGATCCTCTCTTGAATTGACTTCTTCTTAGAACAACAGCTAGAACTACTTTTTATGCAAAACTTCGACATTTGCTTGAGCGATAGAATGTCAGCCAGTAACATTTATGGTTGCGCATTGTATAAAACCTTTACATGAGCTGCGCCCACGGTTGAATAAAAGGATTGACGTAGTCTATCTCCAAATAAGACTTTTATTCATAACTTTTATTTTTATTCATTCGAGCACTCAGGCTAATTCAACCCGGCGCCTCCACCAAAATGTTGAAATAGCAAATGTGTCTAGAAAGCGGATGACAAGCTGTATCTTGTAAGGGCTGCCATCGGGCCTCAGTTCCCAAATTCACTCTACGAAGGAGTCCCACTCTAGATACATCCTTTAGAAAAACAGCAGGAATAGTGAGATTAGTAGATCACTTATGAAGCTTCCATCGGACACATATCCACCCAGATCCAGGCTCCAGATCTTCATCATAAAATAACAAATGTGAAAGCATAATAACGTTTTGCATAATAAACGTATCTGTCATCATACTCTGCACGCATCCTGGTTAGAACAACAACGCTTTAATTCACCTTATTTACTTATTTTTCTGGTTATTTTTGTTATAACATAAGGTAAGGAACTCAATGCGATGTATTTGTCCCATGCGTAAATGGAATGTATGGAAGTCGACCCCAACATAGTTGGGAAAAGGCTGCAGATTGATATGTGGAAATAGAATGTGTGTGGCATTTGTATGGTGTTGGGTTATTATTACTCTTATAGCATTGACTCAAACTATTTCTGATTGTGAGTGATACGTGATGAAATCAGTTTAACACATTCCTTTTCTTTTTGTGACAGAGACGGTCTGTATCTTGACACCTCTTTTTTCATCAGACTTTTTCGAATGGGACACTTTGTCCAACGTGTTTCTTGTCCCTACTAAAGCTTTAAGGAGTAGTGGGTAAAACTGATAAGTATGTTTGCAAGTACCTAGAATATAGGGCTATATAGGGCTTAGTTTCTAGGTGTTTGTGTAACTAAAGGTGATTTTTTAGAGGCGGATAACTTTAAATTGAAATAAAAAATAGAAAAATGTTTTAATATCCATGAAATTGGTTTTATTTGTTAGACAATTTTATGACATTAATGTTTGAACATGATTCCGGGCATGTGGCCACCGCGGCTGACACCAAACGTCTAGTTTACTGAAATCTTAACTTTTTTATAGGCTTAATTTACCAAAGGAAACATTTGACAAACGACTAATTTCGCGAAATCTGGCCACTTCGTTCGTGCGATTTGAAGCCATTACTTTATGTTCTCTGGAGATATGTAAAGTCGCATGTCTACTCCGATAAACCAGTAACAATTGAGCACTTGGATGCCAGCATTCGATGCATTATTGCCGAAATACAGCCTGATTTACTGCGAAGAGTGTGTGAAAATTTGACCTCCAGATTACACCATGTACGCGTCAGACGCGGCGGCCATATGTTCGGAATCGTGTTCAAACATTAATGCCATAAAAATCTATTAAATAAAGCCAATTTAATGGATATTAAAAACATTTTTCTGTGTTTTATTTCAATTTAAAGTTCTCCGGCTCTAAAAAAAAACACGCATTATAAACATGCGTATCTTTTTCAATAGTAACAAAACAATACATACCAACTTAACAATTTCACAATAAATTAGGATTTTATGATTGTTTCTTCTAATGATTTTGCATATTGTATCAATTGCAATAGTCCAACAAATCGTTGGACACCTTGTGGTAGAAAAATTTTAGTATAGGACGGATCAAAGGATTTATTAAAAGAAAACTAATTCAGTCTCATAACATTTTATCTGTTTTCTCAAAGCCAATACGACAGTCATACATATTAAAAAAAAAAAAAAAACATATCTACATAACACACAGGCGGATAATTACTTCCCTTCGGTTATTTACGGGAACCCTCGTCACAGTGAGCGCTTGTTTTACACGTCATTCTTGTTTACTAATGAAAAAAGTGCTGGTGGAAAAAATAAATTGCTTTTTATTGTCCAACCGCAGTCAGCCGGCCGGCTGCGTAAATCAGAGATTATAAAGGATTTTTTGAAATTCCGTACACTTTAAACCATCGTAAACATTTGTCACCGACGTGGCCACGGAATATATTCGTGAACTATTCACACGACGCCAATGTTAGGTTTTGCGGTATTTATACGGAATCGGCTTCTGTTTTATTTGTGAAGTAAATAAGCAATGATATTTTTAAGTAAAGCGTAGTGTGATGGTCCTTGCTCAGATTTATTAAGATGTGATTACTCGTAATTCTCTCTTCCCTCGTCTCTTCTGCGCAATTACAAACTACAGCAAATCTTGCAAAATCATCGATCTTATTTAATCTGATTTAATTTGCACGATAAGACCTAAAATAGATTCAGAATTATACACATGCAATAAACAAATCGGGTGATGAAAAGAAAAATTTAATGAAAAATATACAATCCCGTTTTTCACTCATCAATGAACATAACACTTTCTTTTTATCGTGAAAATGCTCCGCCTGTAAAAAGGTTAACGCCTTATCATATTATCTTTAGCTTACAAAGGCTTTTCGTTTTGGTATTCCTGTTCAAAGCCTTTACCAAAATATCAAACGATAGAAACAAGTTTACGCGAAAATTTAATGCCATTTATTCTGCAGACGCTAATGTGAAAATCTGTATGAGAATAGAATATCTATATAAACATAAACTCACGCCTTCTTCACATGGGGGTAGGCAGAAACTACAGAACGCCACCTGCTACGATCCTTACATACTCATTTTGCCTCGTTTACGTTCATACATCTGGTCATACACGCACGCTGGTTGCGGTAGGTACCTACTGACCTTTCTGAAGAACATCACCAATAAGGTCGCTATATGTCTTCCTAGAATTGTGGAATCTCTATGCAGATGCTTAAAACTATTTGTCGAGATACCGTAATATAAAGCAGAATGCAATTATACTTCGCATTATTGTGAGAGCTTTCACGTCGTATTATGAAATGGAAAGTAGTAAAAACATGGGTAGAGATACTAGACAGATTTCGAACTAAGTACCTACCTGCTCCAGTTGCGAGCCGCCCCACAAACCAATTAAATAAGAATAATCCACCGACTCGAGATTGTTTTACGTTTGTTCTATAGATCGGGAATATTTTTCTTGTATTTTTCTCCGACTTGTTGAACATTTTATGTTGAAAATTCTCTTTAATCGCTTACAACTTTTTCTTGGATTGCAAGAAAAAGTTCTTCATACATAAGAATGTATGTAGATAAAATCGACAGACATAATCATTTTATGTTTTGAATGACATGTATACAATAAAAAGATGAAATGCTTGAGCACGAATATTCGTTTTGCATTTTGATAAAATTAAATCTTTCTTTGTTAACTTCTACACAAAATGAAATATTGTAAAAAATTGCAAATGAAATCTAGTGAAAAGAAAGAAACGAAACATTTAATATTCAACTTACGAACTCGCAAACTTTAAAAGTATGAAAAGTAAGTTTCTTCCCAAAATTAAAAAAAAATATGCCGTCCGAAAAGTTATGTAGCAGAGAGCAGCGGGCCGCCGCCAAAGTTTTGAAACAAATTGGAATTCAAAAAATTACTCAAATAACGAAATAGAACCTCAGTGTTGTAGGTTCGTGGTGAAGTAATGACCGTTATTTACTTCTGTATGGCATATTTTTTAGGGAGAATTATAAATATGTATACGCAAAAAATATAGGAATTCATTGGCGTCCGTTCTCAATCCGTCTGAAGCGATTTGCGCAGTCATTGTTTTATCGAAATCACTCATTTTTACGAGTACGACAACTTACCTCCACAATTATAATTATGCCGTAACAATGTTGTGAGTGCACGAGTTATGTAGGGGTAATAAAAATAATAACGGACGGAACGGACGTCGGAAACGGACGTCGGAAACGTCCGAGTTGACGCCCGCCGCGGTGAAATTGTCGAGTGTGCGGGAAGCGTGTCGTGACTTGTGACGTCAGTTGCTACGCGCGTAACCGCATGCGCCGCGCCGTTCGCCGCGTCATTTTCGAAATTCAAACAGATTGGCGACCTGGCTTACCTGTGCCTGTACGTACTTGATGTTTTTAAATTGTTAATTTTAACATTGAAAATGTGTTTTTGATAGCATTAGTATAGCCCCCATTTTCGCTCAGAGTGTGACATCGCCTTGGTGTCATGAGTTTTAGAGCTAAATAAATGGTTAGATCTCAAAAGACGCGTATCAACAAGGGCTACAATATGGTGAAAAAAAAAATATTAAAAAGTCAAATACTTTTTTGAAAATCGCAAAAATGTGAAAAATTCGATCAATTTTGCAGGGTCTTTTGTAATGTAATCAACTATATCTCAAAAACTAGTTAAATGCGATAACGAAAAAATAAAAAATAGTCCTCAGGGTATCGAGTTGGGCTACATTTAAAAAACAACCGGACTACTGTATCACTAACAATCTAGGCAGGAGGGTGCTCTTTGTGTGGCGTAATTTCGGGGAGCGGACTCCTTAGATGCGCGTCGCGTCGCTGAGTTGTATTATGGGAGTGTTCATTTACGAGTATTTGTAAATACGTATTTTAATTTAATTTTATAATGATGTTAATGTTTTTTTTTTTAAATGAATTTTGTATTGCCATACTTTAAAAATACATCAAATTAATATTAGAACTTTATATTTGAGACAAAAATTATTATTTCTATGTTCTTAACTATTTTGTATCGCCTCGTTGTTGTTGTGTTAAACAAAAAATGATTTTCTTTCAAAAATAGTCTTAAGAATATTTCACTAAAGTTCAAAATTGCGTGGCGTAATTTTTACCTTACGGATTTTTTACTTCGTGCAAATACTCTATTACTTCAAATACGATACAAAATCTATTAGATCTAAATCTATTAAATTAGGCGTCGTACAAAATGAAAAACCTGTCTAAGTGCATTTTCAATGTACCCGAAGGTTAATTTTTTCATGATTTTTCATCAGGAACTTGTGATGCCTACAAATATCTACTGCTGGACTAATATTTTGATGACTCAAATATGACAGTCGCAGTCGATGGAAATTATTGTTGCAATAATGATTGCGCTCCTTTAGCAAGCAGTTTCATGATTAAGTAACTACTAGCCAGTTTTCTTGTACCTTTAAAACTGATGACCATCCTACCAGCCGGTTAGTGTCTAGTTTTTACGACACCAGCTGTTGTTGACGCCGTACAGGAATTATTAGATGTAAACTCAATGTCATTCATTTGATTTGGGGATACAAATTATATTTTAATGGTCTACGACCACATCAGTTTTTATTTAAAAAAAATGATGATAGTTAAATGCGATAAAGACTGGAAAATATAATATAAAAATAAATTTTTCATTTCAATTTCGAAACGAAGACACTCGCAAAAGCAATATTTAAATATTTTTAAAATATGTTACTAGACTTGTCTCGAAAATACTGTTCAAACCTCAGTGAGCCCGCCAAACGATGTAGCAAGTTAGGGTAGTAATAAAAGAAAATTAAAATATGAGCATACTCAAAATATGAAATTTACTGCTTTATATACTAATTTTCCGACATCTTATATGCGAATACAAATAAAGAAACGACCGAATAAAATACTGAAAATTCCGAAAAGTCAATACAGCATTTGCTGATTTAATATTTTTCCACCAGCTTAAATTGCATTTTACCGTTTGCAGTAGTGACATAACCTTAAAAAACTCAACGTGGCACAGTCGAGGGAGGCCCGGTCGACGGAGCCCCGCTTGGCGGGGCTCCTACTTCTGAGTGGTTTATAAAAAAAATAACCACGAAGGGGATGGTGGGGTCTGTTCGCTCGGTACGCTCGCTCACTCAACCCCGCCATCCCCTTCTAACCTAACCTGTCCGAGTCGGGGTGCCCTAAGTCCAGAGCTCGCTTCACTCGCTCTTGCATCCAAATTCTCCTAGTAGCAGTAGTAACATTGCATATTGTACACACATAAAATCAGTGGGGCTACATTGGGGATTCGGACCGGTCGGACCGCGCGGGCCGACCATTGTCATTAAAATTGAGAGTTAAAAAAGTTATTCTAAAACCAATAGTAGAAATTAAGCTGGTTTCTACAGAGCTTAAGAAAACGATTATTTTAGCAGAATATAATGTTTTCGGAAATATAGTATTTTTTTCGGAAGTTTGGTATATTTTTCGGTAATTCATTTTAATACAGCTTAGTACAGTCAACCACATATTGTTGGAAGTTAATTTGTTTTTCGGAAGCTTTATTATTTCCCATTTAGTAAAGGTTGTGTCTATCACTAATTAACCGAAAACTGGACAAAAATGTATGCGACTTGGAGTGTAGTACAACTAAGAGCGGAGCTAAGGAAAAGGGAAGCTTCTACCACTGGTAAAAAAGCAGCTTTAGTTTAAAGGTAAATAAATTATGACCATTTTATAATTGATGGGTAGTTTTGTTCGTTTTACATTAAAGTCATTTTTTGTTGAAGACTGGAGGCATACGACAGAAACAACTTGATCGGAGTTGAAGACGAGCGTGAGGATGACCAGTTGACCAACCAGTGGCGTGCGTTTCATAAAGACAGAAAGACACTGCCTACCCTACCTAATTCAGTATGATCTTGTTCTGATATCTATTATTATTTTATCTACGAGTCCGACGAGTACCTACTTACTAACAATAAACAAAAAAATTAAAAACAGTCGCTCCAAGCAAGCTCGTTCAGTATTGTATTGTGGCATTTTGCGCGGCACTAGCGCCGCGACGACCTGAGTACCAGGAGTGCCTCGGGAAAGACACAAACTTTTCGGGTCTAAATGTTTATATGTGTGCTCTCGTGGTCATGCGGATTGAATGGGTGTGCGTTCCTATAAATACGTAGCACACAATGTCACAATAACGCACACAACCGTACAGAATAGACAGTGTCTTTTTCACAACACGACAAATTACGAAATTATCCGATGTTTTCCGAACCGAAATTAGCTATACAACTATTTTAAAAAGTGGCATTGTTTCATTTATATTGCATCCTAGCTTACACTATTTCTTTTTTGTCGTATTATTTTTTGCTCTATCTCCGAGTTTGTGACTGGTTTCGTGTGGCCATATTGTTTCTTTGATTCGTTTTAATTTGTGTTGTGAGCCATAATAATTGGTATTTAAAGAGTTTAACGTCGATAATAGTGTGAAAAATGGATAATATTCACTGTGAAAGTTGTTCAGGTGGTGTGTGTATAGAGAAAATAAAAAATGATGCGTTTTCAAAACTATCATTCGATGATAAAAAACAAGTGATTGTAAAAGGTAGTTGTACACCGGATTTGCAATTAGTACAAACTAAAGGATTGATATGTCTATAAAATCAGTCAATGTATGGATATTTGAGGTGGCTATTACCTACGTCATTATTTAATCGACAAGACGACGAACCAAAACCAATATGCAGTACCTAAGTATTTTGGCTTTTAAAATTTTCTGTCTACCATGTCTAAAAACTCTGTGCACGCCACTGTGACCAGCCCAACATTCCTGACATAGAAATGTTCAGGGATGTCAATTCTAGCACTGATCTTCCCGCGCTATCCGAAACCCATATTCAAGGGTTTGCTGAAAAGAAAGTTTTCATACAGTGATGATGATGCATTTATCTTCCTTTGTGTGTTAATTCTAATAATAAAATATACTTTATTTACAATATGTTAATATTGATAATAATATCATTATTCCAGGTTTCAAATACACTCCCTAAAGGGAAAATCCTGTATGGAAGTAGGAGATAGGTAACGCTAAGAGTTGCCTATGATTGTAAACATGCATGGTTACAATCGAAGGCAACTCTCACGCACAGTGCCTGTAATGAAAACACACTCCGTTCTCTGTTTTATGAAAAAAGAGCGTCACCTGTATACGAATATCTCTGCATGATAAATCTTCAGGTTTAAAATGGATAGCCTCGACGTATTATTGAGTTTATTTTTTTTCTTCGGAGAGCTTGTAGTGACCTACACACTTGGGTCTAATTAAATTATTATAAGTTATGTACTTGTTAAATATAATTAATCATAATTTATATACAACATATCTATAAACAAACTCAAAACTAGACTTTAACAACCATTAAAATAAAACTATTTATAATATTAACTTAATGTTCAACGGACAAACAGACAAGTGCATAACTTATAATAATTTAATTACACCCAAGTGTGTAGGTCACTACAAGCTCTCTCCACAGTTTTATTTTTTTAACATTTTTTTGGAAATACATGGGTTGCATGGATGCATGGATTTTTGCAGTCAACAGCTGCGCATCGGGGCATTTTAATTAATTATGACTAACAGAAGTTGATTATTTACAAAAAATGTATAGATGTTGACAGCTGGTTGTCAAATTTTAAGACGGACAATGGTAGCGAAATCTGAAGTGAGCAAGTGGCAGTTTTTATCCTCATTGAAATTGTACGTATACAGACCATTCACACTTTAATTACCTCTTTTACTCATTGTCAAAATTACAGTGATCTTTATTTTCGTTGCAATGAGGTAGTTATTGGGTTGCTGTTATCAGAGGTAAAACTGTAAACGGTCTGTATTCAAATACACAGCTGTCATTCATTGACACTTGTATAAAACTACTATAATACGTCAAATTGACGTATTGAGTGACAATTTGCTAAGCATTTAATTTATTCTGACTATACTTAATAGTTTAGGTACCCGCTTGTTTTT
Source organism: Dicycla oo (assembly GCA_948252095.1). Taxonomy (NCBI): domain Eukaryota; kingdom Metazoa; phylum Arthropoda; class Insecta; order Lepidoptera; family Noctuidae; genus Dicycla; species Dicycla oo. Next base: position 17,351,632 of record OX411726.1, on the reverse strand, counting down.
CACAGGCTAACGTTGCTTTGCACGATACCAACATTAGTTTAACGGAGACTTTATATTCATGCCATCCCTTACATTCTGTATCAAAAGAAAGTGACAGCATCAATTTAAAGTCTGCGTTAGGATCGTTTATCCCGCGCGGGCTGGCAACGTCGCATTTCTACAGGTTTTTCGTGGTTATTTGAATACATTTAAATCAAATTACTATTTTTAGGGTTCCGTACCTCAAAAGTAAAAAACGGAACCCTTATAGGATCACTCGTGTGTCTGTCTGTCACAGCCAATTTGCTCCGAATCTAACGGAAAGATTAAGTTGAAATTTGGTACACATATGAATTTTTGTGATTCAAACACGGACGTATAACGTAAATAAATAAATTTTAAATATGGAGTCAATTTTGGGGGACAAATAAGAAAAAAAAAAGGTTTACAAACTGTATCCTTTGAGGGTCTCAAATATATATATTTTATAATTTTAAAATAAATAATTTTAAAGTTATTTAAGAAAGTAGACGAAAATTGACCATTCCCCCCATTATCTCCGAAAGTACTGAGTCTAAAATTTTGAAAAAAATTCAGAAATTAGTTCAATACCTATAGATTACAGGAAAACTTATAAGATATCTATGGTCTTAAAACAACATGGTAAATCTCTCAATATTGTGCGCACAAACTTACATTTGCAGTTGGAATGTATGGGAGAATAAGTTTTTCAACTACAATGTTAAGTTTGTTCTTGGGATTCATCCCATCTACGGAACCCGTGCGTAGTCCGACATGCACTTGGCCGGTTTTTTTTTTAATAGACTATCTAGATCGTTGGTATTTTTATGTATGTATGCAAATTTTTGAGGGTAATTTGTTATTTACTCATAAAAGTTGACATTGTAGACAATGTTGTCTATTTTTATGAGTAAATACCAAAATACTATAAAAAATAGCAAACATAAGTATGTATAGTGTGTAAGTATGTGTAGTGGCCTTGTAAGGGTGAGTTGCACGAAACCAACATTAGTTTAAGAGACTATCTAGATCGTTGGTGTTTATAGGTATAATAAATACCAACGTAGATCGTCTATTAAAAATAGTAATTTGATTTAAATGTATTAAAATAATCACGAAAATCCTGTAGAAATGCGACGTCGCCAGCCCGCGCGGAATAAACGCTCTTAAACTAATGTTGGTTTCGTGCAACTCACCGTAACAAGGCTACTCTCAGAATAACTCGAAAATATTGAACACAAAAATGGTAAAAGAATTGCTTTTACCTACTTCAAATTGTGAGACAACTTATATGTTCGTATTCATAACATAATCCGTTGAGAGCTCTCTCTTAAGTCTTATTATTTGATTCTCTGAAATACTCAAAATTCAGATGATGATAAAACATCTTGACAACTTTCGTGTTAACACGAGTTTAGTGCAATTGCTATGCAGATATTTGAAACTATTCAATATGTAACAAAAACCACATTATTGTACTCATAATAACAAACAACTTTTACTTTGGGACCAAACCTGAATTAGCGAAAAAAAAAAATCTGCTGTCTCATACGTTCATTTTCGCATAACTCGTCAAAATTCAGGGAGCAGCTGATTTTTTTTACGATTTCAGATTTGGTCCCATAGTAGAAGTTGGTTGTTATCATGAATACAATCATGTGTTAAAAGGAACAACAGGGTTTTTGTTACATTGTATATTTATCGAGATACACTTATGTACACTACAACTATTTTCTTAATGTCCTTCGACAACCATCGCATTTCCGAATACAGACGAAAGTTAATTTCCATGTCCATCAATTATTAGATTTACCGCGTAAGTATAATAATTTGAATTCAGAACTAAGTACTTTATTGTTGTTCAAATCAAAACAAAACAACAATAAAGTATTTAGTTCTAAATTCAAATTATTTACATGATAAAACTAAAAATCAAAGAAACTGGATGGACTGTGTGAAAGATGATATGGCCAGAAAGGGTGTGACTACCGAGATGACGACTAATAGAGAAGTATGGAAGAAAAAGACATGTTGCGCCGACCCCAAATAAATTGGGACAAGGGCAGGAGAATGATGATGATGAAAATGCGATGATTGCCGAGTGTCATTATGAAAATAGTTGTAACTGTAACTAAATCGTAACCACAACAATAACTGAATGCATACATACATATATAAATACAGCCCACGAAAATAGAGTTAGGCTGGAGCACTGCAGGACAATATCCAACATGTACTAACGCATCTAATGTTGTTGGGCCGATTGTTTGAGCAGTCATGTCCGGAGAGAAACACACGGCCATTTGTCATGCGACAACACCGGCTAGGTACGTCTGAATGGCGACCAACCCTCTTGTTCTATTGTCTCGGACATAATGACCACCTCCGACCCGCTACGATTAGTGTTGCTGAAACACCCCAAATTAGGCAAAAGTTATGCGGACTGAACAAGTAAATCTACGTGGAAATATTATTTCTGGAAAATGGTTTTTGTATTTTAGAGCGCAGAAATAGTTGTTAATTTTTCGGTTCGCAAAACGGAGTGATTCGTGATCGGTTGGAACGTAAAACTACCGGTTTTTTTATTCTAAATAAACAACCATGGACTAAAATACACATGCGATGCAAAACAAAGTTCTTAGACTTGACGCGTAGCAGTTGTTTATGCGTTACGGCTACGGTAGAGTAGTGGCCAGTGATGTCATCAGCTACGTCGTAGCAATAGTGTGTGAAATCGTGAATTTAAAGTACCGTAAAATAGGGTTAGTTTGATACTACAGGGTTACTTTGATAACAAATTTCGACTTATGAAAAACTTATTTTTATAATATCTACAACGCCATATTAAAAACATACTATCAGTAGTTGGCAGTTCTGATAGTTTTTTTTTAAGTCCTCTCGAATGTCTTATGTTACACAGTTCGACATAAGAAAAAATGCTCCAAGTGTCTTAAGTCGGACAGTTACACTAAATTGACGAATTGAAGTGAAAATATTAAAATGACCTTTATGATAATGTAATCCTAATACAGCTTGACAAGCTTGACAATTTCAGTCAAGTCAATTTAGTCTCCGACATTCGAGAGGTATGGCGTTGTAGATATTATAAAAATAAGTTTTTCATAAGTCGAAAGTGGTTATCAAAGTAACCCCGTAGTATCAAACTAACCCCATTTTACGGTATGTAACTTTAGAGTAAATTTGCAACGCGCATAAATATTATCAACCATAGTTATATTAGATATTCCGAAAACACAAAGTGATGCCTAACGAAGCTGACCTCGTAAAACGTCGTCCAGTTAATATATAGAGTGAACAATGTACGAGTATTTCCCAGAACACATACATTAATTCTCTCTCCCAATACCGAAGCACTTAACTTGTATGTAGCTGGAGAGTAGAGAAAGTGTAACCTACGTTCCGAGCGGACTCAGCGATATTTATGACCCTAGGAGGGGCGCAATAAATAATATATTTTAAGTGAAACAGAACTTTCTTTAGCAAAATCTTAGGCAGCGAACATTATTCTAGAAAAATTCATTTTTGTCAAAAGTTACAAAAGAATCGAATCGAATTAAAATTTCCTCAGTGTTTCCTTTGAGAGCATTAGAAAAGGCAGCAAAATGCTTCCGAATAGGGAACTACTCGAAAACACTTCACCGTCTGCTAACGTGCAAAATAAAAAGACGAGAACAAAAAATTCACTTTGAAGTAAAAGTCAGTAAACCGAGCTGATTGCCACTTTTACGGTATTCAGAACGAGACCCTCGTCACTCCTGTTTCGGCGTTTTTGGTTGTATATTTACAAATGCAAATGAGAATCGCAATGGAACGAAATAATTTTATTTAATGTATTGTATTATTAAAGCTATATGATCGGTTCGTTTAATTAGGCTTTTAGCTCTATACACGCTCGAAGTAAGAGACTAACAATAAAGCTTTTACAATTCAACAGTTTAATATAGTACATAGTACCATATTGGCTTATGAAACTAACACATAATATATTTTAGAGAACACACAGCTGTGGGAATAAAGTTAAACTTCAATTCAGAACGTTATAACAAAATATCGGGTTGGCTAATAAGTAATGAGCGTTTTAGTTTATAATTTCTAGAATTTTCGGAAAGGTTCGAGAACGTTCTGTAGCAGAGGGTATATAAAGAGCGAGTCGCGCTCATGCGCGTTATTGATAGTTTGGCTGTTAGTGCGTTAAAGTTCACAAAGAAATGAGTGATATTAAAACCCATGTACGACATTGTTTATTATATGAGTTTCAATCTGGGCATTCTGCTGCAGAAGCTACACGTAATATAATAGGTTGGGGAAAAAGTTTCTTCGCATTTTTTAAGAAAATTCAAAACATTTTTTAATAGAGTTTATTTACATTTAACTAAAGTATGTAGGTACCATTTTGTTCGATAACTTTTTGCCATCTTGTTGGTAAGGGACATGATCCCATTGCTATAGAAATTTTGGGACTTCTGGTCAAAATACCGCGACAAGTGGTTTTGGCAGTCCTCTCGTGATGTTAACCTGACACTGCCTAAAGAATTCTGAAGAGACCGAAACAGGTGGAAATCTAAGGTGCAAGGTCAGGACTATACGGCGGATGCATTAACACCTCCCAGCCAAACTCTCTTAATTTTTGCTGAGTGGCTAAAGATGTGCGAGGTCTAGCGTTATCATGATGAAAAACCACACCCCTTCTGTTGATTAATTCCGGCCGCTTTCCCTCAACTTCTTGCTTTAATCTCATCAGTTGTTCGCAGTAGAGTTCAGAATCGATGGTCCTGCCTGGTGGTAACAGCTCATAATGAATAATGCCCTTCCAATCCCACCACACACACAGCATCACCTTGTTGCGAGTTAACCCGGGTTTCGCCACAGTCTGTGAAGCCTGACCGGCCTTTGACCACGACCTTTTTCGCACGTTCTTGTCATACGTAATCCACTTTTCATCACCAGTTATCAGCTTCTTCAAAAATGGTTCGATTTCATTACGTCGTAATAAAGAATCACAAATGAGTACACGGTTCATTAGGTTTCTTTCGGTTGAGCTCGTGAGGTACCCAAATGTCGAGCTTTTTTGTGTACCCAGTTTTTTTCAAATGCGCCAAAGCTGTTTTGTGGTCAATTTCCAGTTCTTCAGCTACGTCGTAACTACTGATATGCCGATCTTGCTCCACTTTTTCAAAAATGGCATCCATTTTATCCGTAATAGGGCGACCAGAGCGACGTGCATCTTTGACATCAAAATTTCCGGATTGAAAATGCTTAAACCAAATTTGTGCTACTCTTACAGACACTACACTAGGTCCATAAACATCGCAAATTTTTTTCGCGGCTTGCGTTGCATTTCTACCTTTTTTGTAGTAAAAATCTAAAATGTATCGAATTTCTTCATTAGATTCACTCATCTTGACGATACGAAAAACAAATGAAAATCACACATTTTCGAAATTTGAATTTGGAATTATGTTCTTTAAAATTTAAACTTTCAATGATACCAAAACCAGCCAGATACAAATAGTATAGCCAAAGAGATTTTATTACAAGTTCATACATACTATAATGCGAAAAGACTTTTTTCCCAATCTAATATGTCAAAGGATAGCTCAAGATGCAGTCTCCGAAGCAACAGCAAAGCGCTGGTTCCAACGGTTCTGCAGTAATGATTTTTCCTTAACCGAACAACCAAGGTCTGGGCGCTCCGTGGAAATAGATATCGATAAATTAAAACTAATAATCAAAGAAGATCCTCGAGAACCACACGCGATTTGGCTGTTCAGCTCGAGTGCTCTCATGGCACCATAGAAAATCATTTACATGGTTTGGGAAAGACTTACAAATATAGTGTTCGGGTACCCCATCAATTAAGTAAAGATCAGCTGACCTACCGAGCTGAGATTTGTGTACAACTTTTATCTTTCCGCCGCACATTTAATTGGTTAGATCATCTTGTCACTGGAGATGAAAAGTGGGTTCTCTATGTTAATCACACACGCAAGCGCTAGTGGCTGGGATGTAAAGAACAGGGAAAACCAACGTCAAAAGGTGATCTTCATCCTCGCAAGGTAAAGCTTTCTGTCTGGTGGGATATACATGGAGTAATAAGCTAGGAATTCCTTCCTACTAATACTACGATTACAGCAACATTATATTGTGATTAACTCGAAAAACTGAAGTTTGACATCCATCGCAAACGTCCACAACACGACAAAATATTTTTCCTGCACGACAATGCCCGGCCGCAAATTGCTAAGAGTACCAGGCTAAAACTATTGGAGCTTAATTGGGAAATAATACCCCACTCTCCATATTCGCCTGACTTAGCACCAACTGATTTCAGCTTGTTCCGATCACTTAGTAATAATTTACGGGAAAAAAGCTTTGACGATGAACCACACTTGAAACAATACATAGATGACTTCTTCAATTCAAAACCAACGAAGTTCTATGCGGACGCCATTCACTCTTTGCCAGATCGATGGCGAATGGTAGTAGAAAACGACGGTGAATATATTATTAATGATTAACAATTATTCATTTAATAAATAAATACAAATAAAATAGTTGTATGTCGCTCATTACTTATTAGCCAACCCAATACTAAAACGCCGTTGTTGATCTTTGTCAGTTTTTACCACAACATTTGTTTGAATTTTCACTACAACGAACTGCCGGTCTATTCTGTAAAAATCCACCGTGAAAACTTAGGTGAAGTGAGCTATCATTCCACCTGATGCTATGGGGTTGCCACTATTGATAGCTCACTCCACGCTCACCTACCCTAAATTTTCACGGTGAGATTTGTACTGCTGGGAAGAGGGATTTTTGTTGGTATGATAACACAGTATACTTACATAATCAGCCTGTAATTTTCCCACTGCTGGGACACTGGTCTCCTCTCTGTGAGAGTGAGTGGGCCATAATCCTAGTTTGGTAGATGTCACATATGTCTTCGAATTCTTGGTTTTAGGACTTGCCTGTGTCGTCACGATGTTTTCCTTCACTGTTTTGCGAGCAGTGCTCTCAAAACGGTGAAGGTGGCGGTGATGAAATAATTTACACAAAGTAAAGCGCCTGTCAGGGTCCGAACCTACGACCTACAAGTAAGTAAGTCGTGGTCGTTACCACTGGGCCACCACTGCTCTGTATACAGTCATAGTTTATTTATTATAAAGGTATTCTCCTAAATAGGAATTAGTAATTATCCAATACTTTACGTTTTATGAGTTTTCTCAGTAACAAAACCTAATTTCACCGCCATTAATGCAATGGTTGGTTGTTTCATCTGAATCGAAAACAAACAATGAAAGAATTCGCAGAAAGTAATATGTAGACACAGAGATGTGCCCAGTAGTTGAAAATGTATGTAAACCCTGTGTCTCCACTTTTTTATATTTCTATGGTACATGACATTAACGTTGTGAAAAACAAAATGGCGCCGTTAGTTCCGATTTTGATCAATTGAAATCAAAATTAATTTGTAAAGATCCTTGAACAGCAGATAAATGTGTAATGCGGAGTTTCTAACTCCACAGGGGACAGCTTGAGGATAGGCAGCGTTTCAACATACAATTATAAAATACTTTACTGGATTACCATCTCTCATTTAGTAATATAGCTACCTGGCACCTCCACCAAATGTGGAGATTCTAACTCCACAGGGGGTAGCTATACTATTAAATGAGCTCTAAAACGAAAATACGAACTACTTTTTTTATTTATTTAAAAAGGCAGTTCGAAGTCAGCCAGTAATATAATAGGTACCTATGATGGTGAAAAATTAATAACATGAAATTGCCGATTTTTATTACCGGCTAGTGTGAAGATCAATATCTTACATTCTATTTAGAATTCCAAATTCAAATTAATTTTATAAAATAGCATGACATTAAAAAAAAATCAGTTGTTCATTTGTTTTCCCGACGTTCGATTTTTCTTTGATATCGATGTTTCTGTAACCGTGGAAAAATCTAAATTGCGCGCTATTTTTGAATACGAATTCCGTCGTGGCACTAACGCAACACAGACAGCACGCAATATTAACGACGTGTATGGACAAGGTACCGCAAGTGATCATACGGTGCGTTTTTGGTTTAATCGCTTCCGTTCTAGAAAATTTGATCTCAATAATGAGCCCCGGGGAAAAATTTCAAATCCAACGAGACAGAGAATAACGCCTGTATAGAATTTATCGATTCCCGTTCCCAGGATATCTATAGCACTAGAGGCATCAACGAACTTTCATTAAAATGGCAAAAGTGCATCGACAATATTTAAAAAAAAAAAAATTTTTTTTTTCTATATAACTAAATCGATAATTTCATAGGTAAATACCTAATATAAGGTTGCCCACTACATGAAACATTTACAGTACCTACTAGGCAATGCCATAAATAAAATTAAAGTTCAAGAATTGTGTAGTAATGTAAAAAAATATTTCTACTTTCTCCTTTAAATATATTTTCTGCTACCTTTAAACGTGAACACTCAAAATTATCGCAATGAAAAGGAAAAAATTCTACCGTCACTGAACGTCCTCTAAGAGGATTCCCCTTGAGCGTTACGATACATACCTTTAACAAAACTATTTGTATGCGTATATTTTCCGTAACTATTACTAAAAATACACAAATCTCCAGATAAGGGGTTGACTATGCTCATGCGTCTGAATATCGCGTAAATTATTTTTTATTTAGTTGCTGATACACAAAATAAAGCGGTAAAAATGGTCGGCAAACTCACGTGTAAAAAGTGACTCGATAAAGGCGGGAAAAGAGAAAGATTGAATGTGTTGTGACGTAACAGCCTGTGGATCTGTTGCACATAGGGCGGATCTAATTAATTTAGTTTATACATGTAATACAACTAGCTTTTGTCCGCGGCTTCGCCCACGTGGATGTCGGACAATATCCCACGTGAGCGTACTACCGGGTTAATCCATTAACACATAGGGTACTTTAAACAGTGTATTAATTCCGTAATACATTGTTTTCATATAACTCTATTCGTTTACGTGGCGCACGTCAGTAAAGCTGCCAATCGTCATGATTTTTTCCGACATCTTCAACAATCATCGTCATATTTCAGCTAATTTACATAAAATCTTAATTAATTATACAACTAAACCTTCCCCATGAATCACTCCGCCCATTGATGAAAACCGTATGACAATTTGTTAGGTAATTTTTGAGTTTATTGCGTTCAGAAAGACAAACGCGGCGCCCTCGCCGCGTTTGTCTAGTTAAAATGAGATAAAATAGTTAAAAACTTTGTTTAGTTAAAATTATGGCGGTCACGCTCTAATAACAAATAACTTTTGCCCGAGCGGAAAATTTTTAAGACGAATGCTCAAACCCTACTAGTCCTCAAGATACGAACTAAGACTATATTTCCAATCCTTGCTATATCGCCTTGCCCAATATCGAAATCCGTTCAGTGGTTCAGGCGTGAAATGGTAGGAACGGAGTTACTTTCGAATTTATAATATTAGTAGGTCAGGATAGTAACGATGATTATTATCCGCGCAAAAATGGATGAAAGGATTTGGATGAAATTTGGCACACAGATAGTTTATAACCTGGATTATTACATAGGGTACTTTTAACCCTAGATTACTAAACTATCCAGAACTTTCGTAAAAAACACGACATGGAAATAAACAGAATAAATTGGAAATCAACTTTAATTATATTAGAAGTTACAGTTATATTCTTTGGCTTTGGCATAATAATGACATATTTTTTTACTCTACACAGTTCTCTTCACATTCATGTTGTGCGTCGAACAATTGGCCCTTTTGAATTTCGTGCAAAAATTTGTTGTCCTTTTTCTTGAGACATGCACATGGCACATATTGCTTGCTCTCTCAATACACAGATGACACCCGACCATAAGGACAGCGCGTGGCACTGGCACACTGACGAAACTAATTAGGAAGGTACAGTGAACCGGGGGACGCGAGAAAGACGCGAACTTTGTTATTTCTAGAAATTGTAATTTTTACGATAGTTTACTATTCTAGGGTTATTCCCGGTAGTACGTTCCCGTGGGATATGTTCCGACATCCACAGGGGCTAAGCCGTGGGCAAAGGCTAGTAATACTTAAAGAAAAATTGCATTTAAGTACCTACAATGTAGTTCTTATTGTAATTTTAAGGTAAGTAAATAGGTGATAGGCGAAAAATGGGTGTACTGAGGTACACCTCTGACTAACCCTTCGGGGAATACATGTGTGATGTTATGTTTGTGTACCTATGTTATAATTAGGTATTAATTTTGTTTATATGTTTTGCTTATTTTCTAAACTACTAACAGATATTCGACCCGTGACAAATACTCGGCTGGTTGCTGTAGCATGAAAACTACTAAGTACATTAAAAGAAAAAACCCATTTAAAAGATAGGTAGGTACTATAAATATGAGTAGACGTAATGACCATTTATAAAATTAACAGTTTCTTAAGTCTTACAAGTCCTCTTTGTTTAAAGTCAATGAAAAGTTGAGCGCACGAAGTTTTTAACACCGCAGTACTTACGTAATTCTACTCAACTCATTGCATTAACTACTCGTACCACGGGTGGACAAGCAGCTTACAGCACCTTGTAGGTATAAGCTGCATGTGATAGTGAGTAAGCGTTGGCAGTGCACTTTATGTATAACTTCGATTATGGAACTTTTTGTGTAGAACACAAGATGCATTTTAAAATTGCGGAAATGATTATCGGTGAATTGGGTATCAGTATTTTTCATTCATTCATTTATTTATTTATTTTTCATTTTTCATTGGGTATCAGTTGAACCGCAGCGCGAAGAATCGTGACGTATCTTGCTTGATGCTCTTTCATTAATTATTGTCCCATTAATTGTCCCCAGTGTAAGTACTTACTTAATAGGTTGCTGCTATATGCATATTAAGTATTAATAATGCCCACAGCACATCGTTCCAGTCCTGTGAAAGCGTTGCTGCTTCCCAAACCATCACAAAACGTTTTTGTCATACTTTGCGAGCGCGTTGAGGGCACTTTAAAAAAAATAAAAGTGCAATTTTGCACGAATTACGTATTTTTAACCGACTTCCAAAAGGAGGAGGTTCTCAATTCGTTTGTATGTTTTTTTTGTTGTATGTTTGTTACGCGATTACTCAAAGACGGATGGACCGATTTAGAATTCTTTTTTTGTTTGATAGGGTTCCGAGGTGGTCCCATATAAATTTTATTAACTTTGCTTGGGGAGTTTTTGAGTTAGCTCCAATAATGCGTATATTTCCCACTTATTTTATGTGGATGATGTGATGGTGTTTTAATAACTTCCTATCACTGTTATTTACATGGCTATATCTACAATTTATTATTGTGCTCAATTATATATTCGAATTTGTGTGGGGTAGGTTCCACAACTAAAAAGTGAAAAATAAAAAGTTTTTAGCAAACAATAAAACCGACTTCCAAAACAAAACACTACAAAGTGAAAAATAACTTTAATTTCGGAAGTCGGTGGCAAAAAACGAAAATTTTGTATTTTACCCAAGACACCGACTACCGAAATTAAAGTTATTTTTCACTTTGTAGTGGTTTGTTTTGGAAGTCGGTTTTATTTTTTGCTAAAAAGTTTTTATAAAGTTAGTAAGTTATTTGAGTGTATAAAAGCAGATTTTAGCAGTGCCGTGTATTTCGTACAGAGTTGATATACATCAACTCGACGAAACTACTAACGAAAATTCGCCTTTGTGAAAAAAAACATCTGATAAAAAGAATTTTCATTACAACCAAAAGGTCAATATTCTCGTATCTAAAAACGTTGAAATTCAAGTCGCAACATCATGCCAGCGGTCACGATACTATAGACAGCCAATGACCTCCATTAAACTTTTTTATCATTTTACAGCACCGCTCAACACGCAGTCGTTTCTGGTCTTCCGTTAAATCATGCGGTATCCATCAAGTGCAGAGCTTCCGAACCTTCAGATGCACATGCAAAATGTTTTGCACTTGGCTCATTACAATGCCTAATACAGTACGAATTTACTGACAAGTATTTTTTTTTTGTCAGTTTCAATCAGTTGTCGTACCGTATCAATATTGGATTCTGTAACCGCCGTCGCCGTCGACCTTTACGTACGTCGTCATAGCGATGATCACGTCCACGTCTAAATTTTCCGAACCACTAATACATAGAGCTGCGACATGGGGCTTCATTACCAAATGCCAATTGAAGTCTTTGGCAACTCTCTTGTTGACATAAGCCACAGCGAAAATCGTAAAAAATCATTGAGCGAAAATTTTCACGAATTCATTGTAATAGCGACACTCAATTTTCTAAAGGACACCACAATGAAAAAAGTAAACAAATGACAGTCTCGCAAATTAAAAAGTAACATCCTAGAGAGTTTCATTTTCGAATTCCGTAATTGCTTTTTAATTTTATTTTTTATTGCAAGTGGCCAGTTCCAGAAACTCTCAGTATGCCCCACGTACTTCAGGGGTTTCTCTAAGCATTTTTATGGATTATACGAGTATTCATGGAAAAACATAATTGCTATAATAATAAGCTAAATCTGCTTGAAAGCTTCAGTAAAATATTCCTGGAAACAGAGACCAACAAATTTTTGCTATGATTATACACCTACCTCCATTATTTCTATACCGATACAATTAAAGTTACTTTGGGTGTCTGTTTGACTGCATTGATTTTATAAACTATGCAACGTATTGTTTTGTTTATGTGTATGTCACTGTAACATTGAGAGAACCGTTAGTTTATAATCTATCGGTATTATTTCCGTTAGGTTATAAATTGTGAAAAAATTGTAAACTGGGCATTGACTTCTACATTCAGTTTTTATAACAATGGAACTGGGTGAAATGGGTTAGGTAGGTTAGAACTGTGACCAAGCGTACGCGAGCCGAACGAGCACTATTTCCAAGTTTCTCGCAGCTAGGCAGGCTATTTAGTATTAGTGCAAGGTGTGTTACGTCGCGTCGCAAACGAGTTTGATACCAGTTCACTATTTGTTAGTTTCCCATGGATAGATTGTAAACTATTGAAAAATAACGCGTTAAATTGTAAATGGTTTGTTGCAGTTGACAGTTTTACGATAGTTTATAATCTAACGGAAATAAAACTAAGTATTACGATTATAAACTAAAAAGTTCATTATTACGTATACGGTGACATATATAATACATTCAAATTTAAGTTCAATGTAATTAAGAAATTCCATGTCTTGTCAAGCCGTAAAAACCGTGTGAAGCGGTAGTTTTTTATTTAATGCATAAATACCTTGCAATTTGGAAATTTAAATATTTAAAAGTGTAAAAATATAGGTAACGTAAAAAAAACGAAAACAAAGGCCTAATAACTCTCGGAATATTCCTATGTACTTCAGATAGGTACATAGGCCCTGGCTATCGGGCTGCTTCACAAATTCCTTTGCCCCGTACAAAGAAAGCGAGGAGATATTCTTATCGCGACGTTTCGGGAGACTCTGGAACTCTTGGCGGATGATAAATGGAAGGCCTACGTGATTCGCCGTCTTTGCTTCTAAAGCTGCTTTAAATCTCATTCTACCTAGATTATATTTGTGCATTTTATGCAAATAAGATATGTTTGGAGTTGGACTTTTAAGTGTGCTAGGGGTAGTTATGACATTAAATAGGCCTAGACAAATGGCATTCGCTTCGGAGCGATTCTATTTCTACAATCGCTATCGACGCATCTATATGGAAATCATCATTGTCAATTCGTTGACCTATGATCACGTGACATTTCGATAGCTTGCCAACCCCATACATTTTTGGCTTTTCTACTAGTGTCATCGCTAATTGAATGTTACTTTGTCTAGGCCCACAGATGTTTTTAGTTGCGTCGTTGTTAATGAGAAACTTAATATACTGCGATTTTAGGGTTCCGTAGTAAACAATCGCCATGTCCGTCTGTCCGTCCGTCCGCAGCTTAACTCAGAGACTCTTACACCCGTATTTATAAACAAACAAAACTGGTTACTTTAGTAAAAGTAATTACTCAATCAAATATTTTTATTCTATAGTACTTATAGTATTTGTTTGAAGTTAGAACTGTCAAACGTTAGAATTCTTATCCAAGTAATATTCACCATTTTTTTTTACTTAAGAATTGAGAACTCAAGCTTTTTGCGTTTGATTTTGCAATGAAACGTTGATTCTTACTCAATCATTTACTCAAGTAATGTACGTTACATGACTCGACTATAGAATAAGATTTTATAATCAAGAATTCTATCCTCAAGTAATACCTTCACGAAGAATTGCTTGTTTATAAATACGGGTGTTAGTACTAGAAAGCCATAATTTGACATGGATATACATATTAATTGACTGATTTTTTTAAACTAAACAATCCCTTCCAGCTAGCTGGTGGTTAGTTTAGTATTCTTTCATTTTAAATTTTTATTGTCAAATAATTGAAAAATGAAATTTTTATTTCAGTCAAAATCAAAATAAACCAAAAACAGTAATAGCCACAAAAAGGACCCATCGATAGGATTTTACAGAAGTACTTAACATATCTAGTTTGAAGCATTCGTTATTTGCTCGTGATTTCTACATATGTATGTTTGAAAACACATTGTACCAGGGTGGAGCTAAAACTCGCTGCGTCCGCATTGCTGTCCGATATTATTATTCGCTGAACAAACGATTCTGAATAAAAACGGATTCTATATAAAACACACTGGTTTTTTGTGGAAGAGTTTTAGCCTAAAACTGTCAGAATATATTATTACGACTGGTCGAAAGGTGACATGAAGATAAATGCGATTGTACATCACGTCTATTTTACGTTCGCAATTAAATCGTATTGTGATGTTTGAATTACGAGTGTGGTACCTTTATGTATTTTATTTTACTGTATTGTATTGACCACTGTTATTGCCTGTTAGGGGCCTGTGGCTAAGTAATAACAGCCGCACGAGTCGATCAATCATTTGCCGCGGTTGGTCTGTGGATGGGTGACCATATTTATATACCAAGACCCCTCTGTGCCTTGGAAAGTATGTTAAACCGTTGGTCCCGGCTGTCATCCGTTGATCTTTGACAGTCATTACAGGTCGTCAGAAGCCCGAAAGTCTGACAACCAGTCTTACCAAGAGGTATCGTATTACCCAGTAACTGGGTCAGATAGGCAGTCACCCCACCATGTAAAATACTGGTATTCAGCTGCATCAGGTTAGACTGGAAGCCGACCCCAACATAGTTTAGAAAAGGCTAGGCAGATTTATTGATTGAAAGCTTTTGCACTCCTGGAAATCGCAGAGAGTTCAAGAAGGCATACATTAAAGAAACGATTAAGTGTAATAACTCGTTTTAAACAATAATTACCGTTATCCCTATGGCCAACGGGTACAATTTTATTTATTTAAGTACTTGAAACAAAAAGCAAACAATTCACAAATGACACGAAGCGGAAGTACCCGTTTCAGATGTAGCAAACGTAAAAGGTACCTATATTTTAAACATGTTAAATGTTTTTTAAACTTCATTTAAAAGTGGCAGGCGACCCTTGTCAACCTTTGCTTGCTTATTTCAGCTTATAAAGAGATTAAGTGATATTCATGAGTAATTTATATGAGCTAATTACGGTAAAAAGTGTGTATTGTGTTTATACTTGTTCTTACTTTGTATGTTGTGATTATATTTGCTTAATTAGCAACTTATTTTTGTAATGCTAATGTTAGTACTCGCAGATGTTCCTTATCCTACTTAACACGCTCAGCGCCAAGGGACCTTTGAGGCAAAAGTTGTGGATTTTTCCATTTTTTTTTTTGCAGAATTGGCGTAGTCTTAAAACGTCCATACATAATGTTCGTTATGGTTTATAAATCAATATACACTGGCCTGTGAAGTTGTGCCCTAGCCGTATACCCTGTATACACAGGCCTGGGACAAGAACATTAGGGTGTATATCAGGATATACACATAGTGTTGTGATAATGATAAATGATTTTATTTCTGTAAGTAGGTTTGTACAAACACTTTTACAAGTCAATCATGTTTTTTTTTTATTTTTTTAAAACTAGATGAGGTCGACGTTTCCTATCTGACTACTCTGAGAAGAAAGGGCGAACAAACTCAGAGGTCACAGTCTCTTATAAAGTCCAGACATAATCTTGGTCAATTCATGTGAAGACCATGTAGATTGGTGTCTGAAATGGTCTTTTGAGGAAAGAACCACACAGATTGAGTGGACCTGTCCAGTCAGTGCCCACATTTATCAGTAATAGCGCAGCTCAACTCAGAACTTAGGAGCTCAACGATTCGACGAACAATAGCAAAGAAAAGACATTGGGGTAGGCCGCATAAATTACTCAAACTGCCAGACCATGATTAAAAATAACTGAGAGAAAAAATAAAACAAACAAAAAAAGCAATGACCTACATAGTCTTCACATTCACAATAAGTGGTTATATTATGATAATTTTGAGTACGTATAAAGCTAAAAGCAACAACTTCGAAGTTAAGTTTAAGTCAGGATAAGTCCAATGTAGATACTGTAGAGACTTCAACCAGAAGTGTTCTAGCAAACAATATCCTCGGGCTTAAAGAATAGATTATGAGACAAACTTTTACAGACAGACTTTTATAATGCGCACAGCAAAAGAGTGGAACTCACTACCTGCGTCTGTGTTTCCGAGCGCATACAACCCTAGTCTCTTCAAAGTGAGAGTGAACAGGCTTCTTCTGGGTAAGCTCATTCCATCGTCAACTCAGTCTCTGTCGTAGCCGACCTAGACTAGAGTCAAGAGCAAACCCATCATAAATAAAAAAAAACCGACTTCAAAAACATAAAACGAATAAAATAACTTTCATAAAAAACTTAACAGCTTCTGAACTCGGTGTCTTCAATTCTTCAATGACCCTTAGTTTGGCACTGACTTCAGAAGCTGTTAAGTTTTTTATGAAAGTTATTTTATTCGTTTTATGTTTTTGAAGATGGTTTTTAATTTTTGAAGTAAATTTATTTCTCCATTTTTAGTTGAATATACAATTGCATAAGCCCAAGACGAACGAAAAGAAGGATCATCAAAATCTGCTTAGAAAAGCCGGAAATACAGTACATTTATACATATAACTTCGTATATAAGAATAAATACCTAATTTATTATATACTAAAACCTTCCTAAAAGTATGTGGATCATGTTAGTGAAAGAATCATCAAAATTGGTTCATTAGTTTTTGAGACAACCGTGGACATATAAACATACATACATACATACGGGTCGATAACGGAACCTCCTTTTTTGAAGTCGGTTAAAAAAGATGATTTTCTTTAAATACAAGAAATATTTAGAGTTAAACCTAATCCACGTATTATTTGTAGGTCCCAAGGATGTGAGGGTCCTTCAGACTTTTACAGTAGGTACCTACATACATAAACGAGCCAGGTAGCAACGTACAAAGTGTTATACGTATATTTATGTATCATCAAGCACAGCCACTCACACAACATGCACACCCTCTCTCACACACTCACACATAAACTAAATCACTAACACCACTCAAGAGCATGCATGCACTAAATTCCCATCGTTTTATGGTATTTAAATTTTATTGCATAATTGTTAATGTTCTAAAATCGGGTGAAGACAGCGACTCCTGTAACACAGGTTAGGAGTTAGGGCTTCAATTGGAAATGTTACATCTATTTTTATGTCAATAAAACATTTTTATTATTATTATATTAATTTGACAGTGCAAAGGTATCAAGGACTCCAGTCATCTCCCAAATTAGAAGGACATGCCCGAAGCAAGTGCATGAATATTAAATAATGTCGCCATAAAAAAAGAAACTAAATAATTAACCTCCACAAAAAGTCAAGCTTTGTAAATATAATTTGCTAAATCATCAGACCTGTGTTAAATAGATGAAATTACGAAATTCAGTGCAATATTTATTATCCTGACAATTTAAGGCTCACTTGTGGATTATGCCGTGTCACTGCCTGTTTACCTAATTGAAATATTAATTAATTACAGTAAGCTCATTGCTCCAGTTGCCATGTTTTACACTCATTCATCCGGTTACATAAATATGGCGCAATTTTAATGGTCCGAGTACCTACGCTCGATTTCTAATGGCTGTTAATTTTAATTATTCGACCTAGTTATGCAGAAAGCAGCCATATGGCACTTTTTCCAAAAGTGAGTTATAAACACATCCATACTAATTTCGACACACAAGATTTTTTGCAAAAACAGCCATGTCGATAATATCTCTACGTATATTTATCACGGAGATATGAGCCGTCAAATGCAGACATGTCCATACATCCATGATGCAACCATCGACAGAAAATGCTTATAACTCTGTTTGTACAGACGCCAGCACATCAAGCTACTACAATCTGTCAAATTTCTTTAATACATTTTCAACTTTATCGCTAAGCCATTAGGTTCAAGGTTGATTGGGAAAATTTGACAGTTTCGGGTAGCTTGACCTGCTGGCGTCTGTACTTTTCCCGATATGGTTGCCTTCTACATAACACGGTCCAATTCGGTGTCGGCAAATACACCGACCATTATTGCTTAACAATATGTTCGGGAACTATGTGAATGTGAACAAAATGCCTTTGTATTGTAAGCCTTCTGAACCTAATTCATCATCATCTTTCTCCTGCCCTTATCCCAATTTATTTGGGGTCCGTGGAACATGTCTTTTTCTTCCATACTCTATTGTCTGATATATCTTTTTTAAACCGTTTTAAAGGTAAAATGAATAACAGACAGACTGCAGCCAAGAAGCTGGGCATCCCACCCAAGCAAGGCGATACTTCACATTTGGACAGCTTTTAAGTAAGTGGTTTGTATGGAGTATTGCAGCCACTTATGGGATGGGTCAGCAAAGTACCAGCTTGCTGCACTTGACTCGGTGGAATGCAGAGCAAAAAGGCTTATAGGCGACGAGACGATGGTGGCCGGGCTTCACAGCCTGGCTCATCAGCGTAATGTTGCTTGCCTGTCGGTCTTCTACAGACTGTACTTTGGAGAGTGTGCGCAGGAGCTCCACGACATGATCTCACCATCGCCGTTTTATTACTAGACTACCAGACGCACTGTAGGGTACCATCCGCTCTTGGTTGATATCACGACCAGCCGTACTCTTCGCTTTTCTTCCACATTTATTATGTGCACAGCCAAAGTGTGTAATTCTCTGCCAGCGTCTGGGTTACCTTCCACATATAACCCGTCTGCATTCAAATCAAGAGTGAACAGGCATCTTCTGGGCACGCTCGTTCCATTATAGTACTTATCCATCGCTTTCCACTAGGCGTGATCGGGGTCAAGAGCAGGCCCAGTCAGCAATAAGAATTAAAAAAAAAAAATCAAATAAGTAAAAGTCGTTGTAATGTCTCGAAAACATTCGATTACTACACACTGACACATTTCATTGCTTCAAAATTTAATTCAAAATTGCTTCAAAAGTCAGCCAAAAGACTTACATCGAGACTTAAAACATGAGAAGATTACAAACTCAAGTTCATGCAAAATTAGAATTAGTACTTAGAAATTGCAAACAAACATGTAACCATAACACTTCTAGTCTACCCACAAAACTGTCCGCAGCTTACATTTTATCTAACACATAAGCCAACGAATTAAAAGTTAAACACCACTAGATGAGGTTCAACTCGTGTTGGTCTGGCAAACTATAGAAGGTAACAATTAAAAGTGTTTGAAGAGTAAACACTGTCCGACGCGCTGTTGTGAGCGGACGGCGAAGTTTCTGATGTACGATATAATGACAAATCACATGTGTGCTTTGAGATTTGTAGCTCTAACACGGGTGTTGTCTTAAAGTTTTGGACTGAAACAACAAGAATAACCACGTAACCAATGTAATTAACGTAACCAATATAAATATAATATGTAAATGGAAAACATGCCCTTTTTAGGGTTCCGTGCCTCGAAAGGAAAAAAAAGACGGAACCATTATAGGATCACTCGTGTGTCTGTCTGTTCGTCTGTCACAGCCAATTTACTCCGAATCTAATGGACCGATTAAGTTGAAATTTGGTACACATATGAATTTCTGTGCCCCAACAAGGACGTGTAACATAAATAATGGAATTTTGAATATATGTCACTTTTG
This sequence comes from Dicycla oo, assembly GCA_948252095.1. Lineage (NCBI taxonomy): Eukaryota > Metazoa > Arthropoda > Insecta > Lepidoptera > Noctuidae > Dicycla > Dicycla oo. The sequence goes on along the minus strand of OX411726.1, from coordinate 17,331,498 downwards.
GGGGCAAATTAAAAAACAAAGTTTTGCAAACTGTACTGTGTGACATATCAAATGAAAGGGCTTACTGTAAGGGTATCAAATAGATATTTTATTATAATTTTAAAATATACTGTTATAAAGTTATTTAATACGAAAATTGACCTTATCTCCGAAACTACTGAGCCTAAAATTTTGAAAAATACAGGAAATAGTTCTATACAAGATTACAGGAAAACCTATAAGAAGTCTATGATCTTAAAATAACATAGTAAATCTCTCAATATTGTGCGTACAAACTTACATTTGTAGTTGGAATGTATGGGCGAACATGTTTTTCAACGTATAGTTCGACTGCCTATCTGACCCCTTGGTAAGACTTTCGTGCTTCTGACGTCCCGTAATGACTGACCGATCATATTATGCTATCCAAAAAGGAAAACTCAAAAAGCAGAATCTATCAAAGTTAAATGGAAAGCGTGTAAAGAATTTAGGCAAAATCTATGAAATTATTAATTGTCAATTTGTCCGTTCGTTATCGCTTTGCATCATCGTCATCAATTGCGTAGCCTTTTCCCAACTATATTGGGGTCGGTTTCTAGTCTAACCAGATGCAGCTTAAGTTCAACTAACCTGGTATCTGGATTCGTTTAATGTGTCAATTGGAAGCAAAGCATCGCAAAATGGCGGCAAAGTCACAGTCAGTGACACAAATTAGTTTTTATTGGCAGGTGTACCGACAGATGGATTTCTTGCAAAATGACATATTTTAATATTTTTTTCAATATTTTCCGGACTTCTGTATTGTGTAGTAGATTTTACAGTTTTATCTGCAATAAATTCGGTTATAAAGATTGGATTTTTATGATCTTCGAGTTTCTACTGCCACAATAAACATGAATGAAAAATGGTGTATGTCTATTCGTGTCGACGCTCAATTGACATTCGATCATCAAAACTGAGCGGATGTGCACGGTACTGACAATTTTTATAGTGATGTCGATCGTCGAAATAGAGCAAATCTCTTTCCAAATAAAATTCTAAACGTTAACAATGCACTTACACATTTGAGTACCGTAGCACATAACTGAAGAGAAAAGACGCTGCCGTACTATCGCGGAAACTCACATCTGACCAATTTGAAAACAAAATCCCGTGCACACGATGACCACAGCATTTGTTAGCAAGCGTTACTATAGCGGCCGAGCGCTGCAAGCAAGAATAGTCCTTACGGTGTATAGATGTAAGTTTCCTCGATAGTACATTCACGCACACAGCGCTGTCGAGAAGTGAAGATACGAAGACATGAGACTTTGAGACGAAACTTCAGTTCACAACCTCTAAGCGTTGTCTTTATGCGTTATGCCGCATGATATTCTCGTATTTAATACATCCGTAATTGAGACTGTAAGCCAAGAGTCAAGTCATGTTATACTCATGTTATTAAGTTAATAATGTGAAATAGTTTCTGTAATATTCCTTTAAGCCCGAACCCCGGCCCATTGCCAAAATTTGATTTTCAAGCTTGAGCGCTTGTTAGTTTTTAGCTTTTATTTGGATTCCGCGTAGGCTTCGTAGATCCGGAATTTTATGGTTCATAATCAGATTGCAAAACGTTGACAGTGATAGTTCCCTCTTGAGAAATCAACGGAAAAGGTCTCCTATTACTCGAGCTTTCCTCGTGATGGTGCGTTTTTTTTAAAATGTAACTCTTTGATAACGCAGCGTATATGAAGGCAAGAGAAAAGGTAACAACAATTAATTAGTCTGCCCTTTTAAACTTAATTTTTTTACTGGAGCAAAAAGAGAAAAACGCTTTGTTTAGTGTTTGTTGCTTCCGCGGTTCACTCGCAATTTTTTTTTATTTATTTTTTATTTGAGATGGGTTTGGTCTTGTCTCTACTCTAGGTCGAAGGTGACAGAGACAAAGTCGACGATGGAGTGAGCTTGCCCAGAAGAAGCCTGTTCACTCTCAATTTGAAGAGATTATAGGTTTGTATGCGTTCGGAAACACAGACGCAGGTAGAAAGTTCCACTGTTTTGCTGTGCGCTGTTGTTATAATGCTATAACAACACAAAGACGTTCGATCGAATGTCAGTTAGGTCACCTGTTTGTTATAACATAGTGATACCAAACAGGTGGCCCTTTTGGTATCAGTATGTTTGATCTCGCAATCGTACAAACTAAGTTGGCGCGAATTAGTAATCAAACATTTTATTCGCGCGAATACTTCGGGCGAATATTAATTAGGACACCAGTTCGACTCCGGTACGTTTGTACGTTTCTTACGAACAACGTTCGCGTAATCCCTTTCTATTAGGATGCGGGTTAAGACTTTTCGTATCATAAGCTAAATGTTAAGTAATAATTCTAATAATATATCAGTGTTACGGCACCAGCGAGGTACCGCTTTTAACAAAACTACAAAATAAACTCCGAAAAACTTCGATTGGCTACAAGGTTAATGTTTGTAATAAGCCCTTGAATATAATATAATTTCCTGTAATATCAGTTTTTGTTAGAAAACACAATATGAAAGTTTTCAGGTGAGCTTAATGAAATTGCTTATAATAATCGTTACAAAGAAAGTAATTATATCTTGAACAGAGCTTAAACTGAACATGGCCATTGTTCGTCATGATTAATAGTATGTGTTGAGGTCCCTTTCATTAGCGTTGTGTACCCGCCACTAGTGGTAATGAAGAATACATAATACAAATAACCCGTTTCAAATAATTGTCATGTGTGAAAACGGTCACCGTTTTCATTCCATAATTGCATGTTTCGGACGCAGAATATTTTATTCATCGGCGAGTCAAGCACACTCATGTGGAATAATTGCTGTTTTAGTTGAAATAGAAAATAAGCGTAGTTTATGATCAAAGTTGTACATTTAACTTTGTGACATCGTTTATTACTATGTTGGACAGACATTTACTGTTTTCGAATGCGTCCACGTACGTGGGCAGGACAATCTCATACTTATTTACAAAGCGGTAAAAGTTCATATACAATTTTGTGATTACCATTGAAACATCGCTTTCACACACTTTCCCACCAAGCGGGGCTCCTACTATCTGGTTTATGATGAAAGAGTGCACTGTACATTTTTTTTTGGCTAAAAATTTCTGTCTTTTTTCCTCAGTGCCCCGTTACGTATATTCCGACCCAATGTACGGGTGTGTATGTGTGTGTGAAATGCCTTAAGGGGAAGCGCTAAGGTAGCCCACGAAATTCAAATTTTCTTACGATTTTTGATTTTTTCAGTGTCTGGGTGTGTGCTGATTAAATTATGATTCACGGATGTAACAAATAAGTATGTATTTACAGAATAATAATAATAATAATCATTAGAATCAGTAATACAACTCCTTAAGTTAGTATAATCCTCAAATGTCAAGATTTTAGGAAATAGTCATACAATATGGTATTATGGAAATGGAGAGTTGTATTTTATGATTTTAATGATTATAATTCTATAAATACAGATTTGTTACGGTCGCTAATCATATTTAGATCAACATACAACCTGATACTGACCCGAAAATTACAAAAAACGTAAGAAAATTTGAATTTTGCTAGTTACCCTGGCGCTTTCGCCTTAACAGAAGAAGGTGCGGTAACTTCGGTCGCGATAATTCGGTTATGACTGCGACCGTATATGCACAAATGACTCAGGATATTTTTTGTTACGTGCGAAAGTTCGGACGGCCGGACTTCTTCACCACCAACCCTAAGTAGCCAGAAATAACCTGCCTGCTCCTAGCAAGACAGTCGTCTTATGATAGGCATGAATTGATCTCTTGTCTTCAATCTAAAGCTGAAGTGCCTTTTGGTGCTCCTTATAAAGGCAAAAGTGTTTGGTGCAGTCCGATGCCATATGTATTTGGTCGAATGGCAAAAACGCGGCTTACCCCACGCGCCTCCGCTTCTGTGGTTGGAGGAAAAGATTGGGGCCAATGACATTGATCATGTTATAAGTGCTGAGCTGCCGGATCCCAACGTCGACCCTGTTAAGACAGGGTGCAGGCACCAGATCGTGAAGAGTCATATGGTGTACGGCCCCTGTAGCGGACTCAATCTGAATTCTCCTTGCATCAAAGACGGACGATGCACTAAAAGATCCCCAAAACGCTTTGCCACCGAAACTATTACGGGTGAGTATGGTTACCCGGAATCGTACCGGCGCCGATCTCCTGCAGAGGGTGGGTGTCGCGCTGATATAAACGTGCATAGACAATCTCTCCAGATCGACAACAGAGTTGTACCGTACTCACTTGTACTCTTAAGAACTTTTGAAACGCACATAAATCGATTAAGTACATTTACAAACACATATGTAAACAAGGGCAGCGACCAGGCAACATTCCCTTTGGAGAGCACTAATCGGGACGAAGTGCCACTCGTCGCTAAATCAGTATTTCCGGAGCAGGCACGCTAAAAGTTATTGTGGTATCGTAATTATTTATATTTTTTATTGATTTCAATACTAAGAATATTTAACTGTTTTCGGAGAAATATATTTTTGATACTATGTTTTCCTTAAGGCTGTTTCGTCGGATATTTGAAATGATTATAAATTTTATTTGTACTTAGTTTTTTATTAATCATATTACGCTTTAATGTTGTGGGTTATTTAAAATTTATATGTGCCTTTTTTAATGCATTATTTACCTTAAATTCAAAATAGCGGCCCCTGACTCTCTGTGACATTATAAAGCTTAGCTAAGAACATGCTCAGAAATGAAACTTATGTATAAAGCACAAAACCGTTTCAAAATCGTGGGCGTCGTGGGTAAAAATATGATAATTTGCGTTAAGGTAGCTCGACGCGTAATTTTTTAACAGTTGAGAAGTATGGATGGTCACGTAGTTGATCTAGATAAGTACTTACTGATAAAAAGTGTATTGATCTGATCAAGACAATATTATTGAAAGGCCTACGAGTATTTCTATTCCAATAAAAATATTGTATTACCACTTCATTGTTGAAACGATAGTTTCTTATCTTCGTTGTGTTTGTATTTTAAGTTTAAGTAAAAAAAAAACATTACTTACACTCTAAAACTGACAGTAATGTTATACAGTATTGATTTAGACAGGATATTTAGGTCATACTCAGAAAAAGTGTACATTCGGTATCTTTTCTTGCCCCGCTACTTTTTTAAAAATTTGAAATGGGTTTGCTCTGGACTATAGTCTAGGTCAGGGGTGACAGAGACAAAGTCTACGATGGAGTGAGCTTACCCAAAAGAAGCCTGTTCACTCTCACTTTGAAGAGATTCGGGTTGTAAGCGTTCGGGAATGCAGATGCTAGTAGTGAGTTCCACTATTTTTCCATGCGCATTATGAAGGATCTTTGGAAGAGCTACTTCATATTAAAGTAAATATCTAATAATATTAATATTATGATATGTTTTCTTTTTTCCCCCTTGTCATATTAGTCTATTCGTATGAAGATTTTTTTGGTATTAATTTTCATTAAAAGGGTATATTTTTTGAGTGACAAAACATAGTTATAAATTATACATTTTTTAAGTGTCCCAATGACAGTTACACATTTTCTGAGATGAATTGTTACGATATTCATCGCTTTACTTAACGTTGACTGTGGCTATATTGAGGAGCTCGTGGCTAAGTAATAACAGCCGTACGGGTCGATCTATCAGGTTAAGCTACGCTTGCCGGGGTCGGTCTGTGGATGGGTGACCATCTTTTCATACCGAGACTCCTCCGTGCCTCGGAAAGCACGTTAAGCCGTTGGTCCCGGCTGTCATTCGAGGATCTTTGACAGTCGTTACGGGTCGTTAGAAGCCCGAAAGTCTGACAACCAGTCTTACCAAGGGGTACCGTATTACCCAGTAACTGGGTTGTGGAGGTCAGATAGGCAGTCGCTCCATGTAAAATACTGGTATTCAGCTGCATCCGGTTAGACTGGAAGCTGACCCCAACATAGTTGGGAAAAGGCTAGGCAGATTGATTGACTGTGGCTATATTGTTGCTACTACTACTACTGCGTAGTAGTAGTAAGAGGAGAAGTAGTGGAGAAACGTTCCCCCACTACGACAATCTTTAGCCAAGTTACGTGCCGGTAACTATATCTATGTACATATTCATAGGTGTGTCGATGACATCAGTTTCGTGACGGAGATTCTCAGTATCGTTACCAATCAGTTTAGTTACAAATTTAAAAAGTACACTTTTTCTGAGTATGACCCATTTGTGTTATGTGTTACAGTATAAAAACACCCAGTAAGTACAAATATTGGAGTGTATCGACTATATTGAAAAAGAATATTGGTAATAATTTTTCTACAAGACAGAGCTAAGTAGAATACTGGATGAAAAAGTAAATGACAGAATGCAAAGGAAAACTTCTACACATAATTATGTTTCTCCTGTCTTCTCCGAGATTAAAAGGGTAGGTTTTTCAAAACATTTCAATGTCTTATTCGCCCATTCCAATTTGTTTGCTTGTAATTTCTGAATCTAAACAACCCAAGGCGCTGTATTTTTGCATGTTGTATCACACAATAATACGTTACCAACAAACTTTTTAAAGAATAAACTTTGCATTCTCATAAAAGTTGTAACAAATGTCTGCAAAACGTTCCTGTCTTATTGCCTCCCAGAGAGTTATTTCGCAACTTTTCAATCCTCAGCCTACTTATAACTTTTCCCATCTCAATGACTCCGCTTAAGACGGTACAAATAACAAAATTCCCGAACAAATCCATATGGGGAGTAACGAGATCTCCTACAGAATGCGTGCGCTTCCAACTTTTAAGTGAACTTACATTTGGTTTAAGTTATACGGGTTGAAAAATTGGAAAGACATTTTGATATAGACAAGGCAAGATTATGCGATGGTTTTCTTCTTTTGTGTACAGTTATGAAAAATTGGATTAAGGATAAAATGTGGTATTTTCTTTGTGTTACTTTTGTTCAAATGAAACATAGATTATGTTGCTGTGGGCAATTGCCAAGTCACTCTATTTATTAAAGAAATATAGTAATGTAATAGTGTTATAGTTACTATAAAATGTTGTTAGCTAACTAACAAGGTATCAATTTATGACAAAGTGGTTGGATAGCTGCTCCCATAGATAGGTACTGAATTGACAGACTTGCTTTACATTCGATTTTACAACTTTTTACGGCAGAAAAACTGCGTTGCGAGACTTGTGCATTTTTGTACATGTTTTTGATGGGATCTCATTTCTTCTTGTAGGTAATTTTCCTTTTTAACCAACTTCAAAAAGGAGGAGGTTATCAATTCGTCTGTATGTTTTTTTTTGTATGTTTGTTACGCGATTACTCAAAGACGGATGGATCGATTTGCAAAATTCTTATTTTGTTTGAAAGGGTATATATACATCCTAGGTGGTCCCATATAAATTTAATTACCCTTGCTGGGTTTGAGTTGGCTTCAATAGTGAGTATTTAGTAGTAGTAGTTTCCAACTTAGTTTATATGGATGATGTTTTAATAACTTCCTATCACTGTTATTTTCACTGTTTTGTATGTGTAGGGTAGGTACCACAACTAAAAAGTGAAAACTAAAAACTTTTTTGCAAAAAATAAAACCGACATCCAAAACAAAACACTACAAAGTGAAAAATAACTTTAATTTCGGAAGTCGGTGGCAAAAAACGAAAACATAAAACCAAAGCCACCGACTACCGAAAATAAAGTTATTTTTCACTTTGTGGTGTTTTGTTTTGGAAGTCGGTTTTATTTTTTGCTATTTTTTTTTTCTTTTCGGGTATTATGTCTTGTGCCTCAGCTGCGGGCTTTTTCAAAGCCCTCTTTCTCAGAGGCTTTGATGTAGGTATTGATTTTTGACAAGTCTGGACGGTAAATGCAGTCTATTATATTCAGAAATTGCAAACTCCTGTTCTTTAATACAGCCAAAGTTAACATCGATTAGATGTAAACCGCCTAGACTTGTCACTCTCGAAAATGCCACATACGCTTGACCGCTTGTGAATACTGAAGAACTACACTAAGGCTTAGCCCTTGACTCTTGTGTATCGTAATAGCACAGGTTATACATATTGGAAACTTTTCGCGATGAACATAAGCAAATTCAATGAAGTTGTAATTACATACAATTTAATGGGATTTATATAGGGTTACAAAGTTACTTATTCAGATTGTATATCTAGAAAACGGGACTAAAAGTTCGGAATGTCAGAGTTTTTCCTTGCTTTATAGGCTAAACAATAACTGTGTTCAAAATTTGGAGCTTGTGGGTCTGCTAGTACCTTAGAATTTTGATGATCGGTGAGTCAGTGAGTCAGTGGCAAAATTAAGGAACGTTGACTTGCAATAATTCTTAAACTCCGGGTTAAAATTTAATGTAATTTGTAAATATATCTATAGATGTAATGCCCTCTTGGTCACTAAAAATTTAGACTTAGTTTTTTCCACTACGAAGTTACGAAGTTAAGAAGGGGTCGAAAATGGCCGGAATGGCTTCGATAAAAGGATGGTACGGCCGTGCCTTTGTTTTGCTCGACTTGGCGGGGGCACTTCTGTGCCCCCAGATATTCAACGTAATTTAATGGTGTCATCGGGCGATACACTTCCTCCCGCATAAGAAAGATTCGCCAACCGATGCATACTCTCACCATTACCGAAATGCCGCAATAGGAGAGTAACAGGTCCGCTAGTACCATTCGCAAGTGCAGAAACAGACCACCGCTCGTCCTTCCATTCTCGCCACGGAGCTTGCTGCCATGCTGACCCTGACCCTTGCTCGAGCCAGCCTGCGCCGTGGCCGCTGAGCCTGTAGCTTTTAAATTCGTCCCAAAATAATCTTGATCCGAGACAGCCTGTCCCTTGCTGCCCCAGCGACGCCCTAAGCCGCGGTCCATACCTCACAGGGGGTGCCCTTAAACGTGTAGTTACTTAGTTTATAAGTTTATGCCTTGGCTGGAGGCTTTCATTTATTAAGGCATTCAAAGGAAAGTTCGGTTAAGCAGCCGACTAGGCTGACCTGCAAGATGTCATTCCCCTAAACTTAAACAAATTCTGGGGTAATAATAATATGTATTTATTATAGGTGCTGGTATCTTGAAGCAATTTTAATCACGTTGTTTTTAGCAGAAAAAGTAGTCAGCCACGAACTCTCTAGATTTTTTTATAAAAGAAAATCGAAATTGATAAATTAATTTTCATTTTTGTAGACACAAAGACTGAAGAGTTAGTTTGTTAAGATGCTACACCGTCTACTAAACTAAAGGTGTAAAAGAAGTAGTTCAAAGTTGAAACTTTTCAAATTAAAATAAAGTCCGTTGATTTTTCTCGCCTTTTCTTACTAAGCTCTATGTAAGTTGTTGAAAACTTGGTTATTAAGTACCTATCTAAATAAGTTATTTGAAAGTCTCTAAGCAAATTTTCTCAAGTGGATACCTTTGCATTTATTAAGCGGGATAGTCGTCAAAAATCTGATTATTTTTATCCGAATTGTTCATTCGGTGCCTTTTCTACTGATTTCCTTTGAATTTTTCTTTCTCTCAAGTTCTCGTCGATCTTTATTTCAGCAGCAGAGTTTTGCAGTCGACCGATATTAACAATGGATTTTATTCCACTGTTAAACCTGCCACTACTAAAACCTATGTTTTTGAGATCAGACGTCGCCTCCGGCCATCAAAATAAATTAAATAGGTCGAAAAACTTATTCCACCCCAATTGTAATTTAGTACGATCGTTAAAAGTTTTACGAGCAATCTTCGGCTTTCTCGGCAATAATCTGTTTTAGTCGTCGCCATCAAACCGTTTCGTATCCGATTGTTCGTTCATCTCCGATCAGCAAATTGACTGACGACGCCCGAATCAATTTTTCTTCCCCTTTTATTACAAAAGAAAGCGATAAGCGCTAATCGATAGCATTTTTCTTGTCTGAAAAGACATTTTTCGAACTTATACCGAGAAATATGAAGGTCTTTGTTTTATGTTTTTCATTGTAAAGAAAATACTTTTAGCGTTCTTTTAAATAAAATGCTCGAGAAAGGAGATTTTTTTTTGCGGAGAGTAAATCTCATCAATAGACTTTAGTATTCGTCGAGAGTCTTTGGTACAGGAAACCATATTAGGAAAATGAGGTTATTTTATCTGGAGCTACTTTGATGTACGCAACGTAATCAAGTTGGAATTAGGTGGTTAGTTCATTAAGAGTCTGTTGCTTATTTCTTGTATTAGAGTCCACAACTCCGTCTAATTACAAATTGATTAACAAGTAGAGATCGTCTTAGATTTGTCTTTTTCCTAGCGTCAGTCGTTTGCCAGACTATCGTATAGATTACCTACTGTGAAATACTTTCCGTGTCGTGTAAGCCTCTGAGAATAGACATTCACATTACGTGCGCATCTAACGAAAGATATTTAAGGATCCTATTAGGTGCTTGATTGTATGTTGCACATATTCTAGACTTTCTGCAGTCACTAATCTTAGGAATTAACGCGATTTTTATGTTTTCTGTCTTGAGACATAACTTATCTTTATGACGACTTCTCTGGCAGTCAACCGCACGACCATGATAGCAATATATATGACTCCGTTAGTTTTTTATGTCTTAGCATTACAGGCTGTTTTCGTAGTTTCTGTTTAAAAACAGACGTGCGGTTGACCGTACTACTGATCTCCCGTTTTATTTAAACACGTTGAATTATTTAAACCAGGTCAAAATAAGCCACCACCCACGTATTTCATATGAAAAATATTATATTCGGTCAATAAACACCAAAAGTGCAAAGAAACTTCCAAGTTCCTCTCCTCTCTGCACTCTTAGAAGGAGGTCATAGTAGTTTTAAAACTACGAATACCTATCTATTATATAATCAGTTGGCAAGTGGCCCGCAGTGGTGATTACGAAGAATCGGTACCTCTTTTCACATACGTATTTCTTTTAATGAACTGAGAGGGACTCCACCTAGCGGGTCCAGTGTGATATCAGTCACACAAGAGTAGAGATCAGATAATCGGATGCATCGGACTTAAAGTTAATTTTTGGCCAAGAGACTATGGAAGCATCTTCTTATTTTTTTTTCTTTATAATAAATCCCGGGATTCCATAAAATTTAGGAATGCACAACTAATCGGATACATGGTATGGAAACGACTTCTTAAATATGTGGTATTATTTATTTAAGAAATACCGGGACCACATATTATTATTCGTACGCTTGTTTACTTGAATTTAATTTTGTAACATTACTTATCCTGACCACCTACTTTACAACATTAGTTAGCATTTGATTCCATAGTCAAAAACCGGCCAAGTGCGTATCGGACCACGCACAGTGAAGGGTTCCGTAGTTGGGATGAATTTATCCCAAGAACAAACTTAACATTGTAGTTGAAAAACATGTTTTCCTATACATTCTGTAGCATATAAATGTACACTAAATTATTCAACTAAAGCTAGATATTAATTACTCTGAGCTCACGGACGTACCCTTGCGTGGTTCCAGGGTTCACAGCTTCGGATACTTCGCTACTACGGATACAATCACCGCACCGGCTAGACGACCTTTGGCTAGACTACAGGCCATAACCTCTACGGCAGCCTACGCGCCAGAAGCGGCCCGCTACCTGGCACCCTACGCGCCAGACGCGGCTCTCTACCCGGCAACTACGCGCCAGTCGCGGCCCTCTAACCGGCGACTAAGGCCGAACATGCCGAGCCACCGCAGCGCCAGCCAGGCGGTCCAACCAGAGCAGTACCCTTCCACTTTTTATGACCCGACAGCGAAAAACCTTACAACTAGAATCTACGACCCTCTTCTGTAACTTGTGGCTTAACCTATAATTAAACTCTGTTTTAAGTGACACTTGAGTCTCATTCTCTACCTACTAAACCCTACCTATGCCACAATTCCTACTGCAAATGTAAGTTTGTACGCACAATATTGAGAGATTTACCATGTTATTTTAAGACCATAGACTTCTTATAAGTTTTCCTGTAATCTATAGGTATAGAACTATTTTCTGCACTTTTTTTAAAGTTTTAGGCTCAGTAGTTTCGGAAATAAAAGAGGGGAATTGTCAATTTTCGTCTATTTTGTTAAATACAATAACTTTAAAACAGTTTATTTTAAAATTATAAAAAAATACATATTTGAGACCGTCCTAGCTAGCCCTTTCATTTAATATGTCACATGGTACAGTTTGCAATTTTTTTTTTAACTTTCTTATTTGCCCCCAAAACTGACCTCCATATTCAAAATTTTATTTACGTTACACGTCCGTGTTGGATCACAAAAATTCATACGAGTACCAACTTTCAACTTAATCGGTCCATTAGATTCGGAGCAAATCGGCTGTGACAGACGGACAGACAGACAGACACACGAGTGATCCTATAAGGGTTTCGTGTTTTCCTATTGAGTTACGGAACCCTAAAAAGAACAAAATTTATCAATCCCGGAATCGCGAGATTTTCATGATCGACACAAAATTGCATTCCATATTAGCCAACATGCAAACGCTTTATTTTTAACTAGCCTCGGGAAGATAAGAAATATGTGTTTACATAATCCACAAGAATCATCAATTATATCTTTCTAAGTTAGATTTGTTTTCTTTTGATCTGATTTCGGAAATCATGACATTTTAGATTTGATTGATTGATTGATTTAGAACAAATCTAACTTAGAGAGAAGTATTGATGATTTTTAAGGTTAAAATTATGTAATTAGCGTCATAAATAGCGTCTGATAATAAAAACTCCGAACAAAGAACGAGTTCGTCCCCAAGTTAGTATAAAAAGCTTGACAGTTATTAAACGCTAAGACAATACTTAGTACGACTAAAAAAAAACACTCCAGTATACTCTCATCTTGTTTATTTAAATTCACTTTTCAAAGAGAGTCTTAACGGCAACGTAGATTGTTATAGTAAAGGCACTTCTAGTATGTACAGAAGGTCGAATCCCAACGAGCGAAGACGCACGCACACACAGAAACGTTTCACGTAGAGCGTTCGCACAGTCTTGCCTCGGATGTGACAGAAGTGTTTTTTATTTATTTTCAAAACTATAATTTTATATCAAACTACAATAGTTGTAGTATGCATCAAGATGTGCAAAAACGAAGGTAGTTAATTATTATATAAGTATATAGGTGACTAGTTATTAGTGATCGATACTTAAAACTGATGATTGGACTCATGTTAACAAACAACATTTACTATGGGTCCAAACTTGAAATCGCGAAAAAAAGCTGTTCCCTACATTTTGACGAGATTTTTTTTCGCAATTTCAGGTTTGGTCTCATAGTAATTAATAGTTGTTTGTTATCATGAGTCCAATCACCATACATACTAATTAACTACCTTCGTTTTTGCAAATTAATAAAATCTAATATTATAAATGCAAAAGTGAGTTTGTTTGTTTATTTGTTACGCTTTCACGTTGAAACGGCTGAACGGATTTAGATGAAATTTAGCACATGGGTAGACCGTGACTTGTAGAAGAACATAGGCTACTTTTCATCTTGGATCGCAAACGAAGTCGCGGGCAACAGCTAGTTATATATATATATTATATATATATTTTAAAATAGTGAGTCAAAATACTTCAACGCTGCCTTTCCGAACGTGTAGTAAGTGTGTTTCGTTGCAATTTGCTAAAAAAATTATAGGATACTTTAGAAAATCCAGAGAATTGATTTTTGAGATCAAGGTATTTTTCCTTTTCTATAGGTAATATGATATCCTGAAAAATATTTATTTGTTTTTGCTTATGCGTACGCGTCTATGTGTGCGTGCGCCTGTTTGCTCGTTTTATGAATTTGACCTTCTGTAATATTCTGTGGTAGAGGTTAATTATACCCGGTTGCAGACGTTTTCTGAATATAAATATAAAGTGAACGGTGTATCAATATCCGTCTCTGTGACTGCGAAGGTGAAGTAATGCTTCAGCACGATGCTCGGGTTTCAGTGTATCTTTTGGAAGAGAAACGTGGTTGGAAGTGGAACTCATCGAAACTGCAGTTAGATTTGTCTTTTATTAATTTATTTAAGGACTTCTGAGAACCATGTCTTGTTGGAAACACAAGGAATTGAATTAAGTAATTGCTTTTAAGGGTTCCGTACCACAAAAGGAAAAAACGGAATCCTTATAGGATCACTCGTGTGTCTGGCTGTTTGTCTGTCCGTCTGTCACAGCCAATTTGCTCCGAATCTAAGGGACCGATTAAGTTGAAGTTCGATACGCGTATGTATTTCTGTGACCCAAACACAGACGTGAAACGTAAATAAATGAAGTTTTGATTATGGAGGTTAATTTTGGGGGGCAAATAAGAAAATAAAAAGTTTTGCAAACTGTACCGTGTGACATATCAAATGAAAGGGCCTACTGTAAGGGCCTCAAATATATAAATATATATATATATATATATATATATATATATTTAATAAATCATTTTAAAGTTATTTAAGAAAATAGACGAAATTTGACAATTCCGCCCCCTTTATCTTCGAAAGTACTGAACCTAAAATTTTGAAAAAAATACAAAAAATAGTTCAATTCCTATAGATTACAGGAAAACCTACTTATAAGAAGTCTATGGTCTTAAAACAACATGGTAAATCTCTGAATATTGTGCATACAAACTTACATTTGCTGTTGGAATGTATGGGAAAACATGTTTTTTAATTACAATGTTAAGTTTGTTCTTGAGATTCATCCCAACTACGGAACCCTTCATTGTGCGTAGTCCGACACGCACTTGGCCGGTTTTGGTTTTAAGTAGGTATTGGTTTTCTATTTAAATCATGTGGTTCCCGAAAAATTATAGGCTACTTTTTTTCTGTAGGTAATGTATATGAACTAACTATGTAATGTATAGGCTGGAAAGATAAAACGAATCGACTCGAACGATTGAATCGAATATGTGTTTCATGAATATGTCAGGAAATATCGTATTTCCCTATTATAATTATATATTTTATGTTTTTTTATGCTATTGCCGACGACATTATTCTTGTCGGTGAAGATGGACCTTATTATTGCGTGGAGAAATGCTCATGCATACTGCACTACCACGGGGAGATAGTGCAGTTATGTGGGACTCCAACCCACTAAAACTCCACGGTGTTCTCCTCTGCCGCTTGTGGCGGGAACACGGACACGCGTTAGCAGTCACTACGAACCCGCCGCGGCTGTCCGTCACCGGACCCTCCTCTGGGGAATACCCCCCATCACCGGAACACCAGAACACATTGCACGCCGTGACCAACCCATGGACCAAACCAGCAAATGGGCGCTAGACGACCCCGTGTCTAGTCACCCTTGGTCCCCCTGCGACCGGTCAGGTCAGTGGCCCGGCTGCCTACCACTTTTCGGCCGCAGAGGATAGGGAGAGCGGCCAACGAAATACCGACACTCCTCCTCCCCTGCGGCCCCACCGCGTCCGCCATCAGACGGTGGCGACCCCGTCAAGGCCGCGGAAGGTTGGCTTGACAATCAGCAGAATCAAAACCGAGTATATGTTCTGCGATTTTGGCGGTCTCTTCAGTTTTGGGGCCACAGCGCTTGTTGACGCATTTCTCCCGGTCTGCTCCGACTTCCGGTTTCTCGGCTCACTTGTGAAAAGCATGGCGAAATAGATCGGACTGTTAAGCACATAATTAACACTGGATGGATGAAATGGCGGCAGTTCACGGGAACAATCTGCGACTCCCACATTCCCCTTAAACTTAAGGGGAAGATTTATGAAACAATGGTTAGACCTGCTATCTTGTATGGATCAGAATGTTTGGCCACAAAAAGAATGAATGAAAGGCAATTGCATGCAGCTGAGATGAGAGTGCTAAGAGGGATATGTGGTGTTACGCGAATGGACAGAAAATCAGAATCAGAAATAAAAAATTAGAAATCAAACAAAAATCAGAAATCAGAAGTCTGAAAGTGACACCGTTGACTGAAAAGATCGGTTGTCATGGTATGGGCATGTGATTAGGAGGAATGTGGAAAATGTCGTCAGGAAAGTTTTGAGTATAAATGTGGAAGGCTATATGAGTAGGGGAAGACCAAAGAAACGACAGATGGACTTTGTGAAGAAAGATGATATGGCTAGAAAGGGAGTGACTATCGCGATGACGACTAATAGAGAAGTATGGATGAAAAAGACATGTTGCGCCAACCCCAAATAAATTGGGACAAGGGCAGGAGAATTATGATGATGTTTTTTTTTATCAATCACTAAGTTCAACACTTGAGTTCTTTAAAACGTTAATAGGAACAAAAAGTACGTTTCGACAAAATTAGTACAACAGTATATACTGGCTATTATTATGTAAGTACACAATTATGCTTCCATATGTAAGTAGCAATTTTATAGTGCTATATAAAAAGTTTATTCTTCCTGATTATAGTAACATCTACTTATGTTAGTGGTAGTTTGTTTGCTGAACAATAAACGTTATGGCTTGTAAACAGTGCAGTCGTAAAACCATTCGAAGGACACGCTTCGAAAGAATTACGAGTTTTATCTGATACTGTAAAGATAACACGCGATAATTACTACTTACCGTGAAAGCCGTTTTTTCACGTATTTCGTTAAAGAAAAATCTAGACTGCCAAAGTAACTGTTCCTAGAATCGGTCACAGAAAAGATCCCTCAAGAAACAATAACTACAAATCAGGGTTTTCACAAAGTCTGAATAAGATTACAGCACAAAGTAATTAAAACATTTTAGATGAAAAGAAAACAGGCAGTAGGCTTTCTGAACTCATTGTAATAACCTCGCAAAGAGATGAGATAACCCAAGATAATTTTCTTGAACCTTAATTTGACACACAATTTTCTCTATAAATAACCCTAATAATTGTCAGTAAGTAACGTAAACATGGTAACAAGTGGGTAGGTGAAAAGTAAACTGAATTACTCACAGGCTGGACGCCTTGCACAATTTACGAGGGGTAGCGTTACTAAAAAGCAGAATACGTTTGTGTGGCGCTCATTCCTCGCTGCAAACGACCGTTTAATGCTAATAGGAATAGTGCTTACAATGGGCTTACGTACGTACTGATTATAGATCTGCCACCGCTCCTTTTTAATTCGATTCCAGCAAACTGCTGTAGGTTTCGCCCTTCACTTCACCGCTTTGTCGATTTAGATAATCTTTTTCTTACACTTCTGATATTTTTAACTATTTGATTTGATAAAATCCTGATCGATATAAAGGAGTAAAATCGAATTAGTTATTGCTTTCAAACTTGGTCAGTGATTGATTTTTAGTGCTATATCTTTGTGGACCTGTCCGATCTTTTTTAGAAAATTCAATAAGAAGGAAATGCTCTAACAAATCAAATGCTGCTGGCAACTCACGTCACAAAATCCCTCTGTTTTCACAAAACGTAACAATGACAGGCAATGGAGATACGCTTTCAGCCAAGACGTAGCTCTTTACTTAGTATACTATGAAATGTAACCACACCTTAAACAATGTAACACCTGAAGCGTGTTAGTTTAAGGTGTTGAAAAAGCGTATTGTAACATGGTTTCTTACGAATTATACTACGATCCTATTTCAAGTTCCCATTAGCATAAAATGCCAATAGAATACACACACAGGCATGTGAGTAAGGCACAACTTATTTATAAAAAAAACGCATGACTGGAGTTTACTCCTTATGTCTTTGAATATAATGGATATATTGACCGCTATAATGAAGACTGGGCGAAAATAATCAATACACAAAACAGTGCCACAAAAACGTGACAACGCTTCGCTTCTTCGCTTGTATTTCACTCCTCATATTTTTTTCCATACCGGGGGCCTTATATGAAAATCGATTCTTAAGGAGTAAACTCCAAAAACCTATCCCGACTTCACTGAATTTTGAATTCGTAAATGAGTCCATAAGTAAGTCAACTTTTAAATACATTTGTCTCGGGAAAGCTTCACACCAGTAAAGCAAACCTTAGCACGTAAACATTAAACCAAAAACCCGAGTAAACAGTTGTTTTGTATGCATTGCGTTGTTAGTCCGTCTGATGTCCCCTTAGCCAAGTCTACGGAACCAAATAGAGTTTCCCAGCTAAAACACGCTCGGTCATGTCGCTCGTAACATACAAAATACAAGTAATTATGTTTTGGGATACAACGCTGTTAATTAAGGTGTTCGGTTACTGTAGTTACAGTGGAAAATACAAAATCGTAAATTATATTCCATCGTTACACTGATTTTATTTTATAGTTCAAAGGTAAAACCTTTTTAGTTACATTTTCTACTAAATGACATGTGTTTAGAGCTTTTGAAGTCACATTAAAGCAAAAAAACAGATAAGGTCTTCAAATTACGCCTCATTACCATTGAGGCCAAACAAGACAAAAGTCTGTTTCATTTCGCTTTATTTTTATGGCCAACATTGAAAAAAATAGGTTTTGTTTTTAACATAAACAATTGAAATATCAGCCCGAGGCAGCGTGTTAGTCTTTGATCACACGGCTTTCTATGTTGTTTAATTAAAAATAAATTTGATGAACAAAAACTTTGTGGCAGATGGTAGCCTGGTTTTTAGCGTTAAGTATAAGAATAAACGCGTGCTCGAGTTCTCACCACAAGCGACAGAGTACGGCACCTTGGAGTTTTAGTGGGTTGGAGTCCCACATAATTGCACTATCTCCCCGTGGTAGTGGAGTATGCATGAGCATTTCTCCACGCAAAAAAAAAGTATAAAAATAAAAACAGTTAAATGAAACATGGTTCAGTTTTGCCTTACAATAGAAAAGGCAAAACGGGTGCTGGTCGGTCAGCTCAGCCTAATTTATGTGGACGATGCCGCTGAATAAAAATGTTACGACCCCGAAACGCTTGCGAACGGAACTGAGCGCAATGTTAATAGGACTATAGCTAACACCACTCGAATTGTGTTTGACTTGGACTCGATAACATTTCGCTCGTCTTGAGATAATACTGTCTGTTTTTATTCTCGCGAGCGAAATTATACATTCTAATTTTTATACGTCGTTATCTCGGTACATTTTATATCGCGTTCTTTGCTAAATATAAGAGCTATAACTTACTCAGTTTATCTACGTTGTAACCTTTGTGGAAGAAATTCATAAGACAAAAGATGGTTCCTTTGGCACTGAACATTTATTTGTTAAGAAAGACGTTTTTAAAAGTAAGGCTATTATTCGAAGTTGGTGCTGATCGACAGTAATAATAGGTGTATGTCATTAGTAAATGAGCAACATTATAAACACCGATCAAATAATATCATTGAAACACACGAATGAAAAGTACCTTTGTATTTTCTGAAAAACAATGTCGGGCATTTTGCCATCACTAACTTCTTTACTCAGTTTCATTCGCAAATCCAAGCAGCAAATGAGGACATAGGGTGAACACACGTCTTCATTGGCTACGTAATACGTGAAGTACGGTAAGATTTATGAAATAAAATGGGACGTCTAAGGCGGCGTCCCATGAGACCTCTGCGAACATCTATTTCGTTAGTTTCCGCACAGTCACCGGGACGGTCGTTTGTCATTCCGTCCTTATTGAGGAGCAAATTTCAGTGACCGCCTTCTGCCTTCTGTTATCTCCGTGATATTTTCATAATCCCGCTTGAAGGACACGTCCTAAACTTGTATCTTAGGGTAATCATCGTTTGGTACAAGTGCCTACTAAATTGCCCGACTGATATTAAATAATTGATCGTGGATTATCTAGGTATTTGTCAGTTGCTTCAAAACAAGGTCAACACAATTTAATGTTTTGTGACTCTGTTTGATGTAAAAAAAAGTTTGGTGTATAAAAATAACATGAACGTTATAACAATAAAAAAACGCGGTACAGGAAGGTGATTAAATGGACGCTATATTAAAAACGCGAACACGTTGCTAAATTGCTTGTTGTTTCGAACGATTTGTCAAAGGAATGCAACGAATCTCTCGATGAAGGCGGTAAATGAAATAAATCGAGATTAAAATATACTCTGAAGCAATTGGTGCGTGCACGACAAGACCCCATTTTACGAAGAAGAAATATCTCATCATACATTCACGGCACGCTTTCCCTAGCAGTCTATGGAGACGGGACGATAAACAAACTACTCTATTGCACGCCCCTCCATCGATTTATCACACGTCTATGATTAAGATTTATGACTATAATAATAACTTTTATAGATAAATTCTATCTGTGGAGTATGTGATGTCATCTACATTGAAAGGTGAAGACTTACGTAACTATGAAAGTTTCTCCTTTAGTTCTGAGTGACTTTATTATTTCTCTGATTTAAGATCCAATATTGCTTGGAGTGCAATTATAGTAGTTAGCTATCTGACTACGCAGAAATGCATACAATTATGAAGGAGACTCTAGCGGAAAGCAATCAACCGGGCTGAAACGGAAAAAAAGTTGGTACTCCGTCGTTTCATATTTCTGAGTTTTTAGTCCGATTTGATGACTGCACCGATCTATTTACGGTAGCGACCAACCAGAATGCGAAGTGTGGGACAGGTCTACACTAGTTGCAAAGATATCTCGGTTAAATATCAGTCTAAGAGGATGACACATGTCATATTGGTATCGATTTCTTATACTGGTGTGAGGTGAATGCTCTGTTCCAAAGATATTCCTTCACGCATTGCCGTCACCGTTTACTAGCCGACCTCTTTCTGTGTTTCCACTTACCTACGTATTCCACTCACGGTATTTTGAAACACTGAGTTGGTAAAACGTGACACAGTCAGCTGTTATTATACCTCCGACATATTTGTATCTCAAGAGAACATTACTCAGAATACTTTATTATAAACGGCTGTGAAAAATCATCTTGAAATCTCTCGTGAAAAGATGAAATATTTCTGGAATTAAAAGTAATAAAATACTCTCTGTACCTATGCGAAAAATATACATTCCAGCTCTTAAAATATATTTTATTTAATCTGAAAAATGTTTTAGTTATTCTCTGTAAGATCTTGTTATAAGAAATAAGAGTGTTATTAATACTTGGAATTAAGTCGGATTTACTGCTTTTAATTGGCTTTTCTGCTCATAATTGTTTTGAAGAAATAGAGATACTAATATAGAGATAAAAAATAGTTAAATAGAAATTATTATAAATCTTGTAGTTACATAGAATTATACCTCTAATTCTAAGTCTGGTCTAATTGCTAGTACATATCTTCGCTCTACGTAATTATTGTAAGTGTCTAAATGGGAAACGGCAGATAGTTACAATGTACCTAAACCATTCAGACCAGTTTTTAATACACAGTTTATAATAGTTTTTAAGACGGTATAAAGTTTTTGAACCTTGTATTTTTTTTTTATGAAACAATTAAACATGAAAACCAAGTATTGATTCAATAATCCTGTAAGCTAGGACCTAATAACTTTCACAATTTTTCATGAACATCTTGGCGAAAATGTGGTATACTATATGTAGATATGTAGGTACACCTCTGCCTAAATCTTCGGGGACTACAGGCGTGACGTTATGTTTATGTTTTTTACTTCTGTAGTGTAAACTAGTTCCTTTGCTCTTCCCCACACATGAAAATCGAGCGGAATCTTAATTTCAATTTGCACCACTGCTACTGGCAAGCCGTCAAACATTTAATTTTTACCAACCTCGCAGTATTAAATTTCGCAAAACATTTCACTTTCCGTAAAGGTAGAGTTTCGTCAAAAATTTCCTACGTGATAAAATTATGAAATAACTCTTAAAGTTTTTATTTTATTTTATAAAAGCAAATTACATGCCATTAGAAAGGTATGTACACACACTAGGGATGTTTTGCTAGAATTGGAACTCCTCAACCATATATTTTTTTTAATGCAAGTTGAAATTAAGATTTAAGTATTTTTTACATCTTTCTGTAAGTTTGAGGACTCGTAACTTTTTTTCTAGCTAACATCTGAATAAAGCAATAGTTTTATAAGAATCTCCAACATTAAAAAATAAAAACAAAAAGGCCTGTTTTACCCATTTTTAATAAAAAATACACTTTAAAGTTAAGAAAGTGGTGAAACTAGAAGAAAGCAAAAAAAAAAAATATCCAGTGGGCCAGGGCCAAATAAATTAGGGCTGAGTAAGTAGCAGATGAGCCCACCTATCCACCATTTTCGTATGTTCAACGTTCTGTCAAACACCCTGTATATCAATGGCCTGATAGAAGTAACTGATCATCCCTGCGTCGAGTATGCCGGGAAGAACAGATACTTGTTGTAAGTTTTCAGACGATGTGTCTTTAATTATTCCTAAAAACAAAGAAAACTATAATGATGACATAAATAGCACCGTAAGCAAAGTAATAACTTGAATGGAAAAGAATAATCTTAAACCTAACATAGATAAAATCAAATATGTACAATTTCGTAACAAAAACTGGGATTAAATGGATTTAAACATCACTTATAAAGATAAACAAATACATCAATTAGATAATATGACTTTTCTTGGGCTAGTTCTAGACCAGAGGTGTTCCTAGATAAATCATATTGATACGATATGTGGAAAACTCAGTAAGTTTGCTTATGTTATATGGCGTTTATCTAACTTAACAAGTAGACAAGCCACATCACAGGCTTATCATGCATATGTTGGTTCAATATTGCGTTATGGTATACCTACTGGTATGGGAAACTCGGTGCATATCGGAAGAACTTTCATCGCACAAAAGAGGTACACTTACACTAACTGGTATTTATATTGAGGAAATATGTAAATTTACCAAATCTCACGCTGAGATGTTTGAAAAATTGGGAGATAACTGTAAGTTCAAAGGTTAATATTAATTATTCCTAGAATGAAAACTGAACTATATAGATGAAGTTGTTATCCTATGTTTATTCAGATATATTTATAACAAGATTCCTAACCAAATTAAAGAACTTCTAATGGTCCGCTTCAGAAGGGCTTTACGCAGGTAGTTATTTGAGAATTATTTCTATACAATAAATGAATTCCTTCAGTTTAAAAAATGATCCTATTGTATACCAAAAATTTGCATGTCATTATGTTATGATTGAATATGTTAAGCGACTATTAATTATACTATCTTTGTAAGAACTTTGGTAACCATATTTATCTGCAAATAAATCTTTGACTTTGACTTTGACTCTTGAGTAATGTGGAATAATATGAAAAAATGTGCGAGGCTCGAAAAATTTTTAAGGGTCGTCATAAATGGTTGGCACCATTTATGACGACCCTTAAAAATTTTTATTGTACTTATAAGACCAAAATCTTACATAAATGATTGATCTCGCTGCGCTCGACTAGTTACCGCCGGCGTGCTTGTCAAATACGGCAACAAATACTACGCCGAAGTCGGCATACCCGAGTCAGTCACACTGCAAGCTGTGTGTGACGTGTACGTGTCGAATGTTTTATTAAATTTTGGGCATAATCCGAAGTAAAATGCCAGTTGGCGTAGTGAAACTGTATAAAAATAATACTACAAGAAATAAGAAGGACACTGGGATCACATACCATCAGTAAATATCGTATAATTTCGAAATTTCAGCATAAAATAACATGAACCCTAAACGCCATTCAGTATTGCCGCGTATACAAGTTGTTCAGATTTTTACAATGTGAGTTTATTGTTTGTGTATTTTATTATGTAACCTATTTCAATTATCTTACCTAGTTTAACCTATTATTTAATTCTTAAGTATATCTTTTCTTATTCTTATATCTTTGTAATCTATACAGATAAGATGTAAAAATGTTAGCTGACATTATTTCAAAGGATGATTCTACCCATGAAACTGAACAACTTTCCTCAAGGAACATGGGTCGAAAAATGAAAAAAAAACTTTCGTCTCCCCATAAAAATGCGCAATCAGCTGACTGATTTACTTAAAAAAAATATTAAAAATCAGCCACCACCGCTCCTAAAAATTATATAGGTACTTAATCATGTGTAACCACAATATTGATGGGTAGAATAGTATACGGTCTACGTACATTAATCTTACTTCTGGCTGACAAGCCGAATCAATAGCTTCACTTGCACATATAGCTAGCTCAACTCATATTGCTACCTACTTAGTGTGCAACTTACCAATACGCTAACAGACGTACATGTAAGTATGACACTAGTAATCAATAAACTTTTGGTTTATTAAGTGAAGATGACCCCACCTATCCACCATTTTCGTATGTTCAACGTTCTGCCAAACATCCTGTATACGACATAAATTTATTATTAAAAATGTTCGCTGTTGACCCACCTTCACACTGAGCCTTTACGTATTAAGGTAGGGAAATTTCTAAATAGCAAAAGTCAAAACTACCGACCAATCTCCTTGCGACGACTATTGCTAAAATATTGAACAGTATGCTTGATTCGTGCTTGAAAAATCATCTGTGCTTGCACGATGCAAAATTGGGGTTTCAACCTGAACATTCAACGGAAAGTACAATCAAAGTCTCAAGAATACTGTCCAGTATTACACTGATCTTAAAAAAGCCATATGCCAGTTTCCTGTATCTTTCCAGAGCTTGTGTCATACGATGTGCTCTGGAAGAAGTTGGAGGACAGGAATGTATGGCGGAAGTTCGTAAAATCTTGCAGTACGCGAACCAAACTAATAATGTAAAGTGGTCCAACACACTCTCTGAAATATTTGGGTTGCCGTGCGGTGTGAGTCAAGGCTCCCAGGCTCTTCAACCTATATGTTAATGACCTCATAGTCGAGCTCAGCAGCAAGCGTGGCAGTTGTCGGGTTGGTGGTTTTAATGTTAACAGTATTAGCTGTGCGGACTACATGGTGCTGCTGGGCCCGACTGCAGGATCTGTTGCAGAGATGTGGAAACTATGCGGCTGCACATGGGCTCGTGTACAATGTGAAAAAATATGTGTACATGGTCTTTAAGGCCGCCGGGTAAATGCACAGACTATGCACCTAATCTTACCATAAATGGCTTGAACATAAAAAGAGAGAATACATTTAAATATTTGAGGCACATACTTACAGATGTAGATATTGAGAGGGAGCGTAGGGCATTGGTGGTCCAAGATAATATGTTGGCACGTAGATTCTGCCGCTGTACTGACCAGGTCAAGATTCACTATTCAAGGCATATTGTCAGGATCTGTACACGGGAGGTCAATGGATCAGCTATACCAAAAGGTCACTAGATGTCCTGCGCGACCAATATAATAATATTTTCAGAATGCTCTTGAGACTGCCACGTTTCTGTAGTGCGTCGGAAATGTTTGCACAGAATCGGCTTTCATGCGATCATTCGAGAAAAAAAGCATCATTAGTAACTAGAACACGGGCCAGTAGCAACAGCGTTCTGAAAACAGTGAAAGAGAGTTTCTAATCTCCCATTTTGAGGCATTTTGTGGAGAGGATGGCCAACTGAGAATCTTTTACCTTACTTGGTGATCTTCTGGGCTAAATGCTTGAAACTCAAACAATAATAATAACAATAAGGTGCCTCCTCATCATTTAAAATTGTCTAAGAGGCCTCTGCGAGTTGACTTCGGCCCCTCGTACGCCTTCCAAAGGTCCGGGAACCCAGAGTCCCGAGATAAGCCAAAAAAATTATTACTTAGGTGGGATCATGGGCCAGATTCAGAAGGCAGTACTTCTCGATACGGCTCGCATTGTGAGGAGGTTCCTGTCTCTGCAGCTCTAACCACCTTGGACCCTGCTCCCGATACCGGCGGATCACTATTTTTTATATTTTTAAATGTTTTTTTATAAAAATGTATTTAATAAGTATATGAAAATAAATAAAGGATATAATATATTACTTACTAACAACATTAACTATAAGGTGTTACTGACATTATGGATCATTGTTGTCCTAATAAACTAATTTTCATTGATTGATTAAGTTATCCTATAACATTTGTCTGATACTTGGAAGAAAAGCAACTTAATTATTTTACGAAAACAGTAGGATGTGTCAATACAAGTGCCAATATTTATAAGTATAGTTGGTAATTTATTGATAGTCAACATAATTATTGAAAATAGCGGAGAAATAACATTTTCTATTGTACAAACGAAATTATTATAACTATTTTACAGCTTAGGTATTGAAAGAATGAATAGTGAATAAGTAAAAAGGTTTCATTTATACGAGCACAGCAGCCGCGGTACGCCTAAGTGTTTACAGAAAACTTTTCTGTGAATACAAACCCAAAAGATTTTCCAATTTAGCGAGAAAGGCTCGAATGCTGGAGAGGTCACAAAGCGAATAGTAAAAATACATTCCTTAAACGTGACCGTAAGTTTTGCTACCCGCGGGAGGACGCTGAAGGACGCCGGAGGACGCCGAACATGACATATAAACGAAAATACCATTGGAAGCTAGAAAAATGTACAAGGCACGAATTTTACGCCGATAGCCACATAAATTTGTCATTTTAGTCACTGAAATATGTACCAATTTCAAGTTTTAGTTATGTTATTGTTGTTTAAGTACAGTTAAGAGGCTTGTAGGTTCTTGTATAAACTGTAGATATTTATTACGTTTCTTTTGCTCCTAGCTTTTATGTAACTTTCTTGCTTAACTAATTTGAAAGTTTGTAGCTAACCTTTTACGTTTAGCTTTTAATATATCTAAAAGTTAAGTCTTGCTCAAACATTTAATAAGATTTAGTCAGATCTATTTTCAGATCTGTATCATCTAAGGCAGAAATTGAGAAAGGATATAATTTTACACAGATTACATTTCTACTGAAGACTCTCGCCCTTTCAGACGTCAGGTTCTAGATCGTTATGAACTTTACGACTCATTAAAAATATCTCTAACCTAACCTAACCTAACCGTCTGAAATATGTACCTAGAGAAAAATATTTTTGGACTTTGCCAAAAATATCAGAGTTACATTTACCTAATTTCGAACTAAACATATAAACAGACCAGTTACCAAATTGTGCTATGTATATTTTACTTAGAAACTTGTTCATACTGGCCGAATTTACGTGATTGATACGAAGATGCGCGCGGCCGAATATCTTATTATCCCCAGGGAAGTTTGCAACTTTACCGGGATAAAAAATTACCTGCGCTTATCCGGGCAAACGGAAATTATATGCGGGAAAGCTTATAAAATAAATAGCATACGTGTTAAACAAATAAACTTTTTAACCTTTTCTTTTTATTTGGATCTTCCGATTTCGATCTTATTGAGGCACAAAAATACTATTGTGCCATAAAATTTAAATAAGGTGGCGTAGGTAAACATTCTACTAGTTCTATAAGATTAATTATAGATTCTTTAGAGGAGGTTAATGTCCATTTAACCTCAATTTTAGCCAATCACACCACAGCGCACTGTTGTCAAATGAATTCCGCACGGTCTCGTCTATGTGTTCGTTAGCGCGGCGCGGCGTTTGCGCCGAAGGCATAAATATGGGTGCCTGGCACTCCGCGCTTCCATTTGGAGGCGGCCACTGTCGTGTGACGTTCGTCACACTTTCAATCACAATCGGTGGGTTTTGGAAGAAATTCCTAAACCATTGCATCATAAGTCCCAACCACCCCCAAAAGATCCCGAAACGTGCCTCTGCAACTGTCGCCAAGGCGAAACTTGTGAGTCGCAAACGAAATGACAAGCAGAAAAACCAGAAGAGGGAAATCAGTGTCGCTCTGCATCGAGCGCGGCGAAAGGCGCTGTGATGGATCACGGGCAGCACGTTCCACCGAAGAACACATGCGATGAGGACGGCTTCATCAAGGTGGAGAGAAAAAAGAGGAAGCCTACTTATCGCAACCAGTGTGGAACGGTGCCGGCAGGATCTAACAGCAGCATGTCCTGCAGTACCGACGACGCAGCTGTACGCGTCCCGTTTTTACCATTCTTGCGGCCAAGAAACTGGGTATCCGCTCCACAACACCAATTTCAAGTTATTCGTGGTGCGCGTTCCGACCCAAGCTTTCCTAAAGGAAGAGTTTTGGCCGAAAGGTGTGCTACGAGTATATCGGCATTTCCGCGGTCCACCTCGCAGCGTAACACGACGCCGTCACTACGAGTGCTTTTAGTTTTTAAGTTTGTTGTATAGAATATATATCAGTTTATAGTTATTATTTTTTATACTTATATATGTATCGTGTTGTATGGGCCATAGTTGCCTGAAATAAAGAATAAATAACATAGGTTTGAAAAATTCGTCTGCGTAACGTAAATAACGCAATGAACGTGGCTGAACTGTCAAAATTAAAGGCATAGCGATCGATGGCAATGTGTGTTACGCAACTACTCCGCTGGTTTCCGTATATATATAAATTCACCATAATTCAGTACTTATCCAGTATAAAACTGTAGTTACATAATATGTACTGCTTACCCGTTGACCGTAGCCGGGAAGTCATCGGTCACGGAGCAGTACGGCCACGTCGCTCACTGTCTGCCAGTGATGAAACACTCCGCCCCTATCTAAATCACGGCGTTTAACCTAAATAATGGTCACCCTGTATAAAGGTGTTGTTATACTGACGTGTCTTAGTGGGTTTTAAGGAGTTTGTTTTCAGTAAGTTAGTGGAGAATATAATGAATTTAATGTATGTTTTAATGGTACCTTACATGGAGAATATGTACAAGCTAAAAATAAATATATATATTATGTACAAGTGTAT
Organism: Dicycla oo; assembly: GCA_948252095.1. NCBI lineage: Eukaryota > Metazoa > Arthropoda > Insecta > Lepidoptera > Noctuidae > Dicycla > Dicycla oo. The sequence continues at coordinate 17,302,940 of OX411726.1, read as the reverse complement.
AAAAAATCATAAAAATAGCGGAGATGTGTTTGATGGTAGGGAATATTAACTTACCTACACATGAAGCTTTCAAAAAGGATAGTAAAGTCAGCGAATACTGTATGTTTACTTTATCTGGTCTGATTATACACTAACTTTTGCCCGAGTGGAGGTCGCATATTTACCCACGGAAACGTACTACTACGATAAAAAGTATCCTATGTCCTATTCCAGGTCATGGTTTTCCAATGTGCCAAATTTCATGCAAATCCATTCAGCCGTTTTAGCGTAACAAATAAACAAACTCACTTTCGCATTTATAATATTAGTTAGGATTAGAGGATTGTAAAGTCAGGGAAATTAATAGTATATCAAATTGACTACCAACGGAAATCGTCCGTACTATATTCAAATCACAACTGCAATCTTTGACAGTTTTATGACATGGCTATTACACGGCAAATTGACGTAGTTGGTTTCTCAGTAGCGGCCCGGAGTCTGGGTTTGTGTCCGGTTGATAGCAATACTGCCGTCGTAAGAAAAAAGGGCACAACTAACATTAAAAAAAAAATCTACAAAAAATTGAGCAGATTAGCCTTTTTTTTCTGATTCTAAATATGTATGTGACTCAATTTTTTTTTAATGTTATTTGTGCCCTTTTTTCTTACGACGGCAGAATAGGCTCGCCCCTTATGACATGGGACTTACACATAACTAGCGAAATGTGAGTGTATCTACTACAGGTCGTCTGCCTAACCCTTCAGGGAATACACGAGTGTATTTATGTTATGGCATAAGTACAAAGACATCACAAAACCCTTAGAAACAACGTCTACGCACACGATTATAGCCAGACGTCCCATCTCCATAACTCACTCGATGTGAGAAGTTCCTCGACTTGAAGAAAATACTATAGAAGGAGATTAACAGAATATGTTCTTGATAACATGACTAGGTAGTCTATTCTCAAAATAGGTGTAAATACACCCACATTAATTTATTTGATTAATTAGAGGATTATTTCATTTAAAAACCTCGAAGTGTAAAGTCCTCTCGGGTTTTAATTTAAAATATATAGCATTGGTATTTATACTGTTTTATTGTTACAGAAAAGAGCAGAATTAAGATATATGTATTAACCTCCTTGCTGGCTTAGCTATTTACCTACAATACCGACTAACGTCCTCTTACAAATCATTAAACACGTCTTAAAACATTGTTTTGTCTCTGTCATTTTCAAACGTTTGACAGAAACGCTGCTCTCAAAACGGTGAAGGAAAACATCATGAGGAAACCCGTATGGCCTAGAACCAACAATTCGAAGACATGTGACATCTACCAACCCGCACTGGGCCCGCGTGGTATATTACTCCCTTTCGAAGAGTGGAGGCCTGAGACCTAGCAGTGGGAACATTATAGGCTGATTATGCTAAATGCGTTTAGTGACGTGTGGTGCAAACGGGCCTAAATAATAGGTCTTTACCTATGAAATTGCCGATTTTTAATACCGGTTAGTGTGAAAATTAATTATCTTTCATTCTATTTAGAATTCCAAATTCAAATAAATTTTATAATATGACATTAAAAAAAAAGATGTTTATTTGTTTTCCCGTCGTTCGATTTTTCTTTGATATTGATGTTTCTGTAACCATGGAAACATCGAAATTGCTCGCTATTTTCGAATACGAGTTCCATCGAGGCACAAACTCAATACAGACAGCACGCAATATTAACGACGTGTATGGAGAAGGTACTGTAAGTGAATGCACAGAGCGTTTTTGTTTGATAGCTTGCGTACTGGAAATTTTGATGTCAACAATGAGCCCGAGGAACAATTTCAAATCCAACGAGGCGGTAAAAAACGCCTTTAAAGAATTTATCGATTCCCGTTCCCTAGATATCTATAGCAGAGGCATCAACGAACTTTCATTAAAATGGCAAAAGTGCATCGATAATATTTCTTTAAAAAAATATTGTTTGTTTTTTTTTTTTCTATGTAATACGGCAATTTCGTAGGTTTTAAAAATTAGGTAGTTCTAGTTAGTAACCTTAATAATAATTCTGACAGCAAGATGTTGTAACGATTTCATGATAGGATTAAAATAAAAGCCTTAAGACAAGTACTAATTCCTTTGAGATTTCGTTGGCTTTTACAGTTTCTCTATCAAATCCGTCAACTGTGAAACTATTTGAGTTAGTACATACTCAGTATGATAGGCCAAAATCGCACCGTACGGTAAAATATGATGTTATGGCAAAATTCACGCTAAATTCCCGAAGGTCTACCATGTCGAGACATTTAGGCTTCAGCGAATATACTTTAAAATGGTAATAATGTATCATCATGTCAGCCGAAAGATATTCAAGCACCGCCACTTTGACCGGTTCTGTACTTCTCGCGTTCACCGGATTCCTGTGGCCTTCACCAGGTCGTCTAGTGGGAGGCCTTCCAACGCTAGGTCTTCCGGTACGCGGTCGCCACTCCAGAACCTTTCGGCTCCATCAGACAATAATAATAAATAAAATAAATGACACGTTTATTTTCTCCACCACATAATGAAAAATTAGTACAACACTTATTTGTAAATACAAACATACATTGATATTGTGGAGACTGGAGCCTGTACTAGGAATACCTGATGTATGTAACAAAGTATTTAAAAAAATATGCACGATTGTACCTAATTCTTGTAGCTTTATTGGTATACATATCAGAAATATATTTCTTACAGGAAGTATTACACAGTAGAGCAATCACTTGGATCACATTGACAAAAGCTTTCTCGGAAAAAAAATAAGTACTTAATTTAGTCTTACTCTTTCGCTTCAACATAATTTATTCTGTGGATCTGTCGGCAGATGGGTTGAGGTCGGGAGGAAAGAGGCTTAGTATCAAACAAAATGAGACATATCCGTTACAAATTAAATACGTTATGTCTGTTCTGCGAGTTTGTTTCCAAGGATATCGCCCTTGAATTAAGTTAAAGATAACTTTACCGCAAAAAATTCAATATTATCCTTTATTACTTCTTACTACGAGAATACTTTGTTGAAGATAATAATAAAGTAGTAAATTAATAAAGTTTTATTCGAGTTTAGGTGGCTGCCCTATTCTAAGAAAGTGCCTTCCGTGAATGATAAGTGTTTCCTTCTAAAACTTGAATTGGACTATTGGAAGGAAGCACTTTGTAATAAACGTGTTGCCAAGGTTATGCTTTTATATTCATGTAACTACGTACGTAAAATGTATGATATATATAGTACGTACTACGTACCATACATTTCCCTTTTCCTGGTATGGTTATGGTAAAAAGAAATGGTGTTTGTCCCAACGTTAAAATGTATGGGATGTATGCGGTCCCTTTGCACCAAGTCACATTACTCACGACCGATAAAAATATACTCATATTATAAGAAACGAAAGTAAACCTATGACGACTTCGCCGGGGGCTATCTACGAGTATTAAGAAAATGAATAGGCGAGTTCATTTGTTTGTAGATATTATGTACCATCTCAGAACAATTGAATTAAACGGTTCGAGTTAATATTTCAATAGAACAACTAAGATAACAAGCATCCGAACTCGTATTGTTGATTTTGTGAAGTTTACGTTTTAACTTGTATTGTTAGCGTCGTACTGAAGTAATTTAACTCGGAAAAGATTACTATTTATTAATGTAGATATAAAAGTGAAGTTTTAAGTGATGTATGGAATTTATTTTCATTATGTAGTCGCAATAAATTGTGTGATAAAGCGGTGTGCATTAATACAATCAGTTGGCTTGTTGTTCGTGCTCAATCATTTTGTTTGTAGGTATTCATAAAAGACAGTGGCTGGGTATTTTAATGCGTATATTTTGTATTTTATTTACGGTAAACTCGATCAATGTACAGAGAGAATTATTAATTGTACGCAGCAATTATAGTGTTTGTAGGTATTGATTAATTCTGACTGTTCCCTTTAAGACCCTCAAGACAGGCGGCAACAGAGTGTTTGTTACACGGCGCACTTAATAATTCAGCGGCAAGTTGTCTGAACTCGTCTGGCGATGCTGCCGGTGGCCTTGACCAAATCTTCTTACATTAAGGTCGATGGGATTATGTATATTAAATAGAATTTCGAATGATACCACGGAGAATCCAGGGAATGTGATTTGGCCGGAAATCTCGTGAAAGTGGATTTTATTTTGGAGTGAGAAAAGGCTTTAGGTTTTTACTTTTCAATGAATTTTTGTACGCAGGGCTTCCTTTTTAAAACCCCATTTTAGCTTATCACCATCGCATGGGTAGTACCACTTGTTTCGTTGAATATCAATAGTAGAAAATTGATTCAATTCCAAATACTTAGTCGATCACTAAAGTACGACATTTGCATACATTTTGCTAAAAAAAAAAATAAAAAAACTCATAATCTAGTCTAGTAAACATTCCGTACGTATTTAGTAAATAGTGTCTCTATTTACCTCCATCTAAAGGTCCATCCTTATGTATTTATTTCTGTAAGGCAAAAAGGTTTTAAGAGATAAATTCGGAAGTCTCTTTGGAAAAGAAAATAAAACAACCCTTTCAATAAAGCAGGTCTACGCGCATGATTGAATGAACACGTAATACTGCCGTGTACTATCGTCTCTACCGAAATATATTCAAGATAATGTCTAGTACCTGGTCGACCAAGCTCTGCTCGAGTGAAAATAGAGAAAACGAATTTTCGCAGCTATGAATCCTAGCTATATCGATTTTTCGCGCCCGTAATCCCCTATTTTGTAATTTTCATCAAGATCGTTAGAGCCGTTTTCGAGAACGTGTTTACAAACATACAGGGTGGAAAAAATAAATGGGCCCTGAAGGGAAACCACTTTAAATCCTAAAGGTAGATGATTTTTCTTAAAGGAAGCATTCCTTTATTTTTTAAAAGAAACAAAACTGCATCACAGACTTCTCGACAAAATTACTTAAGCCGGGATTCGAACTAGGTAAAAATTCAAAAAATAAATACTCGCTATTTTTTCAATGTTAAAGATCAAATTTCTCCAAACATTAGGTCTTACACTCGTCTGTCGTACAAGATACCCATGAACTCTAATATTTAGGTAGGTAGGATAAGTACAAATGGGACGATTAGATGGCCGGCAAGCAGTCCAGACCTGACTGACGCCTCTAGACTATTTTTACGGGGCCATTTAAAAAAGGTATTTTACAAAATGTTTTATGAGACTGTAGAAGAGCTAAGGATTGAGATAGAAAATATTATTAGGAGCATACACCACAACACTATGTGAAAGGCTACACGAAGTGAGTTTCAAAGAAGACTAAATTTGTGTAAACATAACGAGGGGTCTCATTTCGAACAATTTATCAGTTAAATTATTAAAGTGTAATAGGTGGAAGACCCAAACATAGTTGGAAAAAGGTTAGACAGAAGCTGATAATATCATCTTCAAGTGTAATAAAATTGTAATTTTAAATAGTTCAAGTATCAATGTCTTGGTAAAGGTAATAATTTTCTTTCATGTTTACGTGTCCTTCATATTGGAGTTGACGATAAAATAAAATTAATAATAATAATAATAATAATATCTTAGGACATTGTTCACACACGGTCATCTGATCCCAAACTAAGCAGAGCTTGTACTATGGAAACCAGATAACTGATAAAGTACATACACTACTTTTTTTTCGTAAATACATACTCGTACTTATATAGATAATTACAGCCAGACTCAGAACAAACAGGCATGTTCATGCACACAAATGCTGGTCTTGGATGGGAATCGAACCCACGACCAGCGGCATGGCAGGTGGTATCTTAATCAACCACGCCATCTGGCGTGCCGATAAATTAGTGTTAGATTTCACGATCTTTATTATATTTCTAAGACCAAATGTTTATTAGAGAGATTTCATTCTATTTTTAGCTGGTTCGACGCCCGTTTCAGGTAAGTTTTTCGAGAAAACTGTGAATCTGTGTTTTTTTTAAACAAAGGAATATTTCCTTTAAGTAAAATAATCTATATTAATGATATAAAGTTGTTTCCCTTCAGGGCCCATTGATTTTTTCCACCCTGTATATATAAACAAAAATTGCTAACTTAATAGTAAAGGATTTTGTACTCCTGGCCTATATTAATTAAGGATCGAGTAGGGATTAAATTTTGAAAAAGGTCTTTTCGGGGAAGGTTTAGTCGGTTCCGTACCTGTAATTGATTGTCTTATTTAATGGAGTAGGTAACAACTAACAACTCTAAATAGATATAGTCACGAGCAAAAATATGTATACACAAAATAAAATTCAAAATCTTTTTTCTCGTAATAACGATTGCAACTTTGACATAAGACCTATTTCATAATAGTATGGGTTCCAAAATGTTATGTTTGTAACAACATGAAATTACAATTACAGTAGGAGAAAATCAATTTTAAAAGTTGCTCAGTGTGTACATATTAGTGCTCATGACTGTACCTACGTCATAAAATCGTGACTGAAAATTCAACTGTTCCCCTTTTTGTACACGAAAAAGGTGTTCCTCGAATTATCAACGAAACATCAGATACATACTCGTACATCTAGTGTATTCCAATTAAGTTCTACTTGGCTGCTGTTGTCTGGTACCTAATAGTAGCGGCTAAATACCGGTTTTTTACACGAACCGATCACCGTCTAGCCTCCATTATGTCAATAAACACGCAATATGTATACGTACAACTTCTTGCTTTAGTGTAAATTCAGAAGAGCTATGAAGTAATAAACATGTAGGCACGTTAATAAAGGCCCTAGGCCTCACGTAACAGATAGGTAATGAAACCTCGTGAATTATTATGATTATATATAATATATACTGTAATAAAAGCCAAACAAGTCTAATGTGTTTCACGCATAAGTAATGTAGAATTGATGTGCATAGGCTCATTTCTCCAGGCTAAACTTGGTTATGTATACGTATAGTTTATTAAGCCAGTGTCAATGTCATTGATCTGTCACTAAGTTTGATCTGTCATTTCGGGATAATAATAAAATTGTATATTTTATTTCAGAATCAGACGAATATTTTCTTGAGGAAGAATGACGATGCTGAGGTGGCTAAACAGATATCTACATAGGTACTAGGCTTTCACGCGGTCCGACCGCATAAATGTGAACGAATGAGGGGCGCGTTGACATTCGTAACGTATCGGATGAGCTCTTAAGCCTTGGTTTATTTGGCCAATCAAATCAGCCTGCGTCTGGTTGCTCTGGGAGAAGGATACGCGGTTATTGTCCAAAAAGTCGTTGATTTATCGTGATTTTTCAAAGTAGAGGAGACGAAATAAAAATGCACAAGCGTTTATTCTTAGTGTTCTTATTACAAAAAACTTTACTTCTGCCAAAGCATTTTGCAAAGAAATTTGTTGGCAGATGAAGTTCCCATATACAATTTTATATTTTATATTGTAAGTAGGTACTTTTCCATAGATAGCAAGATTACATCTACCGCTAAATATTAACTATAACTAAACACACATATTTTACAGCAGCGTACAGGCTGACTTTTACGTAATGCTAATAACATTTTAAATTGCGTAATAGCATTTCAATTCACGCCTGCGAAGCCGCATACATAAGCTAGTATGACGTAAATACATGTCATACTTGCTGCCAAAACAATTAGGCGCATGACAGCTATGAAGTTATTGGAACTAGGGAAGGAACACTGGAACGGTGATTGATATTGTACGTATTATCATCACTGCCGAAAGCGAGTATACGACTGCACGTCACTACGGGAATCGTGGGGATAGGTGCGGGGTGTCTGAAACAGAATTGCTGTCATGCGCCTAATTGTTTTGGTCAAGTAGTATGCATCTCCATTTGATATGAGGTTTTGACAAAAGGTGTTAAAAAGAAACTTCCCCATTTTACTATTAAAAGCCATAAGAAAGAAGAAAGAGATTGAGCAAGGAGGTCCAATCTGGCTAATTCGAGATGAGTAACGGAAGCCAGAAGATGACTAATCAGAGTCATTGGTCCACGTTGCCGTAGTCATGACCATGCAGTTCTCGACTTGTTTGACGTGGAAATTAGATTATTATTCCATTCATGTTCTTCTAACTTATAAGATAAATGTGCTGCTAGGGAGCTTCGCCATCATTCTCCTGCCCCTATCTCAATTTATTTGGAGTCGGCGCAACATGTTCCTTTTTGCCATACTTCTCTATTAGTCGTCATCTCGGTAGTCACCCGCATTCTAGCCAGGGAGCTTGTTGCCACTTTTCCTTTACAGCGAAAGCACTAGTAAATGGTGAAGGGCGGATGCTTTGGGGGACTGTCTTATGTAATTATCAAATCAAATCAAATCATTTATTTACTCGGACAACAAAGATCCATAATGTTCGTAATACCTTGTAGCTAATAATAATTATGACGTTCAAAAAGTGCTGATTCGCAGCCTAAAATTTCACACCTTAATTTCGCTTCACAGCTTGGCTCATCGCCGCAAGGTTGCCTGCTTGTCGGTCTTCTGCAGATTGTACTTCGGAGAGTGTGCCCGAGAACTCCACGACCTCATTCCACCGGCCTCCTTTTACCATCGGACATCTAGACGCACTGCCAGTTACCATCCTTATCTAGTTGCTATTCCATCAATTCGCACTAAGCGCTTCCAAATGTCTTTTTTAATGCGCACAGCAAAAGAGTGGAACTCACTACCTACGTCTGTGTTTACGGGCGCATACAACCCTAATCTCTTCAAAGTGAGAGTGAACAGGCTTCTTCTATGTAAGCTCACTCCATCGTAGACTTTGTCTCTGTAACCTCTGACTTACTGACTAAGGTCAAGAGCAAATCCATCTCAAATAAACAAAAAAAAAAAAAAAAAAAATGAATAGAAGAGTTTTGATTCCAAATTGGAATACGAGTACTAACCTCTTAAGTAGGTAGTTAAGGTCTGTATAAATCCAAGTGTAACGTGATATTTAGAGTTTAAGAAACTAGATATTCTGCGCAGTTTTCCCAGTATCCGTTAATCTACGAGAGCTTTACCAAAAGTAAGCTAGACAATTTATTCTGGGATGTTAATTTCGAAAATGTAAACAATCTGCTCCCTACTTTTTTGTGTTTCTAGTGATTGACAGCTCAAAAGGAAGGATTTATTTAAGAACTTGATAGTTGTTTGTTATGTTTAATAGTTTGCTTTCCAGAACTAGGCTTAGTTTATTTTGTTGGCATAATTTTTTGTTAAAAACCAACCTACTTACTTGTATGAAAAACGAATATAATATTTTAAAGGCCAATTTTTCGATCGTCAAATAACTTTTATAACTCAACATAACTTCACGCCAGTATTCTCCGAAGGGTTGAGCAGAGGTGCACCTATAGTACACCGACCTTTAGCCAGTTATGTTATAGTCCCATGTAATAGGGAGCGAACCTATTGTCATCATCTGGGCACAATTCCAGACTCCGGACTGCTACTGAATAATTCCAGTTGGATAAACCCAATAACACTTTGCCCGACCCGGGAATCTGAATCACTTTGAAGCAAATTGCTAATCCATGGCTACATATGTTCGAAAAATATGTCTGCTCGACAACTTAAATTATAACGCCATGATTGTTGTTGAAATGAGGAGCTCGTGGCTAAGTAATAACAGCCGCACGGGTCGATCCATCAGGTTAAGCTACGCTTGCCGGGGTTGGTCTGTGGATGGGTGACCATCTTTTCATACCGAGATTCCTCCGTTGCCTCGGAAAGCACGTTAAGCCGTTGGTCCCGGCTATCATTCGTGGAACTTTGACAGTCGTAACGGATCGTCAGAAGCCCGAAAGTCTGACAACCAATCTTACCAAGGGGTATCGTATTACCCAGTTACTGAGTTGTGGAGGTCAGATAGGCAGTCTAACAATCTTTTTCTGAAATATTACACATTATTTTCATAATTCCGCTGGGCAACAGTCTCCACACGGTGGGTGTCTGAGGGTAGATGGCGCCGCTGAGGCCGGCCCAGGAATAGATGGCAAGCCGACCTAGACACGTACCAGATGGAATGGATCGGGGTGGCCCTGGAAAAGGATGCTTATAAGAATTTGGGAGAAGCCTTTGCTCACCAGTGGGACAAAGTAGGCTAAAAAAAAATCATAAACAGTAAGGTTTGCTGCGATTCAAATAACTAATAATTAAACGAACTTACCTTATGTGAAGTTCGATCATAATTATACGATGGCTTTGTCCGAAGAGATTAATTAGCATAGAGATTACATATAGTAGACATACGCTGTTGCTATCTCCACTGTGTTTGAGATTTTTTTTTTTTTTGATATTTGAATATACTGGAGATATAGGAGGGGTGGGATGCTAATCTCTTCGGACAAAGCCTTCGTATAATTATGATCGAACTTCACTTAAGGTAAAGTCGTTTAATCATTAATTATACTCGACTTTGTCCTCGATATTAGCATAGAGATTACATGTAGATGTTGAGGGTTAATTATGAAAATGTTCACAATAATTAAACACAGTTTTGAAAAAACCGAGGATCATTTTTATTTCCTTCAATACAAAAATACGAAATTCGTAATTTTTTGCTCATCAATAATAATGATATAACTTTGTAATCAATCAGTATTTAACAAAATGCTTGTAGCAAAAGAATCGTTACACACATCAGAAATAATCTTATTATAAAATTTACCAAATGTTTTGGAATTATCGCAACAGTCTGCAGTTTTTCGGATTGCGTCCAAGCTTACTCCAAGTTGATGTGCCTTAGAAGTAGAGGCGTGTCTTAGTGCTACGTGCATTAAATATGCACACATCAATTCCATTACTACCTAACGTAGATTTTATCCATCTGCTCAATGTCTGCGGAGTGACAGAATTATAGGGTTTCTCGAAACTTAAGAAAAGATCATAATTTTTAACGACTTCAAAAAAAGGAGTTATCAATTCGACACGTATGTATGTAATATTATTGGACCTGCAATATATTCACGAATGATAATCTATTAGGGCTTCCAAACAAATATACAAAATTTCATAGATGTATGTTTGTATGTTTGTCCACGCATTTCTTCGAAACTATTAATCGGATCGTGACCATCCTTTTTCTGTTGTCTTACGTTTACTCCAACTTAGGGTACAGTGAAAGTTTCATCAAAATCGGTTTAGAAGTTTTCAAGATAATGGACTAATACGTGCAAGTGTGACGGCCTGGCTTATTCATACGAGCTACGGGTGTGGTGTCAAAGGGAAAACCTCTCAAAACCTTGGTCAAATTATAGTGCAATATTTAAAACAAAACTATTAACTACTTATTTCAAACATAGTCTCTGGGATGGTAGCCTTGACCTCAGGATTGAGAACGGGGGCATCAATTGAAGTGCAATTTGCTGGAGGCAAATATCTTTGCAATAGTTCCGTGCGCTATTCCTTAGATAAGCCTGTCATAGCTATGTGCTGCAGGCGTATCGCAACATCAGATTGGATATCTATACCGTAGGTCTTCTGTTGGAAAATTCAGGGGTCCACCCCTGAAATTTCCAACAGTTCAACATCCACTTCCAATGCTGCAGGTTTCGCTTCTGCATGCAGCTTCGGCACAGGCACCGGCAGTGGGACTGCGGCACTGGTTGATGGCTGAGGCTCAGTGATACTGGTCGACGGTTGCGGATTGACGTCGGCGCCTGGGACTATGGAAACGCTGGCTAATCGCCACATTCGGCTAATTTCTATTTTTAAGTCCGTATATTTTGATAGCTTTTCTGCTATTGTGTTTCTTAGGTTGTGTGTGTTTGGTACTGCTATGTCAATAATTTGCGCGGTTTTAAAGTTAAGTAAAGTTATGTCTGGTCTGTTGTAATGTGTTGTTCTGTCTGTGAGGATGACCCGATCAAAATATAATTTGTGTGTTGCGTTTTCAAGAACTATTTCAGGATTATATTTGTAGTAAGGTACTGGAGGTGTAGTCATTAATTTATACTTTATAGCCAGTTTTTGATGGATTATGTTGGCTATTTGATCGTGCCTGTGTTTATAGTCAGTCTGAACTATTGCTCTACATGCTGCAGTAATATGTGGAATAGTTTCGGAAGAACTATGACATCGCCTGCAAATATCTGTTGAAAATTATTTGTTAGCTTACCTTAAGGGCAACCATAGGTCTTAATCAGATTCAATCAGGTCTTTTCCTAAAAAGACGCAAAATATCCATAATCCCTTTTTACACAGCTTTGCGATCTCTGCAGGCTAGAGAAAGACATAATATATAAATTACAGCCCAATAAGCTGACCGCATTACCCTACTTAGTCTAATAGGAGGATTGCAATATACAGTATATGTCGTTATTATAACTCAAGTGCTAGTAAATTGACATTCCCTAAAAATGGCCGCATTACTTTTGTTGTAAGACTAATCGTGGTTACAGAATTTAGGTAACTTTAATAGTAAAGTAACAGTCCAACAGACTGCTCGCTGTAGGTACTATATAATAATCGCAAAATGACTTTCCCAAAAATGCCCGCATTGCATTGCAGTCGTCATGTTGTAACTTTTAGTCCAATAATCACGTTTTAGCGAAGTGACAATCCCATAGATTGACCACAACAATTGTTGGGGTACGTAGCAAGGTGTCGGAGGAGAAACAAATGTTTATGTTGAACACTGTTTATTGTCCCACTATCAAACTGTTCTTAGTGCTAAAATGTTATTAAAATGTTAATGAATACACCCGGCTAACGCGGTAGACAAAAGTGCACTGAATGTAATATAAAATAATAAGTAAAAAGTAATAAAATTAGGTCAACGCGCCACGCCGATATTGCTAACTAAGGTGTTCGGTGAAAACACCGAACATATTCCGGGCCACGAAAGATAGGGATGCTGAGATGAAACAATGTTATGTTAGTAAATAATGGAATGATCGTAATAATAATGTTTACAAGGTGAAAACAAGCCAACTTAAGATTAAAATGTTAGTATTAACAAAGTAGAAATGATTTTAAATAAAATTAAGAGCTTATTGTTCCTAAAGGGTTCCTAGGCACACGCGGACATGCCCTATTCACCATTGCATTGTTTAATTCACCATAAATATGTGTCGCACTAGGTTGACGTTCACTCATGTTGTGCCGCGCACTGACACTAGCACTGTTGACATTCACATCACTAACACTTCTGGTGGGTTGAAGCTCCATGTCCTGGGTGATGTGGGCGCGGCGCGCTCGCAGCCGCAGCCATCTGTACGGCAGCGCTCCCGCCGCCAGCAGCAGTACGCCGACCAGGATGTAGCTTACTGCATACTGATGGATGTCATGAATGGATAATGCGTCTCCTACATCCACTTGACTGTTTTTCATGTCGTCGATACGTTCATGTAGATTTTTTAAGGCGTGCTTCATCTCGCCTGAGTCTGTTACGTCTGGGATATTTTTGGAAGGCATAGTGCTGTTAATGATGAAGTTTAACTGATCCATCTCAGGTATAAAAATATCCGAACTCATATCAATTCTGTTTTGCTTTTGACTCTGAATGTTCAGAGTAAAGTCCTGACCCTTCAGCAGGCAACCTGGTTCTAAGTAAATGACACCAGCTTTGCTCAGTTGTATTATACTTATCTGTTCGCCGCAGATTACTTTGACGGCATAAATGTTGCAGCAATGGTAAAAGAATAGTGACGGGTTTGTTAATGGTGTCCATTTATTTTCACACCTGGATCTTCGTACCTTGCACTGATCTGTGTCTCGGTCGAGATCACAAAAGTTGTTCTCGTTGTTAAGATGGTATATCGGCTTTTTCCAATCGCAAATAAACTTATCTCCTTCTTGTTTACATAGTGATAGTTCTTCCGATGTAACTGTTAAGTATGTGTCTCTTTTCAGATCCGTAGCGACGTATTCTGAAGACGGGATGAACTCTATCATAGTTTTGTTTGTCTGGTGTGGTATAGGATGTATTCTATACAACTTATATCGGTCTCTACTGATAAGTGGGAATGTTATTTGGAAGAGGAAGTATTCTTCAGTTATTCGCGCTTTAATGCTTATCAGAGAATATAGCTTTCGAATATCGTGCGGTTCAATGGGCAATGTTAGATCATCGGATAAATGCCCAGAGATAATGTTAAGTTCCTTTTGAAGCTGTTCAGGGGTAAGCAGATGAATGTTAAACTGTCCATGGTGGACATTAGTTAGAATGTCAAGTAAGATATCTTGAGTTCTTTTTAAGTTGTGCAGTAAATTACTGGCTGTTAGGGCTGTCATGGTAAATTCTTGAAGTAAGGATATATTGCTTATGTCTCGTTGTAATTTGTTTGTGTTATTATCCAGCGTAATCAGTCGTTTATTAATTATTTTATGTTGTTTTACCATGAATTCTTCTGTTCTTTTCAACAAATTGTACTCTGATTCGACAATCGACGTCTGGTTCTTCCATAAACCGGCTAAATGTTTTTCATTTTGTTGTATCATGTTGATGTCTCGGCTGTATTTTTCCGCGAATTGTTCGTCTAATACGCCGAATAGGGAATTCGCAATGTTTCCAACTGCATTGATAAGTCCTCGCCGCCGTCTGGAGTGTCCGCTTACGTGTTGCGTCATCAGGAGTTCATTATAGTATTTTAGTTCATTACACTCATGGATCAGCTGTGGGACTATCATGTTACACTGTTCGCTGCCTGTTGTTTTGCATGTTTTGTCCAGATATGTTGTTACTTTTTCAAACGCCTGCGTACCTTCCCAATACGGAGACATGTTATAGAATACCACTAGGACCCAACTGTCCTTTACTAGACTAATTTTGGATATCGGGTCAAAGTAGAAAGATTGGTTGTTGTTTAATGAAGTTATATTGTATTTGCAGTATGCAACGCTGCAGATTGACATAAAAAAGGTTAATGCCATGGCGACATAGGATAACGTGGCTGTTGTCGTTTTTCTTGTTCGTTTCCTGTTATTCTGTCTCAGAACCTTGTTTAGCTGATCTGTCTCCTTCAGTTGAACTATTTTGTTTGTTATTTGTTTCGATTTCTACCGGTAATAATGAAAGTTTAACTACTGGTCGCTTTATGATGCCATTTTTCGTTTTCAATGACACCACCCTGACATAGCCATCATTACCGGGATGCAGATCTATCACTCGGCCCATAATCCACCGTCCAGCTGGAATGTTATCCTCATGCACTGCTACCATGTTTCCTATTTTTAAGTTTTCCTGAGGTTTAGACCACTTTTCTCTCGCTGTTAATTGGCTCAAATATTCATTCTTCCATTTATGCCAAATCTGTTTAAAAATGTTGGTTGTTAAATGCCATCTTGTTCTCGCATCCTCCTTCGTTTCAATCACTGTTAGGTCGGATCTTCCTGTTAAAAAATGTGCCGGTGATAAATAATCCAGATCTTCAATGTTTTCTGTAAGCGAACATAACGGTCTCGAGTTCAGACACGCTTCCAGTTGGGTCAGTACAGTGGTGAACTCTTCGAACGTTAGTCTTTGTTCCCCAACCACTCTTTTCAGGTGGAACTTCAGACTGCGGACGGCTCTTTCCCACAGCCCGCCAGCGCTTGGCCAAGATGGGGCATTGAAATGCCATTGTATGTTCATTTCAGCGATTTCTGCCTGGCAACTATCCCCCAAAACTTGTTGTAGTTGATTGTACTCCTCTTGTAGCAACCTATTAGCTCCGATAAAATTGGTTCCTTGGTCACTATACAAGTTATGTGGTGTTCCTCTCCGGGCAGCCATTCTCTTAAGTGCAGCTAAGAATGCTGAACTGGTAAGGTCAGACACCAACTCCAAATGAACTGCTTTCGTAACCATGCATATGAAAACAGCCACGTAGCCTTTCAATGTTTTCACGCCTCTCCCCTTGTTTGCTTTGATATTCACAAAACCTGTGTAGTCTACCCCAGTATGATAGAACGGAGGAGCGGGGTTGGTTCTAGCTGCGGGAAGGTCACCCATCAATTGATACTGCTTCCTTGCTGCATACTTCCGGCAAGTTACACAATTTCTTAACTGTTTTTTGGTCGTACTGTACCCGCTTGTTATCCAGTATTGTTGTCTGAGGGCAGCTAAGGTCAGTCGAGGACCCCCATGGAATGTTAAGTGATGAGCTTCTTCTATGAGTAACTCCGCCAATCGACTTTTGTTAGGGATTATCTTGGGATGTTTCATTTCGTCGCTCATATTCGCGTTCCTTAAACGTCCTCCCACTCGGAGAAAGCCGCTTTCATCGATGAAAGGTTTTAAATTCAATAATTTGCTGTTTGTTGCCACATTACCATTTTTGTTTAATATTTCAATATCTGACGTAAATGCTGTACTTTGCACTCGTTTTATAATAGCTGACTTAGCTTTTCGCAGTTCTAGTAATGTCAGGTACTTCGGTAAATGTTTGCGTTGCGACTTTGGTGTCAATGCTCTCAGTACCCATGCCAAGACACGAGTTATTTTTATAAACGAATTATGTTGTAATAATAAATTATCTATTATACTGGTACTGTTAATATCTTGACTAACGTTTACCAATTTTATCCTTTTCATCTCTTCCTCTGTTTGGTAGATAGGCTGTTTTTGTTGTTTTCCGACGTCATAGGACGCTAGCCATGATGGTCCCTTCCACCATAAAGGATGTTGTAATAGTTGGGATGCTGTTAAACCTCGGCTGGCGCAGTCAGCCGGGTTGTCTCCTGATTTCACATATCGCCAGCAGTTTGCCGGCATTATCTGTTTTATTGCGTTGACTCTATTAGCCACGAAAGGTTTCCAACGCGCTGAATCTCCTTGGAGCCACCCTATGACCACCATAGAATCACACCATCCATATATTTCGAATTGACAAGTTATACTCTGTTTGATTTTTGCGATGAGCTTAGATAGTAAATAAGCGCCACAAAGTTCCATTCGTGGCAATGTTACGCTCTTTTTACTTGGTATAAGTTTTGATTTTGCAGCGACGATTACTGTTTCCTGTTGGTGTTTTGTTCGTGCGTATACCACACACGCATATGCTTCGATGGATGCGTCGCAATAGCCGTGCAGTTCGATGACGTCATTCTCGTTGCATAATATCCATCGAGGAATCTTACAATGTTTGATGTTGTCAATTTCCGTAATTAACTTAAGCCATTCATTATGTATGTCATCTGACACTCTATCATCCCACCGTAGATCATGTTTCCATAACTTTTGAAATAATAATTTTAGTTTCGTGGATAAGGGTGTCAGCCAACCAAGAGGGTCATATAATTTTGATATTTCTGATAGTAAGCTCCTTTTGGTTGGTTTTGAGGTTGTTTGGGAAAAGTTGCAACGGAATGTAAATTGATCTCCTTTTGGGTTCCAGCACAAACCTAATGTTTTCAACATGTCATTATTTTTGAAGCTATAAACGAATTCCTCTTGACTTGTTGATATGTCTCCCAATAATTGCTGACAGTTGGATGACCACTTTCGAAGATTGAAGCCTCCTGATTTCAAGAGCTGAATTAAATCGTTTATCAATTGTTTACCCTGTTCTATATTGAAGCAGCCGTGTACTAGGTCATCCATGTAGAAACTGTTTTCCAGGACAGCAGCCGCTTTTGGAAACTTGCATCGCTCATCCGCCGCCAACTGTTTTAAGGTCATAATTGCTAAAAACGGTGCGGCCTTTGTCCCGTATGTTACAGTGTTCAATTGATACACTTCTATAGGTTGTGTTGATGACTCACGCCAAACGATTTTTGTAGGTGTTGATCAAAAGGGTTGACTAAGATTTGACGGTACATCTTCTCGATATCCGCAGTGAAGGCAAATGGATATTGTCTCCATTGAAGTAGTAACGCCTGTAGATCTTTTTGTAAATTGGGCCCTTTCATCATGACGTCATTCAAGCTGTATTTTGTGGATGTTTTGGCGGATGCGTTGAATACCACACGAAGCTTTGTTGTTGAAGATTCTTCTCTTTGTACACCGTGGTGAGGCAAGAAGCATTCGAGTGTTATGTTATTGTTTTTCTGTTCCGGTGTCATGTGGTTCAACTCGGCATATTCATTCATGAAATCCTTGTATTTTTCGGCTAAGGTTGGTTGTTTTTCTAAGCGTCGTTCCAAGTTCTTTAGCTGAGCAATAGCCATAGGTTTAGAGGACCCCAATTGCTGTTTTAATTCTTTTATCAGTGGTACTCTGACTTCATAGCGACCCTGACTGTTTCTTCTTGTTGTTTCTGTGTAGAAGTCGATACATTCCTGATCTTCTACCGATAAGTTTGAAGGTTCTAAAATCTCCTCAACTTCCCAAAATTTCTGAATCTTCTCGATGTTATTTAGAACCACATTACATTGGTATGTTTTTACGTTACCGCATAGTAACCATCCTAGATGTGTTTGTTGAGCCATTGGCTGTTGTGAATGTTCTCCTTTTATAATTCCGCCTAGCACAATGTTAGCATAAATGTCCGCCCCGAAAAGCAAGTCAACGGGTCGACTTTTGTAGAATTCCGGGTCAGCTAAGTTAATGTTTTTTATGTAAGTCCAATTTGGTTTAGCGAATGTTTGATTTGGCAGACTTTTTATAAGCTCGTTCATGATGAGCACATCAGATTCGAATTCAAAATTGCTGTCCATAGAAGTACATTCTATGCTTATCATCCCCTTACAACTGTTTTCCTTTTGCCCCACTCCAAAGATGACTCCTTTGCATCGTCGTCTCTTGATACCTAACATCTGAGCCCCTGCCTCAGTTATTAAGGATATCTGGGACCCTTGATCAATTAAGGCTCGCATGGTTTGGTAAGTTCCATCCACACCTTTGACCTTCACCAGAGCAGTCGCTAACAATATCTCCGCCTTTTCATCTTGAGAGGCATTCACGGTGCCCGTCACGGGTACATTGCGCTTTGCGTTATGTTTCTCAACGTTTTCCCCGCTTGACGACAAAGTTGATGCATTCGCTAATTTCGCAAATGCGTCATGTAAAATGGTATTATGCTGATCTTGACATTTTCGACAAGTTAGGTTGGAGGTGCATTGATTTCCGAAATGGCTAAATAAACAATTTGTGCAAAGTTTCAATTTGGTTGCAGTTTTTAGTCTTTGGTCGTCACTCATTTTTAAATAAGTTTTGCAATTATAAATGCCGTGTTGGTTATTGCAAAGAGGACATTTTATGTTTGATACGAGCATCGATTTCGCAACTGCTCTATTTCCGTTGCTTTTGTTGTTCGAATTGTTGTAATTATTTTTCTTATTGTTAGGTATTTGATTTGAAGAATTGTTTTGATGAGAAGTCTTCGAGGGCACACTATCTTTACGGCGAACTGTTTCCAGGGATGTAAATTTTGTTTCCAAAAATCCTAAGAACTCCGTAAGAACCGGTAGTTCTTTTGAATTCTTCAGCGACTCTATGTAGTCTGTGTATGTTTCTGTATCTAGCTTTTGACCTAGAACGTGTACGATCATTGGGTCCCACGATGTGGTATCAACTCCTAAGTTTTTGATGGCATTAAGACATTCCAGCGTGGTGTCATGCATTCGCTTAATCTGCTGTAACGATTGCTGTTGTATATTTGGCAGGCCTAGCAAAATATTCATATGGGACGAGAATATTAGTTTTTTGTTATCATACCGATGGGTGAGAATATTCCAGCACACCGAATAGTTATCGGTACTTATCGAAAGATGTTGTATAAGTTTCTCAGCTTCTCCACGAACCTTACCCTTTAGATACTGCATCTTTTGGCCGCTTGATAACGATGGGTTGTTGTGTATTACTTCCATAAATAGGTCTCTAAACGATACCCATTGGTTGTAGTTCCCGTTAAAGTTCGGTATCTCCAGTTGAGGTGTTGATTTTTCCCTGTGTGCGACTGACCACATTTTTGTGTTAATAGCCCTTTTCAGGTTGTTGAATATTTTCTCATACTTATCGTACATGTTGTTGTATTGTTCGTTCTCTCCCTCCAGTTCGATCTCGATGTCCCAATGTAGTCTGTCGATAGCTGACCATCGATCCTGTAGTGACCTCAATACGTCCTCAAATTCCCACTTATCTGAGATAGCGTCCACCTCTATGTTTGCGGTTGTACGTACAAAGGCTTTAAAATTAGCATACTGTTTTTTCAACATTTCATCTAGCTTGCTGCTTGCCTCAATGTTCGACTTCTGAGCTGTTCGGTCGCTCAGCTGTCTTGAGAAACTTGGTCCCGCCTCCTCGCCTGTTTTCTCTTCTGCCCGCATACTCGATGTTGATGGTGACCTGTCTCGAGCTGTTGTTTGCTCACCTGCTGAAAGACTTCCTGTCTTCATGAACCGCAGCTGATACTGTTGGTTGATCAACGCCTTGGTTGACTCATACACCATACTTGTTTTTTCGTACTCTCGGTCGGTAAAATAAGGATCAGTCTTACTTACCTCCCCCTCAATTCGCTCATGATTAACCCTGTAATCATTCCAATAACTCTCCAAAGTGGTAAGCTTCCGCTTAAAGTAATCTACTGTTTTTCTATCAGCACTATCCTTCTTCAAGTTAATGCCAAGTTTTATGATGCTATCGTAGATCATTGATTGCGTTTCAATGAGTTCCGACATTGTTATAGGATGTTAAAATGCAGTCCTTACTGACTAATAATAAGGAAATTTATTACTTGTATTCTCCGCTGTTAGTACTCAGCTCTCGCTGCTACTTCACTGTTCTGCTCCAATGTTCGCTCCGACAGCCCCACGATGTACACACACGAATGTTTATTACGATAGTTCAGACCTCGCACACCAAAATTCCGAGTTTCGGAAATTACGCGACGCGTGATCCGTCTCGAAGGACCAATTTATGTTGGGGTACGTAGCAAGGTGTCGGAGGAGAAACAAATGTTTATGTTGAACACTGTTTATTGTCCCACTATCAAACTGTTCTTAGTGCTAAAATGTTATTAAAATGTTAATGAATACACCCGGCTAACGCGGTAGACAAAAGTGCACTGAATGTAATATAAAATAATAAGTAAAAAGTAATAAAATTAGGTCAACGCGCCACGCCGATATTGCTAACTAAGGTGTTCGGTGAAAACACCGAACAACAATAGTCAAATACGTGAAAATAATGTTCGTAAAGCGTCAAAAAGTGAAAACCCCTCGGTTAACCGCAATTTTAAATTTTCGAACATGTGGGTAGCTGAAAATTTTTACCTTCAATGAATAGACGCTCGGGCTGCGGCGGCGGCGCCGCCGTGTCCTTGGCGATCTTGAACGTGAGCGCGATGATGTAGAACTTGACGAAGAAGTCGACGATGAGTCCGACGATGATGAGGATGATAACCGCTTCCCTGCTGATATATGTCGATCGCACGTCGTCGTGCACGCATTATCTTCGCTCTAACTTTTTGAATTTACTGGCAATAGCTTCATAATTCTCTTCCACTGGTCGTGAACGTTTACCCATCGTCAGTACGAAACGATGCACAACACAAAATTATAAATTATATATGCTTAATGGCGAAGCACTGAATGTGCAATAGATTTCACTGGGGCTGGTTGACGAAGGCGGAAATTGAAAAGAAAAACTCTCAAGCACAGTGCAGATGGTGACACCGTATGTCTACTACATACAATCTCTGTGCTAATCTCAAGGACGAAGTCGAGTATAATGTGACTAATATTTTTGTGTAGGTATACACGCTAGAAAAAGAGAAACAAAAATACACTATATACGGTCATAGTTACTACACATATATATACACTGTGGTTTGAAGGTACTTACAACTTCCTTTCAATACCCTTTTAGTTACTATGTTTACCTTCGTCGTTGAGTTTGTTAAATAAATAAGATCCCTATTTGGTTCGCTTCATTGACCGTTATTTACAAATGTCGGGTAGGTGTACTTATTTGTTTTAAAAGATAGACTATTCCAGAATTTCCCCTTTTTAGGGTTCCGTAGTCAACTAGGAACCCTTATAGTTTCGCCATGTCTGTCTGTCCGTCCGTCTGTCCGTCCTCGCTTAATCTCTGTGACCGTTAGCACTAGAAAGCTGAAATTTGGTACCAATATGTATATCAATCACGCCAACAAAGTGGTAAAATAAAAATTGGAAAAAAATGTTTTATTGGGGTAGCCCCCCTATATGTAAAGTGGGAAGTGATTTTTTTTTGTAATTTCAACCCTAACGTGTGATATATTGTTGGAAAGGTATTTAAAAATGAATAGGGGTTTACTAAAATCATTTTTTGATAATGTCAATAATTTCGGAAATAATCGCTCTAAAAGTAAAAAACAATGTGTCCCCCCTCTAACTTTTGAACCATAAGTTAAGAAAATATGAAAAAAATCTGAAAAGTAGAACTTTATAAGGACTTTCTAGGAAAATCATTTTGAACTTGATGGAAACAACAGTTTTTGTACAAAAAAGACAAAAAGTTGTACAAAATAATTTCTGGACTGTTTGTAGTATAATCGTATATGCAAGCATTTTTTTTAACTTCGTTTACATATTTTATTATCCTGAACGTATCTTTTTTCAAACAAAAAAAAAGAATTATTAAAATCGGTTCTCGCAATCCAAAATTACTACCGAAAACTTCTGGCATGTCTATGTATGCAGGAGCGCGGAGCGCTGCTGGAGCGCGAACATAATGGATACCCACCTTTAAACTCATAAGTGGGAACACTTATTGTGACGGACGGGAAACTACGGAACCCTACACTGAGCGTGGCCCGACACGCTCTTGGCCGGTTTTTTTCTTATTTGAACAGTCCTTCATTCGTTATAAACTCCTTTGCAAAAAAAAAACGAGCACTTTAGATTCTTTTCTCTACTTCAATGAAGAAGAACAAGAAATAGGTTTTATTAATTTGACGATGTATTGGCATGTTATTTGAAGCATCCTGGTATGATTCTTTAAGTTCCAAATTTAAATTTTGAAATTAACAAAAGAAAAATAATGATTACTGTGGATTATTGTAAAATTGTTTTACTAATGGCGCGAATTGCTGAAACGATTTTTTACTGATTACTAAAATTTTAAAACTTTTTGGATATTTTCTGCAAATTAAACAATTTAATCTTTCTTTTTATATTTTATACCACTTTTTGATACGAGTGATAAAGCGATAAGGGTCGGTAAAATTATAGCCCTACTTGAAGAAGGTTGTTCGCAAATTTACGTGTCTCAGCGGCTAAATGTGAGTCGTTCAACTCTCCAGAGAACTTGGCAACGGTATCAAAAGACCGGTTCGGTCAAAAGAAGACCCAGTTCGGGAAGAAAACGATGCACAGAACCAAGAGATGACCGCTTTTTGGTGAGTCAGGCGTTGCGGAATCGTAAGGCGTCAAGTGTGAACCTGAAGAAGAGACCTGACGAAGTAAAAGGTGCAGAAGTTAGCTTGTACACAGTCAGGAGGAGGCTTTTAGCTGCCAATATCAGGAGTTACCGCCCGGCTCGGGGCCCTAAATTACTCCGTGAGCACCGTGTTGCTCGACTTCAGTTTGCTCCAAACTGTGCTTTATGGACTCTGCAGGACTGGAATAAAGTATTGTTTTCTGATGAAGCTAGAATCTCTTTGTGTGGAGAGGACCGACGCTGGCGAGTGCTGCGAAGACCACGGGAACGCTATGCGGAAGTGTGTTTCGAAGAAATCACTCCTTATGGCGGAGGCTCCGTTATGTTTTGGGCAGCAATTAATTCGACGGCGCGTACGGAGTAAGTTTTCATAGAAAATGGAACATTAAATGTTCACCGGTACATGAGTCATAATTATCATAAGTCCTAATACCATATGCGCAACCCACATTGACTGCACTTGGGGAAGATTCCATTTTTATGGACAACAATGCTCGCCCGCACCGTTCTGGCGACGTGGAAGCGTACGCTTCCACGTCGCCAGAACGGTGCGGGCGTACCGTATCGTAATCGGGATCTGTCGTTTAGCTAGGCCAGCTCGAAGTCCTGACCTCAATCCAATTGAGCATGTCTGGGTTCTAAAGAGACGAGTAAGATCAGTGTAACCTGCTCCACAAAACATCAGGGAGCTAAAAAGAGTCATTGCAGAAGAGTGGGAACGTATTCCTCAAAACGTTATTAAAAACATCGTGGAAAGCTGCCCAGAAGGATTCAAGCTGTGATTTTGTCAAGAGGAGATCACACTCCTTATTAGGTTTTTACATTTGTAACATTATTTAATTTAAAAAGGTAAAAGAAATCTTCTTGTCTTTATTGCCGGCCGTGTACATCGGTTTTAAAGAATTCATCGAAAATTTAAAAAAAAAATTGCCAGATTTTACTTCACGCTTATTATAATTTATACGATAAGTATGCAGACTACGTCAAACAATTAAATTTCATTTAATTAACTCAAATCGACCACATAAACATAAATTTCCTTAGAAGCCCGTTTTTTTTTTTTGCAAAAGATTGTAGTTATGCCTTTTATTCAAAATGACTACCAAGAGGTGCATGAAACGAATTTGGAAGTTTTTGTTAGGTGGGTCGCGATCCAGTCAAATTTGGGAACCACTGGACTATTCTATCTTTTAACACATTCGGTGCGGCAGACGCACATGTGTGTTTTCATAACTTTCTTCGAGTGCGGCGCGGCGCACATGTGTGTTCGTTGTGCATCTCTATTGTTTCGAAAACATCGTAAAAAAAAGGGTCGGTAAGGGTGTAGCATAAAGAAGCGTTTGCATAAAGAATTCAGCAGAGAATGTGTTAAATTACTATTTATTTCCCTACTTATTTCCCAGAAAAAAAAATCCGGTAGGTCAAGAAACTCTATTAGTATAAAAAATATATAATAGTATCATAAATTAAAATACTTAAATAAATTTTTGTAAAAGATTTCTACTTAAATAAACTCCTAAGGTAACAGAAGGCACAAAATGATTTCATGCTAAAAAACTGAAAAGACCATTTATTCACATTTACTTTCCGCAAGATTCTAAGTAAATATTTCTGTCGAGAGGAAACGTAAAATATTGTGTTCCCTTCGCAGATATGGAATCTTAGGGCCGAAATATACTCGATAATATGACTGTGGGTATTATAACGTGGGGTGGAGTAACCCTTGCTCGTACATCATGTGGACTAAGACCCCGAGTCGAACATACTCTCGTATCTACGCCCGATAGGACCAAAATATCCCGTTCCCACTGTTTCCTTTCATTTAGATACGCTCGGTTTCGGTCCTTTATCCCCTTTCCTCAATTTTGTCTTCATCTTTCTGCCCTACTTCCACGGCCGCATTACTTAATACAATGAAATTTTTTGTCCTTAACTCGCTTGAATGAATTCTTTTTAGAGATTTTTTTTTGTTAGTGATTTCAGTTGGATCTGCGTCATCTGGCCAGTTCAACAGATTTAATTTTATGAATTAACATAATCTTGTTAAACGTTTATTTGCATTTGTTTTTTTTTTTGGTCGGATTAAATAACTAGCACTTACTTAATTAAGGGCTGAATTTTCGATAGTCAGATAACTTTTATCTGAAGAATAAATATGATAGTTAGAGACATGTTCTATACAAAAGCTATCAAACCGCCATATTTATTCCATAAATAAAATCCGGTCAAGTGCGTGTCGGACCACGCACAATGAAGGGTTCCGCAGTTGGGATGAATTTATCCTAAGAACAAACTTAACATTGTAGTTGAAAAACATGTTCTCCCATAGGTACATTCCAACTACAAATGTCCATAGTTAAACGAAAAGGATCCAACCCACATTACACCTAATGCGGGTTGGATCCTTTTCGTTTAACTATGGACAATGTAAGTTTGTACGCACAATATTGAGAGATTTACTATGTTAATTTAAGACCATAGACTTCTTATAGGTTTTCCTATTTGCCTTAAGACTTGAATGATACGCATAATATTCCTCATTGGTTTTATTACTATGTTCTGTATTCTTATAAATCGTTAGGTAACATATTTAAATACATCTACAATTTGATAGTTTATTACACAACCCTTTTGTTATCTACTTGTTAAAGATGGCGACGTTAGAAACCGTTGCCAAAGTAATCTGAATACATAAAATGTATTTTTGGCTATCAAGACATTACAAACATAACATTATAATTCATTTTATTTACATTCAAATATTTACAATTGATCAGCTATTATGTACAACATACGAACTAAACCTTAGAGTTTAACATGATTTCATTGATTAAATCTTTAAATACAAAGGTACAATAGCCAATGTCTATAAATCATCTAGAGAAAATTAACATTTTATACAATTTAAACTTGCCTTTGACAAGCATTTTACTTAAGTTTTAAACATATGTAAATATCTACAAAGTAACAGAGATTTAATATTGACATAGTAGCAAAACGACCTCGAGTTTACCCTTCTTTCTTACATCAAAAGTCATAAAATTGTTTTTGTCCGTACTGCTAACATAAGTAAGGGAAGGGCGCGCACGTAATAAAAACAAAACTGACTGAGAGCAATGTTTAGTACCAATCTGCCAGATTCTCTACATGAAATGAACTCGAAACGAATGATGCTTAAGGTACGTAATCTGTTTCTTGCTGTCACTGGAGACAACTTTTTGAGACAATGCCTTTTATTTTATTTTGTCCAGTAAAGAAAGCAACTCTAATTCTAAACTTTGAATTTGTAATTTTATTCCGGAAAGAATTCACAAAAAGATATGCGCTGTCTTGTTATTTAAAAGTCAAGGGATTTTCGGTCGGAATTTTTGCTAAGTACCTGCGTCTCTACTGTGGG
Source organism: Dicycla oo (assembly GCA_948252095.1). Lineage (NCBI taxonomy): Eukaryota > Metazoa > Arthropoda > Insecta > Lepidoptera > Noctuidae > Dicycla > Dicycla oo. The sequence goes on along the minus strand of OX411726.1, from coordinate 17,276,283 downwards.
AGAGTGGTCACAAATTTCGTGGCAACAACCTCAGGATGTTTCAGCTCGTGTCAGAGCTACTTGATGTCAAGACACGTTGAAAAACTCATTTCAAAGCTACTCTAAGATTGACGACTTCCATAAATTCTTAGAACTTTAGTAGAAACCGAAGTAAAATGGTTTTGTGGTAGCTGAGAAATCAACTTGATTTAGTCCCATTTTATGTTTGAGCGCGCTGGTGATGAAATCGTTTGAGGATTGAGTAATTTTCTTGGAAAACATCTAGTCTGAAGGGACTAAGATTTCCTAAATTGCAACCAGGTAATACTAATTTCTCGTCAACAACCAACTGTTTCATAAGAAGATTGCGTTGTAACTTAATTTACTAACGTTTAATCTAAGTAAAATTATAAATAAATATGGCTGCGACAAAATGAAAATAATGAGAGAGTTAAATACTAATTGGTTTTTTGAAGAAACTTTGTACAAAATGAATTTAAACTTTGTCTTTTATGTTCTTAATTTCATATTTTGAGTTAAGATTTTTAGATACAGAAATTATGATACAGAAGTTACATTTTATTTATTTAAACTTGTAAACAGGAAAGTTGTCGTACGAAGTTTCGGGCAATAAATTTGTATGTACACAGGTATGCTTAAGTATAAGTACAGACACTGTTTGTTCAAGTTGATGGAACGCAAATAACGTGGCAAAGAGAGCAACCAGCGGCTTAGATATACGTTACGCATAGATAAGCTTCCCGCTTCGATTGAATCTCTGTATATTCCTGTGTTGGACTAACGAAATCGATTTGCTTGTAATCTCGGTGCCGGATTAAGACGACGAACGTAGTTAGCTGTGAGAACAAAGGAGATTCAGCTTCGGATAAATCATCGGATGGATTATCTCATGTGTGTCACACTAATCTCTCCGGTCGTTATTTATCGAAATCACTAAATCCCTCTGGTCTGTTACAGATAAAATAGAAAATTAGAGATTTTTAAAAAATAATATCTTTTTTTAAATTGACCATACATGCTATTGATTTTTCGCCTTAAAATTACCTCACAGGAAACATTACTGTCTATGTTTTATCGTTGTATTTTAAATACGTTCCATTCAAATAACATAATCCACAGGTCCGCCACAAATTCGCTTGTTCACTCAATCATATAAAATACTTCCTTAGTTTAAAACGTTTAGGAAGTCGCGTTTGCACTGATAGGTCATCTTGAGGATGTCGGTTCCTTGTGGGTTGTCGTGAATTTTGATAGGAGTTTGAGGAGCGCGTTGGCGAAGAGAAGAGTGATGAGTAGTGTTGGGATGGTGAAGTAGTGTGCGGCGACGGGGAGGGCGATGATCAGGGCTGGCCGGGGCTGGCGCAGCGTGGTGAGAGTGGTCAGTGTGGCCAGGATGGCGCGGTTGAGGCGCGGCGGCGTGGACCCCGAGCTCTGCATGGCCGCCGGCCGCTCGCCGCTCAGCACGTGGACTATAACTGACGCCGATTCTGTGCAACAAAGTTTCGTCATAAATCAGCCTATCTAGTATCACGTAGCGTTATCGATTAACTGCGGGCGCCCCTGATTGCTTACAAATGATGTAAAGGGTTGCCTTATCTTGCTCTTTAAAATATGTATAATCTCAGTTAAATTGGGCATAAACTTTGGCCTAATTTATAAAGTAAGAAAATTGAAGATACTTTACAACCAACGATTTAGAAACAAAAAGGTTTACGACCAATGACTTTGCAAGAAATATTATCACGAAACATTTGAATAACGTTGCCTTTTTATCATGACACGATCATATCTAAAAGAAATATATGCATGCCACCTTAGATAAATGAAAAGTCCTAGCACACTACGAGTACTAGCCTACATTTTAAAGTCACGATGGCGCTAGTAATGCATTAACCTAGAAATATGAACACAGTATTATGTTAATAGCGTACTGCACTGTAATCACAAATAAATACTGCAATTTTCCACACACAAACATTTAGAATTGCTCAAATATTTTTAGACTTTCAAAGAACATCGAAAACATTGAGTTTTCTTTCAGAGCCATTAAACGACGTCAATTAAAAAGTTGGCAGCGTTTATGAGTCGTGTAGGTAATTGTGGAACATAGCAATAATGTTCAGCTACTTTGTAAGAATTGAGACTGGAATATTACACAGCAGTTTGCAGCAAATTCTTGGAACGAATAATTTTAATACGAAGGTACTGAATACGGCAATCTGTGAGCCTGTAATGTACGGACGCGGTTTCATTTGAAAGAGAAAGAGGAATTTAAAAATACTTTATGTAATGGTCCTATTTTCTTTTTGAAATTTCATATTTATGACTTTGCATGTGTACACTTTTGCTTGTACACATGCAAAATCATATACAAAAAGTGAAAAAGGTTTTATATAATAAAAAAAAAAAACACTATAACAGCGCTATAGATTCTACTTAAAACTTGATTCGATAAAGTAGTTTTTAACCATTTTAAGACTTCAAAAAAGAAGGTGGTTCTATGTTCGTCTGTATGTATTTTTTTATGTATGTGCATTGATATTTTCATCAATCGTGGACCGATTTGAAAAGTCTTTTTCATTTGATAGAGGAAGCTTGCGCGGTATTCCCTTATAAATTTAAATAACTTTGCTTGGGTAGCTTTTGAGTTAGCTTCAATAAATCGAATTTAATCCACTCGACTATGTTCTAAAACTGCCTATCACTGTTTACATACCAAGTAGTGGTATAAGAATAGATATGGGGTAGGTAGGTACCACAACAAAAGTGAAAAAAAAAAAAACAACAATCGATTTCCAAAAAAATCACGACAATATGAAAAATTACTTTAATTTCGATAGTCTATGGCAAAAAATGAAAATACAGAACTAAAGACACCGAGTTCCGAAATTAAAGTTTTTTTTTTTTTTCACTTTGTCGTTATCTTTTAATTCTGTAGTTGTTTTATCAGAGAAAGTTGAACTCAATCTGCCCAGTAGAATAAATTGCATGAATTAATGCTGACCAGTGATTGGTTCTCAGACAAATTTTTCTTTTCCTTGACTAACATAGAAAACGGACTAGCCATCTTCATCATATTTAATTTTAATATACATATACAGTTACAAATAAACTAAATAATAAACACACCATACCAAATAGTTGATCCCTCCGATAATGAGGGCAAAATCGATAGTCGTAATAATGAGATATTGACCCGTTTCCCGACTTTAATCGGTTATAAAATTTATGCGTCCGCCCTATTTCTCCGTTCAGAGATGTTTGTACTCCTTCTAATTAGAGAAATCATTATATTTTGGTTGTTGGAGCAATATGTGAAAGAATCTGGGTTTTACTAAAGTAAAATAACGATGTTATCTAATGTTAGGGATAATAATATCACTGCCTCGTGGAGAGAAGTGAAACGTCTTGGTTTTTGTTTCAAGAGGCCTAATGAGGTTATTTTTCTGCGCTTACTTTATTAAAATATGGTATGTTGGGACATTGAAAATTAAATTACAGTTCCATTTTGGGGCATGTAAGTTACTTTTCTCAAATACTAGGGTAGGCATATTTTGAAGAAAAAAAGTATTTCACAAGTTGGAAAACCGGTCAGAAATGATAAAATAGACGCTGAACTCTTCCATAGAGGCATTCACACGGCCTGATTACGAGAAACAGGGATAAATGTAGGAACGCACAACTCCATGCAGTACGAACGGCAAATCTGCAACCGCAGGTGGGGCGCACCGGGGACTTGAAATTTTAACCAGAAAGGATACCCAAATTTAAATAGACAATAGGAATAAGGAGGTCGACGCGATGTCAATTGCTCTTATAGTGGGTATGGGAGGTGACGGGCCGGCTCCTCTATATATAAGCGGCTCTCACATCGGTGGTTGTACCTATGAAGGAGAGAGATCTTTCACAGGGGTATTAAACTTGATTAAACAAAAGCCAAGGAAATGTACTCTCTTAATCCAGGGCGATATTAGCGCCCCTATTGGTCGACAAGATATGCAAAGATTCCACCGCAAGGAGCTCATTCACCAAAATCACCAATCTTACACATGTTTACAGGCGCTTTACTTCGATAAGGAAATCAATTTTTGTATAAACACTGCTGAAGACCGGGATATGCGCTATTAGCTATTAGCGAGATTTACAAGACACCGGACACACACTAAACGGATAGCAGTGAGACCTCGGATGAAGATTTTAAAAACAACAACTGTGTTTTAGGTACACGTTGGTGTTTCCAAAGTCTTCTTCTGGCACAGCAATGACATATAAAAGAGTGGAGTTTGACCCCGCCAAAAGATTCCATTTGAAGCTGGACTTAAAATAACCTGGCAGCGACGTCGTTAAAAGAGCCCATCCATGTATGTCACCCGTTTCTCCATAATTCCAATGCTTACTATAGGGTGCATACTCGGTACGCTCTACAATCCTTATCATATGGATAAGGATTATAGAGCGTACCGAGTACGTACCTAAGGGCACGTCTTTCCTACAGTTATCGCGCCTCCCAGTCTACTCCTTGATATGAAATGGCCTCTATTGCACCCTGTAACCTGAGGCAACAGGGGCTAGTGTGAATCTTTGGGTTCATTCGAGTTATCGAGTACAGTTAAAACACGCTGGGATCGGTGCATTTCATTCATTCATTCACAAATTGGACATAATGTGTAAGATTTGTCTGCTATCGATATTAACAAATTCAATTTCAGCCAAAAGAACAAGTTCCATGATGATTTCTATTATACATCCGTAGCATGTTGCTACGCTTTTCGTAGTCAATGGCTACGCCGTAGCATACCTATGAGATAGTATGAAGGTGATTGTTTCTGTGAATATTTATTTTGCCACCGATAGAAAAGCTATAATTTATGTATATATAGAGTGACTGGTAATTAGTGACCGAAACTTAAACACATGATTGTACTCATGGTAACAAACAAGCTGTGGGACCAAACCTGAAATTTCAAAAAAAAGCTGTTCCTTACATTTATGTTCGCATAGCTCGTTAAAATGTAGGGAACAGCTGATTTTATTTTCGCGATTTTAGGTTTGGTCCCACAGTAAAAGTGGTTTGTTATCATGAATACAATCGTACACTAATTACCAGTCACTCTATATAAATAAAGCATAAAATTAATATACATAAAGTATACATGAATCATTGACACGGAGAAGAAGAAGAAGAAGAAGAAGACATAGACCATACAATTAATATAATATACAGGGTGTCCGGTAAAGAATAGATAACCTTAAAAGGATATAATAGACCTTATGGCCATTCTTAAAATATACAAAAATAAAAAAAATACTTATAAGAGAACTTTTTTCTTCACCACTTCTTTCTTCTTTATATGACTATGCCGACAGAGAGGCAGTAAATAGTGTGACTAAAAATTGCACAGTATTAAAAAAAATGTATCCTAAGGCGTACTTGGGATATTTTTTTGTATTTGTTTTCAGAACGGCCATAAGGTATATTATATGCTTTTTGAAGGTTATCCATTCTTTACCGGAAACCCTGTATAAAGTACATAGTTTCCTTACCAGAACTGCTCGGTGCACACGTATAGTTCCCGGAGTCATGGGGCGCAGCACGGGCAATGAGTAGCCGGCTTGTGCGCGTACGCTGCTCCGTCTCCACGCTGATACCACCACGCTGAGCATAGTTCACTACTTGCTCTCCTCGATACCAGTAGATGAAGCTAATGGAACATAGGTTTGTGGTCAATATCAAGTACAAAGGGTGGTGATAAATGATTACGGATGACTTTTCATAAAACAGAGCATGAAAATATGGTGTACAATGCATTTTATACAACTTAAGTCGCCCTTAAGGATCAGAAGACATTGGCGCCGATTCCCTTGTTTACAAACTAAATAAAATCTAAGTTCAGTGCGACTTTTTCTTACTATTTCAGTAAGAAAAGGACAGACGATAAATATTAGTTTAGTTCTGTCAAATTAAGATACTCCGTAGACAATTTTAGACGTAATTAAAAAATTGGCTACTAAAAATACGTCAATTTACGTCAGGCGCTGACTAATTTGACAGAACTAAACTAATATTTATCTTCTAACCTTTTCTCAATAAAATAGAAAGAAAAAGATGCAGTGAACTTAAAATTAGTTTAGTTTCTGAACAAGGGAATCGGCGCCATTATCATAAGTTATCTGTTTAATTTGTGGTACATTAGATAATGAACACTGATACTTAAAGTAAATCACGCAAAGCTAAGATCAGAAAGCATCACGTAAAAAGAAAGTCAAAAAAATTGAGAAACTTAAATCAGACTTTAAGAATAAATACATAAACTTAAGACTTTATTTTCATCTTGACAAACAAACATGAATAAGATTTTCAATCACATCAAAATAAGATCCTTTGTAAAATATTTCTTTTTGTTGGTGAATTTAATTCAGTAACACACAATCTCATCTTATATTGGGTAAATGGTCACCGCCTTCTAAGATTTATTCGTGCGTTGCCGACGCCGACAAAGAGATTAGCTTTTCTATTCATAACACGAACTATGTCAGGGCACCACTTAATTCGAAAATATATTACTTCATACTTTTTAGATGGGCTCGAATTCGAGAGGCACTAACAGCATCATTGGTAATATATAGACTTCTATGCTAACATTATACAGAGCTCTAGTTGTATGTTTGTATACGGTACTCTCTGGATATACTTGGCGCTTGACTCGGTGGAACGTAGAGCTAAGAGGCTCAATGGCGACGTAAAACTGGTGGATGCCAAGCTTCATAGCTTGGCTCATCGCCGGAAGGATGCCTGCTTGTCGGTCTTCTACAGATTGTACTTCGGTGAGTGTGCTCAAGAACTCCACATCCTCATTCCACTGGCCTCTTTCTACCATCGGACATCTAGACGCACTGCCAGTTACCATCCCTACCTAGTTGCTATTCCACCGATTCGCACTAAGCGCTTCCAAATGAATTTTATAATGCGCACAGCAAAAGCGTGAAACTCACTACCTGTGTCTGTGTTTCTGAGCGCATTCAACCTTAATCTCTTCAAAGTGAGAGTGAACAGGCTTCTTCTGGGTAAGCTCACTCTATCGTCGACTCCAACCAACCAACCTAGACTAGAGTCAAGAGCAAACCCGTCTTAAATAAATAAAATAAAAAAATACAGATTCTGCTAGGAAAATGCACGGTTTCTGTAGGAATATCAAAAACCGCGAGATGTAGCTAGTTAGGTCTATAAATTGCAATTGTAACGAATGTCGGCTTCTAGATGTAATGTTACCGCTTTTGTAAGATTAAGGTCTACTTAGGAACATTTACTTTATTAGACCTATTCACTTTATTTTACGATCACGAGCAAAGATAACATACACATGACAAATAACGGACAAAATAACGTTGCAATGTAGTCCTTCACTTATAGGACACCACAGCATTTTAACCTTATTGTCTATAGTAAGTTAAAGTAACATATTCCCCCAAAAAGCATCTTCAAGGCTATGGGAATTTGTACAAAACACCATTAATGTTTATAAACGAAAATTAAACAAAACTTAAACACAAAAGGCAAAGTTTCGTTTTGATTGTGTATATGAATCCAACACCTCATTCTACTCTAATTACATGTTATTTCACGTCACACGGCTATTCATTACACTCAAGGATGTGTTTTGTACGGAACCCAGTAATTTCAGTTTAATAAGCAGTCTATTTGGGTCATTTCTTCGAACTACTAACATATTTATTTGACACATATTGAACATGATTAACTTTGGTTCACATGTTGAAATATGTAGGTATTCGGCCCAAACATTTTTTGGGTGTGACCTAGCTAATAACTCTGCGTAAAGTGACTTTTAACAAAGATACGTTCACTTACGGAAATTGCAATTTATATTTATTCATTCCACTTTGTGCGATGAACTGCTATTTACTGAGAAAAAATCTACTGAATGAAAGCTGTACTCATAATAATCACGAGTCATGTGAATCTCGACAAACAAAAGACCACGCTACATATACCTCATATAAGAGTTGCGCACATCTGACCGCAGTCACTCCGAAATATACCTACCTACACGAAAAAATTAAATATTGGTCGGGTTCGTAATTAATGCAACGAAAATGTTCGAAAAACTTCTGCAATGAGTTACGATAAATAATTCAGGAAACGTCGGAATAAAAAAACGATATCTGTCCACATGGAGCGTATCATCATTTCAATATTCAAATTGAAGGTCCCTCGATAGATCTCAGACATAGGCCACCATTAAACGTTCATAGCCAAAGAATACCTCACTTAGGGACCTCAGCCGACCCTTTTATCTGAAAATAAGCTTATCATGTTTATGGATGCGAACACTGAATGTATAGGCACGGTGCGGTGTGAAAAGGTGCCTACACGATAACACACTTACATTATAAGATCGTAAGGTGGAAGGCGGAGTCGCCTATTCACACCGCAACGATTTGTGGCGGATATTTACTCGGAGTTACAACCGCAAACATTAATAACAAAGATCGAATTTTTCGTCGCGTTTATTATTTTAGGCGTATTTGTTTTACTGACACACGCAATTCAGTTACGTGAGTGATTTTAAACAAGGAACGTATTTTGTACTCTCTGTTATATATAGTATTGTTGCTACTCAATTAAAAAAGCTGCATATTTTGTTTTACAATTTTGCTCTCAATTGTCATTCAGTCATTTGGTCAGGTAACAAAAATGTCCGGCAGTAAACTAGTAGGTAGTAAATTACGTTGCAAGCTCTAGAATATAACATGGGCACATTGCCCAAAAAATGATACTTTTGTAGGTCACAGAGTGCGGGCAAATATGATCTAAGTGAACAAGATGGTCTCATTACACATTTGTCACGTACGCTGACACAAAAGTTCCGCTCGAGGGTTATTTCTTACTTCCTCGTTTTTTATGTTGGCAACCCACACTTCACGTGATGTAACTGCCCGTTTCGAGTAAGAATACGGCACCTTTTCCATTTCCTTGATAAGCCGTATAAAAAGTTTCGCCTTTTCAGTCAAAACGCTTTGGCTTTCGTATTTTTATAATGAAGTAGTTTCTGCTCGCGACTTCGTCCGAGTGAAATTTCTTGTCCTCCGACCCACCCCGTCGTCGCCTCGCATCGCTTGTTATCGCTTAGCGTCTTGCTGACTATTTTTCCTCGGCTCCTAAGGGTCCAAGCCTGATGTTTAATAGCCTAACCTACCTCAAGATTTGAGCTATCAAATGCAAAAATAATTTTTCAAATCTGATTGCTAGTTCCAGCGTTCAAACATACACATAAAAACAATCTTATCAGATTTATACCTAGTATACATTTATTTATCTAAAAATATATTCTTGCTTTAATATTTAATTAATAAAACCCAAGTTGTGTAACAGCTTAAAGCTAAAACGAACTTAAAACTTTACTCAATGTATTATTTTTTGTTTAATTAAACCACAAAAAGTAAAAAAAAAACCTTGAAAAGCGTGTATAAAGCATAGCTATATCTTTGAATAAATAAAATAAAAGTAATAAACAAAATGAAGGCTAAACAAGAAAGCTAATACTGTTGCGAAAGTCGTGGCCGTATGGATTGAGAAGTAAAGTATTGCTATTAAGTAAAGTAAGAATTTTGTAGCAATTTATCTACATTTTTTAATGTCTAGGCTTGGTAGGACGTTTACGTTTTTCGCATTAGTTACCTTGGTGGGTCCGGGGCGTACTTCGCCACGCAAGTAAGATTGATGTCTGATCCGGCCCTGACGAACAGCTCTGGTCCCGACAGTATCTCCGCCTTTGACACTTGAATACCAAAGATTATATTACTACAAATACCTAGAACTTAGATAGTGTTAATACATATTTGATGAAAAGATTTAAGTCAAAATTCGAAGAACATAGTCAGAACTCTAAATCCCTCATTTAATATTAACGAAGATGGTATTAAAAACGACGTTTTCAAAGGAATATGAGATGTCATTCATGTAAGTGAAATTAATTTAAGAAAAGGAAAGGTTCGAGTAAGTATTGGAGTTTTGTATGGGACAGTTTTAGCGATTTCGATGTTGGTCCCATAGAGAAAGTGGTTCAGTTTGATGGTCTGTGATTTTAAAGTGAAGGTACCTACTTTTTTAAAACTTAGAAAATTTAGTGTAAATCTGGGGATACAAAATAAAAATGTTTTTATAGCTACTACCAAAATTACATGCAATTTTTCAACTTGGTTCTATTCTATCACTGGTAGAAGTCGCCTCTTTGGTCTAAGCCCCTCCAAAGTTGTCTGTTTCGCGTTGCTTGCAATCAACTTGCTCCTACTTTTTCATAAAATATGTCCGGAAAACACATTCATTATTTAATCAGAAAATCAATCACAACAGACTTGAAAAATATTAAATAATTTACAAAATACTACAAAATTATTGTGGATTAGCTAGCACTGTCATTTCGTTTATTATGAAAATTGTTATTTCATAATAAATAATAATGCTGGTTAATAAATGATGCGTATAATTATGTTACATTGGTATTTAAAACATGCTCTGAACTCAACGTAGTGTTTACAGTTTTCAATGAAACTGTTCATTTGTGGCATTTGCCAATTAGTCCAGTTGCATAGTAAAATTGTTATGTGCTTTTTGATGACATTCAGTGTTATTTTATTAGATAAAATTTAAGTTATAATTATCAACAAGTCTTCTGAAGGAATATTTTCCATTTAACTAATCTTGTAAGAACATCATTCTCTGCTAAGCATAACATAATGATATGCATTGGGCCGCAAAGAAAGCGGGTCCTTAATTACTTCCAAAATATTGGAGCTAGCTTTATGAAATAAAGACTGTATTAAAGACTATAGTGCTTAAATCAATGTCATTAAAGTTCAAAATTATGAAGTTTGTTTGGAATAAAAGTAAGTTAGTAAAAATTACTATTTTCACTAGATTTCGAAAACTGTGCTACGGTATCAAATATACAATTTTTACAAATTGTAGTATTTTGTATTGCCACCACGAGGTGTTAACACAGCTGTTATACGGCATGCTTTCCACCAGATTTCGGAGCCGATGTTGAGGAATATTCTCCTATTCCTCTATCAGTGCTTGTTTCAGTTCACGAAGCGTTATTGGAGGAGAATTTCGCTGGCATACATGTCGTCTTAGCCCGTCCCATGCTCGATAGGGTTCAAGTCTGGGCTACGTGTTGGCTACTCCATGCGTGTGATAGCGACATCTTCAAGGTAGTCAAACACTATCGGAGCTGTATGGGACGAGCGTTATCTTTTATAAAGATGGCGTTCCCGCCCATGTTTACTAAAAATGGGCCAACATTCTCACTTAAGATTTCATTCACGTATCTTTCTGTAGTTAAAGTGCCATTTTATATCACTACTAGTACGGTGTGGCTTTGGGAAAGAAATTCCAGCCCACACGTGTATGGACCCTCCGCCGTATGGCACTTTCTCGTCAATGCAAGCTTGGTTATAGCGCTCTCCTGGTCTTCTGTAGACTCTTTGCCTCCCATCGTGCGTGTACAGCATAAACCTCGACTCGTCCGAAAACATTAATCTCAACCAGTCATCCAGAGTCCAATTCATGTGTTCTCTAGCGTAACTCAGCCTTGAAATTCGATGCTGCCTTTCGAGTTTTGCACCATTTGCAGGTCTAAATGGCTTCAAATTTGCTTCAGCAAGACGCCTCCTCACTGTACACGTGCTTGGATTTTTTCCTTCAGAACATTGAAGGAGATTTTTGACTTCAACAGCCGTTTGAAATCGATTTCTCAACATTATTGACACCATATATTTGATCTCCCGCGCTGTCGTGCACCTTGTTCGGCAGGTTCCTGATCTGCGAATATTGGATCCAGTCTTTTGCAGTTACTGGGTCACTCTTTGAACGCGGCGGTTGATAGCGCCACACCAACCAACAGTTCTCGCTGTATAACGCTGACTGCACCCCTCTTCAAGCATTTTTTTAGTTCAGTTTCAGAATTTGATCAGAATAATGAATATTTGCACAAGAAATGCCATATTTATAAACAGAATCAAAAGTAAATTGCATATTTGATACCGTAGCACATTTTTCGAAATGTAGTCGAAATGCTCCTTTTTACTTAACTTACTTTTATTCAAAATAAACTTGAACTTTTATGAAATTGATTTATGCACAATAAAATTGTCTCCATTACAGCAGTTTTATTTCATTAAGCTAGCTCCAATATTTTGGAAGTTATTGAGGTTTTTGTTACCGACCCGCTTTGTATTTTGTTTTATTTTCTAGTACTTCATAAATATAACGAATTTGGAGTTTGGTTGCGCAAAGCCGCCTTGTTTGCAAGTTTAGAGCATTCACTGTCAAAGAATGACAGCTATGATCCGAATATACCGACAATTTAAGTTGGTAGTTAATTTGGTAAACAATTATTTTGCCTGACTACATTGACAGATAGTACAGCTCAAAAAAAATACTTTCACGATTAAAAATAAAGCAAAGGGACAAATTATGCTCAGTATAAAGCGCGCTGGCCTGTTATTGAAAACAATATTTGCTCTCAAGATATAGACAAGCGCTTTTTTCAATTTGTATTTCATTTCTTGTTATTTTGATCATCTAATTAAAACAGAAATCAGCCCTTAGGACATTAGGGCTTAACCATAACCTTCCAAGAAAATACTGGCGTGATGTTATTTAACATCTAAGTTAATGAAAACACTTTACCTGAGATTGACAGCATATATTTTACTGATAAGAGAATTGATCAGGCTTTCAGTTGAGGATTTCAGTTATTTTACCTCCGAGATCTTTGCGTTGCTGTTGGGTTGCTGCTGTCAGAAGTGGTCAGAGGTCAAATAATAGTGAATGGACTGTAAGTATAATCTTACCAACAACAGTAAGCCGAAACGACAAACTGATCTTCGGTTCTGTGGAGACTTGGCACTCGTAAGCGCCGGAGTCGCGCGGCTGCGCAGGCGCCACACGGAGTGTCCATTCATCGGAGCCGTCTGCGTGGAGCGCGGCGAATCGGGCGTCACTGCTGTATGTGTGCACACCCACTGTGAGGATGTGCAGGTCACGCTTGCGGATCCAGGATACCTGGAGCAATGGATCAATGTTAGTAGTGAAATCTTGACCAAGACCTGACTAGGGAAAGATCTTGGAAGAGACTGAAGGATCAATGGGGGCTGGTTTTTTGTTATAAGTGATATGATGCATATTCTTAAATAGTAAATTGTCAAGACAATTGTTATGATTTTTGGGTAGTACCAACCTAATACTTAAGCAAATATAATAGACCAGGTAAAGTGTCATCGAGTACAGATTCGAAAAAAAAAAATACAATGGTAAATATATTATATCCCATTCCTATATCCGATACGCTCCGAGATACAATTATTGATCTTTTAGCAAACCAATTTGTTGTGTATCCTGTAGAATTTATTGAAGTAAGCAGTAGATAGCTATCACAACAATAAATACAATTCAATAAAACATCCTAACGAAAAACAAAACCATTTCAATAATAAACTATTCTAGCGTAAAATTAGAACATATCCAAGTATTTCTCAATCTAAATTATTGGAGAAATTACCCGTCTGTAATTTAGTGCCTTATTGAAATGCCTGTGAATGTCTCAAACCTACCCTACTATCAAAGTTGCATACCTTTAACGTTTCAAGTTATAATGAATACTTAATTACTACCCCAGTGTGCCTTTTCATTTAGATCTATTTATAACTTCTAAGTTGTAAGGTTCCTATAATTAAATTTGGGCTTTAAAAAACTGATTGGCTTATAAATTCAAATTAAATTGTTTTAAGTTTAATTAGAATCACATTAGTCGTTTATTTAAATAGGTTCTAGGCTTTGTGTCTCGATCCTTGAATTCTCACTGGGCGATGCTGTGGATGAAGGCCGTCCTATGAAGCGGACGAATCATGGCGTCAATTTGCGTGAAACGTTTATGCTCTCTGCACATTTTATAATGATTTGCAAAATGCTTATATACGACCATTTTTAAGTGCAACAATGCACTGAAGTAGCGACTTGTCACTATCGAGATTTCTGTCTATGTAAAATATTAATGTATTATACAATTTACGCAGAGGGTCAAAATCGATAAATATTTAAGTGATGAACTGCCTATTGCCTACGGTGTACCGCAAGGTAGTGTCTTAGGTCCCACTTTGTTTCTGGTCTTTATCAATGATCTCTGTAATCTGCAATTAAATTCCGGAAACATCGTTTCTTTTGCCGATGACACTGCCATCACCTTCTTCGATAACTCGTGGTCTAGTCTCCAAGCTACCGCTCAGAAAGGATTTGATGTCGTACGTAGCTGGCTGATGTCTCACTCACTCACCTTAAATACATCTAAAACAAAACTCATTACTTTCTCTCTCAAAATCACATCACAACCTTCGACTCCCGTTACTTTGCAAGCTCACACCTGTCAATTAAACACACCAAACTGTAACTGTCCACTAATTACATCTACTGATACAATTAAATACCTTGGTATCACTCTAGACAAACACCTCAGCTTTAAAGCACATACTACTCTTCTGACTGGCCGCGTCCGCAAACTTATTTATTTTTTTAAAACTCTTAGGCATATTGCCAACGTACATGTTATACGGTCTGTATATTTTGCAATGTGCCAGTCTGTAATCTCTTACTGCATTACAAGTTGGGGTGGTGCTGCTAAATCAATTCTCAAGCCTCTTGAGGTAGCGCAGCGAGCAGTCCTGAAGGTAGCCACTTTTCGACCGATACTTTATCCGACCTTTGACCTCTACCAGAAATGCGAGGTCTATACCGTTCGACAAATGTTCATACTCAGCTCGATTTTACAATAGCACACTAACACTCCAATAGCACGTCAGCCGACCATACCCAGAAGAAGACACAGGGTATGTACTGTACCTCATCCATACTTTACATTTACAAAAAGATTCTTTTTTTATCAAGGACCATTTTTCTATAATAGAATAAACGCAATAATTCCACTGCAAACATGTTGTAAGCTAACATGCAAAAAGCTGATTACTGAATTTCTTTCTACCAAAAATTATGATGATACCGAATCCCTTCTTACAACAATGAAGTAACTCATAATACACACACACACACACTCACAACTCACACAGACACGCACGCGCACACATTCACACACATGCGCGCGCACCACACATTCTTGTACATGTCTTTTTATTATTATTATTATTATTTATTTTTTAATTTTATTTAATTTGTTTAAATTTTGTTAATAATTATGTAACAGTTTCAGCAATACTTTTGTCCTATTTTCGGGCAATGAGGGCTGTTTGTCCTTAATACAGGCTACTTAGTAACGTAGCTAGGACATCAGATCGTAAATTTGTATTGTTACCTACTCATCTCAGATGTAAACTATTCCGAAGTTGTCAACCCACTTTGTAACAGACTGTACCACTTTTTATGAAAAAAAAAAAAAAAAAACAATATTATTGTCCTATTGCTTTTGTATTTATCGGAAATCATCGTGCCTATAGTCGTTAGGGTCAATGGCCTTATCGCTAAGAGCCTCGACCAACATCTCAAGAGGCTCTCGTCGCCGTGATTCAGATGGCTGTCCTCCTAGATACGGCGCGTATTTTGAGGTTCCTGTCTCTGGGGCCCTAGCTTGGACCCTGCTACCGCTACCAGCGTATCATAATTTTTTATATTTTTAAATGTTGTCTTTTATGTTTTTTTATAAAAATATTTAAAATTGTAATAAAATAAATTAAGAAATTAAATAAAGGAAATAATAATAATAATTTATTTAACTCAAATAATGTACAGACGCCAGCAGGTCAAGCTACCCGAAACTGTCAAATTTTCTCAATCAACCTTGAACCTAATGTTTTAGCGATAAAGTTCAAAATCTATTAAAAAAATTGAAAGATTGTAGTAGCTTGATGTGCTGGCGTCTGTACATATTATATAATGACAACAATGATTATGAGCTTAAGCTAACAAACATTCCACAAGACGTCTGTGTCTGAACTCGATAATATCTGTATCTCAGACAAACAGCACTCTTCCTTAACAATATTCATTTAAAAGCTTGCATGTAACGTTCAATCCTGCTAAATATATATTTTATTAATTTATACATAACTAGGAGCAAATGAAATGAAATAAAACTATAGTACAATAAGGTAAAATGGTGACCTCCTTTTGTGTAGAATGTAGTTGAGCGAGTGTATGTAGGAGGGTAAGTATGTGACTTTAATGTGGTACAATTAGGAGGTTTCCAGTTTCGTCATAGGTCAGTTTATAAAGGTACTCAAACTCTTTATTCTTACAACTTCTGTAATTTCAAGGAAGTATGTCGATAATTTTATCAATCTTGCATAGTTCAATAATTTGTATAGTTAGTTAGTCAATTAATTTAGTACCTAGTGTTAATATTTAGATGTAAGTATTAAATATAGTAAAAGAAATAAATTTAAAAAATATAAACAATAACCATCCGGAATTAATTCTCTAAATAATCGTGAAACTTCATCAAAATCCATTGGTTAGAAGAACTAACATAAGACACGAAAATTGACTTGGTTTTCTACTATGTATGTATTTATGTCGATGTTGACAACACGGTGGCTAGCTTTGTAAGACTCGTAAAGATTATTTTTGTATGTGTCAGATACTCATAAATCTTCACAAAGTAAAGACAGTTTATCATCGATCCACTGTGTTGCTGTTATATCATGCCAAAAGACATCTGCAGCTTATTAATCTACAATAAACTTGGGACAGCATTCTGACATAACGTTCTACTTGATACGCATTGCGCCGTCTCGCGTCGGCTTGGTTGTAAAATATGTATTAATTGACGTGTGATCTTGTTTATCTTTGTCCCTGAGGGGATGCCTCGTGCGGTCGTACTTGATCGAGTGTTAATGAATGTAACGAGAGGTTCAATATATTTATGGCTCATTTAAGCATTTATAGGTTTTGGTTAAGTTTTTTTTTTCTAGATAAGTAGGTTCTTTTGTAGCTGTCAGTAAACTTGCACAATGCAAGAAAATAAAATTTCTACCTAATAAAAATGTAATATTTACGATGTGTTGCCGGCCGAGCGTGATGTTCTCGCTTCAGAAGCCGGTCAAATAAAATACGTGGGCTGTAGGATCTGGTGTAATGCAACGAATACAATTTGCTTTAATAACGGACGCGGTATCTTCGTCGTGCGTGTCAGTGTGAACATTCAGACAACATACGTGACGTGACGTGTGTCTATATAGACATGCGCTATAAGCCCTTTCAGACGCATCTGTAAATACATGAACTTCATGGGTTATGGAATTATTACATAAAATCCATCACGGAATTTTTATATAATTTAAGCAAGGCAATTTACTTGCATATAACAACCATGATTCTGCAACCTCCTGCGACACTTCGTCATCCCATTCACACGGTGGTTTAAAAAAAAAGTAATGCTTCTTTTCTTTCTTCTTTTCTTACGAACCTACTTATGGTATGTTTTTTAATCTCGGAGATTTTGCCAAGTGAAAATATTAAAATGACCTTTATGGTAATGTAATGTAAGCCAGTTTGGTACTTATTTGTACTTGTCAATTTAGTCTCCGAGATTAAACAATGCACCATAGTTAATAATAAAAAAGTTTTTCGCCTGATTTATTTCAAAATAAATTAGTCCCAAAGTTCTATAAGCTCTATTAATTCAAATAGGAATAAAAGTTACAAGTACTCGAATAAAATTTAACCATTTCCATTTTATTCAAAGATAAAAGTTTGCTACAAATGTGAAATTGCGTGAAGTAAACTTTTACAGCAATAATTTTTGGTAAACCGGGAGGACTTAATTCTCAATAAGCTCTTCCAAATTCAGGCTCTATAAAATTCGTACCCTAAGACCTGGATGACCATAAATTTCCGCCACGTAAGCGTAAATTTGATAAATTCGTTAAGAACAATTAAGAAGAAAAATAAAAAGCCCGTTCTAATTTATGAGGCTCTCGTACTACAAAGTAATTGTTGGCTGTTTCGAGGCGTTCCAATTTTTATGTGGCCGCATCGAGAGAGTTTCATTCAGAATCTGTATTCGAGACTATTCACTGCGAGGTTTTAAAACTTTCTTCGTGGCTCGGTTTAAAGCGTGGAGGAGACAGAACTAACTGGATACAACTGGTAACCCCCTAACCATTCTTTCTCGCGGCGCCGAAGTTTTTATGGGTCAAGCCTAGATCAAGTAGGATTGAACTCGATGTCGAATAAAATGGAATGTTATCGTCACTCCTCTCGCTGTGTTCTGCGGATTGTAATAATTGATTGAATCATGGATTTAATTGCAATCAAATGAAATCTTATAACGGATGACTGTTTTATAAAATTGCGCTTAAAATTTGATACTAAGGAGGCGGTAAACGGTCACACATTAATGGCTGTCCAAAGACAGATCGATTTTTAACACCTTAATGTAATACTGGTCAAAATTACAGGTTTTTATGACGGCCGGTAAAATATGATGGAACTGTTCTTGTAGGAAACCGTTTAAAGCTTTAGATCATAGACATACTATTATGTTTCTAAGGGCCATTTGTGCGTTCATGGGCTAAATAACTCGGAGTTAACGCTAACTCAGGGTTTATCAAATAACTCATCTTGCTCATCCAAGAGTTAGAGGTAAACCTACAGTTAAACTTCTAAATATTTAAACCACCGATGAGTTAAGTCGCTAAACTCTGGGTTAGTGTAAGTAATGTCATAATAAACTGATGTTTTATCAATTTATGTATACGATTACGATGTACGTATGTGATTCCCACGGAGATTAAGTTTATTAATGGACGAAAACATATGCCGAACAATATAAAATACAAAATAAGTTATCAGGTACCTCAACTTACTAAATATTTAAACCACCGATGTGGGAGAGTTAAGTCGCTAAGCTCTGGGTGTAAGTAAATAACTCTGAATAAATGTAGAGTTTATAAAGTCGGAGATAAGTAATTAACATTTTAATTCTTATTACGCGTTGTGCAAGTAAAAAGTAACGCCGGGTTAGTTAATCTGGCATTAGTGTTTATGAGTTGGGAACATTGCTGTTTAATCAAAGCAACATAAAATATAACAGAATGGCAATGTCTTAGCCCTGATATGTAATTCGATCAAAAATGAATGAACGGGAATTGTTTACTCATGTCTTTTACCACGTAATACTTACTTTACTTGCTTTGCGTTTCATTGTAATCGTATTGTTGTTGTAGTGACTAACGAAAACGTCAGATGGAAAATCACAAGAACACAATGAATGCATGTCATGCATGATGTTTATTCGCCCTTACTAGGCTACTTTAAATGTCCAAATAATAAAGTTCTATAAGCAGCTCTTATGGTTTTGTTTTACAGCGGTTTGCGTTAGTGAGCTCTGCTAATTACAAAATAGTGTTAATTGTCCAATTAATACGTAAGTGGACCTCGCACGTGAGGTTTAGACAGATTGGGAATCTATTTGTATTTGGACTGCCTGCAATTTATTTATCTACCAACCAATTTACATAATTTTAACGAGTGTGCCAGGGCACGTTGGAGTAACGTGTTTTAGTTCGATAAAATAGATCTATATTTGATAAACAGCATACATTTTTACGAGAGTTTAATTCCAACATGATATGGCATTAAATCAATTTTTCTGGCCACTTTTCATACGTGAACGGAACATAATAAAAAAAAAAACTTTTTACACGGAATACTTTATCGTCTAAATGGGATCACTAGATAAAATGTGAGTGGAGTAAAGTGAAGTGAATCAGCGCAATCTGCGGCTCGAATGAGTCAGCCCTTCGCTGGCAATTTGGCCACCATTCACGCGCCGCTCACATCGGAAACCACACAGAAGATTGCCCACTCCTCTGAATAGTTCCCCCACGTTCCCACTAGAAAGCCAACCTTTAATGTCTTTCACTAATCTTTTGCCCGGACTCTGAAAAGAGGATTAAATATTGAATCCATTCGAGGTAAGTTTTGGACGTGAATTGCGACGGCTGTAACCGCGTTTGACCCAAATGCCGTTTTTGTTGAGCAGGGACACTATTTAATGGATCTGCGATGATAATTATTGTTAAAGTCCTCAAATTAATTAAAATGTCAGGAGCATGTTATTAATAACTTGAACCTCTAAAATAATTAATGTTATAGATTACCAGTTAATATACATGGAATTAACAAATTAACGGAGAAGGTTATCTGGGCCTGATTAAGTAATTAGAATTAGACAAGTTATAGTGAACTATTCAAGCACTAGTTGGTTGTTTAGAAGATTGTGGAGAGAAATTAGCTTGGCCGCGCCTAGCCCAAGTTTATCCAGCCTTGAAAACTTAAACTCACTTTGCCCACAATTGATAATTTTGTACAAAATCTCAATTCGTCTTTTTATAATTGTTACCAAGACTTAATTAATAACTCGGTAGAACTTGGGAAACTTGTTAGTTGGAATTTCAGTACTTTTGGCCATCTGATACAATCTTTCTGTGATGCTTGTTACATCGACAACACTTTATTTCGATGTAATGTTACTTCGATACTCATTGCATCGCGGGTCTATTTATATCATGTATAAACCTGCATTCGCGTGCCGCATGGCACAGCTATATTATTCGCAAGCAGAGATTAGAATAATAAGTATGAAAGTATCAATACATTGGTGTAAAGTATAATTCGCATAGGAGTTTATCGAGGTAACGTTAAAACGACCTAGTTTTTTCCCAACTTAAACCTAGAAAGTAGCGAAAAAATGGTGAATATATTTAGCAGACGAGCTCTAGATTGTGCGATCGTAACAATAGCTAGGCCTTCACAATGTGGATCTATATATACCTAAGAGGGGATCTATTCATTGACTGAAGCGACTGCAGAAGCATAATCCATACAATACATACGAAAGTCAGTGTCAAGTTTTTTCAAAGAATTAGATCGTGGAAATTCAATGAGTCTTCTTCATTTCAGTGATGGCCTTCGGGTGGTTATAATACCGGAAAATCTACGTTTTTTACGAGCAGCGGCACGTGTACAATTAGTTGTTTTAGTTGATTGAAATTAATAACGTTTTGACACTTTATCAAGACTGTAGGCCTTTTATGAACCCACTAAATATTCCTGTCGCTGAAAGGCATGTGATTCATCTTTCACGTTGACATGTATTAGGATTTACATAATATGTGGAGCTTTATATTTATTGGACTAAAGGGATAATATTTCAAAAGGTTTGCGGAGGACATATCATTTGTGTTCATGATTGATTAATCCTCTGTTTGGTGTACATTTGTCAAAGTAATTGGAAACATACAGTGGATAAAGCAACTGCTGAATTTTGTAGTTTCTTTTTTGTCGCATTTTTCCGTGAAGAGTAAAATTGTACAAAAATGTGAGCCACTATTGTTTCGAGCTCGGTTAAATATTGAAATGATTTTTTTTTTATATGACATATGTTTATAGGGTTTCATACCTCAAAAGGAAAACGGAACTCTTACAGGATCACTTCGTTTTCCGTCTGTCAGTCTGTCAATACCCTTTTTCTCAGGTACGCGTTGATGTATCAAGTTGAAATTAATATCAAATGCGGTTATTTATACGACATATTTTAATACTCACAAATAAATCAAAACCTACTTCCTGTTGACCTAGAATCATGCAATTTGTCAAGAAGCAAGGTCTCACACAAGTACTTAAAAGAAAAAGTCCGAAAATTATTAATTTGTAGTTTTATCACATCATCTTTTTTTGTGATTACGAACTTACATTTGCAGTTCGAGAATTGACCCTGACGTATATCGATGTATGTAAACAAACGTAAATAGTAGTTGAAATATGTGTTCTATCTTTTTATTATTTAAGTTTATTTTTGGGATAAATTCATTCCAATTACGAAACTCTTCGTTGTGCGTGGTCCGACACGCACTTGGCCGGCTTTTCAGAGGTTGTGGTAAGTAAAAGCGAAAATAGTGACTACTTTTTCAATACACGCTATGTCTATTCCAGTCATTTCGTAAAAATCAGAAACTAGAATGGTCTCAAAATAAAGAAATTGGACTTGCAATTGCTAATGAAAAGACGAGCAGGTCGGAACATTGAATACAAACAAGTTTCTCGACTTATTTTGCGGTTTATTTAACTTTTTTATATAAGTTTCAAGCAATTTGCAACGCTCGCAATCACGGTGAGGTTGCAACCGATAGGTACTTAGATTGTATATATTTAATCAGTAGAGGAAATAAAGTGGATATAATTTAAAAAAAGAAATAACTATATTATAATATTCTAAGTCTTCATTCTCAGAATGTAAAGTCAGGTAAATTAGTTGTTAAGCAAAACTACCAACTGCAATTGTCCGTACTATATTCAAATTACAACTGTGATTCTTTGACAGTTTCATGAAATGGCAAATTAACATAGGGTGTAAATTTGTTTGGCAATTAATTTCCCAGACTGTACCAACAGACTGTTCGTTTATCAAATTGATATTCTCCGTAGATAATATAACTCTTACTTAATTTGTCTTTGTACCTTTCTTTGACAAATTATACCTAATAAGTTAGTTTAGTTAATAGTCCAAGATCCCAGAGCCTCCAGATCTTACTTATTATCTGATTAACAAAATGTATGGGATAGAGTAGAGTGACAGTATGTAGTACGCATACCTGCTAGCTTGGGCTGAAGGCCAATTTTCAGGTATTAATTACTAAAATTATGTAAAATCATTACTCATTACTTAAAGTCTTCTGACTGCTGACAGAATATAGTTAGTAATTATTAATCAATACTGTTAGACACTTCCCGTCGGCTGTTTTATCTGCCAGACGCTTTGAAGTTCGCAAAAAATGATGTCGTCTTACTTAGTTTGAGTCTTCATTTTTATATAATGATACTCGGGGTACTATTTCAATACTATTTGTAAGCAGCCAGATCAATCGTAGCTTTAAGACAAACTATAAGAAAGTTGACGTCATTTTTTGCGAGCTTTAAAGCATCTGGCGGAATAACCACCGACGTCGGGAAGTATCTCGTAGTCATCATCATCATCATCTGTCTAGCCTTTTCCCAACTATGTTGGGGTCGGCTTCCAGTCTAACCGGATGTAGCTGAATACCAGTATTTTACATGGAGCGACTGCCTATCTGACCTCCACAACCCAGTTACTGGGTAATACGATACCCCTTGGTAAGACTGGTTGTCAGACTTTCGGGCTTCTGACGACCCGTAACGACTGTCAGACATCCGTATCTCGTAGTATTGATTATTATTGACAATATTCTGTAAAACATTCATAAAAATCAACAGTCAGACTTTAAGAAAAGTGAGTAATATTTTTACGTAACATTAGTACTTGATACCTGAAAATTGGTCGTCGGCCCAAGCTAGCAATTATGCGAACGTTAAAAGTACATAAACACTACTCTATCCCATACATTTTGTTAATCAGAAAATAAGTAAGGTCTGGCTGCCTTTGGATCTTGTTCTACAATATTTGCTACTACATATGGTACGAGTAAGATTCTTAAATAACTGAAGATATCAAACTTTGTTGCTTCCCTATGTTCCATTATAACCAATTGTGAATATTAACTCTACCAGATGATGCCACAAAAAACAGTGATATTGGACGAGCGAACTTTCTTACAAATTGTTAAGGGCAAAGAAGTTAAGTGTTGCCAGATGTTTCCCTTCTTGATTAACACGTCGTCGTCCCGATTTCTGAACCCACATTTTTTGCTGTCCGAATTTCTTTGTATTGAATGTGGCAATACTATGCTATCAATGACACATCTTGGAGTTAAAGTTATCCCAGATCTAGAAAAAGTTTAAATTGAGTTAGCTTGAGTCTAAAATCGGTTTTGGGCAATGCTGAAATTGTAATGTCTCATCATCATCCAATTTAAAGCCTTACTGTCAAATAGAAGTTGACATATAACCAGAGATTGGAATAGGTAGTGCATAAATACCTAAACTTCGAGGAAAGAAGTAACAAGAGTGGAGAAGAAATTGCCAATTATTTATTATATATGTAAATAAAAATTAATTGCCGAATGTATGTACTCGAATCACTTCAGAACGGTTGCACATATCTGGCTAATTCTTTTTTGTTGTGTTTGTAATTATCAGGACAAGGTTTGTGTGAAAGGAAATGTTTTAATACTTGCCGGGAAAATTGGAAAATTCGCGAAAACTGAAAATGCATTTTCTATGGGAATTTTGTACGAATTATTAAAATTTCAACAGAACAACGTTTGTCGGCACATAACAAAAGCCAGTTTTGTAAACGGTACTTTATATTTAGTAACAGGTTTTTTAACTGACCTACCTTTTGGAAGGGTAACTACCTAGACTCAATTCTATTTTTTTTGTAAATTTTAACGTTCAAAAGTGCTTTTAATGTGCCTATTTGGAATAAATAATATAATAAAAATATCCTGGGGCATTATTTTACACACGGTCATCTGATTCCAAACTAAGCAGAGCTTGCACTATGGAAACCAGATAACTGATATACTACATACACTACTTTTTTTTTGTAAATACATACTTATATAGATAATTACACCCAGACTCAGGACAAACGGACATGTTCATGCACATAAATGTTTGTTCTGGATGGGAATCGAACCTACGACCTGCGGCGTGCTAATAATAAATAAATGATTTGTCTTTGACACTGACTACTTTTATGTACCTAACCTACGATCGGAAAACTACAATACAAGAGATATCTGTACCCAAAGCTCGTCATCCGCCTGCCTTTAGCCCATTTATTTAGGAAAGAACATGCTGCGCTGACTCCAAATAAATTGGGATAATAGCACGCGGATGAAGAGTGTTAGAGTATATACTGATGTCTTTTCTAGTTTACCACCGGTGTATTCCCGGTTTGTGAGGTCCTCGTGATGATTAGATAAAGTTCTTCATATGAGTGTTTAGAAACGCAGTTGTTTTGGATATCGATTCCCGAAACCGGGCATTTAGACATACATGGTGTCTCAAACGTAATGGTACAAAGGCACGGAGTAAAGCGGAGGTGGCTACCTAGTTAAAAAAAAAAAAAAAGTTAGAATATTCTCAACAGGTCAGAAAATTACGCTATTTTAGTAATTTTCAAGAAATTTTACACTTTCACTTGGATTTTTCGACCCTGTGAACATTTTTTGTTTTATATTTTCGATGTAGCGAGTTCAAATCTGACTTAAAAATGCCTTTATACTGTGGGTACAAGATTATGTTCCTATTTAAGTTCAGTGTGGCTTTGCAAAGCTTCAGATTTTATTTTTACTTGTCTTTTCTAACTCTTTATTAAACTTTAGCGAAACTTTCTAAGCCCAGATTTAAAAAATTAACTACCGGATGTCCCAACTTTTATGATAGGTGGCCACCTCGGCGGAATTGCTTTTGGAGCACTACGTTTGAGACATCTGTATAATTTATTTATTATCAAAAATGCTGGTGTCGAAACCAGAGATATAAATGTTGTATAAAGTTCACAGTTTTAATAGAGGCTATTTTATCTGTGGCCTTTGCATTCGCACCTAAAAGCGATGTCGTGTTCTATTTATAGGCCTGACCACAGAGTAGCCACTTTGCTCAGACAGTGGGTAGAACGTAGAAGCGGTCAGCTTTGTGTTGATTGATTATGATTAAGTGTCATCACTCACGCAAGTTCTGTCATTATAATCAATTATTATTATTGATGTTATCCCTATTATTATGGTAACGAAATTTATGCTGATGGAATTATGTGTAAGTAGCAACGATAGTAATCAGTTTGTTTCCGTGGGTTTCAACAATATAGTGTAAGACATTAATCAAACAATTTTTTTACGCCTACAAAATTTGGGAATGAATTTTTTGACCTTTCATTGATCTTAAGGTCGAGAACACCACACTTGGTAAAATACATTGTCCAGTAACATAGTTATAGTTATTAAACAACTTTATTTTTATGCGCATATTTCGCCATTCGTGTAGTTTGTTTATATTGTAGCAGGAGAATATTTAAAACACTCGTGTTTTTGTTTCAGTGCCCTTCTGTTGCAAAATATGCACCTCGTTACATACACTCAGGGTAGCTGGCATGCTGGCCTGCAGTGCAAAAAATATGACGTACTTATTATAATATTTATGTGCCCGCAGCAAAAATACGAGCAAGAGAGAGGTCAGCAAGTTCAGTCACTTAACGCTTACATTGTTAAAGTTTGCATTGTATGTCAAAGTATAATGTATACAGGGCAATTTGTTATCACTAGCCAAATTTTCACAGGGTGTTCTACCCATAAATATGAACAACTTTCACTATGAGACCAATTCTGAAATCACGAAAAAAAAAGTCTGCTGTTTCATACAAAAGTTTAATAAACCTACTCGACCAATATGTCGCTGCTTTGCATGAATACCCGCACAAACCAAAATTTTGAAATGACTGGTTTATAACACAGTCAAATGCAAAATAGTCCTTATTTCATGGTCAGTAAGACTCACATTCATAACGGCATAATCGGCGGTTTTGCCGTTATGAATGTGAGTCTTACTTCCATGAAATAAGGACTATTTTGCATTTAGCTGTGTTATACACTAGTAATTACAAAATTTTGGTTTGTGCGGGTATTCATGCAAAGCAGCGATGTATGAAACTGGTGATTTTTTTTTGCGGATTTCTGAGTTGATCCCATAGAGAAAATTGTTCATATTCATGGGTAGAACACTGTGAAAATTTGGCTACTGATAAAAATATAGTAAATAACATAACATCACGCATGTATTTCCCGAAGAGTAAGGCAGAGGTGTACCTACCTGTAGTAACCCCACATTTAGCCAGTTATCTTTAAGTCCCATGTAATAGGGGGCGAGCCTATTGCCATCAACCGGGCACAGATCCAAACTCTAGGCTGCTACTGTGAAATTCCGGATGGCAAAACCCAATAACACTCTACCCGACCCGGGAATTGAACCCAGGACCTCATCCTCAGCAGTAGCACCAGCAACCACTAAACCAACGAGGCAGTCATTGGCAACAAGAGTACATTTCCTGCAACGAGCATACCACTCCCATACGCCATCTTAAATTCAAATTGCGATAACGAAATACGAGACTTCAAGCATTACCTACTTGTCCCATATTGAGTCGCGCGACTTCCGCAAGTTCCTGAATTGAAAGGAAACACAAGCACATACGTAACTATCAAGTTTGTACTACCAACTTGTAAGAAAATTGACTCAGTTGTTTTAAGAGGTCCCTTTGTTGTCATAGTTGATACTTACGTAAATGGTACATGGATCCAATTAAACTATCTATGATCAGTCTTCATTGTTGTGAATCCAATTATTTTATGATGCTAAACGGAAGACCGTTTGAAGGACTGGGTTGTGATGAGAGCTTAAACCAAATTAAATTTTCATGACCATGGCATGCAAATACTTCAGAAGGCTTACCCATATGGAAATAAATGGTAAGATATACTTTATTATAGCCAAGGAATACAAGCACAAGATAATAATAGCAGCTTATTACTGTCGCACTGCAGGGCAACGGCCTCATACAGAAAAAACTTTTTAGCAAAAAATAAAACCGACTTCCAAAACCAAACACTACAAAGTGCAAAATAACTTTAATTCCGGTAGTCGGTGTCTTTGGTTTTGTATTTTCGTGTTAAGCCACCGACTTCCGAAATTAAAGTTATTTTTCACATTATAGTGTTTGGTTTTGGAAGTCGGTTTTATTTTTTGCTAAAAAGTTTTTATTTTTCAATTTTTAGTTGTGGTACCTACCCCACACGAATTCGAACCTGCTATGTAAATCAGTGATAGGAAGTTATTAAAACATCATCCAGATAGACTAAGTGGGAAAAATACGTACTATTGAAGCTAACTCAAAAACCACCGAAGCAAAGTTAATAAAATTTATATGGGACCACCATGGAAGTATACCCTTTCAAACAAAAAAATAATTTTCTAAAATTAAATTCTTGAGTAATCGCGTAGCAAACATACAAAAAAAAAACATACAGACGAATATTGAGAACCTCCTCCTTTTTGAAGTCGGTTAAAAAGGCACGAGCATTGATCACCACACTTGCTCAAGATGTGTTGGCGATTTCAAACTTATACTTAGGGTGCTCTGAAAGTCTTGAGCACGCGTGTAATCTACGCAATGATACTAAGGCGGATGGCCGACGCGAACACGTAGTTTGATTGTTCATGTTATTATATACGTTAGTGTCAGTTGGCATTTGATTGCATTCAGTATTGCCGCAGATCGTGTTCGAACAAGTTCACTATAATGGCTTCGTGGACGGCTATCAAATATCGCGGAATTTTGCGTTATAACTTTTTACGTGGATTAAGTTCAGAAAACTGTTTAGAAGAAATAAAGCCTATACTTGGTGATGACTGTTCCTCTCGTGAAACCGTGTACATATGGTACAAACAGTTTGAGCGTAGCTGTTTTAACCTAGAAGACGACCCGCGTTCAGGAAGCAGTTGCTCCAGAAAATATTTCTGCATTTAAAACTGACCGGCGGATAACCTACCGGCAAATAGAGTTCTTACTGCAGATTGGCTCAGCAACGTTACATTCAATTATTCACCAATATTTAGGTTAAAGAAAAGTTTGTACTTGGATCCCACATTAACGTACCGATGAACAAATGGAACAGCGAGTTAAATGGTGTAAAAAAATGATTTTTTATTTTATTTATGACGGGTTTGCTCTTTACTCTAATCTAGGTCGGACGCGACAGAGACAGAGTTGACGATGCTTACCCAAAAGAAGCCTGTTCACTCTCACTTTGAAGAGATTAGGGTTGTGTGCGCACGGAAACACAGATGCAGGTAGTGAGTTCCACTCTTTTGCTGTGCGCATTATAAAAGTCATTTGGTAGCGCTTAGTGCGAATCGGTGGAATAGCAACTAGGGATGGTAACTGGCAGTGCGTCTAGATGTCCGATAAATGATAAATAATTTTTATTTCTGTAAGTAGGTTTGTACAAACACTTTTACAAGTCAATATTTTTTTTTTTAAACTAGATGAGGTCGGCGTTTCCTATCTGACTACTCTGAGAAGAAAGGCCGAAACAAACTCAGAGGTCACAGTCTCTTATAAAGTCCAGACATAATCTTGGTCACTTCATGTGAAGACCATGTAGATTGGTGTCTGAAATGGTCTTTTGAGGAAAGAACCACACAGATTGAGAGGACCTGTCCAGTCAGTGCACGCATTTGTCAGTAATCGCGCAGCTCAACTCAGAACTTAAGGAGCTCAACGATTCGACGAACAATACCAAAGAAAGGACATTGGGGTAGGCCGCATAGATTACTCAAACTGCCAGACCATGATTAAAAATAACTGAGAGAAAACAAACAAAAAAAAAAAGCAATGACCTACATAGTCTTCACATTCACAATAAAGTAAAATAATATAATACTTACAAAGTAAATATTAATGTCAACATTCAGTATGCAAAAATAAAAATAATATAAAATAAAATTGGAGCAGTTCAATCCCAAGCCTTTTTGTCCTCAATATAATCTTTAACGGTATAAAAAGCTTTCTGACACAACTTGCGTTTAATGAATGATTTGAATTTATTAAGGCTCAGATCTTGAACGTGGCTTGGAAGTTTATTATAAAAGCGTATACATTGACACCTGAATGACCCACCTATTTTCTTGAGCCTTGTTGGAGGTACAACAAATTTGTGTTTGTTCCTAGTATTTATATTGTGGATATCACTGTATTTTTTAAACAATTTAATGTTTTTATGGGCATATAAAAGATTTTCAAAAATGTACTGAGAAGGCAAAGTCATTATATTAATCTCCTTAAATTTCTCTCTGAGAGATTGTCTCGGACTTAATTTATAAATGCATCGAACAGCTCTTTTCTGTAAAACAAAGATAGTCTGAATGTCGGCTGCATTTCCCCACAACAGAATACCGTACGACATTATACTATGAAAATAGCTAAAGTACACTAAACGGGCTGTCTCTATGTTGGTTAAATTACGAATTTTCCTAACAGCGTATGCTGCGGAGCTTAGCTTTTTTGACAATTTATCTATATGTGGGCCCCACTGAAGCTTAGCATCCAAAGTTAAGCCCAAGAATACTGTGCTATCTTCAGGATTCAACTCTTCGCCCTTTATCAACACGTTAGTTTTCACCTGCCTAACGTGAGGTAGTGTAAACTTAATGCATTTGGTTTTTTTTTCATTAAGGAGTAAATTATTAACACTGAACCAGTGAACTACTTTTGAGATCGCTCTGTTTACATCGTCAGTAACCAGCTGCTGACGTTTAAGTTTAAACAAAAGTGAAGTATCATCCGCAAACAAAACTATATCATGTTTATCCTTAATGAGGTAGGGCAAATCGTTAATATAAATAAGAAACAAGAAAGGACCAAGAATCGAGCCCTGTGGGACCCCCATTGTTACTATAGATCCGGGCGATCTTTTTCCATTAACGTCAACGCTCTGAATCCTATTACTCAAGTATGAAGTAAGAAGATCCAGAGCGGTGTTCCGGATCCCGTAATGGCGGAGTTTCCTGATTAACGTTTCATGAAGAACGCAATCGAATGCCTTAGACAAATCACAAAAGATGCCCAAGGCATCGCATTTGTCTTCCCATGCATTATAAATATGTATATATCAGTAGTTGAACGACCCTTTGTAAAACCGAACTGCTTGTTATGTAATAATTTATGTTTATTAAAAAATCTTTGCAATTGGTCTAAAATTAATTTCTCAAAAATTTTACAAAACGTAGGTAGTACTGAAATAGGTCTATAATTTGTGGGGTCTGATGTACTACCTGATTTAAACAAAGGTATTATTTTACTATATTTCATGAGGTCAGGAAACTCCCCACAGTCGATACAGTTATTAAAGATAAGAGCTAAAGTAGGTGCTACAATGTCAATAATAGACTTAGCAACTTCTACAGAATTACCCCACAGATCTGCTGTCTTTTTTACATTTAAAGTGTGAAAGGTTTTAATTATGTCTCTACAGGTAATTTGTTCAAAATTAAATTCTGAATCGCAAGCATTAACATTTTCCTTAAGCAAAGACTCAGCAACAGAAGTTGATGAGTTTAGGGATTTAGTAGTTGAAACGGGAATATCTGAAAAGAAATTTTCAAAGGCCGCGGCGACTTGTGAGTCTGATTTTATTATGTTGTCATTAATAGACAGGCTGTAGTCAGCACTTCGGTTATTAGACCTTCCCGTTTCACTATTAATAATATTCCAAGTCGTTTTAATTACATTACTACTGTTTTTAATCTTCGAACTCAAATAACGCGACTTGGCCATACAACAAACTTTTTTAAATAATTTTGAATAGTTTCTAACATATAAATTAAATTCAGCAGTGTTTACAAAAGACCTTTCATTGTATAGTTCATAAAGCCGTGTTCTACTTTTATGAATACCAATGGTAGCCCAATCACTGAAAGACGCGTTATTATTAACCGCGACAGTCTTGGGAATAAAGATGAGATTAAATTGTTGACAGTACATATTAAAGAAATCATCATACAGATCATTAGGATCAGTATGATTAGCCAAAACTGTTAATTTATTAATGAGTTTAACTTTAAAAGCTTCCAAGCGACTTGTAGTTTTGGGGTTAACAATGATATCCTTTTTAGCCACTTTTTTGTTTTGGTTTTGGATAGTAATCCTTTGCCCGCAATGATCAGAATCTAGTAAATTTATAATTTCTTTATGGCTTGGAATAACATCTGTATAAATATTATCTAGGCATGTGGCACTAGTAGGGGTTATTCTTGTGGGCTCCAAAAATAGGTTTACAAGATTGTATGACTGAAAAAGACTTATTATTTTACTACAAGAACCTGACTTTTCTAATAAATTAACATTAAAATCACCACAAATGATAATAGATTTATTTGAGTTACATATCTTGTGTAACACTTCATCCATTACCTTTTCAAAGCAGTCATACAATCCTGAAGGGGGCCTGTACACACTTAATACAATAAATTGCTCCAATTCTATACAAGCTATTTCAACTGTCCGCTCAACAGATAGGCTCACAATATCCTTACGGTCTTTAAATTTCAGCTGGTTACTTACTAAAATTAATGAGCCACCATGTATAGCATTTACTCTGCTGAACGAACTACCAACCTGGTGATTATTAAAATTGAACATAAACTGGTGGCTTTTAAGCCAATGTTCTGTTATACAAAGAATATCAATACTGTTAAAATTCATAAATAATTCTACTTCTAAATCTTTGTTGAGAAAACCTTGAATATTTTGATGCACCAGGTTAATACTATTTACTAATTTTGAAGTTTTATTTGATTTATTCTTGCATTTCTGTACATGGTAGAAGGGGTACGATGGTAGAAGGGGGCCAGTGGAATGAGGTCGTGGAGTTCTTGAGCACACTCACCGAAGTACAATCTGTAGAAGACCGACAAGCATGCAACCTTGCTGCAACGATGAGCCAAGCTATGAAGATTGGCCCATCGTTGCAAAATGATTGCAAAGTTTGAAAACGGAAAATCTGAAGACATCATTTCAATCGTCACGGGCGATGAAACGTGGCTTTATTATAACGACATGCCCACAAAGCAGCAAAATAAAATATGGGTGATAGAAGGCGAAGAAACTCCGACTGAAGTAAAAAAATCTAAGTCGATAAAAAATAAAAATTATCGTGTTTTTTTTCGGTATTCGGGGAATTATTGAACAAGTAGTTCTGCGTGAGCAGAAGACTGTAAACGCTGCATGGTACATCACTGTTTGCCTTCCTCTACATATTCGGGAATTCAAGAAGTTTCGTCCATAGTCACAACTCTGCACCTGGTATCTTCATCATGATAATGCTCCGGCACATCGTGCTGACGTTACATGCCAATTTTTGCGAGATGCCGGCTTGAAACTTCTTAAACATCCGCCTTACATCCCAGACTTGGCGCCATGTGGCTTTGGACTGATTCCTTTCGTGAAAAGTAAATTGAAAGGGCAAAGATTTCGGCCTGGGACAATATATGTGCGGAAATTCCTGAACAGAAATGGAAAGGCGTTTTTAGTGATTAGTTTCTAACGATGCAGAAGTGTATTAATTGTGGTGGCAATTATTTTCAAAAACTGTGAAAAATAAAGTTAAATCTCAAGACTTTCAGAGCACCCTACGTATTACATATAAGTCTAGGTTTCCTCACGATGTTTGCCTTCACCGGTATCAGTTATGTCCAAGATAAACTCAGAAAAGTACATGTGAATTTAAATGTGACATTGGTACTTGCCCGTATTTGAACCCACAACCTCGTGCATGAGAGGCGAGGCCTTAACCCACCACTGGGCCATCAAATTCCCTATACATAATTTTAAAAGCCAATTTCAAAATCGAACTCATACGTCCGTACATCATAGTAACGTAAGCGGATACTAGCGGAGATGCTTCTGTATCGACAAAATGAATACGAGTGAAAATCTAAATAAATGCATAGTGGAATATGTGAACGTCTTGTGAAGTAGGTAAAGCAAGATGGATACTATCTATTTCATCTCCGGGGAGTACCGTTCGCGGTAACTACTTGCGGGTAAAATCCTTCCCTCTTAGTTTTAATGTCTATCGAGCTGTTTATGCAGCCTTTTGGTTTGAATATACAATTTTATGCTAAAGTTTGCCGTTCTACAGTCCTCTGGGAAAAGGAACGGAGGAGTTATGGATGCCTGTAGATAAATCGATGTAACGTTCCCGTAGTCGAAAGGGTGATCACTTTTGTATTTCCACATTTTGACAAGCTAATTGTTATTGACAGCGTTTTATTAGGGTTCCGTACCAAAATGGTAAAAAGGTGCGACTTTGTCTGTGCGTCTGACACAGCTGGATATCTCAAGAACTCCTAATGCTATCAACTTGAATTTTGAAATAGTTTTAGGTGACGATTGCCCAACTATTTTGCAAATAAGAAAGAAATAAAAATGTATTTTTTTTGCAACAGGGACTGAAAGGGGCTCTTAAAAATTCGAAGTGGGGCTACTAGGGCATGTGGCGTATCACATGAAAGAACTCAATCATTTTTTGTTTTTTTTTTTTTTGTTTTTGAAGTCGCATAGTTTTCGACTTTTGATGAAAAAAAAATACCGTTCTCTCCTTATCTTCAAAGTTTGCATAGAGACAAATCTGAAATTATTCTGTGTGATAGAAAGATGATGTAAAGATTTCAGGAAAAATAAAACTCTCGAAATCGCACACTTTTTTATATATAATGGTACGGAACCCTCTGTGCGCGAGTCTGACTCGCTCTCGACTGGTTTTTTCCACCGATAGTCACGTAACATTTCAATTAATTTTCCAGCTTTCAGACCAACTGACGTTTATCGCAAGTATGATGTTGATATTCGTTGTAGTGGCTCTATTCTTTCTTCTGGGTCTCTTTTTATGCAACGCCGGGGAAATAACGTATCAGGTATGACTTTATAATATTTTGTAAGATGTGTTTGACACGTATACGTTGATGGTTGAACGGAGCTGTAAATAGTGTCAGCGGTTTTTTTTTTTTTATTGGAAAAGGCTTCACGACAAAACGTCCACCACCTGACGGCGGGCCGCTCAGTAAACGAGCGTTTAGTAATAGGCGTTTCGCAAGTTGATCGGCCCCAGTCTGCATGCAGTTCTCAACGAGTCCACAACTGTCTACAAGTATGTGTATTTACGTACAGTCTATGAAAAAGGGTAACAAGTATCAACGTGTGCTGTCCTATTTTGTTATTTTTAAATTGGTTTAATTATGGTAGCTAAGTATGTAACTAAAGGAAAATTTATGGGTACTTAATTTGAGATGTGATTATTTATGTTTTTTAGGGTTCCGTACCTCAAAAGGAAAAAAAAACGGAACCCTTATAGGATCACTTGTGTGTCTGTCTGTCTGTCCGTCTGCCACAGCCAATTTGCTCTGAATCTAATAGACCGATTAGGTTGTTTGGTATACGTGTCTATTCTGTGACCCAAACACGGACGTGTAACGTAAATATTAGAATTTTGAATTCAATTTTGGGTCAATTTTGAGGGCAAATAAGGAAATTAAAAAAAATATTGCAAACTGTACCGTGTGACATATCAAATGAAATTGCTTACTGTGAGGGTCTCAAATATATATATTTTTTTTATAATTATAAATTAATTGTAAATAAAAAGAAGTCTTAAAATAACATGGTAAATCTGACACATATATTGTGCGTACACACTTACATTTGTAGTTGGAATGTATGGGAGAACATGTTTTTCAACTACAATAATTTTATTATTAACTTTGTTCTTGGGATAACTTCATTCCTACTACGAAACCCTTCATTGTGCGTGGTCTGATACGCATTTGGCCGGTTTTTTGTTAACATGTACCTATGAGATTATATTAAATGAATATTATACTAATCTGTGTTACTTCCCACATAAACTTTGGTAAGCATGTGGCCTCATGTTAAGATAGGACCACATATCAGATATTTTGAAAAGATATCAGCAGGCATCCTTCACTAATTGGGTTGCGAGGGTCCGACGGCATTGTATTCTACCCCATCTTATAAGACTACAAGCGGACCCAAAATATTTGAGAAAAGGAATGTAGATGATCCAAAGTCTAGTAGAGAGTCGGTGAATTTACGCGCAAAACCACAGTGCAATTTTATTTCCACCCACAATGTTAAATTTTCCTAATCCGATCTCAACTGTGACACCATAGCACTCTATAAATACCCATAAAAGTGTCACATTTGTTTATCGTTTGCACGCATCAGTTTCAACGCCTTTATGGATTTGTATTCAAAAGCACTCGGTTTAATGAAATCAAGCTAACACCAGCCCAAACTCGATACTCGTACAAAAACATCTTCTAATTCACTGTATTAGGTATATACCGCGGTGCTGATAACTTTTTCAATCCGAATATCTTGTACATTGTACGGGTTTGTCCTTTAAGATATCCCGGTCTCAACGACTTCGGAGCCGAACTTTAACACAGAGGTGATTTCGTAAATGTTTCGTTTTCAGGCTAAGTGATTCTTTTTTCTTTTGGTATGTATGTTTTGTAGAGTATGTGGGAGATTTTGTTATTTTACAAGATTTTTGAGTTTTTTTTTTCCATTTCCTTGCATAGCAGTAGTATATCTACACTCATATAGTAAAGTTCTGATTATCAATTCAAAAATAGTATCATAATGCCAGACTTTTTGCATGTACAGTAAACGCTCAAAAGTCCATAAGCATGCTAAGGATTACATTGCTATGAACTGTGCGAGCACGAACCAGTACGTGTGCGTGTATGAGCCAACATTCCGCAGATAACACACACTAATGAATTGTCGCATGTCGTCGTACTACGCGAAATAACATTATATTTCTGTTGAATTTAGAATACTCGTCATAGTGGCGACTTGATCTTACCATTGCATTGCTAAAATTCGCATAAACATAACATGTGCTGGTAGCTGTTTGGGCTAAGCAATGGTTTCACGATCAATGAAGTCTGAGTTCGAATCTTAATTACAATGGTGGACTGTTTTTTGTTTCTTTGGTACCATAATAATATGTTTCTATTTTAAGCAAAAACTTATTAGACGTTTATGTTCATTTATTATTTATTTTTATAAAAAGCTAAATATTAGTTATTGCATTATTATTTAACTATTTTTGTGATTTTTAATTTATCTTTTCGGTGTTGGAAGGTTTAAATAAAAAAATCGTGCTGAATGGTAACAAAAATGTTTATTCGTTTTATTTACTTATTTATAAAATTAACAAACTTAAGAGAATTGTGACGTTACATTCCTACTAGATAAAAGAAGTTTTTTTGTAACCGTTCATAGGACTTTTTGTTGTATACCCACTTAGTCAATTCATAATAACATAACAAAGAAAGAATATTCTAATAACACATATATAATTGTCAATACCTATTTAGTTTTCTATGATCTACCTTTCTAACTTTACGAAATGAGTGACCAAGCGAAGAAGATAAAGAATATTATATTTCTGTCCCATTACTTCCAATCAAGTAAAAACTTACAAAAAGTCAAGTACTGCGTGAGATTTGAACTCACGACTCACTGATTCACGCATCTATCTGCATGCGCTTAACCGCTAGGTCATCTTTACACATGTTATAACTTTGAAATTGTGAATTACAATCAGTTGTTGGCGACAATAATTATGTATGTTTATGTTCTTGGAAATAGAAGGTCTTAAGTCAAACTAAACGCCAAGCTATTGCTTTGTGAGTTTGCTTATCGACTTTTGGTCGCGACTGTACATATCAAGGAAAATTAAAAAGTTTTATTATGATACAGATTTCTTAACAAAATAAAGTTATAATTTTTTTTCTATTAAAGTACACTTCAGGTCGACCAAGGAGTTTTCAATGCGATTTATATAATTCTATATGGGGAGCGCGCTAGGGCAAATGCGCGGTTGACCGACGATAGCTCCGTAACCATATAATCCACGTTATTATGGTTTCGGAGCCATTATACGTAGTATATCTGTGTAGTCTGTGGAGCCATTATTTTTTGTTTATTTTTGTTAACTTTGGTTATTTATTTAAATAGGTAACTACCAACGACGTATTATAAAATTGGTAACTATCTATGGCATGAGTGTATAAAATGGTATGGGTATGAAACAGCACATAACTATATACTCGTGTGATACTATTATAAACCTCGCCCCACAATATGCAACTGTTTCATAAACTTATTATTCTGAAAGGTGATTTCACTCAACCTCATTTTAAGTATAAAATTTACACGCAGTATTTCGTATTAAAAGTATTTGTAGACATTGCAATATACATGGTGTAACTTTAATCACCATTATCCTCTTAAGGGTTTATTGAACTCATCACTAAGAACAACTTTTATTATGGGACTAAACCTGAAATCGCGAAAAAATCAGCTGTTCCCTCCCTACATTTATGTTGGCATAGCTCGTCAAAATTTAGGGAACAGCTGATTTTTTTTTTGCTGATGTTGATAGCTTAAAAACTTTTGGCAATTAGTTTTTAAGATCCTTATGTTTAAGATGATAGTGTTAAGTATACAGCGGATGGTTTATTATTTGAAAAACTAGACAACTATGGCTAGACTTGGAAGAGGTTAACTATGTCTACTACTATTGCTGGTTTAAAACATATTCATATTCATTTACTTGCGTTCCACAAGGTAAAACAAGTTGTTAACAAAAGGCTTAGAGCTATGAGCCGTTGTAGACCCTGTAAGGGCACAGCATAAATTATATGTTGATACATAGCTATTATTTAAAGTTAAAGATCTAAATCATAGAAACTAAAATAAAAATAAAATTATACATAAAAAACTGAATAACTACATTTGCATAAAACGTTAATAACAATAACATAAATAATTCTAATAATGGCAAGTAGGTGGTTACATTTAGATAAAGCTATGATATATTTACTTAGGTAATTTAAATTACAAACACTTATTTAATAGGAGATCATATTATTTTAAGATTACAAATTTAAATTAGAGACAATTTATTTACTTATTGTGTATTTAGAAGTCATTTTATGTTTAATTAAACAATGTTCTTGATAAATATTTAAGAATGTATTTATTGCAATTATAGTCCTTCATTTAAGTATTTGTTTATATTATAATAGCTTTTGTTTAATAGAAATAGTTTTAATTTATTAATAAAAATATTGCATTTATTTATATTTCTTATTTATTCTGGTAACTTATTATATATTTTTATCGACATGGCGTAGATACTTGAGGAGTGCATTTTTAATCGGGATGTAGGTATGTTTAATCTATTTTCATGTCTTAAAGTAAATTTAGTTTGTATGTCTTCTCTTTTTGTGTAGTATTCCGGGTACCTACGTACAAATTTACTGAGTTCAAAGATGCAGAGGCACGGTAGGGTTATAAATTGTTGTTCCTAGAAGTGGAGCTTACAGCTATCCGTTTGTTCAATATTGACCAGAATTCTAATAAGTTTTTTTTAACCAACTTCCAAAAGGAGGAGGTTCTCAATTCGTCAATATGTTTTTTTTTTGTATGTTTGTTACACGATTACTCAAAGACGGATGGACCGATTTAGAAAATTCTTTTTTTGTTTGATAGGGTATACTTTCGAAGTGGTCCCATATAAATTTTATTAACTTTGCTTGGGGAGTTTTTGAGTTAGCTTCAATAATGCGTATATTTCCCACTTATTTTATGTGGATGATGTGATGGTGTTTTAATAACTTCCTATCACTGTTATTTATATGGCTATATCTACAATTATTGTGCTCAATTATGTATTCGAATTAGTGTGGGGTAGGTTCCACAACTAAAAAGTGAAAAATAAAAACTTTTTAGCAAAAAATAAAACCTACTTCCAAAACAAAACACTACAAAGTGAAAAATAACTTTAATTTCGGAAGTCGGTGGAAAAAAACGAAAATACAAAACCCAAGACACCGACTACCGAAATTAAAGTTATTTTTCACTTTGTAGTGTTTTGTTTTGGAAGTCGGTTTTATTTTTTGCTAAAAAGTTTTTTTGTTGGGTGAATGTGTGGGTGCGTCTATACTATTACTCCATAATATGACACCGTATTTAAGCCATGCATAGGCATATGTGTAACCAGCGCATTATTCATATCTGTAGTTTTTTTAATTTCCCGAAGGGCGTATGAAAATTTTGATAATTTTGCTTTTAATTTTTGGATATGCGACTTCCAATTTATGTGTGTCTATGTATAGTCGTAATAGGGTGAATTTATTTACTATTTCTAATTTGTAATTTTAAAACATGAAGTTTAATTGTATAGGTTTGTTTTTGTCGTGAGTGAAATGTCATTATTTTTGTCTTGTTAAAGTTAATTTCTAGGTTATGTTCCATCATCCAATGAGATAAATTAAATTCAATACTTGACGCTACCGTCAAGTATTGAATTTAATTTATCGTTAAGGTTGATATTAGTTTCGCAGGAGGCAAGAATGGATATAACATCCGCAAACAAAACACAAGGTTCAGTGATATGTTTCGGGAGGTCGTTAATGTAAACTAAGAATAGGAATCAGCCTATTACACTACCCTGTAGGATTGAAGCGTTGATTGGTATGTTTTTGTATCGTAACACTGCTATTTTGTTAGTTTTTTGGTTCAAGTATTCTAATTCCACTAATTGCTCTCTATGCTGTAAATACGATGTGAACCATTCATGCCATTTATCACGGATCCCTATGCCATATAATTTGTTTAATAAGATGTTGAATTATACTAGCTTTTGTCATATTCAGCAATAAACCTATTGCATATTTTTTGGAGTTAATGATATCGAGGGCTACTTGTATATATTTATAGATGGCGAGGATTGTGGATCGGTTTTTTCTGAAGCCATTTTGGCAGTCGTTAAATATATTATATTTTTCACAATAAGCGTAGACACGGTTGCACATGGCTTTTTCAAATATTTTTGATGCAGTTGGTAGGAGAGCGATGTAGCGGTAGTTATTCGGGTCAGTTTTAGCATTTTAAGAGTTAAGCCTTTGGACAGGGTAACCCGTACATGGGGTAACTCATATCTCAGTGTTACCTTTTGTTCGAGTTACATCCTCGAAACCCAGTTAAATGGTTAACCCCTTTATTAAGGTAACCACGTGAAGGGGTTAACCCCTTCAATGACTTAAGCCTTTGAAGAGGTTACCTTCTCGAAAAGCTTTTTTTCGTGTTACCCTGGATTACCTAATAAACTTGAGCTAGTAGTAGCTTGAGTAGTTCCGTCCGAGTTCCGAATTAAATGACGAATGATGAAAATAAACAAGTATAGACACGAAAAAATAAATATTATTACAATGTTTTGCATGTGTGACGAGCAACATTGAACTATAAGATCATATAGACAATAGTTATTTTTCCATGTTTACAAGTCGCTCGGCAAGTCGGTACACGCAAGATTGGCGGGCCGCCGCGCCGGCCGCGGTACTGTGTCACGTGCGGTCGTGGTTATGCAATTTTCAAACTAATATCGATTCTAAACAGTGCATATTACAATGTCTTGAGTTGAAATGGCTTACCCTGTTACAGTGTTACAGGGTGTTGAAAGGGTAACCCGTTCGAAAGTGTAACATATATCATAGGGTTTTTTTTAAGTGCTTAAAAACCCTTTCAACGAGTATCCGGCCGGTCCCTGATTTTTTTGTGTATTGGCTTTATAAGGGCCTTTTTCAAGAGGTTGGGAAAATCACCTTCCTCGAAAAATTGATTTACCAGTTTGTAGAAAGGAAGAGTTAATTCATCTGCACATTGTCTCACTAATGTAGGTGGAAGTTCGTCAACGCCATAGCACGACTTATTTTTTAAGTTTTTTAATAATGCATTACCTCGTAAGGATTTGTTGGACTGAGAAAGATCGAATTCTCTGTTGTAGACGTTGCAGGTGTCCCTTTTGGTTTACTGCCAGATGTACTAGTTTTCCCAATAGAAGCATAGAAATTATTAAAGATGTTAGCTACCTGTTTGGGCTCTGAAGTCATATTATTATTGTCTGTTTCACATTCCGCTGTGTAGGAGGCTATACAAAAAAGGCATTCTATAGGACCAGCAGTGGTATTTTGTGTAAACATAGAAGTGAAGTGGGGCTCGTGGCTAAGTAATAACAGCTCGGCACGGGTCGATCGATCAGGTCAAGCTACGCTTGCCGCGGTTGCCCCGTGGATGGGTGACAATCTTTACATACCAAGACCCCTCCTTGCCTTGGAAAGCAAGTTAAGCCAAATGATAGCTGGGACCAACGTCCCAGCTGTCATTTGTAGATCTTTGACAGTTGACAACCAGCCTTACCAAGGGGTATCGTATTACCCAGTTGGATTGTGGAGGTCAGATAGGCAGTCGCTCCATATAAAGTACTGGTATTCAGCTGCATCCAGTTAGACTGGAAGCTGACCCCAACATATTTGGGAAAAGGCTAGGCAGAATATGATGTACCTATAGAAGTGAAACTGGGCGTATCTTATGTTCTAACTAAAGCTACTCCCAAAGCGCGATTTCAGACACATTGGACACGGTTTTTTTTTTCATTTCTGTGTTTTCCCTATATATACAGGACACCCTGCTTGTAAATAACGGATCGAACGAAACGGGTACCTCACCTGATTTCCAATAACTAATTTGAATAGATTTTTTAAACGTTATTTACAAAAATTGTATTTTATTACATATTTAACAAAAATCATACCTAAAAATGATATAATTTGTAGCGACAGCCTTTAAAAAAAATTATCTTGACTAAGAAATACATATAAACCGTAGCGGTTTTTTAAACTATTCAAATTAGTTGTTGGAAATCAGCGGGCCTAGCCAAAGTAACATTCGATTAGCGATGACGCAAATGAAATGGCAAAAATTGACATAAGCTATCAAAATGTCATGTAATCATAGATCAGCATTTCCATAGAGATGCGCGTAGATAACGACTGTAGAAATAGAATCGCTCCGAAGCGAATTCCATTTAGCTAGGCCTACAGGTGAGCTACCTATCCATTACGTTTGATCCATAATTTACGGGACATCCTGTATATACTCAATTACTCAGAGGTATATAGAAGAGCTGTGGATGATGATAATGATGAAACACGCATTTTAATGATTATTTCATAGATTATAGACAACACTGGTTTGACTGGCACTCTATACAAAGACAATTTTTCCTTTTACTCTTGTCAAAACGGTGAGAACACGTTCTTTTCCAAAATTTTGCCTATTTCTCTTATTTTATATGTTTTATGTTGGATACTGTATATTTAGAATAGTATGTGATTGGCTATTCATGGCAACTTGACAATTAAGGAATACACAAATAGTTAATTGAAGATTTGTTGTTATAATCTCACCGCATGCCACTCTGCCCGTAGCAACTCTGTACAACTACACCTTAGAATCTTTGATTAGCTTCGCTGACTAAACTGCTCTATTCGGATGGTTCGTGATAACAGATAATGATGAAAAGTAACTTCCATTAATGTATCAATAGATTAAAACTTAGTATCTTACCGCTCTATCAGCCAGGTTCCGTACTCTGCAGTGTAGGTAGGCAGGCTGGCCCACGGCGGCGGTGGCTTCTCTCTTCGTGCTGTTGTCGAAGTACGGAGTCCCGAGGGGCTCCCAGCCGCCGCCGCCGGCTGTTACACCTGCGGTAAACATATCATTTGTTACATTTATCTTGACTAAGTTTTACGTATGGCAATGTGTCTGACAATTTTATGGCTGAAATTTAAAGATATTTATTCTCAAAAAGTCACACAGTCAAGTGACATGAGAAGCTAAATTATGATATAATTATGAAGTTCGTCACAATCGTCGTAGAGAACTAAGATTCATTTTCACCACACATCACTAAACGAGTTTAACGCTAAACGAGTTTAAAACATCGCTCCGTTTCTTTCAATCGTTTGAAGATGACAGAGACAGAATTATGTTTTAAACTCGTTTACGGTTAAACGCGTTTAGTGCTGTGTGGTGAAAATGAGCCTAAGACGTTATAGATTGTGCGACGCATTCTATGTTGGATACATCGAACTATGTTTCGAAGGCATCAGATTAGTGACGCAGCGCGAACGAAGTTGCGGGCAGAAGCAAGTGATGTATAAAAAAAGTTTTGAAGGTGACCACCTTCGTTCGCACTTTCGGCGCCACGAATATTATTAGTACTGCCATCTCTAGACGCTGCTGGCGCGGCGATTCCGTGCTCTGTGGTCTTTATCGTATCATAGTCTTCTTTAGATATCCATCACGTCTGTGAGTTAAATTGAAATAAAACAACAAAAGACCATTTCAGACACCAATCTACATGGTCTTCACATGAAGTGACCAAGATTATGTCTGGACTTTATAAGAGACTGTGACCTCTGAGTTTGTTTCGGCCTTTCTTCTCAGAGTAGTAAGATAGGAAACGCCGACCTCATCTAGTTTAAAAACAAAAAAAAAAACATGATTGACTTGTAAAAGTGTTTGTACAAACCTACTTACAGAAATAAAAATCATTTATCATTTAACACAGAAAATGTTTTTAATATCCATGAAATTGGCTTTATTTGATAGACAATTTTTTGCCATTAATGTTTGACACCGACGCATAATTTACTGAAAACTTAACTTTTTTATTGGCTTAATTTACTAAATCGCACGTATCAATC
Organism: Dicycla oo; assembly: GCA_948252095.1. NCBI lineage: Eukaryota > Metazoa > Arthropoda > Insecta > Lepidoptera > Noctuidae > Dicycla > Dicycla oo. Next base: position 17,232,068 of record OX411726.1, on the reverse strand, counting down.
AATCAGTCGTAGAATTAATCAATTATATTATAATTTCACAAAATCAGGCCACCTCGTTCGTGCGATTTGAAGCCATTACTTTATTTTCTCTGGGGATATGTAAAGCCGCATATCTACTCCGCTAAACCAGTAAAAGTTGAGCACTTGCATGCCAAAACTCTATGCATTATTGCCGAAATACAGCCTGATTTACTGTGAAGCGTGTGTGAAAATTTGACCTCCAGATTACGCCATGTACGCGTCAGAAATCATATGGCAAACATTAATGGCTTAAAATTATCTATCATATAAAGCCAATTTCATGGATATTAAAGATGTTTCTGTTTTATTTCAATGTATAGTTATCCCCTCTAAAAAAAACATCCTTTACAAGGAGTTCCAACCATTTATATACATTATTCATTGATGCAAACAAAGTAGTAGTTTTCTATGTTATTTTCGAATCAAACAAGCCCTATTTAAGCACTAAAATGCATATGAAATTCGCTAGAACGAAGCTCCATGCAAGATAGTACTTAAACAGATAAGTTGAGTCATGTGCATTGAAAGCCATATGCAAAATGCGGTCGGGACTTGAGAACGAAAATGTCAACGAAGTGCTCCGACTTTCGGATCTGCAGCGGGTGCAATACTCCACACTATGCTGCTACCTCAATATTATTTTGGATAAAATAAAGCTGATTTTGGAAGACGGTATTGAAATTCAAATAATGTGCTGTTGACAAAGCTAGAGACGAAAATATAAAAACTCTCATTTCTTTTGGATAAATAAGTATTGTAAAGTTATATAACAATTTCAGTCTCTATCAAGAACCAATTTATTTGGGGCTAGCACTATTGTATAGAATCAAGTTTTTCTAACTGAACCGACGCGGAAACTATTGCGCCACTTCTTCTTCACAGCTAAAGCACTAGTGGTGAACTAGTGGTGATGGGGGGTGCTCTCCAGAGGAGGGTCCGGTTACGGACAGCCGCGGCGGGTTCGCGGCGAGTGTTAACGCGTGCCCGTGTTCCCGCCACAAGAGGAGGACACCGTGGAGTTTTAGCGGGTTGGAGTCCCACATAAATGCACTATTTCCCTGTGGTAGTGCAGTATGCATGAGCATATATCCACGAAAAAAAAGGCCCGTTCACGAGACATATATTATGAGGTAGGTACTTGTAGTGCTTGAACAAGTCTGTCTTACAATGTACATAGCCTTATAGCTTGTAAAAGCCAAATAATTTAAAGCAGACCTTTAGAAAACAACATAGTTCAGAGCTTATTGTACATCTTTCTACACGAGAAGCCTGTGGGTTTATTAAAGGTTATTTATTTATTTTGAAGGTGCTTTTGAAATTACTGCATTTATGAAATAAATATTAAGAACTAAAAAGAATCCCATATTTTATCTTTTTCAAATATAACAAAATATTTCGTATCCAGTTTATACTACTGAACTTATTTTGTACGTATGAATTACCCTACAGCTGAATTTTCATAAGCTAAACTGTATAATTTTCTGAATTCAAATAGCATTCAACATAATATTATGAATCATTTTATAAATTCGGGCTGCCCGTAGAATCAAAAATATTCTATTTCATTTCCAATGAGCGTAAAAATGGAAACACGAAACAGAGTCAGTTACAGAGTCAGTCACTTATCTTAAGAATTTTTAATTGGACATTTGGTAAAATGGAAGCTGGAATGGAGTTGGTAAGCTTTTAATTAGGACAGAGGGTCCTAAACATCTGATAAACTAACTGGAAGTTTGTCGCAAAGTTACCCCACTTGGGGTACATTCGACAGCAAAGTTCAATCCGCGTTCCACTTTTGGTCTTAGCTACAGTTCAAGGAGTTTACAAGTTTATAAAATTATTAATAGTTCAAGTCTTTTGCAGGAAAGAGTTTGAAAATATACAAAAGTGTAAGGCGGTCGCTACTTTTAGCTCCGCGAAATGATATTTTCTAAGAAGGAATATGGATGTCCTTGCAAATAGTTTGGAATGTGTTTGTTTACCGAACTTACTTACGCCTTCGTCTGTATACAGGATGTATCAGAAAGGTGTGGTCAAATTTGAGGGTGTGGTACAGACCATCAAACTGCACAACTTTCTCCATGGGACCAACATCGTATACGCGAAAAAATTATCAACTGCCCCATACTAAACTTAAATCGACGCAAATGTATGGGACGAGAGATGTTTTTTCACAATTACGATGTTGGTCCCATGGATAAAGTTGTTTCGTTTGATGGTCTTATAGCATATTATAATTAGTCGATTTGCTAAAAAGTAATTATCTGTGGGAGTTGTCAAATAGTCTATGTCATTACCATTTTCACCTCTCTATAGAACTTTCTAGAAGCAATTGTCTATAAATAGAACGGATTGGAGAGGTCCAGCCCGCTCTAATCTGATCCAGCCTGTCCCATCTTGCTGTCCTCCCCCCAGCGACGCCCTAAGCCGAGGCCCGTTCCCCACAGGGGGAGCACTTAGCGTGTAGTCGCTTAGTCTGTAAGTTTTATGCCCCTGGCTGGAGGCTTTGAGTTATCTTAAGGCAGCCACAGGATAGTCCGGTTAAGTAGTCACGGCCTCTCTAGGTCAACTACGAGATGCCATACACAAAAAAAAAAAAAATAAAGAGGTCCAGCCCTTTTCTACAATAGTCGCAGAAGCATATTTAGTTCCCCGAAATTGGGTGAGTACTCATAGTGTCCTTAGGAGAATCTATATATTACTGTAACTGTGTTTTATCTTGTGTTAATTCTACATGATTATTCTTATTTTGTAAACCACTGTGATACTAGTTTCCTCTCCTTTGTCCCTTCCTTTGTCTTGGGGCTACGGACCTCGTCTGGTTTGGAAACTACGCACATCACAGAGGCTTACCGAATCTTCCTCGTAGCTCAAGGACGCGCCCTTGCGTTGTTTCCAGGGATCATAGCTTGAGTTCAGCTACAGACCTATCGCACTACACCTCAAACACTCCGGCCTACTCCGGGAATATATCTACACTCGATTGACTGCACCGGCGGCCGCAGACCACCACATCGGTGGCTACGGCTGACGGCGACCCTACAGGCCTCACGACTCCGGCCTACCCCGGCAACTACGGCTGACAGCCGAACTAAGGTCGACCACGCCGAGCCACTGCAGCGCCAGCCAGACGGTCCACCCAGGGCAATAACATATCCTATTAACAATCCTCCAGAAAGAACCTTACGACTTTGTAACCCACTCCCTTATTAAATAAACCCTATATAAGCGAGTACTAGTCTCATTTGCTCTACCCACGAATCCGCTACGCCACAGTCTGTACTACACCCTTAAATTTGACCACACCTTTCATTTTAAATTAAATAGGTACATGAAATTTTGCCGCTTTATTTTGTTGGCATGTAAATTGGTACTTTTTAATCAAATTGTCGAAAACAAAACCAACTTATTTTTGGGTTGCTCTTTCCCAGGACTGACACACGAAATTAAATAACCACAACAACATAAATTAATTAATTATAGTTCAAATACATACTATTAGGTTCATCAACTCAAGCCTTCTAGGCAGGGTAGGCAGAAACTATAGAACGCCACCTGCTACGGTCATTATACATATACTCATTTTAAATCGTGACATGAAATCACGGATTTCCATAACTCAAAATAAGTTTTTTGAAAGGATTTGATCAATAAGCAGCAAGATACAAAGAAATTATAATGTTTCAAAATAACTTCATATTATTAAGGTTCCATGTTTTTGACACAAATTTCAAAGTTAAATATTTACATTGTAAGTCAAACAAGTTTGGAGAGTATTTTATGATTTGTTTGAGTAAAAGCTTTTTGCTTTGGAGCAACTGTATCGAAAGAATAAAGTATTGTGAATGCCAAAAATGAAAGTAAAAATGTTTTGCAAAATTAATGAAGGTATATTGATATAAGGTATATGTAGCTTTTTAAGGTATATTGGAGGTGAATTACATGCTGCAATGTTTCGCTAAAAAAGCATGGAATACCATTGCAACATGAAGAGCGAAACCACTTGTTATTGTAGTGTAAACAGGTTAGCGATTTAGACACCTGCAGGCGTCAAACGGGGTGATTCTATCCGTCATACTAAACAACTTTCACCATGAAACTCATATCCAATTCGTGAAAAATCCAAATTCCTATACAAGTATTGTTAATTTTTATTATATTTTGACTAAAATTTTATATTTTAACTATGTGTTATGTTTGTGTCTCTGCCTTTAATTATTTTAATTTTAGTTTTTAACCGTGTTAATTATAGTTAAATAAATCAATAAACCACAGTAGACAGACTAATTCTATTCACGTATGATTTTTTTTTACTAATCTTGTACGTGTAGTATGTGTTTCATAGTGAAAGTTGTTAAGTATGACAAGTAGAATTGGTACCCCTTTGACGGACAATGATATATAGCCTCTTGACTGCACATAAATGAAATTGCACTTATATTTGATGTCAATATGAGTGGCCATTTTAGTTTAGACCAGTTGTTGGATCTCTGCACACGTGGTTATTTTGGTACCTTTTAAAACATTTCTGCATAAATCAAAACAAATTTTATGAGTTCCTGTTCAATTAAATGGTGTGGGAAATTATCTATAACATCCACCTATAAAAAAGATGGCATAAGCTTTCATCGGTAAGTAAAATATATATAAAATTTAATAATACTGTAACTAACTGCAGGGCTCAAGAAAAACTGGATGTTTACTTAAACTGACACAAAAAAGTAAACCGCGTTGATATTTTTTGAAAAACCTTTTTCTCTAACTAGGATGTTGTCAACACGTCTGTCCTTTTCTATCTGTAGTAACGCTGTAGTGTTATGACAACTTCAAAACAAAGTCGATATTGACAATAAAAAATAATTATCGATGTTACCTAATGGTAAAAAAGTAATAATACTTAATTAACATTTTAGATTTCCAAATATTCCGGAACTGAAAGAGAAGTGGATTAATGCAGTTTACAGGCATAATTGGTTTCCGAGAATTTATTGTTCTTTCCGACAGGGATATTGTTATTGGATTATTTTTATTAGACATACTTTCAGTCGATTAGATTAGCTGATTGATTTAATTGAATAAAGTTAAATTTGTGTTTATTTGCACCCAGTAAACCCCCTATTAATATAGTTTAAAAAAAAATTAGAATTTATAGACGTCGATTTTATCGATATCGATATTATTATTGTAAAACTGACTTGTGCATCACTATGTTTGGAACATTCATCCTGACTTTGTTGAATCGGCCAATCAAAACCGCTGTATTTTCTTCCTCCCTCGGCCCGCAGTGGTGAGTCGTGTGCCTTGACGAAATCGGTCTATCATTTAATTCCTGCATCCGCCAACAAAGAGTTGACGGATGCAGGTCACTAAATCGCTATCCTGTATATGTACCATTTTGTGACTCGACATGAGACAATGGACGTTGGCGTGTCTTCAAAAAAATCTCAAAATATGAAGGGTTACTCTATTGAGAAAAACTATTGAGTTCAATGAAAAAACAAATACAATTTTCATTTGCTTTCTTGTCAGCCTATAAAATGTTATTTACAAATTCGTGTCACAGCTGAAAACTGCTCGTCATCGCCTAATTGAATAAAAACATTTCGAGTTCAGGTTTGGCAAGATCGATATTGTACGAGTCTGTAAGGAATTAATTTAAGTATTTGGTTCAGCTAAGGGCCTACGTATTTAATGGTTTAACCAAATAAAACGAGTGACCGACTTTCAATGATTTTAAACTGAAGATCACGTCTAAACGAGTAGTGTAAATGATTTGGAAAAAATATATGTTAAATTAGAGCATTTTCTTAATAACCTAATATGTGCAAGATTTAGATTATGTGTTCATTATACATATAGTCTAATTTGTATAGTTATGTCTAACGTGGATAAAAAACTGAGAATCACGCTCAAACTATCAAGCGTATTTTTATAAAACCTTCAACCATTTCAAAGATAATTTAATTATTTATCTTTTAGTATACGTTGTTTAATATAATACCTTTGGTTTTATGTATAATAAATTAATAATGCGTCTAATTTGGGACAGCGCTCCTTGATGGACGAGTCCTATTATTGGGTGGACGTACGTTGGATGATCTCAGTACATAACATGCAAGCTAACGACTCAGGTTCGTTGGCAAGCTCTGCTTAGTTTGGGATCAAATAACCATGTGTGATTAATATCCCAGGATATTTTTTTTTGACATATCTCGGGACCCGGGGGTGCCGGACCTTTGGAAGGCGTACGAGGAGCTGAAGCCAACTCGCAGAGACCCCTTCAACAATTTTAAATGTTGAGGAGGCACCAACCGACGATTATCCCTGTATGCACTATGCAAGTGCTCCGAAGGACAACCCTCGGTTGGTTCTGGACTATTGCAGAACGTGGAAACAAAACATATTGGGCTATGGGATTGGGTGGCTAAAGATGATTGGGTAACTTGAACTATGGAAGAACTATGTCTGCTGCCTGGCCAATGTTATTTAATTATACACGGATAAAATGGCAGGGGGTGACTTGCACACTTAACAATGGGCCCCCGGAAACGGCCGCTAGCACATAGTGACGTAGCGACAAGGGGGCAACACTTCTTGAGGTGCTTGAGGAGTGGAAAGGTATTCCACGGCTATCAGGACAATCTCGGAAGTACGGTCAAGATCCCTACTGGAATACTTTCTTCCTCCGAGCACATTTGCTTTTGCGAATCTCCACCCAAACCGGCCAATAAAGACAAGAAAGAGGTGGGAGTTCTGTTCCACGTCAGTGTCCACTCCAGCCGGCCAATAAAGGCAAGCCAGAGGTGAAGAACAAGACTTCTCCCGGGAGATAAGGTCCGTGGGGTCGCTATTGTCCAAAGGCTCGCCACAGGCTGCCCTGCGGATTTATTATTATTTCTAACATATCTCGGGACCCTGGGGTCTCGGACCTATGGAAGGCGTACGAGGAGCCGAAGCCAACTAGCAAAGGCCCCTTAGAAAATTTTAAATGATTAGGAGGCACCGACCGACGATTATCCCTGTATGCACTATGCAAGTGCACCCAAGGACAACCCCCGGTTTGTGCGGGACTATTGTTGTAACTGGAAACAAAACATATTTGGCTATGGGTCTGGGAAGCTAAAGTGGATTGGGTAACTTGAACTATGGAAGAACAATGTCCTATGCCTGACCATTGTTATCATGGATAAAATGGCAGGGGGTGACTTGCACACTCAATAATGGGCCCCCGGAAACGGCCGCTAGCACATAGTGACGTAGCGACAAGGGGGCAACACTTCCTGAGGTGCTTGAGGAGTAGTGAGGTATCCCACGGCTATCAGGACAATCCCTGAAGTACGGTCAAGATCCCTACCAGCACCTTACTGGAATACTTCCTTCCTCCGAGCACGTTTGCTCTTGCGAATCTCCACTCAAGCCGGCCAATAAAGGCAAGAAAGAGGCGGGAGCTCTGATCCTCGTCATTATTCACTCCAGCCGGCCAATAAAGGCAAGCCAGAGATGGTGATAAGATATAGATAGGGTCCGTGGGGTTGCTACTGTCCAACAGCTCACCACATGCTGGCCTGCGGGTTTCTGTATCTCTCTTCGTCTGGCTCCTCATTCTAGACCCGTACCGGCAAACTCTACCGGCACAGACCTAAAGTTCGGAGAACGCAAGCCCCACCACGACGTCAACGTAGAGATACAGCGGTGGTATTATACATCTGCGTCCTTAATACTATAACCCCACCCGCCTAACATAGGTTAAGTAAGTAGGTACTTAGCTAAACTTATGCAGGTTATCACCCAGGTTTGACGTAAGTGAATAGCGTCTTACCTTACTGAAGTCAAGGTTATTGAAACATAATATACCTGAAGCCTAATATTAATTTTATGCGATACTTTGGTCAATAAATTATGTGGGCGAAGCGTTTTATGTATGCGTCACGACACTTATTGTTATCAGCACACCTGTTTAAATTCCTTCGTTATTTTTTACCAAACAAAAAATGGTATTTACAAAGCATTTTCATATTATTATGATCATGGATAAAAATAAAGAAGAGATTATTCTGTACAGCAATAGAATACGGGTTGTTGTGTTGGAAGTATTCCACCTATTGTTTTGAATTTTGTATAGAATAATAACTGTGGTCTTGGGTGCTTACGTTTATTATGAATTAAAATTGTTTTATACACGGTTTTCGCTAACATTACCGGTAGATATTATATAGAAGAAATTATTTTATATTATTTATTTATTCAACCATATATGTACACACAAATATACAGACAAGAAGAAAGGAACAGAAAAATACATAAAAAGGTGATGCTTATTTCTAAAGAAATCTCTTCCAACATACCTGCGATAGGACAGAGGATAAAAAGACATGTAGACACCGTATTTAAGAGTAGGAGAGGAAATAAAATACATAAAATAAAATAAAAATTAAAAAACAATTCAAATCATTCATTAAATGTAAGTTGAGTGTGTGTGTAAAGCTTTTTATACCGTTAAAGATTATATTGAGAAAAAAAGGCTTGGGATTGAGCTGCTCCAAATTTTCTCTATTTTTCTTTTTTGCATACTGAATGTTGACATGAATATTTACTTTGTAAAGTTTTATATTATTTTAAATATTGTGAATGTGAAGACTATGTGGGTTCGACTGACTTTTTGTTTGTTTTATTTTTCTGTCAGTTATTTTTAACCATGGTCTGGCAGTTTGAGTAATTTATGCGGCCAACCCAAATTCTTCGGTATTGTTCGTTGAATCGTTGAGCTCCTTAAGTTCTGAGTTCAGCTGTGCGATTACTGTCAAATGCGTGCACTGACTGGGCAGGTCCTCTCATCTGTGTGTGTTCTTTCCTCAAAATACCATTTCAGACTCCAATCGTGGTTTTCATATAAACTGACCAAGATTATGTCTGGACTTTATAAGAGACTGTGACCTTTGAGTTTGTTTCGACCTATTCTTCTCAGAGTAGTCAGATAGGAAACGCCGACCTCATCTAGTTTAAAAAAAGACATGATTGACGTGTAAAAGTGTTTGTACAAAGTCATTTATTCAAACTTTTCGAACGTCAAGATAACATAAGACAGTCCCCCAAAACGCCCGCCCTTCACCACTTCCTAGTACTTTAGCTGAGGAGATGAAGTGGCGCAAAGTCAAAGTGAGAGTGAACAGGCTTCTTCTGGGTAAGCTAACTCCATCTTCGACTCTGTAGCTGTCGCTTCCGACCTAGACTAGTCAGAGCAAACCCATCCAAAATAAAATAAAAAAAATTAATTCGTTCAAAACACTAAAACTGTACCTTTTTTATTTTTTTATTTGAGATGGGCTTGCTCTTGACTCTAGCCTAGGTCAGAGGTGACAGAGATAAAGTCGACGATGGAGTGAGTTTGTATTTATGTACCTATTACGATTAAGATTAGGTACCATACCAACAAATTATTTTTAAATGAAGTTAGGCCAGGAGTCGCCGTGCGATTTGGATGAAACTTACAAATTAGAAAACGGCTCCCCACACATACGAGTACGTATGTGGATTTTATACCTACAACAGTTTTGTTATTATTACAATATATAAAGTAACGTTCTCCCAATTTAGAATTGCGTCTTATCGTTATGCCTGATCAACGTGTTTCTTGCTTTGAGGAAACACATGTATATTGTACTGAATTTGCCAAAAACATAACGATTTCATCCGAACCCGTTCACGTCCAGCATCCATTAGTACGATCCCTTCCAGCGATAAAATCGTGCTTTGTTTCCCGTCACGTCTCGTTATTTTTTATTCCTCCACTTTTTGAACATTAACCGAGGCATTCCGCAAATATTTCATTATGTAGTCGCCCTATTGAAAAAGAAATTTCTGTTGTAACTGAGATAAAAGGGTTTCGTTTGTTTGAATTTGAAACAAAATTGCGATTAGGTCATGACTGTTCTCTTTATTGTTCATCTGAAGGCAAACAATGTGTTTTTATAACTGAATTATATAAGCCCATTGTTGTATTAACAGTATCACATTATATTCGCAGATGCGTAACGCCTAAAAATAAACTGAAACAAATGTTTGTTGAGATTGTTACAGTAATAATTTGTGTTGTTTTTTTACCATTGCATCCCTTTACTTCGAAAGAGGCAAGTCAGTCTGCGTACAACATATTGCGGTCACCGGTCATATTGCTTAGCAAGACTTTGTGGTTGTAACATAAGCCTTTTATAAACAAAGTATTGACAGGATAGGGTCCATAGAATGTAATTAGTTAATTACATAGCTAAGTCGACATGGATTCTTTATAACAAAATTAAAGGTATTTGTCCTAAAGGAAAAAAAAAGAAAGGAAATTTAAATTAAAGCAAACGGTAATTAAAGGCAGTCCAAAGAACAGGCCACTGCTTATTTTCCAAAGGTTTTAATTAGAAGGAGAGATTGTAACCGATGATAACAATCATAATGTGAAAACTTAGTTGTCTATAGAGCTTCGGAAAACATACAGTAGTCGACACGCATTTTATTAACGTAGATACAAACTCGTGTAGAATGCGCAAGCCCACATTTTTATTTAACTGCCCAAGCAATTAGCGTGTAGCGTGTCAAGTCAAAGGCTATACGTGTTCAAGGCGTGTTTCCAGTTACGTAAACAGTCTAACAAGTGATTTAAATCCTACTTCATACTAAAAAAAAAAATCATATTAAAAATGCGAAAGTTTGAATCGATGGATGCATGTTTGTTACTCAATCACGCCAGAACTGCTGAACAGATCTGGATGAAATTTATCAAAGAGATAGATTATAGTCCGGAATAGCACATAGTCTACTTTTTATCATTATAATTTCCGAGATGCGCGCGGGCGAAGCCTTGCTGGCAAAGAATTGCTGGCAAAAGCTAGTGTTAAAATAAGTCAATGTGCGCTCGTAGTTAATTCTAAGTTTACGACAGACTTGACTACGAGTATGACCTGACTTACGAGTCAAACTGTTGCTAGATATAATATGAAACCAAAGTTGTTCACATACCGCTACATGACAATCTACAATAGAAAGAAAATACTGTTTTGGTCAACGAAAGACAAACACAGCAGGTTAGGTAATTGCGTAACACACTACAATGAATGACCTTTCGTTTTGACAGTTCAACAACATTTATTTTTAGGGTTCTGTACCTGATAATTGTTGTCATAGTTTTAATGTTAGTCCTCCATAATTATTAAATAAATAAATAAGGAAAAAGCGGAACCCTTATAGGATCACTTCGTTGTCCGTCTGTGGGTCTGTCTGTCAGTCTGTCAAGACCCTTTTTCTCAGGAACGCGTTGTTTTGTTGGTTGGTTTGGTTGGTAGGTATCAAGTTGAAATTAATATAAAATACGTAGGTCCAGTCTCTTGGAGCTCTATAAAAATCAAGCTTTTGATCGTCAATGCAGTAAAAAATACGGCCATTTATGCGACATATTTTGATACTCACAAATAAATCAAAACCTATAAGGGTAGTTCCCGTTGACCTAGAATCATGAAATTTGCAAGAAAGTCTCACACAAAACACAGGTCTTACACAAATAAAGGAAAACGTCCAAAAATCGTTCATTTGTATACGTAGTTTTGATCATATACATTTTTTTCTTATTACAAACTTACATTTTCAGTTGTAGAATTGACTGTAATGTATATCAATGTATGGGAGAACAAGTTTTCCACTACAATGTCAAGTTTGTTTTTGGGATAAATTCATCGCAACTACGGAACCCTTCATTGTGCGTGGTCCAACACGCACTTGGCCGGTTTTTTTTTTACAACTTGACAACCGCTGATAGTTGCGCTGATATGAGATTACGACGAGAGGGTTCCGAACCTCAAAAGGAAAAACGGAACCCTTATAGGATCACTCATGTGTCTGTCTGTCCGTCTGTCACGGCCAATTTTCTCCGAATCTAATGAACCGATTCAGTTGAGATTTGGTACGCATATGAATTTCTGTAACCCAAACAAGGACGTGTAAGAAAAGAAAGAATGAAATTTTATTTGCTGCAACATGTGTATACATACAGAATTAAAATAATACATGCATGCAAGATCTTAAAATAAGAGTGGCTTACAACATGTCTGCCATTATTGAATCAATGATTTTTAACTTTTACACTTATACATTTGATATCAGTCACAGTTAAACAAATTTCTTATATTCAATCATTTACATTATCCAATTATTTATTATTTATTTTCCATAACTAAAATTACAGATTACAATTTTCAAAATGACGATTTACATTACTTTTAATAGGCATTCAATTACTTATAAATTAATTAATAATTAATATGAAATAATTATAAATAATAATTATTATTATTTATAATTAATATTGTTTATTTATTAATTATTATTTCTTATTTAGGCATATTTAAGTTCTCCACTACTACATGACCATAATTACCACAATGCATGTTAGTTATATTTATTTATTTGTAATAATCACCATGAGTTGTTTAAAAATTCGGTAATACTGTAATATGCTTTTTGTGCCAAAAACAGTTTCATTGTTCGTTTAAGTTTAGGTATAGTTAGCTCTTTCCAACTTCTTCGGCAATTTGTTGTAGATAATTGGTGCCACGCACAAAACACTTTTGCGCATAAGTGCAGTTTTTGATGGTAAACAAATGTGGATTTGTTTTTACGAACATTGCTCTTTCTAATATATAAGTGAAGGTAATGTTAATATATGATGTTTTGTAAAATAATTTTTAACATAAAGGAATAAACATAAAAAAGTTTTGCAAACTGGACCGCATGACATATCAAATGAAAGGGTGAACGCTTGCTGTGAGGGTCTCAAATTACATTAAGTTTTAAAATATTTTGTTTTAAAGTAAGAAAATGGACAAAAACTGAGCATGAAAACAATTCAGAAAATAGTTCTATACATTTGCAGTTGGAATGTAGGGCGAACATGTTTTTCAACTACATTGTTAAGTTTGTTTTTGGGATAAATTGATCCCAACTAGGAGCCTTTCATTGTGCGTAGTCTGACACGCACTTGGCCGGATTTTGGCCGGTAAAGAATTTTTCAAACATGCGAACCATTGGATTAGCAATTTACCTTCAAAATTCTTCGGATTGTGGCTGAAAGTGCTTTACGCAGCTTTCGGGGGCTGTTTTGAATAGGTCTAGGTCTTACAAATGATTTGATAGTGGAACTGATGTGGGTACGTACGGGAGATGAATGATAGCCGGTATGATGTTCACTAGCGGTGTATAATGTCTAAGTCCACAAACACACGTACATACATAAAGTTCGAAGAACAGAAGGTGAAAGTTACACAAGAGAAGCACAGTAAGATTACGAAAGCACGAGTAGATAGAAAGCAGATAGGCAGAGTACATAGGATAGCATTAGTAACAAGCGCGCGAGATGCGTAAGCACGAGATCTAGCGAAGCGGAACGTGTCGTCAGCCCAGCGGCGTCTAACGGACTGGCGAGCTGGTGAGGCGCGCGCGGGGAAGCGGGAGTGCCCGCTCGCTCGCTGCGCGGCCGCCGGCTGCCAGCGGTCGGTGACTCACGCGCTTGTTATTCACAAAACTAACAATTTAATTTGTATGTCCGTGCCGTGACATTGTAAACAATTACATTTATTTATACACAACTAACACTGGCGCTACAGAACTAAAACAGGCAAATTTAACACATTCTCTGCTGAATTCTTTATGCAAACGCTTCTTTATGCTACACCCTTATCGACCCTTTTTTTTACGATGTTTTCGAAACAATAGAGATGCACAACGAACACACATGTGCGCCGCGCCGCACTCGAAGAAAGTTATGAAAACGCGCATGTGTGTCTGCCGCACCGAATGTGTTAAAGTGTGTTACTCACCGAACAATATGAAAATACAGCTGAGCCTGGCCGCCCACATTGTGCCAACTGTCTGTTCACATCATGAGTCCACCGCTAAACACTGTCTCCGACACAATCACTACACTCGTTCCAACTTGACATTGTCTGTACAGAGTCCGTTCAAAACCGTGTTTTGAGTAAGTGACGCCTTGGCTTTTCTAGTGTGTGATGATCCACGATTTTCAGTACCTGTTAGAAAACAAAATATTAATTTAACCTTTAGATACGTAAAAACATTTTTCCAAAAAAAATCATCCGACTTCCAAAAAAAACCCACAAAGTGAAAAATAACTTTAATTTCGGAAGTCGGTGTCTTTGGATCTGTATTTTTCTTTTTTGCCACCGACTGCCGAAATTAAAGTTATTTTTCACTTTGTGGGGGTTTGTTTTTTGAAGTCGGTTGATTTTTTTGGCAAACAGGTCTTTTGGGGGACTGTCTTATGTAATTTTGACTTTCAAAAAGTTCTCATTCTCAGCCTAGTTTTAATAAATGACTTTTGATTTTGATTTTGATTTCACCATAAGCATTGTTACGAGCATACATTACTTAACGGCCATTATTAAAGTACATAATCGAATCGCAACCCGTGACATACTTATTATTGAGTAGTTCCGGTGGCCATCTGTGATCTTTATCATCAGTTCCACTTCACTAGATGGTGCTTTCCGAGAGCAAATTCACGAGTTACTATAAAAAATACCTAACTCGCTATATATGTGCCTATAATATTTGTTACAGTTGCATCAATTTCTTCAGGATCCCATCATCAGACCCTGACCTGATGACAATGGGACCAACTAAAAAAAAAAAAATTGCAAATCGGTCCATCCGTCTTTGAGTAATCGGGTAACATACATTAAAAAAAATAAATAATAGATTCCGACGAACTGAGAACCTCCTCCTTTTTTTCAACTCGGTTAAAAAAGAGGATAACATTAATATTGCCGTCTTCTAATTTGGGTTGCCGAGCGTGATGTAGCATGTAACTAAAAGCATTTTTTGTTCTACCGCTACGATTGTGTGCTACGATATATGTGCCGCTACGGCTGCGGCTACGCCGTATCACTCGTAGCAAAAGTCGTAGCAAGTCGCGAGTCACCGAATAAGAAAATCACTGTCTTTTCTTATACACAATGCTCTGTCATCCGAATAAGATTTACATTACCCAGAGGGACGCTTTCCAACACCGCTTCAGTATAAATAAATAAACACTTGCTCTGATTCCGTAAAGGGTGGGTGCCAATAAAAAGGTGAAGCCTTCACAAATACTAGGCTTTGATTAAATATTTGTAAGACGTAGGTCCCTACAAATTTAGCGCCGTTGGTATTGACCGATCAAGTGACTTTTATATTTCTTTTTTATATATATATAATTATATACTTATAGGACGTAAACTTAGTTCATTGGCTCAGTTGCTCAAAGACTTTATTTAAAAAATTAAAACTTTCAGACTGCTTATAGAAAACACCCTTTTATTTCTCGCGTCAAAGAGGACACTGCGATAAATAATATAGTACCTATTTAATATTGTGTTAAAAAGTGCAACTAAACGTGAATTAATTGGTATGAAAAACGGGTGATCAATTTATTCACTGGACTATAATATCGAGGGTTCACGGGCTATTAATATTATGCGACTATTTGTATTAAGCGACATCTTGGCCGATATTGAGTTATTATCATATCTACCTGCATTAAAAAGTGAAAAACGTAAAAATGGATATAGACACTATTGATTATTAACCCTCGATAGGCCACTTTTTCGTAAAAAATATTGATACTTTTTTACAGTGTTCTTTTTTCCGAATAATGAAACTTTGAAATGCTCTCCTGTAAAGTTCCAAACATGTCGCTTAATACAAATAGCCCGTGAACCCTCGTTATGATAACGTGTACACGTAAATTATTTTTGTATTAATGAGACTTTATTAATTTTTAACATGAGTCCCTTTAATGCGCTTCATTTGAATACATTTGTGGGATATTTTCGGTATTGAACCCACGAAAAATTGTTGGTTGATTGATAATCCACATTTTGCTTTTGAAAGGATGAATACATACTTACATAAAACAATAAGGTTATAAAAGGTAGCCAATTGTCTTAAAAATAAATTTAAAATGATCAAGTTGTAGCAGATAATAGCTGTAAGTAGTCTAGTTTAAAGATATATGGAAATAAAAATCAGGATTGAAATATGGAAGGAGTTATGACGACATTTCCTTTGCTTCACAATTTTCGTTGTTTAATTTTCCTTATATTACGATACCAGAGGGACAATTCCTGATTTTTAGAACGGTCGCATTCTTATGCTCGGTACAGCACTCTAATTGCGTAACACACTATCGATCGGAATCTGAATTATTTTGAAGCAAAGGCGGAAAATATCAGATCTTGTGTTTCTTTTCAAAATTGCTAATGGAACAACTGGTGTTACCGAGCTGTTAAATAAGGTCGGGCTGCGAGTGCCGTCTGCATTCTTACGTAGTTCTGATTTATTGCACGCCCCAGTGGTAGTCACTATATACAGACGGAACTCATACATGGTTAGAGCGAGTCGTATGTACAATGCAACCTGCCGGGAAGCTGATATCGACATTTTTAATACTAGTGTTGCTAAATTGAGGAAAATGTTAACTAATAGTTTCTTCGAGCGTTAATAGTAATTTTGCTGTTTTTTGCGTCAATTTAGTATATTTTTCTTTTCCCGTTTCATGTAATTTTATACTACATGTGAAAACTTGTAATTGGCCATATTTTGTTTAAACTATTACTTACTGTATCTGTTTAGCTGTAAGTTTTCCTAAAAGAAATAAAATAAAATAAATTGCTAATCCATTGCAAGTTCGAAAAATTTGTCTTTTCAACACCGTAAATAACGCAATTAATGTTGTTGAGCAGTCAAAATGAAACTGATTCCGATTGATAGTGTGTTACGCAAAAAGGGTGCAGTTTGGTGAAACATAACATGATATCAATCTGCCTAGGCTTGCCTTGTCCCAACTATGTTGGGGTCGGCTTCCAGTCTAACCGGATGCAGCTGAATACCAGAATTTTACATGGAGCGACTGTCTATCTGACTTGCACAACCCAGTTACTGGGTAACACGATACCTCCTGAGACTTGTTGTCAGACTTGGGCTTGTGACTAGCCGTAACGACTGTCAAAAATCTATGAATAAAAGCTGGGACCAACGACTTAGTGTGCTTTTTCGTTGAGTATGTAATGGATGGTTAAGCATCCACCTACCGACCGCGGCAAGCGTAGCTTTACCTTTAATCGACCCGTGTGGCTGTTATTATTTAGCTACGAGCCTCTGAAACGTAACATGATATGTAACACAAATGAGCCGCACTCATGCAATGCAACATGAAATGTAACACAATAACTATGCAAATTTGTTTCCATGTGTCATTTATTTCATGTTACGTTTCACCAATCTGTACTGGGTATAAGTTTCAATGTGTAAAAAATACCTCTAGCTAGTTTACCTACATTTTTAGGGTTCCGTGCCTCAAAAGGAAAAAACGGAACCCTTATAGGATCACTCATGTGTCTGTCTGTCCGTCTGTCACAGCCAATTTGCTCCTAATCTAATGGACTGATTAAGTTGAAATTTGGTACACATATCAATTTCTGTGACCCAAACACGGACGTGTAACGTAAATAAATTATTTTTTTTTATATGGGGTCACTTTTGGGGGCAAATAAAAAAATAAAAAAGTTTTGTGAGGGTTTACTGCGAGGGTCTCAAATCGATTTTTTTATAATGTTAAAGTATTTTTTTAAAGTTATTTAAGAAAATATCATAGATAAAAATTAACCATTCTCCTCCTTATCTCCGAAACTACTGAGCCTAAAATTAAAAAAAAAAATTACAGAAAATAGCTATATACTAGAGATTACAGAAAAACCTATAAAAAGTCTATTATAGTTTTAAAATGACATGGTAATTCACTCAATATTGTGCGTAGGTAAGTTCCGACGCACAATATTGAGTGAATTACCATGTTATTTTAAGACTATAGACTTTTTATAGGTTTTTCTGTAATCTGTAGGTATATAGGTATTTTCTGTTATGTTGGAATGTATTAGAGAACATGTTTTTCAACGAAAATGTTAAGTTTTTTATTGGGATAAACTCATCCCAACTACGGAACCTTTCATTGTGCGTGGTCCGACACGCACTACGCTAGTTTTTTTTACAACTTATTGACGTTGATAGCCGCTGATATGAGATTGCGACTAGATTTATATTATTATATGATAGATACCTTAGAATCGGCCTTTTAACTCGAATATTTACAATTTACAAATGTGTGGCGGCATCTATAACGCCATATGGGAACTACGCATCAAAGACCTGACGTCACACAAATCCTGCATCGTGCAAGCAGAGTTTATCTCGCGACTGGCATGTATACAACACCCCTGTAACACCCGTCTGGTCTCACATTCTATGGAGGGTGAGAGAACTTTACACTCTGTTTCTCATACCTCTACACTGGTGAACCCGAACATGGACATTGATGCAGCCTGCGAGCAGCAAGTTCAGCGTGACTTCATTATCACTTCCTCAAGCTTTTGAGCAGCGAGTCACATAGCTATCCAGCACCCACGGCTTCAACGGGTATCCTGGACACCAGCATGCAGCGGACGCTCATATCTGGTCATCAGCAACCTTGGCACAGCACACTGCACTTTCGGCCGGTCCACAAGCAGAGCTCTTCAACTCTCTCCTGGTCAACGCCAGCAGTCAGCCTCAACCCGGCCTACCACATACGAATCGCTGGAGCATAACGTGGCGCCGCCCTGACGCACTAGGGAATCTCCGCAGACAGTTCCGACTCACCGTGAACTATGCGGCACCTGGTTCCGTCTCACTGGAACCACCACTGACCCTAGCAATATTCACAATATGCAATGACTCAGCCCGTTATCGACCTCCGGTCTCCGGAGGGGAGTGATGTGGCGGCATTTATATTTTTATAGAAATGTTATACAATAGAGTCAAACTAAAGGGTGAATTGATGCTTCCTAAACTAGGCCAAAAGCCTGTGTTGTAGGAACCATGTTCCTCCAGATATAATGCAAGTGCTTATAGAAATAACAATATGAATTTAAACAAACAATGTCTTAATTTAAAATTAAATACAGTATTAGTTCTATTATGAGACAATTGTAAGAAGATTCTCGGTTTCGTCATACCTTAACTTCTGCAACCAATTTTTAAGTTTGATTTCAACCTTATGTGTAGTCAGGGAGTATATGGGTATAAGTTTATTTATTATATTATACAGTAAAGAGCTAGTTGCCGCATACTGACGACTAGCAAACTTAGAACGGCATTGGACTACATCGCACACGGGAAAGCCTTTGCGTCTTTTCAGCTTATCATGATCGAGTTGTAATGTAAACGTAGATGTAGCGTTTCCAAATGTTATTTATAAGGCGCACAGCAAAAGAGTGGAACTCTGTACCTTTTTTTTTTTTTTTTGTGGATGGGAAATTATCAAATAACTTCTCCCGCTCTGGGTGGAGCGGAAGGGCGTGTCAGACTTTTACTGACTAAAACCCATCCGTGTTCCTTCAGTTGCCTATGCCAGGGCCACGGTATCTTTTTCAAACAACCCGCGACCCCAGCGGCATCGGCCCTATTGGACCCCATCTTTTGCTGACATCTCATTGAGGCGCGCGTGGAACACAACGCGCCGTCGACCCGGGCCTGGTCCTCACCGGACGGCGAGCTACCCACTACTCACCGTCCGCAAGCCCGCGCCTACGGTGGCCGGGAATCGGCTATCGATTCCCGCCGCCCAGGGCGTCTCCTGCGGCGACTGAGGGCGTGAGGCTGCCTCTCCCTCACGCGTTCCGCCTCCTCCTTCGCGAGCATTACCGCTTCGCAGAAGGAGGTGACGCTCGCTCCGCACCATGGCCTGGACCAGGCTCGGACGCGAGAGATCGCCGCCGCCGATCGCCTCCGTGAGAACACGGCGGTGCTCTGCCCAAGCCGGGCAGACCTCCACTGTATGCTCCACCGTGTCCTCTGGGCGATCCACACAATGGTGACAACCGGGCGGAACTCTGTACCTGCGTCTGTGTTTCCGAACGCTTGCAGCGCTAATCTCTTTAAAGTGAGAGTGAACAGGCCTCTTCTGGGCATGCTCACTCCATCGTCGACTTTGTCTCTGTCGCCTCCGACCTAGACTAGAGTCAAGAGCAAACTCATCTCAGATAAGAAAAAGTAGAGTGTTTCCGCAGTACAGCGCGGAGCACAAAAAAAGTAGAGTGTTTCCGCAGTACAGCGCGGAGCACAAAAAAAGTAGAGTGTTTCCGCAGTAGAGCGCGGAGCACAAAAAAAGTAGAGTGTTTCCGCAGTAGAGCGCGGAGCACAAAAAAAGTAGAGTGTTTCCGCAGTACAGCGCGGAGCACAAAAAAAGTAGAGTGTTTCCGCAGTAGAGCGCGGAGCACAAAAAAGTAGAGTGTTTCCGCAGTAGAGCGCGGAGCACAAAAAAGTAGAGTGTTTCCGCAGTACAGCGCGGAGCACAAAAAAGTAGAGTCTTTCCGCAGTAGAGCGCGGAGCACAAAAAAAGTAGAGTGTTTCCGCAGTACAGCGCGGAGCACAAAAAAGTAGAGTGTTTCCGCAGTAGAGCGCAGAGCACAAAAAAAGTAGAGTGTTTCCGCAGTACAGCGCGGAGCACAAAAAAAGTAGAGTGTTTCCGCAGTACAGCGCGGAGCACAAAAAAGTAGAGTGTTTCCGCAGTATAGCGCGGAGCACAAAAAAAGTAGAGTGTTTCCGCAGTAGAGCGCGGAGCAGAAAAAAGTAGAGTGTTTCCGCAGTAGAGCGCGGAGCACAAAAAAAGTAGAGTGTTTCCGCAGTAGAGCGCGGAGCACAAAAAAGTAGAGTGTTTCCGCAGTAGAGCGCGGAGCACAAAAAAAGTTGAGTGTTTCCGCAGTACAGCGCGGAGCACAAAAAAGTAGAGTATTTCCGCAGTACAGCGCGGAGCACAAAAAAAGTAGACTGTTTCCGCAGTACAGCGCGGAGCACAAAAAAAGTAGAGTGTTTCCGCAGTAGAGCGCGGAGCAGAAAAAAGTAGAGTGTTTCCGCAGTAGAGCGCGGAGCACAAAAAAAGTAGAGTGTTTCCGCAGTACAGCGCGGAGCACAAAAAAAGTAGACTGTTTCCGCAGTACAGCGCGGAGCACAAAAAAGTAGAGTGTTTCCGCAGTACAGCGCGGAGCACAAAAAAGTAGAGTGTTTCCGCAGTAGAGCGCAGAGCACAAAAAAAGTAGAGTGTTTCCGCAGTACAGCGCGGAGCACAAAAAAAGTAGAGTGTTTCCGCAGTACAGCGCGGAGCACAAAAAAGTAGAGTGTTTCCGCAGTAGAGCGCGGAGCACAAAAAAAGTAGAGTGTTTCCGCAGTACAGCGCGGAGCATAAAAAAGTAGAGTGTTTCCGCAGTAGAGCGCAGAGCACAAAAAAAGTAGAGTGTTTCCGCAGTACAGCGCGGAGCACAAAAAAAGTAGAGTGTTTCCGCAGTACAGCGCGGAGCACAAAAAAGTAGAGTGTTTCCGCAGAGAGTTGGTTGGTCGAAAAGTCCCTGCGCTTAAAGTGCATGACTTTCAAGATCGCCCTTTGAGCTCTTTCAACTTTAAGTAAGGAGGTTTTGTAGGTTCCGCCCCAAACTGGGATACAACCAATTTTTAAGTCACACCCGTTTGGTCGGAGGACCCTCCCTTTTCTATGGAGGATGAGTGAAGTTTACACTCTATTCCTCATACCTCTATGTATGTTATTATTTTACCATCGTTAAATTGGTACAGAATAAAAGCATGAGAATAAAGACATTGGCATTAAACTGGGCCGACAGGTTGAGCTAGTTGGCTCCCCACGTTCCCCACTAGATAGAGATACGACAAGGCGGGATTGCGGTTAGCAGTTGGCTGCAGGCGGTCCAAATGCATTCATTACAGCAGCGGTTATACTAGTCCCCGGAAGAGGCTAACTTCCATCTAACGACATATTCTAACTAACTGAAATTGAAGACAAACTAAACTTTAGCACGCACTTGTTTAAATTAGGTTACTTAAAAGGTGTTATTTAAAAATATAACATCACGCCTGTATTTCCCGAAGGGTTAGGCAGAGGTAACACCCACATTTCGCCAGTTATGTTTAAGTCCCGTGTAATAGCGGACGAGCGTATTGCCATCAACTGAGCACGAATCCAGGCTGCAGACTGCTACTTAGAAATTCCTGATGAAAAAACCCAATAACACTTGACCCGAGCCGGGAATCGAACCCAGGACCTCAAGCTCAGCAGTAGTGCTTGCGACCACTAGACCAACGAGGCAGTACAACACTTTGCCCGAGCCGGGAATCGAACCCAGGACCTCAAGCTCAGCAGTAGTGCTTGCGACCACTAGACCAACGAGGCAGTACAACACTTTGCCCGAGCCGGGAATCGAACCCAGGACCTCAAGCTCAGCAGTAGTGCTTGCGACCACTAGACCAACGAGGCAGTACAACACTTTGCCCGACCCGGGAATCAAACCCAGGACCTCAAGCTCAGCAGTAGTGCTTGCGACCACTAGACCAACGAGGCAGTACAACACTTTGCCCGAGCCGGGAATCGAACCCAGGACCTCAAGCTCAGCAGTAGTGCTTGCAACCACTAGACCAACGAGGCAGTACAACACTTTGCCCGAGCCGGGAATCGAACCCAGGACCTCAAGCTCAGCAGTAGTGCTTGCGACCACTAGACCAACGAGGCAGTACAACACTTTGCCCGAGCCGGGAATCGAACCCAGGACCTCAAGCTCAGCAGTAGTGCTTGCGACCACTAGACCAACGAGGCAGTACAACACTTTGCCCGAGCCGGGAATCGAACCCAGGACCTCAAGCTCAGCAGTAGTGCTTGCGACCACTAGACCAACGAGGCAGTACAACACTTTGCCCGAGCCGGGAATCGAACCCAGGACCTCAAGCTCAGCAGTAGTGCTTGCGACCACTAGACCAACGAGGCAGTACAACACTTTGCCCGACCCGGGAATCAAACCCAGGACCTCAAGCTCAGCAGTAGTGCTTGCGACCACTAGACCAACGAGGCAGTACAACACTTTGCCCGAGCCGGGAATCGAACCCAGGACCTCAAGCTCAGCAGTAGTGCTTGCAACCACTAGACCAACGAGGCAGTACAACACTTTGCCCGAGCCGGGAATCGAACCCAGGACCTCAAGCTCAGCAGTAGTGCTTGCGACCACTAGACCAACGAGGCAGTACAACACTTTGCCCGAGCCGGGAATCGAACCCAGGACCTCAAGCTCAGCAGTAGTGCTTGCAACCACTAGACCAACGAGGCAGTACAACACTTTGCCCGAGCCGGGAATCGAACCCAGGACCTCAAGCTCAGCAGTAGTGCTTGCGACCACTAGACCAACGAGGCAGTACAACACTTTGCCCGAGCCGGGAATCAAACCCAGGACCTCAAGCTCAGCAGTAGTGCTTGCGACCACTAGACCAACGAGGCAGTACAACACTTTGCCCGAGCCGGGAATCGAACCCAGGACCTCAAGCTCAGCAGTAGTGCTTGCAACCACTAGACCAACGAGGCAGTACAACACTTTGCCCGAGCCGGGAATCGAACCCAGGACCTCAAGCTCAGCAGTAGTGCTTGCGACCACTAGACCAACGAGGCAGTACAACACTTTGCCCGAGCCGGGAATCAAACCCAGGACCTCAAGCTCAGCAGTAGTGCTTGCGACCACTAGACCAACGAGGCAGTACAACACTTTGCCCGAGCCGGGAATCGAACCCAGGACCTCAAGCTCAGCAGTAGTGCTTGCGACCACTAGACCAACGAGGCAGTACAACACTTTGCCCGAGCCGGGAATCAAACCCAGGACCTCAAGCTCAGCAGTAGTGCTTGCGACCACTAGACCAACGAGGCAGTACAACACTTTGCCCGAGCCGGGAATCGAACCCAGGACCTCAAGCTCAGCAGTAGTGCTTGCAACCACTAGACCAACGAGGCAGTACAACACTTTGCCCGAGCCGGGAATCGAACCCAGGACCTCAAGCTCAGCAGTAGTGCTTGCGAACACTAGACCAACGAATCAGTACAATAATAATACTTTATGCATAAAGAAACGAAAAATCGTAAATTATTTGTTATAAAGAAAAACAATAGCTGCTTAGTTTGTGTTCTTATAAGTAATGATTTGAAAATGTTCTCAAGTAAGTGAAATCTTTGTAATTTCTTATTGAGAAATAAATTTCTTTAACCATATTTATAAAGGTCTCTATTAGCAGTTGATGAGTAAATAAGTAGGCTCAGCTGTCTGTGCCATTGAATGGTTCCGTCATAAAAATAGCTGGGTTTTTGAAACGTTGACTAAGTTATTCTTGGACATCATTGGTATCGGTGAAGTAAAACATAGCGAGGAAACCTGGACTTATAGTTGAACCCATTTTTGCAAACAAGAACCAACCCACAGTTTGAGTGAAATTGAGTTTAGTACATAGCTGGCGCTCAAATCACGAATTCTATCTTTAAAAAAGGATTTGTTCCCTTTTACCGAATAACAACAGAGATAACACTATCACTTGCAGATCAAACCCACAATAATATACAATAATCAATCTGCCTAGCCTTTTCCCAACTATGTTGGGGTCGGCTTCCAGTCTAACCGGATGCAGCTGAATACCAGTATTTTATATGGACCGACTACCTATCTGATCTCCACAACCCAGTCACTGGATAAGATACCCTTTGGTAAAACTGGTTGTCAGACTTTGGGGCTTCTGATGACCCGTAACGACTATCAAAGATCCACGAATGACGGCCGGGACCAACGGCTTAACGTGCTTTCCGAGGCGCGGAGGAGTCTCTGTATTAAAAGATGGTCACCCATCCACAGGCCAACCCCGGCAAGCGTAGCTTAACCTGAAGGATCGACCCGTGCGGCTGTTATTACTCAGCCACGAGTTCCTCAATAATATATAACACTGTTTACAAAAGTCTCGATTTCTCGAAACCAACGTGCTGTGGGTTGGTTCTTGTTTGCAAAAATAGGTCCAGTTGATATAAGTTTGAAATCGCCAACCAGTCTTGAGCAAGCAAGGTGATCAATGCAAAGGCATGCCTCTTCTCATACAGAGAAGTCACGACCTTATCTGTATGAGAAGAGGCATTTGCTTTGCAGTGGAATAGTAACAGGCTGGTATTATTGTGGATGACTGAGTGTATAACATATCTATCCAGATAATAACAACGTGTTACTAAAGGGCCTATTACATTACACGATTTCTCGGGCCCTACCAGCAGAGACAGGGTATTGTAATAACTGTAATAAGAAACAGGGAGGCGGGGTCCTTAAACAGGGCGACCGAGTGATAAGCACACGATAGACCGATATCGTGTAATGTAATAGGCCCTTAAGAGACTTCAACTTTTTCTACTTTCACTTTCCATTCCCCTCGAAATAATTGTCAAAATCTCCATCGGGCACGTCAAGTAAATCTAATAAAATGGAAGTAACTCAGCGGATTATTGTGCTTTGATCCCCGCGGTGACCGCCGCCGTACTTGAACGTTGTAACATAAATTTAAACAGTAAAATTGTAATAATCCATAAAGTGAGCTTTATTTCTATTGCATGAGTACCTATTTTATTTTGAGATAAGGTAGAATTATGTTTGGAAGCAACATCTAAAGGTATTTGCTTTTTTATTTTATTTTATTTAGAGTGGATGTTCGCTGTGTTAAAATCGACAACAAAAGTGATAAAGATAACTTTGTTTTCTCTAAAATCAAGAAATAATGTGTTATGAAGACAGTTTTAAACTAAGAGTAATCGATCATAGAGGGAGAATTTTGGATTACGGATTAATAATATTTACGGATTTTGACCTGCACCCCCCACTACAAGGGCAGGAAGGTAAAAGATACAGATTTCTTAATTTTTTTGTTCTTTGTGTGCGAATTCTAGCCTACCTACCGAATTTTAGTTTTGTGGAACTTCGGGAATCGCCCTAGAGGTGAGTGAGTGAATCAGTAACGAAATTGATCTATTTTAGTATTAATAAAATCCAAAGTGTAAAAGCTAGACAAATGTAACTTAGTGTGATTTATAAGTCTGCTAACTACACCTTTTCCTGAGATTTTCAGATCTCTAGCATAATCTAGGCCGAAGCTATGATGGGTTTGAAATATTACGAAACGCTTCAAGAAAAGGTAAGTAGTAACCCGCTTCTTTTCTTTTTTTTTTAATGGGAAATCCGCTCTGGGGCGGGATTGCATGTCAGTTTCACTGACTAAAACCCACCGTGTTCCTTCAGTTGCCTGTGCCAGCGCCACGGCAACTCTTTACGGACGCCTTCGCGAGGACGCGGCAGTGCTCCGCCCAAACCGGGCAGACCTCTACCGCATTCTCTACCGTGTCCTACGGGCAATCCACAACGGTAACAACCGGGAGGTAGTGTACCATTCTTTTTTTCGCGTGGGGAAATGCTCATGCATACTGCACTGACACGGGGAGATAGTGCAGTTATGTGGGACTCCAATCCACTAAAACTCCACGGTGTCCTCCTCTGCCTTTGCTTGTGGCGGGAACACGGGCACGCGTTAGCACTCACCGCGAACGTTAGCACTCACTGCGAAAGGTAGTGTCCCCCTGCTTTTTGTTTTTGGCTCTTCTTGGCGAGGACACTACCGTGCTACTGATCCAATTACAAAAACTATTTCACTGATAGAACGCTACGTTATTTCCGAATAGGTAACATAGGATATGTTTTATGTAACACGCGGACAAAAGCTAGTCATTTATACACTGTAAAATATACGTGTCGAATTGAGAACCTCCTGCTTTTTATTCGTCGGTAAATAAATAAGTAAAGTCGGTTTACAATGTATTTATTTTTCATCCACACTTCTCGCGAACTGTTCATTGTTAGAAAGTAGCTTACGGTCTGTCATTGTATATTTTCCCAGGACTCTTTGTGGCAGGATTTGTAAAATAAATGGATTATCCT
Source organism: Dicycla oo (assembly GCA_948252095.1). Classification (NCBI taxonomy): domain Eukaryota; kingdom Metazoa; phylum Arthropoda; class Insecta; order Lepidoptera; family Noctuidae; genus Dicycla; species Dicycla oo. Next base: position 17,205,144 of record OX411726.1, on the reverse strand, counting down.
TGACATTAGGTAGATAACACAATAGGCGGCGTGGCTGCAACTCCAATTTAGTGTGGACGTGGGGTCATCATTTTAATTAAAATCAACTAGAACACTGACGCCTTTAGACATTTTTCCTGGAATGTACAACCTATGGTTTGATATGCTTTGAAGAAAATAATTTATGTATTAATAGTTACAATGAATTCAATAAATAATCAAATGTTATTATAATACATATTTGTACGCCGTTAAGGTAAAACATGACAGTGATCCTTTCTGCAATGTACTCAACATCTTGCGTGCTTTGTGTGGGTATACTCATGTTACGGACAAATAAATGATCTCTATCTCTCTCTCTAGCTCTCGTCTTTGTTAATTAACACCCGTTGGGTGACGACTGTCATTAATACCCTACGACAGTCATAACGGTTTTTCGAATTTCGACATTTTGGTCTTACTTTCCGTTAGATTGGGATAAGACCACAGAACAGATAAAAGAAGGTTTTATCTGTTCTGTGGATAAGACCGTCGAGATATTCCAGGAATACCTTTATTCATATTGCCCTGATACTATTAGCTCAATGCTAAGAAGTCAAATATTATTATTTGACTTCCACGAAAGTAATAAAGTTCTGTCACCTCTGGTAACACTGAAAGCCTACCAGTATACCAGAGAAACTCATAACTTTTCTTTTCTGGCGCAGTGGACGCATTCATAGCATAATCAGCCTCCTCTCGAGGACATGTAGTGGGCCACCACGCGGGTCCACTACCTTTTGTTTCTAGGACATGCCGGTTTCCTCAAGATCCTTCACCGTATTGAAAGTAGTAATGATGAAATAATTTACAGAAAGTAAACCGCCTGTCAGTGTTCGAACTTACGATCTACAACTCGTAAGTCGCAGTCGTTAAGTGAATGAATAACTATAAAACACACACAAATACCAATAAAGTTATCCTTTCTACTCTCTAAATAAAATAATCGATTAACCATTTACCGTGGTCGTTTTAGTGCAAACAATTAGTTCTCTCGGTTAGTGACGTAGTTAAGTGCCGAGTAAGACCTGCACGAGACGGGCACAGAATAGATAGGTACAGAAGGTTGGCTCTAAACAACGAACAAAAACGCAGGCACACAGACACGCGTCTACATACACGTCTCGCGAGAGGCATTCGACATTCGACACATTAGAGATCTTTCTACGTTTGCGTCTATGTGTGCATGCGCGTATTTTAGCCTATTGCCGTTGTTGTATGGAGCTGGTCTTCTGTGCCTCTCTATTTTGTGACACGACATGAGTCAGCGCCGAGCTGTGGTAGTTTTAACTAGAGTTGTTCCTCGGAAAGGTTTACGACTAGTTGGAAATCCACTGTAAAGCCTAAACTTCTAATTAATAATTGTGCACGAGGGTTTGCGTTGAAGATACGAAGTTTTTACGATATTTTGTAGTTGTAGTCATTGCGCTTGATACTGATTGTTTTAAAATACACATTATGTAGGCAAATGATTCACAGTAAACACTTTAAAAACATGATGCTCACAAAAGCATAGATTTGCCGCAGAATGTACAAAGCATGCTGCCTGCTCGCATGCCGAAAATCCATCGTCTAAATAAGGCACATAAAGTAAAATTATGCCTTACTTACAAAATAAAAACGGCAATATAATAAGTATATACACATGTTTTTCATAAATTGGCTTTATTTTGTGTCATGTTTGCCAAGTTTCTTCGATAAATAACATACAGAAAGAGCTAGATACCTGATTGGCCTGAATCAATACGGTTATACACGCAACTTGTAGACATGTGTTTAGTAATAAATAATACGAGTACAGTTAACAAAAAAGAAAAGTAACCAGACAAATAACTAAAGCTCTTTTTTAAACCATGTTGCGTGTGCTCAGTAGTCAAATCTTTGACAATGTTTACTTGTAACAAAATTTATTACCACACGCAATAATAATGACTTTTGTTACCAACGTAGTGAAAAGATGTAAACTTGGCTGTAAACTATTTTGCTGACAATACAAGACTCTAAAAGAGAATAATTTGGAATATAGAATAATTATGTAACAAAAACCCTGTTGTTCCTTTTAACACATGATTACACACAACTTTTACTAAAGGACCAAATCGGAATTCGCAAAAAAAAAAAAAAAATCTGCTGTCCCATATATTCATGTTCGCATAACTCGTCAAAATGTAGGGAGCAGCTGTTTTTTTTTTTTTTCGCGATTTCAGGTTTGGTCTCATAGTAAAAGTAGTTTGTATATCAATCAATCTGCCTAGCCTTTTCCCAACTATATTGGAGTCGGCTCCAATCAAACCGGATGCAGCTGAATACCAGTATTTTACATGGAGCGACTGCCTATCTGACCTCCACAACCCAGTTATTGGGTAATACGATACCCCTTGGTAAGACTGGTTGTCAGACTTTCGGGCTTCTGACGACCCGTAACGACTGCCAAAGATCCACGAATGACAGCCGGGACCAACGGCTTAACGTGCTTTCCGAGGCACGGAGGAGTCTCGGTATGTAAAGATGGTCACCCATCTATGGACCCCGGCAAGCGTAGCTTAACCTGATGGACCGACCCTTGCGGCTGTTATTACTAAGCCACGAGCTCCTCGTAAGTAAAAGTAGTTTGTATATAATGAGTATAATTATGTGTTAAAAGGGGTCATCAAATCAGGGTTTTGTTACATATTGTATTATAGTCCTAGTACCTACAAATTTGCCGATCGTCAAGTGTTTAACAAGAAATTACCTAGTGGATCTAAATCGGTTCACAGGTATTACTACATAGAAACAATTTCGACTTAACCAGTTTAAACGCTTCAATAATTCCCTTGCCACGCAGATGTCCGGAGCATTCGATTTATCAAGTCAAAGGAGGTTGCAAAACAAGCCGGTTGTCTATGCGGAGTAACTGTACCTATTCCTTTTGTTTCTGAAGATTTCATGTGCAATGGAATAGATACTGCAAAATTAAGTTAATAAATTTGTTAAGTACCTACATCGTTGATTGAACTGTGTTCCAGAACCTTTTTACGTAATAAAACGCCAGGCAAGCATGTTTTTATCTTAAATTATAAGTACCACAATCAGGGAAATTAATTGTTTATCAAAGTGATGCACTACGCCAATTCGCCGTGTTATAGCCATTTTATACAACTGTCAAAGAAACACAGTTGTGGATTGATTATACGGACAATTTAAGTTGGTAGTCAATTTGCTAAACAGTTCATTTAACTTTACATAGGTACTACGACCCTTTAACCTTTCGTATGAAGTAATTACAGAAACAATTACAAATACATTGTGTCATGCGTAGATCTGTGTAGATAAGAAGGATTAGGCCCATTGTACATGGCACGGGTTTTTCCAGTGTCTGGCCACGTGTCTGTCAACAAGCTTCCACAGTGATCCATACAACGCTGACGACCGTGCCTACATACAGCGTATAAGCCGCGCCGTAGAAAAAACGTGTCTCTCGACCAGCTTCCACAGTGATCCATACAATACTGACGACCGTGCCTATATACAGCGTATCAGCCGCGCCGTAGAAAAAAAGGTGTCTGTTGACAAGCTTCCACAGTGATCCATACAACACTGACGACCGTGCCTATATACAGCGTATCAGCCGCGCCGTAGAGAAAAAGGTGTCTGTCAACAAGCTTCCACAGTGATCCATACAACACTGACGACCGTGCCTACATACAGCGTATAAACCGCGCCGTAGAAAAAAACGTGTCTGTCAACAAGCTTCCACAGTGATCCATACAACACTGACGACCGTGCCTACATACAGCGTATAAACCGCGCCGTAGAAAAAAACGTGTCTGTCAACAAGCTTCCACAGTGATCCATACAACACTGACGACCGTGCCTACATACAGCGTATAAGCCGCGCCGTAGAAAAAACGTGTCTCTCGACCAGCTTCCACAGTGATCCATACAACACTGACGACCGCGCCTATATACAGCGTATCAGCCGCGCCGTAGAGAAAAAGGTGTCTGTCAACAAGCTTCCACAGTGATCCATACAACACTGACGACCGTGCCTACATACAGCGTATAAGCCGCGCCGTAGAAAAAACGTGTCTCTCGACCAGCTTCCACAGTGATCCATACAACACTGACGACCGTGCCTATATACAGCGTATCAGCCGCGCCGTAGAGAAAAAGGTGTCTGTCAACAAGCTTCCACAGTGATCCATACAACACTGACGACCGTGCCTACATACAGCGTATAAACCGCGCCGTAGAAAAAAACGTGTCTGTCAACAAGCTTCCACAGCGATCCATACAACACTGACGACCGTGCCTACATACAGCGTATAAACCGCGCCGTAGAAAAAAACGTGTCTGTCAAAAAGCTTCCACAGTGATCCATACAACATGACGACCGTGCCTGCATACAGCGTATAAACCACGCCGTAGAAAAAAACGTGTCTGTCAACTTGCTTCCACAGCGATCCATACAACACTGACGACCGTGCCTATATACAGCGTATAAACCGCGCCGTAGAAAAAAACGTGTCTGTCAACAAGCTTCCACAGTGATCCATACAACACTGACGAACGTGCCTACATACAGCGTATAAACCGAGCCATAGAAAAAAACGTGTCTGTCAACAAGCTACCACAGCGATCCATACAACACTGACGAACGTGCCTACATACAGCGTATAAACCGAGCCATAGAAAAAAACGTGTCTGTCAACAAGCTTCCACAGTGATCCATACAACACTGACAAACGTGCCTACATACAGCGTATAAACCGAGCCATAGAAAAAAACGTGTCTGTCAACAAGCTTCCACAGCGATCCATACAACACTGACGACCGTGCCTACATACAGCGTATAAACCGTGCCATAGAAAAAAACGTGTCTGTCAACAAGCTTCCACAGCGATCCATACAACACTGACGACCGTGCCTACATACAGCGTATAAACCGAGCCATAGAAAAAAACGTGTCTGTCAACAAGCTTCCACAGTGATCCATACAACACCGTGCCTATACACGGCGAATAAACCGTAGTTTTCCACGGCAAGAAAAACGTGTACATAGAGCCTTAAGCAGTCTATTATGAAAGTTAAGTTAGATATAAATTTTGTTGTGCTTGTTTTTCTAAGTTTAATAAACTTAACCAAAACCCGAGCTTTTACGTACAGTCGCGACCAAAAGTCGCTAAGCAAACTCACAAAGCAATAGCTTGGCGTTTAGTTTGACTTAAGACCTTCTATTTCCAAGAACATAAACATGCATAATTATTGTCGTCAACAACTGATTGTAGTTCATAATTTCAAAGTTATAACATGTGTAAAGATGACCTAGCGGTTAAGCGCGTGCAGATAGATGCGTGAATCAGTGAGCCGTGAGTTCAAATCTCACGCAGTACTTGACTTTTTGTAAGTTTTTACTTGATTGGAAGTAATGGGACAGAAATATAATATTCTTTATCTTGTTAGCTTGGTCACTCATTTCGTAAAGTTAGAAAGGTAACATCACAATTCTCTTAAGTTTGTTAATTTTATAAATAAGTAAATAAAACGAATAAACATTTTTGTTACCATTCAGCACGACTTTTTTATTTCAACCTTCCAACACCGAAAATATAAATTAAAAGTCACAAAAATAGTTAAATAATAATACAATAACTAATATTTAACTTCTTATAAAAATAAATAATAAATGAACATAAACATCTAACAAGTTTTTGCTTAAAATAGTACAAATATATAATTATGGTTCCACAGAAACAAAAAACAGTCCCACATTGTGATTAAGATTCGAACTCAGACTTCATAGATCGTGAAACCATTGCTTAGCCCAAACAGCTACCAGCACATGTTATGTTTATGCGAATTTTAGCAATGCAATGGTAAGAACAGGTCGCCACTATGACGAGTATTCTAAATGCAACAGAAATATAATGTTATTTCGCGTAGTACGACGACATGCGACAATTCATTAGTGTGTGTTATCTGCGGAATGTTGAGTGAGACATCGCTCATACACGCACACGTACTGGTTCGTGCTCGCACAGTTCATAGCAATGTAATCCTTAGCACGCTTATGGACTTTTGAGCGTTTACTGTACATTCTAATCTAGCGATACCGTCTATCTATTAAACCATCAGAAGATACATGAGGATCCAATCTCAAGATAATTATAAAACGCATCTAATGCAGCGTCGGCGAAAACAAGTAAGTTATCAGAATAATCTCTAAAGCCTAATTGCCGTAGGTTCTTCCTTCATTAAAGGCTCCCGCAGACAGACGCGACGCGACAGCGTGACGTTACTCTAGTAGAACAATTTCTATGAAAACTTCGCATAAAATTATTCTAACAGAATCGCGCCGCGCCGCGGCCGTCGCGTCACGCCTGTCTGCGAGAGCCGTAATAATTGGATTACTTTCAACCCAGCACTAGAAAATTATATTCACTTATATTCTTATGTTCGTAGTAATCTATCTCTTTGTAGGAACTGAAATTTTTTAGCTCAACAAATAAGAGTGTAATGGGATTTCCGAGAAATGTACAGAAGACTGACTGGAAGGCAAACCCTACAATTTATAATTACCATTTTTTAACATGGGAATTAAATAAAAGTTGAGAGCAGTGGTGGCCCAGTGGTAAGAGCCCGGACTTACGAGTTATATGTAGGTCGTGGGTTCGAACCCAGACAGGCGCTTTGCTTTGTGTGAATAATTTCATAACTGCTCTGAAAATATCGTGAGGAAACCAACCCGCTCTGGGCCCGCGTGGTATATATATGACAGCCCACTCCCTCTCGAAGAGTGGAGGCCTGAGTCCTAGCAGTGGGAACATTATAGGCTGAATAATTATGATCTGATGAACATGGAAATATAATATAATTATTCGTAATTTCTACCAAAAAGTACACATTACTACATTACCTACATTAAAGGCTTTGAGACTGGGAGTAATGAAGGGCAGTGTTTATTTTAATGTGTATTTTATACGTGGGTAAAAACCACCTGCTTTATTACAATTTCGTCGGTTTCTACTTGGGCAGCTGGCTTCGTAAAACGCGGTCAGGGGACACTGGCTACGTTGAACATACATAATACTTACATTAGGTACCTCGCTCCGCCCTCACTGCATTCATTTACAAATCTCACTGGGACTGAACACTATTTTTAAATAGGAAGCTTGGTTTAGCTCAGAGTTTAAACAATTTCGCTCGTGTTCCGTTCTATTTTCAGTTTTTATTCACGTAGTCTCTCAGGACGACGTAATTTAGAAACTACTTACTTTAAAAGCTTATGCGTTTGTATGTTACAGTTGAAGGGGCAAGTACCTGTATGAAAGAGATCTTTTAGACCAGAAGTGTCCACAGTATAATATAGACCAGTATTTTCCTAGTTGATCGTTAAACTCCACTACAGTTAAAAGAACCCGCTAAAAGACAACTGTCCTCGCGATTATTCACGATCAAACTAATAGATTCATTTTTATTGGAAGGCGCAGAAAACAAAAGAATGGCTGATTTTAAAAGATTCACTTTTATAACGGAGTGAACCGTGTATTACTGCCCTAATCGATGGTCGTGAGATATTCATCAAATCAGACAAGAAGGCGAATAATACAGCAATATAGTGTTACTATTTTCTTGTAACAATTCTTTCAGGAACCGTCAAAGTAAAGTGGCGATAAAAAGACACTCCGTAGTCGCGCTACAAAGCGGCGAAGTAAAATAAAGTAATAGCCAGGAAATGTCGCCATCACAATTCTGACTGTCAATTTCATATCTTTTGTGTTGTATTTTTGAATGTTTCACTCTTTCGAGTACTTACAAATCGCAGAAGAAAGCAAGTTTAGCAAGCTTTTTTATGGAATTTTAATAAATTAGTTTAATCTACACCTTTAAGATTATTCGAGACTTGGGTCACAGACCTTTGGAAGGCGCTTGGGGGCCGAAGCCAAGTAGCATAGGCCCCTTAGACAATTATAAGTGTTGAGGCACCCAAGTCGCGACCCAAGAACCACCCCCGGTTGGTGCAAGGACTATTGCAGTAATTAATTAAAACGCAGATTTTCACACATTACACGCAAACTGGTTATATATACTGGTTGTATACAGACCGTTCGCAGTTATTTTACCTCTGACAGCACTGACAGCAGCAACCCAATAGCAACTTTATTACAACGAAAATAAAGATCACTTTGATTTTGACAGACTTCTCAATGGTAGCAACCCAAAAGCAACAGTCAACAAAGTCAATAAAGATCACTGTGATTTTGACAATGATGCAAAATCAGAGGTAAAATAACTGTGAATGGTCTGTAGTCGAACTCTCTAAGGTAAAATGCCGCTTGCACGTCATAAAAAAAAAAAAATTGTGGACGCTGTTCGAGTCCACGCCATTTGTTTTCGTAAAAACAGATTGAAATTTTACTACGGTTTTCGATACTGCCGTAGCCTTTGTTTTTGCTGGACACTAGACTTGGTAAGCTCATTGCATCCCTTATAAAGTAAGCGAAAAAGTGTCCATACTGAGAAGAGTGAGCTCACGCATTTATTAAATTGCATTTCCATGTCAATCAAGTCAAGTCACTGCAACATTGTGTGTCAGAGGTGTCAAACTGAAACAGAAACGCAACTATCTTTTGACGCGGTAGAGCGAATCTATCGATTTAAATCTTTGCCGCTGTCATAATTTTCATGACAGCCATCACTGCAGCCATTAAGAGCGGCCGCCGCTCTTCTAGGAAACCGTAGCTTTAGTGAAGAATCAATTCATTGGGAATTGTTGTCGAAAGTGATACAGCAATAAAGAAGAGTGTTTAGTTGCTATTTCTCTTTTGTAGCCCCACACTAAGACATTTATAAACCTGTAGCAGTAATATACGTTTATCTGTAGGTACTGTAAAGGTTTCATACAATGAGCAACCTTATATTTTACTGGCTGACATTCTGACGCTCAATCAAATATTGAACAAATTTTTGAATAAAACACTAGTCCTAGTTTGTTTTAGGAATAAGTCAGATGGAAGAGAGGTTCGGTTTAAAAAGTGCGCGTTTATCCTAAGAAAATATGTCTTTAATTTAAAATATAATACCTAATTGCTTTACCTGCTATAATTTATTAGTTGAGCTTCCCCCACTGTGAAGTTCGAGTTTTCACAGTACCTACCTTAAAATTTAATCTACCTGTGTACCTTATACGTGTGTAATTTAATTAATAGAACTCAATTTATGTTCGCAGAATGTCAGCTTCCTTTCATAATGGCAAATTAATGAGAGGGATTAAATATCGGAGATGGAAAATACGACTATCGCGTCACGTAAGTTTGGCGCTCTGAAACCAGGCTTTCCGATGCGCATGGCAAGGCGCGCTGCTGTTTTAGTATAGATATTGACTACTGCGCAGTCCTTTGTAGCCTACTTCAGAGCGGCAAACTTACATGACGCGAATTATACATTAGATAGTTCATGTTGGTAATTATTTAGGTACCTACTTTGACAAACTAATGTACCGACGGGCTTTAGTCGTTAAGTGGCTTCCTTGAGGAACTTATATGTATTGATTAGCAACTATTAGGTAGATAAGTACGTATAATAGTTGTTAATTAAGGGTAGGTAGACTGATCCTTACTTCTTGACAACTGTTGTTTTTTGAATTTTATTACCTACCTACTTTCAGATTAAAATAGGGCATGTAATGTTTTCATTACTATAATTTTATTATGCTTTTTTTAGCAAATTTGAGACGTCTATGGCTAGGAAAACCTTAGAATGGAAAATGGAACTTAATTGTCTGAAAATCTCGTAGGTAGTAACCAAGTTTGATGATAATATTAAAGTTTATTTTCCTTATGAGAAGAGGCCTTTGCATTGGCAGTATGGGAAGTAACAAGCCGTTATTATGCTGAAATATTCAACGTATCCCTTAAAAAAATGGGCATGATTTAACAAATATGTTTTATGACTAAAAAATAACACGTGACATAACATCACAACTGTAATCCCCGAAGGGCAGGGCAGAGGTGTACCTATAGTATATAGGACTCCCAAATTTAGGCAGTTATGTTTAAGTCCCGTGTAATATGAAACAAGCCTATTGCCATCAACTGAGCACAATCCAGACTCAGGGCTGCTACTAAAATATTAGGTTGGGGAAAAAGTCTTTTCGCATTATAGTATGTATGAACTGGTAATAAAATCTCTTTGACTATATTGTATCTGGCTGGTTTTGATATCATTGAAAGTTTAAATTTTAAAGAACATAATTCCAAATTAGGAAAATGTGTGATTTTCATTTGTTTTTCGTACCCTCAAGATGAGTGAATCTAATGAAGAAATTCGATACATTTTAAAATTTTACTACAAAAAAGGTAAAAATGCAACGCAAGCCGCGAAAAAAATTTGCGATGTTTATGGACCTAGTGTAGTGTCTGTGAGAGTAGCACAAATTTGGTTTAAGCGTTTTCAATCCGGAAATTTTGATGTCAAAGATGCACGTCGCTCTGGTCGCCCTATTACGGATAAAATGGATGCCATTTTTGAAAAAGTGGAGCAAGATCGGCATATCAGTAGTTACGACGTAGCTGAAGAACTGGAAATTGACCACAACACAGTTTTGGCGCATTTGAAAAAAACTGGGTACACAAAAAAGCTCGACATTTGGGTACCTCACGAGCTCACTGAAAAAACCTAATGAACCGTGTACTCATTTGTGATTCTTTATTACGACGTAATGAAACCGAACCATTTTTGAAGAAGCTGATAACGTGATGAAAAGTAGATCACGTATGACAAGAACGTGAGAAAAAGGTCGTGGTCAAAGGCCGGTCAGGCTTCACAGACTGTGGCGAAACCCGGGTTAACTCGCAACAAGGTGATGCTGTGTGTGTGGTGGGATTGGAAGGGCATTATTCATTATGAGCTGTTACCACCAGGCAGGACCATCGATTCTGAACACTACTGCGAACAAGTGATGAGATTAAGACAAGAAGTGGAGAGAAAGCGGCCGGAATTAATCAACAGAAGGGGTGTGGTTTTTCATCATGATAACGCTAGACCTCACACATCTTTAGCCACTCAGCAAAAATTAAGAGAGTTTGGCTGGGAGGTGTTAATGCATCCGCCGTATAGTCCTGACCTTGCACCTTCAGATTTCCACCTGTTTCGGTCTCTTCAGAATTCTTTAGGCAGTGTCAGGTTAACATCACGAGACGAGAGGACTGCCAAAACCACTTGTCGCGGTATTTTGACCAGAAGTCCCAAAATTTCTATAGTAATGGGATCATGGCCCTACCTACAAGATGGCAAAAAATTATCGAACAAAATGGTACCTACATACTTTAGTTAAATGTAAATAAACTATATTAAAAAATGTTTTGAATTTTCTTAAAAAGGCGCAAGAAACTTTTTCCCCAACCTATTATATTTGGTTAGCACAAAAGTAATGAGACACTCTACAAAACTCTATACATTTCCTTTTTCAAGTTAATTGTTTTCGACAATATTCTAGAATGTTGTAGAACATTCTAGGTACTTGTGATATGGGGGTATATAAAGCCGCCCTCGCGATCGGTTTAGTCCACCATCTCCCAGTTCTTGAAACGCAATTCCAAGCGTTTCTTATACTCAGCCACCAACCATCGCAATCCTCTGGTTGTCGAGGCGGCTAGCTACGTCTCCTCCCGTATTAGTAAGGTCCGCCGCCCTAGGCTTGTCCTCTCAGATCCCGACGACCCCATAACTCTTCTCCAGGAGAGTAGTAGGGACCGTAGGAACAAACACAAATCGACATTCCGACCTCGCCGCCGAGGTCCCTCGCGACGACCCTGTAATAATCGTACTCCCCCCGTCCTTTGCTTGGGTATGAAGTGTCAGCTGGTGGCGTAGTTGAGCCAGTAGCTTTAAACTCCCCTGACAATAATAATCACTCAAACTTGATCCAGCCTGTTCTATCTTGCTGTCCTCCCCCCAGCAACGCCCTAAGCCGAGGCCCGTTCCCCACAGGGGGAGCCCTTAGCGTGTAGTCGCTTAGTCTGCAAGTTTATGCCCCTGGCTGGAGGCTTTGAGTTCACTTAAGGCAGCCACAGGATAGTCCGGTTAAGTAGTCACGGCCTCTCTAGGCCAACTACGAGATGTCATTCAAAAAAAAAAAATCGGTTTAGTCAGTTTCAACAAAATGGACGAGCGACAAGTTCGAACACTATACTTGTACGAATACTTGTTAGGCCACAGTGCGCGGGCTGCGGCTGACAATATCAACACTGCATTGGGTGCTGGAAGTACAAGCCATGCGACGGTGTCCCGATGATTTGACCGTTTTAAATCAGGAGACAGGAGCCTTGAAAGTCAGCTACGCTCTGGTCAACCACCCGCAGTGAATGACGATTAACGCCGCGAACTGCAGTCGAATCCGGATGCTACCACTCGTGAATTAGCGGAAGCACTTAACTGCAGTCACCGAGCCGTGGAAAACCATCTGCATGAGCTTGGGTATCGAAAAGTTTTGGCTCGGGGGGTACCGCACATCCTTACAGACGCCATTCGTGTAGTCCGTATCGCTATCTGTCAATCACTTTTGCTGCGAGCCAGACGTAAAGAGTTTTTGTCTGATCTGGTTTCTGGAGATGAACCATGGATTCATTACGAGAACGATACACGTCGTGCTTTTTGACTGCCTCCAGAAGAAACGCCACCAACTCAACCGAAGCTGAGTCAAAAGAACCACTTAAAAATTCTGCTTTGCTGTTTCTGGGACGCGCAAGGCATTTTATGAACTATTACACAATAAAACAATAAACGCCAACAAATATTCAACCCAGTTCACTAAACTATCTGCTGATATTAAGACAAAACGACGAAGACGAGTCAATGTAGTTTTACTACACGCTAACGCTCGACCTCATGTCGCATCTGCCGTTCGCCAACAGTTGCAGAACTTGGACTGGGAGACGATACCCGAGCCACCTCATTCCCCAGACCTTGCCCCATCAGACTAGGTATCATTTGTTTAGGGCCCTGAAACTACAGAGAATAACTAACCTGAGAATAACTAAAAATAAAATAAAAATTTCTGTTTTTAAATTTAAGAAATTAAGGAATAGTTTTAATTGCATGTATGTGAAAAAGTGTCATTATAACAAAATAAATATGTTAATAGTTACAAAAAAAAGGAGCTACGTCTGCCAACAAACTGCTTTGCAGTTTGGCGGAGGTAAATATTTATGTAAAAAAAATTGTTTCTGTGAATAAACACTTTTTCTTTCTTTTTCTTCTTTCTTATACATTTGCGGGGTAGACAATTTAATGATTTCTCTGATATAGAGGCGGAGCAAGAACAACTTTTTCGAGGCACAGCCATCAGAGTTCTGGGCGAAAGGCATCCTAACTTTGCCGGATCGTTGGCAAGAAGTCTTAGATGCTAATGGTGATTACATCATTGACTAAGCTTTTTGTATTGTAATAATAATAAAAAATATAAAACGTAAACCAAGTGTCTAATTACTTTTGTGCCAACCTGATAGTATTTCATTTCCAACAATCAAATTAGCCTATGGCTGACGACAATTTATTTGTTAACGTGTTTTTCCATAAGCTGATCCAATTAGGTAATATGACACATTCATAGTAAAATAATAAGTAGGTGTATGTACTGTTCACTACCAAAATCAGAGAATAAATTTTTTTGAATAAAAACAAATAAATTACCTAATAATAATAATTATTAATTATTTGGTAACCACTCGCTAGGCACGTTACCAAAAGCTTTGTTCATTTGTTACGGATTCGTAAAAAATAGGCTAAAATTTATTTTTAAGGAGACTTAGTGCTAATTTCACCAATAAAACTAATCGCAACCTCTCATCTAAAATGCGTTTTGCTGTCAATGACAATACTCAAAAATAATGATGACACTGACAGATCGTGAACGCGGTTTAGGTGTGCTGATCGCGTTCAGGTTTATTTATGGAATCCGCCCTTAGTATTTGTTATAATCCTAACTAATGTTATAAATAGGAAAGTGAGTTTGTTACGCTTTCACGATAAAACGGCTCCACGGATTTGGATGAAATTAAGCGCATGGGTAAACTATGATCTGGGTTAAAACATAGAATACTTTTATCCTGATACTCCCACGGGTTCTAAAAGAGCTAATGAAACTTAAGGCGCCCCCGAAGCATGCGTAGTTCATACAAACGAAATACCAAAATAATTTGTAAATCAAACATATTCATAAGGCAGTGTGTATTTATTCCGATTGGATTACAAAATATAAGGTTCCTAAACATATATTTTGAAAGGGCACTGATTTGAAGACGAGATATGAGGATTTTAAAAATTCTATAGAAAACTTATTGTTGTCATATTTCATCTTTAAATCAATGTTCTTATTTAATATATATTTGGGAACCTAGATATTCTGTATTCCAATCGGAATAAATACACACTACCTTAAGAATATGTTTGATTTACAAATTATTTTGGTATTTCGTTTGTATGAACTACGCATGCTTTGTGGGCGTCTTAAGGCGCAAACCCACCGCGGCGCACGCTGTGCACGGGCACGCGGCGCATTTTAGCTGCGTGGATTCATTTGTTTGACAACGTGGGTCTACGTATCCACTGCAGTACACACGCATGCGTGGCCCACCGCAGCGCACGGAGAGGCTACGCATGTGTTTTTACCGAGAATGGGTACCGCATGCACGGCGTGCATGGCGTTGGCAGCGTTGAGCTGTGTGAGCGCCATATTCAGCAAGCCACGCTTGTACTAATGACGTCAATTGATGCGTAGCGTGTCCGTGGGTTGCAGTGGACACAATCACATACATTTTCTTGCAAAGCGAAGCTTAATACACGTGGGTGGCCTATCCGTGCGCCGCGGTGGGTTTGCACCTATATGGATAGATAAGTAGGTACCACGTGTTTCCCTAGAGCCTATACGAATGTGTTTACAGTGTATCAAATATCATACATAAGCAAAATCAGCTTATACCTATATATTCCCATTGCTAGGACTTAGGCCTCCTCTCTTTGAGAGGGAGCGGGCTGTAGTCTACCACGCGGACCCAGTGCGGGTTGGTAAATGTCACGTCTTCGATTTTTTGGTTCTGGGACATGCCGGTTTCCTCATGATGTTTTCCTTCACCGTTTTGAGAGCAGTGGTGATGAAATAATTTACACAAAGTAAAACGCCTGTCTGGGTTCCAAACTACGACCTAAAACTCGTAAGTCGGGACCGTTACCACTGACCCAGTGGAGCCACCACTGCTCCTACCTAAATAAGTCATAATTAGGAGTCCGGACTTTCCCCGCTTACTTACTTACTTACTTACTTACTCTTTGTTTAATATTTAACAACTTCTTTGCAACGATAACAGACAAGAAGTACAGTGCTACTAGGATCTTTTGGCACTTTGATGACATTGTCTAGAATCATGTACTGAATCCATGGTAACAGGTTGTGCTCTATGTCCTTGCCACCCTTTAGACCCTTGTTGCCAAAAAAAAAAAAAAACAACAAAACATTATTGGCAAAAAAAGAAAAGGTGGACAGTGATGTTACTTATACAAATTAAAATCAAACGGTTCAACATCTTAACGATCAGGTACGTGAGTATAATGATTCAAACGGGCGTGTAATGGTCGTATGTTTCTACTGCGTAAAGTAATTTGAAATTGATACCATTTTATCTAAAGAAGCGCTACTAAAATCTCATTAGTGATGTGTTTTGTAATTATTTTAGCGAACGTCTTACAGCTTTCAGCTTTTCTCTTGGAGTACACCAATTATTCTTGTCCTTAGACTCAGTAAGATGGTTGAAGATATACTTATATCCCTAGGGATATAGCTATTTACAGTAATATAGTTATATGAAAGCGGTTCAACTCGTCGTAGTGCCCTAATTTTATTCCAATTTCGACATGGCGCACGCCGGCCGCTCCCGCGACACCGCTCGTTTTGCTCGCTCGGCTTGCGCGTAGTTGGTCACAGTTCCGACCTAACTTCGGTTTGGTCGGAGTGCCCTAATAGTTATATTACTAGATCGTGCTTGTATCATAGTTATATTCCTAGTAAGGCAGTTATGAGCCGCTTTCATATACAAACTATATTACGGTATATAAAATATCACGGCTTCAACCATCTTACTGTGACATATTATGTACCAGTACTTGAATATTTTTTTGTTTTTTCGAGTTCCTTACCCGAAGGATCTAAACGGAGCCCTATTGCTGCCACTCACGTGTCCGTCCGTCCGTCTGTCGTCTGTCATACAGGTTTTACAGCCAAACGACTAGAGCTAGGGTTTTGAAATTTTCACAGTATAACCATCTTGTTGACCCAAAGCCATACAAATTCTCAAAAAATATTTCCTCCTATAAAGACAAAGAGGGGCGGCAAAAAAAATTACCTACCCCATCGAATGTTAAGCTCGTTGCGAAGATAAATACTGTATTTTTTGTTTGAAAAAATATTGGAAAACAAAGGAATGAGAAGCCACCAAAGTCAGCTTTTTTACAAAATTTTGTTCCGAAGAACTGTTTAACTTCCCATTGACCTGTGAACTTGAAATTTGGTGATAATGTTTATTATTACATATCTTTTACTAACAAATACCAATATATTGATAAATCAGATTCGGACGGCTTATATTCTAACTTTGGTACGGAACCCTAAATGTGCGAAGTGCGACACGCACTTGGCTGGTTTTTTGGACCTAGCCTGTAACTTAGGAAAAGTCTGTGAAACTTATTGCTCGACAAATTAATTACCAACTTAAATTGTGTGTATATTCAAATCACAACTGTCACTCTTTAACAGTTGTATGAAATGTCTATAACACGGTAAATTGACGTAGGGTGTCAATTAGCTTAACAGTCAATTGCCCTGACTGTACCTACAATATTTTATATAATATCTCTAAGCTTACTACCAACATAAAGGAAATGGTCTTTATCTGTACGAATAGCACTTGCATCACGAATCAATAGTCGTAGCCCCGTTTCTCTCGGGGCCATCTCAGTTATTTCAACGTCCCATCTGGCTAGTAGGTAAAAAGGACAGTTAACTCAATGAATTGAACAGTGCCTATTATGGAAGACTATAAAACATCGTCCTAACTGTTACGACCAAAGAAGGAGCGTATCCTAGTTGTTTGTGATACTGAGTTTACTGCGCAATGAGAATGTAATTTTGATTATTGGTCTATTAAACTTCATTGTCATTATTTGTAACTAGCTGAGTCGATAGCCGTCGTCCTGTCCTTAAATCGTGAGTTATGGTCTTGAGTTCATACAAAAATCCCATAGAAGAAAGGACGTTTACTTTCCCGAATTTGATTTTTTCCGGGAAATCCAATTTTTCTTTCTATTTAACCTAATTCAAACTATGACGAACATTTTAAAACAAAAAATAGCCAAATCGGTCCAGTCGTTTTCAAAAAATGCGGTTACGCACGAACAGTATTTTTAATTTTTATTTATAAGAAGATGGAGGTTTTTTGTTGCATTTAAATTATAATAGGTTAGGTTATTTAGGTTTTACATCAGTATATTTAGGATATCTACCTACCTATATAAATGTTCTCTACAGTTTGTAAGTCAGAAGCACATAAATAGACGTCATTTTCTGCGCAAAACACTTCGTTATGTTTTGATTTGCTTTAAGTTCTATTTATTACGTAAAATAAAATAATCTTTCGCAGAAATATAATTAAAATTCAAGACGGGATCTCGTGCTTACCGGTACCAAAGTGGTAGCCGGCTAATAATATATTTTTTTTAAATTAAGAAAGTCATAAAATGAAAAGGTTAAAAAAAAAACGCTTATATTTTACCTAGAACTCGTCTAAACTGAAATGACGCGCCCCATTACCGTATTTACCGTAGTATACGTATACTAATTTAAGTAGTGGGCGCGTCATTTCAGCTCTACTAGCTTTTGCCCTCAGCTTCGCTCCTGATATAAAAAAAAAAATGCACATATCAATAACTAGTTTATCAATTGTCTATGCTTTAC
The DNA here is from genome assembly GCA_948252095.1 of Dicycla oo. Classification (NCBI taxonomy): domain Eukaryota; kingdom Metazoa; phylum Arthropoda; class Insecta; order Lepidoptera; family Noctuidae; genus Dicycla; species Dicycla oo. The sequence continues at coordinate 17,187,140 of OX411726.1, read as the reverse complement.
ATGTAACCGGACTACTACAAATAATAATTTATGAATGGAAAGAAAGAAAGAACTAGTATTTATTAGAAGATCTTGTCAGACTTTCGGGCTTCTGACGACCCGTAACGACTGTCAAAGAGCCACGAATGACAGCCGGGACCAACGGCTTAACGTGCTTTCCGAGGCACGGCGGAGTCTCGGTATGAAAAGATCCCATCCACGGACCAACCCCGGCAAGCGTAGCTTATCCTGATGGATCGACCCGTGCGGCTGTTATTATTTAGCCACGAGCACCTCTAGTAAAGCGATCGCTATACAAAGTGTAAAAAGACACGTCACAAAGCCGTCAACTATGCATACTGTAGGTACAGACGCCAGCAGGTCAACCTACCCGAAACTGTCAGATTTTCCCAATCAACCTTGAACCTAATGCTTTAGCAGTAAAGTCGAAAATCTATTAAAGAAATCTGACAGATTGGAGTAGCTTGATGTGCTGGCGTCTGTACATAATTAAGCAGCTTTGCGCAAAAATTATTGCTGAGAACCGACATTTATTTTTATGTATAAAAAACAGGTGTTACTTCTAAATGATAAAAACAAAGATATTTAACGCATTCAAGGACACTGAACGAGACTAAATAGCAGTTTTATTTTTATAACGCCCAGGGGCGTTTTGTGACCTTAAAAGTGTTAAGTAGCGTTGAAATTATACATCCTCCATATTTAGTGATTCAAATATTCAACCAATATAAAATTTAATTCTAACTAGGTCTCAGAAGCACTTCAAATTGGGCACAAACTAAATAATAAATACCGTACGCAAAATACGCGCCTGACACTAGAGCAGGTTTGATAAAAATTATAATTAATTTAAAAAAATCAAAATAATCGGATTTTTTTGATTTAAATTGGATTTATTTGATTCTAATCAGATTTGTTGATTCTTTTACATATCCAGTCTTTTTTATTTGGAAGTCAATTATTATTATTAAAAAAAAACAGCTCTTTGTTTAATTTAATAAAAAAGATAGTTATATAAATCGATGTTCTGATTGATATCCTTTTTCTGCCAAATGTCATATTTCTAAATGTTTTTCATTCACGCTACTAAACCCATTATTACAACATTTACACACCGCTTTGTTAAAATTTCCGCAAGCAGATTTTTTTACATAGCATTGCACGTACGTATGTGTGTACCATAGTTTATATCGGGGAAGTCCCTTGACACTTTTTGGCTGATTTTGTTTCATTAAAAAAGGTATTGATTTAAATCAACGATTTATTTTAAAAATCACTAGATTTTATACGCGATTTAAATCACTGATTAAAATCAGGTGATATAAATCATCTCAACCCTGCACTCGATGCTGCAGTATCGACATAGATAGCGATCGCTTTACGACCAAATACGGTCGCAAAGTCCTAAGAGGGTCCCTCTACAGTCAAAATTGCTTGAAAAGCACGAAAAAATCACGTGCTTGTTAAGCAATTTTCACCGTCTAGGACTTTGCCACCGAATATAATCGTAAAGCGATCGCTATACAAAGTGTAAAAAGACACGTCACAAAGCCGTCAACTATGCATGCTGTACATAACTAAGTAGCTTTGCGCAAAAATGATTGCTGAGAACTGACATTTATTTTTAGGTATATAAAAACGGCAATTTCACAACAGGCAAAAGGCCGCGTAAGCGTACGCTTAGGTACTTGTGGTAGTGTGCGTTTGATATTCATTGTGTTTTTGTAGCTTCAAATGCGTAATTTGTTAAGAAAAATCGAAAATTAAGGTATTGTTTGTTTGGAAAAAAGTTTAGTAGTAACACTCGAAATTCGTTTTCGTAAAAAACATAAAAATTTGCAACTTTGTCCTTCAATATCTTCAGAACCAGTGGAATCCCAGGTAGGGTCTAGTGGAAAAAAAAAAATGATCCAAATAATGGATAGAATATGTGGCTTTATGCTTCGGAAAGTGTTTTTTACACCCGATATATTGTTCGTTTAGATTCTTTAGATAAACGGGGTATTTAACTCAAAAATACAGTCTTACTAAAAATAAATAAATAAAAATGTTTATTTCATCAATTTATGTAAATTACATTGTTAAGTTGGAGTCACCTTTTAAGCAAAGATTTGTTTGTATTAGGTGGTTCCGCTCTTCCAGTTTACATAGACTATACATATGTGTGAGAGAATAAACAATGGATAATTTTGAAAGCATGCCAAAGGTTTTAGTCTAGCAACAAATTGTATCTATAGAATATATGTGATATGTACCTATTTTGGGAATTATGTGACTGTTTGGAGCATAGCCTCGATTTCTTCGTAGCTTTTGCTCTTCAACCATTCAAGGAGTGTCTTTTTGCAGTCGCGGTACGTCATAGAGTATATGGTGAGAATTTTGTTGAGAGAATTGTAGCAAATGTAGTTTTGACTGGGGTTTCTGGAGCTACTTTATTCTTCCTCCTGGTTTGCGTCCTGGGAGAGTCGAAGTGAAGAGATTTATGCTTTTTCAAAGTAATCAGCAGGACATAGAGCTTTCTAACTGACAAGAGGTTCGAAGTTAAGTATAAGGTTTCTGTGGGGAATATTAGTTGTTTAAAGTACATGACTTTTAGTAAAGCTCTCTGCGCTCTCTCTAGCTCTAAAAACTTTGTTTTTGATGCTCCACCCCAAACTGGTAAACAATACGTCAATATGGATTGACCCAGAGACACATAAATTTGTTAGAGAAGCTTTTTAGTAGCTACGTGGCGAAGAGATTTGAAGGTCCAAATTAATTTCCTGACTCTGTTCATTATCAGTTCTAAATGCAAGTGCCACGATAGCCTTTGATCGAGTATAACACCAAGATATTTAGTACTACTTACTTTGCTGATTTTTAAACAAGAGCAGTTGGTGTCAGGGAAGTCAGAGCAGGTATGTATTTTAATCTACAGATCTTGTGATGGCTGGGTACGATTGTCAATGGAGAAACTAATGTAGTTTGTCTTTAAAACATTTAAGGTTAAAAGGTTACATTCGAGCCAGGTAGCTATTGCAGCCAAGCCACGTTCGACGATGCAACCGACGCTGTTCCATGTTTCTCCCGAGAAAACAATTGCTGTATCGTCAGCATAGGAGAATATGTGAGCTCCGTCGATTCTCATGTTTCATAGGCTGTTCATATAAATGAGAAATAGTGTCGGACCGAGCACACTACCTTGCCCTACTCCGTATGTGACAATTTCTTCAAGACTGGTCCTATTATTACCACATATCGGCGTTCACTTAGGTATTCTTTAAAGAGCTTAAGTGGTACTCCTCTTACGCCAATGCCTTCTAGCCTGTGTAAAAGTGTAGGGACACTGACTGTATCGAAGGCTTTTTTTAGGTCTAAAAATACTGCCAGACACTTACCACGACTGTCAATTTTTTCAATGACTATAGATGTAAGTGCAAGAACTGCGTCTTCTGTAGACTTTCCCTGTCTAAATCCAAACTGTGAGGGCGAGGTAAAATTATTTTTTGTTAAATATCTAGTCAAGCGATGATTTATTAATCTTTCAACAATTTTAGACAAGAACGGAAGTACAGATATTGGCCTATAGCTAGACGGATCAGCTGTGTTACCACTCTTGTATATGGGTGTTATTACAGCTTGTTTCAGGGCGGTCGGAAAAGTTCCTTGTTCAAAGCAGAGGTTAATAAGTTGTGAAATAATTGGCGAAATAATGCACTTGGCAGCTTTTAAGAAATTTATAGGGATTTTGTCCCAGCCAGTCGCACTGTCGGATTTTAGGCTCATGATTACGGTTGCTACTTCATCAGGGTCAGAGTTGAGAACAACAAAGGACGAGACCAGTGAAGCCGCAAAGTCCTGAGGTAAGCTAGGGACGCTGTTAGGTTTCTTCTGAGGGTTATTTATTATGTCGTCAGCAAGAAACTTCTCTATAGTAGAAAAGTATTTGTTTTCTTTGTTTACTGCCTCAAGAGGGTTAACAGCTGATTCCAGCAAAGCTGTATTTTGTGTTTTAGGTGGTTTTAGTTGGGAAATATTGTTTATTGTTGGCCATAGTTTTCAATCATGCAATATTTCTAATGAAGGTAGTTGCATAATGCTATGACGTCATATTGGCGAGGGGCGGGGTAGTATCTTCGTCCTTTAAGCACTTTTTGCCTGCCTGTTTGAACAACACTCGCTCTCCTGAAAAATAGGCTTTTTGAGTTAATACCCTGTTCATCGCGACTAACGATATGTTGAGACTGCAGGCCCAACCGTATTACTTATTACCTAAATAATCAATCTCAAATATCTATATGTACCTTTAATCTTTTCTCCTCCCTTTTCCTTTTTTCACTGTCTATTTTTATTACCTGTATAGTCTACTTGTGGCCTCATAAATAATAAATTTAGTTACCTTTAATTTTATAAAATTTGCATGCTGAATTTAGTAGGCGGAATATGAAGTACTATGAATTGTATTATGACATCTATAAACACCATATTTCATGCAAATAAACGATTATTATTATTTTTATTATTTACGAAAATACTCAAAATCCTTGGACAAGAGCGACCTTTTTTTTAAATATTTTAACAATTTTTTCTCAAGTGCCTAAACTGACCATTTTAACTTAATATCAAATGTTTCTTAGTTTCTATCTATTCGAGAATGATGTGTCTATTTTATATACTTTTTATTTTATGTAAAGTCAGGGAAATGAATTGTTAAGCAAGTTGACTACCAACTTAATTTGTCCGCATATTGAAATTACAACTGTCATTTTTTTTCTGAAATGGCTAGTACAATTTGATAAACTTCCCTGACAATTTGATAAACCACTCGTGACATTTCCTGACTACTAAAATATTTGACAGAGTCAAAAGTGCATTACGGAAGCAACGGTTAATTATATAATTATGATTGGGTGATATTATGGCCAAGATCGGTATGCACTGTGCGGCTAGCCACAATAAGTTCCGCCGGACACTATATTCTGCGCAGCGCTGTAATGGGAGCACAAAGGACTATTCTCATAGAGCCTGTTTTATGTGGTTATTTCCGTTGCATATACGTATATGGAACGTCGCATTATGCGGACTGCGTCTAAACGTTTTAGATGCATCGTAATCGAATACATTACATTAAATTACATACATCATACATCATCATACATTACATCATACATTAAATGTAAAGCATGATAACCTTGACTAGGCACTTGGAAATCTGTGTTTATATGATACCATACCACACAAAAAATACCACAAATGAATATAATGTAACTGTACATAGTGTGTATATAAAAGAAAAAGATTCTATTTCCGACTTCAAAAAAGGAGGAGATTCTCGGTTCGTCAGAAATTTTTAAATGTATTCCCCGATTACTCGAAGACGGATGGATCGATTTGGATTTCTTTTTTTTTTATAGGATATAACTTCCTAAACTCGCCACAAAATAATAGGTCCGGTTTGACATGGGGGTGTCCCTATTTGTCCCGCTATGTTTGTCTCTCTTTGGCATATGAAACGATATGGGCTGTCAAAACGGACCTATTTTTTTGTGGCGAGTTTAGGTGGTTCTATATAAATTTCATTAACTTGGGTAGTTTTTTAGTTAGCTTCAATAATACGTAATTTTCTCATTTAGTCTATGTGGATGATGTTTATAATAACTTCCTCTCACTGTAATTTACATAGAAAGTATTTACTGTTTATCATTCTCAAAATCTGAGTGCGAAAGTGCATTTTATCCGTTAGCATACAAATATTTTTTTGAAATTCGAACTTTTCTATTCAATAATTTTCTATTCATGCCAGCGCACTAACCTCATTTTTAAAATAATCGCACTGGCCAGCACGAAAGCTGCATGAAAAAAAACACTAATTTAATATATGTATATTATTTAAGCTTTTCATATATATTATTTAAGCTATCTTTCTTGTACCTAGCATTTTCCTCGATGTAGTGAGGTGAAAAGTTGTGTTTCGCTCGAAAGCAAAGTTATTCCGCGTCTCGTACCTTTGAACAAGTACTCGTGCCAAAAACAACTTTGCAGCCTAGCATAACACATAACTATAATTTCGGAAATCAGTGGCCAAAAAACAAAAATACAAAACCCCGACTACCAAAATTAAAGTTATTTAGCAAAAAATGAAAAACACTGCATAGCTGCAGTGTTTTTTTTTTTTTTTTGAAGTCGGTTGTTGTTGTTTTTTTTTTTTTTGTAATTTGTTTACAAGCTACAGAGTTCATCTACGGTTAAAGCATGGTAAAATTCAAGCGGTCAAAATACCAGGCGTTTGCAAATTGCTTAAAAAATCCGTGAGCATTCTGAATACGATGGGAAGCATGGCACTTTTTATGCAAAAGTCTTCCGCTTGTCCCAACATTAAAGTGGAGGTTTAAAATCGCTACAGTAGGTGCTTGAGTAGAGACAGGTTGTAAAGCCATCACTGGCATAATAAGCCCTTTCCTCATTATTTTTTTAAATGTCTGTTCGTTCAGACTCTTTTCCAGCCCAAGCGCCACTGTAAAAAAATCGGCATAAAAGACAACTTGTATAATCATTGTTTCAGACTATTTTTAACAGTAAAATGTACCACGTATTCTTTGGAAAACTGTTCGGAAAATTGTCGTTTTATAGAAAAACGATAGTAGCTATCTTTTGTAATAAAATTTTATGAATGCGTTTAGTGAAAAGAAATGAGAGTCCGTAGAAAAGTGTAGAACTGGGACATATCAAGAGTGGACAATGTTAGTCAATGGAAGTTCTAAAGTTATTCAGAATCACAGACTGTACTTTTAGTGCCAACTATAAGTTCTTTTTCAATTCAGCATTGATTGTAGCAAAAATACCGACTTATCCTCGTTTGTAAAAGTCTCAGAACCCCTAATATACCAATACGTAAGGAGTGACGAATCAATTAAAAAGCTTAAAATACCTTAACTGTAATAACAACAGTAATCCGCCTGTGGTTTCGCAACACCACTCTAAGATCGCGTCCGTTGTGTATCCACAAACACATAGTTTATCTTCAAGATGTTAAAAGACAACCGACACAACGAATAAACAACAATAAAGTGTTCGACTGATAATAATGGTTTAAATTTAAATGGCTTTGGCTGCATCCGGTTAGACTGGAAGCCGACCCCAACATAGTTGGGAAAAGGCTAGGCAGATTGATTGTAAAATAAAGTTAATGTCTATTCTACTTAACTCTCTCTCTCCAGTGCTGTGCCCATTTCTCTCGCTGGAACATCCTTACCGATCTACTCCGACTTTCTGTACCTCGGGTCACTTGTCCAAATGGATAGCGGAGTAGACCAAGACGTAACGCACCGGATCAACTCAGGATGGATGAAATGGCGACAGGTCACAGGCACAGGGGAAAACCTACAAGTCCGTGATAAGGCCTGTCGTACTGTATGGATCGGCATGCTGGGCCGTGCAGGAGACGGGTGAAAAAAGCATGTAGTGGAGATGAGAATGTTGAGATGGATATGTGGAGTGAAGATAATGGATAAAGTAAGAAATGAGTTAATATAAAGGGAAGTTTGAAAGTGGCGCCAGTGACAGAAAAGTTGAAAGGAAATCGTTTGGCTTGGTAGGGGCATGTGATGAAGAGGGAGGATACGCATATGACTAAAAAAGTGACAAATATAAATGTTGATGGTTAGCGCGGGAGAGAAAGGTGAAATGAGATGAATGAGAAACAAAGGATGGATGGATTGTGTGAGTAATGTTATGAAAAAGAAGGGAGTGAATGATAGCGTGACGGTTGACAGGGGAGAATGGAAAATAAAAACTTGTTGCGCCGACCCCAAGTAACATGGGTTAAGGGCAGGAAGATGATTATGATGTCTATAAATAATCAACACTCGCGGAATTAAGCTAAGCAGTAACGTTAAGTAAGTAAGTTGGTAGGTAACCAAGAATTACATTTTCTTATACAAGAATAGACCAGTCAATCGATCAGTATGCTATTCCTAAAACGATAAACGTGATGTTCACGTCTTGAGGGAAAACAGGCGTGAACATCACGCCATGTAATGATAATCCAATGTTAATCCAACAAACAAATCCAGAACATAAAGCGTTATTTCACATAACATTTCAAAGCCACAGCATCCGAAACTGACTCCGACATATGAAGGAGAGATGCAACCTTCACGTCTAAATTCGGATGCTCCCAAATTGTTTTGTGTGACTTTGAAGGGTCACGTATTTAGTTGCCAGAGTCTTGCCAGACATGTAGCGGGAATTGGAACGAAGATTGTTGTGCCCAATTACCTTCTAATGTCAGAGGATTTGAGGCTTGAGACATGGACGTCAACGTGACGAGACGAGATTGGATAAAGAGATTGTTGTTTATCAAATTGAGCTAACTCGGATGAGCTGTGGGATAAGAAAGAAATTGAAAAAGAATATAGTTAAAAGTGAGTTCAACAACAAGCATTTTAAAGCAAAGTATTGCTGATAGCAGTATTAATTCTTACAATACAAATGGGTGCTACTGCCAATTCCTCTGATTGTTTCGCTTCTTAAGACACCTAAGAAAGGGAGTAATCTGATTCAAAGCCGATTACACGAGCGAACATAAGTACTTGTTTAAATTTGTATTCCAATCAAGTCCGTCCATTATTTGATTGAACGTAGTGATCCGACAATCAATTTATTGAAACAGGATATTTTAGAAACAAAACGTTCATGAAATTGATTGAATTTATGCAGTGGTGATACTAATGAAATGATATTTTTTATGTTGTTCATTCTATTAATAAAAAACTGAATATAATAAAGAATAGAGAGGGAAACAATCATTTTAATATTTGTATTATGTGATCAAGTATTTCTGAACGATTTTGCGACTATGCGGCCGACGGTAATTTAACAAGAATTGACAAGCGGAGAAAACTCGGAAAAAGAAACATGGATACGATGGAAATTAAGATAACGACAAGTAATAAGAAAATGAATTCGGTGTATTGTTTCAGAACGTTTTATGTTTGTGCAAAAGAGTTTATTTTTAGGGTTCCTTAGCTCAAAAGGAAAAAATGAAACCCCTATAGGATATCCCTTAGAGGAGCTTGTGGCTAACTAATAACAGCCGCACGGGTCGATCAATCAGGTTAAGCTACGCTTATAGCAGTTGATCCATGGATGGGTGACCATCTTTACATACCAAAACCCTCCGTGGCTCTGAAAGCATATTAAGCCGTTGGTCCCGGCTGTCATTCGTGGATCTTTGACAATCGTTACGGGTCGTCAGAAGCCCCAAAGCCTGACAACCAGTCTTACCCAGTCTTATACCAAGGCGTATCGTATTACCCAGTAACTGGGTTTTGGGGGTCAAATAGGCAGTCACTCCATGTAAAATACTGGTATTCAGCTGCATCCGGTGTGACTGAAAGCCGACCCCAACATAGTTGGGAAAAGACTAGGCAGATTGATTTGATATAGGATCACTCGTGCGTCCATCTGTCTGTCTGTCTGTCCGTCCGTTTATCACAGCCAATTTGCTCCGAATTTAACTTACCAATTTAGTTTAAATTTGGTACACATATGAATTTCTGTGACCCATACATACCCATACCCATTTCGTCTAACGTAAGTAAATGAATTTTGAATATGGGTGTCACTTTTGGGGGGCAAATGAAAGTGCTTACTGTGAGGGTCTCAAATATATTCTTTTTATAATTTTATAATAAATAGTTTTAAAGTTATTTAAGAAAATAGACGAAAATTGGTCATTCCCCCTCTTATCTCCGAAACTACAAGCCTAAAGTTTTGAAAAAACATACAGAAAATAGTTCTATAATTAAAGATTAAAGGAAAAAGATTAAAGGAAGTATGTGGTCTTAACGTAACATGGTAAATCAGTTGAAATATATTGGAGAGCATGTTTTTCAACTACAATGTTAAGTTTGATCTTTGGATAAATTCATCCCAACTGCGGAACCCTTTATCGTGCGTAGTCCGACACACACTTCACCGGTTTTTTTGACATACAGCACCAAAATGTATGTTAGGCCTATAATACATTTAATATAAGTTTGATTTCACTCACTGAAGTAGTAGGCCTAAGATAGAATACTCCCAATAATACTTTAATGGGCTAAAAACATATATTGAATTTTTATAATTGAGCTTCATTTGAAAGAAATTTTAATGAAATAAATCAAAATCAATCTAAATTATGACCCTAAACGTTTTATAAAAGATATAGGGGTCTATACCTAGCATTAGTAATTAAAATCCTATTCAGTATCCTTTCAATATCTTGTACAATAAAAATCTTAAATGTAACATAGTATTAAAGGGTTAAAAATAAGTCAAATGCCATGAAAGCGACGGCGACGTTGCGTGCTAAGAGTTGCGGTTAATGGTCGCAATACGCATTAAAACTAATTTTTATACTTATATCGTGTGACTTTGTAAACTTTTCTAGCATAATGATGACGACAGCCAATTATTTTTCAGGATTAAATTCAAATAATTTAAAATAAACAGTTATATTATACAAACTTTTGTATTAGAATATACTAAAATAATTACCTAAATAAATGCACGAGAAAATACCGTTAATTGTTGTTAACTTTTTAAAACTTTTCACACATGTCACAAGTACGTTGCACCATTAAAAAAAAAGAACTAGTTTGTAGTGTTTACATTGCGGGCGAGAGCGCGAGGCCACGGGGTTCGACACGGCATCCCCGGGTTCCGTCGGCGAACTGGAGAGGCTCTAAGGCCGGCTTGCGATGTGCCGCGGCGAACATGCGCACTCACTGCTCTTTCAAACCATTGTAGAAGACCCCTGCAAACGCTTCTCTCCGCATTACTAGGAGGTAAACCTTTTTGTGCAGATGGTTTTATTGTTTCCTGCTGTATCGCGAGATCTTCTTCAGTGTTGCCTTCACGCGACTGATCCTACTCTACTTGATACGAGTTGCGTTTTAAGTGTTATTAAAAACTTGTAATGAGAGAAAGTTTTGAATTGGAACTCTAATAATACCCGAGTGTTTTCTTTAATCACGAATATATTCTTTTAGATATAAAGAAAATATTTCAAATAGTGAAATCGTACAATAAATTAGATTTTCTTTTTCATAAAATAAGACATGCAGACAGATCATCCATTTTTTATGATATTGAAAGTCTTCGAAAGAATTGGATATCCATGTTAAGTTTTTTTCTTAAGTATATAAGAGAAATTGCAGTTGGAAGAGAATTAAGATGGATTTTCCGAAATCTCCAGTAAAACGCACGGTTAAATGTCTAGGTTAAGCTAAGTTTTCCTAGAAGAGCCATCACATAGTATCCGCAATTTACCAATGAATGACGTCACGTTATTTATAATAATAATGTGTTTGGAGTGAGCGCTGACAAGGAACGGAGCTCTCACCTCTTTCTTGCCTTTATTGGCCGGCTTGAGTGGAGATTCGCAAGAGCAAACGTACTCGGAGGAAGAAAGTATTGATCTTGACCGTACCTCTGGGAGTGTCCTGACAGCTGTGGAATACCTCTCCAGTCCTCAAGCACCTCAGAAGTGTTGCCCACTTGTCGTTACGTCACTATGTGTTAGCGACCATTTCCGGGGGCCCATTATTGAGTGTGCAAGTCACCCCCTGATATTTTATCCGTGTATAAATATATAATATTGGCCAAGCAGGCGACATATCTCTTTCATAGTTCAAGTTATCCAATCCACTTTAGCCACCCAAACCCATATTTTTTGTTTTCACGTACAACAATAGTCCTGCACCAACCGGGGGTTGTCCTTGGGTGCACTTGCATAGTGCATATAGGGATAATCATCGGTTGGTGCCTCCTCATCATTTAAAATTGTTTACGGCCTCTCGTACGCCTTCCATAGGTCCGGGACCCGGGGTCCCGAGATATGTAAAAAAAAACAAAAAACAATAGTAATAAACCAGGCAGGTAAGGCAGTATTCTGATACGGCAGTAAGGAGGTTCCTATCTTTGCAGGCCTAACCACCGATAGCTTGGACCTTGCTCCCGACACCGGCGGACTACTATTTTATATATTTTAGTTAAGTTTAATATAGTTCCACTATTTAGAAGATTGTTGATATATTTGATAATAAAAATTAAAAAAAAATATGTTTCTGTATTAAATAAAAAGCTTAAAGTTATTTTATAGTTCCTATATCGTAAAAAGTAAGTTTTAGCAGTGATCTCTTGAATTTTGTGATTTATATTACTTTTTTTCTCTAAATAATAAATATTTATTATTTTTAAGTTTGTTTTGTTATGCTCTTTCTAAATATTATTATTATTTTATTTTTTGGTATATTGGCGTGTGCTAGCTGACATAAAGCAAATAATTTAATTTAATTTAATGTTTGTGTTGCGTAATGTACTTCTATTATTTTGCGCAGTGTTGTATATAATCAAAATTTTTAACTGAACAGACTGTGCTGCTGGGGAGTTTGTTGCGCCAATTCTTCTCGTCAGCCAAAGCACTAGGAAGTGGTGAAGAGCGGGCGTTTTGTGGGACTGTCTTATATAGTTTTGACGTTCGATAAATAGCCTAGTTTGAATAAATAACTTTTAATTTCAATTGTCTTTGAATATAATGGATAGAATGACCGCTACAATGAAGACTGGCCGAAAATAACCATAACACAAAAACGTGACAACGCTTCGCTTGTATTTCACTCCTCATATTTTTTCCATACTGGGAGCTTTATATGAAAATCGATTCTGAAGGAGTAAACTCCAAAAAAAACCTGCACACATTAAAGTAAACTTGATTACAAATATTTACAACGGCTCCGGCAAATAATATCTGTGAAGCGTTTCCAAGATGCGTAAATTCAAGATAAGTGGTTTATTTGCGCAACAGACGACTTTGATTGCACAAATATCAACAACCGCTTGTGTTTATGTTATGATGCTTATGAAAAAAGAAACAAGATAAACAATTTCTTCGTAAATATAAATTAAAATGATCACGAGAACACACGATCATGGAGACCTTTCTTTATTTTTGTGAAATAATAAAATTGAATTTATTTCGGTAAGTAGGTTTGGACAAACACTTCTATCAGATCATGTGAAGACCATGTAGATTGTGTCTGAAATTGTCTTCTGAGGAACGAACCACGCAGATTGAGTGGTCCTGTCCAGTCAGTGCACGCGTTTGTCAGGAAACGTGCAGCTCAACTCAGAACTTAAGGAGCTCAACGATTCGACAAACAACACCAAAGGAAGGAAGGACATTTGGGTAGGCCGCATAAATGACTCAAACTGCCAGACCATTTAAAACAAAATTCATTTGAATTTAGAATAAACATCCTGACATGTAATGCTTGCTGCTTTGATAATATCTATATATACACTTTTAATGTCTTATTACTTACTTCTCTGACATCTGCTTGCGCTATTTCTAACCTCATTTTTGCTTAGCTTCTTTCAGACTTTTTTCCTCTTTTCCTGAGGGTCCTTTTTTTGTGGATGGGAAATCATCAAATAACTTCTCCCGCTCTGGGTGGAGCGGGAGGGCGTGTCAGACTTCTACTGACTAAAATCCACCCATGTTCCTTGAGTTGCCTGTGCCAGGGCCACGGTAACTCTTTCGAACAACCCGCAACCCTAGCGGGTTCCCGAGGGTCCTACCGTAATGTTAAAATTAGGTCTTTACCTATGAAATTGCCGTTTAGTATGCAGAATGTCTTTAACATATTTATTTAAATATTTTTATTTCTTCATCAATCAAAATATGCACCCATGCTATCGATGCATCTCTGCCAACGCAGTGGTAATTTTTCAATGCCCTGCTTGAAGAAGTCAAGTGTACGGGAACCAACAAACTCTTCATAGGCATTTTGTACTGCCTCTTGGGTATTGTATTTTTTCCCTGCCAAGGTGTTTTCCAAATTTTGTAAAAAATAAATGTGCAAGGTCTGGTGAGTACGGTGGATGACGCAAAACTTCCAACCCTAGCTCTTGTAGCTTAGAGACCGTCTGTTGTGCCATATGAAGTCGAGCGTTGTCGTGTAGGAGCAACGGGGACGAGCGATTAACCAAGGCTGGCCGGAGATTTGCGAGCTTCTCCATCATTGTGACCAGTTCCTCACAGAACACATCCGCAGTAATGCTGGTGCCATTTGATAAGAAGCTGTAATGAAATATACCAGCACTAGACCACCAAACAGTGACCAAGACTTTTTAGCTGTAAGTTCTCGTTTAGGGCATTGCCTAGGCGCTGAACCAGGGTCTAACCAACATGATTACCGCTTACGATTATTAAAAATAATCCATTTTTAATCGCAAGTGACAATGCGGTTTTAAATCCCTTCGTTTCTGTGTCTGTTTAGCAACGCAAGGCATACCTCAACGCGTTCGTCGCGTTGGCGATCATTCAGTTCGTGCGGCACCCACTTATCAAGTTTTTTTACCTTGCCAATTTGACGCACATGGACCAATATTGTTTTGATGCTAACGTTGAAAGCTGCTGCTAACTCAGCCGTAGATTGAGTATCGTCAGCTTTCACTATAGCATTTAATTCGTCTTGCTGACTTTAGTTTTCAAACACTAACCAATAAACAAATGACTGAATTTGAAAATAGAATTCCAAATTTTAAAATAAAATTCATTTGAATTTAGAATTTATTGCCAGCCATACATAATTTACGTTTCATATGGCCAGTATTGTAAAACGGCAACTTAGGTAAAGACCTATTATAGGTACATATATGATCATAATATTAAAAAGTAAAACATTGCCCCGAATGTATTCTATGCTAATAATAAAGTTGAAGAGTTTGTTTTTTTGTTTGTTTGTATGTTTGAATGCGCTAATCTCTACAACTAAAATAGTCGGATTTGCAAAATACTTTGTGCATTTTATGGCCCAATTCTTGAGGAAGGCTAGGCTGTGTAACATTATGCTAGGACCCTTAGGAGCCGTACAAACAGAATAAAAGTCAGAAAGAACGCTAAGCGCAAACCAAGTATTATCATAGCGCGGGCAGTCGATGCGATGCGACGGGGTGGGCCGGGGGACAAAAAAATGTACGCGGATGAAATCGCGGGCAGAAGCTAATATCTACATATTCGACTTTGGCGCCCGGCACTGAACAAGCGTGTAGGCACCCTTCAGCCTGTAGATTTTCCTAGATCTAATGCTCAGCATGAGCCTTCGTAGACCAATTTAGTTCAAGAGCCGTCATAAGGAAACAATACAACGATGAATAAAACAACCCTGAATAAAAAGTTGCAGACATTACCTGCAAATGATAAAAAAAATATCTTAATAGGTACTATTAATATCATATTTGCTCCATATTTTAAAAGTCGAAGTATAAACAAAAGATAGTCGTATTGTTTGCTTAATTTTATTATTCATTACAATAAAATTATAATTATAATATCGAATAAAGTAAGTGCGTTATCTTGTTTTCAAGCAATTAAGTCGATTATAAACTTTGTTGAAATAATATTTATTAGGCACAAAAATTACGTATTCTCAAGCGGAAAACCTTGTTCTAAGAGTTTGTCCCAATTTTTTTCCGTCAATCATAATCACATTTTATAAGTAAGTTTCCTTCTATCTCATAATTGAAGAATTATTACCTACATTTCTCCAGTAGGACAGTGTAATCTTTTCTTCACTACGTTCTACAGGTGAATGAATATCCAGGTAATTTATTGTCGAAAGAATTTATACGTTCCATTTGGCCTAACTAAGTACTCATGGCTCACGTTAAATATGTCGTAAACTATTACCACATAGTTACCACATAGAAAATAGCTCAAGTAATTACTTATTTAACAGTGATTTATGTTTACTAAATAGGCCTCTAACTGATTCATAAAATTAAGGTCTAATTAGTACAACTAATCTCATCTTTGACAGTCGTTAGAAATAGTCAGAAGCCCAAAAGTCTGACAACCAGTCTTGCCAAGGGGTATCATGCTGACCAGTAACTGGGTTGTGGAGGTGAGATAAGCAGTTGCTCCATGTAAAATACTGGTATTCAGCTGCATCCGGTTAGACTGGAAGCTGACCCCAACTTAGCCAGGAAAAAGCTAGGCAGATGATAATTAGAACAACAAATATGCCTCCTATACTCATCTTGTAAAGCCGTATATGCGGACCCAATAATAACTGCAACATAAAATAGGATGACATTTCTCGATATCTCGTAAACAGATTAATGCCTCCGCCCCAACTTGACTTAATGCTCTAATGAAAATACCAACCCACGCTGCCTCTTAAGCGCTATAACTATTTTATTGGCTACCTAAGAGACAATATCATACTACACCGATATTTTCTATCATGAATAGTAAGGTAGTTTGTGCGACAGTTAAAACATTTAATTGATAATGTGTGTAGTTCTGTTTGGTCTTGCGAAGCGGGCGGTCGTGTGCCACGTTATTGTTGCTACGTGATTATTTTGCGATAAACTACCGATATTGTTTTAGAACAATAATACGTTGTGTCAGAAACAGAATCGTCGGCTGTCGACAATTGTCTGGGGAACTGAATGAGAGATATTTTTGTCTATTATTTTTAGAAGTACGAATTTTTATGAATAGTCTATCACTGCTGGATAATTTTGGCCACGAGGTGATTTATTTTTGTAATGTCAGACTCGTATATTTAGGTTCCGTTTTTCATTCATTCACTGCCAAATATATACCAATTCCAGGATCGGAATATTTTGATACAAACCTAGTGTCCAAGAGGTACTTAAGTATTATGTCACAGTAAGACCTAGCTCACTTTGGGGTGACACGAGCAGTAGCTCAGTGTCAGTAAAATTAAGACGCTGTGGTGGTTTTGCGGTGTCACTGGATCAGACTGGACGCGAAACGAACATATTCGTACTTACAAGCTACGGACGGATATACCAGAATGTGTTGAATGTATGGTCTGAGTTTATTTCCGTGATGTTCCCAACTAATTCCGAGCTCAGGCAAAGTGTTACTCGTATTGGGTTTTACCACCTGGAACTCGGCTACTGAAGAAAAGGCTGCTAAGCCTACAGTCTGAATTTGTGTCCGGTTTATGGTAATAGGCTCGCTCCTTGTTACATGGGACTTAAACATACATACCTGGCGAAATTTGGGTGTCCACCTCTGTCCAACCCTTCGAGGCGTGATATTATGTTATGTTCCCAATTTTGGGAAGCCTATACCCATTTAAAACCTCTTTTGGCCATTATAGAAGAAAATTAGAAGTTTTTCTGTACATACATAAGCCCATTAAAAACTACAATAACCATCAGTTGATCCATCGGTGTGAGAGAGGCCTATGGCTAAGTTATAACAGCCGCACGGGTCGATCGATCAGGTTAAGCTACGCTTGCCGCGGTTGATCCGTGGAAGAGTGACCCGTGCGTGCCTCGGAAAACACGTTAAGCCGTTGGTCCCAGCTGGCATTCATGGATCTTTGAGAGTCATTACAGGTCGTCAAAAGCCCGAAAGTCTGACAACCAGTCTTACCAAGAGGTATCGTATTACCCAGATACTGGGTTGTGGAGGTCAGATAGGCAGTTGCTCCATGTAAAATACTGGTATTCAGCTGCATCCGGTTAGACTGGAAGCCGATCCCAACATACTTGGGAAAAGGCTAGGCAGATGACGATTATCCATCGGTGTGATGATGGTAATGTCTACTTTCGCAATAGTCCAGAAGATGTTTGGTGGCGATACAAAGTTATAATTAGTTTAAATGATTAAGCGTCCTTAGAAATAGTCAGTTTCCTGTTCAAACATGGGCCGACTATGTCAACCAAACTGTGTTTATTTGGAAATTGTAATAGTTTTAGTATAATCAACGTTTCACATCATAATTTATACAATTATTTATGGATGCAACGACATAGGTACATTGTAGCTCGTTTTCAGATTAACATTTATCTACATTATGTCTGACTAAAGCATGTTTTGCATTAGGATGAAATATGCGATGTTAAAATATTATCGAAAGCGGACTATCGATAGCACTTACGTAATAGAAACGATGTTTATTCATTCACTCTCAATAATAAAATGAAATCAAGCGATATGTATCTTATCACTTAAACCGTTATTAATAAAAGTAGAACCTTTAAAATTAATCAATGTGCCTAGCCTTTTCCCAATTATGTTGGGTTCATCTTCCAGTCTAACTGGATGTCTAATTGAATACCAATAGTTTACACGGAGCGACTGCCTGTCTGAGCTCCACAACCCAGTTACTGGGTAACACAACACCCTTTGGTAAGACTGCAGGTTGTAACACTTTTGGGCTTCTGACGACCCGTAACGACTGTCAAAGATCGTAGAATGAACAACTGCTTAACGTGCTTTCCAAGGCACGGGGGTTCTTGGTATTTAAAGAGCGGCAAGCGTAGCCTAATCTGATCGATCGATCAGTGCAGCTGTTATTAAAAATCAAAAAGGCTGCATTTATAATTATGTTTATTTCGGTATTTTCTATTTTTGTTGGTCCTATGTAGGTAAAACATTAGACATACCTTCAATGTTTATACCTGTGTATGTACTACCTATGTAATGTATGTACCTATGTGTTGGAAAAAATAAATAAATGTATTAAATATCTACGAGTGACGAATTAAATTATTTTTAGCATAAACACAGCAATTATGAATGCTATTTGATTTATTTCATTACATGGTTATAAATAATTAAGTTAAAAATATAATATTTAGGATATTATATAATATAGGATACTTAACTAAAACTATTAAAAAACTAAAATATGGCGTCGAAAATTCCTCCGCATCGCTATCGACTGGTAATGTGATAAGAATGACTAAAAAGAACCTTCTATCCTAGTTTCTGCAGTCAGAGTTTGCCCCAAAGTACTAAATTCACCAATTTTGAAGAAAAGCTATATAGATAGCTACATAGAGACTGTTTGTGGGTACATGTTTCTAGAAAGGGAACCGCATTTTAACGCAAACTTTGTATGAGACAACTCAGTTCGATTGTTTCACAACTTCAACAAACCCACTGAATGTATTAACTGGAAATCAATAGAAGTTTAATAGATTTGTACAATTGGACTAATATATGTTCAAGTTATTTATATAAATATATACATTTCAGTAGAATTTGTGAAGGATGTTTTAGGGCCTCATTATGTGTGCTTCAGAGAGGTACTTTACAAGTGAGATCTAACTTTGTGTTCTCAAGAGAGGCTGTACCTTTACCAAGAACTGCTAGCTTTGTTGACAGACTGTATAAATTCTGTGCCTTGTCTCATCTCTTACAAAAGTTATAGTTGGCAACTTTACGCTTGTTAGGCGCAGGTAATACGAGTAATGCTGTTCTAGGGAAGGAAAAGTATTAATCCAATCTAGTTTATGATCTTATTTATGTACTTTTTGGGCTAGAAATGCAAGGTCTAGATTTAAGCGGTTTATGGTAAAGATTTAAAAAAAGCTATAGTACCTAAATGATTTACTCATCTTTATAAAGTTTAGTTGATTCTCCCTTTATTGGATCGATAAACTTGGCCCAAAATGGGTTATGAATTCGACGAAAGCTTGACTCTAAATCAAAATCAAAATCAAAAGTCATTTATTCAAACTAGGCTGAGAATCAGCACTTTTCGAACGTCAAAATTACATAAGACAGTCCCCCAAAACGCCCGCCCTTCACCACTTCCTAGTGCTTTAGCTGAGGAGAAGAAGTGGCGCAACAAACTCCTCAGCAGCACAGCTGTCTGTTCAGTTAAATAAAAAAAAAATAAAAAATATATATAATATTCTATACAACACTGTGCAAAATACATGCAAGTACATTACGCAACACAAACATTAAATTAAATTTAATTATTTGCTATAAGTCAGCTAGCACACGCCAATATACTTAAAAAAAGAAGAAAAAAATAATCGAAAATTCGAAAACTATACTCAAGCAGAATCAAAATACAAACTAAAAACGTAAGCAGAACTTTATACCTATATTGAAAGCCTCCAGTAATAAAGGGCGTGCCCACTTACATATAGCCGTAACTCGAAGTCACAGATGATAAACCAGGACCATCGAAGTAAAATAAACGAGTTAAATTATTAATAACAAAACAAAACCAAGGTCAGCAAGACGACCAGTCACCACAAGCAGCATCCGTTCACGAGCATAACGCAAAGATCAGCCATTACCCCCCTCGCCATATTTGAGGGAAGGAGGCAACCCGACCCCCGACGCTACCGCAAGCAGTGACATCTAAGGGAGCATGACGAACCTGCTGCCGGTTGCTCAGACAAGAATAATTATGATCAATTGTCGAGGTCACTAGCTAACCACATATTGCAATACCACTCATAAAAAAAACATTGTAATGAGTAGATTACTAACTAAACTTTGAAAAGCCATCCATCCAGATACTGACCGTATTAATCGCTGCTTTACTGCGGTGAATGGGCGACAAGTGGTATTTGCAACGTGGAAGTTAAATTTCCCCTCCGTCTAACGATCCACAGCTTTCAGACTTCATCAGATCTCATTACCTTTCATCAACTACATGTTGCATGTGAGTACATACCATCATGCCTGTTAACCCTCAAATATTAGACAGAGTATATCTATAATATGTACACCCACATTGCGCCAGTTATGATTAAGTCCCATCTAATAGGGGACAAGCCTATTGCCATCAACCGGGTGTAAAATCCAGACTCCGGGTTGCTACTTAAAAATGCATTATGGATAAACCTGGTAAAACTTTGCCCAACCTGGGAATCGAACCCAGCACTTCATGTCTAGCAGTAGCGCTTGCAACCACTAGGCCAAACATGGCTGTCAAATCATATTTATAACATTATTATGAAAGTACCTATATAATCATTTATTTGTAGAAAATACAGGCGTTACCAATTATAAAAGTTGGTTTATGTACAATCCATATTTCGCCTGTTCAGGACATGAAAATTAATAATACTTTTATTGTAAAACATACAAATATTTTATATCATGACGTGATAATGTAATGTGTAACATTTATTAACATCATTATAAATAACGCTTGTACCAAACCTTGTTGCACACAGTCCACACAAATGAAATAAGCAATTGCTACTAAGAGTACTGTGAACTGAAGTACCTAACTCCTTTGTGTGAAGTGCCAAAGTGCATTAAAGTTTAACAATACCACAACTTGTCGTTGTAAAGACTCTGACGTAAGTAACTTGGGGGTCCTAAATATAATTTAGTGGCTTGTTTTTGTGCGGGTGCCGTCAATGTGTGGTTTTACCCGGGGCCCCGATTCTTGGTAATAGGGATCGAGGGGACCCATGACGATTTCCCCGAAAGAAAAATAAGTGTATAGGTACTCAGTAAGTGTAGGAAAAGTAAGTGTAGGAAAAATGATTAGGTATACCACTTGCATGACTACGTCAGGTGGGCAAGCTCTTTAAAAGAGTCATTGCAGACCGCCTCGTCGAACAGCTAGTGCAGAGGCGCCACGGCGACCTCAATTTCCGCCTAACGCAGGTCCTTATCGAACACGGTTGCTGGACGTTCCTGTGACGGATAAGGCGGGAGGAAACGCCCGGGTGTTACCATTGTGTGGAACGCCCGGAGGACACGGAGGAGGTCTGCCCGGCTTGGGCAGAGTACCGCCGCGTCCTCGCGGAGGCGATTAGCGGCGGCGATCTCTCGCATCCGGCCCTGGTCCAGGCCATGGTACGAAGCGAGAGTGCTATGGGAAGCCGTCAGCTCCTTCTGCGAAGCAGTAATGCTTGCGACGGAGGAGGCGGAACGTGTGAGGGAATGGTAATCTTTGCGCCCTCACGCCCCTAGTCACCGCAGGGGACGCCCTGGGCGTCGGGAATCGAGAGGCGATTCCCGGCCACCGTAGGCGCAGGCTTGCGGACGGCGAGCAATGGGTAGCTCGCCGTCCGGTAAGGACCAGACCCGGGTCGACGGCTGTGGTATTTCGTTTCCAAAAACCACATGTTTTAGTTGGTTAATGAGCTGGGGGAGTTCATACTTTCACTATACTTACATTTTACATACTAAACACCAATACCAATAGGAATCACTCCATTTCATTGATAAAATTTACATTATTTTTATATTTTAGTAGTCAAAACTAAAATGTCAATTGTCAGATTTTATTATTTTATAGCCGAGTGCTCATGTAAATGGTTACTCATCTAATCTGATGTATCTTGAAAATATTTAGTATTTGTATTTCTAGAACGAGACGGGGTCCTATAAAGGGACCCGTCCTAGCTTCTAAAGATCAGTCTATTTTCACCTATAAAACAGTCTATTTTCAACTACGAAGCAGTCTATTTTCACCTTTAAAGCAGTCTATTATGCCTTCTAACTAGTATACACTATCTACAGTAAATGTCATGTGACGTCTTCACGAGTATTATTATCCAGTGGACTCCGGCGACCAGTCCAAGTCCGCGGTTCACTATAAACCTCCAGTGACATGGCTTCAGTCACTGCCATCTCCTTGTTGTCCTCCTTGGACAGAGGGATCCCTACAATCCTTCTAACGGAGTGACGTAGGCCATCGCCAAGGGAAGCTGCCATCGGTATATTCCTCCATGGAGTAAGGCGCTGCAGCCTCATCTTCGTCCCTTCTCTGGTGACTGTGGATTCTCTTGACCTGCTGATTCCTGCTGCACGGTCGTGACACCAAGCGTTCTGAGCTGAAGATCCACCGTCCCTGCTCTGCTACATCCTACTGCTGCGCGCGTCTCACGCTGCAGACCTTGTTCCTGGCCTCGAAGACTGAAGTTTGACTTGTTTATTACTGATCCTTGTATTTTCTACTCCTAATGTAGCGTAGCAAATAGCCTCGGCTATCTGTTACGTTACACGGTGCGTTGTGTTCCACGCGCGCCTCAAAGAGATGTCAGCACTAACTTATGGGGCCCGCTAGGGCCGATGCCTGCCAGGGTTACAGGTTGTTTGAAAGAGTTACCGCAGCCTTGGCACAGGTAACTAAACGAACATGGGTGGGTTTTAGTCAGTAGAAGTCTGACACGCCCGCCCACTACGACCAGAGCGGGAGAATTTATTTGATAATTTCCCACCCAAAAAAAAAAAAAAATATAAAAAAAGGACTTGTATGTACGTCAAATAATTTTATGTTGTCTGAGTTAAAGCGGCAGTTGCTTATTGCAGTTTTGGTAAGTTAAAAATTACAAAATGCATGTTTACTAACAAGTTCGGTAGTAAAAACTGAGCAGTAAACTAAATAAAAATGAATCATAACAAATATTTTAATGGGTATTTAAATATACAATTAAGCAGTAAAATGACTGCACGGGCAGTTATGTGTGGGGAGTTAACAAGTTGGAATTAGTCGGTAACAAATCTAACTTGGAAGTAGCGCTCGCCAGCCGCCGCTGGCGCGGCACTGCTCGCTTCGCTCGCTCGGCTCGCGCGTGGTTGATCACAGTTCCAACCTAACCTGTAAACTGGCGAACTACAATATTTACTTAACTTATTTAACTGCCCATTCCAAGATTTTTACTGGCCATTCATTTATTACACTACTTGAGTATTTTTGTACCAAAATAGTAGGATGAAATAACCGATCAATTTTCTTTTTACTACTTTTCATGTTGTACTGGCACACTGATTTAACGGCCGAAAAACTAAATTACTGCCCGTTAATTTTTTCAACTGATCATAATAACGACCCTAATGTTTAAACAATTGTATTATATTGTTAACAAAAACTAAATGTAGAAACCACCAGATAATCTGCTCAACCCATCTCAATTGTTATCTGAAAAATAGGAACCCACAACACGAGATGACCCCCAATATTTACGATTCACACTCCACTAAGGGCCGGTTTTTTGATCCGTAGTTATCTCAACCAATGGTTAAACATAGTAACCAATCGTTGAATTTTGGCTAAATGTGAAAGGCTAAACATGAATGAGTTATGCCATTAGCTACTATTTTTTAATATGAATGAGCTAACATGAATACATTTATGTTTAGCCTTTCACATTTAGCCAAAATTCAACCATTAGTTACTATGTTTAACCTTGGTTGAGTTGAGTTAACTACGGATCAAAAAATCAGCCCTTACAAACAGTCGAACAAAAACAGCTGAACACTTAAAAACGTGTAAACATCAACGTACGTGAAAATTACAACGTATAGGTACAAGGCAGGTTGAAAATTTATGGCGCGATCGTGTGGTTTAATATTGGGGTCCCGTGTATCACATCCTGTGGGCTGTCTAACCCCACCTCGCATATATGGAGCCTGTAATTTGCATTTTGAGTAAACGCTGTGCAGTTAAAACTTTCCCTGCTAAAAGCCTCAATGTCTGCCTTATGCTACCTATATAAACTTTGTCTCAACGATCATTTTGGACTCCGTCTGCTTTAAGACTTAGTTTAATAACTCTGTACACTCTCTGTTTTAAAAGTTGGGTTACATTGTACCTATTTTAAATGTTTTAAGTGAATTAACTTGTTCATTTGTAAGTCTTTGATGGCTGTGTGAAATGAGAATCGGAATAAAAGTATAACGAATTCTTGTGTCATTCATTTTATTATAGAGGTTTCAGGACACACTTTTTAGGCACGAGACCATGGATTAGAACCTGGTATATACCTACTTACCGAAGTAACCTTTTTAACTTGAAATGTGTTCTCTCTTTGCCAATATTGGACACCGATGGTACCTATACGGTGTCAACGTTATTGTCAGAACTGGTTGCATCAAAGTACCTATGCGATAATACGTATGCCTTGCAAAAGCCTTGCCTTGCACAGGCTGTAATTACAAGTTTTAATAGGGTCTATACCATTAATTGTATGATTTACTTCGAATTAAAGATCACAAATAAAAATTCAAACAATTAAGCTACAAAGTTAAAAATATCTACCATAGAATCTGCAAACACAAGTGTGTTGTTAAGTGGAGGAGGTGTTTCGGCAGACGTACTCGTAGGTACTACATTGTAGGGCCCCCCGTCTTAAAGGTGCAATGACCCGCGTGGGGCGTCAGTGCTTAATTAGAGACGTAGCCTCGAATACAACGAAGAATCAAAAATGTATATTAACTGTCACCAAAACAATACTTTTATTTATAAGAAAGCGTGTTGTGTCTAATTTGGTTTTGACCTTTACTTAAGATTATATTTAAAAAGGAACTTAATACGAGTATTATAGTGTTATCAAAGTTCTATTTATTTATTCTGCAACTAGCGGCCCGCCCCTGCTTTGCACGGTTTTTACGACTTGACAAAACATTGGGGTTCTTTTATAATAATGTAAATTTAACCTGCAGGGCAGCGTGTGGCGAGCTGTTGGGCAGTAGCGACCCCACGGATCCTATCTCCAGGGTGAAGTCATGTTCCTCATCTCTGGCTTGCCTTTATTGATCGGCTGGAGTAAATACTGACGAGAAACAGAGCTCGCACCTCATTCTTGCCTTTATT
This sequence comes from Dicycla oo, assembly GCA_948252095.1. Taxonomy (NCBI): domain Eukaryota; kingdom Metazoa; phylum Arthropoda; class Insecta; order Lepidoptera; family Noctuidae; genus Dicycla; species Dicycla oo. The sequence goes on along the minus strand of OX411726.1, from coordinate 17,161,761 downwards.
GGCTGGTTTGAGTGGAGATTCGCAAGATCAAACGTGCTCGGAGGAAGGAAGTATTCCAGTAAGGTGCTGGTTGGTATCTTGACCGTACTTTTGGGACTGTCCTGATAGCCGTGGAATACCTTTCCACTTCTCAAGCACCTCAGGAAGTGTTGCCCCCTTGTGGCTATGTTCTTACAACCGTTTCCGACGGCCCATTATTGAGTGTGAAAGCCACCCTCTGCCATTTTCTCCGTGTCTATTAAAACATTGATCAGGCAGGGGCCATAGTCCTTTCATAGTTCTAGGTAAACAGTCCACTTTAGCCATCCAACATATATTCCAATATCTTTATTTCCATATCCTGCAATAGTCCTACACCAACCGGGAGTTGTCCTTGGGTGCACTTGCATAGTGCGTCCAGTGACAATCGTCGGTTGGTGCCTCATTTCATTAAAAGCGTCTAACGGGCCTCTGCGAGTTGGCTTCGGCCCCTCATACGCCTTCGAGATATATCAAAGACACTAAAATGTAAATTTAATATTAATGTACTATACACGAAAACCTTCCGGAATTAATTCTCTAAATAATGGTGACAACCGCATCAAAATCTTTCACACAGACACGAAAAGCGACTTTAATTAGTATTGATATCGATATATGTAGGTATAGAGATTAGGCAAGTAAGGACGTACCAGAGTTTCAATGGAGTTTATAAGAGAATGTACTCTACAGAGCAAGCTAATTATCATCATTAACATTTCTACAGAAAGTTTCCAATAAACCGATTGAATCATAAAACATTGAAACAATGGAATTCCAAGACTTGTAGCTAGTTATTGCGCCCAAGAGATAGATCTTTAAATCTTTTATAAATCGAAACTCCAAAGCTCTATAAAAGTTTTGTAATGTGGCCGTGAAATATGTGGAGTCTGCCTTCAACTTTGCCCGGGAAGTTCCGACCGCGTCTGTCCCGGACACCGTTGTCACGATTCACAAGACGCAATCCTTATTGCTTCAATAACTTAAATTTTGTTTCGAATAAATGCACAGCCTACGCTCTTGACTTCTGTAACGTGTTTGGAGAGCTACCCCTGTTTATTATTATTGGATTTTCTTGACTTTATTGTTGCTTTAGTTTTTACGATGTCACCAGTCGTTAGCGCAATAAAAATGTTTGTGCCTTGTTCAGTGGACCGTTACCTGACGCTTTGTCTTAACAACCGTTGTACACTTTGATGTTGTACACTATGACAGTTTTTGATATATAATAATATGCTCTGTTCCTAAAGTATGTGATAAAAATGTAAACCAGTTCAGTTTAAGTTCTTACGCAATTAACATTCATATGGATTTAGGTTTCAACTTTTTATATCTCACCACTTTTCCAATAATTATTGCATTATTAACATTATTAAAATGTAATCCATACTAATACTAATATTATTAATTTAAAAGTAACTCCGTCTGTCTGTCTGTATGTTACCCAGATAGACAGACAGAGTTACTTTCAGTAACTCAGTCACTCAGTTTCTGTTTGTAAATCCATAAAATTTGGCAAGGCTATATATGGTATCATAGGGAAGGACATAGGCTACTTTTTGTCTACAAATTAATCCTACAGGGGGTGATATAGGGGATGAAAGTTTGTATGGGAAACCCGGCATTTCTTAAGTCTGGTATATGAAAATTCAAATTTATGCTTTTGGTAAAAAAAATAAAGCAATATGTGGCTCAGCGTTTTTGAAAAATCATCTCCTAAGAGGCTAAAATAGGGGTTGATTTTAAAATTCACAAAACTGCACGTATTTTGATAAAATTTGGATAGGATCCTGAGAAAGGCAATAGGCTACTTTTTTTCTTATAAAATAATCCTAGAGGGGGTAATATAGGGGACGAAACTTTGTTTGGGAAACCCTGCATTTCTTAAGTTAGTGATAATTATGAACATACAAGTTTATGCTTTTGGTAGAAAATAAAGAAATCGTATGTGGTTCAACGTTTTTGACAAGTCTTCGCCCTGAGGGGCTGATTTTAAAATTCACAAAACTGCAAGGGTTTCTATAAAATTTGGCAAGGCTATAATAGATAGCATCCTGGGGAAGGACGTTGGCTACTTTTTGTATTAAAAATTAATCCTACAGCGTGATATAATAGGGATGAAAGTTTGTATGGAAAACCCAGTTATTCTTAAGTTAGGTTAGTTATCTTTTTTCCTACCAAAAGCATAAATTTGAATTTTCTAGCCACTCTTTAGTTGTGGTATAGCGCTTTCGAAAAATCAGCCCCTAAAAGGGTAAAAATGGGTTGATTTTCAAATTCACAAATAATAATAAAAATTTTGTGTTCCTCTTTTTAAGAGATTCAAGGGATTGGAAATGTAGTCATAGTTCGTACCCTGAGGTTACATTAGTCTTTATTTCATAAAAATCGACGTTTTTACGACGAAATTATTTCATCAAATAACTTTTGAACGAGTGGTTACTCGGTCAAAAGTTATTTGTTATTAGCGCGTGATTGGCATAATAAATTTTAACTAAACAAAGTCCCCCGCCGCGTCTGTCTGTCTATTTCAACGCGATAAACTCAAAAACTAGCGAAAAAATATTCTCATAGGTATGGTTTTTACCAATGGATGGTGTGATTCATGAGGAAGGTTTCAGTGTATAATTACTTAAGGTTTTGTGTAAATTGGCTGAAATATGACGATGACCGTTGAAGATGTCGGAAAAAATCATGCCGACTGGGAGCTTTAAGCCCACAATACAGGACGACGTTATATCGTATCGATTTGATTTTGCACAGTTATATCGGACGGCCCTATGTCCTTCACATGTACGTTCTCGTGGGATATTTTCCGACTTCCACATAGGCGAAGCAGCGGGCTAAAGATACCTAGTTAAAAAATAAACCAAAAAAATAAGGTTATTAACCTCAATTACCAAATGAATAACATCTTTAAGGTTTATGAATTATAATTTCGAATGCACTCATTTTCAAATCAAAACACTCATTTTGTGTCACCACAAAGTATGTATCCACTGATACGTTTTCTGATCCAATTGTTTACATTTTCATCAAATATTTTTGGAAGAGACAATAAATATTTATAGATACATGCTAAAATCCGCGGTTTACAACTTGTGTCAACTACAGTCCGGCCGTCGAGATAATGCGTTCCTGACACCTGTCAGTTAGACAATTTCTGGTAACTAATAAGGATCAAATTCGCAAAGCACATATTCGTTAGTATGAAACTAACAGGTGTCAAGAACGCATTCTCTCGACGGCCGGACTTTAAGAGCTTTTTTTTTTTTTGTGGATGGGAAATCATCAAATAACTTCTCCCGCTCTGGGTGGAGTGGGAGGGCGTGACAGACTTCTACTGACTAAAACCCACCCGTGTTCCTTCAGTTGCCTGTGCCAGGGCCACGGTAACTCTTTCGAACAACCCGCAACCCTGGCGGGCATCGGCCCTAGCGGACCCCTTCAGCTAGTGCTGACATCTCTTTGAGGCGCGCGTGGAACACAGGCACTTTAAGAGCTGCGATCAATGGGACTTATTGAGACATTATATTGATAAGTGAAATAGTTATCCAAGTTTTGAGTATCTACGTATATCTAATCAATTTCGTTTTAGCGTGATGGAGAGTTGTTAAAGTCAAAAGCCCGAAAGTCTGACAACCAGTCTTACCAAGGGGTATGGTGTTACCTAGTCACTGGGTTGTGGAGGTCAGATACATAGGTAGTGGCTCTATGTAAAACAATAGGCCAGACATATGATGATGATGATGGACACGGACGTGGTGGATAACCCCTCGTTGTAATAAGATTTTATAAAGTTATCAACTTTCCTGTAATATTAATTAGATACCTACCGTTAAAAATTAATATTTTAGCATTTTATAAGGAAACTTCTGACATTTAAAAATGGACAGGTATGTGGCAGATACTTGATTTTTTTTTTAAATTTCAGGGTTGCTTTTATGAAGAGGCCCTTCCCGTTTTGGGTTCGACAACTTAAAAGGACAATGAATATTAAAATCTATTTCCGAGGTATACTTTTGCGTTTCATTAACTAATTTATAACATGTCCAAGGTTATCTATTTTGGTATTTTGTTAATGCATTATATGGGAAAGAAGGAAAATTTAAGTTCATACACAATTCGATGTAATTTTTAGCAACAATTAATATTTTGCAATTAAGTATTCTATAAAATTACGCAAAAAATTGCGTTTTTTAATACTCGGAATTAGAAAACGAGATTTATTGGTGTGTAAGGTTCTATGAGCACCTTATTCTGCAGCTTATACACACATAAAATACAGAATGTTCACAATTTTACGCAGCTTGCCCTGCACTTTTAAACCGACTTCAAAAAGGAGGAGGTTCTCAATTCGACTGTATTTTTTTGTATGTTTGCAAGAAGGATGGACCGATTTGGAAAATTCTTCTTTTGTTTGAAAAGGTATACTTTCTAGATGGTCTCATATAAATTTTAATAAATTTGCTTGAGTGGTTTTTGATTTAGCTTCAATAATGCGTATTTTTTCCACTTAGTATATGTGGATGATGTTTTAATAACTTCCTATCACCGTTAGTTACATAGCAGGTAGTTCAGTTATTCGAATTTGTGTGGTACCTACGTACCACAACTAAAAAGTGAAGAATGAAAACTTTTTAGCAAAAAAAACCGCCTCGCAAATCAAAACACTACAAAGTGAAAAATAACTTTAATTTCGGAAGTCGGTGGTAAAAAACGAAAATACAAAGCCAAAGACACCGACTACCGAAATTAAAGTTATTTTTCACTTTGTAGTGCATTGTTTTGGAAGTCGGTTTTATTTTTTGCTAAAAAATTTTTTTGTAGTTTCAGTTCAGTTATAGTTTAATATATTTTATATAACTAATATAACAGGCATTTTATTAACTTAATTGAAATGAAACATTAAAACCTTTCTAAGAAGACGAGGTAGGTATGAACGATTAAACCCTAAATTAATTAAATAGAGTTGATTTTTTGAACACCATGTATTATTCTTCCTACCTACCATTTTCCTTTGCATTTGGTACACTCCGAATTAGGAACTAAATACATTGGAATAACGATTTTTATCGGAAAAATGTACCTCTGACTTCTTTTCATATGTAATTAATTAGATTCACCAAATCTATTGTTTATTTCAAGAGTATAAACCATAATGGTTCTTATAAAAATAGTCAATCCTTCAAAAGTGCTTAATTTCCGAACTCCTTTCGAGTTTTAGTAAAAATACTGCGGAAATAGGTGCCCTTACCTTAAAAACTTACATAATTATTACCAACAGTTTGCTATTCCCTCGCTTAGAACTTATAATTGACTCCAACGTGCACGGAAACATGTGCTGCTCAAACATTCTGTTGTTCTTTAATTTGCTCAACAACACTGTGTATCTCTTAAAAATACCTCAAACATTCCAGAATATTCCTTTCATAAACTTATTAACAATTCAACGAACTTGTAATGTAATTATCATGCTGATGTTGATCAATTACTTGCTGCCTTTGTATGCTTCAAAGTAGTCTATAATAGTTATAACAAAGCGTAAACCAATCAAGTTGGCTGGCTCAACGTCCTATACAAAGGACTTAAGTGCGTTATAATGTCCAATCTGTCCCTAGGATTGAGGGTAAATTTTACGTCAAGTCCATTCCAAGTGTCCCCGACGATTTTTTATTATTGGCTGAACGAATTTAGTATCTGGGGAGATATAAAAGGAAATGAAGCTAAGCCCTTCGGAAATCTCAGAAATTGGTCTTTTTCTCAGAGTGCGTGTGAGGACAATGGTACGACTCGGATCCAATGAAACAGAGTTACTTTCGTTACTCTTGGGAACAGTTTTTACGATCGACTGCGAGATTTACGCTTCAATAGCATTTCGAATACTTGAATATTTTAATAAGTTAATAATACCTTGTTCTGGGCGAAGATTAATGGTTTCCTTTTCATTAATAAGGAAACGATTGGAATTTTTAGCAAACGTTTTTGGAACGACCCTACTTATCACGATACCTTTGAAAATGTAAGGTTATTCATTTTGTTTATGAAAATATGCTAACAGTCGTTTCAATTCCGTTGAGAATCGGCAATGAGTGTTAGAAAACTCTTCCACCAATTAATTTTAGTGAAATTCGTCTCCAGCGAAGCTTGACACAGGTCTGAGCGCAGGTATTAACACGAGTATAAGTATAGTTGATCGCACCCGCGGGACCCATTGCAAGTTTACCAGTGGAAGTGTGGCTTCTAATGAAGCGACAGCCGAGATGGAACTCAAACAACAACCGCTGTCGCGAAAGAAGCCTGTAAAAGATAAACTCGTATAGGGTAACTGCTATAGTAATTGGCCACGCTAACTATAGCGTGGCCAATTACTATAGCAGCTTCTTATAACTGGCCACTCACAAAAAAGAGGTAGAAACCATGTAGTAATGCAAGCAAGCTCATGAATGAAAAGCACCACAAATATATTGTTTGTGCTTTTCATTGATGAGTTTGCTTATTCTCCTTGTTTCTACCTCTTTTTTATGAGTGACCAACTGGCCAGTTACTATTATAGCAGCTACGAGTCTATTCTAATTTCGGTTAAGCAAGCAGGTTTTTCTCGGTACGACACCAAAATAACATAAAGCCAGAGTTCACTTCAATAAATTAGATCATGCATGATAGTATCGAACAACTGACCCATTTAACCCTTCCATTGTTAAAATTAAATGTTATTAATAAGCTGACAATACGGGTAAACTATCTGCTACATCACGGTGAACTTCGCTGACTTCGGAGCCTTCACTAAAGTCTCTGTTGGAAACAGTGGCTCTATATATTTTGTGGCATATTAGAAACTGGCGCTCACCTATGCTAAAATATGGAAGTTTACGCCGCGAACACGCTCCGTTAATTGTAAAATTTGGAGTTTGATAACTTCACCCGAAACTTTTACATTGCCGGGTTGAATTTAGTGCGGCAGGTAAAATTTTGACAATAACTGGTCACTTCAGTGTACTGTGAAATCTGCGACTTTTCATTAAATATTTACTACCTGTGAGAGGTAACTGGGTCACTGTTTCTGAGTTCTGACGCATGAATTTAATTTACAAAAACAAACTCATATTTTAAAACTGCTGTATAAACAGCTGTTTAACTTTTTAATACAAAGTTCAAATATTTCTCTTAACAAAATGTCACAGGATTTTGAAGGTTTCAATTTAACTTCAGTAACGGAGGAACTCTCCTAAGAATCTTAAATAATGAAACTTGATAGCTAAAATTCCACTCAACTCGAAATATTAGTCCAAAGAACCTTCCAACCTTCCCAATTAGTTATTAATTTAACCTTTAGAAATTATAGCATAAAATTATTATTTTAATAAAATTGATATTTAGGTACTTAAAATCATTTTCTTTTAGTTCGTAGATAAACACTTTCATTAATCACGATAAAATTCACTAAAAGATCTGTAATGCTACGGCTACATTATCGCGATAAAGCGAACTAGACTTCGCGCGCTCTCTATGTTGTACGTACAGCGAGACGTCGAGCGGTATGCGAGAGTGTGCGCGCGAAGTGTAGTTCGCTTTATCGCGATAATGTAGCCGTAGTACTAATGCTAATGCGGTAGACCGAAAAGGATATGGAATCGCAAAATACCATGTCCATTTATTTCCCGCTTTAAGAGCGGATACCAGCTCAAACCGAAAGGTAGCCCAAATAGAACACTTCATACGCTCATTTGTGCGATCATTATCGGTCATCTCATACATTTGACTGGCCTGTTGGTCTAGTGGTTAGTGGCCCTGACTGCTATGCCGGAGGTCGTGGGTTCGATTCCCACCCAGGACAAATGTTTGTGTGATGAGCATGATCATTTGTTCTGTGTCTGGGTGTAATTTATCTATATATGTATGTATACGCTATTATTATATTTAGAATATTAATTATATTTAGAAATATATAAGTATGTTTATCAGTTGTCTAGTACTCATAACACAAGCTCTGCTTAGCTTGAGGCTAGACGACGTTGTGTGATAGTTGTGGAATATTATTATTATTATTATTATTATTATCAGCGTGGCAGATTGTGGTGGCATTGATCAGAATAGTTTGCTTGCAAATTTGGCAGCTGCTAACCAAACGCGATTATGTGATACCAGAGCGCGCGAGGATTCGGCTGTAATCTGATTTATGTACCATGTGTTATGCACTATACCAGGTATATACATATACGTAGTGTATATGTATATGACTGGTACAGTGCATCTATGTATCGCCATCAATCAGTTGTTGTTTTCAAAAGATCCAAAAAATATTTTTGTGAGATTTAAGTGGATATCATTTTCAATGTCCAGTGTCCACACAAAGAGAATGTCTATAGCTATTGTGTTCAATTCAGGTTTTTTTTTAGATTGTACCTAACAGATATTCAAATTTAAACCTACGCGTTTTTGCTTTGATTTAAAAACTTCGTTTGCATAAATTAAAATAAGTTTTATGAGGATAAAACTCGTGTAGTTCCGGGTCACAAATGGCACCCGTAGGACTTGACCCCTCCATGTGGAGTGTGTTGAGAGATGACTTATAGGCGGTGCGGGATGGACACTGGGCAGCGTCCACCGACAGTATCCTTGTAAACTCACAAAAACAACACTATGATATAAAATGTTCATTCTCTTAGTAGATAGTCACATGATACATCATGAGATATGAATCTATACCTTAAGGGTTAGGCGGAGGTCCTACCTACAGTACACCAACAATTCACCAGTTATGTTTAAGTCTGTCTGTCTATCTGTATGTCACCTTCTCACGCCTAAACTACTCAACCGATCGTTACTGATAGGTAACGTGGGACCTGGAGAAGAACATAGACTATTTTTCATCCGGGAAAATATGATGAAATACAAGATAAACGCACGAAGTCGCGAGCAACAGCTTTTATACCTATAACTTTGTCAATTTTCTTAATAAATTTTTTAAGTTTTTCACGTGGACTTTTTAATTAAAATCTTTTGTGTTTGCTGCTTTTGTGCTTTTTCCTATACAAAAACTAAACGTTGTATAGGTAATCCCGCAATACGGGGAATCTTTCAATCGCGGTTCACTTGTTTGATTTTAAAATAGTCAGACATATCGCGTATTGAAAACGATATTCAAAACTATTCGTATGCAAACCTTTTGAATACACTGACGAGCAATATAAAAAGCCAATCATGAAATATTTCCGAAACCACGCAAGATAGCTTATTGTTGTAAAAAGTGACATTCAAATGTATTTAATAACGCAGAAAATGGAAATAAAACAAATTTAATTAAATGTGTTAAAGAAGGTAAAAACAAAATAGGGCAAAAATAAAACAATTATTTCCTAAAGTGGGTTTACGAAATTGAAACTTAACTTGTTTATTATTCAATACTTCATATTGCCTCCGCGTGCTCTCAATTCGGCTTCTACATGATTTGGCATGCTGAATACCGGATTCGTTAGCATATGCTGACGAATATTCTCCCATTCCTCAATAAGTGCATGTCTCAGGACATGAAGCGTGACTGGAGATGGATTTTGGCTTCTAACAAGTCTGCCAAGCTCGTCTCAAGCATGTTCAATAGGGTTCAGGCGGGGCTTTTTGCTGACCGCTCCATTTGATGGATTCCTACGTCGTGAACGTACTTGTTTACCACTTGAGCTTTGTGGGCCGGGCATTATCGTGCATAAACAATTCATTGTCGGCCATATTGACCAAATACGGACCAGCCTGTTCATCGAGAATCTCGTTTACGTATCTCACAGTGATCAGATTTCTATTTTCTATCGGCACTAACGCCGTGCCCATCAAGTGACCATCTGATGAAATACCGGCCCACACGTCTACAGAACCTCCCCGTAAGAAAGGGTCCCTCCGTTTCTTCGAAACATGCTTGTGTAAAACGTTCTCCTGGTCGGCTGAACACTCGTCTACCGTCATGATTACACAGCTTGAATCTCGATTCGTCAGAGAAAAATACTCTGCCCCATTCGTCCTCACCGCATTCGGTGTGCTCACGGGCATATCTTAATCGTGCAACTTTATGATGCCATTCGAGTTTTGGACCATTTTCTGACCGGTAAGGCTGTAAATTGGCTTCTGCAAGATGTCTCTTTAGTGTCCACATACTGATTGGGTCCCTTGGGGTTTGTAAAAGTTGTTGCTGCATCGCAACTCCCATCTGATGTCGATTTCTTAACATCGTTGATACAATGAGTTGATTTTCTCGGGCCGTTGTGCACCTTGGCTTGCTTGATCTTCTTAGGTTAAGCTAAGCCTGCGAAGCACTTGTTGGACAATAGAATGTCTCACACCCATTGTGCTGGCCGGGATCTCCCCAATTCCAACATATTGATGATCCTGGTATATTCCCAGGTGTGAGAGGCATGATGTTTCGTTTATTTTGTAAATAATCGAAAAATCATGCCTCTCACACCTGGTAATCGGCTGCTGTAAGAACTATTAGTAAAAAAAAAAAAAACGGCCAAAGGCGTGTCAGACTACGCACAATGAAAGATTCCATAGTTGGGATGAATTTATCCTCAGAACAAACTTAACATTGTAGTTGAAAAACATGTACTCCCATACATTCCAACTGTAAATGTAAGTTTGTACGCACTAAACTACAGATCCTAAAATTTTGAAAAAAAAAGTACAGAAAACAGTTCTTTACCTATAGATTACAGGAAAAATTATAAAATAACATGGTAAATCTCTCAGATTTGTGTTGTACGACTGACTAGATTAGACTAGAATTAAATCAATGTAAAAAATCAAAAGTAGGTAGTCAATTTTTTTTTTTTACTTTTACTATCTTCTATCTTCAAACCGGCTAAACAACTAAAAAATAGTATGTAAAAAGATTTTAATGTGCAATATAAAACTTTTTTCAAGATTTTTTTTACTTCTTGAAGCTAACTTGTGTGGTTCGGGAGATATTTAGATTTTTTTAGACACTTTGCAAGTGGTTTTTTTTTATATTGTTCGTCAGTGCTTTATCCGATAAGAACAAAACAAAAAGACTAATCCTTACACTAGACTCGCATTTTAATAACAATATTAATGAAGTATTTTATTAAATTAGTGCAGCTCCTAAAACTATGTAGATAGCTATATTGAATTAAGATTTAATTTAGCCTGATAATATAATATTAATTTTCCATGTTATTTTATTACTTGATTGGAATTTTGCTTGTAATAAAGTTATGTGAAACTACAGTTATATTATATATTGGAGCCGCAATTCATAAATATAAAAATGACAATTACAAACTGTTGAAGCAAATATTTTTGTCTGTACGAAACAGGACAGATAAAATGCAGATAAAATGAGCGTGAATTAAGTAAACGTCCACGAAGGAGTTTAAAAGAATAACTTTATTAGTACCCGGTTACAGCATAACAGTAATTATTTAATTCTACAAACTATTGATCTTATATACTAATCTTATTGCTAACCAATCATCTATACTAGTAACGTATGTCCTAGATAAAATTTGCTGATTTGTACATACTATGCTAAAATAATATAATTACTCGTATTAGCTGATGAAGCTAATACTGGAGTATTGGGGTTCCTTTACTCGTGCTTTACCTCCAGTACTTGATCGGATAAAAAATATGCTCATACTGCCCCATTGCTGGTCAAAATCAAAGGCCTCCGCCAATAAACCTTCTTGGTTTTCTTTTACTGCGCTCAAACCAGTTTCTTATGGATCTACTTTCAAAACTGATTTGGAAACTGACTAATAGGTAGTTTAGAAAAATAAATCGCGAAGAAGCCTAGTTTGAAATTGGAGAAGAGGACATTACCCTGCAGCAGGCCAATTACAGAACCAGAACTGATACCAAGAACCTGTAATTAGCAAACTATACGAAACACACGAAACACAGAAATTGTATCTCAACAAATAAAATATGACGTCTCTCGAAATTGCAAAGTTTGCAGTGGCGAAGCATTTCTGCACTTAGTAAGCAGTTCTTCTCAACGTCGGCAACAAAGCAAGATTAATTACTTACTTCATCACGAATTCTTCAGAAGTGTTCGTTTTCACACTTGCGAAAACCAAGAGTTTTCTTCGATATTATGATCTATGTGTGGATTCTGTAATAACCCGCAACGTTCGCTTTGTATTGAAGATGGTATAAATAAATAGTTGCTTGCTTTGTAATTAAAATTGTTTTGTACTCCTGGCAGTGAATCGAGTTTTAATTTGTTTGTTTAGAATTTAAAGGAACAACCTACCCACAGTGTGTAAAGCCGGCCGCATTGAGGCACATTTATATCGCCACATGGTCTCGGCAAAAATTTTAAATCGGATTTGCCGCAATTCTCAGAGTGGAAAAAAGTATTTCAGATGCATATATAATCATTAAGCTAAATGTTATGTTGTGTTAAATGATAGCAGCATCCTTGAGAAAAGTCTGGAACGACATAATGATTGTTTACTTTTTCTTTTGGAGGACTCTTGTCTTCCCTTCGAATGCACTTTCTTGTGAAACGTTCTTTTATTTTTTTCAAATCGCATTGTCCCTGAGTTATTGTATTTTCTACGAGTTCAAATTGTAGTAAATTTATTATTTTATTTGTCCGACTGATAAAGAGAGTGGGCCTTGTTTAATTTTCCTGAAGAGATTTATGATAAATTGATGAAGAATTCATGTAGATCGATGTCTATGCTTGACTGTACAATACTTAGCTACGTAAACATACTGAATTTATTTTTGTTACCATTTAGAAGTGTACCTTAACATACCACTATAATAACATCATAGACAGAAAATACGGACATCTAGACGCACTGCAAGTTACCATCCCTACCTAGTTGCTATTCCACCAATTAGCACTAAGCGTTTCCAAATGTCTTAAAGAATGCACACAGCAAAAGAGTGGAACTCTCTACCTGCGTCTGGGTTTCCGAATGCCTATAACTTTTCAAAGTGAGAGAGAACAGGCTTCTTCTGGGTAAGCTCACTCCATCATCGACTTTGTTACTATCACCTCCGCCCTAGACTAGAGTCAAGAGCAAACCCATCTCAAAAAAAAAGTAGAAGCGTTCATATATCAAACGACCCAAACATGTAATTGAATATTACAAATGTATTTTGTAAACCAAATATAAGGCCGATTGGGTAGAAACCGCCACCACAGAGGATGTCCATTTTCCAAATCCGCAGTGAGGCAATAAAGTGGTAGGTAATAAATAACTGATACAACACCGAAGCCTGGAAGTGGTCTGTGCAGTTTGCCGTGCATTGCGTTCGGTACATTGTTACTGATTCGAACTGGTATTATCCTCCACATATTTTTTTCGAATACTTCCTTATTGTCAATGGTGGCTTTTATCACTGGTAAAACATTTTGTTTACAGGAAATGCTAGAGAGATCGAAAAGAAAGTATGCAGAACAATTTAATGATAAGGCAGATAAGAGAGAAACAAAAGTGCATTGGATAGAAAAAGATGACTACAACGGCAAGCGTCTGGCATAGAAATAAGTATAATTATTTATTTGCAAGAGAACCTTTTTGTAGATTCTATTGTATTGTTGGATTCCATTCCATGGGAGATGGCAAAATCAAGTGACAGCGATTTTTCAAAATCAAGTGACAGCGATTTTTGTATTGAAAATTATGACTATAGAGCCTGTCTTGACAGTGACCTCCATCTAATTTAGATTTTCAACAAAGTCTTTATTGTTTTCAAGAATTAAACTCATTTCATTTGATGGATGGCTTGAACATGAAGTTATGAGAGGCAGTTTAAGATGAAGTATAGTGTAAGAGGGAACGTAGTTATCTTCGTAAGTCCCTGCGAGTCTGGCTCCCAGCCAGCGGACGACGGAATCTGCGAAATAAGACAAATTTTGGCAAATGCTATTTCAACTTGAGACTTTGTGATTGTCTTTATTATGTACTTTATATTTTTACTGACTTTGTACAACATAGTGATGCAAAAAAAAAATTGTAGGCACAGTACGATTCCACGCCGTTTGTTTTCATTAAAACGGATTGAAATTTTAGTACGGTTTCCGATACTGCCGTAGCCATTGTATTTGCTACACCCAAGATTTAGTAGACTCATTGCATTCCTTATAAAGTAAGCTTTTACCGGTTGTGATATTTTTCAGCTCTGAGAAGATTTACGGCCGATAGCAGACGACATATTAAACTTTTTTGCTATTTGCAACAGATTTTCTTTCGGTTTCTAACACTTCCGTAGCTATTATATTTGCTCGGCACTAGAATTTTTAGTATCATTGCATTTTTTTTGATGCAAGCTTTCTTCGATTGGGTTTTTTTTTTCATTTCAGATCAGATTTACGGCCGATATGGGACGACATCTGACATTTGTTGCTAGGTATTGTCAACTTCATAATAACTTTTAACCCTATTTTGGCCAATATTTGATCCTGGTCTAGCTAAAATACGTTTTTGCGCTGTACGAATTGATATTTCGACACATGGTGAAAAGTAGAGGGTCGCGCGCATGCGCGTGCTCTCGCAGTGTGACGTCATATGCAAATTATATTCTGCCATAAAATTGTTAGAAATATGACCTATCTTTTGAATGCTAACAATCACTCTATCATTAAAACTCTCGTAGTTATTAGCGGTGGAAATCTTACATGTTTTTGTCGGATAGAAATATTTGAATTTACCACCTGTACACCGAGCGAAAAGACGCTTTCGCCTCACAAGGCGGTATTTGCCCAACATTGGGATTGGAGAGACTGAATTTTATGTTGAAGCTATGTTTTTGATTGGTTCTGAGCATTGTTTGTATGAAACATAATATCAGTACTATGGCACTTTGTATTGAAATATGTACCGAGGCCATTGCCATCGAGCATAATACAAAATCCGAGAATAACATTTTGCCGGAACTGACAAAGGTATTCAAGGGTTTACGTTCCTTGTTTGGACGTAAGTGACAAACCGACAGTAAGGTGATGAGAAAGTGATTACATGTAAGTATCTGCCGGTAGCTTGCTAGCTTGCTTTTGATAACTAACGTTGAGAAATCCTGATTCTTAGCTTCTAAAACAATGCCATTGGGATAAGCTATTGTTTATTATCAACTATCCAGTTTAAGGAATATAAATGACAGACTGTTTTTGTTCAATTTAACCTTCAGAAATATTATAACAATGACTCTCGCCTTTCTTTGTATAACATTAGTAATATTAAACTTTTTCATTGTTAAGGTGAAAGTAATTTAACTTTACAATAGCGCTATTTGTTAAGCTAGTGTGGTTTTCCGCGCGCCATCTAATAAAGCTTTTATTATAGCCCCTTGAAGTTTCAAAACTTGGTGTTATTATGAACTATTAGAAAAAGTTCTTAAGTAATCACTTACACTTACTTAACTAGTACTAGGATTAACGAAGCATTCTCACGTAGAAGCGGTAAATATTTCAAGCTAACTCATAAGTTGGTAAATGACCACGATTTATTTAAGCACTGCACTTTATTAACACAGTTATGTATGTTACTCTATTTAATATAAGTCGTGCCAATATTTTATAACATTTTTAGAGGTAGATAAATTTTAATCGTGAGAGAAGCTCGCCGTAAGATTTCAGCAGTAGATCTACACGGTCTTCAGAGGAATATGCCTAGTTTGGAAAAGACTGTCACCCAATCAGAATAATGCCTAATTACCTGCTATGTCAGTTTTTGACGAATTCTGGACAAACAATACAGAACATGCGAAAATACATGTGTATTGTAATGCAGAAGTCAAAAAGTCGGGAAAGAAAGGTATTGTACCCTATAATTATTGTCCCAAAATATATTTAAGCTAGAAGAAATTTACATTCCATTTAGATATATTCATAACCAAAAAAAACAAAAAGCCAATTCACAAAACCATATTATTTTTTAGAAAGTCACAGAAACAATGCGTATGATACTGTGTATCCAGTTACCAATCCAATACCTAGAAACTTACATTCCTTGACAAATTATTTTCTCTTTCAAAAATGAGAACAGATATCAATCAATCTGCCTAGCCTTTTCCCAACTATGTTGGGGTCGGCTTCCAGTCTAACCAGATGCAGCTGAATACCAGTATTTCACATGGAGCGACTGCCTATCTGACCTCCACAACCCAGTTACTGGGTAATACGATACCCCTTGGTAAGACTGGTTGTCAGACTTTCGGGCTTCTGACGTCTAACGACTGTCAAAGATCCTCGAATGACAGCCGGGCCCAACGGCTTAACGTGCTTTCCGAGGCACGGAGGAGTCTCGGTGTGAAAAGATGGTCACCCATCTACAGACCAACCCCGGCAAGCGTAGCTTAACCTGATGGATCGATCCGTGCGGCTGTTATTACTTAGCCACGAGCTCCTCTGAGAAAAATGAGAACAGATACCTATATTGCTTTTATAAAAACTCGACACTATCGCAGGCGATCTTTTTTTTCTTTCTTTAGTCTTTGCGCTCCTATTAAAGAATAAATTAGCTTATTACAAACTTTTTCTTTTCACGCTAACTGCTATCGACACGATTATTTAATACTTTCCAGTCATTGTTTGATTAAACTCGTTTGGGGCAATGTGTGGTGGTATTTACGTAATATTTTAATAAACGAAACCAATATAAAATTTATCGGCGCTTTTGGTAATACATGCTTATTTATTTAATATTAATTGGGACTGGTGTTGAATTAACGGTACGTGATATAAAATGATCTACTAATTCTTTTATGCTATTTGAAATGGGCAATTTTTACGAATTATTAAATATTAAAAGAAGTATTCGCTTTATAATTTTTAAAGTACTGTAATGTAAATACGATTTATTATTGATGGGCATATTGATGAATCGTAAAATTATCCACGTATGTCTACTGTATTGATAAATAGTTAATTTTATAGAATTAGTTTCTTACATTTAAGAGGGCTGTTTCGTTTTGTCACCTCTCTCGCTCACACGTGACCAAATTTTTAAGAATGTTAAATGAAATGATGCTTTTTTGAAAAATGTATTCAATTAGCGACCTAGTAAATAATATTAATTTAATAGTTAATTATTAAAAACATATTTTTACTGTGTCATTTATTTCAAAAATATCAAAAAGAGATCATAATACTATTTGAGCTTATTTCAATTAAAAAAAATCAATCTGCCTAGCCTTTTCCCAACTATGTTGGTGTTGGCTTCCAGTCTAACCGGATGCAGCTGAATACCAGTATTTCATACGGAGTGACTGCCTATATGACCTCCACCACCCAGTTACTGGGTAATACGATACCCCTTGGTAAGACTGGTTGTCAGACTTTCGGGCTTCTGACGACCCGTAACAACTGTCAAAGATCAACGAATGACAGCCGGGACCAACGGCTTAACGTGCTTTCCGAGGCACGGAGTCAGGAGTCTCGGTATGAAAATATGGTCACCCATCCACAGACCAACCCCGGCAAGCGTAGCTTAACCTGATGGATCGACCCGTGCAGCTGTTTTTACTTAGCCACGAGCTCCTCTTATTTCAATAGATAACAATAAGCTTATTTCAATAGATAACACAATAGATATGTTTTTATATTATTTACAAGTTCGCTAATTGATTACATTTTTAAAAAGGCATCCTTTCACTTAATAATCTTATAAATTTGGTCCCGTGTGAGAGAGAGAGAGGTGACAAAATGCGACTGCCCTCTTAAGTTGTTGTTTATATTTAGGAACCTACACTAACCAGTTCATTATTTATTTTTAACTTAAACACAAACTCATCATCATTAATTTATCATTAAAGTTGTAAGTTTTGCAGACTTCCAGCCCATTAGAGCTAACCACTCAAAACCGTGAACGAAAAATAACAAAATGAAAAACCAGTACATCTTGAAAACATATTGCAAAAGAATTTTCTTAATCGGCTCCGGAAATTTCTGGTACAAGGAAAGCGAAATAGGCGACGATCGAACCCTGCTTTATAGAGTATACACCGCCCTGCTGTTTTTCATATACGGTTTCATGACGATATTCGAAATAATGGCTGCCACGATGGGCGAATATCCCGAGGACGAAAAACGTGACTCCGTAAGCTTCGCCGTCAGTCACACAATAGTTATGATCAAAATATTCTCGGTTGTTACCAACAAATCGTTGATAAAAAGCCTGAATCATAAAATGGTGTCAGTTTGTGAGAGTTACGAAGAAAGCGCGTTGATGGCGGAGAAATATAAGATCATGAAAATAAATGTTGTCGCCTACCTTGTGACCGTTTATGGCTCATGCTTTTTCTTTGTTTTTGAAGGATTAAGGAAGATGCTTACAGGTAAGTTTATTTCCTTATATCAACGTACAAATACTTAACACAAACCTACCTTTGAAAAACCAGGAGAACGTATCCGCATGTTGTAATATATACTAGACATTATTGTTTTGTTTTAATTGAATTTTTTCCCAAACTCATCATGAATATTTTTTTTCTAACAATGAAACGATATTAAACTTTTGCCTGAGTTAGGCATTAAACAAGAGCATTTCAAACCAATACTTTGTCTAACGTTTTGCTTGAAATTATTTTACTAAATATTCATAAATTTTCCAAGAAACAATGGGCTGTGTGAAAGATGATATGTCTAGAAAGGGGGTGACTACTGAGATGTCGACTAATAGAGAAGTAAGGAAAAAGGGGCATGTTGCGCCGACCCCAAATAGATTGGGATAAGAGCAGGAGAATGATGATGATTTATATATTTTTCAGGATCTCATTTCGTAACAGTGGTGACGTATTACCCTACGTTTGAAGACGATTCAATGCTAGCAACCTTCGTCCGAGTATTCACCACAGTAGTCCTGTACTTTATGATGATCAGTATGATATTATCAGTCGACGCCTTCACCATGATCTACCTTATTATGTACAAGTATAAGTTCATGACCCTAAAACAATACTTCGAGAAGTTGAGAGAAGAATTCTTTGAGTTGAACGATAGGGGAGAATATGACATGGCGACTGAAAAACTAGCTAACGGACTTGTGGAAGGAATAAAAATGCACAGTACTCTTATCAGGTAGAAATTTTAAAACATCAATCTTTTGGCCAATAAAACACTCATCGAACCAAACGTGAGACAAAAGGCAAAAGCAAGCCAAGATTGTAATGGAACAGGTTGCTTTAGACCATAGTGGCCTCAAAAATTCGAAACGCCGTCATTAAAGAAAAGATCGCCATTATATTTGGCACTTCATTATTTAATTGTGATGGCAAAATGACAAGGGTGCTTACTAGAATTTCAAAAGTATCTAGTAATTAGGACAAAGAAAGAGCAAATTAATTTAAATCCAAGCTCCTTTGTGAACAAATATTTTAATTTCAAAGAAACTAGCTTCACGAGGCAGACATTCATCAAGGTCAATCTAATGTCAAACGGAGCATAATTCTTTTTATCTCATCAGGTTATCGGGCGACATCGACAAAGCGTTTGGGACGGTCATGGCGCTACAAGTTTGTCAAAGCTCGGGATCGGCCGTCTCTCTCCTGCTTCAAATTGCCGTAAGTAATCGCATTGTTGTACCTTTGACGACTTGGGAATCTTGCAAAACTGCGTATTATTTGTCTTGATTACGCATTCACCGTGTTACTTTTTCTGAAACTCTGTTTGTGTAATAATATTTGTAAAGAATAGCCGAGATTTTATTAAGTTTTTGGGTTTGTGTTATTATTTTATTTATGTTTTATTTATGCATGTTGTGTCTGATTATTTTACGCTTGTATCTGTATTTTTGAGGTATATATGCCAGTACAATTTTATTGTGTTTTCTTCGGCCTGGCGTAATTGATCTCGTAATTGCCACGTTTCAAATATTGAGACAAATTGCGTCAGTTATTAGGGTTCCGTTCCAAAATGGTAAAAAGGAACCCATAAGGTACGACTCAGTCAGTCTGTCTATCCGTCTGTCACAGCTGGATATCTCAAGAACTAATGCTGTCAACTTGAAGATTGGAATAGTTTTAGATGACGTTTGCCCAACTATTTTGCAAATAAGAAAGAAATAAAAATGTATATTTTTTTTGCAACAGGGACTGTAAGGGGGTCTTAAAAATTCGGAAGTGGGGCTACTAGGGCATGTGGCGTATCATATGAAGAACGCTGCACATTCTCAAACATTTTTTCTTTTTTTTAGGCTGTATAGGTTTTGACTTTTGAAAAATCTGAAATTATTCTGTATGATAGAAGTTTATGTAAAGATTAAATGAAAAACAAAACGATGTCTCTAAATAGCACACTTTTTTTATATATGATGGTACGGAACCCTCTGTGCGCGAGTTTTTTCCACCGATAGTCACGTAACATTTCAATTAATTTTCCAGCTTTCAGACCAACTGACGTTTATCGCAAGTATGAAGTTGATATTCTTTGTAGTGGCTCTATTCTTTCTTCTGGGTCTCTTTTTATGCAACGCCGGGGAAATAACGTATCAGGTATGACTTTATCATATTTTGTAAGATGTGTTTGACATGCATACGTTGATACTGTTTCTCTATGGGAAAAACGGAGCTGGGGTTCAGTTCATGTATTGACGTGCTATTGTATTCTGCGTCACTGTGTCTCGGTAATCCGTTCATGGTTTCTGTATTCCTGGTAAAGGTCACACAATATTGAATTATTATTGATGTTCAGGCAAAAATAATGAAATATGGGAAGCAACTGTATTGGTATTGTAACAGGATTTTTTGGCGAAACTCTACACATTTACCTACATATATTGAAAGCATTGTAAATAATACATATTTCATAGGTCAAATAAAATTTTCAAAAAAATAAGCAATGCCCAAATGACTCGTAGTAAATGCTTCAGTAATCATTACTTTCAGTATCCGGAGTATTATATCAAGATAATCCACACTCAACTTTATGCAATTGACACAATACAATTTTGGAAACAAGAATATGTCACGGGCATTACGGCCAAATGTGACATCCGCTAACATCCACAGAAATTGTGGAGTCGGATATAAAAATAAGTTACGACATAAGGTCAGATACGGGCCATCAACATAAATCACAGCTTGTGTACCTACGCCCTTGTTATTTATGTTTACCAAGTAAAGAATGATGTTACAATGTTTTCTAGACCTATGTTTGTGAACACCACGCTGAATAAAAATATCTCGGTATGATTTTAGCCAGCGAAATGTTTATGTTACTTATGTAAACTCTTTGCTGTTATTTAGATATGGCATGCGATTTAATCGAGAACCGATAAATCGATTGGAATTAAAAGTTTTCCTTTTCGTTCTGTGCGACCCGATAAAGCTGAGAGTGGTCTATGGCTTTCAACCCTGAGTTTGGATTTGTTTGGGAACGATATTTAAATTAACCTTACTTTTAATGACACACCATAGTGATTCAAGGTACTGTGTTCTGACGACTGAAGATGCTGTCTTTTGAAATATTTCTATTTATGAATTTACTTGTATGGCTTTGGTAAGCATTAAAGTTTCCTAAATAGCTTACCTAAGGCCCAAATATACCTAATCCGCTTTATTCGAATTCATACTTTTATGCGAATGTTTTATGGTTATTTTCTATATATTTTTATTAATAATTATGTGCATTTCACAGGCATCTGAAGTATCAGACGCTATATTCTACTGCGGCTGGCAGTCCTGCCCTCCGCGCCCTATGTCCAACTCCCGCCGGAACATACGGCAGCTGGTTCTTTTGGCAATCATGCAAGCGCAGCGACCTTTGGTAATGAAGGCCTTTAAGATGCTGGAGCTTACTTATGGGACCTTTATACTGGTTAGACTTTCATAGTTATAAACTAACCGCCGCACGGATCGATCGATCAGGTTAAGCTACGCTTGGCGCCGTTGGTCCGTGGATGGGTGACCATGTTTCATATCAAGACCCCTCCGTGCCTCGGTTATCACGTTAAGTCGTTGGTCATGGCTGTCATTCGTGGGTCTTTGACAGTCGTTACGTGTCGTCAGAAGCCCAAATGCCTGACAACCAATCTTACCAAGGAGGTATCGTATTACCCAGTAACTGGGTTGTGGAGGTCAGATAGGCAGTCGCTCCATGATATACTGGTATTCAGCTGCATCCGGTTAGACAGGTAGTCGACTCCAACACAGTTGGGAAAAGGCTAGGCAGATGATGACTTTCATAGTTATACTATCCGCGATTTCCGTCCACCTGGTAGTCCACTATACATTCTGCCAGTTAACCGTGAACTAAAAGTCGTCGATGCCACCCATGTATTCCAGTATTTTAAAAGAATACAAAAAAATGTTAAGGCATTGTCATCAATACGATCAAAACAAACGTATCGCAGTAAGGCGCCGTCGTATTGTCATCGCTCGGGCGATGATGCGATGCGATTTCATCGTGTGATGAAACCGCTTGCGCGATAAGAAATTGTGTCCTGTTTTGGAGCGTTGCGATCACACTCGAAATGGCTCTTATCAGAGATGAACAGTTTTTGCATGATCGCGCGATCTTCAATAGGATATTTAGTAAATATTAGTATGTTTGAACGCACGGTCGCACGATCATTTTCGTCGGACGCACGCATCATCGTACGAGCGATGGCAATAGGACGGCATCTAACAATAAGAGGCGTCCTTGACGCGTGCACGTCGCATATTTATTTTGATTTGCATTTAGGTTTCAAGACCTTTTTTTACAAGTGGGATTAATGACTTTTGTTGCATGGTTATCTGCCGGAAGGTATAAGTATACACTAAAATAAATAGGCAAGGGGTCTAGCTTACTATCAGTGAAATATTTTTTGTAATCGGGACAGTACTTCCAGAGATTACCTCTTACAAACAAACAATTTTACCTCTTTAAAATATAAAAGTTTAGAATTATAGAGATCTGAGGAACCGTAGTTTAGATTTGTCCGTGTTTGATGACAATAGGACGAGGACGACTTCGTACTCAGATGACTTTCGTGGGTCATCTCTACCAACTCCATTGGGGAATAGAGGCGTGATGTTAAGTGTGTATAGAAAAGGGAAAGATTCAATTTTTAACCGACTTCAAAAAGGAGGAGGTTCCCAGTTCGACGGAACCTTTTTAGGGTTCCGCACCTCAAAAGGAACAACGGAAACCTTATAGGATCAGTCGTGTGTCTCTGTGTTTTTTTTTTGCGTGGAGAAATAAATACTCATGCATACTGGACTACCACGGAGAGATAGTGCAGTTATGTGAGACTCCAACCCTCTAAAACTCTACGGTGTCCTCCTCTGCCGCTTGTGGCGGGAACA
Organism: Dicycla oo; assembly: GCA_948252095.1. Lineage (NCBI taxonomy): Eukaryota > Metazoa > Arthropoda > Insecta > Lepidoptera > Noctuidae > Dicycla > Dicycla oo. The sequence goes on along the minus strand of OX411726.1, from coordinate 17,138,493 downwards.
CGGGCATGCGTTAGCACTCATCCGCGAACCCGCCGCGGCTGTCCGTCACCGGACCCTCCTCTGGGGAGTACCCTCCATCACCGGCGCACCAGAACTCATGCCACGCCGTGACCACCCCAGGGACCAAATGGGTGCCAGACGACCCCGTGTCTAGGCATCCTGGGTCCCCCTGCGATGGGACAAGTTAGTGGCCCCGCCGCCTACCACTTTTCGGCCGCAGAGGATAGGGAGAACGACCAACGCCATACCGACACTCCTGCTCCTCTGCGGCCCCACCGCATCCGCCATCAGACGGTGGCGACCCCGTCAATGCCGCGGAAGGTAGGGAGAGCGGCGCACCGCAATACCGATACTCCTCTCCCGCTGCGGCCTCCAACTCTCAACCGCGATGCCTCCCATACGACATCGCGGCCTGCCTCAGTTGCGCAGTCCCCCAAGCGGCACCGTTGGCCGCAACGTCGTCGGCTTTCCGGCAAAAGCCCTTGGGTTCTTCTTCGCTTCACCGTGGGTGACCAAGACACGGCTACTGAGCCCCCCCGCCTCGACAATGCGGGAATCCACCGGGGAGTCTGTCTGTCTGTCTGTCATGCTCCGAAAGTAATGGACCGATTAAGTAGAAATTTGGTACACATATGAATTTCTGTGACCCAAACACGAACGTTTAAGTAAATTTGAATTTTAAATATAGGGTTCACTTTTGGGGGCAAGTAAGAAAATTAAAAAAAAAAATTGCAAACTGTAACGTGTTACATACATATCAAATGAAAGGGCTTACTGTGAGGGTCTCAAATATGTTTTTTTTTGTAATTTTAAAATAAACCGTTTTAAAGTTATTTAAGAAAATAGACGAAAATTTACTTTTTTCCCATTATCTCCGAAATTACTGAGACATAAATTTAGATTTTATTGATTAAAGGAAATCTTTAGGAAGAAGTTAATGGTCTTAAAATAACGTGGTAAATCTCTCAATATTCTGCGTGCAAATTTACATTTGCAGATGCAATGTATGGCAGAACATGTTTTTCAACTACAATGTTAAGTTTGTTCTTGAGATAAATTCATCTCAACTACGAAACCCTTCATTGTGCGTGGTCCACGCACTTGGCCGGTTTTTTTTTTATGTATTTTCCCCGATTACTCGAAGACGGCTGGACCGATTTGGAAAATTCTTTTTTTTATGTTTGAAAGGGTATAACTTCCTAGGTGGTAAATTTTATTAACTTTGTTTGGGTAGTTTTTGAGTTAGCTTCTTTATTACGTATTTTCAGGGTTCCATACCAAAATGGTAAAAAGGAACGCTTAAGGTGCGACTCAGACTGCCTGTATGTCTGTCCGTCTGTCACAGCCGAATATCTCAAAAAGTACTAATGCTATCAACTTAAATTTTGGAATAGTTTTAGATGACATTTAGGCCATATAATTTTCGACTTTTGATGAAAAATGTAAAAAAAAATACTGTTCCCCCCCCCCCTCTTTATCTCCGAAGTTTTCATAGAGAAAAATCTGAAATTATTCTGTGTGATAGAAGTTTATGTAAAGATTACAGGAAAACTAAAACGATGTCTTTAAATAGCACACAGTTTATACAATGGTACGGAATCCTCGTTGCGTGAGTCCGGTTCGCTCTTGACCGGTATTTTTCCAGTTGATGAATACGTGGATGATGTTATGATAACTTCCTGTCACTGTAATTTATAGCAGGTGGTATTCGAATCTGTGTGGGGTAGGTACTACATGGAACCTATACAGTACCTGCCACAGCTAAAATGTGAAAAATAAAACTGGTTTACAAAAAAAAAAAAACCGACTTCCAAGAAAAAAACTACACTACAAAGTGACAAATAATTTTAATTTCGAAAGTCGGTGGCATAAACGAAAATACAATGTAGCATATCAATGCACTGTACCAATAAGTAGTCGACTAAGTACTTATTAATTATCTGTGAGATTTGCTAATTAGTCTGTGACATTACTACTTTCACCTCCCGATAGTATTGTACTTGCTAGAAATTCAGAGGTTATAAATAGGACAAGACGAGAAGACTCCGTCCTTTTTCTACGATAGCCACTGAAGCCTGTATAGCTCTCCCAAATTGCGGTTCACAGCTTCGGATACTTCACAGCTTCGGATACTTCACGGCTTCGGATACCTTCACAGCTTCGGATACTTCACAGCCTCGGTTACTTACTTCACCGCTTCGGTTACCAACACCGCTACTTCGAATAGATTACTGCTCCGGCTAGACGGCAGTTTTTGCTAGACTACCGGCCATAACTCACTACACCGACTAGCTACCGTCCAGAACCCTCATCTCCACTACTTACCGACCGCACCGGCGGCCGCTGCGCTTCGCACCAGCAACTACGGTCGACGGCCACATTACCGGCCACACTACTCCGGCAGCCTACGCGCCAGACGCGGCCCTCTACCCGGCGGCTACGGCTGACAGCTAGACCTAAGGCTGACCACGCCGAGCCACCGCAGCGCCAGCCAGACGGTCCACCCAGGGCAGTACACTCCCACTTTTTATATTCCTACAGCGAACAAACCTTAGATACTATAACTCACGACCCTCTACTGTAACTTTGTGGCTTAAACTAAATTAAACTTTGTTTTAAGTGACCATTTAGTCTCATTCCTCTACCCATTGAAACCCTTATGCCACAACAATACCAAAGGCACTGACTTCCGAAACTAAAGTTGTTTTTCACAAAGCAGTGTTTTTTTTTTTGGATTCCGGTTGTTTTTTTTTTTTTTGTGAAAAGTTTTTAGAATAATAACCACTTTACACGATAAATACTGCTCGTATTTGTCGAGACATTGTGTGTGAGATTGTTCTGTATACGTAACCAAGCCAAGATCGAAAGAAATATTAATTTAGTATAGGGAATTTTAAATTTTAAAAAGCATCTTTTCATACTGTGTACTGCGATTAGGTTTTCTTCTAAATTGGTTTAATGTAAATGTTAAGCTATTAATAGCAGAATTATTATTATTTTAAGAAATCAAACAAAACTTTCCTTGTCAGGAAGTATGACGGCAAATTGTTTGACTAACTTGAAATACCATCAATCTGCCTAGCCTTTTGCCAACTATGTTGGAGTCGGCTTCCAGTCTAACCGGGTGCAGCTGAATACCAGTATTTTACATAGAGCAACCGCCTATCTGACCTCCACAACCCAGTTACTGGGTTACTGGTAAGACTGGTTGTTAGGCTTTTGGGCTTCTGACGACCCGTAACGACTGTCAAAGACCCAGTTATCAACTTGAAATAAAGTCAAAGTTGTAATTAAAAGATCGTAAATGTCGTATTTCAATCTTCTTTTGATATTAAGTAATTTAATTAAGAACCTCTTAAATGATATTGCCAGTCGAAAATAGTATAAAACTAAAACGTGGCTATATGGTTCTGTAGAATAAACCACTCTATTTTTTTTCTGTGGGCATCGTAAGAGGCGACAAAGGGAATATGAAAAAAGTATAAGGAGCTAAGTCATCATTTGCGCTTAATGTAGGTATTGCCAACAATCATTGGCTAAGCCAGAGATTATGACCCTTGCGAATGCGAACTTTTGTTAGAGTGACAGCGAGGGTAGTCAACTGCTCGTATATTCACGAAAAATAGACAAATATTTTCTTATTAGAGTGTGAGTTTCCAAATTCATCTCCGTAGCATTATATGACTCGTTTATGTTTCATGCGAATGAAGTTATAGGGGACAGCTAGTATGGAACTTCTTTTAAACTGAATATATTTATCAGCATTCGACTATAGGATTACTGTTTACATTTTAACATACCGAGTGGATACAAAAGACCCATTAACCGATAATCGCATTAAGCCTGTAAGTTCCAACAGTACTGGTGTTCAGTGAAAAGTACAAAACCTACGTAAATTTAATTGATTATTTCTGGTCATTGGACAATTATTTTACTTTAATTATTTGCTTATCGTTTCAGGTGGTGCGTTCGACGTACTCCGTGTTCGCCTTGTTTTATGCACAAAATACATAGATTTATAAATTTGTAGTTCAATTTATATAAATTCTAGCTTGTGTTTAAACTGTAAAAAAAATGCTTAGTATTGAGTACGCAAGTAATTCATGTTTCATAGATATGAATAATTAAAATAACTTCTAAATTACACGGCTCATTTAGACAAACGATACTTGGTGATGAAGCGCTCTACGAGCTCGACTCTATAAAAACGAACATAAAGCATATTTTTGCTTGATTAGATATCTCTTTCGCTCACCGTACGTAGTTCGCTTATATTTTATTGTATTTCTTGAAGAGTTAGTTCAAAGAAATAAAACGCTGTGTTACTTTAACGAGTCTCTTAAGACGTATTATGGGATAGTAACGTACAAAGAACATGGTATTATGTGTTTTCCTGCAGTTGGTTTGAGGCCAAGTTAATCGGAAATTGAATTATAGATATCCAAGTCTGTATTTTTTAACAATTCTCTCAAATAAAATGTAGTTTTTGTCAGTCAATCTGTATCTGCAGTGTAAATGTAAGCAGAGGTTAAAACTATCGTTTATTGGTTCTTTGTTTTCGTTGAAAGTTAAGTATTTCAGCAATCATGCTGAAATACTTACTTAACTTTCAACGAAAACAAAGAACCAATAAACGAGATTTTGGTGCTCACACTGTGGATGCTGGATGACGACAATGGCGGAAATAATTTTGGTATCTATTTTAATGCGAAAAAACATTCGTTTCTTATGACAATAAATGTTGAAAAAAGAAATGTCTCGCTTAGCAACATCGTTTAATAGCAGTAATGAATACAGATAAATAAATCAATTCTATACAGCACAGCTATCTTTAAGTACACCGATGTTCCGTCGTAACGTGCGCAACTTAGGTACCTACAAAGTCACGCACTCATAAAAACAAGATGGCAAATCCCGATAAATCGGCTATCGTTAAGATTTCTGTTTCACATACATATGCAAATACGGAACATTTCAATGTTACGCATTGCGTGTTAGGAATAAGTTCATGAATAAATAAAATGCTGGAAGACTTACCTATGCTTAGACATACGCGTAATACTCGCATTAACTTAACAACGAAACAAGTACTAATACTTGCAAATCGACGAATATTCTAGAAGTATGTGCACAATAAAAGAGTAGGTACATAATATTTGGCTTTTATTTCTCACATATACTTGTATCTTGTGATATTTCGAGGTTATAATAACAGGCGAGTCCGAACCTATACGAGTATAACGTAGGTATGTTTCGTTTACGTACGGAAATATGGAAGGGGTTAGATTAAAGTTTTGCCTCCTTGATATATTACGTGCCGCGTGTCGCATATTCGTTATTCGGGGTCCGGTTTACTATTACTCTCACTTTCGAAGCCCAAAATAAATTTTCCTCATAAGCGGAAATATAAGAAAACGCATGGAGGAACCCGAGAGCAAGAAATAACGTTTTACTGAACAACATTTTACCGTCTTATTCTTTAATCGCCTGTACTTACAACGTTTATTTTTGGAATTCAAATTTCGTATTGAACGGTAAAGGTCGGAGGAATGCATGAAGAGATGTTCAGTTTCGTGAATGATATTCCGCTGAATGGTATGCCAGTTGAGATAACGATATTGATATCACGCATTCCATTAAAATATTTGCTAAGTACTTCCATTTGATCAGACATTTATACTTTGATTTATTTGCGCAGAAATAATAAAATATCAATTTGCGCAGATAAACACTGATTGATATGAAACTTTTTCAGGAAGTAATATCAATTGACACACATTATTTGATATATGCAGACATATGGTACCTACCGTTACTTCATATTTTCTTTTGATATCTGTTACTCGTAGTACTTTTTATTGCTTTTGTGTTGTGATGCCAGATCAAACGGTATACGGTATTACTAAAGTTGAAATCGATCCTGAAGAACATATACTTCAAATATTGATTTCGTTTCGGAGAAGTATTTACATGACGTATATATACCTTATTATGTTTTACTAGCTGTTGCTCGCGACTTCGTCTGCAGTCCAGGGTGAATAGTAGTCTATGTCCTTCTCCAGGTCATGGTCTACCCATGTGCCAAATTTCATCCAAATCTGTTCAGCCATATTAGCGTGAAAGCGTAATCAACAAACAAACACACTTTCGCATTTATACTATTAGTTAGGCTAGTTAGGAGTATGAAAAACTGGCCTATCGACACTCTAAGACAAAATGTATTAGGTACTTAAATTAAAAAAAAAACTCTAAACTCAATAATAAAGTTAAAATTCAATCATGATTCGAAAGACACGTGGCGCCATCTATTATCATAAGAAAGTTATTGTTGTTTTCCTCGGGAACAGTACTTTTTCAGGAGGAAAATTACTTTATGTCCGTTTGTGTACACGTGACAACGTATATGCAAAATATCAAGATGATCGGTTCAGTGGTTTAGGTGTGAAATGGTGACAAACAAACAAACTTACTTTCGCATTTGTAATATTAGGTTAGGATTCGTTGACTCTCAGGGCAGAGCAATGTGATCAATGGAATCCCGAAAGATTATTACAAACTAAAACCCTTACGATTATGATATAGACTTGACGTTATAATTTATGTAAGCTACAAATGAATAAGTTGCTCGAGTAGCGGTTAAGAATTGCTTATTAAGTATGAAAGTCATCTGAATTTCATACGTTATAAGTGTTATATACCAAACGAGTAGGCAACTACCACAATAGGGATGACGCCTGGGTAATAAAAGGAAATTCTATTTAGTCCGTCAGTCAGATAATAAAAAAATATTAGATACGTACTTTTTTGCTTTATCATTATAAATAAAAACGATTTAGATAACACGCATCAAAGTTCGGGAGAGGAGGTTTTCTACGTCACTTCTACGTATAAAATCTACCAAGGCGTGACGTCATGCCTCATTTTAACTCAATGTATCGCCTTAATCTTTTGATTAAGTAGAAAAAGAAAAAATACGTGTCCAATATATTTTCTACTAGCTGCTACTAGCTACTACAATCTGTCAGATTTCTTTAATAGATTTTCGACGATATTGCTAACGCATTAGGTTCAAGGTTGATTGGGAAAATCTGACAGTTTCGGGTAGGTTGACCTGCTGGCGTCTGTACATGACGGACAAAACATTTTTTTAGTCATCATCCCTATTCCAAAATATGAGTGGGAGCCGTTTATTTATTATTTACCCTATATGCGAATATGTCGCATATAGGGCGCCGGGAGTAAGATATAAAATATATATTACTTTACCATACTTCCTCAAAGAGTATGACAATATTTACGCAATACGAACTTAGATGCCCCCGATAGGTTTGATTCGTGATCAAATCGAACGGACTACTAATGTTTTCATTCCTCATCTCGGTATTCATAGTTATTCAAGTATGCGGCTCACATGTTAGAGGGTGCGCGGTACGCGAATCTTTTTCTTCTGCCGCGAATAAAAAAACTTTCGCCCCCATAAAAGTATATGAGTTCGTCCCAATACTGCGTCGATGACTTCCAATCTCTCTCTGTAGCGTCCCGACCCAACCCTGAAGATTACTTTTTCTCCTTCATCCAGTAAATTGAATTAAAATGAGAAGCAAACGGGTAAAGAAAAGGGTGTACGTCGATTTTCACAAGAGTTTCGCGTTTAACGTCCAGTACCTACGTGCTCTGTGTTTTCTCATTGTCTTTTCTTTTGAGATGCGTTGAAGTGTGGGTCGCAACAAAAAAAAACACTACAACAGTAAAAATATACCAAAAACCAAGTAATTTAAAAAATTTACGTCATATCGGAAATATCGATTTGTTACAATTTGCCCGCCAGATTGGGTATTATTGTAATTATGTGACAGCGATAGTTTCCAAATTTAAATGAATTAAACTAAAATAATTGAATAATTAAATGTAGTTCTGACTGTAGCCAACCAATTACATTATATTATTAGGATTTCTTATCGGAAAATAGTAGAAATTTATTGGATCTACGTGCTATGTTTTACGGGTATATTCTAATCGATGGATGGGTTCATATTGTAGGTAGGTACCCACAATCATATTTTGAAGCATGATTCTTATACATTAGTGAATTAAGACATTTAATTACAGCACGTACTACCTACGTGTGGAACTTGAAGATTTTTTGAGATCTTATAGCTATGTATTGCTGCCCATCTAATCTCTAATTAAGAAAGCTACTAATCCCAGCTGCTTTCATCCATTCCGATACCGACTAAAATAAACTAGAATACATAATTCAAAAGATAATTTAGTAAAGTCAGCACGGAGCATAGCTGGGTAGTTAGAAATATTTGCAATGATGAAACAAAATGAAAATGAAACATTTCGGACTTAGCGAAAACAATAAGTTGACCCGGAAATGCGTCACATTGTTTTACGACACTGTAAAGCAGGAAGGTATCTGGAACTAGGATTGCGAGAGTTTCTACTTGTGGTGTACAGTCGAGCAAAGAGATAAGTGTACAGTACGACAATGTTTAAAGTTTCCAGATTTATCTTCGGAAAAACTGAAATATTGCGAATAAAATGTGACTATCGACCAAAAGAAATTGATTTATATTCCCACCTAAATTATTAAAGATTGACGAACTTATTCCGTCACTCCCTTATTGGACCGGTCGCATTTAATTCGGATAAGTTCGGTTTTTCTAAAGTAAACTATGGAACCTTTGAACGTTGTCGTACTGTACAGGCAGTTAACTTGCTGCTCATTTTAACTTATTGATGCGCTTCGGGAAATCCAGGGTAACGCAAAAATTCATAATCATTATCATTTTCTTGCGCTTATGTTACTGTTACTTGGGGTCGGCTCACCACGTTTTCTTCTTCCATTCTCCTCTGTTAACCGTTACGCTATAATTCACGCCCTTTACTTTCATATCATTTCTCTTCCTTTACATCAATCAAAATTTACATTCATCACACCTTTAGTCACAACCAGTCTTACCAAAGGGATGATGTAAAATTTTTCTTTGATGTAAAATACTGGTATTCAGCTGCATCCGGATAGACTGGAAGCCGACCCCATCATAGTTGGGAAAAGGCTAAGCAGATTGATTGACTCTTTTAGTCACATGCGTTTCATCCTTACTTATCTCTGATCTCACATCACATTCCCATAGCAAACTAAACGATTTCCTTTCCATGCTAATAATAAAAATGCGATATAAATTGTTATGTGTGTGCGTGTGTCTATCTGTCTGTTACCTTTTTGCGACTTAACAGCTGGTCAGCTATAACCTGGGTTAGGACATGTGATTATTTATATCGCGATAGTATGTTCCCGTGAGATAATTTCCGATATCCACGTGGGCAAAAGCTATAAATTAAAAAAATTGTGCATCTTTCGTATGCCTTTTTAATTTCTTCTTTTTTTCTTTTTAATTACAAAAACAATTAAAAAGCCACTGTATGTCGCGTAGATCTGCGATCGATGTGTAGCTTAATTAAGTCAAGGCTTTATAAGGTTTTCGGTTTGCTAAGCAAGCAAGTCATTTACATTACATTTTTAGGTATGGTTCAAGTCTTTACCTATGAAATTGCCGTTTAGTATGCAGAAAGTTAAAGTCATTTTTATATAAATATTTTTTATTATTTCTATCAATCAAAATATGTACCCATGCTATCGATACATTTTGCAATCCCCTTCTTGAAGAAGTCAGGTGTACGAGAGCCAACAAACTCTTCAAAGGCTTCTTGTACTGCCTTTCGGGTAGTGAATTTTTTCCCTGCCAAGGAGTTGTCCAAATTTTGGAAAAAGTAGAAGTCTGTCGGCGCAAGGTCTGGTGAGTACGGTGGATGACGCAAAACTTCCAACCCTAGCTCTTGTAGGTCTGTTGTGCCATATGAGGTCGAGCGTTGTCGTGTAGGAGCAGCGGGGACGAGCGATTTACCAAGACTGGCCGGAGATTTGCGAGTTTCTCCATCATTGTGTCCAGTTCACTGCACATCCGCAGTAATGCTGGTGCCTTTTGATAAGAAGCTGTGATGAATCATACCAGCACTAGACCACCAAATAGTGACCATGACTTTTTTAGAGGTAAGTTTTCGTTTGGGGCATTGCCTAGGCGCTGAACCAGGGTCTAACCAACATGATGACCGCTTACGATTATCAAAAAGAATCTATTTTTCGTCGCAAGTGACATGTGGTTCAAAATATCTTCTTTTCTGTGTCTATTAATCAATGCAAGGCACACCTCAACGCGTTCGTCGAGTTGGCGATCGTTCCTGCGGCACCCACTTATCAAGTTTTTAACCTTGCCAATTTGACGCAAATGGATCAATATTGTTTTGATACTAACGTTGAAAGCTGCTGCTAACTCAGCCGTAGACTGAGTATCGTCTACTTCCTTCCTTCAACTATCGCCTTTAATTCGTCGTTGCTGACTTTAGTTTTCGGGTGACCTCGGGGTAAATTTTTTAGATCAAAATTTCCATGTCGGAAGCGTTCAAACCAAGAACGAGTCGTGCGTTCTTTTGTAGTATGCACTCTGTACACGTAATTAATGTTGCGAGCCGTTTCTGCGGCATTGCTACCGCGACGGAACTCGTATTCCATAATTACTCGTACTTTTATCGTGTCTATGATGAAAAAGATACAAATTTAGTGAAAACAAAACACTAATCAATAAACAAATGACTGAATTTGAAAATAGAATTCCATATTTTTAAATATATATTTTTAAAGTAAAATTCATTTGAATTTAGTATTTATTGCCAGCCATACATAAATTACATTTCCAATGGCCAGTATTGTAAAACGGCAACTTCATAGGTAAAGACCTATTATATTATTAGCAATATAGTGGAAAGCTGATATTTTTTCCTGTAAGCCTATTTTGTTGACTGTATTTCGGTTTTGTATATTAGTATTCAGCTGCATTCGTTTAGACTGGAAGCCAACCCCAACATAGTTGGGAAAAGGCTAGGCAGATGATGATGATGTCTTCTGTTCTGTATATGAAACAAAAGTAGCTAGGAATGGTCCTGATTTTCTGAAGGGAAACGGAGCCGTGACATGTATTATTGGGTGTGGTTGAAAAAGACAAGTAACCCCCGTAAAGTTTCTTATGTTTTTTACAGCCAGGACAGCACGTGTTGGCCTGGCCTTTATTGCCTGCCATAAAACTCCTGTAAAACTATAAAGTCACAGTTATAATAGTATTAACCCAAAAAATAATTCTAAACCAAAGTCAGATTTAAAAGTTTCTTCATTTCAAAACCAAAAAGCCACGTAACATCCCCAGCACATAATAGCTTTACGTTTTAGTTGCACAAATATTTTAAAACATTAATAAACACTCCAGGGAAACAACGCTTGTTTGTTTAGCGAGCGCAAAAGTTATGCGAGCGAGTTCATGCACGCTTTTACGCTGATCTGCCAGTAAACGACAAAACATAGATGCATCAGCTGCTCGTCAGCATCGTTAAAGACTGGAGTTAACTGTGGTAATATAGGAGATAGTTGATGGGTAAGAAAATATAGTTTAATATTAAGTTCAAGATGGTATAACTAAACTATCCTGCAAACTAAACGGAATTTCATATTATATAATTATAACACTGATAACTTACTTAAGAGATTGCGAAGATTGTTCGCTTGATAAAATTACTGTTTCAGTAAGTATCAGTATGTTTACATAAACCTCCAAGAAGCTAAATAAATCGACGCAAGCGGATTAATTTATCTGCTAGAACAGTGGCGTAGCACCGACGTCAGCTACGCCGTAGCACCGTTGTGTAAATAAAAAATAATTCAGTGAACCGCTCACGTCATTTATATTTTGAAAAGAGAAAAAAGAAAATAAAGGTCGATTTGTGATGCGAAGTGAGTTCCCCTGTGTAGCTTCACGCACCATATACGTCGAACGTAGGAAATTACCTACCCCAAGTCGAATAACTCTTTCTAACTCATTTACGTGATATCCCCGTTACTCAGCAGCGGAATCTCACCAAGTAAACGTCGTCGTATTTTAAGTTGCGCGCCAATTTGGTTTAGGCAAACAAATAGATAAATGATAAATGATAAATGATTTTTATTTCTGTAAGTAGGTTTGTACAAACACTTTTACAAGTCAATATTTTTTTTTAAACTAGATGAGGTCGGCGTTTCCTATCTGACTACTCTGAGAAGAAAGGCCGAAACAAACTCAGAGGTCACAGTCTCTTATAAAGTCCAGACATAATCTTGGTCACTTCATGTGAAGACCATGTAGATTGGTGTCTGAAATGGTCTTTTGAGGAAAGAACCACACAGATTGAGAGGACCTGTCCAGTCAGTGCACGCATTTGTCAGTAATCGCGCAGCTCAACTCAGAATAGACACATAGACACAGTATTATTTTTGTGGGCTTCATTTTGTGATAGAATTACTAAATCGGATGCATACTTCTTTGACATGTTATGTTTTTTTTCGATATTTTTAATCGTACTCAGGTCAGATTGTAGTTTTCGATCAAACAATTTTAATATAAATGCAGATAAGCGTTATTTTTACTTTGTTTACAACTCCTTATGGGACTGGACTATAAATAAATTTTACAAAACAGAAAAAATAAAGCGACGTGTGTTGACAAGGAATTTGGAGGCCTTTGCCCAGCAGTAGGTACTCGTATGACATTACGTAGACATAGGTCAAATAATGTACTTCGCTTTGCGCAGAGTGGTATCTTTCGCAGAAATGTCGAAGGGTACACGATACTCTTTGACCAGAAATTCTTCTAAGAAAATCTCGGGTCGTGTATCACGAACGACTTAAAATTTGTGCCTCTCAGAAGCTGTTTGGTTCTTCATCAGTGACGTAAACGGGATGGTGTTGCGGATCATAGCATCAAATTGGATGCTCTTTTTTTTTCTATAAACTTTTTATCCACCATGAAAACTCGCACAGCGTGAATTAACCTTAGCTATTAAACTAAGCTTAATAGCAAAAACAGCTTAACCAATTTAGGTCAAAAGCAGAATTCAAACTACCGATGAACCCGCACCTTTTCCACGGCCGCACACAAAACAAACTCAATACCATAAATAGTCAAGAAACTAGTAATTACAGTAGGTTACAATTTCGTTGGAGCTCATTATAACCGAAACTGATCGAGCTAACCCATCAGCAACACTCGAATGGCAGCAATTAATAGTTGAGACCAGTTTTATTAACAAACTTTTTTGGATTGTTCGGCAACACTAATTAGTGTTGGACTTACGAACGAACGATACGAACTTATCAGGCTGTTGTCCTACTGTGTTTTGTTTTATCAACATACTGTGTTTTCCTTTGACTACAACTACTACCACAGATAAAAAAAAATTACTTTAAAGAAAGTAAAAACCGACTTCATAAATGATAAATGATTTTATTTCTGTAAGTAGGTTTGTATAAACACTTTTACAAGTCAATCATGTTTTTTTTTTTTAAACTAGATGAGGTCGGCGTTTCCTATCTGACTACTCTGAGAAGAAAGGCAGAAACAAACTCAGAGGTCACAGTCTCTTATAAAGTCCAGACATAATCTTGGTCACTTCATGTGAAGACCATGTAGATTGGTGTCTGAAATGGTCTTTTGAGCAAAGAAACACACAGACTGAGAGGACCTGTCCAGTCAGTGCACGCATTTGTCAGTAATCGCGCAGCTCAACTCAGAACTTAAGGAGCTCAACCACCAAAAACCTAAAACGAACAAAATAACAGCTTCTGATGTCGTTGCCAACCTATTAGTGCATTGAAGAAGTGAAGACACCGACTTCAGAAGCCGTTAAGTTTTTTATGAAAGTTATTATATTCGTTTTTTGAAGTCGATTTTATTTTTTTTAAAGTAAATTTATTTTTCCATTTTTAGGCTTTGAAATGCCGGAAATATAATACATTTATGCATATAACTTCGTAAATAAGAATAATTATCTAATGTTATATAGTAAAACCTCCCTGAAAGTATGTATATCACGTCAGTGAAAGAATCATCCAAATTTGTTCATAAGTTTTTGAGAAAATCGTGGACATACAAACATACATACATACATACATGCATAAGTACAAACATATATACGGGTCGAATAGAGAACCTCCAACATTGGTCAGGCAGGGGACATAGTTCTTCCATAGTTCAAGTTACTCAATCCACTTTAGCCACCCAGACCCATAGCCCAATATGTTTTGTTTCCACATACAACAACCTGTCTAGTCCCTAGTCCTGTACCAACCGGGGGTTATCCTTTGGTGCACTTGCTTACAGGTGCATACAGGGATAATCGTCGGTTGGTGCCTCCTTATCATTTAAAATTATTTAAAGGGCCTCTGCGATTTGGCTTTGGCTTCTCGTACGCCTTCCAAAGGTCCGGGACCCCAGAGTCCCGAGAAATGTAGTACACAATAAATAATAATAATAATAATGCTCTGTATATTTTGAAACATAATTGTAAATTGTTGGTTTGGAGTTTCGAAATCTACGATTGTCGCTATCTTTATTTAGGTAGTATTGAGTTTGGTTTTGTTCGTTGTGTACTTGTTTATTTGTTGTTTATAATTGTTTATTTATATGTTAGTAAATGTAATGATTTGCTCCTTCTGTTACTCTGTTTTTCTACCTTCTATAAACAATGATTGTTTCATATTACCGCAAACAATTCTTTTTCCTAGCTTTCAGCATTTCTTCACGCATTTCCTTTATTTCTAATCTTGCATTTTCATCTAAGAATTCAGAGTGCAACAATTTTGTTCCTTGAAGACAGTGTCTATTCCCAAGCATGTATTTGACCATTTTTTCACTAATAAGTTCAATTACTATAAACCGGTTTTGATTATGATTTCTGCCGAGTCTATCTAGTCGCTGGTTTCTATTACGAGTTTTTTTTTCTTGGATATATGGATATTCGTAAATTTTACTGTGAGCCTTTGAGCGAGCACAGTATTTTGAAAGGTCTGAATTTTACAGAATAGTTGCAGTTTTTTTTGTCTTAAATTACTTTATATGTAGTATGCCTGCAGTGTGGGTATTCCTACATCTAAAATTCAAAATTTACTGTGGCTTTTGTAAATGATTAATAGTAATCTAGATCTGTGACCAACAAACTATTTGTGTTATCATTGCATTTTGTCTTTGGGCAGTTTTTCCTAACTTAGGTACCCATTCATCTAATTTTGTTGTCTATGTACGTAAAGAATCAATCTGCCAAGTCTATCAATCAAGCTTTTAATAATAATAATAATACCATTTATTTTAGGCGACACAGGCCCATAGAAAAATACCTTAACCTAAACTTGTAAGTTTAGGTTATATTTTTATGATCAACTTCCTGTGTTAAATAAATATGGTTTAAGACTATGTTAGGAGCACTCCACTTTGCACTAGCTTGACTTTGTGCTTTGTGTGTCCTTTTCCCGACTCTGTTGGTGTCGGCTTCCAGCCTAACCGGATGCAGCTGATTACCAGCTCTGACCTCCACAACCAAGTTACTTGTATAGGAATTATACCCCTTGGTAAGACTGGTTGTCAGACTTTTAGGTTTCTGACTACCCGCAATATCTGTCGAAGATATTCGGATGACAGCCGAGACCTACGGCTTAACGTGCTTTCCGAGGCACGGAGGGGTCTCAATATGTAAGGGATAGTCACCCATCCACGAACCGACCCCGGCAAGCGACCCGTGCGGCTGTTATTACAAGCCCCTTTGGTACATAAAACTTAACATAATATTGTAAACCGTAACAAGTTTGTTTATAATTTCATCTTTGTTTCCGTGATGAAAATAAAATAAAAATGTCAGCGTTATGTTGTCATTCAATAAGCTGCCAGTAGATTGAATGAAAGAGATCTTGAGTTTGTACACGCTTGAAATATTCGTCTTTTATCGTGCAAGTCTTTTTTTATTTTTTTACTGCGTTGCGTTTTACATTATTATGTATAATATATATTTTTAGGGACTACTTTTTATTTTTGTATCATTATGAACGCAGCACGTGCATGCATGATCAGTTAATGAGACAGCCAGCGTAGCCTAATGTGATGTAGTTTTAGATAATAATGTTAGGTTCCAGTACTGTTAAAATGATCTGTTATTAAATTTTGTGACGATCATTGTTAAAGGTCCTTGCTTCTAAATGAGAATACAGGAATTTTAAAAGAATTTGGTACTATTTGTATGTGAATAAATATTATTTATTTAAGTAAGACATGTATTATTAAAATTTCGCATAAAAAGTGAAAATACGACCTTCATTAACCATTGATAAAAGCTGATGCTTAAAGCTTACATGGCCTCACAGACAATATTTAACGAAATTCGTCGCCAATTTTCTTAAATCAGTGCGAAAAACATTAAAACGAAAACGTCGCCACCAATATACAATTCAAATTGCTTCATTAATTTTCATAGTTTCGTTTAACCCTTCTTGGAAAACAAACATTGGCCGGTTTGTGAGCAAATGAGATGTAAAACAAGAAATCTGGGGATGTTTTAAGACAATCTCTTAGTTTCCCGACGCAAACAAACAAATTGCCTGAATGTTCTCTTTAGCCCGCCTAGGAGAACAACACATTGCGCCGCTCTGGTGCAAAATAAGCTTTAAACTATTCCGTAAAAGTGCCCGTCTTTTGTTTTAGAAACAATGCAGTTGAAATATGCATGCAGGGTATATACCCTGCATGCATATTTCAAAACATTCGTAGTGCATCATCTATCTATATAGATAGATGATGCACTACGAATGTTTTGATTCTAATGAAGAGCTTACTCTATTTTAATATTCTCTTTTGATCTTCACAAAGTGCATTTTATAATACTCACATCACTAATAACTGTTATTTAGTTTTGGTTCGTGATGGTTGAATCAAGTTTATGACTTTCAAAATTACCAATATTTTTAAGAACAGACAAAATTAAGTTTGAGATTTCAGTAAGAATGATGATGCGTCATAACTTCAATACTAAGCGCAAAGAGAATATAAATTTCAAAATCACTGAATCACGTTTTACGTGATATTAAAAGAAGAAGCTAAATAGTTTAATTTTGAAGAAAGTAAAGCGTCACTTTTGAACAG
The DNA here is from genome assembly GCA_948252095.1 of Dicycla oo. Taxonomy (NCBI): domain Eukaryota; kingdom Metazoa; phylum Arthropoda; class Insecta; order Lepidoptera; family Noctuidae; genus Dicycla; species Dicycla oo. The sequence goes on along the minus strand of OX411726.1, from coordinate 17,121,439 downwards.
GTTTGGAGGTATAAAACTTTACGCTTTACCGGCAAAGAGCAGGAAAACGTAAAAGTGTCGAAAGTCGAATCATTCGGAAATTGGTTTGGAGCGAATTCGAGGAAAATTACTTACTTTCGCGATGTACAGGAATAGTATACCAACTTTTATTCGTCTGTTTAAGTAAATTTAAAGTTTGTTATTCTTTAGTAAGGTATCTCTTGTTACGATCAGAGCAACGTCGACGATATAATTTCAAATAACTAACTTAAAAGAAAAATATTTTGGCTAAATTCGTTAAGCTTAAGTTTTACCATGGATCTAGCAAAACCAGTTTAATCAAATCTGTACTTGATCAACCACATCAACTGGACAAACCCATAAAAAAATTCACTGAACAGGAAGTACTTACAGCCATCAGAAAAATCAACATTCATAAGGCACCTGGGTATGATCTAATTACGGCCAAGACACTGCGAGAGCTACCTGACGTCGGCATTACATTCCTGACTTATCTTTACAACGCATGTCTCTGGAAAAACTTTTTTCCGCCACAATGGAAGGTAGCAAAAATCATTATTATTCCTAAATCTGGCAAAGACCCTACTGATGTGAAATCTTACCGTCCGATCAGTCTTCTTCCAGTTCCATCTAAGGTCATGGAAATACTAATACTTAAACGTCTTGCACCTGAAATTACGGCTAACAAGCTTATCCCAGATCACCAGTTTGGTTTCAGACAATCCCATGGTACAATAGAGCAAGTACACAGGCTAGTAGAAAAGATTAATCACACATTTGAAAATAAGCTGCTCTGCTCCGCCGCCTTTCTAGACATTTCACAAGCCTTCGACCGTGTTTGGCACGATGGACTCTTGTACAAAATCCGCAAAGGCTTACCTATAAATTTCTACCTTCTTATTAAGTTATATCCCAGCGACAGACACTTTTATGTTAAATATGGCGACATTACTACAAAGCTTCACAAAATAAGAGAGGGTGTTCCGCAGGGCAGTGTAATGGGCCCAATGCTCTATCTTATATATACTTCAGACTTACCAAATAGACAAGACACGGTGACAGGAACTTTTTCTGATGACACAGCGGTTCTTGCCATTGATGAAACCGCGGTCGGAGCATCGGCAAAATTACAACGAAACCTTAATGATATTTCGGACTGGCTGAAAGACTGGCGTATAAAGGCTAATGAAACTAAATCAGTTCAAATCACGTTCTCTTTAAGAAGAGAAACATGCCCAGAAGTCGAACTTAATAAAATAAAGATACCCCAGGCAGAAGAGGTTCGATACTTAGGAGTTCACTTAGACAGACGACTGACCTGTAAAAAACATATAACCACTAAAAGAAAGGCGCCTGACTTACAACTAAGAAGCTATATTGGCTCATGAGAAGAAAATCGCAAGTTACGCTGGAAAATAAACTCCTTCTATACAAATGTATACTCAAACCAGTCTGGACTTATGCTTTGCAACTATGGGGCACTGCATCCAAATCCAACATTGAGATTCTGCAACGCTTCCAGTCAAAAACCCTACGGATGATAACTGGAGCACCATGGTATATAACAAATAATCACCTACACCGTGATCTAAAAATCAAGACTGTTAAAGAAGAAATAAAGGACTCTTTACTACCCTATTGCAAAAGAATATAAAACCATCCAAACCAATTGGCAAGAAGTTTAATGGAGGAACAACCAAACCACACATTTAAAAGACTTAAGAGACGTGCTCCTCAAGATCTTCTCTAACCCGGCTCGCGACCACCATCCCACCGGAGTCTGGCGCCAAGCAGCTTGCTGTGTTCCGTCGGTGTGTGGGAGTGCCAGTGCCTTTGGGGGAGAAGGAGATTGTCAGTTGCGCTGTTTGGCACCGGTTGTGGTCTCTGAGTCAGCTAGCCGGGTAACTCATTTTGGAGGGTAGCGGGATCCGAAGCACGGTGCCAGCCGTTGGCCGACCGCAGTCAGTAGGGGGCCCAAGTAGCACGCCAGCCACGTGCCAAAGGGTGCCCCGCCAACTCGCGAAAAATCCCGGTATGCTCCACCGTGCCAGCCGGCGACTGGATGGGAGGACCCGGTGGCCATATCCGGGGGGGTTCGGGCGTCCCCGCAGTCTCCAGATGAGTTCCCCGTAGGTTTGGTTGGCTCTAGTGTTCCACTTGGATCACTGAGCGGCGCCTCGACAAGTCGACTTTTTCCCCCAACAACTCCACTCAATATGACACACAAAGCGAAGAAAAATAAGGTAAAACAACGGCTGCACTTCCTCCCACTAAAAGTGCACCTCACGAATATCAGGGGGTTGCACTCACCACCGGTACATCCGGTTTGATGTCTCCGCCCAGACCTCGAGCGCGCCGGTCCGACAGGCCCCGAGTGGTCCGCGGTGGGCGCTGAAGAAGCTGGACCGGGAGCTCCTCCTGGAAGCCTCGATCGTGCAGGCCTGGGTGTCACCACCGGACAGGCCTGCCGACATCAACGACGAGGCGGAGTGGTTCCGGGAGGCCATGTCCGAAATATGTGACGTGGCAATGCCCCGGGTCCAGCCCGGTCGCGCCTGGCGCCAGGTGTATTGGTGGTCGCCGGAGCTGACGGCTCTGCGCGAGGCGTGCGTTGCTGCGCGGCACCGGTACACCAGGCACCGCAGGCTCCGTATCCGCCCTCCGGATACGGAAGCCATTCAGGCGGAGCTGTACGAGGGGTACAGAGAAGCGAAGACCGCCCTCCGAGCGGCGATCTTGCGGGCCAGGGATCTGGCTCGCGAGGAGTCGCTGGAGACTCTAAACAGGGACCCATGGGGACGCCCTTATAAAATGGTACGGAATAAACTCCGTCCATGGGCGCCCCCGCTGACGCAGAGTCTCCGGCCCCAGCTTGTGGAGGACGTGGTGAGCGCTCTGTTCCCTTCGCGAGGGGAACATACTCCCCCGCCCATGGCTCCGCTTCCTGCGGTGCCCGTTGCGGACCACATCACCGACGACGACGACGATGCTCCGGAAGTGACCGAGGTAGAGTTGAGAGCGGCGGTACGTAGGCTGAGTGCCAAAAATGCCGCCCCAGGACCCGACGGCTTACCTGGAAGAGCCTGGGTTCTGGCCTTTGGGGCTCTCGGGCCTCGACTAGGGGGGTTCCTAAGCGCATGCTTGGAGAGGGGCCAGTTCCCACTTCGTTGGAAGACGGGGAAACTGGTCCTCATTAAGAAGCCGGGGCGCCCTGCGGACTCTCCGTCCGCTTACCGACCCATCGTGCTGCTCGACGAGGTGGGCAAGCTCTTTGAAAGAGTTATTGCAGACCGCCTCGTCGGGTGGCTGGTGCAGGAGGGGCCGGATTTGGCGGAGAGCCAGTTTGGTTTCCGCAGGGGGCGCTCTACGGTGGACGCCATCATGCGCGTGCGAGCCCTCACGACGGGGGATGCTGTTGCCCGGGGTGGGGTCGTCTTGGCGGTGTCTCTAGACATCGCCAACGCCTTCAATACCCTGCCATGGAGTTGCATCAGGGAGGCACTCCGGTATCACCGGATGCCGACCTACCTCTGTCGAGTGGTTGAGGCCTATTTGACGGATAGGGCCGTCATTTACCCCGGTCATCAGGGAGAGTGGAACCGGCGAGAGATGTCGTGCGGTGTCCCACAGGGATCGGTCCTGGGGCCGCATTTGTGGGACATCGGGTACGACTGGGTGCTGCGCGCCGACCTCCCTAGCGGCGTCAGCGTGGTATGTTACGCTGACGACACGCTGGTCCTGGCGCAGGGGAGGTCGCACCAGGCGGCGGCTGAATTAGCGACACGCGGGGTTGCGATAGTCGTTGAGAGGATCCGGCAGTTGGGACTCGTGGTGGCCCTGCACAAGTCCGAGGCCATGTGTTTTCATGGTCCTCGGAATGCGCCACCGTCGGGTTCCCAAATAACGGTAGGAGGGGTTCGCATCGGAGTCGAGTCGACGATGAAGTACCTGGGACTCGTCCTCGACAGCCGGTGGAACTTCGTGGAGCATTTCCGACGTTTGGCTCCCAGACTGGAGCGGGCTGGGGCTGCCTTGAAGCGGCTCCTGCCCAATCTAGGTGGTCCAAACGCCTCCTGCCGGAGGCTTTACGCGGGGGTCGTGCGGTCCATGGCCCTTTACGGGGCACCGGTGTGGGCGCGTTCCCTGAGGCTGCGGCCAGTCCGCCGGTTGAACGCGTCCCAGAGGGTCATGGCCATTCGGCTAGTCCGGGGTTACCGCACGGTCTCCGGTGAGGCGGCGAGCCTCCTTGCCGGATTGCCGCCGTGGGATCTGGAGGCGAAAGTCCTCGCGCACGTGTGGGAGTGGCGCGAGGAGGCAAAACGCCGGGGCATAACTCCGCTGCCGCGAGAAATCACGGTACAGCGGACAGAGCTCCGGCGGGATCTCATGGCGACATGGAGAGTGCGACTGTCGCAGCCCAGCGCTGGGCACGCCACAATTGCGGCGATAAGTCCCCTCTTTGAGGAGTGGTTAGAGAGGCGCCACGGCGTCCTCACCTTCCGCCTGACGCAGGTCCTCACCGGACACGGTTGTTTCGGGAGGTTCCTGTTTCGCATAAGGCGGGAGGAAACGCCCGGGTGTCACCATTGTGTGGATCGCCCAGAGGACACGGTGGACCATACAGTGGAGGTCTGCCCGGCTTGGGCAGAGCACCGCCGTGTTCTCATGGAGGCGATCGGCGGCGGCGATCTCTCGCGTCCGAGCTTGGTCCAGGCCATGGTGCGGAGCGAGAGTGCATGGGAGGCCGTCACCTCCTTCTGCGAAGCGGTAATGCTCGCAAAGGAGGAGGCGGAACGCGTGAGGGAGAGGCAACCTCACGCCCTCAGTCGCCGCAGGAGACGCCCTGGGCGGCGGGAATCGATAGCCGATTCCCGGCCACCGTAGGCGCGGGCTTGCGGACGGTGAGTAGTGGGTAGCTCGCCGTCCGGTGAGGACCAGGCCCGGGTCGACGGCGCGTTTTGTTCCACGCGCGCCTCAAAGAGATGTCAGCAAAAGATGGGGTCCAATAGGGCCGATGCCGCTGGGGTCGCGGGTTGTTTGAAAAAGATACCGTGGCCCTGGCATAGGCAACTGAAGGAACACGGGTGGGTTTTAGTCAGTAAAAGTCTGACACGCCCTTCCGCTCCACCCAGAGCGGGAGAAGTTATTTGATGATTTCCCATCCACAAAAAAAAAAAAAAAAAAGGGGGTTGCACTCCAATCTCGATTCGGTCCATCACCACCTTGAGACCGAGAAGCCGCACCTGTTTTTCCTAACGGAGACGAAGATAACAACCCCGTCGGACGTGGCGTACCTCAACTACCCGGGGTACTCTCTTGAACACAAGTTCAAGAAGCAAGCTGGGGTCTGTGTGTACGTCCGCGATGACATTTGTTGTCGTCGTCTCCGTTGCTTTGAGAAATCGGGTTTCTCTGCCATATGGCTACTTGTGGATACTGGCGTGGAGAAATCTCTCTACATCGGCATCTACCGATCGCATAGCGGTGACCAGGAGACAACAGCGCTCTTTAATTTCCTCGTGGAGTCGACTGACGTAGCCCAGCAACGGTACCCAACGGCGAAGCTCATTTTTCTGGGGGACTTCAACGCCCATCATAAAGAATGGTTGTTCCCATACCAGAAAACTGACCATGCTGGGTTGGAGGCGCGCAATTTTGCTTTAACGCTAGATCTAACCCAGATGGTGAATGTGGCAACGCGGGTACCGGATGTTGACGGCCATACACCCAATTGCTTGGACCTTCTGCTGGCATCTGATCCGGACAGTCATTCAGTATCGGTCTCAGCCCCGCTGGGAACGTCTGACCACTGTCTGGTGAAATCCATATCAACCTGCTCTCCTCCAGATGAGAGCCCTAGAGGCACGAGGCGAGTATGGCGATACGGGTCAGCAGACTGGGATGAGATGCGGCACTTTTTTGCGTCTTATCCATGGCGGCAAGTGTGCTTTTCCTCGGGTGACCCCTCGCGCTGTGCTGACGTGGTTGCGGACGTGATTCGGCAGGGGATGGAATATTTTATTCCATTCTCCGACATCCCGCTCGGTCACAAATCCCGGCCTTGGTATAATGCAGAATGTGCCCACGCTGAGGCCCGAAAAGAGACTGCCTACCAAGCCTGGGTCAAGGCCCGCGACCGCAAAGTTAGAGCGCGCAGGGTTCGCGCGAAGAAGAGAGCCTTTAATTCTGCCGCCAAGTTCTGCAAGCGGGTTTTGCGTAGGGCACATTTTGACCATGTCGGACATATCGGGGCCAGGCTGGCTTCGCACCCTCCGGGTAGTAAACAGTTCTGGTCCCTGTCTAAAGCGGTTGAAACGAATTTCTGTCGTCCCACTTTACCTCCTATGATGAAACCTGATGGGTCGCTGGCTCACTCTGCAACTGAGAAGGCAAATTTATTTGCATCTCTCTTCGCAAGCAATTCACGTCTGGACGCTGGCTCAAAGCAACCACCTACTGTACCTCATTGTGACTCCTCGATGCCGGAGATCGCAGTACACATTAAAGAGGTCCGAAGAGTATTGTGCAGTCTAGACGTGAACAAGGCCAGCGGGCCTGACGGCATTCCAGCGAGAGTGTTGAGGCAGTGTGCGCCGGAACTGTCTCCTGTATTGACACGTTTGTTCCGCCTCTCTCTTGAAAAAAGAACGGTGCCGAAATCCTGGAAGCTTGCAAATGTACAACCAGTGCCCAAAAAAGGCGACCGTGCAGACCCTGCCCATTACCGTCCGATCGCCATTACCTCCATTCTGTGCAAAGTTTTGGAAAGGGTACTGAACAATAAGTTGCTGAACTACCTTGAAGACAATGATCTCCTCAGTGACCGTCAATATGGCTTTCGCCGGGGACGGTCAACTGGCGATCTTCTTGTGTATGTCACGCACTGCTTTGGCGAAGCCATCGAGAAACATGGCGAAGCACTGGCTGTATCGCTTGACATCTCGAAGGCCTTTGACAGGGTCTGGCACGCTGCTCTGCTCAGCAAGCTTCCTGCTTATGGCATCCCAGCTGATTTTTGTAGCTGGATATCAGATTTCCTTAGTGAACGGTCGATTAGAGTAGTTGTTGATGGCTGCTCTTCTGACCTTATGGCTATTGATGCCGGAGTTCTTCTGGGGTCTGTTCTCTCTGCAACTCTTTTCCTGCTGCACATCAATGACCTGCTTCGGCCTGGTATTGTTGGGTACGCAGATGACAGTACAGTTTCAGAGAGATACTTGTCCAGCGCAAAAACCAGCGGGGCTGAAGTTCGTTCCTTGAGAGAGGCCATGGTAGAGCGGACAGATTTGACCTTAAGCTTTGTCTCCCAGTGGGGTGATGATAATCTGGTCTCTTTTAACGCCACCAAAACGCAGGCGTGTCTTTTTACCGCTAAAAAGAGTCGTTTCGCCCAAACTCCTACTTTTCGGGGTACATCTGTTCCTGTAACTGATCGACTTGAGCTCCTGGGCATGGAGTTGACATCTGGTCTCAACTTCGGCGCCACCATCGAGTACAAGGCCCAAACTGCGGCCAAGAAACTGGGCATCCTAAATAGGGTGAAGCGATACTTTACGCCTGGACAGCTTTTAACCCTTTACAAAGCGCAAGTCCGATCCTGCATGGAGTATTGCAGTCACCTTTGGGATGGATCAGCTAAGTACCAACTAGCCGCGCTTGACTCGGTGGAACGCAGAGCTAAGAGGCTCATTGGCGACGTAAAACTGGTGGATGCCAAGCTTCATTGCTTGGCTCATCGCCGCAAGGTTGCCTGCTTGTCGGTCTTCTACAGATTGTACTTCGGAGAGTGTGCCCGAGAACTCCACGACCTCATTCCACCGGCCCCCTTCTACCACCGGACATCTAGACGCACTGCCAGTTACCATCCCTACCTGGTTGCTATTCCACCAATTCGCACTAAGCGCTTCCAAATGTCTTTTATAATGCGCACAGCAAAAGAGTGGAACTCACTACCTGCGTCTGTGTTTCCGAACGTATACAACCCTAATCTCTTCAAAGTGAGAGTGAACAGGCTTCTTCTGGGTAAGCTCACTCCATCGTCGACTTTGTCTCTGTCACCTCTGACCTAGACTAGAGTCAAGAGCAAACCCATCACAAATAAAAAAAAAAAAAAAACCCAAATATAAAAGAACCATATTAGATGGAGATATCATTGGATACTGTACCATGCACGCCATATTTTCAAAATACGTAAAATCCAGCTTAATGTCGACAAGACAGCTTGCAGGACGAAAAGGAGTTAAAAAAAAAAAATTCGTTAAGAGTATTTAATTTAGCCCGAATTTCGCTTGTACTACGGTCTTAGGGTATTTTAATTTTTGTGTTGATAGGAATATAAAGACCACTGCCTCTTTTAAAATAAAAATAATAAAAATTAAAGCGCACCATCGAGGCTTTTGATTTAATTTTAATTTTTTGATAATCTTCCAGTCGTACCGTACAGTATATTGAATAGCTTGAGAATTAAACACGAAGTAATAGGTAGCAATTTGGTGCGTCGTTAAAAGTTTTACGAGCGATCACGGTCCCGCCCCACTCGATTTATCAGCTCCCAAACCATTACTGAGGAGGTTTCCGATTTCTTTCCATGGCCATCATTAAGCGAATTGTTAAATGGAAAAATGTGCAATTTAAATAAATAGCACATTGATTTCGTATCAGCACTGGGCAATTGCAATTCGATGCTGTTCACGTCATTTCAAGTTCGTTGTAAATGTATTTCGGGTCGCTTAGGAGTAGTTGAATGTAACAGTGGTGTTGTTAAATTGCTTGTTGCAGATATCGTTTGTAGGCAATAGGGTTTTTAAAGTAACAATTGTTTTTACTTTTTGTGGGAAAACAGATGGATTACAGTGAATTCAGTAATTACAGAAACAATTAAAAAGCCTTTGTGTCTGAACCTACGGGGTCCATACGACACACAAAGACTTAATAGCAAACGCGAAGGAGGTTTAGTATACGGCCCGAGTGAAAAAGCGTCCAGCGGGGCGTTCAGCGTTGCGTGCAAGTTCACCGAGTGCCACTCAGCCGTCACTCGGGACACTCGCGAATGTTTGCATGTGTTTAACACGAACGTCGCACGCCCCGCCCCGCCGGACGCTCGAGTCGAGCGTGCACTCAGGCTGTACACTAAATCGATCTGGCTCGAGAATTCCATGTATTTTAGAAGTGAAAACTTCTTTAGGCGCTCTTTGCGCACTTTCTGAACCCGTCAGCTCTGGTCGGTGACGCTGAATCAGGTATAAAATCAAAATCAAAAGTCAATTATTCAAACTAGGCTGAGAATCAGCGCTTTTCGAACGTCAAATTTACATAAAACAGTTCCCCAAAACACGCGCCTTTCATCACTTCCTAGTGCTTTAGCTGGGAAAAAGAAGTGGGGCAACAAACTGCTTAGCAGCACAGCTGTCTGTTCAGTTTAAAAAAATGATTTTAATATATATGTGTATATTGGCTCCAGTCGGTCAGTGGCGCTGAATCATGTGTACTCGGCTCCAGTCGTAAGTTTTCACTTCTATCTTGTGTTCAACGCACAAGGTTTCTTTTTTTAAACCTTTTCAGTATTACTTTTTATCCTATTAGCTGCGACTGAAAGCCTCCCATTCGCAAACGTTACCATCACGTAAGTATAATATCTATTTCAGATTGGATGTGTAGTGAACTAAACGCTCAGACGGTGTTAGATTTACCACTTAAGCTTAATTCTATATTTAACGTAGAGGGCAACCAGAAATGACGTGCATGTCTGAGAGCTTTTATGAGTGAGCTATATAATTTGCTCAACAAATTAAACGTAATTACATAGTACTTGAACGGTATAACTTTAATAGGTACCTAGTTAAGGTGCTGACTATAGTGAAACTAGCTTCACCCCGCGACTTTACCTGCGTGGTATGTCGATAAAAAATAGCCTATATCCTTTTCCAGGTCATGACCTACCCGTGTGCCAATTTCATCCGAATCCGTACAGCCGTTTTATCGTGAAAGCGTAACAAACAAGCTCACTTTCGCATTTATTTTTAGTTAGGCTAGTTAGGAGGATGAATAACCGATCTATCCATACTCTAGACTCACAAAATAATAGGTAAATAAAAAATAAAAATACTCTTAACACACTACAAAATTTTCATTATCAATATAATTTAATCATGATTTGAAAGACACGTGGCGCCATCTATATTATCATAATAACGTTATTGTTGTTTTCCTCGGGAACAGGACTTTATTTCGGGATGAAAGGTATCCTATGTCCATTTCTGTACACGTGACAACGTATATGGAAAATTTCAGGATGATCGTTTCAGTGGTTTAGGCGTGAAAAGGTAACAAACAAACAAACTTACTTTCACATTTATAATATTAGTAAGGAAGTTAGGATACAAGATATTGTTACCAGAAGGCACCATTATCTTGATAAAACGTTCATTATCTTAGCGACAATCAATGTAAAACACTTGTTAAGTAGGTGTGTACAGAGCTATATGGTTATAAAAGCAAGATCCCAGGGACAAGGTGGCGGGTTGTTTGAAAGAGTTACCGTGGCCCTGGCACAGGCAACTGAGGAAACACGGGTGGGTTTTAGTTAGTCAAAGTCTGCTCCGTCCAGAGCGGGAGAAGTTATTTGATGAGTCCAAAAAAAAAGGCCGCTAGACTTTACTTATTTCCTGATCAACAAAATGTAGCTCGGGCCAACGGCCAATTTATAGGTATCAGCTACTAAAGGTACGTAGGAGCTCGTGGCTAAGTAATAACAGCCGCACGGGTCGACTCATCAGGTTAAGCTACGCTTGCCGCGATTGGTCTGTGGATGGGTGAGCATCTTTTCATACCGAGACTCCTCCGTGCCTCGGACAACACGTTAAGCCGTTGGTCCCGGCTGTCATTCGTAGATCTTTGACAGTCGTTACGGGTCGTCAGAACCCCAAAAGTCTGACAACCAGTCTTACCAAGGGGTATCGTATTACCCAGTAACTGGGTTGTGGAGGTCAGACAGGCAGTCGCTAAATGTAAAATACTGGTATTCAGCTGCATCCGGTTAGACTGGAAGCCGACCCCAACAAAGTTGGGAAAAGGCTAGGCAGATTGATTGTGCTATTAAACGTACGTAAAAATATTACTAACTTTTCTTAAATTCTGATTTGATTTTTATGTATACTGTACAGAATGTTGTTAATAATTTATCATCAGTACTGCCAGACATTACTCGTCGGCGGTTTTTTCCGCCACACGCTTTAAAGCTCGCAAACAATGACGTCATCTTACTTAGAGACTGACTTTTAATGTTTAGCTATGATACTCGGTGAACTATTTTTTTACTATTTGTAAGCAGTCAGACCAATCCTAGCGGCCAAATATCCCCCAGCAGCAGCATGCGTATGCGTACGTTCAAAGTACATACCTACCTAGTACCTACTAGCACTATCCCACACATTTTGTTAATCAGAAAATAAGTAAGGTCTTTCGGCTCTGGGATCTTGGACTATATTGGCGCGTTGCCAAAATCGAAATAAAGTCCGCCATCTTTATTTCTGAATACATTTCAAGTGACATTTCACAAAAAATTCTCACTAAGCGTTTCCAATAAAACGTCTTATAATGCGCACAACAAAATAGTGGAACTCATTACCTGCGACTATGTTTCCGAGCGCATACAACCCTAATCTCTTCAATGTGAGAGTTAACAGACTTCTTCTGGGTAAGCTCACTCCATCGTCGAGTTTGTCTCTGTCACCTCTGACCTAGACTAGAGTCAAAGCAAACTCTTCTCAACTAAAAAAAAAATAATAAAACAAATGTTTACCAACAACGCCCCCTGTTAGCGTCATTTGAGCGCCAAAAGATCCTTGCAGCAGTTGTAGCTAAATAAGATGTATCTTTGACAGTTTGAGACTGAAATTATACTAAGAAAAGGAAAAAAAAGAAAGAAAAAATTTACGTTTACTTAAAAAAGAGCAAGTTGGGGGAAAATATGCGTCACATCCACACAAAACGGCCCTTGCTCAGCACAATGCTGCTACCCTATGCGAGACAGAGCTGGGGCTGGTTTTCAGCGACGGCTGGCGTTGATATGATGACGTCGACTGGTGCAACATACAATGAGAATGGGAATGCTCTTAAAATACGGGAATTAGGGGGAATTGAGATCAGTACCTACCTAACTTTGAGCAGAATTGAAAAACCTCTATTTGGTGTCCCATTTAGATTGAAATGAAAAATATCTCAAACCTTTGTAGGAATAGAACTATTTTCCATATATTATTTTATTAGTATTATTAGGACCCTAAAGTAGTAAGTTCCCAAAGTAGTAAGTTCACAAGTAATTGTAAGGACCCCAAAATAGTAAGTTCACAAGTAATCTGTGGGAGTAATTTCGTGAAAAGGGACGGAAGTGTGTGGAAGCTGGGAAAGCGCGTACTATTTGATTTGACCAATGAGCACGCGCGCTGCTAGATTTGGCCGTCAGATGGTACCAACCCAAACAGATGTCAGATGTTACACATCATATGTGACTACTGCGAGGCTCACTCGTTTTTTTTTTATCGTTGGACAAGTGTCATTTCTTAGTATTCCCAATGAGGGTCTTGCCGATACAAAAATAGTACAGTAAAATGACAATCGCATAAATCAAACTGTAAATTTATTGTGGAAGATAGTTTAATCGTATAGAGATATAATGTTAGGTCTATATTTAATTATAAAAGTTGATAAAGAAGTCGCAGTAAGAGCAGGTAACTGTTGCGTTGATGCCATATAAAAACGTATTACGTCTGCTATAACACTGGAAACATGGCCTGTACCGTCGCAACATAGTTGGGAAACTCACCTAGTGCAAAAATATATTGTACTAGACCAAAATGGAACGCTGTAGGTAGGTAATTATAAGGTGTGAGAACTGAATTTTCATTAAACGGCCTTGATGCCAAATAGTTCTATAAAAGCTTTGAAAAGTGTTCATTTACATAATGTCTTATTCAAATGGTGGGAACTTAAGTATTTCGTAAACGTTTTTGTCATGCCATTCTACAGTCAAAATGTTTTAGGTATTTACCTAATTCAGGAAAGTAAAGGCATTTTTTTTTCTTCACGTTTCTTGATGTGAAGTCGGAAATGTTGTTTGTGCGCTTTAATTGTTTTTCTTACGTTTAACAGGTTAATTGCAAGTATGTTTCTATTCCTGGATATTTATATTACGCCATAATGTATGAAATAAAAATATATATACGTATATATAAGTAGCTATTTTAAATAAATGCATAACACCTAAACGTGTTAATAGTATCACTGTTATTTACCATATTTTATACAATTAATAGTATTACGAGTACTATTGGGTAGCTAAGTACAACGAAATAATGTTTTCCCTCCACACATTCCTAGAACTTAATACAAAACCTATTTAAATTTTGTATTTCAGCCTAATTCACACCAGTCCAAACGTTTTCATTTAATTTTAAATTCATTTCAATTTCTTAAAAGTGTACTTTACGTTTTGCGAAAATTCAAGTGGCCACACTTTTGAACTAGGCAGTAGTATTAAACCGTCGCGGAAGTTTTATTCCGGGCGAGAAAATTAAAACCGGGATTTGGTGGCATTAGATGAAAGTACTGATACTCGGTCCCTTTTATTCAGTGGTTTTGGTGTAAATGTGGGCACGTTCCGTCCAAATGAATATTTTGACGAGAACGATGAATTTTCGCCTGTTTAGCCCCATATCCCTAATTAAATCTGGTTCGCACATGACATGCGGCTCGAATGGAATGCCCGCTACGTGGCGAATGAAAACGGATTAGATTGTGGACTCCTGGTATCTGCTATTTTCAATTGGATTGTTAAAATAGCACGTTTATATCCACAATAATCGTAGGTACAGATTAATGTTCAATCAAATAACAAGGTTTTTTGACACAAATGTTTCCAAACAAGCGGGAACATTCAGTAATTTTCCAATAATTCACTTTTTAATCACATAATCGAAATGACCACGGGTATTCAGTCTGGCATCAAAACATATGTTAATTTTAATACACCAATTGTTACGCAGATGCATGCAAGTTATTTGAAACGTACTGAATTTTGATTCGTGGACAAAATAAATTTTCATCAAAATTATCAAACAATGAAATGGATTTTTTTTAATGATAAGTGCTGTAATAGAAATAATTATTCCGTCCGCGGTAAATTACTTAAGCAGTTGTTCTGACATTGCTTCTCAAACAAGAAGAAGTGGTTCTATTGAACACATTACTTGCTTCCATTTTGTTTATTCATAGAACGTAGAACTACGTACTACATAGAAGGTATAAAGCGGCATTAACAAAAGATCTCAGCGTTCAGGGACCTCCAAAGGCTCTGAGTTTCTCTACAAAGTTTGTAGAAGCGAAGTTTCCGACGCCCACGAGCGCGTAGCTCTAGAAATTAACAAAGGTTATGTTGAACGGTGACTGCTAACCGTAAAAAACTGGGAGAACTATTTACTACCTTATGCCGCGTTCCCACGATCTGTCGTAACACAGACAGTGTACAGATTACAAGTGACCTCACCAACGGGCTGTCATGTCTCCCGGCTATAGCTGGTAGAATGCTGCTGGGGCTGCAATGGAGTCTATTTAGCAGCGAGGCCGCTTTCTTACGTCGTACAGCATTGAAACAGTCGGTGCGTGCCTCAGCGAACATAGGTGACGCGCTACAGAACCGAGGCAGACGCAACAGCACTCTAAATGCGTTGTTATACTGGATCCGCAGAGCATTGCAGGCCTTTTGGGTGTAGCTAAACCACAGGCTACCCGAGTACCGTGACATGCAATATGATTTGAACAGCATAAATCAGAAAACGGAAAAAAATTCCGAGTTAAATAAATCTTCTCTTTTAAAATTCCAATGAAAAAAAAGAATCATGTGTTAAAAGACTACACAGAGTATCTCACGCGATGTTTTGTCTAATTCTCACATGTTTTTTTTTTTGTAAACAGCCGCCATTTTAGTTGGTTTAAAGTGCGCCTTTCCGCTGCCTTGTATTATAGTGATGGTATCCGGAACACTGGACGCCGGCCGAGGTAATAAATATACAGCCAAGCCGCGAATTTTGTGTCTTGCATAGATAAAAAATAATATTTTTATCGTTGCTAAAATGTTATTTTAAAGTTGTTTTTGCATCTCGTAGTCATTGAGGAAGTAGTATTTTTGTGGAAGTTAACTATAACGTAATGTACATACAATACCCTGACTTAAGAGCGGCCAACCCATCATACTTTTCATACAAACGCTTGTACGTGATTATAGCGTTTTAACACATCTTTTTTTAGAAATTTATGAAATAATTAATATTGTGCACTGTATGTAGGTTTCTATCAAAGCGAAAAATAAAAATTTGGAGAATAAAATTCATTATAAGCCTCAAAAAATCTGCTTTTTTGCACAATTTTTACCTGAACTTTGGCCGTTCATAATGTACTCATAAATTGTAAAAGTAAAGAAAACATAACGATAGAAACCTCGCACATATAATGGAGATTCTAAATGACAAACATTTATTTCAGAAACTTGCAAGGCTTGCTAAAAAAATACTTATTTCCTGGAACAAGTTTCATAAAATTTCCGCACACTATTTTTCGTTCAGTGTTATCGCGTTCTCACTTGCTTGTTAGTCAACGGGCGTTGCGCTGGATGAAACAACAAGCTTTTCGACCTCTTGACGATAGACGGGCCGGGAAGGGCCCTCTTAATATGACACATCGAGCATCTGTTGCACGAGTATGAGAGAGAGAGAGAGACAGAGGACGCTCGGCAAAGTCGAATTTAAAAAAAAACTCGATGTGCCATAATTAATGGCCGGATACTGTAAGCAGATGTTCAGATGAGGCTAAGTCGTCCAGATGGTTCTTTTATTTCCAATCGAACTAGGTGACATACTTTTTCATTCCAAGAAATGGTGCGTAGTTTTTGTACCCTTAGGTAGGTACATGTTGCAGCAAAATTAGGTCACCAGCTAGCGAAAATGTAGGTGACCTAATATTAGTATCTACTAAAAGGCACGGTTTTACTCCCCGTTGATTACTTTATGATCTACTCATTATTTTATTTTACACCACATCTTGAATTAGTTTTTTAAACGCTGTATTTTTATTGTATCAGCAGAAGCTATACAGTCAGCCAGGGTAGAAGCGATACTAACTACCGAGTAGCAGGTACTTAAGAAATATTGTCACAAGCTGTATTTTTTAAGAGCATTTAATGAGTGAGCACGCTTATTAAATGCCCCTAAAAAATACAGCGTGAACACGAAACCGCCATCTGTCGGCAACTTAAAATTAACTCATAAAAATAGTAGCTTGTTTATGAAAGAGGTCAGTGTTCTGTGGCGTGCTTAGGAAGTGTTAACAACGGGGCGTGCCTGTGCTATCTAGTATCTCACGTAGGGCAATTGCACTTGTCAGCCGGGGTTCGGCGCTTCCTTACTCGCGTACCGCACTGCACCCTACTTCCCTACCCTACCCACGCCGCACCGTGTTCGTACACAATACTGCTGCGTTGCGCTTCCCGACGAGTGGTGTAGTTCCTCCACTTAAACGTTTAAGGCCCAGTCGAGTGATATATTATTACGTGAGATTTTTTGCTTAGGCAGTCGTTTTTGTTGCGCTGAATAGGTACTTGTAAGTTTTAAAAACAGAATAGATATCAGCGTTAACCCACTTATTTCCTCTTTTGTTCTTATTGCTTCGTAAATGTACTTCTAACCTCAGTACTTGATATTAACTTTGATTTGATCCTTGGATTGGTTTACGGAAAGCAGACAGATGGACTACAAAGTGATCCTATAATCCAAAGATCTGACGTACTTCGTTAGGTGGGAATCCATCTCAACACTATGAGATATAGAACCATAAACTAACTGCATACATTCTTCTTAGAAAGGCTGACTGAAAATGTAAATTGTAAAACACTAACTTGCGATACTTCAGTAAATTCTCATAATGCTTTCATAGAATCTAAGCTAATTTGCTTTTGTTGGAGAAATTTAATGCTTCAAGAGCAATAAATTGTTTATCTAGTAAAACCTGAACCAACAATTCCGGTTAAGTGCCTACTCTATATCGAGCTTATTCTGCCTTTTATATAAATGCTCAATTATTTAATAGTTACTAAGATTTCTTTGAATAAGCCGAAGCCGGCGGCGTGAGGATGATTGAATTAGGCGTATTTTGACTGAAGTCTCCCTCATCATGCCCACAACCCTCATTTACAATAACTTCACCAGAATTTGTAGCATAATGAACTTATGGCTTCGTGAAGCAAAAACAAAAATGGCCAAATAAATAATAGATTAGACGTACGATAGATAGTACGGAGAATTTCCTAAAACAGTTATTGTGATATGTTTGATCTCATAGTTTTTTTTTTAATATATATATATATATATATATATATATAAATACGCATTAAATGCTATATGTAGACCTAATATCCTGGGTCATTTCACACACGGTCATCTGATCCCAAACTACGCAGAGTTTGTACTATGGAAACCAGATAACTGATATACTAAATACACTACTTTTTTTTGTAAATACATACTTATATAGATAATTACACCCAGACTCAGGAGAAACAGACATGTTCAGGCACACAAATGATTGTGGTGGATGGGAATCGAACCCACGACCTGCGGCATGATAGGCGGTATCTTAACCAACCACGCCACCTGGCCTATCAAAATATAAATGTCATGGTCAATAGTTTCATAATCCTACAATATTTTATTTTATTGTGATATTCTGCTTTAAGCTTGAATTGTAATTTCATTGAAAACTTTTATAAGCTTCCTGCGGTACAAGCCTAGCCTAGTGCCAAAATGTTTAAGCTATAAAACTAATTCGAAAAGAGTATACTATCCGATTCTATTCTAATAATCTGTAATCCTTATTTTTCTTTTAAATTATTCTATTTCTAATCTGACATTACTAAATACGCTAGAAACACCATCTTTATCGGTTCACCCTTGTTTGGTCGAACAACGTTTGATACAATATTACTAAATCGAACAACGTTTAAGAAAATCATCACTTAGTATAATATCGTTTGAAAGAATTTTCAGTTCGTCGAATATTTATTTGCTATAACAACATTTGTGCTAATGATCAAAAGGTATAATGTTCATTTGATGTAATGTTCAGATGGTATAACATGTATTTTATCGAATATTCAATTGGTGTAAAGTAATGCAGAAAAAAATACATTGTAAATATTAAAAGACATATGACATACTTTTAATTGCCCGAAACTTAGATAGGTACCATAAGATACGAGTGCCATACGTATTGTTTTTCATATTCTTATTTGCCATAATAATTATTAGACATTAATATTTAAACGCCATAATAAAAGTTCTACTGGATTTTTGAATTTTTCTATCGTAGTTATAGGTAATAGTAACCTAAGTAGATATTAAACATAACTAGTAACTGATTACCACCTGCACTAAGATAGGTAGACGGAGCCCCGCTTCGCGGGGCTCCTATTTCTGGGTGGTTTAAAAAAATAACCACGAAGGCTAAGGCGGGAGTTCCGCTCCGCTTCGCTCCCGCCTTAGCCTTCTAACCTAACCTATCCGAGTCGGAGTGCCCTAAAGTCCCGATTGCATCCAGTTTTTCCTGATATAACAACCGTTACACACCCAATATCGATGGCAAATGATGTTATGGCATATGATAATTAGGGCATGTGATAATTAGGGCTTACAATGATTATGACAAATGATGTTATGGTAAGTGACTTTATGGGAAACAAAGCTTCTAGCACGTGACTAATATAGCAAATAAGAGTAGGGCAAATGAATATTACGTCATATAATATTATGGCTGTTAACTATTATGGCAAATGATATTAGGGCAAATAAAATTCGGGCAAACGGCGGTATACCTTACTTTATAGACGATGAAAAGAAACGAATTATTAATGAACTAAATATTCGATACGATCTTTCGACTAAATCATTATTAGTCTAGTGAACCATTAGTTTAAATAAAATTTGTTCAAATGAAATTAGTTCAAATAAATAATTATGCTAAATAAAAATTTACCAATGAATTATTCGGTCAAATGAATAATTCTACGAAATGACTTTATTGCAACTAAAATTCGCATAAGTGATTTTCGACGAAACATTGTTCGACCAAACAAGGGTGAACCATCTTTATCATCGTGACTGGATGCGGCAAAATATCAGTACTTTACAGAGAGCCTCATCTGACCAAAGCAACTAAAGTACGTCGGTCTCGATACTGGATAATCCTAACATCCTTTGGTAACACCGACGAATCCAACTTTCGAGCTTCCGACTACCAGTACTGAAGACTTTTGTCGAGCCACGGGTGCATGCGTATGAATGTCGAAAGAATGATTCCATTGAATGGCAAAATCAGTTTAACATTGTAGATCGAGCCATTCACCTAAGTTTTTGCAATTAAGAGTTCCTGATAATGCTAAGCTTTAAAATTGATTTCAATTTTTCCTCTCAAATACAATAGTGAATCATTGTAATTGTTCAACACAATATTATCATTATAGGTAGTCTGTATCGAACCCGACTACCAAGCGGCTTAAATAAAACATTATTCCGATTTTACAAAAGCAGGTTCATTGTTCAATAATAAAGTAACAAAGTGGTAATTCATGTTGAATGATCTAGTTTGAATATCAGATAGGAAGCTGATCGATGGTGGCTTGGAACGTAGATATCTGGCGAATGGCGTGTCTGACCGTGCAAAAGTGTGAGTTAGTCTGCCTTATCAGGGTTCCGTGGCAAAATTGGTGAAACGCAGCACTTTACGCATCACTCGATGTCCATAAATTGCATCCTCGAGTTGCAGTTCTTATAGGTATGAACATCGTATGTGTAGTCGGAAATTCGAAAGTCGGATATTAGTATTGCCCAGTATCGAGACCGACCAAGTTTATTTACGCATCACTCGATGTCCATAAATTGCATCCTCGAGTTGCAGTTCTTTATAGGTATGAACATCGTATGTGTAGTCGGAAATTCGAAAGTCGGATATTAGTATTGCCCAGTATCGAGACCGACCAAGTTTATTTACGCATCACTCGATGTCCATAAATTGCATCCTCGAGTTGCAGTTCTTATAGGTATGCACATCGTATGTGTAGTCGGAAGTTCGAAAGTCGGATATTAGTATTGCCCAGTATCGAGACCGACCAAGTTTATTTGTTTTCCTCAGATGAGGCTCTCTTTAAAATACTGATATTTTACCGCTTCTAGTCATGATGATGAAGATGGTGTTTCTAGCTTATTTAGTAATATCAGATTAGAATTAGAATAATATATTAAAAGAAAATAAGGATTACAGAATATAGAATAGATTTTTTTGTTTTTGGGTGGCTGACAGCTTTACAAAAGTAATAGTGAGGTTAATCACGGCAATCCATTTACAAGCCTCCTTTTTCATTTACAAGAACTGGATAGAATACTCTTTTCGAATATGTATTATAGTTAAAACATTTTGGCACTATTAGGCCGGGCCTGTCTCGCAGGAAACTTATACTTACATTCATACTGTACGATCGGCATACTTGGGGCAACCTCGGTCCACCTTGCCAATTAGATTTTTGTATGCTTGTTTGTAATGGATAAACTCAAAAATCCTTAATCGATTTTAAAAATTATTTTTGCATTTGATAGCCTAGCTCTTGAGGAAAGCTATTCAACATCACGCTAGAACCCGTAGGAGCCGAGCAAAAAGAAAAAAAGTCAGAAAGAACGCTAAGTGAAAACGAAGTTACAGCGCGGGCAAGCGATGCGATATGATAGGGTAGGTCGG
The DNA here is from genome assembly GCA_948252095.1 of Dicycla oo. Lineage (NCBI taxonomy): Eukaryota > Metazoa > Arthropoda > Insecta > Lepidoptera > Noctuidae > Dicycla > Dicycla oo. The sequence goes on along the minus strand of OX411726.1, from coordinate 17,100,607 downwards.
AGGGACAAGAAATTTCACGCGGACGAAGTCACGGGCAGTAGCTAGTAGACCTATATTTTTAGCACGTTCGTTCTATAGTTAGTACACGAGAGAAGACTCCGTGTTGTCTCATTCGTGTGACACAGGCGAGTTTGAACCGAATTCAAAAAGGAGGAGGTTCTTAATTCGTGTGTGTTTTTTTTTGTATGTTTGTTACGCGATTACTCAAAGACGGATGGACCGATTTGGAAAATTCTTTTTTTGTTTGAAAGGGTATACTTTCTAGGTGGTCCCATATAAATTTTATTAACTTTGTTTGGGTATCTATGCGGATGATGTTTTAATAACTTCCTACCACTGTTATTTACATAGTGGTATTCCAATTTGTGTAGGGTAGGCACCACAACTAAAAAGCGAAAAATAAAAACTTGTAAGCGAAACATAAAACCGACTTCCAAAACAAAACATATATTAGGTTGGGGAAAAAGTCTTTTCGCATTATAGTATGTATGAACTTGTAATAAAATCTCTTTGGCTATACTATTTGTATCTGGCTGGTTTTGGTATCATTGAAAGTTTAAATTTTAAAGAACATAATTCGAAATTCAAATTAGGAAAATGTGTGATTTTCATTTGTTTTTCGTACCGTCAAGATGAGTGAATCTAATGAAGAAATTCGATACATTTTAAAAATTTTCTACAAAAAAAGGTAAAAATGCAACGCAAGCCGCGAAAAAAAATTGCGATATTTATGGACCTAATGTAGTGTCTGTGAGAATAGCACAAATTTGGTTTAAGCGTTTTCAATCCGGAAATTTTGATGTCAAAGATGCACGTCGCTCTGGTTGCCCTATTTCGGATAAAATGGATGCCATTTTTGAAAAAGTGGAGCAAGATCGGCATATCAGTAGTTACGACGTAGCTGAAGAACTGGAAATTGACCACAAAACAGTTTTGGCGCATTTGAAAAAAACTGGGTACACAAAAAAGCTCGACATTTGGGTACCTCACGAGCTCACTGAAAGAAACCTAATGAACCGTGTACTCATTTGTGATTCTTTATTACGACGTAATGAAACCGAACCATTTTTGAAGAAGCTGATAACTGGTGATGAAAAGTGGATTACGTATGACAAGAATGTGCAAAAAAGATCGTGGTCAAAGGCCGGTCAGGCTTCACAGACTGTGGCGAAACCCGGGTTAACTCGCAACAAGGTGATGCTGTGTGTGTGGTGGGATTGGAAGGGCATTATTCATTATAAGCTGTTACCACCAGGCAGGACCATCGATTCTGAACTCTACTGCGAACAACTGATGAGATTAAAGCAAGAAGTTGAGAGAAAGCGGCCGGAATTAATCAACAGAAGGGGTGTGGTTTTTCATCATGATAACGCTAGACCTCACACATCTTTAGCCACTCAGCAAAAATTAAGAGAGTTTGGCTGGGAGGTGTTAATGCATCCGCCATATAGTCCTGACCTTGCACCTTCAGATTTCCACCTGTTTCGGTCTCTTCAGAATTCTTTAGGCAGTGTCAGGTTAACATCACGAGAGGACTGCCAAAACCACTTGTCGCGGTATTTTGACCAGAAGTCCCAAAATTTATATAGCAATGGGATCATGTCCCTACCTACAAGATGGCAAAAAGTTATCGAACAAAATGGTACCTACATACTTTAATTAAATGTAAATAAACTATATTAAAAAATGTTTTGAATTTTCTTAAAAAATGCGAAGAAACTTTTTCCCCAACCTATTACATAGTGAAAAATAACTTTAAGTCGGTGGCACAAAACGAAAATACAAACCCAAAGACACCGCCTACTGAAGTTAAAGTTATTTTTCACTTTATAGTGTTTCGTTTTGGAAAAAAAAAGCAAACCACATGAGGTACTCTAAAACTGTAGGTAATATACATCATATAGCACGTTTATTTAAAAATATTATGCAGAACCAGATAGTGACAATTCTTTCATTTGTGAACACGGTGGCTAAGTAAGTGACCAAAGGTGGCAAATTTAAAAAAATATATATTTTGAAAAATTTCAAAATATATATTTTTTTAAATTGCGTATATTTATCGATTCCGGGGTTTGAATTTTTTTTTTATATTATAGGGCTTTGGGTCACCCACCTGCAGATACAGGATTATCTATTAATTACGCTACATGCTGTATATTGGAAAAGTATTTTTAATAAAATATAAATCATTAAGTAGTATATAAAACAGCATTTTACAAATGTATAGAGGTAACGTAGTCCTCAAATTATTTTTGAATTGTTTTCATTTTTTGTTAAATATTTTATTTTTTGTATGATGTTCTTATACGCTCATTGATAGTGCCGTGCTTTCCTATTACTTAGATAAATGTGAAATTTATATTAGGACTAAGACTCTGGGTTAATGGTTTGCATGTATTTAGTTGGTTAGGCTTTTAAAAATTAATTAATTAAATAAGATCAGAAGAATAAAGTCCCGAATCTCTTCAAAGTGAGAATGGACAGGCTTCTTCTGGATAAGCTCACTCCATCGTCGACTTTGTCTCAGACACCTCCGAACTAGAGTCAAGAGTCAACCCGATCTCAAATAATAAAAAAAGTAAAACTATGTAAATAGAGTACGGAACCCTAAACACAAAGAATGTAGGTCCGCTTGCGCTCAGCCGGTATTTTTTATCAGTGAAGTGTTGGAACTATCGTGTTCATTATGAATAGTAGCGTGTTACTGCTGATATAATTAAGGTGCTCAGTTTACTTTGTTGACAGGACAAGATTAGGTTTAGACGTAGGGCTGTTGCACTTTGCTACTGTATGTGTATTGGGGTAGTTATCTAAAGCCGAAAGAAATTAAGTAAGAGCTTCACCGTAATCAATACTGAGGGCCTAGGAAAGTGGTAATCACTTTCAAAGCGTTTCGTTTGTGTAGGTCACCGTAATAACACATAATCATATCATGAACTTCGAATCTATCTCGCGAGATTATAAACTATCGAAAATTTGTGAACCGCAACAAACCATTTACAATTTAACGCGCAAAACGACAAATTGTGAACTGGTATCAAACGTTCATGCGACGATTTCACCTTGCGCTTAAGTAATTGCGAGTAACTTGGAAGAAGCGCTCGCCGGCCGCTACCGCGGTAACGATCGCTTCGCTCGCTCGGCTCGCGCGCTTTTGGTCACAGTTCTTACCTAACTCATCCCATTTGGTCGGGTTGCGCTGACTTAGTTACTGCGACCAATTCAGCTGCCGCTAAGACCTAGGTACAGTCACGAACCGGGATTGTTGAGCCACTAGCATATCATTTTAATAATATGGTCATATCATATAATTTTAACTTGGTTGTGTTACGCGAATGCCGCCCGTTTTTCGTTATTGAAATGTCAAATGTCAAATTTCACGGGCGACATTCGTGTAACACAACCAAGTTAAGATGATAAGCTAGTGGCTCAATAATCCCGGTTCGTGACAGTACTAATCAGGGACGATTCACAATTTTACGAGTGATAAAATCGGGCAGATTGTAAACTGTCGGTAAGTGCAGATTCGTTCACGATTTGACGATTTGACATGGAACTATCGAAAATTAATACGTTATATTGTAAGCAATATGGTACAGTTTACAATCTCGGGAGATAGATTATAAACTAACCATGTTTGACAGTTTCCACCGCACCGGGAAGGGGACGTCAACGAGAAACGAGATTATTTGGCCATAGTAAATGTACTGTCGCTACTCCGGCGCCGTCATCTGTTTTCTCGTTGACTTCCCGTTCCCGGTGCGGTGGACCACTGACTTATAAACCTATGGACTTGCCATACCTACAAAATTAGCGTGCATACTGGTTTATACTGGTTTGTAACTGCGAGTGCAAGAGAGAGACCAAGCAACCGTTTGACAGCACATCTACCACAAAATATGACACTCAACATGGCGACCGGTCACGCATAGACATGATTTTGACGTCACACAAGAGTGTTGTTAAATTTAATCCTTGACAAACATTTAGATGTCTCTCTTTTCATACGCAGCTCTTGATTAGTTAAAAAGAAACAAAGCGCTTTTTGACATGTCTGTGTCGATATGACAGATATTTGTATAACTATTCTTCCTATAGTAGAATATGCCATCTCCATGTTTTTCTATCTCAATACAGTGGCCAACAGTGTAACGGTGTTCACAATCATACGGTGACATCTACAACAACTTTCAACAGGATTGACATACCTAAGTTTTTCAGTAGCTTATATCAGTCCCATACATTATTGAGTTTCCATCATCTTTATCGCTGATAGAATTCCTGTTTTCCGTTTAAGTTTACTGCTTTGCTGACCCTTCCTTTTTATAGAATAGATAAAGATAATTTTATTTTGCAAATATGGGTATAAGCGATAGCAAAAATTATAACAAGTTCAGCCATATTTTACTTTTTGCAAAAGATATCCAAAAATACTTAAATACTTACCCTACCTTTCACCACTAAAAACCTTCGAAGTCTTTTTAGGGTTCCGTACCACAATGGTAAAAAAGAACCCTTATGGTGCGACTCAAACTGTCTGTCTGTCTGTGCGTCTGTCACGGCTGGATATCTCAAGAACTACTAATGCTAAAGTTAAACAAAAAAGATCCAACCCACATTACACCTAATGTGGGTTGGTTTCTTTTCGTTTAACTATGGAAAATTTGTATGGGGATCCCAAATACGGAACCCTTCATTGTACGTGGTCCGACACGCTCTAGACCGATTTTTTTAGGCTTCATAGTTCTCGACTTTTGATGAAAATGTAAAAAAAAATACCGAATCTCCGAAGTTTGCACAGCGCAAAATTTGAAATTACCTCGCTCTTGGCCAGTTTTTTTAAATAAAGAAAGCGGGACCTCTTTTCTACAGGCTTACCATTTTATGCCCATACCCAACCACTGCAAGTCGACACCCAGAAACTATAGTAACAACCAACCTAAAAAACACTAAGGCAATAAAAATCAGTAAGTTGCAAAGAAATGATTCAACTCCCTTAATTCCCGAATTGAAATAAATTGTAGCATGAAGACATACACAATCATAATAATCAATCCTTTGCTCTGGTTAAACTTAACACAACCTTTTTCTTTATTTCAATGGAAGGTGGGTAGGCCTTTAGTGTGGGACGCAACGTGTGTCGATACTCTTACGCCATCCCATCTTCCTGGCTCGGCGTGCTGTGCTAGCGCTGCTGCTGCGGCTGCGGAAAACCTCACGCGGCGGATGTATATTATAAATAACCTTATCGGTAATTATACTCGTATTTACGAGCCGTTTGTGGTTGAAACCCTTGGGCCGTTAGGTCCATGTGTTATCGGTGCTCATGGTTTGTTCAACGAAATCTCCAAAAGGCTGGTTGACACTTTCCGTAACCCAAAGGCTGGCTTAGGCTTTTACCTTGGCCAGAGGCTAAGCATTGCTATACAACGTGGCAATGGCGCCAGCAGTCTCTTGGGTAGGTATCTACATTACCAGTCGACAGCGATACGGAAGAAGTTTTCGACGCCACGTTTTAGTTTGTTAATAGTTTTAGTTAGTTTAGGATATTATATTATTATTTTAATAATCTGTTTATATAATATAAATTTTTTTTTTTTTTTAAACAATCCCAACTAAATGCTATCGTGTACGGTCCTGCATCTCAGAAGTTAGTCTGAGCTTACAGTTGTATCAACAAAGCGCTAGACGCAGTCTAGATCACTTCTTTGTACACTTTGGAGAGAGGCTAGACGTATGTCTAGGAGTTCACAGGACAAGTTCCTAGATATCTAGGAACTTGTCCTGTGAACTCCTGCAGAGGCTAGTCTTTTGATGGTCTGTTTCCGAGGAAGACCGTAGAAGTGAAGTCATACAACAAATTCGTTGATCAACGATACTACATTACCTTACGAGTGGAGTATAAATGAGTCTACCCAGTACACCGTATCATACCATGACCGTGCTAGGATCGTGACCGACAAACAAATATTCTTTGTATTGAAAAGTATGAGAATATGCCCACTAGACCGTTCTGTCACCGACCAAGCGTCGCGTGCCATGCTCGGAGCGTCAAGCATTGTCGGCGAGAATATTTTGCCGGTGCTGATACGCTCCGTGCATCGCAACGACGTTGCCAAACCGGAGCGCGAACGCGGCTAAACGGGTATTTACCGAATATGATAACCATTCTAAACAGATTATAAACGGACAATTTTCTAATAGCCATCGTAATAATATAGGAAATAATTATCTCAACAAAAATACTCACTCGCTCTTCCTGACACATCTGCCTCAAGCGAAATACAGGTAACTACACCAAGCGGGAGAACGGGATCCGTACGGATGTGACACGCGGATGATACGCGGATGCTACAGTCACTAAAACCGTTATGCACGGGTATGAGACGCGTATTGATACGTTCTAGTGGGCACAGTCCGTGTCATGTTTCTTTTCGTGCCTGATACGTTCATAGCACGGTCATGGTATGGTAAGGTGAGATGCGCAGACTCCTTAAGAAGTTAAATTAACAACAGAAGTGTGAGAAAGGAAAAAGAAAGCAAGACAGAATGATCAAATAAATTCATTATATTATATTACAATATCTATATACTATTCATTTTTGGAGAATGGCAAGGAAGTCGTAAAAAAAAACAGATTTTAGGTAATACAGGTTTGGTATTTTCTCTAAAAACTGCTTAACGGTTATGACGTCATTAAGTCGATAACTGCGACATTACGTTTCTATAAATAACTGCCCCTCCATTTAACAGATTTTTTACAACGTACCTACCAGAATAGATATCCAAATCCAAGGGCAGAACTCGATAAGGTCGGACCGATCCTTGCTTGAATAATGTCTGTAAGACACGGGACAGTATTAATTACGCGGCTGAGTCATTTGGCCCCGGTGGCTATGTCTATGGTCACAATTTGACATTGACAGCGCCCTTATTTCATGGTAGTAAGGGCGATTTTCGTGGCTCAAGTGTTACCATTAACGGTACTTTGCTAATGACCCAATGTAAAGCTATCAACTACAAGCTTGAACGGTCATTAATGCATATTTATGTTGGAATTATTGACAAAATTGTTGGATTTATTTGATTGTACCTAATCGTACTATACCTATATTTTGTGGGGATGACCCCATAATCTCTGTCATGATGTGTCTGGGATTTCTGTAAATGTGACCCCGGTCGTGATAGTGTCATTGGACCGCTGATCCCAGTTGATACAACACATTGCTAGGGATTGACTGGCTTCAGATATTCTCTTGCGTCATTAGTGATTCCTCATTAAAGGCAACTCAGTAAATATTCAAAAATATTCTCGCTACCTAATTTGGTTGCAGCGCGCCTCGATTACAGAACAAAAGGTTAATGAACTACAATCCGCAAGAAGTGGAAGGTAAATATTAATCAGAATATTCCAGAAACATGCTCTAATGAAGCCAAGCCCGCGCCGGAGGGCACGGCAAACATTTTTAATCCGCGGCGCATCTCATAAATTTCAACCCAGGGATAAAGTCGCCTTTGTTTTTCTTCACGAAAGAAATATTTTTCGCTAAATTTACAACGCTTATTTGTGGCGTGTCGCTGGCCACAGCCGAGACTTCGTCGAGCTTCTCTTTCATTGACCACTCTCATTACAATTGAGAAGATGTTCGGACTTGTGGAAAGATTGTGTGTACGAGTATATAGGTATATAGCTGAAAAACAACCGGGATTTTATATGGAAAAGATTTTAAAATTTCTTTTTAACCGACTTCAAAAATAATGCAGATTCGATTACGTACTTTAATAATGGTTGCTAAGTAATTTATGCTCGTAACAATGCTTCTGGTGATGTGGAGTTCTCCTGGTACTTACCAGGAGAACTCCTCAACAATTTTGTAAAAGGTGATGAGTCAACATTAGGATATTGTAACTTAGATAAATTACAAACTGACCCACTAAAAAGTGAAAAAAAAAAACTTTTTCCAAAAATAATAACCGGCATCCAAAAAAACACTACAAAGTGAAAACTAACTTTAATTTCGAAATTCGGTGGCAAAAACTAAAATACAGATCTAAAGACACCGACTTCCGAAATTAAAATTAATTTTCACTTTGTAGTGTTTTTTTTTTAGAAATCGGTTATTTTTTTTTAGGAAAAAGTTTTTTACTATCACTGCACATTTTGAAAGCAACAACTATAAACAACATTGTTCTTACATACGAGTAGATATCTAAAGTAGAAAGCTCACACATGTGTAACTATAGGAAAATTAATTAAATTAAACTGTAAACTTGCATATTTCACGACACCAATGTTTTGTGCGAGGCGGAAGCCTACTAAAACTATCCGTAATTGACGAGAAATGTTTCAAGTGTAATGAAATATGGGGGGAATTAATATTTCAGGTGCCTAGCTAGCCCGAAACTTTGCCAATAATTTTGATTTATTAGAGCCTCACCGCCTCATATCTACTACTCAAAGTTTTGCTATTTAAACAATCACTTTGGCGCTAGCCTACCATCCTCTACTAAAGGCACTAGGTGACTTTAGCTTCAAATGGGCTTTCACGGTATTCTCTCAGGGACCTAGATTTCTAATTGCAAAGCTAAGATCGGTGTATTAATTCCAAAGACGGCTTGAGTGGTATAAATATTTACATAGGTGGCAATGTGAAGTAAAACAATACTTACGAATGATAATTGTGTTTTCTCATAAGTCTCTCAATAAGGCAGTCTTTGAGCATAAGTAAACAATACTATATATATTTCAGTCGGTAAGTACGCAATGAAATGGGTCGGAAAAGCACTTGTGTATCTCTCTGAGAAACGAGCGATACCTCGCCGACTGTTCGCTCTATTTCAATAGTCTCTAAGCAACTTACCAACAGTTTCTACAGCTTTTACTCGATATCGGTATAAAGTTTGCAAATCGCAGTTTTTATTGCAGTTTCGATACTGATATATCCTCAACTACAGTAGATTTAAGACCCAGGAAATTGGTTTTTATTTCTTAGACAAGTTTATTTGTGTATCAATCAATCTGCCTAGCCTTTTCGCAACTATCTTGGGGTCCGCTTCCAGTCTAACCGGATGCAGCTGAATAAGCTGAATTACATCAAAGTTTATTTGTGTATATGCCGTGAAATTGTGACCTACTACAAATATTAGGTATTTACCTATGAAATTGCCGATTTAAATAGAATAAAAAAACAAACAGTTTTTTTTTAAAGAAATTTTGTTGATACACTTTTGCCATTTTAATGAAAGTTCATTGATGCCTCTGCTATAGATATCCTGGCGTTTTTCACCGTCTCGTTGGATTTCAATTTTTTCCCCGGGGCTCAATGTTGATATCAAAATTTCCAGAACGGAAGCGATCGAACCAAAAACCCACCGTGCGTTCACTTGCGGTACCTTGTCCGTATACGTCGTTAATATTGCGTGTGGTCTGACTAAACTCCGTATTTGAAAATAGCGCGCAATTTCGATTTTTTCATGGTTACAGAAACATCGATATCAAAGAAAAATCGAACGGCGCTAAAACAAATGAATAACTGATTTTTTTTAAATTTCATGCTTTATTATAAAATTCATTTGTATTTGGAATACTAAATAGAATCTATTATTATTATTTTTTTTTAAGAACATCATCTTCAGGTTCAGGATTAATGACATTATAACTAAAAAGACGTAGATACGTTACCTACCCAACATTCGGTGTTCAAAAACGGTACAAATGTCGAACTATTAGATGACACGTGGAAGTAGGACGGCATGTCGTAATTATCGGAAGCGAAAAAGAGACCAGACGACGAAAATGTGGCTAATTAGCCACATTTTGACGTGCCACTTTCGGAGCGTGTATGACCTATCTACCTCTTTTTACTTATAATATCATTGTTCAGGATGCATTCTTTACGTTAGGAATAAAAATATACCGTCCAAATGGAAATTCTCCCGATTTGGGTAATGACCACAAAGACAACTCAATAAAACCAATTCATGCAGATGATTAAACAAAAGAAACTAATCAAATCACTGTCATAAATACCACAAAATTATCTCCGGAATTGTCTGCTACAGCGATTTGTTTGACGTGCTTATATTACAAGGATATTGCCAAGAAAAAACAAAATATTCCAATCATACACATCTCATAACAACACCATAAAAATCTTGTAATGTCAACACAATAAATCACTCTTATTCGTTTTATCGGGAAAACTAGTCGGCGAGTTTGGTAACATTAGTTGCGAGCAAACGAGCGACAAAATTTCTTTGTATCGACAAAGTAGCTGGCGACCAGAATTCCCATTTTCACGATAACGATCATGTCCCACCTTGTGGCCATTAAGGGTCAGGCGATGGTCAGATAGGGGGCAATTTATGCACTGTACACTCAACTCAAGAGCTTCGTTGTATTTACTTAGTTTTTACGAGGCGAGATCTTTATCCGTGCCGTGCAAAATGTTTCGTTTTTAAGCTTAACTTGCCTCTTTTGTGGTGCTGATGCGGTTATTGTGTAAGTCCCGTCTTATAAATAGTTCTTTTAGTCCGATATTTGCTGCGGTGCATTAGATTTTCATTTGTTTTGATATTTTTTCTTTGCTTTCGTGCGGGGCATGCCTGAATGGAACCGTAAAGTGCTTCCTTTGATTTACTTATTGTTATTTTGATGCCATCAGAGTGCTATAGTCTCTTCACAGTAAGTACTGAACTACTTACCTACTATATAAAATTATGAATGTTTTTGTAACTTTAATCCAAAGAAAAACTCAACATTTTTACAATGTATAGGAGATATTAATTTTTCACCAAGTTTGTGTAAACTTTCCCTAATTTCCTTCTGCCTGGGGTAATTAATCCGGACTGCTAGCAGGGTCCTACTTCCGGCTTAATCTTTACTTTGTCTTGTCTTCGCCACCCTCAATCGAAAGTTTGCTTTAATGTCTCTGTAATGAGTTCGGTTACTCATTTACTATCAGTTTAATTTGCTTGGCGTAACATAAAGTGGCCCACATGCAGAAGTAGTAGCAGACTTTACGAGGTAGTATAATTTATTACTCATAAGGCCGATTTAACTTGGATTAATTTTCTTTTAACTAGCCGTTGTCTGTAGTTTAACTCCCACTCTTGGAGATCTACTAGATCGGATACAAAGTAGTCTATAATTAAATCAAGAACATGGTCTATCTGTATGCCAAATTGATTTCAAAACCGTTCATCCATTTATTTGTGATTTAGTAACAAACATACAAAATCTTCTAAACAACATTAAAATAAAAATAAAATTAGTTTAAGACTCATATACAAACACATAAAGCAGAATATACAGACAGGATAACAAGCACAGACAAAAAAAAACGGACACTCACAAGGTAACAATATGTCTGCTGCAGCATTGCCGTATGTAAGGGCAATCCAGTCTGTTGGCGACCATCGCCAGGACGGTGTTAGCGCTGCCCCGCACTCTGCGCACCAGAGACGCGCACCGCTTGCGCATCGTCGCGTGAAAGCAATCGGTGCGCGCCTCCGCGAACATGCCCGAGGCGCTGCAGTGGCGGGGCAGCCCCAACAGCGCCCTGAACGCATTATTGAACTGGACGCGGAGGGCGCTATATGCCGCACGAGTGTACTTTGCCCACAGGCTGCACGTGTAGAGGGATTTACAATAAGCTCTAAAGAGCGTTATTATTAACATTGCCTAAAAATAGTGGAGTAGTGAGATTATTTATAAGTCAAGTAACCGCCTAAAAATAGTTTCTATTTTCTAGTATTACAAGATAAAAAAATTCATATTCAAATTCATTTATTCATTTAGTGAACATAGGGTGAAATCACATAGATGTGTATTAAAAAAAAACGTTGGTCCATACTATGTATGTCCCGCCAGAAGGCATACAAAGTAACTAAGGTTATCGGTCACATTAACAAATCAGAACATTATATTCCTATATTTAGAATCCGTGTCGAGAAACACTTATCTATATCAGACCACAGACCAGCCTTCTAACGAGAGCCTCTTGCCGTGTTTATTGAGACTCTCAGCTATTAGGCCATTGCCCGTACCGATTATCGACGCAATGATAGCCAAGTCTACGTCGTACATGTCAACAGTTCGGTAGGATTATCGGTATCGGTACTTTAATCGATCTATCACTTTAATCGGTTTATCAATTGCAGTGTTGTGTTGTGTCTGTATGATTTGTTGGTCACAATAAAACTTGCTACGTGAATTTTAGATTAATTTTATGTAAAAATAATCCAATGTTTTGGAAATGAAATAGTGAGAAGCAATTATCGCAATGTGATTTAAAAAAGTAATATAAACTATCCTTATCTTCTAAAAGTAAACATATAGTATACAGGGTTATTGTTAAAACACCAACAACCTCTTAAGGGGTCATTGGATCATTATAAACAACTTTTACTATGGGACCAAACCTGAAATTGCGAAAAAAAATCAGCTGTTCAGTACCTTTTGACGCATTATGCTGACATAAATGTACTGAACAGCTGATTTTTTTCGCGATTTCAGGTCTGGTCCCATAGTAAAAGTTATTCATAATGATGAGTACAATGACCTCTTAAGAGGTTGTTACCAATAACCCTGTATAGTCCCTACTACTGTTACAACTCCAATTTATTGATGAACTATTCAGTTCTATATTTTAAACAAACAGTGAATCTCTCAGTACCTACCTACATTTAAAATACTTGTTTAGAATCTCAGCGACAAGGAGTTTTATTGCGTTAAACTTCGACGGAGAAAGGCAAGAGATACTATGCTAGTGACGTATCACCTTCCACATAATGGGTTGCTGATGCTGATAAATATACGTATAGCGCGAGTCGCCTGCCAATAAATTACGTCTTGCGCTGATACGATACACTTAACTGACTTCACAGGAGGAGGGGATCCTTAATTTGGAAGTACACAGGATGATTTTTAGCAGGGAATACTCCAGCAGATGAACTAAAAAAAAATACTTAAAAAAAATAAACTCAAAATTATAAAATAACTTTAATTTCGGAAGTCGGTGTCTTGGATCTGTATTTTACTTTTTATTACCACCAATTTCCGAAAT